>HG992026.1:1102500-6102500 GCA_905220475.3 Ennomos fuscantarius | reverse complement strand
AACAAAGCACGATTAGGTAGTCGATCGCTACTATTACAAGTTCGAATTCACGCCATTTTCGCACGTATTTGTCCGGAAAGTGCGATTTCAGCGTTGATGCATCGAAGTCGAGGATTAGCATTGCTCTTAAGGTTTGCTGCGGTCATTGGAAAGTTGACCGTTACAAAAAGTGGTATTTACAACAGAGCATTAACGTTACTTAGGAGGGCATGCCCCGGTGTGTTATTCCCAACAGACCCCACCCAAACGGTTATACTGGGGCTCATTGCCACAATCAAGATTATATGCAACCATGCACCGCAAGTGATATTCGTTTCACCTATCTACATGTAAATAGGGTGAATTCTGTGACCTACATTCAAAAGTTAGGAATGGCAACAGCCAACACTAACGAACACCACTGGTACGACAAAATTTGAACGGCTTAGCGTAAAAAAATCGTTCAGGTATTCACTGCTTTACGTAAGTCAGTTAGGCCTTCAGACAGCATAAATATTCTTCAGAAGGCTCACGCTTACCTCCACGAAAAGGAAGGAATACAAAATATATTTCAACCCGGATTAATGGCAACGCAACTTCAAGGCTGTATATACCAAACAATCGTATAAGAATAATCATTAATAGCCCAATAGATGTAGAACCTACTTCCTTCACCGATTTGTTTTACGTTCCCTTACTTTATCTACCATAAACGTTGCGGCTGATAAGAGGTACGCAGCTATAGTATATTCACGTTGTTCTATACACGTGTTCCATCACAATACAAGGCCCAGTGTAAACATCGATTTGCAACGGCATCGCTACGTCATAAATTCGCGGAGCAGTGCCGTCATTTCTCTGATACTGTCTTGAATTTATTGTATGTGTTGAACTTCGTTCGGAGATGACAAGCCAAAACCCGTCTGCTGGCCATTTGGCACTACTTCGCCATACGCGTTATACAAAACTGTTATACTCGCAACTCGCAACTGTGGGGAGTATATACTCTTTGACCGTGGCCAATAGATGTAATTTCGTGTCCTGAAGTAGTGCTCCAGGACATGAAAATGATGAATTGTGCAGTATATCTGCGTAAAAAGCGATCAGCAACATCAAACTCACGGGAACACGGTATTTCCTATCACAAGTAAGTATTTTTTTTTGTCAATTGTGCTTGTAACTTTGTCTAATTTTGGTCCGAATGAATTACCGACAGTTTTAAAACGCTATTGTCTTGGTAGAAGGCGTAGTGCAGGACAAGTTGAGTGAAATTTTTTGAATGAATGATCCAATGAACGTTAAATTATCATAAAAGGATTCTTTTTCATTTGAAGTATTTAGATGGTACCTACTGGTACTATGCGTGTTTACCGCGTACTCCGTAAAAATCGTCAGATAATAATGTTTCTGGATTATAACGTTAACATCTCCATTGGTTAAATGCTCGAAGGTTTTAAAAGGCAAAGATACTCGTACATCACACTAGTTACAGCAAAAGATCAGGGTCTAAAGGTCGAAGGGGTTTATATAACTACGGACAAACATGTATAACTATTATCACAATAATTATGCTAGTAACCTAGAAGCCATTAAGGAAGGAAGTGCTCTTGAAAAAAAAATGTGCTTCAGGTATTCTATACTCTGTTTTGTGCTACTGTTAATAACGTATGTAAGTACTCTAGACAGTTTTGTCTACCACTATTCTCAGCGCCACTTATTTAGTGTCAAAACATTATAGATCTTTACCTTTATTACCATTTTAATTTATTGATACGCTATCGAATATCGTAATCTTATTATTAAATGTCTTTAAACATACTTATTTGTATGAAGTCGTTGGTTACCTATATTTGCCGCTAGGCGCTGTGCTAGGTTTCATTTAGTATGCCTATGCTAGAAGTACTCTATAGGTGCTTTTATTTAGTCACGTTAATTTACTTTTATAATTTGATTCTAACATAAATAAGTTTGTCTTTGCTAAAGTAATGTAAGACTATATGTATATAAATACCTGTTAATTTGAATGTGTTATGTTTATATACTTAAAATAGGTATCTAACATAATTTGACTTCTTCGAACATTATATATACAGACATATATGTATGTTCACGATTCTGAGAAATAATTTGGGTACCATACCTTATCCAAACGTTTTTTGTTCAATAAAACCATTCGTCACGTGTTGTTTGGCGAACACTTAGTCTGCCTGCGGTTCAGTCATTCAAACTCATAAATAAACGAAAAAGTATAGAAACGCGATAAGGAAACCCACACATTTCCTGTTTGCATCTCAGAAAATCACATCATAATCTAGAGTTGTCGACAGACGATAAATCTTATCGATACAAATCAGCGAGCAAAATTTCTCAATAAAATTTGCAAGTGTAAGGTTTGATTTATTTTAGTAAAAATAATCGCATTATATGGTATTGGTGCACTAGCAACACTAAAATATAATGTGGATGGGCGGAAGCCATAGGTATTAAAAAAAAAAAAAGAAAAAGTAAGATGGCGGTGGGAAGGAAGGTGAGATTCATTCGGTCGATGGGAGCGGAAGAGTTAACAAGGTTTTTGGAATAAGGAGTGTTTTACTAAAAGTAGTGTGATTTTTGTAACAAAAAGGAATTATAATATAGAACGGAAGACAGTGGTTTTTATTAAAGTTACCTGGATTTTACAAATCAGAAGTGGCAACAACTCTTACTCGTCACGTAAGTACACGCCCAGTATAATACATACATTCATCCTTACGATTATGAGTGTTAGTAAAAACAATTTAAATACCATTTAGTTAGTATGGTACGATCGAGAGTGCCCTGAATTTATCCAATTAGTGCTAAATTTATTGAAATATTGTCTCGAAACCCAGACATGATTGTTTAGAGTTAGGTACCTGCTGACAACGACGAATGCTTAAAAGTCTGGATACTGTTAATATGCTAGAGCATATCAAAGTCAAAGGCAATTTTTAGCACTTAGTCAAATCATATTAGACACTTAAAATTAAGTTATTGTACTAAAGCATATAGAAAAATTAAAAACAATCTCGAATCTTTATTAAATGGTGATGCATGCTTGTACCTTTACGTTTGGTTTAAAAATAGAAGGAAATTAACATCATAAATATTGCAAGTTACAGAAAATGGATGACTGTGAAGGTCGTGAAGGGTCTGATAGACGTCTGGCAACGCCGCCACGTCAACCAAGTGCAGCAAGGCGCAGTGAATCGCGAAGGCGCAGCCGTTCCAGCAGGCGTAGCTGCAGTCGTGACCAGCACTGGCAAACGCGCGAACGAGAGTTGGAGCGTGAACGTGAGCGGCTGCACCGGAAGGAGAGAGAGCTTCAAAAGGAGCGTGACGGAGAAACTCGGGCGAGGCGCAGCGAGCAACGACAGCGCGGTTCTCGTCGTGCATCACGTGAAGCACGCAGCTACCATCGGGAACAGCGTGTCGACTCCAAGCCACGCGAGGGAAAGGAGCGACTGTCACGAGAGCAGCAACAGCACCAACGGGATCGCCGAAACCGCGACGCCAGTACCGGACGTCGCTCAAGGTCATGTAGCCCTTCCTTCTCTGTTAATGACGTTTATAAAATAATACAGTCTATTAAAAGTAATACGGCGCCTCAACCGATTGAACCGAGAGCACAATCTAGTAATAAACTTGATTATAAAAACATTTTGCCGGAATTCGACCCTTCAACTAAAAATCAACGCATGGACGTGTGGCTTCGAAAAGTTAATGAGTGTGCCTCTGTTTACGGTTGGGACGAAAAAACTACAATCCATTTCTCAATGCAAAAGCTACAAGGACTGGCCAAAACTTGGTATCAAAGTTTGAACACCATTCTTTTTACGTGGGCAGAGTGGCAGGAAAAACTCATCAGGGCTTTTCCTTGTGAACAAAATTATGGCCAGTCCTTGGAGGACATGTTAAGGCGTAAGAGTAGATTCCATGAACCGATCGAAAATTATTTCTACGAAAAACTCTCTTTGCTTAATCAATGCGATATTTTTGGCAAACGAGCCGTCGACTGCATCATCCATGGTCTAACAGATAAAACAGTGAAATCTAGTGCTTTAGCATTGCGATGTACCGAGCCCGACCAACTTCTCCAGTTCTTGTTGAGTAATAAAGATTGCGCCTATCAGGCATCATTCAGAAACAAAAATACCGAACATACAAACATATCAGATAGCAGTCAAGGTAGTAAGGCAAACGCTAAGCCCAACATCAATCCGTCACTATTTTGTTATAATTGCAAAGAAAAGGGACATCCTTACATTAAATGTACAAAGCCCCTCATGAAATGTAATCTTTGCTACAAAATAGGACATAACGCGGATAATTGTCAAACAAAGCAGCATCGTCAGTCTATGAATAACGCTACCACAGTTTCGAAAACGATGTGTATATCTAGTTCCAATTTGAATGACAAATTCATCAAAAATGTCATCGTTAACGATGTGCCTTTAGAAGCTTTCGTGGACTTTGGCAGTGAGGTAACTTTAATTGGAGAATCTAGTTTGCTAAAGTTAGGAGTATCTCATGATAGTGTATCAACAACAATGAAAGGTTTTGGCAATCATTTAGTACAGTCCTTTGGTTCGGTCTCGCTGAATCTAGCAATTGACGGGGTTATGGCTGTAGTCACGTGTAAGGTTGTGAGTGATCAGTTACTTGAAAAATCAATGCTCATTGGTCAATCATATTCGGAACAACCTCACATTGTTGTTTACAAGGATGCAACTAAGTTACAGTTTCTGGATATTGGTGCAGAAGTTCCGTCTCATTGTTATAACGACGATGTAGAACGATCGATAAGAGTCAGGGTCGTAAGACGGGTTAGACTGTACGGAGCAGCGAGCCTTAGGGCAGCAACAGAATCGACAATCAACGGAGATATATTCCTCGAAACAAAACTTGTAGGAAAACCTAATGAGCAGTATGTCGTGCTTGGTGGAGTTTACCCTACCAAAAATGGTCTTCTAAGCGTCACTGTTACTCCGTGTTCAATTCCTTGCGTATTACAAGAAAACTCGGTATTTGCTAGGGCTGAGAAGGTGAATATCATCAATAGGTTGGTTTCCACTTCATCTGCTAAAGACGTTGTTGCAGAAACATCTTGTGTGGAACAGATCGATGAACATCAGATAAAAGTTGGTAAGTCGGTTTCTGAAGAAGATAAAAATAAACTTATTGAATTACTTAAGCGTTACAAACATTGCTTTGCTTTTAATTTAGCTGAGTTAGGGTGTACAGATGTCACAGAAATGAATATAGAGTTGAACAATGACCATCCAGTAGTATATAGACCATACAGACTTTCACATCATGAACGGGATAAGGTTCGTGGTATGGTAGGCGAAATGCTAGAAGCAGGGATTATTAGGGAATCTACGTCGAACTATGCTAGCCCTATTATTTTAGTCCGAAAGAAAGACGGTAAGGTCCGCATGTGCATTGACTATAGGATGTTAAATTCAATCACAGTGAAAGAGCGATACCCTATGCCAATAATTGAAGATGAGATCTGTCGGTTATCAGGTCAAGCGTGGTTCATAAGTTTAGATTTAATGTCTGGCTACTATCAAGTACCAGTTGCCGAACACCATAAACACCTAACCGCGTTCGTCACGCCGGACGGACAATATGAATTCAACCGTATGCCGTTCGGTTTGGCAAACGCGCCCGCTGTATTCCAGCGGATGATGAATCACGTTTTAGGACCTGCACGATTCACTAAGGCTACCGTGTATATTGATGATCTATTGATTTATGGTAGAAGTTTAGAGGAGGCTCTGCATAGACTAGAAGAGGTACTACGACTTTTTGATGATGCCAAACTAAAATTAAATTTATCTAAATGTAGTTTTCTACAAAATCAGATCGTTTATTTGGGGTATGAAATTAGCAGTTCGGGAATGAGACCAGGCGAAGCGAAAATCCGTTGTGTATCTGATTTTCCCCAACCAGAAAATGTACATTCTGTTCGTCAGTTTTTGGGATTGATTAGCTACTTTAGAAAATTCATCAAGGGTTTCGCGGAACTAGCTTCCCCACTTACGAAATTACTAAAGAAAAATGAAAAGTGGGAATGGACTAGTGAGCAGCAGGAAGCTTTTGAGGTACTGAAAGCGAAATTAGTCAACAGACCTGTTCTCGCCATATACGACCACACTGCAGAAACAGAGCTCCACACGGATGCCAGTAGAGTAGGCATAGGTGCAATATTGTTGCAACGGACCCCAGAGTCAGAATCTTTTAAGCCGGTGGCATACTACAGTCGCCAAACTACTCCGGAAGAAAAAAACTTCCACTCATACGAGCTTGAGACTTTGGCAGTGGTCTGTGCTCTCAAGAAATTTAGAGTTTATGTACTGGGGAAGGAATTTAAAATCATCACTGACTGTAGTGCTCCTCGTTCTACGTTCCAAAAACGCGATCTCATACCCCGAATAGCACGATGGTGGCTCGCGTTACAGGAGTTCGATTGTACAGTGGAATATAGGGCAGGTAAACAAATGGCTCATGCTGATGCGCTCTCAAGAAATCCTGTTGATGACACTGCTATCCCAAACACTTTACATTGCCCGACTATACTGGCTATCAGCGACGAAGATTGGCTCCTTACGCTTCAGTTAGGTGACACGGAACTAGGTAGGATTCGAGAAATTGTTACAAGTGAATTAGATTGTAAGGGACTTGAGTACATTAAAGAAAACTATATTGTGCGAGACAGCAAGCTATACAGGTGCTTGAATGGAGACAAATCTGATGTTAGATGGGTAGTTCCAAAAGGCGCGAGGTGGCAGATGTGTAAAAAGAATCATGACGAGATAGGTCATGTTGGCTATGAAAAGACGCTGGATCGAATAAAGAAATTCTATTGGTTCTCGAAAATGTCACGGTTTGTTAAGAAATACGTAGGCTCATGTATTGAATGTGCGTACACTAAGAAAAGATCTACAACGCGTGAAAGGTTGCTTCATCCTATAACCAAAATTGAAACACCATTTCACACTTTACACATTGACCACCTCGGGCCTTTTGTAAAATCGAAGAGGGGAAATACCCATTTATTGGTTGCAGTTGACTCGTTCACGAAATTTGTCTTCATAAAAGCAGTTAGGAATACCAAAACTCTTAACGTGATCAAAGTGCTAGAAGATATTTTCGATACATTTAGGACTCGTGACAGAGTTATAAATGACCGCGGTAGCTGTTTCACCTCGCACGCCTTCAAAAGGTTCTGTTTAGACAGAGGTATTAAGCACGTGTTAAATGCGGAGGCAAGCCCTAGGTCAAACGGGCAGGTAGAAAGATACAATAGGACCATTCTAGACTCACTGACAGCACAAAACCTTAATGATAATGAGAAAGATTGGGACAACAAGTTAGGCAGGATACAATGGGGTCTTAATAATACTCTACAAAAAACTATAGGTAGGGCACCCTCAGAGGTAATGTTTGGCACTATGATGAACAGTGAAAGAAATCCAGTACTTAATGAGATAGCAGATGTGATTCGTAAGCCAAGTAGCTTATCGTCTCTAAGGGAAGAGGTTAAAGATAAAATTGATAGAGAACAAGTGCAACAGAAACTGCATTACGACGAAGGGCGAAAACCAGCACGTACTTACAACAAAGGTGACTTAGTTAAAATAGCAAAAACAGCTTTTCAAAATGATGGTAAAAGCACTAAGCTACTACCTACGTATGAAGGGCCTTTTAGAATTTCAAAAGTTTTAGGAAACGATCGTTACAAAGTGGTTCCTATTTCCGGATTTGAAGGGATGAAAAATAAGCGTAAGACAACTGTTGCTTCGGATCGATTGCAACCCTGGATGCACATAGTATCCCTAGAACTTGGTGACGATGACGACGCTGATCCTACTATAAGTGATGGCAGTGATGTAGACGTTGAAACGACAAATTAATTGTATTACATGCTGATTTTAGCGTGGTTTCTAATGATTTAGAATGGATAAATGTTTTTATTTTATTTTATGGAAAATTTTTTTTTTGGTTATTTGTTTCAGGTCAAGGGCGAGAATGGATGGGTTCGCACTTGACTTCATTGTGATTTATAATTGGATAGCTGGAGAGCGAGATGGAATGGATTCGCTATATTTATACAAAGAAAGTTCCTCGAGAATTGGATGGGTTCGAGGTTAGAAATAATTTGATGTAATGTTAACGCTATTGTTTAATGGATTTGCTTTGATTAAAAGGATGAGATGCTTTGACTGAACTGAAATTTACCCGCTATAAATGTTGTAGCGGAAATTGTAATCAATCTAATGATTATAATAATTTAGCTTATCCTGTAATATTATGCAAAACGATGAACGATTGATATTATAAAATATACACCTAAAAACAAAAACATATAATTAAATAATAATGTATTAATTTACTCATAATAAGTATATTGTTAAAATTAGAGATAGATATAAAGGTAATACGCTACCGAATGACTCTCACCACGGAATGCACCGAGTGTAAGGTTTGCAACAGAGGCGTGTATGGGGTCATACACGTTATCAGGATGGTCGAGTGTAAGGTTTGATTTATTTTAGTAAAAATAATCGCATTATATGGTATTGGTGCACTAGCAACACTAAAATATAATGTGGATGGGCGGAAGCCATAGGTATTAAAAAAAAAAAAAGAAAAAGTAAGATGGCGGTGGGAAGGAAGGTGAGATTCATTCGGTCGATGGGAGCGGAAGAGTTAACAAGGTTTTTGGAATAAGGAGTGTTTTACTAAAAGTAGTGTGATTTTTGTAACAAAAAGGAATTATAATATAGAACGGAAGACAGTGGTTTTTATTAAAGTTACCTGGATTTTACACAAGTAAATCAAAAACCCTGTTATGTAAAGTTTATATGGAGATTGTTATGAAAGTTGTATTTTCAAATACCCAATAAATACTTACAATTGACCAACGGTCAATTTAATTCCCAACGGATCAAAGAAATATTATAAATCCATTTTGAACACCAAGTCTGATCAGATAATATATGAGAAATCGCGAGAAAAAAAGAAAAATCGCAAAAAATATTTTTTATTATAATCAGTTTAAAGTACCCCCTCTACACTTAATTTACTTCTTTTTACAATGCATATTTGTCATACTGAAGGGCTGTAATAGAGAATAATAAAGTGTATATGAAAAAAAGAGGATGCACTAGTTCAAGTTCATGATTTGTTATCTTAGGTAATCAGACAAAATTTCGTTGAACTACAGAAAACATGCACAGTGTATATAATTTGTCATACTGAGGGGCTGTAATCATTGACTATAAATCCAGGGCTTTATTATCTTTGGGTGTAATAGAGAATAATAAATATAATAGTCTTACGGGAAAACGGACAATGCGGGTGAAGCCGAGGTTGTTAAGTCAGATAAAGTATTTCTTTGTTAGCAGCTTGTTGGTGGCAACCCTCACATTCGGTGATTATTTACTTGCAAATAATCAGAGAAGTACTTATTCGCAATTCTTTTAGTACCGTGCTATGTACTAAAGATTTTTTTAAGTATATACCTACTTACAATAGTTAATAACGTTAAAGCATTAATCTAAGTAAAAAAAATAATAGACAATATACTTATTTATCTGCTCGTCCCAATAAAAGCATGACATGGTTAAGTTTATGCTTTTATTATTATTACTGCAGATATACCGTAAGTATTTTATAACTATTAGGTACTAACCTACTTATTTGTTTATCTATAATCTAGACCTTTGAAGTATAGAAGTGAGTACGCAACTTAAAGACTGTATTGATAATACAAGTTATGAATTTATTATACTTAAGTATACAAATATTATCTTACGTATTCAGGATTTATAGTAATTGAATACTAAATTTCTGCAAATAATGCCTATTTACCACTAATACAATGAATGTCTGTTAGGTAGATATCAATTAAGTCAAGAGTGAATGGGCATCTCATGGGCAAGCGTGCTCCACCTTAGACAACTTCGTCACTTACCATCAGGTGACTTGTTGTCAAACGAATGCCCATTTTATCATAAAAAAAAAAAAGATATCCATAATATACTTTTGCCAGTAGGTACCTAGTACATTCTTACATACTTTCTCAAAAATAACGCATCAAATCATTGTTATCATTGATTCTATATACCTTTATTGATAATAGAATATGTATAGCTGTCTATTCAAGATTACCATCAATAAGGGTGGAGTTTTGGCGGGAAAACGAAAAAGATCGCGTAGCTGCATTGTATTATTTTCCAAAACTTGTGTTATTTTCAGTGTTAGTGCATAAAATTGGTGGCATTTTATTCGTTAAGTGCTGGATTACATGCATAAGTATGGGAAAGTGGTATAATGATGGTAAAACGTTTTTTTTCGTGTTGTTTCCAAAACTCCATAGAAGCTTCAAGTAAAGTTGCCACCACTTTACTAGGAGTATGACATTGACTAGACTATAACTTGACTTGATGACTTTGACTGTGACTTGACACATATTTGCGTAAATATCATTAACTTGAAAAATTATCAATTACTTGACACTGGCTAAATACACAATAGTGTGGAGCCAAAACATAAAAAAGGTGGATATGTGCGATTACGCGTATATTTTTTTTTTACTTCAAACTTGTCTAGCATTTTACCACGCTCTCACCTGATGGGAAGTGACGATGCGATCTAAGGTGTAGCATGCTAGCCAAGTAAAAGTAGCGTATCATGGTTATTGTATACAATATTCTGTGATTTTTTTTTTTATTACATTAGACAACATTTATCTTACTTAAGGGCTGTAAAAGAGAATTATAATTGTTTTTTTTTTATTCCGAATAAATAATAATAAAAGTTTCAAGGAAAAACGGACAAAGCGGATAACGCCGAGGGCATTAAGACAGTGTTGGCAACTTGTTGGCGACCATCACATTCGAGGTAATTATTTATTTATGCGATGATCATTATGGCCTGCAATCATTCGCGGCGTGCGTGTCAGATAAAACATTCGACCTCCACTTTCGTCATTGCTAATAGGTATTAGGTACGTAATAAGGGGGGAGCTTAGCCACTTCCTTCATATCTACAAACATTGAAAGCGCAGGCATTGTTGTAGGTATCTTTTTTCACATCTATAATCTACGAGTATCTTAGGTATGTCTGTATATATATATTATTATTTTTTTATGTTAAGGAATGACGTGACGAGCTAGCCGTTCGCCTGATGTTAAACGACACGGCTGCCCATATCAGCTGCAGTGTTACTCGGAACTCTAAAGTATAGAGCTTCGCGTGACGCTGCGCTGCGCACGTCATCCTGAGACATCAGCACAATCTAGTAATAGGATTACTAAACTGTGAGATCAGATCATAAAGTCTCATTTGCCCAGTAATTTCACCAGCTACAGTGCTCTACAAACCCGAACACAGCAGTGCTTGCGCACTACTGCTTGGCGGCAGAATAACTGGCAAAGCGGTGGTACCTACCTAGACGAACTTTGCAGTAAAGTCCTACCACCTACCTAATATATATAACAGAAAGTCGTGCTAGTTACACTATTTATAACTCGAGAACGGCTGAACCGTGAAAATTAGTGGGGAGGTAGCTTAGAACCAGGAGACGGACATGGGATACTTTTAATCCTGTTCGATCGCGTTTTACTAAATCACCCGTGCGAAGCCGGGGCGTGTCAACTAGTTATAAAT
Organism: Ennomos fuscantarius; assembly: GCA_905220475.3. NCBI lineage: Eukaryota > Metazoa > Arthropoda > Insecta > Lepidoptera > Geometridae > Ennomos > Ennomos fuscantarius. Next base: position 6,090,821 of record HG992026.1, on the reverse strand, counting down.
AAAAATGAAATGCTGTTCATTGGTAGCACATGACTGGGGAACGTCGGAACTTTTTTGGCTTCTTTTTAAATGTATGTAATAGCATGAGTCCGTTCTAGGTTTAAATCTGATATCAGCAATATATTTATTGATTTTTTAGATATATTTTTTGATTCTGTTCTTAATTATCTGATACGAATAAGTTGCCATTTTAGTAATCTTTTTCAGCAATTTCTAATCCCCCTTTTGGCCCCTTCCTTCGCTACGTCCCGTTCAGTGATAACATATAACACCATTAACGCACATCAATTCGAACTCATCATGTATTATTACTTCCGTTTTGTATGTTTGATCATTTTATTTATATCACAAATATAGGTAAAAATGCAAATAATGTATTAAGCGTTTTTATACATTTTAATACCTGCTTATATCAAAGAAGCAAAGTAAGTACTTTCTGTTTAAAGTAGGCACCAAATAATTCGGAATAGTTTACTGCAGCCATATAATTATTCAGAATGTCGGATTTGAAAGAATCAGGGTACCTAATGTTTGGTTTGACAGCAACTACCTAAGTACCTAAGTATAGTAGCAAAGACAATAGTGGATAACTGTCATTGGCAGTAGAAGTCAACCAACGTTTTTCACCTGGTGGACCGACCGAAGACCGAAGAACAGATCAGTGATAAAAAGTAGAAGAGTGGACTAACTTTCAAAGATACGGATAAGATTCTAAGACTTATTCTAACAACTTAAAACCGATTAAGATCGATTCAATCAAGATAACAGACAGAAGCAGAACAGCTGTTAATTCGAATGTGTTGGCCACTGATGGCCGTCAGACAACGTAAACTCATAGATGTTATTATAAAAGATGAAAGATTCATCTTTATTATATAATACCTACGAGATAGTTAGATATCGGAATGGCTGACGACAGCCGCGTCATAGCGTGTGTACGACGGTTGCTGGTGCTGTATACCTACATAATTATTATTAAATATTGGTCAGGTGGGCTAGAATCGATACGGTTGGAGTGTGTGTAGGCTTAACACTTTTTAAATTTTCGCGACTTGAACTCATATTGTAAAGATAAAACGGGTCTAATCGCGTACAAAGATTATCAAAACGTCGAGGTTAGTCAAAAATATGTTTTTACATTTTATCTTTACAATATGTGTGGTATTGTTTATTACCTACATCTTGACGGTGTAAGAAACAGCGAAACATCTGCTACGGCTTTTAGTCTAGATCTAGAAGGTAAGCAGATAAAATATATTGCGTGATACCAACGCATCCATCGTAGAAATTTGCAGAGAAAATATAACCGTAAAATGATTAATCTCTATAAAACGACGTATTACTTAAAACTTGTTTATCATAAAATTGCTTTTATCGTTTATTTGTAACATGAATTACTTGGCTATGACGATAATGTTTATGCATGCAGTGTAAAGTACACAGTAATAGTATTCTGTGGTACACATCTTCTTTACTCCACAGTAGTATTACCTATCTTTACTATCTATAGTAGGTATAAAGCAGTAGATAGATATATGGTAATTGCAATAGGAAAATGAGTATAGTGAGAAGCAACCTATATACCTACACCTCTATGTACCTAAAGCAATCACTATGTTGGTTTTCTGTTAATATTCGATTAGAAAATAATCCCTTATCTACGAAAACGTTGTTTTAAATAAACTAAATCTCCCTTTCCAATACATGGAAATATAACACAATCAAAAAATATCGTGAGTATTCGTGTAACCTGTAAGGATTCGCTGATGATATAGTCTCCCAAAGGATCTCTACCCTCTTGATCTTTGCTCCAAAGTAACATAGTAATCGTGTTTATTCGTAGTTCAGTCTGCCTTTTGTTGATGTCAGTTAGATATCTTGTAAAGGACTAACAGAAATGACCAAGAATTTCCGGTGCTTGATTTTTTATTAAAATTAAATTGTAATGGCGTCCTGTCAGCCAATCCACACAGGGCGTGGTTGCTCATAAACTTTCTCAGAAACCAATGCGTAGTAATGAAAACATTCGTTGATCCATTTTCACTCCAAAATCTAGAACAGTTGTTTTTTTACCTTCGTCTTGTACACGAAGCGAAACCGTGATATTTGAAATGTCAACTCAGACTACATAATCTGTTTAAATTATATTAATGCGAAGAATTTAAGTATAAAAGCATGGAATAGGTACCTACTTAATAGGTGGGTTATTATTAGCTATATGACTATATCCACAAAGATCTCATACATGTACCGGACTGACTAGTGCAGCAGAACCTATATTATATTTATATGTATGCTTGTGGAAGTCAGTGTAATATTTCTTGGAACCAGATATTCTTGAGAAGCCGTCTTCAGTGCAAACACGCGATCTAAAGAACTATGGGTGGGCCTATTAAATATACGATACTTAATAAACAATGGAATATCGCATGCGTCTGTAGCGTGATACAACACGTTTAGTGTGTGTTAATCTCATCAAACATATTCTATATATATTCTAGAGGCTAAAATCACCAAAAGATGCCGGTTTATTTACCTAAATAAATCCAAGAACGAACGAAAGCAGTGAAACTTTTAATTGTCAAATAGTTGACCAATCTTTCAGCATAAGCGAATTAAGCGAGGTTACTATATTCTAGGATATTGATATTCGAGGATATATGATTTTCATTACCTATCACTTCCAAACATCCAATCCTACGCGATAAAAAATATTTGATTTCTTTTGCCTAACGAAGAATTTGAAATCTGAGGAGGCAACGCAATGCAAAATTCTGTACAAGATTATAGTGTAATTGTAGTTACTGAAGAAGTTGAATGTTACAAAAACTGTCCTTCACCAGATAAATTACTCTTGTATGTTTGCATGAAACGTATCTAAGCAACCGGTATTCACATTAAAACGTTTCCATTGGATTTTTTGTTGGGACTTGATGCAAACTTGTGATTCAAGTTTAATGAATTTTTCCTATAGGTTATTCTTATTGTTATATGTATTGCCTATATCTATGTAATAAGATGTGGATTGCACCTACTTTAAAACTATACCTATATACCTACTATATTGTCTACTACTTTAAAACTATACCTGTTGTAGTTACACAATAATACTGATTTGAATATACAGTTGATGCTACTGGCTTATACACGGTGGAATTTAATTCACTTTTTATTTCACTTTTCCTTAAATGTATGTACTTGGACCAAGCATGGTCCGAGTACATATATTTTTAGAATTTCCGTACGATTCAATTTAAAAACAATAATATTTGTTTTAGTATTTAGTGCCTCCTAAAATAACTGCATGACAGCCGAAATGTCTATTTAACGGTACACACAGCGCGGGCACCAGCTGAGTGCTTTGTAAATGTTTCGTAGGCAATAAAACACCTGCTTTGTTGAATGTCGCAAGGCTTTTCATTAGAATTTACATTAGCAGTAATTTGATAAAACCTAGATTTAAGTTTTATTTCATAAGTACTTTTTTTATTTAGTTATATAGTAGCGTTGTATGGCATGGACTAAATACATATATTAAAGAAAAAGAACGAATTAAATTCCACCTTGTATAGTCCCGCACGATATTTTAAACAGCGGTAAGCTACGGCATGACTATTTCTAAACCATTGAAGTACGATTACATAAATGAAGAGTCAGCGACGCGTCTCGTGTAGACACAACTTATATTCCTCAAAGCAATAAAGGCAAATAATTCTATACATTTCAGGTAATTTAGGTCGTAACATTGTGCTTAATTGTATATATGTTGAAGTGATCAGGATGTAATAAAACACTGACTTATTACCCGCGCTACAGCTCTAGATGATATTCCCCACAGCAAGTACATGTAAACAATATAAGGATAATTATAGTATTAACATGTATTGGAAGTAGGTAGTGTCTATATGGTTCATCATAGAGCAGTCATGCATGAGCCGCTCGCGTATCACATCGCAGCATCCCTTCCTATCAACACATGCTAGCAGTTGTAGCAAATCAGCAATGGACGACTCATTTTTATTGCATATAGCATAGTTAAAATCTTTGATACGCTTAGTTAAATAGTATTGAACGGTCATCAAAGGCATTTAGCTTTTATTTGGCCTGTTTGAATTTGTGCAGTACCTACAAAATTTAAATGCTTTGAAAACTAATCAAAAGACTTTCTGATGCAATGGATTTTAAACCGAATTAAAAGAACTATCGGTCAGCTATCTTCAACAAGCCATGACTAGAAGGGGATCAACACAGTCACGGCCTATTAGGTATATCTAAATATCTATGTCATGAAAGTAGGTACCTAGATAACTGTAGTTTCACATAAACTCCGTGCAGTATTTATTTTTAGATAAACTGAAAGCTAGGTCACTCGGCTAATTGCTCACACGTGATATTGCTAGGCATATAAATTGCCAAACATGGCCTGCCTTATGGAAAGTAGGCATTTAGGTAACATACTATCATTCACTGCATTATGTTTAGTTGTTTTCCTCAATATTATTACAGATGATTGCCTACTCTCAGCTTCTAACGTCAATCGACGAGAACTATGTAATAAAATCCGGTTGGTGAGTTATACAAAATGAAATCGTTAAACACTTGCGTAGGTGTAATCATACACAAACGTCGATCAATGAATAAACTACAATCTAATAAAGCAATGTTTATTTAACCAGCAAATACAGGCACAATCATCGATTCAGTGAATCGCTTGTTTTCAATGTGATTTAGTTACGGAAGCTGAAAGATTCAGATGAAACCTATGTAGCAGATTCTGAAATTGTTTTAACCATTTCAAATATTACACTATAATTTCCCTGTGTATCTTAATCTGTAATCAAAGGCTTATACATATCTACCAAGTTTTCTAAAATTGCTGGTCTGTAATAGTTATCAGAAAGAACTGACTTCAAGTCATCATTACAGTGATATATTATGACGATAACGGCGTGGCGTGGTATTGATACGTGTCACCATGACGTCATACACTAAAATAACACGAAACTGTCAGTAAGTAGAGATTATCACATCTCGCCTTCTTACCGTTACTATGAAACATCGGTGTTTGTGTACAAGAACTTATCGTGTTTTCTCAATTAGAGCGTACCTATATTTGTTGAAAGTAATAACGTAAAGTGAATGAGTCATTCTGTCATTCCTATTTCTCAATGAATGTCCGATATACATTTTGTACTAATGACCCACCTTACTTATCTTGTGTGTAGACAGTTTTAGAATTTTAGATAGTTAATAGTGATTCATTACATTTTTAGAAGTGCCTAGTATGAATCACCATTAATTATCTAAAATTCTCAATCCGTCTACACACAAGATAAGTAAGGTGGGTCATTAGTACAAAATGCATATCGGACAATATATAAGGAAATCCTTAAAAGTACCGTAGATATAAATTTCCATTTCACGTTTCGAGATAGAGAATTATTGTTGGTAGGTGATTGTCTATTGTGTGTCCCTGTTTGCATATGTAAAAGCAGGACTAGTCTGTCTGTATCTGTTTGCGTCAATGAACCACATGGAACGTACACAAAACCACTTTAGACCACACATAGTTTCACAAGTAGCTACCTTATCATTCTAATTCTAAAGTTCTCTTTTTAAACTGGTAGTATACCCATGTACAACTTCATATCTGATGTTCCATAAAATTTGTTTCCATTCATCCTTTTATTGTTATTTAACCTTACGCGCACATTCAAGCCATAACCTTAATTCGTTATTAAATGTAACTTTTCTTGTTGGCTAAAGCAAAACCAGTTTGTCTATCAAACCCGCATTTTAAAAGGCAAAATATATGTCAGTGAATATGCCATCGGCAGAACCGTGTCACGGCCAGACCTTCAGACTCTGAATGTATGAAGAGACGCGATATTTTATTCATATTGCGCAAGGCGAGGTAAACACTGGACAGCCATTTTACATGCAGCATCTTCAGAGCAAACCGTGCGCTGTTACGCGGAACCGACACGAATGTCTAAAGGTCCTAACGTAGCTGTGCCTACCCATACGTATAATATGTTGTTTATATGAATGTTCTTTACTTGAATTTTATAATTCAAAATAATATATGGACAAATGCCGCGTACTGCAAATATTGTGCTGAAGCATTAGCAACACTAAAAAATATAGGCTATTTTGAATGTTGCAATTTGCAATTCATATCTTTATATTTCTTACATGTAATGTACTTGGCGTAGAATCAAGGCTAATGTCCGTCTAAATTCACACTTACTCTGTGACATACCCAAATGCATTGCAGTAAGTATGTCATAGAGTGATAGGTGCGACCTAAGGACCTGTCAAACTTTAGTACGGACGGGGATAAGTCCTTTGAGTTTCTTTGTTTTTTTACTTATATCTCTTCCAACTTGTTTCAGGTACTGATGTTTGCCCCATGAAGTCAGTTGTAAGGCGCATCGGTCAGCAGCTGTTCACTGCTTTGAGTGGCAAAGGCATCGCTGTTTTGGTCAACCATGGCATTGCTGATGAAAAGGTAGGTACTACCTACTCACCCCCACTACATACTTAGGTACTTGCTTAGTGTTTGCTATGCTAATATAATGTTGCGGTATGTGTGTATAGGATAAATCCGCAAAGCATGGCGGAAATGACATTGTCATCGTCAGTTCTAAAAATAAAAATAGATAGGACCTACAGATATAGTATTACTCAAGACAGATAAAAAAGCTTGATGGGTATTAAAACATTAGGTACTTCTGTAAAAATACCAGAAACATAAAATACAATTTTTTCATATGATGTTATCTATTACATAAAACGAAGCTGCTGAAGCGAACGCACATGCGTTATGCGTTGTGGATTGTGTGCAAGTCAAGATGTATAAAATTACCTACTTATAGCAAAGTTGGTGCTGACTGCTTTTGAGTAGAAAAATTGACCTCTACATAATCTCATTGTACTTTAAAACCATTATCATATTGATTATTCTTCAACGCTTGTTTCAGCTGAAGACTGTGTACGCTGACCTGGACAACTTCTGCGCACTCCCTGAAGGCTGCCAGGCGCAATATCTCCGCAACCCTGCTAACAACCATGGTTACGTGAAACCCGGCATGGAACAGTTCGATACCACCAAGAAGGTATATCTTTTGCTAGGTGGCTTTTTCTTTTTACTAGGTGGCAGGACTTTTCTGCAAAGTTCATCTAGTTAGGTACTTCCACTTTGTCAGTTATTCTGCCGCCAAGCTACTGCTTGGTGTAGGTATAGTAAAGTGGGCAAGTATTACTGTGTTCTGGTTTAACACTCTATGATCTGATCTCACAGACGAGTTATCTTATTACCAGACTGTGTTGATGACTCAGGATGATGTATCCAACTGCCCAGTGCAGTGTCACGCCAAAACTTTACATTTTGGACTTCTGAGTGACACTGTTCTGCTAAGGGCGGCAGTGTCACTTAAAGTTAGGTAAAAATTGCAAGTTTAAATGTCAATCATGTTCCAAATCAATAAAGTATGGGCAAGCACTTACCAATTTCCCATGTATTCCAGGAGCTGCGTCATTCGTTCAACATCACCACGCTAACGCCCGCGGCTATGCCCGCGCAGGAAGAAGTGCCGGAGTTCACGAAACACGCCTTCCCTCTCGCTCACGACTTGACAAACCTCTCGCGCGTTCTGCTGCAAGCTTTGGCTTATGCTCTTGGTGAGTGGAACCCTAATATAAATTGTTTCATGAACTAATGAAACCAATTTACATAATGAAACCAAAATTACATAATGAAACCCAAAACAGCGCTGGATAGTGATCAATTGATCATGTATAACAGATATATTTAATCATCATCAGGTAGACATATCCAAATAAACGCGACTGAGCTCACTTGCCAAGCGATCATAAAATAGATTGCGACCGATAAAAAAAGAACCTTGTAAAGATTTGACAGTTTGAATATGCTGTTTATGTACGTACTTACTATGGAAATTTCTCCTGTTGCATTGCAATCAATGTTCCGTGATCACTCCTATCCCACTGGTCTTCGCCATCGGCTCGCCTTATTCGGTTTCAGCTGTTTATTGTTCTATGAACCGCGGCAGAAGCGTTTAAAGTTTACTAAACGTGTACTTAATTCACCTAGGTAAATAAGTTTCCGAAGCCCAGCCTATTTGGCATTTCTTACTTCATTCAGCGGTCTTTCTGCAGAGCACGTCACGTGTAGTGTTACAAATGTCCATAGACTACGGTGAGACTTCTTCCCATCGGGAGGGCCGTATGCTTGTTGACTACCTTAAAAACTGGTCTGTGGCATCATACACTATGTTTGTCGAGTCGCGGTCGCCCCTCAAGAGAGTAAACCAACGATATTTATCATCTTATAAAAGTCAAGTTGCGGAAATTATATATAATCTAACTAATCAGTCTTGTAACATTCCAGGAATCCCTCCAGCGACCCTCCTAGCCTGCCACTCTAGCATGATGCAAAGCAACGGGCTCAACCCGTCGACGATGCGTCTGCTGTACTACCCCCCGGTACCCCCCGAGGACGTGGGTCCGTGCTGCCAGAGTGACGTGGTGCATTACACGCGGTGCGGCGCCCACGCTGACTACGGAACTTTCACTCTGCTGACACAAGACTCTGAAGGCGGACTTGAGGTAGGAAATAGTAATTGTTATCATGACGATAACAGGATTATTATAATAGGAACATCATCAACTGATCTTTCGTATAACAAGTGTGTAAACAAAGGAACAGTCACTTTAAAATTTTGAATGCTAAAACTAATTGTTTCTCGAGTCACATACCGAGACATGACACTTAAGCTGTACTGACCTATCAACAAGCCAATATCTATGCTATAAATAGCCATCAATCTGAATATGTGGAACAATACGATTTCTCACTAGAACAATAGAAAACTTAACCTGTATATACACTCCGAGAGAACATTATTTTCTAATCATTTCACACTTTGATTAAGTAGGGACTTTGTAATATGGTCCTACTCGATCGTCGATCAAGATGACAATAAAAGTCATAAGATCGAGAAATATTACGCTTGATAACGTACAATAGTACAGTCATTGATTACTTTCACCTGAACGCTTAAGTGTGCAGAGCTGAACTTAAACTTAACTCTAATCATTTCACACTTTGATTAAGTAGGGACATTGTAATTCGGTCCTACTCGTAGTTCTCGATAAAGATGACGATAAATGTCATCTTGATCGAGAAATATTACACATGGTAGCGTACAATAGTATAGTTATTGACTACTTTCACATGAACGTTAAGTGTGCAGAGCTGAACTTGCACAAGAAAACGCACTCAACCCTGGTGTCAGAAAATGTAGGTCAGCCAAATACTTCTCTGGCTTTGCTTAATGTTTTACTACAACAGCCGGGACCGACGGCTAAGGTTATTCGCGGTGAAAATCTACGGCTAATTCGCCGTGTAGACATAGTTGTCAGTGTTGTTTGGATCACTGTGGAAGCTTGTTGACGCACACGGCGGCGCTAATACACGGCGCCGTCGTCGTATGCACCGTGTCTATAAACGGCGTGATTTTCTTCAGTGCTGTATCGAAGTCTATGAATGTGTCGACGGCACCGGAAGATTTCATGGCGGCAATATTTTCCGCAGTTTTCATACGCTAATTTTGTTTCACACGCTGCACAGTGTGGTATTTGATCTCAAAACCTGGCCATAAATGGTTTTTCAAAAAACCGGTTTCAGCCCTTTTGTTTGATTTCTCCGAAAAGCCAGGTAGTTACTACAAGAAAGGCTGAAAAAAGCAGAGCGCTAGCGCATCTCAGTTCACTACACGAGCAGTCGAAAGTTACCCTTCGCTTGCGTGGTCGTGTGATTTGTCGATGTGCTCAGATTTTAGCGTTTTAAAACAGTCTTGTGATTTTGTGCATAAGCAGTTTATTAGTTTTTTTTTGTGATGGATTGTTCTGATCAAGGTATGTACTTTACGTAACGCTAATTTTTTAATGAAATTCCAGCCAATTGTAGTCGTCAACGGTTGATAACTTAGGTGTATTCATCTCATTGATGTTACGTGTACTTTAAAATATTGACTAAGGTTTTTTTTTAACTTCTGAACATTTCTAAGCTATGAAAACTACTGTATAAAATGAAGCAGTTCGTGCACAACACTGTTGTAAAAAAATTAGCCGCCCGAAACCGCCCCCCTTTTTTTAAAGATTTTTTTTGTCAGTATCGGCAATACTACAAAATTTGATGAAAATTGCTATTATTTCAATTTTTTATTTATATTGTTAACAGGACCTTCTGGATTGAGATCTATGACTCGAAATGAGTTATACAAAGCTCAAATGAGTCAACATTTGAAGGAAAGCTTCAATTTATGGAGCAAGAATTATTAAATCATTATGCTGAAAATGATCAAACGCTAGCTGATGCAAAGCAAAAGCTCTCCATTATAAAACACCAATTCAAACAAAAATGGTTAGCTGCTCGCAAAACAAAAGAAAGATTTGAAGAAAACAATGGTGATTGGCTAAACGGTACTATCAGCCTACCCAGTGCAGGTACGTAAAACGCAATAGAGCAAACCCTAGTGTTATTCTTCACATTTTTTATGTAGTGGAATGACATATAACTATTTTATTATTAGTATTATTAAATAGTTAGGCATTTATTACTTCTTATTGTTACAGGAAACAGTCCCGGTCGTCCTCAGAAGTCTTTCATATACTCTAGCGAAAGGAGCAAAAGACGGAAAACCCAAGAGCTTCGATCAAAAGATGTGGAAGAGTTGACTTATGCTACTCAAATGAAACTGCGAGAGTCAGGAAAAGTCGATGCTTCGAAGGTAGTAAAAGATCTCACGAAAAGTCCTCGAAGAGCGACGAAATATGTAAAATCTATGAAAAAAAGTAGTGAAGAGCAAGAACAACCTCGCCAGTTATCGCCTATACGTGCTTTGTCTATGTTTACAGAAGCAGGACTTACTAAAACTCAATATGAAATAATCCGAGACACAAACAAAAGCTTTTTTCCCTCCTATTCTGTCCTCCAAAAAGTAAAAAAAGAATGTTATCCAGAAATTCATAGGGTAACCGAGACATGTGCTGAAATACAAGTACAAAAGTTGATGGATCATACGGCAACACGACTGATTTTACATCTTAAAGAAGTTATAGAAACTTTAACTGAAGCAGAAAAAAAATCTTTAATTTTAATCAGTAAATGGGGTTGTGACGGGTCGCAGCAAATGCAATATAAAATGAAATTTGAAAATGAAGCTGATTCTGATGCAAATATTTTTCAAAGTTCTGTAGTTCCACTTCAATTAGTTTATGGATCCGAAAGGAGAATACTGTGGCAAAATCCAACTCCATCATCACCTCGCTATTGTCGACCAATAAGAATACGATTTGTCAAAGAGACAAGTGATGTAACAATTGAAGAAATAAATTATATCAAAGCACAGATCCAAGCACTTTCCAGTACTGAAATCGAGGACATATCTATAAAACATAAAATGGTGTTTACCATGGTGGACGGAAAAGTATGCAATGCTGCTACGCATACCAAATCTACGTTAAGGTGTTATATATGTGATGCTACTTCATCAGAATTTAATGACTTGTCCAAGACTAGGCCATGTAAAAAAGAAAATTTGAGCTTTGGTCTCTCGTTATTGCACGCTCGCATAAGATTTTTTGAAAGTATCTTACATATATCGTATAAACTACCCATAAAAAAATGGAATGTCCGCCTTACAACTGAGGAGAAAGAAATGGTGAAACATAAAAAAAAAGAAATTCAAGATAGTTTCAAAAACCAGCTTGGCCTTTTAGTAGACATCCCCAAAGCCAATTTTGGCAATACAAATGATGGCAACACTAGTAGGCGATTCTTCGAAGAGTATGAAATCTCGGCTGTTATAACAGGAGTAGATAAAACTTTGATATATCGGCTAAAGGTTATTTTGGACACATTGTGTTGCGGAATAAAAATCAACACAGAGGCATTTGACAAATATTGTCAAGAAACAGCTGAACTATATGTATCATTATATGCTTTCTACCCTATGTCCCCAACTTTGCACAAGGTACTTCGACATGGGGCTGAAGTCATTAAAGAAGCAATTCTTCCTATAGGTCAATTATCTGAAGAAGCTGCGGAAGCTCGAAACAAACACATAAGGTCATACAGATTAAATTACACCCGAAAATTTTCTCGTGTGACCTGCAACCTGGATGTCCTTAATAGGCTTCTTTTGACCTCAGACCCCCTAATTACAGGGATGCGATCCACTTTTAATAAAAAAAGAAAAACATTGTCCTCTGATGTTTTAAATTTGTTAGCAGAAAGTGACATCACAAATGTTAATATTTCAAATGATAGTAATAGTGAATAATAAATGGTGTTATATCAAACTATATCTTTGTTTTATTATTTTATACTCTACAATTTAATCAATATGTATTTATTTTTGAATTTGTAGCTGTTTGAGGTGTTAAATATTTTTGGCCAGGTTTTGGGACCAAATACCACACTGTGCGCTGATGACTCAACATAAAAACATAAACCAAGAATATTTACTTGTATCGCTGTAGTAGAGCATATTCTTAATTGTGAACATTTCCAGGTGAAGTTGAATGGCAGCAACCAGTGGCAGACCGTGGGCCATCTCCCCGGAGCCATCCTCGTCCAGACCGGCGAGCTCCTCGCCGCTTGGACTGCCAACTTGCTGCCCGCACTGGTTGGTTCCTTTTACAATCTCATTTCACGTATCAAAGCTATAGCGTGATATAGTTCATTACATGAACTCACCAAAAGCTAAGTGACTGTCTTCATGTTTATGGTTGCTATTAAATAATAATACTGATATCCTTTGATTTGGATATAATAATAATAATGACGCCCAACGATCACATACATAGATCCTGAACCCTAACTAGGATTCCCTGTGTCTAGACAGTTAGGAGTTAGGGACCCAAGAACTACGAGAACAATGGTCCCATAACACCCGGCTCAGAACAAGTATTTGCGCTTTTTTTTCTATGCACAAAAACTTGTCCTGAATCGAATCCGCCGCCTCCGGGTTATGAGCCAACCTGCTCAACCACCACACCACAGAGACTATATATATCTATATATGTTTGTTATATGGTCGTTGGTATCCATTTCTAGTCGTGTGAGCGTTGTACCACAGACTATCAAATAGTACTACGGTTGTACTCACAGAATAAATAATAGTCTACTCTGCTGTGGATACATAAGGAGTGAGGGCTAATAAGTAACCATCTTGTACACATTGTTGTATAGTCATATATATCTAATCAGCAGTTTCCGAATAAGGCATTAGAATAATTTAATTGTATAAATAAGCGCTTGTTCGCAATTATTGTCAAAACTGACTTCGACCACATTGGCAGGTGATGTAAAAAAAACTCAGGAAAAAAGCCTGGTTTTGACCCCATTGGCATGTCATGGAAAAACTTAGTAAAAAGGAAGGAGACGAATAATATAAAGATTTCGTCACCACGTTTCACTGATGATGACTGGAATGGCAAAAACAATTATCAAGCCTTAAAATTTGAGATTAGTGAAACATGACAAATGAACGTTCCACTCTTAAGCTTCGGATTAAATCACATCGTCGAATTCTAGATAATCGCACTAATATTATAAAGGCGAAAGTTTGTATGTGTGTATGTTTGTTACTCCTTCACGCTCAAATGGCTGAATGGATTTGGATGAAATTCGGTACCGAGGTACTTATACACTGCTTATACACTGGATTAACATATAGGCTATATTTTATCTCGGAAAAGTGAAATTTTCCCGTGGGATGAGTAAATAATTAAAATACTTTGTATCCGCGGGTGAAACCGCGGGGCGCAACTAGTTACTTATATGGCGACGACGATGCTCTGCCGGTTTTGCCATCATACGCGACTCAACTGGTTTACCACTTTATTCTACATGCGGGTTATACGTCCCTCCTGTTTAAGATGCATTTCGCACTGCCAGCATCTACCTGAGCCGTCCCAGCTCCATGAAACAATGGATCTGGATCCAGTGCAATGCATGTTGGCATGGCATGTTGGGTTGCTTGTTGAGTGAGTGTGATTAGAAATGACTTAATGAAACACTACATACCCACTCTTCTTCTAATTTAAGAGTTATTATACTTATATTTCTAGGATGGACCTAAATGCGTTAAGTACGTCATACAGGGAAAAGTGTGAACTTAGGAGCTATCAGTCTCACGAGAAATCTAATAGCTAATATTATATTTCAGATGCACCGCGTGGTGGTACCGTCCGGAGCGTACGCGCGCGCGCGAGGCCGGCACTGCGTGGCGTTCTTCTGCCACCCAGACGATGACGCCGCCCTCCCCCCGCTTCCCCTCCGCGTGGCCCCCGCCCCCGCGCCCGTCGTCTTCGCCCCCGCGCACATCACCTTGCACCACCGTCTGCTAAACGCCGCCCATCACATACAGAAACGGTTCCGCGAGACTTATGCATGACTATCGCAGGAAGAAGCAAAAAAGACCATGAAGATGTAGGTAAAAGATGGATTGAGGAGTCCATTCTGAAGGGGGAAATTTAATTTAAATTTATTTTTGTTGCTATCCCAGCTTAATATTGTTTAATTAAGATAAAGATAATTAGTACTGTAATAATATTTAGCTGTGCTGGCTACAAAATAATGATGTTTCCGATTCAGATAATCATAAAATTTCAAATGGCTTAACTCGCTACAGTTGTTTACACGGCAATGACAATGCTCGACCGGTTTCGGAGCATTCAGAGTCCGTTCCTTTGAGAGATATAGTTTTTTTGTTCCAATGACAGACGCGCGTGGCGTGATTTAAACCGTTTGGAATGTAGTTAATAATTATAATGGTAAATGGTCTTGGATGGTCCAAATTCACCTAACCATCGAATTACTTCTGATGCCACCCTCTCTTTCTACTTAGAGCAATGACTACAATACGTCTACAACGGTAATGTAATATTTTGTGAATGTGTTTTTGTGTAAGTTTCGGGAAAAAAGCAAGCAAAGGACGCGACGCGCTGGTAAGAGGAGGACATCAAAGATTATAATAGCGATGGTTAGAATTGAATCATATTTTTTACCTACAACTTCATGACCTTCATGCAACCCCGCTGACATACAGCACAATGACGTTTTGATGCACATTGCACGATCGGGTTATGGTGCTTTTGCTCACTATTTGGGAAGCATTAGGAACGCATTTTTACAGTTTTTGCATTTTCATTGAGGAAGTTTTGTCAATCATTTATTATTATATTCCAATATGTTATGGGTCCTGGCTTACATATAAAAGTGTCAATGATTCCCGATGTTCAATAGGCGTAGGTAATCTATTTGCACCACATTGAACGCGTGACAGTCAGATTAAAAACAACAAATTCCTTAAACGCCATACTGAAATAAAACCTTTCCAATAATTGCATTATTATGTGGTTACAACTTATAACTGTCTGCATTTTAAATAATAGCTGCCTACCAAGAACTGATGCCATCATACACATTTCTTGAAAGTTATCAAATAGTTAGGTAATCGTTCGTAATAATTTGTTAAAAGTATTTGTTACACCTGAATACGGTTATTTCACAGTGACTATATAGTTATGCGATGCATAACTATATACCTACTTAAAAATAGTATTATATTACTACCTATGCCTGTACGTAAATTCCGCGACAAAGTGGCCAACCGAAACGGGTGGAACTAGCCAAAAATTTTATCTATAAAAGACTAAAGATAAAATAATTTTTACATCAAATTTTTTTAATATTCATCGCTAGCTAGTGTGCCATGCCAAAAAATTCAATCTATTTTTGAGGATGTAACCTTGGTATTTGGTAATTGTTTAATAATTTACTAATTGATACTATTTTGGTTTAGTTCCACCCTATTGTTTGTTGTGACAACACAAGATAAATATTATAGGTGGACAGTTTTTGTCCCAGACCTGAAGTAAAACGGATGTTTTGAAGTTATGTACAATGCGTGGTTTTTGCACATTTTACCATAAATTGATTACAACGTTTCGAAAGTTAAACACGCACAATACATATAAGTAATGAGGTACTCAAATTGGTTAAGGCAGTTTAAAATCAAGTATGTAAAATCATTGATAACGATTAACAATGCATATCAAATTTACATAATCAGTTTTACACAATCTGTAAGAGCGTAGCTAGATACTTAAATATTCCTTTTCCTAATTATATCTAATAAATTTTATTCTTGCCGCATTTTGCTATTATATTAATTAGACTGTATTATAAATTGAGATCATTCCTGGTTGATATGGCATTTAAATAGTCACGTTTTTTTATTTATGCTGACTTACGCCAACGTTCTTTAAAACCAATAATAATTATAAACTTTGATTCATAACATTAATTTTAATTTTATTAAAAATGACATAGGTGTCTGGTTAACAGCGAGCTTTTAAAACTAAACTTTCTTACTATTTCATTTAAAAACATGTGTATAGTACGTTAATATGTACTATAATCCCCAAAATGTTTATAGAACGTTGGTAAAATCGTACATCTTAGCTAAGTACTTAAATTTTTAAAGACAATTGTCGAATGTGCCGTGTTTTTGGGATTCTGCAGACAGAACGCTTTCTGAACGTGCAGCATCCATCTTGTTTATCTATCCTGGTTTTGAGGAGGCACCCACTATTTCCTTATTTTACTTGCAGCTGCTAAAATCAAGGTCCTTTCTATAGAAAACTTCTTATTTAGAATGTGCTTATATCACCATTATTTATTGTACGCTTAGATCTAGAACGCGTGACAGTAACATTCTGTCTGCAAAAGTCCTTAACTAAATGAAAATGTGACAATATACAAGTATTTTACACGTGTGACACCCTTTATTAAGGTTTTACGTTAAGTAGAAAAATTGCTTGCAGAGCTTCTAAAAATTATACTTTTATTATTTTTTTACTATTATTACTAGTAGTAACTTAGCAATTAGCGACGTGCAGTTATATCCTACCATTTTATAGTATTTTCTTTTTAATATTGTACTCTTTGGTAGTTTTGTTTTTGCTTCAGCATTTTTTAATGTAAGTTTAAGATATCTGTGTTTTACAAAATGTGGTCATTAATTGACCGATTTAGTTGACAATGCGGTGACGTTAGATGTGTTGAGTCTATAATGTATTTGTGGACGTCCAAGCTCCTAAAGCCCTTTCGTCAGCCCCGCTGTCACAAAATCGGTGAATGAAATGGTACCCTTGATTAGCTTTCGTTCACGACCAATACTTAATCTATTTAAGTAACTTTCGTGATAACTTTGATAGCTCAATTTTTTTGTGTACTTAAGAATACTTACCTATATAATTATACGAAATTGTGTTCGAACATCGAAATTACATAAATTATTAGATTATCATTATAATTTTATTATTATTATTATACCAATAAGTAGAACATCGTACTTAAACATCTAGTAATGTAACTATTTCATGATTCACGACTTTAATGACAAAATACAAAAATATCTATAGCACTTATAACTTAACAGATCATATATACCGGTATTTTATATACCTACTTAGTTATTTTATATTGTATACTAATTCCTAAATTACAACTACAACAACAATTTTGGTATTATAAATTATTCATTCAATAAGAAAACTTGCGTTTTATTTATTTGGTACCTCTAAATCATATAATTATCAAATTATTGAATTATAATCATAGTTCAGTTTATTAACAAGGTCCAAATTAGTAAGGCACCTACGTACCGGCATTCTACTTAATAATTAAAATAAACTAGTTATAATTGTATTAAGTGTCGGTACGAGGCGCTACGCTAATAATTTTACGATAAGTACGCCAAAGGTTTAATATATATGAAGTATTTAACAGTATTTAAGAACATTAGTAAAGCTTCTATTAATATTTCATTTTTACTTTACATTAAAAGCCGGAAGAAATCCAGCCAACTCCCCTATAAAACGCCACTTTGGACGTTTATTGTAGGATCGCAGAAGATTTTGATATTTTTAATGAACTGCGGAAATGCTTCTGCCTTTTGTTGTTATTGGCTATGGGTAAAGCATTTGACCACTGTCTCGCCTGATCAAGCAATGACGTAGTGATGGGGCCTACAAGATTCCAGCGGGGCGATCACGTAACTCGATTGCAACCATAAGAAACAACAATATGTATGGATTTGACAGTTTGAATACGCAGTTTATGTGCAAAGTTAGTATGGAAACTTCACTTGTTGCATTGCAAAGTTTCGTGATCACCCTTCTGTTCTTTCTTGACTCTAAATATTCCTTTAGCCGGCTCTTACGGTACCCACAATGAAGAAGAAGAAGAGATGGGGTGAGAATAGGACCACCACGGTCATATTCCTACCCGCCGTGACCGCACGATCATTTTAAATCTCAAAGTAGTTAACACAAGAAGATAAAACTGTTCATAATTTTATTTTTATCGCCTTTGAGAGCACTTTGGCGCGGTACTTTACTATAGTATTATATATTCTGTGGTTACTTCTTAAATACTGTTAAATATACTACTAGGTGGAAGGACTTTTCTGCAAAGTTCGTCTAGGTAGGTACCGCTTTGCCAGTTATTCTGCCGCCAAGTATTGTGTGCAAGCACTACTGTGTTCCGGTTTAAAGGGCACTGTAGCTAGTGAAATTACTGGGGAATTGAGACTTTATGACCTAATCTCATAGTCTAGTAATCTTATTGCTAGACTGTGCTGATGTCTCAGAATGGCGTGCGCAGTGCAGTGTCACGCGAAACTATTCTTTAGAGTATCAAGTGTCACTGCAACTGATATGGGCAGTCGTGTCGCTTAACATCAAATGAACGACTAGCTCGTCACATTATTCACTAACTTAAAAAATCTGATAAAAGCCTTTGGCAATGATAATTAACCGTGTTTTGATTTTCGGAGTTGGAAAGAAGATATGACCAATATAAATTACGCGCATTTTTTTCAATCCTGCAGTGATATGCTTTATGAGAAAATTACATTTAAGTTAGATCAATTTGGGAGTGTTCATCCTGCCTATAAACCAGGACCCTATTTAATTTGATTAAATTTGACGTGCGTTTTTGACTACACACCATGTATCTATTTTTTTATGATTAAAAAACTAAGTACAAAGGTAAGCGTGTGAATAAAGTCCAAGGATAATATGAAAATTTATCTGATAAAGTTAACGGAAATAAACATTAAATAATAATCCCTAGTATAATATACATCGAAGTGATATGTTGAGCGTTTGGTGCCTAAAACGACTGAACTAATTTGGATGAAATTTTGCGAACATGTAGCTTATATTACAAGGATCAGCATAGGATACTTTTTATTCCGAAAAATTGAGACTTATTAACTAAGTTTATGTTACTTAGTTTAGTTTTAAGTTACTTTTTAACACATATTTGGTAATTTAGAATTACTCATTTATAGAACCAATATTTCAGTCATTCCACTAAGATTGGGAGCTTAAATTTAGAAAATTAATTCATTGGATAATCAACAGGGTATTTTAGCAAAAATAGCTATGAATCAGTTAATTCACTAAAATATATTTATATAGTTTTACGAGATTTACTTATAAACTTACAAAGTCGAATTAAGTACCTCTTTTTCTTAAAATCGGTTATAAATACCTATCAAAGTTTTGCGTATAGTAAAATTATCTATTGTGAGGTATCACCATCGCTGGAGAATTAAATAAATAAATATGTGTGGACATTTCACACAGCGCCATCTAGTCCCAAACTAAGCAAAGCTTGTACTATGGGAACCAGATAACTGATACAATACTTATATACTTTTTGTTTGTAAATACATACATAGAATACAATATAACACCCAGACACAGAACTAACATCGATGTTCATCACACAAATGTTTCTCCTGGGTGGGGATCGAACCCACAACCCACAGTTCAGAAGGCAGGGTTACTACCAACTGAGCTATCGGGCCAGTCAATTCGTTGAAATATCTACTTTACTGTCAGGAAAATCGAAGTCAATCAGCCAAACTACAATGTAGCTTCTACTAGGTGGTAGGACTTTGTTGCAAAGTTCGTCTAGGTAGGTACCACCGCTTTGCCAGTTATTCTGCCGCCAAGCAGTAGTGTGCAAGCACTACTGTGTTCCGGTTTGAAGGGCACTGTAGCTAGTGAAATTACTGGGCAAATGAGACTTTATGATCTGATCTCACAGTCGAGTAATTTTATTACCAGTCTGTGCTGATGTCTCGGGATGGTGTGCGCAGTGCAGTGTCGCGTGAAACTATCTTTTGGGGTTCCGAGTGACACTGTTCTGTTATGGGCGGCTGTGTTGCTTAACATCAGGTAAACGACTAGCTCGTCACATCATTCACTAATATAAAAAAAAAATAAAAAAATAAAACTGGCAGTATCCTCCGAAAGCTCTGTTGGGGGGAAAGTCGCATTCACACATTTGTACGTCATCGTCACTACGATCAACTATTTTAATTTCACCGCGGTATTATCGCGGCGGCTATTTTTGATTTTTTATTTTAGCGTAAGTCGCGTGTGGTAAACTCTGCGTTTTTGGCGGAAAAATGGAGATCACAACTGTTGTTGTTAGCCGGACGGTGCACCCGCTGTTTACGTTAAAAAAACTGCCCAGAAACTGCGTAAAGTATCTTGTTAATATTTGAGTGAGTGACTGAAACAAATAGAGGACAAATTGGCTAAACAGGTCACCACATGGTAAGTAGCTTTGTTTATCTTTTATTGAGCAGAGTAAATAATTAAATAATAAATAAATAATAAGGCCAAACGATCACATACATAAATCTTGGACCCTAACTAGGATTCCCTGTCTAGGGGACCCAGGAACTACGACAACACCCACTCAGAACAAGTATTTGCGCTTTTTTCTGTGCAAAAATACTTGTTCGGCTGCGGGAATAGAACCCACCGCTTCCGGGCTATGAGCCGACCTGCTCAACCACCGCGCCACAGAGGCTGTCAATTGGAACTTAAAAACCAAAGACATTAAAAGAGATCTCTTTTAATATCTTTGTTACCTTTTTTATATGCCCAATTACCAATTTTGGTAATTTAGTTCTTGGGAAATTTTCATAGATTATATGACCAAGTTCATCCATTTGCACAAAACTAGGGTAAAAATTCCATAAGACCTTCATACTTACACCAAACATCTTATGCGGAAATAGATAAGGTAAAGGTAGGCCCACAAAGATAAAGACCTATAAGATCTCATGATAATAATCTCGAGTGGTGCGTTAAAGTGATTCAAAGCGTTTATGGTAGAGGGATCCTCTTTTGTATACCTGGTGTAGGTAATACAATAGATGAAAGATTGCATGAGCCAAGAAAATCATAAAGTCGCATTTTTAATATTTTTTTTTGCTATATACACTCAAAAATAAAAACGAGACCACATGACTGAAATAAAACTTCTTTAATTTAGCTCTTTCTATCAGCCGGTATAACTTTGTTTTTGCTTTTGTTTAATGTTAATGTCGCCATCTTGACAAATTGTAGTGTCAATTTTTACAGCCTATGTGATGGTGTAGTGGTGGTTGAGCAAGTCGGCTCATAGCCCGGAGGCGGCGGGTTCGATTCCCGCGGCAGGACAAGTATTTGTGCACAGATTTTTTTTTTGTGAATACTTGTTCTGAGTCTGGGTGTTGTGGAATGTGGAACTATAGTCCTCAAAGTTCCAGGGTCCCTAGACACAGGGAGTCCTAGTTAGGGTCCTGTATCTATGTATGTGATCGTTGGGCGTTGTTATTATTATTATTTTACCAGACATACAAACATAGTAATACAAATTTTTAGCTTTGTTATGTTGATAATGGAGATCTACGTGAATCAACACAACTTCCGTTCGCCTCGAATTCACAATCTTAGGTCCGTATTACAGAAACATGCTCAGTCATCAATCGGTGCTCAAGCAGAAATTTCATTCATAAAGTGATCAATTAATAAATGAAATCTCTGCTACGATACATAGTCACCGATCGGTGACTATGTATCGTTCTATAATACGGACCTGACTCCCCAAGTCAAGCTTGCGTAAAGAAGTTTTACTTCAATAATAAAACTCACATAATATATATATATATATATATATATACACATATAATAAATAATATATAGTAAAAAATATAAACTTCACATACATGTTCCATATGTCGCGATAAACTTTTTGCGTGTTTCTTCATTATTTCTAATGAAGAGATTTTATCATCAGTTTACAAATATTATGCTCCAAAAATAGGCATTTGCGTGGTACAATACAGGCATTACACTAGTAACCTGCTTATCACAAACTAGAAGCGCCCTCAATTTTCTGTGATAAAAGGTATCCTATATTAGTCTCGGTATACCTAATGTAAGCACTTTATACTTGTGTATATTTCATCCAAAATGGTTTGTCGTTTTGTCATGAAAGTAATCATATAAGTAAAAGTTTCAAATTTATTTTTAGGGGAATTGTGTTACTTTAGTTATTCGGTCACTGCCCATGGCCCACCTACATAGTTCACCTGGCTGTACCAGGGGTATTTTTTTCTTCCAGTGGTCGACCTCTAGACCTCTAGGTCGTGGTATCCCAGGGGTTTTTATTATATCTCTGCTATTACAGGGGTTTTTACAATACCTCTGCTATTAGTAGAATTAGTAGACGGTGGTAGGATTTTTCTGCAAAGTTCGTCTAGGTAGGTACCACCGCTTTGCCAGTTATTCTGCCGCCAAGCAGTAGTGCGCAAGCACTACTGTGTTCCGGTTTGAAGCGCACTGTAGCTAGTTTAATTACTGGGCAAATGAGACTTTCTGACCTAATCTCACAGTCTAGTAATCCTATTGCTAGACTGTGCTGATGTCTCAGAATGGTGCGCGCAGTGCAGTGTCACGCGAAACTATTCTTTAGAGTTTCAAGTGTTACTGCAACTGATATGGGCAGTCGTATCGCTTAACATCAGGCGAGTAACTAGCTCGACATTTCATTTGGTAACATAAAAAAATTAGTCTTGAATTAATGTCGTTGTACCAATCGTTGCTACAATGCCTGATAAATCTAACTATACCTCAGTGGCTCGACATTGATCGAGAAGCTTAGAAGCACGCAACTACCATTCTTTTGCAACAATTTGATCACTCCTTGATCATGAGCGCACGCTCCAAAACTATAGACATCACGACCACGCCGCATGATAATCGCGTGACGTGTTTTCAGACGGCGGATTATACGTGTTATCTCTTATCAGCTATCGGCATACACCGAGATTGGTGTCTGACTATCGCTAAAAATACCTGACTATCAATAGACGCACTGCTAACGATAGCGGTCTGAGTATGAAACGGCTTACAAAGTCACAATAAAGGCATGAAGTTTCGATAAGCCATAGGTTTAGACTTTGAAAAAATTTTATGTTTAACATTACCTACTACGTAACTACTTTACATAACGAAACAATTACTATATGTATAGATTAGAGATACCTGATCTGAATCTATCTTCATGAACATAATCTATCGATTTTTTTAATCGATTCAACAGGATGCAACACTTGCAGATTAGTGGATGTCACATGTTCTTGAATTTATCTATTCTTGATCGTTACCTCACGTTTTCCTCCACCATTGTAAGAGATACATGATAATGCTAATTAATAACCACACATTAATATTTAATAGTAGGTACTTCAATAATATGGGTACGGCGAAAGCGGACAGAGCATCTATCTTCAAACCGGCCAATTCCAATTAAGCCACGACGAAATCAAGACGATGTTTTCATCATCACAAATTTCATTAAAGGGCACTCGGAGTTTAAGGTCGAGGATTCAAGCCCCACTATCGACGGGTCGTTAGTCAATCACAGCACAACTACCACTGAGCCATTACCGCTCCAAAACATAATAATGCCTACATTATTTGTCCAGTTGTGTCACATATTAGTCGGCCGGGGGTTACCGGTCAGCGTCGAGACCGGATCGAACTGGCAGAGGCGGTTATCGGTGCAACTACTCGACTACACATGAACCAACGTACACGTGAACCAACATTAAAATTTCATCATTTGTTTCTGATGTTGTAAACAACTGTCTCACTTACTGGACCTTGGACTGGAGAAAACTTATTGAAAATATTGGGACACAAATGAAGCACTCTGTACGTGCTACTGAGTGCAGATTTTCCTTGAAGATGTTTACTCGTCACAGAACTGTCGAAGGATCAAGAAAAACAATGAGTAAGTAAGGATACCAAATATAGATATATGTACTTAGAAACAAAATACGTCGTAGAAGATAGAAACGACAAGACAAGCGTAACTCTTAAAATGTATCGTAACGAATAGGATTTTTTTTTAAATTCTGCTTTACCACAGACTCCTGGGTCCGTGCTCTTTTTTTAATATACTACTTACATATTTGTTTGTTTATTACTACTTGCAGTTTTGGACACTATATAATTTAAATATCGGGAATATTAAGACTTTATTTCTTTTTGCGAATACACCACGAGCAGACCAGCTCCCGCAAGCTGCGCCCGTTCACGAGCTTGACGCATGTGCTAGCCAAACGAATAGGAATTGGGAACTACGAGGTCCATAACACCCAACGACGAGGACACTGATCACATCTCTCGCTTCTCATCTATATAGTTTGTCAGTTGGATTCTGTATTTAATAATCTGTAGTGGGCGAGTATCAGGAATAAATGGATAGAGGGGGTCATTCAGGAACACAGGGTCAAGGGGGGGCTATTTGCTTTAAGGATTTTCCAGATATAAAAAAAATTGCATTTAAGTCATCGTTACGTATACATAGCATTTATGATTTAGCTTTTTAGAAATTCAACAAATTAGACTTTCTGATCAGGATGCAATGCAACTAGCGAAAATTCATTCCCAATTATATTTTTTTCCATTATATCTATTTTTACTAGGTGGTAGGACTTTGCTGCAAAGTTCGTCTAGGTAGGTACCACCGCTTTGCCAGTTATTCTGCCCCCAAGCAGTAGTGCGCAAGCACTACTGTGTTTCGGTTTGAAGGGCACTGTAGCTAGTGAAATTACTGGGCAATTGAGACTTTACGATCTGATCTCAGAGTCGAGTAATCTTATTACCAGACTGTGATGATGTCTCAGGATGATGTGCGCAGTGCAGTGTCGCTCGAAACTCTATGTTTTGGTGTTCCGAGTGACACTGTTCTGTCATGGGCGGCCGTGGCGCCTAACACCAGGTGAACGACTAGCTCGTCACATCATACATAACATAAAAAAAAATGCGCAAACTAGGCTAATATGTAAGCGGTACATTGATATTATGAATCGGTTGCAATTAAGTTACGTGATCGCACTGTTTGAAACGGTTTATGTTGATACTAAGTCCTTAACAAAGTAATTCATATTTTTATCAGGTACGTGCCTGATATAATGCAATACTCAATGATTTATTTTATCGAGCAATGTTCACTGTATTGTGTAGTGACTTGAGGCCATAAATTAATGTACTTTACTAATCTTTTGATCTGTCTGGGCTGGATGATCGCAATGTATTCAGAATTTGTTAAAGCCGTTTATTAAAATAAATTAAAACCCCCGCAGTGATAGCCTCGAGTACAGTCCACAAATACTTCCTACGCTCAGTGGGTGGACTTTACGCAATCATTGTTAAATTCATAGGTTTAGTGAAAGTTAAATATACAATACAACCCAAAACATAGGGATTGGAGAAGTCTCACTTTTCATTCCTCTATAGGAAAAAATAAATTATAAAATAGGTGATTACTAATATCTAATAATATAAAAGTGATATGCATATTAAGTAATTAGCAATTAGACATATTAAATTGTACTAAAAATAAGTTAATTATGTCTAAGTTGAAAATAACTAACTTAATGCAATTGCGAACGATTACTAAGGTTTCTAATTAGTTAAGTAATCGAAATTCTTGAAATTCATAGCTAAAAAAATATTGATATAAATGTGTTGCACAATCACGACCTTTGAACATAAACATGCGTTTCAATCAACAAACAAGAACTGTAGAATCTGCAACAAGCTAGATTTCTCTGAGAAATGGCGCCCAAGGCAAAAGTAGGTACCGGCAATCATAATCCCCACATGAGGCTAGAGCGAAAAACTTATGAGAAACAGTAAAAATATTGCGTTACCCGTTCTTATCACGTTTATTAAGTCCTTCATAAAGTTTAGAGCTCGCATCGGGCGTATGTAGACGACAAACAGCTCGTGTGATAACAAAACTGGTGCAAACCAGCACGCGCGCCGGCCGCAGGGGGCCGCCCGCCGGCTGCGCACACATGCGCACTGATTACACACACCACCCACACACACACACTAGTGATAACAGAATCGGCACAAAGTATTCAGTGACGCACAATTTGCAGTAACGTTTCATTTGTCGTTTTAACAGGTGCGGATTATGACATTACCTATCGTACATGTGGAATGGATTTAATAGACTTGCGCACCTGATAACTTGATCCTATATGTTTAACCAAGGATTAAGTAATCGTAGGCACATTACTCGGATACTTTGCAAATTGTTGAATATTTACATTACAATAAGTAGGTACTCGTTATTCCACACTATTACAAATTCTACTTCTACGTTTTCCTTTCTTTTACTAGGTGGTAGGACTTTTCTGCAAAGTTCGTTTGGATAGGTTTCTACCGCTTTGTCAGTTATTCTGTCGCCAAGTAGTAGTGCGCAAGCACTGCTGTGTTCCGGTTTGAAAGGCACTGTAGCTAGTGAAATTTCTTGGCAAATGAGATTTTATGACCTGATTTTACAATCTAGTAATCTTATCATTAAATCAGGATGACGTGCGTAGTGCAGTGTCACGCGAAACTCTATACTTTAGAGTTCCTAGTGACACTGCAACTAATATGGGCAGCCGTGTCGCTTAACTTCAGGCGAACGGTTAGCTCGCCACGTCATTCCTTAACATATAAAAATCCACCACATACCTACCCATACACTTTTAGACTAACATTATCCTTACACCATTCCTAAAATTTTAAATGACACTCTTGGGTAAGGGATACATATATTAGGACGTAATAATTATGTTTATTATTTATTGATTCATAAACAGAATTGTAGCATCATTACAGACAAATATCCAATGTGATATTACAACTTACTATGGATACATATAATAATAGTAATATTTATTATAAGTTTAATAGATATCATTATTACTAAATATATCCATAGTTAAGATATACTATTAATTTCTATATATCTTAGAGCTACTTCTATGAAGTTCGACGGGCTACAGTTGAAAATGTCAATGTATTTAAGAAGGTTGGTCCGCGGTGTGAGCACGGCGAGTGATGCGAATAGGCATACATACAGATGTATGCCTATTCGCATCACTCGCCGTGTAAAAATGTACTTTTGGGTAACTAACCATTGGAAGCGATCGCATAATAACGTTAATAGAAGCAGATAGAACGAAGAGAACTCTACCGACCGATCTCTTAGCAACTAGAACCTGACATCAAATAGCGGCACTGTTTAGCCAGACAGCTAAAGGTAACATATTCCAACCCTGTATGGCCTATATACAAGTTGGTCTGCATTAGGCCTAGGACATGAATAATACGACACGCGCCGACCGCCGGCTCGCGATAAGATACCAACATCATGGAATACCATCTCCAATCGCACGACACCTCATTCAAATCATCGATATCTGTTATCGTGGGTAGGATTAGGTCTGTCTAGAGAATCGAGTGCTACAAGGATTTCATAGGCTTTGTACTTTTTTCCATTTGAATAGGAACACCCCGTATCCACGTGATTTAAATATCTAAATTATTAATTCTTATTAGAAGTGTTCGAAACTCCGTAAACGCTGTGCTTTTGCTAGATAGATGTTTTGCGGTGGTACATCAAATACAATATATGATTGTACAAAAAAAAAAGTATTGTATCTGTTATCTGGTTCCCTTAGTACCAGCTTTGCTTAGTTTGAGGTTAGATGGCGCTGTGTGAAATGTCCACAAACATTTATTTATTTATTTAGGAATGTACTATTGATCTTGAACTATATATTCTCGGGAAAACTAAGCTTTATTAGTGCCAACATGTTATTGAAGTTCTAAACGCATTCTTTCTAAACTAAAACTAAGCTTTATTCGTGCCAACATGTTATTGAAGTTCTAAACGCATTCTTTCTAAACTAAAACTAAGCTTTATTAGTGCCAACATGTTTTGAAATTCTAAACGCATTCTTTCTAAACTAAAACTAAGCTTTATTAGTGCCAACATGTTATTGAAGTTCTAAACGCATTCTTTCAGCGGACGCTTATTTACTTCAAGGAATGTCGGACTAACGTACTGTAATGCAGCTTTTAATTGTTAATCAATACTTAATTATGCAAAACGTCAGCATTCGACTGGTAAAAAAAATTTTAAGCGACTATTTTAACATTAATCATTATGAACGACTGTACAGATCAGCCCAGTTTTATTATATAATATGTTTTTAAGATAAACAATTAAATTAAAATAAAATTAATCATAGAACAAGTTTTGTTGTCTTGCAATCGTAAGCATAAAAATAGGCAATATTAAAAAAAAATGCTCGAGTATCAGTCTTTTCGTAGCTTATATTTCAAGAGCATATCTAATATGATTGTCAGCACGTAGTTTAACTTATTTCAAGTCACTTTTGGAGTCACAAGAACACGATCTGCTTATCACGTCTAGACACAGATATGGTAATCTCAATTTTCTACACGAATATTATCGATTGGTTTAAGAGAAACGCATGAGCATGTACCTTACAAAGTAGATAGCCGCTGTTTTATACAAGGCCACGCGATAGAAGAAAACTGTTACTGATGCAAACCCTTTTTATTTATTGCTTGCATGCTTGATATTCACTTACCTATAATATAATGTGAATGTGGTCAAATTCATTGGAAGTGTGCTTAGTAAATAAAATACCATCACTCGCGACATTCGCGCTCTTTGTAACTGAAAAAAAAACTTCCGTGAACTAAACGAATCTATAAATATTTTTTTATACATCGACAGCCTCTGTGGTGTGGTGTTTGAGCAGTTCGGCTCATAACTCAGAGGCGGCGGGTTCGATTCCCGCAGCAGGACAAGTATTTGTGCACAGAAAAAAAACGCAAATATGTTGAGTCTGGGTGGGTGGTGTGTTCTTGGGTCTCTAGTCTCTAGATACACGGAATCCTAGTTAGGGTCCGAGATCGATGTATGTGATCGTGGGAGTTATTATTATATAAGTTGACTGACCCGATAGCTTAGTTGGTAGTATCCCTGCCTTCTGAACTGTGGGTTGTGGGTTCGATTCAAGACAAACATTTTGTGTGATGAACATAAGTGTTTGTTCCGTGTCTGGTTGTTATATTGTATTCTATGTATGTATTTACAAACAGAAAGTATCTAAGTATTGTATCAGTTATCTTGGTTCCCGTAATACAAGCATTGCTTAGTTTATGGCTCGATGGCATTGTGTAAGGTGTCCACACATATTATTATTATTATTAAGTTATTCATCATTAATACGGTCTCGTTGCTAATACAGGATGTGACGAGCAAGAACTGCCAAAATTCGATTGTTTTATCCAAACAACTTGGAGCGCTAATAAAATCATCACGCAAAGCCACAAAAGTACCCAGTCCGTGTAAATACGAACCAGTAAGAGGTCGGTCCGCGCCGACATCGATATCAGTCACCTATTGAACCGCGGCCTATCGCGCCGGTAATAACCGGACACCGGCCGCGGCAGGCGGCTGCTGATAACGCCACACCAGTTCACAATCAACCCACACGAATACTCCATTTTAACACTAATCACCACAAAACAACACCACAACCACAAATTTTCTCGACCACCAAAATATTGCAATGGAAAGAACTCCACAAAAATATGTGGCTCGTTTTTCTAGGAAATGCGATACGAAAGCGGTGTTAGCTTGTTCGCAGGGGAGTCGTTTAGTCGCGTTATCAGTGCGTTGTCACACGGAGACGTTTTATAAGTAAGCGAGCCGAGCGCGCGGCATCATTGTCCGTGGCGACCGCGAGGTGACCACAGCTAAAAATCTTTTAAAAAGTTGTGAAATATATTGTGAAATGTTGGTGTTTCCGCATTGGAGGTCGGATTTACCGGGAGATGGTTGCAGGGTCCAAAGATGGATGCCTGCGGAACGCTTTGCGCCGTACTTGGCCAGGCCTGTACCGCTGCCACCGCTTCCGCCACAGGTGCGAATTTTAACAGTAAACAAACATCAATTCATAAACCTTAACTTTTACTAGATCAGTTTATTAAACAGATTTGAAACCCATTATTATTTTTGGGTTATTTTTTGTTGTTAAATGGTTGCCGTTGGTGTTGATTATAAAACTTCACAACAATACATAACTTTGCAAAGTCTGGAAATTCTAGTAGATACATAGATGACCACCATTTTTGGCCTATTTAATAAGACTAGCTATTTACTTGTTGCTCTGCGATTTTTGCCATTATTTTTTTGTGGATTATGCGGCGTTGACACTTTATATAATTAAAATTACTTTGCTTCATTAATAAATTACTCATCTGTTAATTCGACAAAGGTTTACATATTTATTTTTAATTTTCCCGACGTTAATAAAACCTGTTTCCTGACAGTTGGAAGACGAGGACTCCTCCGGCGGTTCATCCCCGGAGCGAACCGAAGGCGAATGTATAGAAGGCGCGTGCGGTTGGCGCGGTTGTGGCGCGCGGTTCCCGAGCGTCGCGCGCTTGTCCGCGCACGTCGCCCGCACTCATGCGCTCGCGCACCGCGACGGACTCTTCTACTGCGGTTGGAAGGGATGCGCTAGGCCACAACGAGGGTTTAATGCAAGGTTCGTTCTCAATCTTAATCTAAATACGATCGAGATGTCTTTGAAAATGTACCGAAACACGTTTCTTGAATCTGTAGCATTAATTTAACATGTTGTTTTTCTTCAACAGATATAAAATGCTAGTGCATGTGCGTACACACACAAACGAGCGCCCGCATACGTGCAACCAATGCCACAAAAGTTTCTCCAGAGCAGAAAACTTGAAAATCCATCTTCGATCACACTCCGGGGAGAAACCTTACGTTTGTCCTTATGAGGTAAATATCAGAACATTACATTTACAAATGTTTAACTTTGTTATGTTGACAATGGAGATAGATGTAGGTACATGAACCAACTTCAACTTCCGTTCGCCTCGCATTTACCAGCCACCAAGTCAAGCGTGCGTAAATAAGTTTTACTTCAAAATACTAAAGACTATTATCTAATTTGAACATTGACATACTGGGATAAAAATAGACTGCACATTCGTTAGCAATAGGATAATGTTTACAAAAGATATTATTCCTTATCTAAAACACACACTCGTAATAACATAATGTGTAAAAAAGCTAATTTACGTTTGTTTTTATTGTCAACAGGGCTGTGGGAAAGCGTACTCAAACTCCAGCGACCGATTTAAGCACACCCGAACTCATGCCGTAGAAAAGCCATACTGCTGCAAAGTGCCCGGATGCAACAAAAGATACACAGACCCGTCTAGTTTAAGAAAACATGTAAAGACGTATAAGCACTTTACAAAAGAGCAAACACGACGAGAATCATCTGAAGAAAATCACAGCTCGGACGCTTTTTCTCCACTAAAAGATAACACGACCTACATCGCCGAATCAGCATCACCTCTACGCACGTACATGGCAACTCCATCCCCACATTTATCTTACCCGCCAAGAAGTACCATATCTCCCATAGCACCGTACAGTCCGATTATGACAGATTCCTTGAGATACACCCCAGTGGAACATATAAGTTACGTCAGGCCTCTTGAGCCAATGTATCCGGTCAGAGTGCCTTCGGATGAAATGTCATACGTCGAGTACACACAAATGTATGAACACACATACAGAAATTACTATTCAAACATGAGCTATCCAGTATTAAGACCGAGTATCGGTGACAAAGTCTTCACTTATGAAGAGCAGAGAATGGAAGAGGCACCGATGGTGAAACCAGAGACGCGTTTGGTAGAAGAAATGCCACTCAACCTGATGACTAAAAGGTTGGAGTGCAGGCCTATTGAGGAACTAGTCAAGTGTACAGATTACCCTTTAGATTTAAGTACTAAAAGTTGATGATTGATTAAATATTTTTGTAAATGATTTTTGCCGACTTTTTATTATATTATAGAAACTAACGTGAGTAGTCATAACTACAACTAGTAAACGGCTAGCACTCACGACATATAGTCGAATAAATCGACCGGTTTCGGGCAATATAATCCCCCACCATTATTATCATCGTTATTCGCCTGTACTCGTGAGTGCTAGCCGTGTACTAGTTGTAGTTATGACTTTTTATTATCTTAGTTATGACCTGATTCGACCTATTATATACCTTTAGTTATTTAAGGCCACTGGAAATGCATCAAAGCCTCATGTCATTAAAAACAATAAACATGCGTTAAATATTAGCACTATTTTGGTATCGCTCATCATATTAAACACATCTTTATCAGTGTGCAAACCAACATTACAGTAAAGAATTTTAGAACCATGTGTCGGAAAATATACCATAATCGCTTTGCTTTTCAAAGCAGAGTAACGTTTTTTATTGCGACACGGTAGCAATTTTTTGAGACATAAAGGTGCGAACGTTACAAGACAAAGAGGCAGATCGCAAACTTCCTTATCTGACGGCAAAATACAACTCATGAGGGGAAACAATGCCTATGTAATATAATATTAGCAAAATGTACACAGACATGTCACGGTGACTCTTGGTGCGAGTTATGTAATTATTGGCCTAGCAAACAAGTGAGTATCACCTGATTGTATTAAGATTAGATGATACGTTTTGAGTGCATGTTTTGTGTTCTTTTATAATGTCATTGAATGATGTGACGAGCTAGTCGTTCACCTGATGTTAAGCGCCACGGCCGCCCATAATGAACAGTGTCACTCGGAACCCCAAAACATAGTTTCGAGCGACACTACACTGCGCACATCATCCTGAGACATCAGCACAGTCTGGTAATAAGATTACTCGACTGTGAGATCAGATCGTAGTCTCAATTGCCCAGTAATTTCACTAACTACAGTGCCCTTCAAACCGGAACACAGTAGTGCTTACACACTACTGCTTGGCGCCAGAACAACTGGCAAAGCGGTGGTACTTACCTAGATGAACTTTACAACCAAGTCCTACCATCTAGTGATGATGACAGACATCCGAATAAGCACTTGATTTTAAGGATTACATGAAACAATGAAATATCACCGTTCCTGGTTAGTCGCATAGCTTTATATTGTAACCAAGATTTTGGCTGTAGGTAAGCTTGGCACCTCAAGAAAGGTTACCTTGAATTAGCGAGACAAGTACACAAAATTTATACATACGTGTGAATGGGACGAGTATAAACAAATACTGAATTTTGGCAATAGAGAGTTAGAGCTATTTAACTAATAAGCTACATACGAGTAATTTTAAGACCTTTTTGGTGCCTCTATTTTGTAATTTGTAATACAGATTATGTAGAATGGATTATTTTGATGTTTTAATGAATAGTTTTGTCTCTTATTAATGCTTAATTTGGGTTAGGAAGTTATTCGGCATTTAAAACAAAAAAAGTGTGTTGTTCTGAAAAAACTTAATTTATTCAACGACATACAAAAAAAATGATTCATGACGTCACTATACAGTATTGTGCAATGATATGAAATATTACAATTTATTACATATCAGTACATTTATAATAATAGCAGTTTTAAAGAATTGTTGTATTAATTCTACAATACAGTATGTACGAGTACATTTCAAATACAAATCAGGTTATTAATTATTCAGGAATGCGAAATACGAAAAGAATACTTAAATAATTTATTTTTATATAATAGTTATCTGCCAATTAAATTAATTAATGAATGATCAGTAACCGCGTGTGCATCTTTTATGTTTCCGATGGATATTTCTCGGAGAAAATAAGCTATTTATTTTAGAAACTAAGTAAGTCATTCACTTATATTTTATGGCTTTTAACAGCCGTGTTTTCGTGAAGCTTCCCGTAGGTGCTCAATATTCAAATATTCAGTAAAATTCTAGTCTTTCCACATTTATATACAGGTAACGTGACCGCAACTCTCTTCCGAAACGTAGAAACACCAATTTTCTTTAAATAGTATATCTATATACCATATATTTCCTTTTTCAGTTAGCAACTTGCAACGTTATCCCCGCCCTATTTATTGAAAATGGAATAGTAGTATACCGTATCTGTGGGTTATGTGCGCACAAGCTTGGCCATGCCCTCGGCGATGATATTGAGAGCGGCCAAGTCTTTGCGAGCCGTGTCCAGTAGATGAGCCATGCCGCGCTGTTGTAGGGTCAGGAATTGTTTCACGTCCTCTTGCGCACCTGAAAATTGGCAAAGATTTAGAACCGATTCAATGGTATCGATACTGTAGTGCAAGACCATAAACTAAATTTAATCTGACAGTTCTAAAACAATTACCGTCTTTGTCATTTCGATCTGCATGAATGGGACAGCAACATTTTTAGAGATGCCAAACTAAATTTAATTTAGGTGTTTTGCACAACAATATTTACGCCAATAGTGTCTTTTCTAAAATTCATAAACAAATAATTGGATAGTACTAAAAATGTTGCCATCATTTTCATGTAGATCTTAATGACAAGGACCGTGATAGTTTTAGAACTGTCAAATTAAATTTAGTTTCGAATTGTGTACATTACAATAATTGACGCCACTGCACTTGGAAAATAGGAAAAGTAGTCAATAAGGGAATAATTTATTATATTACACAAAACTAAGGATGCTGTTCTGATATCCTTACCCGGATCAAGATGATATCTCTCTTGCGATGCGCACCCACTGGCGCTGCGTTGCAGACGTACCGCGCACAACAACTCGTTGAGACGGCCCTGTCGTGACAAACGAGCACATATATTACTTACACAATTTAATAGGAGTTTTACACTTGTCACGGTAGCTAAAGTAAAGCATGTCCCGGCTTTAGGGACGGATGGATACGTTCCGATCCCGTTAATGATTCAAATTTTTCATTTGCAAATTGATCTGAAGTGTGATCACGGAACTTTGATTGCAATACAACAGGAGTAATTTCATTCATAATTTGTATATTTCCATATTAACTATGCACATAAACTGCGTATTCAACTGTCATATCCATACATAATTGTGTTTCTATTGGTTGCAAATAATTACGTGATGGCCTAGCTGTTGATCACGCCAAGCAGGCGATACTGCTCTAAAAATTACATAAACAATTATTAATTCATAAAACGGTCAAAACGTTGCCTGAAATCGAACTGTGTTCATCTTGATTTTTTCAATAGGTTTTTCATGCCATAGACTATATCATAGTTTCTATGTCTACGGTATATACTTACATAAACCTTTTCTATATATATACCTTATAAGCACTCTACATTAAAATGAAGCCGTTGAAGTTTAAAGTAAATTTTCTCGTAACTATCAATTTGTCAGTTAAACCCTTTTTATTCTCAACACTTCAATTAAAAACGTTATATCGACTAAAACAGGTTTTATTTTAGTATAATTTAAAAATTAGGGGTAGGGAGTAGATATAGCATCGATTATGCAATTATTTATAGGTGGGTGGTCTTACCGGTGACTTTTCCATGAGGCATGCAAAAGATAGATAATTAATTTATTTTAATCATAATCCTTTTATTACTTTACAAATCGCCTGACAATTTTTTTTAGAATCCATCATTACATAAACCGGATTCTAGCAGATTATGTAATCCCTTCTAATATAAGTTAGTATAAAAGTGAAACGCTGTATGTTTGTTAGTTAGTTTGATTATATATGTTTGTTTCGTTAATTGTTTGTTTGTGTAAACCGCTTAAATAATTTTCATGAAATTTTGGCTAGCTTGTATTCATTTACAGGAAAAAAATAGGAAACTTTTTATCTCGGAGATTTAACAGCCATAACCCTGTGAAGACTTTAAGGTCTGGTGACGAAGAGGTGATTCTCATAATTATCATATGAACCACATATTTCCTTTTTGAAAGAAGGTTAAGACCAAAACATAAAGTAATAGTAATTTTGGTACTAAATTTGTATTTCTATATGAAATATGATGAAAAACGTCGTGTGAACTCTAAACACGGGTAAATTTTATCGGCTTTAGTATTTTATTGTATCACTTATTTCTAATTCTATAGTATCAAAGCCCAATGTGCAGAAATCATTGACATTAACCTTGTGGATTACAAAGACTGTGGACTTTACCCTTTCATACGATAGCGGGCAATTAATAATTGTCCGCGATTATCAAATCACGTTAAAAAACTAATTGGTATCCTAACTTCATAATATATTATTAAATGCGATTTTTATATATATATATATATTTGAAAGAACTGTATTATCGTGAGTTTATAAAAGTTCAGCTACCACAAGGTTTAATTATGCAACAACAATATAATAATGTCTTTTGAATAAAATTTGTATTTTAAAACAATTATCATAACGCGCGCACTCTAATTGAATTTCTAATTAATCCGCAAATTAGACATCGATAATATATAATTATATATCTCCTCGATCACAATAGAAACAGTCACAAGTATATTAAAACACAAGTGCTATAATTAAAATATTTTCGCCGTAGTTTGTGTTGTAAATAATAGGAAACAGACACCGTCTTCAAACGAGGCAACTTTCTACTAATGTTAGGTTAATTTAACTAAAGTTAAGTTAACCAAAGTTAAGTTAACTAAAGTTAAGTTAACTAAAGTTTGACAGCTTCAAACTTAAGTACAGACAGGCATTACGTTCATTTTGCGTAGAATGTCCATTAGAACATTTTTATCAAGAGATATGACGCAATGTTTGAACAAGAAAAAATATGGCAAACCCCCCCATAGAAAACAAAGACAATAAAAGGTATGTAAAACAATAATGATGTAAGTAATATATAAACCAGCATTTATTAAGTCAAATGATAATCAAAGGTTATTCTTGAATTTTTATCACCTCCCCACTCCCTCCATAAGGCAGTTATTAAGGAAGTTAATTAAAGGTTATGTACACGGGTTTGATTCCCGAACGGATAGAGGTTTTTTTTTTAAATCTATGCACGCAGATTTATTTTGTCTTAAATCGACGACATGATTCCTAAAATAATATTCTTCATTTAGTTTCGGAGTTCTCTATACTGACCCAACTCAATGTTATACATACCCTGCATAGCAATTTACTTTAATCTAGTCATTATGAGCTGCTACGGCATTTTATATACCTACATTATATAATAAACTAGCAGCCCGCTCCGGCTTCGAAGGGTATAAAATATATAGCCTATGTCATTCACTGAAAAAATGATTAAAATCGATCCAGTAGTTTTGATTTATTAATTACTGCCCGTGCCCCACGCGTTAAATTTAGAGTAAAACAATCCTTCTTTCTCTAAACCATGAAGATTTCCTGCTATCTTTGGAATATCTAAATTCATACACTACATTTTTACTTGTTTACTTTTTACATGTTATTACACATATAAACCTTCCTCTTCAATCACTCTATCTATTAAAAATACCGCATCAAAATCCGTTGCGTAGTTTTAAAGATTTAAGCTTGCATAGGGACAGAGAAAGCGACTTTGTTTTATATTACGTAGTGATTTCTATTCAATACAGGTACACAATCTTTTGCAAAAATCAGCAATTTGGCAACAAAGTATGTAGCCCTCAAACCAGACGCTCGTCATACAGTCGCGATTACTTATCGTGACATAAGTAAATTTCCACCAGATACACCGATAACGAAATCTAGTTACCTATAAAAGAATTCGTGCATTAGACGCCCTGGTCAGGACAACCATACGCAAGGACGCAAGGCTACAAGGGTTGTTGGTGTAACATTTGAAAATACTGGGGCCTGGTTCTCGATCATTAGACTTTTATTCCGTCCATTTATTTGACATTTCCACACGATGGCAATTATATGCCTCGCGGCGTTTGCCACACTGGTCGCCGAAGCCAGCCTCCTGACCAAAACGAATAGTGCACGCATACCCTATAGTTTCACACTATTCCCACATGTCAGTGTCTGATCCGCGTACATAAAAATCTGGATATAACTAGACAAGATATAAACAGCCCAATTATATGTAGATAAGGGACTTTAGATAGATTGCGAAAACACATAAATTTTACTGTACAGCTATAGAGTTTAGAACTGTCGCATGCGTGTACGGAATTTTCCAATTCTACCTGGATGCTTACATTTCACTACCAATATTAATTAGGACAAATAGGACTTAATTTTTTTATATTATTCCATTTTGTCTCGCCATTATGACAGCTACATGTGGAATAAGCCATATCCAAATAGAGGCGCCCTGCAGGTAGACACCTCTTGTAACCAAAAAGTCAAGCCTAAGTAACTGTAATATTATTGTTAGGGGGCCGTTCAAGTATTACGTAAGCAGATTTATTACAATTATTTACTCCCCCCCATCCCCCTTGTCAGCAAAAGTAAGCCAAGCTCTTACCCCCTCCCCCCATGCTTACGTAAACATTTTTCAATTAATGTATTGTTTTTTTAAATATTATAGTTATAATGTTTAGTGTTTCAAGCAAAGACAATGTGAGAGTTCCTGTTCGTATAAATAGGTAAATAACTACCGATAACGTATTCATCATCTAGACTCCCCTACCCCCCATGTCATAAAAAATAAGAAAAGCAAAGACCCCCCCCCCCCCCCCCTAAGTGCTTACGTAATACTTAAACGGCCCCTAGCCTTTTAAAGTTAGAATTGCAATGTTGAAAGTTGCAGTGGCATTCACTTCGGTGGTCTCTATAGTAATAGTATAGAACCACCAATCGTTGGCCTTTAAACGTCTTCAGAACCCTATAACAAATCTATAATATTAAGGGGTCTATAACATATGTTATTATTTTGTGACCTCTTACAATATCATTACGAAACGATCAACAACCAACACTTTGTATGTGTGAGGCCACATTTGAAGCAAGTCTATATTGTTGGAAATATTGCTGCCCATTTTAGAATTCCGCCGTTGTTTCCTTGAAACGCATAATGAAATGATGAAATATTCAAAAATGTCTACATAGAAATCGATTCGTCAAGATAACATTTTCGACGCACAATTTGTACGCGTGATAATCATAAACGTACTCTGACTATGATTAACACTATAATCTTATATAAAAGAAAGTCGTGTTAGTTACACTATTTATAACTCAAGAACGGCTAAACCGATTTGGCTAAAATTTGGTGGGGAGGTAGCTTAGAACCAGGAAAAGGACATAGGATACTTTGACTTTTATCCCGTTCGATCGCGTTTTACTAATTCACTCGTGCGAAGACGGGACGGGTCAACTAGTGTTTGTATAAATGCAAGTCAACCTCCACGTGTAGCTCCGGCGTCACATTTAGAATGGTAAGTCGGATTAAACCTAATCATCATTATCTGTACCACCATAACATGAATTATACTTCGTCTGGTGGTAATTAGGTGATACGAGATAAGGGAGCACGTGAAGGGTGACTGCTTGATCTGATTGTATTCTAATACAGTAACTAAATTCTATAAAATACTTCTTGACATATTTTTTTATATGTAATAATTATTCAAGTAAGATTGCATTCAAATTAAGGCTGGGAAATACGTTGTTGTGTTTATATTTGTATTTAATTACATAGTATTTTAACACAGTAACTAAATTGTCTATAAAATACTTCTTGACATGTGGTAATTATTTAAGTAAAATTGCATTCAAATCTAAGCTTGGAAATCGTTGTTATGTTCTTATTTTTATTTATGTAGCTGTAGATAGCAACGGCAACTGGGTAAGACAAAAATTAAAATGATGGAATCAAACCGTACAAAGTTTACTTAGTAATAGATCCAAAGTGTAATCTGTAACGTTAAGACAATCATTTTATATTTTTAATATTTATTTGGGACACAAAACAGAATATAACTACATAAGAAAAAGACTTTCTTTTTACATATTTTTCGTACTAGATTACATCCCAAAACATGTGTACACATTATCAAATACCCACGTAGTAGTGACTATAGTAAAGACGCTAAGCCGATGCTTGTTCAACAATTTATTTGTCTACATAACCACTAGTGGCTGTGTGAGCTTTAGACCTCGCGAGTCCGTGTTTGCATAACTTAAAACGGAAAAAACCTTTTTTTTTAATTTTCAACATCCATGGCCTCCTAACATTCTGAGAAGTTTCCATAAACTGAATCGACAAAAAACTTCATATAATTATCGAACATGTTGAGAAATGCCACCTGTAGAAGAGCTAGACAGGCAAGAAATCGTTTTTGCCTAAGCTGAAACGAAGAAGCGACGCTCACCATTATTACATTTTTATTTTGCTGCTCAATAAACTTTTTGATGAAAAATGTACCACGTTATCAAAGGATGAAGAAGAAGATGAAGATAGATATATATATATATATATGAAGATAGAAGAAGGAAGAAGGATGTGTTCAAATACAATGAATATAAAAAATATAAAAATATGTAATAGTCCGGCAAAATGAAATTAACCAATGCATTTTGTTGAAAGCTTCAATACTGCTGTATACTATGTTTTTGGGCAGACAAGGTCATCATTATCCACATGTTGCTCTATCTAAGATAAAAAGACCCACCTGTCTGGGTTCGATAATGACATCATCAACTACGCGTTAGTTTTAAGTGGCAGCAGAATACATATTTGGAGACCTTATCTTTTTAGAAAGCGGGGAACCATTAAAAGCGAGTAGCCGGTCAAAGTGGCACTATGGGAGATACACGATTGGCAGGCGTCTTAGTGAACGCAGAAAATTTTAATGTACATGAGAATGATGCTACCCATTCCCTGGACATTCCCTTAGTCGGCTCTAATGGCACCCATGGTCCACCCAAGATTGGGTGGACCTATTCTCACACTGGGATCACGCGGTCATCCATAGTACAAAATATATATAAACTATACTATACAAGGTGGAATTTAATTCGTTATTTTCTTTTAATGTATGTATTCAGTCCATGCTATAGAATGCTCCCATGTAACTAAATAAAAAAGTACTTCTGAAATAAAACTTAAATCTAGGTATTATCAGATTTAAATTCTAAAGAAAAGCCTTGTGACATTGAACAAAGCAGGTGTTTTATTGCCTACGAAACATTTACAAAGCACTCATCTGGTGCCCGCGTTGTGTGTACCGTTAAATAGATATTTCGGCTGTCATACAGTTATTTTAACACCCATATTCTAAGACTTAACTCGAGATTTCCTCGACTCGACTTCCACTCAAACTCGACTGGAGGCGCCTCGAACATCCCTCCGAAACTTCCTCAAAATCGGTATTTTTAGTTAAGTTTTCGAGGTTCCTTGAAGTGAGTGGAGTTAATTTGGAGTCGAGGA
This sequence comes from Ennomos fuscantarius, assembly GCA_905220475.3. Classification (NCBI taxonomy): domain Eukaryota; kingdom Metazoa; phylum Arthropoda; class Insecta; order Lepidoptera; family Geometridae; genus Ennomos; species Ennomos fuscantarius. The sequence goes on along the minus strand of HG992026.1, from coordinate 6,049,293 downwards.
ATTACGTCACTATACGTCATCAGTTCGAGGATAATTTTATCAAACCTGAGGAACTTTTTAGTCTATGCTGGGTTTTGACAATGTAATAATATTGTAAACGTCAAAGAAATTCCATTTCGTGATATAATTGATGCCATCTTAGCATATTTTCTGCTGTATTAGCACTTTTTTATGGTTAAATTCTTCAATCCTAATTTTTTTTCTACTTACAATATAAAATTAAACAAAAACAAAAAATGGCGGCTTGACTTATTTCCATTTTAATATTTTTTTATCAGAATGACGTGCTTTGAAGAAACGCATCTTTGGAATATGTAAAGTGAGTTTATTGACTGGCCTGATAACTCAGTCAGTAGTATCCCTGCTTTCTTAGTTGTGGGTTGTAGGTTCGATTCTCACTTAGGAGAAACGTTTTTGTGATGAACATCGATGTTTGTTCTGTGTCTGGGTGTTTATATTGTATTCTATGTATGTATTTACAAATAAAAAGTATAAAAGTAGGTATTATATCAGTATCCGGATCCTATAGTACAAGCTTTGCTTAATTTGGGGCTAGATGGCGTAATGTGAAATTTCTGCACAAAAAAATGACAGTCATTTTCGAAAAAACCGGGGTTGGTCACTTGCTGCTTACGGTAATTTATTTCGCCATCTCAATGGTGTAGCTCAGTGCCATAGATAATATTTTTTGTCAAGTTTTCTCTTTATATGTATAATTTACAGTGTTGCACACCTTACACCTTAGCGATTTTGTCACCCGCGGCTGTCGACACGATTGTCAATTAATAACAATGGAAGCAAAATATGCACTATCCTTACTGAAAGGGTGTCGCTTTTGGAATTCGAAATTGTCATATACTTCCAAAGGATTCTCTGCATCCTTAAAATATCTTCGTAATGGGTAATCAGCTTTTTCAAAAGCCATCATGATACAAATAAATACAAGACGCGACTTCGAGGAAGTTTCAAGGTAGATCGCGAGGTACCTTGAGTTGACAGGTCGTTCGCTTCCCTCACATGAGGAAAATCTCGAGTGAAATTCGAGTTGAGGTGGAGTGGAGGAAATCTTATCAACTAAAAATACCAAAACTCAAATGTAAGGTTGAGTCGAGTCGAGGAAATTTCGAGTTAAGTCTTAGAATATGGGCCTAAGTCACTAAATACTTTTTTTTTTTTTATTGGACCTTGTACTAATATTCTATAGGATGGTCTGAGTACATACATTTAAGGAATAGAGTGAATTAAATGCCACCTTGTATAATATAACTATTATGCCTAACAGTAAGAGACCCGTAGCTATGGGGGCGCATTGTGGGGCAATGCCCTACCTTAAAAATATAAAAACTAAGATAAATTATTATAATTAAATTGTTTATTCATAGTTTGACATAAAATAAATCTTAGATCCATGCTCATGTTCTGTCACAGAAATTATTTGTCTACAAATAGCTATTGATTGATTTAGGAGCTCGTGCTTTAAGCCAAATCAATTATGATAAATTTTTTACTTCCGCCCTACCCGTAATCAACGCTGCCATACCCAAATTCAACTCTAGCTACAGCTCTGCCTGTCTGTATTAAACACATTTCACCCAAATGCCTTGCAACAGTTATTTTAAGTGCGAACTTAGAAGCTGTCAAACTTAATTACAGACGGGCATAAGACCATGTTTGTTTGGCATGTACGTAAGGGAAACTAGGATAGGTAGTAAGACCAGGACAGTAAGGGCTACTCACGTTGTAAAGCGGTGGCGTCGACAGCTGCGACGATAGTTCGTGTAAACGCGCGCGCGTTGCTTCTTCTTCCGGAGTCAGAGCTGCTCCAACTCGACCCAGCACTTCTTGGCGGGCTATCACCTGCAAACGTACATATTTGTTTTAAAGTCGCATATGACCAGCCCCTTCAAACCGGAACCCAGTAGTGCTTACTCACTACAGATTGGCGGCACTGGCACAGCGGTGGTATGACTTTTCTGAAAGAGTTCTAAGTATTTCCTACGGCTTCACACATGTATCAGCTATGTAGGTGATCGTGTAACTTGATAGCAACTTATAAAATCACATTTGTATGGATTTAACAATTTCAATTAACAGTTTATGTGCACAGTTACTATGGAAATTTTAAAATTCGTAATTACATTTCTGATGTTGATTTGCAATCCAAGTTCCATGATCACTCCCCTGCTAGGCGATCACGTAACTTGATTGAATCAATCAATAGAAACACATATTTATATGGTTTTAACAGTTACAATAAACAGGAAAAAAAATTGTATGGATTTGACAGTTTCAATATGCAATTATGTGCATAGTTAGTATGGAAATGTTCAATTTGGGAATTCAATTATTTCTGTTGCATAAATGTTCCACGATGACCTCCCAGCTGCTTGTCAGGTGCTTACCTGCAGCAGCGTGTGCCGCAGCTGGTGCAGGCGAACCGCGAGCTCGGCAGCCCGCGCGGCGGCGGCCGCTCGCCGTGTCCTCAGGGTGCCGAGCTCCTCGTCCGCACGCTTCAGCCACCCCGCCTGCAGCCGCGCCTGCTCCGCCTGGCATCGCGCCCGGAACTTTATCTAACAACATCCATCATTATGTACTACAAGCTTTTTCATTATACATTTCAAACAAAAAGTATGTAAGGTCCGTATTACAGGACGATGCTCAGTCATCGATCGGTGCTCAAGCAGAGAATTCATTCATAAAGTCATCAATTAGTGAATGAAATCTCTGCTTAAGCACCGATCGATGACTGAGCATCGTTCTGTAATATGGACCTAAGTATTGTATATCAGTTATCTGGTTCCCATAATACAAGTTTTGCTTAGTTTGGGGCTAGATGGTGTTGTGTGAGGTGTCCACACATATTATTATTATTATTAATTTATAGTGTACTAGCTTCTGCCAGCGGCTTCGCCCGCGTGGCCTATAGAAAACAATGAAGAAATTTTTTCATAGTTAATTCAACTACCCATTTCACTCTCTTAGGGGTGGAATTTCGAAAAACGATTTCTTAGTGAATACCTACACCTTACAAAGAATACACTCTCCGAATTTCAAGTCTCTAGGACCAGCGGTTTAGGCTGTGCGCTGATATATGTCAGTCAGTCAGGACTTTGAATTTTATATGTATAGAGTGTGAAAATAACGCTATTCCATTCAATACGCCGTTTAAGTGCAAAAACACCACAAAAACGTACAAAAGGTTGTCGAGAAAAAAGTCGAGCAAAGAAAGAGTGTAAAAAAACGAGTATGCTTTAGATCACACGACTGAAGTAGGTAAAACTTCTTTATTTAGCTCTATCTATCGGCCGGTGTAACATTGTTTTTGTTTCATTTTACCGGCCATACTAACATAATACAAATTTTAACTTTTTTATGTTGACTATGGAGATCTTGGTGAACCAACTTTAACTTCCATTCGCCTCGCATTCAACAGCTTACTCGAAGTTGAAGTTTTACTTCAAATGTACAAGAGTTTGGCACGCACCTCTGTAAAACCTATAATAGGCACCGGTATATAGTTCTCCGGGTCTGGGTTGTCTGCCTGAGCTTGTTTCCACAGCCTCATGTCCATGCCTGAAAAACAACGGAAATATGTTATTACAATAATAATAATAATAATATTAACGCCCAACAATCACATACATAGATCCTGGACCCTAAGTAGGATTCCATCTAGGGACCCAGGAACTACGAGGACCATGGGCCCACAACACCAGACTCAGAACAAGAATTTACGCTTTTTTCTTTTCTGTGCACAATTAATTGTCCTTCCGCGGGAATCAAACCTGCCGCCTCGGGCCATAAGCAAGCATGGGGTGTTTTTAATTATAATGTCTTTCTTTCATTCTCGTGTATCAATATTAGCCAAGTTATATAGCGCCGGCCCTAACCCTGGGTTAATAGATGCGATGTTTTTTTTAAAATGATTCTTATATGCACTTTAAGGCAAAAGTTATTGCGACCATTATTGTAGAGAATACAATTTCACATCTTTTATTTCTAGTAAAAATTTTTGTAAAACTTACCGTTTACAATTTATTGAATCATTTAATGAACCGGTCTTTTGATCTCTTTTTAGAGTTTAAGAGTTATCGGCCGATGCTGAAAGGTCCACCTGGATCTGTCAGCATTTTTTGATTTTTTATTTTTTGTGAAAAAACGGGTGTGCTTTAGACCACATGACTGAAGTAAAACTTCTTTAGGCTCGGCTGTTATAACTTTGTTTAATGTTAATGTCACCATCTTGACAATTGTAAATTGTTATCTTACCGAACATACCAACATAAATTTTAAACAATTTTTAACTTTGTTCAAAAAACAATTTTTGTAAAGAAGTTTGTGTAAAGAAGATTGACTTCAAAAATAAAATTGGATCGCAAATTTAGTGCGAGGTTAAATTATATTTTTATGATTAGACAATTTCAATAGGCAGCTCATGTGCATAGTTACTATGGAAATTTTCAAGTTAGGAATGAAATGTCTTCTGTTGCATTGCAGTCAAAGTTCCGCGATCAAATAATTTGATTACAACCAATACAAACACAAATTTGTATGGATTTGACAGTTTCAATACGCAGTTTATGTGCATGGTTACTTTGGGAATTTTCAAGTTAGGAATAAGTTTCGTGATCCCCCCCCCTGGTCACCTGGTGGGGGCGTGTTGAGGTACTGCGCCAGCGCGTGCGGCGCGAAGCGGGTGACGGGCGCCACGGCGCCGCAGCCGGCGCCAGTGAGAGCGTTCCGCGCTGCACCCGCGTTCAGGAACGCACTCAGCTCGGCGGCGGCCACGTGGGAATTACCGGCGTTCTTGTCGATCACGTATATCACCAGCTGTTGAGTATGGAGTTTTTGGAGTGGGTCTTTTTTAAATCAGATTTAGAAGATTATTAGAAGGAACCTTTATAATTAACTAGCTTCTGCCGGCGGCTTCGCCCAATAGGAAACGAAGAATTTTTTCATAGATAATTCAACCACCCATTTCACCCTCTTAGGGGTGGAATTTCGAAAAACTCTTTCTTAGAAAAACTCTTTCTTTCTTTGTGTAGGTATCCACCTACACAAAGAACACACCCTCCAAATTTCAAGTTTCTAGGACCAGGGGTTTAGGCTGTGCGTCGGATATATGTCAGTCAGTCAGGACTTTAATGTCAGTCCCATTGTATTCGCGACAAGTATCTAAATATATATAACTCAAGGACTGACTGATTGACTGACTGACATAGTGATCTATCAACGCACAGCCCAAACCACTGGACGGATCGGGCTAAAATTTTGCATGCAGGTAGATGTTATGACATAGGCATCCGCTAAGAAAGGATTTTTCGAAATCCTACCCTTAAGAGGGTGAAATGGGTGGTTGAATTATTTTCACACACACACACGCGCGCGCAAGCATGCACGCACGCACGCAAGCACGCACGCACGCCCACACACACACACACACACACACACACACGATTTACCCTCGGGTAACAGTCGTCGGGAATATATAATAACAAAATAATCCAACTTGTTGGATATAATTTGTCAGCTTTTATTTATAAATCTATTGTCATGCAAACTTCAACGTCCAACTGGTGCTAAAATGTTAGAAATAACAAAAAAAAATCATCTGACTCAGGTGTGACTTCGCGCATATTCATTTTAAATACAATATGATACTGAAATATCAGAGTGTGATTCCAGAGTGATGTCACAAATCTTATATATTCGAACTGTAATTTTTCGTAAATAGGTTATGTTAATTGAAGAATTGAATGCCTCAATGAACAATTATTTAAAATATATATATTACCTGGCATTTCGTTTCAGAAACCGCTTTTATACTATCAATATTGACAGCTAAGTTTGGTTTATTTCCCAGCAAACCCTGCAAGGCATTGATAATACCTTGTTGATTGTTCCTGAAATATGTATATCACATTAGTATAAAATAGAAATATAGTAGAAATGTAAAGGCGAAAGTTTGTATGTGTGTATGTTTGTTACTCCTTCACGCTCAGACGGCTGAATGGATTTGGATGAAATTCGGTACCAAGATAGATTATACACTAGATTAACATATAGGCTACATTTTATCCCGGAAAAGTGACATTTTCCCGTGATTAAAATACTTTTTATCCGCGGGTGAACTAGTTTGATATAAATTACCAAGCAATTTCAAAATTATGTTTGAGTTGTTATTTATAGTTAGATGTTTTTATATACTTAAAGCACATAATAGACAATTGATTTTTAATATGTCTAGCCATTAATTTAGACTGGTTTAATACGTGCTATTTAATACCCGTGGCTTTAGACATGTGGATCGCGATAAAAAGTATTTCAAGATTCAAAATATTTCATAAAGATCTTCTATACTAGGCGATCACGTAACACGATTGCAACAGACAGAAACACAAATGTATGAATTTGACAGTTTTAATACGCAGTTTATGTGCTTGGTACAATGTAAGTTTCAAATTAGCAATGAATTTTACTAGGTGGTAGGACTTTGTTGCAAAGTTCGTCTAGGTAGGTACCACCGCTTTGCCAGTTATTCTGCCGCCAAGCAGTAGTGTGCAACTACTGTGCACTACTGTGTTCCGGTTTGAAGGGCACTGTAGCTAGTGAAATTACTGGGCCATTGAGACTTTATGATCTGATCTCACAGTTGAGTAATCTTATTACTAGACTGTGCTGATGTCTCAGAATGATGTGCGCAGTGCAGTGTCGCGCGAAACTCTGTGTTTTAGTTCCGAGTGACACTGTTCTGTTATGGGCGGCCGTGGCGCTTAACACCAGGCGAAAAATTAGCTCGTCACATCATTCACTAACATAAAAAAAAAAGAATTATTTCCCTTTGCAATGCAATCAAAGTTCCGTGATCACCTCTCAGTTTAGTCGTTAAGTCGTCAAAGGTAACAAACAGAGAGAATTACTTTCGAATTTGAATTATATTAGTACAGAATGTGGAAAGGATGGATATGATATGGATGTAGTTAAGAACGAAAAAACATAGTGGAAGTAAAATGCTAAAACAATACTAACTTCATTTCCTGCTCAGTCTTGCTAAACATCATCGAGACGTGACCTTCTTTATCCTCCTTGCCACCAATTTTTGAATATCCAACAGCTTTGAACCGACAGAGCGGATTTTGCTCGTTCAGTTCCAAAGGTGGCGCGTTGCGGTTGTAATATGCTTGGCCTGGAAAGAAAATAAAAACTAAGTAACTTGCGACATAATATGGGAAGCGTGCGGTGACGATGACGCAAGTTTCACGCTTTTTGTTCACCCAATAAGTATACATATATACACAGTATACATATAGCTGATGGAAAGCGTTCGGTGACGATGACGCGAGTTCTAAATTGGTAGGTTGGTTGGGAGGTAGAACCAGGAGACGGAAATAGAATACTTTTTATGACATTCGACCGCGTTTCACTAATTTACCCGTGCGAAGCTGGGGCGGGGGGGAATAAATATTTCCTACTATAATTTGGTGAAAATATAAATAAATTACATAAACTTTTCCATTCACAAAAACGATACAAACTGTAGTTTTTTTATGATTAACTATCTAATAAGTAATTAATGGCTTATTGACCAATAGTAACTTACCAGTTCCCCATTGAGCCTGAAGAAGGTTCCATTTAGCCAGCACCTGGTCTCTCTCATCTCCAAATATGACACCGGTTAAGGCTTCTTGAATAGTTGCAGGCAGTTGAGGCTGTTGTTGTTGTTGTTGTTGCTGTAAATAAATACATCAATTTATTTGTAAGATTCTAATTTTAAACAAAATAAATAGCACCAAACAATCACAAAATAGGTCTTGGGCCTTAATTAGGATTCCCTATATTTTAGGATCTACAAACTACAAGGAACATGGTCTCACAACACCCAGACACAGAACAAGCACATGCTACACCACAGAGCTGTGAATAATAATAATAATAATATTTGTAGACATCTCACACAACGCCATCTAGCCTCAAACTAAACAAAGCTTGTACTATGGGAACCAGATAACTGATACAATACTTAGATACTTTTTGTTTGTAAATACATACATAGAATACAATAAATAGTTGTGGTATTTTAGGCCACACTTATATCGATTTTGTTTCACAATACTCTTTTACCTTAGAATAAGGACATCCATACAAAAATTGGCTTCAAAAGAATTGATATCTGTTGATGGAGTGAAACAATACAATACAAGACAGAAATGATGTTAATTTCATTTGTCAATGGTGATTATACAAAATGTACTGATGGACCCATTTAAAATTGTGTCTAATTATGAATATGTTAAGACCCATTATTGGAACACTTAGGAAAAAACAAAACTGTGTTAGCATTCATTTGGCCTAAAAACATATACTGGTAGGAAGTTATGTTAATTTCAAGCTTCTAAACACAATAACAAATAATGGCAAGGGATAAAAAAAATTGAGCCCTCAAAAAGTAGCAGGCGCTTGCACAATGCACAATTTATTATGCGTTTTTTCCAATATAAACTTTTATTTTCTAATATCAAGATAATATTATCATATACTAGTATCGGTTATATAAGCAATCAATATGTGATACTTTATTGAAATGGATTATTGTGTTTTGGTGTAAAAACCCTGTAAATAAACCAACAGAGGTACATTGATATGCTACTGTGAAAGTCACAGCATTGCTCTCTTGGGCTCAATCTGTTTGTCCCTTTGTTTTACTAACCTGTGGCTGTCCAAACTGATTGGTACCAAGTCCAGTACCCAATCCTGTACCAATACCGGTACCAAGAGCTGTACCAAACCCACCAAAGCCTGTAGCTGGCTTAGTTCCGAATGCACCAAGTGTGCCGGTACCAAAAGTAGAGGCTCCAAAGGCATTTCCTCCTAGAGTATTAGTGCCGAAAGCGGGCGCCGGTTGGTTGGTACCGAAGGTTGAAGTGCCAGTGCCAAATGCCCCACCAGTGCCAAATGTGTTTGTGCCAAAACCTGCTCCGAACCCTGACAAAATAATAGTGTTACTAGGTTAAATAATATTTTTGCGAGTGTTGAATATACTAGCAATAACACTAATACTAAAAGGGGAAAGTTTGTATGTGCATATGTTTGTTACTCTTTCACGCTCAAACGGCTGAATGGATTTGGATGAAATTCGGTACCAAGATAGGTTATACGCTGGATTAACATATAGGCTACATTTTATCCCGGAAAAGTGAAATTTTCCCGTGAGATGAGTAAATAATGAAAAAAACTTTTTATCCGCGGGTGGAACTGCGGGGTGCAACTAGTAATTTATATAAGTTTCAAATACAATGACTAACGATTAAAATCTTAACTTTTGGAACGAAAATTTGGCAGGAAACAGTAAATACCTGTAGGCTTAGCAGGTGTACTTCCAAATCCTGTGCCTCCAAACAGAGAGGGGGCAGTAGAGGCTGGAGTACTTCCAATTGCTCCAAATGGTGTAGCTGGAAAGGTATACACATAAAATACATTTATTAAAGGAAGATATTTAGAAAACCAAAACAATAGTGTTATTATTATTTTATTGAACTATGTCCTCACATAGATGAATATGAATTGGCATAATTCTTATAATATAATATTACATGTACTACTAGACTACTGTACTATATCTATATAAAATTTTTGTATCATAGTGTTTGTTACCATACTCTTCAGAGACTGAAATTGTTTCAGTTTCTAGAAATTAAGTTTAATGAAATTTTATATTCACATTTGGTAGGTCTAAGAATAGGTTATTATCTATTTTTCATCATCATCTTCACCGTTTTTCATCACCAAGCAGGAGAAACCGCAGGGTGCAGGTGCAGCTACATAGTCATTACCTATGAAATTTCCATTTTGCAGTACTGGCCATTTCAAACCAAAATATTTTATGTTTGGCTAAGAATTCTAATTTCAAATTAATTAAATTTAAAATCATGTTTATTTATTAATTGTTTGTTTATTGATTAGTGTTATTTTGCCATCATATTTGAATCTCTTTAGTCATCAGGATACATTAAAAGTTTGAGTAAATATGAAATATGAGTACCATAATGAAAGTAACACAGTCCATTTGCGTTAAATATCCCAGCTTCTTACTAAACGGGATGAGCATTACTGCAGATATGCACTGTTAAGAACTTAATATAATAATGGAGAAGCTCGAACATCTCCAACTCCAAATTCTCCATCCAGACCTTGCAACTACAGACTTATACTTTTTCTAGAATTTGGATAACTTCTTGGTGGGAAAAAAATTCAATACCCAAGAGGCAGTACAAAATGTGTTTAAAGAGTGTATTGCCTCCCATCCAACTGATTTCTTCAAGAAGGGCATCAATAAAGATGCATTGATTACATGGGTAATTACTTGGATTAATAGAAATGAAAAATCTAGGAAAAAATGGCTATTTCATAAGTAAAGAGCTAATGTCACATCATATATCTATGAAAATAACAACAACTACGAGCAGCAGAAGATGGTCATTGGTAATAGATACTTTGGTCAGCTAAAGAACATTAGAAAAAAAATTTTTATACCTACGCAATATGGAAAATTTCTAAGGCTAATGTATTAAGAGTTGATTTATAGTTACCTGTATTTGCTGCAGGTGCTCCAAAAGCTCCAAAACCTGTGGATGTTGTAGTGCCAAAACCTGACGAAGTTGTGGTACCAAAACCAAAGCCAGCAGTACTCGTTGTAGAAGTATTCGTACTCCCAAATGAGAAGGATGCTGTTGGAGAAAATATAAAGTTATGAAAGCAGGTAATATCAATGTGCCTATCAAAAGAACCATAACCACAAAGAGTATATTGGTAATAATACCAGGCAGTTTATTTTAAAATTACGATCAGGTTAATGAAAAGTGCAATTACGTTTGGCGGCAGCTCCAAAAGCCGAGGGTTGCGACGTTGTATTTGAACCAAATGAGAAAGACATAGTGGCTAAAGCTAGGATATTATGATAAACGTAGTAATTATATTATCTTTGTCTCTTTGATGATAGGTAACTTATAAAATTAATAACAGGTCAAGAATAATAACAAAATAGTTATTAACGTAAAGCGTAAACTAATAAACATTGATATAAATGAATGTGTAACAAAAACAAGGAGAATTTATATTTAACCACAGTGATCCCGAACGTCAAATTTGCAAAGTTGGTAGAATTGCCCTTTAAAATCGGTATATTTGTACCAAAAATCTGTATATCATCGTTGCGCGTACAAAAGTCGCTGTGCTATTTAGTTATTGATAGCTTCTCGAGATTTAATTCATATATAACGTTTTCATATGGAACTTTTGATATATAAATAACACATAGCTAGGTTTCATAACTCTTTAAATATTGCATTTATCACATATCTCGTTTGTATAGAAACAACGATTAAAACTGCATCTAAAACGGAAAATAACTAAATAGCACATAGCAACTTTTGCACGCGCAATGACGAATTATAGAAAAAAGGGAAATATATCGAGCATTCCCCAAGTGTAACAATATTCTTTGATTCCCCAATACTTAAGCTTCCATTACACGCTCACAGGAGTTTTGGTGGGATAACGAAAAAGATCGCGCTACCGTATTATTTTCCAAAACTTGTGTTATTTTCAGTGTTAATGGATAACATTTGTGGCATTTTATTCGTTAAGTGCTGGACTACAGCCATGAGTGTGGGAAAGTGGTATAATGATGGTGAAACGTTTATTTTCGTGTTGTTTCCAAAACTCCATAGAAGCTTCAAGTAAAGTTGCCACCACTTTACTAGGCGTATGACTTTGACTAGACTATGACTTAATAACTTCGACTGTGACTTGACACATATTTGCGTGAAATATCATTAACTTGATAGATTATCAATTACTTGACACTGGCTAAACACAAAAAAGTGTAGAGCCAAAATATAAAAAAAACTCGAGAAATTAGCAATTACTTGACACTGGCTAAATACACAAAAGTGTGGAGCCATACAAAAAAAGTACACGCTCATGCAGCCGGCAGTCACAGTAACATAGTTCCATCCACAGACTAAGTAGAGGATACTATGGTTCCATCAACCTTTAGAAAGGCCATTTAAAAAGAGATATGATGCACCCTAAATTAGTTTCTCTGTAGACTGTTTATCCTTAAAACTTAATGAAACTATATAAAAACGTTACTGAGTTACGATAAGGTTCACAAAAACCTTTTTAAATTGAATGTCGAGTGAGCGTTCTAGAGATATAGAGTATATAAAACTTCCTTGGATGGATATGAATCTATATGAATGATAAGATAGTATCCTCTACTTGGTCTGTGATGGTAAGGGCTAAGTGTGAACAGTTAATATTAGGTATACTGAACTAATTTTTACAGCAGTTTATAAAATGCTTTCACTATTTGTAGCTTTGTAGTACATAGGTATGATGACATGACTTTGAAATACCAGGCTGTGCAATACAAGCAGGTTGTTCATTATATACAATAACAATTTGATGAGCTATATTATTTTATGACATTGAGCTTTACTTTTTATGTTGTAAAGAAAATGGGTCTCTTGACTCTTGACTTGAGTGGTCTTCAAACAGCTCCATTTTTTTTGTATTGCACCTATCTATTATCTTTTTGTTTTCTACATACATCAGAATATCCTAATTGATCAATCTTTTCATAATAATAAAATAAAATGATGTTGTTTTGTAAAAATCCATTCCATTAAAATTCACAGTATAATTAAATGAATACTAAAAAAACAACAAAAATTCAACCAATATATCTATTACTATTGCATATCACAATCACCTTTAATTCTTTAGACAAAATTAATGCTGATTTCACTGGTTAGAAAATTATCCAGAGAAATGCTTACAGGTATGTCTTACGCAATGTTACATTAATATGCATTATTTAATAAATCAATTAGCAAATATGAGACAAAATTATGAAGCATATACAACTTGGGGAGTGTAGTCTTCGCCTCCTAGAGAATCCGTTATTTCTTCCCTCCAGGAGGCTGCAGCGGTTGGCCTTTTTCTTTGCCACGGAGTTTTATTCCAATTGCCCTTTCTATTTTGCCGAGGACAATGTTATTTGGTATCCCACGACCAGCTTCATAATCGTTCACAATTTGTGGTTTCTCGCATATTTTTGTGGCTAAATCTTTTTGGCTCATGCCTTTGGACTGGCGACCTTGCATTATAAGTTTCCCTAAATCGAGGGGTACCTTGTCATGCTTCAGTTCTTCAGTCTCTCTATCGAGTTTTGCAGTATTTTTTGTGGTAACGTGTTGTTTGTTGGTTCCTGCTCCATATTTTTGCTGAGTATCTACAGGTACACCTTGACGGCGTGCAGCGTTGACAGCTTGCTCAGTCTTAAGCGCTGAAGCTTTCGGGGGCTTCTTGCGGAGAATAGTAACCGTGTCCCAGTCTGACATTGTTTCAGTATTTATTTCACTTGATATTCAATGAATATTCTAGAATTATTCTTGATGAAACTTCGACAAAAATTTGCCACCCGTGTTCGTATTGTACGTATGTGAAGCAGGAATGCACAACCAAAGTACAGTACAGCCCGTATTGTAACACTAGGAATATACGGCCTGGAATCGGAAGCCAACCATAGAGAACATAGGATCTCCACTGGAGATCCTATGTTCAATGCTTTGTCTTGTCACAACAAGAGATTGAGATGGCAGTGGGATTCATAATATTCATAACTGTATGTTATTACTATTATACAAGCTGACTAAATAGAATGCCACCAATTTTATGCACTAACACTGAAAATAACACAAGTTTTGAAAAATAATACAATGCGGTGACGCAATCTTTTTCGCTTTGCGGCCAAAACTACTCCATGTTTATTAATACCGAAATTATTTAGTACTATCTTAATACTTGGAGTAAAGTTAATGCTGCGTTAGTTTATGTTTATTAATAAGAGTGATAAAGGTTACAGATGAAAGAGTATATAAATGTTATCATGATTACTACGTATATTGGAGAGTTACTATACTCTTTGAATTCGTGTTTTGAAGCGTTTCGTTATAGTAGCGTAGCGCTACATACTCTTTGGTTATAGTATTCTGTTGTTTTGTTGGAGTTTGGACGACAAATTTAATGGTTTTTAAGTTTTTACGTAAAACGATCTGGTAAAATGATAAATGAAGATTCTGATTCCGAAGAGGAAATTTTGGTTTATGCAGAGTTTGAAGATAGTGTTCATATAGATAAATACAGGGCTATTCACATCTTAGGTGTAGATCAAACGAATCCTATAATTCAATTGGATGAAACTTTCTTCATGGGTAAGCTCTAATGCCCATAATTTTATTAATTCCTCTGTTAATCCTAGTTATTACCTGATAAACAATTTGTGGCTTTTCACGATAACGTAGATCTCATAATTGGTTATAGGAAAATATGAGAATGCACTAGGAACATATATGTTTTTTGAACAAGATCCTACACTACAGGGTAAGGATACGTTATTTGACAAATACCCAGACAGAGGAGTTAAATATGTATACAAAACAAGAAAACTGGTGAGCATGGAACATGCTTATGTCACTCCAAAAGAGGGTAAAGGTGAGTATAACAGAACTGATATCTAATACACAAAGCAAGAGCTTGCTTCGAAACTACAGTCCGTTCTTTGATTGAAGTTATGCATACTTAAATCGAACTTTAGTTGATGTTGACAAGAAAATCTTTGGCCATTGGATGTAGGGTTGCCAACGTTTTTTTAGTGATCTATAGTATTTTTCAAAATAAGCTATAAAGATATTGTACACTTCTAAAAAATATAGTATAATATAGACAAAATCGAAAATGCATTTGGAGTCCTGAATTCAGTTACACTAACTCACCTCACTTATAATGTAATGTAAATGCACATTAATTATTTTTTAAACTGAGTATTTGTTTATTAGATTCCGTTAAAAATATAGTAACTTTGCATACTATATATTTCTTCAAAAGTAAATAGTACGCCGACTCGAAATATAGTGTAATACTATGTATTATAGTACAGTTGGCAACCCTAATTGGATGTATAACTAGCAATAGACATAGAGGTCAAAATCTAAGCAAAATCAAAGGAGTGCAATATCTGTATTTAATCACTTATGATAATGTAAAACAGTTAGACAAGTGACTGATTGACTGAAAGTTACTGGTAGTTGCTAATACACAACTAAGTTGTAAACGGATTTATAATTTTTTACAGATCCAAACACTCAAAGTCACGTAAAGCAAAAAGAAGAGGATGTACAGCCTGTGACATTTAAAGACCTTCCGCAGGCCATAGATACTTTTAAAACTTATTTTTTAAAAGGACCAATAATAGAACCCACTAGTTATAAAAATTCTGACCAAAAACCTAACAGAAACGTTAGTACAACTGAAACTGCCAGTGATCAAATACCTAACAAAATTGAAACAGAATTTAAAATAAATCAGAATCCTGGTAATATCAGTACAATTAGTGAACAATATTCTGAAAACATTGAAGTAGATTTTACCACAGATCAAAATTCTAATGACATTGAAATGGAACCAATTAATGAACCAAATTCTGTTGTTACAGAATCGGCAAAATCATAATGGAAGGAGGTATTTTATTTCTACATAATAGTAATGATCTAGCTTAGCTCTTAGCTGGCCTATAGTTTGGTCACAAGTATATAATTATAACTCTATAAACTTCTAAGTACCTACTCATTAACCATTCACAACTAAATACTACAATGATATAATAACTAATACTAAACACTACATACTATATAAAAAAGCAGCCTGTGATTAGTGCATCAGTTTTTTTTAGCAGGTACTGTTTAGTATTAGTTATTATATCATTGTAGTATTTAGTTGAAAATAAAAGCAATTTGCCAGTATAAAAACCATTAATTACTTTACCTATTTCCCTAAATTGCTATAGTAACCACATAAAACTGCGACTTGCAAGCCATTTGTCAAATACTAGTAAGTGCTTATTACAGCAATATCCAGGATATATGTATGTGATAGTTGGGCATTATTATTGTAATTATAAATAAATAATTTTTAATAAATATCTTTGTGAATGCCTTTGGATTGAATGAAAAGAGCAGCCATTTTCTATTGCTGTCTCATTTCCACTGCACTATAATTATAGATAGTGGGGGGTGTAGCTGTGAGCTATGAAACAGCTGTAGGGAATTCCCCTATCACAGTCATCATCGGTATTTACAGCAAATAAGTCTGTGATTTACCATCCATAAGATAGAAATTCATGGGGATCCCCTTGTTACTTAGATGCTCTTGCATCTGATGCCCTCTTGGACACGTCAGTAATAACGAAACTTCTCAGTTAAAGATATAAATATAGCGTACGTAAATATTTTGGCCTCAGTCTGGCGATAATCTCGTCAAGACGTAGTGATATTTCGTCAGATTTTTTTAATCGAATGTAATAAGTAAATTACCTATCAAAGAAAAGTTACCTATTTGTAATAAAAACACGTTTGAATTGTGAATCATGGTAAAATACATACCTGTTGATTTTGGAAGACCGGAAGTAGATAAATACTCACCTAACTCTTATATAGGTAAGAAAATATTCTAGTGACGCTTATATATTTTATGGTGTTTGTTTCATTAGTAATGCAAAAATTAATTCCTATTACCGCAGAACGAATTTTGATAATTAAGGCAGTACTTTGGTTTTTATTTGCGCGTTATCTGTAGTAGTCGTATAGTTTTGGTCGTTACTATACGAAAAACCTGAACCTATCTTTTATTCCTTATTTCAGCTGCGAACAATGAAAAGCCTCGATGTCGTCTCACGAAAAAGAAACGGACGCTAGAAGACGTGCTTCTAGATATAAGCAAAAGACATGTTAAAATAGGTAAACAAGAGAAAAAGAAAAATAACACCATTCTTTATTCAGTACTTGCTGAGTTTTTGAAGAAAATGAAGTCCTGCGATAAATTATTCAGCAGTTTGAAACCCAAGTTAGAATACGTCGGAAGCTATTTCGACGGTCTTCGTGTCGGACATGCTACTGAGTACGATATCAATATCATTTTAACATTACATCTCAATTACGACAAAATCCAATTGAATGCAGATGAAATGAAAGGTGCTTATACGAGTTTAAAAATGCCATCAGAGTTTCGAAGGTTGTCCCAAACTCCAGCGACTGCAGCGAAAGGGTTTAAAGATACGGAACTGTGGTGTGATCCCTCACATCGCTTGTCGGTGAAGAGATTCAGATCTTGGATGCAACGTGTGGTAGACGCAACACTCAATACACTTCCTTTGGAGAATGGAATGAAAGTTTTAGTTATAAATAACAAATCTTATCAAATCGCCGCAAAAACATCCGGCCCTGCTAACACGTTGACTATCACAGAAAGTCCTGACAACGTTATCGACGTGGACCTTGTGCCGACTTTAGAATTCAAATTGCCGAAAATACCCTGCAACTCTAAAATAGATTTCAGAAAAGCAGCAAGGACAAAAATAATGCATTACTTTGTAGTTCCAAAACCAAGCGATGACGATTTCAGTTGGCGGTTGGCTTTTCCTTTTCAGGAACGCTATTATATTTACAACAAACAAAACATGAAAAGCACTATTAAGATTTTAAAACTGTTGCGGGATACACAAGGATTTAACAAAATTGCTAGTTATTACATAAAAACAATATTTTTATGGGAAGCCGTCGAGAAAAGTGAAGATTTTTGGAAAAACAATTCGTTATCGTTTCTGGTGATTTACATGTTGAAGAAACTGAAAGACTGCTTAGAGAATAAAACTATAAAAAACTTTTGGTGTCCCAGTCACAATCTCATAGAAACAATCAAAGCTGAAACCTGTCAGAATTGGTGCAATCGACTTTCTCATATAATTAATGTTGTAGAGAAGGAGAAAAAGACAAATCCACATGCAATTCTACAATTCCTAACAGCTAAGATATCAACACAATAATTATGAATATTGTACTTTAACACTTTCCTTTATTCCAAAACAAACGTTAATTTTTTTTATCTGCATTTCCACAGACACCTGGGTCCGTGCTTTTTGTTAAATTATTTTTATATTTATGAATTAAGCCTATTATTAACATGAACATACATAATACAGGAAGGAACTTAAAATTTCAGAGCAATTACTATAGTACAGCACGTCAAATCGTCATAATCTGAAAGTTATACGCAAGAAGTTCATATCTTTCTTTGTCTGGCTAACGTTAAACAGTTGTTTTACTGTTGACAAATATTAATTGTTCACCTTCACACGGACGTTTCATGTTAGGGAGAAGTTGACAGATCATTACAGCAAATTGGTAGTGGTCATTTCGAGGAGTGGACTGTCTGAGACAAAACTACAAATGTAGTATTTTATTTTTGGAGTGTGTTATAGTAAGTAGGTAATATAATCAACAGTTATATCTTCTGTACATACAGATATTACCATCCCACTTCATGGGATACGGATACGGTATAAGTGCAGAGTGGTGGGTGACACTATCTATGCACATGCAGTGCTCACAATTTTATCGTATGTACTCTATGCATTATTATTTTATTTTATAGCATGTCAACATAGTTAAATAATCAAGTGACTACCTCAATATTATAAGATTTACGAGTAATAAACGCATGGAAGGATTTTTTTGTTATAGTTTATTTATGAGATGAACAATAAACATGACACTATAGTTACGCTATTTTGTCTTAGTCCTCGCCTGCGCGGTACAGGGGCGCGGAGAAAAAGGGGGAGAAGGGAAGAAGAAAAAAGGGGTTGGTTGAGCTAGACAAAAAACAAATAAATAATAGGTATCTCTCATAGTTATGGGCAGCGATTGGAAAGTTCATAGTGAAACAGGAAGTATAGGAACAAATGTAATCTTCCAACATGACAAATCAAATTTTAAAATTGCCAACCTGTAAACCTGGTAATTCTGTGGTAGAAAGAAAAATATTTATTTGTTACTTTAATAACTTTTGTTACTATTATGCTTAAAATTTTTTCCAAATCAATTTTTCCTCCAAAGAATTTCTCCGGAGGTATCACATTAACATTATCTTTGGTTACGGAGTTTCCTTTTGGTTTGAAGTTGCCTATTAAAATCTATCTATAATACCTACTAAGGTATTGCTGATCTCCATTATGGTTACATAAATGGTATATTAGTCTCGAGTTTAAATAGAGACCATTGATCAGAAACGACCTTAAAGGCGATCTATAGCCATCTATAAGTAGTATTTGTCAATATAATACAGCGGTGGCAGCTGGAAGTACTGGCAGCATAAAATATGAGCATATAATATTAATTTATTGAGTATCTACCTACTCGGGTCTCGGCTGAAATTGTAATCGTAGCAACTTTGTTAGAACGTTACATACTCTTGGCCATGGTCCTTGGCTTTGGTGATGAATTAAAGTTTTTTCTACTATAGGACAAAGATGAAAAATTCTTATCCTGATTTCTATCGTCTTTGTTTTAGGTCTAAAATTACAAATACATAAGCAAGCACTACTACAAAATGCTTACGGTTCCCCTCTTCAGTATTCCATACCTACTAAGCAATACCAATCGATTTTACTTTTCCTTATTCTGTGGTCGTACATTATTTCGTCACTAAATAAAATACCTACATGGAATTATGGCAATATTTAAACTGTCAAATAAAGACGTCAATAAACTGTCAATCCTCCATTTTCTTTGTATCGCCATTTCGTTTCTTTCGTGAGATGGAAAATTGGAGACGAAAGTGAGATAGAAATAAAATACTTCTGAATCCCATTGAATTTTATAATCTTTAATCTTTTCCGAGTTCTAAACTACAAGAGCGAATTAAGACTGAGGTAAGCGTAGATACTCGACACCACCAACATAAATCAGATTTCTCCCATCCAACAGCTTGGCGTCAATTTCACTGCTGTTGAAAGAGTACAAATGGCGTCCGTTCGTAGTTCGTAGGAGCGCGTATGAATGTTCCGTCATCCTTTTCTTGCATATATCGGCTATTCAGGAGACACCGCTTACATCAACGAATGATCTTTTTACGAGCAGAGGAGACTGATAAGAAAATATTCCCTGTTGCCTTCACACATTGTGTTTTGGAGTTTCTCTTTCGTGTAACTGCAATTAACCGCGCTTTTGAAATCATCTCTAATTTCTCGTGAAAATTTTCGCGTTTAGGATTGCGAAGTGTAGTATGTGTGATATTTCATTGCAGACATACGATGCACAGGTGATTATAAGCTCTGATAAGAAACTATCGTTTGTATAACTTGTGTAACAAGATGTTCACGACAAACGCAGTGCAAACCGGCGCCGTGCCGACTCTACAGTATCAGGAACATCCCACGCAGAAATCTGGGAAAAACATTGAGAATGTGCAGCAGAAAAGTTCACAACAAACACAACAGACTCAACAACAGGTGACAACATTTGAATGGTGCAAAGACACTCCTTTCTTTGTATATTAGGAAACTACAACATACTTACTATGAATATCTTGCTTTTAGGAATTTCCAACATTTTGTTACACTACTAATGTAAACATGATTGGAAAAATTGGAACAGCTGCAACCAGTGGAACCGGGGGTGTGAATATAACTCAACTCACTACAACTGATGACAAAACTTGCTACATAGCACAACCATTCTCCTACAACTATGCCCTGGTGAATCAAATGCAGATTGCACCTAATGGGATACAAAATGCTATATCCAACATAAGTTTCAAGTGTGATGTCTGTGGACTTATGTTTGGGCACCTAACTCTGCTCAATGCTCATAAAAGGATACATGCTCAAGATACAGGTAACTGCTCTTTAAACAGTAATTAGCTTGATAACTTACATAACAAAATAATGGTTTACTGTGCACAAGAAAAATACAAGCTGAGTTACCTGGAGTAGGAAATGGGATTTGTGTCTTTTTTATTTTATTGAATAACAAGAAATACAGTATTTACCTATATTAAAAAAAAAACTGATTCCATCAGCAATGAGACCACTCATTGTAACAATCAGTTTGGCCAACTGCTGTGATGTGTGCTTCATATGAGGCTAACAAAAATATTGCAAAAGGTCTAACCTTTAATACTAGTTAATATTATTTCTTTTATATTTTATTGGTGAGTCAATGAAGAGTTCTTTATCTATCTTTCTAATAACTACTTTCAGAAAACAATATAACTGTGGTATCTACGGGAGTAAGTTCTGGCAATGAAGTGACAATGCCACCTCATATCCAAATCCTGTCATCCGACCATAATGAACAACAACAACAGCAGCACCATGTGCAGATGCAAGATAGTAAGTCATGTTATCTAAGTTTACACCCATCTTTAAGGCTTAACTAGACTTAACATAGAAACAGCACAAAATCCATAGCCTCCCAGACTAAATAGGAACAATAATGATGATTACCAATGACCATTATGTCAAAGTTATAATGTTGACTTAAGCTTTGTACCCAATAATTGGCAGGAAAATTTGAAAATTATTATTTTCCCACAGGAGGATTCTCTGGTACAAAATGTATCCTGGGTCATGGAAGAAATAATCAATTAAAAATTTTAAGGTTCCGGTAAGAGTTGCTAGATTTTAATTTTAATGTTTCAGCCAAACCAGTGATCATAGACAAAGTGCAGAAGTGCATCACCTGCGGTGACACCATAAGCAGCAACCCAAAAAGAAAAGGCCCCAAACTAATCCGGTGTGAGCACTGCATAGCACAGGACTCCGTTGATCAGCAGAGGAATAGTCAAAGTAAGATTTACACAGACTTCATAATGACATAATTTTGCTATTAAAAGTACTTTCTTTGTCTTTTGAAGTGCAGATGTTTCAGTCACTCTGTTAACATTGTGAACATCGAGAGAAAACCAGCATGACCAAAATTATCAGTCCAATGTCCCATAGATTCCTGGACCATAACTAGGATTATTTATATCTAGGGAACTATGAGGAACTCAGGAAATATGAGAACCATGATCCCACAACACCCAGACACAGAACAAGTATTTGCGCTTTTTCTTGTCCTGTCGCGGAGATCGAATCTGCCGCCTCCGAGCTATGAGCCGACCTGCTCAACCACACCACAGAGAATGTCAAACATGTATCATCCACCAGCCCGCCTTGGTGAATTATGGCCTACAATATTCCATTTGAGAGAAGTCTCCCAGTGGAAATCTAAATAATCTATTACAAATAAGCTATTTTTAGCACTTTTACTATAGCAAGCCAATTGCATCACTGGTGCAAGCAATCCGACACAACACAAAAGAAAACTGCATAATTAACTTGTGTGAAGTATGATAATGTGTGCTTTGGGGTGAATATTGAGATACATCTTTCAGAAATTAGTGGAAGAGAAAATATGCGATCTCATTTAAGCTGTGTTCTCACTATGCACAAGCGGCTGACTGTGTCTCCAGTTCGTTACCCTATATATATTTTAAATGGGGGGTCTACACAGCATACTATACACAGTTTGCGGCATTTCGCTAGCAAAAACATTCAGTTTTTAAATTCGCCGCAAAATTATGTGCGCAATTTGCTCGAAGCTGCGGCTCTTTAGTTCCATACCCATATTTACTTCATAAATATAAATAAAAATGACACGTTAACAGACAGACACACACATTAACAAGAAAAAAAAATTGTGGCTCTTAAAAATCTTTGTAAATTGTAATTTTTGACTCTTCCATCTCAAAAGGTTACCGACCCCTGGGGTAGCTGGATCAAGTAGGATTATATGATGATGATGATGATTTATTTGTGTACAGTGAATACGAGTCAGATATTCGTGGCGTCGGAGGGGAACGTGAAGTATGAGGTGGGCGTGGTGAACACGACGCAGCCCGCCACCGACCCGCTCGCCACGCAGCCGCCGCCGCAACCGCAACAACAGAAAACACGTGAGACTAATGCTCCTGTGAACTAAACATTGACATTCGCTCATATTCCTCTATGTTAGCAAGCACTACTGTGTTCCGGTTTGAAGGGCACTGTAGCTTTTTTTTTTTTTTTTTTTTTACTTCAAACTTGTCTAGCATTTGACCACGCTCTCACCTGATCCTGATGGGAAGTGACGATGCGATCGAAGGTGTAGCATGCTAGCCAAGTAAATACCTATTCACTCTTCTCTTGAACACGCCCGGGTCATATTTCGCCGGAAACACAGACGCTGGCAGGGCATTCCATTCCTTAGCCGTTCTAATTAAGAACGTTGAGTCAAATCGCTTGGTACGAATGGGTGGTATTTCGACCACAAAAGGATGGCGCTTAGCCGAGCGTCTAGTAGTCCGGTAGTGGAATGGTGATGGGAGAATTAGATCATGCAGTTCTTGAGCGCATTCACCGTGGTGTAATCTGTAAAAAACCGACAGACTTGCCACCTTACGTCGATGTGCAAGGCTCTGGAGCCTTTCACCAACCAAAGTGTCGTCGTCAATGAGCCTTTTGGCACGCCGTTCGATCGAGTCCAGAGCCTCAAGCTGGTACTTGGCAGACCCGTCCCACAGGTGGCAGCAGTACTCCATACACGATCGGACTTGTGCTTGATACAGATTTAGAAGCTGTCCAGGTGTGAAGTACCGCCTTACCTTGGACAATATGCCGAGTTTTTTTGAAGCTACTTTGGCTTTGGACTCGATGTAGGATCCAAAGTTTAGGTTTGACGTAAGATCAACACCCAAAAGCTCAAGATGGTTTCCTAAACTTACAGATACACCACGGAATGAAGGAGCCAGATGGAGTGGGCTCTTTTTAGCAGTGAATAAACACGCCTGTGTTTTTGCAGCATTGAACCTAACCAAGTTAGCATCGCCCCAATCGGACACGGCTTTCAAAGCCAGGTTCATGCGCTCAACCATAGCCTCTCTCTCAATCCGGACGTCGTCACCACTGGCTCGGGCACTGGATGTGTATCTTTCAACAACAGTACTATCATCTGCATACCCAAAGGTACCGGGCTTTAGCAGATCATTGATGTGGAGTAAGAATAGTGTTGCTGAAAGAACTGACCCCTGAGGTACACCAGCATTAATAGCTAATTGATCGGAAGAGCAGCCATCAAGAACTACTCTAAGCGATCGTTCCCTCAAAAAGTCTGATATCCAAGTGCACAAACCAGCAGGTAGTCCGTAAGATGGAAGCTTATTCAGAAGACCGTCGTGCCAGACCCGATCAAATGCCTTAGAGACGTCTAGAGATACAGCAAGTGCCTCTCCATGCATCTCTAAGGCTTCGCTCAATATGTGAGTGGCATACGCGAGAAGATCCCCAGTGGACCGGTTTCGGCGAAATCCGTATTGCCGGTCACTGAGGAGATCATTGTCTTCAAGGTATGCCAAGAGCTTGTTGTTAATTATATGCTCCATACTCTTACAGAGAATGGAGGTAATTGAGATGGGTCGATAGTTGGCAGGATCAGCACGACTGCCCTTCTTAGGTACAGGTTGTACGTTGGCTAGCTTCCAACTCATAGGGACTATTCCGGTGTCTAGAGAGAGGCGAAATAGGCGTGTTAGAATGGGAGACAACTCGGGTGCACAGCTCTTAAGTACAATTGCAGGTATACCATCGGGACCACTGGCTTTGTTCACGTCTAGACTGCGTAATGTTTTTAGTACTTCCTTCTGACGTATGCGTATTTCCGGCATGAAAACACTGCATTGTGGAAGGCAGGGAGGTACCTCATTAGCAGTATCTAAACGCGAAGCTTCTGCAAAGAGAGTGGCAAACAAGTTTGCTTTTTCTTTTGCAGTGTGAGCCAGCGATCCATCTGGTTTCAATAATGGAGGCAGTGAGGATCGACAGAAGTTCGCTTCAACCGATTTGGCTAGGGACCAAAAAGCCTTACTACCCGCTGGGTAGGAAGCAAGTTTAGTCCCTATTCGACCAATATGATTGAAACGAGCCTTCCTTAATAGCTAGTGAAATTACTGGGCAAATGAGACTTTATGACCTAACCTCACAGTTTTGTAATCTTATTACCAGACTGCTGATGTCTCAGAATGACGTGCGCAGTGCAGTGTCATGTTAAACTATATTTTAGTGTTTCAAGTGTCACTGCAACTGATATGGGCAGTTGTGTCGCTTAACATCAGGCGAACAGCTTGCTCGTCATGTCATTTCGTAACATAAAAAAAAATGTATCTACTGAAACGCATACGGTTACCTCCTAGAGATATAAGTTTAAGAGCTGTCATAAATTAGCGCAGACGGGGCATGCAACTACTACCTCTTAGGAATCTTAAACTTACATCCATACGCTTTATAATCAACTTAAAAAAAGTAGGTTCTCAATTATTTTTAAATGTTTGTTACCTGTGTTACATTATTTGTAAACCGATTTCTCAGATTGGTCCTACAGTTTCATGAAAGTTCAGTAGATTGGTTATTAAATAAAAATTGATTGCATAAAGTATGTGGAGTCTCAGTATGAATTTAAACGATTGGAGTCACGTTAAATGCCTTTTTAATCAATTTATTACTAGCTGCACACTGCGGTTTTACCATTATCAATTATCTTAATATTTTTCTTTCATAAGAACTTTCTCCTGAAAATAATAAACACAACAAAAAAAGAATGATCGAAAATGTTCCATACGTTCACGCGTGATGCGATGATCAAGAGAAATAGAGATTCATTTTTATATATAAAGATAATAATAATATAATATATACATAATATATTCTAGTAGTAACCAGTATATTCCGACATTGCCGACAGCCTTGAAGTTTAGTTGATATCAGGCGTAGTGTGGCGCCACCTGCAACCTTAATGACGTCATTTCAAATGGCATTATAATGTAAAAAACCAGTGTATCAAAATTGAAGGTTTGAGAATAAAAAGGATTTAACTGACAAATTGACAGTTTCGAGAAAATTGACTTTAAACGTCAACGGCGTCATTTTAATGTAGAGTGCTTATAAGGTAATAAAAAAGGTTTATGTAAGTTTCAGTAGCTTGAAAATGTTTTAATTCTATTTTAAATACTAAATATAGTACTAATTCATACAATTACTGTAAAAATATAATATAATAATATTTATATGCTAAGCGAGCTGTATTCTTGTGACACATAAACCGTTTTTAGACTCAAAATCTCGAGATTTAAGGCATATTTCGGTATTTTGAGAATGTATTATTGAAGATAATTTCACGCTGAATCCAACTATACCCATAAGTCATTTTGTGAAAAGAACCAGTTAAACCCTTTTTATTCTCACCCCTTCAATTATTTGTTTCAGTACCCGGCCACCATCCTGTGAAGAAAAGAAACTTAGCATCAGTAACAAAATGTCAGAACTGCAATGGTTCCGGCATCATATTTGTTGGAGGGATCAAACACAAAATCCATCAGGCTAACTTGGACAAGCCATTCCATTGTAACATTTGTGGAGGCTCCTTCTCTAGATACTCGTCTCTATGGTCTCATAAAAAGCTTCATTCGGGAGAGAAAAACTTCAAATGTGGCATCTGTGGCATTGCATTTGCTAAAGCTGTCTATCTGAAAAATCATTCTAGGATTCATACAGGAGAAAAACCATATAGGTTGGTATAAAAGTGTCGTATCTAAATATTGAACTTTCATATCTACATCCCAAGTATTTTAATGTATTATTTTTAAGTAATAATTTAGATTTAGCAGGAATTAAACCTAGTCTTCAAGCTATGAACTGACTTGCTCAATCACTTGAAGACAAACATGATTGATTTATTAAAAAATAAAAAATAACACCCCACAATTACATAGTAAATAGATCCTAAATCCTAGTTAGGATCCAGGATCTATTTACCTGTATCTAGGGACCCAGGAACTACATACGAGGACGATGATCCTGCGACACTCAGACACAGCATATATTTGCCTTTTTTCCTGTTCATGCTTGTTCTGCCGTGGGAATTGAACCCGCCGCCCCCGGGCTATGAGCCAACTTGTTCAATTCCCACACCACAGCCTGTCAACAATTTTATAATACTAACAATTTTCTATTCATCAGATGTAATACTTGTGGAATGCAGTTCTCGCAGTCTCCACATCTAAAGAACCACGAAAGAACACATTCTGGAGAGAAGCCGTATGTATGTGAGGTGAGTGCTTTTATTTTTTTACACAGTAGCGTAACCACTTTTCACCTGATGTTAATTAACAATATGATAGTAATAATAATAATATTATATTGTTAATGTTGATATTGTTATGAGTAAATAAGTTTCGGAGCTAGATAGCCATGTGTGAAATAACTAGAAAGCACGAAAGTGAAATGTCTAATGTCTACCTAAATAAAAAACACGAGCATACTTTAGACCACACAACTGAAGTAAAACTAGTTTAGCTCCATCTATCGGCCGGTATAACATTGATTTTGCTTTGTTTAATGTTAATGTCGCCATCTTGACAATTGTAAATTGTCATCTTACCGGACATACCAACATAATACAAATTTTTAACTTTGTTATCTTGCAAATGGAGATCTACGTGAACCAACTTCAACTTTCGTTCGCCTCGCATTCACCAGCTTACTCCCCATCCCCAAGTTGACTGGCCCATAGCTTAGTTGGTAGTAACCCTGCCTTCTGAATTGTAGGTTGTAGGTTCAATCCCCACCCAGGCCAAACATTTGTGTGATGAACATCGATGTTTGTTCTGTGTCTGGGTGTTATATTGTATTCAATGTATGTATTTACAAAACAAAAAAGAAGTATCTAAGTATTATATCAGTTATCTGGTTCCCATAGTACAAGCTTTGCTTAGTTTGGGGCTAGATGGTGAGATGTCCACATATTTTAAAAAAAGTCATGTGTGCGTAAAGAAATTTTACTTCAAAAACTTTTTTGTATTGTTAAAAAAAATGATTTGTATTTTTGACCTTGATTTATGTCATAAAAATGTATCATTGTAATAGGTAATAAATATAATTTCATTTGATATAATGTATCGGCAGGTATGTGACAAAGGGTTCGCGAGACACGCCACGCTGTGGAACCATCGCCGCATCCACACCGGAGAGAAGCCGTACAAGTGAGTTGTAATGTTTACAATTGGATTCCACTTGACCATGCCTTTATTGAGTTTATTTCTCGCTCACTGTATTGGTAAAAGAAAGTAAGTAAGGAAAGTATCAGCTCCCATTAACTCTTTGGTAATACCCACAATTTGATTGATCGGATGAGATTTATGGGTGATATTTGATGATGATAATGATGGTGATATTTTTTGTGTCATTCATTGGTCTTCATGTCTGTATCCTATAATATAAATGAAGTCGGTTGGGTCTTACCAAGTAGTTTTATTAGTGGAACCACATTTTCAACCGACCTAAAAAGAGGGTTTTTTTCAATTTGCTTTGTTTTTTTTTTACTTTTTTATGTTTGTTTTTCAGATCTCCGTCTTTATTTTTTTTTAGTATTTTATTATTATATATATTATATTATATATATTAGGTTGCCACAATAACCATGCTTGGCAGGCGGCTTAGTAATCGCGGTAGATTTTAATGTACCGAGGACAATGCTGCTGCCCAGTCTGGTCATTCTCTTTATTCTTATTCTCTATTAGGATGGTACCCATGGGAAGAGATGGGGTGGTCTTATTCTTACGCCGCTGGGGACCATACGGACTATAATAAATTTATAGACGACCATTATTGAAGAAAATAATCTTATAGGATACAGTTAGGGATGAAAATGGTCGTTGATCGGTACATTTACCGAATCTTTGAATTTCAATCTTTGAATTCTATAATATAGTAATACATATTATTGGTGTATGAGTGTATTATTACCTGGTTATTATATTATACTATATTTAGACAGTATTTCAAAATGCTGACTATCGACAGGATTTTTGCGGTCTCTTATCACTTAGCAGGTGTATGATTGCAACTGTGAATTCACATAAAACCCAGTTCGTGGGAACACAGTCAAAAACCACCAACACACAGAAACATAAAATATTAATAATTTCCCAGTAGTCAGGAAATGGTATACGATAGCAAATTATTATGAAATTCGATAGCTATTTTGTATACAAATAGTCTTCATGGCGAAGCGTCTATAGGACCCAGCCAATATCATTTTGTAGTACTTAATTGATGCGACATTCGAATACCTTTCATATAAACTAACCGTGCCAATGTTGTAAAGATAAAACGGGTCTATTCGCGCACAAAAATTATCAAAACATTATTTTGTGCGCGAATAGACCCGTTTTATCTTGACAATATGAGTTCAAGTAGCGAAAGTTTAACCGTGCCCAGTTTTTTAAAACAATTTTAATTCAAAGATAATGAGAAGGTGGTGATAGCTCGATCTGGTAGACTGATTACTGACTGCTGCCGCCGCGGTTTCACCCACAGCGGTGGATAATGGCCTATGATGTCCATCCTAGATTCCTAATCGCTTCTATCAAAATAACTATCAACATTTATTTATTTGATTCCATCAATCGTTTATTTGTAAAAAAAAGAGTGTGCTTTAGACCACACGACTGAAGTAAAACTTCTGTATTTTAGCTCCATCTATCGGCCGGTATAACTTTGTTTAATTTTAATGTCGACATCTTACAATTGTAAATTTTCATTTTACCGGACATACCAACATAATAATACAAATTTTTAACTTTGTTATGTTGACAATGGAGATCTACGTGAACCAGTTGCATTCGTATAGAAGTTTTACTTCAAAAATGCAACAAATACAGACGAGGCAGACGGGTTGCTTTCAAATTTATACGGAAATGCCAGCAGACCCGCTCTGGCTTCGCATCGGTTATCTAAACCATGCCGGGAAACAATTGAATGCACCCAAAACAAAAAAGTCCCAAGCCGTTGTCACTGAACTCGTACAGAAGAATTACATCTATTAAGATGATTACAGTGAATGTTTACCATAACCACCACCTTAGGCGACCATTCCCAGGATATTTCCATAGCTGGATCTTACAGCACCCTTGGGAAGAGATGGGGTCGTCCTATTCTTACACCCGGGATACACGGGTCTGTAAGCAATATAATACTTTTGACACTTAAACTTTTCCGGAACAGATGTGAAACGTGTGGATCGGCGTTCAGCCAAGCAGCGCATCTCAAGAATCACGCAAAAGTGCACTCTGGAGAGAAACCGTTCAAGTGCGACATTTGTACGGCAGCCTTCGCTGACAGGTTCGCACTCAAAAGGCACAGGGGGATTCACGACAAATACGGTGAGCGTTCATATATATCATTTTAAAATTTCAAGTAAATATTAACAATAAATAACGCCCAACGATCACACATAAATCCTGAACGTTGACTAAGATTCTTTGTAGGACCCAAGAATAGTGATAAATTTCATTTATGTCACTATCGCACTTGACTTCGATGATAAGTGACCTACAAGCGAAGCTCAAGCTACCTCTGCCCAATTTTATAAAGATCCGTTTAGCTTCGAAAACGTTATCTCAAAGACAATTGAAGGGTTGAGAATAAAAAGGGTTTAACTGATTTTTTTTCCAAAATGACTTATGGGTATCGTTGTATTCAGCGTGAAATTATCTTCAATAATATATTCTAAAAATACCGAAATGAGTCTTAAATCTCGAGATTTTGAGTCTAAAAACGGTTTATCTGACTGATATTTTAATAGTAATTGTACGAATTAGTACTACATTTAGTATTTTAATACAGAATTAAAACATTTTCAAGCAACTGAAACTTACATAACCCTTTGTATTACCTTATAAGCACTCTACATTAAAACGACGCCGTTGACGTTTAAAGTCAATTTTCTCGAAACTCAATTTTACAGGTAAAACCTTTTTATTCTCAACCCTTCAATTAACTAATCTTAAGTGTTGCCCAGATTGCAAGAGATTTCCAATAGCTTAAAATAGTAATAAGTTAAGAGTGGTATATTGGTATAACAAGATGGGGCTGTTCAGTGTACAATGTGTCCCATTCTGTACTGTAACAGTAACAGTAGGATAGTATCGGATGTTACCATGAGGCACTTGTCCCAGCTGTCATAAGATAATATCCGTTAATCCAAGTCAAGCCTTTCGACGGCCTACGGGACACATGGCTATCCACTTACCTTCACGAGAAGACCACTACGTTTAATAAGTGTTTGTGTATTTCAGGACAAACTGTTCCTATGCCATCAAGAGCACAGCAGGATCAAGAGCAACCTGCACAGGGCAGTGAAACCGCGCAGACCGAAGTGGAAACAGAGCATGGGGAACCAGGGCTATGAGGCAAGCATTTACTGCGACGCAAGTCCAAACAGTCTACGTAATATACACTCCCGCCTTCAGTCACACACTACCAAATGGCATTATATTGATATACCATGTCTATGAAAGGTACATACATCTGTGACGTGCGAGAATTTGATAATACAAATGTCTCAATCTCGGCGGGAATTAGCAACTGAAGCACAAGTACTCTTGTAAATAAAGTGGTGGATGCCGATGTTGCTTCTCAGCAACTGAATTTTAAAATCCTGCTAATGTTTAGCAGTAGTATTTACGTTTTAGGCAAGTGGTTGTCCATATTCTTAAGTGAAATTGTTAGGGAGAACGAGACATTGGACTCTTAGTTTAAAAAGAAATTGTGATATCAATGTTTAAAATATACAACACAACCCGTTACTTTGTTATTCACACAAACAAATATTATTGTATTGAATGAAGATTAAATATATTTTTGTTCATATGAATCAGCTGTCACTGCCATGAAAAACATGTAAAATGTAATGTTGGATTATATTAGCAATTCTTTCAATTATATTATTGTTTTTATGTACAGAAGAGCTGTTCTTGTTAATTATTTTCCTTGTTAATATGTATATACAGAAAAAAATGTTTATAGGAAAACAAAACATGATCTTTTTTAACCAATTTGGTTGTGGAGGATTTATGAAACGATAATAATTTTAAAAATGTTTTCCCACCTGTACATACAAAGCTGGATGAATCCACTTGTAGAAGTGAATGTAAGATAATATCTAGCATAATTTGTCTATGAAGTGGATTTGTCTGCATTGTTCTATTATACATCCTTACTACTTCACTAGATATATTAAACAAAACTCAATTATTTAAGTCAGTCTGATTGTTCTATATAAAAATAAGGTTTAAGTTTAAAGGATTAAATAAGCGCAGTTCTGCCGATAAGCACCCAATTCAGTGTTTTATATAATGGTAGAAATTAATTTGAACTATGGAGAAATTAATATAGTAAAATATTAGAATTGTGTACATATTGTGTTTCATTTCTTGTCCTTACCTAATAATATATAATCATATATTAACTTAATATTAAATGTAATAATTTATGCACAAAGTTTGACTTAATACTAATGTCATTTTGTACCAGTCAACTAAGGCATGCAGAGAAATTAGCAAAACTGTTGAACAATAAATAAAAACAATTCTATGTTCTGCTATTTCAAGTAGACTTTACATGGTGTTTGAAATTATCCTTGATGTTACGCCTCTGGATCTTATCTGGTAATGAGTTCCAGAGATGAACTGCTGTGACTTGGAAAGAGTTGTCCAAGAAAGATAGTGTTGTGGAGTTCCAAGCACAAGTGAGTTTGAAGAGTGGAGATGTCTTTGATTTTTCAGATAAATAGGTAAACACGTCTTAAATATTTGGGTCTAGGTTAAAGAATTTGTAGGTTGTCTCCTGTGGATTGGGAGCCATTTGAGCTCTATTCGGAATTTAGAGACATGATCATACTTAGGCCATAAATGAAACAAGTGTCATTATTAAGTAAGCAATCGAGTTTGTTAAGGTTATATACATTTACCTACCCTTTTTCTTTCCAACTCCAAATGTGGAATAGATGTTAAGTTATTAATTTTTACATCTAATTTACTAACTTTTTGATTCAAACTGATTTAAAAGCTCTAATGAAGTATTTAAAATACATATATGATTTTATTACTTACAAAATAGAATAAGAAACTTATGGGTGTGTATATTATGAAATTGAAATAAATGTTGTATGAACTAATTAAAGCAGAAAATATATTTCTTGATGTTCGTTCCATACCTAATAAACTAACCATGGTTCTAGACATCTTTTTCTCATGCACTAATGTAACACAATTAGCATAGATACCCTTTGATCATGAACCAAATACATCTCTAGTCTATGTACCTACTTATTTTATTGCATTGAGCAGAAGATAGACTGCAATGTGCATTTTAATAACATCTTAGGTAGGTAGTGGTTACATACTATGGTAGGTACTACTAATCCTATCCATATCCAACAACCATACTTTAATTTCATAAACCTCTTTAGTTGCAGCTACCTGCATCATTACTCATTTTAGAAGAAAAAATAAAGATTACTTTTGATAAAGCTAACCGAACAATCAAAGAAAAACAAAAGAATAAATTAAACAGTTTTATTGTTTTACAATAACTTACAAATGCTTAACCAACACAAGTGAGTGTTAAAAATGGAATATTCACTTAGCAGCAGTTACACATATTTATTCATAGATCCAGTTTTCGGCGGCTGGGCTCCAGCCAACAAGTTCCTTCTCGGTGAACCACAGACCAATTTCCTTGTTGGCAGATTCAACACTGTCCGAGCCGTGGATTATGTTGCGGCCAACCTGGATACACAGATCACCGCGGATAGTTCCAGGAAGCGAGTCAGCGGGGTTCGTGGCGCCAAGCATCTGACGGCCAGTCTTCACGACGTTTAAGCCTTCCCACACCATAGGAACGACGGGGCCAGAGCTCATGTACTTGACTAGACCAGGGAAGAAAGGCTTGGATGACAGGTCACTGTAGTGTTGCTGGAGAAGCTGTTCAGAAGGCCACACGAGTTTGAGGGCGACCAGCTTGAAGCCCTTTTTCTCAAAACGCTCGATGATGGTGCCGACCAATCCACGCTGGACACCGTCGGGCTTGATCATAATGAAAGACCTTTCACGCTGTTCCGCCATTGTGGTAATTATCGAGCGTTCGGCACGTGTGCTTACGAATAGACGATAGAACAAAGTGGCAGAAAAACCAATGCGGCGTTGGCTTGATTGAAAAAGAAGTTAGGTTATACTTTGGTCGTCAATGTCAAATCAAAATAGGCTAAGTTTGCCAGGCATATAGCAGCATTGCCAGAAATTTATGAAAAGTACTAAATTCATACTTTTTCAGTAATAATCATACCTTCGTGCCATCGGTTTTAATTTCGTACCTTTCGGGTCGTGGACCTATAGCGCCGTTTGAAACACCACTGCACTTGCATTTAGTGACTTTGACTTTGAGAAAGGTTTTGGGGTGCGCCGGCAATGGCACGTAACAATAGCACCCCAAAACGAGATCAATGCGACGATATTGTTATCTCGCGGTGTGCATTCTAGCCCGGCTGATGAGGTTTTTTATTTATGGCTAGGTTTTTCCTAATCCTATTGCTCAGTGCCGGGCCAATCTGTGTATTCAATTTTTGTAAATAACACATCAAATCTAGATATACCAAATGAAAGAGAAAGAAAAACATTTATTCAACAATCACAAAAATAAAAAAAATTACAAGAATATACATACAACAAGAGAATACATTTAAATATTATCAGTACCTAGTTAGGACAATTTAATAAGAGAAATAAAAGAGTAGATAATAGCACGGAAGCAGTGGTGTCGCAAATGGTCATCATCTTTTTTAGTACCATAGACATTTTGAAATTAAAAATTTGTGGTTTGACAGCCTCCGTGGTGTGGTGGTTGAGCAGGTCGGCTCATAACCCGGAGGCGGCGGGCTCGATTCCCACGGCAGGACAAATATTTGTGCACAGGAAAAAAAAACGCAAATACTAGTTCGGTGTCTGGGTGTTGTTGGACCATGGTCCTCGTAGTTCCTGGGTCCCTGGACACAAGGAATCCTAGTTAGGGTCCAGGATACACGTATATGATCGTTGGGCGTTATTACTATTATTATACTATTCTTAGACATTAATTTTTAACAACATATTACTTCGTCCACCAGTAATCTTAACTAGGTAAACATCTTGAAACTAGTTGAATAAGATTGCCAATGCGTACCTAAAGTCGTTATCTCAACTCAAACAAAATTTAACGAGCGTTTGTTCATTGTCAAATCCGTAAACATTGATGAGATGTCTTGCAATCTGTTAAAGAAATTACTTATTTAGTTTGTGATCATTCATCCGTGAGATTAAACGATTAGGAGAGAACGGTGTTTGGATCTTATCATTATCACCAAACAATGTCTAATACTGAACGCAGCTTTATAATAATATCAATTTTATATTGGGTATTTATCTAATTTTTTAATAATTCTATGTATAATTTAGATTTTGATAGATAGATGTTAACAAAATTGCGGTTCGGGATATACCTAGTTATATTATAGAAATTTTGAATTCTATTTCAGTTTAATGCTCCAAGTTCGTTAGCCTTACTAGAAACCCCATTGTCTGTAGGGAACGCCGCAGACAACGATGTTTTCCAAATTTTAAATACAAAGGACTATTTGCCAGATGATTTCCCAAAATCACCAGTTAAGAAAAATATTGGTGAGTACGATGACATTTTATACAAAGATTTACTGATATAAAAAACTACAAAATATTAAATATAGGTCTTTCGGTTTGCGGTGTACCGTAACGAGTGCGAGTTATTCTTGCATCTTGTCATCTAGTTATTTTATTTTAAACCTCGTATTTTGTGGATAAAGATAATAGGTCTTTACCTATGAAATTGCCGTATTGCAGTACAGACTTTTTCAAACAAAAAAAAGTTTTGATTGGCTATGAATTCTAAATTCAAATTAATTTTGTTTTAAAAATATGACATTCTATTTACAATACAAGTCTTTTGTTTATTGATTAGCGTTGTATTTTCATTACATTGCAACATTTTTCCTCATAATGGATACTTTGAAATTTCGTGTAACTATGGAATATGAGTTCCGTCGTGGCACCAACGCGGCACAAACGACACGTAACATCAACGACGTTTACGGAGAGAACTGTACAAACGAACGTACAACCCGTTATTGGTTTGCTCGGTTCCGTTCTGGGAATTTTGACTTGAAAAATGAACCTCGTGGTCGTCCGGAAACTTTGGTCAACAATGATGAATTAAAGGCGATTGTGGAAGCTGATGAATCTCAATCTACAGCTGAGCTGGCAGCAGCTTTTGATGTTAGCATCAAAACAATATTGGTCCATTTGCGACAGATTGGCAAGATAAAAAAGCTTGATAGATGGGTGCCCCACGAACTTAACGATCGCCAGCGCAACGTACGCGTCGAGACTTGCCTTGCGCTGCTTAACAGGCACAGAAATGAAGGAATTTTTAACCGAATTGTTACGTGCGACGAAAAATGGATTCTTTTTGACAATCGAAAGCGCTCAGCAAGTTGGTTAGATCCTGGTTAGGTACCAAAGCAATGTGCAAAACGAAAAATGACCTCTAGAAAGGTGATGGTCACAGTTTGGTGGTCTAGTGCTGGTGTGATTCATCATAGCTTTTTACAAAACGGCGAGAGCATTACTGCAGATGTGTACATTGAAGAACTGACCACAATGATGGCGAAACTCGCACGTCTGCAACCAGCTTTCGTCAATCGGTCGTCTCCACTGCTACTTCACGACAACGCGCGACCCCATCTGCACAACAGACCGTCTCTAAGCTGCATGAGTTGGGTTTGAAAGCTCTCCCTCATCCGCCATACTCACCAGATCTTGAGCGTACCGACTATTACTTTTTCCAAAATTTAGACAACTTTTTAGCGGGAAAAAAATTCAATTCCCGAGAGGCAGTCCAAAACGCCTTTGAAGAGTTTGTTGTCTCCCGTCCTGCTGATTTTTTCAAGAAGGGCATCCATAAACTGCCACAGCGTTGGCAAAGATGCATTGATTGCAGGGGTGATTACTTTGAATAAAAGACATAAATAAGTTCGAAAAAAAAATACTTTAACTTTTTTCAAACAAAACGGCAATTTCATAGGTAAAGACCTAATATTAAGTAGGTATAAAAAAAAACCATAATAATAAATATCGAAATAGGGATGTTTCATCATCATCAGCCTGAAGATGTCCGCTGCTGAATGTAGGCTGATAAGGGTGGAGAGATATCAGTGTGGAATCAAATAAATATTTTTAGGTAGGTAGGTAATATAGTAGTACTATTATTTATTTTGTGGTAATAGTTAGAGATATATCACACTATCATATATCGCGCGTATGTGTGTATGTTTGTTACTTTTTCACGCTAAAACGGCTGAATGGATTTGGATGAAATTCGGCAACAAGATAGCTTATACATTGGATTAGCATATAGGCTACATTTTATCCCGGCAAAGTGAAATATTCTCATGGGTTGAGCAAACAATTAAAACACTTTAGTCCAATATAATATTTCAGTAATAGGGTATTATTTTATTTTATCATACTTGGGTAGGTACAACTTGATTATTACATTTTGACACGGTTAATTTATATATTAATACCTACTAGGTACATACTTATATAAGTACTAATTTGTATTTAATTAGATTGTTTTATATAAGTATGGGTATTTCTTTTTCCATAGCATTTATTTCGCCACACCGTAGGGATGTTAACGGTGAGTCATTAATTACTCCTTACAATCACATTATCCTTTATGACGCCAAAATTGACTAACTGCCACGAAAAACTATAAGCCATTTTCATACTCTAATGGTTAGCATTGGCCGATGCTACTTAGCCCCACTCCGTCGTTGCCGTCCGACATACCTACGTTTTGAGCGACCCGGATGATCCTATAGCAGCCGTAGTATCTGCTGCGCTAGGATCCCCGGACCACGGGCCTTACCGCGTAAGTCTGGTGAAGATCGTAATCGTGTTCTCTCTTGCTCGCACTCGTGGACTTGTTAATTGGCGCGTGGAAGATGGCAGGCGAAGCCGATTCCCAGAACGGTTACGCGGTAGGGGTGCAGTCTAGCCCTTCTGACTCAGGTATCGCTTTCAAAACCGGCATTGGTTACACAATCACACACGACAGTTATTATACTCTTTGCACACACTGACCCCGCCGTGCCAGTGAGGTAAGCCCCCTGTAGGTAAGCTAGAACGGTCGTGACTTTAAATAGGGTTCACTCTTCTAGTGGAAGTAGTCTTCTCGTAGTTATCCCGGCAACGGCCCAAGATGAGGCTCCGAGATAGCTACCTTGACGGCTGGGCGCCTTAAGCGCCTACCCTCTCGTCCAGTGACGTTGTAAACGTCAGTAGAGACCAATATAATAGCATTAGCCAGTTCAAAAAAAACTACTTTGCCCTAATTTTACTTGGTTACAGTTAGGTATATCACCTAAGCATTTATTAGTCTATTTCGAAATTATTTGTTCTGTCATGTGTAGCTGTTACTTTACTTATTTTTATAAGTCTTGCGCCGCCGTCTTAGATGTTTAAATTAATCTATTTTATTTTACAGATAATGATGCTACTTATATTCTTTCTAAACTATCGGACGAAGAACTTATAAAATTACTAAATCAGCAGCCTAAAAGAAATGAGTATGATTTTAATGATTTCGTCAAAATATCCAGTACAAAAGAAGCCAACGCGTTCCACGCTTATGATAAACCAAGTAAGATTTAACATACCGCGACTGCTATTATCGACGATATGTCTTTTTCAATTGTGGAAAACTATACCGAAACCTAATTTTTAACCTTGACATTCTTTGATCCTGAATTGCGCTTTTTGTGATTTTGCGGCTGCATAGTTTACACAAGCACACTTGTTATTCCAGAGTTTATTCCCGCTTCGTGCTCCGAGCCAATCTTTAAGTTGTAATTATAGTTTGTACTATGCAGGTACTCGTAGGTACCATATAAATATTAGGACAGATACAGTTAGTTCGAATTGCAAAGTTGCGGTCGCAGACTTCTTATGTTTTTCATAGCCAGTGCTGTAAATGTTGTGATAGAAGACTTTTTGTCCTTATACAAAACTTGATTTTCATATTTCTCTGTTACGTAAAACAATTTTTATAATTGCAGGAGAAGGAAAACGCACAGATAAAGCTTTTTTCAAATTAGATCACAAAGAAGTAGAACCATTCAATTCCAATAATGGTGAAGATACAAAATTTAGTGCGTTAGTAAAATTAAACAACTTATTGTACAGTCGTTCAGAACTAGGAAATTCTGAAGAAGATGATGAAAAGAAAGAAATGATTTTCGATGTTTTGATAGACCAATTGAAAGCACTCTGTTGTAAAAGAAGTAAACCGACGACCAACACAAATTTGTACAAACTTAAGTCATTGCTTAAAAAAGTAATACTACAAAAGGGATCGGTATTTCCAGAAAATATCTCACAAAACAAGGGAAAGCCTAGAGAACACATATTTATGATAATAAATGACGAAATCAAAAGTGATATCAGTGGAGAGCTTATAGCGGTTGATCCAGACAGCTTATCAAAAAATAGCAGTGTGTTATTACTTGGACCCATAACAACACCGCTCTCTGACGTTCAACTTAAGTTAGTTGTAAGTAAAACTACTAACAATGATTAATATTACTTATATCATAACTAAGTAACTACTCTATTAATGAAAACTTTAGCCAGCGAAGAAACATCTGTGACAACTTGGGTGAATCGGCAAGAAATATGGAATGATCAAATGGTATTAGTGTGATTCAAAACAATTTTTTTGTTGGGATATTATGAGCACAATGCTCAAAAATGGACATTAACAAGTAGTGCATAATTAAACCTTCATTTATGAACCATAAATGAAGGTTGTAGACTTGTAGTGTTGCATTTAAAAACTGATTTAAACTTCCTTATTTATATTTTTAAAAGCATTTATTTATCTATTTCAGATGACTCGAATTGCAAATGAACTTTCAAAACCAGAATACTTACCTCTTATTCAAAAAATATCAGAAGGAATTCTGGATGATAGTAACATTGGACTTATGAAAAGTATAATATCTGGGCCTGATTCTCGAAGATACATAAAACCTCATAGATGTAATCATCAATCCAAATTAGCAAAAGTTTATGGTGGACTCAAATGGATAATTTGTACTGGTTACATAAATATAAACACACCTAGTTTATACGACTAGCTTTAATAGCAGCCGTTTTTTATTAATACCCATCCACATGGTGCCGTTTGGTAAGATTGATTTCAGGAAAAAGTTTTCGTAGAAATCGCGTAGTGGTTATTCAGGATAAAATGCGATTTCCATATCAAGCCAATTAGATACACCCTCTAATCAGTCACTTTCTTCCCTCCATGTACTAATGCCCATTTGCACTAAAGTCTAATCAAATAGAACTTAGCTAAGCAACACTTTATCAAATACCTCTCGTATATAGTCTTTCTCCCACAATGATGAAACAGCAGACATTATGTTAACTGCTGCTATCTAGTATTATATTGTTTCTTTTTCGTGCTTTTGTAATAAATATGCATTAGTTTATTTTATTACAAAATATGTAAGTATTAGGATGTATTTATATTTATATTTACCAAGTTATAGGTAAGTAATAGTTCCTTTTTATCTGTATTTCTTTTTATTCTAAATTGTTTTACACCGCCATGTATTATCTTTTGATACTTTCCACCCAAAGGTGGTCTGGAGGAGATCGCTATTAGCGATAAGACCACCCATTGTTCCTAGTACGTAAGATTTATTCATTCCTGTATTGTGTGATATTCATTAGTGAGACAATAAAGTGCTATCTACCTATCTATCTATCTAATTTAGTCATAGCTGCCCATTTAGAGGTCTTATAAACACTAAATATGTCGTATTCGACCGCCACGCATGTGGACCATAAACCAATAGTAAATGTTTTCTAAATTTCAATGTTCATAAAAGGTAAGTCAAATGTATCAAAATAAATTATACAATTTTGTTAGCTTAGGTTTTATAGCTTCGGGGGTGAGATGCTACATATAATATTACTGATCTGTGGTGAGATGGCTGGACTGCAAACGCGACCACTTCTCGCCCCGGTACGGCGGAAGACGGCTCACGGGGGGGTGTTAGTAGGTTCGAGTGCCACATGCCATGCGTGGGTATTTCCTCCCATCAAAAAAAAGTTTTAAGCATTTTTTTTAAATCTGAGGTGTTAGTCTTAACTTTTTTTACCCAAACACATAACAACCACACACACTCATACACACACACAAGCAAACGCGCGCGCACGCGCATGCACGCCCGCACACACAGAATTCGCCCTAATTACTATTACAATCAGGGTCAATTCTAGGACTACGTTCCAGGACTACGTTTTAGGACGTTTGCTTAAAAAAAACGTCCTAAAACTAACGTTAACCTTATGGTATTTTACATTAAGTTATTAATTTCACTTCATTATTTGTGATTGATTTATTTTAAAATGAATCATGCATAGGGGTAATATGAAAATATAACATGGCAACACCAGTGTCAGTGTTTGTTTATGTACTGCTGCATTATCTGCATGTAAAAAGCATTTAAGACGTAGTGTGTGATTCTTCAATTACTCTAAGGTGTGATTAGATTGAACATGGAGTACATTGATTGAATCATGGAACTGGATTGATCATAGTTGTGTCATTTTCTTATCTATCTTTTACTTTCGCAGGAACCTTGTTTTAAATTTAATTTTAGTCTCCAACCAAAGAGAATATAAACGCTACGTTCACTTCGCTTCGCTCTACGCTGTAAGTTTTGCTTTAGTGTTGACCATGGACGTATTTATCATCGGGACATGCATTCAGATTTCTTACTTTTACCTTTCTTGGCACGAAATGTATCTAACCATTACCAACGATTACCACGAAATTGATCATCAGTGTAACTTGAGTAGCCGAGGAAAAACATCGCGAAAAATAATAAAATACTTGTGATGAAATACGCCGTATTGTTTTGTGAAAATTGTTGTGAAAAAACAACTAATATTTTTTTTAATTTTATGCGCAAATTTATACAATTTAATTGGCTACTCTCTGTTTTTATGTATTATTAAAAATATATACTTACTTATGAACAACGAGTTTTTCAAAGTTCCTGCTCATAATGTTATTAATATTTTATCGACGTGTTGTCACGACTAAATTTCCTTTTCACTGATCGTATGATTAGCGCATTTTTTTTAAAATGAA
Source organism: Ennomos fuscantarius (assembly GCA_905220475.3). Lineage (NCBI taxonomy): Eukaryota > Metazoa > Arthropoda > Insecta > Lepidoptera > Geometridae > Ennomos > Ennomos fuscantarius. The sequence continues at coordinate 6,007,187 of HG992026.1, read as the reverse complement.
TGATATAAAAGTTTTACAAAATATTTTTTTAGTGTCCCAAGAATTAAGTGTCAAGCTGAAGCCCAGAAGTAGAGACCCCTGGGGACACCCCAATCACCCTCATGTACATAGTACGCTCCGCTATTTTTCGTAGTTTAGGATCTTTTAACATTTTTACCAATTTTCTTCCTTAGCCGCCACTGCAGTCTCTAATTACTGTTGCCAATGTAATAGCAACACAGTTTTTTTTTTTTTAATATAAGGCTCGTATAAGCTGGTCCAAAAATACACAATGTTTTATTACTTATCGATAATGATTTATCGAGTGCGCCGGCAGTATAAATCGTCAACAGATGTACAATATTATGTTCTTTGGATGTATACGTGGAAGAGAGGGAACAATAAATCCTTTCCTTCTCACCCCGCAAAAGTTGGTTTATCTTGATTTTATAAATTTTTCCGAACATTTCATGTCCCGAGGATGATACGTCCGTGTCAACTCATAATCGTACTAGTGTGAGTTTATCGAAATGTACTACATTATAATGTAGTACATTACCTCGATATCGAATATCTAAAAAAAAATTACCATCTCTTTCTACGGTGCAGGAAACCGCTTATTATAAGAGACGACCAGACGCCACGGTCCACGGAGTATTCAACTGAAACAGATAATTTAGTGGCCTCGTAGATTCAAAATCTAAAGATGTAATACTTCTGAAATTTTGAACGAATGTTAATTTACGTTGCCAAACTAAAGCACTTTAATGACAACGCTTAATATAATAAAAAGATGTGGGTGGTTAAACGAAGATCCTATCTATATTACGTATCACGACGAAGAATGGGGAAAACCGGAACACGATAGCATTCGATTATTTGAGATGATTTGTCTCGAAGGGCAACAAGCCGGATTGTCTTGGATAACAGTTCTGAAGAAAAGGGATAACTACAGGAATTTATTTTTTAGCTTTAATCCACATAAAATTGTGAAAATTACAGACAATGAGTTAGAAGAATTTATGAAAACATCTGGGATTATACGACACAGAGGCAAAATTAAAGCTATCTTAAACAATGCTAGATCTTACATAGAAATGGAACAAAAAGGTGAAAATTTTTCAAAATTTTTGTGGAGTTTTGTAAACAATCAACCCATACTCAATAGCTGGAGTAGACTCGAAGATATACCTACTCAAACATCGTCATCTATAGAACTTGCTAAAGCTTTAAAGAAAAGAGGATTCAAATTTGTTGGTCCAACAATTTGCTATTCGTTTATGCAAGCATGTGGTTTAGTGAACGACCATTTGAAAGATTGTATTTGCTATAGAAAACGGAAATAATAAAATTAATTGATGGCTACTTACATGTTTACACACTTAATTATTTTACCATCCCTAGCCTTTTTTTTTACCTCGTTTGTTCTTATAACTCACACGGCCACATAATGCCTAATACTTATTAATGGTATTACCTTCGATATTACATGGGATATCATCTGTTCCCTTTGTCTCCTCAAATACTGAATAATTATTGTTTAATGTATATAATACCTTATACACTATTATAGTTCCTCTTGTTACCACGCTCGAGTAGCACGTTGAACGTGCGCATCGTGCAATACATAGAGGAATTCTATCGTGCAATACTTAAAGTTACTTACAATAAACCCTTCAGGTACCAACTGAACAATTTTACAAAGACACCAAAGAATTTACAGCACGTAATTTTTTTGCAACGACATATATAATATATGTGTAGCTAGACACCTATAATATATATGTCGCTAGACCACAAATACAAAAAAAAATAGATTTGATTATAAAAAAGAATTCTGTTTATATCAAGAGTAATTATTTTCTTTGGTTTATATATATTTGGTAATAGTATTCTGTGATGTAGTTATTCAGTATAAGATCATAGATCATCATCGTGGTTCCACCACTTCTGAGAGCTGAAGCAAATTGTTTCTATAGAATGTATTATGATAACCGATTTTATGAGTTTCGACTGAGAACCCTATGAGAATGTTATACGCTACGCTTCAACCATAATTATGTCATTAATTTTAGAAAATAGTATTAGGTGCCGATTTTTAACTTAGCAGATTTGTATTTTTTTTTAAAGGTTCACTTTGCAAAAGGTGCACTTTGATCTAAATCCATTCGGCCACTTTTAGCGAAACAGATCTTAAACTTTCTACTCTTACCGAAATCAAAAGTAATTTTGTGCAAGCGTGTGAGGTTTAGAAACATCGACAAAGTCTAATGGGCCCTGTGGGTACATTACTATTGGAGAGGCGTAAAATAACCCATCCCAATAATATCAATTAAAGCTTTAAATCTTCAAGTAATTATCACGACATGGTAATTATATGATGTCAAAAATGTATATCCTTAATGTGAAATGCATATTTACTTACATATTTAACATAATATTAGCCGTACACGTAAGTGTTACGTGTGAAATGATGATTCTGGATTGCTTATTTCCCTTATTGTTGTTTTTGATTTCACAGCGCAACACGAAATATTTTTCCTTGAACACACAAGATTTAGTCCTAATAACAATATAATCATATTAATATTAGGATTAAATTCGCCTGTATAATCAATAATTCACCTATTAGGTAGTTTATACACTTATAGGTATTTTCGTATGTCGAGAACTTGAAAAGTGCTGTGCAAGAAATTCAGGGCGGTCTCATAATCATTAATCAATGCGTATAACAAATTAAATGCAATCATCATAAAAAATATCAGAAATATCCATGAAAGCAACTATACCAGTACTAGTATAGTACCTACTATATAATTTATGCTAGTACCTACTTATTATATAGCAAGTACTTATATAAAGTAGGTACTGCAGAAAAAAATTACTGCAGAATGTTTTGAATTTTTTTGGGTGGAAAAATGTGCAGTACCTCTGAAATGTCGTTTTGACACTGACATATTTTGACATATCTTTTTTAGATTTCGAATTCTGAACACGGGTATAGCTATAGTTGTTTTATTTTACTATTATATTTTCAATATGAATATCCCCTTTCCGGTACTCACCCCGCGCTTAATAGATCCCAAATGGTTTAACGCAGACAGCCCTTGTGATGAAGAAGCAGAAATAACCGCTCTAGAACAAGCAAATCAACATTGGGTAAGAGGTTTTTTAGATTGGCTTTACACATTTACATACACATGTAACTCAATAATAATTTTAAAAGTTAACCAGCGTTTATTTTATTTAAATAAGTATGTAGTAAGCTTAATTCTGACACACTTAAACTGACACAAGTATATATCAAACAACTATAATAAATAGATACAAAAATATAGAAAACAACAATAACTATTTTTACAGTTGAATGCTATCAGTCAACAATATACGAAACGAGCTCCTCTCGGAAAAGCAGATCCAGAGCCAATGGAAGAGGAGGCAGACACCGATGAAGAAGAAGGTATTGCATACTTTATATGTATTTTTAAATTGAAATGAACTAGGATAACACAGACAGTTGTGTTGCGAAGGACAACCCTTTTTAATTTGTTTTCGAATCGTAATATTATATTTCTGTATCTTACAAAGTACTCTATGTAATAATATGAAAACACTATGGTCTCATAGTAAAATAATAACTTGTATCTAAAGCTTAAAGTACCTTTTTGAGATGTTGGAAGTGAAAAGGAAATAATCATAATAATAATGCCTAACAATCACATACACCTGGACCCTAACTCAGATTCCCTGTATCTAGGGACACAGAAACTAGCCGACCTGCTCAACCACCATACTACAGATGATATCAATACATTGATATGTATTATGAGTAGTTTCAAAGGTGTTGCTGAACTTGATTGTGGTATCAATAAAAAGCTAAAAGCTATGGTACATAATTATCTTGACCATAATATATTGGGACTATTATTTACAATATACTGTTAGAATATATTTGTATTTTCTATGATATTGACAACAGATGAGGTGTTGCACGTTATTTGATAAATTGGGAATAACTTAATTCTGTTGTCTAAAATATAACTATATCACCATTGTTTAGGTAATGATGAATCAGATGAATCTGAGGAAACACATGATGAAGACGAGGAAGAAGATGTGCCTACATCATACTCACCAGCAAGAAACAACAATGAACTAGAACCTGATAGCTTGGATGACTTGAATGAAGCCCAAGATCTTAATGGATCAGATCTGAGTGGTACATGGCCCTTTGTTCGTGGTCGGTCAACTTAGCAAAAAGTCCACTATGCATGATTATTTGAGATCAGAAAAATTCACTGTTAGCCATCTTCACAATTGATGTACATTTTCGATGGTCATATTAGTGCTTTTGGGAATGTGCCCCGTTTTGCATCACCAGTATATTATACTTATTAGCTGCGCCCCGGGTTTCACCTGCAGATAAAATGTTTTCTATGTGTTAATCCACTATATAAGCTATCTATATTCCAAAGATATCTTTTTACCATTTTAGTATGCTAAAAATTTCTGATAATCGGTCAATTGCAAGATGTGTCCACGCTGAGAAATCTTGTAAGATCACTGAAGTTGAGCAATGTTGGTTGCGGTCAATACTTGGATAGATCCTATCTCTTAATTTAATGGTCTGTCAAGATGATTACCAAAGTCGATACAATAAGGATTAACTTAAGATTTACATACATGTTTTAAATAATAAATGGATTTGGTATTTGAAAAAAATCAGCTGTGTGACAGTTTACTTTTAATAAATGCGCACATAAAAGTTTGTCGTAATTAAATACTTAGGTCCGTATTACAGAATGATGCTCAGCCATCGATCAGTGCTCAAGCAGAGATTTCATTCATAAAGTGATCAATTAGTGAATGAAATCTCTATTTGAGCACCAATCTATGACAGCATTGTTCTGTAATACGGACCTTAATGCAGTTTGCTTGTCATTTACCTGTATCAGAATATAATTTTTCATGTTTTACAGTACTTTTTATAGCTAGAGTAGATGTTTTAGTTAAATATTAAAATAAACATATTTTAGCAGTTTTAAGTGAATAAAAAGTATATTTGTTCATAACAACATGCCTCTAGTTAAATAAAATATCCCATCAGTATAATATATAGTAGACCCTTTCCTTAATTGGCTACTTTAATGAATTCGCTAATTCGATACATCATGTAGTATGAATAAAAGAAAACCACCTTTTTCGAGTTGCGAATTCCCTACAAAAAGCAAAAAGTTCTATTTGGTAAGTTGACCGCAAAAAAGTTTTGATGAACCAGTGTTGTAGGTACATTTAACATTCCCGTATTTTAAATTATTACAAATATTTAGTTTTTTTATTAACTTGTTATTGTGATTTAAAAATATTATCCTAGTTTTTCATTGTTTGATTGTACAAATGTGAAATATGATTTTTTTCCCTTCTTCCATCATGACTGGGTCCAATTATCAAACAAAAAAAATTTTTAAAATATGATCAGTTTATTGTGATGCGAGGTCTTGAGCTTGAATTTACTATTGAAACATAATGGAACATACACCATGCAACCAATCAGGGGTGTAAGTATATGTGTAACTTGGGCCATTGGAAAAGCGATTCTATTGAAAACAAGGGAATATTATTTTCAATCTTTTTCCTCCATGTTCTATTGGCAGAAATATAGTAACTATCCCTTTGCGGTGGTGAAATGGCCACCTATGTCTAGGTGTAGTGGGTCCCAATGAGATAACAATAAAAAAAATTGTGCACCTTTCACACAACGCCATCTAAACTAAGCAAAGCTTGTACTTTGGAAACCAGATAACTGATACAATACTTATATACTTTTTGTTTTTAAATACATAAATAAAATACAATATAACAACACACCCAGACACGGAACAAACATCTATGTTCATTACACAAATGTTTGTTCTGTGTCTGGGAATCGAACCCACAACCTCCAGTTCAGAAGGCAGATCTACCAACTGAGCTATCAGGCCAGTTAACAACAACAATATAAACTTGACTTTTGACCAACAGCCCTGAACCCCAAGCTCTACAGGTAAATCATGTTGTGACAAATAGGTTAAAAAAGCAAAGTCCGCCATGTTCAAAATTTATAAAAAAAAATAATTTATTTACATTAATAATTAAATAAACCAAGTTTAAATCAGCTTATAGCTTTTTGTTTGACATTAATAAGCAGTTAGAATGATCACAAATAGTATTAAAAAAAAAAAACAATAACCAAGTACATAAAAATACAATGGAATAATAGGCCAAAATTCAGCATGCATAATTAGATTTACATTTAATACTTTTTCAGGTAGCTACTTCAATTTTTTTAAATATGTGAAATGAATACTATCATTGCATTTACTGTGCTTGTGCACATAGGTACTAGGTAGGTCTATGAATTAATACTTATCAAGACATAGTCAAATATCAGCATTTCTCTTTGACGAAATTGATTTGTGCCTACATCTAAAATGAAATTTCAAAATTCTGGCTCCTTACTAAATAATTAACAATTAAATATAGTGAGCAATTCAAATAATACATATAGGGATATACTGTTCAATTCAAAACGCACTGGTAACATCAATCACCACACTAACGACTCTCGCAAGAAGGGGACCTATGCTTTTCAAGGGTACACTGCTCCATTTCTTTGCAAGGCACTTTTCTATCAAGGCGTGATAGGACAACTTATCTGAAACATTTAAAAAATTCAACTATTAATTTGGGTTAAGGTGGTTTTGCATCCCTATTAATAATAAAATAAAGGTACTCCTATAAGTTTTTGTTTGTTTGGCTTTCACGCCAAATTGGCTGAATCGATTTGCCTGGTCTGCACACAGATTGAGAGATCAACATATTATGGTACTTTTTAGTTTTTATAAAATAAAATTAAAAACGGAAAATTGAGAGTTCCAGTGAACGAAACTCAAAACGAATAAATTGCATTTAATCGAGGGGAGTCTGAAATTAATAAAAAATATGAACATAAGTGCAAAAAAAGACTGTTAAAAACTCATTTTACCGTGGTACAGATATTATTGCATTTATTGGAAAAAGTACTTTCTAGCTGTCCACTGACATGAAACAGTTGATGGAATTCTGTGTCCGGGACCAAGATCAACTGGTGTGTTGCGGCGTCGAAGTAGTAATAAAATTAAATGATGGTTCATCGCTGTAACCGACTGCGAATAGTGTAATCCCCAAAACATGTAAAATACGCTAACCGCTAAGACCACAGGAAACTTGCATTTCAGACCAAAGAAAATAAAAAAATCAATCGAGACCCAAAACCGCTTGGTATCATTTTAGGTTAAGTACTAGTGAGAACAGCTGCTGTGGTGGAGGCTGTACATTAATTTTTAGCACCCTATTAATACCTGCGACGTTAACAAGTGCGGATTACTTCTACACGTGACGAACAGTAATGAACGGAATTGCCGCTCTAAAGTTGCCTGAGAATGGGGATAGTAAAATACATACCAGAATCCTGAGGACACTTCGCCAAATTTAATGTAAAGAATATGGCACTCTTGTTGACCAGCGGGTTGTATTCATCGCAGTAGTAATGGAAGGCCATCGCCAAATCGGACGGTAAGTCTTCGACGTGGCGGACTAGCATCACGCCGGTCTTGTGCAGGTCCGGGCGATATCTGGAGATCAGCTCTTCATGATCCTTCATGTCCAGCTTCGTACTTTCCACCATTATGTAGTGGACGGGAGTGCTCCCGTTGCCTAGATGTATGATAGGAAAAATGTTATTTGCACCACAGTATTAGGGATGCGAGTCGTCTAGCTTGTCGAAGCGTCCAACCTATTTGGACCCTTAGGCTCTGGACCTAAAAGCTATATAAGCGTCCTATACACCTGTAGGGACACACGTTTGTTTACGCAACTCTATTATTATTAAATCTCGCACCCCTTATATTTGACGCCAGCGCCGACCTATTATAAGGAGTGCGAAATTTAGTAATAAGAGAGTTTCATAAGCGTAGCCTTTTGAGACGTGTGTCCTCAGACACCCCGGGCTTACTCATTTTATAAGTATTTTGTGAATTATGTGTTCGGTTAGGCTTATTTTACCCTAAATTAAGTCGGGCGCGGGCGGCCTAAGTCACTGGATGGCTTTGGTGTGGGGAACAGTTTTGAGTGTACCTACATATCTAATTTAGCATTTTTAGGGTTAGATTAGAGCAAACTTTATTATAGGGATCACTTTGTTTTCACACCTATTTTCTCAGAAACAGCTGTTGGTAACATATAATATATATATCAAATACTGAGATCCTTATGGGCCGTATGGCCTCATGCTTAAAAAAAACAACTATTGAGTTAGGTTTTTTTTATGCTGCATTACCACAGACCCCTGGGTCCGTGCTCTTTTTTAATATGCTACTTAGATATTGTTAGTTGAGTTATTATTATTAGGGAGGGACTTATTTACACTTTTTTTCTTTTTTCTTAAAATTTTATTTTATGTATATAAATATCGGGAATAATTGCTTTATTTCTATTTGCGTATACACCACGAGCAGACCAGCTCCCGCAAGCAGTTAGGTTTTAGTTGGCAATAAAAACCTCAATCTTGATGTTGGACCAATTTGTTTGTATTTTGTGCGTTATCGAAACGTACATAGGTAAAGTTAAGTTGCGAGTTATTTTCAAACAGCTCGTATATTTCTTTGTAAGGACAAACAAACTGATATTCTATAGATACCGTTATATAACGGAACTAAGTAAGAGCGGGATATATTACTATGGTAAAGGTATGTGGGCAAAAACTCTCACACACGCGCGACTGGTTATCAGTACGATTTAAGGGAATTTGATTACTCCATTGATTTGATTAATCTGGCAAAATTAGATACTTACGTAAGTACTTGGACGCGGCGAAAGAAACATCATTCATGAACTTGTCGAATTCGCCAGCATTGAAATTATTTGTGTTACTGTTGTACACAAACATGAATGAGCCAGTGTCATTTTTCTTATATATTGTAGAAATGCCTGGAAAAGTGTAATATAAATAATTATGTTGTATAACTACTGTCGTACTCCGGCTTAGTTCGGGTGGGTAGTTAATTTTTGGGGATGATTTTGGTAGGAGATCAATAAATGGGATATTATTGTGAAATCATAGGTCTTTTCAAATTTTTAAGTTATCACAATTAAGGACGCCAATATCATTGGAACCTGTCTCAGGTAAAAATAAAATATGTGCTTTGCGACACTTAAGCAGACCGCAAAATATAAATTTTATTGTTAATTCCCAACCGGCCCCAGAGGAGTTGGTTAGCACAATAATTAGAAATGTGTATCAACGGCCGATACGGTTTGAATTGATGCTGGTGAGAACATTCCGATTATGGTTGAAACCATGGCAAGGCATGGCTGTGAGGCATAATAATTATGCAAAGTGATAGGAGGCTTTATCTCCATACCTCGGTCACTGAATATCTAATAGTACCAATTTAAGTATTAATGTAATGTAACCTATGTAAGTATATTTTAAATTTCGATAGATCATCTTCTACTATATAAAAATAAGTCGGGTTTTCCTTCCTGACGCTATAACTCCAGAACGCACGAACCGATTTCCACGGTTTTGCATTCGTTGGATAGGTCTCGGGCTCCGTGAGGTTTATAGCAAAGAAAATTCAGGAAAAATTCAGGACAAACCAACATTTTAAGTAGATGGCGCCGGTGCGTGATACATTGTTTCTCGTATATTATAAAATGTTTAATAAATAAACGTCCACCCGAGCGAAGCCGGGACGGGCCGCTAGTTGGTTATAAACTTTAAAAGCTCCAAAGAAATAAAGAACATGTCAATTTTGTATCACTCTCAAGCTGGCTGTTCTCGAATATAAAGTAATATCACTCACCGTAGTTTGAAATGGAACCGTTTACACTGTATACTATAATTGTATATTTCACAGTGTCAAGTTCAATCGCGGGATATCATTTACAGTTCTAGATATATTTAGGTATAGTATTATATCCCATAGTGAAAAGCCGCTTCAGTTGGTTTGCTGATAGACTACATGGTACCTAGTATAAACACCAATGATAAAAATTAACGAGCTCCTTACCAGTTTGCACCTGCAAAATGGAGTCCTCATCAACATTATATTTCTCTCCAAGCCCACTTATATCAGTATAGAAATTGAATTCATCATATAAACTCTCACTGGGTGTTACACTCGCATTAGATGTATTAGACATATTGAGCATTTTTACACACACTGTTAATAGGACACCGATGACAGACAAAACTGTGATTACAACAGAGCTTATTTGAGTTGGTGTCGTGTCTTCTCGTGTAGAAGCTCGTTGAGGAGTTGAAGCGTGGGTAAAATGTTTATTGTTAGAACTCCCGTTAGGAGTTCCGATTGAATGGAACGAGAGGTTGCTTAGCTGTCCACTAATTTGGTGTTCGTTTCTCAATGGCTGTTCGTCTTCGGAAACATTGCTGGAATATAATTGTGAAGGGAGTTTTGCGGGTACGGATCTTGAAAGCATATCGCTGCAAATTAAACATACATTACCAGCTCACTTCATACAATAAAACTTAGTCACAGATGAAAGAATTTTTATGATGACGTGGATGATAAAATATTATTGGTGAATGATTGCAGCAGAATCTTTATCGTTTTATGAATTTGCCATTTATTGTTCTTAGAGAAAGTGCTTGGCTTTAAATAAATAAATAAAGCTTTTACAGATTATTATTAAGTATAGATAAAATAAACTATACTTTATAGATATAAATGTATTCTATGTCCTTCCCCAAGATTCAAACATCCATATGTATCGTTCATCAAGATTGGTTGATCTGCACCTCTACCGCGTAACCGTTCTGGGAATCGGCTTCGCCTGCCATCCTGCACGCGCCAATTAACAAGTCCACGAGTGCGAGCAAGAGAGAGCACGATTACGATCTCCACCAGACTTACGCGGTAAGGCCCCTGTTTTAGTTGCAAAACTTTTAATCCTCGGATGACACCGCGGGTCGCAGCTATCATTCATCTATACGCTGAATAATAATATGAACTGTTATCTTTATGTCATTTAATAAAATGATAGATATATTATTATTCAGCGTATAAATGAATGAAATAGTAGCTGCGCCCCGCAGTGTCATCCGAGGATTAAAAATTTTCTATCCAGAGCTTATACTCTCTATTCCGAATTTCAACCAAAACTGTCCAGCCGTTGTGGCGTTTAGAGGCAACAAACATTCATACACACACACTTTCGCATTTACAAAGTTAATAGAATGAATTTCATAAACAAATAATAGTCTTACTACATGACAATAAAATAATGTAGGTTTTGTATTATCACACATTTTATTTGATGATTTACTGATAATTATATTGGATAAGAAGGATAAGAGATATAAATTGTCAATATATATATATATATTACATAACTTTTGGAATAAAGAAGCTGTAGTAAATATTATTTTTCTAGGTATGCCCTAAAACTATGAATATTTTAGTGTACTGCATACACTAAAATATAATACACACACTGCACTGTACACTGAAATACTCATAGGTTTCAGCACCAAGAATTGTGCAGAACTGCACAAATAACCAATACTTCCGTAAATATCCAATAAGTGTCTTTTTAACCGACTTCAAAAAGGAGGTGATTCTCAATTTGCTCGTTTTTTTTTAAATGTTTGTTATCTCAGTACTTTCGACTGGGTGAACAGATTTTGACGATTCTTTTTTTATTTGAAAGCTGGTGTTTCCCTTGTGGTCCCAATTTGACAATGGCATCTATGAGAAAACCATATCAATCTGAAGTCGGTTTTTACGCTTTGCGTTTGTTATTGTTTGCCTTTGACTCTGTCCTGTTGTCTTTTTTTCAATATTTCATTGATAAAACTTTTTTTTTGAGGTGGGAAATGCCCTCGCACTTCCCTGCCACCACGGGGGTGGTGGCAGGGTGTATGTGGGACTCGAACCCACTAAAACCTCCCCGTGAGCCCTCGTCCGCCGTACGGGGGCGTGAAGGGGTCGCGACTGCAGTCCAGCCGACTCGCCCCCGGTCATTGATAAAACTGTACCAACCTATCTTATGGAGACATTTGAACCCTGGTAAAACTACTTATTGCTTTAAAATGCACAAGCAGATTGAAAATATTAGCACAGATTTGGTTTCGGTGGTTGAAGTAGTGGTGGTTACAAAAAGCTTTACTATTTGTCTGATGAGATGAGTTGGCAATGTTCTGTTAGCATTTGGTTCAAAGCTTATCAACTTTCATGAACCTATTCATTACTAGCTTAATTAGAACTGTTCAGTACTAGCTGATCGTCCCTGGCTTTGCACAACTTAATTTAACACCATAATTTCCTCCCTGCACATCTCCACCAAAACCACTCCAATTGCCCATTCTCTACAATTTTACCCATCAAATACAAAGTTAAATAACCCATTGCAAATAGGCTGTTTTTAGCACTTTTACAAGTCAAAATACAGATACAAATTAAACCCTTTGCTGACCAAAAAAAATTTAATTTTACAAAAATAGCATTTTTGATTCAACTCTCTGGTCATGCATTCTAGTGGTGAATCTACAATGCGTAAGCTCTTGTCTAAAAATGCCAATAAAGGTGCCTGCTCAGAATTTTTACAGATGATGGAGATGGAGAGTGTGAAATCCAAATCTGAAACTTTTGGATGGATAGGAGATTAGGGTGCCATTAAGATAAAAACCAAAGCATGTAAGTAGAGCTAAGTGAATGTTTCTTACTTCTCCTCGTCATCCTCAGCAAGCTGTTTTTTATCCAAATGATAAGAATTCCTTCTAATTATGTTTGTATTTTCTGCATATGAGTTTTGGTTAAATGGCGATTCATAAAGTATCATTGGTTTGCTGAAAAAGAAGCAATAAGTATTAAGTACCTAACAAAAATGTTAGATGTCAGTGGATATGTCTGCTTTATTATTCAGTTACGCTATATCAAGAACACATTGTTAGCAGACCCAACAATCTATGAGGAAGAAAGGTTTTTGAGTGATGACCACATGATACTGCATAAGACTGGCCTCTGAACCAATCCTATCGGCAACTGATGAAAAAACAGGGTGCCATTGGATGCATGAGAGAAATAGCTGTTCAAAGCAGCACTGTAATGATGTTTTGTATAAATAAATATGGCCCCAAAATCACTTAGATACATCTTAGATCCTACCAGGATTGGTGGTATCTAGGGACCTAGGAACTATGAGCATAATGATCCCACAACACCCAACAACTTAACTAAATTTGACCTTTTCTTCTGTCCACAAATATATGCTTTGTAGCCGGAATTGAACTCGCTGCCTCCGGGTTAGGAGCCAACCCGCTCAACCACTTAACCACAGAGCCTGTCTGTGTATGTAAGGACTATGTTAACAAACACCGCTAGTACCAACAACCAGTCACTTAATAAATAGATATTTTGGTGGTGTTTTGTAAACGTGACCGATTCTTGACAGTGCATTTAGCTTGAATTTTTTTTTTTTTTTTAATGGCAACAATTATTAATTGATAAGCATATCACTTAAGCCGAGTTAGTCCGTGGTTTGTTGGTTTTTCTCTCTGAGTCTTATACGAATAATTATATAGTCGGAGATGTTAAGATTGATGGGGAGGAGAAGAATATAAATGAAAAGTTCAAGCGGTGTTTAATTTCAAAAGCCTCCAAAACTACTCCAACAACTATTCTTAGTTCTGTGACTATAGTCACGATATTGATGATAAATTGTATGAAGGAAAGTACCTTATAACATTGCCATCTGTTTCATCTACACTTTGCTCATTATCAGAACCACTTTCTTCATTTTCTAGCAGACCATACCGGTTCATGTTAGGCGTTTGAAAAATACAACCTGGATGACAATGGATGCTAGGCCGCCTTGATGGTATTATGTGAGCCCCCCCAGTCTGAAACGAAACCGAGTAGCTATATTATTTCAAAAAAGTTTGCTTAATGTAGGTATGTAATCTAATTATACATTCTGAGTATACATTTAATATCATCCACTAGTTTTCCCGTGGGATCTCTTAAAGTTGATCTCGTTAGAATAAGCACTAAGTTTGCAGAATTTCATCATGTTTTGGATTTCATTTTGCGGTGTAAGCCAATACAATAATCAGACGACCTTTCCATTTTTGTATTTAAAATTAGTATGTAATTACATAAATATAAAAACGTGGTTCATTTAGCTTACCCTCGGTCTGTAAATGTTGCTCATTTATTTACGAGCAGATTTAAGTACAGTAAAATAAACAACTTTCGTATTTAATGATCTGAAATTTCTATATAGTATCCTCTACTTGGTCTGTGATTTCTATCTAATTTAAACCAAAAACACCCGCAAACTACTAACAACTAACAACAACACACTCACAGAATACTAGTACTTCTCCCCACACACTATTATTATCACAGACCAAGTAAAGGATATTATTATTTATTTATTTTTTTGTTTTTGGATTGGCTCCAAACTCACTATAACAATATAATTATAAAAAATCTCCGATTTTTTTTTTATCACAGCACAGACTATAAAGAAGTTTTTTTTTTCATTTGTGACAACTGTCTTACTCCTCGTATTTGTATGTATGTAAATCATGGGCCGAGTTTTGGCGGGAAAACGAAAAAGATCGCGTCACCGCAATGCATTATTTTCCAAAACTTGTGTTATATATAAAATTGGTGGTATTTTATTCCTTAAATGCTGGACAGGCAATGGCAGGCATGAGTGTGGGAAAGTGGTATAACATGGTCCTAGGATCATTCCTAGGACCATGTTATACTATTATAACATGTTTATATTATTATAGTATATTATTAAGGAATAAAATACCTCAAATTTTATATGATTAATGATTTAATGAATTATGAAATTCATTGTACTAGTGGTATAATGATGGCGAGGAATTTGAACAAGTGGTTAAAACATTACTAGAGGAAAGCCGTAAAGATTGAAATTTATGAAGGATATTTTAATGAGGTGTGTGAAATATTGAACGGTGATTTAAAAGATTAAGTAAATTTATGTAAATATAGTAAGTATGGCTCTCAAGAGTCTCAAGTCTCAACATAACGACCTACTTAGCCCATGATGTAAATATTATTACCATTTTTTTTTGTGGCAACTGTCGACTTTTACCTTCTTGATAATTATTTCATATTATAAATAACAGCTATTGATTCAAAAAATGGACCGGTTAATTTAGTTTTTTCAGAATAGATATTGGTGCAGTGCAACATTGGCCTCATGGAAAGAACGCATGATGACCAAAGTGTCTTCGCCTTAATAGAGACAATAAGATTAGTGTTAATGGTCACAGTCTTAGATATTCGGTTTTTAGAAGTTTAATTTAAATTAAAATTGCTTATTAGCCAAATATATATGGCTAGATTGGAAATTCAATTAGAAAGCCTATATTAAAGGTACTTTAGGAATTTAAAAAAAAATGGTTTTAATTTATCTGCTTTAATAAAGCGGCTGCAACTGCATTTGAACTAAGCTTCGAGGTTTAGTTCAATTACCATATGACCAGCTTTCAAATGACGCTACCTCCTTAACATTTTCGTTTTGTATGAGTGTTCTCTATCTCTATAAATATTACGCTAATCATGCGTCAGTTGTTTTTACCTTTTTTATGACAGCTTCTGTGGTGAGGTGGTTGAGCAGGTCAACTCATAACCCGGAGGTGGCGTGTTCGATTTTCGCGGTAAGACAAGTATTCGTGAACAGAAAAAAAGCGCAAATACGAGTACTTGTTGAGTCTGCCTGATTTGTCTCGAATAAAAACAAACAAACCTGAATTCATACGCAAAATATAATTTATTTCTACAAAAAATTTAGTTAAAACCAATAACATATTATCGCACCGTAACGTAGATATGACATAATAAGGTAGATATATTTTAACAATAAAACTATCATGGCTACAACGCCTACAACAAGAAAGTAAAGAAATTAAGAATTAACATTTCTGTTATGAGACGGTGGGTTTGCGACCCATTACCACTTAGTACTTCGGTCATACGCCGACGACTTGCAGTTGGCTTATCAGGATAAGTCGCAAGAGCGACTAAATCTTGTTCTTCATTTTTTTTAATTTTTTCATCCAGCCATGCTTTGAACGTATACGTCGGCAAAATATTTGCGACTTTTTTGTTAACAGCAAATACAGACGTCATTTCTTCAAAGCAATTATCATCACCTTTGACCACAATCCCAACGAGTTCATTGTTAAGTATACTCGGACCACCAGTATCTTTGAAACAAGTAAGTACTTTTGTATCTATACAATCGATGTATCCATATAACATATCCTGCACATCGGTATAAAATTGTGGAGCCCTCCGATTTTCTACGCCAATGAATTGTAGTTCTTTAGTTTTACTCTTGTCTGCATTCAAACCAAACCCCAGTACTTCCATGTCTACCAGAGTACGAGGGTTTGTGAAATTACTCAACCTGATTTTAGATGCAATACTGGTGTTATGTTTTTCTGTATAAATAAGCCCAACATTTTTGCCATTATCAGATGAAGTGAAAGTGGGGAACTTTTCAGTTTTTATAACATGAAGCGCAGCCGTAGTTATATCTTTTTTACCCTTTGTAGTGTTTAGTAATACGTAGCTAACTGCTAGTTGCGTGCACTCAGCGGTTGTTAGAATTAGCCCATTGGAGACTACAGTGCCAGAGCACAAATGTTCATTTTGTTGGGACATAACCGACGCCATAAATGGAAATTGTTTGTGCACTGCTGTCTTTATTTCATGCATTTGGCTGTTTTGCCTTCTTGTGCAGGCTGTATTAACTGTTGATGTAGAATTGATGGGCGTTGCTGCGGGTGGCTCATTAGATTCAGCAGGTATTTCGAGCGACTCATTATCTTTATCATCATTGGTGTCACCGTTGTCATCCCGATTTTCATCTGCTACACCCTTTGTGTTATCACCAACAGTTGTTTTTACAGAATCAAATACAATAAATACAAAAAAGAGAAAATACAGACATACAAAATTAGACTTCATTTTTCTGAAAGAAATTAGACGTTTCTCTGCTTCCAAATTTTCTTGTTCTATTTTTAACTTCTTTCACATTTACATTATTATTTTTTGACCTGCCAGTAACTACTAAAATAAGTTCTAGATAATAGCCTTAGCGGAGGTTTGGATTGGACTAGGATAGGAGAATCTGCGCTGCATTTTGCGTTGCCTTGTGGTAGCCTACGAAAATATAGGCAGGATGTAGCGAAAATATCCTAGATTTAAAGGCGAACTGGTGTTGGAATAGGGTTTCAAGCAGTTTTATTTTTAGTGTCTAAATAAATCACAATTTTCACAAAACATCAAGTTAAGCAGTGCAAGGGCCACCTACCTGCCACAGTATAACTATAGTTACTATTATGCCCATCTTCACTAATGACTATTTAAATACAACTCAGCTTAGCAACACGTCAAGAAAGTCAACACAACAACAACACGTATTATTTACGTGCTAACGTCTTCTGCACCAAGAAATAACGTTATGTCACTCCTGAAACTGATATTTAGTAACTAAGTAGATGAAAGAATAATAAATTTCCATGATCATCCATATTTGCTGTAATAAAAAAAACGAGTGAGCTTTAGACCACACGCCAAACTGAAACTTAAGTTAACTCCATCTATCAAATAAGAAGGCGAAATTAACATGAAACAAAGTAAAAACAAAGTTATACCGGCCGATAGATAGATAGATAAACTAGAAGTTTTACTTTAGTCGTGTGGTCTAAAGCACACTCGTATTTTCTTTTTGAAGTAAAACTTTTTTACGCACGCTTGACTTGGAGAGCTGGTGAATGTGAGGCGAACGGAAGTTGAATGTGGTTCACGAAGATCTCCATTGACAACATAACAAAGTTATTTTTTTTATTTTGATGTTGGTATGTCCGGTAACATGACAATTTACAATAATTATTGTCAAAAAGGCGACATATTACTTGACACTGGCTAAATACACAAAAGTGTGGAGCCAAAACATCAAAAGAAATAAAAAAAGAAGGCGACAAAGAGTATAGTAAGTAACTGTTAGCCAGCACAAGCCAGTATCTCTACCTAATCTGTGGCCAGTATAAAAAGTTACTCTATGCTAGCTAGCAGCGAAAGAAAATAATCTTATTTTGTAACATATTGTTTGGTGACTTGGTGAGTTGGCTTTGGCTAGCAATCGTGTCTTGGATCTATTTTCAGCAACATGTCCAAGAGAAAAGGAAAAAAAAAAAATCAATATTTTGATGACGATATCGAAGAAAGGAAGACCGTAAGCAACGACAGTCATGATATAACCTCAAAAGGCAAGGGAAAAGGAAAAAAGAAGGGTAAAGGGGACTGGAGTGATAGTGAAGAAGAAGCGCCGAAGAAACAACAACTTTCCGAGGAGGAGGACGTACCAAAACCAGCCGTTAAGAAATCACAAAGGAAAGGTAATTTGTAGATGATGTGAGACGGTACAGTACAGTACAGTTCAGTACAGTATAGTACAGTACTGGTATCCATAAAATTCTGCACATAGATTGCTTAACTTCAAACTGCGCAAAAATCGGTCAACATAGGATACATTTATCCCGGAAAATTAAGGTTTCTTGCAGGAAGCGGGTCCTTAAATCAGTATTGAGATAGGAATTGCACTTCCTTCTTCATAGTGCCCAGAAAAAAGTGAGAGACCACTTCAGATAGTCTACTTGACTTTCACCCAATAAATAACGCCCAATGATCAGTCGTCTCATCGTAGCTTTGTAATCCCTAACCTTACCTATGCATAAATTGCAAAGATATAGCTGTGTCATGAAACCACCCTGCCTGGGGTCTTTGATGTCACTCTGGGTTGGAGGAAAAGTAAAATAAAAACTCCACTGTTAATAGAAATTGAGGTTGGTTCAGTGGTCCAAATCCCCAGTTAACAAGTGCATACTAGAGTTTTAATTTAATAGGTTAGAATAAATAGTGAACATAGCGAGATGGTTGGAACAATTTAAATCATTCAGCTGTCATAATTAACACTACAAAACAAATATATCTCTGTACAGCACATTGTCACACATCACTTGAAACTTGCTCCAAATAATATCAGTGCATTTTGTCATTTTGAATTTATCTCAAATAAGTTGCATTTTACTCATTAATTTAAGCAATAAATAGATTGGTACTGAGTTTTAACTGTTAAACTCACTCAGTAGTTATTCAGAAACTTTTGTACTATTCAGCGGGTGTTTAAATAGCTGCTTTTTGCATTCAGATGTTGTCTGTTGAAAGAATGCCTAGAGTTAAGTTGTGTGTAAAGTATTAACACCTTAGAATGTATCATTCTAGTGAAGTGAAGTTCATGTACCATTGTTTTGTCATATTATATGTATACTCATATTTTTTAGTGTGAAAATCCATCATTGCCTAAAGCTGTTATTAAATTGCAAATTTAATATAGTCATTTGAAGCATTCATAAAATGTTCAGATTGTTATTGTTCAAATGTAATTTTGTTTGCAGGAAAAAATAAAAAGATGGGTGCAGATTCTGATGATGAAGATGATGACAGCAAGTCCACTGCCACTACAACTAGCTCAGTAGCAAAACCAACACCTAAGTCTAATAAGAAAAAGAAAGGTTTGGTCAGAAATTGTTTCATATTTGGTTGTACTTGCACCAGTATTGGTTAAAATCTTTGATTATTTATTAATTCAAAGTTCAAAGTTTTACAAAAAAAATCCTGGCGATCTCTAGTAATTATATAAAAGTTAAACTCAAAATATTTAAATCTGTATATTTGTTAATGGCGTTCACTTCAAAACAACTTAACTGATTTACCTAAAATTTGGCACATAGATGGCTAAAACTATTGATATTAACATAAGTGGCTTCTTATCTCGAAAAATTAAGAGGGAATGTGGGTGAAATCGCGGAGCTGTGCTTAATAAATCAGTGGTTGAGGCATATTGAAAAAGATTAAAATGCTGATATAAGTAATGATATGTATAAAATAATTTTAGGAAATGGTAAGAAAGATGATGCATGGTCTGATGAAGGTAGTGATATGGAACTCAAAGAAGCATCAGAAGAAGAAATTGCAAAGCCTATCAGTAAAAAGAAAAGTAAGTGTAACAGTTTTTATCATATTTTATGGGAAAGTCTTGAATAGAAAAGTCCCTCACACTCATAAGTACCTTATATCATGCAGTCCCCATTTAAAATATATTGCAACTAATATAATAATTATTCATGTCAAATAAAATAATAAACTACTCTTAATATAATAAAATAAACAACTCTTAAGTAAAATATTTGTTTATATAATTACATAAATCAAATATTTCTGTATACAGTGTGCTTTCTCATTCACAGTATCAGCCAACCAATGACAACAACTGTTGGACTGATTGGAAAAGAGATTTAATTTTGCAATATTGTATTATTGCAATTAAAGTAACATAATAATATTAATGATAATAATAATGCCCAATGATCACATACATAGATCCTAACTAGGATTCCCTGTGTCTAAGGACCCAGGAACTACAAGAACCATGTTCCCACACTGCCGTCCGATTTCTATAAAGCCGCTAAGTGATTACACCAAATTTTGAGATATGAGCAAAAAGGTGGGAAATGATATATCTAGAAATTCACAAGACATATAGTGTTTTTTTCTGGAATATTTTTTTTCTTTTGTAATAGGCTTTTATTGTATGGGTACAGGAACTTTCTAAATATTAAATTCGCTTAGAATTTGGCTTTTTTGTGTTTTAATCAAGTTTACTTATTCGATACTATGTACATTTGCTCTACTAAAAAACGTCTGGCTGAAATCCAGCCGTTTTATAGAGTGGTAATGTATTGTAACTTTGTTGATTATTTTAATAGATGCTACAGTTTCCAACCATCACTAATCTAAATAGCAATTATGTCACTTAGTTGCCTTTTTATGTTTTAAATTAAATGTTATTTAGAATGCACTACTTTTTCAATAAATGTTAAATGATTTTAACGGTTTTTATACGTAAATATTAAATTAGTATTTATTTGTATGTCTGAACTTAAACACAGTTCCGGAGAAAAGATTTTCGACAGCTGTTTTTGAGTGTAGTAAGTATTAGTCACAGCCATATTATTATAATTTCACTTTAGCGGCAAAGTGCATTTTTTCTTAAAATTGACAAGGTAATAAATAATTCTTTTTTATATAATTGCGATTTTTTATTAAGTACTTACTATGAAAAATAAAAGACTCATAAAATAACATGTTACAAAAAAAAACTTAAACTAAACAAAAGCGAACCTGTGGCTACTAAAAATTTTAGGAGATCAATATTGGTAACAAATTAAGTCTTTTGTGTATAGGTTTTTCTTAATTATAATGCACTTATAATATAATAGGAACTGGAATAATCTTTATATAACTTTAAAAAATCTTACATCAACAAAAAAAATCCACATAACTTTAAATATAAACTAAAAGAAATCACCTCATCGACATAAAATCAAACCATAAATAGCTAGGTACAGAAGGCACCACTTTTATATAACAAAGCTTGTGTAAATATAGATTAAGTATTTAACCAAGTACTTTGTTATCTCGAGGATTAAATCAGATATTATGATTGTATAAACACACACCAAAGCCGTAACAGCTCGGCGACTTTATGTCGGTTGCTTTATTTCAGTTCAATTTTTTAAAATAAAGCCTTCAAGTCGTCTGGCTGTGTTGGTGGGTTGGAGGATTTGGTGTATAGAGTTGTTTACAAATTATCAGTTTCTCTGTAATAACTGACGTACAAACCCATAAACTTATCTAATCGCCAGTGGGGAATAACAAATTATAATTTTTAAGAAAACACTACATTATTTGTTCCATGACATGTATTTTTGGTGTGTAATTCAGATGCTTCGCAAATCTCACATTCCTCGTTACCAAGCTTAGCGAATGATATATTCATGCTCTTTACGTGTTTTCTGTAGAGTTCATAAGACACCTTCTGTAATGGATATTTTTCGCAAAAGTCTTTGTGCATCATAGTGACTGTAATATCACATGCTATATATGCCTGAGTGGAGCATGCTCTCGCCGATAGTGGGGTTCTAGAGGTTGAAATGACTCGACGTGTTCTGTAAGTAATTTACGATCGAAAGCAACTGTCTTGGTATGCAATCCTCGTCTGTCTATGGGGTTGTTGTTCAAAGAATTATATAGGACCGTTTTTGTGAAAACCCAATGTTGTTAAGAAAAAGGTCTTGCATACTTCGACATTTGCCCCATTTTCATCTATTAAGATGAATGTGCGCCTCGCAGCTCTTTTAGGTTCTGTTGTGACTTTACGTTTAGGTATTGCTACAGCGGTGCTCTTTTTCACAAAAAGTCTCCTTTCCTTCCAGTTCAAACCCCAATACTCTTTATTAATACTAGACCGTACATCCATACTAAATTTTGTAGAGCATTGTGTCAAACACTTTTCATTGCACCCAATTTTCACATTGTAAGTTAATATTTTTTTATTTCTTTTTTCTATCTTTCTTTCTCGTAAAGTTTTATGTTCTTTATCTGCTGCTGTTCTTACCGGCACCACTGCTGATGAAGGACCAGCTTCTACTGCCATTAAATCATTTTCTTGATCAAGCTGGATGTTGTTAATACTACTCTTTATAGTTTTTTTACGTCGACACATAGTCCTACTAGTTTCGTCAGAGTCTTCGCCATTCGAATCATTACTTGGGCAGTAATCTTTATCCTTTACAGAATCGTCTGATGAAAAATCTCCTGCTGGTGACTTGTGTGGTGGTATTGGTGATGATAAGTTTGAGAAATTACTAGAAAAATTCAGTAAGGAATCCAGGGATGATTTTGTGGGGAAGCACGATGGTGATGGCATGATTGGTGGCATTATTTCATTACATTCCAAAAATGTTTCGTTACTTGTTGAAGAGGGTAAACTTGCTTTAATATTTGAAATAAGATTCGAGAAATCGGATTCTAGATCATGAGAAGTTTTTGTTTCCTTGAAGTTATGAAAAAGAGGTGTTGTCATGGAGTAATCTGCAAAATTTATAGAATTGACGAGTTCTTTTGATGTTTTATTTTTCACTAAGTATTTTTTTTTGTATTGTGAATTTTCCTTTAATTTTTCAGTAGAAGATAGACATGGATGTAGAAAAGGCAGATTTTCTTTATTATAATCCTTTAAGTTCGGTTGGGATCCCTCAGCGCATTTCTTAAACATATTGTTAATTCTTGTATTTTTAAACCTGAAATCAAAATCATACTGTAAAATCCGGTTATAATAATGATAAAATACCTGTAGGGTATAATCAGCTTTCATTTCAAATTTAATCTAATTCTGTTCAGTAGTTTTAATATATATTTATAAACAATCATACTTACTGCACAAAATTTGCATTTATGATGTTAGCAAGACATTAAAATATTTACACATAACATTTTTACAAGCCTAGTACTACTAGTGAAAAAGCAGTGGTGGTAGGTGGGCATGTCATTAGTCGACGCAATATAACGTCTTTGCGGAATTCACGCGCATATATATATATAATATTCGATGAATTACAGATGTCTATAGATGTATCCATATTCTGATACCTGCCTTAATAAAATTTAGTCCTAATATGCTTAATTGAATAAAAACACCTGGTGCCGCGTCCATTTTGGCGAGAACTACGACACACGTTCGTCTACCTCTTACAACGTCGACGAGTGGTGTATGCGATTGGGTCGGGCGGCGTGGGCGCCTTGTCACCTAAACGTTTTATAGCGTTGAAATTCACATAATCGTTTTTTAAAATTGTATTTACCAGCACGTATTAGGAAAAAATCATAGCTTAATTACAGTCACCTTCTTTTAGAATTGTATATTATAGAATTTCGCAATATTATGTCAACGATTATTCATTTAAATAGAGTTAACTGTTTTATAGAATTGTAGATGTAACAAAACCGTTATCTAAGTGTTGCAGGTACTACACAGGCTCGAGTTATTATAAATGACTAAACGACGTGTAAGGTCGTGTAACGGTTTAATAGTAACGAACAGTTACTTAAACGTTTTCTAAACTGACAATTCGGAAAAAAAATAGAGTTTTATTTCACAAGTATGTGCATTTAATAGTATTCTAATGTTGTAAGATGACTAAACTGTGTTCAAGTATTGCAAAATACCAAAAACTATGTAGTTAGCTGTGCACGTGGTGTTCGTAACTCAACAACTAATCAAAAGTAAAAATTATGGACTAAACTAGAAAATAGAGGAAAAAAAAATTGATTTCAGTAGTATATATAAGTCAAATTGGCCAAAATGTCACTTAACGGTCTTGTAACAATCGGACGGCAGCACAACACCCAGATTCAGAACAAGTATTTGCACTTTTTTTCTTTGCACAAACACTTGTCCTGCCGCGGGAATCTAACCCGCCGCCTTCGGGCTATGAGCCAACCTGCTCAACCACCACACCATATAGACCGCTGTATATATATAATACAATACCACACCGCTGTATATATATAATCATTCATAGGTGATTACCAATAATGTAATGTTATGACATACCTACTGCAATGCATTTGGTTATGTCACATAGGGATAAGTGCAAACTTAGGAGCTGTCAAAATTTAGCACCGACAGGTATTCGAGTTTTTGTCGGAAGAGACCAAAAGAGACAAAAAAGTGATTATATGATTGCAGCCAAGAATAAAAAGAAAAATAAAGGAGCTGAGTCTTCAGATGAAGATGATAATGATCATGATGATGCCAAGTCCATAGTCAGCAATGTATCAAGTAATGCCGCGAAGCCTGCTGCTAAGTCCAAGAGTAAAAAAGGTACATAGATATTAGGTCTAACAGTGCTTGTTCCTTAGTTAAAATATTCCCTGATTAGTGTGGATTCTATTGCACTGAATCAATCTTAATTTGATAGTTTCAAAACTATGTCCGGTGGAGGGCATTGGTATGCCAAAACACAGGTTTTCCTAGTTTGGGTACCAAAGTTTTCCAACCAGCAGTAAACTATGTGTATTTTTCATAGACAGTTTTATGTTTAAACCAATGTTTGTAAACATTTAATAAACTATTTCATTTCACTGAATTACTGTCATTTCAATCACTTTATAATTGAAAAGAATGGCAACATTTTTAGAATTTTTAGAATTTTCAGATTTTGATTGGTATTTTTAAAGATTTACCTTAGAAAAATGTAGATAGATATAAATGTAAAATAGAAAGTAGACCTATACTATAAACCTACTCTTTATTATTCATCATAAAATAAAATGTACAAAATGATTAGTCAATTTATGCAGTACATCTTATTGCTTTGCTAAAGTAATCTTTTGCAGACAATCAACAAGACTTACTTTTTTCTAGGTAAAGGCAAAAAAGAGGATTGGCCAGATGAGGAAAGCGATAAAGAACTAAAAATACCTTCTGAAGATGATGAAGAAGAAATGGCTATACCAGTAGTAAAAAGTAAAGGTAAGTAGATAATATTTGAAAAAGCTATTTACATTGTTGCATAACAAGTTAGCATAATAATAATAATCAGGGATGCGACGAATTAGGTAATTATTCATATTTTTTTCATGTTTGTTACTTGGCCGAATATTAGGTTAAGTGCTGAATAATATTTAACCAAATATTTTTTTAATCATTATTGTGATGATTTTTTATGGGAACTAATTCTAAGACGATTAGAGCATTCAGCAATTTTTTACTGACTTGGGGAGGAAGCTGGTGAATGCGAGGCGAACGGAAGTTGGAGTTGGTTCACGTAGATCTCCATTGTCAACATAACAAAGTTAAAAATTTGTATTATTATGTTAGTATGTCCGGTAAAATGACAATTTGCAATTTTCAAGATGGTGACATAAACATTAAACAAAGCAAAAACAAAGTTATACCGGCCGATAGATGGAACTAAACTAAAGAAGTTTTTCTTCTACAGTCTAAAGCCATTCGTTTTTTCTAAATAATAACACACTGTATGTTGTTTGATGCTGTATGGTGATTTTTATTTAACGGGCCCTATCAAACTATGGAGCATTCTAAGGTGGGATGATATCGAAATTATTTTTCTTAGGGAAATGCATTCACAAATTAAATGTAATGTAAAATTGAGCAAAAAACAACGTTTAATTTTAATTTTTATTCCAAACAGTTTATTAGAATTATCATAGGAAATGCACAACTATAAATTCAATTGCAGTATCGCTTTGTTGAAGTTTTATTGCAACGGAATGTACGGCAAAGTTCGCGTAAAATAAACCGAATTGTGCGGCCAAATATTCGGTTCGGTGAGCGCTGAATCGAATACTTGTTATTGGTTCTGTTTTTGATCCATGTCAGGCGCATCCCTAATAATAATTCTATGAGTAAAGGAACAAATTATATTTTTTTTACAGGAAAATACAAAAAGAAAAATAATTTAGATGATATTGAAGCTGAATTAGCGAAGTTTGAAATGAAAGAGACTGAACCAGAACCAGAGCCACCTAAATCAAAGGTAACTTTATTACCTATGTCCATAATAATGTCATGAAAAAAAAAAACAACGCTCAACATACACATAACCCCCAGACCCAGGAACTATGAGGACTATTGTCCCACAACACCCAGTCATAAAACAATTTTTGGTGCACAAATACTTGTCCTGTCGCGGAAATCGAACCCGCCACCTCCGGGTTATGAGCCGTCCTGCTCAAGCACCACACCACAGACGCTGTCATAAAAAAGGTAAAAAGAACTGCAGCTTCCTGATTATGAGACGATTTCGTCAACCACCAAATCACGTTAAGAGTCTGCTAAACTAGTTATGTATGTTTTTCCGTCATCTTTTCACGACTAATAGGTGCGTTGACTGTTTGTTCGTTTATATGGCTTGCACGTAAAAAAAGATCAGCTGGTTTAGATGAAATTTTGATCAGATCAACACAGGATACTTTTTATCTCGGAAAACAGAACCCGCGGAAAAACGGTTAAAACCGCGGGGTGTCTAGTTTTTTATAACACTTAACTAAGTGCAAAGAAAGCTGTGCTTTGAATTTCTAGTTTCATACATACTTGATTTTTGTTGGTTTTAGGATAAGAAGAAAAAGCCGGAGGTAGACGTTCCGGAAGAAAAAGTTGAAGAGGTGGAAACAAAAGATGATGATCAGGTAACATTATTTTTCTGCCTGTTAGTAGCCTCACTTGGGAGCCAAAATCAGCTACAAATGCCATAACTAAAACAAAAAAAAAAAAATGTTTAAAATAAATCTTTATCCACGACTATGAGCTATCCGCAGACCTACTGAATATGCACCCACAATTTCATAAGAATCGGTCAATCCGTTTCGGAGGTGCTATGTTACAAACACTGCAACACAGGAATTACTAGACCGTAGTTTAACTACGGAACCTTTGTACTAGCCTCGACGGCCGCGCGCCCGCATACCAAACATTCCAAATATGTCCAATACTCAGAAAGGCTCGTGAGTCGTGACCAATTCGGAAGACGGTGAATGTCGTCATTTGCTGCTGCAACCAATCCGCAGCGCTCCACATCACGCGATGGCCAATTCGCTCCTCCGAGACTGCGGCGCCGTAACTTCAATTTCTTTTCCATTTTTCTAGAGCAGTCCCGTAAATTAGAGATCTAATATAATATAGATAAGTCTAGATATTGTTTAAAGGCTATGATACTTGTCTAAAATTTATCCTATTTGTTCTCTACTTTCTCGAACACCATTAGTGTGCGAGTATCACTATTTTATTTTTTTATTTTAGGTTACGCTTCCTGTAAGTGAGAAAGAAAAGTCTGAAGAGCCTTCTGAAAAGAAATTAAGTCACAAGGAAAAGAAAAAGCTAAAAAAGCAGCAAGAGTATGAGAAGCAGATGGAACTCCTGACAAAGAAGGGAGGGCAGGGTCACAGCGAGTTGGACGCTAATTTCACTGTCAGCCAGGCGCAGAAAACTGCTGGTACGTTAGAGTATAACTTGGTGTAACTGGCCGCTATTATTAGTCATTGGCCACTATATACTACATTTGCATGAAATAAGACTTACATTCACGTAACGCCATCTGTGATCATGGTTTAACATTACCTTATCTATAAGCTTTCATATTAGTTCACAATTTTAACCGTATGGAAACTACCACGAACTAAATCGAATTGGCCAGTGCACTAAAGTGGCCAGTTATTAGATGGTTTACCCTATATTATATTTCTAAAGGCGCTCCATGGTTTCACTACCAGTTCAGCCGGTTGTCCTAGTGTGGGATTTAGGGTTCAGCTTTATCTTAGTTACTAACTACTATCATACATAATATTCTTAGACATAATATAATTCTGTATTTTATTTTTTAAGTGAACAAATGCGCCGTCGAAACTCCAGGGATAAAAATATTTAAGTTAGCTAGTGTAAGCAATCTGTGTTTAAGATTTCATTCAAATAATTTCATTCATAGTTGATAATAAACAAAGTTAAATAATGGGTTTTAAATTAAAAATAATAAGCGAAAAAATATGTTGTCCAAATACTTCTCAATTTAAAATTAAAACATTGATTTTCAAAATGATATTGTGATCGCAACGTGACTCGTAAAATTAGCATCTTAATTTAAACTTTTCCTTAGCATATTGAAACTGTAAAATCAAGATAAAATTGAGTTTTAATTGCTGTTTAAAAGTTACATAATCCCTTGGCGGGTCAAATGTGTCAGATGTAAAAAACCACAACTATAAAAACTCGTTTCACCGCAGGTCAAATGGCAGCATTAGAGAACGCAGTCGATATCAAAATAGAAAACTTCTCGATCGCCGCTAAAGGCAAAGACTTGTTCCTGAACGCGAATCTTCTCATCGCAAGCGGGCGGAGATACGGTTTGGTCGGGCCGAATGGACACGGCAAAACCACCCTGTTGAGACATCTAGCGCAGCGGGCTTTCCCGCTACCTCCTCACATAGACATATTGCTGTGTGAGCAAGAAGTGACTGCAAGCGATTCAAGCGCTGTTGACACTTTGCTTGAAGCCGATGTAAAAAGGACTGGTAAGATTTTTTATAAAGACTTTTGATTCATCATCATCATCATCATCAACAACCTGAAGACGTCCACTGCTGAACGTAGGCCTCCGTGGGGGTAAAGTACCGTGATCAGTACTTTGATTGTAATGCAACAGGCGAAATGTTTCCTAAATTGATAATATCCACAGTAACTATGTACTATGTAATAAACTGCGTAATGAAACTGTCAAATCCATACAAATTCATGTTTCTGTTAGTTGCAATCAATTTACGTGATCGCATAGCAGCTGGGTGATCACGTAACTCGATTGCAACCAATAGAAACACAAATTTGTATGGATTTGACAGTTTGGATACGCAGCTCATGTGCATAGTTAGTATGGAAATTACCCTTTTGCATTGCAATCAAAGTTTCGTGATCACCCCCCAGATCATTGGTTCACCTAGTGGGGGCTGTCCTACGCTGCGTCTTCTGGTTTGTGGTTACCACTCGAGAACCTATCATCCACATCAATGTGTGTGAATCAATCAATCAAATATCATCGGTATGTGACGGTGACTATTTTTCCTGCGGATCTCATAAATTCGGACCATATAATACCATGCTTTAAATATGTTATTTTGATTGTAGAGTTGCTAAAAGAGTGCAAAGAGTTGGAAGCAGAGACCGAGAAAGGAAACATGAAAGTACAGGATAGACTGAATGAGGTAAGGGATTGCACATCTCCCCTGAGTTTATAAGGCAGTCTCACTTTCACACATTCATAAGTATGATCTTGAAATGAATTTTGTATGATTGTTCAGCTGCTCAGAGAATGCGGTTGCGACAGCTACATTCATATTATCTAAATGTGAATGTAAATAGTAATTTCAGCACGGGTGCTTAAGAAAATTCTTTGCTTCCGATGATATTTCCGATTTCTCTCTCTACTCGTAACGGGTAAAACAGGGGTAGAAAATTTTGTCTACCACCTGTGCTAGAGTGCTGTTTTTTTTTAGTTTTGTTTGCTTAAGATATGTTTAGCCCATTGTACTATCTACAATCACAGAATCATTAATAGTACAGGTACAGAAAATTACTCAACTAAGTCACTTAAATAAATAGCGAGCGACTCTAGTGCAATTAAGTGTATTTTGGCTCGCACAGCTGTATAAGCTTACCTTAAACAGCTGTCTCTCGTTCTAAAGCCCTGGGGAGTGATCTTGGAACTTTGATTGCAATGCATCAGGTGAAATTTCATTCCTTACTGAAACTGTTAAATCCATGCAAATTTGCGATTGTATTGGTTGCAATAGAGATACGTGATCGCCTAGCTGAACCGATGTTTTTCTTTTTTTAATCCAGGCTTATTGTTCCTTCGCCTTTGACCACGTTGTCGATTAACATCAGCACGACGATTACGTAACACTATTGAAACAGAAACACGGCTTACACTCACGAGAAGCGCTGACCACCGCCGCCGCGCGTGTTTTTTTTTTGAACGGGCTAATGCTGTTGGTCTCTATCGACCTTTACAGCGTCAACTGCCGACCTTTACAGCGTCAAACCAACCTTTATAGCGTCAAAAACCGACCTTTACAGCATCTTACCGACCTTTACAGCGTCAGACCGACCTTTACAGCGTCAAACCGACCTTTACAGCGTCAAGCACGTGCTCCTTGATGATGGGCATCTATATTGCCCAAACATCGGTTGAATTATTCCACTGTATCTCGTAAGTGTTAGCCGTGTACTAGTTCTAGTTATAAATACTATTCACGTCTGTTTCTATTATATTAAAAAAAACATTATGACAGGTATACGCAGAATTGAAGGCAATAGGCGCTGATTCAGCGGAGCCGCGCGCTCGCCGTATTCTGGCCGGTCTCGGGTTCAGTAAGGAAATGCAGAACCGGGCCACCAAGAACTTCTCCGGAGGATGGCGAATGAGGGTGTCGCTTGCTAGGTTTGGGCTTGTTTAAAGACATTTACCGTATTACCACAAATACATAAACAAGGCGTAGACAGACATCAAATGTGTTTAACAATACAAAACAGTATAGTTAACACTTTATGAGAGTGAAGTGAAAACACATAGAATGTCTCTTCGATTTTGTATATTCCTTGTTTCTTATACACATTCCTTATATTACATATTACATTACATTACACGTTTCTTATACTTCCACTGATGGTACCAACCAGTCATGGCCCTTCCGGCAGTGCAGCCAACCAAAACACTATTTTTACATTTTATTCAAGACAAAAACGATTTTTTTGGCGGTAAAACGAAAAAGATCGCGTCGCTGCATTGTATTATTTTCCAAACCTTGTGTTATTTTCAGTGTTAGTGCATAAAATTGGTGGCATTTTATTCGTTAAGTGCTGGATTACAGGCGTGAGTGTGGGAAAATGGTATAATGGTGGTGAAACGTTTCTTTTCGTGTTGTTTCCAAAACTCCATAGAAGCTTCTGGCAAAGTTGCCACCACTTTACTAGGAGTATGACTTGACTAGACTAGACTATGACTTGATTTGATAACTTGGACTGTGACTTGACTTGATTTGACACATATATTACTTAACTCGAGAAATTATCAATTACTTGACACTGGCTAAATACACGAAAGTGTGGAGCCATACCAAAACAAAAAAAAGTCAAAAACACCTCTTAATTTTTAACAATAACAATCAATTAATAAATTACACGACAGGAGTAGCCCACATCATCACTCATACATTAATATCATAATGTATAAGTGATGATGATACATTCACAGTTAAGAGAGACATGCGATACAAAGAGCGGCGAGAGGCTAAATACTTAATTTAATTATTAAGCAGATTTTTACATATATTCTTTACTAATCTAATTTTTTGAAATGTGACATTATTAACGTTTTGTTACCCTTTCTATTGTTCCCAGGGCTTTATACATGGAACCTACGCTGTTATTGCTTGACGAACCTACCAACCATTTAGATCTGAACGCTGTAATTTGGTTAGACAAGTAAGTAAATCTTAAATCTAAATATATATAACGTAAAGGTGACTGACTGACTGACATACTGATCGTTGATAGATCAGTATGTCAGTCAGTCAGCACAGCCTAAACTACTGGACGGGTCGGGCTGAAATTTGGCATGCAGGTAGATGTTATGACGTAAGCATCCGCTAAGAACCTTTATAAGAAAGGATTTTTCGAAATTCCATCCTTAAGAGGGTGAAATGGGTGGTTGAATTATTTTCTCATAGGCCACGCTGCGGGCGAAGCTGCGGGCAGAAGCTCGTGTACCATATTATTAAAGTCATTGTATAATCATTATGTATTTTATCATTTATTTTTATTTCTAAATAAACTAAACATCATCTCATCACTGCGTATCCTTCTTATATCCATGGTCCGTTTTAATATCACACAATTATCATCTTTATTTAAAGTGTGTAAAGTATAAATATACAGTAACATTGTTTTTTCAGCTACCTACAAGGCTGGAAAAAGACCCTCCTAGTGGTATCCCACGACCAGTCTTTCTTAGACAATGTGTGCAATGAAATCATACACTTGGATCAACAGAAGCTGTTCTACTACAAAGGAAACTACTCCATGTTTAAGAAAATGTTTGCGCAAAAGCGTAAGGAGCAAATAAAGGAATATGAGAAACAGGAAAAGAGATTGAAGGACTTGAAGGCACATGGACAATCCAAGAAACAGGCCGTAAGTGAAAATTGGTTGAATGTGAATGGCTAAATAAGCATCTTGCAGTCACTTTTTTGCTTTAGCGTGATGAATCATAAGAGTTAGGGTCCTAAAAATATAGTCTGGATTGTAAGAAGTCTACATAAACAATATAATAAATAATAATATACGCCCAACGGTCACATACATAGATCCTGGACCCTAAATAAGATTCCCTATATCTAGGGACCCAGAAACTGCGAGGACCATGGTCCCACAAAACCCAGACATAGAACAAGTACTTGTGCTTTTTTCTGTGAAAAAATACATGTCCTGCCGCGGGAATCGAACCCGCTGTCTCCGGGATATAAGCTGATCAGCAACCCTACCGCGTAACCATTCTGGGAATCGGCTTCGCATGCCATCCTGCACGCGCTAATTAACAAGTCCACGAGTGCGAGCAAGAGAGAACACGATTACGATCTCCACCAGACATACGCGGTAAGGCCCCCGCTCAAACACCACATCTCAGAGGCTGTTATCAAATTTTACCAAATGGTATTTATATAAATAAATATTATCTTTTATACTTATCTAGAAGGTACCCAATCACTATGGCGTGGAAGGCACACTTTATAAATAAATTAAAAGTTTGCGTAAATGTAGGTTTCAAGGGAAATTATACCTTAACTACTTAAACAAAAGTTACATTTTATAGGAAAAGAAACAAAAGGAAGCGTTAACACGCAAGCAAGAGAAGAACCGCAATAAGGCGACTAACGACGACGTGGAAGGCGCGGCTCCGATCACCCTCCTGCAAAGGCCTAAGGAGTACATCGTCAAATTCTCCTTCCCTGATCCACCGCCGCTACAGCCGCCCATACTTGGACTTCACAGTACGTTATTTACTGCACTTCTGATATCAAATCGACATGTCAATAAACGGGTTACTCTTCGTATCCCTAACAAAATTGTAATATTTTGTAAGATAAATAACTGCTAAACTCACGTCAACGTCAGTTACGTGCTGACGCTCGCGAAAGCCGCCTGCGTTAGTAACTGACTGCCAGAAGAAAGACATCGAATGTGTCCGAAACCTGGTCGCAGTAATTTCCACTTATTTTTAATTGAAGTAAGTTTAGTCGTTATTTATCTTACAAAATGTGTCATACTCACGATAGTTTTCAAACTAAAATTGTAATTAATGCTATGTAACCATTGTTATAATTTATTTATAAGGTGATCCGGTGGACGTAAACAAAAAAAATTGAATTCAATTAAATTCAATTTATATGGTTGTGAAACAGGTCAAACAATGATTTGTGGTCTTAAAAGTAACACAGTGGTATCTCTATTTCCGTCGTCGTGACATACATCTGTCGTCGTGAATGTATTAGGTCTTCACCTATGAAGTTCCTGTTCTTCAGTACTGGCCATTTCAAATCAAATTATATGTTTGGCTCAGGATTATAATTTCAGATTAATTTTATTTTAAGAACATATTGATGATTCATGATTTTTCGAAGAGTTCGTTGCCTCCCGTCCAGCTGACTCCTTCAAAAAGGGCATCATTAAACTTGCACTGCGTTTACAAATATGCATCAATTGCATGGGTAAAGTTATGGTGCCTTATTTCATAAATAACGGAAATTTCATAGGTTAAGACATAATATTTCCTAATACATTTTTAAAAAGCAGTTAAATAGCAATTGATATCCTATTCATCACAGTGTGGGTTGTCCTGTCCTATTTATCTTTTTCATCACAGAAACGGGATATACCTACATACTTTCTTGAACAGAGTGAAATCTTAGGGATGTTTGTGATGTGTTTGATTCTTTAATTTATACATTTCATTCTTCCTAACAGATGTGGACTTCAACTTCCCTAGTCAGAAGCCCCTGTTCATCGGGGTTGACTTCGGTATCGACTTGAGTTCGCGTATCGCCATCGTTGGCCCCAACGGAGTCGGAAAATCTACCTTCTTGAAACTGCTGGTCGGAGAGCTTAGTCCTATAAAGGGAGAGCTTATTAGGAATCATAGGCTGGTTAGTGAACAATAATAAATATTTTTAAGTTAACATTAACATAGTTTTGCTAAACTTGTCTTTTTAGACAAGTTTGACAAAAAAATCCTTTTTCGCATATTCATATTCATTTATTTTCATTTATGTACAATTTATATATTATGTCAGGTCTTAACAACTAGTTTAGTGGTACATAAACCTTGTAAGGGCGCTTGACACTGAGTGCGTTTAAAAATTAATTTATTGGTTTTAATTACAGAATAGATATATCGTCAAAAATTTAATAATATTGTATTTTCAAGTATTTAATTATTGAAATAGTGACAACTCAATAGGTTGCGATGACCAAGGGTAATAGAGATTATTTTTTATGTATAGAATAAATAGATTCGGTACCTAGTTAAGTATGTATGAAAAGAGAAATAAAAAAAAATTGAAGAGTAGATATAACTAGGAAAAATGTCGAAAAGGGGCCATTCATAAATTACGTCGCATAAATTACATGATTTTTTGACCCTTGCCCGTCCTTGTCATAGCTAGTCACATTTGTCAGACCCCTACCCAGTATGATGTCACATATTTAGCAAATTTACATTTACAAATTTATGAAATTAAAATTGTAATGTTGTAATACTCAGATATAAAATATTATATCTTAAAAAAAATGATTTCACCAAATTTGGTACCCCCCCCTTTTGTCACACAATGTCACACTTCGTCGACCCCCTCCCTCCCCTTAACATGTGACGTAATGTATGGATTCAACACCAACCAGCCGCATGTATCACTTAAAACTTTTTTTTTATAAATTCCCCGTGTATTCGCTGGACATGTGAAGATTCATTAACACAAGTCTTGCCCTTTCAGCGGATAGGTCGTTTCGATCAGCATTCAGGCGAGCACTTAACCGCGGAAGAATCCCCAGCAGAATACCTCCAGCGTCTATTCGGACTGCAGTATGAGAAGGCGCGCAAAGCTCTCGGAACATTCGGTTTGGCGAGCCACGCTCATACAATCAAGATGAAGGACCTTAGCGGCGGGCAGAAAGCGAGGGTCGCCCTCGCTGAACTAACTTTGATGGCACCTGACGTCGTCATTTTGGTAAGATTCGTCTAAACTGACTTTGATGGCACCTGACGTCGTCATATTGGTAAGATTCGTCGTCAGCCTAATGCGTTCCCACTTCTGGGATACGGGCTTTGTCTCACAAGGAGAGAGTGTAGGGTCATAAGCTATCACGCTGGCCAAGTGGATCACATATGTACTTGAAATTCGTGATTCTTAAACATTCCGGTTTTCTCACGAGTTTGCAAGATGATTAGTACCTTAGCACTTGACTTGGGCAGTAAGTTGGTGAATGCATAACGAAGTTAAAAGTTGTTGGTTAACGTAGATCTCCATTGTTAACATAACAAAGTCAAAAATTACAAAAAAAAAAAATATTATGTTTGTATGTCCGGTAAAATGACAACTTACTATTGTCAAGATAGCGACATTAACATTAAACAAAGCAAAAACAGTGTCAAGTAATTGATAATTTATCAAGTTAATGATATTTCACGCAAATATGTGTCAAGTCACAGTCGAAGTCATCAAGTCAAGTCATAGTCGAGTCAAAGTCATACTCCTAGTAAAGTGGTGGCAACTTTACTTGAAGCTTCTATGGAGTTTTGGAAACAACACGAAAAGAAACGTTTCACCATCATTATACCATTTTCCCACACTCACGCCTGTAATCAAGCACTTAACGAATAGAATGACACCAATTTTATGCACTAACACTGAAATTAACACAAGTTTTTTAAAATAATACAAGGCGGTGACGCAATCTTTTCGCATTCCCGCCAAAGAAACTACTTTTCTTCTGCCTGCTATGCAAGCCATATAACCGTTCATATCAATGATATTCAATTGTTTTCCCATTTCCCTAATCCTAGAGTCAAAGAGTCGCACACGCAATGCTAGTATGCGTGCTGTGGTGGTGTGTGATGCTTCACTTGTATGTTTGTTGATTGAATACTAATTCCAGGACGAGCCGACCAATAACTTGGACATCGAGAGCATAGACGCGCTGGGCGACGCTATCAACGCCTACAAGGGCGGCGTGATCATTGTGACTCACGACGAACGACTCATCCGCGAGACCGACTGCACTCTATACGTCATCGAGAACCAAACTATCAATGAGGTGAGCATTCAACTATGTTTCTATCTGCCATACAGATTGTAATTGAAGGGTTGAGAATAAAAAGGATTTAACTGACAAATTGACAGTTTCGGCAAAATTGACTTTAAACGTCAACGGCGTCATTTTTATGTAGAGTGCTTATAAGGTAATAGAAAAGGTTTATGTAAGTTTCAGTTGCTTGAAAATGTTTTATTTCTATTTAAAATTACTAAATATTGTACTAATTCATACAATTACTGTAAAAATATAATATAATCAAAGAAATAAAGTAATGTTTTTATGCTAAGCGTACTGTATTCCTGTGACAGATAAACCATTTTTAGACTCAAAATCTCGAGATTTAAGCCTCATTTCGGTATTTTGAGAATGTATTGTTGAAGATAATTTCACGCTGAATCCATAGATACCCATAAGTCATTTGGTCAAAAAAAATCAGTTAAATCCTTTTTATTCTCACCCCTTCAATTATGTTTTTAAAAAGATTTTGGTGTCTTTGCGTATTCGTTTTTTGTTTTTATCAATAGAGTTTGAAATGGGCAAAGATGAAATAAGACAAAACACGTAGTTATTCCATTGTTACGCAGCGTTTATTAGAAAGGAGATTACAACACATGTGCACTAAAGTTTGACAGCTCCTAAGTTCGCATTTAATCCTTTATGACGTATCTTCTACAATGCATTTGGGTACATCGTAGAGAAATAAGTGCAAACTTTACTGCAGACGTAGTATTAGCGTTTTTTCTCTTACACGACATTCTATTCAGCTGAAACACTTCGATCAATTTTCTGCATTACTAAAAGCTTTAAAAGTTGTGGAAGTTGAAAGGGAAAGAAGAGACAAAAGGGATGTGAACCTTATCGGTTTGTAGTGTAGAAAGAGAGAGAGAGAGAGAGGGAAGGCCTGATGAACTCCTAGCTGAAGCTAGCAAAGAATTTTAAGTCCCCTTTCGTGATTTAGCATTATTTATCGAATACGATCAGATAGGAAGAAAAAATGTGTCCCTTTAGAGATTGAGAAATTAAATTAAAAATAAATTTTATTTTTACTTACGAAATTTTCCGCCTTCACTTTGGTGTTTGTGAGTTTTGCCTTCATTTTAAATATTATATCCTTAATCCTTCTTGGGTTGCCATTATTGTTTTTTTTTTTTTACACAATCTATTATTCCTTTCTAGGTCGATGGAGACTTCGATGATTACCGTAAAGAGCTTTTGGAGAGTCTCGGAGAGACGATCAACTCTCCTTCGATCATCGCGAACGCAGCTGTGCTTCAGTAAACCGACCGCAGATCGTACATGCAAACAAAAACCTTGTGGCAGTGCAATACGATGTGTTTTTGCTTACTGGGGTATAAGGACTGTGAGATTATTTCATAACAATTTGCTAAACAATTTCTGTAACAAAATTGTGATATCTCTTCAATGAGAAACGTTTTACTTTTAAACTTTCTACTTTGAAACCAAAATTAAGTAAAATCAATTCATATCAAACAATAATAAAAAGTATAAATTAAATTTGACTATAAAAGTTGCTGGATAATAGTTTGCTAATGTGTCCATGCTCTTAGGACGAAAACTCGATGGCCAATTATAATGTCGCAAAACTTGGATTGGAACCATCCATAAGTGATATGAAAACGTGTGCTAAATAAACATAAATTCCAAAGATCTCGAAGCTAAAGTCTGGGTCTAACCCTAAAAACCCTATTACGTGCACAATTTTGTATCTCGTTCGTTTACAAGCAATATTCCCCTAAGTGCCTATGTTCATCAATTTCGCACGAATTGGAATATCGAATTCAAAGTATTAATAACATTGTAGGTAATCATTCAGTGTAAGGTCTTCCCATAAAATTGTTTACAACTTTATGTACAAAGGTGTAAATTTCTAACAAAATGTCAGCATGTTAAATAGTAAATCTAGATTTCATAACAATGAACAAAATGTTCACAATTACAAACATTTCTCGAATATGTGATTGTAAATGATTGTTAATTTGTCAAACTACGTAGAAAACATACATTTAGTTTTTACAGTAATGTGTACATTTAATTTTTGTTAATTATTTCCGATCATTTGATTATATTAATTTATTAATTATTTCATTCGTAAACATGTAATAAATATTGTAAAATATGTATTTATCGCGATACATTACTGTACTGTACGATATAAATTTAGTCATGTAATATTGAATATATTTATTATTATTATTATCCTTGAATACACTTTTGTTACAAAATGATTTAAGTATCTTTTTATTTTGATCTACTCTAGTTGGTTGTTTGGTGTCTTGGTTGTTCCTAGTGGCCACACAGCCAATGTATCTTCTGGGGAAGCATGCACCATCGTAAACTGGCGTCACTTTCGATAGGGTGAAACTGGTCAAATGCTTTGTCTATAAACAATAAAAAAACGACTCAACGCATATATGCGCCAGAAAACACCTTACCGCGCTTTTTCTCGACAGCGAGATGGAATATAATTTACTAGCTTAGTTTATACAGCGTTTAACCGATGTAATTAAATAAAGTAATAGTATTATTTTTAAAATAAGCGTTTATTTTGGTCGTTTTTTCATATTTTCAGCAAACCCTTTCACATGATCCCCATATTATGGGCGTGCACAAAATATATAAGCAAGTCCGCCTGGGGCTGTCCGCCATATTGGATTAAGAATGACGCCAATGGTTATCTAAACCATGCATTGTCTTCCAAGCTAAATGTATGCTCATCTCAATCGGTTGAGGATAACTGCTTTAAAATTCAGTTGCAAAATTTTGCAAGATATTACAATTTATTAATAAACTTGTAAAAATGTGGTTAGTACACGAGGATCTGTAATTTAGGACATCTCACCGTAACTTACCTTTTAGAGAGATTAAACAAAATACTAGGTGGTAAAGTATTCGCAGCATATTCTGTACCCGAGCTGCGTCCGTCCAATCTCAACTTTTTTCCTCAATTTGCGTGCAGCCTTTCGCCCCTCCATTACGAACTTCTCAGCTTCATTAGAGGATTTAAATCGCAAATTTCCTTTTCGATTGT
Organism: Ennomos fuscantarius; assembly: GCA_905220475.3. Classification (NCBI taxonomy): domain Eukaryota; kingdom Metazoa; phylum Arthropoda; class Insecta; order Lepidoptera; family Geometridae; genus Ennomos; species Ennomos fuscantarius. The sequence continues at coordinate 5,967,226 of HG992026.1, read as the reverse complement.
AACTTTTTTCCACTTCTTAAAAGAAAGCTTCTTTTAAAACTCGGAAGAAAATTAGTATCCTTCCCTTTGAGGGGTGGAACGTGTTTTAAGAGATTCGTTTGGATACTCGACTCAATCTGTTAGAATAATGATGTTTCCGTACTTCTCTGTAAAATGACCCGCAAATTACCTATTAGTATAATTTAGCACCTCTGCACATGAAAACTACCCATATGGTTGTATCTATGTAACTTCTTTATACATTGAGATACATGTTTGAAAAAAAATCTATGTGGACTGAATTAACGATAAGGTGCCTATAAGGCAGCAAAAGTATTCGTAAAATTAAAAGTTATAAATAAAATTATAAATAAAAATTATTAGTTTTACTAGTTGGCAGGACTTTTCTGCAAAGTTCGTCTAGGTAGGTATCATCTACCACTTATATTTCTATGGGTACCACCGCTTTGCCAGTTATTCAGTCGCCAAACAGAAGTATGCAAGCACTACCTGTGTTCCGGTTTGAAACGCATTGCATTTAGTGAAATTACTGGACAAATGAGACTTACCGACCTAATCTCTGATGTCTCAGAATGACGTAGCAGTGCAGTGTCACGCGAAACTCAATATGTACCTATAGAGTTCCGAATGACACTGCAACTGATATGGCCAGCCGTGTCGCTTAACATCACGCGAACTACTTGCTCGTCACATCATTACTTAACATAAAAAAAATATAAGTATATACCGTCTATTGACAGCCTTTGTGGTGTGGTGGTTGAGCAGGTCGGCTCATAAACCGCAGGCGGCGGGTTCGATTCCCGCGGCAGCACAATTATTGTGCACAGAAAAAAAAGCGCAAATATTTTTTCTGATTCTACGTGTTGTAGGGACATGGTCATCGTAGTTCCTGGGTCCCTAGACACAGGGAATCCTAGTTAGCTAATTAGGGGTCCAGGATCTATGTATGTTATCGTTGGGCGTTATTATTTTATTTATTTATACCTAGGTCAATAAACTATAGGTTATAAAACAATATCTTCTCCAGCAACGTACCTTAAAAAAGCGAATATTACATTTCGTTTTTGTATAATATTTCGTAGCAACTACCTACAAATACAAAAAAGATTATTGTAAGCGTACACGCCGCAACCAGATTTTCATATACACATTACACACTAAACGCATTACTTTGAATTATCCACTAACAAGCCAACAATGAGGCTTGCCGTCACCCCAAGAGCCTATTACCGTCTCGAGAGCATCCCCGCCCCTCCTTATGTTATTCCACACCCTGCAACCTAGTCGCACTCACTGCCGCTCCACTTGAAACAATCATCAAATACGAGTTCAGCGGCATTTTATTGCGATAAAGTCCTTAATTTCCAGAGTAGAATAATATCACACAATGGAAGCGATTATACTCTCCCCGCGACATGATTTTATTTGTACAGTTATTGCGTCGGAGAGATATTTAAATTTCATTAGGTTTGTTTTACACTTAATTTGTGAAGGGAGTGTTGTGTTATCGTTGGGGTGGGGGACTTCAAATGCCCTCCGAATTGGGCGATTTGAATTAAGTAGGTAGATACACGAATCAGATAAGTCACCCCGTTGTTGCGTTATCGGCTGTTTATCTATACTGATCGCTTTTAACTGAAGATTAGTGAGGGTATTAACGAGAGGCGAGGTTTCGGGTGTCGCTGATGGATTATTTAGAAAGTTGGATGGATAAAGTGTCATAAACGTATTGGGTGCTTTCGAGCTCATGAGGGTCTTACAATAATAATACAGTGTCTTTTATTAGTTGAAATGGAAAGTTGTACATTTCCTAGTTATGATCTACAAATGCACCTGTATAAATTGATTGCTTTGTTTTCATCACTTCGGCATGCCACTAGGTGGTAGGACTTTTCTGCAAAGTTCGTCTAGGTAGATACCACCGCTTTGCCAGTTATTCTGCCGCCAAGCAGTAGTATGCAAGCACTACTGTGTTCCGGTTTGAAGGGCACTGTAGCTAGTGAAATTACTGGGCAAATGAGACTTTATGATCTGATCACATAATCGAGTAATCTTATTACCAGACTGTGCTGATGTGTCAGGATGATGTGCGCAGTGCAGTGTCGCTCGAAACTATGTTTTCGAGTTCCGAGTGATGCTGTTCTGTTATGGGCGGCCGTGGCACTTAACATCAGGTGAACGACTAGCTCGTCACATCATTCAGTAACATAAAAAAAATGCAAGAGTTAAAGGATACGCACAGATTTGAAGAAATGCATGGTAACGGAACTAAAAGGGTGAAGATAGATAGATAGATTAACACTTTTTTGTGCACCGTAAAGAAAAAATTATACAAAATAGTAAAACTTACTTATTTTTACTAATACTAGCTACAATAAGCGGTCTTTTCCCAGACAACCTTTGTATTGGAGGATGTCTATAGGTTAGAGTTTTGGGCTTCGGCGTACAGGTAAATCAAAATGACATGAAACTATTACAAAAAGTTGTCCTACAATATAATGTAAAATATATATACAAATGATATATATTACATATCTAAATATCTATATATCTAAAATCTAAACATACATAAAAATAGGTGTAATGGCCCGCAACGGTCGATCTATCACGCCTATCACTGATTACACACCTATCACCTAATGACTGAAATGATGAAAACTTTCGGAGTTTGTTGAAGTCGCTGAATGTTTCCATAGTCATTATTATTCATTAAATATTGTGTAATTAAGTTTTTTGTTTGTTTATTAGCTAAATAATCTAATTGACTTAGTCAAGTCTATCAGCGGAATGTTAGCGAATTATAAATTGTGTGCACAGTGGAGCCCTAAGTGGGGGCATTCGCGGCGGACTCCATTAGTGGTGTTCGTTGGACTGTCACAATCATTTTTCTTTCCCGTCGCTGCTAATTCTCTGCTGCGCTCCGGTGAGCACGTACCGTTATGGACATGTCTTGATACTTGTATCTATATTGTAGACACAACTTACGTAAGTTTTTTATTTTTGTTTTGTTTTGGCTCTACACTTTTGTGTATTTAGGTAATTTGATAATTTCTCACGTTAATTAATATTATATACTAGTTACCGGCTTTGTACGGTTGAATTAGTAAAACGCGGTCAAACAGGATAAAAAGTTCCATGATCTCACAGTCGTATAGTAGGACTGTGAGATAATGGAACATGGTAAAAACCAATAGAAAAACAATTTTGCATGGCTTTGACAGTTTGAATACGCACTTTAAGCAAACAGTTACTTAAAAAATTTTTTTGAATTTTCAAATTAGGATTTGCCCAGTTTTATTAGCTGCAGTGCCCTTCAAACTGAAACATAAAAGTGCTTGCACACTACTGCTTGGTGGCAGAATAACTGGCAAAGCGGTGTCATCTCCCTTTTCTATTTATTGAGGGGCGGAAATGCCCTCGCACTTGGCAGGGGGTATGTGGGACTCGAACCCACTAAAACCCCTCTGTGATCCGACCGCCGCCGGGATGGGGCGAGTTGGAGACACACTACATTAACCATCTCGCCCCGGTACCTAGATTAACTTTGCAGAATGTCCTACCAAGTATCAAAACATATGCGACAATGGTCAGGGCGCGGAGGCTGATATCGACTTTTATTACCCCAGAGGGTTGGTCATTAGCGGAATAAAGCGGCTGCCACCTGATAAAGTGCGTTTTGTTGCTCAGTTACGTGTTATTCTAAAACCCCGTTAAAGGGATGAATTGCCTACCCATTGTTTTTGCGTTCATTGTTTCAGTCAACAGCTAATGTGTTCTGATGGGATATTTGAAAATGTCACGGGAGGATTTATTGCTGCGACTGAATATCATAAGGTGTATGAATAGGGAGAGTCGCTCAGTAGACTTCAGACTCAGACGAAGTTGCTGTTTTCTTTCGTGTAAGTAGTTATTCAGGCATTCCGGACCCATGGGGCAATGACTGGGCTGCAGGAGCAGTTATCTAAATATATATAACTCAAAGGTGACTGACTGACTGACATAGTGATCTATCAACGCACAGCCCTAACCACTGGACGGATCGGGCTGAAATTTGGCATGCAGGTAGATGTTATGACGTAGGCATCCGCTAAGAAAGGATTTTTCGAAATTCCACCCTTAAGAGGGTGAAATGGGTGGTTGAATTATTTTCCCATAGGCCACGCCGCGGGCGAAGCTGCGGGCAGAAGTTCGTTTTCAATAAAAATGCTAGGTGTATTATTTCCGAAGAAATTACGTAGTCATGTAGCTATACCCACGCTGTGTATATGTAAGCATCACGAATCACATTTAAATTATAAAATTTCTTAAAATTGACTCATATATTTTTTCTTGTCAAAACGTAGACCTAAAACAATAAATGACTTAATTTTTCCAACCTATCGATTTTATGTCACCCATCGCCAGCGCCATACCAGATCAACATAAGTGACATAAACTAAAGCTCCATAGCGTCTGTAACACTTCCCATATTTCATTCCGATCTCGCACCGCACTAGGAATAATTCAGTTCGAAATGAACAATAGTGCCGCTTGGCATTATTAACACTTACCCGCTGCATGATTGATAACGCGCGATGATTTATAGGACCCATACGATACTCGTTACACGTCTTAATATAACGCTTATTCTCGTGAAAAAGTGGAGAACAGACATAGTATGGATGAAAATGTGGATCTTCGATTCGATATGCAATGCTTGGATAAGGAATATATAAAAAAATAAAAGGAATAGGGATTGTCCGCTAAATTCGCTAATTAAAGTCTAATTTAGTATATAGCATATATAGTTACCTACACTACCTTATTCTTATTCTAAATCTCTACTTTATTATATATATATGCTTGGATAAGGAAATATATAAAAAATAAAAGGAATAGGAATTATCCGCTAAATTCGCTAATTAAAGTCTAATTTAGTATATAGCATATAGGCATACCTACATTACCTTATTCTTAATCTAAATCTCTACTTTATTATATGTATATGCTTGGATAAGGAAATACATAAAAAATAAATAAAAGGAATAGGAATTGTCCGCTAAATTCGCTAATTAAAGTCTAATTTAGTATATAGCATATAGGTATCTACACTACCTTATTTTTATTCTAAATAGGATAAAGGCCTGCAGTGACGTCCCCCATGGGGTGTTTTGGGCATTTGCTTCAGCCAGCCTGTTTATCCTAGCGATCATAACTCCTTGTAATAGTGGAGAACGGCCTTGGATCGCTGGCGCGGTTTTTCCAGTAGTGATTGTGCTAAAGCAGCAAATAATTTATGTGCTAGAGCATGGCAATGATGATGATGGTAATGATAATGATAATGGGCGCTTTTAGTGATCTTTGAGATAGATCAAACGGCCCACTACCCAAGACACCCACTTGCCAGAGCAAGCAACATTTTGATGTGCGCTTACAATTTAAAGTTTAACAGCCTTATTAATAAACACGAACTAGCTTTAGATTAGTTACACCATCTTTTGTCTCTTTCGATCCAGCTAAATATTCCATTAGCAAAAAAAGGACAAAAGCTGTAGTAACTAATTATCCCGAGACTAATACCCGTTTATTAATAAGGTTGTAAAGGTTTATAATAGGTACTCATACCTATTTTATTTCAGATCGTGTGATTTTAGAATAAATTTTATTTCCTTATTTAAAGGTATTTAAAAAAGGGATAGGTAAAAAACGTAGGTTACATTTTACATTAACTAACGTTGAAATAATGATCATAATTATATAAGTATGTACGAACACAGACAAACACTGTAGAAATGTTTGCGTAATTTTTGTTTTCGTATTCAAACGGAATAGTGAGGCCGATGTCCGGAGCCACCCCTGTGTGCTGCGAGGCACAAAATCCCGGGTCGGGCCATAACGCGATTAGACAAACATTTCCTGACGCGAGCCACTTTTTCCAAAACTTGTCGAATAAATCAGATCGGCGGTGCGTCGCAGTTTTCTCCACGTCTTGCCAAATTTATGTACCGTTCGGCCCTTTCGTATGGAGATGTGGCCCGCTATTTACATATAAATACGTCGATTATTTGAATTATTCAATCGAGAGGGGGCGGCGCTGACAAATCACTTCCTAAGAGATGCCGCGACTTGTGGGCTTGAGATCAGTCCGACGTGTGTTCAATACATGGCCGAGTTTTTATGATGCCTACTTAGCATTTGGTTTTAGGGCTTTATTGAGTAGCTAATACTTATTAATAACTATAATAAATAATTTTGCCTTTATTACAAAGTAAAGAAGGAAACGGTTTTAATATTATTTTGTGAATTAGAAAATTATAGGTGTGTATTACGGTATTACTGTATGACTTATTATTGTTAAAGTGGATTGCAAGTTATATGGGTACCGGAAAAAAATCGTTGTATTCATGAGAGTAGAGGTATGAGAAGAATGGATAAATGTAATTAGATTGGAGTTTTTTTAAATACCTTATATAGGTAACATACATGAACAAACTGCTATAGCTACAAAGACTGCAACACCATGTAGGCAATATAGGCATTTGTTATTTAGCCAGCAAGGGTGAAAAAATAAAAGGAATATCTAACCAGGAGCTCGGGCTCGCCCGTGTAGTTTTCCCGCAGTTTTATTACCTCTCACGTGCCATTTAGTCCGGGAAATAGAAGTTTTTGCATGGAAATCGGACGCACTAAAGCCCGGGCCTCGGTGCGCTCCGTCTATTGTGTACGCAAGTCACATAAAAGTTTATCATTCGGATGTAGAACTCGGGATGTTTTTACTACTGTAGTTGTAGTTTTTGGGCGCAAAGATTTCTGCGCCGCCTGTACATACCTAATAAACAAATTTTTCTTCATGATTTTCCCGGAAAAAGAGGGCGTCTAACCTACCTATAGGTACAACTAGAAGAAAACGTAAAAAACCTTTTATTATTGACAGCCTCTGTGGTGTGGTGGTTGAGCAGGTCAGCTCATAGCCTTGAGGCGGCGGGTTCGATACCCGCAGCAGCACAAGTATTTGTGCACAGAAAAAAAGTGCAATTACTTGTCCTGAGTCTGAGTGTTGTGGGACCATGGTCCTTGTTGTTCCTGGGTCCCTAGACACAGGGAATCCTAGGGTCCAGGATCTATGTATGTGCCAGGATCGTTGGGCTTTATTATTATTATTATACATATTTGTATAGATAATTCCACGGCACTATTTTAATTCAAAACTCACTAGCTCAGTATACATATAGGTACCTACTTTTAATTTTTGCATCCACTATAACTCGCACTTAGTAACCAGCAGATTATTTTATTTTTTTATTTTATTAATGTTTAGGAGAAACAAACAGTACAATATTAAACTTGATAAACTAAATTTACACTTAAACCAATAAAGTTTCTACATATTTATAAATCATTAATGAGATAAAAAAAATTTTGGCCTACATTATCTCCCTGTCACTCTCTACACTAAGCTCCTTCACTTGAGAGTAGTGGAAATATTCTAGGTCTAGTACATAACTGATCTAATTATATAAGTCAAACGATGGAAGAAGCCTTGGCTCCTGAGATAGTGTTCTCACTACCGAACGGCAGTCTAAGGACTCATTTACTTATGTACCCCTTTTAAGTCAATAAACGATTATTCGATTTGAAAAAAAAAAAGAATTTCCCAGCATTAGGAACGTATCTATATAGGCTGATAATGTTTAATGTATCTACTTTAAACCCAGCTCTACAGGGGAACCGATAAAACCATATTGCCGTTCAATCCCTACAAGTACAATGAACTCATTAACTTATGTACCTCTTATATTATGTAAATAAATGATAATTCGATTTAAAAAAAAAAAGAATGTCCCAGCATTAGGAACGTATCTATACAGGCTGATAATGTTTGATGTATCTACTTTAAGCCCAGCTCTACAGGGAAACCGATAAAACCATATTGCCGTTCAATTCCTACAAGTACAATGAACTCATTAACTTATGTACCTCTTATATGTCAATAAATGATTATTCGATTTGAAAAAAAAAAAGAATGTCCCAGCATTAGGAACGTATCTATATAGGCTGATAATGTTTAATGTATCTACTTTAAACCCAGCTCTACAGGGGAACCGATAAAACCATATTGCCGTTCAATCCCTACAAGTACAATGAACTCATTAACTTATGTACCTCTTATATGATGTAAATATATGATAATTCGATTTAAACAAAAAGAATGTCCTAGCATTAGGAACGTATCTATATAGGCTGATAATGTTCAATGTATCTACTTTAAACCAGCTCTATAGGGGAACCGATAAAACCATATCGCCGTTCAATCCCTACAAGTACAATGAACTCATTAACTTATGTACCTCTTATATTATGTAAATAAATAATAATTCGATTTGAAAAAAAAAGAATGTCCTAGCATTAGGAACGTATCTATATAGGCTAATAATGTTTAATGTATCTACTTTAAACCTAGCTCTACAGGGGAACCGATAAATCCATATTGCCGTTCAATCCCTACAAGTACAGGATTTGTTATCATAATAAGTATTGCTCGATCCGTGTTTTTGTCCTTACAGTATTACATTATTGTATAGCTCCAGATGTTAACTGGTCGTGGTAGGAATTATAGTCTCTGGCTGCTACAAACGTAAAGCGAGCAGCCGTTACATCAGATAAGGTTTATTAGACGTTTGATATGCTAATAGCGGTGGCAAATGCTCGCAAAATGCAACTAAGTGGACGTTGTTATATAGCAATATCCGTGCTGCTCAGTCATTCGATTTTTTTCTTTTGTTTTTAGCTTTTTTTTAATGTTTTGTCTCCACACTTTTGTGTATTTAGCCAGTGTCAAGTAATTGATAATTTATCAAGTTAATGATATTTCACGCAAATATGTGTCAAGTCACAGTCGAAGTCATCAAGTCAAGTCATAGTCTAGTCAAAGTCATACTCCTAGTAAAGTGGTGGCAACTTTACTTGAAGCTTCTATGGAGTTTTGGAAACAACACGAAAAGAAACGTTTCACCATCATTATACCATTTTCCCACACTCACGCCTGTAATCCAGCACTTAACGAATATAATGCCACCAATTTTATGCACCAACACTAAAAACAACACAAGTTTTGGAAAATAATACAATGCGGTGACGCAATCTTTTTCGCTTTCCCGCCAAAACTCCGTTTTTAGCTTTAAAGTAAAATTCCAATTTTCATAAAATTTTACTAAATGCTACCTGATAGTGACGGTGGACTGTATAATTAAACGGGTGGAGAAATGAAGGCATACGATGATGTAAAGATTTAAAAAAGTGTATTTTTAAATATATACAATAAAAATCAAAGAAAAATATAACTCAACCGACTGCACGTAACCAAAATGAACTCAAATGTCAATGGAAATAAAAGATAAAAGGAAAAATGTTTAAAAATTAAAAAGAAACGCCTGTAGGTATTCCGTGTTCAGGATGCAGTCACCAACACTACCAACTATCTACACCACATGCTATATAATATACTTACCTATAAAATAAATTTGGATAGTATGCTAGCTGCGTTGTCCTGTAGACAGTCTCTACCATTGGCTCTCTACCAATAGGGAGGTAGCGTACCCAACACGCTGACTGTAAATTGCATTTTAAAACTGATGGTACTGAAAGTTTTGTGAAAATATGATGATACATTAAGATGGAAGGGAATGTGCCCAGAATGCTGGCAGCATTACCACGTTGAAGTGCAATGCTTATTTTTTGTGCAAAATAAAAGTCAGCATTCTGGTCACCTGATGCTTCCACCAAACGTTTGGCCAAGTCCCTATATGTTTCTATTTATTATATTAATATGCTATTTTAAATTTTTAGTTTTATCTTTTTATATTTTAAGTTCTTAGGTATAATTTAGTTTTTTAGGTCTAGTTTAGTTTTGTTTACAGGTGAAGAGAATCTACTTTTTTATTACTTCAATCTTGTCTAGCATTTGACCACGCTCTCACCTGATGGGAAGTGACGATGCGATCGAAGGTGTAGTTTGCTAGCCAAGTAAACAAATCCGTGTTTACTTGACTAGCATGCTACATTTTCGGAAAGTAACCGTGGTACCAATGATAGTAGACGGCTACCATGGTTAGGAAAAGTATAACCACTGGTGGTACGATTTGGGGTTACTAAACGCGAATTCCATGAACATGTCCTCTTAAGTACCCGTCTTCTAAAGGACATACGAAAATCGACGTAGACCATATATCTACTGACACTTTCGAAATTAGGTCTCAATGTGAAAAGCGTCTCTTATTTTGACAGATATATATGTTCTCAAGAAGTGGCATATCGTAACGTTAGCGATTTCAGTTTGTGACACAAGTATCAGCTGGTCCGCGCTTTCATCTGATAATAATCTACAAAACCCCTAGTACTCTCTTGTTACAGTGTTAGCCAGTATAATCGCGTTATTGTCTCTCAGGCGGCAAACGCGGCGCGGGCAGCCGTTGCATCAGATAGCGTTGAAATGCTAATAGCGGCAAATGTTGAGCGTGCGACTTGTTAGCGTTTTTTATTGAAATACCTAGGTGAAGTTATATATTAATCTTGTATTCCGTACTTTTGTTTTACGCAAAATCTTGGACAAAAGTGCAAAAATTAACGGAGGTTATCTGTCGTTACTAACTGACTTGAAAATAGCTTGTTATTTTTAAATACATCAAAGTTCAAATACATGTGCTTTTATAAAGCTATTATAACAAATCCACCGTTAAATAAAAGTACATACCATTACCATTACCATTGTATATGTACTCATGTATTTACTATTTATTTTATTGTTTAAACTGATTTTTTTATATTACTTAAGAAGTTTTATAATTATCATGCCTAATGGTTATGTGCACCCCGTCCTTTACTACTTCGTTAAATTCTCTCCATTCAAAGGTTGCCTGGAAGAGATCGCTTTTAGCGATAAGGTCCTTTGTTACGCTTTCTATAAATAATTGTTTCTTTTTCTAATTTTTGTTATTTATTATTTTTACTATCTACCCTTCCCAGCAACAGGATACTTGACAGTACAGCGTGATGCACTAACCTGAAAAAAGTGGCTAATATTTTAATTTGGACGTTATAATTGACGAAAAATTTTAATGGAAAGCAAACGACACACAATTGATGTCACAATAACTGCGAAACGAACTAGAAGGCTGATCTAATTCAACCCCAGGGTTTCAACACCAAACAGCCGGCCCAGGGTTCAGGTCCTCCCTGAGAACCGACTGAAAGTCGACCCCAAAACTGGGTACCCAGGTCTTTCATAGTAATTAGGCAGGTTTAAAGGAACTGCAGGGAATAAAAAGCTCAGTAGGAAAATCTCAGTAATGGGTATAATATCGGTAATGGGTACCAATTACTTACCTTTTACTGATTTTCAGTGTTCTTTAGTTCTTCTAAAGAACGTCATAACTCGCAATCTAAGTCAGTATCGTCCCAAGTTTCAAAATTAATCTGCGTTGTCTGTAAAAGATCGCTTGACCACTCATTGTGCCTTTTGCCCTTCTGATGACATAGGTACCTAATGCAATTCATTTGGGTATATCACAGAGGAATAAGTGCGAACTAAGGAGTTAACCAATTTTAACATCTATACATATAAAACTCAAAGTCCTGATTGGTTGACTGACTGACTTATATATCAACGCACAGCCTAAGCCGCTGGTCCTACAGACTTGAAATTTGGAGGGTGTGTTCCTTGTAAAGTGCAAGTATCCACTAAGAAAGGGTTTTTCGAAATTCCACCTCTAAACTCCGTATTACAGAACGATGCTCAGTCATCGATCAGTGCTCAAGCAGAGATTTTATTCATAAAGTGATCAATTAGTGAATGAAATCTCTGCTTGAGCACCGATCGATGACTGAGCATCGTACTGTAATACAGAGCTAGGAGGGTGTAATGGGTGGTTGAATTATCTATGAAAAAAGTCTTCGTTTCCTATAGGCCACGCGGGCGAAGCCGCGGGCAGAAGCTAGTTAGTTATAAGATTCTAATAACCGATTATTCTTGTAATGTGGTGTTTTCAATACATAGTTTATCTATATAACATATCTATTAATCCTGCAGCCGTCTACAGTCGACACTATCGTTCAGTGTTGCCAGTGTGGTTCGGATTCAAAGCGCGTGGATTAAGATGGTATCAGATCAGTGCGATTGAGTTGTGCGTAACCGCGCGCCGCCGCTTGCGCTGCGCCATGCCATCCGCTATCAACATGTTATAGGATATAATGCGTCTGTTGTCAGTAATAAATGTTTGGGAATAGTAAAAATATCTATATATATTTAAGTAAAACTTTTTTACGCACGCTTGACTTGCGGAGGAAGCTGGTGAATGCGAGGCGAACGGAAGTTGGTTAGCGTAGATCTCCATTCAACATAACAAAGTAAAAAAATGTAATTATTATGTTGGTTTGGTATGTCCGGCAAAATGACAATTTACGATTTAGAGATTGCAAAATTAACATTAAACAAAGTTATACCGGCCGATAGATGGAGCTAAATTAAAAAGTTTTACTTCAGTCGTGTGGTCTAAAGCACACTCGTTTTTTTGTTATTATAGTGTGTATTCTAGAGTATAGTCATATTTCAGTACACAATTTGAAAAGTTATGAAGGTACTTAAGCCTAAATAAATTTTAAATTAGCTTGTTTGAATATTAATAATTAGTATACATAAGTATGTATATGTGGGCAGAAACGTGTTGTGGGTTGCAACCTATATAACTATAGGCCTTGAGCATGTCCGCACCGCGCCGTGTCTGGAACAAGAATGATCCGTAGCACACCAATGGATCCCTTTATATAGTCAGACAGGTAGGGGCGCCATGACAGTTGCCGGTGCTGCTACTGTAATAAATTTAATGCCACCACAGGGTAAATTACGGTGCTCAATCGCTGTGCATAGAGTTTATAACTGGACGTAGCCGCCGTCATATATAAAAAGTATGATATTTAACTTATGTAAGTATAGGGACTATTCCATACCATACAGTTCCGTACTGTTAAAATCTTACCTTTTTAGAATCGCTGCTACATAAGTGTAGAGATACCTACAAGTTATTTGTATTTCTTTATACGAAGTTTAGTGTATGCACACGGAACGTTAACGAAGGTCGAAGCACTAACAAACAAAGAAGATTGAATATTTCACTTCCGATCACATAATTTATTGATCGGTAGCAAATCTCTCCGGCTACTTTTCCACCCTACCCTCTTTGTAAAGTAAATCGCATTTACAACGTTTCAACCTCGCTAACATGTTAAAACAGAACTAATGGACATTCGCTTCAGTCTGAGGCCGCAGGAGACGAATAATACAAGTAAAATGGTCCCATCTCCACGCTTCATTAATTTTATTGCCCCGAGGCGCTCTCGGCTCAAGTCGAAACGCCGCGCGTCGCCGCTGGCGAAAACACGCCATTATTCTGTGATGCCAGAGACGAAAATTAAATAAACATAACCCATTATGTGTGCTCGTAGATATTTTGGAATGCACTCACTTTCCTTTGTCTATGCGACAACTGTCAACATTTTGGCGCGTAATCCTTCCCGTGTATGAGCAACAATGAGTTTCCAACACTAATGTAAGTAAGTACGGTACGTAATGTAGATATTATATTAGCGCGAAAGCGTGGCGGAATTATTCAGACATGGTTTTTTGTCTGCGTGCGACACAATAGGATTATTCTCCATTGATCATTGCTTATTATAAGTTGCTGAAGAGGGTGCGTAACATGAAAACTAAATTTGGTTTATCGGCTATTATGGAAAGTAGGTGCTAATGTTGAAACAGTAATTTATGGCGCGTTCGTGACTTTGCTTAGTGGTTAGTTGTGAGGGTTATGAAGTTCTAACACATAAAATTAACTTTCCTAACACAAAGTTAATGTAGTCAAGCTAAAAATTAAATATTATGCATTTTAATTACCTATACTTACCTGGGTAAAATTGCGAAAGCGATTGTGGCTCAGCTATGGTCAGTGCGATTTATTAACGATCGCACCCCGATTCGTATCCTACTCGGCCCCGACCAATTAATTTTCATTCAAGTGATGGGCGGAATTAGCATGTTCAAGCATCTCAAAATATTGAGGAAATGCGTCCTACGCACTTGGCCAGCGTGGATTATGCTTTCTCCCCTCACAGATCGCCCAAGTGGGAAGGTATTAGTCTATTTACGAATACCTAATATGTATTGTTTAACGTTAACTCACTAATAATTTTTCGGTTAAAATGTTTGGTAAGAGTAAACATAACAACTTGCCACAGAGCAGGATCCCCAAATTAAAGACCAAAATATATCAAAGAAACAAAAGATAAAGTGGGAGTTATCTGGCCGTAAACTCTCCGCTGTTAGGCGTGGCTCACACTATGGCAGTACTAAGTACTTTTAGATGCCATTCAAGTTATGCAATAACAATAGCGGTAGTGGATGCTTGCATAATTTTTTAGCTGGTGTCTAGAATCAACAATTGTTCACTGTGTAATTTTTCAATCATGTTGCTTTGTAGTGTATTTTCTATGATCTGTTATGTGCACCTATAAAATAAAATAAATAACGCATTGGAAAAAAACGAGTGTGCTTTAGACCACATGACTAAAGTAAAAGTTCTTTAGCTCCACTAATTGTAAATTGTCATTTTACCGGATATACCGACATAATAATACAAATTTTTAACTTTGTTATGACAATAGAAATCCACATCTACCAACTTCGACTTCCGTTTGCCTCTCATTCACTAGTTTATTCCCCAAGCTTGCGTAAAGTTTTACTTCAAAAAAACCTCCATTTGAGTTTCAGAACAAAAATAACTACTTGTAGTGTAAGCGTCGCCTTAGTAGCGATGCCAGCCACGGCGGTTACGCACTGAAAGCTCTCAAGGCTGCGTCCACAATGGGCAACTACCAATGTTTACTCAACTCACAGCGCGACAAAGGCCCGGAACTATTGTTTGTTGGAAAAGCTTTATTTCGCTACCCTCGTCGCCGCGTCGCTTGCCGCGACAATAGGTTGCCCAACTTAAAAATATATTATCTTACTCCTTGTACTGGTATTGTGGATATGCCCATGCGATTTTTCCAGTTGTTCAACCATCTAGGACACTTTTGTATCTGTACCACTATAAATATATCTATGTAAATATTGGTAGATATTTCACACAGCGCCATCTTACCCCAAACTAAGCACAGCTTGTACTATGGGTACCAGATAACTGATACAATACTTATATACTTTTTGTTTGTATATACATACATAGAATACAATATAACACCCATACACAGGTAAAACATTTATGTTCATAGCACAATTTTTGTCCTGGGCGGGAATCGAACCCACAACCTCATAGTCCTCATAGTCATAGTACCTATTCAAATACCTATATAGTAGATACCTTTCAAAACGAATAAACACCTTGCCAAATACTTACGTGCGTGCCTACTTTGCCTTTGTTAGCTATTATTATTGGTGATTGCTTATTATTGCCTGTCGACGTTTTTAAGACTGCGCAAACTAAGGTATATACCTAATACCTACCTAAACAATAATGTTCTTTACGTGGATATACCTATTTGCTGTTAGGGGAAGTTGTGGTAAATAATGTCATCAAAATTGTTCCATCTTTAAAATATTCCATCTCATCCATATTACTCCAACGTCCTTTCCGAGCGGGGGCGCTGGAGGGTTGAAAATTATCCTTTTCACGAACGACCTTAAGGATAATAGAGAAAGCACTTAAGCCATTTTCTCCGCCTTTGAGTGGCGTAAGCGTGGCCGTTAGCCGGGGCTACATCTCGTGAGCTAGAAAATCAGCCATTACATCCGAATACAGCTAATCGAGAGCTATTCTGTGTAGCTACTTGCGGACGGCGCGGGGGTGGAGGAGCGGGCGCGGAGTGGCGGTGGATGCGGGGGCGGACTGAACGTGTGGCTTTTCAGCCTAATGTGCCCATTGGGCGGCGCTAACAGCAATTAGACTCCAAGCAAATGGCTCGTGCATTACCGACGACATAGATTGATTTATAGGCTAATCGAAGAACCCGATCCCGGTCATACATAAAAGCGAATTGAGCACGATACAGTCATTACAAGAGTGCACACCACTCAACAGAGTTAAGTATTAAACGTGATCGGCATCGTGACCCGACTGCTCACCAATAAGCCGAAATGGTGCAAAATTGATAACCTTCAGAATCGACTCGAATTTTCAATAAGCTGAAAAGAAAACTCATTTCATGAGACGGCCCGTCACGCGATGGTTCTTTTAAACCTTAGATATGCTTCGTATATTGTTATACGAATACTTCGATAAATTGGATTCATATGATCTTATATTAAATTCATGTCCCTTAGAATCAGTGCTCTTTATATCGCCGTCATATTTTCTGATATTCTTTCACGTAAAAGATCACATCTGTTAGTGGGCATCTACGTACCGATCTATGAATAATAAATGTGTCGAGCTGGCCGATTGGGGAAATTGAATTTTATAGTTGGTAACACATTCGAGGACAGATGTCACAAAATGGCTCTACGCCGGCGGGCACGAGGCACTTAATCG
The DNA here is from genome assembly GCA_905220475.3 of Ennomos fuscantarius. NCBI lineage: Eukaryota > Metazoa > Arthropoda > Insecta > Lepidoptera > Geometridae > Ennomos > Ennomos fuscantarius. The sequence continues at coordinate 5,950,670 of HG992026.1, read as the reverse complement.
AAATGTCAAATAGAAATCAAAATTAGGTCGATTGTAGTGTTAATAATTAAATAATGACGGGCTTCATGTCGGTCCACGGCATTTGTACGCATTAACGAGGGCGCTTCGGCCTGGACTCCGAGGGAAGGTGCGAGCCTCATTGTGATTAACAGAGTTACTTCTGGTCCGCTGGACAATTATCGGTCCATTACGCCGAGTACACAATCACCGGCTTTCCATTAAATTATATTGGAACTATTCAAATGTCACTCTAGTATTGATATGAGGTGTTTACCCCATGTTTATTATGTCCAAATGCGATTGATGATTCGTAAAATATACAATACACATCACAGACTAGTATATACATACACATATATAGATATAGTCTGCCTAATTTGTATGGAAACCAAGCGTGCCATTTTTTTGTGACGTCCAAACACACAAGACCGTTTTAGTGATGGGAATTCTCTGTCCACCCGGAACGCAGTGCTGCGACTCTCCGCTAGAGAGAAATGACGAATTTTGCAATCGATGTTTCAATCGATTACTAATATTTGAGTTCATAAGGGGTCATCGCACTAAAGTCGCCGCCTTGCTAAATAAAATAAAAAATAAGCAGTGAAATTGACAATGTCTGTGTGTACTATCTACTTACCTAACTTAGAGGCCTCCAAGGGGTACATCCAAAAGTGGAAACTAAAAGGCTGATTAGCATGATGGTGATGATGATTATAGATTCATGAAAATAATGTAAAGTAACATCATTACAACTTACTCCTTTATTTTTTTAGGTCTAGTTTGGTTTTGTATTTATGGTTATATAAAGTAATGTATCTATGCAATAAAATCAACTTCTTTATTAGCTACGAGCTTCTGCCCGCAGCTTAGCCCGCGGCGTGGCCTATAGGAAAATAATTCAACCATCCATTTCACCCTCTTAAGGGTGGAATTTCGAAAAATCCTTTGTTAGCGGATGTCTACGTCATAACATCTACCTGCCATGCCTGCATGCCAAATTTTAGCCCGATCCGTCCAGTGGTTTGGGCTGTGCGTTGATAGATCACTATGTCAGTCACCTTTGATTTATATATATTTAGAATAAAATAAATATATCTATTCGGATATGCTGTTTTGATCAAACCGTCGGTTCTTTGTTGTTTCAGTCAGGCAAGCTTTATTATAGTAAATCTAACAAATATCCATTATTATTTTAAAGGTGAAAGAGAATGTTAACAAATCTATTATAAATTCGAATTTACACACAAATTTATAATTATACAATAAAGCACTGTATTCAACAGTATCCAATAACATACGTAGGTGGACGTAACAAACTCAATTTGTTTTACAATTGATATTATTGTCGTTAATTGATTTCCCCTCAGAGCTTTCACGACCCCACGAGCTTCTGAGTTAGATAAATTCGCGCTATCCGTTTACATCATTAAATTTTATTAGTGGCAGCACAATAGAGAGCCATCCGCGCGTCTCGCCGAAAGAGGGACTTTTCCGGCAGCAATGGCGTCCCTCGCCAATTTCTATTTCCTTTTGGCGCGAATTAAGCAGGCTATTAAGTTGACTCTGAGACGTATGACGAATCGTAAAGCCGAACGGACAATGGTGGTGCATTCACATGAAGATATCGTCGCTTTGGAAGAAACTCAGTCGATTTACTACCTCTAATTCTTCACCGCAAAACGCATTTATGTCTACAGCAGTTTGGCCCAGCGCTTAATTCTGATAATCGTTTTCCGCAGGAAACGTTAATAGATTTTTATTAGTGCATCCATCTTTTGGTTTTACGAAGCCAGAAGTTTTAACGCTTTATACTCACCGTTGTCTTCAAGATATAAAAATATCAATCAAATAATAGAGTTTATGAAATCTTGAGTTTTTGATTGTAGCTATTGAGTGTACCGAATTCAATAATAGCGAACCAATAGTAGGCTTATATAAGTATCACTAAGAAAGATACTCGTAGATCTAAGGTGAAGCACTTATATATTTACGTAGGTAAGCTGGATAGCATCCATCAGAGTGTTTAATATGTAAATGTCGAAATAATGGAATTATGAAATTGTAAATCTTCAAAGATTATAGGCATAATATACAGGGTTACTGGTAACTCGACGCTTTCCTGGGATCAGATAGAAGGCTAATATGCAGCAAATTTAAGAACCCCAAATTAAAACAGAAGATTTGAACAAGCCTTAAACTAGTGTTTAACTGCTGTTTTGTATTATTAAATGTGTTTTGACGTCTGTGTAAGTCTTGTTTATGTATTTGGGGTAACATGGTTCAGGTCTTTGCAAAGGAACTTATTACTAAAAATGAAATTACTCCGCTCACGATTTTTCTCTAACTCTCGTGGTTTCGGATTTGGCCATCACGGCCCTTAAAAAACCTATATAAACCCCAGGCACTCCACGAAGCTCGTTACAAACAGATATCAACATGACACGTTCATTGTGATTTAGTCTTGAGGAGTTTTAACTTATGGCCGCTACTACCTATTACAATACAGCACGACATGATATAATGCTGGTGATGAAGATGTAACTGCGTAGTCGTTAAGTCGTTTTAACAAAAATAGCAAATGGGTTTGATGGTTTACAACCGTATAAATTAGATTTCGATTTCATTGGACTCGTGTATCTAATAAAGTAAAGCAGTAAAGTATTGTGCACGATTGGGCTCTCTGAAGACCCTCACCGTCGGCGTCGCATCACAGAATAGTTTCGTCAACGCTATTGCATGGTTGAAAGGCACTTTATTTTTATAGCTTTTCTATGCTGGAAAACCGGGCTATTCATCAACGTGAAAATAATCCTGACTAATAGTTGCTTCAGAAATCCCACCACTCTCTTCAGGGAAGTAATATTGTGGACTTTCATACAAGTTATTTTTTTGTATATAAATACTTTTTCGTTGACTTCGAATGAAAAATGTGGCAAGGAGTGGCGCCACTCCATTAGACACCATTGTAGTGGTAATTTATCGCTAACTAGCCTCAATTTCATTAAACGCCAATAACCCGATTTGTCGTTTCATGAAAGATTCAGTAGGTACTTTATAATCACGATCCCGCACTTCAGTACAATCATTATTCGATCAATTCAATTCTAACGCCCGTCATGTTTCGCTTGCGTCATTTAATAGATAGATGGCGTGCGCCTCAGTTATTAGTGTTGCCAGAGTCATAATCTGTCATAAATGTCAAGCGGCGACGCGATGCGATGAGGCCATTATTTCGAGTATTATCGTCATTTCAATTCGTATTCTAAACAAGTGGCCCTCTACAAACTATTGTTACAACGGAAAACGACACGCAATCACGATTCTAATTTGGATCATTTTGAAGAACGTCGACGTTTCTACCATAATAATTATTTAATTGAGTTGTTTAGATTATTGAATCCATCTCGAATAATGATGCTATAAATTAACGTTTTCTTGGATGGGCAGTAGGTAACATCAGTAAAGTTGAAGAAAGTAGGTAGATAGGTACCTAGATAAGATTATGACACGAGCACGAGGGAAATACATGATTTATGTTTAATGAAAATTGAAAGAATTACAATAAATTAATTAGAATTTTGATTTTAGATCCCTGGTAACTTAAATCTGTTATGTTAATAACTAATAATGTTATATATAAATAAAATTAGATACCTAATAAAACATTCACGATAATGTAATTTCAGTACGATAAGCTGCAAATATTGGAACTTAAATAAGGTCAATATTCCAATATGTACATATTGAATAAACAAACACTACATTTCCAAGATTTCAAGCACTAGATACCTATATGTAGGATAGCTATTGCTGCGTTATTTATAGAAGGTATCGAATGCCATCGGATGGTCTTCGATTGGAAACATCTATCAGGAATGTAGGCAAGATTAGTGTACGTTTAGGTATCTAAAGATGCAATCACGCTCTATAATGCTAAGACTCTTCTCTAAGTATGGGTATGCCGTCAAGCTTGGTGATTTGCTGGAGGCGGTTGGAGGCCTGCGTGCGCCACGTCTCCACGTCAGGCTGGTTCTCGCATATTGGGTTCCCGATGAAGACCAAATCTCTTAGTGATGGACAGTCCTGCAAAAAGTTTGTGACATCTGACCAGTTCTGATAATTTTATCTTCTCTTTTTAACCTAATTTGTCTAAAAAAATACAGTTCTGGTAATTTTACCGCAATATGGAAACATTCTAATATATTTTCAATTACTAAGGCAGTAAGTTTTTGTATTATTTTATCGTGTTTTTAAAATAAGTGAGTGAGAACTCTGAAACTGGGGCCAAAGTGTCAGTTTTCTACTGTACTTATTTTATTGTTTTTCTGCAGGATTAGGTTACTGAAACCTTGACCTGTATGATTTAGGAGATCGAGACCCATATTTTAAGCTTCAATGTACGCCTGTCCTACTTTTTTGAATTTACTGAAGCCATGTCGTAGTAAGCGGGCGTAGACCCTCTACATACACCGAATGGCAGACATAAACATACATAGTTTCGTTAAAATAATAATATAAGTCACCTGCAATCTATTAAACTCCACCCACTCTTTGATAGCGTTGTTAGACATGTACAGAACGCGCAGGTTTTTCAAAGAGCCAATGCCTTTCAACTTGTCGATTGGGTTGTAACTGATCCATAGCTCTTCCAGTGTATCTGCTACTGTTTCCTGGAATAGCGTCACTTACACCTAAGCTTTCACCATAAAATTGTAGCGTAGGTAATTTTATCCCTGTATAGTTTGTTACTCACTACTAAATCGCTGAACCAATTTTGATTAATTTGTCATGAAATTCGCGATTCAGCGCTGTCGTGCTTTATTGATGTTTCACACCTTAGTGTGCACCAGCGTAGGACACACTCAGATAGTATGAACTTTGGGCAATGTCATAATTTTTACATATAAAACCCACGATATTCTACCAGCAACTCTACCGTAAGTGTTGTATCCCGATAACCTATAGGCAGCTGTTGATAGTTTTATTCACTCACAATGCCAGCCAATGTTTTAATGTAGTTCCTTCCCAGCGACAATATCTTGAGGCTTCTCATACCAGCGATGCCGGCTATTTTGTCGATCATGTTCGTGGATAAACTTAATTTTCTGTGAAACATAAATGGCTAACGATCAACCTTTATATCCATGAGTACCTAAGTAGTTGAGGCAGCACTGCGGCGCACTCTGAGCTTCTGGTACGACTAGATCATGGGACTACCTACTAGATCATGGGACCTGAAACGTATATGTTCTTTTTAATCCAAGAAAAGTAAAGAAGAATGTTTAAAAAAAAATTGAAGTGGTAAGAATTTGGAAGTTACAAGTATACATCTTTTTTTATGTTAAGGTATGACGCGACTAGCTAACCGTTCACCTGTTAAGTGACACGGCTGCCCATATCAGTTGCAGTGTCACTCGGAACTCTAAAGTATAAAGTTTCGCGCGACACTGCACTGCGCACCTCTTGAGACATCAGCACAGTCTGGTAATAAGATTACTCGACTGTGAGATCAGATCATAAAGTCTCAATTGTCGAGTAATTTCACCAGTTACAGTGCCCTTCAAACCGGAACACAGTAGTGCTTGCACACTACTGCTTGGCGGCAGAATAACTGGCAAAGCGGTGGTACCTACCTAGACGAACTTTGCAGTAAAGTCCTACCACCTAGTAGTAGTAGTAGTAGTAGTAGAAGTGGTAAGAAGTTTGGAAGTTACAAGTTTAAATAATTCTCCGAAATATGAAAAGTAGGTATAAAAGTAGGTTTTTTTTTACTTAAAACTTGTCTAGCGTTTGATCACGCTCTCACCCGATGGGAAGTGATGATGCGATCGAAGTTTAAGCATGCTAGCCAAGTAAATACCTATTCACTCTTCCTATGACAGGTATATTTTGTGTTGATCTCGTTCGTGTCAGTCGTATATCATACATATTGGTTCAGCCTTTGCAAGACATACGAACAAACAAACAGACATATAGGTTTAATAGACAAGTAATTATTATAATTAAAAACTAGTATCGCCTCGTGGTTTCACGGTTCACCCGTGGATAAAAAGTATTATATTTGTTAATCCAGCATATAAGCTATCTGCGTTACAAATTTTATTAAAATCCATTCAGTAGTTTTTGCGTGAAAGAGTAACAAACATCCATACATACAAAATTTCGCGTTTATAATATTACTAGTTGCGCCCCACCGTTTCACCCGCGGTTAAAAAGTAATTTAATTATTTGCTCATCCCACGGGAACATTTCATTTTTCCGGGATAAAATGTAGCCTATATGTTAATACAGTGTATAAGCTATCTTGGTACCGAATTTCATCCAAATCCATTCAGCTGTTTGAGCGTGAAGGAGTAACAAACATACACTATATATATATAGTATGATAGTGTGATGTGAATAAACCTTCCTCTTCAATCATTCTATCTATTTAAAAAAACCGCATTAAAATCCGTTGCGTAGTTTTAAAGATTTAAGCATACATAGGGACAGAGCAACTTAAGCGACTTTGTTTTATACTATGTAGTGACTTAGTAAGGATAATTAGTACCTACTTTGGTAGTAAGTATGTGTACTTACTCGCAAGCAACTAAAGTAGAAAGTGCTCCATCCATCTTCTCGATTGGGAGCCACTGGAATTGCAGTTCCACCACTGTTGCATCAGATGCACTCTCTCCCTTCTGCTTTTCCCATCTCGCGATAGCTTCCTTGCATGTCGTTGGTTTCAAAACCGCCATTCTAAAGTCCGTATTACAGAACGTTGCTCAGTCATCGATCGGTGCTCAAGCTGAGATTTCATTCATAAAGTAATAAATTAGTCAATGAAATCTCTGCTTGAGCAACGATCGATGACTGATCATCGTTCTGTAATACGGACCTTAGAGCTTAAAATTACCTCGTTAAATTATTTGCAAAGAGAACACAAATGTTACTGTGATTTGCAGTATGTAGAAAAGTACTGTGTTTGCAGTTATTTGTTTATTTTGTAAAGATAACATTTAATGTCAAATGTGAACGTATTCACCAATGACATTGTCGATTAACGGATACAAAGAGGTATCAAACATATAGGTACATAATTAATAATAATAATAATAACGCCCAACGATCACATATCCCGATCCTGGACACTGACTAGGATTCCCTGTGTGTGTACCCAGGAACTACGAGGACCATGGTCCCAATCAAACACTCACACTCAGAACAAGTATTTACGCTTTTTTTTTCTGCACACAAATACTTGTCCTGTCGTGGGAATCAAACCCGCCATCTGGTTATGAGCCAACCAGCTCAACCACCGCACCACAGAGGCTGTCTATAATATAATATCACACTGGTGTCGATTCTGTGTCGCATTCTCTAAAACTAAAGTAACCTCAAAGTGTGGCGGTACTCTTCTGATAAAGGGGAAATGAAAAAGACGGAAATAGGTTAATTTCGTTTCGTTTTAGAGTATGCGACACAGAATCGACACCACTATCACATCACACTTTTCACACTTCACACTAATATTATAAAGGCGAAAGTTTGTATGTGTGTTTGTTACTCCTTGACGTTCAAACGACTGAATGGATTTGGATGAAATTCGGTACCAAGATAGCTTATACCCTAGATTAACATATAGGTTACATTTCATCCCGGAAAAGTGAAATTTTCCCGTGTGATGAGTAAATAATTAAATTATTAAAATACTTTTTATCCGCGGGTGCAACCGCGGGGCGCAACTAGTATAGTATAATTGTAAATTTTGTTTGTAATCGTAGAAAAATCCGCAATAGAAGTATAGGTATAATTTCCTTTATTTTCGATAGCCGGTTGAAAACCTACCCCATTTTTAAATCAAACCTTTCTATTTCAAAGCCGATTCCAAATCAAACAAACCCTATCACCCGGACAAAAATCGTCACGTTGCAAAGGGCCCGGTTGGGTCGGTCCGGGGTCGGCGCGGGTCGTCCCGGTTGGACACGGGAATCACGTCGCGCCCTAACACCTCCAGCGACCCTCGCGCCTGAAACTGTGCCTGAATCACAACGAGATAATGGTGTCGCATTCTTTAAAGCTAAACTAAATTTAATAAAGAACGCAAAGCTTAAAAACTGACTTCAGACTTATATGGTTTCCTCATGGATGCCATTGTCAGAACTGGACCAAATTGAAATGGGACGGGAAGCACCAGCTTTAAAATAAAAAGAGTCATCAGAATCGGTGCACCCAGTCGAAAGTTCTTAGGTAACAAACAAAAAAAAAACAACTAAATACAGTCGAATTGAAAACCTCCTCCAATTTTAAAGTCGGTTAAACATCTTTGACTTTTTCATTTACTATTTATCAAAAGAGTACCGCCAAACCTTAAGCCTAATTTATAATTATAGGTTCTTAATTAGTCTGACACAAAATTCAACATTATTGTGTACTCACGTATTAATTATGTCTATAATGTGAACGTCCTCTGTACTTATGAAAAAGTTTTTGGGGAGGGCTCTGATAGGTTAGTTGTTTGAAATACCCACCTACTTAAATATAGGTACCTACTGTGCTATCCACTTTTATAACATTAGTTACTAGACTCTACATATTCAAGTAATTCACATCCAAAAATTTGATAAAAGTAGTAATCTCCGGCTTCCCCCTATTCCTACCTAAACCTACCTATATACGTTTATTCGATTTACTCATTCGAGTGCTCTCAAGAGACCCCATGTTCCGTTATATTCATAACCAATGAGAGGATTACCACTTATAAACATGGCTTTTTAGATTACAAATATTTATTCCACCCCATAAAGGATATAAAGCAATATTTTGTAGGCACGTGCCGCCACGCGCACTTGGCTAAATTAGTATCCGCAACGCGTGCGCCAGAAGTAGGTAAATAGGCAGCATTAATAAATCTTACATTATGATATAAATCGTCGCTATTATGCCTGCCTAGGCCTACTTTGACCACCACACATTCGTTACTTGCGTGGAAAGTGACGATGGGCCCGAAAATGTAGGTATCACACTTTGTAGTCCTATGCAAAGAGGATCTCATCAGCAGTTTAGGAAAGTTACCCACGCGCCTGCTGGAGCAGGCGTCGCAGTAGGTTGCCGCCCGGCTTGCATACTATTCCCGTCGCGTGTAAGCAAACAATGCCATAATATAGTCTTGTCATTCGTATAATAGATACCGTAGTGCTTACGGGTGTCTTAATTTTAAATAATCAAGTAATATAACTTCGAACAATATCTACACGTATACAGTATTTTATATCCCGGAAAGTTAAGAGATTCGGTGAGTGAGCAGGTAAATAGTAGCAAGTGAAAATATTGCATTATGCAATGTTTTTGTTTATACGGTTGGTTATTGAATACCACCGAGTGATTAGTAATCATTAAGTGTCATTGAAACGTAGGTAAGTAATTATAATTATAGTGAAAAACGAAAAGAATTTTTTCGTGTTTAGTCAAAAACTAATTAACACATCGGCTAAATAGATTGAAAATAAAACATTTTTTTTTTAAAAGAATGCCTTCTTGGGCATTAATGTATTAAAATGAACGCATTGTTATTGTTTTGTCAGTGTCACGTGTGTCATTTTGTCAGACTGTCATTATCAGTAATGTCAGTGTCATATTGAATCAATAACAAACTTACAAACGTGCGGACATAACCTATAAATTTGTGACTATTTTGTGTGTGTTGTTGTGAATATGGACGATTTACAGCTTAATATATCGACTGCTAAAAAGGTAATTGAAGTTAAAGAGGTACAGTTCAGTATTTTTATATATATCTACTCATATTTTGTACATATTTTTGTAGGCCAACAAGAAAGTAGGTGCTACGGTTAAAAATGCTTCAGAATACAAGTTTATGTCCAAACCAAAATTCACTGGACACACTATTGCTAGAAAACGACCCCAGAATGCATCTCAAAGAAACTCTGGTCCTAAAACAAACGATGAAGAGCCTGCACAGAAAGTGCAAAAAGTGATATCATCTCCAGCTAAAATTGGAGGTTTGGCGGCAAATTTAATAGATCTAAGTGAAAATAAAGGGAAATATCATGGTAAAAAATACCAGGAAGCTATAGATGACTTGTCATTAAAGCAGAAACCTAGAAGCGGTGGTTGGATATCATCATTGTTTAAAAATAATCCTGATATTCCTCAAATGGGGCAGAGAGCAGTGAAGCCGGTGGTTGAAAAAGTTTTTGCAGGCACAACATTTTCTGATCTTGACATACACCCTCACAGTGTAGCAAACTTGCAGCAAAACCTAGGTTTAAAAGAGCTTATGACAGTCCAGCAAAGTGCTGTGCCTGTTATATTGCAGGGAAGAGATGTTCTTATCAGGTATGTTATTTCTATCTAGAAAATGTATAAAATACCCACTTAACAATAATGTCTGATCAAAGCAATTACAGCATACCTATCTATTATTTTCAGTTAGGATAATGCATATTATACATTATATTAGATCACGATTGCACTCATTAAACATGTCAGATTAGCATATTATTATATTCATAAAAGGTATTTAAAAATGTGAGACTACATCTATTTGTTATATTAAAATCAAACAACTCCCCTCAAAGGTCACAAACTGGATCTGGCAAGACCCTGGCATATGCGCTGCCTATTGTGGAAGCCCTACAAGCAATCAGACCCAAGTTAAACAGACATGAAGGCATCAGAGTGGTAGTGGTTGTACCAACCAGGGAGTTAGCCGTGCAAACTGATGAGCTGTTCACTAAACTTGTGAAAGTGAGTGTTGTGTCAGTAAATCTATTTTTTTTAAAGTTAAGTGATGTGTTTACATTCCAACTTGCAAAATGTTAGGTTTATAATTATTTTTTGGTTAATTTATTGGTTCAAATCATTCTGTATTAAGGCGTAGGTGTAAAAATATGCAAATAAATGATAAACTAAAGCAAAACTAAAATTCAGATTCTATGAAAGAAATGACTAAAATTGAAAACTTGTTCATTATAAATAAATGCTTTTCATTTGTATTTATTTAAAGTTAATTTGCTAAAAAAAAGTTGACTTCTATATCAAATTTTCAATGTTTATCTGGAAGTATGGTATAAAATTTATTAATTCTGTTTGGTACTGAGTAAGTACCTTGATAATTGCACACTAAAAAAGACGCAGCTGAATTCTAATCATATTTTTTTGTATATTTTAGCCATTCCATTGGATAGTTCCTGGTTTACTAAGCGGAGGACAAAAAAGAAAAGCAGAGAAAGCGAGATTGAGGAAAGGGATTAGCATATTGATTGGAACCCCAGGTCGTATTAATGACCATTTAAGACATACTACCTCCATGAATTTTGCTAAAACAAAGTAAGTAATTAATTACTTCTTTGGAATTAGAAATACACCAGTAAATTCACAAGATAACATTTTCAGATATAGTGGCCAAAGTCAGATATGGGAACCAAATTTTTATGAAAAATAAAACTGCTTTTAAATGTGAAAATGTTATAACAAGTCATATGACTAAATTCTTTCATTCCAACTTATTCTTTTGTAGCTTGACTAAATTCCTATTGACATTCACTTCCTCCAAACTTTAATTTGTTGACTAGTCCACCAACTAAATTAATTACACCCTGATTCATAATTAAAGATAAAAAATGTAAATAAAGAAATTCCTACAAATATCATTGTCAAAGCAACAGGTCAGGTGCACTCAACCTGTTTTAACAAAAAATATTTCTCTGTCTAAGAAAACTAATTGCACAAAAAAGCTTTCTATTATTAAAGTTTTATTTAAAATAACATTTTTGCTAAAACCATCCATTCAATTCTCATTATTCAAGTTTACCATGTTATAATTTAAAATCAATTAATAATAATGTCTTTCATTAAATTATGAATACACAGGTTTCTAAATTTTTTTTAATCTGTGAAAGGTGTTTACATTTTCATCTTTAATTATGAAGTAGGGGTATAGGTTCACAGAGATTCCAGTATATTTTTATATTGTTCATATTTTTGTAGTTGTTTAGTGTTAGATGAGGCAGATCGTTTGTTAGACATGGGATATGAGAAAGATGTGGCAGCCATTGTTAAAGCCATAGAGGATCATAAAAAAGCTGCTACTTACGACCCTATGGCTTTAGTCAAGCAAACTGTTAAGAAAATCCCCAATGAAGATGAGGAAACACCACAATCTGAACCAGAGATCAATGAAAAAACACAAGTCAAACATCATTTAACTGATGTATTTTTGTCCAAAGAAAGGCAAACTATTCTTCTATCTGCTACTCTTACTAAGGTGAGTAATATTATAAAGCAGTTAAGAAGAAGAAGAGAAATCATGTTCAACAGATAAAATAAATTAAATTCATGTTTTTAAAATTTTCATAGGCTGTAGAAAATCTTGCGGGAATCACTATGGTCGACCCTGTATTTGTAGATACATCTGAAGGTAGAGCAGTAGTAGCAGATTCTTTAAAACCACAATTTGTTAATAAAGTTGCGAAGGACTCTGAAGTGAAGAAAGAGGAAAGTCCAATTAAGGAAGAAGTTATATCTCAGGACACTAAAGAAAGTTCGCAAGCTGAATTTAGAAAAGGTTTGTATTATTCTACTTTATTTAATGTATTTTATCTAGTCAATGTATATTGTTTCATTTTAATTTCTTTTCTAATGCAGGTTTAAAAGCTTTCACTGGTTTAAACCACCCAGAATTATTCAATAACAAAGAAAGTAAACAATCACCGATCTCCACAAATATTGTCAATAACACTACAGAAGATAGTGATAGTGACTCAGATTACGAATATTTCAAAGTACAAAAAGAAATAGAAAGTAAAAATGAAGCAGCGAAAGAAGCTGAAGATTCAGATGACGAAGAGAATCCATCTGTTGGCAATACGTTTGTAGAAGCTGTAAAATCAGCTATAGTTGAAGATGAACTTGTGTTGCCAGCTTCAGTGAATCAGACATTCCTAATAGTTCCAATGAAGTTGAGACTGGTAACCCTTTGTTCTGCCATAATTGAACATTGTGTTTTGAACAAGAAAGGCGGTAAAATGATCGTGTTTGTAGCGACGCTTGAAATGGTCGATTACTTTTCGGAGTTGATAGAAACTGTGCTGACTGGGAAAGATGCCAAAGTCAAGAAGAAAAATCAAGGCAAAAGTAAAAAATCAAAAAAGAGAAAATCTGATAATGAGGTAATGTACCCACATTGTGACACAGTGAAGACATAAATATTTTGCTTTATAATTTACTCTGTAACCCTGGCACTTTACAAGTCTCATTAATTCATAGGAACAATCGTCATCGCAAGATTCGGATTCAGAATTCGAAATAGACTACCAAGAGCAGACTGAAGGCGGCCTGGTGTCGGTAGACCTGGAGATGTTCGCCCTCCACGGTTCTATGCCTCACGAGCAAAGGATGGAAGTCTTCAAGCAGTTCAGGGTCGCGAAGAACGGCGTTCTCATCTGTACGGTAAGTTTACCTTGAACAATTTATAATTGTTAACAAAAAATGTTTAACTGTGTTTTGTTTTTGCGTACAATTTCACATTTGTTTTGTAATAGTTTATCTTATTTGTAATTTTTTCTAAATGTTTAGTTATTTAAGTTTCTGTATCTTTTTAATACACAGTCAGTTGTTGACCAGCGAGCGGGAGTGCGAGCCGTTCAGCTGTTTCAGATTGGGGGAAAATGTTTACGTATACTGTCCGGTGGATATCCATTTGTTCTCCTCTATACAGGTTGCATTAAAGATGCTTTTTGCGGTTCGATAATTATAATTATGGAATTCTTTAGACCATTCAGTTTAATGAAAAAGTTTCATATGGCGGAGATAATGGGGTTTGAAAACGTAAAATATCGTTTTTTAGTTTTAAGATACCTATGCGTTTTCTTTAGACTCGCGAGGTGCACAGCTCACGGAGCCACTAGATTAAATTATGATTCCAACTCGCAGAAACACATTCAACATTGGGTGACATCACATGCCTTGATCTTTGAGTCGTAATTATTAAAACTTTCATGACTCTACCTACTTTTATTTGGTAACAATGAAGACAATTTACGGTTCTGAACCATTATGACCTGCTAACAAAGGAGACGAGTAATAAAGCACTGAATATTTTTAATTAACACCCAATATTAACGATACAATGCTACTGACGGAGTAATGATTGCGTTTCTTCTAGGGTTGCCCCTTTAAAATATTAGTAAATTTTTTAAATATTGCGATATTTAGAATTTTCATAGCTTCATCAGCTCAAGCATTATGCTAATATCGTTTAGTTTATTATTATAAGGAACTCTTCACGTTTTAGTACTGAAGAGGTATTATTTATTACCAAGTCCCGTACGTGACTCGTGTTTAGTATTGACTTTAAAATAAAAAGACAAAAGACACATACGTACACGATACTATAAAATGTTGCATTAAAATAACGATTTGGACAATATTAGCAAACAATGCTTTTGCAATGCAATAAATTACCTTACCTACTGTAATGTTGCGGCTAGCGCATAGCACTTAACCAACATTAAATTATTATTCTTATATAAAACAAATCCTAAATAACGTATTCTAATAAAGCGAAACCCGCGCCGCGCCATTTTGTTAGTGCACTGGAGGAATGTTTTTTTTTAAACTTTAAATATATATTTCTTTTGTTTTTTTTAATAAAATAATGTGCGCTTTGTACCGCATTTCAATAGTGATCTTTATTGAAATTTTGTATACAGGTATAGTGACGACCCTATGTCCAAAGTTGCTACTTTCAATACAGTGGTCGAATCTTCACCGTTTTTGTCCGTCAGTTATTGTTACGCCTTCAACTATTAGCTGCATTCACTGCCGCCCTCAGACGGCGCTGGCGCACTCGATTCGATTAAATACAATTACCTGTATTTATTACATCTGAGGATGAACCTGCCGCTGGCTACCAATAAATGTAGATACAATATGTAAACCTATAAATATATATAATAAGACGGAGTTTTGAACTACCACATTTCTGGTATACAAGTACATTATATACATATATATTAATATATATATATTAATGTTCATGGAATACGGTACTGAAATTTGCAGTTATTTATACTTACTTCGCTCATAAAGATCTATGTATGTATGAACGTTTTTGAATATTGCTTAGATACTGTTGTACTTTTATAAGTAACGAATGAAAATTTTCATAGAAATGTAGGACTTTTCTGCACCGTCCTAATATCATTCAATCGTCTTCCATTCTCATTCCGCTATCTCTTTCACTGTTCATACATTCATTCATCCTTCCGATCACCTGCCCTTTTTTTTCACAATACGTTCAGAGACACTCTTACAGAAATATCCTCTCTAGTTTATTCAAAGCAGACTTACCTGAAGAGCGTAATTACAATATATAAAAAATACTGAACAATTAGGTTTGTTAAGTGTATTCACTTTTGTGTTGTTAAGTCGTACGTTTTGCTTCGAACCGATCCACGACAGTTATAGGTATTGATTACTATTAAAAACTTTCTAGAATCTGTCACCAACATCTA
This sequence comes from Ennomos fuscantarius, assembly GCA_905220475.3. Classification (NCBI taxonomy): domain Eukaryota; kingdom Metazoa; phylum Arthropoda; class Insecta; order Lepidoptera; family Geometridae; genus Ennomos; species Ennomos fuscantarius. Next base: position 5,935,152 of record HG992026.1, on the reverse strand, counting down.
TTCTATTTAATTTATTTATTAATTATTATAATAAGGATAATTAGAAAAACGTACATGTTTCGGTTGCTTACGCCGCGTAGGCACGGACGTGGCGTTGCGTGAAATATTTTTATAAATCGTGTAATTAGTCTACACAACGTCGTGGCACGGACGTTGGGGTAGATTTCTGTGAGGTGATCATGAAACTTCGAATGCAATGCAACAGGAGAAATTTAATTCCTAATTTAAATATTTCCACATAAACTGCGCATTGAAACTGTCAAATCCATATAAATTTATATTGCTATTGCTTGCAATCAAGTCCCGTGATCGCTTAGCTGATCTATATGTAGGGATATTTTAGTTTTAATACATAATGTTGTATTGTTTAACGGTATACAACGAGTCGTAGATCTGTTTCGAAGTCGTAGATAATAAATACCACCGAAATGCTGTACTGTATTTTTACATGATTCAACAACATACAGAGATTCAATACATTATTAGAGCACATGAAGTTATTGAAGTGTTTCTCAAGTTGAATTAACTCTTACCTAATATAGTTTTGTTTAAAAAATATACTTTTATTTTTTAAATACATTAGGTTTATTTTTAAGGCTTTCTTCACACTCAGGTACAGAATAATTAATAGTACTAGTGTAACTTAGGCTGATATTTTTTTTCTAAATATACAGATGTAATAATTGAAATCTACCTCACCGATTGAGTCAAACACTGAGCCCTTTTTTTAATTATGTCTATGCTATGTAGTGTATCTTTTATAATGGGCAAAGATAATCGTTCTGGAGACGTGAGATTCTATCGCGACCAATCTTGCTCGCTCCGGGGGTGCTACTTCGGACTACATTGGGCCGTAAGCTTGGCTTCTGGAATTCGTATTTCCTGTAAAGTTTAATTGAGAATTTTATACTTTGGTTCTATATTTAACAAGAGCGAGTGTTCTACCCAATTCGAACTATACACAGGCATTTTATAATCAGCATGGCGATTAAGTAAACGGAAACTTATGTTTTTAATAATTTGCTTTTGATAATATGATTTGTCTAAAATATCCGGTCCAATTCTGACATTTTTGTATAACAATAACAATAGATTAACAATTAAAAGACGTGCGGTAGTCGATTGGTGAAACCTATCACACTATCACATCACACTAATATTATAAAGGCGAAAGTTTGTATGTGTGTTTGTGTGTATGTTTGTTACTTCTTCACGCTCAAACGGCTCAATGGATTTGGATGAAATTCGTTACCAAGATAGCTTATACACTGGATTAACATACAAGCTACATTTTATCCCGGAAAAGTGAAATTGTCCCGTGGGCTGAGCAAATACTTAAAATACTTTTTATCCGCGAGTGAAACCGCGGGGCGCAACTAGTAGAATATATAGTTTTCCCATTTCCGAAAGTGTATACGAGTGAGACAGAAACAGTTTTTGCATGTTTTAGATTGTTTCATCAATGTTTAAAGAGCTAATTAAATATTCTGTAGGATGTAGCAGCGCGTGGTATAGACGTACCTCGAGTGGATCTAGTGTTGCAGTTCTGTGCTCCTGCCTCGGCTACGGACTACGTGCACAGGTAAGAATTAATGGGACAAAGTGGATAAAGTGAACTTGAAAATGTCAAGGTTCCGCTGGGTCCATCAGCGCTGTCGGGCGGGCGGGTAATGTAATGCGTTAATTCAGACTTACAATAATTCTTCAAATCAAAGTGAATAAATAGATAGGTCTTGACTTGACTTGGCATACGTGGGACACTCAGAAAGTTTTGAGAAACAAAAAAACTAACGTACATGAAAAAATTTATTTTACTAAATCTCTAAAATTTATTTTACTAAATCTTTTCAAAGAACTCTCCACCAGCCTCTATACAAAGTTTCATGCGTCTGAACCAATTTACAAAACATTTTTTCCAATCTTCTGCAGACACCTAAATAAATCTAAATAAGCGAAGTTTTCAAAACAATTACAAGTGGCCAGTGTCTTATACATAAAAACATTTTTTCGCAAAACTTTCTGAGTGGCCTGGTATATACATATATATTAATAAACTCGAAAAATTATCAATTAATTGACACTGGCTAAATACACAAAAGTGTGGAGCCACACTTTTGTGTATTTAGTTAATAAATATATCGTATACAGGGTGGGGCGCACGGGCCGCGCAGCGCATGTCGGCGCCGCTGTTATGTTTCTGTTGCCGAGCGAGTCTGACTTCGTGAGGCATTTAGAACAAAAGAGAATTAGGTGAGTTATTTACTACTACTACTACTATTACTGTTTACTTAGGTTACTCTAATGTCCGTACAGAACGATGCTTAGTCATCGATCGATGCTCCAGCAGAGATTTCATTCACTAATTGATCACTTCATGAATGAAATCTCTGCTTGAGCACCGATCGATGACTGAGCATCGTTCTGTAATACGGATCTTAATCCTGGCACTTGTGTGTTACATAAACGTGTTTATAATTCACTTGCTTATGTATGAATGCTTTGGTTTTGAGATTAATTAGGGTTTTATTTCTCAAATTAATTCTACAAAGGGGGTCTTTATTTTGTAAGAATAAATACTCTTCACCAGTTAAGAACTTTTGTTATACTAACTTCAAAAACTCTCAAAGAAAAATCTTCTTAAATTTTTTGTTTTAATCATCATTTATATACGAACTCTAGCTGATCTGCACCGGCATAGCACGGGTTAACCATCCAAGAACACAATCGAACGCACACAAAAATTATTAAAATATCGCGGAGCCGTTACGGAAGAGTTCATTGACATGCGTACGTAAAAAAAAATACGAGTGTGTTTTAGACCACACGACTGAAGTAAAACTTCTTTAGCTCCTTGCCCCTACTGTAATATAAACGTAACTGCTTTTATATCTTCACGTAAAGAGGGAGATATAAGTATATCTCACTCTCAAGTTCCGTTCGCCTCACCAGTTTATCCCCAAGTCAAGCGTGCGTAAAGAAGTTTTTCTTCATAAATTATACACAAAGATTATAATATGGAATGCAATCTTTTTTGCCTTAATTTGTGTAGGTACTTGAAGTTTTTATGCAAAACCTTACGCGTGGATTCAACATATGTATAGGCTTCGCCAAAAGGACGAGTCTCAAGCCCTAGAAGCCCTTCGTACAGTGGCACCGACCGCGCAAGGTGCGCAGCGCGCGGCCATAGCGGTGCAAACCAGGCTCGAGGCCACCGCGCACAGCTCGAGGGAATGGCTTGCAAGGGCCAGCAGAGGTACACAAGATTTTGTTAAGATCCTATGCACACGGCTTATTTACGCGCTGATGACGCTTCTTGAGCGCGCGCTCTCGGGACCGCTAGAAATAATAATATAATAATAATAACACCCAACGATCACGTACATAGATCCTGGACCCTATTATATATATATATACAGGATTCCGTGGGACCCAGGAACTACGAGGACCATGGTCCCACAACACCCAGGCTCGGAACAAGTATTTGCGCTTTTTTTTCTGTGCACATATACTTGTTTTGTTCAATCGAACCCGCCGCCTCCAGGTTATGAGCCGACCTGCTCAACCACCAAACAACCTCAGGCTGTCAAAACGCCGAACATTCGCTACCTTTTTGGACATTTATAGCGGACCCGATCGTGAAACGCGAGTCGCCGGCGAGTTAAAAATATGCCGTGTGCTCTAATAGATATTTTTATATAGTTTTGTTGATAAACATTATCTACTTGACTTGCTTTTAATCATTCTTTGAAACAAAAACAGAGTGTATTGACCATATTTGATGACTTAAAAAAAATATTGCTTTGCAAACACAAAAGTGTCAAAGAAATCGGCGGCTCACAGAATAAATATAACAAACGCGAAGCGTAAACAATATATGGTTTTCTCATGGATGCCATTGTTAGAACTGAACCAAATTAAAATGGGACTCTTCTTCTCTTCAAAATCGGTTCACCCATTCGAATGTTCAGAAAGCAAAAAAAAAACAGTCGAATTGAAAACCTCATTTTTTGAAGTCGATTAAAAATAAATCATTTTTGAGAATGTGCTAATGGCTCTGTTCTAGAAATATATGATTTATTATATTCATAGGTTTTTAATCTCATTTACCTTTAATGTGCTTGTACACCAGAACCTTGGGCCTTATCGTCAATTAGCGCAATTCAAATGAAGACCTACAAATGTAAAATAAACAATTTGTACTGTAACATGACCACTTTAGGTCTTCATTTGAACCGCGTTAAGAAATGACGGTAACCTAAATTATTCTACCATGATTGATGTTTAAAAAAAATTATACAGCTTACACCTCGTGGGTACGCTTCTACTCGGGGTACCCGCGTGAAGTGCGACCGTGGCTAGACGCGCGGCAGTTGCATCTCGGTCACGCCGCCAAGGCCTTCGCCTTACGAGACACGCCCGCCGCCCTAGCTCGGAGGGCGAAGGCCGACCCACTGCTCAAGGAGAAGCCGCTGAACAGGTTGACAGTGCGCGAGGAAGAGGAGAAGAAGAGGCCTGGGTGAGTGCTCGGAAACGTTGGGAAAAGTTCTTTCACTAATATCTTAGTACGCGACTAAAATATCTTAAAAGTTGTCTTGTTTATGAAAAGGTTAGTTTAGAATTGGTTTTTGTTTTGGACATGTAGAGATATTTTATGCTGGACTTAATTGATGCCCAGGATGCCCTGAGTGATTGAATACATTTTTGTTAAAAGGCTTTTAAGTTTATATAAAAGTTTTAAGTGTTTGACTATCTTAGTTTAATCCTATATCAAATACCACCAGAATCAATGGGATTTTCAAATTAAAATGTCATTATTTTTCTTTGATATTGTATTACAATCTCATTAAAATACAAAATAAAAGCTAGTTTTGCTTATAATTTAACAAGCCTTAAAATCCGTTTGGTGTATGTTACCACAGACAGGCAGAATATACACGTAAAATGTATAACACCCCTTGTTAGGTTGGGGGTTAACAAGAATTGTAGACAATCAGTAATTTAGCGGTTCGTAAACCTGCAAAATGAACTGACTAAAATTCACAGAACAATGAAAAAAACTGATTGTGATTATATTTTTAGGTTCCCGAAAGTGAAAATCGGTTTCAACAGCCGCGTGGTAAACAAACAAAGCTCCATGCACACAGCGAGCGAGTTCGACAGCGGTTTGCCTCCTCTCGAAAATTCAAAGAAGAAAAAGAAGACGTGAAATTTTATATATGATGTATATACAGCTCTATATTGGACAATTGTAACTGTAAATAAACTAAAGTATCTCAAACTCCATAGTTTCATTAAAGCTCCATAATTGATCACAGTTTTTACTGGTTTTATACCGAGATGAAAGATGAACTCCGTCCAAAATTCTAATCGCGATTCGAGTAGCTAATGGAACCGACCGACGGCTACCGTTTTCATATTTCTGACTCAGAGTGACTCGAATGAAAAATGATTTTAAACCATTACCGTGCCCCGTCCGGCCTTTTGATATTTAAATTTTTTTCAAGCGGTCGTCATTACAATCGAGTGATTTGCGAATTTTGCCCCAGCCCGCGGTTTTTGTCTAGAGTCTGAACGAGTTTTTTGTCGGTCTCATTTACCATGTTTTTATTGCTGCATAATGACAAATTAAAAGGGTATTGTGAAGCGCTTTCATGCTGGATTCCTTATACCATTGAAAGTTGGAGGGGTTTTCCAAGAATGCTTTTGGATGACTTAATTGTGACGCATTAATCTTTAGGGCGATAGTTCATTAATTACTGCACGCAGGGGTGTTTCATTGAACGTGGTTCGTGAACTGAAATGCTAGAAAAGTATTCAGAAACTGTCTACGAAAAAAGAATCAAAGGAAATTTCAGGACATCACACAGCATAACACAAAACATACAAGACAATGTATTATAAAATAATTTTTTGGTAATTTTTATGGGAACATTGCGAGTGAGATTTATACTTTCATCAACACATTTGAAGGTTGGATATATACTCAGTGGTAAAGTTTGTTGACCTTATCTCACGTGCAAAAATTTCCTAATAGCCCGTCTGTAAGGACACCATTCCTTACATACATTTTCATACAATATTCAATCAAGGAATATCAGAAATGACGTCCGGAAACAAGTGAAAATCATTATAAACTAGACTTTCAGATCCAGATCCCATAGAATAGTAAAAACTGATTTGGTCAGTAAAAACTGACCAAAACTTAAAAACATTGTATGACATGTTCACTTTCATTGTCGCATTATTACAAACTTGTGACGTAAAAAACGCGCGTGCTTTAGACCACACGACTGAAGAAAAACTTCTTAAGCTCCATCTGTCTTACCTCTACAGTAATATACGAAACGAGGTAAGAGGTGTATCTTTTTAGATATAAGTATAGTTTTCCTGAACGGCTTAATGCTGTTAGTCTCTACTGATCTTTACAACGTTGCCGGGCGGGAGGGCAGACACCTAAGGTGCCCAGCTATCAAAAGTGGGACGCATCTAGCACATGGGCACCTTTGGGGTGGAAGCCTCGGCAAGCCGAGGGCCCAAGGACCATAAGACGAGGCACTGTAAATGTTGAAAAGTTAAACTCAATTCGTGTTAAGTTACTTGACAGACAGTTACGTGACATTTAGACATTACTTTTGTGTATTGTACATTTTGTGTATTGTACATTTTGTGTAATTGTACATTTATATCGCAGATATTTTATCATAAACTTGGATCCTGCTGTCGATATTGTGCGATATAGTTGTGCGGCGCGACTTCGCGCGTCATTAACCGCCGCATTTGCATGCCGGCCGGCGCCAAAGCTCGTGAAAATGCCTTTTCATTACCATCAGCTCGCTGAAAAATCGTTTCGAACAGTGGCCTTTATGTATCGGTAATCGGTGTGTGAATTGTTCTGATGTTGTGGTAATAGTGGGTTTTAGTTCAGCGTTTTGTGTGAATATGATGAATGCGTAACGAGGCGAACGGAAGTTAAAAGTTGTTGGTATTCACGTAGATGACCATTGTCAACATAACAAGTAATTTTTGGAAATTACTTAAAATTTGTATTATTATGTTGGTATGTCCGATAAAATGACAATTTACAATTGTCAAGACGGCGACATTAACATTGAACAAAGTAAAAACAAAGTTATACCGGCCGATAGATGGAGCAAAACTAAAGAAGTTTTACTTCAGTCGTGTGGTCTAAAGAACTCTCGTTTTTTTTAAATAATCGAACGTTAACCAGCAATTTAAAGGTCGGCCCTAAGGTACTCAGTAATTTTTAATACATGTACTATTAATATATGCTCTGTGAAATTGTCGCCAATGAAAACAATAATCTAATAGATTAGATTAGAGAAATCAGCACGTTAATGAAAAAAAAAACAATTTAAAATGTGGAATTATAATTTTGAAGATTTTAATTTGGTATTTTCTTGAGTAAACACACGAAAATGGTGCAAGTAATTTAATTGTAATAACATCTTTTGGACCGTTGTTAAACCATTCATTTAAGTGTAGAAAGTTTTGTTACGATATTTCTGCGAGCTTGCGAGTCGATTATTAAGTTTCTATACCTCTCAGTAATAATCCACTATAATTAAATTACGAAAACATTTCCAAACTCAATCTCCATTCGATATGCGACATGTACATTACAATAGAAGCTACATTAATTCCATTGAATGCGATAATTCGGCACTTATTCGCGCCTTTGTGATTGATGTTGTACGAAACGTACCCGCTTGCACAGGAGCGTAGTTAGGGTTTGGGGCAAGTAAATATCAGACAAGACTATCTATATAATAACATTTTTTATATATATCACATTTAACATTTTTTTTTTATTGTTTGATAGGCTCGCGTTTGACCACTATCGCACCTGATGGTAAGTGACGATGCGGTCTACGATGTACGCTTGCCTAGAAGATACCTGTTAAATATAGTTTATACTTTCCATTTAGAGACCATACAATACATGTTTATAGGTATCCAAACGCTAAGCCTCATGTATTTTGTGGCTAAGCTTGAATTCGTCTAGTGCCTACGACCGCTACGAACTGCTACGAAAAACTTTGAATGCAAAGAAACTGTCTTGTACTTTTTGTTCATGATCTATGTTCCAAAACAAACAGAAAACCCACCAGTAAAAAATACAAGCCTACACTAATTTAATATTTAAAGTAAAGTATAACTTTAAAGTCTAGCCCCCAGAGATTTGATATCTAACAGCCTTATTAATAAACGGGTATTAGTCTCGGATTAGTTACTTCAGCTTTTGTCCTTTTTTTGCTACCGGAATATTTAGCTGGATCGAAAGAGACAAAAAATGGTGTAACTAATCTAAAGCTTGTTCGTGTTTATTAATAATGCTGTAACGGTTTAACCACAAAAGATTTGCAAGCCAAAACAAGTGTTAAGGTACTGTTTTTGTATTGTTTACACACGTTTGACGTTTGTCTAAGCCTTATATGTATTTGTGGTAGTACGGTAAGTGTTTACCTATTCCCCCAAAACCACTTGCCTTAACTACGATCCTGTTTTTCTATCAGATTGAATAAAACGCAGTGGCTTCTTTCACGGCATCGAGCGGAGTATAAAGGCGGCGAGTCAATTCGGTAGTACAATGAGTCTTGGCCCACCCGCCTTAGGTATACTATGAGCTACCGCTAGAACGATGAGAATAGAAGTGATTTACCTACAAGTAGAAAACCTCATAGAGGAAATTACAGAATTCATAACAAAACCTAACAAAACCTTACGTTTTAAAATGTTGCTTTTGAAAAAAAAACGGTTTTGCGTTTGTGCGTAGAGAAATGCTGTTGACGGAGTTCGAACTCGCTTATACTAAGCCGGTCTTTTTATTACAATGTGTAAACAAGTCGCTGCAATGCGTTCTTAATATTAGAACTTATGGTAAAATAACATATTATAGTGAATAGCTTGATCATATAATACAACAGATTAATTATAATGATAATGAATTGTTCACGTAGGTACTTGAGGAATCTGCTTTGACAAGCTAAAGTTTTGTTAAAACTCGTATGTGTAGCGGCAAGCGGCATTGTTGCGTCCACTCAATGGCAAACTGGAAAATGGGAGTTCACCTCCCGTGTCGCGCACAACCACTGGGATTTTGTACTCTACAAAACATATTTTTAACTATTTAAACAAGCCTTAAACTAGTACTTGTTTATGATTATCACTGTGAATAAACTTAGTGAAGGTGAAATCTTTGGTGTTATTTCTGACCGACACCTCAGTACTTACATGAGTTAACAATTTGTCAACAATCACCATTGAGCTAGTGCAATGTCAAATAAATTATTATGATACAGAATACTCCACAACACATCACATCTAGAACAGTTGTTCTATGAGTTGGGCGGCGAATCAAACGCGCCGCGTCACGACCTACCGAATTATGAGCACAAAGAGCCGTTGATACCGAATATTCCATATAAATATTGAGCTAATCGCCCTTTCAATGCAGCGGCCCGCTTTTTTATTAATAATTGATAGCAGAACAGCCAGTCATGCGCCGTATTGTGTGGACGAACATATTTTTTGCTGCGAACAACTCATTAATGAGAGGAGGCACATGACGCCGCCAGAGGGCGTGTATGCGACGAAACTAATTTTCGATGAGTTCAGGATGCAAGTTAAATTCGGAACTAATTTTTGTTTGTGCTCGCATCGGGTGATTAGTAATTTTTTATTGGTCACTCGCGTTGGGAACTGTTTTCGAGATATTCTCAGTGCCCACTAAACACTATGGCCTCTAGATTACGATTGGCTTTTGTTGTATATGCGTCAACTTATTAGATTTAGTGTTTTGTATGCACATTACGTAACGTCGTGTGAACCAGCGTTTACTTATAATCCTATTATTTAGGCAGCGTGTCGTCACTTTCGTTAGCACCGCTTAGTCCATCCTGTTTATTTAATTAAACATTCTCACACGTTTTCATAAAACAATAACTTTTAATTTTTAAGTATTATGAGCGACGCTTACTGGCGGTTAGGTTAACAGTAACAGAAGCGTGAGAACTCGGCTAAAAGCGCGCGTTAGCCATGGCTCTAGCCGTTATTAGGATATGCCGGTGATTCACAGCTTAATTCAGATTTTTGACCAAAAAACTACACAGCGAACTTAAAAAAACACGTTTTGTCTTTTAATTCCGACCTCAGAACTTTTTGCTTTTATGTATTTGGTTATATTTTCTGTCTGCGAATAATAAAAAAAAAAGATTCAAATGTTTTTCAAATATTATGTACTATGGTTGTACTAGACTACTGGTCTGTTTTGGTAAAAATAATCATCACACTAATATTATAAAGGCAAAAGTTTGTATGTGTGTATGTTTGTTACTCCTTCACGCTCAAACGTCAGAATGGATTTGGATGAAATTCGGTACCAAGATAGCTTATACACTGGATTAACATATAGGCTACATTTTATTCCGGAAAAGTGAAATGTTCCCGTGGGATGAGCAAATAATTAAAATACTTTTTATCCGCGGGTGTAACCGCGGGGCGCAGCTAGTAATTACATAATTATGAAACTACACGATACTTATTGATGAATTGGTATATAGTTTTTTAAACGGGCTGTTGGTCTCTAACTACCTTTACAGTGTCACCAGGCGGGAGGGTAGGCACTTAAAGCGTCCAACCGTCAAAAGCGCACCGATCGCAAAATCGCTTGCGGCTTAGAAATCACACGTTCAACCTATTTAAGTACACGTGATATCAATAGTAAATAAACCATATAACATTACATGGATAATTTATTTATTTATTTATTAAAAGACCAACAGCATTAGGATAATATAGATAGTAATTACATAAAAACAGAATATTAATGTAGCCAATAATAGGTCTCTATAGTAATACAAGTTTTATAATCAAAGAGACAGCTCGCACTGCATTACGCATGTTTAAAAGAGTGATAATGAGGGTGTGCTAAGGTTTTAGGGTTAGGTGTATGATTATTAGTAGTAACGTTTAATTAATTAATAATAGGTAATTTATGCACGCGTGTCTGGGTGTGTATGTGATTGTTTGCGTGTGTGTGTGTGTTTTGTATAATTATATAGATAGAAAATAACTTATTCCGTACCCAGTAACTGTTGGAATAACTTGTTAATAAACCATATAAAATGCCATAGATTAGATATTCATGGGCACCGTAGCTAAAATGCGGTGTCATTGTTCGCAGACGCTGGCATCAGATAATAAACGTTATTGTTTCAAAGCGGGAAATACATTCACTGCATTTAATATAATTGTGTTAATGAGAATCGTTATCAATTATAATTGTTGCGTTTAAACCTACATAATTCTTTGCTGTGGAGAATGGGCGCGTTATTTTATTAGTTGGTTATATATACACAATGATGTAACGACTAGCTTAAGTACCTACCTATTAGAAGTTATAAATACATATGCAAGTACTTATGATCTGATCTCACCCCATGAACCATGGCCCCACAACACCCAAACATAGAACAAGTACTTGCGCAAATTATATAAAACAAAACTTTTTTTGACTGGCCTGATAGCTCAATTTGTCAAAAAAAGTTTCCTGTAACCCTGCCTTCGGAACTGTAGGTTGTGAGTTCATTTCCCAAAACAAACATTTTTGTGATGCACGTCGATGTTTGTTCTGTGTCTGGCTGTTATATTTATTCTATGTATGTATTTAGAAACAAAAAGTATCTAAGTATTGTATCGGTTATCTGGTTCCCATAGTACTAGCTTTACTTAGTTTGGGGCTAGATGGCGCTGTGTGAAATGTCCACAAAAAAAACCACTAAAAATTCAACTTAATCGTATCACAATTCACACACATAAATACTTACTAATTTTACAACCAAACTTATGTTTATTAAGAACAGGTCTTAAATCTGTAAAAGGCCAAAGGAAATTTTTCACAAAAAGCACTCAAGTGATATGCGTCGTGCACACACGGTACTTAAGCACAGTAAAGATACCAGTTAAACAATGAATATTAAACAATATTGATACTTATCTACATATCGGTAAGTACTATATCTACGCGGTGTATCTAATGACGTGAAACCCATTCCGCGATGAAGTAAAAACATGATAAGTCGGTCGCAGTAACTTTATACAACACTGAATAATCGCAAGAAATAACCGTTTTACAAGAAATAATCATAGTATAGGTAGCAAAAACAAGCTATTAATGTTGCGAGCGGCAGCTTATTTACTATTCATAAGTAAATTATCGCTCGCTCTCACACCGATGAATGTTGAGCATATTAAGGGGATGAAAAACGGATAATGTTATTGCTGTTAGCGGCAGTCAAATTATTTTTGTTCTTTGTCGTTGGATCATTAGAGGCCATAAGAAACTACTCGTTTGAATTACGGATGGTTCAGGACGTTGACAGTTGACGTTTGTTTTTGTTGTAGGTCATTCATTACCTCTCACTATTATTTTTTTACTAAATAATTCACAATGCTGTTCTCTCTGGTAGGTAGAGCCATGTATGAAAATTTAGTCCTTGGTAGAGCTTACGAAAAATTTCCATAAAGACTTACATAAACGTTTTATTAAAACATTAGTAAGTTGGTACTTAATTACATTGTCACACTAATATTATAAATATAATGTGTGTATGTTTGTTACTTCTTCACGCTCAAACGGCTGAATGGATTAACTGGATTAACATATAGGTCACATTGTATCCCAGAAAAGTGAAATGTTCTCGTGGGAGGAGCAAATAATTAAAATACTTTTATCCGCGGGTGAAACCGCAGGGTGCAACTAGTTAGTATATATACTGTCTGAAATGGTTGTGTGCTGTAAATACCTCTATTACTTAGGTATTACTTTTAAGTATGCCATAGAGTTGCAAACAAGCCTACACCCATACCCTGAAGCGGTCACCGTAGTTGCCTTATATGGAAATTAAAGGCATTGTCAATGTGGTGGCTGTGTTGCTAACATCAGGTGAAAGACTAGCTTGTCATGACAATCTTTAAAATAAAATAACGAGTGTGCTTTAGACCACACAACTGTAACTAAAAGTGTAATTAAAAGTAAAACTTCTTTGTCTTCCACTCTTGCCCCTACAGTAATATACAAAACGAAACTCTTTCTTTCTACCCCCAAGTAAAGCGTGCGTAAAGAAGATTTACTTCAAAAGTCATCCACGTGGTGGCAGGTGGTCATGGCAAATCGCCCCTGTGGTCACAACGATAGACTGTAACTGTTAACGGGCACGGACGGTAACAACCAGTACAAGTTAATTCCATTGCAGTTATCTGGCCTTAGATAATTTATTCGCTGGTGTATATTTTGTTCCCTTAACGTTTTAGCTCAACATTTTCTTCGAATCAAAAACACCGATTTCAGTAAGTATAAGAATCCAATAAAGCGTCGTACGCAGAAGCCAACTGGGTGTTCACGAAACGATTTCACTCTGTCGGTAACACGAGCGCTGTACCAGTCGAGCGGAGCCTGCGGTCGCGCCGATATTAACACTGCGAAATCACAACGACGCACACATGCTTGTGAGATGTGCACTGAATGCACCGGTTACGGATTTGTATAAAATAATTTTATATCTAGACTAGTTGCGCCCGCGGATAAAATGCGTGTTAATCCAACGTATAAAAATTCATTAAAATCCATTCAGTAGTTTTGTGTGAAAGAGCAACTAACATCCACACATACAAAATTTCGCGTTTTTTTAAGTAAGGAGTAAGGATTAATAAGAATAATGAATGCAAAAAAATCTGTTCTCTAATTAAAGGAGCTAAGGCGCTGATGCGTTCAGTCAAAAGTTCGACCCGCGACTTCTTTTCTCTGAACACTGGAATTGCTTATTTATTTCGCATCGCAAATTGTGTGCAATGTACCTAATTTAAGTGGACCACTTTTGAGAAGCTTTTATCATCTCACTTTTATTTTATCTGCACCGAAATTAAAGATCTGTGTAAAAAATCATTCAATGTAGGGCTTGATTCCTCGAAAAGTTTATATACTTAGTTTGGAGAAAATTAGATATACTTCAAAATTACTTCAAAAGTTTTGAGCTTTAGCAAATACTGTAACGCCATAATTTTCAATTTTTACTATGAAGCTCCAACTGATGATTGAGATGAGCTTTTGAAATGACATATATTCCTCGCACAAGAATGAGGAGATCTTTTTAAAACTAATCATACAATCGACAAATTGTTGCTGTATAGTATAGGTACGTATACTATATAGATAATATAAGTACCTATCCAACATTAGTGAGTTAGTTTTCGTTTTGGGCTTTTTAAGAAATACTGTGTCCTTAGCGTAGCTCTTATGTCAAAGCTTCTTGCCAAATATATAAACTCATTAGTTAAGACTATCAGAAGAACCCACTTCTCCCACTGTATCCTTCCCAAGAATTTCCATAACTCGTTCGACCTCAAGGAAACGTTAACGAGTCACTCATTTCTATTTGTAATCTGTTAGTGCTCACATACCTAATGTTCATAAACTGTTGATGTGTGCGAGGTAGCCGCAGGTCTCGTGTTACGCGTCACCGATACATTAACCAATAGTTTAGCTTGATCATATCGATTTACAATTGACCACATTAATGTAGCTTCACTTAGTTTTACAATATTAAGTTTTCTTTCATCATCTTAAAACGTACACTGCTTGACGAATAGGAAATAACGGATATAGCCTATTTTTCTTTTGTATTTTGTACTATTTGACAATATAATTCTATATGCTTTGTACAATAACTTAATTTTAAGCCTATTTGTAATAAATCTTTTGACTTTGACTTTATACCTAACGGGTTACTCGTAATTCTCACGTGTCCTTTACTTAAGTATACCACCGAAACATACAGGGATTTGGTCAAACGTTTGGTGGAGGCATCAGGTGACCGGAATGCTGGCTTTTGTTTTGCACAAAAAATAAGCATTACCATTCAACGTGGTAATGCTACGTTCTTCTGGGCACTTTTCCCACCACCAACGGGTTACTATAATTTATTTTTAGTTTTATCTATTTTAAGTTTTTAGATATAGTTTTTGATTTTAGCTTGACAGCCTCTGTGGTGTGGTGGTTAAGCAAGTCGGACCATAACCCAGAGGCGGCGGGTTCGATTCCCGCAGCAGGACAAGTATTTGTGCACAGAAAAAAAGGAGGCAAATACTTGTTCTGAGTCTGGGTGTTGTGGGACCATGGTCCTCGTAGTTCCTGGGGACTAGACAAAGGGAATCCTAGTTAGTGTCCAGGACTATGGATGTGATCGTTGGGCGTTATTATTATTAATTAGTGGAAAGATTCGAACCCCATACCACAGAGCGCAGTCACTCAACCACAAAGCTTAGGGTTGGCATAGCAGTTGATCAGTATTTAGTCAAGATTACGTCCGTTTATTGAGCGAGCCGCGGAGACCGCAACCACGCACACATGTGTAGAGGCAGAGTCAGTTCACAGTTGACTACAGCTCAGCTGCAATGTGGGTTTACTAGTAAACTTACCTAGATATAAATAATATACTATAAATTATGCAAACCGGTGTCCTAAGTCGAGACAAGTTTTTTCACAATTCAACCTAATGAAAGTGGATTTTAAGGTTGACATAACAGTTGGACGACGCAAAATCCCAAAAAATTTTAGTAAAAAATGGTTGTCTGTAAAGTCGGTTTGCAGACGATGATTTTACGTAATAGCGTCATAAAAACATTTACGCCTATCGTGCCTCTCTATCGCTTGTTCCGCGCTCTCGCTTGCACGCTCGGCTCAGGCGGAACGTGACAATTTTTCGTGCGTGCAACCGGCAAAAAAAAAATCATGAATCCACTTATTCTTCACCATAGAAAGAAAAAGAATAAAAAAGAAAGTAAACTTATTCAAGGCATAATAAAACATTCCATTTTTCAACATTTTTTTAAAATTCAAACTTGTCTAGCTTGTGACCGCGCTCTCACCTGATCGGAAGTGACGATGCGATCGAAGGTGTAGCATGCTAGCCAAGTAAATACCTATTCACTCTTCCCTTGAACACGCCCGGGTCATATTTTGCTGGAAACACAAACGCTGGCAGGGCATTCCATTCCTTAGCCGTTATAATTAAGAACGTTGAGTCTATTCGCTTGGTACGAATGAGTGGTATTTCGACTACGAAAGGATTATGTATTAGACACGCAAAAAACGATTCTGCGTCGCTATATGGTAGGTACAGTGACGTAACTCGTATTCATCATCCTATATTGGTATAGATTGCCTGTGTGCAAGATGCTGTGCTCAGGACGCGATCCGGACAGATGCTCATCATGTGGTTAATAGGCTATGTGCACAAGGCATGTGGAAGTCAACCTCTCGGCCCATTGGTTCGACGTCGCTGCTACTATCAGTAATCGATGTGAAACACTCCGATATCGATATTATCCATCGACTTTATTTGATTTTGTTTTGGGACGGTTGTCACTTGATATTATAGGTTAGGTAATTATGATTTCGTTGATGGGTTCTTGCATAAATTAAACAATTTAAATATTAAGCTTCTTTTATGGATTGAGGGTTGATCTTTCAATAGACATATTGTTCTTATTATAAGGTCAAATATTAGACACTTTTTATTATATTAGAGTTTTAAATAAACGTTATCATTTATATTCTAATTGAAAAATCGGACCTTAGTTTCAATATTTTATGAATTAGCTGTGAATACCAAATAACTGCATAGACATTACGAAATTAGTTTCAACGAGCATCAACCAACTATTGCGAAACAGTCCCCTATGAGTCTCTCAACAAGTAATTAGGTAATAACATCAAATGACCTATTCAGCTAAAATGAGAGTAGGCTATCGTCAGAAGATGCTATAGATTTAAACAAGGCTGACAAATATGTAACTATATACCTGGGCAAGTTAAACAATTTCGTTACATAATCACAACGCGTAACGTACGTTTGTCGCCCCACTAGCCAAAGACAAGTTTAAACGCACGAAAAATGCGACATTCTCTACCGACACCTCTACATGTCGTCACCCGATACCCGCCGTTTTGGACGAGCGATTATGAGGAAATCGATATCACAGAACAACTAGGTTTAATGGATCTATTTCACGATTTTAGTCGACTAGTTCGTATTGCTCTTTACTCGATTGTAGGCAATTGATTGACTCAAGCGTGACCTCGCAGAAGTTCATCTTAAATACAAAATATCGAAATAGAATATCGAAATATCGAATATCGAAATATATGAAGTGCGTTTCCGCTATTTTCGAATGTAGGTACTTAGATGATAATTTGGTACACTCTCTACCTCTTTGGCGATTGTAAAAATAAATTGCCCAAGTACTGATTATAGGTATCTACTTACGATTATGTTGCTTTACCGATATATACCTATTTAGTACAAAAGGCGCCCGCAGCTTCACCCGCACCTTACCGTCATCCGGCGGCAATTTGATTTTCTGGGACAAAAAGTATCCGATGTTGATTCCGGCTATGGTATTATTTAATCTGTGATCCCGGTAATACCAAAAACATGCTTTCAAAATTTCGTCAAAATCGGTTCCACCGTTTTTAGGTAAAAGCCACACAAATAAACCATAGATTACATTTAACTTTTATGTATTAGTAAGGATAAGAATAGTGATAGGAAACTTAATTATCAATTATCAGTAATATGATTTCATACTCCAATCCATTTATAAATAGTTGTATGAATACTCTGATTCAGATTTAAATCGCCTTAAAGCTAGCCCCTTAAGTACTATTTTATCTAAAATACTATTGAGTAACTTGAATCTGTGAGAGCGTCGTCGCCGCGCGTCGCGTGCGCAGCGGACCGGAGTATGCCTTCCTATTCCTGCTTCTCAGTTTACACGGTAAACGAGAGCGATGGATCATAATCAGTTATTTAACATATTGCGTCATATCGATAATCAGGAAATTAATTCATCTGCTAGATTGGTCGCATCTAAACTATTTGAAAGAGGTAAGATTTGATTATTGTTTGCATTGAATAGGCTCTGAAACTAATGAATCGATTTGAAAAATTCTTTCATCAATACAATCGTACATTATCCTGGATGAACATAGACGATAGAATATACAAGGTGGCATTTAATTAACTCTTTTCCTTAAATGTATCCATGCTATAGAATATTATTAAAAAGTCCAATTTAAAAAAAAAATTATTTTGTTTTAGTATTTAGTGCCTCTTAAAATAACTGCATGACAGCCGAAATATCTATTTAACGGTAAACACAGCGCGGGCATCAGCTGAGTGCTTTGTAAATGTTTCGTAGGCAATAAAATACCTGCTTTGTCAATGTCACAAGGCTTTTCTTTAGAATTTGAATTTGATAATACCTAGATTTAAGTTTTTTTGAGTAAAGTACTTTTTTATTTAGTTATATGGGAGCATTCTATAGCGTGGACTGAATAGATATATTTAAGCAAAAAAAAACGAATTAAATTCCACCTTGTATATGTATATGCCTATACCCGTGTGAAGCCGTGGCGAACCACTAGTCTCTAATAAAGATAAATACATTTAGCCTCCTAACTACCGTCTTTGATTCGTCCAAGCCTTAGGAATAATGTCTACTTCTATTTATTCATTTATTTATTCTTCTATTCTTAGGAATAATGTTTACTTATTTAAACCATAGATAAGTAGAAAATGCTTCATTGCACTAACAACAAATGTAGGTACATAAGCGAACTGTGTCTATAGGGATCCAGGAACTACGAAAACTATGGTCCAACAACACCAAGACTGAACAAGTATTTGCGCTTTTTTCTGTGCACAAATACTTGAACTGGTGCGGGAATCGAACTCGCTGCCTCCGGGTTATGAGCCGACCTGCTCAACCACCATACCACAGGGGCTGTTGATTTTAAATACCTGTACTTATGTAGGTAAGTACAACTACGTAATATGTTAACGCTTCTAAATAATTGCGTTTAAATAGGTACCTAAAACATCTCTCAATATTAAGCGGTCCCAAGTCAATAAAACGAATATTTTCATTTACAGGATTTGTTAACATAAAAGGGTGAATTTACATTTTGATGTTCGCAAGTGCTGTTGGGAGTAAAGTCGAGTTGGCTCCCTAAATTTTAAAACATCATTTGCATATGCTTTGAGTACATAAACGACTCTTTCTGGAGCACTTTGACTGGGGGCAAGGGGGGAGCCGTGGGTTGGGGGCGGAGGCAAAGCTTTTAGTCTAAACAACTGGCTGCTTAGGCAAGAAGACTATGTATTTACAGTTTTAAAACGAAACCTCTTTCGGAGTTGTGATACGGGCGGAAATCTCGTCAGCTTTTTGCCCGTGAAGTGTATTCCTGTAGGCACCTGTAGTTATATACGTTGCTATGTGAGTTGTTATGCATTGTGCCGGATTGCTTGCACCAGTAGTGAGAAAGAGAATTCTTTTTTCAAACTCATATATTGTAATGGGCTTGCTATATAATATTTGATAATAAGCACTTTGTAATTTTATGTGCTTAGTACAATAACTTAATTTTAAGTACCTAATATAATTTTGACTTGTAAAAGGGCTAAAAATAGCCTATTTGCAATAAATCTTTTGACTTTGACTATTCTTTTAAGCTAAGTCATCGGCACTGGGCTCAAAGTTTTAAATGGAATAAATTAATTTTCGTAACAGACATGCTACGAAAGTCTACGAATGCTAGGATTGAAATAAATAATCGTAAAAAATATAACATTTATTTTTATTTTTTTAGTATGGGCATTTCACATGCCAAGCCAAACCAAGCAAAGCTGTATGGAAACCAGATAACTGATACAACACTTATGTACTTTTTGCTCATAAATACATACATAGAATACAATATAACATCCAGGCACAGAACAAACAACTATATTCATCTCACAAATGTTTGTCCTAGATGAGAATCGAACCCACAACCTACAGTTCAAAAGGCAGAGCTACTACCAACTGAGTTATTAGGCTAGTCAGTCTATATAAGTTATTACGTCGTCTCCAAATGGTACCCGCTCGGTCAACGAACATAATGGTTGGGCCAAACATCAACTAAAAAGTACCATGTTATACGCATGGAAAAGAAAAAATAACGTGATACCGAAAAAATCATCAGTTCTGTTTCATTATTGGACCAATAAATCTACTAACGAAGTACGAGGAACCTATGAGGTTAGATATACTCCAATACCACCAAGTAAGCAATCTACCATTTCAATATTTTTTAGAAACCAAGCTCACCAAAAAACCTTAAAAAAACAAACAAAAAAAAAAACAACCAATTAATCCAACACTTGCAAAAACATTTTCTCGCTAAAAGCTGAGTTTTTCAAAGCAGTCCACTAAAACCGTAAAAGGTCAATTTACATACATTCCGGCTGCTTCAGAAGATGGTACGAGTGAGGAATTTCGCAGGCGCGGCGCGGGGGTGTGAAGGTGAAGCGGGGAAAGGGGAGAGGTAATCAGCGTAATGCCAATCATGCAAATGCCGAGATCCGACTGAAAGCCTCAACCGGCTTGTTTCAGGAGTTAAAATGGAGATCCACTTAGTGGGACACGCAACTCACATACGCAATTGATGCCGTTGTTGGTCAAAGAGTGATAAATGTAGATAGGACAAAGCGCAATATTTCGTTCAAAAGTTATATGGACATCAGGAAACATTATGAGCTTCATGAGTAATATTAATTTGGGAATGGTTTTAATAATATATAATGTACAGTCCCTAGCCTAGCACAAAAAGTAGCAAAGCTTCAAAATGTTATCTGTTTTAATTACTTTTTATTTTTCGAATGTTAATACCACACAAAACAGGGATTTTTTTTATCTCTTCCTTCTAGTCCTTCTAGGATGGTGTGAAGTGATTATACAATTTATAGGTAGGTGAGTACTTTAAACTAGTACTTTTGACTAGTCCATCAATTCAAGGTCGCTCAGCGAGCTATGGAAAGAGCTATGTTAAGAGTATCTCTGCGGGATCGAATCCGAAACGAAACTATTCGCCAGAGAACTAAGGTTACCGACATAGCTCAGCGAATTAGCAAGCTGAAGTGGCAATGGACTGGTCATATCTGCCGAAGAACCGACAACCGTTGGGGTAGACGTGTTCTGGAGTGGAGACCGCGGATCGGCAGACGTAGTGTAGGACGACCTGCGGCGAGATGGAGCGATGACATACGCAAGGTAGCTGGGAATAACTGGAAAAATAGAGCCGAAGACCGGGCTCAGTGGCGTGCCTTGGGAGAGGCCTATGTCCAGCAGTGGACTAATATAGGCTGATGATGAGTACTTTAAAGATTTCATTTTGATTGATCGGTAATTGAATTGTTACCTATCGTAGGTACTCACTTTATTACTCTTCTGCACTATAATATATTCTATGACCAACCACGAACGAACAACATAGCCCACTCCTAACGAATTTAAACGCCGGCATAAACTGAACTGTATACTCACTAATTGGGGATTTGTAACAAGAACTCCTGTCTTGCTTTGAGCCAACTTGGAAGTGCTAAAAGTGATTTACTCCTATTAGGTAGATATAGGGAGATACCTAAACTTATATACTTAATTACTTACAGTTGCTACTTTTGTGAAATTTGAAAGAAATATGTTTTTCTATTTATTTTGTAAGAGTAGGTACCTACCTAACGTAAAAATTTAAATATTTAAAATAAGTATGTATTAGTTTTATGTAATATTACGGTACCTAACGTAAAAACTTGAAAATTTATAATAAGTACTCACTAGATTTATGTAATACTAGAAGCATCTCGCGGTTACACTTGCATTTTTATTTATATATTTTTTTATTATGTGACCTCCAGGGGGGGTTCTATGTGTCGTTTATTTATGTTCAAATAGTTTTGTGGCTGACTGTACCTGACATTTTCTTACCCTCATCTCCTATATTCTTTAAAAGCGTATTTGATTGCTTTACATTGAGAGAAAGTGTAAAGATGGCGCATTAATATTTAAGTACATTCCTCACACCTATAAAGGATCAGAAACACTGCCTAAAATATAAATTCAGTTCATTTACACATTAATCAGAAGCCTCGTTTTATTTTCCATTAAAGGGTGCTAAAAGCAATATGGCCGACTTTTCGCGCGCTTCTCGGGTACATTTCGAATTCAAAACATGGAAGTGAGAGCTCGGGTAATGTTGCCACTTTTAAATATTAAGATGAGATTATTGTAAGGAGACACGGAGACGTGTCGCAAATTGATTCTAACTACTCAATCAGAAAGTCTGTGATTTGCATGTTTTGATACTTAAGTAAAATTGCAGCTTAAAAATATTGCCATGACATGTACCATCAATGGACAAGGTAGATACATTCCTATCTATTATATACCAAAAGAACGGCAAAAATTTAAAACATAATTTTTATTTATTCTGTCATAAAAATTCTTACGTAAAATATAAAATAATAACAAAAAAATTAACATTTCATTTATACAATTAGAATAAGAAACCGCTGAGTTTGGTCCTTTCAGTTTAACAGTAGAAATCATAAATATTATTAAAGTACTTACTTGATAATTATTCATATAGGTACGTATAGAATGCATCGCGACAACTTGTAAAAGCAGTGAAAATGTAGGAATTATACAAATTAACATATCAAACGCGAATTCGTTATTCGCCACACCACCCCACTCTGCCGCGATTGAAAGTCTTGGTACTTGCATTTATTTTTTACAATGGTTAAAAATAAATATATACTTAGTTATGCGATATTTTTGTGTTTATATTTTAGTTATCTAGGATTGTTTGTTATTTAAATTATTGAGTAAAAGCAGCGACAACAAATAGTACTGTTACATTAAACAATTATGATAATAAGTCTTAGGAAAGAATATAGCCATCTTCATAATTTATTTCCCGGTATCTTCCATCTGACATTTTACTAGTGTGGGGACATCTCACGTAACTCTGCTCTGCGAGTGTTGTGCTGCTAGCAATAGTAATTGGTGGATTTGTTTTATCAGTACCTATGTATCCAATCAATAATCTAGATTCCATGAAATAATTATTGAAAATAAATTACAACGCCCAACGATCACATGCATAGATCCTGGAACTTAGCTAAGATTCTCTGTATCTAAGGACCCTCGAACTACAAGGACCACGGTCTCACAACACCCAGACACACAATAAATACCTAAAAATAAAAAAAAATTTAAATTAATGTTCTAACCTAATAAAATTTAAAAAGTACTTAACGTCAAAATATGTCAAAAACAATAATGAATTTGCAAAAAAAGAAGGGCACCTATTTACTCCTGGATAAGAAAACTCTGAACCGAAGCTACGATTGCAGCCCTAAAGAAGCGCTCTGCTACAGTTGGTTAATTTGTGTCACTGTACTATCAAGTAGTGTCGGCTACAGTATGCAGTGATGTCGGTAATAGACACGACGCTGCACTCGCACATATAAATGACATTTTAAATTGAAGGGTTGAGAATAAAAAGGGTTTAACTGTCAAATTGATAGTTTCGAGAAAATTGACTTTAAACGTCGACGGCGTCATTTTAATGTAGAGTGCTTATAAGGTAATAGAAAAGGTTTATTTAAGTTTCAGTTGCTTGCAAATGTTTTAATTCTATTTTAAAATAATAAATATAGTAGTAATTCATACAATTATTGTATAAATATAATATAATAAAATAAATATAATAATGTTTTTATGCTAAGCGAACTGTATTCCTGTGACAGATAAACCGTTTTTAGACTCAAAATCTCGAGATATAAGCTTCATTTTGGTATTTTGAGAATGTATTATTGAAGATAATTTCACGCTGAATCCAACGATACCCATAAGTCATTTTGTGAAAAAAAATCAGTTAAACCCTTTTTGTTCTCACCCCTTCAATTGGAATCAGCGCAAGTGCGATATTGCCCCACTCGCCTCGGGCTGTGAAATGTGCGAAAACGTATTAAAAAAACTGCTGTGTGAAAGGGGACCGCATAATATCGATACGTGAATTGCTTCAACTGCATATATCTTGTATGTATCGGCAGAAACGTGTTGTGGGTAGGTAGGTTGCAACCTATATAATTATAGGCCTTCAGCATGTCCACACCGCGCCGTGTCTGGAACAAGAATGATCCGTAGCACACCAATCGATCCCTTTATATAGCCAGACAGGTAGGGGCGCCATGACAGTTGCCGGTGCTGCCACTGTAATAAATTTAATGCCACCACAGGGTAAATTACGGTGCTCGATCGCTGTGCATAGAGTTTATAACTGGACGTAGCCGCCGTCACGGCCATACTGACGTGCGTACGTCCTCGTACGCTTAGCTTCACTTTGTACCTGGTGAGGTACTTAAGTATCAGTGTTATTGCTCGTTCATCCTGACAATTAAATTGAGTTAAATTTGGAGTCAAAGTCAAAAGATCAGTTTTCAATTTGATTACTCAAAAGTATTTTAACCTTCCAGTCATCGTCAGGGTTAACCCTTCAGGACCATTAGTATACCTTCATTTATAAAAAATGGACCGAATAATGCTAACCGGATCGATATCCCTTTAACACCCAAAAATCATCATTACTACATTTTTTATGGACCAATTCGTGCTAGACCGGATAGATATCCCTTTAGCAACCTACATTTTTTGTGGACCAATTAGTGCTAGACCGGATAGATATCCCTTTAGCAATCTACATTTTTTGTCATCATTTAGCATTCTCTTTTTCTTATTTTTTCTCCCTTTTTTCACTTTTTTTTCTTTTTCTTACCCTTTTTTTTCTCTTTTTTTCTCATTTTTTTTTCTAACGATTCATTACTTTTTTTACCAAAACTTTCATTCTCTTTTTTTTTCTCTGGTCTGGGTTAACCCTGCAACTAAAATTGATATTAGTGTCACCCGCCGTCACGTCATCATATTTTCGGCGATGCTTGAAGAGTGATGTGTAAATGGGCAATCCCACTTCTGATATCGGCAGAAACGTGTTGTGGGTAGGTAGGTTGCAACCTATATAATTATAGGCCTTCAGCATGTCCACACCGCGCCGTGTCTGGAACAAGAATGATCCGTAGCACACCAATCTATCCCTTTATATAGCCAGACAGGTAGGGGCGCCATGACAGTTGCCGGTGCTGCCACTGTAATAAATTTAATGCCACCACAGGGTAAATTACGGTGCTCGATCGCTGTGCATAGAGTTTATAACTGGACGTAGCCGCCGTCATATGTATCAATGTAAAATAATAATAACAATAACAATAACGCCCAACGATCAAATACATAAATCCTGGACCCTAACTAGGATTCCCTGTGTCTACCCAGGAACTACGAGGACCATGGTCCCAAAACACCCAGACTCAGAACAAGTATTTGCGCCGTTTTTTCTGTGTACAAATACTTGTCCTACCACGGGAATCGAACCCGCCGCTTCCAGGTCATGAGCCGACCGGCTCAACCACCACATCACAGAGGCTGTCAAAATAGAGTCACAGTTACATGATAGGTATAATCCTTGACCTAAATATATTAATGCAATTGCACTTAATATCAATTAGAAAGTAACTTATTTCAAGTCAGTGCAATAAAGCTATAAGAAGGATTATTTAACCTAAACATGTAATTCGAAATCCCCTTTGTTTGAAATACCTACACACATTAAACTTTGTAGATATTTCAGGAATATTTTTGTAACTAAATAAGTTAACTCACGTGAAAGTAATTAGAATGCGAGTAAATTCCAAATCTCGAAGTGAAATTAAGCTTTAAGGCGAGACTACATACATTGGATTTTTGTTCCTAGTTGTGTATGTACTACATAAATATTGGTATAAGGAAAAATATTTTCAAACCATTTGTGGAGTTTTTGGCGGGAAAACGAAAAAGATCGTGTCGCCGCATTGTATTATTTTCCAAAACTTGTGTTATTTTCAGTGTTAGTGCATAAAATTGTTGGCATTTTATTTGTTAAGTGCTGGACTACAGGCATGAGTGTGGGAAAGTGGTATAATGATGGTGAAATGTTTCTTTTCATGTTGTTTCCAAAACTCCATAGAAGCTTCTGGTAAAGTTGCCACCACTTTACTAGGAGCATGACTTGACTAGACCATGACTTGATTTGATGACTTGGACTGAGACTTGACTTGACACATATATATATTAAATTAACTTGAAAAATTACCAATTACTTGACACTGGCTAAATACACAAAAGTGTGGAGCCAAAACAAAACAAAAAAAAAACCATTTGTGGGATCACCCCAGTGGGTGTGTCCTTACGCTACCTCAGGCGACGCTTTAGCTAAACGGTCGCTAAACGTTTGGGCGGCCCGCCCTACGCACTTCAACACCACAGAGGCACCCTTTAACAATATCTACTGAAATTGAACCTTACACCTTTGATTATATGGCGAAGTAAACCAATGTTGGAGGTGATAGAACCGTGGCAAAGTAAAGAGGTGCTAATGTCCCTACGTACAGCTTAAACGGTTGAATCTACCTACCGTTCAGCGGGCGTGACTATGTTCCTTATATGCATTATATTAGGTACAATAGTGTTTTCAGTTTCAGAAAAGAATATAGATAGGTACAACTTGATTTCGTGAGATTATGTATTTGGCTAGATGTAGATTGAGGTTTTAAGATAATTATTGATCCGGATAGAACAACACATTAGTGTTTTGTGTTTATTAGAATCCTCAGGTTATGGGAAGGTTTTATGTATTACAATCAACAAACAATGCTCCAGCAACCAAAGAGTGTAATATAATAATAATGTTAATAATAATAATAAGGCCCAACGAACTCACCACCCAGACACACCCAGCTTCAGAACTGCACTTGTCCTGCCGCGAGAATCGAACCCGCCGCCTTCAGGTTATGAGCTGACCTGCTCAACCATCGCACCACAGAGGCTGTCAATATGGTATACGAAACAATAGAGCGCGTCTCCGATATATTCCAAGAGATTTCAGCCTAATTTAGAGTCTGCAGCTCGTGTAGTGACAAACGTGCACGCCGTCCAGTTGATGGTAAGTGGTCACCACGCGAGGACTACTGATTAGTATAACACAAATTTCAGATGTACCCGTACGCACCTTTTTCCTGTAATATGTAGGTACCTACTTTTAATACAAATTTGCGTCTTTTTGAGTCAATAGTGAATGTAGGTTTCTCATCAATGGGTAAACGTGTTTCACCTTAGACCACATCACACTTCTTTTAGTTAAGATGTTTTCAAACGTACGTACTTTGTACATTAGATTCTTGGCCCATTATAGCATTAAGATAACCTATTATAATGATGGAATCGACAAGATATCTATATAAACAATTAAAGAATAAGAAGCCTATTTTATCTTTACAACAAAAAACCACCGACCCTCTATGGACTGACTGTATGGTTGGTTTTAGAAGAGTGGGTTATCGTGCGGGAAAGTGTTTTGACCATCTCTTTCCAGTTTTCCATGAAAAGAAGCCACCAAGTGGTGGGCACTTGGGCAGCTGAAAGCCAGTGGTAAGAGATATTTATGTAGCCATCGGGCCGCTAAGTGTCACCCCCGTCTCTCCCCCGGGACGTATTAGGTAATAGTCACTCGGTAAAAATTATGAGCTCAGAGATGGACTTGGTTTTTATTTGAGGCCAATTCTCATAATTTATAACGTACAAATAGGTATACATATATTATGTTCAATGTAGGTACGTAAGTATTTGTTAAAAAGACAAATGTCTAATTCCGCAAGTGTACATGTAAAACAAGATATATAACATACTAGTTGCCCGCCCCGGCCTAGCACGGTTGAATTAGTAAAACGCGGCCGAACGGGATAAAACTTCCTATGTCCATCTCCTGGTTCTAAGCTACGTCCCCACCAATTTTCAGCCAAATCGGTTTAACCGTTTTTGAGTTATAAATAGTGTAACTAACATGATTTTCTTTTAAATAAATAGATATACTTTTTCTTTAAAACAACAAACAAAAATGTGTTTTAAAAGTTGGAGAAAAAATTAAGTTAGTACTTTATGCTAATAATTTGAGTTTCTTTATAAAATACCCAACCTCTTTATTTTGTTTGAAGTTGGTAATATAACTTGCAAGTGAAAAGTCGGTCCATAGCATTACTTTGTTAATGTTCTTCCAACATATTGAATGCGACTCTGCCATTCTCCGCCCTGCGATACTCTGCCCTGAGTAGATAGATACTTAAGTCAGAAGTCACGAACATTTTGCTTCTTTCAAATATTTTAGGATATTTTTTTTTCATGTTAAAGGGAGCAAACAAGCATACGGCCCACCTGATGGGAAGTGGACATCTGTAACACCGGAGGAGGTGTCACCAATGCATTGGTACCCTGTAGTATATTCAATTATTGCTGGAAATTAAACTTATTAGCTTTAATATAGCGGACTTAAATATATTAACATCAATTACCTCTTTTAAATACACGATTCACATAGTTTCAACTAAATTTTAAGCATATATTTTGCTCAATACACAGTAAGACGCCACAATATTAGTAAATTTGACCTATACAGTTAATGATATCATAGTACTTCGTCTTACATTTAGCTACCTCCGTTGGCTCAATGACACAATCTAAAGTGTATCTTGGCCGAAACAAAAAACCCTCCTCATATGAATGGAGTATATGAACATTTCAAAGAATACACAAAGTTTTGCCTATAATCCCCCAGGTGATTAAAGTGGATTAGACTTAATAATAATAATATTAATAATAATATGTGTGGACATCTCACACAACGACATCTAGCCCCAAACTAAGCAAAGCTTGTGCTATGGGAACCAGATAACTGATACAATACTTAGATACTTTTTTGTTTGTAAATACATACATAGAATACAATATGACACCCAGACACAGAACAAACACCTATGTTCATCACACAAATGTTTGTCCTGAGTGGGAATCGAACCCACGACCCACAGTTCAGAAGGCAGGGCTACTACCAACTGAGCTATCGGTTTTTTTTCCTTTAGAGTCGCATGTTCGCATATAGATCCACTTTTCTCCATGCCGCTCAAAATACCACGTTTAAAAATTATGTCAGCAAAGTTGCGCGTCTCTGAGTCGTCAATTTTTTGCACGCCTAGTTAATAAGTGTCTACTGGGTCGTGAAATATTACAAATTGCGTCCTCCCACCCTCCGGGCGGGGCGGGCCTCCCAGTTTTATGCTGGCTTTTTCACTGTGAACGTTGAGGGTGCTCGATCATAAGCATCAAATGAACATAGGTGTCTGATCTGCTTACTGAGTGTGAGCTTGCGTAATAGCTTTGAGATTGGATTAAAAATTGCAGGGGATAAGTTTGAATCTACCACACAGCCTCATACATTTTCTTTGGCTGCCGCCCGCGGCGAGTTGTCAATAAAAAAAGCCGCGCGGTAGGCCGCGCAGCTTACTCCGCCGGTCTGTTCCAACCTTTAGGAAAATTACTAGTAATTCGATTTTTTTGTTTGCCCTACTTGAAAAATAGGAGACGATTTCAATTCGGTACATTTTTGTGTATTACCTGTACAATTGTAGTCGATTTTGACGATAATTTTTTTTCCCAAGTCCCACAGGTAAAAGAAATTAGTTAAATGTTTGTAGATCTGATGTTGTATTTTGTTACGCCTGGATTGTAAAATTATCTATATATCTTACTATATGTTACACAATGGTAACATGTCATACAGCTTCCTAATAACAAAACTTTCCACTTTGTTGAGCTTAAAATTTGAGCTTGCGTACATTTATATTAAATATCTTTTATATATGACGGCGGCAACGTCCAGTTATAAAATCTATACGAAGCGAGCAGTAACTTAATTTACCCTGTGGTGGCATTTAAATTGATTACAATGGCAACACCGGCAACTGTCATCGCTTCCCCACCCATCTGACTATATAAAGTGAGCGCTCGGTGTACTACGGATCATTCTTGCTCCGGACACGGCCCGATGCGCATGCTGAAGGCCTATAGTTATATAGGTTGAAACTTACGCACAAGCCCGTTCATCCGATATACAAATATATATATCTTTTTTAATTTTAATAAATATCTTTTTGTAGTTTACTAATATCGACAAAATATCGACAATTTTCAACACCATGGCTCGGCATTCCAATTGCATAGATCTATTAATAAGAAGACAAGTAAAAGGAGTGAACGCTTGTAACGCCCCCCCTGAAAGAGCCCTCTTTACCGTATACCCTAACCGGCCTAACCCTAATTGATCTATAATAGTAGTAGTAGTAATATAAGTATAATAAGGTATATAAACGTTAGAGGTGTTATAGGTGGTGATGAAGTAAATATGGCCAAGTGATAGTGATCGTCTAATAATGTGGTAGGACCGTACGTTGTGATTTTGTAGTAACCCTAGTTCTTTAAAGGTAGTGAGACAATTCCTAAGGTGACCTAGCTAACCGATCTTGTGTTTATCGTTTGTTTATTATTTACTTTAGGATTTTAAGATGAATTATTAGGATTTGTAGCAAATATGTATTAACGTTATTAATTAGATTATATTTACGTAAATATGCAAGTATATTAAGAATATAGGTATCTATTTATTTATCTAGTATACAAGTATTATGGTATTGCTATAAATAGTAAGTAGGTATTTAGGTATTACATTATTGTAATTGTAAGCAACTCCGAACAGATACTAACTAGTGGCATAACGATAATAGAACTTGAGTAGGAACCAACGTATTGTTTTCGTAAGTGATTTGAGTTATATATGAGACCTAAGTTATTCCTTATAACATTCATCTCATGCTTTCTGAGTTTACATTAAATATAGTTGGGTTGCACTTATCAGCAAAACTACAGCATGTCATTTTCTGCTATAATTCTGTTCTAGGAGCTCCTCCCCGCCCCAAGAATGTGAGATTCGTCACCTGACTGGATACTCCCCACTGATAAGTGCTTTAAAACTGCAGATGGCAGTGCACTATAGTAAGAAAGAGGACATATTCTTTTATCAAAACAAATTCTTTGTGGGACTCTTTGGTAATTACTGAATTCGTTACCAGAGAGGCCCTAATCCCCCCTCCCCGTCCTACCTATTCCTATCACGATACCTTCGCCTAGACGCGATTAGACATAACCATTATATTAGAATTAGACATGGAATAATTACCCGTTGGTGTTTATTCAAGTTAATAATATTTATGGTTTATTTTTATAATAAACAATTCGAGTTTATGATTAGATTATTTGAGTATAGATTTTATATAGGTAATCAAGCCATACCTAGCTAGATTACAAGATTTTTAGGACATTTATTTATATCCTTATGAAATATCATGACATCACCAGCCATTACTTATTTTATATAGGTAATCAAGCCATACCCAGCTAGATTACAAGATTATCAGGATATTTACTTATATCCATATGATAATTCATGACATTACCAGTCATTTATTAGATGTATGTTGAATTTAGAACAATCTTTAATTAGATTGATTTGGTCAGGTTAAACCATCTTAGGTTGTCCCCGAGTTCAGATCCAGAATACTATCGCAGGTAGATTTATATAAAATCCATGATAAAATCCATTAATTACACAAATGAAGAAGAAGCTCTCTAATCTGTACAGCATAGAGAAACCTCAGGGTACGGCTCCGCAAGACCCAATGTGCAAACAGACTTTATCAAAGTAGTCAGTAGATATAGCCCACTTTATGGAGCATATTAGGTTTAGTGAAACCAGATCTTAACCAAGTTCCAACCTTCAGATTTGATAACACAGATACAAACCCATCTGATTAATAATAATTATTTGTTACCAGACTTATAATAATAATAAGCTATGTATGTATGCATAACAATTACTCTGAGTAAGCATGACATTTCATAAAGATTATGATTTAATTTGATATTATTTGTTTTGAATAGTATTCATTCAGATATTATTTGTTACAACATTACATCATTTTACTGGAAATTATTTATTGTAATTACGTTTTCACTATGTAAATTACTTGGATCATTTGGAATGTTTATATTTTAGTATTTTATTTATAATGATTTACCATGGCGTGTACCTCGACTTACCGATGACTGACCCCACTTGTATTATCACAAAACACCACTTTCACTTACTAACACCACACTTAAGAAACGAGAGAGGACATCTAGCTCTTTAACGCACCTAAAACATTAAGGGATCACAATATTTGGAGTTAATAACCAAATCAGTGAATTGTTGAAAATATGCAAATTAACCCGCGCTCCGAGTACTTAACCTAAAAATATGCTCCGATCCGATCTACTCCTACGACGAACGCACAATCATACTTTCTATTCGAAGAGATCACAAATTTCACACGTTAATGACTAAATATTCGTAATTACGAAGATTATGCGAATAACTCGATGCACCGAGTACAAGCAACCGTAAAAATCCTATTTGTTTTCTTTTCAACGCGACCTACTCTACTGACCCCCGCCATGGCTTCCCGCTAACTATCCAAGTTCCTTTCCAACTCTTCTCATCATCTCCTTCTAACGTGTACAATTCTGGCTCTTCTCTTCTCACTCTCACGCTCCACCCGACATTTCGCGGCTTTATTGCTATCTCCGGTGTTTCTTGCCCTTCTAGCCGATACATTTTTGTCACAGATTATATTATTTTGCAGACGGATGGGAAGTTATTGCGACAAAGGTCTAATTCACATTCCGCGACGTACATTTGTTTAAGTATTTGGCAGTTTTAAGTACTTTTCTTTATTACGATGTAGTTTTATTAATGGTTTCGCTATTTTGCGTTTCCGTAGCAATTTCCGTTTCAAGACATAGATACTTTAATGCTCCGGTAATATTATGTGAATGGAACTTATTTATTATGTTTTGTTTATTGTTCATTTAATTACTTAAATGCATTAATCAACTGTTTGAATGGAATTAGTGTTAAACTAATCTAATTTATTTTGATACATTTCTTATTGATTTAATTATTCTAGTATTTGTAGATGTCCATAAATCTGAGTGAATTGTTTCTGCATATATTTCATATATAGTTTTCTAGCGTCCTGTGACCTTGAGCTTATCGTGGAATCATTTTACTTGATTTCGTTAGTATATTTATTCAATATTTAATCTTTACTATATTTGTGACGTTACGGGACTTCTGTTCCGTTACATCCAACCCCCAAATTTTACGCAGGTGTCTAAATGTATAACCGAAGTAAAATTTTTAACCAAAAATTCAAATAACTCACAAATATAGTTTGTAATGTGGTATTTTACAGTTCCCTCTTAATCCCAACCTATTTATAAGCGATTTATAATTTGCTAACGGTTTGACTTCAAACATGTGTGGTTCCTGCTGTAGGTGAGCCTACATGTGTAGTGGATTTAGACCGAACCAATAATGAACCACAAAATTGTTCAACATCCCAAGCTTATATTACCTGGATTATAACCAATCGACATTTCCGACCGTGTATATTACTAGACCCTGCTGGGGACCTGGTTGTGAGGCAGGCAGCCCTAGTAGCAAGCTGACAATCATACCTCCTAATTCCATCTTACAATTATTCAGTTTTATTTTGTCTGCTCCCCACAAAATCTTATAATAAAGCTAAAAATAGCAATCGTTCATGAACCCAAGCAACCACTCAGAACAATCCCAATCTCAAACTTCATTCTTTTTTCGGAGTATGTGCAGTGTAAGTAGTTCAGATCTTAGCTTCTTGTGCAGTAGGGTTCCTTATAAGTGCATTATCTAATGCTAAGCTGATGACTTTAACCTAACTCCAAAGCTTTTCCTTACAAGAAACCGATTGTGAAGTGTAATATGTCTGGAACCAATCGTCAGCAAACCCCTTCAACCCTGGGCCTTGCCAAACCACTGAAACCCTCGTTGACTGTTACTATCTCAATCACAGGACCAAACCTTTCATTCACATGGTCCTAAATTCATTTATTCAAACCTTCCATTAGCAAAACAACATTTCCATCCACAATCGACACCCCGACTACATAGACGGAGTCCTCCCGACCTCTAGCATACTGTCTCAACAGTCTAGCAATTCCCAATTTAGGTGAAAGGCTATTAAAATTATTTGCTTATAATATTTATTGCAATATTACTACACTCAATTAAAATACACGTCCCGTTTTATTCCCAATTTCAAAGATTTATGCAAGATTTATAAAAGTTACTGATTATCAAAACAATAATTAACCCTCTGTTCATTTAATTTATTTAAGTTTAAATTGATTTAATTTTAGTTTTATTATTGATACATGAAATAATATGATGTTAAATTTATCTCTTTGTATATTCTTATGCAGTTACAAAATCCTTTGATTAATTTATATTTATATAACTATAATATTAAAGAACATCTAACAGTTTGCACTATTTTATGGTTAGTATTATTATTATTATTTTTCGACAACAGTTAATTCAATTATTTTCCCATCCATTTAAATTTGAATTAATTTCTTTCAGCGAGTTACTGATTTTACAAAGATCAGTTATATCATTATAAAAATTTATAAATATCTTTAGCCGTAATAAACCAGAGGTCAAAACTCTTACACATTATACGTTATTTAAAGTCGATGAATGCATTTAAGTATTCTACTAATAATGGAAACGAATGTAACTTAGTATCAAGATTCTATTTTTATTCGCATTGCATTCACTGTTTATGGCGCAAAACGTTATTAAAAGTTTCTGGAATTTTTAAGCAAGTTCACTTATTACTCTCAACTAAAATGATTTGGAACAATTATTTAGGACAGAACCCACGCTAGCCTACAACCTGTAAATTCTCCAGTAACTAACCTTATTTACACCTGACCTCATCAAAACTACCTACTTCAAAATTATAATTATTTAAGCAACCCCCAGACTTTTAATTTTTATGAGGTTATATAGAGAGTTTTACCCATCTATCATCATCATCATCATAACTATATATAACCATCACTTAAACCGCGTAATCATCATCATCATCATCATCATCCATGATTATAATATTAACCAGGATTATCATCATCATAACAGACCATAAACATAAACTTAATTAGTCATCATCATAATAGACCAAAAATGTACTCTTAATCAAAAGTAGTCATCATCATAATAGACCATAAATACGACCTTAACTAGAATCATCATCATCTTCATCATAACAGGCCATAAACATAAACTTAAATAGTCTTCATCATAATAGACCATATACAATATCTTAATTAATTTTCATCGTAATATACCATAAATACGATGTTAACTAGAATCATCATCATCATCATAACAGACCATAAACATAATCTTGATTATTTTCATCGTAATAGACCATAAACTTATTTCGAATTGCATCTAAATTTATCTGAATTTATGTGAATTCATCTGAATTTATCTGAATTTATCTGAATTTATCTGAATTTATCTGAATTTATCTGAAATTATCTGAATTTATCTGAATTTATCTGAATTTATCTGAATTTATCTGAATTTATCTGAATTTATCTGAATTTACTTGAATTTGTCTGAATTTATCTGAATTTATCTGAATTTATCTGAATTTATCTGATTTTTTTTTTTTTTATTTATTTATTATTATTATTTTTTATTTTATTTTATTTTTTTTTTTTTTATTTATTTTTTTTTTTTTATTTTATCTATTTTTTTTTTTTTTTTTTTTTTTTTATTCTATTTTATTCTATTCTATTCTATTCTATTCTATTTTATTTTATTTTATTTTATTTTATTTTATTTTATTCATTTTATTTATTACATTTAATTTATTTATCTAATTTATCTAACATTTTTAATTTATTTAATTTATTTTCGCGCAACAACAACTTTACTACACATTTTACTTGTTACGTGTATTTACTATAACGTTTTTGATCATATCATTTAGTATACGCACACCATTTAATAATATAGATCCCATCTACCTTAACTTGTACCTATCACGTTTACCTAACTTCGCGCTAACATAATGATACCGTATGCTATGCCCATCTTATAAATAACTCCATCAACCAAAGAGCGATCTCCGTTTCCGAACTAACTGATACTCCGATTAGTTTGTCTATAGTAATTATATTTGCAGTTCTCGGGAACTATATTTAGTCTTGTAGTAAACGCAATTTTTACTTATCGTAACCACCGAGCTATCAAGCTATTCCATTATACATGTATGAGTACATGCACCGTTTATATTACGCCTACCGATAAACTGAGTACTTAACAACGCTAGCCTAAGTCTTCTGACCATTTGTACTAAAGTACATAAAACCACAACTCGGCTAACCAACCCCCAAACAAAGTCTAACCCACACACTAACTTTCTCTGCACCAACCCGCTAACGTTAAGTCGCTCCTAAGCCCGACGTTTAGTAGATAAGTTAATGATAGAACGACGAGTTCCCATATTTATTTCGGTAAAAGGTATTTTATTAGTAAAAGATACTATTGCCAAGGAGCATACATAAAATTCTATATATTTATTTATAAAAGTATTCCGGAGTATTTAAAACGAACTAAGTTACAATAAACATTTAAAAGTCCTATCAACAAGTGCTTGTTTATATTTATATTATACTCGACCACTTGACTATAAATAATAATAACTACAATGTTCAATGCTTTAAAATATCAAAATATAACATGAACGAGTATACATAATAGTATGTATTTATAATCATCATTACTAGAATCAATAAATTTATTCCTAATTACACTCGGTATGCACGCCTCCGTTATTAAGACCTAACATACTATAAATTGTACACTCTGTCACCAAGTAATAGTGTGCGAGTACCACCGCGTACCGTTGAGTTGATTTGATAATGCCTAACCAGAGAATATACTTATATCTCCTACCAGGTACGTACCTACGTAATGTACGGCTTGCCGGACAACGAAACCGAAATGGCGCGAAGTAATAATAATTAATCGTGACGTCTAAAGTAGTGAACACTTATTTATTTATTATTTGCCTAGGAATAAAACGCAACAACCCCCAAAAGAGAATTCGAAAAGTAAATAATAAATCTTACCTACAAAATGTATACGTGAAACTTGTCGTTTAAAATGTAACCGTTAATCAATCCCAATAAAGAATTATTCTAATTGAATTTAATTATAATTAAATCGTAAAACTGTAATTGAATTGCATTATGCCTAATTGAAATAAAGCTAATTGAATTTTATTTAGGTGACTGAATACCATTAAACATGTCACCATATTACAAAATAATTATCAATTATTGTTTACGCAAATATAGTGAGATTACTAATTCTAGTACGTTTGTATTTCAAAATTTGCGCGTTATATGTCATCGCTTAAGTGTGGCCTAATATGCAACTAAACTGAATCTAAACCTCAAGTGAAGTTGGGTTTAAAGTACAAAATCGCATAACCTTGTTTCTACTGAGTAGCGAGTGCCGCTGTTAATCGGTAACAAAACGCTTGCGTGTTTTAAGGCGGCACAGCTCCATCTAGTTTATTTTAAAGTAAACACTACTTAGTTGCGTAATTTTGATTGGTGTTTGACGAATTGACGATGCCATGTTTATGAGAGAACTAACATTAATTCGATACAAAACATAATCCCATTAATAAAGAATAAATATTAATACTGTTTCCGTCGATCTACGTTCTACCGGAATCCTAGGTACCACTAAATAATCGGATAAAATCCTACTACATCAATACTTAATAATCCGTTAATGTAAACGCCAAATTAAACCAATATTTTGTTTAGTAAAATTGTATGACATTATTTTACAATTACCTACTACATAGCGATTTAATTTAGAATCCTTTTCTTTTATTTACTTCGGATATAGGTTAATGAACTTGACTAAGCCGTGGATATATTCAGACGTATCGACTTCGTCCAACTTTATCTAAAAAGTTCTGGACATTACCAGTAGATGGCGCACTAACTATTTTGAACCTTATCAAGCACAATTCGAAATCCTTTTATTACTTATTTTGCGACACAACCCCCATTTTGTAAAACTAAATAAACATTAAGTAATTGTTAATGTGCTTTTCTAAATATTACTAAGTTTTATCTTTAATTTGAATAGCGTAATTTTCCGTACAGAACAAACTTCACCTACTAGTCATTAGATGGCTCTAGTACTTTATCATAGTTTTAGTTTTAGCAAACAATTGTATTATTAATTGTCTGTTACAAAGTTAAAATATTTATTAAAATAATTATTTAATGATTTTATGATCCAAGAAGTGTATCTATTCATATATCTGTATTTATTGTAATATATGTCCGATCTACGTACTTGTAAGAGCGACGAGCGCTCGCAGCTTAGCGGTGACCGCTGAGCCCGCAACTAACAGATATGAAATCGGTCACAGGTTCGATTCCGTCGTTTTTATTTTTATTGTATAATTTGTTTTCCTAGATATACCGAATGAACTACGAGTACGTACTAAAATCACGCAATAATTTCCAACCCGAATAACAGCTTGGAGAATATTTAGGTAGATACACTATGCATGTATATTAATGTAAACACTAAATTCTATTTTGATATATTTCACGACATAATTAGATTATTTAAATGATTTGAAACGTTTAATTTTAACAATTTTTAGCAAAATAGTACCAACGCGTTCATAACTAAACACGACCTAAGTAGGTATCTATAATCAAAACAAAGTATCACCTATCCGCGTAACATGCGTAACAAAATTAGTTTAGGTAGCAAGTATAAAGTTTTAATAAAGTTATGTTTTTATTATTTAAGGGTTATTGTTCACAATCTTAATACTCAATTTAAGAGTTCGGTAATACATAGGTGCGTATCGCAAGATGACGTGTAGGCGCACGGGTTCGAGTCCCGCTCGTGCCTCCTAATCTTTTTTTTTATATGCTATTTGTTTTAGAATATTAATATAGATACTCAATTAATATTTTGAAGTTATATAATTTATTATGAGATTTGAGAAATTTGGAAATATTTTATTCATTTATTAAGTATATTGTTTTTTGTTATCTATTTATTTATTCATAAAATCGTAATCATGTATTAAAACTAGCCTACTTTTACATTATCATTAAGTGTATCCGGCCTTTTTACCCAACCGTCCGGCTAAACTAGTCGGCCTATCCGGCTATTTAGTTTTAAGACCTAGCAAACCTATACCTACATATTTTCTAATGTTTCATAAGAAAGATGAAATACGAATATCATTAATATTGGGCATCTCTAGAATGTCCGGTGTATATTCACCTAAGTATTCCCGCTAAGTAATACTATAACGGCTCGTTCAGTTTGCCGGGACTGATCCGCGGCGCCGCGCCGTCGCAGCCCGCGCGCCGCGCAGGCGCCGTCGCCCCCCGCGCGTCTCGCCTTTCGGAACGAAGCTACCTATCGTACTACGAGCTAGCATAGCAACCCGCTTTTATTTGCCATTGAAGTAAAGTGTAAGCGGAATGGCAACGTCGCATGGCACCGTGTCGCGTGTCGCGCGGAAATTTTTTTAAGCAGCGTACTATCAATTATTCTGTGTGCTAAACAGAACGCGTTATTACTTGCGAATCTACTATTGTTTACGTTGTGTTATTAGATGAAATGCAAAGTAAACCGCGCTATAATATTGTCTCAAAACCTCTCCGTTTTCACGTGCAACAAATTGTGCGGTAACTAATAGATATTAGATACCGCTACTGTAACTCAAACCTTTAACTATAACACCTCTTTATACGTAAATTATCTAGATACTAATAAAATAACATCCTTGTCACGGCAACACATATTGTAACGCCCCCCCTGAAAGAAGCCCTCTTTACCGTATACCCTAACCGGCCTAACCCTAATTGATCTATAATAGTAGTAGTAGTAATATAAGTATAATAAGGTATATAAACGTTAGAGGTGTTATAGGTGGTGATGAAGTAAATATGGCCAAGTGATAGTGATCGTCTAATAATGTGGTAGGACCGTACGTTGTGATTTTGTAGTAACCCTAGTTCTTTAAAGGTAGTGAGACAATTCCTAAGGTGACCTAGCTAACCGATCTTGTGTTTATCGTTTGTTTATTATTTACTTTAGGATTTTAAGATGAATTATTAGGATTTGTAGCAAATATGTATTAACGTTATTAATTAGATTATATTTACGTAAATATGCAAGTATATTAAGAATATAGGTATCTATTTATTTATCTAGTATACAAGTATTATGGTATTGCTATAAATAGTAAGTAGGTATTTAGGTATTACATTATTGTAATTGTAAGCAACTCCGAACAGATACTAACTAGTGGCATAACGATAATAGAACTTGAGTAGGAACCAACGTATTGTTTTCGTAAGTGATTTGAGTTATATATGAGACCTAAGTTATTCCTTATAACATTCATCTCATGCTTTCTGAGTTTACATTAAATATAGTTGGGTTGCACTTATCAGCAAAACTACAGCATGTCATTTTCTGCTATAATTCTGTTCTAGGAGCTCCTCCCCGCCCCAAGAATGTGAGATTCGTCACCTGACTGGATACTCCCCACTGATAAGTGCTTTAAAACTGCAGATGGCAGTGCACTATAGTAAGAAAGAGGACATATTCTTTTATCAAAACAAATTCTTTGTGGGACTCTTTGGTAATTACTGAATTCGTTACCAGAGAGGCCCTAATCCCCCCTCCCCGTCCTACCTATTCCTATCACGATACCTTCGCCTAGACGCGATTAGACATAACCATTATATTAGAATTAGACATGGAATAATTACCCGTTGGTGTTTATTCAAGTTAATAATATTTATGGTTTATTTTTATAATAAACAATTCGAGTTTATGATTAGATTATTTGAGTATAGATTTTATATAGGTAATCAAGCCATACCTAGCTAGATTACAAGATTTTTAGGACATTTATTTATATCCTTATGAAATATCATGACATCACCAGCCATTACTTATTTTATATAGGTAATCAAGCCATACCCAGCTAGATTACAAGATTATCAGGATATTTACTTATATCCATATGATAATTCATGACATTACCAGTCATTTATTAGATGTATGTTGAATTTAGAACAATCTTTAATTAGATTGATTTGGTCAGGTTAAACCATCTTAGGTTGTCCCCGAGTTCAGATCCAGAATACTATCGCAGGTAGATTTATATAAAATCCATTAATTACACAAATGAAGAAGAAGCTCTCTAATCTGTACAGCATAGAGAAACCTCAGGGTACGGCTCCGCAAGACCCAATGTGCAAACAGACTTTATCAAAGTAGTCAGTAGATATAGCCCACTTTATGGAGCATATTAGGTTTAGTGAAACCAGATCTTAACCAAGTTCCAACCTTCAGATTTGATAACACAGATACAAACCCATCTGATTAATAATAATTATTTGTTACCAGACTTATAATAATAATAAGCTATGTATGTATGCATAACAATTACTCTGAGTAAGCATGACATTTCATAAAGATTATGATTTAATTTGATATTATTTGTTTTGAATAGTATTCATTCAGATATTATTTGTTACAACATTACATCATTTTACTGGA
This sequence comes from Ennomos fuscantarius, assembly GCA_905220475.3. Lineage (NCBI taxonomy): Eukaryota > Metazoa > Arthropoda > Insecta > Lepidoptera > Geometridae > Ennomos > Ennomos fuscantarius. The sequence goes on along the minus strand of HG992026.1, from coordinate 5,893,643 downwards.
AATTATTTATTGTAATTACGTTTTCACTATGTAAATTACTTGGATCATTTGGAATGTTTATATTTTAGTATTTTATTTATAATGATTTACCATGGCGTGTATCTCGACTTACCGATGACTGACCCCACTTGTATTATCACAAAACACCACTTTCACTTACTAACACCACACTTAAGAAACGAGAGAGGACATCTAGCTCTTTAACGCACCTAAAACATTAAGGGATCACAATATTTGGAGTTAATAACCAAATCAGTGAATTGTTGAAAATATGCAAATTAACCCGCGCTCCGAGTACTTAACCTAAAAATATGCTCCGATCCGATCTACTCCTACGACGAACGCACAATCATACTTTCTATTCGAAGAGATCACAAATTTCACACGTTAATGACTAAATATTCGTAATTACGAAGATTATGCGAATAACTCGATGCACCGAGTACAAGCAACCGTAAAAATCCTATTTGTTTTCTTTTCAACGCGACCTACTCTACTGACCCCCGCCATGGCTTCCCGCTAACTATCCAAGTTCCTTTCCAACTCTTCTCATCATCTCCTTCTAACGTGTACAATTCTGGCTCTTCTCTTCTCACTCTCACGCTCCACCCGACATTTCGCGGCTTTATTGCTATCTCCGGTGTTTCTTGCCCTTCTAGCCGATACATTTTTGTCACAGATTATATTATTTTGCAGACGGATGGGAAGTTATTGCGACAAAGGTCTAATTCACATTCCGCGACGTACATTTGTTTAAGTATTTGGCAGTTTTAAGTACTTTTCTTTATTACGATGTAGTTTTATTAATGGTTTCGCTATTTTGCGTTTCCGTAGCAATTTCCGTTTCAAGACATAGATACTTTAATGCTCCGGTAATATTATGTGAATGGAACTTATTTATTATGTTTTGTTTATTGTTCATTTAATTACTTAAATGCATTAATCAACTGTTTGAATGGAATTAGTGTTAAACTAATCTAATTTATTTTGATACATTTCTTATTGATTTAATTATTCTAGTATTTGTAGATGTCCATAAATCTGAGTGAATTGTTTCTGCATATATTTCATATATAGTTTTCTAGCGTCCTGTGACCTTGAGCTTATCGTGGAATCATTTTACTTGATTTCGTTAGTATATTTATTCAATATTTAATCTTTACTATATTTGTGACGTTACGGGACTTCTGTTCCGTTACACGCTTAGTTAGACATTATTCAAAACTTAATTTCTAGAATAAGAAAAGTTACTTACGTACTTTTTTCGATTAAAGTATACTATCCAATCGAATTAACAAAGTTTTCGTTTGGTATATAGATATACATGTACGAATACTTAATTATATTGTACACAGCAGTTTTTTAAACTTTATTAAGGAGAATTAAGTGAAAATAACCTTTAAATATTAAAATAGAAATCATTTTAAACCAAATAATACTTATTTAATAGAAAATGTCATAGTTTTCCTAAAACAATAAAGGCTCAAAGGTAACTAGGTAGAGCTTGCTTTTCTTTGCATTGATAACGTGCCATAGAATTTCATCGCATGGTAGATACTGATTTATCATTTTGTTCTCAATAGCTTAACTCGATAATGTAATGTCATAAAACGTAACGCTGTTATAAATTTCCTTTTGATTAATTTCACTTCCTTCTATTGCTTTACTTTGTTTGTAATTGAATAATTAGGGAATCGGTTACGCCGGATAGGAACCAATCAATTTCCCGAAGGATAACTTTATAAAAGCAAGGCCTTAGGAATTGGGAAAGTGAATTAAAGCGCCCCACAAACTGGTTATATCAATCATAAACTTATTCGATTAATTACGTTTTGCGGAGTTAATAGCGACATCTAATATCGGGAGGAGTGATGGGACGCCTGTCGATAAAGTTGCTATCGGTATATATGAAGTCAAACCCTTATCATTTTATTAGGCCTAACCAGAAAACGAAACACCATGACAAGAACTTATAACATGGTGAGTACGATATTTTCAAAAATTCATCAATTTGATCATTAAACAATAAATATTAAGGACCAATTGAAACATTTCAGAATTTGCTTTTTTACGTTTGTAATTTACTTGAAATCATATCCAATTATCCAACAATAATAAACTTAGTATTGTTTAGTTTGTTGTTTTTTCAAGGCAAGCAAGCCTCATCTTAGACCGCGTCATTGCTTAACATCAAGCGAGACAGTGCTCAAATAAATAGAAAAATTATATATTTTTACATATTGAAAAATTAACTAGCTCGTGATTATTTTGTATCCTTATTTAAGGAAGTTAATATAAGTACTTACATAGTCAGTTACTTACTTTGTATACCTATAGTATTATATTATCGGCGCTTATGCGTTCATGTTCGAATGTCCAATGTGATAAACTTTCAAATTTCTTATTCATAACTATAGTCTCTGACCTACGTATCTCAAAATAATTGCAATTACTCAGATCATCGATAAAAGTCAGGCATCCCTGGGCGGACCATTTCGGCGGTGTCATTAGGCGGGCTGTGTTAATGATTAATGCGGCGCCTCTCCGCTCACACGACCTCCCTACCTCTTCACCCCTCTAACCCTCGTCGCAAATAAACTCACACCAACCCTCTATAGACTGCCGCTATGGTTGATTTTAGAAGAGTGGGTTATCGTGCGGGAAACTGACCTGACCATATCTGACAATCTCAAGATCTATGGACTTGTAACCCTACAAAATAAATCTTAGGTCTATTTGAATGTTGAAAGTATTACTGCTGTGATTGAAAGGAAAAAAAAAGTATGATAAAGCCATCATGAATGCTACATTAAAGTCCTTGCTTTAAACAAAATCATTTAGAAATTAAAGGTTAGTCAAGTATACTTCATTATAAATGTTGAGGAAATTTTCTGTGTTTCCACCAAACAAATTCACTAAATGATAAAATTCCGTGACATAATCGCGCGCGAAAGTGCGTGCGTCTAAACACATTCTTAACGATCACCCCTTTGATAGAGTCTGTCATTACTTTTATTTGCTAGTCCTCGTGACTAGCCCCGGACTATGATCGAGTGGTCTGCCTAAGAATTGCTCGAGCACGATTCTTGTATTGCATTAAGTGCTCATATTTGTTGAATTATGGGTTATTTTTTCGTTTCTTAATGGATAGTTTTATTTGATTTTTGTCGTTTTATTACTTTCTTACGATATTAGATCTACGGATGTATGGCATCTCAATTTCGAATTCGTTTGCTTACACATCCGCAAGAGCGTATCTGATTCACAAGCTCATTCAATAATAATTTAAATAAAAGCCATTTGCTTAATGATGCTTCTGATATTGCAAAAAAATACGTAACCATTGTATATAAAACACATTAGCAGGCTTAACATAACTAATGCACGATCTTTTTGTTAGAGTTTTAATTCTGCAATCAAGCTCGTATTCCTCAGGCAATTATCGGCGAGGGCTCACCTCCGTCCTTGGTTCGCCGTCCGCCGATCGCAGCCCGACGTGCATAGGCCTGCAGAGGACGAATTAAAAGGATAAGAGAAGCGAGGTAGCAGGCAATTAGTCGCGCGAGATGATGGATGACGCCCTTCGACGTACTGATGGACACAAAACGAACAAAATAGCCGCATAACTCATTATACGCCGATGATAACGCCGCTATAAACTTGTACTTAGATATGGAAGAGAGGGAATATTCGATGATTGCTTGGCGGCAACATTTTGAAAGGAAGTCGCTGCCTTATTTTTTCTGTTGACCATACATGGAAGCCATATATTGTAGTGTAATGGTCTTTTAATTCGATTTGAGTGGTCATAGAGGTGAAACGGCGCGACGTATTTGGTGATGTCTCGAAAAAATGGGGAAAATTAATGCTGTTAGTTCGAGTTTCAGATTTTTTTACCACAAATGATGTGGCTTCTTTGCTGGCTGACTGTATAAAGAAAATATAGTATGTACTTAATACTAAGGTATAAGAAATTCTTTATGAAAGTTACAGTTGCTCATATTATCAGTTTTGGAACTACAAAACTACAGTTTCAGTAATTTTCGATTCCCTTTTTGTTCTTTATTTAGTTTTAAGTTGGTTTTAAGTCAGCTTGCTTGCAAAGTTTGGATTGTTTTGAATGGAGGATTGGTTTGTTTTGTTGATTTAAGAGTTTTGAACAAACTTGTTGAAAAGCAAATAATTTGTTCAATATTGGTATTATTGGTACCTGTCTAAAAGTCACTGACAATTTATGTGATGAAAGTTGTGAATTAGGGAATTGAATTACATATATATTTAAAGGTTTCTCACCAATTAATTACATATTGATTTGTACCTATTCAGTGAAGCATTAATCAAAGATACAAATGTACCTACTTTGGTGTAAGTACAGGGTTGTTTTAAATATATAAGCAACGCCCGACGATTACATACATAGAGCTGGGCGCTTTCTTTATGTAGGGAACTACGAGGACCATGGTGCTCGTAGTTCCTGGGTCACTCGACACAAGGAATCCTAGTTAGGGTCCAGGATCTGTGTATGTGATTGTTGGGCGTTATTATTTCTATTATTATTATGATATTATTTATAACTAACATTTACTATACACGAAAGTATCTCTTATTAAATGGAGAGGTCGATTGCTGTTTGTCAAAAATAATCAACTAAATATCGTTCTCGACGCATCATTTCCACGTAAAATAGCGGCAAAATAGCAACCGCTGAGTTTTTTGTCGTAAACAGCACTTAGGTACATTTGTTTTACTTGCACTATAAATGAGGATTTGCCTCTATTATCTAGCTACGCACATAACCTAAAGAACTTCCTAGACACGACCTTTTATTATTGCTTGTCTGACCTGAGAATATACCTACTTATATGGATCGGAATGAAAACAATAGTCACACTGCTTTTGCCAAGCTATGCTAATTGTACTGTTTTTTACTTGACTAGTCTTAGTACTTAAATAGTCTGATTAAAATATTTATTTTCAGGATAAAAATCTTATCTGGATTTAGTGTTTCCAATAAGAAAGGGTGTATATAAAGTTCACTTTCAAAAATCAATATGAATGAAAATATCAATGGGAAGTTAACATACATTTTCTATCGACTATAATTTATTATTATGTTATATAATTTATTTAAATTTATAAATACAATATTTAAATTAACACTAAACTATATTTATTTATGAGAAATTGAATTTGAGAATTTGGGCCTATGCGAATGATACTTCAAAAGTGATAATTCTTCGTTCTAGATCTTTTTTTCAATCATTTATCTGTGAATCTATTGGTTCTTTAATAAATCTGTGTTCATAAGCCCCTTTTACACGGACCGGTAAATTTTTCTCTTACTATAATCCACTTAATTAAAGCGTATAAAAGATATTTTCTAACCCGTGCTAGGAAGGCAGGGAGGGGAAGAAGATAAATCCTACTTATACTACTAGATAAACCTACTACGTTTTTTAAATGTTTTATTTTATGTTAAGGGATGACGTGACGAGCTAACCGTTCGTCTGATGTTAAGCGACAGGGGTGTCCATATCACTTGCAGTGTCACTAGGAACTCTAATGTATAGAGTTTCGCGTGACATCAGTACAATCTAAGATTACTATGTGATCAGGTCATAAAGTCTCATTTGCCCAGTAATTTCACTAGCTACAATGCCCTTCAAACCGTAACACAGCAGTGCTTGCACACTACTGCTTGGCGGCAGAATAACTGACAATGCGGTGGTACCTACCTAGACGAACTTTGCAGAAAAGTCCTACCACCTAGTAAAACAACACAACAAAACGTTCGTATAATCATCATCATCATCATCAACAGCAAAGACATCACCGGCTGAATATAAGCCTCTTCACATCTAGAGCGCCAACTTTGACCAGCTACTTGCCTTTTGCATCCAACGGCTCCACGTGGTTTTGACAAGGAGGGTGACCACGGAATCCAATAAGTAATATTAATTTTTTTTTTGTTTTGTTATAGCTCCACACTTTTGTGTATTAAGCCAGTGTCAAGTAATTGATAATTTATCGAGTTAAGTAATATATATGTATGTCAAGTCAAGTCACAGTCCAAGTCATCAAGTCAAGTCATAGTCTAGTCTAGTCAAGTCATACTCCTAGTAAAGTGGTGACCACTTTACCAGAAGCTTCTATGGAGTTTTGGAAACAACACGAAAAGATACGTTTCACCATCACTATACCACTTTCCCACACTAATGCCTGTAATCCAGCACTTAACGAATAAAATGCCACCAATTTTATGCACTAACACTGAAAATAACACAAGGTTTGGAAAATAATACAAAGCAGTGACACGATCTTTTTCGTTTTCCCGCCAAAACTCCCTAATATTAATTTGCTCATTTGAAAATTTCCAATGTAGCTATGCGCATAAACTGCGTATTGTAACTTTTTTATGTTAGTGAATGATTTGACGAGCTAGTCGTTCACCTGATGTTAAGCGACACGCCCGCCCTTAACAGAACAGTGTCACTTGGAACTCTAAAATATAAAGTTTCGCGTGACACACTGCGCACATCATCCTGAGACATCAGCGCAGTCCGGTAAGAACATTACTTGACTGTGAGATCAGATGATAAATTCTAAATTGCCCAGTAATTTCACTAGCTGTGCCCTTCAAACCGGAACACAGTAGTGCTTGTACACTACTGCTTGGCGGCAGAATAACTGGCAAAGCGATGGTATACCTATCTAGACGAACTTTGCAGAAAAGTCCTACCACCTAGTACTGTAAAATCCATACTAATTTATGTTTCTATTGGTTGCAATCAAGTTACGTGATCGCCTAGCTGATCGTCGGTCCAGATAGTAGGGGCTGGCCTACACTGTTTTTTGGCTTTTGATGTAGCCTGCATATTGCCATTTCAAGTAATTCTAAAGGCTCGGTGACTTTATTTCTCCTGCAGATCTCCTCATTTTAATATCTGGCACGTAAGCATATAAGATAATACAGATTTTGTAATGCCCAAACACTTCTCCTTCAAGGTATCTCCTGTAGATTAGCGTGGCCGCCACTGTCCCAGTAGCGTGGCTAACGCGCCACCTGCGCCCGCGGCGATAATGGACCTAATGGCCTATGTCTTACGTGAGCACCGTGGACAACGCGATTTGAGCCTCCATTACTGCTGCCCTTAGCTCACCGCAATTGTGCCCCTATGTAACGTGGTCTTCATTTTCTCATTTGTTCACTGTTTTTATAAGGTTCCTTCACTTAGTAGTTCGTTATGAGACTTCAAAGACTACCTGTAGTTGAACTTTCACCACATTAATTACAGTCAAGCTTATGAATAAGTACCTAGGTACAAGAAATACTTTTCGGCTTGTCTAAAATTTCCAGACTGGAAGCGTTTGAAATGACGTTGTGCTTTTAGAGGAATAACGCTATTTCTATTTGTGCTATTCACACTTACACTACAAATTGTCCCTAAACACAATAATTTATTGCCACGATCATATTTTTTAAATGGAAAAACAAAACGGTAATGTAATTTTTTTTTATTTACACTGATTTTTTTTACCAACTTTAAAATGGAGGGGGTTCTCAATTCGACTGTATTTTTTAAATTATTTATTTATTTATGTTTGTTACCTCAGAAGTTTTGACTGGAGAATAGATTTTGATGATTCTTTTCTTATTTGAAAGCTAGTGCTTGCCGTTTGGTCCCATTTCAATTCTGAAAATGGCATCCATGAGAAAATCATATAAGTCTGAAGTCAGTTTTTTAAGCTTTGCTTTTGTTACTGTTTCATATAGGTACTTATATTTATATACCTACATTTGTATTGCTTTAAATTGCCTTCTTTCCAGTCAGGTAGACACAAATAGTACAACCACAGAAATTAGTTTTAAAACTCATATGTAAAATATACTTAATGATTTTTACCAAACTTATTACATCGGAATAGAGAACGGTCTCTTTTTTCAAGTTGCCTAGAAATTAAGTGTTCTAAAATGCATGCTTTTCATGAAGTCACTTTTACTTTTTTATTTTTGGATCTTTAAGCGTATCATGGATATAATAAAGAAAATTATACGAGAATAAGATAAATAAAGAAATCTCTATATTGAAGTACCCATTCCATATTCTGTACCAATAAATATTTACATTTGTAATTATAATAATTTGGAGAAAAAAACATTTCCAACTTACCGCCAAGTAATTTGCGTGTCTAAGTCATAATATAAATGCAATTACCTACTTACCTAATTTATTTATGGAACCTGAGTTGACAGATCGTAGTATTTCGCCGCTAAGTACTGCTAATGTCTTCTAGCACGCACCTCGCACCAGCATAAAGGCATGTCCGCTTGCAAACAAAGCTATCAAGAAGGTACCTGAAGATAGTGAAAAGTCTTCTCACATACGCTATCGTATTGAGTACATTTTCTGCGAAAGACATGCCACGAGAGCAAAAGACATCGTGTAAATGAAACAATTTTGTGGGTGAATGCACAAGAGCTGCATGATCTCATTCCCCCATCACCATTCCACTACCGGACTACTAGACGCTCGGGTAAGCGCCATTCTTTTGTGGTCGAAATACCACCCATTCGTACCAAGCGATTTGATTCCAAATCCTTAATTAAAACGGCTAAGGAATGGAATGCCCTGCCAGCGTCTGTGTTTCCGGTGAAATTTGACCCCGGCTTGTTCAAGAGAAGAGTGAATAGGTATTTACTTGGCTAGCATGCTATACCTTCGATCACATCGTCACTTCTCATCGGGTGAGAGCGTGGTCAAATGCTAGACAAGTTTGAAGTAAAAAAAAGACATCATTTTTTTGTAAGAATTTTGGGTTACAATATTGCAAAGATGGATCACATAATTCTTCCAACAAAGTTCTGCCCATAGGTACAGGCGTACAAATATTCGTAATTGGATTTAATTTAACTGTGTCAGTATTTAATAATGAGATTAAACAACTATAGTTATTATTGTTGATCATTGAGTAGTTATTTTCAAAACATTAAATACATTGAATTGGTCAAAATAATCTATATCTATTCTAATCGAAGCGTCATTTAAAGTCTTTTACAGAATAGTAACATTTTTTTTGTTTTGGTTTTGGCTCCACACTTTTGTGTATTTGGCCAGTGTCAAGTAATTGATAACTTCTCAAGTTAATTCATATTATATAGTGTTAAGTCAAGTCAAGTCATAGTCCAAGTCATCAAGTTAAGTCATAGTCTAGTCTAGTCAAGTCATACTCCTAGTAAAGTGGTGGCAACGTTACCAGCGGCTTGTATGTAGTTTTGGAAACAACACGAAAAGAAACGTTCACCATCATTATACCACTTTCCCACACTCATGCCTGTCATTCAGTATTTAACGAATAAAATGCCACAAATTTACGGCAACGCGATCTTTTTGGTTTTCCCGCCAAAATTCCAATAGTAACATTTATCCGGTAGGAAGTTTTTTTTTCTTTTTATTTTTCTTTAATTTATTAATGTCATATACTTTGAAAGTGTCAGGTGATTTATTAAATACTCTGATTGCCATACAATTTACATTTTGACTAGTCAACTGAAGTCTTTATATAGGAACATAGCTCATGAAAAGTTTTAGTCTTGCTATCACTGGAGTTGCGACTTTAAAACTTGCGACATACGAATTACCGCGATTTTTCACCATTTTATTTGGGTCTGATTATTCGTTTGGTAAATATTAGGCTACGTATAACTGCAATTTGTCATACGCCGAATTAACGTCACACTTTCACCCAATTTGGCGGTTTTGTAACGCGACATGTTGATTGCTCTGCTGCTTCGAATTACTGTTATTCTTCCATTTTTTTTAAGTTAATATGTGGCACAATTTTTTAATAGACTGTATAAATGTTCTTTGAAAATAAGTTTTTATTGTGTTTGGCTCCACACTTTTGTGTATTTAGCCAGTGTAAAATAATTGATAATTTTCAAGTTAATGATATTTCAGGCAGATATGTGTCAAGTCACAGTTCAAGTCATCAAGTCAAGTCATCAAGTCTAGTCTAAGTTATGCTCCTAGTAAAGTGATGGCAAGTTTACTAGAAACTTCTATGGAGTTTTGGAAACAACACGAAAAGAAACGTTTCACCATCATTATACCACATTCCCACACTCGCGTCGATAATCCAGCACTTAACGAATAGAATGACACCAGTTTTATGCACTAACACTGAAAGTAGCACAAATTTTGGAAAATAATATTAGGTCTTTACCTATGAAATTGCCGTTTTGTTTGCAAAAAGTTAAAGTATTTTTTTTTTCGAACTTATTTATTTCTTTTATTCAAATTAATCACCCCTGCAATCAATGCATCTTTGCCAACGCTGTGGCAGTTTATGGATGCCCTTCTTGAAAAAATCAGCAGGACGGGAGACAACAAACTCTTCAAAGGCGTTTTGTACTGCCTCTCGGGAATTGAATTTTTTTCCCGCTATAAAGTTGTCCAAATTTTGGAAAAAGTAATAGTCGATAGGCGCAAGATCTGGTGAATATGACGGATGAGGGAGAGCTTCCAAACCCAACTCATGCAGCTTAGAGACGGTCTGTTGTGCAGTATGGGGTCGCGCGTTGTCGTGAAGTAGCAGTGGAGACGACCGATTGACCAAAGCTGGTTGCAGACGTGCGAGTTTCGCCATCATTGTGGTCAGTTCTTCAATGTACACATCTGCAGTAATGCTCTCGCCGTTTTGTAAAAAGCTATGATGAATCACACCAGCACTAGACCACCAAACTGTGACCATCACCTTTCTAGGGGTCATTTTTCGTTTTGTACATTGCTTTGGTACCGAACCAGGATCTAACCAACTTGCTGAGCGCTTTCGATTGTCAAAAAGAATCCATTTTTCGTCGCACGTAACAATTCGGTTCAAAATTCCTTCATTTCTGTGCCTGTTAAGCAGCGCAAGGCAAGTCTCGACGCGTACGTTGCGCTGGCGATCGTTAAGTTCGTGGGGCACCCATCTATCAAGCTTTTTTATCTTGCCAATCTGTCGCAAATGGACCAATATTGTTTTGATGCTAACATCAAAAGCTGCTGCCAGCTCAGCTGTAGATTGAGATTCATCAGCTTCCACAATCGCCTTTAATTCATCATTGTTGACCAAAGTTTCCGGACGACCACGAGGTTCATTTTTCAAGTCAAAATTCCCAGAACGGAACCGAGCAAACCAATAACGGGTTGTACGTTCGTTTGTACAGTTCTCTCCGTAAACGTCGTTGATGTTACGTGTCGTTTGTGCCGCGTTGGTGCCACGACGGAACTCATATTCCATAATTACACGAAATTTCAAAGTATCCATTATGAGGAAATGTAATGAAATGTAATGAAAATACAACGCTAATCAATAAACAAAAGACTTATATTGTAAATAGAATGTCATATTTTTAAAACAAAATTAATTTGAATTTAGAATTCATAGCCAATCAAAACTTTTTTTTGTTTGAAAAAGTCTGTACTGCAATTCGGCAATTTCATAGGTAAAGACCTATTACAATTCGGTGATTTGCGTGAAATATAATTAACTTGATAAATCATCAATTACTTGACACTGGCTAAATACACGGAGCTGTGGAGCCAAAACATTGAAAAAAAAAAGTCTAATCTGAAACCCAAATGCATTCGATTTTAAATTCTACCGATTTAAAATTTCCATGCAGACAATAAAATTAAAATAAAAGTCTAAGAGCGAGGTGAACCTTATCGATTATCCTAATCAGAATCAAACGTTGTACTTACCGCAGCTGTATATCGATAAAGAAGTGAGGAACTGACCGGACTTAACATTAATCAAAGGTTATCGGGGCCGAGAGTGCACAATGCGTTCGGAAACAACCTCGCGGATTCTGATAACGCTATATGTAGGAGAAGTTAGCTTTACTTATTTGTGCCATCGATAAAAGCAATACATAAATAACAACTACATATCACACTAATATTAAAAAGGCGAAAGTTTGTATGTGTGTGTGTATGTTTGTTACTCCTTCACGCTCATTCGGCTGAATGGATTTGGATGAAATTCGGTACCAAGATAGCTTATACACTAGATTAACATATAGGCTACATTATATCTAGGAAAAATGAAATGTTCCCATGGGATGAGAAAATAATTAAAATACTTTTTATCCGTGGGTAAAACCGCGTTTCGCAACTAGTATACATATATAGATATTTCAGCTAATAATACCTTCATCCGTATATTATACAGTACAGTAATTATAATTAACAATACTTAATCATGATTCACATTTTTTAGGTGCGGGCCGCCTGTATATTTACTAGGTGGTAGGATTTTTCTGCAAAGTTCATCTATGTAGGTACCACCACTTTGCCAGTTGTTCTGCCGCTAAGCAGTAGTACGCAATCACTACTGTGTTCTGGTTTAAAGAGCACTGGATAAATGAGACTTATGACCTGATCTCATAGTCTAGTGATCTGATTACCAGACTGCGCTGATGTCTCAAGATGACGTGCGTAGTGCAGTGTCACGCGGAACTTTATATTTTAGAGTTCCGAGTGACACCACAGCGGCAATGGGCGGCTGTGTCGCTTAAAATCAGGCGAACGACTAGGTCGTCCTATCATTCACTAACATAAACAATTGAGATTTTTTTGATGCTGAATAATAAGGCTTTCAGCAAAAGCAGGCCCTCGATTATAAATAGCTTTAGTATAAATATTGTAACATTACTTTAGGATATGTACTTACTTTGAAGTTGTGTGAGCAGATTGTGTTCTGCGGTAAAGCGATAATTCAGCCCAATCTATGTCGTGAGCGCCCGCGCTTTGTTTTATCCGCTGCCTCCGCGGGCTTCTGTACACCTTTATTTAGAAAATTGATGAGAAATGGTTTCCATTACGATCCACCGCCTTATAAAAGGCTTAGGGAACTATTTATGAACCGGTAAACTTACGAGTGAAACAAAAATGAAATTTAAGTTTTGAGCACTAGCATGATGCTGTTAAAAGTAGATCTTCTGTTAACGTGATAAAATGATGATGTTTTTGAAAATTGTGTTTATAATATTAAAACTCCACCCGTAATATATGAATAGGTACTAATCTACTTATACACATAAAAATCAAAGTCCTGACTGACTGACTGACTTATATATCAACGCATAGCCTAAACCCAGTGCTTTATAATCATAAACCCAAATTACTCTAGGACCAGTGTCCTAGAGTAATTTGGGGGTGTGTTCTTTGTAAAGTGTAGGTATCCACTAAGAAAGGGTTTTTCGAAATTCTACGCTTAGAAGGGTGAAATGGGTGGTTGAATTTATCCATAAAAAATCTTCTTCGTTTCCTATAGGCCATGGGGGCGAAGCCGCAGGCAGAAGCTAGTCTAATCTTTTTTATAGGTTCTAATTATTTTCCGCTAAAATATAATAGTGTTTGAAAAAAGTCCGTAATTAAATTGAGCATTAGCCCTCAAACTAATATTACTTCACCGGATTCCCTATCCGTTTGTTCCGAGGGAAAGGAAATGAACGCAAATTTGTTTTCGTGATTGCGAGCTTTGGAACGAATATTCGAATTGATATCGATATCATTTTCTTGCGCAATCGTATTTCTCATTAGATATTTATGTGTGACCCCGTGAGAGCCGCTCGCTATGCTCGTTCACGACTTCCAGGATTAGTCATATTCGATGCAAAGTGGCTAGTACATTAAAAGGTATACTAAAAACAAATAGATATTGTTAAAACACACTTTTGATCGTCACTTGTTAGCTACTAATTTACAAAATGTACATTATAATTATAACAGACGGGCTCAAGTAAGTTAAATACCAAATAGATCATGCTAAAACATTGTATAGTTATCCAGCATGCATACCAACGCGCCGTAATAGCGTGGCTAGTAACCACATTAGAGGCACTAAACATCTCCGTTTTGTACGTGTAACGCCAATTGCGTGCGCTCGCATCTCACCACGGACAATCGCTCGCAAATTGCCCGCCACTGATTGCTCACGGACGTTTATCAATATTGCAGCCACCATTACCCGCTCGCCGCTCCACGCTACCAATAGATTGAGTAATTGTGTTGGCGACAGATATTGATATAGGAAGATAGTAGACAAAAGGTCAGCGGATAAACTCCTTTGAACCACTATGCGATGCGAAATTTTGTCCCATTAGAAAACGTCTATGCTGGTGTGATGGTTGAGCTGTCGGCTCGTATTCTGGATGCTGCGAGTTCGGTTCACGCGACAGGACAATAATTTTGCATAGATGTTATATATAAGTTCATGTTAATAATAGGCTTAATTCATAAATATAAAAAATAATCTAACAAAAAGTACGTACCCAGGTGTCTGTGAAAATGCAGAAAAAAAAATTGCATAGAAAGAATCACTTGTTCTGTTGAACCATTATAGCTCTATAGATATAATGTGAAAACCCTACCTAGATAGTTCTGAACCATATCTGTGTATATAGTTTTATGACCTTTGGGAGATATTATGCTTTGCAAAAACACCCGTTTGTAATACGATATTGACTTCTGACGCATCTTTCAATAAATTATCAACGGTGACAGATGAAAAATTGGTCTCAATTAATTTTGTCGACGTTTTGTAACCGATATTAAAGTAATCAATGGTATTCTAGTCATCATTAATGAGACGTCTGTTTTAAATACGACATTCAAGCAATAACCGTGACCTGATAGGTAATCAATAATTACAAAACGATATTATCTAGATGCGGAACTAATCGTCTCCCAGTTCGGCAGTCAATGATGCGCAGCGGGCCACCGATAACAATGCAGGGGTCATCCGCCACAATAACGTCACGTTTACCGACGTGTCGAAATAGTATTCAAAATCGACACCGAAAAAAATATCGATTTCCGTAAATAAGCGAGTGTGGCACATTTATAATAATGATGAATGGTGCCATCGGTTGTTGTCCGCGTCGATATTGCGTATCAAATCGTGCAACCGCTCGATGCTTCACTACTGTGTTGTGGAGCTCATTGATTCCTAATTGAAAAGGAATATTATAGCACCATGTCCTGCCATAAATAACACATAAACTGGGGCGTTCTCGTGTCTTTATTTCATTACGTGGTTTGTGGTTGTAAATCATACTTTTGATTCTTTATCGTACTTTAAGGAGCTTATGAGGATTTCGTAATTCGGAGCATGCGTGTGAGATTTATCTCACTTTATTGTAATAAACATCTTTTATGGAGACACATTTAGAAAATAATAATGGAAGTTTACACATTCCTCGATTAAATTAATCCTAATTTAATAAATCTGTACCAAATCTACCAACTTGAAACATTGGAATCACACACTACAACTAGGACATTAATATAACAACTACTATCTAGTAGTAATAAAAAGTAGTTAAAAGAATAAAGGCACTTCGCCCTATCAAAGAAAACAATTATAAAGACATGTAGTAGTATAAAACCTCATTTTAAGGTTCTTGACAGTTAAAAAAAACGAAACCGTATAAGATCATTTTGTATGTCTGTCTATTTTTTCATGAACAGCTAAAAGTGTTTTCATTTAATCACAATAACGTGGTTTTTGTGCGCGAATAGAGCCGTTATATCTTTATAATATGAGTTCAAGTAGCGAAAGATTAAAAAATGATATAACGTAGTCTACGGTTTTGTCATCTTAATAAAAATACTGATATAACTGAATACAATAAAAAGATAAATTATGGCCGACATATAATTAATTTATAAATTATCTAAAGTTTTGCAATTTGTTAAGGTATAATTATATGTATTTAAAATTCATCAAAATCTATAATATTACAATGTATATTTTTTAAAATTCGCAAAGACATCTTCGTTTACGGGTAAAATTACTTCGCTCTATATTAATCACTAAGGACAATGGAAGTGTATCGGCGCAGGAACCTCTCAGGTTGCGAGCTTTACTTTCTATATTATCCCTTATACATTGTTTTTTTTTTTTAAATTTTTAAACTATTGAACCGATTTCGATGAAATTTCTAATCTTAAATATATCCTTTCAAATAAAGGAATTAAAATCGGCCTATAAATAACGGAGATATGAGGTAACAAACAAAAAAAAATTGAGTCCCAAATTTTTTGATGTCGGTAGAATAAGCATGCTACACTGTCCTACCAATAACACTCGAGGGTTTTGTCATTCGAAAGTAATTATATTTAAGCAGAAAGAGCCTAACCTAAGGCACCTAACTTAAAATTACTTAGTTAGTAACGTAAAAATTCTATATATAAGTACAATATTATTATAAAAATAACCGCAAAACGAGAAAGTTGCAAAACTTACCTAACCATTGGTTTAACAGCTGTTTCACAAAAGTTGACGCAGGCGCAATGACCGCGGACAAAAGGGTCCTCTATAAAAACGCTCCTCCAATTCATCGTCACTAATTACGTAATTATGGGGGTAGAAAAAAAATGGCGAGCATTCCCGGCGCCCAGTCGACACATTAGCTCACGACATTTCTCGATTTAAGGCCACGCTTACACTGATACACGTTATCGAATAAAATTTAGGTATTTACCTGTGAAATTGCCGTTCTGCAGTACTAGCCATTTCAAATCTAAATATTTTTTGTTTAGATAAGAACTCTTATCACAAAATAATTTTATATTAAAAACATTTTTATTTGTCATTTTATTATTAATTATCCTAATGTTTTCATCACGATTGAATCGTTTTCGTTATCATCGATAATATGGAGAATTAAAAATTTACAAGTACCACCGTGGCAGCAACGCGGCACAAGCGGCACAAGCGGCACGCAATATACATTTTTCCAAATATTTTGATAACAAATTCATAGAAAAATTTCAATGAGACAAATCGATTCATTCCAATAAATAAACAATTTTCGAGATAATTGCGATGATAAAACATTACAAAAATACAACCTAATTAAGGACCTTGGTTGAAAATAGCATAATTATACAGTTAAATTATAAAACACATGTATATTTAACTGGCTACGGTAATATAATATAAAATAATTATAAATGAGTTTGCTGTCACGTTTTCACAATATTGCCCAACATATTCAGCAACATATTAAACAAGTGTGAAAGCACACCTTTTCCGCAAATTGAAAGTCATGCATGAGGGTTTCGAATGCGACTCCAAGACTAAATACTCCATTACGTGCGACGTAACATAATTACATACCAACTCACTGGAAATAATGTTTGCATTATGAATATGAGTCAGCTCACAAACATGTCCCGATTTAATTTATTTATTTTGTGATATTAAAATGTATCTGTTTTCTCTTGTATCTGTTGTCTGCAAAGTCAATGCTAACCAAGGAGCCTCCTAATTTTACAGCCTCTCTAAATTTGACAGCCTCTGTGGGTTGGTGATTGAGCAGGTCGGCCGCAGGGGCGGGTTCTATTCCCGCGGCAGGACAATTATTTGTGTAAGAGAAAAAAAAAACGCAAATCCTTTTTCTGAGTCTAGGTGTTGTGGGAGCATGGTCTTCGTAGTTTCTGGGTCCCTAGACACAGGAAATCCTAGGTCCGTATTACAGAACGATGCTCAGTCATCGATCAGTGCTCAAGCAGAGATTTCATTCGTAAAGTGATCAATTAGTGAAATGAATCTCTACTTGAGCACCGAACGATGGCTGAGCATCGTTCTGTAATACGAACCCTAGTTCGCAGGGTCCAGGATCTATGTATGTGATCGTTGGGCGTTATTATTATTATAGTTACTAGGACCTTTATTTTACAGTCCATTGTGATTACTAATGATATTCAAGCCCATGTTTGTTTAATTACACACGTTTTTAGTAAAATACAATGGAATTGTTAATTATTATTGTTGGTAATCACAGAATCAACCAATAATTGGTCACTACGCCACACACACTAGTACGCTGAGCTTAAAATGCACTGTCCACACAAACTTAAAGTTCTATGGGGTACAATCGTGTGAAAAAGTATTTTTAGTTTTTTTTTTGTTACCTATGCCTATAATACGTTTTAGTATCATAGTAATATCATATAATAATATCATAGTAATATCATCATATTATAGAGGTCAATAAATTATGCGAAAATAATAAAACTAATGTTGGAATAAAGTGCGTGGAATATTATAACGTATAATTTCACAAAGAGACATGATACACAGCAGACTAGGTGTACAGAACACAGACGTACACTAAGCAGTGTTGCAATGTGAATGGGTGTGTCCTAATATTCTATTTATACACATCTATCATATTTATATATCCGCCAAGCAGTAGTGCGCAAGCACTACTGTGTTCCGGTTTGAAGGGCACTGTAGCTAGTGAAATTACTGGGCAATTGAGACTTTATGATCTGATCTCACAGTCAAGTAATCTTATTACCAGACTGTGCTGATGTCTCAGGATGATGTGCGCGGTGCAGTGTTGCTCAAAACTCTATTTTGGGGTTCCGATTGACACTGTTCTGTTATGGGCAGCCGTGGCGCTTAACATCAGGTGAACGGCTAGCTCGTCAAATCATTCAGTAACATAAATAAAAATCTGTTATCTATTTATTTATATATATACTGTAAAAGTGCTAAGAATATCCTATTTGCAAAAAATCTTTTGGCTTGGACTATCACTTAGAACAAGAGTCAAAAAGACAGTTCATTCTCATTTGCTATTTATTGTGGTATTGTGGTGTGGTATTTGGGTAGGTTGGCTCATAGCTCGGAGGTGCCAGGTTCGATTCCCACGACAGGACAAGTGTTTTTGCATAGAAAAAAAACGGGCAAAATACTTGTTCTGTGCCTGAGTGTTTTGGGACCAATGGACATCGTAGTTCCTGAGTCCCTAGACACGGGGAATCCTAGTTAGAGTTCAGGATCCTATGTATGTGATCGTTGGGCGTTATTACTGTTATTATTATTACATACAAGTGAGGGTAATTCTAATACAGGAGGTATTAGCAATAATTGTTCTTTATCTGAGGACATTGGCACTGAAAGACCGATATATATAAGCACTTTGTAATTTTATATGCTTAGTGAAATAAACTAATTTTAAGTACCTAATATAATTTTGACTTGTAAAAGTGCTAAAATTAGCCTATTTGCAATAAATCTTTTGACTTTGACTTTGATATGGAGGAAAATCATAAAGATTATGGAAAAATCGGGAATTCCTTAAAATACTGATAAAGCATAGGAAATCGCAAAACACACAAATGGGAGTGATTCAGGTTGTCCCTGGGGTTACCCGACCACCAGCTTGACACTAATTTCTGAGGCGACCTGTATAGTTTTAAAAAGAAATCACTTCTCTCTCCGACTGCCAGTATCAAGAGCTCCAGTTGTACATATAAGGGAGCATGTATGTGTGAGTGGTCAAACGGCACACAGGTGGCTGCCGTCACCTGACGCCGGCCGACTCGGAACCGGCCACTTCCGCCGGACGCGGCAATTAGTGACACACACCACCACAACATGCATACTAGCATTGCGTGTGCGACTCTTTGACTCTAGGATTAGGGAAATGGGAAAACAATTGAATATCATTGATATGAACGGTTATATGGCTTGCTTAGCAGGCAGAGGAAAAGCTGACTGACTACCATCTTATTTTTATAAAAAAATATATATCATAATATGTTAAGTTTTATGGTAAAACTATTAGATAGAAAAAATATAGATAAAGAAAGAAATCTTGTAAAATAAAAAATTCAAATGAGTGTGCTTTAGACCACACGACTGAAGTAGAACTTCTTTAACTACATCAATAGGACGCTATATCTTTGTTTTTGCTTTGTTTAATATTAATGTCGTCATCTTGACAATTGTAAATTGTCATTTTGTCAGACATGCAACATAATAATAAAAAATTAAGTCGTTCTTAACTTTGTTGTGTTGACAATGGAAATTTACGTGAACCAACAACTTTCAACTTCCGCTGGCCTCGTTAAGCATTCACCAGCTTACTCCCCAAGTCAAGTGTGCGTAAAGAAGATTTACTTCAATTAGTAGGTATAAGTACTTAATCATATTCTGACCTTTTGTTTTTTTTTTATATTTTTGAAAATAGAAAAAAAAATACCAATGTTGATGATGACGATGATGTTTTCCGTTAATCAATCTTCCATCTTCAAATCGGTATTCAGCTAAAACTTATAGGAACACCCGGCTTGACTGTGATGCGATCTTCGGTCACCGTGCCTACAGCAAAAGTGTGGTAAACACAAGGTTAAAGGTCATAACCTTGTATTTACCATAGTTTTGTTTCAAATATTGCATTTTTTAACAATATTTCTTACTGATAAGAGTCGTCAGTTGCATTACCTAATTACAATTCTTTTCCTTAAGTACATTTTGGACTCAACAACTGCACAAAAATGAACCCTATTAACGATTTATAAAAAGTCAGTCACACATACGAGCCGTTATAATAGAAAAGCCAACAAGTCGGAACGATGGGTACCTACAAGAACCAGTCCTGGTGCGGTAATAGGTAGAATTACTGCTCCCTTGATGTCAATAGTCGCAAAATGATTGTACTAATGATAATGTGGATGTGCAGTAATTTTCGCAAATTGTAGATTTATGTTGTAATGACTTAATTGATTACCAGTTCCTCCGTTTTTCGCTCTAAGTGCGTAGGGCGTAGACGTACTATCAGGTTGGCTGTCACGAAGGCTAAATAAACAGTGCCGCGTAGAGCCAAATGTCGAATAAGTATGTAAAAAAATCACATTTATTCCAAAAGAGCTTTGGTATTATTAATCCTTCGCTGCGCTTAAGATTTAAAAAACACTCTCACCCTGAAAATAGTTTTTTGAATTAGAATAGAATAAAGTTATTCAACTTCACAGTTTTAAACTATAGACACAATAACAAAAATAAGTTTTACAAAAACTTGGAACTTAAATCTTTATGTTACTGAGCATATAAAGTACCCTTTGCTCCCTTGGTAAACAATCTACTAGAACTATTTAAGTTTGGTAATAAAAAATGATTTCCACCATGATTTTCATTTTATTGTAATGCTAGTCGCAGATGAGCCCGTTATATATTCTTAATCGGCACAATTATTAAATTAATATTCGTTTCCACCCAGCTGGAAGTCCTACAAGCAAGCTTCTCTCTCTTAACATTTACTTACAATTATCATTATCTGACATGCACAAAATGTAACGAAGCCGAAACCCCATCTCCATTATTCATATTTTTACATCTTGATGCGTTAAACTAAACTTAAAATATAAAACCATTTTGCGATGATATATTAAAAAGATAGACACGTTACCGATCTTTACGTGGGCACGTTTGCGTGGGTTATGTCATTCTATATTGTGTCCATTCCCTACTGATATACTCGTATATTGAGTCCGAATAATTAAGCTCTTACCTGCGCACATAATAATTTTTAAGTACTGTACTGTATAAATAAATAATATTATGGGTGACAACTATCACAGCTACATACAATTATGGATAAGAATATGTTGATTATAACGATAGTGACTATCATATCACTACTCTAACAGACGATGTACGAGTGACAATTGTTTTAACGGCAACAAACGCAGGAATTCCAATATCAATGGAATTATTTACTAACCTGTTAACGTATCTTCCAGTTTGGTTAATCAAAGCCAGTCCATACGGTAATTAAGGCGGCTTTTGTTGAAAAGTCATTGTTCTTATAAAAAAGTTTAATCAAAAGCGCACTCAAGCTGTAAAGTTGAACTTCATATTTTATAACCGGCGTCTTACTCATAATTATGTAGGCACAAGA
Source organism: Ennomos fuscantarius (assembly GCA_905220475.3). Taxonomy (NCBI): domain Eukaryota; kingdom Metazoa; phylum Arthropoda; class Insecta; order Lepidoptera; family Geometridae; genus Ennomos; species Ennomos fuscantarius. The sequence continues at coordinate 5,871,895 of HG992026.1, read as the reverse complement.
CAATAAGGAAAGTATCGCAAGAAATGAGTCGAGGACCTAGAGTTTCCTGAGTTCTTCCAGCCAATTACATTATTGTCTCTTTTTTCCCCTCGTTCAAATTATCGTTTACTCTTTATACGTTGTCATTTAGAAAAAATATTCCAGGAACGCGTATGAATGGCAATTATCACAATATTATATACGAGCTTCTACCCGCAGCTTCGCCCGCTGCGTGGCCTATGGGAAAATAATTCAATCACCCATTACACCCTCTTAAGGGTGGAATTTCAAAAAATCCTTTCTTAGCGGATGCCTACATCATAACATCTACCTGCATGCCAAATTTCAACCCGATCCGTCCAGTGGTTTGGGCTGTGTGTCACTATGTCAGTCAGTCAGTCACCTTTGAGTTATATATATTTAGATAATAGAGTTTTAGTTTGAAAGGTCGTGATTATGACACATTGTTGAAAATTGCTAAACTCATGTCAATTAAAAGGTGAAATTACTCCAGCCAGGTTTCGGACATAATCGATGTCCTTTTTCTGGAAGTCGGTTACTGCGGCGGCTTTCGCGAGCGTTGTAAAGACGGACGTCAAATATGTCTGAAACTTGGTCGGATTAATTTCGATTTTAAATTGACGTGAGTTTAGCCGTTATAAATTTTCCGAAATATTATACTTATAGTACTTTCAAAATTTTGTAAGATAAATACCGGCTAAAGTAACGAAATTGCAGAAAATAATATTCACACAAAATTATGTGAGTTTTTTTGAGTTGAAGTGTCACCATAGGGCACGTATTCATCAGAATCATATAGTCACTGGTGCGAGTGTCCGAGCCCCGAGGGGGCTACGGTCCGGTGCAGCAGGGGCTAGGGGGTGAGGTAGTGGGGGAGGGGGTAGTGATAACATCACGATTACGTGGTACAAAACGGGCGATATCGCGCGCTCATTACCACACCGACTTACCCGCATAATGGATGTTTGTTCTGCTCCGTGTAAAAAAGAAACATGAGGAAATAATGCGAAAGTGTTGATTTTTACGATCAGGAAAAACAAATGTAATACCAATTACAGGTGCTTTGATCAATTAACTGTGTCTAGCGTGTGTGTAGCTTACTTATTTATTTAAAAAAAGGTCCCTCAGTGATTTTTGTTGGCGTATTGAAATAATAATAGCAATAACGCCCAACGATCACATACATATATCCTGGACCCTAACTAGTATTCCCTGTATCTAGAGACCCAATAACTACAAGGACCATGGTCCCACAACACCCAGAATCAGAGTAAGTACTTGTGCTTTTTCTGTACACAAATACTTGTGCTGCTGCGGGAATCGAACCCACCGTCTCCGGGTTATACCTCACCACAGAAGTTGTCAAGCAGAAAAAGCACGCTTTAATATGCCTACTGTCAATAGCTATTCAGATGTTTGACAATTTGCTACTTATGAAGGTCGTCTTGTTCAGCAGTCTTTCCGATACTCATAGTCACTATACCGATCAAAGTGCCTAAAACCTCAACGAAACTAAACTCTAATTTCAATGCCACAACAATAATGTCACAGTAAAATTACAAAATGAATACATATTACGGTTTAGGCTCGGAGGCAGCTAACCGCGAAACGTCCGTTTCATTTCCATAATTTCACAAAATGGCAGATTAAAATCCGAAAACAGCACTGACAATCATCCAAGGTGCTCCAACAATGGAGGAAGTCGCATTATACAATTTGTCTGTCAAAATGTTGCGTTCGCCTGCCGTGTGTGATATCTGGGCAATAAAATAATGAAATGGCTTTAATAGCCCACCTATTGTTGGTAAATGTGACGCAAATAATTGTCTATCTTGTATGTTACGAGTAGTTCAGACTGAATTGGAACTGATGACTATAAATGCTGCCGCTTATTCAAACTGGCCGCGCCCGCGGTAATGTCGTGTAGACATGGTTTTGTGGAAAATTCTATGTTATTCCATAGCTATCTGCACGGTCTCACCCGTGGATAAAAAGTGACCTATCTGTCAATCCGCTATATAAGCTTTCTATATTCCAAATTTCATCCAAACCCATCCAACCGTTTGAGCGGAAAAGGTAACAAACATCCATACACACTTTTTCATCTTATTCATATTCATATTCATTTATTCTGTTACCATATGTGCATATTGATCTTACATTCCAAATATTATATATACATCATAATATTAATAGTAACAATATGGACCCTGTAGGGCACTACAGATTAATATGATGAGGGTAGGGTTAATAGATAAAATTTAACATATTTCATGCGATACGCTTAATATTATTTTTTTAAATTTTTATTTTACTTAGACCAGGTCATTACTTAACATCAGGCAAGACAGTGGTAAAATGCAATGCCTATAACCAAGTTTAAAAAATACACTTTGTAGTAACACTTTACGGCTTAAGTTCTACAAGCACCTACTTATTTTTAGTAATCAAAGATAATAAATTGTCCGTTATCTATAGAGTGGGAAGTTAATACACCAAATATTGTGATTTGGTTGATATCGACCTTGCGCCATTCAGCTGGTGACAAGGCGGTACAGATTGCCATAAAAATACACATCTTAATCTAACCTCAACATCGATAAGTCATAGACTTCTTAAACACGGCGAATTCTATGAATATTATCTACGTAAGCTACCTTTTAACTGCAATTACATGATGTGTAGAAGCCACGTTTGTGTTTAACAATTCAAAATGTCAGCTGCAATTGTAACGACATTTCTAACCATACCGGGTACCTATGTCCCACACAAACCAACTGCAATTATTCGAATCAATCGATACAAAGAAATTAATTACAAAAAATGCATACAAAGCGTGCACCGGTTTTATCGCTGAACCGCGAGCGGGTAAAGTGAGCCGGCTAATTGCAGCGCTGCCCAGCGATACCATCGCTCCTGGTACTATGTAGCTTGGATGCTAGTTATTAAGCTTCTACAGGTATGGGCTATTAAAGAGTCAAAAAAAAAAACAAGAAAAAATCGATATCCAATGAAATATTGTAAAGAAAGCAAGGGAATGGAAGGGGTTGTGCATAGAAAAGATGACGAGAGAGATGTCAAATCCTCTGCTTGGAAGAAAAAAAAACGAGTGTGCTTTAGACGACCCGATTGAAGTAAAACTTTTTTAGTTTAGCTCCATCTATCGGTTGCTACCACTTTGCCAGATATTTTCTAAGCACTTACTGTATTTCGGTTTAAAGGGCATTAGCCATGGTGAAATCACAGGGCAAAAATTTTGTGACCTGATTTTGGTATGGTAATGTGATTTCTAATTATATTACCTACTAGACTGTGCTGATGTCACAGGATCACGGAATGACTGAATCGATTTTGATGAAACTTGGTATATAGAGATGGTTTGACTCTTTGTTTCGTACTTTTTATTAGGAACGAGTGTTAAATACTGTGTTATTTGATTGCCTACTTAGCCAAGAGTTTGAAGATTCGGTCAATTAATTAACGAATGTTAAATAAGCGGACGAGTTACCTATCGAGTTAGAGGACCATCATTGGTTACGCTTTAAAAAATCTCATTGTTAATAAATTGCTACACAAAACGTCATCATTTGACTGGTTAATAATTATAATCCAGCTTTGAAAAAAAAATCTATTAGTGTATACTTAAGTAATAAGTCGTTTTACATTGTATGCAGTTAGGTCACTGAGTTCTAATTACACTGTGCTACGACTCGGTCACTACACACCACGTTTTAAAACAACACTTTGTTAATCATTTTGATTGAAATGAAAGGAAACAGCTTGACAATTAAAATAATATTTGGTTAATGTTGTAATTAAATGCATGCATAAATTACATTAAAACGTAAGTTGAGCATACGTTATAGGCAAGTAACATTAAATTCATTTTATTCCAGTTTTCCAAAATTAACTTACATTGTTTCTTCGTCGTTGTAATCATTTCATAGGCCCTAGTCAAGAGAGCACCGATGTAAAATAAATGCTACATTCCCGTCTGTTCCTCTATGGGGACAAAAAATAATGAATCAAACAGTCAGAGCTAGCTAGCCCAGATCTCAGCTATACTTCCTATAATCCATATAAATACGTTCCGACTTAAAGCCTTAATAAGATGTTCAGACTTCTTCAGATTTTTCTAACAAAATTTCCATGTGTCACGATTTGTCAAAATATATCCTATGTTCAGTATAAAGAAGGCTACTTTCCTCCATAGAACGATATTTATAACGCCATTTGCCTCTTGCATCCTATAACCCCCCGTGACTTTACCTGTCATCGCTCGGTCACCTTTTCTCGATCGATTTTTATAATCTATCTATTTATCAATCTATCAATCTATCGATCTTATTATAAACTACCTATATGGTGGATTAGACTTTACATTCATTAGGCATTAGGCGCATTCAATGAATTTGTTATTTCAGTAACTCATTGGTTAAGCTTGGTATTTGGTTAAAAAGATGAATGAAACACCTTCACATGAATATTTCAGCAACATAAAGTTAATTTTACTTAACAATAGTACCGGTAACGTTAATTTATTTTATTACTTGCTAAATGATTTAACCGTTATACGTACATTCGCCGACATAACAAATTAAAATAAAAAATGTTTCACTAATTGCGTTTCTTACAAACGAAAATTTCTTTTTTACATAACATAAAGCACGAGAGCTATAAAGGCATGTTATATGACGCTCTAGAGCAATAATGAGTAATTAATAATGAATTAGTACAGCAGTGGCTCATAATGCCCAATATATTATTATTCATAGTGATTTTATTCGTGTAGCGAACGGTCGGCGGACTCGTTTACTGGCGAACTAAACGGTACGGTTAATTACTGGCGATAGCTATCGCGGTTACTCGCAGTGATGCCATGATAGGGAAGATATCCATTTAAATGGAAGTTTTTGTAAAACATTCAAAATCATTTATCCAGCCTGTTCAATGTTTCCAAAGGAGATCGGATTTTACGTATTATGTTGTAAAATGAAAATATTTCCAAATTTAAGTTTAAAATGATAATGTTTCATTTAAACATAGGTGTTTGCTTACTATTTTCTGGAAAAAAAAAAGCCTTTGTTTATACTTTTTGTTACTCATAATCCACGTACGTATCACAATAAACATGGTTTAAACAAGAATGATAACAATGATAACAAAATATACATGTAAAATTTTATACGCCTTTTTAAATTATTTGAGGCAATCCAAAATGCCCAACGGGCAACACTATGCGTTCATGTTTAATAAAAATTGCTCCGCTTTGCTATTCAAATGGAATTGTCTGCGCAATTACGCTCGTAATGGCGAGATACTGAACGGCATTCGGCCTGGAAAATAGCATGCTATTTAAATTACTTTATTATCTAGTGGATAGGTGACACAGGTGCACATAATATCTGACAGTACTTACCTATATTTATCAGTACCTAACAACTTAATTTGATAAATAAATATTTGTGGACATTTAACACAACGCCATTTACACTCACATTAAGCAAAGCTTGCGCTATGTGAACCAAATAACTGATAACTGATAGAATACCCAGATACTTTTGTTTGTAAAGACGCATATAGAATACAACCAGACACAGAACAAACATCGATGTAAATCACGCAATTTTTTCTCCTGGGTTGTTATTGAACTCACAACCTGCAGTTCAGAAGGCAGAGCTGCTACCAACTGAGTTATGAGGCCAGTAATTATGTTTAAATTAAGTGTTGAATGCGAAAACCAGAAGTGTAACCATAGCCTAATCAAACTGCTTTTGTTTTAAGTTTTTTAAGCTTTACCATTTTGGATTTTTTTTATAATTGGCTACTTTTTAGTGTGATTGTCAATAATACAGTTCAGGATTATTTGGTGTTACCGAGTCATCCTTTTATTCTTTTCCCTCTCGCTTCTCTCTTCCCTTGATCAAAGTGAGTACGTAAAACTTATTAACCCGTGCGATGCTGAAGCAGGCCATCAAGTATTTAAATAAAGTGATTTTTATTAGTAGAATCGATTATATAGTCAACTAGTTGCGCCCCGCGGTTTCACCCGCAGACCAAAAGTATTTTAATTATTTGCTCATTCCACGGGGAAATTTCACTATTCCGGGATAAAATGTATCCTATATGTTAATCCAGTATATAATCTATCTTGGTACCGAATTTCATCTAAATCCATTCAGCCGTTTGAGCTTGAAGGCGTAACAAACATACACACAAACACACACACAAAGTTTCGCCTTTATAATATTAGTGTGATATAAAAGATAAGCAACAAAATCTAAAATATTCAAAATTTAGATCAGTAAAGGGAAAGGGCCTGTTTCCTGTTAACTAAAATTACTATAAAATTATATATTTACTGCCTACTAAAAAAACCATTTGTACTATGCACTAGACGCGATGACACATGTACAATTTTCAAACTTTCAAACTGTCCATGTATTTCACACTAGCTGCACCTGTATATGATATACAAATACAAAATACAAAAATCATTTATTGACATAAATATTTTTCAACAATCCAAATACTCCAGCCAACATGCTGGCAGCATTGTCTCGTTGAATTTGCAATGCTGATTCGTTGTATCAATTAAGTGCCAGCATTTCAGTCAGGCGTATCGAGCAGGAGCTATGATAAATTTTAGAAAATTGATTAATTAAATGATATGAGTTATAATCTAATAGTTTTAAAAAAACTGTCCTTATGTGAAGAAGAAAAAACAGTAATTTGGTATTATAATTTATCACATGATCATTACGGAGCCGTACTAGCTGGCGATGATGTTTAGCGTAGGCAGGAGCTACGATGATTTTTTAAGTCGTAATCCATGGTTAAAGCCACTGCAAGAGCTACGAATTTCGCTATTTGTATACGTATACGCCAGCCAAAGCGCCTAGAGGGAAAGTGGTGCGATGAAAGAATGTTACATACATACAGAAAAAACACTATATATTTAGTATATAGATAAAATAGTTACTAATGAGTTAATTTCCGTAACGTTTTATGATATCAACAAGTAATACAGTAATCTAATAACGTAAAAATTTAATACCATTACCGTACAAACATAACGTTTAGATAAATATTGGTATATAATTATAGGTAACGGCATTTAGCACTCCTTACACTAGAACGGATCAACATACACTGCATTGTTAATGAATCTACTATATTCAAAATCAATGAATACGCTATGCCATGAATAAGCAACCAGTGGACCACCAATCACACAATATACATAAGTGGCTTTTGCTTGATCCGTTGAAATTCTTGCGTGACCATGGTTTTAGTGAAAACAAGGCAATCCCTTATATTTATCAACGTCGAATTCACTCTATTTTCTAACATATTTGTATAAAATTTGACGTCTATGTAATTTTTTTTATGTTTTGGCTCCACACTTTTGTGTATTTAGCCAGTGTCAAGTAATTGATAATTTGTCAAGTTAATGATATTTCACGTAAATATGTGTCAAGTCATAGTCGAAGTCATCAAGTCAAGACATAGTCCAGTCATAATCTAGTCAAACTCCTAGTAAAGTGGTGGTTTACTTGAAGCTTCTATGGAGTTTTGGAAACAACACGAAAAGAAACGTTTCACCATCGTTATACCATTTTCCCACACTCACGCCTGTAATCCAGCACTTAACGAATAGAATGCCACCAGTTTTATGCACTAACACTGAAAATAACACAAGTTTTGGAAAATAATACAATGCGGTGACGCAATCTTTTTTGCTTTCCCGCCAAAACTCCGTCTATGTAATTGAAGTCAAAGATCAGCATATTCCAGATGCGGTTCGTATTTAGTCTATTAATACTAGACTTGATCACAATTTTTATGCTATATAAACTGTGTAGGAGATAAGAAAATACGCTACTATGATGGATAACCCCTTGATGTGACTGGCTAAAATGTATTAGAATTTTTAAATTACCACTTAATTACGATTGGTACAGCTTTTTACACTAAATAAAGCGTGATTTTGGCGACAAGGATAACGTTATTATTAACAGTCAACTGCATGAATAGTATTTGCATTAGACTGTACTTGAAAGCAATCCATTAATTGCACACAATATGAACAGTTCAGCTATTTTAATTGCCTGCATTAACTGCGTTTATGTTTCTACCCTGATTAAAATGCAAATATACATTAATGTTTTAATATCCCTCGTGAGCTGAATGAACTACTTTCACATATTTTTGCTCTTTATGTTGTTGGTTTAGTGGTAGTTTAGTTTAGTTTATTGAATTGTTTTCGGAGTCAATAGCAGGAGTGTATTGTGCAATAAAACCAAAAATTAAGCATTGCCATTCAACGTGGTAATGCTGCCAGCATTCCGGGCAATTTTCCCTCCAACAACGAGTTTTTTTTTTTTAGTTTTATCTATTTTAAGTTTTTAGGTATAGGTGGTAGGACTTTGTTGCAAAGTTCGTCTAGGTAGGTACCATCGCTTTGCCAGTTATTTTGCCGCCAAGCAGTAGTGTGCAAGCACTACTGTGTTTCGGTTTGAAGGGCACTGTGGCTAGTGAAATTACTGGGCAATTGAGACTTTATGATCTGATCTCACAGTCGAGTAATCTTATTACCAGACTGTGCTGATGTCTCAGGATGATGTGCGCAGTGCAGTGTCGCTTGAAACTCTGTGTTTTAGGGTTCCGAGTGACACTGTTCTGTTATGGGCGGCCGTGGCGCTTAACATCAGGTGAACGACTAGCTCGTCTACACATAACATAAAAAAGTTTGATTTTTAGGTCTAGTTTAATATTATTTTTATGTGTAAATTATACCTAATAAGGTTTTATAGTTTTAAAGAACTTATATACATAACTTCATTACATACAATATTACTTAGAAATGAATAACATGCAAAATATTACGGATGCGCACACGCAAGTAATCGCGCACGCGTTGATGTCTTTTCTTTTTGGAGAAAAGCGCTACGTATGATAATTACCTTCCTCTAGGATTATAAAGTATTAATAACTTATATCGTAGTAAAATAAATAATTATGTACTTGTAACACTTAACAATATTGTTTTATTTCCTCCTTAGTCATTCATAATATAAAGTTATCAAACTGTGGTCAGATAATCATCACGGTGGATAGTTTGACCATCAAGCATATATTCTAACAAACTATGCCGTATTCTGTGTTGCTACTATAGAATCGAGTTTCAAAACTATCACGGTTGGAATAAAACTGTCGGACTTTAAGGCCGTAATGAGTAATTACAGTCGGCGACACGACGGAAACAGATACCATCTACAACGCACGGCGGTAGGGCCAGTCGCCAATGGTTTACCGCTAAATACCAGCTAAACGATCTCCAATTGTGTTCACTAAATGCTGCCCAGAATAGGTTTTAATTGCGGCAGTGTAGACTAAATGTGGTCACTTTTAACGTGAATAAAATATTAGTTTTAGTTTAGAAACGATAGGATGAATTAATATCTCATAGGTCGAAAGTGACTTGTCTGTTATTTTTAAGTTAGTTGTAAACTTTTATAAACAATGTTTACCTTGATCAAATAATAATAATAATAATAATAACAACACCCAATGATTCGATAGATTCCTTGTGTCTAGAAACCCAGGAACTACGAGGACCCTATGGTCCTTGTACTGGTCCCACAACACCCAGATTTAGAACAAGTATTTGTGCTTTTTTTCTGCACAAATACTTGTCCTGCCGTGGGAATCGAACCCACCGCCCCCGGGTTATGAGCTGACCTGCTCAACCACCACACCACAGAGGCTGTCAATTCAGCCAATTATGAGTCTTTGTGACTTTATAACCCGAGTCTATAAATCATATTATTAAACGTCTTGGAAAGTGACTTGTACATTATTTTAAGTTAATTGTAAACTTACGACTTTTCTAGGTTTGCCTTGATCAAATTATATTTAGCCCTTGAGACTTTATATACTGAACCCAGAAATCATATTATTAAACTATTGTGTGTGTCGGGATATCGTGCAGTGTCACGCTAAACATTATAATTTAGGATTCTAATTGGCACTGCAGTGAGCTGCCGTGACGCTCTACATCAGGTGAACGACTAGCTTGTTATGTAATTAGTTTCCATAAACAGACTATCTCTGTGCGACCTGTCATTATGAAAGCCTCATTGATGCTGTAATTGAGAAGGATCCTATGAATTATTATCGTTGTTTTGTCGTATCAGCCTTGATGTGTCAGATTTACAACATAAGTCCTAGCGTTCCTTTTTTTTGAGTAATTATGAGTTATTATTTCACGTATGTGTGAAGTCACAGTCCAAGTCTGATGACTTGACTTGATAGTCAAGCCATAGTATAGTCTCAAGTCATACTCCTAGTAAAGTGGTGGCAACTTCACTAGAAGTTTCTATAGGGTATTGGAAATAGCACGAAAAGAAACATTTCACCATCATTATACCACTTTCTCACACTCATGCCTTTAATCCAGCACTTAACAAAATAAAACGTCACCAGTTTTATGCACTGACACTGAAAATCGCACAAGTTTTGGAAAATAATACAATGCGGTGAAGTGATTTTTCTCGTTTTCCGCCAAAACTCCAGTCCTAGTGTTTTCAAGGCTTCAAATGTCAAAATTCATGGCCACATAAATTGTTTAAAGATACGTTAAAAATACTAAATCGAATCGAAAATACGACAAAACTTTAAATTTGATCGATAAGACAAATAGTTTTGTGATGCTAAAACGTTTGCTTATCTAAATTACTACGCCGAAGTATATGTAAATCGAATCCAATTATGCAACAAATGATATAAATGGATGATATAAAATCACAGTACACGCAAAAACGAAGGTGAACATTCAAGAAACATACCGACTGTATTTTACAGAAACACATGTTACTTTGGTAAATGCATAAATCGCAGGAAATATTAGTGGGTAGCTAAGCTACATAAGTAATGAATGTTAAGCAGGTACGCGAATCGCGGAAGCACCAAGTCATAACTCACTCAATTTAACAATCTTCGCAATCCGAGGAAGTCATTCAAGTAAACTGACCATATCTGAGCAGTTTTACTCATAACAGATCCATTATTGTTGATAATGGTGCAGTGTAATTGCCTATTAATATTACTGTTGTTTTTATTAAGAATTTACTCGATAAGCATCTGCTTTGTGTTTATTAGGCGCGTTTCCTGTTGCAGTAAGAAATGCATTAGCAGTAACTTAGGTGTGTAATAGATTGATGTGGAATTCAATAAGTAGACGGCATTTATTACCTACTCATAGAGAAATACAGGTATTACAAAACAAAATAGTGCAAAGTGTTAATGTGACTGTCGTTATGTCAAAGAATTTATAAAAAACTGTAAAGAAACCATAGACAGAGAACATATTCTAAGGTCCGTATTGTAGAACGAAGCTCAGCCATCGATCCGTGCTCAAGCAGAGATTTCATTTTATTTTTCATTATTACAGAACGATTCTTAGTCAGCATCGTTCTGTAATACGGACCTAAGACAGAAACAGTAGCTACAACTACGCTGCAAGTGTAAGTCAGATTTCTACCATGTAACCTCTTTACATGGTAGAAATTTGAATCTCCAACATGTATAGATACATCAGAAATACGAAACTCTATACGTGGTAGAAATTCGAATGGATGGTAGAAATTCGAATTTCTACCACGTATAGAGGCAATTGAAATGAGAGAGATTTGAATACAAGATATTGAAGAGAGACAATTTGAATAGAAGGCGCAGCGTCGGAATTTTGTTTATTTTTTAACTTTAAGTTTTCCTGCTTCTAAGTTTCCGTTTGGTATTCGATTGATTGAAGTGACTGCGTAAATCTTCGCTGGTCATACAGCAGTTGTTGGTTTACCTATTCGTGTGATTCAAATGTTTCTCCATATTTATTCTTCAATTATTTTAAATACAGCCTAACAATCTTATGATGAACAGTTCTAGGATATATGTTTATGTAAGCTTGGTTCAGATTTCAAATACTTAATTGCATTCATTTCACTGTTACTGGCAGTAAAAAGTATTCGTGCTTTGAGTAATTAAACAACGTTTAAACAGCATAAATATTAATTTTGCACAGTGGATATCTACTTAGCGTGATAGCTGGCTGTTTATTTTTTTACATAATGCTCTATCTCAAGATAACCAACTGCAGAAGTGGAAGTGTGGAGCAAAATGTAGTGCGCATAAAAGTAATCAACGGCTGTAAGCATGTCGAATGTGTTTTGCTAATGAGTTCTCGTGTTGTGGAATGTTTATTAAAAAGTGCAAGAAATTGCTTTTGTAAAAGCTTCATTAATTGGTATGGTTAAAAATTTGACGATTAAAATGGCGGTACTTTCCAGGGATTTTTTTTATAAACACCACTCCTAGCTGTGTTGTGTATCAAAGAATCGTCAGTTCAAACAGTCACATTTCATGTTCGGCTGGCTCACCATACACGCAATAGTTTGTCGACGCGATTCTAGAAAACGGTCGTTTTGCGATTAGATCTGGCCAGGGAAGGAAGTGTGGGGCTCCACCGGGTGGGGGTGTTGTTAATTGCCCCGTTTTGTGAACACGGCTGGCGTGCTCCGCGGGCAATCAGCGGTCGCTGACTGATCGCTTTTTAAATAGGTTTTATGCCCACTAAAAATGTTTCGGAGGAAATCGAAGCCCGCGAAGTTTCGTGCCGATTGTGTAAACGCAAGGGACATGCTTTGTAAAACGCCACCGCCATCAAGACTGTTTTATGTCAAATTACAATTATTAATAAATTGTATTTTTTGTTTTCGTTTTGGCTCGACACTTTTGTGTATTTAGCCAGTGTCAAGTAATTAATAATCTCTCAAGTTACATATTTAATCTTATATAATGGTCAAGTCAAGTCACAGTCCAAATCATCAAGTCATTGTCTAGTCTAGTCAAGTCGTACTCCTAGTAAAGTGGTGGCAACTTTACCAGAAGCTTCTATGGAGTTTTGGAAATAACACGAAAAGAAACGTTTCACCACCATTATTCCACTTTCCCATACTCATGCCTGTAATTCAGCACTTAGTAACACTGAAAATAACACAACTTTTGGAAAATAATACAATGCGGTGACGCGATCTTTTTCGTTTTCCCGCTAAAGCTAGCCATACATTGTTGTTAATATAGGTACATACAGATATTGTTTGCATTTACCTTCGACTTTCACAGTAAATTCAAAAGAAGGTACATTTTATACAAAAGTACCATCACGATGCCATTAATAGTGTTATATCAACTGTTCTAGGAAAAAGATAAAATATGGTAAGTTATTAAAAAGTATATACAAATACCGGGCTCAGTGACGTGTCTTGGGAGAGGCCTATGTTCAGCAGTGAGCTAGTGTAGGCTGATGATAATGATGATGATGATGATATAGAAATAGAAATTACACGTAAAAGTTTGAATTTGGAAACCAAAACATACGCATCTGATTTTTTTAAACTGGTAAAATGCCAATTTATGCTCGTTTGAAGTTAATATCAACCCCATGAACCATCTATATCTATCTATTTAAGATATGGAGATGTCTAAATATATATAACTCAAAGGTGACTGACTGACTGACTGACATAGTGATCTATCAACGCACAGCTCAAACTACTGGATGGATCGGGCTGAAATTTGGCATGCGGGTAGATGTTATGACGTAGGCATCCGCTAAGAAAGGATTTTTCAAAAGTCCACCCTTAAAAGGTGAAATGAGTGGTTGAATTATTTTCCCATAGGCCACGCCGCAGGTGAAACTGCGGGCAGAAGCTCGTAGTTGTATAATTCCCGTAGATTAACTGTGCTTCAGTTGAGACGTACGGTGGAATAATGGTTACTAGTAACTTACTACTCGTACAGGTGAGGTGAGCTTCGGCAAGCGGATAGCGTGACAAAGCGGAGTTAGCCGCGGTACTGAGGTGTTCGTTACAATTGTTAGCTCCCTATGTAGTTTTAACGAGTTCTAATATACCGACTTTGCTACTTAAGCTATAGTCCGTAAGCGTTCTTTATAAGTTTGCTACGTTAGAAGACTATGCTCGTGTGTACTAAACTTTTTTTTTAGGCTCCACACTTTCGTGTATTTAGCCAGTGTCAAGTAATTGAAGGGTTGAGAATAAAAAGGGTTTAACTGTCAAATTGACAGTTTCGAGAAAATAAGACTTTAAACTTCAACGGCGTCATTTTAATGTAGTGCTTATAAGGTAATAGAAAAGGTTTATGTAAGTTTCAGTGCCTTGAAAATGTTTTAATTCTATTTTAAAATACTAAATATAAGTAGTACTTATTCATACAATTACTGTAAAAATATTAAATAATAAAATAAATATAATAATATTTTTATGCTAAGTGAACCGTTTTTAGACTCAAAATCTCAAGATTTAAGTCTCATTTCGGTATTTTGAGAATGTATTATTGTAGATAATTTCACGCTGAATCCTATGACACCCATAAGTCATTTTGTGAAAAAAACTCAGTTAAACCCTTTTTATTCTCACCCCTTCAATTGATAATTTCTCGAGTTAAGTAATATATATATGTGTCAAGTCACAGTCCAAGACATCAAGTTAAGTCATAGTCTAGTCTAGTCAAGTCATACTCCTAGTAAAGAGCTTGTGACAACAATCTTCTGCAAGCCTAACGAATTAATAAAAAAACATTATTAATGTTTTTTTATTAATAAAAAAAACATTATTAATGTTTTTTTATTAATTCGTTAATAAACCTTTCAACTGATGACTTAAACGTTCTTTTTCATTAATTATTTGTTTAATGAAACAAATTGTTTGTTTGTTTGTTATTGTAACCAATCAAAAGATTTCATCATTTCCATCACAAAAAGAGATTGTAGGCCATAATGTAGAAAATTGTGTGCATTTAACGTAGTCCTTTCCATATTTACTTACGTTCAGTTTATCCTGCCAAACCAATCGCAAGGCAATCAAATTAGTTTTCTATAAAAAAATATTTCATCGTAAATTTTTACTTATATTAGAGTGTAGCTATTGAAAAGCATTTTTTTGATCGTAATTGTGATATGCTTAATTATGTTAATGTATCATTCAAATGCTATTATTCTCTTAAGCAAATTATTCTCCATTATACAATTTTAAAAAGTAGTTGAATAAGAGTAATAACGTTCATTGAAACCAACAAATGAAGTGCATCTTTCTTTTATTTCATTCATAATAATTTAAATCTGCCGATAAAAAAAAACTTTAAATTATCTTACAAAATATAAGCAAATGTAACATAAAGTGCGGCAATGGAGTAAAACAATTTGCTTTTATAATTGACAACATTTTAATTATAAAACACCACAAAATCTATGGAACATAGATAATTCAGATTGCTTAAGTACATTGCCAAGTTACTATAATAGCTTTAAGTACTTTACATATAATTATAATACTTTAAGTGGGTAATTATATTAACAATACATATTTTATACTATATGCGTAGTTATAATAGGTACTTATAATACAGTTTGCACAATGCACTTTGTAAAAGTAAGCTTCAGTGTCACACTTCACACCATATCGATACCTTAGCATTGAAACTAACGATTTGTCTATTTCTAAATGAATTATTTTTGATTGAATTGATAACTGATCTTTTCATGTGTGTTTAGTGTATGATGTAAAATGTAAACACTCAAGTAATGGAATGTCTTTACGCGTAATGTTAATGTTACTTGGAACATGACAAATTCCAGCCTATAATAAATCACCTATAACTTACAAGCTTGTTTAGGAACCTAACCACTAAAACCTTATACAGAACACGACATCAATTTATATTTTACATAACTCCTAAGTCAAATCTGGGTTTACAATATCACATTATTCAGGACTGACGTCCAAAATCCGCGCAATCACGCTGCAGTTACCATGAGGGTAGAATACAAATTGTCTTCACTGGGCGCGAAACGTGCCACGTGTTTGGAAACTGTAGTGTCCACGGACCAAACGGCAACGGAAACTTTCAGTTATCATAGTTTATTTATCATTTATCACACAGTTTTTTGTTTCAAAGTCCATGTCACTAGCACATTCAAGTTTATGTCTTCACGTTTAAGGTGTACCTCCACTAATACTTAGACACCACAGATCCATCACATCATAAAGAGTTAGTTTAGACGTGGATAGGTTCGTCATCGTCATCGTCGTCGGGTGATGGTTCGCAGGGTGACCGTGGCGGGGGCGCGGGGCTGCCAGGGTCCACGTCCGGGGAGGGCGAGCGTCGCGCCTGCGCGTAGTACCCCAGCGCGCCCAGCGCCGGGCCCCCCAGGGACCCGAGGTGCGCGGACGGACCCGCCAGCCCGAGCCCCAGCGGGGGCACTCCGGCTAGAGGCGAGCCTGGATATAACCTGTTGTGATAGAAAATTTTGATTTACTTACTGCCATTATCACGTTGTTATAGATTACAGTTTTAAATAAGCATCAATATTAGATTTTTTTGAGGTAAACAAAATGATTTCTGAATATAATATATAATATTACTGTGGCAATACAAAATAATTAAGTAGTAAATTAATAATATAATAATAATATGTGTGGACATCTCACACAACGCCATCTAGCCCCAAACTAAGCAAAGCTTGTGCTATGGGAACCAGATAACTGATACAATACTTAGATACTTTTTTGTTTGTAAATACATAAATTAGGAACTTATACTGGAAATATTAGATACGAGTGATTGACTTCTGAACCACGGCGGAAGATGTGAGTCCATCCAATTTGTAATTAGTTATTATGAGGAATAAATTTAGTTAAACCACTCCATAAAGTGTTTTTCCTCCAACTGCTACTCTAAGAAACCTACAGTCCACGCTCCGCCAACTTAGACTGTTACAGTTACTAATTACAAATAAATTTTCTTAATAGCCCAATGCTATACTAAAAGGCAAAGGGCAGGTTCATATAATAATAATAATAACAATAATAATAATAATATGTGTGGACATCTCACACAACGCCATCTAGCCCCAAACTAAGCAAAGCTTGTATTATGGGAACCAGATAACTGATACAATACTTACTTTTTGTTTGTAAATATATTAGTATATTGACAGAACTATTGACACATGTATTCTATATATATGTGCAGTTTTTTTTTTGTGTGTTGCGGATTAGTCGAAACTTTTGCTAATACCTACTGTTTTTGTTCTTTCAGCGTCAAGTTATAGTATACCTTAACTAAGTAAGATATGCTTACTACATTTGCTATGATATTAAAAAAAGACATTAAAGAACTCCTTATTATTATGGGAAAAAATATTACCAAATATAATTATCTCATTGTAGATATATAATTAAACGAAGATTCACTTGTCTGTAATCAGATATAGTGTCTACTCTTTTATGGCTGTGTAGTGCGTTGCATCTCTGTAATCACTCTACAACTTTGTAAAGCGACCGTCACGGGAGAATAACCTGTCGCAGCTCGCGTAACAAGACTGCAAAGCTTGTGCTTCACTTATAAACGGTATGTACCTACTCGCTACTATTGCGTGATTGCTTATATCATCCCCTCACATCATCATTGTAGCTATAAGACATCTAGGTATACAGCTAAAAATTCAGGTTTTGCCACAATCACAAAATGCTCAACGGCAAACTCTTGACAACAAACGTAGTACTTGTGTACAAAATGAAATAAGTATATCTAGTGCAATTCCGCTAAAACCAAATAATAAGTTCATCTAGAACCTGAAATTATGATAACAAATTATTAACATATAACGAATTCATTATTATAGTTTCAGGTTTTATTTATAATAATAATATATTTTAATTTGTTATTTTAATTTCAGGCTTTATTTTAATTTAATAATAATAATAAAAAATTGTATTGTATATTTTTGTATTTTCATGTTTTTTCAGGTGTTATCATTAATTTATCCTTTTCAACCACCCCAATATAGATGAACTTAATATTTGATTTTAGCGGAATCACACTAGATATTCTTATTTCCTTTTGTATTTAAGATGAACCTGATCTTATCAATTATCTGTAGTTCTTGTGGTAAGAATCAGGCGAACATTTGGAAGTTGGAAGACATTGACAGCTGAGCATAGCCCAATAGAGATACAACGGCTGTTTTCCTATTGATTGCAAGTGCTCGTGCTGGTTTTGTCTGGGTCTTCGTGCATCTTTTCTTCTTCTCTTTTCTCATCGGTTTCTCTTTACTGATTTCTTCTTCGCATTTATATAGTAAGTAGATAAAGGTCAATATAAGATTTGCATGCTATGATAGCAAAAACATGTACGGAACAAATTATTTAAGTACTTACGATCTGTATGAATCTTAGACAGCCGAGTTTTATACATATAAACAATTTGGCTTTGGATTTGGAAAAATATATATAGAAAAATATTGACTAATAAAATACACATACACATATCATTCACAAAAAGATCTTTTAAACATAGCTTACGAAACACAAATAAAATCAAATTAAAACCTCCAAAAATTTCTTATGGTAAAAGAAATATTAGGTATGTATGAAGGTGCACAATTATTTAATCTTTAGTTTAGTTTACAATCTTTAGTATCGTTTCATAGCGATACTAAAGATTGTAAAACCACGCATATGTTCAAAACTAAACTAAAAAATTTATATGTCAATGCTTTTTAAACGTATTTACCGCCAGACTATCGGAATAATATTTAGGTGAATTGTAACTAGATTATTTAGTTACTAGTTGCGCCCCGCTGTCCCGCTCATCCCATGGGAAAATTTCACTTTTCCGGGATAAATGTAGCCTATATGTTAATTCAGTGTATAAGTTATCTTGGTACCGAATTTCATCCAAATCCATTCAGCTGTTTGACCGTACAACAAACATACACACATACAAACTTTCGCCTTTATAATATTGGTGTGATAATTTATACATATTTAAGCTCATTATAAGTGAATTATGTACTTTATGAGTAAACTAATTCGTTAAACCCCAACCTAATCTAACATAGATAAACTCTAAGCGCAAGAGGTGGTTAAATTATTTATCTTACCGATAGGGCAAGGGCTTCTGCAACGTGTTGGCAGTAGCGGAGGCAGCAGCAGCCGCGGTTGCCGCCGCCTGTCGGTAGTATAAGTCAGCCGCGGCCGGCGCCGGCTGTGCTGGGTACGCTGGTACGCCCGCCCAGTAACCGCCGTAGAGACGCTGGAAGGCGGCGTAGTTGCCCGCCTCGGCTAGAATCTCTAACCCCACAGCCGTTTGCCGCTTCCATTTAGTCCTGTTGACAAATTTTTTTTCTTTAAGGGTGGATTCGACTAAACTTGGATTTATACATGAGTAACTATACCAGAATAAATCTATTCCATGATATTATACTAAGTAAGATATTATACGAGTAATTCATTCTTCGTTTTTCCACGCAATACTAAGTTTAGCTACGCTTAGAATTACTATACGCGAATAGCGGAATAAATGATGAACGAATCTATTACCCAGTTAACAATTATTGTTCTACAACGACACGGTATTCAAGCTTATGTCATATCAACTCGCTTTTGTCGTATTATAGTGTAGGAAAATAAATGACAAAATACATGGTCGGACGATTTTTTTTTCTTTGTCTATTTTGAATAAAATATTCTCGGAATAACTCTGTTATTCCACCAAAAACGGTGGTATAGCAATAATACTCAAATAGGCTTGCTATTTTTAGAATTGTAGATGGTAAAATGTGAAATTTATTTACTCTCGAACAAATGGCGATTTATTCTAAGAATAAAATTTACTCTCGTTTGGTCGAATCCACCCTAAAAGGCGTAAGTACTAACTGTTTTTTTTTAAACTTACTTTTAGGATTAGCAAGAAGATTTAATTTAAGCCTCCATTAGTATATATTTCTAAGTTCCGTTTGTCATTTTCATTTTGTTCCGGTAACAAATATATAAATTATATTTAAGGATGGACTTCGATTACTTTTTAAAGTAAAACTTCTTTAGGCACGCTTAACTTGGGGCAGCTTACCAGCCTACGGTGAGGCGAACAGAAGTTGAGAGGGAGAGATATACTTATATCTCCCTCTCTACGTAAAGATATAAGAAAAAGTTAAGTTTCGCAGATGACTGTAGGAGTAAATGAGGTGAAGCTAAAGAAGTTTTACTTCAGTTGTGTGGTCTAAAATACACTCGTTTTTTTTATCACTGCACGTCAACGTGAACATGAAATGTACCTACGTTAAGTTATCAAACTCTGTTATTAGATAAAGTCAAAAATTGTACAGATTTCGTATGTTCGAAGAACGAGAAACTATATTTCAGAAAAAAATTACCAACTAAAAATCAATAACGCAAATAATGTTCAATAATATGCGTTATAATAACCAGCTCCTTGAACCACAGAATGATAATTCAATAGAGCTGCAATCGCTAAATAGAGTCACAAACGCTTAAAAGCTCTCAATGATTTCACTTAAAAAAGCTGCATTGAAAGTTATCAATACCGTATCTGCAAGTACGACAATGCGTTCACAGTCCATTAGCGACTCAAATGAATCGTCGCGGACCGCTCTGCGGATCCCACAAGAAATTACACAAACCGATTTATGCCACATTACTAACTTAAATCGACTCTAAAATTCTGTAAACTATCGTTTACGGACCCTAAAGCCATAGATCACAAACCAACCCTACGCTGAACGTGAATGTGACCCCAATCGTCATCAAATTTGTCACAGACCATGCACAATGAAGATACAGCAATGAAATCAGTAATAAAAAATAAATAAATAAAATAATAAATTTTGACAAAACGTCTTGGGCACTCCTGCGTTCACCGAACCATGGTCTAGTACTTTAATTTGATTTATTTGATTCGGTCGGAAAGGGTGAACACGTATAAATTACTTTGTGAAGTTTGAACATCTCTACTCGTTTCTTCTCTGCTTGTTTATTCATTCAAATGTGGCAATTTGGGACAAAGTTTTTGTGCACAAGAATAATAATAAGTACCTTACTAAATTTGACTGGCCCGATAGCTCTGATGGTAGTCCGTAGTAGCCCTGCCTTCTGAACTACAGGCTGTGGGTTCGATCCCCATCCAGGACAAATATTTGTGTGATCAACATCGATGTTTGTTCTGTGTCTGGGTGTTATATTGTATTCTATGTATGTATTAATTTATTATTCTTAATACATAATAATAATAATAATACATAATCATATAAAACTAACAGGTATAGGTAACAAACAAAGCTATTAACAGATTACCAATAGTTAGCTACAAACAAGAAATGTGAATAAACAACTCTTAGGCAGGTTACGAATTTACGACAACAGACAGATAGATTTAGAAACAAAAAGTATCTAAGTATTGTATCAGTTATCTGGTTCCCGTACAAGCTTTGCTTAGTTTGGGGTATAGATGGCTCTGTGTGAAACGTCTTAAAATATTTTACATTATACGAGCTTCTGCCCGCAGCTTCGCCCGCGTCGTGGCCTATGGGAAAATAATTCAACCACCCATTTCACCCTCGTAAGGGTGGAATTTCGAAAAATCCTTTCTTAACAGAAGTCTACGTCATAACATCTACCTGCATGCCAAATTTCAACCCGATACGTCCAGTGGTTTGGGCTGTGCGTTAATAGATCACTATGTCAGTCAGTCAATCAGTCAGTCACCTTTGAGTTATATATATTTAGATTTATATAGATATATAATCCGTAATATAGGTCACTCACATTCGATATACTCATGTTTATACATATTAGTATGCCCCATCATAGACTACGTCATTATTTAATATCAGGTGAGACTGTGGTCAAATTATAGATCGATAGAAAATTCTTTATTGCACAAACAAAAACAATAGAAGGTTCATAGGCGAACTTAATGCTATAGAGCATTATCTTCCAGTTAACCCTAGTGTACTGTGGAAGGCTTAATGCCTAATGAAATCATATGCATATAATTAAAAAAATGGACACTTATAAATATAATAATAATATGTGTGGACATCTCACACAACGCCATCTAGCCCCAAACTAAGCAAAGCTTGTGCTATGGGAACCAGATAACTGATACAATACTTAGATACTTTTTTGTTTGTAAATACATACATATAATACAATAACAATATGATACCCAGACACAGAATAAACACCTAAGTTCATCACACAAATGTTTGTCCTGAGTGGGAATCGAACCCACGACCCACAGTTCAGAAGGCAGGGCTACTACCAACTGAGCTATCGGGCCAGTCCGTCCGGGCCAGTATATGAATATGTATTGTATTGTACAGTAACTAGAGTATTGATACTCGCTTAAAATACTAGGTGGTACTACTGGTGGTTTTACTAGGTGGTAGGAATTTTCTGCTATGTTCATCTAGGCTTTGCCAGTTATTCTGCCATCAAGCAGTAGTGCGCAAGCACCGGTTATAGGGCACTGTAGCTAGTAAAATTACGTGGCAAATGAGACTTTATAACCTGATCCCACAGTCTAGTAATCTTACAAAATTGTGCTGATGTTTCAGGATTACTTGCGCAGTGCAGTGTCACGCGACACTCTATGCTTTAGAGTTCTGAGTGGCACTATAACTTATATGGGCAGCCGTGTCGCTTAACATAAGTCAAACAGTTAGCTAGTCACATCATTCTAAATATATTGCATATATACGGGTATCTATTATAGCAACAGAATATTTTGTATCTATGTAATACATAAATGTCAATCCAGAAAAATACTTCAGTGAGCTTTTGGAGCTTATAAGCAATTAATCAAATTAATACTTCGAGAATAGGTAAGAAATTGACAGAATGATAGATTGTACATCAAACCCTAACGTGCTATCTATGTAGTTATATATTACAAGTTGCGCCCCGCGGTTTCACCTGCGGATAAAAAGTATTTTAATTATTTTCTCATCCCATGAGAAAATGTCACTACGGGATTCAGTGTATAAGCTATCTTGGTGGTATAAGTTAACAAACATACACCCATACACACAAACACACATACAAACTTTCGCCTTTATTATATTAGTGTGATAATATAGTCTAAATGTTTTTTTTTGTAGTAGTAGTAGAATAGTAGTAGTAGGTAGTTTTTAGTATTAGTTATTGAATCATTGCAGTATTTAGAAAATAAAGGCAGTTTGCCGTGTTACAAAAATTAATGCTTCGAGAATAGGTACGAAAATTGACAGAATGATAGATTGTACATCAAACCTGAAAGTGTTATCTAAGTAGGTACATTATCATTGCGCTTTGCAGCAGCTGAATGAATTTTACAAACAGAAAATCATAACGCAAACAAACAAAAATACTTCCCCCAACTTTAAAATTTAATTTCGCCGAGCTCTCGATTAGTTCCGAAGTGGCTCGTTATTGTCATCGAGTGAGCTTTTCATTAATTCGTGGGGAGTCGTTATTGCGATGCGCATTATTACCGAGTTCGTGAGTTGCTATTATTATTGCGTTGTATAGAGAGTAGACACCCGTTGTAAGCCGCGGGGCTGCGGCTGTTAGCAGACGGTTCACTGATCACCTCGTTAATTAGTTTCTATAAATGGATCATTTAATTTTATTAAATTCAAATGAGGGGAGTACACGAGCGTTGTTAATAATCTATACTAATATGATTTATGTGTACTCATTAATCAAAATTGAAACTACAAAAAGTAATATAACTTATTAGGCTTATTATCATACTACTCGTTTGCCGGTGACTCTTTAAGCCGAATTAAGCTCGCCTTATTTGAATACCACTCTCTAATTATCAGTAGCTGACAATTGATCGATAGAAAGTGTCCGCGCTCCCATTAATCACATTATTGTGACGGGTTATTCTTAATATATGCCACTCGAGAGCACTTATTTAATTGTCAAGTGGTGAATGAGAGGCAATCTGCTCAGTGACACTATTCTCTTTATTGCCGCCGCGGGCGACGAACAAAAAGCTCTCAAAGCGCACTTAATTTCAGGCTGCCATCTCGAAAGGAGTCTTTTCAACGACGGCTATTTTCCTCTCTGTCTGTCTTGCAGCCAGCGGTGAGCTCCGCTACCCTATCTCTGTCCCGCGTCCCCGGCGGAGTCTGAGTACGCCCCGCCCAGTGGTTTAGTGATTTGATGCTGCGTGAACTGATTCAATTGTTGTTCGAGGAGACCCGTCCGAAAACGCGCCTTAACATTTCACGTTAAAGACGAAAATTGTCCGGTAAAACGATCCCACTTACGACCTCTCCGAGGGGGAGGTTGTTTATCTCGGTTTGCGTTTTTCGGCGACGTGATGCGAATTCGGCTTGTATATCCGGCAAACAAAGAGCGCTTTCATCGATCGCTACAGTTGGAGTTGGCGCTTGCGACTTTACTGCCCGCGCACGTCGAGCCCAATTTGAGCATTATCGAACGTTATTTATACGCAGCTTAGAAAGTTTCAGAAACATGTTTGCACGAGTGTTCTTATGGGAGTTGTATACAGTTTGAGCGTTTTATTATTGTGGACGCGAGCGTGTGGTATGTGCACGTAGCAATGTAGCCGTGTTGTGACAAGATATACGAAAATAATAAAAATAAAAGATAGCTTGGTAACTTATGATTAATTAAATTACTGAAGTAAGTTTGCTAACTTCTCTGAGGTTTGGAAATATCTGGATATTATACAGGATATTATATATATCTGTATAATATACTGGATATTATACAAATATCTGAATAATTTAATAATCTGGTTGTATGAAAATAACTCTACAAAATTAATTAGCTTAATATACTTACCTATAGTCATATTATACTTGTATCAGTCAATAGTGTAATTATCCTAACTTTGTAAACAATTGTAAAGTTTTTTAGTTTGAAAACTATCGTGAGTATGACACATTTTGTAAGATAAATATGTAATGGCTAAACTCACGTCAATTAAAAAGTCGAAATTACTCCGACCGGGTTTTGGACATTTTCGATGTCCTTCTTCTACGAGTCAGTTTACTCACTCACTACGTTACGTGCTCGTCACGTGCTGACGCTCGCGAAAGCCGCCGCGGCTTGCGTTAGTATGTGGCTCCCAGAAGAAGGACATCGATTATGTCCGAAACCTGGTCGGAGTGATTTCGACTTTTTAACGGTGAAATAACAGTGAAATCTGGAATCAGTGTATTTTGGATATTTTTATTATACATTATAATAACTTAATAAAGGTTAAAACTATTTGATGGATGCAGTGTTTCTTGCGATAGCTTGAACACTTGAAAATTCCTGCACCAAGCCCGTACATTTTACTACTTTATTTATTTTAGTAGAGATTTTAATATAGATCAAGCAATTTAGACGTTCTAGTCAGTAACTTTACCCAGTGAAATTACTTGGGACTTTGAAACTTATTGACTAGAAGCCAGATTCTCGAAGGCAATTAATAAGTAGTGCTCAAATAAGTTCCAGTTTCTATCTATGTCCACCTCACATGGCCACATGTGGTACACAACTCATGCTGCTTTTATAAAGGTGACTCTCTTTTTGGCGGGAAAACGAATAAGATCGCGTCGCCGCATTGTATTATTTTCCAAAACTTGTGTTATTTTTAGTGTTAGTGCATAAAATTGGTAGCATTTTATTCGTTAAGTGCTGGATTACAGGCATGAGTGTGGAAAAGTGGAATAATGATGGTGAAACGTTTCTTTTCGTGTTGTTTCCAAAACTCCGTAGAAGCTTCTGGTAAAGTTGCCACTACTTTACTAGGAGTATGACATGACTAGACTATACTAGATTATGACTTGACTTGATGACTTGGACTGTCACTTGACTTGACACATATATCTAATACCTTTTAACTTGAAAAATTATCAATTACTTGACACTGGCTAAATACACAAAAGTGTGGAGCCAAAACAAAAAGAAAAAAAAAGAAAAAAAAAGAAAAAAGGTGACTCAAATAATTTATCAATTTATTGTGGAATAATTGGGAATGTTCACTAATATAAAATCAAACACTAACAGCCGCATCACGATTCGCAGTTAGAGCCAAATTACTGACTGCGCATAATTCAATCCGCTTATTAAAACCGAAACCGGACCAAAACAGAAATGGCATTTGTATAATGATTAGTGTTTAAATGATAAGCCAGGCGACCCCGGCGTCCTTGGTTCGATTCCCGTGTCTCTGGAGGTGTAATTTGGAAGGGTCTGCTTGAACCGATTAGCCGTTTCTTGGTAGCTAAGGCAACCGCATATTATGTCATTAGGATTGTTGGAGGTTTGCTCACACGTATTGTTTCAATATGCTACGAATGTTTTTTTTTCTAGAATACCTTTTTTGAGCACTCTAATAATATTACAATCTAACCATCCATGTGGCTAATAAGTAATTTACATTTGATCTAATCTCCGAAACATTTAATTATCTAAGAATGTTTTTTAAGAACTTTTCTTATTGTCTCTATTAAGGTGAAGACACATTGTTCTTGTATTCTTTTTAAGTAGATAGCACTTGCACTGCACTACATGCAATGCTACGAATGTGGCCAAGTATAATCACTTCGAATTCAGAATAATAAGATTATTACGAGTAGGTTTTAGGGTGCAAGTGCCAAAGATAAGGATTCGTCTATGATTTAGATGATAGATAAAATTACTCTCTTTTATCAACTGCTGTTAGTAGGCCTAGCTCTTATTATTCATTTTTTATTATCTGCATGAGCTGTATGACCTGATATTTAGATACACGTAGGTGTACTAGTAGCAAGAATAATTAAAGTAAAAAAACGCCTAAACTCGTTAAAATACGCGTTTTCAATGTCATTTAAATTATTAACTTAGTTCTGTTTCTACTATTTTAAGTCAGTCAGAAACGGAGAACGGAGTTATATTTATCAATAATAATAATAATAATAACACATATATAGATTCTGGACCCTAACTAGGATTCCCTGTGTCTAGGGACCCAGAAACTACGAGGACCATGGGCCCACAACACCCAGACTCAAAACAAGTATTTGCGCTTTTTTTTCTCTGCAAAAATACTAGTCCTGCCGCGGGAATCGTCCCCGCCGTCTCCGGGTTATGAGTCGACCTGCTCGACCACAAAATCATGGAGGCTGTCATGATGTCATACAACTGACATGATATATCCGTTTTTACTATTTTAAAATATTTATATGAAACATCAAAAGTTACTTCCCGTTGTTTGAAGAAGGCTCAACAAGCCCAAAGAATCTATATCATAATAATTTTTATATTTTTCTGTACAGTAACAAACTTCCTGTAGTGTAAGCTGATCGGTTCATTCACAGGACGTGAATATTGGAGGCTTTTGTCCCAATCATATATTTGCCTCTACACCAACCCATCGGCGCTGTTAACCGTTTAGTGACTCGATGATTTGTAAAAACAGAAATAGACCAGTGGAGTGATCATGGAAATTTGGTTGCAAAGCAACAGGCGAAATTTCAATTTTTTTAAAATGTAAGTTATGATGTGATGAGCTTGTCGTTCACCTGATGTTAAGCGCCACGACCGCCCATAACAGAACAGGGTCACTAAGAACTCCAAAATATAAAGTTTCGCGTGACACTGTATTGCGCATATCATCCACAGCAGAGATATCAGTACAGTCTGGTAATAGATTTACTCGACTGTGAGATCAGATTATAAAGTCTCAATTGCTCAGTAATTTCACTAGCTACAGTGCCCTTCAAACCGGAACACAGTAGTGCTTACACACTACTGCTTGGCGGCAGAATAACTGGCAAAGCGGTGGTACCTACCTAGACGAACTTTTCAACAAAGTCGTACCACATAGTAGTCCTACCACCTATCCATACTAACTATGCTCTTAAGCTGCGACAAATTCATACAATTTCGTGTTTCTACCTGTTGCAATCAAGTTACATTGATTTGATTTGATTTTGATTTTACATGATCGCCCAGCAGTTCATTATTTCAATGCAACGGGCTAACTCGCGTCATAAGGTACAAAACATTTAAATGTCAACGTGTTTAAGATTTGATCAATCTATACCTATACTTATAAAAATAAACAATCACCCAAATTTGAATAGGTACCTCAAAATTGTATGGCGATCGTCGGCATCGTTGCCAAAGTATTATTACAATTACAACAATAAAACAAAACCAACCGGGCATAAAATAGGTAAAAAATGGTATAGTATAAAATTATAAATGAAATACGTTTCATTCCTTTAAAAGATCTACCTACTTATATGGGTGCACCGTTTACGTTTTTTTGGCTTGACGAATTATCGAACTCTTAAAGTAGTCATAATCGTCTGTGATTATAATGTAACCCAAGTAGGTCGCATCCAGTCTTCTCTAGGTCATAACCTGAGTCACCGACAAAGTCAAAATGGAACCAATAATGTCAATCATAAATATATGTCTGGCTGTCTGTCGGAGAAACGCGTCATTTAGTGGTAATCATTGTAGATTATACCTGCTGCGCCGCCGACTAAATGTCGATAAACGACATATTGTCGGCGTACACTGCCTATTATGAATTTACGACGGACAGACCGCCCGACTGAAAGGACTTTACGATCGCGGAATCACTTTATTTAATTGTTGGCTTTGAATGCAGAATCTAATTTATTCACAAGTTTATTCTCATTTATATTAATTGGGACAGCGCATTTATATGTCTTATGTTCTACGGATTTATTTTTATGGACTTCTTTGTTACGTAGTAGCAACGTTTATTTTAGCATAATATTAAAACTAAACAAAAATTGCAGGTACCCCTACGAGTGCATTTAAATTTAAGTTACTTTTAACAACTATCTGAAAACACCACTTGATGAGATCAAATTCTTTGATATTTTAATATATTAATAATAATAAAATTAACGTCCAACGATCACATACATAGATCCTGGACCCCAAATAGGATTCCCTGTGTCTAAGTACCCAGGAACTACGAGGACCATGGTCTTATAACACCCAGACTCAGAACAAATATTTGCGCTTTCTTTTTCTATGCATAAATACTCGTACTGATCCTGCCTTGATATAATAATAAATATGAATAATAATATATTAATATAATATAATAATATATTAATAATAATTTGAAAATAATTTTGTCGGATGTAAATATCTGAATGTTCCGAGTGTTTAAAATCTCGTGAACAAAGATAACACGACCGAAAAGCTACAAAAGCGATTCTCTTCGTAAAGACTTTAAGTTGAGTTAATCGTGTATTTAAACCTCTTGAAATAACAGTGTCAGGCCATCATCGGTAGCTTAATGAGTGGCCGGCGCCGCCGACCCGATGACTTGCATGTGTTGTCCGTATCTACGTCAGACCTTGAGGCCTCCTGGCGCCCTCCTACCGGCTCCTACATACCACACACAAATTTCAATAAAACTTTTGAGTACTTTGAATATATTTTAACGAATTGACGCGATACCAGCATCATTACGTACTCATGTCCTTCAAAGTTCCCTAAGCTACCCAAATCTAATTGGCTTAGCTCGTTAGTGGCAGACATAAAGCAGACAAAATTTACCTTTGTACTTACCTAATACCTTAGATATAAAATTTATGAGAAATGGAAAAGTCATTTTGAAACTAATTCTTCAGAAAAAGGAATCACACTAATATTATAAAAGCGAAAGTTTTGTATGTGTTTATGTTTGTTACTCCTTCACGCGCAAACGGCTGAATGGATTTGAATGAAATTTGGTACCAAGATAGCTTATACACTGGATTTAAATATAGGCTACATTTTATCCCGGAAAAGTGAAATTTTCCCGTAGGATGAGCGAATAATTTAATATTATTATTTAGTAATTTTAAATAATAATTAGATACACATTATTTTAATAATAGTAAACTTAAATACTTAGATAACGTATTTAAGTTATTAACAGTAGTTTTGAATATAGTAAGTATTAGTTTAAAATATGTATCATACTTTATCTATTAAAAACCATCTAAATGTAAAATACGTTAGTAAGCATTTAAATTGTTTGTTAAAAATATTCACTAATTAACAAGATAAGTAATAAAAGTTATGTACATAATTACTTAGTTAGTTAAATTTATAAATTAACTAGAATTCAAATAGCGTGTCAGGCAATTAAAATTAATTATCTTAGAACAGTTTATATGAAAAGTTCCTTTGTGTGTGAAAATTTTAATTATTATCATAAATTAATTTTGTGGTTTCTAGGGTAACCAGTTTTTGCGTTAGTTATATATAACCAATTGTTTCTGCTATACCTAACCTGCGGCGTTACGTAATGTACCTAAATTGGCAGGGTTATAGGGTAGACTACAGAATTTACCCTGTCCCATATGGTAAAGTACCAAAATCATGTTCGGATCCACACATTTTTATTGCTGTTTAGACGTAAACAACTTTATTCCAAAGAATCTTTGCAGAAGTCTTGAAGAAGAAAGAGACATGTTACAAGTAACTACAGGATTATTAAGAATGACTTTAATACCTTGTTTTGTTAGCAAAAATATATTCTACTAAGTACATAAAGGTTGCCTGGAACAGGTCACTTTTAGTGATAAGGCCGCCCATTGTGCTACCTATTCTAGTACTGTAATATCTAGTTTTATTTTATGTTGGTATACGCAATAAAGAGTTTTCTATTTTATTATATACTACATTAACGATCCTAACACTTAAAATAAAGGATTATACAAAAGATCACGGCAACTGATAAATAACAGAATTTTTAATTATTTAATTAGCACGGGATTCTTATGAATGGAAAAGGGATATAGCAAGTCAATTAGAACAAATCATCACATAGGGGGAAACCTATCTATTACCTTACCGATACAGATACAATCGATCGACTGTCCCTTGAATAATGTAATTGATTAATAATTAGACTACGTTGGTCAAATTAAAGTTACGATAAATATTTGTCTGTTTTTATTTTATAAATAGAACACGCGTTTGTAGATTGCAAGGAATTATTATTAATGTAAAAAATGTCGTAGTTTATTCGATTGTATTTGTATTTATTGTGAGATTAATTTATCATAGACCCGTCGATGTTTGGTAACCTTCTTGTCAATGTTGGTGGTAACTAACTATAGTCAATTTTTTTTTCTAATCTGTGATGGTAACGCGCTTACAATACGACCACAGAATAAGTAGAAATACTACAACACAGCATAAAAACTATACAGAAAGTGACCGCACACAAAAGCCATTACATCCTTCAATTAACTCCGATTTCACACCCTTTCACGAACCGAAAAATCGAAACCCAAACATTAGTTTAACCGAAATTATTAAAACCAACAAAAAAGGCATCGTAAAAAATTTGAGACGTCACCTCCACTGCCTCGGTTGGCGCCTGCGCGTTACACCGTCTCCAGTCTACGTACTTTATCTACTATAATTATTTGCATGTGCACACAATAGATTTTTGAATTCATTCCCAATATTATATCTACTTACGTACGCATGTACTTGCGTTAATATATTTAATTTGCATTTTTAAATAACGCTATAAACTAAATATAGCCTATTTTTACGTCAACCTCTATTTATGTAAAATTACAATGAATAATTTAGTATCTATTTATATTTTTTAATCACTCTATTACTATCTGAGCATTTTAATATCCTTAGGTAGGTATAGAAGTCTTCCTGTATAAATACCGAATATACCAATGCAAGTAAATTAAATGTAGATTAGATGCTACCAAGATTGAAAGATAATATTCAATCAATAGGGAATTAGTTTGTTTTTAGCTACCGTAGTTTTTATGTCCGATGCAGGCAGTGCGGCGGCGGCGCCTAATAATAGGCGTTTGTTTTTGAAATAGCCGCCGATACAGTCGCCGACAGAGTTCGGCACCAGGATAGAATAATATATAATAATTGATAGCCGCTGTGGTGTGGTGGTTGAGCAGGTCGGCTCATAACCCGGAGGCGGTGGGTTCGATTCCAAGTATATGTGCACAGAAAAAAAAAATGCGCAAATACTTGTTCTGAGTCTGGCTGTTGTGTGACCATGGTCCTTGTAGTTCCTGGGTCCCTAGACACAGGGAATCCTAGTTAGGGTCCAGGATCTATGTATTTGATCATTAGGTGTTATTATTATTATTTTTAAATAAGTAAACGCCCAACGTTCACATACATAGATCCTGGACCTTAACTAGGATGCTCTGTGTCTAGAGACCTAGGAACTACGAGGACCATGGTCCCACAACACCCAGACACAGAAAAAGTACACGGGCTTCTTTTTCTGTGTACAAATACTTGTTCTGTCGCGGGAATCGAACCCACCGCCTCCGGGTTATGAGCAGACCTTCCCAACCACACCAAAGAAGTTGTCGTAGAATAGAATTCGTTTTAGAAAATCAGTCATATATTGATGCGAAGTTTTTATAGAACTTCTTTCGGTAACAAGCTGAAGATTATAAATGCGGTGAAAAACCTAACCATTTAAATTATGATTGTGTTATCACATATTATTAATTTGCATTTATATGGTGTACCTCAGGGGTCAGTTCTTTCAGCAACACTATTCTTACTCCACATCAATGATTTGCTAAAGCCCGGTACCTTTGGGTATGCAGATGATAGTACTGTTGTTGAAAGATACACATCCAGTGCCCGAGCCAGTGGTGACGACGTC
The DNA here is from genome assembly GCA_905220475.3 of Ennomos fuscantarius. Classification (NCBI taxonomy): domain Eukaryota; kingdom Metazoa; phylum Arthropoda; class Insecta; order Lepidoptera; family Geometridae; genus Ennomos; species Ennomos fuscantarius. Next base: position 5,839,309 of record HG992026.1, on the reverse strand, counting down.
CGGATTGAGAGAGAGGCTATGGTTGAGCGCATGAACCTGGCTTTGAAAGCCGTGTCCGATTGGGGCGATGCTAACTTGGTTAGGTTCAATGCTGCAAAAACACAGGCGTGTTTATTCACTGCTAAAAAGAGCCCACTCCATCTGGCTCCTTCATTCCGTGGTGTATCTGTAAGTTTAGGAAACCATCTTGAGCTTTTGGGTGTTGATCTCACGTCAAACCTAAACTTTGGATCCTACATCGAGTCCAAAGCCAAAGTAGCTTCAAAAAAACTCGGCATATTGTCCAAGGTAAGGCGGTACTTCACACCTGGACAGCTTCTAAATCTGTATCAAGCACAAGTCCGATCGTGTATGGAGTACTGCTGCCACCTGTGGGACGGGTCTGCCAAGTACCAGCTTGAGGCTCTGGACTCGATTGAACGGCGTGCCAAAAGGCTCATTGACGACGACACTTTGGTTGGTGAAAGGCTCCAGAGCCTTGCACATCGACGTAAGGTGGCAAGTCTGTCGGTTTTTTACAGATTACACCACGGTGAATGCGCTCAAGAACTGCATGATCTAATTCTCCCATCACCATTCCACTACCGGACTACTAGACGCTCGGCTAAGCGCCATCCTTTTGTGGTCGAAATACCACCCATTCGTACCAAGCGATTTGACTCAACGTTCTTAATTAGAACGGCTAAGGAATGGAATGCCCTGCCAGCGTCTGTGTTTCCGGCGAAATATGACCCGGGCGTGTTCAAGAGAAGAGTGAATAGGTATTTACTTGGCTAGCATGCTACACCTTCGATCGCATCGTCACTTCCCATCAGGTGAGAGCGTGGTCAAATGCTAGACAAGTTTGAAGTAAAAAAAAAAAAAAAAAAAAAAAAAAAATATGCACTTGTAAATATTTAAATGAATATGATATGAAATATACGAATAATTATATCACTACCTATTTATAAGCAACATACAATTCATTTGCATCTTAAAATAAAATAATTAATTAATTAATAACAGAACTTATTTTTAAAATATATTACGAAGTGACATGACGAGCTAGTCGCTTGCCTGATGTTACGACGCGACAGCCCATATCAGTTCCAGTGACACTTGAAATCCTAAAGTATAGTTTCACGTGACACTGCACTGCGCACTTCTGATTCATCAGCGCAGTCTAGCAAAGATTACCAGACTGTAAGATTAGGTCATAAAATCTCATTTGCCCAGTAATTTTACTGCTACAGTGCCCTTCAAACCGGAACACAGTAGTGCTTGCGCAGTACTGCTTGGCGGCAGAATAACTGGTAAAGCAGTGGTACCTAATAAATAGTAAACTGGAGTTGTTCTTCTCATGGTACAGGGAACATGTTTATCTGTCGCGTACAGCACCTCTACCGCGTAACCGTTCTGGGAATCGGCTTCGCCTGTCATCACACACGCGCCAATTAACAATTCCACGAGTGCGAGCAAGAGAGAACACGATTACGATCTCCACCAGACTTACGCAGTAAGGCCCCAGGTGGTATAGTGGTACCGGTAGCATATCGGCCGGTGGCGCTGACTCAGCACGGCTTTGAACAGAGCCGACTCTCACGATCCGTATTCGGGCCTTTGGCGCCCAGTCATCGGCGTTTATCCCTTTGAGATGACCATTTATGTTTAATACGGAATCAATGGGATATTACAGGAGGTTTTGGTCAGATATTGCAGTTCATGTTTGGTTTGACAGCGTCTGTGGTGTGGTGGTTGCGCAGGTCGACTCGGAGGCAGCGGGTTTGATTCTCACGACAGGACAGGTATTTGTGCACAGAAATAAAAGCAAACACTTGTTTTGTGTCTGGGTGTTGTGGGATTTCGTAGTTCCTGGGTACCTATATACAGGGAATCCTAGTTACGGTACAGAATCTATGTACGTGATTATTGGAAACTATTATCATTATTAACTTATTACAATTGACTTCACGTAAAAATCCTAAATACTTAAGAATTAGGCATTTAAGTAGGCTTACCGTCGATTCTGATACCAGGTTTTGACCTGCGTATCAGTTAGACCGAGCTTCGCAGCCAGCTCCATTCTGTCCTGGACGCTGAGATACTTCTGCCGCTCGAAGGACTTCTCCAAGGTCTGTAATTGGTGATCAGTGAAAGCTGTTCTCGCTTTCCGCTGCTTCTTGGCCAGACTCGAGGCGTCACCGCCGCAGCTTTTACTTGACACGTCGTCTGAGTCATCTTTCACACCTGGAACAAAGAAACCATAAAACATAAGTATTTGAAATAACATAACGTAAATTATCTTATGATTAGACTGACTTTCGCTTGGTATTTGACCTGGTTTAAAGATTATTTCGAGTGTCTGATACACAGTTTTCATTCAAAAATCCATTGCTATGCAGCGCGTCGACGTTCCATCAGTTAATATTTTTATATTTTATATATTTATAAAAGTGCAACTAGGCTAAATCTGTACTAAAAACTGTAAAATTTTGATTGTAATTGCTTGTCGATACAGAAGTAATAACATTTTTTTAACTTTTTTGACTGTCTATCTGTCTGTCTGTCTCTTTGAACACGCATCACGCTGAACTCATACTGCACCAGATCTCCGATGAAACTTAGTATTTTTGTAGCAAATTATTCAAAATATCATTTAGGGTATTTGGTGTTATCAAAAATGGCCAAATTCTGTTTGCACTAAGTACGTAATTATTATGAAATGCTTTACTATGATTTATAAAACAGTAACAGGCACTTTTAGTAAATAATAATCCAAATGAAGAATAAGAATTATAAGGTTTTTTATTGTCAACCAAAAATAATTTAATCGTTTTGTCTCGTTGGTTAATATTGAATCACAATACGTATCAGATTACATCTACTTAAAACCCGATTTTCGCGAGTCCATTAAATCGGTACGATGTAAATCAGAAGACAGTGTAAGGTTAAGACATCGACCTTAAAACCACATCAGTGACGATACCTTTTATAACCGAAAAAATCAAAATACAATACTACAACTCAATAGTACAATAGTCGCTCTAGTACAAGTCTAGTATCTCATGGTATAAGTCATGTTATCTATGCATCAAACTTGGAAAAACATTCCGTTTCTTTTTTGTTGTTTTTGAAGTAAAACGCGATGTTATAAGGTGAATAAATCTATGAATCTATGAAACTTCTTTACGCACGCTTGACTTGGGAGTAAGCTGGTGAATGCGAGGTGATCGGAAGTTGAAGTTAGTTCACGTAGATCTCCATTGTCAACGTTACAAATTTAAAAATGTGTATTATTATGTTGGTACGTCCAGTAAAATGACAATTTACTATTGTTAAGATGTCGACATTTACATTAAACAAATCAAAAACAAATTTATACCGGCCGATAGATGGAGCTAAACTAAAGAAGTTTTACTTCAGTCGTGTGGTCTAAAGCAAACACAGGTTTTAGTAAATCCTTTTTTTAATTTCCATATCCATCACAGATTAATTATGTAGAAACAATTGAAATTCTTTGCTCACAAATGGAAAAATGGCATCGGCGTAAACTGAGGTACTGCGATTACTCTGCTCCGTATACTCAACAAACGAGTTCTCCAAGCAACCAAGACCTGTGGCGAAGCCGCGCTTCGGTAGGGCTTCTTGTGGTCGGGCTGCCTCTTCGAGTTTCCTTCAACATCACTTACCACGCACTTTGCCACTCTGCGGTAAGCGACTTAACTTTATAGATTTGTTTTTAGTAATGGATACCGTAAGTATGACGAGACAAAGAAGGTTTAATTCTGACAAGACTTTCAAAGATTTTGGAAAATCGTAAGTGTTTGTATAGATTATGAGCTATATAAGGTAAGACTTAAGACTCACATTTTGCATCTATAAGCAAATAGATTAATATTCGGGGAATAATGACCTCATAAGGAACCTGAATGAACTGACTGGCTGACCACACTGGACCTAGAAACTTGATATTTTGAGGGTATCTTCCTTTTATGCCGTGGGGGTGAGTGTACTAAGAAAAGGATTTTAAAAATTTAAGCCTCTAAATGAGTCAAATGGAGAGAGCGCCGATATCGTTAAATAAGGTAAAACACCATTGATTTCTTGGAAATCTACGGAACTCTATAGGCTCACTGAGTTTAACTGTCGACTGGAGTTTCTTAGCGAGACTAACTTGAATTAACCAGATAGATTTTGTATTTGTATGTAGGTATTTAATTTATAATCTGTACTAAATCAAGATTGTATCCAACCGAGAATACAAGAGAGACATTGGTTTTAATGTATTCCAATCCCTAAGTCGTGGTAAACTAATCTCTGTACATCCATTAGATAAAATGTTAATGTAATAAATTGAATTTTGGCGATAACAGTGTCTTTAACTCCGATCATGTTATCTCGAGGATTAGATAACAAGCCGTAATGCATTTTGGGGGAGATTTACATGAATGAATAAAAACGTTAAGTGAACATTTTGACCCGGTAACTATACCCACTTATCCATACTTAGTAGAAAAATATCAGTCTTGTATGACTTTTATTACTAAGTACTTACTTAGGTCGTTAAGTATACGCATATACGCACACACATATACACACATTTAATCACGTGAAGTTGGATTTTTATATAACTACAATATACTAATAATAACAAATAATTGAATTTCCTGAATATTAAAAATCAAAGGCTATTAACAAGAAGTTATAATGACAATTTGCAAAGAAAGTGTTTTTCCACATTCGAGTTAGGGTCTGTGCACAATTTTTTGTGATGTTACAGTTCAGTTATATTTAGTAGTAACTCCCATAAAAGTCGATACCTAAAACCATAAAAACAAAACTGATTAAAAATGAAATAAAATTGATTGCGTTAGGCGAAAGCTCGCGGAAGTTCATTTTAGGTACAAAATGAAACACAACCAATGTTAGGCCAATTTAGGTCAAATATTATCTCTTTGACATAGTTATTATATCTTCAACAATTGGTTGTAATTACTCCAATACCTAGGTAATCAGTTATTTATTATTAGCTTAGCACCTACACTAGATATTCTTGTTAAATTTTGTGTCTCCTTTTCGCAACCGATACTGTTGACCTAAAAGTTAAACTGGACAAAGCCTTTCACAGGCGTGTAAGTAAAATATGAAGTGAATATTAAAATAAAGGATTATGCGTATAATGCGGGGAATTAGCGCAGCCGAGTGGAGAGGCCGCGAGCCGTTGCGGTTTGCCACCCGTGTGCGGCCCACTCGCCTCTCGGACTATACTCACCTACAAATAGCTGTTACTTTGTATTTTAACGAGACGTAACTAAATTTTGTATATGTTTACATGCAGTAAATCATTATAATGACGTAGGTCATGGGCTACAGAATCTTCAGATAACTACAGAATCATGAATCTGGGTATACATTGACAGATGAACCATTTACATTAGGCTGACATAATTATCTAAATGATTATGTACCATACTACATGTCCAGTTATAAGTATGACTGTAAGCGACACGGAAGCTGGAGATTATGGCTTCTTTTTATTTGCTTTTAAAACGTTTTCTTAAGAACTTTAGTTTGAGGAGAATATGTCAGTTTAGTCTTTTTACTTAATTTTTTAAATTTTCATTTAGATTTTTCGCCACGTTACCCGCTTCTTTGATATCTCGCACTTTACTATTTTCTACCACGGAAACATCTAATCATCGTCAGCAACAATTACCACAAATTCTACCTATGCTTTTAAAATAAATACTATAATACTATAACGTTATATATAATAAATATATAACGGTAAATCTATAATATATAATACAATATAGACAGTATTATACTTAAAAATAATCACGACGTTTGGATGCTAACGCAAACGAATGGTTATTTATTAAAATTAATATTAAAATACAACGAGCTTAGAATTGTATTCTTTTCGCAGTAGACATTCACAGTAGATTATCGATAAAGACCCAGACATTTAATAATATTAAAATAATTAACAGATGAATCTCATTACATAATAGACAGATGATATTAAATTTTTAATATACCTACTTATTCTTGTTTAATAAGGATACAATAACGACTTAGGTAACTATAAAATACCTACATGACGTCAACTGCTTATTAGTTTAGTTCTAGAACAAAAAATTAAACATCAATTTAAGAAAAGTTAATGTGGCGAATCATTACCAGCAATTTCATATCAAAAACAGCTTTGTTCTCAATTTGCGGACGGATAAAGTGTTTATTTTATAAAATGTATGTTGTACAACCTTGGGATAAATTACTCCCAGTTTATATAACTTGTGATTTTTTTACCAGCGACCCTTTAGCAGTTTGTAATATTGAGTGTAATTATGAACGGGAAGCCCATTAGGGCACACCGCCGTTAATTTATTATAATAAGGTCCAACTGCCGACCGCACTTACTCGACCGTGAAAATTATTATCATTAGTCGACGATAATGCACCAAAAAACGCATGTTCAGTTTAAGGTATTGGCGTTTCCCGAAAATTATTATGAGAGAAAAAACAAAACACAACAAATTGTTTTCCTTTTCGCTATTTTAAATAACTTCACTCAATAGGTACAAAAACAAAAAAAACTAGTATAGAAAAAATATTGTTCAATTATAGGGCAATGAATTGCACCAATCATGTGTAGTTATGTGACCGTTTGCTAGGACGTTCGCATCACAACGGAGTATCTAATTACTTAGTTAATTGTGCTTATCAGAATACACTCTATCTAATCTCTATTTGATAGCCGCTGCGGTGTGGTGGTTGAAAAGGTCGTAGGATAACCTGGAACAAGTCAAAAACAAACACGACTATATCTTTTTTACTTACAAGTTATTATTCCAAATGCTGTAAGTAACACGGCTGCTTATTTATACTTATCAAAAACTAAACGGGGCGCAATATAGCTGAGATTAGAGTAGGAAACAAAACGCTCAGCTCAGACCCGTTTATAATAGCAGCGTGATTGTATTTTTTGCTGTCGACAAAATAATCACAAGTTGACCTCACGTTGAATGTGAATATGAAACAATACGTAGGAGTTAATGGGTTTATAATTGAAATACTTAAACCGACCTCGTCAGTTTGTCGCGTATCGCATCATAATAGGGACAGAAATCACTAACATAAAATGTCAACCCAGAAAAATATCCTCAATGAATCAACATTATAAAATATCGAGTCCGCTTAATACCACACGACTGACGTAAAACTTCTTTAGCTCCATCTCATGCCCCACGGCAATATAAAAAACGTAACTCATTTTTTCTGTCTTCGCGTAGAGATACTTATTTCTCCCTCTTTACGTGAAGATATCAACTTCCGTTCGCCTCACCAGCTTACCCCCAAGTCAAGCGTGCGTATAGAAGTTTGGCTTAAAAAATCTCTATGTAAGGGAAAATCAATTAATAGTTTATCAATAACATTTAATATTTGAGGAAGGGAAAAATTTAAGTATATGACGGCGGCTATGTCCAGTTATAAACTCTATGCACAGCGATCGAGCACCGTAATTTACCCTGTGGTGGCATTAAATGTATTACAGGGGCAGCACCGGCAACTGTCATGGCGGCCCTACCTGTCTGGCTATATAAAGGGATCGATTGGTGTGCTACGGATCATTCTTGTTCCAGACACGGCGCGGTGTGGACATGCTGAAGCCCTATAGTTATATAGGTTGCAACCTACGCACAACACGTTTTTGCCCACATCAGAAGTGGGATTGCCCATTTCTACATCACTCTTCAAGCAACGCGAAACGTGACGTGAAGTGAATGATGACGTGACGGCGGGTGACACTAATATCAAATTTAATTGCAGGGTTAATCCAAACCAGTGAAAAAAAAAATGGAAAAAGTAATGATTCGTTTTTTTTCGAGAAAAAAAAGAGAATGTAAAAATGATGACAAGAAAAATGTGTCTGAATGCTAAAGGGATAATCTATCCGGACAAGCACTAATGGTCCATAAAAAAAAAATGTTGGTTGCTAAAGGGATATCTATCCGGTCTAGCACTAATTGGTCCATTAAAAAAATGTAGGAATGATGATTTTTGGTTGCTAAAGGGATATCTATCCGGTTAGCATTATTCGGTCCATTTTTTATAAATGAAGGTATACTAATGGTCCTGAAGGGTTAACCCTGACGATGACTGGAAGGTTAAAATACTTTTGACTAATCAAATTGAAAACTAATGTTTTGACTTTGACTTAGACTCCAAGTTTAACTCAATTTAATTGTCAGGATGAACGAGCAATAACACTGATGTCCCTCACCAGGTACATAGTGAAGCTAAGCGTACGAGGACGTACGCACGTCAGTATGGCCGTGACGGCGGCTATGTCCAGTTATAAACTCTATGCACAGCGATCGAGCACCGTAATTTACCCTGTGGTGGCATTAAATGTATTACAGGGGCAGCACCGGCAACTGTCATGGCGGCCCTACCTGTCTGGTAGTAGGTAGGTAGGTCTGCTACGGATCATTCTTGTTCCAGACACGGCGCGGTGCGGACATGCTGAAGGCCTATTGTTATATAGGTTGCAACCTACGCAGAAACCCGTTTTTGCCCACATATATAATGTGAAAATTGTCTGACAATCAAAATAGACAATCCCACGAGAGCCCAAATAATATGGTCAAAATAGTGATTTTTCCGTGTCAGTCCGCAGAGCTCAATGTCGCGGTGAGTTAAGAAACTTATCTAAAAGGACATTCGCTACTACTCTTAACTATTAAATGAATACTTACTAATAAGTTGATAGATTTCTAGGTCCATTTAATTTATGAGAACGTCACTATTAACGAATGTAAAACCGAAGGCCAACTAGTATTACAAAAAGTAATTGTATTAGAGATTTAGGTATAATGAGCTTATTACACAATTATTCATTTTAATTATTATAAGTAATCGATATAATTAGTTAACAGTATTATTGTAATTTAGTAGAAATATGTATTGTTCATATTGTTTTATCATGTTTTGTGATGATCTGAGAACAAACAATAAAGTAAATACCATTGAAGAAAAAAGTAGAGGTCGAAAATAATCCAATGATTTTCCTGCAGTGAAATTAAGGTTGCTTGTGTTAGCATATTTTAGAATATGATAATAATAAATACCCAACCATCACATACATAGATCCTAGACTAGGACTAAAAATAAAAAGTGCAAATACTTGTTCTGTGTCTGGGTATTGTGAGACCATGGTCCTTGTAGTTCCCTAGACATAAGAAATCCTAGTCCTAACTATGATTTCCTATGTCTAGGGACCCAAGAACTACAAGGACCATGGTCTCACAATACCCAGACACAGAACAAGTATTTGCACTTTTTATTTTTTATGCACAAATACTTGGGAAACGATCCAGGTATTGAGCCAACCTGCATACCCAGTTTTTTCAGTAGATTAAAAGGTAAAACTGTTAGAATAAGTTAGGTAACCAAAGGGTTATTATAATAACTACTATTATTTACGAACCGTTTAACAATAGAAAGGTCATTATTATCATACATGTATACAATGCGTGGTCCACCCAGACATCGTAAGTTAGTGTTATTAGTGTGATTGTTCAGTTATAGAAGTTATTTTCTATTCATTGCTTCTATAATGGGAATGTTAATTAATTGCAGTGCTATTACGGTTCCATTGGATAACTTTGTATTAACTGTTCCAGTTTTTCTCGTTTAAACGGCTAAAAGACCAAATAGGAAGATTGTTTCCTGAATAAAATATAATTTACTGACTCTACTCATATATTATTATTTAGAGTTATATATATATGTGTAATAAAAACACTTGTGCACTTTGTTACTGTGCCATACAATATATACAATACAAAACAATTGTACGTTTATATAAATATATTTTTAAACTTTTTTAAATCGATCTTCATATCATATCCCTGCTAATATTATTTACCTATCAAATTGTCGTTTTTTTATGAAATATGTTATCGTTTTTATTTTTAATTTCTTTTAATCAGTGTTTGGACATATTCTTAAATACTCACATAATTCAATAAACACATGACTAATTTTGAAAGGAAAACTCCATGTTTTAAATAAAATTAATTTAAAATTAGAATTCTTAGCCAAGCATAGAATATTTTGGTTTGAAATGGCTAGTTCTGCAGATCGGCAAATTCATAAGTAAAAACCTATTATTATATAAATGTGAAACGTTCTATTTGCATGGCTTTAATCTCAACCGACTGATGATTTATTGATATATTGATTGATACATTTTCACACACAGATAGCTTATACGACCGAAATCAGCATAGGATACTTTATCCAGGAAAATTTAAGTTTCCGTGGGCAACTTTAGTGTGTTAAAATAATCATTAGTCAGATATTTAGATAGGAAGTACACATCAAAAAAGAATACCTATTATGCATCACAAAATTTGCAAAACATTAATAACCAGTTGTTAAGTTACATAAAGAGTAAGCATTAGTTGCAGTTTGTAATGGATGTAATGTATCTAATCTAAGTAATGGCAATTAAAATCTAAACCGGTAGCGGGCGAAAATAATGGTCTATATGCCGTTTATACAATTTGCCTAATTGCTGTAACGCTTGCTTTCCAGAGCGGCGATGCAAGAATAAAGCTGACGGCTTGTTGGCAAGCGGCGGCGAGGACTCCCACACCGAAGGGGATACTGACTGATTTCAAGAGTACCTTAAAATAATTAACTTATTGATTCATCATCATCCATATTTTAGCTTTACTTGGTGAAAATCTGTTTTAGTCGTTAAGTAGGTATGATGTGCACATTGGTTTCATTTCATGAAAAAAGCTATATCCTCTCAGTGAAAGTAAGATAAAATGGGATAGAATAAGATATAATAGGATATGATAGGATGTGATAGGATATGATAGGGTATGATAGGATGTGATAGGATGGCATAAGATATGATAGGACATGATATAATTTGATAGGACATGCTATGACATGATATATGATAGGATATGATATGGTGTGAAAGGATATGATAGGATATGACAGTATATGATAGGCCATGATAGGATATGATACGATATGAAAGCTTAGAATAGAGCTTCGTTCCTCATAACAGGTTAGTACAAAAAACATAATTCTAAAGACTTTCACAATCACTGGGCATGGAACCATATAGCTCAGTTGGGAGAGCGTCTAATCTAGTTGGAACGCGCGGGTTCAAGTCCAACTGGTTAACTAAAATGTGATTTTATTTTAAATCATTCCATGATACTACTATGTGTGATCAGATTTTTTTATAATAGCCAGTAGCTGAATGCTTCAACCAAAATCATCTGCTAAAACAAGTGACGATCAAAAGAAAAACCTTTTCGTTTTTTGTAAAATACAGCACTTACCTTGTGATCCACTTGGATCACAAGGTAAGTGCTGTATTATCAATGCATTCGCAAAATTAATGTACATTAACCTACATCTACATGTAACACAAGATCACGATCCGCGCGCTAGCGAGTTCACTTCTCGCAATCACACCCTAAATGAATAGATGCTCAATGGCAGACAGGCACAGGCGTGTGAGCTGCGCAGGCGCAGGTAACAATGCACTAGCTCACAGACTCTCAAAATATTTTCTTAGCTAACGCAAGACTAATAAAACATTTTCATTTCAGCCTCTGTAGTGTGGTTGTTGAACAGATCGGAATTTAAAGAAAGAAAATATATTTATTTCTTTTTTTAATTTGTACATAATGTGTCATTACTTTATCTACAAAGCTAAAAACTCTCTCGCCTATAATTTTAATATTATTTATTGAATTATGTTTTTGTTGGCCAAATTTAAATTATTTTTTATTAATTATTATTAACACTGAAATAGGAATATTTATTATCATACCACAACCACCATACCACAAAGGCTGTTGGTAAAAAGTAGCCTATGTATTAATCCACTATATAAGCTATCTATATTCTGAATTTCATCTAAATTCGTCCAGCTGTTTGAGCGTGAAAGTGTAACAAACATTCATACATACAAACTTTCGCATTTATTATTAAGTAAGATTCAGTTACATGGTTCACAGATTGAGAACCTGTGCTCAGTAGTGACGTTATGTCATACCTATGGCATAACTGGCTGCAACAAGCTTGCGCCGATCGTAAGCACGGGTAGAGATCGCAAATCATTTTGCAACGTACTTGTCATAGAATGCATCACGCATTTCATAGTGTTTAAGCTAAATACACAATTATATACGCTAAAATGTATCTACAATTATTCTAGTCGTTAGAACATTGTAGCATGTGATTCCAAGATTTACGCACGATGGTTTTTTTTTATGTTACTGAATGATGTGACGAGCTAGTCGTTCACCTGATGTTAAGCAACACGGCAGCTCATAACAGAACACTGTCACTAGGAACTCCAAAATATAAAGTTTCGCGTGACACTGCACTGCGCACATTATAGTAGTATAGTCGTAATAAGATTACTCGACTGTGAGATCCGATCATAAAGTCACATTTGCCCAGTAATTTCACTAGCTACAGTGCCCTTCAAACCGGAACACAGTAGTGCTTGCACACTACTGCTTGGCGGCAGAATAACTGGCAAAGCGGTGGTACCTACCTAGACGAACTTTGCAGAAAAGTCCTATGGTAATCAAATTTGTGATTTTCACTTAAACTAAATCCATTTCATAAAGGGGCCTTTCTAAACGTATCACCAGATTTTATGATCGGATATGCTGAACTTTACATAGGCCTACTATATGATAGTTTCAACAACGTAATCACACTAATATTATAAAGGCGAAAGTTTGTATGTGTGTATGTTTGTTACTCCTTCACGCTCAAACGGCTGAAAAGATTTGAATGAAATTCGGTACCAAGGTAGCTTATACACTGTATTAGCATATAGGCTACATTTTATCCCGGAGAAGTGAAATTTTCTCGTGGGATGACCTAATAATTAAAATCTTTTTATCCGCGGGTGAAACCGCGGGACGCAACTAGTCATGAATAAAGCATTTGGCTGGCCCGATAGCTCAGTTGGTAGTAACACTGCCTCCTGAACTGTAGGTTGTGGGTTAGATTTCCACACAGGACAAACATTTGTGTTATGAACATCGATGTTTTTTCATTTATGTGCCACTTCCACGATCGACTGCTGATAGACACATATCTTTGGCGCATATGCGCATGCATAGCATATGCTATTATGCATAAAATCTCGACTCGTTTAAACAGTTTAGTCGTGGGAACGTGTGTGCTTGGCTTAAAGTATAGGTATATTTTAATATTAGGTCTTTACCTATGAAATTGCCGTTTTGTTTGAAAAAAGTTAAAGTATTTTTTTTTCGAACTTATTTATTTCTTTTATTCAAAGTAATCACCCTTGCAATCAATGCATCATTGCCAACGCTGAGGTAGTTTATGGATGCCCTTCTTGAAAAAATCAGCAGGACGGGAGACAACAAACTCTTCAAAGGCGTTTTGTACTGCCTCTTGGGAATTGAATTTTTTTCCCGCTAAAAAGTTGTCTAAATTTTGGAAAAAGTAATAGTCGGTAGGTGCAAGATCTGGTGAGTATGGCGGATGAGGGAGAGCTTCCAAACCCAACTCATGCAGCTTAGAGACGGTCTGTTGTGCAGTATGGGGTCGCGCGTTGTCGTGAAGTAGCAGTGGAGACGACCGATTGACCAAAGCTAGTTGCAGACGTGCGAGTTTCGCCATCATTGTGGTCAGTTCTTCAATGTACACATCTGCAGTAATGCTCTCGCCGTTTTTTAAAAAGCTATGATGAATCACACCAGCACTAGACCACCAAACTGTGACCATCACCTTTCTAGGGGTCATTTTTCGTTTTGCACATTGCTTTGGTACCGAACCAGGATCTAACCAACTTGCTGAGCGCTTTCGGTTGTCAAAAAGAATCCATTTTTCGTCGCACATAACAATTCGGTTCAAAATTCCTTCATTTCTGTGCCTGTTAAGCAGCGCAAGGCAAGTCTCGACGCGTACGTTGCGCTGGCGATCGTTAAGTTCGTGGGGCACCCATCTATCAAGCTTTTTTATCTTGCCAATCTGTCGCAAATGGACCAATATTGTTTTGATGCTAACATCAAAAGCTGCTGCCAGCTCAGCTGTAGATTGAGATCCATCAGCTTCCACAATCGCCTTTAATTCATCATTGTTGACCAAAGTTTCTGGACGACCACGAGGTTCATTTTTCAAGTCAAAATTCCCAGAACGGAACCGAGCACACCAATAACGGGTTGTACGTTCGTTTGTACAGTTCTCTCCGTAAACGTCGTTGATGTTACGTGTCGTTTGTGCCGCGTTGGTGCCACGACGGAACTCATATTCCATAATTACACGAAATTTCAAAGTATCCATTATGAGGAAAAATGTTGAAATGTAATGAAAATACAACGCTAATCAATAAACAAAAGACTTATATTGTAAATAGAATGTCATATTTTTAAAACAAAATTAATTTGAATTTAGAATTCATAGCCAATCAAAACTTTTTTTTTGTTTGAAAAAGTCTGTACTGCAATACGGCAATTTCATAGGTAAAGACCTATTATTTATAACACTATCTGAAGAGAAAATATGGCTAATGAAATGGTTACTATGCTAATGGATACAGACATTTTATCTCTATCATAGCTGTGTGCATGCTATGTATTCACTATGGCTAGTTCGTCTGTGTATACTAGCCATAGTGGGGCTCCTCTCTACCCAGTGACGCTGTAAAGGTCGGATGAGACCAACAACAAAATTTTTCAGCAGCCGTTCAATAAAAAAATTTGTCTGTGTGTATAGATTTTTTTTTATGTTAGTAAATGATGTGACGAGCTAGTCGTTCACCTGATGTTAAGCGCCACGGCCGCCCATAACAGAACAGTGTCATTCGGAACTTTAAAACATGAGTTTCCCGCGACTCTGCTCTGCGCACATCATCCTGAGACATCAGCACAGTCTGGCCTCATGGCCAGGCTATATAATATACATAAGTAGGTTCAAACTTATCTTATAGGTAATAATGTGATATATTTAATTTTCTAATTTCCCAAATTGATTGATTAATATAACTATTTCACATTTGGCCTGTGAAACCAAAAAAAAAGATATTGTAATATAAAATTGATTAAAAGATATATGAATAAGTTGATACTCTTATTAGGAAACCTTTTGACTCGTTAATCAAAATAATTTAGGCAGCTAGACTATTCTATTATATCTATTATAGTTCCATGATCGCCGTTCCATGTTGTCTTTTCTTTAAAATCAGGTATTCATTATTGTGTGCTCAAGCATTATTGTTATTATATTATTAGTGAGGATTATTTTTGGCTTCCTAGCATACCTTCAGATTCTGCGATGTAAGAAAAAGCTGTTGGTCTTCCTAACAATAAATAAATAACAATGTTGTGTGTTTAACATAGGATCGTCATTTGATATCCGATAAGCCCCATAATAATCGATTACATCTACACTAATTTGTACTAAACTTATAGTAATCACATTTTAAACCTTATCAATTGGTAATAAGGTGGAATACCTGTTTTGTAAGTTGTATCCTATGATTACATCAGACACAAAGCGGCAATGATTTTACCACGGTAGGTACTAATTAGTATATGGGAATGCGAAATTAATTTACCATTTAACAGGCTTTGATGCATTTATATGCTTGTACATCTGTATGTTTGCGTAATTTGGATGTTAATTCGCACTTTGTACACTAACCAGTAAAATATATTAAAGGAAGTCGTTTGTTACCAAACCCTGTCACACTGAAGGAACAAAATGTCTTCATCTAATTCTTGGCGCTTTAGGATTCCGTAACTCAGTTTAAAGTAAAGGAACCCATATATAAGATATTATTGTATTATTTTATGCATCTGTCTGTCAAGTCTCTTTTTCTCAAAAATCGTTGAAATTTATGTCAAATACGTCCCAATAAAATGTTGAAACAAAATAAACTTGATGCAAGTCACTTATAATTTGTAAGCATTTTACGTGTCCTTATATAACCTATGACTGTGCCTAATAGAACACTTATGCCCGTCTATACTAAAGTTACGTACTCTCTAAAGAAGTAAAAAGGTACAGAACTCCTGAGGGCACGAGTCCTTACTCGCACTTGTCTACATATTTGATCTCTAATTAATTCACCGTCGTGCACTTTCAAACACTGAGAAAACCTTTAACGCTGCTGATAATTACTTTATAATTAAAACACGTATTATTAAATCTACACATTTTTTATTTTATGGTATAGGTGTTACAAATAGGTACGTTATTTTATAATGCATGCAAAAATTTAAATACTAAGCGAAAACAACCAGCGTAAACTGCCAAATTCTTATAGCGCTATGTATGAAATTGCTTAGTTTTTATAAAACTTAAATCTAGGTATTCTCAAATTTAAATTCTAAAGAAAAGTCTTGCGACATTGAACAAAACAGGTGTTCTATTGCCTACAAAACATTTGCAAAGTACTCAGCTAGTACCCGCGCTATGTGTACAGATAAATAGACATTTCGGCTGTCATGCAGTTATTTTAGGGGCCCTAAATACTAAAACAAAACCAATTTTTTTTAAAATTGGCCCTTGTACGAACATTCAATAGGATGGTCTGCGTATATACATTTAAGGAAAAGAGTGAATTAAATTCCACCGTGTATATTTAAGACTGAAGATTGTTACTGTAGAGTAATACTGGATTAGTTCTTAAAATTAAAAGGAAATTTGAAGCAAGTAGAAAACGATATGCAGTTTTGTAAGTACTTCCTCTATAAGCTTTGAAGCGTAGGTACGTTGATATTTCATTCAGAAAATGATCATTTAATAAAAAAATATAACAATAATACAACACACATAGTCAATAATAATAAAAAGAGTCAGTTAGAGTCTTCAAATTTATATTACATTATAAGTGTACTGATTTACAACAATTTATTTTTTTATTAAACGCTGTCTAAATATTTTGGTCATTCTCGATAGGTAAAACTGACAATTTATATAGACATTTCATATTCAAAGTTAGCTTACAAAATACACGAATACATAAAAGCTTGTAAAAAGGCGCACCACTTATCATCAAAAGATACGAAGTTATCGGACCTGTCGATGTGAAATGGTATGAAAAATTATGCATTTTCCGATACTTTTCTACGCACCGTCTGAGTGGACGCTGAGAGGCTATTACACGGTTTGTTCACACACGCTACGATTCCATCCATATCGCGGCACAGAAATGCGGTATAGTACATTATATTGACTGTAATACGCTTATGAAAGGCGTAAGAAAGCTATGTTTTTAAATGAGCGAGTTTATAGCGGTATGTAGCTAACTGCTCTGCAATAAGATCTAGATTGCTTTTAACGATAATATTATTTGTCGTACTCTGAATTTGTTACAAGAGGTTAAATTATGATGCTTTCTAGTTTTGTGGTAAATGATTGAAGTATCTATCTACTTTAAGGGAACGAAGTTGACTATGTTTTTGCTATCATATTATGAGCTTTTCTACACAATCTGTAAAAAGTAAGAATATCTCTGTCAATGAGTATTTTTTTGTTATGAAATGACATGACACGCTAGTCGTTAGTCATTCGCCTGATGTTAAGCGGCAGCATCACTCGGAACTCTAATGTTTAGAGTTTCGCGTGACACCGAACTGCGCACATCATCCTGAGACATCAGCACATTCTAGTAACAAGACTACTAGACTATGAGGTTAGGTCATAAAGGCTATTACATACAATTCCCTTCAAATCGAAACAGTAGTGTTTGCTTATTGCTTGGCGGCAGAATAGCTGGCAAAACGGTGGTATCTACCAAAACTAGCTTAAAAATCCTACCACTTAGTATTAAATATATACCTGCAAACGTTTGTGCGCAGTTCCTATAGTTAGACTAGGCAAGAAATAGGCTAAAAACATAAGCTATAGCATTATAGGCACGCAAGGCAGTAGGATGCGCAACTATTCTAAAGTACGATTTATAACAAATAATTGTCAGTAACCAACAAAATAGTGAACTATTGTACTTTGATGTCTTTTGCAACACAGTTCCATTACTAAAGCAAAAGACAGAGCTCAATTTATGATGTAACATAGTTAGTGGTTTGCCAGAAACTATTTGTATTTGATACCGTGGCTAAAAGATCAGCTCTTCGTAATAAACCACTCTGTTTTAAACTACCTCAATGCTTTGATTTCTGATACAACCAAACAATCAACAAATAATCCCCAATGAAAAAGAGCTCTTCAATCACAAGTCTTGAGACTTTTATATTTGAAATCAGACTCAATTTCACGGCTCGCATCGCCTGTCAAATGTGACACAAAGCCGCGAATGGGAGCCGTATTATATGAGAACTCAGCTCAAACTGCCCCTATTTATACCAATGGTAATCTATTTATTGTCACAATAAAAACTCCCGATGTTATCAACTCGATGAAAGAATCGTCACCTTCATACCTTTATCGAGATGCCAAAAGTCACGGTTCTTGTTTACGCTCGTTCAATTTTCAATTCTCGTCTTCACGTAATAGAGCTGACTACTGTGTGTTGGACGAGTTTCATGTGGAAGGCATGCTAAGCAGCTTAGTAGAGCGATGGTAAGCATTTGAGGTTGCGTTTGACGTTTCTAGTAACGAGACAGCCGATGGCATTACATACATTCGCCTACAAAACTGTTTTAAGACAGCTCATTATTTATTAAACATTTATAGAGATAGTAGAGGCTTATCTGTTTTTCATCGCAAAGAAAAAAGTTTCCTTGTCAAATGAACAACATTTAATAGCACAAAAAATGTCTGTAATGTCGGTTTATGGACGATAATTTTACGTGATAACGTCAGGCCGATAGTGCCTCTCTATCGTTTGTTCTTCGCTCTCGCTTGCGCGCTTGCTGTAAGTCGAACATATTTATAATATCTTCATGATATTTAAATCTTTTTAACTTATTGAATGTTTTATTTGTAATGTTCTATTAATTTATCAATCCATTTATAATATATGGCCGGTGTATAAAATAAGAAAACTTACAATAAAATCCACAGTCTCATTATAAAAGTATAATGGTAATTTATAAAAGTATAAAGGTAAAGTTATAAAAGTACAAAAGGAACTAAATTCTTAAGGAAAATATATAATAATAATGATAACGGCCAATGATAACATACTTAGATCCTGGACCCTAACTAGGATTTCCTGTGTCTAGATATCCAGAAACTACGAAAACCATGACATGAAGACAGAACAAGGGTATGCACTTTTTTCATGCATAAATACTTATCCTGTCACGGGAATCGAGCCCGAAGTCCCCGGGTTAAGAGCCGACCTGCTCAACCACCACACCACAAGAGGCTGACAATAAGCTGTTATAAATTCCAAATGAGTTAAGTATATGATCAGGTAATCTCTAACACATTTTAAAAGCGATGCTGTTAACGTTGAATCAAACGATTAATAAAAGAAACCTTTGCCAATTAAATTGTATTGAGTTCACGTGATAACTGACAATAAATTAAACTTTACGATCCTCTAATCGGGATGCTTACTCAGTTTAGATAAGAAAATAGAAATTTCAAGGAAAACACGATTTATTTTGATTATCTTTAAGTGCGTTATGTCAATTCAAGTTTCAAATGTTATATGAATGATCATATTGGCAATTTAATATTAATAAGTTACTGTGTTATCACAAATACATAAACAAGGCTTAGACAGATGTCAAACGCGTGTTTAACAATACAGTAGTTAAACAGTTGTTTAAGGCTCGCTTAAATCTTTGTGGTTAAGCCTTTCCTTCGGAACGACTGATCGCGGCAACATTGACCAAAATCCTGGTCTATATTTAGCCCAAAGACTAAGCATTGCCATTCAAGGTGGCAATGCCGTCAGCATTTTGGGCACGTTGCCTACTGGTAGCGGCTTCTTAGATTAAGTTTTGCTACTGCATTGTTTAATATTAGAATTATACCATTAAATTAAAAAAATATATATTAACGTCAAAACATTAATTTTTAATTATTAATTAAGCCTGATGGTAATTATTTACTGTCATTACTCTTGAATATATGTACATGCTATCATCTATTAAAAATGAAAAAAATAATGAAAAAAGTATAATATTTACTAGGTGGTAGGACTTTACTGCAAAGTTCGTCTAGGTAGGTACCACCGCTTTGCCAGTTATTCTGCCGCCAAGCAGTAGTGCGCAAGCACTGCTGTGTTCCGGTTTGAAGGGCACTGTAGCTAGTGAAATTACTGGGCAAATGAGACTTTATGATCTGATCTCACAGTTTAGTAATCTTATTACTAGATTGTGCTGATGTCTCAGGATGACGTGCGCAATGCAGTGTCACGCGAACCTCTATACTTTAGAGTTCCGAGTGACACTGCAGCTGGTATGGGCAGCCGTGTCGTTTAACATCAGGTGAAAGTCACGTCATTCCTTAATATAAAAAAAGGAAAAAAATATATATAAACTATAAGTTTTTATAGTTTAAATATGTATGTTACTAATAAAAAATAAGTAAATAATATATTTGTGTGATAATTGTAAATGATTTTGTCGATTTATTACAATAAATAAATAATTGATACGGCATATTGCTGTAGATTTTAAAATCCCACCTAAGTAGGTACTAGAAATAACAAATTAACTCATATATAATCACTTAAAAATACCTAAGAATAGACAAATAAATTACCTATATTGTATTGTATAGTCACTAATTGCTATAAACGTCGTATTTTTTCACATTCACAGCAAGTGGGTTTTTTCAAATTACGTGGCAAGAAGTTTTGTATTTACAGTTGCATGAAACATTTAATTGGCTGGCAGCGGATGTTAAATACAGTAATTGGAAGGTAAGTTCATGAGATAACGTATTCTACGTGCTAACAAATTTAATGACCGAGCGGTGTCTTTCATTTTTGTCTTTAAAAATTGGAAATTATTGCATTGTGTTGGATTTTAATAATATTATGTGCGCGATTGTACTTACGATTATGAATGTTTCTGATTTCGGTTAGCTATTTTAAATTTAGAATGTTTAAAATGGGTTCGTATTTGACATTTGACAAAAAGCTGATTATGACGTCATATTTTTTTCTTTTTTCCCCGTGTAGTGCCGAGAGTCCTTTCAGCCAGGATTAATTTGGTCCGTTTTATAAGGGCTTACTTATCTCGAGGCAGAGTGTTGGAAACGGGTTGTATTTATCGCAGCCCATTATACGTTTTATTATTTAATTTATTTAACGCCTTGGGTTTATCGGCTTGTCTATTAAATCGTCGAAGGGATAATGCGATCCAAACTCAAACATTATTCAGCTTTACAAACAGAGATTAATTAGACTATATTTTAAGTATTTAATTGGTTTTAGTCTTATTATAAGCCTGTTTTATGTTTGATAATGACACCAAAATGTATTAGTTTAATATTTTATATTGACTGTTTAGTATTGTTATATCTAATAAATTATTTTTAGAATAATAGAATTTATATATTACAATATATAAAATAATATTATGATTTCATGTACGACGGAACGTATTTGACTTAAATAAAAATAATTCATTCGCTATAACGTTAGAAGAGAGAAGATAGAAGATTTTAAGTACCTATTCATTTGGTTTTAGTTTTATTATAAGCATGTTTTATTTTGTATTAATTTTTATAAATATTATTTTTTGTTTTCACTGTTCTGTATTGTTATAGACTATTTATATTGTGATAATTTACTATTTTTAGAATAATATAATTGTAGTATAATAATTTAGATTGAATGTACGACGGAATGTATTTGACTTAAATAAAAATTATTAATTCACTATGACGCTAGAAGATCCGCCGTAGACCGGTTTTGACGAAATCCGTATTGCCGGTCACTAACGAGATCATTCGCTTCCAGATATGCCAGGAGTCTGTTATTCAGCACATGCTTCCTAGTCTTATACAGCCTTATTAATAAACTCGAACTAGCTTTAGACTAGTTACACCATCTTTTGTCTTTTTCGATCCAGCTAAATATTCCAGTAGCAAAAAAAGGACAAAAGCTGAAGTAACTAATTCGAGTCTAATACCCGTTTATTGATAAAGCTGGTAGAGTGTGAACCTGATGACCAAAACAGGCCTGATATTGGAATGATCATCCCGACTTACTTTTTTGGCCACAGGTTGTATTAATATTTAATTATGCAGTGCCATTTCTGCTACATACTTCTTAAATCAAATGCGCTTGGGCGTTGAACAGTTTGTTTTCACAAAATCCCATTTATAATTAACAAAAATAACAATTAAAACGTCTAACAGTTAATTCATTCCATAATTTTAAATTAAAAACACAAAATTAATATGCTTCTTCCGTTACAAACACTTAAGAGTACCTGTGAGTAAGTACAGTTTTTATTAAGATTAATTTGTTTGTTTTTGTGACGCAAAATCAAAGCCGTAAAATGAGCTGAATCATTATTTTAATAAGGCAAACCGTTTTGAAATGTATTACGGTTAATACTAAGGCTATTTTTATAAGTTCTCTAATACTAAGCACATATAAAAAGATACCAAATAATTTTTCAAATGAGACATGTCACACAATATTTGTGACGGTTGGCCGCATCTAAAGAGGACAGTTGTGTCAAAATCGTTATTGGTATCGAGTTGCATTCTCAACCGCACCTGGGCTGACCTCAACAAGGTCGACAAATTTTATTAGTACCATTTTAGAGATTTTGAACCTTGTTGATTAGAATTTAGAGCACAAGACTCTACTCAGGTATATGTAGTTTTAAGACCGTTTAAACGTGATTTTTAATTTTGAAATATACCAGGTAGTTAAGTACCTAATTATCTCATAAAATGATGCCATTTAAACACGTATAATTATTTTACTACCCATTTTAATATTTTTACTAGTTTATCATTGTTAGGATTAATAAAACATAGGTATACCTAATTATGTAGCATTTAAATAATTTTTATTTTTATTTAGACTCTATTAGTTACGCCCCGTGACTCCACCCGCAAATAATAAATATCCTCAATGTTAAGTCAGCGTATGAGCTATCTGCTATCCGAATTTCAACAAAATTGATCCAGTAGTACGGAGATGAATGGTAACAAACATTCATATTACACACACATACAAACGCACATTTATAATATTGGTATTTACGGAAGCTATAACTCATTTCATTTATATTTTTCTATTTTGTCTGGCTTTTTCATAGTTTCGCCGAATGTTATCCTAAATTCAACATTCTTACTGCTTTTACAGCTTTTTAGTACCATATTGTATTATAGTAACGGATATAGATATAAAACTCAAATTATTATTTCAACGTGACAAAACAAAACACAAACAAAAAAAAAACAAAAGACAGCTAATTTGCCTTTTCTATATAGAAATATTCGTATATTTACTTAAATGTAAGTTTGTAATAAAATGCTGACTGTTGATTTAAAACGCTTATTGCCAAAACGGCTAAACCTATTTTTTAATTAGCACCTAAACTCTTATTAGGGTTGCGTTAAACTTAAAACTAGGAACTCTAAGTTGGTCATGTCTCTTTGTACATTAGGTGGAACTAGATTAGAGGCCCACGTTCATCAGTGGACCAGGAGAGTGATCATGGAACTTTGACTGCAACGCAACAGGAGTAATTTCATTCCAAATTTGAAAATTTATACAGTAACTATGCACATAAACTTCGTAGTGAAAAATCCATACAAATTTGTGTTTCTATATGTTGTAATGAAGTTACGTGATCGCCTAGCAGACATCATATTGATGATGATAGGATCTAAATTACAGAATAAACAATAGTTCCAGTATAAAAAACACTAGATTTTGAAAATTCTCGAGGAAAATTGGTAAATTACGAGTGAAAATGCAGATTACTCTCATTAACGAAGTAACAAGCATTAGTACCTAATTTTAAAGTAAAATATATCTATAATCTCGCTTGCGTGTTTGTTTACCATTGTTAGGTAATGTCATGATTAGCTAAGTACCTTAGATTAGTGTTGTGATATCTTCTTAGCCATCGAAATCGATCATTATGCCATTTAAAAATGTAATTAGAGAACTGAAGTCATGCAATTTACAATTATGAAGTTTTTTTTAAATTTTGTACATACTCCCGGTTGATCATCAAAACAACAATGGAATCTCGTTGATGTCTTTTCTTAGGCGCTACGCTACGACACCATGCGCTACGAAGACCGTGCGTAGCGTCATTTGTTAAACAGATTTTGATTAGACAATTAAAACTGAACGAAATCACACTAATATTATCACACTATCACACTAATATTATAACAGCGAAAGTTTGTATGTGTGTATGTTTGTACGGAAGCCGTCACGCTCAAACGGTTGAATGGATTTGGATGAAATTGGGTACCAATATAGATTACATTTACACATTTACATTTTATCCCGGAAAAGTGAAATGCTCCCGTGGGATGAGCAAATAATTAAAATACTTTTTATCCACCGGTGAAACTGCAGGCGCAACTATTATTTCATAAAAGCTTGTTTACCTATCTGTCGTCAAAGTTTAACAAAATCATATATTTATTTTTGCTTTCATTGGTAATTTATGTGAACTTCTAAAGCATAATAAATACAGAACGTAAGAACTGTCGGTCTGTTTATTTTTATCTTCGTAAACTTTAAAACTTACGTATGCAAACAGAGTTCTAAGCCTATGAAAGTGTGCAACGTTTATAAACAGCTAGATAGCGCTAGTTTTTATGGTTACCTGGTGAGTCCGTAGCGGATCGGTCGGAGTCGGAGTCGCGGTGCGCGCTGAGGTCCCTCGGCGGCGCGTCCAGTATGTCCGTGATCATGAACCTGGTGCGGGGCGCGCGCGCGTCGCGCTCCTCGCGCTGCACCGTCATCGCCAGGGCGCCGCCGGCGGGGCCCGCGCCGCCGCCCGCACCCGCCCCTACCGCATCCAGCGCGGGGGCGCGCCACCCCCGCCCCACGCTCAACACCTCGCTAGCCCCCAGCTCGCCGTCTCCGTGCCCGCTCTCGCAATTCTCCACCCGTCACCTCCGCTGGCCCATCACAATCTAACACACCTGTCCCGAACACCGCGAATCGAAGCACACCTTACGAAAATCTCAAGTCTCTTCCATACGCGCATCGCCACATGCACGATCCTTTTCAACTTTTCCGTCTCGGTACACTGTCTAAAACACCAAATGATTTTAAACTTTTGTTGTTGAAACTAGTTTTGAAGTTCGGATTAAATAACTGTAAACTTCCGAAGTGCACACACAAGTTCTCATAGATCACGATACTGTCTCACAATAGGAATAGTTTGTTTAGTTGAAGTCGTGTTAGATCGCGCGCTCGCGTGCCGTGTGCGAGGTGCCGTGCGCGCGGTGCTCGTGCCGGAGTGTGGTGCGCGACTGGGCACGGGCGGCGCGCCGGCGTGGGCAGGAGGCGGCGCTGGCCAATGACGCCGCGGGCGGGTGGACCAGCCAACGGGCGTCGGCAGCGTGCGCGCGGGGCGTACCCCCGCCATGTTGCTCTGAGCTCGGCTAATGCTCTTTTTGCCGTCTCGCCGCCGGGAGAAAGCTCCGCGCGGATTTAAGCTTTTATACGTGGATAAAACGCTTTATAGGAAAATAAAGCGTTCTCGCAGCGGGATATCGCACTTTATGACGGCGTTTTACTGAAAGTTGGCGACACTATACTTTAGTAATTGGTTCACGCCTGCCAAATTGAGGCTAGGGTGTCAGCGTTTCAGTTGCCTCAAATTATGAAATTGGTATGATTCAGTTGTTTTTTAATTGCATTTCTCAAATCATTTTAATAACGTCGTGAGCTTTGTTTGGAAGGCCAAAGTGTAGGTTATATTCAAAATTTGCAACAAAATGTTCAAAGCTAGCTTACAGCAGAACTTTTGTGAAAATATAAGTTAAGTAGAAATATATATACGTTAGTAGTACCTATAATTATATAAGTTATATTATTTTTATAATTTGGTATATTAAATGTAATATTTTTATTATTATTCTTATAGTACGTATATTTTTTTTTAATGTTTTGGCTCCACACTTTTGTGTATTTAGCCAGTGTCAAGTAATTAATAATTTATCAATTTAATGATATTTCACGCAAATATGTGTCAAGTCACAGTCGAAGTCATCAAGTCAAGTCATAGTCCAGTCAAAGTCATACTCCTAGTAAAGTGGTGGCAACTTTGCTTGAAGCTTCTATGGAGTTTTGGAAACAACACGAAAATAAACGTTTCACCATCATTATACCATTTTCCCACAATCACGCCTGTAATCCAGCACTTAACGAATAGAATGCTACCAATTTTATGCACTAACACTGAAAATAACACAAGTTTTGGAAAATAATACAATGCGGTGACGCAATCTTTTTCGCGTTCCCGCCAAAACTCCTACGTATATTTTATTCTAATATAATTTTTACAGCACCGCTACTTTTTTTTCTTGCACATCCAGGTTGACTGGTATATAGATAATGCTTCATAGTATCAAGTCCTCCTTGTACAATCTTTTGTGCTAAACAAAAAAAAATATCATTAAAATTAAACGTAATCAAATCAATACTTATCTCATCAGTCATCTTAATGTGTTAACAAGTCTTAGGACTTTACACAAACAAATGAATGTCTTATGTCCATCGTCACTAAAATTTGACAGCTCCTGAAGTTTGAACTTATCTGTCCAGTCTTCTACCCTCCGATTTTTCGTACGTTTGTCAAAGTCGTGTCAACTCAACATACGAGTCCTCGTACGTTTGTTAAACTTGCATCAACTTGACACATCTTATTGGTTCTGCCCAATTTCAAGATATGAACATTCCCATTATGCTGTACAACGCATATGTCCGTAGCGCACTCGAATTTGGGGCTATTGTTTGGGATCCGAGGACTAAAAAATATACCGTCATGATCGAAAGAGTGCAGCGAAAGTTCGCAAGGTATCTCTATAAAAGAGCGTATGGATACTATCCCTTTCTTTTTCCTTCATTATTTGTATTGGGAATGGTGAGTCTTGTAACGTTGGAGCTTCGACGTAAACTATTATTAATTATACATTACTGCCTGTTGATGCGTAACGAGGTAGACAATCCTTCAGTGCTAAGCAGATTACACTACTTTGTACCGCAAACTACATCCGCGCGGGTCAAAGACGTCGCCACCAGCTGTTTGCTGCGCCTCCTGCCTTACGCACGTGGCACGCTCATAATGCTCCAACGGCAAGGGCTGTAGCTGTTATCAACCGCTTCTTAAGCGAAGTCCAAGATGCTGACATACATACTGACCCCATTAGTCGGCTTTATAAATATATATTGCTTAGTCCATATAAGAACTTAGTATAACAATGTGAATGTTTTGGCGTAGCTGTAAGTTCACTGTGTATTTAACAAATAAATAAATAAAGACAACCGATGATTAACAGGCCACCTATGAGCTTTTGTTATTTGGTGTGCCAAGTTGGCACAAATTTAATAAATGTAAGAGGACTTTTGGAAAATTGTTGCTTAACTAAGTTGTATTTTAATAGACTAGTGTTGACAGGCATTAGTGTTCGGCTGTACTAAAGTCTACTAAAATACAATTTACCTTAGCAACACTTAACTAAGTCAGACTTACGAACTAAAGCTGACGATCGGTAATTAGGTAAGTGAATGAAAGAACGATACATTTCCATGATTATCTTATCTTCGTTTCCATACAAATGTATTTTACCAAAGAGTATATAAGTAATAACGTATGGTATAAAGAACTTTTCTGAAAGAGTTCGTCTAGGTAGGGGATTTTCCATATAGATCCGAAAGCTTCGATAGAGTTTTTGGGAAAACACGAAAATCAAGGAGGTAATAAACGTACCTATATATGTACATATTTTAAAAACTGTATTATTAATAACTTATATAAATAAAATAATAATAAAAAAATATTGAACATTTCACACGTCTTCTAGCCCCAAACTAAGCAAAGATTTTACTATGGGAACCAGACAACTTATACAATACTATATACTTTTTTTTTATAAATACATACTTAGAATACAATACAACACCCAAAAACAGAACAAAGATTACATTTTTAAAAACTGTGATAATTCATTTTATTTCATTTTAACGATTAATTAATTATACCTATGAATAATCGTTAGGTACTTAGTAACTTGCATGGTTTCTAACCTCAAGGTCTAGATTACAAGTACCAAGGTCGTGTTTAAGTATAAATTATTGTAATTACCTATATCCACCGCAAGCATGATTTTGACTCACGATTAATAAACGTAAACCTTGCATTTAAAAAATTCAAGTTTTACCCTCAAGCCCACTCGAACCATTTGAGTACTTGAGTTAAGTATTTTTTTTTTTATGTTAAGGAATGACGTGACGAGCTAGCCGTTCGCCTGATGTTAAACGACACGGCTGCCCATATCAGCTGCAGTGTCACTCGGAACTCTAAAGTATAGAGGTTCGCGTGACACTGCACTGCGCACGTCATTCAGAGACATCAGCACAATCTAGTAATAAGATTACTAAACTGTGAGATCAAATCATAAAGTCTCATTTGCCCAGTAATTTCACTAGCTACAGTGCCCTTCAAACCGGAACACAGCAGTGCTTGCGCACTACTGCTTGGCGGCAGAATAACTGGCAAAGCGGTGGTACCTACCTAGACGAACTTTGCAGTAAAGTCCTACCACCTAGTAAAGTATATAGAAAAAAATAGTCAATGGGAAAATACGTTATTCGCGTGGATCCATAATAAAAGGACAACGCCTTAAAAGGCAGTATGGATTCATGGACCAAGTACAAGCACCTGAAACTTAATTTTTTTTTGCCAACGTCGTGACTTCAATTATGTAGGTACAGGTTGTGTACTGATAAAGGGATTAATGGAACTGGTGGTAGAAGACCTCAGCACCTATCGATTATATGGTACCTATGTAAGCATCAATGTATGTACCATCGTGACATTTACTTTTTTGTTTTTTTTTTTGGCTCCACACTCTTGTGTATTAAGCCAGTGTCAAGTAATGACATTTATTTCTAAATGCTGGCAATTATTTGGCACAACGAATAAGCATTGCAATTCAACGGGGCAATGCTGCCATCATGCTGGGTACCTACGCTATTACTTACTGGTAGTAGTTAGGAGCATTTGGACTGTCTATAGGTCATCGCGGCCAGTATACAGTCAAATTTTTTTTTTGTAGTAAACTTTTAAGTTTGTGTTTATCAATTGTTTCTGTAATTTCAATAAAGAGTTTTATCTATCTATCTATGTTGCCCGATTTACGGACATTTTTTTGTAATTTCAATGAATTTTCATATTTTACCCTGGGCTCTAAGCCCAGTACCTATAATTAACTTACTCACTGTGGCTAAAGTAATGGCAACACAGTTATGGTTTTTTATTTTAAAACATATCTTGTCATTTTGATACAATATTAATACGGCTCCCAATAAAAATATGGCATGGGATATTGTATGGTGAGTAAAAGTTGTCTCAAAAACATTATCTAAAGAAATTAAGGGATTAATTAAGATCTTAAAAACTACTTCCTTTGCTTCCCTAGTATCTAATGTAATAAGTAATAGGTATCCAACTTATTTACCTAATCCAATGGCAACATCCTGTAAATCGGGTGGTAGGTTTTCAAGGCTCATATTTATTTTAGATTTTCCATAAGAAATGGCACGGATACGAAAATTAATGTGTTTTAACAATTACGAATAATAAGTTGCCTTGATGACGCCGAATGTGCGGCGTAAATAACTCAAAATATATAAATGAGCAAAAAGATAAACGAGTAAAAGTATCTACATAATTTAAAATGTTCAGCTATGTTCAGTGCAGCTCGTAAAGAGCATTAATGTTTAATGAAAAACCAGCTTAATTGGTGCAATTACTGCTAAGTCACAGTAGAGTGACTCCCGCGCATTCAATTTATCTACGCAATTAAAACTGTGTCAGCAAAGTGAATTAGCAAAGTTTGATTGCTACTATTTTTACAACTACTTAAATAGCCGCAAAAGTATAAAAAACAATATTCACTAAAATAAATAATAGGTCTTTACCTATGAAATTGCCGTATTGCAGTACAGACTTTTTCAAACATAAAAAAGTTTTGATTGGCTATGAATTCTAAATTCAAATTAATTTTGTTTTAAAAATATGACATTCTATTTACAATATAAGTCTTTTGTTTATTGATTAGCGTTGTATTTTCATTACATTTCAACATTTTTCCTCATAATGGATACTTTGAAATTTCGTGTAATTATGGAATATGAGTTCCGTCGTGGCACCAACGCGTAACATCAACGACGTTTACGGAGAGAACTGTACAAACGAACGTACAACCCGTTATTGGTTTGCTCGGTTCCGTTCTGGGAATTTTGACTTGAAAAATGAACCTCGTGGTCGTCCGGAAACTTTGGTCAACAATGATGAATTAAAGGCGATTGTGGAAACTGATGAATCTCAATCTACAGCTGAGCTGGCAGCAGCTTTTGATGTTAGCATCAAAACAATATTGGTCCATTTGCGACAGATTGGCAAGATAAAAAAGCTTGATAGATGGGTGCCCCACGAACTTAACGATCGCCAGCGCAACGTACGCGTCGAGACTTGCCTTGCGCTGCTTAACAGGCACAGAAATGAAGGAATTTTGAACCGAATTGTTACGTGCGACGAAAAATGGATTCTTATTGACAATCGAAAGCGCTCAGCAAGTTGGTTAGATCCTGATTCGGTACCAAAGCAATGTGCAAAACGAAAAATGACCCCTAGAAAGGTGATGGTCACAGTTTGGTGGTCTAGTGCTGGTGTGATTCATCATAGCTTTTTACAAAACGGCGAGAGCATTACTGCAGATGTGTACATTGAAGAACTGACCACAATGATGGCGAAACTCGCACGTCTGCAACCAGCTTTGGTCAATTGGTCGTCTCCACTGCTACTTCACGACAACGCGCGACCCCATACTGCACAACAGACCGTCTCTAAGCTGCATGAGTTGGGTTTGGAAGCTCTTCTTCATCCGCCATACTCACCAGATCTTGCGCCTACCGACTATTACTTTTTCCAAAATTTGGATAACTTTTTAGCGGGAATAAAATTCAATTCCCGAGAGGCAGTACAAAACGCCTTTGAAGAGTTTGTTGTCTCCCGTCCTGCTGATTTTTTCAAGAAGGGCATCCATAAACTGCCACAGCGTTGGCAAAGATGCATTGATTGCAGGGGTGATTACTTTGAATAAAAGAAATAAATAAGTTCGAAAAAAAAATACTTTAACTTTTTTCAAACAAAACGGCAATTTCATAGGTAAAGACCTAATATTTTATGTATTCAGGAAATTCATGTTCATAATATATAATTATATATATACTTAATGAGTTATTTTTAATTCATCTTAAACAGCAAAAATAAAGCGCAATTACTTTTTCTGAGTGTAGAAACACGGTTTTCGTAGTTCCTGGGGTCCCTATATACAGGGAATCATATTTAAGAGCTATTTTTGTAATCGCTGAACGTAATATATTTATTTTTCATTTAACCTTTTAGATCATAAGCGCAACTCATATCATTTAAACGACCAATTTTTTTCTAAGCATTACCTGCATTGTCACGAAATAATGGGTTGAAATAATTCATTTCATCTGTTTTTCGCATTGGGAAACAATATAGAATAACGGGCTTATTATTTTAGCTCCTTGAGCATTGACACTTATGATTATTTTTTGGCATGTAATGACACCGTTTTTGTCCTATATAGGTACAAGTTGATTTTCTAACTAGAAGCTTTTGAGGATATTTTCATTATCCTATTCAGCTGAGATAGTTATTAAGTAGGTATAGGAGATGGTGATAAAATAATTGGCATCTTATTTAGTTTAAATAAATGTTCAATTAGTTTTCGAAATTTTAAAATTACTCTTCGAAATTTTAAGCTGCAGTTATTTTGCGAATAGGTCCAATGTCGACTAAACCCGGTTCGCAATATAATATGAGTTACTAGTGGCGCCTCGCGGTTTCACCCACGGATAAAAAGTATTTTAATTATTTGCTCATCCCACGGGATAATTTCCCTTTTCCGGGATAAAATGTAGCTTATATGTTAATCCATTATATAAGCTATCTTGGTACCGAATTTCATCCAAATCCATTCAGCCGTTTGAGCGTGAAAGAGTAACAAACATACACACAAACACACATACAATCTTTCGCCTTTATAATATTAGTGTGAAGTGTGAATTTGAGGCGTCAATGCCCTAATATTCGTACAAAGACTCAATCTTAAAAAGACTAACACCCGCGTATAATTTTTGTTTATTGAAGTAAAATACCCGCCTAATACTAAAGTTTGACAGCTCCTAAGTTTGCTCTTTTTTTATGTTAGTGAATGATGTGACGAGCTAGCTACCTGATGTTAAGCGACACGGCCGCCCATAACAGAACAGTGTCACTCGGAACCCCAAAACATAGTTTCGAGCGAAACTGCACGGCGCACATCATCCTGAGACATCAGCACAGTTTGGTAATAAGATTACTCGACTGTGAGATCAGATCATAAAGTCTCAATTGCCCAGTAACTTCACTAGCTACAGTGCCCTTCAAATCGGAACACAGTAGTGCACACTACTGCTTGGCGGCAGAATAACTGGCAAAGCGGTGGTCCTACCTAGACGAACTTTGCAACAAAGTCCTACCACCTAGTACTTATCCCTTTATCACATACCTGAAATGCATTTGGGTATGTCACAGATGAATAAGTGCGAATTTAAGATCTGTGAAATGTAAGTACAGGTGGTCATTATTCTTAACAAAGCTTATTAAATGAGTTTGAATTTATTGTTAACCTAATAACTTTTCCTATCTTAGGTACTCAAACAGTTTTGCACTTTATGCTAATTATCAATTCATCATTATCAAAAGTAACCTAACAGCACGGTATGGTTTTTCTGTCCTTACGAACAAACATATTATGTAGGCATAAAAATAATAATACGCGAGATCGACGCGTTTGCAGTAATTTCACGCTCGCCGCAGCACATGCCTAAAAACTCTAATCACACCGCTTTTATGACTACCCGCAATTTATATAACAAATATGATAATTTTAAATGTAATATTAACCAGCCGCTGCTCGGCAAACTACTGCATTTATCGAACGTTTCCGTTCTCGGTATCGCATTCGGTTTTTTTTATCGATTTTCACAGAATTGTTATTATACCTATGGTTTTATTTTTAATTATTCGATTATTATAATTGTACCGTTTTTAGTGTGTTCCGGCGCGGCGCCCTTTTATGTTTATCTTGTTTATTGTTTAGTCGAACGAATTCTTGGTATTATACGATAATTACCTAAATCGGAAGTGTTTTTGTATTATTAATGGGTCTGGGAGTCTGGGATTACCGATAGCGAATTCCTAATTAAAAATATTTGCGCTAAAATACTAATTAGGCGTCAATAACGTAAAAACTGTGCTAAGTAATTTGTGTGAAAAATTTTGTAGGTACATTCAATAATTTATATGTAACAAATGAGTTTTAATGAGGGCAAAATATATAAGCACGTGCTTATATATTTTGCACACATTAAAACTCAGTCGTTAGAATTTATATAGGTATGATTTATTAAAATGTTAAGATAAAACTATTTGCTAAGAACTTACATTCACTCACCTAAATTATATTGGTGAAAGAACAGATGAAATAAATTTTCTCCTTAATTAATTCAAGGATTGAACGAACGATAGTGCAGTTTTAAATCATTAACCAATTTTGTTTTAATTCTTAACCGATTTTTCAGTATAATAAACGAAATAAGAGATTATCAATTTTCTTCTGGCAAATATTGATAACTAAGTAAATTATAAATTTTTATACATTGAAGTAAAACTTCTTTACGCACACTTGACTTAGGGAGCAAGCTGGCGAGGCGAACGGAAGTTGAAAGTTGTTGGTTATCGCAGATCTCCATTGTTAATAGAACAAAGTTAAAATTTGTATTATTATATTTTTTTTTTGCATTTTATTTTTATTTCAATAATCGGTAATACAAAACTAAACTAGACCTAAAAAACCAAATAAACCTAAGAACTCAAAATAAATCCGAGTCCGTGTACCATTTCACCACAAGAAGAACAAAGATGAGGGCCTTGGCTAGGTGCGCCTATCCGCAAAGATTTAATTGATTTGTTTTTTTATTAGTTTTGATTATTTTTATTTTTATACATAATTTAATTGTAGTATTATTATGTTGGTATGCCCGGTAAAATAACAATTTACGTTTAACAAAACAAGAAACTAAGCAAAAACGAAGTTATACCGGCCGATAGATGGAGCTAAACTAAAGAAGTTTTATTTCAGTCGTGTGGTCTAAAGCACACTCTTATTTTTTGTAATTTTTAGATTTTCACCTCAGTTTTGTGCCTATTAGCATTCATGTTACCCGTGATACTGGTTTATCCTAGTACAGGCATCCATCATATGTAAGACTTATATAATCTATTGATAGAAACGGTCTCGTAATGTCTGCTCCATAATTGTCTGAGATTAAAGACAAGCAGACAGACGGCAAGAACATATTTATTCCCACGTAGATAATCGATGCGCTTTATGATATAATTGCAGTATATGTAGCGAAGACATACCATTGGTGATAGAGGATGGCTAAAACAACCAAACAACCATTTTATAAAATAAATCAATTAACATGCAAATTATAATAATAATAACGCCCATCGATCACATGCATAGATCCTGGACCCTAACTAGGATTCCCTGTACTAGGGACCCGGAACTACGAGGACAAAGGTCCCAAAACACCCAGACTCAGAACAAATATTTGTGTTTTTATTTTCTGTGCACAAATACTTGTGCTGCCACGGGAATCTAACCCACCGCCTCCGGGTTATTAGCCGACCTGCTCAACCACCACACCATGAAGGCAATTATGCGTCTTTAATCTATGAAACGTTTTATATACATATAACAGCTTCTGTAGCGCGGTGGTCGAGCGGGTCGGTTCATAACTCGAGGCGGTTTCAATTCCGCGACACGACATGTTGTTGTTGTTTTTGTTCATGGGAAAAAATAATCAATACCAATAAAAAATTTGGGATCAAACTTTTATTTGAACATAAATGTCATTTTGTTCATTAAGTTATTCATTCATCCCTTTTTCATAGCTGCAGATGTGTATTGTGAAGAACTGAACAGAATGATGGAGAAGCTCGCACGTTTCCAACCAGTTTTGAACAATCGCTCGTCTCCTCATATTGCACAACAGACGGTCTCCAAGTTACAAGAACTGGAGTTTGAAGCTCTCCGTCGTCCGCTTTACTCACCAGACCTAGCGCTTACAATCTTTTACTTTTTCCATAATTCGGATAACTTTTAGATTTTACTAGATGATTTTGCAAA
This sequence comes from Ennomos fuscantarius, assembly GCA_905220475.3. Taxonomy (NCBI): domain Eukaryota; kingdom Metazoa; phylum Arthropoda; class Insecta; order Lepidoptera; family Geometridae; genus Ennomos; species Ennomos fuscantarius. The sequence continues at coordinate 5,803,876 of HG992026.1, read as the reverse complement.
TTTTGGTCTAGGTAGCTACCACCGTTTTGCCAGTTATTCTGCCGCCAAGCAGTAGTGTTCCAGTTTGAAGGGCACTGTAGCTAGTGAAATTACTGGGCAATTGAGACTTTATCATCTGATCTCACAGTCGAGTAATTTTATTACCAGACTGTGCTGATGTCACGCGAAACTTTATGTTTTGGAGTTCCGAGTGACACTGTTCTGTTATGGGCGGCGTAGCGCTTAACATCAGGTGAACGACTAGCTCGTCAAATCATTAAAAAAAATTCTAGGCGGAAAAAATAACCCGAGAGGCAGTACAATATGTCTTTGGAAAATATGTTGTCTCCCGTCCAGCTTCAAGAGAGGCATCAATAATCTGCCACTGCGTTGGCAAAGATGCATCGATTGCATGGGTGATTATTATGATTAATAGAAATAAAAAAATATACATAAAAAAATTACGGTAACTTATATCTTAAAAAACGGCAATTTCATAGGTAAAGACAATAATAATAATATCTATGAACTTTGTCACTAAGTACGCAGGTACCAACTTTAGCATTTTTCATGAAAAGACTTTTAAAAATAATTAAAATATTGATTTACATAACACAATTCAGTGAAACTCATGTATCGTGGATTGATCAATAAAAATGATATAAAATTATTAAACAAAACAATGTATGAGCAATTCACATCAACGCCGACTATTCTAGCTGCGATAATCACACAATATACCTAGTTCAAAGACAGTAGCATAAGTTTAATTACAGCAACTAAGGTAAGTTCGTTGCTTTATAGTTTGTTATATGAAAAGTACCTTTATTTTATAAATTATCGATAAATTAACTTTAGCTTTAAACTATGGAAAAATATGACAGCCTCTGTGGTGTGTTGGTGGAACAGGTTGGCTCATAACCCGGAGGCGGCGGGTTCGATTACCGCGGCAGGACAAGTATTTGTGCATAGAAAAAAGTGCAAACACTTGTTCTGAGTCTGGGTGTTTTGGCACCATGGTCCTCGTAGTTCCTGGGTTCTTAGACACAGGGAATCCTAGTTAGGGTTCAGGATCTATGTATGTGATCATTAGGCATTATTATTATTATACAATTACAGCTACTAGCTCAATACAATGGCCGTCATTTTCATACCGCTGTCAAACAAGTTTTTTTTTTATGTTTTAGTTCCACAATATTGTGTATTTAGCCAGTGTCAAGTAATTAATAAGTTATCAAGTTAATGATATTTCACGCAAATATGTGTCAAGTCACAGTCGAAGTCATAGTCTAGTCAAAGTCATACTCCTAGTAAAGTGGTGGCAACTTTACTTGAAGCTTCTATGGAGTTTTGGAAACAACACGAAAAGAAACGTTTCACCATCACTATACCATTTTCCCACACTCACGCCTGTAATCCAGCACTTAACGAATAGAATGCCACCAATTTTATGCACTAACACTGAAAATAACACAAGTTTTGGAAAATAATACAATGCGGTAACGCGTTCCCGCCAAAACTCAAAACAAGTTTTTGCAAAGCAATGCATCTAGTTTGAAGTTAGTATACTGTCAAACTGCTACATAATATTACTCTTGATTACACATTATCAGGAAGACAGTGGCGAACATTAATTTGGCTTATGTTTTTACCCAGAACTTTACAAATACTCGTTTAATTACCTCGTCTCTTTGTTCTACTAACATTAGTCTATGACGCAACCGTGAGTAGATACGAGTATGATAAAGTAGATACGTCAAACAATTTTGATCGTTGTGTAAGTAAACATATGGATGAGTAAAAAGCTTTACCTATTCTATGCACGCAAGAGTGTGCGTGTCTGTTAATATTAGGATTAGGTCTTAATGTAGACACCTTACTACATTTAAAATAAGAACGAGAATTGAATAAGATCTGTCGTGATAGTTTAGATTCTATAAAGAGTAGCATGATTCTGTCAATATCTCGTTAAAGTGAAGTTGGGTAACGGCAGTAATTCCTTTTTGCACGCATCTCCAACTATTTTCCTGACAATTTAATCATAGTGTGTAGCTCAGTTATTGCAATCTATTTGCAAATGCGTACGTAACTGTTATGGTGTTCTTGTGTTTTATTTATTGCTTTTCTTGCTGTAGTTTGGCCTAGGCTCTTGTGTATATTGAACAAACGTCATTTAACCCATAAAGTTTTGTAAATAATGTTATACTTTGGTACATTTTTTACAATTTGACCACATACATAGATCTTGAACTCTAATTAGAATTCCCTGTGTCTAGGGACCCAGGAACTACGAGGAAAATGGTCCCACAATACCCAGACCCAGAACAAGTTTGTGCGCTTTTTTTCTGTGCACAAATACTTGTCCTGCCGCGGGAATCGAACCCGCTGCTTCCGGGTTGTTCCCACCTGCTCAACCACCATACCACAGAAGCTATCACGAAAAATTTCCAACACATCCAAGATTTACATACTTTTTATCACGGAAAATTAAGAGTTTCCGCGGAAAAAACGGGTACGTTGCGCGGAGCGCCAGTACCTAAGTATAAAAGTAGAGTACATTATAATTGACGAAATATGTGTTTAGTGTTGTTTGTAATAGAGGTAGGTAAATATACCTACCATAAGGAAAAGGTAATAGCATATTACCAAACCTATACTTTACATATAGACGTTAAACCGCTACAAAACACTATAGATTATAATTTCCTTTCCAAACGATATCTATCGTAGAGCAGTTTAAAAAAACGCAGTTACGCAACCCTAAAAACAATTAAAACTGAACTTTTACAGACTCTTACTGCTTATTATTAACGATGAGGGAGACCACACAACACTATGGTTAGGAAATAGCATGTAATTAGCTAATTATACCTACGATTGCGCCCAAAACTCTACTTTCCACGACTTGATGTTATCTGTGGAGGCGCGGAGGTTTACAACTGAAAATTAATTAATCTTGAATTGAAAGCAGCGCAACGGAATCAAACAGCCGCGGACCATAAAAATGGGAGTTTAAAGCAGCGTTATGCATACTAGCTGGATCGGCAGCTTTACTCGTGTAGTTCTATATCTAAATAAGAAGCTAATTATCATCTTTTTGAAATTAATTCATCTCTCGTTATGTTCCGCTACTATTAGCAGTGTTAGATAAACTAAAACATATCATAAATTTAAATAGGTATATTCCCACGTAATGAAAGTAGATATTTAAAAAAAAAGGAAAAAAGACTGCTAAATATTTCTTATATGATGCTCCCGGTTCACCCACGCGTTTCTTTCAACCCATTTAGCCACCACGAGGCAAGAAGAGATTTAATTGAAATTTAAAATATCAATACTTAATAATAGGATTTTTTTTTAATGATTTGGCTTTAAAAAATACATACAACCCTAAATTTTCTACATTCTTCAATCATCCCCTATTTTATATATAGATAAGACTTTATTTATAATAATTACATGTACGCAAATGAATTAACAATAACGAAACTAAACTAGACCTAAAAAACTAAACTATGCCTAAGAACTTAAAATAAATAAAAACTAAAAATTTAAAATAACCCGTTGGTAGAGGGGAAATATATATATATATTGTTTTATATATATTATATTTATATAGCAAAAAACATTTGCAGGTTCAGCTAGTACGTCATAAAAAAAACACATCCAACATACGCCTTAAAATATTTTAGGCCGTACACGTACACTTCCCTAACACATATACATTATAGTTCCAAATTCTATGTGTTAGTACTGACATACTATCATGTCACCAGTATATTTTCCCTCAATATAATTCAACAGTGAGTACAGTACAGACTACTGACTACAGACAATTCTCCGAACTATTGTATGATATAAATTCTATTTTTTATAACCACCGGAAACGGCATAGACACCGAGCAAGCAACAAAATAATGAACAAAAGTCATTATAAGTGGCAAGATGGCCCGATAAGCGCGGTTAGAGTAAACGCGCTTTTTTACGTTAATTAAACCAAGCTTAAACGATGTCTGTGGCATCGCATTATCTACATTAGGAAGTGTTTTATAAAGTTTGTGGTACTTTGAAGCAGAACTACTGCAGAGATGTACTGAGACTTGAATAGGTGTGTCCAATGACCTTCATTTGGTGATCCCGTCATGCACCCTCTTTCCATTATAAGCAAGGCTTTTTACTAGGTGGTAGGACTTTTTTGCAAAGTTAGAAAGAAAGAAAGAATTCCCAGTTATTCTGCCGCCAAGCAGTAGTGCGCAAGCACTATCGTGTTCCGGTTTAAAGAGCACTGTAGCTAGTGAAATTACTGGGCAATTGAGACTTTATGATCTGATCTCACAGTCGAGTAATCTAAGACTGTGCTCATGTCTCAGGATGATGTGCGCAGTGCAGTGTCACGCGAAACTTTATATTTTGGAGTTCCGAGTGACACTGTTCTGTTATGGGCAACCGTGTCGCTTAACATCAGGTGAACGACTAGATACAAAAAATGCTCAGGTAATTAATATAGTCTCATCAAGCCTCACGCCGCGAGCTCAAAATTAAAAAAGAATTAAGACAAAATTAAGACCAAAAGTTGTAATGACACTTTTTGACACCGTGCGGCGTGCGCGTGATTCTCTCTCTCTCTTTCTCTCTCCCTCTTTCTCTCTCATAGAATGCAAGTCAGTCATTTTCGTTTCATCTTTCTATTTCGCATTCATATTATATTAATATTCTTTCTATTTACATTATATTTGTTAATTTAAAAAATATTATTATAACTAAACATACTACACAGTCCAGAAGGCAGGGTTACTAACAACTAGCTATCGGGCCACTCAAAGTGTCTTTCTTTGACGTAATCGTAATAAAAACCTTCACCTGTGGACATTTGCTAACCACTTTCCACTGCAATCCCAGAAACGTCTACGCACTAGGTACGCAGAGTGTACAGACATACGTCAAAAACTGCTCATAGCCTGCCCTTTGACAATGACACTACATTTATAATGCTATTAATAAAATTATACCCTTAATAGCATCAAATCAACATTAAATGTAATTTTAGCAACAAAAACTAACAGCATGTAACAACCGTTTCGTTATTTTTCTAATGACAATATTTATTTCTGTATTAGACGTAAGATAATATCCGCATTACATTTGCGCAATTTACGTCCTATTGTTAAACATATCCATGACGTGTGTATTTATTTATTTCATTTTAAATTAATTATTCATGCGCTGATATTAAATTTATATTAGATTTTAATCGGCGGTTAAATATTTTATAGCAAATGACGTTCAGAGATGGTGTACGTAACTACTGGCCTTCAAATATAGCAATTATTACTAATAATTTCGTTACTAAATTTTTACGGTCGAAAATAAGTAAAGTAAAACTTTATCGTCTTGTATTTCTAGATATTTGTTCATGGACATTAAGTTGAGAGTTGTCATTGCATATATTGTGTTCCAAAGAGTTGATCCTGGATATTTTTTAAAAAAGTTCATCAAACGAAACTTTAAATTAGCAAATTATAGTAAGTATTGTGAACAGCAGTTGGAGTTTTGGCGGGAAAACGAAAAAGATCGCGTCACTGCATTGTATTATTTTCTAAAGCTTGTGCTTTGTTCAGTGTTAGTGCATAAAATTGGTGACATTTTATTCGTTACATGCATGAGTGTGGAAAAGTGGTATAATTATGGTGAAACGTTTCTTTTTGTGTTGTTGCCAAAACTCCATAGAAGCTTCTGGTAAAGTTGCCACCACTTTACTAGGAGTATGACTAGACTATACTAGACTAGATTATGACTTGACTTGATGACTTGGACTGTGACTTGTTTATATATATATATATATATATATATATTAATTAACTTGAAAAATTTAAAAAGTTAAATTTGTAAAATTTCTCAAAAAACCTTTTTTTTAAGTTAAATGCCTCTTTGCCAACGCTGTGGCAGTTTATGGATGCCTTTCTTAAAAAATCAGCAGGACGGGAGACAACAAACTCTTCAAAGGCGTTTTGTACTGCCTCTCGGGAATTGAATTTTTTCCCGCTAAAAAGTTGTCCAAATTTTGGAAAAAGTAATAGTCGGTAGGCGCAAGATCTGGTGAGTATGGCGGATGAGGGAGAGCTTCCAAACCCAACTCATGCAGCTTAGAGACGGTCTGTTGTGCAGTATCGGGTCGCGCGTTGTCGTGAAGTAGCAGTGGAGACGACCGATTGACCAAAGCTGGTTGCAGACGTGCGAGTTTCGCCATCATTGTGGTCAGTTCTTCAATGTACACATCTGCAGTAATGCTCTCGCCGTTTTGTAAAAATGCTATGATGAATCACACCAGCACTAGACCACCAAACTGTGACCATCATCTTTCTAGGGGTCATTTTTCGTTTTGCACATTGCTTTGGTACCGAACCAGGATCTAACCAACTTGCTGAGCGTTTTCGATTGTCAAAAAGAATCCATTTTTCGTCGCACGTGACAATTCTGTTCAAAATTCCTTCATTTCTGTGCCTGTTAAGCAGCACAAGGCAAGTCTCGACGCGTACGTTGCGCTGGCGATCGTTAAGTTCGTGGGGCACCCATCTATCAAGCTTTTTTATCTTGCCAATCTGTCGCAAATGGACCAATATTGTTTTGATGCTAACATCAAAAACTGCTGCCAGCTCAGCTGTAGATTGAGATTCATCAGCTTCCACAATCGCCTTTAATTCATCATTGTTGACCAAAGTTTCCGGACGACCACGAGGTTCATTTTTCAGGTCAAAATTCCCAGAACGGAACCGAGCAAACCAATAACGGTTTGTACGTTCGTTTGTACAGTTCTCTCCGTAAACGTCGTTGATGTTACGTGTCGTTTGTGCCACGTTAGTGCCACGACGGAACTCATATTCCATAATTACACGAAATTTCAAAGTATCCATTATGAGGAAAAATGTTGAAATGTAATGAAAATACAACGCTAATCAATAAACAAAAGACTTATATTGTAAATAGAATGTCATATTTTTAAAACAAAATTAATTTGAATTTAGAATTCATAGCCAATCAAAACTTTTTTTTGTTTGAAAAAGTCTGTACTGCAATACGGCAATTTCATAGGTAAAGACCTATTATATTTATTAACTTTAAAAAAATTATATATATATATATATATGGATAGTTGAGTTAGTGGTATATGCAAAGCGTTGTTCGTTGTTTGTTATGAACAAACTCATTTTATTTTTATTTTTGTTGTATAGATTTTTCAAGTTATATATATATATATATACATATATACCATGTATATTAATAATATTCAATTTATATAAAAAAACGTTATTTTTATTATTTTGATTAAGTTCTCTTTTTATTGTTTTATGTTTATTAAATAAAATTATGTTGTATGTTACTAATAAATGACTCCATTTATACAATATAAATTATCAATTACTTGACACTGGCTAAATACACAAAAGTGTGAAGCCAAACCAAAAACAAAAAAAAAACATCAGTTTCTTAATAAAGAGAGAATAACGTTTGCATTTACCACTAACTCAACTATCCATAAAATAGACCACGTCCATGTTTTATAAACAAATCACAGTTATGTAAGTCGGTCCTCTCCCCGGTAAACACGCTGGGCTACTTATTACCCATGTTAGTATGCATGGCTTGGGACGCCCTGCGAGCCCTCGTACCATTATATCGAGGCAACACCGAGCCACAGATTAGGTGGTAGTCACTATCGCATCTAACCTCCCAGTTACACGTAGGTAAAGAGCTAGAGAAATCTCTTAAAAGGTGTTTGTTGTTTAACCCATTTTTTTTTGTTTTAGTATGGCTCCACACTTTTGTGTATTTAGCCAGTGTCAAGTAATTGATAATTTATCGAGTTAAGTAATATATATGTATGTCAAGTCAAGTCAAGTCACAGTCCAAGTCATCAAGTCAAGTCATAGTCTAGTCTAGTCAAGTCATACTCCTAGTAAAGTAGTGGCCACTTTACCAGAAGCTTCTATGGAGTTTTGGAAACAACACGAAAAGATACGTTTCACCATCACTATACCACTTTCCCACACTCATGCTTATAATCCAGCACTTAACGAATAAAATGCCACCAATTTTATGCACTAACACTGAAAATAACACAAGTTTTGGAAAATAATACAATGCGATGACACGATCTTTTTCGTTTTCCCTCCAAAACTCTAACCCATATTTCCTTATAAAATATGTGTACTGTTATGCAAACAGTTAATCATTTATTATTTATTTTAAATAATAGTTTAGCATCAAATGTGTATTTGGATGAAGTTAATGCTAAATATAGCAATATCTCTATACCAGTCCATGTTGAATATAGTTTTACAGTAATAATTTTTCCGTTCCATTCAAGTATTTTATTTTATTTTCTGCGTCCCGCGGTTTCATACTTTCTTAACTTTTTCTTTCATAATAAAATTCTACTGAAAATAATAAACACAATATAAAAAAAGAATTAGCGAAAAAGTTGATGAAATAGAGATTCATTTTTATATATTAAGATTACGTTTATTGAACATATCAATGTTATCTACATGGGCTCTACCCATAACAAATACCTAAGTCATTTAAAAAACTACCCATATTATAACTATTCTGGGCACTTTTATTGATTTATTTATTTAGAGACTCAAAAAGCTTACATTATAAAAACCAAACGCTTTTAGGCCATAACATCGGACATGATATAAAGTATAGGTACTTATATAAAGTTGATCGTTATTTCAACGCCCAATAAATAAATAAAATAGTTAAATATCATAATAATAAAGTGAAAAAGGACACATTTTTAGGATTACTTTAGGAGTTTAAGTCAAATTTAAATTACTTATCAGCCGTAGTAATGGCTAGATTGTAATTTTTTCGATACCTCATTACATTTTTAAAAAATGTTTTCTAATGATTATAATTTATTAGGGAAATAATAATACTTAATGATAAGATCGAGTAACAAACTCTTAATTTTAGAATAACTTAGCTGTTTTCCTGCAAACCAACTTGTTTCTTGCTCGTGGTTTAATTCAAACACTCGTCCAAGTTCTGACTGATTCAAGCTGCCAAAGCTATCTGCCATCGGCTGTTGAATGGACCTGCAGACCAACTCCAAGTGGCAGTTGATAGATTGGGATAGATACATAGAGAAAGAGAGAGAGAGATCAACATCCGAAAGACGTCCACTGCTGAACATATGTCTCACCCATTAAACGCCAACGGACGTATATCATAGGAAGGGTTTGCCATAATCACAACGCTTGGATGGCGGCTTGGTGATTGCGGAAGATTTTAATGTGCCGAGGAGAAAGCTGCTGGCCATTCTCTGGATTCCTTTAGCCAGCTCTTAAGGAAGATATGGAGTGGACCACGCAGATAACCCTAATAATTTATATTTTAAAGATAAATTGGGTCTGTTCACGTACAAAAATTATTATCAAAACATGGTTTTGATTTGACTAACCTCTACATTTCGACCAAGTTACATTGGCCGTGGTCACGAGGGACTGCCAATGTTACTTGGTCGGAACGTCAAGGTTAGTCAAAACCATGTTTTGATAATCATTTTTATACGCGAATAGACACGTTTTATCTTTAAGATATAATATCTGTTAGTATAATGTATATACGGCGCAAATATGCGCAGGTCATCATGAATTTGTTGCGCTGGTCATAGAAACACTAAGCCTGTGGTCACCCGACACAAAAATGTTTTGTAGACAAATTTCTACCAGATTGGTTCTAGCCTCAGGGGATCCCAGACCTGCTACATATTTCACTCAGAAGCTACCAGTATTCTGGGAACCGTACCACGCGCTGGTGAGTTGGATGGCGTTTTTACTTTATGAATATGTTTATTAGGTTTTTAATAATTTTTATTATTTTTTATTGTAATTTGATGTTGTGTGATGTCTTAAATAAAATGTAATAATGTATAAATAAACCGTTAAGAAACCTTACTCTAATCGCCCACCGTCGCTTCGTCCATAGACGCCAATTGCCACCCTTGAAAGCAGTCCGACTCAATCCGCATGATATTCAAATTGGATTCGTAATACGTGCCGCAATCGGACTTGGTATTTTTATGTTTGCTTGCAACTAGAAATAGGATAATTTGCATTTCCATTTTATAATTTGTTTGAAGTTTACATTTATAGTAACTATAGGTCTTACTTTATGCTCGAGAATGAGTATTGAAAACACGCAAAAAGCTTATACAATTAAAAATGGTTTTTAATTGTATAAGCTTTTAAATTAAAAACTTATTTTATGTAAAGTGCACTGCATTATTATATAACAACAGGGAAAAATAATGATTGGAATGGTCATGAAAAACGTAATAGTACGTTTAAGTCATTATTTCTGTATTAGTCCGCCGCACTACCTTCCATGTAAAACATTAAACTGCACATAAAATACCTAATAGCAGACAAAAACTGTTCATAATATCCAGTTTACGGGCAATACAACGGACATTATAACGAAATTCGTGTCCGTAAACACTGTAATTCCAAGCTAAAGTTTCGAAACGGGCCATTTCATTTGTGACCAGATAAAAAACGCACTACAAAAAGGTTGACAATCGGACATTTTCTCAGGGACATTTCTACAAATTAGACTATTATTAGTTGCCGATCACGTCGTAGGATGCTTTTAATATTGAATTAGGGGACCCTGTGGTTACCCGGGCCTTAATCGTCCCGGCGGCTGCGATGTTCGTGTATTAACTTTATATCCACAGACGGGTAATGGCGTAAGTAATAATAAAGCCCAAATGACACAAAATATTGTCAAATTATAGGCTCTGAAAGCATGAGTAACCACTTAAAATGTCTGCTGTTGATCCATGCACGTAGCGTTTGCATATAAAATAGGTATAATGATGTTCATAAAACAATAAATCAGCCTTTTAATTTTTAGGCGGAATTTTGCTTTATTTTTCACACTTTTATCATAAACCTAGATCAAAAATATATTGAAATCTATTTAATTCGGATCAAACGTAAATCGATAATGTCTAGGTAATGATCGAAAAACTACCTCTTCGTGTTTTAGATGTAACACGAATAATCACCGACAAAGCTATTTCATGATCCATCGCTGAAACGAAACAAATATAGCAAAATTTTCCTATTTCCACGAATACCGCTGCTACCACTACAACCTACATTTAATTATGGCTATATCAATAGTTTTCCTTTTTGGGCGAGCGAATGGAGATTCAGAAATGGCTGTGTCATATTATTTTAGTGGATGACGCCGATCGCATATAACTAACAGCTGCAACTTGCCTTCTGATTGCAGTGTTTATCCTCGATACGAATCGATTTCATATCGATTTGTATGGAATCCCATACTAGTCTAATACATTACAGTTATAGAGTCAGTACAGAAGCTTCGATTTATTAAGAATATAGATCGTTAGTATGGTAGCAGAAAAGAACTACGTGGCGATGATAATAAAAACCTTAATGAACTTGTAAAATGCGATTAATATACCTACTTAAAAAGCAGAAAGTTATGCAAAAAATACAACCAACTTCGTAGGCGAAATATCAAAAACTATCTCTCAAAATCTAATGCCAAAAAAAGAACAATAATATAGTTATTAAATTTGGAATAAAATTAAGTATAAGTAAACAGGTGTTATACAAAAACAAAGAGTTTGCTACAGTAGCATTGACCTAGTTCCTTACAAACTTGGAAATAAAGACTACAAAATTGTCAGACATAACATTATGATAGCTTACGAAAAAACAACCGATCTTAGATTACATCGTCATTTTCACTTGCAAGTAATTAACTAAAGTCCACAGCTCTTGTGAGTTATCTACCGCACTCGCCTTTTACGTGCAGTTTTATGGAAAATATGTAATACTAATAACATGCGTTTATGAACACTTGTTTCTTTTGGTCGGACGAGAAACTTCTATAGACCTAATTTTTTGCAATCAAAAATCGTATGTTTTTATTTACCTCTTTTACACGCATCATATATATACGTAGTACATAAATCTAAAAGATTTAAATTTTGCAAACTCTTTTTATATAATGCAATGAATAAACATATAGAATATGCTGCAGTCAGTTCAGTTTCAAACTCTAGGGTTGCTTAGTTAGTTGCTTGGCATGTTAAAATAGTGTATTAGGTGCAATCGCGACACCATCTCGCCCCATTCCGACGGCGGACGGATCACGGGGGGGGGGGGAGGTTTAGTGTTTAGTGAGTTCGAGTCCCAGTGGTGGCAAGGAAGTGCGAGGGCATTGCCTCCCTAAAAAAAAGAGGGATTAGGTATAATCTGAGAGTAAGATTTTAGGCGTTTTTTTTTATGCTTTTAGGTTGAAATATCCCGGCGTGATCGCGCGGGAAGCCGTGCGGCCTCGAAAATTGTCTTTGGCCGCGGTAACCTGTCATTTAAATACCATTTCGGTCTATTCCAACATTTTCAGGTATTAGTGAATATAAATAAATAAATAATAACGCCCAACGATCACATACATATATCCTGGACCCTAACTAAAGATTCCCTGTATCTAGGAACCCAGGAACTACGAGGACCATGGTCCCACAATACCCAGACTCTTTTTTTTCTATGCACAAATATTTGTACTGGCGCGGGTATTGAACCTGCCGCCTCCAGGTTACGAGCCGACCTGCTCAACCACCACACCACTGAGGCTGGCTGTAATACTTACCTACCTCAATAACTGTCTTCTACGACCGTAATAGGGCCGATCTGGATATATTTTCGGCTCTCTGACCGATCATTTGGATCGTACGTGATGTGCTTACGCGGATAATAAATCGTTTGAATCGCATTATGTCCATTCGTATTATTAAATGCTCGATTCTGTGAGAATTTCTGATATGAAGGACGTGCTGGAATTTGGATAAACTTATCTTACTTATTATAACAAAAGCGTTAATTCATTTTGGACATCGGATAATTTTCTGAATCCAAATTAGTTGACGTAAGCGTTTAAATCGCATGACGTAAATATATTTAGAGGTAGTTATCAAATTTATTGATATAACAATTTTAAAGGACGAGCTTCTGCCCGCATCTTCGCCCGCGGCGTGACCTACAGGAAAATAATTCAACCACCCATTTCACCCTCTTAAGGGTGGAATATCAAAAAATCCTATTTTAGCGGATGCCTACGTCATAACATCTACCTGCATGCTAAATTTCAGCCCGATCCGTCCAGTAGTTTGGGCTGTGCGTGAATAGATCACTATGTCAGTCAGACAATCACCTTTGAGTTATATATATTTAGATAATGAAATCATCTAACTGTATAGTCATTAAAAATTTGAATTCTTATTTTATTAATACTTCTAAAATACTATACTAACTAGACTAAACCTTAATTTTTATTATGTTAGTGAATGATGTGACGAGCTAGTCGTTCACCTGATGTTAAGCGCCACGACTGCCCATAACAGAACAGTGTCACTCGGAGCCCCAAAATGAAGAGTTTCGAGCGACACTGCTGCACTGCGCACATCATCCTGAGACATCAGCACAGTCTGGTGATTACTCGACTGTGAGATCAGATCATAAAGTCTCAATTGCCCAGTAATTTCAATAGCTACAGTGCCCTTTAAACCGGAACACAGTAGTGCTTTCACACTACTGCTTGGCGGCAGAATAACTAGCAAAGTGGTGGTACCTACCTAGACGAACTTTGCAACAAAATCCTACCATCAAGTAAAATTTGCAAAATTGCAAACTTTTTGGCACAACCACATAAGTAGAGTTAGCACCACCGCCACCGCTGCCACCGCTCTGTAGTGCGCCATTAGTGCGCCAATATCTCACACTAATCTATATACACCGTGTAAATAGAGGAGTGGACCATCGGTGGCCGGGGGGTGGAGGACCTCAGTACCTATCGATTTAACCCCCCTGTATATTCTGCGACATTCAATGGTTCAAAAGTTATTTGGACTTTGGTAAAATTTTAGTCAAAATCAGATTTCAGCATGAACTTCATAATTGCAGCCACACTATTAGGTTTGCTACTCTTGAAGTTTTCTCTATTGAGGTCCCCCACCCCCCGGCCACGGATGATCCATCCCTCTAGTCACATCCTGTATATAAATAAAAGTCATGTTAGTTACACTATTTATAACTCAAGAACGGCTAAACCGGTTTGGCTGAAAATTGATGGGGAGGTAGCTTAGAACCAGGAGACGGACATAGAATACTTTTTTTCCCGTTCGACCGCGTTTTACTAATTCACCCGTGCGAAACCGGAGCGGGTCAACTAGTTCTTAATAAAATCTCCTCTAATATCAAAGTCACTTTAAGTTGAGCATTTCGATATTTAAGCTTCCAATATAAAAAAAAGTTCACATTCATATATCCTGGATCCTAACTAGGACTCCCTGTATCTAGGAACCCAGGAACTACTAGGACCATGGTTCCACAACACTCAGACACAACAAGTATTTACGCTTTTTTTTCTGTGCACAAATACTTGTCCTATCGCGAGAATACCCGCAGCCTCCAGGTTATGAGCCAACCTGCTAAACCACCACACCACAGAGGCAGTCAAAAATAAAGAGTAGGTAGGCCTGATATTATTACTTAGACATCTTTCTTTAAAGCGATGATTTGTTTATTCATTGAACGAGTTACCGATGCATTATATTGCCTTAGGCACACGTCTCGTATGCTAATTGGTTAATTAGAGCCTTTATTAGAATTAAAACAAATTAATCTGAGAGCGAGAGTAATCCGCTTGGCGCCTCCCAAATCCCGTTCAAACAAAGATACTTCGAAGTAAAACTACGACTTGCGATTCAATTAAAACTATAGTATAAATGTACCTACTACAGATCTTAAGATATTTTGACTGGCTCGATAGCTACATTGGTAATAGCCCTGCCTTCTGAACTGGTCGCGGGTTCGATTCCCACCCAGGTCATACATTTGTGTAATGAACATCAACGTTTGTTTTGTGTCTGGGTGTTTTATTATATTCTATGTACTGTATTTACAAACAAAAAAGTATATAAGTTTTGTATCAGTTATCTGGTTCCCATAGTACAAGCTTGGCTTAGTTTGGGGCTAGATGCTGTGTGCAATTTCCACAAATATTTATTTATTTTTATTGCCCAAAATGCTGGCGGCATTGCCCCGTTGAATGGCAATGCTTAACCTTTGAGCTAAATAGAGACCAGTATTTTGATCTTTGCTACTTTTTTTTATGATAAAATGGGCATGCGTTTGACAACAACTCACCTGATGGTAAGTGACGAAGTTGTCTAAGGTGGAGCACGCTTGCCCATGAGATGCCCATTCACTCTTGACTTAAAAAGACCCAGGTTATACCTTGAAGGAAACATTGTTTTTGGGAGAGCATTCCATTCCTTGGCCGTTCGGACTATAAATGAGTCAGCAAAACGCTTAGTGCGGACTTGGGGTACACTAACAACGTAAGGGTGTGACGAATCACCAAGTCTTGTAGTTCTATGATGGAAAGGAGATGAAGGAATGAGTTGATGAAGAGCATGCGCACACTCTCCAAAATGTAGCCTGTAGAAGACTGACAGACCGGCGACCTTGCGTCTGTGTTCAAGGCTTTGAATTTTCCCTTTAATTAGTGTCTCATCATTGATAAGCCTCTTAGCACGCCGCTCAATTGTATCCAGTCGCAAGCTGGTATCGGGCCGAGCCATCCCACAGATGGCTACAGTACTCCATGCAGGCCCTGAGCCTTGAGCCTTGACCTGAGCTTGGTAAAGGTCAAGCAGCTTATTCGACGAAAAACTACTAGCTACTGCATTGTTTTTAATTTTAATCTATTACCTACAAATAATACATTTGTTATTAGTATTATAATTTGGTATTCATGAGCGAATGTTAATATTTTAAATTAAAGTAATACATATTTGAAAATAATTGAACAACACAGTTACGAAATACCTGTTAAAAATCAAATGATATAAAGATTAAGGAATTTAGTAATATAAGATGTCCTAATTGGAAAAGGAACTAAGTACATCACAGACCAGTCAAGGTGTCACGAGCCGGGATTCAGATAAGAATTACCAACATACATTACCATCAGAGGAAATAATATTAATGTAATTTGAACCATAGGTCTTGTACATAAAGGCATCTAACTATAATTTCAGGGAGATTGTAGGTGAGTGGTGAAGTTAAAGGTACTTAATGATACCTGTTCTAAGCAGGATGACATCACACACAGTGTTGTAAATGGGTAGATAAGAATAATTCAATAGGTATTGGAGATTTTGATGGCACAACTTTTGAGTTGTGATTGTGAATAAACACAATACATTTTGGAAAAATAATAACAGCTAAACTCACGTCAATTACAGCCTCTGTGGTGTGGTGGTTGAGCAGGTCGGCTCATAACCCGGAGGTAGCGGGTTCGATTCCCGCGGCAGGACAAGTATTTGTGCACAGAAAAAAAAAAGTGCAAATACTTGTTCTGAGTTTGGGTGTTGTGGGACCATGGTCCTCGTAGTTCCTGGGTCTCTAGACACAGGGAATCCTAGTTAGGGTCCAGGATCTATGTATGTGATCGTTGGGCGTTATTATTATTATTATTATTATTATTATTATTAATTAAAGTCGAAATTACTCTGACCAGGTTTTGGACATATTTGATGTCCTATTCTGGGAGCCATGTACTAACGCAAATCGCGGTGGCTTCCGCGACCGTCAGCAGTCAGTACGTAACCATAGTTTTCAAACTTAAATAAAATAGGTTTGTAAGTTGTAAGTCAACGTTTTTGCGGTCAAGCAACTCATAGATTTTCTTGCAGGTGCAGCCGCGAGGTGCAGCTAGCTTTATCTATTCTTGCAAACTCCATCTCAACATTCTCAACTCCGATAAATACATTATACATTTATATATAATGTATTTATCGTATTATTAGTTTATTTAATGTATATATATATATATATATACATACCTTTTTTATTGGTATAAAATAGATAGATAAAATGTAATATAGGCAATACTCGTATATTTTTTTTCTATCTGCATTTCCACAGACACCGTGCTTTTTGTTAAATTATTTTATATTTATAAATTTAGCTTATTATTAACATGAACATATACAATACAGGAAGGACAATACAACCAATAACAAAAACATAAGTACTTATTTCTTATTGTGCATACACCACGAGCAAACCAGCTTCCGCAAGCAGCATTTGCAATGGCAATATTTAAAGTGTTTAGATAAATTAATTAATAATCGAAAGTTTTGTGTGACCTACATCAAAAATTTGCTTAAATATACCTTCACATATTATAGGTACACTCGTCAATGTAACGTAACGAATACATTTTTAATAATTTTCACATTTACTAAAATTGAGGTAGCCAAATCATAAAACCAATCAAACTGGTTCCAAAATTGACACAGCTCCTTGGCTGAAACATATTGGCCTTTACCTCTCTTATCTCAGCGGAGATGTTTGCCGTTCCATTAAATCTATCGAAAAATACAGTTTGCCTCGAAATACCGCGGTCGTATGGCAAAGTTATGGGGAACCGCGGTCCGCGCCCATGCAAATAACCTACCTACGGCCTACCCTGCCGATTTATCGTCAGCCCCGAAGAAAACAAAACTAACAACATTTATTTTAGAACTCACAGAACAAACAAACATCGTCCTGAATCAATACAGCCTTAAATCAATACCTATATGATACGTGCGGATCTCGACACAGTTTCAATATGGAAAATTGCTTGTAACAATACGCGTAGTTGATGCATAATTATATAAATTCCTGAGTTTGTTTGTTTGTATTTAAGTAACGCAAAACTGATGAAGCAATAATTAAAATATAAGTACTTAATATACAATAATTATATCATCTTAAAAACCAATTAACTGAAAAATATTTATACGAAAATATAACAAGTACTACTAAATTCTACTAGCTACAATACAATACAATACAATAATACTTTATAGAACACCAAATAATACATAACAACGCACCTTAAAAAACTTACAAAAAATTGTAGAACAAAGGGCCTTAAACGATTAAAATAAAGCGATTAAGCTACGTAATATGAAATAGTTAAAAAGAGGCTAAAGACAAAATTTAGGTCACCTTCGGCGAGGAGCGTATTCAAAAGCGATATTCCCTTGTTGAATAGCTAGGCTGATTCGTTCGCCGAGACATGGGCCACACATTGCAGTCATGGAAAAATTGCATAATCCTCGAAATAAAAGTGAAACCGCGAGACACAAACAATAATAGATAAATAATGGTTGTTTAGACTCGTGCAATCATGCAAAAATCATTACAGACAATGTGAGATTGCTTGTAATTTATAAAATATCGTTGTGCAGGTATAATTAGGAGTGTGTGATGGAATGCCAATCCTTTAACATTTATCATAGGACACTGCATGGTACCACTGTCAAGGTGACAGACAAGTATGTCTAGGCTACGCCACATAAATTCGTATATCTATAAGTACACAAATGGAATATATTAAGAAACTAGTTGACCCGCCCCGGCTTCACACGGGTGAATTAGTGAAACGTGGTCGAACGGGATAAAAAGTCCCATCAATCCTATGTCCGTCTCCTGGTTCTAAGCTACCATCCCACCAATTTTCAGCCAAATAGGTTCAGCCATTCTTGTGTCATAAATAGTAACTAACACGACTTTCCTATATATATATTCTTATATATATATATATAAGATTTAAACCGTTCCATACGGTACAAATACACTGCTACATTTCTCAGATCCTTTCGTATCACATCACACTAATATTATAAAGGCGAAAGTTTGTATGTGTGTATGTTTCTTACTCCTTCACGCTCAAACGGCTGAATGGATTTAGATGAAATTGGATTAACATAATAACACATTATACACATAATAACATTAACATATAGGCTACATTTTATCCCGGAAAAGTGAAATTTTCCCGTAGGATGAGCAAATAATTAAAATACTTTTTATCCGCGGGTGGAACCGCGGGGCGCAACTAGTTCTCAATAAGATGATTTAATAAACTTGGAGAATTTAAAAATTATAATTTAATTACTCAGACGGTTAAATGAACTAGAACATCAGTAATATTATAAAATTTAATACGAAAAAAAGAATAAATATGTAGAAACCGCGTTTAAAACAAATAGACACCAAGGTACTATTTATTTTAAACGCAGGTTTAATAAAACTGGGTGAGCGATTCAAACATAAAACCCAAACCACTTAAAATACGAAAAACATTCAGTAACGGAAATGACCATAGATTAAAATAAATCAAAATTGCACTATGGGGAGAAAGGTGTCATTACGCGAATCGCTGAAGGTCGTAAAGAAGCCGACTGATGCGCGGACGGCCATTCATCTGTTCATTATTATTTAGAGGAATTATAGACGACCACAAACATCACTAATGTGTTTAATTGGGCTCACGGCGAGCCCTCAGGGCGTTTGCCGATGTATCCATTCATAAAACCTGAGCAGTTTGCGTTATTTTACGACATCACGGGATTGAATGAGAGAATTTTGTTTCGGAACACGGTATTTCCGCCCGATACTTCTATTATGTTGTTGATTGTCTGTACCAGTTTTGTTTTAGGGTTATTATATTACACGGTTATTTATTAAAGCGGACTTGACCTGTGGATATTCAAGTGTTATGTATGTGTTATTTAATTTATAGAAACCCTTTTTAGAAATGCTTTTCATTTCTTCATTCATTTTACAGCCTCTGTGGTGTGGTGGTTAAGCAGGTCGGCTCATAGTTGGCAGGACAAGTATTTATGCACAGAAAAAAAAGCACAAATACTTAGTCTGTGTCTGGGTGTTGTGGGACCATGATCCTTCCTGTGTCCCTAGATACAGGGAATCCCAGTTACGGTCCAGGACCTATATATGTGATCTTTGGGTGTTATTATTATTACTTTATTATTACATTTACTTTATTATTGCACACAATTCAATAAATCAAAATAAACAAGGTAATATTACCTAATATTACCTTTTGTTTATTAAGGCTAAAATTT
The DNA here is from genome assembly GCA_905220475.3 of Ennomos fuscantarius. Taxonomy (NCBI): domain Eukaryota; kingdom Metazoa; phylum Arthropoda; class Insecta; order Lepidoptera; family Geometridae; genus Ennomos; species Ennomos fuscantarius. The sequence goes on along the minus strand of HG992026.1, from coordinate 5,783,862 downwards.
TACTACGGCCTCACCAGACGGTAAGTGACGATGCGGTCGACGATTTAAGTAACTAACTTTAACATAGTTTTTGTACCGTTCAATCAAAGTTGTCACATATATGGACAAAATCACTCGACTGAACCAAATGATACCGTTACCCGCTAACTCCATTTTCGACAATGACATCACAACTTTCAAAATGTCCATGTCATGCTTTTAACTCATTTATAAAATGCTAATGCGATTAGTTCCGCATTGTTTCTGCTAATTTTATAGCCCGAAGCGACCAGCTAAGCGACTAGTTAGACCCGCTATTAATTTTATAATTAACACCTGACAGAATCTGTAAGCGTTAAATAGAATATTCGAACCGAGAAACCTTTAAATGCAACGCGTTTTTACAACACCTATCAGATAGGTGCTAATGGAGGCGATAAGTCCGGCTATCTATAAATAAATAGTATCTCCGGGACAGGGCACTTTGACTCGCAGTGAAATGAAAACGGATATCCAAGATTGGTACAATAAAACGCTTAGGCCCAATAGGTTTATCGGGTCCACTTCCTACAGCCGCTCTAATAACCAAAACAAACAACAACGACGCATACAAAGGGAGGCAAATAAGTCCAAAAAGTGCTAATATAAAAAAGTGAGCCCGTTTTTATAAGGCAACGAGTAAGTGTGAGGTCGCGGCGAGGAATGTTGGCGCCTGTCTGAGTACGTATACCTGTCCGTTTATCAATGGACCGTGGACAAAAAGATGAAAAAAGAAATTGAAAGAGTATCAAAATGCGCTTCATCAAACCGATGGTCGTTGCCGAGGGTTGTCGCTTTCAATTTGACAGCCAGCTATTATTGTCGCTTTGCGCTTATTCAAAATATTGCTAATGAAGTCAACAAGTCAACCAATTATATTTAAATTATGTGACAATAAAAAGTAATATGTGTGTAACCATTAGACTTGGAGCATTGGTTTACATCTAATAACAATTTGTAGCGATTTATCTGATGACAGATTAGATAGAGGTAGATTTTCCGGAGAACGAAGTAAGCAATATTCACTAAGTTGTTTGCTATTTATCTTTTTATAAATAACAAGAAATAAAAAACCAGTGTGCTTTAGACTACACGACTGAAGTAAAACTTTTTTAGTTTAGCTCTATGTATCGGCCGGTATAATTTTGTTTTTGTTTTTTTAATGTTAATGTCGCCATCTTGACAATTGTAAATGGTCATTTTACCGGACATACCGACATAACAAATAAAAATGTTTAACTTTGTTATGTTGACAATGAGTTTTACGTGAATCAACTTCAACTTCCGTTCGCCTCACGTTCACCAGCTTACTCCCCTAGTTAAGCGTGCATAAAGAAGTGTTACTTCTAGAATACGTCATTCAAGGCTAAATTATTTATGTTTGTATTATTGTTATGCTCAGAGCACGAGCACGCCTACAATATTTTAGCGGCTCGCAGGCAGCGCTGCCATCGCTGCCATCGCCACCCCGGGCGTCTGCTGCGCTGTAAATATCCCAAAGCCTAACACAACTCAAGATGAACACGACAAAACTGATAACGGCCGCCACGCTCGCCCGAGAGCCCGAGACATCCCAATTTAGTGCCGGCCGAGAGATAACGCTATTATACAGCTTTTAACTATACGGATACGCTAAATGTGGTAAAATCACCTTATTGTGGCCATTTTACTGTTCCAAGCGCTCGGTTTTGTCACCTGCGTAGGTATTACTATCTCCATATCTAGTCTAAGAGACTATTTTACGCAGTGAAGGTTAATAAAAAGCTCTATAAAGATTATCCGCATTCTTTGTGGACATAAATGAATTAGATATTTGACGCAGACGAGAGTGGCTGAGCTTGTCAGTTGCGACATGTCGATTATTGTGAAAGTACTTACGCCCACTTTCTAGTACTAGTAGGCGTATGGTTATGTCTTAATAATTAGTAAAGATTAATAAGCCTTTATTAGAAAGTAGTTTATTTTTTGGTTAGCTGCTGGATGTATCAAATCAAATGAAATAATCATTTAATGATATAAAAGGGTTTTATACATTTTGTAAGATGAATAACGGCTAAACTCATGTCAATTAAAAGTCGAAATTACTCCGATCAGGTTTTATACATGTTAATAAGTCCATAGACTCCCGAAGTAGTGAGAACACTGTATTTCAGGAACCAAGGCTTCTCCCATTCTTTGACTTAAGTATATAATTGAAGGGGTGAGAACAAAAAGGGTTTAACTGATTTATTCCACTATATGACTTATGGGTATCGTTGGATTCAGCATGAAATTATCTACAATAATACATTAACAAAATACAGAAATGAGGCTTAAATTTTGAGATTTTGAGTCTAAAAACGGTTTATCTGTCACAGGAATACAGTTCGCTTAGCATAATAACATTATTATATTTATTTTATCATATTATATTTTAACAGTAATTGTATGAATTAGTTTTAACATTTTCAAGCAACTGAAACTTACATAAACTTTTTCTATTACCTTATAAGCACTCTACATTAAAATGACGTTGAAGTTTAAAGTCAATTTTCTCGAAACTATCAATTTGACAGTTAAACCCTTTTTATTCTCAACCCTTCAATTATTTTAGTTATTTTAATTTAAACTTAAAAACAAAAAAATATAAGTACTGGTACTAATACTGGATATATTAACTGAATTTTTTTACGTACATTATTAATACAATGTGTACATTGTATTAATAATGTACACATGACATGTATGTCTATCTTCAGTAAAGTGGGACAATAGTTCAAATGACCATAATTAGCTTTAAAAATCAAGGTTCTGAAACTTGCGTCTTCGTCATGCTGGTCCCAACCTAGCGCACCCTGATGTACGCTAAGTTCAGGCAAAGGAGAATTCGGTATTGGAATTGAACCGACGATATAGACCTTCACCTGTATATACTAATGCTCACTGGCAAAATTATCATTTATATAGTAAATCTAGTAAGAATATTAGCTATCAAGGACTTATTAGTATATACTCTTCGTATATATTATTAGTATATACTAGATTATGACTTATGCCTTCAGATTTGTTATACAGACTTTGAATGACCATTACGTAGCAGCTTAGGAACCCACGAAGTTTCTTTAATACACTCTTGACGGTGTTTTAGTTTACAACTCTACCTAGCAAAGTGATACTTATCTCTAACCATAAATACATATGATACATTTTGAGTGACATGAATACACACAACGTTTGACGATTTTGCATATGTTCATTTGAATTTTTATGAGCATACCAATTATTCCGACGTAGTTTATGAGTTTTTAATGCTTCGTAGATCGTATTAGTTCATACCAATACACGTCCACACTGGGACACGACCGCCGTGTGCGTCCGGGCTCGTATTTCCGTTTAACTAATTGAGCGAAAACGACACAAGCAACGCCATTGAGCGCCGAACTAATGAATGGCCCTCGAAAAAAGCCAATTTGTAGTTTTTTTAACGCTTCAATTTGTGCCGTAAACCCAAAAAAAGGCTCGACCAAAACCACAATCGAATTAGTGTCCCTTGTTCCAGAGATTAGAGGACTGTCCACCTCTTATCTCGGTCGTTCGTTATTTTATTGGCTTGTATAGAGTAAGTCGATAAACACGACGCATAATGGTCCATAATGAATCGCCCCGCATCGCGCCCGCTCCGGCCAGCGGCGCGGCGGCCCGCTCCAGCCACGCAGGCCGCAGCGGCTCGGCCTAATCATAAAGGTTTTATGGGTATCGTTACTGAATACCCGCTTTATGACGTGACTTTGGCTCTTTTACATCTTCGCCACACAATATGAGAGTTGTTGCATAAACAGATCATAAAACTGTCATCGAAACATAAATATACAAATAACACTTCAATAAAATGTTAATATCCCAAGTGGTTTTCTAATTTTATTGTACACATATTTAATATTTAAATATTGCAATACGAGAACTATATCGTTTTTAGCGAAATATTTATTTATTGATTGCAATTATAATAAATTGAAATCGTTTTATTAAGTTCCACCACTTAGGACCTGTTTATTAACGCTACAGAATTGCCAATTTATATTAATAAAGTAACGTATATTAATGAGCCAGGTCACGCGGTCTACGTGCACTTGAATGCTACAAAATGACCGTTCAAAACATATATTATCTGTGACCAGGTTTTTGTTAGATATAACTACAAAAAAGCAGACAATGGGCGAGGCGACACAGATCATGGGCAACTATTTCCCACTCAGTGCTCAGATATAACGAGCTCCGTTAATATTATATTAATGAACATAAAATAATCTACAAACCACGTAAAGAGCTATTCATAAGGTGAATTAAAACTGAATTAAAACGTCAGAAATGTCAAACTGCGAGGACTCTTAGTTTATTAGTTGGCTATCTCAGGATATCTATTACACCGTCATTTATATTTCAAAATGATGTTCTACATTTCAAACTATTGTGTGGGCTCTACGAAACTCTTGTGTGTTTAAAGCTCGACTAACCGTTCTTAATTGATCGGTAAAGTTAAGTAACTTTCACTGCGGTTGCTATTTGTATAGATAACCGCCACAAAACGTGGTATTTTACAAACTGTGCACTACCATGCTTCGGAGGGAGGGTCCTGTTGTCGTGAGATAATATACTCGCAAACTCGCTTGCTAGTGTCAAGTCAGAAAGCCTTGGAGGGGCTTAAGAGTTTCGACACTTGCTAGGTAATCATGTAACCTAATTGCAACAAATAGAAATGGATAATGTATGCATTTGACAGTTTCAATACTCAATTTATGTACATAGTTAGTATGTTCAATTAGAAATTAAATTTCTCCAGTTGCATTGCTTTGCTTTGCGGAACTTTGATTCCGTGATCACCACACTAACCTAACCTACGCGAAAAAAGTAAAAGAAGAAGTAAGAAACTCTGCTTAACAGTAAAAGTTGTCTAAATGTATTAAATGTTTTACCACAATCAGTTATAAAAACAATCATATATTTAGGGCTTCCTACCCGTTTTAAAAAAACGGATCCAATATGGGATCACTTCGTTGTTTAATTTTCTGCCATTTAAGGCCTTTTTTCTTAGAAATGACTATAGGTATTACGATGAAGTAGACTATGATTTCGAAGCCTATAAAAATTACACGTAAATGTTCGTTCGCTCACTTCAAAATTTACACTACGGTGTAAGTGCGGCCGACCACATACTATGTTCCGCTGTCCGTAGAACAGACGCTTCGCCTCTAATGACTTCCCGTGTTTTTTCATACCTCAATTATTTCCCCTGGGTGAGCACTCGAAGACAACAAGGTTTTTTACATGTGTGTCTCAAATCCATTTCAATTTAATATTGTATTATTAATGCGTGTCAGCTTTTTGCAATGACATTGCTTTATGAGTATGAGCCTCGTTTATATGATAGTTATTTTTATTATAGGTTTTAATGCGAGTTATGCATTGTCCGAGAGCACAGTTTTGTTTGACAGCTATTAGCTACTATGTAATATAAACTGCCTGGAATAAATTATGATGATTATGTACCTTTTTTGGCTTGATAACAGCGTTACTCTTTTATGTGAAGAATTGTAGATAGCAATGAGATTTTTTGAGATATCAACTAACATTAATTTTAATGAAAAACACATGTTTAAAAAATTACTACGTTATTCCTATAACGATGACACAAAAAAAAACGAAAATTTAAATATTGCAACTAATACGTGTCGCTTAACATCAGGCGAACTATTCGTTCGTCATCTCATTCCTTGACATAATGGTTACAATAGGCTATTTGACTACTATATTTTTATTACATACATAAATAATGTACCTCAAAAAATAGATAACTGTGAAAACAAAACTTGAATATCTCAAAAAATGACTAAGTTACAGGCATTTTAAAATACAGAAATAGAAAGAGACAACTCAAACACGCAGTGACGTCAGTTACCAGTCCTCACAGTAACTCATTACTAAGCTGTGGTAGCTCTACATACAATCTTTTTGGCATGTGACGTCACAAGCCATGCCTTCATAGTAGCTGTGAGGAAGCTCAACACGATCTCTGTTTAGCGAGAAAGGGACAGGCGATGAAACTTATAGTTCTTGTCCAATGCTTGGTTAGCAAAGTGTTTAATAGTAATAATAATAATATGTGAGGACACCTCACACAACGCCATCTAGCCCCAAACTAAGCAAAGTTTGTATTATGGGAACTAGATAACTGATACAATACTTAGATACTTTTTTGTTTGTAAATACATACATAGAATACAATATAACACCTAGACACAGAACAAACACCTATGTTCATCACACAAATGTTTGTCCTGGGCGAAAATCGAACCCACAACAGTTCAAAAGGCAGGGTTACTACCAACTAAGCTATCGGGTCAGTCGAACGAGTTTGTACATAGCACTTATATAGGTGTATAAGAAATTTTCCTATACAAATCCACGTATACGTAGAGATTTTTTTTTCTACCCATACTGCCTTTTAGAGACCACCAACTCCAAGAATATACAATAACGAGCTTCTGCTCGCAGCAGCTTCGCCCGTGACGTGGCCTATGGGAAAGTAATTCAACCACCCATTTCACCCTCTTAAGGGTAGAATTTCGAAAAATCCTTTCTTAGCGGATGCTTACGTCATAACATCTATCTGCATGCCAAATTATAGTCCGATCTGTGCAGTGGTTTGGGCTATGCGTTGATAGATCACTATGTCAGTCAGTCAATCTGTCAGTCACCTTTGAGTTATATATATTTAGATATAAAAGCTTATATAGAAAATATGTAAATCAACCAAAATTCCGATAAAACCACTCTACAAATTTTTACCAGCAGTCCAGCACTGTTACTTGGAAAATTCATGAACAGCATTATAAAGAGACTAGTTGCGCCCCGCGGATTCACCCGCGGATAAAAAGTATTTTAATTATTTGCTCATCCCACGGGAACATTTTACTTTTCCGGGATAATATGTAGCCCATATGTTAATCCAGTGTATAAGCTATCTTGGTACCGAATTTCATCCAAATCCATTCAGCCGTTTGAGCGTGAAAGAGTAACAAACGTACACCAATACACACAAACACACATACAAACTTTCGCCTTTATAATATTAGTGTGAAGTGTGATGTGATTATATAGACACTAAAAACAACTTTACCGTTTGTTCATAGAGAAATGAATCCCTGTCATCCCCGAATTAGGCACCGCTTGTAGATAAAACGCAGATAGCTCACACCTATACGAACAATAGAATATCTAAACAATTGTCTGTTATCGGAAAACACAGTAAATGAATTATAATAAAATCGCGGCGGTCGTACAAAAGTGTCGGCCGTGTCGCCGCCTACGCCCGACGCCTGTGCTTCTTTCAACACTTATATTAACTAATTTTATTATATCCGGAGATAAACTGTATGCTAACATTCACAAACTTGATAAATATACCTACTTAGAGGGTTATTATTATTAATTTTTTCGGTTTTCAGGTGAATAAGATAAAATTAGGCTATATATGGATGAAACTCTACCAATAGAACACGAAAAATTTTTTGATTTCAATCATTCTTATCATTATGTTGTTAACTTGAGTCCTTCTAACTTTGCCATTCTGTCCTGCTAGAGTGGTAGCTCGGAGTCCTAAAGACCTGCCATATCAAATAGATAGTAAGTATTCTACATATAAATATTATTCCGCCTAATTTATTTAAATTATAAAAAAATGCTAACATTTCTACCTATGAATTTTAGTTATTCAAATTTGTTTTCACATAATTATATAGAAGCACAACAAAAAATTTGACTATTTGTATGCTTTATACCTATGCGTACGCCACGTAGCTATACTACGAAGCTGGAGAAAGCATTGTTGCTATTTCGGCAAATTATTAAGAGACGAGACAGTGCTGAAAATTATAATACTATACTAGAAAGATTTAAGAAATTTAATTACTAAGAACATTCTATTAATTGAAGAAAAATCATAGACAAAGCGTTGTTTTTATAATGTACCTATGAGTTCAGAAGGAGGTCGGTTTCATTCTTACAGGCTAAGTAAAAGACTTGGGGCCTTGCTAAGGCTAATGTTCTGTTTCAATATTGGGTAATATTATGCGTAAGAACTGTATATTTTACATAATATCAATTCAGTATATTATCTAATCTAATTATAATATAGGTAATCTTGTTGTAAACGACGCAACATGAATCCTCTTTTTCACAGCGGCTGTACATTTGACATTACCTTTTAATAGGCTTTAGCAGGATAGTCACATATATACCATTAAAAACACTAGCATGAGGGGTTGTCAAAATCTTGTCAAAGAGGGCGGTCGCTTTGGCAATCTTTTAATTGAAAAATATCTTATTTATAGTGTATTTTGTGTAAAATATTAGTGTAAAACGTATGTAGATAAAGTTTGTTACATTATTTATTGGTAAGTTCTTGTAAATTCGCATATTTTCATTTCTTTTACATAGTCTTCATTTGTTTTATCCTGTTTCCTTTTGGGGTTGATGGAAACGGATTCTAGGGGCGGTTGGCCCCCTGATAATAGTCAACCAACTCAAAATGACATCATCTTCGCAGATAGCTGTTCTATTCCCTCGCCGGTAGAATTTGTTTCTATCGCGTCGGACTCTTCAGATGTTGTGGAACGTTCCCTCCAGCAGGGTTCCTTCACTACTATTAAACGAAAAAAACATTCGAAAAAACATTTAAAAAAGAGCAAAGATGAAAAACCATCGCAGGATTCTATCATACCCTTGGGTCAGGTTGTGTCATCATTGAACTCTAATCATGATTTACAACTTACTGATTCTCTTGCCTCTCCGTCTGCTACGGTATCGCAGACGCCAGCTATACCTCCTTACATCCCTTCAGGTAGGCAGATTTATAAGTCTACAGATAAAGGTCCTTTTGTCGTGCATGTCCAAAAAATTGAGCCCTCTCCAACTTCTGGCACCGTCTTACATCCAGTAAATTTTGGTCGGTTCCTAGCAAAAAATCAAATCCGTAATATAATAGATGGTAGCGTTCAGAGAATTGGGCGCAATAGAATTTCTTTGACATTCACTGATGCAAACTCTGCCAACAATTTTGTGGCAAATGATATCATTAAGGACAATGATTACAAAGCATTCATCCCTTCATTTAGCACCATTCGTTTGGGCCTTGTTAAAGGTATCCCAATTGAATGGTCAGAAGATGAAATTATAGAAAGCATTAATGTTCCTATTGATGGTTGCCCAATAATAAAAGTACGCCGATTAAACTATAAAGTAGTCATTGATGGGGTTCCTGTTTTCAAACCATCTCAGTCGTGTGTTCTTTCTTTTGATGGTCAAATTCTTCCTCCACGGGTATTTATGTGTTTCAATTCTCTTGTTGTTGAACGATACTATTACCCTACTGTTCAGTGTTTCCAGTGCTGCCGATTTGGTCACACAAAAAACAGCTGTAGGTCAAAGCCACGTTGCTATAAGTGTGGAGAAGGCCACACTGGTGACTCCTGTGATGTTGAAGAAGGCACTTGCCCCTGTTTATCTTGTTCAGGTCTTCACTACTCCACAAGTAAGAATTGTCCTGAATTCAGTAGACAAAAGCAAATAAAGATCACAATGGCAGAAAAAAATATGTCCTATCCTGAAGCCTCTAAATTGCATTCACCCATAAGAGGCAAAAGTTATAGTGACGCAGCTAAAACATCCTATGCCAATGCTACCGCTGTTCCTTTATCCTCTTCCAATAAATCTCCTAGTTCAGCCTCTCAGTCTTATAGAAAAACAATCTTCCTCAAACCTAGAGCTCCCCCATTACAAAGACAAGGCTATGATCGTTCTGCTCATCAGGCTATAATTAATAATCCAGCTATACCTAGTAATAATGGTGTTGCTTTTAATCATCCCAATACTGACCCTTCTCCATCCTCTAGTAGCATTTTGGAGCTTATTCAAGCTCTCACTAGGCTACTTAACTCTCCTGCTTTTGTACCGTCCAACGCTGCCCATAATCCTTCCACTTCTATATTACAATCCCTCCATGATGGCGCCCTCTCTAGGGCTGCAATGGAATTGTCAAAGTCTTAACAGTAAAAAATCTGACCTATTGTATATTATTAATAAATATGATCCATCTATTATTGCCATCTCTGAGACTTGGCTTAAGCCTGGTTCCTTTTTTAAGGTCCCTCGGTATCTTTGTTTCAGAGATGACAAAGCTGATGGGTATGGTGGCTCTGCCATACTTGTCAGAAACTCTGTAAATAATCATCTTGTAAATATCCCTTCTGCCTCCGTTGTTGACAATCTTTCGATAGTTGCAGTTAGATTAAAAAACATAACGTTTATTTCACTATATATCCCCAGACCTTCATTTGATATATTAAATAAAATTCTTCATATCTTATCGCAAATGCAAGGTCCGTTTATCATAATGGGTGATTTTAATATTCATCATCCTGCCTGGGGGTGTCAGGCTTCAGATCCTCTTGCTAGTTACGTATTTAACATTATGGATAGTTTAGGGTTGTGTTTACTGAATACTGGTTCTCCCACGCGTCGTACAAAGCCGAATGAACGGGTTAGTGCCATTGACCTGACCATGGTGTCAGCAAGTCTAGCTCCATCAATGTCCTGGAAAACTTTATCTTCTTCCTTTGGTAGTGATCATTTCCCAATTCTATTTGACCTTCCTTTTTCTAAAATACAGCCACCTCCATTCAAACCGTTGTTAGAATATAATCTTAAAAGTAATACTCATTCTGATGAATGGTCAAAATTTTCATCATTCCTTGAACAATCTGCTTCTGAACTTCCTGTAATTTTTCCTGATTTTTTAGGCAATTGTCTTAGAGCATTAATAAATTGTATTCATTCTGCTGCTAAACACTCATTTCCTGCAAAGGTACAAAATTTAAAGCACAGATCTCCTCCATGGTGGGATCAAGACTGTAGGGCTGCTGTCGCAGATAGATTAAGTGCTGAAAACATATATTGTCAGAACATGACAAATGATAATTATGACAATTTAATCATAACTATGTCTAACACTAAACAAATTCTTCACTCCAAAAAGTCAGAGGGGTGGCAAAGTTTCTGCTCTACCATTTCTCCTAATGTCTGCTCCTCTTTTGTGTGGAATTCAATCCGAAAGTTCCGTGGTTCATATAGAGAACCATCCCCTCCATTCCCTAGTTGTGAGAGTTGGTTTGAACAATTTATGGATAGATTGGCTCCCCCCTTTGTCCCTAATTTTATCAATACTATGACTTCCAGTTCTTCTGTAAATGATCCAAGTTTTAGTCCTTTCTCGATGCGAGAATTACGCCTTGTTCTATCTTCTCTTAAAGACTCTTCTCCTGGTCCAGATGGAATCCCATATTCTTTTTTGGTTAACGCTGGAGAAAAAATTTTGAGTTATTACCTGCAAATGGTAAATATGATGTTAGATTTAGGATTTGTTCCAGCTGAAATGAAAACCCAAATAATTGTTCCAGTTTTAAAGCCTGGAAAAGACCCTGAAAAATCTGATAGCTATCGCCCAATAGCCATGTCTTCTGTTCTAATAAAGATTGTAGAACATCTCATAAAAAATCGACTTGAATGGTTAATTGAATTTAATAATATTTTGCCTGAATCACAATATGGTTTTCGAAAAGGTAGAGGTACTTTGGATAGTTTATCCATTTTTGTCACTGATATTAGACTCTCTTTTTCTAGAAATGAGTCCATTGTAGCTGCATTCCTTGATATATGCTCTGCCTATGATAACGTCATTCTTTCAATCCTCAAAAATAAAATGGAACAACTGTGTCTTCCAGGGAAAATGATTAACTTCATAATTAATCTTTTTTTGGATCGTACTGCTCAACTTAGAATTAATGGTGAGATAAAATGTTCCAGATCGGTAAATAAGGGTCTGCCTCAAGGGTCTGTATTAAGCCCTCTTCTCTTTAATCTTTATACTTATGACTTAAACAAGTCTGTCTCACCCTATTGTAGATTACTTCAATATGCAGATGATCTCGTTTTATATATGGCAGATTGTAATATAGTAAGTGCTGCACACAATTTATCTCAAGCTCTTGACTCATTAAATGTTTGGCTAGGTCATAATGGCCTGGATATAGCTCCATCAAAGAGTTCCATTGTTATCTTTACAAGAAAACGGTTGAAACCGAGACTTAACATATTTCTTAATAATACCAGGATTCCTATTGAAAATGAAAAAAAATTTTTAGGCCTTATTTTAGACAGTAAATTGAACTTTACTTCGCATATTAACTATATTTCAGTTAAATGCGAAAAAAATCTCAATATTTTAAGATGTTTGGCTGGTGTTTGGTGGGGTGCTCACCCCTATTATCTAAAACTTCTCTACAATGCCATTATTCGTGGTGTTATAGATTATGCCTCGTTCCTTTATGAACCTGCTTCTAAAAGAAGTCTTAATGCATTGGACTTGATTCAAGCAAGAGCGTTACGAATTATCATAGGAGCAATGAAGTCTACCCCTAAAAATGCTATGCAAGTAGAGTGTGATGATCCTCCTTTGGATTTAAGACGTCAATATTTATCAGATATGTTTTTATTCCGTTTGTTTCAGTTTTCTTCACATCCTCTTTTCCCAAAATTACAGCTTTTGTTTAATTATATGTTGTTACCTTATTGGATTCATAAAAAGACTCCTTGTTTAGTTATTAGTTACTCAAAAATTATAAGCTTTAGATACACTACCCATAGAACTCCTAAGCTACCTGTATTTGAATTTAACTTCCAAACAATATTATGTCAACCCTCTTTACACCTTAATTTAGATTTGTTGAAAGGGGACACCTTTGCAAACAAACATTTTCTTAGGATTAGAGATAATTCTTGGCTTGGCTGGCATAACATTTTCACGGATGCTTCTAAGGTATCCCAAAATGGATGTGTTGGCGTTGGCTTGTTTCACCAAAATTATAATATAGTTCAAAAGATCAAGTGCCCCCCTGAAACATCAGTTTTTGTTGGTGAGTGCAGGGGCATTATGGAAGCCATCAACTATATTTTGTTGTTTAAATTAAATAAAACGGTAATATTCTCGGATTCACTGAGTGCACTTCAAGCTTTCAACAGTAACCCTTTTAAAGCAGGCTCCAAGAACTGGATTATATTTAAATGTAAAGAACTTCTGTTGAGATGCTTCGATTTAGGTTATTCTGTACACTTAGCTTGGATTCCTAGTCATAGCAATATTTCTGGCAATGAAAAGGCAGACAAGATTGCCAAACAAGCAATTGTCTGTGGTGATAAAGTTCCTTTTAAAAATTACCCCCAAGATCTTTTGCTTCTTCCTATCCATGACTTAAAATCTAGATGGCTGAAAAGGTGGTCGGTAACTAGTAGACGGACAGGATCAAATTTTGCTAAATATCAACCTGACATTCAAACTAAACCCTGGTTCTTTAAGTTTAAATGCAATAGGAAAATCTGTTCCATAATATCTAGACTGAGATTTGGCCATTGTTGTTCTGGTGTTCACCTGAAGAAACTTAGAATAAGAGATTCATCTATCTGTGAGTGTGGTATGGATGAAGCTGATCTGAATCACATTTTCTTTTCTTGTCCCAAATTTGATCATAGTTCATTATTCAATTTGTTACTTCATTATAAATTTCCATTCCCAGTTCACATAGACAATATTTTGTGTAATATAGACTCTATTTCCATTGATATATTATCATCTTTTATTACTGAAAATAATATTAAACTGTAGTCGTTATCATTTAACACATTTATTTAATAATGTTCATTCTTATGTTATGATTAGTATTATTTAATTACCTATGTTTTTCTCATGTAATATAATGTATGTAATATAATGTAATGTAGCGTAGTTTGTAGTTATAGGATATTTTTCTTTTGTTTCAGATACTCATAATTCAAAATTCCGTATTTGATTCTCTTTTGACATGATGCTGGCAAAAATGTAAAAACAATTGCCATAAAAAAAAAAAAAAAAAAAAAAAACACTAGCATGAGATCACGACGTAGTATATACTTCTACACTGAATTAATTTTGTGGCCAATGCTTTGCCTATAACCAATAAAAAAATTACACAAAGTTGCAAACAAATAAACACGACAAATTGATCATTTATAATTGCCTACCTTAAGGCTACGGAAGATGACATTAAAAAAATTCAAGGCGATTTGTAATAAATGACAAATAATTACGGAAATTATTTATATTATAGGCATTATTAAGGCTTGTTTGTAAGTAATTTGCGATGCTCGATGCATAGTGTGGTGCCGAACGTACGTTTCGCTTAAGCATTTAAGGGTGGATGCAACCGCAGTCAATTATGATTATTGTGGGGGAAATAAACTAAAACGACATGCGGTTGACTCGAATTGCTCCTGTCAAAATAATGGCGACGACCATTTGGTGGCAGTTAGCTACAAGTAAAAATAAACGCAGGCACTAAAAAGTAGCCTAGATATTATTTAAGGACATCAGTGTTTATTTGCTATAAATCAGAACATATAATAACCTATACCAACCCTACAAATATAATGTACCTTTTTTTTATGTTAAGGTAGACGTGACGAGCTAGCCGTTCGCCTGATGTTAAACAACACAGCTGCCTATATTAGTTGCAGTGTCACTTGGAACTCTAAAGTATAGTTTCGCGTGACACTGCACTGCGCTCGTCATTCGCCGAAGCATCAGCACAATCTAGTAATAAGATTACTGTGAGATCAGGTGATAAAGTCTTGTTTGCCTAGTTTTCACTAGTTACAGTGCCCTTCAAATCGGAACGGCGGTAGAATAACTGGCAAAGCGGTGGTACCTACGTATACGAACTTTGCAGAAAAGTCCTACCACCTAGTAAATGCCATTGCGATGGATGCTATAAAAGGGATCTAAAGTACAGAGTTACGATATACGTCAATTTTGTACAGTTAGTGGTAAAAAAGGACTTGTTGTACATTGTGACACTTTTTTACTAAAAAAAAAATAAGATTACTAAACTGTGAGATCAGATCATAAAGTCTCATTTGCCCAGTAATTTCACTAGCTACAGTGCCCTTCAAACCGGAACACAGCAGTGCTTGCGCACTACTACTTGGTGGCAGAATAACTGGCAAAGCGGTGGTACCTACCTAGACGAACTTTGCAGTAAAGTCCTACCACCTAGTAAAAGTACCTATCTGATTATTGATAGAAACAGTCTAAGAATTTTACTTGTTACATTAAAAAATAAAATAATTAATCCGGATCTATCATGATATCATATCGAATGGAGAATGGAAGAGAAAGAAAACACAAACACTTTTTAATCTGTTGCCGTATGTTTTGTGACTCAAAGTCACAAAACAGATGATAGTACACAAATGTTTTGTGACTCAAAGTCACAAAACATTTGTGTACTTACGAAAGGTTTACGAAGGACAGAAATACGAAAGGATTCACCTATGAATATAACTTATAACAAAGGAGTTGCCAAAATCAGGCAGCTGGTGGCGTGGTGATCGCAGGAGCTTTTAATGTGTGTAAAAGAGTCACACCGGTACCACACAGTCCATAAAAACAACAATACATACACTCAAACTTTCACACTTATAATATTATTAATATGAGTAAGATGGCTTATTCCTGTACTCCTCTACTTACCGTATTGGAAGACGTGACAAAATGATTTGAGACCAAGCGCAGGATTTTTTGTTTTTTCAAATAAATTAACAAATATATCTAAAGTCCTTCCCCTTAAAGAACAATTGACACGATCTTAGTCCATTAAAATAAATAATTTGGACTTCGACACTTGTATCTATAGTAAGCTTATACTCGTGGTATCTTGAACGAGGCGAGCACGTACGCGCAAATGAATGCTGGCTGGAGAATTACGTGACCACAATGTTTGCAATCGCACAGTAAATATTATAGGTACCTGATCCTAGAGAACAACTCATAGATATGTCACATGTTTTATTAAATTGTCATTATTTTGATCACTAACTCCAGAAATGCCTTTTAGGCTTTGAAGTTATTTGAGAAACGGTTGAGAGAGAGAAATAAAGATAAGTTGGTGATTTTAACTGTATACTGAATTTCAAATTATGATTTTTGTTTGTTTTTTTATGTTAAAAATAACGTAACGAGCTAAACGTTTGCTTGATGTTAAACAACACGGCTACCTATTGCAGGTTGTTGTGTTGTTGCAGGTCACGTTGCAGTGTCACTTGGAACTCTAAAGTATAGAGTTTCGCGTGACACTGCACTGCGCTCGTTATTCTGAGGCATCAACACAATCTAGTAATAAGATTACTGTGAGATCAGGTGATAAAGTCTTGTTTGCCTAGTAATTTCACTATCTACAGTGCCCTTCGAACCGGAACACAGCAGTGCTTGCACACTACTGCTTGGCGGTAGAATAAATGGCAAAGCGGTGGTACCTACGTATACGAACTTTGCAGAAAAGTCCTACCACCTAGTAAATGCCATTGCGATGAATGCTATAAAAGGCATCTAAAGTACAGAGTTACGATATACGTCAATTTTGTACAGTTAATGGTAAAAAAGGGCTTGTTACACATTGTGACACTTTTTTACTTTATTGATCTGTGCTCTCCATAAACCACGATGTCTTGTAGGTCATAAAGTCGACGAATGCTTTAATAGAACTAATTGCATTTTCTATAAAATAACTCGTTAACTGACTGATTGACTGACTGACATAGTGATCTATCAACGCACAGCTCAAACCACTGGACGGACGGGCTGAAATTTGGCATGCAGGTAGATGTTATGACGTAGGCATCCGCTAAGAAAGGATTTGTTGAAATTCCACCCATAAAAGGGTGAAATGGGTGGTTGAATTATTTTCCCATAGGCCACGCCGCGGGCAAAGCTGCGGGCAGAAGCTCGTAATATATATTCTTTGATAACATTAGGTCTAGGTACTTTGAAGAATACAAGAATTGTTCACGTTTGCAATTTAGAAAAATAAACTTTTTTTTTTTTCAAGTTACATTAAATTAGTAAGCACAATCAACATATTGTAACGCAAATAGGTGCATTTTACATAAACAAATACCTATTGGTGGTTATTACCATTTGTGTGATGAACATTTTGATGTTCGTTCTGTGTCTTGGTGTTACTTATATTATATTCTATGTATCTATTTACAAACAAAAAGGGTTAGTTTTTCATTAAACAAGCTTTGCTTAGTTTGGATTAGATGGCATTAAAATTCAGTTATTGTACTAAGCATATAACATTACAAAATGTCAAATATTATATAGTAAGCCCATTACAAATTATGAGTTTGAAAAAAAAAAGTTTTCTTTCTCACTACTGGTGCAAGCAATCCGGCACAATGCAGAACAGAAAACTCCAATCCGAAGCTTCGATTACACACATCATCAGACTTGCCTGTAAACGTTATAAAATATTGGAAGCGTTGATAATCCATCATTCATATGATATGTACGTTGCTACGATTAATTCGATTGCTAGGCACAAATTTAATTTTCATTATTGCTATCGTCGCGGTGGTCCAACAGCTAATGATTAGACGAAACGCTCGATAATAACGTGTTTCGCTTCTAAATCGACGTTTTAATAATACTTTCGACATTTGTATCGGAAAGCTTAACATCTGAAAAATAGAGGAGATGTCGGATAACAATCGACGTCCGCTGTAGTTGTGTAATTATATTCTGTAGCTTATCTTCAGTTGATCGGTTACATCGGCGGATCGTGCGCGGGCATTGGAGAACGCTCGACCAATGGTTGCTGACAATTTCCTCGATCGTTAGATCATCGATTCTTTTTGGTTATTACAATAATACCGACACGATTGCGTCTAATTGCGCTCGTTTCCGACGATCGTGGACTGGTCACGAGAAATTACCGATAAACTCATCTAGATAATATCCCTTGTGTACCTATTACATAGGACTAGGAACTACTTAGTTGTGACTACTGATTATACCTGCGACTTTATTTTCTTCTATTTATTTGGTTCACTAACAGTTGACACACAGTTTCTATAACAGTTATTACGCTATTTATTTATTTCAAAGTTGAAATAGTATTCGCGTTTCGTTGCCTGCATATAACTATGTCTTCATCTACCCTAAGTGGTGTCTCTGTGGTGTTGTGTTTGAGCAGGTCGGCTCATAGCCAGGAGGCGACGGCTTCAATTCCCGCGGTATGACAAGGATTTGTGCAAAGAGGAAAATAAAGCGCAAATATTTGTTCTGTGTCTGCTTGTTCTGGGACCATGGTCCTCATACTTCCTGGATTCCTAGACACAGGGAATCCTAGTCAGGGTTCAGGGTCTATGTATGTGATCGCTGATGGGCACTATTATTATTATTATTATTAAATTCAAACGCTCAATAAAACTGTTAGGTCAAATTACAGTTTCTATGCGGATATTTTTTCATATCAAGTCAATAATTTTATTTTATTTTATTTGGGGGCTTACAGCTACATTATTTGTTTGTATTATCTATTCTAATACTGCTAGGTTACCTTCCTCTCTTGCAGATAATTCCATCTAATACTGAATTGTTATATTGCGATGTACGTGCTCTCAGATGCATGCAATTTGTATTTATGGTATAAATTTATTCACAGCTAATGTATCAAATAATTACGATAGTGTTTACAATTGTATTCTATATACCTATATAGTAGACAATTTTCTGTTACCTACTTTTATAAACTTAATAGATATATTGACAATCTAAATAAAATCTTAGGCCAAACTACTTTTAATCAAAAAAAGCCAAAATTGTAGGTAAAACGGTTATAAATAAAACACAGAATTTAAATCATCTTTTTTACTAGGTGGTAGGACTTTACTGCAAAGTTCGTCTAGGTAGGTACCACCGCTTTGCCAGTTATTCTGCCGCCAAGCAGTAGTGCGCAAGCACTGCTGTGTTCCGGTTTGAAGGGCACTGTAGCTAGTGAAATTACTGGGCAAATGAGACTTTATGATCTGATCTCACAGTTTAGTAATCTTATTAGTAGATTGTGCTGATGTCTCTGGATGACGTGCGCAGTGCAGTGTCACGCGAACCTCTATACTTTAGAGTTCCGAGTGACACTGCAGCTGGTATGGGCAGCCGTGTCGCTTAACATCAGGCGAACGGCTAGCTCGTCACGTCATTCCTTAACATAAAAAAAAATAAATAAATAAAAAATCTTCTGCGGGAAAGTTTTACTTCAAAAGTAATTGTTGTGTTGATTCCTTCCTGTTTTTTAACGGGCTAGTGCTGTTGGTCTCTACCGACCTTTACAGCGTCACCGGGTGGGTTAATTCCTTCCCTTTTCTCTTTACTGTAACGTTTATACACATTAAGAATGAAAAAAACGATTTTTTTTTGTTCCGCGCGTTCACTTCAAAACGACCAAACCCATTCAGAAGAAACTTTAGAAACTGTAGAGGCGGTAAAATATACACAGAGATCCAATATCCCTGCGAATATTGAGTGGTTCAAGGCGTTTGGTGATCTTGGGACTGTCGACAATTCTGATAGCTCTACGCTGTATTGAGTCAAGAGGCTGGACTTGATACTTGGGTGCTCCGTTCCAAAGGTGAGAGCAATACTCCACGTGAGGTCGGACTTGTGCTTTATAAAGCACAAGTCTTTGGCTCGGCGTGAAGTACCGCTTCGCCTTATTGAGCACGCCAAGTTTCTTTGATGCAAGCTTAGCCTTGCCCGCAATGTGACAGCGGAACTGTACATTGGCAGAAATGTCAACACCCAAGATCCCAATACTGTCTGAAACCGTAAGGGGAGCATTCTGAAATTTGGGAGCCACAACAAATGGAGCTTTTTTAGCGGTGAATGCGCAAACTTGTGTCTTGGCTGGGTTGAATTGAACTAAATTCAGTTTCCCCCAATCTGAAACCTGTTCAAGGGAAGTTTCAACTTCAGACACAAGCTTGTTCCTACTTTCTACAACTTTTTCGTGAGGGGTATTTGCATGACCGGCATATTGTGCATCACCAGTGCTGTCGTCTGCATAGCAATGCATGTTGCTAGTTTGCAACATGTCATTGATATGCAGAATAAACAGCGTTGGTGAAAGCACAGATCCCTGAGGGACGCCAGCATTGATAGGTATACTCTCGGAGCAGGAGCCCTCAAGAACAACCTTAATTCTCCGGTTGGAGAGAAAGCTGGCGACCCATGCACATAGCCCCTCGGAAAGGCCGTAAGATGGAAGCTTCGATAACAGTGCCCTATGCCAAACCCGATCAAAAGCTTTGGCAATATCAAGACTGACTGCCAGAGCCTCCCCTCTGCTCTCCACGGCTTCGGCCCAGCGGTGAGTAAGGTAAACCAGGAGGTCACCAGCTGATCGACCGTGACGAAAACCGTATTGACGGTCACTGATAAGCTGGTGATCTTCAAGGTAACCTAAGAGCTGGGTATTTATTACACGCTCCATCACCTTACAGAGCAGAGAGGTCACAGCTATAGGTCTGTAGTTAGTACAGTCTGATCTGTCCCCTTTCTTAGGGATCGGGTGGACTAAGGCAACCTTCCACGAAGATGGCATATTTCCAGTTGAATATGAGAGTAGAAAGAGGCGCGTTAAGACTGGAGTCAATTCTGGAGCGCAGGTTTTTAAGACGATAGCCGGAATGCCATCTGGCCCACTCGATTTATGCACATCAAGAGACATGAGTTCCTTCCGTACCAATTTCTGAGTGAAACGTACTTCTGGCATGGAACTCGCACATCGCAAAAGAACAGGCGGTGTGGCGCCCCCATCGTCAAGGGTCGAGCTAGAGGCAAAGAAACTAGCAAGAATTTCAGCCTTTTCCTTTGCACTATGAGCCAGAGTGTCATCCGACCTACGTAATGCTGGTAATGAGGGTTGACAAAAATTGCCTTCAGCAGCTTTGGCGAGCGACCAAAAGGCGCGGCTTCCCGAAGGGAAGCTTGCCAACTGGTCCCCAATTTTGCCAATGTGGACTGCTTTGGCCCTAGCCATAACTCTCTTGCTTGATCTGGAGGCAGCGTTAAGCTTCTTTTTTAGCACGGCTGTGTTGGGGTCCTGACGTAGGTATGCTTCAGTCCAAGACGTATAGGCTGCGTTTTTGTGGCGAGATGCGATAGCACACGATTTATCGTACCAGGGACGACTCCGGCCACCAATGCGTACCCGAGAGCTAGGAATAAAACATTCCATACCCTGCAGCACGACATCAGCAACGGAGTCAGCACACACGTCAATGCCATCAGAAGTAAAACACAACTGCCCCCAAGGATAAGAAGCATAAAACTCTCGCAATCCATCCCAATCCACCGCCTTATAGTGCCAGACTTTACGCCTTCCTGAAGGTATGGTCTGGGCGTGATCTGAAGTTGGCACAACGGAACGAATAAGGCAGTGGTCAGAGGATCCGAGTGGTGCCTCTACAGTTACCTGATACTGATTTGGTCTGGAGCTCAGTAGAAGATCCAGCAAGGAAGGGCTATGGCCCTCAATGTCAGGCAGTCTAGTTGGTTCTCTGACAAGTTGAGAGAGGCCATACGTTAAGGCAAATTCATAAGCAGCACGTCCCGCGTGATCAGTAGTTTTGGAACCCAGCCACTCAGAGTGGTGAGCATTGAAGTCGCCAAGAACCACTAGTTCAGCGGAAGCGTACCACTCAGTGACTTTATCAGCACCTCTAGCGATATGCTCAAATAGATGACTAGTCTCTGCATCACCGCTATGAGACCTGTACAGGCATGCATAGACTCGGGTTTTACCCGCAAAATCTGTACGAATCCAAAGAGTTGACAGGTCTCTATCTTCAAGGCCGTTAAGACGACGACAACAAACATCCTCCCGCACATATACGCAAACTCCAGCACGCCGCACAAAAAATGTATGTTTTCATGCTAACAAAACAAAAGTTTCAGCGAGGATATGGAATTAATTAATAAAAACTTTTTACAATCTCACAATAACTGTGAATTATAACCACTGCCAAGTTAATTTACACATTTTTCAATTAACGTGCCAAGTCCTGCTTGTACTTATATTGACTACTTGACAGCATCTGTGGTGTGGTGGTTAAGCAGGTCGGCTCATAGCCTGGAGGCGGCGAGTTCGATTTCCGCGGTGTGACAAGTATTAATGCACAGAAAAAAAGCACAAATACTTGTTTTGCGTCTGGGTATTGTGGGACCATGTTCCTCGTAGTTCCTGGGTCCCTAGACACAGGGAATCCTATTGTAAAGAAAAAAGGAGTCTATTCGCGTTCAAAAATTATCAAAACTTAATTTTGATTCTTTACAGTATGAGTTCAAGTCGCGAAAGTTTAAAGTGTTACAGGGAATCCTAGTTAAAGTCCTGGATATTTATGTGATCGTTGGGCGTTATTATTATCATTATTATTATATCTACAATAGGCGATATTAGATATAGTTGTTGCAAGATGCTAAAGCTTGGCTTATGCATCGTCAAAGACGCCTAACCTGACTGCAAATTAGT
This sequence comes from Ennomos fuscantarius, assembly GCA_905220475.3. Taxonomy (NCBI): domain Eukaryota; kingdom Metazoa; phylum Arthropoda; class Insecta; order Lepidoptera; family Geometridae; genus Ennomos; species Ennomos fuscantarius. The sequence continues at coordinate 5,761,351 of HG992026.1, read as the reverse complement.
TACTCCACAAACTGCTAGACGCTCCACTGTCAACGTCGACGGACAAACTTTCAATGAGTCGAGTCTCGCGGTAGGCGGCACTCTCTACCTATCCTATATTATATAATTAAAGCCCGTCGGTACTAAAGTACTCTATAACATACCTAAATGCATTGCAGTAGGTGTGGTATAGAGTGAGCGCTTTCTCCATCCCCCGTAGTGGGGCCAGTGGCGGAGAGTCGGGGTCTCTCCGCTGCACTTACATGGCCCCACACGTCTGGTGGGCAACTGAGGTGGAAGGTTGCCCACCCACTGGCGCACTGGCCCGAAGGGGCCTACCGCCGGGGCGAGATGGTTAATGCAGTGCGTCTCCATCTCGCCCCATCCCAGTGACGGCCGGATCAGGGGGGGTTTTAGTGGGTTCGAGTCCCACATACCCCCTGTCACCACCCCCGTGGTGGCAGAGAAGTGTGAGGGCATTTCCCAACCACAAAAAAAAAAGTTTTGGTATAGAGGGATACGTGCGAACTTAGGAGCTATGAAACTTTAGTACAGACGGGCATTTATATTAAAACGTACTCGTCTTTGGTAGACTGAAGCTTCGCTGGCTATCTAGCCATCTGGCGTCGAGCAGGACCTGAAAACGTTTGGTGTTAGAGGCTGGAAACATAGAGCAAGAGACAGACCATACCCTGGAGATTTTTTTTATGTCAATGCGTTTTACTACATCTCACCTGATGGTAAGTGACGATGAGGTCGAAGGTGGAGCACGCTTACCCAGAAATAACCTATTTACTCTTGATTTAAAGACACCCAAGTTGTATGTGGATGGAAACACCGACGACGGGAGTGAGTTCCATTCCCTAGCTGTACGCACAATAAAAGAATCTGCAAAGCGTTTCGTACGAACAAAAGGTAAATCAACAACGTAAGGATGGTAACTCTGACCTCGTCGTGAGGTCCTGTAGTGGAATGGAGACGGTGGGATAAGGCTGTGAAGCTCCTGGACACATTCTCCAAAATAAATTCTGTAAAATACAGCCAATCCTGCCACCTTACGTCTATGTTAAAGGTATATAAATGATCCAGACTTAATTTCCTCAATCTTCTCTGATTGAAATGAAATCTATAATAGCACTAATGGAATAGTGTGACCATAGCTGTCGACATCGCCGTCAATTAAGCAACGGAAGCTCTGAAACCTCAATCTTCTAAGGTTTAGTAGCGTTTTTACTGGCGCTTTGTAGCCGCATCGTTGTAGACGGAACGAACCATCGTCGCACATAATCAAACCACATGCGGGGCGGTAATTGCCTCTATATTCAAAGACCCGCTCACATCAGTCCGTATAATGACAAAAATAGTCCAAAAAACACGCGCGCATATGAGATATTTTTTTCAGAGTTCGCGCGCTCGCACCGAGCTAAATTACGAAATAAAAGATTAAGTTAAAAGATCAATAAACTTAATAAATGATCTCAATAATTGTTGTATTACGGGCACAATGGAGCGGCGTCGTGAAACGTCATTAAGGCGCGAAGATCATTAATTTTATTCGCGGCTTTCTGACGCAAAGGCAATGGCGTCTGTCAGATTTGAAAAGGCACGCTGCTGCCACCTGTTGGTAGCGGTTGAATTAGACATTAAGCCCCGCAGCGCTTTCCACTTGATACTGCCACTGGAATGACTCGACGACTCATAAAGGACCATTGAATTTGTAGAAAACCGTTTGCTGCAGCTGTACATAACTAACATAATTATATCAAAAGTGCACTATTATAAGGTTAAAATGTACACACAGTGTGGTGGTTGAGCAGGTCGGCTCATAGCCCGAAGGCGGCGGGTTCGATTCCTGCGGCAGGACACATATATATGCACAGAAAAAAAAGCGCAAATAGGTACTTGTTCTGTGTCTGGGTGTTGTGGGACCATGGTCCTCGTAGTTCCTGGGTCCCTAGACACGGAATTCTAGTTAGGGTCCAGGGTCTATGTATGTGATCGTTGGACGTTATTATTATTATTATACCCAATCAGAATAAACATGCGTTTTAACTTAGACAAAGTAACTAAAGAGACATTTATACATTACAAAAAGATCAATTCACAGATTAGGGGAAAAAACAATTTCTATGACCAATACGTTGTCAATACGCATTACCTAATGACTAATGAAGAAAAAATACCTTACAAGACGTGACTGATGGAAAAAGAAAACAGGCGAAATTGTTTTTTGTAGCAACGTAATTGACGTAGGTTTTAAGCGTTTCCAATGATACATCCTATCGGGTTCAGTATTTTCTATTTATTAAACTGTTTTGTGCGGTCAAACTTAGACATAGTGAAAAAAATATGAGCATCAAAAAATGAAGCCGCCTCTTAGATTAGATTTCTTTATGGTAGCTAATTGCGTTTTATCAAATTAAATCCGAGCTGCCCGCGGCGGCGCAGAATATGATTGATAATGTTTGACGAGTCGTTCTCACTAGTTTGAAATAATAAACTGTTTTGATTTGACTTAATACTCACCATTTGTCTTTTAATATAGACTTTTTTGTCATAAAGGTGAGAGAAACGTTATAAATGAACACTCATTTCTCTACTGAGCAATAAATAAAAACTATATCTATTAAGAAAATACAGTCTTATAAAAGTAGATTCAACATTTTAATAATGATATATTATTAATTACCGCTAATAATATGTAAGTAATGTAGAAATGTAAGTATGTACTATATAGCACATAGTACATAATATGTATATGCCTTACCTACTTACCTGCACCACAGATAATATACTATGTAGTACATAGTATATAAGTATATGTGTACATAAGTATACCAACAATATATGATACCTACATATATATATATATATATATATAACTACATGATGCATTACTGTGATCGATTTTAAAATCTTAATTAACCACTACTACTAGGTGGTAGGAGTTTTCTGCAAAGTTTGTCTAGGTAGGTACCACCGCTTTGCCAGTTATTCTGCCGCCAAGCAGTAGTGTGCAAACACTACTGTATTCCTGTTTAAAGGGCATTGTAGCTACTAAAATTACGGGGCAAATGAGATTTTATGATCTGATCTCTCGAGTAATCTTATTACCAGACTTTGCTGATGTCTCAGGATGATGTGCGCAGTTCAGTGTAACGCGAAACTTTATATTTTGGAGTTCCGAGTGACACTGTTCTGCTATGGGCAGCCGTGTCGCTTAACATCAGGTGAACGACTAGCTCGTATATTCAGTAACATAAAAAAAAAACAATTAATTATCAGTAATTCATTACTTATAAGTACTTATAATATTTAAGTATACCTACTTACCTACTTATACTTTTTAATTAATTGATAAAAAATTATACTCAATTCATTAAAAATCTATTAAAGTTGCTTGTAACTACTACATTGTGAGATCTCACAAAGTCTCATTTGCCCCGTTATATCTCTAGCTACATTGCCCTGCAAACCAGAACACAGTGGCACTTGCACATTACTACTAAGACTTGACGGCAGAATAACTGGCAAAACTGTACCTACACGAACTTTTTTTTATAAAATAACACCAATATAAACTCTGCTCTCGAATCCTTGCCAAAGCCGTTTTGTAGGTACAATAAGAACACTGGAGTTTTGGTGGGAATACGAAAAAGATCGCGTCACCGCATTGTATTATTTTCCAAAACTCATGCCCGTAATCCAGCACTTAGCGAATAAAATGCCACCAATTTTATGCACTAGCACTGAAAATAACACAAATTTTGGAATATAATACAATGCAGTGAAACAAAACAAAGTTATACCGGCCGATAGATGGAGCTAACCTAAAAAAGTTTTACTTCAGTCGTGTGGTCTAAAGCACACTCGTTTTTTTATGATATACTAATTATTAAAATTTGCAGTTTAAGATAAAACTACCGAATAGTTTAAGGAGTTATTAGTTAAAAGTGTTCAAAAGGGTTTAATTTATGTCCCGGTCAGAGTGCATCACAGACCAAGCCGTCATTTCAGTCATTACGAGCCGGCGGCGGGCTCAAAGCGGTGATTGATGCATGCGTTTACCGGCTAGTGGCAACACCGCAGCACCTCTGCCGCACCTCAATGGCACCTACGGTAAAAAACGAATGCTTAATTAACTCGTTTGGCACCGCCGCTCATTAGAAATATTAATCAAACCGAGGCGGGACGATAGCGATGATGCATCGCCCTTTGATTACATTAACGCTCTAAGAAGTCAAAGACCAGTAATTAAAACCACGCCGGGATGTCTGCTGCCTATTGAACAATGGTTGGGTAAGCTTCCACTGCTAATGCTTATACTAATGAAGTTGAAATGGTTTCGCCAATTCTATTTATAAGCAGGTGTGACTTAAATCACCTGCATCCCCTTTATCCCAATGATTTTATTTAGATACCTACATACTTACTCGGTATGTATCAATCAATACTCAAATTTTAATAAATGTACTCTGTTATAAAGGGGACATGAGGTAGGAAAATTTAATTGATTTCTAGTTTTATCTTACGTTTTACAAAGTGTTAAGGCATTAAAATAGTTTTTTGTTACTAGACTTAATAAAGGCGTTTTTAGTCTGTAAGTCACGTTACTAATTATTAAGTAAATACAATACTATTTTACTTGACTTAGGCATGATCTCGGATGCTTTTTCCAAATATATGTATCTGCTGGAAATTATACCCGTATTACAGAACGACACTGAATTGTAAAGCAATACTCAAGTCGAGACTTCATTCATCGTCATTAGGTGAGATCATCATGATAATTCAAATCTTAAAAATTGAGTGAGTACCGATCGACGACTGAGCGTCGATCTAGAATACTGACCTTAGATTCTCAGCTATTATGTAGCCGACCTACTCTACTACTACACTCTCGATTTGAAGACTCCAAGGTTGTTTTTGGGAAAAATGGATCGACGCCGGTAAAGCGTTGCAAACTTTGGCTGTTCGCATGATAAACGTGGAAGCAAATCGCTTTGTTAGTGCATGCGGGATATTAACCATGTAACGTGTTGTTTTTTAACTACAACAATTTATATAACGACCTATACAATATACAATAAATAGTATTATTATGTAATATGTGAGCTCTGAATTCGGTAAATATAATGTGCTATTTGTCATCACACCTGCTATGTATTAAATGTTTAAATATAATACCTCTATATGGAAATCTATCTTTAGGAATCATTTTTACAGAGACAAGTATATTACAATATCCTCGCATATAACTATTGAAGTTCTTCTGATCATGTTTCCGTCTACGGTATCTGGTACGCAGTGATTCGCGGTGGGCCGGTGGGCGGCAGAGATACGACTCCATCTAATCTGAGGAGATACTCCTGCCGCGTAAAGTATAAAGGCACGTGGGAGCTGACAACACTGGACATGCGAATACCTAAGCTCATACCTTTATTTATCTGGTAAATTGGTAAAAGCATTCCTATAGTAACTTAACAAAAATGTAGTCATCATTGACATATAAATAAGTATTCACGACGAGATGCGCAGTCCCTTTTTTAGTCCTTATTCTAATATTTTTGCAACGCCACCAATTAAACTTACTAATTTTGCACGGGTGGATATTTATTTGTTAAATATTTTGGCATAAACATTTTTTCTTGCAATTAAAATAGCCTATATCAATCAGTGACAATTTAGCATTCAAATGGTGAAAGAATTTTAAAAATCGGTCCAGTACTTTTTGAGCCAATTTGTTACAAACATACTGACCAGGCGACGACTTGCGCCGAGTGGCTGGCAGTAATTGGATGAGAAGAGCCGAAGACCGGGCTCAATGGCGTACCTTGGGAGAGCCCCATGTCCAGCAGTGGACTAACACAGTCTGATGATGTGTATACTACGCTTATTGCTACATGATGTGCTTTCCTCCTGATTACGATAAAATATCGATGATATCAAAATACCTAACTTATATCCGGATCAGTAATCAATCACTCATACTTATTTTAAAGACTATTTAATCGGGATAACTACCTAACTCTAATTGCAAAATTATTATACTTATTTTTTTTTTAAAGTTTTGCTGAATTTATTGACTTTATCAAATGAATTAACAATAACTAAACTAAACTAGACCTAAAAAACTAAACTATATCTACCTAAGAACTAAAAATAAATAAAAACTAAAAATTTAAAATAATTATACTTATTAAGTCATTTACCTAATAGTTTGGTTGCTAAATCTATGAATAGCCTTAAAAACCAAATTATTAAAAATTAAATGAACGACAGGTGTCATTTCCATACAAAGGAACGCTATCGAAGCATTGAATACGAGCTGCTCGTGCGCTTAACCGCATCCCCTTGCTAAGCCATTTATTTTAAATGAAACCCGCCTTTACTTCAACGTATTTAATATCATTTTTGTTGCCAACTTATAGCAAGAGAAGGGAACACCAATTTACACAAGCTGAATGCTCGCACAAAACAAAGAGCGCGCGTGTTTTGTTTTTAACCGCACACAGGACGTCTTAGCGGTTCAACGGTAATATTATACCAATACGTATAAGTACTACCAACTTGACAACTTACGTACTTTTTTGTTTTGTTTTGGCTCCACACTTTTGTGTATTTAGCCAGTGACAAGCAAGTGATAATTTCTCAAGTTAATTAATATTATACAGTGTCAAATCAAGTCAAGTCACAGTCCAAGTCATCAAGTTAAGTCATAGTCTAGTCTAGTCAAGTCATACTCCTAGTAAAGCGGTGGCAACTTTACCAGAAGCTTCTATGTAGTTTTGGAAACAACACGAAAAGAAACGTTTTACGATCATGATACCACTTTCCCACACTCGTGCCTGTAATCCAGCACTTAACGAATAAAATGCCACCAATTTTATGCACTAACACTGAAAATAACACAAGTTTTGGAAAATAATACAATGCGGCGATGAGATCTTTTTCGTTTTCCCGCCAAAACTCTTACGTACGTTTGTATATATATTACGGAGTGATAAAGTCACAAAAACAGTAAGAGTGACATGGATGTCAGTTAGCAGGAAAGCCTGGGCAGAGCAGACAAAGGTGACATATGTAAGTACATAGAATTTAAAAATAATAACGGCGGTTTACTCAGAACTACAGTTCTAATTTGCAAAGGACATTGTGACAGGACATAGCCAGTTATTCTGTTTACGAGTCCACTCATCGTTTACACCAACGCAGTTGCAATGGATGAAATAAAAACGTGGTTATGTCACATTTTATAAAATGTATTCTGATATTTGTACCTGCCTACATACTTGTAAACTTTTTTTGTTTGTTTTGGCTCTACACTTTTATGTATTTAGCCAGTGTCAAGTAATTGATAATTTCTCATGTTAATGATATTTCGCGCAGATATGTGTCAAGTCACAGTCCGAGTCATCAAGTCATAGTCTAGTCTAGTCATACTCCTAGTAAAGTGGTGGCAACTTTACTAGAAACTTCTACGGAGTTTTGGAAACAACACGAAAAGAGATGTTTCATCATCGTTATACCACTTTCCCACACTCATGCCTGTAATCCAGTACTTAACGAATAAAACGCCACCAAGTTTATGCACTAACACTGAAAATGACACAAGTTTTGGAAAATAATACAATGCGCAGAAGAGATCTTTCTCGTATTCCCGCCAAATAAAATATACTGGACAAACCAACATAATAATACAAATTATTAACTTTTTTATGTTGACAATGGATATCTACGTTAACTAACAACCTTCAACTTCCGTTCACTTCGCCAGCTTACTCCCCAAGAGTTTTACATCACAAAGTGCCGTATCCACATATTTTTTGAGTTTAGAGTTGACCAAGCACAGGTTCATGTAAGCGTTCACACAATCAACTCATTGAGATCATTACCTCAGTCGGCACCAGCGAACCACTGGAGACATGTCCTCGGCTATACTGCTTTTTGTATCAGGTAATTCTAACCATAAATAGTAATCGAAGCTCCAGATCTTATTTTCAGTGTTTATCGCGTGCACCAATAAAAAACGAAAACATTTTTATGCAAAACTCAATATTATATGGGCATGCTGTTATGTGTACTAAGCATTTTGTTATTTAATTTTCATAAATCACAATTACTTTTTTATTAAGTTTTCACCCGCCGATAAAAAGTATCCTATGTGTTAATCCAGCGCATAAGCTATCTGCATTCTAAAGCACATTAAAATCCATTTAGCATTTTACGTGAAATAGTAACAAACACCCATGCATTTAAATTTTGGCGATTATAATATTAGCAATAATTATTTGCTCATCCCACGGGAACATTTCCGTTTTCTGTATTAAAATGTAGCCTATATGTTAATCCAATGTACAAGCTATCTTGGTACCGAATTTCATCCAAATCCATTCAGCCGTTTGAGCGTGAAAGAGTATATACACACATACAAACTTTCACCTTTATAATATTAGTGTGATAGTGTGATGTGATGTGATTAGTGTGATTATGGCTTATAAATAGCTAAATATGCACTATATTTTCAATAAACTATTTGACTTAGACTTTAGAATATTTTGTGTAAATTTTTAGGTGCATGCATTTTTACAAATTTTTTTGGTATTTATCATTCCAGCGTTGGCTTTAACAGCTCAGGCTGCCAAAGAGCACGACAAACATGATAAGTCGGACAAACACCCCAGCTGTCAGCAGTTCACCCATGGCCTGTCGTTCAACGACAGTGAAGCTCTAGGCACGTGGCACCTCTTGCACTACAAGACGGAGACCGAAAAAGGCTCAGGAGATTCGCGATGTGTTGAGTTTTCTACTGCAAATGATCAGGTGAGGAAAATTTCAGTTCACATCATGACGTCAACAGTAACCTCATCACGTCACTACGCCATCAGTCCCATGCCTTCCCACTTCTGGGACAAGGGCTTTCTCACACAAGGGATACAATATAGGGATTAATCCACGACGCTGAGGAAGTGCCAGTAGAAGATGCATGTCCTCGAATGTTTGCGATTTTTTCCTCGTGTTGTTTTCCTTCACCGTTGTAAAAGCGAGACCGAGAGAGATTTGAACCAATATGCGTCAGTTTTAAAGTCGCATTACGGTCTACCGCTTAGCCACACTCGCCCAATAAAAATTTAACAACTGTTCCGAAAGGTTTACGATTTATAGCAGTATTCAACTGATTAACTTTAATCTAGATACTTAAATGAAAAACAAGAATCTCAAGCGGGATTTGAATCCGCATCCATGAAATGCGGACACAAATCCCGGGTATCCGATTTCTAAAAAATTTTTTATGATAACTAATCTCTCCTTCTTCTCTAAAGCCAGGACATGCTTTTTCTTAAGCTACCGTAGCAAGTGATCTTAGGTCAGTCTATGAGTTAAGTAATAATAACAATAATAATATGTGCAGATATCTCACACAACGCCATCTGGCCCCAAACTAAGCAAAGCTCGTATTATGGGAACCAGATAACTGATACAATACTTAAATACTTTTTGTTTGTTAATATATACATATAATACGATATAACACCCAGACACAGAACAAACACCTACGTTCATCACACAAATGTTTGTCCTGGGTGGGAATCGAACCCAAAACCCACAGTTCAGAAGGTAGGGTTACTACCAACTGAGCTATCGGGCCTGTGAAGTCAAGTAAGTAAGTTAGTATAAGTAAATGTTCTTTTAAAATTTAGTTAAAAAATAATAGCATCTGTGGTACGAAATTTTGGACACTTCAGTGAAGAAGAAAAAATACATTCTTAGTAACTTACAGCATTTCTTCATCTATTTATCTTCATAGAACATAAAAATAGGGCAAAACGATCTCAGTAATTTGTATGTCTGATATCTGGCTTACTAGTTAGGTATTTCCTGACGTGAAATTTAAGAATTTTGCAATTATTTATTTATCTCTTCCAGGACCGCAAATATCTTTCCGACTTCCTCGGGAAGTATGTCGAGAACATGAAGTGGGAAAACTTGGTTCTAAAGATGCAGATTCCCTGCAAGAGCTCCAATACGAATAATACCAGAGACTACTTTCTAGAGAAACTAGAAGGCGATGGTTCTTACAGAACGCTACCAGTTCCTCCACCTACAGGTACCAATAATAAAAAACAGCAATTAATTGGCTTGGTATCAACTCATACTCATCATAATCTCCATATCCTTATCCTACTATAAGTGGAATAAGTACATACCTGTCATCCACTCTCTTGTATTAATTTAGGTAGGTACCTAAAACACATAAAACTTCCTACCAATATAGTAGATATTTAATAGTCTCTACTTGTATTAAACTCTCCCTCGGAGAGATTTATGGACGAAAATCTACCACTATGAGAGATTTATGAACGATAATCTACCACTATGCACTATATACTAAGTGCTTAATATCGCCTGGGATTTTGTGTTCCTTAGCCATACCAGTTTTGCAAAAGATGTTCTTTCAGGTCTTAAGAGATGGTAACGTAAATAGATCAAGCCTTTTCTTTTTCTATTCTAGCAAAACTGAATCTGGCCGATATCCACCGCTACCCGATGCGGCTGAAGATAGTGGAGGGTCAATACCTCGGAATGATGGACTGCCACGAGAAGTTCGTCTTTCTCCTTGGCAAGCAGCCGCCGCGTGGCACTGAGCTCGACGAACGTCTCAAGAAGATGATCGAGGCCTACTGGCCGGAGGAAAACTGATGATTTAGTATTAGTTTATTTTTAGTAGAAAAGCGTTCTTTGAATAGTTCTGTTAATGTGTTTTCTGAAAATATTCGTACTTTTATGTTTTAATGTTTTTAGATCAGAGAATCAAATTGAAAATAAAATTTCGCTAATTACTAAATAAAATTTACCTACTTATTTACTTCACCTACATATTTCTTAGCGTAAGCATTTTAACTATTTTCATTCAGCCACACGTACTTAACAATTTATTTTATAGGTAGAATTAATACGGATTGAGTTTAGAACTCTCAGATCAACTGTTTTAAAGAAGTCTGTTGAAAAATATAAAACACTGGTTCTATTGACTTTTAGTTATGTTGGTATTCCGTATATTACCTTTCTGAAAACTAAAGCGTGAGAGCTTCACATTATCCAAAATCAAAACTACCCACTATTCTCTAAAGTTCAACTACATTCCTACTTCCGGTGCACAAAATTAGAGCAAATATCGAAATAATGACAAAGGCAACCGAGCCATTAGTAATACTTTCCACCCCTGCCCCAGCCCCTCGCTACATGAAAGCACCACTCAAATTAAGTGTGGCTCGATCAACAGTCATTTTCGGTTACAATTAACAACACGTTCGAGTGAAAAGTCAACCACCCACTCCAATTGATTTATTGTGTTCTGGAGTTCCGCCATTTTGTGACGAGAATTGTAATGCGTGGAGTAACGCTCAACTCTACAGAAACTGGATGAGACATTAAAGACATACTTTTAAAAAGAAAATCACTCACATTCATTCGAAAACTAAGACAATGTTGTCAGGAGCCCAAACTTATTCTTCGAAAATCTGCTCTTGTTAGAATTGATGTCGGTTATGCGCATAATATGAACTTTTGGTTTTAGCGAGCTCCCTTGGAGGCTCTCTCAATAATGGCACTTTTTAAGGGACAGCTGAATTCTGAATTACTATGATAATTTACGCTGCGAGAAAATTTAACTAAGTTCTAATCTCAGCTAAGACAAGAAAATTAATGAACAGACCCAAAAAGAAAGTATTTAAACGAAAAGAAAAATAACACTTATTAGACATACGCGACTTAAAACTCATAATATATAAAAATTAACTAAACCCACTGTTTAACCTTATAATATTAAACGAAGTTCCAAAATAAAGAAGACATAAATAAAAATTAAGAAAGAGTGATAAGTACTTTGTACAGTCATGTGTTTATGTGGGTACTCTAAGTCAAAGTCAAAGTCAAAAGATTTATTGCAAAAAGGCTAATTTTAGCACTTTTACAAGTCAAAATTATATTAGGTACTTTAAAATTACAAAGTGCTTATTGTCAAATAATATATAACAAGCCTATTACAATATATGAGTTTGAAAAAAAAGCAGTTCTCTTTCTCACTACTGGTGCAAGCAAAACTACGCTATACGCCTGTCATTTCCATCTCACTGTAGGTTTGTGTATGGCGTGTGCCGACGAGGCAAGGGTGCAGCGCTGTTCATTTGTCTAAACGCAGTAGCGGTTTTTGAAGGGCCCTCGGAAAGGGCTGGGAAAGTGTTGCACTTTACAAAAAGTTAAAACGCTTGTTGAATACTGTAGTGCTAGCTGATTCATTAGGCATTGTTCTTTTTGCTCGAGCACTTGATTGCACTATTAAAAGTCGATTAGATTATTGAAGAGGGACTTCTGCGTTTCTCTATTCTTCCAAAGCTCTTGATTTTTGTTGTTTAAGAAATATCATTAGCACGCGAGTTTATCAATTGTCGCTATATCTACCATAATTTGGAAAACAAAACCGTTTTACATACATATTTGGAATACCGGTTATTTTTTGGCCTGCAGAAATATTTTATTGTTCGAAAAATAGAAATATAAACGTCACACAAACTTAATTATTGACAATAATTGATATTCTATGTATTTCAATCGATATTTATCAAATGAAGTAAACTTTGGGAGTCTTAAACAATTTTCCAATTTATCTTCCCTATATTCTGGGGTTTGAGGCGCTTTGCAAATAAAAGAAGAGTTTTTGATCAGAATCAATTTTAAATAATTACATCAAAGTCAGTAAGAGCACACATCAGAACTCTTAACTTATTATCAATTTGTTTTTACGTGTGTGAACCGCAAATAATGCAGCCATATCTTCTTTACTAAGAACATAATTTCCTTTTTTTTTTTAATTATCCGTAATAAAAAATGCCCTACAAACCGATTAACAAATAAATATTAACCTACACAAACGTATATTACAAAAACAATAATAAGGCAATTTAATAGTATAAACAATTCGAAATATAAATTGGAAAAACTCGTAAACATTAATTGGAATTAAAAAAATGAATATTAGACTATGGTGAATTACGACCATAGCTAGGGGGGAGGGGGGCATTGCACCACAATGCCCTACCTTGAAATCACAATGCCTTACCTTAAAAATACCAAAAACTAAAATGAATTATTATAATTAAATTATTTGTTTATAGTTTGAGATAAAAAAAAAATCTTAGTCCATGCTCATGTTCAGCCACAGAAATTATTTTTCTACGAATAGCTATTGAATGTACCACGTGATATACATGGTGATTGATTTAGGAGCCCGTGCTTCGCGGACAGATCAATTATAATATTTTTTTTACTTCCGCCAAGGCTCTACCTCAAATTCTACTCTAGCTACAGCCCTGTGCTGAATTATCATTTAAAAAAATCAAATAGATAAAAGGTGTGGTCGGCCAAAACTGCTACAGCCTTATTTATAAACACGAAAAAGCTTTGAATTAGTTACACCATCTTTTGTCTCTTTCGATCCAGCTAAATACTCCAGTAGCAAAAAAAGGACAAAAGCTGAAGTAACTAACCCGAGACTATAAAGGCTGTTTAAGTTTTTACAGCCACAAAACACAGATGTCACTGCTAGTATCTGAGAAACCTTACAATTCTGATATAAGCAGTATTCCAATTACGCCTCCTTTCTTTACTACGATAACCTATATATTGTCTTATGGACATGGAAATTGGTTTGGGTTATAATTTTGAATCAAATCAGCATTTCACAGGAAAAATATTGCGTCCATTCGTCAACGTGAAAGTAATTCGACACAAAACCTCAGCACACGGCATTATTAAAAGTTCAAATAGTAATCACCGAAAACACAGGCGATAATATCTTAAGTCGGTGGGAATTACTGAAGAAAGTGTAATTTACGTCTATTCTGGCCGTATCGGTGGCAAAGTTTTTCAATTACGACCGCACTGGTCTAATTACCGTAACAGAAAGAAATATAAATTGTAATTGTAGTTTCAATCTATATACGTAAAACTTGACTGAGTTTATAAAATGAGAATATTGAGTAATTTACTAACAGCAACTCTAGTAACCAGTAGCTTTTTATGTCAAATAATGATAATAATAATAACGCCCAACGATCACATACATAGATCCTGGGCCCTAACTAGAACAAACATCGATGATGCTCACACAAATGTTTGTCCTGGGAATCGAACTCACAACCGTTCAGAAGGCAGGGTTACTATATCAACTGAGCTATCGGCTCAGTCTGTAGTGCGTTGGATCGCAACATTTCATAACATAAGTCTCAAGTGTGCAAAGACTGTTAGTTAAAAAATAGCGTTGGATCGAGACGTCTCACAGACTGTTTTACATTAATTTCGCTGTCAGTTTTCTCGATAAATCAATGGTGTTACGATCGCAGCTGTTTGGAATTGCGTGATTATACCGTTTACTGCTGTATGCCACATACACGTATAATTACTATACTGGGTGCTCTTGATACTAAGCAGACTTACACTGTTTATTACTGATGAAAATCTTAGTAAAGTATTACTATTATTACTAGTATTAGTATTACGGTATAATCACGCAATTCCAAACAGCTGCGAGTATATTACTGATGAAAATCTTAGTAATACTTTACTAAGATTTTCATCAGTAATAAACTGTTTTTACATTTATTTCGTTACTATTGTCGAGATAAATATAGATGACGAGCATCTGCCCGCAGCTTCGCCCGCGGTGTGGCCTATGGGAAAATAATTCAACCACCCATTTCATCTTCAGGGTGGAATTTCGAAAAATCCTTTCTTAGCAGATGTTTACGTCATACCATCTACTTGTACGCCAAATTTCAGCCTGATCCATCCAGTGGTTTGGGCTGTGCATTGATAGATCACTATGTCAGTCAGTCAGTCACCTTGGAATTATATATATTTAGATTTTCGTTTTTGTTGTCATGATTTTCATCCTATGTGTTAATTATATCGCGATACCCATTTATTTAAGTATATGACGGCGGCAACGTCCAGTTATAAACTCTATGTGCAGCGGGCAGTACCTTAATTTACCCTGTGGTGGCATTTAAATTTATTACAGTGGCAGCACCGGCAACTGTCATCGCTGCCCCACCCATCTGGCTATATAAAGGGAGCGCTCGGTGTACTACTGATCATTCTTGCTCCGGACGCGGCCCGTGGCGCATGCTGAATGCCTATAGTTTTATAGGTTGCAACCGGTGCACAACCCGTCCTGCCTATATATGTATTTACTTAATATCTTTAGAAGTCAACAATGCTAGTTAGTTTAACATTCCAAATCACAAACACGCATAACTTCAATATACAAGGCTACCGACCTAAACCAGAGCCCGCAAAATCTGAACAGCCTGTATAACCTAGCACGTTAATTGCTGGGAATATTCGGTACGTAATGAGCTGGGGTGACTTTCCGACAGCGGCGGTGGGAACTCGCACATTGCCAATTAAATTAGACAACTGTTTAATTATCTACCTGCCGATTTGTGTCAGTACTAATTCGAAGCGGGAGGCCTCTGTGCCATTCAGCCTTACAGTGCTGTAGCGAGGACTAAAAAAACAAAGAAATAGTACAAAAAAATTAACAAAACAAACACATACTTAATGACTACTTAACATAAATGAATTAACTGAACTGACTAATAACTTCATGAATTTTTAGCCCCCGACGACGTAAGAACGTTAGTGGAGTCTGTTTGTTTGTGTGTCTGTCTGTGGCATCGTAGCTCCCGGACGGATGAACCGATTTTTTTATAAAGGTGAATTAGTCCGCAGTTTTCTTAGCTAAGTTTTATAAAAATCGGTCCAAGATGGCCGTTGTCACAAAATGGCGGATTAGGTACATATTTTTCAGAGCTCTCTCAATATGGGTATTACTAGCCAAGCCCATACATAATATGCATGGGCTTGGCTAGTAAAATACTATGATAAATTACAAATTCAAGATGGCTGCCACCACGTAATGGCCAATCACATTTCTTTTAATATTGAGCTGGAGGTTTTTTAAATTTTTAATTTAATTATAGCTTGTAAAAGATTTATGATTTATTACACTATCGCCTAGGTACTAAGCGTAATCTACATATTAATTTTAAAATAAAGGAACATTAGATCACTTGTTCGTAAATGGATGGATGTAGGTTCCAATCCAATTCGTGATTATTTTTTTTTTTATATTTTAAAAATTCATCTGTTGATATCTTTGATTGGTTTGTGTTGGGTTGGGCTCTTCTCTGGTTGGAGTATTGCGAACACTTATTATACCAGCTTTCTCGTGATTGGACGAGAGCGTAAACTATTAGGTACCCACATTGACTATTATTTTTGGGTACCCACATAATTAGGATTGAAACACTTGTAACAAATTTGTAAAAATCTACCCACTTTTTAGAGGAGGGCTTTAAACCCTCTGGCCCCAGCCTAGCTACGTCTCCGATACTTCATAATTAGGGATACTTATTATCAGTTATAACTTATAACGCGTTTCATGGGGGAATGATTTAATGACGAATTGTTACGGGAATGGGATAATTTTCTCGAATTGTCTACGTAAAGTGGGAGAGTCAGGATAAATGTGAGGAAATTTAACAAAGGTTAAAAAATGGGATCAAATGGGAATAGAAAGAGCACAAAATAAATAATAGTTAGTTACGTAGGTAATTGTTGAGAGTTTTAAAGTGGACAGAGTCAATTTCGACTAAGGGACCAAGGAACTTACGCCCCACAGCAAACTTGTCCCATCTCAAGTTAATAACTAAGATACGAGACTTGAAAACTACCTCATAAGGGATCATGTATTGGTCCTTGTTTATACCTGGTTTTAGACTGGCCCGATAGCTCAGTTGGTAGTAATCCTGCCTTTTGAACTTTGGGTTGTGGGTTCGATTCCCACCCAGGACAAACATTTGTGTGATGAACATGGGTGTTTGTTCTCTGTCTGGGTGTTATATCGTATTATATGTATATTTACAAACAAAAAGTATTTGAGTATTGTATCAGTTGTCTGGTTCCATAATACGAGCTTTGCTTAGTTTGGGGCTAGATGGCGTTGTTTGAGATGTCCGCACATATTATTATTATTATTATTATACCAAACTGTTAAGTGACGTCATGTGGTGGCGCCACGCTTATAGTTGAACTTAATTCAATTCACGATAAGCTAGTGAGATGAACCTTAAGAAATAACAGTAGTAAAACAGAGACTGATACACTTGAATGAGAACCAAATGAGCTAATAAATCACTCACTTAGATTTAATTTTTTGCAACTTCTATCAGCATCCTTGTTACATTGTAAATCCTTCCTAGAATCGTAGAATAAGGCCGTATGCTAGGCATGATAAATTGTTGATACATTTTCATTGATTGATATACATTTCACATGTTATTCTGAACTGTAAACCACCGCTGGTCTTGGTGTGGCAAATATCATGTTTTGACACATGCTAGCTGTCAAGTCGTGTAATTAAAAGTCGTGGTAGATATAGTATCTACATACTATTAGTTATTCTGTGACCACGCTATGTTTGGATTAACTCTCTACCAAACTTCAGCAGCTCAAATGCAAAAATGGCTATGCTTTCGATAAAATAGTACTTGCTTATATGTATATGTTATGTACACTTGCACCCAATGATATTTTACTCGCACAATAGGTGTTCGTGTGCCGTAGTGTCGACCGTTTAGCGTTCGGGGTGAATTCCCGGGATTTGCATAGCTAATCGGATGGCTACACGCAGCTATGGAAATATGCCACTGTGATTTACATTCGTTCCTGTAAGTGTAACTTGATATCAAGAGCATTTATCAAACTGAACAAGGTATTAGCTTACGTTATAAATCCGGATAACGGTATACCCAATGTTTTTGTAAAATGACCTATTAAGTAAATCTGTAAAAAATTTAAGTAATGACATGACGAGCTAGTGGTTCACCTGATGTTAAGCGACACGGCCGCCAATAACAGTTGCAGTGGCACTCGGAACTTTAATGTAAAGTTTCTCGTGACACTGCACTGCGCACGTCCTGAGATATCAGCACCAGATCATAGTCTCATTTCCCGGTAATTTCACTAGCTATTGTGCCAACAGTTTGGCGGCAGAATAACTGGCAAAGGGGTGGTAGGTACCTATCTAGACGGACTGTTCAGAAAAGTCCTACCACCTAGTGCAGCTACACAAAATTCAGGTACTTAAAATTACGTACTTAAATTCCTTTTCGTTACATAATACTAATATAATATTAATCATTAATTTATTTCACTCGTGCACAAGCATTTAACACTTAAATAGACGTTGTCATTTGGTAATATTTAGGAGCTATAAATTAACATTGTTACTTTCTTTGTGCCTGATATAGGTTTCAAAGCGTGTATTACAAGTCACTAGGACCCCACTTCAAGGAGACTCACTTGAAAACGAATGTCTAATCAATAAAACACAATGTTTTATTAGGTTGGTAATATATAATTTGTACGTAACTATTTCGATGATGATGCAGCATCAGCTGCATGCAATATCTAACCGTGTCTATCTGGAACATGATGAAGGCCATGAAAGCTACCCATGCAGTGGCAAATGTTTCACAGCCACCATCATTTTCTACTATCATATAATAACTAATACTAAATATAAAATAATATAAAAATAAAATAATACCTAATACAAAAAAATACATTAGGACTATATTATAGCTACGATCACCTAACAGTCCAAATGCTCCAACCCACTACCAGTAGGTAGCGTACCCAACATGCTGGCAGCATTGCCCGTTGAACTGCAATGCTGATTTATATTATTGCAATCTAATTTCTACTCAGGCATACGAGTAGATAATAATAATAAATAAATTCGTGTGGACATTTCACACAGCGCCATCTAGCCCCCAACTAAGCAAAGTTTGTATTATGGGAACCAGATAACTGATACAATACTTATATAGTTTTTGTTTGTAAATATGTACATAGAATACAATATAGCACCAAGGCACAGAACAAACATCGATGTTCATGACACAAATTATTGTCTTGGGTGGGAATCGAACCCACAACCTGCAGCTCAGAAGGCAGGAATACTACCAACTGAGCTATCAGGTCAGTCAGATATTTACCTAACCACCAAAATACCAAGTTGATTGCTCCACATACAAATTGAGATTGCAATTAGGCAAGTGGCGGAACAACCAAAACTCTCGTCCCACTTACTAGATACAGTTATATCCATAAGAGTCAAGACGAAGACAATTTACTCTAATATTCGTTAGTATGTAATATCATATGAATTACACAGTAACAAACCGAGACTAAGTGCGGCCGAATGTTTCCGTTCGGCCGCCATTAGCGGGCGACGCCGATAGAATTACCGGCCACTGAATAATTTGATAGGGGAAATGATTGATACAACAATCACACGTAATCAGAATCGTGGCGGCGCGATTACACCGAGGCCAGAGCCGGCGACTCCCGAAGGTTTAATCAATGAACTCTCCTAATGACTCGACTCGCTCTTCATTACATTGTGATGTTGCTTCACAATTCAAAAAGTATATCAAGCAATGTATTGCTTACGTGACGTAGTGATGGTCAGAGCAAACGAAATTATAGAATATTTGTTTATTTATTTATTTGAAAATGATTTATTGAAGCATTTTTTTATGATTTTGCAGTGTTTTAATATCATGGTACTTCATTTGACTGAGCTCAGTTGGTAATAACCCTGCCTTCTAAGTGTGGGTTCTGGGTACGATTCCCACCCAGGACAAGCATTTGTGTGATGAACATCGATGTTTGTTCTGTCTGGGTATTATATTGTATTCTATGTATATATTTACAAACAAAAAGTATCTGAGTGTTCTATCAGTTATCTGGTTCCCATAGTACAAGCCTTGCTTATTTAGGGACTAGATGGCGCTGTGTGAAATGTCCATTTGAAATCTATAGTTATTAGTTATTATTACTTCTAAAAATTGTCTCTAATTTGTTCACACGTCTACTTATTTCCTAATTTTACAACCGCTACTGGGAAGGTAAGTATACCTAGGTAGGTACAATCCATTAGAGGCCCAATACAAAGTGATGTAGGTAATGTCCTCGAGTAACCTCTGATATTTATCAGAATCGCATTAACGCCTGAATCATAATTTCCATTGGAGCTAGTCTTTTCTGAAGTTGCCTACTTTATAAAGAAATACTAGCTTGTTTTCGGAAACGTTTTCAGGTAGTTTAACGCAACAGTGGTCATGCGATTCAGCGATTAGCGACCTCTCGGGTGGAGGGTGGAGACTATAAAAATAAACTTAAATCACCGGGAATTAATCGAGTGGCGGACGATATCAAGATTTGTAAAACTTATGGCAATCTGTAACAGACGAGGAAATGTATGAACGGTTTAATTCAGCAAGATGTGCATAGGTACTACGGAAATTTTCAAATAAGGAAAGAAGTTTTTCTTGTTGCATTGCAATCTAAGTTCCGTGATGAGTATAATATACATAATTATATATACTTATTTAGCCTTTAGCCTATACCAGAGCATCCCACGACCATGTGACACGGATTCAAAGCACTTTATATCACTTAATATTGTATAAATACCCGCCAAATGCGAAAATACCAACCCACGTCTATTTTATAATAACGTTAGAAAGGGTTTGATCAAAGGAAGATCATTAATATTAATATTTTAGTAAAAAAATTGTTCAGATAATTTTTCTGATTCTATGCGGCTAACTAATTTTAGTGAAAATTATTCGAAAATGGAAAACATACATTTTGATAATAATTTCGCGTCTGTTCTTTTGTTTTACTGGTAAGTTTTGTTTATTTGCATCTTTTTTGTAAATTTACGCGTATTTAGATATATGGTTTTAAGGTGCAGTTTAACGTAATTATCAAAAATAAAATATTATTTTTATTTGGATTTATTTTGTTATGATGTTTAGGAATGATTAGGTACCCTTTTGGCTGTTATTATAAAAATTCGTATGAATATTTTTTTCACGTATGGCGTGTTCGATTACCGATTTAGATTTGCGATTTAAAAAGAAACTTTAAAATTATTTTCAAACTCTAAATGAAGTCTTCTTTCAATATATACCTGTCTGCAATATTCAAAGTACTTTCCTACTTAATAGGTATTAATTTACACAGAACTAAGTTTTCATTCCGCCATACGTACTACTACTACCGTTTTAACAGTACCTCTTGTCTATACAAAAAGCGGCAACGTTTTTCTACCATTCAATATTATCCGATTTCGATGATTTTTATATGTTGTCTACTGTACTGTGAAGAACTATGCTCGTATCTCTTCCAGATATGAGTTTTCGCAATATCTTCGTAAATAGGGAGGATTTTTTTTGCGTCACAATTATAACTTAGAATTACAGTTGTAACCAGATTAAAAACAATATTTTCAAAAAAAAAAACAGTACTTTTCATCATAGATTATAATATATTCAAATTATTGACTGCAAAAACAAAAGGTTTTATTAAGATTTAGAGAGTGAAAACTCCGAAACGTTAAAATGTAGGTAAATTCACTTACAGGCTCTACTGTCTCTATCACACACGCAGATAGCAGAGCAACGGCAATAACATTTTCAAATACTATGACGGTCTCCCCTTGCTTAAGACTGTGCTATAGATCAGTCGAGTTTTTAATAAGCATGTATGTTCCAACTAACTTCCGTACCTACATAGATATAATATATACAACGAATACTTAATATTACTAATTACTTATAATACCTACACTACGCACTGGACTAATACCCATCTTTAATGAAGTTAGACAGCTCGCACTTGTTCGTCTGTGACATACCCAAATGCACTACGGTCACAGAGGGATAAGTTCGAATTCGAACTTGGTTTTTTGGCGGGAAAACGAAAAAGATCGTGTCGCCGCATTGTATTATTTTCCAAAACTTTTGTTATTTTCAGTGTTAGTGCATAAAATTCGTGGAATTTTATTCATTAAGTGCTGAATTACAGGCATGAGTGTGGGAAAGTGGTATAATGATGGTGAAACGTTTCTTTTTGTGTTGTTTCGAAAACTTCATAGAAGCTTCTGGTAAAGTTGCCACTTCTTTACTAGGAGTATGACTTGACTAGACTATGACTTAACTTGATGACTTGGACTGTGACTTGGCTTGACTTGACACATTATATATTAATAATTAACTTGAGAAGTTATCAATTACTTGACACTGGCTATATACACAAAAGTGTGGAGCCATAACAAAAAAAAAAGTTCGAACTTACCATCTGTCTAACTTTAGTACAGACGATCATTAATATACGGTGTCGTCATTCAATTAAATAGTATCCACTACTTAATAATCCAAATAGTATCTAGCGCTGGCATCCTATCATACTCTACTGATTTACTGGCCCTATTTTCTTTCACGGAATAGAAGTGGCAGTCCATGTATTAGGGATTGAACAACTCCTGGGTCCGCCTTGACTACAGGATGCCTGACAGAGGTGGGCGCTGGTTCCACGGTGTACTTCGACAACACGGCAGCAAGACCCGCCATCGCCTGCATGAGCCCAAGTCGAGCACCTGTAAAATTAGTTAGTATTTTATTAATGCCTATTCTCAATGCTAAACTTAAAAGTAGATATAACGGTACTCTTCTGATAATAAGAAATTGAAAAAGATGCAGATGTTTTAGTTTCTTTAGGTTTGGGAGTGAGACAGAATTGACAGCTATAAAAAAACTAAAACTAGATCCAGTTTAAAAAAAATCGAGCGACTCTTTGCAGGGTTCGGTGACCTAAAACACTGATGCCGGATGGTACTAAAGTTTGACAGCTCCACACTTATCCCTTTATACCTACTGCAATTCATTTGGATATGTCCCAGAGGAATAAGCGCGACCTTTTTTTATGTTAATGAATGATGTCACGAGCTAGTCGTTCACCTGACGTTAAGCGACACGGCTGCCCATAAGTTGCAGTGTCACGGAACTCTACTCTAATGTAAAGTTTTGCGTGACACTGCACTGCGCACGTCATCCTGAGACAGCAGTGTAGACATAAGATTACTAGACTGAGATCATAAAGTTTCATTGCTCAGTATTTTGACTAGCTACAGTGCTCTTCAAACTGGAACGTAGTAGTGTTTGCGCACTACTGCTTGGCGGTAGAATAACTGGCAAAGCGGTGGTACCTACCAAGACGAACTTTGCAGACGAGTCCTACCACCTAGTGTAGTTGACAGAAAAACTAGTTGTTAACCTATTTTAGTAAATTATAAGATTGGAAAGGAACTTTTTTAAAGGAACTTTCAAAAGTAGGTAAAGACGGAGGTATGAGTCCAAAGCCGAGTAAATCGCAAATCATCGGAGCACGGTTTACGAGCTACGGTAAGTTTTTAAGTATTTGCGTCTATGAAAGTCGCAGACCTAACCCGAGTAGAAGCGACTTTTACTCAATCATAATCTCGAGTAGGTACCTTGAACAACTGCTTATAGGCTTATAATACCTATTGGACACTATAGCACAATAAATAATAATGCAAAATATATAGTTGATCTGCACAGAATTAAAATTGACGAAGTTTCATATAAGTACACCTTTATGTATCCATTGTAAAGTTTGAATTTTCAAAGATCACTCATAAATGTGCAGTAATTATCGAATTTCCAAGCAAGTTTGGAAAACTATACGTTTTCTTTGTACATTTTCATTAACACTACAGAAATATGATTATAAGGAATTCTTCACTTACCAATACAAGCTCTGGGTCCATCGCCAAAAGGTAGATAAACATACTTGGTCTTTTTGGTATCTAAATCTTTAGGATCAAATCTCTCAGGTCGGAATTCATCTGGGTTATCAAAATACTGAGGGTCATTCTGCATTGCCTGTATTGGAATCATTATCTTCACCCCCTTGTCTATTGTTAGATCCATATCCGGGAATGTATATTTCCGTATACATTCCCTTGCTAGGTATCCAACAGACGGTAATATTCGCATGCTCTCATAGAAGGCCCATTCTAAATAATTCATCTCCTTAATAGAATCATAGCTGAGCTTGTTATCGTGTTTGGCGAGCACTTGGTCGATCTCTGATTGTACTTTTTCCTGTTTAGCAGGATGATAAGCCAGCAGATGCAACGTAAAACTGGAAGTGAAAGACGAAGTTTCGAAACCTGCTACGAAGAATACAAATACTTGAGCAGCCAATAGATCATCAGTCATTTCTATGGACACCAGTTCTGGAGTACCGTCGGGCTTAAATTTTTCCATCGACTCACGCACCATTCTTCCTTTTTTTTTAGACTCGAGTAACATATCTATAAAGTCATTTCTTCCCGAAGGTTCATAATTTCTTCTTTGTAGTATTAGTTTTACTAGCATCAAAACATCATCAGCGTACTTGGTTGTTAAATTCAAATGACCAAACGCATATGGAAACACACGTTCAAAGCCATTTTTAATGCACGTAGTGGTGTAATATCTGCTAGTTTTATTCCAAGCTGCCTAAATTTTGAGTTATCTTCACTAAGCGCATCCATATCTAGCCCAAACGCGCAAGCTCCGATGAAGTCTGTGGTAAACCGCGCCATGAGGTCTCTCGCGTCGATGGGTGCTCCGGCCGTGGCCTGGAGACGAGTGTGCAGGCGTACGGCACGTTCCACTATCAACGGGAACATTGCCTTCAGCTTGCCGCTCGTGAACGCCGGAGTCAGACGGTGCCGCAGCAGACGCCATAAGTCTCCATCCACGTTAAAGAGATTACGCAACAGAGGTTCGTGTTCATTTTCTTGTGTAGGAAATATTTGTCGGTATTGAAACGCATTAAAATCTATGACCAGGATTCTCTTGACGATTTCAGGATCCCTTATAAGAAGCTCTGGTGTGCTCGATCTGTAAAATCCTACGACGCGCTCCTTGGGAAACTTCCAATACACATCCGATGCCAGCTGTGCTGTACTTCTCAGCATTAAGAAGGTTTTAGCGTTGTTGCCAAGAAATGGAATTGGTGTATCATGTTTTACACCTTTCTTTTTCCAATAATTAAACGACCTTGTACTATAAAGGTAAACTGCAATTACAAATAAAAATATGAAAATAATCGTAAGCATAGCGTCTAATTTTTTCCGGTTATAAATATTTGAACCGACTGTGCCTATAGCAATAACTCAAATGAACACGGGCACAAGTCAATACAAGTGTTTATATAGATACCTACAACCTGCTCTTTGAACCCAAGTTTTGCACTGACACTTATACTGGCATACGTAAATAACTACCTACTTGTTTGTTTTGAAATAAACAAATCAAAGCGATAACACCTTGTATGTGTTTCGTCACAATAATAACTTTGATAACGATTTCGAGTTCAGGTATTTTGGACTTTACAAACAAGACGTGTTATTATTTTACGGATAATATCTAATATGCATTGGACCTGTAAGTGCTATCAGTGCCTAATAAATATAGCTACAAACATAGGTTTGTAGCTATATTTATCAATACATAAATAGTTATGTATTAGGGGATTTTAAAGGACACCTGTTTTTAATTAATACATAAATAGTTATGTATTAGGGGATTTTAAAGGACACCTGTTTTTGGCGAGAAAACGAAAAAGATCGCGTCACCGCATTGCATTATTTTCTAAAACTTGTGTTATTTTCAGTGTTACCAAATAATGATAGGGATAATCATAATACTGAGAAAAATTCATGCTTATAGCTCAATACAACAAAAATGAGCGAAAAAGCAAAAGATAATAAGATAATAATTAAAATTCTTGAATTAAGTGAGAACACATTGTTCCAACTTGGTCTCAAATCCTCAATCAAATCATACTTCACACTAATATTATTAAAAAAGTTTGTATGTGTGTATGTTTGTTACTCCTTCACACTCAAACGGCTGAACGGATTTGGATGAAATTCGGTACCAAGATAGCTTATACACTGGATTAACATATAGGCTACATTTTATCCCGGAAAAGTAAAACGTTCCCGTGGGATGAGCAAATAATTAAAATACTTTTTATCCACGGGTGAAACCGCGGAACGCAACTAGTCCTATATATAGGGGACTCTCCCGTTGACCAATACCTTGAAATTTCGAAAGTTTTTACAGCACAATACGGTATCAAAAAACCATGAATCACTTTAGTTGCAATTTAATTTATTTTTAAACCACCTGTTTGGGGACAACTTTACGGTTTTTTTAACTTTACGGTTAGAAGTTTTGGAGTTTAAATTATATGTTATTATATTGTAAATAATTAAAATGTGGGGACATTTCACACAACGCCATCAAATTAAGCAAAGCTTGTACTATGGGAACCAAATAACTGATACAATACTTAGATATTTTTGGTTTATAAATACATACATAGAATACAATATAACACCCAGACATAGAATAAACACCTATGTTCATCACACAAATGTTTATCCTGGGAATCGAACCCACAACCCATAGTTCAGAAAACATGGTTACTACCAACTGAGCTATCGGGCCAGTATATAAATTGGTCTATTTTATTTATCATGGATATATAAAAAAAACTGCATCTCT
The DNA here is from genome assembly GCA_905220475.3 of Ennomos fuscantarius. Lineage (NCBI taxonomy): Eukaryota > Metazoa > Arthropoda > Insecta > Lepidoptera > Geometridae > Ennomos > Ennomos fuscantarius. The sequence goes on along the minus strand of HG992026.1, from coordinate 5,734,808 downwards.
TCAAAGAATATGTTGCATTATCTCTTTTTGCTGAGTATGTTACGTACGCAAAGGCGCGACGCTTTGCTTCGAACTGACTCATGGTTACAACTAAAACTGCAAAAAAACCTTTATCCAACGCTACCGGGCTTTCCCTGCGCACGCGTTATATAAGATTATGCAATATTTTTATTTATTTATTAAAAGACCAACAGCTTTAGGATAATATAGATAGTAATTACATAAAAGCAGAATATTAATGTAGCCAATAATAGGTCTCGATAGTAATACAAGTTTTATAATCAAAGAGACACAGCTCGCACTGCATTACGCATGTTTTAACGAGTGATAATGAGGGTGTGCTAAGGTTGTAGTGTACATTCTTTTGTGTCAAGCTGTATGTTATTTTAATCTTATAAATCCAAAAGGCCAAGAAATATTTTATATACATATTTATTACAGTTGCATACAACAGTACACAGTTTATGAACAAGTCTATATAATATAAATATACATTTATACACGTAACAGGTAATGGCCTGGCATGGGACCAACAAACGAAGGGAATGTATACCGCTATATTATTAGGTGAAATAAATCTAAATGATTCTTCGTCCAAGAACTAATTCATCAATTTGCAATAGAAAATTCATACGTTCTGACTAGTCGCATTAATTAACAGAGAGCGAAATTTAGTTTATAATACAATACTTTTTACTAAGCTACCGAACGAACATAGGCGTGTGATAGTGATTTTTCACAGGGCAATTTATTTTGTACTAGGTGTCGCTTTCTCCTTCGCATGTTGCTGTTGGAAAATATTTTGATGCAACTCATAAACTCTAATACTTCATATTATTATATTAGATCTTATTCATAAACTCTATATACTTTGCTATAAAATGATATGTCAATATCTCGCTGACTAGAACACCCACGAGTGAAAGCGAGACAAAAATGTTTATACTGCAGATAAGCTTACAAGAGTTTAAGAATAACAGAATAAAGGAGTTAATATTAAGACGACACTAAACAGGACTTAAAATAATAGCAAATTAAATAGATAAGTATTTTACTATATATTTTTTTATATAATTAGAATCTCAAACAAATTCTTCCTTTTGTAAATCCTAACATAAATAAATAAAAATTCTAATTAAGATAATAGAAATATTGATAACAAAATGTGGTTATAAATAAATGGCTAATAAGAGGACCACTTGCCTGCCACGAGGAGAAAGATAGACCTTGTAACAACATTAATTATGTATCCATCTGAAATCTATATACATTGCTAATAAACATTGTAGGTGCTATTTAAAATAAATAAAACTTCCGCATCGCTCTAAAATTTTCTGAATCTCAATGCGTGTGTGTTTGTGTGCGTGTGTGTGTGAGTTTTTGTTCCCATGCCAGGGTAATAATACTAAATGCGAGTTAAACAATTATTAATAACATAGTAAGATTGTAGGCTCGAGAACAGGAGGTATTCTGCCCAAGTAGCCTCATGACGAGCATAAAACATTTCAATATCCTACGAATTAATATCGGTAGATTTTCCTTGTATGCTTTTTTATAACGGCAATTTTATAAACAGTGATAGGCATTAGTGACTCTTACGACAGTTATACAATTACAAATCTCTTTGCAGTTTAAAAAATATCAGTAAAATGTTCCAGAAAAATCCTCAGTGTAATTGTAGTTTCCCATTCAAAAGAAACCCTCATTTTTGTTTACTTCGTTCATACTTGTTTTGTCTATGGTTTGTTGAAGCATTGAACTAAATCAATAATCGTTACGTTCTGAATCGATGTTGCTCTGAAGAATTTTAAATTTTGTCATGATACTTCCTAATTTATATTAGGAAATAAATAAGACAAAATTTTAAATTCTTTTATTTTTATCGCCAGTTTTTATTAAATATTAGTTAAAAAAAATAACAGATGTATTTTTTTTTTTTGCCTCTAATGCACTAGATAATTATCTAGTTTTTTTTTTTGTATAATCAGGCTAAATGAAGATTATATCATTTTTCACTTTGTTTTTTAACTATACACTTTATATATAATCTCGAAACAAATTTTCGTACCATCCAATAAATGAAATTTGTCCATAGGATAACGTAATGTATCTTTTGGTATGTGGAAAGTGGTAAAATTTTGTCACACAGAATCCAAGTATGGACGCTTCAGCATAGTCCTCGCCTTCTCTTGACATTGAAAGTTCTCTCTGATGTTATAAAACAAAAAATATTTTACGTTGAAAAACTGAATATTGATTTTAGTCGAATGCTCCCAAAATAATTACACGTCCATATATAATAGTAACATTGTGTTACATGATTATAAAGTTAACATCTTAAATATAATTTTCGCAATTTACAAATAATTATTCTATTAAATATTGTCATAGAAGTGACATGCGTCATAATACTAGTACAGTTGTTTCGTCGTGCGTTTACATGCAACATGCGTGTAGTAGAACCATCTATATTTACACAGTCAAAAGAAAACATGTGCGTGAAATAGCTAAGACTATTTTACAAGCAATCTTTGACTTTGACTTCAATAAATAATAATAAATAGGTGTGAACATTTTACAGAGCGCCCTCTAGGCCTAAACTAAGCAAAGCTTGTACGGGCTACAGATAACTGATACAATACTTACATAAATTTAATCTGTAAATACATATTTAGGTCCGTATTACAGAACGATGCTCAGTCATCGATCGGTGCTCAAGCAGAGATTTCATTCACTAATTGATCACTTTATTAATGAAATCTCTATTTGAGGACCGATCGATGACTGAGCATCGTTTTGTAATACGGACCTTAGAATACAATATAACTGTGGACAATGAATTGCAAACAACGCTTTGAAGCAAGGAAATGTTGCCCTTAATTACGTTTCTTATGTTTTCTTTTTCTATCTTTAGGATGACACGTTACCCGTAAGAGAAGAAAAACATAAGAAATGTCATTCAAGGCCACATTAACATCCTTCAAAGAGTTGTTCTAAATGCACTTCCCATTGTTTTATACAAGATTTTTGCACTACCGTTATGTAAATACATTTATAAATCACTGTGAACATACAAGTCGACATGAATAGCTACAACTGTACAATATAGATCGCGTACTATCCTCGTTCTATAAAACTTTGCCCTTTACTTCGCGGAAACTTTTAAATATTTGTGCAATAGAACATATTATATACTAAAATATTCGATCCAATAAACATACACACTGGTGTCGATTCTGTGTCGCATTCTCTAAAACTAAAGTAAACTTAAAGTATGGCGGTACTCTTCTGATAAAGGGGAAATGAAAACGACGGAAATATGTTAATTTAGTTTAGCTTTAGAGTATGCGACACAGAATCGACACCATACATTAACTAAAATGGGCGTTTTCAAAGTCGGTTTTAATTGATTTACAAACTCTTTAAACGTCCCCAGCACGCGATCTATATTAAAATAACGTAATAAAATTGATATGATACATATAATAACATAATTTCATAAGATTTATTATAAATCGGAACACATAGCAGCAGTCACCGTAACTACTGGCAACTAGCTGCCCCAATCATCACGTAAGGTTGACCGCAAACGACCGACCGATGATTATCCATATCTATTTAAAAATTAATACAACTTTTCATACACACAATATTGACATCATCAAGATCGACATTAATACAATAACAAGACATTGGCTTAACAAATTATTAGACTTGTTTGAGCGCTCAAAAACTGTAGTAAGAATGCTGCTCAAATTATTCAAATTAATCCCGATAAAATCCCGAAACATGCTCATGTAAATTGTCACTATGCATCCGGATACAAAGCCTATATTGCCTTACAAGCCATTTAGTTAAACGAAGTCTATAAGTGGTTTATTCATTACTCTACTATCAATAAATTATGCCGTGTGCGATCTCTCTTAGTGATAATCCTTTGATATTCTTTTATTAAATCTGTCAACAACTTTTGACTAAGCATTGACATTCCATAGTGGTATGACAAGTTTAAAAGATCAGCTTCAATAAACTGTAGGTATGCGTTGCATAAAACGCGACAATACACACCAAATAAACTTTAGAATAAGAATTATACAAACATGTTTTTAGAACTATATAATTTCGATTAGAATATTATTTTGTAAATAATACAATTAGATAACTTTCTCCCAGTCTTAAACTATACGAGAAAACCCAGTGCCAATTTACAATTTATAAATTTTTCTTTTTGATATAAAGTCTAACATGTGGTCTATTAACCTAATACCAAGAAGGTTAAAACACTGGAAAATGCATAGCGAACGCTTTGAAGAAATTGTGGCCTTGAATGACGTTACTTATGTTTTCTTTCTCTTTCTTACGATTAACGCGTCACCGAAAAAGAACATAAGAAACCTTACTCAAGGTCAAATTCCTTGCTTCAGAGCATGCTTTTTTTCGCAATGCATTCTCCAGTGTTTCATTTTAGCTTCTTGCCTAACAAAATGTCGTATATCGACGTGGTATAGCGACATTATAAACGCTTACATAATATACATTAACACAAAGCAATGTACAAGGAGGGGTTATGTACAGCGAAGCTTATCACAAGTGGCGAAGAGGGCTTCAGTAGGGCCGTCCGTTTTGCGGTCTCTCGGGCAATTTCGGCGGCATCGTTGTGTTTGGCCGGCTACACAAAAAAAAGCAATTATTAATACATAATTACAATAAAATACAAATATTTACAGTGAACGCTAAAAAATGAAATAAATTTTACTGTGAAAAATAACTATGAATATCTAAATAAGCATAAGCCGAGCATATATCAATGTTTACAATCCATGCTCTTAATATTACTTCCACAATACTCTGTAACCTTACATTGTATCAGATAAACTACACTAAACATGCTTAAGATTAACCGTATAGCATTTTCATGTCTAAAAATACCTTAACTACAATGAAACTATAATGAAGCTATACATCACGCCAAACGCATGCACCGATACCCTAAATCTAATAATATGCAAGCATTATTATTTTTAATATCTTGTAATATTTTGATAAGAATAAAGACCGGCCTCTGGATAGTACGAAATTGGCTCATTGAGTAAACGCAGATTTAATAACTTTAGCCACTGTTTTGATTATTCTTATAAAAATATCTCAGCGTAAATTCAAACTCAGCTTACCTAAAATCCGGCACGAAACTTATCCGAACAAACTGTTAGTAGGATATGAAGCCAATTTAATATTTCGTAATGCAATAAACTACTGAAATAAATCAAACATCTTTAGTACACATATAGCATTTAATTACTCTATTTATACAGCATAAGATTAACAATATTCAATAAACTATATCAAATCCAACAATCACTGCCTATACCTTTTTTCCACGGTACTAACGCTATTAACAAGAGAGAGCAAAACGTTAGATGATCGATAAGTTTCGTGTTAAAATTCGCTAATATCGATAGAGCAAGAGCTGCTGCAGCGTTGAACGACTTGATGAGGTGTAGGAACTCAGTCACTGATGCCTTTCATCACAATCTTACAATCAACTCGCTGCGCTGGTCCAATACTTCGGCATCAGTTATCATTTCCAAAACTATGTTTCTCATGATTTACAACTACCTAACAAAAATAATTCGATGAAAGATCAAATCTCCTTCAAAAGAAGTCGTGGATTTATATTATGTACGACCGATGCGGTCGCTTATTGAAATATGAATGTGATGATTTCAAAGATTAAAATACACGTGAACATTTAATGTAATATTTAATAACGAATTCATACTGTATCACCACCAAAACGTTTCTAATAATTGACCAAAGGTATTGCTAACAGCAACAATATACGAGACAACTGCTTTGGTCTTAGCCATTATAAGTACATTTAAATTTACATCATAACTTTCAATATAAATTTGGTGAATATTTCATAAGTTTGTGTTACGTCAGTGTTCTAACAATACAGGGACCGATATAGTTGCAAGTATATATGAACAAACAAGCATCGAGTATAGTTTACGAGTAAATGCATTATAATGTTTAAACACGGCTTATACATGAGACTACAAGAGACGGGTTACGAAGACTAAGCTACCGAAACAACTAGACACTGACGTGGCACACAACGCACCAGTGATCTACCCTCTAGCTCTACGCGACAAAGTCGAGTGCGGTAACAGCAACCAATAAACGCTCCTTTCCTCCCCAGGACATAAAACACATTTTATACAAAACAATACATGATATGCTCTTCTGGACCTAACGCTCCAAGTGTATCGCATTAACTTAGCTACATAATCCAATATACACCTATATTAAGCCACTGAATGTAAAATATTATACAACTAAAAGTAAAATACATATTACCGTTATATAATTATAATATTGGTAAATATGCAGCGGGACTAATAATATACACATGTAAATATGTACTCGTACATCACTGCTAATTAAGTAACACTAAATTATGTATAACAATTTCATTCGTAGATAATACTGAAGTTAACATTCATTGTTAAATTTGGACACTATATATGTTACAGTTTTCATATTTTTTTGTCACGATATAATCCTCATTCGCCACCAAAATGAAAAGAGGGCATTGCTGTAAAGTATTTGGAATGTCTAACATTGTCATTTACGAAGCAAAGGTTAACATAACTCTACAACTTACAGAATGTGTGTGATCTTCGTAGATGTTTGAGCAAAATAGTGGAAGGAAGGAGTATAAAAATTAAATATGCTAAATCACAAAACGAGTTTATATCACCTGTAATATCAATATGTGCACCGCAACGACACAAACGTTCAACGGGCATATATTTTAGCTATTAAAGAATTTTGAGAAAAGAATACCGTACCGAAATAAAACTAACATACCCTACTTTTAGATAAAAACTCGAGCGGTTTGCATCATTATTTTAGCTGCAATCTATTTTCACGGCATTAAATCTTTGCGTAGAAAGATAAAATGTTACACATGAGACACGAGACCCGACGTTCCTAGCGTAGCACATTCGGTTTGCGCATCCACTGTCGATCACAATCAGTTGCTGCCCAGGCGCAAAACTACTTTCCGCATTAGGAACGTTTTTCATATGTTTGTGACGATTGTTTGTTTTAACCGCTCAACGTTGACATTAAAAGCCAAGCGATTTCTCAGGTAGGAAGATTTGATTCAGGTAGGAAGATACCGAGTCTCGAGGCTCATGGCTGGTGCTTTAGAAGACTAACAAACAGCAAACACATACCCCTTAATGTTTAAAATCGGATAATTATTGATAGACAATACTTAGTCATATAAAAAATGTATCAACACTTCATAGAACATTAAGTAACACACAATTAGCGGTTAGATTCCGTTTCTCATAATATGAATTCATTTCAATGTTATTCAGCGTTTTATTATTGAAGTTAAAATATGAAACATACTAGCATTATTCATTGAATTATATTATTTTTATTCGTATTATAAGAAACAGACACCATTTTATTTTCTACTTAAAAAGTCGGAAAATTGTTATATCTATAATATTGTTGGAACTGGCCAATAATACAATTTGTCCACAAAACCCAAGGTGAGTTTAATTTCAATTCATTAAACTTTGGATGTTTTTATTAATAACTATTTTTCGACTTTCTAAGTACATTAAAAGCCTTAGTGTGCGTGACGTACGAACAAGTGTTATAATCTTTGGAGCGGATCAACATTTGGGGCCAATATCGCAGCAAAGCTTTTGATACCATGTCAAGAACTCTATTCATTTAGAATTTAAATACAAAAGTACGTTAGTTCATTAAAAACGCTTACACGCACATAAGACATCTAGCTTTGCGTACGAACACAATCTGCTCCATTATAGTTTATTTACACACAATAAACTTGGCGAAGCAACTTTTTCAATAATTTATCAACGTTATTGTTTAGATCAAATCCCGGCAACAAATTTAAGAAAATGTCATCTAGGCAGACTATATAATCAGGTGTGATAAACGTCTAACATCAGCTAAGAATTATCAGACCATATTAGATTAGATCAGACCATTTTATTTTGTTGTGGCATTTCGCTTGTTTCTGCTCTCCAGTGGAGACGTTTTAAAAGATGATTTCTGAAGTTGAACGCGGCGTTGCATAAAATTGAAAACGCTGCTTCGCCATCTGTTCGAGTACAAGTCATTAGTATCACACGCTTTACTTGAATCGTGCGAAGGCCGAGCTGAGCTCGTTGATGGCCGCATTGGTGACCGCCTGGCCGACCGCCTGGTTCACCTGCTGCCGCATATGAGGGGGCAGCTGGTTCATCGCATTCACAGCCGTCTGCGCTCCGCCTCCGGGCCTCCTATTTGTTTTCATTTAGAGGGATTCAAGTTTGCATCATTGGGGGATGTTAGAGAATTTATGGGAAATTGTGGGCAGTATACAAATACGCATTTGAAGAGACAAAACTGACTCGTCAATTATATATAAGACTAATATCATAATAGTGCATGCTCGTAAGTTGCCAGACAATTTTCAATGCAATCCCTGCAATTCAAAATGAACATATTGCGATAGGGACATGCACAGATAGTGAAGAAACTTCATCACCACAGCATAGTTCCTTGATGTTGAAGAAAAAGAAGACCCAGCTACTCTGTAAGACATTTTGTGGTAATGTAACTGCCATAATCATTGTAATTTAAAACGAAATTGCAAAGTAAGACTGCACATTCTTACAGGGCAACTGTGGATAAGCATATTCTTAAAATATATACATATATATTGAGACTCCGGAAAAAATATTACCTTATTTATAAAGAAAAATAGTAATTTGGTAACTTATAATAATTATATCATATTTTGTCATAATTAAATGACCACATAACTATGGTAGAACATTCTAGAAAAGTACACCGAAGCGAAGACCACACACAAATACTAATTTTAAACCATCATGCAGTGAGTTGAAATTGTTAATAATTAGCATTAAAAATCCTGTAAGTATAAGTGTGCATTTAATATTTTGAAAGAAGCTCAAACACACCATCTTTGTCTGTGAAACTAACTCTATGGTAATTATTATTTATATAGAGATGTCTAGTATAAATCGTTTATATTATTTTTGTAACCCTTACATTCCTCGCTCTGAGGGCAGCCAATGATTTCTCGATAAATGTATACTGTATGTAAGTACTGTATGTGTTAATGTGTATGTGTGTGTGTTATTAATATAATTAGTACAACCAAAGTTTGACAAAAATACATGTGTTGGTACTTGGTACATTTACTTGTACAGAAAATGTGTGTATTTTTTGTAAGAAATTATTATGCATCCTACATAAAATGGTTGCCCACAGGAGGGTTTTAAGCAGAATACTATAATCCGTTCGTATTCTACCAGTAGAGTAATAAATTCACTATAACTTTATTAAATTTTATGGAAGCAACAATCTTTCAGACATATCATAAGTATTTGATCTTTTATACGACTAATAATATTGTATAATAACATTAAGTATAATTTATTTATAATTTTTACGGTATTTTGTTAACTTACTACAATCGTAATTAAATCAAGACGTGTTCAGCCGCCACATTATTGTAATTATCCGCCACAAATTTCATCAAGGACAAAAATTTCATGGTTTCTGGCAGCTAAAGGTTTCTTAACATAAGAAACAGCGCAACAGTTTTTATACAGAGGCCCGATAATGTGTCGGCAGTGTACAATAAACTGTCAAAGTCCTATAATAACCAGGCAAACACATTCGAAGTTCAATACTTGTACAATTTACCATACTAATGGCTGCACTCTAAAGGCTTTAGTTTTGTGGCGTTAGTCTTTTATCGCTCTTTACCGATTACAATGGTCACAGATAGATTTTTGAGAGCTTGTTTTTTTATACTCTGTAATCTATAAACATTAGGGCCAAACCATAAATTAAATAGATTATATATTTGTTATTATTAATAATATGTTTGAGGGCAGTTAGGGGATAATCTTTGGGATTTTTATAACTAAGAGCATGTCAACTGCAATAAGTTAACAAGCCCGCGTGGTTAGTACCTTCGTTCGTATTAATATAAGTTAGTTAGGGGGCACGCCAGTCGCCTTAGCGCCGCCTGCGAAAACAAGCACACGCTCAAATGTCACACTACTATTTATTTATTAGTCACTAATATTATCATGAATTCCATCCCTGATCAGATAAAGATTTGATGATTAGACACAAAATCATTAATAATCCAAAAAAAACCGTGTTATGAATTTAAAGGGTGCCTAATAAGCATTATTCACAATCACGACATAAATTACATTTATTTCTATGAAAAATAAATATATATAAATAGACTATGAAAGTTATACTAAATAGTACAAAAATATAAAATGTTTATTAATAATGAGCATTATTATTAGTGAACTGCAAATTATGGCTGTTACATTACCCACAGAAATGCCTCAAACTGTCAAAGCAAAGCCCAAACACCCCTAATAAGCGCCAAATAGTCTGTCATAAAAGTTGAAGCAACAATGAAGGGGATATCTATGTGTCACAATTGCTGTTCAGTATCACGCTTTTATGGAGTACGCCAGCAGTAAATCGTGCAACTTAGTCGAATGTAAAATGTTGACTATTACCATTATAGGTGTGTAGTACATAATATGACGCAAAATCATTTTATCGAACAATAGAAATACGACAATATTAGTAACTCCACCAGGAAATGAAAAGTATCTAAAATTAAATTCAAAATCTTCACTGTTGCAATATTCTACATCGATAACGGCCTTATTTGATTAAATATTAACCTAAAATGCCAAAAGTACATCAAGTACAAAGTTAACCTCAAGTATTGAAAGTCCGACATAACAGCTACGGCTAACATCTTGGAATTTTTTTGGTATGGCTCCACACTTTTGTGTATTTAGCCAGTGTCAAGTAATTGATAATTTCTCGAGTTAATTGTGTTGTTAACTTGTTGCATAGTCCAAGTCATGAAGTCAAGTCATACTCCTAGTAAAGTGGTAGCAACTTTACCAGAAGCTTCTATGGAGTTTTGGAAACAACACGAAAATAAACGTTTCACCATCATTATACTACTTTCCCACACTCATGCACGTAATCCAGCACTTAACGAATAAAATGCCACCAATTTTATGCACTAACACTGAATATAACATAAGTTTTGGAAAATAATACAATGCGGTGATGCGATCTTTTTCGTTTTCCCACCAAAACTCCCCATCTTGGACTTGAACACTTTCCAAAGTAGGTTGGAGCTATAGCCGGTACTCACGTAGGTATAAGCGGCGCGGGCAGCCCGGCGCCGGGAGCGGGGCGCCCGCCGGGCGGCGGCGGCGCGGCGCCCCCGGGCCGCGACGGCAGCGGGGGCGCGGGCCGCCCCGTGGCAGGCGGCGGGGGCGCGCCGCGCTGGCCCATGGAGCCCATGGATCCCATGGAACCTGCCGAAAATATGGTGTATAATATTTTATTTATTCTCACAACGTAAAATTTTAATTATAAACTTCAAAACGAGTTTTGATTTTAAACAAAATGATGTTTTTTTTTCATTGCTTCAGGGTTCCAAAAAGTTACAAAAAATTAAAATTAAACAAGGATATTCCACGGGGATATGATAGATTTTGGCCACAGAGGAAGCTATTGTTTTTTCACTAATGTGTAGTTTTGGCGCCATCGTTTTATAAAGAGCTATAGCTCTTTAGCGCCATTCATACATTTTGTTGTAACTAAATTTCGTGGACTTACTTCTGCCTCTTCTTCTTCAGTCTTGCAGTCTGTGATATTTTAAATGTGGCGACCAGCAAAGTCTATAGAACTGTCAGGTCAGTGTATGTTTGTATTTGTGTGTATGTTTGTATTTGAGTGTATGTTTGTATTTGTGTGTATGTATGTACCTTGTTGGGCAGGCGTGGCGCGGCGTGGACCACCGGGCGAGGGCGGGCTGAGCCGCGGGTTGCTGTCGAGCCGCGACTCGAGCCAGTCGTTCTTGACCGGCGGCGGCACGGGCGTGCTCACCGTCGCCATGGAAACATCTCCGATGATGTGCAGCGCTTCCTTGCAAGCGTGGTACATGCGCAGCATCTCCTCGCGCTTTAAAGCTTCTTCGGGAGACTCTTCCATCATTTGCGACTGAAATTGAAGAGACACACATAAAGATACTCAATTGTGATGAAACTAAATTGGACCTTTTGAGTTTGTTTAGCATGAAATTATAGCATAGTAGTGTATATGTAAAAAATAACAAAAAATCAAAGCGACATATGCTAAGTTTACGTATTTATCGACAATTGTTGTGATTTGTAAGGTATGTATTCCATAAGATATCAAGTTGGTAAGCAAGGCTCGTTCAGACTTGCCACTGCTGATGAGATTGCTTCCAACTTAAAAGCTAATGTCACTTCGACTTCTTTATTAACCATTCGGAAGAATACTATAAAATTCCACTACGATATCAGAGGCGCCCTGCGGTTTCACCCGAATTTCTTTATACAGTCTATGAAGCCCCATTCGATCCCCATTAGGTTACATTTTCAAATTCCTCTCTTAGTACTCTCTTACGCCATAAAAGGAAGACTCTCAAACGTAAGTAAACTGAAGTCTCTACATCCCGCGGTTTGGCCTGTACTATGTCAGTCACTCAAGCAATGCTACTTTATATTGATGATTTATTGATGATAATGAGTAAACCTGCATCATACCTGATCACCAGAAGCATAAAGATGCGCGAGCAGTTCTCCATTAATGAAATCTTTGGCGTTATTGATGATCATCATCATGATCGTCTTGGGTACCAGGTCTCGGGTAGTCTTTGTAACGATACGCATGTAAGAATCCACCAAATTACGGATGGTTTCTACTTGACGCTCAAGTTGGGGGTCCATGCTGCTTGTACCGGCACTATCGGAGCTCTGAAAATAAGCAGCAAGCAAAAATGAGCTTTGAAATGACGCCAATAACGCCTGAAATCTGATGTTTGTGTTATGTTTTCGGACTAAACTGTGCTGTGAAAATTCTCGGCTATTCGACTTGGAATCTGAACGAACAAGACAGGGGAGTAGTCCGATAGCCGAGAATCGAGCCGTGAGTTGATGTGAAATCAATGTTTGCTTGGTTATTGTATATGTTTTGTAGGTCCTCGGTTTTGGAGTTCAACAATGTTTTACTGGATGTCGTGATGATATCCTAAAAAAAGGCACTTTACAGGCAATGTAGCATTTAACTCTAAGCGTTTTTGATGTGGCATTATTTGTTATAATAATACTGAATACACATTATCATTTTGAAGACATCTCTCTAATTTCTTTTAATAGAAGACACAAAAAATACATTTAAAATTTTCGTAATAAATCCAATATCATTAAGGTTTTACTAATTTACCATATTTATTTAATGCCATTATGTCATATTGCTATAGACTGTCTTCAAATAATGATCTAGTGTATATTATGTTAAGTGCGAACATAACAATAGCATGATAAATAAAATCTTATACATAATATTCATCTAGTAGTTACAGCCATAAAATTTTGATGATAAGCGAAAGTGATTGGAGTAATTAATAATGTAGGTAGGTAAAACAAATATTATATTTAAAAAATTAAAGGATTCTCGTAAGTATTGTTCGCGAACTGCATTCATAATATTATATTGTATTTATTCAAATTGTAAATTTGTAACACTGCGGATCGCCTAAAAAATAAAAGTCTATTACCATTTCAGCACTAAAATTTTATTATAAAAACAAATATAATAAGTGATACGCATACGTATAGTAAGGTAAGGTTTCTTAAATCCATTTATAACAGACAAAATCTCATGAAGACAATCAATCTCGCTTTATTATAAAATTATTTTTAACATTTCTAAGTTATATTTACCTATATATATAATTATTCTATATACTCACCAGCATTCCCAACCTTTTATTAGTACGTTATAATACGCAAGTTCAATATCCATGCGAAAAACGAAAACAAAAAAATACCAATACCGAATGAATTGTTTCGCAGAATGATAAATACAATGCTCAAAATTCCACTTGGACACCCTTTAAAATGTAGCAGCTGATTGCTTGCACACATGCTTCAATCCGTTTTTAAACACTATGCCAAACCACCCCTCAAAATCCAAAATTCAGCAAACAAAGCTTTGAAATTCGATCCGACTTACTCTTTTATTTTCCCCCAAACTCAGGGAAGGCGGAAATAACTAAAAATAAAAAAATAACACATAACAATACTAATAAAATAGAATTTCAAAACATCATTACAAACGTTAACTAAAACAAATCAAAACCACAATACCTTCCCATAATCAATCGTGCGCTAGAAAAAGTATCTGATAGGTCAACTAGGAATCTGTCGCCATTTATTGACCAACCACACCGACACGTAATTCGAAAGTTAGTTTTGGCAATGATGAAATCTGTTTGCTAGAGATAGGTACAAAATGAATCGTGATTTCACACACATCTAAAAACCGATATCAAACTTGTGATTTTGTTTAATTATGAATTTATGACACTAAATTGTTAATGAAGACATGACTGGCGAAAGTACAAATCTAGCAAGATTGCATAGTGTAATGCACATGCAACGTTTCAATGCATTTCAAGAAACATCTTAAAACAAAATTCATACAGTAACTCAATGATAAAAACAACAAAAAAAAAACACAAATATACATATCAACTGTATAAAACAAAGACAAGAAACAGAATCTATTCTTGAAATTCACCACAAGTGTGTATGTTTCTGTGTGTTTGTATGGATGTAATTGTTTTACAAAGCCTTCATACACAAACCTCTGTTCCTTCACTCTGTATAGCATGGCAAAACAACATATCGTATAATAAACTGACATATACACCGGTATTAAAAGGTATATGCGAATATATTAATATAATTATGAAGCAATAGTTTAAATAAGCCGAAGTACATAAAAGGAAGTATATCAGTATAAAGAAAGGAAGGAATTATCGAGGGAAGAAAAAGAGAATACAGGCAGTACAGAAAGTGGCTAGGGTTGTCAGGTCTGGGATCTTACCTCGTCACCGTTGGCGGCTTCAGAAGTTTTCTCTGGATAGACACCTGCGCGGAGGAATGAGGCCTTCCACGAATCGACATCGTCTTGTGTCTCACACGACAACTCTAACTGTTTGTAGTCCTGTAAACAAACAATTTGACATTAAATAAATAATGAACAATGATAATGTTCATTATTTATTAATATCCGGGCGTGTCCATGAGGAGAGTGAATATGTATTTATTGGCAAGCATGCTACACCTTCGATCGCATCGTCACCTCCCATCAGGTGAGAGCGTGGACTAGTGGTGGGTCGTTGACGCCTTTACAGTCGACGCAACGAGACCGTTTATCGTCAACTATAGACTAGTTGATAAAACAGTTCAATATTCGACTAGTTTATTCTTACTTCGACTAGTTTATTCGACTAGTTTCGTCGTAGACGCTTAGACTTCCCGTCTAAGCGTCTACGACGGTTTATGCGACGGACGAGCGAACCAATAGAGATGCCGTTCATGCGTAAACAT
The DNA here is from genome assembly GCA_905220475.3 of Ennomos fuscantarius. NCBI lineage: Eukaryota > Metazoa > Arthropoda > Insecta > Lepidoptera > Geometridae > Ennomos > Ennomos fuscantarius. The sequence continues at coordinate 5,719,260 of HG992026.1, read as the reverse complement.
GTTTATCAGTGAACTATAAACTAGTCTATTCGTTCACGGCAGAGAAACAGTCGAAATAAACTGTTCGTGTATTCAACGACCACTACTAGCGTGGACGAATGCTAGAAAAGTTTAAAGTAAAAAAAATCTAGCCTAGGTTATTTCTTGTTTGCCATTCTATCAAATCACTCACCTTGTAGACGTTCCTGCCTTCAGGATTAAATAGCGCGAACATGTGCCTACGAGACATAAACCCTTGCTCCAAGTCACGCAGCTTGAGACCATCTAATGGAAGCATATATTTCTTTTCACGCTCTTCTTCATCCTTATACCAGGAAATGCTTTCAGAAGTCAGCACGAACCAGTAGTCACGGGAACCTCCTGATAACCGACGTAATAACGGATTAAAGTTTCATTTAGGATAAAGCAAGATCGCGCACTAATCATCTTTAGATTATATACAGATTTAAGGATTTAAAAAATTAAAATTATGCTGATCGATGAGTTTAAAGTTGCCTAAGCCTTAACACAGACTTTGTGTACGCAATGATATCAGAAGTTGACAGTTAAGATAATTTTTATACTGCAATGTGTCAAGAAAAATAACCCTGATTTTTAAAACTTATTTTGGGCCCCAAAATAGGTTTTAAAATGTAACTAAAAAAAAAATTTTTCATACAATATGTATTAAACAGTTGTGCGGCTGTGGTAGTTTCGCGATCCAGCCGCTGATCAGAAATAGCTGAGACAAGAAAAATAATAATAAATGCTCTGCTTTAACTACTTAGTCGGTATTCTACAGAGATGATGACTCACCAACTGCGCCACATAGGCAAATAGAAATTGGCAATTTAAATGAAAGCTACAAATTGTAAGTGTAAGTGCTACCCCCATCCTAGATCATAATCTTTCAAAACTGTGTACATTAATAAAAGTAGCAGTTTTAGTAATTAAATGAAATAATGTTTGGTGTCATGTTGATGTAAGATTGGTGAGTCTTGCTTTATGCTTGAGGCAACTTTAGATGTAGAGGAAAATACAGAACTCTCTCAAAATCCCCTACAATCCTACCGACTGCGCCAATTTAAAATATAATCAATAAGATCCTAGAAATTGTTGTAGCTTAAAAGGAAAATTAATCATTTATAATCATTTAAAATATTATTGCAAAGTTCCTTTGTTTACCTTTCATAATTCCCAAGTTGTGAATGCACATGTACCCTTTCCTGATGACTTGATTGCCGAGCGCGCGGTGTCCAGACTTTGAAGCGTTCTCCGATTGATTCTGCGCACTGGGAGCAACCAACGAACTATTTTTTACATTTAAGATTTATCCGTCTCACTGTTAGAAGTTGGATCTAGCCTAAAGCCTTAATACTACCGTCCTTCGACCAATATTACCATTGAGGTGATAAAGTCGACGGATATCTAATGAATTTATCTTGTGAATACAGCTCGAAAACTTCATTCTGTCGATGTCGGAGGCCGTTTAAAATATTTTTTTGATAAAACTCGGTGTTACTTTTATACGATATAAAATTGTCGTATTGTATAACAAAACACAACAATCATACCTTACGTAATACAAACTTTATTCCAGCAGCTCCAGAATAAAAAATAACAAAAATAATGGTACCCTAATTAATGAATTTTCTAATAATGCTTAGTTAAAAAAACTGAGTAGAAAAAGAGCACTCTGAAATGTGATCTGGTCTCATGTCTCTTACTGTGATACTCTTTAATAACAATTTATTGAGTTGTCATTGCCACGATATCAAAGAGAATAAAAGCTTAAGCACAAGACAAAAATAAGAACCAGTGATACCCAAATGCTCCAGAGTAAAGACAATACAAGTGTTCGTATAAAACTATTTGCGCAATAGTGTACTTACTTGGCGAATCCAATAAAATCTTCATGGTTAGTGTTCATGTACGCGAGCTCACAGTCTATGAGCAACACAAGTTGTTCCTTGCACTGTTGCTCGCGCGATCGTACGTGGGACATTATAATACGCTCGGTCTCTTCGCGAAGGCGGGGGTAGCGGTTCATCTGTATGGAAAAGAGAAGTTTTTTTAAAACGTAAACGAATTTAAGAGCTGATTAATGGTGGAAAATTATCGATCACACACGTGAACAGCCGGAAAACGTCCACTGTTGAACATAGGCATGCCCCATAAAACGACACTTTGGACGCTTTTCATAGGTTTGCCATAATCACCACGCTTGGAAGCCGCCATATTCTACTAGTTATAAATAATTAATTAATGATATTATTCGTTGTAACTAACGTTATCTAGTCTTGTTAGAGTTTTGTCAAGGGCGAAACAGATATCCATATTATATATTATATATCCATACACACTATCGGAACTATCTGAAGTTTTATATCACGACGTTTATAAGTACTGTTTTAAAGCCACTTCTATAGAACCATGAACTAGGAAATGTGCCTGTAATATAGTTTAAAGGTCGCTTTATTCAACTTACCCTTTCAGTACAAATGCGGACGACATTGGAAAGCTCTTGGACGACCAAGTCGACGCACTTGATGCATGGTTCTTTCAACCGAGTGATCTGCTTCTTTACAATAGCTTCGAACGCCATATCGGGGGTGAATAAACCCACCTGAAAAATAAATATTTTTTAAAGACGAGAATTGTAAACCAAATCTATACGATTTACCTCTCAAAATTACGATAAAATTCGAATTACAGTAATGACAACTATGTGAAATTGTTTTTTGGATTGCACTTGAGATCAAATTTTTCCTACTTCCAGTATATCAAGAGATAATCGCATCTATTCTCTTGTGCAAAGTTCTACAAAAAAAATTAATTCATCAGCTACAAAAATTTAGCTGAATATCATATAGATCGAAGACTAGTTTAATTTCCATTTATTTATTCGACCTACTAGGGTTATTTACAAAAGTATAGACACTATATCGCTTCTTAATGAAATCCCGTTTTGATCGCATGCAACCACATCTGCAAAATCACTTTGCCCAAAAGGAAAAAATGGAAAAAACGTTAGCCCACTGCAGAGAAACTATTAGATTAATGTTAAAAAGGATGCAGCTTACCCTAATACCATGAATATTTCGGATAGCGAACGCGATCTCTCTGCGCAGTTCTTTCTCATCGAACTCCATCTTGACAATTTCGAAGGGAAACCGTTCGTGGAACAAACGGTTAATTTTCGCGCCTCCAGACAGTTCAATAGTGTTGATCTGCGCCGAACCAGAACCTTCGATCGTTCGCTCGAAGTCCGTTTGCAAAGTCTGGATCATCCTTTATCAAACCAAATATAGAGTTACAGTACAGTACACGATCGTCAAAGAGCAACAGTATAAGGGCGCGAAAACGCGTCCGGCTATATAAAAATGTTGGCTAAGATCGATATTTTACCCGTACCCCATCCTCAAAATTGCGTTTAAAATTTCGGTCACACTGCAAGTTTCATTAAAGAGCAAGAAAGAAGATGCGATAAGTGCTAGTATAACTGAGATAGAATATACAGCAGGGTTTTAAAAGTGCAGAACTAAGTAATAAGTTATTTTTTGAGTTAACTTTTCTGGGAAACTTGACAATATCACATATTTGACGATGACGTATCAACCTTCCTAAACATAATGTCATAGGCTCGAATGGAGACAAATCCAAAAGTCTTAGAGACATCCTTCTCAAGTGTCTTTTTTTATAGCGATAGGCTCGATTTTGCCACTATCATACCTGGCGGTAAGTAACGATGCGATCTAGGATGTAACATGCCTAGAAGATACCTGTTCAGTCTCGATTTGAAGACTCCAAGAATGTACAGTTGATTTTACTGTTTATTCCTAATCCTACGGGTCTGGTTGTGTCAGATATTAGTACTCACTGTAACATAGCCTTAGTCTTGATAGACGGGTCATCTGGCCTGAAGTGCTTGTACTGGTCGACATCCTTCTCAAGTGTCAACAGTTGTTTCTGAAGTTTGTCGCGAAGACCGGGCAATGTATCTCGGATGTGATTGGTCAGCTGCTGGTTCAAGATCCGCTGGAGGTATGGAGTGCCGAGTCGATCGGCTAGATGGCGGTACGAGGGGTGGCTGGAAAATAGGATTTAGGACTGTTAGAAATATAACACTTACGCTGGAATAAATGTGGTTTTATAAAAGTGATTTAATGTTGCGTTTAATTTAGATGAAATAAGCATAGAACTGTCATAATCAAATTGGTTTTTGTGCACAATACGTTGCATTATATTAGAATGATAATTTTCATGTCTTAGATAAACACTAGGCTTTGAATATCTTAAAAGACGTTTCTATATGCTACGGTAGATTCGTTTAGTGAAGGTCTCTCTCATTTACTATTGAATATTTAACGATCTGTCGTTTGTTTGGTAACCTTTTAGGCCATAAACTATGCATTAAAATGACAAAATAAACGCCAAAAACAAAAGAAAGCTATCGACCTTGCATTAGATGTTTTATGTGTTCACGATCGACATCAAGGACAAGACGATGAAGATATAGGCTAGGGTAAAACATCATATTTAGTAGAAAATTCACCAGGTCAACATGTTTGAATCCTGATTCATAATTCCTCATCCCAAATATGTTTAGGGTGTGTAAATTCTTTCCTATTTTAAGTACCTAGCAAAAGCTAGTAAAATTAAGTTCAAACCAAAAGCTGCTTTAACACCCAGTACCTAAGAAAGAACTTCCTCTCAGCAGCGAGCGCGGCAGTAATGTCCTTGCGTCCATCGATGTCCTTCTGCGAACGGTTGACGACGCCGATGTAACCGCGCCGCAGAGGCAGCAGCTTGTTTTCGAGCACGTCGCGAGCGTCCGTGCCCTCGTCCATCAAGTCCAGCTTGGTGATCACACCGATCGTGCGGAGACCTGAAGAGTACATTCAGCAACAGTGCTATAATTCTGTACACACTGTACCAACCAAGTTTGCAATTTTGTTTACGAAACTGCAAGGTAAACTCATTATTGAAACACCACATCACATTAATAATTAAAACATGAACAAACTTAATCAAAGTGTAACAATGGGCGGTATTACCGTTCAGAGCGATCTAAATATGCCAAGCAATATCCCGGGCATACCATATTAGTATAAGCACGAAATTGTCTTGTAGTGCTGATGTGGGAATTCGTTATTTAAAATCTTAGGCAATTTAGAAGTATTGGGTAGGTCGTCGTTATAAACGTCACCCAAAGATATACTACGTGTTAAATTCGTTATCAATAATCAAATAAAACTCAAGAATAAATGAATGAATGTGAGTGCGGACAATGCCAGATTTTGTCTTTTAGTTAGTACGCTAATTTAAAACTATTAATCAGCTGCCATCACTTCACTCGATGCCAGTTTACTGGGCAATGTTTCTGTAAATTCCTTACGAATATTTAGTTTACCTTGAGGATCCACCTCCTTGGCAAGTTTGAGAGCATCGCTGTTCGCCAGATCGGTGTTGGCTGGTGTAACGGCCAGAATGAGGCAGGACTCGCGGCGAATGAACTGGAAGATCATCCCCTTGATCTGTTGCTCGATATCCACAGGCTGGTCGCCGATGGGCACCTTTGTCAGACCCGGCAGATCGATCAGTGTCAGGTTAAGTACTGAAAGCAATATCAGTAATGTCAATAGCTATAAACTCTGATAGTTCGATAGAATTAGGAGATCAGGGATTTACAGGGAAGATTCTACAGGGTAAGCAATGCATTGATGATGACTCGTCCGGTGTTACAGATGTCCATAGGCTACGGTAACCAATTCGCATCAGGTGGGCCGTATGCTTGTTTGCTCCCTTTAACATAAAAACAATCATCAACATCAGCCTTTCTACGTCCACTGCTGAACATAGGCCTCTCCTTTTTTTAAATACAAAATGAAATAAGAATACCTAGTGTCATTCATTTTGTATTTAAGATGAACTTCCGCGAAGTCACGCTTGATTATATCAATTATCTCCTTTTTTTGTTAGGCCGATCTGAATTCAGAGTCAATTTGGCCGCCACTTGAAGTTTCATTATTACTTGAAGGCTCCCCTATCAGACGGAGTTGACATAACCACCACGCTTGGCAGACATCTGGGTGGTCGCAGTATATTATAACGCAGACCGATTACAAGTGCCCATTCCCTTAGCCGGCACTACGGCACGCGCGGGAAGAGATGGGCTGGTCCTATTCTATTATCATATATATGTATATATATAGTATAAATACCATATCTGGATTATTTCCTCTGCATATCGTCGTATACTTAGTATGTTGTTACACTGAGATAGAAATTGTTTATTATGGCATCGAGTGAAATGTTGGTTTAGAACTCGGCTGGTGAGTGGGGAGTCTTTAAGACCAATGTTATATGCACGGGTGAGTCTATGAGGGTTCATTATCGTACAAACGTACTCGTACAGACGAGATGGAATGCAACAATGATCTGGCTTAAAAACAAAAAGTTGATATACTCCATTCAACCTCAAACATTGAAATCGTCGACAATTAAGTACATGACCAAAAATATCATTCAATTAGTACCCATTGTGAGGGTAAAATAACAAAGCGGACATTACTCATTAAAACAAGACAATGGGTAAAGACCACAGTATGTAGGTACGTTTATTTTGGTGGAACTGTTCTTAAAACTCCACACCAGATCATTAGTCATCGCTATTATTTATTCTGTATCCCTTCAAAGTATAGTTATAGTATTAGATTCGCATTAGAAATGTCAAGTGTGAATTACAATTAATATGTATATTATTATTCTACAGGTGTAGGAAGGTACTGCTACTATAATAAATATCCAAATTAAATAAATGTACGAGTTTGTAAGCAACGTCACGGAACTAAACTATAGGCGCGATTCCATCAGGCAAGTCTTTCATGCAAATATGACGTCACATTTGCGTACAAGTGCTTGCATTTGAAACAAAGATGTTCAACAACTGAGTAGTACATCGTGGGTGGATGACATGCTGCTGTGGTCAGTGCTGTTGCCGTGTCATTTGTAAGATATGAGAATAATATGTAAAAGATTCAATAAAGAAAAGAGTCTGTCAAGCTACCTACATGCAAGGTGGTTTGTTCAAGTTGCATGCAATTTGCAACTTGCATACAAGTAACTTGCTAAATGGAATCTCGCCTTAAAGTAAGTGTATAATTTATACAAACCAAAAGATGTTACACCAAAATAACAACGTGTGCCAAAATATTTCTCATTGTTAGTGTATACGTACCTACGATATACAAACGCCAGAATTTCTTCGGCAACAAATAACAAGGTCTTCCATACAACGTGATGTATTATGTTATGAAATGAACATAACATTTCGCAACGAGATGTTTATTCAACACGGTAGCGGTGCAGTGAAATCCTAAGAATATTTAACAAAATATGAATATAAGGCCCATGCCGTGTCAGCATTCACTAGAGCTTTTTCAGAAGGTAGATAGCATTGCGGCCCGTTAACATCGCATAAAAAGAGTTTCTCTAATTCATCAAATATTTCGTAAAATATGCCCACTCCACTGAATCCAACTACTTTTAAATTCCGACCTGAAATTTATTACAGCATTTAGAGTATTTAGCAGAGATAAATATTTTTTTTAAGTGCTACAACCGTCTTAAATCCTCTAAATTTCGTACTGTCTCTAATTAATTTGATTGAAAATCAAAAAAGATACTGATTCGAATTTGATAAAAATTCTATGGGACCAATCTGAAAGAATATCTTTTCAAATAAAAAATCAAAATCATTTTATAAATGACGAAGATATGAGGTATACAACCGAATTAAAAACATCCTCTTTTTGAAATCGATTGAAAATCACGTACTGCCGGCGACGGAAACTACACCCATTACCGAAATTTCAAAAAATTCTGTGGCGTGCTGGCCCACGAAAAAGTTTCTATACCAATCTCATAGATAAACTTTCCAGCTAGTTGCTAGGGGCAACGAATGTTGTTGATATAGACTTGACATTAGAGAAAATTTTATTTTCCGCATTTGGTTTTTGTAAATATCTTTTTAATTAATATATCGTATACAAAGTCAATCGGCATATCATTAATTCAGCAAACCCATGGACCTCCTTCTATTACAACAAAAGTGTATCTAATTTCGCTTTACTGGTGACCCCGACGTGATTAACTAGGCTTTACTGGTGACCTGTTTTGAACCGAAAGTCCACGTTTGCAGTAAATGTGTGTGATTTTGATTTTGTTGCTGATTGCGATAATTCTGATACTGATTCACATAAAAATGTCGCTCTCAACCGATAAGAACGAAGATGTTTGTCGTGTGGGCGTGCGAATTCCGCCGTTTTGGCCTGAAAAGCCGGCCATTTGGTTCGCGCAGATTGAGGGCCAATTCGCGATATCGAACATTACTACGGACAATACGAAGTTTTTCTACGTTATCGGCCAACTAGAACCGCAGTATGCTTCTGAGGTGGAAGATATAATCATCAACCCGCCCGACACCAACAGGTATGAAAAATTGAAGTCGGAACTTATCAAACGACTGTCCGCGTCACGAGAAAAGAAGGTCAAGCAATTACTTATGCACGCAGAACTTGGAGACCGTAAGCCATCTCAGTTTCTAAGACATTTGCAACATTTGGCTGGACCTGGAGTTCCCGAAGATTTTCTACGTACTATCTGGACCAGTCGCTTACCAAGTAGCACGCAAACGATAATCGCTTCGCAGATGACGTCTTCACTGGAAGCGCTCGCAGATCTCGCTGACCGCATCCATGACGTTGTTTCGCCTACAGCGCACGTAGCATCAACATCAAGTGTCATACCAGGAAGCTCTTTAGAAGCCATGAACCAACAGATTGCTGAACTTACCAAACAAGTGCAAGCTCTAACTGCGCAGGTGAACCGGCATTCACGTGCACCGAATCGTTCAAACAAGAAAACGCGCGGTCGTTCTAGCTCCACACGATCACAGTCGAACTATAGAAAATTTCCTGTGTGCTGGTATCATAATAAGTTCGGCAATGAAGCAAGTAAGTGCGTAAAACCGTGCGACTACCATGCGGGAAACGCGAACAGCAGTCGGTAATGGCGACGACCGATTGCCAAACTTCCGGTCGCCTATTTGTCACGGACGGCGCTACGAAGATGCAGTTTCTCATCGATACTGGCAGTGACGTATGTGTCTTCCCCCGATCGGCACTCAAGGAACGTCGTGAGAAAACAAATTATGAGCTGTGTGCGGCAAACGGTACACCCATTTCTACTTACGGCTACGCTCATTTAGTGCTGAACCTAGGCTTGCGCCGTGACTTCACTTGGCGATTCATCGTAGCGGACGTTACAAAGGCCATAATAGGTGTAGATTTTTTATCATTTTACAACCTCATCGTGGATTGTCGAAATCAACGTTTAATCGACAACACTACAAGCCTTACGTCCCCAGCTTCACCTGCACAGTCAACTGGGAACATTTCATCGGTAAAAGTTATTTCTGGAAATTCCGTATATCATAACATACTAAGCGAATACCCTGAGATTACTAGACCTTCCGGTGTCCACCGTGTTCCGAAGCATAATACCATGCATCATATACAAACTACTGCAGGGCCGCCAATAAGCAGCACACCACGAAGACTAGCACCGGATAAATTAAAAATCGCAAAAGACGAATTTGCAGATATGTTGAGGAACGGAACAGCCAGACCTTCAAAGTCACCATGGTCATCACCACTTCATCTTGCGCCTAAAAAAGATAACGGCTGGCGTCCATGCGGTGACTACAGAATGCTCAACGCTAGAACCGTACCAGACAGCTATCCCATTCGACACATACATGACTTTGCACATTGTCTCTCCGGCTGTCAAGTATACTCGGTTATCGATCTCGTAAAAGCTTATAATCAAATTCCTGTCTGCCCTGAGGATATTCCGAAGACCGCAATCACGACGCCGTTTGGTTTATACGAATTTCCGTTCATGACGTTCGGACTACGTAATGCCAGTCAAACGTTTCAACGATTTGTGGACGAGATGCTTAGGGGCCTTGAAGAGTTCTGCTTCCCGTTTCTGGACGATTTTTTGATCTTCTCACCTGATCAAGAATCACACAAGAAGCACCTTCATCTGCTCTTCAACAAACTAAAGGAATACGGCATGGTTATCAACACGAACAAGTGCATATTCGGTGTATCAGAGGTAACGTTTTTAGGACACAGCATCTCAGCAGCTGGGACTAAACCATTACCATCGAAGGTAGAAGCGGTTGCGAATTACCCACCACCGAAAACCGTCAGAGAACTGCGAAGATTCCTAGGAATGGTGAACTTTTACAGAAGGTTTATTCCTGATGCAGTGCGGCATCAAGCGCCTCTGAATGCACTGCTCACAGGATCAGTTAAAGGTTCACATCCCGTGCATTTATCAGAAGAAGCTACTAAAGCATTCATCACCTGCAAGGAAAGTCTCTGCCAAGCAGCACTACTCGCTCATCCAGACTGCCAAGCGAAGCTCGCTATAGTCACTGATGCTTCAGACACAGCAATGGGCGCAGCTTTACAACAGCATAAAGACGGCACGTGGGAACCTTTAGCATTTTTCTCTCGAAAGTTTTCACCATGTCAACAGAAATACTCGCCTTACGATAGGGAACTTCTCGCCATCTACGAAGCAATAAAATACTTTCGTCACATGGTGGAGGCGAGAGACTTTATTATTTACACTGACCATAAGCCCATAACTTTCGCATTTCATTCACGAAAAGAAAAGTGCTCACCAAGACAGTTCAGACATCTGGATTTTATTTCACAGTTTTCCACAGATATCAGGCATATTTCAGGAAAGGATAACGTTGTGGCTGACAGTTTATCACGCATCGAAGAGATTACTCAGCCCATCGATCTATCCAAGCTTGCTCAAGCACAAAGCACAGATCCTGAACTAGAACAACTTTTGGATAGCGATACTTCTCTGCGCTTGACAAAAATCAAACTGCCTGGATCTCACACAGAAATCTATTGTGACAAGAGCAGCAATGTGGCCAGACCTTATGTGACCAAAGACATGCGACGGCAAGTGTTCGAAAACTTGCATTCTTTTAGCCACCCTGGCACAAATGCGACGACGAAACTAATATCGGAACGCTATGTATGGCCTAGTATGCGGAAAGATTGCAGAGAGTGGACTCGTTCCTGCCTAGCATGCCAACGATCAAAAATAACACGTCATGTCTCATCTCCATTAGCATCATTCAGCTTACCTCGAGCCAGATTCATGAAAATCCACATAGATTTGATCGGACCTTTACCTCTCTCACAGGGGTATCGTTACTGTCTCACATGTGTAGATCGCTTCACACGATGGCCCGAGGCTATACCATTACAGGAGATAACAGCTGAAACAGTGGCAAAAGCTTTAGTTCACGGATGGATATCCAGATTCGGCTGCCCTGAAGATATCGTCACTGATCGTGGTCGACAGTTTGAATCAGAACTTTTTAAGCATCTGTCCCACATCATCGGATTTCAACGCAGACGAACTACAGCCTACCATCCGGCATGCAATGGACTCGTCGAAAGATTCCACAGACAGCTTAAAGCCGCCATTACATGTCATGCGACCAGAAGCTGGCTTGAAACACTTCCACTTGTACTACTGGGAATCCGGGCGGCATTTAAGGAAGACTTACAAGCGACTCCAGCTGAGCTCGTATATGGAGAGACACTACGACTCCCAGGGGACATTTTTTGTCAATCGGCTGATGGCACAGAGGACTTGACAGTATACACTGAAAGACTGCGCACATTCGCCAAAAATTTGTTGCCATTACCAACTTCTCACCATGGGAATAACCGCTCCATATTCATTTTCAAAGATTTAGCAACAGCATCCCACGTCTTTCTAAGAGATGACACCTCGCATCCATCTTTTCAAGCAGCTTACACAGGCCCGCATGAGGTGATAGAACGAGGGGATAAAGTTTTTAAGCTCCGCATAAAAGGCAAAGAAGTCACTGTATCAGTCGACCGCATTAAACCTGCCTACATACTTCGTGAGTTGGACCATTCTCCCGTCGTGGCAGCACCCGAGACCCGAGACGCTCCAGTGACCACCACTCGATCAGGACGAACAGTGCGTTTTCCAGAATATTATCGCCCGTAGGACGGTCTCTGGAGGGGGGTGATGTGGCGTGCTGGCCCACGAAAAAGTTTCTATACCAATCTCATAGATAAACTTTCCAGCTAGTTGCTAGGGGCAACGAATGTTGTTGATATAGACTTGACATTAGAGAAAATTTTATTTTCCGCATTTGGTTTTTGTAAATATCTTTTTAATTAATATATCGTATACAAAGTCAATCGGCATATCATTAATTCAGCAAACCCATGGACCTCCTTCTATTACAACAAAAGTGTATCTAATTTCGCTTTAATTCCATTCGTTCAATGATCTTATGATCTATTTAGTGTATCTATTATGTAATGCTGTTTAATAAACATGAATCAATCAAACAATACGCGAGTCATCTATCTAAAAATCTAGAGATATAATTAGATCATGTTTTATGATTACCACTATCTCACGTGATCTATTCCCAATATTTCAACTAGGATCTAACAAGCACATCTAACTTACAGAATATAAGGCAAGTATAAAAAGGTATTAACTGATAAGAGTAGATAAGGCCAGATTTATGGCATAACATGATGCTATTAACACGCGGATTGGGGTTTCGCTTCACAACAAAATACCAAACTGTGCGCTAGAATTACATTACTGTAAATATATGATGGAAAGAGATCTTACCTACTTGCTATGCTATTGAATGATAAACATAAAACTGGAGTAATTCACTTTACCTTTATAGAAATTTGTTGCATTAGATAACGATTGCTAAGGTTATTAGGTAAGTATAAACAATTATACGACAACTGCGTAGTAAAGTAATGAAACGACATCTACAGAACACTTTATGAAAAAGAGGGAAAATATATTTATATATTATTTGAAATAAGCAAGTGTTACAAAATACTTCACTTCGGGAGCTGATGCAAGCGGCGTAGTATATATACGAGCGACGGAGAAGGCTCGGGCTCACTTTTCGGGCAGCGCTCAGAGGCGACGGACGTTTTATAAAATCACGCTATTAATTATTGTCGGTTCTTAGTAAATCTTAATAAATATTTGTATGTTGATTGTAAAGTTACTTTTTTTAAAACTAAAACCACTTAGGATTTCCAACATCAGAAGTGGGATATAACCCTATTCTGACTTGGTTATTCTGATTTTAAATATTGCTTTACTTTTGCTGTTGTGATTTTAAAGAATATCCGCCTAAATTTTTGTGGCTATGGCTGAGACTAGTAAACGTAAAAGTCGTAAAAGAGATCGAACGTCTATTCCTGGTTTAGAAGCCCAGCTTCAAACTTTCATAAGCCGCTTAGGTGTTTTGGAAGATTCCAGGACACGCAGTGCAAGTGTTGTTGCGAGTGCATCGCGCGCCATGTCGGCGCCTGCACCGGATGCTTCGGCACGCCAGCCGCGTCATACGAGCCGTCTGCCCGCTGACTGCGCTGTCGAGCGTCGAGTCGTACCCTGCAAGTCTGGACCTGTTCGTGCCATGTACAAGCACGCCTCCGCCCACCGCGGATATGGTTATAAGTAGCCGAAAACCTCATTAATGCTATGATGCCATGCCGGTAAGATCGAACCATGTATTTATGTCGAATTTCGATCTGTCTTAGCATGATTTTGATTCGTTGTGTAGTCAAATTGATCATGTGCGCAATCTAAATAGACGGGACGACAGTGAGTGTTTAGCACGTATAGGTAATTGTCTAAAAGGTGACGCGAGGTCGTGGCTATACGATTGGGTTTGTAAAGATCGTAGTTGGCCAAATTTCAAGTGTGAATTTAAGGCATTGTGCCCTATACGAGTAAATATCGCGAACATTTTATTTGATGTTATGAAAACTGATTCTGATAACTACCCCACGTATGCAGAATACGCTGGACGTTTGTTGTTACGTTACGCATTGTTAACGATTTGAGTGATGAATGAGTTCATTGTAGCGATAGTTACACGCTGGTGTTACTGATACTCAAATTCGCGCAGCTGCTATGAATTTAGTGAGTTTTTTGCCCATTTATGTGAAACCTCATCAGATTACACCCGTTCGAGCTCGTGGTGTTTTTCGCAAAGGTTATGTTCAACAAAACAAGCGAAAACGCGAGTATAGTGATTCTAAAGAGTGAGGCAGAATTTTCCATCAACGTTGAATTTTCTACAACTGAAATAGATTACTAAGGTCAAATGATTACTAATGGTCAGGTGAGACCGAGCGAGCACAAGGTAGAAGCTTCTGTTAACACGTAAGTGCCAAGCAATGTCTAAAGAGGTTAGACATTTTTAATGCTACTAAGTTAGTTTTTGTTACTTTAGACGGTACATCCCCGGTTATTCATTCAAAACAGAACTCGCAATGGTACCGTTAAGATGCGGTGATGAATAATACTGCGTCCACACTACCAGACGCTGACCAGCAACTCCAAGACGCTTATGTCAACAAGGGTAGTTAGCAGTCACGAACCTTCACCGTTGGCGATTTTGTGTTCGTGAACAGGTCGTCACAATCTACGGGAAAGCTGGACTCTGGCATGCTGGGGCCCTACAAGGTCCTGCATGTGCTGCCACCCACCGCTGTAGCTCGAAACTTCGCGGCGGGTCTTATGGCAAGACAACGCAAGCGGCCGCCGATCACATGGTGTTTTGGCGGGGCGAATGGACGCTGGAGGCTTGTTCTGCGTTCTCCACTGCGGATATCTGTCTCACCAATGTGACTCAGCGATGACTGCACTTTGTGTGGCGTCGTTTGCAATGTGTGATCATTTCGCACAGTTGCCTTCTCTCTATTTGCAATGTGTGAGGTGGCCTATGCCTCTTCATGCAGTTGCCTTTTGCAATATGTGACGAGATTATTCTCTCCACATAGTTGCCATTTTTGCAATGTATGACGTGGCTTGTGATTGCCATGTCATATAGTTGCCGTTTTTGCAATATATGACGTGGTTTGTGATTGCTATGTAATACAGTTGCCGTTTTTGCAATGTATGACGTGATTTGTGAGTGCCATGTCATACAGTTGCCGTTTATGCTATTTATGACGTGATTTGTGAGTATTACATTATACAGTTGCCGTTTTTGCAATGTGTGACGTGGTTTGTGAGTGCCATGTCATACAGTTGCCCTTTTTTCAATGTATTACGTTATTTGTGAGTGTTATGTCATACAGTTTCCGTTTTTGCAATGTATGACGTGATTTGTGAGTGTCACGTCATACAGTTGCCATTTTTGCAATGTGTGACGTGGTTTGTGAGTGCCATGTCATACAGTTACCGTTGTTGAAATGTATGACGTGTTAATGAGTGTCATATCATACAGTTGCCGTTTTCTATTACAATGTGTGGCGAAGTTTAGAAGTCCGGAATTCTGAAATTCGCAATACATTTATTTTTCTTTATTTACAATGCTAACATGCGCCTATAACCATTACTTCTTCTTACATCTTTTCATAAAATTGTTATGAAAACTGCGTTGGTTGTACTTGAGTGCACGCTTGTGCTTCTAACACAGTTGTTTTGCAGTCTCCGTTTTCAATGTTTATTACAAGTACCTGTTGAATTTCTCTTAATTGAAATTTCTTTGAATTGAGCAACAGCTTCATTTTAATTTTGAAATGGTTTCAGTTACCAACGTTATGCCTGTACATCGGGTACTAAAATCATGTTTTGTTGTGTTATAGAAGAAGACACAACGGCCGAGGTCGACGACAATGTGCCGCTTGAAGATGAAGCAGCTGTTGAGGACAACACGCAAGCAGGAACGGCCGTGTTACAAAATACTTCACTTCGGGAGCTGATGCAAGCGGCGTAGTATATATACGAGCGACGGAGAAGGCTCGGGCTCACTTTTCGGGCAGCGCTCAGAGGCGACGGACGTTTTATAAAATCACGCTATTAATTATTGTCGGTTCTTAGTAAATCTTAATAAATATTTGTATGTTGATTGTAAAGTTACTTTTTTTAAAACTAAAACCACTTAGGATTTCCAACACAAGTTTATTTTTCTTAATTTTAAGTACCTATTTATCTCAAATTCTTATTATATTATTTTCAGATACAAATAAGCCGTAATCAGATGCAAATAAAACATATTTCTATTATAAGTAAACAAATCTTTCAACACTTATAATATCGTTTGGTTCTGTTCTGACGCTCCCACATTAATTACAAAAGTTTAAACTTACATTTTATATCATGATAATTTTATGTCATACAAAGAAGCGGGTGTACAATAAAG
This sequence comes from Ennomos fuscantarius, assembly GCA_905220475.3. Taxonomy (NCBI): domain Eukaryota; kingdom Metazoa; phylum Arthropoda; class Insecta; order Lepidoptera; family Geometridae; genus Ennomos; species Ennomos fuscantarius. The sequence goes on along the minus strand of HG992026.1, from coordinate 5,702,939 downwards.
ATCAAGGTAAGAGAAAAGTTTGAGTCGCGGGCAGGATTTGAACCCGCATCCATCAGACGGCATGTTTAAGCCGGGATATGGTCATGTAATTATAATCTGTTAATTACGATAAGCATCAGGCTATACTGCTGTATCATTACAAATAACAACGCATGTAAAATAATAAAGAGTTAATTAATATTGCATGAGACGATTTAACTTTTCTGGCTTATAATAAAGCAAGTATACGGTAAGGCAACCTTGCGCAGACGCATCGGCCGTCCATTCATTGAGCATGTAGGTCACCGTATACATCGCGCGTACGCCGAATGGTAACTACAGACAGACAGTACATGAATATCTTAAATCTAAATATATATAACTCAAAGGTGACTGACTGACATAGTGATCTATCAACGCACAGCCCAAACCACTGGACGGATCGGGCTGAGAAATTTGGCATGCAGGTAGATGTTATGGCGTAGGCATCCGCTAAGAAAGGATTTTTCGAAATTCCGCCCTTAAGAGGGTGAAATGGGTGGTTCAATTATTTTCCCACAGGCCACGCCGCGGGCGAAGCTGCGGGCAGAAGCTCGTTTTATACGTATAATATTCCCAAAAACTCATAACTCTACATTTATTTGAATACTTTGTAAAAACGGTGTAACTGGTAGAAGAAAAAATACATTAATCAATCCAAACCGAAAACGCTTATTCGTGAAATCGGTCAATAAAAATAGCTCAGCTATGATCCATAATTTATTCCTATTGATCGATGTTATCCATGGCTTTTCGAGGATGTGGGCTTTCAATGATATGGCTTCGCCAGAATATCTTTCGATATCGAGTACGAAACCTATTTAGGGCCCGCCGTTTTAACTATCTGTATCGGTTATAATACTCATAATATATCATAGAATAAAAAACTAACTTTTACAGAGCTTCACAATTCATATATTTTTGCTTAAATATACATTGTAACACAGATAAAATGATAAAAATACGTCAAAATGTTAAATATATTATACCCGATGAGATTGTTGCAAATTTTGCTTCTTGCAGATATTATTCAAAAACTTTCAAGATTATACTTAGTATGTATTTATAGTAGGTAAGTTTTATTTTATAGCACCACCGTCCATGCTCATTGATCTATCTCTGCCCGTCCAAAGGTTGTGGAAGAGATCGCTTTTTAGCGATAAGACCGCCCATTGTAACCTACTTATAAGCTTTCCAATTTTGTATTTCGTCACCTTGGTGTCAACAAAGAGTTTATCTATCTATCTATACTGATTGGGGTAAAATAGGTATGTATGTAAAGCTAGTTTCTGTAAAAATATTCCTTAAGCACAACAAGTTAAATTGTACACATTACTTTATGTATGACTTTATTCAAATACGTTTATTATTATTGAATATCATTAATCTTGCATAATTATAATTGCGCAGCCATGTTTATAAGACCAACAGATGTATCGAAAACAATGCATGCGTAAGAACCGCTCTAAACTATCTGAGATAACACTATCTATTCAAGGAATTCTAAAAGTATATCTCATAGACCTCTACTCTAGAGCTGTATCTATTATGTGCTGGCCTTAATGAAATAAAGTTATTAACAAAAAAAAACTAAATTTAGTTATACATTCATCCTATTTTTACAATCTTTTATTTGTACTTCACGAGGACTTATTTATTCATTTATTTGTTTGTATCATTAATTAATGATTTTAAGGAGTAGTCCTTAAATCGTTTTCAGGATTTGCAAGGTACAAACAAATAAATGAATAAATAAGTCCTCGTGAAGTACAAATAAAAGATTGTAAAAAAGGATGAATGTATAACTAAATTTAGTTTTTTTTTTGTTAATGACTTTATTTCATTAAGGCCAGCACATAATAGATACAGCTCAAGTGGGATTACAAAACGGAGGTAAGTTATTATTATATTCTGACATAGATTGAATGAAAATTGCACTATGCATTAGGTTAATAACTAAATTAATAAAACTACATCTTTGTCCAAATAGCGTATTGTAAAAAAATACGATTTGATTGTTTTTCAAACACACAACGCGATGGTGATTCTATTATTAGTGCGTACCTGCATTAAATTTCCTATTTCCTAGTAGCATCTAGGTTTGAACTGTGGTAAAGTAAATATGCCTTTTAAGCTTTTTAAATCCCTTAACAATATTATTGATCAAACAAGCAAAACAAACTTTTGTATCCCCTTTAATTGTATATGTTTGCGAGTGTGTTTGCCGTGGGCGTGTATGGTCGATACAAATGAGATATTACATAGTTGTTATAATTTAAGGTTTGGATGGTCCGTTAAAATCTAGAATAATGCAAGACGAGTATACGTACTTCATAAACCGCAGGAACCGGCTAATCTTCAAATGGTACAGTTGCTAAAAAAAAACCTATCAATAATTCCTATCAGGAAACTTTTCTCACAATACTTACCAAAACCTGAAAAGGATATTGTATTTTGCCTAACTTCCTCTAGTCCCATTGTTTACATTGATTAACGAGAGCGAAACAAAGGAACGCAGCTAATTTAGGTATACCTAGTATGATAATGATATTTATGTGAAACCCAAACTGGTCGTAAAGAAACAAAGATTTTGTAAACAACAGCTTATTATTAATTTAATAAAAAAATATATAAGTTGGCCCTAATGCTTTTGTACGCTGTTCTGTACTGTACTCTACGTAAGCATTTTTTCTAGTATGGACACTATAAAATTCTCAGGTTCAGATATACTTAGGTAATATTTCGGATCTAACTATGAGCTCATTTTGGAAAGTGCGCATTGGAGTTGCATAACCAGGTTCTGCCATCACCGTTTCACCATCGGACAACGGTACGGAAAAACGCCATCGTTACATGGTTAATATCTCATATGTACGAACAAAGCTATTTATCTCCACGTTTATCATGCGAACAGCCAAAGAGTGGAACGCTTTAACACCGTCCGTATTTAACGAAAACTCTAACCTTGGCGTCTTCAAATCGAGAGTTAACATCTTCTAGGCAAGCGTGTTACATTCTAGAACGCATCGTCACTTACCATCAAGTGAGATAATGGTCAAACACAAGCCTATCAAACAAAAAATATATCTTAGTTAATAAACTATAGAATCAAATCGGACTTCCAGAAATAATAATTATAAAAAGCCTATTCTTGCTATTAGACAAAATTGGCATCAATTCATTGATAAACAAGTATCATGTATAGTCTTTAGAGACTTAAAAAATTGTTGTGATGACGCTAAAATGCTTACAATGTTAATAATGAGAAACATCCAATGAATAGTTTTATCAACCACAATATAGAATAGAAAACAGCAAAATTACTAAGTATTAATTGGCAGTTTCCGTATCTAAAGTACTCGATACGTCTGATTCATCATTAGCTATACGCCACGGATGCAAGGCCTTTACGCCTTGAATGAGGTGATAACGATTGTACATTTTTTCCTCAACAATACAACTGTGTGTGCGTAAACAAAGGGTATCCTGACAACAAGGTCTAGACTCCTAAAAATGCATTGTACCCTAAATCCCCAGTAGAAGTAGAAACATTACTACGAAATCGCTCTCAAGAAAAATAAATTTTTGATTAATGAATTTAATATAGCTAAAATTTTATTAAGTAAATAAAATGTTTTTACCTGTAATTATGTTCTCATTGCTGAGGTGAAAAGTTGTATTATATATATGTTTTGGATCTCGTGCTGAATCCTTCGCTTAGTCTAGTCAAAATCATCTCAAATAAAGAGTTGGTTATAATGAATGCTTTTATGAAGTTTTGGAGAGAACACGAAAATGTGGTTTTCATCTTTGTATTTTATCATTGTCAGGGTTGCATTGCATTTGATCACTGTTTACTTTTCCGGTTTGTCAAGTTTTGGTAAATACATAGTATTCAATTACCATAGATAATATCTCTCCGTTCCCGCCAAAATCTCACCACAAACATTGTACCCTTTGACCTTAATTTCCTTCTGTCTCTTTCTCTCTCTCTCTGTCCTCCTTGTATTTGTTTCATTTGTAATTATGTTTTCGTTACTGACGTGGAAAGTTGTGTGAGCAAGTATTTTTCATTTTAAAATTTTCCTCAATACTATAATCCTTCGCAGTCGATGCAAAAATCAACTTTGCTCACTTGTTGTAGAAATAACAAATAACTATTAGCTTCAATTCAATATAATTATGAAACGAAATAGACTGAGTCATTAAAAATTATACTAAAAGCGTATAATTTGCATGAAAATTCTTGTAAATATTACTAACTGTATTTCCCGGAGTTATAGGACGCTGAATTAACAATCTACAACTCACAAAATAAGGGCTAACCCAGTAGTGTACAGTGCTATTATTTATTTCGTTCTGCGAGTCTAGCTCTAAGACCTACTCTTAGAATGTATAAGTACTATTGATATCGCGGAAGTGGTTTGCAAAATAAGACTAAGTGTCGTTCCTTCCTCTCCGCATCATTTAGACAACACATTCAAGGGTCAGTAGCATGTCGTTGGACGACTCCAAGTCCTTAATAAAACTATAGATGAATTGAGGGGTCAGTAGCCCCAACACCTATAAATATTTTTTAATACTATTATTAATTAGCTAATATTGTCGACCTAATCTAAATATATATAACTCAAAGGTGACTGATTGACTGACTGACATAGTGATCTATCAACGCACAGCCCAAACCACTGGACGGATCGGGCTGAAATTTGGCATGCAGGTAGATGTTATGACGTAGGCATCCGCTAAGAAAGGATTTTTCGAAATTCCACTCTTAAGAGGGTGAAATGGGTGTTTGAGTTATTTTCCCATAGGCCACGCCGCGTGCGAAGCTGCGGGCAGTAGCTCGTCCTTAATAAAACTATAGCTGAAATGGGAGGTCAGTAGCCCCAACACGTATAAATATTTTTTAATACTATTATTAGTTAGCTAATATTGTCGACCTTATAAGTAAATACGTAGCTGAGAACGGCCTACATTTTGTCGACGCGTACGTAATACACTCAAGCTCGTGAGGTACACGATCGTGTCAGTGTCAAGAGCGCCCATGACGTTGATTGTAGATATAGCATCAACAACATACACGTTAACATTGACCTTAAGATGTTTCGAATGGGATCGTCCAGATTCGCTTTTAAATGTTTATTGATTTACCAGTGAAATACCAATACTGATCTGATGAAAAAGATAACATCATTAAGGTCCATCACAGCACAACGAAGAGACTTTAAAAAAATACTTTTGTATCATAATTTAGGCATTTCTATTCTATTGTGAAAAGACCACAGACGTCCAGTCATTCCTCACGCAATGAAACATTTTTCCTACTGTTTCGTTCTGATGCTTCCTGGTAAAATTCTATATAATGATAGAAGACAGGACTAAATCTTGAGTAGTACATTTTTTTACCTTTGATAGGCTTGCATTTGACCACTCTTATCTAATGGTAAGTGACGACGCGGTCGACGATGGAACATGATTCCTTAGAAGATACCGGTTCACTCATGCCTTGAAAACTCCCAAATATATTTTTCAGGAAACAGAGACTCTGGTAACTTATCCTATTCCTTTACCGTCCGTGCAATAAATGTTGAAGCGAAACACTTTGTGCGGATTGGAGGAATGCCCACCATATCCGGATGACGTGTTTCCGTGCGTCGTGTTGTGCGATGGTAAAAAAGACACGGGGGAATTAAGTTGTATAATTCCACCGCACACCCTAAGAAGTGCAGCTTGTAAAAAGCCGATAGTCAGGCCACTTTGCGTCGGTGCTCACGGCTTTGTAGCTTAGCCTTCACCAGCGCTTCGTCACCAATGAGCTTTATTCGTCTTTAAATCGAGTCCAAAGCATCGAGCTGATACTTAACTGAGCCATCCCAGAGATGGCTGCAGTATTCCATACACGATCGAACTTGTGCTTGATAGAGATCTAACAGATGCCCTGGTGTGAAATACTGCCTAATCTTCCCAAGAATGCCCAACTTCAGTGCAGCAATTTTGAATCAAATACATACAAGTTCTAATATATGATTATTATAAACAGACTTCTTTTAAAATGTTTGATTTTAACGAATGATAAAATAGTATAAAAATTTTATATCAGCTCCAATTCGCAGCGGAAGATCGAAATTGTGTCATTTCATTATTGTTGTTGTACAAGATAAGATTGTCGCGTTTAGCCCAAGCGGCCATTGACACACATTGCGTAGATTTTACAATAGATACATCAAATATAATATCTAAGACTATTGTTTTTACATAACGGTTCTTATAGCTAAGTGGAAGATTCATTCAGGGGTCATGCTTAGTATATAGTATATAGCCTAGTATATAGTATAGGTATATGAATCCAATGAGTCATGACTCGTGCTTATTCTTATTTGACAGATACTATAAATCAGCGTTGCAATGGGACAAGGCTACTGAATCCTCCATCATAGATAGTGGTCTTGAGTATTTTTATTGTTTATAGGTTAGCAGTAGCCAATAGGATTTCCAATTGTTTTGAGAATTGTTTCGTGGGCCACCTCACTCGGTCTAATTGTTGAAAAGGTAGCTTTAAAGCTTACCATTGGGAGAGTAGACGCGCAAGTTGATCGGCACAGGCGATATTCCCTTGTTGGAGCCGGTGATGCGGTCCGTCTCCGATTCGATCTCGCTGCGCACCTCATTGAAATCCACGAACTTCTTCCCTTTGCAGTGCAGAAACTCCGCATATTCTGCAAAAGGTCTTCTATTAATACGAGTATGACTGCCGAAAAATCCATTAGAGAGCTCACACAATATTGGAAGATGTTTTTTTGTGGGCTGAAGGAATTATTATTGGAATTAATAGTATAAAAATACTATATATATTTTGTGGTAATAAGCCCTGAACCAGCAAACCTCTGAATGAAATGATTAGATTATATAAAATACTGTGACTTTGGCCTGCTGTTAGGATGTTAAGATCAAATAATATTTGTGGTATTATATGATAAGCAAAGTGGTAGTCCCTTTATACACAGAGAGTGGCAGATTTACCAGCTGGCTGAGTAGGCTGGAGTATAGGGCGGCCAGTTTTATGTACACAGCAACGAATCTCGAAAATTTAACAAAAATTACAATATTTTAGATGATTGAGCACACATCATAATACTGCAATTTCTTTGACAAAGAAAATGTAATTAAATATGATTGTGATCTAGGATATTGAATTGCAGTGTTACCTACTGGCAGCAAATATGTAAATCCGCCACTGTGCACAGTTCTATCTTATTTAACATAACAAACAAATGATAAAGTTTACCTGCATTTGCGTTTATGAGCTGAAGGATCAACGGGCGGCGTGTCACAATGCCTGAGCCTCGGGGTAAGAAGTCTCTAAACAAGACAAAATTTACATTATAACCTCAATCAATACCATAGATACACTGTTCCCTGACCCTATTATGGTATCAGCTCTCCAATGGGCTAGCACATTTTTAAGATGTATACACATCGTGATCATGTTCTAGTTATTTATTCCTTTCAAAAAATCACAATTTTCATCATGATAGCATAGCAAATGTCTGTAAAAATCATTTAAACAATTTTAAAGACCTTGAACCTTGGGTGAATCTAGTTTGCTGATGTCAGACAAATAGCATAGATCATAATTGTTGACTTGATCACAGTAAGCAGTAGGTATGAGTCATGGTATCAATGTAAAAAAGTCAGATAAAAAATCAACATAAGTATGTAGGTAAGTAGTGTGGCCTGTGTGGCCAGCAAATTGAGCACTAGCTAAGCATAAAACAACCTGCACATTAGCACAATACATATAGTTAACAGTGCAAGTCACATAGTGCCTAAGCCAGGGCCCATGGCTCAACATTTTGTCAATATTCTATCTAGTTTCAAAACTAAACAGCAAAATGTATTTGTATGTGCATGAGATTTGGTTTGAAATAATCAGACTCCCATTCGCATAAAATTGTTTTCGGTTCTCAATTTGAACTACACATTCAAACTATATTTTACTGTGTTACTCATACCATCATGTATTGTGTACCTAATTTTATTATTTTGTTGCCTGGAAGATATTAAAAACATAATGATTGGTGTAAAACTACTAAATCTAATATTTAACTTAAAATTAAATTATGTTGTTTGAGGCTTTCAACTCTGTCCATTAACTACAAATTCCATTTAAGCAAAAAAAATCTGGACAAATATTATTACATGCATGGAGAACATATTATTAATGAGTACATTAGTGTAGATAGAGAGAAGAACAAACCCCGTATGTGAATTAATTACTGATATAAAACTAGCAATCTCCTGCAATATTGTTCACATAGAAGCAGGCACGGATTCAGTCTGTAAGAACAAAAGATCTAGCAGATAAAAACAAATCGTGAATAATTTTGTTTTTACAAAACATGAGTTTGAAGTCTAGGCAATTTGCCTGCGAAAAAACCAAGTCTGAAGTTATGCATAAATTGCATTGCATTGCATTTGCAAAGAGAGTTTACACTAAGTTTCAACTGTTTGATGTGAAGAATTTTTCCCTGGTGAAGGCAATAAATCATATAGATTCATTACTGAATCAAATATTGATGAACCTGTTTTAGAACTGGTTAGTGTAAGGACTACACAATGAACTATAAAAATGTCATGCAACTCATAAATATCCTAGCAATAGCAGTTTAGGAAAAAGGTAATATTATTATACATTAGTACTTAAACCCAATCAAATTTGTTTTATACACTCAACAACGCTGTATTCTCTGGACCAGGTAAACATCACTGTCCATGGTGTCCACCCAGTCATGACAAAAGATACCATTAGTAATATTACAAAAGGTACCAGTATACCAGTGATTAACAGTAATTATAGCTTCGAAACCGTCACGGGAAGTCTCACCTGCCGACAAAATTTTCTAAAACTGAACTCTTTCCTGCAGACTGACCACCCACTACTGCAATTTGGGGAAGGTCTAGGGACATGTGCACGCCCATTTGCACAAATGCATCTTGCAGTTTGTTTACAATGGGGATCAACTGTTGCATTCCAAAATTCCCAACCATTTTTTCTAAGATACATTAAAGTTTTATCACTAAAATAAACTAATTACACTTGCTCATTATTTATTCATCATCGATAAACTGACTTTTTTTTTCAATTCAATATGGTGGTGGGTGCTATTCTTTATAGCAGTCCTTCTCGATTGAATTTTGTAAATAATCGATATTTTACTGTAACCTATCGCTATGGTGTGAAGCCGTGAACTTTTAGCTTGCTAAATAATTATTAGTAATCTGTGCCACGAACCAAACCAATCTGAATTGGTACTTGATGTTTGTGACAATCTGTGGAAGATTATCTTCCAGCTATTTGAACAATTTTCCATTAACTATTTTTTTTCATACATAAATAAATCTATCTATTACAATCATCTTAAGCACCCTTATTCTATCGAGTTTCATAGTGACATTAACAGCACAAAGAAATGCACAAACACGCGAGCGTAGAAACGCACAAACGACAACCAAACGTACAAACAAAATATGAAGTGTGAAATTAAGGCGTTTCAAATCAAATACTTTAATACCCGTCTAAAGTCTATTAAAATACGACTTAACTAAACAACACATCCCCAGGATTCTCGTGTATTTTATATAACGTTTTTTTATCTTTTTTGATTATATACTGAACGCTCATTGGTTGCTTATTGATCATCGTATATATATAAAAGATACAAGTATAGAGTATTTGGCATGTTGACTTGACACGAGTTTTACAAACGTACTAAATAAACCGAAGGCTAAAATACGAATCTAGGGTCCGTATTATAGAACGATGCTCAGTCATCGATCGGTGCTCAAGCAGAGATTTCATTCATAAAGTGGTCAATTAGTGAATGAAATCTCTGCTTGAGCACTGATCGATGACTGAGCATCGTTCTATGATACGGACCTAAGAGCTGTCAAACTTCAGTAGAGGTGTGCATTAGTGTTGTGTGCCGTGACAACTCAACATAGTATGTTTACAACAAGTGCTTTAGTTGAAGTTGAAGAAACAGTTCGTTCTTTTTCGCGTGGAATCCACTATCTCCAGTGACCACAGCCAATGTAAATTAGTCGAAACGCCAAAAATATATTTTAGCATGATTAGGTCCTGTGTTGAAGAATAATTACAAGTTTTACTATACCCGTGTGCAGAATTCGAGATCAAAAATGTAAACAAACAAATGTCAAAAAATGTCAGTGTCAAAGCGATATTTCAGAGGTACGGCACATTTTTTTCACCCGAAAAAATTCAATACATTCTTAAGTACTTTTATATACCTGCTATAAAATAAGTAGGTACTGACACAGATTATATAATAGGTACTATACTAGTACTGGTATAGTTGTATTCACGGATATTTATAATATTTGTTATGATGATTGCGTTTATCTTGAGATACGCATTGATTAATGTTTATAAGACCGCCCTGAATTTCATGCACTTTCAAGTTTTTAAGTTCTCAACATACGAAAATACCTATATACTCGTAAGCTACCTAATATGCGAATTAATTCGAGTTCGAGGATTGAAGCACGAATCGAATAATAAAAGCGGCGACTGCACAAAATGTTTTGAACCTTGGCAGTGTTCCAGTCTAAGAAAAATAACTGCACGAGAAAAACTTTCGGTTAGTCTAAATTTGTTTAAAATAGGTAATAACCATGTAAAACTAGAAGCTTTAAAACAATTTAATAATTCAATTGCATCATACTATGCTCTAAAAATAAGTAAAACTAATTTCTATCATCAAATCGTAGACTGCAAAATTTTAAATCAATTTTTTTGTGCTGTTATCCTCTTTGTTTACCTTTTTGATCTCGAATTCTGAACTCTAGTATAGCAAATTACTGTCGTCTTTTTAAATTCTTTTCAAATTACCTATTTCTATACCTAAATGACAACAAAAATGTTTGACAAGAAAAAGAAAAATACCTATTAATTTTACTTTGAAATTTTGTATCAATATATTTTCAGCCAGATACCTAGCGTTAGATGTTTCCCAATAATATTTTATGTTTCTTTGTTAATATTTACCAGGTTTACCTTTTGCTAACCAGAATCTGCATTTGCACTCAACATCATATGATACTTACATAATACATTTATAAATATGTACTATGTTGTAATCAATCACCAATTTAAAATTTCGAAACGCTTAAATGATATTTTAGTGACTACAGCTTTTAACAACTAGGATAATATTATTTGAAATTCTAAAAATTTATAGGTTTCATACTTTTCTTGTTTTCATTTTTTTTACTTGCGTATATGCTGTATATGTAATATTTGCCTACAGATAAATCTCAAGAATGCAAAATAAGTATTTAGGTAATTAAAAACATAAATGCCTACATTCGTTCCTGAAATCAGTTTGGGAGGTAAGTAGTTAAACGATATCATATGACTAGCACCAATTGTGTTGTTTCGATAAAATTAAAATCGTGTTCAACTTGAAATTATTTCCTAAAAATACATTACTTGTACACACCTATCTACATAAATATAGCAATGTAAAATTGGTGTGGTATATTATGTAAGTTCTGAATGGCAAATACAACCAATGACACTAAACATTAGTGGATCAATATCGTTTGACATGCGCAGTAAATCTAGGCCACCAAATAAAAATAACGTAATAGGTACATCAAACGAAACGATGATATAAGTTTCTCTTATATTTAAATAATAAGTATTAAATAAAGAAATGTTTTTGGCATTTTTATAACTTACAAGCAGGTACTACTAGAAATATATATAGGTAGTAAGCGGGGTGCTATAGACATCGATATTTTTTATAAACGATTATCAATGAAGTTACACAATTATTGTCACCAGTATAGGCAAAGTATTCAAACTAAGATTATGATGTTATAAAAGTAGATAAATTAAAGTTAGAAGGCACACTTTACTCACCTGCCAACGAAATTCTCCAAAACCGAACTTTTACCCGCTGATTGTCCACCCACCACAGCAATTTGTGGTAAATCCAACTGCATATGCACGCCCAGCTGAGTGAAAGCATCTTGAAGCTTATTCACTATTGGAATCAACTGTTCCATCCCCATATTTCCGGCCATGGCTGCCGGTTTTCTCAAACGATCCTCGTCCTATGAGCCTTACCGCAGATCTCTCTGGTACTGATTTTTCGTACATCAATATATCAAGCAACCTGCAGTGCGCATGCGTAAATGTAAAGGGCAAGAGGGAGGTTTCACCTATATCTTTATAGAATTTTTATAAGTACTTTGGAGCGCATGTTCTCTAAAATGTATCTTGTGTAAATAATTATAGGTACAACCTACCTACTTACAAAAAATAAGTATCTTCGAATTAATATCAAGTTTAAGAATCAATAATCTTTTAGGTATATTTAGGTAAATGTGCGCTATTTAGTTAAGTCTTTACTTGATATAATCATTGTATTTCATAAAAATTATAAAATATTAACTACTAACTTAACTACTCACTTTTATCATAAGGCAAGGTTGTGCAACTTTGCCTTATAATAAAATTATTATTTTAATCGTAACTTTAGACAATGAATTTCTTGTATGTTGTAATAAGCATTTGATTATTTATATATCGAATAATAATAATCATTATTATTAAATAATATATTGTGTTTCTAACAACACAGAAGGAAACGCGCTTAGAACTAGCAATCAAATGATTTTATTTTCGCTTTTTAGTTATACCTTAGGTTGTGCAACCTTACCTTATAATAAAATTGTCATTTTAATCATAACATTAGACAATGAATTTCTTGTATGTTGTAATAAGCATTTGATTATTTATATATCGAATAATAATAATAATTATTATTAAATAATATATTGTGTTTCTAACAATACAGAAGGAAACGCGCTTAGAACTAGCAATTAAATGATTTTATTTTTGCTTTTTAGTTATACCTTGTTCTCCCCTAATAGTAAACGGTATGATATTTTATGTTTCTTGGTTTCACTTCGATGGCTGCTCTGATTCGGATGAAAATATCACACAGGCTGCGTACCTATGTTACATTATAGAAAGTATTTATATTATAATTTTTATCTTGGAATAAAATTATTACGTGCGAAGTTGGTGAAACTTTGGGTTACCCAAACTACCTTCCTACTTCATTTAATAAAATATATAAACAATATCGATATTATGAAAATCGATTATACTTGCATTTAAAATAAGCCCCTAGCCTAGCACTTTTACTGTCACTTGGTGTGGTGAAATGAACTGTCAACTTCAAATCTGACCTTTTTGATTTTTGTTTTTGCTTTGGCTTCACAATTTTGTATATTTAGCCAGTGTCAAGTAATTGATAATTTCTCAAATTAATTATTATATATTTAATCAATATATAATGATATACATATATATATATATATATCATAAGTCAAATCACAGTCTAAGTTTTCAAGTCAAGTCATAGTCTAGTCTTGTCAAGTCATACTCCTACAAAAGTGGTGGAAACTTTACCAAAAGCTACTATGGAGTTTTGGAAACAATACGAAAAGTAACGTTTTACCATCATTATACCACTTTCCCATAATCATGCCTGTAATCCCTAACTTACACTAAACTAATGATCCCTAATATAGCTTCAGGTTTTCTTGGTATATTTGTTTCTTTTTAATGTGTTTTATGAGATTTCGTTGCCAGCATCTATGGTCCGTATTACAGAACGATGCTCAGTCATCGATCGGTGCTCAAGCAAAGATTTCTATCACTAATTGATCACTTTATGTATGAAATCTCTGCTTGAGTACCGATCGATGACTGAGCATAATTCTGTAATACAGACCTAAGTGCTAGAGTATTTATCTTTTCTGTCTACGGTCTAAGTACTTTGTAAAATTATGAACACCCTAATAGAAAGGGACATGTTACATTTCCGCGTACCTTTCTTTCGCTTTCTTTTCTTATACACGTCCTTGTTATGGATATAGAGACTAAGAGTAGGGCCACATAATATTTTCCTAATCTATGCCATTCAATCGATTATTTTTTGTAATTTGGCTCCATGTGATTATGTTATTTATTACCAAACCTATACTCTAATCTAGTTAAAGAGTTATTCCAGTATTCAAACCTAAGGTTAAAGAATATTTTTCTACGTATGGAAAGTCAAAAGCAATGGATAAATACTTTACAGAAAGTTTCTATGGAATTTTGGAGAGAACGCATAAAGACACGGTCTTCGTTATTATATGATTTAATTATCTCTCATCCATGTTCATTATCGACGAACATAATATGAATATAGTAACCCACCCAACTTGCCGGTCAGTGCATGCCTGCTTTATTGAACACATTTTTCCCCATAGAGTGCGCTGCGACACGTCTTTTGTGACGTCACTCTATTGATTGTGAAAAGGAAGGAGAATAGATTGTCTTTTGGAGTTTCCAGACGCCATCTTAAAATAAAGTGATATAAGTTTTTGGTAGCGTAGACTAAAGTAGAAATCCAAAGTAATCACCCATTTGGACTTAGCTATTGCATTATAATTATTTATAAATCTCGTTAACTAATATAACGGACCAAGGTATATATGTATTTCGCTTTTGTTATATTGTAGAAAGATAAAATTCAGTTTATTTACCGTTTATCTGCTTCGTTCTTCTTGGTACCGTTAATAAGTTTTAGATTATAGAAAGTTGTGAAAGATTAACGGGAATCAAAAAGCGATAATATAACGCTAATAAAAACCAATTAATCATCGATCCAACGTCGTTGAAACGGATGTAACACGTCAATAAACTTCGTAGGGCAGGGCAAATTTAATGTCAGTGCTGTGAAAGTGTTTTGTGTTAACAGTGGTAGCTTTAACTCGTAGGTCAGTTCATCAAAACTGCAGTTTCATTGTGCATACCTAAATGTGGAACAACTTGTGTGAAGAGCGATAACAGTGCTGTCATTACTGGAGTGGTTTTGTTTTGTGGCTGAAGTGAGAGTTGCCCTTGCAGTTGCTGGTCGGAGCGAGGGTGACCTCCTGATGGTGTGTACATCGCAGCATGTCTGCACTCTCGACGCCGGGCGGCGGAGGTACTACGGCGCAGAGCAAGCCGACGTCCGGCAAACAGAAGTATCAGAAGTTGGACATCAATAGCTTATACTGCACTAACAGGGTAAGTATGACATCTCCTTTCTCTTTGTATTATAACTAATAGTCAATGCCAACCACCAAGTTTCACACACCCTCAACTTACCTTCTTTACTGATAATTTATTTTGCTGCTCTTTAAACAATAGCTCAATACATCCCATAAGTGTATATTCAACAACCTTAAATCTATTCTTATAATGTAAAATAAAATGGTAGGCACAATGCAAATGCTATTCAGTGTTGGTTGTGTAACCAACCACTATTGTGCTAATTTGTTTCTATGTTATATTTTGAACTTCCTGAAGTCATGTCAAAGAATAATGTTATGTTCTAAGTAAAATTCACTGTCTACTGAATCTATTTGACTTTGACTCAATTTGTATCAATCAAGCACAACAAATTCAATTATATTTTTTTATAACTTAAAGTTATTATATTCTGTGGTAACCACCACCAACTTTTAATAACTATTTAAAAATAAATCTATCAATAAAATTAAAACACTGAATGTACAGGCAGATGCTTATGACAATGTAAATACAGGCCTTTATCTCTATGTCATCTGTGAATGTAGGTAATAATGAAAATAATAAAATTTAAATGATTTTTACAACATTACTATCATTAAGGTGATATTTAAAAAATAGTAAAGTGGCCCATAGCCTAGTTGGACCAATAACACTAAAAACAATTTAGCCCTTGGAAATCTACATAATTTGAAATAGCTTTTCACATGAGTTAAAATAAAAAATCATTATCATATATATTAGATTTTTTTTAATAGCTGTTGTTGACTAAACTTATATTATACCTTTTTCAAACAAAGTATGTAGTTTAGAAATATTATATATGTAAAACATTTTTAACACATTGTATAATGCAGATAGTTGTTTTTTTTTTAAATTATTTTTCTTCTTATTTTCTAAAACTAAATCTTATCTACATGTTAATTTAAATATGTTTTGCTAAAGCATGTGATCATTATAAATGAAATGAGCAAGTAAACAATAAAATAATTTTTATTTTAACTACCCAATGCTGAATGCCCTTAAAACTTAAAGAAGTTCCCAACTCACATTTATTTTTTAAACTGTGTTGTTATTGTTGATGCTGTAAATCTATTTTATAAAGTGTGTCTCTGGCTGTGCTTCGTTGACAATAACAATAAGCATTAATGTTATTATGTTTACTAGAAGTTGGCAAGGTTTTTATTGATTAAATAGAGCTATTTTTTTCTTACATAAAGTAATATTTTATTATTGTTTCTGTACATAAATGATCTAAAACACTAAGTATACAGTTCAAACACTTATTTAGTTCTTTATTATAATGTGCTTACTGTAATTTGTCATTTATTCTAGAACGAGAATTCTGAACCATCCTCTGTGAAATCTCAACTAAGCCGCAAACATGGAATGCAAAGTCTTGGAAAAGTTCCTTCAACAAGACGTCCACCAGCTAATTTACCTTCTCTGAAAACTGAAACTGGTCAGGACCCCAACGCTAAGTAAGATATTATGTAAATGCTATTCACCAGAAATGCACCGAATATTGGGTTATTATTCATATTCAGCATTATATGTTTGGTATTCGGTCAAATGTTTGGTTAAAGTGCCAATAATTTATAATTACAACAAACAAGATTAAATTAATATTTTGTTATACCTAATATGCAAGCAAATCATTCTTCAATAAAAAGGTGCACAATGTCTCATGAGAATGCCGCTACCCAGGACTGGTAGGATGCCTCTAAAATTGCATCTAGTTTACCGTTGTAACTTTAACCAAGGTGTTCTAAGATATTTATTTAATGGTTTGCTTTTAAAAGTCCTTGTTCGGTGCATCTCTACTTTTTACTTTTGTCATAACAAAATCATGCAGATTTTTAGAGGACATGTTACTTAACATACTAAGGTCCGTACTCATACTCAGTCATCGATCGGTGTTCAAGCAGAGATTTCATTCACTAATTGATCACTTTATGAATGAAATATCTGCTTGAGCACCGATCAATGACTGAGCATTGTTCTATAATACGGACCTAAGTGAAGTGGTGGCTAATTCAGCTTGAATATCACTATGTTTTCAACTTAGTAGCTTTAGTTAGTAAGACAAATAATAAAATGTGCTCTATCACTGTAAAACTCCAGCAACTCCAATACCTTAATCGAGTTTCTAATAAAACAAAAACATTGCCATAACGGAACCACATTATCACAAAGATTTATTTCATTGGAATGGAAATTCTGAGATTCAAAACCACAACTCCTCTCAACTTAGAAGCTCTTTATGACTATCATTCAAACAATAAAACCAGATTAAATTATTTTTCTGTTTTTTTCTCTAAATTATACATAATATTTTGTATTTATTTCCTATTTTATAGCAACATTTTGAGCATTTTGTAAATCTAAGATGAATTCACTGATCATCTGTATTTGTATGATTTTATTTGTTTACTTTCAGTTCTATAACTACTACTTCTACATCGGTTTCTTCGCCACCAACATGCGTCTCCCAGACTTTGGTAAGTTTTTGTACATATATTATAAATTGAGGTTGTTGTTCCCCTCTCGATGGTTTTGTGTCTTCTGCTAGGTTAAAGTTATAAATGCTGGTATATATCAACAGCATTAATTATAAATATAATGGTTAACAGTTGTAACAAAGACCTACATTATTGTAAAATTAGCATGCAGCATTTAGCAGAACTATTTTGTTTTGACACGTTTGTTTGCTATTACAGCCGACAACGGCGAGCACCACTGCGGCTGCGGTCGTCGGATCCGGTGGGTGGGTCCCACTACCTCCACCTTCGTCGCCACACTTCCGCACAGAGTTCCCCTCACTAGAGGCAGCTGCGCAACCCTCACACAGAACAGACCACTCTACTCCACAACCACAACTGAGACCACAAAGTAAGCCATGATCATATGAAATTTACTAACCATGTAACCATCATCAAAACTATAAATATTCTTATATTTTTTAGTGGGGAAATGATGAAACTATAATGAACTGAAGTGGCCAAGATAAACATACTACCCTGACCCATTTAGTATAATTATGAGTATATTGTATTTTCTCCTTTACTGTTTTTGTAATGTGTGTGCATATACTATGCCTGCTTGGAAAGACCTTTTTTTTGTAAATGAGACAGAATATACAATTATTATACATCATGATTAATGTCATACAAATATACAAACCAAAAGTGTATGAAAATATATTGTCAGTTGTTTTTTCTCATGAAAGCAGATTTGCCATACTTTTAGATGTGTGTGTTGTGGTCCTGCCAGTGTATAAATAGCACTACCCTATCTCTTTTCTAGGGCTGCGAAAGATTCCCATTGGCAGTAGCATTCTCCTTGTTACATTAAAATTTACTATCACCAAGCTCCTTGCTACATGGTGATTATGGCCAACCCAATGACAGTGGTATTTTATGGGAGGCCTATGTTCAGCAGTGGACGTCATCCGGTTGTTGATGTGTGTGTTGTGCTTGAGATACTGAGTGTGCGCAAACAGAAATAATATAAACGTGCAATCAAGACCAACCTGCCTTTGGGAAATAACTGTAACATGTTTTTCTCAAATCACACCCTTTGTATTTTTATCTTATACTATGTTGTGTTTTCCAGCCGAAGGCAGCTGGACGTGCGGTGGCACGGCGGGCAGCCGCCCGGAGGGGGCGGCGTCCCCGGGTGCCGCGCCCGCCCCCGCCCCCGCCACACAGCAGCCGCCAGCTTACCGCGCCATCCTGCCTTCCTTTGTAAGTAATCATACATTATAGAGTTTTGGAGTGAGAGTTTAATGCAATTTGTTTTGGACAGCCATAGCCGTGAAGCTTATGAAAATGTTGTCTCGTCTTTTGCGTAAAAAAATCAATAGGTGTGATGATGCTTTTTAAAGCAGGTTAAAAATTATTTTTATTAAAAATTCCTAACAAATTATCACTTAAAATGTGGGTATTAAAATGGGCGGCCTTATAACTAAAAGCGATCTCTTCCACTTCCAGGGATCCTTTGGATGGACACTTACATAATAGCTAATAAATATCTATTTATAAAAAAGTGTACTTATAACAGCTAGCTACTTCTAAACGTAAATTTTGGCATTATTCTTAAAATTGTTGTACACATTTAAAAATCATACATAATTAAAGATCTTTACGTTCGTATCGTTATTATTATGTACTTAAGTTTTTCTAATTCCTCCCAGCTTATAGCTAAATGAATCAACATCATAAGGGTCTGCTTTCCCCTAACTGAAAACCTATATAAATATCAAATTCTTTCTCATTTAGGTTCAAGTCAAAGAGGGAGTTGTCAGGGTCAAGAAATACGCGTGAAGTTGACTTTGACATTGATTGCAACTCTTGGGGTTCATTTACATTTTACAGTCACAGACAAAGGCGGTGGTCGAACTTGGGTTCATTGAGCTCAAATGAACTCTAACTGGAGAAAAGGGCAATATTATTGAAGATTTTCTGTACAGTTTACTTTTATACTTCTATCTTTTGTAATATGTATTTGTATGTATGATTGTATACTTCTATGTGGTAATGACAATTTAAGAGGGTTATGCATTGACGGATTTGGTGCGATCTTTCTATTATTAGCCCATCATATGGGTAATGATAATGAATGAATGTTTGTTAGATGACGATGTTCGGCATTTGGCATGTTAGCCGCCCGGACATTAAACCTTGTACACCACCCTCGCGCGCGGTCGTCGCCACCTTGCGTCATCTATATTTGACATCTCCTATCATCACCGCCAACACCTGGGGCAGGAAGTTGCTCAATAAGGACTTAATTTATTTTTTCTGTGTTATTGTTCGCGCAATTTTTTTTTGTGAACTGTCTGAATGTGGTTTCCTCTTGATTGGTTTTTTGTATTTGAATGTAGCCTTCTCAGTCTTATAGCGAAAAGGGTGGGTATTTCCATATTACACTTTTAACATAGTGACGGGAGTGAGAAAACGATTTCTTTCAAAAAGGATCATTTAAGGACTGCGTTTTTGAGTTCAGCGATAAATATTTTTTTAGTTATAAGCGAAAATGTGAAATAATCTTGAGATCACCCAAGTCTCAATTTAGAGAAGATAAATTAGTCAGATAATTTATTTATTGAAACGCGTTGTATGGAAAACTAGCTGCACCCCGCGTTTTCACTCGTGATTAAAATGTATTCTGTGTGTTAATCCAGCATATAAGTTTCGTTACAAATTTTATTCGAATCCGTTCATCTGTTGCGGCATCGGGAACAAACACAAACGTTGGCATATATAGTACTAGCCGCCCTGTAAGCTGTAGTCTTCGCGAGTCTTTGCATAGCCTAGAAAATTAATAATTTCTCATGTTAATGATAGTTCACGCAGATATGTGTAAAGTCACAGTCCGAGTCATCAAGTCAAGTCATAGTTTAGTCTAGTCATACTCCTAGTAAAGTGGTGGCAACTTTACTAGAAGCTTCTATGGAACACGAAAAGGAACAGAGAGAAGGAAAAAAGAAAAACCTGTATTAATTTTGTTTTTTTTGTACCATGTCCCTTCCTATTAGGGTGTTCATAATTTTACGAAGTGCGACAGAAAAGATAAATACTCTAACACTTAGGTCTGTATTACAGAATTATGCTCAGTCATCGATCGGTACTCGAGCAGAGATTTCATTCATAAAGTGATCAATTAGTGATAATATTTGAGATCATTAGTTAAGTGTAAGTTATGGATTACAGGCATGAGTATGGGAAAGTGGTATAATGATGGTGAAACGTTTTTCGTGTTGTTTCCAAAACTCCATAGAAGCTTCTGGTAAAGTTGCCACCACTTTACTAGGAGTATAACTTGACTAGACTAGATTATGACTTGATTTGATGACTCGGACTGTGACTTGACTTGACACATATATATAAAATAATTAACTTGAAAAATTATCAATTACTTGACACTGGCTAAATAAGCCAAAGTGTGAAGCCAAACTAAAAAAAAAACTTGAGAGGTGTCAAGGGACACCCGGATGGAACGAAGTTTCTTTTATTTATTATGTACAAAAAACCTGTATACACTCAACAATAATAATCGTCGCGACACCACACTGTTCTATGCGAAATAGAAAGACGAAACGAAAATAACTGGCTTGCTTTCTATGAGAGAGAGAGATAAAGAGAGAGAAAACGCGCACGCCGCACGGCTTATAGCAAAAAGTGTCGTTACAACTTTTGGTCTTAATTTTGTTCCCTTTCGTAAAGCGCGATAAGGAACTTGTTTCCAAAAAATAAACGGTGGTAATGTTGCGCGCAGCTGGTGAAAGGTAGCAGCGGCGGCGGGCTCGGGCTGGGCGGGCTCGGCGCGCTGCGCGAGGCGCGCGCCGCGCCGCGCCCGCCGCCGCGCGCGCCCGCCGCCACGCGCGCCGTGGAGCTGCTCACCGCGCGCCCCATCCTGCGCCCCGACCAGATCTCCACGCTCGACGACATCCGCGACGCCGGCTGGGCGCAGCACGACGACATCGACTATGAGTGAGTAACGCTACCACCACCAAATACATTTATTCATTTAAGATTCACAACTTATTAATAATAATAATATGTGTGGACATCTCACACATCCGCCATCTAGCCCCAAACTAAGCAAAGCTTGTGCTATGGGAACCAGATAACTGATACAATACTTAGATACTTTTTTGTTTGTAAATACATACATAGAATACAATGTGACACCCAGACACAGAACAAGCACCTATGTTCATCACACAAATGTTTGTCCTGAGTGGGAATCGAACCCACAACCCACAGTTCAAAAGGCAGGGCTACTACCAACTGAGCTATCAAGCCAGTCAAAAGTCATATATGTTCCGTTATAATACTGTTACATGTTATGTTGCCCTTAAGCCATTTTGAATCTACATTTTGTATTTTGAACATAATATACAGGTATAAGACAGGTAACTAACTAACTAATTAAATACAAAAAATATAATTGTTTCAATTGATAGTTTATAAAAAAATTTTTAGTATACTATGTCAAAAATTTAGAATGCTTTGTTAATGCCAGTACACCATTCATTACAGATATTAAAATTCATAAGAAATAATATCATAATTAAGGTTTCATCACAAAATAAAACAAGAATATATATTTTTTCCGCTAAAAAAGAGAAAAAATATATCTATATTTTGCATTGCAAGATTATCTACATATGGGCAGTTCCAAAGGATTATTGTAATTATATGTATGTTAAAATGATAAGAAAACATTGTTTATTTATTTTTACTTCTATGAATTTCTTTTGCTATTTCAGCCAAAAGCTAGACTTTTCCGATGGAGAATCATCGGCACCAAGTAAAGGAAACAATAGAAATAATAACCGGGCCAGTATTGAGAACGAACGAGTTGATCAGAAGATGCACGAGCCCGGGGACGAAGATCAACTGTGGGCGGAGCGGCGCCAGAAGCAGAGCAACGAGGTCGCGCAGGCGGTCGCGCGAGCGCGCCAGAGGAAAGAAGAGGAACAACGGCGCCAGATGAGAGATCCCCCATCCAACCAACCGTCTAAGGACTTCCGCGACAGTAGAGACAGGGACAGAGACCGAAACGATAACAGGGAAAGAGAATCTGACAGCAGGGAGAAAGAAAGGCTCGATAACAGAGACAGAGAGCGCCCCGAGACAAGAGACCGGGATAGAATAGATAGACAAGACATTAGAGATAAGGAGCGCAGTGATCCGCGTGACAGGGATATGAGAGACAAGGAACGCCCAGACAATAGAGATCGCGAGCGCGTTGAAAACAGGGATCGGTTTGACAATAGAGACCGTGATCGGGACGTCAGAGATCGCGATCGCGATCGCGATAAAGGCGAGTCAAGAGATCGAGGTCGGAATGATAATAGAGACCGCCAGGACCGACAGGAGCTCGATAAGGAAAGAATGGATGGTCGCGACAGGGAGCGTAACGACAACAGGGACCGCAATGATAACAGAGATCGCGTAGATCGCGAAAGATTCGACAGGGAAAGGGATCGCGTGGATAGAGATAGAGAACGGGATCGGGACCGAGATCGCGAGCGCGGAGACAGAGAGAGGAACGAACGCGAGCGCGGAGACAGGGAGAGGAACGACCGCGAGAGGGATCGGGACCGCGACCGGGACTTCAGAGATAGAGACCGCGATTTCGCTCGCGATAGAGACCAAAACAATCCAGCGTTCTCCAAGAGCTTCCAAGCAAATATTCCGCCGCGATTCCTAAAACAACAGCAAAGTAGACAGCAAGATGAGCAGCCCCAGCACAAAGGTTGGGCGTTTACAGGGAAGCCGGCGCCGAGGCGAGTGGAGCCGCCGCCTTACAATGCTCAGCGGCACCCGCCACACAACGGCCGCCGTTCATATTCTAGGTTTGTTTGCAATATTCTTTCTTATATCCTGTTATCTTTATCACATTTTTAAATATTCACAAGTACCGTTTATTTTTATTTCTTTCAGAGATTATTCTGACCGCGAAGATGACTTTCGAAGGGAAAAAGACGGCTCGGGCCCGCAATGGCGGTCTGAAATGCAGGATTACGAAAGGTCGGGAAGGGAATTGGATAGATCAAACTCAAAGGATTCATACAAGGATTTCAATGATTATAAAGGCAAAAATGATACAGATAGAAAGTCTTTGGAAACTGCAATCGAACAGAGCAGTAGATCTGCTGCAGATAAATTGAGTGAAGTTTTCGAGAGAAAGAGTATAGGAATTATAGAGCCCTTTGCGTCATCTGACTCATCTCAACTCTCTCAAGAGCGACGTAATTCCCCGTTATCGAATGTTTCTCGGCGGGAATCATCTGAAAAAGAATGTACTAAAAGTACATCGTGGGCTGAGGCCTCGCAGGAAGAACCAAATGTTCTCAAATCTGCAATAGATAAAATTGCATCTTCCAAAGAGGGCCTCAAACCTATTACACCAAACAATGATGACTCCAAAAGCAGCTTTCAGTCTGCGACAGCGCCTCCCCCGACCGCTCCTGCTTCTAATAACACAATGAATACAATATCCTCCCAAAATCAAAATAAATTTAATACTCACACTCCTGTTGTTCAGCCAGCGGGAAATCATCATCAACAAGTGAATCACATTAGTTCTATTCCCAATGTTCCACACCAACCAACTCAACCAGTATCTCAAAACCAATCTTCTGTGTCTGACAACCAGAACATTGTAAAACTCATTCCACAATCTATGCCCAATACTACTGAGATATTTGCATCTCAAATTCAGAAACAACCTTCTGTTGACCATTTACCTCAAACTTTTGCAAAAGTGGTTTATCCAGCACAGAAATCTGAGAAAGAAATTTCTGAAACCGAATCAATATCTTCTAAATCTAACATTGATCCAACAGTAGCAATTAAAATTACGGAGCCATCATCAACAGAAGTCACTCAGAGCAGTATTGAGGCTGCCAAACGAGTGGATGAGAAAAGGGTGGATGTACACAGTAACATGGAACAAGTTAATAGAATCACAGGAAAGGAACCTATAGAAAGAAAATCTAGTGGATCTGGATCTGAAAAGAAAAGTAGAGGATTCGGAGGTGGAGGCTATGCTGTGTACAACAGAGGTTGGGGGCCGAGAGAATCTCGCGGGCGACGATCTCATCGTAGCTCCCGCTCAAATAACAGGGCCAGTGAATCGGACGGCTCAACAGACGGAACTCAGAATACAGAACGCAAGGAGAGGCGCCGCGCTCCACGCAGCCCTCGCGGACCCAAGAAATCGGACAGACCAGATGACGTGAACCGAGGAGCTCAGCACGACCAGCCGTTGCTCGCAGTTGACGGTCTGGAGAACAGGGAGCCCTTCGCACCGCGCGGTCAGCCTTCACGTCGCGGCCGCGGCGGCTTCCAGGGCGCCTCGCGCCCGCCTGCGCCCGCCAAACGCGTCACCGGCTACGGCCCACCCAATACTAAGAGCCCGTTCAGCCAGGCCAATAGAGCCGTGAAAGAAAACGAAGAGGCTAAAGATACTCAGCTGGACGATAAAAGTAGAGGTAACAGTAATAAGCCTCGAGCTGGTTCGTCCACGGGTAGAGGCCGCGATAGACGGCCAAAGGGAGCGGGTGGTCCCCTCAGTGGAGAAGAGGATAATTGGGAGACCACGTCAGAACATTCCGAGGGGGGTGGCGTCGGCGGCCGCCGCCGTTCCGTGCCAGGGAGACCGCAGGGACAACAAAAGGGCCAAGGAGGTCGAAATCAGAACCCCAAAAATCTAAACGCGCGTAATTCTTCTCAGGGAGTTAAAAAAGACAACTCGGGCGAAAATAAGACTGCTGATACTACAGAGGCTATGACTGATTCAAAGTTATCTACTGCCAAAAAAGACGACGAAGTTGTCGATGATGGTTTTCAGGAGGTACGTAATAAGAAAAATTCCAAGGAGGCACGAGCTCCGCTAAAGGATGAAAATCATCAGGCTTCCAAGCAACAGCCACGATCTCATTCCAATCAAGGAGGTGGACGAAATGGATCTTCTTCAAGAAATCCAAGCGACAAAAACAATCCCCGTGGATCCGTGCAAGTTCCCGGGAAGAACGGTCAGTACGATCGACCACGCCCAGCTAACTTAGCGCCTCGATTCGTGAAACAGAGGCAAAAGCAACAGATGGGTCTCGTGGGCAGCTACGGACCTGACACGGGCGCCGCGCCGCCGCCACCCGCCGTCAACGCGTGGGACAAGCCCCTGCGTGGGAACACGGAGGAGCCTGTTGAACTGCAAGAAAACAAATCGGCGCACTCTAGCCAGCGGAGTACCCCAGCGGAAGCTCTAAACGAAGTTAAGGCTGCTCCTCCTCCCATTGCCGTTCCCGCTGATAAGTCTGGAGTTCTAGACGGAACTACACCGCCGGTGGAAACGATCATATTTGAAAATACTAATTACAAGTCTGCTCCATCTGAGGAGGCGTTACAACAAAAGTATCAAATGAACTCTAACGTCGCCAAGCCCCAGACTGAGGATATACCGTCTGAGCTGGAAGCGCGAGCGTTGCCGTTCAATGGTGACGTGAGATCGCGACCCAGATCCATCCAGGAACTGATCGGTGACAACGGAAGACCCGTAACTGATGGGGAATCACCATCTCTCGGTTTACAAATGTCATTTGACACAACACAGAAAGCGGAAGATTCATCGGACATGAAGCTCGATTTCGCATTCGACTCTGATCTGGGGCAACTCACGGAGGATAAGTCGGCGAAACCGCTCGCCATGCCGCGGGGCGTACACATGAGCACTTCAAACACGATATCGGCGGCGGATCTCAATTTAAAAATCGCCAGCGTGAAGAAAGTGTGGGAGATGCCCGCGGTGGCCGAGGGTGGCGAGGAGTTGCAGTTCGCAGGTTTTGAGGAGAGCAGCGCGGAGACCGGCGCTCCGCCTAACGTGTGCAAGGTGAAGCCGACGCAGCAGCTGCAGTCACCGCCGCCGCAACTGTACAACCACGTGGGCTACCAGGGCGGGTACGGCGGGCTCTCGGTGCCCTCCCCGCCGGCCATGCTCTTCAACTCGTCGCAGCAGCTGGTGGGCTCGTCGCCGCAGCTGCCGCAGCAGGGCGGCCTGTACGGCGCCTTCCTCGACCAGAGCCGCGGCCAGTTCGGCGGCTTCCCCGGCTCGCCGTACGGCGGCTCCGGCGCCCCCTACAACTACCAGCCGCCACCGGACATGTTCCAGAGTCTCCCCAACCAATATAGAATGGTAATTATCGCATTACTCTCATCTTAAATCTCGTACACTAGTGTTCAGAATTCGAGATCGAAAAGGGGATAACAGCACAAAAAAGTTATGTAAAATTGTGCAGTCTACAATTTGGTGATAGAAATTAGTTTTACTTAATTTTAGAGCATAATATGATATAATTGAATTATTAAATTATTTTAAAGCTTTTAGTTTTACATGGTTATTATTTTAAATAAATTTAGACTAACTGAAAGTTTTTCTCGTGCAGTTATTTTTCTTAGACTAGGAACACTGCTGAAGTTCAAAACATTTCGTGTAGTCACCGCTTTTATTATTCGATTCGTGCTTCAATCCTCCAACTCAAATGTAATTCACCTAGTAGGTAGCTAGAAGGTATTTTCGTATGTTGAGAACTTGAAAAGTGCTGTGCATGAAATTCAGGGTGGTCTTAATGTGTATCACAAGATAAATGCAATCATCATATAAAATATTAGTAATATCCATGAATGCAATAGTTGCAGTATACCGGTACTAGTATAGTACCTATTATATAATCTGTAAAAACCTACTTATTTTATAGCAGGTACATATATAAAGTACTTAAGAATGTTTTGAATTTTTTCGGGTGAAAAAACATGCAGTACCTACCTCCGTAATGTCGCTTTGACACTGACATATGAGGGGTATAGAATCAAATGCAGCTACGAGCACAACCTTCAATTTAAAATTTAAGCTGTCTTTGATGTTTGCATGCCGTTTTTAAGCTGACTTTGACCCCAATGCAGATTTTTAATCTGGTTTTTGTATTATTTTTAGCTGGTTTCGATGCAAAATTATAAGTTGAGATCATACACAATTGACAGACCTATATTTTTGCATTCATAGGTCAGATTAAAAAAAAAATGCAACTAGCTGCTTTTGATTCTATACCCCTCATATATTGACATTTCTTGTTTTCCTTTATGATCTCGAATTCTGAACACAGGTATAGCCAAAATATTTCAATAGAAATATCTACGTTTGTATTGATATTTTTAGTCAATCGTGTTAGGTGCGTGAAGGTGTACACTTTTTAAAGAATGAGCTCAAAACTTTAACGACTGTTCCAGGCGGCGACGGCAGGAGGCGGCGCCGCGTTCGGGCAGTCCGGCCAACTGGGCAACAGTCCCAGCACCGTGCTGATATCAAGCACGTCAAACTCTCTCATGTCGGCTACAGTCAAGCCGACTACGCAACAGATAGGCGCCATCGGTACGTTCTCTTGTTAATCAATTTATTTTTATGCATATGGGACGTTCCCGTTCTGGTAACTATAAGTAGTGGCACGAACTAGGTGGTAGGACTTTGTTGCAAAGTTCGTCTAGGTAGGTACCACCGCTTTGCCAGTTATTCTGCCGCCAAGCAGTAGTGTGCAAGCACTACTGTGTTCCGGTTTAAAGGGCACTGTAGCTAGTGAAATTACTGGACAATTGAGACTTTATGATCTGATCTCACAGTCGAGTAATTTTATTACCAGACTGTGCTGATGTCTCAGGATGATGTGCGCAGTGCAGTGTAGCTTGAAACTCTATGTTTTAGGGTTCCGAGTGACACTGTTCTGCTATGGGCGGCCGTGTCGCTTAACATCAGGTGAACGACCAGCTCGTCACATCATTCAATAACATAAAAAAAAAAAACAACGAAACTAGTGCTGCGCAGAAGTCAAACATTAGGTATCACAGGGGGGCTAGAGGGACGAAGGGAGGCGTACGTAGCGCCGGTTGGCTGGTCAGTTGTATTTCGTCCCCCGCCCCATTCGACGCTCCGCGGTTTTCTGACTGTACAGTCGCGTTCTAACGTGTATTTTATTGCCATTTATTGTTATTGTTTTTGAGTTTGACTGTCCTGATAGCTTAGTTGGTAGTTGGTTAGTGGGTTAGTAACCCTGCCTTCTGAACTGTGGGTTGTGGGTTCGATTTCTACCCAGGACAAACATTTGTGTGATGAACATAGGTGTTTGTTCTGTGTCTGGGTGTTATATTGTATTCTATGTATTTACAAACAAAAAGTATTTAAGTATTGTATCAGTTATCTGGTTCCCATAATACAAGCTTTGCTTAGTTTGGGGCTAGATGGCGCTGTGTGAGGTGTCCAAACATTATTATATTATTATTATTAGTTCGTTTGTTATTGTTGGTTTTTTTATTAGTGCATTTTATAGTAGATGGTGAATATGCCTAGAAGAAATACTGTTTTAAAAAGACAGGCTCGGAAAATGGTGTATAACATGTATTGTTTTGTTTAAAGAAGAACCAATGAATTGATTGATTCATTAAAGCAAGATTTAAATAAAAAGAGGTTAATCTTGTTTAGTAAAACAACCTGTGCACCAAACCTTTAACATTAACTAATTATTAATCCCTTCCACATTTCGCTCAGTGCTAAACTTTCGTGCCGCTACCTGATTCTGATTCTGATTCTATCTGGGGGCGATAAGGCCTGCACTGACGTCCCGCATGGGGTGTATTGTGCATTTCCCCCTGCCAGCATCTACCCTAGTCAGCCCAGCTCCTTCATGTAGCAGAGCACTGCCTTGGGTCGCTGGCACAACTGTTCCAGTATTTTTGCACTAGATGGTTTGGGTGGTTAGGAGATTGATTGCCGTTGATCCCGTGGTCGTTGTTCTTGTTCGTTTAGTAGATTAGTTGTTTCTCTTGTCTCCTCTGTGGCTGTGCAATGTAGCAGCACGTGTTCCACAGTCTGCCGCTACCTATATCAGGTATAATGTTTTGGTTCGCAGGCAGCAAAGGTGGCGGTGTCGGCGGCGTGGGCGGCGTGAGCGCGTACCAGCAGCAGTACCTCGGGTACTCGACCCCGGTGGGCGAGGCGCCCTACTCGCTGCAGGGCTTGCTGCCGCGGCCCGCGCCGCCCGCCTCCTCCTACTACTCGCCCTACCAGCCGCCCGCCGCGCCGCAGCCCACCTACCCGCTGCAGTTCACGCAGCCCGCGCAGTCCTCGCCTTTCAACTCGCAGTTCCTGTCCTCGGCGCAACTGCAAGTTGCCGCCGCCGTACAGCAGATGCAGGTATGCACTCTCGCTACGACTGCGCACATTACCCGCCCCGCCCCGCCCGCTTCACGCATCGCGCCCTTTTTCCTTGCAGCAGCAGTATCGAGCCCCGCTGCAGCAGCAGTACGCGCCGCCGCAACCGCAGCCGCGCCCGCCGCCGCAGCAGCAGCTGAAGAGCCCGCTGCACGAGCACGCGAATGGATTCGCTCCGCTGTGCGACGCGGCCTCGCCCACACCCAAGGGACAGAACAAGCCCCAGAAGCCGCCGCACTCGCCGCCGCATCACAAGTACCACGCGCCGCCGCCGCACCCGCCGCCCTCGCACACGCCGCACCAGCACCACCAGCAGCAGGTACGGGGAGAGCCGCGCCCTCCGCCGGGGGCACGGTCGCGCCGCACCCGCACTCACCGCCTCTCGCCCGCAGATGGCGAACGCCGGCGCGCGTTGCGGAGGGTCGGGCGCAGCGCGCGGGCCGGGCGGGCCCGGCGCGCCGCGCTACCCCGCGCCCATCCAGCGCCCGCACGCGCCCGCGCTGCCGCTGTACCGCGCGCCCGCGCACCCGCCGCCGCGCCACCACGCGCCGCGCCCCAACCCCTACTACCAGCACCAACAGCGCAGTTAGTACCTCCGTCACTCTTCCACCGTACTTGTTGTGATGCGAGTTGAGACCGCGTTGTTGTGCGCAGACGGCGGCGGCGGTGGCGGTGGCGGCGGCGGCGGTGGCGGTGGCTGCGAGCGCGCGCCGGAGAGCGGCGAGCCGGCGGGCAGCGCGGAGGAGACGGCGGAGCCCACGCCGGTGGCCGCCGCGGCCGCGCCCGACGCCAAGCCGGAGTGAGCCGCGACACTCGCGCGCCGCGCTCCCGCCTCGCCTCGCCGCCTGCGAGACGTCACGCGGACGGACGTCTCGCCCACTTTTAGGTTTTCGGTATTTAATTAGGACGTAAATTATGAAAGTGATTTAAGCTACTTAGATCGAAGGGCCGGCGGCGGCTCGTTCGGCAGCTGCGCCTCTCGGCCGCGGGAGGCGCTCCGTTCGTTTGTGAATAGACGCTCGGACGGACGACGTCTCGCCCCTTGACTGTTACACTTACGTGTGTTGACGCGACCGGTCGGAGGCACCGCGACGATTCAAGTGCCGCGAGGACGACGCGTCCGTGACCGATGCTGCCTCGAAAACTCTCATTAGTGAATATTATGTAGCGGCGGTTAACAGAACGATTGTCGATGCGATATAAATGAAAACAAAATAAATATAATTTGAAGCAGAGATTGGCGCGTGGTGTTCGGTATGTCCAACTCCGATCAGCCACCCGCTTGCACTTCATGTATCATAATCAATTACTATATGCGAATAAAATTATTATGACCGATTACATTACTTTTATTCAATGTTTCCTCTATTACGTACTAATAAAATAAAATCCGCAGCGCCACAGCTGCGGGGGGTGTACGCTCGGAATTGACAGGCATTTATTAGCCACAGCGTTGGCGTGTATTACAGATACTCACGTAGTGCTATATTATTCGTTTCGGGGTAGAGGGCCAACTGCTCTGTCCAACTAGTTGGACCATAGGACTTCACCACCACAGCACCTTTTGGGAGTTCTGTTCCAATTTGACGCATTTCGACATCAGCTATTTTCAGTTTACCCGCCAGATATACTGTTATTGTAACTGCTGTTTATCGTTTATTGCCTATATTGCTATTACCTGCAGGCGAAGATATACAATGCCGACATAAGTTATATTTTTTTAAAATATGGACGAATATATAAAAAATTGGGTAACTTTTCGGGATATTTTGTTTAATAAGTTTTTTTAAAATGAATAAATTCGCGTTTAAGATAGCTAATGTAATGAATGAATATATTAATATTAGTCACCTTTTAAAGCAGATGCAGAGATATTTCGATTTTACCGAATTTGACTACCAGGGGACTGACGCGGGGTACGCGGTACGCGCGACACTACTGATAAAACACAACTTCATAAGAAATGTATTAAGATTTAGAAGAAATCTCTAGCAGCCTTATTAATATACACGAACTAGTTTTAGACTATTTACACCATCTTTTGTCGCTTTCGATCCAGCTAAATATTCCAGTAGCAAAAAAAAGACAAAAGCTGAAGTAACTAATTCGAGACTAATACCCGTTTATTAATAAGGCTGTTAGAAACTAATTTATGGCACATATTTTGAGTCTCGCTTTTAATCTTAATTCACTTAAGTAACAATTAAAAAATATTTATTTACGTAATACTGTGAGGAACTACTTTCTCCACCTTTAAAACAGCTTTTTATTAACTTAGATTAATTAAGATTTTAAATAATTATTATCAATTTTTTTTAGAGTTAGTAATTACTAGTAGAAATACGGTTTAAGGAAATCAAAAATGCTAATGTATAATTCCCACTTACATACCATATTGTTCAGTAGCTAGGCATGGGCGAAGTGGGCCCTCGCCCAAGGCCTAGCACCTAAAGGGGCCTCGCGAGGCCTCTTTAAATGCTACGCCACCGGACTTAAAATCCCCGTGTTTTAAATATAAACAAATACTTAAAATATATTGGCTACACTTGTCACTTTCTGGAACCTGAAATGACAACAAAACATAACTCCTAGTTTTACGATTTATAAAGACACAGTAGCCTTTCGCTTATTAAAACTTGGCGCGTGTGACTCGAGCGAGTCGCTTATAAGGAAGTTTGTCTATGAACTGGGGATTCCCCGATTTTTTTTAAGTCCCGCTCACTTCCGTCATAATTTAAAAAAAATACATATATTTATTTTTACTACTTGTCTTAAATTGTTACTCAATATACGGATTGTGTAAAAGTTATTGATATATGATGATATATATTTTTTCACTATCATAAGTAGATATTTTATGTCGTGTCAAGGCATGTTTGGTAAGATAGATTTATTGGGTAGATCTTGGGAATGAAAGAAAAGGCCACGCTAAGCCACTGCTCATACATAGTTCTCTATCTATTGTGATGGAATAAATAACACCGAACCAAAACTAAAACAAAAATTCAGTAGGTATTAGAATATCATTTATTGTTTAAAAATGGTTTATATATTTCAAAGGTACAATGACTACATCGGAAACGGTGATTCCTATAAAATATGTTTTTTTTATTGCTCTTTCACATCTTGATGTGCAGAATGGAAAATACAAACGAACGGATTAAATTTACAAATTAAAAATAGGTGAAGAAAATTGCTTAGTGCATGATGAAAACTAACCTTAGGTGCGGGGCGTGTTAACTATTATTATAATTGGTATCATAAACAAACTTCAGTTTGTGAGTACTTATTTAATTATCTCCGAGAATTTTTTTGTGTAACTCTTTAGCAAATCGTTCACACTGTTCTTTGTATAGATGATTGGACTGCGCCCAGTGCGAAAGTCTCACTGCAGAGTTATCGTAGCCGATTTTTAAGTCAACAAGATAAGCCAAAACAATGCAGATTATATCGTTTACCGAAGCCGAAAGGTCCCTGTGATAATCGCCATCTAAAACTCTACAGTATGGGAACCAATGCTGGGTTTTCGACGGGTCTTTTTTCAATAACTGATATTGTTTATAATAGTCATCTGCGAGGCGTACCAGAGATTCAGCAGTTCTATCTAAGCTGAGAAGGCCCCACAACTTTCCTGTGTCGATTTGGTATAGGTCAACGACTTTGAAAAATAAACTCGGTAATTGCAGGCCATTCCATTCCATATACTGTATGCACGTCACTCGCAGAACCCTCTTTGTCTTTTCGTCTACTGTGTTCAGATATGCTTGAACAACCAAGTATGCGCACATAGTCATTTGCGCTCGTGCCTTGTCTAACTTGCTTGTGTCACATTTAGGTAGCTGATTATCCAGAGGCCACGGGCAGAGTTTAACATAAGTGTCGTGCGTTTGAATTAATTTTAAAGAGTTTGAGAATGCCGACTCCTTTTTTACGATTCTCCTCAACATTAGAAGCGTAATGTACGTAGTATTCACGTTTAAAATCATATACTTTGTCTCATCGTATGTACATTGCAAATCTTTGATAAGTTCTTCGATTTTATTCATAAACTTTGAATCTGGCAGCGGCTGGGGTACCAAGTCCAATATTTGTACTGGCTTATTCTTGTCACTTTCAAAGATTACCTTGGAAGGATCGCCGAATAGTCTTGCGTGTCTTAACACATATTCCGCTGCCTTTGCAAATTGGGTGATATATTCTCCCGATCCTGAGTACGTGAGAAATATGATCTTTGCACATACCAGGTATTTAGGGAGCTCGAAGAGTCCGTGTTTTTCAAGCGTATTTTTCACTATGTTTACTGCTTTTGAATCGTCCCAAAGAAGCGAGAGATAATATCGGCCACCTACACACTGAGTTGGATTGAAATCATGCATTACCTTATTTACAAATTCGTTATCTTCCTTGCTAAAGTCGTCCCCGTCGGAGTTCTTATTTATGGCAATTAGCAACTTCTTCTTTTGTTTGGACAATGCTTCTGGCAATTTTTTACGCGCTTCTGTTTGTTTCTTAAACATATTCACCAATTCAGATGAAAATAGTGCCATTTTTATATAAAATACTTCGGACCATAGAATTTCTTTATGTGTGCTTCACAGGTCATTATTTTATTTTCTAATAGAACCGGATCACTGATCAAGTGTATCGTTGTATAAGAAAATAGTTGATAAAGATGCAATACTTAGTTAAGTAGAGTTGGGGACCTACTCTGACTCGCGTATCGGCAAACGAAATAGTAGATTATCGAGCGAGTTTTCAAACTCATACATACCTTATTTTAAACGAACACATGAATGAACATTGTAGGTAGATAGGTGAAGGTTTTTTTTTGGGTTCAAAACATCTAGAACATTCTAGGAGGATCGGTCAGAGAAACCTAAGTGCCAATCATACAAAAGTTTCCACGGGGAGTTTTGGCGGGAAAACGAAATAGATCGCGTGATCGCATTGTATTATTTACAAGACTTGTGTTATTTTCAGTGTTAGTCCATAAAATTGGTGGCATTTTATTCGTTAAGTGCTGGATTACAAGCCTGAGTGTGGGAAAGTGGTATAATAATGATGAAACGTTTCTATTCGTTTTGTTTCCAAAACTCCATAGAAGCTTCTGGTAAAGTTGCCACAACTTTACTAGAAATATGACTTGGCTAGACTTATATGACTTGGACTGTGACTTGACTTGACACATACAACATAGATAGATAGAGAACTCTTTATTGTTCTACCAATGAAATTATCAAGAAAAACTTATAAACTAGTGTTACAATGGGAGGTCTTATCGCTGAAAGCGATCTCTTCCAGACAACCTTTGGATGGACAGTATCAAATGGAAAAGAGTAGATGGTGGTGTATGACAATTTAAAAGAAATTAACTTGAAAAATTAATTACTTGACACTGGCTAAATACACAAAAGTGTGGAACCAAAACAAAAAAAAAAGTTTCCACGGAAAAATTAAATAGAGCGGGAATGTGGAACTCCTGCTTGGCAAAGTATATTATCATAACCACAACAAATCGACTAAATGTGAAGGTGATTAAAGTCGATTTAATCCGCACATCACTACTTCAGATTCGGTGACTCACCACCCAATGTTTCCCATACTTTTTTTACGTTTCGTCACTAAATAATAATTGATGTTTTATAAGTACCTTGTACAAAAGATTATAAAATACTAGTTGCGCCCCGCAGTATCACCCGCGGATAAAAAGTATTTTAATTATTTGCTCATCCCATGGGAAAATTTCACTT
The DNA here is from genome assembly GCA_905220475.3 of Ennomos fuscantarius. NCBI lineage: Eukaryota > Metazoa > Arthropoda > Insecta > Lepidoptera > Geometridae > Ennomos > Ennomos fuscantarius. Next base: position 5,667,239 of record HG992026.1, on the reverse strand, counting down.
TTCCGGGATAAATTGTAGCCTATATGTTAATCCAGTGTATAAGCTATCTTGGTACCTAATTTCATCCAAATCCATTCAGCCGTTTGAGCGTGTAAGAGTAACAAATATACACATACACACATGCAAACTTTCGCCTTTATAATATTAGTGATGATGATGATGTTTTACAAGTACCTTGTACCAAATATTATAAAATACTAGTTGCGCCCCGCAGTTTCACCCGCAGATAAAAGTATTTTAATTATTTGCTCATCCCACGGAAAAATTACACTTTTCCGGGATAAATTGTAGTCTATATGTCCAGTGTATAAGCTATCTTGGTACCGAGTTTCATCCAAATCCATTCAGCCGTTTGAGCATGAAGGAGTAACAAACATTCACACATACACACATAATTTATTTTATTCATTTATTTCACATAATCCGCAGATCTTAAGGTAAGGTATAGTTTCGCTTAATACTAGAACTTACATCCAATTACGAATTTACTTCATTCTATAAAATTCCATTTTAAAAATAGAGAGCAGAAAGTGCAAACCAATCAATCAATCAATATATTTATTCAGAAATGGTTACAATTGTAAGTTGTAGAAGCATTGTAACTATGTTAACACAAATGGACGTACTATAATAAACTTAAGTACCTAAGTTACATTGATAAGAAGGAAATGGAAGAGGTAAGTTAAAACTTAATTAACATAATTAATTGCACACGATACAATACAATATCTTATAGACTTAAATTACATTTAAAATAAATTAATTACAGCTTTTAAACTTTTGTTTTTGGTAGTGAAATATGTCAACAGAGCTAAAACGCTTATTAAAACTTGCACGGGCACGTGGGGGTAATGTGTATAGTGCCAACCTACGTCAGACGTCACCTATGTGGCGTTGCTGGTTGAGAAACTCTGTCCGCTGTGATTCCCCGAAACATGTACTATGCTTACTTACATAGATGACATAAATATATATGCAGTAGTCGTATTTGTGAATCATTATATGAATGTAGTAGGTTCCTACTGACTAGCTGCGCCGGCGTCCACGACATCGCCATTTAACTCTTCTTAGTAGTGGACCATTATATCTATAACATTGATTAAGCGAACAATATTAAATTTAACAATGGTACGAACAAATTGGCCCGTGGATGAGTCTCTTATTATTACTTTTAATAAACTCGTGCCCATCTGTACTAAAGTTTGATAGCTCCTAAGGTCATACTCATTCCTCTGTGACATAGTTACCCAAGACGAGCATCAGTTCCATGTCTGTACGAGAATAATCCCGTTAAACCAGTGTTAAACTTAGAGGAATAACGCTATAATAGCGTTATATTTCTATGGTGTTAATTTTTTTTAAGTAGTCATTTTTTATAATCAAGTTATATGATATTATTTTATTTTATTTATTTTTTATTTATCGATGTGTATTCAAATTTTAGCGTATAAGTATCCAATCTGTGAATTTAAATAACGCCAGAAATATTAATGCTTTTGTCTTCTGTCGACTTTCGTAGAGAACAAAGGGTTTATAATATGGAACGCTACGCTGAGAGTAGAGAACGCACGCACGGAATTCGCCCTATTATAATACATGGGTCAGTCTGAGGTCCGTATTACAGAACGATGCTACACTAATTGATCACTTTATGAATGAAATCTCTGCTTGAGCACCAATCGATGGCTGAGCATCGTTCTGTAATACGAACCTGAGACGCACGAAAAAACACGTTTTTCGTCTCTATCATTTACTTTTCAGCTAGGTGGGTACTTAGGGTAAACGTACCTAAATTAGAACAAAAGGGGGGAGGCGGTAGTGTAGCGAAGTAAAGTATAATAAAAGCTTGTAAAATAATTACTTTATGTGGCCATACCAGTAACGTCGTAGAGCTTATTTACTTAGAAGTGGGATAATTAGGTACTCTTTACGGGCACGGACCAATTCATTTAAAACCTTGTCGGGGCGCGGGGCAACGCCGATGTTTTTTCTTGCTTTGCGCACAGAATGTTATTCTGCTTTTTTGTTATTTACTAGGTGGTAGGACTTTTCTGCAAAGTTCGTCTAGGTAGGTACCACCGCTTTGCCAGTTATTCTGCCGCCAAGCTGTAGTGTGCAAGTACTACTGTGTTCCAGTTTGAAGGGCACTGTAGCTAGTGAAATTACTGGGCAAACGAGACTATGATCTGATCTCACAATCAAGTAATCTTATTATCAGACTGTGCTGATGTCTCAGGATGATGTGCGCAGTGCAGTGTCACGCGAAACTTTATATTTTAGAGTTCCGAGTGACACTGTTCTGTTATGGGTAGCCGTGTCACTTAACATCAAGTGAAGCACTGTCGAACGACGAATGTCGCAGCATTCACTAATATAAAAAAAAAAACTACAAAGTATAGAAAACAACAACAGTAGATAAGATGGAAGTGATCCATAATTGGCTGTAAGCCAAAATTACTTTTTACCCCCAACTGAGCTATGCAAGGAGGGGAAGATCGTCCCGCTGGCGCCGCCGCGCCGCCGCGCATTTGCTACTCGGAAATAAACACTTGTAACTACTTACAACAGAATAGATAATAGTTACAGTTTCACCAACGCTCCATTCCACAGGGGATGGTCAAAATCATGTGTAAGTAAGGACGGACCATAGTTAAGTGACAATTTTTTATAGTTACTTACCCACCTTAAACTTCAAAAGCCACACGACTCCAAATATACAAACTTTCACTCGTTATTTCATTAATAATAAGGAGTGAATTTATAAAAACCGTAAATTGTTGTCCTGGTGAGAAATCAAGGGTTATGAATATAATATCATATGAATATATTATCCCTTGATATATTACTAACCGTAGGTAATATCTTAGTTTTATTTCATTTTACAAATGCATTTATTCATTGCTAATAATTAAAGAATTGGATGATATTACCATTTATTTATTTTTTTCATTTTAAAAACCAAACCTACGGAACCAATGTTGATAAATTTCTATAGGGCCAATCTGAAAGTAGTAAATCGTTTCAAATAAAACAGGATTTTCCCAATCGGTACTTTAATGACGGAAAATTGAGGAAGGTATAAAATAAAGAACCGAATTGAGAACCTCCTCCTTTTTAAAGAAGAAGGAACCATACAAACCTTAGTAGGTACTATACTTTATACTCTCGAATTTCCTAACATCCCTTTTATAAGGCGGGAATCGCCACAAACGAAAACATGTTGACTTCTCTGCGTTGATGTCCCACAAAATTTTAAACCTTATTCAAAACCTTTTGATAAAAAATCCAATCACACCATTCTTCTTCTCTACAAATAAATTACAAACTAAGTTTTAAATCTTCAACTTCAAAAATCATGGGACTTGCATACAATAACTTTCATGATTCATCCTTATTACTTAATAACTAAAATGTGCCAAAATTTTGTAAGTTTCAGATACATAATATTGCCCAATTTTGCTACCCACAAAAATTTGCGGATTCAAGTGGGTATATAATTTCATTCAAAAATCCTTTCTTATCGTTTCCTTTAGTAGGTGGCTTTGTGACAAGGAATCTAGTGTCCAAATTGTAACTTCCTAGCTTCAGTAGTTTTGGATTTGTTCATGACCAATCAGGACAGTCTCTTATTAAATAATAGTATAGAAGATATAAGAGTATAGATAGATATTTAGGTAGATAATTACCGATTTTATACATCCCCTTTAGTATCTACACCATTGCAAACTTCTTGTTTTACAGCGTAGCCTAGGTATTTAAATTCATAAAAGGTCAACAGCCAGACAGGGGATGAAGTGCAAGTGCTTTGTTCGAATCCTTCTGGTCATTTACCTCGACTGAAACCTGCGTCTATATCAGACAGTATTTACAACGTAACTACCTACGTAATGAACATCTGTAAACAACATTGTAGAATGCAAATAAAGAATTAAAATTGAAGTACCCATGTGAGTAAATGATTTATCAACGAACGGTTTTCTGAAATTTCCACAAGGTTTTACTGTAGTATAGTATCTTTACCTTGACTGGAATAATTTCGAAGTTAATTGTATTCGGCGTGGTTACATGCACCATATTCACGAGTAGTGTAGATAACTTAGAAATATTCCAATCAGGGACTGTAAAGATACCTACCCTTTTTTACCATTTCGTCCTACTGCTGGGAAAAGGTCTGCGCCATTTCTTTCCACGAATCTCTCTTGAGTCACATTTAACCATTCAGGCAAAAATGCACACAAGTCATCAATCCGCGCCATGGCTTCTTTTGTAATCCTTGAGTTTAGAATTTTAACTCGGTCAGTGACCAAGTCTGTGCACCCTAGGTTAGGACGGGCAGGTGTCGATGAGAGAGCTCCTCCAGGCGTTTTCAATACGACAACCGACCTCTTCATCTTGCCTGTCCTTGAAGGAGACTTATCTGGTCCAAGTAGATATACATATCAACGTAGTGTACCTACTACGTACATATGCGACGTTTCGTGCTATTGGTGGTCGTGGATGCGAGTCTTTGACCGATCTCGAGTCCAACCTCGAGGCCTGCCAGGCTTCGATCTTCGAGCATTGGTTGCAAGTCGGGTGCTATGTAGGCAATAAAGGTAATATCGTCGACAAACACGTAAGTACCCACTATTAAAATTGTGAACAACTGACAGTTTAAATTAGTAGGGTCAGTTTTGTTCTGTATTGCATTGAATAAAAAAGTAAATAAAAAAAACCTTCTTTTTCATTTCTAAAGGGGAAAATCATGAGATTATAGCCTTAATTTAAGTTACGCCACAGATAACATAATAATATAGAGAATACAGAATCGACACTAGTAACTGCTTACCAACTAAATATGGTTAATCCCGCCTGTGTAAACAAATTGGAAGTTCAGTAAAGTTAATGCCCGTTCGCTCACCATTTCTGTGTTACCTGCAATAAGTAAAATTTTTGAAAAAGAAATTCTTAATCAGTTGTTAACATTTTTTAACCTTAACGGACTGTTTCACAGTCAACAGTTTGGATTTACAAAAGGACGATCAACTACAGATGCAGGCGTAGAACTCTTTATACATATACTTGGTGCTTGGGAGAAGTCACAGGATGCCATAGGTATTTTTTGTGACTTATCCTAAGCATTTGATTGCGTATGTCACGAAACCTTAATTTTTAAATTAAAGCATTACGGGGTTTGTGGGAAAGCTCTTGATCTTGTCTCTTCTTATCTTGGTAATAGAATTCAGACAGTTGAAGTTAATGGAGCAAGATCATCTGGTTCTATCACTAAAATGGGGGTCCCGCAGGGTTCAATACTAGGACCATTCTTATTTTTGGCCTATATTAACGATCTTCCATTTTTTGTAAAGAACCTATGTGATATTGTTTTGTTCGCAGATGATACGTCTCTTATTTTTAAGGTTGACCGATCTATTAATGATTTTGACGACGTTAACAAGGCAATTTCACTGGTTTTGAACTGGTTTACTAAAAACAATCTACTGTTAAATAGTAAGAAAACTAAATGTATTAAGTTTTCGTTACCTAATGTTAGGGGGTCTCCTACAAATTTATTACTGAATGGTGAGCCATTAGATTTAGTACAATCTGTCACGTTCCTTGGCATAACTATAGACTCTAAATTACAGTGGGGTCCTCACATATCAAACATTGCTGGTAGATTGAGCTCTGCTGCATATGCTGTGCGTAAAATCAGACAGTTTACTGATGAAGCCACTGCAAGATTAGTATACTTTAGTTACTTCCACAGTATTATGTCATACGGCATCTTACTGTGGGGTAAAGCCGCGGACATACAATCAATTTTTGTCTTACAGAAAAGAGCAATTCGTTCCATTTATAACATGAAATCCCGCGACTCTCTCAGGGAACGATTTAAGGAGATAAATATTCTTACAGTGGCTTGTCAATACATTTACGACAATTTGATGTACACTCGCAAAAACATTAGCTCTTTTCCCAGATATTGCGATATTCATAACTTTAATACTAGGAACAAAAATAAATTGAAAGTTCCAAGATTCAGACTGCAGAAAGTTAATGGTTCATTTATGGGAAACTGTATACGCTTTTATAACAAGTTGCCCGACGGTATCGAACAATTGTCAATGCGTAAATTTAAATTATTCATAAAGTCAAACTTAATGAAAAAAGCCTATTACACAATAAATGATTATGTGTCGGACAAAAAAGCTTGGCCTGAATATCCCAAGCTTAACGGTATGAAATCTTAGGTACTTTGCCTATTGCCTATTCCTATCTATAAATTCAGTTTCTATTTGTAATGTTTATAATAAGATAATCACGGTATTTTTCTTGCACCGGTGTGACGTGGTGGTTATTTTTGTAACATATTCATTATCTCAACTGTAATGAATTATATACATTGTAAAAGACAGTAGAAAGAAGACAAAAAAAAAAATACATCACTGTAAAGTTTCTTGTAGCTTCTTCTTTACAGTTGTAATCGAAGCTTCGGATCAAAGTTTTCAATTCTGCATTGTGCCGGATTGCTTGCACCAGTAGTGAGAAAGAGAACTGCTTTTTTTTTCAAACTCATATATTGTAATAGGCTTGCTATATTATTTGACAATAAGCACTTTGTAATTTTATATGCTTAGTGAAATAACTTAATTTTAAGTACCTAGTATAATTTTGACTTGTAAAAGTGCTAAAATTAGCCTATTTGCAATAAATCTTTTGACTTTGACTTTGACTTTGACATACAAAATATTATTATAATTTAATAGCTAAAACATGAAAGAATATACAACGAAGTATATTTGCATGTTACCTACGCGTAAGACGCTTTTCATTAGCACCTTAATAGTGTATTGTAAAGTGCGCCTTGACGCTTTGTAAGCGCAATGACACCCAAACAAGAATTGCGCAATTTTCTTCCAGTAATGTAAACAGCAGCATAGCAGTGTAATAGTAACGAATAGAAGTACAGCAAAGCATATTATTTATTATGGATTTATTTAATATGCTTTGCTGTAAATGTTAAATAAATATTTGTTTTCTGTGGCTGAGCTTGCCCTAGTTCCTATACATTTCCAAAACCTTTTGGGATCTAAGTATTTGAGTATTATTTTAACCTTCCCAAAATAATTCTGTTAGAAACAATACTGAAAAAGAGTAAAAATTTATAGGTAGGTGTATCCGATTTCGTTAGGAAGCCTTTTATATGCTTGCGCCAACAAATTGCACGTCATATAAAATTGTTACCGAAGTCAGGAGACCAGAAATCTAAAGATGTTACAATAATGAGAAAGTACTATAAAACCTATTATAATTATTACAAATCATCAGTACCACAGAATACTTTAAAGTACAGATTACTAATTTGGAAAAGTGTTCCTGTAAGTGACCAATGTTTTTTTGGCAAATTTATTTTTTATGCTGTGTATACATTTTTCTGCATTCCAAATTCCTTAATGCATTTTTCTTTTCTTCCATTACACAAAATAGACCTCGTTTCCTAAGAACAGAACCTTCTAACTGTAAAAGAAAATGCTCCAACTCCTATGGTAGGTACCATTATTTTGACAAATCCTGTGTAATATAAAATTAAGTTATCTTCGGCAGCCTACAACGATGGCACCAAATGCCATTATTGTTTCTATTAAGCGAGATCATCTAAATTGAGCTGATTGTCGTGGAGTTATTCACTTTGTTGTTGGGAAGAGCAATGCCACTAGCGAGCGAGTAGGTACTGCTGCAGACAAAGGCTAGCAACAATTATTCTTGTTTTGTTGAGGACCGAGTGATTCACAGTCACCGGGCGGCCGCGTTGCTCGCAGCGCAGTGTTGGCCAGTTCAGTTGTGAATTCTGTTTGAGTTTAGTGCACGCGCGTCGACTGAACGCGACGCGTCTGTCGCACTTCGGTATCATTACAAAGTACGACCAACTTTCACTTTGCAATAATAAACAAACGAACTTCAGAAAATTGCTCAATTTAACGTTCCAGCTACGTGTGTTTTAACTTTAATATATTCTGTAACTGCTGTCGATTTTGATATCAATTTATACCAAGAAATCTGATGTTGTTTTCAAAGTTCATTTGCAAGAGGAAGAATAATGTGATTATGTACGGGAATATCTGAGAGAATAACAATAGGTTGTGTGCTGTGCTCAATTGTGCGGTGAAGCAAAAGCAAACCGTCTAAATATAACTGTGCAAAATGGGAAAGGATTACGGTAAGTTCAGTATATATACCATACCATATCTTTACCTACATATGTTATTTGAAAAAATATTTACTCAAGTATTTGAAATTTTTCTTGATTCCTGCAGGAATGTAATATTTCCAGGACAATATTTAGTATCCTTCCCGTATACCCTCAGACGATACGAAAAATATCTTGGCGTTCAAGCTATCTAAAAGTCATTTCTGCGTGAACACACAAACAGACATCGTTTCATAGCGTTGTATTCATGCAAAGAATCCCATAAAAGTAGACATTTTCGTTTCTCTTTTAATTGGGAATTGATAATGCCGATAACCCGGAAATACCCGCGTGTTACATCCTAGACCGCATCGTTACTTACCATCAGGTGCGATAGTGGTCAAGCGCGAGCCTATCAAACAATAAAAAAAAATAAAAAAATAGTTTTAAGCTTCAAGGTAAAACAATAATTAGCTTGCCGGAAAAATCTTATTATCTCAGAGGTAGGTATTAATGTACAGAGGTCTTACCTTACTCTCCTTGAAGTGACTAGGATTTCGATTTTCGACATTACAGCGGTTATTTGTGTTGGTCAGGGACTAGCCCAAGCACTTTTCAGTCGTTTACATTTATATTATCAAGGGTCGAATTGGACTCGCACGAACAGGAACGCGTTATCACAAAGATACCAATAATTCTAAATAGAAAAAATTTTTGGTACATTATAAAGACTAAAAGCTGGAGCTACCTGTGGTCTGAGGAACCTGGACGGTAACTGGTAGTTGAGTAGAAATATAATATACGGTGACCCAGCTTCTGTGGTGTGGTGGTTGAGCAGGTCGGCTCATAACCCGGAGGCGGCGGTTCGATTCCCGCGGCAGGATAATCTTATCCTGCCGCAGATAGATAGATAACTCTTTATTGTCTCACCAACGAAATTCATACAATACAGGAATTATTAAATCTTACTAGTGCAACCAGGATAAGTATTTGTTTACAGAAAAAAAAGCGCTAATATTACTTGTTCTGAGTCTGGGTGTTGTGGGAACATTGCCCTCGTATAGTTCCTGGGTTCCCTAGACACAGGGAATCCTAGTCAGGGTCCAGGATCTATGTATGTGATCGTTGGGCGTTATTATTATTATATTAATTACAGTGTAAAAACAAAGATCATTCTTTTCTAAGGTTGCAACTAATTCGATCATTTTTTATTGCAGTAGTGCATTATGATTGTATCGATGCCCAAATCTAAATATCTTGCGATACTTTCAGGTTTTGTGTATTTTTTCATTTTATTTTATTGGGCTAACAAATCGTTACACTTTAAAATTATAGCGTAGAAATAACAGGTGCCATATAAATATAACGCTTAGGTCTAGGTCCGTATTACAGAACGGCGCTCAGTCATCGATCGGTGCTCAAGCAGAGATTTCAGTCATAAAGTGATCAATTAGTGAATGAAATTTCTGCTTGAGCACCGATCGATGACTGAGCATCGACCTAAGATAGGTACAATGAAGGTAATCAATGTGACACCAGCAGAGTTTACCACAGAGTGTTAAATTTATATTTTAGTTTTTTTTTGGCTCCACACTTTTGTGTATTTAGCCAGTGTCAAGTAATTGATAATTTCTCAAGTTAATTAATATTATACATAATATATGTCAAGTCAAGTCATAGTCTAGTCAAGTCGTACTCCTAGTAAAGTGGTGGCAACTTTACTAGTAGCTTCTATGGAGTTCTGCAGGCCTAGCACGGCCGGTGGACAACTTCTCCCCAGGGAGTAGATAACAAACTTATCCTCATTGTCACTTTATTCCACTCTGCGAGCACGGCCGCGACAGTGGAAAGCTTTATCCGGGGGATAAACGGCGGGAGTAGCGTTTTTAGATTTCTCTACCGTATTGTTGCCAGTACGAGAAAATGTTAACTAAAATGACATTACATGCTTCAATATTTTGTTCAGTCCATCAAACCATCGATAATTGTTCGGCTAAATATACTGGGATTGAAAACAAAATATAAAAATTAAGAAAAAATAAGGTTTTAGAGTCTGTGTCCTTGTGATAATCAAAGAGTATGTAACGACTACTATGTATGAGTGAGAGTAAGTGAGTAGTTTAAATTAAAATTTTATTTTGTTTGTAATATGGGCGGAAAAACGTGATTAATTATTGTGTAGTAGTTATATTTAAAATTTTTATATGTATATATTTTATAATAAAATATACTCAAAAAATATATGCATCATTTAAGTTAATTACGTAAATTAAATAATTTCCTTATTAAAACTAAACTAATAATTGTATTTTCACGAATATTTCGCTATGTATTTTTTTTTTGTATTTAAACTCATTTCCCGGGATTTAGAAGGGATTACTTGTATTCCGAATGCTTCTCCCGGTGTAATTTTCGCTCCAAAATTCAAGTTCCCGCGATTAAACATAGTTGTAATAGGCACGCGACATTTTTGTGCCTATTAAAACACTTTGACTTCCTTATACCCACCTACAAGAGTCGAAGATAAATACTCTCTGCTTTCTGTCAATTCAAGAGAATATTATCCACTTTCTTCCGAGTCCGTGCTCTGAAGCGGGGAGTAGCGGGATATAATGTCTACGATAATGTCAAAGGGAAATATTTCTTTCCTCTCCTCGACGCCGTGCTACGTAAGGTGGAGAGGGGGATTATTTTAACTGACAGGTGGAAAAAACCGGGGGAAAGACAATTTCTCCACATGCCGTGCTAAGCCTGCTGGAAACAATACGGAAAGAAACGTTTCACCATCATTATACCACTTTCCCACACTCATGCCTATAATTCAGCACTTAATTAACAAAACACCACCAATTTTATGCACTAACACTGAAAATAACACAAGTTTTGGAAAATAATATAATGCGGTAACGTGATCTTTTTCGTTTTCACGCCTAAACTCCTATTTTAGTTTTAATACGTCACCGTTGCCATATAAAAAAAATAGTGGAGTGTATATATGTATATATATATATATCAATTATTGAAGTAGCTATATACGCTCTTCTAGTACCTAAGCACCCTGCTGTTGTTACACTCCTACTCGCAACTCTGAGTGAGGACAACTTATGTACGTGTTGATAACTACACAATAGTGGGAAAACCAAGTGATTACATTTTCCAATTAACGCTCTGACTCATTAATGATTGTAATTGTACTTTTACCAGCCCGGAGAAAAAGTGTAACTCCCTGACTGAAATTAAATTTATGCCTGCGCGGAGAAAAAGTCTTATTCCCACCAACGTAAAAGTACAATTACAGTCATTTGACTGAAATTGTGCTTTTACGTGCCCGGAGAAAACTTCAAAATGACTGAAATTAAATTATTGCCTGCGCGGTGAAAAAGTTTACTTCCAAAATGATTGAAATTGAACTTTCACTTGCCCGGAGAAAAAGTCGTAACTCCCAATTGACTGAAATTAATTTTTTGCCTGCGCGGAGAAAAAGTCTTACTACCAAAATGACTGAAATTGAAGTTCACCTGCGCGTAGAATTCTTACTCCTAAAATGAATGACATACAACTTACTTGCGCGGAGAAATCTTTCTTCGCGCTTTCTTTCCTCTGGAAGATGTTACTTTATTGTTCACATTACAATATCATATATATAATAACAAATATACATCTGGAAACAACCCGAACATCAAGCAATTGGACCTTTCGGTATATTATTATTCAGGTTCATGATCTATTTCAAAGATAAAAAAAATAATAAGTAAACAAACAAATACATTTTCTCAAACAATTATCTATCTTCTATACATTCTAGCATAATGAACACAGATACGAATTTGAAGTCATAATGTAAAGTAAAATAGGAAAGGTGTGTTAGGTCTGGTTTTCCAATCCTGCGCAAAGAATTTACAACAAGCTTTTCATTTGTATTAAGTTAATATTTTCTATAACGTTAGCATATAATTAAATACTACCTAGGTAATAACAATCGGTTCCAATTGCCCCAATAGGTACTGGTAATAAGTTGGGTTTTCTTAATATAGTTTTCTTATTTCGTTTAGTACCTATTATTATTTTCCACGAGGTCACGCCTGTGTAAGTCAATTGTTTTTTGTAAATTTTTTTTCACCTGTTGGTATAGGTACGTTTCTGTGACATTAATAAGATTAAGTCTAAATGGAACCTTGAACTTGAACATTATACGAAAATTATGGTACCTACTGTAATATTTTATATGTCAGTTTGACTGGGCCGTTAGCTCAGTTGGTAGTATCCCTGCCTTCTGATCTGCAGGTTGTGGGTTCGATTCCCACCCAGGACAAATATTTATGTGATGAACAAAAAAACAACTCAAATAAAAAAACAAAAACAAATGTTTGTTCTGTGTCTGGATGTTATATTGTATTTGTAGGCTGAAACGGGTTGTGCGTAGGTTGCAACCTATAAAACTATAGGCCTTCAGCATGTACACACCGCGCTGTGTCTGGAACAAGAATGATCCGTAGCACACTGATCGCTCCCTTTATATAGCCAGAAGCGCGGGGAAGTGATGACAGTTGCCGGTGTTGCCACTGTAATAAATTTAAATGCCACCACAGGGTAAATTACGGTACTACCCGCTGCGCATAGTGTTTATAACAGGACATTGCCGCCGTCATATTCTATGTATGTATTTAGAAACAAAAACTATCTAAGTATTGTATCAGTTATCCGGTTCCCATAGTACAAGCTTTGCTTAGCTTGGGGCTAGATGGCGATGTGTGAAATGTCCACACATATTTATTTATTTATGTATTTTATTAGTTGTATAGGTACCTACTTCTTTTATACCCAAATTCCCAAAGAGCACCGGTTCATTTTTCAACCAACTTCAAAAAAGAAGGAGGTTCTCAATTAGGTTGTATGTTTTTTCTTTTGATGCTCGTTGAGCAAGTAAATTCTTTTTACATTACGCGCCAGTCCAAGATCCAGTTCTCTGCAGAGCTAGTACCAATTCGTCCTTGCTCGTATTAATGTTAGTGGGCGCTTGGTCAGCCGACGACGCAATCATCTTTCCGGTCATGGCTGACCTTCACGTCATAATCCGTAAACTAAACTGTAAAGCTAAGTTGAGGGGTGTATACGTAGGTAGGACTTATGTGACTAGGAATAATATCTTTAAAAAGTGGAAGGCGTATTTCATTATTTTTCTTAATCCAGTTGTTTTCTTCCTTCCTTTTCATGTGGCCAGCCTTATTACAAATTTATTTACAAAAAATATACCCTGCTATGCGAAGCACAGCATAACTGGGCCCATAACCTAAAGTGGTAGCAGTGGGTATATAAAAGATTGACCAGATAAAATTGGAAAATTAGTTTCTGTATTTTCTCTTCAGAAGCAATCTACTGACAAGTATATAAATAGACAACCATCTGTCTCAATTCCACATTTTAATGTACACCTGACCATAGATTATACGAATAAGTTTGGTTTACTTACATAAATAGTTCTAACAACACTATTGCACTATGTTCTCTATATTGCACGTCCAATATCTTTGGTTGTGTGTTTATTCTTCTAGCAAATTGTGATATTAATATAAAACAACTTCAACAACTCATAAAACAATCAGTAAGCCGACGTAACGTAACCATTGGGAATGTTATTTGCAAGAAAAATCTTAACGACTTTAGAAAACTTCTGCAAGAAGTGCTTGACCATCTATAATACTGTAGCTTAAAAGTGTACACTATTGTGGTTTACACTAGTTTACACTTGCAAACTACAGTCTGATAGACGGTCGAACATTTTTACAGAAGTTTTCTTGCAAGTGGAAATCCGGCCTAAGTGACACCGCTATACAAGGTGGAATTTAATTCAATTTTTTCCTTAAATGTATGTACTCAGACCATGCTATAGAATATAGACTGAATAAATACATTAAAGGAAAAGAACGAATTAAATTCCACCTTGTATAATAGGTACTGTACTAATCATTCATAGATAGTGTTCTTTACTTCGGAATGTATTTTTATACGGTTTCAACTTACAGTATTATACAATCCAGGATATAGTTACCAGATTTGAAGATACTAGGAACTGTGACGCCATATAGATTAGATATCTACATAAAGAGTTTATAATTAAGTAATTCAATGCAGTGTGTAGTGCTCTTAAGTTTTCACTTTATATCGTCTGTCTGTGAGGACCTTTAATTGGCTTTTTTTTATAATACAACAACAGTAGTAAGTAGATTTTCCAAATGAAAAATGAAAAAAATAACCACTATTTAAAACTTGTGAAACTATATTTTTAGGCGTGAAGTGGTTAAAAAAAATAATTCAGATCCGAACGAGGCACTTTCTACATATAAGTTTTTTTTTATGTTAATAAATGACATGACGAGCTAGTCGTTCACCTAATGTTCAGAGTTGATGCCGCCCATGGCAGTTGTAGTATCACTCGGAATTTTAAAACATAGTTATAGTTCAGGAATATATATAGTTCGTAACGCTCCAGCGTCTTTTTTAAAAGTAAATAAACTATGTAGGCAGTAAAGCTTGTTATATTTGCGGCGCAGACGCACGCACACAGATTACTAAGGAGTTAGTAGGTCATCAACGGCGACCACGAGTAATTTCCATCGTCCTATTCGACGATCTGCGAGACGTAAATAAACTACCGTCCGCGTCGCCTCACCATCGATGCTGACATAAGAACTTGTACACATGCACAATTTTCTACTTTTTTATTGAGTTTACTGGATACTAGCGGCCCGCTCCGGCTTCGCACGGGTATAAAATATATAGCCTATGTCATTCACTGAACCGACTCGCTATTTATAGGCATGCCGGCCGGCCGGAACCGCCGCAAACGCTACGTCTCGCAATTTTTAAATCTGTAATAATATTACAGATAAGATATTTATTATCTTCGAAAATATTCATTAAAATCATATGTTGTAAAGGGCCATATAGATATATATTAAATCAACAATGTATTTAAGGTATTTAATTTGATAAGGATTAATGCTGTATTGGTTAAAATCGCTTCGAAAATTAGCCATTATTTGTCGTAAAAAGTAAATGACAAAAAAATGTTATTGTGGGATATCCACAAGAGATAGACATATACCATAGCGGAGTTTTCTGTAGACCTTTTCAATATGTACAATACTTAAGTCAATTATTTTGATAAATGTCGTAGAGTTCAGCCTGCGTTTGCAATGTAAGCGGAAAAAATCAAATTATTTACGACATCACATTAGAAACCTCAAAAATACCAGTATTTCTCCACTATTAAATGGATGTTATTATTATACATATAAACCTTCCTCTTCAATCACTCTATCTATTAAAAAAAAAACGCATAGAAATCCGTTTCGTAGTTTTAAAGATTTAAACATAGATGTAGAGTATGTTGTGATTATTATTCGTTAGAACATACTTAGATAACACACAGTGTATAATCATTACCGACATTATGTGCCGATGCAAATAAATAAAAGGAGGAAACGAGAGATTTTTCTACTTTTTTAATGAGTTTTACTAGATATTACGCTTATATTATGCTGAGTGAGTGTAGCTCAGCGGCAGCTAATCGACACTTTACTTATACGAAGAAAAAAGTTTGTAGTTTTTTTTTATTATATATCAATATATATCTAAATATATATAACTCAAAGGTGACTGACTGACATATATACTGATCTATCAACGCACAGCCCAAACCACTGGATGGATCGGGCTGAAATTTGGCATGCAGGTAGATGTTATGACGTAGGTGTAGGGACACACGTTTGTTTACGTTGACGTCGCCAGCGCCGACCTATTTAAGGGGCGCGTGATTAAATTAAAGCGGAGTCGCGTAACAGTAAGCAGTGGAGTCGCGTAGGAGTCGCGTAAGAGTAGCATTCGGAGACGCGTGTCCTCACATACTCCGGGCTTGCTCATTTTATATTGTTAATTGTGTGTTCGGTTCGCGAGGACAATATATGTGGTAAAAAGTAACAATTAATCTTTAATTTATCCCATTCCGGTAGTGAGATTATTAGTGCACATTAAGGACCCTGTAAACTGGTGACACCCGCGTTTTTTGTTACTTACCGGAATGGACGAATTGTGAAGTGCTTAAACTTTTTTATGTTCGTTTTTTTGAACAGTTTTTTTTTGCTTATACTTTTTATGTTCGTTTTTTTGAACTGAACCTTTTTTTTGTGTCGTAATAACGGCAGCCGCGCACCCGTGCACTTAAAGCTGTATTTTTCTTCGTATCATGATGAATCCAGTACCCACGAAACCGTTAATGTCGGCAGCAGATAGTGCTTTAATTTTAGCGGAGATAGCCAAACTCAACGTGCGAATGGCGGAAATGGAAAGGTCGAGACCAATGAGCAGGCAAGGACCTAATAGTCGACATTTTCCTTCACGTTCCCGACAAAGAAGTAAAAGTAGAGGCAGACGGAACCCTCACTGGGTATGTTTTTACCACTACCGATACAAAGACAACGCTACGAAGTGCATATCACCGTGTAACTGGAAGAAAGCGGAAAACTAGAGGAGGTGCAGGTATCTTCGGTGGTCCCCTGCATCAAGGCCAACAACCACCGACTATGCGTAACAGATCGTGAAAATGGTATGCGTTTTTTGGTTGATTCTGGTGCGAATATCTCAGTGCTTCCCCGTGGACACAGGTCAGTGCGTGATTGCGAACAAAACTGTGAGTATAAACTTTATGCAGCTAACGGAAGTGAAATTAGGACATATGGCACAAAGACTATTACACTTAATCTTAATTTAAGGAGAGCTTTTAAGTGGACATTCGTTATTGCCGATGTCAACCAGCCCATTTTGGGAGCTGATTTTTTATATTATTATGATTTACTTGTCGATATAAAGGGCAAACGATTAATTGACCAAGTGACAAAATTGCATGTCGTTTCATCAATTGTTAATTCAGATCAGTTATCGATTTTTACGATCGTTGAGACTCATCCGTTTTACCATCTGTTAAAAAAGTATCCGGAACTAACGAAGCCTTTATCTTTTAAAGAACCTCCGCGTCATAATGTATTTCACCATATTGAGACGACAGGCCCACCGGTACATGCAAGAACAAGACCGTTACCACCGGACCGCTACAAAAAAGTACGCGAAGAGTTTAGGTTAATGCAGGAGATGGGTATATGTCGCCCTTCGAAAAGCGCATGGGCCACTCCTTTGCACGTAGTGCCTAAAAAGGATGGTCAGATACGTCCATGTGGTGACTATCGTGCTTTAAATGCCATCACAAAGCCCGATAGGTATCCTATTCCACATATAAAAGACTTCACGTTCATTTTAGCTAACAAGAAAGTTTTCTCCCGGATAGATATTAATAGAGCTTATCATTTTATCATGGTAGCTCCTGAGGATGTAGAAAAAACAGCAATAACAACACCTTTTGGTTTATATGAGTTTCCGCGCATGTCTTTCGGTTTGAGAAACGCCGCGCAAACATTTCAGCGTTTCATGAATAATTGCGTATTACAAAATTTAGAATCAGATTTTCAAAGAGAACATCCTGAATTTTCTAAATTTAAGCTGGAATTTGTTTTTTCTTATTTGGACGATTTGATTATAGCAAGCGAAAATGAGTTATTGCATGAACAGCACTTAGACGCAGTTTTTAAACGATTAGAAAGCTTTGGTATTACGATTAACATCTCGAAATGTTCATTGAGTCAAGAGAAAATCGAATTTTTAGGCCACGAAGTTTCAGTTGAAGGACTTAAGCCTTTAGACAGCAAAGTCAAAGCCATCATTGACTATCCAAGGCCAAACACCATTGAAGAACTTCGCAGATTTTTAGGCATGGTAAACTTTTATAGAAATCATTTACCTCACGCAGCAAAATATCAAACCGAGTTAAATAATTATTTACATCGAGGTAAAAAAAAGGACAAGTCAATCATTGTGTGGACAGAAAGTGCTATTCAAGCTTTCGAACAATGTAAGCTTAGTTTGAAGAGCGCTACGTCATTAGCGTATCCCTTGTCCGATAAACCACTTGCTATTATGACGGACGCTTCAAACAATGCTATTGGTGCGGTTTTACAACAGCAGGTTAATAATAGCTGGGTTCCTTTAGGTTATTATTCCAAGAGATTGACTGACGCGCAACAAAAGTACAGTACCTACGATAGGGAATTACTTGCGATATATTTGTCAATGCAGTATTTCAGGAACATGTTTGAAGGCCGCAATCTAACCGTTTATACTGACCACAAGCCATTGACTTTTGCATTTCAGAAGATGGGTAGCATTAAAGAATCTCCGCGACGTACTCGACAATTACTTTATATTAGCGAGTTTACTACCGATATTCGTCACGTGACAGGACAGCAAAATCACGTGGCGGATGCTTTAAGTAGGATAGAGATAGATACCATTTCATGCCCAAACGTACTTGATTATACTGAAATTGCCCACATGCTGTAGGGTTACCCCTACGCCATAGTGCTTAGTAGCACACTTTTCTTAATGAATAGTTTCAGTTTATTATGATATTTTTACGGTTTTTGGTTTTTCATTTTATTTCTTCTGTAAAACATAATCTGAACGTTCCTTGCAGGCTCCTGAAATGTTCCAAAACACTTTAAAAATACCTTTTTGTTTTCTTGGTTATTATGAATAAAATGTTGTACTCTAAAATTGTACTTAAAGCCTTTGGTATGGGTTATTTTGGCAGTGGATCGGTAGATATAGATCACAGGAACATCTTAAGTGTCGTTTCCTTAAGTTTTTCCCTAAATTACGGGTGTTTCAGGAAGAAATAACTTTTTCATATTACCTCACAGATCTTCACCAAATTTACACTGGTATTGAAGCTGATTTTATTATGGCTTTTCATTGCATTTTTGTAGTGATTCTTCCAGTAGGAGCACTAAAAATAACGATTTTAATGTTTGTTTACTTTTTGGACAGATGTCATCTATTGACTTTTCTAATTCCCTGAAAGAGGTTCTTACCATAAGTTTTCATGAATTTACGACATTTTAAGGTTAGGTTGTTTAGGATTTTGTATTAGTCTTTGTTCATCGACCTATTTTAATGCTAGCTGATATTAAATTGTGACAGGATTTCAAAATTTAGTTCTCTCGATTTTCAAGGATTTTGTCTGTTGTTTTGGTGACGGCGTGAGGCTTGAGAAAACTGGAGATAGCGACGGGAGGACAGTCTTCCTCTGGACTTCACCACTAAATTATATTCTGTACATAACTATATTCTTTAATCTGAACAGTGTAACTGAAGTGTACTTGGTGCTGCCGTGCAAGTGGCACTCTGTGTGGCCACGGATAGGCAGTTTTCCGTCCTAAGTTCCTCTCCGCTTCGCCTATCTATTCGTGACGGTTGCGGACCACCCCTGTTTAAACCAGGCCTTAAGCGGTGGCAATCTCCGCCGGTGACGGCGGCCTGCAGTGGATTTGGCGTGAACAGTTGATAAGACCTTTTCATTAGCAGGTGGCTTTCTGTGACGGCTGCCCGCCGTGTTGCTAAGCTCGGCACAAGCAGCGGTCATTATCGGTAGATATAGATCACAGGAACATCTTAAGTGTCGTTTCCTTAAGTTTTTCCCTAAATTACGGGTGTTTCAGGAAGAAATAACTTTTTCATATTACCTCACAGATCTTCACCAAATTTACACTGGTATTGAAGCTGATTTTATTATGGCTTTTCATTGCATTTTTGTAGTGATTCTTCCAGTAGGAGCACTAAAAATAACGATTTTAATGTTTGTTTACTTTTTGGACAGATGTCATCTATTGACTTTTCTAATTCCCTGAAAGAGGTTCTTACCATAAGTTTTCATGAATTTACGACATTTTAAGGTTAGGTTGTTTAGGATTTTGTATTAGTCTTTGTTCATCGACCTATTTTAATGCTAGCTGATATTAAATTGTGACAGGATTTCAAAATTTAGTTCTCTCGATTTTCAAGGATTTTGTCTGTTGTTTTGGTGACGGCGTGAGGCTTGAGAAAACTGGAGATAGCGACGGGAGGACAGTCTTCCTCTGGACTTCACCACTAAATTATATTCTGTACATAACTATATTCTTTAATCTGAACAGTGTAACTGAAGTGTACTTGGTGCTGCCGTGCAAGTGGCACTCTGTGTGGCCACGGATAGGCAGTTTTCCGTCCTAAGTTCCTCTCCGCTTCGCCTATCTATTCGTGACGGTTGCGGACCACCCCTGTTTAAACCAGGCCTTAAGCGGTGGCAATCTCCGCCGGTGACGGCGGCCAGCAGTGGATTTGGCGTGAACAGTTGATAAGACCTTTTCATTAGCAGGTGGCTTTCTGTGACGGCTGCCCGCCGTGTTGCTAAGCTCGGCACAAGCAGCGGTCATTCGCTGCGCCTCTGGACGTCTCCCTGCGGCTACATCGACTCCAGGGTGTGCTTCGGGGCCATACTTTGCTTCATCATCTTCAACTTCAAGTCAAGTCAACTTCCAGTCTTCGCTTCTTCATCTCCAACTCCAACGTAACCACGTTACATTATATATATATTTTAGGAATTTAATTTAATATTCAGGGCATAATATAACTAGGGGCCTATGTAAATAAATGTATATAATCTATGTAAATAATAATGTTTTCTTTTAACTGTAGGCTTCACTACAATGCAGCGTAACGACAAAGAGCTTAATGAGCTATGGTCAGCAAACAGTAGCAACTTTAAACTGATGAAAGTGACGATGCCATGGTGTAGCGAGCCGATTGTTTGCGAAAGCTCAAGTGGCTATACAAGACCGTACTTACCCGAAAAGTTTAGACGATTGGCATTCGAGTCGATACATAATTTAAGCCATCCAGGTATTAGGACATCTAGAAAGATGATATCTAGTAAATTTTTTTGGCCTGGGATGCAAAGAGATTTAGGTATCTGGACTCGTTCTTGTCTAGAATGTCAGAAATCAAAAGTGCACAGACACACCATGTCGGCACTAGGGCAGTTTTCACAGGTAAGTCGTTTTGAACATTTGCATATAGATATAGTAGGTCCGTTACCTACAACGGAAGAAGGCTACAGATACTGTCTTACCATGATAGATAGGCAGACAGGCTGGCCGGAAGCTTTTCCGATGAAAGATATTTGTGCTAGGACAGTGGCTAAGATAGTTTATGAAGGTTGGATTACGCGTTATGGTGTACCTGTATTTTTAACTAGCGATATGGGTAGGCAATTCGAAAGTAGTCTGTTTACTCAGCTAATGAAGTTTTTGGGCGTAAACAAGTTAAGGACTACTCCATATCATCCACAGAGCAACGGTGCTATTGAAAGATGGCATCGAAGTTTTAAGGCTGCATT
The DNA here is from genome assembly GCA_905220475.3 of Ennomos fuscantarius. Lineage (NCBI taxonomy): Eukaryota > Metazoa > Arthropoda > Insecta > Lepidoptera > Geometridae > Ennomos > Ennomos fuscantarius. The sequence goes on along the minus strand of HG992026.1, from coordinate 5,645,748 downwards.
AATGGCCAGATTAAATAATAAAAGCTCGTGGATAGACGAAATGTACACAGTAATTTTAGGTTTGCGTTCGGCGCCTAGATCAGACACTGGTGTATCCGCGGCAGAATTAACCTTCGGAAAAACGTTAAGGCTTCCTGGTGAATTTTTTGAAGTAAGTGACAGTAAAATTGCAGACGGTGAGGAATACGTTAAGCATTTAAAAGAAACGATCAGCAACTTAAGACCTAAACCTATGGTTCACAGAGATTCGAGAACAATTTTCGTACACCCAGATTTGAAAGCATGTAAAAAAGTTTTCGTTAGGAATGATTTTGTGCGAAAATCACTTCAACCACCGTATGACGGACCATATGCCGTAGTCAAAAGACTAGATAAAGGTTTTATTGTGCAATTACCGGGTAGACAGTCGCTTATTTCCATTGATCGTTTGAAGCCCGCATATGTGCTAAACTTTGAATCAACTGATACAGACTCAGGTCAAAGTTGTAGTACAAAGATAAGTGTTAGTGATAAGATTGTTAATGATAAAGCAGGGCCGAACAAGAGTTATTTATCACTAGATGTTGCGAAAAAAGATTCGCCCATGTGTACAACGCGTTCAGGTCGTATCATTAAAAAACCAGTTCGGTTTAATCTGAATTAATGAACTGTGTAATAAATATTTTTGGTAATGTTTTGTTTTGTAATTTACTTCTTAATGTAAAATGGTACTTTTTGAATTTTTTTTCTACAAAATGTATGCCTTAGTGTTTATTTTAAATTTGTTATAATTACGTTGGTATACTTGAATTTTTTTTTGGTCTTACATGTACTTGATATTTTTACCACTCTGTGTTTCATTGTTTATATTACTCGTAGTTTATTATGGTTTACTTCAATGTTTTTATTATGACTACGTTACTCATTGGATTTGTATTTATTTGTACGTCTTATTATGTGACCGACGTACCTAAGTGCTAGAGCTATATTTACACCGAGAGTTATATTACACTGGCTGTTTCTAAATAATATAAACAGTCCGTGTCGGTGAAAACTGAAAAATAAACAAATGAGTGGGGTCGAATCAAGTGAAGTCTATGAATTCTTTGAGTTTAGAGTGGATAACAATGAGTTACTTTGTAAAGGGATCGTTTTGTTTTGGTTACTTTTGTTTATATAAGTTGACGTTAGTAGAGTATTTGTTTATCGAATAACGTTGAACTTGAGTTAAACTTTCAGAACGCATTTGAAAGATGTTTTGTTTATTGAGTCGATATAATACGATTTCCTTTGTTCATTGTAGAGATTTTTTTTTTTTTGTAACTTTATTAACACGTATGACTTTTATTGTCGAATTTTGTACCAAAATTATTATTTTTTAAGAAGGGGGTTGATGTAGGGACACACGTTTGTTTACGTTGACGTCGCCAGCGCCGACCTATTTAAGGGGCGCGTGATTAAATTAAAGCGGAGTCGCGTAACAGTAAGCAGTGGAGTCGCGTAGGAGTCGCGTAAGAGTAGCATTCGGAGACGCGTGTCCTCACATACTCCGGGCTTGCTCATTTTATATTGTTAATTGTGTGTTCGGTTCGCGAGGACAATATATGTGGTAAAAAGTAACAATTAATCTTTAATTTACCCCATTCCGGTAGTGAAATTATTAGTGAACAAGAGGACCTCTGTAAATAGGCATCCGCTAAAAAAGGATTTTACGAAATTCCACCCTTAAGAGGGCGAAATGGGTGGTTGAATTATTTTCCCATAGGCCACGCCGCGGGCGAAAATGCGGGCAGAAGCTCGTAGCGTATAAGTACCAAGTAGATTCTAGTTTGTGAGTCATAATAACGCTAGTCTCTTTATGAACGTCGAAACTACACATTATAAGATTGAGACTGTATCTCTGGTGACGTTATACAGTACACAGGCTTATAAAGATTTCGAAATGTGTGTGTTATGTGCCGTGCGCCATAAAATTACGACAGCATCAGCATAATTTACATGTTAAATCCTATTGTTTTATTACCGACTGAGTTCGTAACACCGGTGTAATAGCAAGTGAAATCTAAAGAAAAATTGTGATTTATGGAACTAGAAGACAGTCATGTCAATATTAGACGTGCCGTGTGTAAATAGTGGCGATATAACGATATAATTAGTAGCTACATACACAAAATGCGATTGTGAAGCTACTACTATGAATAATCCCCCACCACTTCCTATTACAAGCATCGTGTGTGGGGGGGGGGGGAGGTTAGTAGTAGACGTCTTCCGAGCGTTGATGTGTGTGTGATATGATACAATAAGTAGATAGTTACAGAAAGTCCACTGCATCTATAAGAGCCCTAATCTACCTGCTACTAGCTGATAGAGTTATTGTAATTTCAACTCTAGTGCTATTGATATTGTGACATGATTTATTATCACATATATATTAACTTAAAACTACACATACAAAAACTAATAAAATGAGAACTGATATAATGCGACAATTACGGCGTGCATAGCTTTGCCCAGATGTACTCATATCTCTCATCACTCAAATCATATTAAGAAAAAGTAGAATCAAAATTTAATTTAAAAAATTGAAACTTTCATTTTACATACAGAACTGTGCCTTTGTGAGTAAATAAATACTGCGAAAGAGTTACTAAAAATGTCAAGTCACTTATTTTTGTATTAAGCTTAAAGTCAATATATTAGGGGTTTGTTCTGTATCTGAGTGTTATACTGCATTTAATGGTTATTTAAAAATTAGTATATCAAGTAAGTATTCTATCAGTTATCTGGTTCCCATAGTACGAGTTTGCTTAGTTTGGTGCTAGATGGTGCTGTGTGAAATGTGTTGAAAAAAAAAATTACTATTATTTATTATTATTAACTAGCCGCGCCCCGCGGTTTCACCCGCGGATAAAAAGTATTTTAATTATTTACTCACCTCACGGGAAAATTTCACTTTTTCGGGATAAAATGTAATCTATATGTTAATCTAGTGTATAAGCTATCTTTGTGCCGAATTTCATCCAAATCCATTCAGCCGTTTGAGCGTGAAGGAGTAACAAACATACACACATACACACAAATACACATACACTTCGCCTTTATAATATTAGTGTGATACTTGTTCTGTATTATTCTATTATTATAGTGTACTAGTTGTGATTTCTCCCGCGGATAAAAACTATGTTATGTGTTAATCCAGCGAATAAGCTATCTGCATTCCAAATTTCGTCAAAATTGGTTCAGTAGTTTTGCGTGAAAGAGTAACAAACATCCACACATAAAAACTGTCGCGTTGATAATATTAGTAGGATTTGGGAGATGGGATTTCGGAAACCAAGATTAGTGGTTGATTCGGGGGTATGATAAATGATATGGATTCTGCGACGTATAAGGAAAAAAATGTTCTAGTAGGTAAATGGCTGCATGATACGTATATATAGGATTACGGAGTTGTGCGTAGGTTGCAACCTATATAGCAGCATGTCCACACCGGGCCGCGTCCGGAGCTAGAATGATCCGTAGTACACCGAGCGCTCCATTTATATAGCCAGATGGGCGGAGCAGCGATGACAGTGGCCGGTGTTGCCACTGTAATAAATTTAAATGCCACCACAGGGTAAATTACGGTACTGCCCGCTGCGCATAGAGTTTACAACTGGACGTTGCCGCCGTCATATATATCATGTATTTACAAGAAATTACAAGCGAACGGTGTGACAAGAAACAACTGACCGTGGGTGCAGATAAAGATTCTCATTGTACTGTTAAATCGAGGATAATATTATGATTATCTCTCTCAGGCGGACATTCAGAGGGTCAAGCATAACATGCTGATCACTCTCGCAAAATGTTTGACACCACGGAATAACTAATAGTACTTTTACATGTAGATAGGTCACACATCCGCTATGTTAAGTATCCTAATTCATCATTTATCCATTGTTTGAATTTTTATGTAAGTAAACAAATGACGTGACGTAAAGCTTTAAATTCATATAATAACGATGAGAGGTATCTATCAAAGGTTCTGCCGGTAACGTAGATTCTTCCTGGATTTACTTTTGGATTTTGAAACTAATACAAAGCTCAACAACCCACTAACACATTAAATTGTTATTGTAGGTATTATTGTAGGTACCGTCATGTAATCGTTTTATTATATGACGCGGGATGAATGGTCCGTGGAATCAATCGGTCGGTACATAGTCAGTATATCACTCAAAAAATAACAAAATCTGCTGGACCTGAGACCTGTAACTGTGGGACCTGGATACATAAGTTTATGGCAGTTCCCCATAAATGTTGTTTGAATGCGTTTTATGTGAATCATCAGGATATAAAGTCTGCAAAAATATCACATGTTATTGTTCGGTTTTTAGTTACATTACATGATTTACTTCGCTTTTACCAGCACCGAAGAACTTGCAACGTTGGCCTAGATTAGGATTCACAAGACCTAATTACTTACATGCATTAGTTATATAAAATGTATGGATCCACATAACAGCACCAAAAGCAAGATCAAATCAAGTAGGCTCTTTTGTTAACACAAGGTAATACACACCGAAATTACTTTACAAAACAAATATTTACTTACTTCGTGAACACAAAATCATTGGTCGATTCATAGCGTTATCGCCAAATTGTCGTGATAAGAAACCTTCTGCAATGCAAGTGTGTCTAATATCTGTTCTTGATAGTGATTTTTATACTATAACCTCTTAGCTGTGGAAGAAATGATTTTTATAGCAGTTCTACATTGTTGATTGCACAAAATAAAGAATGAAAACATGCTACGATGGGGTGCTGTGACGATTGCTGTGTGCCTCCGAAAGAATCCAGTAAGTTTACGCTGAGTTTGGTTCGGTCTGACTTATCTAAAGGAGTGCGTTTATCGTGTCTTGGAGGTATATTTGCTCACTTCACGCATGATATAAGATTATTATATTATTATAAAATGTAAAATGTTAAATGGTCATTAAGTTTATTGAAAGAAAAATTCTTGAATTGCTGTGTGAATCGAACCCGCCCCCTCCGGGTTATGAGCCGACCTGCTCAACCACCACACCACAGAGGCTGTCAAAATGTCCAAAATGTCAAATATGCCCGCCCATGTGCTGAAAATGAAAAACAGTACACAATAAAAGCGTTTTTTTTAAAGTAGGTAAATGAGTGTCGAGCTAGTTGTTTGCTTGACGTTAAGCGTCACGGCCACCCACAACAGTTGTAGTGCCATAAAGTCTCATTTGCCCAGTACCTAATTTCACTAATAGCAACCAGTGCCCAGTGGATTAAATGGGTGTTTACACACCACTGCTTGGCGGCAGAACCTATACTAACTCTGCAGAAAAGCTCTAAAATCTTGTATTTTTACTTAGATTGAAGTCGCTAACCGAGACGGAGACCCCTTTTACAAATTAAAGTTATTTAGTAATAATTTTATTAACAATGTTTTTCATTTTTCACAGGAGAGCCAATCCGGTACGATCCGAGCTTCAACGGACCCATTCACAATCGCTCCTGCACGGACATTCTATTTCTCATCGCGTTTATTCTTTTCCTGGGAGTATGGGGCTTTGTAGGTTACTATGGTAAGTAACGTATGTATGTATTTATTTATTGTATTGTTTAGAATGCGTGTATATATATATATATATATATATATATATCTTCTATATTTTAAGAAGTTAAGTATTATAATTATGTCCTTTATATGAACGAAATAGTTATGTGCACCCCGTCCTTTACCACTTCGTCAAATTCTCTCCATCCAAAGGTTGCCTGTTTGGTGTGTACAATAAAGAGTTCATCTATCTATCTATCTATCTATCTAACGCTATGGTACTACTATTATGTATTCTGTGGATATGTGGTATCACATGAACACCACAGAAGACGTAATACTTCAATATTTAAAAAGTAAAAAAGAATGACGTAATTACCACCTACTAATTAGGTACCTAGTTAAAAATTTTACTTGAACGAATGATCGATAATAACAGAAATTTTACCACAGAATAAATTATGTGATAGAGTGTAGATAGAGGAAATGCTTTATTGCAAATGTAGGTACATAGGCGAACTTAATACTAGAGAGCTTTATCTTCCAGTTAACCTGGGTGTAACGCGGAAATTTTTGTGGCGCAGTACAACACAGCTTAAATATAGATAAATAAATAAATAATTGTACAATAGAAAAAGCTAAAGCAAATAACAGAAAATGTTCCTTCAAATGAAAGTTTTGAGATTTGTATTTTAGTCGTGATAAAATTTTAATAGTTTCATTTTTTTCGGGTCCACGTTCGTGTAAGGTTATATCAAAATGACAATGGCATGTTTCAAAGACTCACTAATATAGCTCTTACAGTGAATAATACCAGAATTGTGTTACCATTAATTATATTTAGGGTAAAATTTCTAGACTGACTGAAAGTGATTTATTTTGATTTTTTTTGCTTTCGTCTATCATAACCTAAAAAAAATCAAAGAACATAGGTAAGTATAGGCATACCTACCTATACACGGATGATGTGGATGTCCCAAATGGTGTTCTACCTCTGGACTTCTGCTTTCATTATTCTGTCTCTGAGATAGCTGTATATTGTACTAATACTTGTTAGTTATTATAGTTTCACTGGGTCTGTAAATTTTGTCTGTTATCTGTTGTAGTAGTTCCAACATAGAAATAATAGTAGGTACAAGTGGTTTCGACTTTAATTACAGCAGTGCCTTTATCAACACTATAACGTTATGTTTGATAAGCTACAAGAAACTTCTTAGAACATTATTAATTAATTTTCTGAGAAGGAATCGCGTGAGCATATCCGTAATCAAAGATTTAATATAGCTGATTGTCAGTCTATACCTTGAAACAATTTAGGTATATCTACCTAAGGTAGTATTGATAAAATGAGATGCCGCCGGCCTTATTAGTGTATTTTGTAGATAATATGTCATAATCAACTAAACTTCTACATAATCTTCATATACTTCCGATATTTATCGTTCATTTATAATACAGCACAAACATTATGATTCGCATATTCTCGCGATGCATGTATTGGCAGAAACAGATAACAACAGCAATGTCAACAAAACTTTGCCACTCTTAGGAATAGATGCACATTGCGCAGTAACATTTCTACTTAAAAACATTTGTAAAAATGTCATGACGCAATATAACACACTTTGAACAAATTCCAAACCTCAAAGCGACAAAGTTTCCTTGTATTGACACTATACTACGATCTACGAGTTTAGATAAAACAATATTAACACTTTCACGGACACACCGTCGAGAGCCGTAAGTATTTTAGCTTTTGATATGCCAGCACGCCTGTGGCCGGTCACTTATTTTGCGCTTTAATTGACACTACGTCGACTGACGATCAATTTAAATGCATTTGTATGGAATCACGTGATCTTGTGCCGCGGCATGCTTATTACCCAGGTTTCTAGTGCCACGGCAAAAGCTTTTAAAACGTTGTATTTGAAGCACCCCCCTCACCTGTCACACACACATCGATGTTGGTGTCTCTAGTGGCATCACGCCTATATCCGTGAGCGTTGCGTACAATTAACGAGCCGCCAGTTGCCTTGTGCCACGGCGCAGGAGTAGTGGTGTGCGTGTTGCGACTGGAGCAAGTGCGTTCGCGGTCGTGTATTATTTTTAAGGTATTTATATAATTTACTAATATCTATTGTGATTATAGGATAAATAAATATGTCACATAGCTAAAGAATTATGTTTCACTAGCTTTAGTCAACGGAATAGTATGTAATTCAGTATAAAATGGGCTCACCGAATCATCGAGAATTATTGTTTTTGTTGTTGCGTAATTTGACAGGCTTGGTGACATTTACTAATGTAATTTTTGCAGATGGCGTCGAGAAAACCAAAACCAAATTCTAATAAGCGAATTAATCTGTTCGATGATGCAGAAGAAAGTATCCACGATCCATACAGTGATGAAGATGGCGAGTACGGTTCGGATCGTAACTATGAACCAGATAATATAGATGCCAGTAGTGACTCGGATTTAGAAAATATATTTAGAGTACGTGAGCGCATTCATACGAAACAAACTGGCATAGCTTTATCAGACAACGATTCTGAAAGTACAGTTTTAGAGAGCAGCGAGCGAGGTGTAGAAGAAACGGATAAAGAAACAGATGAAGAAATTGCCGGCCAGTCTGGTCAAGAAGCCGGGTCTCATGGTAGGGCAAATAGCAGCAGTGACTTGGAGCTAGACATATTTAGCGTACATAGACTTAATAGATATGATGTCCTTCATGGTACCACAGAGCATTTCCATCCTACTGATGACTCCATAGAGCAACAGCATCTTATTGATGCGACAGAGGATGATATCAGAGATCACGAACGTCATCGCATGGATGGCAGTAATGATAACCATTCTGACTCAATTTTACAAGGTCAAAGAAATAGTCACATTCTTCCGATACAAAGCAATTCAACTTTACAAAGTTCACCACCTCCCCCAAGCACAGAATGGGAAGACACTGTATTAGATATTCCTGTTTTCAATTTTGATGATACCACTTCTGGACCTCGTGTTCATATAGATGAAAACACTACTGTTGAAGAAGTATTTGACCTGGTATATACAGCAAATATTGTTGATTATTTAGTTACATGTACTAATGCATATGGCAACTCGTTGGTAAATATAAATAGACCTCACACAAGACATGCTCGGCACAGAGTATTTCATAACACAAATGCAGAAGAAATTAAAAAGTTTCTAGGAAGATCTTTACTTCAAGGCCAGATTAAAATTCCAGAAAGAAGAAAGCTTTTCACTCATAGTAATCCATTGTATTATTACCCAATCTTCAACTACGTTATGTCAGCCCAAAGATACGAGCAAATTTTACGTTGCTTGTGCGTGTCAGAATTAGATGCCAAAGGATCTGACAAAACAAACGCATTTATAGACATGTTAACGCATAACTTCCGAAACATTTATAATCCTGGAAAAGAATTATCATTAGATGAATCTATGATGCTTTATAGAGGACGCTTAATCTGTTAAAGCAAAACACATTTTTAAATTTCGCGCCTATGGGGTCATTGGGTGTTGGACTGTACGGCTCTGTTCATTCCTCCTGTTCGTTCCTTCCCTCCATTCACTCCTTCAGTTCCGCTATACCTCTAAAAAAAAACCCAGTGTGAAAAATCATTAACCACAATTTAGTGTCTTATCATATCGTAATAATTTGTGAATATCATCCAAATACATACAAATAGTGATGCTGTGACCAGGGGGCCCCCAAAGAAGAGAAAGACATCAACAACTCAGCATTCGACGCCGACACCAACCCCGGTGAGTCCCAACTCCTTTTCCCTTTTTGAGAGTTCCCTTTTGATATTCAAACTTTCATCCTTTAAAAATATATACAGTCCGCTAAAAACATAACATTTTCATGGTCCTTCGAGCCGGATTCTGAAATTCGAATCAGATTCCTATTTTCTTTTTGCAAATTTTTGTGTCAGCCATGTTTGTTCGCAAAAACCAAATGCATAAATTAAGAAACTAAACAATCACAGCATAAATTCTGCGTAATTTCAACAACGCATATCATTTCATAGCATATTTTTGGGTTTTACGTCGTTTATTAATTGTTTTGCATCATAACAAGTGTAATATCGTGTATCAATTCATTTTATCATTCGAATTTACAATCGGAACTCCTTTCAAATTGTACCGGACTGAGTCGACTCGAAACTGCACGTTCGGAATTCGGGCGTGGCCGATCGTCGTCGTTCGTTCGGGTTGTTTTGGATTCACGGATTGTGGTATTCGTATTCATCAATCGTTCGTGGGTCTGTATTACGCACATAACAATCAAAAGCAAAGGAACTGCTCGAGTCCACTCGTTCGAGTATTTGTTTTCGGTGAAAATACAGTCTATCATTTCAATCGTTGGGTATAAGTGTAACATACAACACATACTAGTATTATTTCGAACTATTAAAATAAACGAACGTTTCGCAGTTATTTAGGCGTAACAAACAACGCCGAAATAACAATAACATACATAATTTTTGTGTTCGGATCCTTTGTGTAACATATAACACTAGGATATTTTCGGGTACATAATATCAACCATCATAGTCACCGATAATAACCCACAACTACCATTCAACATAAACTCGTGTGTCTATCACAAATCAATCATAACTTTTGGTGTTTTTATTCTATTGACAGTGACGTTTGCAAGTCATCAGTGACGTTTGACTTTTATGTTAAAACAAGTGTGTTGTTTAGTCTGTGATACTAACAATCAAAACAACAAATTGTAAACAAATAAATCGTGTAATAGTTCATTTTATTGCAAAAAATGAGTGAAACAATGATTGCACATTATGAATCAAAGCGTAATATGGCGCTTAAACGCCTACGCGATGCCGCTGCGTGTGCGCGTAATTGTTCGTCAGACTCGGATTTAATAACGCGTTTGGAGACATGGTGTACGAGAATAGACGTTATATTGGAAACATTCAATGATGCCCATGTGAATTTATTGTGCGAATTACAAAAGGCTGGTGAGGAGGATAAAGAGGTGCAGCAGGTGCAGTCTAAATACCAAGAGCAGGCTGACAACATGTATTTTGAGGTGTTAGAAGCTAAACGTAAGTTCTTATCATCAAAAACATTAGAGCCTTCTGCTTCAACACAATGTAAACAAACAAAACATAACACCAAGTTGCCACCAATGCGACTTCCTATCTTTGCAGGGCAGTTTAAAGATTTTCCAGGTTACATTGATCTTTTTAACAGTCTAGTGCATCACCGAACAGACTTAACAAATGTTGAAAAGTTTCAATATTTAATCACAACACTGTCAGGTGAACCAGTAAATGTTATTCGTGCTTTTCCTGTCTCTGAGGCTAATTATATGAGTGCCTACAATGCATTGTTGAATCGTTACAATAACAAAAGACATTTGGCATTTATGTGCTGGGAACAAATTAATAATTTGAAAGCAATGTCCTCTGGTTCAGCTCAGAGCTTGAGGAACTTGTTAGATGTGTATAGTGAAAACATAGCCATGCTCAGTTCATTAGGTCTACCAACAACACAGTGGGATTTTGTTTTGTTTCATTCACTGCTAACAAAATTAGATAAATCATCTCGGGAAGCTTTTGAGCTGTCCAGTACAGGCAAGGATTTCCCTAGCTTCAAGGAATTAGGATCCTTTTTAATGGATAGGTGTAATGCCCTTGAACGCTCATCATTGTCAAATGTCAACAATAACATTTCATCATCATCATCTCAACAGCAAATTAACAAATGTGTGATTTCAACTAATCAATCAAAACCAACCATGCTTTTGGCTCAAGCATCTTCACAATCATGTGTGGTGTGCAAAGAGAACCATCCTCTTTACAGTTGTCCCAAGTTTTTATCAAAATCTCCACAGGAAAGGTGTCAAGTTGTAAAACAAAACAAATTGTGTTTGAATTGTTTACGTTCAAATCATTTATCAGCATCATGTGTATCTAACCATACATGCAAAATCTGTAATCAGCGTCACAACAGTCTTTTGCATTTCCCGAAGAAGATAGAGTCCAGTGGACCTGTCACTTCCCAACATAAACAAGCGAGTGCTTCAACTTCCCAGACAACTTCAGTATCAAAGTCTGGTTCAGAAGAACATGTGATAAAACCAGTCACATCATTGTCAAATGTGGCTTCAGATACAACATCAGGTACTCATTTTGTCATGCTTGCAACTGCCAAGGTAGAGGTGAAGGATGGTAGAGGAACTTTTCAAACGGTTCGAATCCTGCTTGACCCGGGTAGCCAGAGTCACATCATTACCAAGGCTTGTGCCCGTCGCTTAGGTCTGACTCAACATAAAATTTTAACACCTATGTCAGGCATCGGTGAAGCTCCTGCATGCTCTTCCAGCAAAGTATTTCTAGAAATCAGACCAGTGGGAAAGCTGGAACCATCATTTACTACAGAGGCAGTGACATTGGAAAAAATTTGTGGTGACATGCCCACCCATCCTGTCAGCATTCACAACTTTGATCACCTATCAAATTTAAAGCTAGCAGATGAGAAATATCATACTTCCCGCCCTGTGGATATCCTCATAGGTGGAGAGATATTCCCACAAATTCTTTTGCCAGGAAAAATTGATGGAGGACCTCATGCCGCAACAGCTATTAATACAATCTTCGGATTCATTCTCATGGGAAAAACTTTAACAAGTTCATCATTTTCCGCTCCTGTATCAATCAACCATGTGTCAATGGACACTAACCTGGATGTGGCTGTTCAAAAGTTTTGGGAATTGGACAACATACCGAGCGGAGATAACAAGCAATCCTACTCAGCAGAAGACATGCACTGTGAAGATATATTTCAATCAACACATAAACGTGACACGCATGGACGATACATTGTCCACCTACCATTTCGTGATTCTTCACCACCAACATTTGAGGAAGCATACCCAATTGCGCTGCGACGCTTTTTGCAACTGGAAAAACGTCTTTTGGCAAAACCAGCATTTCATGAACAATACAACCAACATGTCATGGAATACTTATCAACCGGACAGATGGAGAAGGTTCCTGCGGATGAGTGTCAGTCCTCTTCTGGTTTCTATCTTGCGCATCACGCTGTAACAAAGTCGGATCGTAGCCTTCGTGTGGTCTACGATGCTTCAATGAAGGACAAAAAGGGAATATCTTTAAACGACACTCTTTTGACGGGCGCTAAGCTTCAAGCTGATATAGTGAACATTCTACTGCGTTTTCGACTCCATGCTGTCGTGTTTACTGCTGATGTGCGTCAAATGTACCGGCAGATCAGTGTCGCCACGGAACATCGTGATTATCAACGAATCTTATTTAGGTGTTCCCCTGATGAGCCTATTCAAGAATATAGGCTTAATCGTGTGACATTTGGTGTGTCTTCAGCACCATTTTTAGCAATACGTGTTTTACATCAATTGGCTCAAGATGAGGGAGACTCGTACCCAGCTGCCTCTCAAGTGTTGCTTCAGGATATTTATGTTGATGATGTTGTCACCGGTTGTCAAAACATTGATGAGGCGACTACTCTACAACAACAGTTAATTGATATCATGGCAGCTGGAGGCTTTGAGCTCAGGAAGTGGTCCAGTAATCATGGGGCTGTACTACAGAACATACCTGAAGCCCACAAAGCAGTATCAAACTTTAATCAAACATTCGATAGTGACGGCCTCTTTGTGAAGGTGCTGGGTCTGGCCTGGAATTCACAAGAGGACATTTTCAATTACCAAGTCAATCAAATCAATCGTGAGTGTACCAAACGCACCATGCTCTCCGAGCTGGCACGCATTTACGACCCTATTGGCCTTTTAACACCATTAACCTTTTTAGCGAAACATCTCATTCAACGTTTGTGGCTGCTTGGGTCGTCGTGGGACCAGCCTGTACCCGATGACATCCATCTAATTTGGTTGAAGTATAGTCAGCAGTTGCCTCATCTTTCTCAACTTGCAATCCCACGGCGCATAACATCCGACGACGCAGTCTCCTATCAACTTCACGGATTTTCAGACGCAAGTGAGGCGGGATTTGCAGCTGCGGTCTACCTCCGGTCTACTAATCAGCATAATCAGCATCAGGTGGTCCTGATTTGTGCGAGGTCACGTGTCTCCCCAACCAAGCGTAGAACTCTACCACGGCTTGAGTTGTGTGGCGCTTCATTGCTCGCGGATCTTATGCGACATATCATTAACATTTACAGCAAATTTCTCAACATAGAGAGTGTTAACACCTGGACTGACTCCATGATAGTGTTGTCGTGGATCAAATCCAACTCGTCAAATTTCAAGGCTTTTGTGGGTAATCGCATTTCAAATATTCAGCGCAAGCTTCCAGATTCTGTCTGGAAACATGTACCAGGTAAACAAAATCCTGCGGATGCGGCAAGTCGTGGTTTAACACCCGATGAGCTTATCAATCATGAACAGTGGTGGACAGGCCCTCAGTGGCTTTCTTTGAATCAAGAACAGTGGCCTCAGGAGCCCAAGAATTTGGATATGACTCATCCTTCAGATCTAGAGGTGAATTCTGAAAGACGTGCCTGTGTTATGAACATCACTAACACAGTTGACATACATCCAATCGACCATTTACTGGAAAAGTTTTCCTCATTAAGAAAAATTCAACGCATTTTATCATATTGTACTCGTTTTATTGATGCCTTGCGTAAGAACAAGCGTACAGGTCACTTAACCGAACTAGAGCTTCATCAAACCCTAATGGTACTTGTAAAACATACTCAATATTCAGAATTTAGTGAAGATATCAATATTTTGCGTTCAAACCGAGTTTTATCGAAATCATTTAGGAAACTTAACCCATTTTTGGATCAGAACCACATTTTGCGCGTGGGGGGTAGGCTCTCTCAGTCGGACCTCAATTATGAAGCAAAACATCCAGCTTTGTTACCTCGCAAGCATCGATTGACCCAACTTATCATTCAATGTACTCACAACGAAAATTTTCATCCCGGTGTACAAACAATGCAGTATCTCCTCCTCCAAAATTTTTGGATTTTGTCCCCTAAGCGTGCCATTCGCCAAGTTATTTCGAAGTGTTATCGTTGCTTTCGAGTAAAACCACATAATTTTCAACCGGCAATGGCAGACTTACCGCGTTCTCGCATTACTCAACTCAAAGCATTTCAAACAGTAGGTTGCGACTACGCCGGGCCGTTTAACATCACTTTTCAACGCTATCGCGGAGCACGTTCCGTGAAGGCATACCTCTGCTTGTTTGTATGCTTTGCAACAAAAGCACTTCATTTGGAGCTTGCTTCTGATTTATCAACGGAAGCATTTTTAGCTGCCCTTCGCAGGTTTATAGCAAGACGTGGCCGTTGCAACATTATTCACAGCGATTGTGGATCCAATTTCAAAGGCGCACAGTCTCAACTGGCAGACCTAATGCGCACAGCATGTGAAACAGAGCGCATACAATTTAAATTCAACCCACCAGGAGCCCCTCATTTTGGAGGCCTGTGGGAAGCGGGAGTAAAATCCGTTAAGACCAACTTGTATCGCGTTGTCGGCACTCAGACCTTGACCTACGAGGAGTTGAACACACTTTTGACTCAAGTAGAGTCAATTTTAAATTCTAGACCAATTTCCCCAATGAGCACAGATCCATCAGATCTATCAGTACTGAGTCCAGGACATTTTCTAACTTTAGCACCACTCACAGCAGTACCATCGCCAGATTATTCGAACACAAAAATGAACCGACTTACGCGTTGGCAACTATTGCAAAAAATGCACCAAGATTTTTGGTCTCGGTGGCATAACGAGTATCTTACCACTCTATCACAACGATTGAAGTGGACTAAAGCTTCACCACCAGTAAGCATCGATCAACTTGTTATAATCAAAGACGAAAATACTCACCCTCTACGATGGCGTTTTGGTAGGATCATTGAATTGTATCCCGGACGCGATGGTGTTCCTCGTTCTGCCACGGTCAGGACTGCACAAGGTGTTTTTAAACGACCACTTGTGAAGTTGTGCCCACTACCAGATATGAATGATGAATGACTTATCAATTTTTACTTTAGTTTCATAATCATAACATGCCTTTGTATTAAGTAAATTTTTTATGTTGTGTATTACTTTGCAATTCAATTCATTTCTATTATCTATAACTTCGTACATCATCTTATTATACTTATCAAAACAAACTGCATTGGTTGTTGTGAACAAATTTTTTAATTTTTGACTTTACTGTCTCATCAATTCGCCAGCGGGGGGGGAAGATAATGTTAAAGCAAAACACATTTTTAAATTTCGCGCCTATGGGGTCATTGGGTGTTGGACTGTACGGCTCTGTTCATTCCTCCTGTTCGTTCCTTCCCTCCATTCACTCCTTCAGTTCCGCTATACCTCTAAAAAAAAACCCAGTGTGAAAAATCATTAACCACAATTTAGTGTCTTATCATATCGTAATAATTTGTGAATATCATCCAAATACATACAAATAGTGATGCTGTGACCAGGGGGCCCCCAAAGAAGAGAAAGACATCAACAACTCAGCATTCGACGCCGACACCAACCCCGGTGAGTCCCAACTCCTTTTCCCTTTTTGAGAGTTCCCTTTTGATATTCAAACTTTCATCCTTTAAAAATATATACAGTCCGCTAAAAACATAACATAATCTTCCGCACATACATGAAAAGCAAAAAGACCAAATACGGAATTAAGTTTTATGTATTGACAAGCTCTGATGGTTACGTACTAAATATCAAGATGTATAGTGGAAGTCAAGACGTTGAATCATCTAGTCAAAGTGGCCTTAAATTACAAAAACTAGTTTTGCGATTGATGAGACCCTATTTGCTTAAAGGCCACGAGTTATTCATGGACAATTTCTATAATTCTGTACCCCTTTCCGAAAAACTTCTTGATCTTCACACTCACACGAACGATACCTTGCGGTCAAATCGAAAGGGAAATCCTAGTATTTTGACTTCAAGAAAACTGAAAAAAGGCGAGCACTTCTGGCTGAGGAAGAACAAAGTTTATGTCAGCCATTGGAAAGACAAAAGACAAGTCTTGATGTTATCAACACTTGATCAACCTGAAATGATTGAAGTGACAAACAAGCGAGGACAAAAACGCATGAAACCTAAAGAAGTGGTGCGATACAACAAATGTATGTCAGGGATTGACCGTTCTGATCAAATGATCAATTACTACTCATCTCCACGTAAAACGATTCGATGGTATAAGAAAGTAATTTTTCACATGCTGGATATCGCTACTTGGAATGCATTCTACTTGTACAAAAATTTCGTAAAACCAGATAAAAAATGTGAATATATTGAGTACAGGGACAAATTGGTAAGAAGTCTTCTGAAACTCGAAGAAGGTGTCATCGGAAAAGACTTAGTCAAGGCTGTAAAAAGGAACTGGAACCGAAAAGAAGTCCAAAGTAATATAGCTCAACCGGAAACATCCTCAATAGGCATCGGTCATTGGCCAATACGCATACCAGCGAAAGAAGAATCAAAGAAGAAATTCTCTTTCTTAAATTGTAGAGTTTGTCATCAAAAAAAAATCCGCCGTGAAACAAGCTATAGATGTAAGGGGTGCCCAAACTCACCACCGCTATGCCCAACATGCTTTGAAGAATGGCATTTAACTGCAAATTAATGATAATTCTTATTGTCAATTTAAGATATTTTCAGTAAGACTGAATTTCTTTCCGGAAAGTCTGTTTGTTTTTTGATATTGGGAACTAGTATTTTTAATCAAAGTATACAACAGCAACATACTTTATAGATATTAGTTACTTAGCTACTGAAAAGACTGTTAGTAAATAGATGTTAATTCAACAAAAAGGCTGTTAATATTTAGTATTATGGAGCATAATTTAAAAAGACTGTTTATAATAATATACATTTGCTCACTGCGTACCTAAACTAGCTACTAATGTTGATGTTATGGTACCTAGTTATTTTAATACATTATAAAGCTGTTGATTGATTTATTTCATTATATTTCTAAGGACTGATTTATTTTGCTGAAGGGTTTTAGCTTAATAACATGCTGTTGATTGATGTTATTAATTTCAAGGTTCATACAAATAAGTACTATATTCTTCATTCCCTTAGTGTTTCTATTTTTTTTGTATATTTAAGTAATTGTGTCTTTGTCTAGGGATTAGAATATAGAGTGATAAAGACTACGACATTGTGCCATAATTATTGTACGTGTTAACTAGTGTATTAATTATTTGAGATTGGTAGGTATAGTCCTTAAAATAAATAAAGTGTGATTTACTTAATAAAAATTAGCCTTTTTTTATAATTGCCATGACCTGCTTGGAGCTGTTACAGTGACAACACACACTTATAATAAGCATAATTGAATATTATGCTCATAAATGGTAACGCTTGTGTCTGCTTCTGTCACAACATACACTAATTTATGTGTGTGATGGGACAATACGCCCATAGGCGGTACCGCTCTTGGCCGCTGCTGCCGCAACACACAATTATTAATGTGTTTGATAGGACAGTCCGCCCACAGGTGCTACCGCTTGTGGCCGTACTGCAACATCATACAATCATTAATGTGTTTGATGGGACAGTCCGCCCGTAGGCGGTACCGCTTGTGGCCGCTACTGCCACATCATACAATTATTAATAAGTTTAATAGGACAGTCCGCCCGTAGGCGGTACCGCTTGTGGCCGTACTGCCACATCATACAATAATTAAGGTGTGTGATGGGACAGGCCGCTCACGGGCGGTATCGCTTTTGGCCGCTACTGCCACAACACATAATCATAAATGTGTGTGACAAGACAGTCCGCCGGCAGACGGGATATAAATTTATATGGGACTTTTTTGTGCCGTATTGGATTTTTTTGAGACCGTCATGTGTCCGTGAAAGTGTTAAAAGTGTCAAATATTAATATTGTTATTCAGTCTAGTGTAAGTATGCTGCAGATTAGTAGAACTTTAAGAGCAAAATTAAATCAAAGCAACCACGGTAATGTAATTTTCTTCTCAGGTATAAAAAATGGCAGCATGGAGAAGCTCTTAGCACCGATGGATTCGCAGGGAAAACGATGCGGCCTAGACTCAGGCCTCGAGGACAAAAAGTATCTAGTCTTTTTTAACATTGCGAAATGTCTATCACCCGACACGCCAATTATGGGATGCCCAACCCCACAGGTCAGTATATTCATCCATCGTATGTCATGAGAAGATAATACAAAGATGATGATAAAGTTACACATCTAACCTTCTATAGGTTTGCGTGAATAAGTGCCCGGAAGAAACAATACTATTTAATGCAGCCACTTTTTACCAACATAAATCAAGCATGGTGTGCGCAGATGGTATTGATGTTCAAACCTTGACATGGGAGCAAGCCAGAACACATATAGAAGACAGTAAATGTACAGAATTTGTCATAAAAAGCGAACCAGGTAAATCACTTTTATGTATTTGATTGTTGTGGTGTGACTTCTGTGACTTAGATTATGCGCACCGCAATTTTTTTATTTAAACAGTTTACCAACTTTAACCCGTGTGATGCATATTTTATAGTAACTATATCATTTGGGCCCTACTGTCGTTTGTGTAGCATGATTGTTGTAATTACAATCCTAGGCTTAATAGAAATGATTTAGATGAATGCAAACGCTTCAGTGCTAAAGCGGTGTATTGGAGACCTGTCTACTATCCAATGCAAGAGCCCGCCGAAAGTGGGGTCGCAAATGACACAGACTGAGAGCGGTGGGACTTGCGTGCGGAACCCTAAGGAGGCTCAGAAATCCTTGCTCACCAGAGCTACCGCCCTGGACTCCTACGTGGGTTGGATTGCCGCTAGCTGGGTGACCTTCTTCACTAGGAATGAGCGGGACACCCACATAGTAAGAACCAGCCGCGTACAGTTGCTTCTACCGCACCTGTTGATTCTCTAGCATGAACACTAATTATTAACATTGACTAATGTAAATACCGGCCTCCATTGATGCATGTATATTATAGAATTACTATACCTACTTAGTGGTAATGTGCACGTCTCTGCATTGTCGCACTTAATAATAACACTGTTGGTGGCGGCGTCGCAGTGCTTGGCCGGTGCTTATTCGTGAACGTCACAGCGGCGGTGGAGATCTTCCGTGAGGTCCAGGAGTACTTCAACATGAACGAGACACAGGTTCTGTCACAAATTTCGTCAGTGGTGCAGTTCGAGCAGGTAGTGTTGCACTTGTTATGTTGTAAGTAATAATTATTTAGTCTCGGAGGAGCCAGTGTCAGAACTTAATGACATGCTAAAGTTAGTCTCTCAGAATCTCATTGCATTGTGAATGAAAGATGATAATAATTCCTAAAATAAATAAATCAATCCTTGATTATATACCCTTATAAACTGATGCTGGTTCGCTCGATTGCTTCCTTAATCCTTTACGTAACATTTAACATTACTATAATAGGTCTTTACCTATGAAATTGCCGTATTGCAGTACAGACTTTTTCAAACAAAAAAAAGTTTTGATTGGCTATGAATTCTAAATTCAAATTAATTTTGTTTTAAAAATATGACATTCTATTTACAATATAAGTCTTTTGTTTATTGATTAGCATTGTATTTTCATTACATTTCAACATTTTTCCTCATAATGGATACTTTGAAATTTCGTGTAATTATGGAATATGAGTTCCGTCGTGGCACCAACGCGGCACAAACGACACGTAACATCAACGACGTTTACGGAGAGAACTGTACAAACGAACGTACAACCCGTTATTGGTTTGCTCGGTTCCGTTCTGGGAATTTTGACTTGAAAAATGAACCTCGTGGTCGTCCGGAAACTTTGGTCAACAATGATGAATTAAAGGCGATTGTGGAAGCTGATGAATCTCAATCTACAGCTGAGCTGGCAGCAGCTTTTGATGTTAGCATCAAAACGATATTGGTCCATTTGCGACAGATTGGAAAGATAAAAAAGCTTGATAGATGGGTGCCCCACGAACTTAACGATCGCCAGCGCAACGTACGCGTCGAGACTTGCCTTGCGCTGCTTAACAGGCACAGAAATGAAGGAATTTTGAACCGAATTGTTACGTGCGACGAAAAATGGATTCTTTTTGACAATCGAAAGCGCTCAGCAAGTTGGTTAGATCCTGGTTCGGTACCAAAGCAATGTGCAAAACGAAAAATGACCCCTTGAAAGGTGATGGTCACAGTTTGGTGGTCTAGTGCTGGTGTGATTCATCATAGCTTTTTACAAAACGGCGAGAGCATTACTGCAGATGTGTGCATTGAAGAACTGACCACAATGATGGCGAAACTCGCACGTCTGCAACCAGCTTTGGTCAATCGGTCGTCTCCACTGCTACTTCACGACAACGCGCGACCCCATACTGCACAACAGACCGTCTCTAAGCTGCATGAGTTGGGTTTGGAAGCTCTCCCTCATCCGCCATACTCACCAGATCTTGCGCCTACCGACTATTACTTTTTCCAAAATTTGGACAACTTTTTAGCGGGAAAAAAATTCAATTCCCGAGAGGCAGTACAAAACGCCTTTGAAGAGTTTGTTGTCTCTCGTCCTGCTGATTTTTTCAAGAAGGGCATCCATAAACTGCCACAGCGTTGGCAAAGATGCATTGATTGCAGGGGTGATTACTTTGAATAAAAGAAATAAATAAGTTCGAAAAAAAAATACTTTAACTTTTTTCAATTAAAACGGCAATTTCATAGGTAAAGACCTAATAGTAAGTACTTAGTTACCTACTTTAGGTATAGTTTGGCTTACTCAGGTTATACCTACCTACCAAATGGTTGGCTATATATGACCGAATGCATGATGTACAGTGATGTTAATTAAACTTCGCCACTGTGAAGTTAGGCCTTGCCACAGAATAAATAATAAGAAACTTGCGCCACTACATATCTATGATGTTTTGGGTTACAAACCGAAAACAAATTCAAAGCCTATCAGGTCAACACTGACAAAGATGAAGCTTGGAAAATATCTAATGAAAAATGTCGATTGAAAAATGTAGAATAAAAGATTTTCGGTGGAAAAGGTAGGATGGCAAAAAAATCATATGGAAAGGGAAATGTTAAATAGAAAAATTTCGGAGGATCTTGACTCCAAGCATTGTTAAACAATTATAAAATGAAATGAAAAGAAGTGTACAGCACAAGCAACGTTGGCCCGTCTGGCCGCTGATAGACTTTGCTACTTTTTTCATCATTGGGGATAACGATAGAATAAAGACGGAACCAACTTTCGTCGTGTTGACGTCTCTGTATTAATATTAGTTATAACAAGTTAAGGGTTGAACCAAATCTGTCAGCACGGAACCGTGACTGACTGCTCCGTGCGGACAAATGTGGTTCAACCGTTATATGTATGGTAAAGTCATAGATTAAATCTCGCAGTATAAGTAGATATTAGCAAACACAAAGTATAAGAAGGCATGCGTAAATATAAAATAACATTTTATTATTCAAACATTAGTAACTAATGCTGACTGTATTTTAATTTGTTAATATTATTGCACATTTAGATATTTTGTCTTTCGTAGAAAATGTACTAGTAGGTAATGGTGTAGTTAATTAACTGTAGAAATTAAACAATCTATAACATTTGTTAATATACAGGTTGGGGAAAAATAACGAGACCTTAAGAGGTGGTGGTTACCTTTGGTTTTTAATAAGAACAGTAATTATAGCCAATCAAATCTACTAGATTTCAATAAGTTACCTACGGATAGCCGTAATTAGCTTATTGAAAACCCCTGTAAGTCTATTAAGAAAAATTCAATTTTTGTAATTGAAAATAGTAGTCAACTTAAAATGGTAATTATCAAAAAAATCAACTCTGTTTCCGCCAAGAGAAAGATTTTTATCTATGATTTTAATGAAAAGGTTCCGTTGTCCATTGAGTTCCCATAATTTTTCCCTTCCTGTATAATCAATTTCTTCATGTTTGAGAGTTAAAATTAATTTATTTAACCTGCAGTTAAAAAATAAAACACACAAGTGTTAAGGCAAAGGCCTTTTTATCAATCATCATTGTTATTACAAACTAGAGGCGCCTCTCGGCTCCACTTGCATTTTATCCGTTTTCCTCCGGAAACTCTTGATTTATTTATCATTAATTTATTCAATGTTGCTCTACTCTAAGAGATAAGAACAAGCTCTCTTGTCTCTCGTCAATAAACGTTGACCGCCATGACCCCAACCTTGCAATAAATATACGTAACATTTTCTGCGAGCAGCTGTCGGCCCAAATAGTGCAAGACCTGGTGCAGTCTCGGTGGTACCTCCTGGGCGCCCTGTTCGCAGTGGTTGTCATCTGCTTCGCTTACATTCTACTGCTACGGTGGGTGGTCGCGCCAGTAGTTTGGGTTTCCATCACCGGACTCTTTGTGCTGCTCGGATTTTGTAAGTACCTTATCCCCCTATGCTAAGCATATGTATCTATATGGTTGTACTATTCTATATATAAGATTCTCAAGTGGCGGAAGATTAAGATTGCTGGCCCTCACCAGGTGGATCGAGAACTTGGGGTGTGATCATGGAACTTTGATTGCAATGCAACACGAGAAATTTTCATACTAACTATGCAAATAAACTGCGTATTCAAACTGTTAAATCCATACAAATATGTGTTTCTATTGGTTGCAATCGAGTTACGTGATAGCCCAGCTGGTCATAACTGCGGGGAGCCGTTGGATGCATGGATGATGTTGGATGTTCAGCATTTGAGCTTATCGTGATGATGACTCTAGCTCTAACCGAGCTCTCTAACTTGATCTATAATAATGAAGCTCTGGCTCCATGTTCCTGGTCACATGTCATCACTGATGACCTCATGATGAGGATGATGTGATGAAACTGATTTCGACATACCACAGAAAGATAATGATATCGAACATAGGTCGATCGGACCAATTGATATGGTCCTAATGTCGATTTAATTCATCATCTTTATGATGATTCGTCAACAACACAATATTAAAAATAAATAAAGTCCCAGTGAATTAAAAGCTTGCAAATACGATCCGAGATGCAAGAGAACGTCAATTTATTTAATTTTTTCCTTTTTTGTAATCGTTTATTTTTAGTTGTAATTATATATAACTTACGTATTAGGTACCTACGCCTAGTCAGAAAAGGTTTATTACATTTACTATTTAATTTAACAAATTATAACGTTGACGTTTTTCCTCCTTTTGTGTTTTGGTCTAGTTTACACCCCGTTCACACCTGCTTGTGAAGTATAGGTATTAGCACAACAACAGCGAATTAATCTAATTGTTCTGGAAGCACTGCTGACCTTCAGACTGTATCCATATCACGGTCTTATAGTTCATTATAGGTACCAACACAATCAGAAAACATATGTATGTCTATAGCTATATACCAATATTAATGCCATAGGAAATTCCAAATAGAATATAGGTATGTAAATCCATTTTGTAATAACAATTATACACCTAACCTACAAGAAAATTCTCCCAAAAATTAAATTCACTGAAAAAACTGTCCAAAAAATCATAATGTGGCCAGCCCTTGTAAAATCAAACCAAAAATGGCAATTTTTTTCATATATTTTTTTTTTCATATTTTTATACTACATCACACTAATTTTGTTGTGGCTGAATGGATTTGGATGAAATTTGGTACCACGATAGCTTATACACGGGGTTAACAGAACTACATTTTATCCCGAAAAAGTGAAATTTTCGGGCGAGCGAATAATTTTTGAGCGAATAATTAAAATACTTTTGATTCGCGGGTGAAACCGCGGAGCACAACTAGTGATTTAATAATGCGATCCTTATTGTTCTAGTTATTGCGTTTACCGATCATTTATCTCTGCTAGGTTTTAAGGTTAATGAGAATTACAACGATTATAAATAATCATCACCTTCCAGCGCTGTACTTGTGCTACCAGAATTACACATACTACAAAGCACATCCAGTGAATCTGATTCCGACGACCAACGTCAAGGGATACGCGGAGGCCTTCTTCAGCAAACATGTAAGTATCTCAGTTCTTATTGCCTCAATAACAACTTCCTGTTTATTTAGATACCGAAGTTACACTTAGTTGATTGGTTTATGAGTACCTACTTGCTAACGTTTACCTTAACCTTGAAACGGTTCTTTATTGTTTTTATTTCGGCTCCACACTTTTGTGTTTTTGCCAGTGTCAAGTAATTGATAATTTTTCAAGTTTAAAGGTATTAGATATATGTGTCAAGTCAAGTCAAGTCATAGTCCAAGTCATCAAGTCAAGTCATAGTCTAGTCTAGTCAAGTCATACTCCTAGTAAAGTGCTGGAAATTTCCAGAACTACCAGAAGCTTCTATGGAGTTTTGGAAACAACATGAAAAAAAACGTTTCACCATTATTATACCACTTTCCCACACTCATGCCTGTAATCCAGCACTTAACGAATAAAATGCCACCACTTTTATGCACTAACACTGAAAATAATACAATGCAGTGGCGCGATCTTTTTCGTTTTCCCGCGAAAAAACCCCTTGAACAACTACAAAGTTTATAGGAATTGACAGAATCTTTGCTAAGAAACAAATTTAAATTTCAGGAAACGTGGATGGCCATACTAATCGCTGTAGCTATCATATTTGTGATCTTGTTGATTATGATCATCTTCCTGAGAGCACGCATCGTCATTGCTATTGCGCTAATACGTGAAGGTAGCAAGTGAGTATTTTTGAACTTCTATAGAAAGATTTGCAGTGTTGTTCCGGCGGTAGAATAGGACTACCCCATGGTAGTCTTTCCGTGAGTTACTAAAGAATCGGCTCAGGGAATATCTAGGTAATGATTAGCTACATTCTCCTCGGTCTACACTATAACCTATAAGCGTGGTTGGTGAACTGGTGATTACGGTATACCCTCTCCTCCAATGGGGTATGGGGTATATATAACTCAAAGGTGACTGACATAATGATCTATCAACGCACAGCCCAAGCCACTGGACGTATCGGGCTAAAATTTGGCATGCAGGTAGATGTTATGACGTAGGCATCCGCTAAGAAAGGATTTTTCAAAATTCCACCCTTAAGAGGATGAAATGTGTGGTTGAATTATTTTCCCATAGGCCACGCCGCGGGCGAAGCTGCGGGCAGAAGCTCGTGTGATATAATGTTATACAGGTTTATTAAAACGAACGTAATTATGATTATAATATACATAACCACTAACCTTGACTAGTCATTAATGCCAAAATTTGGTTAGTACTAATACCCTACGGTATTGCTAATGATATAAATATCAAAGAAGTAACCGCAGCCAAAAATTAGTCCATCATAAAACACTGATTTGGGACTAGGGTAATCTAGTAATACGAATTTCTATTGAGTAATTCATTCTTATTTAATAAGCAAATATAATAATAATGCAAGTAACTTAAAAGTATCACAGAGGTAATCCAGTAGCTTTATCAATGACCTTCAGTTTGCCGTCAATATTGAATCCAAAATGTATTGTTTCCGTCAACGTCCTTTCAGTGGCAACACCAGCAGATTTCATTACTTCTTGAACCTGCGGACCCCAAAAATAATGACCATTCATTTTTTTCTTCATGTTGACAGCTAAGTTACCCCGTAGTGAAGCTTTGTAAACAATTTCTACTGCTATATATCCGGAAGTTACAGATAATTCTGCTGTAACAGCTTGTCCCGGATTCAATTCAGTTTCGACGGTGCTAGTGCTACCAACCGTAGAAGATACAGATTTCTCTTCGCTCTGTCCCCAAGTAGAAGTATAAGAAACACCTGTATTACCGGATAGTTTAGCAAATATCACATTAATATCATACTCTACTTCCTGCGATATTGTAAACTCTTTACTTTTCGACCAAGATGTTGTTAAAGTATTCTCAACTGTGTGACTTATACCGGTATTGACTTTTATGGTATTGTTTGATGAATTTTCAAAGTCTTGTCTCAATATCACCACTGGCTTTTTTGTGACGTCACTTACTCTTGCAGATTTTACTGATACAATTTTATTCACCTGCTCCCAATTATATCTCGTATAAAGGTCACCCCATGGTGTGGGTTTTTTATAATACACACTTGAAGGTTTCGCCCCGTAATGAGCCTTTACAGCATTTTTCAATGTTACGTTCGTAAAAAATAAATGAATATCGTCATCTGTTACTATTTCAGTTTCAACACCAGAATAATTAATTATTGGTTGATGTGAATCCGAGTTCTGAATCTCTATATCCAAAACAAGTTTTGATTCAATATAGTTTATCCTTACTAAAAGTAGAAGTAATAACTTCATTTTGGTAACACTCGATTTTGTATAACTAAAAATGTGTCCACAGCAACGTTTGTTCGCGCGTTGAATGATTAAAATAAGATTTGAGATTTGTCATTGACCTCATTATCAGTAAAATGTGACGAATAAAACATATTTGTACGAGACATACTACTACGCAATAAAAGCCACATGAGAAATAACGTACTCAAAAACTGACTCCTGTTTATACAACTTTATGAAGCAAGTCCATTACCACCGTTCCACTCCCTCTGGGTCTAGGCTGAAAATCAGCGCTGGATACTCTCCGACGGCGGCGACGACCAGCAATATGCTGAAGCAACGCCCATTCGATACTTTTTTTTTATTCGCTATGTACATATTATGTATATATATAATAAACTGTTTTTGTAATTTAATTTTAGGCAAGTATTGAATAAATGTCTTTCTATTCTATTCATTACGTGTTGTTACCATGTATACTTATAAAGGAATATACCATGATTAAAATTTAAATAAAATATTCAATGTTCTTTACATTGCCCACTTACAGTTTTATTGTATGTATACATAGATACATAAACTTATATGCATAGTTTTTAATATAAGATGCTTTTCAGATTGAGGCCATAGGTACTTAAAAACATAAGTTATTACCCAGTATCAGTACCCAGTTCTTTTTGGAAGGCATAGATATTGACTGGTCCAATAGCTCAGTTGGTAGTAACCCTGCCTTCTGAACTGTGGGTTGTGGGTTCGATTCCCACCCACAGGACAAACATTTGTGTGATGAACATAGGTGTTTGTTCTGTGTCTGGGTGTTATATTGTATTCCATGTATGTATTTACAAACAAAAAGTATTTAAGTATTGTATCAGTTATCTGGTTCCCATAATACAAGCTTTGCTTAGTTTGGGGCTAGATGGCGTTGTGTGAGATGTCCACACATATTATTATTATTATAGGTAGGTAGATAGATAGATAGAGTACTCTTTGTTGTTCCACCAATGCAATATAAAAGTACCAAGAAATCCTTAAAGTAGTGTAACAATGAGCGGTCTTATCGCTGACAGCGATCTCTTCCAGACAACCTTTGGATGGACAGTATCAAATACAAAACAGTAGACGGGTGGTGTATGACAATTTCAATGAAATTTAATAACAATAATATATATATAGATAATAATCGATACGATTATTCCTTAAATATGATATATCTAAAAACTTTATCGAGAGTACTTAATTAAATCGAAAACTTTTCAATAATTACAAGAAAAACGAAAAGATTGATTTTAAACAAAGACACTGGAGTCATTGTCTTTGTCTTAACGAATATCACACTTGATTATGTGGCCAGTAGAATTATTAATGCAAGTTTGTTCATCAAATTATTTTGTATTGGAAAAATTTGAATCGCGAATGTTTTACTTCGCTATTGTGATAAGTTATCTCATATTCAAATTAATCCTTCACCTTTTAAAACAAAATATTGATAAGTATCCCGGCAATACTGCTATAATGAATACTAAACAAAAACATGTTTAAATATATACTATTAATGTTTTTACATACGAAATAATATAATATTGAATGCAATGTATTTCATAACATCCCAAAACATTTGTGAGTTCGTTTGGAGAATTCAAGGTGAGAACATGATCCATATCCGGATCACAGATTATATTATTACATTTCGGATATAGATATATAATACAAGGTGCAAGGTAGCTCAGCAGTTTCCGTCGTAAACCTCCACAGCCTTTAAACACGAACTAGCTCTTTAGACTAGTCACACTATCTTTTGTCTCTTTCGATCTAAATATTCCAGTAGAAAAAAAAGAACAAAAGCTGAAGTAACTAATCCGAAACTAATACCCGTTTATTAATAAGGCTGCCAATGTTTCTCATGCCTATGATGTTTTGGATTCCCACTGTGAGTCATAAGTGTTACACTTTAGGCAGTATGCACGAGCAAACCGTAAACCGGAAAAACCTTTTTATTATCATCACGCCGTTGTCAATTTTGCAACCCAGTATAATACTACTGTACTTCTATATATTTTGATAACTATTTACTACATTGCAACAGAGATTTCTCTGGTACAGATCGAAATAACTATGTAATAGTCTAGTAATCTTACTAGATTGTGGTGATGTCTCAGGATGACGTGCGCAGCAGTGTCACGCGAAACTCTATACTTTAGAGTTCCGAGTGACACTGCAGCCGTCGCTTAACATCAGGCGAACGGTTAGCTCGTCACGTCATTCATTAACATTTAAAAAATTGTAGCTCTTTTTAAGTTTTCTTAGGTAAATAGAGTTTTAGATATAGATTAGGGGGATGGATGATTTGGAGATAATAGCCTGTAGCCCTTTGGAATACTAATAATAAATCCTATTGATTTTATAACTATCTGAAATACTGTTACATTTATTATATTCTATATCCATGGACTGTTTATTTATTCCAGAGCTGTATACGCAGTGAAATCGACGGTGTTCTTCCCTATATTCCCATGGATATTGCAATGCTTCGTTATCGGCTATGGTGTCATAGTACTCTTGTACTTAATATCCATTGGTGAATCAGCGTTCAAGATCGTCAACCTGGCTAACGATAAAGATTGTATATGTAACAATGGGGCGTACACAGAGGTAGGTAAGGTTACGTGTATTAAAGGTATTAAATATTACTACTGAAGAGACAAGCGCCAGGGCTTTTGATTAATTTGCTATGAATGACCATCACGAGAGACCAAAGATAAGTGAGACAGTGGTAAAATGTAAGCCTATCCTTATCCTTACTAATATTATAAAAGTGAAACGTTACTCTTTTGTTTTCGTAGCTTTCACGCTAAAACGACTGGACCGATTTCATTAAAAATTGCTTACTTATAACACTGATACTGGGATCAATATAGCTTAGGATGCTCTTGATCTCATAAAATAAAAGAGTCATGTCATGCAAGTCATGCAAGATACGGTGCGAATGAAATCAAGATGTGGGAAGAATAATAAAAACTAAACAGACCACGACTAAATAATTACTTTTGGCTTTTGGTTTGTAAACTATCATGAGTATGACACATTTTGTAAAATTAATAACGGCTAAACTCACGTCAGTTAAAAAGTCAAAATTACTCCGACCAGGTTTCGGACATATTCGATGTTCTTCTTCTGGTAGCTAGTTACTAACGCAAGCCGCGGTGGCTTTCGCGAGCGTCAGCGAGAAGAAGGGCATCGGATATGTCCGAAACCAGATCGGAGTAATTTCAACTTTTTCATTGACGTGAGTTTAGTCAATATTAATTTTACAAAATTATTTTGTATAAATCGTTGAATAATTTCCAGGACTATGTGCCCTGTAACCCGAGCCATTTCTTAGCGGAATGCCATGACATAGGCCATGGGATATGCAAGAATGCTACATGCCACTTCACGGGAATCGATAACCCACAAAGTGTGGTATGGATGCATTGTGAGTAAATTTTCTTGGAAATAAATCACCATTGAACAGAACGGTCTTGATTATTACTTGTGATCTTGAATTCTATAAAAATTCGCGTAGGTATATTCCTACTTTTTGAACGGAATAATTTTTAGAGGGATTTATAATGTTGTAAGCTTCTATTGGTAAGTACGCTATGTATTGAACTAAACTTGTATTTTCTAGTACTGAACTTGCTGGGTTTCTTCTGGACGCTTTTTTTCATTGGTGGAATAGCAGACATGATGCTTGCCAGTACTTTCTCCACGTGGTATTGGACCTTCCACAAGAGTGACCTGCCATTCTTCACGTTGACGTCTGGCATTTACAGAACAGTTCGGTATGTAAATGTAATTTGCGTTTAATTATTGAAATCTATCCTCTAACATCTTCTAACAGTTCTTTTCTTGCATTTTTATACTGCCCAAACTAAATCCATACTAATATTTACAAGCCTTGTCTATTTGATTGTTTATGCGCTTTTCAAGCCAAAACGGCGGAAATGGTTTGAATGAAATTTTACACAGATTGCTTACACTACCGTGATCAACTTGTTTTTTTACTTAGGTACAACATACTTTTACTCTCGCAAATTAAGAATTCTTGTACGAAAACGGGTAAGGGGCGGGTGAAACCGCAGGGCACTTCTAATGTAATTTATTATGACGTTTCCAGCTATCACATGGGCACGGTGGCGTTCGGTGCGCTAATCATCGCCATCGTGCGCGTCATTCGCGTGATCCTCGAGTACATCGACCACAAGCTCAAGAAGTTCGACAACCCTTTCACGCGCTGCATCTTGTGCTGCTGCAAGTGCTTCTTCTGGTGCCTCGAGAGCTTCTTGAAGTTCATCAACAAGAATGCGTTTATCATGTGCGCGGTCCACGGGAAGAACTTCTGTGCGAGCGCGCGCGACGCCTTCTCTTTGCTTATGAGGAATATTGTTCGGGTCGTCGTATTGGATAAGGTACCTACTTATATTATCATTACCACTAACTTTTAAGCGTTTGTTGATCGACGCTGCGTAGGAGTAAAAAGTATTTGTTAAACCATTTTCATATCAAATTTAATATAGATCGATTTAGCCAATTAGTCATGAAAAAGCAACAAGTATATAATTTGTATTTAATAATAAATGAGTGTGATTCATTTTAAATTAATATGTTCCCGACTGTTACTCACTAATAGTATGTCGAATTGTCAACCAAGTTTCGAGCATATCCGATGCTCTTCCTCAGGAGGTAAGTTCACGCAGCGAGATCACGGCAGTGACTGATCGACATACTATTCGCGAGTAACAGTCGGGAATATATTAATTTAAAATAATAATTTATAATCATGGATTTAGTACGCATTACGCAAGTGGTAGTGGGAACGCTTTTTCAATTTCTGTACAATATGTACCTCGGTATACGTAGTACGATTGCCTTGTTTTTATTTTGTTATGCGCCCCATTTGCCTGCAGACATTAGTCACTTCGTGACACTTGCGGTTTAGCCGCGCCACTACCTATACGTATCCTCAGAAGAATATTCATAGCAATTTCGCAAACAATACAATGGTATACGTGTGGTAAATTATTAAGCAGCTCGTCAAAATAAATCAAACGTAATTAAGTACCTAATTACAAGAGCATTGACTATGATTTCAAAAACTAATATTGACAGCCTCTGTGGTTTGGTGGCTGAGGAAATCGGCAGGACAAGTATTTGTGCACAGAAAAAAAAAGCGATATACTTGTTTTGAGTCTGGGTGTTGTGGCCCTCGTAGTTCCTGGATCCCTAGATACAATCCTTGTTATGGTCCAGGATCTATGTATATGATCGATGGGCGTTATTATCTAAATATATATAACTCAAAGGTAACTGACTGATTGACTGACTGTGTGATAGTGATCTAACAACGCACAGCCCCTACTGGACGGGTCGGGCTGAAATTTGGCATGCAGGTAGATGTTATGACGTAGGCATCCGCTAAGAAAGGATTTTTTGAAATTCCTCCCTTAAGAGGGTGAAATTGGTGGTTGAATCATTTTCCCATAGGCCACGCCGCGGGCGAAGCTGCGGGCAGAAGCTCGTCTATATATAAAAATGAATCTCTGTTTCCCTTGATCATCGCATCACGCGTGAACTGATGGAACATTTTCGCTAATATTTTTTGGTGTGTTTATTATTGTCAGATTCTTGTGAAAGAAAAAATTAAGAGAGTTGAGCGGAAAATAAGAAAACTTTCACCACGCGGGTGAAACCACGGGGCGCAGCTAGTTATTAATAAGAATATCAATAATATCAAAGCCAAATTTATAGGGACTTTCTCTCTAGTATGTGGCGACAGTCATAATAATGTAGGTAGTTTGATAATCTCAATGATTTCAAGTAAGCCGCATCACTCGTTATCTACCATGACTAATATTATACTTAATTATATGTATCTATACAGATAACCAGGTGGCCACATGGATAAGGGAAAGTAGGGCGCCTTATCTTAAGTAGGTAGGTAAATGAGGATGTACCAATGAACAATCAGTGCAATATGCACTGTCTATAGTTACACTACAAAATATCAAGTGCAATATGTATATTATATTTTGCATGTATACCTACGCAAATGTCATGTTGGAAAGAATTTCTTATTAAAAAAACAAGTGTGCTTTAGACCACGCGACTGAAGTTAAACTTCGTTACGAAACGTAACTCTCTCTCTTTCTACTTTCACTAACTTATATCTCCCTCTCAACTTCCGTTCGACTCGCTTGATCAATATCCGTAACGCTCATATCACGCATTCACTAGTTTACTCACCAAGTCAAGCGTGCTTAAAGAAGTTTTACTTACTTCAAAAATTAAACTAAACTGCGCAAAATAGAGTTTTATATACTTAAGTAGATGTCAATATGCCATCATCTAAGTAATTGTTCATTAATAAATGATTCAATTTGGGATTTCAGGTTACAGACTTCATATTCTTCCTGTCGAAGGCGCTGATATCGATCGGCGTCGGTTTCGCCGTGTACTACCTTCTCCAGTGGAACGTCGTGTACGAAGTAACGAAAGGCGAACGTCTGCACTACAACTACATTCCCGCGATCATCCTGAGCATCGCCACCTACATCATCTGCACGATATTCTTTAACGTTTACGCTATGGCCGTCGACACTTTATTCCTTTGTTTTTGTAAGTTTCAAGTTTTTTATTTCGATAATCCTACAGCGTTACATTTTTTTTTTTTTTTTATTATGCATTTCCACAGACACCTGGGTCCGTGCTTTTTTGTTAGATTATTTTTTATATTTATTAATTAAGCCTATTATTAACATGAACATATAACATATAATACAGGGATGACAATACAGCCAATAACACGTAAACATAAGTACTTATTTCTAATTGTGCGTACACCACCGAGCAAACCACAGCGTTACATTTTATAGTATATATTTTAAACATATACATTTTAAGTTAAAATAAAGCTAAAAGCGGATGATACAAGAAATATGAACTTAAATAATAGTGCAGTAAAAGTACTTAGCTTACATAGTAGTGTTATTCAGCAGGTGACCCATATAATAACAAAAACAATAAAAATAAGATATAGGTAGATTAAAACAAGATAATAAATACAAGGAAACATAATTACATAATATAATGCTCATAATGACAGCTAACTCCGAATTGGCAAACCATTCCGATGGGTCAAAGAATGAATCAAGAACGTAATAAACATTCGCGCACAAACTTTCGCATTTATGTTAGTAGGATCGCCGATGTAAGCTACTAACACACCCGTTGAATGTATTGCTTACTCTGTCTGCTATGTCTGTCTCGTGGACATGCTAGCAAATTGACAAAACGGGTTTTAGAATAAAATTTATATGTCTCACTAGGCTCAAGTGAAACGCGCGATAACGGTAGCCGCAGCTAGACTAGCAGCTAGGATTTTGTATTCGTTGCAACTCTTTCCCCGCACAAATCTGAACCTATTTTAATTATTTGTTAATGATAATGCTGTGGAAACTAAAACGAAAGAGCAGTAACCATCGATTTGTATCTCAGAATATGTTAGAACTAAATTAATTTTGGTCAAAATGGTCTTGGGTGATCGTGGTCGCCGCCATGACAAACTATCATTGTTTGAATGATATTCCAAATAGAAAATAGATTATTCTCTTAGTAAACCTAGTTTATTATTCAAAACATGTATGGTAAGAAATGCTGCTTTTCTTTTTATAACACTTTGACAGCCATTTGACATCCTCTGTGGCGTGGTGATTGAGCAGGTCAGGCTCATAACCCGGAGGCGGCGGGTTCGATTCCTGCGACAGGACATGTATTTTTGCACAGAAAAAAACGCAAACACTTGTTCTGAGTCTGGGTGATGTTGGACCATGGTCCTCGTAGTTCCTGGGCCCAGGACACAGGGATTCCTAGTTAGGATCCAGGATCTATGAATGTGATCGTTGTTTTTTTTTCCTTTTTTTTTGTATCACTCGACCGATCTCGTCCGATTACCATCACAGACTAAGGTCCGTATTACAGAACGATGCTCAGTCATCGATCGGTGCTCAAGCAGAGATTTCATTCACTAATTAATCACTTTATGAAAGAAATCTCTGCTTGAGCACCGATCGATGACTGAGCATCGTTCTGTAATACGGGCCTACGTACTCAAATGTAGGCCAATCTGTGAATTCAGCTCACAATTTGAAGCGCCTTTGTACCCTGACATGAGTGAGTTTTTTAATAGCTTTAATAATAATTGGTTTCTTTTAAAATACGCGTTCGCGGTGGCAGTGTCTCAGTTGGTTGGGCATGATTTGTTTCAATGTACAGTACGCTATTAACTTTTTTAAACATATTATCTGTTTCACAGTGGAAGACTGCGAGCGTAACGACGGATCTGAGGAGAAACCATACTTCATGTCGAAAAACTTAATGAAGATTCTTGGAAAACGTAACAAGAAAGATTAAGCGAGCCAATGTTATATAATTATTACTTATATTAGAGATTTGATGAAATTTTTATCAATTAAAGTTTTATGTAATTGTCACTAAATTTTGTATTGTTTGTATAACTTTACAATTTTCATAGGTTTGGTTTACTCTTTAGTATTTTTATAGTACCTATTATAGAAACTATGCCAAACATAATAATTAAGTATAATATATTTAATAATAATTATTGTAAGTTAACATAAAACAATTGTTGTAAACGTAACGTTTTGTGAGAAAGACTCTTCCAGATAGCTTACCACCATCATTTTTGTAAGGTCTATCGTGATTAGATAGATGCTACAAATTATGACCCAAAATTTTATTAAACTCCTTAAGTAATCCGTTTGTTTTATAATTATTTATCTAGAGCCTATCTTTTTTTAGAGTCTATAAGCCCTTTTCAAAGATTAACTGACACATTTAAGCCCACGAGTGCTATTCGTACAATCACTTTTAAATGTTCATCTATTGTTGGGCAATACCATGCCAATGGCAAGGAGTTGCCACCATGTTAAGTGTCTGGCAATGAATAACGTGATTTTTAATAATATTCTGAAGGTAATACCAAAAAATAGCACTTGAATATTTGATGAATTAAGATCGGTATTTTTCACATCTTTACTACCGTTTACCTGCTAAAGCCACCCTAACCCAAACTTCATAATGGTCCAGCGTTCTTACCTGCGTTGGGAGCATGCGTTGACAAACAGCTTTTACAAAATAACGAAGGTCTGGGGTTCACGGGCTCATACAGCCTTATTAATAAACGGGTATTAGTCTCGGATTAGTTACTTCAGCTTTTGACCTTTTCTTGCTACTGGAATATTTAGCTGGATCTAAAGAGACAAAAGATGGTGTAACTAGTCTAAAGTTAGTTCGTGTTTATTAATAAGGCTGTTAGTGGATTAGGTAACATGTCGCAGTCGGATTGTGTAATTCGCCATTTAACATTCCAGCTAGCTGTTTAAAAAACAGCCGTTCTACATTATTTATCCGTTTACAAAAAAGATAGCCAGTTCCGGGACACTGAAAGTTTTAAAAAACTAACTGGGCTCACCGGTTCTGGTTCGTCCATCAGCCAGACCGACTATCGCAACTGTACTACGGGCACGAAACTGATTTCGTAGAGATCGCTGAATCTTTTGTCCAATATAATGTTTATCGACTTTTTTCTTTCTTATATTATGTTCTATTTTCACCTATAGGCTCGGTAACTACAGGATGGATTTCGGTAGCGGTTTTCATTTTGATATAACTATTATATCACATCGCGCTGTAACATCGGAGTGCTATGATATCATATACATTATACCAGGCCACTCAGAAAGTTTTGCGAAAAAATGTTTTTATGTATAAGACACTGGCCACTTGTAATTGTTTTGAAAACTTCAATTATTTAAAAGTAAAAATACCACTGTTCGATTTTCAAATTTCCCTCCACATTTTTTTGAGAACCAATTCAAATTTTCTTGTCTCATTAAAAAATGGATCTGCGTCGTGAACATTTTCGTGCTATGATTTTTTACGATTTCATATGTGGCTTAAATCCTGATGAGTCACTTGATCGACTTCGAAATGCTTTTATGGATGAAGGACCTTCAAAAACAACCATCTACCGCTGGTATAGCGAGTTCAAACGCGGTCGTCTTACTTTGGGCGATGAACAAAGGAGTGGTCGTCCTACGACGGCTGTCAACGAAGAAAGTGTGCTGGCAGTAAAAAAATTAATTCAAGAAAACAGACGAATTACTTACGAAGAGACTCTGCAGATTGGTTCAGGAAGTGTTCACAAGATTTTGCACGAGCACCTTCGCGTAAGGAGGATAGTTTCCCGCTGGGTGCCGCACAACCTCACCGAAGCTCAGAAGCAGGCCCGTGTGGATTTGTGCCGTGATATGATACAAAAATTTGATGCAGGCTCGTCACGGCACGTTTACGACATTGTGACAGGTGACGAATCCTGGATTTATCAATACGATCCAGAAACAAAGCGTCAGTCGACTGTTTGGCTGTTTCGAAATGAACCAACGCCTACGAAAGTGAAGCGATCGAGGAGCGCAGGGAAAATTTTGATCGCTAGGTTCGTCACTTTGACGGGGTACCTAATTTCAATGCCACTTCGAGACCAAAGCAGCATCAACGCCAAATGGTACAGCACAAAATGCCTGCCAGAAGTTTTTTCTGCAATGAGCTACAAGCGACCGAACACCGGGCTCCGCGGGGTCCTTCTTCACCACGATAACGCGCCCGCGCACTCTGCGATCAAAACGAGTGACTTCCTGGACTCCACACCGGTCAGAGTCTTGGGCGCCCTCTTTACAGTCCTGATTTGGCTCCGTGTGACTTCTTTTTATTCCCTAAAATAAAAAATCTGCTGAAAGGGATACAGTTTTCATCGCCGGAAGTCGCGCTAGCAGCGTTTGAGAAGGCCGTGGAAGAGGTGTCTGCGGAAGACTGGAAAAAATGTTTTGTAAATTGGTTCAGACGCATGAAACTTTGTATAGAGGCTGGTGGAGAGTTCTTTGAAAAGATTTAGTAAAAAAAAAAATTTTCATGTACGTTAGTTTTTTAGTTTCCCAAAACTTTCTGAGTGTCCCACGTACATCATAATAACATGTAAATTGCGCTTTAAATGCCATCTCAAAGGTCTCGTATTTTATAATTATCCTTAAGATCACGAGAGCAAACACTAGTATTTTAGATAAAAATTAGAGTTGGTTTGAAAAATTGTTGGAGAAATCTTGAACATAGTTAATTCGAATTGGACGAAGGAAGGAGAAAACAAAAACGAATCTTTCAAAGTTCGACAACATCGTTTATTCTGTGCTGCGTGAGGAAGGCGACATCCAACATCGCCTCGGGGTCTAGCAGATCCTTCACGTGTTCGTACTTGAGGCTCTCTTCATACGCGAACATGATGCTGGTGTCGTCGAGCATCACCTTGGAAGCCACGAGCGCAGCGATGCAGTTCTTCAGGCGGGCTATCGTCTCGCGATCCGATTGTTGCACAGGCTGGAATTACAATTACAAATTACATGAATGGAGATGATTCTTCATATATGTTTTTATTTAATATGATACGCAATACTTTCAATCCGAATATATTGCCATAAATATTATTTAGACATTTAGACAGTCTATCAGTATCGATGAGTAGGATATGAAAAGGCCCTGTATTGATTGCACATTTTAAAACGTTTTTAATTAAATACATTTTTACTTTAAAATATATTGCATATTTGCAAAAATGATGGTTCTAACTTCAACGTATTAAAAACAAAACATGTAAAATAATTTACACAAATAGAAGTTCCTAGGCTGTAGCCTTATTATTAATTAGTTTTGAAGAAGAAATCTAAATATATATAACTCAAAGGTGACTGACTGACTGATATGACTGACATAGTGATCTATCAACGCACAGCCCAAACCACTGGACGGATCGGGCTGAAATTTGGCATGCAGGTAGATGTTATGACGTTGGCATCCGCTAAGAAATGATTTTTCGAAATTCCACCCTTAAGAGGGTGAAATGGGTGGTTGAATTATTTTCCTATAGGCCACGCCGCGGGCGAAGCTGCCGGCAGAAGCTCGTTGTGATATGTTTTTGAAAAAAGTCAAATAAAAATGTCACAAGCAAATCATCGATTGGACAATGTTGTATGGAAAATGTCGTTTAGAACACGGCGAATGGACCTATGGAATCTACATACACTATGAAAGCAATAAAATATCTGAATTTTAATATGGAAATTTTCAAATGAAAGTTTTTGCATCGGAAAAAAGAAAAACAATTATAGCGAAAGGAAAATAAAGAAACCTGTAAAACTGTATTGAAGCCTTAAAACTGGAAGCCTCAACAAGTGAGTTCCATCCACTCAACTCAAAGTTGGAATTGCGTAATATTTATCAGTACCGCCAAATAAGAAATTATAATCTAGACAGGTCACATTCACACGAGAAACTTTGACGCTTAATTAACTTACATGGATTTCCGTGTTGTCAATGTCATCTTTATCAATTTCTTCAGTTAAAGTCTCTTGTTGTTTTGGACTTATCCATATGTATCCATTGTTGCCAATGATCACTGACACTCCAACGGGCAGATGGTGGAAGTGATTCTTTCTTCTTTTTATGAGCGAAGGGAACACTTTAATTAATATGCCTTGGGACAGCTGAAAATAAAAATAAAAATTGGATAAACAATTTTCATCAAGTGCCCAATACTAAGGTGTTCATCCTTCTAAATTTTCGTTCTAGGTATCCTTCCTTTTTGGCGGTATATCTAACTAATTCAATGGGCAAATCGATGAAGAATTTTACCTACTATAAACGTTCTATATAAATTACCTTGCCATATTTCAAACTCCGCGTGTGCAAAGCCAATGTATTATCAGCATTAATGCTCTGCACTTCAGCACTTATAAGATCACCCTCTTGTAAATATTTCCGCATTGTTTGTTCATCTTCTGCTGACCTTCTTCTCTAGATTATGGCAAAGGGGAAAAAAATTGACATTGTTAAGAATGATTATCAAAATATTCACATTGTATGGT
The DNA here is from genome assembly GCA_905220475.3 of Ennomos fuscantarius. Lineage (NCBI taxonomy): Eukaryota > Metazoa > Arthropoda > Insecta > Lepidoptera > Geometridae > Ennomos > Ennomos fuscantarius. Next base: position 5,605,892 of record HG992026.1, on the reverse strand, counting down.
ACTGAACATAAAAGGATAATACTGAAAAACTGCTTATTTATTGCTAAAAACTAAGTGGTTAAATTAAATGGTTATTGGTAATGATACCGTGCAAAATGGTTGATCCGATTGTGAACTTATAATATATACTTATGTGCTGATATCTAGAAACCTTTACTACAATGAGCAGTTACTGTGACTTCACAATAGACAATAATAAGTACTAGGATAATCTGTAAAGTTTCAGTTATACTGAGACTACTGTACAGACAATACTTATAGCAGCCATCTGTATTTTATATTTATATTTTTACCATGAACCTAAGATGCAAAAAAAAATTACCAATTCCCCTCCAGGTAAATTTACAGATGATAAATGTAAGAATGAGTCCAATCTGGAGTTAGTCTCAACTTTCCATCTTCTTTGCTGCACCTCTAATATTCTGCCAACCACCAAATCACCAATCTCACCTACATAGCGACTCTTCAGTGGACGCACACATATCAACTTGTTTACTTTTTGGATAACACCAGCAACCGAGGCTTTGATGCTGTCATCTTCCACATAAGTTCCATGGCCTCTGAAATTTTAAATATTATTTTCTATTTCGAATCCGAAATACAACTCTTAAATTTAAAAACCTGTCGTACTTCTGGATGGTGTCTTTTGCTCTCTAATTCAAATACAACCATGTAACTTGTAAGGCTAAAGTATTAGTGATATATTTTTGTATTGTATTCTGTGTATGTATTTACAAAAAAACAAGTATCGAAGTATTATATCAGTTATCTGGTTCCCATAGTACAAGCTTTGCTCAGTTTTGGGCTAGATGGCCCTGTGTGAAATGTCCACCAATATTTATTTATTTAAATACAAATGATAAGTAGAGGTAATTATATCAGTGGGTCCAGATTTTATAATTAGTTTTTTCTTTCTAAACTTTCTTTCTTTTTCTTCTTTTTAAATGCCTTCACACTTGTGTGTATGTGTATGTGAGACTCGAAGTCACTAAAACCCCCCGCGAGCCCTCATCTTCCGTACCGATGTTGAGAAGGGGTCGCAACTGCAGTCCAGCCAACTCGCTCTCAAACAAAATAAACATAATAAAATTTTGTAGCCTAAAAAACGTCAATTTTCAATAAAAAAACCTTAAAAGTAGAATTTCTTGAAAAGGGTTAAGTTTAAGCTAGGGTGTTTCATATTGAAATAAGTCAGAAATTATGGGTACTCCACACCCTTAACGGATCTAGGACGAATTTTCCTGTAACCCTGTATACAAATATATATATATATTTTTTTTTTATTAGGCAATGTTTAGTATTACTTATTATATCATTGTAATATTTAGTTGAAAATAAAGGCAATTTACAGGTAAAAAAATTATTAGATTAACTATCAATCTCATCCTGAATATGAAAATAATGATATTTTTAAATATATTTATCCTATCTCATTACATATACACATTATTTTAGTGATTCTTAATATGTATGTGATTGTAGGGGTTTATTATTAGTCTTTTCCTAAAATTAAGTAGTGTGGTGAAATAGTTGGATTTGGTTATTTCAGAAGATAAAAATATTGCAGAACCATAATTTGTCTCACTAAAAAAATATATGACACCATTTACACCAACATTTTCCAATAAAATAAGCTGCAGTAGTGGAAGAAACTAAATTTGTGAATTTTAAAGACAAAAATAGCCTTTTGTTGTTTTATTATGTTGTAACGTCTTGCTCTTAAAAAGGTATATGCATGTAGATAAAAGCTAAACATACTCGCTTTATTTTTGCTTACCGCATAAAATCCTGCACTCCAGTTATAACCTCACCGGGAGTATAAAATCGAGGTAGCTCGTTAAGTGACGCTACGCAATGGTTAACTCTTTCAGATACGAGTCTTACTGAGACTTGCCTACTCATTTTTAATAGTTAAATTAGAATATTAAAAAAACTAATGAATTTTAACAAATAAAATGCATTTATATAGATTACATACAAAAATATAGAGAGAGAAAAATATACAAAGAGTATAGTAAGTAGTATCCTCTACTTGGTCTGTGATAGTAAGTAACTATCTAAGGGACCGTCAAAGACCAAAGCCACAAAATAAATACTATTACTCCTAGAAGCACAGATTAAGTATAGATATAGACTAAAGTGCAAAATCTTTAGAATTGCCCTCTAAAATGGGTAGATTTGTACCAAAAATCGATATGAGAAAAGAAAATCAAACATTCCCCAATACTTAAGCTTTCATTATATGCTCATGAAGACTTACACTTCTATCAACCAAGACTGATAAAAATGGTGACGTGTAATGCAACGTATCGATTTTCGAAAAAATAAGTAGTAATTTAATTAATTTGAGATCCCTCATTAAAAAATATTTATGTACAGTAATATAAATATTTTATGTATAGAAATCGCCCAAAAATTCATGATATCGTCTTATATCAGCTAATGTCTCATATTTAGGTAAAAAAATATTTTGATATATACAAGGTGGAATTTAATTCATTATTTTTCCTTTAATGTATGTATTCAATCCATGCTATAGAATGCAATAATGACATGATGAATGAATATAACTAAATAAAAAAGTACTTATGAAATAAAATTTAAATTTAGGTATTATCAAATTTAAATTTGTTGGAGCAAAGAGTTGTGACTGCACATATTATGATATGTAACCTCATGTCAGTCAGATATACTGGTTGGTTGGCTTTTTAAATTCAAATTTAAAAAGACAATAGTTTGTTTGGAATCTGAGAAAAATTTTCAGTGTCAGAGTGAAAATATAACTGATTCGATTAACTTCAAGAATACCTAAAAATAAATATTGTTCCCAATAGTTCCATAATGATGTTGTAATGAATTTCCATTTATAAAGATTGTTAATATCTATCACTGTTTTAAGTGTCTAACTACCTTGGATACTTTATGAGTAACTCTCTCAACAGTAGAGTTATTGTTAGGCCAAGAAGTGAGCTTCAACAAAATTCTAAAGAAAAGCCTTGTGACATTGAACAAAGCACTCAGATGGTGCCCACGCTGTGTGCTTTGTTCAACTTTGTACCGTTTGTGTGTACCGTTAAATAGACATTTCGGCTGTCATGCAGTTATTTTAAGAGGCACTAAATACTAACACAAAATCTTTTTTTTTTAAATTGGACCTTGTACGCATATTCTATGCTATATCTATCGCTGAGTACATACATTTAAGGAAAAGAGTGAATTAAATGCCACCGTGTATAATATTTTTTATCGGATACTTTATGAGTAACTCTCTCAACAGTAGAGTTATTGTTAGGCCAAGAAGTGAGCTTCAACAAAATTCTAAAGAAAAGCCTTGTGACATTGAACAAAGCACTCAGATGGTGCCCACGCTGTGTGCTTTGTTCAACTTTGTACCGTTTGTGTGTACCGTTAAATAGACATTTCGGCTGTCATGCAGTTATTTTAAGAGGCACTAAATACTAATACAAAATCTTTTTTTTTTTAAATTGGACCTTGTACGCATATTCTATGCTATATCTATCGCTGAGTACATACATTTAAGGAAAAGAGCGAATTAAATGCCACCGTGTATAATATTTTTTATCGGATGAAAATAAACCAGTTTTATTTTTATCCTATTTATGTCTTTCTATAAATGACTAAATCATACCTAAAGGGATCAACAGATCCTATTATTCGTAACTTTTTAGTAAAACTTCTTTAAGCACTCTTGACTTGGGGAGTAAGCTGGCGAGGCGAACGGAAGTTGAAAGTTGTTGGTTAAGGTAGATCTCCACTTCAGTAATGTGATCTAAAGCACACTTGTTTTTAATTTTTAGCAGTACTATTTAATAATGTTTAATCAGACAATAACTTTAATAAATACCAACTTAAATAAATCGTTTATTAATAAATAATCGTGGTATTATATATTTTGACTTTATTAAACGCTTTGAAGGAACTTTGATTTGATATTTTAATCCTGCTAATTGAAAATAGGGTTGTTTTTTAGGCTACCTGGCTTAAAGTAGGCGATATTAGGGTACTTTAATGAAAAATATAATTCGGGCTACTGGTACTGGCATTGAATTTTTGCGCGACTCTGCCTTATTTTGACTTGGCAACACTGACAGCTGATACATTAAAATTTTCAGCATTATTTCAGGACTTTTCAATCAGTGACATGTAGAGTATTATACACTATACAGTATAGGTTATAAACGTTAGCACTTAACCTAAATGAAAGATAAGTCCTTAGTTTATCTAAGTTATTATATGGCATGGTAAAAAAGATTTTTTATAGATTAATAGAGTGACAATCAGCTATGAATATTATTATAAAAATTATATAAAGTTTCTACTTATCGTTATAGTTATGTATGTGCCGCTCTCGACCTCTTCAACTGATAAATTAATAACAGATAACTAGATATTGAGTTAACTGAGTACATGTGTTTTGCGAGTTTATATAGCGTATTTAAATAAAAATGATTTTTCTTGTGTTAGTGTTGTTGCTTGTGACGCTTCTGTATTATTGGTACTGTGCAAAAAACTTCGATTATTGGATGAAAAGAGGAATAAAACATGATAGACCGTTACCCTTTTTTGGTAATAATTTGAAAGTATATTTGATGAAAAAGAGTTTAACACAAATTACTACAGACACTTACCGGAAATACCCAAATGAAAGAGTTGTAGGACTATACCGGTCAAATAAACCACAGCTACTTATAAGAGATCCTGAGATTGTTAAGCGCATCCTGGTGACAGACTTCAATCATTTTTGCCTTCGGCGACTTATTCCTGTTGATGAAGTTCCGGAACCTCTAACGCGACACCTTTTCAACGCGGACGGAGACCTGTGGCGTCTGCTGCGGCAGCGTCTGACTCCGGCGTTCACGAGCGGCAAGCTGAAGGCGATGTTCCCGTTGATAGTGGAACGTGCCGAGCGCCTGCACACTCGTCTCCAGGCCACGGCCGGAGCCCCCATCGATGCGAGGGACCTTATGGCACGGTTTACCACAGACTTTATCGGAGCTTGTGTTTTTGGTTTGGACGTAGATTCTTTGAGCGATGAAGACTCCGAATTTAGAAAAGTAGGAGTTAAAATTTTTCAAATCGAATTTAAGGACGCAGCAAAATTTTTATTGAAGCGTTTATTTCCTACACTTTTCAAAAACCTCAAGTTGACAAGCAGAATTGAGAAACATATCATACCGCTAGTACGATCAATTTTGAGTCAGCGAAACTATGAACCTTCCGGAAGGAACGATTTTGTAGATATACTATTAGAATGCAAGAAAAAAGGAACTATTGTGGGGGAATCAATGGAAAAATTTAAGCCGGATGGTACTCCAGAGATAGCGTCGTTAGAAATGACCGACGAACTCATGGCTGCCCAAATGTTCGTTTTCTTTGTTGCTGGGTTTGAGACCTCATCTTCTACGACTAGTTTTACCCTTCATCAGCTCGCATATCATCCCGATATACAGAAAAAATGTCATGACGAAATTGATCGAGTTCTATCTAAACATGATGATAAGCTTAGCTATAATGCTATTCAAGAGATGCACTACTTGAAATGGGCTTTCAAAGAAAGTATGCGATTATTTCCATCAGTAGGATTCTTAATTAGAGAATGCGCTCGCAATTACAAAGTCACAGAGCTCGATTTAACTATTGAAGAAGGAGTCAAGATTTTAATTCCAGTGCAGGCATTGCAAACTGATTCTAAATACTTCAACAATCCAGAAGAATTCCGACCGGAAAGATTTGACCCTCAAGCACCAGATGCTATAAATAAATTCACATATTTGCCTTTTGGTGATGGACCACGATCTTGCATCGGTAAGTGTACTGTATACCTAGTACCTGTTTATTTTAAATAACCTATAACAGGTCAAGAGCAGAGAATATAATGATACCTAATAGTGCTACGTAGGTATCAGGTATCAAGATCAAGAGTAAAAGTATGTAGATAATACATATTACTTAGATCATAATTAGTAAGGATAATCCTAAATCTGGGTATGATAGATGACAATAATTTTTTAATTTCAGGTGGGCGTCTAGGTTTGATGCAGTCGCTAGCGGGTCTTGCTGCAGTGTTGTCTAATTTCACAGTAGAGCCTGCACCCATTTCTTTGAGACAACCTGTTGTCGAAGCCAAGCCAATCATGATTCAAACAATTAAAGGAGGTCTACCGCTTCTGTTCCGGGAAAGAAAGAGGACCGATTAACTATATAATTGATCGACATACGGACGGGAAAAAATACGTTGACCATGCCTATATTTGTGTGACAAACGTGATTATAATATTTTTCAATAAATCTTCATGTTTACCTACTTTCAATAGTAGGTATTGCATATAAGAATCTGTAATCTCACTTCGTAATATCTAAATTAACTAGAAATAAACAAATGAAATCAAGGTTTATGGCGGACTTATTATATATATATAAGTATACTTACTATGGTATATTTGTATTGCATTATATTTAAGGAACTTTTTTAGCATTTTCATGTAACATGAATTGAGATAATCGGTAAATGTTCATTGGGCGCTATTGAACTGATAGCGGCCGATATAGCACCCGTTTATAGTACTTACCTACCTATAAGATTTTACAAAAAATTAACAAAAAGTGGTTTGACCATTGTATTGCTTCACATAAGTTACATAATAGAAAAGGGAAAAAGACCAATATTTTATAATAACATATGCATATGCTAGGGTTAGGTTAGTTGGTGTTATAATTTGCCATCTCCAAATTTTGGAATCCATAATGTGAAGGCAGAAATACCAGGACATTTCGGTTTAAAAAGCGGGACTCGAACCCACTAAAACCCCCCCGTGATCCGACTCGCCCCATCTCGGCGGCGGTCGGATCACGGGGGGGTTTTAGTGGGTTCGAGTCCCACATACCCCCTGCCACCACCCCCGTGGTGGCAGGGAAGTGCGAGGGCATTTCCCCCCTCAAAAAAAAAAGAAAAAGGACGCGCATAGGAGCTGCAGTAGGTACTTAATTGTAATATGCACCGAAAACAAGGTATATAAAACCACTGATAGCAATTACATATTTGACCGAGCAAACGAAATAAGCAAAGTCTGCTTCTCTCTCACAAAATTTACTTTCATCCATAGAGTACTTTTCTACAGATGGAAATTATTCTACGATGCTTTCATCCGTTCGGATGTTGGTACTCGCGTTTTTCATCTAATTCCTATGAAATTTCAAGTTTCATAGGGATCAAACTTGGTATATAGGTAATAATACCGGTTCTACAATTGCATGGAATTTTTTGGTAAGACCATTTATTGTCTAATTTTAATATTTGGTAGGAATATTTGGCATGTAGGTAGTTAAGAAGGTTACTAATTTCCAACCAAATTGTTGCAAAAACGTTTATCTTTGCTAGAACTACTAGTTATTAAAAAAAATTTTTTATAGGATCTGTGTTAGGAAAGTGTTTAATTAACTTAACTATTATGTACGTTTTCGACCCCGTGACTCCACTATATTGAAATTTTTCCTAAAACTGAAATTGTTGAATCCCTGTAGCTATTGAACCTCCTCACAAAATTTCATGATAATTGGTTAATAACGCTTCGCTCGCGCTATGCTTGGCTATGCGCACAAACTAGATAGAAATACTACATTATGCGCTCGTGTGGTCAACGAGCTAGGTAGAGGTTTTGGTAAATTCTCTAAGGGTCAAATAGATGAAAAATCAAATGCAGGAATGAAATAATCAAAAGATATATATGTAATGTAATAGAAAAAAATTCTTAGGTCTTATATTTTGCAACTTCATAAAGGGCCTCATATACAATGTGCTCTGTGAATGGCCTTCAACATTTAAGAAATAATTATAAGTTGAGTTGAGAGGAGAGGTCTTTTTACTTTTTTTTATGTTTTGGCTCCACACTTATGTGTATTTAGCCAGTGTCAAGTAATTAATAATTTATCACGTTAATGATATTTCACGCAAACATGTGTCAAGTCACTGTCGAAGTCATCAAGTCGAGTCATAGTCAAGTCACAGTCTAGTCAGTTATACTCCTAGTAAAGTGGTGGCAACTTTACTTGAAGCTTCTATGGAGTTTTGGAAACAACACGAAAAGAAACGTTTCACCATCACTATACCATTTTCCCACACTCACGCCTGTAATCCAGCACTTAACGAATAGAATTCCACCAATTTTATGCACTAACACTGAAAATAACACAAGTTTTGGAAAATAATACAATGCGGTGACGCAATCTTTTTCGAGTTCCCGCCAAAACTCTGGAGAGGTCTTTTTTATTTAATGACAGATGACAGTAGTCATTTGTCAAAATAATGCTGCCAATTTTGAAGCCGTAGTGATTGATGATGCAGCTCCTATAGTTCAAAAATCCGAACTATAATTTGCCATTATAATAATGCATGCTTTTAGTTCTAAATATTATAACTTGCATGACAGTGACGATTCTTCCGATACTGAATAAAATATTATGTAATGAATATTAATTGTTTTATTCTGTTAGTCGCAATTTTAATTTAAATATTTTGCATTTTCGATAGGTTGTTAATGAATATATTTACCTCATGGTTTCAGAAATCAGCCAGGGATTACGATTGTAAGGACATAATTAGAATATAAAACAATGGAATAGATCACTAAACTGATACGAATCTATGAACTATATCTTTTTTACCCAGCACTATTTATTGTCATGAAAAAGAGGCAGCCTGGCAGCACTCGTAACTCGTAATGTCATTTTACGTCGCCGGGATCCGTCTTTGCTTTAGAATTTAGAGTAATTTTTAGATGGTCTTCAGCAAAAATAGGGTTTAGTTTAGGTCAAAGTATTAGTACTGTGTCTATATCGCAATTACGTTTTCATATCGGAAGTAGTTATATTATTCGGTCGTTGATTATGTCTGCTGCAAATGCAGCACCCATCACTGCAACAGATAGTTTATCGCAAGCTTTAAAAGCTAATATCATTCCTAATCAAGAATACCTGCTTCAAGTAAGTTTGTACCTTAAATTAATTATATACTATACGAGCTTCTGCCCGCAGCTTCGCCCGCGGCGTGGCCTATGGGAAATTAATTCAACCACCCATTTCACCCTTTTAAGGGTGGAATTTCGGAAAATCTTTCTTAGCGGATGCCTACATCATAACATCTACCTGCATTCCAAATTTCAGCCGGATCCGTCCAGTGGTTTGGGCTGTGCGTTGATAGATCACTATGTCAGTCAGTCAGTCAGTCACCTTTGAGTTATATACATTTAGATTATATACAGAATTTAGTATAAGCAGTATCCTACATCTTAAGTATGTGTTAGTGTGTGTGTTAAGTATGTGTTTAAAACCAACAGCTAGTATGATATGACCTACTTACCTGTTTTACTAAACATCGTAAATATATTGTATCTCAGGGCTCTGTTCTTGACTCGGCTGTAGAGGTACTTCTGCATCGTCTCCGAGGATTATGTGATAATGTTGATGCTGGACCAGAAACCTTCGATGACCAGGAAGTATGCTTTAGCTTACGAGATCCAAACCAACAGGTAATTACATTAAATTGTTTCCTCTCCCTCACCAAAATTAAAGCTATTCATAACTTTTTTTTAAATTTGAGTATTAAATAATTGAGTTTTGAAGATGTTACCAGATGTGTGCTGCAAGAAATTACACTGTAAACCCTATGTAATCAGTAAGCTTATAAATTTGTTTAGAAATTAGCCAAATAAGAGTCAGCTAAACTGGGAAGTTACAATTTATCTATATTTTATCTTTACAGACAAATATATTCTTTAAATTTTAAGTCATGTGCATACTGTATATAAATGGTGAAATATCTTGTACCTACAGGATTTAAATAACCTAAATCCTTAGTTGATTTAGGTTAGTGTGTTATCCTAGGTTAGTGACATGACATGAAGAGTGGGTTTCTCATACCAAACACTTGTATTTGATGTGAAAGAATGTTTCACAATAAAATTATCAAAAGTAGAATGAAACTATGAATTCTAATAAACTTTTACTAGTTTCCTTGGCTGTAAAATATTTAAATGTTTTAATTTCAGTTTTTACCAAAGTGATTGTGGGTACAGTAGTTATCAAATTCATTCTCTCTGTGGCCTGACGTCTAAATCTGTACAGGTTGACAAGCTGTAACAGCAAGTTGTAAGTACTTATTGGGGCACAAAGTCAGACCAAGTGTATTTAGAACCGGCATATTAATGATAAAGACTACCTTGTCACATCATTCGTTTATGTATAAAAAATATATACTAAACATTTTTTAGTTGCTCATTTCACATTTCAGGCTGCACCATTAATGCTCCGTGTGCGTAAGGCCCTTGATGCACGTGATATGCCATTTCAACTGCGCTATATTGGCCAGCCTGATCTTGGAGATAAGAGCCGTCCAACTGTAGTGCGCTCCAGTCTAGATATTGCCTGCAATGGCATGCTGATTGAGTTTCTCACTGAACTCGGCTGCAGGATCGAATTTGAATATAGTGTAAAAGGTAGCTATTTATTACACTATACAAATATTCTTAAAGATTACACTTTGGTTATGTTCATTGTCATAATTAATTTTTTATTTGTTTATGATTCAACATTAATTAAACGGGATCATCAATTCATCAAATAAAACAAGGTCAATTTAATTGGTAAACCCAAAATGTCTTCTATTTTGAATTTACTAATAAATATATGCGGTTTTGAAGAGGGGGAAGGGTGGGGTTTGGAAAAAACCACGAAACATCTCCACGGTGAAATATCACGCGTGTTTGTTTGTGTTTCCATTGAACGCGCGATTTCTAAACCAACAGCGACGCGTGATTTTGACAGGCAACGTTATACCCGCCTTATTTTTCCAGTATTAAATTAGATTATACCTGAATTTAAATGTTCTCAAATCATTAAAAAATATTTCCTACCAAAAAATGTACGTAACTTTGGATGGGGGGATAGGGGGTGAGGTTCGTTTAAAACCTCACCATATATTAATATAATGTAATAATGGACTAACCCTATCAGCATTATCGGCTGCTAATGACTATTCAGCATTATAATTTCCTTATGATTCATAGACATATAATTGATAATATTTTTTTAGTTTTGGCTCCACACTTTTGTGTATTTAGCCAGTGTCAAGTAATTGATAATTTATCGAGTTAATGATATTTCACGCAAATATGTGTCAAGTCACAGTCGAAGTCATCAAGTCAAGTCATAGTCTACTCAAAATCATACTCCTAGTAAAGTGGTGGCAACTTTACTTGAAGCTTCTATCGAGTTATGGAAACAACACGAAAAGAAACGTTTCACCATCATTATACCATTTTCCCACACTAACGCCTGTGATCCAGCACTTAACGAATAGAATGCCACCAATTTTATGCACTAACACTGAAAATAACACAAGTTTTGGAAAATAATACAATGCGACGACGCGATCTTTTTCGTTTTCCCACCAAAACTCCTCCCCTTATCTTACTAATAAACACTGCATGACAATAGAATAGCCACTCAGCGTTTTCTCTTGTTTTATCTTTTCCTATTTCAAACTCAAAAGACAGAAACAAAACACAAACCATGTTACCACAAATACATAAACAGACGTCAAACATTTGTTTAACAATACTAAACAGCAGTCTAAGACTAGTTTAAGGTTTGTTTAAATATTTGAACCAGTAATAACTTCCGCCATGATTCTTCGCTACACCCAATATTTATTAGTAAGGGCTTAAGTATATTTTCCATCTTAATATATATAACTCAAAGGTGACTGACTGTTTGTCATAGTGATCTATCAACGCACAGCCCAAACCACTAGACGGATCGGGCTGAAATTTGGCATGCAGGTAGATGTTATGACGTAGGCATCCGCTAAGAAAGGATTTTTCGAAATTCCACCCTTAAGAGGGTGAAATGGGTGGTTGAATTATTTTCCTATAGGCCGCGCCGCGGGGGAATCTGCGGGTAGAAGCTCGTTCATGAATGATGCAATAACCTTGTGTTTTCAGGATACATGTTCAGAAAGGGACGCATGAAGATAACAGTGGCTAAAGTGTTCAAAATATCACAGAGCTCCATGCCCCCTGAGCCTATATCCCAGAGCTACCTAGTAGAGCTTTCTGTAAGTAATCTTTTTAATCCCAACTTTCAACACATAGTTCTGTACTGGGTATTAATAATCTACTGTCACCAACGTTAAGTTTATCTTATCTTGTGGGGCTTTTCAAAAATTAGTTAAATTTTTGCTTGCACCAGTGATAAGAACTAATAGTTGTCAGCCTCTGTGGTGTGGTGGTTGAGCGGGCCGGTTCATAAACCGGAGGCGGCGGGTTAGATTCCCACCACAGCACAAGTTTTGTTTCACAGGAAAATAAATAAAATGGACAAACAAATGATGTTAAGTTGAAGATTTTCAAAGATTTTGTCATATAAAGGAATTATTAATTTACTTGCAATTTTGGAATACCTACTAATGAACTTCCTGTAATCTTTCTGAAATGTTGTATTGTGTCGATACTGTAAGCATACCACACAATCTAAAATGCTAAATAGAATAAGGATTAAGAAAAAAAATGTGGGTTGTGTATGAAAATAGGTTTTAATATGTTAGTTTACAGTCAACCTCTTTTTGTATTGTTTTATTCCTCTTTCTTTTTTTTTTTTTTTTTTTTTTTTTTTCCCCTTCCGAGGAATGAATAACGCCGCACGTCTTGTGCATTTGCCAGCGTCATGTTTTCTCTTTCTTTTCTATTGTATTTGATTGTCTTTTGTTTTTTCAGTTCTTGTTTTGCTCCTTAGCTCAATAAATATGTACTTACTAAACTTGATGTGATTGTTTTATCAAACATAATATATATGATTACGGTTGGTCCCCAGGTATTAGCCCCGCAAGGGCAGGACGCTATAGCGGAGGACATGCGCGCGTTTGCAGACCAGCTCCGGCCGCTGGTTCAACTGGACAAGATAGACTACAAGCGGCTCAGCCACATGGCGGTCACCTAGCCCTTGTTCCTGCCATAGGCTGGCTTACAACTAGTTTACTTTATCCGTGTTGTTTAATAGTAATATATATATATATGTTTATAATAATATCTCTATCTCATATCGTAAGAGTGTGTATTAATAAATAATTTATCGTTAAGAAGTTCTGTAGTCTTCATTGTCTTTATTCTGTGGCAGGGTATGTTCAAAGTCTATGACTGCCCCGATAGCTCAGTTGGTAGTAACCCTGCCTTCTGAACTGGGTTGTGGGTTCGATTCCCACCCAGGACAAACTTTTGTGTGATGAACATAGGTGTTTGTTCTGTGTGTTATATTGTTTTCTATGTATGTATTTACAAACAAAAAGTATCTAAGTATTGTATCAGTTATCTGGTTCCCATAGTACAAGCTTTGCTTAGTTTGGGGCTAGATGGCGCTGTGTGAAATGTTCACACATATTATTATTACTATCATTATGTTAGTTGACTACAAATGGGTGAGCATTGATAAGTCTTTAACTGTTATGATTCTCGATGTGTTTTCTTGCTGTCATTCATTGGGAAGTTTACGGTTTCTGTATTTTATCATCAGATCCAACCAAATTTATTTAAAGTTACACTATTCGACAAAAAAAGAACCATCAAAACCATGTGGGAAAAAATCCAAACAAATGCTCCACGATATCTACGAGGAGAAAATACCCAAGTCAATCCATCGGAGGATCTGTTTGGCGAAAAATTCCAACTGAATTCCCTAGGAGATCAGAGTTAAGGAAGCCAAGTGAATGGAGACGGAAATCGCTACGGAATAGCTGACAGGCAGTAGCTGCTAAAAACTAACGGCTTTGAGATATCCTATGGAACTCCTCCAAAATCCAAACAGGGGCCTTACCACGTAAGTGGTGGAGATCGTAATCGAGTTCTCTCTTGCTCACACTTGTGGACTTTTTAATTGGCGCGTGCGGGATGGCAGGCGAAGCTCCTGTATCGCAAATGGGGTATTTACTATATGTAGTGTATCGGAGAGTACAAGAAATAACTATTAAAGCTGATAATGAAGCTACTTATCTGTCACTCAGACACAGTATTTAAATATTTTTTGTTAAAATGTAATCTTCTTATATTGCTACCAAGGAACAGGAGCGCCATCTAATCCTGTAACACGAACTAAATTTTTCAAGTTTATGAGGTGAAATATAGATGGCGCTACTGCACATTCGCCGTTTGTTATTTATTTTATTGCAAAGTTTCTATCTGTGTTTATTTTTATGCATGTTTATTCTTAGATTTAGTGCTTTTATATTTGTGTATTTTTGTATCGTTTCACATTAGTTTTAGTCTAAAAATCATCATAATACTCATTTTCACTGGCCAAATTTTTTAAATAACCGAGCAATCGCCTTCTTTTGATGATGTATCTTAGTAAATGATATTGGTGAAATTGTGGTGAAATTCTCGCAGAAGCCACTAAGATCAATTCTCAACAAATCGGACCACTGAATTATTTTACCTAGAGGCTTCATCATCTGTCAACCCTCTTATATATATATATATATGTTAACCCTCTTACTTATTTACGTGTTTTGTTACTCTATCGAGTTTGAAATAAACTATGATGAAACAAGATATAACACTGAGTAGTTATTCTACCGATACAAAGTGTTTAACAAGGAGGTTTTATTTAATGTAACTATAATAGAAATGGATAAGATACTTAGTTCCGTATTACAGAACAATGCTCAGTCATCGATCGGTGCTCAAACAGAGATTTAATTCATAAAGTGATCAATTAGTGAATGAAATCTCTGCTTGAGCATCGATCTGTAATACGGACCTTAGATAAATTACTGCTGTAATAAATTTCCTAAATATGACTGATCCGATAGCTCAGTTGGTAGTAACCCTGCCTTCTGAACTGTGGGTTGTGGGTTCGATTCCCACCCAGGACAAGCATATTTTGTGTGATGAACATAGGTGTTTGTTCTGTGTCTGGGTGTTACATTGTATTATATGATCGCGATCGAGCGCCGTAATTTACCCTGTGGTGGCATTCAATTTATTACAGTGGCAGCACCGGCAACTGTCATGGCGCCCCTACCTGTCTGGCTATATAAAGGGATCGATTGGTGTGCAACGGATCATTCTTGTTCCAGACACGGCGCGGTGTGGACATGCTGAAGGCCTATAGTTATATAGGTTGCAACCTACCCACAACACGTTCCTGCCCACATCAGAAGTGGGATTGCCCATTTCTACATCACTCTTCAAGCAACGCGAAACGTGACGTGACGTGACGTGAATGATGACGTGACGGCGGGTGACACTAATATCAAATTGAGTTGCAGGGTTAACCCATCCAGTGAAAAAATAATGATAATAAAAGTTATGGGAAAAAGTAATGATTCGTTAGAGAAAAAAAAGTGGAAAAAATGTAGGAATGACGATTTTTGGTTGCTAAAGGGATATCTATCCGGTCTAGCACTAATTGGTCGATAAAAAAAATGTAGGTGGCTAAAGGGATATCTATCCTGTCTAGCACTGATTGGTCCATAAAAAATGTAGTTGCTAAAGGGATATCTATCCGGTCTAGCACGAATTGGTCCATAAAAAAAGTAGTAATGATGATTTTCAGGTGTTAAAGGGATATCTATCCAGTCCAGCACTATCCGGTCCATTTTTTTTATAAATGAAGGTATACTGTTGGTCCTGAAGGGTTAACCCTTCAGCTACAACTCTTTGTAAATGGCCTTTGTGGAGAGGAGACCAGGGTTAACCCTGACGATGGCAGGTTAAAATGCTTTTGACTGATCAAATTGAAACCTGATCTTTTGACTTTGACTCCAAGTTTAACTCAATTTAATTGTCAGGATGAACGAGCAATAACACTGATACTTATGTCCCTCACCAGGTACAAAGTGAAGCTAAGCGTACGAGGACGTACGCACGTCAGTATGGCCGTGACGGTGGCAACGTCCAGTTATAAACTCTATGCACAGCGATCGAGCGCCGTAATTTACCCTGTGGTGGCATTCAATTTATTACAGTGGCAGCACCGGCAACTGTCATGGCGCCCCTACCTGTCTGGCTATATAAAGGGATCGATTGGTGTGCTACGGATCATTCTTGTTCCAGACACGGCGCGGTGTGGACATGCTGAAAGCCTATAGTTATATAGGTTGCAACCTACCCACAACCCCTTCCTGCCCACATGTATTTATTTACAAACAATAAGTATTTAAGTATTGTATCAGTTATCTGGTTCCCATAGTACAAGCTATGCTTAGTTTGGGGCTAGATGGTGCTGTGTGAAATGTCCACAGATATTTATTTTATTTTAAAAAAGTATATAAGTATTGTATCAGTTATCTGGTTCCCATAGTACAAACTTTGCTTAGTTTGGGGCTAGATGGCGCTGTGTGAAATATCCACAAATATTTATTTATTTATTCAACTAACTTCCTAATTTTAAGTTGGATACAATTCAAATAAACAGTATTTCATTCGCTTAAAAACGTATATATTTTTTCGATTAACCTTGTATGTCTTCAAACTACAAAGTCTGGGTTCTTTTTGCTGTTCTTAATGATAATGTGATCCTCGCCGTAGTCGTAGTCTTCGTACTTGTAGCCGTGGACGTATGCGAAGTTTCCAAAGTAGACGCACCGGTCGTATCTCACTGGTGAAAACTCTGGAAACATAAAAAAATATAGTAAAAACCAGATCAGTTATATCATGAAAACTGGTGTTGAAAAGTTACTATTACCACATATGAGATGATTTTATATGTAGGTTGTACCCTACTAATACAAGAAGGGATTAGATCAAAAAGGGTTTAACTGATTTTTTTCACAAAATGACTTATGGGTATCGTTGGATTCAGCGTAAAATTATCTACAATAATACATTCTCAAAACACAGATATGAGGCTTTTATCTCGAGATTTTCAGTCTATAAACGGTTTATCTGACACAAATAAGTAAAAACATCATTATATTTATTGTATTATATTTTTACAGTAATTGTACGAATTAGTACTATATTTTGTATTTTAAAATAGAATTAATGCATTTTCAAGCAACTGAAACTTACATAAATCTTTTCTATTACTTAATACACACTCTACATCAAAATGAGGCCGTTGAAGTTTAAAGTCAATTTTCTCGAAACGATCAATATAACAGTTAAACCCTTTTTATTCTCGCCCCTTGAATTTTCTATTTCAGTAAGGCACAAAATTACTATTATATATTTTATGGCTATATGCTATACTGTCAATGGCTTATATTACTTAAATTTGTTATAAAATAAGCACCCAGATGTGTATATAAATAACACAGAATTAAGCTTATTTAGATAATTGGTATTGTTTAGGATTAGTAAGTGCTAAATAATTAAAAGTAATGACATTGAATTATTTTGCACTAATCTTAAAACTACCTATTGATTTTGATAATAATATTTTCGTTGGTAGTTTGACCCAGTTATCAGGCCACCGTGATGGGCGGCAAAAAAATATAACAACTCATGAAATACATTCCGGTTTAAAATAAATAAAATTGTTAATTTGAAGCATTAGTATCAGTGAATGTTTATTTCAGTTGTTTTACAATAAATTACTCAAATTCAGGGTCAGAGATCCTTGTAATAATATACGTTGGTTACGCGCATTTAAACACTTTATTAATTTAAAAATCGAGACATAATACTCATTTTTGAATTTGTTATCTTTACAATGGAGATACTATATACTACGTTAACTAACAACTTTCAATTTCCATTCGCCTTGCCAGTTTACTCTCCAAGTCAAGCGTGCGTAAAAAAGTTTTACTTCAAAAAATTGGGAACGACCAACATAACATTATAACTTCACAATGTTAACCTATCTATGTCAATTACATTTACAGGCATGAGTTTGGGAAAACGGTATAATGATGGTGAAACGTTTCTTTTCGTATTGTTTCCAAAACTCCATAGAGGCTTCAAGTAAAGTTGCCACCACTTTACTAGGAGTATGACTTTGACTAGACCATGACTTGACTTGATGACTTCGACTGTGATTTGACACATATTTGCGTGAAATATCATTAACTTGATAAATTATCAGCTAAATACACAAAAGTGTGGAGCCAAAACATAAAAAAGGACAACCGTGCAGTATAAGCTCACGCCTTCCACCATGAAGACACCTCAAAATACTCCAGCAACCACCTCTTTCATTCATTACCACCATAACCTGGACCACCTTCGGAGCTGGCTCCTCCATGTAATCCATGACATGTGAGATCTAACAGAACTTCTGATATTACAGTACCTATGTTGAAACGTACCGTTACCCTCGATGCAGTTGTAAAGGTCCATGATGCAGTGGTTGTCGAATATGAAGGTAGAGTTGGAGAGAATGTCGAATGCACAGATCTTTTGGAAGTATGTCGGGCACACTCCACACCTGAACCAAATAAGTACCTATATAAATAATTTAATATTTGGTAGGTACAGATTAATATACCTAGCTTTCCAATATTATTAAATGCGAAAGTATAGGCGTAAGTACCTTGACTATTGTTTAATTTGTGCATATAGTGGTGTCGCTTCTGTCACATTATCTAAAACTAAAGTAAACTTATAGTATGACGGTACTGTTCCGATAAAGGGGAAATGAAAAAGACGGAAATATGTTAATTTCGTTTAGCTTTAGAGTATGCGACACAGAATCGACACCATTAAGTAAGTTAGTGCTGAATATTATTACCTCTTACTGCTGACCCAGATGACGTAGTCCTGTCCAAATTTCCCGTAAAAAATGCTATACAAAAAAGGACGTTTCTTTTTTCCGACTGAAATTTCTCCAGGAATTTTCCATATTTTCAGTCTATTCCGTTCTCAAGTGATGCACTTACCAATGAACATAATTTTCAACCTTTTACTTACTCTCCTACTCTATAATAAATTAAGATAAGTAGACAGTTATATGATCCAGATAGATTACTGACCTGTGTCCATCGGGAGCTGGATTTCTTTTGTATGTCAGTGGAGAATTAACTGGATAATCCAAGTTGATGTGTTTGCCTTGTACATCTGAAACGCATAATATAAAAATGGCTAAGTAGCATAGCATAAACAACCGGTCAGTTCCATCTTACAGTCGCCATTGTACGCGGTTATTGCTCAATCGCATTTTTTTACATAGATACCCAATTATGCCCAGTTATTTCACATAAGTAATATTAATTTATCATCATCCACATTTATTCAGACGTTTGCCAAATTTTTATCGTAAATATGGTAAGTATTAGTAAAAAATTAGAAATAAATTAACGAATTAGCCTAGCTATTCAACGAGGGAATATTGCCAGCTTTTCGGGTACGCTTCCTGCAGAAGGTGATCTAAATTATGTGTTTTATTTATGACCCCTTTTTATTATTTTTCAATTTTTTTTTTTCAAATAATTAAATATAGTTTAGGATAATGTTTACATGTAAAGTTTGAGTTTGAGTCTTAAATTAAGTGTTAATTGTTGGAAATAAATGCCAGATACAGTATTGGTACATATTGATTATCATAGTATGCATCTGTAATAAGCAACTTACTTAAAAATTGTGAAATAAACAATAAATAAAAAAATCGAAACAAACACATGATAGCACTAAAAGGCAGGTGTAGGTATAAACTTGCTTTTGATTAAATTCCTTATCAAATAATGAAATTGGTATGTAACTATAGATTCTTTGGGTACCTCCATAATCGGTTTCAGCCAATACTATTATTTTGATTTAATAATTTTAAAGTCAATGTTGATAGGAAGTTATGTCAAAACCTATCTTGCTGGATTGTTTAAATATTGTTTCTAAAACGAAAAATAATAAAAACCATTTCTACATAAGGGCTAAACAATGCAAAAATAACATAATAAATTATATAAATTAAGAGGTAAGTAGTTATCTTAGGTAAGTAGTTCTTATTGTTTCCTCCAATCAACACTTGGTCAGTGTTGAAAACATAGTATCATAAAGTCATAGACTTAGTCTATCTGTCTTGTTGGCATGTACTACATTCTAAGAAACATACTTTTGAAAAGATTCAAAGAGACATAATTTGAAAGATTTTTTTTGGAATGAGTATAATTAAATAATAAAATATATAAATAAAAACTTTATTGGTTCACACAGGTAGCAAGGGAGGTACATAATCTTGTAGTGTATTTGCTTTGCGTAACGTTAGATAAATAAGTAAAATTTAGGCATATAATTCGCCCTATTTACCTAGTAGGTACATACAAACAATACAAGACAGATAGACGTACAAATCGTACAATACATTAAGTTTTTACTTCTATAACGATTATGAAGTATAAGTTCCTACCGCAATAAAAATTTTCTAAAACAAGCAAAAAAACAAATGAAGTTTTATTATACCTGCCTATGTCCATGTTTACCTACCTACTCGTACCTATATAGATATATAATTCATGAAACAGTCATAAACAATAATTAACAATGACAAATGATTTATGTATCTAAAATCTTGAAAAATTTAATAATAAATTAAACTAATAAATGAGTTATGGCGGGAAAACAAAAAAGCGTCACCGCATTATACTATTATTTTCCAAAAGTTGTGTTATTTTCAGTGTTAGTGCATAAAATTGGTGGCATTTTATTCGTTAAGTGCTGGATTACAGGCATGACTGTGGGAAAGTGGTATAATGATGGTGAAACGTTTATTTTCGTGTGGTTTCCAAAACTCCATAGAAGCTTCTAGTAAAGTTGCCACCGTACTTTATTAGAAGTATGAGTTGACTAGACTAGACTATGACTTGACTTGATGACTTGGACTGTGACTTGACTTGACACAAATATACATAATATTAATTAACTTGAGAAATTATCAATTACTTGACACTGGCTAAATAAACAAAAGTGTGGAGCCAAAACAAAAAAAGCAATAAATTTAAAATAATATAACAAAAAGAACGGACCCAGGGGTCTAAAGTAATGCAGCTAGGAAAAAAAATCTAGAAAAATCATGTTACTTAATCGGTGCCGCCGCGCGTCGACGCAGGCGCGGCGCGGGGATTTCGTGCTATAATACGGCCGGCCCCTAAAGTAGGCTATGTATATATATATATCTACATAGCTTACTTTAGGTATTGGTGATTGGTTCAAAGACCGTATCCTTTCAGGGTGTGTTTAAATAGGTTTTAGGCTAGACTGGCCCGATAGCTCAGTTGGTAGTAACCCTGCCTTCTAGACTGTGGGTTGTGGGTTCAATCCCCAGGACAAACACTTTTGTGATGAACATCGATCGATGTTTGTTCTGTGTCTGGGTGTTAAGCAATATAAGTCTTTTGTTTATTGATTAGCGTTGTATTTTCATTACATTTCAACATTTTTCCTCATAATGGATACTTTTAAATTTCGTGTAATTATGGAATATGAGTTCCGTCGTGGCACCAACGCGGCACAAACGACACGTAACATCAACGACGTTTACGGAGAGAACTGTACAAACGAACGTACAACCCGTTATTGGTTTGCTCGGTTCCGTTCTGGGAATTTTGACTTGAAAAATGAACCTCGTGGTCGTCCGGAAACTTTGGTCAACAATGATGAATTAAAGGCGATTGTGGAAGCTGATGAATCTCAATCTACAGCTGAGCTGGCAGCAGCTTTTTATGTTAGCATCAAAACAATATTGGTCCATTTGCGACAGATTGGCAAGATAAAAAAGCTTGATAGATGGGTGCCCCACGAACTTAACGATCGCTAGCGCAACGTACGCGTCGAGACTTGCCTTGCGCTGCTTAACAGGCACAGAAATGAAGGAATTTTGAACCGAATTGTTACGTGCGACGAAAAATGGATTCTTTTTGACAATCGAAAGCGCTCAGCAAGTTGGTTAGATCCTGGTTCGGTACCAAAGCAATGTGCAAAACGAAAAATGACCCCTAGAAAGGTGATGGTCACAGTTTGGTGGTCTAGTGCTGGTGTGATTCATCATAGCTTTCTACAAAACGGCGAGAGCATTACTGCAGATGTGTACATTGAAGAACTGACCACAATGATGGCGAAACTCGCACGTCTGCAACCAGCTTTGGTCAATCGGTCGTCTCCACTGCTACTTCACGACAACGCGCGACCCATACTGCACAACAGACCGTCTCTAAGCTGCATGAGTTGGGTTTGGAAGCTCTCCCTCATCCGCCATACTCACCAGATCTTGCGCCTACCGACTATTACTTTTTCCAAAATTTGGACAACTTTTTAGCGGGGAAAAAATTCAATTCCCGAGAGGCAGTACAAAACGCCTTTGAAGAGTTTGTTGTCTCCCGTCCTGCTGATTTTTTCAAGAAGGGCATCCATAAACTGCCACAGCGTTGGCAAAGATGCATTGATTGCAGGGGTGATTACTTTGAATAAAAGAAATAAATAAGTTCGAAAAAAAAATACTTTAACTTTTTTCAAACAAAACGGCAATTTCATAGGTAAAGACCTAATATTTACAAACAAAAAGTATCTAAGTATTGTATCAGTTATCTGGTTCCCATAGTACAAGCTTTGCTTAGTTTGGGACTAGATGGCGCTGTGTGAAATGTCCACAGATATTTATTATTATTATCTTTTAAGCGTTAAGTTAGCTAAGCCTTTTTTAATTTTTCGAGTTAAGTTACCTATTTAAAATTTTGTGAAAATTGAAAAAATTCCCCGATTTGGACTTTAAATCACTGATATCTAAAAGTACCTACGGGCATTAACTGATAGGTTTTTAATTTAATTGCATAAAAGAAGTCCCAATCTATGTAATCAATCTACTGATACCTACTTAATTAATTAATTAATCATAATTTTGAAAGACTGTTAATGAAAAGTTTTACTTGAAAATATTGACCTTGACAAAAAAGTTTATTTATCTCAAAAAGATGAATGAAGTTTTTTACCAGTCATGAATGAATCTATAAATCTTGAGGGGTTTTAAAGATACTCTCAAAAACAAAGATATCTACCCCCATCGACACATAAAATCATCCATATAAGTACTTGGCATCACTAGAGCGAGCATAAAATAATATTAGGTTGCTCTAGCACTGTTCACAAAATACTATAGTAACTATAATGACTCAATAAACGAGAGCTATGTTATATAGTAACATAGACTCTCATTGTCACGATCACAATCTCATCATACACAAAGTTCACCGTATACTAGGTACTACTATAGTAGAATATGAACCAATCGACGGGTTAAGTAACATCGATATTATTTATGATATAATAATAAAAAAATAAAATCTGCTCATTTTCTTGTGTAATAACGGTTGAAGTCAATAAATACATAGAATATGAAGTTTTAGTATAGTAATCATCATCAACAGCCGTACGTAGTACGAAGGCCTAACCTACTCAATGGCAGATAACGTTGCCTGCTTGCCTGCAACACGGCCGTAGCTAAGGGGGGCATTGTGGGGAAAAGCCCTACCTTGAAATCACAATGCCCACTCTTTAAAATCCCAAAAACTAAAATAAATCATTACAATTAAATTGTTTATAGTTTGATATAAAAAAAACTTTAGATCTATGCTTATGAACATGATAAATAATTTCTGTGACAGAACTGTCACCAAAATTACTATTTGTCTACGAATAGCTATTGAATGTACCACGTGATATAGATGGTGATTTATTTAGGAGCCCGTGCTTCGCGGACAGATCAATTATTATGATAAATTTTTACTTCTGCCCCACCTGTAACCAACGCTGTCCTAACTCCAATTCGACTCTGGCTACAGCCCTGGCTTGCACATCAATGTATAAAGCCGCGTATAAAATTTACTAAGTTTACACAACGAGACACAAGGGAGCATTGGTCTCGAATGTTTTATTTGTATATATGAGTTTAGTGAAACCACGTATTACGGCATTTTATGAGGCAGGTTGATCGAGCATCGGACGTGCCTGGTATCACGAGTCACGAACGCCGGTGACTCACTGGCGATGGCGGCGACTGCACGCATGGACTCGCCGAGCACTATCCACAATACCTACATTATTCAGCTGATAATATGCCATTACTTATATTATACCTATACATTTACAATGCACACCTTTGACCTCAGGTGGCTAACACTCCGACGCGTTCCTTTATCAAGCTGTTTCATTTGCTGAACTAGGTAATCTGGGAGCCAGAGCAAGGGGCAGGGACATTCATTCATTGAACGTAATGAGTTTCGTTTAATTACATGTCATTTTAAACTGACACTTGTGTAATATAGACTAGTTAGATACCCATTGTGGAACTAGATAGAAAAACAAAAGCCTAAACAATAGATTATGGCCATAGTAAGTTGTGTCACAGCGATTATCCGACATTCTTTAAAGGATTTGATGACTTATAAGGCATAGGGTAGTGTAATATGTAACTCTAATGTGCGGCAGCGATAACGACGCATTGAAAAAATATGTCTTACAAAACAAAGAACAAACATTTTCACTCCTTTTGCTCAAAAAATCCGTCATTGTAGCGTACCAGAGTAGGGATCAAAATAACATGTTAGTGGTCTAGGTCAAGCGGATAAGGTTCTTTTTTTAATATTGTCTTTTTTTATTTGGTTTTGGCGTGGATTTATAGTCAATGGTATGTACATAGTTTTTCTATAGGTAGAACAAATATCAGAACAGATGGTAACTACCCAACTGTAACTGGGTGAATAGAGTAAGTACGTATTGGTCAAATAGATTAGAGACAGAGTGAGAATAAAAAGGGTTTAACTGATTTTTTTCACAAAATGACTTATGGGTATCGTTGGATTCAGCGTGAAATTATCTACAATAATACATCCTCAAAATACCAAAATGAGGCTTAAATCTCGAGATTTTGAGTTTTATCTGTCACAGAAATACAGTTCGCTTAGCGTAAAAACATTATTATATTTATTGTATTATATTATATTTTTGCAGTAATTGTATGAATTAGTACTATATTTAGTATTTTAAAATAGAATTAAAACATTTTCAAGCAACTGAAACCTACATAAACCTTTTCTATTAGGTACCTTATAAGCACTCTACATTAAAATGACACCGTTGAAGTTTATAGTAAATTTTCTCGAAACTATCAATTTGACAGTTAAACCCTTTTTATTCTCAACCCTTCAATTGTTAGAATTTGCCCCGAAATACAATGGCAGCTAAACAAGGAAAACTCGTGGGAAAATGTTTACCAAGTGTCGCACCGTGGCGCAAATCTGGCTACCTCATTTAGGTCCGTATTACAGAACGATGCTCAGTCATCGATCGGTGCTCAAGCAGAGATTCCATTGACCAATTGATCACTTTATGAATGAAATCTCTGCTTGAGCACTGTTCGATGACTGGGCATTGTTCTGTAATACGGACCTTAGACCATTTTAATGATTTTATTAATTTGCACCTAAAACCTTATTTTGCCCTTACACGCAAGAAACAAAAGTTGTTTTAATTTTTATTTTTTGCTCGTTCTTAGTTAACTATTAGGAAATTCGTAACCGAAGAAATGTGGAACACCTGTGTTTTGTCTATTTTGACACCAGAATATGAATAAAATAAAAAACTTTTAGCCTTGTAGAATAATATAATATACCTACCTAGGTTAGCTGAAAAGTAAAGTAGGTAGCTATCGATAGGGTACTTCTTTATGTTGCAATATTAAGTGCGTTGATCCACACAAGACAAGTCCCCACGCGGCTGAAAATCACAACGATCACGACTTCATTATTATGCATCATGCGTAGTGCGTAGCCAGCCACGTATGGATGGACGCAGTCACAGATTACTCACCAGTCCTTTGCCCATCAAAGGCGCGTCGGCCCATTTATTGGTGCGTGGGCGCTCGGCACGCGGCGTAGATGAAGTATTAGTTGTCTCTGCGGGGGCTGCGGGGCTGGAGGGGGCAGCCTCGCCAGACTCCTTGGCGCTGCTTTGCCGGTTCACCTTGACGCTCTCCCAATCTGAGGGACTTTTGTCATAAATATCACATTCACATGTTGTTGATTCGCCTGTTTCCTTCAGAATTAATCTCTCTTTTATGCAACTGCAATAGAACATTTACAGCCTTATTAATAAACGGGTATTAGACTCGGATTAGTTACTTCAGCATTTGTCCTTTTTTTGCTACTGGAATATTTAGCTGGATCGAAAGAAACAAAAGATGGTGTAACTAGTCTAAAGCTAGTTCGTGTTTATTAATAAGGCTGTTACAGTTTTCGAAACATACCTAATACCTAATAAGATAAGCTTATTGCCTCATTTGTGACTAAGTATCCACTCGTTTAGGTGCCATGCCATACCGCCACATTACCGACTGGTATGGTAGGTAAGTAGAGCACTATTATTCTGTGGTACCGGTAGCGGTTAGCAGGTAGGTAGATATTTTCATAAGAGAGAATAGTGTCTCAGGCTCACGCAATCCTCTGGAATTCAATTACTTAGTTAAATGAAGCGAGAATGGGTCACACGGCTCATTATAATTTACGACAAGCTACCAGATGAATTATTTAGATGTTGGCCCACATACCTGCCATCAGCTAGGCATTCAGGTGATTTTAAATATAAACAGGATAAAGCTAGATTCACTTTGGCATAGCTTTTTTTTGCAATAGACTGATGTTTGTTTCAGTGATTTGATAGATTCTTCTAAAAAAATTATAGACAAGAGAAAAGTCATTACCTCAGTCAACTTTACATCTTTTTAGTTAATTCGCTTTTGGACTGACATATCACACTAATATTATAAAGGCGAAAGTTTGTATGTGTGTATGTTTGTTACTCTTTCACACTCAAACGGCTGAATGGATTTGGATGAAATTCGGTATCAAGATAGCTTATACACTGGATAGACATAAAGGCTACATTTTATCCCGGAAAAAAGCAATTTTCCAGCAGGATGAGCAAATAATTAAAATACTTTTTATCCGTAGGTGAAACCGCGGGGCGCGACTAGTAAATTATATGTTTCTACATATAATTTACTAGTTTACAGTTCTCTGTAGGTCCCTAAAGGGACCAAACTACATATATATCTAGTGGGTTAGAAAAAAGCAAATGAATTTCTTTATACAAGTTTCCTATATAGAAACTGATCATCTGATGTTAGCCATATTCGGAGTAGGTATACCTACCTAGGTGTACGATACGTTAATATGTTTAAGTACCTTAATCATATAGGTACCTATGCATTTTTATTAAAACTTATGGAATATGGAACACGAAAAAACCTTTGTTTCAAGAACTCTATAACTTCAATACAGATGAACATAAACACTTCTAAGGTACAGGAGCCAATGAAGGCCCACTTAATTTCAAAACCTCGTGAAATCTTGCAGATAAATAAAGTATAGAAAAAACATAATGGAAGTTGTAATAATAATAATTAAAACACACTTGCATTATTCGCATTCGCATTGCGTGGCGGCGGTGGTGGCGGCTCGGCGCTGACAGCCGGCGCGTCAGCGCCGAGCCGCCACCACCGCCGCCGCGCGTACTCCTTGAGGATGGGCATCTTTATTGCCCGAACACCGGTCGAGTTATTCGACTGTATCTCGTGAGTGTTAGCCGTGTAATAGTTGTAGTTATGAGTACTAATCACGTCAGTTTCTATAATATTATACACTTGCATTATTGTCTATGGTACTAGTAGCATAAACCCGCGAAATTTAAAATGTTTCGTTTAATCATAACTGTATTTTTTTTAAAGTGGGCTATCCTAGGAGCCGGGCCATCTTCGGCGACACTACCTTACTCGTAATAGAATTATTATAATTGTAAGGCGCAAGGAACCAAAATGAATAAAATAATATCATAGCAATTGATTTGTTATTAACTCAAGAAAAAAATGCTTTTAAAATTACTGATTGTCTTTGTTGTGATCAGTAATAAAGGTTTATGTAGTGAATTACAATGTGCTTATGCGATTGCATTAGCATTACATAGATTGCATTAGCCTTACCTATATAGATAAGGTAATTAATAATTGTCATACAATATACAAACTAAATACAAAAGATATCAACACTGACTGGCTGCATTGACTGCTATCTTTGGCTGGCTGTCAGACAATATGAAATTTTTATTTACCTATTGTATAGCAATAGAATTTGCATGTATTTGAAAGAGCACTATAAATAACTGTCTATTTTTGAAATTCTGACTTCGATGGTTATCATTTTTAAAACACCATAGAAAGTTCATGTCATCAGCCCGCTCTGGATCGTTTCCAAGATATGTACCGTACATACAAATAAATAAGGTCGTCGTGAAATAATAAAAGCTTGTAATACTAATAATAACACAGCAACTAGCGTAAAGGCGTAGGTACTGAGTACTATTATGTATTCTGTGGCGAAGGTAACTTGAGAATTCAACCTTCAACGGTTCGCTGCGTGTCTCTGAACTTAATAGGCCTTCGAACGTTCGTAATAATATGTAATGGTTTGCCCCTAATTGTAGAGACGGCGCAAAAAGCTGCTCACATGTCTACCCACCCATTAAATAACTACCTACCGGTCAAACTTGTCAAAGCTTTAGAGAAGACTGTGAGACGTCTTATGAACATTAAATTCATGAGCTAGGTAGATTATAGGAACTAACTTTTGATCGCGGCTTTTGGCGCGCCTGCATGCAGTGCATACATACTAAAAACCGTATTTAAGTATATATCTCAACATCTTACCTACCCACTTCCTTGGTTTTTTGTTAGTCCAATGTTATGTAAATTGAGCCTTCCTTAGGATAGTATTAATTAAAATCTGTGCTTACAATTTTATTTTACACATAGTGGGGTAGGTAATTACAATGTTAGTAGTAAGTACATGTAAGTAAATGAAAATGAAATGAAATAAATTTATTCTAGACGTATCTAAGTACCTTACGTCACGATATGCTTAGACAAGAGTAAGGTCCGTATTACAGAACGATGCTTAGTCATCGATCGGTGCTCAAGCAGAGATTTCATTCACAAATTGATCACTTTATGAATGAAATCTCTGCTTGAGCACCGATCGATGACTAAGCATCGTTCTGTAATACGGACCTAAGAGTTCCCATTTGAGTGGGACTTCAGTTGCGGTCGGACAGACTGAAAGATTTTTATAACACGTAGATAGCTATGTAATTAATTCAAATAGCTACCAGTTTAATTCGAGAATCTGCCCAACCCGTGTCTCTTAATACATTTTAGCAATTCACGTATTTTAAATTTCATCTATTAGAACTATCAAAATTCATAATTATATACTTAGATCCGTCGTGATATCATCTCTGATTTGGTGACATTTTACAGTTGACCAACTAATAGGTCAAAATATCAAAACGTAAACTTAAAATAGGTACCAACCGGTAGTATGGAGATATAGATACTGAGTACCTACCTATAAATATATACCTGTTATAATCTAGCTGGATTTTGCTTTTTGTTTATTTCTTAAAGTAGAGGTAGTTACAAACATAATGTACATACACCTGCAGATTAATATTATTCCCATGTTACCAAAAATGTACATCATTAGCGTGTCAATGATCGTTGACCGTTATTTTATTTTATTTATTAAGTAGTTAAGTACTTACCAACTATAACTTTTATACCAAAGGTACTCGAACCTTAGTTCGGTACTCTTTGGTAGAGCTAAGGCTCTACCTAAGTATTATACTCGTAGATAGAAAGGTAGAGCTTCTATAAAGTAAAGTGGAGTTTTGGAGGGTACACGAAAAATTGTTTATATATTGTTTGTTTTTATCTGTGTTAGGCTTGCATTTTACGCTCAGGATTCTAACTTGAAATCACTCGATACGCTCGTGATTCAATACTAGAATTCTGCGCTCGCTCGAGATTCAACATTAGCAGTCGAAGCAAATATCAACTTTGCCCTCTTGTTGCAAAAATAACTATTACTGACCGACGCTGTTGGTTATCTCGTTGTCAGTCAACCAGTCACACGGGCAGGATAATAGCTTTTATGTATATTAAAATAGGCATTATAGGTACAGGGTGGGGAGGTCAGTGGCGGATGTACACATATGCCGCCCGTAGGCTATTCGATTTTTGCCCCCTAATTGACCTCTGAAATTCAATACCCCCAGTTTATAAATAATCATATTAATTATATTTTCTTTGTCAATGAAATAACAGTATTTAGATTTTTAATCTATCGTCATCAATTACATCAGCTTTCACTACTAAAATATTGTAATTTTCATGACTTTGTTTTCTCAGTGTATAAAATGATTTTGTTTGTGAGATAAAAAATTGACCCGAAGTTGCCGCCCCCTAAAGTATGCCGCACTAGGCTCCAGCCTCAGCCTGCTGATAAACCCACCACTAGAGTGGGGAAAAGTAATATAGCTCAGGGAATGTATATCTAGATTTTTGATCACATCTTTGATATTCTCCCCTTGTCCCATTGTTATCAATCACCTTATCGGGAATTCCATCGCAATTGCACACGTTTCAGCTAAGTGTCATTGAAATTCTACTAAGGACATCTATAAAAACAATTATTGATCGCGCACGTATATTCTACAATCGCATGGACATCCGTGTACGTATTTCACATTTATTAGTGCTAATGTGGTTCTAGACTTGGAGAAACACCATGTTGTGTATGTAAACTTGGGTATATACCTACCTAAGTAGTTACTTACTCAACATGCATACGTTGAATTGGAAAGCGCTACATGCGCGTTGAGCTAATTCTTTAAATGTGCATTAGTCATTCAGGAGAAACCTAAGCCCAATGGTAATATATTCAGCAAATTAGACAACTCTCCATATAAAGTGCGAGTCAGCGGGCGCAGGCTCGACGGAGCCCGAGCTCGGCAGCGCAGCGGACTGGCCAGGGCCCGCTACTTGTACTATTATTTATTCATTGCCGTTACATAGCTGTTCCACTTCACTTGATACGATAAATTAAACACACTCACCGGTGCTACCTATAATTTTGTTTAGCTTTTGGATTTTTGCAAGGAAACCTACACAACCTAAGAATTTTTGCTGAATCAGTACCACCTTATAAAGTAATCCAATACACATCAGCCGTAATACGTCCACTGCTGAACTAAAAAATAAGATAGAAAATTCTAATTCTTTTCATAATACTTATAAGTGTAAGGAATAATCTGCGCTTCCCGCGAATATCATTACATCGTATAGATAATAAATAAGAAGAACATTATTACTATTTATATATTTTAATAAACATGCGGTGTTTGTATATGAATCTAATGCAATAATTTTGTAAGCGATCGACCTTTATACGCTCCTCTTCGGTTAAATCTAGGTACCTATGCGGTGTCCGCATAATACAAAAATAATGAAGCGCCGTCAATGGTATAATATAAGACAACATTGTATTCCGAGACGGCGCGGCGGTCAAAAGACTCTCTTGCCCTACTCTACTTGCTCCCCTGCAAAAGTATAGGCTTCTCCTGGTTACTTTGTCCAACTAGGCGATCATAGAACTTGATTTCAACCAAAGAAACAAACATTTTTATTGATTTGACAGTTGCAATACGTAGTTTATGTGTAAAGTTACTAAAGAAATTTTCAAATTAGGAATGAGATTTTACCTAATGCATTGCAATCAAGTTTCATTATCACCCTCGGGTAATTTCGTGGTTGGAGAAGCGAATGAAGGAATTTATACGTACGTATACGTACCTTGTAATACACCCCACTGATTATTTATACTGGTATACAATTATCTGTCTTTCTGCGATGGGATTAAAGGATACAGTATTTTAGGTATGTGAGTACATATTGCTTTTAATGAAATTAAAAAAAAATTTCCTTGTGAAAATAGACCCTAGTCTATATTACCTAATCGTCAAATGTGTTTTATGCGACATAATATGTGTGTGCAATGTACGAGAATATCGCTGGCACCAAGTTAGCATAATAATATCAACTTGTGTTGGCGGTATCAGTTTCTGAGAAACGATGGCGCGAGCGCACGCGCAGTGGTGAGCGGTGGCGTGGGGAGAGGAGCTGCGGGACTGTGGGCGAACGACGCGCCGCGCAACCGGCGGCGGGCGGCGTCACGTAAGCCGGCGTTAAACTCGTAATAATCATGCTAGCGTTCGGCGCGGGGGCACCGCTGACCGGGCGCCGCGCGCCGCCGCAGCTCTCGTCTTGCCAGACAACTTGTCGCTCCGCAGTGCCAGTGCGCCGCGCCCCTGCCTCTCTCGCTCTCCAGTCTCTACGGGCGGCGATGGTGGACGCGGTGACCTCCTCACCGCACACCGCTCCCCTCGGCAAATTACTTGGCGCACCCAGCTTAACTAACCAGTTTAACTTAAATGGACTTGTATAGGTAGCTATTGATAGCGTCGTCGTCGTTAATAATACATATAAATATTTTATAGGTATGCATCTAGCTGTAATTATTAAGCTGAACTGTCTGTTTCGTTTTTCTTTATCTGTTTTCTCAGTCAACTGAGACAAATGTTTCGCGTGAGTGTTACATGACACTAAAGGAAATAAGGTTATGTATAGCGCTTGCTACTCTACTAGGTAAATATTATATATTATATCTAGTAGGTACGGTCTACCTACTCAGAAGCTTATGACTCCTGTCCTTCCCTTTTTATTTTATTTTGGCGACTGTGCTAAGATATCTAACTAGACCTTACATACACACACCACAGAACACATAATAGTACCTGCATAAGTACCTACTTGTGTTTTGGCGCTTTCTTCCACTGTCCAGCCTTCATTATGTGCCCATGAAGGCAAAGAGAGTAAAATTGGATTATGATGGATATGCATGAGGTGGATGCATCCATCATAATCCACCTTTTCTTCTCAACATTCTTAGCTTCGCTGCGTGCAAATTTTTCATACATTTTCTTCACTGCAGCATTCTCCAAACTAAACAAATACAGAATTGGCGAAAGGTGAAAAAAGTGGTACCCATTTTTAAATTTCACCTTTCAACTTGACAGGTTATGAATCTTTAAAAAACAAGTGAATTCAAGGAAGAAGTTGGTGAAGTTATAACTTGAATTGTGGGAAGAAATTAACCAATAACTCCACCATAAAAACAAAATAATTAGGTACTACTAATACCAGCTACTGTTAGTGCCGTTGGTCAGACAACCTACGTGCGCTTCATATAATATTTTTAAAATACCCAAATACGCATGTAATCAAGCATGAAGCAAACAAAAAACTGAATGCAGTAGTGCATAAGTACGCATTTCTAGAATGACAGCCGCTAGCTTGACTCATTCTTTGTTTCGAAATCTGGGTCGTCTACTTCATATAGATTTGCCAGTATTTTGATAACTTGCATTTCTGAAACAGCAGTAGCAGCTGTTACGTCCATAGAATATAATTATGTCATTGACTAATAAGTAGAGTTTTATGGTTGCTAACAACTATTTTTTTACTTACTCGTAGCTTATTTGCGTGACGCAAGAGGATCTTATATCGAATCAACACTCTATAAATCAGTCCTACCATCTCTTGACTTTATGGATTACAAGATTTGCCGCAAAGCCATGGGCGTGTGAGGCTTATCAAGGCTTTACTGCTGCACGTTAAACATGATCTCTATTGCGCCATGGAAATTTATGACATTGATTACGACGCTACACTCGGGTGGTCCATATACCTAGGTGCTCTTGAGTACTCGAGCCGCACAATCAACTGGGGTTTATCGAGAGGGCAACCGTTAAAAACTCGTGGAAACTGATATACACAACATAACCAATATAAAATGTCAGCGCTTCGCAAGAAATGTAAAACATCTTTAATGGTTGTCCATGTTGCCATTAGATATTTTTATGTTGGCATTTTTTGCTCTGGTAATAAGTATTATTTAAAGAAAATTTACAAAAGGTGGTTATTTTCTTGTTGGCACCATCAGCGGTTTACGTCATGGACGGTCGTCGTTCCTGAAAAACTGAAATCCAATGTCGCACCATTGACCCTTGTTATGAAGGTGAAATCATGAAGCTTCTAATTTTAGGGCTTTTCTATTCTCTATTGTTGTTAGGAGTATACGAATCCGCGATCTATAATTAACTAAATTCTAAAGTTATAACCTTATAACGTAGGACATGATGTTATCTTTTTTTTTTTTTTTGAGGTGGGGAAATGCCCTCGCACTTCTCTGCCACCACGGGGGTGGTGGCAGGGGGTATGTGGGACTCGAACCCACTAAAACCCCCCCGTGAGCCCTCGTCCGCCGTACCGGGGCGAGAAGGGGTCGCGACTGCAGTCCAGCCAGCTCGCCCCCGGCGGCAGGCCCTTTCGGGCCTCTCCGCGCCAAAGGATGGGTGACCTTGCTCACCAAGGTCACCCACCAGACGTGTGGGGCCGTGCAAGCCGGCGGAGAGTCCTCCGACTCTCCACCAGTGGCCCCACTACGGGACATGATGTTATATCTTAACCCATCCAGATCCAAGAAAGATTATCAAGGGATCGATCTTCTCTAAGAAACGAGACAAAGAATACTATATATTTACAAATTACTATGTAAGTAGGTACTAAAGAAAACAAAATAAATTCGCATTTGGACTCTTATACTTAATTATAAATGTTAGTATTATAATATTGAATGTGCGGAATGCGAGGATATTCTGCTTGAAGCATTATCAGAGACTCCGTGGCTGGTGTCAAGGGGCGCGTTGATTGCGACGGGTCGGACGTTCGTGTTTACTGAGAAACGGTTTCAACAATGCCGACACCTCTGATCTCACCGCTACATTTACACAGCGCCCTGGCCCTGTGATTCTCAATAAATTAGGTACTTACAAACATGCATTCGTTCAGTTCAGTTCGTCAGTCAGACAGACCTAAACAAAATCTTACTCACACATCATTTAAAAACTTTATCTCGTATACCTAAAAGGTACACTTTCAGAAATGCTTTATTACGTTTATGTGTACAAAATTGCAAGAATTTGCCACAATTTAGTGTCACTTCTTCATTGTTTCCAAGCTCGCTCAGGACATTTACAGCGCTATGAACAGTTTCAAGAAAGTAATAAAATGGCCTGAGATGTTATTTGTGTGGCGAGCGGGCTTGGCACGTTACAAGCGGACAGTCGATGCTAGCTCTCAGAATATTATAATTAGTTGAAGCCCGCGTGAGTAATGGCGTCGGAAATAACGCACGCCCGGCGTTTGGCGCCAAGCGGAGCGGGAATCGCGTCGCGCACACATCACACATCACACCACGGTCCATATCCACATTATCGCCCCCCTGTCATGCCGCCGAAGCCGCGCCGACCGGTCTGTCTTGTGACTTTGGCTATTTTGGTTTAAGACATGACGTGCGTGACCTGCGTGACTCTGTCCCAACCAAACGCATTTTATTTAAGAAGAGATATTATCTATGGGCTCTCAAAAAGCTCTGCTGTTCTGTGAATAATACCTATTCTCCATTAACCGATACGTCATACGTAGGTATACTGTATTATTTTGTGTACTCTACATTCGAGAATTTAAATTTAGGTAATTATTTGTCATGTTATGGAATCCATTCTTTAATTAGGCACCATCTCCTCCTCTCCATTTGGATTTAACATAGACACCGGGTTTTGTAACCGTTTCTATGCCTCTACCACCTATATATATTTTTTAAAATGTTATTGAATGACGTGAAGAGCTAGTCGTTCACCTGGTGTTAAGCGCATCGGCCGCCCATAACAGAACAGTGTCACTCGGAACCTTAAAACATAAAGTTACAAGCGACACTGCATTGCGCACATCATCCTGAGATATCAGCACAGTCTGGTAATAAGATTACTCGACTGTGAGATCAGATCATAAAGTCTCAATTGCCCAGTAATTTCACTAGCTACAGTGCCCTTCAAACCGGAACACAGTAGTGCTTGCACACTACTGCTAGGCGGCAGAATAACTGGCAAAGCGGTGGTACCTACCTAGACGAACTTTGCAACAAAGTCCTACCACCTAGATAATAGTATTTATTAAGTACAAGCCTACCATTTAATAAATTACTGCACTTTATTTTCACAATTGCCAATTATTCTGCCGCCAAGCAGTAGTGCGCAAGCACTATTGTGTTCCGGTTTGAAGGGCACTGTAGCTAGTGAAATTACTGGGCAATTGAGACTTTATGATCTGATCTCACAGTCGAGTAATCTTATTACCAGACTGTGCTGATGTCTCAGGATGTAGTGCGCAGTGCAGTGTTGCTCGAAACTCTATTTTGGGGTTCCGATTGACACTGTTCTGTTATGGGCAGCCGTGGCGCTTAACATCAGGCGAACGGCTAGCTCGTCAAATCATTCAGTAACATAAAAAAAATCTTTGTCGCAATATATATTTCTTACCAATTTAAACATTCAGTTAAAACATTAATAGCTTTAATGCATTACAAGCACAACTTATACAACTCACTCTTCAACAAAAAGATCATCGATAGTGCATAGGGCCCATTTATCAAAAAATGTTTAGATAAAAGAAACAAAATAATGGAGCTGGAGAAACCACATTCCATTGCGGTGAGCTGTGATGCTCGTGATGCGAGTCTCTGGGAAGCTGAGAAACGGCCTCGTGATCAGAGCCAGGACAAAGGAAGCTGGACATTGGCATAAAGTTTTTGAAGTTAATCTTCTTCACGCACACTGGACTTGGGGAGTAAGCTAGTAAATGCGTAGCGAGGCGAACGGAAGTTTAAGTTGGTTCACGTAGATCTCCTCTGTCAACATAACAAAGTGAATGTTTTGTATTATTATGTTGGTGTATCCAGTAAATGACAATTCACAATTTTCAAGATGGCGACATTAACATTAAACAAAGCAAAAGGAGAGTTTTGGCGGTAAAACGAAAAAGATCGCCTCGCCGCGCCGCCGCATTGTATTGTCTTCCAAAACTTGTGTTATTTTCAGTGTTAGTGCATAAAATTGGTAGCATTTTATTCATTAAGTGCTGGAATTACAGGTAATGAGTGTGGGATGGTATAATGATGGTGAAACGTTTATTTTCGTGTTTTTTCCAAAACTCCATACAAGCTTCTGGTAAAGTTGCCACCACTTTACTAGGAGTATGACTTGACTAGACTATTACATGACTTGATGACTTAGACTGTGACTTGACTTGACACATAAAATATATATATAATAGGTCTTTACCTATGAAATTGCCGTATTGCAGTACAGACTTTTTCAAACAAAAAAAAGTTTTGATTGGCTATGAATTCTAAATTCAAATTAATTTTGGTTTAGAAATATGACATTCTATTTACAATATAAGTCTTTTGTTTATTGATTA
Organism: Ennomos fuscantarius; assembly: GCA_905220475.3. Lineage (NCBI taxonomy): Eukaryota > Metazoa > Arthropoda > Insecta > Lepidoptera > Geometridae > Ennomos > Ennomos fuscantarius. The sequence continues at coordinate 5,568,635 of HG992026.1, read as the reverse complement.
GCGTTGTATTTTCATTACATTTCAACATTTTTCCTCATAATGGATACTTTGAAATTTCGTGTAATTATGGAATATGAGTTCCGTCGTGGCACCAACGCGGCACAAACGACACGTAACATCAACGACGTTTACGGAGAGAACTGTACAAACGAAAGTACAACCCGTTATTGGTTTGCTCGGTTCCGTTCTGGGAATATTGACTTGAAAAATGAACCTCGTGGTCGTCCGGAAACTTTGGTCAACAATGATGAATTAAAGGCGATTGTGGAAGCTGATGAATCTCAATCTACAGCTGAGCTGGCAGCAGCTTTTGATGTTAGCATCAAAACAATATTGGTCCATTTGCGACAGATTGGCAAGAAAAAAAAGCTTGATAGATGGGTGCCCCACGAACTTAACGATCGCCAGCGCAACGTACGCGTCGAGACTTGCCTTGCGCTGCTTAACAGGCACAGAAATGAAGGAATTTTGAACCGAATTGTTACGTGCGACGAAAAATGGATTCTTTTTGACAATCGAAAGCGCTCAGCAAGTTGGTTAGATCCTGGTTCGGTACCAAAGCAATGTGCAAAACGAAAAATGACCCCTAGAAAGGTGATGGTCACAGTTTGGTGGTCTAGTGCTGGTGTGATTCATCATAGCTTTTTACAAAACGGCGAGAGCATTACTGCAGATGTGTACATTGAAGAACTGACCACAATGATGGCGAAACTCGCACGTCTGCAACCAGCTTTGGTCAATCGGTCGTCTCCACTGCTACTTCACGACAACGCGCGACCCCATACTGCACAACAGACCGTCTCTAAGCTGCATGAGTTGGGTTTGGAAGCTCTCCCTCATCCGCCATACTCACCAGATCTTGCGCCTACCGACTATTACTTTTTCCAAAATTTGGACAACTTTTTAGCGGGAAAAAAATTCAATTCCCGAGAGGCAGTACAAAACGCCTTTGAAGAGTTTGTTGTCTCCCGTCCTGCTGATTTTTTCAAGAAGGGCATTCATAAACTGCCACAGCGTTGGCAAAGATGCATTGATTGCAGGGGTGATTACTTTGAATAAAAGAAATAAATAAGTTCGAAAAAAAAAACTTTAACTTTTTTCAAACAAAACGGCAATTTCATAGGTAAAGACCTAATATAATATTAATTAACTTAAGAAATTATTAAATATTGGCACTGGCTAAAACACAGAAGTATGGAGCCAAAAAAAAAGCAAAAACAAAGTTATATCGGCCGATAGATAGCGCTAAAGAAGTTTCACTTCAGTCGTATGATCTAAAAGCACACTTATTTTTCTTTTTTGCTACTGTATCCGCCTAATAATTGCTACACAATTTTCCGCTATCAGTGCAGGGGAAAACTCATAGGACCAAAGAAAAGTATACATTTTCTTTAATTAATCGCCTTAATTTCATACTGAGAAAAACTTGGATTATATTACTATTTTGATTTAAAAAACCAAAATACCGAACTGATTTTGATGAAATTTACACTGGACCTATCTCGGTCCTTTCAAATAGAAAGAATTTTCGAAATCCGTTTATAAACGATGGAGATAGATAAATAGATAGATTAACTCCTTATCGTACACACTTAATAATACAAGATATAAACATTAAAACAAACAACCGAACATCCTTTTTTGAAATCGGTAAAGAAGCGGCAAACAGTCTAGCCACAGACAGATATCTTACTCAAAAGAGCAAAGCGGTTTCTGGAAGTGGCAAACAAAAGGCACCGCGCGCGGTTAATTTATTTTCTGTTTGCGCTAGGGAAACAAACTCATTTGAAGGCGTACCCTTTCATTTGCAGGTATGTCTTTAGGAGTGACAAAGTTTTTATTTTATTTTGTTTTACGGTTAGTTCTTGAAATTTCTAATCTATTACATGTTAAGATTTCTTATGAGTTTGTTTAAGTGCAAGTGTTTTTGTTTATTGCATAGAAATTGGAACCTAGCCATAGCCAAGCTTTAGGAAAGTAATTGGAAAACGTAGAAGTAGTAGGTACCTATGTATTATATATTCTGTGGTATAATGTAACAAGAATAATATGTAGTACCTAATCGTACCAACGTGATCGCCTAGCTAGTCGGAGTAATTTCGACTTTTTAATTAATGTGAGTTTAGCTGTTTTTTTACGTTAGCGAATGGATGTGACGAGGTAATCGTTTACCTGATGTTAAGCGACACGGCCGTCCATAACATAACAGAACTCCAAAACCAAAACTCCAAAAACTATGAACTCCAAAATAGAAAGTTTCCCGTGACACTGCACTGCGCACCATCCTGAGACATCAGCACAGTCTGGTAATAAGATTACTCCTCAATTGCCCAGTAATTTCACTAGTTACAGTGCCCTTCAAACCGGAACACAATAGTGCTTGCACACTACTGCTTGGCGGCAGAATAACTGGCAAAGCGGTGGTACCTACCTAGACGAACTTTGCAGAAAAGTCCTACCACCTCGTAGTTATTTATCGTACGTCGAATTGTACTCGTTGTAATTTTGTGGAGACTATGGAAGTGCAGCAGAAATGCAGTGCAATTTATCCACGAATATATACATACATAACAGCGAGATGGTGTGCTTGTGCCAAAAATACCGTCGGCATCACGCCTGCAGGCCGCAACCGTACCTACTAACTACAACTTTGTGCTTTATGAGCCATCACGCTCGTCCGGCAACTCGTCGTAAATATCATGCGAAGCATCTGCCGCCACGTTGGATGTACCTATGATGCAGATGTAAAATTATTATTTTCTGCAAGCATTGGACAATTACGTATAGCAGAACTTATTACATAATTTTCTGGGATAAAAGTATCTACCTGCTTATGTATCCCTTCGGTAGCCGTTTTTTTTATGTTAATGAATGTGACGAGCTAGACGTTCACCTGATGTTAAGCGACACGGCTGCCCATAACAGAACAGTGTCACTCGGAAACTTAAAACATACAGTTACAAGCGACACTGCATTGCGCTCATCATCCTGAGACATCAGCACAGTCTGGTAATAAGATTACTCGACTGTGAGATCAGATCATAAAGTCTCATTTGCCCAGTAATTTCACTAGCTACAGTGCCCTTCAAACCGGAACACAGTAGTGCTTGCACACTACTGCTTGGCGGCAGAATTACTGGCAAAGCGGTGGTACCTACCTAGACGAACTTTGCAGAAAAGTCCTACCACCTAGTAAAAAATTTAAAAATATGTGTGTAAGAAATTCTATCCAGATTAGTGAAGCCGTTTTGGAGGGACAAGAGACATATAAGTGAAACGTCCGTTTGTTTGTTTGTCCCTCCAAAACCAGTTCATCGATCTAGATAGAATTTTGCACACATATTTGTAAGGTAGGTTTTAGATACTAAAGTTCGAACGCCACTGGAAGGAAATGAAATGCTAATAATTGGAACGGAGCCTGGCTATGGCTTTGCATGGGTTCTTTATTTTTACCTTTTTATGGTAGGTACTTATGTAGGTATTATTGTCAAAATAGCATCATATGGGAGAGAGTTTCTATTCTAAAACGCCTTACCTCGCTCTTTATTACCACTCCGTTTAGGCAAAAACGTATAGTTTAACTAGATCTTTGTCTTTCACGGTACATACATAGGTAGGTACATAGTTCATACCTACCTAAGGTTTCTTTTACCATCAATAGTAGGTAGTTGGTCAATGGCTGGTCAACTAAGTACTGACATAAAGGCGTTTATTTGTCTAACTTGCATTTATTTCTTGAAGCAAAACTTCTTTACGCTTGACTTGGGGAGTAAGCTGGTGAATGCGAAGCGAACGGAAGTTGAAATTGGTTAACTTCACGTAGATCTCCATTGTCAACATAACAAAGTTAAAGATATGGATTATTATGTTAGTATGTCCGGTAAAATGACAAATTAAAATTGTCAAGATGGCGACATCAACATCAAACATAGAAAAAACAAAGTTATACCGGCCGATAGATGGAGCTAAACTAAAGAAGTTTTACTTCAGTCGTGTGGTCTAAAGCACACTCGTTTTTAGGTCATTTTTATTCCAAGCCTACTTATACCTAAGTAGGTATTTAATAATACCTATCTAATGTTGGCATACGTTCCATTGCAATGGGCCATTAAGTTGAAGTAGACATCTGCAGGCACCCACCACCCTTGTATGTGTGCGAGCGCATTTCCTTTGCCAGACAGTTTGTCGCCGATGCAGACGCACTCGGTTCCTTCCCTCCAAATAAATTATTTACGAATGAGCTGACTATACTTAGGTACTTATACGATAAATAACTGTACTATATGTACGAATTAACTTACATACATATAATGAATGACGAAAAATGTGCATAAGTATCCTAACAAAGGTACGGTACGGTAAGGTAAGGTAGGTACCTAAGTAAACTTAAAGTATGGCGGTACTCTTCTGATAAAGGGGAAATGAAAAAGACGGAAATATGTTAATTTCGTTTAGCTTATTATCTACCTAAAGAGACATTTGAGTATATTAGAGAGTAAGTAGGTACCGATTATTATTAGTATTTTTATTTAGGTAATTAAAATGTTTACCTTCTTTGGGGTGATATTACAATTTAGTAATCTGTACTTTGTGTACTTATTCTATCTACTTATAACTACATATTAGTTATTTATAACTTATACCAACATTTAAGTTTACATTAGTTATCTTTACGCATATTAGATACGTTAAGGTAGGTACCATCCATAAGTCCCACATATTTATCCCTCTTAAATAAATACGTTTCTCAGACGTAGCGTGCTCGGACGTAGTGGCATGAGCACAACAAACTGTTATTTTTTTATTTAATGTTTTGGCTCCACACTTTTGTGTATTTAGCCAGTGTCAAGTAATTGATAATTTATCAAGTTAATGATATTTCACGCGAATAGTATGTGTCAAGTCACAGTCGAAGTCATAGTCTAGTCAAAGTCATACTCCTAGTGAAGTGGTGGCAACTTTACCAGAAGCTTCTATGGAGTTTTGGAAACAACACGAAAATAAACGTTTCACCATCATTATACCATTTTACCACACTCACGCCTGTAATTCAGCACTTAACGAATAGAATGCCACCAATTTTATGCACTAACACTGAAAATAACACAAGTTTTGGAAAATAATACAACGCGGTGACGAAATCTTTTTCGATTTCCCGCCAAAAAACCCAACTGTTATTTATTCTTTGGCAAAAGAGAGTATGATTGTGTTATCATTCTAGGAAACCCCGAGGTTGTGTAATAAATGGGTCTTCAAAGTTTTCATTACATGTAAGTACCTAATAAAATTTAACCTCTATCACTATAGCACCACATAACATAATGCGATAATTGCATTTTGTACATAGGTTTACCTACTATTGAGTAATAATCAATGTAATTGGGTACAAACTTGAGCAATGCCGTATTCTATTCCCAACGCGGCTGTTGGGAATTAAGACTGTAGTAGGTAGGAATGTTTTTTTTGACTGCTGCTGACTGTAAGTCTAATAGTTTGCCCAGAGCACAGAACACGAATACTATCCTACTCGTAGGTAAGTACTACCCACCTAAATATTCGAAAGCCAATTCGAGAATGTGCCAAAATACGTGGTAAGGACAGAAAAATGGGGGAAGCCACACTTACGGTACACTTGAATTAATTTAAACTTAACCATCAAATTTAAACCACAGAACAGTAAAAATACACCCTCGGCTCTGATAGAGCCTTTTTGACACTTCATTGATCAGTTTAGTTCTTTTATCGTCAAGAGGTGGCGTTTGCGAAACTTTTTGTATCGTAGATAGTAAACTTGCACCAGCCTAAACTTTTGTAGTAGGTTGGTACCTACTTTTCTCTAGTTCGCGAGGAAACAATAAATCGAGATGCCTACCTAACCTACTTAGGTAATTTTTATTCGCGACAGTAATGTTTGCTAGTCTAAACTTTTGTAAAGATTATGTAAAAAAACTTTTATTTATAGTACTTATAATAATAAATGGTGTACAATAAACACCTCATTGATTAGTATTATGTATTACGAATAAAGCAGGAGAGCTGCATCGTATAAAAAAAAACAAAGTTCAACGCAGGTAGATATCGGGTAAGGGCTAAGGGCTGGCGCCGGCGGCGCTACCTGCCGCACGCGGGCATACGGCAAGCTAACAAATAAATGATTCAACAATTATAATTTGGTAAACAACTCTTTATTATATAATAATAATAGGTTTAATATTATAATCTTCATAAATGTAGGTCCTACATTCCATAAATCCCACATATAAAAATACATTCTTATACTTTAATACACAAAATAACCAATCTTCTCAAGACGAAAGTATATTAATGCACTATGGCGGCGTGTATGATAAGGCACGGTGATGGAGGGCTACGCCCCGGGCGGCGCCAGGCGGGCGGCAGCGACTAGATCACAGGAGGTAGAGGGCAAAGCCCCAGCGGCGTTCTCTCATCTGAGTGGAGCCGGGAAGGAGGGTATCGGTGCGCACCAGTGTGGCGCGGAGCACGCGGTCAAAGCACAGCCTCCCGCGCTTTGCACCGGCACGAATGCTGACACGTGCACGCCGCTAGACACAGGTAACGACGCTATCGCAGGTCGCTTTTCCTCCTCGTCTTCTAGGAGGTATGGCCGGAACAGTTTAAATGGCTTGCGAGGTTCTGGTGCCACAGGTGGGGCGGTGATCATTTGTGGAGCGGGTGGTGGCGACGGCCGACGAACGGAGAGGTCTATGGGCTCGATGGCGGGCATAGACACTGGAGCCTGCATTGGCAACGGAGTCATCTGTGCTGAAGGGCTCAGTGTAGCAGGTGGAGGAGAAGGAAAGCGCGCGCTCTCTGGTGAACCAGCCGCATACGGTGGTGGCGACGGGGCTGGTTGCGGAGCTCGTCTCAGGAGCGCCGCTCGCAAAGCGGGTTCAGCTTGTAGCCACTTTTGGATCTGTCGTCGATGTATGCCAAACTTCCTGGCTGTAGCGCGTTGGTTGCCGCGACATTGTACATCGCGTCTGTAGGCTTCAAGAACTTGCAGTTTAAATTGTGGTGGGAAGATTCGACGGGAACCAGCAGCGCGGCCCTCCGAGCGGCGGTCTGAGGGCGCGGGGGCCGAGTGCGTGTGGGCGGCGGCCATTCCGAAATAAAAACGTGTGCGCGTGGCGAGTGTCGGCGCCGAACTGACTGCTCGTTCGACGCGCCGCGGATGTTGGTGGCGCGCCGCTGCCTGTCCGACCGATGTGCGTGTGTGCGACACGAGCTTCATGTACAATAGGCTGCGGCTAAATTGGTGAATGGAATGAGTAACAAAAGGAAAGGAATATATTGTTAATTTTTTTAATTCAGTTTTTGGTTCCAGATAGTTATGACAATTAGTTTATTAAAATTATTTAATTTATACAACAATACACAAAAGAGGTTACTTATATAATTGAACTTAGGAAAAAGAAAAAAACTAAACTATACATAAGAACTTAAAATAAATAAATTAGTTAGACAATTAGTTATTGAGACATAAAAAGATTGTAAGCTATTAAAACCACTTACCGAGTGTAGAAACGTTATGTTATAAATCTCAAAATGTAACGGTTCCTTCCTTCCAAAAGCTTATTATTTTTATTTGTTTTAGGTAGGTATTATACTTACTTTTTTTTCCTATGAGCTCTGAAGAGTTACTGTACTACTTGAGCAGAGGTCTCCCAAGGAATCCTTGGAAGTTTAAAGTTTTTTTTGGAACGTCAGCGTGCTGCATAAGCAGTGGATTTATAAATGAAAATTATGCACCCAAAACGTCTCGAAATAATCTACAAAATGGAAGAAAAATTCAGTGACTCCTCTTTCTTTGACCAACTCAACAGTGACATTAAAATATGCTTTCATTTCTGACACATACAGTTTACAGTAACAATGAAAATGGTTTATTAAGCCAATACCTACATCTCAAAAAAATTATATTACATGATGAACGGTGCCTAACTCGGTAATCTCGCCTCATTCTCGTCGGCGTGAAAAAATGCCGCAAGTGGGAGCCGATAGCACGTAGCGCCACCTTTACTATCCTTCTCACTCTACTTTAAATTTCCAAGAGTGAAAAAGACAGATGATCATGCCCTGCCCCGGTCGCTGCCACATCCGTTTACGAAACAAGTTTGCGTGCGACGTTGTCACACCGTGCGCGCGGGTGGCTCATGAGCGCAGGGGGGGTGCGGGCGGATAGGAATGTGCATGGAACGGCAACGTCGCTGACCGTGGCAGACAGGGTGTCGCCGACTCGTCGGCGTAGACAGGCCGTCGCTCGGCGGCGCTTGCCCCCCTTGCACCCGCTCACTCACACCCGCAGCGTCCGAACGAACATCAACAAGTTATTTCGGCCCTGCCTTAACCGCACCTGAAAGATCTCATGTTGCATGGTACACGCGGGCGGTTAGGACATTATAGAATGAAACATGGTCTTAGCGCCACGCCACAGCCGTTTCGAGGAAAGTTGTTTTTTTTACTTTTGTTAAAGCGATCGGCCGCTTGCCGCGCCTGACGCTGGCCGGTTCGTTCGCGTTCGGCGACCGTGAAAACAGCATTGAAACTGTTACGGCATAGATTTTTCTTCAGTTTTTTACGCTCTTTCGAAGTATTAGGTATAATTTTCTATATTGACAATGCAGCACTAGTAGGTGCGTCTCCACTTAAAATAAAATAAGAAACAAATTTAATAAATTGGGTGTTCCTCTACTTATTATATATATACATATATAACCTCTATTTTATATAGTCCTATAATATATAATTATATGTATACATCTTACATATATTTAAATCATTTTAATTTCATAGGTAATTAGGTAGGTACTTACTGTACGATTGTGCATTGGAATATCTTGATTAAAAGTATTCTAGAAAATGGGCATTCACCGAGTTCGTGGGAACTAAGTAGGTAATAGATACCTATAGGTCGCGTCACGTAAGAAGAACGCTAGCCGTTACCTGCGCAATCAGCGGTTTTTTAATTTCTGCTTATTCTAAAGTACTAAACTGTAGCGAGTAAAGTACCTAATTATGTATAATAATTAATAATTACTGTAGAATCATATTACGTACTTTACTAGCTAATTAGTACTTTAAAACAAGCTCGAATTAAACAAAACCGTTCGCAGGTCAACAACCAGCGTTCTTCTTACGTAACCTATACCTAACCTTAGTTCTTACCTAGAGGTCTGTGCTAGTAGGTACTTACGTACCTAGGTACCCACCTGTCTACTGAAATAGGTACCTACGAACAGTTTTAATTTTTTAACTGAAGAAATTTCTTGCATTTCTTAGCTAGCTATTCTTAAGAAGAAATTTCTTAAGGTACCTAAGTACCTACGTATCATAATATCGGTTGGCTTGGTTTCGGCACAAAATACAGAGTTCGGTATCAACGGTATCAACATGAAACCAACCCAGTCAGTCCACAACTTACCAAACCGGTGTAGGTGCCGCGCTGGTGTTCGGCGCTCATTCAACTGTGGGCCAAATACACTTGATTTGGAATTAATCCATGCTAATATGAGGCCCCTCCAGGCTACGACAGCAGCGCCAAACGAGTTTTAAACTAGTTGCAAAATATCACCGATATGATTAAATTTTAAAACTTAAAACATCTATTTTTAAATTAAATTCATATTTATATTACAGTGGTCTCGGATTGAGTTCTCCAGGGATTGTTGTGATACCGTCGTCTGGAATGACCTTGATACTTAACATTTTAGAGGAAAGCGTTATATACCTATCTATACTTTACATAAATTCAAATGTTATATCTTTTTATGTTATTAAATGACGTGACGAGCAAACCGTTCGTCTGATCTTAAGCGACACGGCTGCCAATATCAGTTGCAGTGTCAGTCGGTATACAGTTTCGCGACACACTGCACTGCGCACATTATCCTGAGACATCAACACAATCCGGTAATAAGATAACTAGACTCTGAGATCAGGTCATAAAGTCACATTTGCCCAGTAATTTCACTAGCTACAGTGCCCTTCAAACCGGAACACAGCAGTGCTTGCAGCTGCTTGGCGGCAGAATAAAAGCGGTGGTACCTACTTAGACGAACTTTGCAGAAAAGTCCTACCACCTAGTAAAATATCAAGAGATAATTTCGTAGAACAAAGTACGTATTTAAGGCTCGTTAAATAAGTATATGGGGAAGTTTTGACAGCAGAACTAACGACCAAGGTCATAATAGTAGTCGGTAATTTAATACACATGAGTCCATGACATCATGGTGTTTAAAAAATATTCCATCATCCTATATAAGCTTGGTTTTTTGCATGGCTAACGATCGACCCAACACCACATGTCGAGAACTGGAGATTGTGGAGCCAAACTGAGTAAACTTGACATTCTAATATTTGATTTTATTTTCAAAGGTTCAAAATAGAAATTGTATAGGTAGGAAACTACATTATAATTATTTATTTCAAAGTTTCCAACTCATCAAATTAAAATAGGTAGGTACTAATTAATAAATTTAATAAGAACACAAGTAAGTACCAACCTATTTTCGCGATAGAATTTAATCGCGAAGTTGCCCTAAAGTTATTTGTATATTTTTGAAGTAAAACGGAAGTTGAAGTTGGTTCACGTAGACCTCCATTGTCAACAAAACAAAGTTTTTTTTTTGTTGTTGGTATGTCCGGTAAAATGACAATTTAAAATTGTCAAGATGGCGACATTAACATTAAACATAGCAAAAACAAAGTTATACCGGCCGATAGATGGAGCTAAACTAAAGAAGTTTTACTTCAGTCGTGTGGTCTAAAGCACACTCGTATTTTTTCAATTTACACAATTTGCTGTAAGTTACTAGGACAGAAACTCTGAGCCGCTGATATGGTTGATGATCATAAACTGAGCTAATCAAGTCCACAGACACATCGACGCCGGCCACTTTGTTGTGTTGACTGTTCGCTATACCAATGAGCAAAGCCCACTTTTGAAACAGCCTATCAGCCAATCATTTGCATTACGTTTTGCACCCCATGCTACATGAGGATAAGCTTTTCTTTTCGCTGCATACAAAAGCTATGAAATATTTCAGTTCCATTCCAAACGTAATTCTGTATCAATAATGTCATATAGTTGATTCAACTCACAGAATTTTCATTCCTATTATAAATGGAGCTAGTGTTAAGTTTGTTATTCGTGTAATAAAATCTTATGCTTGGTAGATTCAGGGAAGCTTAAGTGATAAGAACACGTGTGTTTGAATTTAAAACCATCATCCCAAAGAGGGTATTCAGGCTACAAACTCTTGAGATCGTAGCATTGATAAATGTATCGGTATAGACCTTCTCTGGAATCATTAAAAAATACTTTTTTATACTTAAGTGGCTGGCAGTAAAATACCAGGTAAAAAGTAGGAAGGATAAAAACCAGTTAATTAGTTTTTATTTGAACCTAAAAACTAAAAATCAGAACAACAATATATTTTATAACTGTTCGAATGTCTGTTGTACAGCACATATTGTAATGGTCACTTAAAAGTGTATCAAGGATTTCAATTTGTTTTTTTTTTTGTTCTATGTGTAGGTTAGTAGCGGTTATAGTGTAGAAAACGGAGCACTGAGGAAACAAGAAAAATTGCAGTAGGAATTTTCCGTTTATTAGAATTAGAATACAAAGTTTGATAGATGACTGGTTATCTAGTGGGAAGTAAAATTATTGTTACATTACTGGTAATGCAGTAGAACTCTACATTTCCCATTTATTTAATTTTCCATTTATGCCCATAATAACAAGTTTAATGGGAAGATTAAATTCTTGTTATTTTGATGATTATAGAGTAGAAAGTGAGTAGAAATCTATTTTACCCAATTTTCCTATTAGTATAATACCAGGTTTGATATCATCTCGGTATGATCCCTACCTTTTATGGTGTAATGGATTAGGAGTTTTAAAAGATTATTTTGCAAAATAGGGAAAGTAAGTACCCTCTGACCAAATGACCAAGTTCAAAAATATTAGTCCAGTGTCTTCCGAGTTAATGGTTTTTTTGTAATTACCTCAATTTGTAGCTTTGACTGTAATTTTGAGTATCAGGATCATCCAATAAAAATTGTGAAGGTAGAGGTACTTTTTTTTGTTTTTGTTTTTGCTCCACACTTTTGTGTGTTTCTCGTGTTATGTAATTATATTTCGTAATATATATATGTGTTAAGTAAAGTCACAGTCCAAGTCATCAAGTCAAGTCATAGTCTAGTCAAAGTCATACTCCTAGTAAAGTGGTGGCAACTTTTCCAGAAGCTTCTATGGAGTTTTGGAAACAACACGAAAAGAAACGATTCACCATCATTATACCACTTTCCCACACTCATGTCTGTAATCCAGCACTTAACGAATAAAATGCCACCAACTTTATGCCCTAACATTTAAAATAACACAAGTTTCGGAAATTAAATTAAATAATACAACGCGTTGACGTTATCTTTCTCGTTTTCCCGCCAAAACCTCCAACCAAGTCCGTAGAGGTTCTTAATTATTTTTTCATTTAATTTACTCTCCTCCTAAGATAAGGTCCGGAGAAATTTAAACCATTCTTTTTTTATAGGCACGCCACATACCAAATTGATAGAGATATTAGTTTCCTTACTATTATTTTTTATTCTTAACATTCTTGCCTATTCTATTTTTATCTGTTTAGGTAGGTTTACCCATTAGGTCTTCTGTTAAATTTTGAGAGACTACCATACTATTGGTTGTATTTTATATGTATTTTAAAGTAGAGTTACTATAATATTATTGTCTGTTAATTTATAACTTCTGTGCTTTATAAAAAAAATAGGTAATTCAATTACCTTACTTACTGTAAGGTAATTGAATTCGGGTAAGTTACCTATTTTTTATGGGCGGATAAAAATATATCTAACTAGGTACTCCTAGTTAGATATATTTTTATCCGCCTGGTAATGCTGTGAAGGACGGTGCAACCAAAAGAATTAACACGTTAAAAAAAATCTGTCCAGTATAGTAGGTATACAAGACTACTTACCAAAATATATACAAAAAACAAATACAAAAATACATTATTACTTATAGGCTTAGTAGAAAATAGCCTACAGCGTTATATTCTATATACATAGGTTAAAGGCTATTTTCACGTCTAGATTAAGAATATGAAGGTTATTTATTACTCTAAACATGCTTCATCATCATCATCATCATCAGCGTACAATAGTCCATTGCTGGACATAGGCCTCTCCCAAAGCACGGCACTGAGCCTGGTCTGCGGCTCTACCCTTCCAGTTACTGCCAGCTACCTTGCGTATATCATCGCTCCATCTTGACATGAAATGACTTGGTGGTAGGACTTTGTTTCAAAGTTCGTCTAGGTAGGTAACACCGCTTTTCCAGTTATTCTGCCACCAAGCAGTAGTGTGCAAGCACTACTGTGTTCCGGTTTGAAGGGCACTGTAGCTAGTGAAATTACTGGGCAATTGAGACTTTATGAACAGATCTCACAGTCGAGTAATCTTATTACCAGACTGTGCTGATGTCTCAGGATAATGTGCGCAGTGCAGTGTCGCTTGTAACTCTATGTTTTAGGGTTCCGAGTGACACTGTTCTGTTAAGGGCGACCGTGGCGCTTAACATCAGGTGAACGACTCGTCACATCATTCAATAACATAACAAAAAAAAATGAAACATGCTTAAAACTATTAAAATCTTACACGAACATAAAAATGTAATCTTCTTCCATATGTTGCAATACCTATCTAGGTGACAAAACGAGTTAAAAACGTCGAATTAATATCTAATTTGAATGTGCCGATGATAGCATGGATTCACGAGGTGGCGCGATGGATATGTAACCGGTTTCTCTGGTAACTGGTCACCTGCAGGTACTAACTGCTGGATATTCTGTGAACCCTCGCCAGGTAGGTGGGCAACAAGTCTTGCTCACCTGGTTCCACTAGCTTTCACGACGCAAAGAAAATGTCGGACATCCGATTGGATTTTGTGGAAATTGAAAACCTTTAAAGTACTTGCTATATACAGGATAGCTGAAGCTATTGTATCATTCCTGGCCTGATAGCTCCCGATAGCTCAGTTGGTAGTAGCACTGCCTTCTGAACTTCGTTTGTGGGTTTGATTCCCACCCAGGACAATAATTTTTCTGAAGAACATAGGTGTTTGTTCTGTGTACTATATTCTTCTGTGTGTTATATTGTACTCTATGTGTATATTTATAAACAAAAGTATCTATGTATTCTATCAGTTATGTGGTTCCCATTGTACAAGCTTTGCTTAGTTAGGGCCTAGATGGCGTTGTAGAAAATGTCCAATAATAGTAATAATTATTATTATTGGACATTTTCCACAACATAATAATTATTATTATTCCTGTTTGCAACAATCACTGGCTTACTTAACTACACCACTTCATTCTGGTACAGACATTATAGGTACCTATGCCAGTTTGTATTAAGTATAATTGTATGCAGGTAAGTAAGTTTTGTATACCTACCATGATGATAAGAAGTAAGTGAAACTCATGGGGCATCATGGGGCTTTATGGGCAAGCGTGCTCCACCTTAGACAACTTCGTCACTTACCATCGCCGAGTTGTTGTCAAACGCAAGCCCATTTTACATAAAAAAAGATAATAAAAAAAAAACTCGCACCCTGAGGGTTCCAGTAGGTCTGTAGAATTGGGAATACTTCCTGTATAGGTACCTAATTAGCTACCTGCAGCCATCCTTTAGCCATCCTCCACCCAATATCCATGGAATGGAATAAATTACCCTACAAATTTATTTTTGCGGTTTTTACCTTTCTGCGTAAGCAATGGTGAGAATGTTTAAGGGCGAATTCTATTAATGTTTAGTTAGATCCTGTGGCTCCGAATCGCTCGACAATTCACCATACAAAAAGTGGAAATATCTATTTAGCCCTGGAAATTGGAAAGTTTTGAAGGAGGTCTGCTGATTCACAGTAGATACACCTACCTAGGTAGTTAATACCTACCTAATATTAAATACGAATCTAATAAAATAAAAATGAATCATGTCATGCAAGAAGACAAAAAGTTTAATATTAACAAATGGAGACGCGCGTGTTAACGGAAAAACTAGGTAAAGGTAAGCCAATTTCGGGTACGTACATAAAAATACAATGACCGCGCACGTCGACTGTCATGCGTGACATGCGTCATGTAATATGTTCCTACTTCTGTATTCACATTCACACTCAATTACAACCATAGTATCCTCTACTTGGTCTGTGATTACAACGTAAAAGCGCAATTTCTGCAGTAGATTAGGTTTAAGTAGGTACCAGATATCTCTGCGACACCAACAGCAGCGTGACCTCCATCCGCGTAGATAGAGCAATTACAAGCCGTACAATAATAAACAGAGCACACACGCACACAATACTGCCTACTCGATCAGTTAATCAGCTACGCAACTGTCAATGCAATTTAGAACGTAAGCACATCGATATTGAGACCTTATTTACGTGATAATGTAGGTGCCTACGACTATAGTTTTGGTGTTAGTATTGGTGTAGTATTATGTCGATACAAATCGTGAATGTTTGCTTTTCAATCCAGCAGCTATTCACCGATGTATAGCGCACTTTGCCTTCTGGCGATTGCATGACATCACAGCCACATAATATTACATAGGTATCACAATTCCTACTTGTCACAGCCATTTAATATTAATACATTTTTAGTTTTTCCCGGTCGGAGTAATTTCTACTTTTTAATTGGCGTGAGTTTAGCCGTTATCTTACATTTAATATAAATATAAATACCAGACAACTTTTACAGGGTTGTTCCCAGACAGTATCTATATTTCGTCACAGGTCCCAGCCCATTGTTTTCATAAATTAGTTGTTGTTTATCTCAACTAATTTTCATTCCTTAGACGAATTTCCTTCCTATGACTAGATGTCATAGGAAGGAAATTATGTCAGCAAAAAAGGCTTCTGTAATACTACACATAAGCACACTGAAGTTTTGCTTATACATATAAGCACAATATACTTTTACTACTATACAAATGCTTTTTTTCTTTTGTTCCCATTGGAAATAAAAAGATGTATCCGGACCCTGATTTTGCAGTATAACTTGTGTAAACATACAATTATAGCTGCTTGAAGATAAGCAGTATAGTGAAAAAAAGGGATATTGGGTACCAATTAGATTAGCATAGAACAGGGTTTGGTTCAGTATATTAGCAATCGGAGAAATCTCTGCATTTAATTGTATGTATAAAAGGTATATTATACACTACAATTATCATTCTTATACATTACTCAAATGGACTATTTAAAATATATGACACTAGTTGCGCCCCGCGGTTTCACGGTTAAAAAGTATTTTAAGTATTTGCTCATCCCACGGGAAAATTTCACTTTTCCGGGATAAAATGTAGCCTATATGTTAATCCAGTGTATATATCTATAGTGTAGTTATCTTGGTACCGAATTTCATCCAAATCCATTCAGCCGTTTGAACGTGAAGGAGTAACAAACATACGCACATTCACACAAACACACATACAAACTTACACCTTTATAATATTAGTGTGAAGTGTGATGTAAACATCTATCAATAAATGAGTATTTAGTATTTTGAAGTAACAGAATATCATCCTTACTTATACGAATCAAAATAAGTCATTTGTTTCAAGGTAAATTGGATATTAAGTATATTATTATTCAGAGTTTTATTTCCAACTAACATTTATTAAATAAAAGCTGATGCGCTGTTGTATGATGCGATTTAAACACCGATAATTATAAAACCGCTAAAGTAAGTAATACATAAATGTAGGTTGGATAATAAATGAGACGTACCTACTTGATTGCATATCGATCGGCAGAGTAGTGGCGCCTACGTGCGCCATCACGCGTTGCCAATATTAGCTGGATGTAGGCAGCACTTGTAAATTATAATGTTAAGTAAGTAATAATAATCTATTGCAAGATTACTCGACCTTTTGTTTCCCAAATCCTGTTAGCTTATATATGTCAATTCGGTTATCTAAAGAATACACTTTTTTTTTTGTTTTGGTTTGCCACACTTTTGTGTATTTAGCCAATGTCAAGTAATTGATAATTTTTCGAGTTAAGTAATATATATGTATGTCAAGTCAAGTCAAGTCACAGTCAGAAGCTTCTATGGAGTTTTGGAAACAACACGAAAAGATACGTTTCACCATCACTATACCATTTTCCCACACTCATGCCTATAATCCAGCACTTAGCGAATAAAATGCCACCAATTTTATGCATAACACTGAAAATAACACAAGTTTTGGAAAATAATATAATGCGGTGACACGATCATTTTCGTTTTCCCGCCAAATCTCCAAGAATACACTTACTAAGTACATATTATTACCACAGGGTAGGTAATTATAGCAGCTTAGGCACAGTACATACCCTAAAGGCTCGCGCACATTAAGGCAGGCCGCATCGCAACGCAAATAAAAATCCTCCTGCATCAATTTCGTACATTGTATTTTAGGTGTATGAACTATCTCCCACTCCAGGTGAATATAAATAATTATAAGGTTAGGTTAGGTTACCTCACCACTACAGTAGTAATACAACAGAATAAATAATAGTACCATCCGTGTGGTCCCGATGTGCGAATAGGACCACCCCATCTCTTCTCGCGGTTGCCGTAAGAGCCGTGGTTAAGGGAATATCCAGGGAAAGGCAGCAGCATTATCCTTGAAACATAATCAACTGCGATCACCAAGCCGTCTGCCGAGCGTAGTTATTATGGCAAATCCTCCACTGATAAGCGCTTTAAGTGGCGTTTTATGGGAAGGCCTATGTTCAACGTCTTCCGGCTTTTGATATGCAATAATAGTACTACGTAATTATATTAGGTTTTACTGTAGGGATGAGGAATCTACACTGAAATCTGTGATAGAAGAAGGCTTAATACAATGTAGATATCTCTGTGGTCGGGAACATATCCTGTAGGTACCTACATTGTACAGGTAATAGGTAACTGAATGAATGATTTGTTTGCGAATGAATGAATGATTTATTTGCCAAAAAATACAAGTCAAGTTTTTGGCGGGAAAACGAAAAAGATCATTGTATTATTTTCCAAAACTTGTGTTATTTTCAGTTTTAGTGCATAAAATTGGTGGCATTCTATTCGTTAAGTGCTGGATTACAGGCCTGAGTGTGGGAAAATGGTATAATGATGGTGAAACGTTTTTTTTCGTGTTGTTTCCAAAACTCCATAGAAGCTTCAAGTAAAGTTGCCACCACTTTACTAGGAGTATGACTTTGACTAGACTTTGACTAGACTATGACTTGACTATGACTTGACTTGATGACTTCGACTGTGACTTGACACATATTTGAGTAAAATATCATTGACTTGATAAATTATCAATTACTTGACACTGGCTAAATACACGGAAGTGTGGAGCCAAAACATCAACAAAAAAAAGTCTAGTGTAAAAGAGCAAACTGTTTAGGTAATATTAAAAGTGCTATATAGTTATCGCTGTATGAATTTGTAGTGAATATGGAATTCCGATAACATCCAAATTCGCCGAATATTGATATTGATTAATTCATCACCAAGCAATGGAAATTTATTTTGTTAATTGAACTGATATGATATTGATAAGCCTGACTAGCTGACCCGTCCTGGCTTCGCACATAAGTTTATGTTAGATGGACCTAGTATGTGTCTAACTTTACGGTAGTCCAAACTGGTGGTACGGATAGCTTAAGTACGCATTACACTAGAGCACTGCGAAGGCACCTCTTTTCTAAAATCCACCACTTTATTCAAAATAGCGATCATCATCATCAGCTCTCCTTTTTTTATATCAGGCAACCCCAGGACTTTAAAGAATAAATTACAAACTGCATCAAAATCATACAGTAAATTTTAACAGTAAAGTAAGTAAATTTTTAATTCTCTACCACTATATAAAGACCACAGATTTTATCTTGGTTGGAATTTTATTATAAATACCTTCCGATCTGGAGTAGGTAGGTTTACGCAAGTATGTACCTCGATTATATCTTTTCGTTAAATTACCTTGAACTAATACTAAAGTTTATTGAATAAATTTTACTAAGTAACTAAGGTAAGTAAGTAGGTATTTTAAAATTTAATAAGCTTGTTTGTAAGTAGCATAGACTTAGACCTATGTAAATAGTACCTTGAACCAGCTATGCAGTTGCCCTGGATCCGCTAACATCGGTCTTTGATCGTGCAAAAAGGCAAGCAAATTAGCAAACTTATAACATGCTGCACGCAAATCGTTGAACGCGAAGTGAGAGCGTGTAGCACGCTATCCAACCGGCTTGGCGCCACCACTCACCACGCTACGCCATCCATCGTCCTCGCGCCACCGACATTGCGACATAATCAGCGTCCATAACGGCCGTCTGGTCTTGTATCGAGGTATAATTTCGTGAATTTATTATTTGTTCCTATTTTTTGAAGTAAAACTTCTTTACGCACACTTGATTCACGTAGATCTTCATTGAAAACATAATAAAGTTAAAAATTTGTATTATTATGTTGGTATGTCCGGTAAAATGACAATTTACAAATAAGATGGCGACACAACATCAAACAAAGCAAAAACGAAGTTATACCGGCCGATAGATGGAGCTAGACTAAAAAAGTTATACATTCAGTAGCTTTTTTATAGGAGCTGTGGCACAATGAATTATGTACCTATATATGTTTTAATCCAAAATATTACCTAAGTACTTGTTTACGTAGGTCCACCTATCTAATAGAACCATAAATTATCAATCGTACTACTTATGCACTTCATAGCTGTGGAATTTGTGCAATGTGTGTATGAGTACCTACTGACGCACGCGACATTCTTTTGTTTGATAAACTGACACGTCGACACGTCGTTCTCTGATGATAACAGGATTCACTCTCGTCTCGAAGTAGTAATAGGTAGATTTTTTGGCTCCACACTTTTGTGTATTTAGCCAGTGTCAGGTAACTGATAATTTCTCAAGTTAATTAATATTATATATTTATGTGTCAAGTCATCAAGTTAACTCATAGTCTAGTCTAGTCAAGTCATACTCCTATAGTAAAGCGGTGGCAACTTTACTAGAAGCTTCTATGGAGCTTTGGAAACAACACGAATAGAAACTTTTAACTTCATCATACCACTCGTGCCTATAATCCAGCACATAACGAATAAAATGCGCCACCAATTTTATGCACTAACACTAAAAATAAAACAAGTTTTGTAAAATAATACAATGCGGTGACGCGATCTTTTTCGTTTTCCCGCCAAAACTCAATTTGGTAGCTCGCGCAAAACTTTATTCGGGACTTCCGACAGCTCATAAAGTTTTGCGCGAGCTAAATAGTTAGGTGCACTGCACCTGTATGCCAGTCAGTAGGTAGGTAGGGGCACTTCGGTTTAAGTTGTGCAATAGTGCAGTGGCGCCAAGCCAGCCGCGGCCGGTCAGGGGAGCACGCCCACGGCTGTATTATGACAAGTTATTTGCGACTCAATGTCGTTTGTAATGTGCCAACGCGCAACGCAGAATAAGCACACGCACGGCCCCATTCCTACCTAGGTAGGTAGGCTTACCAACTTTATCATGGCTACTAAACTTTAGTCTTATTCGTGAGCTTTTCAAGTTTGAATTTTTTAATTTAAGAGCCGCATTAAAGAACTTCGCTTAGTCGTGAATCTCTGCTCAAGGCGAGATTTCATTCAGCAAATGATCAAATAAGTAGTGAAATCTCCACTGCTTCAATCCAGGACTGAGCCTAATGTTGAAATGCGGGCCTAAATGTGTAATCGTATAATATATACAGAGACTACAGAGAATTTGAAAAGGATTATTTCTTTTTGTAGAGAAATGGAAAGGACTCACGTATTGCCAAGTTAGGTTCATGCAATTTGCACCACCGCATGGTCTCAAAATTCCAATCATCCGCTTCTGGGATAACAAAAGGAACCTTCATCCAGGTTATAGATACTATATTTAGGTAGCGTACGTAATAACATAAATTATAATTATTGGATTAGCTGACCCGTACCAGTTTCATACGGGCTAATTAATTTTTACCTCAGCACCTCAAACATTTTTTATTTATTTGTACTCATTTAGCTGCGAGAAAACAGTTTGCAGTCTCACTCGTGAGGAAAAGTGTTTTTGACCGACTTCCAAAAAGGAGGAAGTACTGTGTTCGTCTGTATGTTTTTTTGTGTATGTTCATCATAATTACGCCATTTGAGACCCGATTTCAAAAATTCTATTTTTAATATTATGACTCCACGCGGCTTATATGTTTAACCAGCTTTAGGTTACATTTATATTTAAGCTATTATAAAAAAACTCTTATTGAATCACTAAAGTTGAAGTACTACCACTAGTACCACTACCACTAGTAAAGTCTAGTCTAGTCAAAATTTTATCATAGTAGGTATAGCTCCAGTAAAACGTCGGTTACTATATTCAAGAATTGAGGAATATAACCTTGACTACACATTGAATGCTTCTAGTATAACGTCATAACGTGGAAGAAATATTTCTCCTGTATGTAAACCGTAAACCTTGGGCAAGGCGACAAAACTTTAACAAACACTTTTTATTGAAGTATTATTTCTAAACCTAACATTTTCACAAACGTCAGGTAGGTATGTACGTTTTAGGTAGACCTTAGTTAATTAAAAACTTTACAATTTAGTTCTTGTGTTTTGATTAAATATTTGTATTCTATGTTATAGTCAATTTTGCTTCTCATAAGTAAAAACAAATTCAAAATTAGTTACTCTGCCCAGGTGCAATAGGTAACTATACTACAGAGATCCTAATAATAAATAAATAAACACTTGTGGACATGCCTTTCTTACCTTAGGTAAAAGATAGACTAGATAGGTAAGTAGTACTTACCTATCTAGTCTATCTTTTCTTTATCTAACGATTCCAAGGACTGCACAAAATGTTCTTTCATGAAAATGTGATGCAAGTGAAAATGATTCACTTGAAACACGTTATCAACACGTGAGAACTAAGAAATCAACAGAAACTTGTAAACGCGCAGACCACACCTCCGAATTACGTGTCAAGCGAAGTGGGGTTAGGTATGTCACCGGCACAGCCGGGACCCCACAAGCGGATGTAGATAACGTTTCGCTGCATTGACAATTTGACATCATTACTCATGCTCTGGAGTGTAGATCAGCCATATCAATAGTTACGGAGCATCGAGTGCAGTCAGAAAATGAATCTGCTGTTTATACAAGGTTGAATTTAATTCGTTCTTTTCTTTTAATATATGTGTTCAGTCCATGCTATAGAACGCTTCCACATAACTAAATAAAAAAAAGTACTTGTGATATAAAATTTAAATCTAGGTATTATCAAATTACTGTAAATTTAAATTCTAAAGAAAAGCCTTGCGACATTGAACAAAACAGGTGTTTTATTGCCTACGAAACATTTACAAAGCACACAGCCGCTAGCCGAGCCGGTGCCCGGTGAAATAGGGAAGGAAGGTTTGTTTCTAATAACTTGTAGTTTAAAAGTGATGTACGCAAAATCAGTTGCCGTAGTGCCGTGGTGGGTATTGGCCTTTACCTACTAAGTTTAGGTAGAAATACTAACGGTAAAAATTTCGCCATTATAACGATATTAATTATGATTAATGGTCGAAGGTGTATTTATATGTACGTATATGTACAGTAATATAATAACGCCCAACGATCACATACATAGATCTAGGATTGCCTGTGCAATGCCTGTGTCCAGGGACCCAAGAACTACGAGGACCATGGTCCCACAACACCCAGACTCAGAAGTATATACTTGCGTATTTTTTCTGTGCACAAATACTTGTAGGTACTGCCGCGGGAATCGAACCTGCCGCCTCCGGGTTATGAGCCGACCGGCTCAACCACCCCACCACAGAGGCTGTCAACAACAATGTACATGTACTGTGCCAAGATAAGTAGGTAATAATAGCATAATGCGCCATGTATGTTAGCGCACGCAGTGGGGCGACATCGTAAAATTATTGTATATTGTAGAGTGAATATCGCGGCGAACAGCGAGCTTAGGCGCTGCGCTGTCGGTCGCTAGGGTATCTACCTAATTGCTAGCCTCTCTGGCACCGGCTCCGGAGAGACGCGTGGAACCTGTTTGGTGGGCCGCGCCGCAGCGCTCGCTCTTAACTCGTGGGATGTTGATGTTGTGGGTCGTGGGCGTCTGTGTTGGTCGAGGTAGGCTGCTCGCACCTAGTGCTCCATTTAGCTACGGTCTGCCCGGTGGCACATGAGTTTGAGTTTCCGAATGACGGCTAACTTAAACTCTTTCGGAAATTAACTTTCGCCTCGAAACGGTTTTGCGAATGGGGAAAATTTACCTAAGTCGCTAGGTTTTAGACATTCCTTGAATTCATATTCCTGGGCAATTCCCTAGCACAAATTCACAATTTCATGTAGATAGGCACCAACAGCAACACATACACAACAGCAGCACACTGCAAGATATTTTTTATTTACCAGTATGTTTGATAAGGTCATTAAAAATTATATATAACAATTTGCAGAAAAAGCATCTAAATCTCCACAAACCGACATAAAAACAGGTTGCGATTTTGAGGATTTAGGTAGGTCCACTTAAAGTGCCACAAAAAATAAGGTGCCAATAAAAGGACGGAAACCCATTGTTTGAGTGTCATTCTGGTATCAGGAATTTAGTAGAAAAAAATGCCGTAAAAGGTAAGGGTCCGTTGTATAGTCAGTCGTGGTGGAATACAATGGATCCTTTGTGAGCGCAGGCGCCGATAGGTCTGGCGACTCTGGCGGCATCGGGCGGCGCGGCGGCGCGGCGGCGCGCGATGGGTGCCTGCTCGTCTGGCCCCGGCCGGCAGCCGCACGCCTAATCGCCTCGCTGCCGCGCATCCTACTATAATCTATTCTGTGCCGCTACACAGATAATGCATGCTTATAGCTGATAACACTTATCGCACTTTATCACGCACGAAGGACGCACGAGCCGCACGAACCAACTTCCCGAGGGTTGTTCTCTTAGAATAGAAGCGGTGCCACATTGATACCGTCTACCTACCTATCTAGCGGTGGATAATAGAACCACAGTATACGAAAAGAAATGAAGCGGCCGGCCCCAGCGCGTCCACATCTGCATACAATGCAACATGGCGTCAGTTTGTCTGTAAACTCGAGTGGTTTTTTTACCGTCATGAGTGTATAATTTCCTATCTTCTACGTGCCTAAACCCCTCGTGTGCTGTGTATTTTCCTAACTCAATATACGTAAACTATAAATAAATATCCTTATCGTCTAGTAAATTGCCTAATAAACATAATTATCTTCATAAGTAGACTTTTCATACAATTTGTATGGAACTGAAACCCAAAATTACAAAAACCTAAAACTACGCTGTTTGCAAGCATAACTACACCCAAGAAAACGTTATAATTATTTGGATTGTGTGGATGGTGAGAGTCCGGGGTGCCTTTATGTATTGCAGATAGTTAAGCAAATATGTACCCTACAGTACAGGTAAGTAGTAATAACGGCAAGCATAGTATATAATGTAGTAATACTTGTGCTTAGTTATGTTTGCTGCATAGCTAGAAGTGCATTATCATGATCTCATGATTAAATAAACAAAGGTACCTATATAGGTATTTCAGGGTCTGGTTGTTGAGCTGAATGCTAAGTTAGTACCTTCGCCTACTTCCAAGGTTTTGCAATTGATCCTTATTAGATAGATATATCCATTGTAAGCATGAAATAGATATTGTTGATCTACAGTGACACATAATATTGCATCACTCCACGAGTCTCGGGCAGAAGACTGCGGACTGGAGTGTAGGCAGCCATTAGGCACACCGGCGAAGTAGATGACCGTAGGTACCTACACTTGTAGAATGTCTGACTCAACAAAGTAAACGATATGTACGTAGTATCTACTATTATTTATTCTGTAGGGAACCACGCCATCGCCAGCAGTGACGCAAATCGCAATAACATGACATTCCACATGCTTAGTTCCTTTCTGTTCTAGGGATTGTTAGCGATATTTATTTATGTACAAAATAGCTAAATAGTAAAATTAACGATCTACGGATCTACATACTAACTTTTTTGTCTACGGCCGTATCATAATCTCCTCTGCAGAAATTCAACCTTCTAACTTCTTACCAACTCTATGGAATAAATAGATATGAAAAATATACTTACATAGGCTAACTAAAAATATATTAAATTTTTATTCCCGTTGGGAATCCCACCGTCTTCGCCTCCATGAGACCCAACGGGATTTTTTCCTTTTGAGACCGAAGTGACCATTTATTCCCGCTTGGCCCCACTTTTAGACATGAAAACAGTAGGACTTGCCAATATCACAAATCGTTAGGTAATTCAACATCTTGAGTTTCATCAACAGCTTGAGCCTGCTGAATATAGGCCACTTCCATACAGCGCAACATCACTTCTTCTTGCCTCGTACATGCATCGGTTTGACCATCGTTCGGTCCACCTTTTTTGGGCGGCTGCTGACGTTGAGGCATCAGGTTCTTGGTCACCACTCGAAAACCTTCCATCCCACCGCTTGTCTGCGAGCGATGTGGCCTGTTCATTGCCACTTTAACTTGCTAATACTAATTATTTTTAATTATACTTGAGGTTAGGTAATTAGGTAGGTCTCGTTCGATTCATTACCCAGGTGATGGCTACCTTGTACTATTATTTATTCTGTAATGCAACCTAAGTTAATTGGCTCGCAGTCGGGCCATGTAGGTACGCACATACCTAACTACGCCATTTATGGGTACCTACGTTGCTCAGAATCTAGTCCCCTAAGCCTATAGGTAGCGGCAGTGGCGCGTGGACAGTCAGAAACCTGCTTTCATTACTCGCCAATATACCTTACATTATACTTACAAAAAACACCCTTTTATGAATACTTTATATACTATTACACGCGTTCGAAATAGTAGTTGAGAAAAAAGTCTGTAACGTATAGATTAATATTGAAGTCTCACATTAAGGCTTCCGTAGTACCTACCAAAGAAGTTTGTAATGTCCGTCTGTCTATTTGTCTGAAACGGGTACATACAACTCTATTACGTCGAATCTAGAAGCGCTGCTGACGCGTGTCTGCCGCTCAACTACTGTCAAAATTGTAAACTTTGACTGCAGTTAGTTAGCAGCTTACCAGTAACCAGCCATGTCTGATGAATCGAGGTTATAGTTGAGTTGTATGTACCTACTAATACGAGTAGTTCTGCGAACAGTAGACCTCGCGAGCACAAACTTTTTTGCAGCAAAGTTGGTTTAGGTACATACTAACCGTCATACCGAATATTCCTTCTAAAAATTATCGAAATTGACCTACTACTACTACCATTTATTATACCTAGTATACGGTCCCAAACTCTGATATCTTGACAATCTCAAGAAAAATTTTAATTTTTTGAAGTCAAACTTTTTTACTCACGCAGCTCACGCTTGACTTGGGGAGTAAGCTGGTAAATGCGAGGCGATCGGAAGTTGAATGTTGTTGGTTATTGCTCATCCTCGGACTACACCCCGACAATTTTATTTTTGCACAAATACTTGTTCTGTCGCGGAAATCGAACACGCCGCCTCCGGGCATGAGTCGACCTGCTCAACCACCACACGACAGAGGCTAGAAATTGGTGCCCCAACCAGGGGGTTCAAGAATTATTACTAAATTGATCCCTCGGAGTCAAAAACGAAATGAAAAAATAAAATCGAACTTTTTCATAAAATTTCATCATAAGGGTTGGACATAATATTATGTAACTGCATAACTTTTCATTATAATCAAAAACTGCTAGCGGTATCTGTCGAGAAGCATACGAACTTATTTCGATGACAGGCAATGCCATCTAGCGTGATTTATTTTCACCTTGGGCGAACACAAACAGGATAACGTCAAAGATCTGTATTATTTATGTAATTATATACATAGTAGAATGATTTTATGAATCAAATATTCGAGAAAACTTAGATGGTGAAAACATTTCTCATCTAACTGGTTAAAAGATGAGCGATGTTGCGAAACGAAACGTTACGCTATTATGACAGAAGAACGGCGATTGGCCTGTCTAACACCCAAAACGAGACCTGTGATTATTGACTCATTCAACCTAATTTTTTTCAAATTTCTTATTGCTCAAACTTTTTTTTTGGGTTCTTTCATGTCTTTTCAGCCCTTAGAGGATATTTCTATGTCGTTAGGTTTAACGAACTTACTGTTGACCGAATACATTTTCTGTTACTGAGGCTCGCAGAACTACACTCATTCGTGAATCTCTGCTAAGACGAGATAACATTCACAAAATCTTGAAATAGTGAATGAAATCTCCACTTGAGCTGAGCATTAATCGACGACTGAGCATCATGTTAACCTAACGAGCCTACTGAAATCTTTTAAATTGATTTAATACCATGCCTTTCGGGGTATGGCGCGTTTAATAACACCTGCAGGGCTTTTGGACTTTGGAGGGGGATGGGGGACGCCGCCCTCGTGTACTTCTCTGCCACCATGGCGTATGTGGGACTCGAATCCACTAAAATCATCCGTCCATCCGTCCGCCTCCGGTATGTGGCGAGATAGGGTCGCGCTAGCATTTACCATCACTCTGGCTGCACACTAACTAATTGCAATAATCTAACCCAACAATTGAGAATAAGATCGGCCAGTAAATCAAAATTTAGCCTATAAAGTTAAAAGGATCTTGAATATTACTATAGCAACTCCACACGACTCGTATTTGTGCAAAAATGCTATCTTTTTTCACTAAAATTGAGAAATGTTTTCACCATTTTCTAGTTATTCATGTTTTATTTTATACATAGTTTTATCAGTGAATTATTAAATCATTCTACGACATGCACAAAAATTACATATAAAGAATATGTGGTGTAGTAAGTACATATTCAGCCATTTTTATTTTTTATACTCTTGTATGAAATCTTAAACTAGTTAAGGCATGCGCCTAGAAACGCCGCTAGGCACAGTAGTGCCATAATAATAATCGTAATAATTGTGCCATAGACTTGAGAATAGAATTGTTATCAGTGACCGCTTCAGGCTTCAGTTCTATACTATGAAGAACTAGAACTGAAGTGCCAATACGTGGGTCATCCATTATATATGATATGTAGTATGTATGTGGTGAGACAAAGAGGGCCCCCTTCCATGGGCTAAATAAGCCAAAATATATTATCATAAATAATACATCAGTTTTTACTTCTTTAAATATAGTATTTATAAGTAATAAACTTTGTCTTTATAATTAAGGCTTTTTTTCATCATCAATATGTTAACATTTGACTATGGTCTCACCTCATAGTTACGATGAGTTGATGATGGAGCATGATTGCCTAGAAGATAACGGTTCACTCTAGCCTTAAAAACTCCCAGATTGGTGTTAGGAAACAATGATGGAAAGGTATCCCATTCCTTAGCTGTCAGAATTATAGGCTCTAGGGAAATACACTTGTGTTTTGTTAAGATTTTTATTCAACACCCCATACTTCTTCAAAAGCTGAACACAGTTTGGCACAGGTTAAGGCTGCTGATAATGGATAATTACTGATAGACATCACATCTTCTGAATAATCAACTTCTACTTTACCATGGGCCATTGCACCTATTACCATGACTATAGGCTCATCCTTTGGCACAAGGTCTCTCGGGGTCTTTACAACTTTTGAGCTAAATGACATGGTGATTTTTTTCACCCCTACTGGCAAATGAGATGTAACTGGGTTTTTTATAACTTTCAACAACTTCATTGGTCCATCAGAAGCTCTAATTGCAAATTTGTGTAGGAGTTGAACTGTAATAAAACAGAGTTTTGATTATTAGTATTAGTACACATTTATTTACATATTCCAACAAGTAAAATGCATTTTAAATTCAACTTACCCATTAGCCCAGCAAATCTCTTAAATGTCCGAGGTATTCTAGTCTGAGGATTAATTTCTATGAGTACATTCTTTTCAGTATGAATATAAACTTGTAGAAGTCCTGCTCGATTTAATGGTGAATCCATCAACATCAGAAGTGACTGATGTGTTATATCTGGTCTACATGAACCAGGATCTCTGTCGTTTTTTCTTAAAATGTGAGCATGATCATCACAATTTAGTAGTTCAAAGCTGTTGCCTGCCTGAAACACAGCTTTACTGATAAAGAAATAAAATTCAAAATGAGACCATTGATATGCCTCTTAATGTTTCACATCGAATAACGAAACTTTATTGCCGGAAAGTTTAGATAACACGACCTCGTCTAATCCAAACTTTCCGCACCCGCTGAGAGCTACGTCCTTGATTCGACGAAATCTTTTTGATGGACTGCGAATCACATGCCGAGCTGCCAGGTTTTAGGTTATAAAAGTGACATCGTTTTACTTACTTTCACGGTTTCTAGTTGTGCGTTCTCAAGTACAACAATAAGGCGTTTCTCCTGTTTCTTTATGTGGGAAGTTACGAGATGTCTAGGAATAGGATCAAATTCAAACTCATCGTCTTTCGCTTGCAGCTTTCGTTTTTTGCCCATTGTTTTTGTTACGGTTACGACGGAAAACGTTTGAAATACCTAGGACCAATAAGAACAGCGTTTTCAATTGAACTTGATAATTGATGATTATTATGGTACTTTCAGTTTTTAACAAGTTTTCAATTCAATTATTGTATAATTATAATTAGCTCCATTTATAATTTCACTACAACACAACATAATCACTTTTTTGTTTTTATGGCTTCACACTTTCGTGTATTTAGCCAGTGTCAAGACTGTCAAGTAATTGATAATAATTTAAGTTAATGATATTTCACGCAGATATGATTGTGTCAAGTCACAGTCCAAGTCATCAAGTCAAGTCATAGTCTAGTCTAAGTCATACTCCTAGTAAAGTGGTGGCAACTTTACCAGAAGCTTTTATGGAGTTTTGGAAACAACACAAAAAGAAACATTTCACCATCATTTTACCACTTTTTCACACTCATACCTGTAATCCAGCACTTAACGAATAAAATGCCACCAGTTGTATGCACTAAAACTGAAAATAACACAAGTTTTGGAAAATAATACAATACGGTGACGCGATCTTTTTCGTTTTCCCGCCAAATAACTTGAGTACAAGGTACTTGTTGTATGATTTGACTTGATGACTTGGACTGTGACTTGACGCGTATCTGCGTGAATATCATAAACTTAATTAATTATCAATTACTTGACTCTGGCTAAATACACAAAAATGTGGAGCCAAAACAAAAAAAAACAGACGAATACTTAAGTACTTTTTTTATTATGTTTTGGCTCCACACCTCCGTGTATTTAGCTAGTGTCAAGTAATTGATAATTTATCAAGTTAATGATATTTCACGCAAATATGTGTCAAGTCACAGTCGAAGTCGTTAAGTCAAGTCATAGTCTAGTCAAAGTCATACTCCTAGTAAAGTGGTGGCAACTTTACCAGAAGCTTCAATGGAGTTTTGGAAACAACACGAAAAAAAACGTTTCACCATCATTATACCACTTTCCCACACTCATGCTTGTAATCCAGCACTTAACGAATAAAATGCCACCAGTTTTATGCACTAACACTGAAAATAACACAAGTATTGGAAAATAATATAATGCGGTAACGTGATCTTTTTCGTTTTCCCGCCAAAAAAACCCACTTAAGTACTTTTGAGGCAACTGTCTTTTTGACATTTCTGCCAATTGCACCACAGACTAGATAGAGATAGTAAGGTCCGTATCACAGAATGATGCTCAGTCATCGATCGGTGCTCAAGCAGAGATTTCATTCACTAATTGATCACTTTATAAAAGAAATTTCTGCTTGAGCACCGATCGTTTACTGAGCATCATTCTGTAATACAGACCTAAGGTCCGTAGTAGAATAATACTCAGTCATCGATCGGTGCTCAAGCAGAAATTTCATTCACTAAGGTCCGTATTACAGAACGATGCTCAGTCATCGATCGGTGCTCAAGCGGAGATTTCATTCATAAAATGATAAATTAGTGAATAAAATCCCCGCTTGAGCACTGATCGATGACTAAGCATCGTTCTATAATACGGACCTACACGACTGAAGTTAAACTTCCTTTACTTTAGCTCCATTTATCTGGTATCACTTCGTTTTTGCTTTGTTTAATATGTTAATGTTTGTCAAGATGGCAACTTGAGAAATTATCAATTACATGACACTGGCTAAATACACCAAAGTGTAGAGCCAATCAAAGAGCATATTACCACTATGTTGAGCCAATACAAAACAATAAAAAAAGTATAGGTCAAGTAAACAGTTGAATTAAATAAATTCGTCTGTCGTGGTAACAGTACATATACGTTTTACTATAATAATTATGGCCAACGACAGAGAAGTTTTACGCGAGATCTGGGACGGCAAATTACCCATATGTTTTCAACTAGCGCAAGAGGAAATAATGGAAATACAACAGCCCGATCCGTTCTATGTCATGGTACCCAGATTGAGTTATTTTCCTCTTGTTACTGATAAAGTAAGTTGCACGCACTAGGAACTACCTTCTTACAGTAGCAAAACAAAATTTAAATATATCGGCTGAAAAACAGTCTGGTCCTACAGTTTCAGCTCAATTTTATGGTATGAAATTAAATAGTTTTTTTAACCAGATAAAAATCCCAAAAACTATGTTATACATAATCCTACATTATGTACTTTAAACAATACTGAACTATCTAAACCTACTTAGTACAACATAGCTTGTAACAGCATTATATTGAAATGGTGGCTACGGTCCCAGGCTTGCATACTTGCAGTGACCACCAGTTATGTAGGTATCTATTCTGTACTATACAAGAGGAGGCATAATTCAACTGGATTTTTCTTCCAAGGTAGATTTAGGTAATTAGGTACATAACTAGGTTTTACTCTGCCTATGTAGAAGTGGCATATGATTAAATTGAGAAATCATTTATAATGGGTAAGAGTATTTATATAATTTATTTTTTCACAGATGAAAAGACATTTCCTACGTTACATTTCTCAAGAGAATTCAGATAGTGAAATGTGGCTAGACTATAATGGTCAGCCCCTGAAGTGGCATTACCCCATTGGATTTTTGTACGACTTATTCTGTGGCAATGAGCCACAACTTCCATGGATACTGACAGTGCATTTCACTAAATTCCCTGAAGAAATCCTTCTACATTGCCCAAACAAGTAACAGTCTATATCAGTATTGTGCAATCGCTTTGAATCTGGATTTAGAATAATCTACACCATGAAGAGTAATAATTACAACCAGATTGACTGGTGCTAATGATTATTCACCATGCTTCTAGAACTTCTAGAAGGCATATTAGACTGTCAGTATATTGTTATTGTACATATGATAAAAATTATTGTTAGAAAACAGATTGACATATAGTTAGCATGTTCCAATCTCTCTTCTTCTAACAATAATTATCATCAACACAGACAATGATCACACTTTATGGTACCATTACAAAAATGCTTTTTATTGTAATATTATCATTATTTACATGTGCTATCTCTATGCCTGCTTTATGCATTTTTCAAAATATATGTAAACAGTAGTTTTAGTCGAGAAGGTTTAAGTTAAAAATATAATTATACAGGTGATAGAATCCTGCTGTATTACATGTACATATGTATATCTATATATCAAATAGATAGAATTATAGTTGAAGGTTATAAGTTACGCCCCATTCTATGTATCCAGTATGTTTGGATTCTATCCTAAATTTTTTTCTTTTTGAGTTAAGTAGTGACAATGTCTGTACCCTATACTATAGTAGTCAAGGCAAGTTTCGTTATTAGATTTCTGGTTAGTTTATATAGGGAATATCTACCATTGGGTAGTTAGCTTATTAATTGAGTATTATCCATGGATTTAAGTTATTTTGTATTTTGGTGTAAGTGATTTTGATCTCTTAAAACTCTTATAAAAAAAAAATTATCCCTGTTATATATTCCCATTTTAGTAAAATTTGTAAGTGATAGTCAGATCTGGTTATATGTTTTCATGTAAAAATTCAAAATGAGACCACAATTCTAAACTATTCACTTGAAAAATTAAGAATGAAAGGAAAAGACTTGTTAATGAAGTACTATTTTTTTTTAAATTAACCTATGGCTCTTTTATGTATATACAGAGTTTTATGTGGTTGTTTCATAGTGAGTTCTTGTTATGAAATACACCTCTTTGTTTATACAATAAAATTCCTTCTAGGGATGTAGTGGAAGCACACTTCATGTCATCAGTAAAAGAAGCTGATGTTCTCAAGCACAGAGGCCAGGTGATGTCAACAATGCAAAAGAAAGATCATAATCAGCTGTGGCTTGGACTCCAGAATGGTTATTATAGTGCATGTTTTCTTAATGCAGCTTTAATTATGCACATAGTTTTTTGATATTAATGAAGTGGATATAGTGAAGTGAAACTCCTGAAAATTCTTCCACAGATAAGTTTGACCAGTTCTGGGCTATAAACAGGAGATTGATGGAGTCACATGGCGACAGTGAGGGATTTAAGCATATTCCAATCAAAATATATTCTGATGATGGAACCTGTCAACAACATCTCATTAGTCCAAAAAATGATGATGGTACTAGAAAAATCCTACAACAAATGATCACAGAAATATTTCAAGAGAAAAGCGGTAGTTTTCATTTATATATTATAATGGTTTTTCTATCAGAACATTTAAAAAAATTTTTACATATTCATACTTTACTTGTCTTTTCAGTAAATTTGAGGACACATGGAATAACAATACCATCAGATACACCTCTGCAATGGCTCTCAGAGCACTTGAGTTATCCAGATAACTTCCTCCATTTGTGTTTGTGTTAAAAAAGCAGAAGTAAACACCTGATTTTTTAAAACACACCAGATAAATTGTTATCACTGGAATAGTTATCTGGCTTATTGAAACCTTAATGATTTATGCTTATATCAATACTCTTTTATTGCAAACGTGATATTGACTGATTATACAGATAAAGTTGCAAAATAACACACTAAATAGTTGTATATGTTTGGCAATGTATTTCATTATATTAGTTATTTATTCAATAAAATAATAATGAAGAAGCCATGTTTGATTGTCCTTTGACTGGTATATAATAATATTTTTAAAACATAATTCATTTAAAACCTATATTATATTGTCATGGGGCCCATCAAGCTGCATTAGATGTAATAGCTAATACTTCATAACAATATCATGTAACAAATTTGGAAACAAAAGTGGCAGTATCACTTTAGTTAAAACAATGTACTAACTTACTTATTACTGTATTAATTGATGGCAAAATGGCTCACAATCTACTATCTGTCATGTGTGCCATAGCCACAATAACTTTTAAAAACAGTCCATAAATAAATTCAGGTACTGAGAGGTACATTTACAGAATGATAACTCATGTTTATCCTAATAAGGCTTTAAGCTAAATTGTTATTTACAAAAAGTAGGTATATATCACAACATAAAATGCCTAAATTACAACTTAAATTACCTATAATTCTACAGACTTTCTCTTATGTTTTTCGATGATAAAAGGAATGCGTTTAGCTAACCGCTTGCAGCCATTGTTTGCAAATATAGCTTTATCCTCTGTTGGACCATAAACTACCACTGATAGGGCCTCTCTGAAAAATGGAAAAATTTATAAATGTTATTAAGACAACACTTAATTTATAATGTTAATAAAAGGCTTAAAAACTGTAATAGATTGACTGAAGCAATTGGCTCAATTGTACTTATACCCGTGTTCAGAATTCGAGGTCAAAAAGGTAAACAAAGAAATGTCAAAATATGTCAGTGTCAAAGCAACATTGCAGAGGTACTGCACATTTTTACACCCGAAAAATTCAAAACATTCTGAAGTACGCATTGATTAATGATTATAAGACCGCCCTGAATTTCATGTGCGTCACTTTTCAAGTTCTCGACATACGAAAATACCTGTATAAGCTACCTAATAGATGAATTACATTCGAGTTCGGGGATTGAACGAATCGAATAATAAAAGCGTCGACTGCACGAAATGTTTTGAACCACGGCAAAATCCCAATCAAAAAAAATTAGCTGCATGAGAAAAACTTTCGCTTAGTCTAAATTTGTTTAAAATAATAACCATGTAAAACTAAAAGCTTTAAAATAATTTAATAATTCAATTGTATCATATTATGTTCTAAAAAAGGTAAAGCTAATTTCTATCATCAAATTGTGGATTGCACAATTTTCTATAAATTTTTTTGTGCCCCCCTTTGTTTACATTTTTGATCTCAAATTCTGAACACAAGTATAGTATTATATGGTCTTTTATTGGTAGCTAAATTCAATTTTATATTCATATTGATATTATGATAAAAAACTTGACTAAACAACAAAAACATGTCAACTGCTGGCTGAAATAATATCTTAAATAAACAGTCATTTAATGAAAACAAAATTGAACAAACTTACATCATCATCTTTTCACTAGGTTGGTGGACACCATTAGAACGGAACTCTGCAAGTGCACATTTCTCAATATGAATCTGTTCCAGCGGCAGGAAAGGCACATAGTGGTCAATCAAGTGGTGAGCAATTACTCCAGCTTTTTCAAACCCACCTAGAAAATTACATTATTGTGGTACTCACTTTACAAATTATCAATCTTTAGAATAAACCTTTACTAATGAGCATTGTGTATCATATAATAAGAATATAATTTTGTGTTTTGTATTATCTCTAACTCGTTTGAAATAGGCAGAGAGAAAACAATATGTAGCTATCTTGCTCTTAAGCAATGTTTATTAGAAAGGGGTTAATGTTTATTGTTAGTATAATGTACCTTGAAAAAATGCTGTTCTTCTGATAATGGGTTCGAAATCACGAAACTCAACATCATTTCTTTTTATACCTTTGTCATTGAGATCCAGTAAAGTCTGAGTAATCTCTGGACCTCCAGTATTTGATATAAAAATAAATACACTGTCCCTGGAAATAAATATGCAAAATTACAATAGAAGAGGTTCTTAAATTGCAGATCTTTTCAATACTTTCAAAGGGCTTTCATACACAATATTTATATATAGAGAAATAAAAATTTCAAAAATAAATTTCCTATTTATGTAGTTATTGTAGAAATTATAGTATTGATTCAATCATGGTACCTGTAATCAACGCCATCAACTGCATGATGGTGGTCCAACATGGGTTTGATAGCATCCAACACAGAGGGACACATGTCATGAATCTCATCAAAAATTATTAATGACTTGTGACAATTTTTAACTAACTCCTTGATAGTTGTAACTAATTCTTCCTGAAACATTGTGACTAGGCTTATTAAAACTGAAAAATTACAATTTCTATTACATTTAAATCGAGCGGCGGGCTTGATTCCAGCGACAGGACAACTATTTGTGCATGGAAAAAAAGCGCAAATACCTATTCTGTCTCTGAGTGTTGTGGGACCATAGTTCCTGGGTCCCTATACACAGGGAATCCTAGTTAGGGTCCAGGATCTAAGTATGTGATCATTGCGTTATTATTATAATTTTTATAGTAGGTAAATAGCTTGTTTATTTAGTTAGCTTTAAATAACAATTATAGTATAGGGAGTAGCAATGTAACTTACTTTCTTCTTTTCCAAATTTATACAACCAAAATCTTTTTTTCCCATATACATTTTTACAAATTTGCTGTTCATTCCTTGTACAAACAGTGCATCTGCTATCATTGTGGTAACATAGTTTTTTCCCACACCTGACCAACCATGGAAACTGATAACCAAGGATTTTTTGTTTCTCCCATCATTCATAGCTTCCTTGTGGGCAGTGAGTACATTCACCAACTCTTTGACTAGAGGTTGCCCAAAAATCTTCTGGGAGAAGGATATTTGTAGCTCTGGAAACAAAATTTCAATATTATCATCAATCTTTTTATGAAGTTTGCATTAAAATAACAATAAAACATACTCATATCTTTATAGTATTTAGCATGGTATAATAATAGGTAGAGCCTCTGCCAGGTGACACTTCAGGTGTGCTCAGATTGCCGTACAAAATTAACACATCTAGAGTTTGTTTTGTGAATGTGTGAGCAACATTTGCATTTTATTTTTTAGTTCACCATTTGGATACTTGAAAAAACAGCTAAAATGCCATCAGTACCTACTGCCATTATTGACCCACCTGGTAAGGTGGATTATAAGTGATTGTTTTAATTAAGTTTGATGTTTTTATTTAGTGGAATTTTTTAAAAGATTACAAGATTCAAGTTTTAAAATTATTAAAAAAATATAAAACTATCTTAGAAATACAGCAAGAAATGAGAGGAAGTGTAAGTTAACTTATAACTCTTCCTACTTGTGAGAATCTGGTAAAACATTGTGGTTTTGATATAAACATTATTTTGAAATTATGTTCATATGTGTCACTAGAAAGGACAAACAAAATGACAACCGATTTTTTTTTCTAAAACCTATGTTTTTATTTCCTTATTGTTATTATCTTTTTGAATTCTTTCTCAATTTCTAAATGTGTGTAGTTGTCGTAAAAATTTCACTATTATAACTTTGTGATAAAAATACATATTCAGTATTTGTCTTGTATGTATAAAGCCTTCGCTGCTTTGGATGAGATATTGCTTAAGAGCACAGATTTTTTTGCTGAAACCCATTGTTATCGTTCGTCGAAAAATTATGAGTTCCCGCGGAAAAACCTGATTCATCATTTCGGGTGAAAACGCGAGCAGCTCCTGGTGAGAAATAAAATTAAAAAGTGCAAAATTTCTTCGGTATTCTGTGGATACTCACTATTGAGATCGTATGGGATATGATCATCATTACAACATTCAGTAAACCGACAAAATGTGTTGTCTTTTATGGTATCCCATTTGAACCAGCCACCAGTAACTACAGCTGCATTGATGAGTAATGTTGCAGTAATCACGATGCTATAACAACTTTTCATTGTTTTGTTAGACTTGATCACCGTAAAAGTAAATATAAGTAGTAATTCATTTAATAATAACCCTCCTTTTCGCTTCGCCGTAGACGTAATAAAAATAATGTAAGTGTAACATAAAATAAACAAACATAGAGCACAGTAAAACGTAGTGGTTACATGCTCTTTGGTAATAGTATTTTTTTTTTTTTTTTTTTTTCTTTTCCTCGTAGGAGGAATGGCGTCGCACGATTTGTGCATTTGCCAGCTTCATGTTAGTTTTTGCATCTTCTTATGTGATGTTTTCAGGAGTGAAGATATTCAAACGCATTTTTTCAAGAGAGTGACTTATTTTAATTTATTTACATGTTACTATTCTTAAAACGGGGAAACCATAGGAATATTTCTTATTAAATACGAGGGAAATGGATTATATACAATTAGAGACTAAAGGATCAGGAGAGTGGGTAAAGAGGACAAAATAAACGAGTAGAGAAATGAAATACTAAGGCAAAAAAAAAGAAGATATACATACACGTACTAATAAATATACAATATGTACATATTTATAGTTTTAAGTCATTACTAATAATATATTCAGCTATTGCCATATAAATATCAGGATCTGTATTGTATAGAAGAGTGATAATACTGGTAGGGAAAGGAATTTTAAGGGAAGCCAATGTCGTGAAAAATGTAGTGCGATCATTTTGCGGGCAAGAGAGAAAGATGTGATTTAAATCCCCCACATCCTCCCCACATGCACAGGCTGGAGAATCTATTATTTTAAGTCTAGCAAGGTGTGCTGGGCTACTAACATGCCCTAAACGCATTCTTATCAATATTGAAGTAGCGATCTTGCGTACTTTCAAACTAGAGAACCATGGTTTGGTAATTATATGAGGTTGAATCTGAATATAGTGTTTGCCCTTATGTTGTGCACTACTGGTCCATAGGCTACTCCAGGATTCTTTGAGAAAAACTTTTGGCAAAGATGACAAATCATGATAATAGTTAACAAAAGGAAAAATATCTCCACTTATGACGGCTTCGTTTGCTAACTGATCAGCTTTTTCATTGCCTTTAATACCGCAATGACTAGGAATCCATGTAAACGAAACAGAATAGCCAAAAAGCGTGCATTGGTGTAATTTGTGCCTTGCTTCTATAATGGTAGGAATATGTGATTGCGGCTTAAAAGGGAATTTCGCTAGAGATTGCAGGGCGCTAAGGGAGTCGGAGAAAATTACTGTTCTAGGTAGTTTCATTAGTAGGATATATTCTAATGCCTTAAGTATTCCAAAGCATTCACCGGTGAAAGCGGATGTCTCTGGAGGGAACTTAATTTTCTGCACAATATTATACTGAGGGTGATAAACACCTACACCAACGAAATCTGTCGATGTATGTTTGGATGCATCACTGTACAATTGATGCCATCCGTTCCATTTGTCGTGAACTATGGAATTGAAATGGAAATTAGCGTTGGGATCTTCTTTGTCAATGCCTATACTGTAAGTAACATTAGGAGACTGAATCAGACATTGATAGCTAACATTGAAAAGGGAAAGATTACCTGTACTATGAGTAGGTGCCTGCAAGTTCATGAATTTGTGCCAGCTATTAATTAAACAAGGTGGAGGTTTGTGTGACCAATAATCAGAACGTGATGTTATATACTCAGATAATAACCGTAATTTAGCGAAAATAGGATGATTTGAAAGTCGGAGTGAACGGAAAATGAATTTATCAGAGAGGTACTGTCGACGCAATTTAAGTGGAGGATCAGCGCATTCAACCTGTAATGCATTAATAGGACTTGATTTCATAGCTCCAGTAACTATTCGCAAAGCTTTGGCCTGGATTGCATCCAATTTCTTCATGCCGGCAGCGCTACAAGGCTCCAATAGAAAAGAGCCATAATCTATGACGCTTCTTACCAAAGCGTTGTAGACGAGCCTCAAAGAAAATGGATGTGCTCCCCGCCAGACGCCCGAGAGACATCGAAAAATGTTGAGAAGTCGTTCACATTTAGTTGCAATATATTCACAATGTGGTAAAAATGTAAGTTTGGAGTCCAAAACTAATCCTAGGAATTTTTGCTCTTTCTGAAAAGGGATTGGTTCTCCATCGTAGAGAATATGAGGAGTGGGAGTGTTACGTTGTCTCGAAAACACAACTACTTTACTTTTATTCACTGAAAGCTGAAGACCATTGGTGTCCATCCAAGACTTTAAGCTATTTAAGGCAGTTGACATATTTGAACAAGCGTTTTCAATAGAGCGATCTGAACAATAAAGAAGGAGGTCATCTGCGTATTGAAGAACATTGACAGATTTGCTAATTACTTTGTCAAGGTCGTGAGTGTAAATATTATAAAGTAATGGACTGATGACCGAGCCCTGTGGTAAGCCCTTCCATACATGCCTAATTTCATCCGAATTATCTAACTGCACTGTTCTGCCGTAAAGCATATTGAGAATAAAGTTACAAAGCAATGGCGGAACATGTAATAATATCAGCTTTTCTCTTAGTATTGATAAAAGTACACTATCGTATGCAGACTTGATATCCAAAAATGCCGCAACAACGAATTCTTTACTGGTAAAGGACAAACGAACATCCGTTACAAAAATGCTGAGGCTGTCTAAAGTGCTTCTTCCCCTACGAAACCCATACTGAGAGCTAGAAAGCAAATTTTGACTCTCAACATGCCATTCTAATCGGTTTTTAATTAAATGTTCTGCAATTTTAGCTAGCACTGACGAAAGCGCTATAGGACGATATGATAATATGGATGACGGTGGTTTATTAGGCTTTAAAATTGGTATCACTATTTGAGACTTCCAAGAATTTGGAACTTTTCCAGACATCATCACACTGTTAAT
Organism: Ennomos fuscantarius; assembly: GCA_905220475.3. NCBI lineage: Eukaryota > Metazoa > Arthropoda > Insecta > Lepidoptera > Geometridae > Ennomos > Ennomos fuscantarius. The sequence goes on along the minus strand of HG992026.1, from coordinate 5,527,764 downwards.
TAGGTTTAAATAATACAGAACAGTATTATCACCCAAATTACGTAAAAATGAATATGGTATACCATCTTCACCTGGTGCCGAATCACCTAAGTCTGAGAGAACACCTTTCAATTCATTTAGTGAGAACTCAGAATCGAGACTTGGTTCTGGGTTTAGTCCTGGAAGCAATGGAACTAGCATTGCCTCAAGTGAAGGTGCAACAAATGGTGAAGCAAGGTTATCTAAATACGAGCTCTGCATTGAAGATGGTAATGGAGAATGATTAGTGACAGTCATACCTGATTTAAAACGTCTGATGTTACTCCAAACAATGGATGGGTGTGAATTTGGGCTGATAGAATGGCAGAATCGTTCCCAACCTGCAAACTTTTTTTCTTTAAGAAATCTCTTAGTGCAAGCAATAGTATCACAAAGAATTTCAAAGTTGTTTTTAGTCATATTTTCATTGTAATTTTCTTCAGCTAGTTTTCTTTTGTTTACAGCTTGAGTACAATCACTGTCCCACCAGGGTGGAGATGGAATATTGTCAGTTGCTGAATTTTTTACAGGGAATACTTGATCTGCAGCCGCCAAGATTGCCTTGACTAATGCTTTATTACAACTATTACTGTCACCTTGCGAAATTTCAGGTAAAGATGAAAATTGGCATTCAACACTTTCTTTAAATTTATCCCAGTTGAGGTTATTGATTTTATGTTTAAGGCGAGGCTTCTGAGTATGGGGTGGAGATTTATTGGGACAACTAATAATTATAGGAAAATGATCGCTTCCAAATGTAGATGAAAGAGTATACCAAGATAATTTGGATGCTAAATTTGGAGTGCATATTGACAAATCTATAACACTAGTGCTTTCATTTGGGTTAGTGCGTCGGGTTGGGGATCCCGTATTCAACACACATAAATTGTGGAAATCAATTATTCCCAGTAGATCTTCCCCATGACAATTGGAAATAGAACTACCCCATGATTGATGCTGAGAATTAAAATCTCCTAAGATCATAAAAGGTTTAGGAAGCAAAGAAAGAAAGGAGTTTAATTCATTTAAAATTAATGCTGAAGGCCTAGGAATATAGATGGAAACATAACAAACTCCATCAACTAAAGCGGCAATGATAGAATAATCACTATCATGTTGGGGAAGAGAAATAAGCTTAAAGGAAAGAGAGTTTTTTATTAGTATGGCGACACCACCATACCCGTCTTGTCTGTCCTCTCTGAGACATGAGTATCCCCTGATCTGAAAAATAGAATCAGGTTTTAGCCATGTCTCAGAGAGGGCAAAGACATGTGGCTTAAATTTATTCAAAAGATAAATGAGATCACTTTTTTTACTAATTATGCTTCGGCAGTTCCACTGAACTACCTTGGCTTGATCCATATTGGACCGATAAATTTGTAATCGCTGCAATTACTGGGGCAACGTTGGATGGTTCTATATGTTTAGTTTGGGAAAGTAGATTTATTAAAGCAATGATAATATCAGCAACTGACTGTTGCTTGGTTTCAGTAGACGAAATATTTTGTTTAAGTGCACATCCATTAGAAGGCAAAGGAGCATCATATTCCTTTGTGAGCTCATTATGAGCGTGTTGGTCATATCCCTTAGAAAGAATAGGGGTAGACCAAGGTTTTTTGAAGACTGTTTTTTTGTATGATATTGTGGAACCTGGTTTAGGAGATTGTGAACTGACGGGGATAGAGTATTTCTGTGTCAATGGTTTGGTGTTTGTTGTTACTTCGGCAAAAGATTTTGAAACTGGAGGATGCAGTTTGGAAGCCTCAAAATAAGACAAACAATTTTCAGCCATTGTTAACTTTATGTGTTTTTGGCGAACAAATTCTGGGCATGTTTTGCTATTGGCGTAATGAGATCCTGAACATGAACAACACGTACCACAGTCTTCTTCAGTATTACATGTATCACCGGAATGATCTTGACCACATTTGAAACAACGCGGTTTGGACCTACATTGACTCTTTGTGTGTCCAAAACGGCAACAGTTATAGCATTGGATCGTAGGATAAGTGTAAAGCTCTACTGGCAAGGCATTATAACACATAAAAATGCGCTTGGGCAAAACTTGACCATCAAAGGTAAGCACAACTGTTTGTGATGGTTTCCATTGAGATTCGCCATTAACGTTTACTTTATAGTTAAGCCGTCTGACTTTAAGAATTTTACCGCATCCAATTGGAACATTAATGTTTTCGATCACTTCCTCTGGTGTCCATTCATTAGGCACGCCCCGAACTAAACCCATGCGGGTCACGTTAAAGGATGGGATGAATGCTCTTAAGTTGTTTGACGCCAAACTATTGTGTTTAATGAAAGAGTTAGCATTCAAGAAATGAGAGAAAGCTATGGTTATCCTGTTTCGTCCGATTCTCTTTAAGCTACCATTCACAATATTTTCAATCGAATGTTTCTTTAAAAACTTACCGAAAGCAATAGGGTGAAGTACTGTTCCGTCATTGGGGGCAGATTGTTCCCTTTGAATATGCACAACATACGGGCCACTATCAGTGGATTCATATAAATCTCTGGCTACTGGAGTTGGACGAGGGGTATCAACTGTATTAACTGATATTTCAGGAGTTTGATTAGGTATCTCAACAACAGATTCATTTTCTACACAATGACAATCTGTGGATTTGAGTTCAGTTTTATTTCTCCTCCTGCGTTTGTTACAGTGTTTACAAACTTTACTAATGCGGCTTCGCTTAAATGCCCTATTATTATTAATAGAGCTATCAGTTTCCATACCAGATTCGTTGGATACGATGGTCACATTACATCCAACAGAGGGAACCGTGCCCCCTGGGTCTGGTGGGTCATTCATGGTCGGAAAACAGCAAAAAGAACTTACCAGAAAATTATTTACACTAATAAACAGATAATATACACTACAAATCTAAAATATATACAATTTACTACTCAACTGATCAGTTTAATCTCGTAAAAAAATAATTTGATAATTTTCAATTAAAAACAACGACCGCCGCGAACGAAGGTTTCCCGCGCTTTTTCGGTAATAGTATTCTGTGAAATAACTTCATACGTGACGTGTATATGTGACGTAAAACTAGTTTTTATTTTGAGGCAACTGTCTTTTTGACATTTATGCCAGTTCCATTTCAATATAAGCGAAAAATTATGAGTTCCCGCGGAAAAGCCTGATTCATAATTTCAGGTGAAAACGCGAGCAGCTCCAAGTGGGAAATAAAATTAAAAATGTGAAAAAAAAAGTGCAAAATTTCTTCGGTATTCTGCGGATACTCACTATTGAGATCGTATGGGATATGATCATCATTACCTGTCTTCTTTCAGTAGTGTGGAGCCCTAGAATATATACATTGGAGAAAATACCAGCAGAGAAGCTCCACCGTACCCTGCAGATCTTCTAGTAATAATATTGCTCGAAGCTGCAGATACATTTCGTAGAGTCTGGCTAAGAAATGGCTGACACTCGAATTTCTTGCAAACTTTTTATATGACAACACTTAAGTGTTCCTACTTCCAATCCTTCAAATTGGGGGATTTTTTAGCGGAAAGTATTTAGGAAAATTTTATTTCAAAAAGCCATTTTTAAAACCAGCTTTTTGTACAACATTAACTAAAATAAATAAAAAAATCTTTCGTTTTCTAAAATTATATTCATCATAAATAAGTGCGTTTGTATAATGTTGATGATCATGTCAAGAACAACACAAGCTACTTTTACGTTTAATAATCGCATAATTAAAACACGGAAATAATTTACGGTATTTTTTTTTGGCTCCACGCTTTTGTGTATTTAGCCAGTGTCAAGTAATTGATAATTTCTCAATTAATATTATATAGTGTCAAGTCAAGTCACAGTCCAAGTCATCAAGTCAAGTCATACTCCTAGTAAAGCGGTGGCGACTTTACCAGAAGCTTCTATGTAGTTTTGGAAACAACACGAAAAGAAACGTTTCACTATCATTATACCACTTTCCCACACTCATGCCTGTAATGCAGCACTTAACGAATAAAATGCCACCAATTTTATGCACTAACACTGAAAATAACACAAGTTTTGGAAAATAATACAATGTGGCGACGCGATCTTTTTCGTTTTCCCTCCAAAACTACGGTATTATTATTTTATCTTTTTGATCACACTGACCAGACATGTATTTGTCAATGTCAAAATGACATCTTTCAATATTCATTGATGACGTTTGTTCCATACGAAGTATCTCTACCTAATCTGTGGTTTGTTCTAAAAAGTTAAAATCTTTCTTTTCCTGTGGCGTCTATGCGTGGACGCCCAAGTATTCTTTATTAATTTTTAAGTCGAAATGGTGAGCACGTTAGCCTAAAATATTTATTGATTGTTGTAACTACCAATACGTGGTTCAGGTGCTATTTATTTTATTTTGCATTGCTTCAGTGATTGTGATCATAAAGTTCGATTGTGATAATGTGTGCTAAAATGTTTCTAGTCATGTTTCGCCTACATTTCTATAAACAAGTATAAAGTCGAAAAGGCGTTAAAATGTATATATACAATCGGTGACTATGTGAGTCACCGATTGTCCCTAGACGTATTATTATATCCTAATCTTTAAATATGTTGTACCTAACCTCAATTTAAATGATGAAACACCGACACATGCGCGTCATCTGATGCTGCAAACGAAATAAAATTGATCTACAGTGCCATGTTTTATGTGTGCTGTATTGATGTTTTATTATCTCTTGTGGTATTCATGATTTTAAAGTGTCTCTGATAACACTCCCTAACCAATGCATTTGCACAAAACCAATGCCGGGAAGATTTACAAAGTTTAATTTTATAGGCTTTCGTGAAAGTTGTGAAGAACAAGCAGTATTTCAAGAGATACCAAGTTAAGTTCAAGAGGCGTCGTGAGGGAAAGACTGACTACTATGCCCGTAAACGCCTCGTTATCCAGGTAACGTATTGCCTTTTTAACCATAGGACTTTAGATTAGCACCATTCGATTTAAGGGGAGAAAGGGATGGGAGTGTAGAGGAACAGGTCTTCCTCCACACCCCCTAGTACCGGACTTCTCCTCACCCCTTTCCGGACCGGTTGGAGGAGAGCTAGAGAAAATGGTTCCTCAACAACCCCCTAGTCTAGGCAATGTCACTTTTGTACTTTGAGGTTAAGTAAAAAAAAAACATACAAAAATATTGATAAATAAATTTCCAATTTTAATTAAATCAAATTAGATTAAATTATTGAATTGCAAAAGCAATTGACTTTTACTTCTGGTTAGTTGCAAATCTGCTGAGCTGAGAATCTGGTAAACTGCTCTGGAGGGCTTAAGACATGAAGCCTTCATATTTAGATCTTTGTCATCTTCATGAAAACCTCTAACTCAAACAGTGATAATTTAAAGTCAAGCCTTTTTAACCTATGAGGTGACTACTGACACACAGTGAGAGAAGCAATATCATACTACTTGACCATGTGTTCTCTACTGTATTTTTCTAATGTTTTATATGTTTTTTTAAAGGACAAGAATAAATACAATACACCCAAATACCGCCTGATTGTGCGTCTCTCCAACAAAGATGTCACTTGCCAGGTGGCATACTCTCGCATCGAAGGAGACCATGTTGTCTGTGCTGCCTACTCTCATGAACTTCCCCGTTATGGCATCAAGGTATGCTCACACTATGTTAATAATTATCATATCACTTTTTTTGCATCAACTTTATTTACATGATGATTTAGAACGGGCGGTCTGAAGCTAACGTACAAAGGCATTAAATCCTGTTGTTATATGTTCATTACTGATGTTTTATTATACCACTGTGAACAATTGTAAATAGTTCAAACCAGCTTCAATATATAGATGGTTGTTTTAGTGTGGTTTGACCAACTATGCTGCTGCTTACTGCACCGGACTGCTCCTTGCTAGAAGACTGCTCCAGAGACTAGGACTTGATTCTCTTTACACTGGTGCCACTGAAATCACCGGGGACGAATATAATGTAGAACCAGTTGACAATGGACCAGGAGCTTTCAGGTATGTACTTATTTAAATCAATCATCATGTTTTTTGCTTAATCTATGATATAAAATTTATGAATACTATAAATCTCAATGTGCAGTGGAAAATTTATCAAAACTTCCCCACTACAAAAGCTGTGATGATAACTTTACAATTAATGTAGAATTAAATAAGTATTTATTTTATGTGGGTTTTTAATATTGGAATACTTACTACAATATCAGATGCTTATTATGAATTATTTGTACTAAATGATGATATGATTACGGGCGGTCTGAAAGCAAGTACAATGCTATCAAAAAATGTTGTTTCGTAATGTGCTGATTTAATAACATTAAGCTGTAACATAACCCCTCCTTGTGTATCCTTAAAATAAACATGCATAATATTCTTCCAGGTGTTATCTTGATGTTGGTCTTGCTCGTACCACCACTGGTGCTCGAGTATTTGGAGCCATGAAGGGTGCTGTGGATGGAGGCCTCAATGTACCCCATTCCCTTAAGAGGTTCCCTGGATATGATGCTGAAGCAAAAAAATTCAATGCTGAGGTTCACAGGTACATTCTTTGCCTAACTAAAAGTACATGTAAACTAAAATTAGTTACTACTGAAAATGCTCCTTTCATCCTCCAAATAATAACTGCTTCTATTGTTCGGACAGCCTTATTGGAGCAACATTATCTCATCAAGGCATTTTGGTTGTCATAAGATGTATCAAAAACATTTTAAAACCGGCTTTGAAAACAAGTTTCACAAATTGTTCTTTTTGCAGTGGTTTTAATGACTATGATATTTTAATTGTTTGCAGGTTTGTTTCAATGCTTATCTGTTACAGAGAACACATCTTTGGACAGCATGTGGCCAACTACATGAAAAGTCTACAGGCCGATGATGACGATATTTACAGAAGACAGTTTAGCAAATACATCAAACTTGGTGTTTCTGCTGATGAAGTAAGTTGATTAATTACTAATCATTCATGTGGCCCTATATACGTCCAACCAAATTACGACTCTTATTAGTACATCTGAGAGTGGTGTCGAATTTGGACAACAAAATGTACAAAAGCAGTTCTATCATATTAAAATATTTCGAAAATTGTAAATGTTCGAAATCAGACTGATTATGTCACAAATTATGTTATTGGACTATAAGATGAACATTTATGTTAACAAATCTGTATTGCAACATGCTGGGTATGCTATTTGCTGATGGAGGGCTGGAGCATTGTTGGAATGTCTACATAGCAATGCCAATATAGTTATATGCCAATATATTTTATGTGTAACTGTCTTGTTTAGTGGTGGTTAGGCATGGAGCACTTTACTAGGAACATGTGAAAAATAATGTTTTTTTTTTTTTCATAGGTTACAACTGCTACTTTCATGACTTACTAATCAGGGTGATAGTCTCACTATGAATCTTCAGAATCAAATCTCATAATATGTGACTAACATCAGAGTTGAATATTATATATTTTGTTTATTTGTTAGTATACAAAGTACCTATAGTATTCAGTTATCTATGTCCATAGGTACTGTAGTAAAATTTATCTTGTTTAACTTAAGACATAGCATTAGATTTCATTTTATCATTTGTAGCAGGTCAAAACTTTGCTAGGTTGCTCTTAAATCACATATCTGTTCCAATTTATAAAGCATTGCCAGTTGCTATTTTTCATTTCATTTCAAAAATTCTTTATTTTTATAAATATTTCATGTTACATACAACTTAGCGCTAGAATCTAAGCTATATCTGTGTTAAAATTGATGTTTTTCAGGCTAAAGACCGCCTTTTAAACTTTTAGTACAATATGTAAAAAAAATAAAGTTCTCATTGAATCATAATCGAGGGTAGTTACATTAAGTTTTTACATAAATATTGTTTCTATGTACTACTGAGCTACTTCATATGTTTATATCCTGATAAATGATATGTGATATGCTGATATCAATGACAAAAATAAATTGTATCATCAAATAGAAGTAAAAGCACCAATAATTTCCATGCCTAATTGCCTAGTAGTGTATTAAAAAGTCTGGTTTACATTATAGCAAACATTGAATTATTAATTTTATTTCTCAGATTGAATCACTGTACCAGAAAGCTCACTCCTCAATCCGTGCTGACCCATCTCACAAGAAGAAGGACAGCAAAAAGGACCCAGCTAAGCAGAAACGCTGGAACAAGCGCAAACTAACCTTGGCTGAGAGGAAGAACAGAATCAAGCAGAAGAAGATATCTTTTGTAAAGAGGGCACAGGCTCAGGTTGCTGAATCATAGGCTGTTTATTACCATCAATAAATGCCTGATTTAGACATTTTGTTTTATTTTTGTAATAAATTTTTGTGTACTGAAACCATACATTACCCGATACATTTGGAAAATGGGTACTATACAGATAGATTAAACTGATGAAAGTTTTTTTGGGTAGAGTAACATTCAGTTTCCAGTATAAAAAGTTACTCTGGTAATATTCTGTGCATCGAGTACCATATATACTCTGCAGAGTAAATTGGATCATAGAATATATAGAACTAGCGGCCCGTCCCGCTTCGCACATTTATTTTCGATGATAAATATTAGGTCTTTACCTATGAAATTGCCGTTTTGTTTGAAAAAAGTTAAAGTATTTTTTTTTTCGAACTTATTTATTTCTTTTATTCAAAGTAATCACCCCTGCAATCAATGCATCTTTGCCAACGCTGTGGCAGTTTATGGATGCCCTTCTTGAAAAAATCAGCAGGACGGGAGACAACAAACTCTTCAAAGGCGTTTTGTACTGCCTCTCGGGAATTGAATTTTTTTCCCGCTAAAAAGTTGTCCAAATTTTGGAAAAGTAATAGTCGATAGGCGCAAGATCTGGTGAGTATGGCGGATGAGGGAGAGCTGCCAAACCCAACTCATGCAGCTTAGATACGGTCTGTTGTGCAGTATGGGGTCGCGCGTTGTCGTGAAGTAGCAGTGGAGACGACCGATTGACCAAAGCTGGTTGCAGACGTGCGAGTTTCGCCATCATTGTGGTCAGTTTTTCAATGTACACATCTGCAGTAATGCTCTCGCCGTTTTGTAAAAAGCTATGATGAATCACACCAGCACTAGACCACCAAACTGTGACCATCACCTTTCTAGGGGTCATTTTTCGTTTTGCACATTACTTTGGTACCGAACCAGGATCTAACCAACTTGCTGAGCGCTTTCGATTGTCAAAAAGAATCCATTTTTCGTCGCACGTAACAATTCGGTTCAAAATTCCTTCATTTCTGTGCCTGTTAAGCAGCGCAAGGCAAGTCTCGACGCGTACGTTGCGCTGGCGATCGTTAAGTTCGTGGGGCACCCATCTATCAAGCTTTTTTATCTTGCCAATCTGTCGCAAATGGACCAATTTTGTTTTGATGCTAACATCAAAAGCTGCTGCCAGCTCAGCTGTAGATTGAGATTCATCAGCTTCCACAATCGCCTTTAATTCATCATTGTTGACCAAAATTTCCGGACGACCACGAGGTTCATTTTTCAAGTCAAAATTCCCAGAACGGAACCGAGCAAACCAATAACGGGTTGTACGTTCGTTTGTACAGTTCTCTCCGTAAACGTCGTTGATGTTACGTGTCGTTTGTGCCGCGTTGGTGCCACGACGGAAATCATATTCCATAATTACACGAAATTTCAAAGTATCCATTATGAGGAAAAATGTTGAAATGTAATGAAAATACAACGCTAATCAATAAACAAAAGACTTATATTGTAAATAGAATGTCATATTTTTAAAACAAAATTAATTTGAATTTAGAATTAATAGCCAATCAAAACTTTTTTTGTTTGAAAAAGTCTGTACTGCAATACGGCAATTTCATAGGTAAAGACCTATTATTTTATAGGGATTTTTTTTACACCTTGGGTAACGTTATTGTAGTTTTAGTAGGGATCCTTATTTTTTTCTTGCAATTAAAATAGCCTATATTAATCTGTGATAATGTAGCATTCAAATGGTGAAAGAATTATCAAAATCGGTGCAGTACTTTTTGAGCCAATTCGTTACAAACGTACAAATCTTTCCTCTTTATAATCAAAGAGTATAAAATATTAGTATATATAACACGACGCTCGAGTTTTGGTATCACAGACTAAGAAGAGATACTGTTTATACGCACATATATATGTTCTTTGTACTGTTTGGTGTTGATTAAGTCCAAAGATAATGGTGTCTAATCTGTTGGCACAAACTAGACTAAACTTAACTAAAATTAGGTTTAGTCGTGTCAAACGACGTTCGCTAATCTGTTGTCGCATTTTTAAACTTAATTTTAGTTGGATTCTCTAAATTTAATTTTAGTTACTCAACTTAGTTTAAGTGGTATTTTGCTAATCTGTTGTACCAAATTTACGTCAAACTACGCCTAATATTAGAAACGTCAAACTAAAATTAGTTGGCTTCTAAATTGGTGTACACTTAAATTATTTACGAAATATAACAATCATTTAGGGCTTGTGCCAGTACCAGAAATTATCAGGATGGATGAATATGTGGTTTCAGCTCTTATGGATTCATCAGAAAGGTAACATTTATAAAACCTACCTACACTTAAAGAAATCATTTAAACCATATTAACTACAAGTTTCTTTCAGAAATTACCAAGAAAGGATAAGGCTGGAAGGTTTAAGGGATAATTCAAATCTTTTTGAATTAGCCGAGGAGAAATTTAAAAAACAGTTTCGCCTTCCCAAAACTTGTCTGATATATTTAATTGACACTTTAAATGATCCACAGTTAGATGAAAAGTTCCTTCCATAAAACACATAAAAGTTTGTATGTGTTTGTATACCTACTTGTTACTCATATTTCAAATTTCGTTATATTATTATCCCTTATATGTCCCTTTACAGACTTTAGCCTCACTACAATTTTTTTTTACAGGCTGCTGAAATTGTCTTGGCCAACCAAGACAATTTTTTAGGTCTAAGTAAACCAGCAGTAGTTAGCAGATACCTGGAACTTGTCACTAATGCCATATTAGAAAACTTAACTTCAATACATGTAAAATTTCCTACAACGCACACTGAAAAAGAATCAGCAAAGGCAGAGTAAGCGTTTAATTTCTGTTTACAGTTATTTGTCATAAGTACCTATCTATGTTCAGGGCCCACAAAAACCAATAATTAGTAGGTAGCAATATAAAGTGTTATTTGTTTCAGATTTCTGGCCTTATATAACATGCCCAACACTCTAGGTGCTATAGATGTCACACACATTGCAATAGTGAAACCACCACTTGGTCATCGTACTGCACCTGGAAACCTTTTTTACAATAGAAAAGGGTTTTACAGCATTAATTGCCATATTGTGAGAATTTATTTATATTTGTACCTACTACATCACCCATTATACTAAATAAGAATTTTTCTTTTATGTAATATAGGTACTTATTTAAGTAGCTACCTAGCTACTTTATAAAACAATACTCAATCACTTATGCATCCTCTTAGGTGTGCAGTGCAAACGCAAAATCGTGGCATTAAACCCTAATTTCCCTGGGTCCACACATGATGCAGCCATCTGGAGGGCATCACAAGTCCAAGAATTTCTACGAAATGAGTTTGTGCATGGAGAAAGAAACCAGTGACTTTTGGGTAACTTTGTATTTATTACTCACTTGTTTTTTTTTAAATCATAAGGCATACATAGATTTACTTTAAACTTTATTTAACTACAGGTAACAAGGGGTACCTTCTGCAACCAGGGCTCCTGACTCCTGTTATGGCACCACCCTCTACAAATGAAACCACCTGCGAGTGCCATTGCAGGGCAAGAAATATTGTTGAGATGTGCATTGGCCGATAAAAACCAAATTTAGATGCTTTCATAGACATCGCTGCCTGCATTATGAACCAACAAAGCCAGCTAAAATTATATTATGCTGTTGCACTATATTTAATATTTTTATTGATGCTGGTAAGTGAATATGAGCAGATTGTTATTAAAATACATTTATAATCAATGTGGGGTTCAAAAGTTATTACACTAAAATTAATATTTATTTTTGCAGATTTGGATGAACTCGATTGAGAGCAAGATTCATCCCCCGATGGAATGGAGGATGAATATCATGAAATTGATTTCCTTGAGGAGGGAAGAGAGATATACCAATTTGTCATAAATAACTATTTTACATAAAATAAACCATTCAAATAATACACAAGGTTTTATTTCTTAATATTTTAATAATAAATTATCATCATTAGGTATAACACTTCAACAATAAAAATAATCAACAATTAACAAAATACAAATATTTTTTTAAGGGACTCTAAACAACTACAACTTAGCGAGGTACAAATGAGAGCAGTTTGTGCATGCCCTCAATGAAAATGGAAGTAGTAGATGGTAAAACCATGATAAGTCAAATTTACTGTGTGGTGTTATCATCTTGTTGGAAGAGTACAGGTAGGCTCACTGAACGAATAGCAGCTGCTAATATTTCAGCAGCCTGCACTATGCTCTCCCTTAATAGCCTACCATTTTCATTGAGGGCTTGCACTAAATTGTTATTCACTGGAGACCGGGGAGGCCTTTGCACTCTACATCGAACACAGCGGGTGCACATGGGTCTCCAAGCTTCCGCTCCCATGTCTGCTTGAGGTTCAGCCTCCACAGAGGGTGGCATGTCTGGTAGGTGTGGCTCTGGCAAAGGTTAACTCACAGAGGCAGGCTGGATTCCCTGTAAAAAGAAAGTGTAAGTATAAATTATGCAACTACACAATTTTAAGTTTGGTGCCTGCCACACAGACTTAGAAATCTGGTTTAGGTAAGTACATTAAAATGTAAAACTGTGAATGAATACCTAATAAGTATATAATCATGCCTAAATGTGGTACAATTGTATACCTATTAACATAGCATCATAAATTGTTAATATACCCATATTATAAAAAGTCTCATCCCCGCAGTCATGAAACTTTAAATAAAATTTGTTGGTAACAACACATGAGGAACACCAGAATAGTAGTGTGCAGGAGAGGAGACCTATATCAAACAGTGGGTTGACACAAACCAACATAATGAAAAATGCACCTATAACTGCAGTTAACACTTTTAGAGCCCACTATGTGGCTTAATAAGCCTTTATTCAATATTAAATCATCATTCATGCAGTTTGTCTTTAAAAATAATGTAGATAACTAGGTAATTAATCAAATTATTACCATTTCCATCTGGCAGAATCCTTCAACAGAGGCAGACCCATCTATGTCTAGAATTTTCACTTCCATATCAGTCAGGTCTGCCTCTGCCGGTCCTCCGCCTGTGACGCGTATAGATGTTTGCACCTTGCGAGCCTTAGCCTTCACCTTTCCCACCCACAAATTCCATAACTGCAAATAATGAAGTTATTATTAAAAAAAAATTCACATACATGTACATTTTAAAAAAAATTGGTGTCTTGCATAAACTTACATGCTGCCACTGCTGTGCAGTCCTGCTGTAGCCAAGTTGGTTTAAGCTGTTGCTTAAAGCCGCCTAAAACTCAACGACCCATGTCATGTGGCAGCCTGATTTCCTAGAAAAGTAGACTTCCTGTAATTAAAGGTATGTGCAGTTATTATTTATGAATGACTTTACTGTTTATATGTAAAGTTTACATAATGAAATCATTGTTCAAGATGGCTTTAAAGATTTATGCGTAGGTATGAAAAAAAATAACTAGTATCATTCTTACCTCTCACCATTTCAAAATTATTATGTAGCCACTCGACTAGCAGCTCCTGCTAGCGTTTGTTCATTCGCTTTCTATTTTCCATAATGGAAAATATAATATAATAGCATTCTGTGTGGAATTTTCACTAATTTCACATTTAATTTTAAAACGTAGTGGTTATATGCTCTTTGAATTTCACAATAATTTTTTTTGTCACTTGATTTTTCCACAGATATCAACAAAAATGCGCTCACGCCACAGATAGTAATAGCGTACAGTTCATGCTTTTCAACCAAAAAATTAACAAAATATGTTCTGAAGTTATTTATTTTAATTGTTTAATATTTTCACATACTTTTAATAAATTAAAACAGGGCTGTTTATAATATATTTGTCATTCACCAATGATTCCGTTCGTTCTTCACCCAGATAGAAACAACACTATCAATTCAATTTAGTAACTGTCAAAATCGAACTTAGTCCTGTCAATACGATTTTTAAATTTAATTCGACGTGACAACAGATTAGCTTTTATGAATCTCTAAATTAAAATTAGAGATTTTTTAGTTTGGTTTAGTTTAGAGAGTGGTACAACAGATTCGACACCAATGGTGTCTAATCTGTTGGCACAAACTAGACTAAACTTAACTAAAATTAGGTTTAGTCGTGTCAAACGACGTTCGCTAATCTGTTGTCGCATTTTTAAACTTCATTTTAGTTGGATTCTCTAAATTTAATTTTAGTTACTCAACTTAGTTTAAGTGGTATTTTGCTAATCTGTTGTACCAAATTTACGTCAAACTACGCCTAATATTAGAAACGTCAAACTAAAATTAGTTGGCTTCTAAATTGGTGTACACTTAAATTATTTACGAAATATAACAATCATTTAGGGCTTGTGCCAGTACCAGAAATTATCAGGATGGATGAATATGTGGTTTCAGCTCTTATGGATTCATCAGAAAGGTAACATTTATAAAACCTACCTACACTTAAAGAAATCATTTAAACCATATTAACTACAAGTTTCTTTCAGAAATTACCAAGAAAGGATAAGGCTGGAAGGTTTAAGGGGTAATTCAAATCTTTTTGAATTAGCCGAGGAGAAATTTAAAAAACAGTTTCGCCTTCCCAAAACTTTTCTGATATATTTAATTGACATTTTAAATGATCCACAGTTAGATGAAAAGTTCCTTCCTTAAAACATATAAAAGTTTGTATGTGTTTGTATACCTACTTGTTACTCATATTTCAAATTTCTTTATATTATTATCCCTTATATGTCCCTTTACAGACTTTAGCCTCACTACAATTTTTTTTACAGGCTGCTGAAATTGTCTTGGCCAACCAAGACAATTTTTTAGGTCTAAGTAAACCAGCACTAGTTAGCAGATACCTGGAACTTGTCACTAATGCCATATTAGAAAACTTAACTTCAATACATGTAAAATTTCCTACAACGCACACTGAAAAAGAATCAGCAAAGGCAGAGTAAGCGTTTAATTTCTGTTTACAGTTATTTGTCATAAGTACCTATCTATTTTCAGGGCCTACAAAAACCAATAATTAGTAGGTAGCAATATAAAGTGTTATTTGTTTCAGATTTCTGGCCTTATATAACATGACCAACACTCTAGGTGCTATAGATGTCACACACATTGCAATAGTGAAACCACCACTTGGTCATCCTACTGCACCTGGAAACCTTTTTTACAATAGAAAAGGGTTTTACAGCATTAATTGCCATATTGTGAGAATTTATTTATATTTGTACCTACTACATCACCCATTATACTAAATAAGAATTTTTCTTTTATGTAATATAGGTACTTATTTAAGTAGCTACCTAGCTACTTTATAAAACAATACTTAATCACTTATGCATCCTCTTAGGTATGCAGTGCAAACGTAAAATCGTGGCATTAAACCCTAATTTCCCTGAGTCCACACATGATGCAGCCATCTGGAGGGCATCACAAGTCCAAGAATTTCTACGAAATGAGTTTGTGCATGGAGAAAGAAACCAGTGACTTTTGGGTAACTTTGTATTTATTACTCACTTGTTTTTTTTTTAAATCATAAGGCATACATAGATTTACTTTAAACTTTATTTAACTACAGGTAACAAGGGGTACCTTATGCAACCAGGGCTCCTGACTCCTGTTATGGCACCACCCTCTACAAATGAAACCACCTGCGAGTGCCATTGCAGGGCAAGAAATATTGTTGAGATGTGCATTGGCCGAAAAAAAACAAATTTAGATGCTTGCATAGACATCGCTGCCTGCATTATGAACCAACAAAGCCAGCTAAAATTATATTATGCTGTTGCACTATATTTAATATTTTTATTGATGGTAAGTGAATATGAGCAGATTGTTATAAAAATACATTTATAATCAATGTGGGGTTCAAAAGTTATTACACTAAAATTAATATTTATTTTTGCAGATTTGGATGAACTCGATTGAGAGCAAGATTCATCCCCCGATGGAATGGAGGATGAATATCATGAAATTGATTTCCTTGAGGAGGGAAGAGAGATACGCCAATTTGTCATAAATATTTTACATAAAATAAACCATCCAAATAATACACAAGGTTTTATTTCTTAATATTTTAATAATAAATTATCATCATTAGGTATAACACTTCAACAATAAAAATAATCAACAACTAACAAAATACAAATATTTTTTTAAGGGACTCTAAACAACTACAACTTAGCGAGGTACAAATGAGAGCAGTTGGTGCATGCTCTCAATGAAAATGGAAGTAGTAGATGGTAAAACCATGATAAGTCAAATTTACTGTGTGGTGTTATCATCTTGTTGGAAGAGTACAGGCAGGGTCACTGAACGAATAGCAGCTGCTAATATTTCAGCAGCCTGCACTATGCTCTCCCTTAATAGCCTACCATTTTCATTGAGGGCTTGCACTAAATTGTTATTCACCGGAGACCGGGGAGGCCTTTGCACTCTACATCGAACACAGCGGGTGCACATGGGTCTCCAAGCTTCCGCTCCCATGTCTGCTTGAGGTTCAGCCTCCACAGAGGGTGGCATGTCTGGTAGGTGTGGCTCTGGCAAAGGTTGACTCACAGAGGCAGGCTGGATTCCCTGTAAAAAGAAAGTGTAAGTATAAATTATGCAACTACACAATTTTAAGTTTGGTGCCTGCCACACAGACTTAGAAATCTGGTTTAGGTAAGTACATTAAAATGTAAAACTGTGAATGAATACCTAATAAGTATATAATCATGCTTAAATGTGGTACAATTGTATACCTATTAACATAGCATCATAAATTATTAATATACCCATATTATAAAAAGTCTCATCCCCGCAGTCATAAAACTTTAAATAAAATTTGTTGGTAACAACACAGGAGGAACACCAGAATAGTAGTGTGCAGGAGAGGAGACCTATATCAAACAGTGGGTTGACACAAGCCAAGATAATTAAAAATGTACCTATAACTGCAGTTAACACTTTTAGAGCCCACTATGTGGCTTAATAAGCCTTTATTCAATATTAAATCAGCATTCATGCAGTTTGTCTTTAAAATTAATGTAGATAACTAGGTAATTAATCAAATTATTACCATTTCCATCTGGCAGAATCCTTCAACAGATGCAGACCCATCTATGTCTAGAATTTTCACTTCCATATCATTCCGGTCTGCCTCTGCCGGTCCTCCGCCTGTGGCGCGTATAGATGTTCGCACCTTGCGAGCCTTAGCCTTCACCTTTCCCACCCACAAATTTCATACCTGTAAATAATGAAGTTATTATTAAAAGAAAATTCACATACATGTACATTTAAAAAAAAATAGTGTCTTGCATAAACTTACATGCTGCCACTGCTGTGCAGTCCTGCTGTAGCCAAGTTGGTTTAACCTGTTGCTTAAAGCCGCGTAAAACTCAACGACCCATGTCATGTGGTAGTCTGATTTCCTAGAAAAGTAGACTTCCTGTAAGTAAAGGTTATGGTAAGTTTGGTTTGGTAAGTAAGGTATATAAATTAAGGGTAAATTATTTATGAATGACTTTACTGTTTATATGTAAAGTTTACATAATGAAATCATTGTTCAAGAGGGCTTTAAAGATTTATGCGTAGGTATGAAAAAAAAAAAACTAGTATCATTCATACCTCTCACCGTTTCTAAATTATTATGTAGCCACTCGACTAGCAGCTCCTGCTAGCGTTTGTTCATTCGCTTTCTATTTTCCATAATGGAAAATATAATATAATAGCGTTCTGTGTGGAATTTTCACTAATTTCACATTTAATTTTAAAACGTAGTGGTTATATGCTCTTTGAATTTCACAATAAATTTTTTGTCACTTGATTTTTCCACAGATAACAACAAAAATGCGCTCACGCCACAGATAGTAATAGCGTACAGTTCATGCTTTTCAACCAAAAAATTAACAAAATATGTTCTGAAGTTATTTATTTTAATTGTTTAATATTTTCACATACTTTTAATGAATTAAAACAGGGCTGTTTATAATATATTTGACACCAATGGTGTCGAATCTGTTGTACCACTCTCTAAACTAAACCAAACTAAAAAATCTCTAATTTTAATTTAGAGATTCATAAAAGCTAATCTGTTGTCACGTCGAATTAAATTTAAAAATCGTATTGACAGGACTAAGTTCGATTTTGACAGTTACTAAATTGAATTGATAGTGTTGTTTCTATCTGGGTGAAGAACGAACGGAATCATTGGTGAATGACAAATATATTATAAACAGCCCTGTTTTAATTTATTAAAAGTATGTGAAAATATTAAACAATTAAAATAAATAACTTCAGAACATATTTTGTTAATGTTAATATAAATACCAACATTTATTTAATGTATAATATTTATTAGTTTTTTCACCAAGTGACAAGACAGAATAATGACAATGGAAAAGAGAAAATAATATGATATAAATCAAAGAGTCTGAATGATATTACTTTGAGGTCAGGATATAACATTCCTCCTCACTCTAACTCTTCAATAAGCCGTCATGGAGGCCTGGATATCCTGGAGCTCCTTCGAAGAGTCGGTTCTGTATTAATGACAGGAGTATCAGGAGTAATGGGTGATGCCTCAGACGGTGTGGCTGTTGTTGAAGATGGTGTTCCAGTGGGTGTTTGAAAAGGCGTTGAGTTAGTGTCCACTGTGGTCGTTTCTTCCGTTGTTTCAGCTCTTTGTCTTATATGATCTGCATGTCTGCGCTTCAATATTCCTTCAGGTGTTCTGATTATATATGAGTATTTGTGAGTTCTTTTTTCTATCTCAGCTGGTTCCCATTTTTTTTGTTGTTTGGTACGAATATAAACCTTACTACCTGGTTGGTGGGTAGGAGTTTGGTTTGTATTTTCCATCATTATGTTTGCTTGTATTTCTTTATGTCGTAACATTTTTTTTGGTACTTGGACGAGCATTGTCTAAAATACAATTTAATTGTCTTCCAAACATCATGTAAGCTGGAGACTTTAGGGTAGTATTATGAGGCGTGTTTCTGTAGGAAAAAAGAAAATCTCTAAGTCTTTCTGTTGTGTTTATGTTTTGATTCCCACTAGCCATGCGACTTTTAAAAGTGCGTACCAAGCGTTCAGCTAATCCGTTGGTACGTGGATGATACGGGGACGATGTTATGTGAGTAATTCCTCTCTCTTTACAGTAGGTTTTAAATTTATCAGACGTAAACTGAGGGCCGTTGTCGGATACTATAATTTCAGGTAATCCAAATGTTGTAAAAATATCGCTTAGTACATCGCATAATTTGTCAGAAGTTATGTTATTCATGGGCCTCACTTCAATCCATTTCGATAGTGCATCACATAGAACCAGCCAGTATTTGCCTTGGAAAGGTCCTGCAAAATCGATGTGTATTCGCTCCCATACTTTGTCAGGAATGGACCATGAATATACCGGTAATTCCGAATTGTTTGGTCGATTTTCTTGACACCCTCGACACGTTTTGACATAATTGTCAACATCTTCTTCAATTGAAGGCCACCAAACATAAAAACGTATGAGTGCTCTCATGGCGGATATGCCAGGATGTCCTCGGTGTAGATATTTTAATGTTAATCTTCTCATAGAAAATGGTATAACGATTCTACCTTGCCATAATAGAATTTTATTTTCCACAGATATCTCGTTTCGTTTTTTGAAGAATGGTTGTATGTTATTGTCATTGTAACTGTAAGTGCTCCAGTTTGTTTTCATGTACTGTATAACTTTCATCAGCGTTGTATCTCGCTTAGTATGCTCTTTGACAGTTTCTTCATTAATAGATAAATCTACGAATTTTCTTTCATTTAAGCTTTGTACGATTTTATTAACTGCACATTCGTCCTTAGAAGGCTGTTCATCTGTGTTTGGCATTCTGGACAATGAATCAGCAAGAATGTTATTCTCTCCTTTTGTATATATAATTTCATAATCATAGCTACCGATCATCAAAGCCCACCTGATAAGACGATTGTTAACTAACTTTGGTAAGTTTCTGTTAGTTCCGAGTATATAAATGAGTGGTTTGTGATCGGTTATCAGGGTGAATTTAGACCCTCGTAGATATTGATCGAATTTTTTTATGCCAAAAAATATTGCTAGTGCTTCTCGATCTATGACTGAGTACTTACTCTCTGCTGGTTTTAATTTTCTTGAAGCAAATGCTATTGGTTGCACATTGTTGTTCTTTTTATGGTATAAGACAGCCCCCACTCCCTTTTCTGAGGCGTCACATGCTAAAAATAAGGGTTGTTTTTCGTCAAATGCAATAAGAGGTTTAGATTTTGCTATACATTTCTTTGTTTTCTCAAATATCGTGTTTTCATGTTCAGTCCATTTCCATTTTTGTTTTTGTCCCGTAATACTATGCAATTCTGCACAAATGCTATGTAAATGAGGTATAAATCGTTCATAAAAATTCACTAATCCAAGAAATGATCGCAACTCTTTAACGTTCTCAGGTGTTGATGCTTTGAGAATAGCCTCCACTTTGGATTTTGTTGGTTTAATACCATCTTTACTTATTGTGTGGCCTAGGTATTCTATTTCGTTTTGAAGAAAGGTGCATTTCTTTAGGTTTACTTTGAGCCCAGCATTTTTTAGTTTATTGAACACTAGCGTTAATGTTGTAAGGTGTTCCTGCTCATTTTTACCAGTTACAGCAATGTCATCAAAGTATATGGCAATATTAGGTATGTTTTCTAATAGTTTCTCGAGGTATTGCTGGAAAATTGATGGAGCTGTAGTTATTCCGAATGGCATTCTGTTATATTGGAAATATCCTTTGTGTGTTGAGATGGTTAGATACTTTTTTGACTGAGGTGCTATTTTAAATTGCAGGTATGCGTCTTTCAGATCAATTTTTGAATATTTTTCTCCGTTAGCAAGACGTTGTCTTAAATAATCAAACTGTGGTACTGGATGCGTATGTGATATTAATACTGGGTTGAGAGTCGTGCGATAATCTCCGCATATCCTTATTTGTCCGTTAGGTTTGACGACGTTCACAGTTGGTGTTGCCCATTCTACTGGTGTTTTGTTAGGGTCAACGCTTTCAATGATCCCTTCTTTCATTAGTCGTTCCAGTTCAAGTTCAACGTTTTTCCGAATACTGAACTTAATTGGTCTTGATGGTAAATGTTTTGGTTCGGCTCCAGGCTTCACATGAATATTTACTTCATAGCCCTTTACTTCTCCCAATTTGTTATCAAAAAGTTCGTTGTTTGTGTTAATAATTTGTTTCAGAGTCATTGTTTGATGTTTAATGGAGTAAACAGGATTAGGAAATGGCATATTAAAAATTTCGCTCCATTGTAAGCCAAATAACATAGGATGCGCATTTTTTATTACAACGACTGGTACAATTTTTTGTTTCCCTTGTATTTCAACTGTAACGTCTGTTATTCCTTTTGGTTTGAGTTTGTGGTCACCGTATGCTCGTAGTTTAGGTCCTTCCATTAGTTCTGGTGATCCGATTTCCCTCCAAAATGCAGTACTAATGATTGAGTAGATAGAGCCTGGATCCCAATCCATGGTACAATGGAAACCGTTGATCGTTATGTCAATTTTCTTGCACCGCATATTGGCAGCGTTAATTTTATACACATTTGATTCCTCATCACTCTCATCAGAAGAATCACTTCTAGTAGAGGTGGACGGTCTGTTGATTACAAATCTGTTCTCCTTTTTTAGTATGCTGTTTACTCTTTTGTTATTGTTGTTGGTAGTGTTTGTTGTTTCTTGTCTAAATGATATATAGGCTCTTCCGGACTTTAGACAACAACTTTCGTAATGGCCTTTTGATTGGCATGCTTTACAAATATGATTGGAAGCTGCACAGTTATTAAAATCATGTTTTTCACCGCTTCCACATCGTTTGCACTGATTTTTGGTTAATGGACGTTTTTTATTACTATTGTTTCTATTGAATTTGTTTGTATTTCTCTGCTTGATACGCTGTACCGTGTAGTCATTATTCGTGTTATCATTTTCTGCTAATTCCCGTGACTGAGCGACAGAAAATATTTGTTCAAATGTAATTTCAGTCATTTTCCCATCAGCGTTCCTATCTTGAAGATCTGGCCATTTTTGTTTCAAATCTATTTCCAGCATTTCATGGTTAAGACCTGTTGCGAAACGGTCGCGTAATTGTCGCTCTAACAAATCGCCTTTATACCCACATTCTTTACTAAGTTCTTTTAATTTGTTTGCATAAGTGTCCATAGACTCATTATCTTTTCTTGTGCAATTCCAAAACTCTGTTAACGCTTTGTATCTTGTAGTTTTCTTATGGTAAAAACTGCAAAATTTCTCTTTTATTTCCTCGTAAGTTCGTGACGGAAATGTGTTGATAAAAGCAGTTCTAATGTTGTGCAAAACATTCGGTGGTAGACACGTTATGAATAGATCTTTTTGTATTGCTTTGTATTCGGCGCCATAGATATTGCATTTCGTTTCAAAAAATTCTATAAAATTTTCCGCTGATGTTGTTTCAGGGTTAAATTTATCGTGTGAAAAATCCTTAATTTTTGTACTTATATCACTTACGCCTCTTTTGGGTTCATCTGGATGTGTGTCCGTTGTACGTTGTGCAGTTTGAACTGTTAAGATTCGTAAGAGTTCAGTTAGTTGTTGTTGTTGGGCTTGTTGTACCCTTAGAAAATCCGTAAACTGTTGTGTGTTCATTTTATTTACCTTCGTCGCCACATAATATAAATACCAACATTTATTTAATGTATAATATTTATTAGTTTTTTCACCAAGTGACAAGACAGAATAATGACAATGGAAAAGAGAAAATAATATGATATAAATCAAAGAGTCTGAATGATATTACTTTGAGGTCAGGATATAACAAATGTTTTGGTTGAAAAGCATGAACTGTACGCTATTACTATCTGTGGCGTGAGCGCATTTTTGTTGTTATCTGTGGAAAAATCAAGTGACAAAAATATTTATTGTGAAATTCAAAGAGCATATAACCACTACGTTTTAAAATAAAATGTGAAATTAGTGAAAATTCCACACAGAATGCTATTATATTATATTTTCCATTATGGAAAATAGAAAGCGAATGAACAAACGCTAGCAGGAGCTGCTAGTCGAGTGGCTACATAATAATTTAGAAATGGTGAGAGGTAAGAATGATACTAGTTAATTTTTCATTCCTACGCATAAATCTTTAAAGCTATCTTGAACAATGATTTCATTATGTAAACTTTACATATAAACAGTAAAGTCATTCATAAATAATAACTGCACATACCTTTAATTACAGGAAGTCTACTTTTCTAGGAAATCAGGCTGCCACATGACATGGGTCGTTGAGTTTTAGGCGGCTTTAAGCAACAGCTTAAACCAACTTGGCTACAGCAGGACTGCACAGCAGTGGCAGCATGTAAGTTTATGCAAGACACCAATTTTTTTAAAATGTACATGTATGTGAATTTTCTTTTAATAATAACTTCATCATTTACAGGTATGGAATTTGTGGGTGGGAAAGGTGAAGGCTAAGGCTCGCAAGGTGCGAACATCTATACGCGCCACAGGCGGAGGACCGGCAGAGGCAGACCTGACTGATATGGAAGTGAAAATTCTAGACATAGAAGGGTCTGCCTCTGTTGAAGGATTCTGCCAGATGGAAATGGTAATAATTTGATTAATTACCTAGTTATCTACATTATTTTTAAAGACAAACTGCATGAATGCTGATTTAATATTGAATAAAGGCTTATTAAGCCACATAGTGGGCTCTAAAAGTGTTAACCGCAGTTATAGGTACATTTTTAATTATCTTGGCTTGTGTCAACCCACTGTTTGATATAGGTCTCCTCTCCTGCACACTACTATTCTGGTGTTCCTCCTGTGTTGTTACCAACAAATTTTATTTAAAGTTTTATGACTGCGGGGATGAGACTTTTTATAATATGGGTATATTAACAATTTATGATGCTATGTTAATAGGTATACAATTGTACCACATTTAGGCATGATTATATACTTATTAGGTATTCATTCACAGTTTTACATTTTAATGTACTTACCTAAACCAGATTTCTAAGTCTGTGTGGCAGGCACCAAACTTAAAATTGTGTAGTTGCATAATTTATACTTACACTTTCTTTTTACAGGGAATCCAGCCTGCCTCTGTGAGTCAACCTTTGCCAGAGCCACTCCTACCAGACATGCCACCCTCTGTGGAGGCTGAACCTCAAGCAGACATGGGAGCGGAAGCTTGGAGACCCATGTGCACCCGCTGTGTTCGATGTAGAGTGCAAAGGCCTCCCCGGTCTCCAGTGAATAACAATTTAGTGCAAGCCCTCAATGAAAATGGTAGGCTATTAAGGGAGAGCATAGTGCAGGCTGCTGAAATATTAGCAGCTGCTATTCGTTCAGTGAGCCTACCTGTACTCTTCCAACAAGATGATAACACCACACAGTAAATTTGACTTATCATGGTTTTACCATCTACTACTTCTATTTTCATTGAGGGCATGCACAAACTGCTCTCATTTGTACCTCGCTAAGTTGTAGTTGTTTAGAGTCCCTTAAAAAAATATTTGTATTTTGTTAATTGTTGATTATTTTTATTGTTGAAGTGTTATACCTAATGATGATAATTTATTATTAAAATATTAAGAAATAAAACCTTGTGTATTATTTGAATGGTTTATTTTATGTAAAATAGTTATTTATGACAAATTGGTATATCTCTCTTCCCTCCTCAAGGAAATCAATTTCATGATATTCATCCTCCATTCCATCGGGGGATGAATCTTGCTCTCAATCGAGTTCATCCAAATCTGCAAAAATAAATATTAATTTTAGTGTAATAACTTTTGAACCCCACATTGATTATAAATGTATTTTAATAACAATCTGCTCATATTCACTTACCAGCATCAATAAAAATATTAAATATAGTGCAACAGCATAATATAATTTTAGCTGGCTTTGTTGGTTCATAATGCAGGCAGCGATGTCTATGAAAGCATCTAAATTTGGTTTTTATCGGCCAATGCACATCTCAACAATATTTCTTGCCCTGCAATGGCACTCGCAGGTGGTTTCATTTGTAGAGGGTGGTGCCATAACAGGAGTCAGGAACCCTGGTTGCAGAAGGTACCCCTTGTTATCTGTAGTTAAATAAAGTTTAAAATAAATCTATGTATGCCTTATGATTAAAAAAAAAACAAGTGAGTAATAAATACAAAGTTACCCAAAAGTCACTGGTTTCTTTCTCCATGCACAAACTCATTTCGTAGAAATTCTTGGACTTGTGATGCCCTCCAGATGGCTGCATCATGTGTGGACCCAGGGAAATTAGGGTTTAATGCCACGATTTTGCGTTTGCACTGCACACCTAAGAGGATGCATAAGTGATTAAGTATTGTTTTATAAAGTAGCTAGGTAGCTACTTAAATAAGTACCTATATTACATAAAAGAAAAATTCTTATTTAGTATAATGGGTGATGTAGTAGGTACAAATATAAATAAATTCTCACAATATGGCAATTAATGCTGTAAAACCCTTTTCTATTGTAAAAAAGGTTTCCAGGTGCAGTACGATGACCAAGTGGTGGTTTCACTATTGCAATGTGTGTGACATCTATAGCACCTAGAGTGTTGGGCATGTTATATAAGGCCAGAAATCTGAAACAAATAACACTTTATATTGCTACCTACTAATTATTGGTTTTTGTGGGCCCTGAACATAGATAGGTACTTATGACAAATAACTGTAAACAGAAATTAAACGCTTACTCTGCCTTTGCTGATTCTTTTTCAGTGTGCGTTGTAGGAAATTTTACATGTATTGAAGTTAAGTTTTCTAATATGGCATTAGTGACAAGTTCCAGGTATCTGCTAACTACTGCTGGTTTACTTAGACCTAAAAAATTGTCTTGGTTGGCCAAGACAATTTCAGCAGCCTGTAAAAAAAAATTGTAGTGAGGCTAAAGTCTGTAAAGGGACATATAAGGGATAATAATATAACGAAATTTGAAATATGAGTAACAAGTAGGTATACAAACACATACAAACTTTTATGTGTTTTATGGAAGGAACTTTTCATCTAACTGTGGATCATTTAAAGTGTCAATTAAATATATCAGACAAGTTTTGGGAAGGCGAAACTGTTTTTTAAATTTCTCCTCGGCTAATTCAAAAAGATTTGAATTATCCCTTAAACCTTCCAGCCTTATCCTTTCTTGGTAATTTCTGAAAGAAACTTGTAGTTAATATGGTTTAAATGATTTCTTTAAGTGTAGGTAGGTTTTATAAATGTTACCTTTCTGATGAATCCATAAGAGCTGAAACCACATATTCATCCATCCTGATAATTTCTGGTACTGGCACAAGCCCTAAATGATTGTTATATTTCGTAAATAATTTAAGTGTACACCAATTTAGAAGCCAACTAATTTTAGTTTGACGTTTCTAATATTAGGCGTAGTTTGACGTAAATTTGGTACAACAGATTAGCAAAATACCACTTAAACTAAGTTGAGTAACTAAAATTAAATTTAGAGAATCCAACTAAAATTAAGTTTAAAAATGCGACAACAGATTAGCGAACGTCGTTTGACACGACTAAACCTAATTTTAGTTAAGTTTAGTCTAGTTTGTGCCAACAGATTAGACACCAATGTAATACCGATTGAGTCTCTGGCTGGTTATTACATTACATAAGTATCTCTACCTATACCTAATCTGTGCATTACATCACTTACATTATCTTTGGTGTTACTGTTAAGTTTGTTTGATTCAATAAAAACAATAGAAAGATGTATTTAGCAGGTCATAACTTTAATTTACAGAACATTTGTAGAATATGTTTAGAGAAAGTGAGTGAATCTACCGACTTGTTTTCCGAAAGAGAAGAATCTGTACAAATCCTAAAAAAAATTTCTGCGTGTTTTCAAATAATATTGCACTCAGAAAAGTACTTGCCTTGTGTTATTTGCAACAAGTGCATTGAAGAGCTGAATAATGCGAATAGTTTTAGAATAAAATGTGTTACAATCAATGAGCGGTTCAAAAATTATTGTGAAAATTTAATAAAAAGTATTCATTCTCAACTACATCACAAATCAGATAAAGGTCTTCCAGAGCCTGGTATAGATTACCCTGGTGACAGTCCGTCAACTTCTGATGATACTTATCATGAATCATGTGAGGTTAATATTTTAACTCATGAACATGTACAGAGCAATTTGAAGTGTAGTATTTGCAACAAAGTTCTGAAGTCAATTAAATCTCTTGAAAAGCATGTTGTGTCCATGCATGAAAAACGCAGACATGTTGGCAAAGTGTCAGGATATGGGTCTACAAGACGCTATCATTGCACCACTTGCTCATACTCTACCCCACATAGCCAAACTCTTGTTAATCATACAAGACGTCATAATGGAGAGAGACCATTTAGCTGCCAGTGTGGAAAGAACTTTACACAAGCATCTAGTCTAGCTGCACACCGTAAGATCCATAGTACTACCTCATATTTTACATGTTCAGAATGTGGAAAACAATTCAAGCATGCTTTCTCTTTAAAAACTCATCTAAGAGTCCATAACAAAGGTAACTTCAACTGCAGTATTTGCACTAAAGTATTAAAATCAAAGGAAACATTGCATGCACATATGAAACGCCATTATAAAGTTTATGACTATAGTTGTGAAGACTGCGGAGACACATTTGTAACATCTGCAGAGTTACACAACCATAGGCTGAAACACAATACAAAAACGAAAATAGAGTGTCATATTTGTGACTATTCAACAAACACAAAGAAAAGTCTTCTCATGCACCTCAAAAGGTAAAATTAGGAATCCGGAAGGAATAAAATTAATATATGTAATTTTATAAGCTCTTGCATATTATACATGCATTCAAATTTGAGTGTGGTATTGGTATTTAAAATACATACAATAAATTTGAAATCAACAGCAGATCAGACAGAAATAAATAGAAACTAATACCAATAAATTATTTTCAGGCATGTTGGTGATAAAGCATTCAAATGTCATTTCTGTGATAAAGCATTCTACACGCAGGGCGATTTACGGCGTCACATGCGGGTTCACACGCGAGAAAAACCCTTTCCTTGCCAAATGTGCACCCAGAAGTTTACCTATAGCACTAATTTGAATAAGCACATGCAGACAGTCCATGGCATTCAATACAAATGGGGTGATGTTAAATGGAAGGAGGCAAAGATGAATCTTCCTAAAAGTTAGCTAATAGCCCTAGTGTAGTGTTATGCTGGTTGTTTTAGAATAAAACAAAAGAATTTTGGCATATAATTAGTTTATTATTCTAAAAGCACATAAAATTACACTAAATACGTTCAAATGTCAATTATTTTAAGATTGAAGTCTAAATTGAATACTTTTCCATTATTAAATTGTTTATGACATTACTTCAATTGTAAGATTTAAAATACCTAAAGTAGTACAGATGCTGGTGCTACTAAAATGTTTAAGCGAAAGCAGTAAAGACATGGTTGATCAAGCTTTAGGCCGCTTATCATTGCATCCTCACCGAGACGTCACCCGAGAATGAGATGATGGCACCGAAATGCCGATACATATATTTACTATAGCAACTTTCCCGCTGCACACTCGATTTGGACAAACCGCCGTAGTAAATATATGTACCGCTTAGTACTACTATTTCGGCGCCGTTGTATCTCGTTCTCGGGTGGCGATGCGGTGGACAAGCGACGGTCTTCAAGTTGCGATTTTATAAAAAATACATCTCGACTGCACTAAATCGCGCCATATAGTTTAGAATATGGCCTAAACTAAGCTTATTAACTAAATATTACTACTTAAATCTAGAACCCAAATAAAATGTGAATTCAAATAAAACGTGTAAAAACATTAAATTTCATCATGACCATTTGAATTTAAAGATAAATAATAATCCTATTCAAAAACCCAACTTTTACTAATTAGAACAACTACATATGTAACAGATATTACAAATTCTCTCAGCATTTTCACAGGTCGAATTGGACTCGCACGTGAACCAAAACATGTCACCAAAGTCCTGATAAATTTCAGGGAAATAAAAAATCTGTAGGTTCAAAAATATGTATTGATTATAACTCAAAGCGGAATCTAGGCTGTGATATGACAAACCAGTACAATGTAAGAGAACCTTTTACTATGTAAGAAGAATTCCATTGCAATAATAATATTGTGATTCAATTCAAATGTGAAAATACTAAATAAACTGAAGTTCTGGAATAATTTCGACAAATAAAAATATACCATAAAAAATACACAATGATATCATAGTAGTACATCAACACCAGAAATTTTTTGTTGATTGCATAATACAATACAATATTTAGTAACTATGTTTGTTTTAAAAAAGCTAGCACTGAAGTAATATTAGATAAATACCAAGAAGTAACGTCACAGCATCAGTCTAATACGTTCCCACTGCTTATATGATTCTTGAACATACTGGTTTCCTCAAGATGTAATATTGCGTAACGTAAGAGCGAGTGTAAAAAATAAGTAATATCAATTTTATTAGTACTTGGCCATGACCATGACATGCTGCATATTTCATAAATATAAATCATTTAATTACTTAAACATTGTATCCGTTGTTCTAATTCTAATTCATCAACTACAGTGGTTAGTAGTTCAATCTTCCTCATAGTCTTCATCATCTGAGATATATTTGCGCTGTTTCCGCTTCCTGGTGGGAGTGCTTTTGCTCTTACCTTTCAGTTTGATCTTCATTTTCACAGATCTGTTTGATTCCCCATCCGAGTCATCCTCATCTGTACAAAGGATGATGAAGGAAGGAAGGTGAGAACTAGGAAAAAGCCAAAGGACAAAAGCTGAAGTAACTAATCCGAGACTAATACCCGTTTATTAATAAGGCTGACGGTGTTTACTAACAGCATCGAGCGATATTCTTGATATGTGCGTTTATAGTATATTGTTTTCGATTGTATCTGTAACTATCGTCAATAGTAATCTATCAAGTTGTGGTATTTGTAAGATTGAATGTAGGAACCTACGTTAAAAGGGGTGAATGTCACGTATAGCAATCGTAGCACAGGGGTAAGCTAGCACCCATGAAACAATCGCTTGCCAAGTCTGACACGTTGACGCATGTCATGGGACCAATGGTCTATAATCGTCTACCGGATGATATTAAACAAGCACCAAGTTTGGAATCTTTTAAGTCAAAGCTCAAAAATTGGCTTATCTACCAAACCTACTTCTATGCTGAATTAAAAACAATTGTCAGGACTTTTCAAATTATTTTATTTTAAAATTTTTTGATTAATTTATTTTGACATGTTTTTAATTTGTGTATCATCTTCACATCTTCTGACATGTATTTATTTTTTTATTATTGCAATGCAATTTAATTCCATAATTATAATAATAATAGATTTAATAAGTAGTCATACAACTGAAAATTATTTATATGTACATGTTTATATTTGACGTATATTTCTTTATATGAATAAATGACTGATGACTGTGACTACGATTGCGCGTTTATTGCTCGTTTTAGTTGTGTGAGACGCGTCGATAGGGAGTTTAGAAAAACTTGAGCATTGGCACTTACATGGGAACGAATAGATTAGTTATTTGCTATCGCTGACCTTTCTCATTGTCATCGGAATCATCAGAGTTCTGCCCATTCTCGTACCGGCGGCGAACTTCGATGAATACGTTGCGTAGCCGCACAGAGTCCTCGTATATAAGTGACGCCTCCTCGTTGTAAGTCTGCGCGTTGGCACACAGCGTGAAGAAATCTCGTTCCATGTCCGAGATGTCGTTGTACTGGAATAACACAATTTTTTATTACTATCAAATAAGCTTATGTTCGACCACATTTCGCCTGATATTGTCGTCCATTAATCAAGGGGTTGGAATGGAGGGGTTCGCAAAAATCACAAAAAAAAAAACACAATTTCCAGAATATTATCTTTAAATCCTGTATTTAAAGATAACATTCCGAAATTTTGTAAAAATACAATGTACAGAAATTACACGACAAAGTGCAGAAAGAATAAGTGCGAACTTAGGAGCTGTCAAAGTTTAGTACAGACGGTCATCATACACAGCAGATGTGCTTATTTCTTCGCACTTAAAGCGGCATAGTGAGCTTTATACACATACGAGCTTCTGCCCGCAGCTTCGCCCGCGGCGGCGTGGCCTATGGGAAAATAATTCAACCACCCATTTCACCCTTTTAAGGGTGGAATTTCGAAATATCCTTTCTTAGTGGATGCCTTCGTCATAACATCTACCTGCATGTTAAATTTCAGCCCGATCCGTCCATTGGTTTGAGCTGTGCGTTGATAGATCACTATGTCAGTCAGTCAGTCAGTCACCTTTGAGTTATATATATTTATATTGTACTTATTCTATTTCAATAAGTTTTTACTCAATTGATGTCAATAGGCGATGAGACAAAATAGTTTTCCTGGAGGTGAAACTGATTACTGGCCACTATAGATACGTAAATTTTGTAATGTAAACTTTGGAATTAAATGAAAATTTATTGGCATAAAAATAGTTGAAACAATGATAAAGGGGTGGAGCACCTGTTTCCCATACTAGGCTCAAGACCCGTGACGCAGGAAAAACTTTAAAGCACTACTTGGTGGCAAATACAATGAACGACAACAAAGACGACGAAAAGGCAGAAAATTGGTTAAATAATAAATATACAGTACTACGGTTACCTTTCCCTCTTCAATTCTATTCATAATTTTTTTGATGTCCAGCGGTTTCTTGATGACGTCATAGTAATCTGGCAGCTCCCGACGCGACGGCAGCTTCATAAACGGCTCCGATAGCACTCTCCCGCCCCTAAGACAATTTTACAAATTTTAATAAGTACCTAGTTCTTGTCCAACAACGCGTGTTACATTGCGGCGCACTGGACGAATGGCGCATCGTAAACGGACGACGGCTCTAAGTCAATGCGCTCTAACAATTTAGTACATGTTAACTGAAAATACTTACTCATCAGTGTAGTCGATGACTTTCTTCATGATATTTTTCAATCGCTTCTTGAGCTGATTGAGTTCAGTTTTGCTTTTCTTTTTTGAGGAACTGGGGACTTCGTCTTCGTCTGAATCATCTTGCCTGCTACAAAAAGGGAATATGATATCACGTTGTCAATGTCAAAAGCAGCGACATAATCCTGGTTAGGATCCAGAATCTATTGTTCGGCGTTACTAATATAATTAATAAATCTATAAGATAAAATCTTACTTATGTATATATTCCTTTTAAAAAAAGAATCCAACCGACTTCAATCCACCGCATTTGTTTATCACAAAAATTAAAACATCATCAATGTAGTTGAAGTCAAATACACATTATTAAGGATAACTCAAAAACTAGCCATCTGATCTTGATCAAATTGAAAAGGGACCACATTGGAAGCATCAGATTTCAAATAAAAGGCAACCATCAAAATCGGTTCACCCCGTTGAAAGATCTGAGGTAACCAAACATTTAAAAAAATACAGTCCAATTGAAAACCTGCTCCATTTTTGAAGGCGCTTGAAAAGTGAAACGTTATATGTTTGTTTGATTGTTTGTATGGCTTTCACGCCAAAACGGCTGTACCGATTAGAATGTCATTTTGCACACAACAGAGACAAACATACTATTTCGAAAAATGAATGAGTTCCTGTTTTCTTTTATGGCGTTTCTTTTTATAGGCGAATCGATGAACCGATATTGAACACTGAGAAAGAACATAGGATAACTTATTATCGCGATAAACGCGTGCGAAGATGCGGGCGGGAGCAGGTCTTTGTTCCCTGAATATTACGTCGTTCGCTTGTTTGTAGCTTTCAAAACGGCCGAGTTGATTAAGATTAAATTTTGCACATAGACTACTTATACTACCAAGTTCAACTTAGGATAGCTTTTATGCCTGAAAATTAAAACGCAAGAAAAAAAATTGGGCAGTTTAAAAAATAGTGATAAATAAACACTATCCGATGCTTATCTCCCTTCGTTACGTATGCATTACCTTATCATCAAATTCCTTTTCGAAATCCTCATCGATGGTCTTTTGCCACTCGGTGAGCTACACGGATAGCTGAGCCATAGAAATCAATATATCATATACCTACATCTTCTCTCGAGAAAGCGTTTGATCAATGAAAACGTAACAGAAAGTTTATGACGTCATCAGCGCGATCGTTCATTGGTCAAACACTTTCTCGAGAGAATGTCGATTTCTACAGCTCATGCTAATCACGCTGGAGTCTGTGTAGTAGATTTTCTTGGGCTGCTACAAGGATACCTCAAAAAAACACTCACCGTCTCTTTTTCCCCCTCTTCCGCTTCTTATCCAGGACCTCATCATCGTCGTCGTCGTCTTCCTCCTCCTCGAACTCCTCGTCGATGGCCTTCAGCCACTCCTTCTCTGTGAGCGAGTCTGTGTAGTCGACCTCTTTACGCTGCCGTGACCCGCGTCCAAGGGTCTCGTCTTCGTCCACGTAGTTCCAGGCTTGACCCTGAATTGTATACAAACGTTTAGCTCATCTTGCTTAAGCCGTGTTTTTTTTACCATGCCTCACATCACCTGGTAATTGGCTACGCGGTCGACGATAAATAAATAAATTAACGCCCAACGATCACATCCATAGATCCTGGACCCTAACTAGGGTTCTCTGTCTAGGGACCCAAGAAATACGAGGATCATGGTCCCACAACACCCAGACTCAGAACAAGTATGTGCACTTATTTCTGTGCCCAAATACTTGTCCTGCCGCGGGAATCGAACGCGCCGTCTCCAGGTTATAAAGCCGACCTTCTCAACCCGTAGAGGCTGTCTCATATATGGCAGATAGCACATGGTAAGCAGAAGATACTGGTTAACTTTTGTCTTGATTATATGCTGGCTTTAAAAAATGTATTTACACAGCATTATACCAGCTTCACTTGGTGGAAAGTTATACTGCAGTCTATGATGGTACATGCTTGCCTAGGAAATTTTTATCATGTGCCATAACTGTTCCAGTTATGGTGACATCACTGGACCAGTTCCATCACTGGAACAGTTATGGCAGCTAAGGCGGTGCTCCCATATTTTAAGAAGTAAGATTGGCTTGGTTGGTGTTTGATTGGTTAATTGAGCAGACAGGAGGAAATGCCCAAAACACCCCAAGGACTTCAGTGCAGTATTTTATCTCCACTGTTATATCTCAATGTAATAAGTAGTTGGCACTTACTTTGTTACAAACCACCTCGTCGTCTTCTTTGACCAGCCAGTCTGGCAGTTCAGATTCCTGTATGAGTCGAGACTTGGTCTCAGTCTTTTTCCGCTCGATGTCAATCTGCTTGAAGATCTCCAACTCTTCCTCTGAGCGAGCTATCATCTCGTTGATCAGGTCATCGTCAGGGACTTCATTTTCCTCCTAAAAATAATACAAATAATTATAATAATAACGCCCAACGATCGCATCCATAGGTCACATATGTGCAAATAAACATTTAGATTATGAAATTGAAAATTTGGTTTTGTAAATATGTAATATTGAATTGTAAATATGTAATGTAATATAACATTTTGAAAGTGATGTCACAAAATAAGGGACCTCTCCCCCCTCTTGTCACACGTGACAAGTGTCAAATAACGGTGTCGTAATGTATTTATGCATGGCCCCTTATCTATGTTTAGTTCTTATATATTACCTCTTCATCATCTCCATCCTGATGCAGAATGCTCTGAAGGAACTGCTGTCGCTCGGAGCCCGTGGACTTTTGATCGAACATACCAGCTTGGATGACCTTTTCATCCATGTTCAATTTATACCTGCCGAGTTCATCAGTAGTATCAAATATAAAACCAAGCTATGTTAAATAATGACGTGACGAGCTAGCCGTTCGCCTGATGTTAAACGACACGGCTGCCCATATCAGCTGCAGTGTCACTCGGAACTCTAAAGTATAGAGGTTCGCGTGACACTGCACTGCGCACGACATCAGCACAATCTAGTAATAAGATTACTAAACTGTGAGATCAGATCATAAAGTCTCATTTGCCCAGTAATTTCACTAGCTACAGTGCCCTTCAAACCGGAACACAGCAGTGCTTGCGCACTACTGCTTGGCGGCAGAATAACTGGCAAAGCGGTGGTACCTACCTAGATGGACTTTGCAACAAAGTCCTACCACCTAGTAAAATACTCACAAAGATACTTTTAATATAATGTGCACAATCATTCTGGCCAGGTTGAGCACCAAACTAACCGTTTTCCAATGTACCCTCACATAGGTACATAACAGAAGTCTTTTTTATTTCACACATTATATCAGCTGGAAGACGTTTACTGCTGAACATAGGCCTCCCCGATAAATTGTCACTTCGGACACTTTTTATAGGGGGTTTTGTCATAATCAACCACGCTTGGGTTACATAAATGCATTAAAAACAAAAAAAGACGAGTCTTTAATTATTAACTACTGCAAACTACTTAACTTACTTTTAATAAAATCAATATTAAACACACACGACTGAAGTAATACTTCTTTAGTTTAGCTCCACCTATTGGCCGGTATAACTTTGTTTAATGTTAATGTCGCCATCTTGACAAATGTAAATTGTCATTTTACCAACATAGTAATACAAATTATTTACTTTGATGACAATGGAGATCTACGTTAACCAACCACTTTCACATGCGTTCGGCTCGCCAGCTTATTCCCCAAGTCAAGCGTGCGTGAAACAATAGAGGTCAAAAATTTGAAATTTGTTGCCCATTTGCAAACCGCGGGTCGAAAATTATGTATGTACATTCGAATAAACTTGTACTAGGAGTACAGTTGTTTTCGGATCGAGAATGGTTCTCACCTGGCCGCAGCGAGGATTCGTTCTTCCACCGAGTTGACAGTCATCAGCCTCAGCACTCGCACTTCGTTGCGTTGCCCAATACGATGCGCTCGGTCTTGAGCTTGAAGATCCTAATAGATTCGAACAAACCGGGATTAATATCAACAAATGCTACGCTTGGTGGACTCCGCACTTTGAGAATATTTTTTAAATCAATGATTAGGTTAGCTGTGTGCGCATTCATTTCCATTTTTTTAATGTTAATGAATGACGTATAGATGCTAGTCGTTCACCTGATGTTAAGCGACACGGCCGCCCATATTAGTTGCAAGTATAAAGATTCCCGTATCACAGCACTGCGCACATCATTCTAAGACATCCACTGGTAATAAGATTACTGGACTGTGAGATAAGCTGGGCGATCACTTGACAGTTTGAACACGCAGATTATGTGCATAAGGAAATTCCTCCTGTTGCATTGCAATCAAAGTTTCATGATCACTCCCCACGTCATAAAATCTTAATTGCCCAGTAATTTCACTAGCTACAATACCCTTCAAACCGGAACACGTAGTGCTTGGCGCCGAATAACTGAAAATGCTTTGTCAGTTATTATATACTAGTTGCGCCCCGCGGTTTCACCCACGGATAAAAAGCATTTTAATTATTTGCTCATCCCACGGGAAAATTTCACTTTTCCGCGATAAAATGTAGCCTATATGTTAATCCGGTGTATAAGCTATCTTGGTACCGAATTTTGAACCAAATCCATTCAGCCGCTTGAGCGTGAAGGAGTAACAAACATACACACAAACACACATACAATCTTTCACCTTTATATTATTAGTGTGATTTAACACAGTACACTGTACAAGTATTTTATTAGTACATGTACTGCTTTTGGGATTGCTTGGACCTGCAGGCCTAGCACGGCCGGTGGACAACTTCTCCCCAGGGAGTAGATAACAAACTTATCCTCACTGTCACTTTATTCCACTCTGCGAGCATGGCCGCGACAGTGGAAAGCTTTATCCGGGGGATAAACGGCGGGAGTAGCATTTTTAGATTTCTCTACCGTATTGTTGCCAGTACGAGAAAATTTAACTAAAATGACATTACATGCTTCAATATTTTGTTCAGTCCATCAAACCATCGATAATTGTTCGGCTAAATATACTGGGATTGAAGACAAAATAAAAAAAATTAAGAAAATATAAGGTTTATGAGTCTATGTCCTTGTGTTAATCAAAGAGTATGGAACGACTACTATGTATATGAGTGAGAGTAAGTGAGTAGTTTATATTAAAATTTTATTTTGTTTGTAATATGAGCGGAAAAACGTGATTAATTATTGTGTAGTAGTTATATTTTAAATTTTTATATGTATTTATTTTATAATAATATATACTCAAAAAATATATGCATCATTTAAGTTAATTACGTAAATTAAATAATTTCCTTATTAAAACTAAACTAATAATTGTATTTTCACGAATATTTCGCTATGTATTTTTTTTTTGTATTGAAACGCATTTCCCGGGATTTAGAAGGGATTACTTGTATTCCGAATGCTTCTCCCGGTGTAACTTTCGCTCCAAAATTCGAGTTCCCGCGATTAAACATAGTTATAATAGGCACGCGACATTTTTGTGCCTATTAAAACACTTTGACTTCCTTATACCCACCTACAAGAGTCGAAGATAAATACTCTCTGCTTTATGTCAATTCATGAGAATATTATCCACTTTCTTCCGAGTCCGTGCTCTGAAGCGGGGAGTAGCGGGATATAATGTCTACGATAATGTCAAAGGGAAATATTTCTTTCCTCTCCTCGTTGCCGTGCTACGTAAGGTGGAGAGGGGGATTATTTTAACTGACAGGTGGAAAAAACCGGGGGAAAGACAATTTCTCCACATGCCGTGCTAAGCCTGCAGTAGTAGGAAATACAACTTCTTTTTTCTTTCAAACTCACATATTGTACCTAATAGACTGGCTATATAATATTTGAAATTACAAACTTTGCAATTTCATATGCTTAGTACAATAACTTAATTTTAAGTAGGTACCCAATCTTATTTTGACATGTAAAAGTGCTAAAGATAGATATCGCAATAAAATCCTTTGATTTTTTTACTTTATGCAAACGAATTACGTGACGAGCTAGTCGTTCGCGATGTGAAGCGTCACATATGAGCTTTGCTTAGTTTGGGGCTAGATGGCGTTGTGGGAAACGTGTACAATTTATATATTTGTATCATTATATCATCGCTAGTATCGTACCTGATGCGGATTCCAATCGGAGTCGAATATGATGACGGTGTCCGCGCTCTGCAAGTTAAGGCCGAGACCTCCCGCGCGAGTCGATAGCAGGAATATAAAGTACTCGGAGTTTGCGTCGTTGAACTTCTTGAGCAGCTCGCCGCGGTCTTCCGCCTTCGTCATACCGTCCAATCTGGAGGATTATTGTGTTATTAGCAGCCGCCTAGACTACACTTTATATCGATAAAAAGCTCCATACTTTTTCATCCCCAAGACACAACGTATCAATAAATAAATAAAAAAACGAGTGTGCTTTAGACCACACGACTGAAGTAAAACTTCTTTAGTTTAGCTCCATCTATCGGCCGGTATAACTTTGTTTTTGCTTTGTTTCATATTATTATGTCGCCATGTCGACAATTGAAGGGTTGAGAATAAAAAGGGTTTAACTGTCAAATTGATAGTTTCGAGAAAATTGACTTTAAACTTCAACGGCTTATGTAAGTTTTATGTAAGTTTCAGTTGCTTGAAAATGTTTTAATTCTATTTTAAAATACTAAATATAGTACTAATTCATACAATTACTATAAAAATATAATATAATAAAATAAATTTAATAATGTTTTTATGCTAAGCGTACTGTATTCCAGTGACAGATAAACCGTTTTTAGACTCAAAATCTCGAGATTTAAGCCTCATTTCGGTATTTTGAGAATGTATTATTGTAGATAATTTCACGCTGAATCGAACGATACCCATAAGTCATTTTGTAAAAAAAATCAGTTAAACCCTTTTTGTTTCACCCCTTCAATTGTAAATTGTCATTTTACCAGACATAATAATACAAATTTTTAACTTTGTTATGTTGACAATGGAGTCTCTTCTATCTACGTGAACCAACTTCAAGTTCGCCTCGCATTCACCAGCTTACGTAAAGCGTGCGTAAAGAAGTTTTACTTCAATAAAAACAAGTGAATACTTTGATGGGTGAGCGCTACCAAAAAGTTGTATTTGCAACGAAGCACTACCGTGCTTCGAAAGGCACGTCAAGCCGTCGGTTTCGGCTGCCGTCGTTAAGACAAGCCAGAAACCTAAGGGCAGCCTTAATTTTCTGACACCATACAAGGGGGAGGAGGAACTCTAATTTAATTAAAGTTAGTTCATTTGTTTAATCATGAAAAGGGCACAAAACCAACAGACAGACCGTGTAAAACATACTTCCGAATATTAGTATGGATATTTGCCATGAAATTCTTCCAAAATGTAAAGTATTTACATATTGATGTGTACTAGTTGAGGGTGGTTCGAAAATAAATCAGTTCACCGGATTCCAAACTTTCATTTATCGTGCCTCAATATTTCCCAATATCTCACTCAAAAGATCATCTTTAATGACAACATTAACACATATTATAAAACAGTCGTATAATGTTTCCGCTAATCACTCAGTTTTGCAACCTTTTGTGCTATAATAAAGTACTTAAAAAATAATGACCTTAAGTACTGGAAGCCTCGCCAAGAGAGATAGTCCTCGATGATGGTCATGCATTGCGTCATCTGACAGAACACCAGCACTCTATGTCCCGTTTGATTCAGCTTTGGTAGAATACGGTCAAGCAGCTCGAACTTCCCAGAGGAACGGTAAAGATCGGGCCTGTAGGAACATGCAATACATAATTTGAAAACAAAGTTTACATGTATTGGAGTCGCTTAATTCAAAAGAGTTAGAAGGTTTGGTCAAAACAAAATTACTTAATTAAACTTATTTCAAAAAATAGCATTCATTTATAGGTCGCGAAGATCTATCTACTTATGTAACACTAAAAAGTGCATTATATATATTAGAATAAACACTGCTTGTAAACCCTTTTTTTTACTAAACCCTCTTGTGTAGCCTTGTACCTAACAAGGTTACGCAAGAGGGTTGTGAAAAAAAGAAACGTGTTGTGAATTATCCTGTTAGACTGAGAATCACTTTGTGTCACTTTTATAGATAAAAATGAAAAGCCCTCTTTGTGTCACTATTAGACAAATAATCCTTATGTTATCTTGTTAGGCAAAGAACCCTTTTTCTGTTACCCTGTTAGACAAAGAATCCTTTTTTGTGCTACCCCAATATACAACTAAAGACAGGAAATAAAGTGTATAAATTAGACTGGCCCGATACCTCAACTGGTATTAATATACAAAATCTACCCTGCCTTCTAAACTTTAGGCTGTGGGTTAGATTCCCACCCAGGACAAACATTTGTGTGATGAAAATCTGTGCTAGTTCTGTGTCTGGGTGTTATATTGTATTATAAGTATATATTTACAAAAAAGTATATAAGTATTCTATCAGTTATCCGGTTCCCATAGTACAAGCTTTGTTTAGTTTGGGGTTAGATGACGCTGTGTGAAATGTCCACAAATATTTATATTTATTATTTACCCAGAAACGACTCCGCCACCGGAGCCGACGTGGTCACAGAACTTCTCCTCGATGTGCTGGAACATGAAGGGATGGTTGCACAGCTTGCGGAGCTGCACGATCGTGTTCATCAGCGCCTTAGCGCCGCCCTTGCCCTTGTTGCCCTTCTCTGATCCATCGGTCAGCAGGACGCCTTTAGACTGCATGTGCCTATATGACATTATAATTTAAAACTACCTGATGCTTATCGCGGTAAAAAGAACCCTATTTAAATCCAAACCTAATTTTATCAATTTTAGTTCAAAACAAGTGACAGTGATAATCTACATTGCGATTTTGTATGGGTTTATTTAGTCCCATTAAAACCTCGGAATGAAAATTAGCTTTGTGCATACCTATTGGTCTCAAATGTATCAAAATCATTTAAATTCAAGTAATGTTGGACAGCAGATCAATTATTATTATGTAGAAAGTGATACAGGATGGGGTAATTTTTCTCGGACATGCCTGAATAAATATCTAGAATTAAAAAAAAGCAGATGGTAAAGAAACGAGTGTACTTTAGACCACACGACTGAAGTAAAACTTCTTTAGTTTGGCTCAATCTATCGGCTGATATAACTTTGGTTTTGCTTTGTTTAATGTTAATGTCGCCATCTTGACAATTGTAAATTGACATTTTACCGGACATACCAACATAATAATACAAATTTTTATGCTGACAATGGAGATCTACGTGAACAAACTTCAACTCCCGTTCGCCTAGCGTTCACCAGCTTACTCTGCAAGTCAAATGTGCGTAAAAAAGATTTACTTCAATAAATAGTTGAATTGATATGAAGAACAATCTACTTCCTAAAATCTCGCAACATCCCAAGGAACAACTTACTTGTAGAGCACTCGCTGCAGACCGCTCATGTCGCATTTGACGATGTACTCGACCTTGTCTGGAAGCTGACTCTCCACCTCTTTCTTCAGACGGCGCAGTAGGAAGGGGCGCAGCACTTTGTGCAGACGACGGATGATGAGAATCGTCTCTTCCTCGTTCAACTCCACCTGAGGTTTGATATGGAATCTTGGAACTTGTACTGTTAAAATTATGAACTTGAGCACAGTTTAGCTTAAAATGGGTATAAGTGGTGTCTGCAGAGAAAATGATCCTTTATCTTATAGAATGCCAAGGAAGTCTTAAAACCGATACTGTAATAAAATAACCAAGTTAGTGGCGTTTATTGGTAACGGTTCTGACATCACAGCATATAGTTATCTCAAATCATGTCGATACTGTGATCGTTCATAATTCATCCTCCAACCTGTTTTTTTTTTTAAATAAAAACCTTCGTAGTTTTGGCCAAAACCGATAACCAAACTGAATATGGAAATTTAAATATGATTGACGGAAGAACACGATTAGAAGATTCATCATGGAGAGGGGCTAAAAACGTGGTGCGGGAGAACAAGAAAATACTATACGCTGGATATAAGGCAGATTGCCAGAATTATTCTAGCAGCCGTTCATAATTCCTACCATCAGAATTTGGCTTGTTTATACGTTAATTAACTTTCAATTAATTTTTCTTCCTGTAATTGGAGTCAAGTCAAGAACAACTTAAATATGTAAAAATTTAAGCTATTTTTAATAATTACCAGATTTTTACTACACCATGATTTAGGCAATGCTTACCTTTTCACCCGTTGTAGCGAAGGGTGCATTGAACCACTGTTCAAAGGTGGAACAACTCTTGAAAATCGATGGTAGCAGAAAGTTGAGTAGCGCCCATAACTCGGGCAGCTTGTTTTGCAGTGGTGTACCGGTGAGCAGCAAGCGATGGGGCGCGATATAATGCGTGTTTAGTACTTGTGTCAACTTGCAATGGTGGTTCTTCATGCGATGACCCTCATCAATTATCATATACTTCCATTGCACCTATTGATAATTGGTAGGGACATATAGTAACTACTACACTAGGTAAGACGTAATAAGTACGTAGCTTTAGCTGAAAAAATAAAGCTTAATTGTGTATGGAAAGAATAGATATACTCGTAGTTTCGATGTAACACATACTGGATATCAAGAAAAATTAGTTTGGTGACAGAAAAATTATCACACGAAATGCTACCTAATTTTCTACTTGAACCTGATGCCTAATAAGCTAAAGGCAACTTTAACTTTTAACGCCAAATAAAAAAATAAATTTAGACAGTTTTCTTTACGATACAAGCTCGCATAACCTATGCAAACCATGGAAATTATTTAACGCCTCGCCCAAAGATCACATACACTAATTCTGGACCCTAACTAGGATTCCTTGTGTCTAGGGACCCTAGAACTACGAGAACCATGGTCACACAACACCCAGATTCAGAACAAGTATTTGCGCTTTTTTTCTATGCATAAATAGATGTCCTGTCGCGGGAATCGAACCCGCCGCCTCCGGGTTATGAGCCGACCTGCTCAACCACCATACCACAGAGGCTATCAAAATTATTTGTTCCTATATTTCATAGGGTAGACTGAGAAATGTTGTTTCCATATTTCACTTGGGTGACCATAAAAGTTATTGTTACAATAGCTTGCCAGAACAGTAATCTGAGGTTGCAAAGACCGAGATGTCTGAAAATACATGGAGACCTTTATCCATAAGTGGGATAACATAGGGTCAAAAGTTTTTCACTTGAATTAGTTCACTTACCTTTGCCAACACACCCTTGTCCTTGATGACGTATTCGTAAGTAGTGAGTAGTACGTTGAACTTTGTGGATCGCATCTGCGTCTGCACGGTGCGGCGCGATTGTGGAGACCCCTTGTACGAAACCACCGTCACCGTCGGTGCCCACTTCTCGAACTCCAGGACCCAGTTCGATAGCGTACTGAAATTATTCTATCCTTTTAGGCTTCCATACCCAAAATGTAAAAACAGGACCCTATTACTAGTCTTCAACCTATAAACGGGCGGTTATATCCTGGATAATAATAAATTTTCATTTTTTCATTTAGCTATTACGGATTGATCACCTTAAAATTTTAATAAAAATTGCAAAAATCAAAAAGAGACGTCGCTATACAAGAAACGTGTTTTTTTTTGTATTATTTCACATTGCAAAAGCAGTTTTATATAGAAGCCTCAAACTTGGTACGATCATGGTGCATAACAAAATATACCAGGCGGGTGATCACGGAACTTTGTGTGCAATGCAAGGTAAGAATTCATCCCTAATTTGAAAATTTCCATAATCAAAACATAAATTAAGTATTGAAACTGTCAAATCCATACAAATTACTGTTTTATCAGTTGCAATCAAGTTACGTGATCGCCTAGCAGGGCTTTCTTCTTGCCTACACGAGTAGAAGAAAATAAAATCGTCAACTTGTAAATGGCAGAATTTGGATAGAAGGCACTTTATCACTGTGCCACTTTTAATGTGTTTCGAAATATATTGTCATCTGCAGGATGCGGAATATTCCTAGTATAATGTTTAATATTATTATATTTTATTTGTTAGATTTTGATTCAATTTTATTCAATTTTAATTCTTATAATTTATCATTATTTCAATTGGTTCATTTTATTTTATTTTATGGCTCTTTTGCAGCAGGTTTAATAGTTTTAATGGTATTTCTTAATATTTTAATTTTCTTTGCCTTATGTTTATATTTTCCCAATGAATTTCGATAAATAATATTTTTATTAAGTAAAATGACTTGCCCAGTATAACAATGTGTTATAAGGCCAATAAATATTTATATTTCTCTCTTTTTACCTGAGCGGCACAATAATAAGGAAGGGCCCGTTGACTTTCTTCTTTTCCATGAGATAGGTGACGAGAGCAATTGTCTGGATGGTCTTCCCGAGACCCATCTCGTCTGCCAGGATACCATTCAGGTTGTTGTTGAAAAGGGACACCAGCCATTCCAGACCCTATATAAAACACAAATTATATTAATTATATCAGTAAATTTTTGTATAATTTTCTCTATTATTATTTTTATATTCGGTACCTTGATTTGATATTCTTTTAAGTTTCCATTTACGAGAATGCTGGATTGTTCCGTGACAGATTCGTGAACCGTGTGAGCAATGCTGAAAAAAACATTTCAAATGACAGTACAGCATAGAGCAATATTCTACTATGAAATAATGATTGTAAAAATTGTAGTGGCG
This sequence comes from Ennomos fuscantarius, assembly GCA_905220475.3. Taxonomy (NCBI): domain Eukaryota; kingdom Metazoa; phylum Arthropoda; class Insecta; order Lepidoptera; family Geometridae; genus Ennomos; species Ennomos fuscantarius. The sequence goes on along the minus strand of HG992026.1, from coordinate 5,482,871 downwards.
AGGCAACAAATTGGGGTAATACAATAAAACGTTGTCGTTGTCGTTGGGCGTTATTATTATTATTCTATGAGAGCACATAATGCTAACACAATACGGGTAAAAATTTCCGATGTAGGAGTGATTGAAAGAGACTTGGCTTTTCAAAATTATTTCAAAATATTTGGATAAAAGATATGTTTAGGTAGAATGTATGGAATGTAAATAATGCAGCTGATTATTGGTATGTGACTAAAGCCACCTAAAATTATTTTAAAAAGCCACAGTTTTTATAATAGGTCTCGATACTAAATTCCTTCTTATTATATGAAAGAGACACAAATAGAAGTTTATTTTGCAAACAACTATTAATGAGTATGGCAATGACGGCGGCAACGTCCAGTTATAAACTCTATGCGCAGCGGGCAGTACCGTAATTTACCCTATGGCAGCATTTAAATTTATTACAGTGGCAACACCGGCAACTGTCATCGCTTCCCCACCTATCTGGCTATATAAAGAGAGCGCTCGGTGTACTACGAATCATTCTGGCTACGGACGCGGCCCGGTGCACATGCTGAAGGCCTATAGTTTTATAAGTTGCAACCTACGCACAACCGGTCTGCCTATAAATATATGGGTGACAGAGTAACAAATACCTGTAGTAAGTTTGTTCCTCAGTTTTGTACTCGTCGTCTTCAACCTTGGCTTTCTTGATCATTTCACGGGCCTTCTCTTCTTCGGTCTTCTCACGGTCACTCTTATCGTCTTTCTTGTGTCTCTTATCTGTGGTTGTAGAGAAAAATAGGTTAATTTTAATTTTTAGACCTAATCGTAACTGCTTTACTTAAAACAAGGTCGCGTTGTGGTAAGCGTTAGAACTGCAAAATAAATCTATCAAAATTCTAGTGCATATTTGCGATAGTGATCTTTCAATAGGTTTTTAAAATTTAGATATAGACATATTGACTCGCCCGATAGCTTAGTTGGTAGTAACCCTGCCGTCAGAGCTGTACGTTGTGGATTCGATTCCCATCCAGAGCAAACATTTAATTTTGTGTGATGAACATCGATGTTTGTTCTGTGTTTAGGTGTTATATTATATTCTATGTATATATTAACAAACAAAAAGTATCAGAGTACATATTCCACCAGTTATCTGGTTCCTATAGTACAAGAATTGCTTAGTTTGGGGCTACATGGCGCTGTGTGAAATCTCCTCACATATTTATTTATTTTATTTTTAAGAGTGTACAAACTAATCGAGAATGTTTTTTTATTTTTTACAAACTGTGCTAAATTTATCTACAGCATTTCACAGCTATCTGCTACTGCATTAGCTTGAATAAATTCTGCTTTATGCATAAAGCGGCCAATGTGTTGGTCAAGCCTTTACTAATGCTGCACAAGCTGCCAGCTACCGTCTAGATTTTGGCCAAATTTACGCCAACACTTTGATGTCGATTCTGTGTCGCATACTCTAAAGGTAAACGAAATTAACATATTTCCGTCTTTTTCATTTCCCCTTTATCAGAAGAGTACCGCCATACTTTGAGTTTACTTTAGTTTTAGAGAATGCGACAGAATCGACACCACTGATGAATAATTTTCATCAAATGTTCATTGGACATGTAAGATTACGTTTACTACGCCAAACATGAAAGCGACGGTCAATAATTTAAAAAAACAGCATTGGATTCGCTTTTGAATTAGCCAACACAAAGAAAATAGACTAATAAGACTTCCAAAGGATTCCTTCCACCTCCAGCTTTTACATGATACTAACACATACCATCATCGTCTTGGCTATCGTCATCAGAATCGTCTGAATCAGACAACACTTCCCAACCAGGGTGGGTTTCCATCCAGTCCTTGAGCTGAGAGAGTAGCGGCGCTTCTTCTCCTTTGAGTACCTGAAATGATCAAGCACATAAGTACTTACACCAATGACTTTTCAAGTTATGTTTAGAATAGACATTTTTCACATTGTGAGGTAGCTGGCATGTTCAAAAATCAAAAATTCGAGGACATGCGTCATCCATCAACCCGCATTTGGCAAACCTGGGATACCTACGCTCTCACTCTGTGAAAGAAGGTCCATCTAGCTGTAGGAACGTAGGACTGATGACATTATTAATTTTCAACCGACTTCAAAAAAGGAGGTTCTCAATTCAACTGTTTTTTTTTAATGTTTATTTCCTCAGAACTTTCGACTGGGTGATCCGATTTTGGTGATTCTTTTTTATTTGAAAGCTGGTCCAATTTCAATTGATCAAGATCTGGTGGGTAGTTTTTGAGTTATCCTTAATACTGTTGTTTACTTAAATTGACAGACCTCTGTGGTGTGGTGGTTGAGCAGGTTAGCTCATAGCCCGGAGGTGGCGGGTTCAATTTCCGCGACAGGACAAGGATTTGTGTATAGAAAAAAAAGCGCAAATACTTGTTCTGAGTCTGGGTGTTGTGGGACCATGGTTCTCGTAGTTCCTAGGTCCCTAGACACGAGGAATCCTAGTTAGGGTCCAGGATCTATGTATGTAATCGTTGGGCGTTAGTACATATTATTATTATTATTGATGATGTTCTATTGGTATTGAAGTTGGTTGGACTTTTTTTTTAAAGGAAATATAATAACTTCAATAGAAAGCCCTCACAAGAAAATGCAATTTAAAGTGCCTTCTAGAGGCCAAATAATTTATACGCAATGTCAAAATGCGAATTGACTTATTCTTACCTCGCCCGTCTTGGGGTCCATGACGCTAACACGCGAGTCCGATGTTTGAGAGCTATCGTCCATGGCGTCGATTTCTCCGCCTTCCAGCAGTTTCCTCTTTCTCGATTTCTGTACAAAATATATTTTTATTAAAAAAAAATTAATTAAGTTTCATGTTCCTAGTTGAAGTACTCAATAACTTTTTTGTTTCTACACACACTTATAAGCATAACATAATATTAAACAGTAAAGGTAGTTTGTTTAAACATATGTTCGTAAGAAGGTTTAGGAAACTACAGAACCAATCCTAAAAAATCTTTCACTGACAGAAACTGACTGGCCCGATAGCTCAGTTGGTAGTGACCCTGCCTTCTGAACTGCGGGTTGTGGGTTCGATTCCCACCCAGGACAAACATTTGTGTGATGAACATCGATGTTTGTTCTGTGTCTGGGTGTTATATTGTATTCTATGTATGTATTTACAAACAAAATGTATCTAAGTATTGTATCAGTTATCTGGTTCCCATAATACAAGCTTTGCTTAGTTTGGGGCTAGATGGCGTTGTGTGAGATGTCCACACATATTATTATTATTATTAGAAAACTATATTATTCTCAAATTATGACTACATTTGTTATGCGGTCGGAAGCCGTTTATGAATTAGCCATGATGAAAAGCGCCCCGCTGTTGTGCGAATAACAGGCAAGCGCCTTGCTAGCTTCTGACAATCACTTAATTGCAACAATTAGAAACACAAATTTGTATAGATTTCTGTGCATAGTTAATGTGGAAATGTTCAAATTAGGAATTAAATTTCACCTTTTGCATGTATGGTGGTGTGTTACGGGGTATCACGGAACATTCATAACAATGCGACAGGATAAATTTCCATAGAAACTATGCACATAAACTGTATTAAAATTGTCAAATCCATACAAAAGTGTTTCTATTTGTTGCAATCAAGCTACGTGATCGCCTAACTGGTGAGAACGGAACTCTGATTGTCCACCACTCCATGTTCACAGTACTGGCGATGTTTGCTACGAAATGACGATTGAACGGATTTTTATGGAACTTGGAGCTAATTTATAGATTACAAGTTGTGGCGTAGAGAGAGAGAAGTATGCACTCACCCGTTTCCTGCGTTCCTCTTCCACTTGTTTCTTCCTTTGCTCCTGCTTGTGTTGTTTCACCATCTCGGTGAGACTCGCTATGTACTCGTCGGTCTGAGACAGAAGGAACGCGAGCCGCTTGTCTTTCTTCTGATCAATCAGCTTCCGGTAGCCCTCTTCATCTTCCGCCATCAAACTATGTGGAAACACTAATACGTTATACATAGCTTGAGAGAGTAAAAACGTTTACTAACATATAAAGCCTGTGTTAAAGTTCTATCCATACTAAAGTAGAATATTGTGTGTTTGTTTGTCGATTTGTTTTGCCGCACCTGCTAGGTGATCACATAACTTGATTGCAACAAACACAGAATAAAAAACAGATTTGTATGGATTTGACAGTTTCAATACATAGTTTATGTGCATAGATACTAAGGAAATTTTCAAATTAGAAATGAAATTTGTCTTTTTGCATTGCAATCAAAGTTCCGCGAAGTAACAATATAGCCAAAAGTGGCGACAAACAGATTGGGAACTGGTTGATATAAACCTAAACACTTACACTAGCAAAATGAATACAAAGCAAACTGGCTCGTTTTATGGTAGCTGTAGTAGAGAAGAAACTTACCATATTGTAAAGATAAAACGGGTGTTTTCGCGCACAAAAATTATCAAAACATTATTTTGACTAGCCTCGAAGTTTCGATACATTGGCCGTGGTCACGAGGGGACTCAATAATATCTTTACAATATGAGTTCAAGTCGCGGAAGTTTAAAAAGTGTTAAGAAACTTACCGTCTCATACGCTCCTTTTCTATACGCTCTTGTTCCTTCTTCTGTTCGCGTTCTGCGTTCGCGTGATAGTTCATGATGGCCTTGTTCATGCGCGCCATCTTCGCTTGGTTATTGCGATGGAACTCTTTGAAGTCCTTGGCTGGAATTGGGATTTTATTAGTATAATAATGGTAATTCAACCTCACTTTAAAACCTAAAAAGATTCGATAAAAATCGATAGACTAGCTACTGAAGTTTAAAATCATCAAATGCACCTCTGAGCATTGTATTACCATGCTGCAGAACCGTTTGTAGAAACTCCTGATGTTTCTGCCGGCGCTTCCTCTCGGCTTCCAATTTCTGTTGTTTCTCTAACTTCTCAGTAGCGCGCGCCTCTCGCAACCCTTGACGCTTCGTACGCTTGTACGCCTTGATGTTTACTGCCGTTTCTAGGGTCGTATCCCGCCGGACTTGACCGAGGATCTGTGAGTAGGAAGCAGGTTTGTCTTAGTTCCCTAAAAATAATAATAGTTTCAAGACTCAAGTGTTATGCGTAAATCCAAGCGTCAGTACCTCTGCACGTAACTGTTTCTGGAAGTTTAGGACCCTCAGGGCCCTTAATTCAATCTGCGCTTGCAACCGAAGGTCATCGGGAATGTTGACCGGTAAGTTGGACAACATTTCAATTCGGTGAGCGATGCGCGCAGCAATCCTGCAATACACGAGCACGTTACAAATGCCCTACATTCTTATCATAAAAAAAGATATCACAGATATTATGTTCAGTCAGTGCATACCTATTTTCCCTTTCGTTGAGGATCTGTATAGGATCAATGCCCACTGGTTTCGGTATGCTCGTGATGCGATTTTGTTTCGCTCCCGGCACAGGTACAGGTACGCCTCCAGTCTGTAAATTACAGATAATAATATTTCTTGGATGTACTGTCTGAAGAGTATAAAGTTGGTTTCACTGAATCCATAGAGAAGAGTGGATGAAAATTGTACATACTTGATTCTGACCGGGTTGTAAGCCTGGAGCGCCAGGGCCTGGAGGTCGCGACGGTGCCGGACCACGCATAGGAGCTCCCCCCATCGGCTGTAAAACCATAAAGTATGAGTTTATGCAGAGAATAGTGGGTAAATAGCAAATACATATTTCGTCAAATGATGATTTACCGGGTTCACCAGCGGCGGAGTGAGCTGCGTCGGCGGCGCCATTTGTCCAGTCATGGGTAGAGGAGTGGGAGGCGCGCCGCCGCCACCGCGCGCCGGGTCCCCGGGCATTCCGGCTCCGCCTACCTTGCCCCCGGCCGGGCCGGCGCCCGCTGGCGGGGGCTGGCCTTGCCCCTCGCCGTACGGCGGCTGCCCCGGCGGCGTCGGGCACTCTGGCGGCCCGCCATCGGAACGCTTGCCAGCCGCCATCATAGCGATGTGCTGCGACAGCGGCTGGTTCCTCGCCAGGCTGCGGTAAGCGGTAATCTGCGCCTTCAGCTGGGACAGCTGGATGTTAGAGAACATCTTCCCGGAGTCAGGCGCAGGCCCCGTGTTAGAGCGCGCCCGGAGCGCAAGCAGCTGCGAGTACCGCGGGTCCTCCTGCAGGCCCTTTTCCTCCATAGAATCGATCGCGCGCTGTAAGGCGATGATGTTGTCGAGGCCGGAGGCGGGCAGCGTGCCTTGCATCGGGGAGGAGGAGGGCGGCGCGCCGTTGGCGGAGGTTGAGGGTGGAGGCGCGTGCGGCGGAGTCTGTGCCGATGGCGGGTGCTGCGCGCCGGCGGGCGGGGCTCCGGGCGCGGGCGGAGCTCCCGGCGCGTACTGCGGCCCACCGCTAGTCGGCATCATGCCGTGGTGCGCCGGCATGTGTGGATGCGGCCCTGCCATTCCCATAGGCCCGCCTGGCCCGCCGGGACCACCCGGCGGGCCGTTGCCCGGAGGGGGCCCGCCACCCATCGGCAAAGGCGCCTAAAACACAGAATAAATAATATATTCATTGCATTGTCATAGCCACACTGATTTTGTAACTGAGTAGCAGAAATTCATCAACATGTTTTTAACCATCATTTCCATGTTATATTTGCAAGTAGTTAGTTGTTTTATAGACAAAAATAACAATTCCTACACGTTTTATCAGGTTACTGCATTCAATACACGGGAGCGATCCGTACTTTATAATATCCATGTGAAAAATGACGATATCATATTTTTAAATAGTGTCACCAATGAAGCATCTTCCGCAATGTATGTGATTGCCGAAAACTGTTGTACAGAAGAATTCGAAATAACTTTGAAAAGAAATGACATAGAATTCATCATTGTTGAGGAAAATTCAATGTAAGTAATGTATTTGTAATCTTATATACTCACTTTAAGCAAAAGTGTATTCTAATAAAGTATAGGTACATTAACCCCCTTACTAATTGTGTGGCGGAAGAATAGATATTTTGTGTTTTGTTTTTCTCTAATTTGAAATGGGCAAAGATAAAACCAGAGAAAACACTGAGTAGCTGTATTCCACTGTTATGCAGTGTTTATTAGTAAGAGTTTTAGTTACATATAACAATTAAGGATGGGATATTACTGCTTCTTTTTTAATTATTATTACTGAATTTTACATAATAATAATAATAACGATCAACAATCACATTTGAATAAATTTGAAAAAATGTTTTTCTATTCTATTCTACATACATCGATAAATACATAAATTTTACTTGTACAATGTGTGTATGATATTATAGATTAATTTAGAACAATATAACCTGTCTGTACTAAAGTCCATTAAAATACAACATAGCAACACTTTCCCCGGGTTCTCTTATGTTTGTTAAATTCTTGCCAACTTGGCAGACCAAATAATGCTCATTGGTTGCCTGTTGATCATTGGCTGTATCAACCAATGAGCATACAGTATTAGGCATGTTGGCCACGAGTTTGAAAAATGCACGAGAAATCAGGTGCTAGAGAGATAAGTGCGAGCTTAGGGGCTATCAAATATGTTTAAATTGGTTTTAGATTGGAAGAATTTGAGGAAATAGATATTAGCTATGATAATGGTGACAGTAAACACGCTAATAATGGCCAGATTCCTGAATTAAATGAGCAATTTTTCGACTGGGCAGATGTTATGGTATGGATACAAAACCGAATCAAAAAGAATGCACTCGTAAAAAAAATTATTATAGGCGAGACATATGAGAAAAGAGAACTATTTGTATTGAAAATATCAAATGGTATTAAAAAGCCTGCTGTGTTCATCTTGGGAGGGGAACAAGGAAGAGATTGGACATCTCCAGCAGTTATCCTTAACTTTATAAATTACCTTCTCTCAAATAGACTTGATTCACTGTTAACACTATATGATTTTTACTTCATGCCAGTTTTTAATCCAGATGGTTTTGAATACAGTATGAAAAAGGTAAAGAAATTTAATTAAGGTTATTGGTATTGAACTAAATATTAAATTACTGTTTATTCATTAATATAATTCGTCAGCAGCCCTTAGCTAAGTATAAGCTTCCTGTATCCTTACATCCTATTTGACACTACATTAATAATATTACGCGAATATTAATACATATCTGTTTTATTTACTATAGGTTATTATTTACTTTTATGATGTCACTGTTTGTAATTTCTAAACTAATAAAATAAAATGTGGCTTACATTCTCATCTGCAGTATTATTATATCCATTAAACTATTATATATTAAATATTGTTAGACTGGCCCAATAGTTCAATTGGTAGTAGCCCAGCCTTCTGAACTGTGGGTTGTGGGTTTGATTCCCACCCATAATTAATATTGTCTATTTTTCAAATTACAGGATAGATTTTGGAATAAGAACAGAAAACTCTTCTATCCAGAAAGGATATGTGATTTTAATGAACATGAAATAGCAATTGGAGTAAACATAGATAGAAACTGGCATTTCTCAAATTCAACATATTGTAAGTATCAACATATGTTAGTAGGCTTATAGTTTGATTATTTGTTTATTTATTAAACAGCATCAAATAACTAAATTATACAAATTGAACAGTAAAATATAAAATTTGTTGAAATATTACCCACAACATTATTCACATACTAGTTGCGCCTCGCAGTTTCACCCGTGAATAAAAAGTATTTTAATTATTTGCTCATCCCATGGGAAAATTTAACTTTTCCAACATAATATTTAGCGTGAAGGAGTAACTAACATACACACAAACACACATACAAACTTTCACCTTTATAATATTAGTGTGATTACTTAATTAATTAAGTTCTATACAAATTAAATAAAAAAGTTGCCACTAGAGGTAGCAAAAAGTAGCAAAGTAGAATATGGTAAAAGCTAAAAAAGTTTAGATACATACAAAATAGAATTTTCCATGCAGAGTAATTTATGTATAATTATTAAAGACTGATGACTTCAAAGCGGAATATTTTAAAAGCCTTATTTACAATGTACTTGTCATGAAAATCTAAACAGAGCTGACTATCAAGTGGCATTCCCTAGTCCAGGAAGTAATTTTATGAAGCTACAATACCATATAGACTCTATGTATGAGATGTCATATCTTTTTTAGTAAAAGTACATTATACCACTATTACACGGCTAAAACTCACGAGATACAGTCGAATAACTCGACCGGTGTTCGGCAATAAAGATGCCCATCCTCAAGGAGTACGCGCGGCGGCGGCGGGAGTCAGCGCCGAGCCGCCACCACCGCCGCCGCGCGTAGTCCTTGAGGATGGGCATCTTTATTGCCCGAACACCGGTCGAGTTATTCGACTGTATCTCGTGAGTTTTAGCCGTGTAATAGTGGTAGTTATGAGTACTACTCACGTCAGTTTCTATAATATTATAAGTACATTATATTTTTGCAACCTATAATTTCAACTCAAATCTACAGTCTTAAAACTCCTCAAGGAGATTATTTTAAAAATTATGTTTTATTGGTTATATTATTAAACTTTTTAAGCAGTCATTTCCAATGTTGCAGTCATTGATGATGAAGAATGTGATTCAGTCTTTATTGGACACAAATCTCTCACAGAAGAAGAGTCATCAGCCCTATCTAGTTTCCTGAACACCATTGCTGTTGATCTAATGGCTTACATTGATATTAGAGGGTTTGAAAAACTCCTTGCTGTTCCATATGCTAACACAAATGAGGTTGCTAACAATAATGCTGTTTTGGTAAATTTTGAATTGAATTGAATTGAATCTTAGGTACTGGCTTCTGCGGCAATTTCGCCACAATTTCGCCAATGTCATGTACTAAAATAGACCATCAAACGCAGGAAATTGTTCGGTAATTTGAAGAATTTGGCCGGTGAAAATGAATGATATGATGAATTTTATTCTGAAACTAATCTGAAATAAATACAAAAATACACAAATGAAAAACTAAATTAAATCACATCTACCAACATGTATTAACTAAACAATATAAAAATCTACACATATTTACAACCTAATTTTATTTACTTTAATATATCTACACAAAATACTTATAAAAGGAGAAAAAACCAAGGAGAGGAGACACTTAAATGAGACAGGACGAAGGATTTTAGAAGGTATAACATCATAAAGAGAAAACTGCATTTTAGGACAATCGAAAAAAATGTGGTCTACGTTTCCCAGATCTAGACCGCACTCGCAAATCGAGGTATCCCTAATCCGTAATTTATTTAGAAAGACGGGGGTGCAAGAATGATTTAGCCGTAAGCGACAAACTGTTGATGTGGTGGATTTATCCGCCTTATGGAATTTGGAAAACCATGGCTTATGGGGAATTTCCGGTTGGATATCACCATAATATTTTCCTTTTAAGGTCCTCGAAATTTGCCAGTCGATAGTCCACGAATTGAATAATTTTGGTTTTAATGTGGAGCAAATGTCGTGGAAATATATTTTAAAATGTTCTAGAGAGCCTGTTTGACCAGCATTTCTGGCACATGAATCAACGGATTCATTGCCCAGAATACCTGAGTGACCAGGAATCCACGCCAAGATAACACTAATGCCAATCCTATCACAATGGAACAGTGCTTTCTTTATTTTTAATATAATTGGGAACTTAAATTTTGATCTAAACTGGTTAGCTAATATAGATTGAAGACAACTTTTAGAGTCCGAAAATATAATCGATTTTTTAAGATTATGAGACATTACAAATTGAATGGCTTCAAGAATGGCAACTGCTTCACCAGTAAAAACTGAAGTAAGGGGAGGACACTTATAATTAAGAATGATTTTGGTAGAAGGGATCCACACTGCAGCGCCAACCGGACTATCAACTGATTTAGAAGCGTCCGTATATAAAGAGACCCAGTCTTTATAATCGGTCATTAATTTGTTGGTAAATACTTTGTTAGCTTCAATAGTGTTTTTATCAACCCCGAAGTCCAGAATTACATTTGGTTGGAAAACCAACGCATCATACGGCGTGGAATATAAAGGAAGCATGTGATTTTGAAAAATTGGATCGGGAAAGCTAATAAACTGAATATAACTACGGAGAAGGCAAGGGAGATCATTGGATGACCCAGGAGAGCCATACAAAGTAAATAATTGGTCTAACTTAAAAAGAAGAGGATGATCAGACTTTTGTATTAATTTAAAAAAAAAACTATTAGCAAGATATTGCCTACGCAGTGAGAGGGGTGGATCAACACATTCGACTTGCATGGCGTTGATAGGGGATGACTTCATTGCCCCTAAGATGATACGTAAGCATTTTGACTGGATTTTATCAAGTTTTTTTAAGCCTAATTTGGACGAGGGATCTAGAAGAAAAGAACCATAATCCATATGACTACGGATTATGGCATTGTAAAGTAATCTTTGAGTAAAAGGGTGAGAGCCCCACCAGACACCGGATAAGGATCGAAGAATATTTATGTTTCTCTCACATTTTTGAGCAACATAGTCAAAATGAGCTGCACCTGATAATTTAGAATCTAACCAAACTCCCAAAAATTTTACTTTACTATCCTGAGGAATAACTTCACCATTTACTTTGACATGTATAGGGAGCACAAACCTTTTCCTAGTAAATACAACCACATTACTTTTAGAAGTAGAAAGAGAAAGACCATGCCGCAGAAGCCAATCAGATAGATATGATAATGCAGATGTTAATCGGCTTACTGCTGCACCCAAAGATGTTTCAGACACATAAAGGGTCAAGTCATCAGCATACTGTAAAATTTGACAAAAAGATTGCACTGATTGATCTAAATCACTAGTGTACAGGCTGTACAGCAAAGGACTGAGGACAGATCCTTGTGGTAAGCCTTTCCAGACAGTCCTAGCAGGAAGTAGTGAATTCTGACTTTTAATTTTAATAGATCTCTCCATGAACATGTTGCATACAAATCGGACCAACTTTTCTGGGATACCCAACTGAATAAGCTTACGTCTTAGAACAGGAAGTAAAACGTTATCATATGCAGAAGCAATATCAAGGAATACAGCTACTAGATACTCCTTTTTCAAAAAAGCTATGCGGATATCAGTTGTTATTAAGCTAAGACTATCCATAGTGCTCATACATTTTCTAAATCCAAATTGAGATTTCGCAAGTAAGTTATTACTTTCCACAAGCCATTCAAGACGATGTTTAATCATGTGCTCTGTTACCTTCGCCACCACAAGCCATTCAAGACGATGTTTAATCATGTGCTCTGTTACCTTCGCCAAAACTGATGATAGAGCAATGGGTCTGTAACTGTTCGGATCGGATGGGCTTTTGCTAGGTTTGACAACAGGGATGACTACTTGTGTTTTCCATGGTTGAGGAACTATACCATATTCAAAATAAAAGTTTACTAGGCCTAAATAATATTCTTTACTTTTATCAGAGGATTTTCTTAAGAATGAATATGGGATTCCATCTGCACCAGGAGATGAGTCAACAAGGTCGTCAAGAGCCAATTGAAGCTCAGAAAATGAAAAGGAAGAATCAAAACTGTTTAAGTTTGGGAGAGGACTTGGAACAGATGGAAACCAGTCTATATTTGGAACAAATGAAGGAGACATTTTATCAGAGAATGCCTCAAGCCATGATGATGGATCATTCATAGAAATGTTATCAATACTACATGATCCCCTATACCGTTTGATTTGTTTCCAGACAAAAGAGGAAGGGAATCTGGGAGACAAAAGTTCACAGTAGCCAACCCATCCTTGTTTCTTCTTTTTCGCAAGCAGTCGTGTTGCCTTCGCAGAACACTTCTGATATTTGAGAAAGTTGAGACATATTCCTTTCATTAATAGCTGCCGTACATTCAGAATCCCACCATGGGGTAGAAACTTTTAAATAAAAAGGCTTTTTTATAGGGAAATTCTCATCAGCACTGGAAATAATAAAGTCGACGAATTTAGAATAACATTCAGAAAAATTATCAATATTACATATAGGAAGAGTTTCTATTTTATTTTCAAGAGTAGTAGAATATGAGGACCAATCAACATCTGATAATCTGTATTTTAGAGTAGGACAAAAATTACGAGCGGGAATCACTCTGTTAGAAATAGAGATTACAATAGGGTAATGGTCACTGCCATAAGAGAGGGATAAGACCTTCCAAGAAATGAGAGAAGCAAGCGAAGCAGAGCATATAGAAAGGTCAAGAGCACTTCTAGGGTTTTGGGAAGGAAATACCCTCCTAGTGGGAGAACCATTGTTGACAACACAGAGATTCGCCTCATCAAAAATTTCAAGCAAAGCAAGGCCAAAGGCATCATCGTGACCAGAGCCCCATGAGGAGTGGTGAGCATTAAAATCTCCCAGTAAAATAATGGGTGGAGGGACTGAAGAAATTACGTTTATTATATGAGGAATCAAGCTTGGGTGAGGATGAGGAATGTAAACAGATAGGAATGAAATGTTAAAGGCTTGAACGGCTACAATATTGAAATCGGGAGAGACAGAAGGAAGAGTAATTTGTGAAAAAGGAAGTGAGCGCCTTATAAGTAAGGTGCTCCCGGCATACCCGTCAGCCCTGTCATCCCGGAGACAGGAGTAGCCTGAAACCCGAAAACGGGATCCAGGCACTAACCATGTCTCCGAGATGGCAATGACTGACGGGTGGAATTTGTTAATTAGGTGAAGGAGTTCAGACTTTCTGCGACGAATGCTTTTGGTGTTCCACTGGAGAACTGACAGATCCATAATTATGGGATAAACATAAAATTTCATTAAGTTTTTGGGCAACGTTGGACGGTAGGGAGTTATTACGGGATATAATACTAATAATCATGGAGAGCAGAATTTCCAGGAGGTTATCCTCCTGGAAGGATGATGGAGAGTGAGATTGTTGAGACAGGGCGCAACCGTTTGGTAAGGCTGATGGCGGATCAGCAACGATTGACTGGTGCGACGCCCTGTCAAAGGACTTTCCTAATAGTGGAATAGATCGAGGGGATGAGGTCACAGTTTTCCTATAGGATGAACCGGTTGGGTGGGTGGGTTGACTGGATTGAGGAGAGAATAAAAGTTGGGAAAGATTTGTAGATGAATTTTGCACCACTTCCGAATACGGTCTCAGGGCCTTAGGGAAGTGGGTGGCTGCTTCTTCGTATGATTTATTTTCCTGGGACATGCAGAGTTTAATCGATCTTTGTCTGCTCTGCTCAGGACAACCCTTGCTATTAGCAAAATGTTGACCAGAACAATGCAAGCAAGAGCCACTGTTCTCTGGGATCGTACAAGAATCTCCTGCATGAGGCTGAGCACAACAATAGCACCTTGGCCCTGACCTACACTGACTTTTAATGTGTCCAAATCTACAACAATTTAAGCACTGTATAGTAGGAAATTGGTATGCTTCAACCGGGAGGGAAGTATGAAAAGAGAACACCCTGGAAGGAAGAAGTTGACCATGGAATGTCATAACCACAGTTTGGGTTGGAACCCATGAAACTTTTCCATCATCTGTTAATATTTTACGGTTAAGTCTACGGGCTTTCAAAACTATTCCGCAACCATTTGGCAGAGTCATGGACTCAACCAACTCATCCATAGATAAATCAACTGGAACCTGCCGGATGACGCCCATTTTGGTGATATTATAAGTGGGAATGGCAACCACATATTTATTTATTTCTAAAATAGGGTTGTCCAAGAAGTTGTTGGCATCAACAGCTGTTTTGAATTCAACGGAAATTTTATTACGTCCTACTTTTTTGACACCGTCTGGGCAAATATTTTTGACTTTGTTTCGGAAAAGGAATTGTCCGAATTTTATGGGGCGAATGGAAGTACCTGAAGCAGGGTCCGGTTCAGATCGGGAAACGTGTACAATGAATGGGCCTTGATCTGCTTCTGTGTAGGCCTTAATGCCTACTACCAGGTTTGGGTGTACATATATGTTCTGAATAGATGCGACAGCCATTTCTTTGTTTACGATCGTTTTTTTTGCACTGCTACTGGCAGAGCTAGATGCTGAACTATCTTCTAATCGGCGTTTCGCACCGGAAGTTACTGGAATCGATGAGGTCTTAGGCACGACGGGGGGATCAGGAGGATCAGGAGGATCAGGAACCAACGGATCCATCCATAAATCTTCCACCATCCTGAATTTTGTTGAAACAAATGAGCGAGCTAAATAACTAAGCACTACTTACCAGGAAAACTATGAAATAACACTTTTTACTACAAATGAGCTATAATAAACTCCAACTAATGCATCTGCGTGAAAATTTTGGATTATTTTCCAAAAAATATGAAAATTTTGAAAAAACAATCTCTCTCACACGTGTGACAGCCTATCAATCTTGGTAAATTTTATAATACTTGCTACTTTATTAACAAAAACTAAACTAAATTAAGACAGTTGACAAGTTTTTTGTAATTTAAATGTAAGGAACAACCTATTGTAAATTTACACAGCAGGTTTTTTTGATTTCTATGGTAGTTAATAATAATCATGATGATTGCAAATGACCACTTCAACCATAAAGATAGTGAAAATGTTCTAGGTCTGTGAGTTCAACAACAGCTAAATTCATAATACTTTTTTATGTAGGAATCCTTTAAATTTCCCTTGAATGTTTACAGACTGAGATATTATTACATGCCTCTAACCAAGTTCATGTCCAATATAATGTTTCATACAATATATGTAGCACTGGAAACTGTTTTTGTAAGTATTACCATCTGTGACTTGATTTTTTTTATTGTAGGTGTAAACTTCTCAGAGTGGCCTTAGAAATAAGTTACATATCTATGAAACTTGTTTCAGATAATAACACAGGAAATAGTCCTGATTGGGTTAAGAAAAACATGAATGTTCCAATTGTATTCACATTATACTTAAAAGATGAAAAGTCATTTCTACCACACCTTAAGCAGATACATTCTTTCCTACTTCAGTCTACAATCATATTAAAAGAGACACTGTTACTAGCACACAGTATTTATGGACCACTGTTTAATTACTCAATTAAACAGTCTACTAGTTTTACTATACTTGCATTATTATCATTGCTATGTAATGGTTATAAATTGATAAGCCAATCTAGCTAATTACAATTTATAAACATTTAAGTTTTTTGGTTAAAATATGTATGTATCAGCAATTATTACCTGTCCTGGAGGCATGTGTCCAATTTGATGCTGCATATACCCATGTGGTGGTCCTTGCCCAGGCATATTTGGATGTTGTGGTGCTCCAGGCATTGATGGATGGCCATTTGGGCCAGACTGATGAGAACCACCGGGGCCTATTGAGTGTCCTGGTGGGCCAGACATGTGTGGCCCTACCATATGTGGTGGCATCTGGTGACCACCAGGCGGCATTGAAGGGTGTTGCTGCGGAGGCCCGGGAGGACCATTGTTATTTTGGGGCATGGGATGAGGCTGTCCCGATGGTGACATGTGATTAGGTATCGGTGGCTGACCGCCTCCTGGCGGATGTGACACAGGCGGCCCATTGACATGTTGTTGATTGTATGGACTGTGAGGAGACTGCGGCGGAGCCGGACTCTGTGTCGGAGGGCCCATGGGACTTGGTGCTTGAGGCGGCGGCATTGGGCTGTTTTGGGGCGACGGGCTAGCCATCTTTCTAGTTTCTAATGGTTCATATCACAAACCAAGCACAAACTATTATATCCTACGTATAGTGTTTGATTGTCACTTCAGTCACTTAGTGGAATGTACTAACTGTACTAGCGTAGCGTATAATTCCATAAATAGAACTGTTTTCCCCCGAAGGGTATGGTAAAAGACCACTAATTATAATACAAAACAGTTTTGTATGGTTTTGTGCTGAAGCTTGAACCACAGATGAGATAACACCACAGAATACTATTCGGCGTGGTCAATTAAGGTAGGGTTAAGAATGACACAGGGGCCACAGCTGTATGAGACAGAAATATCTTCTGTATCGGTCTTTCCTGTAGCTACCATAATGATGATACCGTAGAAAAAAATTGCGTAAAAACTTATAAGAAAAATAATTTTCATATATTTATTTTAAGTTAAAATATATTTATATTGAGTATATATTTTATCTCAATACAGAATTAATATTAATTTCGTTTATGACGTGCCTAAATGTAGGGAACTAAACTAAAATATTTTGTGTTGTTAGTAGATTTAATTTAAAATAATCAAATTTTTTTGAAAATAAATTTCCTATTATGCATTTTTGTTTGTGGTACTTATTGGTATATACTATATATTAGGTCTTTACCTATGAAATTGCCGTTTTGTTTGAAAAAAGTTAAAAGTGTTTTTTTTTCGAACTTATTTATTTCTTTTATTCAAAGTAATCACCCCTGCAATCAATGCATCTTTGCCAACGCAGTGGCAGTTTATGGATTTTGGCCCTTCTTGAAAAAATCAGCAAGACGGGAGACAACAAGCTCTTCAAAGGCGTTTTGTACTGCCTCTCGGGAATTGAATTTTTTTCCCGCTAAAAAGTTGTCCAAATTTTGGAAAAAGTAGTCGGTAGGCGCAAGATCTGGTGAGTATGGCGGATGAGGGAGAGCTTCCAAACCCAACTCATGCAGCTTAGAGACGGTCTGTTGTGCAGTATGGGGTCGCGCGTTGTCGTGAAGTAGCAGTGGAGACGACCGATTGACCAAAACTGGTTGCAGACGTGCGAGTTTCGCCATCATTGTGGTCAGTTCTTCAATGTACACATCTGCAGTAATGCTCTCGCCGTTTTGTAAAAAGCTCTGATGAATCACACCAGCACTAGACCACCAAACTGTGACCATCACCTTTCTAGGGGTCATTTTTCGTTTTGCACATTGCTTTGGTACCGAACCAGGATCTAACCAACTTGCTGAGCGCTTTCGATTGTCAAAAAGAATCCATTTTTCGTCGCATGTAACAATTCGGTTCAAAATTCCTTCATTTCTGTGCCTGTTAAGCAGCGCAAGGCAAGTCTCGACGCGTACGTTGCGCTGGCGATCGTTAAGTTCGTGGGGCACCCATCTATCAAGCTTTTTTATCTTGCCAATCTGTCGCAAATGGACCAATATTGTTTTGATGCTAACATCAAATGCTGCTGCCAGCTCAGCTGTAGATTGAGATTCATCAGCTTCCACAATCGCCTTTAATTCATCATTGTTGACCAAAGTTTCCGGACGACCACGAGGTTCATTTTTCAAGTCAAAATTCCCAGAACGGAACCGAGCAAACCAATAACGGGTTGTACGTTCGTTTGTACAGTTCTCTCCGTAAACGTCGTTGCTGTTACGTGTCGTTTGTGCCGCGTTGGTGCCACGACGGAACTCATATTCCATAATTACACGAAATTTCAAAGTATCCATTATGAGGAAACATGTTGAAATGTAATGAAAATACAACGCTAATCAATAAACAAAAGACTTATATTGTAAATAGAATGTCATATTTTTAAAACAAAATTAATTTGAATTTAGAATTCGTAGCCAATCAAAACTTTTTTTTGTTTGAAAAAGTCTGTACTGCAATACGGCAATTTCATAGGTAAAGACCTATTATATATAGCTTGGCAAAAAAGTCTTCATCATCATCATCATCAGCCTACAATAGTCCACTGCTGGACCTAGGCCTCTCCCAAAGCACGCCACTGAGCCCGGTCTTCGGCTCTACTCTTCCAGTTACTGCCAGCTACCTTGCGTATATCATCGCTCCATCTTGCCGCAGGGCGTCCTACACTACGTCTGCCGGTTCGCGGTCTCCACTCTAGAACACGTCTACCCCAACGGTTATCGGTTCTTCGGCAGATATGACCAGCCCACTGCCACTTCAGCTTGCTAATTCGCTGAGCTATGTCGATAACTTTAGTTCTCTGGCGAATGACTTCGTTTCGGATTCGATCCCGCAGAGAAACACCGAGCATAGCTCGCTCCATAGCTCGCTGAGCGACCTTAAATTTGTGGACCAGTCCTACCGTGAGTGTCCACGTTTCGGCTCCGTAGGTCATGACTGGTAGGACGCACTGGTTGAAGACTTTCGTCTTGAGACATTGCGGTATGGACGATGAAAAGACATGACGAAGTTTCCCAAATGCTGCCCAGCCTAGCTGTATTCTTCTGCTGGCTTCACTCTCGAAATTGTTTTTCCCTAGTTGGAGCGTCTGCCCTAGGTAAACATACTTTTTAACAATCTCAAGAGCTACTCCATTTATAGCAATCGGTCCCGGAACAACGTGCTCGTTGAACATGACCTTGGTTTTATCCAAGTTCATCCGTAGACCGATGCGTAAAGAAGAATCAGCTAGGCCGTCCAGCATCCGTTGCAGATCCTCCAGCGATTCAGCCATTATGACGATGTCGTCTGCAAATCGCAAGTGAGAGATGTACTCGCCATTTATATTGATGCCACAACCCTTCCAGTCCAGCGTCTTAAACATATCCTCCAAAGCGTTTGTGAACAATTTCGGGGATATCACATCCCCTTGCCTCACTCCGCGACGCAAGTGGATATGTTTAGACGGCTGGTTTTGCAATTGGACGGTCATTGTTGCGGCACCATATAGGCATCTCATCACTTCGATGTATCGCCAGTCAACTTGGCATCGCTGTAAGGAGTCCAGAACAGACCAGGTTTCGATAGAGTCAAAGGCCTTCTCATAGTCCACAAAAGCTAAGCACAGGGGTCGATTGTACTCCTCGGTCTTCTGTACAATCTGCCGCACTGTGTGAATGCGGTCTATGGTACTGTATCCGCTACGAAACCCGGCCTGTTCCGGAGGTTGAAACTCGTCGAGCCTTCGCGCTAGACGATTCGTGATCACCCTTGAGAACAGCTTATAGACATGGCTCAGAAGCGAAATTGGTCGATAATTCTTCAGAAGGGTTTTGTCACCCTTTTTGAAGAACAAAATGACCACGCTTCTGTTCCATGCCTTCGGAGTTCTCCCAGTAAAGAGGACAGAATTAAAAAGCACCTGAAGCTCTCTAAGTACTGGAGTACCTCCAGCTCTTAAGAGCTCAGTCGTAACTCCATCCTCACCTGAGGCTTTTCCGTTCTTAAGCTGCTTAAGGGCCATCACGATCTCGTCCTGGCTGACTTCAGGCAGCTCTTCGGTAAAGTGGCGTGTTAGGATGGCTCTGCAGTCCTCTGTATTGGGATCAGGTCGGCAAGCATGTGATGCGTAGAGCTGGCCATAAAAGTTTTCAACTTCCGAAAGGATCTCTGTCTTTGAGGAGACGACTTCACCCGTTGATGTAGTCAGCTTCGTCAGATGGCTTCTCCCAAGTTGCTGGACGAACACTTTTGACCCCCGATTCTGCTCTATAGCTCTTTCAATTTCGAGCGTATTGGAGGATCGGAGGTCACGTCGTACCAGCTTTTTAATAGACTTGTTGAGTGCCTGTTGGTGTTGTGACGAAGTAGACGAGGGGTTTTCACGTCGCTCCTCCTTAAGTTGCAGAGTCTCCATCGAAAGTTTCGACTTTCTGCCTGTACGCTTCTTTGCACAAAACTTCGCACCTTCTTCCCTTAGGACATCCACCACTTGGTCGAGTTTCTGATCCACGTCATCTGTAGTTTCCAAGGCAGCGAATCGATTTTCCAGTTTTAGCCGGAATGTTTCAGACCCTACTCGCTCAAACTATATTATCGAAACTCGACGACGTTTACCGAAGAACCACCGATATGACAGGTTTGTTATAATGTATTCTGCTTTTTTTGATCGAATAATTTGTCTGTTGATTATTGTAAAGTGTTATAACGGTCTTACTTACGATGTTTTCGTAATATTTGCCTCAGTAAACAATATAGGTTATGTTGACAAAGTGCGCATAGTGTATATAAACTAAATTGATACTTAACGTCATGTACGACTAAATCGGTAAAAATATTTAAAACCAATCTTGGATGGATTATTCGTTATTTGGTCTTTAAGTATTTACGTATATTATGATCATAATCTACGTAAATACTTGTGTATTGTTTGTTTGTTTTTGTTTTTAAAATATCTTTATTCAATCAATATTTATCGTAATAATGTAATAAATATAAGACACAGTCAAATAGCTTATATTTAGTATTTAGTAATGTGACTTACAGACTAAAAAGGCCTTTATTAAGTCTATTAACAAATAAACTATTTAATTTAATATAACGCGTGTATTGCATTACAACAATGTTTGTTCGAATACTACGTGCATATAGGATATGATCTTTATTTCATATGGTTTTTTTATTGACGATATTTTGGATGCCCGTGGGCATCCTTATCACTGACTCGAATCCAATAGAGCTGATTTCGGAAATTGCCAAGCACAAGATAGCTTCACAAAATGTTGGGTTGATTGACATGAAGGTATATAATTAATGATAGAATTATGTATAAGTATACGTTTATTAATTGTGATGTTTTACGTAGTAATGATGCGTATTGTTCCTCTGTTTTAGGAAGCAGCGGAACGAGCATTTCTAGATGTTTCTGCAAATGATTGGAAAAGTTTATGCAACCATGTTATTTAAATAGAAAATGAGTATTACGAGAGATGCATTACGCTGTATGATAACAGTGATCGCATTGTAATAAATATCCAAAACTATAGTAGCAGTGATGAAGCAGAAACATCTTAATCTGAAAATGATATTGCGGCCGGCTCAAATTAAAAAATGGAAGGAGACTTTTCAGGAATTGATTATTTAGATGACTATTTATTTACCGAATAAAAATATTTAAAACCATCCGTTTTTATTCACTTCAATCATGTGCTAGTTATGATACACTGGATATTTAGTTTGTCTTGATTTATGTGATTTCCTATCACACTAATATTATGAAGGCGAAAGTTTGTATGTGTGTTCGTGTGTATGTGTGTATGTTTGTTATTCCTTCACGCTCAAACGGCTGAATGGATTTGGATGAAATTGGGTACCAAGATAGCTTATACACTGGATTAACATATAGGCTACATTTTATCCCGGAAAAGTGAAATTTCCCCGTGGGAGCAAATAATTAAAATACTTTTTATGCACGGGTGAAACCACGGGGCGCAACTAGTTTATTCATATAAACCAGCGCTGTTTGTTGTTCATACTCACGACAACAACAGCGAACTAGTTTTATACACAACATTGATAATTGTACAGTATAGTCAATAAACTTTACTGTTATATTTATACGAGTAAAGCTTTTGGGTTTATTCTTGTTAACGGCTAAAAGGTATTTAGTTGAACAAATTAAAAAAATCTTATTCTTACTCACTATTATTTTATAAGTATCAAAATTACGCTGTCGTAGTATCGGGGTTGCTAGCGTTTAGACTCATTAGCGATAGTGGCGCCCCTATTAATTTCTACTCTATTTTGCCAAGCTATACATATAGTATAGGCGGGAAATCGAAAAAGATTGCGTCACCGCATTGTATTATTTTACAAAACTTGTGTTATTTTCAGTGTTAATGCATATAATTGGTGGCATTTTATTCGTTAAGTGCTGGATTACAGGCGTGAGTGTGGGAAAATGGTATAATGATGGTGAAACGTTTCTTTTCGTGTTGTTTCCAAAACTCCATAGAAGCTTCAAGTAAAGTTGCCACCACTTTACTAGGAGTATGACTTTGACTAGACTATGACTTGATGACTTCGACTGTGACTTGACACATATTTGCGTGAAATATCATTAACTTGATAAATTATCAATTACTTGACACTGGCTAAATACATAAAAGTGTGGAGCCAAAACTTAAAAAAAAAGTAAAAGTATTCTGTGACGTTCCGTCAGCTGTCATAAAATGAAAACCGCATTATTTCGGCGACAAAATTATTTGTAAAAATAAGAGTATTCTCATCTCAAACTGTGGAAACTGTATTATCATCGCCGGTTTGGCAGAAGGAATGCAGTATTACTAATGTTTCTACAGTGTATGTGTTCGTTAGCTTAACATTTCCGATATTAATCCTGAAAATTAAGTTCTAAAAAATGGATGAAGAAGACTACGTTGAGTCTTCATGGAACTACATAGCACTGTGTGGTGAACCTACTCTATATGAAGGTCTTAAATTTGCAAAAGACTTAATAATTGCTAATATTTTGCTACGTGCCATCATACAACTTGTTTCTCTACCTCATAATGTTCGCCATAGTTTATGTTTAGTCATAGGCAGTTTTTTGTTGTACTACAGCATTGGACCCTCCTTTTTGTGGACAGTTGGCCTATGTGCTGGCTCATACATACTAATAATTTTACTATCATTCCTTACGAAACAGTGGAGAGGATTGTTTGTATCAGTTTCTGTGATTTCATTCTTACTTCTAAGCGAAGCTTATGTATTGAACCCAAAAATGTGGCAGCAAATAAGGGGTATACAAATGGTAGCAGCTATGAAAATTATATCAGTCGCCATAGAATTAGATAGAGACTTGTTTAAGCGAATGTTGAATCCTGTTGAGTTTGGTGGCTATATACTGTGCCCTGCAAATTCTATTTTAGGTCCTTGGATATCTTTTCATACCTACAGTCATTATTTGGATTATAAATTTTTAAACAAGAGGTGGATAAAGATTATTATTGTCAATCTATTCATTTCTATGTTATTTTTAGTGCTGTCAAACTGTATTATTCCCTGGTATATAGATGATGAAATGACCAAATGGTTGTTGGCTTATAGAGATGCTCAAGCATTCAGAATGTCACACTACTTTGTATCCAGTATGTCTATAGTATCAATGACTTCTGCCGGTTTTGGGTTGACAAATGATTGTCACAGTGAGCTTCAAGTTACAAAGCCATCATTTATTGAATTGCCTAGATCCCTGGTTCAAGTAGTTATTTATTGGAATATACCAATGCATCAATGGCTTAAAAACTACATATTCAAAGGTTGTCAACCATATGGACAATTCACAGCAATTTTTTTCACTTATTTAATTTCTTCATTATTACATGGCTTAAATTTTCAATTTTCTGCGGTACTTCTTAGCATTGGGACATTTTCATATGTTGAATACAATTTACGTCACAAAGTTGCATCAGCTTTAGAAGTGTGCTGCCTTGCTAATCCATGCATAAAACAATGTGACCATAAGTTTAAAAAGAACACTTTTCTTGCAGTGTTTGTGAATACCATATTTTCTGTTATAACCATAGTACACCTTGCTTATTTAGGAGTCATGTTTGAAGCATCTTTTGCCATTCAAGAGTCGGGATATTCTTATTTACATACAATGAAAAAATGGGAACATCTCAACTTTTTTAGCCATGGGTTTTCAGTATTTATGTATGTAATATATTTAATGATGTGATAGAATTCATTTTGAATCTCAAAACTATTTATGATCATGATTATGATATTGATAGTATGATCTCCTTACATTTATATTTGATTAGTTTTAAAAAGACTTGCTTTTAGAAGGGCTAGTGTAAACGCTATACTCTAGAAATAAGTCCATGAATCCTAGCAATAATAAATCAATTTTCAATATAGACTTTTAATTCCACTAAGTAGGTAGGTATACATAAAATGAAATTCTGTAATAGTCTGATTAAGTTAATAAGGCAAAGGTTTAATACTAACAATAAGTAAGTATTTTGTAAGTAACAATAAGCTATTTCTGTCATTAATATTTTATATCCTCTTTTATGATATTATTCCTCTGAATAAAAATTATTATTGTAAACTAGGTGTTTCTTCTAGAACTACTAATGTATGTACAAACAACATAATGTTATTTATAAAAGTAGGTATTTATCTTTAAATCTAAAATAATAATTAAGTACTTAATAGCTAATCTTTTCAATTTTGTGATTTACCTATTCTACTGTTTTGTATTACTGTACAATAATTAAATCCAAATTAATCCATCATCCAAAACCTTAAAAAATTTAGTCGTTTTAGTTTTTGATGTTTTTACATCAGCTTGATAATTTCCTCTGTCATTATCGATAATCTGAATTTGGTAACTCAGTTCTGCAGGAATCGTTTCAGTTTCTTTATTTGTACAAAAATATAGTGGTCTTGTATACATGCATATTGTTTTATATTCCTTAGTAACTTTTTGTATCATGTTTATTAAGTTTTTTATATACAAATCCATTTTTGTGATTTTAAAACTTTGCTCAGACCAATAGAATGCTGTCAGAGTATTGAAAATTATCAATGTTATATTGGGATGCTCAAGTAAAGTGCTTTCCAAATTGTATATTGTAGCATAAAATTGTGTTGTGTCATAGATGTTTAAAATGTGCAAATTAGCTAAAGCCGCTTTACATTCTGTTTCAAACTCAATCTTATCTGGATTTTCAAATGCACAGATAGACAACATTTTTCTCTTCATTATACTAATCAAGTCATCAAAGTCCATATTTCCATCTGTATTAAATACAAGGACACCTGCAGCTACACCGCTTAATTTAGTATTAATTAGCGCATCAGCAATAACATCTACTAATAGACGAGATGGGCACGTATCACTATAAATTTCTACAATATCACCGCTTGTAAGACCATTCTGGAATACAGCAGGATAAAACTTCTCAATGTTAGGCTTTTTCGTTAGGCGCGTCAGTAATTGAACGCCTGATTCAATTTTAAATTTCGCAGACATTGCAAAATTGTATACAATGCAACACAGTTTTGATCAATATATTTAATTTTACTGCTGTTGTACTTTTTTTTGGCTCCACACTTTTGTGTATTTAGCCAGTGTCAAGTATTTGATAATATCTCAAGTTAAATAATATATAATTATATGTGAGTCAAGTCACAGTCGAAGTCATCAAGTCTAGTCATAGTCTAGTCAAGTCATACTCCTAGTAAAGTTGTGGCAACTTTACCAGAAGCTTCTATGGAGTTTTGGAAACAACACGAAAAGAAACGTTTCACCATCATTATACCACTTTCTGACACTCATGCATCTAATCCAGCACTTAACGAATAAAATGTCACCAAATTTATGCACTAACTCTGAAAATAACACAAGTTTTTGAAAATAATACAATGCGGTAACGCGATATTTTTCGTTTTCCCGCCAAGAAACCGTAGTTGTACTTGTTGTATCCACTACAGTTGACTAAAAGTTTTTGGTTTGGCTCCACACTTTTGGTTATTTAGCCAGTGTCAAGTATTTGATAATATCTCAAGTTAAATAATATATAATTATATGTGAGTCAAATCACAGTCCAAGTCATCAAGTCAAGTCATAATCTATTCTAGTCTAGTCAAGTCATACTCCTAGTAAAGTGGCGGTAACTTTACCAGAAGCTTCTTATGGAGTTTTCGAAACAACACGGAAGGAAACGATTCACTATCATTATACCATTTTCCCACATTCATACCTGTAATCCAGCACTTAACGAATAAAACGCCACCAAGTTTATGCACTAACACCGAAAATAACACAAGTTTTGGAAAATCACTCAATGCGGTGATGCGATCTTCCTTGTTTTCCCGCCAAATTTTAAAAAGTGTTAAAAACGTGTTAAAAAGTGTGTAAAAACTGTTTATAGCTAAGTAGCAGTGCTGCCAAGTAAAAACAAGGCAGATTCAGAAAAAAATTGAAGTAGCTAAATACAACTACGTCTAATATATTACTTTTTAAGTAGCTTTTTGGCTTAACTAGCTGCGCCCCGCGGTTTCGCCCGCGGATAAAACATAAATTAATTTTAGTATAACTTTGACTTCGACAGTTCAATATACCGTGTACATGGATTCCTGGCTGAACAAGTCGTGTATATAATAATAATATTGACTTGCTTTATTGGAGCGAATATTCTCAGTACTATATACGCACCTATAGTATAGTAGGTACAGAAGATTCACTACGCAAAATCATTTAAATAAATAGCAACTCTTGCTTCGTTACAATAAAGTTCAATTCAGCTTAAACAGCGCTTATTAGGTACTTTTGTGAACATAATTATTATGACTTAGTATTATGCATGTAGTGTTTATACAGTGTCAAACTAACAAAAAAATGTGTTACAGGTTGAAGAGAGTCAAGAGCATCAGGGTGCCTAGCGGCATTTAAAAAATTTAATTTGAATATAATTAAACAATTAATTTAATATAATTTAGTTTTTAGGTCTAGTTTAGTTTTGTATTAACGATAAAATACTTATGTCTATAAATAGATTATTTGAATATACATTTATATAAACAGCGAGGAACGAAGTCAAACGCAAGCCTACCTAGAATAAAAAAAAACCCATAAAAGTGTAATATTTATAAAGTGCAATTTAGCATTTAGCGGTGCAAGCTTATAAATATAGTGCATACTTTTGTTAAAAATCTGCTGTTTTACTTTAATTTTATGAGCTACATTCACAATAAAGATGTTTGCTCGGGATTCCTATAATGATCTGGCATGTGACTCCCTGGCTCCCTGTCTTAGGCCCGTATTACTGAACTATGCTCAGTCTAGACTTTAATAAGAACCTGTATCTTTTTATAAAAAAAACGCCAGTGTCACTCATATAGGCAAAAATTCCACTATATAGCTTTTTTGCAATGAGTTATCAGCATATTGATATAACATTACTTATACATTTAAATAGCTTTTATCAGAAGGTTGAAAGCATTATTATAGATCGTAAAAATTTTCTGAAAAATGATTTATTTATTTATTTTGCCTATATAAAAAACCTTCACGGCATTTTAGTGAAAATAGGTTGTTCGGAACAACTTGTTCCTAATGTTTTCGTGGATTCTATCATCTCAACTTTAATATTATGCTAGCAACATTCGAGCAATTGCTCGAAGCTAGCAACTATGTGACCCTTTCACATTCCCTTACAAGTAATTCTCCTTAGATCGTTTTTATTTATAACTAACTAAAATTATAAAAGAACGTTATCAAGTTGTGATAAGGTTTAAAATTCTTTTTATATTAAATGTCGAGTGAACCTTCCAGACAGAGTATATAGAAAATCTTGGTTTTAGCTGCATTGTGTCTTATCTGTAATTTGTATTGATTTTTTACTCATTCATTCAATTTCATTCGATTTGTAGTTATGGCTTCGATGGCTTCCTCTTACTCATATCCTGAATTATTTTTGGCGGGTTTTATATTTACCTTGCCCTTTTTATACGAAAAAAGTAATGTTTTTCGATATTACCTGAAGTTTTTTTTGTATTATGTGTATGTTTTAGTTACTTGTACTGTATTATTACCCGTTGTGTTAATATATCCTCGAGATGTTACAAATCTAATGTAAGATATTGATTTATTTTGTATTTTTTAATGCCGATCTATTTTTAAATATTATTGCGTGCAATAACTTTATGATATATTTTTTGCAGAGTTGCTTCCAGATTTTGTAGATATGCTTCGTATATAGTGGGTATAGAATGGGAATTGCGGGGGCTGGAACACTGGGATAATGAGCAATGCTACATTGTGATATCAAATCATCAAAGTTCTTTAGACATATTAGGTAAGTTGGAAATATCGATTCACAGGGCCGTACATGATAACCATGTGATCCAATTGCCGTTATTAAAATAACCAATTACACTAATGCTGACCGTAATTAAATTATTGAATGAAAACATTTAGTTAGAGCGGATTAAGTAAAGTACCTACTTTAAATTATACATAGACCGAATTATATAAAACTAAAATTTTATCATAAATAAAAGTTGAGTTGAAATTCCAAAAAAAAATTACCCAATTTGTTTAAATATTAATTTTCATTACCTTTTTAGGCATGTTCGAGATGTGGCCTCGTATGAAACGATGCACGGTTGTTGCTAAAAGGCCTTTGATGTTCACGGGAGCGTTTGGCTTCGGAGCATGGCTTTCCGGGCTTGTATTTATTGACCGGTTGAAAACGGAGA
This sequence comes from Ennomos fuscantarius, assembly GCA_905220475.3. NCBI lineage: Eukaryota > Metazoa > Arthropoda > Insecta > Lepidoptera > Geometridae > Ennomos > Ennomos fuscantarius. Next base: position 5,454,069 of record HG992026.1, on the reverse strand, counting down.
AAGCCCGACTACTAATGAGAGAGGCTACTAAACGTGTAATACATGAAAAGGTACTTATAATAGTTATTCTTAGTGCCAAAAGTTATATAGTAAAATTTATGGATTTAAATGAATTACATCCAAGGCCTTGAAACTACACTTTTTAATGAAATGTCAAAAAGTAAAAAACATCATGTGAACGAATGACGTGACGAAAGAGAAGAGGTCTTTAATAGATCCAATTCAGCAAATCAATATTACGCCTAACAATAATCTACGAGCAATAAAATATTCCGTAGCCGTACAAGGTTAGCTTGAGATTCGATATTCCTGGCTGCGATTGCGGACTCGACTTCCTAGGTCCAATCTTCAAGTAGAAAAAAAAAGATTATATCTTATATATATCGCTCGGCTTTAGAGTTCCGGCAACGGCCCAAGATGAGGCTCGCACCGGTGCAGGTCGTATCGGGTATCGGTGTTCTTATAAATCTATTATTTGCTTCGAGCAATAAGAAGAATTGTTATTAATTATTTCCTCGAAGATTATTTGAGTGTCAGTTAATAATTATAGTTGCCCTCTTTTTGAAGTAATACTTCTTTCCGCACGCTTGTCTTGAGGAGTAAGCTGGTGAATGCTTGATGAGGCGAACGGAAGTTGAAAGTTGTTGGTTAACGTAGATCTCCATTGTCTACGTACAAAGTCTAAAATTACTTTAGATGTGTATTGCTATATTGGTATGTCCGGTAAAATGACAATTTACAATATTCAAGATGGCGATATTAACGTTAAACGAAGCAAAAACAAAGTTATACCGGCCGATAGATGGAGCTAATTAGGTTTTACTTCAGTCGTGTGGTCCAAAGCACACTCGTTTTATTTAATGTCGTAGCCTCATGCGAATATTCCGTAAAGCGCCAACGGGCTGGTTCAAAAAGTGATTGGGCGTTAATAGTACCATTTATTTTGTTTTACAGACGAAGTTGTGGGTATTTCCCGAAGGTGCGAGGTTCAACAACGGCAGCATACAACCGTTCAAAAAGGGCGCTTTTTATTTGGCGATCGATGCGCAGATACCGATAATGCCCGTCGTATTTAGTCAATACTATTTCCTTGACAGTGACTCGAAGACGTTTGAACCAGGTACGAATATGTACGAAAACTAGCTTACCCACCCCTACTTCGTAAGGGTTAATTGATTTTACGCTATAAATATCCCACTGTTACCGAGTAGGTACTATTATCTATTCTGCGCTATACTCGGAAGTAGATGGGATTCACCGTCTGTTAGCGACGACTAAACTTAGGCTTTTCCGGAAAATAATACTACTGTGCGAAATATAAAGGAGCGGCAGAGTTGACGAAAAATATATTTAAAAAATTAAAATTATTATGTACATAAAACTAAACCGATATTTTTTCTCACGTCAGAACACAATGTTCTTAAAAAATAAAATATAAAAAGCAACCAAAAGAGGACTTATGCTTTTTCCTTCGTGTCGCTTACACCGTCCATTTTCTCATTCTCAACTGTAAAATAATTCTAAACCTCAATGCTTCTAGAATAATCATTTTCTATGTACAGAATCTTAACGGAATATTTAAGTAGGTACCTATATAGGTTACTTACATGGGTTTTCTGTTGAATTCTCTCATAATGTATTGTTACAGAATTAAGTAAGTACGTACTACCTATATTATGAACGCTTATCATAGGCGAGATTTTCCATAATTACCATGCTTGGCAAGCGATTTGGTGATCGCAGTAGATTTTAATGTACCGAGGAAAATGCTGTAAAAGCGAGGCTAAATATCGAGCCTGCTACTACGCTAACGAAACCACGGACAACAGTTATATATAAATATGACGGTCTTTGCAATCTACAGGCTGAATAATAGAATTGATTACAGGTAAAGTCGTCATCACCACTCTACCTCCAATCCCAACCAAAGGAATGACTCGCGACGATTTGGAAACATTATCAGAAATCGCCCGGCAGCAAATGATCGAAGCATTCAACAATAGCTCTAAGGATCTAGTTATGCAGAAGAAAATTTCTATATAATTAATGTCATGAAAAGTAACTTACATGCTGTGACTGTTTGTGTGGTGAAGTAAGTACTTAAGGTACCTTAAATACCGCAGTACCCTCTGTTTGGTTGCGGTAGGACAAGAGTGAAAATATGTAGCTTGCCTGCAATGTTCAAGAAAATGCAACCAAATGTATAAGTATCACGTAGATTACCTCCCGGTTCCGTACAGTTAATTATTTGTATATACACAAAGATTTTAAACATGTCTATGGGGCCGATTCTGTTGTGCAAGATCCTTTGAATAAATATAAAAAATTATTTGTGGACATTTCAGCATGAAGCAAAGCTTATACTATGGGAACCAGATAACTGATAGAAAACTTAGATACTTTTTGCTTTAGCTCAGGTTTACTACCAACTGAGTTATCGGGCCAGTATAATAATCAAGAGCAAGATCTCAAACTAATACAATTTGACTGCTCTATTATAGTTGTATGAAATTGCCTGTTATGTTTCTAAAAACGATTTTTCATAAGGATCGCTATAATATTATAGAAACTGACGTGAGTAGTACTGATCTGGCATCTACCTATATTGCCCGAACACCGGTCGAGTTATTCGACTGTATTTCATGAGTGTTAGCCGTGTCATAGTTGTAGTTAGGATCGCTATAGTTTTAGAACTTTCAAAGATTTTATTGGATTTTATACAACAAAATTGACACCATTTTTCATTAGTAATGTAAAATTACGGAGTTTTTTATACCTGACACAAACAAAACAGTGTTATAAGACTTATAAGACGTATAACGTGTGTCAGTCAGTGGCATCGTAAGTCCCACCAAATGGATGTACATATTTTGGTTTTTCTTTTTGTTTGGAAGGTGAGTTGATCGAGAGTATTCTAAGCTATAATTCCAGAAAATCTGTTCGACCGTTTTAGGACCCTCAGCTGTTTTTTTTGATAAACAGAATGTCATAGCATTTAGTTTGAACAAAATTACTTGTTAAAATATATTAGCCATTAACTTTATACCCACTGCAATTGAATGTTCGACAATGTTTAAATCTTTTCTCAAATTTTATCAAAGTTTTTTTCGAATGATTTGAAAGGAGCTTGACGAATACGCAGTATTGCAGACTACGGTAAAGGGAGCTTGACGAATATGCAGTAATTAATTGATTTCTTTGGCGGTTGACGAGTACTTACACAGTGTTGACCAGTAGGTATCTCGTGAATTCAAAATAATATGATAATTTTAATAATAAAATGATTATTTAATTATTATTGCAAGCAGTAGCGGCGTATGGGATAGTGGCAAGATACTCTTCCTTGATTACTATCTCAACACCCCTATACATTCTACCGGAAGTAGGTAAAACTACCTTTATCGGTAGGTATGTCGCGTTTACAAAATCTAGTCTTTCTTGAGTCTAAACACTTCCAAATATATGAGAATTTTACGAAATTTACTATTAGGTCTCTATCACTATCACTAATATAGAGTAAAATAGTATAGAATTATAAAATTTGCTTACCACAAGCGCCACAATAATTTAAAATTGAGTATTCTTCAAATCATACTAACGTGTATTTTTCCTTAAAAGTGCTGACGCTTTTAGTGCAAATTTATATTAAGCATACTAATTGTTAGCGCCGCATATATTTCTCATTATAATTATATTGATATGGTATCATTAGCTTGATGAGTATTGCTTCCCTTTCACTCCCTCCAAATTCGCCAACCACGCGCGACACCTAGCGGATGCGCTCGGTGTCTGTTGTCACCCTTCAACCGTCGCAAGGGAAGCATCTACGCGCACAATATTATGCGCACGCGCCCCGTTTTGAAGTGATATACCGCAGTGCTACTTGTACGTGTTAAAATTACCTATTAAACAATTGATCAGTGTTGGTGCACCAAAATATAGACAAATCTGGACAGTGGTTAGCAATCGGACGCCATTGACGAACGGCCAGTGGTATTGGACAATCCAGGACGCTCTGGACCTTCCAGGAGTATGTGGAGTGAAGGTGCGTGGAATTCCTCTATCCTAGTCCTAAGCATTTGCTCGTCGTAGTTGTGATACCATTTGTTGTAACCAGTCGCCTAACGATACAAAATACAGTCCACTCTCTTATAAAATTAACGCCATAAAGCCTTAGGGCACATAACGCATCCTTGGTATCCCAAATCTAATTTGGGCCATATCATGTTTGGTCCTTCTCACAGGATTCGATCAATTTCGATCCAGCATAATTGGATTCAATTGATTTTGTCCATTTTTGTCATATTTTATTCCACCATTTTGTTGCAATTTCTTCGTAACACAACGTGGTCAGTACGATAGTACGCTATTGTGTACCTTACACTTATCAACATAAAGCCGTTGATGCTTTCGTTGACCCTCACCGAACTTCAACGCATCCCCGCGCCGCGCCCATATAAGTGTTTGCCTTTAGAGAATTATAAATCGTATATACATTCCCGCCCTTCAGGTATATACATTTATATGTTTTATTATTAGGTATTTATTTAACACGTACTCATAACATAACATAACATAAATTAAACCGCGCCTACTTAATATTACGCAGTATTCACTCGAAGTCTGAGGGTAGCATCAATTTGTTTACGCATTATATACCCGCACTTATAATTGTTCACTCGCCGTAATAAAATAAAATAACCGCTCAACTTGATGCTATCGTGTATGTGTATTGTGTAATGCTGTATTGATAATCCTGTATTTATTATTCCGCATATTTACGTATTGTTTTCTGTTGTTTTGTTTGTTTTTCCGCGATAATTAATTTCGATCATGTCTCACGAAGATAAAGATAAGGCAGCTTCTCTGTGTAGTCCGCACTTAGCCGTTCTAGAAGCAAAACGAAATGCTCTTTATGAACGTATTAATGTTGTTTACAATCAGGCTAAATCAGCTGATAGTTCAAATGTATGCCTCGAATTATTTCTGAATTCTTGTGTAACTGTAGATGATATAAGAACGAGTTTTCACAAGGTCCTTGACGAATACAATGAATTGCTCATTGTAAGTGATCCTAAAGCCACTCTTTCTTATCAGTGTTATGCCTCCTTCGAGGACCTGTACTGTTACATCAAGAAGGCTAAGTCGATGCTTACTAAACCCGCGCCCGCGTCTGAGCCTCCGCCAAGTTCGGCAGCGCACAGAATTTTGCCGCGGCTACCGCCGATTGAGCTCATGTCTTTTGATAATAATATGTGTAACTGGCCGTTATTCTACGCTAGCTTTAACGCCACAGTGCACAACAACCCCTCGTTGACAAACGCAGATAAACTTTACTATTTGATAGGTAAACTATCGCCCGCCGCTCAGAGTACGTTCTCGGACATTGTACCATCTCCAGAAAATTATGAGGTGATTTATCAGACACTTATTGATAAATATCAAGACGTCAAGCTGTTAGGTACTAATTATTTAGAACAAGCGCTGAACCTAAAATTAAATGGTTCTCCGTCTGCAGCTTATTTCCAATTGTTTATTGATAAGTTCGTAGTCGCTGTTAACTCATTAAAAGCATTAAAAATCGATGATCTGTTGGATTTTGTATTACTGCACATAGCTATGCAAAAGTTTGATACGGAAACTATACGTGCATTTCAAATGTACTCCCGTGATAAGAAAGTAAACACGCTCGACGACTTTATAGAATTTATTAAAAGTCAAGGTCGAATCTACGGGAGCACTGCGCCTGCAGCTGCTGACAGTAATTATACCGCGAAGTCTAGTTCGAAACCCCGCGCTAAGAATTATAATGATAACGCCCCGCCGAATCCACAGTCATATGTAACATGCTCGTCTTCTGATAAATGCTCCCTATGTAATTACGCCGCTCATGATCATTATTATAAATGTACCGCGTTTGATAAACTATCGCCTATTGAGCGATTTAAGTTTATTAAAAATAATGCCGCATGTGTAAATTGCCTAAGTCGTACTCACAAAGCTGTTAATTGTACTTCTAAATTGAAATGCCGCACTTGTAGTCAGCGACACCATTCGATGCTACATTTTGATAATAAACCGCGCCCGCGATTCAAACCCGCTACTCCAAAGGCTGTAGCGCCTACGAGCGCCACGCCACGGGCGCCCGTCCCCGCCGCCACGCACGCGCCTGCCCCGTGTCAAGCGCCTGCGCTGATAACGCAACGCAGTGATTTATCGCTATGCACGACATCCATTGCCGCTTCAACTCGTCCGCGTAATAATTTACCCATTGATATGCAGCAATGGTTAGATAACTGTTCTACTATATTGCTCGCTACAGCTCAAGTGGTAGCGTACGATGCTTATAACCGGCCGCTAATAATTCGTTGTTTGTTGGATAGTGCATCGCAGAGTAATTTCATAACTTACGAATGTTGTGAGCGCATTGGGTTAATAAATAATATAAAGCCGTCACATACGGTAGTTAGGGGTATTGGGGGTTCCGTAAAACAGGTTAAGGGTTCAGTTAACTTTAGAATACACTCGAGATTTAATACGAATATTAATTTCGATCTTACGTCGCTCGTGATCGATCGTATAAGCGACACGCTGCCGTCCGTGCCCGTCGATGCGGGTGCGTTCGCGCATCTCGAGTCACTTCCGCTCGCTGATAAGGATTACGCAATTCCAGGACCGGTCGACTGCCTAGTCGGGGCGTCAACTTTCGCGCATTTAATGCTACCTGGAGTAGTCCATAGTCAATATACTAATGTACCGCCTGCGATTCAAACTGTTTTGGGTTTCGTGATTATGGGCTCCGCGCCTACGTCACAAGTCGTTCACAGTAATGTCTCAACTTGTTGTTCCGTTGTTCATGAACCTATGGACACGCTCTTCAAACGCTTTTGGGAGCTTGAAGAGATAACCACCGCGCCGCCCGCTCAATGTCCCGATGATATTGAGTGTGAAGAATTTTTCCGCGCTACCACCGTTCGCGATGACAGTGGTAGGTATGTCGTCGCCTTACCGTTTCGTGATGACGCATGTTTGTTAGGCGATTCTTATGCCATCGCGCTTAGACGCCTCAAGTGTTTAGAGCGTAAGTTAGATGCTTCACTCAAAATCCGCGCCGCGTATAATGATGTTATACGCGATTATATAAATAAAGGCTACCTAAGTCCTATCGATATAAATAATGATGACGTCACTCGACCTTCATATACAATCCCGCATCATGGAGTAGTGAGGGAAGATAAAACTTCTACTCGTCTTCGCTGCGTACTGGATGCGAGTTGTAAAACTATGCCGTCTGGTCCCAGCCTAAATGAACTTCTCCACTCAGGTGCTAACTTACAAGGCGACTTGTTTAGCATCCTGATAAATTTCCGCTTATTTGAGGTAACACTTTCCGCCGACTGCCGTCAAATGTTCCTTCAAATATTAGTACGCGAACCTGACCGCAGGTTTCAACGGATTTTATATCGATTTAGTACTGATGGTCCAGTCGCTGTTTATCAGTTTAACCGCGTATGTTTTGTACTGAAGTCCAGTCCTTTTCACGCATTACGTGTTGTACGTCAACTCGTCCTTGATGAAGGAGATAAATTCCCCGCCGCGAAAGAGGCCATTGTTTCATCCCTGTACATGGATGACATTGTTTTATCTGTCATGACGACGACGCAAGCCATCACATTGAGCGATGAACTAATCCAACTTTTCAAATCGGGTCAATTTGACCTTGTCAAGTGGACAAGCAATTCTGATGCTGTACTAGCCCACATACCAGATACGCATAAAGAACCTCGTGACAAAGAGTTTGAGGAGTCGGTTCCGCATAAAATCTTAGGTCTATTCTGGGATAGATCTGGTGATTTTTTCCGCTTTGTGGTCGCCGCACCAGACGACAAGTGCACTAAACGCACGATGTTGTCCGCGATTGCACGTCTGTGGGACATAATGGGTTTTGCAGCTCCCGTCATTTTGTACGCCAAGCTTCTTATCAAAGAGCTTTGGTTGTCAAAGTGTGACTGGGATGCCGAGCCTCCTCGTCATATTGTCAACTGCTGGGTGCAGTTTTGTGCTGAGCTTCCCGCGCTCAATCAACTGCGCATCCCACGACATCTGGGTATTGTGCAGAATTGTGATGTCATTATTATCGGCTTTGCTGACGCGAGCGAGCGAGCCTACGGTGCCGTTGTATACATGCAAATCCGCGTAGGTTCCGAGTATACTGTACAACTAGTATGCGCGAAGTCTAAAGTGTCACCAGTAAAGGTAGTTTCTGTTGCACGATTGGAACTCTGCGCTGCAGTATTGTTATCACAGTTACTTCGCAAGGTTATAGACATTATTAAGCCGCGCTATCCCGTCAGGGATGTCTTTGCCTTCAGCGATTCCAAAGTCGTTCTTTGTTGGATAAAAGCGTCTCCGCATCGTTGGCAGACCTTTGTCGCTAATCGAGTTGTAAAACTGACAGATAATATTCCCGCGAGTCAATTCTTTCATGTTTCTGGCTCTAATAATCCCGCGGACTGCTTGTCACGTGGTCTCACCCCGGACAAGTTAGTTCACCATCCTTTATGGTATACTGGACCTTCCTGGATCACTCGCGATCCAAGTGAATGGCCTATAGTTAAAATAGATAATACTGATTACGCAAATGTACCTGAACAACGGACTCAGGTGCATGTTCTCACGACTAGTCCTGAGGACTCCCCGCTTTACGCGCTCGCGCAACGACACTCGTCGTATTCTAAACTGTTACGCGCCATTGTTTACGTTTACCGCTTTATGAAAAAATTACCTCGTGGTAATTTTGTATCCGCTGCAGATTTAGATTTTGCAGAAATTGAATTAATTCGCACGTTGCAAAATATTCATTTCTCGCACGATAAATCTAATCTTTTAAAAAATGAACCTTGTTCCCCCGCTTTAAATAAATTGCGTCCGTTTATTGACAATAATGGTCTTATACGTGTTGGAGGTCGCTTGTCGAATTCCGCCGAGGAATATTCGTATAAGCATCCATGCCTTCTGCCGCGTCATGACCAAGTTGTTGACTTGATAGTTGACTACTATCACCGCAAGCACCTACATGCTGGACCAGAGCTTCTGATGTCTCTATTAAGACAAAGATTTTGGATCCTAGCTGCAAGGCGCATTATACGTAACCGCATTCATAAATGTAACGTTTGTTTCCGATCGAAACCTACTCCGTTATTCCCGCTTATGGCTGATTTACCAGGTCACCGCGTCAATCAGGTAGATAAAGCTTTTACCCACGTAGGGTGCGATTATGCTGGTCCATTGTTGTACACACCCGCTCGTGGCCGGGGGGTGAAGAGCCGTAAAGCTTGGCTATGCATCTTCACGTGTCTTACAACCCGCGCCACTCACATTGAGATAGCCACAGATCTGAGTACGGTCAGCTTCCTCAATGCGTTTAAACGCTTCCTGTCACGACGAGGCCCTATAAAATGTATGTACTTTGATAACGGCACTTGTTTCGTTGGAGCACGTTCATATCTCCACGACCTCTATAAATTTTTGGACGAACTACGGCCTCACCTAGAGCATGAATTTTCCGAGAATCGTGTAGATTGGAAGTTCATTCCTCCTGTCTCACCACACTGGGGTGGTTGTTGGGAGAGTATGGTCAAGATTATTAAAACCATACTTTTTAAGGTTATAGGTCAATAAATCGTTTCGTACGAGGAGCTTCTTACTGTTCTCACACAGATAGAAGCGCTAATAAATTCGCGCCCGCTTGTCGCTATGAGTAGTGACCCCGCAGAGCCCTCTGCTCTTACGCCTGCACATTTTTTGCAAACTATGCCGCTTTCTTCAATTCCCGCGCCCGAGGTTAGGTCTATAGACTTGCTTCAAAGACATAGCCTGCTTGATGGAATGGTACAGTCCTTCTGGAAGCGCTGGCGCGCTGAATATTTGCACCAGCTGCAATCGCGAGCTAAGTGGAATGTTCCTTCGGTTCCCATACAAGAGGGAACGGTTGTCATTGTCAAAGCTGACAATGCTCCCCCCTTTGCTTGGCCTTTGGGCATTGTGAAAGAGGTCTTTCCGTCTAAGGATGGAACTACTCGAGTTTGCGCGATAAAAACTTCAAAGGGAAGCTACCTTCGCCCGGTAGTTAAGTTATGTCCCTTACCTAATCAATAATTTCTTAGCATAATACACATAGAGTTACTTTATAATTTAAGTTAATTTAAATATAGTACCGCATATTATAATTATATTAAACCGCATAATATTAAGTACCGCACACACATATTTACCCGCGAAATATTTTACCGCTCGTATTTAACCGCATACTATTTTATAATTTTTATACTCTACACCGCACCGCATACTATTTTATATAGTAACATACGATATTTATATACGCATTTTGGTTTCTTAAAGGCAACCCTTTAAGGCCGGGGGTATGTTAGCGCCGCATATATTTCTCATTATAATTATATTGATATGGTATCATTAGCTTGATGAGTATTGCTTCCCTTTCACTCCCTCCAAATTCGCCAACCACGCGCGACACCTAGCGGATGCGCTCGGTGTCTGTTGTCACCCTTCAACCGTCGCAAGGGAAGCATCTACGCGCACAATATTATGCGCACGCGCCCCGTTTTGAAGTGATATACCGCAGTGCTACTTGTACGTGTTAAAATTACCTATTAAACAATTGATCAGTGTTGGTGCACCAAAATATAGACAAATCTGGACAGTGGTTAGCAATCGGACGCCATTGACGAACGGCCAGTGGTATTGGACAATCCAGGACGCTCTGGACCTTCCAGGAGTATGTGGAGTGAAGGTGCGTGGAATTCCTCTATCCTAGTCCTAAGCATTTGCTCGTCGTAGTTGTGATACCATTTGTTGTAACCAGTCGCCTAACGATACAAAATACAGTCCACTCTCTTATAAAATTAACGCCATAAAGCCTTAGGGCACATAACGCATCCTTGGTATCCCAAATCTAATTTGGGCCATATCACTAATATTAGGTCTTTACCTATGAAATTGCCGTTTTGTTTGAAAAAAGTTAAAGTATTTTTTTTTCGAACTTATTTATTTCTTTTATTCAAAGTAATCACCCCTGCAATCAATGCATCTTTGCCGTCGCTGTGGCAGTTTATGGATGCACTTCTTGAAAAAATCAGCAGGACGGGAGACAACAAACTCTTCAAAGGCGTTTTGTACTGCCTCTCGGGAATTGAATTTTTTTCCCGCTAAAAAGTTGTCCAAATTTTGGAAAAAGTAATAGTCGGTAGGCGCAAGATCTGGTGAGTATGGCGGATGAGGGAGAGCTTCCAAACCCAAACTCATGCAGCTTAGAGACGGCCTGTTGTGCAGTATGGGGTCGCGCGTTGTCGTGAAGTAGCAGTGGAGACGACCGATTGACCAAAGCTGGTTGCAGACGTGCGAGTTTCGCCATCATTGTGGTCAGTTCTTCAATGTACACATCTGCAGTAATGCTCTCGCCGTTTTGTAAAAAGCTATGATGAACCACACCAGCACTAGACCACAAAACTGTGACCATCACCTTTCTAGGGGTCATTTTTCGTTTTGCACATTGCTTTGGTACCGAACCAGGATCTAACCAACTTGCTGAGCGCTTTCGATTGTCAAAAAGAATCCATTTTTCGTCGCACGTAACAATTCGGTTCAAAATTCCTTCATTTCTGTGCCTGTTAAGCAGCGCAAGGCAAGTCTCGACGCGTACGTTGCGCTGGCGATCGTTAAGTTCGTGGGGCACCCATCTATCAAGCTTTTTTATCTTGCCAATCTGTCGCAAATGGACCAATATTGTTTTGATGCTAACATCAAAAGCTGCTGCCGGCTCAGCTGTAGATTGAGATTCATCAGCTTCCACAATCGCCTTTAATTCATCATTGTTGACCAAAGTTTCCGGACGACCACGAGGTTCATTTTTCAAGTCTAAATTCCCAGAACGGAACCGAGCAAACCAATAACGGGTTGTACTTTCGTTTGTACAGTTCTCTCCGAAAACGTCGTTGATGTTACGTGTCGTTTGTGCCGCGTTGGTGCCACGACGGAACTCATATTCCATAATTACACGAAATTTCAAAGTATCCATTATGAGGAAAAATGTTGAAATGTAATGAAAATACAACGCTAATCAATAAACAAAAGACTTATATTGTAAATAGAATGTCATATTTTTAAAACAAAATTAATTTGAATATAGAATTCATAGCCAATCAAAACTTTCTTTTGTTTGAAAAAGTCTGTACTGCAATACGGCAATTTCATAGGTAAAGACCTATTACTAAGTACAAACTGGAAATGGATCTACAGAACAGTGAAAGCGGTAATGATATTAGGTCTTTACCTATGAAATTGCCGTTTTGTTTGAAAAAAGTTAAAGTATTTTTTTTTCGAACTTATTTATTTCTTTTATTCAAAGTAATCACCCCTGCAATCAATGCATCTTTGCCAACGCTGTGGCAGTTTATGGATGCCCTTCTTGAAAAAATTAAGCAGGACGGGAGACAACAAACTCTTCAAAAGCGTTTTGTACTGCCTCTCGGGAATTGAATTTTTTTCCCGCTAAAAAGTTGTCCAAATTTTGGAAAAAGTAGTAGTCGGTAGGCGCAAGATCTGGTGAGTATGGCGAATGAGGGAGAGCTTCCAAACCCAACTCATGCAGCTTAGAGACGGTCTGTTGTGCAGTATGGGGTCGCGCGTTGTCGTGAAGTAGCAGTGGAGACGACCGATTGACCAAAGCTGGTTGCAGACGTGCGAGTTTCACCATCATTGTGGTCAGTTCTTCAATGTACACATCTGCAGTAATGCTCTCGCCGTTTTGTAAAAAGCTATGATGAATCACACCAGCACTAGACCACCAAACTGTGACCATCACCTTTCTAGGGGTCATTTTTCGTTTTGCACATTGCTTTGGTACCGAACCAGGATCTAACCAACTTGCTGAGCGCTTTCGATTGTCAAAAAGAATCCATTTTTCGTCGCACGTCACAATTCGGTTCAAAATTCCTTCATTCCTGTGCCTGTTAAGCAGCGCAAGGCAAGTCTCGACGCGTACGTTGCGCTGGCGATCGTTAAGTTCGTGGGGCACCCATCTATCAAGCTTTTTTATCTTGCCAATCTGTCGCAAATGGACCAATATTGTTTTGATGCTAACATCAAAAGCTGCTGCCAGCTCAGCTGTAGATTGAGATTCATCAGCTTCCACAATCGCCTTTAATTCATCATTGTTGACCAAAGTTTCCGGACGACCACGAGGTTCATTTTTTAAGTCAAAATTCCCAGAACGGAACCGAGCAAACCAATAACGGGTTGTACGTTCGTTTGTACAGTTCTCTCCGTAAACGTCGTTGATGTTACGTGTCGTTTGTGCCGCGTTGGTGCCACGACGGAACTCATATTCCATAATTACACGAAATTTCAAAGTATCCATTATGAGGAAAAATGTTGAAATGTAATGAAAATACAACGCTAATCAATAAACAAAAGACTTATATTGTAAATAGAATGTCATATTTTTAAAACAAAATTAATTTGAATTTAGAATCATAGCCAATCAAAACTTTTTTTTGTTTGAAAAAGTCTGTACTGCAATACGGCAATTTCATAGGTAAAGACCTATTATTATGGGGTCCATAATCCATTACATGCATGCCACGTCATAATAACTATGTTCTTTACCACGCAATCTTAAAGAGTAATTTATGATTCTATTGAATTTTATATGCTGGTGATAAGCTTCAGAGTCTATATTCTGTAGATATTCATTCTTTGAAAGTATTAATTAAAAAGGGTATTAGAAAATTATAGCTATTAAGTGGACTTCTGTCGAACATTATGTAAATAAGTAATACCTAAATGTTTTGTATTGTAGGTCTTACCTTACCTGTCTATTTATTTTTTATTGTTTCATTTTTGTTCATCTAGTCATTCTAGTCCATCGAGATACCCACCTAGACCTATTATCATAAGTTAGATGGTCCGCACTGAAGCGGGGTTTTTTTTGCATAATAGGTACCTACCTACATAGTTGACCATTGTATGTATTTGATAATTAAAATCGCGGAAAACGGAGATTATTCTTTAAATTATCTATTAGAAATATTTTACAAGCTTATGGTTAAAAGGTTATGGAACCAATGTGTGTTTTTTTACTTTACGTAGGTACTTATTAGGTTACATTTTTCAGAATGATTTTACCATAACAACCAGTTAATAAGGGTTGTAATTATATGTATGGAAATAAGATAATAAGCGAGTGAAACTCGCACACTGGTTTTGGTACCTTTAGTGTACATTACCTTGCACGTATGTCTTTAGCTTTGCCGTCTTTTTCATACAAGTTGTGTGAGAATGACTATTAATAATGAGATTAGATTTATTCCTTTTGTGATAAATAAAACTTTATTTAGGTACCTATCTATGCCATACATTAAGTTTTTATAGATTTTAATGACGCGAACATTTTAAAATGTTTTAAAAATCAAGATTTTTAACCCTAGTTTTTTCACAAATCTATTCTATGTACAAAAATTATCTTGGTTACAGTTATCACAATAGATAATCTACTGACATGATATTTATATTTTGTAATTACTTATGTAAATATTAATTAATTTTAAATTCTTCCATGCTAGTACATACCTATGTAAATAAAGCGAATTCCGTGCTACGTACCCACTTTTGGGCTATACACATTGTTATCAAATACATTCATAGCAATAAAAACGAGTGTGTTATAGACCACACGACTGAAGTAAAACTTCTATACGAAACATAACTCTCTTTCTTTCTATCTTCACTAACTTATATCTCCTTCTCAACTTCCGTTCGCCTCGCCCGATCAATTTCCGTAAAGCTCTTGTAACGCATTCACCAGCTTACTCCCCAAGCGGTGCGTAAAGAAGTTTTTCTTCATTCATTGAATTCGATTAGGGTGAATGTAAAGTAACGCTGACGGTGAGGTCACACTACACTGTCTGCTTTCATAATTGAAGGGATGAGATTAAAAAGGGTTTAACTGATTTTTTTCACAAAATGACTTATGGGTATCATTGGATTCAGCGTGAAATTATCTACAATAATACATTCTCAAAATACCGATATGACGCTTAAATCTCGACAGTTTCAGTCTAAAAACGGTTTATCTGACACAGGAATACAGTCCGCTTAGCATAAAAACATTATTATATTTATTATATCATATTTTTACAGTAATTGTACGAATTAGTACTATATTTTGTATTTTAAAATAGAATTAATACATTTTCAAGCAACTGAAACTAACATAAGCCTTTTCTATCACTTAATAAGCACTCCACGTTAAAATGAAGCCGTTGATGTTTAAAGTCAATTTTCTTGAAACTATCAATTTGGCAGTTAAACCCTTTTTGTTCTCACCCCTTGAATTGTGACTGGAAATATGTTTTCCATACATTTATGGGTTTTGCTTACGAAATTAATAATAATAACTAGGCCATAAGAATTGCACAGTGTGGTGTTAATAAATATTGAGATTTAAATGGCTGTATAAAGTTCTTTGCACTTTATGAACGCGATTTGCGCGTGACTGTGAGCCCGTTTTGGATGTTGACATTATTCCGGACAATACTAATTAAAATCTAACACATGGCATTGATAAGAATTACCGAAAGATAGCTAATTAATTACACGCAGGTACCTATAGATAAAAAAAACATATTTCATATCACTGAAAGAACCAAATAAGTTGTTTATATCAGTTCTTTTAATATTTATTACTAGCCGCCCCCGCGGATAAAAAGTAGCCTATATGTTAATCTATATATGTAAAATTCAAAGTCCTGACTGACTGACTGACTTATATATAAATTCACAGCCTAAACTGCTGGTCCTAGAGACTTGAAATTTGTAGGATGTGTTCTTTGTAAAGTGTAGGTATCCACTAAGGGTTTTTTTAATTCCATCCCTAAGAGGATGAAATGGGTGGTTGAATTATCTATGAAAAAATAAATCTTCGTTTCCTATAGGCCACGTGGGCGAAGCCGCGGGCAAAAGCTAGTCCACTATAAAAGCTATATTCCAAATTTCATTCAAATCCGTCCAGCCGTTTGAGCGTGAAAGAGTAACAAACATCCATACATATTACAAACAAACTTTAAGAGTTTAACAGCCTTAATAATAAACGGGTATTAGTCTCGGGTTAGTTACTTTAGCTTTTGTCCTTTATTTGCTACTGGAATATTTAGCTGGATCGAAAGAGACAAAAGATGGTGTAACTAATCTAAAGCTAGTTCGTGTTTATTAATAAGGCTGTATAATAATTTGAAGAAATTCACACTAATTTAAGTAGTATTTATAACTGAGCGCTCCGTGCTTCGGAGAGCACGTTAAGCCATTCGGTCCCGGCTGTTGTCGTTAAGCCAAGCCTTTGGGCGGCCTAAAAATTCTCACACCAGGGCTGACCACTTGCGTACAAGAGAAGAAGAAGAAGACCATATTAATAACATATTTATTATCTTTATGATTATGTACATACTGTATGATCTTCAATATTATTTTTACTCTACCTACACAATATTATTCTCACTCGTGCCGGTGCTTATACTCGTAACATACTAATCTCATACAATCATAATTATTAGCTATTACTTACGTTGTGATGATGAACTTAATCTCGATATTTACGTGTTATAAACAATAACACAGTTACTCTACCGCACTTTTTGACATAAAAATGATATTCTATACGAGTTTTACGGAGCTCTAACGTAATGAGTTAATGATATCTCAGAACATTCTAATCCTTGTATAGATTTGCTGTTTTTTTCCAACTACTTACTCAACCAATACCACTCTCTAACTTATATTGAAATATTACTAATGTATAAATTGAATAATATATTTACACCAAAGCAATTTCCACTTTTTCTATAAGCTGTTTCGTTTTTATCATTTGTTATGAAAATAGCTTGCTATATTTCTCGCGTAATAATTACTATAAAAATATTTTTTTACAATTAATCATTCCAACTTTCACCCCAAGCTTCACTCTCATCAAGTGCATCATCTGGTATAAAATTTAGTTTACTGCTGACATCTTGTAATTGAGCTTCATCATTTAGTTTAGATAAGGTTGCTTTCTCTATAACAGGAGTCATGTCTGCAAAAAAGTCGAATTCATCTACCCTCTTTTTTGTGCTTTCAGCCTTTTGATTTTTTATATCCAATTCAGAAATATCTACTATATTTTTCTTTGCTTGGATAGCTGCTTGCTGTAATAGAGTTTGTCTTGATGCAATATCTTCTTTTGATCCAGGAGAAGTCTGAACATTGGTAAGTGGCAGAACAGGCGTAGTTATTGAAATTAAATCTTCATCTATTAGAGGTTTATCAATAATATCATCAACTGCAGAATGGGAAGGTTCGAAAGTAAGCTGTCGATTCGTGTTGTCCCAGTCACTCCAGTCATCTTCACTTTCCAAAGCGTTACCTGTAGCTTTTTCTGCTGGGATATATTCATCTTCTAAAGATTCACCACCAACTGGAGAAGGCCTCTCATTTAATGCTAATGGGTTTTCATATGGTCCAGTATCACTGCTACTGTGGTCAAACACAGCCTCTGAACAGGGCAGGTCTCGTAATGACTTTTCTGGTAAATATGCTATTCGTTCAGTTGTTTTTATGACAGTGGGTGGAATTAGATTAGTCCTTGAATTTGGCCTGCCGTCTGTGAAATATTTCGCTCTTCTACCCCCTATGACTGTATCAGCTCCTAATATTGGTACTAATTCACTTAAACAAATTAAAGTTGATGCAACTAATGTGTCGTCAGTGTCCTTGATGCCAAGAAGCAGCTGTAAAAATAATATTAGCCATTACAACCATGTTTTGTATAAATGTTATCAGCAAAACATTTTTACGCATATTTTTACCTCAGGTAATATTTGTTCTGATAGTTCATCACGCGAGAAGACTTGTACAAATTTAGAGAAATGCACCAGTAGCAACATTCTAATTTGACTATCCCTTACTCCAAAAAGTTGCATCAGTCGAGGTTTCACATGCTCTTTGAACACTGATAGGCTGAAGAATCCAATATTTTCTCCATTTTGTGACCGATCTGAAAAGTTTAAATAAGTTGTAACTATGTTGATTGATTAAATTATTGATATATTTTAGATTTCATTAAAGATACCATATTTACCATGTTTGGGTTTCAAAATGAATGGTATTACATCCCTTTGAGCGGTTGGATCCAACATAGTAAGTCTAGAGAGTAAGAGGCCGCTTAGTTGTTTAGCAACTGTTTCTTCATCATAACATTTTAGACTGTCTAAAATATTTGAAAAGAACTGTGATCTTTCTTCTTCTGACTTCAAAGGTAGAAAATTTAAGAACTTGTAAATAGAAATAAATTCATGGTTAAAGAAATTGTGTTGGAGTACTTCTGATAAATTTGGTCTCTTTGTGGGATCCTGGTGCTGAAGTTGTTCTCGACAATATTTTTTGAATTCCTTTAAATGTGGCACATCATCTATAAAAAATAAATTAATAATGGTGATTATCTTAAATTTTTCTTAAATTCAAACTCATTTCTCATTTTTATTGATAAAATATAAACTATGGTTTTTTTTATGGTATTGTTGCTTTCACCTTATCAGTGTGACACAAGCTAAAGTTTTAAGTCAAAACTTTACTAAAAATAGTAGTAGTGGGTGTGTTACCATCATTTCGTCCCTTGAAGACATCTTCTAGTAAGACACCAAAACTGTATTGGTCGACTTTTGTTGTTAAGTCATAAGAATCTTCATTAGGATCAACAGCCTTGTCATACCTTCAACAAAAAATAGCTTTAATCATTGTCATTTTAAGATGTTTCATTGATTTTTATTTTTTATTTATTATTATTATTTCTGCAAGATATCTTTCTAAAAATATTTGCATATACTAAGGTGCACTTAGGCATTTCGTTTTAACACTGGGTAGGCTGAAATAAACTTACTTTGAGCTGCATTGTTTGACACTAGCAGCAAATAAAAAAATACAATATTCATTTTTGTTTGTAAAAGACTTTGCATTACTATTGAATGAACTATTCTTGTATATTTCTATTAAACATATTAGAGAAAGAAGAAGTGGTTACTCTGTGTATGTACCATTAAGTTATAGAACAGGCTAACCTGGATGTTTACTAACCTCTGTAAATTTTTCAAATATGCAATATTGAAGTTTGGTTATCTTTATCAACTTAACCCAAGTTTGCTAACTCTGGATTAGCTATTTCTTTCATTTTAATCCTGACAACACACACTAGGGCCTACTATGACTACTTACAGAACAAAGCTTAGGTGTAAATTGGTGCTCAAATTGAGATTTTTCTCATATCAATATCATTTTGTGAACAAAATCTAGACTTGAGCAATAATGGATGACTGGAAATGTTTAATGACTTAGTAATTCTTTCACAATCTGTGTTCAACCAATGTGATGGCAGCATGTGTTAAAGATTAAAGAAATTGGACTACTGGTAAGTAGGCAATATTAATACTATGTAAATGTAACTATGTAATAACTACCTATGTATTCTCGAATGTTTCAAATATGCCATTGTCATTTCACTGAATGGACACAAGTATTGCAATCCTCCAAGTTTCCATTGCCCATCTCCTGTGATATAAATTGCTCCTATGCTCACATTATTGTGTGACATGCCAGCCTGAAATTCAATAAAATTATAAAATGAAAATTTGCACATGAGATAGAACTAGTTAACTGAATTAGAGGGCTGGAATACTTGCATCATGTAAGAAGACTAAGGCGCGAAGTATATTGTTCAATCCAATACAAATTTGTAAAGGAGTGAGAGAATCAAGCATGTGGGAAAGAGGCTGCACATACTCCGTAGCCAAGTGAAGGGTAGATCTCTGCTGCCAGGCTGATATATATCGGACTATACATGGGTGACGATATCTTAGTAAATTCTGAAACATTCCGTTTTGGTTATAAAAATATTTTACTAATAGATGTAGACCATATAAAAACCAGTTTATTGAATTAAACTAATAATTTTATTAACTCACGTTGGAAAACTTTTCCAAGGGTGTTGACACTGACCATAGAGGTCCTGCCGCTGCTTCTCCTTTGAACACAGAAACCGACCCATCACTTTTGAGACTAAAGTACCTACAGCTGTCGTTAATTTTAGCTTGATAGTGGCACCAGAAATCTGTTATCTCTACAGCCTTTTCCTCAATTTCAAGCCCACTTAATTGTGAATTCTCGTTACCCATCATTAGGATTCGCTATCACCACATTTTGCTATTAGATATTACGTGTAAGTAATCAGCAAATAATGTTTGTTCTCTTCTATTCAATGGTTTATGGCACGAAAATGCAGACTTTCTTGAAAAACCAAAATATACATACAAGGAATAACACGAAATTAGAATTGTGTGATTTGAAAACTATCACTGTCAGTCTGACACTGTGCTGTGGATGACAGTATTAACTTTTTTTTGGCTCCACACTTTTGTGTATTTAGCCAGTGTCAAGTAATTGATAATTTATCAAGTTAATTAAAATTAGATATAAATAAATATTATTTGTCAAGTCAAGTCACAGTCTAATTTATCAAGTAAAGTCGTACTCCTAGTAAAGTGGTGGCAACTTTACTAAAAGCTTCTACGTAGTTTTGGAAACAACACGAAGAGAAACGTGTCACCATTATAGTTGTACTAAACCGTTTAAAACTATTTAAAACTATAATCAATGGTTTGAAACCGGAAATAAATGGTTTAAAACGGTTGAATACCCGACTGCGCAGGGGAAAAAGGAGGTCATATTTCGTATAAAACAAGCGTTTTATTTTGTTATTCATAAATTTCACTTATTAATTATTCAATATTTTGCTGTTCTAAATAACAAAGGTTAATTTAAACATTAATATAGTTACCTAATAAAATATAGGTACGTTTTAATCATAATTATAATCCATGTCGAAAAATAAAGTCGTGAGTAGTTCTCTCGAAAATACAGATACGTCACCCGGCCGGCTTTTGTCACAGTGCGCTGCGACCGCCGCGGGTGTCGCACAGT
Organism: Ennomos fuscantarius; assembly: GCA_905220475.3. Classification (NCBI taxonomy): domain Eukaryota; kingdom Metazoa; phylum Arthropoda; class Insecta; order Lepidoptera; family Geometridae; genus Ennomos; species Ennomos fuscantarius. The sequence continues at coordinate 5,432,991 of HG992026.1, read as the reverse complement.
GGCTCGATCCCAAACAAGTGGTTGGACATAGCGTATTGAAAATAAGATTATTACCATTATATCAAATTACCACCATTAATATTGCCATTCGATGTATATGTACGAGTATATCAAAAGGCAACAAATTCGACCTGTACGTATATTGAAAATGGAGTTATAGTTTAGGAATTATTCGACTAAAACGGTTTTCAGTGTATGGAAAGCAACATATAACAAATATGAGGGAGGCCTGCATAGGGCCTCGGGATTGTTCAAAGAAAACACGTTGTAGAAAGTAGAAAGTCTATTCGTTTTCACATACAAGGTTACAATAAAAGATTTAAAATAATACAAGGGGGGATATGAAACCCAAAATCTTACGATTCGTTTGTGATAAATTCGCGACGGTGCGAGAGTAGCGCGCGCGCGTGTGTACCGTAAGGGGTCGGGCGGCGAACTGCCATAGAGTAACTAAATCACTAGGCGTGCTACTCCGTGTACCGTGGCGGCATTCGGCCGCGAGACTCTCGGATAGGGAATCGGGTAATATTGGGTGTACGGTTTGCTATATGCTCCCCCTCTAGTCCTGGTGAACGCCCTCGCTCCTGGACTAGCAAATCATCAGCCTTAGCTGGACGTCCACGATTCCTCTTTGGGATGACAGGTTTTGGAGGGGTGCTCGCGCTACCTTGGTAACGGGTAAGATCTTGTGTATGATATCTTCCTAATACAATATCAGGCTGCTCGGTACTCGCGATTGTGTAGGTTGTAGGACTAATCTGTTCTGTAATACGGTACGGTCCATCGCGGCGTGGGTAGAACTTAGCCGTGAGATCTTTGGAAGCCTTACTCAACAGGTGGGACTTAAGAAGAACTAAATCACCGACCTGGAATGCTTCAGCAGGTCGACGTGACATATCAGCGTACTGTTTCGTTTTGTCTTGCTGGATCTCCACCCGTTCTCGAACAGCTGATAATGACTTCAAGAATTGCCTGAGATACGGAGTTATTTGTGGTACAAAGTTTTCTTTGCTTAAAATGGCACGGTGATCATGAACAACTTCTGTGGGGGACCTCATCTCTCTGCCAAAACTCAAGAAAGCAGGTGACTGGCCAGTAGTGCGACACTTGGCGGTATTCAGGGCAAAACGTATCACCGGTAACATCCTTGGCCAAGAAGTGTGGTCATTCTCCACGAGATGTGCCAACATAGCTTTTAAATCGCGGTTCTTGCGTTCCGCAGGGTTTGCCTCCGGGTGGTATAAAGGAACAAGATTTTGTTTTATACCTAGAACTGTCATGCATTGGCGCATCACTGCGGAGACAAATTGGACGCCATTGTCTGATATAATTCTGCGTGGCAAGCCAAACCGCATGAAATACTCCTCAATGAGCACACGAGCACAAACTTCTGCTGTTGCTTCTTTAAGGGAAAATAGTTCCGTCCATCGGGTTGCCGTATCCTCAACGAGTAAGACCCATCGCTCCCCCTGGTCTCCAGCTGGTAATGGACCGAATAAATCCATCGCTAACACCTCATTACGTTGGTTCATAACTGGTGTTTGAAGGAGTCCTGGAAGTTTAGCGTTAGTGGCCTTATAACGCTGGCAATGGATGCAAGCTTTGACATAATCCGTGATTATTCTTCGCATCCCTGTAAAATAGTACAGTTGTGCAACCTTTTGGTACGTTCTATCGACACCTGGGTGGCCAGCTGTAGGAGAGTCGTGTAGCTCCTTTAAAATATCCGCAACGTGGCCTGCAGGGATAACTAACTGTGGGGATTCACTCTCAGAGTCCGGATTATAACGAAATAAGACCCCTTGGTCCATGAGGTAACCCCTTTGTAACCACCTTTGAGCGGTGAGCTCTTCAGTCCCCTCGAGATCTTTGATAACCTTTTCCACTTCAGGGTCAGACATCTGTTCTTGACGAAGCTGGCTCGGAGTCTTCGTGGGCAGATCGCAGATGACAGAGCAGATACCGCAATCTTCTCGAGATTCGCCAGAGCAAGTGGGTCTACTAAGCGTGTCTGCCACGACATTTGCCTTCCCTGGAGTATATTGGAATCGGATGTCAAACGATTGGATCTTTAGAGCCCAACGTACAAGTCTGCCTGCTGGTGATTTGAGGGACAAGAGCCAACGAAGAGGTTGATGGTCACTGCCAATAACGACTGGTTGGCCATCTAGGTAAGGTCGAAAACGTTCCACAGCCCACACTACAGCGAGCGCTTCTCTTTCCGTAGTGGAATAATTGCGCTCTGCTGCGTTGAGAAGTCGGCTGGCGTATTCGATCGGCCTTTCTTGATTGCCATCTCCCTGTAAAAGCACCGCACCTAAGGCGTAGTTACTAGCATCCGTGCGTAAAACAAATGGACGACTGAAATCGGCTTGCACCAGTATTGGAGCCGTGGTCAGCAGATGCTTCAGCTCAATAAACGCTCGAGTCTGTTCGGGACCCCAAATCCAGACCTGATTCTTCCTGGTTAAACGAGTTAATGGTTCAGCAACTTTAGAGAAGTTCGGTATGAACTTTCTGAACCAAGAACATGTCTGTAAGAAAGTTCTAAGGTGCTTTAAGGAACCTGGTTCCTTCATGTCGAGTACAGCACTCACCTTCTCTGGGTCGGTGGCAACACCTTCTTGGGTGACAACGTGACCGAGGTATTTAACGCTTTCTCTAGCGAATGCGCACTTCTCCCTATTGACATGGAGGTTAAACTCAGTCAGACGTATAAAAACTGCCTCGAGGTCATGCAGATGGCGCTGATAACCTTGCGAAATGATCAAAATGTCATCCAAATACGCCAATATTGTTACGTCTTGAAGCGCAGAGCACGAGCGCAGACGATCGATCAAACGCTGAAACATAGCTGGCGCATTCTTTAAGCCAAACGGCATTCTTTTAAACCGGAAGGTACCTAGTGGGCAGACAAAAGCCGTCTTGTCTCTATCGGCTTCTCTTACCATCACCTGCCAGTACGAAGAACGAAGATCTAGCGTGCTCATATAACAGTCCTGTTTGGTGCTCTGCAGCAAATCATCGATGCGTGGCATCGGGTAAGTGTCGGATTTAGTAATGGCGTTTAAGCGGCGGTAGTCGACGCAAAAACGAATACCTCCATTGGACTTCGGTACCATCAACGCTGGTGAACTCCAAGCAGATTCACATTCTTCAATAATATCCTCCTGTAACATCTTATCTATCTCTACCTTCATCAGCTCTTTCTTCGAGGGATTCAGGCGATAGGGCGGCACTGCTATCGGTGGATGCTCACCTGTTTCAATCCGATGCTCTGCATACGGCGTAGGACCTCCCCCTGCTCTGAAGACGTGCGCGTGCCTGGTGAGAACATCAGCGAGCGCCTGTCGCTCAGCTGGTTTAAGGTGAGTACCTTCATCCTCTCTAAGGGCAACAGCTGTTGCAGCACAGGACACGCTACGTGAGGTAGGTTCAAAACTTAGGCTATACTCAACGCTACTGTTATCGCTAAAGTACCATTTCTCTCTATGAAAGTCAATGACAACCCGAGCAGCAGTGATAAAATCGATACCTAATAACGTCTCGTTATTTGTTGCATCCGGAAAAATTAAGAACGGAACCGTGATAGCTTTCTGTTCTAATTGCACCTCTAACATGGTGGTGAGCACCTCCATTTTTCGTACTACACCGTCAGCAAGCTTGACTTCGCGCGTAGTTGAACGGAGAGCGTGTCCTTGACGTAGAAGAAGCGCATATAGCGTGTGACCCGCAATACAGTGCTTGGCACCTGTATCTATCAACGCGGTGCCGTTAAAACCCAAAACTTGAATTTTGAAGATAGGACGTGAGACGCGACTATTCGAGGGTCTCGCGAGATCGGTACCGCGTGTTACATCATCACCACTACAAAAACAGTCATCACAATAAATATCATTATACACATTCTCATTTTTCGAAATTTGTGAGTTAGTCACTTTTACCATTTTGTCTAAAGCCGGATTAGTACTATTAAACACAATGTCACATGTTAAGTTATCAAAACAACCATCATTATTGTTAGCAACCGCAATATCATTTAAATAATTCGAGTTACCATTGGGCGCATACGAAAACGGGTTAACATCATGCACATGCGCTGGGCATGCGTTATTGCTAGACGCGTCGGCCGGAATTGAGTCAACGCCATACGTGTGCGACGGGGACGGGTTTTTATTAGGCACATCTGTCGGGACTAAGTTAACACAAGTGATACACGTGGGTAACGGTTTAATGCTAGATGCGTCGGCCGGAGAGGGGTTAATCCCCGAAGTCTGACAAAAAACGGTATCAGATTTGGTTATTACTCGTTTTTGCACGCGTTCCAATGGTAGGTAAACAACATTCTTATTATTTACATGCGGTGGAGGCATTTTGCCATAATTACAACCATCATCCTGTATATTGCCATAATTGCAATCATCATCCTGTATATTCAAGTTTTTTGACAAGTTTGACTTATTGACTTTTCCCAACGTAGGGTTGATTAAAATTTTTGACAAAGGAGGGTTATGCCCTTTTCGTTCAGCATGGTCGACTATATTTTCAGATAAAATTGAGTTATGCCCTTTTTCTTCAATCACGGGTTCTATCTTTTTACATTTGACAACATGATCACAATAATTTTGACAAAAAGGTATATCACACACCGTGCTTGTGCGGTGGCAAGATTGTTTGTTATTACCCTTACTACCTAGTACTAGTACGGGCTTAACTGCTAATTGACCATGAATACACTCCGTAACACATGCCTCATTGTTAGTATTATGATATATACATTTCTTACTTAAACAGACAAATCATATCCAGTCTCGCTTTTTCTGATATGTCTTCAGTTGGAATTTTCGACATGAGAGCGCGAATGCGCGCTACGAAGACATCGGTATTTTCCGTTTGTTGCGGAGATGAAAATATTTGTAGATATATCCGGTGGGGTGGTCGGCGATCTCCGTAAGCACTCACAAGATTTTCCTTTGCTTGTGACCACGTGGAAATTGTATTTTTTATTCCTTGCCACCATGTAGCAGCCTCTTCGTTGAAAAGATAGGCCAGCCCCCGCAGGATATTCGAGTCCGTCACCTGGGCACATTCACTATAAGCGTCGACTGCGTCTATAAATGCTTCTACCGATTCATTTCGTCGACCAGAAAATGTTGCCTTACATTGCGTCAGCGTGCCTTGACCCGGGTTCAGGAAGGATGCAACCGGGGTCGAAGAATTTGCTCGCGTTACTGACTCCAGCAACTCCCTGAACGCTTCTGTCTGAGAGCGCTGTAGTGAAGAAATTATAGAAGCAACGTTTTCATTAGAAAACGTCATGTCGGAGCTAGCGGCGCGGTACTCGTGCGAGAGATTCGAGTCGCGCGGCTCGACGTTTTGCGAAGGTGATAGCGGTTGCGGAGGGGGCGGGGAATGCACGACGCGGTTTACCGGCGACGGCGCATCATCCCTACGACCGAGACTCTTCGCTCTGCTTCTTGTCTCCATTTTACGAGTCCTTTATGAATATACACACACGAACGGAAAAGTACTTAAACATTCACTGCATAGTTCACGCAATTATCACAAGAAAACACTGTTGGAGCGCCACATATGAGGGAGGCCTGCATAGGGCCTCGGGATTGTTCAAAGAAAACACGTTGTAGAAAGTAGAAAGTCTATTCGTTTTCACATACAAGGTTACAATAAAAGATTTAAAATAATACAAGGGGGGATATGAAACCCAAAATCTTACGATTCGTTTGTGATAAATTCGCGACGGTGCGAGAGTAGCGCGCGCTCGTGTGTACCGTAAGGGGTCGGGCGGCGAACTGCCATAGAGTAACTAAATCACTAGGCGTGCTACTCCGTGTACCGTGGCGGCATTCGGCCGCGAGACTCTCGGATAGGGAATCGGGTAATATCGGGTGTACGGTTTGCTATACAAAGGATATCTCGCGATTTTGGCCCATTTTCTTTCTAGGATTTATATGTTGGTATCATATTATTGTTTATTGTTTTTGTATTACACACTTTTTTCAATACCCTATGTCTAACCACGTGTTTGGAATTCAACCACTGTGCGTCGTCGGTGCGTGTGAGCTGGCAACGACGCGACGCTGACTAGTTCTGAATTAAAATTACTTACTTGCTCATCTTGTATTTAACATAGAAATGGCAAATTTATGTGAATAAATATAGTTCGTGTTGATTGATAATGGTAGAAAAAAATCGGACAAATCTGAAAATATGCAGTCATATCAATAAACCAAGTCAAATACGGAAGAAACAAATGGGAGAACGTAGATGCCAAAAATAAGTAATAAGTAAATTAGACCTATTTGCCAGTAGCCTAAACATCACCAACTTTTTAGTAAGGTTTAGTAAGGTTTTTTTTTTTTTTTTTTTTTTTTTTTTCCCCTCTGGGAAATTTTGGCTTAGCACATTCTGTGCATTTGCCAGCTTCAAGTCTTGATTTTCATTCTTCATCTTTTACAAAATAATTTGAGCAACTTTTTCAGATTTATCTTACGTAGTGTGTTTGTATTATTGTTTAGTTTATGTTATTTTAGTTGTTACTAAATTACAAAAGTTAGGGAAACGTATAAATACGAGAACTAGCCCGAACAAAAGTATGTAGATAATTACAAGGATCAGAGAGAATGAAAAACATTATAGAAATGTATAAATTTTAAAGTATTTTTATGAATATATTTTTATGTTACTCATTATGTATATATACATATTTACAATACTTACAGTCTAATATTGTTACTGTATATAAAATCAGATAAAATTTTATAAATATTAGGATTGGCCGTGTGCAGTAGGTATTTTATATTTAAAGGAAAAGGGACACGGAGGCACATTAAACCATGGTAAAAGGAAACATGGTCATATTTAGGGCAAGCAAAAAATATATGGTCTAGATCCCCAGAGTCATGTCCACATTCACAATGTGCGCTATCAATTATTTTATACCTTGCGAGGTGAGCTGGACAAGTGGTATGTCCCAAGCGCATTCTTATGATAATTGTTGTGGCGATTTTACCAAGTTTGATTAATGAGAACCAAGGCTTTAAACGAATTTGCGGTTGAATACTAAAGTAGTGTTTTCCCTTTATTTGACTACTGTTTACCCAGACTTCATCCCAGGAATCCTGAAGATAAATCCTAGGAAGAGCAGCCAAGTCTTGAGCATAATTTTTAAAAGGATAATGGTCTCCACATTTCACAGCCTCATTGGCAAGCCTATCGGCTTTTTCATTACCTTTTATGCCGCAATGGCTCGGTATCCATATAAAAGTGATAGAAAAACCTTTCAACGTACACATGTGTAATTTACTTCTGGCTTCTGCTATGAGAGGGAAATGTGGCTTTGACTTAAGTGGATATTTCATTATTGCCTGTAAGACACTCATGGAATCACTTATAATCAAACTATTGTTAAGTTTAAATAGCTGAATGTATTCGAGAGCTTTAACAATGCCAAGACACTCAGCCGTAAACACTGTCATCTCCGAAGGACATTTTATTTTTTGGACTATATTGAACTGTGCATGATATATTCCAACACCCACAAAATCACCTGATGCATGTTTGGATGCATCTGTATATAAATGGTGCCACATCGGCCACCTTTCTACTATAACTGAATTAAAATATGTATTAGCGTTATGTTTATCGATATCTAAATTGAGAATAACTGTTGGCTTAAGTATCAAAGCCTCATAATCATATTTGAACAGGTCAATGTTCGGAGATCGGTGTGTTGGCGTATTAATAGCTTTATATTTCAAGTAGCTTTTTACTAAGCATGGGAGAGATTTATGGTGCCAATATGATGAGAATTCAATAAGATTTGCCAGGTAATTCAGTTTTGGTACTAAAGGGCTTTCAGAAAATTGTAAAACACGAAAGAACATGCGGTCAGATAGAAATTGTCTCCTTAATTTAAGAGGAGGTTCATTACACTCAACTTGGAGTGCATTGATAGGGCTAGATTTCATAGCTCCCGTGATTATTCTCAGAGCTTTTGACTGAATAGCATCCAATTTCCTTAGGGCGGCCACACTACAAGGCTCCAGTAAGAAAGTCCCATAATCAAGAACACTACGTACCAGAGCGTTGTAAAGAAGCTTTAAAGAAAAAGGATGTGCACCCCACCAAACGCCCGAGAGACATCTCAACATATTGAGAAGGCCTTCACACTTAGCCACAAGAAATTCACAATGTGGTATGCCCGTGAGTCTAGAATCCAACACTACGCCTAAAAATTTAACCTGTGTTTTTGTTGGAATAATGTGACCATTAAAATGCATCGATATGGAAGGAGGTATCCGCTGGCGGGTAAAAAGAACTAGTGAACTCTTATGAGCCGAAACTTTCAAACCATTTTGGTCCATCCAGTTACTTAAGTAATTTAAAGAGTTGTTCAATTTTGCACATATATTATTAACACATTGTCCATTAGTATATAAAACAAGATCGTCAGCGTATTGTAAGATGTTAGCTGTACCATTTAGAGAAGATTCTAAATCATATGCATAAATGTTAAATAATATAGGACTGAGAACCGAGCCCTGCGGAAGACCGTTCCACGCTATACGAAACTCATCTCGTGCTTGGTCTAGCTTTATTGATCTACCAGATAGAAGGTTTAAAATAAAACGAGAGAGAAGTTCCGGTATTTCAAGCTTGTACAACTTCGACTTCAAAACCTGTAGAAGAACACTATCATATGCCGATTGCAAATCCAAAAACACCGCTACTAGAGATTCATTGCGTGAAAATGCGATCCGAATATCTGTCACTAGTGTACCCACACTATCCAGTGTACTTTTGCCTTTTCTAAAACCAAACTGTGTCTCTGACAATATGCCACGGTTTTCAATTAGCCATTCCAAGCGATTCTTCACTAAATTCTCAGCCACTTTTACAATTACAGATGATAAAGCTATAGGACGGTATGAATTTGCATCGTCTGTAGGTTTACCTGGTTTTAGGATAGGGAGGACTATTTGAGATTTCCAAGAAGGAGGAATATTACCTGTTAGCATTATATTATTGATCATGTCTAAGTAATATAAAAGGGATGATTCATTGAGGTTTACTAAAAACGAATAAGGTATTCCATCTTCACCTGGGGCAGAATCTTTTACAGACGATAAAACTCCTCGTAATTCTTCTAATGTGAAGGCAGAATTTAAAGTTGATTGGTGATGGATCATAGAATCGTCGGCTATATTAAAATGATCCTCTGTTGGAACAGTAGGAGGTGCTAATCTATCTAAAAAGTTATTGTATAGGTTAGGAGGTAAACAGGAAAAAGTAGATTCACTAACACCATTTCTGTATCTCCTTATATTGCGCCAGACGATAGAGGGGTTAATAGCAGGAGAAATAGAGAGGCAATAGCTTCGCCATCCTTGAAACTTTTTGTCTCTGAGAAAATTACGTGTTTCTGTAGCAATATCAGATAATACTTCAAAGTTTTCATCAGTCATGTTACAGTTATATTGAAGTTCAGCTACTTTCCTTTTATTTACAGCTTCTGTACATTCCTTGTCCCACCAAGGCGGGGAAGGAATTAAGCCAGTTGGTGAACTTTTAAGAGGAAAGGTTTCGTTCGCAGCTTGCATTATTATTTTTGTAAAGTTATCAGAACAATCAGTGATTTCGTAATCTGATAAATTCATAGTATTAATTTTCTGTTCTACAGATGTTTTAAATTTATCCCATAGATTATCATTCGTGATGTTGTATTTTAATCGGGGCTTTCGTGGAGAACTACAAATACTTTTATAAGGAAATGATATAATGATGGGAAAATGATCACTTCCAAATGTGGAAGATAGCGTCTGCCATGTTAAAGATGATGCTAAGTTCGGGGTACATACTGAGAGATCAATAGCGCTCCTATTTTCAGAAGGCGCTGTGCGTCGAGTAGGTGATCCAGAATTTACTACACAGAGATTATGAGTGTCTAATTCGTCTAATAGGAGCTCGCCACAGTAAGTAGAAATAGAACACCCCCATGACATGTGGTGACAATTGAAATCTCCTAGGATTAAAAAAGGTCTAGGGAGAAGAGAGAACAAATGGTTAAGATCGTGAAAGACCAAGGAAGAAGGGGAAGGAATATATATAGAGACAACACAAATGTTATTAATTTTTGCTGCTACCACGGAAAAATTATTGTATGATGGGAGAGCTAGAGAGGAGAAAGGGATACTATTTCTAATGAGAATAGCAGCACCGCCATATCCATCAGATCTATCATCCCTTAAACAAGAAAATCCGTGGATTTTAAAAATTGAGCCTGGCCTAAGCCAGGTCCCCGAAAGTGCAAATAAACAAGTATCGTACTTGTTTATTAAGTAAATAATTTCACTTTTTTTAGGAACTGCACTTCTGCAGTTCCACTGTATTACTTTCTGAAGAAAGGCCGCCATTTTTAATGACTTTATGAGATTTAAACATGTCAATTATAGGGGCGACGTTGGACGGTAGTGAGATATTCGACTGAGTAAGGGTTTCTATGAGGATTTGTATGATGTCTGATGTTGACATCAATAATGGATTATTTGGTCGTTGGCGAAGAGCGCAACCGTCTTGTGGTGTAGGAATGCTGTATTCACTAATGATTTTTTCATGCGCTGCTCGGTCGTAACCTTTTGCTAGTGTAGAGATGGGGCGGCGGTTTGTATATGTGGTTTTTTTATACGAAGTATGCGATGGCCGTTGAGTAAAGGATGTTAGAGTGTTAGGACGCGTCTGGGTAACGTTGGGTGCTGAGTTAACAATATCCGCGTAAGATTTAGACACAGGTGGGAAAAGTTTTCATGCTTCTCCATATGAAATGCTATTTTCTGCCATAGAAACCTTAATTTGTTTTTGTCGTGTATATTCAGGACATGATTTACTAATAGCAAAGTGAACTCCCGAGCACAAACAACACGATACGCCATCTTTTTCGACATTGCAGCTGTCACCAGTATGGTCTTTGCCACACTTGTAACATTGAGGCTTTGATCTACACTGCAGTTTTGTATGTCCAAAACGGCAGCAATTATAGCATTGAATAGTGGGGTATGTATAAAGTTCAACCGGAAGTGAGTTATAGCACATAAAAATTCTTTTAGGGAGAACCTGTCCGTCAAACGTAACGACTATGCTCTGTGTTGGTTTCCATACAGGAGAACCGTCTACTATGGTTTTGAAATTAATTCTTCGTACCTTTAAGATTTTACCGCATCCACTGGGCACTGAAATATTCTCTATTACCTCTTCAGGCGACCATTCCGATGGTACACCGCGGACGAGACCCATGCGCGTTACATTAAAAGACGGAATAAATGCTTTTAGGTGGTTGGGAGTCAGACTATTGCTGCAAATGAATAAATTGGCATTGCTATAGTCCGAGAACGCAAGTGAAATTCTATTTCTGCCTATTCTCTTAACAGATCCTTCAACAATACCTTGGAAGGAATTTCTTTTCAAGAACTTACCGAATGTAACCGGGTGTAATGTGGAACCATCATCAGCCGACTGTGTTTCTCGTTGCACATGAACAATGAACGGTGCACTATCAGTATGTTCATACTTGGTTCTTGCTAGGGAAGTAAAACTTTGAGGACCTGGACCATTATTGGATGTAGATGGAGTAATTATTGTAGGTTTTTCAATCGGTTCATTAGAGGTATCATTAATGGTTTTATCGCTAGTTTCACTGTCTGTGCAGACACAGCCAGTTTTGCCGTCTACCGCTTTTGCATGTTTCCTTTTTTTCATATTGCAGGTTTTGCAAATCTTATGCAAACGACTTCTTTTACGACCTACACGCTGGGTGCCAGACCCATCCGTGTCCATACCAGACTCACTATAAGTAACATTATTTGTGGAAACCACCACAAAGTTAGCAGCCGGGGGGACCATGCCCCCCGGGTCCGCCAGGTCGGGCGGCTCGTTCATCAGAAAAGATGGTCAAAAACTTACCCGAGTCCGGGAACTATATAATACTAGTAAAATATATACACTAAATTCTAATATAATTTACACTAAAGTGCTCTACTGATCCTCTAAATCTTAAAATATATTTTTAAAGAAAAAATCACGACCGCCTAATTCGACGTTTCCCGCGCTTTTTTCATCTCTCAATAAGAAAGTTATTTTGTAATGTAGATATACTACACCTTACTTTTAGTTGTGGTAACACTGCTCTATAACAGTTGTCAGTTAAGTAGAAGGCCAGAATTACAATACAGAGATGTAGAGCCTCTTTATTGTAATCCTGTGAAAATGTAGGAAGTAAATTAAAGAAACAGTGATAGTTTATTTTTGCTTCATTTACTTCTGGACCTTAATTATAAGGTCCTAGTATTAACTAGGACCATGGAAAATAAACATATTTTTTAGTAGTTTGTGTATTAAACTAGGGCTTGACACTAGCGGATGCAAGACGTGCAAAGCCCTGTTAAGATAAAAAAAGAGCAATGTCAAAAAACTGCTAAACAAAAGTTCCAAGCAAGGCTACCAAGTTAGACAATTTTCGCTATTTAGGAGATATTGAAGTTTGTCAATTACGATATCATGACAGGTGGCTACATGGGATATATTAACACGAAAATTATAAAACTGTGATGAATTCACTTGCAAAGTTTTGTTTTGAAAGCTTCATGGTAAATATGGCGCTAAAGGAAGCCAATTATCTAGAGCTACTCAAAAATCAATTTAAAAACTTGGCAAAAGAAAATGGATGCCTGTCAATTTTGTGAAATGACATTCACTTTATAATAATGATAAAAAATATACATAAATATCATGGTAGGATTTTAATAATTAGAAAAATATATAAAAATATAATATTTATGAATATGCGTGCCTAATATGCAACGGCCAACTGTAACTGGCAAATTTATAATTCTCCTTGTTTTGACTTGGCAACACTGGTTCTGAGATTTTCTGATTGAACATGGATATTTTCTAAATTCCGCGTTCAAAAATATTAAAAATGGCATCGAGTTTGTTGAAAAGGGCAATTTTCACAAACCCACTATCTGTAAGAAAGAACGTGGGAATATTTTGTAATGCGGCAAGAAACCGTAAGAATTACAGTAATTTGTACCATGGGTAATGATAAGAATATAAGCAATGAATGTTACGTCACACCGAATTTTCAGATATGAATTCTCACTACAAACCTGGTCCTTACCCTAAAACTGCTGAAGAACGTGCTGCAGCAGCTAAGAAATATGGGTTGACCATAGAAGAATACCAACCTTATCCAGAAGATGAGGGGTATGGTGACTACCCAAAATTGCCTGACATTGGAGAAGATTCGAAGGATCCTCACTATCCTTATGATTTTCCGGAATTGAAGAGAAACTTCAACGAACCTGTATGTTAATCAAATTCTAGTCTTTTATTAGTTTCTCGTATATGTTTAGTAACAAGATAAATATTACTTCCCTTCATCATTCTGGCTGCATGATTCGTACAAGAGCAGTGGTACCTAAAGGCAGAAAATCACCTATGGTATATTCAACCAAAAGATGAGTGTTTATTTAAACCTAAAGGAAGAACCATGTCATTGTTCTTGTTGTTGAACTGGGAAAATAATAATTTAATAAGAGAAAGATCCTTTGTATTTCCTAAAGATTGTGTGTTGTTTCAATTATAATTTATTATTTCTCATTATTATTTCTGCTCAAACTGATGGCATAATTTATTGCCCGGTCAATCTCATTTAGTAAATATAAAGTTTGAAATTTGAGTTATTAATTAAAATGATATACATACAATAAATTGCTTTATATTTCAGCTTCATGCAAGAGCAGAGATATTTGGTGGAGATCGTTATGACATCAGCATGAGGCCAAGGTTTTCTGTTGCACATCAAGCGACATGGTTCTTTGGCGTCATGGGTGGATTTATCACACTGTATTTGTGGTTGGAGAATTATAAATTTGGAAGACCTGTCACTGCCAAACAGCTACCGAACGAGGGTCCTCATTATTATTTCTGCTCGAACTGATGGCATAATTTACCTCCCGGTAGATCTTATTTAGTAAATACAAAGTTTAAACTTTGTCTAATGTGTTTAATTTGAGTGATCTTGACATGAAAAGGATGACAATATTTTTTGCACTGACAAATTAGATCTATGATTTCTAGCCTCCTTACTGAAAACATTGTGTAGCAGAGTAATATTAAAAAGCATATTATCTACAGAGCAATCAATATTTTTAATGCATTTAAATACATACATATTTCTATTCTCTTAGACATAAAGTTGATGAACATGTGCAAAGTCGGGATGAGTCTACTAGTAATTAATGAAAGGCCATTTGTTATTAACACTTTCTTGTTACTTCTCTAGACAAATAATATGAAAATAATATATGAGATCACTTATAGATGCTGGTAAAGTATTCATCTTCTAAATCATAAAGATCTGCTGCAATGTCATCACGTAAAGACATAAGCTTTTGGTCACACTCTTGCTGTTTGGTGCGGAAAAGCTTAGAGTTCTGTGCTATTGCCTCATTAACAGAAGGAAAGTCATTTAATATCAAATACTGCTTAATGTCTGATACCAATTTCATCAATGATTCTCCAGCTCTCACTGTAAAAAGAAAGCTTACATAAAAAACTAAAATAAAGTATCCATAATAACTAAGAAAACTTGATTAAAAATAATATGGTTATGTAAATGGAATGAAATAAGTATTAATTTGATATCAAGTCCCTAAAATATCTCTTTACTGAAGGGGTTAAACCAACTAGAAAAGCTTTGATTTCATACTGAGAATTTCTATGGGGCCAATTAAAAGTATAGTATTTTAAAACCAAAATGAGGAAACTTCACTTTTCATTAAATTTTAAAGAATTTAATAATAAATTTGCTTAACTAATATAATACTTAAAAGATAAATTGTTGAAACATACCCTGAAAGGATAATAATATGGTTGATGAATCAATAATAGAGTAATGTAGTATGACTTCCTGTATTTGTTATACTTTTCTATAACTTTTTTATTCGACATGCTATGGAAATATTAGTTTACGGTCCATATTACAGAACAATGCTCAGTCATTGATCGGAGCTCAAGCAGAAATTCCATTCATAAAGTGATCAATTAGTCTATGAAATTTCTGCTTGAGCACCAATCGATGACTGAGCATCATTCTGTAATACGGACATAAGTGTTTAACCTAACACTTTAAGTTGGATGTAAAGTAAATAACAAAATGATACTATTGTTATTTATATTATTGTAGTGAGTGGAAATATTACATCAACATACCTATGTTAGCAGCTCTGACTTGCATTTCAAATGTGTCTTGTTCTATCTGTGTCATCCTGTTTAATTGGGACTCATTTTCTAATTTTGATAGTTTTATAATTTCTAAAAAGAAAGGTATCATTATGAGTATAAGTAGGTATATAATATTATAAACTCTTTATAATATACCAAGCTTTTATTAATAGAAGCTCTGCCTCATAGAGCCTCAATATCTTAAACATCAAATTATATTATTAATTATATTAATGGGTGAGTGAGTGGACCACTAGAACAAGAAACATGAAATTAGGAGGGTGTCTTCCTTCCATTTACCCCTGAAGGGGTAAAATAGGGTGCTAAGGATTGTATGAAAAAATGTGATCAAAGCCACATCAGCCTCTAGTATTTTTATAAGGTGCTACTTTGCTGTCTGGACATTTGATAAAATAGCCAAAGGTACGATTTTGGCTATGAAGCATTAAACAAACACCCCATGTTTTAGGGTTCCTTTGAGTTATTATTTCATCTCAGAGTGACAATCCAGTTTACAAAAAAACCTAATAAACTAGGAGCGAAGACGCGGTCTCCGCTGGGCACTAATACAGACTAAAACACTTTACCTTCGAAATTCTCAAGCATACTTTTCACATCTTCCTTGAGTCTTGTGGTATATGATTTCAGCAATGCTTCTTTATTTTGAGGGAGGTTTCTTTGCATGTTGAAATAGAAACCAACCACCAGTTGGCTAATTATTAAACAGCAGTAGGCTCAGCACATGTGGTCCCTTGGTTTCTTCGGCAGTAGTTGTCTTCAAAGCGTTGAAGAATTGGAAATAGTAGTAGTTACTATTAGAATCACTTTGCTAGGAGTTTAATGTTCAGTGCTAGAATTAGTTCCGAGATTCATGAATATAACTATATAAATGATGAAATGAATATTGGTAGGTAATATACAACCACTATGAATACAACTTCTCTGTTAAAACAAAATTGAATTAAACATAGAAATGGAATTGGAAATGAAATTCAGACAGATTTATAATATACAACTTCAACTCTTTGTAAATGGCCTTTGTGGAGGATAATATACATAATGTATATTACAAAATAGAGAGAAGGTCTATCACTGTCATGTCTTTTAGTATAAGCAAATGTCACGAGTCAAAAGTCAAAACCATGGCCCTTTTATTTTGTTATGGCTCCATACTTTTTTGTATTTAGCTAGTGTCAAGTAATTGATAATTTCTCAAAATAATGATATTCATAGTCTAGTTATAGTCTAAGTCATGCTCCTTGTAAAGTGGTGGCAACTTTTCTAGAAGCTTATTATTTCACTTTTACAACTAATGCAAACACAGCCTCTGTAGTGTGGTGGTTGAGCAGGTCGGCTCAACCCGGAGGTGGCGGGTTAGATTCCCGTGACAGGACAAGTATTTGTGCACAGAAAAAAAGCGCAAAACCTTGTTCTGTGTCTGGGTGTTGTGGGACCATTAGTTTCTGGGTTCCTAGACACAGGATCCTAGTTAGGGTCGAGGATCTATGTATGTGGTCGTTGGGCGCTATTATTATTATTTCTATCCGAATTTGCCATAACTGTGCTCATAAAGTACGTATTGAAAACCGCCAAATCCATACAAATTTGTCAGCCATATATGTCTATCAGCTGTAATCAGTTACGTGATCGCCTAGACGGTCTACATCAATAGTTCTACCTACACTGCGGTGTGCAGACATTTATTTAGATATTGGTATAGGGAAGTGACGTGCTCTATACCTACACTGCGATAAAACATTGTCGGCAACGAAGGTGAAGCTAGGTATGTAACCCTTATCCATCAGGGAAGAGAGTCGGGAGAGGGAAAAAATCCAGCAGCTAGCTGTATGTCTGTATCAGCCCGTAAATAAATAGTTGTTCATCATTTTTATTTCATTAGGCACCTAAACGTGTGTGGCGCGGATATATAGAGATACAAGGCAATAAATGAATTCACCACCTATCAAATTATTAATATTTTCTTTCTAACTTTTATTAAGTACAAACCAGCACTTATGATTGATGATGCATTTTTTTTATTTGATTTATTTATTTGAAAAAAAGTTAACCTAATACACTGTGAATGTGAATACATCAAATATTACAATCTTACAGTACAATTTTACAAAATGCAAAAAAATATAGAAAGTGGCGGCACAAACAATTTTTATCGTAGCTTATATTTTATTTATGATTAATATGCAATTATGATTTACACACAAATCATTTTCATAATGTATGAATTCGTTTGATTCACACTGGATTCTAAGTTCGATACAGTAAAGTCTGTACCATAAAGGAAATCCCGCAGCGCTGCAATCGCGCCATTTTTAATAGCTCGCGTTCGTGCAAAGTTCGCGGGACTTGTGACTTCATTCGCAGTGCGGATTCTACAGGGTATTTTATGTACGTCTGTTCTGCGTAGCGAATCGTGCATATTCCTTGAGCCGCAAAGCATTGATGTTGATGAATCCAGTACTGTCTTCCGGAGAGAATCCGCCAGCTATGTCCATGGATACCAAGTCCATGTTGTACAAGCTTGTCGCGCTTTTTCTTGCCAAGACGGTCACTGTTACAAGGAATTCAGAATAATTCACACTATCACACTAATATTATAAAGGCGAAAGTTTGTATGTGTATATTTGTAAGTGTATATTTGTTACTCCTTCACGCTCAAACGGCTGAATGGATTTGGATGAAATTTAGTACCAAGATAGCTTATACACTGGATTAACATATAGGCTACATTTTATCCCGGAAAAGTGAAATTTTCCTGTGGGATGAGCCAATAATCAAAACACTTTTTATCCGCGGGTGAAACCACGGGGCGCAACTAGTATCTCTATATATACAATCCATACTTCCATACCAATATTACAAATTCGAAAGTAACTGTAACGCCTGTCTGTTTGTTGCCTTTTCACGACTGACCATGTTTGGAGACAGACTTTTGCTAAGCAGACCCACTACGTGATGTTAAAAGCGTTACATAATCCTTTTACAATCAGGGATTAGTTAAGTAACATTTTTCTAAGGGACGGTCGAAATATTAACTTACCATTTCCTTTAAAAATTTGTACAGTAACCGAACCGGTAACTGCTTCTTGAGATAGTTCCAAACAGTTTCTTGTAAAGTTCGCTTCGGGTGAGAACCAAAAACCGTTGTACACAAAATCAGCCATTTTGTCTTGTAAATACTTTTTTACCCTGTAATAGATAAGAACTTTTAGAAACACTCTTGAAAAACTAATAGTTAGTTCTTCAAAAGAATTTCTAAATTCTGTGTCCATTTGTTTTTGTTACTTTAACGCCAAAACGGCTCAACGGACTTGGATGAAATTTCAACATGGGCTGCTACCAGTATCTTTACACGATACTTTTTAATACGAAAAATTGGATTCCCGCGGGAAAACGAGTAAGTTGCGGGTGACACCATAGAAGGCTCTATTCTTGTCCTATATAAATAAAAATTAAACGCGTTACACTTGAGAACGGCTAGACCGATTCGGCAGTTTTTTTAAATGTTCGTAAATTTCCGGAGTAGGTTTATTTGGAAATATTTTTTAAATCTCTATAAATATTCAGTTTTCGAAAACAATTAACTTTTTTCTATCGGATTTTTGTATATAGACAGGCCATCGTCTTTCAACTAGTGTATAAATAATTTGTAGCGAAAATATTCTAGGCTTGTTAATAAAAATAATATTGGGTTTCGTTTTGATTATAATGTTTAGCCTCTGTGTTACCTTAAGACTTCTCTATCAAGAGCATAAGCTTCCAAATCTACGTGAGAAATATGTAGGACGGTCCCTGCAGGTGTTTCGTATAGACCTCGCGACTGAAACAAAAATAAATCATTTTTGAAAAGATTATCTACAGATAAGTAATCCATAAAAATGTGTAACAGAACCAATGTTGCAGATATTTTATGCCAACTATAGTACAGTTTAAGCTAGCTGGGACGACATTAACGCTGAATTCTATCGCTTAGAATTTTCGCCTGTTTTACCGTTTTAGCTTGAAAACTTGAACAGACTTGTATGCGGTTTCGGTGAAAGCTTCAGAATCTTAAGATTAAATGTAACTTTACTGTGTTGAAGCATCGGAGCGCTGAGAGCCTATCTTTCTCTATTCAAAATGAGCAATACAAGTCAGGGCTCAAAATGCTACCACAAAGGTCTGTGCTTCTATAAATTGTATGCAGTCTACCTACAAAAGAGCTGTGGAAAACGCTAGTGTTAAAATGTATTACCTTAAGTCCAAGGAAGCGGTTCTCGACAATATCAATGCGGCCTACACCATGTTGCCCGGCCAATTTGTTCAATGTTTCTACTAATTTCAGCGGGTCTACAATTAGCAGCGATTTATCATGACCACTGGGGATACGCACTGACACCGGTAGTCCTAAAACAAGGAATTTTCCAGTAATTATAACAATGTTATTTATGACAAAGAGTAAGTTATTATCCTTTAACCTGTAACCTCCCCACCCTCTTTCCACTTATCTTTATAGATAAATAGATACAATTATTGGCTTGATTTGATAAAAGTCGAAACATATATAACACGTATCTCATAGCATTAAAACAATGTATCTCATAAGTAATACGTACTATATATATTATCTTAATGTATAAAAATGAACCAATATTTCCCTTGGTCATCGCATCACGGGTGAACGGCTAGAACATTTTCACTAATTCTTTTTTTGTTGTTATTATTATTATCACGAGGTTCTTATGAAAGAAAAAATTAAGAAAGTTAGAAAATTTTCACCACACAAGTGAACCGCGGAGCGCAGCTATAGTATTAAATAAAATTGTTTGCGATTGCCAAGTCAATCTATTTTTATTAAAACAAAAGTTTTTTAATATTTATATGGTCACTATAAGATGTTACATTAGCTAATTACGTAATAACTTAAGCCAGACGGTCTCTTAATAAAGTAACCGACTTGGTAATACTTGTAATTCACAACTTTTTACTGTAGAAGAACTGAGTTGCTAAACTTGGTTTTTTACAAGTTTTGTTTTGATGGCATATAAGTACCTTTCTCGAAGTTTATATCAATAACACTTGGGTAGTCCTCAGCGTTTGACAGGTCCCGGGTCATCTTGTAGATACCACCGGGAGGTACTACTGACGGGTCTTCCAGCACACCGGATTCATAACTGTAAAAATATTGATATAATTAATCCACTGCTTAACGTAAGCCTCTTTTCGGCTCACTACTGAGCTCAATATTCAGCTCTAAGATTCCCAGCTGTTGCCAGCTATCTAATAATTATATCTTCATAATTAGGTTTGAATTATATAAATATGTAATTTATCTATCAGGTCACAGGCTATCCCGCCTGCCACCCGCTGAGTTGTTATGATTGTAAGACTTTTGACTATTTTGTCAGATAACAAAGTCATGCAATCTTGTTCATTAGAGCGCGTTCTTTTTCATGGTCAAGCTTGGTAGTCTCTCTCTCTCTCAACTCACTGACCTTATATGCATAATATTTTCATCGGTAGACCAGGGTTCCTTTGGGGTAGCAGATACAGGAATATTTTCTTTTTTGGCGTATTCAATGAGATCACTTCTGCCTTGGAATCTTTCGAAGAATTCCGGTAAACGCCATGGAGCAATGATCTAGTAAAACAAATCAAGTATAAAGATTAAAACTAGAAATTAGTAACCGCCTTTATGAGATGCGCTTTGTTGCTATAGGTCACGTATACATATTTATATATGTATGAGAATGAATGAAAGTTTAAAGGTACCTTCCCTTCAGGCCATAAAGCATACACGCTTAGTTCGAACCTGACTTGATCGTTTCCTTTTCCAGTGGCACCGTGAGATATGTATCTAAAACAAAAAGCATTGTCCTTAAAACTTCTGTAACCTAGTTTTATTTTGGTGTTAGTTTTGGTACATTCACGGGTTTAAAAGCGTTTTTGCCGTGGGTTCCCTTGATATCAAAACTTAAAAAATAATACATTAAAGTAAAATAATGTTAAGAAATGCTAGTGCATACTTAGCTCCTAAATTCTTAGCAGCGTTAACAAGCCCGACGGATATGCACGGTCGCGCCAGAGAAGTGCCGAGGAAGTACCGGCTCTCGTACACCAGACCCATTCGAATGGCTGGCAGCATGTAATTGGAAACAAACTCCTTGCGTAGATCTTCCACGATCACCTAAGTCGTAACACGAAGTAATCAGTATATAGAAGTGAAACCATGGAACTACACCCTAGAGCAGTGACATCTCGAGATTTTATTCTTGTTGGTTAGGTACCTATTATTGATCAGGCAGGCAGGAGTGAAGCTTTAATTCCCTTGACTTTCAAGTCTGCCGTTTAAATTGCTTTACAATCCTTAATTTTTGACATCGTTTCTATAGAAAATCTATCAAAAACACTGGTGTAACGTGTGAATAGTGTTTGTTATGTAGAAGACTATAGTAGTTTGATTTGATGAATAGGTACTTACATCTTTAGGATTCCGTTTGGCTTTTTCAGTCCTCATTTTGGCTTACGTCTGCCATGTAGCATACGACCTCGTAGTTCTTTTGAATCGTGTTTGTTATGTAGAAGACTATAGTCATTTGATTTGATGAATAGGTACTTACATCTTTAGCCCCGATCTTTTTAGCCTTCTGTTTGGCTTTTTCAAAGTCCTCATTTTGGCCTACGTCTGCCATGTAGCATACGACCTCGTAGTTCTTTTGAATCAACCTAAGAATAATAAGTTCGATGATATAATGGAGCCACCATCGCAAACCTTAATAAAATTCTAGTAAGACCGTCTTCATTAATAAATTTCCTCGATTTTTTTTAAATTTGCAGGTTTTTGTTTCGATTACCATTTCAAAATGCAGCTGGTGTCCAAGCCACCGGAATAAGCGAGAACAACAATTTCTTGGGCCATTTTACGCGTAGCTCGCTCCAGATACTTTAGCACACTGAACGAGTAAAGTGGCAATAAAGGCGTATGATAGTGTGAATCGTTAATTTATAATGATAACACCGGGGTCGACTAGATGATACCGTTGATCGAAATAGCAAATAATAAGACACCGCATCAACAAGTACTAATTACATATGGTTTGTCTAAAAATACATAAATATTTACTGTTGAATGATACGTCATCGCATTTGCCTATTTGAGATGATTCAATTCAAGTAAGCGATTTTGGTGATTTTAGCAAGTTTTGTTCAAACAACTTTCTGATGCGGTCTTGTAATGTCTATAGCTGTTTTACTAAGAAATTAGAAAATATAGAACGTGGAAAACCCTGAATATGGAACTTACCGCTGACCGATGTATAATATCGATAACCGATGTATAATAGACATGTCAGAAATGAATAGTACCTACTGGCAATGTTCTGGAATATTTGACGCATCCTTGCAATCAAAAAGATTCGATTCACTATTTTATCCATGGTAGTTATATTTGATAGATCAAATATTATCAGATACCTATGTCATTGTTTTAGTATGAATATGTGTTATGTTTATTGTACTTTTTTAACATGTAAAATGCCATAATAAGCAGATATTTTATCATATGAGTGGTTGTTGTCTTAATTTTGACACGTTATTTACTCGCCCAAATAGTATGTCAGTGGTGAGGTGCGCTACTAGTTTATGCTTTTATAATATTACACTCTCTATTTGTACACTCTCTTGCACTAAGTAACTTGCATATACTTTGACATATGTTATAATAATACCCCTACAGTCTTATTAATAAACACGAACTAGCTTTAGACTAGTTACACGATCGTTTGTCTCTTTCGATCCAGCTAAATATTCCAGTAGCAAAAAAAGGACAAAAGCTGAAGTAACTAATCCGAGACTAATATAATAAGGCTACTAGATATACCTGGCAAATTACAAGAAGACCTAAGTCGGTTGCTCACAATAATCACCTAAAATTTAGAACAATTCTAAAAATTTGACATTTTAGTTAAATAAATCAAACAATAAATTTATCGAGATGATTAAATAATTTAATGACGTTTTAACAATTGAATACTGATCAAAATCATTCAAGTACTTGCTACATAATTGCACAATATTTCAATATTACAAGGTAATATAATATTTAAATATTTTTGGAACACCAATATTTTAGCTATAATTATATTTTAAGTCGGGGCTGTTTTTGTTCAGTTTGCGTTAATATCAGCAAAACTTGTAGAAATACACAAGTATATTGTTTCATTCAAAGCCCCTTAATACTATATCTAGTACAAATTATGTCTACGTAATTTAAATATAACATTATTCTATAGTGAATGAGTACGTGAAACGCTTTGTTTTTAATCAGTAAGGTATTATTGAATAGCGACAAGATTTCGACAAAGTTGTCTGCGCGAGAAAACATCAAATTATCTACAAAATGGTGTCCTAAGTCAACTCCCAATGCTTTTGCATAACCAATGCCAAAATTTATGATTCAAAGCATACGAAATAACAATTATTTTTAGACCGCCTATTCTACTAGTATTGGTTAATTATGTAAGTTTTCCTTTAAGTTTATTTTTTACTGTCTGCTATGTGTTGATCTATGCATCTGTATATCTATCTATGTGTATTTCGTAGTTGACTCTTTCCTTTTATATATATATATATACTATATATACCTTTTATATACATTTATATACATATATATATTATATACATATATATTGTATACATAGATTTTTCAGAGTTTTTCTTATAATGCAGGCAATGAGCTCATTGCCGAGAATTTAACTATAAATGAATTATTTATACACAGATAAGTTGGGTGGCTGTCAGTTCTGTATTCTTGCGCACATACAAGTTTGTCGTCCCTTTAATGATATCACATGATAACAGGTAGAAACTACACACACAGATAATAAGACTGGAATGTAAACGAAACTGTTTATATAAGACAACACTCAGATAGATTCAATAGGTAAGTTTAAATAGTCAAGTCTAAAACACTAATGCCGTCTTCACTAAAATTAGACAGTTAGCTTCGCACTGTTCTAACGTACCTACAGCAAAGCATTCAAGTACGTAAGTGCGAACTTAAGAGCTGTAAAACTTCAGTGCAGAAGGCCAAATCTTGCAGCACCTGGCAAACCATGGCACATCCGTTTTAGCTTTCTCAAGGCTAAGGTTTAAGGACTCATCAGAATATTTTCGACTGAGGAAACGGGAATAAGCCTTTTAAGCATAAACTTATCTGTGAATAACAATAAATAATAAACATTTGTACACATTTCACACAGCGCCATCTAGCCCCCAACTAAGCAAACCTTGTACTATGGGAACCAGACAACTGATACATCGATGTAAATCACACAAATGTTTGTCCTGGGTAGGAATCGAAAGCACAACCCAAAGTTCAGAAGGCAGGGTTACTACCAACTGAGTTATCGGGCCAGTCAAATATAATAATAGAGAGCCATTGGTTTTGCCTGGTACTGCATAATGTACGATAATAAACTAACAAATTGTGGATAAATTGAGTAACAGGCGATCACGGTACATGATTGCAACGAATAGAAACACATATTTGTATGGATTTGGCAGTTTCAATTGTAATTTATGTACATAGTTCCATTCATCCATCAGTGTTAGTTTGTAAATGTTCAAATTAGAAATAAAATTCCTCCTGTTCTGTTGCATTACAATCACAGTTCCGTGATAACCCTATTGCTTTAAATTACAGTATGTTGTACTTTTTAATCGGTTAGGGCACGTTCATGCGATATGCATTTCATTATAGCTACCGTTACTACGATTGTAAAGATCCTAGCATTTGGCATTAAATGAAACGTAAAAACCATGTAAATACAAATAGTTACAGCGTCTCATGCATATTATTAGAATGTTTTATAAACTACTCTTTCGACCTTTGTTATCAGTCCAAACAACACGCATGTCAAAGCAAAAGCACTATCACCTCAACTTACAATAAATAAAACAAACAACGCGATATCTTAAAAAACTAAACGATACGTTAGGCAAACCTTATAATGATTAAAATTTGAGAAACAAACATTAACAATATAAACATCTTGTAAAAGTACACAGAACAGGAAAAAAATATAAGTTCGCGTTCCGATACGACGCCTTGCTAACTTTTTCCTTAACTTTTCATACAATTCGAGCGCGTCACGTTTTAGAATATAACCTTTATTATTTACCTGCGTAAATGACACAATGTATTGTGCATTGGGCGCCTAGATGCTCAGCACGAAATTCAACACAAATTTAATCTCTATCGGGGCGCTTAATTTTTTTCCTGCACTATGGTAAAAGTAAACAATTAATTGTATTATTTAAATTCAAATGTTTTTAGTATATTATCACACCTCATGGGTTAGAAATATTAAATATTGTAGAATAACATCTTCTACGTAAAGAAAACAATACTTTAAATGCTGCAACATTCCTTCGATATCACTTACGTCCAAACACGAATTTGTCCACATATGACTAATAAAATGAAGAAACTAAGGTTCTTTAAAAAATAAATATGGGTGATGCAAAGGTGTTTTCACGTTTGCTTATTCGATTGAATGCCGTAGATTTGTAATAGCTCTGAGAATGATCAGCCGAAGGGCTTAACTGTTTGTACTTTACACGTATTAATAGCGCCACGTTTCCATCTTCGCCAATTTTATGACTATACAACAACAAGACGTAATACTAATACTATATTAAGTACAGGAAATATCATTCTCACAAAAGTTAAAACTGTAGATTTATTGAGACCTAGAGGCGCTCCACAGATTCACTCGCAAAAGTAACCGTTTCTCATTAAACCTATTGTTCCGGGATGAAATTGCGTTATGAATATGCGATTCTGAAACAGAATCTTGGCTAAGGAAAGTTACCCTAAAACTTCGTCCAAATGAAAATATGTCAAGAAAGCGAATTAGTCCAATTGTTATATTGTCACTACGTTAATATGACCCTATGTTTGTTTATTCACTCCTACGACTCTGTCAGTGTAGTGGGAGCAAGACAACAATACAAATATCCTCTGTCTTCAAAACTTTAATAGCCGCGAGAACAGTGTTGCCATTGCAAAAGCTATTCTAGAAGCTATTAAAAAAAGGTGAAAATACGGTTATCTCACTCTTGCTATCCCGTAGACAGAGTAGTGGGAGTGTAACAGCAATAGAAATGTCAGCTATTTTCAAAACGTTACTGGTAGTTTTACCAGTAATTCAGTGGCGCTATTTAGCCGTTTTAAGCAAGCGTTGGTCGCCGAGTAGAATGTTTATGCAGTGAGAGAGCTAAGATCTGATAAGAAGTTGTCAGGCGTCAGTATATGCGAAGAGCCGATGATCACCTCCCAGTTCTTGACAGCGGCTGTCACTTCGTAAGCCGCGCGGATTTCCGAGAAGCATACGCCTGAGAAAATACATGGAAATTATGCAAACACTCAGCCCACTTGACTCCTTGCACTAGCATTCATTTTCAGTCACAAAAAAGGTTATAATTTTTTGTTTTTGTTTTGGCTCCACACTTTTGTGTATTTAGCCAGTGTCAAGTAATTAATTTCTCAAGTTAATTAATGTTATATATGTATATATGTGTCAAGTCACAGAGTCACAGTCCAAGTCATCAAGTCTAGTCTAGTCAAGTCAAGTCGTACTCCTAGTAAAGTGGTGGCAACTTTACCAGGATCTTCTATGGAGTTTTGGAAACAACACGAAAAGAAACGATTCACCATCATTATACCACTTTCCCACACTCATGCCTGTAATCCAGCACTTAACGAATAAAATGCCACCAATTTTAAGCACTAACACTGAAAATAACAAAAGTTTTGGAAAATAATACAATGCGTTGACGCAATCTTTTTCGTTTTCCCGCCAAAACACTCATTATATTTATTACACTATAAGCAAATTATAATGTACAAATTAATTATATACACTGAAAAAAACACATCAGCACTGTTTATAGTCTGTAAAAATATACATGGGAAATTTCACGACTGTGAATACACTAGATGCGCCCCGTGGTTTAACCCTTCATTTAATTATTTTCTCGAAGAAATTGCATTCATTCCGGAATAATAGTATAATTTATATGTTGATTTCGATAGTAGAAAATTGCGTGCAAAATATCGAAATACGTTCGTTAAATTCAAACGTTTTGCCGTGAAATCTAAACAGACAATGTTTTACTGGTATGTATATTAATAGTAGGTATAACAATAAAATACACAAACATTATAGTCAGTTAAAACAAACACAGCGAGTTGTTATGCCTCTAATGTCCATTTGTACTAAAGTTTGACAACTTCTAAGCTCACACTTATCTCTCTGTGACACACCTAAATGCATTGAAGTAGGTGTGACACTCCTTCCTGTATTATATATAAGTTCATGTTAATAATAGGCTTAATTCATAAATATAAAAAATTATCTAACAAAAAGCTTGGACCCAGGTGTCTGTGGAAATGCAGATTAATAAAATAAAAAAAAAGTAGGTGTGACATAGAGGGGGCGAAGTAAAGAGTTGTCAAACTTTATAACAGACGGGAGTAAATACTTCTTTTTTCTACTGGCAAGCATGCCCCATCATAGACCACGCCATTGCTTAACATCAGGCGTAACAGTGGTCAAATGCGTTGCCTATAAGCATCACACTAATATTATAAAGGCGAAAGTTTGTATGTGTGTATGTTTGTTACTCCTTCACACTTAAACGGCTGAATGGATTTGGATAAAATTCGGTACCAAGATAGCTTATACACTGGATTAACATATTGGCTACATTTTATCCCGGAAAAGTGATTTTTTTCCGTGGGAGGAGCAAATAATTAAAATACTTTTTAACCGCAGGTAAAACAGCGGGGCGCAACTAGTTAAAATATAAAAAATAAAAACTATGTACCAAACAAAAAGACTAATTATATCCATTCGTGAATACACGACTATGATATTATCAGATAACTAATTATGTCGTTTATTGTATGTATGTATATGTATAAGTATGAAATATTTATTCAAGAACAAATTATAAACAATTTGTTTCAGTTATTCTGCCACCAAGCAGTAGTGTGCAAGCACTACTGTGTTCCGGTTTGAAGGGCACTGTAGCTAGTGAAATTACTGGGCAATTGAGACTTTATGATCTGATCTCACAGTCAAGTAATCTTATTACCAGACTGTGCTGATGTCTCAGGATAATGTGCGCAGTGCAGTGTCGCTTGAAACTATGTTTTAGGGTTCCAAGTGACACTGTTCTGTTATGGGCGGCCGTGGCGCTTAACATCAAGTGAACGACTGGCTCGTCACATCATTCAATAACATAAAAAAAAAATTTAATGATATAATAATAATTTTAATATTAACTTATGGTATATTAACTCACCGCCAACAATGAAGACAATAAGACGGGGAACATTCTTGATGGTTTGCTGGCCTTTGTCCTTATGCCAATGACCGTAACGTACACTGCAAAGAAAAATAAAATATTAGACGCCAGTTTGGACGCTTCTCGCGTGAGGAATTTTCCCATAAACCTATAATCTAATAGGTAAGAATACTATCCATTAATCACCTTCAAATAAAGTTAATCAAAATCGGTTCCTCTATTTGAGAGCTGCGTAACTTATAACACCCCTTCGTTTGCGTCGGGAGTTAAAAAGGAACAAGGATTTCACCTGGTTGGGGCTTGATATCCAGAAGTCTGTGCGCGTCCGGCTAAAAATGGAAAGTGCCGTTGGTCCAGCTTGTCTTCAATGGCGTCTTCCATCATATCCTATAAATAAAATAATAGATTTATAAATATATTGGGAGACCTTTGAGGTACAAATGGTAAAAAAATGTGCGGGGCAGTCTTTGGAGACTGCCGGTAAAAGTGAAAATTAAGTAACTTGTCACATATTGCCCATGGTAAGCGTGCGGTGACGATGACACTAATTTTTGTCCATCTACAAAGTACACATATATGCACAGTATACATATAGCTTTTGAAAAGGGTTCGGTGACGATGACGCGAGTTCCATAATTTGTGTTCATCCAAAAAGCGCACCTAAAGAAGTTTTCACTTCTAAAATCTGCCTCCTTAATTTGAGCATCTTCACAAGTTATGTGTTTTATACCTTGAGGACTGGTGTCCACCGTGACATTTGATAAGTTTGCTCTGTAATTCTCTCCTTTCTTGGCACTTGGTATTGCTTCTTCCTGTTACCCTGCAAATAAGGCAAAAGTATTATTAATATTAATTATTAATAGTAGAAATATAGACGCACCGCCTTACGTCCAACATTATCCTCGGTTCATTAAAATCTTCTGCGATCACCGAACCGTCTGCCAAGCGTCGTGATTATGGCAAGTTCCCTCTATGAAACGTCCAAGTGGCGTTTATGGGTTTTCCGGCTTTTGATGTATATAATTAGGTAAAATAAAAAGTCTGTGTAGTTGAAAACAAAACATTACCAGTCGTTTTAGTTATTTTCACTCATTTTCGAAGACAGAAAATATAGAAAAAAGGCGGTAAAATATTTTTTTTTTTTAAATTATATTGTATGTCTTATGATATCCAAATCAGTAAGGTATAAATAGTGCAACCACAGAAATTCGATTTCAAATTAATATAGACTGGCCCGATAGCTCAGTTGATAGTAACCCTGCCTTCTGAACTGTTGGATGTGGGTTCGATTCCCAACCAGGACAAACATTTGTGTGATTTTCATCGATGTTTGTTCTGTGTCTGGGTGTTATAATGTATTCTTAGTATATATTTACAAACAAAAAGAATCTAAGTATTGTATCAGTTATCTGGTTCCCATAGTACAAGCTTTGCTTAGTTTGGAGCTAGATGGCGTTGTGTGAGATGTCCACACATATATCATTATAATATGTAAGAAATACTAAAAGACTTTTCCCCCCAACTCCAACCTAATTTGCATAGTATAGATAAAAGATCAGTAAACAAGTAGTAGTAATAAAGTAAATAGTGGATGTCCTTACATCGACGATGACGTTGAGCCCTAGGTTGGCCAGGTTGAGCAGCGTCTGCTTGTCGGAGGGCTCGAGCTGCGCGTGCGTCACCAGCTTGTTCAGGTTCTCCTCCGAGATGCCGTTCTTTGACATTATGTACAGAGCTATGATGCGCATCTTGTTGAAGTTCACCACTGCCTGAAATCACGCGAAAACAGATATAAATTGGTAACAGAAAAGAATAGAAAACATTTATTTATAGCCAACATAGGTACAGTTTTAACTTCAGAGTAGGTATATACAACATACTCAAAGGTTTTACAATGTAGGTTATAAATTATATTAACAATACTTAAGGCTATAAAATGGTCAGAACTCAGCATAATGCGCCACTAATGCAGCGCGCTGATTTTCAGCTGCGGCCCTTTCCGTGGCGAGTAGGTGCAGCGCATCGTTCTCGAGTAATGATCACGAGCGACCCAAGTTAAGTAAATGATAGGGGATGGGGTGACTAGATGAAAGACTCCACACGAACATGTTTTTTCTACAGATATCAAATACTGACGAAGTAAATTTGTAAATAAACTTAGAAACATTATTTTTCAGAAAACTGCCACCTTAATCAAGACATTTTTTTTTATGTTAAGGAATGACATGACGAGCTAGCCGTTCGCCTGATGTTAAACGACATGGCTGCCCATATCAGCTGCAGTATCACTCGGAATTTTAAAGTATAGAGTTTCGCGTGACACTGCACTGCGCACGTCATCCTGAGACATCAGCACAACCTAGTAATAAGATTACTAAACTGTGAGATCAGATCATAAAGTCTCATTTGCCCAGTAATTTCAGTAGCTACAGTGTCCTTCAAACCGGAACACAGCAGTGCTTGCGCACTACTGCTTGGCGGCAGAATAACTGGCAAAGCGGTGGTACCTACCTAGACGAACTTTGCAGAAAAGTCCTACCTAGTAAAGCAAGCCCCGACTTAAAAATATGCTAACTACACATACAGCAAGCCCAGACTTAAAAATATGCTAACTGCCCTAGCTTGTCAGCTTACCTGATCCAGTAGGACAGGCACAATGCTCCTCATGTGATCTTTGATTTTCTCACCTTCAGCGTCAGTTCCCATGGCAAGATCCTGCAGTATTATACATACAATTTATTACTTTTAGAGCTTCACGACATGATGTTTTGTTACCTTCATCAGCCCAATATTCCTAAAGCTGGGACATAAGCCATGGAGAGAACGTAGGGCGTAAAACACCCGCTCTTTTAAGTTTCTTAATGTTTTTTTGAAGTAAAACTTCTTTCGCGCTTGACATGGGAAGTAAGCTGGTGAACGCGTGACGAGGCGAACGGAAGGTGAGAGGGAGATATAAGTTAGTGAAGATAGAAAGAAAGTGTTACGTTTCGTATATCACTGTAGGGGCAAGAGAGAGGCGGGTTGTACTGGTTCACGTAGATCTCCATTGTCAACATAACAAAGCTAAAAATTACTTAACATTTGTACTATTATGTTGGTATGTCCGGTAAAATGACAATTTATAATTGTCAAGATGGCGAAATTCAAGTTATACGCTAAAGAAGTTTTACTTCAGTCATGTCTAAAGAACACTAGTTTTTTCTTTAAGTTGTATATATTAATAAAATTGTTTGAAGACTTGTATAGATAACATAAAAGAATCACTTATTAAAAAAATGATGGCATTTTTTGTCATTCATCAAAAGATCGTACGGTCGAGACAAACCCAATCTAGTTGTCATCACATCACCTACTAAAGATTACTGTCGATAAAAGATTTGTTATATTTTTTACTACTTGCGCCTCGCGGTTTTACACGCGGATAATAAGTATTTTAATTATTTGCTCATCCCGTGGGAACATTTTATTTTTCCGGGATAAAATGTAGCCTATATGTTAATCTAGTGTATAAGCTATCTTGGTATCGAATTTCATCCAAATCCATTCAGCCGAATGAGCGTGAAGGAGTAACAAACATACACACATACAAACTTTCGCCTTTATAATATTAGTGTGTAAAATATAGCGTTATTGTATCAATTACCTTACCTGTTCAACTTTGCAGAGCTTGTCCACATATCCCTGGTAGGCCTTCATGCAGTCTTCAGCGAGACGCAGGTGAGTTGCGTACTTCGACAACTCCTTTTGGTACTGCGGCATCTTCTTTATCATCTGGGAGAGGTCGCGCATCGACTGCTTGTCACCTGTAGAATAAACTTAACGTGTAAATACAATTTTTAAGAAATAGCAGCACAGAACACTTGCAGGACAAACATTTGTGTGATGAACATTGATGTTTGTTCTGTGTCTGGGTGTTATATTGTATTCTATGTATGTATTTACAAAAAAAAAAAAAAAAAAAAGTATCTAAGTATTGTATCAGTTATCTAGTTCCCATAATACAAGCTTTGCTTAGTTTGGGGCTAGATGGCGCTGTGTGAAATGTCCATTCATATTTATTTATTTATTTATTTATACACAGCAAACATTTTTTCAAAAAGCGTTCCTATCTACTACGCAATAGTGCCACTCAGCTCGTATAATGCTGCGAGCCTATAATCATTTGTAACTATTAATTGCCCCTGGTTCTAAAGCTATCTCTTGTCACTATCTGACGAGTTACGTGTAACGAAGAGAGACAGGCTCAGGCCGCTCCACTGATAAATTCGTGGCTTCGTACCTAAAGTGCAGAGTCTGGATGAGTTTTGTCAGATGATCTTTCACATATTTTACACAATTATTAATATTTATAATTACAATCAAAATGTAAGTATTTGTCTGAAAAGCTATTTACAATTAACATTTTTTCCAGATACTAAAAAAGAAACAAAATTTTAAAAATCCAGAAACAAAAAAAAAACGGAAAACAGAGCAAGCAGAACTGTATATTTTTCCAGAAGCGGTCATTGACCGTTCACAAAGCAGTTTTTCGCTCCGCCTTTGGTAGACCATGAGAAATGTGGTTCAACATTTTTCAGCACTGAATCGTATTTTTTCATGCTGCCCTTTTCTATTGCTCAGGATAAAATCATCTTCCTATCGCTCAGAGCGATAGGACTCACACCATCTCTCTCGTGCTAGGAAATAAGGATCATGAGCGATAAAAAAGGATAGAAGAATAAGCATTGTAACCCAGCGTTTGTATTGGACATATTATTCAGTTTAGTTTTGATCAGAGAAATGCAAGAGAGCTGCCTTACCTCCCCCCATTCGCTTGGAGTCGGTGAACTTCTTCAGGTTCTTGGTGACCGAAGTGGAGACGACCGCGATGTGCTGGTGCCGAAGGTCCACCCAGAGCTCGTCGTTCTCGTCCAGCAACACCTCTTTCATGTTCTGACCCTGGCCTGCTTCATACCTGGGATCAGGTAATAGACATTAGATTTTAAGTAATTTTAATTTTTCGCGTTTGCATCTTTATATTCGCGTAGATCCGTCCATTCGAACGCTATATAAACGCGCGATTGTATCGCTTATAAACGTGCATTAAATAAAAGAAGCTCCGTTCTTAATACGATCTTATTCTTGTGTATTTTATGCGATCTCACTGCCATTTTGAACCGTTTTTCACGATTACATTTTTTATTTTATAAGTATACTTCCAGGTGAGTCCCATATACATAAGTAGCTTTAAGAGTGCTTTAAAAAAGGTGATGTGTTTCAGTCAGCCTCACTTGAGAAGCATAAACATAAACACACAGTTTTTCGATGAAATTTCACAGACAGATTGCTTACACGTTCATAATTGAAGGGCTGAGAATAAAAAGGATTTAACTGACAAATTGACAGTTTCGAGAAAATTGACTTTAAACGTCAACGGCGTCATTTTTATGTAGAGTGCTTATAAGGATTAAAAATAGAAAAGGTTTATGTAAGTTTCAGTTGCTTGAAAATGTTTTATTTCTATTTAAAATTACCAAATATAATACTAATTCATACAATTACTGTAAAAATATAATATAATAAAAGAAATAAAGTAATGTTTTTATGCTAAGCGTACTGTATTCCTGTGACAGATAAACCATTTTTAGACTCAAAATCTCGAGATTTAAGCCTCATTTCGGTATTTTGAGAATGTATTATTGAAGATAATTTCACGCTGAATCCAACGATACCCATAAGTCATTTGGTCAAAAAAATCAGTTAAATCCTTTTTATTCTCACCCCTTCAATTAACATAAAGAAGTTTAATAGCGAAAAAATATTTTATTTGATTAGGAGTGATAACGTGGAGTCTCTAGTACAAAAACACTGTAGTGTTTCCATTCGAGATTTGACATATGACATTTTTTCTCTAGACTCGACCCGCAGTTTATTCATTCCTTCTCGACAATACAAGTGTTTTGTTACAGCTTACTTGTATACATCGTTCTCAATGGGCAGCAGGTCGTACGCCATGGCTTGCAGCGTCAGTTCGTGCAGTAGCGGCGACACGCAGTCGAACCCGCGGTCTAACACTAGCAGCTGCGAGCGCGCCTTCTCCGGACCTTCGCCCATCGTCGGCTCGTCCGCCTGAAAACACATACACAAGCGATGTCGTGAATTTGGTGCCGGCTTAAAATCAGTAACCGAGGTTGTTTGTTTGCAGCCTCAGTTGTATTGAGCTGGGACCTATTTCTGACATCGCGCAGTTTCGCATGTATGACTGTGTATATAAGTTTATATTGTCCTTTGTATTAATGTTACTTATGCGATATTGTGCGTGGGGAATAGTTTATTTCATTTCATTTCAATTTTCACATGACATCAAAGAATCAACCGGAATATGTTCCATTCGATTACGGCCTCCCCCATAAAACGCCACACAGAAAGATACATAACTAAACTCTATATTGAACACCAAAAACAACGTTAAATATACAAAGAAGTTTAATTTTTTTACAGATAATATAATGGTAATTCTATTTAGGGGCGGTAAGGCCTGCACTGACGTCCCGCATGGGGTGTATTGTGCATTTCCCCCTGCCAGCATCTACCCTAGTCAGCCCAGCTCCTTCATGTAGCAGAGCACTGTCTTGGGTCGTTAGCACAATTGTTCCAGTGTTGTCGGTATGGGTGCACCCAAACAATCGATCAATTCGAATCAAAGGTATTGAAGGCAATTGGTCTCCAAACTATGGTTTGGAGACCAATTGCCTTCGATCCCGTGGTCGTTGTTCTTGTTAGTTAAGTTGAATTGTTTCTCTTGTACAATTAATATAATATTATACTAGTACTTTTTTGTTGGATGTTTGTCATTTGGAAGGGGTTTGCCATTATCACCACGCTTGGCTGGCGTTTTGGTCAGCAATTATAATTTACCAAAGAAAATGTGTATATTATAATAATAGAAACTCAATTTTGTGTTATATTACCTTGTATGCATCAAGTTTCTGCTGGATTAGCTGAGCAAGCTCCACATTTCGCTCCCAGTCACTGCAAAATTTAATAAAATCGTAATGAAGTTACGACTTTCGTAGACTTTTCTAGTCACAAATGTTATTTTATATTGGCACCTTAACAATTCTTTTTTTATTGCTAGTACATAGGCATTTAAATTAAGATCAGCATAAAATGTTTTTTTCATATAATTACATAATTATCATTTAAACAAAAATTTACATAATTATCATGAAAAGGCAAAAAATACAGGCTTCTCTTTCATATAGTTGAATGCGTATTTTTTTGGTCTACATCAAGTGTCTGCAACCTGCGGCTCGCGAGCCACATGTGAAGCTGCGTCACTTTAGTTCCATATTCAATTTTTTATTTATTTATTTAAAAAACACATTTATTCAAGTACTGTATTGATAACAAGAATTATTTAGGGACTCTTTAAGAAATTTAAAATTTTTGTGTATTGTAATTATTGACTCTTTCGATTCAAAAGGTTGCCGACCCTTGGTCTACATAAATAATGCATTCCTCAATAATACTATTACATCTGAAAGTTACAAAGCGTGTTACCTGCGATAGCGCACCGACGGATATTCTCCGAGCGTAGCGCAGAGCGTGGCGATCTGTTCAGCGATGCGTTCCATGTTCGCGTTGCGAGTCTGCGCCAGCGCCGGGTTGTACATGCATTGGAAGGTCTCGGGAGAGTCCAGGGAAAACACCTGGAACGTTCGGGAATATAATATACCGGCGCCATTAACGAAGTTCTGAAAACATTTATATTGCTGTTTCCCTCCCACTACGCTTTCGACATATTAAATAGGAGGGAGAAAACATATAAGTAAGCATATTAATGTTAGAAATAATCCGATTGAAATGTATGCTCATAGTTAAAAGATAATAGATGTCACTATATTTACAGTGTATTGAACTAAATTTTTTGCCTCCTAAGTCTGATGTTATATTATGAACCTTATCAGCCGTATTAATAAACACGAACTAGCTTTAGACTAGTTACACCATCTTTTGTCTCTTTCGATCCAGCTAAATATTCAGGTGGCAAAAAAGGGCAAAAGCTGAAGTAACTAATCCGAGACTAATACCCGTTTATTAATAAGGCTGTATGAGCGTTAAACTACGAACTTTATAGCGTTCGAGATGATAAAAGCTAGTCACATCTTTGTTTGAATGTAAGATTATATATTGTATATATTGTAATGCATTCAAGAGCGACATCTGATATGTCAATAAGAAAACGAGCTAATAGAAGAAGAGAAAATAGCCTCCTTGTGACTGGCAATTCCAGGGAGCCTATCGAACTTTAATAACCACAATTATTTTCTTTGAATACACTTATCTCTCGGGTGTATGTGCTGCGTTGTTGTTCGTTTTAATACAGCTTGTCGAAAGTTGAATATAACTTGAGGGTACTCGAAATTCGAAATCTCAAGACCAAGTTGAAACGCACCTCAAACACGAGGTACCGTTGAAAATTCAGTTGTGACCCTATTACAGGTTAAAATGATCGTGCTCCGATTCCTAATTAGTAGGTAAGGCAATCATGGTTCAACTTTAACTAATGAAGCATAGCATAACGGTAATATTTCAGGCCGGTCATTGCAAATAATATTGCACCGCGATTAGCAATTTAGCATTTCAATAATTTCATCATTGACGCAAATCCAACACTATAACAATGAAAAGATACCAATATTATAGCGTCATTTGTGTGTTACTTATAGTAGCATTTAAATATTAATAGGTGCGTATTTTGTTGACAAGGACATACCTAGAAACGACGATTAACGTCGTCGGGCATTAACCCGTCTGTATTAAAATATGATAGCTCCTAAGTTCGCACATATTTCTCTGTGATATACCAAAATGAATTGCAGTTGGTATATATAAGAATAAGAATAAGAATATTTTTATTGCTCAGAAAAGACAAACAGAACCTTAAATATACGATAGGTAGGTACATTAACAAATCAGATTTTACTGATATTAACAACTGGTAAGCTAGTAGGTAGGTGCTGAGGGAAATTCCATTGTTCCAATTCCAAATATGAGTTATACTAGTTATTACAGTGGCTGTTGTATCGGTTTCAAATGAATTAAATCAAGTAAAATCAGACAAGTATTATATGTTTCTTATTATACAATATTAGGCACCTACCTACTAATAGTAATAAGATAGTGGTAACACAGTATTCTTCTTGATTGTACCGTTAAAAACATTAAAAAATAAAAATTTAAGTCGTTACATATATTGTTTATTGTGTAGTACTACGTCATAGAGGGATAAGTGCAAAATTAGGAGCTGTCAAACTTAGTAAAGTTTGACAGCTTCGGTACTAACCGACGGGCATAAAAGCTTATCGTATTATTAAGCAAACTATTAGGTCTTTACCTATGAAATTGCCGTTTTGTTTGAAAAAAGTTAAAGTATTTTTTTTTCGAAATTATTTATTTTTTTTATTCAAAGTAATCACCCCTGCAATCAATGCATCTTTGCCAACGCTGTGGCAGTTTATGGATGCCCTTCTTGAAAAAATCAGCAGGACGGGAGACAACAAACTCTTCAAAGGCGTTTTGTACTGCCTCTCGGGAATTGAATTTTTTTCTCGCTAAAAGTTGTCCAAATTTTGGAAAAAGTAATAGTCGGTAGGCGCAAGATCTGGTGAGTATGGCGGATGAGGGAGAGCTTCCAAACCCAACTCATGCAGCTTAGAGACGGTCTGTTGTGCAGTATGGGGTCGGCGTTGTCGTGAAGTAGCAGTGGAGACGACCGATTGACGCTTTTTTTTGTTTGAACAGGCTGTACTGCAATACGGCAATTTCATAGGTAAAGACCTATTATTTTTTTGTATTTGATATAGCATCAGGAATCTGGTATCCTGTGTTATCATTAACCAACTATATGATATGCTTAATATACTCGTATTTAAACTGTTTTTACAGGATCTGTATAGCATCAAAACAGAAATTCACAGCTGACTCCGATAATGTTAAGGGCTAAATATTCACCTGGCTTTCATAAGGCAAGAAAGCAATGTTGATCTCCTTCAGAGTTTTGATTTTTCTCGCAGCTGATGACTTGCAGAGTTCATTGAACAGTTCCTCGGGGCACACTAGTTAACGGCAGCGTGCAAACAATTATCGGATTCTCATTTCATTGACTGGTGCATTAGTAGTTTGTGGAGCACGGAATTCGGTCATAGGAAATGATGACAAGAAATAATGAGAATAGGGTACATTACTCCTTGGCTACTACTAATTTGTAATAGTTCGTTCACTACTATTTCGGTTCAGTTCAGTTAGGAAAAACATTGGTAGGATAAATCTTGGATTTTAAGTACAGAAAACGATATCTTGTGTGTAAGACATAGTTATATGTATTAACCGTGCACATAATAGGGTGCTATAAGGGCTAAGGTTATTTGCCTAAATGATCGAAGTTCGTGCTTCAACGTAGGTTAGATAGTACAACATAGAACAACACACATGTACGGAAAATAAAATCATTCAATGACAAACCTGCTGTTCATATGGAATGAAAGCTATGTTGATTTCCTTTAATGTTCTGATGGATTTAGCTGCTCGACTACGAGATAACTCATCAAACAGTACATCGGGACAAGCTGCAAAACAAATTATATGATGCAACAAAACCATACAAGCAAAATAATAAGAAAATACATATTCTAGACCCAACTAAAGATTTATTCTGCATTTGGTAACCCCAAACTTTGACATCTCTAAAGCCCATTTGCTTTATTATTCTGAAATAGGAGAAATTAAAAAATGGAGATGTTATAGAGCTGTCAAACAGTTGCTGATTCCAGGATATAAGGGTAAAAATGACTTATGAACCACTTTATGAACAGTACTTAATTGCTCAGTAACAGTCAATAAAACGTATAATAACCATAATCAAATTATTTGACAGAGTCAAAGTCAAGTCTCTGCTTCAACTCGTGAAATTTACTATCATCTGTTGGATGTTGCTATTTGCATACAGGTCATATTTTTGACAATCTTGATGAAACTGTGTATACTGGTTCTACAATTTCATAGCTTTTTTTGATTTTTAATTGGATGGATCTATTTTCTCCAAAAAGGGGGGATTTTTGCAGTCGTGCCATTTACCAACTGAAGTCGATAATATTTGGCAGAAACAGTTAGTACCCGATTCTAAACAAGTATGTCATTAATGAGCAAAATTGGTCAAGAGGTTGTCAAGATGTAAGATCGTGAGGACTGAGTTTGGGACATATTAAAAAATTTATAAATAACACATGGCAATGTGCAAAAAGGTTGAGCAGAATTACCACCTAAGTAACAGGCTTTGTAGATACAGAGATTTAATGCCTAAGGACACATTTCGTTAAATGTACCAAAATTGAAATATTAATTGTAATGTTGTACTGGATATAAATAAGCTGAAAAATTTCGAGAAAACAAGCAAAAAAAATAGTTAAAAAGCATTTTTCTAAACTACTGTAAAAGCAGCATGATCATTTTTGTTTACTATGCCAAAGTTTTAATGCTTATTGAAATAGGATTCAAGTTCTTTACATGAAAATAACAAATATAATACATTTTACTTCAGAATCTTACCTTCAGTGAAAAAAACATGAGCGGCCTTGTACATAATGCGATTGCCAACCGAGAAATCATTGATCAGTGCATGTACTGACTTTTCACATGGTGTGATCAGGTAGATGCCATCCATGGTACATAGAGGCTCTCTCTTCTTGTGGATGTCTTCAACCACTGTGGTAACAAATGTAAATGATAGTATTGTAAAGAAAAACAGTTTATTTAGAGTTGAATGTTTTCCAACAGAAAATTGATGTGCAGTATTCTTTTTAAGGACCTCTATCTCTCCAATAATTCTTTCCATCCAAAGGTTGACTGGAAGAGATCGCTTTTAGCGATAAGTCCACCCATTGTACTATAGCTTTAAGTTTCATCATCTGCAACTGTTTTTTTTCTGATGTACAATAAAGACTTTTTGTATTGTTTTGTATTAAAAAATGTTTCTAATGTGATAAATTTTCATACTGATAGACAAGAATTCTATGATCAATACTTTTCGATTCACACTATAGCTAACAGAGTAAAAAAATGTTACATTGAGAAAAAAGCTTTGGGGTAAAATTGAGACCAATTTGGTTTCTTTGACACTTATGTAATTTTTTAGGCTGATTGTTATTTTTTATGATTCCAGTAATGTAGTTAGATTTTCGATTTTCTATTTATTTCTATCTTGGATGTCTCTGTATGTGGTAAAAGAGATAGCTGTATTTAATCAAATGCACAGCATACATTTGAGCAATAAACATTTTACTTTTGGGTTTAGCAATAGTTTCTCTAATACAAAATTTAAAAAGTAAAAATAAGTTTACTTCTGGAATACTTGGATGCATCATGTTAGGTCTATTTTACCATTTTAAAGACCTTTTTTTAGAAAATACTGAACAATTACAAAAAGTAAATAATTATGTAACTTACATGTAATGCCTTCAGCGGAGATGTCATGCATCTTGCAGCAGGCAGACACCATGCGCATAGAGAGCTGATCTACTATGAGGATCCTCCATTCTATGCGCTGAGACTCCTTGCCTTTAGGTCCGCGATAGCGGATCACCTCATTCATAATCTCTGTAACAATGGCAAATAATAATAAAAAAAACTTTAGTAATTGTTTCCACTAAATTTGATAACAGAAAAGTGACTTTATAGGAGACATAATAATTTTGATTTTTGTTACAAGCACATTCTATTACAATTTAAAAAAGACACTGTATAATGCAGATACAGTGATGTGTTGTAACATTAGGAGTTTCAGTAAGTCGCACAGTCATTTATAATTGGTTTATGACTGTAATGCTGGATGTTAGATAAATCCACAAAATATGGAATTCCATATTCTGTGCATAATTATATACCTATGTAAGCAACAAATATAAAATAGTGTTAAGCTATTTTGTCTAGTTGTTTTCAGATTTTAATTGAAAATCCCTAATTTTTTCTAACCACATAACTGTAATATTATTAGAGGCCACATAATAATACAGTTGTTTTGAATCAAAACCAATCATTCTTTGCGCCATTGTATTGACAAGAATTTCAGACATTGAGACTAGATCGCGGTGAGATATTGTAGCTGGCAGTAGAATGACGCAGAAACTACCCCACCCACCCCTTTGCCTAGTGACTTATGAAAATCAATACCTTGGCTGTGATGTTACAAGCTCTGCATTATCTACTGCTATTTATTGTGCAAAAAGCATAGCTTATAACATTGTTGATTGGATCGTATCACGGTAAATCACCCCTTAATTGCGGAATTTATGGATTGCTCTTCAGTAACAATACTGGAGGTACCTAGTTTTTATCATGAATTCATTTTCTTAATTTTTTAATATGGAAACAAGTGTACAACTTTTGATGTTACATCGTTTAATTAAGAAATTATACAGCTCGTAATTTGAGAAATATGATAACATTAGTCATCAAGGGGATATTTTCTATGGTGTAGCAACTTAAGCTTGGAATATCTTTTACGACATTTTTTGGTATCACTATGTAA
Organism: Ennomos fuscantarius; assembly: GCA_905220475.3. Classification (NCBI taxonomy): domain Eukaryota; kingdom Metazoa; phylum Arthropoda; class Insecta; order Lepidoptera; family Geometridae; genus Ennomos; species Ennomos fuscantarius. The sequence goes on along the minus strand of HG992026.1, from coordinate 5,390,753 downwards.
ATTATGAATTGTAACACAAAAAGACTCAAATAACACGAGATAGAAGCAGAAATAAAGTACATTAATTCCAATATTTTCACTCACTTTGGCCGACGAGTGCTTTCAAAGCCATCTTGAACCATAGACTGAAGTAAAACGAAAATGTCAAATATGACAGCTTTTTGATGTCGATTCCGATCCGTTCCTTTACACTCATACTAGTAGCGCAGGTTTTGAATATTAGAATTATATATAAGTAACGTGACGTCTATAGAATAAGATTTACTTAAGGAAACATGTGTATTTTAGTGCATTTCTTGATGATTATAAATAATACCTATAAAACAATATAAGTACATAATTATCATTTTAACTTTTATCAATTTAGATAATATTGTCTATGACCACTCAATACAATAAAGTTTTTGCCCAAAATGAAACGGAACGTTGTTTTATTACCGAATAACATTTAACTGATAATAAATTCTGTGATATTATCTATATTACTTACATAACTTAATTTACCACAAAATACTTGTATAGATATGTTTTACAATTATAATATTTGCCTATGGGTTAAAATATGAATATGATTATACTATATTGTATAAATCCATTGCATAAGTTTTAAAATTCGCGCACATTTTCGCTGATAACGTAAGTGATAAGAGGGTGGGCCAATACGTCAATACAGATAGAACGAGACAATGGATATCGCTATTCTCTTTTTTGTGTCAAAGATGAAGAGAATAGAACACAGAATAGACATTCTGTTCAGTTGCAGACAGCAAACTTTAGTCAGTCTCAGCTCAGTCTCAGTTTGCTATTTGCTTGTGACGAATGTGGGCGAGTGCAATGTTTATATTTACGTGATTACATGATGAGAGTGTTTTGGTTGACGTGTGCATAATAAGCCCTTTAGATTACGAAAGCTACTGCTTAATCTGGAACATAGCAAAGTAATTTTCTACATATAAATTATTCGTAATATTATTAAGAATAAATGAAAATTATTCATTGTAAAATAAGAAGAATAACAAAATTCACTGAAACTATACATTTTACATAATCAAACTAAGAGAAGTACCTCAAATATAAAAAATAAATTCGTGTTATGATACTTATCATAAATTAACAAGCAAAAATTGTACGATTTTTTAAGATCTAATTTTTATACGTTATTAATAACAATGAATCGCAGTAAAAATTATCTTAATCATATTAAATTATAATTTACTTAGAGGGCTACTTGTTTCTAATGTAATGTCATTATATTTGTTAAATAAAATCTATTTTTATTGATTGACAATTTGTCTTTTTTTATCAGCAGTTGGTGAAAGTAGGGTGCGGTGACTGAGCGAAGCTACGCTCAGCTGGGCTGCGTTGCTGTTGATCAGCTACATGCCACAGTGTATATCAAAAACAGTGAAATGTAAAAAGACCGTGATTGTAAAACAGTGAAATAAGTGATATTGTGTTCAATATGAGGAGCGATGGCAAAATGATAGTCATCAAATACCCCTGCCGTGCTGAGGGCTGGCTAGATAGATGTGGTAAGTTAAGTTTTCTGTTTACGAATACCTGCGTGTTTATGAGCTGTTATTTTTAACATTATTACTTAAATGATTGCCCAGTTATTTGGGGCGGTTTACGTAACTGTTCAATCAGTGACATGAAGTGTGTAGTGTAGGTACATATTATTAAAGGTCACATTCTTTGGCAATTACACAATAACTCTATCTAATAAATAAATTTAGACATTACAAAAATTTAAAATGCTATATTTTATCAGCTATGCACTTCATAGTCATCATATTCATTTAGAAAATACTAGGTATTAAAATAAAAATACAATATATAAATATACTAATATGCCTACTAATATTATGTACTGAATAATATTCTTGGTGATTCTACTGTTAAGACATTTGGAATAAACAGATTTTTTTCAACTCAGACAGTATGACCCTACGTACTTGGGACGTAGGTAGTAAGTCCTTATTAATAAACTAGTGCTATAAACTACATAATACAGTTTATATAGTAATAAAGTTGTTTAACCTTTACAAACTGATAGTATTTTAGGAGAATATAAAATAAAAGCGGAGGTACCTACTTAAATAAAACAATAAATAAATAATGTTTGTAATGAGGGTAAGTGTGCCTATATTATGTGATTTAATTTAACAATGAGTGCGTTCCGTTTTACGCTATAATTGATGATTTCGATATCATTGCTTAATTTATATATTATATAGGTATATCTAAGTACTTTACGTTTATTAGCAAAAAGAAAACAGTTTGATAAAATATAAAATAAGATCTGAGGTACCTACTTAAATACAACAATAAATAAATAATGTTTGTAATGAGGGTAAGTGTGCCTATATATGATTTAATTTAACAATGAGTGCGTTCCGTTTTAAGCTATAATTGATGATTTCGATATCATTGCTTAACTTACATATTATATAGGTATATCTAAGTACTTTACGTTTATTAGCAAAAAGAAAACAGTTTGATTGAATGAGTAACGGCAGCTGTGAATCAAAATGAATTGATTTTAATTTGTGACAGAACTATGCCGGCGTTGTTGTGATTACATTTAATTGTAATTGCACAATATCGTCTGGGTTATAGGACATCCCATAAAACGTCACTGACTATGTTCTTGTCTTAAAGTCAGTTAATCGTTTATTTGCTTACTGGTAATATTAAATATAATCCAATTCTGATAATGTGTGACTGGCATAATACCTAGCCTATATTATATGCACGTACTAACGCACTGAGCAGTCATTCTTTTTCAATGTACTTTGCTTTTACAATAAGTTTTAGACAAGAAACCTAGGTATTTTAATATCACAGTGACGTTTATATTAATTTTATTCATTAAACAAAATGGTTTAGTTACAGCAATGCTAACATAACAAATAATAATACATGTACATTATAAAATTTACTTCAGTAATATTGTTTTAACGTTCTCGTATGAAAAGCATAGCGTGATTTTAATAATACAAAGATGTACCTTATCGTCAAGAGAGTAGCAGGTCATTCGCGTATGCCCTACTTACGGTGAAAACCATACGCTGTGATTTTCTATCGAGTTTCGGTCCATTAGTTGAGACTAATCGACGACGGGCTTTCTATTGGCAGTCAAGGGACAGTTCACTTGTTGTAAAGGTCTTTCTACTGCTAGCATAGTGTAGATTATTACACATTATACCTACTCTTAATGACCCGACTGAATGAATCAAAGGAATAGCTTCCTTTGATTCATTCACATGGTGATGGTGCTCTTCAATGTACATCATCAACAGCCAGAAAACGTCCACTACTGAAAAATTACTAAAACTAGCGATCATTCGACTATGTAAAATGTTAATAATGATAAGTGCTTTGTGTAGTCAAATGGATTTTTTACATACAAATTGTAATAAACCAGGTAATTAATATATATACTATACGTAATTGCAAGAGGAAATAAATATATTAAAAAACCAAAAATAAATATATTGTGTTAACAAGACAATTGTATTTGTTAGGTAGATATACATATAGGTACCAACCTAACAGATACAGATCTTCCTTGGAGGCGCCGTTCTTCGTGGTCCGTGACTTTTATTTTTTATGCTTGTAAGTGACACTGGCTAAATACACAAAAGTGTGGAGTCAAAACATTAAAAAAAAAGCGTAGAGGTATAGACTTATATCTAGTTGCGCCCCGCAGTTTCACCCGCGGATATAAGTATATTAATTATTCGCTCATCCCACGGAAAATTTTCACTTTTCCGGGATAAAATGTAGCCTATATGTTAATCCAGTGTATAAGCTATCTTGGTATCGAATTTCATCTAAATCCATTCAGCCGTTTGAGCGTGAAGGAGTAACAAACATACACACATATAAACGTTCGCCTTTATAATATTAGTGTGATGTGATGTGAAGTGTGATAATATTACCTAATGTAGGTGTAAAAGGGTCCTATATACCTACGGATGTAAGGATAGGAAGCGACCGTCACGCGGGCTGTTATGGAAATCGTGCCGAGAAAACCTCCGTTATTTCAATAAAGTAGGTACCTACCTGCTAGATGGAGTGACACGTGCCGCGCCTGTGAATGACATTAGGTAGAAAGTAAACTCTCGCGTTACCCGCCTCGCCTCGGCAACAACATCCTGAGCGTGAGCCGGAGGTATTGTTTTATTTTTCAAAACTACTTACAACCATAATATAATAGTAATATAATAACAACCATTATATAAATTTAACCTGCTTTTGTACTTTAATTTTAGACAAGTATTGAATAAATGTTTTTCTATTTCTATTTCTATTAACTTTAAAACTTACTTTGTCATGAAACTTGAAAGCCAGAACACAATCACACAAACAAATTATATTTTACTTCGATAAGTATGTATTAACAAATAAAATATTTGTTGAGAGTTGTGTTTTGAGGGAAGGTGGCCTATTTCAATTTACTTATATTATTAGGTCGGTGCTTTTTAGTACCTATACCATATAAGCACCTAAATACGTTAATTTAGCTCTACAATCAAACGCTTAAAAGAATTTATTTGAATTTTTAACTTGTTGCATACCTACAGTTACTTATTGGACGTTGTAATTTGCAAAGAAAGTCTTTGTAGAAAATTTGATGCAAATTACCTATCCAATTTGCCAGTCAACCTCGACTGTAAGAGTACCTAATTCATTTCCCTCTAAATGGGGTGGGTGCGCAACAATCTAATGAAGGCATCAGCAGACACTGGGGCTTTTAGGACACTCGTACACGTCATGGCGTAATTATGTCCCCCAAGGCGACGCTTGAGCGGCCCCCTTTGGACATTTTCTGCTATAAATCAGGTTAACTACTCGAATAAGTCGTTTGCACTATCTGTACAAGCTCAAGTGAAAGCGATTCTTTTTCGGTAAAATATATGAGTAAAGTACTGACTGCGAGCGTAGGCTCGAAGTGTCATTGACACGGGCTTATTGTATTGATCGAATCATTGCTAAATGGTTAACTACTATTCTATTCTGTAACATTGCACACAACTACATATTTAGCCTCGAATTTTTTCTTTGAGCATCGGTTTAATTAAATCTGTTTTACAAAATTCTAATCTCAAATTTTGAGGTTAGGTTTTATATTTTAATTTACTTGACAGTTCAGAATTGCGATCCTTGTCATTTTAACCTATATGAAAGAGTCGGCAGCTGTTTTGGAGCTTGAAGCTATAAAATTAAAACGTTGTGCACAACAGAATTGACGCCATTGCCTACATCCGTTACATTTCCACCGGGACTTTTTAACCGTTTCTGAAATTGATCAACTGACAACTTCTATTCTCTGGTCCAGATCCATGATGGTGCCAATGGGATATTCTTAACTCTATAGAACCGTTTCTAATATTTTAAATACCTTAATAACCGTTTCTATTAATTTTGGATATAAAAATACTTGCTACTTACTACTACAAATGACTAACCAATCTTTATCGAATCCAAAATTAGTTGTTAGAACATAGTGTCGATATAGTGCATCTATCTAACTTTATGTAATTTACGTTCACGACTGTACAACTGAGTGCAGAAGCCGAATAACAGTGTTAACATTAACAAAGTTCAGGCAAATATCCTAACTATTTGTCTGGACGACTCAACAGGATAGATTCATCTGTGCACACACCAGCAGTATTGCGTTATTAGTAAGTAGGTAGGTAAGTACACCTTTAGCCTACACTCTATTGCGCAAACGGCAATTCCTTGTAAATAGAAGTCAAACTGTGTAAACTTTGGTTGCATTGCATTTGTCACCTTTCTAATTCCTCATCAAAAATCGATAGCAAACCTACACGATAACAAGTCCGCCTGTCCGCCGTCTAACAGGTTGAATAACTATTTTAATAATATCTTGCTCCTAAGTCTTGACACGGGTGCCGAAAAGTCTAGTCTTATTTTTGTATGCTCTACAGATCTCTAGGCAAATATATTTGACTGTGCGATTACATTTGTGGAGTACCTACCAACCTCGCTGCCAGAATTATCTTGCAGCGCATGAATAACGAAATGAAAATAGTAAAAACGTTACTCTCACAAATCTCACAATACAGTAAGTGCAAAAACCGCATCACGATTCTGGACATACGCCAACATAGCGAAGTGAAACTCGGCATAATTATGTTGTGCATTGTTTCCAATTATATGACGCGTTATCTGAAGTTTTGAAGCGATCGGTCATTCAATTAGAGGAATAGAGAGGTCAGGGAAGCATGCCTCCCACGGTCGCAGTTATCTACGAAACTGGACCGGGGTCACCGGCCCGCTCCACTGTTATACAAACCGTTACGATTGTGTGATATTCGTCATTGTGTGATTTGCATGCTCCGCCCCGCCCCGATAACCCGCAACACCTACCGAGTGACTTAACAGCTTGAGAAACTTAGCGTTTTTGAAATCTGCATTCCTTATAAATTTTTTTAAGAAAAACATCTTAACGCACGCTTGACTTGGGGCACAAGCTGGTGAATGTGTAACGGAATTTGAAGTTGGTTCACGTAGATCTCCATTGTCATCATAAAGTTAAAAATTTGTATTATTATGGTTGGTATGTCCTGTAAAATGTCAATTTTCAAGATGGCGACATTAACATTAAACAAAGCAAAAACAAAGTTATACCGGCCGATAGATAGAGCTAAAATAAAGAAGTTTCACTGTTTTACTTCAGTCTAGTGGTCTAAAGCACACTCGTTTTTTTTCTATTCTTAGTTATAAAAATCTTTTGTGTAGAATAGCAGAGTCTAATGTAGTGTCAAAATTTACGTCGTTACGTTTTCACGCAAAAAATACGGAACGGATTTGGATGTAATTTGGAACACAGATAGTTTATAGCCCGCATTAACACATAGGATAATTTTAATCCCACGTGAAGCCACGGGGCGCAACTAGTTATTTATAATTTTATGTCTACGTAAGTACCTACCTAACGCTGTTTGTTCATTCATTATTTAGCTATAACGTATAGGTGATAAGGTATTAATGTACGTACCTACTTCGACATATAAATGGAAAAGTATGTGAGTAGGTGGTAGGACTTTGTTGCAAAGTTCGTCTAGGTAGGTACCACCGCTTTGCCAGTTATTCTGCCGCCAAACAGTAGTGTGCAAGCACTACTGTGTTCCGGTTTGAGGGGCACTGTAGCTAGTGAAATTACTGGGCAATTGAGACTTTATGATCTGATCTCACAGTCGAGTGATCTTATTATCAGACTGTGCTGATGTCTCAGGATGATGTGCGCAGTGCAGTGTCGCTTTTAACTCTATGTTTTAGGGTCATCATTCAATAACATAAAAAACAGTATAAAAAAATACTTTGCGTTAATTATTTTAAATTATATTTTAATGAGACAGCCTCTGTGGTGTGGTGGTTGAGCATGTCGGCTCATAACCCGGAGGCAGCGGGTTCGATTCCTGCGGCAAGACAAGTATTTGTGCACTGAAAAAAAAAAGCGCAAATACTTGATCTGAGTCTGGGTGTTGTGGGACCATGGTCCTCGTAGTTCCTGGTTCCCTAGACACAGGCAGCCTTATTAATAAACACGAACTAACTTGAGACTAGTTACACCATCTTTTGTCTCTTTCGATCCAGCTAAATATTCCAGTAGCAAGAAAAAGACAAAAGCTGAAGTAACTAATCCGAGACAAATACCCGTTTATTAATAAGGCTGAGGGAGTCCTAGTTAAGGTCCAGGGTCTATGTATGTGATCGTTGGGCGTTATTATTATTATATTTGATGGCTAAGTATTAGTAAGATGGAATAAACAATAATTGTATCTCAACTCATGCGGGCGAAACCGTTAAGCGCAGCGGGTATTCACTAAGTATTCATTTGCAAGTTGACATGCCCCAGGCGACATGATCTACAAAAATCATTAATTATTTTTGTACAGGCAAACCAGCTTTAGAACGGCTTCCTACTTTAGTAATTACATTGCAATCTTGTCCCATGTCGTAAGAAACAACTAAATAACTACCTAAGTATTTCTTTATTTTTAACTTTCACTCTATCAATCACGGCAGCGAGATTGTTTTCCTCCGATCGATTCGTTGTTTTCCGGCCAGTTGCATAATGACTAACTTTTATCCGATATTAGTTAATTTTTCATCACGGCTCAACCGCTCCGATTGTTATTGGCGCTTATTGCAATCTTCATAATTCATACACTACACAGAATAACTCATAGTACAAGCGTATCTATGCCTTCATCCATGCCGGCACCATTCCTAAACAGTTCCAAAGCCTCGAAATGAGCCGGAGCCATTCATAAGAGCTTACATCAGTCTCAACTTTCGCTGGCACTTTGAGGTAAGGATAAATTAGCTGCGAAAAAATTAAAATCCTAGGGAAGGTGCGGCAGTATTTAACATCTGGACAGCTTCTAAATCTATATGTAGCACAAATACGATCCTGAGTAGAACACTGTTACCATCTTTGTGGTGGTTCATCTAAATACCATCTCAAAGCCTTGGACTTCTCAGAGACGAGCCAAAAGACTCTTTGATGTGTTGGTGGAAGCTAAGCTCTACACGCCGAGGTAAAGATGCCAGTTTCTCGGTTTTCTATAGACTGCATTTTGGAGAGTGTGCGAAAGAATTACTCTTATTCCTTCATGTCCCTTCTTTCACCGGATATCAAGGCGCACAAAAACACGGCACTCATATGGTTGAAATTCCATAAACCTTCACAAGCAGCCTTATTAAGTCTCGGATTAGTTACTTCAGCTTTTGTCCTTTTTTGCTACTGGAATATTTAGCTGGATCGAAAGAGACAAAAGACGGTGTAACTACTCTAAAGCTAGTTCGTGTTTATTAATAAGTCTGTAACTGTTTTGCTACACACTTACGGCCAATGAGTGGAACAACTTACCGGCGTCCCTGTTTCCACCTAACTACAATCTAAGAGTCTGCAAGTGAAGAGTGAACGTGAAAGTGTGGTATCTTCTGGGCACGCATGCACCATCGTAGACTGACTTTCCATCAGGTGAGACAGTGGTCAAATGCTTTGTGTATTAATTTTAAAAAAGTTGTCATAGCAGAGCATGTAATACTATACGTAGTAACATATTAGTTCAGTAACGATGCAGCACTAAAGTCCTAAAATAATCACTGTTTGATTTTGGAACGGTGTAAAGTCATTATTTATGTTACCTCTATGAGAATAAATCCCAGGATTATTAAAGAAGAAGAAAAGGGGTATACTAAAGAGAAAAATATAATGCAATTATTTGCGTCTCTGCTTATATGCGAATTGGGAATTACCTAATATAGTGTTTTTGGTATTATTGGTAATACGGAACATTACGGTTATTTGCTTCTCTGGTCATTTACTTATAGAAAATATAATGGTTATTTGCGTGGTTAGCACTAGACTATGGTCCAGTACGAATGTGGTAAAATACGTCGAAAGGCTAAGACATAGGTAGGTAATGTAAACATAACACGGCCTTTCTATTTCGTAAAAATATTTAAATGAGATTGACCTAGTGGAGTTATATCATACTTATATCTTAGATTGTTACACAAATGATTATATTATGCATAATATTATTATACACCAGTATACCTGTCACGTGTAGGCGTGGCTGTAGCTTTATAATAATTACTTTATTAAACTATATAATAGGTCTTTACCTATGAAATTGCCGTATTGCAGTACAGACTTTTTCAAACAAAAAAAAGTTTTGAATGGCTATGAATTCTAAATTCAAATTAATTTTGTTTTAAAAATATGACATTCTATTTACAATATAAGTCTTTTGTTTATTGATTAGCGTTGTATTTTCATTACATTTCAACATTTTTCCTCATAATGGATACTTTGAAATTTCGTGTAATTATGGAATATGAGTTCCGTCGTGGCACCAACGCGGCACAAACGACACGTAACATCAACGACGTTTACGGAGAGAACTGTACAAACGAAAGTACAACCCGTTATTGGTTTGCTCGGTTCCGTTCTGGGAATATTGACTTGAAAAATGAACCTCGTGGTCGTCCGGAAACTTTGGTCAACAATGATGAATTAAAGGCGATTGTGGAAGCTGATGAATCTCAATCTACAGCTGAGCTGGCAGCAGCTTTTGATGTTAGCATCAAAACAATATTGGTCCATTTCTGACAGATTGGCAAGATAAAAAAGCTTGATAGATGCATGCCCCACGAACTTAACGATCGCCAGCGCAACGTACGCGTCGAGACTTGCCTTGCGCTGCTTAACAGGCACAGAAATGAAGGAATTTTGAACCGAATTGTTACGTGCGACGAAAAATGGATTCTTTTTGACAATCGAAAGCGCTCAGCAAGTTGGTTAGATTCTGGTTCGGTACCAAAGCAATGTGCAAAACGAAAAATGACCCCTAAAAAGGTGATGGTCACAGTTTGGTGGTCTAGTGCTGGTGTGATTCATCATAGCTTTTTACAAAACGGCGAGAGCACTTCAATGTGCACATCTGCAGTAGCAGATGTGCACATTGAAGAACTGACCACAATGATGGCGAAACTCGCACGTCTGCAACCAGCTTTGGTCAATCGGTCGTCTCCACTGCTACTTCACGACAACGCGCGACCCCATACTGCACAACAGACCGTCTCTAAGCTGCATGAGTTGGGTTTGGAAGCTCTCCCTCATCCGCCATACTCACCAGATCTTGCGCCTACCGACTATTACTTTTTCCAAAATTTGGACAACTTTTTAGCGGAAAAAAAATTCAATTCCCGAGAGGCAGTACAAAACGCCTTTGAAGAGTTTGTTGTCTCCCGTCCTGCTGATTTTTTTAAGAAGGGGATCCATAAACTGCCACAGCGTTGGCAAAGATGCATTGATTGCAGGGGTGATTACTTTGAATAAAATAAATATATAAGTTCGAAAAAAAAGTACTTCAACTTTTTTCAAACAAAACGGCAATTTCATAGGTAAAGACCTAATATATTATCTATACATATAAAATTCAAAGTCCTGACTGATTGACTTATAGATCAACGCACAGCCTAAACCGCTGGTCCTAGAGACTTGAAATTTGGAGGGTGTGTTCTTTGTAAAGTGTAGGTATCCACTAAGAAATGGTTTTTCGAAATTCCACCCCTAAGAGGGTGAAAAGGGGTGGTTGAATTATCTATGAAAAAAATTCTTCGTTTCCTATAGGCCACGCGGGCAAAGCCGCGGGCAGAAGCTAGTACTATAATTGAAATTATAAATAAGGCATAGTAATAATTTAAATTGCTTATTGTATGGTTAAATTATGCGCAATAAACGCGTTAGAAGTTGTGGGTACAGGCACTATCCAATGTTGACAATATCAACTATTCCCGTGGTGATCCAGAATCAAACCCGCTATTTCCGTGTTAGGAACATTGAGCACTCTATCACCAAACAACGGATGCTGTCAATAAAATAACACAGTAAAACGCTTAGCTTGGTCAGGCACCGTTTATAAAAATAAAACTTTTTATGAGATGGATTGTAAGTGGATTCTACCAAGATTCTACCTAAAAATATAATTTAAATAAATGCGATGTTAAATTTAACATTCATTTATTTTTAAGCGTTGATTTTATCACCTGCTTACTGTTTAATCACTTGTCTTAGTTTAACTATAATTTGTGGTAGGTATGATTATGTTCGTTGTGCGGTAGAGCGCAACCGCTGCGGCTGCCTCAGAGCATCTCTAGTTACTATGAGAACATTGGAACATTGACATGTTGGAGCGTTCCATTATAAAAATAATACACCAGTAATATCTATTATATATTATTATTATTATTATACCAGTTATTTTGACTGTCTCTACGGTGGGAAATCAACTTTGAGGCTTGTAATATATTATCACAGCCTCTGTGGTGTGGTAGTTCAGCAGGTCGGCTCATATCCCGGAGCGGGTTCAATTCCCGCGACACAACAAAAAAAAACACAAGTACTTGTTCTGAGTCTGGGTGTTGTGGGACCATGGTCCTCGTAGTTCCTGGGTCCCTAGACACAGGAGGAAATCCTAGTTAGGGTCCAGAATCAATGTTTGTGATAGTTGAGCGCTATTATTATTATTAATTACAATTTAGTTAGGTGTTACCAGTTAAAAGAAAATATTTAAGAAGTCCTAAGCCACAAAACAATACATATTCCTCAATAATGAGCAAAATTCATATCCAACGCCCGACCTAGTACAATGACATTTTTATGATCCACCAAAGTTATTAATAAACAGAAAAGCGCTATTTTATGCAACAGCACGGTTTTTGTGAAGCTTTGTCCTCGTTCATACGCCATTATGGGGCGCTACAATCTGGCGGGAACACCCCTGCATAAATCGCAGACGCCCTCCGACCCTCGGTGCATTGTGCAGAGTGCGGAGGGCGCTGGCGGAAGCTCTCCCGTTGCTATGGCAACGCCTCTCCCGCGATATTGACAGACGCCTCACACTGTAGCTACCCCCCGCGGCGTACATCACACCCGAGACTATCCATCTCTATGAACATCTATAGATACCCTTTCGATAACCAGCAACATCTTTGTCGGTCTGAAAATAGGAGGCCTAATTATTGGTTTTGATGTAGGTAGTATCAAACTAGCCCAGGACACTTGTACTTACTGTAATAAACAATAGTTTATTATGTGTCCTGTGCAGGTTGTCTAACACTGAGATAAGATATACACAACTCGAAAATGTACACCTGTGATGGTTTTTTAACTCCCGTTAAACAACCATCACAGTCCCGTACAAATCTTTATTCATTTTTCAATTTTATTTTTATTATGTATATAAACCTGAATAATGCTTTGTAAATTGTTGCCTAAAATGTAAAGCAAACTGCTCCAGCTTGGGAGAAAATGTCACATTTGCCCAACAAATTGAAAATAAATAAAGATTTGTAGTAACAGAACTTATCACAGGGTGTACATTTTCTCGAGTTTTTTTTAATGGCTATAGTTTTACAAATTACTTAGAAAAAACTTTTTTAATTTTTTTTTTATAACTATTATGACCTCTCATCCTGTATATAGAACTACCTAATAAAATTTACTTTATCTGAAATACCTACTTAGAAACTTAGAAAGACCAAGAAGGAGTTTATAGGATTTTACAAATTGGCTTCTGTGAAAACTAATGAGATCCCGAGAAATATACCTATCTATATAATTACCTAGTTACGGATCAATGTTTGCGAAAGCAAAGGCCAGCACGTGCATTCATGCACCCTGTGATATATTTTCACAAGAACGGGTGCCCGACAACAATAACGTGTTCATTACTGATAACGAGTCGATGCCTTTGTAGCTTTGGGGAGATTTTATTGCGCAGTCGAAGTGCTAATGGGACCGCACCAATTAAAACCTGGCATTTGGTAAAATTGATATCGTATAACCGGCGCAATTAAATACCAATTTAGGTTACAGTTTATTACCTGATTGATTTACCTTCTTATTTGGGAAAGTCAACTTTTCTGCCATGCTTTCTCCAACAGTGTGTCGACTTTCCATATCTGCTCATAAAAATAAACACGTGGTGCAACGTAGAAAACCATTGATCCACTCTCGCTGCGAGTCTCCCATAAATCAGCAGTTTTACATCATTATACAAAAATAAACCACACCAATGTTAGGTTTAAGTAATGATCAAAAGGAAGAACGGATGAACTTTATTACGCAGTTCATGATGGGATCGGTGCGCGGTAACAGAGATGAAGAGGGGTTACTTCCTGAACCCACTGAAACAGTGTTTGAAGTTTTGAGCAAGAGTAAACGAGAAGGCCGTATTGTGGAACGAACGCTCAGTCGTGAATCTGTGCTCAAGTCAAATGTCACATAGTACTTACTTGAAGTCTTTGGCTCAAGTCATGATTTCAGATTTCAGACACAAAATGATTTTACGAATGTAAAGTCCCTACTTGAGCAATGATCGACATCGTTTTATAGGTAATACGGGCCTTAGATAACTACGGGCCTTAGATGTGACGAAAGCTGGTTACAATAAATATGAAGCTGTTATCTAAATCTCGTTATCTTAACCGGATCTGACGTAACTGAACCGAATTAGTGTAGGTTAGACCAAATTGATCTAAATGCATTCTTGGCTCTAGCATATCGCTAGCACAGTCTATGATAGCTAGTTATTTCATATTATGTATGTCCAAAATTTCTCGACCTGCATTTTTATTTTCTGTAATGAAAATATAGAACAACCTAACTAACCTAGTTTTGTGATATTTATTGTTGTTATTTTATAAACAATTATTAAAAAAATAATTTCCTATGGCTTATGACGTCACACTTGGCTTCCAATAATTTAAGGTCGTTGTCTATAAAAACAACACCCAATGTGTCAATGTCAATAATATACATTTACATTTTATCTTTTTTGTTCATAGGCATTTCTACCATGACGAGTGAAGTCATCATAAGGTCAAATGAAAGTCACTCGATTAAAGCCTGAATATTAATAATTCGTCGCTCTTTGATTTTTAGTCTATAACCTATCTAAACCACAGAAAACATTTCAAGGAATACCTCGAAATGTTTTTCTGATTACAACAAATTAAAAAAAAATTACAATCGGCATTGGAGTTCGTATAAAGTTACCCATGTTGTTATCTGATGTGCTGTAGTTAGTATTTTGATATGTATATAGTTTTAGGTGTATTTGCATTGTTAAGATTACTTGTGCACTGCTAATAGTGCAACTACCATTAAGACAAAGAAATAACCTCCAAACTGGGTATAGTCTGTAGGTACATATTCATTGAACGGGTGAGAACATTCTTGGATTCAGCGTGAAATTATCTACAATAATACATTCTCAAAATACCGAAATGAAACTTACATCTCGAGATTTTGAGTCTAAAAACGGTTTATCTGTCCCAGGAATACAGTTCGCTTTGCATAAAAACATTATTACATTTATTTTATTATATTATATTTTTACAGTAATTGTATGAATTACTACTATATTTAGCATTTTAAAATAGAATTAAAACATTTTCAAGCAACTGAAACTTACATAAACCTTTTCTATTACTCAATAAGCACTCTACATTAAAATGACGCCGTTGAAGTTTAAAGTCAATTTTCTCGAAACTATCAATTTGACAGTTAAACCCTTTTTATTCGCAACCCTTCAATTATTATCAGATTTTTTGTCAAGACTATAAAATATATACGTTAACGCTGTTGAAACTCAGTGAGGTTATATCCTTACAAAACGGTGGTGTGCCAATATCAATGTCATCATACAAATGTTTCTTCAGCTCTTATATCCCAGGATGTTATCTATTTACTTATTTACATAATATTATACACATATTACTCAACAGATGTGTGAAGTTATTGTTCAACCTAATATATATATATAACTCAAAGGTGACTGACTGATTGACTGACTGACATAGTGATCTATCAACGCACAGCCCAAACCACTGGACGGATCGGGCTGAAATTTGGCCTGCAGGTAGATGTTATGACGTAGGCATCCGCTAAGAAAGGATTTTTCGAAATTCCACCCTTAAGAGGGTGAAATGGGTGGTTGAATTATTTTCCCATAGGCCACGCCGCGGGCGAAGCTGCGGGCAGAAGCTCGTTTGTTCATATATGTACTGTAGTATCAAATTGTGAGCAGGCAGAATTCTGTTTAAACTTAAGCCGATGCATATTTTGGTAACAGGTAGAATAATCTATGTCCGTAAACAAAATTAGTTTGGTTCGTAGAATCATTGCAGCTCTGCTTACGTTGGTATTTTTAGAATCTATTTTTGAGTGTTCGTCTAATTTTTTAGATTGGCTTTATTATTTTTAACCAATAAACGACGCAAATTAAAAGGCGTTTGCTTTAATATCTCTATCATTCAGATTTGAATAAAGAAAATCTTGCTTGACCTAAAACCGTTATGAAACACCTTCGATTACTTAATACCAAATAATGTCGTATAGGAAACATAAACGTGATTTAAATTAAAATACCAGCCAGCACGCAGCATGTCCCAGCCTTGGCACAGATATCGAAGCTCAAAGCCGACTGGTCCGCTCTTCTGCGTCAGCGATGACTTCCCGATATGGGGCGAGATATTTATCGGCAAATAAACTTGACCTTCGGAGGAGATCTGCGTTAATTGATTATGCACTGTAGTACCTAGCATCTATCATATCAATATGGCTTTGAGTGTAATTTGATATCATAAAACCATATACCATAGACCTACAATTATGTCTTTGGAACCAGCGAGTAGAAGATTCACTAAAGTTTATACTATAGAACTAAAGTCGAGTTTACTGCTGGCGATTTGATACGTTTGATGTCTTCCTCTTTTTGCATTTATCGATCTTCACCGTCCCTTTTCTCTCTTTCTCTCTCCGATCCCCATAAAACTGTTTGCTTTTTGTAACTTTTAGGCTTTACTTATTCCATAATTAATTATATACGCACCTTATACCGTTATTATCAGAATCAGGAAATGACTAACTATTATAGAAATATATATAGAAAAAGTCTGAACTGACTCTTAAAAACTGTCTGACTCTTAAAAATGGCATAGGATACATAATAATAAAGTAAAATTTAATGATAACTTTTCGAGTTCGCTAACAACCACCCTATTTCAATAATAATATATTGTCGACCATATGACTGTGTGAACACAATGACTTACTGCTAAATCTAATAGATCACTTCTTGTCTACTACGATTTCCCCGGACGAGTTACAATTGTCAATCAATACTAGTATTGAAATGAAATGAAATGATATTTATTTTCGGAAAATAAAAAATAGGTGACCGCCTACTCAAACATCGCAGCAATTTTAAGAAATTTAGAGCTACATTAAATATATATACTTAAAAAAAAAAACTTGGATTTATATTTTTCGATATTAAAACTGTGTACTTTTGAAACTTTAACAGTTTATAGATGTAGGTGTAACTTGGCTCACATAAAGATGACAGTATGAATTGATACACTATTAGTGGTATAACATAATTCGAGTAGGTATAAATGTCTGAGCACTAACTCCTAACTAAGTTAACCTGTGTTTAGGATATTAGGTCCCCCACATCGACACATCCTCTATGATATTATTTATTAGCGTGTAGCCACTGCTAAATTTATAAGTGTAAGCACAATTTCTCTAAATTATTCTTACGATTTGCGAACTTAAGTTAGTGTGCTTGTCTATAATAAATTAATCAACTAAAAATTAACTAATGGCCGGGAGTAAAGTATTAAAAGTAACCTTTTTATTATTTTATTATTAGTAAAAGTATTACCTATTATTTATTCCGTGGCAATACCCTCACACCGGGAAGGCTACGAAGGAGTTTGATAATATGATTTTATTTGATTGAAAAGCTTTTACAACCTTATTGGTTAATTATTAAGTATACGCAATAAAAAAGATAAATTACACAATGGAGCATTATTATATCGCTCCGGGATCAATCTGGGGTGGTCCACGAAACAACAATGAGTTTGTAATAGTACGTGCTCAGGTGGCTAAATTGCTTAAATTGTCTCGTAAGACATATACCTCTCTTGTGTTTTGTGCTAGGTGGTAGGATTTTTCTGGAAAGTTCGTCTAGGTAGGTAGGTACCACTGATTTGCCAGTTATTCAGCCGCGCCGCGGGCGAAGCTGCGGGCAGAAGCTCGTTGTATTATATATTTGTTACATTAGCCCCGCCCGGTGACGCCGTAAAGTTTGGTAGAGACCAACGCTGTTAACCCTTTAAAATATGCTGATTAGTGAGTAACACATGCTTATGCGTGCGGTATGAGCTCGCTCAATACGGCCGTAGTCAACAGACACATTGCCCTCGGGTGGTTTTCTTTTTCACCCCACTAACATCAACTAAGTTCCGACCTCTTCCGCTGATGCATAGATAAAATATTATATTAATATCGCAGTTACTTACTAAAATTTTATTTTATTATCTTAGTGGTTCCTATTCTGAAATTATACTTCCGCTTTTCATTGGTCTGGAAGTGAATATTAGAGCTGTAACACTACAAATCGTAAATGTGAAGCCGTAGGACTTTTTTTTGGATTTGGAGCTATTTGTTCACCTTATGCATGGGAAGGCATTATTGTTCCATATCAATACAACTATTCTATCTGTAAGTCGAAACGTTGCGAAAATGTCTGCAACGGTAGGAGTTTGATTGCGACTATAATCTTTTAAGCTTTGCCCGATAAGTTGGTGGCTAATCTTCCCTCTCTTTCTTGCATCTATAGAGCAAATATTTAGATGAAATTGATGTGGTGTGCGGCAGCCGTTGTAACTTTTATTATTGTCTCCATTTTAACGTCAAGTTACATACAAACATGATGTCATTTTGAATCATGCTCACAAGGTGCATAATAATATTAATGCTTCGTTAAAAACGCAGTTTTTCGCCTTTGCCTACCTACTCTTTATTTATGTACTTACCCACTCATTAGCCTTCAGTCGTGTAATATAATGAACCCACTTCATCATAATTATGATTATGTTAATTTTAACCAAACTGGTAATTTGTCCATAAATATTGAATATATATAATGCATGATTTTGTTATTTATTCTGTGTTTTTATGTCTTTATTACCTGCTCTATGATATTGTAGAAACCTATACGTGACTAAGTGCTAAAATTTAAAATAATGACTTGATTTTTAAGTCTATTGATTTGTTTTTTTTTTGTGTATTAACCTTACGAATCAAAAGCCAACGTAAAACCTACCATTACTAGAAGTATTATCTAATTAATGCTACTACTATGTATTCTAACTTCTAGCTGGAATGGGAAATAAGGTAGAGTCGCTAAACTTAAAACATTTAAAATGGTATATACTTGTATGGGTATAATATAGATAAAGACATTAAAATATGAATGTTGAGTGGAAGGCTTGGTCGCAAATGTCGAAACTCTGGGGTCAACAAAGGCTGTTTCACACCGATTTGAATAGAGGCACCGTTTCTGAATTCAAGTCGAATTGCGTGACGTTCACAAAGGATGCGATGCACACTTAATTTTATTATTCATCCGTTATATGAATAATGAATAACAGGTTCTATACTTACCTAATTTAAATGATACGATCGAGGATGGGTCCAAGCCTCGGGGGCTTATTAGCTACTATAATACCTAGTTGTTCCTTTGATAAAAAAATAAATAGCCATTAATTTTAAAAAAATTATCACGTATCATCATCATCATCACGTGTCTTAATCATATAATAAGGCTTTTTCAATTGAAATAAAATCACAATACCAAATACGTAACGAAATCTGAGAATTCTTTGAAAAACATTAGCCATCAGGATAATTCGTATGAGTATGACTCAAGTTTTCTTACGAGTTACGTGGAAACCATACCCACCTATACAACAGTCATGTTTATTAAAGAATAAGACTTATGTGTACTTATGGAGTTTATCTTTATATTTAAAAATGAATCTCTATTTCCCTTGGTAATCGCATCACGCGTGAACGGATAGATCATTTTCGCAAATTATTTTTTTTGTTGTTATTATTATTGTCAGGACAAGTTCTTATGAAAGAAAAAACTAATAAAGTTAGATAATTTTCACCACGCTGGTGAAACCGCGGGGCGCAGCTAGTCTTAAATATTAAAGGTAAACTTATGGCATAGAGAACAACTTGCCCGCGTCCTTGTTGTTTTGTATAGTTAATAGGACATATTAACTATAACTTGGGAGTTTTGGCGGGAATGCGAAAAAGATTGCGTCACCGCATTGTATTATTTTCCAAAACTTGTGTTATTTTCAGTGTTAGGTCCGTATTACAAAAGGATGCTCAGTCATCGATCGGTGCTCAAGCAGAGATTTCATTCATAAAGTGATCAATTAGTGAATGAAATCTCTGTTTGAGCATCGATTGATGACTGAGCATCGTTCTGTAATACGGACCTTAGTGCATAAAATTGGTGGCATTTTATTCTTTAAGTGCTGGATTACAGGCATGAGTGTGAGAAAGTGGTATAGTGATGGTGAAACGTATCTTTTCGTGTTGTTTCCAAAACTCCATAGAAGCTTCTGGTAAAGTGGCCACCAATTTACTAGGAGTATGAATTGACTAGACTAGACTATGACTTGACTTGATGACTTGGACTGTGACTTGACTTGACCTACATATATATTACTTAACTCGAAAAATTATCAATTACTTGACACTGGCTAAATACACAAAAATGTGGAGCCATAAAAAAAAAGCTGGTGAATGCGTGACGAGAGCGTTACGACAAATGATTGGGTTATTCGAACGGATGTTGAGAGGAAGATATAAGTTAGTGAAGATAGAAAGAGATAGAGTTACGTTCGTATATAAGTTTTACTTCATGTGGTCTAAAGTACACTCGTTTTTTTTCTATATATAATGTGATTGAATGGAACAATGGGAAACGAAAACGCATTCTCCTAAAAATTGCTTTAGTCACGTTACATATGCGCTATAACGGTATCGTGAACGTCTGGTGTGGCGTTACGTATATGCCGGATGGGCGAAGGCGAAGAAGGACTCTGTGTTGCCGGCTTCACCAAGCACTGCCACATGTGACCTCATCGTAACGGTCATGCAAACATAATGATATGTCACGGCACTCATGGTTACTAGTTGGTTAGCCTAAGAACGTGTTTTGGGAACTTTAAAGCACCTGTTTTTGCGACAACTTTGTTTTTTATCTGCCGTCCGTGATATCGTTATCTTATAAGTTTTATTAAAATAATAAAATATTTGTAGATATTTCACACAGCGCCATCTAGCTTCAAACCAAGCAAAGCTTGTACTATGGGAACCTAATACAATACTTAGATACTTACGTAAATACATAGAACAAACATTATCTCACACAAATGTTTGTCCTGGGTGGGCATCGAACCCACAACCTCCAGTTCAGAAGGCCGGGTTACTACCATCTGAGCTATGGGGCTATATTACATTTTTAAATATGATTTACCTAAGAACTATATTGCTTCTTTTAGGTGTGTATTGTATAGGTCACTTACCTGATTGCACAAAAGTTGAAACGTTATTCAACCATTGTCACGAAGCACATGATACCTACATAGGTATAGTATGGGACCATTGATTTGTCCTGAGTGACTAACCGGCTGACAGTAGATAGGTAGAGTCCAAGCCGCTGGACCATACAGACGCGATTTTCAGAGGGTGTCTTTTTTATTATTTTTTATGTTTTGGCTCCACACTTTTGTGTATTTAGCCAGTGGCAAGTAATTAATAATTCATCAAGTTAATAATATTTCATGCAAATGTATGTCAAGTCACAGTCGAAGTCATCAAGTCAAGTCATAGTCCAGCCAAAGTCATACTCCTAGTAAAGTGGTGGCAACTTGAAGCTTCTATGGAGTTTTGGAAACAATACGAAAAGAAACGTTTCACCATCATTATACCATTTTCCCACACTCACGCTTGTAATCCAGCACTTAACGAATAGAATGCCACCAATTTTATGCACTAACACTGAAAATAACACAAGTTTTGGAAAATAATACAATGTGGTGACGCAATCTTTTTCGCATTCCCGCCAAGAAAAACTATTTTTTTATTGCGTATATTGAAAGTGTAGGTAACTTAAAAAAGGTTAAATACAAAACAGGTTATATTTTTTAAAACCTTTTTATTTCCGCTTAGCTAAGAACTATGTGTGCATATATATGTAAGAGTCAAATGGCTTGTTAAAAAAATTATGAAGAAACGCGGGTGCAAATGCGTTGTTTTTAGTGCACCATAAATAAGCCAACAAAACCTACAACAATCCAAATCATGACCACGATTACGGATAGGAAAAAAATGTTTAAAAATCAGAGTTGAGAAATGATTGGAGGAAACGAAGAAACCGCTGGCTTTTGTTTTATTTTGCTTGTTTAGCACGAATTGCCCTGCTTTTCCCAGAATTGGGTTTGGCGGTTCAGTCATGCTTATAGCAAAATACTACGTTACAACTTGATAAGAACGGAGTCTCTCGTCATTAGAATT
Organism: Ennomos fuscantarius; assembly: GCA_905220475.3. Classification (NCBI taxonomy): domain Eukaryota; kingdom Metazoa; phylum Arthropoda; class Insecta; order Lepidoptera; family Geometridae; genus Ennomos; species Ennomos fuscantarius. The sequence continues at coordinate 5,368,741 of HG992026.1, read as the reverse complement.
CATCACGCATGTTTTGGGCTGTGTGCCCGCCCCTTCGAATGACCGTACTTATTGTAGCTTAGTCATTGAACTACTCCACAATGTTCAATCCTTGTATATAGTGTTGTAGTTTCGACGGGAAATCGAGAAAGATTGCGTCACCGCATTGTTGGTGCTGTAAAAATTATATTAGAATAAAATATACGTAAGAGTTTTGGCGGGAACGCGAAAAAGATTGCGTCACCGCATTGTATTATTTTCCAAAACTTGTGTTATTTTCAGTGTTCGTGCATAAAACTGGTGGTGTTTTATTCGTTAAGTGCTGGATTACAGGCATAAGTGTGGGAAAGTGGTATAATGATGGTGAAACGTTTCTTTTCGTGTTGTTTCCCAAACTCCATTGAAAAAGTTGTCACCACTTTACTAGGAGTATGAATTAGACTAGACTACTACTACTGACTTGATATGGTGACTTGGACTGTGACTTGACACATATCTGCGTGAAATACCATTAACTCGATAAACTATCAATTACTTGACACTGGCTAAATACATAAAAGTGTGGAGACAGACATATTTAAAAAAAAAGTAGTGCTATAATTTCATTTACGATGATGAGCTCTTGACACACATTTCTAGTGGTGATAATCCACGTTAAACTTTAGGTGGGCAGGTGAATGCCAACACTACATAATTTCTAAAAATAACTGCAGCCAACTTTATTTAGTAGTAGTAGTAGTAGTAGGAGATAGTATTTAGTATTAGTTATTAAATCATTGTAGTATTTAGAAAATAAAGGCAATTTGCCGTATAAAAAAAAAAACTTAATTTAGTATCATATTATTTGTTCATGCTAACAATAATATGAAATATATTATGGTCTATGCCATTTAAGTAGGTAGACAACTCGTGCCCAAAGAGTTTGATCTTCTTTTTATCGGTCTTTAATCTCTCTAATTATAATTATGTAATCTCTAAAACTGTAAAATTTATCTTTAATATAACTTATATTTACCGCCTGCGTAAATAATGTATTAAAGTTTACAAATAAACAAATTTAATTCACAAGCGGCAGCTGGATGCAGGTTCAAATCCCGGCTCGATTTTCAAATTTTTACTTTACGCTATAAATACATCTGTAAACTTTAATGCTACACACATCATAAATTACATATTTTCGACACAAAAAAAAATCATAGCATCTAAATAGTTAGGCGTTATTTATTTAGACACATTCAGGGATAGGCGCGACATCTGTTGTTGAGTAGCAAAACTAGGCTTGGCTTGCAAAGAATGTATCTTAGTAAGATTGAACCAAGCTTCGCTAGATGGCGCTTGCTGATAGTAGTTTTTCCACTCAACGCTAGATGACGCTTTATTTTTGACTGCTGTTATAATATATTTTTACTACTACGAGTTATTGAAAACTTATTATTACGATAATTAATATAAGGAAACATTCGAATTTCAGTAATATTTTTAATATACTAATTTTATTTAAATTTTATAAATATAGTCTATTATAGCCTTATCATTAAATATGATTGTCTTTCTGCATATAAGTAAGGTCGATGACCCAAGATTTGATTTGTGAAGCTCTAGCTCACACGTGGGTGTCATTGTTTGAGCTAATTGCCTAGGGTGAAGCGTCGAACAAGATAGACAACTAACATAATAATTTGATATTGCCACAAGAACAATCAGTACAGCCTGGCAGCTGGCACTCCTACGTAAGTTGAGACTCTGAGTTCTGATATAACTTGATAATGATATTTGTGAACATTTCACACAGCGCCATCTAGCCCCAAACTAAGCAAGCTCGTACTATGGGAACCAGATAATTATGTACAGACCAGTTAATTAGATAATTAGATAGACAGTGGTGTCGATTCTGTGTCGCATACTCTAAAGCTAAACGAAATTAACATATTTCCGTCTTTTTCATTTCCCCTTTATCAGAAGAGTACCGCCATACTTTAAGTTTACTTTAGTTTTAGTGAATGCGACACAGAATCGGCACCAATAACCAGATTTTTTTTTGTTTTGGTTTGGCTCCACACTTTTGTGTATTTAGCCAGTGTCAAGTAATTGATAATATCTCAATTGAATTAATATCATATAATGTGTCAAGTCAAGTCAAGTCATAGTCCAAGTCACCAAGTTAAGTCATAGTCTAGTCTAGTCAAGTCATACTCCTAGTAAAGTGGTGGCCACTTTACCAGAAGCTTCTATGGAGTTTTGGAAACAACACGAAATGAAACGTTTCACCATCATTATACCACTTTCCCACACTCATGCCTGTAATTCAGCACTTAATGAATAAAATGCCACCAATTTTATGCACTAACTCTGGAAATAACACAAGTTTTGGAAAATAATACAATGCGGTGACGCGATCTTTTTCGTTTTCCCGCCAAAACTCTAACCAGATAATTATATATGATAGTATACTTATAGACTTTTTGTTTGTAAATACATATTATATAGAATACAATTAACATCCAGACACAGAATAAACACACACGTGCATCACACAAATGTTTTCCTAGGGTGGGAATCGAACCCACAACCTACAACATTTTAGAAGGCAAGGCAACTGAGCTATCGGGCCAGTTAGACTTGAGCGTATAGGTAGGTACCTACCTACATAATTATCCATTTTTAAAATTTTGTGTATCATGGTAACACTTTAAGTTACTAGCTTGTTTTTCTAAAAAGAAATTATTTTCTTATCGAGTGAGGGTCTCTGTAGGTTTTGACTTTTGTAATCGAAAATCAAAGGCGAATCGTTTAGCCTAATTATTATAACAATTATATCAATTAGCTAATCATAATAATAATTATATCAATTAGCTAATTATTATAATAATTAGCCCAATACCTTCCCCCTGCTGGTAAACGAGTCTTCTCTCACATAGAGAAAGCGTAGGTCAAAATGCACCACGCTGGCCAAGTGCGGGCCGGTGGATGACAAGTGTTCTCGAATTTTGGGATTCTTGAATATACCAGTTTCCTCGCAATGCTTTGTTCACCGTTGTAACAGCGAGTACAAATTCCGCACGTAACTTGAAAAGTCATTAATGCAGGGCCGAGTCGTATTTGAACCAAGGTGCGTCGATTTGAAAGTCGCACGGCTTACCGCTGAGCCACACTCACTCTTCAATGTCGAATAATTTTAGCAGATGTATGTGTTATTCTATTAAATTACCGTATTATTTATTATCAAGCAGCCATCAGGAAATAAAAATTAGGTAAAACTACTTTAAAAAACAAAAATTCTTAGCAACTTTCGAAAATGATACCTTTTTGTCTTAAATTGAAATTGAAATTGAATGAACAAAATACATTTTTCTAAATTGAGATCAACGTAAATTAATAGATACAAAAAACCCGAAATACGGTCCAATACTCTACATATTTGCAATTCGCATTAATATTCCTAACTCTCTTCGTAACACGAAATTATATAGGCCATTGATGCATCCATTTAGAACAAAATGTATTTTATAAGATAAATAACGGATGAACTCAAGGTCGTCGGAGGTCAAGAAGTCGAAATTACTTTGACCAGGTTTCGGACATATTCGATGTCCTTCTTCTGGGAGCCAGTTACTAACGCAAGCCGCGGAGGCTTTCGCGAGCGTCAGCAAGCGTTAGGCTCCCAGAAGAAGGACATTGAATGTGTCCGAAACCTGTTCGGAGTAATTTCGAATTTTTAATTGACTTTAGCCTTTATTTATCTTACAAAATGTGTCATACACACGATAATTTTCAAACTAAAACCAAAATGGATGCATGGATGTTATGTTATCTTCGGTTGTTATTTATTTAGAGATCTCTTTACATTGAATATTGACTGAGCGATGGGACGTGTAATCGTGAAGCAGAGTAGAGTTACGAGATTGTTTAATAGTTGTCCGCAAACAGTCGTCTTCCCGTGAGAAAAATAGAAAATGGATTTATAAACCACTAGTGGCCCGCCCCGGCCTCGCACGGGTATTTCATATAGAGCACTCTTTATTATTGTGTTTAAAATTCAGGCTTTTAGGAGATAACAAAAGTAACTACAACTATTACACGGCTAAAACTCACGAGATACAGTCGAATAACTCGACCGGTGTTTTTTTATTTTTTATTTTTTTTATGTTACTGAATGATTTGACGAGCTAGCCGTTCACCTGATGTTAAGCGCCACGGCTGCCCATAACAGAACAGAGTCAATCGGAACCCCAAAATAGAGTTTCGAGCAACACTGCACTGCGCACATCATCCTGAGACATCAGCACAGTCTGGTAATAAGATTACTCGACTGTGAGATCAGATCATAAAGTCTCAATTGCCCAGTAATTTCACTAGCTACAGTGCCCTTCAAACCGGAACACAGTAGTGCTTGCACACTACTGCTTGGCGGCAGAATAACTGGCAAAGCGGTGGTACCTACCTAGACGAACTTTGCAACAAAGTCCTACCACCTAGGCAATATAGATGCCCATCCTCAAGGAGTGCGCGCGGCGGCGCTGCGGTGGCGGCTCGGCGCTGGCGGCTGTGTAATAGTTGTAATTATGAGTACTACTCACGTCAGTTTCTATAATATTAGAACAAAAGTAGTTTACTAGCGGTTTTAGGCCTTATGACGTGCCAGTAATCGTTAGGGTTATACAGTATTTTGACACGATTATCGCTCCGAACTAGAATCTACGTTTAACAAATGGAAACATCACAGTTGACCAATATTTTTTATGTTAAGGGTTGACATGACGTGCGGGTCATTCGCCTGATGTTAAACGACACGGTTTCCTATATTTGTTGCAATGTCACTCGGAACTCTAAAGTACAGTTTCACGTGACACTGCACCGCGCACGTTATCCTGAGACATCAGCAGTCATAAAGTCATTGGCCCAGTAATTTCACTAGCTACAGTGCCCTTCAAACCGGAACACAGTAGTGATTGGCGGTGGTGGTGATGGTAGTAATATTAGAGAAACATGATTTTAAGGAATATGTAACATGTAATAACATATGTTAATGTAGTAACAAAAATATTTTTTTAATATTTGCACGCTTGCATGCAGGCTGAATGCACGTATCCACTGGTTACTATGTGACCTTGTACCCAAATTAATAGTGTATTCTTTCAAATAAACAAATGATTTGATATGATTTAATTACCATCGGAATATTGCAGGTAATCACTAGAGATAGCAGCGCATAGAAAATATTTCATTATATTATTTGTCGTATTCCTTTTCGTAGGTACACCTACAAAATGAATACACAAACATGTCTAGGTCACCGAGTGCGACAGTACGTTCATTCAAGCTGTTACAAAAGTGCATTCGATCCGATTATGATCGCTTAGTGTAACGCAGCTTAAACGGGCGACGATAAGAGACCTTTTGACATTTCAATTAAGCCCAATTAAGCATAACACACAATGCCATTTCCTTTCACAACTGCAACGGGCGTACAATTACTTAGGTACATATTCAAATTGTATTTATTTAATTCTATTTTTATCTCGTATTTAACAACCCATGGCTGACTCTGAATCCAAGTGGAATGGTGACTACAAAATGCAAATAGGTATATCAACGGAACCGGTTACCATTCAGTACCGGTGATAAGGTAACGCTTAGGTGCGAAAGAGCTATTTTACGCCGACTCTAAGCACCAACTGATACTTTGACTATTTGGAAAGATTTTTTAAGCTTCTGACAATAGCGTGTGCATCAGCCCTCATCCTAAAAATACAATGTAGGCCCTCATAAAAAATAGTAATGGATTTGTGCCCCCGTTCATATGAATAGCCGATTGTGTATCTAGCCGTGTAAACTGGTTTTAAAAAGCGCCGTGACGACAGACGCGTAGTTTTGATTGCATGATTCGAACGCAGATACCTTTGTGGTTAATACTTCATGAATATGAAGCGGGATTTGTTTGTGACATGTCCCTCGTAACGGTCCGTTCGTGAGCGACCAGCTGCGAACAGATGAGCGGCTCAGGCGCTGTATTAGGCAGATTAGCTGGTAGTTAGTACGGAGCGGTGGCTGGCCGGAGCGCTCGCAAGCTCTCGCTGGCTTCACCGGTTCGCCGCTCCAGTCGACTCGAGCGCGACCCGGCACGCGCACCTACCGCGCGTCATCGACCAAACGAATACATCGAAATATTCGAATCAAACCGTCAACTGACGTTTTGATATAAACCCGAAAGTAACATTGTGTTTAGTGCCAAGTTCAGTGCCGAAACATTTGGATGCCAAAAAGTGTGATTTCGAATGTTTTGTTTATGTTTACTTCGGTTGGGGTCCGATAGTCGATAAATACGTACCTTATATAGGTTTTATTAAAAGCTCGCATGTGAAAGGAACATCTGTTATTGCGAATATATTGCTTATTTATATAATAATACCATTGGTTTTATCATGCACTTACTGTTGACGTAATATTTTTGTGAAAACCTTAGAAAACTTAAAATAAACTAAGGTTCATATATTTTTTTAACTTTGTACTTTGAAGCTTTCGGTCTCGTAACACATAAATATTCAAATTTTAATCGTAAAACTATGTGCCACTGTATATTTCTTGCAGATGATCCCACAATTGATTTGTCTTCTCTGAATGTTAGCATATTATGATGTACCTGAGAACATAACATCGGAACTTGCATACCTGAGTTGCATACCTAGAAGCAATAATAATTATATATTATTTTAATTACTATCTACCTAATGTATAGTTAGCTTTCACGCCAAGATAGTTGTACCGACTTAGATGAAATTTCATACATTAATTTGTAAATTACCGAGGTCCAATTAGGATACTTTTCAACCTGGAACCTAAAAAATTCCACTGATAAAGAGTTAGGTTAGCGGGTGACATCGCGGTGCTTCTTTGGTTTAAATAGATATTGATTACCGTTGCTAAGAGTCATCGCCAACAACAAACCTGGTTTATAATCCTTGATAGCTCTCTCTATCACCATTACCACAGGCAAAATTATAGTTACTATGTAACCACGACAACTCGGCCTCAAGGGAGCTTTTCCGACCGATCGAGGCTAACTTTCGCGACAAGTCAATATTTGCGAGTCATATTCATATGACATGCATATGTGAGGCCTACTAATCTATTTACATAACACAATGTGATATTTTTGTTGGAAAAACAATGTTCTTTTGTAAGCATTTGTTCCGTGTGGATGTGGTGAGACTATGATCATATTCCTCATAGTTCTTCATATAATATTGTGTGATTTATCTCTACATTTTTGACATAAGAGAGAACTCTTTTAATTGACCTAACTATTTATATATGTATTTGCCATCACTTTGCTACCAGCCATCATCGTTAGGAACGAGCGATGGAGACCCTAAATCCTGTGGTTGGAACTAGCTGTGAGTGCTACATTTTAGTGTTCTGAGGAAAAATGGTTTTCACCCTCTAAATCTTAACAAAACCTCTTGTTTTTAGAGTCAATCATTCGAATAGATTATAATCTATGCATAAAATGATTTGATTAAAAAAAAATTTTTTTTGCATTTTAATTAAAACTCCTTTTTTTCATCCAGATTTCGACGCAAAATCTTTGTTACTTTATGTTGCTATAACTACCAAGATATTACGATGATTCAAAATACAAAAACGAATATAGTGTTTCACTGTCTTCGTATTACCTCTTATGTTACTGAATGATGTGACGAGCTAGTCGTTCAACTGATGTTAAGCGACACGGCCGCCCATAACAGAACAGTGTCACTTGGAACACTAACTTGAGAACTTCTAGTACACGTAATGTAATTTTTAGTGAAAACACAACAATTATTGTTATGTTTGCGTATGTTGTAAAGAACAAAAACTACTCGCCTCGATTTTAAAAGCTTGTCTGCATTTAATGTAGCAAGCGAATGCATTGTTGTAAAATTAAGTTACGTACTTACATGAATTGTAAATGCGCGCGGTCAAGCTTGGAAAGCGTGTTTAAAAATAAACAGCTTCTATCGAGTAGTGTGTTCTTTGAGAATAGCAATGTTCTACGAGCTCATGTTTTTAAGTCCCGGTGTTTATTCGGAGTCAACAAGAGTTCATCTCTGGTATAGTAAAATATTTAGGTGCTAGCTGCGCCCTGCGGTTTCACCCGCGGTTCCACTATATAATCACACTTAATATTATAAATGCGAAAGTTTGTATGTGTGTATGTTTGTTACTCCTTCACGCTCAAACGGCTGAATGGATTTAGATGAAGTTCGGTACCAAGATAGCTTATACACTGGATTAACATATAGGCTACATTTTATCCCGGAAAAGTGTAATTTTCCTGTGGGATGAGCCAGTAATTAATATCCATAATTTTTATCCACGGGTGAAACCGTGAGTCGCAACTAGTTATCTATATTCCAAATTTCATCCAAATCCATACAGCTGTTTGAGCGTGAAAGAGTTACAGACATATATGGATGAGCACCCTAGATTCACTCAAAGATTGTTATCGATCAAATTTTCTTAATACTGCCGGTCATTTATTGAGAATGCATGAAGTTCGTGCATGATGCCAAAGCGCGGCGTCTTTATCTGACTTTTCCGCGTTTTATCTCAGTCTATTAGTTTAATGTTAACGCTGAGCTCTATAGTTAGTTTAATTAAACTTTAATTAGTTCCAAGTACACTCACTACTCACTCACTACACACTCTTTGCGATCAGCATGAAAATAGCAAAATTAAAATAGCCATCGTCGATAGCCAGTCCAGCATATTACAGAATTCAATTGTTTTTTAAACCAACCAATGAACGCGCAGATTTTCGTACGTTTGTCAAACACATGTCATCATGCCAAATACTGTAAGTTCATTGGTTGGTCTCAGCCGATGATTAATTCAATCAATGAGCGTTTAGTATTTGGTCTGCAAAGTTAATATGAATTTAACAAACGTAAACGAGAACCTGAGGGAAAGTGTTACTTAGCTAAGTTGAATTTGAATAGACTTTAGTACAGTTGGGGATTAGTGACTTCAACCAGTGGTCGTTGGGAATATAAAATATTCACACAAGGTCCAATTACAGTATTGTCTATAAGACGTGTTTGTACAAGTTTTAATTATTATCGAAAATTGGAGAAAATTTTACGTGTGAATCATAAAGATCTCACCAGGTCAATACGCTTTTTCTAAGCATCAAGTAAGTAAGTACTTCCTATAGGTACCAATGGTTGAGAAATCGCTGGTAATTTTCGTCCGTTGACCGTAATAGCTTGGTGTTTTTGTCGCCTCACAGTCATGTCTCCGCAGTAAAAATTGTAGCACGTGCCCACGCTTTACAATTTTCAATGTTACCCATTGTTGGTGCTGTAATAATTTTTTTGGCTTGTGTTTTTTTTTTATCTTATAGTGCTTGTTATCTTCTCAAATTGAACTTAAAATGAAAAAAAAATGTTTTTGAATTTTTCACAAAAAATTAAATCAATATATTGCATAGCAAAGGAGTACGCACCGGCAACGCCTTTTTATGTTAAATATGAGATGAGTCAGCAATTTTTTACGGTTTGTTAACCAACGACTCCATAACCCACTAAACCTGAAAATTGATTAAAATAATATAACAATATGGATTTTTGCTTTAATTTACAATTTGTTCACTTTGTCCATAAATTTTGTGATCCCAGTTATAAGAGATCTAGTGATTAGGTACTTTTATAACTAGCTGTAATAAGATTGATATCAGCGGATTAGGTATTTTTACAATGGTTGTTAAAATACCTAATCGTATTACATCTCATCAACAGGAAGTCAAATTACTTACATATTAAGGTAATTGACCTCTCAGCTTAGAGGTGACATCTCGCAAAAGGTATTTTTCAAAAACGCTTTATTATTTGATCGTGCAGCACTAAAGTGGTCACGAAGCTTCATCTGTTATTATCAAGCCGCTACAACAATTTTAATGTACTTACTCTCAAAATAATTGCGTTTTCTAAGCACGACTGCTAACTGCCATTGACCTTTCATTTCATTCACTTACACATGTTGACTAATACTAATATACGTGGATACTTGTTTAGTTCTCACGGCGGTATGTTCGTTATTGGGTCAGCATTTAATTATATATAAAGCGTACAAGAGTAAGTCAAATTATTGTTGTGAGGGAACAATGTGTGTTTGAACTTCGTATGACATTGACAATCATCCAATATGAAATAATAATAGTTCAGTAAGCGACAATTGTTAAGAGCTACTAGGTTGTCTTATCATTATCTATCTTATGAATCTATACCTACTATAAATAGAGAATACTCTTTATTGTATCACCAAGTAAATATCACACTAATATAAAGGCGAAAGTTTGTATGTGTGTATGTTTGTTACTCCTTCACGCTCAAATGGCTGAATGGATTAGAATGAAATTCGGCACCAAGACAGCTTATACACTGGATTAACATATAGGCTACATTTTATCCCGGAAAAGTGAAAAGTTCCCGTGGGATGAGCAAATAATTAAAAAACTTTTTATCCGCGGGTGAAACCGCGGGGCGCAACTAGTAAAAGTATAAAAGAAACCTTATAAACTAGTATTACAACTACTTATCATTCGCTACCCTATTGTATCCTAAAATGAAAAATTTGATGGATATGTAACTAAATCGAAAGAACATATACCCTTAAAGACACACAAAGACTTTTACACTTGTTTGTTGCTTAGCGTTAAAACCACTAAACGGATTTTGATGACATAAGGTATGTAAATACTTAATATTCTGAATAGGACATAGGATACTTTTTGGCCCAAATAATTGTGTAGTTCTTGCGGGATATATGACCTTTTACCATGCGGGTGAAACCGCGTAGTTAATTGTATCTAAAACGTATTGGGGGACGTTTGGCGGGAAAGCGAAAAAGATTGCGTCACCGCATTGTATTATTTTCCAAAACTTGTGCTATTTTCAGTGTTAGTGCATAAAATTGGTGGCATTCTATTCGTTAAGTGCTGGATTACAGGCGTGAGTGTGGGAAAATGGTATAATGATAGTGAAACGTTTCTTTTCGTGTTGTTTCCAAAACTCCATAGAAGCTTCAAGTAAAGTTGCCACCACTTTAGTATGACTTTGACTAGACTATGACTTGACTTGAGGACTTCGACTGTGACTTGACACATATTTGCGTGAAATATTATTAACTTGATGAATTATCAATTACTTGACACTGGCTAAATACACAAAAGTGTGGAGCCAAAACATAAAAAAAAAGAAACGTATTGGACTAAGTGAAAACAAGAACAGCTTGAACTTCGTATGACAGTCAATTACATACTATTAGTTCTTAACAATTGCTGATTAATTTAATAAAGCGGATACGGGTTCAATTTTAACAAGAAAATAACTGGGCCATCCAGCGGTGTCAACAAACTGACGCATTGAAGTTGGATGACTGGGCAGTTGTATATTTTTCATAATTACAAGACCCATAGTCAGACATGGATGTCTTCAAGCTGGATCATGATAATGTCAACTGAACAAAAACAATGACTATGCATGCACAAGGCCTTCTTCAGAACGGCTAAGATTCCTTGACATAGCTTGGATTCAATTAATGCTAGAACTGTTAAATGTGAAATTGAATCCATATTTTTGACAGCCTCTGTGGTGGGGTGGTTGGGCCGGTTGGCTCACATAACCCGGAGGCGGCTTTATCATTTCCCTCGGCAGGACAAGTATTTGTGTACAGAAAAAAAGGCATGAGTACTTGTTCTGTGTCTGGGTGTTGTGGGAACATGGTCCTTTTAGTTCCTGGGTCCCTAGATACAGGGAATCTTAGGGTCCAGGATCTATGTACGTATGTGATCGTTGGGCGTTATCATTATTATTTTTGTAGTCAAGTAACTATTTTTATATTGAAGAAATGTCTGATAATATGTTTGGCTTAACCACAGCTTGATGAAGTAAATATTTCGAGAGACTCATTTAACATGTCAGTGTTTACATTTACAAGAACTAGTAAATGAGTAAATCGTATACTTGGCCAAAATATCCGTTCATAACGGGGGTCCAACTGGTGATACCGTTGCACCAGTTACAACCATCAGCATCAACGATCCGTCCACTTTACTGCCCTCGGATATATAGCGGGTTTTATGGTCGCTGGTTGCCAGTATATACTAGCAGTTTTAAGGGTGATACACACTGGTGTCGATTCTGTGTCGTATTCTCTAAAGCTAAACGAAATTAACATATTTCCGTCTTTTTCATTTCCCCTTTATCAGAAGAGTACCGCCATACTTTAAGTTTACTTTAGTTTTAGAGTATGTGACACAGAATCGACACTACTGGCAAGCTTGTTAATTGGCCACTTTTTAGTCTTGTGCTTTATTTGGCTGATTCTTCGTGATAACCTGGATGCATGTACATACAAAGGGAAGATTAGGAATGTCCTTTCATCGTTTAGTCAAAATCTGACCCTACATCTCGTTGTATACTGGTCGCTACTGATTGGTCGTCATCGAAGCGCTGCATAACAATGGATTTATGAATGAAACTATACACCCATTATCAATCCAGACGCGTATAATTGCTAAAATAGCATATTCTTTCAAACGGGAAATCGTATGCATTGCGCCAGCGGACTGAAACTATGAATAAAACTATGAGTGAATGAAACTATACACCCAATATGAATCGAGACGTGTATAATTGCCAAAATAGCATATTCTTTCAAACGGGAAATCGTATGAATTGCACCAGCGGACCACTCTCAAAAATCTAGCGTCTTCTATTGTTCTATTCGTCCATTCTATTCTTATATTCCCTTTTTTTTGATTTGTGTTTTTTTTTAGGGGCGGAATTGCCCTCGTACTTCCCTGCCACCACGGGGGTGGTGGCAGGGGTTATGTGGGACTAAAATCCCCCCCGTGAGCCCTCGTATTCCTATATTCCCTCTTTTATTCATATCTATGCATGCAAAGAAAATTGTAGTTCTTTAACCCAGTATAGGCAATGAAGATATTAAGCACAAGAACGAACATTATGGATCTAACAGTATCTATATTAAACAAATACAATAACAAATCTTAGAAAACAAGATAGGCGCCTTTGTTTCTTTCCCGGTATCTTTCATTTCTGCCATTACTAGTGTGGAGACATCTCACTTAACTCTGCTAGTGTTGTACCGCTAACACTAGGAATCGACCTTTTTATCTATAAGTACCTATATTTAAGGCTATTATTTGACAGCCTCTGTGGTGTGGTGGTTGAGCAGGTCGGCTCATAACCTGGAGGCGGTGGGTTCGATTACTGCGGCAGGACAAGTATTTGTGCACAGAAAAAAAAGCGCAAATACTTGTTCTGAGTCTGGGTTTTGTGGGACCGTGGTCCTCGTAGTTCCTGGGTCTCTAGACACAGGGAATCCTAGTTAGGGTCCAGGATCTATATATGTATATATATATATCTATATCTATATATATATATATATATATATAGATATATGTGATCCCTAGGCGTTATTATTATTATTATAATAGAATAGTATATTTTGAACGAGTAGGTTAAAATAGTGTAGCCATATAAAGGAATCGAAAAGCATAATGAAGGTTGTTAACCTATAGTTATTTAATAACAGAAACTAGAACAATGGACCATATAGTTCCTTATTTATACCTATTATGTCGAACAATAAGTGTTATAACTGTTATCAACTATTAAAATACGTCATTTCAAAATACCACGAGCGTAGGTACATCATTATAGATTAATAGTATGCGTATAAATTTTATTGCATTCTGTGACCTACATTACATTTCTACCAATTATGGCGATTCTACTATTGTAAAAGAGTTCTAGTCTAACAGGTTTCAACTTTGTTACTATGCGATTTCATTAAGCACACGATAAATACCTCCGTTGATTATTTATTGACGAGACTTTCCAACTTGAAGTTAACTTGGTATGTATACATTTTTTTATATGTACTTAATAATTAAACTATTACCTCGAACATAAAAATCTAGCGAAGTGGCCTACAACATACTTCACTTAATTACTGGTATTTTTAAAGTTTTGACTGGCACGACAGTTCAGTTGGTAGTATCCCTGCCTTCTGAACTGCAGGTTGTGGGTTCGATTCCCACCCAGGACAAACAATTGTGTGATCAGCATCGATGTTTGTTCTGTGTCTGGGTGTTATATTGTATTCTATGTATGTATTTACAAATAAAAAGTATATAAGTATTGTATCAGTTATCTGGTTCCCATAGAACAAGCTTTGCTTAGTTTGGGGCTAGATGGCGGTGTGTGAAATGTCCACATATATTTATATTTTTTATTTTAGTTTACCTAGTAAATTTACATACTCCACTTCTAATACTAAAACCAAACTATAGTAGAAACCTAAAAGTGTACGCTGAAAAGATAAAAGCTTAGTTTGTCACATGATATGATTTGATAGTACGATACTCGCTTTAAATCGAGGTTAAACACAGTTCAAGTATACATATATTAACATATTTATTTAAAATTATTTACATTTTTACTTGTATATGTTTATGTTTATATCATTGTATGTACGTAATTCAATAAAAAGTATTCTATCTTGATCCCGGTAATAAAATATATGCAAAAATGTTTCAGTCGTTTGGCATGAAAGCTAAACAAACATATAGACAACGTTTCATTCTTATATATTAAAGCAGAGAAGTAGCATGGTAAAATACGATATTATCATTTAACGCTCAGGTAGTGAGTACTTAGCAGTAGGAGCGAACCAATTTTAGTATTCATAGCAGTATTCCACGTAGGTTAGAATCTTTCGTTTATAGTCAGTTATTAGTAGAATGATAGAAAGAATGTTTAGACAGATGCGGACACCGACCGTAGTAGCAAAAGCACAGTTATATTGCCAACGGGTATAAACCACAGTGATGCTATATTTGCTTGCGGAAATGCAAAAGTCATGAGACATTCTTGAATTCGTGAAGTGATGGTTGTGGTCAGCGATGCCGGACTGGCGATACAACGTGCTGTCAACGAGCGAGGCTTACATCAATACGGACGGAGGTGGCGTGACTGGGGACCCACTGACTGCCAGCTACCCTCGCAGGGCTGATCGCAGCCGTCCGCCCCACACCTGCCCCTACACAACTATCTTCCACGCAACTCGCTCGCATCACTCTCCATATCGCCTCCCAACTCTACAGAGTGACTCTGGAGACCCATACGCAGACGTATACTCCGTCGATCGATCCTCAAATCTGACCGATACTTCCAGTTTTGCTCGCTACGAGGACTGTAGGCCACAAATAGAGGAACTCACTGAAACGAACGATGACTGCTCTAGTGAAAATTTGTCTTTACGAGTTCAGAAAGTGCCATTCACAACAAACGCGTTCTATATCGCCGCTAAAACTGATGCGGCACTAAAGGAAGTAGCACAGAACAATAATGCGTTCGTAGTTGAAGGGTCCGACTCGGATGCACTATCATCGTGCACTTGTGACAGCTTTGAGCGATGCGAGTTTGATTGCAGAGACTTTGAACCGTTCTCTGATACTTGTTGCTGTGATCCGCTAAGTGACGGGATCTGCAGTCGGAGCCCTAAAGATGTTGAGTCACCGGAAAACTTTTGTGATAGAGTCGTTGACGAAGATTGTGCGTCCGCTCGTAGTGACATGGATGGATTAGATTTGACGCTGTTTGAACCGGCGCAAACTGAGTCCAATGCATGCGGCGTCGAAGAGTCCGGAGAAACCGCCGCAACTGTAGCCGCCACACTGTGCGGGATTTTGCATGCAGTGCCTGATAATAGTGGTAAGTAATACTTAGTCTAAATTGTATGCAGTCAAGCGCAAGCTTCACGGAACTTGTTTGAGATAACGTTCAATTACAGTGATTAGGAGCACGGTGAGGTGTTCGGAGTGGTTCGGTGCGGTGTGGTCTGATCACTCGCACTCGTATCCGATACAAGCAACGGTTACGAGATATTACTTTCGCATCAATCACTACAGTCATTGTCATACCAGCAATAACAACAAAGTCACTTATGAGCTAGCGAGTTTAATAGACTTCGAAGTATTTCTCCATAAATACTGTTTCTAGTAAAACTCTAGCAATGCTTTCAGGAAGTGTATATAGATGTAGACCTTTTGATATGAAATTTGTGTAGAATGGCAGCCACCCTGATTTGCTTGATTTGATTTAGCATCAACATACAAAAGACATCAACGCGCTGGTTTAATAAAGTTTATAAATAAATCCTGTTGTAAAATAACGAAGGTTGAACAGTTCCAACACTTGCTAATGATTTCAAATACCTAACAACACGACTACGAGACCACGTTGAGCACGACCGGAGAAGGAACGAATGTTTTATGGTTAACTAATAGCTACCGGATAGCGTTATTGCCAAAGAGCGTAGTCGATAAAAACTCAATGTAAATTTACTTTACGAGGTAATATTGGCGGAAGTCCAGTGCGGCTATGCTTGGGGCTTTTGAATTCAATCTACCATGTACTGGCTTACATACAAATTGCGTACCGTTACTTGCAAGTTTCTAATTACCAGTGAAGATAGAGGGCGATTGTTAGCTCACATGCAAATCGTTATATTGTATACTTACAACATAGCAGTGGCAGTAATTTAACAACACTAATTCTTCTTACGTTTACTGGTGTAATTTATTTCCAAAATTGACCATCTATTATAACTAGCTCATTTTCTAAATAAGTTACTTGCGTTAAGTTCAAGTTTCGCAATTTTTTCCCTGCAATAACCGCTCCTTAATATAGACAAGTCGGGAATAAATTGAAATTAAAATAAAACTTTAAACTATGACTGATATGACTCATTCCATACAGTTACATATTATAGTTACATATTTCTAGGTGGTAGGACTTTATTGCAAAGTTCGTCTAGGTAGGTACCACCGCTTTGCCAGTTATTCTGCCGCCAAGCAGTAGTGCGCAAGCACTGCTGTGTTCCGGTTTGAAGGGCAATGTAGCTAGTGAAATTACTGGGCAAATGAGACTTTATGACCTGATCTCACAGTTTAGTAATCTTATTACTAGATTGTGCTGATGTCTCTGGATGACGTGGGCAGTGCAGTGTCACGCAAACCTCTATACTTTAGAGTTTCGAGTGACACTGCAGCTGATATGGGCAGCCGTGTCGTTATTCATTAACATAAAAAAAAAAGTTACTGTGCATCGATGACCTGTTTTAATTTAGGATACTGCTATATTTACTTATTGAGTACATACATGTTATTACATAGCGGTCCATACAAAGTTGTCAGGCGTCTAATAGGCTCGTTAATCAAGCGTTCGTAAATCAAAGTGTACCGTCTCACTAATCCTGTTTAATGCTTTGCATTCACCTACACGACCTGAGCAACCACAATTTTTTTTGTTGTTTATTGACATAAATAACTTAAATTATTTTAATGTCCATAGATTCCCGAACTAGTTTTTAAACTTTATTTTAGGAATCAGTGGCTTCTCCAAATATTTTAAATTTTATTATTATGTCACAAAAAACATGCTGGAGTTTCTGTGGTGACATTAACGCTTCTCGCATTCTAAAAACGCCGTGATATTGTTAAGATTGTTTGTACATATCTGACTGTATTTTGCCTCCTATATTTAATTGTTTTAATATAGCACTACCACGTCAAATGGCATTTTTTAAAATATTTAAATTTGTATTATTTTAATTCTTAATATTTTAAATTTTATTATTATGTGACAAAAACATGCTGGAGTTCTGTGGTGACATTAACGTTTCTTGCATTCTAAAAACGCTGTTATTTTGAGTAGATATCTGACAGTATTTTGCCTGCTATAAGGTTGATGTTAGAAAAAATCATATAAGCTCTTTAAAAGTTTCATATCTTTGTTACCTTATTGAATTTTTTTTTTAATTCCTTTCTGTTTTATCACTTCATCGTATCGCAGTATCTATTATAATAATTGAAGGGATGAGAATAAAAAGGATTTAACTGATTTTTTTGACAAAATGACTTATGGGTATCGTTGGATTCAGCGTGAAATTATCTTGAATGATACATTCTCAAAATACCGAAAAGATGGTTTAAATCTCGAGATTTTGAGTCTAAAAATGGTTTATCTGTCACAGGAATACAGTTTGCTTAGCATAAAAACATTACTTTATTTATTTTATTATATTATATTTTTACAGTAATTGTATGAATTAGTACTATATTTAGTAATTTTAAATAGAATTAAAACATTTTCAAGCAACTGAAACTTATATAAACCTTTTCTATTACCTTATAAGCACTCTACATTAAAATGACGCCGTTGACGTTTAAAGTCAATTTTCTCGAAACTGTCAATTTGTCAGTTAAATCCTTTTTATTCTCAACCCTTCAATTATTTTCAACCCTTTAGCAATGTAAGATTCAAGAATTAAATCGCTCGGCAGTCAACTAAAGTACTCTACACACCATACACATTTGTCAACTCAATCAGTCAAATAGCATCGTATGGAGGCGTGTTGCGGCTCGATTGACCGCGATTCCAGCAGATCGCGTGGCAGATTGGATGATGTGGAGCTTAAATACTCACACTGCTCGCTTAGATGTGTCCAGGTCCAGAGTCATACTAATGTATATTATTGTATGCTATAGTGGCATCACGATTATCTAATTATTTATTATTATTTTCGTGTGAATGGGACTTATCTTATGATGCCAGTCGTTACAAAACATGGTCTATTATTAAAAACATTTAAATGTCTTTTTAATGACGATCCGTGGTAACAAATGAGAATTTTGGAGATTGCGTTGTTTTGTATTGTTTGATCTTTCTTTCTTGTATTATTTAATAATGAAAACAAAGAGGAAGTTCTCAGGTCTATTATTTATTTATAATATGTGTTACGTAAATGTGGGGTTATGGATAATTTTGATACAGGAAAATACAAACTGAATATTCGGGGCTTGAAAAATTCTGTGATATTAGTTATTCCATCTTGATTTATGATAGAACAGTATCAAAGAATTCAAAGATTTCTTTCCTTTTCTTTAAGAAAAGGTCTTATTTATTTATAGAATGCAAATATATATATGACAGAGCAAATGAGTTGTTACTCGTATAACCAGATTCTTCGACACTTCGTTAGATAATAATAAAATAAATTATACCTACAGACTCCCAAATTTATTATTTTAAGAGGTTCCAAGGCCATTTGATACATAATACATTATAATAATAATAATATAGATTGTTTTGAATGTAAAATGTTATATATTAAAATTGTTGTATTTTGTTGTCCCTTTATGCCTCCCGCAAACAATGGCGTATTATTTTATTTGTATTATTATTTATTTCCTTTCTTTATTTATTCACATTTACAGTTTTATATGAGCATAGCTTAAATATTAGGTTCTATGGGTTACAGTTGTAGGTACGCTAGATTGTGGATTAAAAGTACGATTGATACAGATTTTAATACAGGTAGACTAGGTAGACAGACAGAAAGAAAATTATAAGCCTTATCATGTTTTATACCTATATATGTATACTTAAAAAAATACTACAACAAAACTGCTTGATTCCATTTACCGTAGCGTTTCCTTAGAGTCCTGAGCAAGTTTTTATGTTTGTTTTATGAAAATCAGTTTCCCAAAAAAGGAGTTACAGACATTTTCTAAGCGGTCTAAAAATTCTAACCCCGTTTGCGTTACGATAAGAAGTTGCATAGAATTTACTCATGCTCGTACTCAACGGCTATATTTAAAATATTATATTAATAAAATCGTCTTACATAACATTTACTGTATTTTTAAAATGCATAACAAAACTTTCCATACAAACAGTTTCTATAACATTATCTATAATTTGGTGTGCCTCAGCATTTATACTCTGCTGCATTCAAGTGTATGATTTTTAAACTAGACCTAAAAAACTAAACTAAGAAGAAGAGAACTAAAAACTTAAAATATAAAAAAAACCTAAGAACTTAAAATATAAAAAAATAAAACTAAAAATTTAAAATAGCCTGTTGGTGGAGGGGAATGTTATATATATATATATAGAACGCTTCACCCGCGTGGCCTATAGGAAAATAATTCACCCATTTCACGCTCTTTGGGGTGGAATTTCGAAAAACCATTTCTTAGTGTACCTACACTTTACAAAGAAGACATCCTCCAAACTTCAAGTCTCTAGGACCAGCGATTTAGGTTGTGCGTTGATATATAAGTCATCAGTGAGTCAGTCAGGACTTTGAATTTTATATGTATAGATTCTAGAAAGAACTTATTATGATGAATATGCAACATAACGCACTCCGCCTTTACGGTTTTATTAGTTTTTAACCTTAATACTGGCTGTGATTGCGAGTTATTAGAGTCTCCGTTCAGTCTAGTCATGTCCAGGATTCATTGCTTCCAGTCTAGACATATCCGGCTGGTTGGAGCTAGGAGTCCAGAGGATATGTTTATGGACTATGAATGGATATATCGTTCTTTGGAAGACGTTCATAAAATAAATCACCGGGGATAAATTTGCTAATAAAACTGGTTTGATAGACAAATCTGAAGTCAAACATAGTCTAGTATTTTGTTTTTGTGTCATAAATATATAGGTTTTGAATTTACCACGTAAAGCATTCAATGTTAAAATATTGAAAACATCGCCGAAACATACTTTTTCGAACAATGGACAATGCCTTTCAAGTAAAAAATTAAGGAAACAAGATTATTTCTGTAGGAACATACATTTTTTAATTTGTATTTTAAACAAACAATTTTTTCCAAGCTTTACATTCATGTACATATAAGTAGCATTTAGTAGTACTTAGTTGGTAAAATTATAGTAGTTTAAAAATGTAAAGACGGCGCAAAAAAATACATTATATTTTTCTGTGCTAAGTGGCTTTTGTTTTATACCTTCTACTGAATAGATAAAGAAGTATATAACAAACGCAAACCTTAAAAACCCGACTTCAGATTTATATCGTTTTCTCATGGATGCCATTGTCAAAACTGGACCAAATTGAAATTGTACTGAAAGTACCATTAAGAGCTTTTAAATAAATAATAATCATCAAAATCGGTACACCCAGTCGAAAATTCTGAGGTAATAAACATTAAAAAAACAGTCTAATTGAGACCCTCATCCTTTTTTAAAGGCGGTTAAAAAATGCTGAAGACTTTCTTTTAGTTGTTTATTGGTAGGCACAAAAAAGGTTATCGCACACGCGTGTCATCTCTAATGAGAATTACTCTCCGTTTCCTGCGATTGATCAAGTCACGTCGGCAACACGCCCGGTAGAGCCAAGAATGTCGTCACTCCCGCTCGACTTGCTCCACTTCAATCAGTGTCGATGTCGAATCCACTCTACTTCCATTCCAATAGTTTTTGTGCCTATTTTTTACACAACACATCGAGATCTATCTCTAGGATATTTACGATTTTTATAACAGTATCGCCCATTTAGCGCGATCAACAGATTAATCACAAAGGAAAAAAATCTCTGGGATTTCTGCAAACACTCTCGTTGATTCTTCACGAAATTTTTGTTACAAGGGATTTCGTTGCTATGATAATTGCGCTAAGGAAATATTTTTGAATCTACAGATTCTTAGAACACATCTAAAATTAGAACACATGTAAAGAAAAAAACTCTTGAAATCTGTATTTCTTTTGTTTTGTTTTACTCAAGGAATGAAAAATTTACATTTATAATTTTAGAATACATCTAACGAGTTATTCAGAAACTGTACAGTATTAGACTTACCAGTATTACTAATATTTATAAGTGGATATAAGTCAGGAAACATCATGACGGCCCTTTAGGCAAAATGAGGACGTTTACATTCAATAACTAGTTAATAACTAGTAGTAAATTGTTCATGCGGTCGCAAAACCCGCAAATTTATGTCCGTAATTACGTAGGATACAAAGATTAAAGAACCGATATAATATTATGGGAGTAATGAGTATTTACTTCCATGGAATCTATGTGAATTACGAAGATAATCTTGTTATACCCGATTGGAGACTGGCCCCATCCTTGGCCAGTTATGTGATGTAACTGGCTACTTATACTTTCTAATTAGCCTGCCCTTCCTGTAGACTGCCTCTTCTTGCATTATGCAAGAGAATATTCGGTTTGCACCATTTAAAAAAATATCACGCATCTTCGATTAAAGTAGAGGCATAAAATATGTTGAAACCACAATATGCAGCTTTGGAAACGAATTTACAAACTAACATTGGTCAAAATGTAAATTGAATTAAATTTATGTATATTGAATTAAGATTCCTATAAGGTATTGCGACTTGGTTGGAATGCATTACCTTATTAATAATCTCTTATTTGAATCCAAAGAACCTCGTAAGATTTGAGATAATAACTGGACACTCCTCAATGGATGACAGCAAATGCATCGGCAATTTTGGGAATCACTATGTGGAATAGCTATTTAAAGATCTACCAGTGGTCAACTGATCTGACCAAGTGACCATGTGCTTTTAAGATCCTATGAAACTTTTAAGTATGAAATAATGTTAAAAAGTCACCTTAACCCCCTTTTTAAAAGAATTTATTTTTTAAATGCCAGTAAAATTAACATTAGGTATTTTAATTTATTGAGTGAATCGATGTGCTTGTAGTCGATAGACGACCCGAAATGTGTCGTAAGTTTGTTGTGCTTTTTTTTGCTAAGCTTCGTTATTATAAATACTAAACTTTCAACTTGTAAGTCAATTACTGCAAAAACACTTATACGAATGATACATTTGTTTGATTGGCGTAGTTTTTCAATAACCAAAACTAACTAAAAAATAACATGGTAATTTTGTATACTGAATACTGAAATAACTGTTTTAGTTGGTTTTGCAGCTGTAATTTAACAGTCGGATAATATTTATCCAGGCACTCAAAAAAACTCAAAATGACAGATTCATATAATAATAATAATAATAATATGTGTGGACATCTCACACAACGCCATCTAGCCCCAAACTAAGCAAAGCTTGTGCTATGGGAACCAGATAACTGATACAATACTTAGATACTTTTTTGTTTGTAAATACATACATAGAATACAATATAACACCCAGACACAGAACAAACATCGATGTTCATCCCACACAAATGTTTGTCCTGGGTGGGAATCGAACCCACAACCCGCAGTTCAGAAGGCAGGGTCACTACCAACTGAGCTATCGGGACCGGTGTGAAGTTGGCAGCCATATTTAGCTGCCATATAATCCGAACAAATTAAGATGGTAATTTTTGTCACGGTAAAAGCTACAAATTTCATGCCTATTTTACAGGGATAACTGCTGAAAAACTAATAACTGAGAACGTGCATTTCCAAAGATAGATAATAATGATTAACAACACTAAAACATCAGCTCATGAGAGAAATAAATAGAAACATTCGCCATACCGGCTGCTATAACATTGCGGATCATAAACCCCTGATTTATGAGAAAAAAACGATTGAAATGTAAAAGCGTATAACCAACGTACCATATCTATGCCTTTTCAGAGCGGAAGAAAGCCTATTTAACCCGAAAATAGTCACTCAAACATGACATGGATTTTTTTACCATGCTCTTTGAACAAGTGTTGGGTGCTGGTATATTACGATATCTTATCCCCTGATTTTGGAGAAAAAAACGACTGAAACGTAAAAGTATATAGCTTATGTACCATATCTATGCCTTTTCAGAGCGGAAGAAAGCCTATTTAACCCGAAAATAGTCACTCAAACATGACATGGATTTTTTTACCATGCTCTTTGAACAAGTGTTGGGTGCTGGTATATTACGATATCTTATCCCCTGATTTTGGAGAAAAAAACGACTGAAACGTAAAGGTATATAGCTTATGTACCATATCTATGCCTTTTCAGAGCGGAAGAAAGCCTATTTAACCCGAAAATAGGCACTCAAACATGACATGGATTTTTTTACCATGCTCTTATCTGGTGAACAAGTGTTGGCTGCTGGTGTATTACGATATCTTATCTCCTGATTTTTGAGAAAAAAACGACTGTTACGTGAAGGTATATAACCTATGTACCATATCTATGCCTTTTCAGAGCGGAAGAAAGCATACTTAACCCGAAAATAGGCACTCAAACATGACATGGATTTTTTTACCATGCTCTTATCTGGTGAACAAGTGTTGGCTGCTGGTGTATTACGATATCTTATCCCCTAATTTTTTAGAAAAAAACGACTGAAACGTAAAAGAATAAAACTTACGTACCATACCTATGCCTTTTCAGAGCGGAAGAAAGCCTGCTTAACCCGAAAATAGGCACTCAAACATGACATGGATTTTTTTCCATGCTCTTATCTGGTGAACAAGTGTTGGCTGCTGGTGTATTACGATATCTTATCCCCTGATTTTTCAGGAAAAAACGACTGAAACGTAAAGGTATATAACCTACGTACCATATCTATGCCTTTTCAGAGCGGAAGAAAGCCTACTTAACCCGAAAATAGGCACTCAAACATGACATGGATTTTTTTACGATGCTCTTATCTGGTGAACAAGTGTTGGCTGCTGGTGTATTACGATATCTTATCCCCTGATTTTTCAAGAAAAAACGACTGAAACGTGAAGGTATATAACCAACGTACCACACCTATGCCTTTTCAGAGCGGAAGAAAGCCTGCTTAACCCGAAAATAGGCACTCAAACGTGACATGAATTTTTTTACCATGCTCTTTGAACAAGTGTTGGCTGCTGGTGTATTACGATGTCTTATCCCCTGATTTTTCAGGAAAAAACGACTGAAACGTAAAGGTATATAACCTACGTACCATATCTATTCCTTTTCAGAGCGGAAGAAAGCCGACTTAACCCGAAAATAGGCACTCAAACATGACATGGATTTTTTTACCATGCTCTTATCTGGTGAACAAGTGTTGGCTGCTGGTGTATTACGATATCTTATCCCCTGATTTTTCAGAAAAAAACGACTGAAACGTAAAAGAATAAAACTTACGTACCATACCTATGCCTTTTCAGAGCGGAAGAAAGCCTGCTTAACCCGAAAATAGGCACTCAAACATGACATGGATTTTTTTACGATGCTCTTATCTGGTGAACAAGTGTTGGCTGCTGGTGTATTACGATATCTTATCCCCTGATTTTTCAGGAAAAAACTACTGAAACGTAAAGGTATATAACTTACATACCATATCTATGCCTTATCAGAGCGGAAGAAAGCCTGCTTTACCCGAAAATAGGCACTCAAACATGACATGAATTTTTTTACCATGCTCTTTGAACAAGTGTTGGCTGCTGGTGTATTACGATGTCTTATCCCCTGATTTTTCAGGAAAAAACGACTGAAACGTAAAGGTATATAACCTACGTACCATATCTATTCCTTTATAGAGCGGAAGAAAGCCGACTTAACCCGAAAATAGGCACTCAAACATGACATGGATTTTTTTACCATGCTCTTATCTGGTGAACAAGTGTTGGCTGCTGGTGTATTACGATATCTTATCCCCTGATTTTTCAGGAAAAACCGACTGAAACGTGAAGGTATATAACCTACGTACCATATCTATGCCTTTTCAGAGCGGAAAAAAGCCTACTTAACCCGAAAATAGGCACTCAAACATGACATGGATTTTTTTACGATGCTCTTATCTGGTGAACAAGTGTTGGCTGCTGGTGTATTACGATATCTTCTCCCCTGATTTTTCAAGAAAAAACGACTGAAATGTAAAGGTATATCACCTATGTACCATATCTATGCCTTTTCAGAGCGGAAGAAAGCCTGCTTAACCCGAAAATAGGCACTCAAACATGACATGAATTTTTTTACCATGCTCTTTGAACAAGTGTTGGCTGCTGGTGTATTACGATATCTTATCCCCTGATTTTTCAAGAAAAATCAACTGAAACGTAAAGGTATATAACTTACGTACCATATCTATGCCTTTTCAGAGCGGAAGAAAGCCTACTTAACCCGAAAATAGGCACTCAAACATGACATGAATTTTTTTACCATGCTCTTTGAACAAGTGTTGGCTGCTGGTGTATTACGATATCTTATCCCCTGATTTTTCAGAAAAAAACGACTGAAACGTAAAGGTATATAACCTATGTACCATATCTATGCCTTTTCAGAGCGGAAGAAAGCCTGCTTTACCCGAAAATAGGCACTCAAACATGACATGAATTTTTTTACCATGCTCTTTGAACAAGTGTTGGCTGCTGGTGTAATACGATATCTTATCCCCTGATTTTTCAGGAAAAAACGACTGAAACGTAAAAGTATGTAATTTACGTACCATATCTATGCCTTTTCAGAGCGGAAGAAAGCCTGCTTTACCCGAAAATAGGCACTCAAACATGACATGAATTTTTTTACCATGCTCTTTGAACAAGTGTTGGCTGCTGGTGTATTACGATATCTTATCCCCTGATTTTTCAGGAAAAAACGACTGAAACGTAAAAGTATGTAACTTACGTACCATATCTGTGCCTTTTCAAAGCGGAAGAAAGCCTACTTAACCCGAAAATAGGCACTCAAATATGACATGAATTTTTTTACCATGCTCTTTGAACAAGTGTTGGCTGCTGGTGTATTACGATATCTTATCCCCTGATTTTTCAGTAAAAAACGACTGAAACGTAAAGGTATATAACTTACGTACCATATCTATGCCTTTTCAGAGCGGAAGAAAGCCTGCTTAACCCGAAAATAGGCACTCAAACATGACATGAATTTTTTTACCATGCTCTTTGAACAAGTGTTGGCTGCTGGTGTATTACGATATTTTATCCCCTGATTTTTCAGGAAAAAACGACTGAAACGTAAAAGTTTGTAACCTACGTACCATATCTATGCCTTTTCAGAGCGGAAGAAAGCCTGCTTAACCCGAAAATAGGCACTCAAATATGTCATGAATTTTTTTACCATGCTCTTTGAACAAGTGTTGGCTGCTGGTGTATTACGATATCTTATCCCCTGATTTTTCAAGAAAAATCTACTGAAACGTAAAGGTATATAACTTACGTACCATATCTATGCCTTTTCAGAGCGGAAGAAAGCCTACTTAACCCGAAAATAGGCACTCAAACATGACATGAATTTTTTTACCATGCTCTTTGAACAAGTGTTGGCTGCTGGTGTATTACGATATCTTATCCCCTGATTTTTCAGAAAAAAACAACTGAAACGTAAAGGTATATAAACTATGTACCATATCTATGCCTTTTCAGAGCGGAAGAAAGCCTGCTTTACCCGAAAATAGGCACTCAAACATGACATGAATTTTTTTACCATGCTCTTTGAACAAGTGTTGGCTGCTGGTGTATTACGATATCTTATCCCCTGATTTTTCAGGAAAAAACTACTGAAACGTAAAGGTATATAACTTACATACCATATCTATGCCTTATCAGAGCGGAAGAAAGCCTGCTTTACCCGAAAATAGGCACTCAAACATGACATGAATTTTTTTACCATGCTCTTTGAACAAGTGTTGGCTGCTGGTGTATTACGATGTCTTGTCCCCTGATTTTTCAAGAAAAAACGACTGAAACGTAAAGGTATATAACCTACGTACCATATCTATTCCTTTATAGAGCGGAAGAAAGCCGACTTAACCCGAAAATAGGCACTCAAACATGACATGGATTTTTTTACCATGCTCTTATCTGGTGAACAAGTGTTGGCTGCTGGTGTATTACGATATCTTATCCCCTGATTTTTCAGGAAAAACCGACTGAAACGTGAAGGTATATAACCTACGTACCATATCTATGCCTTTTCAGAGCGGAAAAAAGCCTACTTAACCCGAAAATAGGCACTCAAACATGACATGGATTTTTTTACGATGCTCTTATCTGGTGAACAAGTGTTGGCTGCTGGTGTATTACGATATCTTCTCCCCTGATTTTTCAAGAAAAAACGACTGAAATGTAAAGGTATATAACTTACGTACCATATCTATGCCTTTTCAGAGCGGAAGAAAGCCTGCTTAACCCGAAAATAGGCACTCAAACATGACATGAATTTTTTTACCATGCTCTTTGAACAAGTGTTGGCTGCTGGTGTATTACGATATCTTATCCCCTGATTTTTCAGGAAAAAACGACTGAAACGTAAAAGTATGTAACCTACGTACCATATCTATGCCTTTTCAGAGCGGAAGAAAGCCTGCTTAACCCGAAAATAGGCACTCAAATATGACATGAATTTTTTTACCATGCTCTTTGAACAAGTGTTGGCTGCTGGTGTATTACGATATCTTATCCCCTGATTTTTCAAGAAAAATCTACTGAAACGTAAAGGTATATAATTTACGTACCATATCTATGCCTTTTCAGAGCGGAAGAAAGCCTGCTTAACCCGAAAATAGGCACTCAAACATGACATGAATTTTTTTACCATGCTCTTTGAACAAGTGTTGGCTGTTGGTGTATTACGATGTCTTATACCCTGATTTTTCAGAAAAACACGACTGAAACGTAAAGGTTTATAATTTATGTACCATATCTATGCCTTTTCAGAGCGGAAGAAAGCCTACTTAACCCGAAAATAGGTACTCAAACATGACATGGATTTTTTTACCATGCTCTTATCTGGTGAACAAGTGTTGGCTGCTGGTGTATTACGATGTCTTATACCCTGATTTTTCAAGAAAAAACTACTGTACCGTAAAGGTATATAACCTACGTACAACACCTATGCCTTTTCAGAGCGGAAGAAAGCCTACTTAACGCGAAAATAGGCACTCAAACATGACATGGATTTTTTCACCATGCTCTTATCTGGTGAACAAGTGTTGGCTGCTGGTGTATTACGATAACTTATCCCCTGATTTTTCAGGAAAGAATAACTGAAACGTAAAAGTATGTAAATATGGTACATAGGTGATATACCTTTACGTTACAGTCGTTATTTCTCGAAAATCAGGGGATAAGATATCGTAATACACCAGCAGCCAACACTTGTTCACCAGATAAGA
Source organism: Ennomos fuscantarius (assembly GCA_905220475.3). Lineage (NCBI taxonomy): Eukaryota > Metazoa > Arthropoda > Insecta > Lepidoptera > Geometridae > Ennomos > Ennomos fuscantarius. The sequence continues at coordinate 5,339,807 of HG992026.1, read as the reverse complement.
GCATCGTAAAAAAATCCATGTCATGTTTGAGTGCCTATTTTCGGGTTAAGCACGCTTTCTTCCGCTCTGAAAAGGCATAGATATGGTACATAGGTGATATACCTTTACGTTACAGTCGTTTTTTTCTCAAAAATCAGGGGATAAGATATCGTAATACACCAGCAGCCAACACTTGTTCAAAGAGCATGGTAAAAAAATTCATGTCATGTTTGAGTGCCTATTTTCGGGTAAAGCAGGCTTTCTTCCGCTCTGAAAAGGCATAGATATGGTACGTAAGTTACATACTTTTACGTTTCAGTCGTTTTTTCCTGAAAAATCAGGGGATAAGATATCGTATTACACCAGCAGCCAACACTTGTTCAAAGAGCATGGTAAAAAAATTCATGTCATGTTTGAGTGCCTATTTTCGGGTAAAGCAGGCTTTCTTACGCTCTGAAAAGGCATAGATATGGTACGTAAGTTACATACTTTTACGTTTCAGTCGTTTTTTCCTGAAAAATCAGGGGATAAGATATCGTAATACACCAGCAGCCAACACTTGTTCAAAGAGCATGGTAAAAAAATTCATGTCATGTTTGAGTGCCTATTTTCGGGTTAAGCAGGCTTTCTTCCGCTTCGAAAAGGCATAGATATGGTACGTAGGTTACATACTTTTACGTTTCAGTCGTTTTTTCCTGAAAAATCAGGGGATAAGATATCGTAATACACCAGCAGCCAACACTTGTTCAAAGAGCATGGTAAAAAAATTCATGTCATGTTTGAGTGCCTATTTTCGGGTTAAGTAGGCTTTCTTCCGCTCTGAAAAGGCATAGATATGGTACGTAAGTTATATACCTTTACGTTTCAGTAGTTTTTTCCTGAAAAATCAGGGGATAAGATATCGTAATACACCAGCAGCCAACACTTGTTCAAAGAGCATGGTAAAAAAATTCATGTCATGTTTGAGTGCCTATTTTCGGGTAAAGCAGGCTTTCTTACGCTCTGAAAAGGCATAGATATGGTACGTAAGTTACATACTTTTACGTTTCAGTCGTTTTTTCCTGAAAAATCAGGGGATAAGATATCGTAATACACCAGCAGCCAACACTTGTTCAAAGAGCATGGTAAAAAAATTCATGTCATGTTTGAGTGCCTATTCTCGGGTTAAGCAGGCTTTCTTCCGCTCTGAAAAGGCATAGATATGGTACGTAGGTTACATACTTTTACGTTTCAGTCGTTTTTTCCTGAAAAATCAGGGGATAAGATATCGTAATACACCAGCAGCCAACACTTGTTCAAAGAGCATGGTAAAAAAATTCATGTCATGTTTGAGTGCCTATTTTCGGGTAAAGCAGGCTTTTTTCCGCTCTGAAAAGGCATAGATATGGTACGTAGGTTACATACTTTTACGTTTCAGTCGTTTTTTCCTGAAAAATCAGGGGATAAGATATCGTAATACACCAGCAGCCAACACTTGTTCAAAGAGCATGGTAAAAAAATTCATGTCATGTTTGAGTGCCTATTTTCGGGTAAAGCAGGCTTTCTTCCGCTCTGAAAAGGCATAGATATGGTACGTAAGTTATATACCTTTACGTTTCAGTAGTTTTTTCCTGAAAAATCGGGGGATAAGATATCGTAATACACCAGCAGCCAACACTTGTTCAAAGAGCATGGTAAAAAAATTCATGTCATATTTGAGTGCCTATTTTCGGGTTAATTAGGCTTTCTTCCGCTCTGAAAAGGCATATATATGGTACGTAGGTTACATACTTTTACGTTTCAGTCGTTTTTTCCTGAAAAATCAGGGGATAAGATATCGTAATACACCAGCAGCCAACACTTGTTGAAAGAGCATGGTAAAAAAATTCATGTCATGTTTGAGTGCCTATTTTCGGGTAAAGCAGGCTTTCTTCCGCTCTGAAAAGGCATAGATATGGTACATAGGTTATATACCTTTACGTTTCAGTCGTTTTTTTCTGAAAAATCAGGGGAAAAGATATCGTAATACACCAGCAGCCAACACTTGTTCAAAGAGCATGGTAAAAAAATTCATGTCATGTTTGAGTGCCTATTTTCGGGTTAAGTAGGCTTTCTTCCGCTCTGAAAAGGCATAGATATGGTACATAGTTTATATACCTTTACGTTTCAGTTGTTTTTTTCTGAAAAATCAGGGGATAAGATATCGTAATACACCAGCAGCCAACACTTGTTCAAAGAGCATGGTAAAAAAATTCATGTCATGTTTGAGTGCCTATTTTCGGGTTAAGTAGGCTTTCTTCCGCTCTGAAAAGGCATAGATATGGTACGTAAGTTATATACCTTTACGTTTCAGTAGATTTTTCTTGAAAAATCAGGGGATAAGATATCGTAATACACCAGCAGCCAACACTTGTTCAAAGAGCATGGTAAAAAAATTCATGTCATATTTGAGTGCCTATTTTCGGGTTAAGCAGGCTTTCTTCCGCTCTGAAAAGGCATAGATATGGTACGTAAGTTATATACCTTTACGTTTCAGTAGATTTTTCTTGAAAAATCAGGGGATAAGATATCGTAATACACCAGCAGCCAACACTTGTTCAAAGAGCATGGTAAAAAAATTCATGTCATGTTTGAGTGCCTATTTTCGGGTTAAGCAGGCTTTCTTCCGCTCTGAAAAGGCAAAGATATGGTACGTAGGTTACATACTTTTACGTTTCAGTCGTTTTTTCCTGAAAAATCAGGGGATAAGATATCGTAATACACCAGCAGCCAACACTTGTTCAAAGAGCATGGTAAAAAAATTCATGTCATGTTTGAGTGCCTATTTTCGGGTAAAGCAGGCTTTCTTCCGCTCTGAAAAGGCATAGATATGGTACATAGGTTATATACCTTTACGTTTCAGTCGTTTTTTTTCTGAAAAATCAGGGGAAAAGATATCGTAATACACCAGCAGCCAACACTTGTTCAAAGAGCATGGTAAAAAAATTCATGTCATGTTTGAGTGCCTATTTTCGGGTTAATCAGGCTTTCTTCCGCTCTGAAAAGGCATAGATATGGTACGTAAGTTATATACCTTTACGTTTCAGTAGATTTTTCTTGAAAAATCAGGGGATAAGATATCGTAATACACCAGCAGCCAACACTTGTTCAAAGAGCATGGTATAAAAATTCATGTCATATTTGAGTGCCTATTTTCGGGTTAAGCAGGCTTTCTTCCGCTCTGAAAAGGCATAGATATGGTACGTAGGTTACATACTTTTACGTTTCAGTCGTTTTTTCCTGAAAAATCAGGGGATAAGATATCGTAATATACCAGCAGCCAACACTTGTTCAAAGAGCATGGTAAAAAAATTCATGTCATGTTTGAGTGCCTATTTTCGGGTTAAGTAGGCTTTCTTCCGCTCTGAAAAGGCATAGATATGGTACGTAGGTTACATTCTTTTACGTTTCAGTCGTTTTTTCCTGAAAAATCAGGGGATAAGATATCGTAATACACCAGCAGCCAACACTTGTTCAAAGAGCATGGTAAAAAAATTCATGTCATATTTGAGTGCCTATTTTCGGGTTAAGTAGGCTTTCTTCCGCTTTGAAAAGGCATAGATATGGTACGTAAGTTACATACTTTTACGTTTCAGTCGTTTTTTCCTGAAAAATCAGGGGATAAGATATCGTAATACACCAGCAGCCAACACTTGTTCAAAGAGCATGGTAAAAAAATTCATGTCATGTTTGAGTGCCTATTTTCGGGTTAAGTAGGCTTTCTTCCGCTCTGAAAAGGCATAGATATGGTACGTAAGTTATATACCTTTACGTTTCAGTAGATTTTTCTTGAAAAATCAGGGGATAAGATATCCTAATACACCAGCAGCCAACACTTGTTCAAAGAGCATGGTAAAAAAATTCATGTCATGTTTGAGTGCCTATTTTCGGGTTAAGCAGGCTTTCTTCCGCTCTGAAAAGGCAAAGATATGGTACGTAGGTTACATACTTTTACGTTTCAGTCGTTTTTTCCTGAAAAATCAGGGGATAAGATATCGTAATACACCAGCAGCCAACACTTGTTCAAAGAGCATGGTAAAAAAATTCATGTCATGTTTGAGTGCCTATTTTCGGGTAAAGCAGGCTTTCTTCCGCTCTGAAAAGGCATAGATATGGTACGTTAGTTATATACCTTTACGTTTCAGTAGTTTTTTCCTGAAAAATCAGGGGATAAGATATCGTAATACACCAGCAGCCAACACTTGTTCAAAGAGCATGGTAAAAAAATTCATGTCATGTTTGAGTGCCTATTTTCGGGTAAAGCAGGCTTTCTTCCGCTCTGAAAAGGCATAGATATGGTACGTAAGTTATATACCTTTACGTTTCAGTAGTTTTTTCCTGAAAAATCAGGGGATAAGATATCGTAATACACCAGCAGCCAACACTTGTTCAAAGAGCATGGTAAAAAAATTCATGTCATGTTTGAGTGCCTATTTTCGGGTTAAGCAGGCTTTCTTCCGTTCTGAAAAGGCATAGATATGGTACGTAAGTTATATACCTTTACGTTTCAGTAGTTTTTTCCTGAAAAATCAGGGGATAAGATATCGTATTACACCAGCAGCCAACACTTGTTCAAAGAGCATGGTAAAAAAATTCATGTCATGTTTGAGTGCCTATTTTCGGGTAAAGCAGGCTTTCTTCCGCTCTGAAAAGGCATAGATATGGTACATACGTTATATACCTTTACGTTTCAGTTGATTTTTCTTGAAAAATCAGGGGATAAGATATCGTAATACACCAGCAGCCAACACTTGTTCAAAGAGCATGGTAAAAAAATTCATGTCATATTTGAGTGCCTATTTTCGGGTTAAGCAGACTTTCTTCCGCTCTGAAAAGGCATAGATATGGTACGTAGGTTACATACTTTTACGTTTCAGTCGTTTTTTCCTGAAAAATCAGGGGATAAGATATCGTAATACACCAGCAGCCAACACTTGTTCAAAGAGCTTGGTAAAAAAATTCATGTCATATTTGAGTGCCTATTTTCGGGTTAAGCAGGCTTTCTTCCGCTCTGAAAAGGCATAGATATGGTACGTAGGTTACATACTTTTACGTTTCAGTCGTTTTTTCCTGAAAAATCAGGGGATAAGATATCGTAATACACCAGCAGCCAACACTTGTTCAAAGAGCATGGTAAAAAAATTCATGTCATGTTTGAGTGCCTATTTTCGGGTAAAGCAGGCTTTTTTCCGCTCTGAAAAGGCATAGATATGGTACGTAAGTTATATACCTTTACGTTTCAGTAGTTTTTTTCTGAAAAATCAGGGGATAAGATATCGTAATACACCAGCAGCCAACACTTGTTCAAAGAGCATGGTAAAAAAATTCATGTCATGTTTGAGTGCCTATTTTCGGGTAAAGCAGGCTTTTTTCCGCTCTGATAAGGCATAGATATGGTACGTAAATTACATACTTTTACGTTTCAGTCGTTTTTTCCTGAAAAATCAGGGGATAAGATATCGTAATACACCAGCAGCCAACACTTGTTCAAAGAGCATGGTAAAAAAATTCATGTCATGTTTGAGTGCCTATTTTCGGGTAAAGCAGGCTTTCTTCCGCTCTGAAAAGGCATAGATATGGTACGTAAATTACATACTTTTACGTTTCAGTCGTTTTTTCCTGAAAAATCAGGGGATAAGATATCGTATTACACCAGCAGCCAACACTTGTTCAAAGAGCATGGTAAAAAAATTCATGTCATGTTTGAGTGCCTATTTTCGGGTAAAGCAGGCTTTCTTCCGCTCTGAAAAGGCATAGATATGGTACATAGGTTATATACCTTTACGTTTCAGTCGTTTTTTTCTGAAAAATCAGGGGATAAGATATCGTAATACACCAGCAGCCAACACTTGTTCAAAGAGCATGGTAAAAAAATTCATGTCATATTTGAGTGCCTATTTTCGGGTTAAGCAGGCTTTCTTCCGCTCTGAAAAGGCATAGATATGGTACGTAGGTTACATACCTTTACGTTTCAGTAGTTTTTTCCTGAAAAATCAGGGGATAAGATATCGTAATACACCAGCAGCCAACACTTGTTCAAAGAGCATGGTAAAAAAATTCATGTCATGTTTGAGTGCCTATTTTCGGGTAAAGCAGGCTTTCTTCCGCTCTGAAAAGGCATAGATATGGTACGTAAGTTATATACCTTTACGTTTCAGTAGATTTTTCTTGAAAAATCAGGGGATAAGATATCGTAATACACCAGCAGCCAACACTTGTTCAAAGAGCATGGTAAAAAAATTCATGTCATGTTTGAGTGCCTATTTTCGGGTAAAGCAGGCTTTTTTCCGCTCTGAAAAGGCATAGATATGGTACGTAAGTTATATACCTTTACGTTTCAGTAGTTTTTTTCTGAAAAATCAGGGGATAAGATATCGTAATACACCAGCAGCCAACACTTGTTCAAAGAGCATGGTAAAAAAATTCATGTCATGTTTGAGTGCCTATTTTCGGGTTAAGCAGGCTTTCTTCCGCTCTGAAAAGGCAAAGATATGGTACGTAAGTTATATACCTTTACGTTTCAGTAGTTTTTTCCTGAAAAATCAGGGGATAAGATATCGTAATACACCAGCAGCCAACACTTGTTCAAAGAGCATGGTAAAAAAATTCATGTCATATTTGAGTGCCTATTTTCGGGTTAAGTAGGCTTTCTTCCGCTTTGAAAAGGCACAGATATGGTACGTAAGTTACATACTTTTACGTTTCAGTCGTTTTTTCCTGAAAAATCAGGGGATAAGATATCGTAATACACCAGCAGCCAACACTTGTTCAAAGAGCATGGTAAAAAAATTCATGTCATGTTTGAGTGCCTATTTTCGGGTAAAGCAGGCTTTCTTCCGCTCTGAAAAGGCATAGATATGGTACGTAAATTACATACTTTTACGTTTCAGTCGTTTTTTCCTGAAAAATCAGGGGATAAGATATCGTATTACACCAGCAGCCAACACTTGTTCAAAGAGCATGGTAAAAAAATTCATGTCATGTTTGAGTGCCTATTTTCGGGTTAAGTAGGCTTTCTTCCGCTCTGAAAAGGCATAGATATGGTACGTAAGTTATATACCTTTACGTTTCAGTAGTTTTTTCCTGATAAATCAGGGGATAAGATATCGTAATACACCAGCAGCCAACACTTGTTCAAAGAGCATGGTAAAAAAATTCATGTCATATTTGAGTGCCTATTTTCGGGTTAAGTAGGCTTTCTTCCGCTTTGAAAAGGCATAGATATGGTACGTAAGTTATATACCTTTACGTTTCAGTAGTTTTTTCCTGAAAAATCAGGGGATAAGATATCGTAATACACCAGCAGCCAACACTTGTTCAAAGAGCATGGTAAAAAAATTCATGTCATATTTGAGTGCCTATTTTCGGGTTAAGTAGGCTTTCTTCCGCTCTGAAAAGGCATAGATATGGTACGTAAGTTATATACCTTTACGTTTCAGTAGTTTTTTCCTGAAAAATCAGGGGATAAGATATCGTAATACACCAGCAGCCAACACTTGTTCAAAGAGCATGGTAAAATAATTCATGTCATATTTGAGTGCCTATTTTCGGGTTAAGCAGGCTTTCTTCCGCTCTGAAAAGGCATAGATATGGTACGTAGGTTACATACTTTTACGTTTCAGTCGTTTTTTCCTGAAAAATCAGGGGATAAGATATCGTAATATACCAGCAGCCAACACTTGTTCAAAGAGCATGGTAAAAAAATTCATGTCATGTTTGAGTGCCTATTTTCGGGTTAAGTAGGCTTTCTTCCGCTCTGAAAAGGCATAGATATGGTACGTAGGTTACATTCTTTTACGTTTCAGTCGTTTTTTCCTGAAAAATCAGGGGATAAGATATCGTAATACACCAGCAGCCAACACTTGTTCAAAGAGCATGGTAAAAAAATTCATGTCATGTTTGAGTGCCTATTTTCGGGTTAAGTAGGCTTTCTTCCGCTCTGAAAAGGCATAGATATGGTACGTAAGTTATATACCTTTACGTTTCAGTAGTTTTTTCCTGAAAAATCAGGGGATAAGATATCGTAATACACCAGCAGCCAACACTTGTTCAAAGAGCATGGTAAAAAAATTCATGTCATATTTGAGTGCCTATTTTCGGGTTAAGCAGGCTTTCTTCCGCTCTGAAAAGGCATAGATATGGTACGTAGGTTACATACTTTTACGTTTCAGTCGTTTTTTCCTGAAAAATCAGGGGATAAGATATCGTAATATACCAGCAGCCAACACTTGTTCAAAGAGCATGGTAAAAAAATTCATGTCATGTTTGAGTGCCTATTTTCGGGTTAAGTAGGCTTTCTTCCGCTCTGAAAAGGCATAGATATGGTACGTAGGTTACATTCTTTTACGTTTCAGTCGTTTTTTCCTGAAAAATCAGGGGATAAGATATCGTAATACACCAGCAGCCAACACTTGTTCAAAGAGCATGGTAAAAAAATTCATGTCATATTTGAGTGCCTATTTTCGGGTTAAGTAGGCTTTCTTCCGCTTTGAAAAGGCATAGATATAGTACGTAAGTTACATACTTTTACGTTTCAGTCGTTTTTTCCTGAAAAATCAGGGGATAAGATATCGTAATACACCAGCAGCCAACACTTGTTCAAAGAGCATGGTAAAAAAATTCATGTCATGTTTGAGTGCCTATTTTCGGGTTAAGTAGGCTTTCTTCCGCTCTGAAAAGGCATAGATATGGTACGTAAGTTATATACCTTTACGTTTCAGTAGATTTTTCTTGAAAAATCAGGGGATAAGATATCCTAATACACCAGCAGCCAACACTTGTTCAAAGAGCATGGTAAAAAAATTCATGTCATGTTTGAGTGCCTATTTTCGGGTTAAGCAGGCTTTCTTCCGCTCTGAAAAGGCAAAGATATGGTACGTAGGTTACATACTTTTACGTTTCAGTCGTTTTTTCCTGAAAAATCAGGGGATAAGATATCGTAATACACCAGCAGCCAACACTTGTTCAAAGAGCATGGTAAAAAAATTCATGTCATGTTTGAGTGCCTATTTTCGGGTAAAGCAGGCTTTCTTCCGCTCTGAAAAGGCATAGATATGGTACGTAAGTTATATACCTTTACGTTTCACTAGTTTTTTCCTGAAAAATCAGGGGATAAGATATCGTAATACACCAGCAGCCAACACTTGTTCAAAGAGCATGGTAAAAAAATTCATGTCATGTTTGAGTGCCTATTTTCGGGTTAAGGAGGCTTTCTTCCGTTCTGAAAAGGCATAGATATGGTACGTAAGTTATATACCTTTACGTTTCAGTAGTTTTTTCCTGAAAAATCAGGGGATAAGATATCGTAATACACCAGCAGCCAACACTTGTTCAAAGAGCATGGTAAAAAAATTCATGTCATGTTTGAGTGCCTATTTTCGGGTAAAGCAGGCTTTCTTCCGCTCTGAAAAGGCATAGATATGGTACGTAAGTTACATACTTTTACGTTTCAGTCGTTTTTTCCTGAAAAATCAGGGGATAAGATATCGTAATACACCAGCAGCCAACACTTGTTCAAAGAGCATGGTAAAAAAATTCATGTCATATTTGAGTGCCTATTTTCGGGTTAAGCAGGCTTTCTTCCCCTCTGAAAAGGCATAGATATGGTACGTAGGTTACATACTTTTACGTTTCAGTAGTTTTTTCCTGAAAAATCAGGGGATAAGATATCGTAATACACCAGCAGCCAACACTTGTTCAAAGAGCATGGTAAAAAAATTCATGTCATGTTTGAGTGCCTATTTTCGGGTAAAGCAGGCTTTTTTCCGCTCTGAAAAGGCATAGATATGGTACGTAAGTTATATACCTTTACGTTTCAGTAGTTTTTTTCTGAAAAATCAGGGGATAAGATATCGTAATACACCAGCAGCCAACACTTGTTCAAAGAGCATGGTAAAAAAATTCATGTCATGTTTGAGTGCCTATTTTCGGGTTAAGCAGGCTTTCTTCCGCTCTGAAAAGGCAAAGATATGGTACGTAGGTTACATACTTTTACGTTTCAGTCGTTTTTTCTTGAAAAATCAGGGGATAAGATATCGTAATACACCAGCAGCCAACACTTGTTCAAAGAGCATGGTAAAAAAATTCATGTCATGTTTGAGTGCCTATTTTCGGGTTAAGTAGGCTTTCTTCCGCTCTGAAAAGGCATAGATATGGTACGTAAGTTATATACCTTTACGTTTCAGTAGTTTTTTCCTGAAAAATCAGGGGATAAGATATCGTAATACACCAGCAGCCAACACTTGTTCAAAGAGCATGGTAAAAAAATTCATGTCATGTTTGAGTGCCTATTTTCGGGTTAAGCAGGCTTTCTTCCGTTCTGAAAAGGCATAGATATGGTACGTAAGTTATATACCTTTACGTTTCAGTAGTTTTTTCCTGAAAAATCAGGGGATAAGATATCGTAATACACCAGCAGCCAACACTTGTTCAAAGAGCATGGTAAAAAAATTCATGTCATGTTTGAGTGCCTATTTTCGGGTTAAGTAGGCTTTCTTCCGCTTTGAAAAGGCATAGATATGGTACGTAAGTTATATACCTTTACGTTTCAGTAGATTTTTCTTGAAAAATCAGGGGATAAGATATCGTAATACACCAGCAGCCAACACTTGTTCAAAGAGCATGGTAAAAAAATTCATGTCATATTTGAGTGCCTATTTTCGGGTTAAGCAGGCTTTCTTCCGCTCTGAAAAGGCATAGATATGGTACGTAGGTTACATACTTTTACGTTTCAGTCGTTTTTTCCTGAAAAATCAGGGGATAAGATATCGTAATACACCAGCAGCCAACACTTGTTCAAAGAGCATGGTAAAAAAATTCATGTCATGTTTGAGTGCCTATTTTCGGGTAAAGCAGGCTTTCTTCCGCTCTGAAAAGGCATAGATATGGTACGTAAGTTATATACCTTTACGTTTCAGTAGTTTTTTCCTGAAAAATCAGGGGATAAGATATCGTAATACACCAGCAGCCAACACTTGTTCAAAGAGCATGGTAAAAAATTCATGTCATATTTGAGTGCCTATTTTCGGGTTAAGTAGGCTTTCTTCCGCTTTGAAAAGGCACAGATATGGTACGTAAGTTACATACTTTTACGTTTCAGTCGTTTTTTCCTGAAAAATCAGGGGATAAGATATCGTAATACACCAGCAGCCAACACTTGTTCAAAGAGCATGGTAAAAAAATTCATGTCATGTTTGAGTGCCTATTTTCGGGTAAAGCAGGCTTTCTTCCGCTCTGAAAAGGCATAGATATGGTACGTAAATTACATACTTTTACGTTTCAGTCGTTTTTTCCTGAAAAATCAGGGGATAAGATATCGTATTACACCAGCAGCCAACACTTGTTCAAAGAGCATGGTAAAAAAATTCATGTCATGTTTGAGTGCCTATTTTCGGGTAAAGCAGGCTTTCTTCCGCTCTGAACAGGCATAGATATGGTACATAGGTTATATACCTTTACGTTTCAGTCGTTTTTTTCTGAAAAATCAGGGGATAAGATATCGTAATACACCAGCAGCCAACACTTGTTCAAAGAGCATGGTAAAAAAATTCATGTCATATTTGAGTGCCTATTTTCGGGTTAAGCAGGCTTTCTTCCGCTCTGAAAAGGCATAGATATGGTACGTAGGTTACATACCTTTACGTTTCAGTAGTTTTTTCCTGAAAAATCAGGGGATAAGATATCGTAATACACCAGCAGCCAACACTTGTTCAAAGAGCATGGTAAAAAAATTCATGTCATGTTTGAGTGCCTATTTTCGGGTAAAGCAGGCTTTCTTCCGCTCTGAAAAGGCATAGATATGGTACGTAAGTTATATACCTTTACGTTTCAGTAGATTTTTCTTGAAAAATCAGGGGATAAGATATCGTAATACACCAGCAGCCAACACTTGTTCAAAGAGCATGGTAAAAAAATTCATGTCATATTTGAGTGCCTATTTTCGGGTTAAGCAGGCTTTCTTCCGCTCTGAAAAGGCATAGATATGGTACGTAGGTTACATACCTTTACGTTTCAGTAGATTTTTCTTGAAAAATCAGGGGATAAGATATCGTAATACACCAGCAGCCAACACTTGTTCAAAGAGCATGGTAAAAAAATTCATGTCATATTTGAGTGCCTATTTTCGGGTTAAGCAGGCTTTCTTCCGCTCTGAAAAGGCATAGATATGGTACGTAGGTTACATACCTTTACGTTTCAGTAGATTTTTCTTGAAAAATCAGGGGATAAGATATCGTAATACACCAGCAGCCAACACTTGTTCAAAGAGCATGGTAAAAAAATTCATGTCATGTTTGAGTGCCTATTTTCGGGTAAAGCAGGCTTTCTTCCGCTCTGAAAAGGCATAGATATGGTACGTAAGTTATATACCTTTACGTTTCAGTAGTTTTTTCCTGAAAAATCAGGGGATAAGATATCGTAATACACCAGCAGCCAACACTTGTTCAAAGAGCATGGTAAAAAAATTCATGTCATATTTGAGTGCCTATTTTCGGGTTAAGCAGGCTTTCTTCCGCTCTGAAAAGGCATAGATATGGTACGTAAGTTATATACCTTTACGTTTCAGTAGTTTTTACCTGAAAAATCAGGGGATAAGATATCGTAATACACCAGCAGCCAACACTTGTTCAAAGAGCATGGTAAAAAAATTCATGTCATGTTTGAGTGCCTATTTTCGGGTTAAGTAGGCTTTCTTCCGCTCTGAAAAGGCATAGATATGGTACGTAAGTTATATACCTTTACGTTTCAGTAGATTTTTCCTGAAAAATCAGGGGATAAGATATCGTAATACACCAGCAGCCAACACTTGTTCAAAGAGCATGGTAAAAAAATTCATGTCATGTTTGAGTGCCTATTTTCGGGTAAAGCAGGCTTTCTTCCGCTCTGAAAAGGCATAGATATGGTACGTAAGTTATATACCTTTACGTTTCAGTAGTTTTTTCCTGAAAAATCAGGGGATAAGATATCGTAATACACCAGCAGCCAACACTTGTTCAAAGAGCATGGTAAAAAAATTCATGTCATATTTGAGTGCCTATTTTCGGGTTAAGCAGGCTTTCTTCCGCTCTGAAAAGGCATAGATATGGTACGTAGGTTACATACCTTTACGTTTCAGTAGTTTTTTCCTGAAAAATCAGGGGATAAGATATCGTAATACACCAGCAGCCAACACTTGTTCAAAGAGCATGGTAAAAAAATTCATGTCATGTTTGAGTGCCTATTTTCGGGTTAAGCAGGCTTTCTTCCGTTCTGAAAAGGCATAGATATGGTACGTAAGTTATGAACCTTTACGTTTCAGTAGTTTTTTCCTGAAAAATCAGGGGATAAGATATCGTAATACACCAGCAGCCAACACTTGTTCAAAGAGCATGGTAAAAAAATTCATGTCATGTTTGAGTGCCTATTTTCGGGTTAAGTAGGCTTTCTTCCGCTCTGAAAAGGCATAGATATGGTACGTAAGTTATATACCTTTACGTTTCAGTAGATTTTTCCTGAAAAATCAGGGGATAAGATATCGTAATACACCAGCAGCCAACACTTGTTCAAAGAGCATGGTAAAAAAATTCATGTCATATTTGAGTGCCTATTTTCGGGTTAAGTAGGCATTCTTCCGCTTTGAAAAGGCACAGATATGGTACGTAAGTTACATACTTTTACGTTTCAGTCGTTTTTTCCTGAAAAATCAGGGGAAAAGATATCGTAATACACCAGCAGCCAACACTTGTTCAAAGAGCATGGTAAAAAAATTCATGTCATGTTTGAGTGCCTATTTTCGGGTAAAGCAGGCTTTCTTCCGCTCTGAAAAGGCATAGATATGGTACGTAAATTACATACTTTTACGTTTCAGTCGTTTTTTCCTGAAAAATCAGGGGATAAGATATCGTATTACACCAGCAGCCAACACTTGTTCAAAGAGCATGGTAAAAAAATTCATGTCATGTTTGAGTGCCTATTTTCGGGTAAAGCAGGCTTTCTTCCGCTTTGAAAAGGCATAGATATGGTACATAGGTTATATACCTTTACGTTTCAGTCGTTTTTTTCTGAAAAATCAGGGGATAAGATATCGTAATACACCAGCAGCCAACACTTGTTCAAAGAGCATGGTAAAAAAATTCATGTCATGTTTGAGTGCCTATTTTCGGGTTAAGTAGGCTTTCTTCCGCTCTGAAAAGGCATAGATATGGTACGTAAGTTATATACCTTTACGTTTCAGTTGATTTTTCTTGAAAAATCAGGGGATAAGATATCGTAATACACCAGCAGCCAACACTTGTTCAAAGAGCATGGTAAAAAAATTCATGTCATATTTGAGTGCCTATTTTCGGGTTAAGCAGACTTTCTTCCGCTCTGAAAAGGCATAGATATGGTACGTAGGTTACATACTTTTACGTTTCAGTCGTTTTTTCCTGAAAAATCAGGGGATAAGATATCGTAATACACCAGCAGCCAACACTTGTTCAAAGAGCATGGTAAAAAAATTCATGTCATATTTGAGTGCCTATTTTCGGGTTAAGCAGGCTTTCTTCCGCTCTGAAAAGGCATAGATATGGTACGTAGGTTACATTCTTTTACGTTTCAGTCGTTTTTTCCTGAAAAATCAGGGGATAAGATATCGTAATACACCAGCAGCCAACACTTGTTCAAAGAGCATGGTAAAAAAATTCATGTCATGTTTGAGTGCCTATTTTCGGGTTAAGTAGGCTTTCTTCCGCTCTGAAAAGGCATAGATATGGTACGTAGGTTACATTCTTTTACGTTTCAGTCGTTTTTTCCTGAAAAATCAGGGGATAAGATATCGTAATACACCAGCAGCCAACACTTGTTCAAAGAGCATGGTAAAAAAATTCAAGTCATGTTTGAGTGCCTATTTTCGGGTTAAGTAGGCTTTCTTCCGCTCTGAAAAGGCATAGATATGGTACGTAAGTTACATACTTTTACGTTTCAGTCGTGTTTTCCTGAAAAATCAGGGGATAAGATATCGTAATACACCAGCAGCCAACACTTGTTCAAAGAGCATGGTAAAAAAATTCATGTCATGTTTGAGTGCCTATTTTCGGGTTAAGTAGGCTTTCTTCCGCTCTGAAAAGGCATAGGTATGGTACGTAAGTTATATACCTTTACGTTACAGTAGTTTTTTCCTGAAAAATCAGGGGATAAGACATCGTAATACACCAGCAGCCAACACTTGTTCAAAGAGCATGGTAAAAAAATTCATGTCATGTTTGAGTGCCTATTTTCGCGTTAAGTAGGCTTTCTTCCGCTCTGAAAAGGCATAGGTGTGGTACGTAGGTTATATACCTTTACGTTACAGTAGTTTTTTCCTGAAAAATCAGGGGATAAGACATCGTAATACACCAGCAGCCAACACTTGTTCACCAGATAAGAGCATGGTAAAAAAATCCATGTCATGTTTGAGTGCCTATTTTCGGGTTAAGCAGGCTTTCTTCCGCTCTGAATAGGCATAGATATGGTGCGTAGGTTATATACCTTTACGTTTCAGTCGTTTTTTCCTGAAAAATCAGGGGATAAGATATCGTAATACACCAGCAGCCAACACTTGTTCAAAGAGCATGGTAAAAAAATTCATGTCACGTTTGAGTGCCTATTTTCGGGTTAAGTAGGCTTTTTTCCGCTCTGAAAAGGCATAGATATGGTACGTAAGTTACATACTTTTACGTTTCAGTCGTTTTTTCCTGAAAAATCAGGGGATAAGACATCGTAATACACCAGCAGCCAACACTTGTTCAAAGAGCATGGTAAAAAAATTCATGTCATGTTTGAGTGCCTATTTTCGGGTTAAGCAGGCTTTCTTCCGCTCTGAAAAGGCATAGATATGGTACGTAAGTTATATACCTTTACGTTTCAGTCGTTTTTTCCTGAAAAATCAGGGGATAAGATATCGTAATACACCAGCACCCAACACTTGTTCAAAGAGCATGGTAAAAAAATTCATGTCATGTTTGAGTGACTATTTTCGGGTTAAATAGGCTTTCTTCCGCTCTGAAAAGGCATAGATATGGAACATAGGTTATACGCCTTTACGTTTCAATCGTTTTTTTCTCATAAATCAGGGGTTTATGATCCGCAATGTTATAGCAGCCGGTATGGTGAATGTTTCTATTTATTGCTCTCATGAGCTGGTGTTTTAGTGTTGTTAATCATTATTATCTATCTTTGGAAATGCACGGTCTCAGTTATTAGTTTTTCAGCAGTTATCCCTGTAAAATAGGCATGAAATTTGTAGCTTTTACCGTGACAAAAATTACCATCTTAATTTGTTCGGGTTATATGGCAGCTAAATATGGCTGCCAACTTCACACCGGTGCTATCGGGCCAGTCAAATATAATAGGTGAAAGTAGACAATTTGTGAATGAAAGTCCATTACCTTTAGATTCAAAGTAAACAATTTAGCATCAAATACATGGCATAGTGTCGGTTCGACAAAAATTGCTACAACCGTTACCTATTACCACAATTTCAATTTAACGTAATAGAGCAATCTGTGTGAGACACATCAGCCGACATACAATAAGTTTACGGTACCTAACCTATCTAATTATGACTTAATGATTTGGTTTTCTGTCCATGTCAGGTCGGTGTGTGAAACTGTGGGTAATTTTGGAAATGGGTCGGCTGGTCAGTTATATTTTATTTTTGGCGATCACCGTCCGACATAACTATCGTAAGGTCGGTTTAGATCAGTTTCTCTTCCAACTTAATAAAATATATGAAATATGAAAGAACGCATATTGTATTGTAAAGATAAAACGGGTCTATTCGCGTACAAAAATTATCAAAACATAATTTTGACTAACTTCGACGTTTCGATCAAGTTACTTTGGCCATGGTCACGAGATTAGTGACAATTATATTGTGATAAATTTTGTACGCGAATAGACCCGTTTTATCTGTACAATATGAGTTCAAGTTGCAAAAGCTTAAAAAGTGTTAGCGCATATTGTATTCGTTCTTTTAGTTTTATATGCAAATCAAGAAAAGAACAATTTGAATTTTGTGCTTTTGAAAAATGTGTCGTCGTTGATTTGCCAATGCTTGTTTCACGCTCAAAGCTTTTCTAAAACGTTTGTCACTAAAATCCTCGCTCCATATTTTGTTTTCTACAATTTGCAATCGTTTTCTGCTCGTAAATATGGAACAGTACGAGGCAGTAGTCCACGTATGAATGGCTGCATTGTTCCCTGCGACCCGCGAATCACAATATGACTCAGCGGCGGACTTACATACTGCAGTTCACTTTGATAGGATACTGATTGCGTTCAAGGTGAAGCCTTATTTGTATACGATTATCTCTAAATAAGCAGTCTTGTTGACAGAGACATTCGAAGCAACGATTTCTGATAAGCTCTTGTGACTGGGCTAACACCAACTGGAAAACATAAATTGGTGGATCGTGACATTACGCTGAGATTATATTGGTGACTTTAATTTTTTATAGATTATGGAAGCTTAAACCACGTAGACAACTGAGAATCCTTTTTTTTATATTTTGGCTCCACACTTTTGTGTATTTAGCCAGTGTCAAGTAATTGATAATTTTTCAAGTTAATTATATTTACGCAAGTATGTGTCAAGTCACAGTCGAAGTCATCAAGTCAAGTCATAGTCTAGTCAAAGTCATACTCCTAGTAAAGTAGTGGCAACTTTACTTGAAGCTTCTATGGAGTTTTGGAAATAACACGAAAAAAACGTTTCACCATCATTATACCATTTTCCCACACTCACGCCTATAATCCAGCACTTAACGAATAAAATGCCACCAATTTTATGCACTAACCCTGAAAATAACACAAGTTTTGGAAAATAACACAATGCGGCAACACGATCTTTTTCGTTTTCCCAACCAAGAGAATACTTAAATAGTAATATATTTGAAAAAGAAAAAACAATAGACGTGAACTCGTTCGCTTTACCACCATGAAGGTATGTATCGATTTGATACCGGTTTCTATGGAATTCGATTGCATAGATACTATCCAATAACATAAATACGTTACGTACGGCTTTCACCTCTTCGTACTTGTACTTCGTACTTTTATGGAAATAGCACACACCAAAGAGCATAAATAAATAGAGAATAAGTAGTATCTCACATTTACCTCAACACCGAGTTTGTGTGGCTCGTCTATATCATGTCATATTGACCGTATACTCGTATTTTATGGTGAAGTATTGTTGACTTAGTACGTTGCTATGCTCGTGTCTGATGCGTACTTGTGAAATGTGATGCTTGATTAAGACTAATTCGAACAATTTTTCATTTGGTTGCAATCATGTGTCCTTCACTCAGCAGATGAAAGGATTGAGTAACTGTTCTATGCTTAGTCTTTTTTATTTTTATTTTATAGCTGCACATAACAGATCATAGAAAATTCATTATAAAGCACCATGATTTAAAAATTACATAGTGAACAATTCTATAATCCAATCACACATGCACTCAGCCTGATTTAAAACAGTGATAATTACATACTTATCACAAAAACGAAAAGAGATAATGAGAAAGTAAGCACACGAGTGTACCTTAAATAATCAAACTTAAATAGAACTTAATAAAAATAATAATATAATAATACAAATAACTTTGTGTGAATTAAATAATTATATACACAATATACATAGTCAATTCGCCTTCTGGATGGTTTGTAAATCAGAATTAAAAGAATGGATAATGATTTATTTGTTCGATGTTTTCGAATAATTGAACTTTAATTGTATCGTTTTCAATAAGTTTTCAATTAAGATATAATTGTAGTTTAGTTTTCTGTATCGTAGATTTTGTCATTGTCATAAGCAGCTTTATTAAAACTACAACGAACCTTTTTCAATTTCAATTCAATTCAATTCTTTATTTGCTTGATTATAGATGATAGCCACAATAATTTGCTTCTCCAAATTCTACCAGAATGTCATAAACAAAAATTACACCTATTGCACACAGAAAACTGAAATAAAAAAATCCTTATCATTTCTACTGGAAAATTAGGAGACATCTTCGTAATTTATATACACTATAAATCTATCACTTGAACGTGTACACATAACATGGCTCATCAGCTTATTGATTTATGTTCTTGCTGCATAAATAAAGCTGATTTAAGGACCAGCTGGCATTTAGCTGGCAGCTGCAGTAAGTATTGACAACGTCTTTCGAACATTGAGATTAAGATTATACGAGTTATTGCAGAGAAATTCTAATCAATTCACCATTATTCTTAGTATTAATGTTGTCAAAACAACATTAATACTATGTATATTCATATGTAGACTACGTTATCTTCATTAAACATTTTGCTTCCTTTTGTAGATGTGTTAACAAGTTGTAAAATATTTTCACATGCATCCTAAAATTTTTCGACTAAAAAGTGTTTAATTCTAAACAACTGAACCGATTTGGACAAAATTTGCATACAATTTGTTTACGTTCCCAAAATGATTATAGGACAATTTTTATGATGGAAAACTTAGTTTTCATGGGACAAAGGGTACATTGCGGATGAAACTGCGGGGCGCACATAGTATATGTTATATTCTTAGAAATCTAAATAATGTCTTATTATTTAGATTTCTGTATAATGTCTTATTATTTAGATTTCTGTGGTTATATTTAATCGTCTTCTAACTCCTTCAGCGTCGTTTGGCTTAATAAACCCACTGAATTATTGAGCATTTGAAAAGCCTTTAGAACCACTTTATCCTCATGGGAATCGATTCAGGCAGGGAAAGCACAAATGCTTATTCCCTGGGTACGTCGCATTGGTTGAATACTTTTCGAAATGCCACTGGACAGTCGACAGGTGGTCAGCGGTCGGCACGCGCCTTTGCCGCACCTGTAGTACAGAATTATCGATAATACTGGTCAAAGTAGCCTGTAACTGGTCTGTGTGGCCACTCGATTGGTCATAACCACAACTCACAACTGTGCAGTGCTCGGTCCGGTTTGAGTGATGTCATTGTCAAAGCGTAATGTTCTGGTGATAGTTTTTCAAGGTCTATTTTGCTGTTGCTGTGACTAATCTATAATCATAATCATTTTAATTATATCGTAGCCAACGTCAGGGCATACTAGGTATTGTTTGAACTAATAATATACTTATAAGTACCTAACTAAAATTATAAAATAACTTTGTTTGTGTGTCAATCCCATTAAAATTGTGGTCGCAGATCACTTACACTATCGAGATCAATAAAGGGTACTGTGTATCCCGGAAAATTAAGAGTTTCATCAACGATTGAATCTAAATATATATAACTCAAAGGTGACTGACTGACTGACATAGTGATCTATCAACACACAGCCCAAACCACTGGACGGATCGGGCTGATATTTGGCATGCAGGTAGATGTTATGACGTAGGCAACCGTTAAGAAAGGATTTTTCGAAATTCCACCCTTAAGAGGGTGAAATGGGTGGTTGAATTATTTTCCCATAGGCCACGCCGCGGGCGAAGCTGCGGGCAGAAGCTTGTTAGTGATAAAACCACGGAATGTCTCTAGTATATCAAATACCTCGTGGCTGTGTAAAACAGAACAATGTCCGTCCTACGTGGTCTCCATTCACAAACTTTACTTGTACGTTTATTGTGATATAAACGTTTTATGACAGGACGTTAGTGCTTAGATGTGATAGTAGAGACACGTAAATGTTGCACGACTTGTGAATACGAATCCGATTTTCATTCACTTTTCTCATTTGTATGAACTTAGTAAGCGCTACAGTTGACATGTCTGTGCTAATTAAGCTAACTTTGGAGTAAAGCAAAGCTCTGTATGCAAAGAATCAACGTTAGATCCTATTATTTATTCTTTAGCCATGGTCTGTGAATGATTATCAGTCTCATTTTGATCGCTTATATTTTTATTTTATTCCAATCTTATATACTTATTCCTACAAAATTCGATGTCTTCGTCGGATACATACCTAGTATACCACAGTGTGGAATAAATCAAAATAAATGCTCCGCCTTGTAAGGTGCCCCACTTCTTTCTCTCGTGTCCTACGCGGGTACGATACACTGCAGTGCGAAATATGCAATTTTATGTTTCGACAAAAAATCCTGGTTTACTCAAATACATGCACTGATATATGACGTCTCATCTCAAAACTTTTTTGATTATAGGCAAAGAAAAATTTGGTTAAATAATAAAAGTAAAACGTTTAATCTATTGAGAACCTTGTAAATAACAAAATAAGCTGATATTCGTACATGCGTATAAAATCTAAAATCTCAAACTTTAGTTCACATCTGCTACCCCTTCAAACTCAGTCATCGAAACTAAGTCATCCATTGTATTGTAAACGAACGAACGTGCGTGACTTCAGAGTGCACCGAATGACTTAATTCTCACTAAGTCGCCGAACTCGCGTGTGCTCTGTACTGATATGAATAGCTTATTCTTTGTACTCATATTATAATTGATTTCTTTGATATTAACGAATGAAGTGGCATGGAAGAAGTAACTTCATTTAATGCTTGTATGGGACGTAAAAGAAGACCGTGTGAGTGATTTATGTGTTTAAATTTATTCATGGGCGTGGCCATTTCGAAATGGACGGTTGAAAAGGTCAAATCTTGTTTGATTATTTTGCTACACAAGCTAGATATTAAATGGTCGATTATGTACTCATGACCTTCTCATCAGACTTCAACCAGTTTCGTCGTGATTCACTAAGATTGCTCCTATTAAGTGCACTATATCAACTTTGTTCATAATATACGTCGTAAATAGTTACTTGCTGTTATTTATTCTTACCGAAAGTATTCGCAATTTTAAATCACAGTTAGTACCTATACTTAGTTTGACTGGCCCGATAGCTCAGTTGGTAGTAACCCTGCCTTCTATACTGTGGGTTGTGGGTTCGATTCCCACTCAGGACAAATATTTGTGTGATCAACATAGGTGTTTGTTCTGGTGTCTGGGTATTACATTGTATTCTATGTATGTTAAACAAAAAGTATCTAAATATTGTATCAGTTATCTGGTTCCCATAGTATAAGCTTTGCTTAGTTTGGGGCTGGATAGCGTTGTTTGAGATGTCCACTCATATTACAGCCCTTGCTTGCAAAACAAGTAATAGGTTGAAAAACGGAGGCTTTCGTAGGTTAAGCACGGAATATTTATTGTGTTATAGAAAGATAAACCGAAAAATAATTGTGGGTGGAATAGGATACCTCCTTCGGGCATATTCCCATAGTTACATGCTTTAAGCGTCACTTTAAACTCCCAACTTGTCCATAGTAACACGTGAAAGGCAAAAAAATCTGGGTTATGATGTTTAATGAATTGCCTATCGCCAATTTGAATATAAAGCTAAGTAGGCGAAATTAGTAACAAAATAGTATATGCAAACATACGAGCCGTCTTTGCTCAGTCAGTCGCACGCACTAAAGGAAGTGCTTCGTAGTTCGTGGAAGCTTCGAGCGGCTCGTGCGCATATCATGTTTCCGGTAGGTGCAGCACATCAATAGAGAAAGTTAAGCTTCTCAAAGGAACAGGGCACTCACTAACTCTTTCTTAATCTGCGTTATTGTCAGATAGAGTTTTTTTTTGTTTTTGGTTTCATACTCCTAGTAAAGTGGTGGCAATTTTACCAGAAGCTTCTATGGAGTTTTGGAAACAACACGAAAAGAGACGTTTCACCATCATTATACCACTTTTCCACACTCATGCCTATAATCCAGCACTTAACGAATAAAATGCCACCAATTTTATGCACTAACACTGAAAATAACACAAGTTTTGGAAAATAATACAATGCGGTGACGCGATCTTTTTCGTTTTCCTGCCAAAACCTCTCAGAGAGTGTTAGTAACTGTGTATTTATCTACTCGTATGAACACTAGCTGTAACAACAGTTAATGAGCCATTACATAACGTTGGCGGAAGAACTTTTTTTGGTGACAGGAAGAGATTACTGCAAAGTGCAATATACATAATGAATTAATGACAGTTGAAAGGTTACATGTTCGTATCGATAGTTGCTTCGTAATATCGTCATTGGGAACATGATTATGCAGAACATGTTATAGGCTCAACGTTGGCACTATATAAAGCATACATAAGTATTATATCAAAGGCCTGCGAAAACCAGTTTTAGCGTCTACTTGAGATATTGTTCTAGTGACAATTAACGTAAGGTCGCACAGTTCCCGCTACATCTAGCTAGCTAGTAGTTACAAACAAGTATATGTACTAAGTACTCGTGTAATCGTGTAATGGATGTTATCCAACGTCTGTTACATTACGTCGAGCCGGTGATTATGGGAACTGTCGCCTGGTGTAAATAACATTGTTGTTTCGTCACTGCGTGATATTGACATCATATTGTGTTCTGATTTTAAAATGTTCAACTAAGTCAGTAAGTGGTTTCTGTGTTTGATTTTCGGGTCTTTGATTTTCCAAGCAGCTAACTACCGCACCATAAAGTCGCATACCTTATTTCTAATTTACCATCTCTACTCCACTCCAATGAACCCCATTGAAAATTTTAGTACGAAATTTCTCTGTTCAAGTTTTTCATTTATATGCAACTGGGCTTTTCTTAATACTTTATCGTACAAAATGATCTTGTAATATTAATAAAAGATAAGTCTAACGTGGGAGCATGGTTAAAAATAAGAACCAAAAAACTCCAAAAGGGAGCTTTTACAAAATGTGTCTTCAAACCTTTTACTTATCCTATGACAGATATCTATGAAGAGACAGAATTTTTGTATTTGCATTGCATTTCTATGCCTATGGGACAAAAATTGCAAAATGTTATTACAGTTTCTAATAACAGTGCGTAATTGCACATTGCGTCACATCTCTAAAGGTTAAAATACAAAAGGGCACTGCAGGTGTACGGCCTCGTAATTGCCGAGGAATGTGCATTAGTTTTTACTCGATACTCTATCAGTATTTCCACCAATGTACAGAAGGTACTGGAGTTCTTGCGACCTGTAAGTATCCGTCTCTTGCGCAGTTATATCCTGTTGCAAAAAGTAGCGGCTGCTTAGACATACTAATTACCTGTTCTAGTATTTGTTTAATTGTAGTTTCCTGGGCACTACTGTTTTCTTTGCTTTCAACTTAACAATTTATTTATTTATTGTTGAGCTGACGCACGACCAAAGGGCTGGCACATACCTCTGCCAACGAATCAGCCTAGCTATTCAATGAGGGAATGTTACCAGCTTTTCGGGTACGCTTCCCGCAGAAGGTGATTTAAATTCTGTGTTTTATTTATAACCACTTTTACTTAAAATTTGGCTTTTAACAAAATTGAACTTAACGATTGATAAAGTGTAATTTGCTATGCTTTACATACACGGTCTACTTTTATCCTTCGACGTAAAACTGCTTTTGATGATTACCGATTGAACAGAACGGGTATCGGTCATTAACGCAACTGAAGTCCTGGAAGTCTACAAAATTCCAACAACCAGCAAAGCAGTTTTAGAGCACTTAATTAATTGCTTATATTTAGACAGTAAGTAGTTACTGTTTATTCATAGCAGATCTCCCTAGTCGAGAGCTCACTTCCTCCTATGACTCAGCCACTAGATCCGAAATCGAGTGGTGTCGAGTTAATTGTGTCAGTTGACAAATCGTGCCACTTTCTCCGCATCGCTCACACGCAGGCCTGAGGGCTCGGGGATCTCGCCTACATAATACATCATTACAATCGGCTCGTATATTAATAAATTGGACTCCTACACAGCATTAGAGTAGTAGACAAACTCTGAAACATGATTGTGGCTCATCAGTAGCCCGTGTGATTTAAAAACCGATGGACCAACGCCTACAACTCTCTACCTGTGAGAAAAAGCCCAGACCCAGCAGTGGGAACATTTTTTGTTGTTTTGGTTTGTCAAATGAGTTAATTAATATAAGTCATCAAGTGAAGTCATAGTCTAGTCTAGTCCAGTCATACTCCTAGTAAAGTGGTGGCAACTATACCAGAAGCTTCTATGGAGTTTTGGAAACAACAGGAAAATAAACGTTTCACCATCATTATACCACTTTCCCACACTCATGCCTGTAGTCCAGCAATTAACGAATAAAATGCCACCAATTTTATGCACTAACAAGTTTTGGAAAATTATTTAATGCGGTGACGGTGACGCGATCTTTTGCGTTTTCCCGCCAAAAACCCAGTGATAACTTCATAACTTGTAGCCTGATGACGGTAGGTCTGTTTAAAAAAACAACAATCGGAATAAGTCGTTGTTGACGAGTTCCAAAAAGACCTGTCAAACAATAAATAATAGCGTCCAATGATCACATACATAGATCCTGGACCATAACTAGGATTTCCTGTATCTAGGGACCCGGGAACTACGAGGACCATGATCCCAAAACACCCAGACACAGAACAAGTATTTGCGCTTTTTTTCTGTGCGCAAATACTTGTCCTGAGTCCTTATGAGCCAACCTGCCACCACACCACAGAGGCTATCAAACAAAGCTTTATATTGTAAGTATTCACTGCAGCTCAAACAGTTTGTGTACAAGTACAAAATACTTTAGAATGACGGCACACCCACTTACGATATTAAGTAAATGTCTCGATAAAATTATGCATATCCTCGTATTTTCTGAATGGCCTGTAGTACCCGGTGTGCTTATTAAATAAGGTTTTTCGTAGAATGAATCCGTTCATCTGTATTCATATCACGCGAGTGCCAGGTCGTCAGGG
Organism: Ennomos fuscantarius; assembly: GCA_905220475.3. Lineage (NCBI taxonomy): Eukaryota > Metazoa > Arthropoda > Insecta > Lepidoptera > Geometridae > Ennomos > Ennomos fuscantarius. The sequence goes on along the minus strand of HG992026.1, from coordinate 5,314,113 downwards.
CGCGCTCTCATGAAGCTCGCCCAAGAGCTCGAGTTCATGTGCCTACGTTGTCATCTGTCAAAACGTTTAAATTTTTACACAGTTCACCGCCCAACATTGCATTACAGCTTAAAGATTACTGCCTACGCAGCAATCTTGACAGGAAGCCCATTGTCCTCAATAAACGGGCATGATATTAACAAGTTATACTTTATTACGATCGTGGTTCTTGTAATATGGTGGAATTTGTAATAATATGAGTACTTATTGCATTGCCCGAAAACATTTGTTTGTTAAATCCCTATTTTTATAAGAAAAAATCTCTGTGATAAAAGTACCTAATCCTGGTCCTTTCCCAGAGTTCAAATTATCTGCATACCAAATGACATCAAGATCTATTCAGCCGTTTGGTCTTGAAAAGCTAATAAATAAGAGACAGACAAAATTATTTTAGAATGTATTATGTGTGTGTGTGTGTATATTAGTGCAGATATGGATAGGCTTAAAGTTACTATTGGTATGTAATTTCAATAATGACAAAAACTAGTCTTGAGTTTAAAAAAGATTCTACGCTGACTCCAAAATGAGTAAATAAAAAAAAATGTGGTGATGAATGTGCTTTTAGTAGAAATAAAGATACCGTTGTTAAGATAATAAATACACAACTGCATTCACTTCACAATGACGCCAAGACTGTAACACGACACGAGTATGATGAATGAAAATGCAATGTAAGAACTGACACCGAGAAAATTACAGGAGTTTGGTTCCCACGGTCTGCGTTGACGCTATACTGGCGTATTTTAATACATTTTACCATTTAACGTAGCCATGCGGCTAGCAATGGTCTGAGTAATAATTTCAATTCTACGCGATTACTAGACAGTAACAATTTAATCTTCATGCTAACGATTGATTATTATAAATCTATACACATACGCACTCCTGGTTCGAATACTTTTTTATTATTATTATAGTTATTTAGTTCTTTATTGCACTAAAAAATAGAACAAACGGAGGACTTAATACAACATATTTTGAGAAAGCGGTATTTAGGCGTGCATCAAAATTTGTAAGAGTAGTATTTGTAAAAAAAAAAAAAAATTAAACAAAGTGGTTATATACATAACAAGAATAGCAACATAAAATATCATATACATATAATAAAAAAATAAATAAATCGTGACAAATCTTTAAACCAGGTTAAGAAGGATTATTATAATACCGCTCTATAAGACAGATCATATTTGCTATGCACACTTATGGAGTAAAATAAGTATCTAATTATAGTAGCAAGAGCGCATAGCGTAGCGAGCATGGGTTCATAGCGGAGAGTAGGAGGATGCCCTCGCGTCGGCCGACAAGTGACCTTTAGGATTATGCGAACTAGGGAACCACACCCCTACTTTGTCGATAGAGGTATATTGTGGGTATATAGATACGCACAGACCCGTGAAGGCTGCGGCGTAAATAAAAATACATCAAACAATTTACGCCTTTATTGAATTAGTTTAAAGTTAAATGAATAGTGTAAGAGATTTTATATCGAGCTATGAACTTACGCCCCGATAGTTATTTACAAGTAAAAATTTTTATGAATATACAGAATTAAGCGTTTCATAACAGATATTGCTGCTGTAAGACGCTTTAGAGAAATTTTAATCAATTGCAATGTGCATATTATAAACGCCTTTAAATTAACCAGCAGTTGCACGTTTATTCCGCAAGAATGAATAGCGAATAAATTCATGAATAACTAATGTTGATTAAATCTGACATTTAAGTCATCGATGAAGGCAACAATTAACTAACCCGTTGATTTCAGAAATAAATAAAATGTTGACTAAACAGAAAAAGCAGATTTATTAAAATTATTTGAGTCAGTGGAGCAGTCATCATTATGAAATGTTCGATATTATTTAAATGTAGTCCACAAATGTCATTGACGAAATATCCAGTGAAATAATAAATTGTTCAGAGCTTCAGATGTTCAAGGATAACAAGATCTACATAATTGTATTATAATCAGCTCATTAAGTCTGGATTACAGCGGAGTCTACATCCAAAATCGTGAGAACTTTTTGTTATCCCTGAGATTTGAATATTTGCTTGCAATAGTTTTGTTAGTACATCCAATAGGTTGTTTTAGTAACAAATAAGTTTATTCAGAACTAAAACGTGATCTCGATTTAGGAGCTAAAGTTTAAGCTAATGTAGCTTAAACATAGATCTTATTAATAGGGCAATAAAAACTATACTTTTTTTATGTTAAGGAATGACGTGACGAGCTAGCCGTTCGCCTGATGTTAAACGACACGGCTGCCCATATCAGCTGCAGTGTCACTCGGAACTCTAAAGTATAGAGGTTTGTGTGACACTGCACTGCGCACGTCATCCAGAGACATCAGCACAATCTAGTAATAAGATTACTAAACTGTAAGATCAGATCATAAAGTCTCATTTGTCCAGTAATTTCACTAGCTACAGTGCCTTTCAAACCGGAACACAGCAGTGCTTGCGCACTACTGCTTGGCGGCAGAATAACTGGCAAAGCGGTGGTACCTACCTAGACGAACTTTGCAGTAAAGTCCTACCACCTAGTAAAACTTGAAGTAATCTGGAAGTTATATGTTGCCTTTTTAGATTTGGGTTCCAGTTTCACCTCTACGTACACTGATGCCCGCTGCCACAATAATGAAGAATTATTACCAATGCCACCCACCACAGCGGGCACCACTGGTGCCCGCTGTGGTGGGTGGTGGGGGAAGTGGGTTTATCAGGATATAAACACGTGAGAACTATGAGTTTCTTATGACCATCGTGATTTTGGATTCTGAACAGCAAAAGAACTGTCAAAACAGAAGTCGTTACTTATGTATGGGGAGATCGTACACTGGCTACAGTAGCTTTTGGTGTATGTACCTACATAATATACATCCATTTTAAAATAAACAATGTTCAAGATGTGGTTGTATTTGCGTCCCGTCTGTTATTCTAAGTCGATTGTTGCATGTAGCGAGGCGCCTAGGGACGCCCACGTACCCATAGGTACGTCTCTGGCCTCTGAAGTTATTTTAAGGCCGAAGCTTAAAAGCTCCGACAGCTTGAAAAAACAATTATCTCGACTGCGGCTATGGCTAACCGTTGATTTTGCGTCGTGTGTGTTTTCTAATTTTGATCAGCGGTTAATTAAGATTACGTTTGTAATGCGTTTACTTATTTGTCGTATATTTGATACAGTTTTGATTGATGCTTAATCTCGTGCTAGTTATCGGGTCAGTGACCTCTTTTTTGTACTACTAAGTTAAAGCGCGTGCCTCAAAAGGGCAATGGCACGTATTCATCACAATGATTTGTATTACTAATTTCTGTCTGAGACCTGCGCCATATCGGGCAGCATTGTATACTGGCGGTGAGCTGGCAAGCTGTACTCACGATTAGTTAGTCATATCCCGGCGTCTGCCAGTGTTGATTCCTTCAAGTGTTGCTGTACCTACTCATAATGCTACAAATGAGGAAATATAGTATGTATAAATGCAGTATTTAGTAAAAGGCAAACAATCTCAACCCTGGCGAGGCAGCACGTGATCTGCGCTGAAACAAAAATGCATGTAAATTTCGTACTATGTAGGCGGTAAGTCTCTCCGAAGACTCGATGGAACTGTACCATTTCTTCGCAGTCACGATATAAATTAAACTTATAAATTGATAAAAAATAATTCACATACAGCTTTCAGTGATAAAACGGTCTACAGATAATTCACTCGAATACTTATAAATAATAATGTCATGTAATGCAACAGCACATGCTTGTAAATGGGTTTTCATCTCCTTGCGGGTATATTTCATCTTGTTTGAATACGATACCGGCTCCAGGCCTACCGAACACCATAAATATTATGAGGCATCTTGAAAGGCGGGTATTTTTTGTTCATTTGACAAGTTTCAAGTACTCGTCGGTTTGGCGCATTGAAAGATCGCTCCGGGCGCGTTAACAAAGTGCCACCGGCGTTAAGCATCAAATTGCCAATCTGAATAATCATCTAAGAGTTCCAAGATCTTATCATCGCTTGAGTAACTCCGCTACAGTTAATTTGCAAGCCGGCTTTTGCCAAAGTGGGGAACGTACTGTGCATTAATTCGTTGTGACAATGTTAAAACGACTAAAATATACGAGGATTACATATACATATTATTTTCTGCATGTCCTTGTTTTATCACACTTTCAACTTTGTCGAATAAATTATGTACATTAGCTAACATTATTGGTTTAAATATTTATGATTTGTATAGCAGTATCGCCTGCTTAGTGCAATCAACAGATTCATTATCTATCTAAACTAATATTATAAAGAGGAAAGATTTGATTGTTTGTTTGTATTGAATAGGCTCTTAAACTACTGGACCGATTTGAAAAATTAATTTACAGTTATATAGTATCCTACATTATCCCTGATGAGCATAGGTGTTAAAATATCACACTAATATTATAATGGCGAAAGTTTGTATGTGTGTTTGTGTGTATGTGTGTATGTTTGCTACTCCTTCACGGCTAAATGGATTTGGACGAAATTCGGTACCAAGATAGCTTATACACTGGATTAACATATAAGCTACATTTTATCCCGGAAAGGTGAAATTTTCCCGTGGGATGAGCAAATAATAACAATACTTTTTATCCGCGGGTGAAACCGTGGGGCGCAACTAGTAATATATAAAATACCCGATTGAAACTGGAGCGGTTCGCTAGTTTTTCTGCTTTTATAGTGTTTTTTTTCTGCCAATCCCGTAAGTTGGTTGTAAATGAGATCAATTTTCACGGTAAAGCATGTCCTGGCTTTAGGGACGGATGGATGTGGGTTCAAATCCCGCTCGGGATTCAAATTTATTCTGAACATTTAAAATTAATCTAGTATTGGTTAAGATTTAGAAGTTAACAACAGGTTTTCAAAGACTCTTGTTGTCTGTATCTCCTTTTGTTTTGTGAGCAAAAGAACTTGGTTTTTTACAAGTCTTTTCCGCTCACCTGCAATAAACATAAACAAATATGTAAAAATGTCGTTAGATTACATCATTACACAGTATATCTCTCTCTCTCTGACATAATACTCTCAACGCAGATAGCTACCTACACGCACGTGAGCAAATAGTCTCGAGCACGCAATTATTTTCACCAGCTCGGGTTTATTTATATAGAACTAGTTGCGCCCGCGCTTTCACCCGCGGTAAAAAGTATTTTAATTATTTGCTCCTCCCACGGGAGCATTTCATTTTTCCGGAATAAAATGTTACCTATATGTTAATTCAGCGTATAAGCTATCTTTGTACCGAATTTCATCCAAATCCATATAGCCGTTTGAGCGTGAAAGAGTAACAAACATACACACATACAAACTTTCGCCTTCATAATATTAGTGTGATTCTCACAATATATTAACGCATATTACAGACAAAGTAAAGAAATTGGTCTCGAGCGATAGGAAGTCTCGAAATGTTATGTAAACGAGAGGTAGATGTTTTATTGTGTACGCGCTGGCCCTTATGAGTATGGTTAGTGGAAGGAACTTAATAATATTTGATAAGAAATCGGAAAATAGTTTTAAGAACTATTGTAAAATACTGTTTTCAAAGTTAATTTCTATTACAATCTTTAGTTTCACGCGAAATTTACCCTTAAATACCTGTTCAAAATTTTCCGGGATAATAGTAACAAATGTTAATTTCGGTAGTATAAGCAATCTATATGAAAAATTTCACCAAAATTAGTTCACCCGTTTTAGTGAAAACCATACAAACAAATAAATAAGTACAAGGATAAAAATAAGTCGAGATACACAAGTCTTGACATTAAGCGTTAGGTGTCTTGTCAGACAAATGACAGCCTACTTCGTGTTCTGTGATTCTACTACGCAACGATTAGGTACAACATCATGAGCACATCGATAGAATAAGATTAAAAAAAACTTTTTGCACAATACAAAAATACGCCTGATTTGTTACTCTCATGGATTTACTTTAACAATAATCAGCTACAAGCCGTCGTGGCTGGAGTCCCGCCGCTGGCTATCGGAGACGCTATCTAGGAGTCGGTCACGCACGGACTTGCACTGTGGAAGGAGATGGACCAAGGGTGAAGGTTACAGGGCTTGTCTTTCGACTCAGTTTGAGAAACCACAGGAATTCTTTCTCATAAAGATTAGCATTCAAAACAGTGACTAAATTTTCTATGGATTCGCAGGATTCTTATTTGTCTCGATCTATACTGTCTTGATTACCTTCAACGTCAGCAGTTCTATATTCAAGAGGATTGGAACTACTTCTACGTCTTTATTCAATCTATGTCCCCTATTTTACGCTTGAAATCTTCTTTTGCGTTAACCCCTTTCAAGTCTATGTTTGGACATAATGTTTATCCCATTTCTAGCTTATAGGTGCTTTGCTTTCACAACTCTGTAAATAACACGTAATTTCACTTACGTCTAAGCTCCTCCAAGGTATCCTTATTACAAACCGGTCTCTGGATATGGCTCCGAGGTGAAATCCAAGAAAAACATGGTTCTTGCTGATTAGAACGCTAACCTTGAATAATTCTAGAGAAAGAACCTTTTATGTAGCACTAAAGAAACCTTTGTAGATTCCTTGTGTTGAAAAAATTGGTATGATTTTATGATTTTCGCCATTAGATAGTATTAAAATTTACTTATCTTCGGTAAATGGCTGTCGTAAGTTAAACTGCGTGTCTAAAAAACGTGACAAGCCTTGTAGTTGCCACGGGAAAAGAACGATTGTCAAAGTGTGTTCTTGACTGATATAGTTTAATCAGATGCTGACACCTAATAATAAATTACGGTGTTATAAAACTACTTACTTGTTTTCATCGAATTAAATGGCTCATAATAATAATAGAAAACTGAATATACCTATTACTATCCCTAAGTAATATATTGGCTGTTTATTTGAATTTTTGTATCAAGACAGCTAAAGCGATTGGATGAAACTTTCCTTGCCGATTGTTTACTTTTTACTCGGGAATATATAAATAAGTGACTTGCAGGTGGCAATCGCAAGGCTAGTATTTTAAAAATAATGTGTTATTATTTACGTACTTACGTACTAAGGAAAGTACAATCTTCATCTCGTTATTTCAAGTATACCGGTAACACTATTGTGTAACAGAACAAGTGCGTGATGGTAACTGGTGAAATTAACGTTAATTAAAACGGACAGTGGTCGCTGCAGATGCGTTTTGAATGACCTGTTTGTACTCCTTTGTTCATGTGATTATGGAAGCTCAACCGCTGCTCAAAGAATATTTAGCTTTTTGTGTTCCCTCTATACATTATTTAGCTGATATATTACGTTTGTCCACCAACTCACCTGACAGTAACCGACGGACGGCGTGGCCGAAGATGGAACACGTAAATCTAGAAGATAGATAGATAAAACTCTTTATTGAAACACGACATTACAGAAACAATTTACAAGTACAAACTTAAAAATTAAGTGTCGAATTCAGTGTCAGCATGCAGCAGTTCATGGAGGCAGCAGGTTTGATTCCCGCGGCAGGACCAGTATTCGTGCTCAGAAAAAATGCGCAAATACTTGTTCTGAGTCTGGATGTTGTGGGACCATGGTCCTCGTAGTTCCTGGGTCTCTAGACACAGGGAATCCTAGTTAGGGTCAAGGATCTATGTATGTGATCGTAGGGCATTATTATTATTATTACTAGTGGCCCGCTCCGGCTTCGCACGGGTATAAAATATATAGTCTATGTCATTCACTGAACCGACTCGCTATTTATAGGCATGCCCACCCCGGCCGGCCGGAACCGCCGCAAACGCTACGTCCCGCAATTTTTAAATCTGTAATATCTTCGAAAATATTCATTTAAATCATATGCTGTAAAGGGCCATATAGATATATATTAAATCAACAATGTATTTAAGGTATTTAATTAGATAAGGATTAATGCTGTATTGGTTAAAATCGCTTCAATAATTAGCCATTATTTGTCGTAAAAAGTAAATGACAAAAAAATCTCATTGTGGGATATCCATAACGGATAGACATATACCATAGTGGAGTTTTCTGTAGACCTTTTTAATGTGTACAACACTTAGTACATTATTTTGATAAATGTCGTAGAGCTCAGCCTGCGTTTGCAATGTAAGCGGAAAAAATGCAATTATTTACGACATCACATTAGGAACCTCAAAAATACCAGTATTTCTCCACTATTTAATGGATGTTATTATTATACATATAAACCTTCCTCTTCAATCACTCTATCTATTAAAAAAACCGCATTAAAATCCGTTGCGTAGTTTTAAAGATTTAAGCATACATAGGGACAGAGAAAGCGACTTTATTTTATAATATATAGTGATAATGATTATTATTACAATGGGCAGTCTTATAGCTTAAAGCGATCGCTTCCAGACAGCCCAAGAAGGTAGCAGTACACACTATGCACGTACTAATAAATAATCTGTCTTTCTCTGCATCTCGCTTCTTACCCTTGCTTTCTGCAAGTTCGTTTCCCGAATGGTGTTTAATATACAAAATTATTATTAATTATATTATTATTATTATTGTTTTGTGAATGACTCCTTCTGTGATAGTTACATATATTACGCAGTGTTTAGTCTTCAATCGAATTCAATATAATTTATATTGTCTATTATATTCCATTTAGTTGGTTTATGTTTCCAAATCTGGTTGAACTTATGTGAGATAGCTCACGTTTCATAGCATCTTTGAATGAGTCAATTCTACTTGAGAAGAAATAAACGATTGTTAGAGTTCAGGGGTTCTGAATCATTTTTAAATCATTTTTTTGTTAACCGTTATATCTAATTATACCGTTGGACCAACGTTTTTGAACAAGCTTGCTTATCTTATCTATTCTATAAGTATAGCGTAACTTCTGTCAAACACTTGACGACAAAAAAGAAGTCAATATACTCAAGGAAAATAGTCACAAGATAATAGAATACCTACTATACTATTTAGTAACATTCACTATTATGTTTTATTTTATTTATTGTCACATTAGTTGTATACATTAGTATTTTTGAAATAAAACTTCATTACGTGCGCTTTACTTGGGGAGTAAGGTAGTGAATGTGTAATGAGGCGAACGGAAGTTGAAAGGTGTTGGTTAACGTAGATCTCCACTGTCAACATAACAAAGTATTATAATGATAGTATGTCGGGTAAAATGACAATTCACAATTGAAGGGTTGAGAATAAAAAGGGTTTAACTGTCAAATTAATAGTTTCGAGAAAATTGACTTTAAACTTTAACGGCTTTATTTTAATGTAGAGTGCTTATAAGGTAATATAAAAGGTTTATGTAAGTTTCAGTTGCTTGAAAATGTATTAATTCTATTTTAAAATACTAAATATAGTACTAATTCATACAATTACTGTAAAAATATAATATAATTAAATAAATATAATAATGTTTTTATGCTAAGCGAACTGTATTCCTGTGACAGATAAACCGTTTTTAGACTCAAAATCTCAAGATTTTAGCCTCATTTCGGTTTGAGGATGTATTATTGTAGATAAGTTTACGCTGAATCCAACGATACCCATAAGTCATTTTGTGAAAAAAATCAGTTAAACCCTTTTTATTCTCACCCCTTCAATTATTGTCAAGATGGCACCATTAACATTAAACAAAGTTATACAGACCGATAGATGGAGCTAAAGAAGTTTTTTTCAGTCGTGTGGTCTAAAGCACACTCGTTTTTTTATGTTAAGCTTATCTGTTTAGAATTACCACATATTTTATAATGCAAATCGTGTCCGTGGGTGTGGATAAATGTAATTTCTATGTAATGAAATATCACCTTTTCAATGGAGCCAGCTTGAAGCATTTGTAGGTGTACTTGGCGATAGATTATCACGAAGATTCGCGTAGACAACGCTGTGGGTGGTTTTACTTTTTATCGACTTGAGTTAGAGCTTTTTATTATTAAGTTTTTATCTCATATAAACTAAGAATAAGTACTAAAATTGTTTAAAACTTATGTTACTAAATCTAGGAATCATGGCGATTCATAGGTAGTTATTTCTAGTGATCCCCACTAGGTAAGCTTTATGCAAGATCATAAAGTATATATAAAAAAAAACATAAATTCGTGCTAAAGTTCGTCTCTTCTCACTAAAGACACCAAATTAATCACTCACTTTTTGTTTATGGGAAAGCCCGCAAACCTACAATGAACAGCGTTTTAAACAAATTTACGTTTAAAAGTATTTGTCTTTTTTGGAAATTTTTTGTATTTGTGTTTGTTTGTGTGTTATATATATATATATGTTTATATATATATATTGCGGGCTTTCCCATAAACAAAAAGCGAGTGATTAATTTGGTGGTGCTTGTATATATATATATATTTTAATATATTATATATATATATTATATATATGTAATATATATATATATAAATATATATATATTTACATCTCTTTATCTATATATATATGTACATATATTATTATTATTATAGGATGGATATATGTATATATATATTTTATTGATTATTATAGTCATCAGAAAAAACCATGACTTTAAAAACGAGCGCGATACGTCAAACACTATTATCGTTGATTAAACTTGTACTGTACAGTTAACCAAATGAAGTGTTACCTATTAACAGTTAGGCGACAGGAAACATTTGCATGTTTTTGTTTGTCACGTCAATGCGAGAAAAGAATAGGCGAGAATGGAATTTAGCGCATACATGCTATATAGATTGGTGCTAGGGAATGGAGCCAGGGGCCTAATCCAATCGAAGTTTCTTGGTGATTGTAAGCGACCCATTTGGAAGTAAACTATTTGTATGAACTTAAAGCTTACGGTACTCGCACATTGAATTTTATAGCAGATAATTTGGAACCGAAATTTCAGTCCTCTATATCCCCAGTACTGGATAGTACATAGTGTGTTGGATTAAAACATGTTTAAAGATACGGATACGTAGGTATATACATTTAAAGTTAGTCCCCCAAAGTTCATTGACTCACTTTCTACTCACAGTAAAGTAAAACAAATGCGATAGATCAATAAAGTTTGTGCTACGAAACCGTTGTGCTAAGGGCATCGAAATTATTCTTCGTAATTTTTTGGTTTTAATAAGAACTAATTTTTCGTAAATTATAAAAACTTTAAGGCTTTGTTGTACCAAGAATATTATAGTCATAAAAAATGAATGCGTGTTATCATCTTCCAAATAAGTAAGACCACAATAATAATTATAGTGACCATATTCGCGGATGTTTTGAATGTTAGAATACAAATATGGTGTACTGTTTGAAGTTTAACTATGTACGTTGTACCGTTAACCCTGGGTTAAACTTTAATCGATACAAGCTCGCAAATATGGTCAGCAATTTTAACTAAGTTAAATATCATGATAATGCAGATTGATTCAGACTCTGACCTAAAGATTGATATTGAAAAATGTAAGACTTAAAAAAATACACAGCTTATATTTCGAGCATCAATTACTGGGCAAATGAGACTTTATGATCTGATCTCACAGTCGAGTAATCTTATTACAAGACTGTGCTGATGTCTCAGGATGTTGTGCGCAGTGCAGTGTCACGCGAAACATTATATTTTGGAGTTCTGAACGACACTGTTCTGTTATGGGCGGCCGTATCGCTTAACATCAGGCGAATGACTTGCTCGTCACATCATTCATTAACATAAAAAAAAAAATCTATCCTCATCATGAGAATGCTCTTTCGTTACTATAGTACAGTAGTATATACAGATAAATGGAGACCTCATCTGCGTCCTATTTGATAAAACTCTGAAGTTCGTGATGTCATGACTATGGGGTTCCGCCTGAAATACGGTTATTATAGGTCAACGTGTGACCTAAAACTCATGCTGATTCGGATATGCATGATATCACACAACGTTACATTGTTGTGTTGTCCCCCCCTCTTCTAAAGTATACTGTTCTAGCTTTCGCCCGTGGCTTCGCCCGCGTGGCCTATAGGAAACGAAGATTTTTTGAAATAGATAATTCAACCACCCGTTTCACCCTCTTAGGGGTGGAATTTCGAAAAACCCTTTCTTAGTGGTTACCTGCACTTTACAAAGAACACACCCTCCATATTTCAAGTCTCTAGGACCAGCGGTTTAGGCTGTGCATTGATATATAAGTCAGTCAGTCAGGACTTTGAATTTTATATGTATAGATGTCTCCAATTTTTATGGCAAATTGCCTTTATTTTCTAAACACTACATTGATATAATAACTAATACTAAAAACTACCATACAAAAAATACATAAATAATATACTACTACTGTTGGTGACGACCAGGCTTAGGTGTTTCCAGAAAATAATACTATTGTGCGAAATATAAAGAAGCGGCAGAGTTGGCAAAAATATATTAAAAAATTATAATTTTACATAGAAACTAAACCGACATTTTTCTCACGTCAAAGCATAACGTTCTAAAAAAAAAAACTATAAAGCAACCAAAGGAGGTCCAATGCTTTAACCTCCGTGTCGCTTACAACTACTACAAAAAATAACATTTGGACTATATTGTAATGTAATGTTGTGTGATGTCTTTCTCTAACTAGCTGAATTATTATTTGAATAATTCATAAGTAACTTAATAACCGATCATTTACAATCACAATCCTTTTTACAGCCATGGTTAAAAATGTTCATAAAGTTTTTTAATATGTACTTGTATTCTCCATTCTTATTCCAATTCATCAAATCAAGTAACACTGCTATTCTAGTAACACCATAAAATATTATGTTCAAGTCCTGAGTCACTGTTTAATAGATTAAATGGAACGCATTAATCCGAGTGAAGGAGCGTCGGGCTTTTATTAACTGAATAGGAGCTTCAATTGTGGCCGTTGGACTTACAGAGCCGTGGACTCTCTTTCAAGACTATTTATAGAAAATGGGCTACTTATTACCAGATGCTCATAAAGGTACATCTGCTGAAAAGATGATGTGCAAGTTCGGAGGCCTGCTTTATTAGATTGGTTCACATTATATTCTTTAATCTATCGGTTGATTCATTTAATCAGTACCAAAACGCATGAACACGCGTAAATTTATATTTGACGGCAATGATTATGATTATGCCCTTTTCGGCATTTGTCTTTTCGCGGTTCTTATATCATTCAAATCCGTTTGATGAGTTTTGGCGGGAAAGCGAAAAAGATTGCGTCACCGCATTGTATTATTTTCCAAAACTTGTGTTATTTTCAGTGTTAGTGTATAAAATTGGTGGCATTTTATTCGTTAAGTGCTGGATTACAGGCGTGAGTGTGGGAAAATGGTATAATGATGGTGAAACGTTTCTTTTCGTGTTGTTTCCAAAACTCCATAGAAGCTTCAAGTAAAGTTGCCACCACTTTACTAGGAGTATGACTTTGACTAGACTGACTTGACTTGATGACTTCGACTGTGACTTGACACATAATTTCGTGAAATATCGATAACTTTATAAATTATCAATTACTTGACACTGGCTAAATACACAAAAGTGTGGAGCCAAATCCTAAAAAAAATCTGTTTGATCGAAGACATGTCAAATAGGGGAGAATATGGCTCCACATATTGTCAGTTGCATGAATCCATGAATCATGTTTTTATTTCAGACAAAACTAAAATTATAAATAAGAAAGTTTGCGTGTGACTGTTTATGTGCGTGTGTGTGTGTGTGTGTGTGTCTTGGTTCCTTCTTTACGTTTCATTAACTAAATGGATTCAAATTTGGAATGGGGATGTCTTATACGCTGGTTTAGCACATAGGATACGTTTAGTCCGCGGGTGAAACCGCTGAGCGTTGCTAGTAATATTATGCCAAATAAATTGTTTTGATACCTAAATAGGCCGATGCTTATCTCGTGGCTTAAACTTTTCTAGTATATTAAAGCTTGATTGTTAAAAGATTTATAAGTACTAAACGTACGGAGTTGTCATTATCATTAATCATAGTCATAAACAAAACAAATTCATTTTTTAATTATTTATACATATACAAGTAGATGTAATTATCCGCGTACGTATGTATAAAGATCTTGGTTATGATCATTTGTTTAATAAATTACGTAATTTGGAAGTACAATTATTATCACCCGTAACCATTCGCAGCTAAGTGTACCTTTCACTGTATTTTAAATTTCACACAAAAAAATTGTGTTGTGGTACTTGCGGTAGGTTCTTCATTGCGTAATCAAATATAAAGTTTGGTAATATGCAATTTATACTTCTCTTATGAGTCCTTTATGATCAGATTAGAATATAGATCACGCAATTTACGCAGATGCATGTAAATAATTGTACTTTTAAGGCTATAACTAATTACACGACAGCTTTTGTTTCATTTACGTCGGTCTATATATATAACAGAAACATTGATGTAGGTTTACTAGGTGGTAGGACTTTTCTGCAAAGTTCGTCTAGGTAGGTACCACCGCTTTGCCAGTTATTCTGCCGCCAAGCAGTAGTGTGCAAGCACTACTGTGTTCCGGTTTGAAGGGCAATGTAGCTAGTGAAATTACTGGGCAAATGAGACTTATGATCTGATCTCACAGTCGAGTAATCTTATTACCAGACTGTGTTGAAATCTCAGGATGATGTGCGCAATGCAGCAGTCATGCGAAACTTTACATGTTAGAGTTCCGAGTGACACTGTTCTGTTATGGGCGGCCGTGTCACTTAACATCAGGTGAACGACTAGCTCGTCACATCAATCAATAACATAAAAAAAAAAGGTAGCACTTAGCTAAAGATTAAAAAATATTTACTTAAAGCTTTCAATGCGGACAGCCTCTGTGATGTGGTAGTTGAGTAGTTCGACTCATAGCCTGGAGGCGGTGGGTTCAATTTCCGCAGAAGAACAAGTATTTGTGCACAAAAAAGTGCAAATACTTGTTCTGTGTCTGGATAAGATCGTGGTCTTCGTAGTTCCTGGGTCCCATGATACAGGGAATCCTAGACTAGGTTCCAGTGTGATGGTTGGGTGTTATATTTATTATTATTAATAACAACAGGATAAAACGGTCTGATGGTAGGTGACTGAGGAAATGTGACTAGGGCATAGAACACAAAGCCTTATTTGTTTGGATCTCTCTCAGATCATACCGACTGGAACAGAGTTAGTTAGAATTAGTTAATAAGTTAACTTTAGTTACATTTAAGATTACCACACAACGATGCCAACTCTGTCATCATTTGAAGCTCGAATGATCACAAAGTTGACATCATTATGAGGTAATCTTAAATGTAACTAAACTTTACTATTTCTCGAAATAGTCTCGAAAGATCTCTCGCGAACGCTCTTCTCCCAAGTGTTACGGGTCTCGAATTGCTCCTTTTCATCACAATGGTGTGTTGAGTCGGTGAGTGCACGGGTTTAGGGATTAGTGACTAAGTCTAAAAATTGCGTCTCCTTGTTCACAGATGTAGCGAGTTGCGCAGTCGCAGGCGCAGCCACGGGCGTCCCGTTATCTTGGCAGCCTTTTTACTGCGTGCTGCAACAGGACAGGCGGATCCTCACGGCGTATACCAGCGAAGAACTTGCTGTAAGTATATTTTTAGCTTATTCACAATAGAACCTATAAAGAATCGAATAACTTCTAAGGTTAACGAAGTAATTATGACATCCTGAACCTATTTTCCGTTGTTAAACCAGAAGTTCCAAATCTCTAGCACTGTTATTGCCATCGCCATCAGCCAGTTCCCACTGCTGAGACATTAAGATAGATAGAAAGATTTAGCATTCTTTCACATGAACAGAGTGTGTGGCCATAATCCACCACTTTACGAACGCTGTCCTTAATTATCAATACTCGACAACGCATATAAAACAAACAAATATATTGCTTGTTCAAAGGTAGTCAATCTCTCTTTTCCGTAGTCTAAATTATCGTATCTTATTTTCAGTAAATGGATCGATTATAAACGTTAAAAATTTGCGCGAGACGGTTTATATTTCGTAATCAGTAAAAATTATACATTCTGGTTTATTGGAGCTTCGTATAAACACAGAATACATGATAGTAAGTATAGTTAATCGGTCAACTCGCACGAGTAGATAATAATGCTTTCATGAAGGTTTTTTCACCGCGTAACCGACCGTCCGAAAACCGGATGTTGTTACAAAATTAGATTGTAACAGACCATGTTTTTGCCGAGCTACGAGTATACATACTTTGGTTTGTTGATATGCGACAAAACTGTGGCGCGTTGCTATAAAATTACATTTCATTTACAATACCCGAGAAGCCTTTAGGGCGAAAATGTGGCTTTTCAATGACATCGATAAAATGCAAATGTCTGTCAATACCATGCTAATATACACCTTAATTAATTAATGGATCTGTAATTAGTAACCCTGTATGTGATCTGCTTGTTTATTTTTATTGACCTTAATGACATGAATATACTACGAATTATCTAAAATCGCTATTACAAATATATAGCACTTAGACAAAACGTTATTATTTACTGTCCAAGGTTGTTGTGATTTAGAATAGAATAGAAAAACTCTTAATTGCGTATACCAACATGAAATAAACTAGGTATTACAGTACTAAAATAGGTAGCAATATGGGCGGCTTTATCACTAAAAGTGATCTCTTCCAGGCAGGTTTAGTGTACAGACTAAAGAAAATCTTAACTCTTTTTAAAAATGACTGGTTATAATATGGTCTAATGCAGTTTTATCCCCTGGCACGATTCATTTGTGGATTAAAAATATTGAATATTTCATTTTTATTCCGGTTTGATCCACTAGTTTGATTGTTTATTTTTTTTTATATTTTTCATTTTACTTTTCCAGTTAGATCCCCACAGACATTATGATGCGATTTGGTCCTGTATGATAATAAGCTTCTTCCTTTTTGTTTTTTTTTTAATATTAACGCCAAAAAATTCACTGGAAATTTAAAAATATATTGTTTTTTTAATGTGATAGCTTTCTACTTATAATGCTGTTCTCTTTTTTCATTTTAAATTCTCACCATTACTCTACAAATTGGGAAATTACCAGCTAGTTTCGTTTGTTCCGCTTTCCTAAACTTGTTCCAGTATCTTGTTTTCTACTGCTTTTTGTGGATTCGAGTTTTAAATTAAGGGGGACTGGATTTTCTTGATTTATTAATAATACCTTTGATTTGTAGCATACATGGCATAATAGATACCTGTTTTACGTAGTTTTCTTTTTCCATGTCAATAGGTACAAAGTGTGTGACGGCGATACATATTCTAATGATTACACACACAAACACAACTCTGTACAAGCTCTAATGAACTCGATTTGAATACAGTTTAATATAATAATTACATTTTATATAATTTATTATATTATATTTTATTCTTTAACCCATTATTGCCTGAATTAAATTATTTTTATTTTTTATTCAAATATTATTATTTGCATAGATATCAGAGTAATCTGCTTTACACATATGAGCATATTAATAACCCAACTACAATTCCTGCCGAAACGTATACTCTATCCGTTCGTTTGTGTGGCTTTAACACAAAAACGGCTGAACCAATTTAGTTGATATTTTGCTTACAGTTGCAAGTACCGAGAACAAAATATGATATTCTTAATCCCGGAAATTTAAGAGCTTTCACGAGAAAATACATAAAAGGGTGGTTTTAGTGATACAATAGCGCTTAAAAATTGTTACTGTGCTGATAGTTGACACTACATTTGAATGGTGTGGACCAATGATGACCATGCAAGAAATGCAATTAATTGTGTATTAATAACTAACTACGAACTATATTGAATCACACACGAAGAAATATACATTATTTTTATTTTCTTGTATAGATGATTATTACATTTGTTGGAGTAATCTTTGTGTGGTAATTAAGGCAGCATTCTGTGAGGCTGTGAGTAGTGATTGAATGCTGGTACCCAAACAGCGTGCTCAGACTAATGCCCTGCACTAAGTTTGATAGCGTTAAATTCGCCCTTATCCCTATAGGACGTTATGCCACTTATTCTACCACCAAGCAGTAGAGAGCAAGCATTGCTGTCATCCGGTTTGAAGGGCACTGTAGCTAGTGAAATTACTGGGATAATGAGACTTTATGACCTGATCTCACAGTCTAGTAATGTTATTACTAGGTTGTGCTGATGTCTCAGGATGACGTGCATAGTGCAGTGTCACGCGAAACTCTATACTTTAGAGTTCCGAGTGACTCTTCAACTGATATGGGTAGCCGTGTTGCTTAAAATCAAGTCATTCCTTAACATAAAAAAATATACAAATGCGTTGCAGTAAGAACGTCATAGACGTTCGCGAAAGTGCGAACTTAGCAGCTGCCAAACTTTAGTGCAGCCGGGCATAAGAACTCTACTATTAGTCTGAGAATTACCATTACTTCGTTATTTATGGTAACATTCACGATATCACCAAAATAATGTGACCAATGAACATTATTAGACTACAAAACACAAGACAGAAAACTTAAAAACTTAAACCAAAATAGTAAGTAGGTTCATGTAATTTATTGGTATCTAATACGAAATTGTCAATAATCATTCGTACTTTATTAAAATTCAATATACTCATAGGTCTTTTAAAACATTTTTGTACTACGCGAACTGAATAAGAATATAAATCGTTTGCGCCGAGCTTGCGCATCTCACACGACAAATGTGGTGCGTGGGCGCATGTTCCTCGGTACTCCGCATAAATCAAAATTAAGCATTCCACTCACTACACAGGTTTTTGCTTTGGAAAATAAGAACGACAGGTTTATTTGAACACGTTTTCTTGAGACGGTTCTGCCATGTTTTAACACCCTTTGAGGGAGCTTAAAATAATGAGTAAAGGATAATGCTTATTGGATTACTTGTCATAGGATATATTCATAATGGACACAAAATTTAAAATCGCTCGTTCTAAAATTGAAGCAATATCGCCTATTATTATTATTATGATTATTATTTATTATTTTTATTTGGCAAGAGTATTACAGCACAGTAAGCAGTTTTTAATATTAATTAAATGTCGTCGCAAAATCGCGTAATAAAGAGGAGGAGGTTTTTGACATTGACAGGAGGTTATAAAATGCATCGAGATATAAATCACCAAATAAAAACCCCCACGATCACATAATTAGATCCCGGACCCTATCTAGGATTCCCTAAGGACGCAAGAAATACGAGGACTATGGTCTTCAACACTCAGATTCAGAACAAGTGTTTGCGCTTTTATTTTTCTGTGCACAAATACTTGTTCTGCCGCGGGAATCGAACTCGTCGCCTCTGGGTTATGAGCCGACCTGCTCAATCACCACACCACAGAGGCTTTCAATATGTTTATGTGACTCACATAATGTTGATCAGTGTTTAAGACTTAATTCCTTTTTAAGTGCTTATAAAGTTTTTATAATCAATTTGCTTAAGTTGTTTCGTCCAACACTTGCACTTTATATAGCCTTATATACTAACGGTATGGATTTTTTAAAACATAGTTACAGTTTATTACAGTTATATTACATTCTATTATCAGTTATATTCTGTTCTAGTAAAAAACTGTTGATATATCGTACATCCTAAATGGGAGGCAAGGCAAACCCCCACCATTGAAAGAATTCATACGTAGACGTCATAAAACAGCCTAGTTTGGTACAATCAAAGGAAGCTATAGCCAAAATCAAACATTTGTGTTTTCACAATGATGTTTTTATGACGTTAAAATTGACTTTTGTAAATGTATTTCTAAAATAATTGAAGTGTTATGATCCACATACTGATTGGGTTAGCCCATTTAATCCTTTTGATAGTGGAATCCATCACGAGGAAAATTGTTACAGCCTAAGATTGAAAGATTGATAAGAGTCATTGAAAGTTCAATGGCTTCCAGTAACATAAACCAAATTATAGAATTAAATTAGACTGCGAAAGGAGCGTTTACCTCTTACGTGATGCTATTAGTGCGGGGCAGGACGTCTTCGAACAATGAGAGCGGATACGTGAAGTGAGCGAGTTCCGCTTCTCATGAAGACGATCGTCATTTGTCAGGAAGATGTATGATTTGTTGCTGTTAAACAATGTTAATTCAAAGATATCACTATACGTCACTACGTATAGTGATCTTAGAATTGAGTATCACTATATATTAAAGCTATTCTTTGAAATGACACGTTAAACTTTGCCCCTTATCTTATTGCAATATAGAATCAATTAAATTCTAGTATATAGTCTAAATAGTTTTTTAGTAGGTAGTCGTGGTTATATCATTGTAGTTTTTAGTTGAAGGAAAAAAGGCATTTTGCCCGTTTAAATAATAAATATAGTTATAGTGTATTGTATCCTATATTAGATTAAACCTTGCGTTTTACAAATTATGTTTTACTCTATAGCCATTGAAATGAAATATCCACATATGACAGTCACCTATACAATAAAGTTTACCAATTATTTTTTTTTTTTATATTAACTTTCGAATGGAATTTTAGACCAGTATCTGTAGTTTTACGTAATATTTAATTTTAAAACCATGTACATGCGTTCACGTGTTCACATAACATCATCATCAGGACTAACCTGTTCCGGTTTGCTCAGCGTCATACGCTTTTAGTTCAATAAAGTGTATTGAAAAATATACTAATACCTTTTATACGATGTTACTTTAGATTCCAGCATTTCTGTAATGGAGCTATGATAAAACTGTTATTAAAACTAGTGGCTCTGTGAGCTGTGACATCGCGAGGCCACTTTTGCATAGCTTAAAACTAAAAAAAAATTTTTACGTTTTCAAAGCCCATGGAAAAAGCATTAAACAAACGAGTGTTCTTTAAACCACACGTAGTAAACTTCTTTACCTCTCTCTTGCCCCTACAGTAATATATGAAACGTAACTCTTACTTTCTATTTTCACGTAGAGAGGGATCTTCCTCTCCAATTCGGTTCGCCTCACCAGCTTACCCCCAAGTCAGGTGTGCTTAAATAAGTTTTACTTCATAAATCCATAAAGTTAATAGTAAAAAAAAACACTTACAACATTTCTTAGGGAATCGGTTGAGCAATGAGACCTGTAGAAGAGAACAGCCGAAATACGCCGAACATACGAAATAATTTGGTCCAAGTTGAGATGAAAGAAAGAAATAATTTTTTGAGATGGAGACGCTTCGCGGTCCCTCGATCAAATATCACATATTCTCAAGGACAAAATATTTATATTTTCTAACTTGAATAGAGTTGAAGGTGGACACTTTCTTCCTTGTTTTTTATATACCTATCTATAGGCTTTTTGGAAAATCATTAACGGCTAAACTCACGTCATTAAAAGTCAAAATTACTCCGATCAGGCTTCGGACATATTCGATGTCCTTCTTCTGGGAGCCTGTTACTAACGCAAGCCGCGGCGGCTTTCGCAAGCACGTAACTGACTAATTTCAACTTTTAATTGAGATGAGTTTAGCTGTTATTAATTTTCCAAATATATAAATACGTTAGTTTTTAAACTAAGATATCGGCTTTTCTTTTAAATAAAATAAATATGTGGACACACGCACAGCGCTATCTAGCTCTAAACTAAGCAAAGCTTGGAAACCAGTACTATGGGAAACAGATAACTGTTACAATCCTTTTATACTTTTTGTTTGTAAATGCATACATAGAATACAATATAACATCCAGGCACAGAATAAGCATCGATGTTCATCACACAAATATTTGCCCTGGGCGGGAATCGAACCCACAACTTGCAGTTCAGAAGGCATGGATACTAGCAACTGAGCTATAGGGCTTATCAAAAAAAAAAAAAACTTGAAATGTTTTGAATTTTTAACTGATACTTTGTATTTTTCACGCTGCCGGACAGTCCTTCCCTGGGTTCTATGTGGAGAAGGTAAGATAGTGTTGTATATGTGGATTTTAATTTTCGTGCTCACGTTCCCAATGTTGATAAAATCAATGTAACACGTCATCATACAAAAGCATGTCTTTTCCAATTATAACTTACCTTGCGCTTCAAGCTCGCTTTTGACGGAGTATTAACGAAATTAAAGGTGTAACACCCGCCAATATTTCGTTTGCTTACAACAAGTGTAACTAGATGGCGTGATGCGACCTTAAAACACGCAAGCGTTTCGTTCAGTGAACTCGATATACATATCCTGTGAAATTAAAATTGTAATCAGGACAGACCATAGTATTCTGTGGGGCAGCCACTTGATTTCTTGAGTAGACGGACTTCCGGCTCTCTCGAAATTACTCTTGTTGCACTGAATTCCTACCAGGCGCTGCAGACAATATACTTCAGGCCCTCGCTTACATGAATTCAGGGTAACTCTCCTCCCTTGCTAGTTGTATCTACACATAAATAAATGTTGATTTAATAACTGAACTCCGACGTAATTACTCTGCGCCACGTCCCGTCACATCCCCGTTACAAAGGTAAAAAACGTTGTAAACGGATCAAATATGTTCCAACTTATCTTTGCTTCTTCGTCGCCGTGGTAAGTAACTAATAAAAAATAACTTACAGCAGATAAGAAACCAACAAATTGACCGTCATCGTTGTTGAGGTAAGGACAAATTTAATAGGTTCATAAATACCACTTATTTCACTTTCCTTTAAAGGAGTACCAAGTTTTATGCGTTTGCGTTCCTTTGTCCCGTTTCGTGGAATGATCTCTTGGTGTCGATGTATACGGCACATGGGTGATGTCATGGCCATATGCGACGGACCATGGAGCGCTTGGACAAATGTTTGATACAAATTACAAACTCAGATACAACCCATACGCAAATAATAATAACGATAATACGAGTATTGTGATAGAATTTTTACTAATTTTGGTATTGGACCTATATTTGTGAAACTGATATTAAATAAAAAAACGAGTGTTCCTATACCACACGACTGAAGTAAAACTTCTTTAGCTCCATCATCTTACTAGGTGGTAGGACTTTACTGCAAAGTTCGTCTAGGTAGGTACCACCGCTTTGCCAGTTATTCTGCCGCCAAGCAGTAGCAGCAGAACACAGCAGTGCACAAGCACTGCTGTGTTCCGGTTTGAAGGGCACTGTAGCTAGTGAAATACTGGGCAAATGAGGACTTTTTAGTAATCTTATTACTAGATTGTGCTGATGTCTCAGGATGACGTGCGCAGTGCAGTGTCACGCGAAACTCTATACTTTAGAGTTCCGAGTAACACTGCAGCTGATATGGGCACCCGTGTCGTTTAACATCAGGCGAACGGCTAGCTTGTCACGTCATTTCTTAACATAAAAAAAAACAAAAAACTATCGGCCGGTATAGCTTTTGTTTTTCTTTTGTTTAATGTTAATGTCGCCATCTTGACTATTGTAAATTGTCATTTTACCGGACATAGCAACATAATACATAACTCAAATTTTAATAAATGTTTAACTTTGTTATGTTGACAATGGAGATCTACGTTAACCAATAACTTTCAACTTCCGTTCAACTCGTTACGCATTCACCAGCTTACTCCCCAAGTCAAGCGTGCGTAAAGAAGTTTAACTTCAAAACATATGTATGATGTGATAGTATCCCGCATAAGCAGAGAACGTAAACTGATTCTAAATTCAATTAATTTAGGCTTAAAATCATTAGTATAAATGGATAGTGCCATCGATAGTAGGTACTCATGTCACTTCTTTATATTGCCAGTACACTTTATTTCAGAATGTCTCTTTCATCCTGAATTAAACTCTCTGCCAATGTCTTAAATATTGTATTGGAAGCGGAATCACACTATCACATCACATCACACTAATATTATAAAGGCGAAAGTTGGTATGCGTGTTTGTGTGTATGTGTGTATGTTTGTTACTCTTTCACGCTCAAACAGCTGAATGGATTTGGATGAAATTCGGTACCAAGATAGCTTATACACTGGATTAACATATAGGCTACATTTTATGCAGGAAACGTAAAAAAAATCCTGTGGGATGAGGAAATAATTAAAATACTTTTTATCCGCGGGTGAAACCGCAGGCCGCAACTAGTATTATTATAATAACTTGAAATGAAAATATATATTGTAAATTGTAGAAAATTGCAATAACGATGTCGATAAGGCTTAAATTGGTACACTTACTGTTTATATCGTCAAACTTCTCGAATTGAATTGTGCCACAAAAATGTAAAAGCTTAATTCGCCCTGAATTTAACCTTGCGAGATGACCAGTTCCACCGATAACTTCGCAATATCGCATCGAAAAACATATTAAAGTATCGAAGTGGGTCTGTGTACAATCGGACATTAAACTTTGGACACATATAATCGAAAGATGAGACTGCATTCCGAATACAGTTACTACTCGAGTTGCGCGTGGCGTAAGGTGCCTCGGTAGATATATAGATATTATTAGTATTCATTAACTTGAGCCTAAGGAGGCTTGATGAACTTATAAAACGGTTTCTATGCTAGTGATTTTGTTGTGTTCTGCTGAGTTACAACTAAGGAATGTTTTTTTTTTAAGTAAGTGAATGATGTGACGAGCTAGTCGTTCACCTGATGTTAAGCGATACGGCCGCCCATAACAGAACATTGTCGGAACTCTAAGGTCCGTATTACAGAACAATGCTCAATGAGTCGATCGGTGCTCAAGCAGAGATTTCATTCATAAAGTAATCAATTAGTGAATGAAATCTCTGCTTGAGCACCGACCGATGACTGAGCATCGTTCTGTAGTACGGACCTAAAATATAAATTTTCTTGTGACACTGCACTGCGCACATCATCCTGAGACGTCAGCACAGTCTGGTAATAAGACTACTCGACTGTGAGATCAGATAATAAAGTTTGAATTGCCCAGTTATTTCACTAGCTACAATGCCCACTCATACACAGTATTAGTGCTTGCACACTACTGCTTGGTGGCAGAATAACTAGCAAAGCGGTGGTACCTACCTAGACGAACTTTGTAGAATAGTCCTACAACCTAGTGAAATATGTATAAATAACCCTTAGTATACCTTCAAAACTCATGGAACCCTAAAATATTACTACTCAAGATATTGCTGTAGCATTTAGTAAAAAAAATCTTCTTTGAATCAATGAAGAAACTTTAATTTAAGAAAGGGCACCGAAATATGATTGAGATTATGGCAAAATAATCAAGACTACATTATGGCTTACCTGGGCTTATATGTTTCACTTACCTAAAGTTTTAGTAATGGGCGAGATTTCTCGAGGTCGAAATTGCATTCCCTAGTCGCAACTCTAGCAGCTTCTTAACTAAAATAATTTTAACTCAAAAAGTATTCTACCGAATCCAACAAACCTTTAAAGATAGTTGCATACTTTTTGTTAATAAATCGGAGGTTTTTGATTGTGAAGCAGTCGTGTAGATCGCGTAAGCGTGTCCTGAGCTTCAACCACGTAATTGTACCACCATCTCGTTACCGTTTACGATCCTACAAGAGATGCGATCTCACCGAAATAATAAGGTGCAGTTCTCTGATTAAAATAAAGTGCTCGGATGATGTATTGCTTCCCAACTGTTGAAAATAACTGTAATGCTTACAAAAGAAGAAAACATACTAAAAATATAGAGCAAGAAAGAGATGAATGAACGTATTATATTACATGGTATCGATCTCAGAAGCCGATGCTCGATAGGTTCTAATTTTTTTTTATCTTTTTCTTACAACTGTTTCCGCATGTTTAAAAGCGTTGGCAGTACAGACATGGATCCATTCAGTCCTAGTGGACTGAGGGAATTCAACACAGGTTATGAAGCGAGATTCGGAATTTTCACATCATCTAATTAAGCATAACACAAAACGCTAAAACATAATAATAGAATTTAAAATATTGGGAGAAGCCACTGATTCCTAAAATACAGTTTAAAAACTAGTTCGGGAATCTATGGATTTATTTAAATAATGTAATTATATTTATGTCGTAAACATTTTTGTACTTGTATTTGAATTGCTATTTGGGCCAACAAATTAGAGAATTGACGATGTGTTCAACTTATTGGGCAAAATAAAATACCACGAAATCACACTAATATTATAAATGTGAAAGTTTGTATGTGTGTATGTGTGTATGTTTGTTACTCCTTCACGCTTAAACGGCTGAATGAAATTGGAAGAAATTTGGTACCAAAATAGCTTATACACTAGATTAACATATAGGCTACATTTAATCCCAGAAAAGTCAAATTTTCCCGTGCGATGAGTAAATAATTAAAATACTTTTTATCCGCGGGTGAAACCGCGGAGCGCAACTAGTTTATTATAAAAAGCACTGCGTACTAATTTTCATCAATGCTTATTGCTAGAGCAAATCAGTTTATCTTTCAATGCATGTCTAAAACGTATTCATAACACTTAAGCTGTGCCTATGTTGCCATTCTGAGCTATCTTTTAAAAGTAAAACATGATTCTCTAAAACAAGGCCTGTGAGTTGCAAGCACGTTTGCTGATAGTCGTATATCTCCGCCGGGTTTGCTCCGTCTATTCTGACTGAAGTCGTGTCCCTAGGATATCAGGTAACAACCGCTTTCATTTAAATGGTACCTCGGATATAACTCGAGCTATTTATGTATTCGAAATGAACTAAGCTTGAATCCAGTTCCCGTAATTATGAGGAAACAAATGGATTTATGATGCAACGGGAACGGGACTTTAGCAAGCAATTGGCATAAAACTGGAAAGATTTGTTGGATAAATGCAATGAGGTGACGTTTTATTGCTTAAACAACACGCAGTAAAGTCATATATATCATCAATAACTTATAGTTTACGAGCTTCTGCCCGCAGCTTCGCCCGCGGCGTGGCTTATGGGGAAATAACTCTACCACCCATTTCACCCTCTTAAGGGTGGAATTTCGAAAAATCCTTTCTTAGCGGATGCCTAAGTCATAACATCTATCTGCATGCCAAATTTCAGCCCAATCCGTCCAGTGGTTTGAGCTGTGTGTTGATAGATCACTATGTCAGTCAGTCAGTCAGTCACCTTTGAGTTACATATATTTAGATTAATCGAAAAGCGTTGAAAGAGTTATGAACATTTCATGTATGAAATGCTTACGAACGTCAAGTTGTAAATGTTAAGACGTTCAAAAGTTGTATGCTATGTAGATGTGACAACGTTATAAATATAGGTAACGGGACACAAGCTTCAATTCCATTGAGCAGCGCATGTGTGAATAATGCAATACATTACCTCGTGCTCTTTCTTAGACTAAATTAGGTTCCAAGAGACTCAAGAAGAAAAAATAAAAAAAAGTCAACTCAATTCAATTCTGCTTGCCAATTGCAAAGCCTGAAAATAAGGGGGATAAAGTAGTCTTTATCCCCCTTATTTTCAGGCTTACTTACCTCGTCATACGTTAGTTATTGACTTAATTACATTAGATAGTAAATTAACATATACAACGTTGCTAAAAGTGGAAATAAACAACACCTTAATAAAAACCAATGTATGTATATATTGATATGAGAAAACTTGCATGACTGTTCAAATTGCAATTCTACGCACGTCAGGCTATGTACAAGTGTGGGGTCAATTCTTTCATAGTTTGGAAAATTAAAGTTCTTAACACAATAATGTAATTTATTATAAATTTCCATTTCAATAGTATAATTATTAATACAACAACGGTCGTTTAAAATGTATATGGAATATTATTATTATTATTGTATTATAAAGGTTTAGAGAGTACCTTCTGTTTACTTTTCATCAACATATAAAGCCCATAGTATTGGTGCTATAATCATATTTCTCAGAAAAATATTAGTTCATCAACTTTTTTTCACGCGTAGTCTAACATTTTATTGAAGCACGGACAAGTAATATCTTAACACATCACCAATTTAAATCATCTAGTATTTGCTACACGAAATTTGATACAAAAAGCGTGTATCTGTGCTGTGACTAGACTGCAGTGGCAGTCCACCCGATTGATGTCTGTGGCTATTCAAGAACACGTCTATAGCGCACTTAAATAGCCTCTTCTCCGGCTTCCCCTAGTCACATTCCATTTCCATCTCATCTCCGGATACATTACGCATTAAATCGGCCATAAATCATGCAAAGCTCAATTAAATTTTCTATAACAAACATAAAAAGATTAAGCAACTACGTTTTTGTACTCTCTCTTATTCCGTGGTAGGTATCTATTATAAAATCAGATCGGATAATTATACGATATAAGTTTCTAATAGTAGTACAAATATGCAAACTTTAGCGTAGATAACAGTTACAAGATCACCTGCAGTTAGTTCCACTTTCTGGACAAATTATCTTTCGTAATGCCACGTAAGATTAGATACGAAGTACGAAGTAGATACTTTGGTTATTAATTCCCATGATTTAAGTGAAAGGGAGGTTTTGAGTCCCAAGTAAGGCCGTAAATGCTACGAGTAAACCTTGACCAAACTGATACTGCTAAGTACTTGTGTACAGCATTTTGCTCGCATTTGAGTACCTAATTATACTTGTTTGTAATTGTATCATTACATATTGATATTTAAAAAAACACGCAACAGTGAGCAAATATCAGTCTCATATTTAAATGCCATTAAATTGCGAAATGATTAAAAAACAACATTTTAAGTAAATTAAGTTACAATTAAATCAGTAAATAACACTGGCTGACATTTTCCTTTTGTGATGACATTTTATTCTGCATTACATTGTGCCGGAATAGACAAAATTAAAAGACTGCCGTGAAAAACTATTTTATTATTTTTTTGTCTGGTGCTTTTATATGATAACTATAGTGAATTTGGCCTATTTTCTTACCTCCTAGAATTTTTATTCTGCATGAAACAACTACTACGAGTAAATATACATCAAGGGAATGTTACTAGATTTGTCATAATGTTAAAGTGTACATATGAATAGCAGAAGTTATTTTATAGCAAGAGCTTGTATCATAAAAGAGTATGCTTAAAATTAGCCTTGCACGCACGAATTAGCAGGTACGGGTGGATATATCAACGAGCTGTACGTACTTCGGGTTCTAATTTCACACTTTCACTGACCTATTTTTAAGCATTGTACAAGGTCCGCTTGCTCTCCTCGCTTGTTAATTTTCAATAGCCTGTTGATATCTGCTCTAGAATAACTTTAAAAGGAGTTTGGCTCCAGTCACAGTATAGTACACAAATTGTTCAAAATCATTTTGTACTACCTCTCGGGTATTGAATATTATTCCCGCCAAGAAAAAGTAGAAGTCTGTACTAAGCCTAGGCGGAAGGTCTGGTGAGTAGAGCAGGTGACGGAGAACTTACAACCCCAGTTGTTATAACTTGGAGACCGTTTGCCGTGCAGAATGAAATCGCGCGTTGTCTTGCAAGAGTGGCGAAGACGATTATTATCGAATATAATATTGAAACCAAAGTCAAATTAATGTCCTCCTTCTAACTGTTACAGTTAGTTACAGTAAATTTACTAAGTGGTAGGACTTTTCTCGTCTAGGTAGGTGCCACTGCTTCGCCAGTTATTCTGCCGACAAGCAGTAGTGTGCAAGCACTACTGTGTTCCGGTTTGAAGGGTAATGTAGCTAGTGAAATTACTGAGCAAATGAGACTTTATGATCTGATCCCACAGTCGAGTAATCTTACCAGACTGTGCTGATGTCTCAGAATGATGTGCGCAGTGCAGCAGTCATGCTTCGCCAGCTATTCTGCCACCAAACAGTAGTGTGCAAGCACAACTGTGTTCTGGTTTGAAGGACACTGTACCTAGTGTAATTACTGGGCAATTGAGACTTTATGATCTGATCTTGAGTAATCTTATTACCAGTCTGTGATGATGTCTGAGGATGATGGTCGCGGTACAGTTTCACGCGTAACTTTTTATTTTGGTGTTCTGAGTGACACTGGTCTGTTATGGGTCGCCACGTGGCTTAACATTAGGTGAACTAATAGCTTGCCACATCTTTCAATAAGATAAAAAAAGTTAGGAGTAAGTTCAACGGAATAAAGACTTTAAAGCCGCTGTACACAAATCCGAAAAACTTAAACAATGATGAACATTCTGTTTTCGTTAACTCTAATAAATCCATTTCGAGCTTTGTATTCTCTAAAGGCATATTAATGTCTTAACAAGGAAGCTACAGTAATTAGGTCATGCCTTTGGCCTGTGATGGACGGCAGATTGTTATGGCTGGTTGTAATGCCCGTTTGATGCGCGCCAGCACGCAGCTTTGAACTGATGTTCTAAAAACATACTGTCTATTACCGCTGATGTTGGGAAGTAGGTTTGACTTTAAAGGAAAAGAGAGTTATACGTCAATGAACAAAAGAGATTGAGCTGAGACACGCAATACTCATGATTATGTAACTTTTGGGATCTTTGGGTCAATATTGTAATCTTTAGTAGAATAATGTTAAATTACATTTGTTTATTTGTGTACGACAATATTGTTCAATGTTCACGTACATATATATCGTTTCGTTTTTTGACAATAATTCGCTAGGCACGCATTTAGAAGCGAGGAATATAAATTGTCTACCTATGGTGTAATCATTCAATTTCTTTTTGTGTTTGGCTCTTTGGTTTATGCAAACAAATTATACACATAGAGTTACGGCGGGAAAACGTAAAAGTACGCGTCACTGCAATTTATTATTTTTCTAAACTTGTGCTATTTTCAGAGTTAGTGCATGATGGTGGATTACAGGCATGAGTGTGGGAAAGTGGTATAATGATGGTGAAAAGTTTCTTTTAGTGTTGTTTCCAAAACTACATAGAAGCTTCTGGTAAAGTTGCCACCACTTTACTAGGAGTTTGACTTGATTAGACTATACTATGACTTAACTTGATGACTTCGACTGTGACTTGACACATATTTGCGTGAAATATCATTAACTTGATAAATTATTAATTACTTGACACTGGCTAAATACACAATAGTGTGGAGCCAAAACATTAAAAAAAACCTCTCTAGTGAATACTAAAAGCCCACAGATTAGAGAAAAAACAATTAACCTACAATTGTATATGCTTTGGTTGATAGATATAAATAAACCATCTCTACCTACGAGTTGATTATGATATGACAATTTAATAAAATAATTGTTTTTCAACAAAATATTGTCAAGGTGATGACAATTTGAGAGGTCCAAACCTTCTTTCGAAATAGGCTATTGATACCTTGCTGATAAGTATCTAAGATTTCCCCAATGTGATTTGGGTCATATTAGAGAGGAGGCAAGGACATTATGTACTGGTTTATATATATCTACTGTAATATGTATCAAGTGACAATAGCACCTGTTTCGCCGTCACGCTTCGCATATATTTCCACCGATTAAATTGACCGACGAGTTTTTGGCGGGAAAGCGAAAAAGATTGCGTCACCGCATTGTATATTTTTTTAAACTTGTGTTATTTTCAGTGTTAGTGCATAAAACTGGTGGCATTCTATTCTTTAAGTGCTGGATTACAGGCGTGAGTGTGGGAAAATGGTATAATGATGGTGAAACGTTTCTTTTCGTGTTGTTTCTAAACTCCATATAAGCTTCAAGTAAAGTTGCCACCACTTTACTAGGAGTATGACTTTGACTAGACTATGATTTGACTATGACTTGACTTGATGATTTCGACTATGACTTGACACATATTTGCGTGAAATATCATTAACTTGATAAATATTCATCAATTACTTGACACTGGCTAAATATACAAAAGTGTGGAGTCAAAACATGAAAAAAAAATTGACGCAATTTTTCCGACCCTTAAAATTTTCCGCTCTAGGCTCCAGCCTACTCAGCCTGCTGGTAAATTCACCACTGTCATCACGTGATGGCTGAGAATAGTTCTGTGATACGGGTGTAAGAACTTAAATAAATACTGAACAATACCTACTAATACTGAACTACCATGACAATGATTCACGGACTACTTAAAAACTCCTCAGAGGAAGACTATTTGGTACCGAAGATATTAATTAGATAATAAACAGTGGGCGAGATTAAGTAAAAAATGTGCAAAACATCATCAAATGCAAGAAGTAAACAGTTAAGTAACGTCTAAATAAAAATTTGTGAGCAATAAGCTCGGACTTTTGCTGGCAAGTTCGCAATCCTAGTCAGAGAATACTTTAGTACAAGTACAGAAGATTCTCTCCGTGAATCCATTTAAATAAACAGTGACTCTTGCTACAACTCAATAAGGTATAATTCAGCTTATACCTAGTCGCTAATATAGGTCGCAGTCAGTTTGTGCGTTGTCGTAATCCACAGTCTCTGACTAGGTAAACGGTATAAGACGTACTTGAAGATTGAAGGCGGCCGTATAAGGAGGAATATAGTCCACCGTGGTGATGTACTTGGACTACGACCGTTGTAGAGCTGAATGTTCCCACGAAAACCGGCCCGTCGGCTTCTAACGTATAATTTTTTGTATCAGCAAAGTATAGGCTTAATAGCTTTTGTAGGTTAAATTCGTATAATAACTATGTAAGATTAATTGATCTATTTATTGATAAGTAGGAATTTAGCATTTTGAAATTTCAAATACTTAAAACCATTAAAAATTGATTGCATCTTTGATCTGATGGTGAAGTAAATATGTACAGATATTAAGCCTCTGTTATGTTCGCTGGGGGCTGATTCTCATTGAAATATTGATTACGAGATAACGAAACTTATGGATACATAGTATATTTTAGTATGTGTGTCATTCCATTCAGCATGTCAAACAATGCGTAATTTTATCAAAATTCAATTTATTTTAATGTTAGTGAATGTGATGAGCTAGTCGTTCGCCTGATATTAGGCAACACGACTGCCCATAACAGATGCAGTGTCACTCGGGATTCTAAGATAATAATCGCGTTACACTGCACTGTACACGTTGTCCGGAGACATCAGCACAGTTTAGTATATAACATTACTTGATTGTGATATAAGGTCATAAAGTTTCATTTGCCCAGTAATTTCACAGCTTCTCCCTTCAAACTGGAACACAGCAGTGGTTGGTGGCAAAGTAAATGGCAAAACAGTGGTACCTATCCTAAACGAACTTTGCAGATAAGTTCTACCGCTTAACGAAGGAGAAAAGAATTGCAAAGAGCTCTACCATTACTTATTCCAGGGTCTAACGGTAGTCTCTATGTAATCTATTCGGCGATTATTATGTACTTACGTAGCACTTATTATTTATTTTATGCCCAGAATTTTTAAACATATAATATAATATTATAATTATAACATTTTATTTTTTATTATTTGTAACACTACAAAGTTTGTATGTATGTGTGTATGTTTGTTACTCCTTCACGCTTAAACGGTTGAATGAATTTGGATGAAATTCGGTACCAAGATAGCTTATACACTGGATTAACATACAGGCTACATTTTATCCCGGAAAAGTGAAATATTTCCGTGGGTTGAGCAAATAATTAAAATACTTTTTATACTTGGATGAAACCGCGGGACTCAACTAGTATAATATAAAAGTATATAAAACAAAGTCGTGTTAGTTACTACACCACGTATTGTTTTTGGATTTATTCTCGTCCAGAAGAGAATAAGTAATAAAATTGATGCCAATCAATAAAGAGAAAATCCTAAACATGCACATTCTTTGACGGAAAGTTAGGCGGATAGAAGTTTGCCGGGGCAACTAGTGGTTTATAAAAAAATGTATCAACACTGATATTGTATACGTTACCTAGTATACATTTCATTTTATTTTAGACTTGCTTTATAATTAGGTTACGTTTGTGACGAACGACCAACGTTGGTGACGTTTCCAAATATATAGTGTCTTCCGAAGATAGTTATTAAACGTAATAAAAAGCTTGCATACAGCACTAACGATAAATTTTACCAAATGAATAAATAAGACATGATATGGTATGAGCCGCTTTTGATTTTGTGTTTGCTGTGTGCGAGTGTCAATTAATATGAAACTAAATGAATGACCAAAAAAACAGGTTCCATTTTTCTGTGTGTTTTGTGAATGAAAGCCAGCAGTGGGTCTAATTAATATGAAACTAAATGAATGACCAAAAAAATAGGTTCCATTTTTCTGTGTGTTTTGTGAATGAAAGCCAGCAGTAGTCTTTGTAGTATTGGACGTGTAAATAAAGTAATGTTTACCGACTAGGCATGCCCCAAAAAAGCTCTACACACTTGGGTGCATATAGTCATAGTCATTATTTATCTCGGGGTAGATCACATAAAAAACCCAGATCAACCAGATGAAACGAATAAGTGGCTAATAAGTTTTTGTGTACTAGGGTGGCAACAACGACGGGGACTATGCGACGCGCAGTTTGCCTCGCGTGCGGTTGGACAGTGCGACTGCGGCGAACAGCGCTGGTGTGCGACTGAGGTGCTGGGCAGCGCCGCCATCCATCACAGAGGAGGAACGTGAGGAAGAGGAAGAAGAAGACGCAGTTTCTCTGCGAGCTATACCAGTCCTAGGTATGTATCTGAAATTACTTTATAAAGTCGGGCTTTGCACGTTGATGTATTAGTAGCGACATCTGTCAGCGGGTAGAAGTACTTGTTTCCACTCTTTTTATATCAGCGCCATCTAGCAAATGTAGAATCAATGTTACAATATTTAAAATTACGCCATCTAGTAAGAATTGTTGTAATATTCTACTCGACACTAGATGGCGCTGTATAACGATAAAATGTAGATGACGCTACCAGTATTCAATGAATCATTTTTCCATTGTAAATAAAGGCTACGGGCTAATCATAATAAAATTAATCTCTGTGCTAATGCATTTTAAGACATAGTCGTCGTGGAGAAAACGACTGTGAGTAATTTGACATTATACAAAAATAACTGTTGAATAAAACGAACTGACTTTGTAATTTCAACGATATAAATTGAAACTTACGTTCTATTTTATCTATTTATATATGTAGGTAATTATTCTTCTTATTTGAAACCAAAAAACGCTTGATACCAAGATACCAATTGATAAGTTAAATTGTGAGTAAAATTTCGGTACGAAGTATTGGAATGATGACTTTTTAATTACTATGACTAACACTGACTCATTCAAACATAACGATATTTTATATAGGTGTCTCCGTTGTGGGGTAAACCGGCTTGGGTGGGGTAAATCGAGCGACGTGTTGTCTGTCAAATTGCGTTATATACTCCCTCCGCTCAGAGACGAGACGGGGAGAGCACGGAGCGTGACGCTCGCGCACCCACCCGACTCCGATCGATTAGGGCTCCAGTTTCACGCCCCTGCTTACTTGTCA
This sequence comes from Ennomos fuscantarius, assembly GCA_905220475.3. Classification (NCBI taxonomy): domain Eukaryota; kingdom Metazoa; phylum Arthropoda; class Insecta; order Lepidoptera; family Geometridae; genus Ennomos; species Ennomos fuscantarius. The sequence goes on along the minus strand of HG992026.1, from coordinate 5,278,927 downwards.
CACTTTTTATGGGCCCCAATGTCAGACAGCGCTTTGGTGCATTTCTCAAATCTCTTTAATCTTTTGCCTCAGTGATCACGGCACGGGCGTAGGTTAGGAATTTCATATTATTTCGCTCGAAGTTATATTTCACAGCGAGATTATACAGTATATCAAAATACCCATGAGTGCTATGTACCCAAGTGTCTGAGTTTCTTATATTGAAGTCTGTTAATATACTGTTGAACATCTGCTTATTACGATAAATTTGCAAGGGACATGGGTTAAAAACCTTAAAGTAAGCTTTTTTCTATATACTGATTATAAAATTACCGCGGTTGTTGTGTATAAATATAAAAATCCTGCACTCTACTTTCATATAGACCTAGCCTATAAACATTCAACATCTTCATCGTGTCGTGTGATCATTATGGTAAACCCCCACCGCTTATGATAAGTCTCCAACGTAAAGTTTTATGGGGGAGACCTATGTTCAGCAGTGGATGTTTTCCGACTATTGTTACATCTTCATAATTTCTAGATAATAGTAACGCGGCTTTTAAGGGTCAGTAGAGAACAACAGCATTAGCCCGTTTAAAAAAAAAAGGTTACCGTCGTTCTACCCACCAGCGTCCCTTTATAATGTAAGCTAAAACGGGCATCGGGCGCAATTACAGTCAGACCGTTTAATTGACATCGCTCAGCTATTGGACACGAGCTTAGTATTAGTACGTGAGCTTTAGTAGATACGTGATATTGCGGTCATGAGCCTTGTTATAAAAGGTTCAAATGGCATGAAGATATTTTCTAACAATAGCTATCAATCAGTCAATGTCTCGTTTCTGCTAACTTCTTAAGTCAAAATAAGACGATGTGTTGTAAAACCAAGATAATACAGTTCTAGCGATAATAGTACATACATATGGAATGACACATAAAGGGAAAATTTTAATTTAGAGGTTCGCACTGCAATCTGTTTTGCGTGGCCGTGACAATTAACACAGGACGAACGACTAGCTTGTCACGTCAATCGTTTAAATAAAAAACATGCAACAGAACATGTAACAGAAAACCCTTTTAAATTTTGTTCCACTGAGTCATGAAAAAATCACAATATCGGATTAACGCGATCACCTTTTTAATCACCAAACAGCTTGCAAGCTTACATTTGTCCCTCAGATCTACGTTAATCTACCTACTACCTAGTCTGAAAGCTGACGAAAGAGTTGACGTAAAAATAACACCTTTGGTGAACCAAGTCTTTCAGGCGGGGTAAAGAAAACACATCTCGAGTGACGACTTCGAAATAGCGGACGTGTTCGTCTGAACTAATGTCTAATTCCGTACAAAAAATTCTTTATTTTTTTAGAGACCAAGTTTCGTCATAATTTGTGGTTTTTGGAAGGTGTTTCAAAATTATATGATTACTTTTTCACGACGTTCAAAATAGCTTTGAAATCATTGGAAAATTATAGTATTCAGAAAATTTATAGTAAACTATAGTTTCCTACTAAAGTTACATACAATAAGTGTTTATAAGTGTTTGTCCAAATTTTTCAAGTTACATTCGTGACTCCAATTTGACGTCCGGGAAATGTTACTGGTTTATCCATACAAACTATTTAATTTCAGTCTCAAAATTTCCAAATGCTTAAGTCTTCGTCAATTTTAACGTTACGTCATTTGGATGACGAGTAATCTTTGCCTTTATAGGTTCTTCATGACTTCACCTCTCACACGTCCAATAGTGGGTACTCTTCAAGGAACTCACCAACAATACAGTACCGATAGCTTACAATGGGGCACTGTCGCGACAGTATGTTATTTATAAGCCTAATGTAGACCAAAACACAGAATAAGTAATAGTAATAACGTACCATAACAACGGAGGAGTAATATATCAAGGGCCCCATTTGTTCAGGGGCCCGAAAATGTCTAATTGATCGCCTACATCCCATCCTCATCAGCCAACATTCACACTGACGGGACAGTAGCCTCATCTCACAAGGAGTAGGCTACAAAACACTATTCAACACTTAAAAAAAATGATGATGATAATAATAATAACGCCCAATGATCACATACGTAGATCTTGGACCCCAACTAGGATTTCCAGTGTCTAGGGACTCAGGAACTACGAAGACCATGGACAGACTCAGAACAAGTAAAGAAAGGGTTATTTTGTGTCACAAAGGGCCCCAATATATTAATTGTCTAGAGGCCCCGCAGTTTTATTGGTGCTTAATGCCAGCCATGTTCTGCGGTCGTGATTCATCGACTAATAGGGAAGCTAAGGCAGCCGCATCAGCACTGACATGCGCCCTGAATATTAAACACAATATTCGTGATACATACAAACAAAAATGATTCCTTATTCTATAAAATACGAAGATGGTTCGTTTCCGGTCGCAAATGAAACAACAAAATTGAATTTTTTTTTATGTTAAGGAATGACGTGCCGAGCTAGCCGTTCGCTTGATGTTAACCGACACGGCTGCCCATACCAGCTGCAGTGTCACTCGGAACTCTAAAGTATAGAGGTTCGCGTGACACTGCACTGCGCACGTCATCCAGAGACATCAGCACAATCTAGTAATAAGATTACTAAACTGTGAGATCAGATCATAAAGTCTCATTTGCCCAGTAATTTCACTAGCTGCAGTGACCTTCAAACCGGAACACAGCAGTGCTTGCGCACTACTGCTTGGCGGCAGAATAACTGGCAAAGCGGTGGTACCTACCTAGACGAACTTTGCAGTAAAGTCCTACCACCTAGTAAAATTTACAGTGCAAGCACTCATAAGGGTGCTAATAAAAGTTTTAGCGGAATCTTTTCTAAAAATCGCATTGGAATTTGTATCGTTGAAACAGGAAAATTATATACAACAATTATAATTATTATTATACTAATTAACAGAATCAATTTACCTATTATTCTCGTTCCTAAGTACGTAATCATATTTTATAAATAAACAAACAATAGAATAAATATGTTTGAAATGTTTGACGTTGCGTTAGAATTAGTTTAATTTCCTTTTGATTTATCTATTGTAACCAATTAGTGTAGTACTTGATTATAAATGTAAAGGAAAATTTTCGTAAACTACTTATATCAGGTGTATTCTATAAACTTATTTTGAATTTTTGCATCGATCAAAATAAATGTTTTGAAAGTTGGCTATGGTTCTGTAGCAAATCGATTGACCGAACGAACGAAATGAACGAAGCCTCTGCTTCAACTCGTGCTTTCATCTATCCGGATGTTTGTACTCGCGTACAGGTCGTACTTTTCAACGAATCTTAATGTAACTTGGTACACAGATTTTACATCTTCACGGAATTTTCGTCGTGCGTTCGATTTTTGATTGTAGGTGTATTTCCGCCAAAAAGGGGGGAGTTTGCTGCTGTGCCATATACCAGCCAATTTTGATAACATTGGGCCTGAACATTGGGTACTCAATTCTAAATAAGTATTTCAAACATGAACAAAATCGGTTAAGAGGTTGTCAACACATAAGGTCGTGAGTTTTGAGTTTAATACCCAATGGAGTTTAAAGGTACTGAATTATAAACACGATGATGTGAAAAAGTGGTATTAAGCAGATTTTCCTTGATTATGGTCAATATGACGTGCTAGTGAGGTCTAAATGTTAGCAAAACTACCAGTTTAGTAACATACGACACACATAAAAAAAAGTCCTTCTAATGTGACACATAACGTTTTTAAAAGCTTTTAACATGACTTGCCCATAAATATAAAGTAAATTATCGTCTGAGAAAATGTTATTGATCAATAAAAAGGCAAGAGATCGCACGTGCCCTTAAAAGGCGTTGTGACCGTCTGCCGCCCAGACTTGACCAGACAGGCGCTATTGAACTTACAGCAAGCATTGATTCAGTTGACACAAGATACATTTTATGGAGCTTTGAAATTGAAATCAAACTAGAATGAAACAGGCAAGTAATTTTTAAAATTCTACAATTTTTTCTACGTTTGACAACTGCTCTCCTGATGGATAAAGACGATTTTTTTAAATGTTAATGAATGACGTGACGCGCTAGTCTTTCGCCTTCTACGCGACACGACCGCCCATACCGTTGCAGTGTCACTCGGTACTCTACATTATAAAGTTCCGCGTGACACTGCACTGCGGACGTCATCCTGAGACATCAGCACCGGCTTTGAGATCAGGTCAAAAAGTCTTTTTTGCAAACCGGAACACAGTAGTGATTGCACACTACTGTTTGGCGGCAGAATGGCAAAGCGGTGGTTCCTACGTAGAAGAACTTTGCATAAAGTCCTACCACCTAGTAAAGTGATGCTTGCTAAGATAGCAAAAAGATACTATTAAAACTAAACTTACTTTTTTTGTTTATGTATCGATTGTTACTATATGTAACAATCGATACATAAACTCCTATCAGGTTTTTTGGCGGGAAAACGAAAAAGATCGCGTCGCCGCATTTATTTTCCAAAACTTGTGTTATTTTCAGTATTACTGCAAAAAGTTGGTGGCATTCTATTTGTTAAGTGCTGAATTATAGGCATGAATGTGGGAAAGTGGTATAATGATGGTGAAACGTTTCTTTTCGTGTTGTTTCCAAAACTCCATAGAAGCTTCTGGTAAAGTTGCCACCACTTTACTAGGAGCATGACTTGACTAGACTATGACTGAAATTGATGACTTGGACTGTGACTTAACTTGACTTGACACATTATATACTATTAATTAACTTGAGAAATTATGAATTACTTGACACTGGCTAAATACACAAAAGTGTGGAGCCAAAACAAAACAAAATAATACAAGTTTTGGAAAATAATACAATGCGGTGACGCAATCTTTTTCGCTTTCCCGCCAAAAACCCTTAACATTATTACTTCGCCATGTTTCTCACTAAAACCTTATCTACATTTGATCGAAACTATACGTCCAATAAAATATCCATTACGTTGTAAACAATTAGTTCAATTAATCAAAATCATATCACTCTCTCTTTCTCTCATACACTGTTTTTCTTGAGTTATGATTTGTGGGAGCGTGGGTGTAAATTTTCCATTCTTATTTTATTTGCCTTAGAAATATTTTTACTTCGCCAAGCTTCTCACTAAAACTTTATCTACATTTAATCGAATCTAAACGTCCAATAAAATAGCCATATTATACATATAAAATTCTAAATTCTGACTGACTGACTGACTTATAGGTAGGTATATCAACGCAGAGCCTAAACCGCTGGTCCTAGAGACTTGAAATTTGAAGCGTGTGTTCTTTGTAAAGTGTAAGAATCCACTAAGAAAGGGTTTTCAAAATTCCATCCCTAAGAGGGTAAAATGGGTGGTTGAATTATTTATGAAAAAAATCATTTTTTTGCTATAGGCCACGCGGGCGATGCCACGTGAAGAAGCTAGTTACGTTATAAACGATTAGTTCATTTAACCAAAATAATCGCTTCACGGTCTTAAAACAAAACAGTGGCACAGTCTAGTAATATGATAGTGGCTATCAAATCACTTTAGGTTGCAATTACAATAACGTAGGTAGTTTGACTCGTCCAATAGAGTGATTCATAACAATATTTTAAATTTCGATTTGCTGATGCATTTCCACTGTTCTATCCACTGATAGGACAACTGGCGCGTGTATATGTGCTTACAGCTTAGGGCTGGCAGTTTCAAATAAAATGTTTATAAATACGCGTTTTCAAAAAGTAATCATAAATGTTTTCACTTTTGAAGTAAATCTTTTTTACGCACGCTTGACTTGAGGCGTAAGCTGATGAATGCGTGACGAGAACATTACAATATTTTTTTTTGTTTTGGTTTGGCTCCACACTTTTGTGTATTTAGCCAGTGTCACGTAATTAATTTTATGTGTCAAGTCAAGTCACAGTCCAAGTCATCAAGTCAAGTAATAGTCTAGTCTAGTCAAGTCATACTCCTGTGGCAACTTTACCAGAAGCTCCTATGGAGTTTTGGAAACAACATGAAAAAAAAACGTTTCACCATCATTATACCACTTTCCCACACTCATGCCTGTAATCCAGCACATAACTAATAAAATGCCACCAATTTTATGCACTAACACTGAAAATAACACAAGTTTTGGTAAATAATACAATGCGGTGACGCGATCTTTTTCGTTTCCCGCCAAAACTCCGTTATGAAAATTGATCGGGCTAATCGAACGGGAGTTGAGAGGGAGATATAAGTTAGTGAAGATAGAATGAGAGAGAGTTACGTTTCGTATAGAAGTATTTAGGGGCCTAGATACAGGGAATCCTAGTTAGGTTGCAGGATCTATGTAATAAATAAATATGTAAATAAATAATATAAAACTACTTAAAATTAAGTTATTTCACTAAGCATATAAAATTACAAAGTGCTTATTGCATTGTCACAGAGCATAGTGTTAATAATGCTTAACAAACACGAGCACTTTCTCTCTACGATTAACGAAGATAGAGTCATTTCTTAGAAACATTGTGTGTATACTTTAAGCACGATTTAAATGTTACAAATTAACAAGCGGAAAATTACTTACATAATTATTATTATACGAGTGACGCCCCTAGATTTCTCTGATTCAGTGACAGTAGCGTAATGTAGCAGTAAGGACAAGGGGACAAAGTGATAAAAAGCAGAAATATTTATGCAGACAATCGTACGTGATTATTATTATCGGATTGCAAGATGCATTTAATGATGTAATTAGACTATGACCTGATGTCACAGTCTAAGTAATATTATTAATTACCTACTGGTAGTGGGCTGGAGCATTTGGACTGTCTATAGGTCATCGCGGCCAGTATATAGTCCAAATGTTTTTTTTTGTAGTGGTAGTTTTTAGTATTAGTTATTAAATAATTGTAGTATTTAGAAAATAAAGGCAATTTGCCGTGTTAAAAAAAAATATAGATATCAACAGTAATATTACTACTAGACTGTGCTGATGTCCGCACGTAGTGCAGTGTCACGCGAAACTGCAATTGTTATAGGCGGGGCCGAGTGATACTGCAATTGCTATAAGCGGCCGTGTTGCTTAACATCAGGTGAACGACTGGCTCGTCATATCATTCATTATTATAAAAAAAGGTACAGTAAGTATAAAAAATGTATGTCGACTTATGCCCTCTACGCTGATTAGTACAACATATACCGATAACTATATTATATCCTTTATCAGTTCCTATTTCGTCATCAAAATCACCCTTGGATTAAAAAAAGTAACCCATATGTTAATCCAGTACATAAGCTATAATAAAAATTTCATCTAAATTCGTCTAAACATTTGAGCGTGAAAGTTTTTCTGTCTCATACATAGATTCTGGACCCTAACTAGTATTCCCTGTGTCTAGGGACCCAGGAACTACGAGAACCATAGTCCCACAACACCTAAACACAGAACCAGTATTAGCACTTGTTTTTGTCTGTGCACCAATACTTGTCCTGCCACAGGAATCGAACGCGCCACCTCCGGGTTATGAGCCGATCTGGTCAACCACTACACCACAGAGGCTATCAAAATTGCAGTTTGACTGCAAAGCTCTCACTGCTTGTATTGCGTCAGGCACGAGGTGATGCGGCTGCGGCGTCCGCGCCTCGTCAGTGCGACGCCTCGCTTCCGACTTGCCGCACGGCAAACGGTTTTCCATTTTGAGAATCGAACGTAGATTCAATCTTTGAAAATCGAATGGTTTATTTCTCAAGATTCCGCGATTTTCTTTTTTTTTGTCAATTACACGTGACTTTTGTGAAAAAAGTTGTGATGTGATATAATACCCTGAGGAATAAGTAGTGAAGTGATACCTCGATACCATCAGCTGTTTAGGATTGACATGGTGTAAGGTTTCTGCGCGTGATATGTACATGTGATAGACGTAGGTATCATTATTAAACAGATTGGTGTGTTAAAACAACTTGCCCTGCTGCTATTGTTTTGTAAACAAAAATGTGTACGAAAATATTAAGATTCTGTTTTTAGGTCTTATAAATAATACAATAACTTCTTATAAAATATTACGTTACAGCGTTTTTAAATAGCCTGTAGGTAAAATGAACTCTACTTGTATGTAATTTCATAATTCATGGTAAAAATGTACATTTAAATATTAGTATATTTATACTTTTAGGACTACTTACTTACGATCTACTTAACTTAAATCCATTTTTATCCTTTAATATCATTTCATACATTATTTTTATTTTCATCTATTCACATACAATATAATTTTATATTATTATGATGATACGTAACGTAGTAGATATTCTCTATTTTTGGTCTGTGGTATTATGAATTATGGCGAAATGCAACAGACAAAAATGCCTATTCTCGATTTAAAATATGCCATAACGCAAATTTTCTATCAATACTATATATGAATATAACACATTTACATAAATAAATAAACAAGTACCTGTTCGTGTGCTTAAACTCAACTTAAAATATATTTAAATTAATTTTGTGGTAGATTAAAATAGAAATATCCTGTTTGGTCTCCATTTGGTTTAGCAATCTGATGGTAGGTTTATTTTTTTTGATTAATGAATAATGTGACAAGCTAGTCGTTTGTCCACCCGATTTTAAGTAATACGGCCGCCCATAACAGTTGCAATGTTACTCGGAACTCTAATGTAAAGTTTCGCATGACACTGCACTGCGCACGTCATCCTGAGACATCAGCACAGTGTAGTAATAAGATTACTCAATCATATCAAGGCAATCAGACATAATATAATTACTAATCAAATTTCACTAGTGCAGTTCAGTGCCCTTCAAACCGAAACACGGAAAGTGTTTGCGCACTACTGCTTGGCGGCAGAATAACTGGCACAGCGGTGGTACCTAGCCTAGTAGTTGCACCTAGTAAATAGGTATATTTGCTAATGTAATACTACAACAAAATGTCCTTCAAAACAATGCCTGCAACACTGCAGTCCTAATATGTCAGTTTTTCAAATAGCTGAACAAAAAAGGAGCAATCCATCATCAGCATCCGTTCCCCAAGCACATGCGTAGGAGTCTGTCAAGCCGCAAGTTCACATCGGTAATATTAATAGAATTAACGCATTAATATTATTTCTGACAGTTTTACCGCATGTCAAAATTGTGCTGGCAATACATTAGCGGACAACTTTTACAGCCTCTGTGGTGTGGTGGTTGAGCAGGTCGGCTTATAACCCGGAGGCGGCGGGTTTGATTCCCGCGGCAGGACAAGTATTTGTGCACAGAAAAAAGACCAAATACTTGTTCGTACAAATTCGTAGTTCCTGGGTCCCTAGACTCAGGGAATCCTAGTTAGGCTCCAGGATCTATGTATGTGATCGTTGGGCGTTATTATTATATTAATACTAGTTGCGCCCCACGGTTTCACCCTCGGATAAAAAGTATTTTAGTTATTTGCTCATCTCACGAGAATATTTCACTTTTCCGGGATAAAATGTAGCCTATATGTTAATCCAGTGTATAAGCTATCTTGGTACCGAATTTCATCTAAATCCATTCAGCTGTTTGAGCGTGAAGGGGTAACAAACATACAAACATACACACATACAAACTTTCGCCTTTATAATATTAGCGTGATTCATAAAACATGTAAAAACTAATGTAGGTATTTTACAAAATGATCTGTCAACTTCTATCCGACGGGAACAGTCACGCGTGAAAGCGAGACAAAACATAATATACAACAGCATTGTTTATCGAGCGTTTACGTATAAGGGGGTAAGAACTTCAGAGTGAAAACACTCTGAATTTCTGAAAGGTGTAACACTGTTCTGTGTTCTGAAGGGTCTTTCCCTTCAGTCATAGTAAAGGTCATCGTAGTAAAGGTTGCCCTTTCAGAACTTCATTCTAAAGGGCAACCACAGCTAATATAACGCTACAGTAGTACTATTACTTACTGTGTTCAACTTCAGATGATACTGTACTTTTCGTTAAAAAACATGGCTTGGAGAATTTTTTGAATCAACGTATGGCAGTCTTGGAGAATTTAGTCACTAATGCGTATTTTAATAATGTCTAAAGGATGTCATTGGTGCAGTCAATCCCGCCCGAGCCCGCACAAATTGCAACATATTACGGGCCACATTACGGAATAAACCGGGAAAAAAGTATAATAGCGAACAAATTGATATCAGTTACTTATAAAACATGATTTCAAGAATTCTATGCTTGCGTTAATATAATTATTTTCAACTGTAACGTGTCGTGTCGTGTATTGCTGGTTTTATCTATACACATAAAATTCAAAGTCTGACTGACTGACTGATTTTTTTTTTTTTTTTATGTTAAGGAATGACGTGACGAGCTAGCTGTTCGTCTGATGTTAAACGACACGGCTGCCTATATCAGCTGCAGTGTCACTCGGAACTTTAAAGTATAGAGTACACGTGACACTGCACTGCGCACGTCATCCAGAGACATCAGCACAATCTAGTAATAAGATTACTAAACTGTGAGATCAGATCATATAGTCTCATTTGCCAGTAATTTCACTAGCTACAGTGCCCTTCAAACCGGAACACAGCAGTGCCTGCGCACTACTGCTTGGCGGCAGAATAACTGGCAAAGCGGTGGTACCTACCTAGACGAACTTTGCAGTAAAGTCCTACCACCTAGTGAAATGACTTATATATCAACGCACAGCCTAAGCCGCTGGTCCTAGAGATTTGAAATTTGGAGGGTGTGTTCTTTGTAAAGTGTAGGCATCCACTAAGAAAGGGTTTTCCGAAATTACACCCCTAAGAGGGTGAAATGGGTGATTCAATTATTTTCCTATGGGTCCCGTGGGGGAAGCCGCGGGCAGAAGCTAGTTCTCACATAAAAATAAATTATAATTTGTATATTATTCAGTACCTGTTAACCTTGATGACTGTCGTTAACACAAGTCTTGCAGTAACCAGATTGGACATTTAAATCACACAGTATGCTGTATAGTTTCTTATTTAACCGACTCCATGAAGGAGGAGGCTCTCAATTACTACTGTTGTAAATAAATTGTTTGTTACCTCCGAACTTTCGACTGAGTGAACCGATTTTGGTGATTATTTTTTATATGAAAACTGGTGCTTCCCGCCTGTTCCCATTTCAACTTGGTCCAGTTCTAACAATCCATGACAAAACCATATGTCTGTACTCGGTTTTTTTACGCTTTGCGTTTGGTTATTAACAAACAAAATTACTGGGCAATTGAGACTTTATGATCTGATCTCACAGTCGAGTAATCTTATTACCAGACTGTGCTGATGTCTCAGGATGATGTGCGCAGTGCAGTGTCGCGCGAAACTCTATGTTTTAGAGAAGTTAGTAATTCAGTATATGGAGAAATGAAAAACAGATTATAAAAATGCTACAACAGTCATCTATCCAACTCCAGAGCTGCAAAGTTTCGTTGATATCACGGTAGATACATTTAGCGGTGTGTGATGGTAGGAGTTACATAATGAATAAGGCACTTTGCTTTTTTTTTATGTTACTGAATGATGTGACGAGCTAGTCGTTCACCTGATGTAAAGCGCCCCGGCCGCCCATAACAGAACAGTGTCACTCGGAACCCCAGAAGAGTTTCGCGAGAGACTGCACTGCGCACATCATCCTGTGACATCAGTACAGTCTGGTAATAAGATTACTCGACTGTGAGATCAGATCATAAAGTCTCAATTGCCCAGTAATTTTACTAGCTACAGTGCCCTTCAAACCGGAACACAGTAGTGCTTGCACACTACTGCTTGACGGCAGAATAACTGACAAAGCGGTGGTACCTACCTAGGCGAACTTTGCAACAAAGTCCTACCACCTAGTAAATTTATATGCTGACAATTCAATGACATACATACATTAAATCAATAAGAAAGCAAACAACTACAATGCTGTTGATGTTAATCGTTACGTATCTATATATTGCATTCTGAGAAATGTTATTTACCACGTACTACAATTTGTGGCTTTCATAACATGGAGCGAATGTTACAGCACAATAGGCAATTTTTTTATTGACTGCTTTATTTATGATAATAATAATAAAAAATAAATTATATATTTCGTCTCAATTACACACATTTTTGGTACATTATACATAGTATTTGTGTGAAACAATGTAGTTTCGTGTTTCATTATTGCCGTACCCTTGGGAAACTGCAATATTTATAATATATATAGGCTGACGGAGGTAGCAAACTATAAAACTATAAGCCTTCAGCGTGCGCACCGGGCCGTATCCGAAACAAGAATGATCCGTAGTACACGGAGCGTTCCCTTTTTATAGCCAGAAGGGTGGGGGAGCGATGATAGTTGCCGGTGTTGCCACTGTAATAAATTTAAATGCTACCTCAGGGTAAATTACGGTACTGCCCGCTGCGCATAGAGTTTACAACTGGACGTTGCCGCCGTCACGGCCATACTGACGTGCGGGAGTCCTCGTACGCTTAGTTTCACTTTGTATTTGGTGAGGGACATAAGTATCAAGATTATTGTTTGTTCATCCTGACAATTAAATTGAGTTAAACTTTAGTCAAAAGATTAGTTTTCAATTTGATTAGTCAAAAGTATTTTAACCTTCCATTCATCGTTAACCCTTCAGGACCAACTGTATCTCTTCATTTATATAAAAATGGACCGGATAGTGCTAGACTGGATAGATATCCCTTTAGTAACAAAAAATCATCATTACTATTTTTTTATGGACCAATTAGTGCTAGACCGGATAGCAACAAAAAAATCATTTTTCCTACATTTTTTTTTCTCTAACGAATCATTACTTTTTTTCATAACTTTTTTAAATTATAATAATTATCTTTTTTTTTCACTGATCCTGGGTAACCCTGCAACTAAATTTGATCCCGACCTCGCCATCACGTCATTTTCAAGGGTCAGGCGATGCCTACTCCAGAAACTTAGTAGTCAAATTGCCTATTACCACTATCACATAACAAATCATCTATTATTTTTTTTATTAATACGTACTGATACGTATCTGTATTCTGTATCACAGATGTCATAACAGGTATTTCTGATGGTGTGGTTATGGTACTTAAAAAGTAGATTGGAAAAACTACCGTACGGCGACGCGAACGGTGACTTTCGTGTGAAATTCGATCGATATATTTTTAAAACGTGCTGTTTAGTGCAACTTCCTGGTGTTGTAACGTTTTGCATTAGTTCCGTAATTGGATCAGTTTCTATATGAAATATTCGAAGATGCGATAAGAGAAATGATCACGTCAAGGAATTACGTTAGCAAAGATATGGTATAACTGGGAAGGCTATCAAAATCGTGTGTGTTTGTAGACCAAAGAGGGGCTACTATTTGAATAGAAGCATCAAGCATCAATAAGCCTTGTAATGAATCCACTTAATCCTCAAGAAATTTTCAGAAACATATTGATAGAACCTTTGTTTCAACATTACAAGTGCTCTACGTTATTTTGTTTAGTGTTCGTATATACATGAAAAGATTATAGTAATTTTGTTATTTTTAAAAAAGGAAGTTTTCAATATCTTGTTTTTTTTTTTTATTTATGTTTGATCTCCATTATTTATGAATCGATTCGAAATTCTTTTATATCTTGTAATGGCATTCTTTCTGATTGGTCCCGTAGAAATTACATCATAATTGTCTCAATAGTTTGGTTTTTAAATAAAAATAAATATTTAGTTGACGAATTAAGGTGTTTGAAGTCTGTTTAATCCCTTTAATTTAATCCTTTTTTTGTGTATAAAGTAAATGTTAAAGTGTAAAAGGTAAAATAAAACTAAAAGACTTTTCGATTCTTTGTCTCTACAATACATCATTGATAGAAGAATTTATGGCGATGAAGAAGTTTATACAGAAATGGTATAGCGTTTGTATTCTTTTAAGTTTCTTTTCATGTAAACTAATGACGTGACGAGATATTCGTTCGCCAGATGTTAAGTAATGCAAGTTGCATTTTATAACCATTACACATATTATGGAATCTATCTACGATCAAATACGCCGTCATCCAACGTAATCATAAATTTCACCGTAATATACGATAGAATCACGTCGATAATTTAAAATATGATTTACACGTTAGATTTGCACAATTTTTTTATAAGAGTTCCTGCTTACAAAAAGACTACCATCTTAAGCCTGTCTATACAAGGTGGAATTTAATTCTTTCTTTTCCTTTAATGTATGTATTCAGTCCATGCTATAGAATGCTCCCATATAACTAAATAAAAAAAGTACTTCGAAATAAAACTTAAATCTAGGTATTATCAAATTTAAATTCTAAAGAAAAGCTTTATGACATTGTACAAAGCAGGTGTTTTATTGCCTACGGAACATTTACAAAGCCGTGCTATGTGTACCGTTAAATAGACATTTCGGCTGCCATGCAGTTATTTTAAGAGACACACAAAACAAAATCATTTTTTTTTAATTGGTCCTGGTACTGATATTCTATAGAATGGTATGTGTTACATACATTTAAGGAAAAGAGTGAATTAAATGCCACCTTGTATATATAAAAGAATGTCGTGTTAGTTACACTATTTATAACTCAAAAATGGCCAAACTGATTTGGCTGAAAATTGGCGGGAAGGTAGCTTAGAACCAGGAGACGGACATAGGGTACTTTTATCCCGTTCGACCGCGTTTTATTAATTCACCCGTGTGAAGCCGGGGCGGGTCAACTAGTAACAAATAGATTGGATCCACACATCATGTCATTATCAGGAAGGCGACCATTTCTGAACATAGGCCTCTCCCATGGTAATAATAATAATAATATGTGTGGACATTTCACACAGCGCCATCTAGCTCCAAACTAAGCAAAGCTTGTACTATGGGAACTAGATAACTGATACAATATTTAGATACTTTCGTTCGTAGATGTTTGTAAAAAAAAAAAAACGCAAGCCGCTTTGGATGCTTATCATAAGAGGACTTTGCCATTATGACCACTTCGTAAAAGATTTAAAGATTATTATGCAAATGCTTATTTTTTATACAAATATTTTATACTATTTGTCATACATACTATTGCCCCCCCCCCCCCCCGGTTTCCCCGGCGGATAAAAATTATTTTAATTATTTGCTCATCCCACGGCAGCATTTCACTTTTCCGGGAAAGAATGTAGCCTATATGTTAATCCAGTGTATAAGCTACAGCACACATACACACAAACTTTCGCCTTTATAATATTAGTGTGAAAAACATACCAATTACAAACAAATATTAGTACCGTTATTTTTATATTACAATTGGTGTATCTACTATATATATATATATATATGGCGTATATAAGATTTCGTTTTCTTTTAGTTTTTGTGATTATAGTCTTTTTGCCAAGTGATTGCCTACTGATTATTCTATTCAATTTAAACCGGGAAAACCGACTCTCTAGCACTTAATTCCTCCATTTTACGAGACATTTGCAATTGCGGCATTACCGTAGAAATGGGTACTTCAAATAAATCAGTCACAGTTGAGGTGGTTCAGGAAACAATGTTGAGTGCAACACTTTTACTGCTTACACGTTTTATCACTTTAACACCCTCCTTGTCACGTACTATCAGGGCTCTTTAGCTCTCTTTGTCTTTCACCCGGAGGAGAGCTTTTAAAATTCGCCTCGGTGAAGTTATGAATGTTTCCGCTGAACCCTTTTTCAAAGGACTTGTTTTAAAATCATTAAAATACGAACATTTTGGTGTAAAAGTATTTAGTCATGTTACTAATACTGATAAGGAAGTGAATTTCTATTTTGAGAATCGAATAGAGAAACTATTTCCACAACTACCTTAGCAACTAATTTAGCACTTCCTATGTTGGAACGATGCCAAACACTATTTATGCACTAAAGTGACTAGAAATCCAAAAAAATCTGCTTCATAGGCACAAAACAAGACTCTTAGAATACATATTCAAATTGCATTTCCGAAATTATATCATAACGTGTAATATTAACAGTCTATCTCCTTTCTCTAATAAAACGCCAATCACTTAACAAACTCGTTTATAACACATTATCAGTGAAACTTATGTCCATAAGCGAAAGTTTCGAACACGTTATTATAAAATGTGAACGGATTCATTATGGAAATTGTCTCTTATGTTTTCCATTTCATTACATAAACCTAAGTTTATTATGCTTGAAAAAAGGTTTAGCTTTGCTCTAAAAACTTACGCAAGTTGAACGTCGGTTATCTTGCAATTTATTCTAACCTTACTGTAACCACAGTCTCAGATCTAGAAAGTAAAATTTTGCATAATGTTAACTTTTTTTTTACTTCAAACTTGTCTAGCATTTGACCGCGCTCTCACCTGATGGGAAGTGACGATGCGATCGAAGGTGTAGCATGCTAGCCAAGTAAAAAACAAATAAATTTTTTAACAAATAAATTTTCTGAAAGGTGTATGGATTAAATCGGGTTATAAGAGATTTGGCAACGCGTTGACAAAATGTTTTGGCATTGCATCAGTTGCTAACGTCTACGACTTTCAGGAGATTCTGCTAATAGTTTTATGTATAACTCTAAAAATCTACTTGATTAAACGATTCTGCCAGCGAAACGATACAACTATGCAATGCCGAAACCTTTTTAACAATTAAGGACTATTAAAGAAAGACCGTCTAGATTGAAAATGATCAATTTATCGCTTTCATTAAGATGTCTGGCAGATTAGTTTCAATCCCCATCTCGCACAATACAATCTATTAAGCTCAGTCTACATGGGGTGGTACCCTGAGGGGTAGACCCTCTGATATGCCTCGAGCCCCGACCGCAGGCGTTGTGCATTAGCTAGGTATAGGTAGCTCTACTATGGGAGGGTGACCTAGGCCTTCCCCTCGTAAAGTCAATCGGTGTGTATGGATGCGTAACAGTCGAGCCCATATAGGTGCAGTTGGCTTAAGTTTGTTCAGATAAGAGACTGGATATTGTAAAATTGCTAAAAAATAGCCTATTTGCAATAATTCTTTTGACTTTGACTTTGAGATCAGTACAGGTCCTAAGAGAACTACGAACTTAGAACGAGATTATGAACTTTATAAATTAGTCTATGTGTGTGAAAGTTTGGAATAAAACAGAATAAAAACAACAAGACACCGTTGAATGTGCAGTAATCACTTATGGGATGCAATTTGTGCAGTTAGATCTACTTATTAAAGCACGTACGAGTATTATAGAATTAACAGATGCAAATGACTCTAACGGTGCTAAACTATCACAGTGAACAGTTAATGATGCCAAGGTTCCAGCTCAGTGAATGATCAATGTTGATAATTTTATGGATGGAATGATTTTAAAGGCGATAAAATTATCCTTAGGTCCAAGTCGTAGGAAATTTTGGACAAATGCAGCTGGTTATGCTAAAACACAGTTATGACTGTGACAAAGTGCCTATATTTAAGTAGTTTGATGATTTGTTGATAAGGTCCAGATTGTTTATACAAGTGCGCTTCGAATATTTTATTCAACTGCTTATTTTGTATTTGTATATTGACTCAACTTCTAGTGTTGATAAAATTGAACACCAATATGGATGGAACGTTCATTAGAGAATTGAAAATGTTAGAATTATAGAAAGTAATTTTAGTATTGTTTATTCAATCGTTCCAATAGACTTCAATAATATAATTATCAATTAAGAAGATATATGAATAGCTCTGATCTGACTTGACCTGGCTCTTGAGACTGCGATTGACGTATGGACATAGATAATTTTAATTGGTAATATTTTAATTTCATTTATTTATGTGATGATATCACACTATCACACTAATATTATAAAGGCGAAAGTTTGTATGTGTGCATGCGTGTATGTTTGTTACTCCTTCACGCTCAAACGGCTGAATGGATTGGGATGAAATTCGGGACCAAGATAGCTTATACACTGAATTAACATATAGGCTACATTTTATCCAGGAAAATTTAAATTTTCCCATTGGATGAGAAAACAATTAAAATACTTTTTATCCGCGGGCGAAACCGCGGGGCGTAACTAGTTGTGGATATATACAGTTTTATCTGATTACAACCTCATCTGTTCAAGAATGTTCTAGTAGAATAGAAAGTGTATGATTTGTAAAAATTAAACGTTACTGCAGCTTATATGAGAAAAAATAATAATTTCTGCAGCTACCTATGATTTTTTTAAAGAACTACCATCTTTTATTTAACATATGTGTTTATGATTTGTATGAGTATTTATATGTTTTAGATTATGAACATCTGTTTGGTTGATTTCAATCCTATGTTTCTTGTTTGAAGTCACACAAGTAGACACATGTTTCGCACACTCGTAACTTGTTACGTAGTTTCATACATTTATATGTATGTTTTTATTCAGGCACCAGTAGATAATCTCATACAGATGGTAATAAAAAAATGCAAAAAATTATATGATAGCTACAATGAAAATAGAAGATATGAGGGATGTGAGAATGCATAAGTTGTTGAAATGGATATGACGAACTGATGATCGTAATAAATTCTGTAATTGTAGCATTATTCTGTCATTTTAAACTATGTACTGTTGTAAAAAAAATTAGTAGAACCACTTAAGCTTCTGTTTATAATTTGTTTTGTTTTTATTTATACTTTTTCATATACGATGTATTTTTTTACTAGCAAGCCAGAGACTGATCGCTTTTTACTGCTCAACCTTATCCTCACATCCAATCATGCGTCAGTTAGTGTTGCCAACCAGAAAAACTTAAATTCGAAAAACTAGGAGAAATTTAATAAATTCACAATAGTACTTTCGATTTTCAACAGTTACAATTCACTTGAAACCTTATAAATCTAACAATTGATAAATGTTTCAGTCAAGTATTGCTAATAAGATACTTAAGTATTAATTTACGCACGTAGTTTAAACATATAACCTACACCTAACTCGCTATCACAACATTCATACTTGCACATGCATAAAATATTTATAATTCATAATTTTCACACAGTAACACATCTACAAATAGTCGCGCGCGTGTGATAGATAAAACTTTTCCGGATCGCTATTTAAGTAGGTAAATGGAATTTGAATTCAAAATACACTTCAATATGTTTCAATTTAATATGATGAACAATGCCGCATCAAACTATTCTCAACCACTGTCCAGTATAATATTTATTCTGTTATTCATATATTGACCAAGATTTCTTGGAAACTATTTTATTACTGACTACAGTGATGGGTGGGGCTCAAATGATGTGTCAAAGTGTCAAAGGATAATTATCGCTTTTGTATTCAAGCTTTGTCTTTATCTTCAATTAATTGTGTAGTTGGCATTCTTGAGTTTCATTAACTACCAATATGTTGATATAAGTTCAGCACTTTGAGATCTTTTTTGATTACAACTCTTTTGATCATTGAATTTTACCAATAAAATTAAACCAAAAATAAAATGACATTTGTAGATACATAGATTATTTAAAGCTTTGTTGACACCAAGATAACAAAATAGGAAAGATTATAAGTATATATGCATATATTAAAGTACAATAATTTTATTAATAATGAAAATGGAGCACGAAAACACGCATGTTACAATATACAAACCAAAATTGAAGAAAAGTTTTCTATTCTACTTCGGCAGAATGGCACCTTTCATCAAGTTTTATTAAAGATTCTTTTAAGTATTAACAAAAGATGAAAATCACATCTCGTGTGATCTTTAAAACAAATAGAAGGCGGCGACAACTTTTTCTAACGTGAAACGCCATTGTATTCTGAAAATTAGCAAATGCGGGAGTGCACTTTCGTTTCATCTGCATAATACTAAATAAACTGTAGCTAGTATTGTTATCGTCGTTTCACAACCACAGCTAATTGTTAAGGTAAAGCTGCCTACACATGTTGGTGGCTGATGAGAGAAGCTGAACGCCAACGTGGTTTGTCGAAACTGGAGACTCGCTCGCGACTAGAAACAAAACTTATTATTGAGAAATCCTTTGCTCTACGCTAGTTTGCACAGATATTTTTACCTTGGTTTATGTACAAGTAATATTCGTTGCGATCGTGGCCGAAAGAACTATCGGGAAAAAATCGAGCTCGGAAAGACGTCAAATTTGCTTGTAGTCTGTGCTCGCAAGATTGGTCAACGTTTTTAGTGTCGTGATATTAATTAATTGATTCTTACTTAAAAAAATAGAGGTGTTTTTGACTTTGGTAGAATGTAAAAAATACTGTTTTGGTTGGCAACACTGTCGGAAGGGCCATGATTGGTTGCTACCATCAGCCAATCATGGACAGTTCCTGCTCAGTAAGATTGAGTTTGGTGCGGGGAGTTGAGGTGCGACGAAAAGGTCGAAAAAACAGTCAATTCTTGTTAGTTGACTTTGTATTTGAAGTTTATATAAGAAACAAGAAATATACAAAATGGTAGAGATATTATGTGTTTTCTATTCAATAGGTACTCGGTTTGTGATAGTTGGCTTGCGTTGACGTTGGTCGAGACTTAACTAACATGTATTATAAGCTTTATAGTTTCTACTGTTTACTTTTATCATCGTTCTAAATTGCAGCGCTGAGTAATACGAGCTAGTTTTAAATTTTACGCATCCTGCCTACGTTTAATATGTTAAACATTGACGAAATCATTTGTTCTATCGGCTTGCGCACCGCGTCGAGATCAAGTTTACTATGATACAGTGACTGGACTGCACCTCTTTACTGGATTAGCTGATCACGTTGTAATAGGTCTATACTGGTACATAACAAATTCCATACAACCATACTTAATCGGTGAACAGGTATCTTCTAGGCAAGCTTGTTTCATCCTAGACCACATCGTCACTTACCATCAGGTGCGATAGTGGACAAACGCAAGCCTATCTAACAATAATAAAAAAACACTTCAGAAAGAATAATTTAAAAAAAGTGGAATTTTTGGAATGATTGTTCCCCAATTATACGGCATTGTTTTTTGCAACAATCTTGTTGGTGACGAAACAATAGAAATATGAATATAATCTATACATATAAAATTCAAAGTCCTGACTGACTGACTGACTTATATATCAACGCATAGCCTAAGCCGGTGGTCCTAGAAGCTTCTTTGTAAAGTGTAATAGGTATCCACTAAGAAAGGGTTTTTCAAAATTCCACTCCTACCCCTAAGAGGGTGAAATGAGTGGTGGAATTATCTATGAAAAAAATTATTCGTTTCCTATAGGCCAAGCGGGCGAAGCCGCGGGCAGAAGCTAGTTTTATATAAATTGTGTTACAAAATAATATATTTAGTATTTTATGCTGGCACTGGTAATTCAGATCAATGTGAATGAATGAAAAAATCTAGGATGCTGAATTGAAGTGAACCAGGCTTGCTCTTTTTATGGGGTGTATGATATAAACACAGCCGCTGGCGATTTGCCACCTGCGTGAGATCCACGGAGACTGGCACAAGGTTAATGTGGAGGACATGTGGCTGTAGGTGTTAGGTATTCGGCACAATTACGGCAATTGTCATCATTAACGAAGGGATTTAGCGAATTAGCGTCTTGATGTTGTAACAGCCGCGACAACTATAACGTCCGTGTTAAGGATAGTTAGAGGATTGGTATGCAAACTTCATAAGAACACTGAAGGCTGAAAAGACAACCACGAAGCCAGTTCAAAATCCTGTTTATGTTAAGGAAGGCGACGAGTTAGTCGTTCGACTGATGTTAAGCGACACGGCTGCCCAGATCAGTTGCAGTGTCGCTCGGAACTTTGAAGTATAGTTTCTTGTGACACTGCACTGCGCACGTCATCCTAAGACATTATCTCATCATCATCCGATACATAAGATTACTAGTCTGTAAGATTAGGTCTAATTTGCCTCGTTATTTCACTAGCTGCAGTGCCCTTCAAACCGGAACTTGCTTCGTGCTTGCGCACTACTGCTTCGTGGCCTGGCAAAGCAGTGGTACCTAGACGAACTTAGCAGAAAAGTCTTTGCTTCTTGCTTTGTTTTTACCAGGTGTGGTATAATGTATGTATAAAAAATCTAGATTCACGCGAACGCTAAGAGATTTGTAGTAGTAGGTACCTATTTTAACTACATTCTCAGATTAGAGCTATCTCTGTTGTGGCAACTTGATTCTTTTACAGTTATTTGTTTAAGGCAATATAAAAAAAATATCATGATGAACAAGGCGTTTATGGCAGATATTTGAAAATTCCTGGAATATTTAAATGAAAGTGTGTCTTCTTGTGATTTTATTATTGCAGTACTTCATAGAATGAGAGCCCTTGCAGAACATTTATATTTTATTGCTCCCTCATATTGAATTTTTAATTGAATATCATCGTAAGGATCACAGCACTTATGAAGCACAGCGCTTTGTGGATATTTGCCAGAGCCTTGCAATAATAATGCTTAGAGCAATAGTTGTCATGCATAATAGCATAACACAATAAGGCTTTCAAATCACATAAAATAAACGCATGCTTCTTGGTTTTAGCTTTGTTTTTTTCTAATAGTAATCAGTGCAAACATTTTCTACGTTACTTAAATACTTATTATCCCGGAAAATTTAGTAGTTCCTGTGGGATGGATGTCGTTGTCCTGTCGAGTGAAATCGCGGGGCGCTGCCAGATGTATTAAATGCATTTTTTTTAATAGCTAGTGTAGCTAAGATAAGAAGTAAGTTGTAGTATTTGTTATATTATTGAAGTAGTTAGTTAAAATAATAAAAACATTTTACTCGGTAAAAAATAGTAATGTAAAATCATAATAGGTGGAAAATAATGAAAACAAGAAACTGTATACAGATTGTTAAAATTAGGTAGTAATTCGTCCAATAGGATTAAATCTCTTATTAAAATTCAATAACTTTATCGACGCATCCACAAAACGTATTTGGTAACTAATAAAAATTATTTCCAACTAACTGTAGAGCTCCATAAGGAGTCCGAGTTGAGTCAGAAACGTTGTTTTAGGATATAATGTCAAACACGAGGATTAAATTGATTGCTAATACGCTATGCTGTGGCATTACAAGTTTTTTAAAATATTCTCGTATATCCATTTAGGATGTGCGATATTCAATATTATTGTGATGAAGTTCATTAGAGGTTGTTTCATTATCACCTTGTTACAATAACATCTAACATAGCTTTATTTTTATCGTTTACTAGTTACACCCCGCGGTTTGACTTGCGAATAAAAAGTATCTTATGTTTTAATCCAGCGAGTAAGCTCTCTGCATTAAATTTTTCATCAAAATTAATAATAATGATATTAACGCCTAACTAGACTCTAACTAGAATTCCATGTATCCAGGAACTACGAAGACCATGGTCCCACAACACCCAGACACAATACAAGTATTTACTTCTCCTTTCTCTTCTCTCTTCTACTCCTGCTGTGGGAATCAAACCCGCCACCTCCAGGTTAATTGGTTCAGTAGTTACAAAGATTAATGGTAACAAAAATTAACACAACAAACTTTCGCATTTATAATATTAGTAGGATGGACAAAACATTTAACCACTGTCTCACTTGATGGAAAGTGATGACAAAGAAATAAGAACGCCGACAACTGGCAGCTCTTATAAGTATTCAAGAAAGTGTCATCAGATTCAAAATGTGATGAGATAAAGTGCATTTGATTTCATTTATCATTTTCATTTATGTCATTAAATATATTACAAAATAGTACCTACAGTTCATGTGTAGTAATACAGGTGATGATTCTGTGGCGTATCTCTAAAACTAAACTCAAAGTATGGCTGTACTTCTCTAATAAAGGGGTGATGAAACAGACGGAGATATTTCGATATCGTTTAGCTTTAGAGAATCGATACCAATACCGATTGTTCATTTAAGTACAGTCTGTATGTAGGAGGATGGTACCGCCTCCGCCAGGGTCTGATGAGTAATATGAGACGGTACCCCGTAATCAACGTCAATGTGTATTTATAACTTTTGTTTATACATATAAATACATATATCACAATTGTACGAATTGGTTGGTGATGAAGTTTTAAAAATAGAAGCACAATAGAAGACGAGTTTCATTGGACTAGTGATCACAGAAATGTTTAATCAATTATTCATTTCTAACTAATAAAGATTATTGTAATCTCTATAGTACCTTTGTCGAGAATTCGATGTCGATAGATGAAACTTTTTTTTAAAGGGGCATATTTGGTTCCGTTTTTATTACTACATATAATGCTACTAGCTAGACTACCTTATTAAAAAGCATTTGGCATTTAGTTTAGTGATGACTTAATTATAGACAATAGACAGTCCAAATGCTCAAATGCCCAGGTCAAGCTTAAATTTTTGTATGTGCCAAATATTTTTTTTTTATTATGGTTTCCTCGATACAGATAATTCTAGCTTTGTTTTTTTACTAAATATTTTTTATGTATTTACATGATGTTATACATGATTGGACTTGCTTCTTGACGAATAAAATTCCTTTACTTCCCAAAAGGAATTCCTCTAAGCAGTAAGAATCTGCAAAGTATTTATGCATATTTCCATGAAAATTGTAGTTTATATTTCCTTGCATTATGACCACCATCATCGAATAAACATGTGAATGTCACCATCTTATACAAGTATTAAGTGGCATTATCACATAAGAAGTGTCGCCACCGTATGAGTTACCGTTGAATCATATTCCGATAATTTCAGCTATTGTATGCAAAAACGACCACTTATTTGGTGGGACAATGGCGAATTAAGACAAAAGGCTATATTCGATATGGTCGCCGTAAGCGAGACGGCTGGTCATGCGACGCAATATGAGTTGAGACCTCTTCCTTCAAAGTCAAAGTCAAGTCAAAGAATTTTATTGTAGATAGGCTATTTTTAGCACTTACACAAGTCAAAATTATGTTAGGTACTTACTTAAAACTAAGTTATGATACTAAGCATATAAAAATTACAAAGTGCTTAATGTCAAATATTATAAGTCTATTCCACTATTATGCAGTATTTATTAGTAAGAATTATTAGACAATGATTATTTATGAGTAAGAACTACGCGAGGATCATGGTCCCACAACACCCAGGAACAACAAGTAATCCGCTTTTTTCTCTGTGCTGAAATGCTTGTCCTGTCGTGGGAATTGAACACGCTGCCTCCAGGCTATGAGCCGTTTTATTTACTTATTTACTAGTAATATACCACTTACAAGTTAAAATTTATCTATAATTTATTAAACAGTCACATCAAGGCTTTTACATGTTTTATCACAGCATTATGTTTAAGTGCAGTTCTCATTATTGTTAAGTTAAACAATCTGACTTAATAGAACCCAAGGTTCATTATTTAAGCTATGTCCACACTTATCTGATTAAAATACATTACATTACTATATTTTAGGGGTTTTTTTCACACACTCCATCATCTGTCGAGGTAACAGTTGACAATAAGACCTTTCGTTGTAAGCTTCAAGGCTTTCAGGTATAACATAGGTAACGTATGGTTTCATCTTTTTAAAAACTCTTAATTTTGTATGCTCGGGTGGGAAATATGAAAACCTTTTATCAACTTGTAATTTACATTTAACTGTTTGATAGCAAAAGTCTACCAAAGTGGTTATTATTAAGGACCCAATTCTATTGTTTTAGGTAGATTTGATCCAATATGCAATATTTTTTGATGATTTAATGTCAGGGCAAAAACCTTCAATACAAATATAAATTAGCCCAGCAGAAACTCTTTTAGTGATGCTATAAAGGTCGGTAGAGATCAACAGCATCACGACTTAAAGTTTTTAATAAAGGCCGCGGCATATTAACCTGCTAAGATTACGAGTGTCAAAAACCAATTTTGTAGCTCTTTTGTTTTTCAGAATGTAATTTCAATCACATCATGGTTATTAACAGTTTTAATTAAGGTTTTCGAATCTTGGCAAAGATCCAAGGTTATGTCAGTTTTAACAAACAACATTTCAGTATTCGACCTCATTTGTTTAATTGTTGAACAATACACGGAGATTGGTTACATTTTGTTAGACTGATTTTTTGACTAGCCAAAGTTGTAACATAAAAATAATACGGCAACTTTTGAAAAGTACTTTTTGATGTTTTAAATTTTTGCATTTGGTTAAAATGTGTACATTTTTGGAATAGTTTAATGTGGTTCATTATTTTAATATTTTCTCTTTTGGTATAGTGATAATACAAAGCTTCCTCATCCGAGTTTCTGCATGAATATGAGAGATTTTTAGGGGCCTTTGTATCTAAGCGAACACATCGCCAATTGAAAAAAAACATATAATTATTTTAAACCTTGATCTTTTATATATTTGACAGCCTCTGTGGTGTGGTGGTTGAGCTGGCTCATACCCGGAGGCGGCGGGTTGGATTCCCACGGCAGGATAAGTATTTGTGCACAGGAAAAAAAAACGCAAATAGGTACTTGTTCTGAGTCTGGGTGTTGTGGGACCATGGTTCTCGTAGCTCTTGAGTTCCTAGATACAGGGAATCCACAGGAAGTCGAGGATTTATGTATGTGATTGTTGAGCATTAATATAATTAATATGCAATACCTTCATGGGTTATTGTTAGCATAATTATAGGGATCTGATTTCATAACAATAAAATATATCATGAGCAATTATACCTAAGACTTGAAGAAATAATACGTTAACAGAATCGAACGGTATCATTGTCATGGACTAATTGTAAAGTTACCTATTTCTTATAGGCTGCACCTGTGATGGATTTGATGTGACACGAACTGTTATTGGATCCAATTTCACTGTTTTGACCCGTTCCTTATTAGGAAGCCAAGTTGTGTCCTTAATATTCATGCATTTCGGCATTGACACTCAATTGGAGTATTGATCGATGATTGTGAAGGTTGCTCTCTTTGTACTTATTAAGTTTGATGGGTCGGTACCTATATTTCGATCGATATAGATAAAAAGAAAACTTCAAAAACGGTACAAAATTTCGTCTTGCATTTCATAATGTCATGAAAATATTACTGTAAGTATACAAAACTATCATGTTCCAGAATGTAATGTTTCATGCCTATAATAATAATAATCAAATTTGTAACTTCAACTTTGAACTGTAATATTGTTTTATTCCTACGGAACGAATGACAATGTATTATTTCTATATGACAGAACGAGATCTCTTAATTTTTATATAGTGTTATCACTCTTGCACGTCGTCAACATGGTGCCAGTGTACAATGTGAACTTAAGGCAGTTTTCTACCATTTTGGCAGAAACCCTAAAATGAATTTGTATTGCACTGATTTAAAAGACCAGTATTTTTTAAATTACTTATTAAACTTAGTCTTTTAAATGCGTTCACGAAATGTCTATTTTTGGCACACAACCGTGCAAATTATATTAATTCTGTTGAATAAAATGCCGAAACTGACGCGACATAGAAAAGAAAACGATATGGTCATAATTTAACAAGGAACAAATGCCTCAAATATTTGCGAAGACGTTCTTCAATCAGGAACTCGTAACGGTTGATCAAGCTAGCAAAGTTTGTAGAGGGCAGCCCCTATCCTCATTGAGAGTTGTTAACGCTTGTTGCACTCTCACTCGGTAATTTACACGCCAATCTGTCTGCATCTGATCTAATCTATTGCTCCTTGAAAACCAGAAACCTTACATCTTGTAACCAAACAGTTTTAATAGATTTACACAGTGTCCGATTAACAAAAAAAAATTTAAAGTGAAGTGTTACAAAAGTGGATTTGAAAAGAATGTAAATGAGTCTACAAAGGGAAAAAACAAAAACCAAATTCAAGATGTGGAAATCAATAATGCACAGGAAGAGGAAATACAGTGAAGTGCCATGTGACCGCGAGTCCTACGCCGCCCTAGCGGCGATGCAGGGAGGTAGCGCGGCGACGCTACCGCCATCACTGGACGCGCTCAGAGCATGTAAGTGGTGTCACTACTCGACGCTAGATGGCGCAACTTTTCTATTTAAAGTAGAATATATGTTGATATTTTTATGAATATCTATTTACATTTCAATTTATTGAAGTTATATTACTTAGATTAACTTATATTGATACAATTAGCTCAGAGAAAGTAAATGAAAAAAAAAATGCAGTATTGCTAATGAATAATTGAAACTTTATCCGGTTGTATGTTTGTTAGTCTGGCTTTGGCTGGCAGAAAAACGGGTAAACCGATTCAGATGAAATTTTGCACACGGGTTGTTTATATTACCGGGGCCAACTGTAAATACTTTTTTTTCCGGGAAATATAGTGCTATCGCTGAAAACGGTTATGTAATGGGTGAAACCGCGGGGTGCTTTCTAGTACCTTATAGTGAGATAAAAATACAAAAATATACAATACTAGGCAGTATTGTAGTGTGCTACAGTAGTAACTAGCGATAAAACCGCCTGGCGTATTAACAGTATCTAAATCTATAATAACTAGAGTAAATATCATATCTTACAAAATAAATAATTTATCGGATCTTATATTAACACGAGTTTCTGCCCGCAGCTTCGCCCGCGGCGTGGCCTATAGGCAAATAATTCAACCACCCATTTCACCCTTTTAAGGGTGAAATTTCGAAAAATCCTTTCTTAGCGGATGCCTACGTCATAACATCTACCTGCATGCCAAATTTCAGCCCGATCCGTCCAGTGGTTTGGGCTGTGCGTTGATAGATCACTATGTCAGTCAGTCAATCAGTCAGTCACCTTTGAATTATATATATTTAGATTTCACCACACAAATTTCCTCTTACAAATATTACTTACCCATCTATTTCTTTAAAGCATTAATTAACATGTAAACATAGAGAACAGTGCTATTGTGCCATTTGTAGGTACTTATTTGCTCAGCGGCTGCAATGGTGACCACCACTGTTTCAATTGTGGGAATCATGATTCACGCTATTGTGTGGTCGCGTGAACCGCATCAGAAGTCGCCGCCTTCTAAATAAGGTCAACTCGAGATTATTGTGCTGTTTCGGGAAGAACATGACCCGAGATTAGGATACCCTATTTGAATATTCTTGACATGGAATTAAGATGTTTGGGTTATTTAGGGAAGATAAAGTCTTACTTATATATCTTACTCATCGTTTTTTGATGCAATTTAAAGACGAGAACATACCAGCTTACTTTTTATACAAAAATGCCACATGAACCGCATCAGAAGGCGCCGCCTTCTAAATAAGGTCATCTGGAGATTATTGTGCTGTTTCGGGAAGAACATGACCTGAGATTAGGATACCCTATTTGAATATTGTAGACATGGAAATAAGATGTTTGGGTTATTTAGGGCAGATAAAGTCTTACTTATATATCTTACTCAAGTTATTTGATGCAATTTAAGGACAAGAATATAACATCCTATTATTCATACAAAAACGCCACGCGAATCGCACCAGAAGGCGCCGCCTGCTAAATAAGGTTATCTCGAGATTATTGTGTTGTTTCGGGAAAACATGACCCGAGATTAGGATACCCTATTTGAATATTCTAGACATGGAAATAAGACGTTTGGGTTATTTAGGGCAGTTATTTTAAAAGTCTTACTCTACTCATGGTTTTGTTGAAGCAATTTAAAGACGAGAATGTATATTTTATATGTTTATAGCTTATTTTTTCATATAAAAAACGTCAATTTAACTAATTAAGTTTCTCTCAACAATATGTTTATTTATCAATTAGACGGCCAATGCTAATTGAAGGGGTGAGAACAAAAAGGGTTTAACTGATTTTTTTCACATAATGACTTATGGGTATCGTTGGATTCAGCGTGAAATTATCTACAATAATACATTCTCAAAATGCCGAAATGAAGTTTAAATCTCGAGATTTTGAGTCACTAAAAACGGTTTATCTGTCAGAGGAATACAGTTCGCTTAGCATTAAAACATTATTATATTTCTTTTATTATATTTATTTATTATATTTTTACAGTAATTGTATGAATTAGTACTATATTTAGTATTTTAAAATAGAATTAAAACGTTTTCAAGCAACTGAAACTTACACAAACCTTTTCTTTTATCTTATAAGCACTCTACATTAAAATGAAGCTATTGAAGTTAAAAGTCAATTTTCCCGAAACTATCAATTTGACAGTTAAACCCTTTTTATTCTTAACCCTTCAATTACTCACATTAATGTATAACAATCTCATCAAAACAACAAACAGAACACACACATCAGAAGCAAAAAATCAAATGTAAATGACCTTTAATTAAAAGTGAGGAACTTTTCATTTTATCATTTGACATTACTTTTAAATACTACAATGATATAATAATTAATACTAAACACTACTACTACAAAAAAAAAACATTTGGACTATATACTGGCCGCGATGACCTATAGACAGTCCAAATGTTCCAGCCCACTACCAGTAGGTAGCGTTTGATTATGATAATATTAAACGTTTTTTGATTACCTTAGTTTATATGAACCATAGTGTATTTGACTGTTTAATTATGCGCCCTTTTTGAGCCTACGTTTCACAAAATTAAATGGAACAATATTTCGATCCATCAAACACTGAAATGGGAACCACTTCTATAGAACACTAAGTACCTAATTGTATTACTACGTATTAGTAGTAGAATATTTATTCTACTCATAAACTCCCCTGCGGGGTTTTGGCGGGAGAGCGAAAAAGATTGCGTCACCGCATTGTATTATTTTGTCAAAACTTGTGTTATTTTCAGTGTTAGTGCATAAAATTGGGAGCATTCTATTTGTTAAGTGCTGGATTACAGGCGTGAGTGTGGGAAAATGGTATAATGATGGTGAAACGTTTGTTTTCGTGTTGTTTCCAAAACTCCATAGAAGCTTCAAGTAAAGTTGCCACCACTTTACTAAGAGTATGACTTTGACTAGACTATGACTTGACTATGTCTTGACTGATTTCGACTGTGACTTGACACATATTTGCATGAAATATCATTAACTTGATAAATTATCAATTACTTGACACTGGCTAAATACACAAAAGTGTGGAGCCAAAACATTAAAAAAAAAAAAACTTCCCTGCGTTGGGCATGATACCTATATTTTTAACGATTAAAAAAAGGATTTTGTAGTAAGTTTTGATAAATATTATTTCGTTCCTTATGAGATATTATTTGTTCTACAGGTTATTTTTCAGGTAGGTCTCCCAGCAATTTTTATGTTTTTATGCCGCGATGTATGTATTATTTTTTAAATAATATATATATCGGTACATCAGCATGAAAATAGCGATGTTTATTTTTATTTTGGTTACCACTGCCAAGTACCTACAATATTTTATACGCCTGATGATAGCTCAGTTGGCAGTAGCTCTGCCTTCTGAACTGTAAGTTATGGGTTCGATTCCCATGATGATGAACATCGATATTTGTTCTGTGTCTGGGTGTTATATTTTATTGTATGTATGTATTTACGAACAAAAAGGTTTTATGTATTTTATCTCGCTGCTGCGGCGCTGTGTGAAATGTGTACAAATATTTATTTATCTTTATCGTTAGTAAGTATTTAATTCCACTTATAAATTTAACTGCCAATTTTCCTTAACAAAGCCCACACGCGATTTCTACAATTGATTATAGTCACTGTATGTGGTTACGTGATGAGATGCATGTTCTCAGAAACAATTGCTATTGTTAAGACATGATAATCGTAATGGGCATCACTTGGCAGCTCTTCTATCTATGCATCAAAACTTTTAAAATATCTTATTCGTTATTTATTATTCTATAACTGTAGGTAAATTTAACAAAAACTTCATCGCATTTTATGGTGGGACTATGGTCCTTGTTAGGACCGAATCCTAGTTAGGGTCCAAGATCTATGTTTGTGATCGTTGGGCGTTATTATTATTATTACTGTATGATAAAAACTTTCATAAGAATACAAATCAAATTTAGGTTTTTTTTGGCGGGAAACGAAAATGATCGCGTCACCTCATTGTATTATTTTCCAGTGTTAGTGCATAAAATTATTGGCATTTTATTCGTTAAGTGCTGGATTAAAAGCACGGGTATGGGAAAGTGGTGTAATGATAGTGAAACGTTTTTTCGTGTTGTTTCCAAAACTACATAGAAGCTTCTGGTAAAGTTGCTACCACTTTACTAGGAGTATGACTGGACTAGACTAGACTATGACTTGACTTGATGACTTAGACTGTGACTTGATACCTATATTATATAAAATATGAATTAACTTGAGATATTATAAATTACTTGACACTGGCTAATTACACAAAAATGTGAAGCCAAAACAAAAGCTAACTAACACACCAAATAGGTAGCTTCAAGTAGTAGGCACTTAACAAGTGAATAGGCACTTGAAAGGTACAGTAGTTGTCGTGGGCAGACAATATGGCTCCCACGACACGGTTTCCATGTATTTACGTAAATCTACTAATTGCTAAATACATTTACACATAAACAATGACGTTCCCTCACTATTATTAAGAAAATGCACATATATTTAAAAAGTTATGAACATTTTGCAACAAAAGTTATTAATAAATAAATAAAATATTTGTGGACATTTCACACACTATTCTAACCCCAAACTAAGCAAATTGTGTACTATGGGAACCAAATAACTGATAGAATAGATAGATACTTTTTGTTTTTAAATATATACATATAATACAATATAAGACCCAGGCGCAGAAAAAACATCAAAGTTCGTCACACAAACTGGGTAAATCGATCCCACAACCTACAGCTCAGAGGGCAAGGCTACTTACTACCAACTGGTAATAAGGCCTGTCAAAAATTATAATTCCTAATATTTTTCCTTTGCTATAATTTTGTGGTACTTTAGGTTTTCCAATATTTCCTTTTATCGATTTTTTTTATAATTATAGGCCTTTTTGTGTGGCAGTTGCTGACCCGGGTCTATCCGTAATGGTCCATGTGACTGAAATATCGGGAACTCAAAAACGATTCCAATTAAAGATCCCGTAAGTAATATTAAAATGTTACTAAATATTCATTATAGTCCTATTATGTAGTAGGTAGTGTTTAGTAGTAGTAATTATATCATTGTAATATTTAGTTGAAAGATTAAAGGGACTTCATTTTATATAATAAAAGGAATGTTACTTAGGAATCATCATTGACCTACCAATTCAAGGAATGTCTGATGAATGCACGGCAGTATAACTTTTAATTGTTGAGCAAGACGTCAGTTAATTGATTGTTATAAAATGCATATCCGCTCATCCACAGATGTGGTCACATTTTAGGGAAATATGCTGTGACGTGGGAGGTAACACGTTTCGTGCACGTTCGCGTTTTATTGTGCTTATTTTTTTGTCAGTAAGAGTATCCTTTATATACAACGCAGCTGCCGTTTTAGTAACCCGCCATTTACGTATTTCATGGTAATTTTGAATTTTATAAAGTTAATCTGAATTATTCATTTATTTACACTAAACGGGACACACCTGCTAACGAACATCAATAATAATAATAATAATTGACAGCCTCTGTGGTGTGGTGGTTGAGCAGGTCGGCTCATAACCCGGAGGCGGCGGGTTCGATTCCCGCGGCAGGACAAGTATTTGTGCACGGAAAAAAGCGCATATACTTGTTCTGTGTCTGGTCGTTGGGACCATGGTCCTCGTAGCTCATGCGTCCCTAGACACAGGGAATATCGTAATAATCGTTATTATTATCATTATTATTATTATAATATAATATAATAACGCCCAACGATCACATCGATAGATCCTGGACCCTAACTAGGATTCTAGTTTTATAAGTACGACTTATAAAACCAGAATTAACAAGCCCCATCCCTATATAAGCGTAACGTAATAAATGTAAAATTAGTATCCAAAGTACTTTAAAAATAAGTACGACTTATAAAACCAGAATTAACAAGCCCCATCCCTATATAAGCGTAACGTAATAAATGTAAAATTAGTATCCAAAGTACTTTAAAAATATTTATAGTTTGGCCACTTAGTTTAATTTTTACACTATCAAAAGTTACAAACTAGGTGTTCTGAAATTTCTATATTGGCACCCGTACTTCCACGCCACAAAAGTAAAATTAGCGTATCAGGGATCAGCTATATCCCCTAATTTATATAGGCTCGGCCCAATTTATTTAACACCGTGGTTAATTTACTTCGCTTTATTAGCACGCACGTTATATGTAATTGTGATCATGTTTCCGATAGCAGATGTAGGTGACAGATATCACTAATGCAGAGATGGGGAACACGCAAGACTTCGTTAATCCACGACAAGTGATGGATTGCATAGCAAAGAGTGTATTACGAGAGTTATTTCAATATTTCACTTTTTTTTTGTATGTTTTGGCTCCACACTTTTGTGTATTTAGCCAGTGTCAAGTAATTGATAATTTATCAAGTTAATATTTCACGCAAATATGTGTCAAGTCACAGTCGAAGTCATCAAGTCAAGTCAGTCAAGTCATAGTCTAGTCAAAGTCATACTCCTAGTAAAGTGGTGGTAACTTTACTTGAAGCTTCTATGAAGTTTTGGAAACAACACGAAAAGAAACGTTTCACCATCATTATACCATTTTCCCACACTCACGCCTGTAATCCAGCACTTAACGAATAGAAATCCACCAATTTTATGCACTAACACTGAAAATAACACAAGTTTTAAAAAAAATACAATGCGGTGACGCAATCTTTTTCGCTTTCCCGCTAAAACTCCAATATTTGACTTTCAGCTATTTTTCTTTATTTTTTGTTCGAAAAGGGTGATTTGATTATGGAAAACAAAAGAATGCGACGCTATTTTTGTTTTTCCTTTGCATAATCACATCCAAATCATGCATCCGATTCGCTGGTGTCATTAAGAAGTAAAATTTAACCATTCTACCTAAAGATTATTTATTACTAGCTGTGCCCCGCAGTTTTACATGCTGATAAAAGTAGCCTATGTGTTAATCCACTACATTAGCAATTTTTATCCCATATTTTATCCAAATCCGTCCAGCCGTTTAAGCGTGAAAGAACCACCCATACATAGAAACTTTCGCGTTTATAATATTAGTATTACAGGATGAATAAACTTCTAAAACTTACACACTATTTATTATATCGAATTCAACAGTATGGTACATTATTATGGATTGTTGATCATCGGTTTCTTGTACGTTTGTTTTTTTTTTACATTTTGGCTTCACACTTTTGTGTATTTAGCCAGAGTCAAGTAATTGATAATTTATCAACTTAATGATATTTCACGCAAATATGTGTCCAGTCACAGTCGAAGTCAAGTCATAGTCAAGTCATAGTCCAGTCAAATTCATACTCCTAGTAAAGTGGTGGCAACTTTACTTGAAGCTTCTATGAAGTTTTGGAAACAACAGGAAAAGAAACGTTTCACCATCATTATACCATTTTCCCACACTCACGCCTGTAATCCAGCACTTAACGAATAGAATGCCACCAATTTTATGCACTAACACTGAAAATAACACAAGCTTAGGAAAATAATACAATGCGGTAACGCAATCTTTTTCGCTTTCCCGCCAAAAAACCTGTACGTTTGTTAAACTCATGTCAACTTATTTAAAGAAATACTGAACGCTCATTGGTTGCCTGTTGATCATCGGCTGTATTCAACCAATGAGCGTAGATTTGGTGTGTTAAGTTAATATGAGTTTGACAAACATACGAGAAACCAGGCTAATGTATGTTTAGATCTTAGTTTAGTAATGTATGTTTGCATTTTACAGCCTCTGTGGTGTAGTGGTTGAGCAGGTAGGCTCATAACCCAGAGGCGGCGGCTTCGATTCCCGCTATAGGACAAGTATTTGTGTACAGAAAAAACCCGCAAATACTAGTTCTGCGTCTGGGTGTCTAGACACCGGGAATCCTAGTTAGGGTCCAGGATTTATGTATGTGATCGTTGGGCGTTATTATTATTTTTTATTGCAGTTTGCCACACTTGCATTTTGACTGTGACATTCGATTTAGAAAATAGATGTGAGACTTCATTGTTTATTTTCCATAGTCTGTAAATAAACAGACACTCTGTATTCAAACGTCTGCCCACGAGCCACCGTCTACAGACGGCATACCTACATTATTAAGTTGTTTGTACACATGCTCTACAAATACACACGCAAGCCTGCATTTTGACCTACTTGCAGGGACAGGGCAAGCCAACCTCCATAATAACAATTACTTCAACTGTGCCATGCCAAGTGATATTCATAAACTAACTACTATATCAACTGTGTACACAAGCGACGCAGGGCAAGCTTTCAT
The DNA here is from genome assembly GCA_905220475.3 of Ennomos fuscantarius. Taxonomy (NCBI): domain Eukaryota; kingdom Metazoa; phylum Arthropoda; class Insecta; order Lepidoptera; family Geometridae; genus Ennomos; species Ennomos fuscantarius. The sequence continues at coordinate 5,242,794 of HG992026.1, read as the reverse complement.
ACGAACTATGACGTAAGCTGTGCCTACTACGTAGAATCAGGGGCCTTACCGCGTACGTCTGGTGGAGATCGTAATCGTGTTCTCTCTTGCTCGCACTCGCGGACTTGTTAATTGGCGCGTGCAGGATGGCAGGCGAAGTCCATTCCCAGAACAGTTACGCGGTAGGGGTGCTGTATAGTAATTGTTGCGTACTCTGTGTTAATTCCCCTTAGGGAATGCCACAGGGAATGCAAACACATTTTACATACATTATCACGGGTGGAATGTACATATTTGTGCTTCCAGGCGAGTGACGCTGTTCAAGGAAGGTGTTCCAGAACGGATATTAGCGTTTAGGAACTGCTTCATCTACATTCAAGATATTCGTATTATATATATCATTATATTTGACTGGCCCGATAGCTCAGTTGGTATAGTAACCCTGCCTTTTGAACTGTGGGTTGTGGGTTCGATTCCCACCCAGGACAAACTTTTGTGTGATGAACACAGGTGTTTGTTCTGTGTCTGGGTGTTATATTGTATTATATGTATGTATTTACAAACAAAAATATCGTAAGTATTGTATCAATTATTTGGTTTCCATAGTACAAGCTTTGCTTAGTTTTGGGCTAGATTGCGTTGTGAGATGTAAAAAAAATTTTATATTTTTTTATCACGTTAGTTATAAAGTTTCAAAAAATTACCTTACAAATTGGAACTATTCTAAGAACTCTATACTTTCCATCAAAATTAAAGACCAAGCTTTCATGACTAATTTAAAGCATGAATATTCATATCCCTGTCATCATGCTCCGTGCTTTGATCCGAGTTTAAATAAGAAATTCACTGGAACCCACTCACCATGTCGTGTCACGGATAAAGAGCACGGCTTTGTGTTTTCATAATGCTAAATTGCTTCCGACACTTAAAGATCCAAATAAAAACCAGGACAATGTTAATCAAACTGACAAAGGTCATGGACGTGATCACAATAGTCTAGTAATCATGAGCCAGACCAGTGGTGGGCAATCTTTCTGGCCAGAAAGTTGAAGAAATATCAGAGGAAGGCCAGAATTACAGCATTACACACTTGCACAAATGTTAAAAATTACAATTTAACTTTTATGCGAAGTCCCTGCTATGGTAGGCGTGTGTGCAATTGCTATTGATTCGCGATAATATTTTCACGCTTCTCACTTCACTTTGCTTCTTTGCGACCCGTGCCCCGCAACGCAATCATGAACTGTGGCGGGATAACTGTTAGTCTAACTGGCTCCTTTACGTTACTTAAGAATCTATTTATACTTCTGGACCATCAAAATTATCATAATTTTCGCGGGTTATTTACTATTCATGTGGAAGGACCGTCGTCGGTGGACAGGATTAAATGCTTTCGCAGGCCGGAGCTGGCCCGCGGGCCATACTTTGCTCATCACTGAGCTAGAATATGATGTGATACATGTATAATCTAGCTAGATATCCCTTGTTTTGGCTATGATTGATAGCTGTCAACCTGTGCAATTTTTCTCTTACCGCTTCTTTTCATCATCTCTCTTTACAAGCAGCCTTGCAGAACAAGGACTGTTCTTGGTCCAAGCGTTAAACTGTTATGCTATATACATCGTAAGCACTTGATAAGATATGACTAAATAAACTATACGAATGATTTTTAATCTTAAACTTACTACAGAGAGATTATTATTGTTATTATTATTCTTTATTGCACTAAAACAGTATGAACGGAGGATAATGCAGCATTTTCTACCAGTGACCCACTCATTGTTTGAGAAAGAGGAATAAAGGCGTGCGTTAAAATTTGTACGAGTAATTTGTAAAAAAATTAAAATAATTATAACACTAAAAATGCCTAAAAATATATTTAAATTTATTGTTAATTTAAATCCCGTACAAATAATACAAAATTGTGAAAACCACGTTAGTTTCCATAATAAAATATATTTACCTATAAATAAATATTAAAGTACCAGAGATGATTATGATAATTAGATTAATAATAATAACAAGAATAGACGCATAAAATATTACAAATATCAAAATAATAATAAATATGTAAACAAAGCTTGTACTATGGGAACATACATATAATTTATAATATATTTTACACATAATTATAACATATAAGTGACGAATATTTAAACCAGATTACGAAGGATTATTGTAATAGTGCTCCCGAACTAACTGAACACATCTTTAGCCCGACCACTTTTCTCATTTTAGGTGGTAGAGATTCAATTATCATACGCCATATAAGAGCTAATATCCGATTTAATGTCCGATTTGCTTCTTTGTGTAAAAACAACGCGATTTTTCCAAACACATGCTTCAGATCGGGTTTCCTTTACCATGCAAGTAAACCTTGTTTAATGCAGCGACCTCCTATAGATGTGGAAGTGAAGCGTCACAAGAACTAGTCGAGCTTTGAAGGCCCTCATTACGACGTTTTCTTAGTTTTTCGCGTGGCTCTCTAAGGGATTCCTGCTGCGTTCCGTCGCTGGTTAAGAAGAAAATATCAGTTGCTCTGTAAAATCAGAATCTATTACTTACTTTTTCTTCAATTTCATTCTGTCGATACCTTTAGCGTTAAACATATATGCAGTAGAAACGCTTTCTCATATAAATTACCGCCCTATCCTCTTTTCTGTCAATTTGAATCATCGAAGCAGTGTGGGTTCGTTGCAATTTATAACCCTTCTGTGACGATGAAAACAATGACTCAGTTTTATGCTTATTAGTGGGTGACTCACACCATTGTGCAGATAGGTCCCTCAAGGCTTCGTTACGAAAGAAGTAAACCCACAGTATCTAGTAATATAATTCTATCATTGTAGGTTTAATTGCTGCGAATTATATTTATCACATACACTTCTATAGATATTTTTTTATATATTATTCTGTGTTATTAGAGAGTTTTTATGTTATTGAATGATGTGACGAGCTAGTCGTTCACCTGATGTTAAACACGGCCGCCTTAAACAGAATAGTGTCACTCGTAACTCCAACATAAGTAAAACTTACGCACGCTTGACTTGGGGAGTGAACTGGTGAATGCGTGACCAGATCGTTACGGAAATTGATTGGGCGAGGCGAACGGAAGTTGAAAGGAAGTTAGTGAAGATAGAAAAGGAGAGAGTTACGTTTCGTATAGACGTTTTACTTCAGTCGTGTGGTCTAAAGTACTTTAGATTTTTTAATTTTGTAAAGTATTCGCATGAGTTAATTAAGTACTGCGCAGGTAATGTTTATAAATATGGCGTGGTCATTCAGAATACCATTTGCTTGCTAAGGGACAGTGTTAGTCTTTCGACTAATTAATTACAATAATACTTTTTTCCACTGGGAAATTATTATGGAATAAAGTTTTTTTTCTCTAAAACCTTGTAGCCTGTTTCATGAGTTTCAATGAATGAATTAAATCGTAAAAGTTTGGCGTACGTCGTTTTTCCGCTGCGTCAATTTTACTGAACGTCGCAAATATATTATGAAAATCTATCAAATTCTCTCCATCCAAAGGTTGCCTGGAAGAGATCGCTTTTAGGGATAAGGTCGCCCATTGTTACACTTTATATAATTGATTATTTTTTTCTTTGTATTTTTTTTTATTTGATGTGTACAATAAAGAGTTCATCTTTCTATCTATCTATATCTAATATACCTAACAAACGAGACCAAAATGCTGGCCTCTACTTCGGCCAGAGATTGAGCATTGCAATTCAACGTGGCAATGCTGCCAGCATATTGGGCACGTTGCCTACTGGTAGTGGTTTGTTAGATTAAGTTTTCTTTAATTGTTTTTTGTTTTATTTATCCATCTATACAGCAAAAGTTATTTACAAGTACTTAGGCTGAACATTCATATAACCAATGTTTATTTGTTTCAGGTAAGTCAGCCACGCCGATCTATTAACTCGTCTAACACCACAGTTTCGTAACACATAATAATATGGTAAGTAAGATAAAAAGAAAAAGTTTAACTAACGCTTCACGCTCTCTGGGTTCTCTTTACCAAATGAATATGAATAGACTTTTGTGTTTTGGAGGCGTAAAACAAGTTAATCTCTTTTCATCGCGATACATATCTTTGAAGCCAGACTGTTAGACGAACGTTTTGCTCTGCTACTTTTATTGATATTTTTTATCATCCTGATTAAAATAATAATAAAATAAACAATAAATAAATAAATAACGTCCAACGATCACATACATAGATTCTGGACCCTAACTAGGATTTTCTGTGTTTAGGGAACCTTGAACTACTAGGATCATGGTCCAACAACACCCCGACTCAGAACAAGTATTTGCGCTTATTCCGTGCACAAATACTTGTCCTGCCGCGGGAATCGTACCCGCTGCCTCCGGGTTATGAGCCGACCTGCTCAACCACACCACAGAGGTCATCCATAATTGTATACAATAGAGGGAAGACTTTTAAAAACCGTATACACAAGTGTCTTAATGAGACTCTTCGTTAAAATAAATGTGTCATGCTTTATAAATAAAATAAATATATATTTTTGTGGACATTTCACACAACGCTATTTAACCCCACACTAAGCAAAGCTTGTACTATGGGAACCAGATAACTGATAGAATACATAAATACTTTTTGTTTGTAAATAAATACATAGAATACAACATATCACCCAGACACAGAACCAACACCTATGTTTATCACTGAAATGTTTGTCCCGGGTGGGAATCGAATCCACAACCTACAGTTCAAAAGGCAGAGATACTACTAACTAAGCTATCAGGCCTTTACATTTACTTGTATGGTATGTTATAAGGCTTACAATAATTATGAATACGTACAAAATTAATAAAAGCACTTATTAGGCTTAATGCCATAATAGATATATTTATTCTAAAAATTTACGTGAACATAATTTTTTTTTATTATTTTGGCTCCACACCTCCTTGTATTTAGCCAGTGTCAAGTAATTGATGATTTATCAAGTTAATGATATTTCACGCAAATATGTGTCCAGTCACAGTCGAAGTCGTCAAGTCATAGTCAAGTTAGTCTAGTCAAAGTCAAGGTGGCAACTTGAAGCTTCTATGGAGTTTTGGAAACAACACGAAAAGAAACGTTTCACCATCATTATACCATTTTCCCACACTCACGCCTGTAATCCAGCACTTAACGAATAGAATGCCACCAATTTTATGAACTAACACTGAAAATAACACAAGTTTTGGAAAATAATACAATGCGGTGAAGCAATTTTTTCGCGTCCCCTCCCAAAAAAAAAAAAAAAAAATTATTACAAGTCATGTAATAGACAAGACAGATATTACCGCAACACATTATACGGAAAAGTAGGTAAATCATCCTCCATAAGAGCACATCGTAATTTATTGTGGTAATAATTCACGTAACAAGCATTGTCTATTAATTTACGAGTTCATAGCCATTGTTCCGATCTCATGATGTCACGCTATAAATATTGCTGGGAGCTAATTAAAATCCTGTGGATAACTTAGCTATACCATCTACGTAAAATTATGATATTTTAAAATTGTATTCACACAAAATTAGTCTTATTGCCTACTAATGTGTTTCTGCTCTATCATTTTTACGACGATAAATGACGAAAAATGCTCAGGCAAAATAAAAGATCGTCGAATCGGCCCATCACATAATGAAGAAAGAGTGCAGAGCGTCGAAAGAGAGAGAAGAAAGAGCTGCGTCTAACAACTTCAATTTAGAAGTTATCAATTCGACCGTATTTATTATGTACTAGTCGCGCCCCGCTGTTTCACCCGCAGATAAAAAGTATTTTAATTGTTTGCTCATCCCACGGGAACATTTCACTTTTCCGGGATAAAATGTAGCCTATATGTTAATTCAGTGTATAAGCTATCTTGGTACCGAATTTCATCCAAATCCATTCAGCCGTTTGAGCGTGAAGGAGTAACAAACATACACACATACAAACTTTCGTCTTTATAATATTAGTGTGATGTCTGTCAACCAAATTAATCACATCATGAAGGAACGATAAACAAAACAACATCAAAAATATCATGCAATATTTTTTAGGTATTATCATTTTAATTTTTAGAAAAAGATTCTTGTTTCGTTTCGGTGTGTGCTGAGATGACTTACAAAGCCTTATGTGTGTTGCCTAGTCTTCCATGCAGCGTTTTTAACCGGATGTTGTCGTTAACGTGGAATCGAGTGCAACCGCATCTTTGCATCCGTTCGCGCCCGATTCGGACCGCGCCGACACAGTTTGTTTATTGAGTTATTTTCGATTTCACCACCTTGCTTCTGGATAAGCCGTTGAGAGGAGACGGATTTTTTTTTCTTTGGCGAGTGCAATTTATTTTATAAGTAGATTAAATAAGCGTTTTATGCAAATATAACATTTCCTGTTTTTGTATGTGTTACCTTGGTGTCAGTAAAAGTTTATCTATCTATCTATCTCTACCGATATTAGTGTTACAGGTATCTTATTTACCTCACATTGGCAGATTGGATTGTTTGATTAGTCATTTACTTTGTTGGAACTCTTTTGTCATTTACATGAAGGGTGGTTAGGTTAGGTACCTTTTGAGCCGCGGAGAGGCCCGAAAGGGCCTGCCGCCGGGGGCGGGCGAGTTGGCTGGACTGCAGTCGCGACCCCTTCTCGCCCCGGTACGGCGGACGAGGGCTCACGGGGGGGTTTTAGTGGGTTCGAGTCCCACATACCCAGGGAAGTGCGAGGGCATTTCCCCCCCTCAAAAAAAAAGGTACATTTTCAGCATTGTAAAATTAGACTGGCCCGATAGCTCAGTTGGTAGTATCCCTGCCTTCTGAACTGCAGGTCGTGGGTTCGATTCCCACCCAGGACAAACATTTGTGTGATGAACATCGATGTTTGTTCTGTGTCTGGGTGTTTATACTGTATTCTATGTATGTATTTACAAACAAAAAAGTATCTAAGTATAGTATCAGTTGTCTGGTTTCCATAGTACAAGCTTTGCTTAGTTTGGGGCTAGATGGCGCTGTGTGAAATGTCCACACATATTTATTTTATTTATTATTTATTATTTTTTTCTTAGCTAAAAGATTTAGAAGTATAGAACCGCTAAACCTGCTCATTTAAACCAAAACAAAGCAATTAAAATGATTCTCTTATCCACACTGTCAGTTAATGCATAAGCGAGTAGATCCTTTCTAATTAAGGTCACCCTTCCTGTTTTAACTTTATTACGTAACGTCCAAAAATGATCGCTTGTAATCACTGAAGTGACATTTTCCATTTTGGTGTTCACGCGTTTATTCCCTTGGCACCTGTTTATTAAAGCAGAAGGCTAAAAATGGGGAAACACGAATAATGCCTAAAAATTACGACCATTTGGTTCTCGTCAAATGTCTGTGTTGTATATACATACATAACGAGCTATTTAGCTACAAAGTGACTTCTTGGTAGCGCGTCTGATCTACGATTTCGAAGAAAGCAATCGCCTTGTATCCGCCGTGCCTCCATCTATCACAGTTATTGAATCAGCCTTATTCAATTTGCTTATGATGTTTGTATTGATTTTACTTTTGTGATTATGTCATACCTACCGCTTGTAACCTACGAAGAGAAAGTGTTTACAAACAGACCCCGGAGCCAGTCTCGGCACATGACGCACTTACATGTTTGGTAAACGTGCAATTATATTACCGACGCTCACCTTTTTGGAAAATTTCTTACATAATTATCTGGTCAAAATTATAGTGGTTTCTAGCCAAGAACAGCGCTTGTGTATTTGCGTTAAGAATTCTTGTACGGCCGTATGTCTATCGGCTCTTTAAATTTTCACTATAACCATAAGCTCAAGTAAAGCGCATTTACAATTCTATACGCATCTATAACTGTGAGATTCCTGAGAGTTTCACAGTAAAACTTGCGTGTGTATGGAGAATTTAGAAACAAATACAAGTTATTCTACGCATAAATTCTAATCCGATATCTACGCACAGGTCGTCGGTCTTGTTGCTTTTAACTGGGCGAAAATAGTTTTAGTCAGCCATCGAGCTCACGTGTTTTGGCGCAGTTTTAAAAATTCCGTGCCAAAAATATTGTTGGGGCGTTCGACAGCAATGCAGATGTGCCACTTTACGCATACAAATTGGGCCGGGAGCGGTGGCCGTCCACGGCATTTCATCCAGCAACTTTATTTCCCTCGTCATGATTTTTGGAACTGACTGAAATTGTATGTAGATATGTATGTCACAGAATAAGTGTTAATATGTACGCGTACGGCGGCACACATGGCGGCCAGCAAAAAATGGTCATATTTGTTTATACATTTTTAACACGTGGCGTAGGTTGTGCTTTTAATAATACGTTTGCATTTGTTTTGTCAAAATTTTAGGCATGTATCACTAATAATTCTATAGTTATCCTACGATACATTTCTTAACTATCCCTATTAGATATCGAGTCAAACTAAACACGTAATTATTTACATAAGTCTCGCTGTCTCGTCTCTCTATTAATTCAAGTCGTGATACATTAATATCAAACTAAACAACTAATCGCAGCTCATTATCTTCTCTTTTTGCACTGTTTGACTCCAAAACTAGCTAATTCATAGTTTCTATTCTTAACATGTTAACTGTAACCTGGAAAAGTAACGTTTTCTAATTTCTTGTAGCGTGGTCTTGATTTTAATCAGACCAGACGAGTTCGACTATAAGCTGTTTCAATCAAGATTTATAGATAGATAGATTGATAGAAAATGCTTTATTGCACAAACAACAAATGTAGGTGCATAGACGAACTTAATGCTAGATAGCATTATCTTCCAGTTAACCTGGGTGTAACGTGGTTTAGTGGGGCAGTGCAACGCACCTCAAATATAGATATAAGTAGATAAATGATTGTCATCTATATCAATTTTAGAAGTTTAAATTAAATTATAATTACTTATTAGCTAAATATCTATGGCTGGATTATAATTCAATTAGAGTGCCTACCTTGTCGATACTCTAGGAATAAGGAAACAAAAAATCTATTCTATTCTATTCCTTGTGTAATCTTCTATTCCTTGTCAAATTATACTTTCGTATGTTGTTACATCGTAATGTTGATATCTCTGCAAATCTCTCAATTAATGTTATTTAACACCCACCCAACGCTCAACGATCACATACATAGATCTTGGACCCTAACTAGGATTATCTGTGTCTAGGGACCCAGGAACTACAAGGACCATGGTCCCACAACATCTAGACTCAGAACAAGTATTTGCGTTTTTTTTTTCTGTGCATAAATGTCCTGCCGCTGTAATTAATGTTATTGCATTCAGATATCGTGTTTTGTATGCTACTGTGTTCGAATGGAATATGTCAGTATTATTTACATACCGACACGACGCACCGCGCCGCACCGCGCCGTCCTCACTTCACGTTGCTGTTTTTTTTTTTGCCCCACACCTCCGTGTATTTAGCCAGTGTCAAGTAATTGATAATTTATCAAGTTAATGATATTTCACGCAAATATGTGTCAAGTCACATTCGAAGTCATCAAGTCAAGTCATAGTCTAGTCAAAGTCATACTCCTAGTAAAGTGGTGGCAACTTTACTTGAAGCTTCTATGGAGTTTTGGAAACAACACGAAAAGAAACGTTTCACCATCATTATACCATTTTCCCACACTCACGCCTGTAATCCAGCACTTAACGAATAGAATGCCACCAATTTTATGCACTAACACTGAATATAACACAAGTTTTGGAAAATAATACAATGCGGTGACGCATCTTTTTCGCGTTCCCGCCAAAACTCCACTTACTGTATGTTATGGACGAGTCGAAAAAGGAAAATCGCTTTCAAATTATCGTGAGTGCGCGTGCCCCAGTTTGTAATGTTCGTATTCGTAGTATCACAAAGCGTTTCGTAGTCAAGCTTCCACTATCCGTTGTACAACAAAGACACGTGAGTAGTACTGAAATGTCAGATAACGCGCCGAGAGCATTGACACCGCGTATAAGTGTATAAACCTGACAGTTGCAATAGTCGCGTGTAATAGCGGTTAGGTTTTAGCAGAAATCATGTTAGGAGCAAAATTTAGAAAGGAAGTTCTATTATTATTTTATATATTTATATGTTATCTAGACAATCTATATTTAAGCTACGTTGCACTGCCCTGCAAAAATTTCCATGTTACACCCAGGTTAACTGGAAGATAATGCTCTCTAGCATTAAGTTCGCCTTTGTACCTACATTTGTTATTTTTGCAATAAAGCATTTTCTATCTATCTATCTATTATTTTATGAGGCCAAAAAAATTAATATTAACAAAAGAAAACATATTGCAGAGAGAGAATAACAGCAGTTTACTGTACAGTTCGTTATTTTATTCAACCGACTACAAAAAAGGAGTTTCTCAATTCGACTGTTTTTAAAAAATGTTTGTAACCTCTTAATTTTCAACCGATTTTGAGGATTATTATGACTTTTTTATTTATAAGCTGGTGCTTCCCGTGTCCTATATCAATTTGATAAAGATAAGATCGGTAGTTTTTGAGTTCTCCTTATAATAATGTGTATTTTTACTTCAACTACATTGACGGTGTTCTAATTTTTGTAATAAACAAATGCGGTGTGATTCGGTTGGACTCTTTTTTTAATAGGAATTATTGTGTAACAATCCTATTGTACTACTTCCTCACGACACGATGCTGGACTGAACTGGATTCATTTTATTTGCGTATATTCCTAGTAACCTTTAATATCTGGTTTATTTTATGAGTTTTCTAGTATGAAACACCTTGTAAGCCGTAAGCTGCGACTTACGCGGTGGTCATTGCCGTAAATGTTTAGTATAACTTCGGCGATAACAGCCAAGTTCCGACGATATGATAATGCTTATCGTTGGCCAAGTTTTTTTCTGTGTAACTCGAACGAAGCTACGGTCGGGTTAGCAGGGTCGCTACTTATTTATGTCAGTGATGCAAACAATGGTTACGATTTTATCACACGTTTATCTGTACCATCTCGTATTTATACTGCAAAAATAATGACTCAAAATTTAAACACCGTCTACTTAGAATTGCACTAAATAAATGATATATTTGTTTTAAAAAATACACGCAAACGTCAAAATTTTTTATTATATTTTTTCAGTTTAGTTTTGAACATAGGTAGGTATGGTTTTACAATCTTTAGTATCGTTTGGTAGATCTATTATTTTTTATTTTTTTAATTATAAAATTTGTCAACGAAACGCGTTGTTTTTTTTTTTATTACGTAATGACGCGACGAGCTAGCCGTTCGCCTGATGTTAAACGCCTTTTCACGGTAGCGGAAAATGCGAACTCTTTTTGAAATAAAACTACGTACGCTTGACTTGGGGTGTAAGCTGGTGAATGCGAGGCGAACGGAAGTTGAAGTTGGTGGTATACATCCATAGAGAAAATTTTTATTATTATATTGGTATGTCCGGTAAAATAACAATTTACAAATGGCGACATTAACATTAAACAAAGCAAACACAAAGTTATACCGGCCGATAGATGGAGCTAAACAAAAAAGTTATACTTCAGTCGTATGGTCTAAAGCACACTCGTTTTTTTCACTATTCAAAGATGTTCAGTTTATCTTTTCGTGTATTAAATATTGTAGAACATTTTCCAGGTTCAATTCACAAGTGACAGCCCTAACGCAGGGTGCACACGGCAGCTGGCGCGCGTTCGTTGGTTGGTAAACAGTTGACTGTCGTCGGTGTAGCGCGCGTGACGCGTTGTCCACTCGTCATTGTGCGACGGCCCTTAGTTCCTCTGTACAATGTGCAGGAACTCCGCGTTGTGATCTTACTGAACTCCATAGAGTACCTTATCTGGACACCATTGTGAACTGTGAAACTGATACTTAGTGCGTGTTTTCGATTACCTGTGTGTTAGTGTTTAAGTTTTTCAACTTTTATTCCTTTCTGTGTTTGTGTAAGTCGAGCTGAGTTTGTGTAAGCTGTATGAAAAAGACGATTTTCATGTTATAAACAGCAGTTTAATACTTGCGTTTAAAATTTCATTATGTAAGCGAATGAGAAGGGTGAACTTTCGAAAGCTTTAAATGCTTGAATGTCAGCTTTCGTTTATAAGGTCAGGCGATCATGTTGACAGTGGCCGCTTAAGGCAGTGTTGTGCGATAAATCGATTAATCGGATGGTATAAACCTCTAGAAGTCTTGACTCGACGCTGATCGTTGCGTGTAACATGAGCCTAAATATAGCCTCCCTGGATTGTCACCCGCGCAGTCACCCTACCCCACAGATTAGCTCATAATTACTAAGAACATGTGCTTGTGTGCGACATCTATGTGCACTTGTGATCAACGGATTTGTAAAACTATTATCAATAAACTCACTACACGAGCTTTAAGCTTTAATGTAAAAGACGGTCAAAATGTAATACCTAATAATAATAATAATAACGCCGAACGATCACATACATAGATCCTGGACCCTAACTAGGATTCCCTGCGTCTAAGGACCCAGGAACTACGAGGACCACGGTCCCACAACACTCAGACTCAGAACAAGTATTTGCGCCTTTTGTCCTGCCGCGGGAATCGAACCCGCCGCCTCCGGATTATGAGCCGACATGCTCAACCACCACACCACAGAGGCTGTTGAATAATAATAGGTAACGCAAAGTACCTGTGAAAACACCAACGGTAAATATATTAAATCAGAATAAATTTTAAAATTAGTTACAGTCACAGCGCGGTAAACATTCTAGCTACGGGAACGGTCCAGTCCTATTAGGTACATTTTCGGAATACTGAGGAGGCGAAGGAATCTCGAGATTCCGCACCGTGACTGAGAGGCCACTTCGCGGTCGGATTGTCCACAACAAAAGACATTTGGAACATTTAGATACACACGAACAACTTCGGTATTGAACGTTTTACAAAAGGTGTCGTGTTGATCTCTTTGCAATAACCACAGTATTATGATTTCATACTTCCTCGATTACGTGACCGTGATCCCACTGAAAAACATTTCAAAGGCTAGAATAAGTAATACCTTTTTTTCCTAGCTAATATAAGCGTATTGTGAGATAGTATTACGAGGAAGTTGGTACCTACCCGCATATCTCGCTACCTGCCACACGCATTGTTCGCATCCCGACCCCGCTGATCTCAACAAACTGGACCTGCTTACCCTGTTTTGTTCTAGGAATGACAATGCCTTCCATTGTTTCAAGTACCAGTCAGTGCTGCACTTGACTCGCATTTTTAATACATACTAGCTTCTGCCCGCGCCCTCGCCCGTGTGGCCTATAGGAAACGAAGAAGAAATTTTTTCACAGATAATTCAACCACCCGTTTCACCCTCTTAGGGATGGAATTTTGAAAAACCCTTTCTTAGTAGATACCTACACTTTACAAAGAGCACATCCCTCCAAATTTCAAGTCTCTAGGACCAGCGGTTTAGGCTGTGCGTTGGTCAGTCAGTGACTGAATATTGTATGTATAGATAACTCATAGAAACCAGTTTGCCTAATAAAGCGCCTCCTCGTAATGAATACAATTACTGCAAATCCAAATGCGATGTAATTCGGCTGTCGATTGCCAATAGCGGAATATAAAGCTTCCTTGCAGGTAAACGATTCAGAATAGGCCAATGTGCTTTGTGATTTGATAATCGCGCCACGTCTTTCACGCGCATACGATGCAACGCTGGAATGCAAAGAGAATTTGATATGGGGTTTCTACATGCTGTGGAATTTTAATCGCTGCTATTCAACTATATTTACTTTGGGCGAAGCCCCGATGCAGCTGCATCTGCAAAAGCTCTCAGTTCGTGGTTTGATTCGCGATCGCATCAGTAGATCTTGTAAAATGTTTGTTTAAGAAACGGAAGATGAATGATGGTCGTAAAATTAAATATCCTCGAAGCGTAAACGTAATAATGACGTGTTTAGGGATTCTATTCGTGTTGCAACTGACTCCCCTTCGGAGAATGTCAACATATAAATCGCTCGTTGAGTCCCGTTGACAGATAAGTGCGTGGTTATCGTCAAAATCCTCCGCATCGATAACGATTTGTGAGAACAGGCATTGCAAGAATAACTCGAGATTTATAAGAACATTCAGAGCTAAATAAACGCGACTCAGGGCAATTTCGATAAAAGCTTTCTTTAGACTGAGCTCAGGAGGGTTAAGTGCCTCTAGCGGCTCTAACGCATCTACTTGAGGTTAATTCTTAAGTAATATATAGAATTGAACTCAGCTGAGTGGAAGATCTTTCCTCTCAACAGAAATTCTCTAGATGGTTGAGAAGATCCCCTCTCAGATTCCTGTTTAATTGGGTCATTAAATCCAGTTCAGCGAAGTGTAATAGTAACGCGAGACTGGGTAATCAGGGTCAAATGTGCTCAGTGACACATAATGGAAACACCACGTAGCTAACCTACAGAACGAGCTCTTATTCAAAAGCCTCGTAATACTTAAAATGTTGCGATCAGCGATCTAAACTTTTCGTTCTTCAGCTGTATTTTCGTCAAATTTCTCATAAGACTCACGCATTTTATTAGGACTCCAAACCGAAACAGAACGTATAGAACTAAGAAGGTATAGAATAAATAATAGTACAAGTCCTTCAAGTGACGTTTTTTGCGGTGCTCTGCCAACTCCAAATTGCTTGCCGTCCAGCGGTCATTCCCCTCTCTTCCGGTACCTATGACGGTAGCCGGAAATTCATGTACCGGCCACATTTAGCTTCTCTTTATGTAACTTTTGAAATGTCATTTTAATAGGGATAACATCAGATTTAAAAGTTTATTTAATCTTAAGAGTAATATTTTATCTGCGGCATTAAAATCTAGAAAGTTTCCCAATAACCGTAAATAACAGATTTACGAGTAACAAAGAGAAGAGTCGTAAAAATATACATGTCGAAATGCACGCCACCACAGTTTGTTTTGCCATATGTCTGACTGTCTGTCTAATATCAATTCTAGCTGAAGGAAAGTATCCATTTGAAATCATTTGAATGTACATATTCACTTTCTAAAGTATAGTTCCTTGTGACTCGTAGATAATGCTAAGCTGCAGTAAAACATGAAGCTTTTCTCTTTTGAGGTTGTCAGTAAGAGATCGCTACTAGCGATACAACCGCTCATTGCACTCGTAAGATTTATTTTATTCCTGTATATATTGTAAATTTCATTGGCGAGACAATAAAGAGCTATCTATCTATCTATATATATATATCTATCTATCTATCTATATATGTATCTATCTTAATTAAGAGGTCATTTAAAGTTATATCAGTCCCAAATAAACCGTTTATTTATTAATCGATTTATGCATTTGTGACTGGAAACAAAGAAATGAATCATTCAAAATTTACTCTAAACTCTTGCAAACGTTTAGTGATGATCACGAAATCGATCTTGTTCTGGCTAACTCTATTATTGACTTCACTGTGAAAGGGGTAATTTTTATGAAAGTGCTGGGGTGACCCTCGGATATAATTTTTTATAAAATAGTACTCTTCCATTTTTAAACGACGTAATTTGCAATAGGTTCGGTCCGCTTTGACAATAATTGACCATGTACTCGACAATTAGTAGTATTTATAATGACAGCACAATTTTTCTAAAATATAGGCATCATTCGACTGCGTCTGTCGTGTGGTGGTGGAGCAGGTCGGCTCATAACCCGGAGGCGGCGGGTTCGATTCCCGCGACAGTACAAGTATTTGTGCACAGACAAAAAGCGCAAATACTTGTTCTGAGTCTGGGTGTTGTGTCCCTAGACACAGGCAATCCTATTTAGGGTCTGGGATCTATGTATGTGATCGTTGGGCGGTTATTATTATTATCATAACGTTTCTTCTTAGGTTTACTAAAAATCAAATGTAGAGAAAGGCCCTTAGAATTATTTTGCACTACAAAATGAGTCGTAATATCTCTTGGCCATTAAAACATGGAGACGACGAGAGAGCTTGAAACTTGTTTGCATGTTGTGATTGGTTGGTTGTGAACATGGAAGTGAAACTCTCGAATATAAACGAAATTTGTGAAAACTTGCATTCATCTGGCTATTTTTACTTGAAGTTGCCAAGCGGTGATTTTTGATACCCTCGTTACGTTTGAGCAAAGACTGATATCTCAATCTCAAAATAGCTAACGTAGCTGTTTGAAAGTGTGTTTGAATAATAATAATACATAATAACAATAACGCCCCACGATCACATTCGTAGATCGTAGACCCTAACTAGGATTCCCTGTGTCTAGGGATTCGGGAACTACGAGGACCATGGTCCTACAACATCCAGACTCAGAACAAGTATTTGCGCTTTTTTTCTATGCACAAATAGATGTCCTGCCGCGGGAATCGAACCTGCCGATTTATGAGTCGACCTGCTCAACAACCACGCCACAGAGGTTGTCTAATACTTGTTAGGCAGCGGCAGGGTAATGTACAAGACAGTAAAAAGATCGAGACTCATGAACGTTGCATGTTAGTATAATCACAGTTCACACTTTCACACTATCACATCACACTAATATTATAAAGGCGAAAGTTTGTTGTGTGTATGTTTGTTACTCCTTCACGCTCGAACGGCTGATCGATTTGGATGAAATTCGGTACCAAGATAGCTTATACACTGGATTAACATATAGGAAACATTTTATCCCGGAAAAAGAAAATGTTCCCGTGGGATGAGCAAATAATTAAAATACTTTTTATCCGCGGGTGAAACTGCGGGGCGCAACTAGTTAACAATATTTTAATAAACCTATTACTCATACTGCAGATGCAAACGCTATATACCACGGTGTAACGGATAAATACAATGATATTCTGCTTTATTCACAACTCACAAGGAACTATAGACATCAGCAATCATTTTTAACGGGCGATTGCTGCTATTCTTATCCCTGCGCCTGCGTGTTTGCAAATACAGTAATAGCGTTTTATGACTTTCAGTAGCTATATTAACATTGCATATACATATATCTAGTACTGAGAGAGAATTAATCAGCCTATATAAATATAACACATCAGGGCACAGAGTTTTTTTGAAGTAAAACTTCTTTACGCACGTTTGACTAGGGGAGTGGTGAATGTGAGGCAAACGGAATTTTAAGTTCGTTCACGTAGATCTCCATTGTCAACATAACAAAGTTTTTTTTTTTATAATGTTGGTATGTCCGACAAAATGACAATTTACAATTGTCAAGATGGCGACATTAACATTAAACAAAGCAAAAACCAAAGTTATACCGATCGATAGATGGAGCTAAACTAAAGAAGTTTTACTTCAGTCGTGCGGTCTAGAGCACACTTGTTTTTTTACCTGCTTTTGTGCATCACGGCATGGGACTTTTGTGGTATCTCATCATCATCATCATCAGCCTGTGTTAGTCCACTGCTGGACATAGGCCTCTTCCAAAGTACGCCATTGAGCCCGGTCTTCAGCTCTTGTGTGGTATCTACTGAGACGATACTGATACTGCATGACGGCCCAAAATCTTTCCCTGAGAAAAAGTCCGTTTCAACTCTCAATGGTAGGAATATAGAATCATTTATGGGCACCTATTCCTCAGCATTAAAACGAATATTTGGAGAATCCTAGCAAAGAAAAGTAAGCTAGCAAAAAGAAAGAAAAACGTGTATAACACACGCTAGTAGAAAATACATAGCAAAAATGAGTGTATGAAAAAGCTGCTTTAAAATTTGTATCGAAATGAGCTTGAATTTGAGTAGGACCCGAACACTCTAATAATGAAATAAAGTCAAGAGATACTTTTTGTCAACAGACCATAGTCGCCATAGCCCAAAAATAGTTTAAAATATACTTACGACTTTGCATTTTATAGCCGTACAAGAATCAAAGTAAAACTCGATGATATAAATAATTCATTCCATGCATAAATCAGCTGTACCACAGACAGTTATGTTGAGTAGAGAACCCACGGCTTACTAACGCAGAATAGGTTAGAGATACCGCTGAGTTGAAACTTTTATCTGGGACCGGGTGTTCTCCACCGGATGAGGAAATGTTAACTGCAATCTCATAGAAATGGTACGCGATAAAAGTGAAACGAGGCTACGGCAGCCGTATTATTAAACCATAATTTTTATGTTCATGATTGAGTTATGAAATGACAGGAATAGAGTTTAAAAGGTCTTTTGAAAGGTACTGTTTATTTACGCTAATACGTTTGGAATCCGTTAAAATCAAACGATCAATTTGGTTTTCCATAACCAAACGGTTTAGGCTAACGTTAGCAGGAGAAGCAAACATCAGGTTGTTTAAATGTTTATGCTATCCTCCAATAAGCGTGATCTCAATAATGTATGTTGTGCATACAAAATCTATAGATATATGCATTGTGCAATACACCTACAATCTTCATGTACTTATAACTGTAAAGAACGGTTTCTTGTATTGTACATGTAGCCGCATTATATGTGTGCGTTGCGTGCTTAATCTTCTCCATTGAGTCGACCCAGTACCTTCCTACTACTCTTAACTCCACTTACCCATTTAGAGGGAGTTCATAGACACAACTTAGTTTCTTAATTGTGTTGTTTTGTTTTTTTATTTCCAAGTAACAACCTGCATTATGTTTCATACCAATAAGAGCTTCAATTACTAAAATTCTTTTCATAGTGAACAATTGAAACTTGTTTCATAGTATCTGTTTAGTAACGCCTACGCCTTTCTGTTTTATTTTCAAATTGTCCTCATTACGTTTTAATAATTATATCTTCATTGTTCAACCGAGAAGTTTATGTTACGGCTCGATTTGCCTAACAACATCTTCATCAGTACATCATCAGTGCTTCGTATTTTAACATTTGTGCGCGCTGTTACTGTTCTCATTATCAAATCAGTTTCACTTGCACCCGTTTAAGGCGTTTACACATGCAGTTATTCGTTACATTTCCACGGGCCGCGTCCGCCACGCGCACGCACATCGCCTCGAATTCTATTAGCACAGTTCTCTCCATCGAAAGTACGTTATTTATTCCACTTTTTGCGCTTTCCTACACATTAATCACTTCATTGATCCACTGTTCTATTAAACCATTCAGATTTGTAATGGATATAATGCAAAATTTCAGTTGGTAATTCACCTATTACTGTTTGTAATAAAACAGCTTTTTTTATCAATCGAACTAAAACGTGAATTTTGTAATCAGTTATTGATTGTAATGTCACGATGCTGTCAAACAAAAGGGCTTTTTTTATTGCACCATTTTAAAAATATAAAAGTTCATTATTTTAAGTTATCATCATTATATTTGAATAAACATAAAATAATAAAAAGGGAACTTAAACAAACCACTACCAGTAGGCAACGTGCCCAATATGCTGGCAGCATTGCCACGTTTAATGGCAATGCTCAATCTTTGGCCGAAGTAGAGGCCAGCATTTTGGTCACGTGTGGCTTCGACCAGACGTTAAGAAAGATCTGTAAAAATTTGGTGAACACTCGGTCCCCAAGGCCCCAGTGTCTCAACTCCAAAAGGCGCAAATATATAACCGATTTAAAATAAATAGTTCATTTATTCATCAACAATATTCCAAGTCTGCTGCTGCTGCTACTACTTTTTGTTTTTTATTAACAAATTTGAGAAGTGTCTGCCATTTTTTCCTAGTTAAATGATGGTTTGCAGTCAACTATTTACATTTTACACCTAATAATAATCTACCTATTTCTAACGTAGCGCATTATACAACATTTTGCATATCCTGTAACGAGATGACATCATGTCCAATAATTTATCATCGTTATCGTTAAAATTAGCCTCTTGCTATAAATGTCTGGAGTTCATAAGTACTATTAAATACGATATTTTTACATTTTTGTGAGAGAAAAACTACTTATATGAAAAAATAGCGAATAAGAAAAAAGCGGTTATTGAAATTTGACATAAGAGTGAAGCAAATTATCATCGATAATTATTTCTTATTAAATTTTAATTACTTGGGACGGTCTTTAGTGTGGGACGCTACTTGCGTCGACACTATGGCACCGTCACATTTTCCCGTGGCACACGTTAGAGCTAGCTGAGTAGGTAAAGCGGCGCAAATATAGTAATCTTGGTAGCGGTTACATATTTCATCAACGGTTACATAGCTCATCGCGTTTCCAAAGTTTTTTAGAGCGCCTGGTCGATGTGTCACGTGACCAAAATGCTGGCACTTATTTGCACAACGAATCAGCATTGCAATTCAGCTGGCCATGCTGCCAGCATGATAAGTACGCTGCCTACCGATAGTGGGCTAGAGTATTTGGACTGTCTATAGGTTATCGTGGCTAGTATATAGTCCAAATATTTTCTTTTTGTAGTAGGTAGTGAAGCTAGTAGCATTTAGTAGATTATTGTACCTATTAAATTTAAAGAGTTTTATATTTAGATTCCCTCTTAACCATCAACATAGGTATATGTAAAAGATGTAACCGAAACCCAAGATATTATTTGAACATAGAAGGGCCGCTCTTGTTACACAAGAATGAGGCTGCCAAGTTCATCCGCCCACTGCCGCCCAACCTGCGCCTACGCCGCGCGCCGCAATGATAAGGCGATCTCATTACTGCATCTGTGAGGAATACATTAGCTAGGCAATTATTGATTTCAATCTTTGTCGGATAGTAAACAGCCCACATTTGCCAGGATTAAAGCCAAAGTCAGTGTTGATATAGCTTAATTGATGCTTATGGCTAAAGCAGCTAGTAAAGAGATTGTTGCTTTTACTAGTATAAAAACAGCTGTGGAAGTCTTAAATAGATGTCTCTAACAGAAATTAAACGTTTGAGAAGGCATAATAACTGTTTTCATTCGCATCGCACCTACATGAGCATATGCGTACCAGTTTCTGAACAAAAAAAGATATCGCATGTCCATGAACTAGCTCTAAGATATAAAACAACGTAAGCGTAACATTGCTGTTCTCTCAAGGTCGACATCTTGATGTACTACCATAGCATAAATAAAAGTATGTACTAGCAACGAGGCAGCTAGATGGTAGATATAAAAATGCAGGCTTTGCTTTGCTGTGATGTTTTAGATTTAAACCCTATTCTACATTAAGTCAGAAAAGGACAGAAATATCTAGACTTACAATAAACAAGTTTTCTTTGTTTTATAAGTGAGTCAAACTTCACACACCTTTCAGAAAATCCATCAAACTAACATCAATACCAATCCCGTCATCGTGTTTAGTTCTGAAATCAATACAGTGTAGGCGCAGTTGACAAGACTTCCTGTTAGCGTCATTGTATCCTATTACACGTTCAATAATTTCCCTTCTCAGTTTAAACCCACCGTCACCCTTGTTCACATTCCTTATTAATTCAGAGCTGTCTTTAAACAAAGTCAACATTCCAGCAGGTCCCTGTTTCTGTTTGTCCGTTCTCGTCTAGCGAGCTTAAAATAATTACACAAGTGCACAATCGAACATCCCTCACTCTAGATATCCCGAGGATAGAGTTCGTTGCGCCCGCGCTTCCCTGCCATAGCTTTATCACCTTTGCTACCTGCTCGATACTTTGAAAGTGAACAGTAAAAGTGGTCAATACTTTAACAGGTTCTCGAGCCCCTGCGCCTGGTAGTCACGCCTTCTGACTGCTATTTTGGTTACTTTCACTTTCATTATGATTATTTATACACTAATCTGTATATTTTCGGTAGCGATTTTGCTTTTAAAATTATAAATTAAAGTAAAATTTTTAACTGTGAGTCTTCAATTCACCGGCTATTTCATTCATGGCAATTTCATTTGCAAATATTTACTGTCCGTGTTTTCTATATTTGAAGTGTTTATTACTATTTATATTTTCCGACTCGTAATGCACTGTTCCAGCCAAAAGGTTAATAACATTCTCTCAGCTGTTAACTGCATTCATGTCGTAGAAATAATCTATGATTATAGCTATTAGCCATAATTGCTTTTCTAGTGCATTATGGCTTTATAATGATTCGTTATCTTTTTC
The DNA here is from genome assembly GCA_905220475.3 of Ennomos fuscantarius. Lineage (NCBI taxonomy): Eukaryota > Metazoa > Arthropoda > Insecta > Lepidoptera > Geometridae > Ennomos > Ennomos fuscantarius. The sequence goes on along the minus strand of HG992026.1, from coordinate 5,220,852 downwards.
CTCATAATCATGACTATTTCCTCTTTATACTCGATTGTGTATAGCGGCGTGAAGAAACGCCGGTACATCTGCGCCATGTTGTTTATTAGAGCACGTTCGAATTTTAAACTGTGAATAGTAAATAAACTGTCCGCCATGGAGGGCGCAGGCGTGCGCGTACGCAGCGTGTCTGGTGCGCGGTTCGCTCAGTAAGTTGGTATCTCTGAATGGCGATAGTCACGCGATCTGCTGTCTCTTCAGTGCTACCGAGACGGATCTGACACATGAAATGTGGATTTCGTTACGAATCCCGTAAAGGATTGTTCCCCTGTGTTGTGTATGTGTAAGCAGCTCCGTAGTTTTGCTGTGACGTGTGCTTTTATTTTCGTGTCATTCTATTTTGGTGTTAGTGATTCTCTGTGTGAATAAACAGCATCTCAATTTATGTTAAACTTCAACGTTTAATTCGGTACGGAATACGTGGATATTTTGAAACATAACAGGTACTTCTGATAAAATATAATTTACTCACAACCGTATATCAACATAAATTATAATGTGTCGTATATCTCTACATTATATATAGTACTTCTAGTTATTTTCATTATGTTGGTTTTTATACAGCGTGCAGTTAAACATTATAATAAAATTGTTATGCTGTTAGCTCAAAAACAAAACGACTATGTAATACTAAATAGGTAATATGACACTGTATACTTGTATTCAAATATACTTAGTAGCTATGATCAACACAAAAGCATATTGTTCAACTAAAAATGTTATTCGTAAACTTGTAAAGTACTACTTTATAAACCATAACAATGTACCTGCACTGACAAGTGTCCCGTGACAGTGTGTACCATGCCGTACTACTACATTCATCATAGTATAACGTACATTTTTATCCGTCATTTGTAGGCAATAGTAACGCTACTTAGAGCTACAGAAAGCGCACAATGAAGCCATTGTGACCACGCCACGGCATAATGAGCGAGATTAATAACTCAGTTCACGAGTTCAACCAGTACTTGTGCACAGGTCTCGGCCCACTTGTCCCAATCGCCATATCCGTCGCAAATCGACCGCTTCCTCCGACCGTCTTGGAGCGGCTCTGGCTATTACCAACATGATTTATACCTGTCCTCATCATTAGTTAACGTGTCAGCGATTGTCTTCCTGGCGGATGCGTTTTATTTGGATGACAACCATTTGAGTTGAGACGCGTCTTACGGCTTTGTCAGAACAAAGCCCAGTTGAACACTGCGTAGATAAACAGCAGCGGCTGCGTCGTCGAGTCTGCCTCTCCGTGTGCTATCAGATTTTATTGATATGCAAATTCTATCAAACCCGTTTTGTTTACTTATGCAATATTGATTAGACAGGCGTAAAGCTACTCGGTTTTCAAGATTCACGACCACATGCAGTGTTTCCATACGACATAAATTATCGTGAACCATATGGACCACCCGTTGTTTGGTCTCCTTGACCGAGTCGGTCCACTCAACCGCTCTGCTCATTCTCTGACTAGTGTTAGTTCTATTCCTAGTATCGTCTGTTGACCGTGTAGGTGTATCGAAAGAATGAATATACGGGTCAATGACAATCGATGCTGCTATCATATCGGTTATAGAGATTGCGCGACGAGGTCTTGATCTTGAAGGATTGTTGAACAATGCAAGAACAAATTCCTATGTTGTTTATTCTATAACTATTGTTAATAGCACCGACCTTCGCGTGCTTGTTGTAATGTAGATGATTTAGGTGTCGGCACGTCAGTGTTATTCAGACCGGTGGAGGAAACCCTAGCGTTCTTTATCTTGGGAAAATCGGTCTCGTGCCGGAAAACGCTGGCCGCGAGCCAAGCACGGGCCTCATACATATTTCCATTATTGTGACCTACCTTTGCAAAGGAAACCTTGATAATTACTTTTTTAATAAACCGACAAAGCTGTAGTAGGAAGTCGTTACAGTAATATATATATAGTCCAATCCGAACTTCTCATTACGGCTCAGCTTTGACTATTCGCAATCAGATATTCTATTGTTTCTTACAGTTGGATGGAAACGGAGCCATTGTCGTAGTAAAATTTTATATCAACCCGTTACGGGTGGTCTGGCACCTTGAGATGGCCTTCGGAACAATGGGATATTGGACGTTGTTTCATTGTTTACTGCCGATTGGAGACCCTTGAAACGGTTACTATCTCCGTTCGATTACACGGAAAACGCCACATGCTTTTTCCGTTACTCTTTTTTATTAGGAATGTTATGATTGGCATTTCTGCTTTTCTATTGTTGTGTAAGGCAATCATAAAAGTTTCGTACTCGATTCCGCAAGTTTCTCCTCGACAAGTCAATTCATGCGGTGCTCTAACTCTCACAGTTAACTTTCCAACGAAACAATAGGTCGTTGTAGATTTCACCCTTTTTGTCAACGCGTGAAGTGTAATCCGGCAAATTAAATCCAAGTTCTTCATAACAGCCTCTTCCTAGATTTAGAACTTTTGTCGGTAATTGTTAATTGTTACGTAAGATGTTACTCCCACACTCCCAACGCTCTCATGTAAGTTATATTCCGTTTCAGCTTTTTATAATTGTGTATTACATCCGCCTTGTTATATAACAAACCTCCTGGTCATAACGAAATCTAACTTGATCGATAAAGTTCGTTTATTCGATATGATATATGAAACTGCTCTTTAATCGATATGACTAATCTTTCTTTTATAATATTGCTGTTTTTATAAAAAAAATCGATTACTTTTAACAGTGGATGCGTCTTACAAACAATATTGATCCATCCATGTCCATGACTAAATGAATTTACGAATCACTAGATCTTTGATTTACTAAACGGTTTACGGTCAAATTGCGCGATTTTCTGCGGCCGCAGTGGTCAGGGTTAGGGTATTTAGAAAACAGTTGATTACTCCATTATTTGTTTATTATCTTTAAATAGTTGCTATCCGAACAGAAGACAGATTATTATGTAACAAATCATAGAGGTTTACCGATATTCAGATTTTGGAATTCAATTCCACTGGCTAAATAATGTTCTCGGCTTATCAAAAATATGTTGTCATGCATGGACGTGCTTTAAATTTTACCAATAATCAAGCCAGTTGCATTGTATGGAAGGTACATAGTTAAATCTTGCCAAAATTCTGAGAAATGATGATGGCCAGCCTGCCTTACATAGTATAGATTATGCGTCTGTTTGCTTAAAAGTTACGACATCTGTATAGCTCACGAGCCGCAGGAATACATGAATAGGTCCACGGCGTTACAAAGACGTGGTGCTTTGTTAGTCTGCTATTCATTAGCCGAATGTGGCTGTGGTAGACTCCATTCTGGAGGGGTCGATGACCTGACGATTGTCATGTTTTCCTGTGTCCCAGCATGTAACGTGTTTTACGGGTTGTTGCTTGGTTTTTGGTACACTATATATGGAATGCCGCAATCGACTGACTTGTCTACAGGCGGTATTGTTTGCATTCACTTATTGACTGTCAAAATAAAACCCTAAACGTATCTTTCTCATTACTAAATACAGCAGTTTAAACTTATTTTAATTGATACTATCTTTGTGTTGTAGTCATTCACCATTGTGTTAGTCCGCGTGAGTTGTAATACCATAAGACGCTTTCACTTAATACGTTTTGAAATAGATAAATAGTAAATTGTGTAAAGTAAATCAATTGATTGCTTCAAATAGCAAGCGCGTAGCTAATCATTTTGCCTCGCTAAATTTGATTTTCAGTAACAGGTGAAGCGACGGTACTGAGACTGTCTAAAATTAGTTTACAGATATAATTAATTCGCTTCTGTAAATTGGAATTACTGTAGTCTCATATTGAACGATTTTTTAACTATTTTAGAACCGAACATGATTTGTAAAATATAAGTTTAGTTCAATTTTTTTTATAGAATTGAAATTTTCCATATACTTACATGTTTGAGTTGCGTGCAGCAAACTACTCCAAGCAATACATGAAACCAGATGCCATAGATGTAAACAATATGTACAATAATGCTACATAGTGTTTACATAATAAATTCTACAACGAATTACTTCCGCTGTAATTATTGCGAAAGCGTATTAATAAAATCCATGATATTTATTCTAAACAACAACAAGAAATGTCTCATATTCGTGATTTTTTTTTTATAATGAATAAGGATTTGCGAAAAGTATATCATATCAAATATTAAATTGCTGTTTATTGACATGTAGAGCACTAGTTCAATGTATCATTCGATCTTACGATTGCAGAGTCCTTGTGATAAGTCGTGATAAGAAGCGTGAAACAAAATACAGTGTACATCCAAAGGTGTGTCTACCACATCGTGTGTGATTAATAAATCCACTGGAAAAATAAATGTATTTACAGACTGACGGCATTTATGTGATGATAGATGATAGCGACGTGACGTCAATAAGTTAAAAAAAGTGTATGAAGATCTCATGACAGTGATGATTCATATAAACCTTGAAGTATAGTTTCATGATACAATGAAAGTGAATTGAGAATAGCTGTGAGCGATACCAGTGTTTATTAAACAAGTGAAAAGGTTCATATACGTGTGTGGTGTCGGGACATGAGTGAGAATGAGCACGGAGCGCCGTCTCTCCAGGAGTTTCCACTCCTGCCTCAAAGGGTCATCGACGGAGGAGGCTGCAGATGAGGAGGAAACATGTTACCACTCACTCGGTGGCAGGCATTCCCTGAGCAGGCAGCCACAGGTGTACGTCGAAGACTTATCCATCATCTCATTGGCTGATTTTGAGACCACGCAAAGTGAGCAGAATGGTTGGTATATTTTTCATTAAATCATAGAAGCAAGTTGTCGTAATGCCCAAGAGTGGCGGAATGAGGTTAGAATAAGAAATAAGAATATTTTTATTGCTCAGAAAAAACAAACATAACCTTAAATATACATTAGGTTAAAGTTAGGTTAAAACATTAAAAATCAGATTTTATTGATATTAACAAACAGGTAAGCTAGTAGGTAGGTGCTGAGGGAAATACCATTGTTCCAAATATGAGTTATACTAATTATTACAGTGACTGTTGTATCGGTTTCAAATGAATTAAATCAAAACGGGTAAAATCAGACAAGTATTATATGTTTCTTAGTATACAATATTAGGCACCTATTACCTACCTACTAATAGTAATAAATAGTGGTAAATAGTGATGAAGGACATGAGCTGTTAGTTAATTAAAGTAGTTGTTAACTTTACTGATGTTACTGTCCTACACTGCTTCATTTGTTTTCAAGGGCAATACCTTCGATTCCGTCGAATATAGTTAATTTTGTGCAGTACACGTACTTCAATTCTGTTATCAAATCCTAGATTCTACAAGGATATTCCCGGCAGGTAAATAGTAGAAAATAAAACTGAACCTGAATATGTTGTGTCGAATCTCTTTTTTCAATACCAAACGGGGAAAAGATTTTGTTAGTAACTTAATTATGATTATGATTTTTTTTAACAATATTCATTGCAGTATATACTTGCCAATTATTTAGTACGCCCGCGAATCGATCAAACCGGATTAAGGTTGCTATGATAAACCGTGTTTCAACAAGATTTTATCGTCGTGAAAGTTTTTGCACTGCAGTGGGACTAATTTTGAGTATTTTTGTCTGACCGCGGTAAAATAGCATGAAAGACAACAAACTGATGTGATAAAACAATTTAGATGAAAGACGAAAGAAGATGAAAGACGTGATAAACATTTCCCTAAACAAGTTAGCTTATTTTTAAACAATCTCGATTTTAAAATAAAAATAATAATAGTAACGCTCAACGATCACATGTATAGATCCTTGACCATTTTTTTTTTTTTTATGATAAAATGGGCATGCGTTTGACAACAACTCACCTGATGGTAAGTGACGAAGTTGTCTAAGGTGGAGCACGCATGCCCATGAGATGCCCATTCACTCTTGACTTAAAAAGACCTAGGTTATATCCTGAAGGAAACACCATAACTAGGATTTTCTGTATCTAGGGACCCACGAACTATGAGGACCATAGTCCCACAACACAACAACTCAGAACAAGTACTTAGCTTTTTTTCTATGCAGAAATACTTGTCCTGCCGAATCGAACCCTCCGCTTCCGTAACCAACACACCAGAAAGGCTATCAAAACTGTGGCTGTGTAAATGCTAGTAATGCTAATTTTTTTAAATGATATTTGTCTATGCAAATCAGTGTAAAGTTTCACGTGAAAAAACTGCCAACATGCCGAACGGCATTTGGACTATCTAGAAACCGCTAATAGTACAAATGCACAATGTTAATTTTGCTAATTTTTTCGTACGTTTATAAGTTTGTAAGCGATTCTTTTCGTATGCGATAATATTTAATTACTACGTTAACTATAGGTACATAATTTATATGCAGTTGCTAGTCAACAAAGGCAAATTTTCGCTTCAACACATCAATTTGTCGATATATTTTACTGTTGTACCAATTTGCAGTACTATCTACAAGCTTTTATGCAAAATACGTCAAGAATGATTAACGTTGAAAATACATTCGATACGGGTTCATACGGTACATTATCATAGTAATTGAATTCTCTTCGTAACTTTAATTTGTAATAATAAATTGACAGTTGACAACACGTTTTTTTTTTTTTTTTTTTTTTTTTTTTTTTTTTTTTAATATTTGGCTCCACACTTTTGTGTATTTAGCCAGTGTCAAGTTATTGATAATTTATCAAGTTATCGATATTTCACGCAAATATGTGTCAAGTCACAGTCGAAGTCATCAAGTCAAGCCATAGTCAAGTCAGTCTAGTCAAAGTCATACTCCTAGTAAAGTGGTGGCAACTTGAAGCTTCTATGGAGTTTTGGAAACAACACGAAAAGAAACGTTTCACCATCATTATACCATTTTCCCACACTCACGCCTGTAATCCAGCACTTAACGAATAAAATGCCACCAATTTTATGCACTAACACTGAAAATAACATAAGTTTTGGAAAATAATACAATGCGGCGACGCGATCTTTTTCGTTTTCCCGCCAAAAGTCTGACAACACGTTATATTGTACTAATATTATCAATAAAAAAATATTGTGTGTATGTGTGTTTTTTACCACTCGACGCTGAATTGGTTGAATCTTGAAGATACTGTGTAGATAGATACTTTAGACAAGCATCATAAACAGGATAAACTTTTCCTGATCCTGATTCCTGATCATCATTGTACACATCAAATAATATTATTTTACAAAGAATACAAAGATTTACAAGACATGTAACAATGAACGATTATCGCTGAAAGCGATCTTTATCAGGCAACCTTTGGAAACAGAAGATTTATATCATAATAGTTTTGTATCATTGAATTGGGGCGGGTGAAAACACAGGGCCCAGTTATAGTAATATAAAGTACATAATTATACTACACTGACTTGATTGGCCCGATAGCTCAGTTGGTAGTGACCCTGCCTTCTGAACTGCGGGTTGTGGGTTCGATTCCCACCCAGGACAAACATATGTGTGATGAACATCGATGTTTGTTCTGTGTCTGGGTGTTATATTGTATTCTATGTATGTATTTACAAACAAAAAGTATCTAAGTATTGTATCAGTTATCTGGTTCCCATAGTACAAGCTTTGCGTAGTTTGGGGCTAGATGGCGTTGTGTGAGATGTCCGCACATATTATTATATTATTATTAATTATACTACAGATAGAGTATTTGTGTACAATCTAAAGGTCATGAGTAAGACAACATCTAATTAATCATTCATTAAGTTATTGCTTTGAGGATACCTACGCATAGGTTAGGTTAGGTACAAGATATTGGTCGGTAGTCGTTCGTCATGTTTATTGAATAACCAACATACATTCAAGTAAGTATGCATAAATTATAAAATTTCTGTATAAGGATAGTTTATATATACCTGCTTATGTCATGCCACATAATAAACTAGGGGCCCGCCCCGGCTTCGCACGGGTATTTAATATATACCTATTATAGATTGAGATATAAACTATCCTATCTCTCAAGTTGGATCGAACTGCACATGGTGTGCGAATTTTATTATAATCGGTTAAGTGGTTTAGGAGTCCATTGAGGACAAACATTGTGACACGAGATTTATATATATTAAGATAATAGTACTTGTACAGACAAACATATCGGTACAGATATATTTTTACAGGAAAAGATCTCACCTGAATTGAGAGCCTCTTATTTGATAGTGACATTAGTTTGTATCCATACTAAATACACAGATTAGAGAAAAAACAATCGACGTGACTAAATATTTGCAAAACAAAGTTATACCGGCCGATAGATGGAGCTAAACTCAAGCAGCCTTATTAATAAACGGGTATTAGTCTCGGATTAGTTACTTCAGCTTTTGTCCTTTTTTTGCTATTAGAATATTTAGCTGGATCGAAAGAGACAAAAGATGGTGTAACTAGTCTAAAGCTAGTTCGTGTTTATTAATAAGGCTGAAGAAGTTTTACTTCAGTCGTGTCGTCTAAAGCACGTCTTTTTAAGTGGCCGATTTAGTTATTACACATTTAATATTTACAGATATGAGTCTTCAAGCTAATATCAAGCTTGAAGAATTGACATAAAAGCTACGTGTTGTAATGATCACAATACTGCAAAGTCCGTTAGTCCATAAACATTATAATTCTGTATGGGTTGGCATGATTCAATTGTACGGAATCTCATCATCTCGCTGTATGGAGGCAGCGTATGAGGAAGGTATTATAGGAGCGCTAATGCCTACATTACATGTCGTCTAACTGTAGGCGCCTGACCGCGGAACGCTGACGCCTACCTGTTGTGGGTTGTAAGGTTTCTCTGATCTGAAGGTATCTGTGGTTGGCCTACAATGCTAAGAAATCTGGTAGAATCTTAACAGAACTCATCCGCAGATAACTAACATACAAAAATACACTATTTTCCCATTTATATCATTAGTAGGATAGCATTTAGCAATTCATTAGATAGCCTAATAAAAGGAATTGACGTGAATCGCGATAGTAAAAAATTACTTAAAATGAGTAAGTTATAAATATCTGTAATGTAATTTATATTTGTTATTGCTCCCTGATGGGTTGTTACTGAAACTATCATCTAACCTTCCTTGAAAAATACTGTATTTCGCTGAATAAATGTTGGCAACCCTTCTCATCGCATCACCATGCCTTCTGATAAACTTTGGTAGTAGTTAGATATACTTGCTTGCTCGCCCACCGGTGGACCTTCAGTGGGAATTTTAATGTACCATCGATAGAGGGAAGTAAAGTATGAAGCTGACAATACGATTAGGAATCTAATGTCGGGACATTTGTCAGGTTGAATAAACAAACCAATTAATAAGGGTCATTGGAAAATTTTGCACCATAATTATATATAATATAGAAAAATACATAATACATTTTCGTGCACATTTCCTTCTGAGTTATTCAAAAAGCAAGAGCAATAATGGACAACAATCTAATGTTTTAAATAATTATAAAATATAAATAAATACTAACAACAAACAAAACGGGAATACCAGAATATACATTTTAAACCTGGAGGAAATTAGAATCAGTCTTCGGAAATTAGAATACCTGTCAAATATTTTACGTTTTTTTTATGTTAATGAATGCCATGTCAAGCTATTCACTCGATGTTAAACGACATGGCTGCAGTATATACCATACCATATATACCAGTTGCAGTGTCACTCGGAGCTCTAAAGTATAGAGTTTTACGTGACACTGCACTGCGCCCGTTATCCTGAGACATCAGCAGTCTAGTAATCTCATAAATCATAGATCATAAAGTTTCATACTTTCATCATTTACTTTGCAATTTCACTAGCTATAGTGCCCTTCAAGCAGGAACACAGTAGTGCTTGCGTACTACTGCTTGGTGGCAGAATAACTGGCAAAGCGGTGGTACCTACCTAGACGAAAACCTTGCAGAAAAGTCTTACCACCTAATAGTAGTTCTAAAAGCGTATATAAAAAGACGTTCGACTAAATGCACTTCGTAGGTGGCAACATCCTTGTATGTTCTTGACATTGATTCTTTATATTCGTATGTGTTTGATAATTGTGTGACTCATACAACGGATATATTACCTATTCGGTGTTACGTACATAATAATATAGCTCGCTTGTTTTTTAAACGAAGTGTAGGCAGGCGAAGCGATTAATTTACGAGTTATTGAAGTATTCTCAACACGTAGAGGCAAACTAGCTTTTTGTTAGCTAGAGTGTATTGAAAGATTTATATGAATTTAACTTACGCGAACCGTCTTCAATGGGCGTAAGAAGACCTTGAAGTGCTTCGAATATATTTCTGTTTTCTAGCGTGTTCCGCTCGGGACTGAACACACTTGCTGCGCAATAATAATAACGCTCAACGATCACCGATCCTGGACCCTAACTAGGATTACTTGTGTCTAGGGATCCAGGAACTACGAGGACCATGGTTCAACAACATGGACTCAATACTAGTATTTACGCTTTTTTGTGCACAAATACTTGTCCTGCTGCGGGAATTGAACCCTCCGCCTCCGGGTTATGTGCCGACCTGCTCAATCACCATACTACAGAGGCTGTCTAATACTGAACTAGTAGTACAGAGGCTGTAATGCTTGGCAATAGTGCAAATTTCATATATCTTTCCTGATGAAAGTGACCATACTAGCTAAGAAAATACATAATCACTCTTCTTTTGAACACGCCCAGGTCATATTTCACCGAAAACATAGGCGCAGGCAAGGCATTCCATTCCTGATCGTATTATGAACTTAGAATCAGATCGTTAATTTGAGACGAATGGGTGGTGTTTCGATCAGGAAGCGATTACGTCATCCCTCTCGCCTCCAACTCTCGCTCTTTGGTTGACAGGTAGTGAAATAGTGATGGGAGAATAAGACCATGCAGTTATTAATATTATAGAAACTGACGTGAGTAGTACTCATCACTACAACTATTACACGGCTAACACTCACGAAATACAGTCGAATAACTCGACCTGTGTTCGGGCAATATAGATGCCCATCCTCCAGGAGTACGCGCGGCGGCGGTGGCGGCTCGGCGCTGACTCAGCTGCCGTGAGTGTTAGCCGTGTAATAGTTGTAGTCATGCAGTTATTGTTCACATTCACTATGAATTAAAATGAATGGCAAATGAATGGTAGCCCATGTGATGGTAGATAACCCTGCCTAATAGTGACAAGATGAAAGACATGATCCTATGTATTTTATTCTGTGACTGAAGAGCTCATTTTCCTAGATTATTTCATGAAACCCCCTTTTTTTTAAATTGCTGCCTAATTATTTCACTGCTTATTTTTCTTTCCCATAAAGTTAATCAGTTTCCATCATGTTTCAAAACAGAAGTTGCCATCATTTAACTTCATCTCATCTTTTTTTTTCATCTAAAGAAGAAAAAAAAAAATACATCACTGTAAAGTTTCTTGTATCTTCTTCTTTACAGTTGTAATCGAAGCTTCGGATCAAAGTTTTCAATTCTGCATTGTGCCGGATTGCTTGCACCAGTAGTGAGATAGGGAACTGCTTTTTTTTCAAACTCATATATTGTAATGGGCTTGCTATATATTATTTGACAATAAGCACTTTGTAACTTTATATGCTTAGTGAAATAACTTAATTTTAAGTACCCAATATAATTTTGACTTGTAAAAGTGCTAAAATTAGCCTATTTGCAATAAATCTTTTGAATTTGAATTCATCACGTTTGAACCTAAATCAAAATGGAAGGACGCGTGCGCGGGCGCACCTGTGCTGTGTCATACTAGCCGAGCCCGCGTCGCCGCTTACATCCGCTTCCTGTGTTCCTTTCTCTATCACCCCTTCATTCCAGGTACCGTATCCGGTGTTATGGTATTGTTCAAGCGATGTTTATCTTTGAAGGAAGACCTTTGTAATTACGGTGTTAATAACTCTGATTTTTTATGTGAAGAGACTGAGATATCAGTATTATATTTGGTTGAAGAAAAATATCATTACAGAAATACACTTTGCTTACTGTAGTGCTATAAAATATTTTAATAATTGTATTGAACTGGAGGCGATCAGGAAACTTTGATTGCAATGTCACAGGAGAAATTTCAATCCTAATTTGAATATTCCATAGTAACTGTGCACATAAACATAGTGAAATTCATACAAACTTGGGTTCATATTGATTGCAATCGAGTTACCTGGTTGGCTAGCTGATTAGTACGATTATAATATTGACTGGCCCGATAACTCAGTTGGTAGTATCCCTGCCTTCTGAACTGCAGGTCGTGGGTTCGATTCCCACCCAGGACAAACATTTGTGTGATGAACATCGATGTTTGTTCTGTGTCTGGGTGTTTATATAGTATTCTATGTATGTATTTACAAACAAAAAGTATCTAAGTATTGTATCAGTTATCTGGTTCCCATAGTACAAGCTTTGCTTAGTTTGGGGCTAGATGGCGCTGTGTGAAATGTCCACACATATTTATTTATTTATTTATAATCATGATTAAATCAATTACCTGAATACTTTACTTGGTGGTAGGACTTTTCTGCAAAGTTCGTCTAGGTAGGTACCACCGCTTTGCCAGTTATTTTGCATTGACCACTCTGATCTCTATCAAAAACTTAAAAATAAAACCGTAAAGACAATTTATAATATCTCTGAGAAGTTATTAACGAATAACGTTTCACAGAAGGCCAATTAAATTGTGTATGAACGCACGCATTTTCAGATATTCGTTAATGATTATCATCCGTTCCCACATGGGTCTTCGATACTGTCAACCGCGCCAATAATTGTCCTTGTGGCATCTCGGCCGACCTGGTTTTTATAAGAGGCTTCACTGGAAGCCGGTCTACGTACTCGTTTATTACTTGTAAGGGCATACTTTCTATACCACATAGTACATTATTCTGTGGTTATACTGTGTGATGTGTTGATTGTCAGTACCTGTGTATTTTTTTTTGTTTTGTTTTTGGCTCTACACTTGTGTATTTAGCCAGTGTCAAGTAATTAATTTCTCAAGATAATTAATATTGTGTCAAGTCAAGTCAAGTCAAGTTAAGTCATAGTCTAGTCTAGTCAATTCATACTCCTAGTAAAGTGGTGGCAACTTTACCAGAAGTTTCTATGTAGTTTTGGAAACAACACGCAAAAGAAGCCTTTTACCATCATTATACCACTTTCTCTCACTCATGCCTGTAATCCAGCACTTAACTAATAAAATGCCACCAATTTTATGCACTAACACTAAAAATAACACAAGTTTTGGAAAATAATACAGTGCGGTGACGCGATCTTTTTCGTTTTTCCGCTAAAACTCACTTGTGTATTTGGTATTGTAAATAGAATGTTGGGTAGCTTTCATATGCTAGCTTACAGTATTTTATCAAAAATAGCCCAATTACCTAGTAAGCTTGAGCTTTTCTTAGTTTGGGGCTAGATGGCGCTGCATGAAATGTCACTTTTATAACTGTTAAGATTGCTTATGGTTTAACCTAAGCCGTCCATTGAAATTTACGAGTATATTTAAAAAAAAACCTATCGTTCATATATATAAAAAGTTGTTTTTTTTGTGTAGCTAAAAACGGCTGAATTGATTTAGAGGAAGTTTTGGACACAGATTGCTTAGCAATATTAACAATAGGTTATTTTAGTTTAATGAGGGAAGGCACAATGGATGTAAAAAGGCTGATGATGTGTATTTAATACGTAATATGATGATCATTAGAGTGATTTTGGTAAAGATCTATCAGGAGTTTTTATTAGACTAAAATAATATATAAATCAATTACCTGAATACTTTAATTGTTGGTAGGACTTTTCTGCAAAGTTCGTCTAGTTAGGTACCACCGCTTTGCAAGTCATTCTGCCGCCAAGCAGTAGTGTGCAAGCACTACTGTGTTCCGGTTTGAAGGGGACTGTAGCTAGTGAGATCACTGGGCAAATGAGACTATGATCTGACCTCACAGTCGAGTAATCTTATTACCAGACTGCGCTGATGTCTCAGGATGACGTGCGCAGTGCAGTGTCATGCGAAACTTAATATTTTGGAGTTCCGGGTGAGGCTTTTCTGTTATGGGCAGCCGTGTCGCTTAACGTCAGTTGAACAGCTAGCTCTTCACATCATTCACTAACATAAAAAAACCTGGATACTTTTGGAAAGAGAAGTTATTCTAGGAAATAATGTACCGACAATAACTAGTATCTATTTATTTATTTATTAAAAGACCAACAGCATTAGGATAAAATAGATAGTAATTACATAAAAGCAGAATATTAATGTAGCCAATAATAGGTCTCGATAGTAATACAAGTTTTATAATCAAAGAGACACAGCTCGCACTGCATTACGCATGTTTAAAAGAGTGATTATGAGAGTGTGCTAAGGTTGTAGGGTTAGGTGTATGATTATAAGTAGTAACGTTTAATTAATTAATAATAGGTAATCGCAAACATGTCCTTTCAAAAATACGTCCATGTTTAAACACCGAGTCCACAGATTAGGGTATAGCTACAAGAGGTATGCGACGTGAATGAAATTCGTTAGGGCCAGGAAGTAGGCAGAACCTGTAATTGTAAGCCAAACACACGCATCGCTAAGCGAGTTTACTTTCTCACGTGTTTTTTTTACATTCCTTATCTTATTATCGCGTGACGCGATAACTTTTCGTCTCGTCTGTTAGTTAGCAATGGTGTTCTGGTTTATTGGTGCTTCGAGTAAACTATCCGTTAGCTTAAAACCTTTGATGGTACTCTAGCTAACTCGCCCCGGCTTCGAACGGGATTAGTTTTCCGCCCTAACCCTGTCGAATGTCAAAGAGATTTTATTGCAAATATGCTATTTGTAGCACTTTTGTAAAAGTGCTAAAAATAGCCTATTTGGCTTATTATTATTTATTATTAGGTAAGTACTTAAAGTTAAGTTATTGTACTAAGCATATAAAATTAAAAAGTGCTTACTGTTAAATATTATATTATAGCACGACCATTTAGGTACAAAATGTGAATTAAAAAAAAAAGAAGTTCGTTTTCCCACTGGTGCAAACAATTCGGCACAATGCGAAACAAAAAACGCCGATCTGAAGCCTCGATTACTATTTATAATATTGGTAGATATATCAGTTAGCTTAGCTTTATAAACTCTACCTCCAGTACGACCCACGATATCGAGTACAGTAATGCACATCGAATAAACTGGAATAATGTGGTACTATAGTACTACACACGTGTTAAGAGTCACGAGTTACTGCTAGCATTTCAGATTTCATACATCAAAAACATTTTTGTATGGAGAATTCCATAATTGCGTGCACAATGCTCCTGGCCAGTCTTTTCTTAGTAGCGTTTGAGTTGAATTGCGACAATTATAGCGTTAGTCTCGCTCAAGCGAGCGTCTAGCAATGAGATGAGATCATTGTGAGCTCATCAAAATGTAGCAATTAGCATATTTATTTATCGTTTGTCGGACTCATTAGCATCTCATTAATGTTTGTTTTCAGTTTCAGACCATTCGTAAAGGTAGGCAGTCCATATTTTTAGTGAAAGACATTTTCAACGCCAGCAGTTTATTGATTAGAAGAAAACTTGTAATTGTAATTTTTATTTTAAATCATAATCTATACATGTTAAATTCAAAGTCCTAACTGACTGACAGACTGACTGACTTATATATCAACGGGCAGCCTAAACCGCTGGTCCTACAGACTTGAAATTTGGAGGGTGTGTTCTTTGTAAAGTGTATGTATCCACTAAGAAAGGGTTTTTCGAAATTCCAAAAGAGGGTGAAATGGGAGGTTGAATTAATCATTAAAAAATTTCTTCGTCGTTTCCTATAGGCCACGCGGGCGAAGCGGCGAGCAAACTCCAGTTGCATATATTATCGATGTGATGTATCCTTTCTAGATACCTATATACCCATGTGCAAAGTTTCATCCAAATCGGTTCATTCGTTTAGGTTTTGGCGGCGTGTGTAGCAGCTGGTCTGCTGTTATTTCTTTTAAAACTATCTATACTTACTTACTATACTATACTTACTATATATACTAGAAAAATATAGGTTGCGTGCTGAGCCAGTGGTGTAGCTAAACGTGAAATGTGTACCGTACCTTCCGACACAGGAAATTACTACTGTTTGTATGTAGATTAGCAACAATTTGCAATATTTCAACTGATAAGAACGATGTATGTGTAAAACATTACCGTAATTACGCAGTGTTTTCTTTAGTTTTTTTTTCCTCATAGGCTATTACGCTTCTCCTTAAGCGGCATTGTCACTTACGAAATATCTACTGCTATGTGCTAATAATAAAAATATTCTAGCGAACTACAAAACTAATTACTAACTTATGTCAAGACAATGATATAAAAAAATATTTTGAATTTTATTTGTTAAGTTATTCAGTGTTACTATACAGCAGTGTCGAACATAAAGTTACTTAAAAAGCAAAGCAACATCAATGAAACTTCGCAAGGTGTACCTATAGAAGAAGCACTTAGAAACTAAGTATTGTTGGAAAGCCTTTTAAACCAATAATGTCAACTCTTCGGATTATTCTAATCGATTTCTATTGGTTTTTCAATAAATACATGTTAAAATATGTGCTTTCATAGTATAAAAATTCAAAGTCAGTCTAAGCAAGCGTAATGCACCTACGTCGATACCTAGTAATGATACAAAATTATGTAAACGCAAAATTATCTTTGCTTTATATATATATAATTTTATTTATTTATTGTTTCAGGTAAGTACACAACCTGTGGCACGAGGCAAAGTTACACGCTCATAATAATACAGGTAACGCCATCTATAGAGACACGATGCAACTTTAGTTCTGCTACTGGCCACCAGATGGCTGTTAAATTAAGTAGAACTTATCTGCTTTACAATTTTATTAATAAGGTATTTTCCATAAATTCTAATAACATCGTGAACTTTTATATTTTAGTACAACAATTTATTACGTCACAAAGTGGAAATAATCGTTATCATAGTAGAGATGTAGATAGAGTAAGCAAACTTTCGACAAAAAAAAGATATATTAAATTGATCAAACTTAATATTATGTTAAAAATCGGTACAGGAAGATGTAGCATTGCCACCTACTTGTTAAACTGATGACATGCTCAAACTCAAAAACCACGAGGAATTTTAGAAAAGAAGCCGTTTGAAGGGTTTTCATTTAACACTGACGTTTTTGAAACGTAAGTCACGTTACAAATACGTCAATAATTAACAAATATTTAATAAAAATACTGCCTGAATGGCTAAAACTTGAATAAATATGATATATAGAACACACAAGAGAGAGGGCTGCTTATTAAACTCTTTTTAAACTTATTCTTCAAGTACTTGCCTTGATGGTGGTCGAACAATACCACATGGAACCAGTTTAGTGGGTCCATGACCCACGATCGCCTCTCGCATAACGCGAGCCTTCGCAACGTGATTTATGCGTACAGTCGGCTTATAATGTAGCAGAGAAAATGTAGAGTACCTTTACTATTCAATTCAATTTCAAAATATCTTTATTACTAATAATTGCAAAATTATACAATAACCAGTGTAGTAGTTCTAGTAGAATAATATATTGTTATGGTATCGTTTTTCGTGCACACAGGCTTGTTCAAAAACGTACAACATGAAGTTTAATAAAGATAATAAAAAGCAGGTGATGAAATAGTAAGTTGGCTAGTCGTTTATTAGTAGGTGTGTATGCTTTAATGCATGTTATGCGATCATTACATTTATTGCATTACGCTTATTAAGCACAAGCTTTTGCCTGCAGCTTCGCCCGTGGCGTGGCCTATGGGAAAATAATTCAACCACCCATTTCACCCTCTTAAGGGTGGAATTTCGAAAAATCCTTTCTTAGCAGATGCCTACGTCATAACATCTACCTGCATTCCAAATTTCAGCCCGATCCGTCCAGTGGTTTGGGCTGTGCGTTGATAGATCACTATGTCAGTCAGTCAGTCACCTTTGAATAATATATATTTAACATTTACTACTGCGTAAAACCAAAAGAGTTCTCTCGAATTGCAGACTCTTGAAGTACTAATTATTATTATCCTACTCCTACTATATAATAATATAAATGCGAAAGTTTGTGAGTTTGTATGTATGGATGTATGGATGAACGTTTGTTACTCTTTCACGCAAAAACTACCGAACGGATTTGAATGAAATTTGGAACACAGATAGCTTATAACCTGGATTAACATATAGGATACTTTTTATCCCTACAGTATGTTCCTGTAGGACAATTATCGAACAACACGAGGGCAACGCCACGCCACGGGTTTTTTACGCGAAAACTACTGAACGGGCTTGGAACACAGATATATTAATTATTTTTATATACATTTATAGTAACATCTTAATTGATTACCTAAATTAAAATTGATTTTTAGAAATTTTAGAACAAACATCGATGTTTATCACATAAATGTTATTTTGGATGGGAATTGAACCCACCATCCACAGTTCAGAAGGCAGGGTAAGCACCAGCTGAGCTATCAGGCCAGTCAAAGAAAAGATTTGTTTTCACCAAATATAAATCATCTACCCATTCTAAAATAGATCTTTCAGATTTAATTGTTCTGTTGTACGTTTCCAACTGTACTTGTCCCGATGGCACGCAAAAACTGGAATAAGCAGGAAGCAATAAAATCACCACCTTATTTAGAGCTCCAAACTCTTTGATAGCCATTCAATCATTTGCTTGTTTTGTAGCTCTTAATAAATTGGTCTTTCTGAGATGGTGACTCAGAAATGCACTGTAAATTTGTGGTTTTATTCTAAAGTATTGTCTTTCTTGTAATCATAACAGAATTGCAGAATTAGTACCTAAAGTAAGCTATGAGAATTTGTCCTCAATTTTCCCTAATGATTATTTCCTGCTAATAATTGTTAGTTTGTGCTTTAACGCCAAAACATCTGCAGCCACTAGGATTTTGGGCGATTGCTTAAACTGACATCAATATAGGTAGGTACTGTTTATTTCAGCAAATTTTGCTTTTATTCCGCGGGAAAACGTTCGTAAATTGAGTGGATTGTGTTTGTTTACGGGAGTTTTTAAATATAAACTTTTCATAAAAATTACAATTGTTTAAAAAAATCTTTATCCCATCAATATTACTACCGCATTAAGCCTTCCACAATGCATCGGTGTTAACTGGATGATAATGCTCTATAGCTATAAGTTCGCTTAATGTACATTCTATTGTTGATGCTCGTGCAATAAAAAAGTTGTTATCTATCTATAAAAATGATTATTTATTAAGAGTCACCATGACACCTATAATTTCTATACAAATGATCTCTCGTACTAAACATTTAAAGTCTTTGGCGCCGCTTTAAGACTTTCAACATAAATTATCAATAGAGGAAAAAAAATCGAGGTGTGTTGTAACAATCCAGTCGGACGAGTGAGTAATGTACTCGGCCGAAGATAGCCGACGCTCCGCGGAGACTGCCGAAGGCTTTCAACATGGCTACCACGCTTGTCAACAAAGAAATTCACTGAGTAAAGCAAGTCTCGCGCGGTCGCGTTGTTTGCCGGTCGCGTGCTCGCCCGCGCCACGGGTTTACGATCCATTTCTGCGAAAAAAATACATTGTGTGTTTTATGAAACAGTGATAGTGAATGAAACAAGCTTTCATATTGTGAAATCAATACATTTGAAAATTTAATTATCTCCATTTTTATACTTAATTAAATAATTCAAAAGTGTATGGTATGTAAACATTATTATGCATAACGGAATGTTGGAGTATTAAAAAGATTTGTATGTCAATCGTGTGTACATAGTTTTAAAATGGAAATTATTTTTATATTTTTAATTCGTAATATTATTATCGCGTGTGCTTTACTTAACATGATTTACTTGCAAAGTATTCGTTTACTGGTTTATCATTAGTTACAATGGTAATTAACTCATTAATCAAAGTAGGTATCATGTTCTCGGAAACGAACCGACGATTTTGATATTGACTTATTATTGTATAACATTATCTAAATTATCTAAAATAATAATAATTACGTGTCTCTTTCCTTCAATTCTACGGTTACTTTCTCTTAATATTTTGGTACACATACTTGTAACGATTTATTACGGACCTTAATTACCGGTCTAAATACCCGTCATTTCATCGTGTTTCCCTTTTTATAGTATTTATTTTCATTGTCATTTATTTCACTGTCCATAATATCGCTTCGAAGCAGGAATGGATAGATAGATGAACTCTTTATTGTACACGCCAAATAATAAAGTTTTACAATGATTATAAAGATTTACTAAGCGTGTACAATGGGCAACCTTATCGCTAAAACCGATCACGTCCAGGTCACCTATGCGTGGAAAGAATTTATGGAAGTGGTAAAAGGAGGGGTGGTGCGTGGGTGTGTATGCATGTGCATAGTTACAAAATAATTATTTTCAATGGTATGTCCTCAGTAACATAAAGCCAAGAAAGTTTTTGTATGTTTTTTTTTTGCTTTTATGTATCGATAATGTTAAAGATTGTGTTGTTGAATAAGTAAATAGGTATTACCAAATAAACAAATAAAAATAACATGAACATTCTAAATAATATTAGCAATTACTTATATCTTTATTTAATGTAATATATCCCATAGGATGTCTCACAAAACCTTTATGTTTTAGTAGATTGCACCGTTCCCTCCAAACTTCACCCCAAAGTCATGTCGCACGTGTTTACTTGTTGCACAAAAACGTGCATTGTCAATGAAGTACAATATCCCATCTTTGTCTCCAGACAGCAAGCTTGAACAAGTTTTAATGTTCATCTCAACAGATTTTGCTTCGCTCAAATTATGATTGTCTTATAAAATTAGGCACTTGCCCCACGGCAAGATTGAGTCATGCGGTAACGAAAGCTCACGCTCCATATTAGAGCTCTCATTCACATAATTTCATTTGAAGTTTGTTGTCCCCGGTAAGCTTACGATCATTTCAAACTTATTTAACTTTACTAGCTTCTGCCCGCGATTTCGCCCGCGTGGCCTATAGGAAACGAAAAAGAATTTTTTTCATGGACAATCCAACCACGCATTTTACCCTCTTAGGGGTGGAATTTCGAAAAACCCTTTCTTAGTGGATACCTATACTTTACAAAGAACACACCCTCTAAATTTCAAGTCTCGACGACCAGCGCTTTAGGTGCGTTGATATATAAGTCAGTTAGTCAGGACTTGAATTTTATATGTACAGATTTGTTTAGAATATAACAAGAATACTTTATGTACTATTAAGATTGCTTATATCTAAGATTACTATATATCTTGTATAATGTTAGAGAAAAACAATATCGTAACCAATAAATTATGTAAGCGAAGGTCTGAATAGTGAAATGCTCATTTCTTACATCTCACGATGCCTCAATAAATAAACTGACGGATGGTGGGTTGCTTGAACAAATATGTTACGGTTATAGGTCCCCAGCGGTCAGTAAATTTACTCCTAGAAATAACACTGAAATAGATCTCTTTTTCTATATAAAAAAACTTGAAAACAAGTTTAACAACAAAACTGGAATGAAATTCTAATAAGTGAAATTATTGGTTCTAAAAATGTAGATTTACATCTTTAAGATAGATATCGCAACTGATAAGTAATAATCATGTGAGGATGAGTGTAAAATAAAGTAAATGATGCGTTAAAAAATAAAAAGCACGTTCTGTAAAATATTAGGTATCAGAAAATGTCATGATCACTCAATGCGAGCTCTGTTGACGTGCCCTTGTTTTGATATTGAGTGGGATGCCTATACATACATTCCCAAGTTTCTGGGACCTTGGGTACAAAATATATGGGATATAGGGGATATATAGGTATGCCTATATGATATCTAGGAATGCGACATGAGTTACGCCAGGCTCTTAGAAGAACTTTGCTGTTTATAGTAATATAGGAGCATAGATGTTCTAATGCTTTCCTCTTTCTTCCTCTGCTTTCGTTCGTTTTCTATCGATTATTATGGTGACGATGACTTGGCGAACCTTAACTATGATAATATGCTGAAATTTGATCATTTAAGGGTGGGGGTTAGTAACAGTGTGATGTTTGTTACTTGTAATGGTGTTTCTAATACTGTTATTTTGGCAGAGAACTTTTAATTTGCATTAAATACATGAAAGTTTTCACACGATATTCTTCAAGAAATATTATATGCTATAAGACTTGATATTGATAGAGAGTTTATAATATACTTCTCATTTTCAATATCTGAATATAGCTCATAGTATAATATAACATCCTCAAATAAACTTGTTACTTATAGACTTATTTTGTTCGCAAGCTATTCACAGTTGGTAAATCCTTTGTACACAAACAGTTTCTAACATAAATCCAGCAGCCGGTAGATAAATCCGTATTTCCGAGTCTGTGAAACTGCGACTAGCAACCGTGTTGTGTTAATCTTCTTAGGGAGATTGCTGATTCGCACTTCGAGATCGTTCAAAGATAAAAACGGCTTTTTTGCGCTTTTATTTTGTCAATGGAAGAAGAAGTGTAATCGTTTGAATTGTCAAAGACATACAGAAATCTTCCTAATACTTAAATAATAAGTTATTAACACTCCGAAATGTGGCACTAACCGAACGTTCTACTAAACAAAATTCGATGTAGGATGTCGTCTAACTAAAACCGCATGTGGGCGGCAAAGTTATCCTGTTTACTTATGCACCCACGCCGGACTTTCTAAACGGCGGGATCAGAACTGATATTTAAAAAGAAATAAAGTTTAGTGCGTTCGAATGAGTCACAGAGTGCCCGAGTCCCATCGAGGTCTGGGTCACATACTCGCATTCCTCGCTTGCCTCCGAGAGCGCCAAACCGGACCCGGTCGTATTCTTATTTTACTTCTCAACTCCAGTAGCTTATGCAATACTTTTTTCAAATTTGTTATGTAACTCGCCATTCAAAAAGGATTTTTATATATATATAGTTTTGTTTTGCGATCTCAAGTGTAGATTAAGGAAACGAGAAAAAAGATAGCCTTTTTGCTATTTGTTAACTGCAATAGTATCAGATATTATAGTGACCCAATTTTTTAAAATGCTATTTTATTTTTATAAATAAATTTGAAGATCATAATCTGATAAAAAATATGAAATTAATAACTTAATTTTACATTTATAACATTATATGTATGTAGTATCTTTGGTATTGACATATAATGCTTAGATTTAAAAATAGTTTGACTAATATTGCTGCTTTTCCAGCGCAGCTTTAGTTCGTGCCAGTTAGAGGTAGGCTTCGGTGCCCGCTTGCGTAGGGGCGCTTTTTTTTTGTTCGCCATCTGTCTGTTGCAGGTGTCGTTTTACATATTAAGCAGGTGATTTGAATTCACTTTTGTTGCTGCTTTTTAAAGACAATTTCTCCATTTCAAAGAGCAATGCTTGAATGACAACTCGATCGGTGTAGCTTCCGTTCCCACCGTGTTTATTATCGTATCGTACCATAAAATAATCATTCATGTCTGTATTAATTATTTTATTTTGATAACCATTGTTGATCTGTATAATATACTGTGAATAGAAAATATTTCATCCTTACTTAATTTTAAAATTGTTTTCGATTCGAGTTACTCGTAAGTAATATTATTTACTTATAATTTCCGGGCAACTAAAATTAAAATTATATTCAAAGCAAAACTGAGTTTTCCGTCTTGAATCCAACTTTGTTGTGGAACATCCTGTTTATAAGCTGACGGTATTTATAGACGGAGGGGATATTTAGTTGTTTTATATCTCTGAAGTTGAAAGTCTAAAACTGATAGTTATGATACCTTTTTCTAGACCACAAACATATTTATATCTAAAATTTGTATCCCAGACGCTCAAGTTTTAATTATACTATAATATAAATATGTTTAAAGATCAAATAATAAATAGATTTTGTATAAACAAATGTTGAAAATGCAACAGATTAAGAAAAAGATTCAATCGATTGTAGAACCTTTTTTTGCCTAATCTTACCGCCGTCGTTTTCAATTAGGTAAAGCCACCTGTCCGTGGAGACCTCTTTTCAGTTCTTCCACACCGTTTCATTACACCACATGTCTTCCGGAACGGCAGGTGTTGGGTCTTTTGGTTTATCACCGTTAGCTAAATTGTTCATTGAAAAATAGCCCTTGGATAGAGATATTTCAAAGCCAAGAATTAAAGTTACCAAATTTAGCAAATCACATTGGTATTCCAAACAAAATCAGGCTACTAATGCTCCTTTTTATAGCACTAGTAAATAAATAATAAAAGTTCGTATAAGAAGTAATGCAAAATACTACAATTTATTCTGTTCAGCGTTCCTTTTAGTATTTTTGAAAGAATATTATCCACAAAATATATCACAAAATCTAATCTTCTTATGTAGTGGTAAGATATTAAAGAAAATAAAACTTAACTGTCGACCGACGACGTCTTGTTTCTAAAATTATATTTGATTTCATCGTACCTTGCCTTTTTAACACTTGTTCCAACACAAACATAATTACTGTAGTTTTAACTTTAAGTTACTTTTCATAAATACAGAAATGTTTGGTAGTATCTTTAACAGCAAAGCAACGTGTAAAGGCCAATGATAAATGTGGAAACATTTGACAGGAAATAGGGTTATCTCAATGTCGACAGATTGCCGTATATCCTCTCTATGTTTATGACGTTAATTATACGTTATATGTATAGTTTTATGAACGTTTATTGTCAATAATTCGTTAAAGTCTAACGTGTTTACTTGAAGTTCGTTAGCCTCTTTGGCCTTTTTTAAAATAAATACACTGACTCATAGATGACTTACCAATGAATTATCTATTTCATGTGTGAGAAGTTTAAATCCACAGAACGATATTATACGACGGAGTTAAAACAAAATCTTAAAATTTCAAATATTCTCTTGCGTTATCATTGTGGGTTTTGAGCCTACTGTTGACCGAGGACTCGAGGAGTAACTGCTCAACCACTTAATTAACTTTTTTGTCCACATTTTATAGACATCACTTAAGTTTAATTATATTAATCTATTATAATCATCTTAATAGAGGATGTTATAAAAAAGAACGCGGAATATGGTATACGATAAAGTAATATTGTAGACCAATTCAATATTAAACGTATCTATAAAATGAGACGTTTACATGTTTATCAGTGGCTAGTTGACACATGTGGAAATGTATTAATAAAATTTGCATAGAAAATCGAATGTTATGACTTTATAATAAAGTCCTCTTTCATACATATTCATAACTTTTCGCGCAACAGTCCTCTCGGGTCTATTTACCAACGCAAAGTACGGTGCTGACCTTTTAACAAAGCATTTAAATGAGTAGCAACATTACCACCGACATTACCGTCGTCACAGTACCTGATCGTGACCTTGTAGGTGAACGTATGGTCTGCTGTCTACCACCGGGCTTAGGGTCTGTGAGCGTAATCACAGCGGGGCATGCTGTGGGTACTTGCCCCCGCAAAAATTTGAGTTATATTTGTGGTCATTAGTTATCTGAACATTTTTGACCCATTAAAATACCCTTCAACGGTTGACGCTGTAATTGACTTCAAAACCCTATAATTTTTTGGATTACTTGATGTTTTTATGTTTTTTGTACATATCCGAATAAGTTTGAAATTTAAAAAAAAAACTTTTTTTTATGTTTTGGCTCCACACTATTGTGTATTTAGCCAGTGTCAAGTAATTAATCATTTATCAAGTTAATGATATTTGACGCAAATATGTGTCAAGTCACAGTCGAAGTCATCAAGTCAAGTCATAGTCTAGTCAAAGTCATACTCCTAGTAAAGTGGTGGCAACTTTACCAAAAGCTTTTATGGAGTTGGAAACAACACGAAAAGAAACGTTGCACCATCATTATACCATTTTCACGCACTCACGCCTGTAATCCAGCACTTAACGAATAAAATGCCACCAATTTTATGCACTAACACTGAATATAACACAAGTTTTGGAAAATAATACAATGCGGTGACGCAATCTTTTTCGCTTTCCCTACTATATTCACTATTTTGTTTTTTTAATAATAAGTCCCTTATCTCTCATCTGATATAATAATCATAACCTTAAAAAATGATGTGCATTTTTTGGTGGTTTGGTCCTTGGTGGTTTTTCTACCAAAACATTGTTGGGTCGAATATTATAGCAAGTCATAACTCATTCAATGTGAATCCTTCTTACATTGTTTTGCCCCTATTGAACAAAAACCTAGTACGCCCTACTCACGCCTAGTCACGATTAGAGGTACAAAGAACATTTGGTTAGCTCTCCTTGTATTTCTGATTCCGAATCTTGTTAGTACTATTTATGTATTCTGTGATCTCCGTATAAATATACTTTGTTTAGCAAAGCATTAGATACGTTTATTGAAACGTTGGTAAACTTTGAAACCGTATCTTTTTATTGGTTTATTGAAACTTAAACTCAATCAATATGGTAAATATACGAATTTAACAGAAACATAAAGATATATTGTTACAAGAAATATCACTAAAGATAGTAACGAAATAGCAGAATCATAATTCTTGGTACCACCAACGTGCAACCAATTTATGGACATATTAAAAAGACCACGTATTTTGTCTCCAATTTCTTTGTCCAAACTCTACAAACAGTTTGTCTCATGCTGCGTAGGAAATTGTTATTGCACAATACCCACAGAGAAAATATTAGTACGTATTATATGTATACCAGTACCACGCGCCCACGAGATTGCTTGTATATTCCAAAACATGTCTTGCATCACAGTCTTGTTACTGTTTGTCACCTTTGAACTTTGCCTTAGACATTTTAGTAACATTTTTAAACAAAATATAAGTACAAAATTGTGTATGTTGTATTTTTACAGATTGTTTATCGATCTTCAGTGGTATTCTTTTTTACGTTAAGGACTAACATGATGAGCTAGTTGTTTGCCTCATGTTATGCAACAGGTCTGCTCATATCAGTTGCAGTATCATATGGAATTCTAAAGTTTAGAATTTCGCGTGACACTGCACTGCGTAAGTGAGCACGTCATCCTGAGACTTCAGCACAGTTTAGTAATAAGACTACTAGTCTGTAAGATTAGGTCATAAAGTCTAATTTTGCCTGATAATTTCACTAGCTACAGTGCCCATCAAACTACTGTTCTACTGTTCATCAAACAGTGTTCACAGTAGCGTTTGCAAATTAATGCGCGGCGGCAGAATAGCTGGCAATGTAATGGTACCTACCTAGACGTACTTTTCCAAATATAACAAGTTATTAGAATCCATATTTGGTATAAATCTGCCTGACAATGTTTTAGTTTGCCTCATTATAAAATAATGTTTACGCAAAGATACTTTCCCTAAATCCACAATACACATACAGTTTTAAAATACGTTTCTTTCTTAAGAATTCTTTATAAAGTGGTTTTGCTCCTCAAAACTTGCAGTCCCAAGTCACGCTCTTGCCCCCATTTCCTTGTCTTGGCGTAACTAAGAGCTTTCGTCTTGACCCGCCCGCCCTATATCCCGGGGCGTGACGGTGCAAGCTCCTTTATTTCTTTAGTCAGCTCTATGCAAATAAGTATTTGTGATTCACCCTATCTGTTCTGGTCTTTAAAGTTACAGTTTAAAGACCAAATAAATTGAGTATACCATAGTGTTAACCGTATAGAGTAAATGTTACTAATAATAGTGCAAAATTACGACAGCACGTATAAAACTTCCCGCAAGTAATTGAAATTTGTTCTTGCTAGATGAAAGAAGCAATAGTTATGAAATTCATCTGTAATATTAAAAAAAGTACAAGAAAACTTTAAATACCATTCAATCAAGACCTCCGTCTCAAAACAGGATACAATAGAGCAGCGCTGGACCATTCGTCTCAGTGTTTTTCTGCTGAGCAACCAATTAGCGTTGATTATCGGAAGTACGTTTGAGTGACTCAGATAATTATCTGATTTAACTAAAATAAATGCAAAAATCTAATATTTCTATACAACCACTGATAAAAACAAGAAAAGTACGTGCGAGTGCTCGTACAAGTTAGTGTTCGAGCGCAGTTGTGGAGTGAAACAATCTGTGAGGTAACGGGACTGAACCAGTGGTTTTTGCGTTTGGTTTCTAATGGTTTGTTATCGCATATTGGATGCAGTATGTGTAGTAGCGTCCGCAATCCGTCTTGACTCTCTGTTACTCTCTGCTAGTTCATATAGTACCAGTAAGAAGTGACCTAAATAGGGATATAATGTTTTAAGACTTTTTAATATGGATGGATATAGAAGTTGAAATGTATTTACTTATTTTGAAAATTTTGTTTTAACTTTGTAGTTAGATGAAAAAAACCTTCGGTCATCTGCTAGGCGATAACGTTTCTTGATTGCAACCGATAGAAATACAATTTTGTATAGATTTGACAGTTTTTAATACGCAGCTTATGTGCATAGTTTCGATGGGAATTTTCATATTAGGAATTAAATTTCTACTGTTGCATTGCAATCTCAGTTCCGAAACTTTAAAAAAATGTGTAAATTTATTCTACTTTTCTTTTTAGCTAACTAAATGAAATTTAAGAGAACTTAGTATGAATATATTTCGTGCAAAACTTTATAAAACGTTTGCTAATTATCATTAAATTTTAGCGGCGGCGTTACAAGGTTGTTTTAGTTTTACAGCGTATAATTTAAATTAAGTACTATCTATTACCATCCATAAAAACCTTTGGCAACATTGCAAATATTACTCACAATAGAGTCGAAGATAAGTTTGCTAAGTAATTGGACTACGTAAATGTCGGGTCGGACATATTGACAACTTGGATCCTCTCCGAGGGCTTTTGATTAATGGCTCATTGGACTCCGTTGGTCCTCGTTAGGTAATGAGAGGGTAAGTAATTAATACTGATAAGCTTGGTTATGATGATGAAAGTATGTATTACTAACGTTATTTACTAATATATTTCATTATATACCTTTTTGCTCGCTTCAAAGAATCAAAGAAAACTGCTTTAAAAAGCCTTAATATGCGAGGATTTATATTATTGTACCTATTACTGGCCTACATCTAGGATCGATATTAAGTCATTGGTCCAGTTTTTTCTTTTTAATGGACTAACAATGTTGGTCTCTAGCGACCTTTGGAGCATTACCGGGCGCGTCCGGTTATATAAGTTGGTCCAGTGAGTTATGTCATCCTTTGAATATTCCTATATATTAGTACCTACATTCATATTCACACTTTTTCCCCCTGTTCTAAAGTTTACTGCTGCCTATGAATTATGATTCCTAAGAAAACCCAACTTAATTTTTTAATAAAATTCTGGAAGAGATTGAAACTTTTTACGATGTCTCAATCCAGTCATCCAACTAGCATCTACATATCGCGTAGGTCGACAAACCTGTATGTTTTTGACGACCGACCAATGATTTGTTTCCATTGCATTATTCTGTCAGAATAAAGAACACAAACTTAATATTAAAGAAATTGAGCTTTGTTCAAGATTTGAACTATGCGACCAAT
Organism: Ennomos fuscantarius; assembly: GCA_905220475.3. NCBI lineage: Eukaryota > Metazoa > Arthropoda > Insecta > Lepidoptera > Geometridae > Ennomos > Ennomos fuscantarius. The sequence goes on along the minus strand of HG992026.1, from coordinate 5,191,337 downwards.
ATACATTTTTTTAAATTAGGTACTTAATGTAATAATATGTAAGAAGAAGGAAGGACAAGATGAGAACAATAATCGAAATTAATTTTTTCTATCGCCCTGAGTTTAAATACTACCTTAACTAAACTAAAAACATTTTTTAAAATCCGTAATTCACACATACATACATTTTACAGTGAAAGAAAAAAGTTTTACCATCTAAAAATACAAACTAGGTGAAAGTTGAAGAATCCATAATACTGGCTGTATTTATGCGGTGTGTGGTTACATTGATTAATTGATTTAATTTATTTATTCTGAGATGCAAATTAGATTCTCAACATAATTTTACACTGTAAGTATCTTAGCTACCGCCAATGAAACGACTGCACAAGTTTTGATAAAAACGGTAGCTTATTTCACAAAGAACGGCAATTTTATAGGTAAAGCCCTTGTAGACACTTTCTTAAGTCACAGAATAACACATAATATTTTCATTATTATTATTATTATATAAGAATAATATTTGAGCCAATGGAAACGGGCTCTCACCAAGTCGGATAGTCCGATGGAGGCGCATTTCAAACGCATCGAATGCATTCGTAAAGCAACAGTAGTCGGATTGCTTTTTTGCTTTCTCTTTATATTTATGAAAATCACTTAACCGTCAACTACTGAAAAATTAAAATTTGATAACATTAGTTTTTAAAAGCCGTTGTAATAAATGGTACCTAAGAGTTGGCCGAAAAAGAGGTAACATCTAATTAAATTACAGAAACTTAATTAATTTCGTCAAAACTTCAAGGGTAGCGAAATCCGTAAACAATTTGTACAACAATTTATATTAAAATTTGATTGTGTAACAACGGTTTTGCGGCTTCATGGCATTCGGTGTGAGTGGTTACTTGCGAAAGCCCACGGGACTTGCTCATACATAGCTTGGCGCCTCGCTATAAATTTTGTATTATGAATTCTTATAAAGGTTTAAGACTACAAACTTCTCAGTTATTTAGGTTTAAGGAAGACAATAGGAATTAAATAGATAATAAATTAGTTGCGGTTTTCCTTATTTATAAAGTTTTAGGTGCTTAATTAATTTATCTTAGTTAATTATACTGATTTCCTCGTGTATTTTGCACTTTTCCAACGCGTTTAGCTTTATGATTGGGAGGATTAAATAAAATTATCTAAAATTTGTGCACTGCTAACGTCTATTCAGATTTAATTATTTACTTTATTTATGATTCATATTCAAGAAGAGAGTATACTTACTTCTCCTCCGTACAAAATGTGCAAACGTTTTCCTACCCTTAAACGTTATATCACCGTGAAAACATCTTCCTTTTCTGAGTTTTCGAAATAAATTCGCATTTATAACCACCTAAGGTCCGTCGAAATAATAACAAAAAAAGTACATTACAAAACATATTTTAAAATACTCTCTAAAACATAGTCATAGCTATAATCTATTCAAACGATTGAACCCAAAAACAAAAGATTTCGTTGAGATTCAGAGGGCGAAAACCATTTCCCCCGAAACGCTAAAATGTACGTAAATTCACTCACGGGCTCTGTTGTCTCTATCACACTTGCAGATAGCAGCGCGATGACAATAAAATTTTAAAATAATAAATAATCTTACTACTGAAAGCGTATACACATGTATAACTCTTAAGACTATCTAAAATATAGTCTTAACTGGATGATGACGGTTTTACATACGCTTTCTGAAGATTCCAACATTTTCCAATTAAGTAAGGACCTCACATGTTACGGAAGGATTTCTTGATAGATACGACCCAAAGATTTCAACTATGCCTTGATGATTCACCCAGAGAACGCTTTTATTATAGTAGTTTCGGATATATATAAACTGGTTCTTTACTATGTGTAGGCAGACTAACTGTAATTTGCGTGTCCCTCCATGCCGTGTTTTGTATGTAAAAATATATTCTCTTCTTTAACTTGGTGCAATCTGCATAATAATCTTGCTTTAACGGACCAGTTTTTTTTGCCTCGACGAGGTTATTTTCTTTAAAATTGGGTGAGATGTAAAAATAGCTGTATTTTTGTTTGCAACTTTTATAGCCACGACTGACGAGAAAATTGCTGGGTAAAATTATTCCTTAATGATTCGCGGGAGGATGGCGTGAGAAAAATGTCATGTTGCCACATTCTGCTGTTTTATTTTTGTGCTCACATTTCGCACACTTGGGAGTTTGTTGGACGCTTGTACTCAGCTAGTCATACATACGATGCGTTATTATAAAGCATTCGTGGATTCGCTACAGTAATTTCGTTCGCAAATATGTGATTGTAGCACTTGATGCGTTTTGCAAACTTTATAACGGCAATTACTGACAGATGTGTTTTAGGATATACACAATTGCGTATTTGTCTTCATATGTGGGTTTTTAGAAAATACTCACTCATTCTGATCTTTTGCACTATGAAATAAAGGCCATTGTATAAAAGGCTCCATTTTTGTTGCTTGTACATACATGGAACGTGTATTCATATAGCAAAACGATGGTTTTTGTATCAATTTGCATATTTTAGTGCTTCTGTCTTGATTATCACTTATTGCATAACGCTCGAACCGTAAATTATGCATCATGAAATCATAATATCTGGGGAAAATGTTAAGCGTGCAATTAACCAGGTTTTAAAAGTGGCATACAAATAGTACCTACCCGCAATTAATCGATTTCCCGCGGAAAACTTTATATTAGTCCAGCATAAAAAGTAGATACCCTACGTTGATCTCAGTATTGCTTGCAATCTGTCTACATATGGGTAATTTAGATTATAATTAGATACGACCTATTTTACGAGATTTAAGCAACACGAAAGTAAGAGTTTCTCAACATGCGGAACAGTCTGTAAAATTAAATCAGAAGGTCCTTAAGTCTCTGTAACCACTTAGTTTAATTATAATATGCTTGGATTATTATAGATAGATATATCTTATTTGTACACGGTAAGACACGTAATGTTGCGACCAGGAAATTACTACACTAAAAAGCACTACCGATCCGAAAAGTAAATAAAACAGTGATTCTATTAGGAATTTCGTATGCCGTATGAACTCACAACAGCTTAGATAAAGGTCTTTCTGAGTTGAAAGACCCAGGGACGTAGCGACTCTATAGCCACACCGCTGAGGGGACCTGAAACGTAGAATAAGCAACAGTTACTTCTCGAAGCTCTACTATTGTTTTTCATAATTGAAGGCTAATGCACAATTCGTTTTGTCTCTAGGTTAGACTTTATTTATCAACTTGTTGATTTTATTTGGTTCAGATTATTGAAATAGTTATTTTTTTGACTAACTTATTTTGTAGATTATGGTGTGATGTACCGTGGTGCTATCTGATGGAAAATGACGATAGTTGATCTCTGCTGTGTTTTATGAACGTTGTGTAACTGCGCGCCGACCATCGACGTTCGATATTTTTTACGAAATACATATAACGATGAAAATATTTATAACGAATTAAAAATGTAATAAAACAGCTGACCATTTTTCTTTTCAAATGTAAAATATTGTTCCGGTGTTAAATATGTTTTTGTGCAAATTTTTCGATACACTGATATTGTTTTTTTTACTACGACGATAAGAGGTCTTTAATACTTCATAATACCAGCCTAGTGCCGTTTGTAACAATGGTAGCACCCTGCGCCTGCGTTCGCCTTGAATCACGATTGCGGGCACGCGTTAGTCACGCCACCTTCCGAGGGTCCGGTTCATTGCAACACTGTTGTTATTATTTTCGCAGTCAGATCAGAAAACTACGTAAAATCTAGATTCTCAATAATGTATGACAAGACCTGGTAAGAAACAATGCGTATAAGATCTTCTACACACCTTGAATTTTTTTAACGGACTAAGTGCTTTAATGCTGTGAACTAATTTTACAATAATACCAACTGCCACTTAATGCTACTAGACTACACTACCTACTGGCAAAAAAATATAATAAACGCAAAGCGTAAAAAGCCGACTTCAGACTTATACAGCCTCATTAATAAACACGAAATAGCTTTGGATTAGTTACACCATCTTTTGTCTCTTTCGATCCAGCTAAATATTCTAGTAGCAAAAAAAGGACAAAAGCTGAAGTAACTAACACGAGACTCATTTATTAAAACCCGTTTATTAATAAGGCTGTTATGATTTACTCATAGATGCCTTTAGAACTGGACTAAACTGAAATGGGATCACACGGGAAGCACCAGCTTTTTCAATTGCCTAACTTTCCATTAAAAACTGTAAGTTAATGTATATAGTGATCAAAATTAAATCAGAATATATTTGGCACCATGGCATACATTTACTTTCCCAAGATCCAAATCTAATTCCGCACTTTGAGAGATTCAGCTGAATGATATGATTAGATCTGACATTTCAATACACATACAGTCTAACATGTAGATGCACATATTGGTGTATTCATAAACATAGCTACTTACTGTGCTACGCACTCGAAGAACTCCATTTGTTCCGCAAGCTCGCGTCACAGTAAATGGCACAGAAAAGAAGTACATAAATCTTGTTCTCCGACAGACACAGTATGTGAGGTTGTCGATTGAGCTATTCCTCTTTATAATCGTTCTTTTGTAAAGATCCCTTATGATTTTGGTATGGAGTGTTGGGTTTGATAAAATATACTCCAGTCAGTTGCGTTCAGTTTCTAAAAATTCGACAAACCAGATAGGAATATTGTTTTAGATGCCTGACACGTGACGCTATCGTATAGTATTTATTGTAATAAAATAATAAGAATACTTATATATATTATATACTTAGAAAAAACAAGCAGAACTTTAAATATACTATAGGTAGGTAGGTATATACATTAACAGTTCGATTATAGTAATATTAACAACACGTAAGTTAGTAGGTAGGTCCGGAGTGAAATTCTATTATTCTATTATATTTATTACAGTTATTGTATTTATCATATTTATTATACGTAGTATACTCTATCAGCCTTATTAATAAACGGGTATTAGTCTCGGATTAGTTACTTCAGCTTTTGTCCTTTTTTTGCTATTGGAATATTTAGCTGGATCGAAAGAGACAAAAGATGGTGTAACTAGTCTAAAGCTAGTTCGTGTTTATTAATAAGGCTGTAACAGTTCGATTATAGTAATATTAACAACACGTAAGTTAGTAGGTCGGTGCTTATTATTCTATTATATTTATTACAGTTATTGTATTTATCATATTTATTATACGTAGTATACTCTTATAGCTCTATGGCTCTCACTATATAATAAACATTTGAATATCTATTCCACTGTCATGCGTTTCTTAGTAAGGATACCTATAATATAAGTGTGAGTGGGTGGATGTGTGTGTGAGCCAAATGCAATGCTTCTCTATTGAGTTCGTCTACTGCGGTTTCCATTGCCATGCCACAATTACTGCGAACTCGATTACAACTTTAGATCTTACTCCTTGTCTTTGTACGACATCCGGTACATTTTGTTTTCCTTTGAGCATAGCAATACACTCGTTCTGCTTGCTTAATAAAAATAATAGAGGTTTATTATTTTCTTTTTCTGGTTTCGTTTGTCGGAGACAACAAAAGGTTTCGTAAACAGAATCTAGCTTATTCAGCGAACAACACATCTATTGTAAATTGTACTAAAATCTGCCTTTGTTTTATTTGCTTTGAAAGCGTGATAATTTTTACTTTTTAACAAGGTCAAGATTTCAAAACGCTGTAGGTGTATTTAGATAAGTACGAACAAAAAAAAGCCGCACCTAAGAGCCTAATATGACTTCTCTCATTATTTTTTACCTCCGACGCAAACAGAGGGTTAAAAAAAGTATTATAAATTTAACGTTTGTATCTGTAGTTAAACGTACAAGTATCTGCTAGTGGCATCGTAGCTCCCAAACGGATGTTTTTAGTTTCGCGTGGTGTCTTGATCGATAGTGTTACTTATTACCTAGGGTTTTTGTGTCGTTCATTTAGGCTTGCCATATTTTATTGTGTAAAAAGTATCAGGATTCCGTAATCTTTGCGAAACAAAATGTTCTTCACAGGCTTCATAAACATTGAATCGATAGTTCTAATCAGTTTTATTACGTTTAGATTAGTTCTCCAGCAAAATGTACAAAACACGCACACGTTAATTTAATTAAACCCCTCGGCCCTCGTCGGCCACGGGTAGTGTCGGACTCTGTGCCGGTGTGCAATGGCACCCCTACCGACTAAAAAACTCCACGATATTCCTCCCTCGTCTATGTGGAGGAGGACTGGGGAACCGGCAGAGCCTTGACGTCCAGTCCTCCCCCGACGATTGCCCGCTTTGACAGTGGGGCCTACGCGCCCCTCCTTCCGGGAGGGGCCCGGGAGCTACCTTGGGAGCCAGGTCGCTCCCGCCAGACGGTGGTGGCGATTAGTGCAATGCGGGAGGAGGCGCCCCCGCGCCGCGCTCCCGCTAATCACCACCGGGGAGAAGAAGGCGACGATCGTGCAGTCGCCTTCTCCTGCCTCCCCTCCGCCTGCGGAGCGGCGCCGCGAGAGGATCCTCCTCCCGTGCGCGCTCCGCTGCCTCCTTCTGCGACATCACTTCCTCGCAGAAGGAGGCAACTGCGGCCCAAGACTCCTCGCCTCCCAGCATCGAGATGATCACGCTGGGAAGCGAGAGGTCTGGTCCGACCACCGCGATCAGACTTCGGCGCGGCTCGGACCAGGCTGGGCACTCCTCGAGGGTGTGCTGTGCCGTGTCCTCCACCGCGCCGCAGTGGTGGCACACCGGGGTCTCCTCTCTTTGGATCCGGTGCAGGTGTGATCCAAAACAGCCGTGTCCGGATAACACCTGCACTAGACGGAACGAGAGAAATCCGTGGGACCGCTCGAGCCAGTCTTGCAAGACTGGCCCCAGTGCGTCCAGCGTTCGGCGGCCGAAGGTGGCGGAGGCGAGGTCCTCCGTCCAGTGATGGACGATGGCTTCCTTCGCCTCGCGCCGTACGGCCTCCCGCTCTTCCGGGGCGGGGCTCTCCCCGAGAGCCCTACGCCGCGCCGACCATTCGTACACTTTGGCGAGCACCCATGCCTCTAACTCCCAAGGCGGGGTGCCCGCCAGAGCGCACGCCGCTGAAAATCCTACCGACCGGTAGGCCCTTGCCACCCGCTGTGCAATGGCCCTTTGGGGCCTGCGGATGGCAGTGGCGTTCTCCCTCCTGTGGAGGGAGTCCGCCCAGATGGGGGCCCCGTAAAGGGCCATGCTCTTCAAGATGCCAGCATATAAGCGCCGGCATCGCGCCTTAGGCCCTCCCAAGTTTGGGAGAAGCCACGAGAAGGCGTCCGCAGCCTTCAACAGGCGCGTCGACAGCCCGCTGAAGTGTGGGCCGAAGCGCCACCTGCTGTCGAGCACAAGGCCCAGATATTTTATCTGGGTCTTGGCCGCGATCCTAATGCCCTCGACGACGATGTGGGCGTCAAGTGGCACGCGCTGCCGAGGCCCATGGAAGAATACGGCCTCGGTCTTCTGCAGTGCCACCTTCAATCCTAGGCGGCGGATCCTCCCCGCAACTAAGGATCCGCCAGCCGAGGCCAGACTGGCCGACTCCTGCCAGTTCCTCCCACGGGCAGTGAGGAGAGTGTCATCCGCGTAGCAGATGACACTCGTGCCACGTAGGAGGGTTCCTCGCAGGAGCCAGTCAAAACCGATGTTCCACAAGAGTGGTCCTAGAACCGACCCCTGTGGAACACCGGACTCCGCGCCGTAACGCCTGAGTCTTGCCAATTTATCTACAAGGAGGACCTCGCGGTCCTCCAAGTAGCTGGCCAGCAGGTTCCGCAAATATGGAGGCACTCCGTGGTACCGGAGTGCCTCCAAGATCGTTGAGTGGGGGACGGAGTTAAATGCGTTGGCTATGTCAAATGACACAGCCAGGACTCCGTCCCCGTCCTCCACGGCCTCCTTCACCTGTCCCTGAAGCCGAGCCAGCGCGTCTATTGTCGAACGCCCCCTTCGAAAGCCGAATTGGGCGTCCGACAAGTCCGGCCCTACGTCCCGCAAGTGCCTCTTTAGCCGGGTTGCGACAATCCCCTCAAACAGCTTACCAGCGTCGTCCAGCAGGACGATTGGCCGGTATGCCGAGGGGGAGTCTGCTGGGCGTCCCTCCTTCCGGAGGAGGCATAGCTGCCCCTCCTTCCAAGGTTTGGGGAACCTCCCAGCCGTGAAGCACGCGCTGAAGAGGTCCCGAAACCTTTCCTCCATTTGGGAGATGGCAATAGCCACCACCCGCGCGGGAACGCCGTCCGGTCCCGGGGTCGTCCTCTTGGCCCGGAGGCGGAGAGTGCCCGCGTAGAGTTCCGCCGCCGTAACTGCGGGGACCTCTTCATCCTCTTCTGGGGAAGGTGCCTCCTGCGGAGGGTCCATTGCTGGGGGGATGAAGTTGGTCCTTGGCGGGAACAAGGACCGGACCACCCCATCCAGGAATTCCGGCTCGAGGGTTTCCGTCAATGGGGGACCACAAGGGCGAAGCTTATTCCGCGCCGCCCTATATGGTCTCCCGTACGGGTCTCTGTCGAGACTGTCCAGCAGGCACAAGGCGTCCTAAACCAACCTATGTTGTATATCTAAGTGTAGGTAGGTTACATGTATATATTTGCACGACAGTACCGCTCCTGTTTCTGGCACAATGTAAACATACATGTTGCCTGTTCTGAAACTATTTTGGCTTAGGTTAACACGCCTATTTTTTTTCATGTTAAGGAATGACATAGTGAGATATTCGTTCGCCCGAGGTTAAGCGACACGGCTGCCTATATCAGTTGCAGTATCACTCGGAACTCTATTCGCGTGATACTACTGCGCACGTTATCCTGAAAGATCAGCACGGTCTAGTAAAACCTGGGCAGTAATTTCACTAGCTACAGTGCCCTTCATTTCAGTAGTGATTGTGCACTACTGCTTGCCGGCAGAATAACTGGCAAAGCGGTTGTACCTACCTAGATAAACTTTGCAGAAATTTACTATGACGTATTAGCTAAAAAAAGCTTTTTGAGAATCAAATTGTACTATTCATCTATACATATAAAATTCAAAGTCCTGACTGACTGACTGAATGACTTATATATCAACGCACAGCCTAAAACGCTGGTCCTAGAGAAAAATTGAATTGAAATTTGTAGGGTGTGTTTTTTGTAAAGTGCAGGTATACTCTAAGAGAGGGTTTTTCGAAATTTCACGCCTGAGAGGGTGAAATGGGTGGTTAAATTATTTTCCTATAGGCCACGCTAGGCTGGCAGAAGCTAGTAAATAAATAAGTCAAAACTAACAAATATATTATTGAAGTGAAAATTCTTTACGCACGCTTGACTTGGGCTGGTGAAGCTGGTGAATGCGAGGCGAACGGAAGTTGGTTCACGTAGTTCTCCATTGTCAACATAACAAAGTTAAAAATTTGTATTATTATGTTGGTATGTCCGGTAAAATGACAATTAACAATTGTCAGGATGGCGACATTAACATTAAACAAAGCAAAAACAAAGTTATACCGGCCGATAGATGGAGCTAAACAAAAGAAGTTTTACTTCAGTCATGTGGTCTAAAGCACACCCTTCTTTATAATATATATTATTAGGTATTCAGTAACGATAATGCAATGCTAATGAAAGATAATGATTATGTTTTGTTTGTCAATGAAATGCGTATAATTTCTTAAATAACTTTAAGAAATTACTTTATGTAGCATTCATTTGGTCGTGTTTTCATTGATTTGTCACGGCATCAGCACCACGATTGGTTAGCGCAGCCTAGTAATCTTATCGTCGCCCGATAAAACAAAACTGTGCATATACTTCGATCGATACATGTAAACAAGTACTTTCTTACTCATAGCGCTTAGTTTATTCTGAATATACACGAATTCGTTCAATAAAATAATATTATCAAACACGTGAAAGGCTATTACAGACAGTTATAAATAATATTTAACTTTAACAAAAGTAATACTCCAACATTCTCGTCACTTAAAGAAAAAATACGAAGTGTACAAATCGTGTTTCAATTAACAGGTGATAACTGTGAAATGAAATTTCACAAGGAGTTAGTTCGAAGGAAACTGTGAGACGAATGGCGACGATGTGGCGAGACGCGGTCGTGGAGACACGGCGTTAAACCAGCGTGCATCCGCCAGCGCCATGTCCGATGCTCTGTCTCCGGAGTGCTCAGCCACCGGCGAGGACCCGGTGCGCCGTCGTTCCGTATTCTACGTGCCATTGTTTGAGAGCTTTGAAAACTACCTCCCTCTTACACAAGAAGAAAAAGATGCGCTCATATCGGGACAAAACTTAGACACAACTCCAACAAAACCAAAAAGGAGAAACACCGGCGCCAGCAAATTGCAAATCTCAACGCGCGGTGATTCATCATTCACGGAAAGCGAGAGCGACATAAGCGTATTCAGTCCGGAATGGAAATACCGCCGACCTGTATCGTCCACTTTGAGCTCTAACGAGGCACTCGCGAGGGTCGGCCACCGTGACCTGACGAGTCCTAGGCTCGTCGCCGAGAGCTCAATACTCAAACAATCAAAACCGAGACTTCGTGCCACGACTTCGTGTGAACCTCGGTACGATAGAATATACACTCCGTTAGGAGCATCGATCTCATCAAATAAGCTGAATAGCTCGACTGTGAATATTGTAAATAAAACGCCGTCGAAAATCTCTATAATGAATTCTAACTTGTCCCTAATTCCGGATTCACCTAATCTCGTCTCACCTTCAAAAGAAAAATCTAAAACTCTACCACAAAACCTAAACGCGCCATCTCCGATAAGAGGAAGCAGTAGTTCTACATCAATATTCAGAACACCAAGAATAACTGTAACACCGGACAGTCCGAACAAAAGTCCTGCAAAAATGTCTGGTTTGAACTTTATTCGACGATCACGTAGCACGAAGCTATCAAGAAGTAACTCATTATTACGAAGTATAACTTCTAGACATATTCAAGAAGGTTTAGAAGACCATACGGTAGTTGCAGAACTAACTGAGAATTATGATCAGTTCGTGGATAGCAACGGAGGAGACTCAGAAGTGATTGGTGCTCTCATAAAGAAGCACGAAACCCAAGTGGCAAACAGCCCCTTGAGTATCCGACGTGGATATCTGGATGTTGATGACGACGTGGCTGTTCATTCTGGTAAGATTTCAACTGTTAAATAATTTTCGGTTTTCAATGAACAAATTCTGATTCGGATATTGATTTATTTTCTTTACCATAATCATTCTGCGTAGAGAACAACTCGCCAGTAAATTTTGTTGCGTAAAGTGAAATATTAGGATCGTGTGCTTTTTGACATTGATCGCTAAACAATATTCTGTATTGAACCAGCGAGGTCCTTTCTAATTTAAATTGCTCAGCAGTCTACTACAGCGTTGGTTAATTTATATAGATCTTAATTTGAAGTTTTCTATCCGCTTGATAATATAGCAAAATCTATGTTAATTATGAGCCTGCAGCAGTCATTACATAATGTGCCGGAACACTAAAGAAATAACAACACATGGGTCGACAAAGTGGGCCATTTGAAAGGTTCTTAGTTCCAACACTTCAAACAACATTGGCTGTGAATGATTCGACAGTTTCCAACCCAGTAACTATTCTTAATGCTAGACAAGGCTCACTAATTGCGAGACGAGGATGAACAACGTCTTGGCATTAGTTACGAAAAGTGGAAGTCATGTCATTATTTTGATAGTCATTAGTTACTGCGGTAAATGCTTGACAGAACGTGGCTGATTGTGAAGGGCGAAGTTAACTATTGTCGTAAACACGTGTCTACAAGTAGATAAATGGGAAGACAAACAGGCCGATACAATGTGAACAATACCGCTGTGAACAAGACGGCTTTCACGTAAATCACCGTTATCCTATTGTACGACGTTGCAGTTCCGTGCTTCAATGGGCTTTATAAAAAGCTCTAGGAAATTTCCCATAGGATGTAAGAGGCAGTGTTACATAAAAGAATATAGTGATATGACACGTTACTTGATATATAAAACTACGTCCAATTTTTATAAACTCTGTTAAATAAAAGTTCTGTTTTCTGCAAAAGGCCTATCCGAATTTCTGAAGAAAATCTGCGATTTGCTGATGTACTTATTGATGCATGTAGTTGTTACCTAATACATACAGCCGTAGATAAAGATCATTTTAGCTGAACTAATGATGTGGTTCCAGTTACAATACATATGAGAGTCATCGAAGAAGAGGAAGAGCAATCAATATGCTCTAAAACCGGTCTAATCGACAATTTAACACGTGAGTTATCTGTAGCTGTCATAATAACAATTTAAAACACTGTACATGTCTTCCGTCTATCATTTTAGACCATGAATCATATTACTGTTAGCTAATATCACATTCTTAGATCAGGTGATGTAGAATTGTGCTTCCCACACTTATGAGTATTTACGTGTGCTAAAAAACTTTGCAGTAATTGCAGCATTGCACATTTATAATATCTTGCATATAATTTTGCTCTACTAATAGAACAACTAATGCAATATACCTAATGATTGCACTTGAGTGGGAGAATAAAAATATTCAGTTTTTTATATTAACATTAAGTCCTTCAACATTGGTAATAAAGCAGGTAAACAGAGATAAAGTCCTATAGTATCGGAAATTCTTCCACAGGAACGGTAATGGTAACCTTTTTAACTTCAGGCATTCATTATTAGGTATTTACTATTTGTATTGGATGAATTGATAAAAATATATGATTGCTAGTGTATTTAAGCACATATTTTAGTTTCAATATAAAGTCGTTGACTACATTGTCACTCATCAGGAGAAACATGGTAAAACGCTAGCCAATCTATAAACTATAAAAAAGTAAACAAAAATACACCACCTATAAAAAACTTTACTGGTATCACGTCACACTTCCTCGTGGGCGTTTATCAGTTTCGTTATCAAAGTGTGCCCAGAGATTGTGGAATATTGTCGCTCTCTTTTAAAACAATAGCATTTCATTCTCGGATTAAATCAGTTGGAACTGCACCAACTATACAGAAAGCGCAGTAATGGCAGGAAATGCATATTCGTGTTTATTGGTTTTGGTTCATTGAACTGCGAGGGTTGCCATCGTAGCATTTCATGTCAACATTCTGTCGTCAAGCATATCAGTGTTGTTTACGCTTTCATCTTAAACGACAAAATTAAGTAAAACCAAATTATTGCTTACTACCCTGTAATTTTATATGCTTAGTACAATACGCGTTAGACAGCCTGTGGTCGGCTCATAGCCCGAAGAGGGCGGGTTCGATTCCCGCGGCAGGACGAGTATTTGTATACATAAAAATAAACGCAAATACTTGTTTTGTATACTGTGTCTGGTGATGTAGGAGGTCATCGTAGTTCTTGGGTCCCTAAATACAGAGAATCCTAGTTAAGGTCCGAGATCCGGATATGATCGTTGGGCATTATTTATTATTTAATTATTCATAATATTTTAATATTTCATAATATTATAATACATTCATTCATATTTTAAGTATTGAATTGTGAAAGTACGAAATATTGCCTAGATTTGCAATGAATTAATTTACTTTACTGATTAGCTGTATATACTTACCTACGTATTTGGTAAAAATAATCATTTTCTCATATTTACCTTCATCTACATGGTTACAAAAGGATCACTAGGAAAAGAGAAACCTACTAACCACAAAAACCAAGTACTTATACGAAACCAGACTATTTCATAAGAGTATAAGTACCTACCTGAAAAATAAGAACTAGACGATCATGGAACTTAATTGCAACAGATAGAAACAGAATTTTGTATGAATTTGACATTTTCATTTATAGTAGTTATCTATGGAATATACAATATATAATATCTATGGAAATTTTCAAATTAGGAATACAATTTCTCTTGTAACATTGCAATCAAAGTTCCACCCTGTTCTCAAAGTCTGGATATAATATAGTATTAAGATTATCACACCATTAAACTATAACTAGATATAAACTGATAGTAAACACTGTACTAAGTCGTAATTCAAAGTACACTTTGCCGATCGTAATAACGGTAATGGGTAAAGTAACATCTGTCATTCACTTCGCACGGCGACATGTCCTCGTCGTTCGTTGACATCGCCTTGTATGTTTTACCAAACATATTATGTAATAGACGTATATGGAAAAACTTGTTTAGCACGTGTGTTGTTGAAGTGATGTTTAGATCATTAAAACGTATAAGTTAATCAATAATCAAGTTTGTAACCTCCTTTAAACTTTAAAGTGTAAAACTTTTTTAGGAGCCTTGAGCTTTGTTTGGGTGAACAAAAATCATGGAACTCGCGTCTTCGTCACCGAACGTTTCCCATGAGCTATATGTATACTGTGTACTTTTTAAGTGAACTAAAAGCGCGAAACTTGCGTCATCGTCACCGAACGCTTTCTATGTTACAAGTTACTTGTTTTCACTTCTATCGGCAGTCCCCAAAGACTGTCCCGCACATTTTTTTCAATCATCCAATGGTTTTTAAAAACGTACGATTATAAATACTGCTTTTCGTCAAAATGCTTCTGGATCGCAGCTCTCCATTTCGATATCATTTATAAAATAGGTCGTCCGTCTGTTTCAAATTAAAATAAGTTGTAATACGCCGGCTGTTAGACACAGAGATTAAAGTGGGTCATTGAACGGATCATAACAATGATGTTTACATAAGTTCAGCGATTTGTGATTCACTCAATTAAAAGAAATAATTAACAACAATGCTTCCCGGACTTAAGTGACTCGTCTTAAAGTTGTTTTGTTACTTGAAAACCGTTTAAATGCGGTTGTCGTTTGAAAGATTTTGACATCAATTCGTGCGCGCACACGCAGTGGTCACGGGCAGCGTGCGCGCAACTTCCGGCGGAAACCACGCCATACTCAGCACCGTCACTACTCGCCGTATCATATTACAACCTACCTAACTTGCATATATATGACAATGCATCTGTAACATGAGATCTGGGCATATAATATTTGTTACATTTGTTCCAATAGTAGTCATATTCTCGCAAGGTTGCTGCTAAATCAGTGTCAATTGTGTTGTCATTTCAAACGGATATGCGGCTACCATTTGTTCATACGTGCCTTGTGTTCTTAGGTAAAGTTGTTCACGTTATATCTTCTGCGAAATAAAGTCACGTAAACTTTGTTACTGCGTCAAATAGCATCGTGTAAATTGTGACTGATTGCTTCAGTTTGTTTCGAGTTGTGACAGATTTCCTTTATAGAATTCGTATTGTGATGTCGTTGGGAGTCGAAGACAGTTTTTATAATGACTCTAATTTGTTTGTCCGCAGACACGTCATACGAAAAGGCATGTCGTCGTGGTTCGGCGCCCAGCACTCCCGTGCCTGGTGCTCAGGCGCAGCACAGCCCTTCCCGCCTCGCCTCGTTTTTCTTCTCGAAGCGATCTTTCCGAAGCAACCCGCTGAAGAGGACGAAATCTGCAACGAAGTTGGAGAGAGAACGGGCACTGGCGGCATCCGTGACGACACATCCACCCACACACGCCTTAAGGACTTCAAGGTAGTTTCTATTGTATTCTATTCTATTGACTGGCCCGATAGCTCAGTTGGTAGTAGCCCTGCCTTCTGATCTGTGGGTTGTGGGTTCGATTCCCACCTAGGACAAACATTTGTGTGATGAACATAGGTGTTTGTTCTGTGTCTGGGTGTTATATTGTATTCTATGTATGTATTTACAAACAAAAAGTATCGTAAGTATTGTATCAGTTATCTGGTTCCCATAGCACAAGCTTTGCTTAGTTTGGGGCTAGATGGCGTTGTGTGAGATGTCCACACATATTATTATTATTATTGTTTTTACTAGATACTTTTTACGATGACTGTTAAGGTTGATAAAATATGTCTTAACAGATAAATTTCTATAAATTGATTATTGTGAATTTCTCAATTTCAATCTGTTAATCACGCTAAGCCAGCGATACTGCTCTGAATCATAAATCTATAGAAATAATAATATGTCCGTCGGCTCTTAACGACGATGCTTGAATTTCTTAAACGATAACATTGTGAATTAGTGAAGATCAAAATGCTCGACAATAATATCTTAATGACAACTTAGGTACTCCACTTCATTGTTTCGTATAAATGACACAAATACTCAAAATATAGGCTGTGATAGTTTTACCCTCAAAGAGTTTTGTCATTAAATCTCAATCAGGTTATAAATAAACAGAAGTGTCGTTAATCCATCACAATTTGTTATCCTCAATTATCTTTTAATGAGTCCTTATCCTTTAATGGGGATTTCATCTCCAGTCGTAATTTATTAGCATAAAGCATCGATGTTTAGTTCAGGAATACGACTCGAGCAGGCTTCTATTATATTTAACGCCATTAGATCCAGCAATTACGCAATCAAATACTGAATAGGGACCCACGCTCACTAATGATTGCTCTCTCTTGAAGGCCAAATGGGTCATCTCATTGAAGATCCTACCACAGATTACTAAATATCCTTAAAATAAAATTAAATGAAATACTTTATTAAATGTTTACAAACATCAGT
Source organism: Ennomos fuscantarius (assembly GCA_905220475.3). Taxonomy (NCBI): domain Eukaryota; kingdom Metazoa; phylum Arthropoda; class Insecta; order Lepidoptera; family Geometridae; genus Ennomos; species Ennomos fuscantarius. Next base: position 5,174,779 of record HG992026.1, on the reverse strand, counting down.
TAGAACATAAAAAACAGTCTATACGAAAAATCTATTGGTACCCAAACCAGCTTACTCAATTTTTTTGGAACGGTGATGGAATTACTGGTTTATAATAGTGTTTTAAGGCCTTACAATAACTTGGTTGGTACTAGCTCGGCTAACATATATTTATTTATTTATTTAGCACGTACGTACCAATATACCCCTGACTCGCTTAATATATAATTATTAACATTTTAATTTATATCAGCTAGAAACAAATGGGATACAAAACTATTACTTTGGTAAAAAAATCTTCTACAATTATTTATTTGTTACTTACATAAATCTATAAAGCTTATCTTATTATCAGTGTATAATACTAAGCTTTATTAAATATATAGATAGATAATATTAATTAATAATAAATAAACGATAATATTATTTATTTTATATAATATAGATACTATTTATGTATTTTATAAAGCTATAAATAAGCATAGATAGATGGAGTTTAGCTCTACATTAATTAAGATGCTTTTAAAATATTCCTAATTCTGTCGTGTCACGATAATCTTGGTTGAATAGACTACAGAGCTCCTTTGATGTCACGAACAAGTTCGGAACTTTGCCTAAGAGCACATTGTCTACGTCAAATAGTCTCTATCTACCTCATTTAATATTACACGCATAAGTTCTCATGAATTTATAATGCAGTGCAGTTATTTTTTTCATGTAGAGAAGGTCATTAAGCCAATGTGTTTTAACAGTGCTGTACTGTAAAATTATTGAGGTGCTCTCAGCAAACCATTGATTGAGTGATAGTTGGACGTACCACGGTCGATATTTGTCCGATATTCAGATTTATCGCATTTGGAAAGCTTTTGCGAACTTCAGTTCACATTTTATGCCACACACGTGCCTACATTATGTCAGTATATCTCGTCATACACGGAAACGTACTCATAAAGTGTCAAGCGTACTTGCGATATATCGTGACTGTGGTACGTTACCCAAGTACCACTAATAGGGCTGCCAAATACTATACTATACTTACAATATGTTTAAGCAATTTTCAGACTCTATTAATATTTTTTACTGAAAACTTGTCTAGAATTTGACTACGCTCTCATCTGATGGGAAGTGACGATGCGATCGAAGGTGTAGCATGCTAGCCAAGTAAATACCTATTCACTCTTCTCTTGAACACACACGGGTGATATTTCGCCGGAAACACATGAGATGCTGTTATACTTAATAATACAATACTTTAGATTATACTACTCTAGCAGCCACCTTATTATTTGTAACTGTGTATACAGTTGAGAAGCAGCGATTGATTATTGATTTTAAAAGTAAAAAAATTAACAACCCACCTATTCCTAACCTTACAATTGACCGCACCTGTGATGTTTACAAAGTTTTATTGATTGTAATTCATGAAATCGTGATTTGATTTTATGCACACATGAAAAATATTATCCGCGAATCAGGAAAACGTTTTAGTGCGATTAATAAAAAACAAATATCTGCTTGCAGCAGCCAGAAACGTTAGATACTGCCGCACTACCACAATTAGTTCAAGCCGCAGCAGACTTCTTAAGTGTCAGCCAGCACGTAAACCCATGCTGGCGCTCGGGAACCCGCTTGCGCTGGTTACTGGCTCTCATAAGAATGACATCGAATAATTATGTACAAAATCTGTAATTAAGACGTAATTTCGACTGTAAATGTGACGTGAGTTTAGCCGTTGTCCAACATGAATAAAAATCACAACATAAAAAACTTGCAGTGACTCAATCTCAGTAATTTTATTTTCGACTAGCTTCTGCCCGCGGCTTCGCCTATAGGAAACGAAGAAGAAAATTTTTATAGATCATTTCACCCTCGTAGGGGTGGAATTTCAAGAAGCTCTTTCTTAGTGGATGAACACTTTACAGAGAACACACCCTTCAAATTTCAAGTCTAGGATCAGCGGTTTAGGCTGTGCGTTGATATATAAGTCAGTCAGGACTTTGAATTTTATATGAATAGATAGAAGAAGATATTACGCCTGTTGATAAAGCTTTTCATCTTCTACATTGCACTATAATGGCAACCCTAAACATAGTGCTCTAATTTAATAGGAGTGTCGCCCCACCTGTCTGCGGGCTTTATTTACCCAATGCTCTTAATTACTTCCCTGCCGATGTTAATACGAAACAACTTTATAGGGACAAGCAAATAAACTTCGTTTCGTGCTGATTGTACCGACGGGACTTCAAGGGTACACAGTCGTATACTTATACTTACTTATATTGACATGACATGTTATACTTTAACAGTCTTATTAATAAACACGAACTAGCTTTAGACTAGTTACACCATCTTTTGTCTCTTTCGATCCAGCTAAATATTCCAGTAGCAAAAAAGGACAAAAGCTGAAGTAACTAATCCGAGACTAATACCCGTTTATTAATAAGGCTGATATTGACATAACCCAGAATAGTTAGAGTCGATTTTTCCTTAAAAACATTTCTAAACATAAATGTTTGTTATATATCTCGGGGAGAATTGTTTCACGGGATTACCGCACTTTATGATTCCGTAATAATATAATATTTTTTTCCATAACAGTAGAATTATAATAATAATTGAGTATAGGCATACTGAATAAATGTATTATTTTTCTGCTTTCTTTCTTTCATTTACTAAAGTTGGGTTTCGATTTGTTGCAGATCTCATGAAAGTCTTTTATCAGCACATTCACCTGCTGTATCTACAATGGATTTGGGACCACCTAACCAGGTAAGATTTGATCGTTTATTTTAATAAGATTCAAAGAAACGAATCGAAAGTTATAAACAAAAAACTTAAGATTGGTCATGAAAAATATAAGAGCATACATCTATATAAATAAAAGAAAGTCGTGTTAGTTACACTATTTATAACTCAAGAACGGCAGAACCGATTTGGCTGAAAACCGGTAGAGAGGTAGCTTAAAACCAGAAGACGGACATAGGATATTTTTTATCCCGGCCGCGCTTTACTAATTAACCATTGCGAAGCCGAGGCGGGTCAACTAGCTAAAAATAGATTTGCTGTTTACCTATTTCAATAGGTATCTAAATAAGTAAACATGAATTAATTCAGCATTTATTAATTGCAACTACTTATATTATAACAGTTTGATAAGCTGTTGATACTCGAAACCTTTTCATAGTATCATTAACAAAATACATATTGATTTGTAACACTTTTGTTTCGTCATCTTTTGTTCAAGGTCTGTTTTTGTTAAAATAAATACCAAATCTAGTATTACTGTTTTAAATGTTGGCATAATATTGACGTGAATTAATATCTATGCAATTAATATATAATTACCCTAAAAAAATACATTTCTACTACACACTCTACTCAATCTACTCTTAACCTAATATATAATTATAATAAATGGTGTAGTGTAGTAGAGTATTAATGATATAGTTATAATAATAAGCAACAAAATATACACAATGTTATTATGAAAGTACCCACTACTGTTGTGGCTGTTGTTTTTATTATTGTAACTACTACTACTAAATTGTAAACTGTAAGCTTTTAATTATTTACTTTTTTATGATTAGGTGTATAAATACCGTAGTCTACTATTGTAAAACCTTTAGATCATTAACGGGAAGACCCTGCCTTTTGCAACACAGTTTAATAACTAAAGCAAAAGGCAGAGCTCACTTTATCATGTAATCTAATTAAGTGTTTTACAATAAAGAATTTGAATTTGAATTTAAACGAACTCCGCGCCTAAATAATTTGATTGCTAAAAATATATTTTTTTTATCTTTTTGTTTATTAATCAAAAAAACTAATCAAAAGTTTGATCATGTTCTAAAAAATACATGGCGACTTTATAATAGCAAAGTCTGCAAAATCACTTGTCTGTATTCTCGTATTCTCTGGTATTCTCGTGAATAATGAGTACCATTTATTACATACTGAATGAACATGAATTAAAATGTGAACGGGAAACCCATTGCAAGTGTTTGCAAATTAAATTATTGTGAATTTATAAAGCCATAATTAGATTTTTGCTAAGAAATCAGCTGATTTCACTTGCCCTTCAGGCATGTAATTAGAACTCTACATTTTGATAGGTATTCGATTATTAAGACAAAGATAACAAAGATTTTTTTTAAACACGGCAAATTGCCTTTATTTTCTAAATACTACAATTATTTAATAACTAATACAAAGAATTGATAATTTCTTCAATATTTCAGATTGATATCCGTCCCCTGCACTCCTCCGTGCTGGGCAGGCCTCATTGCTTTGCTCTGAGCGCTGAAAATCGCGCGCCTCGATACTTCGCCTGCGCGTCACGGAAAGAGCGAGATCGCTGGATATACAGGTAAAATATAAAAGTTTTCTCTAGTTAAACTCCATCTTTTATCAGGCTAGTAAAGTCGAGACTCTAACTAGACCTTGAAGCTCTAGATTAAAGAAGAATTGAGTTTATGTTAAAAGCTGCTCTATAACAATTTTTTAAGCGAACTAAGGAACCAATTGATGCTTTGATATGTACACAACTTTTTTGTAAAGTAAACTTGCATTACTTGTATGTACTCCACTGAACTTCACATGAAAGCAGTATAAATTTCACTCGTTCACAAATTGATATTATATAGATCCGGTGAATAAAGATTCGATCAGGTGCGAGCCTGATCAAATTTATTTTTATTGTAAAGGAAATATTTGAATTACGAAATTCAAATATTTCCTTTATAATAAAAATAAATTCGTTTATTACGCTAAGAAAGCCATATCATAAAAATCTTTAGTAATAACTGTTTTTATTTGTGTTAGTAATAGCTTATGGGAAAAGAGAATGTGAGGAAAAAGATGACCGATAACCGTTGGGGAAAATTTTCGCTAATTAGAGCTGCTGTAGTCATTATGGTACCTTATAAGTACAACAGTGCACATCTTCCAACAAGACCAACAGCATTATAACTTTTAAAATGATGATGATAATTTATGATACCTCCGTATTTGTTAGTAGGATATCTGTGGATGCTAGTGTGGAAGAGGATGAGATGTGGTAAACCAGTTGTGAGGTAAAAAAATTTTGCATTGGATGGTGCAACTTGTGATTAACCTAAACCAACAGTAATTAAATATATGTAAAATGATTTTTACTTATCTATTGTAATGTGTTTAAAAGCCGCTTGTTTCCCTATTGACAAGGAAACTTTACATGTCAGTAAATCATCACTCTAATTATAGTAATGAATCCATGGAAATTCAAGCTAGTCGCACATCGACTATACACTCATTACATTGTACACTCATTATTATTGAAGGATAATTACGCTATAAGCTTCTTTACAGTAATAAAAATCAATTCAACACAGCAACACATCTTTTAGTATTAAAGTAATAAATAAATATGTAAAAAGAGAATTAGAGCGATGGGTGGCCTTATCGCTAAGAGTGACTCGTCCAGAGGAGCTACGGAGGAAGTGAATTATATGCGTAGGACAATTCAGTGAGTGTCCGTGGCAAGCAAAATAAAAACAAAAATTGTAAATATAGTTAGCAGAGCTCGTAAACGAGCGCTGCTTGCGGGAGCTGGTCTGCTCGTGGTGTACAGCGAATAGAAATAAAGTCTTTCATATTTCCGATATTTAAATGTGCCATAGTGTCAAAAAAGACCTTCTGTATGTGGTAAAGCAGAATTTAAAAAAAAATACTACTAACGTAAAAGAAGAATTTGGGAAATCAAATAAAAACAAATCACAGAATAATATTTACCAATGTTACCAGTATTTTGTGTGGGAATAGAACCACCCTATCTCCTCTCATGGAAGCCGCAACAGCCAGCTAAGAGAATATCCAGGGAATGGGCTGGGAAATCGGCATTCTCCTCGGTGCATTTAAATCTCCTGCGGTCACCACGACGTCTCTCAAGCTTAGTGATTATGAAAAACCCCCCTCTATGATAAGCATCCAAAGTGGCGTTTATGGGGGGCTCTGTGTTCAGCAGTGGACGCCTTCCAGCTGTTGATATATGTGTATTGCGATAAAAAAGAGTTTTATATATTTTTGTTTGAATCACACCTATCTGTTTTGTAGCATACGGCAAGCGGCGCGGCCTGACGAGATGCACGTGCGCCGGTTTGAGAGAACTGTCAAACTGTGGTTGTTGGAAGCCAAGGCGATACCGCCCAAGAAGAGATACTATTGTGAGATATTGCTTGACGACACGTTGCATGCGAGGTAAGTAGATCGTGAGATTTCAAGTTAAGTGAACAGGGTTGTGATCACGGAACATTGATTGCAACGAGAGAAAATTAATTCCCAATTTGAAAATTTCAAATAGTAGCTATACACATAAACTGCGCATTGAAATTGTGAAATCCATTTTAATTTTCGTTTCTATAGTTTGCAATCATGTTACGTGATCGCCTAGCAGGTATCTAGACAAGCATGATCCATTTTAGACCACGTCGTTGCTTACCGTCAGGTGAGACAGTGGTCAAATGCTTTGCATATAAAAATATAAAAAGTGTTTTGACCAGCTAAAAGAAGCTAATTGTGGTGTTAGTAAAATATATATACTCTTTATTAGTATAGATTTTAAGTATACAATTGAACATCACAATCATTATTAAATTTTTGAGTATATTGTGAAGGTGCTGAGGAAACGCACACTGGAGAGTTATAGGCGATAAAAGTTTACTTTTTATACATATTTTTAGTCCTAATATGATAAAAGGAAGCTTTAAAACTCCACAAAAACCAATAAAATAGCTTTTTTATTTTTCATTACAATAATTTTTCGAATTTGTCTTTTCCAGATCATCATCAAAACTCAAAACGGAGCTATGTTTCTGGGGCGAAGTGTACGAGTTTAGTGGACTGCCGGCGGTGAAGGCTATTCACGTGAACGTTTATAGAGAGCCAGAGAGACGGTCGAGGAAACGCGATAAACATGCGCTTGTTGGTAAGTTGTGTACGAGTATTCCACTGAAAAGTACAATAAAAACGCTTAAGCACACAAGCACACTAAACACAATAATGCCTATTTTTCTATGTATCAAACTTTAACAGTCAAAAGCCAAGCAAGATTCCGTTTTACATTTTGATACTGGAACGTTTCGAACGTAGGTGCACTTTTAAATAAAACATAGATAGATATGAGTGTAAGACTACAAATTAACTCCCTTACTAGCAAACATTACATAGCAGAGTTAAACTACTCAATATTTTCTCTTGCTATATCTTTGCTGATTTCAAATTTGATAGACAGAAACAAAACACAAAAATATCTATTGTTCACCTTCACATGTTTATTAGTAGGGGAGTTAAAATATAGGTAGCTCGTATTTTCCAACAGGACATGTAAATACGCTAAATAAAAATCCCAGTTGTTCTTATCAACGGTAGGTTGGTTTTAAATAGCATCCTCAAGCAGACGATCTTTTACAAAGCGTCTATGTAATTGTTATAACACAATAACAGCCGCTATATTTGAAGGTGACTGCATTCCAATTACACATTATATTTCTTATAATTGATATATCCTTCATACTTATGACAACAGGTCATTTTGAAACACAAACAAGTTGATCTCGATGCAGTGAACTTTAAACGTATTGGTATAAAACGCATTTTTATTTGCAGGAACAGTGCGTATTCCGGTCGACGACGTATCGTCAAGATACCTCAACGAGCGGTGGTACCCATTGGTCGAAGGTGATAAGCCGCAGTCTCCCGGTGGCCGCACTCCTGCTCCTCCAACCCCTGCTCTCCGCATCAAGTGCCGGTACCAGAGCGTTGATGTTCTACCTTTGGACCACTATGGGAGGTTTCTTGACTACCTTAAGAGGAATTACAGGCGCCTCTGCGAATACCTCGAGCCAGTCATTGGTAAGTGCTAACTTATTAGGATTTTATATACGCTCTGCCTTTCACAAAACACAGCAATGACAATACCCTAACCTGCGCATGGACGCCATTGGAATAATAAGCAAGGTTCTTTGTCTACCTTAAAGTAGAACTTCGTTGTCTTAAATATATCAACATGCATTACCTAGTAGGTTTTAGATTATGCCATTGGAAAACTACTCAAAAGGTTATGAGGAATGCCCTATTCTCTACTATCATCGCCTATTTCCCGTAAGACACAATACTGGAATTGCGATTGTTGATCGCTGTGTGATAATTTTAACTACCTTGTAATGGCAACGATTGTTAAAAGCTCTTATCAAATATGTGTCACCGTTTACTAAAGTATTTTTATTATTATCTATTTCAGGAGTAAAAGCTAAAGAAGACATCGGCTGTGCGCTAGTCTTATGCATGGCTGGAGCTGGCCTAGCTCCGCGATATCTTGCTGATGTAGTAGCATTAGACGTGCGTCGAACTGGAGACCACTCGCTAACCTTCCGTGGCAACTCATTGGCGACGAAGAGCATGGAAGCCTATCTGAAACTAGTCGGAGATCAGTACTTGCAGGTTAGTACAATGCTTATGTTATAGGTATCAATCAATTTATGGTTTCTATTATTAATGTAAAAAAGGTTGGATTTCTACGTTTATGCGCCGATGTCATCGCTTTATACTATATCAACATGAAACAATTTTATTTAAGGAGATGATTTCGCCTGTTTAATTTTTGCCAAAGTGACTTGATTCCGATCCTGTGATGATATGAGATTATCATTCTTAGACAATGTTTTGACATTTAAGTATCACGTAACTTGACATCAGCTACGATATCATGGAATTTTATTACAACAGATAGAAACACACATTTGTAGGGATTTGACAGTTTCAATACATAGTTTATGCACATAGTTACCAGTTCTTTCCACTAACAGTTCATATAACCGTTTCCCAGGACACCCTAGGCGAGGCGGTGTTAGCGGCGGCGGGCCCAGGCGCGGCGGAGTGTGAGGTGGACCCGCTGCGAGCCGGCAGCGGAGCGGCCCTGCGGAGACAGCAGACAGCCTTAAGAGACGCCGTCTCACTCGCCTGGCGCTCCATAGCCGCGTCTGCGCCTCGCTTCCCACCGCCCTTAAGAGATTGCTTCGCCACTTTCCGTGAAAGGTACGTTTATTTTTTTCTAATATGTCCATTGTCATCCACGCGAAACATTATATGGAATACAAATTATATCCTACCTATTTAAATAAAGTTGATAATTCCTGCGAAAAAAAATTACTTGAAATATAATCTCGATGTTAGCGTTATATAATTATTATGCGATTATTTCTAGAAGCAGATATTTAGAAGTAGTCTATTCTAGAAAAGAGTTTTTTAGGTGTGGTTTTTTTTAAATTGTAGTTTGATCCCTCCTCAACGTTAGTTAACATAAATGAGTATACACAGTATTATGAAGCAAAGCTAAGGAAACCGGATAACTAATAAAATACTAATGTACTAAAATTTACAACTCCTAAGTTCGCACTTATAGCCATAGACCCCGGTTTCCCGTACGTTTGTCAAATCAGACCGATAAGTTTTTCAAATCAAAACTCTAATTACAATACAATGAGAAACCTTGATAAATCGGAAAGGTCTATAAGCTGCCTAGTTTCAATGCTAACGTTTGATTAGGATTTCGACGGCTCAACAATAATCACAAACGCTTTACAATCTAAACTAGCCTTGTCGAGCTACCCACACTTTAGCTGGTTGATTTGCATTACAGGTTGATCTCGATGGGCCGAGAAGACATCTCAGACAACTTGATCAGTGCGTCGATATTCCTTCGCTTCCTCTGTCCGGCTATACTCTCTCCGAGCCTCTTTGGAATCACACACGGTAAGAAAATACGCCAAATTAATAAACATGCGTTGAATGGTGTATATTTATACCCTAGACTAGCTGACTCGCCCAGGCTACACACGGGTTACTAGTTTTTCACCCTCTTTCCAAGAGAATACTTCTTCTTCTTCTTTCATCTCACCTTTTAAACCTTCCCTAGACTACGACAAACATAAACCAAGATCAGCTAAATCGGCCCAGCCGTTCTCGAGTTTTAGCGAGACTAACGAACAGCAATCGATTTTATATATATAGATTTATATCGTATACGGTATACCAACAAATAAAAAAAAAAAACAAAAGAAGAATACAGTAAAATTACAAAGTGATTGTATAATGCAATGGATTAATTTATTGGAACAAAATCTAATTTCATACTATTATTATAGAAAATTGAATAAGATTTTTACAGTGGGCCTAGCTTATGTTCTTTTCATAATAAAAAGTAATTAAATGAATTATTACACGTAAATAAAACAATAAAATTCATAGAATTATTAATATTTATTTGCCAGAATACCCGAACGAGCGTGCGGCGCGTAACTTGACGCTGGTCGCGAAGACTCTGCAGACACTCGCCAATTTCACGCGCTTCCAGGGGAAGGAAGCCTTCATGGAGTTCCTTAATGACTTCCTAGAGCAAGAAGCGCCCAATATGAAGGCCTTTCTTAGAGCGATTTCGGTAAGTAAATTTGACCATATTTTGACTAAAAACGACTCGTGTGTTTCGCAGAGACAAGTTTCTTAATTAAATTTTTTGGGAAAAAAAACTAAACGGTGGCTAAACTTTCCAAGGGTGATGATAAAATATAACTATTTGTTCCTAAATATAAAGAACTAATACAAGATTTTTTAACATAACTTTTATTAAAATGCAGCGCATAGTGAAAAGTGTTGAGGCCTTCTAAGTCGTAAACATCAACGTCATGTTAACACAACATGATAACTAAAACAATGTAATTTACTCTTTCTAGACACGTCCTCAAGACCCACCAACTCACCAACAGAACCAATCATCACAAAGCGCACAGCAAGAAGCAACCAATCGCAACTCTTCAGCCTCTCAAGGGTCTTCCGAGGGTAGGACCGAAGGCCCCGCGGTGACAGCTGTCCCAGAGTGGGCGCCACACGTCGACTTGGGGAAACAGCTGGCGACATTGCATGCTTTACTGGTTGACAGTCTGCCGAAACTGCCCCCTACTGCGATACAGGTAAATATTTGAGTTCTATGAATAGCCGCTGTTTAAGTGTAGGGGACTTAAGGAAATAGGAAAATAATAATAACGCCCAACAGTCACATACTCCTAGACCCTAACTAGGATTCCCTGTGTCTAGGGACCCAGGAACTACGAGGACTATGGACCCACAACACCCAGACTCAGAACAAGTATTTGCGCTTTTTTTGTTCACAAATATTTGTCCTGCCGCGGGAATCGAACCGGCCGCCTTCGAGTTATGAGCCAACCTGCTCAACTACCACACTACAAAGGCTTTCATATAGCATAAATAGCTTGTGCAATAGTCTACAAACTGCCACATGTCGACTTGGGCAAAGAGCTAGCGATATTATATTATTGTGTACCCAGGACTTAATCACGCTAAAAGAAAATTTATGGTCACGAGTTCCTGTATACACATTGAGTCTAGTCATGATCACGGCATGTACGAAACACCGATGTAAATAAAAAATACATTTTTAGCACGATAAGTTCTGTGTAAGTAAATAACTGCTACGCCTGCTATTGCGATTTATTTAAGTTGTGCGCACCATTAAAGAAATCTTTCATACATAACACACATTTCTATTGCTATTTTACTTTCGCTACACTTTAGACATTGTGGTGAGAGTGGGAAAAGCAGTGAATCTTTCGTCTGAACTGCTTTTACAATGGCACGCGTTCATTACATCAAATGTATTAGCCGAAACTGTCTACCGCATGTCCGATGTTCAATGCCATGCCATGAAGTGATGCCATTAAAAACAGCCAAGCATTGGACTGATGTCGCCAATTTCACTTCTGAAAATCTCACTTCTTAAAGTTTTCTCATGGGCACATTTTAATACATTGCCTATCTCATTTCAGGAGCTGGATCCACTGACTGATATTTTGGATGAACTTAGCAAGAGGCTTGTGAGCGACGATATTGGACCAGCACCGTCCTCTGACAACATTTTTAGGTAAAAACTCTGAAGATTAGAGAAAACGTATGTTGGTAAAACATTACTGCAAAGTAATCTATGTAATCGGCTGCTTTGATAGCATATTCACAAAAATTCCAAATTAACACAATTGAGACTTTATTATACTAACGCAATGCAATTTTTTCGCAATTTTCCAGTGTCTATGACTAATCAATTTTGTTTTCTAATTTTGCATGATGACAAGAGGAGAAATTTCAGATTAAGATAAAGATATTATTATTATTGTTTATTGTACTAAAACAGTACAAACGGAGGATTTCATGCTAAATAATTTACATAGCATAGTAGAAGAAAAAAAAATACTGCATCTACCCTACTTGGTGGAATAAGGGCAAATGATGATGAGGCTTTTTTTTACAGATTTAATGACCCTACGTGCAATGCTACACCAACAAAACAAATCAACGCTGAACCATCAACGAACGGTCAAGTCAATAACTTCGCTCACAGCTCACCAATCATGAACAAGAACGGCGTCCAATTTAATATCAGTCCTTCAAAATCCAACGCCGAGGAGTCCAAATTCAAAGGAACTTACGTCGGCGTTTCAAAATCTCCCAGCTTCAATCTCAGATCAGCCACGCTGCCAAGGAACGGGTACACATCAAGTCCAGTCAATCAGAATGTTAACCCAGATCGATACAGCTCCCAGTATAACAATCAAGAACACTGTGTCAATTTGAAGGTCGTCCAAATAGGTTTCGGTTCAGATCAATACCCAAAAGGTATAAGCAACGGCGTTAACGAAAACCTAGAACGCAGGTTCCAAGAGAGGTACAAACCGAATAATTATAATCAGCAAACTCACTACCATAATTCAAACTACAGTAGCACCGAAAGATCTCCAAGCAGCGACAGCATCAACCACAACTATTGCCCTAACGATATGCAGAATATAATGAAAGAGACGGCAACACTAGAGGAGCTTTCAGACTTATTAAAATACGCTGACGATTCAGACATAGTGGATGACAAACTAATGAACAAGAAAAACTTGTGTCAGTCAAAATCGAACAATAACAATATCATCAACGGTAACAAGACAAACTACACTAATAACGGTTCCAACGTTTCTATCAGCGGTCTCTCTAATGTCGCAAGCTCGGGGTACCAGAGCATCGCAACTTACAGCCAAAGCTCAAGTCCTATAGAGAACACCACACACATTCACCAAGCGTACGAAAACGGAGGTCAGCAGATGAGCAGATACTCGCAGCTAAACTACCAAAAACAGAGAGACAAGCAGTATTACGACAGCAAGGAGAAATTCTATCCAAAGAGCCCAGTGCAACAGAAAATCGAGTACGACATCCAGAAGTACGGTATTCAGAACTTCACAACGGCAGATAACACACAAAACAACACAACCACGACCAACCCAAAAGTAGCTCCGCTCGTGTTCACGAATCCGGTCTACAACATGGACGACAATCGTCAATCGCAGGAGAAAAAAAACAACAACGAGAACAGAAACTCAAAGCGTTGCCCTTGCGGCTCATCCAGTTCATCCATCGATGAGGAGGGTCTGAGCACAGACAACGTTGAAACAAACTCGGAAGAGGGTTCTACTAACTTCAACGAGGATAGTAGAAACTATGACCAACAGAACCGCAACCACACCCACCGAAAACTTACCAGAGATAACTGTACGTATGATGACGTTTACCAGAGGAGCAACCATAGCAACTCGCCGAGGACTCGTGACGAGGAGTCGTCAAGTAACTCACCCAGTCTTAGAAAAAATAGTAAAACGCGGATGCCCCGAACGAACCCCATGCTCTCTTACTCCACAAACCAGAATCAGCTCAACCTGAAACATTTCGGTCAAAGAGGCGAACTGTACGAAAGCAAACCTCATCACATCTCTACTGACTCCGGCTATCCGATGAGTAGATCCGAATCAAATGTCGAAGAAGTAAATAAGGAGATGTATAGGTTACAGATATCTCGAAGTCAGAAAGCGCTGTACAATATAGAGAACTCTAAAAACTCTCCAGAAAAGTACTCAATGGCAGAATCGACGATTCCCGAGACCAACTACCCGTTGGATAGAACTTACTCCGGTGCGAAAGTTTCGAGCAGTAGACTAAACGAAGACTTGGAAAGGCATCAGGAGTATTACGCGGTTCGTGATAGGCGAGAGTCACCGTCGAGTGCTATGTTCGCTCGTGAGTCGCAGTCGAGCGAAGCGAGCGAACAACGGGTAGTGCGGAGCGAGCGAGAAGTGGCAGTGGGCGGGCGCGATAAGTTGCAGCGGCGGCTGAGCTTAGAGTCTGCGCGAGAGCTGACGGACAGCTCGGATGAGATGGAAGAGCCTTTGTACAGTACAACCGGCCGACGGCGCAATAAGCATCATCGAACTATTGAACAGGTAAATACTTAGAAATTATTTTTATTGTGTCTTTTTAATTCTGTAAACATCTGTACTTGTTTTGGGCTAGTCAATCATTTCGGTTTCATGGCAACTCATGGCTAGCCTCCTACATTGGCTATATTAAATTTAATATATTAATACCTTGACTGTTAGGATAACGGTATAAGACAGTCAGATCGGTGATCGGTCCTTTTCTTAATTTGATTTGAACAATAACTTTTTTTAAATTTCTTTCTATTTTTTCTATTTTACAGTACGAACGAGAAATCGAAAGGCTAAAATGTTCGGTGGAACTACTTCGGGGGAGACTCGGGCCGGCCGAACCCGGGCAAGATCACACAGATGCTAAAATGAAAGCCATTATATCTAGGTAATTAACCTTTTACTAATTGTACACTATACGAATATCAATATTTTAATTGTAAATATAAACCTTTGCGTGAGATTAATTCAATAATCACTGTTTGGGGTTCATGGGAAACACACGCCCCACTATCATCACACTAACTATCTGCTATCTACCCTTCTATGCCCGAATTTATACTAAAAAGAGCGGCATCTCTTTCATGAATTCTACAGAACAACTTAAATAGAATTTAAACAAGTACAGAAATGGTTACACAAGTAATGTATTTTTTTTTTCTATCCAAAGGTTTACATAAGAAATTCAGCAGCAGTAAGTTCGCTCGTTGTAGTTTTAGGTATACAGTTTTTATATTGTTTCATTATTATAAATCATTTATTTATTTTACATGGGAACGATAAGTTATGCACTTACGTCCTGGCTTATTCAGACTTTGAAAAGAAAGTTAATTCGTCTTTATACCATGCTTGAATTGTGTTATCACCAATCATGTAATAACTGAACTAATAAAACTATTACCTAACAAAGACTAACTTTACTAACATGGTTGCAGTTAATAAATGCCGACAGAATATTGAATATAAATCCCCAAAATTGTTTAACAAGGCAATGTACGCATCTATAATTATTTTGCCTGTATCTTATATTTATATCAGAACGATTGAGACAATGAGAGTCAAAGTAGTACCGATTTTCTTCTCGGCTATCATCAATCCAAGCAAGGAATGGTTTGAAAAACAGCGCAGCCTGCACGTGGATACGTACACGCTGCACAATGAAGTCATCCTTTTAGCTTCCAAAATATGATCTTTCTTACGTTAACTTATACTAAAAAAAGGCAATAAAGTTCATTTCTTATGTATTCATTTATTTAGTACATTTGAATATCTATCTCTCTCTAATAATATAATATCTATATATCTCTGAAGTATTTTTGGGATCTGTATTCAAAATGCTTATTATAATAATGAAATCCTAATCCAATGAATCCATTATGAATCCCGTAATCAATAAGTTTAAATAAAAACTATCGCCATTAAAATATGTATAGCTTATCAGCTATTGTCGCGACGTTTCGCGATTTCATAGAATCCATAGACAATATTATTAAGTTGGCAGCACTGACGGATTGGAAAGTCTGCTAGTGTGCGCAACCATGTGAGTCATTTTGTTCAGTAAGTTTAAATATGGTAGACGTAGAATAAGAATAGTTCAGTTCTGTTTAAATTGTTGTGGGCTTCGGAGGAGTTCTGCACCAGCGGATAAATGTTAAGTACCTAGGCTAATTTCTTTACCTAAAAGACATTAATTTGCAAGTACTAATTTGTATAGATTGTTAAATCCATTATAACCTACTAGGCACATGTGCTCCTTGGTGTGGGGATGTGGTCCGCCTACCTAAATAGCCCATGTGCTCCCTGATATATGTGCGGATATGATGTGGTCCGCCTACCTAAATAGCCCATGTGCTCCCTGATATATGTGCGGATATGATGTGGTCCGCCTACCTAAATAGCCCATGTGCTCCCTGATATATGTGCGGATATGATGTGGTCCGCCTATCTAAATAGCCCATGTGCTCCCTGATATGTGTGCGGATATGATGTGGTCCGCCTACCTAAATAGCCCATGTGCTCCCTGATATATGTGCGGATATGATGTGGTCCGCCTACCTAAATAGCCCATGTGCTCCCTGATATATGTGCGGATATGATGTGGTCCGCCTACCTAAATAGCCCATGTGCTCCCTGATATGTGTGCGGATATGATGTGGTCCGCCTACCTAAATAGCCCATGTGCTCCCTGATATCCGCACGTATATCAGGGAGCACATGGGCTATTTAGGTAGGATAATCATCCTCACTCATATATCATGGAGCACATGGGCTATTTAGGTAGGCGGACCACATCATATCCGCACATATATCATGGAGCACATGGGCTATTTAGGAAGGATAATCATCCTCACTCATATATCATGGAGCACATGGGCTATTTAGGTAGGCGGACCACATCATATCCGCACATATATCATGGAGCACATGGGCTATTTAGGTAAGCGGACCACATCATGTCCACACGTATATAAGGGAGCACATGGGCTATTTAGGTAGGCGGACCACATCATATCCGCACATATATCAGGGAGCACATGGGCTATTTAGGTAGGCGGACCACATCATATCCGCACATATATCAGGGAGCACATGGGCTATTTAGGTAGGCGGACCACATCATATCCGCACACATATCAGGGAGCACATGGGCTATTTAGGTAGGCGGACCACATCATATCCGCACACATATCAGGGAGCACATGGGCTATTTAGGTAGGCGGACCACATCATATCCGCACACATATCAGGGAGCACATGGGCTATTTAGGTAGGCGGACCACATCATATCCGCACATATATCAGGGAGCACATGGGCTATTTAGGTAGGCGGACCACATCATATCCGCACATATATCAGGGAGCACATGGGCTATTTAGGTAGGCGGACCACATCATATCCGCACACATATCAGGGAGCACATGGGCTATTTAGATAGGCGGACCACATCATATCCGCACATATATCAGGGAGCACATGGGCTATTTAGGTAGGCGGACCACATCATATCCGCACATATATCAGGGAGCACATGGGCTATTTAGGTAGGCGGACCACATCCCCACACCAAGGAGCACATGTGCCTAGTAGGTTATAATGGATTTAACAATCTATACAAATTAGTACTTGCAAATTAATGTCTTTTAGGTAAAGAAATTAGCCTAGGTACTTAACATTTATCCGCTGGTGCAGAACTCCTCCGAAGCCCACAACAATTTAAACAGAACTGAACTATTCTTATTCTACGTCTACCATATTTAAACTTACTGAACAAAATGACTCACATGGTTGCGCACACTAGCAGACTTTCCAATCCGTCAGTGCTGCCAACTTAATAATATTGTCTATGGATTCTATGAAATCGCGAAACGTCGCGACAGCTATAGTTGACTTTAAAAACTCATGAGTTAATAACCTTATTGTGTGCTTAGTTGTTCTATTAGTTATCAATGATTTGACACGCAATTTAAAAAAAATGTCTATCGGCTCAAACGATCTATGTTCAGCGACGTGCTGAAAGAATATTGTATTTCAAAAAGTTATTATCTCGTAACAGGTTGATCTGCGTCGAAGAAGAACTCCGACGCGAGCAACGCAAGATGGCCGCCGCTCTGTCGCACAAGCAGCGAGTAATCGAAGCGCAGGAGCATCGCATCGCGGCCCTCGACGAGGCCAACACGCGTTTGTTATCTGCACTTGTGCACTTACAGCAGCGCGCGCCACACCCCACCCCACCTCACCCCACGCATAACACGCACCCCTCGCCCCACTCGCATCAGGAACTGCAAATATAACGGTATGATGGTACAACTGTGTTTAAATATTTTCAAGCCGCGGTTGGTTTAAATTGTTTGAACTCTTTCGGGAAATTTAAATGTAAATTAAGTGTGCTGATGAGTTAGAAGACTTGCCCAAGGCCAGCGTCAATAATAAAAAAGTATTCCTGTTGTTACAGCACATTGACATTACAAATACATAATTGCAAAAAAAAATATAACAAATATACATTGTTATGTAACAATACATAATTGATAAATGTAGTGTAATAAATGGTTATTGATTTGCAATAAAAAAGACGATTTAATCTTGATCCTGAGAATCAAAGATTTTTTTAATTGAGGCGGAATGGCTAGCTTATGATCTAAATTTAAATGTGTTCGTTTCGGGGAGCAAAATATGTATTCAACCGTAGTGTTTAGTTCATAGCGAGTAGACCAACTTGCCCCGACCTCCTCTTTAACGGGCTTTCATCTTATTGAGTGCAAATAATAGATTGTTTTATAGTTAGAAAGTAGACATTCTCTTCTTAACGCTTCCGTAATCGTATGTTTATAATCTCGCACAAACTTTGAGATACATCGGTGTTTTTTCTTCTAATTTTTGATGTTTCATAGAATAACATTTGCACAATCATTTTATTAATTTGAGCACTCTATACGTTGAAATATGTAAGTACAATGTCTTAATATTTTGCATTTCAAGTAATTTATTCATATATTGCAATAATATGTGGCGAATGAATTGTTAATGTTTAACTTTTTGTATCACAATTTGTTCTATTTGCCATGTAACTTTAACTTTGTTATGTTTCATTAATTAGTTGTAATAAAAACGGATGCTTTAAACAAATTACTTTAACATTTCGATTTGTCAGTATTCTTATGAAAGCTTGGATGTGTGGAACGGTTGTATGGGTTCCTATTCGTGGTCAAAATTAAATAGTTAATTCTTCAATATTCTTGTCATAGTCTGAAGTCTAAGGCCCGTATTACAGAACTACGCTCAATCATGAATCTCTGCTCAACACGATATTTCGATCAAATATTGATCGATTTGTGAATGACATATCGACTTGAGCACCAATCGACGACTGAGTGTTATTTACGTTGTTGTAATACGGGCCTAAAACAAGCATTTATAATAATAGTAATGATTCGGTCCACGCTGTTTATTTAGTTTGGTTACCTTCAATAAGTCGTGAAAAAGTAATATACCTACTTAACTAGAAAGACGTAAAATACTCGAATGATTTGACTTAATTTTTTTCAACAAAATTCATGCATTGAAATCTTATCATTGTCATATTTATGTGGACGGTGTACTTAGAAACAATTGTATAACTGTAAAATTTAATCTCGGACCATGTAAAAGGATAGTTTAACAATTTTGGAACACCTATATTTAGGACTCAATATTGCTACTGCTCTTTTAGATTGAGACTTGTAAATTACATACTTCCGTTCTGCGTGCGTAAACGTGTGGGATTACAAAGGTCGTTCGACACATCCGGGACCTAACTCTGGGTTAACTGTTCGTCACGTGCCGACAATGTTTGTTTCTTCTGTAACAATGATACCAAAGACGATTGAATATCCCTTAGAGACTAGTGTAGCGGTAAAACAACCCTCTACCTTAGTGCTGTATTTTAAACGTTATACATTTTGTAATAAGACTTGTATTATAATATTCTAAGATAATGTTAAGAAAAATGTGGTATGAAATTGAAAATTATTTTTAATACCTTTGGAGTATTATAGCGGATTAATATAGAAATTGTAATATCATTGACAATGTACCTCGAAAATTAAGATTTATTCGTAACTCACACATTCTACAACTTAGTTGTGCTACAGTGACAGTTTATTTTAAGCCATGTAAATATACCCGCGAGTTGGTATACAATAAACTTACATTAAATTATGAATTACCTATGTAATGTTGCCTTTCATTTTCCACTTTCTCCCAATAAACTACAGATATTGAAAGTAATCATTTATATCAAAATAACTCAAAGCAAATTCTTTATCCATGAAACTGGAAATATAATAGTCGAGAACTGTTAAACGGTAACTATAGTATGAGTAAATAAAATAGTGGCAATTATTTTTGAAGTTTTTGTCATTTGTCAGCGATAAGTTCAATACCTGCTGGTGGGCATCTATACTGCCTTTTCAAAATTGTAGTATACCGCTCTGCGACTTCTCTCGAGCAGTAAGGATGCATCACCTGCAAGTCTTCTACCGTTCCAAACAAGTACGAGAAATATATTTCACGGAACTTCTTGTCTGGTAACTGCGCTTGGAACATGGATGGCCACAGCAAATTAATATACTCGGCGTGCAGCCTGAACATTTTCAATCTGTACTTCTTAATGTATTCTTGGAATTGATTGTTTAAGGTCTGCTTACAGAACCAGGTCTTTCCTGAACCTGAGAACCGTTCTTCTTTAGCCACGGGGACGTGCATGACTCCATGTGAATGCATCCTTGTGAACATTTGCCAATATATATTACTCTTATTTATCATTTGGGCCTTTTGTAAGCGTGTCCAAGGCCCGTACAAGCGGCGACGCATCCATTCTAGGAGTTCTGGCGCTAAGTGTATATCGGGAAGCCGCGCTGCAATGTTCACGTGCCTCATAAGCCGCAGCGCGCATTTCAAATAATCTTCAGGTAATGGACGATCTCCTAAGCATGTACTTGAAGTCCGCTTCTTTTTCTTTACAACTTTCTTTATTATTTGGGTTCCATCATCGAGTTGTAATAGACTCTCCGTATCCCACACTCTTTTAAATTCTTTTTTTACATGAAGCTGTTTTGTGTCTAGGTCATAAATTGTATCGTAGTGAAATTGGAATGGAGTGTGGCGTGTAGGTTTCTGGAAAAAGGGTAACTCTTCTGGCAAAAATGTGCCTTCGTTGTTGTAGTCGTATCGGTGACCGCAGTAACATTTAGTACTATTTAAGTAGTGGAGCACTGGATCGCCCCATCTCTGGACACAATCGCAGGGTTCGGTTGCTGCCGGCGGTGCTCGTCCTCTGAACCCACAGTGTATATTAATGTTTTCGCCGTTTACTAACGTGTATCCGCCGTGGATGAGGTCACCATATGGAGGTAGAATGGATACGTTGGCCAACACGAACACTGTCCTCCCATGAATATTATAAACTCCACTTATTGTGTATTGAGCATTCCACACCCCCGTAGTAGGTGCCTGTGGCTTTCTTCGTCGAACAGTGGTTTTTCTGCTCATTGTGCCCATTCCAAATTGCTTTTTTTCTTGAACAACCTTCGACTTATCACGTATTTTCCTTGATGGTGGACTGCCCGTTATTTTTTTATTGGTGCTAGCAGTTTCATCGCAGGGAAGCTCTATTGGATACACTCCAGCAACCTTATCACAGAACGCACGTGGCAACCTATTTTTAGGTGGAGGAGGTGGGGGAGGCGGCGGTGGAGGCTTCGGTAGTGGAGGATCTTCTTCGTACGGCTGATTGAGATCATCTAAGTCAGGCAATGGAGGAGGTCGCTTAGTTTTAAGTCTCGTTGGTTCGTACATATGTGCTACCATTTTTTGAAGATACGGTGACGCTAATGGTGGTCCAATTTTAGGCTTCAATTTGGATTTTTGTGGTTTTTCGTCCTTATCCGGACGAAACCGCCCTCGAAGCAAATGTATCAGATTTTCCAGGCCTAAATAAAATATTGCAGACAATAGGAGTCTGCCATTAAGATCGTATTCGCTACGCTTTCCATCAAAACTGTGTCCGTAATATATCAGGAATAACTGGGCAAGCATTTCCTTTGGGTCATCGCGGCCGAGGTAAACACA
The DNA here is from genome assembly GCA_905220475.3 of Ennomos fuscantarius. Classification (NCBI taxonomy): domain Eukaryota; kingdom Metazoa; phylum Arthropoda; class Insecta; order Lepidoptera; family Geometridae; genus Ennomos; species Ennomos fuscantarius. Next base: position 5,152,843 of record HG992026.1, on the reverse strand, counting down.
GTTCATAAGGTCAACGGTATTAGGACGAGGAATAATACCCAATGCTTTCATGATGCGCCGAGTTCGACTAGGACGTCTTTCAATTATATCTTGATATATAGTGAACTCTAAGGTGTCTAATGCTATCCTTTGTGGAACGCTTAGCACTTGATACCATGCCGGTCCAATCGCCTCTTTCATGGCTTTCATTATTTTCCTGTCTTTCCGTTTGCGGTAATCTTTGAGATCTTCCATGAAGATTTGTCTCTCGCGCATGCGACGGCCGTAGACAACTTGCATGCGCCGGTGTGTTCGCTCTTCATGGCTGGTTTCCAGTGCATTTTTGGAAGAATCAGGGTGAGACATATTGGATCTCCAAAAATGTAGGTGTATACTTAGAACGAGAACAATTTTCGAGTTTTACACAAAAATCTGCTAAGTATAGTTATAATCAATAATATAAACTTGCATATAATTTGGAGAAAAAAAATTCGATTCTAAATCTTATATCCAGTTTGGATTACATTGATAATGAAAATGTCAGGGTTTTTTTTTTTTTGTGAAAGTGAAAATTGTGATGTTACCTATTTTTTCCTTTACGATTTATAATTCTAATAAAAAGTTTGCATATTGATTCAATATGTTCGACCAATCTGTCGTTCTAATTACAGAGTAGCAGTTTGGGTAGCTGAAATAAAACTTGTAGCAAATATGGAGCAATCGATTTAATTATACGCACTATAACAAAACCGATATGCACTATTTTATAGGACGATTATAATAGATTAAGTAATTAATATTACACGGTGTTGCGATTAACATTTGCACAGGAAAGAGAAAGAATCAATTGTGTACATAGACTATATGACAATCAACGAGTAAGACACAGACTACAAATACCAATACATTAGCAGAGACATAGCCATGGGAAAGAACATAATAATTTTCTAACACTTCCCCTTATTATTTTCTTCACATGGTCACTATCATTTAACAAAATATTTACAACAATGATTCATATTTATACCATGCAATTATATAAAACAAACATAACACAATTATCAAACCACTAAATAAAATCAAAGTCAAATTATTAACATTACTCAGCCCTAATGTGGTTTTACATTAATCTCTTTAGTAAATTGTGCATGTTTTACTGAACTTAATGGCTTAGTGAGCACATCGGCTATCATTTGTTCAGTTGGCATATATACTACATTAGCAAACCCTTTTTGTATCAAATCCTTTACATAATGATACCTTAAGTCTATATGCTTGGTCCTTTTATGACAGTATTCCTTAGCCTCCAGTAATTTGTGGGCACTTTGATTATCATTATATATCATAACATTAAATTTCTTATCCAACATTTCTGATATAAAATTCTTAATAAAACATAGATCTTTACAAACATCGCTTATTGCTAAATATTCACTTTCAGTACTACTTAAAGCGATACTTTTCTGTTTACGTGATTCCCAATTTATTGTATTGTTACCTAACTTTATCACAAACCCAGTGTAAGATCTTCTGTCTACTATATCGTTGGCCCAATCAGCGTCTGTATAAGCAGTCAAATTTAAATTACAAGTTCTATAAAAACATAGTTTATAATTTAATGTTCCTGCTAAATACAGTAATATCCGCTTAGCCGCAAGCCAATGAGACTGATCATAACCATGAGTGAACTGACTTAGCTGACTGCAAGCAAAACTAATATCTGGTCGGGTACATACAGATAAGTACATCAAACATCCTAATAATTCTCTATATTTATACAAATCATCATCAAAACAATTATCTTCAGGCTTGCTTAATTTAGTGCCTAAAACCATAGGAGTTGATACTGGCTTGCAGTTTTGCATATTAAATCGTGATAACAATGTCTTAATGTATTCAGTTTGATCTAACGTTAATACACCTTTAACTTTATCATGATTCACATTAATACCTAAACATGTCTTAAGTGTGCCCAAGTATTTAACATGAACCTCTCGCTCTAACAAAGTTATCAATTCATTTTTCATGGATGAACTATTGCTAAATAAATAAAAGTCATCGACATACAATGCAATTATAGTTAAACATTTCGTAATATTACATTTCTTAACATAAACACAGGGTTCACACTTGCTTTGTGAAAAGCCATTTTTTGACAATAATTGATGCACCTTTAAGTTCCACATTCTACTTGCTTGTTTCAAGCCATAGATACTTTTCATCAATAAACATACTTTATCTTTATCAGTGTTAAACCCTTCAGGCTGTTCCATGAAAATATGCTCATTCAGTTCGCTATTTAAAAAGGCAGTCTCTACATCTAAATGCTCTATGTTCATATGTAAGTCATTAGCTAAAGCAAATAAAATTCTCATCGTACTGTGGCGTACGACTGGCGAGAATGTGTCATCATAATCTACCCCTTGTTTTTGTGAAAAACCGCGCGCCACTAAACGCGCTCTATATTTATCCTTACCTGTGTTACCGTGCTTGGTTTTATAAACCCATTTACACTTTACAACGTTGCGACCCCTCGGTCGATCAACAAGCTTCCATACACCGTTTTTGATGAGAGCATCATACTCTTTTTGCATGGCAGCTTGCCATTCTGCACCGCTCGATGAAGAAATAGCTTCTCCATATGTTATAGGATCAGATTGACCCTGAACTAACAAGGACATGTCATAATCCTCATACCTGGCTGGTTGCCTACCACGGGTGCTCCTTACAGGTCGCTCAGCAACGGTCACTGACCTCTCAGGACTAGTCACAGCTTCCCCTCTAGGAAACCACCCATCAGACTGCGAGGATGTGGTGCTACCTCCAGTAGCAAGAACCGGACTCCCCAGGCTCATTGCTTCATCACCAGTTGCATACTCCGACTCAGGAGCTGAAACCACAGTTACATTTTGATTAGAAAAACTGTCATCACATAATATATTTTCATTCATGGATAAATTATTGACATTATCATTTGAAATAGTATTATCAATCTCATTATTACTTAAATTATTATTTATTCCATTACAGTCCATATTATTATTCAATGTATTATTATTTGACTGGTCATTTAGACTAGGTAAACAGTCATATTGATAAAACTTATAACTATTAATTTTATTTTCATCAGTCTTTAAAAATTCATTCTCTAAAAATGCTACATTCCTGGCAAAAATTATCTTGTGGGGTACCAAAGGGTCGACTAGCCTATATCCTTTTGTAGTGTCACTATAACCAACGAAAATACATTTCTTGGACTTAGCATCAAGTTTCTTTCGCTTCTGCTCAGGTACTAGTGCATAGGCAACACAACCAAACACGCGCAGGTGACCAAGTTCAACTTTAGAACCAGTCCATACCTCTTCAGGCAAAGATCCTGCCACAGCAACAGAGGGGCACCTATTCTTTAAATACAGTGCGGTCATTACCGCCTCTCCCCAAAAGCGCTGGCAGAGACCTGACTCCTGCAGCATGCACCGTGCCTTTTCCATCAGAGTTCTATTAAGCCTCTCTGATACACCATTTTGTTGAGGGCTGTAGGGAACAGTCACTTGATGGACAATACCCTCACCTTTCAAGTATATCGCAAACTTATCATTACAATACTCGCCCCCACCATCAGACCTGAGACACTTCAACGAATAGCCAGATTGTTTCTCTACAAGATTCTTAAACTGTACAAAAGTGGACATTACCTCGGATTTATAACGTAGTAGGTATCCCCAGCTCTTCCTGCTGTAGTCATCGGTAAACGTCAACAAGTATCTAGCGCCGCCCCAACTGCAGCTATTCATGGGCCCGCAGACATCGGAGTGCACTAACTCTAGCGGTTGGGTTGCACGCTTTGCCTCTGAAGGGAATGGTTTAGCTACCTGCTTCCCCTCAAGACATGCTATGCAATTTTTTAATTCAAGTTCATTATTCTCACTGTCCTGAAATGAAATATCATTAACCTTCCGCAGAGTACACATACCTCCATAGCTCAAATGCCCAAGTCTCTTATGCCAGACAGATGCCGGCACTGCTGCGACCATTGCACTCTCTCCACCCTGCACCATAGTTAGGGATGGGTTAGAATGCTCCATTTGCAAGATCCTGTTGACAACCCTATCTAACTTATAGATACCATTAACATTAGAAGCATGTCCCTTGCTATCCCCCAATACTTGACAATTTTTATAAAAATGACACCCCTGCTTGTCGAACACCACAGTATAACCTTCTTTAGTAAGTCTACTAACAGACAAAAGATTAGTGGATAAATCTGGCACGAGCATAGTTTCAGCCACAGTACTATCATTACCTAACACCAATTTCACTTTTCCAGAGCCACAGCATGACAATTTATCATTATTAGCTATACATACCTCACTCTTATTAGGTTTATAGTCCATTAAAAATTGTTTAGAATTAGTCATATGAGCAGTACAACCACTATCAACGATCCAGTCACTTGATTTTACCGATAATGCTACAGCACTAGTAACGAAAGTCTTTTCAGAATTTTCACTCTTCTTATCACGCTTTAACTTGAAACACTTTGATTTTATATGGCCTGGTTTCTTGCAATAGTGACAAATTATTTTATGTTTAGATACATAAGCAGCATTATTTTGTGACTCTCCGCCATTAATTTTTCGAAACTCTTCTTGAAGTAGACGAGTACGTACTAACTCTGTAGTTAAGTTGCTACTTATACACGCTGTCTCCAGATTAGATACCAGAATATCATACTCAGCTGGTAGGCCACTTAAAAGAATCTCTGCAACTTCTGCATCTTCAATGAGTTTGCCTATGTCGGCCAGCTGATGGACTAGGGTCATTACCCCATTAATATAGTCTGTCATGGAATCAAATTGGCTGAACTCCATTCTATGAAGTTGTCGCGATAGTAAGACACGGCGATACAAGCCCTTATCTTCAAAAATTTTGGCTAACATATCCCATGCTGCCCTGGCTGTAGTCGCCTCTCTCACATGTTGATACAAAGAAGGTACGAGGCTCATACATATACGAGCAAGGGCTTTCTGATCCCGTACAGGATCAACATCAGTGCCATCCACGCATCCCCACAAACCATCCAACACCAATAACATCTTCATTATAAACTTCCACGACGTATAATTAGCTATACCAGTAAGTCGCTCAAAATTGTGATGATTAGACATATTATTGCTCGCCGGCTGCCATGTTACCGGCGTTACGCCACGTGCGCCGCTCCCGTCGCTTTGCGACATTTTTGCAGATTAAGTTTATTGCTGCACCCAACAACAATTAGAATTCTCAAGGCTTCTGATTTTACAAACGACTTCTTGTCTTTTCTTCTTCATGTATGGTTGCTGGAACCCATAACCTGTTCGACCAATCTGTCGTTCTAATTACAGAGTAGCAGTTTGGGTAGCTGAAATAAAACTTGTAGCAAATATGGAGCAATCGATTTAATTATACGCACTATAACAAAACCGATATGCACTATTTTATAGGACGATTATAATAGATTAAGTAATTAATATTACACGGTGTTGCGATTAACATTTGCACAGGAAAGAGAAAGAATCAATTGTGTACATAGACTATATGACAATCAACGAGTAAGACACAGACTACAAATACCAATACATTAGCAGAGACATAGCCATGGGAAAGAACATAATAATTTTCTAACACAATAAAGGCCGTCAGTGCTTTTATCGGCTCAAAGAATTAACTTGATTGTAAATTTTTTTTATCGGTATTTGTTTAGCAGCTTTTAAGGGAAAACCACAAAAACTCGGCTCTTCTTAACACAGTATCCAATAGACTACTTGTCCCTAGGACCGAAAACTCCTTTATAAATAATTTTCAGCTTCATCCTTCCTTGAAGTTTAATGTGTTAATGGGAAGACTAAAAAATCTGAAAAATCTTATGCCCATCCAAGATTCTTGAGTCCAATCAAAGACATAAATAAAAAGGATTTTTTTCAAACCTTAAATGGATCTAACTTGTTACAATGCTCAAGAAACGATTTGATCAATTTGTGAATGAAATCTCGACTTAAGTAGCGATCGAAGACTGAGCATTTTTCTGTAATAAGGGCATAAGTTTTTCATTGTTTCATCATATCTAATGCCTACATACTCATACATTGGCCTTTACTTATATTTTAAATTGCTGATCAGTGAAGTCTCATCAAAATTGAAAATACGTGTGCTGCCATCTAGTGCGGAGTAGCTGCATTACAAATTTTATGGCTACAATTCTAAATCATACTATTTTGGTTTTGAATATATGTACCTACATAAATTAATTCATAAATTTATTGGGGTTCCTCACAAACTGTTGAAGTAACGGTATTCAAATCTGTGATTTGTTAGTCATGCACATTGGGGCAGCGATGACGCGCTCGATCAGCTGGCAGGTCGAGAACTCGGTCGGTCGAAGACCTGCGCCCGTCGTCCAGGGGTGAACGGCCCAGTCATTCATCACCTAAATAATTCCATAATTCCACATCTCATTCATAAACAAGCGAATATATCTCAATATTTAAGCTGTACCTACTTTCCATTGCTCACGTATCCAGGAAGCCATCAATCAACAAAGCGTCGCCAGAACACGTAAAAGCGTTTGAACGCTAAATGAATCTGGATGAAATTTCATTTCTGCTGAGCTTACACCGTTCCATTCAACTCTGAGTATTGTCTCGAAAGTTTTTTACGCAATTGTAACATTTTCGAGAAGAGCAAGGGTTAATAACGGGTAGAGCAGTAAGCAGAGAACCGTAGCACAGATTTTAAAATACTATAGTAATGATACTATAGACCGTAGTAAAGTATAATAAAAATAGTTAAGTAATAAAAAAGAAATATATATAATATTTGATGTAATGGACTCTCTACCCTTCTTAACGTCACAATCGGTAACTTGTTGAAATACAAAAGAAGAAAGTTCGGGAATTGGAATTGTTGAATGGTGTAGTAATGTAGCAGCTTTGGTAGGCCCATCAAAATGCTGTGTCATATCATTTCATTTTTTTCATTTGATTGTCTCTTTAGTTATAAGCATGTATTTATTGTCAAGACCTATTTTGCATTTGCATTGGCCGTATTTTGCATTATTCTGCTTAATGTTCTTACCTTTATCATCCTTAGCTAATATTGCTTGCTATAAATAAATAAAATTGCCAGAAGAGGAAAGAATGTTCATTAATCGCATCAATATTCAAGTCTTTAGAGATGCTGTCTTTGCGTGACTTTTCAACACTGACTGTAGGAACTTCCAAACTTTTACAGAATCACCAACTTCAAAGGAACTATGGATATATAGGCGTTTTACACACCTTATTGCAGTGATTTCGATATTTATCATATTTTTCTTTATATATAGTCAGACAATAAAGCTATATCATAGCTAAGGAACCATAAGAAGACCCATATCAAAAAGAATCACATTCCTTCCAAATGATACGTTGATTGAATTAAAAGTGACCTTCCCACAACTGAGAGAGGTTGAGTAACGCACCAAACGGAGTTGCTCCATATTCATTTATACCACTTCACTTATATTTGATTGTATGTCTAAATTAAGGTTCATTGTTACGAATAACTTTAGCTGGAATGTCTACTATGTATGAATGCATCATTACAGCCTACAAAATATTACGGTATTATTCCAGAAGGAGGATCATAATAGGTCAGTGGGGAAGGGAATTGGCCAAATTTTTGATGGAGGCATCAGGTGACTAAAACGCTGGCTTCTATGTTACACAAGAAATATATTTTGGGATATTTTAAGCTAAAGCTTAAGCGTTGGTTTATCAACCAAACATTTTATAATTATGCAGAATTTTAAAATAATAAGTATGAATAATAGATAAAATTTATTTAAATTGTTGACATTGCTAATTTGAGTTTTATGATATACTATTTTGACATTCCCTCGTATTATTATTAATTAATTTTCTATGTAAGGATATGTTATTTATTGTACCGTTGTATTGTACAATTCTATTTATATTATTATCTTATTTCAGACGTGTATTTTATATGAATAAATGACTATTGACTATTGAAATTTGTATTGCCATTCAGCGTGGTAATGCTGACAGCATTTTAGGCACTTTTCCCTCCACCAACGGGCTAGTTTCAGTTGTATCTGATTAAAGTTTTAAGGTATAGTTCAGTTTGAGGTCTTTAGTTTATAGTTTGCACTGAATATTGAAGTTTTTAATTGGAATTAACTAACTATATCCCATCTAATGACATGACATACTCCGTAAGTTGACAGTACTGTATTTACCATTACCATTTACTGTATGTACTGTATATACATTTACACTATCGTACTAATACGAGAAAATCCGAAATCTTATGACACTAAGGGTAATTTTCAATCCTGATGACCCAAAATAATAATAGTAACCCAATGATCGCATACATAGATCCTGGACTAGGATTCCCTGTGTCTAGGGACCCAGGAACTACGAGGTCCATAGTCCCACAACACCCGGATTCAGAACAAGTACTACTAACTAAGTATCGACTAAAAGCCACCTACATGCGTCAGTTGCGTATCATGCTCATCTGATACTAATTAGTATTGTAAATAGGCAATTATATTAACGAAATAGTTGTTGATGATGATAATGATACAGGAACTGCGAATAAAAAAACTTTGACAAATCCTTGTGAGGATTTGTGGAGCATTAAGTATGTCATTGTTTCTATCATGTAGAAGTAGGTACTGACAGCTTTAGTTAGAGATACAAATCTAGACTTGAATTTACTTGTTGCGTAGTGTGCTTTAGACCACATGACTGAAGTAAAACTTTTTTAGCTTAGCTCCATCTATTTGGCTGGTATAACTTTGTTTGTGCTTTGTTTAATGTCGCCATTTTGACAATTGTAAATATCAATTTTATCGGACTTACCAACATACCAATACAAATTTTTAACTTTGTTACGTTGACAATGGAGATCTACGTGAACCAACTTCAACTTCCGTTCGCCTCGCATTCACCAGCTACCCCAAGTCAAGCGTGCGTTAAGTTTTACTTCAAAAGCCGTGAAATCTGCGTCGGAGCTTGTGGCAGGATCTTTTATACTCAATGCAAAGTAATACGTGCAGTTGAAGATGGTTGTATTTGTCAAATTAATATTATAAAATCACGCTAGTTTGCGAAATATCAGACATATCTAGCCGTGCTTTAAAGATTCATCTCAGCGAAAGTGCCACACCGCAGCCAAGGTAAGAGTAGACAACCTATCGTGTCTAGTCTATGCACTGTACTTTCCGCGTGTCAGGAAGCAGCTAAGGCAACTTTCACTCCATTCAAGATCAGTGTTCCGCCTTTTCCTAGGCCTGGTGGGTACGGGCGGCAAATGCTATTGTTTAGATTTCCAATTATTTTCTAATCTGTAATTTATTGCTCGAGTAATGTGATAAATTAGCAAACTTTATCTTTATGTTCCTGAATCAGCAGTTTTTTTTTGTGGAATTCTATAGACTTTGAAAAATAATAGGTCTTTACCTATGAAATTGCCGAATTGCAGTACAGACTTTTTCAAACAAAAAAAGTTTTGATTGGCTATGAATTCTAAATTCAAATTAATTTTGTTTTAAAAATATGACATTCTATTTACAATATAAGTCTTTTGTTTATTGATTGGCGTTGTATTTTCATTACATTTCAACATTTTTCCTCATAATGGATACTTTGAAATTTCGTATAATTATGGAATATGAGTTCCGTCGTGGCACCAACGCGGCACAAACGACACGTAACATCAACGACGTTTACGGAGAGAACTGTACAAACGAACGTACAACCCGTTATTGGTTTGCTCGGTTCCGTTCTGGGAATTTTGACTTGAAAAATGAACCTCGTGGTCGTCCGGAAACTTTGGTCAACAATGATGAATTAAAGGCGATTGTGGAAGCTGATGAATCTCAATCTACAGCTGAGCTGGCAGCAGCTTTTGATGTTAGCATCAAAACAATATTGGTCCATTTGCGACAGATTGGCAAGATAAAAAAGCTTGATAGATGGGTGCCCCACGAACTTAACGATCGCCAGCGCAACGTACGCGTCGAGACTTGCCTTGCGCTGCTTAACAGGCACAGAAATGAAGGAATTTTTAACCGAATTGTTACGTGCGACGAAAAATGGATTCTTTTTGACAATCGAAAGCGCTCAGCAAGTTGGTTAGATCCTGGTTCGGTACCAAAGCAATGTGAAAAACGAAAAATGACCCCTAGAAAGGTGATGGTCACAGTTTGGTGGTCTAGTGCTGGTGTGATTCATCATAGCTTTTTACAAAACGGCGAGAGCATTACTGCAGATGTGTACATTGAAGAACTGACCACAATGATGGCGAAACTCGCACGTCTGCCACCAGCTTTGGTCAATCGGTCGTCTCCACTGCTACTTCACGACAACGCGCGACCCCATACTGCACAACAGACCGTCTCTAAGCTGCATGAGTTGGGTTTGGAAGCTCTCCCTCATCCGCCATACTCACCAGATCTTGCGCCTACCGACTATTACTTTTTCCAAAATGTGGACAACTTTTTAGCGGGAAAAAAATTCAATTCCCGAGAGGCAGTACAAAACGCCTTTGAAGAGTTTGTTGTCTCCCGTCCTGCTGATTTTTTCAAGAAGGGCATCCATAAACTGCCACAGCGTTGGCAAAGATGCATTGATTGCAGGGGTGATTACTTTGAATAAAAGAAATAAATAAGTTCGAAAAAAAAATACTTTAACTTTTTTCAAACAAAACGGCAATTTCATAGGTAAAGACCTAATATATGTTTATATTGACTTGAAGACGTACGCTGCAGACAGGCAGTTCCTAACCATGGTAGGTATTTAATCAAAAAATATTTTTTTTATTTAATCCCTAGTAATTGAATTGAATAAAATTCTGCGCATGGGTTGCTTATATTATCGAGGTCAAAATAGAATACTTATCATCCCGGAAAATTGAGAGTTTTAGCGGAGAAACGGGTAAGTTGCTGGTATTGACGAGAAATACGCTGATGTTGATAATTGAGTCGGAGCGGCGAAAGCTGCTATTTGAGACGGCGCAAGCCGGACATACATTGAGGATTTACGCCCTAGAGGTAAAATGATTCAAAGAGGTTAAAACCGTGGGATGCCTTAGTTACTGTATAAAAGGGACACAAATGAAATGTAAAAAACTTAACTTTTAATATCTTCTGAGGTCCATAGATAAGAGTATTAAACTGGAGAACTGGACTCGGTCACTTCACAAAAGGACCAATAATTAAATATAAAATAAATAAATATGTGTGGACATTTCGCACAGCGCCATCTAGCCCCAAACTAAGCAAAGCTTGTACTATGGGAATAACTGATACAATATTTAAATACTTTTTGTTTGTAAATACATACATAGAATACAATATGACACCCAGACACAGACCAAACACCTATGTTCATCACACAAATGTTTGTCCTGGGTGGGAATCGAACCCACAACCCATAGTTCAGAAGGCAGGGTTACTACCAACTATCGGGTCAGTCATTTCTCTATTCTATTGTTTTTTTGTGTATAAAATATTTTCGACAGTTATAAACGAATTCGGATGATTCCTTTTTTATTTATGTAGCATACTTCCAAAGTGGTCCCGTAAAAATTTGGTATAAAACTTACGACCAAAGTGTATCGGGAATGGGTTCTCATTATTGGGAATTGCTAGGGAATAGGTATTATATGTTCAACTAAACAGACTTTTAAGATATATATCCTACAGTCTAAAGAACTGTTTAAAGCCACTAAAGCCATTTTTACCATTTTTCAAAATAATACTGTTATTTTAATTATTAATTTATTAAAAGTTTCCCGAAAAAGTATCCAATTCGGGCATAACTGATCGTCCTTTTTTTCTATGGGATTTTAATAGGAAAATCGGACAGGACAGCTTCAGCAGTCGGTTCAGCTGGTTTTATATATGTAATTATGCACGCTCTAATAAGCTTCTTCTCATCAGGCAAGTAGAAGCACATCCCTCTTAATAACTTACGTGCGTAGAAATAAAAACACTACTCTATAAGAACATCATTATATAAAATAACTTAAAGGAGAATAATGAACTTATTGTAGCTAATATAGTATACACAAATACACGCCGAGTATGCGTCTACGCTACCACTAATCTAACATTAGGTCCAAAAAATAATCTTCTCTAAAATAATGTAAAACAAATGAAGCTTTAATAGATACCAAAAAGGTTTCTCCTGATAGATTTACTATACAGCTTGTTACGGGCTTTATACGCCATAGAATATAATTAATTCTACGCCATAGTGTTTTCTTATTTCAGGAACCATTTCTCCATTGGGGTCACTGACCGCGGGCTCTTATCTGGTGTCCATGTGTGCGTGCACGTGGAGCTGCGCCTGCGCATCGTCGTGTGCTGTATTGTGCCGTGTACTAATCTTTAGCATTGTATGCATATTATTATGCAATGAAAGGGTTAGCTGCGTTATGTATCGTGACGGATCAAAACGATCCTCGGCTTATTGTTGCTATTTGTAAAAAGCTGACACACGTGCTGCGAAGGGTTGTTTTTTATACTGAAGAGATATTGAGTTCTATCCTTACAATAAAAATAGAAATTACTTTTTATACACAAATATTAATTAAATATTCGTCGCATGAAATCCTTCGTGAGATAACTAGTTTTTTTAAGACAAATAGAGATAATGTTTGAAGAAACCAGTCTTTGTTTGAATAAATAATTGAAAATTACCTTTTTTACCAAACCTTATCTTGCTGCGTATAAAACCTAAAACCTTATATAAAATTTTAATGAAACGTGCATAGCTTTCTTGTTTGTGTCAACAACGACTAAGAGACACGCGTACCAACTTATTTAAATTAAAAAATACAGTCCAATTTTCTTTTACGCGCCACTGAAAATTGTTATTTATCTGCGCTAGACATCGGAACACGTTCAAAAGTAACGCGCTCATGCCAAGCTTAGCTAAATGTCCGACCGGTGGCGTCTCTCAAAACCAACTTACGACCTCTTAACACGTGAATCAAGAAAGTAAAAGCACGACTACATGATTGTATCCTTTGACAAATAGTCTCAGAAGAGGGCGATGCCCAAATATTTGGGTGAACAACCTCTTAATGCTTTGTGAAGACATTTTATTTTTACCATACAACGTATCTATGGCTGTTTCTGTGGATACTTTTATAGAATTAAAAGCTGACATTAAAAAAAGGAAGATTTTTGTAGAGCGTGTAGATAGACGCTTTTAATAGACTGATCTGAGTGCCAGTGCCACCCACGCCACTGTTTTCAAAGTCAAGTCGGTGGGTAAGGCGTTGGTGAATATCAAAGAAGAAATTCTATAGAACTTATAGGAAGAAAAATATTGGGTTTTTAACGAGATGCTTATGAATGATTGGCCTGATAGCTCAATTGGTTCTGCCTTCTGAGTTGTGGGCTGTGGGTTTGATTTCCACCCAGGACAAATATTTGTGTTACGAATATCGATGTTTATTCTGTGTCTAGGTGTCCTCAGGAGTGTGTGGTTTGAGCAGCTTTAATTACAGTAGAAAATTAAATATAATTATTTTCTATTTTCTATTAAATATTTTGTATTTTCTATTACTAATAAATAGAAAATTCACTAATTCATAAGATTACTCGACTGTAAGATCAGATCATAAAGTCTTAATTGCCCAGTAATTTCACTAGCTACAATGCCCATCAAACCGAAACACAGTAGTGCTTGCACATTACTGCTTGGCGACAGAATAACTGGCAAAGCGGTGGTACCTATCTACCTACCTACCTAGACGAACTTTATAGAAAAGTCCTACCACCTAGTAAAAATATCAACAAATACAAAAATACAGTAGTATTAGGCTAATGTCGAATATCTATATAACCAAAAGTACCGCGTGCCGCCAAAGTATAGTATCATCCCACGGCAGTCCCACTCCACGTCAAGTATACATTACACGTAGATAAAGTGTATGAATGAATCGAAAATACCTCTTATCAGTACGGCAGCGTTTAATTATAGCAGACTAAGGATCGAATCAAGGGTATTCCTCCCAAGTTCAAACGTCGCAGAGTACACGTCACTGGATGTTAACAACGTATTGGTTCCGTCTCCAAATTTTGAAGGTTAACGAAAGAGAGGTCGGAGGATATTCTGACAATGGAGCTGGAGATATTGTTATATTATTTAACGCTGCTTATTTATTTTGATTAGTTTTTAATTTAGTTTTAATTTTTTATTTATGTATAATGGTAATGTTATGTTGAAATAAATCATTTAACGCTGCCATATAATTATATATTGATATATTTGTATAAATGTATATATTAATGTACTATGTATTTATGTACTATATGTATTGTATATATATATATATATACTTATATATTTATTAACTAATGTGTATGTACATTATATCTAATACATATATTACTGTTTGTAAAAATTATTGCCTGCAAAGATTTGCTTGTTTGTAAAAAAATCGTTAAATATAAGTCTTTTTTTGTTCATATTGCGCACCGCTCACTTCTCCTATGGTGATACTAATTACTATCCATCGCAAGGTTGCCTAGAAGAGATCACTTTTAGTGATAATGCCGCCCATTGTGCTACCTTAGTCTGTGAAATGGGGAGTTCATAATTATAGCAAAAGTCCTAGAAACCACAAATATTTTATTTAGTTAATTTAGGGATTATTTTCAAACAGGAAGTGCTGCAGAACACAGTTCACACAGTTTCATTCGCTCCTTGTCTTGCTTCTTGTTTTCTCTGTTAAACTAATGGAAGAATTATAATGCTGAAAACAAACCATGTCAGGTTTCTTTATTCTATATAGCTCGCTGGATTGGCATTGAAAAGGTGAAATAAGATAAATAGTAAATAATAATTTCCATCAAAAAATCGTTCAACTGACGTCAATCACCTGAATTTAATACTGAGAAATACCCTTTCCAGATATTTTTATTTAAAACCAAACTAGACCATTTTTGATACAATTTCTATAGGAGCAATCTGAAAAGTCCATTCAAATAAAATGGGTTTATAAATAACGAAAAAAAAATACAAATGATTTATGACCTACTCTTTAAATTCGGTTGAAAAGATTATAACATTATTATTGTTAGTAACGTAGGAGTTGAAAATTAACTATTTCTAAGGTCATCGTCCCCTTGAAGTGAATTAACCTACGTGAGGGCAGGGTGAGACAGCTAGTTTAAAGAAAATTCCCACGTAATAAACACACAATTAAATAGAGCTAGAAAAGCCAAGTTCAAAGGTCACAGAGTTCACGCACGGCTGTAACGATGAAAATTTTCGGGTGCTCGGTTCATTGATCAACCGAGCAATGTTATTCGACTAAATTGTGGTGGGTAAAAACTATTTGTGGTGAGCTAAAATATGTGAATTTTATAAATCGTTCAGTGATTTCACTAGTTTCTTTGATAGTAAACATCACAACTGACGAATCATAACCATAATTTCGTATCTATGGAAACTTTTAATTGGCCTTCTTTATTTGTTAATTTTCTATACGTGTACCGTTTTCAGCTGTAAGTTTTCTTAAAATCTTAATATAAAATAAAATATAATAATCTTGCAACAAAATAGCCCGTCTGTATTAAATTTTGACAGCTCCTAAGTTCGCACCTATATCCCTAGTCCCCAGTTTTTTTTGTTTTGTTTTGGCTCCACACTTTTGTGTATTTAGCCAGTGTCAATTAACTGATAATTTATCCAGCCCCCCAGTTTCTCATACGTTAA
The DNA here is from genome assembly GCA_905220475.3 of Ennomos fuscantarius. Lineage (NCBI taxonomy): Eukaryota > Metazoa > Arthropoda > Insecta > Lepidoptera > Geometridae > Ennomos > Ennomos fuscantarius. Next base: position 5,137,082 of record HG992026.1, on the reverse strand, counting down.
ACTCGAGTCAAATCAGCATGTCAAAAACTTAACGGTCATTGGTTGAGACAGCCGATGATCAACAAGCAACCAATAAGCCTTCAGTATTTAGTTTGTCAAGTTCACACGAATTTAACAAACGCATACAAAAACCCGGGGGAAAGTGTTGTTTGGTTAAGTTGTATGTAGTCTATGCACAGACGCATAAACTTTCGGTTAAGCAAAACGTTGTGTAACTGCATAATGTGAATGATAGTGTATTTTCTAGTCAGGCCATCACGCACATTTTACTAGGCAAAGTTCGTCTACGTACCACCGCTTTGCCAGTTATTCTGCGCCAAGCAGTAGTGTGCAAGCACTACTGTGTTCCGGTTTGAAGGGCACTGTAGCTAGTAAAATTACTGGACAAATGAGACTGTATGATCTTATCTCACAGTCAAGTAATCTAATTACCAGACTGTGCTGATGTCTCAGGATGATGTGCGCAGTTCAGTGTCAAGCAAAACTTTACATTTTGACACTTCTGTTTTGGGCGGCCGCGTCGCTTCACATCAGGTGAACGACTATTTTGTCACATCATTCAATAACATTAAATAAAATCACGCACATGCTAAGAATCCGGCAAACTTCGTAAGCTTTGGTTTTGACTGGCCCGTTAGCTCAGTTGGTAGTACCCTGCCTTCTGGACTGCAGGTTGTGGGTTGGATTCCCACCCAGGACAAACATTTGTGTGATGAACATAGGTGTTGGTTCTGTGTCTGGGTGTTATATTGTATTCTGTGTATGTATTTACAAACAAAAAGTATCTAAGTATTGTATCAGTTATCTGGTTCCCATAGTACAAGCTTTGCTTAGTTTGGGGCTATAGATGGCGCTGTTTGAAATGTCCACAGATACTTATATATTTATTATTCATCTACCATGGATTTATCATAGGTCCATGTCATCTACCAATCAAAGCTTGCAAATCCAGGCGTAGCGTGACACCTGCATCAGTCATACTCGTAATTGTCGTTCGACGCTGCCCTGCTTGATGTGAAAAAAAAACACACAGCTATTAGCTATCTTCTGCGTGGTTGCACTATAATAAATACTAGTAAATAGATACTACAGAAAAATTACTCTTTTAAGAACTCCACCCACATCGAAACATGACTCTACCTTGCAAAGCTGCACTATGGTTTCCTAGTAGCGATTCCATAATATGATCTTCACAATTTGCCTTGTGTGTTATTTGAAAAATTGTATATTTAATAAGATATTGATTCAGATTATAATTTTTAATTTTCTTAGCATTTGGACTGTCTATAGGTCATCGTGGCCAGTATACAGTCCAATTTTTTTTGTAGTAGTAGGTAATGTTTAGTATTAGTTATTATATCATTGTAGTATTTAGTTTTATGTACTATCCCTTTATAGTGACGCAATATCATTTTATTATTTTGATTTATTTTTATTATGCGCTTTCATTAAAAATAAATATTGTGACTTAAGTGTTTAATTCAGTGCAAGTTTAAAAATAAATAAACGTAAATAGTTGGAAAATATGTTTTTGTCAGCGTGTTTAATGTGCATAATATTAATAATAATTATCATTACAATATTTATATTTAACTTGAAAGTGATTTTTAACAGGGACAGCGTTCGAAGTTCGGAGTCAAGGAGTTTTCCCCAAGTTATTTCCCCCAATACAAATAAAATCTGAATAAATAACAATAACGCTTAACACGACCAACTTAGGCAGACCTCTCTCACCCTCTGATTTTCTTGTAGCGCCGTGATTTTTAATCGATTGTCGTGGTTTTTATTGAGTGGTCACACACATACGCAATTGTTGTGTGTGTAAAGAGCGATTACGCAAAGCTTCCCCGAGGAGCGAGGTCGTTGGCAATGGACTCGGTTCAATGTCACCAAATATATCACCAAGTAAAATACGCTGCTCGCAGTATCTTGATACTTTCAAACAAAACTGTTTTATAAGAATTCATTACTAAGGTACACATGCATGTGTAGTACATTTGTATAATAATAATAATAATAATATGTGTGGACATCTCACACAACGCCATCTAGCCCCAAACTAAGCAAAGCTTGTATTATGGGAACCAGATAACTGATACAATACTTAGATACTTTTTGTTTGTAAATACATACATAGAATACAATATAACACCCAGACACAGAACAAACATCGATGTTCATCACACAAATGTTTGTCGTGGGTGGGAATCGAACCCACAACCCGCAGTTCAGAAGGCAGGGTCACTACCAACTGAGCTATCGGGCCAGTCAGTATGTGCAGTACATTTGCATATGACCACATTTGCCTGATGTTAAGTCTTAATGTAGTCGATGATGTAGCACGCTCGCCTATAAGAAACATGTTCAGTCTCCTCTTGTAAACATCCATTATAGCTTCAAAAATACAGACGCTGATAAAGAGTTACACTTCTTAGCCGTTCGCATTATAAAGGTCATATCAAACCGCATGCTACGGATAGGAGAGATGGCAACCATGTAAGGATAACAAGATGGCGTCCCTTTGGTCGTCGAATGGTGGGTTGGGGGAATCAAATCATGCAATTCTTTGCACAATCACCGGTATGTAACCTATGGAAGACAGATAGACTAGCAACTTTGCGTCTATGCTCGACGCTATGTAGTTCCCGATGTTCAGCAAACTTCCATCATTATAGCACCGCTGAACACATAATCAAAATTGTCTTTCTTTAATCCATGACTAAACATTTGCCTTGCGCCTACCTACTAAATATCATTACAAATAAATATGTCACAGATTTGAAATAAAAATTGATATATGTAAGACTTTCGCATCCATTTAATTCACTTTAAATATATTACAAAGTATTTGGTCAACATACAAATGAAACATTAATATGTTAAGGCACTCTATTAATAAAAAGTTACAACTAATAAAACATTATTTACAAAATAACCACATCCATTTAATGGGTTTTTTCTGTCTCACCATGTCAATGAACCCAACGCAGGACATCGCAGACAACGCAGGAGAACATCATAAATCAAATATATCAATTCTTAAATTGATATATTTGATTTTGTAAAAAAAAGAGCACACATCAGTTTCAGCAGGTGAATACATCAGACAAAGTATCAAAGCGTGTCGGACGCGCTATACGGCCGCACTCCTGTTGGGTCGTTGACCGCACTTTTCGGCAGGCGCCCCAAGTTTCAGCTGTAACGCGATCCTGCACACATACACAGAAACACACTCACACATTAACAAACCACTCACGCGCACATGTACATAGAAAACTATTGTAGAAATGTCTTGTGATGTTTTTATATTATATGAGCATTATAATTGTTTTACAAAAAATGCTATTTATTATGTAATTTATTTAATTACTACTAAGGTCGTAAAAATATAAATTGTGCAAATGTGACCTTTTCTTACTTAAGTTTCCTTTACATTTATTATATTTCAGGGTCTTCCCTTACGTCTTTTCTAAAATTACTAAATCAGCAAAACTTATCCATGTGTCATAGTGTTCCAGACACCATATTACTTAATCACCTTCTGCATCTGATATAATATAAATGATTTGTAATGGCAGAAAACTATAAATTTAAAGCTATACCACAAAATACATTATATTACTTATTAACTTATATATATAAAGCTGAAATTTCTCTACAAATTATACATTCTTATAATTTACACATGGCCACATGGAAAATCTAAGATCTGAAAAACGTTTGTCACAAAGACTACAACGACCGCAGTAAATTCTAGTCCAAAGTGTATTGTATAATATACTAGTCGCGCCCCACGGTTTCACCCGCGGATAAAAGTATTTTAATTATTTGCTCATCCCACGGGAAAATTTCACTTTTCCGGGATAAAATGTAGCCTATATGCTAATCCAGTGTATAAGCTGTCTTGGTACCGAATTTCATCCAAATCCATTCAGCCGCTTGAGCGTGAAGGAGTAACAAACATACACACAAACACACATACACACATACAAACTTTAGCCTTTGTAATATTAGTGTGATTATATCTTATGTATACGAGTAGTCAATGTATACGGGAAAGTGATATAGCTACTTATATGAATATATTTTATGTATATTTATAAATTTTCCGAGGTTTCAGGGTCCGCGACCACACGGAGAGTGCGCTGAGAGCGAGTAACGACTCGACGACCACTTTCACTATCGGCAGTGACCACTGCGCCTTGGATCTACCTCACTTGCACTTCTTCTTCGTTTAATTCTACTTCGTTTCTATCGCTTTTTAGCGATAATCCTGCCTAATGTCAAGTATGGTTATGTCGTGTCAAAGTCTTATTTTGTCAAAGTCAAAATGCCGCAGTAAAATGGTGGATATTTTACTGAAGGCTTCTAGGAAGAGAAAACGAATAGGCAAGGTTTAAGGCTTGTAACCATTTGCCTACACTCGTGCAAGTTCACAAACACTTGCTGGATAATAATTCATCATTATCACACATTAAAATAAAAAAATACACGTATTATGGAACAAAATTCAAAATTCGCAACCGCTATTTTCGGATTCTATTCAAAGATCTTCACTTGCACTTCTATGACGACAGCAAATAATTTGATGAAAATGGCATGCTGAAAAAAAAACATTGACGTGTGACATACCTATAGAACGAACTTTCAAATCTTTGTCAATTGATGATAGGTACGTCATAAACTGGGAGTTTTGTATTGCTGTTTGGTTTTTTGTAATACAAGTGCTCAAGATTGATGCATCCAGATGCATCAGTTTGCAAGATAAATACTGCGGTGGTACGCACGGTCATGAACACTACAAGGGTCAGTCAGTTTACCATAAAAATGCACTTGAAAACGTGTACGCTGCCGAAATTTACTGCAGTAATTGAAATGCATTATGATCATGACCCTTTCGCAAGACAATGACCCTTAAAACTGAACGAATGCAGATGAAGTGAATAGCTGCATGCTTTCACAAATTGCATACGCGATGAGAATTTCTAATTCGCGAAACTCATTCGTCGACGAATAAATTGGATGATGTTCTTACCAGGTTACCTGTAGAGACAATGGTGGTTATGGTGAAAAGCTGTGCGGGTACACGTGTGGTTCGGTCGCGAGTGGTGTGTGTGTCGAGTGTCGCGGGTCCGTTCCCGACGGAAGGGTCCCGCAGGAGCTGGCGGGTGGCGCGGCACTGTGCCGGTCAGTCACCGCTCCGACAGCGTGCCGCGCGCTCGCTGTTCCAAGCCCCGCCGTGCTATTGTTCCGATACATCTCCTATGTTTATCTGACGTCCTGGTACGCATGGCGCGTCTCCTATGAACTCGTTGCGTGATCTCTTTCAGTTTTTCAGACACTAAACTGTGGATTGTGACCGTTTGTGTGCATGATAGTGGTAGTGACTTGCAAAGGATTCTTGTTACTGAGGATTTTGTTTGGGATGCTCCTGCCGATCCGGCACTGAATTTTCCAGGTGTTTATACCTACTGTTAATATATACATACTTTAATATTAATTAATGGCACCAAACAAGAATATAATCATGTTAAACGATTTCGTTTACAAATGGAGCGTGTAAACAGTCTGTTTGATATTTCTATATAAGAAACTATTATACACATAAGCAGTAGTTCACATTACATGAAAACTATAAAAAAATTACTTTAATTCAAAATGAAAAAGAATTTAAAAATACGATAAGCTTTTCGAACGCGGAAATAATACAAATAATAAAACGTATTTTTGGAATTTTTCGGTATTTTAACGAATTTTCAGGGCAGGTTTTTCGCAGATGTGTTGTAAAATTTAGTGGTTTTGAAATTTCACAGTATATTCTTAATAGAACGTAATAGTAGACTTGTTCATTTGGCCCACCATTGTTTAGTTGTTAAATTAAAAGCCATTTCTAACCAAATTCAAAAAATGAGATGGCTCTACGTTCATTGCCATTTTCATCAAAATCTGGACTAATTTGGGTAATGATTTTTATTCTGTAGAGTACTTACGCTACAGAATCTGGGGCATAGGAAGCATAGGTAAGTACCAATGCTTCTAGGATAGTCCCGTATAAGTTTAATAAGGTTCTGATGATGGAGTACTAGGTAAAGACCCGAACTTCTCAAGGCCTGACAGCATTGACTATAAATTGTTTTTGCCTGACAGAAAATGCATCGGCAATTGGTTCTTTTATAGAGTATCAATAAAGAATGGCTATTTAGGGAGGTTAACTGACGATTAACGTCGCATACACCCTTCTTAATGATAGATATTACGTGTATATTCATGTTCGCAACAGCTTTCTTTCCTGTTTTCTAATTAGACGCAGTATTTAAGTAAAAACGCAAAATTTGTTCCATATTTGTAGATATTATAGATTATTTTGAAATAAGTAGTAAACAATGTATATATTTGAGTAAACAGATTTGATTTAATACATATTGAGTATTCTATTGTAGATATTGTCGTTGATTTGTGATACTCGTTAGTCAAATAAAATGTTTGAATACTTTAAATCAATAATAATAATAACGCCCAACATACATAAATCTTGGACCCTAATTAGGATTCCCTGTGTCTAGAGACACCAACGTACCTGCGTCTAGGGGAACCAGGAACTACGAGGATCATGGTCCCACAACACCCAGATTTTGAACAAGTATTTACGCTTATTTTTCTGTGCACAAATACTTGTCCTGCCGCGGGAATCGAATCCGCCGCCTCCAAGTAGTTACTATATAATGAAGACATTTTTGAATAACGTTTTATTGGACAATTTGATTTCAATGAACAATTCCGGAATCGAACACAAAGAGGTTGTCTAAACCAATTTATCACATTTACTTGCAAAAATATGACCAGTGGTCTGACAAAACAAAAACTGCAAGTGCAATGCCGCCCTTAATATTGCATCAGCGAGGCCTTCGGTGTATTGCAACTAGTTCCTTTCTCTAACATCTAAGATAGAAAGGCCAATTCTCGTAATTCTGGCTCCAGCCCATTTAATTAACAGTTAATGATAGCATCGTTAGTGTTAGCTACGTAGGAAGATGTACTTGTTAGGCAGAACAGGAGTTGCGTATTATGTTTGGGTTATGCTATACCTATCAACAAATTAATTATAATCGTTTGTGTGACTTTCACGTCAAAACGGCTGAACTGATTTTGATGAAATTTCGCGCACAGATAATATAACATAAATTTGCAAAGCTGATTCTTTATATCTCGGATAATTAAGACTTTTCGGGATACAGGTGCACAGCCAGTGAACTATTTTAATAATAATAATAATTTGCGCACAAATAATATGACAGAGATTAGATAATCTGATTCTTTCTATCTCGGAAAATTAAGACTTTCTGCGGGAAAACAGTTATTATAACTTAGAAGTAAGTCAGTTATTATAACTTGGGCGTTTTTTTGACAGTACCAGGCACACTATCAGTGTCTTCTTCAATTAACGACACTAGCATGTCCATTTTCGATAAAATTGTACAAATAATATAAAAAAGTACAGGACTATGGTAATTTATGATCTATTTTTAAAAAACGTAACTTTTAGGTGGTATCTTCGTCCGAAATTCAGCTAGTTACGTCAAGGCTCTAGAATATTTTCACGTAATTAGGTATGCCCTTCACCATACATATTATGAAACTATACCACGACTGCGCACGAGATCTCTCATCTGTGTCTACCATTTTTATCATTTTCTACCAGTCAACCAAGGTGTGCAGAAAAACAATTAGATTAGGCGTGCACATAAGGAAATAGGCAAAATTTTAGAACATTATAATAATTAAAATAAAACGATAACAACAATATAACTATTAAGGTACAAATATACATATTTTTTACAAATTTAATAAAATACAGATATAATGAATAGTAATACTATAATATAAATAATATACAATTACATATTACATACCTATATAATATATTATAAATATTACATAACTAGCTGTGCCCCGCGGTTTCACCAGTAATGAATATTTTCCATACTTAACTTTTTCTTTCATAAGAACCTTCTCCTGAAAATAATAAACACAATGTAAAATGAATTAGCGAAAATATTGTATCCGTTCACCCGTTATGCGATAACCAAGGCAAATAGAGATTCATTTTTATATATCAAAATAATTAAATAAAATACTACATAATCTAAATATATATAACTCAAAGGTGACTGACTGATCGACTGACTCACATAGTGATCTATCAACGCACAGCCTAAACCACAGGACGGATCGGGCTGAAATTTTGCATGCAGGTAGGTGTTATGACGTAGGCATCCGCTAAGAAAGGATTTTTCAAAATTCCCCCCTAAAGAGGGTGAAATGGGTGGTTGAATTATTTTCCCATAGGCCACGCCGCGGGCGAAGCTGCGGGCAGAAGCTCGTAATAAATAATTCTGTGTTATGCTAGTTCAAGGTTTTAGTTTTAGATTTTACATTCATAAGCATGCGAGAAGATGCGGATCTGCGCTTGCGCATGCGAATGTTGTGCTTACGTGTGTATTTTTTTTTGCAGATGCAAGACCGCTTTACCTTCGCCCTGTTGAAATAGAGATGAGAGACAAAGGTTAAACGGATATACTGTTGGTCCATACATAAAAATGTAAGTATACACACACAGCTTTATTTTTTAACCTTGAAATTTATTTAGTGTTTTCTATTTCAGATACTTAGAAAGGTATCTTTAATAGTAAATTGATGTTTTGAACTCATTTCCTTTATAGATTTATCCACACTTTTGTGTATTTAGCCAGTGTCAAATAATTAATTTCTCAAGTTAATTAATATTATAGACATATATATGTGTGTCAAGTCACAATCTAAGTCATCAAGTCAAGTCATAGTCTAGTCAAGTCATAGTCTAGTCAAGTCATACTCCCAGTAAAGTGGTGGCAACTTTACCAGAAGCTTCTATGTAGTTTTGGAATCCACAGGAAATGAAACGTTTCACCATCATTATTATACCACTTTCCCGAACTCGTGCCTGTAATCCAGCACTTAGCGAATAAAATGCCACCAATTTTATGCACTAACACTAAAAATAACACAAGCGTTGGGAAATAATACAATGCGGTGACGTGATCTTTTTCGTTTTCCCGCCAAAACATCAATCCTCATATTTTTAGGTTAAATCGCCATTAGTGTTACCATATTCATATTTTAATTAGTTATGGTATAAACCAAACAAGACTGTACAAACAATACGAATGAATGTCACAGGAAGAAAAGCCTAAAGTAACGGTTCGTATCGCTTATCAACGATCCCGCGTCGGCGTCGGATTAGTGGACGGAAACGCAGTTGATAAAACACTACGTAAAATAATGACGTCATTGAGAAACAAAGTTACGATCAGTGGAAAATATGCTGCACAGGGTTTTCTATTTTGATAGGAATTAGGTCAAGCGTCTATAATACGAAACCCTTTCATACAAAATATTATTTGTATTTTCACTCCAACATCTGTTAGATTCACTCAATTCATAGACGTTTCAAATGATGTGTCATTTGTTTTTATCGTCAGATTTAATGAGAATGAGCTGTAATAGTGACGTTTTCGGTATAAACAAAGTAGTCTTGCTGGTGAAAGTGGTAAAGCATTTCAGGAAAGTTTCCAAGATCGTGCGAAATTTGCATAAAATTTAGTCGAAAGTACGGCGGTGATTCCCATAAAAATAATTCATTACGATATTTGAAATTACTACAATTTTACCATCTTATCTTTATTGATATTTTACAACATCGACATTGAAAACAATCGTCAACAACAAGAACTGCCAGGAGCGTTCTACATGTGAAAAAAAATATAGGCAAAATATGCATTAGTTTCAAAACTATCGTATGATTCATTTTGGAAATTAATAACGACTTAACTCACGTCAATTAAATGTCAATCAAATTAAAATCCCGAAATCAATATAATCAACTTTAAGTCATCGCGTTACGTGCTGACGCTAGCGAAGCTCGCCGCGGCTTGCGTTAGTAACTGGCTCCCAGAAGGATATCGAATATATCCAAAAACTGGTAGGAATAATTTTGACATTTAATTGACGTGACGTTATTAATTTACAAAATATTCTTTAGTAGACATTAATCTTTCTAAGATTTATAGCAGATCGCCTGTTTAACGTAATCAGCAGAATCCCTCTCGTGATTAAAATTTTTCTTTAAGATACAATTTCTTGTGCTGTTTAGAATTAAATCGAATAACGCTATAGGCCTAATTTTCTACGTGTGTACTGTGCAAGGAATCAACGATACACGTAAGGGCCTAAGGCTGTTTCCACAGTCCGCAGCAAACAAGATGGCTGCTGCGAGCCTGTCACGGAACATAACCAACATAAAATTGTCAGTCAAGCCAGTACCGTGTGAAAATTAAACACACCAAGTTTTAGAAATGGCAATGTTCGTACGTAAGCAAATAGTAAATGATAATACTACACGAAAGATTTGATAGTAGCGCGGAATTTAAGCGAATGATCGTTACGTAACAAAGTGCATACTGAATGTCATCACGCAAACTGATTAAATATTTTTAAGTCGGTCAAGGCAAACCACCAATTTTCGTATATTATTCTAATAGCAATTAGAATAATATACGAAAATTGGAATTGGAAAACTAACTTTTCTTTAACTCTTCACAGGTTTAAAGAATAGTTTTTAAAGATATTCTGCAGTGTATAGAACTTTCCGTATTCTGTGATGAGCACCAATTCACGGCTGAGCATCGGTAAATCATTCTTTTCTTCTCAAATTTTGCACATTTCTATGAGCATTTATTCGGACACGATATCCAAGTCTAGAGACACTTTTTCCAAACAATAAATTTCCTCCTTCCAACTATAGAATTGCTTCAATGTTCAATCAACGTTGCTCTAACGTTGTTATCTTTACATTGAAAATGTACTCACTGATAATAGTATATCAGAGTTCTACTACTTAGCTGGTCTACTTCAATGGGTCTAATTTGAGCTTTATGGCCTACCGTCATAATGCTTTCTTTATTTATTTACGATGATTTCATCGACAACTTTCTATTGACATGTTTCTTCGTTGTATTATCATTCAACTAACGCCTATAATAAAATTTGCATTTAGAGGCATTGCCGTACATTTCCAGTATTTTATAAATTAGATGAGCTGCAAATGCAACCTAAGCAAAATTATTCCGCGAAACCATGGAAGCCGATCATTACTGCACACATAAAACTTTGAATTGGCGATGCTCACGCAACTTTTAATCTATAAATATTAGAAATAGGGGACACAATCGTTTGTATTGTTTTGTGGTGTGAAAATAATGCACTGGTAGTAGTTTACGAGGTCTTTCACCGGCTACATAATATAGGTCAGTTAGATTAGCAACGCTCCTACCACATGCTGTTATTAGTAGCATTTGACTACTCTTATATTGCGTATTATACTGTTTCCTTTAATAAGAATCTGTTTCATTTCACGGTACATTATTCGATTACTTTTAATGATTCTAAAACTATATTGATTTCATATCTATGATATTTATTCAAAGCTAAAATCTAATCGTAGTTTCATTTGACTTATTGTTAATTAGTTCATTTCTAATATTTTCACAGTTGTTTGCTAAAATCTAATCGCCAACAAGTATATTAAGAATTAGCGAGTAATAATTTTTTATTGTTTTTTCTTTTGGCTACTTTACTAAGCAGGTACGGCATACATATAAGTAATTTCTCACTCACTTTTAAACTAAATGGTATATGGTACGTAAAGTGTAAGCTAAGTTTCTCACACATGTATTCATAATTATGTGTTAGTAAGTACCTATGATTTCTGAGCTTTATCGACTATTTACCTGAAACTAACAATTTACATATAACAAAAGCGTCGCGAAATTCTAGGTTAACGGTTTCCTACAGACTTAAGCTGTAACGCTCTGCGCACACTCTGCAAGTGCGCTTGCACTTGCAGAGTGTAAAATAACTGTCAAATTCACAATTGCACTGCTTAGTGCAATTGTGAATTTAACAGTTATTTTTTAAATTCATATAAATTTGTGTATCTATTGGTTGCTATCAAGTTACGTGATCGTCTAGCTGACGTCATTTTCTAATAGAATTACACTTGCACGCATGTATATTGGCCATCACTATATTCCGCTGCGAGAAAACTCAGTATAAGCTTAAGGCGCCCAGCCGTCATTACGGCTGGGCGCCTTAAGCGCCTGCCCTCCCGCCCTGTGACGCTGTAAAGGTCGGTAGAGACCAACAGCATTAGCTTGTTAAAAAAAAAAGAATTTGACAGTTCAATACGCAGCTTATGTGCATAGTTACTATGGAAATTTTCAAATTGGAAATGAATTTTCGCCTGTTGCATTGTAATATAATGAATAGTCCGCGATCACTTCACTCCATTAATCAGTCACCATTGAAAGTTTAGTCAAACGGTAAAATAACAAATAGACTTTATCTATTTCGTATCTAGTTAAAATGTACGATGCCAAAGCTTCAATCATTTTCAAACACGATCCATAACGGATCTAGTGAGATGTAAGATTTATCAACAACTGCCGCGTCGATTGCGATGGAACCGCGAAGTTAATGGCACAATGGAATTTTGAAAACCACCAAAACTTCTGCATCAGTGTCGTTTCAGTAACACAGTTTCTTTGAAATCACTAATGTGCGACAGCCTTAAACTGTATGGTCTTAGCTTGCCCCCGATTGTAAGCATTGTTTCTTATCGTGCCCATTGCTTTTACATACGGTTGGTATACACGTCGGAACAGTATATGTTTTACATGTCCTAGATTTTAGCCTATAAAATTATGCATGTGATATGGTATTGCATACTGGTAAATTGCACTTTGATAAATCACAATGCTGAAGTCATCCCTTTTGCTTCCAATAATAATAATTGTGATACTTGTGATGTTATTTTATGTTAAAAAAGGCAATAAAGTACATTTTTATTATTTATTTTTATTTTTTTTATTTATAAAAATTTAATGAATCTGTCTTAATTAATAATTTAAAACAAAGAATATTCATTTTGTCATCTGAAATGACAAAGCAACCCTTGCTACTCCTCCTCTTGTCTCTGTCTAGCATAAATCTAAAATAAATCCCAAACGGAAGAGAACTAAATTTCTTAGAGCTATTTCGATCTGTCGCACGTATATCTTAATATTAATAAATTACGTGTCACGTTTTTAGTCCGCTATAAACTCATAAACAACCGAACCGATTTTAATAAAATTTTACACACTGTGTGCAGTTTTATCCAACTTGAAAAACAGGATAGCTTATATCTCAATTTATAATGTATATTTATAAAATACCCGTGCGAAGCCGGGGGCGGGCCGCTGGTAATATTATAGATATTTGTATGGACATTCGACGGTACGAATTTTTTGTGGAAACGTCTGCGAACTGCGAGCCTCCAGACTAGGCCCGGCCCAGTTTCGGGGGTCGCCGCCCGTTCGTGAACTCTGCACCTCCGCTCGATTGCTGTCATCCTAGTACAGTTTTTAGATCGAAACACTTTTTGTGAGATTTTCCTTCATTGTTACTTTGTATTTTTTATTTTCGAACAAATAAAGTTAGTTAATAAATATGTTAATAAATAAATACAGTATTACATTCAGACCAAGAAGGTAAAATCGTTATTACATTAATTTATTCTATCAAGAAACTTAAAATACCTTCAGAAATCGAAAATTAGAACGTAACGCTTCAATCCTTAAATTTTCTCTAAAACAACGCCTTAGAGTAGCGGTCCCACACACGCGGTATTTCATTACAGTCATTTGTTATCTGAATTCCCATGTCAGGAAAAATATTTCGTCAGCCACCCCATTGCGATCCGTCCGACCGCACGAGTTAGCTGTGGGGTCAACGTCCTGGCCTGGTATATAGGTCAACTGAAGGCGCCTCCTCGTCTGTATTATGTCAGGCTGAAGCTGCCTGTAGGTATCACCGCTCGAATTCAGCTTTTCACAGCCATCACAAAACTAGTTCCAAAAACTGGAATTCAACCAAATGAATTCGTTATTCTTTGCAAATTTACGACACTACAGTGTAGGTAGTATCCACAACCGGTTTTATTTTCAATAAATTATTTATGAGAACGGAAGGGGTTAAATTAAAACAGGATTGAATAACAATGAATGCAAAACCGATATACTTATACTAGAAAGCTAGGCCGTTGATCTGTTATTTGTATTGGCTGCAACATTTGATACTTGTAACAATGGTAGAGCCGACAATAGCCGTTGAACTCAGGAAGTAATGAGCATAATAGTGGTCTGTAATTGCGTATTTTGTCTGGTCATAACCTTAGGTTGTATTTGATTCGAATGCTTAGCAGATGCCACGCTTCGCGGAGCAGCGCACACTTAACCTCGTTTGTTGGTTAACTGCATTATTACACGACTGAATCGTGGCGAAGGATGGTTCTTGTGAGCTTGGAAGGCTTGGTCTATCTCTAAAACGGGTTGGGTAATAGTGATGCATAGTCGGCTGCTGCGCACAGGCAAAAGGGAAAGTGGTCGGGACTTCCTGCTTGCACGCGGAAGCGTTTAGTTGCGATACGTAACTGCATTCATAGAGGCTCGTGCGCCGGAGCATCGGCAATGTTGCGACATCTATGGGAGGTTAGCCAATCTGTATTAGTCTATGGTATGTATATCTATTATAAAAACTGAACTGTGATACCTCGGCCTAGGTTTCTACCGTAGCAATAAGAGAATACATATCTCCAAATGGGAAAGACAGAACTGACAACTGTTGAGAAGCAGTCTTGAGTGGTTAAATGGAGCATAGATCAACATCTCTTGGGCGGACAGATGACCTGATTAGATTCACGGGAAGCCATTGGATTAAAATAGCCAGGAACCGTTTGCTATGGATGATGGCGTTCAAAGATGCTTAATATGTCTTTTTTTTATGTTAAGGAATGACGTGACGAGCTAGCCGTTCGCCTGATGTTAAACGACACGGCTGCCCATATCAGCTGCAGTGTCACTCGGAACTCTAAAGTATAGAGGTTCGCGTGACACTGCACTGCATACGTCATCCAGAGACATCAGCACAATCTAGTAATAAGATTACTAAACTGTGAGATCAGATCATAAAGTCTCATTTGCCCAGTAGTTTCACTAGCTACAGTGCCCTTCAAACCGGAACACAGCAGTGCTTGCGCACTACTGCTTGGCGGCAGAATAACTGGCAAAGTGGTGGTACCTACCTAGATGAACTTTGCAGTAAAGTCCTACCACCTAGTAAAAGTAATAGTGTAAAAGTGTCTAGTGGACAATTTCCACTTGATAATGATAAATACGCTTTGAAAGCAATTTATCACGTTCATAACGGTAATTATCCTTGATTTGTTATTGTTTCAGTTTATTAAAAGTATCCATTAGCTTATTATAAATAAAAGCCAACTTGAAATAAACAATAGCTGTAGAATTTCTCTATAAATATTATTTGCAGCAGCGTTTCAGTGTCAGCGAAAAACATTTATCTGAGCCCTTTTTCGCAAACGTTAATAAAACGATGAATCCGAGGTTCTGAGATAAGCGAGGAAAAATCTAACAGAAGCAAATATTGTGGTAAACATTTGCGCGAGCTAAGTAGGTATTTGGTTACGATCATTCACGATTCTCCATATATTTTTGGTCCATAGGCTACGGTGACCACTTCCCATCAGGTGGACCTTACGCTTGTTTGCTCCCTCTAACATAAAAAAACTTCAAAATGGCAACCTATCATCATAGAATACTAGATAGTGTTTTTGTGAAATGGAAAGTATAACACGATTTATTTCACTCCATTTTATTTTATCGCTAGACATTGTTTACAAACATAATTGAATTTTTATTAGCCTCAACCTTAAATAACAATAAAAATATACACAAATAAAAAATAACTAATATATTTACAGTTAGTAAATATCTTTGTGTTTTTAGTGAACAATTAACATAACGGTTTTAGAGCACAAAGTTATGACTACCACATCTATAACGCTTTAGAACTTTTAAACCTCCGACGCCGAATAATAATAAGACGTTTTTGCCTGTCTGTGGCACTCTAGAAGCTCCCAAACGAAGCGATTGAAGCGGTGTTTTGCAATATTAGATCATTAAAAAATTCATTAACCGTTTTCGTATACGGACTTGAGCCTATAATAGATGTCGGACGCCGAATAGAATAATAAGTTAGACGCTTTTGCCTGTCTGTGGTACTCTAGGATTCAAGCTCCCAAACGAAGCGATTTATGCGGTGTTTTGCATCATCATTAAAAAAATTCGTTAACCTTTTTCGTATACGGACTTGAGCCTATAATAGATGTTTCCGTTTTAAACCCAATATACCTAATGTTTATAAGGCTTCCTGCCTATAGCTGTCCCAGAGAGATTTTTAGGTCCGTATTACAAAATGATGCTCAGTCATCGATGGGTGCTCAAGTCGAGATTTCATTCATAAATTGATAATATTGTGAATGAAATCTCGTCTTGAGCACCCATTCACGATTGAGCGTAGTTTTGTAATACCAGCACAGAATAACTAAATAGTAGTAGCGTTAGGCGGATCTCAAGCTACAACAAGTCAACAAGTACATAATCTCATTTTATCCTTCACCTTTTACAACCAACTGACGGGACTTATTTATTTATGATATTGTATTTGTGGATTTCCTTTCACTGATAGGAGATTGTATCTAAAATGGGCAATTCATCCGACCGTGTGAAATGCGCCTGGCGCTGCTTCCGCGATCGCTTGCACTTTCTCCGCGTCCGCTGCAGTGTTGGATGCGGTGGAAATGGCGTAATGAACACAAATAATCCAGCTATTCTATGTGGCTTTACCTAGAATTTTCCTATTGATATTTTCGTAGTATACAGGATCAGAAATTCTAGTTTTTGTATATATAACAAATGGGTGAAAGTCGATCTCCACCGGCTGGTGGAGATCGACCTTCACCCATTTGATAACCAGATGAGACATATGGGTGGGACCATGGTCCTAGTAGTTCCTGCGTCCCTAGGACACAGGGAATCCTAGTTAGGATCCAGGATCTATGTATGTGGTCGTTGGGCGTAATTATATTATATTACGAGCTTCTGCCCGCAGCTTCGCCCGCATTTCACCCTCTTAAGGATGGAATTTCAAAAAATCCTTTATTAGCGGATGCCTACGTCATAACATCTACCTGCATGCCAAATTTCAGCCCGATCCGTCCAGTGGTTTGGGCTGTGCGTTGATAGATCACAATGTCAGTCAGTCAATCAGTCAGTCACCTTTGAGTTATATACATTTAGATTAATGCTATATTTTTTTATCAAATATTCTTGATTACCAAACATGCTTTAGAAAACTTGCCTATCGAAAAGTGTTCGTGGATATTTTTAAATGAATTAATTTTAATAAATTTTCTTTCATCACCTTCCACTCTTTTGATAACCGAATGAATTTCATCTCAACTGATAATTTTAGCATAATAAATTATGATTCGCAAGAAAACAAAACTCACAATACCAAATATATAAAGACTAGCATAGCGTAGAATAATATACGAAAGTTCCTTTCTCCAAACGTTTCTAAAAGGGCAATGACGGAGTAATCTTTAGAAATCCTGAACGAATCGGTTCACAGAAGACGGGCTTAAAGGATTTACCACACTAAACACTTTTCGAGTGTGAGCTTAGTTCGGTGTAGAAGGGCGTGGTGTGGTTACATAACCGTAACTTACTATGAAACTCCGTGCCACAATACAAATAATAATAGAATAATAATAACACCTATTTCAGTGAATAATAACAACGATTACAATATCATCCTTACATATATGAATTATTCAAAGCAAAGTCATCAATTTAGTCGACAATAGGTATTATTATTCGAGTCCTGAAGGACTAAGAAATTCACAAAAAGATGTAAAAAAAGAATATTTTGCCGCATTTCACACAGTGTTATCTAACCCCAAACTAAGCAAAGCTTGTACTATGGACCGATAACTATATGATAGAATACTTGTATATACTTTTTTTAGTAATTATATATAACATTTATAATACAATATAATACCCAGACTTATTATAGAACAAACATCAATATTCATCACACATCACACAATGTTTGTCTAGTGTGGAACTCGAACCCGCAACCTACAGCTTAGAAGGCAGGGTTAACTGCCAACTGAGTTATCGGGCGATCAAAATGTAATGTTGTTGTAATGTAACGTTCCAACTGGCTAGTACTAAGATTAACTGCTTATTATCAGTCTTTCAGCGTTTCCATGTATTAGTAGCACCAGAAAACACTCCAATCTTAGTTAATTTACGATAACAAGGAAGAGGCTATATGAATTAAAATTTAGAGCAGCTGCTAGAATCCTGAGGCCGATTGAAAAAAAATTCAAACAATATCTGTGTTTATGCTTACGTAAATAGAAAATCTAATGAAAATTTATTCAATATATCAAATGCAGTATCTTGAAATAATAACTGAATCAAATAAATCCAAGATTTTACACATAATCAGCAATGCATTGCGTGTAGCGCTGAGACATGCCATGCATCTCCATTCTGCGCTTTAGCCGGAAAGCCAGGCTCATAAAAAAGTTATATTATATTGATAGCGGTTTATACCTGGAATTAGTGTATTAAATCTTATATATTCTTACATCTATCTAATATATTATAATATTCTCAAGATTAATTAGATTTGATACGATTTTTAATTTTGATAGATGACAGTAATTTCATAGTTATGATGACTCTATTTACCATTCACAACGGTTTTGTCGTGATTTCTTTATTGATTGCAAAAGTATCATCTATTAATACGACTTCAAAAAAAGAGGGGGGTTCTCAATTCGACTGTATTCTTTTTATGTTTGTAACTTAAAAACTGGAGTTTTGGCGGGAAAACGAAAGATCACGTCGCTGCATTGTATTATTTTCCAAAACCTGTGTTATTTTTAGAGTTAGTGCATAAAATTATTCGCATTTTATTCGTTAAGTGCTGAATTACAGGAATGAGTGTGGGAAAGTGGTATAATGATGGTGAAACTTTTTTTCCGTGTTGTTTCCAAAATTCCATAGAAGCTTCTGGTAAAGTTGCCACCACTTTACTAGGAGTATGACTTGACTTGACTAGACTATGACTTAACTTGATGACTTGGACTGTGACTTGACACATTATATAATATAAATTAACATGAAAAATTAATAATTACTTGACACCGGCTAAATACACGTGTAGAGCCAAAACAAAACAAAAAAAAACCTTAAAACTTTCGACTGGTTGAACCGATTCTTTTATATCTTTACCTATGAAATTGCCGTTTTGTTAGAAAAAAGTTAAAGTATTTTTTTTTCGAACTTATTTATTTCTTTTATTCAAAGTAATCACCCCTGCAATCAATGCATCTTTGCCAACGCTGTGGCTGTTTATGGATGCCCTTCTTGAAAAAATCAGCAGGACGGGAGACAACAAACTCTTCAAAGGCGTTTTGTACTGCCTCTCGGGAATTGAATTTTTTTCCCGCTAAAAAGTTGTCCAAATTTTGGAAAAAGTAATAGTCGGTAGGCGCAAGATCTGGCGAGTATGGCGGATGAGGGAGAGCTTCCAAACCCAACTCATGCAGCTTAGAGACGGTCTGTTGTGCAGTATGGGGTCGCGCGTTGTCGTGAAGTAGCAGTGGAGACGACCGATTGACCAAAGCTGGTTGCAGACGTGCGAGTTTCGCCATCATTGTGGTCAGTTCTTCAATGTACACATCTGCAGTAATGCTCTCGCCGTTTTGTAAAAAGATATGATGAATTACACCAGCATTAGACCACCAAACTGTGACCATCACCTTTCTAGGGGTCATTTTTCGTTTTGCACATTGCTTTGGTACCGAACCAGGATCTAACCAACTTGCTGAGCGCTTTCGATTGTCAAAAAGAATCCATTTTTCGTCGCACGTAACAATTCGGTTCAAAATTCCTTCATTTCTGTGCCTGTTAAGCAGCGCAAGGCAAGTCACGACGCGTACGTTGCGCTGGCGATCGTTAAGTTCGTGGGGCACCCATCTTTCAAGCTTTTTTATCTTGCCAATCTGTCGCAAATGGACCAATATTGTTTTGATGCTAACATCAAAAGCTGCTGCCAGCTCAGCTGTAGATTGAGATTCATCAGCTTCCACAATCGCCTTTAATTCATCATTGTTGACCAAAGTTTCCGGACGACCACGAGGTTCATTTTTCAAGTCAAAATTCCCAGAACGGAACCGAGCAAACCAATAACGGGTTGTACGTTCGTTTGTACAGTTCTCTCCGTAAACGTCGTTGATGTTACGTGTCGTTTGTGCCGCGTTGGTGCCACGACGGAACTCATATTCCATAATTACACGAAATTTCAAAGTATCCATTATGAGGAAAAATGTTGAAATGTAATGAAAATACAACGCTAATCAATAAACAAAAGACTTACATTGTAAATAGAATGTCATATTTTTAGAACAAAATTAATTTGAATTTAGAATTCATAGCCTATCAAAACTTTTTTTTGTTTGAAAAAGTCTGTACTGCAATACGGCAATTTCATAGGTAAAGACCTATTATTTGGAAGCTGGTGCTTCCCTGTGGTCTCATTAGAATTTGATCAAGATCTGATGGGTAGTTTTCAAGCTATCCTTAATTATGTATATTTCTACTTCAACTACATTGATTATGTTCTCATTTTTGTGATAAACAAATGCGTTGGGATTGAAGCCGGTTGGACTCTTTTTTAAAAAGGAATTATAGAACATACATTCTAGGTGCAGTTTACTTAGTCAATTTTAATAAGACATAACGACTGCTTTTTTTTTTTTAATATTTATATTTAATAGATTTTGTTAAAGAAACAAAGGTCAAATTTTGGGAGTAAAGATGATGGACATATTAGCATGTGATTATATGGAAATTAAATCAAATTTCAATCACTGGTATTGTCGATATGGTTTAATTCCAGTAATAAGCAAAGCAAAATAAAAAAAAAAAATAGTGTAAAATGGCGCCTATTGTTCTACAATGCAATTTATATCTAGACGAGCTTCTGCCCGCAGCTTCGCCCGCTGCGTGGCCTATGGGAAAATAATTCAACCACACATTTCACCCTCTTAAGGGTGGAATTTCGAAAAATCCTTTCTTAGCAGATGCCTACGGCATAACATCCACCTGCATGCCAAATTTCAGCCCGATCCGTCCAATGGTTTGGGCTGTGCGTTGATAGATCACTATGTCAGTCAGTCAGTCAGTCACCTTTGAGTTATATATTAGGTCTTTACCTATGAAATTGCCGTTTTGTTTGAAAAAAGTTAAAGTATTTTTTTTTCGAACTTATTTATTTCTTTTATTCAAAGTAATCACCCCTGCAATCAATGCATCTTTGCCAACGCTGTGGCAGTTTATGGATGCCCTTCTTGAAAAAATCAGCAGGACGGGAGACAACAAACTCTTCAAAGGCGTTTTGTACTGCCTCTCGGGAATTGAATTTTTTTCCCGCTAAAAACTTGTCCAAATTTTGGAAAAAGTAATAGTCGGTAGGCGCAAGATCTGGTGAGTATGGCGGATGAGGGAGAGCTTCCAAACCCAACTCATGCAGCTTAGAGACGGTCTGTTGTGTAGTATGGGGTCGCGCGTTGTCGTGAAGTAGCAGTGGAGACGACCGATTGACCAAAGCTGGTTGCAGACGTGCGAGTTTCGCCATCATTGTGGTCAGTTCTTCAATGTACACATCTGCAGTAACGCTCTCGCCGTTTTGTAAAAAGCTATGATGAATCACACCAGCACTAGACCACCACACTGTGACCATCACCTTTCTAGGGGTCATTTTTCGTTTTGCACATTGCTTTGGTACCGAACCAGGATCTAACCAACTTGCTGAGCGCTTTCGATTGTGAAAAAGAATCCATTTTTCGTCGCACGTAACAATTCGGTTCAAAATTCCTTCATTTCTGTGCCTGTTGCAGCGCAAGGCAAGTCTCGACGCGTACGTTGCGCTGGCGATCGTTAAGTTCGTGGGGCACCCATCTATCAAGCTTTTTTATCTTGCCAATCTGTCGCAAATGAACCAATATTGTTTTGATGCTAACATCAAAAGCTGCTGCCAGCTCAGCTGTAGATTGAGATTTATCAGCTTCCACAATCGCCTTTAATTCATCTTGTGGACCAAAGTTTCCGGACGACCACGAGGTTCATTTTTCAAGTCAAAATTCCCAGAACGGAACCGAGCAAACCAATAACGGGTTGTACGTTCGTTTGTACAGTTCTCTCCGTAAACGTCGTTGATGTTACGTGTCGTTTGTGCCGCGTTGGTGCCACGACGGAACTCATATTCCATAAATACACGAAATTTCAAAGTATCCATTATGAGGAAAAATGTTGAAATGTAATGAAAATACAACGCTAATCAATAAACAAAAGACTTATATTGTAAATAGAATGTCATATTTTTAAAACAAAATTAATTTGAATTTAGAATTCATAGCCAATCAAAACTTTTTTTTTGTTTGAAAAAGTCTGTACTGCAATACGGCAATTTCATAGGTAAAGACCTATTATAATAGGTCTTTACCTATGACATTCTATTTACAATATAAGTCTTTTGTTTATTGATTAGCGTTGTATTTTCATTACATTTCAACATTTTTCCTCATAATGGATACTTTGAAATTTCGTGTAATTATGGAATATGAGTTCCGTCGTGGCGCCAACGCGGCACAAACGACACGTAACATCAACGACGTTTACGGAGAGAACTGTACAAACGAACGTACAACCCGTTATTGGTTTGCTCGGTTCCGTTCTGGGAATTTTGACTTGAAAAATGAACCTCGTGGTCGTCCGGAAACTTTGGTCAACAATGATGAATTAAAGGCGATTGTGGAAGCTGATGAATCTCAATCTACAGCTGAGCCGGCAGCAGCTTTTGATGTTAGCATCAAAACAATATTGGTCCATTTGCGACAGATTGGCAAGATAAAAAAGCTTGATAGATGGGTGCCCCACGAACTTAACGATCGCCAGCGCAACGTACGCGTCGAGACTTGCCTTGCGCTGCTTAACAGGCACAGAAATGAAGGAATTTTGAACCGAATTGTTACGTGCGACGAAAAATGGATTCTTTTTGACAATCGAAAGCGCTCAGCAAGTTGGTTAGATCCTGGTTCGGTACCAAAGCAATGTGCAAAACGAAAAATGACCCCTAGAAAGGTGATGGTCACAGTTTGGTGGTCTAGTTCTGGTGTGATTCATCATAGCTTTTTACAAAACGGCGAGAGCATTACTGCAGATGTGTACATTGAAGAACTGACCACAATGATGGTGAAACTCGCACGTCTGCAACCAGCTTTGGTCAATCGGTCGTCTCCACTGCTACTTCACGACAACGCGCGACCCCATACTGCACAACAGACCGTCTCTAAGCTGCATGAGTTGGGTTTGGAAGCTCTCCCTCATCCGCCATACTCACCAGATATTGCGCCTACCGACTATTACTTTTTCCAAAATTTGGACAACTTTTTAGCGGGAAAAAAATTCAATTCCCGAGAGGCAGTACAAAACGCCTTTGAAGAGTTTGTCGTCTCCCGTCCTGCTGATTTTTTCAAGAAGGCCATCCATAAACTGCCGCAGCGTTGGCAAAGATGCATTGATTGCAGGGGTGATTACTTTGAATATAAGAAATAAATAAGTTCGAAAAAAAAATACTTTAACTTTTTTCAAACAAAACGGCAATTTCATAGGTAAAGACCTAATATTTAGATAGAGGAAAGTAGTGAAATGTCATTATTATTGCTCGAAATTGAGTTGAAAATGGAAATGGAGCCATTCGACACAAACGTATTGACGTCATTACTTTTTTAATACATTAATAACTCCAAAAGGAAGACAAAGCTGACGCCATCGGATACCTTTTGTATGTCTTCTTTATGAAAGTTAAAACTCGATGATAACCAAAAGCTTTTACCGAAAAAATAAACAGCAAAGCAAACATTTAGTCATTAAAATATCAAAACGCGCCTTTGTTCCAAATACCTTTCAAAGAGTATATTTATTTGTAAATCTTTAAATAATTTTGTTTCAATTAGATATTTTGGTATAAATGTATTACTCACGTGAAATCCAGTGGGATCATGCTTTAAAATACTGTCGATTTTGTTGTGCGAAATCCTAAACTTAACACAATTTGATAGATTTAAAACTGTTGCTGTCCTTTTCATTTAAATCGAAATGACCAGGACCGCAATGGTTTTTATATTGTCAGATTATTTTAGAAGTTTGTATAGCAGAATATATACTACTAGTTGCGCCACGCGGTTTCACCCGCGGATAAAAAGTAATTTAATTATTTGCTCGTCCCACAGGAAAATTTCACTTTTCCGAGATAAAATGTAGCCTATATGTTAATCCAGTATATAAGCTGTATAAGCTGTCTTGGTACCGAATTTTATCCAAATCCATTCAGCCGTTTGAGCGTGAAGGAGTAACAAACATACATACAAACACATACAAACTTTCGCTTTTATAATATTAGTCTGAAGTCTGATATTCTGATTACAAGTAAACAAAAATAAGTCCAAGAGTAATGTATGTAAAGACAGAATCTACGTAATGAAGCCATTTATTTGCGAAATGAATGCTGTCGCTGAATGAATTTAGTATATTTCAATTTCAATAAAGTAGCAAATGTCAAATATACGAATTTTGATTGGATTTCATGTTTTACTAGTGTACAAATATTTTAATATGGGACAATTACAGGTTTATTTTATAGAGGTGCCCTGCGGCTTTTCTGTTTTTTCCCAGCAATTTTCCGATTTTCCAGGATAAAACTATCCTTTACTGACCCCGGACATAGAAGCAACTTGTGAACGAATTCAAGGAAAGGAAGGAAAATCGGTTCTGTCGTTTTGCTTGAAATCTAGACAAACGGTCAACGGTTTACGTTTACTTATTGAGAAGGATTTTAGGTTTCAGCAAACCTATCCACTAAATTTATATATTCCATTCTATAGTAACTAGTATCGTATTATTAAGATTTTTTTTTCTTCCGTAGTTAGTTACGAACCATCGCCTTTGTACGCGGCTGAAAGGGAATTTTCGAATTATAGTGCACAAAGACAACAAAATGTAAAAGATGCATTTATTAGAACTTAAAGACCTATCTAATTAATTTAACCCTTTTTTTTGTTTTGTTTTGGCCCCACATTTTTGTGTATTTAGCCAGTGTCAAGTAATTGATAATTTCTCAAATTAAGTAACATTAGATATATATATACTTTGTGTCAAGTCAAGTCACAGTCCAAGTCATCAAGTTAAGTCATAGTCTAGTTTAGTAAAGTCATACCCCTAGTAAAGTGGGTGGCTACTTTACCAGAAGCTTCTTCTGGAATTTTGAAAACAACACGAAAAGAAACGTTTCACCATTGTTATACCACTTTCCCACACTCATGCATGTAATCCAGCACTAACCGAATTAAATGCCACCAATGTTATGCACTAACACTGAAAATAACACAAGTTTTGGAAAATAATACAACGCGGCGACGCGATTTTTTTCGTTTTCCCGCCAAAACCTCAGCCTCAGCCTTGATACTCGTACATACATGAAACTCTTGATGTCATCATTTAATCAATAATCGTCTGTATTTCTGAAGCTTTGTCATCTCCCTGAACGTTACCGACCACACCCGAGCCGGAAGGGGAATCAATGCCCTTCAAATCCACAGCCGCACACCGATGAATATTTACTACGTAGATGCTCACGTCCGATGACATGTCATCGGCGTAGATTGATCCACAGTTACTCGGGCGGTAGGCGGTAGCATAGACGGTGACGAGACGGTGACGTCACGGGAGCGCCGGCCGCGCCGCAGATGGGCTAATAGCTAGTACGGGGCGGGTCATCACACTGGCCAGGTGCGTTCACACTGGAACATTGCTGTTTCCAGCGCCTTAGTTCCCCGATTTCCGCGTGCGTTGTCATTTCCTAAACAAATGAGCTATAACTGCGGCATTGGTATTTATTTCCTTAGTATTCAATGCTTCGATATTTCAAAAATGTGCAAGGGTCTTAATAATAATAATAATATGCGTGGACATCTCACACAACGCCCCAAACTAAGCAAAGCTTGTATTATGGAAACCAGATTACTGAAACAATACTTCAATACTTTTTGTTTGTAAATACATGCATATAATACAATATAACACCCATTAGTTATATTAGAATGATTAGCTATCTCTCTATTAGAATGATTGCATTCATATGTCTAATAAGACATTTTTTTTTTTGACATTGATTTTTTTTTTTCATATGCATTCATATGTCTTATTAGACATATGAATGCATATGAAAAAAAAAATCTCAAAGGTGTTGAATGCAGTCGCCGTAATCGAAATCGGCTATCGAATAATTATGACGAAGACAAATAGGTATAATTAGATTTAAACCATTTTTTGTTAAAAAAAAAATGCAGGCGTAGATTAAACCTACACAATCGATTGACACTTAATCAAAAGGCTTTGTTAAGATTTAAAGGTTAAAAACCCGAAACGCTAAAATTTAGGTTAACTCACGGGCATTTGTTTTTATCATACGTGCAGAGCGTCGGCAATAACATTTTCATATATAAAGACGGTTCTTTTAAAAAATTATAAATGGGGTGTTAAAGATTTTATGAATAAACGCGGATGAAACCACGTGCTGTATCTACTATCATACTAAAATACTCTTTCACTTCTTCAACATATCGACAATAGAGCAGTTATTGTAATGTTTCATTGGAAGAGTTGTTCAGCACAACACAGTGAAACCTAATTTGCTAAACAGCAAAATTTTGCTAATGAGCATGTATCATTTATTTAATTAATTAATAGTAAACTGAGTTTTTTTTTTGCGCCCAATAAATAAATATTCTATTCTATTCTATAATTATCTTTGCCAATACTGCAATTTCAATCAAGAAACTGCCATTTCGTCTCGCGCTTCCAGGCCATCTCATTGTAGTTCTAGGATTCTAAGATTACAATTACAGCTAAACGAAACAACGACCTATGTGGGCGTCGCCGGGGTAAAATATTCTGAGCTAGGTCAGCCGTTGCCGCGCTGCTCTATTCTATACAAGTTGTTTATTTTATTTATAACTTTTTTTTTATGTTAAGGGATGACGCGACGAGCTAACCGTTCGCCTGATGTTAAGCGACACGGCTGCCCATATCAGTTGCAGTGTCACTCGGAACTCTAAAGTATAGAGTTTCGCGTGACACTGCACTGCGCACGTCATCCTGAGACGTCAACACAATCTAGTAACAAGATTACTAGACTGTGAGATCAGGTCATAAAGTCTCATTTGCCCAGTAATTTCACTAGCTACAGTGCCCTTCAAACCGGAACACAGTAGTGCTTGCGCACTACTGCTTGGCGGCAGAATAACTGGCAAAGCGGTACCTAGACGACTTTGCAGAAAAGTCCTACCACCTAGTAAATTCCACCTACCACCTACTGAATTCTATTTATGTAAAAAACGTGATTCTATTTTGTTTCCTTGTAAACGCTTATTTTCAACTCACGTGCTTGGTGTTAATGAGTTTTCAATAGACGCACAACATCCTAATAGTTCGTAAAGTTTTAGATACTAAGAAAGGGGATTTTTCATATCCTTACTAATATTATAAACGCGAAAGTTTGTATGTATGGATGTTTGCTACTCTTTCGCGCAAAAACTACTGAATGGATTTTAATGAAACTTTTAATGCAGATAGCTTATACGCTAGATTAACACATAGGATACTTTTTAACCGCGAGTGTAACCACGAGGTGCAACTAGTTGGTACATAATTTCATAATATACTAGAGTATAACAATACAGCCTTATTATACAACTCTAGTACTAGTATATGTTATCTGTGACTCTATCATACCTTTATTTATACAATAATAACGCAATGATGTAAAACATTTATGGTTAATAAGGTAGATTTTTCTTCTTCTTGAATGTTTTATTGCATGCAAATTCAGAGCACTAATAATTTTCCCAATGTAAATCAGCTCTTTTAGACCATGAAAAGCTGTTTTCCCGTAGTGAGGGGATTTGCACGAGGTGCTCGCGTTTCTGTGGCTCTATCTCTTACTACCTCTGAATGTTACGATTTTTAGTTTAGTACCGATATTGCTAAACTAAGCTTATGCAAATAAACTTTAGTGAAATTTAAGAACATTTATTGATACTTACGTTCTGTATGCTATTATTTTGTGTTAAGATAATTTGAAGTAATAAGGAAGACCGCAATGCAGAGAAAACATGACTTTATTGACCATACATGACCTTAAACCAAATCAAGTGCTAACATAACCAAACGTTTCAAAATTTGCTTAATGTTATGTTCTGCAAATAAATTCTATAGATTATGTGCAACTATTTGCAAACTGCAATCCTCTTATTGTTTCTAATGGATGTATTTTATTTTCATTTATCATACAAAATATTCATACCAAAAAGTAATCACAGGAACTGTTTTAATTATTCATTATGGAAGTCATACTGTTACTCAATCTATGATAGTGTGGGAGCGAGACGCGATGCTGAAGCGAGACGGAGTCGTGTCTGTGAGCTCCGCGCAGCTGTGCTAAGGACGGTCGGTGACCCCAGCGCTGCGGCTGGTGAACTTCGAATCTCGTGCGTGTTTTTATTGTTTCATCCATATTTTGTTCCACGGCCGCGATGTAGTGATTACCGATTATTGATTAAATTTCGTGTTCCGCAATTACTTTAGTGTTATGTTATTTTAATGCAGTATTTGTGTTTTGTTATTTTAATGCAGTATTCGCGTGAAGTTTGGAGGTGAGTGATTAATTAGTTACGTTATATTATTCCCATTTCTGTTGTTACAGTTTGTGGGTTATAGGTTATTATTTTCAATTTACAGTAGTTTACGTAGTTTGTCCAGTGGAACTAATAGTTTATATGTTAATATAACCTTAGGTGACTTATAATACAAGTCTATTTGTCTAGTTTAGTTTTGTATTAACGATTATAAAATACTTATGTTTAATGTAATAAACACCTTAGAAAAAACCACAAATCTGCTAATGTGAAAATTGGCACCTTAGACTATTTTCTAAAACTTATCTTAATACAAGTTATCCTTTTGTAAAACATGTTTAAATTTTATTACATACTAGTTGCGCCCCGCGGTTTAACCCGTGGATAAAAAGTATTTTAATTATTTGCTCATCCCACGGAAACATTTCACTTTTTCGGGATAAAATGCAGCCTATATGTTAATACGGTGTATAAGCTATCTTGGTACCGAAATTCATCCAAATCCATTCAGCCGTTTGAGCGTGAAGGGGTAACAAACATACACACATACAAACTTTCACCTTTATAATATTAGTGTGATTATTTATTGTGTTTGTGTGTGTATTGTTGTCTTGGTCTACCTATGTACCAATGTAAACCAGATTAACTATAATTTCTGATTCTAGAGATGATAGTTCTACCTTTTTATTGAAGAGACATGTTTCAACATAAAATAATGTTGTGTTGTAGGTGGTTACGGTGTATTTTAATGTGTAGCTTAAAAATTTTCGTCCGATAACTCACCTACTGCTATTTTGATTAAAAATTTACTTTTTTTTTACGATTGCAACACGTTAAGTTATTTAGCTTTGAGAATATTCATTTCAGTGAAACAATACGTTTTGTACAATTTCCTGTCTACATCGAAAGTGTTTTGTTTCACGATCAAATAGCTGCCTACATTGTTGCAAGCATGCGATGCGGTTGTTAATTACATGCAGATGTAAGATATACATAATTACTAATAAACAATGCATAGCAGTGGAATAGCTACTCAGTGTTTTCTCTTGTTTTATCTTTGTCTATTTCAAGCTTGATAGAGAGAAACAAAATTCTAAATTTAACCCGACACGTTTAAGAATTTTTATACATATTGCACCAAAAAGTGTCAAGTCTGAGAGAATCTAATCGGAATAATGAAATAATGAAATGTTTCATAATTTGTAACGATCCCTTACGCCAGTCAGGATCAAACCGGAATAAAAATTAAATATTCAAGCCTGTATTATAGAACTATGCTCAGTTTTCGATTGATGCTCAAGTAGAGATTTCATTCACTATTTAATAATAATAATAATAAATAACGCCCAACGATCATATACATAAATCCTGGACCCTAACTAGGATTCTATACTGTGTCTATAGGGACCAATAACTACGAGGACCATGGTCCCACCCAGACTCAGAATAAATATTTGCGCTTTTTTTCTGTGTACAAATATTTATCCTACTGCGGGAATCGAACCCGCTGCCTCCGCTATTTGATCATGTTGTGAATGAAATTTCATCTTGAGTACAGATTCATGACTGAGCTGTTCTGTGATACGGGCCTAAAATAGGAATAAGCATCGAAGGTGGCGCCTTCAAAACTTGTAGGTGAAGTTAAAAGAGAAACACGAACTTCTACAATCACACAGTATTTATTAAATACTATCACATCTACATCACCCGCAATATTTGAATAACGACCGGGAAATCCTCTCTAACCTTTCGTTACGTTATTCATTATTCAAGGAAATATTTATTATTAATATTAGGTCTTTACCTATGAAATTGCCGTTTTGTTTGAAAAAAGTTCAGGTATTTTTTTTTCGAACTTATTTATTTCTTTTATTCATAGTAATCACCCCTGCAATCAATGCATCTTTGCCAACGCTGTGGCAGTTTATGGATGCCTTTCTTGAAAAAATCAGCAGGACGGGAGACAACAAACTCTTCAAAGGCGTTTTGTACTGCCTCTCGGGAATTGAATTTTTTTCCCGCTAAAAAGTTGTCCAAATTTTGGAAAAAGTAATAGTCGGTAGGCGCAAGATCTGGTGAGTATGGCGGATGAGTGAGAGCTTCCAAACCTAACTCATGCAGCTTAGAGACGGTCTGTTGTGCAGTATGGGGTCGCGCGTTGTCGTGAAGTAGCAGTGGAGACGACCGATTGACCAAAGCTGGTTTCAGACGTGCGAGTTTCGCCATCATTGTGGTCAGTTCTTCAATGTACACATCTGCAGTAATGCTCTCGCCGTTTTGTAAAAAGCTATGATGAATCACACCAGCACTAGACCACCGAACTGTGACCATCACCTTTCTAGGGGTCATTTTTCGTTTTGCACATTGCTTTGGTACCGAACCAGGATCTAACCAACTTGCTGAGCGCTTTCGATTGTCAAAAAGAATCCATTTTTCGTCGCACGTAACAATTCGGTTCAAAATTCCTTTATTTCTGTGCCTGTTAAGCAGCGCAAGGCAAGTCTCGACGCGTACGTTGCGCTGGCGATCGTTAAGTTCGTGGGGCACCCATCTATCAAGCTTTTTTATCTTGCCAATCTGTCGCAAATGGACCAATATTGTTTTGATGCTAACATCAAAAGCTGCTGCCAGCTTAGCTGTAGATTGAGATTCATCAGCTTCCACAATCGCCTTTAATTCATCATTGTTGACCAAAGTTTCCGGACGACCACGAGGTTCATTTTTCATGTCAAAATTCCCAGAACGGAACCGAGCAAACCAATAACGGGTTGTACGTTCGTTTATACAGTTCTCTCCGTAAACGTCGTTGATGTTACGTGTCGTTTGTGCCGCGTTGGTGCCACGACGGAACTCATATTCCATAATTACACGAAATTTCAAAGTATCCATTATGAGGAAAAATGTTGAAATGTAATGAAAATACAACGCTAATCAATAAACAAAAGACTTATATTGTAAATAGAATGTCATATTTTTAAAACAAAATTAATTTGAATTTGGAATTCATAGCCAATCAAAACTTTTTTTTGTTTGAAAAAGTCTGTACTGCAATACGGCAATTTCATAGGTAAAGACCTATTATATATGTTAAGGAAAACCATTCTAATCTACACAAAATTACAGGAAAAAAAATCCGACATCATTTATTTGTTTTTTTTTTTTTCACGCGTAATAACAGTTGCTGTTGGCAAGTTATATAAAGACTAGTTACGCCCCGCAGTTTCACCCGGGTGGTGAAAACGTTCAAATTTTCTTATTTTTTTCTTTGTGATATGATAAACACAACAAAAAAGTATTAGCGAATTATGTTCTATCCGTTCACACGTGATGCGATGCCCAAGGGAAATAGATTTTTAATTTCAATAAATTTATATATATATATATATATATAGATTTTTTATCAACTGTAGAACTGTTGTAAATAATTTTAATTTAAGACACGAGTAACTGCTCTTATGCATTCCTAAAGGTATAAACAAATGCTTAATATGATTATGACTTATTGTATGTGAGCATAATAGTTCATAAGTGCATGCGCATAGGGAATATTTAATTGAATAATCATGGACTTTTAATTTTTATGGGGAGGTTTCAGCAGTAGAAGTCTTCCGGCTGATGATGATGATGATGGTGGGCTTTTATTGTGGCAACGGAGGGCAAATTTTTGTGGTATAATTAATTAAATGTATTTAAACAATATTTCCTCTTGTTCTCACCACTTTCCTGAACTAATGATTGTTATGGGTAAAACCAGTCGGAATTCATCGCTCTAAAAGGTGTAGGTAAATACATAAAAAATATTGTAATGATAAGCAAGAACACAAAAAGAGAAGTGTCATTATTGCACAAATATCATTAATGTTTTGGGAATAGTTTTAAAGTAGTTTTGGTGCTACTGTAGGAATCGTTTTGGCCCCATTGAGTAAATAGATTTACTGCTATTGTAGAAATAGTTTTGGTCCTATTGGGGAAATAGGTTTGGTGCTATTGTAGAAAAAGTTTTGGTCCTATTGGGGAAATAGGTTTGGTGCTATTGTAGAAATAGTTATGGTGCTTTGTAGGAATAGTTTTGGTCCTATTGGGGAAATAGGTTTGGTGCTATTGTAGAAATAGTTATGGTGCTTTGTAGGAATAGTTTTGGTTATATTGGGGAAATAGGTATTGTACTATTGGGGAAATATATTTGGTAGTTTGTTGAAATAATTTAGGTCCTATTGGGGTAATAGGTTTGTTGCTTCAGTAGGAATAGTTTAAGTGATATTGTGGGAATAATTTTTATGCTATTGTAGGAATTTTTTTTTTTGGAGGGGGGATATGCCCTCGCACTTCCCTGCCACCACGCGGGTGGTGGCAGGAGGTATGTGGGACTCGAACCCACTAAAAACCCCCGTGAGATCTCGTCCGCCATACCGGGGCATGCCGTTGTAGGAATACCTACTATATCCTTCTTTATCCTGATCTCTAATTATCCTTACATCTAAACTTAGTTCAAACTATCATTTAATTTATAGTAAAGATGTATGTATTACAAGCTATTTTTAAAATGCTAAAAAAGTGTTCATGCCTTCTTGAGTTGCCACGATGCCATCAGCCAACTATTTTCCTTTATGAGAAAGAAGGAAAACAGAATGTTGACTATTCCGTATTGTACAGGAAAGAGACTTCATTAATACGCGGAACAGTTTAATGTGTATTGGTTTTAGTTTAGATACAGATGTTGAGGTTATATTTAAAATGTTAGGCAGTATTATTATTACAGTACATGCTATTGCTGCTTACTCGACTGTACAAATGGTGTGACATTGAAAATGACGTCATCTGGAATTCCTCTTCTCACATTCATAATGTAGGCATATCACAGGTCATTGCCATTGTCACTCGTTGCCTCGAGTGAGAAACCTCTTAAAATACCTCACTTGGTCTAATCTTGTGATATGTTGGTATTGTTAATGCTTACGTCAACAAGTGAATGTTAGTTAAACGATACGTGCCATGAAAGATACAAGATAATTTCAAAAGTTATCTATAAATTGGTGATCGATTGTTATACAGCATTTTGCAGTGTTATTCTATCCACCGTTAGTCGCAGCAGTAGCTAACATTATAAGTATGCTATTTATATAGGCTATAGAACCTTGATATATTTTAGGCTATGCAATATCCCAGTCATAACCGTCTTATTCAATGTTTCTGCCAGCCGTCGTAAAGCTGCGTTTGGATTGGCTGACGCGACCGGTCTAGCACTCCAGCTAGGCGTAACTTAGCTTAAGCTTAGTTCAAACAATCACAATTTTCCATAGGTTCCTTCAATTAATAGTTTCTATGACACACACACACACACACACGACACACACACAAACACACTCACTCACTCACTCAAACACACACACTAACTCACACACACACACGCACACACACGACACACACTCAAACACACTCACTTACTCACTCAAACACACACACTGACTCACACACACATGCACAAGCACACACACACACACACACGCCATATACAAGTATTTATCATACATAGTTTTACCCATGGACTCATTAACTTGTGTACTCCTTTTATGTCCATAAATGATTGTTTGATTTGACTCCTTGGTAACGGATCAACTCCACCACCCACTGGTGCGTGGTGGCGGTACTAGTTGGACACACTCACTTTTGATAGAAATTGTCTTATACGAGAGGGGCGCTGGTAGCAGAGACTTAAAAAAAGTTGATACTCATTGATTCCAGAATCAAAGTTATCAGCAAAGGTCATGGCCAGAAATTTCTTTAATTTTTGGACTAGTCCTTTTTAAGTATCAAAGGCTAAGTACATGTTTTAGCCATTACAGCAAATTTTTTGGTTCTTGAAATTGTGTCTGTGTAGTGAACAACAACGGAAACCTTGCATTCCGACTCATTGTTCGAGTCTGACATTGAAAATGACGTCACGTTGACGCCTGGATTCCATTCCGAATAGTGCTATCGCAGGTCAATGCCCCGGGTGACGAACTGTGAGTACCTAGTTTGCCTACTAGCTATACTGATATGACGACCAAAATAGGTACTGAATCAGACTCGATGCTATAATATTGTAATGGTCAACATTCATGTTTATTTTACAACAAACATTATAAATTACTAGTTGCGCCCCGCGGTTTCACCCGCAGATAAAAAGTATTTTAATTATTTGCTCATCCCACGGGAAAATTTCACTTCTCCGGGATAAAATGTAGCCTATATGTTAATCCAGTGTATAAGCTATCTTGGTACCGAATTACACCCAAATCCATTCATCGGTTTGAGCGTAAAGGAGTAACAACATACATACACACATACAAACTTTCGCCTTTATAATATTAGTGTGAAGTGTGATTTTGCATTCTCAGCTTCTTAAGGCTAATTTAAAAATGATTTTGCTTTATGTGTTAATTGTAAACGATGGTCGTATATTATAATAATATTTATTCAAAAGAAAGAAAATTCTATAATTATCTATCTCCATATATTTATTTATCTATTATTTATCTTTCATTTTTAAGGTTAATGAACCAGGAATGAAACTTTCCAATGTCAGAATAAAAGACTATTACTTTTCAACCGACATAAAACAAGGAGAAGGTTTTCAATTCGACTGTATTTTTTTAATTATGTTGTTTACCACCACCTTGTTGGGACCACACGGGAAGCACTAGCTTTCAAATAAAAAAAGCACCATCAAAATCGGTTCACTCAGTCGAAAGTTCTGAGGTAACAAATCTAAAAAAAGCAGTTGAACTGAGTCCTTTTTTTATACTTAAGCCGGTTGAAAAGGAATTATTATACGTATCAAATGAATTGAATATAACACATTATCGTTTTATTTTCACATTAGCGTGTAAACAACAATGTGAGTGGACGTTTATCTGTACATGTGTACGGTATCTCGAGACTTAGGAGTCATTGTCACGGTAGAGCGGCCAGCGCTGTGTTTACAGACGTTATCAATAACATACATAGGTTGTGCTGCAGTGGGAGCTATGCTGGTAACAGAGCTACGCTAACAAAATGTTTAACCCCGAGTGAAACGGTATCTTTTAGGCAAGCATGTTCCAATATCGACCGCGTCATCACTCACCATCAGGTGAGGCAGTGGTCAAGCCTATCAAAAGTAAAAAAACTATAATTGGACGTTCCGCACTGTTGGGGCGTTTTGCTTCTTACACTTTCTAACCGGAGAGATCACTCTCGGGCAATAGTTGTGGTACTCGTATACCTAAATCATGAAAGTGTACGTAACAATCATCAGTTTAAAATGAAAACATTTACAACTGTGCAATGCATCAAAATAACCAAAACTTTAAAATCCTATCCCACTAATATTATAAATGCGAAAGTTTGTGTGTATATGTGAATGTCTGTTACAATTAAAACCTCTGAACTACTGAACCAACTTAATTGAAATTTGGTATGCAGTTGGCTTACATGCTGGATTAACACATAGAATACTTATATCCGCGAGTGAAACCGCGAGGTGCAAATTGTTTCTAATAATTATTGAAAAGGTTTATATAAAGTTGTGACTACACAAAGCTGAAAAAAACACGACAAAACCACTTGGAAAATACAGCAAAAGGTGTAGTCTCCATCTACTTTTTAACAATAGTTAGCAACAGTATTTAATTATTCCGAAATAAACCAACAAATTTGAAGAAACATTTACTCGTATTTTTTATATCTGTATTAAACTTTCCAGACTATATTATTGACTAGCCCTATAGCTCAGATGGACTCTACCTTCTGAGCTGTAGGTTGTGAGTTCGATACCCACCCAGGACAAACATTTGTGTGATGAAAATCGATAGTTTGTTCTGTGTCTGGTGGGTCTGTGTATTCTATACAAAAAGTTTCTAAGTATTCTATCAGTTATCTGGTTTACTTAGTGCAAGCTTTGGTTTATTTGGGGCTAATTGGCGCTGTGTGAAATGTCCACAAATATTTATTTAATTACTAGTTGCGCCTCGCGGTTTCACCCACGGATATAAAGTATTTTAATTATTTGCTCATCCCAAGGGAACATTTCACTTTTCCGGGATAAAATGTAGCCTATATGTTAATCCAATGTATAAGCTATCTTGATACTGAATTTCATCTAAATCCATTCAGCCGTTTGAGCGTGAAGGAGTAACAAACATACACATATACACACAAACACACATACAAACTTTCGCCTTTATAATATTAGTGTGAAGTGTGGTTTAATATAATACTATACTATAAAATCTGCTGTACTGTGTGTATAGGTGGGTCTAGCTACTTAATTCAGCTGTACTTACTATCGCGTATTCTGTGCCAGTTGTCCATGCGATGACGAATGTGGCATGACTTGAATATTTACGCGACGCATATCTCACAGTGCGCTACGATACTACCGTCTGCGGGTTCAAGTTCGGGCCTGCGACAATGAACTTGGCCGGCCGTGACTCATCATTGCTGTTACGAAACCATAAAGAGCACATCTGCAAATATACTTCTGCAAGCTTCTAGACTGCTCGTAAACTACGTGCTGTGTGCGATCAAACGTCACACAAGAGACAAGAGTTTCGACGGCTGAGAAAAAAACGCCAGTACTAAAGATTGTCAGTCATTGTACGTTAATACTTGACGCCCGCGCATTTTGTTCGCTTACACTTACTTTGTGTGTGACCGTGAGAATATGTGACGGTGAATAACAGTGTTATATTGTAAAGATAAAACAGGTCTATTCGCGCACAAAAATTATCAAAACATTATTTTGACTAACCTCGACGTTTCGACCAACATATTTATACATATTTACAATACGAGTTCAAGTCGCGAAAGTTTAAATAGTGTTATAACAGTGTTATAGTGATGAAAACGTGTTGAAAAGCACCCATCTTAATTGGTAAGCAGACGTGAATTATTTTTGAAGTAAAACTTCTTTACGCACGCTTGACTTGAGGAGTAAGCTGGTGAATGCGTTACAAGGCGAACGAAAGTTGAAAGTTGTTCGTTAACCTAGATCTTCATTGTCTACAAAGTTAAAAATTACTTTAAATTAGTATTAGTATGTTGGTATGTCCGGTAAGATGGCGACATTAACGTTAAACAAAGCAAAAATAAAATTAATACCGGCCGATAGATGGAGCCAAAGAAGTTTCAATTCAGTCTTGTGGTCGGTCTAATAAAGCACTCGTTTTTTACACGCACTGCATGTTTGTGAGATGAAAATATTTCAAAACGTTTTATACGTTGTAAAAATGTTGTTGGAAATATAATAGTAAATAACTACAAAGTAAAAACTAATGGTCGTTCACATACAAAAGCAGGTATATCGTGGTCATTATCCTACTTACATAACAAGTCTAAAGATTCAAGGGCAACTCGGTTATTTATATTCCAAGTTCGCTTAACCTTGGCCACAGATTGGGCGATAGTTAGTTTGTCCTTGGCATCAAAGACTTGGAGACATCGTCACATGGAAACACTCAGGTCGACGGAATGTTACTAACGGTACCGTAGCATGAAGCTTGACAAACTTTTATACAGTAGTAGTAGTTGTTAGGTATCAAATGTATATTTTTCGCACTAGAATATTTTATTCATTAATAATAATAATATAGCGCCCAACGACCACATACATAGATCCTGGACCCTAACTAGGATTCCATGTCTAGGAACCCAGGAACTACGAGAACCGTGGTCTCACAACACCCAAACTCAGAACAAGTATTTGCGCTTTTTTTTCTGTGCACAAATACTTGTCCTGCCGCGGGAATCGAAGCAGCTGCCTCCGGGTTATGAGCCGTCCTGCTCAACCACCACACCACATAGGCTGTCAATAATTGTCATGTCATTCACACTGCTTAATCATATTATTAAAGACTTTCATTTGAATGTTTTGTTTAGTTGTCCTTGAATAAGACAGTGGGTTGCATATTTTTGTGCCTTTGAAAAAATACATAATAACACATTCAATATGATTCCTAAGGAGGAGGTTCTCAATTCGACTTTTTTTTTTAAGTTTCTTACCTCAGTACTTTCGATTGGGTAAACCGATTTCGATGAATTTATTTTTATTTGAAAGATGTTGCTTTCCGTGTGGTCCTATTTTAATTTGGTCTAGTTCTGACAACGGCATCTATGAGTGAACCATGTAAGTCTGAAATCGGTTTTTTACGCTATATATTATTACTATAATATAGTTTAAATCCATAACCAGGACCGTTTTCCGAGACGAAAGTGCTAAAAATAGCCTATTTGCAATAAAATCCTTTGACTTTGACTTTATATAAGTGACAGCCAGCCTGAATACAAATCTTGCCAAATTACCTACTTACCGGTTAAATGGTGATGTCACCGCGTATCCAATGTCATTGTCAAAGCCACATCATAACGCAGGTGCTACCTACGGTCAGAACATGTGAATGTGAACATCGGCGATGTCCTCCGACATATTGAACAAACAGTTATGTGGAGGCAATAACATTTTTGTTTTTCGTCCGGTGACTTGTGTGTAATTGGCTTGATGCTTAGTTCTCATTGTGATCACGTTGTGGTACAAATAATCTAATGATGCACTCATTCACATCAATAAATAACAGGCACTTAATAATGATATAATAATAATATTCCCACTGGAACGTTGGTTTTAATAACAAAAAACATATCTATATATATAAAAGAAAGTCGTGTTAGTTACACTATTTATAACTCGAGAACGGCTGAATCGATTTGGCTGAAAATTAGTGGGGATGTAGCTTAGAACCAGGAGACGGACATAGGACATACTTTTTATCCCGTTCGACCGCGTTTTACTAATTTACCCGTGCGAAGTCGCGGCGGGTCAACTAGTATACTATAATTTTAAATCGTCTTCTTTTGGTTAATAAAAATAATTTGCTTAACCCTATCACATATAACTTCAAACAATACTATGCTGGTACTATTATTCATTTTTTGATATTATGTAACCTTTTCACAGAATAGTTAATAATAGTACAACGCCAGTGCATTTAACACAAATGCACCGCTTCGTGTTGAACCTTTCTATACATTTATCTTTTCAGCAAATATACAAAAAGTATATGCATATAAACTCTTAAGATTTAAGATTTAGTCCAAATTGTTATAACGTCGTTGTTTATCTGGCGAGACAATGGTCAAATTAACCTTTCAATTATGCATTTGCCAATAAATAAATGATAAGTGCTAAGTTGTATTAATTTTTCATTCCAAATCTTCGGTTTGAACCAAAGACAGAAGCGCATCGTAACTGAATCAATTTTTATCACCCACCAAAAAATAAAACCTCACTCCGCCTCCCGAAGATGCACACCGCCTTGCGAAGAAACCCGAAGGCTGCCGAAGGAATGACAGGCGCTTTCCGTGGAACGCGGAAAACGTCGGCACATGTTGAAAATACGAGGGGGCATTGACCCCGACTGCTTCTGCCTGAACACAGCTGTTGCTGAATGTACAGCGCATCTCTGATGCGCTTATTTACGGACGTGGATCTATGATAGTGCATCAATGCATTATGTACAAAATTATGCAATGAGCAAAAGTGGGCGTGCGTAAAATTGTTACATCTAATGTATTAAATTAAAGCAAAAAATCGATAGTGATAGTGATAAGCTAAAATATGTTTTGTCAATAGGGATTTGTTTGGCAACTTCGATTTGATATGTATTGGGCTTAATAAGAAAATTCATGGAACTTACTCTATCCTACTCTCTAGATTTCTCTAGTTTTCAATAACTCAAATATTAGACCGACTGAGCTGCACGCCTACAAACCAGTTAAATTTAAAATAATTCACCACTAAAATATTGCCCCTGCATATTTTTTTTTTATCTAT
Organism: Ennomos fuscantarius; assembly: GCA_905220475.3. Classification (NCBI taxonomy): domain Eukaryota; kingdom Metazoa; phylum Arthropoda; class Insecta; order Lepidoptera; family Geometridae; genus Ennomos; species Ennomos fuscantarius. The sequence continues at coordinate 5,096,403 of HG992026.1, read as the reverse complement.
ATCTAGTATTTGAACATAAAAATACTTAAAGCACATATATAAACATTTTACACAAATAGTCTACGTGGATGGTTTTTTATAGTAATGTTTTTGATTTTTTTATATTATAAAAGCGACAGCTTCTGTGATGTGGTAGTTGAGCAGAATGGCTCATAAGCTGGAGGCGCCGAGTTCGATTCCCGCGACTGGACAAGTATTTGCACACAGAAAAAAGTTCAAATACTTGTTCTGTGTCTGGGTGTTGTTGGAACATGCTCCTCGTAGTACTTTGGTCCCTAGATACAGGGAATCCTAGTTAGGGTCCAAGATGTATGTATGTGATCGTTGGGCGTTATTATCACATTATTATTATTAAAAATATATAAAATGTGGTAGGTGTAAGTTCAAGGAATAAAACCGGAAACTTATTAGCAAGTCCATGAATGAAACGCCAATTTGAAAGTTTTATTAGAAAAGTAAGTATCCCATTTGGATTGCTTTACTTGTTTCATGATCAAACTCCTCAAGTAATCTTCTATATTCGACTTGCCCGTATACATATATACATTGAATAACAGTGAAATTGCTATTTAGTGCGTATTTTCTCTTGTTTTGTTTTTGCCTATTTCTAACTTGATGAGAGAAACAAAATATAAAATAACTTTTTTCCGCTATACAGTGTTTATTGGTAAGTGGTATAATATTTGTCAAACGCCATCCAATGAACTCTTTAGATATATTATATTACCTAAATATGTAAGCTACATAGCTTGACAGGAAATTATATCCCGAGGTTTCTTCGTTTTCTTGTGGAACCTTCATTTTAGGGATTACATTTTATGGTAAATTTTTAGTACGTCTTGTAAGCAATTCGTGAAAAACTTACTCAAAACTATTTAAGCCGTAAGCCGTTTTATAGTAAAAGCTAGGAAAAAACCCAGCAATTCATAAATCTTGGTTTCATCTGCTATTGGTTTCGGTTTTCAATATTTTGTAGCTTAATTTTTTGTTCTGTTCAATTGAGTTATATTACTTACTTTTATTTAGTTTCATTCGACTTACATCGAATTTATGACTACATCTACATTTACATTTTATACATTAATTAATCTAAGTGGTTTTCGTGGTACAAATACTTTTACTTGTATTAAGTAACGTGGATGTTATGACCAGACGTTCTCGAAGAGAGCTGCCTTATACCGAGTATAGATAGGACCGGAAATTTGTAGTTAACTAACATAAAAGTGAAACATATGTAAAAAAAACACCTGATTATTCCGCCTTTTCCTTAAAAATAATAAGTTCCTTAGTATGCTGTACATCGCTTGCTAGATGTTTATGTAGCAGTTTCTGATTTAATCACAAGAATGCATAACTGCCCAGTGTCCTGGCTTGATAGCTCAGTTGGCAGTAGCTGTGCTTTCTGAACTACAGGTTGTGGATTCGATTCCCACACAGGACGAACATTTGTGTAATAAACATAAGTGTCTGTTCTGTGTCTGGATGTTATCCGTTATTTGGTTCCCACAACAAGGTTTGCTTAGTTTGGGGCTAGATGGTGCTGTGTGAAATGTCCTGAAAAATGTATTTTTTTTTTAAAGTGTCCGTAGCACTGATCCTTACAAATTACCTGGTGATGATCTTACTATTGGGGATCGTTAATTCGTTTAGAATTACATTAAAAAAAACGGAAACGGAAACATAATAAAATTAACAAAGGTATACAAAATATTTCCAGATTTTTTTCTCTTGAATTTCAGGTTCAAGGAATATCACGAAAGTCGCTAATTCAAATAGCTCGGTAGCGGTTACATATTTGAGCCGTTTGGTGTTGAAACCCTATGTCCTTGGGGGCCGGGAGCTCATCGCGTTTTCAAAAGTTTATCAGAGCGCCCGGTCGATGCTACGTGTGACCAAAATGCTTATTTGGCAAAACGAATAAGCATTGCAATTCAACGGGGCAATGCTGCCAGCATGCCGGGTACGCTACTTATACTGGTAGTGGGCTGGAGCATTTGGACTGTCTATAGGTCATCGCGGTCATTATAGAGTCTTAATGTTTTTTTTTTTTTTTTAGTAGTATTAGTGTTTAGTATTAGTTGTTATATCATTGTAGTATTTAGTTTAAAAATAGAGAGGATATTAAAAAAAGTATATTAAAAATTTTTAAATAGTCGCTTTACCGTTAAAAGCTACCTTTTATAAAAGTTGAAAAAGATTAAACTGAAAATAATAAGAGATGTTAGTTCTAAAACCAGGAAAATCTTCATGCATTCAACTTATAATACATTAGTCTTAATTTAAAGCCAAATTAACTTGACATTTTTATAATCAACCCAGCGCGTGATGGCGGCGGGTGGCAGACGTAAGTATCGTGACAAACATGTCGTTAATAAGCTTTATATTTCAACGAGCTTCTGCCCGCAGCTTCGCCCGCGGCGTGGCCTATGGGAAAATAATTGAACCACCCATTTCACCCTCTTAAGGGTGGAATTTTGAAAAATCCTTTCTTAGCGGATGCCTACGTCATAACATCGAACTGTATTCCAAATTTCAGTCAGTGTCCAATGGTTTGGGCTGTGCGTTGATAGATCACTATATTAGTCAGTCAATCAGTCAGTCACCTTTGAGTTATATATATTTAGATTGAAGATTTTTCACAACGAAATACAGTTTACGCATAAATCAAAATATTTATAGTTTATATCTATAGCTCAATGAGAATTTGTATATAATTAGTAATTATATACCTAAATCTTAATAATATATACCATCATATATCCAATACCTAAAAAGTCCAAGATTTTAAAATAACTAGAAAAATAAGAAAGATTAGTTTAAGGAACGGCTGGATTACAGCTTATAAATCTAAAAAATACCGTTGTATTTCGCGAATCGTCTCCCGTTGGGTCAAAAATAAACATTCCAAACATATTTAAATTAAGAATTCACATTCCACTCAACGCTGTCATCTTAAGTACCGTCGCCTGCAAGATAAATTAGGTTTTTAATCTGTTCAGTGAAAGACCACATCCAAACGGTAATTGTTCAAGTCAAAAATAATTCCTCATTAAGAGATGCGTAAAAGAATCCAAAATGTCCACTTAGTCACTTCGTTTAGTTCGCGGAAGGTACACGTTCTTTTTTTATTATTTTTATACTTCAAATTGCTCCGGAACCCAGCGCATGCTTTGGTGCCTAATTCACTTTAAACATGGAATGATTTGTGACGAGCCTTGATTGAATTACCGATTTACCGCTCACTCTCTTGGCCACATGCTTATACGGTTTCGTTTTCATTCATCCACTTATGCTTTTGTTGTTTTGATATTTTGTCGGACGCTGTAGGTAATAGTCATTTGTTTATTTTTTGTGCTCGTTGGAACTTTAACAAGACCACCGACATAATTTGACTTCTTTTTGCTCATATCACATGTTTTATCAGCTTTTCAGATAATGTGTGTAGAAAGCATCTCGACTCCGTATCTCAGGAACTTGAAAAAGTTGAATCATCAAACGTTTTTACAACTCTCCGCAGTCGTTCTCTTCGAATTTATGAAGCCATCAACTTGCATTAAACTCGTTTCTGTTAAGTGCGCTCATGAATCGTGTAAAAATAAAGTTGTATGATAAGGTGCTGCGGTATATATTGGTTCGATAGAGCACCGGAAAACGGAAGCGTTAGTGGAGGTCGTTGAACCATGCATCGAGTCAATGTCAGCGGCGGCGTGGATCCAAGATTCGGCAAGAACAAGGGTGTGAGCGCCGCTCGGGGTAGCAGGGTGCAACCGCCGGGGTAACGACCGCAGCGGGGTCGACGGCCGGCGCCACGCGGCCGAGCGACCGAACCATCCGATTGATCGGAGCAGGACGGCACTACTTCGAACCCTTACGATTTAACTACCCCTGTTCCTAATAGGAGAAATAACACTTTGTTTCGTAACAAATAAGGTGTGATTTCGTTTGCGACATCGCGTTTGGATGAGCTATTCGATCGGAGGAGGAGGATGACACACACACGGGCGTTAGGGGAAGTAGTTTTGCTCAAAATATTGATTTTTCCGCGCGCGTTGCGACGCTTGAGCTTGTGTGAGTGGATGTCTATTTTGGGTAGAGCACGTGGTCGTAGTTGTTGCTTGTTGACATGCGTTTTTATTTTTATGGCGGCTTTACGGCTCGATCGGTTAATTGCATTACATCATTGTTTGACGTGTACTGCTGTGATTTAATGCGGGCGTGCCGTGCATAGCTTAAAATTTTAATTATAGCGTACATGTACACTGAACGATGATGAACTCAGCCGTATTTAATTCATACCATTACGAAGACTGTTGTAGAGGAATAAAATTAACATTTTTTGATCATCAAGTAGGTGACATTGGAATGTATTGAGGGTTGGTTGCTTAAAAAGAAAAAAACTCTTGATTCATTTTTTTTTGTAACTGGCATAATAAATCCCATATTTCGATTAAGTTCTGTAAATTATTTATTTATTATATTATCGATTTTTTTTACTGAAATTCAGAGTACTTACAGATTTTAGAGGCATGACATTTTTGTTTTCAATTAGGTGCACCTATAAAATAAAATAATACTTAATTCTCATATATTCAGTAGTATATAATCAGTTCCGAGTGACACTGCAATTTATTATGAGGGGCCGTGACGCTTAACACCAGGTGAAAGACTAGCACGTCACATCATTTGCTTACATAAAAATATTGTGATAATATACGTTGGATTTTACGGAAAATCCAAATCTTTACATAAGCTTTACGTTCCCGGAATAAAGGATTCCACTGACGGTTTTATTTCAAAACCCAGTAATCCAAATTGTCCATATTATAAATATTAATATAATAAATTGGAATGTAAATCTATGTGTAATTGCTTTTTTTTGTATATGCGAATGGGCAAACGTTTGACTGCATCTCACTAGCTAGGCGATCATGTCGATTGCAACCGATAAAAACAGAAATTTCTATGGATTTGACAGTTTTAATATGTAGCTTATGTGCATAGTTACTAAGACTTTTTTTTAAATTCAAATTACGAATGAAATTGCTCCTGTTTGCAATACATATTTAGTTGCATGATCACGCCCCTGATGGGAAGCAACGATGCAGTCGAAGGTAATAGCATGTTGACTTATGAGAAGCCTTTCAATCTAGTCTTAAACAGACCCGAATTAAACACGTCGGGAAACAAGGAAGCCGTTACGAGAACTGTTACATTTTCACAGTGACGTAGCTACCGGAGGGCTAGACGGGACAGTGCCCCGGGGCCCCCAAGTTCAGGGGCCCCTTGGACTCTGACTTACAAACTATAAATTGAACTAGTGAAAATTTCTTCCACATTAGGAATATAAATAAACCTGGATTACGACAAATCTGGAGTACGTTGAATTCGGAACACGACGAATACGAAACAAGATTTTAAATCCATAGTTTAGTTGGGGCCCTAGTTAATTTCTAACCCCAGGGCCTTTGGTTACCTAGCTACGCCACTGCCTTTACAAGAAAAAACAGATTCTGATGATATTTTATTATCTATATTTTATTTGTTATGGAGGTAATTCAATTTAAATAATGATCCTGAGAATTTCTGATAGGTACTTTACTTACATTTTATTGCGTTTAACTGCAGTTATTCCACTCTAGCAAAGCGTGATCGATGATCGCCTTTGTTCAAGACAGAAATGCAGAATTTTTCTGCAGATTTTCTTTTCATTTTAAACTCTAATAAATTGCGATGATTGACAAAAGAATTCACCTTATATTTTACACCTACAATCACCTCTATGACTAAGCAAAAATTTGAATAAAAATTGTTATTTACTTTAGACGCGTATTAAAATTTAAATTGCCCACCCATCTGCCAATAATATTTAATGTCATCATAAATAAAATATACATATAAATAAGGTGTTTATAATTATCTTAAGTGAGAGAGGCGTAATAAAACTGTATATACCATTCATTCTCAACACTTAACTGGTTCTGTCTCTCCTGTACTTTCTCATAACTATTCTCTTGAAAGTTCAGTGGACAGAAGATGACTTACACCAACTTAATAAACTTATTACTGGTCTTTGTACGAAATATATGTACCTATAGCTATCGACACACCAACACATGCACAGATTACTTCATAGTTACTAACACAAGTCCGGTTCCCGTATTCACGCACACACCCGCAGAAGGTTACCCTTGATTTTGCCAGCTCAAGGTCCCTCGTCTCTCTACCCCTATTTGCCTCTCTTTCTATCCCTAACGGTTATGTGCACGTCCATCCCTTTCTATATTGCGGATCCTGCCGAATTTCCCCGAACAGGAGCAGGGGTCACCGACCTCCGAGACATATTGGTAAATAAACATCGCCACTGAGTTACATAACAAAATCTCAAATAACACATGATCGACGATTCTGTGCGAGCTATTAAAATTGCATGAAGAAGCTTTATATGTTAGCCATATCGAGTTGCAATATGGCATAGTTGACATTGATAAAATGGTTTTAGATTTCGTCTGTTAGATTGAAACTAATGTCATACTAGGAATAGAGTCCAACAGTTCATGTTTGAACGATGACAATAATCGTGTTTCTATATACATAATACGTAAAAAGATGTATACAAAAAATTTAATAACTTTATCACACGTCGTTTGTATAAGCATTTTATATAGATATATCTTTGTTTATTAGACATCCATCTAGATATTTATGTTTTCATCTATGTTCCAACTAAATATTTCTGATCAGCTTTGCCATATATGCTAAAATTTAAAAAGTAATCCCACCATCTTTCTTTCTTTTCTCCATCATGTTCTTTGGGGGTTATTCCCAACGGCCACAACTAAAACGGCGACTATCGGTGGCGGTTGCTACATATCCTTAGTTATTGCAATAACGGGCCCCAGTGGTGGAGCATGACTGTTTCTTATTACCTTTTTTTATGTTAGTGAATGATGTGATGAGATAGTCGTTCACCTGATGTTAAACGACACGGCTGCCCATAACAGAACGATGTCACTCAGAACTCCAAAATATAAGTTCTCGTGACACTGCACTGCGCACATCATCCTGAGACATCAGCACAGTCTGGTAATAAGATTAGTCGACTGTGAGATCAGATCATAAAGTCTCATTTGCCCAGTAATTTCACTAGCTACAGTGCCCTTTAAACCGGAACAAAGTAGTGCTTGCACACTACTGTTTGTCGGCAGAATAATGGGCAAAGTGGTGATACTTACTAGAACAAGTCCTACCACCTGCTACTTAAAAATTACATTCAATTCACTCTTATCAGAGAAAACGATCCAATCGTGCGATGGAAAAACAAACTCGTTACACTGCAAAACAAACTGCTGAGCTTCGCAGTTGAGGGCATTTGATTACGTGACGCCTGTTATAGGGGGTGCCGACCTACCCCCACCAACCTAACCTACCCCAACGCTGCACTGATGCATCCAGACATCTAGATAGATCTAGATAGCTAGATGCCCTTCGGCGCCACCCTCACCCCCACACACCCAATCTTTTTTGCACACTTGGATACGCTTGTGTTCAAAAACTCGTATCGATTTGCGTGTTTGTGTTTGTGAAATGCATTTGTATGCGTTTTGGGGACTTTGGAATTGTGTATGTGAGTTTAGAACCATAACATGCTTTTCTCGCATACCTTATTTTCTATATGTAAGGTAAGTTGTCATCTAGATAGATACTTATTGGTCAGAGCATGAAACAAATACTATTTAAGCACTTTCATCTCTCTAGATTGACTCCGAAATAAACCTATATAAATATTAGGTCTTTACCTATGAAATTGCCGTTTTGTTTGAAAAAAGTTAAAGTATTTTTTTTTCTAACTTATTTATTTCTTTTATTCAAAGTAATCACCCCTGCAATCAATGCATCTTTGCCAACGCTGTGGCAGTTTACGGATGTCCTTCTTGAAAAAATTAGCAGGACGGGAGACAACAAACTCTTCAAAGGCGTTTTGTACTGCCTCTCGGAAATTGAATTTTTTTCCCGCTAAAAAGTTGTCCAAATTTTGGAAAAAGTAATAGTCGGTAGGCGCAAGATCTGGTGAGTATGGCGGATGAGGGAGAGCTTCCAAACCCAACTCATGCAGCTTAGAGACGGTCTGTTGTGCAGTATGGGGTCGCGCGTTGTCGTGAAGTAGCAGTGGAGACGACCGATTGACCAAAGCTGGTTGCAGACGTGCGAGTTTCGCCATCATTGTGGTCAGTTCTTCAATGTACACATCTGCAGTAATGCTCTCGCCGTTTTGTAAAAAGCTATGATGAATCACACCAGCACTAGACCACCAAACTGTGACCATCACCTTTCTAGGGGTCATTTTTCGTTTTGCACATTGCTTTGGTACCGAACCAGGATCTAACCAACTTGCTGAGCGCTTTCGATTGTCAAAAAGTATCAATTTTTCGTCGCACGTAACAATTCGGTTCAAAATTCCTTCATTTCTGTGCCTGTTAAGCAGCGCAAGGCAAGTCTCGACGCGTACGTTGCGGTGGCGATCGTTAAGTTCGTGGGGCACCCATCTATCAAGCTTTTTATCTTGCCAATCTGTCGCATATGGACCAATATTGTTTTGATGCTAACATCAAAAGCTGCTGCCAGCTCAGCTGTAGATTGAGATTCATCAGCTTCCACAATCGCCTTTAATTCATCATTGTTGATCAAAGTTTCCGGACGACCACGAGGTTCATTTTTCAAGTCAAAATTCCCAGAACGGAACCGAGAAAACCAATAACGGGTTGTACGTTCGTTTGTACAGTTCTCTCCGTAAACGTCGTTGATGTTACGTGTCGTTTGTGCCGCGTTGGTGCCACGACGGAACTCATATTCCATAATTACACGAAATTTCAAAGTATCCATTATGAGGAAAAATGTTGAAATGTAATGAAAATACAACGCTAATCAATAAACAAAAGACTTATTTCGTAAATAGAATGTCATATTTTTAAAACAAAATTAATTTGAATTTAGAATTCATAGCCAATCAAAACTTTTTTTTGTTTGAAAAAGTCTGTACTGCAATACGGCAATTTCATAGGTAAAGACCTATTATATATATATATATGTTTATGGATGTGTATTTGTATTATGTATAGTAATAGTATGTATGTACATGGTATGTATGAAGTAGCCTACTATTGTATATTTATCTTGAACTTTTATTTTATAGTTCCACCGTCCATGCTTATTGATTTATCTCTGTCCATCCAAAGGTTGTCTGGAAGAGATCGCTTTTTAGCGATAAGACCGCCCATTGTAACCCACTTATAATCTTTCCTGTTTTGTATTTCGTCATCTTGGTGTCAATATCTATCTATTATTACCTATATATCAATATCTATTATTACCTAATACTAAGAATAAAAAAAACACTCAGATCAAAATGTGTCCGTAGTGGTTTTGATTTTATTAAATATTTTATCAAATTGCCATTAAATGTTTTAACATATTTTTTTTTCCTGAAAGAAAAGTTACTTATTTTCCAATTTTATTTGTATTCAGTTGAATATGTTAAGCGGACAATACAACTATACCACTATACAACTCATAAATATTAATGCTTTGCTATGTTAGAGTAGGATAGGATTATGATAACCAAGACTTAATTTCCCTTACTTTCTATATCCGCAATTACTTATAAATAGAAAGCTCCATTCACACAATGCTATACTCAATCAACTCTATAGCAAAAAACAAAAGAATCCTTATCGACTGAAACGTCAATAGCGCTAAACTTGAATTGACACGATCTAATAAAAAGAAATTGCTGCAACGATAAACATCGAAGAGTCAAAAGAGAAAGAACTGCATAAAAACAAAACAAGCAAATTTGTGCGACAACGACATAACAATGGCACGAAGGAAAGTAAAGAATACAGTGTATTGCATTATTAAGAATACAACAGAAAGTTAGGTTCAGTTGGTAGTAACCCTGCCTTCTGAACTGTGGGTTGTGGGTTCGATTCCCACCCAGGACAAACATTTGTGTGATGAACATAGGTGTTTGTTTTGTGTCTGGGTGTTATATTGTATTATATGTATATATGTAAAAACAAAAAGTATTTAAGTATTGTAACAGTTATCTGGTACCCATAATACGAGCTTTGCTTAGTTTGGGGCTAGATGACGTTGTGTGAGATGTCCGCACATATTATTATTATTATAGGGAGCATGCTAAAACGATTTAGAACTTTAATTTATGTAGTACAAGAGCTTTTTTTTGTAAAAGACAAGACAACAATAGATATATATTATGGACTCTTTTTAAATGATTTACATAAATGTCTGACTCTTTACTGGACGTTAGAAATCAATGTTCACTATAATACTTAACAAAATTTAATATTATATATCTTTTAATTGAGTAATGATAAAATGTAAATACATTGACTAATTAACAAAATATAATGACAAACTGAATTAAATCTAAAGCTAATATTATATTACATAGTATAATCAATAGCTAGGCAAAAACTAGGCGGTAGGAATTTTTTGCAAAGTTCATCTGGGTAGGTACGACCGCTCTGCCAGTTATTCCGCCGCAAAGTATTAGTGTGCAACCACTACTGTGATCCGGCTTAAAGGGCACTGTAGCTAGTGAAATTACTGGGCAAATGAGACTTTATGACTTCATCTCACAGTCTAGTGATCTGATTACCAGACTGTGCTGATGTCTCAGGATGATGTGCGCAGTGCAGTGTCACGTAAAACTATATTTTAGAGTTCCGAGTGACACTGTAACTGTTATAGGAGGTGAACGGCAATCTCGTCACATTAGTCATTAACTAAAAAAAGAATTTCATTTTGTAGATACCTTCAAGAACAAAGGCATCTCGGCCGTTAAAAAATGATATAAAAGTAAATCTACATTTTCCATTAAATGTATACTTACTATCGTGTTTGCCCGCAGCTTCGTCCGCGTAGATGACACGAGAGCGTAAAATACGCCAGGTCGTTGTAGTATTTTTATCACGACCTTGCACTCGTTACAAACCATATTTAAGCACACCGAAAATAAAAAAATAATGCTTTTATTTTAAGAAAATAAAAGCACAAATACTTGTTCTGGCTCTGGGTGTTGTAGGACCACGGTCCTCGTAGTTCCTAACCAGGAACTACGAGGACTCTAACTAGGATTCTCTGTGTCTAGGGAACCCCCTAGACACAGAATCCTAGTTAGGATCCAGGATCTATGTGATCGTTGGGCGTTATTATTATTATTAGTTTCATTATAATCTATTATATGTGTAGTGTTAGTCGCACCACTTATAACTCAAGAGCGGCTGGACCATGGACCATTTTATGATTTTTGTGTTTTTGGATTTATCTTCGTCTGTTATAGGATAAGTTATAAAATTAACGATATCAATAAAAAAACCTAAACATGCACATTCATTGACTGTTAGGCGGAATGAAGTTTGCCAGGTCTGCTAGTAGCATCTATTTACTCTATAGTAAATAGATACACATATAAGTTCCTATATAAACGCGCGGACCTACCCCAACGACCCTGAGTGCACCCGCCCGCAGACTATGTCGCAGAATAAATAATAGTACTCATAAATATGCCTTAGTGTGTCTAGCTGTCTGCATGCACTCACACAAGGAAATTTATCCGAGCTTCAATTATGCTATTGGTGAGGAAGGTTATGGACTTAGAGGCAGTGTTTTGTTTTTCAAAGTCAAAGTATTTTATTGGAAATGGGCTATTTTTAGCAAATTCACATATCAAAATGGGATTAAGTACTTAGGTATTTGTATATTTCTAAAAAAATCTACATGTTTTCATCTCTGAACAATTAAATAGATCATGAAAATATTACAGAATAAAAATAATTAAAATTACAATATGTACATTGTGTTTTATCTAAGCTATGCCTATGTTACTATAATGTTCCAATTTCTATATTTACCATCGCTTTAACATGAATTCTAAACGGTTTTTAGATTCTCAATATTTTTTTGTTACTTATTACTTATTGTTTTCTTATTAGTTCATCCAAAGGTTGCCTAGAAGAGATCGCTTTTAGAAATAAGGTCACCCATTGTAATACCTACTACAAGTTAAATAACTTTGTAGTATACTATAAGGAGTATTTTTTTGTATTATAGATTTTTAAGATCTAGATAGATTAATATATACTCAATTACAACCATTAAAAGTTACTATTGAATATGAAACTCGCTTATCAATTACTAAAATCCTTGTTGTAAAAAATTGCTCTCCATGAATCTTTATTAGCGACGACAGTACGAATAATAGTTCCTGGGTCCCTAGATACAGGGAATCCTAGTTAGAGTCCAGGATCTTTGTATGTGATCGTTGGACGTTATTATTATTATTAGTAGTAGTATAGTATATATTACAGATAATAGATAAAAAACCTAAGGAAACGCGAGAGGAAGCCAATACCTTGAAGTTGTCTACATTGTTCGTAGCGGTTGCTACGAAAACCGTAGAGAGCATCGTAGATGATTTGCTAGACCAATTGGAAGTCTTGCTGGAAAAATATATAAACATTGACGTTGGTATTTTGAAACTATATCTAGTTGATTTAAATTGTGATGAAATAGGTAATGTTTATTAATTTAAGTTATATCACAATTTTATTTATTGATTTCATTAGGTTAAATATTTCAAATTAAACTGAGTTAATTTAATACTTTCAATTTTAAATTTTCTATAGAATAATATATCAAAATATATAATTTTAAAGCGAAAACATATAAAAACGAGATGCCAATGCGATAAGCGCCACCTAGTAGCGAGTGGCCAATTTAATCAGTTCGGCGCCTCGATGAAAGATGGCTGTAGAACTGTTTAATATTTATGATCTAATTTGTAATTTATTAATACGAACTTAATACATTTTATTTACGCCTGTGGCAAAATTTTAATTTTAATATTTTAGTAATAAATATAGTCAATGATATATGACGAAAAATATATTTAGTTTTTATATGCTAATTAAACCATTAACCATCAACCAATTATGCCATTCTTTTGATGACTTTAGTTGTATTATAATTTTCTGAAAATAACTGGAACTTCTTCCATAACTCACGCCATTACTACTGCAAGCTCTATTTCAAAAGTAACTACTCCATGTTTACGTCTCGTTTGTCGAAACCGAAATATGTTCTGAGAAGCGTCATAGAATAAATATAGTCTGTTAGAAGCGTCTATGTTTCGGCTATGGAGTTCGCAGATGACTAATTATTTCCTGGCGAGGTGCCAGAACGCGTCAGAATATAGGGCGAACGGGTTCGGCGACGAACTTTAGGCATCGAAAGGTTAACTTGCATTTCTCGAGGATGAGTGTGCGGGTTCTGCGATTATGACACAGTTTCGATGAAATTAATATTTTCGCTAAAGATGATTCTCGATGTGAATTATCAACTCCGAAATTATCAATGCATATACTTAGTTTATAATATACGCGTAGACAAATATTATTTACTAGTTGCACCTACGTGGTGATGCACAATATTTTGTGACAGACGGTGTCCTATTATTCCAGTATCTACATAAAAAAACCTCCTCTAAGTCCGTTCTGCCATTTCATCGCCTGGTACCTATTACCTATATAGGTAATTATGCCGTACACATAGATAGTTATTTATGCCTATATGGACAGTATTTAGCATGTTGACTTGGTACGAGACACTCGGGGCTAGGGATATAAGTGCGAATTTAGGACCTTTCAAACTTTAGAACAAACGTCCGTTATAGTCAATAGCACCATGTGTCGTGCAGTAATAAGATCTACAGAACCAAATTTGGTTTGGCAAACCATCTTCCTATCACATTTGGCGAAAGTACTAAGGTTCGCGCCACATAGAAGAACTTCTACAGATTTGTACTTAGCTATAATTTTCTTGCTATGCATTAATATAAAACTAAAAAAATAAAGTAATCTATCGATATTGTGATATTAATAATTAAAAATCAATACTTATACCAAATTTATTTTTATCAATCATTTATTAACTTAGCAGTATTATTTAGTAAATTATAAATAGATATAGCATATACGATATACAACATTTTGAGGATTTGTTGCAAAGGTTTAAATACCTTCATCAGATTCCATAATAGCATAATATTTTTTTCCGTTTTTTTTTTACAATTATGCAATTTTTTAGAAATTTTTATAATAATAATAATATGTGTGGACATCTCACACTACTCCATCTAGCCCCAAACTAAGCAAAGCTTGTACTATGGAAACCAGATAACTGATACAATACTTAGATATTTTTGTTTGTAAATACATACATAGAATACAATATAACACCCAGACACAGAACAAACACCTATGTTCATCACACAAATGTTTGTCCAGGGTTGGAATCGAACCCACAACCCACAGTTCAGAAGGCAGGGCTACTACCAACCGAGCTTTTTTAACACATTTGCGATGGAAAACTATAAAACTGATAACAGAGATTGTTTTTACGAAAATGATGAATATTTCATGAAATGTGTCGACACCTGAAACTTTCCTTTCGTTATCGCGTTTCGGGATCTCGTCGAGCCGAGAATAATCTATCAAGATAACCCAATTTCTATGGGAATTGTATGCCCGGAACACACGTAAAGTTCGTTCTGATAAAGCGTTGCATAAAATTGCTTCAACTACTAACGTTAAGGTAAAAATTAGGTCACTTATTTCAAAATTAACCAATTTTATTGCAGACTCGATAGAAGACGTGGGTCTTTTTATTGCGATTGTATGTGCGTGATGAGACAAACAGGATGTGCTCTGGGTGGTAAAGTGTCACGCAAGCAGGACTCATTGCCATCGACTTCTTTTCTTTTCTTCTTTCATTTTGGTATTGGAATGTAAATGAAAAGGACAGAATATAGAAATATGTACAAGAATCAGGTCTAAATATTTAGAGATCCAAACAAAACTGGGTACTAGAGAACCCTACGGGGCACCATTGCATTCCATATTTTTCCATCAATTGCTAAGCCCCATATTATATGCCCATACCTACCCTGTAATCTATCTGAACGAAAGAAAATGTAATAAATTTTATAACAGTGTTTTCTGAAGCATTAAGTGTAGAAATGTTAACACAATAGGAACATAAGGTATCTTTTTCCTTGATAAATAAAAATCAATGTTAATCATGTTATATGAGTATATTAAGCTCGTATCTAAAGGTTATCGTATCTCGTAACGTATGAAAAGGTTTCTTCCGTGAAAAGTATCTCTTACCAGGGAAAAATAATAGTTCGCATATTGACCATTAAAGTTTAAGATATATAGGTACCGTAAATTATTTATTGCACAAACCGGTTATATCAAATTTTTACTACAATAGTAGTAGGCGAACTTCACTGCTATATGCATATATATAAGCATCTTTTTTTTTTGACATCTCACCCATCGCCATCTAGCCCCAAACTATAGATATAAGCATCTCTATATATAACTATAGATATAAGATATAAGATCATTATTTTCTATATTACGAATAGGTATTATAAATGCGAAAGTGTGTGTGTGCGTCTGTGCTACGTCAGCACAAAAGTACCGCTACAATTTTCTTTGTCTAAAATTGAAAATATTGTGAACAAAAGCAGGAAAAGTGGATGTCTAGGTCGACAAACAGTAAGGAGGTTAGCTTCTATCGCTACAGGAATTGGGTGAGTCGGTCTTACTGAATGTATACACCTACAGGATGTTTTTAAAGAAAAAATTTAAATTTAACTTTGTTTTTGCTTTGTTTCATGTTAACGTCGCCATCTTTACAATTGCAAATTGTCATTTTATCGGACATACCAACATAACAATAATTTTTTTTAACGTTTTTATGTTGGCAATGGAGATTTACGTCAACCAACGACTTTCAATTTCCGTTCGCCTCGCCATCTTAGCTTACTCCCTAAGTCAAGCGAGAACAAAGAAGTTTTACTTCAAAAACTCATTGATATCTCGCAATGCAATGAAGATTTCACGAATGAAGATGAATTGCTGTTCAATTGTTTCCCCCAAAAAGGGAGTCGATGCGAAATCAATGCACACACTCCGTTTTTCTACGTGTCATTGCTTAGTTCGAATGACGCATCTTCCTAGTGCAGTGCATATTCTTAGCACATTTTCGCTCACCGCTTAAACTTAGTGGAAACATTCACATAGTGTCGTATAGCTTAGCTTTGACCTCGTGTTAAACTGTTTAGCACATCTTAAATGCAAACACTTAGCTTAGCCACTCCTTCACGTACTAACTAAAGTAATTCATCGTCTCATCGCGTTTTCACCTCCTACTTCCAAACTGATATCATAGCAAATAAGAGTTAAGCAACAGAAAAAAACAACCAATAGGATCTTCTAACATAATATAACTAGAAAAATGAAGCAATTTAATTGGAGATTTTCATGGAACCACTTAGGTTAACTCAGACGGCCTTAGCATACTCACGATCGGTGCCATTTTGCATTGATTAAATTTATTTATGCACTATAGTAACTGCCTGTAGTACGAGGCGCACTTGATATCCAAAATACCTATCAGATAGCCGCTAAGATAACGAGCGAACTTGTTGCGACAGACTGGCCTAGAACTCGGCGTGAACTCGAGTACCCTCAATAGCTGAAGCCGAATTGTTATAATAATATACGCTATCAGCATATTGCGCCTTCATAAAACTGTAACAGATGCCACCTACTTTTTGGTATCGGCGGCAACAAAAACAAGACAGAATTTATCGAGGTTGAACATTTAAAAAATTCCTCTTGGTTGCTTTGTGTTAGCATGGTATTTAATGGGAGCCCATTCCTAGCACATTTTGAATTTGATTAATTTTAGTAGAATCGAAACACACGATGCTACGCCATTAGAGATGGGAATAGAGATCATGGTGATCACGAAACTTTGTTTTGCAACAGGAGAAATTTCCATACTAACCATGCACAAAATCTGCGTATTAAAACAGTCAAATCCATACAAATTTGTGTTTCTATCGGTTGCAATCAAGTTACGTGATCGCCTAGCAGATGTAACCTTCTCATTCCACGTGGCACATTACTGTTAAAGCTAAATCTAAACCCAGTCTAAATTTAGCCTTAAAACATCCGTAAGCATTAATTAATTCATTAAAATAATTATAAGATACATAATCGTTTAGTGCTTTTGGAAAACTGAGCCGATTCGAGAAAGCAATAAATAGAAGATACAATTTTAGAGCATTATTTAAAAAAATTATCACACTAATATTATAAAGGCGAAAGTTTGTATGTGTGTATGTTTGTTACTTCTTCACGCTCAAAAGGCTGAATGGATTTGGATGAAATTCGGTACCAAGATGGCTTATACACTGGATTAACATATAGGCAACATTTTATCCCGGAAAAGTGAAATTTTCGCGTGGGATGAGCAAATAATTAAAATACTTTTTATCCGCGGGTGAAACCGCAGGGCGCAACTAGTAATTAATAAGACTACGTTAAAAACTGCTTGACTGCTTGATTGGACAAAAAGCAAGTGGGCTGGACAATAAGCTTTATTTTGACAATGTCTTTTAATACCAAATGTAAATGGCATAAAGTACATTATTAGTAAGTGATTGATGATACATTTTATCTAACATCCAAACTTCTCTAGTCATGTTAACTATAATATTTTGTCAAACGATAACCAACTCTAGAACGCGTAATAGAAATAGAAAATGTTCGCATGTGTGCGTGAATTGCACTTGTATAGTGTTGTTATGTGTGCAATAAATACTTTATGTAGCCATCTCTTTCCTTCTCGACATTTCACTGATAGCTATGGCCTTGTCTAGTCGCATCTAATGCTGGCGTTAGTTCGTTTGAACGGCATCAACTGGTATTCTAGTAACTAGTCCAAAACTGGCATAATAGCGTCACGCTACTTCAGTAAACAAATTGTACTCTTATTTGTGCACTAAGACACATTACTCGTACTAATTTTGTAGGACACTGACATAATTAAACTGTAGATACAGGTGTTCAACTGTACTTACTTATTTATTTTACGGTCGCTGGCATGGTTATACATATGTTTGGTTTATTTGAAATTATTCGCTCATTACTAGGTATTTAATTATGTTTGTTTACTTTTTCCAGGTAAGTGATACATTCGAGAATTTCAAATGAAGAGAAAACAGGTCTGTGTTTATTTTAGTGCTTTCATTTAGGAAGAGCCTTGACTCAAATGTTATTAAGACAATGTTTTAAATCTGCGTTAAGGTCTCTGAGCCATCCGAGAGGATTAATTAGAGGAATTTTAGATTAATGTCTAAAATTGAAAAGACAAAAGACAATAATTTCGCTTACGATCCTCTTTATCAATGTATTTTATTTATATGCTAAATGTTTCACGAGTAATCCTTTCTGCGACAGTACGTACCACTACTTGCCCAAGTACGCTTGCTTCAGCAAACGCACCTAATGTCCCTGTAGCGAGTGTTGACTGAGCCGGAGTGTTGACCGGTATGTAGGTTACACAGCGTACCGGCAAACGGCCCCGCGCATTCCGCACCGCACCCCGCGCACCACGTAACTACTTCTATGATCCGTGCACTTTTCAACGACAAAATGTCAGATGCACAACTCATAGGCACTGATACAGTTATAATGGAAAATAGGCCAGCGAAGTAGACCCTTTGTTAGTTATTTCCAGTTGATAACGTAACAAGATACCAACCAGGCGGTTATTGATTTTCATTTCTGAAATGGAAAAGTGCATTGCTATATTCAGCCGCTAACCAGCAAGCGGTAACACGGCGCGTATTAGCAGCGAGTGGTTAGGAATTTGGACACAGACTCGCAGATCGACGGCAATGTGCCACCGACTACTTCTATTATTGGACGGTGGGCCTATGCAATATATTTATATCAATTACTACCAGTGGTCACTAGGACAAGTTCGCTCGCTTCTTCAAACTCGCAATAAAAATCGGGCAAGTTCGCGCTCGAGACCGTGGCCTGTGTAAACACACCATATCTTTTAAGATTTGCCAACGTTTTTGTGACCCAATTTATTTGAATCGCACTTTGTTTTTATTTCATTTCTCGGTATTTAGGGTTTGGGTGAATGTCAGGTTTAAACGAACCATTAAATGATGTGGATGAATATATCACGTTAGTTGGCCTTGATAACTTTATAAACGTGATGCAAAAGAGAACTCGGATTCTACTAATAGAATGTAAATCAGGCGATTGATATATCTCAAGGTAATGTATTAAACGGAACGATAACAAAGTGACCATCAAATTAAGAGATCGACAACCGCCCGTGACTCTGTTTACGCACTATTTTCCAGTCTAAGGCTGAAGGATTTTCGCGATAAGATGACACAAATTTTACACAAAGAAATCATAGCTCGTTGGACACGCATTCATCGTCTGTTATACTGTATTATATATATATATATATATATATATATATATATATATATATATTCGCAATTTTAGTGAAAGTGTGTTTAGTGCAGTTGTCAAGGTTTCAACACCTGCATTCATTGCATCGCCATAGAACGCGCCACGGGGAGTCACTTTCTATTTTAGTTCTGCCAGACTAATTAGGATCAAATTTAGAGATTCAATAAAGCGTTGTTTCAAGAAAGAAGCGTGGCATATTTGAGGCCTAGCCAAATATCGAGACGGTGGGTTTCAGTGGAACAATTTACAAAATGGTGTGCAATGATCTCTCCTCATTACTATAAATTACCGTTGCAGAGTGAAAACAAAGAGTCACTTTCTAAAGTGCAAGTAGACGGCTCGTTTGGATCGCGATAGTCCATGGATCATCTCAATAGAATATCAGCGTGCGGAAATGCGGATGCTTTGCTGTTAAATGCTTTTAGTTAAGAATAAAAGCGATATTGATGTCTTATCTAATTAAGTATAGATAATCGTTACATGGTTAATATTCCACATGTTAATATTCCGCGAACAAAGAGATTTGGCTCTACATTTATCATGCGAACAGCCAAGGAGTGGAACGCTTTACCGGCATCCGTATTTCCCGAAACCTACAACATTGGAGTCTTCAAATCGAGAGTGAACGTACGAGAGGTATCTTCTAGGCAAGCGTGTTACATCCTAGACCGCATCATCACTTACCCTCAGGTGTGATAGTGGTCAAACGCGAGCCAATCAACCAATAAAAAAAAAACATTTATAAAATTAACTTTACCTATAATTTTGCGTATAGATACACGGGGCAAATTCATGGGTGGATCATTAGGAGCTACTTGGGAGACATCAATAATAATAATAGTGACATAAATATAAATAATCAACAAAAAGAGGAACAACACCTGCGATCGTGAAAAAGTGGAAAATTTTTGAAATTGAAAAGACTTTATTCACTTATATTTCATGCACATACTTTTTATAGGTATGCTTGTGCCATCAGCCATGACATACATTCTTTCGGAAGAGGATCTGATTAAAAGACTTGTGTCAAGCGTGAACCAACCGACATAGATCTTGAATCTTGAACCTCTGTTCTAAGAAGTCATTTTTGTGTTGGCACAGTGTGTGTCCGGAGTTTTAAAAGGATGCGTGGCGTAAGCTGGACGACATAGCGATGAATATGTATATCATATTTGTATTTTTATTGGTTCATCATCATCAACAGCCTAAAGACCTGAACATGGGTCATTAATGTAGGCATTTAATGTATTTAATTAATATACAAAAATTTAATTCTGCACCACTTCATAATTTACGAACATCAACAATAAGAAACAAAGGAGATTAGTTCCTTAAAAATAAATTAGATGGTGTTATGAAGGTTGATTTTGCTCCAAGAAGTCTGTCAAAATAATGACCACTCTACCACTCTACGAGCATTTTTGAGAATCAATTTTTATTACACTTAATTATACAATAACAAAAAATACTAAAGATAACTAGAACCGTAAAATATACAGCTTAATAAACTAAGTTAACAATTTTTAATACACCGCCAGATTTTAAATTATATATTTATTTATTTTAACTAATTTATTTGTTATTTGAATTCTATTCAAAATAGAGGGAGGGATTAGGTGTTATCAAAGGTATATATATCCACAGGAAATCTTAAGATGATTGACTGAATTAGCGGTGAACTCGCGGAAGTTCAAAAATATCCTATTCAGATTACTTAAAAAATGTTGTCTTAATTTTTCGGAATAAAATGTACCATATATTATATTATGTTGATTTTCGCAGTGCCGTTAATTTGCGATCAATATTTCACAGTAGACAGCGTAAACAGTTTTCGGATTATGAAACAGCATAATATCATCCTAAAACATATATTATTTAACACTGATATAGTTTGTATCTTGTTTTAGTTTGAATTAAGTACATAGATTACTCGACCTCGAACTTTAAAAACCGCCACTGCTTGCGTCTTAAACCAGGCGTCAGCGGTCGGCGGCCGGCCTAGTTTCGCGCTAGGAATAGGCGCCGCCCCCGCCTCGCCTGCACTCCCAGCCAAGTACTTACCCAAAGGACATGGCTTTCCACATTACGGATGCATGCACTCGCCCTTTCAAATAGACCTTTCAATGTGAGTTTCAAAGGAAAACAGGATGCTTTTGGTTGAGCTTTTAAGAGCTCGTTATATATTAAGTTCTGGATACGATTATTATTATCTTTTTATAATGTTGGCTTTTTATAATCACTATAGATTATATTTTACTTATCTAAAAATTGTCTCGTATCACAACAGTCCACATATTTGTGATTGTCTTTTATATCATGAATATTATTTGAATAGTCGTTATTTTAGTCTGTTTTCATTTTAAATAATATTATAGGTGAACTATAGAAGCTTACTTTAATAAATAATAGATATTTTTATTTATAATCTAAATTAAAATATTTCCAACTATTAAGAATAGTAATTAATATATTGAGTACGCGAAGCATATAAACAGTACTGCTGTAAATCAAAAATAATACTTTGTTTGAGCTGCGGCTTCCGTAAAATGGAAAATAAAGCTTTTGAAAAGTATCAAAAGTACACTGTTCTCAAGAGAAATTCATTTGTTCATAGCCAGGTTTTAAAATATTTTATATATAAACTACGAAAAGATAAAACGTATGATGGAGATTTCGTCCTAGCTATGTAAGAATAATATCTTAGTATATCAAGCAGTGGAAAATACACTGATAGGTACTATCTATCTATCTACTACTTGCATTTTATCCTCGCATAATAATTTTACCATTGGGAGGGCGTTGGGTGTTATTTTTTTTATATGTATAGATTTATATCGTCGGGATACTTCATAGTTAGTAGCTGAATATGAACGCGATGTCACGACAGAATAGACTTCTAAAGAAAATTTCACTCCCCCAGAAACGCTAAGCTAACAAAGTGTTAAAACATCACAGCCACAAAAATGTGAACAGTTCAATGGAACGAATAATCGGTGTCGTAAAAAAGGTTCCAGGAAGCCCAAGTTTAAACCGTCGCTGTTGTCAAGTTCAAAGGCAGGTGGAAAAACTAATTGTAAAGCATGTTGGGAGATGGTAACGATAACAGCTTTATTTGTAAAAACTCGTTCGAGTTTAATCCGCTTTTATAATGAGTACTAATAAAATAATTAACCACCAAAATAATTATACTTTAAAGTCCAATACAAAGGCAAGGCAAAAAGAAGGTAGGGTTTTCAGTAAATCCATGTATACAAAAATGGACCTTGTGATAGTGAAAGAGAGAGCAATCCCGTTGGAACCATAATGGATCAAGGCAATGGATCTACAGAGAATGATCCGATGAATCGGTCACGAAATCCCTGGTTTTTTTTACAACTTGTCTGCAGATCCCTCATTCGAATTATTATACTAATAGGTTCAAAAGTAATGTTTCTATACTTTCTATTAGTCCTACTAATATTATAAACTAAATCTAACCTTATGGTAAGTGACGATGAAATGTGTTAAGCATGTAGTACTTTACTTATCTGTTTAGTTGAATTATTCACTCTCTCTTTCTATTATTTCTATCTCATTTTCTCATTTTCTATCGTCGCATTCGAAAGAGACAGAAAATTCAACTGCAAATTTTGTGATTGATTTGATTTTGGTAATTAAATTACGTTTGCCACTAAATCATAATTATTTGATAAGTTATCTAATATGCATAAAATAACAGTTTACCAATAAGTGTAATTATAACCTGAAATGAAAAACAGCAAACCATCAAAATCCAAGTTAAGCAAAGCACAAGCATGTTATTATTGGATTAAAAGGTGTAGTTAACTTTATTAGGATTTAGGGGCGATTTTTCAATAAATGCGTAAAAGTCCCAACCAAAAAACATTATTTTATGCACTATTCGGTTTAAAATATTCTCTTTTTAGTTTCAAATTGTTAACCAAATTGAAATAGGTCTAGTAACTTAGGTTTATAGATTACCGTTACAGGAGAATGCACAGAAAAAAAGTACAAATACATGTGTTCTGTGTCTGGGTGTTGTGGGACTATGGTCCTCGTGGTTGCTGTGTCCCTAGATACAGGAGATCCTAGTGGGGTCCAGCATCTATGTACATATGATATCGTTGGGCGATGTTCATTTATTTATTTAAAATGACTTTGTCTTATCAAGGACTTAAAACAAACATTACTCAATGGCTATCATGAAAGTTTAAAAAATTGTTTTAATAATAGTAATTAATTTAATATATCAGACTCAAGATCCATGATAAAAAAATACACACACAAAAATAAACAATTTGATGTATAAAAATTAAATAAAAGAAGTTTTCGTTTTGCATTATATGCATGGAAGGCATTATGTTTATAACTATACATATTACATACAGGTACTTATTATCATGTTCCATTATATACGGCTAACTAATAATTGGTAATATGACAATAACGCTAATATGTAATATATTATTAAAAAGGTTACTAGCATGTGTGATGTAGACCGTTAGGTACAAATACAGTATTAATCTACGTAGCACAGATGAGTTCCGAAAGTGCATTTGAAACACCAGTCCTTCAACAACCCTCTCTGTTTGTGTACTGTATTAACAATGTGTGCGAATAGAACCTGTGTAAGGATAGCGCACCATGCAAGTAGTAATAGGCAAAGGCGTGTAATGGGCTTAATTTAATGCGATTTCCTAACAAGTATAACGTGTCAGTGTGTGAGTGATATAGCTCATAGAAACTGTGATGCATTAGATCCTCAGCAACTACAGATAACTATATTTATACATATAAAAATCAAAGTCTTGACTGACTGACTGACTTATATATCAACGCACAGCCTAAACCGCTAGTCCTAGAGACTTGAATTTTGGAGGTGTGTTCTTTGTAAAATGTAGGTATACACTAAGAAAGGGTTTTTCGAAATTCCACCCCTAATAGGTGATGGAATCATCTATGAAAAAAATTCTTCGTTTCTACTAGCTATAACTATATCTAGCTAACTATAACTATAGCTTCTGCCACGCGGGCGAAGCCGCAGGCAGAAGCTAGTTATAATATAGTTATCTGTAGTTGCTGATGGTCTTCAATCACATTTAATAATGTTTTCAAAGTTTGCTGTATGTGTATATTCGCAGGAGACCTAAAGTCACCGACATGTCTTTCTAGAAGCAGAAGTCAGAACTAACCGGAAAATGCAGCGTCGGCCAGCTAGGTGGACCGAAGATAGGGGGGCGATCACGAATCTTTGGTTGCAATGCAACAGGAGTAATTTCATACCTAATTTGAAAATTTCAATAGTAACTATATGCACATAAGCTGCGTATTAAAACTGTCAAATCCATACAAATTTGTGTTTCTATTGGTTGCAATCGAGTTACGTGATCGCCCAGCAGGTCCGAACAACGGGGAGCCGTTAGATGCAAGAGGAAAATAGTCCGTCAGTGTGGCGCCCTCTGGGGAAGGCTTTTATTCAACAGTAAACGTCCGTCTTTCGGTTGATGACAATGATGTTGAAATTTTGAATTATTAAATATATTACATGAAAATACCACTTTCATTAATACGTAACTTTAGTTGTAAATGTAGCTTTTGACCGAAAAGTCGGACTTTATGACGCTATAAGTATATAAGAAAACGGTTGTGTTTGAATTTCTCCCCGAGGTAAGCGTACAAATAATGACCCTGAAAAATAACAGCACGAAAAAAGAATGACAGCAGTCATGCAGACAATGACTTGATTAAACAAATCGTGCGAAGATTTAAAACATAAGCTTCAAGTTATTTTTATTGCTTAAACATTCACAAAGATTAATTGTTACTCGGATGCCAATTTTGAAAGCGCAGTATTTGAGTTTAATTTGAGAACAAAAACAAATCTGGGTAACCGGAGAGGCCGTCTAACCCAGATACCATCTTGGAGTTTCATTGGATCAATACATGGTGTGACCCATAAAAAGCCTACGGGGTACGTAGATGGAATCCCTTGCTCGTGTAAGCGTGAACTTCGACCTGGGTTTTGGAGGTCATTAACATTTGGGCGGGCGGGTCGCGGAACTAGGTCGGACGGTGCGCCGAGGGCGGTTGCAATGTTGCTATAGATACACCGCGCTACAGCGCCGCCGCCGCCCGCCCGGACGCGCCAATGAATGCCTTCGATCTGTTTAGGTAGGCTCAAATAGGGGTACATAAACTATTCCTATATCGACACAATACATTTATACATACATTTTTTACTACAATAGTTCATGAACTTCCTTTTAAAATCTCAATAACAATCTACAGAATTTAATGCACTCAATTAATATTAGTAAATTGATATCTTTTTCGAAAAAGTATTTTCTAACACAACTCTTTTATATAGTATTTTACCTAGGGTCTTAACAATCGATGCAATTCAGAGGCGTCGGCGTCGCCCGGATGCGTATGGTGCAGCCACGAAGACTTAGGACTTTTGCATTTTTCGGCTGTGTAGGTATATTTTTAGAATCAGTGATTTATTATATGAATAATATTAATGTATTTGACAAAATATTTAATGTAACAAAACTTAAAATACAATATATTCTATATCATAAAATAACTAGTAATTTTAAATAGAAGTAGATTTTGCAAAATATAAAGATGACAGATCGGTTCATCCGTTTTAGCTATACGATGGCACAGACAGATACACAGATATACACGTTAAACTTATAATACCCTGTGTTTGGTCAAAAATGCAATAAAATGATTGGAATCGAACCTATTGAACTTTTAGTATGAGGTTTTTGTAAATGAGTCATAACGGTTAACTGTTAATAAAAATGAAAATAAATGAATATTGATGTTGAAATGTTGACATTTCACACAGCGCCATCTAGTCCTAAACCAAGCAAAGCTTACTGTAGCAAAATATTACTGTAAGGGCTATCGAGTATGTACGTTCAGATAAACTCGTATTAGGCGTACAGTTCGCACTGTGCGCACTCTCACTGCGTCTACAATCGCTTGCGTCATCGTTCCGCTACTAGAAGGGACCTGAAAATAGGTCAAAGGGGGCCGAGCCACTGTCACTGCCATACCGTGTACCTACAGCACTGTGCCTATACATCTGCGTATACCGCTGCCACGTGTATATCTTTAGTACGACCTTCGAAATTTTGAGAGGTCATCCCGGCCCCCGGCCCCCGGCCTGGCCCAGTGCTGATAATTCTATGGCTTCGATTCATGTTTTGTTTGTTGGAATATTATTTTCAGTTACAATTGGATTTGTTTTGTTCTATCTTTGTTTTTAACTGACTTAAAAAAAGGCGATGGTTCTCATTTAGACTGCATTTTTTTAAATGTTTGTTACCTCAGATCTTTCGACTATGTGAACCGATTTTGATGAATTTTGATGATGAACGGAACTTCCCGTGTGGTCCAATTTCAATTTGGCCTAGTTGAGACAATAGCATCCATGAGAAAATAACATAAGTACGCTTTGCGTTTGTTTTATTTTATTTTCTACCAATACAATTTATTATTTATTAATATTATTCTACAGCTTATTAATTTTAAAAAAAATATCTTATAAAAAGATATTTAATAAATGAATAAATGTAGGAAAAAGATATAGAAGAAAGATAAGATAAAATATTATTAACCAGTAGAAAGTCAGTGCGCTCCATAACAATGGATTTATGTATGAAACATCCGCACCCGACGTCGTAAATCAAGAGTGTCACAGGCTAAGCTTACTTGTGGCCTAATCACCAGCTCAGTTATAAAATAAAAGCACTCGCGGTTTCACCTGAAATTACCCGTTTTCCCGTGGATTTTTTTTTTAGTTTTGTAGACAGCGTCGTCACTTTCCATCAGGTGAGACTATCAAATGCGGGCCTATTGCACTATAAAATAAACGCATAACGTTTTAGATTTTCACCTAATAAGAGACGGGATGGGAACGAAAATTCTTCTGAATTCTTGATTTTCCCCTGACCTTCTTACGGATGCTTTTATTTGTGTATGATATACGATATCATCGCCAACTATAAATCGATTTGGGTTGCTATTTTTTATTCAATATATATTTAAGATTCTAGCGTATACTTCCACGGTGATCCCATATGAATTCGGTGATGATCTGATTATGGAGTACCTACGAGATAAAACTGGATACTCTTTAATGCAAATACATCAAGAATTAGTTTTTATCAACGTGCTTTGGAGATACTCTAAGAATCTTTGTAGTATGAAGTTAAAGCAATAGTCGCGTTGATTCCTTTTTTAAATTTATTTCTTATTGTGTGCTGATAGTTTCTCATAGGATGAGATATTTCTATCACCAGCTTCCAAATATTAGTAAATTTGTAGTCACACTACAAGCATTATGAGGTGTTCACGGAACTTTGGTTCCAATTAAAATGCAAGAGAAATTAAATTCCTAATTTGATAATTTCCGCCTTAACTATGTACAAAAACTACGTATTAAAATTGTCAAATCCATACCATCCATCCATATCCTGTTGCAATCAAGTTCCATGATCGCGTAGTAAGAATTAAGATTTAAAACAATTAAAAAGAAAAATTAGTAGATTTAATAAAATCTTAGCTCTCATGAAACTAATTTTTCTTATAAACTAAGTTTACTTCAATCCTATTCTAGTGTTTGATATCTTTTAAATCATTTGAAAAAACTAAAACTTTAGCACATTTTCAAACGCCATCAGCTTGAGAAATACCAACAAAATATTCTATTTTCGTTGTTGTTTTGGTGGCCTTAATTACTATTCACTATCCCACACACAACATGCTGAACACATGTGCTGAACTTGTTTTCATTAAGTAGTTCAATATATTAGAAAATAAACCACCAGTGAAAATTGTACACTTTTGTTTTAGTACGCACACACAATTGGAAGTGGCTGTTAGGTCCTGCGGCAAATATAATTAAATCCGTACTGATAATTTCGAGAGATATACCATCTTAATTTACCACCTATTTGATGTATACCATAAACAAATTATATCCTGAAAAATAAAGAGTTCCCAGAGAAAAATGTATAAATTTGTGGAGCGTTCATATTAAACTCCAGTGACGACATACTCGTAGGTTTTACTATGTTGATTAACAGTTAGTGCCAGTCATTCAAACGTACCCTCCGTTTAGGGCGGATCGTACCACTTCCTCAATGAACTTCCTCTTCATGAATGGAGCTCTCAAGCAATTACGTTGAATACAAATGCAGTGGAGACAAAAATCAAAGGGCCCCTGACATTGGCTCTGACCTCAGTGCGCCTTTTGGCAGTCGCCTTGGCATTGCAACACGGCCCGCTATCAAAATTTATAAATCACATACCGGCCTCTACCTTACCAAGATTTTGTCTATTTATATATGAGAATATAAATATAGAATTTGGCTCGTATTTGGTCGCTTTGTTTGCTGGTTCTCGGCCGGAAAGGTCAAAGTATAAGCATAATCTGTTCTCAGCTTTGGGTCATGGAGTTTTGATTGTGTAATAAACAAGGAAACAATTCAAGTTTAAAACAATTTAAGTCATGTTAAGTAAGCTTGCTCGTGGGCATGGGCAGGCCACATCGCTCGCAGACAACCAATGGGGATGAAAGGTGACCAGTGGCGACCACAAACATTAACATCACGTCTATCAAGACGCATTCATAGGCCGGCTCCCTACTAAGTGGATCGACGACCATGATCAAAACCGCGGAGAGTCGTTGGATGCAAGACGCAAGCAACTGCACGAAGTGATGCTTTATAGGGGAAGCCTATGTTCAGCAGTTTACGACCTCAGGCTGTGATTATGAAGATTTCCCGAATATGAGTTTGGATTTGTTCAATCCAAACTCATATTCATGTCAACGTTTTATAAAAGATAGACTTTTAAAAGTCATGTGCCTTTTATTATTGACGACTAGCATATCCATCCCATTCGAATGGGTGCTTTTAAGCCGTAGCCCTGTCCAAAGGAAAAGGAAAAGTATAAATGGATGAGATCTATTCATTTATTTATCCTATTGCGGGACAGTTGCACGTAAATGTCCTGACCTGTCTTTCGAATTCGTCCCTTTATATATATGTACATGGCTTTAGGTGTATCAATCGCGTGTCAAACACCACGTTTCCATTTTGCTTCGCTAGATGGTGGTGGTGGGCTGAAAATTTTTATTTGGGACTTGGTTTGCTTTATTTTTATGTATGAACCTAAGCACAATTTTACGTCAGATGACTAAATACAAAATTAAATAAAAAATATCTCCACGAAGTCACACCTGATACTATCAATTATGTCAGATGATTAATTAATATGTCCAGATTAAATAAAAAGTGCAAAAACTTTAAATTTAAATTTAGTAATTTTAAATTTATTAAAATGTTATTGGCTATTGTATTTGAGGAGCATGATTATAAACAAATTTATAATGAAAGTGTGAGAGTTGCAAATTTATTATAAGCATATATAGATTACTAGTAGCGCCCCGCGGTTTCACCCGCGGATAAAAAGTATTTTAATTATTTGCTCATCCCACGGAAAATTTTCACTTTTCCTGGATAAAATGTAGCCTATATGTTAATCCAGGGTATTAGCTATCTTGGTACCGAATTTCATCTAAATCCATTCAGCCGTTTGAGCGTGAAGGAGTAACAAACATACACACAACACACAAACACACATACTAACTTTCGCCTTTATAATATTAGTGTGATGCAATTTTAATCTCATATATATAAAAAAAAACAAAGTCGTGTTAGTCACACCACCTATAACTCAATAACGGTTGGACCAATGTTTATGATTTTGTGTTGCTGAATTTATCTTCGTCCAGGATATGATAATAAGTAATAAAATAGATGCCAATCAATAGAAAAAAAAATCCCGAACATGCACATTTATTAACTGGCGGAAAGAATTTCGCCGGGTCAGATAGTAAGTAGTTCATAAATTATGTTAATAATTGAAGGGGTGAGAACAAAAAGGGTTTAACTGATTTTTGTCACAAATTGACTTATAGGTATCGTTGGATTCAGCGTGAAATTATCTACAATAATACATTCACAACGTACCGAAATGAGGCTTAAATCTCGAGATTTTTAGTCTAAAAACGGTTTATCTGTCACAGGAATACAGTTCTCTTAGCATAAAAACATTATTATATTTATTTTATTATATTATTTTTTTACAGTAATTGTAAGAATTAGTATTATATTTAGTATTTTACAATAGAATTAAAACATTTTCAAGCAACTGAAACTTACATAAACCTTTTCTATTACCTTATAACCCCTCTACATTAAAATGACGCCGTTGAAGTTTAAAGTCAATTTTCTCGAAACTATTAATTTGACAGTTAAACCCTTTTTATTCTGAGCCCTTCAATTATGAAAAAAATAAATAAACATAACTAACCAATATATTGATGTAATACATCGGAAAATCCAGAACCTTCCTATAAGTACGCGGGAAAGTCGAAACATGACGGCCGGCACGTAGCCGCCCGGTTGAAGGTTACTTCAGATTGAAAAAATATGAACTGATTTATACATCTAAGTATTCCGATATAGACCCTTGGAACTATTGATCATACTGCAAATGCTATGCCAGCCCAGAGAGCGCAAGAATTCGTGCAGTGCTCTCCAAAATGACTTAAAAATCCTTTATAATGAGAACGCAGGCTCTAATGCTAAATCTGAAAGGGTTTTAGGCTTCTCCGAGGTAAGGCTTTCCGTTTTCGGGCACATTGATAAAAATTTGCAATTCAAAGTGGAGTGGCGTTGGATGCACCGATCTGCGTTGGCTGAGCGCGTGCGCGGCGTCCCAGTTCCGCGTCCGAGGTCGTGGGTTCGTTCCCCGATCCGTATTGATCGGGACGTCGAGGCCGGAAGTGGTGCTAAGGTGCAGTGGACCTAATAGAGTGGATGACACCACCTTTAGAAATTGGTTTTATGTTTTATATTAAAAAGTTAAAGTGAAAATATAATGTATGAAAAAGAGTTGAAATGTGAGTACCTGTTTATAGGTTGGTAGTCTCGTTGCAAGCTGTAGCTTTTTGTAGAAGCCGAAAAACTTAGTATTAAGTCACTGGAAAACTTAAAACAAACAATATTGTGACTTGTTTGTCTTAATCTGCATTCTGATTAGCTCCGGCACTCTTAGTTACTCATATTATTGTATTAAATAAAAGACAAACGCTGTCTGTTTGTTTATGGCTTTCACGCTAAAACAGCTACACTGGTTGGATGAAATTTTGCACACGGTTTGCTTACACTCTTAGTATTCATTTTATCGCGAAAAATTAAGAGTAGTTTTGAGTTTCAAGATAAAAATATGTGTATTGCGTGTGAAACTGGGCATTTATTAGGTAGTGGTTTATATTTGCAACTTTGAAAAATGAAATTGGGAGAACTAGCTGGCGATTAACCTTATCCGAGATGTCGCCACTTTCGCTGGTGTTACATATTATAGTATTTTTATGTAGTATTTGTTTCTCGATTTATTTTTATAATCTGTGTTTTATTGTGTGTTGTGTGCAGTGAAGGTCGGGTGTCATTAGATAAATTGTCGACTTTTCTTGTTAATATATTTTTGTGATCTGTGACTTTGGTAATGAAAAGAACCAGCGCCGATGCACCATCTAGTAATAGTGGGATAATTGAATAATTTCGCTTCGCATTAAATAATAAAGTTGCTAATGTTTTGCAAACACAGTGATTGTAACGTGAATAATCTAGCTACACTTGACATTGACACAAAACGAATGGACTAGAAGGAAAATGTTTCAATATGGATTCTAGTTTACCGTTGCGTCCTTAACATTAACGTCTAAAGAGGCTTTGAGATTAGCTATTTTCATTGTATTTTATTTAACAATCATTTCAGTTAATATTAAAATAAATCTAAATAAAAACATCGATTTTATTAGGCGCTGCCAAGAGCGGCGTCAAAGGGCTGACCTTCATTAGCCACTAATAACAAAATTACATTATCACAGTTCTATACCGAGGCCACGATCGTAGGTATACACGCACACAGACATATCTTCAAAATATGCCGTTAGTACACTTATAACTATTAGTTAATCTAGTGCCTGTATTGTCGTTATTATTTTAACTTTTATTAGCATAAACACGACACGCACACAGATAGCGTCAGCGTTATCGATAGTGGGGGTGTTATCTGCTCGATATAAGTAGGTCTCGGAGGTGGGTCAATGACGTTCGTTCACCCGATGCAACCCGCACGTGTTGGCCTCGCACCCCCGCCCTCACCCCTCGAGGGCGCCTCGCCCCTCCACTAAATTATGTCGGGTCTTGGCTAACCTTTTCGGTTATTCTATAATGCACCTATAGCGTTTTTCGAATTGGTGAAGAAAAACTTGGACTTGTCCATATAAAAAGCGCCAACGTTTTTCTACTCCTAAATGCTATCCGATTTCGATCAGATTTTTATGTGTTATCTACACAATGAAATACTATATGTACTACTACTATATATATGCGTACGTCTATTATTCTTGAGTTTTTGTAGTAGTGTAGTATCTTCGCAGCTATAGCCACCTAAAATGACGGATCTTTACGTCAATATTTTTTTTTGTTTTGTTTTGGCTCCATACATTTGTGTATTTAGCCAGTGTCAAGTAATTGATAATTTCTCAAGTTAATTACTATTATATAATGTGTTAAGTCAAGTCAAGTCACAGTCCAAGTCATCAAGTTGCGTCATAGTCTAGTCTAGTCAAGTCATACTCATAGTAAAGTGGTGGCAACTTTACCAGAAGCTTCTATGGAGTTACGGAAACAACACGAAAAGAAACGTTTCACCATCATTATACCACTTTCCCACACTCATGCCTGTAATCCAGCACTTAACGAATAAAATGCCACCAATTTTATGCACTAACACTGAAAATAATACAATGCGGCGACGCAATCTTTTTCGTTTTCCCGCTTAAACTCGACGTCAATATTATTAGCAAGAAAAGTATTTGTAATTAGAATATTTAAAAAAACAAAACAAATTGGCATAGATTATAATATATTCAAACGATTGACTCCAAAAACAAAGGGTTTTTTTAAGATCTAGAGGGTGAAGACCATTTTCTCGCGAAATGTTAAAATGTTGATAAATTCACTCTATTGTCTCTCTCATACGTGTAGATAGCGGAGCGACGGCAATAACATTTTCAAATACCAGAACGGTCCTCTTAAGTGTTGGAAATTCATCACAAAGAATCTACATGATTTACTCGCACTTTTGCTACTGCGCAGGTAATGTCAAGCATCGCAAGTTTTCAAATAGGTTTACCACTTACTAATAAAATATCTATATTTACGTTATACCACCAATTATACCAACAATTACGTGAGATTTGTTACTTCATTTTATTTTTGTTAAAAGTTTGTAATTTTTTTATTTATATAAAGTTTTGGCTTCACACTTTTGTGTATTTAGTCAGTCAAGTAATTGATAATTTATTCAAATTAATGATATTTCACGCAGATATGTGTCAAGTCACAGTCTAAGTCATCAAATCAAGTCAGTAGTAGTAGTCTAGTCTAAGTCATACTCCTAGTAAAGCGGTGGCAACTTTACCAGAAGCTTATATGGTGTTCTGGAATGAAAATAATAATAATAACTCTTTGGTGTAAAATGAAGTGTCTATATTTCAACATATTGACGTTCAAATATAGGTACCTCTATTTATTTCTTCTATTCATACAACATTAAGTGGTGACGCAAGATAAGTCTAGGTTGTCTACATTTCCTGCTTGTTAGCCTAGGTTAGGTCTTAAACACGACCGTGGACGCCGCGTAAAGCTAGGACCTAACCTAGCCTAACATCTCGTTGCTGAGTGATGTGCGCACTAAAAGAATCTGCATTTTATAGGCTTCTTGAATGCTTACTTAATTCACTATAGAGTTTTAACTAGACAAACAATATAATTTAGTTAAAAGATGCGCACATGTCCGGCGTTTTATATTTCTTGAATAATGTATGTTATTTCTTATTTTTTTGACGCATAGAACCTTTTTTATTGGCAGGCATTTTAGAACTCTTTATAGATTATGTTACTAGTACAACACTTGCAGCTGTTTTAAGGTTCCGTACCCAAAGGGTAAAAACGGAGCCCTATTACTAAACCTCCGGGGGCGTCTGTCTGTCCGTCTGTGTGTTTGCCTGTACGACCTTTAAACGGCTGTATCTCTTAAACCGTAATAAGTAGTTAACCGGCTGAAATGTACACAGAATATGAGTTATTACGGGGGATACCTAACAAATTATAAAAATTACAAAATAATGGGGCCCCATACAAGAAACGTGATTTTTAAAGGTTACTTGATTTATTGCATAAAGGGTAATAGGTACAAATAAACAATCAATAATACAAGCCCCAAACTACAGCTAAATGCATATTCTGTAGTTTAGCCATAAAATAGACTAAAATAACGGAAAAGTGCGAATCGAACTTGCGATAAATGTGATTTATTTGGTTTTATCACAAATGTACGGAACCATCGATGCGCAAGTGTGACTCGCGCTTTGCCAGATGAATATTTTGTTTGATTTTTTGTGTTATTGCCGTTATTAATGGTGGCATGGTTGCAGCTCCACAAAAGCCAAACTAGTATTTTACTGAATTTTAAAAGTATACTCACTAAATTAAACCGCTCGGCATATAATTTAAACTTGAAGGTGATTTAAAGTGTGCTCTATAAGGACGCTGAAGTTCTAACTTTCAACAGGATCTCGCGTGGTATTCGTCAGAAATCATGATCTTTGTCCACTATCCTGCTTCTAATTATGAATAGAATTTAATTCCAGCGTTGTTACTAGGCCTAATAATTTGGCCGTATCTAGAATAACTGGTATATCGTTTTAAATCGATAAAGCCTTCCATATTTTTCCAGTCTTAATAGTTTTATGCATAGTAAATTATGTAAATACATGAATATAATACCTATGTCTTTGTCGTCACATCCATAACCCAAGGTTATGTCCGTGTTGACATAGGAAATACAACTGAAATAGAGTGTTTGAAATGTGTACACATATTTATTGAATAATTGTATTTATGGAGTAGGTATTTTTGTGCTATGTGCCCCTGCGGACAGTTAGTAAATGAATTACCGCTCCATATTAGAATTATATGATTGAATAGAATATAAAACATAAGCGTTATACTATGCTTAAAAATGTATATTGTAATATCCCTTCTGTATTGTATTATGTTCATGATTAATAATAAGCTAAAGTAATAAATTTAAAATAATTTAACAAAAAGCACGCACTCAAGTGTCTGTGGTAATGCAGCGTTGAATAATGTTTTAAGTTATTATTAAAAACGTCATGTTCTTTTTCCCTACTTTTAGGTAACACAATATAATTTCCTTGTTTATTGTTATTAATAGTCAAATAGCCTACTGTGTTCATCGCAAATATGTCGCCTGGAATCGTTGAAACCAATTCTAACGTTTAAACTCCAGCTAGTATTATTGTAGGGTCTTGGCCGGTCAATAGATTCAAGGTCGTCATCAGTCGGGCGGGCCACTTGCCACTGCCCTAGTTTGCAGCGTAGCATCCCAATCAGGGTATTGATCATGTTGTTTGCGTATGAGATTCGTTGACGCACTAGGTACTAGGGCTGGCAAACATCTACTCCTTACAATTCCATTCATAGTTTCGGTACCTGTTTTTCAGGATCCACAGGTTTATTGTTTACTTTACTTTTAGTATTATAACCACCGCTACAATTTTTAAAGTTGCTCAACAGCTTCATAACACAACAGTTGACTTTATAATGGCAAATAATTAAATGCATATATTATAATAATTTTATTTTATTTTATTTTTTAATATTATGCGTATGCGTATATTATGATATTTCTACAATTATTTTACTACTGCGTACTATCCGTACTGACTTACGATGCTACTACTAAAACAATCTTCAATATTTTCAAATATACCTTAAAACACACAAAACCTAAAATCTACATGTCAACCTTATAAACTATTGTTTTGTTTAAATTGTTCTAAACGTTCCAGTACATTCCTTGACATTGCACTCTTTGGACAACCCTGTTCAGATACCTAGCGTTTTCAATGCCATATTCCCGGAGGATCATTATATTTCTGATCGGTCGGTAAGGGGCGGGGTGCATAGACGTGGGAGGATCGCATCGCGCAGGTACCGACTCTGGGTCAATGACGTTCTTTCACCCAATGCACCACACCCTGGAGTGGGCTTGTACACCGACACCGTTCTGAATTCGACAAAAACTTATAAACGTTTGTCTACTGTCTTAATTACTGTATTAATTAGTTTTGTTCAATAAGATGGCAATCAAGCCGAAGCTCCGGATGGCCACGGATGGATGATAGGCGGTTATCATCGCTTTCAATTATATAACGTAATTAGAAAATGGATAGCAACCTTTTAAGAAAACTTTATACACAATAACAAACAACTTTAGCACTAGAACTTTTCTTAAATCCTAATACATATTTCAAAAATAAACCTTTAAACCGACTGGGCCGCACATTTGTCCTATAAAAGTAAACGATATTTTTCTAAGGTAAATTGCCTGCATCACTACGATTTAATTATATTTTCTAGGTAACTTTTTAATCTATAAGACTTCACTAGTTTTTATTCTCGGCTATGTTTTTATGAATGATCGAACGTAGAACAAAATTTGATTATTATGACCTGTGACTAGAAGAACAAATTAAAGGCTCGGTGCTCAGAACCATAGAGTATAGAGTAAGCTCTCCGTCTTCGTCGGTACTTGAGACACCCCCGTCAATCCTATCACAGCCGATTAGTATCGAATGTAATAATAATACTAGGATTGTCGGACCAGTCTAGCCCTTCTGCCTCAAGTACCGTTTTCGGCATCGGAATAGAATACCAACTAACACAGTCAAACTCCGACATACCGCAAGCTGAGGCTTACACTCTTAAGCCAGTGTAATGTGAAGTGATACCAAAAATATGTATAATATCAAAAAATCATACCATATAGTGTGATTCTAATTTAATGGCGGATGCGAAGTCACCGCAAAACGCTGCGCGGTAGCAAAAATTAAATGTGCGTGGGCAGGGGAAAGCGGTGAGCGCAGCGTGCAGGGGCTTGCACAGCACTTCACCTGCAATTAAGTTTTAATCACACTCTACTACCCCCAATTTAATTATTCTCGAGCAGCATTCAGAAGCAACGTTTCGTATCATGCGTTTTATATTTACGCTATATATGTCTAGCTAGTCTAAATCGGACTTACGCTCACAGAATAAATAATATTAGTAATAGTACCTATATACCGCTCTTGACTAGAGCGTAGATCAAAGTAATTCTGTTTTTGTAGTTTTTAAATTTTCATTTTTATTTTCTAGTTCTTAGTCTATATTATTCTACTAGTCTGAGGTTATGACGCACAGCAATTACACTTAAGAAGTTAGCCATTTTCCAATGAACCTGTACAAATATATTGTCACCAAAAACATTCTATTTCTTTATCATAATCTACTATATAAAAATAAGTCGGGTTTTCCTTCCTGACGCTATAACTCCAGAACGCACGAACCGATTTCCACGGTTTTGCATTCGTTGGAAAGGTCTCGGGCTCCGTGAGGTTTATAGTAAAGAAAATTCAGCAAAAATTCAGGACAAACCAACATTTTAAGTAGATGGCGCCGGTGCGTGATACATTGTTTTTCGTATATTATAAAATGTTTAATAAATAAACGTCCACCCGAGCGAAGCCGGGACGGGCCGCTAGTCATTTATGAATCGTTTAGGATTCTATAGCTAAAAATAACTTCGGGGCGCAACTTGTGTGCAAAAAAACTTGATTTGATACCCTTATTATTTGTTCAAAACAATTGTTGTAGTTGGTATTTGGGTAAACCAATAGTTGGATTTTTAAACTGAATATCGAAACCTATATATAGCTAAAATGTGATATACTTGGCTCCCGGACACAGGATACAATTTATACCGAAAAATTATGTGGTTCTTAAAAACTACGGGGCGCAATTTGTGTGCGAAAAAGCTTGATTACCCTTGTTATTTGTTCATTCCTCTTCATATTGTTTGCTTCTTTTTCTGTTATTCGGTATTAAAATGTTGATTAAATACCTTACACTTGAACGGTTACCGTTTGCAATGAAACAATAGGTTAGACACTCAACTGCGTCTATGAGTTTCCAGTTATTAGTTCCCAACAATTTAATCCACCGTAATAAACTTTTGACTTGACCTTGGCTGTCAACATTGAATGTAAATTTGCATCGATTACATGCATCAGGCACAAGCTCCTTATGCAATATTTGTGTTGGTTTTAATCGGGAAACCTATTTTGAAAAGGTTATGTAAATTATTATGTACCTACTGGCGTTTGGTCTAAGTTTTGACTAATTAGACTAAACAAGAGAGGTGAGCACGGAATTTCGAATGCAATGTAATAGGAGAAATAACATTCCTAATTTGAAAATGTTCATAGAAACTATGCACATAAACTGCGTATTAAAACTGTCAAATCCATACAAATTTGTGTTTCTATTGGTTGCAATCAAGTTACGTGATGGCCTAGCAGGATACAATACGAATTACAAAAGCAGACTTTTGCGGTAGCATTTTTAGCATTTAAGCTATGAAACTTTGAATATGACATCAAAATCCGTTCAGTAATTTCCAAACCTTATCTATACTAATATTATAAAGAAGAAAGATTTGTAAGTATGTTTGTAACGAATTGGCTCAAAAGGTACTGGACCGATTTTAAAATTTATTTCACTATTTGAATACTATTTTATCGCTGATTAATATAGGCTACATTTACTGTACTTTTATGCTAAAATGTTTAAAAAATAAATGTCTACCCGTGCGAAGCCGGGATGGGCCGCTAGTAGGTAATAAACCAAAACCGATATATTAAAGTTACGATAATTATATATTATTGGACTGGCCTAATAGCTCAGTTGGTAGCCTTGCCTTCTGACTATAGGTTCGATCCCTACCCATGACAAACAATTGTGTTTTCATAGGTGTTTGTCTGTACCTGGTCGTTATATTATAACTATGTATGTATTTACAAACCAAAAAAATATATAAGTATGCTAACAGTTATCTGGTTTCCATAGTACAAGCGTTGCTGCTTAGTTTGGGACTAGATTGCGTTATGTGAAATGCCCAAAAATAACATGCCTTACTAATACATATTATAAACGCGAAAGTTTGCATGTATGGTTGTTCTTTACTTTTTCACGCAAAAACTACTGAATGGATTTTAATGAAACTTGGAATGCAGTTTGTACGCTGGATTAGCACATAGGATACTTTTTATCTGCAGGTGAAACCGCGGGGCGCAACTAGTTAAAAATAAATCATAGAAGATTTAATATTATCGTAGGGCCCAGTACGTTAGAGCGCCTAGATGCATAGATTGCCAATTTAAATGCGGTTTCGTAAATGCCCATCGCTTACTCTCTTATCATGCGACTTTGCAAGGTTTTCTAGAAAATTCCGTAGTTAACGCATTACTCTAGATAGTTCTAGAATGTTATATGATTCTAAACTAGTCTATGTACCTTGGTCGGTACTTGTCAGCAAAGTTCGTATCAAACTACTGGTATTATTCATGGCATTTACATTGTTGCCAAGTATATTATCATAATACATGCTTATGTCTATGTAATAGGTACTAGTGTTGTTAAATAGACTTACGCATGACGCTTTCAGTGACATTGTAAACAATACGTTTATTATTACCACCAGTCCGTTTGCTTCCAATGAAGCGAATTTAGTGAATTAAGTGTGAATATTAACGAATACTCTTTGGACACTTTTTTGAACCATCACCTATATTTATTATTTTTTTATCCCAAATCCCTCCGTATGTGATAAGTTTGTGTGCTTTTCCCTCCAAAAACGTTGAAACGATTTTGATAAAATTTTGTACTCGGATTACTTATATTACCGTAATTAACGTAAAATACTTTTTACTCCGGAAAATTGAGGTACCCCGCGGGAAAACGGGGAAATAGTGAGTATATCTAAAAAAGTTTTATATACGGTAGTTTGGTAGTAGCGTAAGTAGAATTGTTAATCCAATAAAAGTATTAACAAAAGAATTAGAACGTTACATAAGGCACTAAGCCGTTTCGATAAAGCGATTGCATCGAAGTACATAATGCATTGCTAGAGTACATGAAGCCTTCACTATGTACTTGTAAAAGTAGATAGAATGTCTAAGTCAGCCAGGCCAGTACAAGCCAAGGCTAGGTTGTGGCATAGCTACAAAGGATTTTAAACTCTATCTATGAGATGATAGCGTTTGAAATAGTTAGCTGAATGCAGTCAATGACGTTCGTTGACTCCGAGCCGTTCGATGCCGGCGGCGTAGTGCTGTTTTCCTTCTCCGTTTTCATGCATTGATATTAGAACTATTTATTGATGATATTAATGTTATTATTTAAGTGTTTTATATAAACTTTTAATAATATTCATTATATGAATAATTAAGTCAATAATTATGTCGTTTTCATAGGTAGAACATATTAGATATTAGATACTTACCTATTTAAGAATATGTTTGTAGGATATCTTTATAGGTCGCATTCTAATTCAGAACATTTTTAATAATATTTAATTGTATTCATTTTATTGAGGAATTCATCTTATTCAAGGTCACATCCTAAATAATACCATAACAGTCCATAATAGTCTGTTTTTCCATCGAATTCCATATGCGCACCAACATTTCATAACGGATAAAGTCACGGCAGAACGTTTGTCTTCTACCGGCCGAAGCACCAATTTCAATTGACCCCAGTCCGTTCTCCGCGTCATTAAGTGCATTGAGGTATGTGGGTGTCTGGGTAAGCTGGTCGGTGTATGTGAGGTGGCTCGGAGCTCGTGACCTAATTTCGCAGCTGCTGGTTTCAGCAGCGGCGGAGGAGGGGCGTGCGAGAGGGGAACGCGGGGGGCGGCGCGTGTCAATGCCGTTCGTTGACTCGAAGCATCGACGGCCTCCGCCTTACATAACTAGCGACAATGGGCGATCTAATGCGTGCGATGTACCGTGCAACGTACTTTTTGTGTATCCCTCTAACACCTGCTGTATTCCTGGTACCCCTCATACAAATAACGTTGTCTCATTCGTGAAAACGCTGGTCAAAAACAATTGCTATCTATTCAAAGTATGGTCTTCATTAAATAAATATCATCCAATTAAATCAACTACTTAAGTTACACTTAGTTTACTCGTACCTACGAGTAAGTAACTACTTATACATAAGCATTTAGATGTCATTAATTTTTTAGTACTGTATCTCTTGATAATCGTGATTAAGTTGCTACTGCTACTAATAAAATATGATTAAATTTATTATATTAAATCATAAAGGTCAATGTTAAAATTCACGTGTGAGAATGCACACAAAATTGCTTACATTCACGAGTAGTTACCACTGCAGATATGAATCTACAGGGCCATGGAATGTATTTACCTAATGCAGTTTGAGCAAGACTTCATGCTAAGCTAAAATTATAGCTTACCTTTGTAACCAGTTGTAGGTTTACAGGGATTAAAATAATTGCTAGCCTAAACTTGATTTTGAATAATATTTTAACAATTCCTACATAAATCATGTCAAAAATAAGCTGCGTTTTGGGTGGTCCTAATTTCCCGCCAGATTAAGTTAATTTATTGTAAGTAACATGGTATTAATCCGTTAACTAAATCAAAAATATTAAAAATGACTATTTGTTTAGTTATAAAAAAAATGTCATAAGACTAAACAACACGCTGACGACTCGTTCCTAGAGGAATGGGATTACCATTGACTAATTGAACACCAGTAACTAATATTTTTATTTCTTTAAACTTTTGTCTCAAGCTAATTTATTTCTTATTTCTAATTATGGAACAAAAATTTTAAAAAAGTTGTCATCAAATGTTTTAAGACC
The DNA here is from genome assembly GCA_905220475.3 of Ennomos fuscantarius. NCBI lineage: Eukaryota > Metazoa > Arthropoda > Insecta > Lepidoptera > Geometridae > Ennomos > Ennomos fuscantarius. The sequence goes on along the minus strand of HG992026.1, from coordinate 5,054,008 downwards.
CTACTGGTGTAATACGAGTAGAAATGTTCAATACAAGTTTGATTTATGTTTATTGTGACAGCGGGTTGTGCTACAGGGCGCAACAATGCCGCGCCGCCCGCCCTAGCACGGTGCCCCAGCGGTCCGAAGGGGAATGAAACCTGGGCGGGGGAAGTGAGACAAGTGACGCGGGGGGAAGGGCACGCGAACGGCGCCGAGCGCGGCAGCTAGCTTCACGAGTGCAGCGCCGCAGCCTCACGCAAACAAACTTTAGTTACTAACCTACTTCCGCGCGCGAACGTAACTCGTGCCCGTTACTGTTTGCACGCCCGTTGCTTACTTGATGACACGTTACAGTGATGGACTATTATAAAAAAAACTTTAAAAGAGGACAGTTCCGTTGCGCTTGAATGGACCTGACCGCGAGACAAGCGCAATTGAACAATATGTTTTATGGTGAGATTCTGATAACGATGTTCCCGTCTCGTAAAGCTTTATTTGTATTTTTTTTTCACGTTAGCATGCACATCTGCAATTTCATTCATTCGTTGTTTTAGTTTTAGACGGCCACGCACACACTGCACGTAGTACACGTGTTCCTGATAAATTATTCAATATTTTACATTCCAATTTCCTTACTCAAAATTCTATTCAAACAATGTTGATTAAATTGTGTAGCTATTTTAAAAAAAATCATTATATCTACGGATATAAATATAATTATGTATTTATATTCAAACGATATTGATTAAATTATGTAGCTATTTAAAAAAAAACATCATTGTTATCTACGGATTTAAATATAATTATGTATTTATAAACGATATAACAAGATTTATTTCAAGTATCTAGGCCAGTTTGTCCGAAGCTAGACTCTTATCTTGCAAACCATCGTGTATTATTGCAGCTAATAGAGATCAACAATAAATAATTGAGAACGTCGCAATTAACTGTATTAATAATAGAATTTCAAATAAGCCACTTCGTATGCAATTTAAGAATTCTACTAACCATTGGTTGAAAATCAGTGGTATTAATACCAAAATACTAGGCGTATCAAAATTTCATACGATCTTTTATAACTTTTTAAATGAACCGTTATTTTGGCGCCAGTTTTTTTATATCTATATTTTCGCCAAAAAGTCTTGGTTTTGTGTACTTGTATGTGTAGACTTTATGTGCTTATATCTTTTCGTGTTTTATTTTTCCTGGTGAATATTTTAAATTGTTTTTTTGTTATTATCTTAATGTAAGTATTAGATTTAGTGAATAATTATTTTAAAATATAATGAATAATTGCTAAACAACGTATAGGTAGTATCGATTTAAAAAATATCACACTCGATTGAGCCGCCATCTTGGATTTCATTTGTGCTATGCTAGTGCCATCTAGCGGAATGGTTTTCATTTATAAATAAACAATATTTTGCCTGGCTAATAAATATAACGACTCTTATCGTTATTGGAAATGTGGGTTATCTAGTTATGATGGCAAGTTGTTTTGTTTTGATGTTTTATCAATTATTTATTATTACCTAAATATAATTTTTTTCGTAGACATATTATACAGCTTATACCAAGAAGTATAGATCAATGATAAAACTGCAGGTAGAGTAGAGATGACTGTTCTTTAGAAGCACGTACCGTGCGGATTCATCCGATGCCGGACTGGAGCGCCGGAAAAAAAAACACAATTGATTTGTTTGACATGGAATGTTGTGTAGTTCTACTATTCGCCACCGCCAACTTATCAGCGATGTACTTTTCTGACTACAAGCGTGGTCCGCCAGCGAAACCACTGTCCTTGTTCGACAAGCCCATTCCCTGGGCTTCGTCTACCAAATACCTGGGGGTTACCCTTGACACCAAACTCAACTTCAAGGACCATATTAAGCGAGTGCGCGATAGGGCTGCCTTTGTCTTAGGCCGCCTCCACCCTCTCATCTGCAAGCGTAGTAAGCTGTCCCTTAGAAATAAGGTGACGCTTTACAAAACTTGCGTTCGCCCCATTATGACCTACGCATCTGTCGCGTTTGCTCATACTCCCTCAGTACATCTGGATCGACTTCAGGTGATCCAGAACCGCTTTGTCCGCAAGGTGGTCGGGGCTCGCTGGTACCAGCGAAACTCCGACCTCCACTGCGATCTCGAACTCCCATCCATCCGTCAATTTATGAAGGATGCATCCCGCCGCTATTTTGATGCGGCACCTCATCACCCCAACCCTCTCGTAGTCAGAGCTTCAAACTACTGTACAGACACGACAGACTCGCCACCCCGTCGTCGCCGCCCGAGACACGTCTTGAGCGACCCGGATGATCCTATAGCAGCCGTAGTATCGGCTGCGCTAGGATCACCGGACCAGTCTAGCCCTTCTGGCTCAGGTACCGCTTTCGGCACCGGTATAGGATACCAGCGTAACACAATCAGACACCGACCCCGCCGGCGAGGTCGACGTACCCCCCGTAGGTTAGCTAGAACGGTCGCGACTTTCAATAGGGTCCACTCTTCCAGTGGACGTAGCCTTCTCGATCCTCTTATCCCGGCAACGGCCCAAGCCGAGGCTCGCACCCCAGGGGTGCCCTTGAGCTAGTTGCCTCCCACTTTTGACGGCTGGGCGCCCTAAGCGCCCGCCCTCCCGCCCGGTGACGCTGTAAAGGTCGATAGAGACCAACAGCATTAGCTCGTTCAAAAAAAAAAAAAAAAAAAAAAAAAAACCGCCAACTTATACTTGTCAGATTGTACTTCATGCGTAGCTGGTTTCATAGGCTCATCAGACATGTCAGCTTTTTTTTTATGTTTTGTCTCCACACTTTTGTGTATTTAGCCAGTGTCACGTAATTGATAATTTGTCATGTTAATGATATTTCACGCAAATATGTGTCAAGTCACAGTCTAGTCAAAGTCATACTCCTAGTAAAGTGGTGGCAACTTTACTTGAAGCTTCTATGAAGTTATGGAAACAACACGAAAAGAAACGTTTCACCATCATTATACCATTTTCCTACACTCATGCCTGTAATCCAGTACTTAAGGAATAAAATGCCACCAATTTTATGCACTAACACTGAAAATAACAAGTTATCGATGCGATCTTTTTTGTTTCCCCGCCAAAAACTCATGTCAGCTTTATTAGATAGCTTAGATCTCCAATGTCAACATAACAAAGTTAAAAAGGTGTATTATTATGTTGGTATGTCCGGTAAAATGACAATTTATAATTGTCAAGATGGCAACATTAATATTAAACAAAGCAAAAACTGTCGATAGATGGAGTTAAACTAAAGAGGTCTTACTTCAGTCGTATGTTCTAAAGCACACTTGTTTTTTTTATTTAGGTATTTATCTAAGCTATGATGAAACAGAGACACAGAGCTGATTTTGTACATCCTATTTCATTATAAATGCGATACTATTATGTGCATGTGCATATGTATGTATGTACGTTTATTTCCTCTCAGCGCTAATCCACTGAACGGAGTTTCAGGAAATGTTTGTGTAATAAACAGAAGCGAAAGTTTGTATGAATGTGTGTATGGTTGTTACCACTCACCACTATAATTACTAAATTAACTTTGATGAAAGTTTTGTGTATAGGTAGATATTTTCTAAAGTAGTTAAAAACTAAAAGGACAATATAGAATATTTTAAATCTTAATAACTAGTTATTATTATTTTATTTTTATATTAGTGAATGATGTGATGTGACTAGCCGTTCACCTGATGTTAAGCGCCACGGCCGCCCATAACAGAACAGTGTCACTCGGAACCCCAAAACATAGTTTCGAGCGACACTGCACTGCGCTGCGCACATCATCCTGAGACATCGGCACAGTCTGGTAGTAAGATTACTTGACTGTGAGATCAGATCATAAAGTCTCAATTGCCCAGTAATTTCACTAGCTACAGTGCCCTTCAAACCGAAACACAGTAGTGCTTGCACACTACTGCTTGGCGGCAGAATAACTGGCAAAGCAGTGGTACCTACCTAGACGAACTTTGCAGAAAAGTTCTACCACCTAGTAGTTAGCTGTATTATTAGTGTATCCACCTTGTAATAGTTGATAATTTTTTTTTATTAATCCCTTTACGCGTAGATACTATAAAACAGTTGTTCTTAACCTTTCAGTGATGAGGAATCATTTGACAATTTTTTGTCTTGCTTGGACCACTTACTGTTTGGAGGTAAATACAGTAAATGAAAATTAATAAATTTATGTTGTTTGATCGTTCTATATAAATATAACATGCAAAAAACTGTTTACAGCCACCGTTATTATAATTTTAATTTTACACGGACATTATACAAATGTTAAGGTATATTTTAATGGGATTTTTGCGACTGTATTCTTTTTACCAATTTCTGAACCGTTGGTTCAGTGCTACTCAAAGCCTAACGCATGTTCCATTTATTTAATACTAGTTGACCCACAAAAAGTATCCCATGTCCTATATCTCCTGGTTCTAAGCTACTTCCCTAAAAATTTTCAGTCGAATCGGTTCAACCGTTCTTGAGTTATAAATAGTGTAACTAACACGACTTTCTATATTTATATAAAAATAAATAAATAATTTAAAAATAAATTTACTGGTTCGGCAAAAGCATAATTTTGAAGCAACCTTCAAAATACAGGGCAGACAAACGTGACATACACAAACTCACACATAACACACATACACCCCCTTACGCACACCTCACACATAACTCTCACGAACACCTTACCTTACACAACACGTACAAATACACACAGGGAATACACACAAACACAGTACACAGTTACACTCCTCTTAAATACATTATACAATTTTATTATATAATAATATAGTCAAACTTTTTTTTTCAAATTTTTTTACTGGTATATCAAGATACAAATGCTGCTGTTCTCGCTATAATATTTATTATGTGGATTCTTATTTGTGTTTATATTAGGTCTTTACCTATGAAATTGCCGTTTTGTTTGAAAAAAGTTAAAGTATTTTTTTTCGAACTTTTTTATTTCTTTTATTCAAAGTAATCACCCCTGCAATCAATGCATCTTTGCCAACGCTGTGGCAGTTTATGGATGCCCTTATTGAAAAAATCAGCAGGACGGGAGACAACAAACTCTTCAAAGGCGTTTTGTACTGCCTCTCGGGAATTGAATTTTTTTCCCGCTAAAAAGTTGTCCAAATTTTGGAAAAAGTAATAGTCGGTAGGCGCAAGATCTGATGAGTATGGCGGATGAGGGAGAGCTTCCAAACCCAACTCATGCAGCTTAGAGACGGTCTGTTGTGCAGTATGGGGTCGCGCGTTGTCGTGAAGTAGCAGTGGAGACGACCGATTGACCAAAGCTGGTTGCAGACGTGCGAGTTTCGCCATCATTGTGGTCAGTTCTTCAATGTACACATCTGCAGTAATGCTCTCGCCGTTTTGTAAAAAGCTATGATGAATCACACCAGCACTAGACCACCAAACTGTGACCATCACCTTTCTAGGGGTCATTTTTCGTTTTGCACATTGCTTTGGTACCGAACCAGGATCTAACCAACTTGCTGAGCGCTTTCGATTGTCAAAAAGAATCCATTTTTCGTCGCACGTAACAATTCGGTTCAAAATTCCTTCATTTCTGTGCCTGTTAAGCAGCGCAAGGCAAGTCTCGACGCGTACGTTGCGCTGGCGATCGTTAAGTTCGTGGGGCACCCATCTGTCAAGCTTATTTATCTTGCCAATCTGTCGCAAATGGACCAATATTGTTTTGATGCTAACATCAAAAGCTGCTGCCAGCTCAGCTGTAGATTGAGATTCATCAGCTTCCACAATCGCCTTTAATTCATCATTGTTGACCAAAGTTTCCGGACGACCACGAGGTTCATTTTTCAAGTCAAAATTTCCAGAACGGAACCGAGGAAACCAATAACGGGTTGTACGTTCGTTTGTACAGTTCTCTCCGTAAACGTCGTTGATGTTACGTGTCGTTTGTGCCGCGTTGGTGCCACGACGGAACTCATATTCCATAATTACACGAAATTTCAAAGTATCCATTATGAGGGAAAATGTTGAAATGTAATGAAAATACAACGCTAATCAATAAACAAAAGACTTATATTGTAAATAGAATGTCATATTTTTAAAACAAAATTAATTTGAATTTAGAATTCATAGCCAATCAAAACTTTTTTTTGTTTGAAAAAGTCTGTACTGCAATACGGCAATTTCATAGGTAAAGACCTATTATTTATGAAATTGAAAACCGCTTTGTTTCTTACTTTCTTGGCGAAAATCTGTCCAAGCATAGGGGTAACTAGAAAAACAGCGCTGTGTTCACATGTCGTGTGAACACAGCACATGCTGAAGTTACCCCCGTTGCCCTGTGACATGAATATTATATTGTACTATTTAAGTCTTATTTTTCTATTATTATTTGTGTCTGTAGTGGCAATAAATTGATTTTTTATTTTATTTATATATATAGATTTTTTCCGATGGCTTCGTGGACCACTTCGGGTGCTTCCAGGGACCACCAGTTTAGAACCGCTGCCATAAAACCATTATTCGTATAAACCAATAAATAAAATCCGTTGACATAATATATATCCTTGAATTTAATTTACGATTGACACCTATAGATAAGGTATATTACCCTATATAGACAGACAATAAAGTATTTCGTTTTATAAAACAATACAGGACCCTTAAAATACATACCTCAAAATTAGAACTTTCAGGCTGTTTACAAAATCTATCAATAGACTATCACTTAACAAATAATAATAAATAAATAATAAATATCTGTGGACATTTTACACAACGCCATCTAGCCCCAAACTAAGCAAGGCTTGTACTATGGGAACCAGATAACTGATACAAAACTTAGATAATTTTTGTTTATAAATACATACATAGAATACAATATAACACCCAGACACACGACAAATATCGATGTTCATCACACAAATTTTTGTCCTGGGTGGGAATCGACACACAACCTGCAGTTCAGAAGGCAGGGATACTATCAACTAAGTTAACGGGCCAGTCAATATACATAATAACTACCTACTTGAGAAATAAAGGGTAGGCAACACATCGGCATTGTACGTAACGTATATTTAATAATAGTAAAATATAATACAAATAGAACAGCCGGGAATTTGAACTGAAAATGCCATAGATATAAGTATACCTAATTATAACACGAAATAATTTTAAACTGCATTCATGATGTCATAGTTATATTTTAACCGGGCGGTTGCCAACAGATCTGATAGTAAACGCCAACCGCAGTTACGGATCTATACACATACGCACACACACGGGTACATGTTTCTCGATCCTTGAAATGGTAGAGTAGATCATAGGCTGGTAGGATGTCAGACACACACCGCGCCGAGTGACAACTCACTTTGTTCTCGAAAGAAACCTTAGTACCTGCCATTGATTAATAAATCATGATTATACACTTAAAAATTAAATCATATTAGTGCAACAATAAAAATAGTAGCGCTACATTACTGTTTAATTAATAAACAGGTATTATTATTTATCTACATTCACGGGTTTACTTAAAAACTGATAAATGAACCTTGCATTATTAATTATTATTCAATAAGACAACTTTCTATTTTATTCATGGTCAAGGACTAATAAGGGTGACTACTGTCCAAGAGCTTTGTTATTTAATAAATAATGCAATAGGCAAATGTTATTGTTTTAAAAAATATAGAGCACTTAATGACATATAACCAATAAATTTTTCAAAACATTGAAATGAAGTCGGATAGCCGTGATAATATCATGAGTTTTGCCTCCTAGTACACATAGTAGCTCGTTTGAGGATGTGCGTATGTGCGTGCGTGTCCAATTCGTACACGCGGATGTTTGACTGTATGCGTCCATTAGTACTGTGCGATTGTGTGGATTTTCAACTAAACCGCGCGCATGGTAGCGTCGAGTGGACTCGGTATTGCCATCTCTGTAAAATTACCAAATATAATGGTAGCTTTGATCCATTATCATTAGGCAGCATTATAGCAATAATACGGCGCAGTTTATGTCATTTTCTCTAAAATAAAAACTAATCATTTTAAAATAAATTGCTAGTATATAAGCAAATTTTTAATTTAATAAGCAACTAATAAACTAACATTGAAGTGTCGAAAGCAACGAAAAAGCTCTACAAAATTTTCCATATATTATCCTGCATAGCCAGAATTTAATAATAATAACGCCCAATGATCACATATATAGTTCCTGGACCCTAACTAGGATTCCCTGTGTCTAGGAACCGAGAATACGAGAAAATAGGAAGACCATAGTCCCACAACACCCAGACTCAGAACAAGTATATGCGCTTTTTTTCTGTGCACAAATACAAGTCCTGTAATCGAACCCACTGCCTCCAGGATATTAGCCGAATTGCTCCACCACCACACCACAGAGGCTGTCAAATTTCCATTTACTTAGATGTTTGGGTTACTCTAAATCAAATTATATATAAACAACTTATGAAAGCTCACTGCAATCAACCCTTAAATAATGTTCTTGATTTTAGTCTTTATTCAAGCAAGATTTAGAGATTTTCGAAACCCTAATTATTTGTATAATGCTTATGTATCGTGTATGTATAAAAACTAAATAATACCATCGTGTCAATAATAACATGCATAATTTTTTAATTTTTTAACAATTCAACAATAAGACGAATAAATAATTAGTTTTCCAGAAAAATATAGTCTCAGCACACTCTGCAACTTCATGTTAGTATTCCTTCCTATGTGGGTAGTTCTAAAATAAAAACACTGCTGAAAATGTGAGAAGATATTTGGCAACACCGATGGGCTCTACTGGAACTGGAGAACGGAACTAGGTCGGTTCAGTGACCCATATGTTTGTCTAACGAATGAGCGTCGGGCGCGAAAGGCCTGCGTGGTTATTATCTTTGTTGCGACCTGTCCGCATTTTCGTTTAGGTTATCTATCGGGCAACCTGTCTCCTACTGCACATATTGATAAAGCGGTAGAACCATACATAACGATAATTATTATTTACTGGATATTGATCAAAGTTCTCGTAAAAAAAAATAAGCATTATTTTTTTCTAATTTCCTGCTAGATGTAATCCGATCTGATCCATTTTTAAATAAATGAAATCAAAAAGACGCCTAGAAATATTTTTACAAATTAATTTTAGAGTAGCTATTGACGTCAATTTTGTGTGGCAAAATAGCTGCCTTTAGGTATCTATATAAACAATATTCAAATGAGAGAGAAATAAAAATCCAAATAATAGTCCTCCTATCGAACGTAGCCTATGCAAATGAATACTCTCCATTATAACAAAATTTATTTACAGGCAAGTGTAAGTGTCGCTTGAATTAGAACCTAAACACAACATAGCAAAGCTTTATTTCGTATGTCTTGTTGAATTTAAAATATTCGTACATACGGTTTGCTCGCCAAGGACAGTGAAAGTGAAGAGAAAGGATGCTATGCTGACGTCACGCAGTCACGACTATTGTTCCATGCCAATAAAACCATTTTCATAAACGGCGAAACTGTTTTGAGATTTATTTAGCCATTTATGATTTATAACAGTATCGCTTGCTTCGCGTAATTAACAGATTATTTTTAATGCTTAAAGATTAATGGGACATGTGACTTGGCACAATCTATGGCTAACTAATCAAGTGGCTAAATTCTCTCAAAACAAAACCAAATATCAAATATGTAACCGCTACCGAGATTACTATATTTGCGCCGTTTTAGCTGCTCAGCTGAATTAGCCGCGGTGCCGGGCGTAACATGTGCCTCGGGAAGATAGTTTGTTTAAAATTTAGGTTTCTTTAAAACACAAGCGTAATTCAACATCACAATCGTGATTTCTAAGCGCTGGTACTATATCTAAGACCTTCAAACACTTGAAACGACTATCGCCCTTCATTTTCGTTAGCGCCGTCCACACTTTGCCTTACCGAAGGTGAACGCTAGCAACCACTTAAAACCATCATCCAGTATCTCTATCTCATTCTAGTTTATCTCTAATTGTGTATGAGCGAACGGGATGTAACAAATTGGCGGTTGTTATTAGTATTAGTTAGTAAGGTCGCTTGGACAAAACAAAGATGCGTCAACGAACGCTAGCAAGGTGACGCATTATCCCTAGGAATGTATTATTGTGATAATGATGCGTAACACAACATAGACCATTGAAAAATTCATAAACTTACACTATAAATAAATGTAAAGAGCCTTCTTTTCTCAGGTTCAATGTTCAAATGTTCAATCTCTTTCAATTACAATCAATACAATCTGTAAAGTACCAAATTACTTTTTCCAAGGTTTTCATTCAGTGCAGTGTTGCAATACATAATACTTTTGATCATATAACTTTCTTAAAAAAAACTATTCGGGAACAGTTTTTTTTTTTTGTATACAACAAAGAAGTTGATTTGTGATACAATACCAATAAATTGCTAGAATCCATCTAGAATTTCACTGAAAGCAGGTATTCTAATTTTCAAATTAAAGATTAGTACATAAATCATGTTTGGACCACATACAGATGTTTAAAAATCCTTCGTTATTTGAAGTCAGCGGTTGAAAAACAATCGCCATCATTCTCCATCAGTGCATCATTTACCCTTGACAGTGGTCATACAAACGTTTTGTTAAATTGTATAAACAAATTATAAATACTTTTAACTCTAATGAAACGATTTGCCTTCACGGAGGGCACTGCCAAGATCTCTGACTGAGACACATATAGATAATATATTAACTGTATAACTACACTAGTATCTGAGATAATACATTCGACATTGAACAGAGAGATCAATTTCGCCTGCTTAGCGTAATCAACTAAAAACAGCCCCGTATAACTTGGTTGTATATATAAAATATCGTATATATATAATAGATAGTATAAAAGATCAGGTCACGTGTCACGGTAGCTTAACAAAAACATTCGTAATTCAAATTATTCCTTTATATTAAAACTAGTTGCGCCCCGCGGTTTCAAAAATATTTTAATTATATACTCATCCCACGGAAAAATTTCACATTTCCGGGATAAAATGTAGCCTATATGTTATTCTAGTGTATAAGCTATCTTGGAACCGAATTTCATCCAAACCCATTCAGCCGTTTGAGCGTGAAGAAGTAACAAACATACACACAAACGCACATACAAACTTTCACCTTTATTAGTGCGATAGTGTGCTTAAACTTGGAATATCTATAGGTCAGCGTGGGATGTGTGTGATACAGTTGTAATAGTTTTACTTACTTACTACTACTCATTCAAAAAATCTGTATCCTAAAACTGTAGTGCGTTTCCAAGATTCACTAAATCTAAAATATCTACACAAGGTAAAAGAAGAGTTCCAAATTCGGACTCTAGTGTACTGAATACCATATGCTTTGCATGCCTATACATCCGCTGAAGTTAGTCAGAGTCAGTGGAAACATCAGCGGGAGGCGATGACTAAAATTAGGGTCAATGATAAGAACGTAGACCGTCATCTGACAATGCCGTCATCGCAGACTTTGAATCTTGGGAATTAGGTGACGATTAACGACTTCAAAACTAAAATTAATTAAAGTTCGAATAATGAGAATTATTATTTAACTTGTAGATAAATTATTGGTTTCAGTGTTGCTAAGGTTAATAAGGATAAGGTTAATGATTATTTTTTTAAATTTGATTTTAATATTTGTTTGTCTTAAATATTAATATAATAGATGAATAAATTAAATTATCATTGAATAACTTTAATCTCTTTAATCTACACTAATATTGAGCTAACTAAGAACGAGTCTGACTAAGCAGTAACCCGTGTGACTTTCAAACTAACGCAGCCTGGTTCAAACCGCACTGCCTACTTGCCTGCACATAACTTTTTAAGTTATGTGCGGAATTTGCACTCGCTCTTATGATGAAGATGCAATTTTTATTGGAGATATTTGTTCCTTATGATTGACCCTTTCCATCGTATCACAAAGTACAAGATGTTCCGCCCGGTGATGCTGTAATGGTCGGGACAGCATTAGCCCGTTCAAAAAAAAGCACAAGATGTTGATTTTTAAAATACAACACGATACAGAAATATTAATTGAAGGGGTGAGAACAAAAAGGGTTTAACTGATTTTTTTCACAAAATGACTTATGGATATCGTTGGATTCAGCGTGAAATTATCTACATTAATACATTCTCAAAATACCGAAATAAGGCTTAAATCTCGAGATTTTGAACGGTTTATCTGTCACAGGAATACAGCTCGCTTAACATAAAAACATTATTATATTTATTATATTATATTATATTTTCACAGTAATTGTATGAATTAGTTCTTTATTTAGTATTTTAAAATAGAATTAAAACATTTTCAAGCAACTGAAACATACATAAGCCTTTTCTATTACCTTATAAGCACTCTACATAAATATGACGCCGTTGAAGTTTAAAGTCAATGTTCTCGAAACTATCAATTTGTCAGTTAAACCATTTTTATTCTCAACCCTTCAATTGTAAATAACCTATCAAATAAAAAAGTCTATGTGGTACTGACTTCAGTGTCAGTCTAAGTGATGCGTCATCATAAGTGATTTTTGTTTATTGTTTCGAGCGGAATTACACTAAATATTTCTTCATCCTTTTGTATTTAAAAATGAAATTCCGTAAGGTAATACTTAAATTTACTCTCTTCTATTGGCAGGTTCGGTTTGCAGCTTTCAGCCTTTTACAAATCTTTAAATGCTCTTATTTTTATATTTTTATTAAAAATATTGCCTTTGAGTAAAACTAACTTCAATATATAGTGGAATTGGTTTCGTCCATCCTGTATATTTGCAAGTACATAAGATAGTGAAACTTATACAAAATGCAGCATTCTATCAAATATAGTTTTTAATTAAGCTCTAGTACTTTAGTTCGATTCAAGGTTTCATAAAGTTTCCTATCCTAAAATATACGGCCATAATGCTGCATTAACTTCCCATGAACCTTATAGTTAGTCGCGAATATTGGCGCTTTGCCATGGTCGCTGGCCAATTACTATAGCTTGCTATAGTTAGCCAGTTAATAATAATGAAATTAAAGATAAGAGATAATATTTAATACAGACTTATATAAATATATCCGTCAATATAAATCTTAACTTACTTAATACTCTTGTCCTGTATACGTGGATCCCTATCTAATTCGCGCATTACGACATTTTTACAGATATTAAATAATTAATCTACCCTCAAGAATAACATTACAAACGATCAACAAAAAAAATGTATAGTAATTGAAACAAGTTTTAATGCATAAAAATAGGATAAAAAGAAACAAAAATTTGATTCTGAATGTGTGCTAACACAGGACAAGACAAGGACAGGATAGGTTTTTCAAAAACCAGTCCCTAATGGGATCAAAATATAAATCTTTGATTATTTACTAATCAAATATAATAATCAAAGCATTAAATATTGTTTGAAGAAACGCGAGTCTACCTCTAGTAAAGGATTTCGAAACCTTGACTACAAAAGTAACATAAGGGACAAATTCGCTTTACATCAATCACCCAGTCAGCGGAAACTGTAGGCGAACGGCCATCCACCCACATTTAAAGCCAAAGCTAATATAGGGCTTAAGTATACCAATGAACTTTTGTGAACCTAAGCTTTGTGGGTGACAGACTAGAACGCGGTTGAGCGACTTTGTAATTGATGACTCAGGGCCCTGACCTTCGTAGTCGTAGACCCAAAAATATGTGTCTAGAACTATTGAACTGAAATATAAAATAAATAAATAAATATATGTGGACATTTCACACAGCGCCATCTAGCCCCAAACTAAGCAAAGCTTGTACTATGGGAACCAGAAACTGATACATTCTTAAATACTTTTTTTTTATACATACATATAATATAATATAACACCCAGAGACAGAACAAACACCGGTGTTCATCACACAAATGTTTGTCCTGGGTGGGAATCGAACCCACAACCCACAGTTCATAAGGCAGGATTACTACCAACTGAGCTATCGGGCCAGTCAATGCCAAAATGTGATTGAACGCAATGTAGACTATTATAATTATAGTAGTATCTCAAGATGTAGTAAATAAGTATACAATAACTAAATTTTTCGTAGCTCTACAATTTCAATTACTTTTATCAAATATGTATTCCGTATGCAGAAACATCCGTTCACTACGTACTTAGTCATAAAATAATAATATTTGACATATTCTATGTTTAAGCTTATTTATCTAAATCCATTTTTTATAACCTCACATGTGTATTTCTAACGTGTCTAATATCTATGTAATTACACGTTAACACAAACTCGTACTCTAACCTTAAAAGCATTAAAAATCTTAATAGAATATGGACATAATTTTAAAAATATAAAGTCACTAGTACTCATCTCACGTAAATAGTGAACGTGTTTGAATGTGATTAGTCAGAATCTTAATAAGCTGTGACCAACTGTGTACTAACAAGGCCAAGTATCTAAGGGTCACCATCAACTTACTCAGAATGTAGCTGAGAAGACAAAAATAAGGTAATGTTAAGTTAAGGGGTAGTATTGTACATTTATTTATTGACGCGACGCATGACCAAAATTCTGGCACTTATTTGGCACAACGAATAAGCATTGCAATTCAACGGGGCAATGCGGCCAGCATGTTGGGTACGCTACCTTCTGGTAGTGGGCTTGAGCATTTGGACTGTCTATAGGTCATCGCGGCCAGTAAATAGTCCAAACGTTTTTTTTTTATAGTAGGTAGTTTTTAGTATTAGTTATTAAATCATTGTAGTATAATAAACATTAAATAAAGTAGAAAAAAAATGGGTAAAGTATTGTACATATCGTATAAGTAACAGATAAACCATTTAACTTCCGACCAAACAAAGGAATTTAAGAATTTTTTTATCTATGTGTCTGTCCATGGCAGTGATGAACTGGTTTTGATTTTTCTTTTATGTTTCTTATGTAACTTGATCTAGATATGATTGATGTTCTTAGCTATAATTCAAGAAAATATATCATCAGTTATTTGATAATCATCAGCTCTTTTCTTGTTTTCTTGTTGATGAAGGAAATTTACAGGATTTAAAAAAAAACTGTTTATAAAAACATATTATAAGAGTTTGTTTCAACTTCAACTAAAAAATTTGGTAGTCGCTAAAGTAATATATATATTTTCCTACATGCTTTAATTTTTTAAGGGTTTTTTTTTTCAATTCAGAATCAAGATGCTAAATATAAAAATACCAATATGTTGATTGGAATTATAACTTTTAGGGTCGTGTCACCTTAGCCTTTTCCAAAATACTCTGTAGTATCGATTTACTGTAATGTAAGTACATTACAGTACATTATTGCATGAAAAAGCCATACAATAAAGTAGTAATTTTATGCAAAGATCATTGAATCTTTAAAATAACCTTATAGCGCACACTCCATAGATTATACCATAAATATAAAATATTTTCTCAATCCTACCGTCTGCGCCAGTCCATAAGAAAAAATATTTTTGATTTTGAATACCCTAAACATTATACACGTATTTCAACAACAATGCTGCATAGAAACAGTAAAGGTGGCTAAATTGTACACTGTGACACAGGCTAGGCCATGACTCGGCTAACATTGCGCGCGCGGTTCACCCACAAGGCCGACTTCGGTGGCGGGGTCTGTGCTTGCGTGGGAAACCCTACTGTAGTGCATGGATTGAAACAGCTATTGTCTGATTATTTACGAGTAATCCCTTTACTCTACGAGTAGCTACTAGCTTTATTAATTTACAATAAAGGTATTATTAATGATTTTTTTTTAATAAACAGAATTTTAGTTTTCATAGATTATCCTTATTGTACCCATTGATAGTTAATTGAGAGTTATTTTTTGTTTGGACGAAGTTTTGAATTAAAACTAAAAATTTTTAATTCAATATTAATCATCAGAAATATAAGAGAACAATTAAACATATAATAAAATTAATAACCTGAATAAGTCTGTGCCACATAGTATTCTAATAAACAAGCAGACGCATTTCATAATAGTAACTGTCTTCCGCAGTCGTAAACAACGAAGGGCCTGCAATTACAAACTTACCACATCCACTCTCACTAGAGGTGAACGATCTCAATCAAATCCATCTCGCAGGCATTCTTATAGGTAGCACACTAAATATAGTACGCTGACCTTTCGCGTGATGCGTTAGCTAAGTGATGTAACTATACCTATGACTGCACACATGCACACCCTGTGTGTAAAATGTGCCTACTGCGTTTACTTGTGAGAGTGTGGTCATCGAAAGAGAAAGTGGTAAGGTTTCGATGCTGGTTGACTTATACTTGAAATAGTATTGTGGTTTATGAATAGGTAATTTAAGCTATCGATATCGATGCTGTTTTGGTTTTGTTTTTTTTGTATCGTTTTGGACTTAGATTGCTTTTTCTACATATCTCTATTTATTTTTTACATCTCTCAAATATTAGGTAGGTTTTAAATGGTTCTTGATTTATCCATGAAAAATTATACCAAATTGTGGTTCATTAAATACACCTTCATAGTTTTCCAAATACGTTAAAATTTAAATTTTATTTTCTCTATAAAATTATAAAACATTTACATTTTCAAAATAACTTAGAACTATAGATATTGTTTTATTTATATTGGATTCACTATATAATATTTTTAATTTCTTTCATGCAAGCAAAATCCAAGTCTTAATCTTTTTTTTGTTGGAAATGATTTATTGCAAAGTCTATTTTAAGCACTTTTACAAGCCAACATGTCATTACTTAAAATACTTAATTTAAGATTATGCGTTTGAAAAATGAGAAGTTTCCTTTCTAATACTGGTGCAAGCAATCCGTCAGCAAAGTAAGCAGTTATTTAATTTACCTAAATATAAACGTAAGCCTTAAAAATATATTTGGATAAATAAATGCCAAAACAAATAACTGCAGTCTGAAATAAAAAAACGAGTGTGCATTAGACCACACTTAAGTAAAACGTAGTAAAGGAGACATGCATTGGCTATGAGAGGAAGAGAGAAAGAAAATGTGCTGGTCTCTCTCTTGCTACTACAGTAATATACGAAACGTAACTCTCTCTCTTTCTATCTTCACTAACTTATATCTCCCTTTTTACTTCCGTTCGCCTCACCCGATCAACTTCTATAATGCTCTTGTTACACATTCAGCAGCTTACTCCCCAAGTCAAGCGTGCGTAAAGAAGTTTTACCTCAAAAATATTCTGAAAGTGTAATACGACAAACGCGCATCACTAGCGGTAAGCAGGAACGGTCGAACGCTACAACACAACCAGTTTCTTCTGCTACAGCATGGCACCCTACGGGAAGTACCGCAAGTCCCATAGCTTACAACCAATACCGTTACCAGTAAGCGAAGGCAGCGCCATAGATCGCTTAGTAGTTCAGAACCAACGTCACTGTGTTATATGGTCATAGATTGTTCGTTCAATTAGGTAGTTTTGGACGGCTCAGCGTAGAAGGCATTACACTCTTACTTTCGGACAGCGTTATAGACAGTACTTTCTTTGCTGTTAATGAATGGTTGTTGTGTTTTATAGCCTTGTTAATATACTGCATTAGCAGTTGTTTGAGATTGAGTATTTTTTTATTGTGTTTTATTTAATGATGGTAATAATATCACGACTAGCGCGCTGTGATATAATTGGCACCATCGTAAAAATAATTTTGAGAATAGCCGATATACAGCTATTCCTCTATTCTTCCAAATGCGTGAGTGAAAAAATAGTAGAAATATTATCTTATGTAACGAGATATAAACAATTTATTAAAAAGTGTAAGTTGCACTCTCCGTTACACTATAGTTCCGTTACCACTGAATAATCACTATTGCATCCAGTTACTGCGCCAGCGCCGTGCCGGTGCAGCCTAGACTGGTTTCACTCTTACTTTCCATTGCATATTTATAACTATACATGCTCACTTTTGAAAATCGAATTATATATAGTTAGAATTATCAGCATTAAAAGTGAATGAAAAGTTATCCTTAGATTGTCGTGTGATGTATTTCGTTCAAAAATCCAGTTTTCAATTAAAACTTTCTGTACAATAATATTTAATGGTAAAAGTTGTATAAGTTTTATATTCGTGATAGATGATGAACGCTACGTTAATTGAAGGGTTGAGAATAAAAAGGGTTTAACTGTCAAATTGATAGTTTCGAGAAAATTTACTTTAAACTTCAACGGCGTCATTTTAATGTTGAGTGCTTATTGAGTAATAGAAAAGGTTTATGGATATTTCAGTTGCTTGAAAATGTTTTAATTCTATTTTAACATGCTAAATATAGTACCAATTCATACAATTACTGTAAAAATATAATATAATAAAATAAATATAATAATGTTTTATGCTAAGCGAACTGTATTCCTGTGACAGATAAACCGTTTTTAGACTCAAAATCTCGAGATGTAAGCCTCATATCGGTATTTTGAGAATGTATTATTGTAGATAATTTCACGCTGAATCCAAGGATACCCATAAGTCATTTTATAAAAAAAAATCAGTTAAACCCTTTTTGTTCTCACCCCTTCAATTAATATGGCGCATCATCAAAATGAAACTGAATATTTTATTTTATAAGCACAACCTGACCTTTGAAATGTCATACATGTAATAATACTCAGCTAAAGTTTAAGCATAAATCAGATCTTGATCATATAAAAAGAAAACAGTTGCACAACTATATATATTATAAGATTAAAATACGTTCAAACAAAAGACAATCCAATGAGATGAAGCGTGCATGAGTAATTGGTTATACTAACCGCCTGCCTATACTGCCTAGTTGTTTGTGTGCGTGCGACATTGTGGCGTGTTCGGTTACTGGCTGTAATTTAACTGTAATGTGCCGTAACATTCATTACCGTTACGAGCTTCGTGCGCCGGCGCAGCCTAGACGGCAATTACTCTCGCTTTCGAAGCCTCTTTCACAGACAATGAACTTTCTTTGCTCTTATTTATGTCTATTCCGTGATTTATAGTGGGCGGTGAGGTGATTTAGTTTCTTTTTTACTCAGAAGAAAGGATTTAGTTCACTTTCTTAAAGTTATTTAAAGGTCGTTGAACCGTACTCAAACTAGGTCGACATTGACAATGACTTATAAGAGAAACGGAGATTTTGCAATAACTTGTCCTTGTTTTGTATCTGTCTGTGTACCTAATACGGTTGAGCAAAGGCTATCCAGTTGTTGGGGACGTCGGTTTTATTTAAATTTTGTTGATACAGTTGTACGTACGTACTTACTTATACTTGGAATCCACGTAAAACCTTTCAAATTAAAAGAGCAACAAAACGCTATAATGTCAATTCGATAACGAAGTTTTCTAACTATGCAAAATTTAAAATTTCAAGATAATTGTTTAGTATTTTACATTTTATGTTTTTTTTTTTTACTTTTCACAAACGTATTTTTTTAGTAGTTTTCAACAATTTTTACCGTAAATAATATACGCGTTAATAAGCCCCGTTCCCATTGCATTTAAAAAGCTGGATATTATCAAACCATAAATAGAATACGGATTTCTTCACCATGCTTCAACACTTTACATCGAAAACAGTATCCCCGGAGCACTACGTCAATCAACGTCAGCTGTGCCTGAAACAAGATAAAAATCATGAAGCAAGCACTCAAAATATGCTTCAAGTTTAGATACACCTAAACGACTAAGTGACTGCGATACTCTACTAACTTTGAATGATGTAGCTCAATAAGTAAGAAGAGATACTATACGCTTTCTTGTGTGTATTTGTGCTATGGTCATTAACAGCTTTTATTAAATGAAATATTAGAAAACAGTACTTTTGACTGTCAAAAATCATGCATGGCTTTGTGAACCAGTTTTATAAAATTTTTGGTCACGTAAATAACAAACAGTAATTTACGATAGTTTGACTATATCCTAACAAATCTCGTTAATTATTATTATCAGTTAATAATTAATTAATATCAGTAAAACCGGATAGTGTATACAGAGAGAAAAAACATGAAACCAAACGCTGTCGTCGTCTACGCGTCTTACACTATTGCTTCGCAATCCCGCTTGGTGGCTTAGGTGTGTCCGGAAGATTTTAAAAGCCTTGACCACGGATCGCTGACATTAAAGCCCGCCTTTCACGGCCCCGTCAGGTGGTTGGACGTTGTATAACTCACTTTCCATTTCTTTAAATGTTTATAAACTCCATCTTCGATATTTATGTTGTCAAGATTTTGAATATGGCAATCTATTCTTTGTTAACATTAGTTTTTACTATTTAAAGATGATATTTGTATTTTAACTCGCTCTATATTTTTTATAGATGTGTAATGGAATAATTAAAATTTTAAATAGTAATAATTTGTTGCTAATAGGCTGTTTTACCACTTTTATGACGTTATCTAAAATCATTCACAAAACACGCAAACTTTTGCAAACAATCGAAAACTGAGTAAAGGTGAATGCCCAAATCAAAGAGTCGTTTATTATTGGCTTTCTTTTCCAAACTTGTTTGTAATATATTCGCCTCTTTATTCACGGCAATTTCTTGCGAAACGCAGACCCGCGAGTTAAGGTCACTGATGTGTGGCAATTTTCCCATTTCGAAGAGAAGCCGGACCTTGACCTAGGAATTAATTCGTTTCGTCACTCATACTGAACAACCTGGGTGTATTGCAATTTATTGATTCCGCCATATTAATACGTAAACTAAACATTTACAGCCTTATTAATAAACACGAACTAGCTTTAGACTAGTTACACCATCTTTTGTTTCTTTCGATCCAGCTAAATATTCCAGTAGTAAAAAAAGGACAAAAGCTGAAGTAACTAATCCGAGACTAATACCCGTTTATTAATAATCCTGCTAGTGTTGTCACTGAAAGCACTTTAACAGCTCTATTACCAAAATATAAATCAACTACTTAAACGTTATAATTGTCTTAAGTATTCTTAACCAAAAAACACACGTCTCGTGTATTTAAAACAAAAATAAAATCATTCAGTTCCATGAACAATTCTCTGTCAAGAAGAATGAGTATGAAATCTAATACTTCAACACGTGTTTCCACGTTTTCAGGCGTGAACAGCTAAAGAGGCCGCTAGGTGGCGCTCCAGTCATCGCCGTGGCAGTGGGGCGCCCGCGCATGTTGCGCCACTGAGCGAGCGCTTTACGCAACGAGGCCGTTCACCCCGGAAGGCCTTTTCCACACAGTTTCTTTAGCAGTGTGTTACTGTGGCGAGATCGCGTGACGGTTTTGCGTGTAGAATACCCACTACATATGCACTATGTACCTAGCGCCCTCTGGAGGCCGGATTTGTACCACTCTAAGCAAACAGCAAGACCTAATTATGTTCTTGCATGAGACAAATAACATGTTACGGCAGATGCACTTGCGCTTTGAGGAGTGTCTCGTAATAGCCGTCATTAGAAGTGGAGTGTGCTTGTTAGTACGAGTGTCTCGTTTATAATCTACTGTGCCACTTCCAAGCTTATTACATATAAACATGTCCGTGTTATTTTACACTCGTAAACGTTCTATACATAATATTGGCGTACAATCAGGTGGGTTCACAAATGCATTAGAAAATCAAAAAAGTTTTTTTGATGTTAAGAAATGACATGATGACGATCTAGTCGTTCAAGCGACACGACTGCTCATATCAGTTGCAGTGTCATTCGGAACTCTAAAGTGTAGAGATTCGCGTGACACTACGCCCGCCATCCTGAGACAGCACAGTATATTATTAAGAAGATTACTAGACTGTGAGATTAGGTCATAAAGTATCATTTGTCCAGTAATTTCACTAGCTACAGTGTCCTTCAAAACACAGTAATGCTTGCACACTACTGCTTGGTGGCACAATAACTGGCAAAGCGGTGGTTAAAAGTCACCTAGTAATAATAGTATCCACTGAAGCTGTTTTAAAAGATCTGTTTCTATTCTAGTTAATATGTCATTGTATGGGGATTCAGAAAATTATGCAGCATTGCATTACATAACTCAAATTGACTAGTCGATAAGAGTAAAACAATTTATTTTTCCGCCGTCACGTTTACGCATTTGTTTCGTTGCGTGTCTTATGGTGGCGCTATTTAGGTATACAAGCTAACTGACCGAGTTACCTGTTTACTTCATTTTAAACGTAAATAACCGACAACGTTTTATAAAAATACTTTTTAGATCTACGAGTGAGTAACAACGCCTACTGGGAAAAAATAATTCTAAATTAAAAATGCGTGTTTTTAATTAATAGTAAAAATAAGTTTAATCGTTTGTTATTGGATAAGGAAACCTGAACCTGGATAAGGACATAAACTTCTTAAGCTTTAAAAATATACGACAAAATAATGCTTGAAATTTTTGCATAAGATAAAGAGATATGATTTTTTGTTTTAGATCAACTCCTAAGGTCTTTTGACTTTCGCAGAAACACACCGCATTCAAATTAAAAGGGCATCGACACACATTACGCACGTATTCCGGCAATTATATTAGAAACTATAACGGCAATTTTCCATAGAATTTGACGGATACTGCAGCAATACACCTTGTTCAGGGCTGTCTCTTAACAAATATTCCTATAAAATCCATTTAACTTTTATTTATTTATTTTTATTTTTGACTAGTTGCGCCCCGCGGTTTCTCTCACGGATAAAAAGTATTTTAATTATTTACTCATCACACAGTAAAATTTCACTTTTCCGGGATAAAATGTAGCCTATATGTTAATCTAGTGTATAAGCTATCTTGGTACCGAATTTCATCCCAACCCATTCAGCTGCTTGAGCGTGAAGGAGTAACAAACATACACATACAAACTTTCGCCTTTATAGTGTGATTCTTAGGAAGACCAACAGCTTTTTCTTACATCTTAGAATCAAACTATGCATTGGGAACCCAATTAAATGCGAAACAAGCTTGCCTTTTAGCACCTTACCTGATTTATATATTTATTTATAAACAGAATTGTAGCATCATTACAAACAAATTTCTAATGCGATGTTAAACTTGTAATAAATATTATTATGACGATATGTATTTAGTTTATTTTATAGATAAGATATACCTTATTTTCGACATATCTTAGAGCTATTTCTATGAAGCTCAACAGGCTGCAGTTAAAAAAGTCCACTCCCTCGGATATTAAATTAATCCAACGTATAGCGCGTGATGCTGATGTTAAGTAAATGATCCGTTCTACGATGGAACTTGCTTAGCTAGAACATCAATCATAAATTGATTTTTCATTTTCACTAATATTTGACTCGATCTGAATTACCAAATTGTTAATATGCCCAATTAACTCTATTGGTTTAACCACAAAAGATTTATACAAGCCTTAAGCCAGTGTTAAACTGCTGTTTTGTCTTTTTTATGTATTTATGGTAAGATGGTATTAAGCTGCCCTATAATCTAGACTAGCGGCCCGCTCTGGCTTCGCACGGGTATAAAATATATAGCCTATGTCATTCACTGAAAAAAGGATTAAAATCGATCCAGTAGTTTTGATTTATTCATTACTGCCCTTGGCCCGCGCGCCTTAAATTTAGAGTAAAACAATCCTTCTTTCTCTAAACCACGAAGATTTCCTGCTATCTTTGGAAGATCTAAATTCATACACTATATTTTTACTTATTGTTTTTTACATTTTTACATGTTATTATACATATAAACCTTCCTTTTTAATCACTCTATCTATTAAAAAACCGCATCTAAATCCGTTGCGTAGTTTTAAAGATTTAAGCATACTCGTACATAGGGACAGGGAAAGCGACTTTGTTTTATACTATGTAGTAATAGTGATGATTATGTACGTTTAGCTGCTATTTTTGTGGTTTTTGTGTGTTTTATAGATTTTGGTATCTAAGATTAAGATGTGCTTCAGCATTGACCATTTCGATGTCCTTTTTCTGATTTTCTTTATCTGGTCGGCAACCCTGCCGTAGCCAGGTTAACGCGCATGAGGAAATTCGTTGTAATGTTTTGGTCTCGCGCTGCTTTCGTAATATCGCATTGCGTCCGCGGTGACTCAAGTATAAATATAAACAATACGACGTACCTTATTAATTTTGAAATTTGTTTCACACAGCCCTTGCCTTACTTTCTGGCCATGGTACTAGTTTTAATAGAAAAATGCGAAGAGTATGTGATTACTATAGAAATCCGGTATCAACCTTTCTGATTATCATTTATGTTATACTGCTCTCTAAAATTGTTTTTAAAAGTATAAAAAATTGCACTAAAATTAAATAGAAAAGCTTTTACAGGGGATAGCATACTTCAGATGTGAACTCACTATTAAAAGATGAATAAAACATAATTGTGTAATGGGTATTAAGATGAAACGTAGACGCCAAACAAAATGACCTATTGGTTCAACGAAATGTATACATAGTTGATTCGGAACGAGTTTTAACATAAAAAGTATGCAAAAATAAGGAAAATGGAACAAAACCGAATCGCACCTTCACTAGTCTTACAGATGTGAGAAATCAATTAACATCCAGACGAAGTTATTTGCGATGTATCCACTTAAGAAAGTCGAAAGCTTTCAAATTTCAATGCTACTGTCGCGCATTACGCAACACTAAAACTGAAAGTATGTAAACAAATAACAGCTAAAGACAGTGCAATAGTTTAATAATATAAATTATGCTACAGTAACAAACTATTGCTTATTCTACCGCCTTTAGACGCAATTTTAGTTCAATTATTTGCAAATTGCTTCTTACGTTTAGCTGGAAAGCGTTTCTCTGTTTTGTGTTCCAATAGGAAAGCTACTGTATAGAACGTAATGGAAGAAGAATTATATGTGAATTAGCATGTAATTTTTAAAATTGGATAGCAATTTTTGGTTCATTAGACTGTAACGATATACTTTCCAGTATTATTAGTGTATGAGTAAAAATGCCCCCTTTCAAAGAGATAATTCCAAAGATCTTTAAATTTGCATAGTAATCAAATTTATAATGTACATTTGTACAAACTAACTTATCCCAACATTTTAAGAAATATGCCTTTAAGTTTGATATTGGTTACATGAGGGCAGTAAATTTTATATTCCATAGTGAATGTAATATTTTAAAATCTCGAAACTTATATGTTAATAATAAAACAGGGTTTGATAGTAATCAATTTTCTCTGACACAGCACTTGGTGCCGGGTTTACCTCATTGTTGTTCAAAGTTTTCGTCACTGCTTTAACAAGGAAAACTGTCGCACGAGCGAACTGTCAAACTCTACTTACATAACGTGACATTGCCGCTGGCCGGCTGCGCTTGCGCAAAGATGCACCGGCCATACGCGACGGCTTGTGAAAGTATGCTACTTAGCTTGCATTTTTATGGGGACAGACATTCTCTCCGCCTAAATTATCTAGATGCGCTATTGATGCAGATATTTTAACATATTTTGAACCTACTTCAATCTAATGACAAATCAAGCTATACATAGCATCGAAATTGTATATT
Source organism: Ennomos fuscantarius (assembly GCA_905220475.3). NCBI lineage: Eukaryota > Metazoa > Arthropoda > Insecta > Lepidoptera > Geometridae > Ennomos > Ennomos fuscantarius. The sequence goes on along the minus strand of HG992026.1, from coordinate 5,028,548 downwards.
CGAAAACAAATTTAGTTGTGATTATAATTAAGTTTAATTTCGATATTTAGTGGTTAATGGATGTTACAGCGTAGATATAATCTTGCTTAGAATAATGGTGTAGTCTAGACAATTTTTGCGAAACTGGAAATTGAGTACCGCCTCCGACACAGATGTGCAATACTCTGAGGTGGTAATTACAATGTGAAGATAATGAAAATATTAAAAAAACTGTATAATTGGTTACTTTAATACTGACTGCACGTGGGGCAGCCAGTATTTAACATCTATTTGTTTATTATGGCATTCATGCATTTTGACTTGTTAAAGTGCTAAAAATAGCCTATTTGCAATTTTTTTGACTTGGACATGTACGTCATCTTATTTAGTACCGAGCTTCTGCCCACAGCTTCGCCCGCGGCGTGGCCTGTGGGAAAATAATTGAACCACCCATTTCACCCTCATAAGGGTGGAATTTCGAAAAATCCTTTTTTAGCGGATGCCTACGTCATAACATCTACCTTCATGCCAAATGTCAGCCCGATCCGTACAGTGGTTTGGGCTGTGCGTTGATAGATGTTAGTCAGTCAATCAGTCAGCCACCTTTGAGTTATATATATTTAGATATACAAGGTGTAAATATTATCTGCTATATATATAAAAGTCAATTGCTGTTCATTAGTCTCGCTAAAACTAAAAGCTCGTTTTAAAATGTTTGTCGTAGTCTAGGGAAGGTTTAAAAGGTGAGATGAGAGAAGAAGAAGAAGTATTCTCTTGGACAGGTTTAAGGTGTAAAACTATTTAACCATGCGTAGCCGGGGCGAGTCAGCTAGTTTATTATAATTATTCTATGGTGATTTTTAACAATTATTATTGTTTTTCATATTCATATTCATTTATTTTGTTACTGTCTGTTCTGTTTTTAAATATTTGTTATTTTATTCATGATTCAATAGTTATTATGTAGGTATTTACATTTTACCGTCCATCATATTAAGAAGATATTTTATCTTCTTAAAATGATGTTTTTTGAATGATGTTTGTCACACTGAACAAAAAACTTTCAAGGAAATGCAGCAATGTTATTATCACCACCATCATTGACCTATATTAGTCCACTGTTGGACATAGACCTCTCTCAAGGTACATTAAAAAATGTAATAATGTCGATATTGGAACATAATTGTAAAGATCAGTTTAGTACATTAACCCCACTAGATGACCAAATACATGAAATCACATATAGAATACAACCACACCTTTACTTATAGCCTCTCCATCAAAAGCCACTTTCGCAAACGCAAAGTAAACTGTGCTCAAAGCTCCTATTGCCACATACAAATCGAAAAACGATTCAAAGATGATCGCAAGCGTCCCATTGTTAAACTATTACCCAACCGTAACCACAAGTGCTAATGCTAGTAAATTAAAACATCTCTTTAATACAGCTGTCCCAAATAAACAAGGGTAAAAGACCTTTACGTAACTCACCGGTTACGTGGGCCCGGTGAGAGGCAATGTCAGGCTTTACTACGTACGACCAGTCTTAGATTCACGCTTTGTATTCATACCGGCTGCGATTTCATTTTGTATTTACCGGCTGAGTACAGATTTTACAAGCTGAAACACAAAATGAAAGGTGGAGGTCGATCTTAATCTGAACATTCAATTTGGTACAATTTCACAATGTCAAGTTACACAAATGAGATGATTGTTTCGTGATGTTAAATTCGAATTGAAACAATTGAGGTTACAAAACATAAATGATTGAGTTGGCGTCTACGAAAAAGAGAGGTCTACGAAAATAAGCTACGAACAGCTACGAAAGAAATTGTCCTAAATACAGTATAGTCAAGAAACGTTCTGAAAAATACGAAATATTTTACACAACCCTTTTTTTATAAATGATCACTTTAAATTTCGAAAACAGAGTAAAGATTATCTGAATATTCTCGTAAACTTTCAAGACAAATACGTACAAGTTGTTACTTTCTGTTCCGTTTCGCAACCGCCCGTAATGTGTTGCAGATCAAGGTTTCTTCTTCATGTCTAACAAAACTCGTCTTTTGTTTCACTAGTGTTATGTAGGTACCGAAAAGGTCAATGAACAGCCTCGGTATTTCTACAGCCTTCGTTTGTACATCAAAACAGCATCATGCTCAGTTTCTGCTATATCAATACCAATAGTAACGCTCACACATAAGGTTCAAAATATGCGTTGATGTTTGTGTTTAGAAGTCCTTTGGTTATGTACATCAAACCACAATGTTTGCGGTTGCTTCTGTTGTAAGTTCCGCGGTCTTTCATTGTAATTTGAACTCAGATACAATGTGGTTGATTTCGAATTTGAATGGTGAAGACTGTTAGTTACGTTGTGTCGTGTTCGAGGCAAGTTGGCAGTGAGGCGGCCAAAATGTTAGTTTGTTTATCGTTAGCGCTCGTTCTTGACAGCGAAAAAGTGAAAACGGTGCTGCGGTGGCTGAGGTTGATTGTGAAACCGGCGCGACGCGGGGCCTCGATGGTGCGCCCGCGCACCGTGCTCTTATGTAATAGGAAATGTGCGATGTGTGGTACCAAACAAGCCTAATTTAGCCACACGTATTTGCAGGTCAGTTTCCGTATTACCGAAGGGCATGTTCTACAATTGCCAAATTTTGACAGTATTTTTTCACGTTTGAATAAGCTTTTTCTGAGCAGTTATTTTTTTAAATATTTTATTAATGTCATGACTCATTCCAGCGCGCTTATTTTGAACCGTGGTGAACCTTTGAGTAATTAAGTGTTATAACGGTATGAATGAAAAAAAATGCATCTCGTTGGATTGGATAATTTTCCAATATATTGTATTATAAAGTACTCATCTCTCGTCAAAATAATTGGCAAAGCGGTGGTACGCACCTAGATGAACTTTACAGAAAAGTCCTTCCATCTAGTATATAATTATGCATATACATATAGTTTACATATATTTCTTATTATTATGAAAGATAAGTAAAAAATTTAGATATAAAATAATAAAGAAAATACTAGTTAGATATGATAAGGCAGTAGGATAGGAATTTGCCCAATTTTGTTAAAAAATATAGCCATTACTTGAAAGTGCTTTTTGAAGTAAAACTTCTTTACGCACGCTTGACTTGGGGAGTAAACTGGTGAACGCGAGGCGAACGAAAGTTGATTCACGTAGATATCCATTGCCTGTATTATTATGTTGGTAAACATGGTAAAATGACAGTTTACAATTGAAGGGTTGAGAATGAAAAGGATTTAACTGTCAAATTGACAGTTTCGAAAAAATTGACTATAAACTTCAACGGCTTCACTTTAATGTAGAGTGCTTATAAGGTTATAGAAAAGGTTTATGTAAGTTTCAGTTGCTTGAAAATGTATTAATTAAAATACTAAATATAGTACTAATTCATACAATTACTGTAAAAATATAATATAATAATGTTTTTATGCTAAGCGAACTGTTTTCCTGTGACAGATAAACCGTTTTTGGACTCAAAATCTCGATATATTTTAAGCCTCATTTCAGTATTTTGAGAATGTATAAGTGTAGATAATTTCACGTTGAATCCAACGATACCCATAAGTCATTTTGTGAAAAAAAAAAATCAGTTAAACCCTTTTTATTCTACCCCTTCAATTGTCAAGCTAGCGAAATTAACATTAAACAAAGCAAAAACAAAGTTATACCGGTCGATCGATGGAGCTTTAGTGTAAAGTTTTACTTCAGTCGTGTGGTCTAAAGCACACTCGTTTTTCTACTTTTAGCAGGTACCTTTTAAAATATAACAGTCATAAGTATTTTACAGTTATTTGATTTGATGAAACAATACTCTCTACCGTTCGCTAACCATTATTCACGGGTGTGTGACGCCAAAACTTGGTACTACAATGGCGACGATGTGCGCCACTGATATAACTATTGTTTATTGTTATTAATGAGGTGAATTTACTTTTATAATATGTCTAACTGTTACTGTATTGACAGTGCTGAATATATTCTTAAGCTAATATAAATAGGTATCATGAAATTAATTTAAAAAATTCCACTGTACTCCTTTTGTATAAATTCATGCAAAAATATTTTTGTAACTTGTAAATATTTATGCGCATTATTTCATGATGTATATAATTTATTCCTGCGTTTAAATGAACAATCTAAAAAACGCAGCGCTAGGGCTGATCTTTCAATAGTATATATAGTTATTTGTATGCTAAGTCAAAGAGTTTTTGTTAACAAATAGTAACTAAACATTTAAATAATAAAAATATTCTGTAATTAAAAGATCATATTATTGCAACACAGCCCTTGTGATGTTTGAAATCACACATTACCAATAACAATAATAATAATAAATACCCAGCTAGTCTATGTAACCCTTGACATACCACTAATAAGTTGCTTACTTTCTGATACTACATTTTCGACCCCCCTTTTTTAAAATTCATATTTATTGTAATAAATATGCAGAATTTTAAAGTAATTTAAGTAATTTTTAAGAATTAATTTGATTTAATAAGTTTAATTTAAATGATAAGAACGTATAAGGACTTAGGTAATAAAAATAGTATCATTTATATCAGTTGAATTAAAGTAACAAGTGATGTAGATTTTTTTTTATCAAAAATAACTAAGTGATATCGTCATATGCAATTGGTGAACATTATATCAAACGACATAGCGATGTATTGAAATTAAAAACTCATTACAAGTATTGTTTACCAACGGCCGAGGTCATTAACACTTTTATCGGCAACTCGGCAAAATTTGGCCCGTCGCCGGGCACGTAGACTTCTCCAAATACGCCGTTGATGAAAGAAACCAATAGACGCGAAACTACGGAATTAGTTGTGTCAACTGCTCTAGATATCGGTGCTCATTAAATATTTTGGGCATATACATATACGTCTGATTAGATGATTCAATATATAACTTTTTTTGTGTGGTGGAAATGCCCTCGCACTTACTTAGGGGGTATGAGGGACTCGAACCCACTAAAACTCCCCTATGAGCCGTCTTTCGCCGTACCGGGGCGAGAAGGTGTCGCGTTTGCTGTCCAGTCATCTCGCCCCCGGATTCGATTTATAACCTAACCTAATTGATGAATACAATATTTATTGTTAAACTTTTATGTTCGTTTGCATTTTGGCACTAATGAGCATTGAATTAAAAAGTAGAACGCTTTCCTTACGTCTGTATTTACCGAAAAATACAATCTTGGTGTCTTCAAATCGAGAGTGAATACGTATCTTCTAGGCGAGCGTATTGCATCCTAGATCACATTGTTACTTACCATCAGGTGACCTATAAAAAATACAAAAATTGTAACTGAAATCTTCTGTAAAACAGAGTCCCCAGATAATGGCAACCTTATATTTCACCTCTATTGAGCTGCTTTCCATCTGACACACCTAAATATATGCTACCCTAATCGGTCAGATGAAAGATATACACTGATGTTTTGCTACTGGTCAAAGTCCTAGCCCGTGACTAATATTGCGCAACGGAAAGAGAGTCCTTCGGGACGAAATGTGAACTTTGACTCCGTAACCTTGAGCTAAATGAAGCGCCCTCAATAAAGTTCGAGATCGTCTACGTCGTCACATGATCCTTTGTTTAAAACCCTGAACGGAATATAGTTGTAAAATGGAAAAACATGGCTAAAGGATTAATTTCCGCAGGTTTATGAGTGGATAAGCAATATAATCAAACATTTAATAGATATGATGTACAATGACATGTGTTAGGTTACATAGCTAGAGGGCAAACGTAGCCACATTTTTGATATTTTTGTATTTGGTTTATCTGAGAAATGACCCGTGCAAACTACAGACGTCGTGCATTTTGGCAGCCTCTGTGGTGTGGTGGTTGAGCAGGTCGGCTCATAACCCGGAGGTGGCGGGTTCGATTCCCGCGCCAGGACAAGGATTTGTGCACGGTAAAAGCGCAAATACTTGTTCTTAGTCTGGGTGTTTTGGGACCATGGTCCCGTGTCTAGGGACCCAGGATCCCTAGACCCGGGGAATCCTAGTTAGGGTCCAGGATCTATGTATGTGATCGTTGGGCGTTATTATTATTATTACATAATTATTATTTATATACGAATATGCAAATGTTTTTATCACCAGTGTAAATACACTTTTTCAATAATCGTAGAAACAAATGATTACATTTATCGCTGGGTAGTGCAACCTTATCAAGCAATGACTCTTGATTAGATGCTGATTTGGATTGTATTGACAGTTTTGCAAATTCATCAGAGTAAGGTAGGTCATTCAACTTGAAGTAGAGCATCTAGTCTGCTACCAGGCGGTAGACCTTTTGTATATCAGCTTGCCTGTAAGCATACGTTAGTCTTGTTGAATCAGCAAGCTGTAATGAATATGAATTAGGGTCGTCATCTACACAAGCGTTGATACAAATATGAAATGAGTCTCGTAAGCAATCTATAGGACTAAACATTCGTCTCATTAATTTTAATGTAAAGGATAAAGCCCAAACATCCCGCGGGATCAACATATTAAGACGCGTTTTATATATTGATTACTCTAAGCAGGTGATATTGCTATAAATATAAAATCTGTAAGCGTACATCTGTCTAATTTTATTCTAATGTCAGCTTTTCTGCAGTTACCTATATTTAGAGTACTCTAGTTCGAAAGACAAGGTACAGACTGAGTACTCAGAGATAGATTACATAATATGGGCATCTATCTAGATCAACGACACTAAGTATTGTATCAATTATCTGGTTTTCATAGTACGTACAAGCTTTACTTAGTTTGTGGCAAGATGGCGCTGTATGAGATGTCCACATATATTTATTTATTTATTATTTGTTTAACAACAACAGGATAGGATTATACGCAATTCAAATCGTATATTAATGCTCATATTTTATTAGTGAACTACCTGCTAATCTCTACACCTATTTTCTTTCGTTATTTTTTTTATAATGTTAACGAATTATGTGACGAGCTATTTCACCTGATGTTAAGCGACGCGGCCGCCCATAATAGAACAGTGTCACTCGTAACTCTAAAATATAAAGTTTCACGCGACACTGCACTGCGCACATCATCCTGAAACATCAGCACAGTCTGGTATCTCTGATAATGATTACTTGACTGTGAGATCAGATCATAAAGTTCTCAATTTCCCAGTAATTTCACTAGCTACCTTTACCCTTCAAACCGGAACACAGTAGTTCTTACGCACTGCTGCTTGGCCGCAGAATAACTGGCAAAGCGGTGGTACCAACCTAGACGAATTTTGCAGTAAAGTCCTACAACCTAGTCACCAAGTTTTTTTTTCTATTCCTCCTTTTTTACTGTCATATACCGTGTGAAAAACATCTGACTATCGCCGTAATGGCACTCGATATGGCCTAATAGTCAACAGATAAAAGGATGGGAATTGTCGAATTCTAACTCGTTGGCTTGATACCTGTTGCGAAACGTCATTGTGCGCACACTCTGCCATACATCATCACAAAGAACTGACTAACGCTTTATCTCAGATCGATGTCAAACTGTTCAACAGTATCAAAATTAAACAAATATTTGTCCATTCGAAAATGTGGGTAAGGCACATGTGATACTGTTTATTTGACACCGATAGCTTTGATCATCTCTATAAAATGTTATCTATCGATGTTAATATTTGTTGTAGATTATATACCTGACGTTTGATTTGGGTGCAGGTGTATATTATTAAGATCTGAAGATATTTTACATACAAACCTTTAACTTGTTTTTAAAGCAATTGAAGGGGTGAGATCAAAAAGGGTTTAAGTGATTCTTTTTTTCACATAAATTTCAAATTAACTTATGGGTATCGTTGGATTCAGCGTGAAATTATCTACATAATAATACATTCTCAAAATACCGAAAAGAGGCTTAACTCTCGAGATGTTCAATCTAAAAACGGTTTATCTGACACAGGAATACAGTTCGCTTAGCATAAAAACATTATTATATTTATTATATTATATTATATTTTTACAGTAAAAGGAAAAATTTGAACCATGATCGATATTTGAACCTTTCGATATTTGAATTTATCCTAACTCCGTTCGTGATTTAAGTTTTTCTTTTACAAATTAACCTTTAGATTACGCTAAGCAGACGACATTGCTATAAAAATCACAAATATATATCAATATAATTACTTTTTTTCGAACGGGTTAGTGCTGTTGGTCTTCTTTACAGGATATTTAATTTTACCATCTTTCGAGTACCATAAAACATAATTATATTTTCACCTTAATTATCTAGCATTTGAACTTACTTCATGCAGTATTAATGTCAGTTTCGGATTACTGATTCCTTAGAATGGTTTCATTTTAAACCTACATCAAGGAGAAAACTTCACTCCAAACATTTTGACTTTTTGAAAGAGCACATAAAAGCTTTCCACGAATCATGTTTACGCGTATCAAAAACGCATTCGCTTCCTGTTTTCTGTTCCCGAACTGGGTTGCTCGAGTTTCTCCATCCACATCATAAAGAACAGTTTGTATGGATTGGTCCACAGGTTAACAAACAGTTTGTATATATAACCCTACAGATTAGTGATCAGTTTGTATCCGACTCTTGTGGGGCCATACATAGCCTGTTGCGTCAATGCATTTCGAGACTTTCGAGTGGCCGTGTTTTCTCAGGGAATAGTTAACCTAGTTTCGGGCGTTCCTCTCTAAATATACCGGCGATACCTGAAGCTTACCGCTCTGAATGACGCATCACAACATGACAAACTGTCAATCTCGGGAGCGTGTAAAAATATCTGTGTCTGTCAGCGGCTGTCGAGCGGAGAAGTTGTCTGCACCGTGAATGTTAGACACGCTGTTGGTGTTTATTGTAATTAGTTGAATGGGTTAATCATTAAAGCAAATAGCTGGAAAAAAAATGATTTATTTTTTTCTACTCTTCTTCGTCTATACGTTTACACTATTAGGACAAGGGCCTTTTATATATGAAGAGTGTATAGAGCATCATCTTATATGCTGGTCAAAGGCGAAATTTTAAACCCCGATGTAAAAACGGCGGAGTGTTATAAGTTTGACATGTCTGTGTATGTATGTGTCTGTCTGTGGCATCGTAGCTCCCGAGTGGATAAACCGATTTTTTTTTGTTTGAAATTTGATTTAATCGGGACTGTTTATTAATTTTTTCATAACTCCCTCAATATGGGTATCAAATCAAAGTGCTACGATACATTATAAATCAAAGATGGGCGCCACCACTAAATGGCGAATTACTTTTTTTGCCTATTATTTTGTTCGGGTTTAAAAATTTTTTTAAATATAATTATAGCTTGTTGGATGACACATGTCCTCGAACTTTGTGATTTTTGAATATAGCAGTTTCCCCATGATGTTTTCTTTTCACATTGTAAAGCGAATACAAGTCCCACATATAACTTGATAAGTCAGATGTTGGGCCGAGCGGGATTTAAGCTTGAGTGTACACGGGCTGCCACTGAGTTACACTCAACTCTATATTTCTACTCATAACTACTTGTTTTGGAAGAATCTTGAATATTTGCCTTAATAAATTATGTGCCGTGCTTATTTGAAATGCCAAACAAAGCAAGTTAGGTCAACAACACATAATTATTCAAATGCTTAGAAACTACAATGTTCGATTCTTATTATAGAGAGTACCTCATATCGCCAACTCATTGTTCAAACAATGATTCAGAAGCATAATCTAGATACTTATGAATAGGGGCCGATGCGAATGAACTCCGTTTTTAATGTAATCCAACGCCAAAGTATGCCGTCGTCCGATGGCTGCTAACCTTTTACAAAAGCTGTATATTCCAAATATAGGCTACTCAGTGACACCGCAATGATTAAAATCTATTCAAATAGCTTTTATAGTAAAGACTAGCATTAAATTCAGTTGTTTTAATGCGCTAGCTATATGTAAATAATATAGTACTACTAAAATGATACCAGTTGCTGATAGATAAAAGAATTACATGAACTATTTGTATTGGCTTAAATTATGAGGTTGCCGTTTGGCAGTTGTTTTAACTAAATGTACAATGGCTTTTCAAAAAAGTTACAAATCCTGTAAAAATTGGTGATACAGTGAGACAATGCCCGCGTGCCTAGAGCGGCGATCGTCACGCGGTCATGAAGAAGCGCGCGTGCGCGTGCGGCTGACCTAGTTATGTGCTGGCGACGCTCGCGACCACACACGTTCATCTGGAACACGCCGCGCGCCCATCTACCAACAGCCACTACTGAAGCGTACCCGCACCGACCATACCCAAACCCTTTTCGGCGGTTCAACGAACCCGCTATCGAAATCCGCACACTCACACGCTCAGATAAAAAAAGCGAAACAAAAAACAACGGCTAACGGTGAATGAGTAACCAGACAGAGATAACTATATTTCGGCACTACACTCCGCGAGCGTAAGGTCGACCACGAAAAACACTGACGCAATTTTTACAGCGTACGTAATTGAGCACTGAACGGAGTCGACGGTGTGTGCGTGAGCGCCGAGAGCGACGCCCGCGTCCGAAACGGAGGCGGAATATTTAGGTGAAAGTGTTTCGAATTTCGACATGACGACATTCGCGCGCAGTCGTTATCGTGATTCTGCCGAATCTAGAGGTTCGGGTGCGCAGACGCGACCGTGACGCGCCCTCGTGCTTGCAGGAAGTGCGCCGGACTCTGCATGAGCGTATGAAGTGTGAACTATGCTGAGAGTTGGTGTTTTGACTAATTTTCGGAGGCGTAAATTTGAAAGGTGAAGTTTTCGAAGAGGTTTCCGTGTGATGTGACAAGCTGTCGGACGGTGACAAACTGGGGCCGCACGAGGCGCCGGACGCCGTCGCGCACGCCACGCAAGTGCAGACGATGACTTCCACCATGGGTAAATATTTATATCGCACTTTAACTAACCCGAAACTATAAAAAATAACCCTGATTAAAATAAATGAGACCCTAATCTGTCAGAAAAATGTAAAAAATCATACTAATTAAAGAAATTAAGCTTTGAACTGTAATGGATTTTGCGAACACGCACGGAGCCTTGGTTATTGCAAGCAACTGCAATGCATCAAGGTTAAGGTGGTATTACTTTGTAATATCCTTTGCAGTTTATTATTTAAAACAAAGGTCATGAAACAAAATTATTTACGTCCTTATTGTAATTAATTACAAAAAAATCTTTTTTTTTTGTAAATTGTTGTCTGCCTCTATTTTTTTTATTTGGTTTTAAACCTTGTCGTATGTTTTGTAAGAGTCAGTAAAAGATATTCATTATAAAATGTGTATTTAGTATAATATACTATGTTATATTATATATCTACATACATCATGTGTCAGTTCTGGTTTAATATTAATTATAATAAAAATAATAATGATGCCCAACGATAACATAAATAAAAAAATATTAACAAATTAAAGCTTTGATTAATATGTCTTTGAACAAAACTTATAATTAGTATAATAGTGGTATGATATTAATAAAATAAATAATCTCAAAAATCCTATGGTGTCATTACAGTCGTAGCAATTTTCGTAGCCTCTTGCTACGCGCTACGCTAATTCTTACCATGAGTTTCTTAATACTGTGCAGATTTTGCAAAACATTTGTTTTTAAAATAATTCATTAATACTACTTCTTGAAACACCTTTGACTTAATATTACAATAAAAAAAATGATGTCGATAATTTTATAAAAATAATTTTGTATACCTAATATTGCACTTTTTATTATTTTCAATATTCTTACCATAATAATTATATATAATAAAAAGGTTATATAATAAAATTATAATTATATACATAAATATATAAATTAATAACATATTTCTCACGAATGTGGCTTACAAAAAGCCAATGAAGAAGTCCACGTGCCTTCAGTAATGTAGAAGTGCTACGCGCTTTGCTACGAAATGCTAGATACCTGGGCGCGGCGTAGCCATGCGTTTATAAAGGTTTTTTGTTTATCTATAAACGATTTTAACTTTTGTATTTCGTATTATTAGCGTGATTATTATGAATCTAGTTATGTATGTATATATTAATTTGAATAATATAATCTCTACCTAAGAAATTGCCGTTCTGCAGTACTGGTTATTTCAAAATATAAATATTTTTGTATGGCTATGAATTCGAATTTCAATTTAATTTTACTTAAAACACGTGGATTTTTTTAAAATTAGTTATTTGTTTATTTATAAGCGTTATATTCTGATCGCAACTGATTTTTTTTCGCTATCATGGTTACGTTAAATATTCGAGTAATTATAGAATATGAGTACCGTCTGTGTAATCAACGTCAACGAACGAATACTACAAGCGAACGCACCGCCGTTATTGGTTTGCCACTCCGTCCTGAAAAATTTGACCTCTTGGTCATCCAAAAACTTTGGTCAACAATGACGATTTAAAGGCGATTGCAGACGCTGATGATACTCAATCTACGGCTGAGTTAGCTGTAACTTTCGAATTAGCATCAAAACAATATTAGTCTCTTAGCGTTGAATTGGCAAAATATAAAAGTTTGACAAATGGGTGCCCCACGAACTCATTAATCGCCAGCGCCTTAGTACGCCAAAATACGCTTTGAGACATGCCTTGCACTGCTCCACAGGCACACAGGCTACGGAAAATTGATACGTATTGCTAGATTACGATAAGTGGATTCTGTTTGACAATCGCACACGCTCAGCAAGTTGGTCATTACCGAAACAATTTCCTAAACGAAAACTTAGACCTAGAAAAGTGATGGTTACTGTTTGGTGGTCCAGCCCCGGTGTGATCGCCGCACAAAAATTTTCGCTTTAACTAGATGATAATATACTATCATTAAATTTTATGTTTTCGGGTAGTTCAAAACTTAAGAACGAAAGAAGAGGGAGGTTGATGTTCACCAGCGGTTGCAAAGTCTGATGATGAATGAAATATTCTCTTAATAAAGGGTGTGAAGTGACAACAACTAATTTTAACGATCGATTCGTCGAAATAACCATTTGTTTTATGCCAAGATGGACAAATTAAAACAAACAGCCGTACAACATTGAAAAATGACATAAAACATATCCCAAAACAGCAATACCTTTTTCAGTTATTTTTAACTTTTGTTTTACATTTTTATGTAAACAGATGACAAACTGCTTGTAATGCACTGCGCATTTTAAATCGAACAAGGTACAACATAAAAACGTAAATATAATTTGTTATAGGCTCACTATCGTTCACAGACCAGGAAAAAAATACACTCTCGCAAAAGAGCATAATTTGTTTTCCTGCTCTGTGAAATTTGTAATGTAAATGGTCACTGAGAAATTGTATAAGTCCATCAAATTTTGTGAATTAAAGTAGATCTAAAGATAACTTATGTAGAGTTTGGGATCCGCATATTTGACTTTAAAAAAATGACTCACTGTAGATAAATGCTTCGTCTACACTCATTTTGGGCTAGTTATTTTGTGGTTTTACTTAGTTGCGTCCTGTGGTTATATCCAAGTGTTCACTGTATTCCACAAGAACCACACAGTTTTCCCGGTTAAAGTACCCTACATGTTAATCTATGATCTAAAGTATCTACACACTGTAGTACACAAAATATTGATAGGATTGGTAAAATTGGTAGTATTGGTAGAATTGGCAAATGGGTTGATTGTATGCAGTTTTCCAATTGAAGAAGATGGATTTTGAATCTTCTTATTAATATCATTAAATTCATCACAGAAGACTTCGTGAAGTAGGTAGATAAAGTATACTATGAAATATTTATATACCTATTTTGTTTATGATATATAATAAAGAAATTTGAGTTCTCTGAATTGAACGTTTCAAAACAAAGCCAAAACCAGTGATCGGTAACCATGACATTCACGAATAATCATCGCGTAAATCTTGATCGTGACTCAGTACCTCACTCGGTCACCGCGACGGCCCAACTTTTACTTTCGTTACAACATCACCTCCCTTTGTCTCTACACTCCATGGTCTATGACTCGTCGGGGTCGACGAACTCACGCCATTTGGTTGCCGAAATAAGTTTTTTACGCTCACTTTCCAATACGGTGAAAGCGAAAAGGTACAGTGTCACTGCTTCCTTTCGACTCGTTGTAGTGGGAGGACGTCGCTTTAAACGATAATAGAAGTTGTCGTCGAAATTCTATTGTTTGCTGTTTTCAATACTAGGTAACAATGCTGTATTATTAGTTTGAAATTCCTTAAATTAGTCCGGATGTCTAGACATAGTTAACTAGTAGATATTTGAGCTTGGCAGTTTTACAGGAAAATAATGCAGATACCTTAGTAATGGTATCTTATGTATCTGTCTTTTTATGTTTCTTGTTTTGTATGTTCTATTCGTTTTCATTTGTTTAAACACGTTTTCTTCTATTTATAAACTAACGCGAAGTATAAAACTACGCAGATTTACTAAATCAAAAAATGGCGTTATTTTATAGTATTTACTGCGCATCATAAGCTTTATAAATTAACACGAATATTAATTTAATTTTCGGAAGCTTAGAGATGTCAATTTAATAGCAAAGCTGTCGATCAAACTGGCCCAATCAGTCCATGTCATGGCATAATTGAGTCGAAATAGGAAGTGTTGCGGAAGTGTCAGAGTTAAAAATGGAACGTTTTAGCTTTGAGCGCACGCGCAGGCTGAATGTCAAGGTGCAACCGGAGGCCAAGAGGCCCCGGTGGTTGAGCCGAAACTCGTGAGCCATTGTATTGTGATATTGCGATCGTGAGAGGATATGCGCATCGAAATATTTCTTCGTATTTCTAAAAATAAAATAACATAACTAATATTTTAACTTAAAAGAAAAACACTTTTCGTGGGAGTATAATTTTTGTTTCCAATGTTAGTAGGTATATAAGCTGATGTGGTTTCACTAAATAAAGTGGTGCGTATTTTTTTTTCTAGTGCGCGTTGATGTCTTTTATATAGGTCAAGGTGTAAGATACTAAATATGAATATGATCACTCTTGTTGTCTTATTTTTTTCAAGCTAAAGAAAACAATTTTACGTTATGCAACTTACAGTATAGGTTGTAGATAAGATTATGAAATGCACGAGATAAAAATTCATAATGTTTTTCATGATTATGATTTGTATTATTTTAAATTAACTTAAGTATTATAATTAGTAGTATTCATGCATTTCCGAATTAATAAAAAAACTCCTTTAACTTCCTCGGACCTTCGAATAATAATTAATTAGCGTAGGGCTGGCAATGTCATTAATTTAAATAAGCAAATATATAAATAGTCGTCGTCATACCGCATTATCCAATGTTATGCAGTGCCTCCTGATAATAAGTAGAATGCCTCCTGAGGAAGAGCATCGGATATGCTCGAAACCTGGTCGAGAAATCGACATATTATTCGTGAGTAACAGTCGGGAATATATTAATTTAAAATGAATCACACTCATGTGAATTTTAATACTAAAATAAGTAGAATAAGTAAAAACCTCATACATTCGAATAATGTATGTGGTTTTTATGATACATATGAAACGTCATGCTATAAAATACGTAGGCGTGATTTATGACCAAATTACAAGCTTGGGCGCATGCGCGCAATTATGATTTAACAGTGAAAAAACAATTATATTGTTACTACCGTTTAATAAGACAACCCTAATGATATAACGAGCCAAGACACCTTCATAAAGGTACGTTCAGATCGTCGGTCGTTGGCGTCGCACGGGTAAGCAACCTCGCAGCTGGCACTGACATTGCGACCGGAACAATCCGACTACTTCCTTGTAACTATTAACCGGTACAATCACAGAAACTGATTATTCGTGGTTTCTATAATCTTCAGAACGTTTATCGTAGTCCTTGTGTGAGAGCTTTTGATACCAGATTTTTGCGGTTTGTAATATGTTGATCGTGATAGCAGTCGTTGCAAACTAATTGAATAAACGAAAGCTGGCTAGATTTTATAAAATTATTTCATTGATACGACCACTGCATTTTTGCATATTACTTTTTATGGATACTTATTTTTTACGAATGTATTTACGATCGAGTCATTTGCTTGAGGTTGAACGATCCGCCCACCAATAACAGTCACAGGGGTACTAATACTCAGACCAAGTTTCATAATCATTCAGCTGTCCTTATCGCTCCAGGTGCATTAATGAATTAAACAGCGACGGTTGTTTGTTTTTAGAAAAATAATTAGTGAAAAATTTGTTTAAGCGGAAACAGTTTCGTAGTTCTTTAAAACGTAAAGAAACGTCTTTTAAAATATGAAAATTGTTCATATTCAACCCGGAAGCACAACATGCTACTCTAGAATTCATTGTTTTCAATTCAGTCATTTGAAATTGTGATGCTAAGATAAATATAATACGACGTCACTTCATTCACGTTGTGTAAATATGGAAACACGTTTTGACGTTCATTCTTCTTTGTATTCATTGAAAATCTTGAGTTTAATTTGTATCAATCGATAACTTAAAAGATTATTACAGCTTAATAATATTTGTAAAGATTAATTACAAAATTAGGCTAGTATAATAGTTTTAAGTAATCAAATAAAACTAACAGAATTTTATGTCTGATGAAGTTGTACGGTCGATTTATTTATTTATCCGTCAACAAATCAGTTTATTTATCCAACCGTAACCTCCACATTACCGAGTTGTTATGATGCAACTCCAAACATTAGTATAGCTCGTAACCTTGCGTCAACATTTACATTCGCCTGACAACTTCGATACGACTTGCGGAAGAGTTTAATGCATCGAATTTTATTCCGATCACAGTGCGCACGCATCTAAACTTGAAAACATTGTGGTGTTATGTTAAATCCAATGTCTTTTGTTTTATCCTAATTGTTGAGTTTTTAAACGTTGTCGTTTATTTTTTTGGACCTATCTATTAATCTATATATGTAAAACTCAAAGGTGACTGACTGACATAGTGATCTATCAACGCACAGCCCAAACCACAGGACGGATCGGGCTGAAATTTGGCATGCAGGTAGATGTTATGACGTAGGCATCCGCTAAGAAAGGATTTTTCGAAATTTCACCCTTAAGAGGGTGAAATGGGTGGTTGAATTACTTTCCAATAGGCCACGCCACGGGCGAAGCTGCGGGCAGAAGCTCGTTTTTTAATAAAGCTTGAAGAATTTGACTCAAAGGAAAATGATATTCTCACATCGTATGTATAAGAATATTTCTTATACATACGATACTAACATAATCAATCCTACATGTATGTTAAACATTTTTTATATTATTACTAGAGGCAGCTCGCGGTTTCACCCACGTCTCTTCTTACAATTTTAACACCCCGTTGACCCCTTAGAAGAACTTTAAAACAACCATTTCTAGTCTATTCCTAGGAATGTTTAACGAGAACTTTTGATTTGTGACGTTTTGTATTAAAAGATTAAAAAGGCGTTCTATAACCTGTAAAACATATTGATTATAAGAGAAATATAACTTAGATTCTAGCGCTCATTTGTAAGTAAAATGTAAGATTTACATTTTATATTTGATGAAGAATTTTTGAATGGAAAAATGAATCTATAGTTAATTGACGACAGAGCTTGAAGATGTAAAACAAACATAATAGTAAATTGAAAAATATACCAACCTTTCAGTAATCTTTTTAATGTATTAATATTTATTTATACCTACATTGACTAGATGTTTCATAAAAAAATACAGTTTGACTATTTTTCGGGGTAGTTTCCCTATATTTTTCCATAAATGAAATTTTTCTTCTATAGACTGAATAGATTTTTACACAAAATCTTATTGCTGGATATGATGACTGACCACCGGAAAAATATGCGTAGCTGTTAGGCGTAAAGCTGACGGCCGTGATGGAGGTCATTCTTACTTCCGAGTGGACGTTAAGTGGGCCCTTGCATTTGTACCAAAACTTTTCATGATTCACACACTTTACAGAAAAAAGAACATATTAAAGTTTATACTACTAGCGAAAGAATATTTCCGAGTAAGTATTCTAGGCTGTGAATAAATCGTAAAGATTCCCAAAGACAGTTTTAATGACTAAATAAAGAAGCGATTTCTTAAATAAATTTATGGCATGTTGATATAATCAAATACGCATTCTTTATGTAAATAAATGACGTCAACCTAAACATGATTAAATATAACAAAGCCTTCCTTGCTTAAAACTGAGGGTTGAAAATCATTTTGTGTACAGTGACAAGTATTATTTTATAAAGCACATCTTTGTTTTCTTACCTTTTTTCCTGTTAGTATGGTAGTAGGTAATATTTGCAAGCATAAAATAAAAGCTTTATTGATTATTAAATTAACACAAAAATACGTACATATTTGAAAAATCCGTTATTCGTGTAAATTTATATTGATTTCACTAATATCGTTAATACTTCAATTCTAAAAATAATACTGCATATCTCATGCTGTTTTGTTTTTTAAATCATACAAAAAAAATTTTTTGCGCTAAAACTTCATAGGTTTTTTTTTAGTAACCAGACAACATTTAAGTCGATGTATTCAATGTCAAAGCATCTGAGTATGTATTTCTCATGCAGTATATAAAGCCTTAAGGCACACAAAGCCTTAATAACAAAGGTCCAACTTTAATACAAGCAATAAATGCAGTAATTAACAAAGAACCAAATGAACGTCTCGGTCAGGCGACCCCGGCCGAGGACACGCTAGAGGCACGTACGCTTCCGTGTGATTCCGTCTTAAGTCGAAGGCATTCCTGAAGACAAGGCCTTACTTTTGTAGAAGCCGGATCAACAAGAATTGATTAGGAATAAGTGAGAGGTAAACAAGTTCAACAATGGTGAGGCAACACATCATCTTTGCAGAAGCAAAATTGCGTATAAATCTTGAACTACGCGCCTGGTTTTGCCTTCTGCTACATAAATGTAGTAAATGGAAAACACTGAAATACACGAGTATATATATTTTCTTATATATATATCATTATTATTATGCTTGAAAAAAGCTTTTAAGGCTAATAACTTTACCATTCTGACAAGTTTATATTTTTACATTCTCTTTAAAAGGCGTCAAAATTTCTCTTTTTAGACTGTCTAAAAGTGAATCACATTATTGTAAGCACCCACTTCCTAAATGTGTTTATTTAAAGCTAACAGCTGTTAAAACAATGTCAGTTTAAAATCCAACCAATTCAAAAGCGACAAACAGTGAAAAATCGTCCTCAATAGCGCTTCCGCTTCCCTGACCGTGTAAATTAAAAGTGGATCGAGATAGTTGGTTACTGGCCCCCATGTAGGTCACCTTAGATCTATAGTGCACGGAAAAATTAGGCGAACCAGTAGCGCTACGTTCCGATCATTTGTCACCTCAATAACTCGTGAAGAAATGTTGATGTTGAAATTACCTATCATGGCCAATTTGCTGAATATTGCTGATGTATCATCGCAAAAAAAACCATTGTGTGGTGTAACCAAACTAAAGCTAGAGGTGACGTAGATGATCCTGTTTTCGGCAGATGTGATTATAATAAGACATTTCCTATATAACCGCGGAAGTCTGCCAAAGCTCACGGTCTCGGCTCAAAAAAAGCACGTGTCTCAAACGCGGCGACTCGTTCGCGAATTATTTTATTGACTCGATTTACGCGTCATTATCAAGGTCTTTGACTCACTCTGGTTTATTTTCGCGATGTTCTAGAGTTCGTTTATCTTTGTGGACAAAATAGATTTTGAGAACGTTGCACTCGACAGTCTTTCCAAATTATCGGATTAATAACGGTGTGTTTGCGGTGAACAATGCGATATCGACGAGTGTGGTGACAAAGATTTATGGAAATGTTTGCGGTGACACCCGAAGTTGGTGAAGACAATGATCTTTTAGCGAGTGTTGATTCTGCAGAAAACACTAAACGTTAGTCATTGATACGATGTACGCGTATTTGTCAAGATTTACTTTACGAACAAACGTGCCAAAATAACATCTGGCTCGTTTTAAATAAATCATTAATGAAACGAGTAAACATTTTTATTCGTAATGTAAATAAATTTCAAGATCAAGAGAAAAATGTATTAAATAAAACAATGTCTTGTGTATTCACAGTCAAGACATTGTTCTTACCTTAATAGTTATTTCACCGAATTATATCCATCACCACTTGCTATACGCAATGTAAATCTACGTTTTTTCCAACAAATATACTACATATTTAAACATGTTACTAAGAAAAAAGTGACGTTGAAAGAAATGACTCAGAACGTTATCAATGAATGCGACGTACGCAGCACTTCATAAGTTTCTTCTTTACGTCAATGCAAACATATATCAACAAGTAGGTATTTCATTATACCATAGTCCGGTACAAATAATCTTATTTTAACTATGATAATGCTAAAAAATACAAAACCTGATAAAAGTAAATTTTCAGAATTCATTACGATAATAGAGAATAATAAAATGTAATATGATCAAAGCTGTGTCAGAATGGAATTTGATGAAATTTTGTACGTTGTGAATTCAATTGAAGGGGTGAGAACAAAAAGGGTTTAACTGATTTTTTTCACAAAATGACTTATGGATATCGTTGGATTCAGCGTGAAATTACCTACATTAATGCATTCTCAAAATACTGAAATGAGGCTTAAATCTCGAGATTTTGAGTCTAAAAACGGTTTATCTGTCACAGTTTGCTTAGCATAAAAACATTATTTACAGTAATTGTATGAATTAGTACTATATTTAGTAATTTAAAATAGAATTAAAACATTTAAAAGCAACTGAAATTCATATAAACCTTTTCTATTACCTTATGAGCACTCTAGATTAAAATGACGCCGTTGAAGTTTAAATTAAATTTTCTCGAAACTATCAATTTGACAGTTAACCCTTTTTATTCTCAACCATTCAATTGTTTTTTAACAATGCTCAGATACAATATGTACCATATATTACACGTTCCGTTATATATAAAGTTTAATTGGCATCCTGCACATGACATCATGTAGACACTACAGTGGGGCATGTGTCGTGACATGATTATAAAGTAGCAACTTCACGTCATGTTAAATGATTGGAATAAAAGAATTACTGTCAAAAGGGCAATGGCCGTTAATGGCACTGTAATAGGTACCACTTACTTTGATAATTGAACTGATAATGGAAATGTGGTATTTGTTATTGATTCTACAACTAAGTATTACCATTTTTTAAGTAAAATTTCTTTACGCACGCTTCACTTGGGGTGTATGCTGGTGGATGTGTAACGAGGCGAACGGAAATTGAAAGTTGTTGGTTAACGTAGATCGTCATTGTCAACATAACAAAGTTAATGATTACTTAAAATTTGTATATATTATAAAATATATATATTAAAAAATAATCAATACTAATAATTTAGTTTTTTTGGCAACATTTTTATTTTTATTAATTGCCATGATACTGCACAACATTTTTTTTTATTTCATAGACCATGGGCATGACATGTAACTCATGTAAGGAATTGAAATTTAAAACAATGGTGCAATTTAAAACTGCACTGAAAATATCGATAAATTGGTAAAGAAAACATTTTCACGTAACTATTGACGTAGAAGTAAAAACGCTTAAATCTATTTGCGTATGCTGCACTGTTATCGATATCGTAAAACTCTCCTGCGTAGGAAGTATAGAAAAATTGCGGACTGAAAAGAAATAAATATAACACGGGTTTACCTCACGTAATCTGTAGTACAAAGGCATTCTCAGTGAACTACAGTGATATTGAAAAATTTTAATGTATACCTGGATGTATTGACAAATACATTTTTGTTTTTTACTACCATTAATTTAGGATGCATGGTCAATACCCTCAAATCACTGGACCGTTTTACGTGATACGTCCTGATATGGCTCCAAATTGTAGTAAGTTATATCAACTTCTGAACTGACCTAGTAAGTAGGTCATGCTTATGGGAAACCTTACGCGTCCAAGGCCGCGCGAAAGCTCGGGGGCTTAACTTTATCAAAGTGGTGGTTTATTTATATTTATTTTTATCTGAGAAGTGGGTTGGGTAGTTATATTTATAGAATTCATCGTGTAAATAAACAAAATTTTGTTTAAGTCATATTAAAGTGTGCTAACGTCAAATGAAATGTTTGAAATTGGGATGTTAGCTGTTTTTTATTTTATTCTAAGGTCTGATCTATCAATTGCATTATAAATATTTAACTTTTGGTTATTATTTTCATAAATAAATCAATAATCATAATTTAACTTTTTTAGAATTTTTCCATCTATTGAGTCGGCTCTTATTATAAAAACTTAGTACTGTTTCAACAGTGTACCTTTTTTTAAAGTTTTTTTTTCTTGTCCACAGGAATAATGACACTCAGCCGCGGCCCGTGTGACCTCGACAACATGAGTCTGTTCCAAGACCTCAAACTCAAGAGGCGGAAAGTTGACTCCCGATGTAGTAGTGATGGTAAGTCATAATCTACTAATTACAGTTAACGATTTCCTAACAGAAATGAGATAATTAACTAAATAAGATCAAACTATTAGGAACATGCATAGTTTTGTCCCACGCAAACCTCTTCGCAGTGGAAAATGGCATTCCAATTTTATTGTTATCGACAGACAAACTCTTATCGGCCAATTCACTATTCACGCCATTTAATCTCTTAAATTTGTAGTGCAATGTAAATTTAAATAAATTGTGTTATTTAAATAGCTATTTTTTGTTATTTAATGCTCAATGCAACCGTTTTGATAAAATAAAAACTACCACCGCGTGGTAAGGTTCCCAATTTGAATTTTATATATATACTATTCTCTCTTCAATTCAAAAAATAATTCAAAAAATCTCATTGTTCTATAGACAGATAAATAAAACTCTTTATTAAAATACCACATCACAGTAATAATTGTTAATCACAAACTTAAAACTAAGTGTCACAATGTCTAAAACGTGATCATAAGCGGCCATGAAAAATAACTCATAGTAATTTGAACATTTATACATGCTTATGTATAATACAGATCAAGAAAAATATAGAAGCACCTGTAAATAGAATTTTATTAATTTATCTACTTTAATAGTGAATAGTTAGTATTCTACTAAATAGATCCACTAGTCAGTTAGTGGTGTAAGGTCAAAACGTGATTGGTATTCAGCCGTTAAGTCTTTTCCGTTGTAAGTCTACTCACGGAGCGCTATCACTTTCAAACGGCAACCAAGTGCCTTTGTCTCGTGTAATTTCATTTTCATTTAAACGTGTTTCACATCTCTCAAATAATTTGGAAAGAACGCTTGTGTAAAGTTTATTAATTCATATAATTGATGATGAGAGTCTTACGCCCGTTTATTAAAATATGACTTAGATAACCAACACTTTCCCCCAGTTTCTTGCACACATTTGTTAAATTTTCGTTAACTTGGGATACCAAATACAGAACGCTCATTGCTTGCCGGTTGATCATCGGCTGTCTCAACCAATAAGCGTACCGTATTTGGCATGTTGACACAAGTTTGACAAACGTATGAGAAACCAGGGGCTAGAGATATAAGTGCGAACTTAAGAGCCGTAAAACTTTAATACAGACCATTAACGCTGAACAAGGATGCATTTCCACAGACACCTGGGTCCGTACTTTTTGTTAGATTTTTTTTTTTAATTTATGAATTAAGCCTATTATTAACATGAACTTAAATATAATACAGGAAGGGCTGAACAAGGATTTAAAAGACAGAAAAATAATTTTATAATTTATACAATAATATATAGAGCGGTTATGAATATGAAAGTATAATTTATATGGGGATTGTAACCGAGAGGACATTTCCTGCACAGAAGTTTTTTCATTTCCTATTTTTAAGTTTAATCTTCTTTAAGTAAATCTCCGCGATTGGTACAAAAAAAAATACACTAATCTTCATCAAAAACAATAAAAGCAACGCACATAAACATTATTACATAACAAATATAATTTATCAAATACAACCAGTTATTTGATAACTGCAGCAACTTAAATAATCTCGAGCATAACACCGTGAGAGAGTGCGAACCGGTCTCCGAGAAGTGCTGTTACTTTCACTCGTTTAAAAAAGCTTCCAAAATGAGATCCGGCTCAACAGGTCCGTTACAGAGGTTATGGATAAGCGTCATAGCGTTTTGAAGTATTCTGGTGACGGATGCTTGTAATATTTCAATGGCTCTTAGCTTTGTAAGCGCATTTGTTTCCTGCACGTCCTAATTTGCCTTATTAAACTTGCTTTTCGGGGTTTTCACGGAAAAACGAGAAAGATCGCTTCACCGCATTGTATTTTTTTTCCAAAACTTGTGTCATTTTCAGTGTTAGTGCATAAACTTGATGGCGTTTTATTCGTTTAGTACTCGTTACAGGGATGAGTGTGGGAAAGTGGTATAATGGTTGTGAAACGTTTCTTTTCGTGTTGTTTCCAAAACTCCATAGAAGCTTCTAGTAAAGTTTCCACTACTTTAGAAGTGGAAACTTTACTAGAAGCTTTCCAAAAATCTTTTTCTTTTCTTGTTTTTTTTTTTGTTAAATTTAGGCTCTACGCTTATACTCGAGTCGTACTCTAGGAGTACGACTCGAGTATTAATTGACTTGATGACTTGGACACATGCATGAAAATCATTAACTTGAAAAATGATCAATTAGTTAACATTGACTAAATACACATAAGCGTAGAGCCTAAATATAACAACAAAAAAAAAAACAAGAAAAGAAAAAGATTTTTGGAAAGGAAAAGATTTGTTATATCAACGAATCGGAACTTTTCTTCAAACGGCTATTTTACTATATTCCAAGTTGGTGATTTGGGCGGTTTTCAATTTGAATAAAGAAGCTTAATTTAACAAATGTCGTTAACGAGGTCACGTATAATATATCAGCTATTACAAAACTAATTTGCATTTCAAACTTGACTTTATAATATTAAAATACAGTTTACATAAGTTTTATTACATGATGCATCATGACATCACCGTTGCAAAGATAAAGAAAGTTTACCTAATTCGAATGTGAAAGTAATAAACAACGTGCGGTAATGTTGACATTGTATGTATTCTCATGAATAACCTATGGATGAAAGCATTCACGTCATACAAGTCGTACTTCACGCGCCCGAGGCGAACATAACGGAGCTTTTGTATGGAAAAACATCGTTGATCTTCTTTTTATCTTTGCGAGTATGTTTAGTACGTAGCAATGATAATGTTTTCGGAAAGTGTAAATCCTACCATCATCTATTAAATACCCGAGAGTTTCTCTTATTTTCTTCTTCGTATTCTTGTTACCTTGTAATATTTAGCATGTAAATAACAAATTAACTATATCTCGGAGCGCGGCTTGCATTAAAACTGGAAAACTTACGCTAAGCTTTTCCGTGTTATCATGATATATAAATAATAGGATTTAACAGTCATCATATTAGAATGACATTTCCGTTTAAATAAAATAAAATAAATAAACAAAGCTTGTACTATGGGAACTGGATTATTGATACAATACTTATATAATATATATGGCCACACAACTTAGATTTATTTAATAAAACTATTTTAACAAAAACTGTACGTCCTAGCTTCATTCAGTCGTCTTCCATTGTGTTTTCGCTATCTCTTTCACTCTTCATGCATTTATTCATCCTTCTGATCATCCATCCTTTTTTCACAATACGTTCCATATCACTCATAATTCCTACATTTAAAATACATCATCATAATCATAATCATCTCTTATCATTAGGCTTATATTTGACAATTATTATGTCACCTTATTGTCTTGTGATAATTTACGAAGTGGTTTACAATGGAGCATGCTTGCCTATATACCAGTTCACATTAACCTTAAAAACTACCAGATTATAATTTTCGAAAACAGTGATGCTGGTCCATTCCTTCGTTACTACAACTATTACACGGCTAAAACTCACGAGATACAGTCGAATAACTCGACCGGTGTTCGGGCAATAAAGATGCCCATCCTCAAGGAGTACGCGCGGCGGCGGTGGTGGCGGCTCGGCGCTGAGTGAACACCGGTCGAGTTATTCGACTGTATCTCGTGAGTTTTAGCCGTGTAATAGTTGTAGTTATGAGTACTACTCACGTCAGTTTCTATAATATCATTCCTTCGTTGGCTAGATTATATAGTATATATAGTACTTATACCAAAATGAAATGCATTCAGCGACGTAAATGTAACACACAGCCCGAGGCGTGCAGTTAATGACTGAAACCTTTTCCCTTGATGAGAAAGGTCTTTACAACCATGTCAGAAAGTAGAACATTTTTTCGTGTCGTTTTTTCCGCGGCTTTAAGGACACGAGATTTAAATTTGAGATAGGAACGTTTTAGAAAATTTTAAAGGAATTTCGCTTGTGTTTATTTTAGTAAATATATTATTTATTTTATTTTTGGAAACTGTCATTACTACTTGCACTGTAGTTTCATAATGTCAAACATATTTTAGCCATCTAATAAGCTTAAATACATACAAACCGCGTTTACTAATAAGTTTACTAATAAGTGTGAGAGAAGATACGACGAGAACGAGAGTAAGCGAGATAGCTATATTTACTATTACTCAAATACGCGGAACCAAGTACAAACGTCTTTTAAAGTAATTTTTACGATGTAATTTAGAGCACATAAAATCTACCTTTTGTAATAAACATAATATAATAGGTCTTTACCTATGAAATTGCCGTATTGCAGTACAGACTTTTTCAAACAAAAAAAAGTTTTGATTGGCTATTAAAGCGAAGTTAGATACACTTTTGTTGTAATAGAAGGAGGTCCATGGGTTTGCTGAATTAATGATATGCCGATTGACTTTGTATACGATATATTAATTAAAAAGATATTTACAAAAACCAAATGCGGAAAATAAAATTTTCTCTAATGTGAAGTCTATATCAACAACATTCGTTGCCCCTAGCAACTAGCTGGAAAGTTTATCTATGAGATTGGTATAGAAACTTTTTCGTGGGCCAGCACGCCACACTATGAATTCTAAATTCAAATTAATTTTGTTTTAAAATTATGACATTCTATTTACAATATAAGTCTTTTGTTTATTGATTAGCGTTGTATTTTCATTACATTTCAACATTTTTCCTCATAATGGATACTTTGAAATTTCGTGTAATTATGGAATATGAGTTCCGTCGTGGCACCAACGCGGCACAAACGACACGTAACATCAACGACGTTTACGGAGAGAATTGTACAAACGAACGTACAACCCGTTATTGGTTTGCTCGGTTCCGTTCTGGTAATTTTGACTTGAAAAATGAACCTCGTGGTCGTCCGGAAACTTTGGTCAACAATGATGAATTAAAGGCGATTGTGGAAGCTGATGAATCTCAATCTACAGCTAAGCTGGCAGCAGCTTTTGATGTTAGCATCAAAACAATATTGGTCCATTTGCGACAGATTGGCAAGATAAAAAAGTAAAATAGATGGGTGCCCCACGGACTTAACGATCGCCAGCGCAACGTACGCGTCGAGACTTGCCTTGCGCTGCTTAACAGGCACAGAAATGAAGGAATTTTGAACCGAATTGTTACGTGCGACGAAAAATTGATTCTTTTTGACAATCGAAAGCGCTCAGCAAGTTGGTTAGATTCTGGTTCGGTACCAAAGCAATGTGCAAAACGAAAAATGACCCCTAGAAAGGTGATGGTCACAGTTTGGTGGTCTGGTGCTGGTGTGATTCATCATAGCTTTTTACAAAACGGCGAGAGCATTACTGCAGATGTGTACATTGAAGAACTGACCACAATGATGGCGAAACTCGCACGTCTGCAACCAGCTTTGGTCAATCGGTCGTCTCCACTGCTACTTCACGACAACGCGCGACCCCATACTGCACAACAGACCGTCTCTAAGCTCCATGAGTTGGGTTTGGAAGCTCTCCCTCATCCGCCATACTCACCAGATCTTGCGGCTACCGACTATTACTTTTTCCAAAATTTGGACAACTTTTTAGCGGGAAAAAAATTTAATTCCCGAGAGGCAGTACAAAACGCCTTTGAAGAGTTTGTTGTCTCCCGTCCTGCTGATTTTTTCAAGAAGGGCATCCGTAAACTGCCACAGCGTTGGCAAAGATGCATTGATTGCAAGGGTGATTACTTTGAATAAAAGAAATAAATAAGTTCGAAAAAAAAATACTTTAACTTTTTTCAAACAAAACGGCAATTTCATAGGTAAAGACCTAATATATTATTGACTTTTTGACAATAACTAGCTTTTTAACGATGGTGAGGCTGATTATACTTGCAATAAAAACAAATCACGATCTAAACTCATCGTGTCTTACTTCAATACTGCCAAACGTTGGTTCACTCGGTAGGTAAATCTAAGCTTTGTCAGAAGCATGTAAATGTAAACTGTTTGTTGATGTGAACTTCAAAATAAAATCATAACCAAACCATTTCTACACTTGAAGATCTAATTAATCTAATCAAATCTACATCTAATTCAGAATCTAATCTGATTCTTCTATAACTCTAAATTACGATTTGCTTACTGAAGATGCACGCGAAATTATGTAACGAGCTTCGTATAAGCCAGTTATGTGTATCGATTAAAGGGACAAAAAGTTCGATTTTGAAGAATCAGTAACGACAATATCGTTAGTAAACAAGTCTAGCAATAAGATTACTAGACTGTGAGATTAGGTCATAAAGTCTCGTTTGCCCAGTAATTTCACTAGCTACAGTGCCTTTCAAACCGGAACTACGCACTACTGCTTGGCGGCAGAATAGCTGGCAAAGCGGTGGTACCTACCTAGACGAACTTTGCAGAAAAGTCCTACCACCTAGTCTATTGTAAACATTACACATTGAACTGTCAAATCCATAACAATTTGGATTTCTATTGGTTGTAATCAAGTTACGTAATCGCCTAGCTGTATCAGTGTCTGAGATTTTTCAGAAATCACGCTGGCTTTGGTACTGTTATATGAATACACTGCGGCAGGGGTGTGACGCGCGATGACGAGATCAGCCGTCACCGTGACGCGCCATCAGTAGCCATAAACATGCTATGTATCACGCTATATGCGTAACTATATACGTACATCGCACACATTACGAGCACTGAATGCATTTGTAAACAACGATAAGCGGGATATACGTTAAGAATGTAATAGGCAGCGGACGAGTACAATGTCGAATTAATTGTGAAATTAAAAGTCCACTTGACGCAAGTTAATATGCTTGTTATTTTTAACGCTGACTTTGGAAAACAAAACATCAAGTTTACGAGTATTTGTATGTTCAAATAATTTGTTAGCTAACAAATTGAAGGTGAGATCAAAAAGGGTTTAACTGATTTTTTCACAAAATGACATGGGTATCGTTGGATTCAGCGTGAAATTATCTACAATAATACATTCACAAAATACCGAAATGAGGCTTAAATCTAGAGACCTTCAGTCTACACACAGTTTTTTTTTTTTATGATGAAATGGGCATGCCTTTGACAACAACTCACCTGATGGTAAGTGACGAAGTTGTCTAAGGTGGAGCACGCTTGCCCATGAGATGCCCATTCACTCTTGACTTAAAAAGACCCAGGTTATACCTTGAAGGAAACATTGTTTTTGGGAGAGCATTCCATTCCTTGGCCGTTCGGACTATAAATGAGTCAGCAAAACACTTAGTGCGGACTTGGGGTACACTAACAACGTAAGGGTGTGACGAATCACCAAGTCTTGTAGTTCTATGATGGAAAGGAGATGAAGGAATGAGTTGATGAAGGGCATGCGCACACTCAGTTTATCTGACACAGAAATACAGTTCGCTTAGCATAAAAACATTATTATATTTATTTTATTATATTATATTTTTTACAGTAATTGTACGAATTGGTACTATAATTTAGTAATTTAAAATAGAATTAATACATTTTCAAGCAACTGAAACTTACATAAACCTTTGCTATTACTTAATAAGCACTCTACATTAAAATGAAGCCGGTGAAGTTTAAAGTCAATTTTCTCGAAACTATCAATTTGACAGTTAAACCCTTTTTGTTCTCACCCCTTCAATTATATTTAGGTAATTATAGAAGTAGCGAAGTAAGCTCATACTTCGCAAGCACCTGACCTAAGTACCTAAGTAGTCTTATGTCTATTTTCATCAGTTTCGATCCATTTTTGGATCATTGACTGGCCCGATAGCTCAGTTGATAGTAGCCCTGCCTTCTGAATTGTGGGTTGTGGGTTCGATTCCCACTCAGGACAAACATTTGTGTGATGAATATAGGTGTTTGTTCTGTGTCTGGGTGTCATATTGTATTCTATGTATGTATTTACAAAACAAAAAAGTATCTAAGTATTGTATCAGTTATCTGGTTCCCATAGCACAAGCTTTGCTTAGTTTGGGGCTAGATGGCGTTGTGTGAGATGTCCACACATATTATTATTATTATTATTATTATTATTTATTTTTTCCGATAGCTCCGAACTAGTCCCACGTTAGAAATAAATATAAACGCAATCATAATTTAAAATATCAGATCCGAAGATTAATTTGTACCCCTTGTGGATTCTCAATCACAGCTTTTAAGAGACTTGGGGCCGATCTATCACTAGATAAAAGTTATCCGACTAATAAATTATAACTGAATAAACAAAAAAAAAAAATTATTTTCAGTATTCGGTATACAAAATTGACTTTTTATTTATGCAGTGTTTTATGAATAACCGTTATTTGAATGAATAAAATACTAGGACTGAATAAATAAAAACTATGTCATGCCGCTAACAATAATTCATGTTTTTAATAAAGACATTTGCATCAAGTTTTAATGTTCTAAATACTAATACCGCTCAATTCAGAAGGCACGTCGTCGCCGTTATTCATTTATTATTTAAGCGCTAGGAACACGACCAGCGCAATATCTATTTTCAATTGATTACATAAGGGGAAGGCATTTTGGTTCGTCTGCATAATTACAATGAATTTTTTTTTCGAATTAGGAACGAAACTTCTCTAGTAGCCTTGCAATCAAAGTTCACTCCCTACTTTATATGAATAATTTGGTTAGATAAATAATTTTGATGTTAGTTCATTTTCATTACTGCTCAAGACATTGTTACTCACATTTTCGGAAGCTTAGCAAACGTAACACGGGGTAACTTAGTACAGATGATAAAGTACTTAAATATCTTATATTTGTAATTTACCCATAATTATACGTGTGCTTAAAGAGTTACCTACTATTTTCTATTATATTGTGTCCTTTAAAATAATATATTTGGTAACTATAAAAATCCCTAATATAAACAATTAGCACAAGACTGTCATTTAGTTATTGGCTAATACAATACTTATTAATTAAATATATATAAAAAAATATCAAAATAAATGCCCCTAAAAGATTTCCATTGTTTCTAAAAGTATCTATAGTTAATGTCATTAAATATCCGAGCTTATGTAATCCCCTTATCTAATAGAGATATTTATAGCCAAACTCCCATGTGGTCGGCGCAAACCCGGGCGCAGCGACACGTGGCCTGGGGTAGATCGCGGGTGGTGCGAACGAAGGGGTGTGAGGATGACCTACTTTCCCCGTGTCGCTGACCGCGCGCGACCTTCGCTTGCAGCGATCGAACACAGTTATAGCGATCATCCAAAATAAAAGAGTTGCTGATTGCGTAACAAACTTTATTGTTGTCTGCCGCACCGAAGGCTTTTATGCTAAACAGATCTCGATTTCTTGAATAGGAAATGAGCAATATGCGCTTTTTAATTCAGTTTCAAATTGTAGCAGTATTGGTTTGGATCGGGTTTTATCCACCTTTGTTAAGATCTAAGATCAAAAGAGTACGCATAAGATGGTATTGTTCTTAAAAAACACGAGTGTGCTAATAGACCACACGACTGAAGTAAAATAAAACATCTTTAGTTCCATCTCTCTTGCCCCTACAGTAATACTAAACGCAATTCTTTTTTTCTCTTATCTTTATCTTTTTCTCTTTATTTTGTCTTTATTTTTATCAACTTCCGTTCGCCTCACCAGCTTACCCCCAGTTCAAGCGTGCGTAAAGAAGTTTTACCTAATAAAGTGTATTTATATTGAAATCTATAATTGATTGCTCGACTTTGCCCAGTAACTTAGTCTATTAAATATTAGCAACATAACAACGAGCAATCAACGGTTATCTAGCCGCGAGTGTACCTAGAACCTCTGACGATTGCATCACGCGGCTAGAAAGATCGGTCCCCTCCAATGGTGTGGCAAAGGACGCCGAGTGAAATAGAGATGGTCCTCGAAGCGAGAGCGGTGCACGCGTGGATAGTTGCAGGCGTAAGCGGTGCTAGCAAGCGTTGCACATTGCACTAGTCATTGTGCGATTGCAGTTCGCACGCACGGCCGCCGAGTGACCTAATAGTCGCTGGAGGGAGGGACCGGGAAGCGCCGAGTGGCGCGGGGAGCGCCGCGCCGAGTGCGGTAGGTCGGGCTCACTGCGCGGCCCGCCGCTCGACAAGCTCCGCCAGTGGAAAACTTTCATCGCGGCTTTTCCTCGCGTAAACCAAACTGCGCAAAAATTGCGATCGCGCGAACTTTCCCAGTGCACCCACTAATGACGCGGGCCATAACCCCACTGAACTTTTATACAGTTACCAAATATGGACAAATATGTGTTTAATCGTTTGGAGCCAATGCACCGTTGTGTTGGCGATGTAAGCCAAATCACGTAACTACGCCTATGGATCTAGTAATAAAAAGTCGGTAAAGTTTCTCATTTATTGATTTAGTTTAGTGCTATGTCATAACTATTATTATTTTAGCCTTTACTTAATTGCGACGGGAGAAATTCTTCCTTTGTAATTTATAGAGTATAACTGAATATATTATAAATATATTAATATATTCCGGATTAATAACTGCTGTTTGTCTACGCAGAATATATATGATTTCTATTAAAGTGTATAATACACTAGATTGGAAATTATTCTTCCCATCTTACCTATCTACATAAATAATAATTTATCAAAATTGTAGTAATATTATGGTTTCATGTAAATGGCTATATAATAACAAAACAGTAAAGCGTGATGTGACGTAGGGCCCTTTGTGAAGTTGGCGCGGGCTCGCTTCCGGGGCCGCTGCATCTGCGCCCGCGCCGCGCCGCTTTCACTTTCTCCTCGCGAGCGCTCCGCATCTCGCGCCCACAGCCGCCCGCAAATTCGCTTCCTACATTTTCCAACTCTATTCCGGATAATTACATAAATCTGACACGTTTTCTTCTAAACATTCATACATACATTCAAAGTAGCCGAAAGCTGCATCGTATAGCATGATCAATCTACCGAAACGTCATCTACGAATGTTATTATAGGTTATAGTTTTTGTATTAGTGTACGGGGCCACGGCGCCGCTCACGTCGTGACGCAACTGGCTAATCTAGTCGGCGGCGTCGTCGGGAAGTGCAGTGTCGCGTTCCCGCGTCGCGCCCCGCGAGCTCTAACTACGATCGCGTCGCGCGGTCGTTGACATTTCACCTAGTTTCTATTCGCCGCGCTTCTAAAACTCTATTTTTTGTTTTACATGCGTTGCGTTGCCAGTGTCGCTGATCGTGTGTTGTGTCCACAGGCGAGTCGGCTGCCGACACCAGCACGTCGTCGCCGGACCCCGGCCCGCCCTCGCCGCGCATGGCCGAGGCAGGGTGCAGCACGCCACCGCACCCGCCACCCGTGTTCGATGGTGGCGGCTCACCCTCGCCTTCACCGGCGGCGTGCCACCCCACTGTCATCCGCTCTTCACAGCCGTACCCAGTCATCAAGTTTGAGGGAACCCCTGCACCTATCAAATCAGAGTGTTCTCTGATCGTCAAACATGACTCCATGTCCTCGGTGAAGCTGGAAGGCACGCAGCCGGAGCAGCAGCTTTATAGACCACGTAATATTGTCTCCCCACCTCAAAGCTCGCATTCGTCAATGTCGCCTGGACCTTGGCCGTCTCAAGCGTGCATCAACGGAGTGAAGCCGGAACTCATCGGCGGACATTTCCCACCACAGGCGCTCGAACCCAAGCCGGGAGTGCGAGGCCCGACACAATGGCGAGGCGCGCCTGCCGTTATCATGGGAGAATCAGGAGGAGTTCGAACGATGTTCTGGACATTACCGGCACCCACCACTACAGGAGACGCTGGAGCGAGTGCGTCGCATACACCAACCCCACCGACGCCCGACCCTTCAACATGCTCGGAGGAGTCCGCTGCACGACTTTTGCTAAACCTGGGAGGAGATTTGAGAAGGCCTAGAGGCCCACCTTTAAATATGGAGCTGTTATGGGCGGGTGATGTTTCGCAACTGCCAGCACACCAACAGCTTAAACTTCACACACAGCAGCACGCGTTAAACTTGACCGCGGGCAGCGTGACGGGCGGTTCACCGGTCCCGGGAGCCAGCTCTCTGGGTTTGCCGCACTCTGAACTGCGTACTTACGCACCGGAAGCTGAACGAGACGAAGATGAACAACCAATGATCTGCATGATCTGTGAAGACAAGGCGACGGGACTGCACTACGGCATTATTACTTGTGAGGGGTGTAAAGGTTTCTTCAAACGGACTGTACAAAATCGACGCGTGTATACTTGTGTCGCTGACGGAGGCTGTGAAATAACAAAAGCGCAAAGAAATAGATGCCAGTATTGCCGGTTTAAAAAATGTATTGAACAGGGAATGGTTTTACAAGGTAGGCATTCAAAACATTAACTTTGCAATTTGTACACTTTCCCATAACAGCCTGCACTTATGACGTTTCTATTTTTGTAGCGGTACGAGAGGACCGGATGCCTGGAGGAAGAAATAGTGGAGCCGTCTATAACTTGTATAAAGTAAAATATAAGAAGCACAAGAAAGCTAACAAAACAGCAACGACGAGTCGAGCGTCACCGCCAGAAAAACCAAAGGAACCATTACCCCCTCTCCCACCGCACCTGGTCAACGGAACCATACTTAAGACTGCACTAACTAATCCCAGTGAGGTAAGAATAAAAATATTCTAGGCTCCACAAAAATCTTTACTTGACAACGTAGTGAACAATTGTAAAATCCATGTCATTTCTTCCAGGTGGGACATTTAAGAGCACGGCTAGAGAGCGCAGTCTCGTCATCACGAGACCGCGCACTATCTTTTGACAGAGCGATGCACATGATTCGAGCGCTGATGGAATGTGACGCCATGGAAGACATTGCTACCGTGCGGCACCTACCAGATCTCTTACACGACACCTCGGAAATAGGCGACAAACTGTGTAAAATAGGCGACTCAATCGTACACAAGATGGTGGCGTGGACAAAAAAATTACCGTTCATTATGGAAATACCCATGGAAATCCATTCAAAATTATTAATGGAAAAGTGGCATGAGATCTCAGTGCTGACGACGGCGGCGTACCAGGCAATTCACGGGAAGCATGCGCAATCGCCGCCTTCATCAGACCACGAACAAGACTTTATGCAAGAGGTAAGCAGCTCATTCAAATCTAGGAAATAGAAAGTGGCGTCGCAATTAGTGTTTTTATATACAATTTCTGGTTAACGAGCCCTACATATAGTGTATGAGCGCGCTCCAGGTCACATTCGCTCCAGAGACTTCCGCCACATGCGCCGGAGTGCAGTTACGTGATCTGCATCGGCGCTTGCGCAACCCGCGGTAGAAAGTCACCCGCCAGAGGCCGGCTGCATTCGGACGCTTGCACATTCACCGCATAACCTGCTAGTATTAGAATCGTAAAATAATGCAACGTGTCTAATGCTAAGCGTTTCTATTGTCTATTGATGGTCGTTGGATGATCGCGCGCATTGAAATCACCCGTATCGTTAAATTTGAAAGTGTTTACATAAAACTAGTTACTTGCAACACATTCTATATTTCTTTCTTTGCTATGATTATTGAAGCTTAATCAGTAAAATCAATGATGTCAATCAATATTATCTATATATATAAAAATATCGTGTCACAGTTTTTGTTACCATCCTCCAAAATGGCTGAACTGATTTCGCTGAAATGTTATACTCAAACGTGGTAGGTCTGGAAATAGGTTGTTATCTACTTTTCATCATCATCGCCGTTTTTCATCACCACGCGGGTGAAACCGCGGGGTGCAGCTAGTCATTATCTAAGTTTTCGCGAAAGAAAATGCTTCTACACGATCACGATCAGTGAATTGTATTACATAAACTCAGCGGTGCGATAACTACGCCAGTTACTTGGTTACATACAGAAAGTATTTTTCATTGTCTAGAGCATTTCCTCCTTCGTTACATATTCGATGTTACATAAACATAACAAGTTCGATGGTAGCTTCTTGGAATATTATTTTAGCGAATCATCGCGCTAATTTTATTGCGTTGAAATATTGTACGCCGTATAATTTATATGCATAGAGTTTCAATATATTTGCATTTTCAATTATGAAGTATTCCATTTGGAGATTGAATATTTTCTTGTTTTAACGCAGTAAGATGCTAAATAGAGCGATGACCTTTTATACCAGACGGTTATACTAGCTATATTATTAAAAGTATCAAAACTTTTGAGAAAATATTAGATGCCCGTCATTTTCTTTAATGACTTTAATGCCTGTCTGCATTAAAGTTTGCCAGCTCCTAAGCGCTTATCTTTCT
The DNA here is from genome assembly GCA_905220475.3 of Ennomos fuscantarius. Lineage (NCBI taxonomy): Eukaryota > Metazoa > Arthropoda > Insecta > Lepidoptera > Geometridae > Ennomos > Ennomos fuscantarius. Next base: position 4,991,945 of record HG992026.1, on the reverse strand, counting down.
AGCTCCTAGTTTTTTTTTTAAATTTTGTTTTGGCTCCACACTTTTGTATATTTAGCCAGTGTCAAGTAATTGATAATTTCTCAAGTAAATTAATATTATGTATATTATGTGTCAAGTCACAGTCCCAGTCATCAAGTTAAGTCATAGTCTAGTCTTGTCAATACTCCTAGTAAATTGGTAGCAACTTTACCAGAAGCTTCCATGTAGTTTTAGAAACAACACGAAAATTAACGTTTCACCATCATTTTACCACTTTCCTACACTCATGCCTATAATGCAACACTTAACAAATAAATGCCACCAATTTTATGCACTAACACTGAAAATAACACAAGTTTTGGAAAATAATAAAATGCGGTGACACGATCTTTTTGTTTTCCCGCCAAAAACCCATTCAACCCAAAACATTCTAGCTCCTAGTTTCACGTCAAACGTCAAACTCGTGTCGAGTCAACAAACTAAATACTGTACGCTCATTGGTTGAAAACGATGATCAACAGGCAACCAATGAGCGCTGTTTTGGCGGGGAAACAAAAAAGATCGCATCATCGCATTGAATTATTTTCCAAAACTTGTGTTATTTTCAGTGTTTGTGCATAAAATTGGTGGCATTTTATTCGTTAAGTGCTGGATTACAGGTATGAGTATGGGAAAATGGTGCAATGATGGTAGACTATGACTTGACTTGTCTTCGACTGGGACTTGACACATATAATATCATTAACTTGATAAATTATCAATTACTTGACACTGGCTAAATACACAAAAGTGTGGAGCCAAAAATAAAAAAAATCACCAATGAGCGTTCAGTATTTAGTGTGCCAATTTGACACGAATTTAACAAATGAGTACAGAACCGGTTCTCTAGCTAAGTTTTATTTTAATAAACTTTGGTACATACGGGCATAAGTTTATTGTGTACTAGGTAACTGAGAATGATGACCTGTGATGTTCCAAAGATGCGTACCAACTCACTCATGTCTATTAAGTATTCGACTGTATTTTCATTTGTTTTTCTTTACCAGGTGAATGCAAACCTGCGAACGCTTCAGAGCTGCCTAACATCCCTGATGGGGAGGCCCATAACGCTGGAACAGCTGCGATTAGACGTGGGACTGGTGGTGGAGAAGATGACGCAGATCACCTGCGTCTTTAGGCGTATTCAACTTCGGATGGAAGAATACGTTTGCCTGAAAGTCTACATACTGCTGAATCAGGGTGAGTAATTTTATTTATTTACATCATGTATTTATTCATTATGTTATTTTACGGTCATGGTTGTAACTAGAAATTTCTTGCATAATTTATAGTTAGGTAGATAATTTTCGTCCAACGTTGAAAGATAATAATAGATTTACATAGAAAAGCACATTGTGGTGCGCGTCCGACAGTTTTTGAAGAAATAGAAGGATTATTAAACGAAAATCAGATGTAGCTTTATTCTCGCGAACGTCTAAATGTTAATTGGTCATTTGCAAGAATTGCATAACTAAATATATACAGAAATTTCTATAAAATATGTAAAGATTTACATTTTAAAAGGTGCAAGTAATTGCTATGGCAATACTCCTCAAATTTATAACATCACTCTTTTGCGAATTTCGGTTAAATGTGGTTATTTTTTTAGCGTCAGTGTGAGTTAAAGTAGGTAAGCACCAAAATACTGTTTTTTTAATTCGTGGTAATTGCCAATGGATAACCTTTCACCGCGTGGCCGCGCGGGTCGCTGTATTTAGGCTTTGTAAATAGAGTAACATTACATTTCCTTGTTTGTAAATACAGTTTTACAAAAGGTTTGTAAATACTATTATGGACATTTCAATAAATGGTATGTCTTTTCAGTTAAGCTTTTACTTACATTACTAAATAAAAGCAAAGAAACCCTAATTTATGGTTAGGTATGAATATGGGTATTTATGAACAACGAACTATTAGTTTATTACTATAATACTTTATAATAGTTCACGTGACAAAATTTCGTGTAGATATTTGTTGAAATTACAGCAACTGTAAATAACTAAAAGCCTTACCTACCACATTATAAGTCCTGGTTTTAAATAAATAATAAATCTAAATATATAAAAATCAATTGCTGTTCGTTTATCTCGCTAAAACTCGAGAACGACTGGTAAATTTAGCTGATTTTGATTTTGAAATATTGTCTGTAGTATAGGAAAGGTTTAAAAGGTGAGAAATGAAAAATAAGTATTCTCTTGGACTGGGTTAGGGTGTAAAACTGTTAACCTGTCGAGCCGGGGCAGGTCCGCTAGTATATAAATATTATTGAACATTTCACTAGGTGCCATGTAGCCCCAAACCAAAAACAGATTGTACTATAGGAACCAGATAGCAACGTACCAATACTTGACGTGACGAGCTAGTCGTTCGCCTGACGTTAAGCGATACGGCCCTCCATACCAACTGCAGTGTCACTCGGTACTAAAAAAAAACACGAACGATACTTACACATATAAAAGCATACTTATAATACAATATAACACCCAGGCACAGAACAAACATGGATATATTTATTTATTCATATTAGGAAAACTTACAGCCAAATTCACATAAAAAGGTAAGCTTAAGATAAAAGAAACTAGGCCAGTTTCCACCTATAGAAAAATTAGATAAAACAGAAATATGCTCGTAGTAGGTAACTGACTAGTTAGCATGAGACATCGACATCGATAATTCATGGCACGTTTGTTCTGAGTGGGAATCGAATCTACAACCCACAACGTAGAAGGCGGAGCTACTAACGAGTTGTGATGCCTAAGTCTTTGTTTTGAGATACACTCTCTAAAAAAAGTTTTTTGCGCACAAGTATATATAAAGCTAACATCGCTTAATAAAATTGTTCGAAGGTCTCAAAAGCATCGGTCCATTACATTACTGTGTCAAAGCACCGCAGGATGGCTTTTTATTTACGGGTGGGGCTAGTAACCTATAAAAAAGTCAAACGCATGATTATAGCGTCAAACGCAGAGATAAAACTTCGTCGACATCATCTCTCATCTTTCATTTCTGAGCCTATATATATATATATGCACATGTAAAATTCATATAAGATTAAGGAGTACACTAGTGGTCTGGTTATTTACAGTAACTTTTTACACATTTTTGAGACGAAAATTGTTCTATATTCAGGTGAAACATAGCGAAGTATGACAAGCTGATTATTCCCACCCGGCCTACTAACAAATGAATGAATAGGTTACTAACGGCACTAGCCGTTCCTAACCTATTCATTCTGATTCTTTTTCAAAATGTACATATACATTTACAGAACCACAAGCAAATACGTAATAAGGAGCTAAATATAGCCACATTGTTTACTTTTTCCCTGAAGTTGAGGCTGGTTAGGGATACATACATAATTTCTGTAGCTTTCTCTGTACAATTAAACTTTTGACAACAGTTAAATTATTGTGAGAATTGAGGTAGGTAGGTGTACTTCCTGTCGCTTACTACTTCTCGTATAGGGAAGTACATAGTTAGCACTGCTAGGCGATCATGTAACTTGATTTCAAGCAATAGAAACACAAATTTGTATGGATTTGGATAGTTTCAATACGCAGTGTATGTGCTTAGTTACTATGGAAATGTTCAAATTGGAAATGAAATTTCTACTGTTGAATTGCAATCAAAGTTTCGTTTCACCATTATTACACCACTTTTCCACACTCATGCCTGTAATCCAGCACGTTACGAATAAAATGCCACCAATTTTATGCACTAACTCTGAAAATAACACAAATTTTCAAAATAATACAATGCGGTGATGCGTTCTTTTTCGTTTTCCCGCCAAAAACTCCTATTGGTATGTCCGATTTTTACAATTTACAATAATGAAGGGATGAGATCAAAAAGGATTTAACTGATTTTTTTCACAAAATGACTTATGGCTATCGTTGGATTCAGCGTGAAATTATCTACAATATTACATTCTCAAAATACCGATATCAGGCTCAAATCTCGAGATTTGTTGAAAAACGGTTTATCTGACACAGGAATACGGTCCGCTTAGCATAAAAACGTTATTATATTTATATTATATTTTTACAGTAATACGAATTAGTACTATATTTTTTATTTTAAAAGAAACTTACATAAACCTTTTTTATTACTTAATAAGCACTCTACATTAAAATGAAGCCGTTGAAGTTTAAAGTCAATTTTCTCGAAACTATCAATTTGACAGTTAAACCGTTTTTGTTCTCACCCCTTGAATTGTCAAGATGGCGACATTAAGCAAAGCAAAAACAAAGTTATACCGGCCGATAGATGGAGCTAAACTAAAGAAGTTTTTTCTTCAGTCGTATAATCTAAATCACACTATTTTATTATTTATTCTGCTACTCTCAACAGTCAGAGATCAAACAAACTGTTTCATTTGCCGTTTTGCCAGCTGCATCCACGAAGTTTAAACTCAACTTTCGCCGGCCCAAATAACAATGGTCGAATAAAATCCCATCTTGATGAGACAGTGATACGCTTCAGTGCGAAGAGGAAGAGCTCTCGTTAATATATTATGATTTATGATGCAAGTGCTCCAGTTTCAAGCGAGAGTTGACTCGATATATTGATTAGGAAAGCTACGTGAGTGTGATGATAATTCTAAAAAAAATACTCCAAATTTTCCTGTTGCCATATTCTGAACTTGCTACTTTTGTGCATGTCAGTAACATTTTTTTCACATAATTTTAATGTTGCCACTTTAAATGTATTGATATGCTTCTTTATTTCTTTCTTTCTAATATTATACACCTACACTAGGATAAGAAGAACTAAAACTAAAACTTGTTCAATTAGCAAAGTAAAAGAAATATTGTTAAGCTTAAAATTAATTATTTATTCATTTATGTGGGGCACTTACACATAAATGGGTATTCAATGCGGTTTTACACACAAGTTACCCGTTATCCCGTGGGATCTTTAATTTTCTAGAATAAAACGTACCCTATGTTGATATCGATAGTGAAAGCAATCTGAACGTCAAATTTAATCGAAATCAGTTCAACTGTTCGGGCGTGAACCACACAAATGAAACAAAAGATATTAATGTAACAAATATTTGTAATGTACAGGCAATTTTTTAAATACTAACGGTACACGAACCCGCATCCATCCGTACCTGAAGCCGGGACATACTTTAGGTATTTTTTCGCTGAGCAGGCGATACTGCTATAAATTAACACGCCTTATAGCTCATTTGGCAGTAGCTGAACAGAAGGTTGTGGGTTCGCTTCCCACCCAGGACAAACATTTATGTGATAAACATCGATGTTTTTTATGTATCTGTGTGTTATATTGTATTATTGTATATTTTTACGAACAAAAAGTATCTAAGTATTGTATCAGTTATCTGGTTCCCATAGCTTTGCTTAGTTTGGGACTAGATGGCGCTGTGTGATATGTCCACAAATATATATTATCAATATTATTAAATCATAAAAAATAAAGTAAGTACGTAAATTAAAGTAAGGCTGCTTTAAATTTGTTTCTGAGAACATACATAGTTCTTAATTTGGTATTGTATAAAGAAAATATAAAGTTACACAGCGCATCCCTAGCTTATTAGTCAAAATGTAATAATAAATTATGACATCATTTTAGAAAAGTCAGTGCCCAGTTTCACGTTCGGATATTATCTAAACGTGTGAAACTGGGCACTGACGCACTGACTGGGCACTTAAGTTGGGCAATCGAGAATGTAGCTTAGCCTGCCTAGAGAATGCGCGTCGCTCCGGCTCAATCAGCCAGTAGGAAAACTATGACATCCTGTGTTATCACATAGCGGTAACTAGGTTAAATGTACGCGCGAACGCCATGCCAGGCTAGGAAAATAATTTTCACTATGACTAGGGCCTAATATCACACTGTTTATTAAACCGTTGAAGTACCTACCTTCTTGTTATCTCCAATTTGTATTCTATCAGATTGTGTTACGTTATAAAATGAAATGTTACTTCATGTAGAGTGCTTTCAATTATAAAAAAATCATCAAAATTTTTATAAAATATTTTCAACTTTTTTGTCTTAAGTGACTAAAAGACAATGTACAATCCTAACTGAGAACTGTCCAGATTCCAACAATTCCAATTTTTTTTTAAAGTGCCTTCTTCTAACTTCTACAAACATATAACAACTACTCATAAATACTACTACCTACACGACCTAATACAAAAAGAAACATTTGGACAGCCACGATGACCTATAGATAGTCCAAATGCCCAACATGCTGGCAGCGTTGCCCCGTTGAATTGTAAAGCTGATTCGTTGTGCCAATTAAGTGCCAGCATTTTGGTCACGCATCGTCCAGGCGCTCTGATAAACTTTGGAACACGCGATGAGCACCCGGCTTAAAGTATCTTGTTTACTCTCTTAACTCTTTCTGAAATTATTACTGGCAAATTACGATGAAATGTATTTATTAGACTTTACGACCCGCTGGCCAAGCTGATGCAGGTTGAAAACGACTTATTGTATATTAATTTAAACTAAGTAAGTTTCTACGTTTTATCATTTAGTTTATAAAGACCATAACGGAAACCAAAGCGGTGTTCAAAAATATTATCCCATTTTTTTTTGTTTTGGTTTTGGCTCCACATTTTTGTGTATTTAGCCAGTGCCAAATATATATATATAAATATATATATATATATATATATATATATATATATATATATATATATGTATGTTGTATGTGTCAAGTCAAGTCGTAGTGCAAGTCATCAAGTCAAGTCATAGTCTAGTCTAGTCAAGTCATACTCCTAGTAAAGTGGTGGCAACTTTACCAGAAGTTTCTATGGAGTTTTGGAACAACACGAAAGGAAACGTTTCACCATCATTATACCACTTTCCTACACTCGTACCTACAGGCACTTAACGAACAAAATGCCACTAATTTTTTGCACTAACACTGAAAACAACACAAGTTTTGGAAAATAATACAATGCGGTGACGCTTTTTTGTTTTCCCGCCAAATATCCTATCCCATTGTTGATACTAGGCCACTTCAATTTATCCAAGTTAACTAGAAGTGAGAACAATCATAGAGAATTGACATTAAATTGATACTACATATAACCTATATGTGGACTTATGAACAAATAGATTCAGCCGCGTCGTCGACGAAAGTACGTCGGTATAATATATCAAATCACGTATTTTAGATATATAAAAATCAAGATACATAGATAGTGCCTGTATGCTGTAGTAAACGACCTTTCAGTCGCACGACGATTGAAAAATCTTTATTTTAAAAAAATTCCATTCTTAATAAAGCGAATATTTTTAATCTGTCAGCTAAGTATCATTAGATTACCATATATATCGAGAAACTATAAGTCTTCAATAGCGCTAATAATCTAACAATTATTATTAATTTAACAATTATCTGACTGGATAACCACAAAAATAATCTCTAAGTGCACCTTATTATTTAGATTAATATGATTGCAACCTAACAGCGATATTTTAATTTCACCGTAACCAGCTATTGTAAAATCTAAACAAAAAGTTTATCTATGTTTAAGTTCCGTCGACGAATTTAAGCAAAACATTTATTGAGGTAATACAAACAAAACAAAAATTATAAAAATATGTCTGAAAGAACAACGGTAACATATTTTCATACGGATAACCTAAGAAGAAGAAGAAGAAGAGAGAACAAGATCGAACTTACATAAAAAGCGAGCTGACCCGCCCCGGCTTCGCATGGATTAGCTAACTATAATGGGTTTCCCTATTATTTAAATTTTAAACCAACCCTATTGTAGAGCATTCTAAACAAAAAAAAAATCAAATCGGTCAAGCAGCGATTTATGAATAGATAAATAGGTAAGGTAGAAAGATATACCATTCAAACATAGAGAGGGTTCTGGATTTGAAACTTCAAGTTCGGAAACCAACGACTTAAGAGCCAATATAAAAACTTTTGACCGAGGCAAGTAAAGCAAGCGCAAACCGCCAGTGAAATGGAAAGCGATTGCGCAACGTAGACTGTTATATCGCGCATGTGTTCGTGAATCGTACATGTGAAGTCTGTGGTGTTGGGCAATAGAAATTTAAGCTACACTTATATTTGTGTATTTAATAGCTTCGTTTTAAGGCTTTTGTAGGTGGCTAGCATAGCACACGGTGTTGAGCAGATCGGCTCATAACCCGGAGGTGGCGGTTTCGATTCCCGCGGCAGGACAAGTATTTGGGCACAGAAAAAAAACTCAAATACTTGTTCTGAGTGTTGTCTTGTCTTGTTCTGAGTCTGGGTGTTGTGGGACCATTGTCCTCGTAGTTCTTGGGTTCAGGTTGATTGGTTTGGCGTCAGCGCAGCTTCCTAGACACAGGGCATCCTAGTTAGGGTCCAGGATCTATTAATGTGATCGTGGGGCGTTATTATTATTATTTTTTGTATTTAAATACTCCACTTGAACGCATCAAAAACATTATTGTTGTCGAAAACAGTTTGATGCTCTTTAAGAGTTACAGTAAAATATTGCATGAAAAATGTGTGGGCTGAGGACCGGGATCATGAGAATTTATAACCGGAAAATAAGAGTGAATTGAAACAAAATTCTCTCTCACAGCGCGTAATAGTGATAGACAGCGTTACGTCAGCTACATAATAATTATAACGGGACAGCATTTCACTCTCGGGCGGGAAACGCGACGCGGAAGGCGCACTTTCTCTTTTGCGCTCCGAACGCCTGAGCACAAGCGGAGCGCACTGCCGCTGAGTCTAGCGCATTTACGTAATTTACATACTTATCAATGATGGATAAAAAGTTACTTACTTTATAAGCCTTTTTGTAATTTTTCTTGTAACGCATTATTATCATTCTGGCATTAAAAATGAGTCGTATAGCCGTGTAATAAAAATGTAGGTACAAAAAATATTGAAGATTTAAAAAAAAAACGCCATTATATCATAATCTCCTCAAAAAATATTATTCGTTAATATCATTCCGCTTAGTTAACGTAAAACAAACATCAATTAAAACGGAGTTGCAATAAAACGACGCGCAAAGCATCGCGCTTATAGTAATCGTTGAAAGGCGCGAGCGAGAGTGAGATAGGTATACTAAGGACGCAAGCAACCGAGCGGAGGTCAACGGCTAGCCGCGGTCGTTGCCCCGCTATCGGAGTGACCTACTGAGCGCGTGACGTCACCGCCGCACCGCGCGCTGTGCCACCACAGTTCACCGCGGCCGCATACCGCCATCTAGCGGCGAGTAGTTAAACTAATCTTGTACGTCGGTGGGAACTGAATCAATAAAGTCCAATGCCATCCTGCTATTTTTATCCAATAACTGCTTTATTAGAAATGCTGCTAATAAGAAGTAGGTAACGACTTAATGCAACTACCAACTATTTCTATTAGCGATCGTGTGCTTTATTACTTTAAGTAATACTGAGCTACAGTGGTCTAATAACGAGAGAAATACGCTGTGAGCTTATGCAGTACACTGCCTCAGCTTTAAGAACGTATGGATGCTGGTTCGAATCCCGATCCCGACAAAATTTGGATTACCAAATTTTCCTTTACGTTTAAGTTAATCTATTTTAAAATCTATATTTATTTAAAGTTTCGTTTCTTTTATTTTCAGAGGTGGAGCTTGAGAGCATTCAGGATCGGTATGTGCAAGTGCTGCGCAGCTTCCTGGAACACGCAGCGCCGCACCATCCCGGCAGGCTGCAGGAACTGTTCGCGAGGATACCAGAGGTAAAAATCTTGTAGTAATTAGGAACTTTTAAATAAACAATTTTTACAAACAAGATATCATTGCCGTAAAACAGAGGTAGGGTAGAGTCGACTCATTCCAATAAGGCTATTTCACGAGTTATAGAAAGGTACTGGGAAAAATCTATCTAAACAGACAAGTTGGTTGACTGAGATCAAAAATTTCATACAAATACTTAACGTACTATATATATAATGTATGTGATAATGTTCAATTATCCGTAAAAAAAAAAAAATACAAAAAAAAAACTCCATCTAGCCCCAAGTTAACCAAAGCTAGTAAGTACTATGGGAATCAGATAACTGATGGAATACTTAGATACTTTTTGTTTTTAAATACATACATATATTTAATTCAATATATATTATTTATTTATTTATTTATAAATTAATATAATAAATATAATATATATATATTTACATTAATATAATATATATTGTATTTATTTATAATAATAACAACACCCAACGATCACATAAATAGATCCTGAACCCTAACTAGGACATAGTACATAGTAGGACATTGTATTAATAATAATAGTATTACTTTCGTGATAAAAGTATTACTTTCGTGATTATAACGACTCCTCGTTCTAATGGTGAAACTTTGTAACAACTTTGTATCAGTGCAATTTATTTAATCTAGATATCAGATTTATCGTTCAGTCGCATTGTAAGCTGGTTCGTTCGTTACATTTGCAATAGAAAGTCCTTTCATTACAATCAGAGCTTTCCAAAGTCGTTTTCACTTCTACACTAAAGTAAGAACCATGATACTTGTACTTTACTGAACTCCAGTAAAGTACAAAGTGAATTTGAACTGCACGCCCGCTGCAAAATTGCAGTTGTCGATTGATCCAACTGCATTAACTGTATTACATATGTGCTGCTAGTCTGCAGTCAGTGCGCAGTCGTTGAGAAAAAAAACGTTACACACAGCTTTCCCGTAATTTATGTAACAAAGAAATTATTGTGGACATATGAAAAGTTATAAGCGAATACAATTTTCCATTGACGACATAAGTAGACACGACACAGCCAAAAAAAAAGCGTAATTGCTACCATAAGACGATGTAAAACGTACCTGTTTTTAGTGCTATACCTTACATTTTATAGAAAACAATATTTATTAAGATAATTGTATAAACTGCTGTATGATATTGTGCACTAACAGTAATCAATGGTTTCAGATCCAAGCAGCGGCGAACCTGCTACTCGAGAGCAAGATGTTCTACGTGCCCTTCGTGCTGAACTCCGCGGAGATCAGATAGTACATGGCTCAGCAGGGCGTCTAGTTCTCGATGTACGATGTCGAGCTAGGTCCCGGCCCCGCGTCCCCCTCGTCGCACGATAACCGCGCACCACCCTGTGTTCAGAGCACCGCCAATCCAGCACAAGTGTTCGTACAAACTCGCTCCACCTGACTGTGTGAGCCAGGCTGGCTCTCCCGTCGCCTCCGGAGCTCCCACCTGGTGCCAGGACAGTGATAGACAATGCAAAGACAGTGCGTCACTTAAACTCACGTTGACTCGATGTGTTATGATTGGTTAATTGTTTAGTAGAGGAATTAAAACGTCCCAATTGACAGACTGATTTATTATTATAAAAAAATATAGCATCGTAAGGTACCAGGGACTTGATTGCGTGTTTTATACGTGGTAGTGTACACTACATAGTGTTAAATAGATTTAAAAAAAAATATATTAATATGTTATTATTTAATTTTCTTCAGTTTAAAAATCGCATAATATATTGTTTATGTAAATATAGCGTAATTATAAATTAAGACGTTGTTTTAGACAGAATTGTTTCTTGTAAATGAAATTATTGCTGTTTTAGTTTGCATTTTATATTTAGGATTAACACGTAGACTTAAAAATATTGGGTGTGTAATATTGAGGATTTTTAATTTAATTTTATATGAATTGTTGTTAACGTAAGTAGCACTAAGTACCTACTCTCAGTGTTTTCCAAGACTGCTTGTATACAATTCTAATGTTACACTAACATAAACTAGCGCGGAGTCGCGCATCTCTTATAGTCACAACTTATGCATTTTTATCGTCAATATTTCGCATAACACTAATTTGTACATGTCTTTCGTTTTAAATATTTCATCATCCTTCTTACTACAATGTAAGCTGCCGGTGGAAGACAGTCTTCAACGGTCTATCAACAACATACCCTGTGTTGTTTGATGTTTGCTCGGACGTTTGCACTATACCATTGCGTTACTTTAGGTGCTTTGAAAATTAAAATTAATCTTATACTTTGCTTCCTTTGATGTGTTCAATTGTAAATTATGCTCAATGTTCTGTATCGATGTTCGGATACTCAAATTTTTATTAACGTCATTCGTGAATATGTTTTAATATTTTTATTTCACTACTATTTGCATTTTGCTTACTGGATCCTTGCTTTATTAAATTGTATATTGATTAAGCGATATTTTCTAGTTATTTAAATGAATTTTCAATATTATCATGAATACATTAAAGGCACATGCATAAGCCGCATTCATTTCATGGAATTCATTGCATTCAGCCTTTGAAGCAATCGTTTAAAAATAGCAGCTATAAAAAGTTCTCTTCAAACTACGTTATAACAACTTTGCGCCAACCAATATCATTATACATTCATTATAAAGCATCAATTTAATCATCTACCATTATCATTATTAACCATCATTAATCTTCTTAATAATTAATATAAACTAGGCATCTAACTTACATTTAAAGAAAAATCATATAATCACAAAAAAATCATGTCTCACGTTATAGTTAATTATATTTAACAAACACAATCAGTTAACCACTGCCTTCACAATAAACGTTATTTGCCGTTATCGTTATAACTATCGTATTAATTGTTAATGTTAAAAATTGTAATAAACGTTCCATCAACGGTGAACAGTTACCAGTAGGTAAGGGGCGATGTACGCCATCTTTAAAATTAAGTAATTACAACCAAAAAGTTCGTTCTAAGGACTTAGGTTCTAGGTAATTAAGTTTTTACTAAGAAACGTCACGATTGACTTCGGCATCAAACGTTTTTAACAAGTTTCGCACATCAATCACAGTTATGGCTGGGGTACACAGGCAATAGCAGAGTAGCAGTTGCTGCTACTATGTTTTTACATCTCTGTTATCATTTAGGAAAAGCATGCTATGTTACTTCATAAAAGTAGCATAAATGTGAATCAAGCGATCAGTTAGGTTTTTAAATTTTATCGTAAAACAATAACAGGTTTTTCTTGGACATCGAGCTAAGTATTGACTTAACTCGATTATTTTAAAAGTGAAGTCGGAAAATCGCTTTAATTACAGGACTCATAAAGCTTTCGATAACAGTATGTTCAGTCGTACAAGAACGACTACATTAATTTATAGATTCCTGTTACCTGATTGAGCGACAGGCGTGCGTTCCTCATCGTGTTACCATTAGTTAAGTCTTAGTTATGTCTTTTGTAAATTGTAATTAGTTTGAATACAACCAGTTACGACACTGCCATCAAATGCCTAATTAGTTTTTCATATAGTTTTGTTATAATTTAATTATTAATTAAGTTAACTTCGTCAGTGAAATTATTAGTTAATTGTGATAGTACAGTGATAGCATATTGGGATACACGTTCCAGATGAAAACATGATTCGACCGATTCGTAGGCCCGGTTCGGACTAGGCGATTCGGTCTCACTACGTGTGAAATACACGGCAATTCGGTAACTATATTAATTTATTCATTTTATAACTTAACTATAATTAAAGTTATATAATAGCAACACCATCAGAACGACGGCGGTGTTAAATCTAAAGTCTGAGGTAAAGATGCCTTTATAGATTTTTAAACGTGTAAAGATGGATAAAACGTAACTATTAATCGCGGATCGTGCATCGTTTTACTAACGTATGTAGATATTGACATATATTATAAGTAATATTGACACTTATTTTGTTAGTATCATAGCGTTATTATTAAGACGAAACTAACGGCATTGTATCAAAATGGGAAATAGATTTGTAATAATGTTATTGGCGTTGTACAAATAATAGTATTGTTAGTAAATAAACAATAATTGGCGCATTACTGGCGAGTACCTAATTAGATTAGTAAACGGAAAGCCCGCTGAGGCTATACATTCATAATAGTATGTAAATACAATATAATAGTGCTTTTACACGAAAGCCACACGCTTTTCGTTGCTCTTCTAAATCGTCTGCTAAAACTATATGTTACGGCTTCCTTCGCCTCTTCACGTAATGTAATGGAACTTAAGTATTTTAATATAAACTTTTTATCAAAATTGACTGACCAAAACAGTGTAAATGTTGTACTATAGTTTGCTTGGCTTGCTGTTTTGATTTTAATGTAATCGAATAAAGCCGTGGATCTCGGTAGCTCGTGGCTTATCCGAGATATGAAGCGGTCGCGACCGATCACTAGGCAGATCTGCGGGTTCTAAAAAGACCTAGTTATTCAGTGCTTCTTTTAAAAAAAAAGGGCTAACATATGATGACGAAAAACTACGTCCGTTAACATTATTGATTTTAATACTGGTTCGTACTCATTTTGACATAATACTAAAGGATTTATTCTTACTTATGACGGTCATCACACTTCTCATATTGCTAGTTCTTATGATATTAATAGAAGCAACTGAATTACTGTGGTATCAATTAATTTTACCTACTGATACATGTGTGGTATGGTTATAATCACTTATGTACCGTGAAGCCCCCAACTCCCTGCAAGCCTGCCAGGCGGTCGGTTCGTAATTAATATCGCAAAAATATTTTGACTGATATAGTAATGTAAACATAATAATGTTAATATATTTGTAAGGGTGTAACAAAAACTTAATGCATTTCACAATTTCTTTACAGTCCATAAGAAAATAATTAATTATGTCTAAGATATTGTGATGAAATATTTTCACATTTGTAGTGGTAAGGTTTGTTGTGTATAAAAATAGTGTTTCAAGTTGTTTCTGGTGAACGGAGGAATGATAATGTTCGTGTACATTAGACATGTATTAAAATAGTTACGAAGTCGAGTAATGCAGTAAGAGAATTATATATTTGGAAACGTTGACGAATGTTTGTTGTAAAAATTACACGTCGCAGATGGATATTTGAACTCTAAGTGCATATAGATATCTGTTAATTAATCAAGTTTATAATTACAGTTTTGTTACAATACATAAACAGACACGTTTCGCTTTTCTAAATACTTTAACTTTATAGATTTTGTATTCACATTTTTCAAGATAGCTGTCAAGTTTCACTGAAATCACGCGGTAGTATCACAGGAAGTGCCTCAATAAATAGATTTTCATAGTCATGTCTTTTTAAGGAGTTCAATGTTGGTTGAGTGTGCTGTAATTCGCGTGTTTAGTTGGGTTCGCTCAATATCAAGACTTATCGCTTTCAGACCTAGCATATACATCTAAGTATTATACCTTAAATAGGATTCTATGTTTAGAAAATCACTTTAGTACAGATTGCTGTACTGTTTATCTATGGTAAAAGGCTGTTATTTGTGTTGTTTACAAAAGTTGAAGTGATCACAGAGAGGTCGATATTGCAAGAGGAAAAAAATACGAGTAGCTACCAAAAAGCTTAGATAAAACAATGGAGATTGCAGTGCAAACCACGCTAAAGCAAGAAAATGTAGCCTTGAATAGCATTTCTTATGTTTTTCATCCCTTTGTGACACTTTAAGATTTTTTTACGATGTAACAAATTTTCTTTTGTCTTTTAAAATGTTTGCGTGACAATTTATGTGTTAAACTCTGTTTAAAACATAGCATTTTAACTATATTGACATATTTTTTTCCCAACTATTGAAAGAAATGAATCACTGTTCAAGTATGGTGATTGTGGCCTATCACCTCGACTTTTGTTGGCAGCACTCGACCAAGTTAAAGCATGCAGTGACTGTTATATACATACCGATTCTATTTTTTTCTCGTACGAGTGGTGCGCCTTGTTTAGTCAAAAATTGGGTACTGGTTTGCCAAGAGAAGTTACCTACAGTTGTGTTAAGTTAGCGATGCATAACGTGTTTGTACTTTAATTTTTGTTTTTTAGTTGTACTCTTGGAAATCGATGGTTAATAATTTAAGAAAATAAAATGTATGTGAAATATTTTTCGTTTTTATATTGATTACCTTTTTGAGGTAGGTTAAATTAAATACCTACCTATAGCAATAAAGTGAAGACAAATCACCTATACACTAGATATATTAATTCATAAATACATATTAATTCAAAAACATATACATTCAAACAGCAGTTTAAATATCATTGTTGAATACTTCCCTATTTCAGACAGATTTTATAGGTATATGACTACTTTATTGAGATAATCATATAAAAGATATCGACGATTTTTGCCTCTGAGATTATAGTAAAGTTCACTTTGACTCGTTGCCCGAGTTACAGTTGCGCGTAGATACGTGTTTTACTTCACTTCATACAACACACACGACCATGGTTAGGTGTTGACCTAACCATTGTGTGCATGGGTATGTTATGTGACCGAAAGTTCATAGAAATTAAACGTTCAACTCAAAACCTCTATCTTCGCGGGGACGAAATATAAGTTTCTATTCTCTTAGTATTAATTGTGCGTCAGGAATAAAGTTTATTTAATTTCAAATAATATGATCGTGATGCAGGCTTTATTTAAATACATTATTTTTGTTTGATAGGTTGGTTTTTGGCCACTATCTCACCGCGGCTGATATAATTTAATTACGATAGGTGCTTGCGCAAAATAAATGACAATTGGTAAGTTTCATAAATACAATTTATTAAGATAAATTAAGTGTATTAATAAAGCACGTACTACGTACCTATGAAAGAAAATTTGCTAGTTAGGTTAATAAGTAGAACGTAGATATACCTACTCAATATTTGTACACACGTTTACAATGGGTAAATTATAAAAATCATAATTTTCTATATTTTATTTTATTTTCTTCGGAAAACTAACAGCTAAATATATTACAATATATATACACGTAATATACTTATGGCTAATTAAAAGTTTTCACAACTAGGTAACTAAATTCATGATGAACCAAAAACATATTTTAAAAAACTAAATATTTTTAAACAAGGCTGTTTCAGGAGTTAAAAAAACTATTATTTAGGCATCGCTTCAGCTTGAACGCTGACATATTAAACAAATCTAAATCTAGATCTAGATATAAGCTCTATCTTGGACTTTGTGTTCACTATTACCTACTCTACCTGTGGCTATTCTAGATTTTTAACACTACATACATTATTAATAACAGTGACATCTAGTGGCTCTGTTCTTGACCTTTAAGTTTAGTGCGCTATCTATTACCGAGTAGCTCAACTAAATTTGTTTTACTGTGCGTGATTGCCAGTAAGAAAAAGTAAAACTGTATTTATCATCTGTGCGCATATATCATCTGTATCTGAGATCTATATATATTCTTTTCTCGTGCTCACCCCTCTATCCCTCTAAACCTCCACCTAGCACCTACATACACTCTTTCATTTATTCTGTCAAAATTGTCTGCCGTTTGCCACATGTCAGATCACAAATAACTTAAATTTTACTTAGTTTTATCGTGAAAAACTCATTAAAAATGGTATAGTACCGCTTTTTATTCACTAAAGCTTTCATCCAATGATATTTAATATTATATATCGTGGCATAAATTGATAATCAAGCAAACAAAACATGATTGTTAGGTTGTATTGTCATAAACATAAATTTTTCAGAAACCTCTGATGCTGCAAGGGCACGAGCGTGCCATCACTCAGATCAAATATAACCGGGAGGGTGACTTGCTATTCTCGGCGGCTAAAGACGCGAAGCCAAATGTATGGTGGTCCTTGAATGGAGAACGACTAGGCACCTTCAACGGCCACGGTGGTGTGGTTTGGTGCCTAGATGTGGATTGGCAAAGCATTAATCTCATTACTGGTGGCGGTGACAGCTCGTGCAGGTTAGAAAGAAAAGCTTACAACAATTTTTACTAGGCATTGCTTTTGACTTTCATCTCAAACCTAATTTGTCTAAAAGCAAGCAACCTGCACATATTTGAAACATTTGAACATTCAAATATTTATCGATATGATCATTTATGTCTCAGTTGGTCGATTGCACTACTAGTTACATTGTAAAATATCTAGGTTCTAATCTACAATCACATCACACTATTATTATAAATGTGAAAGTTTGTTTGTTTGTTCCCTCTTCAAACATCAACAGCTGAATCAATGAAATTTGGAATGGAAATAGCTTATATGCTGGAATATCATATACCGATCTATAAGGTTTGACTTGTAATGGATACAAAATCCTGGAACTAAAATATGCAGAATAATAATTGGAATACAAAACAGGATAATGTAACACAAAATTGTTATGAATTGTGTATTATAATAATTCAATTACTTAGTATGACTCCATACTTATTTGACTAGCTTATAATCAGTTTAGT
Source organism: Ennomos fuscantarius (assembly GCA_905220475.3). NCBI lineage: Eukaryota > Metazoa > Arthropoda > Insecta > Lepidoptera > Geometridae > Ennomos > Ennomos fuscantarius. Next base: position 4,973,718 of record HG992026.1, on the reverse strand, counting down.
GTACATTTTGTTTGAAATTACATACATTTATCAATGAACACACATTCCCAACATACTAACTACAAATTACACACATTGTGTTCATTATTTGTACTAATTTGCAACAATATTATTATTCAGATTGTGGGACTTGGAAACAGGCAAAAACATAGCCACAATCAAGACACACTCCTCAGTGAGGACATGTAACTTCAGTTTTAGTGCCTACCAAGCCGCATACACCACTGACAAGGCTATGGGCCATCCTTGTGAGGTAAGCTAATTTTTTTTTTTGTTTTGAAGAAATTTTAATGTACACCTTTTTAATTGTTCATCTATTGTAATGCAAATTATAAAACATTGGATGGGTTAATAATGATCACTATCATTATTAATGTTCTTTCATTTTAATTATATGTTGCAAGGTTTATTTTTGGTTATGAGCTAGCAAAATTCTATTTAAACTCTAAATGGCACTTGAGCTTTTAAATCACAGCTGCAGTTTAGCCTTTTGTGTTCAAAAGCCGTCCGACATGTCCTACCACTGGCACCTAGCATTATATGGGTGCAAGTGACACCCACATAACGCTAACAAGGTGACATTTTGTATTTATATATATATAAAATTAATAATGGCTAAAGTCAGGCCAATTAAAAGTCGGAATTACTACAGCCAGGTTTCAGACATACTCGATGTCTTTCGTCTGAGAGCCAGTTAAAGCTGCAGCAGGTTTCGCGAACGTCAGCATGTAACTCAAAACGTAGTTGGAGTAATTTCGACTTTTAATTGACATGAATTTAGCTGTTATTAATTTTGCAAAATGTGTCATACTCATGATAGTTTTCGATAGTGACAGTTTTACTTGCATTTTATTAATGTACCATTAAACGATAAAAACTGCTAGAGCAGAGCTAGTGTGTAAATGGGTGGCATGCCATATTTTTTTTAATATGCTGCCCATTTGCCTGCCCACTGCCACAGGAGTGAGCCAAATGCTTCAGCATTTTCAATAGTCAAAAACTTTATTTTGCAGGTATTCATCATTGACACAAGAACTGTTGATGATTCCCTCTCAGGTCAAGCACCTATTTTAAAATGGGAGATCACAGACACCAAGGTCACTTCGATGGTGTGGGGCAATCTTGATGAGACTATCATCACTGGTCATGAAGCTGGTGACATCATCCAGTGGGATCTCAGGGTTAGTAATGGATTTCTATTGTGTAAAAATAAAATTGGTCATAAAGGGGGAAGGGATGTTTGTTACACTACTGAACAACCAGTATTTCTACATATTGTTTACTTTAATTTTGTAGCCTGTTTATTTAGATAAATGTGAAGCATTTTATGTATGTATCCATATCTTTACTAATATTATGTATTTATTTAGTTTCTTATCTCTGATACCAACCTGTTGATGAAATTGTTATGGAGATAAATTAAATTTGTGGTTACCCTTAAGATCTATCAATGCAACCTGGCTCACATGTATGAAACTGCAGTCAGCAGCTATTTTTCAATATTTCTTTGAATCTAAGTTTAGTATATTAGTATACTTTTAGTAAGTTACTCTCTCATTCACAGACTGGCAAGAAAATCCACTCAATCAAAGAGCACACTCACCAAATCAACGACATGCAGCTCTCCCGTGATGGAACAATGTTTATCACTGCCTCAAAGGACCAAACAGCAAAACTCTTTGATGTAAATTCATTGGAACTTCTCAAAGAGTACAAAACTGAGCGTCCCATTAACTCGGCCGCGCTCAGTCCAATCCTTGACCATGTAGTTATTGGTGGTGGCCAAGATGCTATGGAAGTAACAACTACATCAACGAGACATGGTAAATTCGACGCTCGTTTCTTCCACTTGGTGTTTGAAGAGGAATTCGGCAGAGTGAAGGGTCACTTTGGTCCTATCAACAGTTTAGCATTCCACCCTGATGGAAAGAGCTACGCTTCAGGTGGTGAAGATGGTTATGTGCGTGTACAGAGTTTCGATCAGTCCTACTTTGATTATACCTTTGATTACAACAGAGATTGAACAGGTCGACATTAGTATTAATAACGAGTTGTAAATTGAGTATAAAAATAAAGATCGAAATTTTATTCTGTACAAAGGTTTTTCAATTGCATTTTTTCAGAGCCTAAAAAGAACATTGTTCATAAATTTCAATGGAAATTTGTACACAGATAGATTGATTTTGAGACTAACATTCTTGGAAATGAATAAATCCCTCGAGGTAGGCGCAAATTGCGGGGTGCCTCATTAAAAGATGAAGACAACCACTACTGAATATAGGCCTCCCCCATAAAGCGTCAAGTTGATCGGCTGCTTGCGTCTTACATCCAGAGGGGTAATCACGAAACTTTGATTGCAGTGCAACAGGAGAAATTTCCAAACTAACTATGCACATAAACTGCATATTTAAACTGTCAAATCCATACAAATGTGTTACTATTAGTTGCAATCGAAATGCGTGATAGCCCAGCTGGTAGTCTGTTTATTTAGTGGCCCTGCCCAAGTTACGTCTTCAGATTCGTGATCGCCACTCGAGAACCTTTCTTTCCCTTCGCTAGTTGGGTCTGCGAGAGATGTGTCCTTCCCACTGCCGTCGGGGAGCGCCTCTAGTTTCCATCTACATATGCATGTGCAATGAATATTTTATATCTCGATTAAAACAAATCTAAACTGGCACAAAATAAAAATCAAAGAATAATATGCAATAATATATTACAAAACTTGGTACTATCACTTGAGCTTATAAGAAATAAGGTGTGGTGTGCTGCGGTGGGACTTCTCTCTCACTGTCTGGCACTGCATGGAATATCTTTGCTGTCCTATCATTGACAGTGTTGAACTCTAAAATGGAAGCTACATTGCCGCAACGATAGCAGTAGTTGGGAGCCGACCAGACTGTCACTAACCGCTTGTCAAACATGTATTTGTAACCTGGAACAAAGAATTTATAATAATATGAGAAATTTTCTCTGTGGTGATAGGACAGAGCTTCTATGAGACACGGTGTCTCGAATTTTGACACAATAGTCAGCTTATTGAATTTCACTTGCATAGTCAAATGACTTAATCAATAGTTTGAGTGATTTGTAACTTCTGGATGTCTTTCTTATTTGGTTAATAGTAATTTTGTACAAACCTTCATTCACAAGCTGATGTGCTCTGCAGATAAGATTCAAATTGTTATAGCTCATAAACAATTCTGTGACATAGCTGCCAAATAACCAGCCTGCACCTCGAGGGCTCACTGACCTGAAAATTACAAATGAGTACAAAATTAACTGTGTATAAAATGATATCAGACAAACTTTAAACAGAATTTTAAACAGCCTCTGTGGTGTGGTGGTCGAGCAGGTCAGCTCATAACCCGGAGGCGGTGGGTTCGATTCCCGCGACATGATAAGTATTTGTGCATAGAAAAAAGGTGCAAATACTTGTTTTGAGTGGGTGTTGTGGGACCATGGTACTCGTAGTTCCTGGGTCCCTAGACACAGGGAATCTTAGTTAGGGTCCAGGATCTATATATGTGATTGTTGGGCGCTATTATTATTTTTATTAAACTAAAATAAAAAATTACAATGATAAAATATAAATTATTTATCCAAGGAATCTTATACACTAGTATGCATTTTAATTGTTCATAGATAGATAAACTAGCTTACCATTTGTCTATTTCTGCAGGGTCTGACCACAAGAGGTCACAAAAGGCACCTTTGTGGGGTATTTGCTGATTTCTGTCAATACATCTTATTTGGTCCACCATTGAAATATCTGGGGATAATCCTCCATGCACACAAAGGACTGTTTCATCTATTAACTGCAATATAAATTTCATAAATTGAAGATAGAACAATGATAGTTGGTGCATTTTGTTTGTAAGAGCCCTGCATTCCTTACCGCTGCAACTGTGAGAAGATCAAATACTTTGCAGCAGTCTTTCCATGCATTCGCATTTCCATATTTGTTTAAGCACTCATCATAGAACCCATATACTTTTGTGATTTGACATGTTTCGTGATTTCCTCTAAGCAGAACGATTCTGTAAATGCAGTAATAGAAATGTGATAATTACACTGGTCTAATGAAATGTATACAAAACATACATGTTAAGCGTAACTGAACTACCGTAACACTTGAGTCATTTGAATTTAGTGAAATAGTACTTATTTTTTATATCACCATGATCCAATAGCAATTGATGTTGTGATTGCTTATTACTATTTTAGAATTTACCCGTAATACATCTAAATTGAACTGATGTACAGACATCAGTACAATTTAGATGTTTAATTATTTATGAAATTTCAAATAATGCTAATATCTAGTAAATATCAAATATCCCATAATGGTTATCTCTTACCTATCTGGATACCTAGCCTTCAGAGCCATCAGTAAAGTTAGAGTTTCTAAGCTATAATACCCTCGGTCAACATAATCACCCATGAATATGTATTTTGTATGTGGGATCTGTCCTCCTCTTTGAAATAATTCTTCTAAATCATAAAACTGAAAGAAAATAATCTATTAAGACATAAATTACAGTAGTCAGGATAGCAAGTTGAAAAAGATTGTGCAGATTTCTACTTATCTTTATATATACTTGGAATATGATAAGATGGAAAGTAACTAAGTTTATATTATACCTACCTACATTAATTTACAGTTTAGCATGTGGTCCAATAGGGTCAATAACTACACTTACAGAGTTCTTGAAAATCTACAAAATTCGTAGAAACAGAAGCTCATGGCTCCTTGAGTTAATAATCATTGTATGGAGTGGTGAAAACTGCTTCATGCGATATCCTTCAAGATTTAAGGACTGAAATCACTATAAGTTTATACCCGAAACAAAGTAACTCCAAACAAAGAAATGGTGATGTTCTTACAGACCTGGCCATGTATATCTCCACAGACGGTTACGGGCGTCTGCACTGGCTGTACGTTAGGTTCTTCTAAGAGCAAGTCGCACACAATATTGCAAAGTTCCCTCAGGTCATCCTCTGGTAAATATTTGCATCTCTTTGCAATCTCTATCCATTTGTCCACGTCAGTCATGTTGTGCTATCTTGATATACTACTTGTTTGATTCTAACCAAATGGGCGTTATATACGCAACTTTTTTAGTTATTGAACTATAAAATAAAATGATATTTTAAACTTGCGAAGCGAGAGAAAAGAAAAGGATGGTATGGCATTGACAAATCAAAAAAGCCGATGAAAATTTGAATTAGGGCTGCAAAGCAGAAAGCGGACGATACCGATTTTTCAACTCGATTCTTGATTATTAATTGTAGTAGTTAATATATTGTGAACTTATACTAGGTAATTTTTTTTTCAATCTTGAAAATAAATTACTAAGTAAGCGAGGTAAAAAAATTTAAAAGTTGTAATTTATCTCTAGGCTTGAAATCTCAACATTACAACTCGCCTCAAAACTAAGGTTGGGCTGTCAATACATAATATCAGGGTTTAAATTAGCACCATGTGAAATGAAACCGAAACGTCTGTCAGCGAGCGTGTTTTGGTAGAACTTTTATAACCTACTTAATTGGTAAAGTAGTGGTGAAATTGCCTCAGAACCAACCACGAGTTATGGAGAAAGAAAAGATTATTACTAAGAGTAGAAAATGAATTAACCAGGCTATACAAGTGCGCACGGGCCTTTTTCAATTGAATATTGACTTTACTTATCAATAGATTTAGAAGCGTAGGTTTAAATTTGAATTAATTTTTATTATATTAATTAATCGGTACAAGTCGGAACATATATCGTTTAATTAATTTGGGATTTTCTTTGGATAAAACCAAAATGTTCATCTTGAATTGAATTAAATCTTAGTTATTGGGTTCTGGGGCAATTTCACCACAATTTCGCAAATGTTCAACTTACACTGTTGATTGAAAGATTCAAAGATAAGAAACGTCAATTATACAACACTATTGATATTCGATTTGAGTCATCCATCATTGTCTGTTTTGGTATGGCTCCACACTTTCGTGTATTTAGCCCAGTGTCAAGTAATTGATAATTTCTTGAGTTAAGTAATAATATATATTATATGTGTCAAGTCAAGTCAAGTCATAGTCTAGTCTAGTCAAGTCATACTCCTAGTAAAAAGCGGTGGCAACTTTACTATAGAGTTTTGGAAACAACACGAAAAGAAACGTTTCACCATCATTATACCACTTTCCCACACTCATGCCTGTAGTCCAGCACTTAACGAATAAAATGCCACCAATTTTATGCACTAACACTGAAAATAACACAAGTTTTGGAATATAATACCATTGTCGACGACGCGACGCTATCTTTTTCGTTTTCCCGCCAAAACTCTGTAGTGTTAATTGTTTTGATTCCTACAAGTAACATATATTAACTACTAGCTGCGCTAGCGCGGTTTCACCCGCGTGGTGAAAATTTTCCATACTTTCCTAGTGCCTGGTATTTTGAAGTTTATTCAAGGTTAGTAAAGTATTTAGCCAGCGTCAAAAAATGTTATTGTATAGGTTGCACGTGCTGGTTTCCAGTTTGTGCATATTTATTTTTTTAAAAGTTCTAAATGCTATGAACCTACCTCGTGGTACCTACTCTAGCTAGCACATCTATGCCGAGATTGCCGAGGACCTTTCTCTGGCTCTACGAAACCCAAAAACATGGGATACGTTCTTTGTTGACTGCATCTAAAATATGCTTTAGAATAACCAGGGTATGAAAATAAAATAGTGAATATACTCAAGTGTTTATTTTTAGTGGAAACAAACATGCAAGTACATTTTTATAAGGTTACATTATACTGATACAATGTGTGGTGCTGTTTTATAATCTGCAGAATCCGGGTTATAAAAACTGTTTAATTGGTTACTAATTGCCAAAAGCATATGCACTGTTATATAACTGTATTGGGCTTACAAATAGTAGTTTAATGTAGGACGGATTTTATAAATAAATAAATGCACAAGCAAGCTTAGTTTTTTAAAAGAAATGTTTTGCATCAATACAAAAATCTGAAATACTTACCAAGTAATTTGTTTAGCAATCCTTTTAAAAGGATATGTAATAATTTTACGTTTTAAAGAAACTCAGTTCTGATTGGTTAATATCACTAAAGTTTGTAGTTGCCAAGGCATCAAAATCACAGAATACTATGTGATAAGTTCACTACAACATAAGTACCAAAAGGGCTGAGAAGAAAGTTAAATTAACATTATGCTAAAATCTACACAGAATTGTGTAATTATTATTGTTTCACATCATCGTCATTCTGCCCGTGAACAATCTTGTTACTCAACAAACAAACAACAATTTATGTATATGAAAAAGCATGTTCAGCAATTTCGAGTTCATACATTGTATTACAAAATTTCTATATTTTCAGATATAAAAAATACTTAAACCCGAGAGAGTACCAAGTGATCACAGATTTTGAAAATTCCGCTCATATTATTAGTACAAAAAGTAACCAACACTGAAACGGATTTTACCTATCACTACATAAATATGAAAGCTGATCCATGCCCAATAAAATCTATTCAAGACCCGGAATACCAATGAAAAAGACTACAAGGAACCAAAATGTTCAGGTATTTGCATGGCTTTCCCCAACACAACAGAGGTGTATAGAAATCATGAGCATGTCCCTGTTTTCATTCATCCTATATTAAAGACAGATATGCTATTCATATTTTCTACTGCTAATGACATTGAATTTGAACTCCAGCACATTATCGAAACAATAAATTTACAAAATGCGTTTTAACTTTGGCAACTGATAAAATTTATTTATTACCCACAACCTTACCAACGACCATTAGTGTACAGTCAAACAGTAATAAATAAAGTTTGAAATCAAATGAATAATACAAAAACGCTGGCGTTCAAATGAGAGGTGTAACAGGACAGTTGCAGTGCGAAATACGTTCTTTTATAGGATCTTTAATAAAAGAGATATCCCGTCGCAACTTTTACTCCTAATGATACCCAATGAATGCATAGCAGTAAATGAGCCAGGTGCCAAATTTTTTGAATAACCAAAAAAACCCTGTCATAAATGGTTTAAGCTACATACTAAGCTTAACATTACTAAGGATACATACTAACAAGCGATTAGAAACCACTCAACGTGAATTTGCACAGAACTCATTAGTACTTAAGAATTAAGTCATAAAGGAGTAACAAACAAACTTAAACACAATATATATGTTTGTTAGCAACTAAAGTGCATACAATGTGAATAAAAAAAAATCTTACGTTTCTAACTAGTAAAAAAGCTAACAAATTCTTAGGAACGTGGTCTGTACTTTTCGCGTGTGAAACAAAGCAACTAAACTAAACAAAATAAATTACTGTACCGATCGGAATCGGGGTTGATTCAAGTTGTTTCGAAGCAGTGCGTGCCACGAACACTAAAGAGTCGATGATCAATTTACAATTTATTAAACTTAACTTAGGCCCGCTTTAGAGAACTACGATCAGTCGTGAATTTGCGCTCAAGACGAGATTTCATTTAAAAATGATCAAATAGCGAATGAAATCTTTACTTGAGCATCAATTGACTAAACATAGTTCTGTAATACGGGCCTTAAACTGGTGCTCTTATAATTATTCGTATAGCAGAGATCCAAAACCAAGGTTAATGTGAACAGCTACAATACAATTAACTGTCCAAAAGCTACTAAAAACGATTACAATTTAAAAAAATTAGATACACAGCAGTAAAAATCTGCAGGACTATGTCCGAGAGCCTTTTAAAATCGGTTCCGTTTTGAAAGTTACAAACGGGGTACGGAACACATTGCGGTTAGATTTCATCTAAAAACAATTTAATTGTAAATACTGAGGTAAAAGAAGGTCGTTTTAGAATGAGTATGACTACAATAGAGGCTTAACTGCCACAGAAGATCATGCCGTGAGTGTAATTTGTAAACTTTTAAATAATATAAGACGTTCCTGTTACAGTTATACTACTTTATTTAGAACCTGTTTTTAAAAATATGATTCAGTGGACTCTGGTTTTCCTTTTGTAATTATCCAACACAAGACAATTTATTGGTGCATCAGATTTACTAGTTCATTATAGCACAGGGATTTTTTAAATCCGAACCTCTAAAATGTATCAAATATACACGGTGGAATTTAATTCGTTCTTCTCCTTAAGTGTATGTACTCAGACCATGCTATAGAATAATCGTAACAGGTGCAATTAAAAAAAAATATATAAAAATGCCTCCTAAGATAACTGAATAACAGCCAATGTCTATTTAACGCTACTCACAGTGCGGGCACTGGCTGAGCGCTTTGTAAATATTTCATAGGTAATAAAACATCTGCTTTGTTTAATGACGCGAGGCTTTTCTTTAGAATTTGAATTCGTAGAATTTGATAATACCTAGATTTCAGTTTTATTTCATAAGTAATTTTGGTATTTTGTTATAATTATAGGAACATTCTATGACACATGGACTGAGTACAAACATTTAAGGAAAAGAACGAATTAAATTCCACTGTGTATATAGCTCATAATAGTATGTACATCAGAATTTAAATCTGAACCAGAATAAATTAATTTAATATCAATATCTACAACAACACGTTTGGACGGTGAGCTTCTTTTGTTTTCTTGACATAGAATTTCCCATGGCATTTTCAACTGTAACGCCTAAGTCTCAGGTCGCAAAATTGAATGAATAACGCGAAGCAATGAATGGGGCGAAGGGTTCATTTGAACTGTCCAAGTGCAAATGCATCCATGACCTTGGGAACAAACTCGTCGACGCCGACGATGTCGAGGACGCCCTCGTGAGTGCCGTCGGTCGTTGATATGCGGTGAGACGCGAGGTTCATCACGATCAGTCTGAAAGTAAATGTTAAGCTCAAAAGGGATTAAGCCGACTTCAATCCCCTTAAATTTATATTGAGTTTGGATAAAATACTTTATTATGTGTGAGCTTGATTTAATAGTTGAAAAGTTCCGTTGTCTATCTCCAAAGAACATCATATCTGCACCAAATTTACATAGGACTAAAGCGCGTGGTATTTTCCGGACAAAAAATGTAAATCAGTTAAGAAACCTCGAAATCGGTGAACATACATAAAAAATACATACAAAAATCATAGAACCTCCTACTTTTTTTGGAGTTGGATAAACAGTTATTTGAAATAGTTCAAATCGGTTTACAAATGATGGAGAACATAAAAAAATACAATCAAGAAACTCCTTTTTAACGTCGGTTGATTAAAATTGGATGTAGTCAACTTACTTAGCGCCATTAACGCCAACCGCAGTTCTGTACCGTTGAAGGGCCCGCACAGGGCAGTGGTCAACCAGAAGCACGTTTTTCTTGGGTTGCGGTGGGGGCCCAAACCGGGCCCCATTCCCGCGGCCCCCGCGCGCCGAATGGTCAAGCTCCATGTATCGCGTGGAGCGATCGATCATGTTGATGAAAACGTCAAACTTCTGCTTGTTCTTGGAGGCCCATTCGATTGGCGCGTCCAGTTGTACGCGACCGAGGTTCATTTTCTGTTAAATAAAGATTTTTTACCACCATTTTCGTAACAATGATAGTAAGTAGTAACATAGTGGTGTAAGGTTTTAGCTTTTTGTGCGCGGACTATTTAAATTAGGTGCTTGAGACACGATATGCTTTAGTTTATTCAAGTTTTGACATTGCTGCTAGATTTAGTTCCAGAAATTTTAAAGTTTCATCATAAATTAAATGTGCACTGACATTTAAAAAAGAAATTGTTGTTAATAATATGAGTATGGTTTATATTTTACTAGGTGGTAGGACTTTGTTGCAAAGTTCGTCTAGGTAGGTACCACCGCTTTGCCAGTCATTCTGCCGCCAAGCAGTAGTGTGCAAGCGCTACTGTGTTCCGGTTTGAAGGGCACTGTAGCTAGTGAAATTACTGGGCAATTGAGACTTTATGATCTGATCTCACAGTCGAGTATTCTTATTACCAGACTGCGCTGATGTCTCAGGATGATGTGCGCAGTGCAGTGTCGCTTGAAACTCTATGTTTTAGGGTTCCGAGTGGCACTGTTCTGTTATGGGCAGCCGTGGCGCTTAACATCAGGTGAACGACTAGCTCGTAACATCATTCAATAACATAAAAAAAATTGTAATGTGATAAATGCTGAATAATCTTTATGGAGCTTACTCTTAGTTGGAACTCTGCTTCTTCAATGTTGGTAAAGTTGCGTTCGAGTGTGGCCATTTGTATGCCCTCCTCCGTAAACACAGCTAACTTTACGTTTTTCTCACGTTTCAGGAGCTGAAGGGCCAATATTATAGCTGTAAGAAAAATGAAACTTTTACAATAATACATTCTCAAAATACCGAAATGAGGCTTAAATCTCGAGATTTTTAGTCTAAAAATGGTTTATCTGTCACAGGAATACAGTACGCTTAGCATAAAAACATTACTTTATTTCTTTTATTATATTATATTTTTACAGTAATTGTATGAATTAGTACTACATTTGGTAATTTTAAATAGAAATAAAACATTTTCAAGCAACTGAAACTTAGATAAACCTTTTCTATTACCTTATAAGCACTCTACATAAAAATGACGCCGTTGACGTTTAAAGTCAATTTTATCGAAACTGTCAATTTGTCAGTTAAATCCTTTTTATTCTCAACCCTTCAATTGTAAGTTGTAGAAGCATTGTAACATGGGTATGAAAATCTCACGGTCGGGATCTCACAGTCGAGTAATCTTATTACCAGACTGTGCTGATGTCTCAGGATGATGTGCGCAGTGCAGTGTTGCTCGAAACTCTATTTTGGGGTTCCGATTGACACTGTTCTGTTATGGGCAGCCGTGGCGCTTAACATCAGGTGAACGGGTAGCTCGTCAAATCATTCAGTAACATTAAAAAAAAAAAAAAATACCAGCATGTCCCGGCGTGATGGTGCTACTATAGAAGCATTCCGCCTGGAGATGTTTCTTGCTTTCCTTCTTGGTCTCCGCGTCGCCGCCGGCCGCCGGAGTCGCATTGTTGACAGGCGCAGGGGCGGGAGCTGTAACACCCTTCTTGTCTTTCTTCGGCACCACGTAGCGTTTGCAGAAGTGACGCCCTGTACGAAACAAAACATGACGTTATCACACTAATATTATAAAGGCGAAAGTTTGTATGTGTGTTTGTTACTCCTTCACGCTCAAACGGCTGAATGGATTTGAATGAAATTCGGTACCAAGATAGCTTATACACTAAATTAACATATAGGCTACATTTTTTCCGGTAAAGTGAAATTTTCCCAAGGGATGAGTAAATAATTAAAATACTTAAATACTTATAATATATATATATATATATATCTAAGCTTATACACTAAATTAACATATAGGCTACATTTTATCCCGGTAAAGTGAAATGGGATGAGTAAATAATTAAAATACTTTTTTTCGGCGGGTGGAACCGCGGGGCGCAACTAGTAAATAAATATTCGTGGACAATTCACACAGCGCCATCTAGTCTCAAACTAAGCAAAGCTTGTACTGAACCAGATAACTGATAAATTACTTATATACTTTTTGTATTTATAAATACATACATAGATTACAATATAACACCAAGACACAGAACAAACACCTATATTCATCAAACAAATGTTTGTCCTGGGTGTCGAACCCACAAATTACAGTTCAGAAGGCAGGCCTACCAACTGAGCTATCAGGCCACTTAAAATAACGTTTTTTTAAATTATGGATATTTCTCACAGAGCCTTTTAGGTCCAAACTAAGCAAAGCCAATCATCTAGGTTTAGTCTATATTTCATTGTATTGCGCACCGCCGACTACGCCTTATCTCTATGATACTATCCATGCAAAGGTTGCCTGGAAGAGATTACTTTACAGATTTACCATTGTGCCACATAAAATAAAAAAATTAGCAAATTACATATTACATAACGATACGCGATGTAATTCCCCCATCTCCTTTCTTTTCATCGGACTACAAGACAAACAGAAACACGGCATCCATATATGGTTGAAATTCTAGCAAGCATGCGCCATTTACTAGGTGGTAGAACTTTATTGCAACGTTCGCCTAGGTAGGTACCACCGCTTTGCCAGTTATTCTGCCGCCAAGCAGTAGTGCGCAATCACTGCTGTGTTCCGGTTTGAAGGGCACTGTAGCTAGTGAAATTACTGGGCAAATGAGACTTTATGATCTGATCTCACAGTTTAGTAATCTTATTACTAGATTGTGCTGATGTCTCTGGATGACGTGCGCAGTGCAGTGTCACGCGAACCTCTATACTTTAGAGTTCCGAGTGACACTGCAGCTGATATGGGCAGCCGTGTCGTTTAGCATCAGGCGAACGGCTAGCTCGTCACGTCATTACTTAACATTAAAAAAAAAATAATCTTAGACTATGTTATTGCTTAACACTTAAAATTTAAAAAAAAATGGTTTTTATTTCTTTTTTCCCCTTTCGAGGAATGAATGGCGCCGCACGTCTTGTGCGAACAGAATGGTTAATGGGAACCAGATAACTGTACCTAAGAGTAAGAGTTTATTCAAAGGTTCGAACATTACTGTGCTCGCTATCGATAATCATAAAATATTTGTATGAAATCCTTAGTTACATTGGTTGATGGCATGTCCTTTACTAAATAAAAAATAAAATATAAAACACAATAGAAAAATAAAATACACCACTGTAAAGTTTCTTGTAGCTTCTTTACAGTTGTAATCAAAGCTTCGGATCGGAGTTTTCTGTTCTGCATTGTGCCGGATTGTTAGCACCAGTAGTGTGAAAGAGAACTTCTTTTTTTCAAACTCATATATTGTAATGGGCTTGCTATGTAACAATTGACAATAAGCACTTTGTAATTCTATATACTTAGTAAACTAACTTAACCTTAAGTACATAATATAATTTTGACTTGTAACAGTGCTAAAAATATTTATACCTATTTGCAATAAATCTTTTGACTTTGACGGATATAAGTGAGCATAAAGAAAGAAAGGAAAAAACACTATTTGGATAAACTGGATGTCTCTTTTACCTAAGTATTGTAGTAGTAAGTGTCTGTCTGGCCCGATAGCTCAGTTGGTAGTGTCCCTGCCTTCTGAACTGCAGGTTGTGGGTTCGATTCCCACTCAGGACAAACATATGTGTGATGAGCATCAATGTTTGTTCTGTGTCTGGGTGTTTATATTGTATTCTATGTATGTATTTACAAACAAAAAGTATATAAGTATTGTATCAGTTATCTGGTTCCCATAGACAAGCTTTGCTTATTTTGGGGCTAGATGGCGCTGTGTGAAATGTCCACACATAAATAAAAAATAAATAATTAAATTTTACCTTTGAACATGTGATGCCTCATATCCATGGTGATCAAATAACGTACATTTGTCGGTTTAGTCACGAGCCAGGATTGGTCGATCAATTTATTCAGTGCTACGATGATGGCTTGGCTCGGAGGTTTTTCAATACCTGTATGAAAAACGAAAAAGGTTATTATTGAGCATAGTAAGTTTTGTGGGGACGACTTCCATGTTAGTTCCAATATATAACCCCCAAACGATCACATACATAGATCACATACTCGTAACTAGGATTCTCTATCCAGGACCCAAGAACTACGAGGACCACAACACTCAGACTCAGAACAAGTAATTGTGCTTTTTTTAGTGCACAAATACTTGTCCTGCCGTGGTAATCGAACCCATCGCCTTCGAGTTATGAGCCGACCTGCTCAACCACCACACCGCAAAGGCTATAACAAACCCTGTCATTTTGATCATTCGCTGTTAGAACACTCGTTTGAAGCAAAAAAGTAAGATGGAGTGTGTTCAATTGCATTCCCAGTTCCCATCAATAGCAAGACAATAGGACGCAAAGGTTTGATTTAAAGATTAAGGAAGTGCGTTACCCCAGTTCTTGACTTCTTTAGGATGCCTTTTTGTGGACGACCACTCCCACAGTCCAGTTTTGGGATCGAAGATCTGGCGCGAACGACGTCGTTCCTCTTTTTCATGTGCTATTTTCTTCTTCTCCGACTTTAGTGGCCTGTAACGATGCTGTTTGAATACAGAATGGCGAGAATTGGAAACACAAATTAAGTGTTACTATTTCAGTAACGCGTAATAATTCTGCAATAACATGGGATAAACAAACTTATTGGAGTTTCCAAAGTATACAATAAATCAACGATTTCAATTTAAAGACCAGATCATGTGACGACTAGCTGAACGTAGATCACCGAGAATATAAAAAGCTGCATAAGAGTTCTCTGCATAGTCATTTTTTGGCTTTTGACGGGCCTCGCGCACTCCGCGCTTTAGGTACAAAGCTACAAGTACATGGGGCCGGCGCAACTTACCGCAAGTGCCTCACTTCCTATAACAAGTCCCTAAGAATAGGTATTCAGGGTAGGCTTATAACGCTGTGTAAGCTGAACTACACTTTATTGCGTTGCAGCAAGAGTCGCTATTTACTTAAGTAACTTCATGGAGTGAATCTTCTATCCCCTTTACTTTCTGTGCTTTTGATTGAATATCTACGAAGTGTAAATCTGTTGTAAAAATCATCCAATCAACTTTGCTTACCTGGTTTTAAGTTTATAATTATTCAGTGTAATGTAGACCTCGATTGGTGTTACTTCGGATTTGTTGATAAAGTCTTGGTTATTTATGAGGGAGATCAGGATTGCTGTGGTCGAGGAGTCGCCGGTCAAAAAGCCCATGTTGTGAATGCGTTGGATACTGAAAAGTATTTCTCGCAAACTCATCTGGGGTAGTACCGCGTCCCATACCTGTGAAAAAAAAAAATCATATCAAAACATCAACAGCATATAACACATAACACGTTATCACACATGGGGTCAATAGTTTTGTGTACTTTAAAAGAGATGAGTTAACCGGTGATTCGTCGCGAAACGCTTGCTCATCGTAAATACAATCGCTGGTGCTTACGTTCCACAGAAATATTCCCGGCAGCGAGACTCTTAGTAATTTTATATCACTGCTTCGTAAAGCATATCCTAAAATAGACTAGGTGGTAGGCATTTTCTGCAAATTTCGTCTAAGTAGGTACCACCGCTTACGCAGTTTATTCTGCCGCCAAGCAGTACTGTGCAAGCACTACTGTTTTCTGGTTTGAAGGACTGTAGCTAGTGTTACTGGGCCAACGAAATTTTATGACTTGATCTCACAGTTTAGTGATATGATTACCAGACTGTACTGATGGGCATGCGCAGTGCAGTGTCACGCGAAACTTTATATTTTAGAATTCCGAGTGACACTTAAACGGTAATGGCTATTCATGCGAACGACTAGTACGTCACGTCATTCATTAACATGAAAAAAGTTTCCTATTTGAAAACAGTACTTTTCCAAGATTATCCGCCACATATTGATAAATGATTATGTCTGGCGATTGCAGTAGTAGAGCACCTCTCTTGTCTATTCAATAAAACATTGCATAAATGTGTCATCAATTCCTATTGTAAAATAAAAAAATAAAAATTAAAAAAAAAGAATAAATAAGGCCCAATGTTTCCACTGCGAAGACACAGGCCTTCTCACGTGGAGAGTGTACCTATATGAAGTCATTGGTGCAGGACCGAGCGGTATTTGAGCATGGGTCCGTCGGTTCGAAAGTCGCAAGAGATACCGTTGAGCCACACAGTCTATAAAAAAACTAAGGCACCTGAAAGTAGGTACTTATAAAATACATACGTCCTGTGAAGTCAGCAAATGTCCAGGCACGTGGTCCAGTGTGAACTGGTTCGTAGTAACCATGGCAGCCGCCGCGACCGGATCCTCACAGTGCTTGAAGTCTTCTACTTTCTGCAGGTAGTCAAAAATCTCCTTTGTCCCTGGCTTATCGCCGATCAATTGTTTCGCTCGTTTCAGACCGTATATTGTGTATTTGACGACCGCATTGCGTGCTATAGAAAAAAAAACGAGTGTACTTTAGACCACACGACTAAAGTAAAACTTCCTTAGCTTCATCTATCGGCCGGTATAACTTTGTTTTTGCTTTGTTTCATGTTAATGTCGCCATCTTGACAATTGTAAATTGTCATTTTACCGGAAATACCAACATAATAATACACGTTTTTAACTTGGTTATGTTTACAATGGAGATCTACGTTAACCAACAACTTTCAACTTCCGTTCGCCTCGTCACGCATCACCAGCTTACTCCCCAATTCAAGCGCGCGTAAAGAAGATTTACTTCAAAAATTTAATAAAGCTCAATTTATGTGTTGGTTTTGTGTCATCGTTCTTAATAAGTTACAAAATCATTTCAACAACTTGATACACGTTTTTAGCAACAAAGAGAGACCGCACGCACGTGCGCATGGAAACCATGTAACTTATTCATGTATTAGGAAATCCAGCTAAAAGCCTTGTTGGATAATATAACATGACACCCTAGCCTTAACTTCTACACAACAAGAAATGTTTAAGAAATGCTCAAGGCCAACGTAAAATTTTTAAAATTCTTAATCTGTATCAAGCACAGGGCCGATCGTGTATGGAGTACTGCTGCCACCTGTGGGACGGGTCTGCCAAGTACCAGCTTGAGGCTCTGGACTCGATTGAACGGCGTGCCAAAAGGCTCATTGACGACGACACTTTGGTTGGTAAAAGGCTCCTGAGCCTTGCACATCGACGTAAGGTGGCAAGTCTGTCGGTCTTTTACAGAATACACCACGGTGAATGCGCTCAAGAACTGCATGATCTCATTCTCCCATCACCATTCCACTACCGGTCTACTAGACGCTCGGCTAAGCGCCATCCTTTCGTGGTCGAAATACCACCCATTCGTACCAAGCGATTTGACTCAACTTTCTAAATTGGAACGGCTAAGGAATGGAATGCCCTGCCAGCGTCTGTTTCCGGCGAAATATGACCCCGGCGTGTTCAAGAGAAGAGTGAATAGGTATTTACTTGGCTAGCATGTATTATATTATATTATTATTATTTATTATTTACCTTCGATCGCATCGTCACTTCCCATCAGGTGAGAGCGTGGTCAAATGCTGGACAAGTTTGAAGTAAAAAAAAAAAAAAAAAATAGAGACAGTAATATTCATAATAACTATTGAATATCAAAAGGACATTAAAATAATGTTGTATTAAACTAGAATGAATAGAACCACAGTTCAAATCATGGAACATTAATTACATGGTTTTAATGGTGAGTGTAATTTTAATGTATGTAATCTTCTGTCATAGGTCACATGAATTAGTGCCAAAATATTGCACAAACTTGCATACGATAATATGTTCACGAACATACACTGCATTACAATGAAATAGCTACTTTGTGTTTTTCCTTTGCCAATTTAAAACTCTGTAGAGAGAAAAAACAATATACAAAAAGTATTCAATAACACATGTTTATAGAGTAAAGTTCTAGCATTTACTTAAGGGGGTTTTAGGGAACTAGGGACTCACCATAATCTTCAGGCTCGACTTTCATATGAGATTTCCGGATGAGAGTCTTATGCGATCTGCCGTGCCGTGCACGCACACGGCCTATCTCTCTGGCGAGCTCCATCGGTTCCTTGTGCATGTACCATTCCCGTACACTCTTGCACCAGCCTTGGCCATTACCTGATACAAGCAAAAAGCCGATTTAAAAATTCGTATCATAAATAAACACCTAACCCTAGTGCCACCGCCACCCGCGCGTTGCGGGGCAGACAAAACTCAAACAAAATTTGGTATTATCATTATTTGATAGTGGACAAATGCAAGTCTATCAAACAATAAAAAAAAAAACTCAATTTAAGTTAGAAATTGAGGGCAAGGAATGTCCTGACAATACAAATTGTCATTGAGTAGGTGGTACTGTATTATAAATCAGACACCCTTTATTCAGCCAGCATTATTGGCATGAATGTTTCCTGCATCACCTTGTGCTTCTATCTGTTGCAATCGAGTTACGTGATCGTCCAGCTGGTGGGAGGGTGGGCACAATCATATTACTGGATACAGGCTTCAGCTCTGGCTGTTGGGATATAAGATAGAAGCAATGTTTTTGAGTGGTGTTTGATGGGCAAAAAACACGCGAAGGCATCAGGAGACGCCGTTTTAGTGTGGTACGAATGCTACGTTCATATCATACACAACACACATGACATGCAGTATAAATTGATAAATCTACAGTAACACGCAGCAAATTCATATTCTTGGGCATCTCGGACGTAACTTCAGAGGGCAAATGAATAAAATAAAAGTATGGGGCAAAAATAATGGGACCACAACTACAGTACATGACTATATTAAATATTTTTAAGTATTCTACCAGTTATTTGGTACCCATTGCTTTTGTTTGTTTTTTTAGGCAACATCCAGTTATAAACATTGGGCAGTACCATAATTTACCCTGTCATGGTGGCATTCAAATTTATTACAGTAGCAACACCGGCAACTGTCATCACTTCTCCACCCATTTTGCTATATAAAGGGAGCACTCTCTGTACTACGGATCATTCTTGCTCCAAACACGGCCCGGTGCACATGCTGAAGCCCTATAGTTATATAGGTTGTGACCTACGCACAACCCCTGAGCCTATAAATGTATGTCTAGTTAGAGCTGTTATAGTGACAACTCTTAATCAGATTGTTAGAAATAACACATAGGTTTTATATTTCCATTGAATTCACTCACCATGGCTCTCTGGTATGATAGAACATGAAAAAAAATATTTGACTTAGTGCCTGCAGCTTGTATGTCATGGAAAAGCTACAGGTATGTGTTTTCTCGTAAGGAGTATTATTGAAACCGAGAGTTGCAACTTAAATATGTACAAACTATAATAATATCATTATAATAAATACCTGTTTTCAATAGCCTAGTATGTTTGTTGAAGAACATCAACTGCTCTGGTGTTATACATATTTCTAAAACTCCTTTGTAAACAGCTTCTTTCACAGGCTCCGAGCCAACCAGCAGACATTTTGCTAAACCAAAAGCTATTGGCTCAAATCTAGTGTACCAGCCATCTTTGGCAGCCTGAAAAGATATTCATTATGAGAAAGGAAAAGTCGCTTGACGGGAATAGGAATGTATCTAGGGATAAGTATTCTTCATCAATTCAATACTAGGTACAAAAGAAATCACTGTAAAGCTTTTTAAATGAATTTATTGTCAAACAATTTGTGAGTATGTTTGTTGTTTAACAATCAGTGCTCAAATGGCTGAATGGATATTGATAATATCAGATATTATAAATTCTTAGAATAACATTATAAAATATTTTTTATCTCACAAGGATTGTACAATTCAGATTGAAACTGCAGGGGCCAGGTAGTACTCATTAATGATTGTTAGTTACGATGCTTACCTGGATAATCATTCTGACAATTTCAACTCCATTAATATGTCTTTGCTGAATTGCTTCATTAATAACGGGAAATTTGTCAGCCTCAAAGTATTTATGAATGGACCAGCAGCCAGGGTAGTACTTAGGGACTTCAATACCGGTGTGAATGAACCTCTTTATCCGGTTCTGAAGCTCCGAATCAAGTATCGGTTCTGTCATCTTCCGTAGAAAGTACTACTATACGCTCCACAATCACAAAGTGTTGCATGAACGGTATAAATTGATCTTGAATAATTTTACCATTCGAGTGCGCGCAAAAAATTTCGACAGCGTCTCAAGCCTGCAAATAACACAGTATCTAAAGGTAAATGCACTGAGCACCGAGACTATACATTTTTTGTCGTTATTCGAGCGAAACATGTGCCACAATAAAATGAGGATGTGGCCAGAAAAAATGTACAATGGAGGTTGATTTTAATTCTTACCAAAATACCTTCCATTAAAATAAATATCTATTAAACTAAATAATAATTCACTAGAGCTAGAAGAATTCCTAGTACTGTGGAAATATGATTGTACAAAGGCAAAACTCGTAAATAAATAGAATTTATAATTAATCAAGCTCACCTCGTTCGTTTCTCTATATCGAGTTTGTCGTCACAGATTAGGTAGAGAATTAGAGATGTTACTCATCTCATTTCACTCAAAGAGCATATAACCACTACGTTTTAGTCCAACTCATTTATGATTCGTTACTTCGTTTAGAAAAATAGTGATGGACTGTGAAAGTGAAGTGTAGATTAATATCGAATCGATTAAATTTATCAATGAATGGTGCTTGATACTAAAAAAATATTGCGGTTATGTTATACTAAACATACCACACCCGTGTATTTTGACTGTCATTAATGGAGTCTGTCAGGAATGTTGGATGCATGACATATGTGCATTTTTCAACTGTAAATCAATTGTTATTATTATTATTATTATTATTTTTTTTTTTTTTTTTATGTTACGAAATGACATGACGAGCAAGCCGCTCGCCTGATGTTAAGCGACACGACTGCCCATATCAGTTGCAGTGACACTTGAAACACTAAATTATAGTTTCGCGTGACACTGCACTGCGCATGTCATTCTGAGACATCACAGTCTGGTAATAAGATTACATAACTGTGAGATTAGGTCATAAAGTCTCATTTGCCCAGTAATTTCACTAGCTACAGTGCCCTTCAAACCGGAACACAGTAGTGCTTGCGCACTACTGCTTGGCGGCAGAATAACTGGCAAAGCGGTGGTACCTACCTAGACGAACTTTGCAGAAAAGTCCTACCACCTAGTATTATCCAGTACGTTGGCATTCAATTCAACTGGCTTAGCCATCAAGGCTTATGTGTTGGTTCAGAAGCGTGCACGAATGGCCAATGGTTCTAAATTTCAGGACCATGCATTTTTGTGTACTCTTCATACTCATTTAATCCACCAATATCCACTATTTATTTTGTTTTGGCTCCACACTTTTGTGTATTTAGCCAGTTTCAATTAATTAATAATTTTTTAAGTTAATTACTATTATATAATGTGTCAAGTCAAGTCACAGTTCAAGTCATCAAGTTGCGTCATAGTCTAGTCTAGTCAAGTCATACTCCTAGTAAAGTAGTGGCAACTTGACCAGAAGCTTCTATGGAGTTTTGGAAACAACACGAAAAGAAACGTTTCACAGTCATTATACCACTTTCCCACACTCATGCCTGTAATTCAGCACTTAACGAATAAAATGCCACCAATTTTATGCACTAACACTGAAAATAACACAATTTTTGGAAAATAATACTTTGCATTGACGCGATCTTTTTCGTGTTCCCACCAAAACTCCAATATCCACTATTTCACTGGGATATGTTTGACTTTGACAAAAAAACTTTTTAAACTGGAGGTTTATATTATTTCCACAGAAAGTTCTTAATATATTAATGTCTTTCTGTACTTTGTGACAGTTACTAAATGCAAAGCATTTATGTAGTCATAGAGAAACTTAGGAGCTTACTTTAGTACAAACGATCAGAAGGCTTTGGAGTAGCAATAACAAACACTTACCGATTTTTATACACATAAAAACAGTATTTATGTAGAGCAAAAAAAAAGCGCAGATACTTGTTCTGAGTCTAGGTGTTGTGGGACCATGTTCCTCACACTTCTTGGGTCCCTAGACACAAGGAATCGTTTTCGTTTAAAATATAAATGATTTGCTAGATTGCGCTTCTATTAGGCAATAATATTCATTCCGAGTCACCACAACTGAGCAGTAGTGGTGTGTGGTTCCTGAATTAATCCTTCAAATGAAGTACTTCAGTCGGTTTCCGTTCTTTGCCATTTCGGACTTAAGGTCTATATCACAGAACGATACTCAGTCATCGATTGGTGCTCAAGCAGAGATTTCATTCATAAAGTGATCAATTAGTGAAGGTGGCAAGGTCCAATTGAAAAAAAAAAAATTGTTTTAGTATTTAGTGCCTCTTAATATAACTTCATGATTGCCAAAATGTCTATTTAACGGTACACACATCGCGGGCACTAGCTGAGTGCTTTGTAAATGTTTCGTAGGCAATAAAAACCTGCTTTGTTCAATGTCACAAGGCTTTCCTTTAGAATTTAAATTTTATTTTTATGTTTTATTTCATAAGTGATTTTTTGATTTAGTTATATGGGAGCATTCTATAGCATGGACTGAATACATACATTAAGGAAAAGAACGAAATAAATGCCACCTTGTATACATACAACTTGAGAAATTATCAATTACGTGACACTGGCTAAATACACAAAAGTGTGGAGCCAAAACAAAAACAAAAAAAAGCTTAAAATGTCAGTGTGCAATTCAAAGAGTATATAATAATCACTATTTTCTGTGCAATTCTTGACTGTTTTTGTTTGCTTGAAAAGTGCGTTGTTTATCACTAAACTACTTCTCCTTCATATTGACTTTTTTTAATTTGTACAATACCAATGTTGCAAAGAGCACACCAGTCTTTAGCATTAGCACGATAAAAACTGTCAAACTTATGAGTTTGCATTTAGAAGAAGCTAACGAAACTCAACAACTCATGCAGAATGAGGGCGAGGAAGATGAACAGAAGGCCCCCCAGCCGGCCACATCTCCTGTCACCAGCAACAAAATGTCCAGCGGAGCAGCCAGTCTCACCTCTAAGAATCACGGGCCTACGTTAACAAGCACCGGTAACAATAGTATCAATGAGTCCACAAAGATCTCATACGTTAGTGAGAGACGCCTACACCGTGACCTAATGCGTTCAAACTACAGTAATAAACCTAAACAAATTCCTAAAGAAACACCAGACGTAAAACACATGGAAAAAGACCTTCTTGCACTTTTAGATGATTTCCATACAGGAAAATTGAGTGCTTTTGGTGTTGGAGGGAATATGGAGCAAATGATTAATATAAGAGATCAGCAGGAGCATTTAGCGAGGTTACACTTCCGGCTCTGTGCTGATGTAGAGAAGCCAGCTGAGGATAATTTTGAAAACTCTGCTTCAAAAGATAAAATGGCACAACTTGTACAGAGCTTAGCACAACTATCTGCATCTATAGAGCACTTACATTCTGATACGAGTTTAAATTGCAGTAATAATAATGAACCAAATAGTAGTGATAAGTAGAGATTTTTTATTTGGTGACATGTTTATTTTGGGCCTAGAAGATATTATAGTTTGTTGGTTTAAGAAATCAAGTTATTATCATTATCAATAAAACAGAATCTACTTGCCTATCATTTAATATTAATATCCTTATAAAATTATTGTATTAGTTGTAGATAAATAAATCTTTTTTTTTTGAAGGGGGGGAAATGCCCTCGCACAAGTGCGGATGTGGGATGTGGGACTCAAACACACTAAAACACCCCGTGATATGACCGCCGCTGGGATGGGGCGAGATGGAGACGCAATGCATTAACCATCTCGCCCCGGTTGTTAACCGATATCAGCCTGGTACAACCCAAATGGTTAAACATGCATTACTTTGCATTTGGGCTGTTTCTATTACCTACTTGATTATAGTTTTATCCAATGAGGTAATTATATATCAAAATCAAGATGTATTGTAACATCTTTAAAATACAATTGATTTTTTAACAAATAAATTGAATAAGAACTATTTTCCATTTAGTTTCCAGCTTTCTATGTATCTTTGTATATTTGTTAATTTTGTCTGGCAAAATTTGCTTCTATGTGTCCATATGTTTGTTGGTACCTGCACAAAGGTCATATTTTTCAATTAATCATGTCACGGAGTTGTATAATGAGCCCTACTGTTCGCAGAGCAGAACTACTAGTATTATACTTAACAAAGTAGTCTAACTGCCAAAAGTGGGAGACACCTAGCTCAAGCATACCTTAAGCCGTTTGAGTGGTTTGGGCCATTGCTAGAAGAGATATGGAAAGTTGTGAATTATCTAGTCTAACTAACCTATGCCTACAATGGATATGTCAAGTATTATTATAACTATGTTCTATGGATACAGCATGCTTGCCATTGATTGAGGTTAATGTCTAATTACTATTTTGTATCTGCATGAGAGTTTTAGAATTTTTTAGGATTTTTCAGGTTGCCCAAGTCTTGGGGCAGTAATCACGACCACCAACGATGAGAACATATATTCATTGATCCAAGAATCCTGGTATGATGTAACGCTTCTTTTTTTAGAACGGGCTAATGCTGATGGTCTCTACCGACCTTTACAGCGGGTGGGAGGGCAGGTGCTTAAAGCGCCTAGGTATCAAAATTGGGAGACAACCCCGAGGGTCGCACCCTAGGGGTGCCCTTGAGCTGTCAAGGGCACCCCTAGGGTGCGACCCTCGGCTTGGGCCGTTGTCAGGATAAGAGGATCTATAAGAGTACGTCCACTGGAAGAGTGGTATGGAAAGTCGCGACCGTTATAGCTAACCTACAGGGGATACGTAGACCTGGGGCCTTACCGCGTAAGTCTGGTGGAGGTCGTAATCGTGTTCTCTCTTGCTGGCACTCGTGTACTTGTTAATTGGCGCGTGCAGGATGGCAGGCGAAGTCCATTCCCAGAACGGTTACGTGGTAGGGGTGCTGGTCGGCGGGATCGGTGTTTGATTGTCGCCGGCGGTTTTGGCCAGATCGTCGGTCTACGGGCCAGCCAGCCTACATTGCCTCTTTCGGTTTGTGATTCTTCTAGTAACGGATATTATTAACTTAGTATAGGTATATTATTTGTACAGGAATATTAGGTTTTAAAGTCTAGGTAGGTACCTAATATATTATTGAGCATGTTAAACATTTCTGATGTTTAAATGAGATAAAATCCTCAGAAAACAGGCACTTAATATTCTCACGCCCGGGGCCGAAGCGAGAAAATGACAACGATATTAAAGGTAATGGTGAAGGTCGCTACTTCCGAAAGCAATTTACGATTAGCTCCGTGACAAAACACGCACATGATTGTGCTTCTAAAAATAATTTATAAGCACAATTTTGTGTAATGAAGACCGTAGATATGTATCTATACGTGCTTAAATAATATAGCTACCTAAATATAATACAAATTCATACTTATAATACTCTAGGTACTACTTATAATAGGTACTCTAGGTATGTGCCTTAGGAGAATTAATATTTCTTGGGAGGTCTATGATAGATTTATGTTTGTAACCTTGTCACCTGTGCATCTACAGAACGTTACGGTACTAAGCATGGCCCGACATGCACTTGGCGAGTTTTTTTCTTTTCGTACAACACATTACCTACTAGCTAACTCGCCCTGGCTTTCGGCTCAGGTTAGTTTAGTTCAATTATTTATGCCCTAACCCTATCCAAGGGAAGAGAGAAGGGAGAGGGACATGATAGGGAAAAGGATGTATGGAAGGGCGGCAGGCGGCGCCTTCTCTCTTTGTACAGGATGAGATAGATTAACAACGACACAGACAAAAAGAAGAAGAAAGAAGTGTAACAATTAAAAAAATATTTTTCTGAAAATATTCATTGTTCTGAGTTAACTCACTTACAGTTTTATTGTGTGTATAGAAGATAGAAAATCACGTTGTTGAAAGTTCTATTGTAGTATACCTACCCACATTTGTAGCGCAGCCGGGCGTTAAAACCTTATCATCAGACGCAGAATATAGCCAAAAAGAACGAAATACGTAACCTAAGATTATAGCAAAACTGTTCGACCAATCTGTCGTTCCAATTACAGAGTAGCAGTTTGGGTAGCTGAAATAAAACTTGTAGCAAATATGGAGCAATCGATTTAATTATACGCACTATAACAAAACCGATATGCACTATTTTATAGGACGATTATAATAGATTAAGTAATTAATATTACACGGTGTTGCGATTAACATTTGCACAGGAAAGACAAAGAATCAATTGTTGTAAATATTTTGTTAAATGATAGTGACCATGTGAAGAAAAATAATAAGGGGAAGTGTTAGAAAATTATTATGTTCTTTCCCATGGCTATGTCTCTGCTAATGTATTGGTATTTGTAGTCTGTGTCTTACTCGTTGATTGTCATATAGTCTGTGTTCACAATTGATTCTTTGTCTTTCCTGTGCAAATGTTAATCGCAACACCGTGTAATATTAATTACTTAATCTATTATAATCGTCCTATAAAATAGTGCATATCGGTTTTGTTATAGTGCGTATAATTAAATCGATTGCTCCATATTTGCTACAAGTTTTATTTCAGCTACCCAAACTGCTACTCTGTAATTAGAACGACAGATTGGTCGAACAAAAACAACCTACCTATACAAACTATAATGATCTAGTAGGCACTCCTACTTAAATACACAACCGAGTACATATATTAAGCAAACCCATTGTTTGTGTTTATTTGAAGGAAAATGGGTTGAGTACGCAGCAGTGATTTACAAATGTTACGTTATCGTGCGTTATCTTTCACCGCTCTGTGGTTTTGTAACACGTTTTGTTTACGGAGGCACTGTGATGTCTACCTTTATCTGCCGCGCTGGGTATACCTATATATGTATAATATATCCTTTAAACAAATGTAAATCTCTATTGCAGGTAGACAGGTATTTATATTGTAGACGGGAAGATAGGTACCTACCTAAACATTTTCAGCCTTATTAATAAACGGGTATTAGTCTTGGATTAGTTACTTCAGCTTTTGTCCTTTTTTTGCTACTGGAATATTTAGCTGTATCGAAAGAGACAAAAGATGGTGTAACTAGTCTAAAGCTAGTTCGTGTTTATTAATAAGGCTGTTTACGTTTGTGCGGTACGTAGGTCCTAAAATTAAGGCAACAGTTATATTTAAGTGTTTCAGTAGCATTTAAAAGTCTTTGTATTTTGTACGTATGAATTTAAATCGACTTTCTTTAGTTGTACTGTTTGTAATTGGCTGGTATGGATTTAATACAATCTATTAAAAAATAAAATAGTATCTAAGTACCTATATATTGTTCAACTTCAACTCTATGGCCTTTGTGCAGAGGTTATCACAATTTTGCCAATATCACGTAGAATGATAGCACATCAAATAAAGATTCTTCAGTGAGAAATTTTGGTACATGTGGGTAATGAACGTGAGGTCAATTGTATACTATATATTATCAGTCTTCAATATATTGTTATAAAAAGGGCTGACTGTACTTACCTATTAAATGCTTTGTGACTTAGACGGCAACAGATTGAAGATTATTCTTTTCCTTTCTCGTCCATCTGCGATTTTCCATTCTCACTAGATGATGACATTTTCACTATTGTATAATAAATCTCGGTCACCAACTCATTTTGTAATTGGAGAAAATTTCTAAAGATTTGGCGCCAATGTCTTTTTTAATTTTTTTTTGTAGCCGCAGCGCAATGTATGCTCACAATCTACCATAGAGATGGCTGATTTTAGCACAGATCAGTAATATGTAGCTAGGATTTTAGTTATATTTACAAAAATGTTCTTTTTTGAAACCGATTAAGTCGAGTTTTTATTTAGGATTATTCTTCTTATTACTGTTTCGTTTTGTAGGGTGTTGGTAAAAGAACAGGCTAAAAGAAAACGTTGGCCTAGGATAATATGCTACTTTATCCATCCCCGCTCTGGTACGCTAAAATGACGGACTTTTTGAACAATAGCAGTGTAACAAACGTTTTCTCCTCCCTTTTATTAATTTCCATCTCTCAAGATGAGTGAAAATAACTTAAACAATCGGGGTTATGGTATTGTTTTTCAAATAAATCACAATAATTGTTATATACGAGTACTTATATAATAATTGTGGCACAAAATATGCGTTCCGATTACGGACTATCGTAGTGCAAGCTCGATAGCACATGTAAATAGGGCGAATTCTGTGGTTCTAGGTATTTAGTTCGGAAATTTTTAACGTCAAAAATTCAGGTAGTTTCGTACATTTTACGAGTCCTATGGAACAAAATACGAAGAACGAACATACGTGCTGACGCTCGAGAAAGCCGCCGCGGCTTGCGTTAGTAACGGCTCCCCGAAAAAAGACATCGTAAATGTCCGTAAAACTGGTCGGAGCCATTTCGATTTTTAATTGACGTGGGTTTGGCCTTTAGTAGTTTAACAAAATATAAATATATATAACTCAAAAGTGACTGACTGACTGACTGACATAGTGATCTATCAACGCACAGCCCAAACCACTGGACGGATCGGGCTGAAATTTGGCATGCAGGTAGATGTTATGACGTAGGCATCCGCTAAGAAAGGATTTTACGAAATTCCAGCCTTAAGAGGGTGAAATTGGGTGGTTGAATTATTTCCCATAGGTCACGCTGCGGGCAAACTGCGGGCAGAAGCTCGTGTATCATATACTCACGACAGTTTGCAAACTAAAACACGAAGAAACATTTTTCCCGAGGTACCATAGATTATATCACTTCATTTCGTATTAACGTATTTTGCCCATAATTTATTTTTTACGTACTCTTACTTATTTCTCTTGCTTGTGGCAATTAACTGATCGTGTTCAATTTGGTGAATCATTTGATGTTTCATCCAAGTCCAAGAGACAGGCATATAATTTTTGAAATGTTATTGATTTTTGATCTTCAGCTTCGGATTGGGTCTACCAAGCGCATCGGGCATCTTATAATGACAATGAATTTCTTTAGATTATCTGGTCTTCCTTTAATTTATTCGCTTGCTTATTGTGAATAAAACAGCATATACTTCCATATCTTATCGTTGTATTTGTGAATCAACAAGATAATAAAATATAAAAAACACAGCAAACCTAATAAAATATACGAGCGTGCTTTAGACACCACGACTGAAATAAAACTTCTTTAGTTTAGCTCCATCTATCGGCTGGTATAACTTTGTTTTTGCTTTGTTTAATATTAATGTCGCCATCTTGACAAATTTATCGGACATACCAACATAATAATACAAAGTTTAAGTATTTTTTAACTTTGTTATGTTTACAATGGCGATCTACGTGAACCAACAACTTTCAATTTCCGTTAGTCTTGTTACGTATTCACCAGCTTACTCCCCAAGTCAAGAATGCGTAAAGAAATTTTACATCAACAAGTTGGCTGTCTGATCATCCAAATTCGGTACCTATCTACTGTATATCAACTGGTTATGAACTCAAAATAATGCACATCATTTTAGGAGGGGTGCATCTGTAACTCTTTAACAGACTCTTAAAAGTTTGACTCGTACCATCGTCGATACTTCACGCTTATATAAGTGAGATCCGCCGAAGCCGTGACCAACCAGAACCAGTGGCGCGTGGTCGCTAGTCGCAGTCAGTTTCGGTTCGGTTCGCGAGCGGAACAACCGCTTGAACGTAAACGCGCTTAAGAACCCTCGCCCGCCTAACACGTACCTCAATAACCTTACTAACACTTCTTTTAAATACGTACACTTAGATAACAACACATATTTATTTCAGTAAATAAATATAAATTCAGCTATTCATGCGTCCTTCAGCGATATCGGAAAAAGTTTTGAATATTGCATGAAGCGCGAAAGCCAGTCGTGGGAAATCCTATACGTATGTTAAGTTTGTCTTTCGCATGCGGGCTAAACATCATAGAATAGATAAACAAAGGTAATTTTATCTGAACCTCATTGTTTTTAAGTTGTAGCGTATAATCAATAAATTATTTTTATGGAGATAGAGAGTAAATTACGTACTTTTAATGCAAGATTACCTCTGTGCTGTAAGAATTTCGTTTATTAAATTCATTTAAAGTTAAGTATAAACATTTCAATTAAAGTGGTTGTGTTATTAAAATCAATATGCTGGTAGTAAAAGAAGAGCGTTTACATTTGTTCACTTGTCGTCATGCGACATTTAAAACTCTTCTGTGTAATAGCTATCTCAAACCAGAAGATTGTTCTAGTCTAAGAAAACAATGAAATTAAGTCAATTGAAAGAATACTCTTTTAATTTCGTTTACTAAAATATCTTTGTTAATTTAGCTACATTCTCCAAATACGTAATCACCATGCTTATGATTCAATAACACGTAGTGATGTGACGACATAATAATTATAATGAACCGTCGCTCTTCAATACGTCCCTATATTACCTAAAATAATTAAGTCTCTTTATTACCTACTTCAATGTCTTTCCAATAAAGGCCATTTTAAGAGAATCAGATGAGACCTGCCTTGAATTAAAGAAGCGAATTCCAAACGGCCCCTCCAGGTGGCGGATCACATAAAATCTTTATGGAAGACGGATGATATTGTCTTTTTAGGACCCACGTAGTATACCGCCGGGATCAGACGTTGTCAGTGTAAATAGCTCTAGGCACTTTATTCAACCCAAAATACACATACTAGTACCTATATATATATGTATTTAAATTTATAAAAAAATACCTTTTTTAATACTCACTATACTGTATTTCTTAATTGAAGGGGTGAGAACAAAAAGGGTGAAACTGATTTTTTCACAAAATGACTTATGGGTATCGTTGGATTCAGCGTGAATTTATCTACAATAATACATTCTCAAAATACCGTAATGAGGCATAAATCTCGAGATTTTGAGTCCAAAAACGGTTTATCTGTCAACGGAATACAGTTCGCTTAGCATAAAAAACATTATTATAATTATTTTATTGTATTATATTTTTACAGTAATTGCATGAATTAATACTATATTTAGTATTTTAAAATAGAAATAATACATTTTGAAGTAACTGAAACTTACATAAACCTTTTCTATTACCTTATAAGCTCTCTACATTAAAATGACGCCGTTGAAGTTTAAAGTCAATTTTCTCGAAACTATAAATTTGACAGTTAAACCCTTTTTATTTTCAACCCTTCAATTATGTCTTTAAATTGTAGCTCGAATTTGTAATGCAGTTAGTGAAGTTTGACTATATCCGTTATTAAGCGTTTGGTAAAATTAAGCAGTATTTTATTCTCTCTCTCTCTCTTTCTCTCTCTATTATCTGTGCTTCTGTCATCACATGAATAGGTGACCGCTACAAAAAATATTATATACTTACAACTACAGTTTTAACGCTATACCATGCTTCGTAGGAGTAGGTATAAGTCGTTGGACCCGATTATTCTTGTTGGCAAGACAATAGTTGCCAAGCTATGTCAGAAGCTGGCTGGAACTTCAGGTAGCCTAAAGTTCTGACACCAGAGTTGTACACTTGTACAAGTTGTAAAAAAGTTATAGATGGAAGGAACCAAATTAAATTTCCAAGATTTAAAACAAACGCGTGTCGTACAGTATCGATTCATTATTTTGCAGCGCGCCTACAGCCCACGTGTTAAATCCCAAAAGCCAAATAGCAGTTCTGTAGACTAAAATAGAGTTAATGGAATAATACTTGTTGTGTTCTCAACTTTTTAACGCATTGACATGTCCCATGCAGGAATGATTCCAATCGCAGTAAAATATCCCGTTTATTATAAATGACAGCTACGGTCTAAAAATCATATCACTTTATAACTGAAAACTAATTTGGCATTTAAGTATTTCATATAGTGTAGTGATATAGTTTCATTTTAGCGTTTGTGATCGAATAACTGCCGTCGTTACTATACGTACATTATTATCCTAGGGAAGAAAGTAACTCTTCTCTTCTAAAAAACATATAATCCCAAGATGGGGTTTGGTAATTAAAATAAGCTCTTATGTATCGTACCGAGCCAAAGCGTGAAATAGTAGGGATAGTGCCCAGTCTGGCCTGATTTCTCAGTTGATAGTAACCCTACTTTCTAAACTATAGGTTGTAGTTTCGATTCCCATCTAGGATAATCATTTTTGTGGTGAACATCAACGTTTGTTCTGTGTCTGTCTGTTATATTGTATTCTATGTATGTATTTACAAAAAAGTATATAATTATTCCATCAGCTATCCTGTTTTTATAGTACAAACTTTGCTTAGTTTGGGGTTAAATGCCGCTGTGTGAAATGTCCACAAATATTTTTTTATTTTTTTATTTACTATTTTATTTACTTTGGGTAATCAAACACTATATCATTCTTTTATCTGTCGTACGTGTTCTTTATCTAAAAAATTTCGGCTTGGGGTATCAGATGTTATTTTACTGTTTGGTTCACCTATCAATACTAATTGTTCATAGATAGTGTCTATGTTTTTTCTTTAACTTGACAGTTATCAAATAACAAAGACTTTTCGTTTCATAAAGGTTATACATGTTGCAACGCGATCTGTGACTCGACTTAACTGCCATGGTGCATACCGTAGATAATAGGAAAATAAATAGGAAAAAGACACTAAAATCTACTTTTCTTAACCATATATTAATACAGAATATTAAAAATGTATGTATATAATATGTCGTACTTCGTAGCGCACGCTACGCTTTCGTAGTACTGCTACGCTAGCGTAGAATGTTCACAGGTTAAACAGGTATATAACGCATTGCGAGTAAAAAACATTTTATTTTGGTCTTTAAAAATATTTTTTTCAGGATTTATAAACCAGATGTGGTAAAATATGCAAATTTAGTTATTAAAAAAAGTGCTAAGTTTGTTGTTTAACAATATAGTGATATTAAAGTTTTTATTAATTTTTATTTTAACAATAAGGATTATACTATTCATTAAAATACTGTAAAGTAGAGTGCTAATTAGAAAACACAACCCAAACTGTCATCATAATAATTAGAAAGTTACAATGGAGCTACACATTTCAAGAGCAAACTACGGCGTAGCAGTTTTCGTAGCAAACACTACGCAGCTCATTTAGGTTATAAAAATAATTTGAATATACGAGCGGGCTTTAGTGGCTATTCGTTTGTTTTATGGACTGAATCGGGGAGTGAATGTTGCGTACTCATGAGAATATTTCATTATAATAATCACATTCAAACCGATACAGCAGTATTATTATAGTTGGCTATTATGTGAATTCGTTTTATTATTAAATAAATTATTGATATTCATAGCATTATATTAAGAATTATTATTCTTGATTATTATTATTATTTCATATTTATTTTTTCATTTGCATACTTTTCAAACAGCGCCGTCCTAAACTAAGTAAAGCTCATAGTATGAAATACAAATAGCTGAAGAATTATTAAAATTTTGGTTTGTAAATATATAACTATGGGGAACCGTTGAATGCAAAAGGCAAATAGCCACTCAAACAGGCGTTCTATTGAGAGGCCTATGTTCAGCTTGCGATTATAACGATGGAATACATACTCGTACCTACAAATACTATAATATATAATACTATATACGCCCAGATAGAGTAAATATCGATGTTCATCACACATAATTTGTTTTGGGTAGGAATCGAATTCATTACCACAGTACAGAAGGCATAGTTATTACAATAGACTTAGGAGCGAAAATATTCTAGGTCTGTAGCTATTAACAACTGAGCTGTGAAGCCAGTTATATTGTAAATCACTTCAAAAGTAATTCTCTAGGATTTTATTACTGAAAAACGAATGAACTTATGTTACGGATAAAAGAATAACATTTCAAAAGAACAGTTATTTTCTTAACCAATAAACTTAGTTACTTTTCAGGAAGGTAGAAATAACTGCTCTTCGACATTACCGGTTGTCGCTGTTCACTGAAATATAAAAGCCTCCCGAAATATTTTCATTATTTGTTATATCTACCGTAGCGATAAGAACCGGTTGGTTAAATACGCGAATATTTTAAATGTAATATTTGTGATAAGGTATGATGTTAAGCTACTACTGAATTTGTTTTTAGGTTTATTTTTAATATAAAATAATGATATGATCTACGTTAAAAATACAATGAATGCAATATTGTATAATAGTGTCTCATCCATACTTATGTATTTGTGCATTTTATCTCTTGTTTCTTATAAAATTCTAGTTTGAGTTAAAGACGCTAACAAGATTAGTGTAGGTGTGGCTGCTAAAGCGGTAACACTATTAAAACAGGTCGTTTACATAATTGTTAGATATGCCAGCTAAAGCTTTGAATAACATCGTGCCCATACTTATTTTACAGTATTCTCCCACCTGGAATGCTTAATAAACTTTGCTGGACGTTTTTTGAAAATTTTAATCAAGTTAAAATATAATAATAATAATAACGCCCAACGATATCATACTTAGATCCTGGACCCTAACTAGGATTCACTGTATCTAAGGACCCAGGAACTAAAAGGACTATGGTCCCACAACATCCAGATTCAGAACAAGTATTTGTGCTTTTTTATCTGTGCACAAATACATGTCCTGCCGCGAGAATCGAACCCGCCGCCTCCAGGTCATGAGCTGACTGATAAAACCACCACACCACAGAGGCTGCTATAGTAAATCTTAAATTCTCGTGAGTCACATATTCGCAATTTGTAGCATTATAAATATTAGATTTCAGTATACAAGACATTCTAGGACACTAGACATTGACAGCCTAAACGAATAGCAGATTTACTCCTCAGAGCCTAAGATTTTGTGAACAAAAGTCTACCTACCCTAGATGTTTCTTATTTTAAACTAGCATCAACCCGCGGATTCAGTCGCGTTTCTTCATAATTAACACCTCATTTGGCACGCTTAGGGGTTGAATTGTCAAAAAAACATTCTATAGAGCACTAAAAAAATCTTAATAGAGCACTTTTACGCAGTAAGAGGAAGATTCCCTTCAAATTTCAAGTCTCTAGTTTCAACATTTTGAACTGTACGTTGTCTATTAGTCAGTCAATTACTCAGGACAAAGTGTTTAATATAGACTTTAGTCCACGAATCTCTAGCCCATTTCATGTTTCTCATGGTTTTTATGGAATCTAGATATAGACAAGATCTAGATCTGTCTTGCCTAGGCAAGGCACACGTTTGTATAGACACACCATGGGAAAATGGATTCTCACTATACCAACCATGATGAACGAATAATGACTTTGGTCCACTAGTTGCCCAAACTTTAGGAAAGAGTACTTGAGAGTAATGTGCACGTGTTATCCCTAAACTTTCGTTTCAAATGGCAGGTAACAACGTTGGCTATTATTCCCGAAAGAATAACCAATCGTGTAGTTGTTTTGGCACTTATATAATTACTAATTAGATTTATGTACTTACTCACATAAAAGAACTTAATTAATATATAAATATGCACCATCTTACCGTACCATATACGAAAATTGTATAGTTGCTTGTGCAATTTTTTACCCGTTAGTAAAATACCAATAAACGTAAACAAAATTTGAGTTTAATTGAAACGACTGCGCTTTTGAGATGATAATTTTTCAGCTTTATACCGACAAAAGTAGTAAATTGACCAACTTAGCACTAACAAAAATCGATAAGCTTTCCTTAGTCGAATAGAAAAAAATCAGACTTAGTTCAGGTTGAGATTAAAACTAAAAACATGTTGTTATCTCATCAAAATAAAATCTGTAACAAAAATAATCCATTCATAGGTGTACCCGCTAATTCAAATAACATTTGTAACATAAGTGTCGATTTGTAGCAAATTCTCGATTGAATTGAACAGTTTCAATGTGCTTCATTGCTTTGTAGAAATGTAACGTGAAGTGATATCGATTGTGAGATGGAGAGGCGGACGGATGAAAGCAGAACTAGAGCGGCCGGGTCTCAGGAACAAGGTATGTAACTTAGTTCGAGCTAAGAATTTAGTTCATTCATCACCATATCCATCATATGTAAACTTACCAATGCCTTAAGCGATGTTAGCTACGGCTAACTATAATGATTACCTACATATCACATACATGTCAATCGTAGTATATGACATGATGCTGAAACCTACAGTACAAGATTATTTATTATTCTAGATTAAGCATGACGTAAAATAGAGCGATAATACAAGCAACAGCTTTGTCTCAGAAACTTGTGTACATATGATTATTATGATTTTGTAAGATAAACGGCTAAACTCACGTCAAATTACCACGACCAGGTTTTGGATATATTCGATGTCCTTCTTCTGGGAGCCATTTACTAACGCAAGCCGCGGCGTCAGTATGACACATTAAATGTGTCATACTGACGCCGCGGCTTGCGTCAACTATCGTCAGTATGACACATCTAATGTGTCATACTGACGATAGTTTTCTAACTAAAATTATATAATAATGATCATGATAATTATAATTATAATGATTGTATACATTTTTGTGAAATAAAATTATGTTTATGTTTATTCCAAGATATGGGCATATGGCCTACTCACACGAAATAAAATATTATATACCTACATATAACAATAATAGTATATCACATACTTACAATAAATATGGTAAACACTATATAAGTATAATGATACTATAGTACGTTTTATATGAATACGTTGACAGACGAACGAGCGCGCTTCAATTTGGCTTTAATAAATTATTTATTTATCGTGATCTAGTTTAACGTTTTCTAATTTTCTACTGGAACTACTCATCTTCATCAGAATCATTGCCACCGATGATAAAAATGAACAGGTCCATCAAAATATGAGCATATATAAAAATAGATCACCATAATAAATAAAAAAATTAAAACTCGTAAAAGTTAAGAGAGTACCCGATCGTTTAAAGGTGCGCTACGCAAGGCACCACCGCGCGCTATTCCGTAGCGCTAGTCCGGCCAAAAGGCTCATGCGCATCAAACACTATTTGCTTTTTATCTCCTCTCTCTCTGACCAATTTGTGCTCCGCGATATTCTGTCTCATTCTTACTTTCTTCCATCTGTTTTTTTTTTCATACTATGCATATGTGGTGTGTGGATTTAACCGGAATTACTGTGGAGTTGATGTTTTCGTTCTTCATGAAACATCGGAACTATCATATTAATCCAACTGGCACCTGCAACACGCAACCATAGGTATACCAATAAACGTGAAACATAAGACGATCTAATTCCACGGTCAAAATGGAGTTCCATCTTGAAGAAAATGTTACGAGAAGCAATAAAATTAGTTTGAATTACCTTCCTCTGAAGAAAATCTTAAAGAATTTTCAGAGCTGCTTTATCTAAATGGCTATGATTGTCCAGTATCTTTTAATTTATTAATTAATACTTTTAAAAAGGAAGTACTAAAAATTAAATAAAATTAAAAAGTACTTAAATAAATCGTCACATAATTAATAATCGTGGTAACCAAAATTTGTGTACATTAAATAATTTTTGTTATGGTCTGTATGATACAAGGGATAAGTGTCATAAAATCTAATAAGGGATAGCAGACCTACCCTTTCATCCTTTAAGGCATTAATTAACCTTAATATAGGTACAGCTACTACTCGCAAACTCCAACAAGATAGTCCATTCCGAAAATTAATTGACGAACCCCTTAATAATTGCTTGATCGTGTTAAACTGTAATTCAACTTCTTCCATAAAATCGACACAATCAGATTGTGAGCTGAATTATTCTTTACAGTTGTTGAGACCGTATACTTTATGAATAGTCATTAAAATTATAACATACTAATCTTTTGTACGTTCAGCACTTAATATGTTATAAGAATCTCTACTTATATGCAAAACTAAAACGCCCGCTTATCCACGAAAGAGTTTCCTCAGGAATAGGCCTTCCATTTACCAGTGGGTGAAACCATGGGGTGGCCCTCTATATATCTATAATTACTTGTATAAATAGTGACAATGGACTATGACTATTCACGCGAGTAAAAGAATACAGTGCGCGTTCGTAACATACATCGAATATTTTTTTAAAGATGTTATCTATTACGACCTTCTGCCCGCAGCTTCGCCCGCGGCGTGGCCTATGGAAAAATAATTCAACCACCCATTTCACCCTCTTAAGGGTAGAATTTCGAAAAATCCTATCTTAGCGGATGCCTACGTCATAACATCTACCTGCATGCCAAATTTCAGCCCGATCCGTCCAGTGGTTTGGGCTGTGCGTTGATAGATCACTATCTCAGTCAGTCAATCAGTCACCTTTGAGTTATATATATTTAGATTTACATATAGCTTACATTACCACTTACTACTACTACTACTACTCACATATAGTTTACATTTATTCATTTATAAATTTATTGTTATTTATTTTATTTTCTGATATATAAATAATACCAGCTATTATATAATTAGGAAACTTAATACTTTACTCAACTATAGGTTACGGAACAACGAAACAAATAACATTTCCTTACACTAACTTATAGCCTATATTTTAAATAGAATTTCTCATTCTCAAACAATTTAATTCTTTGATGTCTTTATTGCTCACGCATGCTTTTCCTTTACGTAACTTGGGAAAGCGGGGAAAAGCGCGCGCAATGTGCCTAATTTTAGAAAGATGTACGTTTCTATTGTCTGGTTTTATGCGAGCCAAGATTAGATTATGTCGATGATGAATAGAAAATGATACGAAAGCGTGGCTTTTTATTTTATTCATTTGCATTTTAGAGAGTTGTTAAGATGAACAATAATGCAATAATGTAAATTCTACTAAATGAAGCCCATACAATCTTACTGATGTGCCTTCGTTTTTGTTTGATCTTTTGCAGCTGCAAATTTAGAGCTTATAATTATGAATGCGAAAGCAAAATTCACTATAGTATCTGTACCTAGAGGTTTTTTGCAATCTACAGTCAGCACTGGAGTTGAGTATGCCCTGCATAGTAGGTACCGGTACGTTAATCTAACCAGATAGCACTAAAGCTAAAAATAGTTTTTTTTTTCACTATTCATGGAAAAGGGACTTTTTTACTCATTCATTATAATAAGCTTGCTATGTTTGACGTTAAGCACTTTGCTTATATGCTTAGAACAATAACTTATTTCAAGTATTTTGATTTGTAAAAGAGATAAAATTAGTCTATTTGCTATAACTTATTTGAATTCATAGGTTATAAAGTAATTGCTGGTGCAGAGCCTAAGAGGTTCGAATCATGAAGCGTAGGATTAAATATAGCACAGTTACTCTGAATCACACTCACTTTACTTATCGCTTTGCTTAGCTCCAATTGAAGAATGCACGGCTCAAATCCTGAGACATATACTGGGGTTCTGGCTTAGGATTCGGTCGTATTTCCATAATTAGAACTGGCAACTGGGAATGAAAGACACCAGAGATTTGCGCCCGTAGGCTTTTTTATTTGAGCGGCTTTGATCACTAAATTATTCAAACCTATTACAACAACTACTACTAAATAATTTTAGTATGTTTTATATTATGTACGTACATGCGATATGCAGGAAGTTACATATCTATCCATAAACATGGATGGTGTATTCATATATAAACATACTTTATGTCTCATACTAATATCACACTAATATTATAAAGGCGAAAGTTTGTATGTGTGTATGTTTGTTACTCCTTCACGCTCAAACGGCTGAATGGATTTAGATGAAATTCGGTGCCAAGATAGCTTATACACTGGATTAACATATAGGCTATATTTTAACCCGGAAAAGTGAAATTTTCCCGTGGGATGAGCAAATGATTAAAATACTTTTTATCCGCGGGTAAAACCGTGGGGCGCAACTAGTAAGTTATATTTGTTCTTACACACTACCTACTTATAGGTTAATAACTCCCAAAGAAAATATTGAGCCAGCTCCACAGTTTATATTATCTTAATATATGACATAACTTATCGTAAATTTTTTTTTTTGTTAATCGAAGTAATCACCCACGCAATCGATGCATCTTTGCCAATGCAGTGGCAGCTTATTGATGCGTTTGTTGTGAAAATCAGCTGGACGGGAGGCAGCTATTTCATCAAAAGCATTGCCTCTCGGGTAATGAACTTTATTTCCGCCAAGAAAAAGTAGAAGTCTGTAGGTGTAAGGTCTGGTGAGTACAGCAGATGACGGTGCTGACGGACGTGCAGGAGCAGCGGAGACGAGGAATGACCAAAGCTGGTGCGAATTTTTCCATCATTATATTCAGTTCTTCACAGTATGTATAGTATAGTTATAGCAGAATATAGCAGAAAAAATAAGGCAGAATAACTATAC
Source organism: Ennomos fuscantarius (assembly GCA_905220475.3). NCBI lineage: Eukaryota > Metazoa > Arthropoda > Insecta > Lepidoptera > Geometridae > Ennomos > Ennomos fuscantarius. The sequence goes on along the minus strand of HG992026.1, from coordinate 4,932,979 downwards.
TTTATAGTATAGTTATTCTGCCGCCAAGCAGTAGTGCGCAAGCACTACTGTGTTCCGGTTTGAAGGGTACTGTAGCTAGTGAAATTACTGGGCAAATGTGACTTTATGACCTGATCTCACAGTCTAGTAATCTTGTTACTAGATTGTGTTGATGTCTCAGGATGACGTGCGCAGTGCAGTGTCACGCGAAACTCTATACTTTAGAGTTCCGAGTGACACTGCAACTGATATGGGCAGCCGTGTCGCTTCACATCAGGCGAACGGTTAGCTCGTCGCGTCATCCCTTAACATAAAAAAAAGTATGAATTTGCAGTAATGCTCTTCCCGTTTGGTAAGAAGCTGTGTGAAAAACGTTTTTAAATAAAGGTAATTTGAAATTGAAATTCTTAGCCAAACAAAACATATTTTTATTTGTATTACTGCAGAACGGCAATTTCACAAGTATTTACATGTTTATATTGCTGTCTCCTATACTATTTTCTTTGTATTTAACTACGCTGACGGCACAGTTCATTATCTTACATTTTTTTTAACGGGAATTACCTTATTACATTATCTTACATTTTTTTAGTGCCTATATTCTTTACGTAACTAACTACTACAATAATATAACAACTACTAAGTGCTACTAGCTAACAAAAAAAACGAGGGTGCTTTAGACCACACGAATGAAGTAAAACTTATTTGGTTTAGATCTATCAGCTGACCTAAAACTTTGTTTTTGCTTTGTTTAATGTTTATGTTCTTGACGAGAGTTTTGGCGGGAAAATGAAAAAGATCGCGTCACCGCATTGTATTATTTTCCAAAACTGGTGTTATTTTCAGTGTTAGTGCATAAAATTGGTGGCGTTATATTCGTTAAGTGCTGGATTACAGGCATGAGTGTAGGAAAGTAATATAATGATGGTGAAACGTATCTTTTTGTGTTGTTTACAAAACTCCATAGAAGCTTTTAGTAAAATTGCCACCACTACGGGTGCATTAGATTACATCACAACATTAGTTATAATAACATGGAAATGCAGGGCATTACAGATTATAGTGATATAAAATAGATGAATTCTATTTTCCTAAAATTAAATGTTAATTTTAGCATTATTACGATGATATTTTCTTAGACTAAAATAAAGATTTCAGAAAGGTAAATTAAAACATCTTGTCATGCCTAGTGGATTGGGGTACTTACAGAATTTTCCTATATAAATAGTCGTCCTGAATCCGCCAGAGTTGTTTGTCATTTTGATTAAATTTATCCTGGATAAATGGTTCAACGTCGCCTGTGATGAATTTTCACCAAATATTTTACCCTAAAAGCGTTTGGACTAATGGAGCATTCACATAACGAAGCGCGATACGAGACAATCTTTACGCAATTTTATGCTTAGATTTTCATGTCGTTCGTGTTTACTCGATGAACGCATGATATCTTTTATATTACGGAGTTTATCAGGTGTATGATCATTTTTGTCAGACTTTGAATAATATATATTTGATGTATACATAATATCCTTTTATAAAATGGGCTAAACCGACTTCCTGAGATGATCATTTATATATGTTTGTCAATTATATTGTTTTTGAAGTAAAACTTCTTTACGCATTCTTGACTTGGGGAGTAAGCTGGTGAATGCGAGGCGAACAGAAGTTGAAGTTAGTTCGCGTAGATCTCCATTGTCAACATAACAAAGTTAAAAAAATATAATTATTTTGGTATGTCTGGTATAATGACCATTTACAAAAGATGGTGACATTGACACACAAATGGAGCTAAACTAAAGAAGTTTTATTTCAGTCGTGTGGTCTAAATCAGTCTCTTTTTTTTAAATATAATCGAATTGGGAATCTCCTCCTTTTTTGAAATCGGTATAAAAAGAAACACGAACCTCTTTTTTTGAGGGGGGGGAGGGAAATGATCTCTCACTTCCCTGCCAACGCGGGGGTGCTGTTATTACATATTCTGCTAAGTCATCACAACTGCATTTTCTACCGTACGTTAAAATCTTCTGCGATCACCAATACCAAGCGTGGTGATTATGGCAAAGCTTTAGTTGTCTCAGTACTTCAGACCTCGCGCAGCTGCGGTTTAGTATGAAAATGATAGCGCTTCCAGATGTAGACTTTATATAGATTAAAGATGACTGTAGGGATATGATTCATTATAATTATCGTCTTTAGGTTTAGATTTTTATGAACATTATCGTGTTTTATACTTATGGTAAATCTTATATCTACTGCGAAATAAAGTTTAGAACAGCGTAACTTACTTCGTTTTGTCTAATGTTAGAATAATAAGCGTATGTACATTATAGTGTATTGAAAAATCAGCTTAAAACAGAGGCATTCGAGTGAAAACTATATTGACGTTTTAGTCCGAAACATTCCGCTTTAGCTTTACACCCATTTATCACAAGCTACCAGAATGGAGATTGCCAATTACATCATGAGCTGCTCGCTTGTACGGTTTTGTTACTTGATATACATACTTATTAGCATATATATAATATAATTATGCTATTGCTATAGCTGTATGTTTTGACAGTAACTCCTAATTTGATGATTTGATATTATAGAATTTGATCTAAGCTTACTTTGACTTTCGTCAACTGTTTTATTATTCCTACTTAAGTTCGCTGGCATTGTAACCAACAACAACATTGTAATTTCTGTAACTTTCTAGAACTTTCTGTGATTTTAATTAAGTGATAAAAAATATTTATTATAAAACAATTTTTACATTTAAAAAATTAACATACACCTATGGATGAAATTGAACACGTTATGATACGTTTTATTTTCTTTATAAAGAGAGTTCATGCTGTAATCCCTATACACCAAATTTTAAATGTCGCAAGAGATTTAGTTGATGAATACAAACAATTCGTTTCTGACATCGGCGTCTACCTGCTGGTTCTTAGAATAATTTATCGTTGCTTATTACAGACTAACAATGTCATAAGTTGTAGAATATTCTCCTCAAGAATATTGAAATCTAGACTTTATATTCCATTAGTCTATGTCACATGGTCTTCTGTCTGTTTTCCGAAGAAATATATAGGTAAGTAAGTAAATATTACAATTGAGAGTTATTTCGTAAATAAACATTTTTATCTTAAATGTTTCGCTAAAGATTGATTTCAACTCTTTTATAAGTATCTATACCTACTGAAAAACTTATTAAAATCTTTGGTCAATCGAAAAATGTCTATTGTATTGAAAATGATTTTTTGCTTATTTTTCTTACGTAATATTTTTATATATTATAATTATAACGCCCAACGATCACATACATAGATTCCTAACTAGGATTCCCTATGTCGAGGGACCCAGGACCTAGTCCCACACCCAGACTGTAATGCAGCTATAATGTTAATTAGAGTCTAAACCTAACCAATAGCGCAAATAAAATCATCTCACCGCGGACGTAGTTTTTGGCGCACTCTGTATCACACCGGAATTTCTCATTATATATTTATCCAGGAGCGAGTAACATCCTTCTACTTTTATTAGATAACTTTACAACCTCAAGACCTTTTAGGTGTTTACAAAAGGCTGGCGTTTTATTAACTTCAGGTAAAACAAAACAATAACCTCCAAAATAAATATTTGTAAGTTTATTTGAGTGATGACTATAATATATACTGAAAATACCGAACGGAATAAATATTTCCGTTGGCCCCACCTGGAGCCCGAGAGGAGGAAAATTCCGTTAGATCTCATGGAGGCGAAAACGTAGGGTGCAGCGAGAATAACTCTTATTAAGCTTTTTGTAAGATACAATTTGTGTAACTTAGCTATAGTATAGTTAGAAAACACGAGCAATAAATAACTTTTGTAATACACAAGTGTTTAAACTCAGCTGTGTGCCTTTGTCTGCTGGAAAACACGCAACTTTTAAACATGTATGTACCTACATACAGTTGGATTTTATAGTTGGACAAAGCTGTATCGCACACAATGTAGGCACTCGCCGTTACGAGCTGATTTGCAATTACGGGGACTAAGAACTTTTATCTGACTTCAAATACACCGGCACCTTACGGGTGCCAGTGTACGGCAGCCTCACTTGACCTAGAGCCCAATTCAGGCGTATGCTACGCCACCTTCCGCCTTATTGTCACTTATATTATCATTTGATATTTGATTGATTATTTTCAGGTAAAATGTGGTCCAATCAAACCATGTCTAATGAAAATATTGTTTTCGAAGTAAAACTTCTTTACGCACGCTTGACTTGGGGAGTAAGCTGGTGAATGCGTTACGAGGCGAATGGAAGTTGAAAGTTCTGGTATATCTCTATCGTCAACATAACAAAGTTAAAATATATTTCAAATTTGTATTGTATTGCGTTTTTTATAGTACTTAGTTTAAAAAATAATAGCGCTTTGCTCATAAAAAAATGTTTGAAGGTCATTTTGAAGATAATCAATGGCGAAAAGACAAAAGCGTTTAATTTATCATTATGCCAAGACTAAGTTCGTTCGTCTTTTGAAAACATCAGAGAATTCAAATAAGTTACTAAAAGTTTCAGTGAAACGAAACGACAAACAACATCGAAATTTCGAATTCTCCGCTTTAGAACATTTCTTGTCGAAAGTGAAATTTGCATAGTTCTATTTCATTTTATATATACCTACTATAAAGGATACCTATAACGAGTCCAGTGTCGACACTTTACCTGATTGCCTATACCCACTTTAGTTAATTCACTAACTTCGATCATTGGACGCTTTCTTGGATTTGACACGTGTCCAATATTACTTAATAGCTTGCTTAAATATCTAGTAAGAAATGTTATTTACTGGAATACTTTCCCATTTTGATACTTTTATGACAGCCTCTGTGGTGTGGTGGTTGAGCAGGTCAGCTCATAGCCCGAAGGCGGCGGGTTCGATTCCCGCGACAGGACAAGTATTTGTGCACAGAAAAAAATAACCGCAAATACTTGTTCTGTGTCTGGGTGTTGTGGGACCACGGTATTCGTAGTTCCTGGGTCCCTAGACACAGGGAATCTTAGTTAGGATCCAGGATATATTATGTATGTGATTGTTAGGCGTTATTATTATTTATATATTTATTTTAATATGTACAGTTGAGCTCAGTACCGTTTTTTTAAAGCTATGAATACTTTTGTAAACTGTCTTTTTAAAACCCATCATGAGCTTAAAAAAGTAGGTACTATTTAAAGCTCACGTTGGTTTTACCTATTCGTTGCATGATATACATCATTGTGTACTACACTGATATTAAAACAAATAGTCTGTGATTCTGTGTGGATCTGAGTGATTCTGTGTGATTCTATGTGGTACTTACCAGCCAAATATAAGTGAATTTGCTTATTGTTTCAGCGGAATTACACTAGATATTTCTATATCACTTAGTATATAAGATGAACTTCCGCTCGAGTCAATTGAATTAATTTGAAAACTATCGTGAGTATGACACATTTTGTAAGATAAATAACGGCTAAAACTCACGTCAATTAAAAGCCGCGGCTTGCGTTACAGTTACTAACGCAAGCCGCGGCTCCCAGAAGAAGGACATCGAAACTGTCCGAATCCTGGTCGGAGTAATTTCGATTTTTAATTTACGTGAGTTTTAGCCGTTATTTATCTTACAATTGAATTTAGTTTAAAATCAGTTTTCCTTGTGACCTCACAACACTGTACAAATAAGCGGTGTAACTGAACATCTCATTTTATTGTCATGTGCTATACATGGTATCATTATGGTGTCAGCAGCAAGGGCCAGGTCACATTGTGTGAAGAGAGTTGTTCACATAAGTGCAGAGGCTCTTCCACGCCGCCCCACATCCGGCGTTTTATCTCAGTCATGAGAGGAAACGGACGTCGCTAGTCGTTTGACGCATATTGTGCTCTAGGCATTATGCGGTCTCTTGGTAGTGTTTCATGTTTAATCCCTTTGACAGCCTCTGTGGTATGGTGGTTGAGCAGGTTGGCTCACGAAAAAAAAAGCGCAAATACTTGTTCTGAGTCTGGGTTGTTTCGTGGTTTCTGGGTTCCTTGGGAATCCTTGTCCAGGACCTATATATGCGGTCGTTAGATGTTATTATAATCTCAGTTTCCGCGAAATAGACTTAGTACGAAGTACGTAGTACTTAGTTAAGTAAGTAGTCACGAAGTAGACTTAAACTAAGACAATTTTGTGGTAATAAAAACTGGACACCACCAGGGGAAAGTCTTTAAAGTTTTTAAATTTAACTTTTTAAATGATAAATGATAAAAACAGTGGTTGATAGGAGTCGAATGCAAGATAGCAAGATTCTTTGATTGCGTAGCTCGTAGAATACGGCCATTGTAGCTATCACCGCCGCGTAGAAACTACCATTTTAAATTCAGCTCATTTTAGAGCAAAATCAAAATTTTCCTTACTTTAACATGGCCTTCCTTTGCTTGATATTCACAGAGGATATGTAAAGCGTACAATTTCAAATTATCTTATCTTGGCACCCGCCTGAAAAAAGTTATTTTGCATTTTCTTTTTTGCGACATTTTGCTGTTTGTTTACGATTTGTGCTAGTGATAACTCTGTGCAAAACCGATGTTTTGGGGGCAGAATATCTGTGGCCTTTCGTATACCTAGCTGTTTTTACCTTTCAACTAACATATACTTGAAAATAAAAGACGAAATATACAATTTTATATGAACAGCCAATTCAGATTTCTTCTCAAACATATTTCCAAGTACAGCAAATTAATAGTACAATCAACTTTTAATCAATTCAAAGGTACTATCAAATGTATGGTTCTGGGTATGGGATAATTTTGGAATAAAAAATTTATCCTAATTTCATTGTATTACGGAAAAGACGATCTTCCACGATCTAAGTAATCTATTATACTGAGTACTTAGATTTAATCTTTTAGTTAATGCTTGGTATACAAGAATAATATTTGATCTTCATTTTTCATTTTTATTCAGTGTTAGAAAATGATTTGGGTCACCAGGAAGTTCATTAGGTTGATATGAAAGAAATAAAAAAGTTCTGAACGAATTAAAATATTGATTGGTTTGATTTTGACCAGTATTTCCACCAGCTACAGTGCCCTTCAAACCGGAACACATTAATGCTTCACTGCTTGACGACAGAGTAACCGGCAAAGCGGTGGTACCCATCTAGACAAACAGAACAGTTCTACGACCTAGTTTACCTACCTATATTGATGTCATTCATCTTGATATTTAGACAGTAAAACTAAAATTAAATTAAAAACTATGTATTAGCAAAACTTAATCTAAGAAGCCGCTACCAGTAAGTAACCTGCCCAAAATGCTGGCGGCATTGCCCCGTTGAATGGCAATGCTTAGTCTTTGGGCTAAATAGAGACCAGCATTTTAGTCACGTGTTTATATTTTAATACCGGGATATTATTTATCTAATCAGCAATACTATAGCACTTTGTACCAACGAGTGGCGTAAAAAAACAGCGTAAAACAGAGTAAAATTGACAGAGCCCTTTTCACACATGCATCATACTAAGTATATGTATCACAAACCGGAGCCTCAGACGGGTTTAATTAGAAAATGACCCTAATCCATCAATGGTCTAACAGAATTAGGTAGACTTGGAAATATACACATTTGCAATCTGTATAGGTAATCTAGTTTTCCCACGCACAAAATTATACAGCTATCCTTCAGTTGAATTAATAAATTATTACTCCATAGTTGGAACGTCATTGAACTGTGCTGAAGCATTCATTGATAAATATAGCCAAATGTTGTAAAATTAAACGTTCTTTGGTAGAGGGTGAAAATGATTTACATTTTAAGTGGGAGTAATTCGGGTCAGCCAATACAAAGAGCGTGGTGTTTACTCAGTTCTCGCCATGGCTGATCTCTGTTTTGCAGATTCAGCATTGTTCTATCGAAATTACTATACATATAGTAAATAATTTAAATATTTGTTTATTTTAGTATTAAAGTCGTCGAGAAATCGACATACCGTTCGTGAGTAACAGTCGGGAATATATTAATTTATTTGTTTATTGTTATATATTTATATTTGTATTGTTTATTTATTTTTATATATAGTACCGATTATCTATATATATATATATATATATATATATCGACAGAGAGACACAAACTTAGTAGTCTCGTTAGACTGGCACTTTGAGACTTAAGAGTCCATGTTAATTGGTTGATGTAGAGTTATCATGGAATATCTTCATGTAAGTTTCGATTACAAAAATATTACGCGATTTTTTATACTACAAACTATGAAAACCTCTTTAAAAACTTGAGGGGATATAAAAATAAGAGGTTTTTCCTCTGATACGTAATCAAAAAACGCTTCAGCATGATATTGTAGAGTAAATAAGAATGAAAAGGCTGTTATGGAGTTATCACAGCGTTAGACTACGTCGATGGATATTATATTGCATCACTTTATGATTAAAGATATAAAATGTAAACATAACCGCACTTATTAATAGCTGTTACTCCGCCCAGTAGTACTTCCACGAAAAGCGTTACCAAATTATCTGAAACATTTTATCAAGTCGATTCGATACAAATGGTTGAATGTTGGAAACATTCAACCATTTGTGTTTAGCTCCAGCAACTAGGGACTGGGACATGGGTGACAGCCCACGGAGAACTTTTGACGCGCGCCTGTATCGCTACTTTTTGGCGTTAATCGAATTTGCACCACGTGGCTATAGCAATTCAAACGCGTGAACTAGTGCACGACTGTATCAATTCAAACGCGCGAGTGTATCGCTACTAACGTGCGACTACTAGCGCGTGGCTGTATCGATTCAAACGCGCAAACTAGTGCATGATTGTATTGATTCAAACGCGCGAGTGTATCGCTACTAACGTGCAACTACTAGCGCGTGGCTGTATCGAAAAAAACGCGCAAACTAGTGCACGACTGTATTGATTCAAACGCGCAAGTGTATCGCTACTAACGTGCGACTGCTAGCGCGCGGCTGTATCGATTCAAACGCGCGAACTAGTATGCACGACTGTATTGATTCAAACGCGCAAGTGTATCGCTACTAACGTGGGACTACTAGCGCGTGGCTGTATCGAATCAAAAACGCGTGAACTAGTGCACGACTCTATTGATTCAAACGCGCAAGTGTATCGCTACTAACGTGCGACTGCTAGCGCGCGGCTGTATCGATTCAAACGCGCGAACTAGTATGCACGACTGTATTGATTCAAACGCGCAAGTGTATCGCTACTAACGTGGGACTACTAGCGCGTGGCTGTATCGAATCAAAAACGCGTGAACTAGTGCACGACTCTATTGATTCAAACGCGCGAGTTTATGGCTACTAGCGTGTGAATGTTTCGCTACAAATGTATGACTGTTTGGGGCGACATCAAACTTGGCTCTATATATTTTTTCATTTGTTCTTCATTACTTTTTGAAACGTTGTTACATAATGGCCACCGCGTAACCTATGTTTATTATATGGGTAAACCCACGATCAAATTACGGCATAATTTTGAGAATCACGTTGTCACGTTGTGACGTCATTAATTATGTCCTTTGATTGCTGCATCGCGTCTGTATCGCGACAGTAGCGATGCTGTATCGCGTCTGTATCCCGACTGTAGGGATGCAGAATCGTAGTTACGTGGTTAAAGATATACGATCCGCGATATTATCGCAACTGAATAGCGTTCATTTTGCGGCTGTATTGCTACATCATCGCTACTAAAACTCGCCGTGGGCGACCTCCTATATTAATCGGTGTATTTAGACCTAGATTGTATGAAAGAGATGAAATTGCAATTTGCAAATGTGCAATTTCGGTAAATATCGGATCTTCTTTCGATAACGATGTCGTAATCGTATGGGGTAATGTGAAAACACATTTAAGCGTAATAGAGAGCACCAGGCAAGCAGCCTTAGTTGAGCGACGTATCTACTACGACTAGCGAATATATCCTACAACATTTGATCGCATCTTCACCCTCGATTGGTTAGTTCGTAGTTTAAATATCAAGAATCAAGTATTCTGATCGCAGAGTCGGCTATGTGCGAGTTAAATCGACTGGGCCAATATTGACCGGTGTTCAATTTGCATGTAAATTAGACGGTGGCGGAGTCAAAACGGTTAACCTCCTGATATCGTTACATTACCCGGCTTCAAGAGAATTGAAAGGAAATCTTTTCAGATTCAATTTTTCAATATGAGACATTTACATTCCTATGTTATGTATATTATACTTGTAGAAAAATGTACTAAAATGTCTCTTTCTTTTCAGCAATATACACACAAATTAAGTGAGTTGATCAAAGTAAATGTATTTTTACTGATTGAATTCGAGAACTACCTCAGTTTTGAAATTGACTAAAAATTTAAATGAATAGTAATTATGTACTTTCATTAACTTCTTATTATCAACCTTTGCATGAATTACAAGAATTTTGCAGTAAAAGTCGTGCCTGCGTGGGGTGGCGAGAGTACCCACATAATAAAAATGCCTTTTGCAGATTTGAATAATAAAATCCAAATTAAATCTCAAACCTGCCTCTAATGTGTTCCCCGAGAGCATTATAGATGGAATGATAAATGGCTTTTTGATCGCTGGAAGATAAAAAGTACTGTTGAATGACATTAATATTAGTCGCATGAAAGGTAACATATATTAGCTTTGTAACCTGAAATATATAAAAGTAAAGTGTATGAAAAGACAATGAAATAGCGTGAAGTAAGAGTACATTTACTGATAGGGATTTTACTGATAGGATACTGTACACTTCTAAGTAGGCATCATAGTGCTAGCGTGATAGCCTGTATATAGATCTTGGTGTTTCAGTAGTATACATGGATGGACCGTGGTTAAAAAATTGACCTTCCTAATTTGGTCGGATTATTGGCTACTAACTTTTGGCTGCCAAGTTCACACCAGTTCTCTAAAGTAGTTATGTAATTTTTATTTCAGGATATCTGAATAGGTAGATTTTTAGATCGTATTATGAAAGTCTGGAGGATGATCAGGACATGGTCTATGAATTACCGTTTTTGGTTAGGGTAAAATCGTTATGTTTGCACATTACACATTGTTTAGTGTAGCGCTTTTAGCAAAGCATGACTGTCATCTGTTTCAAAGTGATCAGTAAAGTTAAGCAACGTTCGCTGGGGTCACTATTTTGATGGGTGACTTAAAAAGTGGCATTTACAACTGAGCGCTACCGTGATTCGGAGAGCACGTTAAACTCTCAGTCTTGGCAGTTGTCGTAAGACAATAGTTATTAAGCCAAGACAGAGCGGCTTAAAAATTCTGACACCAAGGCTGACCACATACGATAAGAAGATACTTTTTGCAACCAGTGAAAAAGTATTTTCTTCTTGTTCTTCATTCTTCTTCTATATCAAAAGCTTTACTATTAAAGTAGCTTAAAGCAACTTTTATATTTTTACGTCTATGAATGGTCATAAGTCCGTATTTTTGTACAAAGGTAACAAAATATTCAGTATAAAGACTAAAAACATTTTACTTAGATTCCTAGTTCAGCTCAAATATTTATCACGAATGTCATGATATAAATATCAACACGCAAAATAGTATATTATTATACTTCTCTTATTTTAGTATTTAAGATTAATAGAGATGATAGGTACTACAACTGAAGCAATGTTAGACATTAGACCTTTCATTACTGTTAAAGTCACACCAATAAATAAATAATAATAAATATCTGTGGACATTTCAAACAGCGCTATCTAGCCCCAAACTAAGCAAAGCTTGTACTATGGGAACCAAATAACTGATACAATACTTAGATACTTTTGTGTGTAAATACATACATAGAATATGACGGCGGCAATGTCCTGTCATAATATCTATGCGCAGCGGGCAGAACCGTAATTTACCCTGTGGTGGCATTTAAATTTATTACAGTGGCAACACCGGCAACTGTCATCGCTTCCCCACCCATCTGGCTATATAAAAGGAGCGCTAGGTGTACTACGATCATTCTTGCTCCGGACACGGCCCGGTGCGTATGCTGAAGGCCTATAGCTATATAGGTTGCAAGCTACACACAACCCGTTCCTGCCTATAAATGCATTATAACACCCAGACACTGTCCTGGGTGGGAATCGAACACACAACCTGCAGTTCTATTTGATTGCTATATTTTTAAAACATAAAATGTATTTTAAATAGTTTTTGGTCATCAACTACAAAGATCCTTACAGTTATTCGCCGTCGGCCCAGGGGTAAACCAAGTTCCATTTCAATTACGTGAACAGTTTTATTTATTTAGGAATTCAATTTCGAGGATGGCAAATGGTATCCATAAAAAAGTAGAAGCGGGAAATGGGTGATATTTTTATGAATAAAATATTGCTTACGAGATACGATTCAAACCTTTTATAGGCCAACGTGCTACGCTTTCCACTGCATCGTTGCTCAACATAAAGCGAGTTGCAGTCAAACGTTGGCCTATTTGTACATTAAAAAAACCATTATTGTGTAGTATTCTTTTCCCTTTACATCTTCTTATGAAACTGACAATGATATAGTACCTACCTATATTATAGTACCTATTTATTTAAGGTAGTTTATTTGCCATCGACGCTTTGCGTCTGTTATCTGTTAAAAGTATTCTGTATATAATCATTACGATAACAACTTTGTGAAAAATAGAAAAATAAAAACGTAGGTTTCAGAAATTTATACACATTAGATAATGAAGAAAATAGTGACGTTATTATTCATTACTTTATACTAACTGATCTATCTTGTTTGTTAACTACAACCCTGCTAAGTAAGGAATACAGTATTTTTCCACTTACCTTGCTTAATAGTTGTTCTACACAAACAAAAGAAAAGCATCTCGTTCCAAGTGCTAAGGAAATTAAAAGTGCTGCAATGAAGATGGAGTATGTTTGCTTGTACAAATAATGTTAAGAAATCAATTCAATTAATTACTTTTACTCTAGACGCCATAAAAAGTAATTGCAAGATGTTGAAGAACTGTTACTGCTATAATATTAAAAGCTAGAATAACATTAAAACCTTTTATTATTGCAATGTTGCCTCAACATTTTCAAGAATATGAATACTATACAATTCCATAACAAAGGAAAGATAGAGAAGTGTAACGAATCTGAAAACCGTATTATAACCCTCAATTTATTTTTCTGCGCTTAAATAAACGAGTTCACAAAAAATCCGTACCTACTGCATAATTTAAAGCAGAATCCTTGCTGAAATTTCAGGACCGTAGTACAAAGTATTTAAGCCGACCGACCGGAAGTCACCTTCCGGTCTCGTCAAGGGCTAACAATACCGTTTCAAAATATACTGTTTTTAACTGTTCTCTGTATATGTATTTGTGTTTGAGTAACGGGAAAATGCGTGTATCTCCAAGTGTAATTGGAATGAGAGCTATATGATAATATTATGACTGCCCTTGACCAAGTTGTCCCAGCATGCGAATAGGACTACCTCATCGCTTATCTTGATAAGTGATGAAAAAGCCGGCTAAAGGAATATTCAGAGAAGTTGATGCAGCATTTTCTCGGCACACTAAAATCTTCTGCAATCATTAAGATGTCGTAAGTCACCGTAAGTATGATAATCGTCCAAAGTGGTGTTTCATAGGGGAGGCCTATGTTCAACAGTGGACATCTTCCACCTGAAGATATGAGTGATGATGTGAGGTACCTCTACTATGTTAAAATGGTCCACTGAAAAGAAATTAATAGTATTATAGGTAATCATACTATCATTATAATCACCACCGTCCATGCACATAGTGACGAATCTCCTTCCAATCAAAGGTTGTCTGGAAGAGATCACTCTTAGCGATAAGACCGCCTATTATAGCTATCTTTTTATGTAATTCTCATTTCTACATGTTTATTATTATATATCATGTTTATATTATATAGTGTCAATAAAGTGTTTTGTATCGTATCGTATCGTATTGTATCGTGTATGGTATAGTATCGTATTGTATAGTATCGTATTGTATCGTATTATATCGTATCGTATCGTAGCGTATAGTATCGTATCGTATCGTATCGTATAGTATCGTATCGTATCATATCGTTTAGTGTCGTAGCGTATCGTATCTTATCGTATTGTGTTGTATTGTAATGTGAAATATCATTACACCGAATAATGATAACAAAGTAAGAATTACAGTTGGAAGTGTAAAGAATGAATCGGTTAATAAATGATGAAGAAGCAAGGCCAATATCTCTCCTGAGGTGGGTAACTTTATGAAAACGCTCGCTCAATGCTCGACCGCTAAATGTTTCAATTTGAAGAGAAGTAAACCTTGCGTTGGATTCTATAGATCCATTTCTAATAGCTTAATGTTTAGTTAGCATAGTCTTCAAATTGGAAGACAAGAAGCAGTATAAAATTTTCTTAGCTTTAACAATGGGTAAATTGATGATATTATTAAATATCTCTGAGAAACTTTCATTTTACTATCGCACGTTAAGAGCTGATGATAATCATAAGCGCGTGAAAAATACACCACTTTGTGGCCGGAACACGTAGAGACAATGATTTGGATCATGTATGCGGTAGGATGAATGCATAACAGGTAAAAACTATCTCGTATTAAAGCGATTTTACCACGCACTTTGTAAATAGGATATTATTTAAATGGGTCATATAGTGAAATGGAATAAAACAAATAAATCTTTCCTATCCTACTAATATTATAAATGCGAAAGTTTATGAGTATGGATGTATGGCGGTATAATCCAGGTTATAAACTATCTGTGTTCCAAATTTCATCCGATTCCGTTCAGTAGTCTAACAGTAACAAACATACATTCTTTGTTACTGTTTCACTACTGAACGGAATCGGATGAAATTCGGAACACAGATTGTTTATAACCTGGATTAACACATAAGATACTTTTAATCCCGATTGTATGTTACAATGAGACAATTATTGAACACCAAAAGAGCGATGCCGTGGGCTTTTTCGTTTTTTTAATGAAGAAGTTATCGCCAAAATAGTGAACGATACCTAAATACATAGTGAATCCTACTAATATTATAAATGCGAAAGTTTATCAGTATGGATGTATGTTTGTTACACTTTCACGCAAAATCGACAAAACGGAATCGGATGAAATTTGGAACACAGATAGTTTATAGCCGGGATTAACAAATCGAATACTATTTATCCCGATTGTATGCTCCCATGGGACAATTGTCGAACACCACGAGGGCGACGCCTCGGGCTTTTTCGTTTTTTTATGAAGGCATAATCGCCAAAATAGTGAACCGTAAATACATAGTGAATCCTACTAAAATTATAAATGCAAAAATTTGTGAGTATGAATGTATGGATGGATGTTAAAAACTATTCAACTGATTTGGATGAAATTTGGAACACAAATAGTTTATAGCCCCGATTAATACATAGCTTTTTATCCGCGGGTAAAACCGCGGGGCGCAATTTTTTTTTTATGTTAGTGAATGATGTGACGAGCTAGTCGTTCGTCTGGTGTTAAGCGCCACGGCCGCCCATAACAGAACAATGTTACTCGGAACTAAAACACAGAGTTTCGCGTGACACTGCACTGCGCACATCATTCTGAGACATCAGCACAGTCTAGTAATAAGATTACTCAACTGTGAGATCAGATCATAAAGTCTCAATTGCCCAGTAATTTCACTAGCTACAGTGTCCTTCAAACCGGAACACAGTAGTGCTTGCACACTACTGCTTGGTGGCAGAATAACTGGCAAAGCGGTGGTACCTACCTAGACGAACTTTGCAACAAAGTCCTACCACCTAGTAAATAAATAATAAAATAACTTTGAAATCAAGTGTGTACACACAGTGAACTATTTTTAAACATTATTTAAATTTAATGAATGCACGCTCACGTGGGAGTATCACAGGCGATAACGAGATAGCATTGGTAAGCATTAATTAAAAACATTAACCAAGTTTCATAATAGAGTATACTTGACAGGAGCCACCATGAGCGGGAACTATAGCAATGGGTTTTAGCTTAAGAATAGTCTTCACATATATTTATTTAGAGAAACATACACTGACCGTAATTCTTAACTTTAATAACTGAATGATGAACTAACGTGCTCGGTTCCGAAATAGACGTGTCCCTCTATCACGTGCACCTACACCAGCGCGCACTGCAGCGCGTCAACAATCTCCCGTCTGCCGTGCACAGCGCCATCTCAATGGCCTTAATGCAAAACGTCCATACTTAGATATATTTGCGGATGAATGGAAGGCAGTTGAAGCAATGTGCCTTAACTTTTGTGAATAGGACTGATTTGTTTATAGATATTGGATAAGTGTTATTATTATTATAAGTGTTACCTGTTAGGTATTTTGTTATTCAGAAGTTTTTGTTAATATTTTTGTTTTGTTTTGTTTTATTCATATGTATGTAAACTATAGGTTAAGGTTTTTATATTTATATTGATCCAATAATTTAAGTGTAAACAATAATTCTAGAATAATAAGGTAATAAATAAATTATTTTATTAAATTGTGATAAAATGTAACGTATTAGACTATTCTGTAATGTTGTGTTTTATGGATAAATAAATAAATAAACTGAAGATGTGCTATTAAAGTAAAGAAAACATGATCGATTTTACACGTCTTAAGTTCATCCTATTTGTGAACTTGTCAATGAGAATATTTATAGAGGTAGGTATCGATAAAATATACAATTATTTCTGTGATTCGTTGGTGAATGGCATTTTCGGAATCTCAACGGAACCCATCAATCACTGGTTGCCAAAGAATGGTAACGTTTTGTTGATGACGATATCGGTATGCTCGGCCATTTACGAGCCTTTTGTATTTTAGTACTTTATAATGCTTAGTAATTATGGGGCATTTATTGACAAAGGATATAGGTATTTATCAGATTTTTTCTATATTCATTCCTTATTGACAAAGGAAATATATATTAGTTTTGGTTTTTAATTACTAAAGACGGTGGTTTTGGGAGCAACGTTCAAAAAAGGAACGTATTTCTATAATGGGAAGATATTGGGTTGAATGACAAAGATGCCTTTTCGACCACTCTCGTCTGTTTCGTTGTTGATATAAAGTTTCATAAGTCTATTTTTTCACAGCTACTAAAGTTTTTACATTAGACTTTAACACAATAATGAACAGAAATAATGTATCCTGAGTAGCTTACATGAATTCCGTCTTTCTTTTTAGATCGTTTCGTTCATTTTAATAAAATTCTGTTCTAACATAATTAACGTATAATAATGTAAGATTGAGTGAATTCATTAAAGTCAAAGGAAGTTATTTCGTTGCCATACATTTAAGAGGTAATTTATGCTTTATTCAATTAGAGTTGTTTTAATTAATCAGTGAACCTTGTTGCTAGAATGTATCTAAAATAAATTGATAATCATAATAGTTTTTTTAATGCTATGCATACAACATCTCACCTGATGGGAAGTGACGATTTTGTCTAAGGTGCATTTCATGAGCATACATTCTAGCCTTAAAGAGACCCAGATTTATTTACTTAAAAGAAAATACTGACCTTGAAGAGATTCCATTCCTTGGCCGTTCGGATGATGAATGACTCAGCAAAACACGTATTGTGAACTGGAGGTAGGTACACGACGTAAATATGCAAAGAAACACCGAGCCTTGTAGTTCTGTAATAGTACGGGGATGACAGGATCAGCTGTTGAAAGCCATGTGAACATTTTCCATAGTGTAACCGATAGATCTTTCTTCCAACTAACCTCCCGTCATTGATCAGTGATAATATAAAACCAAGTATTATTACATTATTTAAATACAGCACAGTTGCAAGTGACCGCGGCCAACGTGTCTTTGCTTACATGGTATTTGTTATCTACTGGTTTTAATTCACGAAATGTCAGATGTACGGACAGCAGTGCAATTTTTGCAAAACGTCAATGTTGAACTGGGTTAGCATCTACATTCTACAGGTTTAAAGAAAAATGCATTGAATGAAGGTCTGCACGTACACAAGCATCTTATAATATATTGAGAGTAGAAACTAACAAATACCGCCATCCATAACCTTAAAACACTTAAAATATAAAGCTAGTACTTATATACGTCAATTTAGTCAGTTACCAACAAACATTTCTTTATTTTTAGCTAACGAGGGTTAATACTCGTTGCGCATACCTATATAATTATTTCATAAATTAGCTGCCCCTTTTTTCAATTAAGGAATTAATCGCGGGTGTTTATTTCGTACGTAAATCCGAACTGTAGGTATATTTATTTCAATTACATTCGTTTGATCAAGCATTGGAATAGGTAGGTATTCGTTCAATTAAACATCACCTTTGCTTAATAAAAAATAACAAATAACGGGTAAAGTTAAAAATCGATGCATATAATATTTCAACAATAACACCTTTCTTTGATATGTACCTATTCTTTATTTAGTTTTGATCTCACAAGTCTTTTAATATACTCGTAAATGCAGTTGTTTAGCTGCTGGATCTTAGGTGAGCTTTTTATTTATTCCGCAGCTTTACTCAATTTTTTTAAACTAGATATCGATTATTTTTTGCCTTCGTCAGTTCGGTACAATATAACAAAAAAGCTAGAACGTTTCATCTGCTATCGCCAAATCTGGGTCAGACCTGTTGCAATGATTACAACAGCACTGCAAATAAAAACAAAGATTTTTTCCCTCTTGTTCTCAACCGTTGCTGCGGAAATAGACTTTCTAGCTTTGTTTGCAGTAGATGGCTTTTAGTTGGGTCTTTTAGGACTTCTTTTGTTTGAATTTTTTATTATTTCATTGTTGATATAAAAATAGAAGGTCCTATGTTTGATAAAGAGACGCTTGTTCAAAAATTTAATTTCATAACATTTTTTTTAATGTTAGTGAATGATGCTACGAGCTAGTCGTTCACTTGTTGTTAAGTGACATGGCTGCCCATTACATACATACATACATACATTGGAGACATCAGCACATTCTGGTAATAAGATTACTCGACTGTGAGATCACATCATAAAGTCTCAATTTTCCAGTAATTTCACTAGCTACAGTGCCCTTCGAACCGAAACACAGTAGTGCTTGCACACTACTGCTTAACGGCAGAATAGCTGGTAAACTATTTGATTTTAAAGAATGTTTTGAATTACGCCATTGTCGGTTGTAATTACTTATATGATAGTGAAACTTTTTGTTTCTTTGTCATGTCTTTCACTCTAAAACGGATGGTTTGATGGAACAATTTGGTTGACTTTCATCCCTAAAAATTGCGTAACTACAACAAGTAAACGGCCACGAGCTATATACGATTAGATCGTTGAACAAAATATATGTCACCGACGAACAAAATATATATAACTAGTTGTGACCCGCAGTTTCACCCGCTAATAAAAAGTGTTTTAATTATTTGCTCATCCCACGGGAAAATTACACTTTTCCGGGATAAAATGTAGCCTATATGTTAATCCAGAGTATAAGCTATCTTCGTACCATTTTTCATCCAAATTCATTCAGCCATTTTAGCGTTAAGGAGTAACAAACATACACACAAACACACATACAAACTTTCGCCTTTATAATATTAGTGTGAGTGTGATAGTGTGAAGTGTGATTTATATTGCCCGAACACCGGTCGAGTTATTCAGCTGTATTACTGCTCACGTCACTATAACATTATAAGTAAATTGCGTGTGAAACTGCAGAGCACAGCTAATTTTTAATAGATTCTGAACATTTGTAAGGTATCGATCCATAGAGTGGACCATGGCATATATAAACTCTATGGATCCGACTCGTCGCAAATATATCTTAGAGATTTTGGCGCGAAAGCGAAAAAGATTGCGTCACCGCATTGTATTATTTTCCAAAACTTGTGTTATTTTCAGTGTTAGTACATAAAATTGGTGGCATTTTATTTGTTAAGTGCTGGATTACAGGCGTGAGTGTGGGAAAATGGTATAATGATGGTGAAACGTTTCTTTTCGTGTTGTTTCCAAAACTCCATAGAAGCTTCAAGTAAAGTTGCCACCACTTTACAACGAGTATGACTTTGACTAGACTGACTTGACCATGAATTGTCTTGATGACTTCGACTGTGACTTGACATATATTTGCGTGAAATATCGATAATTTGATAAATTATATATAATACGACAGCCTCTGTGGTGTGGTGGTTGAGCAGGTTGGCTCATAGCCCAGAGGCGACGGGTTCGATTCCCGTGGCAGGACAAGTATTTGTGTGCAAAGAAAAAAAAAGCGCAAATACTTGTTCTCAGTCTGGGTGTTGTGGGAGCATGGTCCTCGTAGTTCCTGGGTCCCTAGACACAGGGAATCCTAGTTAGGGTCCAGGATCTATGTATGTGATCGTTGGGCGTTATTATTATTATTATTATCAATTACTTGACACTGGCTAAATACACGAAAGTGTGGAGCCAAAACTTAAAAAAACAAATATCTTATCTGCCTTAAAGTGTTACTAAAGGCTTTCAGTTTAATTTCACAGTGTGAAAATCATACGCTACCTCAAAGGAAGCTTGCTGGAATCCAATCTTGCAAGTATGTTTATCTCTATATACATACATATATATATATATATATATATATATCTACATCCGTTGGACCCGTTTTGCTTTGTGCATGCGATATAGGAGGGTACGGTTAGAGCACAAACAGAATACAATGTTATAGCGAGGTCTATTAGAATATGCAAAGGCGAACCCAAAATTACGCACACATGAGACATTCTCAGCTTGTTTTGCTCTATTTTGTTATGTTTTCTATTGCATTTATGTCAGTACTAAAGTTTGACAGCTCCTAAATTCGCCCTTATTTTTCTACATACCTACTACAATGATTGGTGTATCACATAGAAAGTACAGACAGGCATTGGTTTCTTAGTTCATTAACTTTAATTACGTAGTAGGAAAAACAGACCATACTTAACCCAAATAAAGATACCTTACATATCTTGGCGTATCGGCAAATATATTAGATACTAGTTACGCCCCGCGGTTTCACCCGCGGATAAAAAGTATTTTAATTATTTACTCATCCCACGAGAAAATTTCATTTTTCCGGGATACAATGTAACCTATATGTTAATCTAGTGTATAAGCTATCTTGGTATCGAATTTCATCCAAATCCATTCAGCCGTTTGAGCGTGAAGGAGTAACAAACATACACACAAACACACATATAAACTTTCGCCTTTATAATATTAGTGTGATGTGATGTGATGTCATGTACAAAAATCATAGAACTCGCGTCATCATCACCAAACGCTTTTCACGAGCTATATGTATCTATACATATAAAATTTAAAGTCCTGACTGACTGACTGACTTATATATCAACGCGCCTAAACCGCTGGCACTAGAGACTTGAAATTGGAGGATGTGTTCTTTGTAAAGTATAAGTCTCCATTAAGAAAGGGTTTTTCGAAACTCTACCCCTAAAAGGGTTAAATGGGTGGTTGAATTATCTATGAAAAATTTTTTTTCCTTCCTATAGACCACGCGGGTGAAGCCGCGGGCAGAAGCTAGGACATTATATATATGTATATTTCACGGGTGAAAAAAAAGCGTGAAACTCACGTCATCGTCACAGCACGCTTCCATGAGCTATATGTTACAAGTCACTTCGTATTCACTTCTATCGGCAGTGCTCAAAGACAGCCGCGCACATTTTATAATGAATGATGTACACAGATCTAATACACAACTTATACGAAACTTACTGTTTGTGGGTGTTATATTGTATTCTATGTATGTATTTATAAACAAAAAAAAGTATCTAAGTATTGTATCAGTTATCTGGTTTCCCATAGCACAAGCTTTGCTCAGTTTGGGGCTAGATGGCGTTGTGTGAGATGTCCACACATATTATTATTATTATATTATTAACTTTTGTGCATAGTTAACTCTTGCGACTTTTTATATTAAGAATTACGCCTGTTGCATTGCTATCATAGTTACGTAATCCATTACCTTCCAGTACCGCGTCACTTACGGGTATATTTTTAAAGTCTACTATCCAATGGCAAAGATGCAACTTGCAATCTCGGGCGACAGAAGCTTCAACTTCGAAGTTATTTTAGTAAGAACCAATTCAAAGATCAATGCAATTCTCTATTATAATTATTTATCTGCGTAAAGCCATGCCCAAATGAATTGCATTTGCCTTTCAAATAAAGCTCTCTTCACAAATTACGAGTAAGTTCTGATTCATTGATTGTCTGATGAATTCCTTGAGGCTATAAAGTGAACGGTTTCTCCACAAAGAGAATGAACCTCTTAGAACTTTAGGTGCTATAACTTCGACACAGATCGAAGTTTTTGCTTTTGTAACTTCTCGTTCTTTTATTGTAGGGTTGTGGAACTGTTTCTTTGGGACGTTTCATTTTCCAAGGCTCAAATTCAAACAATTATTAATATGTAGGTATGAAATGAACTAATTAATAAAATAATAAAAAATTCCTAAGGTTGATACGATACGTATTGATAGCCTACTAAGTAATAATAATCCTACTAATATCATAAACGTGAAAGTTTGTATTATTAGAACTTCGTAGACATTTGCAGTAATTGATAAACAACCTCCAGATATGTTTCCTGTTTCACAGTATATCGGCAATAGTTTCGTGATATTCACTCCGCTGCGAAAGACCAACTGGACTGTACTGAACAACGTTCTGCCCTTTTTAAAGAGGCGACGGAACAAGTTTCGGCCATGACAGTCGACACAACGCCACCAAGTGGCAAGTCAACAAAACGTCCACAAGTCAATTACACTATTCAATACTACTCTTTTGACGATAAATATTGTAAATAACTTGACTAACTATAGCAACTCTTTTACATTTAATTTGTGTAATGTATAAATAATCCTATATTATTAACAGTTTATATGTTTGTTACTCCTTCACGCTCAAACGGCTGCATAGGTTTGGATAAAATTTGGAATATAGATAGCTTATATGGAGGTTAACACATAAGCTACTTTTTATTCGCGAGTGAAACTGCGGGCGCAGCTAATAATAAATAAAAGATGAAAAAATGTGTAAAGAGCATATATTTCTGTTGTGGTGTCTCAGTCCTCAATAAAACACTTAAAATCATGAAATGCGGGCTTTGAAAAACATAATAATCCTTATATTTTAAAGCTGGTGGTGGCCCTGACGTTATATCAAGCAAAATGATTTGATTTATCCTAAACTTTAGTTGAAGAACATCTTGTGGGGAATTTTACAGAGGAAATGAGATTGGCAGTGCCGCGTTCCATATAAAAGCTTACGGCAGGCATTTTATTTCGTTAGGGTGTCGAAACGGTTATAGGAACCATCCCTGGAAAAGGTTTATCGAAGATAAATCTTTTTCAGTTGGATAGAATGTCTTTATTATTTCCTTTATTAATGAGGGATGCTTATAGTTAGTAAACTTAAAATTCATTAAATTTGTACAGATGACGAGTATAGTTCCTATAGTACAAGCTTTGCTTAGTTTGGGGCTAGATGGCACTGTGTGAATTGTCCACACGTATTTATTTATAAAATTTTGATATTGAATTTTTAAATAGAAATTTTACTAGTTGACTAGACTGTAGTAGGTCATAATACCTCATTGGCCCAGTAACTTCAGTAGCTGTTTTCACTGTGTGCCCTTCTAACCAGAATAAAGTAGTGCTTGCGCACTACTGCTTCGCGGCAAAATAACAGGAAAAGCGGTGGCACCTACGAGTACCGAAAAGAACATTACAGAAAAGTCCTATCACCTAGTTACGGTTATTATACTAGCTTTCATAACTTTTAAGTTTTGGAAACGAAGAAGTTTGTGAATAACAAGGTAATGAACTTACCATAAATATGTATCAAATATATATATTAAGTAAAATAAGAGAGACAACTGCTTAAGTAAAAGATCGCTTTAGCGAACTTCGATAAGACAAATAAGATAATGTTTTTTTTACCGTTGGATTTGCGTTTTCCGATCAAATCTTAAAAATAAAAATATATACCACATTGTCTGGCTACCTTTCTTCTTGTGTAGCCAATAGTTAGACTAGCTGGGCAATCACGCAACTCGGTTGCAACAATAGAAACACAAATTTGTATGGATTTGACAATTTCAATACTCAGTTTATGTACATAGTTAGCATGGAAATTTCTCCTGTTGTATTGAAATCAAAGTTTCGTGATCAACCTCTGGTGTCAGAATTTTCAAGACGCCCAAGAATTTCGGTTTTAACTAAACAAAATAACCGGGAACAACGGCTCTTCGAAAAGCACCGCAGCGCGTAGTTGCAAATACCACCTTGCGTAGCGGTCACCCAAGCAAGTGACAGTCATGGCAAATGTTGCTTAACTTAACTTATGCTATGAACGATATACTGGTCTTAGCTAAAGCTATCCAACTCAATGAATACACTAATGGACTTATATATAAACAGATGACTGAAATGGACTTCACGAGATAAAACTATTATAGTTTTAAGTGGGCTAGTGAGAGAAGTACTCGCATGAAGGACCCACTGAAACCATCCTCCTTGACCTACTAAACTAGGGAACTAGCTGCTAGCTGACACAAGGCTGCACCTTGAAAACGGGTTAGCAGGTGCATGAAATAAAATGAAAGAATGAAACGTATATATACGTTCCGTCTTTCTTCCTCTTTGTGCAGACAAGTGGTTAGCCGTGGTATAAGAACTTTTAAACTTCCGTATTTAAAAATGTTATTGCCTTCATTCTGCACTTTCGATATACACGGTGGAATTGAATTCGTTCTTTTCCTTAAATGTGTGTACCCAGTCCATGCTATAGCACGCTCCTATATAACAAAATACTAAAAGTACTTATGTAATAAACCTGCCCACGCTGTGTGTAACGTTTAATAGACATTTCGGCTGTTATTCAGTTATTTTAGGAAGAATTTTTTTAAATTTAATCCTGTACGATTATTCTATAGCATGGACTGAGTACATACATTTAAGGAAAATAACGAATTAAATTCCACTGTGTATAGAGAAAATAGAGCGCGTGAGTGAATTTACCTACATTTTGGCGTTTCGAGGGAAAATGGTTTTTATTTTACTCTCTAAATTTTAATAAAACCTTTTGTTTTTGAGGGCAGTCGTTTGAATAAATTATAATCTATGCCTATATTTTAAAAACGATATGTTTTGTATGCTAATTAAAACTACTTTTCTTTGCAAAAACGTCACTGGGTGGTTATAAATATAAATATATTTAAAAAATTAAAGAAATAAAGTACGAACATAGTTTTCAATGTGAATTCAATTCTTATTAGTGAATGGTGTAAAAATACATAGGTACGTGATATTATTTTTTTTATAATAAACGGGTTTTATGCTTCGCTTAGTATTTATATAAGTATATAGAATTCAAAAATACAATGATGCAGTTTTAGTTTTCATCAGAACCTGGTACAAGAGTTTTTTGAGTACTTTTTGAAGTTTTTTGAAGTTTTATAACCGGTAATGTAGCAACAATTTATCTTTCCATTAGATAACATGTTATCAAAATTAGTACTCTAATGGGAAAAATAGATTCCTACTTCGTAATTAGTAATGTACCAAAAAAAAATCTTATATATATAATTAACCAATTATCTAATTTAGTATTCTAATGGGAATAAAAGAAAATATTCACTTTGTATTTTTTTCTTAGGATCAACGAACAGTACACAACAAAGAATAATCTTAAAATAGTATAGTCTAAGGTCCGTATTACAGAACGGCGCTCAGTCATCGATCAGTGCTCAAGGAGAGATTTCATTCATAAAGTGATCAATGAATGAATGCAATTTCTGCTTGAGCACCGATCGATGACTGAGCGTCGTCCGTAATACGGACCTTAGAATGTAAGTATTTAATGTACCAACAACGCTGACCACCGTATACTATCGTTAGCTTTGGTGACCTCTGTTATTCCAATTCTACTTTGTTCCATTTCAGCGAAATCCGATCAACCGAGTATGTTAGTTTGGCAGTTGTCTCTGCCAACGTGCGCTGTACTTTTAAGTTATTTTTCTAACGTTCGGCCCTTTGTTAACATCGGACTGCGGGCTACGTGACATGTTTCATATTTTTTTGCTATAAGTCAATATTTTTTTGGATTTATACGTTGAAAACTTGACCGTGTTTTTATGCCGCTTCTAAGTATCATGGCCTCAAAAGATAGTTACAGTAAATTATTGTGTATATTCTTTAAATAGTAAAGCCGTTATGAAGAAAAAACTAAAATAAAGGCCATTGGGTACATATAGATGTACAAAAAAGGAACTTTATCGATTTGCTAATCGGGTTACCTTTTTTATTTTAAGCTACACAAGAGTTTTTTTACGTTAGCTTCTTCTATTAGGTTCCAGCTGAACTACGATATTCAAATACTTTAACATTCAAACACAACTACATGATTCTCCTGCTCATTAAAAAAATCGTATGTGAACCATATCTTTTTGCTGTAATTTCTAGATCGGTATCAATCCTTCATGTTGCTGTGAAACTATCGGATACACTGTCAGTCTATCGAGAACTGGACGTTTTAAGATTCCAGTTACGAGCAACCTTTTATCGGCCATCTATGTGTTGTTAGTGCCACCGTGTTACATTGTCCTGAGTAAACAAATGAACATCTTGCAGACGTTTAAACTGTAAAGGCATTAGTGCTATTAGTGCTGTTGTGCGAATACCTCTTTTTCAAGCTTTATTTTTACAAGCTTTTATTATACTCCACAACGAATTTATTTATTTGTTTAATTATTTGTATGTATGTACGAGTCAAATCTTGCAACTGAGAATGTTAAAGCTGTTATCCTCAACCGATTGAGACGAAATTTTTCATAAACGTTTAGTTAACAGTGCATGAGTAGCTATTTCACGTCATTCTAAATGACTTAATCATCCAGTTTCAAATTTTTGGTATTTTGTCCTCTTTTTTTATTATACCGTATTATACAGTCCCGCCAAAGCAGCGCTGTACAGCTCAGTTGACTATTGTGACAGATAATTAGAACTGCAAAAAAATGTTTAAAACTCCCTACTTATCCCTTAACTCCCACGCAAAATAAAATGATCATAAAAGCGAGCTCTGTAAATGTTGTAATTAACTAAATTAAACGTCGCATCGTAAAACAATTCAGTTTAAACTTTAATTTAGCTATGCCGTTTCTCTTCTGCTACAGTTGATATCTCTAGAGACCTCTGACCTCTAGACCAGTTTTTGCTGACCGTAACCCAACTAGGGTGTACATACATCACTTTAGTTGCTAGTTACTGTAGTTACGCATGCTATAAAATAGGGGTAAGGGTTGCCTCTGAGTAATTACTTCCTTCATAGTATACGGTCCAAGAATTTATCGTTTTGTTTAAGTAATAACGGGTATGCTAGTATGTACCTAGCTTGGTCTTGGGTTTCATAAATCTTTGTTTTACTTAAATTAATTTTATTCATAGAATATAAAACTGTGTAATATCGTGTTAGTGTGAGTAATTACGTTTATTACGCTGTTGAATGTTAAATTATAAGTTATTAATCATTCGTTCTTCAAAAATTGAAAATTAGAATAGAATAGAATCTTTAGAAGAATACTTCTCGTACAAAAAATAAATGTGAGTACCTAACGACACAAAACATAGTCTATAATTATTATATAGCGCATCAAGTTTGCTTACGTTAGTTCATTTTTGAGATGTATAACATCAACCTGCAAACAATTGACAGTCTAAAAAAGGAATGGGACTCGTTTATTAAAGCCAAGTATGGCAAGATCACGTTATCCGACGGATGAGACGTCGCGTCGGAGATTGTTGGACTCCAAAGCGCGATAATGTTTTCACACACATCACACAACACACTTAATGAGCTGTAATACGATCACTGCTGAACATGTTCAGCAGTTATCGTATTACAATTGCAAAACAACAGCAAAAAAGAAACAGACGCATTTGAAGGTCTTTAAAACAAGGCAAAATTGGCACGGCATAACTGCGATCGCTCCGATTGTGAAGCGTAAATAACAGCGCCCGTATGACAATGAAACTCACAGTCTCAGTAACAGGAATATTGGTTCACTGCCACATTTGACTAAAAAGCATTTTCATTGAGGCTAATCTAGATTATAGAAAATAGAATACAAAGCAAACAGGGATCTCAGCGGGAAATTCGCATTCCCTATTTCCATTATGTCAACGCAAAGTTCCCTGTGGGTGGTTATCCGCTGATGGAGATGACGAAATTAGATTAGTTAGGTCCGTAATTTTAGTGCACTCTCTCCGTATACCTAACCAATTCTGAGCTTAAAATGTATGATAGACATTTTTGATAGTTACTTGTTTAAAACTAATACAGAGTAGACCCTTTTATTGACATTCCCATAACACAAGCTTTGCTTAGTTTGGGGCTAGATGGCGTTATTATTATTATTATTTATTAGATGGTGGCGACTCTATCTGCATTAATTGAGTTAAAAAGCCCATTTCCTGATTCAGTATATGTTCACTACTAATACCGAATTTGTCAACTACTTATCTAACAACATTTTTATATGTTGTAGAAGTGATATTAATTTCAGGGAAATAACCAGAGTGTGGCAAACTCTATTTTTATATAAAACCTTTTTATATTTTATTTTATTCAAAATTTAAAAGCTATTTTATCTGGTCTTTTGGCATTAGGTTTTGATAGATGATCTTTTATATTTCACCTACGAAGTTGGTTATATTGTTTGGGATAATTATCTTCTTTTAAAATATAACATCATTTTACAAGCCTTTTAAGGTTTTTATTATCATCATCACGTAGTTCTCTTTACAGTGTTAAAACATTATCTCCACATTGTAAAGTCATCCCGTATATATCGAGCTAATCTAAATAATAATAGACGAATATCAATACCTTTTATCAATGACCAGCCTAACGTTTTATATAATCTCACCTGGCGGGAAGCGATGATGTGATTGAAGTCTAGTAATTGCTTTAGGCATACCAAGTATTTGTATATATACCTATTACTTAAATTAGGTATGTAAATAATGTTATCTTAATTTATATAACTCAAAGGTGACTGACTGATTGAATGACTGACATAGTGATCTATCAACGCACAGCCCAAACCACTGGACGGATCGGGCTGAAATTTGGCATGCAGGTAGATGTTATGACGTAGGCATCTGCTAAGAAAGGATTTTTTAAAATTTCTCCCTTAAGAGGGTGAAATAGGTGGTTGAATTATTTTCCCATAGGCCACGCCGCGGGCGAAGCTGCGGGCAGAAGCTCGTAAGAATATAAATCAGGCCTGTTCAAAAATAAATCATTTATACAGCCGTACAGAGACTGCAAAATCAGAGTTAGTATATAATAAATACTTATGAATATGAATATGAGTACAAGATGAAGGGTCGCGTCACGGTATGACCCTATTGTGATCCCTGTCATATTCAGCATTCTTGGGTAGGCGTCATTCTTTAATATATTTTCCTCCCGTACCTCATATGTTGGGATGACAAGGTATCATTTTGAGTATCTTCAGGATACGAATATTGTTATTAGTCTCGTGGCCTGTATTCATATTCTCTTATATAAATTTTGCCGATAATTTTTTACCGTAACTCGTAACTCATGCTTTCAAACGAATTCCCCTTGGTTTTAATCCTGCTCTTCAAGTCATTGGTTAAAGTCGGTGCAGCGATGACTTTTCAAGTTACGTGCGAAACTTGCGTCCTATTACAGCGAAAGGAAAACGGCGAAAAAAAACCGGTATATTCAAGAACGACAAAAACTTGCAAAGACATTTATCATCCATCCCTTAGGTAACATGGCAGCCTGGTGGATTGCCTGTCAGAGAGTCTCCAGACAGTCTCCACGCAGTACGACCATATCGGCTTATAAATAATATTATATTATATCACCAGCATGGCAAAATATTGAATTTATACCATATTTATGATCAAAAAATATATTGTCTTAGAACAAGCTATCGTTAACATTACACGTTTGTATTACTCATCGAGTTATACGCTAAAAATGCAAAAATATTTCAAATAATATGCCCATAAACTTATTTGGTTTTAATCTTGCCAACGAAATGTTGGGACCTGAAGTTAAATAAATAAATACAATTTGCATTTGAATCAAATTAAATTTGGTTGAGAAGGCACTCCAATTCCAGCACACTGATTGCGAAAAATATAAGTACCCCTAAAATTGAATTTGTAGATATTTAAGCATGAACTTGACCCATATTTAGAATTCGGTCAACCACTGTGAATTAACGTACTTTTGTAATGACTCACGCAATTTTTAATGGAACTTTGATCGATATTAGGCGTAAAACTACTTACGTTATTATAAGTAAACGAGCTTCTGCCCGCAGCTTCGCCCGCGGCGTGGCCTATGGGAAAATAATTCAACCACCCATTTCACCCTCTTAAGGGTGGAGTTTCGAAAAATCCTTTCTTAGCAGATGCCTACGTCATAACATCTACCTGCATGCCAAATTTCAGCCCAATCCGTCCAGTGGTTTGGGCTGTGCGTTGATAGATCACTATGTCAGTCAGTCAGTCACCTTTGAGTTATTTATATTTAGAAGAAGAAGATATAGCTTAACCAATTTAAAGGTTTAAGCTCGTATTTATTGTTCATCATAAACAGGTTAGCAAAATAAACAAGCTATTGCAAACTTATTAATTAACCTAAACTGTGTAGGTACCACCCCTTTAACCTGTTACATCCTCTATAATTAGTAAGGGGCAGCTCATGTATTTATGTATGTTTTTAATTTATTTTATTACATCTGTTTAATTAAATGTTAGTATATTTATAGGGAAACAAATAGCAAAACCAGCACCGGAAGCGACATCGTTTTTTATGTTGGAACTTTTCTAAAGTTAGCCCTTACTCTATTAAAATAAAAGCGCTATCTTTATTATTCTTGCTGAAAGCTGACGGCTGTTGAATAGAAACGACTTCCTGGAACAAAAACAAATGACATTTGACGTTAACCATCCGTAACTGCCATTTTACTTTAATTGTCTTTTATTTATGGTACTGAAGTAAAAAAAAGTCAAAGGATTTTATTGCAAATAAAAACCATATCCATTTTTTGGGTCATACAACGATTTTATTTTATAAAAACTAAAGCACTTACTTAGTTAAGTTTTGTTAGGTCATTCCTGTTTTTCGTTTTATTATTTACACCATTTTATCACTTTTAAAGTCAAAATGAGATTAGGTACTTAAAATCAAGTTATTGTAGTAGGCATGTAAAATTAGAAAGTGCTTAATGTCATGACACTAATATTATAAAGGTGAAAGTTTGTATGTGTGCATGTGTGTATGTTTGTTACTCCTTCACGCTCAAACGGCTGATTAGATTTGGATGAAATTCGGTACCATGATAGCTTATACACTGGATTAACATATAGGCTACATTGTATCTCGGAAAATAAAATTTTCCCGTGGGATGAGTATATAATTAAAGTACTTTTTATCCGCGGGTGAAACCGTGGGGCGCAACTGGTACATTATATACCAAGACCATTAGGTACAATGCGAGTTTGAAAATAAAAGGAGAAACGAGTTCTTTTTACTACTACTGGTGCAAGCAATCCGACACAATGCAGAACAAAAACCCCGATCCGAAGCTTCTATTACACGTATAAAGAAGAAACTACCGTGAAAGTTGCACTCACACTAGTAGAGGCAAGCATCATGCAGCATCAAGTGCATAAAGCAGCTTAGTTATTTTAACAAAAAAAGTACGCACATTATGCTAAGATAAACTAAACCAAGTTGCCTAATTCTCTAAGACAAAAATCGCTGCCGAAAATGTAAAGAAGGTAGGACCTAGATTAGGCACACTTAGGTAGTTTTAAATAGAAGCCCCAATCAATTTCTGAAAAGGCAGCGGTGTAGAAATCTGGGCTAGTCATTGGGCCTTGGTGAAAAATGTTTCAGACCCAAGTAGGTGATAAATGGCTACGATTCTAGTCTAGTCCGTATAAATTAAGGTCTTAACCCCATCTTTAGGCCAAGGCTGTAAACGCTTTGAAGGATTTCCAAGGTGTTGAAAATCTTAAGCGAAAATTAAGTGTTACAGAAATGAGTAAAAATTTATTTTCTTGTTGGTTCAAATAGTACAGCTACTTACAAAGCCGCGTTGTAGCACAGTTTTTGACGGGCTCTCTTTAGCACTCTGTTTAAAGTTGAAAATCGCAGATCCTCATTTGATGTCGAAACTGTTAAATATTCTGTAGTACAGTTTTAAAGATAATATTAGTTAAATACTTAAGTCTGCTAGCCAAGCCTGCTAGTTACTTTTATTCCGTTCCTACTTAGCATTTACAAATATTATTTTGTATTTTTACTTGAAAGTGAATATGATTCTTTAAGTGCAAATAAATATCTTAAACCTAAAAAAAAAACTGTCTGTGCATGAAAAGTGTTAATTTTGGAGGTTTTTTGTGGATTACGTAACATATGGATATCAAATAAATATCTTATCTGGTTATTCGTTTAGAAAACCAGTCTGGCTATAAAAAAGTGTTGTTAATGCTAAAAATTTTGAGTACACGTTCATAAAAATTTTTTGGAGTCATTACAACATTATTTTATAAACACTAAAGTGCTTACCTAAGTTTTGTTCAGTTATTCCTGTTTTTTTGTTTTATTTTTTATTTACACAATTAGTGGCTTCAAAAAAGTGCTTTTTGTCGATTTTGGGCTTACATCGCGCCTTAGTTTATAAAACAATTTGAGCAATTTTATCTAAAGAAATATTGAATTGATCAAGTTTCGGTGGTGTGGTGGTTGAGCAGGTCGGCTCATAGCCCGGAGGCGACGGGATCGATTCCCGTAGCAGGACAAATATTTGTGCCCAGAAAAAAAAGCTCAAATTTTTATTCTGAAGTTGGGTGTTGTGGGACCATGGTCGTCGTAGTTCCTGAGTCCCTTGACGCAGGGAATCCTGGTTAGAGTCCAGGATCAATGTAGTGATCGATGGGCGTTATTATTATTAGTTTAAAGTGATTTTAGATGAAGTTTCTAGAGTTTCAAAAACACCGACCTTGTAATTCCACCAGCCGTTCAAATTGCAACATAGAGCAAACTCATAACTCAAATTAGTCCTAAACAAACAAGTCAACAGCTACACGTTTTGCTGCGCAGTTTAGTTCCTAAAGTAGAATTAATCGTAGGATGAATCTACTGCGAGGTGCCAACTACTATTGTGCTACCACTTTCGAGCTTGATTTATATGTAATACTAAATGGGTAGGGATGGTGGGTACTTATAATGGTACCTAATAGTCTATTAGTACTGAACCTAATACAATTGAAGGGTTGAGAATAAAAAAATTTGACAGTTATGTCAAATTTATAGTTTCGAGAAAATTGACTTTAAACTTAAACGTCTTCATTTTTATGTTGAGTGCTTATAAGGTAATAGAAAAGGTTTATGTAAGTTTCAGTTGCTTGAAAATACTAAATATAGTACTAATTAATTTTTATTACTGTAAAAATGTAATATTATATAATAAATATAATAATGTTTTTATTCTAAGCGAACTGTTTTCGTGTGTTAGATAAACCGTTTTTAGACTGAATATCTCGAGATTTAAGCCTCATTTCAGTATTTTGAGAATGTATTATTGTAGATAATTTCACCTATTGTTATCTCAGTAAAGCAATATCTAACGTTTGTTACAGAGTTAAATAACTAAACCTGTAGTTAAATAAAAGAGTGTACACGTGCCGAAATAAAAAAAAACACTCAATGTTCAACAGACATGAAAATTAAACAAAACAGTGGTTAGGTACGTGAATGGAGTGCTCGTCGGCGCAGCGCGCACGCTCGACGCTCATATCGCTTTATGGTCGACACTAGACTAATGGCTGCGCAGGCGGTGGCCGGGAGCGAAGCGAGCGGAGTGCCTGCGTGGTTGCTGGGCAACCGGAGGAGCGGTGATAGGTGTAGGCTCTTGTTTGTATGCTACAAAGCTCCATTCATCCTTCGCTCTACAAATACAGACGTAAGCTTTTCCAAAAACGAGTGCCAACAACACCAACGGCTTGCGTTCCAAACCTATGAATTTTGCATGTCGAATTTATTTTGCAGCAAAAATGTCGCATATTCGAGTTTGCAATATTTTATACATTTTCCGTATCCCACTACATATTGAGTACGTACGTGGAATATTTTTCTTTTAAATTCGTATCACCAGAAGTACAAAGGAAAATTAGTTTAAATAATCTATACATTTTGTTTTAAGCCAATGTGAATTGATGGTGTAATCGGATTATGTAAGCTGCCCTGAACCTGAAACGTTATTAAATTAATTAAAAGAGTAATTTCACCGTTTCAAAGAATTGGCCGGCAATTTATTTCACCGAGCTGGATTTATGGTCCTTTATAACAAATAGAACAAAGTAAAGCGTGATAAACCATTGTTGTTTAAGTTAAACGTAATATTAATTACGTCATAGATACTTTAATATTTATAAATGAGATGTTTTAATATCAGTTTATGAGCTACAAAAGTTTACAGTTTAAAAGTACTATAGCAATATTTTATTTTTAAATGAATTTATATGTCCAACTGCTACTCGTATATTGAGGTAGATGCGAGTCAATGCTCTGCATCATAGAAAAGATGAGATGTTCTCAAAACAACTTTTATCAGTAACAAAGTAATAAGCAACGCTCGTCATTTGACTAGTCCGATAGCTCAGTTAGTAGTAACCCTGTCTTCTGAACTGTACGTCGTGGGTTCGATTCCCACCCAGAACAAAAATTTGTGTGATGAACATCGATGTTTGTTCTGTGTCTGGGTGTAATAGTGTAAGGTTATTCGGATTTAGCATTAAATTGATAGTTAAGTGGCAACAGTAAGAAAAACAGTAGAAAAATGTAAGATGGCGGCGAAAGCGGGCATTCAGTGCGAAGCAGAATTATTGTAGGATAGCTGTAACAAGCGGATTGAAATAAACGTGTGTGCCCTGTGAAACAAATTTTACTACAATAGTAATAGTAATTTATTTGCCAATAAGGAAATAACAATCTTATGTAGTAGCTTATATTAGGTATAGTTTCCTGCTATATATCATATTCTTTTAATCTAAAAATATTTAAAAAAACAGTTGGTAACTATTTACCTATGTAAGGAAAGTAAATTGCAAACATAAGAGATCTAAACATTTTAGCATCCGTACTAGGTTACCCTGTGTTACGTTTGCTAAGCATCCAAAACTTTTTTAATAACAATGTTATAATTGAGTAGTAATAAAACTAAATTAACATCAAAATTATTTATCTAAACAATTTATTCATAGGAAGCAGGAGGTGATCACGGAACTGACTGCAAGTCAATTAGAGAAGTTTCGTTCCTAATTTGAAAAAAAAAAAAACTTTAAAGAAAATAAACTGAGTATTGCTACTGTCAAATCTATACAAATTTAAGTTTCTATTGGTAGTCATCAAGTTCTATGATCGCACAGCTGTAGCATAATATGTCTATTTATAGCATAGATACCTAGTCCAGAGCACAGATCAGTAATATGTAGCGTCCAGAGAACAATATGAACTTTTAAAATTGGAGGTAGTTGGTTTAGCACACAATCATAGCGAGCGAGCCGCTTCCGCACACAGGCGTGTAATAATCGACGACAGTAATAACAAGGAACTGTGATTATGTGCTTTAATGTGTGTACAGAGTTTAGTAAAGCAGTAAAAGGGTGTTTTTTGTTTTGGCTCCACACTTTTGTGTATTTAGCCAGTGTCAAGTAATTGATAATTTCTCAAGTTAATTAATGGTATATATATTTGTGTCAAGTCACAATCCATGTCACAGTCTAGTCCAGTCAAGTCATACTCCTAGTAACGTGGTGGCAACTTTACTGAAGATAAACGTAAAAGTCAATAGAAGCTTCTATGGACTTTTGGAAACAACACGAAAATAAACGTTTTACCATCATTATACCACTTTCCCACACTCATGCATGTAATCCAGCACTTAACGAATAAAATGCCACCAATTTTATGCTAACACTGAAAATAATACATGTTTTGGAAAATAATATAATGCGGTGACGCGATCTTTTTCGTTTTCCCGCCAAAAACCTCATGTATATATTTACAAACAAAAAAGTATTGTATTAGTTATCTGGTTCCCAGAGCTTTGCAAAAATAAACACCACTGATAAATATTTATCTTTTATTATACACCCAGATTTATTTTTATTTTCAAATTTGGACTACCATTTATGAAAATATATGGAAATAATACAATCTTTACAACAAGGTGCTACTGATTTGGATATATACGAGTAGGTGTAGATAAAACAAGTGAAAAATTAAAACAACACAAATACAAACTCATAAAAAAAAGTATTAGGCGCATCATGATCGTGGCACTGTTTTGGTCCAAACTATATAACTCATCCCCATAGCAAATATGACATTAGTTTCTGAGACGAGACATACATCCTGAAACACGAAAACAAAAGAAGATAAATAGGAATCGAACGAGACTTGAAAAAAATGGAGTTAAAACGAATGGATGACGAGTAACAAACGCAAATTGTAAAAATCGACTTCAGTCTTATATGGTTTTCTCATGGATGCTATTGTCAAAACGGGAATAAATTGAAATGGGACCACATGAGATGCACCAGCTTTCAAATAAAAAAGTCATGAAAATCGGTTCAACAACGGAGGTAACAAATATTTTAAAAATACAGTCGAATTGAGAACCTCCTCCTTTTTTAAGTACATAACTATAATGATAACGGCATACATAGATACTGGACCCTGACTAAAGTCTCAGGAACTACGAGAACCATGGTCCCACAACACCCGGATTTAGAACCGGTATTTGTGTTTATTTTTTTAATACTTGTCCTGTCGCGAGAATCGAACCCACCACCTCCGTGCTATGAACCGACCCGCTCAATCACCACATCAGAGAGGCTGTCTTATCTGAAGAATTACAGTCCTTAGATTATTTATTAGTCTTGAGCAGTTGCTTTGAAAAAGCTTTAACTATTTCGACATAATAGTCAAAGTATATAAGTAACCGATTACCTTTACTTATTTATCGTTTTTTTTACATGATTATATTACCATGGGTAGGCGTTATTGTGATATCCTTATTATGGCAATGTCGGGTAGAGATAGAGACAATGTTTTTTCATCAGGGTAGAATGTTCGAGGGATAAATCGCCTCAAGCAAACACTGAAAATATATTTCTATCATTGATATTGTTTCCGGCTACGCATCCAGAAAGTAAAATATCTCCTATCGACCAAGAAAAATACCAGCTGATGTTCGACAGGAAAAAAAAAATTGTTTGAACAATTTAGTTGCTATCTGTACCAGATTTGAAATCTGATCATGAAGTGATCTTGATAATTGTTAGTATTTAATTTTATTTTCCATGAAGCATAGTGTATGAAGGTTTTTTTATACATAATAGACGCGTGACCTCAATAATGTAGCCATACCAATAGTGCATGCTGCAATTCAATGTATCAATTTATCAGCTAGTATGATAATAATAATAATGATAAAAAAATATTATTATTATAATGTAGTCATACCTATTGTGTAGGCTGCAATTCAATGTATAAATTTATCAGCTTGCTAGTATGAACGCGTGGCCTACGATCCCCGGAAGGTTTTCCAGTATAACTGGTAGTGGCGATAAAAAGCATAGCATTAAATTTGAATTAACTGTAATCATCACCTTTGAATAAATTGTATCAGTGTCACATTTTTTACACCACAATTATTTTATCCAACTTTAAAAATAGGAGGAAGTTTTCAATATAACTGAATTTTTTAAAGTGTTTATTATCTCAGACCCTCGACTGGTTAAACCGATTTTTATGGTTCTTTTTTATTTGAAATATGCTTCCCGTGTGGTCCCATTAAAATTTGATCAAAAGCTGACAAGTAGTTATCCTTAATAATGCGTATTTCAATTTCGACTAAATTGATGATGTTTTCATTTGGATCGAGGTCGATTAAAACCTTTTTTTAAAAAGAATAATGTTCTTTTAAATCAGTGCTCCTAACTATGTCGTGAATCAAATTAAAAATCGTAGTATAGAAATAAAATTCTATCAAACCACAATTATATTCTGTATTCAAAACTACATTTTCTAGAAGGTTGCCTCATCCCTCAGAGACGCTCGTTGATATTACATTTTAAACTACTTTTTAAGAATAAAATATGCATACCACATCGCAGAACAAAAGCAATGTCTTTGAATTAAAAATTCACGACAGACCTTATACTTGTTGTAACTTCACGAAT
The DNA here is from genome assembly GCA_905220475.3 of Ennomos fuscantarius. Taxonomy (NCBI): domain Eukaryota; kingdom Metazoa; phylum Arthropoda; class Insecta; order Lepidoptera; family Geometridae; genus Ennomos; species Ennomos fuscantarius. The sequence continues at coordinate 4,894,689 of HG992026.1, read as the reverse complement.
ATTAATGTAATATTTTTGTTGCTTTGTTCTTTGTTTTAATATAATGTTATTTTGTGAGAAGGATAATTATCTATGTACATGCTTATGCGTAATACGTAAGCATTAGGTATTCATGGTTGATTATAATACGTCAGCTTTTATAACGGTGTCGGAAAACATCGTAAAAATACCTAAATATTCAAGAATATTCAAGAATGTCAAAATTCGTGGATCATCTACTCCACCAACTCGCACTTAGCCAGCGTGGATTATGACCAACACTGTACCTCCTGACGGGGAAGACCTGGTTCCCAATAGTGGGCACGTAATGAAATGATACTATGTAATATATAAAAATGATGTGTAATTGATTTTTGTATAATGTTTTTAGCTATAGGTATATAAGTACTAGGTTTTACTAGGTGGTAGGCCTTTTCTGCAAAGTTCGTCTAGGTAGGTACCACCGCTTTGCCAGTTATTCTGCCGCCAAGCAGTAGTGTGCAAGCACTGCTGTGTTCCGGTTTGAAGGGCACTGTAGCTAGTGAAATTACTGGGCAAATACTAGTCTAGTAATCTTATTACTAGATTGTGCTGATGTCTCACGATGACGTGCGCACTGCAGTATTACGCGAAACTCTATACATTAGAGTTCCGAGTGACACTGCAAGTGATATGGGCAGCCGTGTCGCTTAACATCAAGTGAACGGTTAGCTCGTCACGTCATCCCTTAACATAAAAAAGTAAACGTTTTATAATGAAATCCTTTCTAGAGTAATTGTACTCTGAACTTCTACCTTAAGAAAAGGTAGGCTTTATAGGCGTGTCTTATTTCATAATGTATACAATTTTAATATAATTAGATTTTAAAAAATATATAATTTGAAAATTATTCTGCCGCCAAGCAGTAGCGCGAAAGCACTACTGTGTTTCGGTTTGAAGAGAACTGTAGCTAGTGCAGTTACTAGACAAATGAGACTTTATGACTTAATCACATTCTAATAATTTTATTATTAGACTGTGCTGACGTCTGAGGATGATGATGCACAGTGCAGTGTCACGCGAAACTCTATTTTTTGGAGTTCCGAGTGACTCTGCAACTGATATGGGTAGCCGTGTCTTTTAACATCACGCGAACGGCTAGCCTGTTATTCATTACATTGAAAATTGCAATGATATCGTTTCACATTACGACATTAGAGAACATTTTCCACTAGGATCCACTGTTCGGCTCCACGTGTGGATCCGCGGATACCTTTATCTTCTATTAAATTCACCGCAAAAGTTTGCGGTGCCTATCGGTATGTGACGTGGCGGCAGACGGCAGAGACATAATAATACTACGTAGTATAGGTATACACAAAAACCACACACCACAGCTTTAGGTGTGCGGTGCCTGCCCTAATAACCACCTAGAGGAAATTGCTTTAAATATAATCCAACTGCTAACTAGGTACCTAAAAAGCTCTAATCTTTTTAGTATTAATATGGGTACATGACTTTTTGATATTGTTATTGCTTTGGTCATGATTGTGTTCTAGTTATTCTAAATGAAAAGACTAAGAAAGTATAGTGTTTTGTTCTATTTAACGGTCCCATTTTCTGTAGGAAGTTCATGTAGCGGGCAACATACAAGAAGCCGCTAACTATTAAACCATATGTTTATTTACAGTTTGAGCACTTATTACATTTAGTCTGCTGTAAACGTAGCTTAAGATTTCTAATATAAAGCTTAATTAATAAAAAAATAAAAAATTATCTGACTTTTAAAGCCAATAAGGAAGTACGACCTGAACGTGCTACTTCATCTCTCGTTAAAGTTGAGAGAGAGCTCTATAAAATGCGTTAATGCTATCATAAAAGGTTCTGTTAATTAAAAAAATTCTACGACCTTTTTCATATCTATGTTTGTCTATGCTAAAATACGGAAATTTGTAAATAAACACTCTTCATAAATTACTTAATTAATCTTCAAGTCAAGAATAGGTAAATCAACTGTTTAAGGTACAAACTCTGAACGTTTCTTGTTTTAATCAATAGCTAACTAAACATTTGTGTTGTTGATTGTGTTAGTCGAACATTGCTTTATTTGGAGAACTTTGGTAACAATAATCAAAATATTGTGGTTCGTTGAATTAATTAAAACAGGATTCTAACCGAGAAAACGGCCTTCGGCGGTATTTATAATAAAAACAATTGGATAACCTTTTTTACTTTCTACAAGGAAAATAATTTTGTTTTGAGCTTGTTTGAAATCCGATGAAAGCATGTTTGCTTTTTGGAATAAAGTACCTACTATGAACCTAAATACCTATTACAGTTGCTTTTATTTAATATACCTTTTTGTTAAATAAAATACATCATTAGTATGCTTATGAAGTATATAGGTATATAAAGGCCTTTTATTTATTGTAGGTGCATGGGTACCTCTAAGTTCCGTACCATTTAGTCAAAACAAATAGGCTGAAGTGAGTAAAAGTAGCGAAACTGTTCGAATGTGAACTTGGTAAACATTTTCTACATGTTTATGGACTTTTTTCTCGTCAGCGCATTTTGATTGGAGGTGTATTTCCGCTAAAAAGAAGGGATTTTTGCTGATAATTCAAAAATAAAAAAACGGATGTGGTTTAGTGGTTTAAACAACAACCGTTTTTTTATTTTTGTAAAATTTTGTTGTTTAATTTTGTGTAGTCACGACTGAAGTAAAACTTCTTTAGTTTAGCTCCATCTATCGGCTGGTATAATGTTGTTTTTGCTTCGTTAAATGAGTCTTACTCAGGAGGTGTTAGGGCAATATAGTAATCCTAAGAATGTGCATTACACCCCTTTCTGTGTCCTCTTATTGTGGCTTTCACGCTAAAACGGCTTGAATGAATATTTACGATAATTACCATCCTGTGTTGATTTAGAATTCCCACGGAATAACGGGTAAGTTGCGAATTAAACTGTAGGGCACCGGTAATGCATAACGTTAAATATTATAATACTGCTGTAAGCGTGGGACATAATGAGAGATATTAAATTACTCGCTGGTCGTTAGGTTCGGTCGATATACAAATTTTTACGCAAAAGGCGAAACGGTAGAGCACTAAAACTATGACCCTATGACTATAGAAGGCGAAAACTCAATTAGTGTCATAATTGGTTGGATGATTGCCTAGCATCCGAGCAATGCTGGGTCAAGGATTGCATCGAACGGCGTGATGTGGTTGCTCTATGTTCGGATAGTCCAGACCTGATTTCTGAGTAGGAAATTAGCCTTCGCATCGCATATCCGTGTTGAATACACAAACTCGCGCAAGCAAAGACAGGATTAGATGAATATATCTAGTAATCCTTTGCACAACTACGAAGCTCAATTGAAGCATCATATCAGAAAATTCTCGTAATTGAAGGGTTGAGAATAAAAAGGGTTTAACTGACAAATTGATAGTTTCAAGAAAATTGATTTTATACTTCAAAGTCGTCATTTTAATGTAGAGTATACATAAGGTAATAAAAAAGGTTTATGTAAGTTTTAGTTGCTTGAACATGTTTTAATTCTATTTTAAAATACTAAATATAAAACTAATTCATACAATTACTGTAAAAATATAACATAATAAAATAAATATAATAATGTTTTTATGCTAAGCGAACTGTATTTCTGTGACAGATAAATCGTTTAGACTCAGTTTTAGACTCAAAATCTCGAGATGTAAGCCTCATTTCGGTATTTTGAGAATGTATTATTGTAGATAATTTCACGCTGAATCCAACGATACCCATAAGTCATTTTGTGAAAAAATCAGTAAAACCCTTTTTGTTCTCACCCCTTCAATTAATAAAGCCAATCTGTTAAATAAATAAAGATATTTGTATTATTAAATCTGTTAAACCTTTCTATTTGCAAACACTGAAATGATCGTGAGAAAGAATAGTAAAAGGCAAAAAAGCTTTACTTACAGTCGAGTTCTTCAAAGTACTTAATTTTAAGTACCTAATATAATTTGTAAAAATGATAAAAATAGTCTATTTGCAATAAATATTTTGATTTTGACTTTATCATGAAACGAAGCGCAATGATATCCCAGGTGCTGGGTAAGGTTATGTCATGTTTACCCAAAGAATATAGGTAGTAAACACGCCCGTTGTCATCGCAGATCTTCGAATATCGATAAAGGAAACTTTTGCCTTGTGTACTAAGAATATTGAAGACAATATTTTTTTATAGGCGTAGAAATGTTATATTGAAGTTAAGCTAAGCGTAGTTCATAGAAGTTCACAGCATTCAAGCATTTTACTGAATAAAATAGATTAAATAAAAGTTATTATCAAATTCTCATAGGTGCTATAAATACGTGAAAAAAAGTATACCCCATTTATATGGATATCTCTTGGTTACAGGAAGTTCAACGTCGTGGGAGCAGTTTGTACGAGAGTCACTGGTGCAGGCAGCCTGGCCTGTAGCGCTGGTCGCGCCGCCCCGACGAGCCCTCACCGTGGATCACCAGTACGTCCATATACTACTTTATACTTTATTATACTCTAAAGTAAACAAAGCTATTGGTAAATGAACAATGTCTTAGGTTGCAGATGTTCAGCCATTTGTTTATATTATTTCATACGGACTTACGCAGTTTATTATACACAGTATTTTAAAATGAGTTTAAAGAACTTGCATACTATGAGAAATGGCATGGATAATGTAAAACAAATCACTTAAATAAAACATTTGAACAATACATATACAATAAAACACATCGAAAATTTAATTTAACACTGAATTGATTCATGATATTAACTTTTATATATTACAGTTGTTAAATATAAGCAGAGACGCAGAAAAGTTGATTAAGTATGCTACTACGTATGCAAAGGGCTGGGCTGTAGTTAGTAAATGTGTACCATTTTAGGTTAAATATATTTTCATAAAGCTATATATAATTCGTTTTAAAACTAAGTACATCTCGCATTGTTTGCATCAAATTGATACTAGCCTGTTATTTGTTAATGTAAGCACTGTCTAGAACAATTCTATTTGAAATAGAAAGAAAACAACGGTATGGTCATAAAACTTTTATACGCTGAAAACTCGGTGATTAGCTTACAAAATTAGATAACTTTTGGTTTAATTTCCTACAATATGAGAAACTTTTACACTTTGCGATCATTTTCCGCCAACGCTGCTGTACGTGCGTAGGCATTATAAAAGTTCGTTATTGTAACTTGCTCTCGCTAGATGGTTGCGAATAAGTATTCGTGAATGTTAAACTAAAAGTAGCCAAGTCAGCGTCATTGCGCTTGGAAAAGGTTCGTCTATTATAATAAAGTTCTCTTACATACTTTATTCGTATGGTATGCTTGGATACAAGGGTAGGCATGAGCGGTCCCTTTGTGGCTGAACTTAAGTAGGTTACGGTTTTCAATGGAAATTTAGTGCTTGTATTAAAATGTTGAGTATTCAGAGAATTTCTACGATAAACAGCATGATTTATTGTAGCAGTAAAATAGTATTTCATCGTGCAACCTTTACTTAAAAAATGCTGAGTTATTTTTAGAATAATAATGGTGGTATGGTCACAGTTTTATTAAGAAGGTTTAATTGAATACATTGGCTTTTTCCTCGTATAAGTTACCTGGATTTACTGCGCTAAATAGGAAATTACGCTATAAGAAATGACGTTTCGTAATCGTTTTTTTTGTGAATTTATTAATTCCACCTTTTAGTTTCTCTATTGTACTGGGATTGGGATTGGATGGGATTGATGGGATTCATAAAATAACATTGATTATACATATTATTTGCTCAACATATTATAACTATAGACAGGGACTTGGCCAAGCGTTTACTGGAGGCATCAGGTGACCAGAATGTTGGCTTTTATTTTGCACGAAAAATAAGTAATCCATTCTATGTGGTAATGCTGCATTCTGGCCACTTTTCTCTCCACCAAAGGGCTATTTTAGTTTTATCTATTTTAAGTTTTAAGGTATTGTTTAGTTTTTAGGCCTAGTTTAGTATTATGTTTAATTTATATTGTTTATTTTGTATTTACACAGAAATAATTGCATAGTAATAGTTTTTATTTAATATTTTGATATGGAGATTGGAGGTCAATACAAACTAAAACTAAACTAGTTCAACAAATAGAAAGCCAAAAAGACACTGAACTATTTTATAAAAACAGAAAGAAACGTGTCTTTTTGGCTCTTTATTTGTTGTTGGTTGTAAGTTTTAAGGAAAAATCTTAGAGAACGAAAATATGTTTTTGTTATCGTGTACCCAATGTGAATCCTACTTTGAGAAAACTTAGCAAAAATGCGAGAGCAAACATAACATGCTTATCTCTTCTCTCACTTATCAGACATCTCGGACAGTATTTTAGCTAGAAAAGGAACGCATTTGTGTGATAAGTAAAGAATGGCCATCACAAATCTAAATAATGTGTTACCCCCTTTTCGTCTGTAGACCTTTTCAGGTTGTACAAATAAGATACCATCAATACTTATTTAGGAAGCATAAAATACACAAAATATATTATATAATGGTCTAAAGGAACAACAGGGATAAATCATAAACAGGACTGCGTATGTGATCTATCTGCTCAGTTGACATTTTCAAAATCGTTTTATTTTAGTACAACGTGATTCTAATGTGAGTATTCCTAACATTTATGTAAGTTGACAAAATATATTCACAAGCTTAATCTTTAAAAATGCTATGTCATCAACACCCAACGTCTCACTTATCAGTATATAGCAGTCGTGTCAGCAAACAGTAATAAATGGAAAGTGAAAGTGACATTGTGACACGTGTCACTTCGTACATATCTATTAAAATAGTAGAACAATATTTTGTAAGGTCAGCGTTCGACCTACGCTTGCTACATCAGTAATACAGTCAGCAATAAAAGTTACTTATTTCTAAAATATTTAATATACTTCTAAAACTAAATTTTAAACTTGTATGCTTATTAAATTTCTTTATTGACTAAAGCTATTTATATTTATTACTTTTATACGCGATTGTAGCTACATTATTTTTGCTTTAAAATTTCAAGTTTCATTTATTGCAAAGATGACACGGCATTTATTTTAGATAGAAAAGTCAAAAGCCATAAAAATAGACACAGATGTTATAAGGCATATCTACGGCGTAATACTATGCCAGCGCTACGAAATTGTCTCGTCGCACGTCGTAGCATGAAGCGAGAACCAAGTGACAAAATTATATTAGCCACATCGCATATTCCATTGCAATGTATGTCGTACAGCCAACGGCAGGAAATTAGGTGTCTCACAGACAGAGCTCAACATGACCACAGCATCCACACATGTATATTGTACTATGGCAGAGAACTGTACATTGTAACTAACCAGCGACCGGCAACCGCGTCATAAACACTAACTCGACTGGACAATGCACGGTCATTAAGCATTCAGTATCCGCTTCGAACATTAAATTACATTTACCGGCTTTTGATATCCATTTTATGTTCATCTATCTCCGTTTTAAAAACAAAAAGCTATAAACAACAAAGTTGTGTTTCCCGCTTTGTATAAAGTGTCTAACATACGTTTCAATGAAACACGAACTGTATGTGTTGCTTTTACTAATGTTTAGTTTATACTTATGTACCTTTGTATCAGTTTTAAACGTGAATTTCATAGAGACATTTTCTAAGATTTTGAACTGAGGGAGGCTAATGGATAAATGCCCTAAGAAGGATTATCTCCAAAGAATATTGCTTTAGGATTTGCGAGGCAACGACGTGCCGTAAATATTTTCAGATAATAGTTGAAATAAGCTTTTTGTTGGCTTTTGGGTAAGAACAGATTTGTATTCTAAATCGCTTCGTAAATTGTTCTTTTATCGCATAAAGCTTTATGCTTTAGAATGATGGCCAAAACATCTAAAATAAGAGCTAATTTAATTTGCTTGAAATTTAATTGCTTTATTCGTTTAATATAACGCCCAATAATCACATACATAGTATGTACGTACTTTCAGTATTAAGTTATGATAAATCATGTAAAAGTTTTTGTAGACATTTTTTTTTTATTTTCTCGTATTCGATCCGCAAGTGGTTTTTGGTAAAACACTTTTGTTCTATCTTTTTTCTGGTTAAATTTGATGTTATTTGTGCAAAAACAAATGTTTTAACAATTACTTACAGTTGTAAGGTACCGAAAGGTGCGAGCAATAAAGGTTTAAGGGAACCTTTCATAAATCAACGCTTACAAAACTCCAGCAAAACGGTATTCAGTGTTCAGGATCCAATCTCGTTTCTATAAAACTTTGCAGGAATCCATATCAATCATGGTATATTGTTTGACAGAAATAAATCTGCCGATGAACGGCGCCGAGGTCTTTGTTTTAAGCCTTACTGTCATGGTGACAATAAGCCGACGGTATTTTATGATCTGTTCCAAGCCGTGGAGATCAATAGAAGTGGCAATTTACGCGTTCAAAGCCTTTTCGGAATCCAAATTACAGTACTATTCTTTATTGTAGGAGTAGCAACTTTTTATGGATGCTTGTTTTGAACTAGTATTTTTCAAGCATTGTTATTTTTTTTAATTATTTCGAATTTTATATATGTCCAGTGATTTTGTGACAACGTAGAAATAATATATAAATATAAAAAAATATAAATCAATTGCTGTTCTTTGTCTCGCTAAATCTCGAGAACGGCTGGGCCGATTTAGCTGATTTTGGTTTTAAAATGTTTGTCGTAGTCTAGGAAAGGTTTAAATGGTAAGATAAAAAGTATTTTATTGGACAGGGTTAGGATGTAAAACTATTAATCCGTGCGAGTCAACTAGTATTTCATAAGAATAGCTATACTTATTACAATAAATTCGATCCTTGTGTTATATATATATGATACAAGGATCGAATAATATATATATATATATATATATATATCAGATATAAGATAAACTATAAGAAGAAGATAACAGCAACGCTTCATAGCTTTGATCGTATCTGTAGGCTGCTTTAATCCGCATTAAGCCACTTTCAGTATGAGCTAATATTAAAAACTTCTACTCGTTTATAGTTTCTGTTTTCATTAATAGAGGATTAAAACGATGCTTTGATCTTACGTTATAACTATATTTTATATCGCTGTGTACACACAATTTTATCTGTGAGATAACAAAATGTCCTTTTTTTATTGTTTGATAGGTTTTAGTTTGACCGCTGCCTCACCTGATGGTAAGTGACGATGCGGTCTAGGATGTAACATGCTTGCCTAAAAGATACCTGTACACTTTGGATTTGAAGACTCAAGACTTTGTTCTCTGTGTAATATACTAACTATACTAACTTTTGACTGGCTCGATAGCTCAGTTGGTAGTATCCCTGCCTTCTAAACTGCAGGTCGTGGGTTCGATTCCCACCCAGGACAAACATTTGTGTGATGAACATCGATGTTTGTTCTGTGTTTCTGGGTGTTTATATTGTATTCTATGTATGTATTTACAAACAAAAAAGTATCTAAGTATTGTATCAGTTATCTGGTTCCCATAGCACAAGCTTTGCTTAGTTTGGGGCTAGATGGCGCTGTGTGAAATGTCCACACATATTTATATATTTAAAATATATGCAGGCAGCCGGGTTGTGCGTAGGTTGCAACCTATATAACCATAGGCCTTCAGCATGTCCACACCGCGCCGTATCTGGAACAAGAATGTCCGTAGTACACCGAGCGGTCCCTTTTTATAGCCAGATGGGTAGGGAAGCGATGACAAATGCCGGTGTTGCCACTGTAATAAATTTAAATGCTGCCACAGAGTAAATTACGGTACAGCCCGTTGCGCATAGAGTTTATAACTGGACGTTGCCGCCGACATAATACAAAAGTAGCTTAAATCAACATTAGTTTCGTCCACTGCTCTGAATCTTCATAGAGAAGATCTAGCCCGTTCTTTTGTCCATAGACAAGGCCTAACAAATAGAAAGTGAACAACTAGAACGAGATAGATGAACAATGAACAAACATGAAATATTGTGCTCTGACTTTAGTTCATTCACTATGACTGATTCATCAAAGAGCATATTGGTTATATGCTCTACGTTTTGATTCATAACAAAGTAGTCTGTGATTGTATTTAGTATCCTCTACTTGGTCTGTGGTTTCGTCCATTATTTCTTCATAGCACGTTATAAATTGAAATAAATAGCTACGAAAAGTACGTTTAGAGTGTAGTTCACGCTCGGGAACAAATGACATTACTCGACCCTGAGTGGGGCCGTGGCTCACATCTGGGATCATGTGTTCCGCGTGCATAATGGACGAAAACGATCGGGAACACCTAATATTATTTGACGCTTTCTCCTAAAACTCAGACACAGAATAAGATAAAGCATCGAGGACAGCAATTCTATAAATTGCTGTCCTCGATGCTTTGACTGGCCCGATAGCTCGGTTGGTAGTAGCCCTGCCTTCTGAACTGTGGGTTGTGGGTTCGATTCCCACTCAGGACAAACATTTGTGTGATGAACATAGGTGTTTGTTCTGTGTCTGAGTGTCATATTGTATTCTATGTATGTATTTACAAACAAAAAAGTATCTAAGCATTGTATCAGTTATCTGGTTCCCATAGCACAAGCTTTGCTTAGTTTGGGGCTAGATGGCGTTGTGTGAGATGTCCACACAATTACATATTATTAGTATCACACTAATATTATAAAGGCGAAAGTTTGTATGTGTGTATGTTTGTTACTCCTTTACGCGGAAACGGCTGAATAGATTTGAATGAAATTCGGTACCAAGGTAGCTTATACACTGGATTAACATATAGGCTAAATTTTATCCCGGAAAAGTGAAATTTTCCCGTGGGATGAGTAAGTAATTAAAATACTTTTTATCAGCGGGTGAAACCGCAGGGCGCAACTAGTAAGTAATAAAATCTATCAAATTGCTAAATATCACAAGTTAGACTATCACCTCATTTGTAAGGTAAGACAAAGCAATTTCTGTGCAGTCTCAATAAACCTTATAATAATATCTTCAATCTCATACCTATCATCACCACTCACAGAATTATGAGTGACTTTTATAAGACAATGCCCGTCTGTAAAGTTAAGTTAAAGTTTGATTGACATGCGTATTCAAACGTTTACATTAGTAAAACTATAACTTCTTTAGTTCCATCTATCAGCCAGTATAAATTAAATAAATAAAAAAATGTGTGTTTTAGAGCACACGACTGAAGTAAAACTTCTTTAGTTTAGCTCCATCTATCGACCGGTATAGCTTTGTTTTTGCTTTGTTTAATGATAATGTCGCCATCTTGACAATTGTAAATTGTCATTTTACCGGACATACCAACATAATAATACAAATTTTTAACTTTTTTATGTTGACAATGAAGATCTACGTGAACTGACATAAACTTCCGCTCACCTCGCATTCACCAGCTTACTCCTCAAAAACAATATAATTGACAAACATATATAGATGATCATCTCAAGAAATCGGTTTAACCCCTTTTAATAAAAGGATATTATGTTATACATCCAATACTATTTACCAGAAATACCAATATAATAAAAAAAAAAGTCATTTGTAACTTTGTTATGTTGCCAATAGTGATCTACGTTATCCAACAACTTTAAAGTTCCATTTGCCTCGTCATGCATTCACCAGCTTACTCCTCAAGTCAAGCGTGCGTAAAAAAGTTTTACTTCAAAAATCCCTGACTATAATGTAATTGGTAAAAATTATAATAGGCGGCTAAAGTCAAAACTCAGTCACATGTTTTCAATTTTTCAGAACAATGAGAAACACCTTTTGCTTATTTTGAAATCCAGACACGTTATTCTGTGGCAATGGGTAACGTATGTATATTTCGCTTCACTATTACGTATCAGAGCCCCTAAGGAGAAGGACACGATTCAGATACGCCACGGATACTGACAAGATAAATATGATCTTCCCATTGAAAACGGAAAACGAAATCCCAAGTCATGGATGTGAAATAATAGGAAGAAGTCTATTGTCTTTTTTTTATGTTTTGGCTCCACACTTTTATGTATTTAGCCAGTGTCAAGTAATTGATAATTTTTGAAGTTATCGATATTTACGCAAATATGTATCAAGTCACAGTCGAAGTCATCAAGTCAAGTCATAGTCTAGTCAAAGTCATACTCCTAGTAAAGTGGTGGCAACTTTACTTGAAGCCTCTATGGAGTTTTGGAAACAACACGAAAAGAAACGTTTCACAGTCATTTTACCACTTTCCCACACTCATGCCTGTAATCCAGCACTTAACGAATAAAATGCCACCAATTTTATGCACTAATACTGAAAATAACACAAGTTTTGGAAAATAATACAATGCGGTGATACGATCTTTTTCGTTTTCCCGCCAAAACTCCTCAAGAACCTTTATTCCCCATCGGTGGTCGGTTCTGCTAGCGAAGTATTATTATTTTTTATATTAGAGAATGATGTGACGAGCTAGTCGTTCACCTTATGTTAAGCGACACGGCCGTCCATAACAGAACAGTGTCACTTGAAACTCCAAAATATAAAGTTTCGCGTGACACTGCACTGCGCACATCATCCTGAGACATCAGCACAGTCTGGTAATAAGATTGTGACTGACTCGACTGTGAGATCAGATAATAAAGTCTCAATTGCCCAGTAATTTCACTAGCTACAGTGCCCTTCAAACCGGAACACAGTAGTGGTTGCACACTACTGCTTGGCGGCAGAATAACTGGCAAAGCGGTGGTACCTAGACGAACTTAGCAGAAAAGTCCAACCACCTAGTATGTAGCTTGCCCATTCCTATTTCGCCTTGATGGTTTAAAAGCTATATCTGTGCCTAGAGTTCTCCTGACGGGTCTTCTCATTTCGTATTTCACGCAAGAAAACCCCGAGCATAGCCCTAGTTGGTTGTGTGACTTTGAGCTTACTAATGAGGCCAACAGTAAATAAATATATTTTATTTCGTTCTTTCAGTAAAAGAACTCATCTCAGTCACGTTTGATAGATTTAATTTAATGTAAAGCTTTCAATTTTAATCTCCTGCGCGCGGACTTTTTGGATTCCAATGATTGTATAAGTTTATTAACATAAATTACAAAATAAGTGCTTGTTTTAAATAATTTTCCTATCGAAAAATAGAAAATATATATATAATTAAATTAATTGAGTTTTAGTAGGGAACTGTATGTTTAACTTTTTATCATACATTGTAATGTATAGATTAAAACACTTCGTCAGCACCGTTATAAATTCCTTAGAGAAAGTTATTAGAAACTGGAAAAATCCATGTAATACAATATAGTATTATTAGTATTAAAGCTTTATTCGGTCTCTTTATCGCACTAAATAAATACAGCCAAATATATCTAAATACATATAACTCAAAGGTGACTGACTGACATATATAGTGATCTATCAACGCACAGCCCAAACCACTGGACGGATCGGTCTGAAATTTGGCATGCAGGTAGATGTTATGACGTAAGCATCCGCTAAGAAAGGATTTTTGAAATTCCACCCTTAAGAGGGTGAAATGGGTGGTTGAATTATTTTCCCATAGGCCACGCCGCGGGCGAAGCTGCAGGCAGAAGCTCGTTTATCTATAAGCTTTAAAATCTTTGCATAAATTGTTGTTTGGCTACTGGATGTATTTGTAAAGAATAATAATTAAATTTTATTTTTTAAATGATTTCTGTTTATCATTCTGTGTTCCGTTGGATGTCTTCAACGCTCAATGTTGGTTGATCAACCGATAAGTACTTTAACACACACAAGAAAATTTTATAAGTTAATAATGTTGGTCTGTATATCTGTCTATTCATCTGAATCCTGTACAGCCTTACAACCAACCAGCCCTTCTCTTCCATTTTAGACAAGACTTGCATGCAACTTTATTGAAATTTTCACGTGTAGCAAAAAAAATACATTTCCTAGTCACGTCGACATTTTTTACTACAACCTGAAAACTTTATGATAAATACCTAGACAAGTATTATATCAATAAAATCAAGCGATATAAACTCTATACTAGATACTGATATATATAATATATACTGGACTACTATAATAGATCCTGGACCCTAACTAGGTATCCTTATATATAGGAACCCAGGAATTACAATGACCATCCCACAACACCCAAACACAGAACAAGTATTTGCGTCTATATACATAGTTCATAGTAAATAGTTTCTGTTTGCTTGATGTTGCGTTAACTATCCGTCAGGAAAACTGATGGATGTATTTCGCACTGAATATACATACAAGGACCTTACGATCTTACGTCATTGGAAACGCTCTACTGATATCGTTAGAACTTAGACTTGATTGCCAATAGAAATGCTCACAGTTGTGACGTAAGTAAGCAAGTGGAATACTCGGCTGATAATAAAAGAGGATGACATCGTTAATATAAAAAAGTATCTAAAACAAAAATTTCTCCAATCTCCAATTTAAAAAGTCTCTAAAAGTAGTTCTCTCGAGAAATGTAGCTACGTTTTTGAGTTTAATTCAACTGCCGGGGCGCTACCGCTCGCCGCTCGCATAAATATTATTTCGCATAATGCTTGCGAAGATAGGATTTTTTCCATGGCCATGAATCATAGAAGATAACTTTATGTTATACTTTATTCCTAAACTAGAGTTAGGCCGCAGTTTCACCCGTCGGTCCTTCATATAATAGGGTTAAATTCTCAAAAACACTCTCTTATAGTACGCCATAGCCATAAAAGGTAGAAAGTATCCTAACTTCAAGTCCCCTAGGTCCAGTGGTTTGGTCAATACTTGTCGGTCATAATGCTTAAAATGCATGGTCTCGTTTTTGCTCCTGACATTTTACCTCAGCAATAATTTGACTGGATTGTTTGAAAGTTTATAAGTGAATTTATTGTATGACAGATAACATTCATTCAACCTGAACAGTCCTTCCGGGCTTTATATATCATATTATTTTTATGTCTTCACATAAAACGTTGGCAGAGCAAGAGTAGCCGTCATCTGACAACCATCCCGCCGCAGTAAATTTACTGCTTTGCTAATAAAATGTACGGTCATAAATATTTTACACTGAAAAAGGACTTTGCTCCCCGATTAGTGAGTGATATTTTAAATTCCATTGCTTGATATTTGTATTTTGGCGCATTTGTTGAGACAGTTCTATAACATGTACGTAACATATTCTATAACCATATATACCAACGCCTCGTATGCCTTTTGATATTGAAGCACTCAGACCTTTGAAATGCAAAGCTTAATGCAAATGCATTGCGCTACGTCGTGATGTGTTTTAACAATATTTTATAACTAGTAAGCACTTTACTATACCGTATCATAAGCGATTAAAGCTATTAACTCTCGAAAAACTTTCTTTTGTATGCAATAAACTAGCTCGGCCTGTGATGCGGTTACCATAGCTAGTCTATCCCGTTAATGAATTGCAACCGTTGGAAACACATGACATAAGCTTAAAACCACAAGTTTTAAGGTCAACGAACCACAAATTGACTAACGAATACTAATAAATATTAAATCGATACTCACCGATATCACAGCCGGTATTATGTAAATATAGTTGAGACTCGTCGAGCTCTCTTTGGCTGAATAAATGAGACGGAAGTAATGTACTGCTACTGCTACCACACCTGTTTTGCGGTTTTCTTACCAATGTCAGTAAAATTTACTGACTGAATATTTAATATTAGCTTTGAGTGTTGAGATTCGAGGTCAAAAGACTTTGGGTACTAGTATAGTATTATATTACCTGTGCTTTGGTAGTTAAAATTGATCCAAAAGTGATAACTCACACTGGGAGTGTGAGCTGCTGGTACCTACGTTTTAGTTAGCTGTAGCTAGTGAAAACACTGGGCAAATGAGACTTTACGACCATGGCATTCCGTAACATAAAAAATTGCCAAACATTCGGTCCAATTAACCACGGTGACCCTTCGTATACCCTGAATATTAAAAGCATAGGAAAATTAAAGGTTCTATCTTCCATTTTGGAAATGAGTAAATGACGATAACTTTATTCAACAGAAACATTAATATGTTCAGGCAATCTATAAATAAAAATTTACAACTTATAAAACATTATTTACAAAATAAATATGCTATCCAACTCACTACCGCGTGGTAAGGTTCCCAGAATTCTGGCAGCATTATCTCGCTGAATTAGAAGACTTAGCTTCTGAGCGAATTACTCGTTTGTGCCAGCTCTGGGATCCCCCGAGGCAAGAACCAATCTAGTTGAAACTTGTCGAATTTTTTTTTTGTATCAGATGACCACTGGCCTAATGTTTCTACGGCCAACGCAACAAACTCGTGATTTGCGCTGACCTGTGCGTATTTGCGCCGTTTTTTCATTTGCGCTAGGATTAAAATATAATCTATAAAACTACAAGTTCTTATATTTTAAGCCTATGAACTAACTATACTATGAACTAATAAATTTCTAAAACCATTATCTTATTAATCACTTTCAGGGATCTCTATAAATAAAGTATATTTTTATGCATTACCTATGTTTCCATTACCGAAGTGCAAATGTTGTTTGGTAAACTTGATCTCCACGATCATAAAACTGTTTTCTAAATGGTAAATGAAAAAGTCGAAGAAAAAACAAAATTAAAACCGTCTGTCTGTATTCACAGAGTATCTATGAGATCTGTTCGAACGTAGTTTTTTCGGAGTAGACTCATTTTGTTTAATCATAAGAAACCTATAAGTTTGGCGCTTTTGCTGATGGTAGCAGAACTTCGAGAATACTACATTCGCAAAAATTTATTTTTTCATGACTTTTCTTAAGCTGTGTGTACAGTGAAATAACTATATTGAGAAGAGCTACAAACCTCCGCAGGCCACCACAGCGAATACACACAAATAGATTGTTATAGATCCATCAAGAAGCGCATTGGGGCGAGAAGATTTGATACTCGCTCGCTGGAAGTCACTGCCAAATTTTATTACCAGCCTATTGTAAAGAAAGTACAAGATTTGAATAAATGGATTACTTATGGGATCACTTTTATGTCTTTCCATTTGTCTGCTGTGTGTCGGAACGGCTAAAAGTATTAAGGGTAAGGATATATCAATATATAATGACAAGTTGCGCCCCGCGGATATTTTAATTATTTGCTCATCCCACGGGAAAATTTCACTTTTCCGGGATAAAATGTAGCCTATATGTTAATCCAGTGCTATAAGCTATCTTGGTGCCGAATTTCATCCAAATCCATCAGCCGTTTGAGCGTGAAAGAGTAACAAACAAACAAACTTTCGCCTTTATTATATTAGTGAGATGAGATGAAAACACGGCCTCTGTGATAAACACAAGTCTTTAAATGTATATGTCGGCAGAAACGGGTTCTGCGTAGGTTGCAACCTATATAACTATAGGCCTTCAGCATGTCCACACCGCGCCGTGTCTGGAACAAGAATGATCTGTAGTACACCGAGCGGTCCCTTTTTATAGCCAGATGGGTAGGGAAGCGATGACAAATGCCGGTGTTGCCACTGTAATAAATTTAAATGCTGCCACAGAGTAAATTACGGTACAGCCCGTTGCGCATAGAGTTTATAACTGGACGTAGCCGCCGTCATATACAATCAAAAGATGTGTCATTTTATCCTGGAAAATTGTATGTCTATCCGCAGGACACAACTTGCCAAGGATGATTGATGGAACATAGGAAATGTCAAAATATGTGCAGATAAACATTTTGAAAAAATATGTAATTTCAAATTTTTACTTGCACTCTTCACATCACTTTGGCTACAGCATTTTATAAATAACCTAAAATACAGTACTTCCCTATGCCATAAATAAATGAGTTATCTTACCTGACCACAAAGGTAATAAAACTAGGCAATAACTTTCGGCGTAAAACTTGATTCCAAAGCAACAGATGGTACCGCAATTTTCTCTTCGTACTGGATATGAGCAGCCGAATTTCTTTTCGATGGAGAGACTTGTCAGCTGCTTGACCCGGAACATAAAAAGAAATATCAACATTTTGTGGGATATGTGACGTGTCGCTTCGCTTGGCTACATCCCAACTTATTCGGCAGAAAAATATGTGATTGCATAAAACTGCTCAAATCTTCATTTGGAAGATTTGGGACCATGGTGAAAAAGTAAACTCCTGATAGGCATGAATGGCCCGATAGCTCACTCGGTAGACTTTCCTGCCGCTGCCCTCTAAATTGGGGGTTGTCGGTTCCATTCCTACCCAGGACAAACATTTGTGTAATTTACATCGATGTTTGTTTTGTGTCTGATAGGTATTTATAACAAAAAAAAAGTATTGTATCAGTTATATCGTTTCCATAGTACATGCTTTGATTAGTTTGGTGCTAGATGGCGCTATGTGAAATGTGTACAGATATTTTTTTTAACGTGATATACCTTCATGAATCGAATCGTCACTTAATATCAACTGAGTTGGCCTATTAGTACATTAAAAATACAAATTTATAAAATAGTAGTCATAGGGTCTATTTTAGTTATGCTTCAAAATATATATAGCGTATGTATGTCAATGAGTATTATTTTATACTCAAACCTAGCCCATTATTCTTATCAAACGTTCGGGTTTGTGTTTTCACAATAATGATATAATAAAATACCATAAATACTTGTAAACAAATGGTTAATAGGAATTTTAAACCTATTTAAAAAACGCCATTTTTCCTTTTCTCATTACAACACAACTATGAAAGCCTCTTTATGTCCCGATTGAGCTTAAGATATAAATGCTACTAATTATAGTTAGTGATTATGATAGATCTTGTATCTCCATGTTTTTCTATGAACAAAATGATGTAAGTGGTGGACATTAAGGTACTCGATCATTACTCAATAGGCTTCTGTGTGAAAAAGCGGTGCAAATGTCGATAACATCACTATAGAGACAGAGATCGGCTTAGTAGGCAGTATTAGTTTTAGTTATGATAGGTATAGAAAAAGTATAGCTAATATAAAAGTAGCGGTTACATATTTGAGCCGTTTGGTGTTGAGACCCTGGGTCCTTGGGGGCCGGGAGCTCATCGCGTTTTCAAAAGTTTATCAGAGCGTCTGGTCGACGCGACGCGTGACCAAAATGCTGGCACTTATTTGGCACAACGAATAAGCATTGCAATTCAACGGGGCAATGCTGCCAGCATGTTGGGTACGCTACCTACTGGTAGTGGGCTGGAGCATTTGGACTGTCTATAGGTCATCACGGCCAGTATATTGTCCAAATATTTTTTTTTTTGTAGTAGTAGTATTAGTAGTAGGTAGTTTTTAGTATTAGTTATTAAATCATTGTAGTATTTAGAAAATAAAGGCAATTTCCCGTGTTAAAAAAAATATAAAAGTTATGTAAGCCGATACTGTTGGTCCCCCTACCAACATTTGAAGTTTGAAGTAAAAAAAATAAAAAAACCAAACTTTCTACCTATAAACTTTCACATAATTTAGGCCAGGAAAAACCTTGGCGAATCGCCAAAACTTAACTATAGGTAGGCCTTTTCTCTAACCATTCATCTCCCTCGAAAAACAACATTACTTTGAGCTAAGAGAAGATTTATGTAACAGCCATATCTACCAAAAGGGAGGTAGGTGTACAAAACCTACCAAAAGGGAGGTTCAAATACCTACCAAAGCGAAGCAAACACTGAGGTAGGTATTTAGAGTAATTGCTTGTAAGCCCGGAATCCAGGGATTCCCGGCTTTGTCTTCATGTATAAAAAGTGGGACGGACAAGGGAATCGGGAGGATGTTATGTATTTGGATCCAAAATGTCAGTCTTCATTTGTTTTTTATAGTACACATTACTCTCAGTCATAGCTAGTGTGAGTTTGAGGTTTTAGACCCGGACCGGCTGATCAAAAACCTACTGCAAAAATCTAATTTTTTATTTGCCCCGATGAAAGTGTCGGGTTGAAATTAGTAGGTCTGCGAAAGAATCGAACTACGGATCCAATGACCAGCGGCCTTTGAGCGTTGCAATTTGTACTAACAGAATTGCCTTGTTATTACATAACGTAATTAAAGCTAAAAATAAGATAATTATGGTATAAAATCTCCTGAAATTTCCTATAAATCACTTTTTGTGCTCTCCGCCACAACAACGCGTTAATCGATCGTTCCTGTTGATTTATGTAAATTGAAGTAAAAAAAAACGTAGCTGGTAAAATATCACATACAAGTACCTACTATGGATACGTTTTGCACTTTGTTTTTTTTTTATAATTTTATATTATTGTCATATTTCTAGTGTAATATTTATTTATGATAATATTTTAAGGCATTTTTAGTGTTATATTTTATTACATATAACTTATAGAAATTTGGATCCTCGCCTACATCCCTCTTTTTCAAACTATGGGTGGATGACTGGTTAAAAATGCTTTAGCAGTAAATCCTCTGTTTGTTCTTTATTTAGGGCAATAAAAAAAAAAAAACAGCCCACTGCTGGGATACGAACCTTTTCTCACAGGGAGAGAGTGTAGGGTATAAACCACTACGCTGGCTAAATGGCACTAAGTGGTTAAGTGGCTAAGTGGCTACGTGGCTAAGTGGCTACGTGGCTAAGTGGCTAAGTGGCCAAGTGGCTAAGTGGCTAAGTAGCCAAGTGGCTAAGTGGCATGTCTAATTTGCCACGTGATTTCCAATTTTGTAATTTTTGAACATGCCGGTTGCCGCACGATGTTTACCCTCGCCATTGTAAGAGAGTGCAAATTCCGCACATCACTTAAAAGTCATTGGCCAAACGGAATTTGAACCTGAGTACGCCGGTTTGAAAGTCTGCACTCGCACGGTATACCTTTGTTACGTTGAGGCATTCTCAATCTCTTGTTTTGTGTGCAAACATAGACTTGGTTCAGTTTGGATTTTTACCATATTACAAGTTATTCCGTAAATATAGATCAAGTATAAAAAAATTGTGAAAATTACACAAAAAAGCCAATATCTAAACAAACGCTTTTCACTCATTATTTATTAGTAAATTGAGATATCATTTATAGGGTTGGCTCATTTTACTCTTCCTCTAATGAGTTTAGCCTGAACCATGCGGGCAGAGCCCTAATTGGAGACACCTGATACCGTTGATGGACTCTGTAACCTTTTCACATATTAACGCACAGACAGAGAATGCGGTCAATTGCTCACAGATAGTTCTTTGTGTCGGGGTTGGATGCAGAAAAGAGACACAAAAGAGACAAAAGAAACGAAACATCTTCTAAGCAAACAAGGACAATGACCACGGGATGGACAGCAATCGAACTCAAAATCACCAATTGAAACAAACTGTAACAGCTGTGCCAGCGATCCAAGGCCTTAAGGTCTTCACTCTGTTACTTTAAGGATTGGAAGGGATTGGCTTGAGTAGATGCTGGCAGGGGGAAATCCACAATACACTGTAACCATTCAGTATATCAGTGCATGCAGGTCTTACCACCCCGCAAATGGAATAAGAACATTTTTTTATGTTAAGGAATGACATGACGAGCTAGTCGTTCGCCTGATGTTAAGAGACACGGCAGTGGCTGTAAAGTACATTAGAGTTTCCCGTGACACTGCACTGCGTACGTCATCTTGAGACATCAGCGCAGTCCTCATTTGCCCAGTAATTTCACTAGCTACAGTGCCCTTTAAACTGGAATACAGTAAGAAAAAAAGAAAGAATAATGTTTTTATACAAAACATCAGCCAATAAATAAAAAGCTAAGTAACTTGCTTGCGCACTACTGTTTGGCGACAGAATAACTGGCAAAGCGATAGTACCTACCTAGACGAACTCTGTAGAAAATAAGGTACAGTTATAATCAGAAATATAGTGAGTAGTGTTGATGATAAAATAAAGTTTACTATAGCCAATTTGCACACACACGAGCTTTTAATTCATTTCTTATTAAGAAATGGCATAATACAACATACATATATATAAATTATACCTACATACGGTGTTCAAGGATTCGCCTTCGTCAAGATAAATAAAACCATATATTAATGGCATATTTAATTATCTTAGTGAATTATTAGACAGACAGAAATAAAGGGTTGCTTTCTTGGAGTGTGGATATTCACGGTTGAATTGTATTTTCTGTGTACAACTGCAATAAAAACTAGTCTATAGATAATTATTGAAGTACTGTGATCTTCTCAAACATACTTGGAGACGTTATTATATACTATGGTCTTCTCAATCAAACACTACGACGTAGTACGAAGTAGACGTTATTGAAATATGGTCTTATCCATTATTGGGTTGAATTTCCAAAAATCCTTTAGGCTTAACTTCCCGTATTTTGGAGAACTCAACTCATTGTTACGCCACAAAAGGTTTTCCAATTAACTGACTTCTGTAATTTCGGCGTTGATGATCTCTTGAATAATCAGTGTGTCTTTATAACCATACGAGCTTCTGCCCGCAGCTTGGCCCGCGGCGTGGGTTATGGGAAAATAATTCAACCACCCACTTACTAGGTGGTAGGACTGTTCTGCAAAGTTCGTCTAGGTAGGTACCACCGCTTTGCCAGTTATTCTGCCGCCAAGCAGTAGTGTGCAAGCACTACTGTGTTCCGGTTTGAAGGGCAATGTAGCTAGTGAAATTACTGGGCAAATGAGACTTTATGATCTGATGTCACAGTCGAGTAATCTTACCAGACTCTGCTGATGTCTCAGGATGATGTGCGCAGTGCAGTGTCACGGGAAACTTTACATGTTGGAGTTAGAGTGACACTGTTCTGTTATGGGCGGCCGTGTCACTTAACATCAGGTGAACGACTAGCTCGTCACATCATTCAATAACATAAAAAAAACCATTTCACCCTCTTAAGGGTGGAATTTCGAAAAATCCTTTCTTAGCGGATGCCTACGTTATAACATCTACGTGCACGCCAAATTTCAGCCCGATCCGTCCACTGGTTTGGGCTGTGCGTTGATAGATCCCTATGTCAGTCAGTCAGTTAGTATTCACCTTTGAGTTATATATATTTAGAAGGTAGTAGGAATAAGTTCATCGATTTGATATAAAGGCGCTGGCCTAGTATAATTAAATAAGCACGCACACACAGTAGCTGGTAGGGGTAACTCGTTTTACTTTTTCTCTAATGAGTTTAGCCGGGGCGGGCAGGCCATGACTGTGGGCGGTAATTGGCTACACCTGGCACCCCTAGCGGACACCAGTAACGAGTGTATATTGCGAAGGACCGAGCTACGTTCAATATCAACAAAAAGACTTTTTATATGCTATAGTTGGCAAATAAGTGTACGGCCTACCTGATTGTATATGGATCAGTATAATATTATCATCAAAGTGATCATTAATACAAAGTTTCTTTCTATCTTTCTACCTTTAGAGTTGTTCGTTAAACTTTAAAGATTTTATTTAGTAGATAAATAACAGCACAATTTTTCATATTGTAAAGATAAAACGGGTCTATTCGCGCACAAAAATTATCAAAACATTATTTTGACTAACCTTTACGTTTCGACCAAGTTAGTCAAAATAATGTTTTGATAATTTTTGTGCGCGAATAGACCCGTTTTATCTTTACAATATCAGTTCAAGTCGTGAAAGTTTATAAAGCACAATTTTTGTTCATTGCAAAAATTTTCGTCATTTTATATAACAGCATACCTAAATGTATCTAACAAGAATATTGTCCAAAAACACAGAAAACTTACACGATAGAAATGAACACAGTATAGGTAGGAACTTTAAACCCGGGAAAATTAAGCATTTCTTCGGGAAAAACAGATAAACTTGAAACCGCGGGGCACAACGTAGTAGTAGTTATAAATAGATATAAATAGACACATCTTCGCTGTGCTCACCAATGATGAAAGCATTCAAGTTATATTATTTCTACTAGTGCACTCTAAAATGGTCCGATTCACTTTTTAGGTAGAGACCTAAAAGGAATCGAAAAATTTTAGCTTATTATGTCGAAATTTGCCTTAGCACATCCTTATGTCATGCTTTTTGGCTCATGAAATTCGTCAAGCTAATTGTAAATCCGACCTCTATTGTTTCTTTTTAATGAATGGCCTTTGCTGATGACGTGGGAAATTCAGCAAAGTTTTCCACCGTCTTTTACAGACGGACATAAATTGTGATTTGTTAGAGAAGCTGTCATTGGGTTTTGTATTTATAATTTATCTACCTATATGAACAATGATTTGACACAAAGCAAGTAAATAATTTATTCTGTAGTCACTCTATAAATGACTCGCCTACCATGAAACAAACTCGGAAAAAATTACATTCGAAAATAAAGAACTTGAAAAACATTGTGTCGGTATCATAATTTTTTTTTTTTGCCTAATTTTACAAGAGCTTGGGCAATAATTAGAACCATGCGACAATTACTGGCCTCGAATGGGACAGTGATGTCTCATCTGAGGCTACTTTATGTTTACCTAAACGAGGGTAAAACACCAAGGGACTCCTTGATGACTTTGATTCGCAGGTGTCCCACTTTGTACTTACCAAAATATGGATAGAAACAAGGTTTTAAACAAATGATAAGTTCTTGTCGTAAATGGGAGTATATGGCTTCGGCCAATATAGCTAGCTCACTGCCACTTCAGTTTGCGAATTATGTGGCTTACGTTTTCTGAGACACTCCAAGCTATTCTCTATTCTCTGAGCAATTTTAAATCGTCCGTCTAGTTGAATCAGGTCTCAGCTCTGAGAATCACAACAGATGGACGCATATAGGTTTCTTTTTTGCTAATACTGTTGGTCTCTACCGACCATTACAGCGTCACCAGGACGCATATAGGTTTAAAAAACAAGATAGGAGGTACGAGGTAAGAAGTGCAGCTCTCTGTTTACTCTATAGAGAGAACTGCATCGAGTCTTCCCGGGGGTACGTGTTCACGTACCCCCGGGTTTACGTACTTTTATAAGGTTCGTGTCAACTAGGCACTCCAAATACTGAACGCTCAATGGTTGCAGTGCTGATCACCAGCTGTCTTCAACCACTGAATTTCGTGTGATGACTTTATCCGAGTTCGACAAACGTCTAAAGAGATAATTGTAATCTTAAGAGCTGTCAAACTTTAGTGCAAACAGGCGTAAGTGTCCAATAAAGTATAACAAGTTATATGTTATAGTATAAACTGCACATTTTTTTTATTTATGGCAAAATGGGCGTGCGTTTGACAACAACTCACCTGATGGTAAGTAACGAAGTTGTCTAAGGTGGAGCACGCTTGCCCATTGCACATTCATTAGATAGAATAATTAGGTAAGTTATCGGCATAATATAATAAGAATGATTCTTCGTAGATACTTTCCTCGTAGAACCGCTTTTGAAAAATGCTGGTTTTTATTCCTTGCTTATAAATTATCTTTTATTAAGCCTTGGCTAACTATGCGTTTTATGTCACGATATTTAGCTTCGTAACTGGACAGATCTTTTCAGCCAGCATTTTGACGATGTCATATTTTATTCATTAAAAGTTAAACGTTGATATTTTACATCACGCAACAGTTTTAGTTAAAGCTTATATGGAAAGATCGTTAGTCGTACATAATTGAAGGTCTAAGGATAATTCATCATTTCAGGACGTTCACTTGGGCCTTGAATGCTTGCGTGCGGAAAACTTCTGAATGAAAGGGGTGAGAACAATCTGCGAACGATCCGTATTTACGTGTATTCGGAATTCACTAATTAGTCCGTTCGTAATATAAACGTGTAGGTACATATTTAATTTACCATGTACGTACCTACGTAATAAAGTAATTAAATTACAAAATTAAAAT
This sequence comes from Ennomos fuscantarius, assembly GCA_905220475.3. Classification (NCBI taxonomy): domain Eukaryota; kingdom Metazoa; phylum Arthropoda; class Insecta; order Lepidoptera; family Geometridae; genus Ennomos; species Ennomos fuscantarius. The sequence continues at coordinate 4,868,969 of HG992026.1, read as the reverse complement.
TTAATTATTATTATGCTCAGTGACAGCCTCTGTGGTGTGGTGGTTGAGCAGGTCGGCTCATAACCCGGAGGCGGCAGGTTCGACTCCCAGGGCAGGACAAATAAGCACAAAAAAGCGCTAATACTTGTTCCGAGTCTGGTTGTTGTGGGACCATGGTAGTACCTGGGTCCCTAGACAACGGGAATCCTAGTTAGGGTCCACGATCGTGTAAGTGATTGTTGGGCGTTATTATTGTAATATAATATATTATATTCTACAATTGAAACAAGAAAATAGGATTATTGGATACATTAATTTAAGAAAATAGGACATTATGTTTATAATAATAATAACGGCCAACGATCACTGACATAGATCCTAGACCATAACTAGGAATCCTAAAAATTTTAAACTTTACAAAGCCCGTCAAAACCACAATTGTACTTAGATACCACCACAAAGCTTTATCGATTTAAAAAAAAAAACTGTTTTTTGTGAAAGTAATTTTATGTGCAAGGAAGTTCCTCGGTGGCAAATTATCAAATTAGCGGCGTTTGCGTTGTTCAGTATCAGTCAGCTAGCATAGTGTTCTTCCACCGTAGGTAGGTAAATTAGATAGAGGTACCTACTCCAATGTCTAGGGTAGGTATCTGATAGTTTATTCTATTATAGTATTCGATCGTAGAAGTATCTATTCTGTGATAGTATTGGATGAGTATGAATAAGCGCGGTCAAGCGAGACGGAACTATCTCCCGTTCTAATAGCTCATTCAACAATAAAGGCGCAATTTGCGGAAAAACAAAAGACGTTGAGTGGATGGGGATTGAATGTTTATTTTTTCCTTGTGTTGAGTATTGATGCCATAATCCAATCGCCTGATGATCTATTATATAAACTTTTACATAGACGCACTCGTAACTCTTACCTACAACTATTACATGGCTAACACTCACGAAATACAGTCGAATAACTCAACCAAGGCAATATAGATGCCCATCTTCAAGGAGTACGCGCGGCGGCGGTGGCGGCTCGGCGCTGACACCGGTCGAGTTATTCGACTCTATTTCGTGAGTGTTAGCCGTGTAATAGTTGTAGTTATGAGTACTACTCACGTCAGTTTCTATAACTCTTACCTACTAGCATTCACTTAGTTTCCCATATTTTATAAGGATATAAAGAACTATCTAGGTTAATACTCAAACTATTAGATGCCATGCAGAATGATTTTTATACATAAATTGGCAGGACATTATATTTAATAGGTCTACGCTAATATAATAAATAATCTATATACGCACTGGATTAATAGCTAACTTGTATTATTTTTCAGTGAATCAAATCAAAAGCGGACCTAGGTGAGTCTAAAACCAGTGTAGTGCACGCTTAGCACGCTTGATGACAAGGCATAACATAAATGAAAATGAAAAAGAGTTACTCTTTTTGTATTGTAGGTGAGATATTACCGCAATCATTGCATCTAGCCGCCTCGCCGTTTCAAGATTTGCTTAATAGTTTTTGGGAATATCAAATGATTCCAATGTACTAATCAAGTAGGTACATTTTATGAAATATTGTTTAGCCTATCATACAGATTGAAATTTACATACTACCAGCACGAAATTAACATTTAAAATAATAAGAAAAGTATTAAATCCTATTTATTCAATGAAACGAAATGGCTGTAGAAAACCGACGTAATAGCCACACTTTCATTGAGACTAAAGAGAACGTCATTGCACCTATAGGTATGTCTAAAAGTAGAAGAAAGAAAGTTTAATCATAAATCCAATATCATCTGGTTCAGGCAGATTTCCAATTTGACCTCGATAAAAATGTGTAACGTCATAGATATCGCAATGCATGTAATAGTTGATCGAGTAGCAAAGCTGCAGCTGCGAGTTGCAATTTGAACCTGGGGTCAGCTTATATTTGAAGTCAAGTCTAGTCTGAAGTCGCTGTATAGGCCATAAGCAGAAATGAATAATTGTAAACAACGTGGCTTTTGCACCCTAGTATAATTTTTATTAGTATATTATTATTTATTATATATATGCTACGCAGGTCTATTGACATTCAGAATATAGATAAAGCATGCACACATAAGCACACTGAACTTTCATAGGTGTGTGTCAATTCAATAGCACAGAATAAAATAATAGTATACCTACCACGTATAAATATATGGTTTAGGACATAATACGTGAATAATTTATTCCGTGACACCTGTAAATAAATTGAAATACATTGATGGAAACAAGTTTGTGGTCAAAGCTTCAGCTGCATCTGTACCTACCTAATATTTAAGTAAGTAACTATTTACCTAAGTTCATTGATTACCAATGAACAGGTTTACCTATAGTTTATATTGAAAAGTCCATTTTCCCTTTCGTTTAACCCTTTTTCGCGATCTATCCCCTGCACTGGCGCGACCCGCGACGCACGGTGGAGGACTTAAAAAGTTTTTCTCCGCTACACGATGAAATTTATAGCGCTATAAGAAAACCAGAAGCGCCAATTTCCCGGGATGAAAGTATAGTTGCCTACCCTTACAATGTTGATCTTGGTTACAAGCACCTGTTTGCACTTCATCCAAATGGACAAGTACGATTTAAAAAAATATATTTGATAGGTTTTTAAGGCGAAGTCTCAGGGAAGTCGAGGGTGTAAGTATATAAATCCTTTTGATAGCATTTTGTTAGTATCAATGTAGTATTTGCTCTACTGTATGTGTGCACAAATAGATACATGTTTTTTGAGAGTACATTAATGACCTTTCATTGGGTTGGTTTTCAAAATTCTACAGATATTGTACAACATAGCGTCGCCTGGTATTGCTTCATGTGACGAACTACCTAGCTATTAGGGCTTGGGGTAAGCCGTGTTCAATGTTCCAAGCCAGTGGCTCCTCATCAGTCGGCGGCTGCGATAGTCGCAGCCTGAAACTTGCCCACGGTTGCCGTAATTATAAAAGCGCGAACTGTTAAAAATAGATTTTTCTCGAAATATGGCACTAACAAGAATTGTTGTGCTTAAAATATAACTTAATTTACGCTAGAAATATTGTGCTGTCAGTGTGGTGTTGAACCGGTTTGGTGAAATTATTTAAAAAAAGCTGGCAAGTTTAAAAAAATCTGGTAACAAAGTCGAGAAATTAAAGTTGAGAAATTAGTGATATTGTGCTAGTATACATTTAAAAATCTATTAACAGTACCTATGTAAAATTATATGTCAATTAACCTTTGATAAAATTAACTTATGGAGAGTGTCGGAGAACTGTGTTGTGGACAGATCTGAATACTGTTTAAAAAACATAAAGTTAAAAAAAAACTGGTGATGGAGTTAAAGTTGAGAATTTTGTGATACTATGCTAGTATAAATTTAAAAAAAAACTATTGAAATATATCATACAGTATGTAAAATTATATACCCATTACCTTTGATAAAATTAAACAGAGGCCCATTACATCAAGGTTCATGTAATTCAAATATACCTGATCTTGTTTACCTACATGAATTTTGTCATTGCTAAAATATCATAAGTAGGTACATACAGTTAAAGTTGTATTTTAGAATACAATACAAAACACTTTATTGAGACCAATAATAAACATGTAGAAAAGAGAACTCTATAATAAGATAGGTACAATGGGCAGTCTTATCGCTAACAGCGATCTCTTCCAGACAACCTTATATAATATTAACATGTACAAGTTACAACATTAAACAGAAAATAAAAACAAACTAAAATGAATTCATCTGAGAAGAAAGCTATGTATATGGATAAGTAATGTATATATTCACATCAGTGCATTTTAAAATCAATATCACCAGCAAAAAATGCATGTAAACACAAAACACATAAATGAAATAAACAGTTATTTCACATTGGTTGTCGCACTGGTATTAGTCTTTCTCCCGGCAAAAGTTTCACAATACAATCAGTGCAGTAATCAGTACCAGAATTATCTGTCCATCTCGCTCCGAGGAATCCAGTCTTGTGGCACCCAACACACATAGTCTTGGTCTGGTATACAGGGGCCGTCTCATCAAGCACTCTCTGCTCTTTAGCAGCTTTGAGTAGCTCAAGCATATTATATTTAGCACTTTTTGTTTCCATAGATGACATACTATCATGGGCTTCATTGCTGTCATAAGGCTCATCCATAGTCACTGGAACATGTAGCATAGGAAAAAATGTAGACTTTTTATAGAAAATAGATTTGTTTTTTTCCCTTCCCAATCTTTTTGGAATTCTACCCGGTATAGGTAAGCCAGCTTTTGCTAGTTTCGCAAAATACTTTTGTATCCTGCTCATAACCTGAATAGGAGTCCTTGTTCCTAATGCTTCTGCTATTTTCTTGTACCGCCTTGCTTCAATAGGCTCCTCAGGGTAAATTTCTAATAATTCTTCCAATCGCTTTTGCTCTTCACATGACCATAGCTGGTTAAATGTTTCAGGCTTACTATCAGTGAACTTTCTTCCCCTAACTTTCATTCCGGAGTCTAATTCCTCTTTGTTAGGCTTCATATCCCTAATATCTTCACTGTCAATGGACACATCAATGCCATAGTTACTCCAGTTAATATTGGGAAGTTCTGCTATACTCTGATGTGTAGGAAAACTCACATTACCTGATTTTAATCTGTCTATGAATGCTATAGGGTCATCTAATGCGTTTTTCTGTGCCTCAGCCAAATTTTCAATGTCTTTCAAAGCCTGTACCTTTTGTGCTTCCAATTTTACGATGTATTTGAGCAAATTACAATAATCTTTGTTCCCCCGCAGTGCTAAATGGTCGGTTTCAAAAGCGAATTCATCCTCCGATTCAGGGTTCTCAGATTGCTCATCCTCTGTCATTTTAACTGTAAATGAAATAGGTGAACTTTGAATACACAATGAACATAAAAACCGGATTAAAACTGCCGACTAGCCCTAGGAAATTGAGTGTAAAAATTAAGAATAAACTGAACAATGTCCAGCACAAGAAATGCAAACCTGAATACAGAAGTTCTTCTCTAGAAAGTTGGTCTGATAGGTAAGTACTATTTTCTGCTGTTTTTAATCAATAACCGATGAGTTAGAATTGTTTTTACTCCAGTAAAACAACAATTCTCAATAACACCACACCAAAAAACCCACATAAACATGTAAAAATGAAAATTAAGTCACGTCAATGAATGTCAACGTCATTCTCAAACCTATCATAATGTGTCAGGTCAAACTAAAATACTTGGAGAAATGGTGGCAGCCCCACCGTTATACAATTTATTTTCACGCCATCTACCACTTTTTATTAGAACTGTATGGTAGTAACATTATTTTACAGAAGCTAGCTGCCTTAAGTACTTTTACAAGTAGCACATAGATGGCGCTATACACAATTTCAAAAGCTTACTTGAAAAACAACTAGATGTCCTATGGTTGATTATGATTTCAAGTTTTTTACTTCCCGGCGCAAACTAGGCATCGTTTACAAAAGCTCATGGACGGCGCTGCCACAATTTCAAATACTTGCTAAAATCTAGATGTCCCTACAGGCAATTAAGATTTTAATTTTTTTGCTTCCGGCGCCAACATAGCAGTTCCTATAAAAAGTTTGTCTGTGCTATCGTAGCTCCCATGCGGACGAACCTATTCGGGCTTTTTTATGAAAATAGATTAAATGAAATTGTTCACATAACCTGTAAAGGTTTTTTCGATAGTACCTACATCATCTGGAGATAAATAAAAGTGAAGCCGGGTGTTTAAAAGACTTCGCTCACTTGATCAATGTTAGATACTTTGTCAGGTCCCTTCTGTACCTAATATAGAAATTGGCTAATTTATTTATTTGAATATTTGATACAATCAGTACAGGTTGACCATATCGACGTATGGGTAAAGTATCTACCAACTATTATTACACCTTTGTTAAGTTTGTTCACTTAGTTTTTAATGATTTGTGATGTAGTGTTTCATAGAGAGTTCATCTATCTATCTGTCTACCTAGTAAACATTTATAATATGCTACACGGTTGACATACATGTAGCTTGCTGCTAGGTAATGTAGACAGATCAGCTAGAGGCGATCTTGATTGCAACATATATAAACATAAATGTATATGAATTTGACTGTTTCAATGCATAGCTTATATGTGCATAGTTACTGTGAAAATCTTAAAATTAGGAATTAAATTACTCTACTGGTTAACATTAACCTATATTGAAAGATACAGAAGCCAGGCGATGGCCAAAGAAACAAATTAATAAAAAAACGTACTAATGAACATCATCCTTTTTGGAAGTCGGTTAAAAATGTGTGCATGCCATTTAACGCACCCATACTCAACTATTTAATGCAACTAGGTAAGTATTACACAGACATTTCATTGGCCATGCTGACATAAAACATAAAAAAAAAACTGTTCAAATGCTCTCACAGTAATGAAACATATCGTTTAACCGTAAAATTTTAAAGGCATATACAAAAATGAAATAGCTACCTAATTTTATAAATATCCTTATAAAATCTGGAAAATCTGACTTAACTCTACCAGCAATATAGAGGTGTGCCTAGCTTACGCTCATTTAACATGTGGACTATAAAAGTTAATACTTCACTTTCCATAAATTAGAAGCTCCATTCTAATGCATGGGAAAGTTTCGAACGTTAAATCAATTAGCCAAGAACAATAGTTAATGCTAAGTACGTTAAATGGCGTAATGAAAGAGCTAACTATATCTATGGATTGTACAAACGTACATTTATTAAACCTATGTAAGTATACATATTCTGTGTCTGGGTGTTATATTGTATTCTATGTATGTATTTACAAACAAAAAGTATCTAAGATTTTATCAGTTATCTGGTTCTCATAATACAAGGTTTGCTTAGTTTGGGGCTAGATGGCGTTGTGTGAGATTTCCACACATATTATTATTATTATATTTCGACCATCACCTTCCGTGGCATCGAAGCAGTATATTTGTACTAATGAATTGATAAATACTTAGATACACAATTGAAGGGGTGAGAATAAAAAGGGTTTAACTGTTTTTTTTCACAAAATGACTCATGGGTATCGTTGGATTCAGCGTGAAATTATCTATACAATAATACATTCTCAAAATACCGAAATGAGGCTTAAATCTCGAGATTTTGAGTCTAAAAACGGTTTATCTGTCACAGGAATACAGTTCGCTTAGCATAAAAACATTATTATATATATTTTATTATATTATATTTTTACAGTAATTGTATGAATGAGTACTATATTTAGTATTTTTAAATAGAATTAATACATTTTCAAGCAACCGAAACTTACATAAACCTTTTCTATTACCTTATAAACTCTACATTAAAATGAATCCGTTGAAGTTTAAAGTCAATTTTCTTGAAACTGTCAATTTGACAGTTAAACCCTTTTTATTCTCAACCCTTCAATTATTATAACGCGTATGAAAGCTTTATAGTAACATCCAAATATAGCATTAGGGTAGACACCTCAGTAGGGCATTCTACATACATATAATCCGTGAAACAGTTATGAATTATTAGGCTTCCTTCCCCAGGATGCGTCCCGCTTTGAGTCTCTTTCGAAAGGTGGCTACATAAATCATGACATTCACATTTATTTTAAGACCAGGAAGCTAAAGGAAGTTGATTTATAAAGCTCGACACATAATAAAGGGGGAGTGGGCGAGTTATCACGCAGGTAAAAACGGGTCAGTCGTTGACTCGACCCAATTCTGGTCATAATGCTTTTACGGTCTTAATTTTTTTTTTTTTACTTCAAACTTGTCTAGCATTTGACCACGCTCTCATCTGATGGGAAGTGACGATGCGATCGAAGGTGTAGCATGCTAGCCAAGTAAATTTAAGTATTTAGGCTATATAGACACAGACCTTACAGTTCAAGACTACATAACATGATTTTTTGATAGGGAAAGTCAACAGCATCCGTCGCATAATGTCGAACCATCAATCCAAAAGCAATCCTACGGCTTATCCTTGTACCAAACTAAAACCAAATAAATGAACAAGATTTATCCTCTGTGGTGCGGTGGTTGAGCAAGTCGGATCATAGTCCGAAGGCGGCAGGTTCGATTCCCTCGACAGGACAAATATTTATGCATGAAAGAAAAGCGCAATAACGTGTTCTGTGTCTGGGTGTTGTGGGGCCATGGTCCTCGTAGCTCCTGAGTCCCTAGACATAGGGAATCCTAGTTAGAGTCTAGAATCTATGTAGATGTGATCGTTGGGCGTTATTATATTATTACAAGGTTAAAGAAGTTATGCTATTTTTATTTTTGTCCAAAATCTTTACGATAGATGCCACTATAAATGAAGTAAAACTATTTAAGAATATATTTATTAGTTGTCTATATGTTTTCTGATTTTCGAGATCAAAGGCTGACCCAAGAAAATAACACTAGAAAGTAACATCACATATTGCGAAGCAAAACATGTTATTTTCACTCTTACGTTATCGAGTCTCAATCACTCCGATATCAAGTGAAATTGATGCGAGTCGGAAAGCGTGGCACACATCAAAGCGTAATATAGTAACCCTCTTATATCTTCCAACCCTGTATTGCCAGTATTTGTACCCATACCCAAATTAAAAGGGAAATAAAATTTAGAACAATGAACTTCCTTTTATAATATTACATTGAGGCTCCTATATAATGTTTGTTCTAAGCTAAAGATAGGCGTCCTATTATCCCGCAGGAACTGCTACATTTCCAGGACAAAACATAATTATCTTGTTTTTTTTTACCTTGACAATGAATCTATAAAAAAATTTTCATAAATAAATATATTCATAATCTCTCTATATTTGCTTGCAAATAATATTACGGTTCATTGTTACGACAGTGAAAACAATTTGGTAGCAATTTTATTTTTGCAAATTCAGTTGAGCCTTTTCTCGTGACGTCACACAAAAAACAGACAATGCTTTATATATACAATGGGAAGCGAATAGTGGGGATACACATAAAACAGAGTCTTAAGTGATATAGAAGTACGATAGGTAACCTTATAGGTGGCAGGGAAGACTTGGTTCCATTGAGCCCCGTGCCTCTGTCTCGGTACCGAGGTCGATAGGGTTGGTAACGTTCCAAAAATTGTTCCATTGGAACTCCAATAACTTTATCCAATGAGTACTGGATAAAAACAAAAATGGTCAGAATTATTTCTAAAAAAGATCACCTCCATTATTCTACTGCATTGAGTGTGAAGTGGGCGAGTACATCAGCACTTATTATTAAGTATTATTTTATTTCAACTTATGCAAAGAGCCATTGGATCTACAAAGTTGATTTCTATAGAATCTTATTATTTTCTTCGTTTTATTCAGTTTCACATCAATAGTAGCACAAGTACAGTCAAATTCATAAATAGATTTACAATTGAATTTTTTATTTAGCAATAACCGAGTAGGTATATATTTTATCTGTTTCATAATCTGCTGAAAATCTTTAACATGTAAAAAATCACAAAAAAAATCTAAGTATTATTATGGTCAGTTCAAGATTTACATTTTAAGCCCCTTATGTAGCTGTCCGTACCACCGTACCCAATATTGAAACTGAAATGCACTAAGCGGTGCAAAGTAGGAGATGAAATGAAACGTGCATTGACTCTCGAAAATCACGGTTTAGTTTCAGCACTCTCCCATTAGGGAAGAGTAGGGATCTTGAGATCAAGATAATAAGAATAATATCACTAGAAAAAAACGAGCGTGCTTCAGACCACACAACTGAAGTGAAACTTTTTTAGTTTAGCTCCATCTATCGATCGGTGTAACTTTGTTTTTGCTTTGTTTCTTAATTGTAAATTGTCATTTTACTCGACATACCAACATAATTATACAAAATTTTAACTTTTTTATGTCGACATTGGAGATCTACGTTAACCAACAACTTTCAACTTCTGTTCGCCTCGCCAGCTTACTCCCCAAGTCAAGCGTGCGTAAAGAAGTTTTACTTTTTTTTATTGTTTGATAGGCAGGCGTTTGACCACTATCGCACCTGATGGTAAGTGACGATGCGGTCTAGGATGTAACACGCTTGCCTAGAAGACACCTGTTCACTCTCGATTTGAAAACTCCAAGGTTGTAGTTTTCGGGAAATACGGATGCCGGTAAAGCGTTCCACTCTTTGGCTGTGCGCATGATAAATGTGGAGCCAAATCTCTTTGTTCGCACATGTGTGATATTAATAGATTTAAAGCGCCACCGCCACCACATTACATGGGTAACGGTGACGCTTTCTACATATTTATACTTCAAAAATTACAAATATGTAGAAAATCCTACGTAATTCTATGTAGTTCTGAGTGATTTTGTGTGGATACCTACTAGCTAAATATAAGTAGATTTGTTTATTTGTTTCTTAAGTAGTCTACATCGATAAATTGGATCGTCAGGGAGACTGCATTGCAAACTGTTGCAAATGAAATACGTTCCGTTGATAACATGACTAAACCGATTTAGCTCTAATAAAAACCCGTAGCTAAAAAAATAACTACGACAGCTCTATTATTGAAACTTCATTTTAAGGTAGAGTCACCCGATTAATTTTATTTGTTTTTTGTATTTTTGACCAGGATGATCTAGATTGGAATTGCATTTTTGAATTTCGTGCTCAAAGCAAAATTAAGTTTAGGTATATATAAAGCCTACTTCTGCCAGCAATGGAAATTGAAGCTTATCGTGTGACACGAGCACTTATATTCCGTTCAGCACCGCTACTTGGTCTAGCTGCGGAAACACAGTTGCGACGATATAAATATTAAAATAAAACGAGAAATATAACGAAGTGTATTCAATAAACAACCACTTCATTTTATGTGTAAGTATTCTTGTTGATCCTTTGTTTAAACATTAATAAAAATATCTTTTTCGAATTTGTGCATTGGTTCCACCCCCTCTGGGTCTAGGCTGAAAATCAGCGCTGGATGTCTCTGATGACCAGCAATATGCTGAGCCGACGCCCATTTGATACTTGTTTTTTGTTTTTTTTTTTTATTTTTTTTTCTATTCATTATGTACATATTATGTGTATAAATTTAACCTGTTTTGTATTTTAATTTTAGACAAGTATTGAATAAATGTTTTTCTATTCTTCTTTCTATTCTATTCATCACAGGCCATTTGTCTACACTGATTTTTGTATTGGCAAAATATTCAGTATCTAATATTGTTTCTGACCAACGGTTTATATTAATATTTGCATATGATTTTTATGCAAATATAGAATTTAATTGTTATCTGTACAATTAACACAGAAAAAAAACAACTAGGCTACAATCTTGACTGGACTGATAGCTCAGGTGATAGTAGCTCCGCCTTCTGAACTGTAGGTTGGGGGTTCGATTCCCATTCAAGACAAACATTTTGTATCATGAACATAGGTGTTTGTTTTGTGTCTGGGTGTAAGATGTAAAAGTATGTAAGTATTCTATCAGTTATCTGGTTTCCAAAGTACAAGCTTTTCTTAGTTTGGGACTAGACGGCATTGTGTGAAATGTTCACAAATATTTTTTTATATTTACGTTTATTTATTAATTACAGCTGGCAACTTCGATTTCTTATACATAGCCATATTTTTTTTAGAATTGTGTTGTTTAGCATTCGTTATTAGGTTTAAAGAAATTTATTTTCAAATAACACAAAAAAGTCACTTCCATGAGAACATAGTTAGACTTAAAGAATTCTATACAAGTACATTCGTCGTCACTTTAAATAATGTAGGTATAGTAACATTTTTAGTAACATTCAATTATTTTTTTAATAAATACGAATTATAGTTTTAACAAATCTCAAACGAGCGTGCATGCGAGCCAAGCGGCAACCTATATTTTTAAAACTCTATTGAGATTCGTCTCTGGGTAGGTGACGGTGGCCGAACGTATCTAAGCTGTGGAGTGGACACAACTTGACCGATATACGATGGTTACTAAGGCAACTCCTCCATTGGAATTCATTTATTGAAATTTCAGCTTTTATCTCTAATTTTCATTAATTAATTCAAATTAGATAGGTTTCGAATTCGGATTAGAATAGATATGGTACAACATGAAACCACATTCAATTCTGTATATTTATCCAAGGACCCAATAGACTTATTAGACATATAGATCCCTAAATAGATCACCGCATAACAGCGTAATAGTGTTTTCTCTTGTTTTATCTTCTTCTATTTCACATTTATATAAAGGTATGTAAGGTATATAATCTCACAAAACACTTTTGCCTACTATATTATATCTACACTATATTTACTAGGTGGTGGACTTTTCTGCAAAGTTCGTCTAGGTAGGTACCACCGCTTTGGCAGTTATTCTGCCGCCAAGCAGTAGTGTGTAACCACTACTGTGTTCCATTTTGAAGGGCACTGTAGCTAGTGAAATTACTGAGAAAATGAGACTTTATGACCTGATTTACAGTTGAGTAATCTTATTACAGGACTGTGCTGATGTCTCGGGATGTTGTGCGCAGTGCAGTGTCACGCAAAACTTTATATTTTAGAGTTCCGAATGACACTGTTCTGTCATGGGCGGTCGTATCGTTTAACATCAGGCGAATGACTTGCACGTCACTTCATTCACTAATATAAAAAATATAAAAAAGCACCTAATGTTGCTTCTCATTTGCGACAGACGGCCGACACAGGCATGCTGACTATTAACGTTCGTTAGCATTCCTACGTCAATATCAGTGCTGTCAGATATGCTATTTCTTGTACAAATTGCAATTTATTTCATCACACAAACTTTACGAGGTATTTACTCGTATAAAATGATTTATTTATAAATGCATTCCGTTAACAACCAATTATATATCAGGCACAGGCCAATATACGGCCCCAAAGCAGAAAATAGAAAAGGTTTATGATACAGTAACTTTCTATACAAAAAGAAGTCAAGCGTATAGTAGATACCGCGGTATGACGCGGCTTTGTATGGTTTATGTGCGTAGAACTACGTAGCTACGTGAATCCGGGTCCGTAGACCTAAAGGCTACGGCTCGTAGCACGCCTTTGCGTCTCCATAATCTACGTTCAGTCGCAGAGAAGCGCTCGGTGCGGTCACGTCTCACCGCGATGCGCAGTCACGATCGGCGGGAAACTTCTAAATAAACAATTTCGCGTTCCAGTTCAGAAACCGCTCTGTTACAAACTTGTTTAATGCTAGAGCGCTTGTTCCGCCACTTTCGGGACCTACACAAATACGCGGTGGGAGCAAGTGATGTAACGAGTTTGGCCTATTTACAAATTCGATTGTTTCTTACGTAAAATAGTCACCTAAAAACCATTAAAGTAATTTATATATTATAAATGCATACCGTGGTTTATCTTTAAATCAAAAATCGTTCAATAGTCGATCTAAAATAAGCGCTTTTTTAGATGTTTGTAGCGTAGTAAAGAATACAAAAAACTGCATTTCCTAAAGTGAAAATTGACTACAGTAATATATCTGAGTGCTTTCCGGCTTACTTATAAACGAATTTCACTAAGTTTTGCATGCAAATAAACATTGCGGGGCTTTAGCTGAGCTGATGCGAGAGCGGGTTTCGTACCGCGGTCGCGTGAGTTACGTAAAGTCGGTAGCGCACGTGAGCGCGGATGGTGTGCGATGGTGGCGCCATGCTGTGCTTGGAGTCGCTGATGGCGCGGTGGCGCGAACGCAGCGAGCGTGCGGGCGACAGACGCGCCCGCTCGCGCAGCCTCTGCTCTTCCACCGGAGACGGCAGCCTGCTGCAACTGCTGCATCGACGCGCCAGCAGCGCTATGTAAGGATATATCTACATAACTATTAAATACTGGTTGGGCGGGCTTGGATCCATTCGGTTGAAATGCGTATAAGAAGGTATTATCTGGCATGGTATTATTATAACATTTTGTCAACGTCTAGTACATCTGTTAAGTATTTAGGCATCCAAACATTTTCCTAAAAAAATGTTTCAAAATCACTTCCTCATCAATTGTGGTATTTTGGTGATGTCATATGCTATGGTATGCTATGGTATACATATGACTATAGCATATGACTTTACCAAAATACCACAAACGTAACGGGTGATTTTAAAACATTTTACATATTAGGTGAACGTACCTCTAGTATGAATGTGGTATTGATTGACAAATGCTTTTAACCGAATCCGCCATAACAGAATCTATCTTAAACAGAATCACACACACTATACACTAGATGTTCTTATTTCATTTTGTATCTAAACAGAATCTGTCCTTATCCGCACCATCGGTATAAATAAGCGTTTACATATTTATCTAATGCAGCAATAATTAACGATGTCCAAGGCCAAACGGATGTGAGATTTGCAGCCCATTTTAGACTGAGTCGTTTTGCGTGCTTTGAAAATCAGCCGCTTTTCTAAATGGCATGGATAAAATGCTTTGGTATACCAAATTTTTTTTTGTTTCTTTATTTATTAAGCTCCAATACATGTGGTTACGCCCAACAGTAAATGAAGTCATAGATGTTCCAATTACAATTCTGACGTTCTTAATGTAAGAATGTAAACGTATACATTCGCATTCGCATTCGCACATTGAAGTTAGCTTCAAATTGATATTTTAAAATATAACAAATCGTATAAGAAGTGTATAATATACATATATATATATCTTTCGAATAAGCATTGCAATTCAACGGGGCAATGCTGCCAGCATGTTGGGTACGCTACCTTCTGGTAGTGGGCTGGAGCATTTGGACTGTCTATAGGTCATCGCGGCCAGTATATAGTCCAAATGTTTCTTTTTTTTTTGTAGTAGGTAGTTGTTATTATTAGTTATTAAATCATTGTAGTATTTAGAAAATAAAGGCAATTTGCTGTGTTAAAAAAAACAAATCGTATATATAATTGCAACCCAAATAACCTTTTTGGGATGCTTATCTAACACGTCAATTGGCATGGAACATGGTAATGTAGCAAAAATATCTGAAATCGGCCACCTCGACTAGACATTCGCGTGCTGTGTAGGTCAGACGCTCGCACAGCAAGGATTGATGTTGTATCTCAGCACGCAGCGTGAGCAAACCCTATATAACCTTGAGTACCATAAAATACCTACATTTAATAAATAGCTCAAAAGTTAATAGTCTTATTAAAAGAGGGTAAATGTCCTCATATTGCATATCCATGTGCATTTCGACGCTCGGGGATGCTCGCGCTGTTACGTAATTTTTACTGGTTTTACGAAGGTAGATAGAAAAATTAATATTCTACAATTTGATCTGGTTTGAAAGTTCTGATTTAATTTGTTTATAAAAACTGATACGGTCCAACTGATAACAAAAAGAGATATGTCCCTGGAGATATTATAAAATTACACGTTATAAATATCTAAGCTAATAAATATAATTGAGAATAGTTTCAACATTACCTCGTAAATTTACTGTAGATATCTAACCTGCCGCTCACCGGTTTTTAGTTTTAATATAAAATTAAATTTCTCTGTAAGCGAATTTGTAAATTCTTATGAGAAATAAATTCTTTAGCCGTAATATTGCTTAGCCAATCGCTGGCCCTCCACCGTCACTCAGTATGCGTAAATTCTACCTCTTTATATCATGCGGTAAATTTTGTGACACTTTAAGACTAGTGTCTTGTCTTTTATTAACATCTATGTAGAAACACCGTATTGTGTCAAAATATAATATCACAATTAATCCACCCATTAGAGCACTTCATAGAGATATGTTCGTAGTATATTGTCTATTACCGCACCCAGGTGCCATTAATACTGTGTAACCGTACGCAACAACCTACAATTAATATACCAGGTTTCATCACTCACTTATGAGCCTTCTGATCTTTTGTAATTAATACAATTCAGCTACAATATGTTTTTACAAACACAAAAACATAATAGAAGGATGACTGGTTAGAAGTGGTACAATGGTGACCTACTTCCCGATGAAAATTAGGTAATTTCACAAAGAGATAGGAAACGAGATGCAACGAACTCCAAACTTCCCTATTGGCGTATTAGCGGCAAGATTTTCCTCGACAGTAGTTCGTATATGGATCTCGCAAATTACCATATAAAAGTTACGGTAATATTCCTTGTAAACGACGCTTTTAGTTTAAAAAGCTTAGGGATCAAGTCATAATTTTAACAGCTTAATGTACGCTGTGTCTGGTTTTTTATGTTAAAGAATGACGTCACGAGCTAACCATTCGCCAGATGTTAAGTGACACGACTGCCCATATCAGTTGCGGTGTCACTCAGAACTCTAAAGTATAGAGTCTCGCGTGACACTGCACTGCGCACGTCATCCTGAGAAATCAGCACAATCAAGTAATAAAATCACTAGACTGTGAGATTGGGTGATAGAGACTCATTTGTCCAGTAATTTTAGCTACAGTGCCTTTCAAACAGGAAAACAGCAGTGCTTGCACACAACTACTTGGTGGCAGAATAACTGGCAAAGCGGTGATATCTACCTAGACGAACTTTTCGTTTTTCACTTTTATATAGGTGAACTCAAATGGGTAATGTTTAAAATACTGATTGTAGGTTTTAAAAATCATAAAACCTGCATTATGATAAATAAGCAGCCTCTACGCAACTGTTGTAACTTACACGTAGTAATGTAATTTATTATTCAAAACCGTGTTCAGAATACAAAAAAAACTCATCTTTTTGCGTTTGCATAGTAAATATAAATAAGTACGCCGTTCCTAGTTGAAGTCAGCTAATTGACTAGAACAGCAATAAAGTGCTAAAACGTAGCTTTAATTAAAAACTCGTCATTCTCTTAAAGTGCTAAGCTTTTTTTAATAACTAGCTTGCGCCGAAGTTTTTACTAAGTTCGGTATCCTCATTTATTATATCCTCACTATATTATGTTGGGATGTCCAAAACGTTATTTATAGAGGGATGCATTTTATTTAATAACAATCTACAAAATATATATTCAGTATATTAGAAGGTAAGTAGTATAAGGTAGCCTGGAAGAAATCGCTTTGTTCTGCCATTTTTGTAAGTTTTTTTTAAGATGCATATTTTTTAAATATTTTACAACCGTTAATACAAAACTAAACTAGACCTAAAAAACTAAATTATACCTAAAAACATAAAATATAAAAATATAAAACTAAAAATTTAAAATAGCCCGTTGGTGGAGGGGAATGTGCCCAGAATGCCGGCAGCATTACCACGTTGAATGGCAATGCTTATTTTTTGTGCAAAATAAAAGCCAGAATTCTGATCACCGAAAAAAAAAATACATTATCAAGATGCATTTCTATGTATTAGTTAGTGTTCAATAAAGTATTATTGTATTGTATTGCATTGTAAATAGATATATATTTTCGGTCATGTCAGTTTTCGTATTCGAAATGCTATAATTTTAGTGCTCATAACTATATTATATTTTTAATATCATATTTTTAACCGACTTCCGAAAAACAGGAGGTACTATGTTCGTCTAGATATATTTATAATTGTAACTGTTAATGGTCATAAACAGAACATCTAGGAAGTATTTTAACTATGAATATACTAAATATTATACAATAATATATTATATTATTACATATATACTAATTAAGAATATACTAATAAAAACCAAGGTACCAACGTCCCCAATATTACGTTTTTTGATTAAATTTTAAACCAAATCCAGCTGTAGGTGTACTTGCATCACACACGTTAATTTGCCACAGTTAATATTACTAGATAGGTAGTTGTGGTTTTGATGTTTCGTCCATTGTTTCCATGGCTATAATTAAATGCATGTTCCATCCTGAATCGGTTATTTATTAATATTACCTTATTAAAAATTCAATTTACATATAAACATAAAACTAAACTATATTTAATTATTTGAAAAAGAGTAATATTGTAGGTAAAAGAGAGTTATTATTTATCCTTATTAAAATGTGTTTTCATTAGTGAGTGTTGAATCAACCCATGCCTCATTATAATAGCATTTGCTAGCTAGTACTAGCTCGCCCGCTCCGATTTCATTAGTAGCTGTTTAAGCTCCTTCAAAATTAAAAAAGAACTACAAAAAGCAAGTGGTTCTCAATTCGCTTGTTTTGTTTTCTTTACATTATCTATATGCATACATACATTTTTTACACTTTTACACATCAAATTTTTGTTGCATGCATGTACATATATCGTTCTGCTACTGAAAAAATATACAGTCGTCAAATTGTTATCTATTTCTAATTTAATTTAAATTATAATTATCTATGCTAAAGACCAATATCTTAAAAATGCGGAGGACAAAGACATCTGTATGTAACACAGTTTTATTACTAGCTCAGATGTCTTAAATGCAATTTTGTAAAGTCCAAATTGTTTATTATATCTTAATTTATAACTTATGTACCAGGCACAAAAATTGATACTCTGCGGCTAACAGAAAAAAATGTTTATGTAAATAAATTATTATTATTATTTCTTTTTTTTTATATTTTTGCCGCATATAAGTTTACCTCCGGTATTTATAAACCTTTTAAGACATTTATTTTTTATTTCAAAGGGTATATAAAGTCAGATTGATCCAATATAAATGTCATAAAAACTGTCTCTGTAGTTTGATTTTTTAATCTAAATAACTGTAAAAATATTATCATCAAAATAAGTATTTATCAGTATCATATTAAAGCAATTGAAGCCACTTTAACACCTTTTGTAAAAGTATATTATAATTTCTAATAATAATAAGTTTATAAAAAAATCACACGCATATTATATTACGTGTAATGTGTAAAATTTACTCTTCTACAATACCATTATTTTTAATTATTCTCTACTTAGTGTAGATTGAATTATCGTCTAACGTTCATGAATTGCAAATTCTAGCCTTACTGCAAACGTGTTTTATGTGTTGTTAGAAAATGGATAAAACCCGCAGCACGCTACATAGGTCTCTGACTTCTTTATCTTGGGCTAAACGTGGGAAAATATTTTTGTCAATGACGCCCGTAAATCAGTTCAAATCGCCGTGTTCTTTATGCTAAAAGTGCCATTGTATTTCGCTTTTATTGGCTTGAAATAAGGTTTATTTTTAAAGATAAAGGTCTTTAAAAATGAGGATAGATTTATAATTTTCTAAAATGCGTAAGCTTTGATTTTCGCTTCCATCTATTTGCGTTAAGTTATGTCTTCTCTCTCGGTGACTTCTTTCTTTTAGTTTTAAAATGAAGCCAAGATTAAGTCATTCAACTTAATCTCCCAATTATTTTTTATTTGATTCTCTTTTTGAATAGATGGTAGGATTGTTAGGACTTATCTAAAAGCATGATTCTCGAACATTTCCTCACGATGATTTCCTTCACCGCGTTTTTGCAGTGCTGGGCTGGAGTTGAACCAAGCTACGTTTGTTTGAAAGTATCACCGGCTATCAATGATGATCAATCACTGACTTATCCGTTGGCATCTTTACCAGCTTCCTAAGGCCTATAAGTATTTTTTTTATGATTAGAGGGCTACCATTCTGCCAAAAATTCTTAGCACCTTTTAGTTCAACGTTACCAAGTCGATTAAAAAACTTATTTTGCCAGCATTAGAGAGAGGGAGATACAGCGTTCTATGTTGTGGAGAGATATTTATCTGATGCGCATGCTTGTGGCGAGCAAATCCAGTAATACCATCTAAGAGCAACCATGATTGGGCGCACAAAATCACCTTTACAGGTAGTTTCCGAGTGGGTAACCTGCAACCTAGTAAAATTCAATGCATCTAAAACCCAGGTAGGTACATCTTTTTACCTCAAAGTGGAGTCCATTTTAGCATATTTTAAGTTTCCAGGGCGTAGCAGTACTAATAAGTAAAGCTCGAGCTTTTGGGTGTTAATCTAACGTCCAACCTTAACTTTGGATCTTACATCGAGGGAAAGGCAAAATTAGCTGCACAGAAGCTGGGCATCCTTGGGAAGGTCGGGCAGTATTTCACATCAGGGCAGTTGTTAGATTATCAAACACAAGTCCGATAGTGTATGGAATACTGCTCGACTAAGTATCAGCTTGACCTCCATTAGGATCCTCAGGTGAGACAATGGTTCAAGCGTATCAAATGTAAAAAAACACGAAATTGAAATTGTATTTCATCAAAAGCTGCTCGACTTTCCAAGCCGCTCAAGTTTTTACGATATTACTCTACAATCTACATTTACGATGTAAATGTGATGCATCATTAGCGAGTCAAATGAAATACTTTCTGGAGAATGAAAAAACGATGAAAGAGCTTTGTAGACGGTACGTAGCGTAGCGGACCACGTACGAGTATCACGAACGCTTTAGACGATTTGCGATTCATAAATAAAAATAACCTGATGCGCCCTTGGTTTCGGGCGAACTTTGCTCGATTTCCTTATGGATTTCCTCCTCGGAGCTTATGATATGATGGGAGGTTTTTCTATTTTTGATCTTGGCTATGAAAGTTATTTTATTAGCTGATCCTATAAATACCCTTTCAGCATATTTAAAGTTTTTAACATCGTTCGTAGGTATACGAAATTAATAAATAAATATTTGTATTATATTCTATACATATGAAAATCAAAGTCCTGACTGACTGAGTGACTTATATATCAACGCAGAGCTTAAACCGTTGGTCGTAGAGACTTCAAATTTGGAGGGTGTGTTCTTTGTAAAGTGTAAGTATCCACTAAGAAAGGGTTTTTCAAAATTCTATCCCTAAGAGGGTTAAATGTTCATTCTAATTTATCCTTGGATCACATATACTTATATCATCATTATGACATAGCCTATTCGGTGAGGCAAAAGCCATCTCCCAAGTGAAGTATCAATCAGCACAGCCACGAGAGACAGGCGTCGTGATTCGTACGTGCTCAGATTTCGCACAATTCCATTTTACTCGTTATTCGAACACAATACCTAAAATTGCGTACGATAAAAAATGCTATAAGCTTTTTGGGCGTAAATTCTGCAAAACTCAGACAGTATTGTGGTCATCATATCTACTATTCGAAAAAGAAAATAGAAAAACCTAACCTATACTAAAGGTCCTTTTAAAAAATGTTGGGCACCGAGATTAGCAATATTTTTTTAACACCAGTGTCAGCACAGATGCTCAACTGTTATCATTAAATAAAACTAAACACTGTTACTATAATTTATAGTAAATTATAATTCTAGTGTAAGTGTGGTAGGTAGATCATTGCACTGGAGGCAGTATTATGAGATAACGGAGCCGAGAGTGTAACGATCAATGCACATCTATCACACTATTCATCACACTCGCAAAGAAAACAAAAACAGATTGTTGTTAATATTAACTTTTGTGAAAAATTCCGCGTGGGTTTTTTTATTTTTAAGATTTTATTCTATTTATAGAGAACGCTTGAACAAATTGACATGCAGCGGATGTCAAAAATATCTATAAAATATTTAAAAAAAGGAAATCATTGTTTTCTATATAAACGTTGATAATTAATTTAGCCACATAAAAACTCTTTGTTGGTAAAATACTGAATCTTTATTATCCGGGTGAATTAAGAGTTCTTCCTTGCAGTGAGACACAAACTTAAATGAATCGGGATATAAAAAAGTACGCGGGCGTAATATCTTGGATTATGAAAAAGCGATGTAATAAAAGCCACTTCAAAACTTCTCAGTATAAAATGAAAGAGATTGAGGTCAGGATAACTAATTTTTTAAAATCTTTATTTTTTTAAATTTTTGATAAACTCACATTTGTATAACTATTTGGTTTATATACCAAACAGCCTGTACATCCGCAACAGTTATTGTAAAATACCTAGTTAATAAAATGTTTTAATACAAACACAACCAAATTAACAAAATCTTACGTTTCAAATTGAGTTGACACTATCAAGGGGTGAGATCAAAAAGGGTTTAACTGTCAAATTGATAGTTTCGATAAAATTGACTTTTAACGGAGTCATTTTAATGTAGAGTGCTTATTTAGTAATAGAAAAGGTTTATGTAAGTTTCAGTTGCGTGAAAATGTATTAATTCTATTTAAAAATACAAAATATAGTACTAGATTTTACAATTACTGTAAAAATACAATAAATATAATAATAATAATAATGATAATAACGCCCAACGATCACATACATAGATCTTGGACCCTAACTAGGATTCCCTGTATCTAGGGACCCAGGAACTACGAGGACCGTGGTCCCACAACATCCAGACTCAGAACAAGTATTTGCGGTTTTTTTCCGTTTTTCTGTGCACAAATACTTGTCCTGTCGCGGGAATCGAACCCGCCATTTCCGGGTTATGAGCCGACCTGCTCAACCACCACACCACTGAGGCTGTCAAATAATGTTTTCATGCTAAGCGAACTGTATTCCTGTGTCAGATAAACCGTATTTAGTTGACAATCTCAAGATTTAAGCCTCATTTCGGTATTTTGAGAATATATTATTGTAGATAATTGTACGTTGAATCCAACGATAACTATAAGTAATTTTGTGAAAAAATCAGTTAAGCCCTTCTTAATCTCATCCCTTCTAATTTTCAATCCTCTCAGTTGTATTTACTTACTATTATTTTATTCTGTGCTTATACCTCAAATCTAAAAAAGAGCAGGTACAATAAAGATACAACCTATCCTACTTTGTGTCAATTTATTCCTGTTTGCGGTTAGTTACAAAACGTAAATGGATTGTAGGCCAATCTAATTACTCCATCTAGTTCATTGGTGTAGTAAAGACCTAGAAAAACATTTTGCTTGACGCTGTTCATGTTAATACATATATTAAACAAGGCAGACCGAGAAAGTAATTTAAAAACTTACATGTTAAAGTAATAACGTCCAACGATCACATACATAGATCCTGTACCCCAACTAGGATTTCATGGTCCCACAACACCCAGACTCAGTACAAATGTTTATACTTTTTTTTTCTGTGCACAAATACTGGTCCTGCCGCGGGAATCGTACCCGCCGCCTCCGGGTTATGAGTCGACCTGCTCAACCACCACACCACAGAGAGATTTTTTTCCAATTTATCATCTAAGTTTAAGCTTTATCAGTATAATCATTAATTGAAGGGGTGAGAACAAAAAGGGTTTATCTGATTTTTTTCACAAAATGACTTATGGGTATCGTTGGATTCAGCGTGAAATTATCTTCAATAATACATTCTCAAAATACCGAAATGAGGCTTAAATATCGAGATTTTGAGTCTAAAAACGGTTTATCTGTCACAGGAATACAGTTCGCTTAGCATATTAACATTATTATATTTATTTTATTATATTATATTTTTACAGTAATTGTATGAATTAGTACTATATTTAGTATTTAAAAATAGAATTAAAACATTTTCAAGCAACTTCCATAAACCTTTTCTATTACCTTATCAGCACTCTACATTAAAACGACGCCGATGACGTTTAAAGTCAATTTTCTCGAAACTGTCAATTGGTCAGTTAAACCATTTTGTTCTCAACCCTTCAATTTCAAACCAATATTTTAGTTATCGACATCACTCGTTTCAAGTCTAACTAACCAAATAGAATAGAAGAATTCAATGATATGTTAATGCGTTAAAGGTCCATTTCTCTACAGATTAAATGGCTACCTATACTGATATTTATACCACATGGGACTATAAAATCGACCCACCACTCTCGAAATAATCCATTCACGACATCCACGACCTTTGGTGATTTAATTATAGAAAAGATTTTTAATTACAGTGTCATAATTATAAACAATGCGTAGGATCTTTTGAAGAAGGTATTTTAGCTGCCCAGTCAATGAGGAAAATAGATTGGGGGAAACGCCTCGCGTGTCCCGAAATAATGTAAAGCGTTTCGGTTATGAGATACCGAGACGGGGCGTTCATTGTTAAAATTGGGGGTAGAACTTCGATCCGCACACTGATTAAGGCTGGAATTGAATATGGGATGCTAATTAAGGATCATTATGTATTTGTAAATATCAGGGATTAGATAGACTGTTGAGATGGTCCTGTCGGTAAATGCCACCAATATTAATCAATGTTCTATTGACTACACCAACAATATAGATCTGCGATCCTTTTCTGTTTTATATTAAGTGGTCAGCAAAATACTGATTTAAGCCCCGATTGTTGTCTGTCAACGCTTGGTACCTTGTTGCGAGGGCGATTTTCTGCAACTAGGCCGCACAGCAGCTTTTATGTTTCAACGTGGTGTCTTTCGTAATTCGGGATTGTGTATTTTTCTCTGGCCAAGAAACGTTCCATCCGAAACACGTTAGCGGTCAATATTATACCACTGTTAGCGGTTACCCATCCAATTAGTTACTTGAATGAGCTTAGCAACGCTCTAGAACGGATAGCTGAGTTTTCTAAAAGCGCTATAAACAATAAAGATAAAAGAAAAACGAGTGTGTTTTAGACCACACGACTGAAGTAAACTTTAATTTAGCCCCATCTATCAGCTGGTACAACTTTGTTTTTGATTTGTTTAATGTTAATGTCACCATCTTGACAATTGTAAATTGTCATCATATTCATATAAATTATTAACTTTGTTATGTTGGCAATAAAGATCTACATTCGCTTCGCCAGCTTACTCCCGAAGTCAAGAATGCGTAAAAAAGTTTTATTGCAAACATTATAGTATTAGTACTTTAAAATCAATCAAAACATTACAATTATGATTTCATTAATTATATATTGATTAAAGGTCGTTGTACCAAAGATCACATACAACGGATGCTATAGCAATAATGGAAACTGGTTTTTCAACATAGATTAATTAAAGAGAACCAATAAAAGGACGGCGAGGGTAAGTCATTGCCACTCATGTCCAGCTAGACAATGATTGATTGAGCCAACATGAAAATGAACGCTTTCGACCGTACAGCCTTACAGCTGAGACCTTGTCACGACAATTATGAATAGAATTTGGTAGATCAGTCCGAGTCACAGTGTAACATGCATCTGCTGTGACAAAGTTCTACTCGTTTCTTTTATTGTTACTAATGATTTGAGGAATGTTTTTTCTTTAATTCTTCATTCTTATGTTCGCAGTAAGGTCAAGAGAGTTCATGGTGAATAAGGTTGCAATGGCTGCGTGCAAAAGACCTATTTTTCACTTTAATAGTTCAAACAAGAGATGTTAATTTGATTCACCATATCAATGCGATAATGGTAATCAATCGTGGATTCATTAGGTCCACGTCCACGGCACTTGACATTTATCGGTGTGGGTTATATCATCGACTTTTTAATTAAGTACCAACTTTCCTATATATTAGGTCTTTACCTATGAAATTGCCGTTTTGTTTGAAAAAAGTTAAAGTATTTTTTTTTCGAACTTATTTATTTCTTTTATTCAAAGTAATCACCCCTGCAATCAATGCATCTTTGCGAACGCTGTGGCAGTTTATGGATGCCCTTCTTGAAAAAATCAGCAGGACGGGAGACAACAAACTCTTCAAAGGCGTTTTGTACTGCCTCTCGGGAATTGAATTTTTTTCCCGCTAAAAAGTTGTCCAAATTTTGGAAAAAGTAATAGTCGGTAGGCGCAAGATCTGGTGAGTATGGCGGATGAGGGAGAGCTTCCAAACCCAACTCATGCAGCTTAGAGACGGTCTGTTGTGCAGTATGGGGTCGCGCGTTGTCGTGAAGTAGCAGTGGAGACGACCGATTGACCAAAGCTGGTTGCAGACGTGCGAGTTTCGCCATCATTGTGGTCAGTTCTTCAATGTACACATCTGCAGTAATGCTCTCGCCGTTTTGTAAAAAGCTATGATGAATCACACCAGCACTAGACCACCAAACTGTGACCATCACCTTTCTAGGGGTCATTTTTCGTTTTGCACATTGCTTTGGTACCGAACCAGGATCTAACCAACTTGCTGAGCGCTTTCGATTGTCAAAAAGAATCCATTTTTCGTCGCACGTAACAATTCGGTTCAAAATTCCTTCATTTCCGTGCCTCTTAAGCAGCGCAAGGCAAGTCTCGACGCGTACGTTGCGCTGGCGATCGTTAAGTTCGTGGGGCACCCATCTATCAAGCTTTTTTATCTTGCCAATCTGTCGCAAATGGACCAATATTGTTTTGATGCTAACATCAAAAGCTGCTGCCAGCTCAGCTGTAGATTGAGATTCATCAGCTTCCACAATCGCCTTTAATTCATCATTGTTGACCAAAGTTTCCGGACGACCACGAGGTTCATTTTTCAAGTCAAAATTCCCAGAACGGAACCGAGCAAACCAATAACGGGTTGGACGTTCGTTTGTACAGTTCTCTCCGTAAACGTCGTTGATGTTACGTGTCGTTTGTGCCGCGTTGGTGCCACGACGGAACTCATATTCCATAATTACACGAAATTTCAAAGTATCCATTATGAGGAAAAATGTTGAAATGTAATGAAAATACAACGCTAATCAATAAACAAAAGACTTATATTGTAAATAGAATGTCATATTTTAAAAACAAAATTAATTTGAATTTAGAATTCATAGCCAATCAAAACTTTTTTTGTTTGAAAAAGTCTGTACTGCAATACGGCAATTTCATAGGTAAACCTATTATAATATAAATATTGGACTTATCTATTTTGAGTAATAATAATACGATTTTAGGATAATAGATTTTAAAATGCAGTGAGTCACATTTTCGAATATCATATTATAAAGATAGCCAGGCAGCCTCTGTGGTGTGGTGGTTAAGCAGGTCGGCTCATAACCCAGAGGCTGCGGATTTGATTCCCGCAGCAGAACAAGTATTTGTGCACAGAAAATGTATGTTTATGTTAAAGGGAGCAAACAAGTATACGGCCCACCTGATGGGAATCATGGGATGGGAATGGGACTTGTTCTGAGTCTGGGTGTTGTAGGATCATGGTCCTCGTAGTTCCTGGGTCCCTAGACACAGGAAATCCTAGTTAGGGTCCAGGATCTATGTATGTGATCGTTGGGCGTTATTATTATTATTATTAAAAGAGGAAAGACTTGATTGTTGGTTTGCAATGAATAGGCTCTGAAAGTACTGGTCCCATTTGAAAAGTTCTTTCACTATATACGTATATTCTATTGGTGCTCAATCAATCTATATATATACCTAATAATACCTAATATCAGTGAGACCCCGAGTGAGCCACTAGTTACTTATAAAAGTAGATAAATTCAACATTTTTAAAATAGCTCTACCTACATACGGTTGCCAGTAGCGATTGAGATCTCAGTCACGGCTTTGACATCAAGGCAGATCCCGGCTGACTTACGAAGGGGCAATTCGTCCTGCTGTCAGGTGAAACAATAAGTCTAACATCGGGGGGAAGGTATTATTGTCTTCAGGGTAGCAGATCTAATCACTTTGAATCCAGCGTGACTGGTCGAAGGACGATTGCTATCGGTGGATTTTATTCTATTCTCAGTAGTTAAGCTACTGACTCAAATAGACGGTGATAGAGTGCCGATTTGATCGCCTGGTGGGTGAGATGCTACTCAAGATTTAGTAATGAACGATTTTTTTATATTAATGAATAATGTGACTAGCTAGTCGTTCACCTGGAACGAAACTGATTGCCATGCAACAGGAGAAATTTCCATACTAACTATGCACATAAGCTGCGTATTCAAACTGTCAATTCCATACCAATTTTACCAATTTCCAATTTTATGTATATGTTGCAATTTAGTTATGTGATCGCCCGGCTGATGTTAAGTGACACGGATACCTTTGACGATTCAAGTGATTTCAAAAAAGTTTTACGTCATTACACCAACTTTATTTTTTTAGTAAGGAGAGTAAGCTGGTGAATACGTAACGAAGCGAACGAAATTTGAAAGTAATTGGTTCACGTAGATCTCCAATGACAACATAACAAATTACTTAAGATTTGTATTATTATGTCATAGTATTATGTCCGGTAAAATGACAATAATTTACAAAAGTCAAGATGGCGACATTAACTCGACACAAAGCAAAAACAAAGTTATACCATACCGGCCGATAGATGGAGCTAACTAAAGAAGTTTTACTTCAGTCGTTAGGATACTAGGTGGTAGGACTTTGTTGCAATGTTCGTCTAGGTAGGTACCACCGCTTTGCCAGTTACTCTGCCGCCAAGCAGTAGTGTGCAGTACTACTGTGTTCCGGTTTGAAGGGCACTGTAGCTAGTGAAATTACTGGGCAATTGAGACTTTATGATCTGATCTCACAGTCGATAATCTTATTATCAGACTGTGCTGATGTCTCAGGATGATGTGCGCAGTGCAGTGTCGCGCGAAACTCCCAGTGACACTGTTCTGTTATGGGCGGCCGTGGTGCTTAACATCAGGTAAACGACTAGATCGTCATATCATTCACTAACACAAAAAAAGTCGTATAGTCTAAAGCACACTCGTTTTTTATTCGTTACGTCTCTTGATAATAAACCGCTATGCAATTAAAGTAGATAGAAGAATTCAGCTTCATGGTTCCACAGATAAATAGGTCTAGCAACTTGGATGAGATACTTAGTAATACTTAAGCACCTACAGGGTTGACCTATATTTAAGGGATTTTTAAAGTTTCTACAAAAGATTGATGACCGTTGTTCGTTCCGCTACGACGTTCCTCGTCCGACCTCGTTCTATCAACCTTGAATAATTCCTACACCTTGGGGTGAGAGTTGAGACGGCCGCGCCATAAAATATTTGCATGTAGATTTGTCGTGTATACCGTAAATTACGTAAGTATAAGTACCTAAATAGTGTGACTTATCGCTCAATTCTTGTGATATTTGTTGTGCCTACGTCAGCCTCGAAAGGTTAGACTCTTAAGATGTAAGCTAATTTTTTCAAAAACGAGTGTGCTTTTTGACCACACGACTGAAATAAAACTTCTGTAGCTCCATCTATCGGCCAGTAACACTTTGTTTTTGCTTTGTTTAATGTTAATGTCGCCATCTTGACAATTGTAAATTGGCATTTTACCGGACAAACCAACGTAATGGGAGTTTTGGCGGGAAAACGAAAAAGATCGTGTCACCGCACTGTATTATTTTCCAAAACTTGTGTTATTTTCAGTGTTAGTGCATAAAATTGGTGGCATTTTATTCGTTAAGTGCTGGATTACAGGCATGAGTGTGGGAAAGTGGTATAATGATAGTGAAACGTTTCTTTTCGTGTTGTTTCCAAAACTCCATAGAAGCTTCTAGTAAAGTTGCCACCACTTTACTAGGAGTATGACTTGACTAGACTAGATTATGACTTAACTTGATGACTTGGACTGTGACTTGACTTGACACATATATAAATTAATTAAATGGAAAAATTATCAATTACATGACACTGGCTAAATACACAAAAGTGTGGAGCCAAACCAAAAAAAAAACCAACGTAATAATACAAATTTTAAATAATTTTCAACTTTGCTATGTTGCAATGGAGATCTACGTGAATCAACCACTTTCAATTTCCATTTGCCTTGTTCACCCCCTCACCCCCTTTTTCACCGCCAACCCGCAGCTTACTCCCCAAGTCAAGCGTGCGTAAAGAAATTTTACTTCAAAAACACTACACACTACGCAAACACTCATTGATCATTTTCAACTAATCGATTTTAAACTAATATTATATAGTTTTGCTACAACTAATACGTAAATAGTTTTCGACATCGATAGATGCGTTATAGAGATTGGATGAATAGATTTTCTCTTGCGGTTGCAATCGTTACCAAATTACCAATCGTATCTTTACGACCCTGCAAACCTCACTTTACATATGCATACATTGCAATTTCATAATTGAAGGGGTGAGAACAAAAAAGGCTTAACTGATTTTTTCACAAAATTACTTATGGGTATCTTTGGATTCAACGTGAAATTATCTTCAATAATACAGTCTCAAAATACCGAAATAAGGCTTAAATCTCAAGATTTTGAGTCTAAAAATGGTTTATCTGTCACAGGAATACAGTTCGCTTAGCATAAAAACATTATTATATTTATTTTATCATATTTTATTTTTACAGTAATTGCATGAATTAGTACTATATTTAGTATTTTAAAATAGAGTTAAAACATTTTCAAGCAACTGAAACTTACATAAACCTTTTCTATTACCTTATAAGCACTCTACATTAAAATGACGCTATTGAAGTTTAAAGTCAATTTTCTCGAAACTATCAATTTGACAGTTAAACCCTTTTTATTCTCAACCCTTCAATTTAGATCTGACATCATACTCATCGTACTTTAGATAAACAACGCAATTTTATAAGTACTTCTAAATTTAGTATTACAGTCTCACTATAACTATCGAAGAACTTGACTGTCTTGACTGTCTGTACATCTCGTGAACGGCCGCTGCTTGCGGGAGCTGGTCTGCTCGTGGCATTGACTGTAAATCCAGGATTGTGGAGTATACGCAAATAGAAATAAAGTAATTGATATTCCCTATATTAACATGTTATTGTCCCAAATTGTAAGGAACGAAAGGAAAGTATGGAGCTCCTGTATTGATTTAATAAAAAAAACAACAAACAAATATGTAAGTAGTGTATTAAAAAAGAGCACAGACCAGGAATATGTGGTAAAGTTAAGTTAACTTAGCAAGCAGTTTAAAAAATATACTATATAAATGTACAATTTAGTTAAGTTAACTTTTTTTTATGTTAAGTAATGACGTGACGAGCTAGCCGTTCGCCTGATGTTAAACGACACGGCTGCCCATATCAGCTGCAGTGTCACTCGGAACTCTAAAGTATAGAATTTCGCGTGACACTGCACTGCGCACGTCATCCAGAGACATCAGCACAATCTAGTAATAAGATTACTAAACTGTGAGATCAGATCATAAAGTCTCATTTGCCCAGTAATTTCACTAGCTACAGTGCCCTACAAACCGGAACACAGCAGTGCTTGCGCACTACTGCTAGGCGGCAGAATAACTGGCAAAGCGGTGGTACCTACCTAGACGAACTTTGCAATAAAGTCCTAACGTAACGTAATTTAGTAAACTTAACTAATTGTATAAATATACAATTTAGTTAAGTTGACGTAGATAAATATTTAGAGTTCCCCTATGGAGTGACATGATCTGCAAAGACCCTCCATAATATATGAGGTTTTAAAAAAACAAAAATGTCCCCGCTGTCTGCCAGCCACGCGGCGATTACTTAAACTAACAAATTTATAGAAAAACGTTAATGTTATGTTTCCTATTTAACTAACCCAACAAAAGTGAAGCATGTCACCCTATTTATATTTGCATAGTTCGACCGATGCCCCAATAAAATTCTTAATGGGGTAAAGATTGACTACGGTTTGGACATTACGTAATCTACCACAATACATAATTTATGCGTTAAATCCGCAAGCTCGCACGTCACAGCATCAATGGAGAGTGATTTAGTGCTTGTTTATCACGCATCCGACTTTATGATGTGACGGGCTACAATGTTTACTATACAAAAGGGTGTCGCAGATCATTTGTGGCGACTCCGCCCCTGGCGGCGGCAATTTGACGCCGTTCGCTGCCAAAATGACAAATATCACCGACCCAGTTATCTCCGTAACCTAGTGACGCACAAAGCGATGCAACTATGCGCAGGGTTGGGTTATACCGGTGTACAATAACATTTCTACGAAAAAAACGTTGCTCATACGGTATATAAAGCAAAGAGTCGTCGGTTCTATTCTGTAAGCATAATATAGGACAGTGCTGAAACGGCAAATCTACAACGTACTAACAAAATAATAATAACACTTGCTCCACTCGAAGTTTTAAGTCGACTATTTTGTTTTCATCGTCATGATTACCTGTACTTATTGCTAATTTTTAAGAATTTTTTAATGTGTAAACAATAGAAAAAAAAGCGCTTGATTCACTCGCGATTTAATTTTAAATACTTTGCCAACTTACTGGTGTCGATTCTGTGTCACATACTCTAAAACGAAATTAACATGTTTCCGTCTTTTTCATTTCCCCTTTATCAGAAGAGTACCGCCATACTTTAAGTTTACTTTAGTTTCAGAGAATGTGACACAGAATCGACACCACTATGTATGGAAAAGGCGCTTGTTTTGTTTGTATCTCACACAAATACAAATCATTTATTGACATAAATATTTTCACAACAGTTTCTTTAGTGAATCTCCTATATGAACTGAACTTAGTGTTCACTGTATTTCAGAAGTCTATGTATGCATATTTGTATATGTATTAGATAAATGCGACTTTGCCATGATTAAGAAACCTATAACTAAAAATAGTAACATGTAAATTAAATTATGGCAAAAAAATCCACGTTTCACTTGCGCTTTATGAACTGTTCGATAATTTCTTAAGAGAATCCATTTTCCTGGAATGTTTTAATCAATCTAATACATACCAAAAAAAAGCGCTCGTTTCATCCGGGCTGTGGACAGTGTCCTTGGATGGTGTCATTCTTCTGTTTTTCTAATGAGATTTTGCCTTATCCCTTCCATCACTCCTGTACAAGCAAATCATGTTAGTGTGTATTGTGCCCAGAAACTAAACCTTGATCCGGCCATGTCTGAAAAGCGACCTAATTGCCGTAAGATCACGTAAAACGCAACCCAAGTGAGTAATTGGACATTTCGCTGAACATCGGCGTTGGTTTACAGCGTTTTGTCACGCACGGTATGATAAAAGCCGCCGTGGGAGTTGATATAGAGCTAGCACTCGTTTGATTTGACTATAAACGGCTTGTATACGGTAAGGACGGCAAGTTGGGGTCAATTGGCGTAATAAACGATGTTACTAACAAAAGGAAGTATGGAACATGGAATCAAAACATTTCTTTGTTGCTTTGTTTACCGATCGCGAAGTCAGTCTTGCGAAGAAGTAACTTCGACGACAAGAACTTCTTTATGGGGCACCTATACCTATTTATTGGGAAATTGCGTTCGTTTTCTTTGTATGTACATTTATAAACTACCTACAAGACGTAGATAATTACTGCATGACGGAGACGAAATGCAGCATTGTAGCTCTTTATCTTTCTAACAGATCCGGGTAATATGTGGATGTGTTACCAAATATCAGTGGTACTAATAATATACCTTCTTTTATCTACTCACTAATCAGCACACTAAACTATAAACTGTAAGCCTCATTGATGGGTCAAGCTAATATAGGTCTAGCTGATAACATTATGAGTTTAGGTCATGTCGGTCATAAATGCCAGGGCTCTGGCGAGGCACTAAACATTTGAGAAATTCAATCACAATCTATTTCGGAAGCAAAGCACGCCTACTTTATGGACAAATGACGAAAACCTTATTTTCCTGTGGCATGTCGTGACACATTACACTAATCATATAAAAAAGAAACTTTGCATGTGTGTATGCTTGTTACTTCTTCACGCGCAAACAACTTGACGGATTTGGATGATATTTGGAATACTCATCACATCACACTAATATTATAAAGGCGAAAGTTTGTATGTGTGTATGTTTGTTACTCCTTCAAGCTCAAACGGCTGAATGGATTTGGATGAAATTCGGTACCAAGATAGCTTATACACTGGATTAACATATAGGCTACATTTAATTCCGGAAAAGTGAAATATTCCCGTGGGATGAGCAAATAATTAAACTACTTTTTATCCGCGGGTGAAACCGCGAGGCGCAACTAATAGCTCATATACTTTTCCTTTGACACGTTGTGACACATTACACTAATCATATAAAAAGAAACTTTGTGTGTGTATGCTTGTTACTTCTTCACGTTCAAACGACTTGATGGGTTTGGATGATATTTGGAATACACATAGTTTATATACTGGATTAACACATCGGATATTTTTATCTCAGAAAATTAACCCTTTCCCGTGGGAATAACTCAACATCGGCTCAAGCGGCCCGCGAGAGACAGTGCGTGCCAAAGGTGGCCTATGGCAGAAATTTGTGTTTTTGTTTTTTTTTTTTCGAGGTTGCCCCAACGCTCTATATAGGTCGCAAGCGGCCCGCGAGATTGAATTTGTAGCAATAGTGATATGTAGAAAAAGTTGGCATTTTTTTTTCTAGCTGCTCCATTCTTTGGGGTCGCTAGCGGCCATGAAATTGATAACGGACGTAAGATGTGGTAGAACTTCGTGTTTTTTGTGGTTTTCTGTTCGCTGGGATACAGCCCGCAAAAGCATTTTTTAACGAAGGTGACCTATGACATAAGTTAGCATGATTTCTTTTGTGGTTGCTGAGTAGTTAATATTTGGGTTGTCTGGAAGAGATCTCTTTAAGCGATAAGACCGCCCATTGTGACAATTAATTTTTAAGTTTGTGCTTGTACATTGACCCTGTAATGTGTTGTTCCAATTAAGAGTTTTATTTATCTATCTAAATATATTTTAGTGTCCATCTTTCTGCTTATAAGCTCAATAAGATTAGTTAGGTGATCACGGAATTTGGATTGCAATGTAACAGGAGAAATATCATTCCCAATTTGAAAATTTTCACACTTAATTGATAGACTCAGGCGTGACTTCGAGAAAGTTCATCTTAAATACAATATGAAACCAGAAAGTGTGATTCCGCTAAAAACAAAGCTTCGTTTGTGTTTTATTGTTTTTAGCAAAATACACTAGATATTCTTGTTTCATTTTGTAATTATCACAGTAACGATACACGTAAACTATGTATTGTAACTGTCAAATCCATAGAAAATAGTTTTTCTAAGGGTTGCATTTAACTTCCGTGATAATAATAATAATAACGCCCAACTATCACATACATAGATCCTGGACCCTAACTAGGATTCCTTGTGTCTAGGGACCCAGGAACTACGAGGACCATGGTCCCACAACACCCAGACTCAGAACAAGTATCTGCGTTTTTTTTTCAGTGCACAAATACTTGTCCTGCTGCGGGAATCGAACCCGCCGCGTCCAGGTCATGAGCCGACCGGCTCAACCACCACACCACAGAGGCTGATAGCCTAGCTGTTCACACTAATACACTGAATGAACACATAGGCTGCTTCTTATCCGTTAGACGTATCTAGTATATCATATAAAACTATATTAAGTACAACTAATATACCGCCAGCCTCTGTGGTGTGTTTGTTGAGCAGGTCAGCTTCTGACCCGGAAGTGGCGGCTTTGATTCTCGCCGCAGGACAAGTTGTTGTGCACAGAAAAAAAGCGCGAGTACTTGTTCTGTGTCTGGGTGTTGTGGGACCATGGTTCACGTAGTTCTCGGGTTCCTCCGGACTAGAACTCCCTGCATACAGGATCCAAGACCTAAGATGTATGTGATCTTTGGGATCTATGTTATATTTTATCGTATAACTTGAAACTTCATAAGCGTTGGACTGTACACTTGTAATATAATTTATTACGTTTAAAAACTTTAGAAAAATGACTTCAAATCGAAATATCTACATCTTTTGTTTAAAGTTACAAACAAAAACAGTCGAATTTAGAACATCCTCCTTTTTTTAAGTCGGTTTAAATAATCATCAAAGTCGGTTAGCGTGATATTGAGTCCATTGGTCGCGCACATAATGAAAATGTAAGACTTATATGGTTTTCTCATGGGTGCCATTGTCAGAACTGGACCAAATTAAATTGGGACTACGCGGGATGCACCAGCTTTAAAATAACAAAGAATCATCAAAATCGGTTCACCCAGTCGAAAGTTCTGAGGCAACAAACATAAAAAAATTACAATCGAAAATTTACAAAAAAAATGAACATCCTCCTCTTTTGAAGTCAGTTAAAAAGAATCGAACATTCTTATCACGTGGGCAAAGAACGTATATTTTATGTAGAAATATGAATAAATGTATTTCTTTAGATGTTCATAAATCCTGGTGAAATAAAAAACACGGCGTTCTCTATATTACCAATTTTTCAAACATAGTTGGAGATCAGAGCCCTCTGTATGCCACGCACGTCCCTCATGCGGGCAGGTTGTTTGTATTAACGTAGATTTAGGCCACAGACAGCTTGTATAAAGCGATTCTGAAAATTACGACCAAACTGAATAGATCTATCTGCACTGAATCAAATTTGCCGATGACACGTTTTTTAAACACTCGCTTCCGTAAAGCGAACTTTTTCTGTCCGTAATTTAAGGAATTCAATTAACAGACTATAAAGATAAAAGAGTTGACTGGCCCATACTACCATACTACCAACTGAGTTAACGACTCAGTTGGTAGTATTCCAGCCTTTTGAACTGCAGGGTTCAATTCCCACCCAGGACAAACATTTGTGTCATGAACATCGATGTGTCTAAGTATTATATATTTACAAATAAAAAGTATGTAAGTATTGTATCAGTTATCTGGTTCCCATAGTACAAGCTTTGCTTAGTTTGGGGCTAGATGGCGCTGTGTGAAATGTCCACACATATTCATTATTTACTAGCTATCTTTAAAAAAATGCCACACTAGCGACAACAGAAATGAGAAGAAGGAAAATGTTTGGCCTTTTTCCAAGCCGAAGACAGATAAAGGTGGTGATTACTCCACTGACAAAACCAGAACTCTTAAATATGAAGACGAAGAATGCCTCAAATATCATTAGATGTTTGAGCCTTTTTTGTTGAGCGTCCATTGAGTACTTCATACAGCTACTGCCTGCAGACATCCACTGCTAAAGATGGGATAGGCCTACAGGCCTATCCCATAGTGGTCTCATGGTGGCTAATTGCCTCTTGCATCCAACGTCTTTCCGCTGTTTTAACCAGATTTTTTTCGTCTTAGCTCAATCAAACTGCATAATGAATAATATTTGTTGTAATAACACGGTAGTACCTAATAGTGTCTCAAAAAATTATAAAAAAGATATCGAGGTCCAAGCGTTTACCTAAGAAAGGATGAAAGAAACATGTAGATATAGCATGGTAGCAGTGGTGTCAAAAAGGGCTTAACTCAGCATTCATGCCGGTGTACTCAACACCTGGCGCTGATTTTCAGTTAAGCCCTATGGTTGACGAATAAGTTTTTAGGTCACCATAATAAAACAAATATTAAAATATACACAATATACATACAAATGAAAAATAAAACAATAGAAAGAGAAAGATAAACTACAAATGGTTAGGTATGAGATGAATAAAATTAATGATAAATTATTATTATTTAACTGATGTTGGGGAAAAAATAAATAATAATAATGATGGCAATGAATAGAAGAAACACACAATGATAAATGTAAACCAAACTAGAATACATGGAATACAACAAAAAATACATATTTCTACCCCAAGCATATTCCATTGTTGACTACGTCATCAGGTGAAACAGTGGTCAAATACAAGCCTATCTAAGGCATAAAACCTAAGTACATACGTGTATAAATTAAACCGCACAATACAAAACACTTTCTCAACTACGCTACGTATTTAAATGACAAGCAAGTCTCCCTATATGATCAAAATTTCTTGTCAAACTTTATATCCAACTATCTCACAATATAATTTAATTTAATTGGTTAGAGCATCAAAAGACAAACAACCCGTAAAGTTCTTGTCAAGCGTAACTAACATAGCCCATTTATGGTTTCAATATCAAACCAATCTTCATTCAATTTGTTAATATATTTAGATTTTTAAAATATTTTTCTCTTTTAATATATTTTACACAGAGACTCTATTATGCGGGCAGACTGAAGTTATGAACATTGGCATTTTGATTAAAAGTTTTCTTTGGTGCTGAAAAGGATTCTTTCGAATTTTCACATATTCTCATATTACACTTTAAATTGAAATCAATATTGGAAAAATAAATAACGGATCGAGCTAGATCAAATATCCTTGAATATATGTACTTATAAGTACTTATTCAGTATTCGTACATAATAAGCCGTTGAGTAGGCATTATCCATACAATGAATAATGAAATACTGTAACAAAAATATTATTTAATATTTGCACACTTGCACGCAGGTTGAACACAAAATGTCTAATTATTTTAAGTATTGTAACTTATGTTAACATCTCTTGAAAATTGTGTTCTAGCAAATAAACATTTGATTGATTGATTGATTGAATAAAATCCTTTACAATAAAATTAATCTTCTTTAAAACATCAATTCATTATTCAAACAAAACGTGATCGAACTGAGACCATTTTGCCGATACATATAAAGTTACAACCTTTTGTTGAATATTTATAAGAGGCAAGCTGTCAGCGGCAATAAGTTTTAATTAGGTACAGCTTTTTATAAGTTATCTGAATATTCATGACAGTAAATTAATTTGGTCACATTTATTTAAGAGTTACAACAGGGAAACTTTCGATGGTAATGGATTCTACGAAGTCGCGGAGAAACTCGTCAATTAAATTAAAATAACTTAGAGATAACTTTAAACGAAGTATATAAACGTGAAACATCGTCTGTGTTTGTATTTTTCTTTGTTTGTGGCTTTCAAAAGTGAATTGTATCAACATTTTCCTGCATCACATTTCAGCATATTTTGAGCAATAGAGCTTAAAATATACCTATATATTTTCTCCTCTGTGGTGTGATGGTTGAGAAGGTCGGTTCATAACCAAGAGGCGGCGGGTTAATTCCCGCGGCAAGAGAAGTATTTGTGCAAGAAAAAAAGCGCAAATACATGTTCTGAAAGAGTGGTGCTATGGGACCATAATAGTCCTTGTAGTTCCTAGGTACTTAGACACAGGGAATCCTGATTTTTTTTAGACTAAACACAAAATTACTTGCTATAATGACCAGGTCGGATCTGACTTATGACAGTCGGATTTATGCGATACGAAAATAAATACCTGTAGCGTATATTTATACGCTATATTAATTGTTTTTGTTAGCACCACACCTGTATAAGTTCACTGGAATTGGAAGATTTTGACATCAATTGAGGAACAGAATAAATGACCCGCCCCGGTTTTGCACAGGTGAATTAGTAAAACGCAGTCGAACGGGAAAAAAAGTATCCTATGTCCGTCTCCCCACCAATTTTTAGCCAAATCGGTTCAGCTGTTCTTGAGTTATAAATAATATAACTAACACTTTCTTCTTTTATATATTATATATAGATAAGAATAAGATAAGATATATAGCCATAGAAAAATAATTAAAAAAAAATTGAAATATTTAGTTTAGGTCTACAATAGTATACAATAAGAAATGTCGTAACAAATCGACGTTAAAATATTTTAGTAACAAAATTAGAATACAGAGTATCTCTAGTCACGCCATTTACACTTTTTGAAAGGCGCGCAAACCCACTTTTATACGAAAAATGTTTTTTATTCTACTTCAGGCAAGCTCCTAATTGGCTTTTAGCCGTCACATAGCGTTCTTTCACCTTTTGAACCCAAATAATATTGTTGTGATAATTTGCGAGTAAAAATATTAATAAATTTCAAATCGAAACCGGTTTTTGAATTCGAGAAATTGGATTTCAGTATTTGAAAGCCATTTTGATCGACTAATGGCATTAAAACGAGTCATATTTATAACAAGGCATTGATCTAAAATACATTTTATATCTTTCACGATGGATTATGTAAAGCAAAAAGGTATAATGCACAAAGGTTTTTGATGTGAAGTTGAAATTTATTTGGGTCCTAAAATAAACTTTTATTTTTAATAAAAAAATGTACTTACCTACTTATATTTAAATGTGTAGTCTCTAGTTTGAATAACTTCATGAATAGCAATTACTAACGGGTTACATAATTACTTAGACAAAATCAAAGAAAATTATGAGTGGTGACGTACTGTATTATAAACGTTAATAATTATATTTTTGACCACACTAAAACGGATTACAATGTAAGCCAACCAAACATCTAAAGCAGGTAGAGGAGGGTCGTCAGACTTTGGAACCCGGACCCGCAAGTTGAATGCAATAAAACTTATGATTAAATGATGAAAAATGAGTATCTCCACCATTGAATAAACATCACGCTTAAAATATAACGCCTGGATCTCAACTCCAGAAGGAAAGTAAATGGAATCACATAGATTTTACCCAATTAATCAGCTAAGCTGTTCCAGAGACTTTGCAGTAATCGCTCTGACAGAGAGCCGCGAAGTATTAATTAAAACGACAGTTGAGTTGAGAGGTTGAGTGAGATCCTTTCATTTTCAGGCAGACATTAGGTACTTCAATAAGATTTTGTAGAAAATTGAAATTAAGAGAGTTAGCGACCAACTATTGGCAATGTTTTTGGTACGAGAGCTGCGAATAAGTTTGAATAAGAGAGTTAAGCTTTGTAAAAAGTGCAAAGTGAGACGATCCTTGATCTGCCCAAGCTAGAAAATAACACCATATTCCGTGTGCATCAAGCTACTTACGGGAGTTGTGGGGTGGTTTGACACGCGGGATCTGGGCATTGTATATTGTATTCTATGTATGTATTGTCACGTTTAGCGGCCTACTGCCTAAATATAGTTACCTACCTGGTGGAATGTTGGTAAATTAGACAGCAGGTTGTGAACACTAAATTTATTATTTGCCGAGGTCTAGCCCAGAACAGTAGGGGCAAATAGCGTGGGTTTGGGCCTATACACTTCCGTCCCTTCTTCCTGGTAAGTACTGCCCTGGAGTGCGAGTCGCGGTGTAGGTGGAGCTCGTCCAGTCCAGGGGTGACAGTCGGATGGTGATGAGTGCTGGTGGAGGCGTCGGCGCTTACAGCCCAGGTGACGCCGGGAAGCGACCAACGCAATGGTCCGTAGGTGGTAAAGGTGGACTTTGGACCCTGGAACGCGCATGAAGAATATGACGTTAAAGCCAGATCCAGCGAGTGTGAACACCCACGGCGACAGCAGAGGGAAAGCACTATGCAGTTGTGATGCCGTGGATGTTCAATCAGAACGGAGATTACAAATTTAGCCAGATACAAAATTAAAAAATGATTGAAATTGGTAAAAGAGATGCGAGGGTAGGTGATAGAAATTAAATATTAAAATGCTCTAATTTGGAAGAATTAATGAGAAATGATTGACTAAAAGTACATAGACATGAAAGTAATAATGATACGCACCTTTTAAAGCCCAAGCAGAAGAAGCTACTTTAAATTTAAACACAGATTGAAATTATTATTAGTGTGCACCACTTACCCAATTGCGGGGTCCTAAAATCACTTTAAAAATACTATTTAAATTCGGATGAAACGAGTAGTGACGTCTAGTATTAGGCCGCGGTTATGTGTCCTATAAAAAAATAATACCTGACACATATTAAAAGACCGCGACCGATGACGTGCGTTTCTATCGAACGTTTAATTCGTAATATCAAGGCGGCGGGCGGCGGCGCGGCTACCGGGGGCCGGGCCGGCGCATGCGCAAGAACAATAGATTTAACAGTAGAACGGATAACTGGTGACTAAAATGAAGCTCGACTTAAAACAAACGTGTTGATGAAATTATTTTATTTTCTATAAGCAGTTTAATTTATTAATAGTTTTAGTTAGTTTTAAATAGTGTAGTGTTTATTAAATTTTGTATGAAATAAAAATATTATCTTTAAAATATTTATGTAATGTGAGTGCAACGTTACATTACCCCCCTCGTCTCGGAAAGGGTTTTATTCTATAATAAAACACGTCTATAATTTACCACCAGCAGTACTCTTTCATTCTACTTCAAACTTCTCTCGCATACTTCTATCTCATACTTTTTATACATTATTGGCTACCACAACCGATAAAAAGGTTGCGGGCGCGTCCTCTCATAAAATATAGGCAACTGTGATAGATTGCACAGTTAACTTATGCTAGCGGTAAAGGTCTAAAATGAAACAGGTGGGATATATTTAACGTAGGTACATACGTCTAAACAATTGGTGCTACTTAAGATTTTTTATTAGTTTCAAATCTTTAATATGCCATACACCAATGTTTTTTCCTGACATATCCTCAAGGACATAAACAAGAGGAGATCTTTTTTCTGCTATACGACACTTAATGAATTTCGGTGCCAACTTCTTACTAAAATATTTGTCTTTATCACTGAGAACAAAAGCGCGTTTAAAGACTAAATCACCAACGTTAAATTCAGCTGGTTTCCTACGTAAATTATAATGTGTAGTATTCTTTTCATGTGCATGCCACAATGAAGCTTGCACATCATTGAATACCGACGAAAGAATTCCCAGGTTTTCAGCATATATGTCACGCGGTAAAAATAAAACTTCATCACCTAGATCGTTGTCTGTATAGTGCGATCCGCAGAGAACGAGCTCTCTTCCGTACACAAGGAAAGAGGGTGTGTAGCCGGTGGACTCGTTAACAGAGTTATTAATCGCGAACTGCACCTTGGGGATAAAGGTGTCCCAAGTTCGTTGATCATTTTCAACAAACGTAGACAGACTAGTGACAATCGTTTTATTGTAACGTTCCACGGTGTTAATTTGGGGCGTGTACTTAGGTGTAAAGTTTACATTAGGTATTTGGTATTTTTTAAACAGAGCATCAGTAGTAGAACTGATGAACTGGCTGCCATTGTCCAGGAATATTGTTTGTGGGATGCCGTGAACTAGAAAAATGGATTCTTCTAGGATCTTAACGACGGCATCTGAAGTTGCACGACGTAAGGGAAAAATGTGACAAAATTTTGAAAAACAGCAAGTAATAACGAGCATATAGCTATTTTGCTTGCGAGTGACTGGTAAAGGGCCAACAAAATCAATTGAAATCATCTGGAAGGGCCTCGAACAATG
The DNA here is from genome assembly GCA_905220475.3 of Ennomos fuscantarius. Taxonomy (NCBI): domain Eukaryota; kingdom Metazoa; phylum Arthropoda; class Insecta; order Lepidoptera; family Geometridae; genus Ennomos; species Ennomos fuscantarius. Next base: position 4,826,433 of record HG992026.1, on the reverse strand, counting down.
TTTTGGCCGTCCCATCTGACCCAATGTAGTATGATTTTGTGACTTATAGGACAAGCATACGGAACAAGCACTCACAAATTTAACGACATCTTGGTGCATACCTGGCCAGTAATATGTAAGAGACAGACGCCGGTACGTTTTGAATATGCCAAGATGTCCAGCAGTAGGTTCAGAGTGATTTTCCGATATCACATTTTCACGAAATTCACTAGGCACAACTTCCTTCCATGCAAATTCTGAAGTGAGTGGGGATTTTGTTTTGGAGAGTCTATACAATGAATTATTTTTAATTAAAAAGTTTGGGAAATTACTTGGTGTATTAAGACAACCATTGTAAATATTTTTGTACCATGTGTCATTGGTATTGACAACAGAGTTTGACAGAGAAATAGCAGCGTTAGGAAAAGCTCGAGAAAGAGCATCAGGGATTACGTGATCAACACCTCGACGATGTTTAATGACGAAATTAAACGAAGACAGTCTTACACCCCAACGCGCCAATCGTCCCGTCGGATTATCTAGCGACAAAAACCATTTTAACGCCGAATGGTCAGTGTACACCGTAAATGTCTGCCCATTTTCAATATAACATCGCCAGTGCTCGAGAGCAACTAATACAGCGAGAGTCTCTCTTTCAGTAATACTGTAATTTTTCTCGGCACTGGTGAAGGATTTACTCATGTAGGCAATCGGGTGTTCTTTACCGTTAAGGTTCTGCGTTAGCATCGCGCCAACACCAAAATTGCTAGCATCCGTGTGAATTTCAAACGGTTTTGTATAATCCGGACAAGCAAGGACTGGCGCAGAAACCAAACATTCTTTTAAGGCATTAAAAGCTGCATCTGCTTCTGGTGTCCATTGAAAGGGAGGTGCCTTTTTACCATTGGCAGTGAGCTTGTTAAGTGGGCCGGCTACAGTACTAAAATTTGGAACAAAACGTCGGTACCAAGTTGCAGTACCGAGAAAGCGTTTAAGTTCCTTCTTATTGGTAGGTGTTGGGAAGTTAATTATTGCTTCGACCTTTTCTGGGTCAGTACGCAGACCACGAACATCGACCACGTAACCGAGATATTTGAGTTCGCTGCGAAAGAACTTGCATTTTTCAAAATTTACGGTTAAGTTAGCCTGTCTCAATTTGTCCAACACGCGTAGTAAGCGTGACACATGCTCGTCAAATGTGGAGCTGATAATTATTATATCATCGAGATACGCGAATGTCTTCCCCTCCATGTCATTAAATAGCAGATCAACAAGTCGCTGTTGAGTTGCGGGAGCATTTGTCAAACCAAAAGCTGTGGTTTTAAAACGTAATGTTCCTCTTCCCGGTACGTAAAAAGCGGTCTTATCGCGGTCCTCAGGAGCTATGGGTAATTGCCAAAATGCCTTAGAGAGATCAATGCTTGATAGGTATTTTGCGTCACGCAAGTTGTCTAAAATTTCGGCAACATAAGGTAAACTATAAGCATCGCGCTTGGTGACCGAATTTAGTTTACGACTATCGAGGCAAAACCTGGGTTGACCATTCTTTTTATTTACGATAAGCACGGGTGAAGACCACGCACTCTCACAGGGTTCCACAACATCAAGTGACAGCATTTCATCTACTTGTTCAAGTAGGATTCGCTGCTTCTCGGGTGACATTCTATAGTAGCGCTGTCTAATCGGCTGAGCATCGCCAGTATCTATACGGTGAACTATCAAATTCGTTCTACCTAAGCCTTTCTCTTCAGTTGAGATTGACTTGAACTGAGTAATAACATTGTCAGCTATAGCTTTTTGAGTATCTAATAGATGATCATACGATTTGATAAATGTTATGTCATGACTAATTTTCATCTCTGCCAACGAAGTATTTGATAAGGTAATACTACCTAAATATTTGGGACAAATATGGAAAGCACGCCAAAAATCTACACCAAGTATAATTGATGTTTCAACTTCGGGAACTACATAAGCCTTAATAATATGAAACTGACCTTCGAATGTTACTGGTAAGTTAATGTAACCAATACTGTTCAATTCTTGACCACCAGCTGCAATCATTTTAGGGTTACCATCGTGTTGCAAAGTGCAGTCTGCTAAGAGTTTGTGGCAATTATTGCCCAAAATGGAAACTGCAGCTCCAGAATCAAGCAAACCGCAAGCGTCAATATTGTCAATCTTAATATTAACATAAGGCCTAGGATCATTTATAGGTTTTGGTTGCAGAATTGTAGTAACTCTATAAGTAGAAGAAAATGTTCTAATAAAGGCAAGCCAAGTTTCCCAATCTTGCTTGTCAAAATTACCACAACTCTGCCCAACTAGTTTTTTGAAGTTTTATTACAGTTAGGACACTCTGGTGTTTTCACATTCTTCATTCCACATTTAAAGCAGACAATGTCACGAGAAGCTTGACATTGTCGAAGGTGGTGGGTATTTTCACGACACCTAGGGCAATAAGGTTCCTTTTTGGTTACCTGAACTGCATGTACATAATTTTTATTTTTATTGTTTTGACAGTTATTGTAATTAGTATTGCCTCTATGTTGATTTTGATTATAATTGTTATTTTTATATGTAGGAAAATTACTATTGTTACTTTGATTTTTAGTATAATACCTGTTTTGATTATAATTACTAGTACCAGCATTATACGCAGTTTTGTTTATATCTTTAGTATACGCAAATTCTGGTGCAAGAGTATTAGGCGTAACTTTAGGAGGTTCTTGGAAATGCGAAAGACGAGCCTGAATATTCTCGTAATTACGACATAAGCTACGTAAGGCATCAATTGTTAAAATCTGGGGTGCAGAAGCTAAAGTACTGGCATAGCATGGCCTTATATTGTGAAGGAGAATCTCGAGCTGATCCGCTTCGTTAAGAGACCTAGATAAACGTGAGAACATACCATCCATGATGGAAAGATAAATGGTGATGTTTTCCCGTTCACCCTGAGTACGAGAGCGAATTTCAGAAATGAGCCGATAGTCATAGTCAGACTGTCCAAAATCTTCCTTCAGTAAAGCTGCTAATGCAGGCCAAGAATTAACCTTACCTTTTACAGCACGATACCAGTGGAGGGCATCTTCTTGAAAAATTTCCGACGCATAACTTAAAACTTTATTAGAAGGTATATTTCGAGCTTCAATAAATTCATCAACACGCTGTATAAATGAGCGCACACAAGTTTTACCGCTGAATTTTAATTTACTTAAATCAGATGAGGTTCGATCACACGTTACTGAAATCAAGTTCTGCACCTCCGGTGCGGTGGAGATGGGTTCTCTAGAAGGGCCTTCATCACTATTAAAAGAGGTCAAAGGTCTTTTAGCTTGAAGAGCCAAAAGTTTATTTGATAATATTTTGTATTCTTGAACAATTTCGTCGTATTGTTTTTTAATATCGTCAGTACACGTTATCCTCTCAAGACGGTTATACAAATGGTTCAACATATTCTGAGTTCTTGAAAGCGTGGAAGTACTAAGATCAGACACATCTAAATTTGTCTTAACTTTAGTGAGAACTTCCAAGCAACCTTTAAGATCCTGTCTTGTTTCAAGCGGAGATTCCAAAATATAGTCCGATGGAAATTGTGTTGACAATTTAACAATTTGTTTCCGTAGCTCTTCAACTGAAGACGCAGGGGTTACTCCTCTGATACGAACTTCGTAATCTAGCTCCGACTTTTGCAGAGACAGGTACTTAATAGGAAGCATCGTGATATAGATTACTAACAGTTGGATAAGTGGTGACAAATCAAATTTAATATAAAAAAAACAACACGTTCTCCGTTCTGTTACAATATTAATTACTGAACGTCTGGTTTTTTTTTGGAAAAAAAAATAAAAATGATTTTCAAAAAAAAAAAAATTTTTTATCATGCAAAATTTTAAAATTTGCTACTAATGTGTACTGCTTACTAACAAGACACAATACTCTAAAAACAAAATTAATTTTAATCAGAAAAATATTTTTTTATGATAGCGCCATTTTAGGTGCCCGATGTTAAATTGACCTTGAAAATTTTTCTTTCCGGTAACAACTAAACCGGTGTAAGTTGATGTAAAATTACGAATTGACAATATATTGAAATGGAAATAAAGCTATACATTAATAAATACTAACACAACAAGTACTTTAGGTAGGTACACATTAGTAACGGAAAACCAAAAAAATACGTTTTACATAAAATCAAACCACAACATGCACAAACTACAACCAAGGAAGAAAAGATAGAAGAAAGTGTCCTTTTACCACGACTTAGGCGCCAAGTGTCACGTTTAGCGGCCTACTGCCTAAATATAGTTACCTACCTGGTGGAATGTTGGTAAATTAGACAGCAGGTTGTGAACACTAAATTTATTATTTGCCGAGGTCTAGCCCAGAACAGTAGGGGCAAATAGCGTGGGTTTGGGCCTATACACTTCCGTCCCTTCTTCCTGGTAAGTACTGCCCTGGAGTGCGAGTCGCGGTGTAGGTGGAGCTCGTCCAGTCCAGGGGTGACAGTCGGATGGTGATGAGTGCTGGTGGAGGCGTCGGCGCTTACAGCCCAGGTGACGCCGGGAAGCGACCAACGCAATGGTCCGTAGGTGGTAAAGGTGGACTTTGGACCCTGGAACGCGCATGAAGAATATGACGTTAAAGCCAGATCCAGCGAGTGTGAACACCCACGGCGACAGCAGAGGGAAAGCACTATGCAGTTGTGATGCCGTGGATGTTCAATCAGAACGGAGATTACAAATTTAGCCAGATACAAAATTAAAAAATGATTGAAATTGGTAAAAGAGATGCGAGGGTAGGTGATAGAAATTAAATATTAAAATGCTCTAATTTGGAAGAATTAATGAGAAATGATTGACTAAAAGTACATAGACATGAAAGTAATAATGATACGCACCTTTTAAAGCCCAAGCAGAAGAAGCTACTTTAAATTTAAACACAGATTGAAATTATTATTAGTGTGCACCACTTACCCAATTGCGGGGTCCTAAAATCACTTTAAAAATACTATTTAAATTCGGATGAAACGAGTAGTGACGTCTAGTATTAGGCCGCGGTTATGTGTCCTATAAAAAAATAATACCTGACACATATTAAAAGACCGCGACCGATGACGTGCGTTTCTATCGAACGTTTAATTCGTAATATCAAGGCGGCGGGCGGCGGCGCGGCTACCGGGGGCCGGGCCGGCGCATGCGCAAGAACAATAGATTTAACAGTAGAACGGATAACTGGTGACTAAAATGAAGCTCGACTTAAAACAAACGTGTTGATGAAATTATTTTATTTTCTATAAGCAGTTTAATTTATTAATAGTTTTAGTTAGTTTTAAATAGTGTAGTGTTTATTAAATTTTGTATGAAATAAAAATATTATCTTTAAAATATTTATGTAATGTGAGTGCAACGTTACAGTATTTACAAAGTGTAAAAGTATCTAAGTATTGTATCAGTTATCTGGTTCCCATAGTACAAGCTTTGCTTAGTTTGAGGCTAGATGGTGTTGTGTGAAATGTCCACAGACATTTATTTATTTATTATTTTACATTTATTGGAACATTGACACATTTAGTCATTTCATTGACAAAAATATACCAGTTATCAAATTATATTACTTTGCAAGTCACTAAAATGCAGTGCACGGGTGTTTTTATTTTTCTAGAAATATATCACGTAACTAGGACAAACAAACTTGAAGCGGTCAATATTTCAAAGCTGATGTGTGCCAATGTGAACTAAAAGACGGGTAAGTCAAATGTAGGTGAATTGCTATAGCCACCCAAAATTGGCAGTTGTGCTAAATTCGAATTTTAACATGACATATGGTGTAACCTTTTTTATCAGAAATTCTCTTACAACCATAAAAAATTTGTAGCGTATTTGAAGTATTTTACACGTTTACTCCCTGCAACACTCAAAGTTTCTACAAAAAATACTTAGAGATTTTTTTTTGTTAGTTTTGGCTTCACACTTGTGTTTATTGCCAGTGTCAAGTAATTGATAATTTATCAAGTAAATGATATTTCACGGAAATATGTGTCAAGTGACAGTCCTAGTCATCAGGTCAAGTCAAAGTCATACTCCTAGTAAAGTGGTGCCAACTTTACTAGAAGCTTCTATGGAGTTTTGGAAACAACACGAAAAGAAACGTTTCACCATTATTATATCATTTTCCCACACTCACGCCTGTAATCCAGCACTTAACGAATAAAATGCCACCAATTTTATGCACTAACACGGAACATAACACAAGTTTTGGAAAATAACGCGATGACACGATCTTTTTCGTTTTTCCGCCAAAAACCCTAGTATAGTATTGTTTCGAAAGTACTACTTATAACGATTACAAACAAATCAGATACTGTTTTGTCATTATAATGCATGACGAAAACATATTGAACTAAGACGAACTAAGCAGTGGCTAAATTCTAATTTATTGACTTTTGAGTTCAATGCGTGTCGCACTGCAGTGCTTGCGAAATTCCATGACTAAAGGTTGAAACATAACAGTAATCGCGCGGCCTAACGCGCCGATCTATTCCAACCTTTACTGGATTTTTTCATATCCATTTCATTTTATCAGGCGACTTTCTACCTAATACAGGCTCTTATTGGTGCAATATGATCTTTTTTACTGTTACAATTTCGGTTGATTTTGCCCTGTCATGTACCCTTTTGTCTAACTTTATCTGTAACTTTTCATTCTTTGTTTATTTTATTTATTCAGATATTTCTCTACAACTTTTGATGCCATTATGTTTCCACATAATCATGTTCTTTTTCACCATAATAGGGCATATAATCACAGTAAATTGAGTTGCTCACAATTAGTGTCGTGACACCCTCCAATTTATGTAGTATTATTATTTACTTAGTGTTATATTTGTTGATAGCATTTCCTCATAGATTGCTTTGGGATGTATATTATATGGAGGGCGCAACGAAACATATGCAAGTTAAGAGTATAAATATATGCCTCTCATACCTTGATTTATTATTTGTGCGTGGGCTCTTGTATCCTTCACCTTCCCTTTCCTCTGTAGTTGATTTGCTTCGCCTTTATGTATATAAGTGTCACTCTAGGTCAACATTCTTCATCTGTAGAGTTTATGGTACGATGACACCGACTGTCTACTCGGTGCCATCGTACATAGGGCTCCGTTGTGTCACACACACAACGTAGCCCTCTCGTTAATTAGTCACCTCATCAGTTATCTATCGAGAAAGAAGATCATTAGTGTTATGGAACCGCACCGTACCATGCGCCATGATAGTTAAACTCCATTGCACCGTAGCGGCTGCAATGTCTCATCTGCCTGGGTCTACACCACATTACGCTAGATGTTACCTCCAGGACTTTCTTTAATTACATGTACATGTTATTAGGTTTTTATTGCGTTACTACTTCTATGCGGTAACGACCTGCAGTCAATATCGCCTTACGCTAGATATTACTGCGAGGCTTCTCTATTGCTCATAAGTACTGACCAGTCCGATCCATTCACGACGTGATACGTGAGCTCGAAACTTGTTTATTAATTTATTCACCGCCATATCCAGATCAACCCTAGTTGATCTGTATACTGGCCGGCATAACTTACTCATGATATCTGGTGAAGTATGAAAGCATATGCTTAGAACACTTAAGAACAATTATGAACACTTAAGAACAATTAGAAATACTTAAAAACCATTCTGAAACTACTAAATACTTAGCTTTCGTTACTCGTAGCACTTTAGCTTTTTACTTGGATTAAAACTTTATATTAAACTTGAGAAAAACAAAACAACATCGTTTTGAAAAGACGCTCCATGAAAAAACTTACATCAGAGTATTTAAAATCATAGAGTTGATGGTCTATGTGCGGAGTCTTGGAGTTGCCATTATTAAGAATAGTTTATGGTGCCTTCGCGACCCTTCGTCGCGACAATTAGGTTCTGAACTCCATCTACCTATTGGATATATAATTAAGCACAAATTGCTTAAGTGGCGACCGCGAAAGCCGATATTTGGGTCTCTAAAATATTCTTTTAAGAAATTACTAATGTAATCTAATCAGTGAACGTTTTTGAGATAAATTTCATTAGCTTTTATAGTTTAAATTGAATCGCATATTGTATCATCAATTGTACGGTTGAATAGTATATCTTGTAGCGTGCTCACTTTCACCACTATTTCAAGCCATCTTCATGAACCATCCTTATTTTATAAATTTAAGATCAACTATTAACATTTATAAAACACTTCGTGTCTTCTTAAAAAACACCCAGAACCTTTCACTACTGTAACATAACCGATCCTGCCTATTTAATTTTATAAATCGTTCTGAGTCTCCTTGAAAATTCACCCAGAACCCTTCCCTACTGTAACATTTTCGATCCATTTTTATATTTATCTGTTTTCCTATTTATTTTTATCATTTACTAAAGTGTTTTTATTTTCAGTCCCACTCTCTTCTTCCTTTCATGTAACCGTCTCTCTTCAGGGTCTGATTAGGTAAGATCAGGACCTAGATAGGCATCCTAGGACCCTGGACAGAAGCGATACGTGACAATCTGCGGTCCAAAGAAAATAAGCCAGTACCAGTTATCTATACCAAAATCTCTAAATTGAAATAAATATTCCATAAAATGTTTCTTTACTCAAACAACTAGTAAAGAACCCGTTTAAAGGTTCAAAGGAAAATGCTTAGAACTTAATATGGCATAGTCCCAAACTTTGTTTAAGCTGACACTACTACTGTATGAATCTCATGAACATGGATGAGGTTGGCTGATAAGGAGATTAGTTGGAAGCGTTTCCTGCTCGAATAGCTTTCGGGATTAGATTATTTGCATAAAACTTGGACAGAGTGATGACCAACAGTGGTTATATTTAGGGATAGATAACGTTTAAGATGCCTATATTGAGTTTATACGGGTTAAAAAATACCGTATTGAAAAAAATCCTATTCCATGTTAAATTTCTTCAATCCAGAAAGAATTTCGTCTGCGAAAGCCTAAGTTTAGAATGTGATAATACGAAATATCTAGGATAATATACCTATAACTTACGTCTATACACATTCGAATTAACCAGAGTGTTTATTGGACTACCCCAAATGCAATAGCTTTGTTTACTTATCACGTACCTACGTTCAAGATATTGATCACTGCGATAAGTTGCCATAATAATTTTGTGTCATTTAATCCACATCCATCCTATTTTCAACGGTACATTGGAAATCTATTATATGAAATAAAAATGGATAATCCTGGGTTAATGTGTTCTGTAATACATATAATACATATACCACATAAATAAAATATATGTATATGTTTTTTAAGATGTAATTTTTATAGCGTAATTTGGCATCTTGTTGGATATGATCAATTATTTCTTGATCGATGTTCTTGTGAAGCTTGGCAATTTATTTTCATGTTCTAATAAAAAAGAAAAACTTTATGTTCTAATTCATTTACTTTAATAATATACGTATTATACTCTTGTTATGTATATGCCAAACGTTGAGGTGCCTTGACGTGGCCTACTTACTTATCATTTCTTAACTTGTCTTGGTGCCATCAGAAATTAATTTGTATTTATCAATAATAAAGACTATGAAAATTTTTATAAGATTATACATTTTTAAACTCAGTTCTTCAAATAATTTAAAATGTTGGTTAATTCTTTGTATTAAATAATAAATGATACAAAAGTAGTTCAGTATAACTCCGCTATTCAAAATATATTTGAATTGTTTTTAGTTTTCATAACTACCACTTGATGATGTTGTTGGCGTTGAATTTTAGCTTATTTTGGTATTCAAGTGCAAAGAAATTTTAAGGCAGACCCGCTATACGCCACGGCGTACCGAATAGCAATGTATTTATGAATGAAAATTATATCCGCGTGACATGCGTAAGTTTATAAAATTATTCTGAAAAAAAAACGTAAGCCTATGATACACAGCCTTGGTTTTATCACAGAATAAAATACTCTGCAAGTCAAGGTCATGGTTAAGATTCAAGCCTGGGGCCTGCTCATGAATTTTCCTTTTACGGAAACGTTGGACAATAGAGTCCATTGCGTTACATTATCCACTGCGACCTTAACAATGTATGTAGTGAGCGTAATGGAAGGTCTGAAGAAAGTATAGTTGATGAAAAGGAAAAAATGCTTATGCGCCAATTATCATCGTATACTTATATATTTATACTAGCTACTGCCCGTGGCGTCGCACGCGTAGATTACAGATTATCGCGGTAATTTCTAGCTATTTCCATTTTCAATATATATATATAACTCAAAGGTGACTGACTGACTGACATAGTGATCTATCAACGCACTTCCCAAACCACTGGACGGATCGGGCTGAAATTTGGCATGCAGGTAGATTTTACGACGTAGGCATCCGCTAAGAAAGAATTTTTTGAAATGCCACCCTTAAGAGGGTGAAATGGGTGGTTGAATTATTTTCCCATAGGCCACGCCGCGGATGAAGCTGCGGGCAGAAGCTCGTTCCCAATATAAGAACCATTCCCGATGCGTTATTGGCTGCCATCCATTGAGAAGTTTTCGGTTATTATCTCGTTCCTACTTATACATATACTTGACCATAAGGTACAAGTCCCAAATCAAATTTATTTGGAAGTCTATCCCGAGATAAAATTCTGCCAAATTAAAAAGAATGGAATATCTAAATGTAGTATGGAGTTTTGTAAAGAACACAATATGTCACGTTTTTCGTCTTTACCTACATTATTTGCTTATTATTATTACATATTCAAAAACACTAAATGGTTAATAACACACCAAATTGCCAAAAATACCAAGCGGAAAATTTCATGTTTCCGCCAAAGCCCCAACTTTTGGGGCGTGTTTGGGGTCTTGAGATATGGTTCGTAAAATTATCATTTTATACAAAGTTTCGACTTGAAGCACCGATTAACGACTTAGCGTTGTTCTGTAATACATCCCTAACTTATCTTTTAACCACATCCTGTGGTGCTGAGAGACCAATGTCCATTTAAAAATTACCCACATGATTTGGCTGCTCTTCCCAGATTGCATCTTACGGAATCCTGGGGTAGTAAAAAGTTAAATCACACTAATCACACTAATATTATAAAGGCGAAAGTTTGTATGTGTGTATGTGTGTATATTTGTTACTCCTTCACGCTCAAACGGCTGAATGGATTTGGATGTAATTCGGTACCAAGATAGCTTATACACTGGATTAACATATAGGCTACATTTTATCCCGGAAAAGTGAAATGTTCCCTTGGGATAAACAAATTATTAAAATACTTTTTATCCGCGGGTGAAACCGCGGGGCGCAACTAGTAAGTAATAACGATTAGTTTATGTTGATCTAAAGTACCTAATTCATATTGTACGCATGCACGGCTATTGTAGAAGGTATATTACCACGTATTATTATTATTATTATTTATTTATTTTTTTATGTTAAGGAATAACGTGACGATCTAGCCGTTCGCCTGATGTTAAACGACACGGCTGCCCATACCAGCTGCAGTGTCACTCGGAACTCTAAAGTATAGAGGTTCGCGTGACACTGCACTGCGCACGTCATCCAGAGACATCAGCACAATCTAGTAATAAGATTACTAAACTGTGAGATCAGATCATAAAGTCTCATTTGCCCAGTAATTTCACTAGCTACAGTGCCCTTCAAACCGGAACACAGCAGTGCTTGCGCACTACTGCTTGGCGGCAGAATAACTGGCAAAGCGGTGGTACCTACCTAGACGAACTTTGCAGTAAAGTCCTACCACCTAGTAAACTTTCCATAGGAAATTTGATGTAAACGCATTATCAAACTTCATCAAAGACTTTTGAACGGTGATTTAATATGCAAAAGGAGAGCTCACAAACAGGCGGATGCTATTTGCAAAACTTTTCAAGGAATAATTATTTCGTTGTTGAGAGTCGTAAAACTTATTTGAAATGTTTGAATTTTAAATTATAAATTTTAGACGATAACAGCCGGTAATAGAATTTTGAATTGCGTGACAATAAAGGTATGGCTGTATGGCCTACTATTTCCCATCTTACTAATGCCATACTTCTAAATGAAAAAGTTTGTTGTGTGTGACGGTATGTAGATTATCAGTATGGCTGAAGAGGAATTTTAAGCCTTGGGACATGTTTGTATACCAGACTATTTTCTATATACGAAAATGAAACAGTGGGGTAACAACACTTGTCTAATATATATTCTGTAAGATTTTTTTTATTGGTTCTCTTCCTACCTATTCCTACTTCTACATATAATAAATGTTCTCGTGCTGAACACACATTTTATAATGTCAAATTTAATATCCCATAATTTCTACTGTTCAAGAAAATTGCGCTTGAGATGAAGACTAAGCGTCGTGATTGGCTCCTTGTCTTTTTTCCTGACATTTTCCATACATTTCCTATTTTATTTGTATCAGCACAGGCACTACAGCGTCATCTGCGTGACTAGCCCGTTAGCTCAATTGGTAGTATCCCTGCCTTCTGAACTGCAGGTCGTGGGTTCGATTCCCACCCAGGACAAACATTTGTGTGATGAACACCGATGTTTGTCCTGTGTCTGGGTATTGTATTGTATTCTATGTATGTATTTACAAACAAAAAGTATTCTTATCTAAGTATTGTATCAGTTATCTGGTTCCCATAGTACAAGCTTTGCTTAGTTTGGGGCTAGATGGTGCTGTGTGAAACGTCCACACATATTTGTTATTATTTATTTATTTATCTAGGTATACATCTTTGTTTGTTTGTGCAGACTGTACATCTAAACTACTGAACAGATTCTGACGTGGTACGCACTATTATGCTTATAAATAACCAGATAAGGCAAGGATTAGGTATAGGTAGATCAACACACCAATCATTATCATTTCATGGAAGCCGCATTAACAGCTTACCATGGCTACGTGACGTCTGTTCTTAGCTACGGACTTATAATATGGGGAAACTCAGTTGATTTTGAAAGAGTTTTTAAAATTCAAAAACGATGTATTCTTGTCATAAACAAGACCTGGTTTTTGGATAGCTGTAAGCCATTATTCAAAAAATGTAACATTCTTCCTTTGCCATGCATCTATACATCAAAGAGATTTGTTTCTTTGTTAAAGCCAATCCAACTTTATTTCATAAGCGCAGTGAAATTATTACTCGACAAAAAAAGATTTAAATTTACGAACCTACTGCATCAACCTCCTTGTCGTAAAGATATATATAAGAGAAACGTTTATAATATGTGCATATCAATATATAATTGTATACCTAATGACATTAAAATTTTAAAGGGCAAACTATTTAATAAAACTTTGTATGACTGGTTGTTACAACACGCATTTTATAGTGTTAAGGAATTCCAAATGTACTGTAACAAAAATATGATTTAATATTAGGTCTTTACCTATGAAATTGCCGTTTTGTTTGAAAAAAGTTAAAGTATTTTTTTTTCTAACTTATTTATTTTTTTTATTCAAAGTAATCACCCCTGCAATCAATGCATCTTTGCCAACGCTGTGGCAGTTTATGGATGCCCTTCTTGAAAAAATCAGCAGGACGGGAGACAACAAACTCTTCAAAGGCGTTTTGTACTGCCTCTCGGGAATTGAATTTTTTTCCCGCTAAAAAGTTGTCCAAATTTTGGAAAAAGTAATAGTCGGTAGGCGCAAGATCTGGTGAGTATGGCGGATGAGGGAGAGCTTCCAAACCCAACTCATGCAGCTTAGAGACGGTCTGTTGTGCAGTATGGGGTCGCGCGTTGTCGTGAAGTAGCAGTGGAGACGACCGATTGACCAAAGCTGGTTGCAGACGTGCGAGTTTCGCCATCATTGTGGTCAGTTCTTCAATGTACACATCTGCAGTAATGCTCTCGCCGTTTTGTAAAAAGCTATGATGAATCACACCAGCACTAGACCACCAAACTGTGACCATCACCTTTCTAGGGGTCATTTTTCGTTTTGCACATTGCTTTGGTACCGAACCAGGATCTAACCAACTTGCTGAGAGCTTTCGATTGTCAAAAACAATCCATTTTTCGTCGCACGTAACAATTCGGTTCAAAATTACTTCATTTCTGTGCCTGTTAAGCAGCGCAAGGCAAGTCTCGACGCGTACGTTGCGCTGGCGATCGTTAAGTTCGTGGGGCACCCATCTATCAAGCTTTTTTATCTTGCCAATCGGTCGCAAATGGACCAATATTGTTTTGATGCTAACATCAAAAGCTGCTGCCAGCTCAGCTGTAGATTGAGATTCATCAGCTTCCACAATCGCCTTTAATTCATCATTGTTGACCAAAGTTTCCGGACGACCACGAGGTTCATTTTTCAAGTCAAAATTCCCAGAACGGAACCGAGCAAACCAATAACGGGTTGTACGTTCGTTTGTACAGTTCTCTCCGTAAACGTCGTTGATGTTACGTGTCGTTTGTGCCGCGTTGGTGCCACGACGGAACTCATATTCCATAATTACACGAAATTTCAAAGTATCCATTATGAGGAAAAATGTTGAAATGTAATGAAAATACAACGCTAATCAATAAACAAAAGACTTATATTGTAAATAGAATGTCATATTTTTAAAACAAAATTAATTTAAATTTAGAATTCATAGCCAATCAAAACTTTTTTTTGTTTGAAAAAGTCTGTACTGCAATACGGCAATTTCATAGGTAAAGACCTATTATTTGCACACTTGCATGCAGGTTGAACACAAAATGTCTAATTATTTTATGTAACTTATGTTAACATCTCTTGAAAATTGTGTTCTAGCAAATAAGCATTTGATTGATTGATTGATTCACTTTCCATTCACTATATTTATTATCGCTAGTTAGCTGTATGGGATGGGAAACCATACAAAACCAGTCTAGCCTCAACTGGTCGCACTGATAGAAACAGGAAAATCTATTAAGTATCGTTGTCGCTTGAACCGTGTTATGCTCGGAGAAGCGTGGAAATGCCATTTAACTCCAATGTTGCTCCCATTTCATAACATATTTATGGCTATTATATCACAACGGGAAAGTTCTCTAGTATTACAGAATTAATAAGCGACTTTTAAATTGATGACGTGATAATGAACGGGTAGATCAGATTTATGTTGCTGGGAAATAAATAATGTTTTTTGAGCAACACAAGCACAAAATTTTGGAATCTCAATAGTAACTTAATGATACCTATTTTAACTCGATGAGCGTACGGTTCCAAGAATTCACGTATATACTGTTAATTGGAAGAGGCAGATGCGAGTCAACAATCTGCAGAATAGAAAAGATGAGATGTTCTCAAAACAACTTTTATCGGTAAAAAAGTAAAGCAACGCGCGTCATTTGATTGCCCTGATAGCTCAGGTAGTAGCTCTGCCTTCTGAACTGTAGGTTGTGGGCTCGATTCCCACCCAGAACAAATATTTACGTGATGAACGTAGGTGTTTGTTCCATGTCTGGGTATTATGTTAGTTTGTAATTTACAATCAAAAATATTCATATCATATCATTAAATAAAAATTTCCCGTAGTAAAATTTGCTTAGTGTGGAACTAGACGGCGTTGTGTGCAATGTCCACAAATATTTATTTTTCATTTATTTATTTCATTGATGGATGACCGCTACAATAGTGGTATATCTATTTACAACGAGCTCTATACCGTGCTTCGGGCCCCACCCGGTGACGCTGAAAAGGTCGATAGAAACCAACAGCAATAGCCCGTTAAAAAAAAACCGTGCTTCGCGTTGGTTACTGGCTATTTTCATAGAATAAAACACAAAAACCCTTCATCCAGCTTAAAAATTCTGACACAATCACTTGCTATTCTAAGTTTTGAGTACTTATTAAAATAGTACTAAAGGTGTTACAAGCTATTATTTCCTTTACTGCTTAAACCCATTGACTACGCTGAGCAGGCGACACTGTAATAAATAAACCTATTAATATAATGCTTATTTATTTCCATCAGAGTATAGTTTGACCATATTAATTCATCTGATGTTAAGTGATGGCCAAACATGGCGTCACGCTACACCTGGATTGAGAACTAGCTCTGAAGTGAAGCCGGAAAATACTAAAAGCTTGGCGAGACGTTCTTCAATTGATTCTTACTGTATCTGCGTATTTTGGTTTTGGCAAAGAACTTAACAACGTAGCGGTAGGTCAGGCATTAATCTGATAGCAAGCCAAAAATAGAAATGAATGTTGAAGAGAAGTACGCTGCGGAACTATCTTTGAATAACCTATATTCGAGTTATAAGAAAAAAATTACCTTGATAACTTTTTTCAATTCAGTAAATAAAAGGTACACTACCTTAAAAAGGGCTAGTAGAAATAGTAAACAATTTATCGAGTAAACCACACTATTTCCCGCAAATCTGCCCATTATCCCTCAGGATGACTTCGAACCTTACAAATACGATCCAGGTAATATGACTTAGTACTGTGTCATAGTAAGTTTAATAACACTATTTCCAAACTCAGACAAAATAACAAGTTTAGTATAGCGACAAGGTGCTGTCGAAGGCAATTCATATAAGCTAAATGTGGCTTTTTAGTTGCGGCTTCAGGTTTCCATTCCTTCACAGAAAGCCTGGCCTGTGGTTTCATATATAGTGATCGATAGGAAAGGATACATACAGCCGATGGTTTTGTATCCGAAGGTAATAAGGCGTGGGATTGTCATATTCATTCCATAATATTTCACGTGGACCTTTCCGAACAAATGGATAATACGGACACAGTTATCCATAGTAATAAGCAGCTACGTTTTTCTCGCTACTTTCTATAAAGTCCCCAATTTTAAGCAAGGCAGATGACAGGCAAAAATGACACTAAAGATTTTAATCAACGCTCTCGAGATATTGTTATTAGCCTTACAAGCCCGGTGGTCGACAAGGTGGCGACGAGTGGCTGCGCTGCGAGGGAGCCAAGTGGAGGGAGCGAAGTAAGCGATATTTTCAATGGCTTCGCGCGCCCCAGCCTCATAGTGGACTGGCACTCCAAATTATTGGATATTTTACACGGCAGCTGAGACCGAAGCACTCTCAATGCCCTTTCAAAAACTGCTGAGCCTTTAATTGCTCTGAGATTTGAGAAAGCGGAGGAATATAATGGAAAAGATCAAATTTTGATGTAGGTATTTGGTCGTCTATTCAATAATCTGTGTACAGTAATATTAGTATTTACTAGTGAAATATATGTGTACTTGATGCATTCAAGTGATGAAAGTTTATAAACGGTATTAGTTTAATTATTTATTAGGATTTAGAAGACTATCGACAATTATACTTAAGCTAAAATATACAATTAAATTTAATAACAATATAGCCATTAAAAAATCTTCACACTTAGAATCAATCAAATCTATACCATTTATAGATGGCATATAATCTACCAATTATGGATGGTACTATAGATAATGCAAGCAAGTGCAGTAAACAAACCGGTATCTTCTAGGGAAACATGTTCCATCATCAACCGTGTCGTCATTTACCATTAGATGAGACCATGATCAAATGCAAGCCTGTCAAAGGTAAAATTAAACTACTCTGCTTTAAATATTTCAACTTCAAGAATGTTTTATTTTTAAAACATTTTCCTTCATTCATATACTCGTAGTGAGGTAATCGGATTAAATAAAATACAAATTGCTTTTATTTATCAAAAGTTGAGTTACTTTATTAAGTACGAGCTTCTGCCCGCAGCTTCGCCCACGGCGTGGCCTATGGGAAAATAATTCAACCACCCATTTCACCCTCTTAAGGGTGGAATTTCAAAAATACCTTTCTTAGCGGATGCCTGCATCATACCATCTACCTGCATGCCAAATTTCAGCCCGTTCCGTCCAGTGGTTTGGACTGTGCGTTGATAGATCACTATGTCAGTCAGTCACCTTTGAGTTATATATATAATATTTAGATTAACTGACAAAATACCGTGACACGTTCTCACTGTACCTTACCGTATAGTTACGTAATTATTATTCCTTCTATTATAATAGTGATAAACTTGTCATAATTAAGCATTAGGTTGAAGTGATGAAGTTTAATCTGCTCAGTCTCTAAACCGGTAGCCAAGTAAAATCTGCTTATTATAAGAATGTGCCCAAACCCAAAAGATCAAAATGAAGAAAATGAGGATAAACTTTATTAAAAAAATAAAACGTTAAAATAAGCTCGTTAAATATTTAAACTCTGATTTTCTTCAGTTTATTTTTTCAAGGTTCGTTTGTACAATCTTTAAATTAAAAATAATGTTTTCGAATAACTCTAACAATAAAAGAAATCGGGTTACAAAACTTTCAAATCCAGGCTTAACGATTACAAAACAATTGAAAATATTTGGGTAAATTTTAGCAGACAGACAAGTGTTAATGGAATGACATGACAAGCTCGTTGTTTGTATGACGTTAAGCGACACATCCATCCATAATAGTCACTCGAAACGTTAAAATATATTATAAAACCTTTGCGTGACACTACACTGCGCACGTCATCCAGAGACATCGGCGCAGTCTTATAATAATATTCCTAAATAGTGAGATAGTAGTATATAAGTTTCATTTGCCTAATAATAGCACTAGCTACAGTGCCCTTCAAACCGGAACACAGTAGAACACAGTGCTTGCGTACTACAGCTTGGCGGCAGAATAACTGACAAAGCGGTGATAACTACCAAAACGAACTTTGCAGAAAAGTCTTATCACCTAGTAGGTAGAATGAAGACTGAAGTATGTTAATTGTTTATCTATTGTTATGCAAATTAATAACACCCAACGGCCTAACGGCAACGGTGACAGCAACAACAATTATATAACTTTATATCTTAAATCTACTACAGCACACCTGTATAACCGTACATGATTGTAGTATGGCATACTGTATTACTTCCGTGCTTATACCATGTTCACTCAATCAACAATCTCGCGAGAGAAGTTAAAACGGACATGCTTACATCATCAATCTTCAATATTAAACAATACATTTTCTCCGTAGATTAATAAATACTCCAACGAAGAACATATCCATAGATTACCCTTCTCGTGTATTCCTGGAAGGCAGGTAGATGCGCTCCAGTCACGTCACGTCTCGTCACGTAAGCTTTATTCAATCGTGAGAGATTACTCCTTTAGCGACTGAATTTTTGCTCTCAGGATCAGATTAGAAACGAACATGTTCTGTTATTTTTCTAGGGATAAGATCGCAGTCAAGAAGACAATACTAAAGTTATTAATAGAATTAGAAATGAGCATGAATAGAGTAGCAACTACCTACCAAACTTTGCCTCTCTAGAAACCTAATAATGGAGTCGCATTTCTTACAATGATAATTAGGTACCTAGTTACTTACTTCTTTATCGTCACAGTCGTACAGCGAGTACACTTTATTTTACACAAAAGCTCAACTCTAAGGCACTTTAAGGGCTATAATATGGTACCTAATTTAGCAAAAGTTGTGCTAGTATAATCAATGAGCCAAGCTGTAGCACAGCTACCTCAGAGTCGGTGGAATGGAATATTTTACACTCTGCGGGATTTTCTCTTTTCCTCAGCCTACACTCATAAAGCAAAAAAGCCTCTTCTTTTTTTACCGACTTTAAAAATGATGAGGATATCAATTCGAGTGTATTTTTTGTTACCTCAGAACAGTATTCTGTGCCTCAGAACTTTTGAATGAATGTCCATTAAATGCCCCATTTCGATTTGGTCCAGTTCTGACAATAGCATTCGTGATAAAACGATATTAGTCTGAAGTCGGTTTATTACGCTTTGCGTTTGTTACTTGTTTATAATCTGTACCACAGAAAACTATTACTTCTCCGTATTACTTTCTTCTATTCATTCTACCTAGCACAAAAGAGGAACATATGTTTTTAGAGCAAACGAATGATTTATTAGCGTCACACTATGTAATTTCTATACTGTAGACAGTATAGAATATACTATGGAAGCTTCCTCAAGAATTAAAGATATAACCTTCTTGCGGAACACACAATTGCTTTTTCTTTAATCTGTATCGTGACACCAAAAAGGTAGAATAGCAGGCACATACAAATGGCACGGCATGTTGTTCTTCCGTCGCAAACATTATGGTGAATCGATATATGAAAGGGATAAAATTAGGAGCCAACTTTTTCACCTGCATCAAATTGATTTGATTAGAACTGAAATGTAGGTTGGGTGGTTGACCTTTCGCTAAATCAGTTAGGAGTAGGCATGGAGGTACCTACTCATTTAATGTAAGAGTTTGTGTCAGAAACGCGACTTCATCTGTTTAACTTTATGAAAAAGTTTTGCCACAAACAAATTTATCTGAAAATTTGGTCATAGATAATTATTAAACTCTATTTCGTAGCACAATTAGCTATTTATTTTACATATTTGTCCTTTCTCAATATTAATCCTATGCGAATTTAAATATTAATCATAGATATTATATCATTATTTTGACTTTAAATTATTCTTTAATCATTTTGATTTTTGCCTACGATGTCATGATTATAAATTTATTTAATTATGTTATTATAAAAACTAAACGAGCTTTTTACTCCGTAACATGGAAACTAAAAGTTATCAAAGAATTTATTTAAATGTAGACCTGGTGCGTGAAGAAATATAGCTGTTTTAAAAATATTCATCATTGATTCTGGAATTTACAATTGGTTTTTTTAATAATGATTTAGATTCCACGCATTGTTTGAGAAAAGCACTGTAAAGGCCTTGTTTGCCCAGCTGATCATCAATTATGGAATCACGTGGTGGTTGCGCCCCGCAGTTTCACCCGCAGATAAAAAGTATTTTAATTATTTGCTCATCCCACGGGCAAAATTTCACTTTTCGGGATAAAATGTAGCCCAAATGTTAATCCAGTGTATAAGCTGTCTTGGTACCGAATTTCATCCAAATCCATTGAGCCGTTTCAGCGTGAAGGAGTAACAAACATACACACAAACACACATACAAACTTTGGCCTTTATAATATTAGTGTGAGCGGTGGCTGCAGTAATTTGTAGATAATTTTTGACAGTGCATATTTTCTTTGTTTCAGTTCGTCAGCCAGCGAGTTAATATCAAGACGAGGGGTCTTCTCGCGACGGCAATATGGATCTGTTGAACAGGTACCTAAATATTTAATTTACATATCGAAATAAGACCCACGATCAGACAGCCTAAGATGCAAAACGTCCAACAGTACTAATCGTCCAAAGACAAATGGCGTGCCTGGCCTGGCGTGAGGCTGAACGTACATGTCCCAAAACTACCACCTTGTACTTTTCGAAATAATAAAAAACTACATCAATTCTACTTTAAAAATATGTAGGTTTGATTACTATGTTGAGTTACAAATATGTATTACGATTTTCCGCAATTATGCAATGTAATTCAGGTTGTTCAAGCCCACTATAAAAGTGGTGCCATCGGTGCCTGCTAGAAGAGATATCTTATCATTTCTTTCAAAGGACATCTTAACTTTTATGATAGTTTAGAATGCAAATACAGCTTCTACACAGAACAAGGTTAAACTATTTAAGTAATAACTTGGTCTCAGTTCGCCCTAGAGAAATGAGAAATAGAATATAAAACTCTTTATTGCACATACCAATATAAAATAAAACTAGACATTAGAGTACTATAATAGGTAACACAATGGGTGGCCTTGTAACTAAAAGTGATCTATTCCAGGCAACCTTTGGATGGATAGTATCACTAGAATAAGAAGTAGTCAGCGGTGCGCAATATTTACAAACCTTTAACCATTTAGCTAGAATTAGATAAATTTCATGCAAATCTTCAGGCAGTAATTTTTACAAATTATTAGCATTTACAAATTATTAATTAAAGCTATTATTATTAAAGGTATAATATACATACAGTTATACACATACACAAATGTAAATAAATATAATAAATAGTATGTAATATATGTACATATATTTTTATGCCATATTGTATTCTATGTATGTATTTACAAACAAAAAGTGTCTAAGTATTGCATCAGTTATCTGGTACCCGTAGTACAAGCTTTGCTTAGTTACTAGATGGCGCTGTGTGAAATGTCCACTATTATTATTATACACGATTTGCTATACCTAATACAGTGATATTATACGATAGTGTCGATTTAAATAGCCTAATTTACCAGCTCCATCATGTCCACATATTAAGTTTGCTCAGTGACTCAGCAAAGCTGTATCAATTTAACCAAACTACCCTTTGTACAGGAACAATAGGGCTTAGACAATGGGTGCATTGTGTTGTAGTATGGCACATATCCAGTAAGAACCGGCTCGAATAATGAATCATTTCGTTTGTGATTTATAACATTGCATCGTTTGGGAAAGATGCCTGCATAAAATGACAGTGTCTATATGAATGAGCAATAATGAAATCTTATTATTATTACAAAAATATATGACGACGGCAACGTCCAGTTATAAACTCTATGCGCAGCGGGCAGTACCGTAATTTACCCTGTGGTAGCATTTAAATTTATTACAGTGGCAACACCGGCAACTGTCATCGCTGCCCCACCCATCTGGCTATATAAATGGAGCACTCGGTGTACTACGATCATTCTTGCTCCGGACATGGCGCGGTGCGCATGCTGAAGGTCTTTAGTTATATAGCTTGCAACCTACGCACAACCCGTCATCCTATATATACATAAAAAAACCACAAATAGGCACTCAAAAGCGAAAAATAAATTAACACAATTATTATAAGCACTACCCACTTATCTATTTGAAGTCGTTGCCAGCCAAGTCTAATAGGCAGTAGATAGATATTACCTACAAGTATCTGCCTACTTACTACATACATAGTATCGATAGGCGTGTTAAGAGGCTCATAAGTAGCTATTTGTTTGAGGCCCGACTGTAAAGCCTCGACCATTGAAGCAAAGTTGCCAATTTATCGGTCTTCTATCAAGTGCATTTTGGAGAGTGCGCTTAGACTTGCATAACTTGACTCTGCCATCACCTTCCACCACCACTATCGGACAACCAGGTGTACGAAATACACCACCACTACATGGTTAATATCCCACATGTGCGAATAAAGCGATTTGGCTCCACGTTTATCATACGAACAGCCAAAGAGTGAAACGCCTTACCAGCGTCCGTATTTCCCGAAAACTATAAACCTTGGAGTCTTCAAATCGTGCAAGTTGTTTTCAAGCGTATCACATCCTAAACTACATCCGGTATTATAGTGGTCAAAAATATTAAAGCACGTACAAGCAGTGCACTGCATACCGTGCACTCGAGATTTCACTGTTGTAATTTTTTTATTATTTGGTATTACTTACTAATGGAAACAAAGTCAATTTTAACCTTGTGAGGATTCTAAGAACTACAGGGCTTTAGGAACCGTAGCTTCGGTGTTAAATAAGGACCTATACACACTGATCGGTTTCAACATGGTCTGGCTTCTATCAGGCGCACCACACCGGGCGTACCGAGGGTCTCTAGCAGAAACTTCGGGTATATACATAATTATGGTGATCCGTATGAGTCATGTATAAAACCGTTATGAAACCGACTCGTGTGAACCCTTATATATTGCGATATTGCTCAAGTTCAGTGTTTATATTATATGACCGTCATCTAACCGCCTTTTAAACTAATCTAGCCGCTAATTCACACATTTTGTAGAAACCCAATAATAGCATAAATATTCCAACTGCCAATAGCACGTATTTGTATCCAATAATCGATTATGAGCACGTGAATGCGTGTTTAATGACAGAAGTGTCACTTACTTAATTCACAATTACGTGCTAGTGTGGCACTGTGGTTAGTATAAATGTTGTATTAATCTATTGTTAGCTGATATCAAATAAGAAGTAACACTAACTTACAGTGATCAAACATTTGTGTAATAATATTTATAGATTTAAAGTAGGTATTGTACGGTATGATAATCTTCCTTACTGTGATCCCTTCATTCCCGTGTAATTTACTGTATATGTTAGATTTATAACCCATGCGTATGGAAGAAATTATATCGTATCTTTTGAATTATTCAGCTGAGATCTACAGTCACGTTAGAGCCCCTTTTTACTTGTAAAAATTTATTTGGTTTTTAACGATTCAGCCAGATAAGCTTGAGTTCTAAAACATTTGTTTGCCTATTCAAGCACCTTTTCGGAATACCAAATAACAAACATTTCTTGCGTGTACAACCAGTCAGCATTTGTGGGAATTCCAGACGCGTTCATGTGATACCCCTATTCCATATAGGGTTAAGGGCAATACCCTTGTTTGATACCTTTACGTGCCTCTACATTATGATGTCTGATCATGCCCTGTATTCATTCGTTCGTTTAGAAATTTACGATATGATTACGCAGGGCCAGTAAAAGGGATCTAAAGACTTTGACCACAGAATAAATAAAATTGTAAGAATTACTTTAGATTAAAATGTAACGGTGAAATTGCGCCGTACCACGTAAATTTACATTACAAAAATGGTATATTTTCTTTGCCCGCTACCCGTGGCGACCGGTCATCCTTGTCATCAACCTTTAGTTAGAAGGAATACCTTAAAGAACTTAAAAGAATCCTATATAAAAATTTACCAATTATTTGTAGATCCACCTAAATCATATAAGGTTTCATAGATTTTCTTCTGATACCTAAAAGAATTTTCAAGGATTCCGCGGCGTCACGCTACTTATAATATCTGCGTTTAAGATCAAAATACAAAATATCTCATTATACTTACCGATCTACTAGGTACCTAATATTATGCATCCACAAAATATGCAAATCAGCTAAAAATCGTGCGAAATTGCTCATTAGCTGAGAATAGGTTACATAAGGCCTTCCGACGATTCTATATCGACTGGTCCGATAGCTCAGTTGGTAATTCTACCCCTGCCCCCCCCCCCCCCCTGCCTTCTGAACTGCAGGTTGTGGATTCGATTCCCACATTTTTTTTTTTTGAGGGGGGAAATGCCCTCGCACATGTAGGACTCGAACCCACTAAAACCCCTCCGTGATCCGACCGCCGCCGGGATGGGGCGAGATGGAGACGCACTGCAATAACCATCTCGCCCCGGCGGTATTCGATTCCCACCTAGGACAATCATTTGTTTCATTAACATCGATGTTTGTTCTCTGTCTGGGTGTTATGTTGTATTCTATGTATATATTTACAAACAAAAAGGTATCTTATGTATTGTATCAGTTATCTGGTTCCCATGGTACACACAAGCTTTGCTTAGTTTGGGGCTAGATGGTGCTGTGTGAAATGTCCATACATATTTATTAATATTATTATTTATAACTATATCTATAACTACTAGACTGAGGTCTACATTATTATTACGTTCTTTTATCACACAAGCATAAAATTATCCAATATTTTGAAGAAGCGTACAAAAAGGGACGGCTCAGTGAAATCTCTTCGTAGCTAAAATGCGAAAAAATCCCTTTGTCGGTTTCATGATAAAGGGAAACTAATTAAGGAACTTCTCAGAATGAAAATCTGTGTTGTTATTTTTGTTGGAGGTTCACATAGTCAAATGACTATGTGAACCTCCTATGTGACCTATCTAACAATAAAAATAAAAAGTCTCATATAGACTTTTTTATTTTTATTGTTAGATAGGCTTGCGTTTGACCACTATCGCACCTGATGGTAAGTAACGATGCGGTCTAGGATGTAGCACGCAAGATTGTAACCAAATAACATAAATACTCATACACATACATGCAAAATACTTGGACATAATACCACTTGGGTAGAGATTAACGCATATTTTGGAGTGAAGGATAAAATGAGACTTGTATAAAGATTTTTTAATGATTTGGGCTTAAATGTATACCATTCTTTTTTTTCTTTTTTTTTGCATTACAATTCATAAATAATCATAATACTTGTAACAGAGAAAAAGAAACAAAATAATTTTGGTTAAGGTGCATGTGTATACATATTATTGTAATTTTTGTATGACATAGCTTAAGGAACAAAAAAAAATAAAAAAGATTTTTAAGCTAAGTTTACATTGGTGAAAATGTAAACTTAGTACTTTGTAATTTTTTTTTTTGTTTAAATGATATGACATAAAACCGTAAAGGTTTTAGGTAAATTAAAAATAACCTTGTATACGTCAATAAAGAAATAACTATAGTAAGTAATAAGTACCATAGTTCGTTTCAAACATAAGGTGCCGATTCGCCATCTTGCCTGTATTATGAAAAGTTGGTATTCATTGTCCTTTACAACTTAGTTTAACCCCAGCAAGTTTGCGGGTGAGTTAATCCATTCCTTAAATTAGAGTTTTAGTTCGGCGGCGGTTTCAGGCACGTGAAATAATGCGGTAAATCGTTGATCCCCTTGTGGAAGCCGCTGTCATAGACTTGTTCTTGAAGAGTTTCTGAGCTTGACGTGGAGCAATTTGAAGAAAGTTTCCAAAATAGCGTGTGAATGAAACACGAATTGTACGTATTAATGATTGAACAAACGAAAAATATAAAATCGCGCCATTTCATTTTTTTTTACTTCAAGAAAACGATAGATACTTATATTATACATATTCATTCATATGTGATACGTTTTCTATTTGCTAGTATATTTGAAAATGTATGTTTGTGTAAATGTATACATATTGAAATTGAACATTGAACATTTCTGAATCGAGTTATTTGAAATTTTGCACATAGATTGCTTATACTTTTTTTTTGTTTTGGTTTTCGCTTCACACTTTTGTGTATTTAGCCAGTGTCAAGTAATTAATTTCTCAAGTTACTTAATATTATATGCATATGTGTCAAGTCAAGTCACAGTCCAAGTCATCAAGTCAAGTCATACTTCTAGTAAAGTGGTGGCAACTTTACCAGAAACTTCTATTTAGTTTTGGAAAAAACACGAAAAGAAACGTTTCACCATCATTATACCACTTTCCCACACTCATGCCTGTAACCCAGCACTTAACGAATAAAATGCCACCAATTTTACGCACTAACACTGAAAATAACACAAGTTTTGGAAAATAATACAATGCGGTGACGCGATCGTTTTCGTATTCCCGCCATAACTCCTTGCTTATACTTGCTAGCCATTATAAAAATCAACATAGGCATAGGCGCTTTTTGTGTGCAGAAATGTAGTAATCTGCAAGTAAAGCCACAGGGCGCCTTGTTACTATTTATTTTCTCAATGTTGTCCGCTTAAGAGATAAAATACTTCTAAATACTGAAAAACTCGTATAAAGGGTAATCCCGTGTGATAAGTGTTTGTCGTTACCATACAAACTTATCTACCGATACCACGAAAATGCTGCCAGTTACAATTTTATTTCTTTATCCCCTCAATCTTTCTGTTATACCCTCGCTTAATCTTATATCAAAGAAAGGAAAGTATTGCGGGAAATATTTATTGCGAAACACAAAATCTTTATTAATTTTTCTTTTACTGGCACAGGTAAACATAATGTGCTCTATAAACCTTAATAATATTTCATATATATATATTTACGGTTGTTATCCGTTGTTGTATTAATATATTTTGAAGTACGTACTCAACTGCCAGATTGTCGTTACATCGGCGTATATGGGGTGTATGATTGAGAAAATTTTATAAGTTATATAGACGGTAAATCGCCGAAATTGGCTATTAACGGCCGTAATCCTTTTGCCATTCACCAACGGTACGCGCCCTCGTCGCTTTCAATTATATTTGTACTGAATCACATAATATTTTTTAGAGCGAACTATTCAATAGCTCAACGTTTTTAATAAACCGTTCGGTAACCTAGATTTGTGATTCAGATCCATTTGACCGAAATTGAAGCCAAAATGCAATGAAATTGAATCAATTTCAAATCTTTTTCGGTAAAAATGAGTATTCATTTCATTAACTGTCTACGTTGGATATAGTTGCTAGATAATACAATCATAAGCAATATCACAAACTAACACCATCTACTACAAAACACTTGGACCGTAATGTGAAAATATTTCATAGACTAAATAAATACACAGGTTTCCTTAACTTTTCAAAAAATCTAGGTACAGTTGTTTACTTAAGTAAGATTACTAGTTGTTTTTTTTAACCATCAAAATAATCAATATTTCATGATATGCTAAATATTAAAGAAAAAGTAAATTAAGTAAAGCATTTTTTTTTATTTTATTCTTTTTTTTTTTTTCTTTAAACTTGTCTAGCATTTGACCGCGCTCTCACCTGATGGAAAGTGACGATGCGATCAAAGGTGTAGCATGCTAGCCAAGTAAATACCTATTCACTCTTCTCTTGAACACTTAGCTTAGTCAGTTTGTCCAGATATTTGGTTCTCGACAGCTTAAATTCAAATAAATACATACCATATTATGATGTCACCCTCATGGAGGTACTCTAGTACTTTTACCTAAGCTTAAATAGATAGATAGATAGATAAACTCTTTATTGAAACACCACATTTTAAATAATTAAAAAAAGTGAACAAACTTAACCAAAGTGTAACAATGGGCGGTCTTATCGCTCAGAGCGATCTCTTCCAGACAACCTTGCACTTAAGCTTAATACCCAACTTAACTATAACTTTAATCTTTCCCTACCACATCTCCCAAAATGCTGTTAAATATTTCAACATCATATAGTTTGTGACAAACTTCTGTATCTATCTTTAACACTTAAAGAATTCACATCTCCGTTAATACCAATAATCTGGAACTGTTACAGCCAAAAAACAGCTCAATAACAATAAATATATAAGAAAGTTTCATGAAAACATTTTCCTTTTCCTAGCAGTGGTGCCAGTGATATAAACACGATCATTCTCATAAGAAAATACTTCTCGCAACCTCACAACTCTCAAAGAATTCTTGCCAAATTTGTCTAGACATTTGACAAGCAAATGACTTGTAGGAGTTTTTGAGGGAAAATTGTTACTTCAGTCAAGGTTGATAATGATAAAACTTTAGTATTGCTTTACGCGTTATACCTACATGAATAATAATCGATATCTATCCAACACGAACGGTACATTTTTTCCGAATTAAAGTATCCTACATTGAGGACTTAAAATATTTATTAAAATCCGTTCTGTAGTTTCGGATATCAGGCATGCATGCGTAGTCCGAATCGCCATTTTGGACTCCGCTAACGAACTCGCGCGTTTCAGCGCATAGCTGCCCATCGTATTTGGGCGATATCCTACTTTTTAATCCGACATCAACAAGCATATTTTTGGATACCTAGTGAAATCCGTTGTAGTACTAGTAACTATGATCTTTTTTTTGTTTTGGCTCCATTATTTTGTGTATTTAGCCAGTGTCAAGTAATTGATAATTTCTCAAATTAATTTTTATGTATATATATATATATATGCAAGTCACAGTCCAAATCATCAAGTCAAGTACAGTCTAATAAAGTCATACTCCTAGTAAAGTGGTGGCAACTTTACCAGAAGCTTTTATGGAGTTTTAGAAACATTACGAAAAGAAACGTTTCACCATCATTATAATACTTTCCCACACTTATGCCTGTAATTCAGCACTTAACAAATAAAATGCCACCAATTTTATGTACTAACACTGAACATAACACAAGTATTAGAAAATAATAAAATGCAGTGACGCGATCTTTTTCGTTTCCCGCCAAAACTCAACTATGATCTTATTTGTGTCCATCGCGTTGCGGCAGTGTTTTGTTTTATTTAGTTTTAGCACAGATTATTGCATATTTAGTTGCTGTAAACTACAAGCGTAAAAGTATAATGTTGCTTTTTCGATACCTATACATAGTTAATAAATTAATAAATTTCACTTCTCATGACTTACAGTAACATTAATACAGATATATATTATACAACTCCATTTAACGGATTTCTTTGAGTTACTTACACTAAACGGCAAATCGTAATTAAGCAACCAATTAACCTATTTCACACTTAATACCTACCTAATTACTCACTAAACAGCAATTAACAAACTCGTGTACAATTTCAAGCTTAACTCACACTCACTCGCTCTAATCATGTAATTTCCGAAACAAATCCATTAATTACACGTGCGAAGTAATCTTCATCCATCAAAGTTACGCTATCGAAAACTAATTTGGCGTTAGAGTCGAGTGACGGAATGACCGCCTTTATTGCCTAGTATCCAAACAAAATCGTCTTGGTGCCTATATATAGTGCCACTTTAGGGACGAAAACTGCCGCTGTTGTTTAAACTAAACATCACAAAGCTATCCAATAGTTTTTATCTTCGAAAGCTAGCGGCAAAATGTCGAGTGAAACTGCTGCGGGCGCCTCTATTTATGATACATCTCAAAGCAAATAACAACGTTAATAACGCAGAATATATTTATTTTGCAATCCTGCTATCGTTGTCCAGATACTACATTACGCATTGAATATCAATGTATAAGAAATAGGGTGTAAGGTACATGTAGTATTATGTGCATATACAGTTAGTAATTGAACGAGTATGGCTCAGCGGTAACCCGAGCAACATTCAAACCAACACCTTGGTTTGAATCCCGCTCGACTCCGCACCGATTACTTCTCAAATTAAGTGCTGAATTTGCACTCTCTCTTGCAAAACATCGTGAAAATCGGCATATTTAAGAATCACACAAAATTCGAGAACTTGTGTTATTTACCAACCCGCACTTAGCCAGCGTGGTGGGTTATGGCCTATATACACTCTACGTGTGAGAGAAAGCCCATGTTGCTAGTTGGTAGGTACCACCGCTTTTTTACCGACACCGCCAGTTATTCTGCCGCCAAGCAGCAAGCAGTGTGCAAGCACTACTATGTTCCGGTT
Source organism: Ennomos fuscantarius (assembly GCA_905220475.3). Classification (NCBI taxonomy): domain Eukaryota; kingdom Metazoa; phylum Arthropoda; class Insecta; order Lepidoptera; family Geometridae; genus Ennomos; species Ennomos fuscantarius. The sequence continues at coordinate 4,795,678 of HG992026.1, read as the reverse complement.
TGAAGGGTACTGTAACATTAACATAAGAAATTACAGGGCAAATGAGACTTTACGATCTGATCTCAGTCATATAATCATAGTCGTAATTTTCTACATAGCATCCTTGCTATGATACGAGTATGTACGAAATTAAATGCAGCTAAGCTATATTTATTTTAGATGTTTAGATTTTGCTACTATGTTTTAAACAGTCATCATCATATAATTATCTTTTCTACATAAAACAATAAAAAGGGAACTTAATCAAACAAACCACTACCAGTAGGCAACGTGCCCAATATGCTGGCAGCATTGCTACGTTGAATGGCAATGCTCAATCTTTGGCCGAAGTAGAGGCCAGCATTTTGGTCACGTGTAGCTTCAACCAAACGTTTAGAAATGTCTTTAAAAATTTGGTGAGCACTCGGTCCCCAAGGCCTCAATGTCTCAACTGCAAAAGGCGCAAAAATAAAACCGCTATCAAGTTTACTATGTATATTTACGCCTTTTTTGCTACTTGGTTGTCTTGCACAGCAGTCGTGCCGATACAATAGTTCTAGGTACTACTATTTTTGTACGCTAGACGTACCTACCATTAAGCGAATACCAACATATGTATATAGGGTTGAACGCAGTGATTCTATTGTCTTTGTATAGAATTTCATTTTCTAGGATAATATTGACTGTTACTTTGATAGGCGTGATGTGATTGCCAGTGACTATTAATTTCACTGTGTAGAAATTTGGTTCACAAGTCTGCCAGCTAGGTTTTTCATTAGGTGTTATCAATTTAGTTTTTTCATCGTCAAGATATGGTGTCAGCGTAACCTTCAGTAGGTATTTACATTTTAAACTTTATGATGGCAGTGGAGAACTTCCTACAGTCAACTTAAATAGTTTTAAAAAATGCAAAATGTTGTATATTATGCAATTATTAATATTTTGGCAATCTTCGAAGTCTTAGGAAAAAGTTCTAATCGGAGCATTTTTGTATTATTTAATTTAATACAAATTATATTGCTATTTCAAAGCAAAGCACATTTTATTTTATTTTCATCTTAAATGTAATCTATCAACTAATTAAAATTCTGAATATTATCTTCTATAATTACAAAGACTTTACTTACTGTTCGTGTTTTTGATGTTTATTTAAATGTATAACAATAGGTTGGCATTGGCACGTCAACCAAGTTGAAACTGCTTCGCCTAATTTAAAAGGTAATTAATAATTAATTGGTCTTTAATTAATTTGATATATTTATTTTGTAAAGCTCTGCGTGGGACAACAATCGGGTGGGATACATATCCCACCCTTAACCACTGGGACAAAAATCGAATAGGTCCCAGTCCTTCGTTTAGGTGCTTCCGTCCTACTTTATTTTTACAGTGTCACGTACAGTGAAAACAATAAATCTTATTCTACGACAAAATTTAAGTGAAATAAGGTTTATAACCTTGTTTCACTTGAATTTTGTCACTATTAGTTAATAACAATACCTATAAAAGTGACGACTGACATGAACATTCGCTCAATATGAGCACTTTACAAATCAAATATTCGTCATGTCAGGACAACGAATCGAGCAGCAGAGGGATGGAACTAGTTGAACTTGAACAAAATATGTTCACAAATAATATATGCCAATGTTCACATCGAGCGAATGCTCATGTCAGTTGGCACCTATATAGACTCTATATAGAGGTGGCGACTGATATGAACATTCGCTGGATGTAAGCACATTACAAATCGAATATTCGTCATGTCAAGACAATGAAACGTAGCTGTAGCTGATGGACGGAACTAGCTGAACTTGAACAAAATATGTTCACAACTAATATAGGCGAATGTTCACATAAAATGAAAGCTCTTGTCAGTCGGCTCTTTAAAAAATATATTCGATTTATAAAATCCCTAATAATGACTTTATAGTCTTTGTTTCAGTTGTCGGCCACCAGTGAACTAGGAGGGACGGTGGACGCGGTGGTACGGAGGTACCGTCTTGAAAATGGAAGCTCCCTGGGAGAAAAAGATGAGGTAAGATTTTTGTCTGTCTAACAGATTGGTTAGACCATAATGGCACCTAAAGTGACAATATGAACGAAGGCCAATACCCCTGGATTAGGAACTGGATCCCCAGTAAGATTTCTGGAACACACAGTTTACCTAATCATAATAGCCTACAATCAATCTAAATATATATAACTCAAAGGTGACTGACTGACTGACTGACTGACATAGTGATCTATCAACGCACAGCCCAAACCACTAGACGGATCGGGCTGAAATTTGGCATGCAGGTAGATGTTATAACGTAGGCATCCGCTAAGAATAGATTTTTCGAAATTCCACCCTTAAGAGGGTGAAATGGGTGGTTGAATTATTATCCCATAGGCCACGCCGTGGGCGAAGCTGCGAGAAGAAGCTCGTTACTAATAAATGCGACTAGCTAGTCACGTCAATCAATTAGTTACATAAAAAGAAATAATTACTCGACCGTTTAGTTTGTACTAATGCTGTCAAGACAGTGAATATTTAACAAAATCTAATATTATTATAAAACACACTTAAATTTCTCATAAATTACCTACGTTCACTTAATACCTAATTAAAACAAATTTTAAACTCTGAGCATAAAATAAGATATTAAATTTTGGTCCACTTGGGACAATATCATATTGTGCTTACCTAAATTCATAACTCTGAACCTCTTTTGATTATTATTACATTTAGGACACTGTGTAGGCGGCCTTTTAATTTAAACAGGACTCTACTGATTTAATATTTTCAAAATATAATGGGTAGGTATAATAAGTTTTTGTCCTTAATTGTATGACCATAATAACAAACGAAATACTTAATAGTGGAAGTACTGATTCTGACATATCGTTATTACAAGAATTATGACTGATCCTTGCTGGCTTGTTCTCAAGTCAAGAGTGAATAGATAAAACATTTCCCCATCTTATATCACTTCATTGCTTAACATCAGGCGGGAAGTGGTCAAATGCTTTGCCAATCATAAATTTAAAAAACATCTAAATTAAGTCTTTACCTATGAAATTGCCGTTTTGTTTGAAAAAAGTTAAAGTATTTTTTTTTCGAACTTATTTATTTCTTTTATTCAAAGTAATCACCCCTGCAATCAATGCATCTTTGCTAACGCTGTGGCAGTTTATGGATGCCCTTCTTGAAAAAATCAGCAGGACGGGAGACAACAAACTCTTCAAAGGCGTTTTGTACTGCCTCTCGGGAATTGAATTTTTTTCCCGCTAAAAAGTTGTCCAAATTTTGGAAAAAGTAATAGTCGGTAGGCGCAAGATCTGGTGAGTATGGCGGATGAGGGAGAGCTTCCAAACCCAACTCATGCAGCTTAGAGACGGTCTGTTGTGCAGTAAGGGGTCGCGCGTTGTCGTGAAGTAGCAGTGGAGACGACCGATTGACCAAAGTTGGTTGCAGACGTGCGAGTTTCGCCATCATTGTGGTCAGTTCTTCAATGTACACATCTGCAGTAATGCTCTCGCCGTTTTGTAAAAAGCTATGATGAATCACACCAGCACTAGACCACCAAACTGTGACCATCACCTTTCTAGGGGTAATTTTTCGTTTTGCACATTGCTTTGGTACCGAACCAGGATCTAACCAACTTGTTGAGCGCTTTCGATTGTCAAAAAGAATCCATTTTTCGTCGCACGTAACAATTTGGTTCAAAATTCCTTCATTTCTGTGCCTGTTAAGCATCGCAAGGCAAGTCTCGACGCGTACGTTGCGCTGGTGATCGTTAAGTTCGTGGGGCACCCATCTATCAAGCTTTTTTATCTTGCCAATCTGTCGCAAATGGACCAATATTGTTTTGATGCTAACATCAAAAGCTGCTGCCAGCTCAGCTGTAGATTGAGATTCATCAGCTTCCACAATCGCCTTTAATTCATCATTGTTGACCAAAGTTTCCGGACGACCACGAGGTTCATTTTTCAAGTCAAAATTCCCAGAACGGAACCGAGCAAACCAATAACGGGTTGTACGTTCGTTTGTACAGTTCTCTCCGTAAACGTCGTTGATGTTACGTGTCGTTTGTGCCGCGTTGGTGCCACGACGGAACTCATATTCCATAATTACACGAAATTTCAAAGTATCCATTATGAGGAAAAATGTTGAAATTTAATGAAAATACAACGCTAATCAATAAACAAAAGACTTATATTGTAAATAGAATGTCATATTTTTAAAACAAAATTAATTTGAATTTAGAATTCATAGCCAATCAAAACTTTTTTTTGTTTGAAAAAGTCTGTACTGCAATACGGCAATTTCATAGGTAAAGACCTATTATATAACTCAAAGGTGACTGATTGACTGACTGACGTAGTGATCTATTAACGCACAGCCCAAACCACTAAACGGATCGGGCTGAAATTTGGCATGCAGGTAGATGTTATGACGTAAGCATCCGCTAAGAAAGGATTTTTCGAAATTCCACCCTTAAGAGGGTGAAATGGGTGGTTGAATTATTTTCCCATAGGCCATGCCGCGGGCGAAGCTGCGGGCAGAAGCTCGTATAAAATAAAGTTAAAACCGCTAACTTAGAGATGGATTTAATATCTAAGATTATAATAATAAAATTACGTTAAACAGGTACCGAACTATACGGGAAAGAAAAAGTAAAACAGACAAATCAATCCTCCATTTTATGCCACTTGAAAAACAAACCTACATGAAAAAGTAATTGCGTTTCTCATAAGAACAGTCCTTGAAAGATAAATCTGTCAAAAAACACCAAAATAAATTCAGCAGAGGGATTATTTGAAAGCATAATAAAGTAAAACACGCAACTGCAGTTTCGTATTCTAAAGTCCTGACGGGTCTGTCCGCTTCGGATCGGAACGAGAGTTGAAAGCATGTTGAAAGGGCGAAATTAATTTAACATGAAGTCCGGAACAGGCGCTTTAATTCAAAAATTCGACTCTCAAACATTTTCTAATTATAAATGAGTTGAAGTAGCACAAACAAAAGATTTATTTGAAATACATAGTCATGGTTATGACATATATCTCTACCTAGCATGAAGCTCTTTCTGTGCCCAAAAAAACAGAGTATTTCTTTGGTTTCGTTACTTTCATTGGGCAAAGAAGTATGGTAGTGATTTTATGCAAAGTAGCTCTAAGGTCCATATTACAGAACGATGCTCAGTCATCGATCGGTGCTCAAGCAGAGATTTCATTAACTAATTGATCACTTTATGAATGAAATCTCTGCTTGAGCGCCGATCGATGACTGAGCATCGTTCTGTAATACGGACCTAAATATTCTAGAATCTTTTTGAGTAACCGTGTTTTATAAGATTCAATCATTTATTAGGACGTGCGGTATGTCGCCCTCTGAGGTACACTATAGTAACCTACTTAGTAAACCGAAATATTTCAAAACAAATTCACAATCCATTGTTTCTTTTGCAGTTGTTTGGACCGCCAAGTGCGCCCGTTCTCGAGAACCCTGAATTCCAGACGAGATGGTACTTCAAATACTTTCTCGGCAAAAGTGAGTATCCTACCTACCTACATTTTCAGCCTGTTCTCACGTTTTTCGCTTTTTATGATGAGATTTTTCGCCCCTTCGAAAGAGTGGTGAAAAACAAAAGAGCTGGAAATTGTTGCACACTCAAGAGGAAAGAAAACAGGCATATTTATAAAAGAAGATCGATGCCCTAGGCAGTTAAGAAAACTCATCTATATAACTTAATTATCTATGTAGCCATATTGAACAGGTTCTATCATATCAAAGTGATTACCGTCACACAATCGCGCCTTTATATTGCATTCATAGGACTAAAGAGGTTGTAGTCACCTGGTATTTGATTGGTTATTGAATATCTTTCAACAACAAACAACAGTTTCAAGTTTATAAAATTAGATAAATGAACTATACTAAATCAACTTTTTTACATTGCAATATAGTGAAATGTATGATCTGTAACACGTCAGCCTACTTCTTTCTTCAAAATAGATTCACTGAGTCAAATGAACTAAGTACTTAATATTAAAATCTAAATCTCATGATTTTTCGATTATTCGCGATAATAATAATAATAATAATAACACCCAACGATCACATATATAGATCCTGGACCCTAACAAGGATTCCCTGTATCTACCCAGGAACTACGAGGACCATGGTCCCACAGCACCCAGACTCAGAACAAGTGTTTGTGCTTTTTTTTTTCAGTGCATAAATACTTGTCCTGCCACGGGAATCGAACCCGCTGCCTCCGGGCTATGAGACGACCTGCTCAACCACCACACTACAAAGGCTGTCCAATAAAGCCTCCGAGATTAAAGCCAGCTAAACATATTGTTGAGACACAACGGCCTCTTCGGCGAATCATTCACTCAAGAGAATGAATAAAGAGAAAATAAGAAAACAATTCTTATTCCCACTTCGTATAAAGACGGCAACTGCTTATGGTAGAGTATTGCGTTGTAAAGATCCTTTTTCTTCTTTAATTGAAACTAATTTTCCCACAAGTTCATACCTATAATACCTAAACTCTCCATAGACTGAGGTAAATACATTTTTTAGATGCTATTTCAGCAATATTTTTTTATTTTACCATTTTAATGAAAGAAACGTGAAATTAATAAGCAAAGCACTCAAAATAAAATAAATAAATACGTATGGACATTTCACACATCATATAATCCCAAACTAAGCAAACCTTGTACTATCCACATAACTGATACAATACTTAGATGCTTACTTTTTGTTTATAAATATATAAATAGAATACAAAATAACACCTAGACACAGAATAAACACCTATGTTCATCACACGTTTGTTCTGGTTGGGAATCGAACCCACAACTTACATACAGTTCAAAAGGCAGAGCTACTACCAACTGAGCTATCAGGCCAGTAATTCGTGCGTTATTACACATCTGTCCACTTTGCCACTTGTCTAAGAAACCTTTTAACCTGTGGCCTTTTTATTTACTTTCATTTTGGTCTACACTATATAGAACATTTTTTCATATTTCTTGACATTATTTTCACCGCTGTGGTTAGATTTCGTATCACCTTTGTCATTTAAATTTGCATATTAATTTGTTGTCTTACACAACTAACGTCTAACTTCAGTGATATTAATTGAAGCTATGTCACCAAATCTGCATAAGTTAACTAGTTGTGAGACAGGGCTGAGGCAAGAACATGGCTTGCGTGAGGCCTGTCTAAGGGCTCAAGCGATAGTAATTAGATCTATGGCAAGCACAACCACTACTCAGTAACTTTACACATTACCTAAAAAACGAAGCTAAAATCAATCAGAAATAAGAGTGCTATTCAAGTGTTTCAGGTGTAACAAATTGTACTGCTACTACGGCTGTACTCAGTAACACCGAGCTGTATATAAAGCTTCAGCAAGAATAGGGTCCAGAGAACAATGTGATGCTTAACAAAGCGGCCTCTTCAGATAGCGCTGAAGGGACTTGAGGGAAAATAAGAAACCAGCTTATACTTGTAACACAAACTAGTACCTTACCTTTTTTTATGTTAGTGAATGATGTGACGAGCTAGTCGTTCACCTGATGTTCAGCGACACGGCTGCCCATAACAGAACAGTGTCACTCGGAACTCCAAAATATAAAGTTTGGCGTGCACTGCACTGCACACATCATCCTGAGACATCAGCACAGTGTGGTAATAAGATTACTCGACTGTGAGATCAGATCATTAAGTCTCATTTGCCCAGTAATTTCACTAGCTACAGTGCCCTTCAAACCGGAACACAGTAATACACACACACAGTATACGGAACACAGTAGTATCTTACCTCCCTTTTCATTGCTTAAAAATTATAGTCCAACACAAATTAAATTAATTATGTTGTAAACCGATCGGGCGATGTGGTTGCACAGCGACAAAGTTAAAATAGAGAAAAAAATGTTTCGTTAACCTAACATCAAAGATGTCTATATATTGTGAAAATTGTGTTTTTTCAAAGACGATTCCAAGTAAAATGTATTAAAAGTATAAAGGACGTTTAGTGCATGATCCTTTTAGAAAAATCATTGTATCGTATCAAAATTTTCAGAATGTAGCAGAAAAATAAGCTTATTATAAAAGGTTTTAAACAAAGTTTGTTCACCGTTGGTGTCTATAACCATCTTAAGCCATTACTTTATAATATAGCGATTTACTATCATTCCGAAAAATGGGCCCCAATTTTTTCTCCATTATTTTGACTACAAGAAGGTTTTCTTAAGCATCATGCCTAATTTTACTTAATAGCACATGGCTTAACCACAAAAGATTTAGACAAGCCTTAAACAAGTGTCAAACTATTATTATTTTGTATTGTCAAACACGCGTTTGACGCCTGCTTAAGCCTTATTTATGTTTTTGTGGTAACACGGATAATTTTTTGGCTACCACCGCTACTAGTGTATAAAAAAAAACAACTTGAAGCCAGCATCTCAAAAAAATAACAATCAATACGGTGTCAGAACGGTACTAGTTACTACCTCTTTATATCAGGTTTATGACCCTATAAAAATTTATCTGTTCGTTTTGTAACTATGGTAATAGTTATGCATCAGATAAGAAAATCTCGGCCGTTTATGCAAAGAGAAAGACCCTATTTCCCAATCAAGCTTCGTCGAAATAAAGGTTCATTTACCCAGCTGTATCAGTAAGCAAATCACTGGATTCAGTCGGGCACAGTTTGTAACTTGATTAAAGCTTTGTATCAGTTCGAATCCACCGGATTTATCGATGGCGCCTTTAGTGCAGGAGTTACTGGTAGGCTTTATCAATTACCCTGTCTTATATATATCTTCTAAAAGTACAATAATTGTTTTCCACAACATAATAATTATTATTTACTGGAATAAAAAGTATTTAAGATTTAGATATCGATGGTTAAAGTAATCTGTGATCTATGTATAGTTTAATCTCAATCAGTTTAGCAATTTTGACGTGAATGCTTTAGCCTTTCTCCATTCATATGCATGAAGGGATAAGGACAAAGGCCCCATTGATAGACATTCCACGTCTTTCCCGATGTCCGCTAATGATGGAGTAAAATCCGGGGCTGAATGAGATCAAGTAAAAGAATAAGATTTTTATATTTATTTTTATATTTTTTAATTTTTTATATATACGATAATATATACTATAAGTCCAGTATAAATAATAATGAGATCCAATATCACTACCGTGTGATATTCGCTCAAACTACTGCTGTGGGAATCAAACATGGAACCGTGTCTGCATTGGCTACATAGAACTGTTCTCGATCAAACTATATTTTACATATACAACCAACTTTGTACATTGGCTGAATACTTCTACTTAAAATGCGAACAATCAACGCACACCTTCTCTCCCTCTCACAGGCCCACATATATGCTATCTCGCAAAATTGTGTTCAAGTGGTTGAAACCATGAGGCGCAAGCAGCTATTACAGTCATATAGTTAAATCAAGGCACTTTGCCATAGAAAAAAAATCCTCAATTTTTTACAAATAAATAATCACAATGAGTAAAACAAAAAAAAATTATTAACACTTTTATTTTTGGTGCTACTACTATTACATACATAGTGGAATCCTATTCTAACGGTTACATAGTTTTACTATAACACAAGAAGGACGTGCCTTAGTTGTAGTCTCTTAGAGCCTTTACGAGCATCTCCGCGACTACGTAGTCTCGTAGACTATCTACGAAGATCTACGGACTATGAAGTTTTGTAGACCATCTACGAGCATCTACAAGACTACGACTATGGTAGAAAGTATTATTACTACAAGTCGAAATACATAAAAATCAGATATCGACCTAATTTTAAAGGCGTTGCCCGAATAAAGTATATATGACCCAGGGGATAGTTCCGTTCAGACATTCCAAACATTCGCTAAGAATTCGATACGAGCCACCTTTATAGTCCGTGCGTGACGTAATCAAGCTTCGTGCACAACTTGTGCCGTTTGCCATCTTTACGACTTTATTATCTCCGCATAGTATCGAAGGATTCGCGAAACACGTACCGAGTCCACCACAAATATTGAGGTCAGAAACAAATACCAAATTCTGTAAACAACTTATCCCCCCGTTAATCTCACTGCGGGATAACTTCGTCATCGTGTATGCCGTACTGAATAAGGTGCAATTCATAGGAATGATCGCTGAGAATGGTTTTTCCGGAACTGGTGGGAGTGCAGTGTATTTTGTAAGTACGTACAATAGTACCCACTATAGGATTCTGTGGAATACAGGTAACTGCTCTGTTGTAAGTGTGCACCCATACGCCTCTTTTATCGCCGTGACAAATAAAATACAATCTTTTAATATTACTCCAGTCACAATTACGGAGTATATTTTATCATACTTCTAACTGATTTTCAAAGTTAAAGTATATCTGTCTTTATTCAAGTTTGACAGCTTCTAATTTTGCAGTTATCCCTCTATGACTTACCTATTGCATTTAGGTGCGTCCTAAAAAGATCAGTGCGAACTTAAAACTTGTCAAACTTAAGTCAAATTTAAGATGGGCATTAGTGTTCGGAAGTGAAGCTAAGATTTTTTTATAGATTGGCACCACGTGTCTGAAGAAATATTCCAATCACACAACTTTTCCTTCTCTATGTATATTGTGTCAAATCCAAAGCTTGCTTGATTTCGATTCATGTATGCTAGCGTCAGGGCAAATCGGGGTCGTAGCGGTCACAAGCGATGCTAGTGCTTTGTAGTTCACCAAAGTGGACCTATTTACCTAATCTAGATGTTGAGTACCGTCGGCAAGTTCACCCGCAACCTACTTTTGTAGTAACCATAGTTACTACAAAAGCAGGTTACTGCATAAGCTAATTTGAAATAGGTTAATTTCGGCGCCTTGAAGTAGTCAGTATTAAGTTGATAGATACGTAAAAAGTAATCATAATATGCTCAAAACATTGAAAAATAGGTAGCGTAGTTAAAAATATATGTTTATTTTGAAAATCGATTACATATAATTGTTTTTTGAAGAAACAGCTTGAAAACTGAAGGCAAATGCAACATTGATATACATTGTGCACCGGGCCGTGTCCGGAGCAAGAATAATCCGTAGTACACCGAGCGCTCCCTTTTTATATCCAGAAGGGTGGGGGAGCGATGACAGTTACCGGGGTACCGGTGTTGCCACTTTAATAAATTTAAATGCTACCACAGGGTAAATTACGGTACTGCCCGCTGCGCATAGAGTTTACAACTGGACGTTGTCGCCATCATGCATTTATATTGGACTGGCCCGATAGCTCAGTTGGTAGTAACCCTGCCTTCTGAACTGTGGGTTGTGGGTTCGATTCCCACCCAGGACAAACATTTGTGTGATGAACATAGGTGTTTGTTCTGTGTCTGGGTGTTATATTGTATTATATGTATATATTTACAAACAAAAAGTATTTAAGTATTGTATCAGTTATCTGGTACCCATAATACAAGCTTTGCTTAGTTTGGGGCTAGATGGCGTTGTGTGAGATGTCCGCACATATTATTATATTATATTATTATTATTATTATATATTTTTTGTTAAACTAAAATCCAAGCTAACAAAAAATATATTTTTTATTTGGCTGAATGGTATCCAAGCTGCCACAGATACTCGAAACATATACAGACTATCCTTTCATCTGAAAAGGAATAGGTATAAGTTGTTTACCAATATCTCTATACCCGTCAACAGGTAAACAAGGCACTCACGTAACACGAGTCTGAACGAATAAGATCTAACAAAAACAATGCTTATTCACTTGTTTACTGTTTTCCCAATCCTTAACAGAATTTAGTGGTTACTGTGACAGTATTTACTATTGACCTAGTCCGCGGCAGATGTCCGTCGAGGCTTAAATAATGTGGCGTCCCGCAGACCGAGCCAGCGCGGCGTTGTATTGTAACTCAACACAGTAAATAAGATACGGACAAACAAAAATGTACGTCCCTAGAGAATAGTAATTTTTGTAGTAAAGCAAACGCAGAATGTCATATTGTATGGCGTTACCGTAAAGATGGAACTCAGGAAAACAGGTACTTCTTGAAAGGCCTTACTGACAGTATAATACCATGGAATTCTAAATATTGCCTTGCCGAATGGTTTGTAAGAAAGTAAGAAACGTACAAACGATACGTTTAAAAAAATATTCTTAGAGACCATACATATCATCTGTGATGAGGTTGAGCAGGTTGGCTCATAGCCTGGAGGTAGATTGTTCAATTTCCGCGGCATGACAAGTATTTATGCACACGAAAAAAGCGCAAATACTTGATCTGTGCCTGGGTATTGTGGGTCCATGGTCCTCGTCGTTTCTGGGTCCCTAGGTACAAGGGATCCTAGTTATGATCCAGGATTTATGTATGTGATAGGTAGACGTTATTTATTATTATTTGTTTATTTAATTATTTATTTATTTTATTTTTTTTCACACAGCGCCATCTAGCACCAAACTAAGCAATAAAACTTGTACTATGGGAACCAGATAACTGATAGAATACTTATATACTTATGTTGTTTTGTTTGTAAATATATACATAGAATACAATATAACACCCAGACACAGAACAAACATCGATGTTCGTCACACAAATATTTGTCCTGGGTAAGAATCGAACTCACAACCTGCAGTTCAGAAGGCAGGGATACTACCAACTGAGCTATCGGGTCAGTATTATAAAGGATGGACCCCGTTAGTGGAGTTAGTTAGGTGATGATGACGTTTCTATAAGCTCTTTCATATATCTATTTGACTTTCTAATAAAACCTATCTTCTGCGTGACAGTCGCCGGACTCGTCCAGCCATGAAATCGGCCCTACACTACCCTTGAATTTACCTGTATAGCCTATTCATTTTATTTCCGCTGTAAATTTGCAAGGCTGCAATCGTAAAACGTGGGATAGGCGAGCCGGGATAAATAGGTTAATTATTTAGTCCAACAGCAGGTAAACCTAAACTCGGCCTTATTTGAATGGTTAGTAGATTGACCACCCAAACCGTAAAACCTCAATAAAGTAAAAAAACTTACTCTACTTTCAATTTCCTTAACATTGACGACGTAGTCAGTCATTTCCGCCCTATAAAATTTCTTATTTGCCGTCAAAGTGCTCGATAAATTGGCCAAAAATCTCGGAGAAGGATCGCAAGTAGTTCATCTTTCAGAGATAGAAAGGTTACAGGCTAAACCTTGGCTTTGTAATTGAACTCAAAACTTTGGCAGCCTCAAAAAGATTAAGAATTCTCAAGTATAATTTTAATTAAATCTGTAATCGCGTTAGCTAAAGCTTTTAAAGTTTTAAGGGCTTTACTCTGGTTTTATACCGCCTTGTTAAGTTTGATGCCCTGAACTGTTCTCTGTCAGGGAGGGATATTTATGATGCCTGTGATATGCTGTGTGACAAAGAAAGAAGACAATATCAGCGCTATTTTCTTAATTTTCTTTTAACACGGCAAATTGCCTTTATTTTCTAAATACTACAATGATTTAATAACTAATACTAAAAACTACCTACTACTACAAAAAAAAAAAACATTTGGACAATATACTGGCCGCGATAGACAGTCCAAATGCTCCAGCCCACTACCAATAGTTAGCGTACGCAACATGCTGGCAGCATTGCCCCGTTGAATTGCAATGCTTATTCGTTGTGCCAAATAAGTGCCAGCATTTTGGTCACGTGTCGCGTCGACCAGACGCTCTGATAAACTTTTGTAAACGCGATGAGCTCCCGGCCCCCAAGTACCCAGGGACTTAAATACTCTAAGAATATCTGAACGTATAACGAAATCTGATATAGTTCCTGACCTGGACCAGGTTCTATTAAAAAGTATACCCATGGCATATAAAATATGAATTTCTTTACTTCTTGTGAGTACTACCTACCTACATTCGAAAATTACGTCGGGAATTAGGTAACGCCACAGATAATATGATAATATGTAGTCATGCGTGCTATTAATGTTATTTACGTCCACTGCAAGGTTTGTTCATTAATTAACAATAGATTTTCTAAAAATATGTTAAATATTCCTCGACTCCGTTTAATTGTGTACACTTAAACGCAAATCTATATCTTATCTTATAATAAATCCTTTTTTTGGGTATATTAAAGTAATATAATCCAAATTTGTAATTTTGGACGTCATATGCCGTTATGTATTCTTTGGAGTTTCTGAGTAGGCTGCTACGTTATATGTGAAAAGAAGTTATGTGCATTTAGATAAAGGCTTCCACACCGTACCACGAGAAGATGAAAAAAGGAATGGCAAGAATAAGGACCAAAATAATGAAGTAGGAACAGATGGGGAAAAACCAAATAGAGTGATGAAAGAGATAGGCAAAAGGGGCGTTAAATCAACCTGTGCAAAGCTGGGGGGCGGATCAGCTAGAAATAAAATATTCTAAGAATTTCTCCAGGTTCATAAACAATTCTAAGAAAATATCAACATTAAATAGATCCTAGTACGAATTAATTTAGCTTTTTGGAAAACAGCAGCTATAAAATATCACACCCATAGCAAATTATAATAAGATAATTAAAACGTTTCGGAACATTTGAAAATTATGTTAAATTTTAAATGAACATTAACGAGGTTTCGGGCTTTCGGTTACAACCATACGAATAGCTTCTAGGGAAAGCCAACTTATTGGACTTATCGGGCTTTGTTTGCCTACAGTTATTGCCTGATAAACACTTATACTTAAGACCACCGATTTCTATGCTTAGGGCCCATAAAATAAGAGTGCCATTATGTCTGTGCGTTACAGTTAATTGAATCATAAATTGTTTGTTCGGACCAAACAGACTGAAAAGAGCTTGATTATGTAACGGGTTAGGAGTATTATGTGTAGTGGTGCGTAAGGCACACCACTCTCCTAAATTGTTTACCCAGTCCTAGGTAAAGTTTGTTTTGTTGATAGAATTCAGTCGTATCGGGCGGCTGTTAAATCAAGCGTTTCTAAGTTGATCTTATGGAGTGCCGTGCGGTAGCTTCGCCCACCACAAATTATTACAGTCTTAGTAGAATTATTTGAATATAAGGTTTTTGGGCTGTGTTTATTTTTAGATATTTATCTACTATAAAAAATCGGATATCTTCACTTCCAATGTAACAAGATGGATCGATACCTTGAACATATCTACCTAAGATATCAAATCAATTTTTTTTCAAGTCTTACCCATTATGTTGCTTCTCTAAACTTACAACACAAATACAATACAATACAAAAATTCAGAAACAAAAACAATTACAGATGATGAAACTTAAAGCTTTAGTACTATGGGCGGACTTATCGCTAAAAGCGATCTCTTCCAGTCAACCTTTAGATGTATGAATTGATGAGGATGAGGATGGATAAACTTAACCACTTATTAAAATAAATAAATAATAAATGAGTATTTATGAACACTTTACACAACGCCATCTAGCCTCAAACTAAGCAAAGCTTGTACTATTGAAACTAGATATCTGACAGTACTTACTTGTATACTTTTGATTGTAAATACATACATAGAATACAATACAATATAACACCCAAAACAGGACAAACACCTATGTACATCACACAAATGTTTGTCCTGGGTGGGAATCGAACCCACAACCTACAGTTTAGCAGGCATAGCTACTACCGACTGAGCTATCAGGCTAGTCAAATAGTAGCAACAAGTAACTCAAGTAAGTAAGTGGCTAGTATGTTCCAATGATATTTGTAATAGGTACTGTAACTAGTAAGCATTTAATAGTATTTGGTGTTAACAATAATACTACTACTACTAAAAATAAATAATAATAATAATACGACAAAGTAGTTGGTTTAAAAAATAAGGTTACTTTCCCCGAGCGTGTTCAAGAGAAGAGTGAATAGGTATTTACTTGGCTAGCATTCGACACCTTCGATCGTATCGTCACTTCCCATCAGGTGAGAGCGCGGTCAAATGCTAGACAAGATTGAAATAAAAAAAAAATAGAAAAAAAAAACCGTAAAAATAAAATAAAAATAGGCTAATTTAAGTTCTAGTGAAATGATTAGATAGATTAGATAATTCAATGAACTCTTTATTTCAGTGCACCAGAATTATATAGGAGTGGACGGCTTAAGAGAGCCTTATCTTCTGAGCGTCGTGCAAGAGGGCGGCGCGGGCCTGCTCCGGGCAATCCTCTTCAACAAAATGGTGAGCGCATCTGCAACTAATTGGAAAATAAATTGCCTCCAGCATCCATTTTGTCTCTCGTCCCCACTGCTTATGGAAGCAAAATTTGAATCTTTGAAAGTTTAAGGACATTATTTCCATACTTTGAAAATTTTATTCAGCGGTCATCTTTAAAGAAAATCTTTTTTATTTCCCAAGGTTCATGTTTCTCATTGTTAAATGTTTCGATGGTAAGAATCGTTTCGATGTCGAACCAAATAATCTTCTGTACCAATTATTCAATAACCACTTATGTTTAGTGTAGCGTGCACAGGCTTTTTGCAAATAATAACTACGTGCAGCAGAGCGAAATATAAATTACGTTTTGTACCTAGCAGGAATGTTGTTTCAGGGTGCTCACAAAATATATTTGCCGCCCAGTGCTTGGAACGTCAGCGGAGGACAAACAGCGACGAGACCTACCATAAAACAGATATTAACGCAGTTCTCATCCATAGATAGGATCGATAAAATGCCAAGAGAGGTGAGAACCAACTAAAGTTTATAAAGCAGTACAGTGAAATTACTGTTATAATCATTTCACCCATCCAATATCCATACTTAATAGTGTTGGCAAGATGTTGAAAATGACATATAACGTCTGAAATGTTCTGGTATGCGTAACTTTACTCTACCTTTATGATACCTTGCGACATTATATCCATTTAATATCCGTTTCTATGATAATTCCTTCGCTTCAGATCACGTGTGCTGAATTACAAAAAGATATTTTGCTGCTGGAAGAGCAAGAAGGCTCCGTTAACTTCAAGATAGGAGTAATGCTAATGAACCCTGGCCAGAAGACTGACGATGAAATGCTCTCGAACGGTAAAGTTTTTCTTAGTACCGGTACTTACCTACTGCAAATAATATGTGTTTGCTTTGCTTTCCATAAATTTATCATAGTAGCTAAATATTGATTTTAAAATAAAATGGTCGATTCTAAACTGTGCCTGTGTGTGTGTGTGTGTGTGTGTGTGTTAATTTACTAGATCTAGGTACCTAGATATTCTAATCCTGAATCTAAATGTACTAATAGTTACTGTTTACAGTGAGTACGTCCTGTAGCTTTTTTCGTTTGGATAAGCAAAACTGTAGGTTTCTGTATTATAAAACTAAAATGTAGTGATGTATTTTTATTGAGGATCATTTTAAACGTCTGGAATTGTTTCAGAAAAAGGCGACGAGAAATGGGACCGATTTATTTCACTCCTAGGAGATAAAATTCGATTACGAGGCTGGAACCGTTTCAGAGGGGGCCTCGACGTCAAAGGTAACATCCATTAATATAAACGATTCAAGGTAACGTGATATTTCATAAAACAAAACAAAAGATCTTTTAGAATAGCACGATATCTGGCCAATCTAAATAACCTACGTACCCACCAGGTGACATGACTGGCAGCCATTCTATCTACACGATGCACCAAGGGCACGAAATTATGTTCCACGTTTCAACAATGCTGCCGTTTTCCAAAGACAATAAGCAACAGGTGAGTATAATCTCGATAACGACATTAAACTTAACGACATGACGATAATTCTGAAAAAAATACGTGAAATAGAAATGACAAAAGTTACTCCATTAAACTTTAGTAGCGCTTACAAAGAATTCGTCGTAAATAGTTCTATTTTTTCAACGTCGCCCGTCGCTCGAGAACGGTTTATCGATTCCAGACTTCGGGCATTAAGTGCTTTCCTTTTTTGTTGTAAAACGCGACAACAGTTTGACTGGAGAATTTAAATTTTCTCTGCGGATTTGCAAGAGGGTTTTCTGAGGTTTGAGCACAGTAAATATTATGAGCGACATTCCTACCGTGTATAAAATTATAAAAGTATTTTCAATTTAGCATGCAGACAAAATAATGATCTTTCTAGGCCATCGCAAAATAAAAAGTAACGTCAAATCGGATTGTGGTGCACTTACATACCTTCAAATTTTTAAGACTTGGTAAATATTTTAGTTTAGTTCTCCTTGAGTTTTTCATTTACCGACTTTCACTTATATATATACTTGACAATTTTGAACAATTTATTAAAAAAAAATACAAAATTAAATCAAAATTTAATTATAAAACCAAAATTTAAAAGAATTACAAAAAATTAAACGAACGCGATTCGTAAACAAACTAATATGACGGGACGATGCTTCCTCGACGGTGGTTCGCAGCGGAAAGAGGGCGGCCGCGCGCTTGCGCCGCCTTTTATACCCTCCGTGGTCTTGTATTATTCTTATCTTCTACACGGCCTTTCCTGACAGGAGGCCGTCCTCGGACTCCCTTAGTTCATAAGGTCGGCTTCCAGCACCGGCATAGAGGCTTCTTGGTTCGGCTGCGCGTCAGGCGGGGCACGGCCAGGCGCCTCGCAAGCCACGCACGTGTCTGAAGCGCTGGCACGCCGCTCGGCAGGTTTCTGCATGCCAGAAGTGCTGGGCTGCTGTTCGGCGCTTGCAGAAAACATCCGAGCCCTGGATACCGGCTCGTCGCCTAGCGGCGGTGGCTCGGCAGCGGCAGCTGTAGGCTCCTGTTCCTCTAAATCTGCTTCTGCACAGCACATAAAGAAAAAAAACGCACCCATTTGTATACTCACATACAAATTGGTGGCATATTAAGCACACACAAAACAAGATCGAGAAAAGAAGCACTACGTGACGCGTATCTCGACCACAGGTTAGTCAGAGGCACTTCGTGAAGCGTAACTCAACCATATATAAAACACACACATCAAGGGCATGTTTTATCCACAGCGGTTAGAGGCACTACGTGACGCATAACCGAACTTGTGTTTCCAGGAATTAGAAGCACTACGTGAAGCTTATTCCAACACAAGTACAGGGATTAGAAGCACTACGTGAAGCTTATCCCAACACAAGTACAGGGATTAGAAGCACTACGTGAAGCTTATCCCACCACAGTTACAGGGATTAGAAGCACTACGTGAAGCTTATCCCCACAACTGCAACACTCACCATCAAAGTAAGCAGCACACACATCAGGAGTCCACTCCCCTCGCAATGGGATAATGTACTCCGCTGCCGCTTGTGTCGACTTCCCGTAGGAGCCCGCCAGTAGTTGCAATTCGTACCGCCCATGCGGTAGGACCTTCGTTACTCGGTACGGGCCACGCATGCCAGAGTCCAGCTTCGTTGTCGACTGTGACGACTTGTTCACGAACACAAAGCCGCCGACGACCCTTGTTGACAAAAGCGTCTTGGAGTTGCTGGTCAGCGTCTAGTAGTGTGGATGCCCTATTATTCATCACCGCATCTTAACGGTATACCTTTGCGAGTTCTGTTTTGAATTAATAACCGGGGATGTACCGTCTAAAGTAACAAAAACTGACTAAGTACCATGGCCTTAAAAATGTCTAACCTTGGCACTCAGTGTTAACAAAAGCTTCTACCTTATGCTCGCTCGGTCTCACCTGACCATTAGTAATCATTTGACCTTAGTACTCTACTTCAGTTGTAAGAAATTTACATTTCTTAGGGTTGATGGAAAATCCTGCCTCAGTCAGAGTTTAGAATCACTATACTCGCGTTTTCGCTTGTTTTGTTGAACATAACCTTTGCGAAAAACACCACGAGCTCGAATGGGTGTAATCTGATGAGTATTCACATAAATGGACAGAAAACTCACTAAATTGTCTGGCAAAAGCTTAACGTTCATAGCAGCTGAGTGAATTTGAGGATCAGTAACACCGCGTGTAACTATCGCTACAATTAACTCGTTACTCAAATTGTTCACAATGCGTAACGTAACAACAAACGTCTAGCGTATTCTGCATACGTGGGGTAGTTATCCGAATCAGTTTTCATAACATCAAATAAAATGTTCGCGATATCTACTCGTATAAGGCACAATGTTTGAATTTGCGCTTGAAATTTGGCTAACTACGGTCATTACTATCCCACTCGTATAGCCACGACCTCACCTTTTAGACAATTACTTATACGCGCTAAACACTCACTGTCATCCCATCTATTTAGTTTGCGCACATGATCAATTTGACTACACAATGAATCAAAATCATGGAAAGAAAGATCGAAATTTGACATAAATACATGGTTCGATCTTACCGGCATGGCATCATAGCATTAACGAGCTTTTCGGTTAC
The DNA here is from genome assembly GCA_905220475.3 of Ennomos fuscantarius. Taxonomy (NCBI): domain Eukaryota; kingdom Metazoa; phylum Arthropoda; class Insecta; order Lepidoptera; family Geometridae; genus Ennomos; species Ennomos fuscantarius. Next base: position 4,775,371 of record HG992026.1, on the reverse strand, counting down.
TTCACTTATAACCATATCCGCGGTGGGCGGAGGCGTGCTTGAACACGGCACGGACAGGTCCAGACTTGCAGGGTACGACTCGGCGCGCACGACAGACTGCACAGTTAGCGGGCCATACGGCTCGCACGACGCGGCTGGCGTGCCGGAGCATCCGGTGCTGGCGCCGACATGGCGCGCGATGTACTCGCAACAACACTTGCACTGCGTATCCTGGAATCTTCCAAAACACCTAAGCGGCTTATGAAAGTTTGAAGCTGGGCTTCTAAACCAGGAATATACGTTCGATCTCGCTTACGACTTATACGTTTACTAATCTCAGACATAGCTACAAAAATGTTAAGCGGAAAATCTTTAAAATCACAACAGCAAAAGCAAGGTAATATTTGAAATCAAAATAACCAAGTCAGAATTGAGTTAGATCCCACTATGTTTCCAAAGGAACGAATCGCATATACAATACGGTCGGTCCCCGTAACGTTCACCGCTGTCGACGGTGCCCCGCTGTCCTCTCGTTCCGGCATCACAGGAGCGTGCTGCCCAGGCGGCGGGTGGGCCTCCGAGGTTGCCGCGGTGGCAACCACAGCATCAGGCAGCCGTGGCGGGTGATGAACTGCAACACCGGGTGGAAGCGGCGCCAACCGTACTGGCGATAGCGTCGGCGTCCGGTGTTGCGTTGGCACCATGGGAGGCGTCCGTGGCGATGCTCGGCGTGAGCTCCACCGCCTCGTTGCTCGCCGAGTGCTTCGATGCGGTGAAGGGGACGCCAAGTGCCGTGACGGCGGCGATGTTCGGCCGTGCCGCGAAGTGTATCGCTCAGACGACCGTGCTGGTCGCGCCGCAGACCGTTCTTCTAACACCGCCAGCCTGGCTAGCATCGCCTCCATTTCGCGCCTAAACCCACCGTCTGGTGTACGATCTCGGTACCTACTTTGTCGTCGCGCATGACTATCACGACTACGACGGCGATCGCGGTGCGACATTATAAAAGAAGCAAAAGTAAAGTGGGCACTTAAAGTGGTAGGATAGAATCACGTGGAATACGCAGATCCTATCCCACTTCTGAACTTGACAATTTTGAACAATTTATTAAAAAAAAATACAAAATTAAATCAAAATTTAATTATAAAACCAAAATTTAAAAGAATTACAAAAAATTAAACGAACGCGATTCGTAAACAAACTAATATGACGGGACGATGCTTCCTCGACGGTGGTTCGCAGCGGAAAGAGGGCGGCCGCGCGCTTGCGCCGCCTTTTATACCCTCCGTGGTCTTGTATTATTCTTATCTTCTACAATATATATATATCTGATATTTCAGTGTCTACATCGAAGTTTGAATGCAAAAATTCTGCAATAGAATTTTTATTAAACGATTTGATAGAGGTAGTTACTCAACTACCATACCAACATGTTCTCGTTTTGTTTTTCCTATCCTCTTATTTGAAGGGATAAGATCAAGAAGGATTTAACAGATTTTTTTCACAAAATGACTAATGGGTATCGTTGGATTCAGCGTGAAATTATCTAAAATAATACATTCTCAAAATACCAAAATGAGGCTCAAATCTCGAGATTATCAGTCAAAAACGGTATATCTGACACAGGAATACAGTTCGCTTAGCATAAAAACGTTATTATATTTATTATGTTATATTATATTTTTACAGTAATTGTACGAATTAGTACTATATTTTGTATTTTAAAATAGAATTAATACATTTTCAAGCAAACTTACATATACCTTTTCTATTACTTAATAAAAGCACTCTAAATTAAAATGAAGCCGTTGAAGTTTAAAATCATATTTTCTGTAAACTATCAATTTGACGGTTAAACCCTTTTTGATCTCACCCCTTGATTTATTCTTCTGCCTTTTTCATCAGCTGGAAAGGAAGCGGCACATCGGTAACGACATCGTGAACATTGTGTTCACTGATGATTCTGCCCACAACACATTCAACCCACAGTGCGTCAAGAGCCACTTCACGCGTATCCTTTTATTTGAACCGGTATACCTACAATCTGCAGCGGTATTGATGTGTTTTTTACAGCTTTCTACACAATTTTTTTTTCGTATCTATATAATGGACACGATTTTGATTTGAGATAAATCAGATAGCATTCTAATCTTCAAATACAGCTACTTTCCTATTAGATAATCTGTACATTTAAAATTCAAATTAAAAGTCCTGACTGACGCATAGCTTAAACGGCTGGTCCTAGAGACTTGAAATTTGGAGGGTGTCTTCTTTGTAAGTTTAGGTATCCATTAAGAAAGGGTTTTTCGAAATTCCATCCCTAAGAGGGTGAAATGGGTAGTTGAATATTATATGAAAAATTTTCTTCTTTTTTTCTTATAGGCGACGCGGGCGAAGCCACGGACAGAAGCTAGTGTATTATATAATACCTCAACGTACCGTACCTTAACATTAACCCCCTTATCAGTCTCTCCTAAGTGGTCTGTGCCCTTAATAACAGTGAAATAGATACTCCGTGTTTTCTCTTGTTTTTTCATTGCGAATTTCAAACTCAAATAGAGAGAATAAAGAACAAAATAACTATTCCTTCACTTTACAAAGTTTATTAGTAAGAGGTATTATGCATAAAAATATGTATCTATTTGGTTGCGCTTTCAGGCACTAGTTAATCAAGTCTTTGCGTCGACTGCTGATGTTGAATCCCGAGCAAGCTACGTATTCTAGTACTGATTCTAAGCGGCATCTCTCGAGTGGTACATACACCTTTTCATTGACAACGAGAACATAATCACAGGTGAAAAAAACCTAAAACTATATATTTAATAAAAAAAAATGTAACAATAATAACAGCCAAAGATCACATACAAAGATTTTGGACTGGGATTCCCTGTGTCTAGGGACCTAGGAACTGCGAGGACTACTGGTCCCACAACATTCAGACTCAGAACAAGCATTTGTGCTTTTTTCTATGCACAAATACTTGTTCTGCTGCGGTAATTGAACCCGCCGCCTCCGGGCCGACCTACTTAATCACCACACCACAAAGGCTGTCAAAAAGAAACGTTTTTTCGAGTTATTGCTAGCCTACTTCATTCCTACCAATTAATATTAAGGTAGATATAAATCACAAAATAGTACTATTACTTTTAGTACGTACCTACCATAACCGTTTCCGAACGTTTCACTGTTTGGTTCTATACTACTAAATTCTTACTTCGAATTAACTTGTTCGTATCATTAGCTATTTTCGTAGCTAAGAAGAGATAGGAAAACAAAGGTGAAATAGGTATTTCGAATTTTGCAGTCATACTTTTGGCGAGAACGTGATGAACAAAACTTGTGTGGATTCAAGCAATAATGGTAAATTATTAACCATTAAGTGTTCATGACCGTTTATAAGTAAAAAGTAAACAGTGAACAAATGCAAGCCGACCAAAGATTTTAAAAATATATAGTGTCATTTAGTTTTATTGGAGCTTAACTTTGACTTGATTTTGACTAGACTAATAGACTTTGACTTGACTTTGGTGAATGAATACGAGTTTTTATAAAAACTTAAATATAAATATAACCGAATCTGGCTAATACGTTAGTCGCGGGTATTCATAGTAAAAAATTACTTTTTCTCACGCATTGACCCAAATGCGATCTTGCACACTGCAAAATGCAGCAAAATGTGCCGGATCGAGATGCCGAGATGAAAAAAATAAGAGTAGGTAAGTATTTAGCTCAAAAATAGTGTTTGGAACTTGCTGTCTATAGACCTATAGGTACCTACTTTACTGAGAAATATGTAAACCGTTTGGTTAAAAAGTTTACTGAATTATAGATGTATGAAGAAATTAATGAAAGACGCTTTTTATTCATATTCATTCGAATATTAAAATCTCGGAGTTCAACCATTCGTCATTTTATTCAATTTCAAAGAAAGCATAATGCTAATAATACTCTTGGGCACGTAGTAATTTCTTAAAAGTAAATCAAGCAAACGTTTCCTCGAAACTCAAAGCTTTTTGTTGTCATCCTTCTGGGAATATCATTCTCTTTACAATTTTAATAAGTACTAAACGAATCTCTAAAAGCAATGAAAATGTCTCTTGAATATCCAATTCGCGATCACTTTATTTTTGGTAAATAAACTCATGAAAATTAAATAGAACATCCCTCTAATTCTAAATTAATTTTATACCTACGGACTTGAAATTGGCAATTAAGCAAGTCTAAACTACATGGACCTTCAAAAGCTAATATAAAGGTACCCAGTACCAAACAACCTACCCAAAGTGAACACCCATTAGTCTATTAATGCCAAACAAGCCGCGGGACCATCGAAATTTAGAATTGTGTGTGAAATCCAATGTATTTTCTTCTTGCTTTTCGCTAAAGTTATCCACGCAGATTTATTTTGTTCTATTAGTGCGATTTTTTCCTTAAGAAAGCTTCAGATATATTCGCGGTGATATCAGAGGTGGAAGGCGAGGGTTACCGGCTGAGTGTATACAGCGATGACACGGTTCCGCCCTTCGGACCGTCTCTGCCGTGTCCAGCTGTCTTCAACGATCCGCAACTGTTTAGAGAGTTTCTTCTGGTATGTCAGTTCTGTCACATACCCCATAGCTTTTTAGATAATAATTAATGCATACTACGGCCGTACTCAAGATGTTGTTACGACATAATATTTTAAAATAATTTCGAAAATATTTAAGAGCTTTCGTCGTTATAAGATTCTAATATATGTATATATATAATATCGTTGTAAATTTATTATATTTATTTTTATTTTTATTAGTAAAATGTATGTAGTATGCCTTTTTATAGATGTGTATTATGTTTATGTAGGTTTCTTTATATGTATGCACAGTACTGTATGTATGTTATGTACGTATATGCAAAGCGTTTTATTTAATACGAGCTTCTGCCCGCAGCTTTGCCCGCGGCGTGGGCTATGGGAAAATAATTCAACCACCCATTTCACCCTCTCAAGGGTGGAATCTCGAAAAATCCTTTCTTAGTGGATACCTACGTCATAACATCTACCTGCATGCCAAATTTCAGCCCGATCCGTCCAATGGTTTGGGCTGTGCTTTGATAGATCACTATGCCAGTCAGTCACCTTTGAGTTTTATATATATAGATGAATAACACCGTCCATATATTACTTCATTATTCCTTTCCGTGCAAGGTTGTCTGGAAGAGATCAATCTGATCGATAAGGACACCCATCGTTACACTTTAGTTAAATTAGTTCACTTTTTTAATTATTTATGATGTAGCGTTTCAATAAAGAGTTTATCAATCTAAAATATTTAATTATGCTGCGATTTATTCCCATTAACCTCACAATTGCTTTTATTTTTAAGCTACGTACCTAACTAAATTAATGTGTATTCCCCAAAGTGTAAATACTACTCTAATATCTGCATTTGATAAAGTTATTTACTATAAATTAACAGTAAACCCGACACATTTCGTTTCAGCTATAAATTAACAGAATTCCCATGCTATTTAAGGTAAAACTGATGAACGGCGAGAAAGCAGCGTTCCAGACGCCAACATTCGCACTCAAACGGCAAAGGACCCTCGACACTCTAATACGGGACATATACGCGGAGCACTGTTCCGACCACAAAGTGGTGAGTTCCTGACACATCACGGAAACGCTTTTGATGTTGGAAATGTTATATGGCACTCCGCAAAGCTAGAACTCAGAAACTGAGATGAAGTATTTCTAATTAAGTAGTTGCTAACTGCATATTGCGATAGTTTCACTGTTAAACATTGCAGTATACACATTGAATCAGGAAAGTTTTCATATTATACTTACAATATTGAAATCGGTGTAAATGCTCTTTTTTTAAATAAGACGGCTCTGCTACTGTTCTATGCGTAGCTTCCGAGCCGTTTAGTTCATTAAGCTATACTATTTATGGCCTCCTTTTTATATTTTCTTTATATACCTCAAAGAGCTAAAGAAACGGAAAGATTTGGTAGAGCCCTACAGTTTCATGAGGGCCAAACAAGACGCCACGATCAAATATTTTAATTACACTATCTTTACTGAGAAAAATACGTGAATATTAAAAAATTGCAACATTTAAGTATCCTATTCCGCTTTGGGTTAGGTACTAGATTGGGTTACTGTTTAGATCGATAAACAAGCACGGAGAATGCTAAAGCGAAATGCGAATTGAATTCAAAGTTTCCTCACCTCGAAAGCAACGCAGCTCGGTCAATATTGGCATTTCAGCTGATACTAGGTGTATGTGCACTACTGACTCTTAAACTTACCTGTACCAGCTCAATACTATTTCTGCACACATTAGCAGTCACTTTACGGGTCCGTGATAACTTTCATACCGGATGTAGCAACTCGGAATATTGAATTTCGTTTGAGGATATTGAAACCTTCTCGCTTAGATAATGATTTGAAGTTAGAGATAACAAAATATCGGGAAACTTTAAAACAATATAGAGTACAAGCCTAAATCAGCACGCTCAAAATAAATTGTTTCTGGTTTTTGTGTATCACAACAAGTGCTGGAGATAATCTTTTTGCCATGATGCCACAGATGAGATTGTATTTTTTTTTCTCCTTACGCTAAAAGACGTAGTAGGACAGGTAGCTGTTTAGGTAACGCCTTACTAAGCGTTTACATTCGTTTATAGTTCCATATAGCATTCAATTAGTCTGTCTGTATTCAACAGTAGACGTCCATTGCCTTGATGATATGCAATAATACTTCTGTGGCATATAAAAAATTTGAAAGGATTCCAGGGCAGTGACACGAGTAAGCGATACTCTGCGAATGTTAGACACGTTTGCACCCTGCAATGTAGATCAAAAGATGTTGTTATCCGCATAACATCAAAATGCCACTTGCTGTATGGCAATAAAGGTCATTCTCCCTCAGCCGATGCTGTCTCGACGGGCTCTGTCGGACGTGTGGTCAGGAGGCGCAGGTGCGGCGGGCGCGGGCGCAGCGCGAACTGAGCGGTTCCTGCATGTTGGGCAGGCGCTGAAGTTAGACGCAGTACTGAGAGGAGACGCTCCTACTAGCTTAGTTTCAATGGGTAAGCTTTTAGGTCAATTCTTTTCATAGTCAATAATGCTCTATAGAGATTTCTAAAAGGAGGGAGATGATTGGGTCATTTAGATACCCATTGTATATAGATATAACACAAAACGCATCAAATGCGATACAAGCAACGGCAGGCTAATTCTGTCTGTGACGTTCCGCGATGGCTACTATCAAACGATTGCTCGCGGTTTTTAATCTAGAAACGCCAAATATATGTCCAGCTGGCTCCAGATAAATAGAAAGAAGTTTTTAAATAATTTTGCAAATAATGCTATATTTGTTGTAATTTCCACGAAAATGAATAGTAAGATAAAAATAGGAGACTTAGTATGCCATCCAACACAACTCACATCTTAGAGTTATTACTAATATAAATGCTGTCGTTTAATTAATTAATGTTCTTCATTTTATATTTTGCATAATAATTCCACAGGATGCGGTGGCTCCCGTCGAGCTCCATGGGAAGGTCGCGTGTGGCGCTCAGCTCCACTGCCAGCGACGCCCGTCTGCGCTGAACAGATGACCGAGGGAAGGCTTTTATTGTCTACCACTTCCAACACTTATATTTTAGAAGGTAAAGATCGTTTGAAATTTTACTGGTGTCAGCATACTCATAGAATCTTACATTCAACAAACCTTACTTAACAATACTTAAAAAAAACATTCGTTCATCCTAGGAAGGTTTAGACATTCTTACTAAAAAAACAGTAATTTGCTTATAATTTTGCTTGCCCTACATTAAAAACTATTAAGACTACGAACTCGAACTTCTCATCACTGTGGAATGCAAAGAAACAGTTGAATTTAAAAGTAGAGAAGATAACCGTTTAATAATACCCACTGAGTTCAGCGTCATTTCAAATTTTCACTACACGGCCCCTTGGTTTTCTGTCCTAATGGCCGTCTGCAAAGAAAAGTGTACTTTACAGAGAGCGGCACAACTCGGGTGGTGCTAAGATGGGAAGGCTGTGTGAGAGCGGCGCGGGTGAGCGAACGAGCGGGGCTGTTCCGCGTGGGGGCGCGCGTCACTCTCGGCGGGGGCTCCACGACAGGTGGCGCGGGTGGCGCGGGGCTGTACGCTCTACCCGTGCAGGAGCTGTGCGCGGGGGCCTGGGCCATGCGCCCGCTACAGGACTGCAAGCACGCGAGGCTGCCGCGGACCAAGACTGCGCACTACTTCGATATACTTGAAACTGGTGAGCATCACGATTTAATCACTAGGATAAGCAACCATGGGGGATTTCACAATGGGAGGGGTATGGGAGGTTTGGGGATGTACGCGCTAGCTGAGTACGACGACATGCTTGAAACTGTGTTCGTTCCATGCCGTCGCTCGCTGCAGACAATAGTCTGCTTTATGATGTATTATTGAAAGGGGTAGTGCTGTATGTAGGTATAGTTAATAAATAACTAATTATGTTCTTTCAAAGAATATCAATATTTTTTTCATTTTAGGAGAAGGCGGTAAGACGACTTTGGCAGTAGCAATCGGTAGGAGAGTTATGATTCTGATCGAAGAAACAAAGACTGATAGTGAAATGGGTTTTGAATATACACATATCAAGGTGAGGATACAAAAACAAATTTTTATAGCAAAAAAAATGTAAATTCAGCTTATATAAAACTTTTTTGTTTTTTTAGGACATTCAGCTTAGTGAAACGCCTGTACTGATTAAACTAATGGACGGCGAAGTAGGAATAATGGTGGTGGGTTACAAACATCACTGGGAAGTTTTAGAATCTAGTAATGGACAGGTGAGCTACTTCTAATCTTTCTACACTAAATCAGACTCGACAAATTTCAATGTTACACAAGGAAACACTTACTAATTTTGTAACTTTGACTGACTGATTTTATTGTAATTGTAACTTTGAATCTATTCTGTGTAACTGGTTTATTGTAACTAAGAATTTTTGTAGTAACTGATTTTATTGTAAATTGTTGCTTATATATGCGGCTGTACACATACGTCCTCGTGAGGGTCGGGGAAGTTGTAGAATGGGTAATAAAACTCCACTTGCTACTGGATCATTCTAGACCCAATTTATTACAATTTGGTAAAAGATGCATAAATATCCATGAGAATTTCGTCACCGCGATTCAGAAACAATTATATTATCAAATGGTGGGCGCAATCTAGTTCCACTTAAAGCAAACACAAATCAGAACTTAAACAATAATAATAGTTCTGATCCCCGACACATCGGCACTGCCTATTAATTACTAGTTGCGCCCCGCGGTTTCATCCGCGGATAAAAAGTATTTTAATTATTTGCTCATCCCACGGGAGTATTTCACTTTTCAGGAATAAAATGGAGCCTATATGTTAATCCAGTGTATAAGCTATCTTGGTACCGAATTTCATCCAAATCCATTCAGCCGTTTGAGGGTGAAGGAGTAACAAACATACACATATACAAACTTTCACCTTTATAATATTAGTGTGATAAATTAAATACAAAAGTTACTTCTATAGGCGGTGAAGAGAGCAGAAACAGAAGACACTGGTGTGAGACGTGGAACTTTGGTGAATGCCTTACGTATCGGAGACGAGAGGGATGGTCAGATAGTCCTTTGTTATAATCGTAAGCCTATTTCCTTACTATTCTAACTTTAGTATTTTTTTTTTTCTAAAATTGCACTTTCATTTTTCAATTTAAAGTCCGTATTACAGAATGATGCTCAGTCATCGATCGGTGCTCAAGCAAAGATTTCATTCACTAATTTATCACTTTATGAATGATATTTCTGCTTGAGCACCGATCGATGACTGAGCATCATATTATATACATATAATAGGTCTTTACCTATGAAATTGCCGTATTGCAGTACAGACTTTTTCAAACAAAAAAAAGTTTTGATTGGCTATGAATTCTAAATTCAAATTAATTTTGTTTTAAAAATATGACATTCTATTTACAATATAAGTCTTTTGTTTATTGATTAGCGTTGTATTTTCATTACATTTCAACATTTTTCTTCATAATGGATACTTTGAAATTTCGTGTAATTATGGAATATGAGTTCCGTCGTGGCACCAACGCGGCACAAACGACACGTAACATCAACGACGTTTACGGAGAGAACTGTACAAACGAACGTACAACCCGTTATTGGTTTGCTCGGTTCCGTTCTGGGAATTTTGACTTGAAAAATGAACCTCGTGGTCGTCCGGAAACTTTGGTCAACAATGATAAATTAAAGGCGATTGTGGAAGCTGATGAATCTCAATCTACAGCTGAGCTGGCAGCAGCTCTTGATGTTAGCATCAAAACAATATTGGTCCATTTGCGACAGATTGGCAAGATAAAAAAGCTTGATAGATAGGTGCCCCACGAACTTAACGATCGCCAGCGCAACGTACGCGTCGAGACTTGCCTTGCGCTGCTTAACAGGCACAGAAATGAAGGAATTTTGAACCGAATTGTTACGTGCGACGAAAAATGGATTCTTTTTGACAATCGAAAGCGCTCAGCAAGTTGGTTAGATCCTGGTTCGGTACCAAAGCAATGTGCAAAACGAAAAATGACCCCTAGAAAGGAGATGGTCACAGTTTGGTGGTCTAGTGCTGGTGTGATTCATCATAGCTTTTTACAAAACGGCAAGAGCATTACTGCAGATGTGTACATTGAAGAACTGACCACAATGATGGCGAAATTCGCACGTCTGCAACCAGCTTTGGTCAATCGGTCGTCTCCACTGCTACTTCACGACAACGCGCGACCCCATACTGCACAACAGACCGTCTCTAAGCTGCATGAGTTGGGTTTGGAAGCTCTCCCTCATCCGCCATACTCACCAGATCTTGCGCTTACCGACTATTACTTTTTCAAAAATTTGGACAACTTTTTAGCGGGAAAAAAATTCAATTCCCGAGAGGCAGTACAAAACGCCTTTGAAGAGTTTGTTGTCTCCCGTCCTGCTGATTTTTTCAAGAAGGGCATCCATAAACTGCCACAGCGTTGGCAAAGATGCATTGATTGCAGGGGTGATCACTTTGAATAAAAGAAATAAATAAGTTCGAAAAAAAAATACTTTAACTTTTTTCAAACAAAACGGCAATTTCATAGGTAAAGACCTAATATCTTCTACTATATAAAAATAAGTCGGGTTTTCCTTCCTGACGCTATAACTCCAGAACGCACGAACCGATTTCCACGGTTTTGCATTCGTTGGAAAGGTCTCGGGCTCCGTGAGGTTTATAGCAAAGAAAATTCAGGAAAAATTCAGGACAAACCAACATTTTAAGTAGATGGCGCCGGTGCGTGATACATTGTTTTTCGTATATTATAAAATGTTTAATAAATAAACGTCCACCCGAGCGAAGCCGGGACGGGCCGCTAGTTATATATATATATATCATATTACATTGAACACCACCGTCTGCTTCCATTATAGTCAAATACTGTCCATCCAAAGGTTGCCTGGAAGAGATCGCTTTTAGTGATAAGGCCGCCCATTGTATTACTTACTATAAGTTATTGTGTAAAATTAATTTAAGCATGTGGTATGCAACAAAGAGTTTGTATTGTATTGTATCGTCCTGTAATACGGACCTAAGTTAACCCATGAATATATCATCATGTAATGGGTTTTAACATATTAATGGAATTTTTCAGATACGTGCCACTTTGAGAGGTTAACAAGTAAAGGTTTGGAGAATGATGGTGAATATGACTTTCACTGGACAACTGTTCCTGCTGCAGTTGGTATGTCATGTGTTATTTTATATACCTCAGTAACTGTATACTTTATACCCTTTTCACTACTTAAAGGACGTTAATATTACACATCTTTGTCTTTTCTGGGACTCCATGAATATATAGGCTCGGGAGCTATGCGTGAGTTGCAACCTATATAACTGTAGGCCTTCACTATGTGCCGAGCCATGTCCGGAGCAAGAATGATCCGTAGCACAGAGAGTGTTCGTTTTTTATAGCCAGATGGGTGAGGTAGCGATGACAGATACCGGTGTTGCCACTGTAATAAATTTAAATGCTACGACAGGGTAAATTACGGTACTGCCCGCTGCGCATAGAGTTTACAACTTGACGTTGCCGCCGTCAAATATCTATGTTTGTTTGTTATGCGCTTGTTTTGCCATTTCATCAATATCCCAAATCGTTCTTGAAACTCTACAGGTTAGCCAGTAGGAAATAGTGTAGTTGTAGGTATTTTTTATCACGTCTCATTTGGTGTCCACTGCTAAACTAGGATTTAGTAAATTAAAAGCATAATTTAATTCTATGGAGTTCGTGAAAGAATATTTGTTTTACGACCGTGACAATAATGACTACTATTAAAAAAATAGTCTATGTTTGATGATAGAGGTTCGAGGGCATTGACAGTTGCCTGGAAGAGATCGCTTTTAGCAATAAGGTCGCCCGTTGTTCCCCACTACTTGTTATTCATTGTATTATTTGAAATGTTTGTTTTATTTGGTGTGTACAATAAAGAGTTTATCTATCTATCTATTTTAGTTTGAAAACTATCGTGAGTATGACACATTTTGTAAGATGGATAACGGCTAAACTCACTTCAATTAAAAGTCGAAATTACTCCGACCAGGTTTCGGACATATTCGATGTCCTTCTTCTGGGAGTCAGTTACTAACGCAAGCCGCGGCGGCTTTCGCGAGAATTGACGTGAGTTCAGCCGTTATTCGTCTATCAAAATCTATCTATGTATCTGCAATGAGGTTTATGACATAGTAGATTATAATGCAGACCGAGGATTATTAATGTTGCTGCCTATTCCCTGGATATTCCCTTAGCCGTTTCTTACAGCACCAGCGGGAAGAGACGGGTAATCTTTTTCTTACACTGGGACCATACGACTTTACTTTTTATGGCAACCGTCAATTGAAATGCTTACAGAAAATAATGTAAATATATACATGACTCCTTCCTTATGAGTGTACGAGCTTCTGCCCGCAACTGCGCCCGCGGCGACCTATGGGAAAATAATTCAACCACCCATTTTTTAAACACACTCTTAAGGGTGGAATTTCGAAAAATCCTTTCTTAGCGGATGCCTACGTCATAACATCTACCTGCATGCCAAATTTCAGCCTGATCCGTCCAGTGGTTTGGGCTGTGCGTTGATAGATCACTATGTCAGTCAGTCACCTTTGAGTTATATATATTTAGAGATTATTATTAATTTCCATATTCAAATATTGCAGTGTGTGCATTCCCATACATAATGGCGTTTGCTGAAGATCTCTTGGAAATACGTTTAGTCGCCAACGGATCGCTTGTTCACGCAGCGTGCATACCCGGGCTGAAACTACTTTGCGGCAGAAGAGTAAGTTCAATTATTTACCTTTAATTAATGTATGCAAAGCAACAGAATCGATAAATACATACCTACTATATAACAACTAGGTACCTATAAGGGTATAAATAAAGACAAGTATATGTTATAAGTACATTTCACCCATAATTTACTTATCGTACCTAATAATACAATGATAATAATATGTGTGGACATCTCACACAACGCCATCTAGCCCCAAACTAAGCAAAGCTTGTACTATGGGAACCAGATAACTGATACAATACTTAGATTTTTTTATTGTAAATTACAAACAAATATAACACCCAGACACTGAACAAACACCTACGTTCATCACACAAATGTTTGTCCTGGGTGGAAATCGAACCCACAACCCACAGTTCAGAAGGCAGGGCTACTAACAACTCAGCTATCGGGCCAGTGCGTGGGAAGAAAAACTTTTTGGGTTGATTATTCGAGTTAATTATTTTTTTGTTCTTTTATTATGAACTGCGTATGTTCAGTATCAATATAACTTAACATTATTTCAGGATATATTCTACGTAGCGTGTGCACCAGAATACGTTCCACTAAGTCGAGAGTTGGACCCATGTCTCAGCCTTCATGATTATGAGCTGGTGAGGCAAATGAGCAAGCAATGTGGGCCCTATTCAGTCGACGAAGATGAAACCAGTGAAAACAAGTGAGTTTAACGTTTTGTTATATTTCTTAGGCTCTGCTGAGCTGTCAAACTACACTTAAATCGTAGAAAATCATACAACAAAAAAATTCTCGGATTAAGCCCAAAGTAATGTGGACACACAATTTCTAAAATGATGCCACAATATAAAAACAGATGAAACAAACTGTATTCTACAGTCAAAGTGTTCTATTTTCAAATGTTGTAATTAATTTTTGAATATTGTTTATGTAAGTGGCCAGTTCCGGAAACATATAGTGTGCCTGATTGTACGTACCTACCACTAACTATTATTAGCTCTAATACGTTAAAATTTTTTCGGGAGTTTGTAGATAAATATTTATTTCTTTAAGTACTTTTTACATTAAAATAGAAGCATAATGCCCAGTTTAGTGCTAAACACAATATTCACAACATTATTTGAAAATGAAATGAAAATTGTTTATTTGAAATCACAAAATTTTATCTATTACTTTATCTCTTTAGGGGTGATAACTGTAACCCAATCAATCGGACTTCGGAAACGAATTCGGCATCAAGTAGAAGCAGTTCCGTATCTTCAGACCAGGAGAACATCAGACCACCGCTCCAGAGGATGGCTCCAGTCTCGCCCCCTACTTCTCCGCAAGGTGCGTTTAAACCACGGTTTAACTCCTTGGTCTTGTCATGTTTCCATAGCGGAACAGCAAAATTTAACACTTTGACAGTCCCGTGTACCACATATGGGGTCCCGGTAAACAAGTCGCACCAGTCCGGACATCACAAACATATATGGGTCCCAAACCCCACTTGGTTGGAAAGTTAGGAACTCCACGGAACTATTTTAGCTTTTGTATGACGACTGTTAAAGTGTTTTGCCTTTGCATGTCTTTTAAATCGCTAATCTTTGGATCTAGGTATACTATAATATTATAGAAACTGACGTGAGCTACGTCATAACACGGCTAAATAGTGCTGACTCAGCGCCGACCCGCCACCGCCGCCGTACTACTTGAGGTTGGGCATCTATATTTCCCGAACACCAGAGTCATTCGACTGTATTTCGTGAGTCGTGTACTAGTTGTAGTTAGGTAGATACTGATCCAATACCGAAAATTCTAATAGCCGCGAAACTCTTACAAACAAGGCAAATTATACTTCATACTTCGATACTTCGCCGCCGATTGAAGCAAAGTGCGTGCGTAATTTTGCTGCGACTTGAATGCGGAAAAAGAAATGGCATGACGAAAGCGGAATACGAAGTTTTCTTTAGTCATCCTTACGAATCTGACGGATGTATCCTAAATCGAATCGGAATGATTGTTCTAGCAAAACGCCGCAAACTGCGTACAGTACGCATCGTATGGACACTTCATTAAAAAAAATAAAGGCTGGCGAACTGGAGGTAAACAGCCGCTCACTGTTCACCTAGTCGCAGTCTTAGGACAACCTTTTATGGAGAATTTGCCATTTCTTTTAAATAGTCTGTTCGATGTCTGCAGTACTGCCGGAGAACAGCGGTCGTTGCGTGCGCATCTACAAGATCCCGCAGAGCAACCTGAGCGCGGGCGCGTACCAGCGGCAGTCGGTGTCGGCCGACCAGGTGGTCACCACCTACTTCCCCGACCGGCTCACCAGGTATGTCAGGTAAATGTAGCTTTTAGTACCTTTACTATTGGTGTTTGTTTTGTACTATTTCCTGGTGCTTTTTATCTATTAGTCTACTAGGCGTGGGTTTATGCAGGTTCAATTATTTTCGTGCTGTAAGTTTTAGCTAGGGACAGTTGCTAACCCATACTAAAGAATCTAAGGTAAATAGCAACTGAATAAATTAAGTATTACTTCGTAATTTCAAGTTTAATAAAATTATGCCTCACTGGGCGGCATAGACAGGTTACCTAAACTTGTGCAGATAGCACGGGATAGCAAATTATAATACAAAATAAGCAGTAAAACTACGTCTACAAATGTTAAGCCTAAAACTTAAAACCACAGCTAGTATTAGACAGTGTAGCGTTGGATCATTTGATAATGGTAAAAACGAAGGCGGCGACGCGCAGCGCCTGGATTGTAAACTATATGCTTTATGAGCTTGATGTATTCGTTTATCTACTTAGTACTAACTAGTAGTTGGCTCCTACTTTTTTCCCCGTCCTATTCTTAACAACCTCACAAACAATTATGATCACATTACGCACTTATATTTTATTGTAACTATACTTATAACCTATTCGGCCTATTCTTAGTATTAAAGGCACCACCATTCATAAAATCAGACCAATCGTTTGTAATAATTATAGTTGTCGTCAAACATAGGCACCAAATACGTTACTATACTAAATACGTATTAATTTTATTACGTTACTCCAAATGTATTTAATGTTTCAGGCCAAACAGCATGAGACAAAGACTAGCTGAATTAAGACTAGACAGTAAATCGAGGGGCGGCGGCGAAGACGATTTGTAAGGAATGATATATGAGGTTACGATCACGAGAGAACCGAACTAACACAGTATTAATTATAACAGCTATTGATGAAATGCACTTAATGTTGAAAAGTTGAAGTCAAATAACTCTACTGTCCGATAAAATACAGACAAAAACAGTAAGGATACTGTTGCTATTATTACGAAATATGGCGATATACTAAAACTAGTCTCGATTAGTGCACTATTTACCAAGACGTAAAGGGTAAACGTTAGACAACAAATCCTTGTACGTAATTTTTTTTTTGTTTCGATGGAGGTAATATTAAAAAAAAATAGTAAACGTAAAATAGGTTACGGCAGGCTATATTAACATGGATTTTTTTATGTGAGATATAAAGAAAAGAGAGAAAAGTGTCCAAATCCATACTGCTTGTATTTTGTGTCTGTCATGTGGATATTAAATTTAAAAAGCCTTTGGGGTTCATCTTATATTATACTAAAATCGAATATGCACAATTTTAAAATATGAGTATACCTATGCCTAAAAATTTATGTCTGTTTGTATCTATGTATGGAAAAATATAGATGTACCTACTTAAATAGTTGTAAGTATAAATTAGATGTAGAACAATGTTTATTTCAGTATCGCTCCCGAGTAATGAAGATGACTCTTTATTCCTTAGGGATTTTTTCAATGATTGGATAGAAGTTTCACTAATAAATTATAAATCGACTAAAACAGAAAAACATTGCTTTTTCAGTATTAGAATTCATAAATTCGCTTTTTATTTTTAAGTATTCGTTTATTCATAACTTTCTGGAAGAATACATTTAATAAATTACACCTACCAATAAAAGTAATTACATAACTATAAACCCGCTATGGATAAGTTTTAAAAATAATATAATTTGACGTACAATATGCTGGGTCAACTTCTTTGCTCGTGATTCTGATTGTAGATATTTTTATTAGATGGAATATAGGCAGTCGAAAATATATAATCGGATTAAAAAGATAGGTGGTATCTAAGCATTTTTTAAATAGACAAAAATGTGTCAAAATAATGTGTGTATTGTTACTTTACAAAACTACATGTACGAGTATTGACGATAAAGCGTAAAAAACTTTTTAATAGTGGTAATGGTAAGGTATGTTTTGGTTCGAGTAAAAGCAGAAATACGGCCCCATCCCCTAATCTCATTCTCTTTTTCATTATATCACTTGAGTGATGTATCACCTTATTACATATGCAATAAATAAATAACGTCAACGAGACATTGATTGAGTGAAGTTAGGCCACAAAATACTGGTTAGGTGCTCGTTGTGTCTGGGTGTTCTGGGACCATAGTTCTCGTAGTGCCTGGGTCCCTAAATACAGGGAATCCTCGTAAAAATCCAGGATCTATGTAAATACATAGATCCTGGATTTTTACGAGGATTCCCTGTATTTGATCGTTGGGTGTTATAATTTTTATTCTTTAGTATGTTGAACCAGTCAACCACGATGTTATTTTTACAGTTATATCAAAAAATGAAGCCATTCTCACCAACTTCGTAGTGGCTATGATTCGTTGACTTCACTGTACACAGAATACTTTAGTCTCTGTATTGGTTGGTTATGCTAGAATTGAGGATGTAACCTTCTTATTGCGTAGTAAGTACATAGCTACTATTATTTAATGCGGTTATACACTTCGCAAGGGTTAGGACCGATTCACACAGACGGCAGAAGCCGGCAGCGGCGCGGCGAGCACTTTCAGTGTAAAATAATCTTAAACTTTATGTATATAACTGAAAAGATCAGTATCGCTTGATAACCTCGAAAATACAGCGAGAGTATGTAGCGAAGTTAAATTGTATATAATATGCATAACAATCAATGCAATGCTCCTCGGATGAACGTAGATATAAGTAACAAAAATAAGATAGTATTTAAAAGTTTGCACCCTTTTTAGGTCTGAAGTGTTAGGGTTTCATTGAAAAAAATTGGATTGTTAGTTATTTCAAATTTGTATTGATAGTAAATAGTTGTGCACAAAATAATGCTCAACAATGGTACTTAATTAAAAATTAGCTAATTATACGATATTTATTAACAAAAAATGTTTTCGTAGAACTTGTCATAATAAATACAATTTTAGATATACGATTGTAAAGATGTTGAAAAAGTTTAATGTAAGTGTTGGATTATATTATAAATTTACAGTACTTATATAATATTAAAAATATTAACTTAAACCAATACCAAAATAGATTACGTACTTATGTATTAAATGTGTGTGTACGTGTAGCTAGTCGCCGTTTCTATTTATGTATAATGAAGGTTAAAATATACCCACTTGAATCTCATTTAAGTATATTTAAATATAATTATTATATTACAAATTATCCGATATGTTCTAGTCACATGACCATGTGCAATGTATAAGACAAAAAAGTGATGTAAACTAGTTGTACAATTAAGCTAAGTATAAAAATTGTAATATGCAAACAGTGTGAGAAACAGTAGGTTATTTCGCAAAACCGTTGAAACAAGTACAGAATTAAAATAATTGATTGACTCAGGCGTGAACCACGGAAATTTATCTGAAATGCATAATGAAACAAGAATATCTGGTGTAATTCCACTAAAAATATAATAGATTTCCACTTTTTAGCGAAATTATACTAGACGAGCTTCTGCCCGCAGCTACGCCCGCGGCGTGGCCTATGGAAAATACTTCAACCACTTTTCTTCTTTCACTTCAATCCTTTCTTAGCGGATGCCTACGTCATAACATCTACCTGCATACCAAACAGCCCGATCCGTCCAGTGGTTTGGGCTGTGCGTTGATAGATCACTATGTCAGTCAGTCAGTCACCTTTGAGTTATTATATATTTAGATATTCTTGCTAATCTTCGCATCTACTCGAATTCTCCAGTATAAAATAAAGTTAATAATCGAGCGAACGCACATTGAAAAATGAAGCAGTTGCCCACCAAAATAACCTACCTACACTTTACGCCAACATTATAAAAAAAGTACCTAGTTGCATGCGAAGACGCGGTCAGAGGCTATTATTTATCTATACATATGTATATTATATTACAATAAAACTGTAACTGGGCTAAATCGGTAGTTTTAATATTGTATGAAAATTTAGTTTTCCGTTGGTCTTCTGTGCCGATATATAAGCAAAATAACTATTTTTAATGTTTGTGTCTGCCTGTCTCTCCCTTTGAACACGTATCACGCCAGAACAGCTGGACGGATTTCAATGAAGCTCGATGTGATTATAGCAAATTGTTCAGAATAACTTTTAGGAAACTTGATGTATTCTAAAACGGCCAAGTACTGGTTGCAGGACGCAATAAGGAAGTAATTTTTATGCATGATTTTATTTGTATATGCCTTTGTACCTGCCTTCCTCCTTTCCCTTCAGCCTCCCATACGTTAATCTTCCGTTAAGGTGTAAAACTTATTTAAACGCGCGAAGCCGGAGTGGGTTAGCTAGTAAATAATAAATAAGTAAGATTTATTGTAGACGCCTTGAGGCGTAGGAATAGTAGTAGTTTTTATTACTACGATTTAAAAAACTGTAGAATGACGACTGCCAGCAAGGGATTAATTAATCCATATGGTTAATCATTTATTGACTCGTTCTTTCGGAGTATCTCTACTGCATGTGTATTTACTGTAACTTATAATTATAATACTAACTCTTCGATATCTGTGGCAGCAGAAAAGAAGTGCCATCCAATTATTTGAATATTTATCTAGTGTAATAGTGTAAAACTATAATAATTTGCGATGCAAGAGAATTGAAATCTTATTTAAGTGTTAATACAATCTATCTTCACTGTACATAAGATAAAACTCTAGAATTATGTAGTGTTGTGTACGAAAGTGTAATTTTATAATAATGTACTAGTGTAATAGGTTTTTAGTGTTTTTTTTTGTTATTTTAGAATAGAAAGTAATCATAAGCATCATAAAGTATCATAGAGCATAAAAGGAAAACATACTCCACTTAAATATCAAGAAGCTAATGCCAGAAACGTATCTAAAAGATTCGAAACCTGTATTTCCAAGCTATAACATTAAAGTACCTACATAATAAAGAATCCAGCAATATTTATAGTTTTTTATGTATTTTTAAATTAGTTGTTAAAATAATATGTAGTATACTGTTGCTTGTCTTTAAATTATAGGTATACCATAATAAATGTACCAAAATAATATATGTAAATTTGATATTAAGCCTGAAAGATTTTGCAGAATGCACAAATTAAATCGCAAATAGCATACTGGAGTTAAAAGAGAATGCAGTACGTAACTTTAATTGCATAAAAAAAATATAATAATTGTTAAGTATTAAGATAATCTGGAATGTTATGAAGTGGTAATGTATATTGAAAGGACGAAATTGTTATAATCAAAAAATAGCATTAATAAGTGACATAGCATAGACACAAGGAAACAACTGAAATAATATTAATATTTAATGTTTGGTAGAAAATAAGATATACTGGCACACCAAAGTGAAATAAGTACAAGTTTATGTGAGAGTCCTGAATACCTCTAAAATTATATTATAAAAATATTTGTATTTATTGAAAGAGACATTATTTTTGGTGAGTAGGCCTGGCATTCCTTTAGTTCAGAAAATGTGATAAATTAATATGCCTATAATGGAATATCGAAAGTGAATATAATATGGTAGGTATACCTATGTATATGTTTTGAAGTAGAAAATGTACCTATCATAAAATGAAGAAATATTATGTGCAGCATGGATGTTTGCAAAGTGTAGCCAGAATAAAATGTTCCAAGAACATTAATATAAAACCAATTGTAAAAATTGGTAATTTACTGTTATTTTCTCTAAAGTTTAAAATAAATGTCTGTTCCAATATCAGTATTTTATTTCTTAAATCGCAGCTTAAAACATAATATAAATGTATTAAGTACAACAATAACATTCTTACTGACATTTATAACATTGGTCCATGGTATTTCTATAAAACATTAAATTAACATACCTACAATTTATTAATAAAATAATAATGGTATAAATTATACATTATATACAAAATATTTTGCACTGTCATTTGTGTTGCCCTATGAAATTTAATGTAACCGCTAGTTAGGGCTTGTGAAAAACTGGTAATTTACAGAAACTTGGGTTGTTGTTTCAAAGCTGTTATATCTAAAAATTTTGGAATCTCACCCGGCTGTGGTGATTTTGATGCTGGCACACCTATAACAAAGAAATTGGCCGTTTGTCAACCCACCTTCCAACAGTTTTTTGTTTCTCCACATAGTTTCTAGTAGCAAAAGGGAAACATAATAAGAATTACTTAGCTCTTTGTGGAGACAACCCACCTTGCAATAGTCTATGCTTCTCCATATAGTTTCTAGTGGCAAAGGACACGTCCATAGGGCCAGCAGGCGGGTGAAGCGCCGGACGAGGTGCTTGCGGCACACTCTTCAAATACTTGGCTGCGAGCTGGTTCATCTTGAGGCTGGTCTCTGTGGCAGGCGCCGTGAGCATCTGCGGCTGGTGCAGCCCGAGAGGATCGTCCCCGAATTTTACCCTGATGGTGATTTAAAATAATGTGATTTTTTCTCATAAGAAGTAAATTTAAACTAAATATTTAAACTTGTTAGGCTAATTGGACCAATAACATAATTAAAATCATGAAAATATAAAGACTTCCAGGAACTAACTAACAGATACTGATATTTTACTTTGAAAACTATTGTGAGTATATATATATATGATACTGATATTTTGGTGCCTGTTTTCAATTGGACATCCTGTGATGTAGCTTGCATGTCATGAAAAATGTGTCTCTTATAGTGCAATAAAACGCTTCTGGTTGTTT
Source organism: Ennomos fuscantarius (assembly GCA_905220475.3). NCBI lineage: Eukaryota > Metazoa > Arthropoda > Insecta > Lepidoptera > Geometridae > Ennomos > Ennomos fuscantarius. Next base: position 4,753,057 of record HG992026.1, on the reverse strand, counting down.
TGACAACTGTTTTACCACTGGTTGTGCAACATTTTTAATTAATATTTTGAACACTCCAAATTTGAAACAGTTGTTGCAGGCAAAGAGTGTAACATAACAGGTAACATTTTTATGTCAACAATTCAAGGAGTTAAATTTCATAATATCAATCTTACCAGTATTGAGTACACTAAATATTTTCTAAATATTTTTTGGTCAGCTGATAATTATTAATTCCTACCTCTTAGTCACACTGACATTAGTCTTATCAATCTGCATCTGGACACACTGCTGCCTCATGTTCCTGTACATTGCACTAGCTGATGAAGGCATCTCAGAGTCTTGTAACATACCATTCACATGGGTCTGCAATATAAGAACATACTTGTATCAGCATAATGGAAGTCAAAGTCAAAGGAGTACATTGCAAATAGGCATATTTTAGGCCGTTTTCAAGTTTACATGATATTAGGTATTTAAAATACTTATTCCCATCTGTGTCTATCAAAATACAATTTAGCTAGGCAACACTTTTCCCTAGGTTCTCATATACATTTGTTTAATTCATGTCAACTTGGCAAACTAAATACTGAATGCTCATTGGTTGCCTATTGATCATAAGCTGTCTCAACCAATGAGTTTACAGGTTGACAAATATGCGAAAAACCGGGGCTAGGGAGATAAGTGTGAACAAGGTAGGTGTAAGTTACTGTACTAAGCATATAAAATTACAAAGTGCTTAATGTCAAATATTATACAGCAAGCTTATTACAATATGCAAGTTTATAAAGTCAATCTGGCACAATGCAGAATAAAAAACATAAACATATGAAATAGCTGTGTTAAGTGCATAATAGTGTCGATTGTGTGTCGCATTTTCTAAAACTAAAGTAAACTTAAAGTATGGCGGCACTTTTCTGATAAAGGGGAAATGAAAAAGACGGAAATATGTTAATTTTGTTTAGCTTTAGAGTATACGACACAGAATCGACACTAATAGCATGGTAATTAGATTATTGTGCATCATGATAGTAGGGTATAAAACCATTATTATGTTAGAGCTAAATGTAACTGGGTAGTTATATATTGCTCTAACATAATAATTGATACCTATTTAAATAAATATAATAATTAAAGATTAAAAATGAATACAAAAAGTTTAAAAGCTGCTCTAAATGTTGTGAATTCACAATATCTGGGCCTGTAGAATTTTCTAGTTATAAAATATATAAACTTTTAAAGTTTCTGCAGTAAAAGATTAATTGGATAATAATGGTTTCTTATAACTTGATTATAATCACTGTTATACTCAAAGGCATTATTGTGCTTACCATAACTTTGTTGTAATAAGTCCAGCCAACATTGGACTGGTCATTGCTGCTTGCTTCAGAACTGAAATAAAAATGGAATTAAAACATATGTTGTTTAAAAGGTTGATTGATTCATTGGATAGAATTAACACTTACTCACTATAGTCTCGCACATCCAAATACAAAGTTTGGTCTGGAGACATTAACGGTGTAGTAGCATTATCTACCTGTACATTACACAGGCTCATCTCATTCAAAGTTTTCTCCTCACATACATTTTCAGTTTGCTGTCCTGTATTTATATTAATATGTTCATTTTCATTTTGAACTTTAGTCTGTGTAACATTATTTGGTATTATTCCATCTAGGAAATTCATATTCCCAGGTTTAGATACCACTTCCTTGATACTTATTTGCGCTTTATTACACTGGATCTGGGCATTTTCATTGGTTTGTTTTACAACCTCCTTATTAATAACAGTTGAAGTTCGTATCATCTCAAAGCTAGTCATTACACCAATTGACATTTTGTGTTGGTCATTCTCAACCGTGTTGACTGCCACATGCTCGGTTGAGCATGTTATTGTGGGTTGCTCAATTTGTTTATTCAGTGACATGAATTTATCAACTTTTTCTTGTAGTAATTGCAACTGTTCATTTTGGAGTTTTATTATCTGAAACAAGTCTGCCACAGTCGGCTCCCTTTTCTCTTTAACTGCATTTGTTTGTTTCTCAACCTCCATAGAGTCATATTGTTTGCTTTGTTCATACCTCTCTATAGCCATTGTCTTTTGATCAACAGTGCTTTGAAGTTTAAAGCTTAAAGGTTCAGAACTATGATAACTGCATGATTTGCATACATTTTGTGGTTGTTTAACATTATCACAGTTAAAACAAGTAACATTTCTAGGAGCTGAACATAAACACTTAGGCCCAAAACTCTCTCTAGTTTGTTGATAGCAAACCTGTCTTTCTGTGCTGACAAGAGGTTTTTGGTAGTGCATGAGATGTACATTTTTGAGGCAATGGTGACACCTGCAGTTATCACTAATAATAGGAGTAACTATTGTAGGATTAAAATTAACAGGGTTTTTAAGAGACATGCTGTGAATGCCAGTCATGGTACCTGCTTTCTGTGCTAACGGATCATTTTCTTTACCAAGTTTTATTTTGTTTAACCCATTCTGTAAAGGTTTAACATTGAAATGGTATTTATCTAAATTATCCCTCCTTAAAAAAAAGCTGTTATCTTTTACCAAAATATTAGGAGGATCATATGTTTTATTAATATCAATGGAAGACAGTGGTGATAACTTTTCTCTGCTGACAGATTTTTTTTCAGTAACATTTATATCTTGTGTCTGGTTTTCTGGAGCTCCCTTTAGTATAGACTTGCAGAAAGTAGCTTGTCGTGGCTCATGGTTTAATGCATCAAGCATGCTCAAGTTGAGGTCATCGGATGGTTTCCAACATGGTTGCTTTTCAGGGAAATGAGAGAAACTTGTTCTACTCATCGCTGGGTATGGACTGCTGTTGCTGTTTTCATACCTTTGTATGGGATCACTACTGTAAGGTAACACTTTGGGATACTCCTGAATTAGTTCAGGAAGATTTGTGCGAAGCTCTTGCTCAATATATGGACGAGGAGAGTGGCACTCTGAGTCATTCATCATAAATAACTGCGGTTTTTTAGGACTTTGAAATCTAACCTTCTTCATGAAGATTTTTTTTTTCAATACAAAGCTAAACAGTAAACAAACTTAAACACAATAACAAGACTAGTAATATGTACAAAATCATCACATTGTATTAAACATAGATCTATGTATTAAATAGGGTATACAAGTTAGAAGAAACATAACAATTCGAAAACTATAGATTCCAAAATCCCAATTCAAACACAAGCATTCTTGATTATAATTTGAAAGTGAAAAACCGCCTCATACGTCAATCAACAGAAATGAAGAGCATAAATTCCACAGACTATTAAAATACTGCGTATACGATCTACCTTATGCACCTTAAATACAGTTCATCATACTCTTACAGCCTTATTAATAAACACGAACTAGCTTTTAGACTAGTTACACCATCTTTTGTCTATTTCGATCCAGCTAAATATCCACAACAAAAAAAAGACAAAAGCTGAAGTAACTAATCCGAGACTAATACCCGTTTATTAATAAGGCTGTTAGAGAGTATGTACTCTCTGTCTACAACTAGTCCCGTATTAGTGGTAAATTAATCTTGTTTTTTGTTTTTAGTTTGACTCCACACTCTTGTGTATTTAGCCAGTGTCAAGTAATTGATATTTTTTCAAGTTAATTGATAACATATGTCAAGTCAAGTTATAGTTCAAGTCATCAAGTCAAGTCATAATCTAGTCAAGTCTAGTCAAGTCATGCTCCTAGTAAAGTGGTGGCAACTTTACCAGAAGCTTCCATGGAGTTTTGAAAACAACACGAAAAGAAACGTTTCACCATCATTATACCAACTTTCCCACACTCATGCATGTAATCCAGCACTTAACGAATAAAATGCCACCAATTTTATGCACTAACACTGAAAAAACACAAGTTTTGCAAAATAATACAATGCGGTGACGTGATCTTTTTCGTTTTCCTGCCAAAACTACAATCAATCATTTAGGTCCGTATTACAGAACGATGCTCAGGCAGATATTTCATTCATAAAGTGATCAATTAGTGAATAAAATCTCTGCTTGAGCATCGATCGATGACTGAGCATCGTACTGTAATACTGACCTAAGTATTGTGTATCTCTATCTCTTCTTAGTCTGTGGTTTTAGTTCCTGGATTAGTGTGACCAGAGTTAGCAGAATTCTGCAATTTTATCAGAATAAGGTGTCCAATTTAGAGTTTAGCATAATTATTGTGTCGCATATCTGAAGGCAGCAGATTTTGGCATAATCTTACAAAACCACCACAGAAAATTAGCAGGATTAGACATCGACAAATTACCTGTGTTTCACTTGGGTAGTGGCACCAAAAATACTAATAGAATTTTTCTTTTCTTTTAAAAATCACTGGTATCTAACCCTCAGGTATATTATAGCGGAATTCTCTGTAAATGTATATTTTGCTTTGGATTTGTGAGTAGAGTATGTACTAATGTACATTTTCTGTGTAGTCGACGTAAGTCAGTTGTATGATTGTATCGTTTGCGTTAGTAAGTAAAAATGAAAAAAATATACGACCAGTGTGTGTGTATACCAGTATGTGTATACCTGTGGGAAAACTGTCCAAACATTTTTATACTGGATGTCTAGATCCAAAGATGACAGCAATGCAATGCAATTTTTTTAGCATGTTGATAATATTAAATGGGTGACATGACTTTCTGTTCTGAAAGACCATATAAATTCAAGGAAACACATAAATACCATTGGATGAATTTTATGCCATCAAAAATATGATCATGGTAGCTTAAAGCTGGTCTGCTCTATATAAAACATCACATCGCCACCACAGATAAATAAAATTTATTGTTTGTTAGTAAATTGTGATCATTACGTTTCATTTATATTTAAACTTTTTTTTTAAATTATGACTTCTAAAATATTTAGCAGACCTTAGCAGAATTTACACGAATATCTGACATTATGTTCGTATCAAATCTGGTCACACTGTCCTGGATCTCATTGGGTTAGATTTTAATATTGTAGAGATTACGTCCTCTTTTTTCGGTATTGTAGAATTTTTTAAATCAAATTAGCTGATTCCCAGTTTTGTACAACGAAAACACTAATAAAATGAATAAACGAATGCTAAATTTATTCAGCCCTTTGATATTTGCCATCCGGTCAAAGGGATACAAACACCCAGGCGGTATTCGGTATCCTGGTGGTATAGTTTACTATCCAAGGTAAATAAGCCCTATTTCTATTCTTCTTTCTAATAAAGAGCTCTACATATTTTAACTTTTTAATTTTTCTTCTAGGTCAGATGATCACAAAGACCCCGAATATTCTCCTTCAAAACTGTTCAGAGTAGAAAGAGTGAAGTCTACAAAGCATCACCCCTACTGGCAAAAGCATATTTTAGATGAGCTAAAGATTCTTGAAGGTGTAAGTCTATTGAAATTATATTCAAGCACTTTCATAATGACATATCATATTGATATATTTCATGTTCATGTTAACTTGTAGTAGTAGTAGTGTAGGTTTCAAAGAACTATAGCATAACAAGAGATTTGTGAATGAAAACTGCACATCTACTTAATTATATTATTATTATAATTACTTATCTACTTATTCTGTTATTGGTTTTCTTTAATATGTAACATATATTTTATGATATTTTTGACTATTTAATATATTTTTTCAGAATCGAGTTGCAATTGTCAAAAATATACCAGAAGTGAATTCAAAGCTTTGGAAAATCAAACATTTGATCAAAGTGACTCCCATAGTTTTCCCATATGGAGAACCCAGTAAAGATGACATCAACTACACTGTTCTTAAAGAAAATGGAGAATGCTTGGTTGTGAAGAAATTGGAACCAGTAAAAAAACAAGTTGATGCTTTAGAAGAGTTTGATAATGATGCTAAGAAAATGGACTCAACAACCATAAAGCGAGAATCAAGGCATAGATGGGATAATGCATTTACTGGAGGTTTTTAAATTGTATGTATTAATAATTTTGTAGATTCATTAGATAAATAAAGTGGTTTAAATTACTATTTTTTTCTTTTATAATTCGTTTTGAATCTTTTGGACATCAATGACAGTTTATAAATTTTCCTATGGAGTTTATTTTTGCTATAGGCAGCAAAGCAAATTGCTTACACAATTAATATAACATTTAAATATAAAGTGCAAAATTTCACCCAAATCATCCTGGTGCTTGGGTGTGAAAGCCACACATTTCATTTTTATATCTATAATGATAGTAATAATATTAAAGCTAAATGATCACTAATAGATTCTGCACCCTCTACTAGGAATCCCTGTTGGGATTCCTTCCAGGCATTACAAGGACCACGGTCACAGAACAAGTATTTGTGCATTCTTTTTCAGTGTACATTTTGTACAAATACTTGTCCTGTTGTGGGAATCGAACCCAGCTCCTCCAGGTTATAAGCCAATCTGCTCAACCACCACGCCACAGAGATATGTAAGTTAGAAAAGATTGCAAAATTGGCATACGGGACAAATCTGCATAATGTGTGTAATGCATACACAAAAAGAACTCCATTCATCCAGTAGTATCAACAGACCAATTTAAGATCAATTCTGTGTCAACTACATATTAGTACAATAGTTTTTAAGATGCAAGCTGACAATAACATTATAGATAGATTTTCAGGGCATACTTAAAATGCCCTATTTTAAATTGAATATTTTAAAAAATATATTGTACTGTACATGATTAAAAGTATGATACAAGTCTCAAAAAATTGTATTTATTACATAAAGAAGAACTACAACTTACAGTTATGTTATGACTAGGATTATTTAACAAATAATATTATTTACATAAAAGCAACTTATTTTTCTCGTACTGACTGTTCAACACCATTAAGCAAGTAATTAAAATATTCAGGTGTTTTAAAATAGTTTTCTAGTAATATTGCATGTTTCTTGCCAAGTCCAAATCTTGCATCTCCCCATGTGACCACTAATGTTGGACTTAGTTTTTTAAACTCTTTCAAGTTGAATTTATGTGATGTCACTGAATTATACATATGTCCTCTAAAAATTGCTATGTAATCATCACCATTTTGATAAAGCCGCACAACAAATCTTGAGAGCAATACTTTAACAGCAACATGAAACGCTAAGAACGCTCCTATGTAAACGAGACATTCTGTCGCACCATTGGCTATGACTACATCACCACCAAGCAGTACAGGGGTGTTTAAATCCTCTTTATCAAACACAAACAGCCCATAGTACAGGCCGCAGACTCCAACTGTAGTAGTCGACAATGTTAGATAAGTGGTGACAAATTTGAGGACCTTGTCCATAGGAGCTTTGTAGATCAATTCCCACTCTTTAGTTAGACCATCTCTCTCTCTCCATCTATCTTGTATTTCCATATATTTGATGCGATGATGGGAAATGGATTTTGCTGATGTTACTTTGAATAAATTTGCAGATTTCCTTTCGGCTAGCCTCAGCAGTCTGATGCAATTCATTTTATCTGTAAATAAGTATGACATACTAATGTATTATTGTTATTCAGTAGTTTTGCAAGTTCTCTTTTTATTTTACGAAATTAATTGCAATTTTACCACAATTTAGCCAATATCATTTGCTAAGACAAACCATCAAAAGGCCATCAAACGACGGAGATTATTTATATAATTAATTATTTTTATGTACATAATAGATAATGAAGATTGAAAGGTTACCTTTTTTTATAACAATAACTAAAGAGTATATAATCACTACGTTCTAAACACTAATCCTAGGATAGGATCATAATGGACGTATAAGTCATGCGGCGTTGCCACTCCGCATTTTTTTTTTATGTTTTGGCTCCACACTTTTGTGTATTTAGCCAGTGTCAAATAATTGATAATTTTTCAAGTTAATGATGTTTACGTAAATATGTGTCAAGTCATAGTCGAGTCAAAGTCATACTCCTAGTAAAGTGGTGGCAACTTTACTTGAAGCTTCTATGGAGTTTTGGAAACAACACGAATATAATCGTTTCACCATCATTATACCACTTTCCCACGCTCATGCCTGTAATCCAGCACTTAACGAATAAAATGCCACCAATTTTATGCACTAACACTGAAAATAACACAAGTTTTGGAAAATAATACAATGTGGCGACGCGATCTTTTTCGTTTTCCCGCCAAAACTCGCCACTCCGCATTCATCGTGTAAACATATTGTCTCGTATCTCTGTCTAATACACGAATCGTCGCATAGAGTATGCGAGAAAGCGATTATAGGAACGGCAACCTCGTACCGCGTGTAATGTTGTGACAGAATAGCCGGTGACAACATTGAATCGCGAGAGCATATAAAAGTGAAAATATAGTGATATAGTATTGTTATCTAGTTGTCCGTTTAAAACTATTTATAACTATAAACAACGGTTTAAAACCGGAAATAAATGGTTTGAAAGGGTTGAATACCCGACTGCGCCGAGAAAAAAGGAGGTCATATTTCGTATAAAACAAGCGTATAAAATAGCGTTTTATTTTGTTATATATTAATTTCACTTATTAATTTTTCAGTGTTTTGGTGTTCTAAATAACAGGCTAATTTTAATATGATTATAGTTACCTAATAAATGTAGGTACGTTTTAATAGTAATTATAATCCATTTCGAAAGGTAAAGTCGTGAGTAGTTCTCTCGAAAATACAGAAGTTTATGACCCAGTACCCACGGTGGTAGGTGCTACTTGCATGCGTCACCGGCCGGCTTGTGTCACCGTGTGCCGCGACCGCCGCGGGCGTCCCACAATGGTCCGATCCCATACAAGTGGTTGAACAAAGGGTAATGAAAAAAAGTTATAAAATCGAAAAAATAAATATGCCATTGTATGCCGATGTATATATCAAAAGGCAACAAATTTGACCTGAACGTATATTGGAATTGTTGAATTTTTGAACGTGCGAGCACTTGCTCAAAAATTTGTTCAGCGCATTATATAGTAAGAGAGCAAGGTAGCAAAAAAAACTGGCCGGAATCAATGAGAATTAAGCAGTTCAAGGATACCTACGTACCACAGTATAAATATAGTTATCTACATATATGCCCGTCATCATTAAAGTCTACAAAAATACAACTCAGCTAGACAAAACCTAAACAAATTCTAATTTACGCACTAACTTCCTCTGCACCAACAGGTTAACGTTAAGTTGCTGACATATTGTAACTAAGTGAATAAAAGATTACGACTTGTCTTACGCGTTTAAGTAACTGCCTTGGTGCGACGCATATGTATTGTAAAGTAAGTCCTTGAGAGATAAGTGTGAGCTTAGGAGCCTTCTAACTTTAGTACAGATACAGTTTTGTAAAAGTGCTAAAATAAGCCTATTAGCAATAAAATCTTTTGACTTTGACAGACGGGCATTACTATCTTGGGGTGATTGCACAGTTGCACACTAAGGCATACCGCATGCGCCTGCCGTAGTCTTCCACTTAAGGAGAAAAAAACGCCGGTTACAGTTGGTTTTATTTTTTTATAGATCTTTCCTACAAAAAGTTTACATACAATAAGTAAATACAATACAATATAAACACTTCATATACGTTAAAAATTATTTTTGTTTTGCTTCTCTACTTTTTCAGTTAGTCTTACTTATTTCACTTAATCGGATAATAAATTTTTTATGGTATACTTAGACGGCTACTCTGTGGCTGAATTGACATTTAAAAGAATTGGTGCTCTATGATCATAGATTATGATTTTCTTCACTTTTTTAAACGGTTTTGTATGGTGATCGCTGTTCTGGACCTGTGTAATAGGGCGAATTCTGTGATGTACCATTAGGTAAAAAATAACGTCATATATTATTTAACTCTTCACTATATTACATTGAAATAAACATGACATACATAAGTACATGAAACGAAATGAACATAAATGATATCGACATGACTATCCAACCCTAGCAGCCTTATTAATAATAATAAACGGGTATTAGTCTCGGATTAGTTACTTCAGCTTTTGTCCTTTTTTTGCTACTGGAATATTTAGCTGGATCGAAATCTCTTTCGATGATGGTGGTGGTTCAAAAGATGGTGTAACTAGTCTAAAGCTAGTTCCTGTTTATTAATAAGGCTGTAGTTTTATTGCAGAACTACATACCAAGTAGAAGAAGAATACAAGTAAAATACTAAGAAATAGTAGTACTAGTAGTAGAAATTTGTAAATTTATTTTATTTAGTCAACAAATAATATACACAGTAGAGAACTTATAGAAAACGTTAAAATAAATATACATATAACGTGATAAATATAAACGTTACAATAATATGTAGGTACCACACCTATAACCCATACATGGTTAATTTTTCAAACCCAATGGACATTATTCAAAGAAATGTTTATATGATTATGAGTTAACAAATCAATTCGCGGTAGTAATTTCAGCGCAATCTCGTACTCGTTATAAACTATATCTAAGCATCTCGACACTCCGATTAACAGCGTGATTCAATATACACTAAATTTTGATTTGAGACCTTCACTATCAAACTTTGAAAATATGATTTAAATCTATCATAGTAGTTTCCAGTAAAAATAATTAAAAAAGTTTAAACAGACAACATATTTAAAACCATAGATCTGGATTTAACAATCTCTAAAAACTTTTAAAAATATTGTCGATCCCAATTAGTTTTTGAAAAATATCTTCTATGCAGAATAGGTTTCATTCCAGGAATCGTAAAGATATATAATATAGTACTCATATTTATGTAAGTAATCCACTATACATACAAAATCTACAATTTTATATTGCTTGGCTAAGAATACAAATATATACATAGCTTAAATACTTTATAGCTCTACAATCTACATTATACCATTAATAACCATAGGAATAACACAGCCATGTGGCATAGGTACATAGTAATTAGAAATGTGCAACTTATTTGATTATTTTGACCCCAATACTCTAAACACTACACAATATATTCTTCTATCAACATAAAAAATAGGTATGTACCTTTTTTATAACTAGCATATAGAGAACTAAATACAAATAAATTCATTACATTTAAAAAAAACAACCCACAGTATGGCCAAATCTATATAACTATTCAAACATAAATATAGTTGTTTTGAGATCTTTGTGACATAATTATAATGTTACAGACAGCTCTCCAACCGTATCTACCCTCTTTAAAATTAAATACAACTATGACTTATGAAGTAATATTATAACTTAATTACTTTACTCACTGCATTATAATTAATGTGAGCACTATGTTAAACTTACCGTGGTATTTTGGTGCGACATTTTTATACTGTAATATGTAATTATTATATGAAAAAAAAGTAAAAAGTAGAACCTGTGCCTTCATAGCCATATCATATAAAATATACCTAGCTATAGGTAGTAACATTCAGGGCATATCTTCAAGGTATTTTTGTGGAAATTCCTTTTACAGTGATAAAATAAATGGAATATTTAGTTACACATTTTTACCGTATTATATCACTATTACAATATTAAAAATCTTATACCAACCTGAACTACTAGGTAGATTAACATAAAATTATTAGACTGACGTACTGACTGACAAACCACATATAAACCAAACAACTACACACAGAAACTTTTGAAAATTTAACCTCTAAAGTGGTCAACTGGAGTGTTATAATTGTATGAAAAAACGCGGGCGGACTGGCTCTAATTAAAAAAAAAAAAATAGTTTGATTGTTTTAAATAAATAAAAAAATTTACTTAAGATTAATGTGGTTTATAGTTTGTTACTAGTGTTATATTACAATTTATTAGCTATCGCACGCATTTTATCTATTAAGTCCGACTATGTCATGTTCAAGGACTTTTTGTACCATTTCTTACCACTCCTGGTCCATCCGTTTTGTTCAGTATTTTTGAATCATTTTTCAAACCTTCATACTTTGAAAACAGGTAGTTAGCAAAAGAATCATCTTTGCCAACATTAACTTTCTTAGAAGGTTGAGTTTTGACTGTGTAACTGGATGCGTTACCGGTCGAGATTTGTAAAGTAGATAGACTAGCATCGACCGTGTCTTTATTTGTTCTATTAACGTTCTTACTTTTTGGCTTAGTGTTGTCATATGCATGTGGTTCGTCAAATTTTGTGTTTTGGTTCACATATTGTTTTAATTCGTCGTTGGGTTTTGATTTCCTCAAGCTTTCCGGGAGGTCATCTGATTTGAGCTGGACCAGAGTTGTGTTGACGACGGAGCACTCGATCTGCATTAGTGTCACGTGGTCGTTCATCAGGGAATCTGATGCATCATAAAACTTGTATTGTAGGGTACACAAACATTGCGAAAAAAAGAAGTACAGGTACCGGTAAATAATCCACATCGATCTAGAGGTAGATAGCCGCTTAGGTCGGTTTCGTAGAGCGTCGTTTCTGTCACTCAGTACATTATGTGACGTTTTGCCTCTAGTGCTTCGTATGACAGAGACAACGCTCTACTAAGCCGAAACTTCACGATTCTCTCTGTCTCTCTCTCTCTCTCTTTAGCTCGCGGTGCATTATTTATCTCCGCTACCGCTTTTATGTGTATATAAATGAAAAAAAAAAAAAAGATTATATATAAAACCGTCTGCCACCTTTTTTCAAATTTTGGTAATCTATTAAAACATAGAGGAATTTGAAGATGGGAGCCAGTTAAATCGTCAAAATGTCGGACATAACAATATTAACATGCGAAAGTTTGGGTTTATATCTCAGCACCGAAACCGATGGTCATGAAAATTGTATTATAATTAGGTCTTAGGAAAAACAATGGGATACTTTATATCCGGAAATATCAAGAGAGCGTGATTAAAACTTTGGGATGCGAAAAATATATGATTATATTTACCATTTCCAGTAGCTGCCGGCAGTATAAGCGCCATCTTCGGTGGCCTCGTAAAATTATGCGACACAGCAGGCAACAGTAGATGCTCTCCTTTTCCCACTCCCACTACATAGAACGTGTCGTCTCGCCTCTGCAACGCTTGCAGCAATGCGTTCCATTCGCTTAGATCGTCCATATCAAAGTCGTCTATAGACTTCTTCAAAGGCTTCCTATATAAATTGTAGTTTATAACATTCTCAGGGAAGTCTATCTCTTTCCGTCGCAATCGACGCAGACGGGATTTATCTCGGACGTTGCGGGAATTCTTCACGGTAAGGAATTCCATGAGGTTCGGATCTAGGTTGAGCTGCTTGAATAGCTTTAGTCCACCTGTAACCAGTTTTCTTATTTGTCATATTTGACATACGTCTTCTAGAGTAACATATCAAGGATATCTTTAATCGATTATTTTATGTCAATCGGTATTTTTCACCTAGGCAGCCGGCACTTACACGGCACTAGACACGGAGTCCGTTACGCCTAACGCGTCAGAAGACCAACGCTTTAGCGATATAACGAGAGACAAACATGTACTGTAGACTAATAGCGCTGTGCGAGCTGAACTGCACTTTATTGCGTTATAAAAAGAGTCGCTATTTATTTAAGTTACTGCGCGCAGCGAATCTTCTGTACCTGTACCTAATTACCTATTATGGATTCAGTGAGCCAATCCTAAAACCAATGAACAATTGAGCCCCAAATCTCTAAGTAAGGTGATTATGACTTTATAAACCTTAGTTTAACCAAATTCAGTTTTCAGGAATAATGTAGGATTCTAATGGTGAAAGTATTTTTCAAATCGGTCCAGTAGTTTTAAAGCCTTTTCAATGCAAACAAACAATCAAATCTTTCCTCTTTATAATATTGGTTTAGACTTACCACTGATCTTCTCGTCGTTCAAGTATACGTCTCGTTTTCTCCGAGGCGCGTCGTACGTCCAGTTCAAAGTCTTCCCGCCGCCGATCCACCGGTTAAGCTCGCCCGCTATGCGGATACTCTCCGTTTGGTTGATAGAAATCTCGCCTTTCGTTGAATTCCGGCAGTCGCTTCCGTACGTGCCGTTTGTGATTTGATCTGGGTCTGAGAAAAATGAGGTCACTTAGGAATGTTTATAAATACGACGTGTTATATAAATATTAGGATCAAGAAAGGACTTATTAATGAATGAACGTGTTTATTAATGAAAAAGCTGCTATGTGGCAAATGAATTTGTTGTACACCAACCGCCTACTCTTGCGTCTGATACTGTCCATCTAAAGGTTGTCTGGAAGAGCACTCATTGTAATTGTAAGGTATCTTTTACACGTGTATATTTCATTGGTGAGACAAACTATCTATGTATAATATCCCAAACACGGACGTAAATAAATTTGTTCATAGAATACCTGGTGCACTATCCATGGCATTATCTTCAGACCAAAGCAAATGCCTTGTGCTTGTATGCGGTGCAGACGGACCAACAAATGGTTTTGAATTCCACCTGCAATAACAAATGCAAAGCATAAAAAACTGACTTCAAATATATATGGTTTTCTCATGGATGCCTTTGTCAGAACTGGACCAATTGCTCCCTTGCACTAGCTTACAAAAAAAAAAAAAATTAAAATCGGTTCCCAATCGAAAGAATCGAGAGGTAATAAACATAAAATAAATATAAAAAATACAGTCCAATTGAGAACCTCCTCTTCTTTAAAGTCAGTTAAAACAATGGTATTGAGTGAATACAGTAGCTACATAGTAAATGCAACAAAATAGAATATGTTTGTTTTATGTAATGTTCGACCAACACCATACGATCTGCTTTGAAAGTGGTAACTGTTGTCCATAAACATCTACAACATTGGAACATGTCGATAATTATCCTCTTTATAAGACTCTACGTTGTAGCATCGCGGGAAACTTCTGGGGGAAAGTTATTCCACACCAAGTGTGTGGTAAAAAGGAATGCATTATAGAGAGAGGGTAGTACGAGATTTCCATTCCTGCTAAATATCTGGAGTAAAAGGTATGGTGATGACCTGATAAGGCTGAAGCAGTGAAAATTTACATACCCTAAAACATTGAAATTGAGGGACACCATGAAGACCATGGCAAATAAAACAGCTATGTTCTTCTTAGGGATGAACAGTGATGTATCCAGTCGTGGTATCTGTGAACACAATTAAAACAAAGTTTGTCATATTTATTGACCACTAAGATGAATATTTATGGACATTTCACACAGCGCCATCTAGCCTGAAACCAAACCCTGTACTATGGGTACCAGATAACTAATAATAAAAATAAAAAAAATAAAAAAATTTCTTTATTTCAGGTAAAAAAACCCATATTGTACTTAAAACTAAAAAATACGAAATAAAATAAAATGCTAAAATAATAGGTCTTTACCTATGAAATTGCCGTATTGCAGTACAGACTTTTTCAAACAAAAAAAAGTTTTGATTGGCTATGAATTCTAAATTCAAATTAATTTTGTTTTAAAAATATGACATTCTATTTACAATATAAGTCTTTTGTTCATTGATTAGCGTTGTATTTTCATTACATTTCAACATTTTTCCCCATAATGGATACTTTGAAATTTCGTGTAATTATGGAATATGAGTTCCGTCGTGGCACCAACGCGGCACAAACGACACGTAACATCAACGACGTTTACGGAGAGAACTGTACAAACGAACGTACAACCCGTTATTGGTTTGCTCGGTTCCGTTCTGGGAATTTTGACTTGAAAAATGAACCTCGTGGTCGTCCGGAAACTTTGGTCAACAATGATGAATTAAAGGCGATTGTGGAAGCTGATGAATCTCAATCTACAGCTGAGCTGGCAGCAGCTTTTGATGTTAGCATCAACACAATACTGGTCCATTTGCGACAGATTGGCAAGATAAAAAAGCTTGATAGATGGGTGCCCCACGAACTTAACGATCGCCAGCGCAACGTACGCGTCGAGACTTGCCTTGCGCTGCTTAATAGGCACAGAAATGAAGGAATTTTGAACCGAATTGTTACGTGCGACGAAAAATGAATTCTTTTTGACAATCGAAAGCGCTCAGCAAGTTGGTTAGATCCTGGTTCGGTACCAAAGCAATGTGCAAAACGAAAAATGACCCCTAGAAAGGTGATGGTCACAGTTTGGTGGTCTAGTGCTGGTGTGATTCATCATAGCTTTTTACAAAACGGCGAGAGCATTACTGCAGATGTGTACATTGAAGAACTGACCACAATGATGGCGAAACTCGCACGTCTGCAACCAGCTTTGGTCAATCGGTCGTCTCCACTGCTACTTCACGACAACGCGCGACCCCATACTGCACAACAGACCGTCTCTAAGCTGCATGAGTTGGGTTTGGAAGCTCTCCCTCATCCGCCATACTCACCAGATCTTGCGCCTACCGACTATTACTTTTTCCAAAATTTGGACAACTTTTTAGCAGGAAAAAAATTCATATAAAAAATATGTCTTCTTCTTCTCCTAATAGAGTACTTAGATCCTTTTTTGTATATACTTAAACATACTTATACATGTAAATCAAATATAAGTACGTACCTATTGTCAAACAAATTACTACATCATTATGTAAATTAATACTTTATTCATTATGGAAACGATAAATGTTGATGTTGTTCGACATTCAAAGTCCTAGACACTAGACAAATATGCATACATTATAATTTTAAATGATACATATTAATAACATGTTTAATTAATATGTACATGTATTATTAAAATACGCAACACTTTAAATTTTATGCGATTAATATTGATGAACACACATTAAAAAAAGAAGACAAGTCGCGATAAAAAAACGACTAGACGACTGAGCTGTAATATAGGTCGTCAGTATGAATTTTTTACCACTCTGCGTTCAAATGGCTTTTGATTGGTGTATAACTATACAGCCGCGAAAAAGACATCTAGAAGCCTTATATCATCGCCTTGATACTAAAGAATAAATCAATTTTTGCTAAAGTTATCTAAAGTTAGAAACAAAATTGTTTTAATTACCTTTCGCCCCCTCCCACCAGTATTGAGCTGATCTCGCAAGAGTTTGTTCTCTAGACGTAGCTTGGCAATCTCTTGTTGCGCTTCCAAAAGCTGTTGCTCTAGAGCTGACACATACTCTTTTTTCTTCTGTCGGGACTGGCATGCCGATTCACTGAAATATAAGCTCTTGTGAATGAAATATGGAAACAACAAGTACGCATAAATTAACTAAAACCAAATCGAAATTTAAAAAAATACTGTTATGTTCCAAAAACCAAATTAAGTGTTTCATATGTTATTGCCTGTCACAATTTGAATGGTCTACCTAACATGGTGCTATTTATAATTACGAATTTGCACGATGTTTGAACATAAATGGTTTCATCACGATGTTTTCCTTCACCATTGTAAGAGTGAGCTCAAACACTGCACATAAATTGAAGTCAATGGAACAGTGCTGAGCAGGATTTGAACCAGGATGCATTGGTTAGCACAGATATACTGCTGTGCCTTACTCTATCGTTTGTTTATTTACTAACATACTAAGGCTATAAGAATATAGATGATTCCCTCAGCTACAGGAATGCTCACCGATTTTTAATCATCCTCTGCTGTTTTTTGATGGCTCTTAATTCAGCATCACTGCAGTTAGAAAGCTCTAGCATTGGGTATTCTACTTCTGTGGGTATCACACCATTTTGTACTATCGGGGTAGTTGGTAAACTAGGTTTGGGTTGTGTGTTTACATCTATGCTACTTCTTGGTGAAGTTACCTAAAAGATTAGTCGGAAGGGTTATTCACTGATATATGTAAGTTACCACATCATTATTGCAAACATTTAACTATTTTTGACATACCTTTACCGGTACAATATTAACATCTTTGATGTCAGGTGATTTATTCCGAGGCACTGGTACTATGGCAATTTTTCCTCCATTGACACTATCTGCATGTATCACAAGGTTTGGTGGCTTTCCAATATTTATTGGCCTTTTTAGTATGCTTGGCACCTTTTTTGGTTCAATAACCAGTTTAATATTTTGATTTGTTACTGGTAACTCTTCTTTTGTGCCATTAGTCAAAGAATGCTCATTAACAACTTTGAAGTAAGAGTTTGGTGTGTATCCATTATCTGTGAATAATTTTATCATCATAGTCATATTTGAGCAACAAGGTTGCTCAACAACAATGCTGCTAATATTAGGAGTTTCATCATAATGAATAACATCTATTTATTCTCCATAAAGTATAAATCAAAATATAAGAAAGAAGGTAAGGCACTGGCTTCTCGAAAGTAGTCCATTTAAATTAGGTGCAACACACACAATTTGTTATGCAAAGAAAAGATATAACAATTTGCGTTTTGAATAGCGTCATTGATGCAAAGCTAGGTTTTTTCATGAGTATATATTCCTCATCATCTTTCTTTTAAATAATAACATCTAGAAAAAAAAGCTTTTTCATCAAATTGTGGTAGCCTCTAGCAATATATATACATATTACCTAGCCTAAAAGATACAACCAAGTTCCATTGGTTCTGTCTCACCATAAGAAAGCTAAATAATAATAGGTGAACCTACTTTTAATACCTTTGTCTTCTTGTGATGGATTTGAACAGTTCTCACGATTTTGTGTAACCACTTTTACACCCTGAAATTAAGGTTTATATTAAATAGAAGTCATATTAATTACAAACATAAGCATTTTGAACTATTTAAGCTTGTGATTTAATAACCTGTGTTAGAGAATAATTACCTTAATGACACCATTTTCTATGGATACCATGGGTCCTTTCCTTTCATTGACTTTTGGCTGTAGTGAATTGTGTTCTATAGGTGCTGTAAAAAAAGGTTATAGGGTAAATAAATATGAAGGGAATGAATCAGATGTTCTATTCCTATTTATTATTAAAAATATACAAAAAAAAACAAAAAAATATTTTTATATTCCTACATTTTTTCTGCAAAAATTGTTCAACATCATCTAGGTTCAAGTTACTTGTGGGCTCATCTTCGAAGCTTAACATCCAACCAAATGGTGACTGTGATGACTGCCTTGCAGAAGTACCGCTGGAGCTACTGTAACAAAGAGTAATTACAATATAAAGTTTAAATATTAGTATAAGTGACTCCTGGGGTATTAAGCCAGATATACACCCATCACTGTAAGAAGATTGAGATAGGTTTGGTTCTCACTCTGATAATGAAGAAATATACTCATATATACATATAATATACATACTTCTTTGAATCATCTTCACTACCAGAATCAGAGATGCTGCTGCTAGGTGATGACTTGACACTCAAGACTGGAGATATTGGCGGCACCAATGCCGGTACCGCATCTGCTAGTATCTCACTAGGTGATGCATCAGCTGCATACAGCAATGAAGACCACTGATTAGCCAGCAGTTGATCAAGGAAGTCATCCCCTGAAATGTGCAAATACCCATTTTAAATATTAAATTAAATCACTTAGGCACCAGTGCTTAAACACTACGGTTTGGTAACACTGACATGTAATTAATTTTTTTATTTGTATGATACACAGTTAGATGCTTTGATTATTTACCTGTTCATAATCAAAGGTTAGGTATATCAATTTGAATTTGCTTGTGTTTAACCATAACAGGCATGCAAATATTTAAAAAATTGTTCTACTGTCAAGTTGATTAAGTGACTATGATCGACTATAGCTATAGATGGATATTATGCCATGTAAGCTCCCATGCTCGCATGTTTATCGTCACCAAGATAAACAAAGACATTCAGAGAAAACATTTATGAAAACATAGCTTGTCAATCCGGTAACAGAAACGTATGAAATTCAAATTAAATTCTTATTAGCTTGTATTAAAACAGAAAGTGGATACAAGGACACGTGCAAACAATGAGGGTGAACAACATTTACCTTCGGAATTAGTAAGCACATTGTTATTGTAAAAACCGGAGTCAAAATTAAATCATTACAAACTTACCATAAAAGCTATCTTTGTTCTCAATTAAAATATCCGTATCCATCAGTAATTTAGTACTGTGGGGTCGTAATACTGACTAAACTTGTACATTAATCACCAAATTGAAATTTTAATTATTTACGAATTTTACATATGTCCATACGAATTCCTTTTTTTTTGCACTATAATCAAAGAGCATATAACCACACACACAAACACACGTTACCATAAATATAATAAATAATGCAAACGTAAAACGTTGTGGTTATATGCTCATTGAAATAATGATTCATTACAAATGTCAGATGTCATTAAGTAATGACGTTAGCGTATATTTGAGTGGTGACAATGACATTAGTATTCCATAATAAAAAGTTGAAGTTGAAGTTGACATTAGTATTGAAGCAAAGAGGTTTAGTTTTTTTTTTTAGTTTTGGTTCCACACTTCTGTGTATTTAGCCAGTGTCAAGTAATTTATCATGTTATCGATATTTCACGCAAATATGTTTCAAGTCACAGTCGAAGTCATCAAGTCAAGTCATAGTCAAGTCAGTCTAGTCAAAGTCATACTCCTAGTAAAGTGATGGCAACTTTACCAGATGTTTCTATGGAGGTTTGGAAACAACACGAAAAGAAACGTTTCACCATCATTATACCATTTTCCCACACTCCCGCCTATAATCCAGCACTTAACGAATAAAATGCCACCAATTTTATGCACTAGCACTGAAAATAACACAAGTTTTGGAAAATAATACAATGCGGTGACGCAATCTTATTCGCTTTCCCGCCAAAACTCCAAGTGCTATTCAGGTTTAGTTTTAGGTAGATTAATCTCATTACATGGTGATTGTATGTCAGGTGGGTTTGAATTTATGAGAATGAACTTCTGACATGACCACAGAATACTATTACTTCTCCCGAGATGTTGATTATATTTATATTATATTATATTATGCCCCCGTGTCAGTCTCAACCCTTGCTTGTCAGTTGACCAAGCCTGGACATGACTGTCTATGAGGTTGATGTCAAGCTAAGAAAAAATGTAGTAGATAAATATTTTTTCTTAAGTTGTTTTGTGTTTAAAGTTTAATGTTATCAGTTCCAGTGCATTTTGTAATGTTTTAGAAGTAGAAAGCTCTTTGGTTATTAGTTTATTATATAGGTATATGTGTTTCCTTGCGAAAACTGCGTTTGATTATGGTACACTCTGCTACATAAATTAGTGTACAAGCATATGAGGAAGTGCAATACATTAAGAGAGATCCAGAATTACAACAATTAGAATACTATTTTTTTTTCAACTAAATACTACAATGATTACAAAAATAGACATTTGACCACTAAGGTCCGTATTACAGAACGATCTCAACGAACTCTCGAAATCAGTCATCGATCGGTGCTTGAGCGTTCTGCAATAAGGACCTAATACTACTACCATTTTTTTAAATATACATATTAATGATATATCATAATATAACAATTTATTTCATGGCTTTTGTTGCTAGTTGTTACAATTCTGCTAATTTTTTGCCGAGTGTCAACGTCAAATCCAAATTGACATTGGCAGTTGTTATTTTTTATCGATTATTTTTGAGATTTCGAAATCGAATTGTTTCGTCGAGTTCACAAATGTAATTTAAATTATTTTATTTTAATATGAAGACCTATTGCATATTTCCCAGTTTTTATATGAAACAATGCGTTTATGTTTAGATTCTAATCAGAATGTGTAAATGAAAGTGAAAGAGTCGCGCCGGTTGCGAAAATGTCTGTCCCTGACGAACAGGATGAATTCATATTTCGCCCGCAACAACATTTGGATGCTAAATGGCTAAATCCTGACTTACAAGTTGCTCTTCACAGTCCGGAAGCTCTTTGTGCCCATTTCAACACCTTATTACAAGACAGGGAATTATATTATGACGCTGGAAGCGGGCTGGTAAATGCAGCTGGTATCACTGCAAAACTTGGCGACAGTGGAAAATATTATTGTGGCCTTAGGGTTTGTAAACTTTTAATGTGTTTAATATTTAGAAAGATATAGGTACTCAATGTTATGCATGCTGGAACAGTAGGTATAAAAATATTAATTTTTTAGTGTGAAATTTACTGCACACCTTGACTATTGTACATGTGACATACAATATATATATTAAATAATATAATATATTGTGATGTATCACAGAACACTATTACTCCTAGCGGAGACCTCTAGGGTCGTACTCCAGGGCTTAAACCATCTCCATGGCAAATTTCATTAAGATGGGGTGGGTATATCCATTTTTTTGGAAAAATAAAAAAAGGTAACACAGAATAGTTGCTTTCAGAAATAAGTATGAAACTTAAAAGTCAAAATTGATGGTTCAAAACTTTGTAAGTACTCCATAGTTCTGTGCACACTCTATCCATAATTTTCTTGTTATATCATGTTGTTCCTATCTCTTGTATTATAGACCTACATTTTTATTTCATTCTACATGAAATAGTTCCAGTTCATTTATAGTTGAGAATACTGTAGAACAATTTTCGTAAGTAATGTTTTGGCTTACAGATTTTAACATGCACTTGTTGTGATGGTCTATGTGGGCCTCATTCTGGCTGTGCATGCCAGCCATGCACAGCCCTGTCTGCCGAAGAGGAAATCCGCATTTCCATTCAAAATAAACTAGTTGCACCACCTCCTTCCTCCCAGGTGATTGATGATCTCAAATGGAAACTAGACCCTGGTAAGATATGGTACACCCTGGTTTGTTTCATTTTGTATTTAATATGAACTTCTACTATGTCATGCCTGAGTCTATCAATGTTTTTTAAACATTTCTGATGCTTGGTTTTGATACACAACTGATTTTTTATTTTATTTTGAAATTACTTTATTGACATAAAATTACATTTTATTTTGTAGGACTTAGCGTTAGTGTCTAAGTTACAAATTTATTCTAAGAATATAAATTGTTTTGTAGGCTGAAGGCGCCTCTTAAAACTAATAACACTTAACAAAATTTATAAATACACAGTTCTATTTAAATCATAAATTTTAGGGAAGATGGAAAAAAAGGATATATTAACATTACGCTTTACTTTGCTACTTTGTGCGTTTTTGGCATGATTAAAACAACTGGGTATTAAAAACAATGCAAAAATTTAAATGAAAATGTTGTTATTCATAGTTTCAGTTCTGATCAAAAAACAGAAATGTTCTTTGCCTGGCTAGAGTCATCACTGTAAGAAAACAACTATTTGCTGCATTACCTATATTCTTTCTATTCATGATTCCTTATTTAATTACTTTATTGTAAGTTATCAACTATCTATTTTATAGTTGCATAGTTTCAAATTGTATCAACAATGTCCAAATCAATTATGTAATTTGCATGAATTACTCATTATAAGTTTATTTTTATTATACATTTATAGCTACTGTTGTGTTAAATATGAGTTAAAATTATTTCTCACACTGACTGTAATCCAAGTTTATACAACAGTCCCTTATTTTGAATGTATTACCTTGATTTTCAATGTTGAAGAACATAATTTTGTAATTGTTTGTAATTCCCATCACAATCTGAATTAGATAATAAAATGAGAAAACACAACAACATTAACAAATGGCAATTTGTTGGTAAAGTCTGACTAACATTTCTTTCATAACTTTTTAACATAAAACCTTAAATAATTAGTTTTTCCTACCAAAAATTGCTGTGCAATTTCATTGACAATTAAAGAAAGTACAGAAAGGTTCTTAAAAAGCAGTCATGTTTTTTAATTACTCAACAACAGAGAAGACCAAACTTTTACAAAATTATGGAAGAATCCTATTTCATCATCTTAGTTTTGAATAATGTAGTGTGTTATTATTTACCAGGTCCTGATTGCTTGCAAAGTCTTATGGAATCACTGATCTGGGAGCAGAGAACTCGAACCATCACTGTGGCCATCACTTGTCCATTTATATCGCAAATCCGTCGCTTAATAGTACTCTGCAATAGACATCTAGTTGCTGTTATTAGGTATTTAATTATATTTTAACCCTTCTTGGCAAGTTGAGAGACTGACACAAAAAAAAAAAAAAAATTAATTATTAATTATTATTAAAGGAATTATTGATCAATTGAGTATTAAAAAGCTCATAAATAATTGGTTATTTACTAATGGTCACTCCCATTGCTTTGCTAGTCTTAGTATTTTTATGATATTTAATTGTAGATTAAACCAAATTTATTCTAGAATACCTATTTTAATCATAATAAAAGGGTGTTGTGGCTCATCAGCCATCAGTCAGGATTGTGCCACCCAACCTTTTCCTTTTTTGATTAAATCAGAGTTCACTGATTTGATTTGGTAGTAAACAAGTGATTTATGAATTTGTGAAATGGTAAGTATAGGCAAATTTAACACTTAATAACCTGAGGATTTTTTCACACATAATTTTATAGCTTTAGATTGTTTATATTTTTGTTTACCTTTTGTCCATCTGCCCAGCCAGATATAACATACCTATATTTTTTCAGGGATCAAAGTCATAGTAAAGAAGTTAAGAAGCATAAAATAGATAAGAAGCCCACACATGCAGTTAGCAATAGAGCACTGAGCAATGTAGTTAGTAGTTTAAACAAACCGGTTGAATTGAGCACTGAAAGCCAGGATGATGGGGAGGAACAACCTTCTGATGATATTGAAAGGTGAGACTTTTAAGTAGCAATATGAAAGCTACTTTGTATTTTCGTCTAAGGCTGTTCATAAATATTGAAGAACTTATAATCAAGAAATCACATTGTGGTAAACACACTGCTAAACTATGCCTTAATATCCAATAATATGTATCAAAATTATAGGTATATATTGGTTGATAGTTCAATAACATAACATACAAAGTGTCAAGTGGTCGCTCTATTAAATATGTAAATTGATGCTATTATAATTACTATTAATGTGTCCTTAAATTCCAGTTCGCTAGGACTAGCCCGAGTGGGTGCTCGAGCCGCGCTTCGCCTCGCCTTATCCCTCGTTCGGCGCGCGTGGCGTTGTGGTGAAGACGCCGACGTATGTTCCGCGTTGCTGCAAGACGCGCTAGATGCCGTACGAGCCCTGCCTGATGCGGCGTTGTTTGCTGGAGCTGGTACCAGCCCTGCACCTAGGTCACAGAAGATTTGGGCGGAAGTTGTTGATAGCGCTGCTAAGTTCTTGAACCAAGTAGTTGCTGGGTAAGTAGCTAGTGATTTTCATTGCTGTGGATTGTAGGTCTTCAGACGTGTCCTTTTAAGGCCTATGTGGCTGCATAGGCCGCTTAAAGCCTTCCACATTTCACCAGGGTTAACCGGGAGATAATGCTCTATAGCATTAAGTTTGACTATGCACCTTCAATTGTTGTTGTTTGTGCAGTAAAGACTTTTCTATCTATCTATGTGTATGTAGTGGATATTTTGATTTGGTTGTACTACAAAGTTTGAGTATGGTATGGTTGTAATTTTTATGATATATAATTATCATTATAGCAGATTTCTTAAACTTTTTAACCAACTTCAAAAAAGGAGGATACTCGATTAAACTGTTTTTTTTTAATATTTGTTACCTCAGTATGTATGTATACATTCGTAATAAAATATTACAGTTTCTAACTGTAATTATTTTTTGTTTAGTTAAACATAATAATGTATTTCTCAGTGTAAATCGTATGGTAAATCTTATTTGTGTAGTGTGTTATTTGTATAGTGTTGTGCCTCATCTTGACTTTTCTTACCATGGTTCAAATCTCAATTGGGGTCTTACCAATGACTATCAGTTGGTAGTCATTCAAAGGCGAATCCTGCTCTTGGATAGTTGTACAAGTGCGAAATTTGCCCTTGAGAAAGCCAGCATTCATAAGAATAAAAAAACACGTAGACATTTTTGTGATATAGGCATCTCTCCCAGATAGAAGGTTTATAAGGTCCCAGTAGAGATAATGTAATGGGCTGACGATGGAAATGTTTTTGCAGAGACCTCGGCTGCAACGTGCCGTTAGGCGACTGGCGCACGTCTCTGTGTGTTTGGGTTGAGCTGTGTGCGCGCCGAGCCGAACTACCCGCCATATTGAAAGCCGCTGACGTACTTGTTACTTTACCTCCTAAGCAGAAACGACAACCGGACAACAGGTAATAGAATGGATATTTTTATTGCTTTCTTATTCCCACTATTATCTTGTATTATTACGTTGTCTTGTTCTTGTCCATGTAACCTACTTAAGTTTGTACTTTCTGCTCTCTATTTTTAATATGGAATTTTAGAAAACAAAGTAAGTCCGTAATTTGATTTAAGTTCTAGTATTAAGCAAATCTATATCATACCTTAAGATATCTGGATTTTGGCAAATAAATAAATGAATTATTTCCACATAATGATGAGAGAGAAAACTGTATTCTATAATAGTTTTCACCAGAATCGCTTTTCCTATGGAGCGCGGTATAATTGAAATACTTGAGTTTGAGGCTCAATGCATAAAGACTTGACGCACGCAATGCATTTACAAACATTCCACGCAAGACATGCTTGCAGGTAATGGCAACATTTATTGAATGCCATTTACTGAAAACGCTACCTAATCTAATTTCTGTTCTAGAATAACACTAGAAGAATGCACGGCACCATTAGGGCCGTTCCTACGTCGGATGGCTAAAGTACCGACACCAAGCCCAATTATAAACAATGAACCCACAACAGAAAGTAACCCCACAGAAATGTATCTCAAGTAAGTATATGGTGCATTAGCCTTTTCACTAAGGGTTTGTTTACTACATCGAATATTCAATTTGCAGAGATCTGAATTTACCAAGTGGCGATGGCTTGATGAGCGTCAGGAAAGCCGGTATCGCACTACTTTGCCATTTAGACCGCCTTGGAACACCCTTATTACCGCCTCTAAGAGGATTTGTTACGGTAAGTAGTCATTATTAGATTCTTAGGCTTTTTTATGTCAGAGAATGATAATGTGCTTCATTCGACTCCATATTATAGTCGTAGGTTGGAATCCATCAGCAACAAGGGCCTGATCACACTAATATTATAAAGGCGAAAGTTTGTATGTGTGTATATTTGTTACTCCTTCACGCTCAAACGGCTAATTGGATTAAATTCGGTACCAAGAAAGCTTATACACTGGATTAACATATAGGCTAAATTTTATCCCGTAAAAGTGAAATGCTCCCGGGGTATGAGCAAGTAATCAAAATACTCTTTATCCGCGGGTGAAACTATGGGACGCAACTAGTTCAAAATAAGCATTTTTTTTGTATTGAAATAAACAGAAACAGCATGTTGGTAAAAATTAAGGCCGCTTTAAATGCTGCCATCCTGAACGATATAGTCATTTAACATTACGTGAATTATTCATCTAATGCTGCTATTGAAATATCCTTATTTTGCAGTGCACAGAATCAGCACAAGAAGTAGTATCGGTCGGCACAGGGCCTATATCATTAGGGACGTTGAGAATACAACAGATTGCGTGTGCGGAGAAACTTGCCCTACTGTTGACTCACGATGGAGCTATTTATACTATGGCCTATGATACTATGACACCTCATCTAGTCCCTGGTAAGAATAAGTTAATTATACACTTTGATTGGCTTCAAATATTTTGTTTCGCTTGACGACATGCTAGAAGTTCCATAATGATGGTTGTATTGTATTTACATAAAAGCTTCTGTTTGA
Source organism: Ennomos fuscantarius (assembly GCA_905220475.3). NCBI lineage: Eukaryota > Metazoa > Arthropoda > Insecta > Lepidoptera > Geometridae > Ennomos > Ennomos fuscantarius. The sequence continues at coordinate 4,725,571 of HG992026.1, read as the reverse complement.
GTAGAAAATATTGGAAATTTTGTTGTCTCTTTCGATTTGTGAAACATTTTGTGCTTTATACTTAAAAGCTGGCAGTAATACTGCAAGCTTCTGTAGAAGTACTTATCTTAAAATTTGCAATCGAATATATACAAAAGATAAGAGCCAATAACCTTTGCTTCGGCACTACATAGAATGTATTTCAGTCTAGACGGCTAGCCTAGGTGATTCACCTTTGGCGCCAACCCTTGTTACTGATTATTCTGAAATCTTGCTTTGTCTAATGCTATAATATATGCGATCTGTGTAAAGATAGAATTCAGCTAAAATGGAAAATGTGAATGAATGAGTTAATGTCATTAGAATAAGCATAAAGCTTTTAGTTAGTTATAAATGATAATGCCAAGAAGATAACGAAACTTGATTGAAATTGATTGAAACACAAATTCTTTTAGTTTGATTATTTATTAGATATCTATGCACACATGATTTTTTTAAATTTAAGAATAGGATTTCGCATTTTGCTTTAGTAATCGTTTTTTACTTGTCTATAAAACAAGTCGGTATAATAAAATAAAAAACTTGAGAGGTGTCAAGGGACAACCGGATAGAACGAAGTTCCTTTCGATTAATTAGTGAAGGAATTGTAATAATTTTTTTTTAGCTACAATAATTTTTTTTTATTATTAACAAATATAATGTAAATAGAAAGAATATTAATATAATATGAACGCGAAATAGAAAGACGAAAAGAAAATTACTGGCTTGCTTTCTATGAGAGAGAGAGAGAGAGAGAGAGAGAGCTCACACACGCGCACGCCGCACGGCTTCAAAAAGTGTCGTTACAACTTTTGGTCTTGATTTTTTTCCGTCTAACCCCCTTTCGCAACGCGCGATAAGGAACTTCGTTCCAATAAATAAATTAAGACGAGAATTTCGCATTTCGCAATTTCTATCAAAGTGAAATGGTCACCCGTAGGACTAGAAAACAAGACTATCATCCAAGTATCATGCCACCCCGCCGGGCGGCACTTTCTGTGTTGTTCCTCGTGTGGCGGAGTGTGGTCGTGGGGCACGGGAGAGGACGGCCGGCTCGGACACGGCGACACGGCGCCGAGAGGTGCGCCTGCTGCTATACATCATCTCCACCATCATGAGGTGGTCAAAGTATCGGCTGGGGCTGCTTGTAGGTAAGTGTTCTATACAGGATATAGATGAAGGCCGGCTCAGATATGGCGATAGATGTTAGGATATGGTGTGATGGGATAGGGTGCGATTTGAGAGCACGAACATGACCGACTTGGGCAAAGCGATGTACATCATCAAAGATGACCATCGTGGTTATTATGTGGAAGGCTGCATGAAAGTGGCGGTGGTGGAAAAATTAATATATATTTTTATCTTCGCCCTCTCCTCATCGGGTTTACGTGCGCGCATTTCTGAGATGTGAGTACGTAATAATGTAACGTTACTGCGTGTTCGCTCGTTCTTTACGTGCTAAATGATGCTTTGTTTTTGATTTTCAAGTCTATTTAACTTTGTTATCCAGTGCGGTTATAACTGCCCGAGGTGCGCTTTACACTTGGGGTCGAGGTTTGCACGGCCGCCTTGGACACGGCACTATCGAAAACTGCCTCACTCCGCAACCCGTATCGTTCAACGCACATAACATTGAAAGAGTTATCGATATTGCTCTTGGTGAGTAATTTGTACACATATCCATAAACAACATCTAATAACGCATGGATTTTGGTTCTTTAACCTTTTTAAATCCATACTTTTTTTTAAAAGTAGTAATTCGTATGGGTTTTTTTTTCAGGTTGGGGAGAAAGCCAAACTCTTTGCTGTACATGGGAAGGCGCTGTCCAAGTGTTTGGTGATAGCGAAGCTGGTGCACCGCGCACTCTTTCGTCTCTATCTGTGTTGAGGATAACTAGGGTTTATACAGGAGAGCACTGGCACGCTGCGCTGACCGATAAGTTAGTATGGACTTTGTTTAGTGCATGATAATGTCTATAGTTTTTTGAGACATGGTATATGCGATATACGTGTTCACTTTTCCATCTGTATCTGTCTACAACGGCAAGGTTTTATGTGACGACTGCTAAACAAGAAAAGGTATTGTCCTACTTCGATTAGTAGAATTTAAGTATGATTTTAAACCTTAATATAAATATGTTATAGTCCACTTTGCTCTGAATGTGTGTTATTTATTAAGCTTCATTCTCATAACTTGTATGTTTTCAGTGGCCAAGTCTACACATGGGGTAAAGGCGAAAGCTATCGTCTAGGCCACGGCAATCTGGAAAATGTCAAGATACCAAAGATACTCGAAGGACTTCAAGGTATACTACTAACTTACCCGTTGTAGTCCTTTTATTATAACATATTATATTACCAGTCTGAGTTTACGATGATTATTTTCGGGCAGTATTCCGATCGAATCTTTACTAATTTTGTTTTGGTGGATATTGAAAATTAAGCCTTATTTCCTCATTAACAACGCTGATAATTATTTACCCAGGTATAAAAGTAATAGACTTATCGCTGGGAGCATCCCACGGTATTGCGCTTACGTCAGAGGGCGCGCTATATGCGTGGGGCACGCATGAGCGAGCGCAGATAACAAGACCCGTGCCACAGTTGCTTCAAGTACTTGGCCCTTCGTTTAAAGCTAACGGTAAGTGTTTTACTAACCGATAGAACGTTGACGCGCTGCAAACAATAGTTTTATGAATAAGAAGAGCATCTGACACAAATAATCTAATACATAAGATATCGAATTCATATATTTAATATAATTAGATTAGTCTGAGTTTTCCTTCAGATATAGAAAAGAAAAGTCGGACGTTTGAAATGGCGTTGCATATACACACAGCCTCTGTGGTGTGCTCATAACCCGGAGGCGGCGGGTTCGATTCCCGCGACAGAACAAGTATTTGTGCACAGAAAAAAAAGCGCAAATACTTGTTGAGTCCGGGTGTTGTGGTATCATGATCCTCGTAGTTCCTGGGTCCTTAGACATAGGGAATCCTAGTTAGGGTTCAGGATCTATGTATGTGATCGTTGGGCGTAATTATTATTATTATTATATAGTTTAGTTGGCAGGATTGACAGCCTAAAATTTCGGCAAGAATTTGATCCAATTTATATGGCAAATATATGGTTTTGCAGGAGTAACTAGTGGTGCATCACAAATAATAGTGTGGAGTGAAGAGAGTCCCAGGGATCTGCCTTCTTCTATGCCGTTCGTCATTGATCTATCCGATAGTACTTTCAAGTAAGTTATTGAAACTGAATTTTAAATGATTTGACCAACCAAAGAGAATGTAAAATCTATATAACATAGGTTTTTATTTGCAGATTTTTGGAACGACTTTTAAGGATGGTGGTGGAACAATGTGGCACAACTCCTATAAAAGAAAATGAGTGCATAGCAATAGCATGTTTGAATCTCTTACGACTGCAGGTAAGCACTATACTGTATTTTATTTTTATAAACAATTATTTTTGTATATTAAACTTTAATATCCTTTGGTACTTCAACGAAATTTTCCGGATCTCTGAGCTATCCATTCACAAGCGATAATAATCTCCGTAGTTAGGAATGTTGGCCCACTGTACTCCAATCCAAGTAGTTATATATATATATTATAAATATTTTGGAATACTCATGGCGAGTACTTTTTTATGTTAGTGTATAATGGTGACGAGCTAGTCGTTCACCTGATGTTAAGTGATACGGCTGCCCATAACAGCACAGTGTCACTCGGAACTCCAAAATATAAAGTTTCGCGTAACACTGCACTGCGCACATCATCCTGAGACTTCACCACAGTCTGGTAATAAGATTACTCGACTGTGAGATCAGATAATAATGTCTCATTTGCTCAGTAATTTCACTTGCTACAGTGCCCTTCAAAATGGAACACAGTAGTGCTTGCATACTACTGCTTGGCGGCATAATAACTGGATAAGCGATGGTACCTACCTAGACGAACTTTGCAGAAAAGTCCCACTACCTAGTAAACACTTACTAACTAAAAAAACTTTAATTTACATTTCAATAAGTTTATTTCAGCTGAGCACCTGAATCTTGAAAATAAATTTTACGTGGGAAAACGGGAAAACAGTACTGCACTTATAATAAACAAAATTTACACTAAATAAAGGAAAGACGAACTTATACCGATGAAACTAAAGAAGTTTTACTTCAGTCGTGTGATCTAAAGCACACTCGTTTTTTGTAGGTACACGCATGGCAATGTTCCCGCGGAACTGATGTTGATGAAAGTGACATAGAGGGTAGAACATGGTGCAGTGGAGTGCACACAGCACTAGTAGCGTTAGTGGAAGGGAGAGCGGGTGCGGCGGCGGCCGGAGCGGCCAGGCGGGCTTTGGCCGCGGCCTGGCCTTTGTTGTTGCCGACGCCGCAGATTCGGGCGCATCATCTGATCACTTTGTTGCCACAAGGTTAGTTAGGAATAAAGCGTAAGTCGAAGGTGACGGAATGTATGAAGTGTGATCAAATGGTAGTCTATGACAGATCGGTCAGACAATCTTACTAGCATCGAAAAATAAAACTATAGGGACACACGTTTGTTTACGTTCTTGACGTCGCCAGCGCCGACCTATATAAGAGGCGCGAGACCTGATATTAAAAGAGTTGCCTTTTGAGACGCGTGTCCTCACACACCCTGGGCCTACTCATTTTATAAGTATTTTGTGAATTATTCGTACGTGATGTGATGAAAAGCAACAATAAAACTTTTATTTATCCCATCGGTAGTGAGGTTATCAATGAATATAGCACGTAAAAACTATGTAATGCTAGTAAGAGACAGGTGTTCAGATACATGAACCATGTTTTGCATGATAGAAAGAGAATATTTTTGTAAACAAAATTTGGTGTTATAAGCCTGAAGCTAAGTTAAAACTGAGTAAGGCTTCCTGTGCACAAATACTTGTTCTGCCGCGGGAATCGAACCCGCCACCTTCGGGTTATGAGCCGACCTGCTGAACCACCGCACCACAGAGGCTGTCAAGCTATGTTTCGAAATGTATGTTGACCATGATAAGATAAAAATGCAAGTTTGCTTCATTTGCTATAAGATAGCGTTATAATTCTAAACCCGGTTAAAGAAACTATCACGAAACTTGGCCATCGTCCCGCAGGGTCGGTGCCATCAAGCACAGGCGCCAGGTTCATGACGGAGTTGCTTGTTTGGTCGCTACTGGGCGGCGGAGGCTTACGGGAAGCACTCAAAACTGCCCTCCAAGCTCACACTAGCGACATCTACAGTCATTTACAACTTGATGTGTAAGAACAATGTTCATTTGTTTCATTTATTTGTTCTCAAGTCTGACCTTATTTTGTTTCATTGTGTTGTTTCATGCTTACTTGTTTAAGTCTAATAGACAGAGCTGCAGCTATGTATCGAACATAGCTGCGTCCCTTTCTAACGGTGATACTGTGTTAACAGATTCGGTAGGTCCATTGTTTATGTACTGACAGATGTAATTATTTTAGGGATATCGACCAAATCGACATAGTGACTGGACAGCGGGGTATTCAATCTACAAACTCGGATTCTGAATCTACAGGTATAACCAATTCATAGCTGCAATATGTGTGTAAAAATACCTTTAATAACCGCATTGCCTTTTTTTCTAGCATGTAAAGAAGAATATCAGTTGAATAACATCTCGTCTGGCGAAAAGGGAGCTTCCGTGCCACTAATGCATTTGGTAATACTCAAGCGTTATTTTTTGACTCGTACTTTAAAGGAAACGCATTGCAAGTAAATTTAACTTGTACTGACTTTTAACTTGCAAGGTCAGTGTGCGATTGATAATGCTATTAATTTTCAGGTGAAACATTTGATTAAAAACACAAGCTGCCAAACTCAAATGCAAATAAACGCAGTTATTCAAGGTGACACGAGTAAAACTGACGACCCTAAGGTAGACGAGGCGGCAAGTCCTAGCTGCGATCTGCTTATTCGTTTTCAAAGGTAAATCACTAATAACTATATTTTTGTTTATTGAAATATCTTGCAGTTAATTTTAAACTTTATCTCTTACACACAGGTTACTATTCTGCGAAGCGATGTGGTCTCGCGGTGGTAATAGTACCCGAGGTGGCGTCAGATCTCTGCTTACTGAGTACACATCTCTGCTAGCGGAGCACGTTCAGTCGACGCTTGCGTTGTTTAGACGAGCGGTGCGGATGGCGGATGACACGCAACTGATCACTCTGTGCGATCTTATCGCAACGGATATTGTGGGTGAGTTATTTTAGTAGTTCGACTGTTGTAAAGGTGGTTTAGGTGGCGCTGGCAGGATCGCCTTGTAAAGTTTGTTTACACCTAGGGTTGATTTATGCACCATTTCTGTAATTAAATATGGTGTTTCGGTGCACAATTGTATCCTGCTTTTACATGATGACTATTAGTTTATTACTGACTTATGCTATGTCTAAACTATGGCTAAACTATCTAGATCGGGCGTGTTCATACACTACACTGTTCTCTAGAGATTTGAATTGTTTGAACAGAATTCTAATCAAATTGAAGCAACGCAGATCAATTACGTATTCCAGAATTTTTATAATATCCGTGATTTTACACAAATTAATTTAGTACAGGTACATGAGATTCACTTAATTAAATAGTGACTCTTGCTACAACGCAATAAAATGTAGTTCAGCTCGCACAGTGCTACAAGCCTACCCGAAATAGTTGCATCTCGTTATATCGCTATAACGCAGCTCTTCTGACGCGTTACGTGTAACGGACTCCGCGTAGACCCTAGACCCGCTAGTTCCATATACTTGTAGCTAGGTAGCTAGTATTTGTAGCGTCGTAGGCCTGCTTTGGTTTGAAATTTAAAATCAATCCAACTGTTATTTGAACTATCTGGATGTTTACACTAAAAGGTTAAAATTTTTGTTGAACATATAAATGCCATCAAATAGATTAACCTCGTATGAACCTGCTATTACCGTCTACAGGGCGCGTAATAACCGAGCTAAGTGCGTGGACATGCGCATGCGCATCTCGGTGCCCAAGCGCGCTCGCCGAATGTACGGGCTCGCTCGTATCTATCGCTCGCGCTTGCGACGACTCAGCCAAGCTACTGCCAGCTGCCAACAAAATGGACGCGGACGTGCTCGGATGGCCTGGACTGGTTTCGAAGAGGAATCAAGCTAATAACACTCTTATACGAAAGTAAGTACTGATAAACTTATAACTGTGAGAAAAGTATGCACTGTATTGGCAGTTTGAATGGTTGTAAATTGGTCCTGTTTATCGTTTTGAAATGCGATACGAAGTCATTAATGTGTTGGAAAAAAAATACATTATTATTATTGAAAGATGTTATGAATTATCATAACATCTTTCAATACCATGTATGTATTTGTTCATAGTATTCCACTCCTTCCGACTTAAGTCTTCTGAGCTATCACTAGCAATTTCTTGAGGGGCTACTATTATTTCGTGGGCTTGCAGGGTACTAATTACTAAACGATAGACCAGACAAAACTGGTGATACCCTCACGGGTTCTCCTTTCGCAGAAGAGTCCTATGAACCTTATGGACCTGATGAACTCATAAAATGAACCTTCAATAGCTTTAAGTTATTTTGATGATTTGATTTTCCCAGGTGTGACCTTACAAACCACACAAAGGAAGGCGGCTCGTGGATAGCAATCTCCGGCTACGTCTTTGACGTTAGCAACTTTGACTGTGAAAACGCAAGCACTGTAGAAGTCGTGCGACAGATGTGTGGCTGCGACGCGACCGCTGCCTTGAGTGTCGCACCGCACGCCGCATACTTGTCGCAGATCACAGAAAAGTGTGTGGGAATGTACGCGGATCAGATACAGAACCATACTTGTGATGTACGTGTGTATACTCTGTACTCTAGTTCAATGCAAAATTCTCATTTGTTAATATTTACTACAGCAATATTGGACCACTTTTGTGTCGATCTTATATACTGAAAAATCATAGATTAAAATGACAGTTCAACGAATTACATACTACAGCCATTATAATGGTGGTAGTATGTAATTCGTTAAACTGTCATTTTCCAGATGACAATTGCTCTACATGCCGGTGAAAAATCTGCTATGGGAGTTTTGGCGGGAAAACGAAAAAGATTGCGTTACCGCATTGTATAATTTTCCAAAACTTGTGTTATTTTCAGTGTTAGTGCATAAAATTGGTGGCATTTTATTCGTTAAGTGCTGGATTACAGGCATTACTATGGGAAAGTGGTATAATGATGTTGAAACGTTTCTTTTCATGTTGTTTCCAAAACCATAGAAGCTTCTGGTAAAGTTGCCACCACTTTACTAGGAGTATGAAGTCATAGATTAGACAGACTAGATTATGACTTGATGACTTGGACTGTGACTTGACTTGACACAATATCTAATACCTTTTAACTTGAAAAATTATCAATTACTTGACATTGGCTAAATACACAAAAGTGTGGAGCCAAACTAAAAACAAAATATCTGCTATTATTACCATCGACTTTTGAGATTTATTTGCATACATTTTCGGCCGTGTTTTCCTTTACCGGGCACAACTTAAATCTAACACAACAATCAACTCGGTTGTACTAGACTGTATTTTAAATAAAATTGTCTCTCACCGCTTGGTAAATATTTAAACTTCTTTTTTGACAGGAGAGTGCATCAAGCTTACGTGCGATGCACATACTATCATCAAGTGCGTTTCATTTAGCGCTGGGAATGGCACAGTGTGGCGTGAAATTGGCGAGGTCTTTACCAGTACAACAAGCTGAAAGGGATGCTGCGCCGTACGCTTCTGCAGTTTTTCTGAGGGGTGGCTTACAGGTATAACTTTATTACTGCATTTTCCAAATCACTTAAATTTTGGACGTCGCGTCGCCGCCGTTTTCGATTTACTTTCTTATATTTCACAGAGATATTTTATATTTCTCGCTGTATTTGGCCTAAGCTATGAATAGAGCAGAGTTTTAACTGTATCGACATTATTGCTTATTTATATATTAAAAACATTCGAAATCTGTGGAGTTCGTTGATTAAATCTGCCTAATCGTTCTATAGATTTCCAAGCTTGCCAACCCATTTGAAGAAGAGAAAGCTGAAGCACGGAGTGGGTCGTCTACAGGCGGTAACAGCCCTGCAAGTGAAGCTCCAATGACGTCACGGGCCACCAAACCACCGCCCAAAGTCAACATGGCATCGACGGCGCGCGCTGATGCATTATTGTATTCGTTAGCTGAGCCTAAACTACATGTAAGTAGTATCGGAGGCTAGCCTCACTGATGAGATGGGTTTTTAACAGTAGACTGTCAAACCAATACCGCTTTATTTGAATAATAATAAAATTGCAGCATTTAGATAAAGTGGGATTTGTCGTTTTATTTATTTGATAAGTCTATTTAGCAGTTTTGTCGATTCATTGGAAAGTGTACATGAAACCGAAGATGAACACGCTTTTACAGAAGATCATTTGAAGGCGTATATCTCGAAAAAAAAAACGATTTCCAATTATTGAAATTAAATTAGGCAGCCAGCTTAACACTAACGCAGTAAATCTGAACTTTAGTTAATTTTAGTATTACTTTCTGTCCAGGATCCCTTAGCACTGCACCTATGGTGGGCGTGCGAGCGCCGAGAAGGCTGCGCGCCGCATTTTCCTCCTGAACATCCGTTAGAAGAACTGAGGAGAGCCTTGTTAGCCGCCTTACTTTATCATGCTGGCTTGAAGGAACACGCTTTAGCTACAGCTACTGCTGGTAAGTAACATAAGGCATAACTTGTGCGTATGGGTATGTTCAAGCATACTGTTATAAATAAATTTGTTCAATTTTTTCGCTGATTAAGGAATAATACTTAAAACCGCGTGGCCCTAACCTAGGGTATAAATAATAGATAGGAAGCGTGGTTTCAGTCAGTCGCGAGTCGGTCTTCTATCGAGTGACCCAAAGATATCGTTTGTACAGTGGTACTCATTCTCGTAACAAACTCAGTTACTTTTACAGGAGTAAAAAAGTGTTTTTTTTTTAAGTACCCACGGAGGGCCTTCCTAACAGTACGTACTTGCGAGCATTTGCATATATACTTAGCTATGCGTTTATTATTCTTTGCCCTCTCTTTGTAGAAATGCAGAAGGGCGAAGTGAAGTTGTCCCCTGCAATGTCAGAAGTAGTGAAAATCGTACAGCAATGTAAATGGACTCTTATGAGAACCAGGCAGCAACTGTCCCGAGGATATAAAGAGGTAGGTACAGTTAAGATGTGTAAACTGTTAATTATTTAAACTTATTTCATGTTTGATTTCCTTATTGAATTTTCTATTGTAGGTTTGCGCAGCGCCACTTGAAAGAGCGAGATTTCTCCTCCATGAAATCCGCGCAGCAATGTCACCGGCAGTGACAGCATTACAAAAACGACCTCCATTCCGTCGGCCTTGTACAGCCAAAAGAATATTCAAGAAAGTCGCATGCGCTGCTAAAGCCCCTACCTTTAACAAATGCTTTGAAACTACTAAGGAGCTAAGAAACCGACAAAACAGCCTGAGCAAAAGCATGCTCAAAGCAACCGGCAGCTTGTTACAAGGCGACGCGCTAGTCATCAAGTCTTCTATAGCGAACGCGTCAAGTAAAACCCCAGATGAACCTCCTAGTATAGTCATCGAAAAGTCTAAGGAGTCGATTGACGCTGCCGGTGATCATTGCATACTGATACCAACAACAAAAATTCGAATAAAATTTCGTGAAAGGCCCGCAGATAAAGACAAGAAACAAACAAATCCACGCGAAAAGGAAACGAAAAACGCGCATCCACGCGAAAAAGAGGCGAGAAATGTAAAAAATGAGCAGCTAGAAAAGGACAGGAAAAATGCTTCAAATAGTGGAGGTGTAAGGAATGAAGCTCGAATTGATAGGCCAGATAAGGATAGAGATGACTTGTTAGATGACAAGACACCTACCAATGAGATCTCATTTAGTTCTTTAAACGATATGACTGAAGCGTCGGTGCTGAAGGAATCTATGGAGAGTGAGAAACAAGTGATGATTCTCGCTGATGATCTTAAGACTGATCTGATAACGGCTGATGAGGAGAAGGATGATGATAATTCAGAAAGAAATAAGTTTGTTAATGCTTGGGTGTCGAAACTGGCTTGTGATGAAAAAGGTACGCAATCATTTATTTAATATTAATACTAATTACTGATGGTGTCAAAATTTGGTTTAAAGCAGTACTTTAATTGTTTTAGATTTATATTGGATGTTGGAAGAAGTGACGCCCGAGCAGCAAAGTTTAACTGTATCTATAATTGATTTTGTGGTAACTGAAGAACCCTGTGATATTGATATATTACGTCGCGCTTTGTACTGTCAGGTAAACACAGTTGACCTCTTTACTACACTGGTTAAGGGATGTGTGACTTGTTGCTTTATTAATTGTGTCTATTTTTAGGTGCAAAGAGCGGAGATAAGAAAGACTGGCTACAATATGATTAACAGTATTTTACATTCATCGCAAACGATGTCTGAAAGCGTCAAGTACGCTGCGTTGTCAGGCCTCATTGGCGCTAACATGGCGGATTCTGTTCCTTACGTACCTATGAAACCTACCATTCCACTAACCCCACCGTTGAAAGGCATCGAATCTGTGATACCGTACTCTAAATATATGGTACTTTTAGAGAGAGCAAAGATGTTAGACTTTGTTATGATAGAATTAAAGGCGAGAGTATTAGAAGGGGAGCAATCTCAAGCTATGCCGTTAAAAATGAGTGCGAATTGTGGAGCTCATGCGTTGTTGAATCGTCCGTCTCGAGCAAGGTTAGTATGAGCCATATTTAGCTTTATTCCATTGTGAATATGTCACATTTTCAATGGCCATTATTTTCAGGTTCCTAATAAATTTGCTTTCGCTTCTAACCGAAGGATGTCAAGGACCGGAATTGGAACAGCTAATAAACGGAGGGGCGTTAAGTTCTTGTTTAACGTTATTGAAGCAGATTGGTGGAGAGACAGTTCAGAATGCATCACTTATTTGCAGCGGTATAAAATGCAAGTGTAAGTTTACCTTCCAAAACTACTTTTGAGAAAACACGACAACTTTTTTGGTGAAAAATTGACGACAGTTATAAATTTCGACTAGCTGGTTTCTGATAGGCTGACAATAACTGCTCTCTATATCATCCAATTGGACACTATCTTATTATGTGAATATCTGTGTTTGTTATAGCGGACTGTCTAGTTATTTATGAGGACGAAAGGCTAGGAGCCCGAGCTAGAGGCGCATCGTTGTCAGGACCTGAACTCGCTTCTCTAATGAAAATTGGCACTAGAGTTGTTCGAGGCAAGGATTGGAAATGGGGTGATCAGGTAAACTTAAATGAACTTCTATTATTCAGTTTATTCTCATGCAAAAGAGTCTACAACTACTACTACTTTAATCATTATACTACTTTTGTCCAATACGGCGGTATGAAGTTGGCGGTACGCCATTGATTGTCAACAAACTGCCAGCCACTTAGCGCAAACCGTCGCTCCACCAAATAAAAGGCCGTCCTTCGCGATTTAGTGGTGCTAGATATAAACCTTGTGCAATATCCGTTTTGATATAAAATTACTCTCCTCTTAGGATGGTGTCCCAGGTGGAGAAGGTCGCGTTATAGGTGAGCTGGGAGAAGACGGTTGGGTGCGAGTCGCGTGGGACGCGGGAGGAACTAATTCGTACAGAATGGGCAAAGAGGGCAAATACGACCTGAAATTAGCACGATCGCCATCGCCGCCCCCGTCTGTAGACGAAACTGTGCACGGAACTGGTGAGTAAACCTTGGACAAAAAAAAAACAACATCGAGGTTTTATCAATGCGGGAGTGACATTTCCAGTGTTCAAATGTCTATATTGGCTATGTCTATATGATCTCTTCCCATCAGGTGGGCACTATGCTTGTTTGCACCTTTTAACATATAAAGAGAATGTATGAGTTTAAAAGAAACTTTCATGAAACAAAACATAATCGAAAATCGAAAAAACGAGACAACTTTTTAGATTTACACCGTGTTACCACAAACACATAAAAATCATTTGTGGTTAAGCTGACAAATTTTCAATTTATAATTACTCTTAAAGGAATACCTTTGATGGATTTTAGTACCCGAGAGCACAGTTGAATGGTGGCCAGTGAGTGAAGTCCGCGTAGCTTGTACGTGTGCTATTCGGGCCTTGTGCGCTGGCATTGCGGCGGTGCGTGGCGTAGCAGGCACCGTAGCGCGTAGAAATGTAGCTGCGCTACAGAAGCGCCTGCTGACATTGGCGCATGCGCATGCTACGTCACCGCCTACGGCATTCGCAGCGGCCTACCACACGGCCCTCGCTCTTTTGAGAGGTGATTTTAGAATATAATAAAATGGAATCAATATCGTCTCCATTTCATTGTTTTCGTAAAATTTCATTGAACACCTATTATTTTCAGCAAGTGCGCAAGGGCCTGAGATGCGGATTGCTTTATGCACAGACTCGTGGTTTGAGCTCTGCTACAGTATTATTTCGGCCATCGAAAAACCTATCACACAGGATCTCATTTATTTACAAGTAAGTTTAGTCATTGAGGATAGCACTTATGCTCGTTTTCATTATATTTTTACAGCTTCTAAGTTCCCACTTATCACTATAGATATTCACATTAAGTACGTCCTAGAGAAATATGTGTGAATTAGGGCATATCAAACTTTATTGCAGATGGGCATCATTCTGCCAAACTTAAGTTTGGACCGTAATATCGACCTACAAATGCTCTTTTGTGTGCTCTTGTAGATCCAATCTTTATGGCTTCTCCGTCGGGTGCTAGTAGAGCACAGTGGCGCCCCCGAGTGGCGTCAGACAGTGGCAGCTCAACTCCTGGCGCTAATCGGACGACTATGGCTGGAGACGCACGCCATGGATCCAGTATTACGGCTCAACTACAACATGTTGGCGCCCGCGATCGATGATGAGGAAGTTGGTGAGTTAACGTCATCACATCAGTGTTACAGATGTCCATAGGCTACGGTGACCACTTCCCATCAGGTGGGCCGTATGCTAGTTTGCTACCTTTAACATAAAAAAATAAAAATAAAAACACCAATTCGCATGTGCCGACATAGGTATACCTTCGCACCAGCTGATATTTTAGTACTAAAGTAGTTTACGAAAACAAGTGAAACAGAGGTGATTTCAAATAATTTTTATAGGTGAACTTCCCATTGTCATACTAGCTGAAAGACCCCACTGGCGTTTCATTTTCTTCGTTAAACCACATCTAGTAGTTCGCTGTTGGATCCAAGGTTGTTGAACCAAGGTTGTGGCCGTCCGTGAGCCATCCTATATCATCATATCTAAAATTTTCTAAAGTAAATTTGTCAAAAACTAAAAACGTATGGTAATGCTAATTTAACTAAAACACGCACAGTGCTAGCCTTTCCATAATTCAATATCAGTTTCGATGTTCTTGTATATAATAACATAATAAAAAACGAGTGTGCTTTAGACCACACGACTGAAGTAAAACTTCTTTAGTTTAGCTCCATCTATCTGCCGGTATAACTTTATTTTTGCTTTGTTTAATGTTGATGTCGCCATCTCGACAATTGTAAATTGTCATTTTACCGGACATACCAACAGAATAATACAACTTTTTAACTCTTTTATGTTGACAATGGAGATCTACATAAACCAACTTCAACTTCCGTTCGCCTCGCATTCACCAGTTTACTCCCCAAGTCAAGCGTGCGTAAAGAAGTTTTAGTTCAAAAACTGTCCTTTACATTAGTTCGCTATTTCAGATAACAGATGGCGTGCGCCCGCCACAGCGAGCTACACCGGCGCTAGTTGCGCAGCGCTGGTACAGTTAGTACGACAGCTGCACACCGCATCACACTGGCATTCGCCTATCACCACGCTGCTTATGGAAAAGTTGCAACTGTCCGCACAAATGGTAAGGATACGTAACGTTATCTGAACTTCAATTAAATTGATTGAATCGCGGATTCTTTTCTACGCGTTAATTATGGCTCATTTTTGGTTCTTTACGGCTGCGCAAATGTAAGGTGATTCCATGAACATTTTACCATCGCATTTCAAGTTCAATTTTCAAGAAATTTTGGTGCCATTTCAAGAATCCTCAAAATTACAAAAATGACAAGATGTGGTTCTTTTAATTTCAGGTGACCAGCGATTGGCATTGGTGGCCAAATACCAGCCAAGATATGGCGCAAACGGTCAAACCAACTCCACCTACCCTAGAAACATGTCTTATTGGTAAGCACAGCTAATCACCGGTAAAATTTTGTATAGCACCATCTTCTGACGAAAGCGGTTAAATGAATAGGAAGCTTATTAAAAACATCTCAAATGTCATCGATGTATCATGTATCGATACTTACCTGCTGATGCTTATGATATCTCACTTGCTGCAGTAGTTCTTCTGAACTGTAGGTTGTGCGTTCACTTCCCACTCAGAAAATTGGTTTGAACTCGATGTTTGTTCTGTATATGGGTGCTACTTTTTTTTTATGTTAAGGAATGACGTGACGAGCTAGCCGTTCGCCTGATGTTAAACGACACGGCTGCCCATACCAGCTGCAGTGTCACTCGGAACTCTAAAGTATAGAGGTTCGCGTGACACTGCACTGCGCACGTCATCCAGAGACATCAGCATAATCTAGTAATAAGATTACTAAACTGTGAGATCAGATCATATCAACAGATCAAGTCTCATTTGCCCAGTAATTTCACTAGTTACAGCGCCCTTCAAACCGGAACACAGCAGTGCTTGCGCACTACTGCTTGGAGGCAGAATAACTGGCAAAGCGGTGGTAGGTACCACCGCTTTGCCTAGGTACCTAGACGAACTTTGCAGTAAAGTCCTACCACCTAGTAAATTGTATTATAAGTTTTGTATATACAAACAAAAAGTATGTGAGTACCTATTCTATCAGTTGTCTGGTTGCCATAGTACAAGCTTTGTTTAATTTGGTGCTGGATGGCACCGTGTGTAATGTTCATACTTATTGAACTAAACATACATACTGAAGTGACCTGGTATCCAGTTATAAATGCTAGCATGATTTAGACCTTATCATATATGAATGTAAAGTTAAAAATGTTTTGTAGCTGGTGCGCTCGGCGTTGTTGGAGGAGTCGAGTGGCGGATGCGAATAGGGCAGAAAGTGACATCAGGATCGCCCCCACGAAACGCTATAGTCACGCAGCTGTCTCCAAGAGCAAAAGTAACTTTGATCTACGATGACAACACTTTGACAAAGGTAAATATATAACGAAACAAGCAATTGTGTAATTATATATTAGGATATGGTTTTGTAAAATGAATAACGGCTAAACTCACGTCCATTCAACAGTCGAAATTACCAGGTTTTGGACATATTCGATGTCCTCAACAATCAAAAATATAGTATATCTTTGATTGTTGAGGTCTTTAACAACAACAAAATCGATCAAAAATATACTATATTTTTGATTGTTGAGGTCCGGAAAAATACCTTTGCGGGTTGTTCATCAAACACGCGCAAAAAAGGCTGAACTGATTTAGCTGTTTGACACACAGTGGCGATCCAATTTTAACTGACTTCCAAAAAGCAGGAGTTAATTCGACTGTTTTATTTTTATTTGTTACCTCAGAACTTTAGACTGGGTGAACCTATTTTGATGATTCTTTTTTTTTAAAGCTGGTGCTTCTCGTGTAGTCCCATATCATTTTGATCCTTAATAATATGAATTTCTACTACAACTATTGTACATTGATGATGTTCTAATTTTTGTTATAAACAAATGTGTTGAGATTGAAGTCAGTTGGACTGTTTATTTAAAAGGAATTATTGATATTCTACGGTCGCCTACCGCCGCCATAAAGTGTCGTGTTCCTTCAGAGCGAGCTAAGCGGCATACAGCCCGCGGAGTGCGAGCGGCTCGTGCAGCCGCCGGGCGGCGGGGAGAGCGCCCTGCGCGTGTGCGCGGCGCTGCTGGGCGCGGGGCCGCGAGCCTCGCCCATGCATCCGCATCACTTGCCTGGTAATACATTTTTTTCAGCCTACAGCTATCATAAAAAAAATATTGCCAATTTAAACTTCTACAACTAATTATGAAAATAATAGAACATAACCTAACATGTAATTATAGTGCTTAAGTAAAACAGTACAAACGTTTTTTTAACCTTTTAGGCCTTATGAATATGCTTAATATTTAGCCATCTATATTACTAGCTATGAATTAGAATGTAACAGTGTCTCTCTGTCTGTTTGTTTACCTTCGATAGCTTAACAGATCTAGATTTGGTATAACCTGTAATACTATTAATCGCGACAAAATCAATGAAATATGTATTAGTAAATGCTTTAATAATGGTCTTTAATCGGGATACGATGTAAAGCCGTGGAAACCAGCTAGTTACTGTTTGAGTTAAGCGGTTTGAAAGTAATCAGATGTGTTTATAGTACCTATAAATTTTATAAGACTGAACCATTCTTCTGACGCCCCGATTTGGACGTTTTATGTTTAAGCAAGTTTCAAATGAATTAAGTATGTATAATGTATACATGCAAGACTAATGCATATATGGTTTATTTTTGGGATGTAATTATTTTGCAGAAAAATTTTAATGCAACAAACAAACAGCCGTTTCTCCATATAATGCCGTCGATTCCGTCTCACATTCTCTAAAACTAAACTAAAATTACTACCATACTGGTGTCGATTCTGTGTCGCATACTCTAAAGCTAAACGAAATGAACATATATCCGTCTTTTTCATTTCCCCTTTATCAGAAGAGTACCGCCATACTTTAAGTTTACTTTAGTTTTAGAGAATGCGACACAGAATCGACACCACTCTTCTGCTAAAGTTGAACTAAAAGTGATGGAGATATAACGCTGAATTCAATCGAACGCTGTGAAAAACGGACATTAATAGCCTTATATTAATTTGGCAATATTTATGTTATTAATTTTCAGCTGAATTAGATATCTGCGGCCTTAGAAAACAACAAATGGAGCTACTAACGCTATGCGCAGTACGTGGACTTTTAACGACAAGAACAAGACTAAGAAAAGTGCTGATGCAGCCGCCTGATAATACCAGTAAGTTGAATGGGACTTTGTAAAATTGGCGCCTATAATTATGTGCTGCGTGAAACTAAATTTCTGAGATAATAGATAAGTAGAACCGACTAAATAAACATTGATAATAGTCATTATCAATGGTTACTATACTATATGGTTTTGGGAATGAGTCCATTTAACATTCAATGATATAGTTCGTATAGTCGTTAGTAGAATCTCTTCCTCTAACGTCAATCGAACAAAAATAATTGTCAGCTTTTGAATTTCATAATAAACGAGGCACAAAATATTCGTTAAAAAATATTAGGAGTTAAGAAATTGACAAACGCTCACAATGGGTTAGTGTAGTTTAAATACGGCTTGTTTCAGGTTCGGTAGAAAGAGGAGCGACAATCCAAAGCACAGAAGGCACGTTACTGCGCCGTTTACTGGCGCTAGCGACTCGACCAAGTCCGCTGGCAGCGTCGTACTCGCCGCGTGAACTCGCCGCTGCTGCACTCTCGATCGTGCAACAGCTCGCTTCACATGTCTACTACGGTAATATTAGAAACACTTGAAAAACAAACCAATAATAAGAGTGTATATTTTCGTTGCTGTCTCACTCTCATTACACTTTTAAAAGGTAATATGAGTGAGAAAACATTTTTTTTAGTTGCCGTCAGAACCTTCGCATCACGAAGTTACGGTTGTATTAGTAACGTGTATAGACATGCGAGTCTACTTACAAAGCGCGTTTCATAAGTCGCTCGTCATGTATGTTACAATATTTTGCTCATATAAATTAGTTTTCATTAAAAACCTTCTTTATGTTTACAGAAGAAAAAGATAATGAGGTACCACCAGAAATGCCGTTGATAGACAAAAGCAACGTAATGCAAACCTCAGTTGGACCTTCCACTAGTACCGCGTCATTGTGTAAGATTCAAAAATAATAATTATGTTAATACATGAAGAATATACTTTGTGTGGGTCTGTTAATGAATTGATCTTTCTTTCAGCCCGTAAAGATTTAAATACATGGGCAAACTCCGCACAAGTGCAACAAGTTATTGAAATGGGATTCTCACGGACGGCGGTCTACGCGGCGATTCAAGCTATTGGTAAGTTTGAAAGAAAAAACGAATCACCTATATAGATATCACTCGTTCGACCACTGTTTAGGTCAACCTTCTTTTATGACCATTTGTTTTAGGCACCAAGATTTAGTTAAGGGTTAACTGTGGTAAAAAGTACTTCAATGTTGCCATCTCACTGATGACATCTCACTCAGTGCTTCTTATCTTTTCTCTCTTTTTTTCCGACGTGATATTGACAGTTAGTGACAATTTGAAAATGTTTGAGAAAAAGAAAGGGAGTTGGTAACATAGTGATATTAGAGTCTGGAATGAAATAGTAATTTAAAGCTTGGAATCCATAGCAAGAAGTTTGCTCGTAAAGTAAACGTCCGTAGTTCTAGCCCTACTTAAAAATGAAATGATTTCATATACATAATACTACACATAGTTTAAATTAATTATCCACAGGTGGGAACAGCCTACCATCAGTTGAGTCCCTAGTAGCGTACCTTCTAGAGTTGCCCCATCAAGGCATGGAGTACACCGTGTTCGAAATGAAGCCTCCACAGGCTAAACAGGAGAAGAACAAGACTCCGTTCCGTTGGCGCAGTTGTTTCGCATCCGAAGAGGAATACGCTCAATACTTGTCGGATGTTATCACTCCAGGGATGACTGTACGCTGTTGCAAGGCTTTTGAAGGCGTAAGTATTAAGGAATATTAATTTTATCCATTCAAAACTGTGAGTAACAATGGATATTTTATAAGTGATAATTGAAGGGTTGAGAATAAAAAGGGTTTAACTGTCAAATTTACAGTTTCGAGAAAATTGACTTTAAACGTCAACGGCGTCATTTTAATGTAGAGTGCTTAAAAGGTAATAGAAAAGGTTTATGTAAGTTTCAGTTGCTTGAAAATGTTTTAATTCTATTTAAAATGACTAAATATAGTACTAATTCATACAATTACTGTAAAAATATAATATAATAAAATAAATATAGTAATGTTTTTATGCTAAGCGAACTGTATTCCTGTGACAGATAAACCGTTTTTAGACTCAAAATCTCGAGATTTAAGCCTCATTTCGGTATTTTGAGAATGTATTGTTGAAGATACTTTCACGCTGAATCCAACGATACCAATAAGTCATGTTGTCAAAAAGATCAGTTAAACCCTTTTTATTCTCAACCCTTCAATTGATAGAATCAGGCGTGTCTTCGCGGAAGTTCATCTTGAATACAAAGAAGAATATCTAGTGTGATTCTGCAATTTTTTTAGCGGAATTATACTAGACATTATTATTTCATTTTGTATTTCATACGTGGTTTATTTTCAGATCGCACTGGGTGATGTTGGTCAAGTGCAGAAAGTGGAAAGGGATATAAAACATAACGTCTTTTTACATGTAAGTTCTTTACATAATCTATTTACATCGTAGGTTTTTCCTGTCATAGAAAAAATGTTGCTGCATAGTTGCTTTTTTATAAATTCAAAAAAAGTATTTCGTTCCATAATCACACCCAAACACTGTACATACAATAAAATATGTGTATATACGATAGATTTGTTGATTAGCATTATGGGAATCAGATGTAATACAATTTATTTGGGTTTTTTATTGTGTGGGTCTTTAGCTAATTTCGTAACTGCCATTGTGGTCATTTACAATGATTTAATATTAATTCATACTGCAAATGTCATATATACCTTTAGGTTGAATGGCGCGGGCTAGGTCGCGTGTCGGGCGTGCGTGCAGTTCACGCAGAAGTAGTATCGGGGACGCCGCCCTTCTGCGTCGGAGATAAAGTGAGAGTGCGAGCTGCCGTCACCCAGCCGCGGTACAAGTGGGGCTGTATCGATCATAGTAGCGTTGGAACAGTTACTGGTGAGATCTTGTAAACACCCACCTCCTTCTATGGCCCTGTCAACCGGCCGGCATGACCTACAAATTATCTGTACCTTCCACAGTGATCTTACATATAGTAGATTGATTCAACTTTTTAAAAATATAATCTATTGACGGGACTGTCTAGTCGTTCGCCTGATGTTAGCGTCACGATCGCTCATAACTGAACTGGGATAGAAACAATTTTTTTCCACCTTCACGTTAAGCATTGAGGATACTTCAATAGAACACGGGAATCGATGGAAGTTTGTACAAAAACAATATTAAACTGAACTTGACTTGTGGTTTGTTAGTGGTTTATGTCAGTTGCTAAAAAAGTCCTAAAATTTAAAATTGAATGAAATCAAACTTGTCACAATTTTTGATTGAAAACTTGGGAAATTTGGGAAATTTTTAGCTTGTGTTCTTTTTCTAGGCGTATCGGGCAATGGTCGTGATTTGACAGTAGACTTTCCACAACAGCCTGGATGGACTGGACAAGTCAGTGAAATGGAACTTGTTACTGATCAATGTAAGTTATTAATTTAACAAGCAAGCGTTATTTTGGTAATTGAGCGCGTGCGTCATCTTTGTCCAAGGCGTGATAGGAGATAGAAAACGATATGTATATATCGTCATACCTGTTATTATTTAAGCGGGCTGCGCCATCACAAACGGTTCACATCACAGGCGAATTTGAAAAGCGAGAGGCAGTTTTGAGAAATTAACTGTCCATGACTTAGTGGCTACTTATCCTTATTCTATGTAGCACTTCCACTTACAACTTGTTATGGGTGTTTTGTGCATTTCGTCCGCCTGCTTTTCCATTCTCACACCTTGACAAATCACGCCCCAGACATATTTTTCTGGTGTCATAAGCATAAACGATTACTTTTCAATTCAATTCAATTATTCCAAGAAATTACTGGCTTTACATTGAGATACATTACAAGAATGTACATTGAGCTAAAGAGGAAAATAGTCTGCTTCGTAGAGCGTTGTCTATGTCACTTACGAAGGAGTTAATCGGCTAATGTCGGCTTCGTAGAGCGTCTCTCTATCACTCAGTACATGATGTGACATTTTGTCGCTCTAGTCGAGTAGTAAGTCGAGAATATCTTGGAACTTGCACTTGTAGCATGAGCTGTAGAAATCGACATCTTTTCTCTCGAGAAAGCGTTTGACCAATAAACGATCACGCCTTTGCGTTTTCATTGGCCAAACGCTTTGTCGAGAGAAGAGTACGTCGCTTACGCTACCCGTGCAGTACTGGTGTTGTTGTGCACAGCGGAGTGGGGCGAGAGCGCGGGCGGCGCGGTGGTGGGGTGGCGCGGGTCGCTGCGCGCCGTGCGCGTGTCGTCGTGCCGCGCGGCCGTCGGCGCGCGCCGCCTGCTCGACTCGCAGCCGCACACCTACTGGCAGAGCTCGAGCGGCACCGGACAGGTACTGTACACATAGCTCGCGGAAAACCTTATGAGCTCTCGGAACTTAGCGTAGATGGCTCCGCAATACGCGTATTATAGTTACTGTATGACCGTTTAAAAAATATTTATAATGCTGAGTGCATTATAAATATTTTTTACTGTACCATGCGCGGTTTGGTACTCGGGCCTAACTTCTGAGAGCTCATAGTTTTTCACGAGCTACACCTGTGTTCAAGTACGCAACAAAGGGTAGTTCAGAGTCCTGCAAGCCTGCCTTAAATAGGTTCCTCTCTTTCTATCGCTTTAGCGCTGTTCATTTGGGATAAGCAGACTTCGTAAGATAGTATAACTAAGACAGAATCGTAAATTAATATATTTTTGAAGTAAATCTTCTTTACGTACGCTTGACTTGGGGATTAAGCTGGTGAATTCGATGCGACTGGAAGTTGAAGTGGGTTCACGTAGATCTCCATTGTCCGGCGCCCCACACGCTGGAGGTGTGCGCTGCTTGGGACTCCGAGCGGCGCACACTTTCAGCGGTCGTTGGCCGGGACCTCTCGCTGCCGAGCGTGGTGAAAGCCATGCTCGGCAGCGAGAGTGCGTGGCAGGCCACGGTCTCCTTCTGCGAGAGGGTGATGACGCAGAAGGAGGCCGCGGAGCGGGTCAGGGAGGATAATACCAACTCTGACCCCCTCCGGCGCAGACGGGTGGGGAGACGGAGGAGGCGCTTCATTGAGCGCTTTCTCCATCCCCCGTAGTGGGGCCAGTGGCGGAGAGTCGGGGGACTCTCCGCTGCACTTACATGGCCCCACACGTCTGGTGGGCAACTGAGGTGAAAGGTTGCCCACCCACTGGCGCAGAGGCCCGGAAGGGCCTACCGCCGGGGCGAGATGGTTAATGCAGTGCGTCTCCATCTCGCCCTATCCCGGCGGCGGTCGGATCACGGGGGGGTTTTAGTGGGTTCGAGTCCCACATACCCCCTGCCACCACCCCCGTGGTGGCAGGGAAGTGCGAGGGCATTTCCCCCCCTCAAAAAAAAAAAAAAAAAAAGATCTCCATTGTCAACAAAACAAAGTTAAAAATTTGTATTATAATATAAACATAATAATGTTGGTATGTAAAATGTACACTAGTGAACACAGCATGCAACACTGGCTGTGGTAAATCATAGAAAACATAAAAAAACTCAACATTACGTATGTTGATTTCATTTCAATTCATTTGCTCTAATATACATATATTTTATATACATCAGTCAGTCAGTCGATTTCATCCGTGATATGGTCATCCAATGGAAGAAATTTTTATCCATTTAAATATTTATCTCGTAACGGCTATTCTATTAATAAAAGTGTAATTCCCGCCAACATGATGTTTGTTTCCCCCAGCACTGGATCCGAATAGAGATGCGCAACAACGTCCGCATCCGACGGCTCGGCCTCGGCGTCCCGAGCGGGCTGTTCGGTCCGGGCACGCTCACGGTCCGCGGCGGCGCCAGCTTCGAAGAGGCGGCGCTAGCGTCCATAGCGGCCGTGCCTTGCGTTCACGCTACGCCAGCTAAGAACAATCTAGTCACGCCATTGACACAGATACAGCTGCTTTCTGATTGTAAACAGGTATGTGATGTATAAAAAAGAAACGTATGTCGTTGGATTTAGTGTATTTTAGTTTATGGTCCGGGCACACTCACCGTCCGCGGCTGCTTTGTGTTTCTGCGCGTTTTAGTCACGCCGTTGACTCTGATACAGCTGGTCTCTGATGATGACAGTGAGATGTGATATAAATTAAACAAATAAATATCAGCTTTGGTATTTTCGTAACCGGTGGAGACTTTCGAATTTTGGAACTGCCGTGCTCGATAGATCGATAGCTTTTGTTAAAGTAGTTCGCTAATAAGTAGGTATGATGAGTGGCAAACAAATGAACATCGTTCGTTTGTAGATCGCCCATTGTAATACCTACTACCAGTTATTATGTAACATTAATTAACTCTTTAATATTTTTTTGTACGATATTATCCAAAACAGTACCAATTTTCACAATTCGAGTCGACACTGTTATTTTCTTCGAAAGATTAATTCTATCCTCTTTTCTTCACTATTAATTTTGTAACTTGTTTCAGTATTACCCCTGCATAGAAATTGGCCTAAAACAGAATCGTAATGTCAACGCAGACGTTCGCGTTCACGGCCTCTACATCACTGGCTTCAGGCCCAACCCACTCTACAGTGACGTCTTAATGGTAAAGTGATAACTATCAATCTTAATAACCATATTAAGTCTGTTATTGAGTAAACAGCCATATTAATGTTTTCGAAAAATAGACAACCTAAATTATTCAATTTAAAACAATTTTGCAGACGGTCGATATAGCTTAACGTTTTCTTTCAGAACATGAATTTCATCGCCGAAGATTGGATGGAAAAGGACAATCCAAGCGGTGCTGTATCTGTTGATAATAATCCGCCAACTTTGCCTAGTGACTGTCCTAAAGTAAGTCTCGTGCTACATTATTTTGATGACTAAAACGATAGCTTAATATTGAATATGGATTTTTAGAGTTGATTTTCTTTTACAGGTTTATGTATGGGGATTGAACGACAAGGACCAATTAGGTGGTGTAAAAGGTTCTAAAGTGAAAGTGCCTGTATTTTCGCCCGTTTTAAGTGCATTACGTCCCGTTTGTATAGCCGGTGGCTCGAAGACACTATTTATTGTTTCACATGATGGCAAGGTAAACTTTAAAAAAATTGTGTATTAATTGTATGTGTTTAATACACACGAAAAATTCAAATTAGTTTAATCCTGGTTGGAAAACATTGATACCCAAACTAGGAGAACCTGTGTTTTGGCATACCAATGCCCTCTGCTGGACAAAATGTTTAAGCGCCTATTGGCAATTTAGTTTTTTATTTTAAGATTGAAGCTTGTCATTATTAGTAACACATACTTCTGAAGTTAAACGTATTCTACATTGTTTCTATGGTATTTCTTATACTAAAACATGAGCTTCATTTCCATTTACAATATTTCAGCTATTTGCATGCGGTGAAGGCACGAACGGTCGTCTAGGGCTGGGACATAGCAACAACGTGTCAACTCCCCGTGCCAACCCATACCTAAGTCACGTGTTAGTCCGCAAAGTGGCCGTACATTCTGGAGGGAAGCACGCACTTGCACTTACTGCTGATGGGAAGGTAACGTGTGAACCTTCTTGTTCTGCTCTTTTTAGTGTATCAGAGTGTTTTGTGCATTTTCCCTGCCATCTATCTGTGCCAACCCAAGATATAATGGAGATAGATTACTGGCAATATGGTACTGCAAGCTACATCTACACTACAACTATTTATTCCTGTTTGTACGTCAGGTTTGGTCATACTCCATACCTAGTGCTAAGGTTTCCCTCAACTAACAAGTTTTACGTTTTTAAGTAAACCCTTCCTTAAACTTGGTCTTAGATGTATTCCTGGTTAAATTTTTTTTAAATGTCTCTGGTAAAGATCTTGTTCATGTGTCTTTTTTAATAACACTCACTACACTATGGTTTACCGTCACTATCATCGAACTAACTGAAAATGTTTTATCCTTTTTAATCTTCTCACTGTATCCTGTGTGTGTACCATATTTTTACCACCGAATAACGCTATGTTTGTGTTCATGGTGTGTTAGGTTTACTCCTGGGGTGAAGGCGAAGACGGCAAGCTAGGTCACGGCAACCGCCTCACGCTGGAAGCGCCGCGCCTGATAGAGTCGCTGTCGGGCGAGCGGGTCGTGTCCGTCGCGTGCGGCTCGGCGCACAGCGCGTGCGTGTCGGCGCGGGGGCACCTCTACACCTGGGGCGTGGGGGAGTACGGCCGCTTGGGGCACGGAGACGATGCCACGCAGCTGCAGCCTAAGATGGTAAGACTCATTGCTTTTATTTTATTTCATCTTAGTAGCTTTCCGTACCTATTAGTGTGATTTTTATGCGCATGTATAACTAGCTATAAGTTTTCCTTTGAGAATAAAATAAAATAAATCTTACGTGGAAAACCGGCTGCTCCCGTCAGATTCTAGCTTAAGAATATGTGAAAAAATAAAAAATGTACGAATAAAAGTCAAGATTTTAATTAAAATGTATCTCAAACATCACATCAAAATTCAACAAAATTCGTCATCATAGTGTATATGTATAGTATGCTTAGATCTATAGGATAATGCCATGCAGCTGCTGCATAAGATGGTTAGCTTTTTGATATTACGTAACGGGAATAGCAATCGCCGTATTTGATAGAATACATTATAGAAACTTGAGGCTGAAAAAGTTGTTAATCACTGGAGACATGTAGTAGTAGTTAGATTCAGCTGTATTAAGAGGATAGTAAAAGTTTTTGATTGAGTGTAATGTATTTCAGGTGGAAGCCATAGCAAGCTTCAGAGTTGTACAAGTAGCGTGCGGGTCACGTGATGCGCAAACGTTGGCTCTCACCGCCTGCGGAAAGGTCTTCTCTTGGGGTGATGGTGACTTTGGAAAGTTGGGTAGGTACCCAAAATCTAAAAACACTTGACTGCTGGCTTTCTCAGAGTCGTGGGTTGCCATAATCTAAAAACCGCTGGCCTTCTCAGATACATGCGTTGACTGGATAGCTATGACAGTGTCTTTTCTGATTGATTTGTATGTTTGCAGGTCGCGGTGGATCAGACGGCTGCGCTGTGCCGGTAAACATTGAGAGATTAAACACACTAGGAGTGATCCAGGTCGAATGTGGCGCTCAGTTCAGTTTGGCGCTAACGAGAGACGGAGAAGTAAGCATTGGACTTATACTCTTTGAGCTATTGGAATATTGAATGGATTAGGTTCTCTCATATCTATATGACGGCTAACGGAGTTAGTCCCACAAAACATGCCTGAACATAACGAAACCGACAAAATTGCAATTTATACCCGATTTTTGTGTTTTGCAAATATTGCAATTTACTTATTGACAGGAGTTCTCATTTAATGATGTTTCTGTGTCCGTCCAACCTTTAAATAAATCTAACATTTCATTGACAGCCTCTGTGGTGTGGTGGTTGAGCAGGTCTACAAATACCCGGAGGAGGCGGGTTCGATTCCTGCGGCAGGACAAGTATTTGTGCACAGAAAAAAAAGCTCAAATACTTATTCTGTGTCTGGCTGTTGTGGGACTATGGTCCTCGTAGTTCCTGGGTCCCTAGACACGGAATTCTAGTTAGGGTCCAGGATCTATGTATGTGATCGTTGGGCGCGGGTTATTATTATTATTATTATATCACGTGACAGGTGTGGACGTGGGGTAAAGGAGATTACTTCCGTCTGGGTCACGGGTGCGATGCACATGTTCGCCGACCGACGCTGGTCGAAGCGTTACGCGGACGGAGAGTCATTCACGTCGCCGTCGGCGCTTTGCACTGCCTCGCTGTTACCAGTGACTCGCAGGTTCGTCACTTTTGTCGTAACGTTATTTAGTGCCCATAACATGTCTGTTGCAACGAGATAATTCCGTCTTGGTCCGACACAAAATATTGTCCGACCAACGTTAGTAGACATGAGTTAGAATCTAGTAGGTTTTTTAGTTACATGTTAACGTTACGTCTGAGACACAGAATTTCTATACATATATCATGTAGGGTAAACCATGTAATAACTGGCCACTTTAGTGCACTGGCCAGTTCGTGCTAGTTTCCTAACGGTACAAATTGTGATCTAATATGAAAGCTTATAGATAAGGTAATGTTAAACCATGATCACAGGTGGCGCTACGTGAATGTAAGTCTTATTTCATGCAAATAGTAAATAGTGGCCAATAACTAATAGCGGCCAGTTACACCATGTTATACTCTACATCAATTTGTAAATTTTCAATGTTAAATGTGAATTTTCAATAGTTACTTTGATATAGTTCTAATTCTTAAACAGCTTTGCTAATGCAATTATTGCGGGTTTTTATTTTAAATATTTTTGGTCTATTAAGCGTATTGACTTTATTGGCTAGTGTACAATAAAACTTGAAGAAAAGTACGAACGATCAAAAGTGCCTACCTGCTTACTTTATGCTTTGCACCAGGTATGGGCGTGGGGTGACAACGACCACGGCCAGCAGGGCAACGGCACAACCTGCGTGAACCGACGGCCGGCGCTTGTGGCGGGAGTAGAAGGGGTCCACCGAGCGGCCGCTGGCTCCTCGCACTCCGCCGCGTGGGCCGTTCGGTCCCCTAGGGCCCCTTCACCTACTGAACCACACCTCACTCCTTTGCCCTTCCCTGTGCTGAAGGACCCGCTTGGAGCGCAGAGTCTAGGTAAGTAGATATAGTTAAAAAACGATGACGTCATTGCACTCTCATTTTAATTTTATTTTATTTTATCTCAAAGGAAAATTTACAGCTAGTTATACATACACATAAATATGACACTAATAGTTACGGAAAGCTACTTAAAATTTTTTTCAAATATTTTATAAAGAATACAATATAGAACAGTAGAAAAACGGATGTGCACAGAGTTTTCATTTCAATTCAAAGTCTAAAGTGTAAGCCTAAGTTATCGACTGAACCATGCCTGATTCCGTTTTACTTCCCAGTCTTGAAAGTCTAGTCTGGAGTAAAAGACTCCCGATGGAGATAAAGTGACGTCACACCCTTTGTTTTAGGACTATATTCTGAAGAATCGACAGTGGAAGAGCCCCAAGGGCCGCGCCCGTCGCTGGCAGCCGCGGCGCTAGCGCTGGAGCCGCCGGCCGCCGTGCAACACGCGCTATCATTGATTCTACTGGCTTTGCATATTACACAGGTAATACAACAAAAATAAAACCATATTTTTAACGAACTAATACCGACTAAGCAATATTAAACATTTTATTAAACAGCTAGCATAATGCATACATTTATCAGAGGAGGGATGTGTGGATGCCCAAGGGTATGGGATGCGAGGCTTTAGCTGTTACCTGAAGTAAAGAATGGGAAATTAATAAAACAGATTAACTTTAGAAACACCAAAACAAAGTGATTAAAGGTTGTCAGAGTTTAAACAATCTCACTGGCCTAAATGGTATTAACGCCAGAAACAGATATGGCATTTCCAAACTATACCGCCTTGTTTTTATATACTTCTTTCACCAGGCTCGCAGTTTGCTAGTGGAAGCATTGCGCGCCCACGAGGCTTGTTCCGCTGCGGTGCCAGTGCATATTAACATTGACACTGAAGACGAAGACGCGGAGACTGATGCAAGGACGGGTGGGGGCGAAGCACCCGCCGATAGGGCTACTCTACCGGTGAGACTATGATATAATTGTTGTTTAACATTTACAGAGACTCGAGAAGAAATATTAATCTTCTGTCTTCTATATACCATATAAAAATAAATTGCTGTTCGTTTGTCTCGGTAAAACTCTAGAATGGCTGGACCGATTTAGCTGATTCGAAAATTTGAGATGTTTTTCGTAGTCTTGGAAATGCTTAAAAGCTGAGAAAAGAATTCTCTTGGACAATGTTAGAGTGTAAAACTATTAACCCGTGCGTAGCGGGGGCTAGCAATCTTCCCCAAAAATAATGAGACATCTTTTTGGTTAACATTTGCTAAAGAGTTAACTTTACTTTCGCACTTCTGTACGAATCAGAAGATACTTTATACAACTCAAACTGCTCAATAGTGTAGGTGTTAAACCAAAAATCTGCCGCAAACGCGTTTGCTTTGTACTTACCATTTTCACCTATATTGTGATGAAACCGTTTCAAACATTTGAAGCATATTTTACAAATTTAGGCAATTCTGTTTATTGAAACTTTTTAAATGAATTGACGATCAGAAATAAGATTAAACTTGTTTGTTAACCAGAGTGGCGCAAGCAGCCCTCTCAGTGGTTCGATATCATCGCGACATTCCGCTGTGATGTCATCGAGCGCAGTTTCCGTCGCCGCTGCTACCATGACTGTGCAGCAAGCTGAAGCACCAAAGGTAAAATATATCAAGTTTCAAAAGAATCACAAACGCAAATTATATTAATAAATATTAATTAACTACTATTCATTACGTATTAACTTTCATTCAAACGCTTATCTGATTTTTAAAGTCTATAGCTTTCGCGGTGTTAAAAATAATGTGGTTTTTAATTTTTAAGATGGAGTTGGATGACTTTACTTCACAACTGGGTGAATCTGATGCAAGAGCCCTCGTAGACCTATTGAAATTAGCAGCAGCGGGAAGAATTCCTGATGCCAACAACGCCGTTAAGATCATCACAGAAGTTCTCATGGGTGAGTCATTTGTAAAGACAAGGAAGTTGGATTTTGTTAAGAGCGTTTTCACTTTTTACGTTCTATTTTTTATGAGTGGGACTAACAATAATCAATTAATGTACTTGAAACACATTCGGTGCTCAGACACAGATTTTTCTCTTACCCGTTCCCTGCATTTACATCATATTACGAGTATGATTCCCTTTTAACTTTTACCTTACAATCATTAAAATGATGAAGGGAAGGTAGAAGAGAAAAAAGGAAGAGGCAGATATCATATCGTATGAATACGGAGAACAATGGCGATTACGTCCCGGTTTCTTTTTTTTTAATATGACTACCTTGTCTCCAGCCCTCTGCGCCAGTAAGCCAGCTGTGGCGGATATGGTGGTAGAAGTGTGCGTGTGTGAGTTAGAGGAAGCGGCCGTGGGTGGGGGGAGGGCACCTCCGCAACCTGTCACTGTTGACAGCCCGCATCCGTACGCAGATGACACTGACATATCAGGTAAAAAGTGCCAGAATTTTCTTGGTTTAATGTATACTTGCCCTGTTGAATTACAATGCTGATATGTTTTGCCAAATTAGTGCCAGCATTTTGGTCACGCGTCAAAATGACCAGGGGCCTTACCGCGTAAGTAGGGTGGAGACAGTAATCGTGTTCTCTCTTGCCCACACTCGTGGACTTGTTAATTGGCGCGTGCGGGATGGCAGGCGAAGCCGATTCCCACAATAGTTACGCGGTAGGGGTGCAGGTGCTCTGATAAACTTCGCAATGAGCTCCCAGTGCCCATTTTTACTTATAATATAGTATTGACTGTGATAATTTAAAATTTGGGTGCGAATTAAAATTGTCTTGTAATATTCGATCTAATCAATCAACTTATCTATTTGAAAAATGGTATTACTTGAGAAATTAGTATCGAAAGTCAAGCCATTTAAAAAACCGCCTCTAAGTCATCCTTAGATGAAAAAATCTTAAGATATGTACATTATTTCACACAGGCGTAGTGAAAATTCCCGGTGCAACATCTCTACGAGTATCGTTCGAACAAGGTTGTTCGACTGAACGACGAAACGACCCCCTTACAATATCTGACGGCACGGGCCGAGTGTTAGCCACGCGATCGGGAAGGGAGCCCGCTGATTGGTCGCAGGAGATTATTGTCAACGGTAAGTACTACCTGGCTCAATTTCACTCTTATTTTCTCAAAGTTTTAACTTCATCAATTTGTGTCAAGAATCTAAATAGATGAGGCAGTTAAAATTTTGTACCGGTAACTTCAGAATTTTCGATAATGGTTTATTTCTTTGATAGGCGACGAATTACGTTGGAGGTTCACGAGCGATGGTTCTGTCAATGGTTGGGGATGGCGGTTCATCGTGCATCCAATATTACCGTCGCAATCAATCGTGGTAAGCTGTTACATAATTCACATGGTAGTAAGAAAGTCTTTTTTACGATAGCTAATCAAGTCATCTAAGCAGCAATCAGATACTGCGTTCCATGTTTCGTTAGACTTCATATTGTGACATTATTTTTAATAACAAAAAAAAAGTTCTTGAGTTTGAATTTATACATAAACACAGCTTATTCCTAGCCCAAACATTACTCTGTAGCATTGAAATGCCAATGTATCAAGAAATATTTGCGAACCCTGTCACTGAATGACCAC
This sequence comes from Ennomos fuscantarius, assembly GCA_905220475.3. Lineage (NCBI taxonomy): Eukaryota > Metazoa > Arthropoda > Insecta > Lepidoptera > Geometridae > Ennomos > Ennomos fuscantarius. The sequence continues at coordinate 4,693,187 of HG992026.1, read as the reverse complement.
AGCACAAGTCAAGCGATAAACGATCTTATATCTGTAGGACAGCGGTTCAGATCGCTACGTGCTGTCGTGTCCGTCCGTGGAGCTAGCGTGGCGGTTGCTCGACGGTCCGCTACTCACGTCCATTTCAAACGATCATCTGCTGGCGCCGCGGCTTGCGCAGGCGTTGGCGATATGTGCACAGATGCCTACGCTATGTGAGTTATGAATTTAATGACCCATTTCTGAAGGTATTGTGGTTTGAAAATTTTGTTTTTAGCAAGTAAATCGATACAGCCTGCTAGCAGGCGAATTTTAGAGTAACATTAGCTTATAGTTTCGGAAAATTTTCGTAATATTGAGTGCATAACCATAGTAGATTATTCGTCGGATAAACAGTCAGCTCAGTTACAGAAAGTTCCATTCAAAAATTGCAAGGCTCTCGCAAAAGTTTCTATTCCCAGGCCATTCTCAGAACATATCCTCAAAATGTCTTAATCGCTTAACGCCCTATTCACAAAATATGAACTTACTTGCAACTTATGCTGTGTCTGAAAATAAATACCTATCAACAGCTGGTGTCAGGTCGTGCAACAGAAGTCACTCTCGTATTAACTATGATCGAGTGTGACATACAGTTTCTTACATAAGTCTCTCCTGCTACTCTATTCTGAAGATTCTAACGTCTCGAACAGTTCCTAGCCTTTCATATAAACTATAATTGAGTCTCCGCAGTACAGTTTCTCACCCAAGTATCTCGTGTAGCGTGGCGCGGGCGCGTGTGGTGCGTGCGGCGACTGCGTGGCGTGGTGTGCGCGGGCAGCCGCGCGGGCGCTCCGCCAGCGCTGCAAGCGCTGCCGCGGCTTCTCCACGTGCAGTACGAGCATGAAGAGCCAGCGCTGCGGACCGGCACCCATCTCGACCATACGCACTACTTGAAGGTATGCACTCGTACACACGCACCCTCTCCCTGTCTCTCGCACACACACAGATAGAGCTGCGGACAGGTACGTATCTTTACCATACGCACTACTTGAAGTTACACACACATACACAACTTTGTCTCATACTTGGTCTGTCTGTCTAACAGACATAAATACGTAGTGGAAATCGCCAAGTTGGAGGAACATCCACTTTAGGTGGCTGCTTCAACAGTGTAAGTACAGTGATGTTAATAAAATTTGGCCGCTCTTAAGTTGGTGAATGGATGTGCAGTAACGTTTTTCATACAACTCAAAAACAATATGGCTGTACATGAGCAATTTGCTAGAACGGCTACCCTCAGAACGGAAAAATTTCTATGACATCACATGTATTTAAGATCCTAATATTTTCCAAAAATACATATTTTTTCAGGAACTAGCATGGCTAGCGTGCGGTCTACGAATCGACACCCGAGTCTGCACTGGCCCCGATTCTGCTCGCTGGGCATGGTTCAAAAGATACTGCCTTTGCATGAGAACCGCTGATTCTCTCATACGTCGATTGCCTATGCCCACGCCTTTCCTAGCTGAAGTACGGAAAAGGTTGTCTGATCTTGGAGTTTATAATTCTGACGAGATGACGTCGAGCGACAATCAGTATCCTTGGGAAGATAACAGCAGGTTTACCAAGCAGCATGATGAGCAGTTGCTGCATTGGGTGAACAAGTGAGTAACGGAATCATTCCATATTACTTCCAACGCAATCTCTCTTTCTCGCTCATATCTACACAAAGACATCTCCAGTGAGAGCTGACTGCCTGCTGTGAGCGCTGAAACCCCTTTTAGGTAAAATACAAATATAAAACCCCTTTTACATTTGTATTTTACTAATTGGTTTAACATCAGAATTTGTAAAGGCTGATTTCTCTTCCTTTGTGAATAACGCTTAAAAAATCTTGTGCCATTTTCAATATGTAGTTTTATATAATACCAGGCGCCCAGAGGACTGGAGCGGTTGGTGGGGCGGAGGTTCACGAGGTTGCGTAGTGTACGGCTGGGGACACAACCATCGTGGACAATTGGGAGGTGTAGAAGGTGCCAAAGTTCGCGCGCCTACGCCTTGCCTTGCATTAGCTGCTATGAACCCGGTACAATTGGTTGGAGGAGAGCAAACGCTGTTCGCTGTCACGCCTGAAGGAAAAGTGTATGCTACTGGTAAGAGGTCTTATGTTATATGCCATGCATTCTCAAAACGTCTTAATTTTTACAAGTCTCAAGTTCCTAGATTTGTATGCTACATCTTTGGCCACACCGTCGCTTACAGTCAGGCGTGTTAGTGGCCAAAAATAAACCTACCTGCTATATACAAAAGGTATACCTTATTTCATAATCAGCCTGAAGACATCCATCTATCCAAGCGTTTTGATTCAACTTTCATGATACGAACGCCTAAGAAGTGAAACTCTTTACCAGCGTCTGTTTCCGACTATCTATAATCGGGATGTTTTCAATAGGAGAGTGAACACGTTTCTTATAGACGAGCGTGCTACATCATAAGCCTATATAGTATTTTTAAACGTCTTAAGTTAAATGTTTCTTCGCAGGTTATGGAGCTGGTGGTCGTTTAGGAATTGGAGGTATTGATTCTGTATCGCAACCTACCTTATTGGCGTCCCTACAACACATCTTTATTACAAAGGTAAGACAGTAGCACAGCATTGATTTACCAAGTCCTAGTATTTTATATTTGCAATTGTAATTTCGGGTATTTTTTGTCAGGTGGCTTGCAATTCCGGTGGAAAACACTGCTTGGCGCTTTCATCTGACGGAGATGTTTACAGTTGGGGTGAAGGCGAAGACGGCAAACTTGGACATGGAAATAGAGTGTAAGAAACCTCTTTTTTTTGTTTTTTTTTTTTCCAAATAAATTATAGAATCTTGAGAAAAAAAATTGGAAATGCAGTCTCCAAACATTGGTTATGCGTTAATTGACATGTATGTGTAATGCAGCTAAACCAGGGCTAGCATGAGCTATGAAAATCGATACATCTCTTCTGTCGAAAAAGCGTTTAAATGAAAACGCAAGGAATGTTGATTACGTGATTGTTCATTGGTCAAATTTTTCAGTTTATTCATTGATGAAATGTTTTCGCGTTAGTAGTCTTACTATACGCTGCATGCTATCCAAATAACCACAAAAGATTTAAACAAGCCTTAAGGCAAGCTTTAAACTACTGTTTTGTATTGTTAAACACGCGTTTGACATCTGTCTAAGCCTTGTTTATGTATTTGTGGTAACACGGATAAAGTTGAACTTAGGCTTACACTTTAAGGAAATACGCTTCCTTTGTGCTTTAGTTATAGAACGTAGAGCTTACAATTTAATTTAATTTATTTTTAAATTAATTAATTACAATTATTTTTAATCTTTACTTATTCTTCTCTCCTCATCTCATGTTACAGGAGCTACGATCGACCAAAACTAATAACAGCTCTATCCGGTCTAGAAGTGGTAGCGATTGCGTGTGGAGGCGCACATTCTGCGTGTTTGACCGCTCGTGGACGGATCTACACGTGGGGGAAAGGACGATATGGACGATTGGGGCATGGAGACTCGGAAGACCAACTGGTTCCTAAACTGGTAACGTATTTTCTTTAATATATGGATGGATAAAAGTAAAGAATGTGTGAAAAATTAAGTGGTTAAAGCTCCAATATAATGTCACGTCATGTTCTAAGGTGGACTTGTGTGGTTTACGATAGATATCATTTCCTATTGGCATAATAAGCACTAATGGGCTAACAAGAAAACCTGTCCAAAACAAACAATTGAATCCATGAAAATTCCATATTCTCGAAATTGCATCTCAGTGCAATAAAAATTACCACAAAAAAAAAAGACCTGTGTATGCTTTAGACCACACGACTTAAGTAAAACTTCTATACGAAACGTAATTCTGTCTCTTTGTGTCTTCACTAACTGAATCTCCCTCTCAACTTCTATTCGCCTCGCCCGATCAATTTCCGTAACGCTCTCGTCACGCATTCACCAGCTTACTCCCTAAGTCAAGCGTGCGTAAAAAAGTTTTACTTCAAAAGTAACAGAAAAAGTTAAGGAACTTAAAAGCAAGACTGCTTTTGGGGTTGGCTTTATAAAATATTTCTGTAAAAAAAATCGGGTTTTCACTTCGTTGTGATTATATTCATATTTTCGAAGATTACTCGTAACTTATTTTTGGTGTAGGTGGAAGCACTAGCCATGTATCGAGTAATAGACGTGGCTTGCGGCTCCGGTGACGCACAGACTCTTTGCATCACCGACGATGACAACGTGTGGTCTTGGGGAGATGGTGATTATGGAAAATTAGGTATGTGAGCTTTGCACTTAATTTAGTAAAATATATTAATTTAGTCTTCTTGTAAATATTTTTTATAATTCTTAAATATGTGCAAGTTATTCTTTTGTTTGGGTTTTATACGTTCAAATTTAGCAGATCATTGAGTTTTGCCTGTTAAACTTGCTTTTAACATTAATAGCTCATCGACGAGTTATTTAGTTGCACTTTTTTGCCATATACCTATGATGATGATGAGCTTCCACCAGCAGTCTTTCCCTAGAACTACAAATTGCAGCCCTTTAAGAGGAGGTTTTTAAAGAGTATTATTATCGGTAAGCAACGCATTTGTGGCACGTCTAGTGTTACAGATCTATGTACATTTTAACAGGGCGAGGCGGTTCGGAAGGTTGTAAACTGCCAATGAAGATAGACTGTCTGAAAGGATTGCGCGTCGTCAAAGTGGAGTGTGGATCCCAGTTCTCTGTGGCTCTGTGTCAGTGCGGAAGCGTGTACACTTGGTAAGAACACAAACCTCTAACAATAAGAAGTACTTTTAATTATTGTGTATTAGTCTCTCACTCTGTCTAACGTTGAACGAGTGAGATACATAAATGTTTCTGGATACAGTGTTTTATTTAGAAAGGCTTGGCATAGAATACCGATCAGTACCCCAAAAACCTATGGACTACATAGTAAAAAGTTCTCTACCCAATGTATTCTCAATGTTATTTTGTGCGCAGAAATATTTATCCTTATATGATGTTCTGTATTTGTATAGGGGTAAAGGCGACTATCACAGGCTAGGGCACGGAAGTTACGAGCACGTGAGAAGACCCATGCGCGTAACTGGCATGCAAGGGAAAATGATCGTTTCTATTGCTACCGGTAAGAATTTAATCCACATACATTTTCGTAGGCAAGTGGTTAGCCTTGCACGGGTAGCAAGAGCTTTGGTCAAGCTTTTGGACCAATGACCGGTTACGCGGATTACGTCATAGACCTTTTGTAGCGTTTTCATTGGTGAGAAGACATATGTCGATTTCTATAACTCATACCACCAATGCTGTTGTCAGAATTTATGTAATATATTTTGTGTTCAATAGGAAGTCTCCACTGTGTAGCGTGTACTGACACTGGAGAGGTTTACACTTGGGGAGATAATGATGAGGGGCAGCTGGGAGATGGCACTACACTCGCGGCGCAGCGACCGAGGCTCTTGATGGCTTTACAGGTAAGGCTGTACACGTGGACGTAGATAGAACTGTAGAACATGTTAAGGTAGTATCAAGGTCTTTTAAAATAAACGGGAATTTATAAAACGAAATAGTTTTCTCTTTACAAATTTTTTGATAACTCTTACACACTTTCATATGGGTCAATAGTTATAAGCAAGGTTTTTTGCAACAAATGGAATTCGAAATAGTTTTCTCCAAATTAAACATTATTATTAATACGCTTTTTATATCAGTGTTATTTCTCAAATCTTCAGCTTGGTTTATTCACTCCAAGTATGTCTTACAATGCTTACTGCGCTGTCACTTAGGTTCCGACCCATCCCTTACATATCGGTGTCATTGTAGTCTAATGTATATCAAAGGTGATATTCAATTGTTTTTGTTACACGAGCACAACTGTACCGAAGAATACTAAACATTGACTAGGCCGGCCTGATAGCTCAGTTGATACTGCGTTCTGAACTTGTTTGGGATTGATTCTCACCCAGAACAAAAACTTGTGTGATGAACATTGATGTTTGTTCTGTGTCTGCTTGTTATATTATACAAACTTTGCTTAGTTTGGGGCTAGATGTCGTTGCGTGAATGTCCTCAATTTTTTATTTATTGTATATATATTTCGTATTGGTAAACTACTATATTTCTCCGCTTTTTATTCGTTATGTTTATAATATAGTTTCTTTTACATTTCCCAGGGTAAACGCGTTACCAAAGTAGCGTGCGGCAGCGCGCACACGGTGGCGCTATGCGTGGAGGCGGCGCGGGCCCCGCGCGCTCCGCCCGCGCCGCCTCTCGAGTGCCACCTGTTGAGGGACCTCACTACACAACTCATTTGCAACAGGCTGGTAAAGTATCAAGCCCAATGTACCCCATAAATTAATAGCGGCCAGTCCCGGCTTCACACGGGTAATTTATATCTATATTCATAAAAGAAAGTCATGTTAGTTGCACTATTTATAACTCAAGAATGGCTGAACCAATTTGGCTGAAAATTGGTGGGGAGGTAGCTTAGAACCAGGAGACGAACATAGGATACTTTTTATCCTGTTCGACCGCGTTTTACTAATTCACCCACGCGAAGCCGGGGCGGATCAACTAGTCTGATATAAATTTAGACATATACAATCATATCTTTTTAGTTGGATAAAACTGCACACATTGTGCAACATTTTATTAAAATTGGCTCAGTAGTTGAAAGTCCATGGCGGACAAACAACGTAAAACGTAATTTATATATTATATTAGGATTATACTAAATACGCTGGACAGGTTTACTTTAATTGAATCCGTCGCGTTGATTGGTTGAATTATTAGTTACGAGTTCTCTTGTGCCAGCAGCAGGCAGTACCGTAATTTACCCTGTGGTAGCATTTAAATTTATTACAGTGGCAACACCGGTACCTGTCATCGCTCCCTCCACCCATCTGGCTATAAAAAGGGAGCGCTCGGTGTACTACGTATCATTCTTTCTCCGGACACGGCCCGGTGCGCATTCTGTAGGCCTTTTATAGTTTGCCCGCCATGCCGAACCCTTGAGCCTACACATATATATTTCAAATGACTTTTTCGTGTGTTTCTTTGCAGGGAAGTGAGTAGACATCGTAGATCTTATATTATCACAAATAATACGATTCTATTCTAAAATGCCATTCTATTCTATTCAAGTTCCTCTTGTGCATAGTATTGTAATATTTTATTATTTACAGGTGTTATTACATCAATTTTCGGAGCTTGTCTGCCCGAACTTACCCTTGTTGATATTAGACGGACCGTTGGACCAGCTGAGAACGCTATTGTTCTATAGCGTTAAAGAAGCTGCGTTTAGAAAAGTAAGACTTTTATCATCAACCAGCCTTAAGTTTTATTCTAGTCTCCTATAGAAAATAATTCTCTCTCAATAAACATTATACAGCTCGTCTAAGCTCGTCAAATTTTTTATCCTTCAGTATGATCGATAAGGTTTATAATAAATATAAAATCATAAAGCATAATCATTATAGAGAGAAAATACTTAAATTAATTATCTGTTGGTATCTATATTAACTAATAAAGGCATATATCCTTGTTGAATTTTCAAAAACCCTTTCTTAGTACACCTTTACGCTATAAAAAGAATACAAAAGAATACACCCTCAAAAAGGCAAGCATATGACAAAGTACCAGCACGTAGTCCGCGCCGTCACTTTCCGTCAGGTGAGACAGTGTTCAAACGCTGGTCTATACAGTAAAAAAAAATTAATTGTCTAGATCCTGCGGTTGTGACTGTATTTTGTCTCTCAGTCAGTCACTCAGAACAAAGACGTAATAACCGTTTTCTAATCTGTGCTATTTCTTAACCGTAAGTATTTTTAGTTTTTGTTTTGTAGAAGCTAAAATTAGCCTTATTGCAATAAATTATTATACCCGTCTGGTATGGTAGTTTGATAGGTCCTAAATTCACACTTACCTAAGGCCCGTATTACGGAACAGATGTTCAGTCATCGATCGGTGCTCAAGCAGAGATTTCTTTCACTAATTGATCACTTTTGAATGAAATCTCTGCTTGAGCACCGATCGAAGACATCGTTCTGTAATACGGACCTAAGACTACTAAAACGCATATGAATACGTCTTAGAGTGATAACATCGAACTTAAGAGCTGTCAAACTGATTTACCGCAGACGGAATGTTGCTATTACTAAACTCCGTTAACGATTCCAGGCGATAATGGCCACTATGGTCCGCGAGCGCCAACACGGCCCGGTCGTGGAGCTGTCCCGCGTGGGCGCCCGGCGCGCCCGCAAGGGCGGACTCGGGCTGGCGGGCCCGGCCGGCATGCGCTCCGTCTTCGGCCAGATGGTCGCACGGCTGCCGGCCTTGACGCAGGACGCGCTCGCGCTGCCTCACAGGGTGTGGAAAGTCAAGTTTGTAGGTAAGAATCACAGATCTCAGTGTTTCAACTCTTAGTACCACACCTGACCGGTTGCAAAAAAAATTGCAAATGACTGCATAGTTTCCGAGTACCAAGTTTCAAAGCTCTTATATTATTCTTCTTTCATTTAAGAATTTAATTCTAATCTGTAGAGTTTCTTCTATTCTTTACGATTTTTACGATTTTCAGCTCTTGGTACGACATGGCATTAGCATTTTCTTTTAGTTGATCCAGGAATGTCCTTCTCGATCAGCCTCTTCCTCACTTTTTATACTAATATTATAGGCGTCAAGAAATAAAAATTCAGCGGGAATTGATATAGGAAATAGATCAGGGAGATGATAACGAAACTTTAATTGCAATGCAACAAGAGACATTTTTATTCCTAATTTAAACATTTCTACAGTAACTATGCACATGAACTGCGCGTTGTAACTGCCAAATATATATAAAATAATATGGGCCTGACTACAATTCTTGTCACCTGAAATTTCAGGCCCGATATAGAAACGTCATGTGTCATATCTAGGTAACAGGGTTCACTTATGAAATGGCCATTCACACAAAATAAAAATTTGTATCTTCGGATAGTAAACCTTAACTCCCATGCTGTTTATTGGGTTGTTTGAAATAAATTCTGGGTAACTGATAAGAACAGCAAACTAAACAAAATCAACCATTTAAAGAAAAAGTTTAGTTTTCTTGCATTAAAATTTCCGTAAAATTGATTGATAATTTATTGAAATCTATGTGTAATGATGAACGTCGTTATATCAGGCAAGTCATTGTTATCCTGTTTTATTCGTAAATTATAGCGTTATCTACTTTTAAGTTTGTATTCCGAACTCCATCAAGTGTTTAGATAACTATCTCTTTCTGTCTCCTTTGTTCAGGCGAGAGCGTAGACGATTGTGGCGGCGGATACAGTGAGAGTATCGCTGAAATGTGTGAAGAGCTACAAAATGGGTCACTACCTTTATTGATGGCAACACCAAACGGTCGTGGTGATGCGGGCGCTTCAAGAGACGCCTTCCTCTTAAATCCTACATCTGCTACGCCGCTGCACCTCAACTGTTTCAGATTCCTAGGTATGTATATCATTTTATTAGGGGGGTTTACAGCTATAATTAAAATCTAAGAACTTAACGAAATAAACTAACCCTCCATTTATTCGACTTACAATGTTATATTTGGATGAGAAATGCCACTGGCCTTTATTGCAGGCGACACTGCATTTTTAGGCTATGTACAATACAAATGAATGCATAGATTTGCTTGATGGATCATATTGCCGCATGCTCCTCCAATCACCGCTATACCCGAAACTACATAATAGGCTATTTGATTACTGTTAGAATTTTACAAGTAAATATTATTTTCATAAAGTAGTTGAAATAATGAGTAATACCGGTAAATAAATCCCGGAGTAGTACACTTTTAAAGTTTCATCGCCTGTCCCTTTCTCGGAAACCAGACTGTGGAGGACTGGTAACTGACGTCACTGCGTATTTGAGCTGTCTCTTACTATTCCTCTATTTTAAAATGGGTGTAACGTTATAATTTTTTGAGATATTTAATTTTTGAATGTCTACTTTTTGTGGTATATTATTTTTGGAATTAATTTAAATTAAATTTGCTTTTTTTTTCTTCAGAAATTTCAGCGCGGTTCTCCTTAACATTTCATATCTTGTTTGCCGCCACACTGGTTTTACTGACTGCCATACATGCGTCCCTACAGGAGTCCTCATGGGTATAGCGATCCGCACGGGGTCGCCCCTATCGCTGTCCCTCGCTGAAGGCGTGTGGCGCCAGCTGGCGGGGCAGTCGTTGCGGCCGCAAGACCTTGCAGAGGTCGACAAGGACTTCCTACCCGCACTATTGTGCATCCGGGATATGACACACCATAACAAGGTACACTCTATTTTACAGCATCTATGGTGTGTTGGTTGAGCAGGTTGGCTCATAACCCGGAGGTGGCGGGTTCGATTCCCGCGGCAAGACAAGTATTTGTGCATAGATAAAAGCGCATATACTTGTTATGTGTCTGGGTACTGTGATATCATGGTCTTCGTAATTCCTGATATAGAAAATTCTAGTAAGGGTCTAGGATCTATGTGTGTAATATTTGGGCATTATTTATTGATTTATTTATTCATATCTCCTTATAATCATTTACATGTAGACTATAAAATTCACAAGTCACTCCCACATTTTTTATCCATACAGGAACAAATGCACGCTCTAGAGGTCGCCACTGTTGACGTTTCTAGGGAAGTTATTTCGAGGTTGCGCAATTTGCTTACATACAATTTTTATGTACGTTCCATTTATTCCATTTCCAAGTGCCGTGCCGTAACCAGAATCAGACACCGACCACATTTTTTATTTTCTAAACTAATATTATATACAGGAAATATTTGATTTTTTGTTTGCATGGAATAGGCTATAAAACTACTGGACCGATTTAAAAAATTCTTTCACCATTAGAATCCTACATAATAATTCATGAACATATACAAATAAAAACCGTGCGAGGCCGGGGCGGCCCGCTAGTATTTTATAATTAGGCTTGCGGTTAACATATTTAAAAATATTAATTAAACATATTTTTAGGAACTACAAAACCTCGAGCTTCCTTTCTCAATACCATCGGCGGATGGGCATGAGGTCCCGCTGTCGACGCGACACAAAAGAGTAACGCCGGATAATAAAGACGAATACGTGCAACTGGCGTTGCATTACAGGTGAGGGCATGGGATGGGATTGGAAATGCCATGGCTTATCGGACTAGAACTATTGTTGGCATAATGTAGCGTCTCACGCGCATAAAACAGCAATATATGTTCCTCTTCCGGGACACACTGTTAAGTCTGGCGACAGATTCTTAACTTGAGGATGGTAGGTGAAAACTTTAAAGTACTTTTTTCAATTATTAGGTCATATATATTTGAGTATTTTGAGAAAAGAATCGTCAAATAGCCTATAGATTATGCGTGACATTCATCACCCCTTGTAGTCTGTATGGACAGACTGCATGAGTTCGAGAGGGCAGATCCACGCGTTCCGTGACGTCATGTCCAGTGTCGATGCTCCACATCTTAAAGATTTCAAGTCGACTTACATAATTAAAATATATATAGTATACACTTTGTTATAGTGATGCCAAAGCTCATCTGTTGGTTTGTCATTACTTACCAGTATTCGATCCTTATTAGACACATTATCGAATAGTGAAATAATAATACCTTCGTTGCTTTTTTTTTCACGATTAATGGTTTCGATTCTTGCCAAAGAGCATTCATTTTACAAAAATCTAAAGATGCAGTTTTAGTTTTCATCAAAATCGAATACGAGACTGCTTTTAGTACTTTTAGCTATTCATAGTTTTGGAATTAGCCAATTAAGCTCACTTAAAAAATTGACCTGTACATGGTTAGACTGCACGAGTTCGACGAGCAGATCCGCGCGGTCCGCGACGGCATGTCCCGCGTGGTGCCCGCGCCGATGCTGGCGCTGTTCTCGGCCGCGGAGCTCGAGGCGCTCGTGTGCGGCTCGCCCGACATACCCGTGCAGGCGCTGCGGGCCTCCGCTACTTATAAAGGTACGCTAAACATACGCCTATTAAAATACTAATTTAGCTAAGTTGTAATAGGTCTTTACCTATGAAATTGCCGTATTGCAGTACAGACTTTTTCAAACAAAAAAAAGTTTTGATTGCCTATGAATTCTAAATTTAAACTAATTTTGTTTTAAAAATATGACATTCTATTTACAATATAAGTCTTTTGTTTATTGATTAGCGTTGTATTTTCATTACATTTCAACATTTTTCCTCATAATGGATACTTTGAAATTTCGTGTAATTATGGAATATGAGTTCCGTCGTGGCACCAACGCGGCACAAACGACACGTAACATCAACGACGTTTACGGAGAGAACTGTACAAACGAACGTACAACCCGTTATTGGTTTGCTCGGTTCCGTTCTGGGAATTTTGACTTGAAAAATGAACCTCGTGGTCGTTCGGAAACTTTGGTCAACAATGATGAATTAAAGGCGATTGTGGAAGCTGATGAATCTCAATCTACAGCTGAGCTGGCAGCAGCTTTTGATGTTAGCATCAAAACAATATTGGTCCATTTGCGACAGATTGGCAAGATAAAAAAGCTTGATAGGTGGGTGCCCCACGAACTTAACGATCGCCAGCGCAACGTACGCGTCGAGACTTGCCTTGCGCTGCTTAACAGGCACAGAAATGAAGGAATTTTGAACCGAATTGTTACGTGCGACGAAAAATGGATTCTTTTTGACAATCGAAAGCGCTCAGCAAGTTGGTTAGATCCTGGTTCGGTACCAAAGCAATGTGCAAAACGAAAAATGACCCCTAGAAAGGTGATGGTCACAGTTTGGTGGTCTAGTGCTGGTGTGATTCATCATAGCTTTTTACAAAACGGCGAGAGCATTACTGCAGATGTGTACATTGAAGAACTGACCACAATGATGGCGAAACTCGAACGTCTGCAACCAGCTTTGGTCAATCGGTCGTCTCCACTGCTAATTCACGACAACGCGCGACCCCATACTGCACAACAGACCGTCTCTAAGCTGCATGAGTTGGGTTTGGAAGCTCTCCCTTATCCGCCATACTCACCAGATCTTGCGCCTACCGACTATTACTTTTTCCAAAATTTGGACAACGTTTTAGGGGGAAAAAAATTCAATTCCCGAGAGGCAGTACAAAACGCCTTTGAAGAGTTTGTTGTCTCCCGTCCTGCTGATTTTTTCAAGAAAGGCATCCATAAACTGCCATAGCGTTGGCAAAGATGCATTGATTGCAGGGGTGATTACTTTGAATAAAAGAAATAAATAAGTTCGAAAAAAAAATACTTTAACTTTTTTCAAACAAAACGGCAATTTCATAGGTAAAGACCTAATATTTTACCAACTCCTTCTCTCATATATGTTTGTTAAATTCGTGTCAACTTGGCACGCCGTTCCTCACCGCACCGCACCTGAACGTTCATTGGTTGCATGTTGATCGTCGGCTGTCTCAACCAAAGAGTGTATAACAATTGAAGGGTTGAGAATAAAAAGGATTTAACTGACAAATTGACAGTTTCGAGAAAATTTACTTTAAACGTCAACGGCGTCATTTTAATGTAGAGTGCTTATAAGGTAATAGAAAAGGTTTATGTAAGTTTCAGTTGCTTGAAAATGTTTTAATTCTATTTAAAATTACTAAATATAGTACTAATTCATACAATTACTGTAAAAATATAATATAATAAAATAAATATAGTAATGTTTTTATGCTAAGCAAACTGTATTCCTGTGACAGATAAACCATTTTTAGACTCAAAATCTCGAGATTTAAGCCTCATTTCGGTATTTTGAGAATGTATTATTGAAGATAATTTCACGCTGAATCCAACGATACCCATAAGTCATTTTGTCAAAAAAATCAGTTATTATAGCGATCCCTAGTGGTACCACCCCGCGCACCCCGATTCCATGTCGGCGTTCAAGTCGCGTGCGTGAGCGGCGCCTTCGCCAACTCAGTCACACATAAAGTCTCAACGCGAGCGCGTGCGACCTGCGCACCGACCAACCCGCTCCGCCGCGCGTAATATTGCTCTGTTTCTTTATGTAATTTTTTCGTATATAAACGATTTATAGTGGAAGTGCGTGTTTTCCTTGCCATCCTAGGACCACCCCCGCTATAACTGGCGCCTAACGTTGGAGCGGAAATAGAACATTTGAAACATTTTAAAGCATACGCGAGTGTCGGTTCGCGGTATTTTTGCGGGTCGCCTATGTTCCCAAAAGTAAATAGCGATAGGGGCGCGGGTGCGGGACGCGCGGAAGTTCGTCTGGTACAGGCGTCACAGTGCTCGTGTGTCATGAGGCGAGTTCCTTGTATATCGAACTTGAGTGTTTTTGTTGCGGTAAAAAAAGTCGTGGACGTTTTTTTAACTAATTGTGCGTAGACTAGGTCTATTGTTTCGCACTGTGAACACTAAAGTTTGTACCTTTTCGAGTGCGTAGGCAAGGAAGGGCCTATTGTTTCGCGCTGTGAATTTTGTTTGTTAAACATTTCGTGTGCAGTACCGTAGGCTGCGGCTACGGTTTATTTTTCCGCACAGTGAACTTGTAAAGTGAACACTAAAGTTATTACCTAGTAGGCGTAGGCAAAAATGGCCTATTGTTTCCCCGCTATGGACAGTGTTTTAGTGTTAGATTTTTGTTAGTGCGCTAACATTATCTATTGAACATTCATTGCGTACTTAGTACCTAAAGTTAGGTCACGTATAACTCACTTATAACAATAATATTATTTATAAAACAATAACACTTTTAGAACTTAAAGGTCGTGTTTTTAGTGAATTTTAATTTTGTTGTGACCTAACGGTTGTGTGGACTGTGGACTATTATTTTTTCGTCAAGTTAGTGTTTAATTTCGTTTGTGACCTAACGGTTGTGTGGACTGTGGACTATTATTTTTTCGTCAAGTTAGTGTTTAATTTCGTTTGTGACTTAACAGTTGTGTGGACTGTGGACTATTATTTTTTCGTCAAGTTAGTGTTTAATTTCGTTTGTGACCTAACGGTTGTGTGGACTGTGGACTATTATTTTTTCGTCAAGTTAGTGTTTAATTTCGTTTGTGACCTAACGGTTGTGTGGACTGTGGACTATTATTTTTTCGTCAAGTTAGTGTTTAATTTCGTTTGTGACTTAACAGTTGTGTGGACTGTGGACTATTGTTTTTTCGTTAAGTTAGTGTTACGCATCACTCCGAAATGGTGAATACGAGATCGCGCGCTCCCGCGAGCTTGCCATGCGATGGGGCTGCGCCGCCAGCGGCGCCGCTTGCGCAGGACAGTCTGAGGACTGGTCCGCGTGACGATTTCTCCGGGGACGCGTATCAAAGCGCGCCGTCGACACCACCTCTGACGAGCAGTCTGGGGACTAGTCCGTACGGGGATCACGGAGCTGCTGCCACTGCTGCGACTATGGCGAGCGTACCGCCTGCTGCGGGTGCGCCTGTTGCCGCTCCAGCCGTGTTGATGACGAATGATCAGCTGATGCTACTTTTAAACAGGCTAAGTAGAGAGCCTTCGGTGAGTACATTACATTCTCACAATATCTCCGCGAGTTTTGCGAAATGTACTTCACGCTTCGACGGAGAAGAATCTTCTGATGTTGTCGCATTTATAGATGCTATTGAGACATACAAACAGTGTACTGGGGTGGAGGATGACATCGCATTGAGAGGATTGTCCATGCTTTTGACCGGACTGGCCGCGACCTGGTGGCAGGGGGTCAAGGCTGCCACTGCTACATGGCCAGAAGCGGTTGAATCTTTAAAGTGTACATTTGGACCGCGACTTCCACCTCACCTTATCTACCGGAAAATATTTGAGAGAGAACAACGTGAACAGGAATCTACAGATTTGTTCGTGTGTCACCTCCGCGCTTTAATCGCTCAGCTGCCGCCGTCTTCATTACCTGAGAGCGTTCAACTGGATATGGTGTATGGCCTATTACATCTTAACATACGTGAAAGGGTACCGCGCACACAGTTTTCCTGCTTTGGAGAGCTGCTCACATGTGCTAGAAGGGTGGAGGACGTTTTAAAAGAAAGTCGTCCTAGCGTCCCTGCGTCGACATCCATGAAACCAGTGAGCCACCCTAATAAGAGACGAGTTCAGTGTGCGTATTGCAAGAAATTCGGCCATGTAAGAGATGAATGCCAGCGGCTGAAGGATAAGACTAATAAGGACGACGGCGGAAGCGCAAGCGAAAGGAAGCCAGTGGTCACCTGTTTCGGATGTGGAGCACCCGGTGTTATCCGTTCAGCTTGCCCGACATGTAAAGTGAAGAAAACGGTTGCGTCCGCATTTCAATCGGTGTCCGCGAGTTCTGTTACGCTAGATCCGCGAGTGAGACCAGTGATAGATGTGTCTATTTATGGTGAACACGGACGTTTGTTGATAGATACCGGAGCGAAACATTCGATAGGTAGCGTTAGTTTAAAAGCGCATTTAGTTAAGAACGGTCATAAGTTTGAAAATGTATTCACGGAACTAAAGTATGCTGACGGACGGGTCTGCGCTCAATATTGTCCCGTAGCGCACGTCGATGTAACGGTGCGAGGGGTGGTACTAAGTATTAACTTTATAATGTTACCGCAGGCCTCGGAAAGCTTACTCGGGATGAATTTTATTCAGCAAGCAGGCCTGGTACTTGACTTCGATGTAGGGACGTGGTCTATGAGAGGCGATCGGACACCTCAACCCATATGCTTCGAGCAATTAGCCCTTCAGGCATCTGTAGTCTGCGCGTCAGTGGTACTCCGCGAGGACGAGGGTTCTCACTTGGCTCTGGAGGAGCGAAGCCGATTGTCCCAGCTCCTGGATACTCATCAGGATATTTTCGCGCTAGGGGGAGGTCCGACTCCGTTCGCAGTACACCGCATTGACACTGGAACTGCTGCTCCAATAGCGGGACCGCCGTATCGAGTTTCACCAGCTAAAAAGGAGATTATACGAAAAGAGCTGGATAAGATGCTCGAAGAAGGAGTCATTGAAGAAGCTGACTCCGAGTGGGCTGCACCTGTTGTTTTGATTCCCAAAAAGGGGAATGAATATAGATTTTGCGTGGA
The DNA here is from genome assembly GCA_905220475.3 of Ennomos fuscantarius. Taxonomy (NCBI): domain Eukaryota; kingdom Metazoa; phylum Arthropoda; class Insecta; order Lepidoptera; family Geometridae; genus Ennomos; species Ennomos fuscantarius. Next base: position 4,676,141 of record HG992026.1, on the reverse strand, counting down.
TTATCGAAAATTGAATAATGTTACCAAGACTGATAAATATCCTTTACCGGTTATTGACGAGCTTCTGAAGGCCACTAAGCCTAACTGCGTGATGTCTACTATTGATTTGAAATCAGGCTACTGGCAGCTGCAAGTTCATCCAGATGATCGCCCGAAGACGGCGTTCACCTCGCCGTTCGGAACATTCCAATTTTGCCGTATGCCCTTTGGCTTAAAAAATGCGCCGGCAACATTTCAGCGGTTGATGGACAGGGTGAGAGCAGGTTTAAAAGACGTGTGTGTTCTGGCTTATCTCGATGATATTCTGGTAATTTCTGAAGACCTGGATCACCACCTGGAAGATCTGCAGCAGGTCTTTGAGCGTCTCCGCCTATTTAAGCTGCGTGCTAATAGAGAAAAGTGTGTCTTCGCGAGGGAGAAAGTCACATACTTGGGACACGTTGTTACAGCTCAGGGGATTGAACCAGATCCCTCGAAGGTGGAGGCAATCGCGAACATGAAGCCACCGACGAATTTAAAGGAGTTGAAGACTTTTTTGCAAACCTGTTCCTGGTTCCGCAAATTCATCGCTCAGTTTTCGGCCGTTGCTCGTCCTCTGACGGATTTGACGAAGAAGAACCGACGTTGGATATGGGGGGAGGAAGAAAACAAGGCTTTTGAAGAATTGAAGTTGCGACTATCGACAAGCCCTGTACTCCGCCAACCAACGTTTGATGAACCCTTCATTCTACGTACTGATGCTAGTGCGTTTGCATTGGGAGCCGTTTTAATGCAAGGACCGAGCCCTACGGAAGAAAGACCTATTGAATACGCTAGTAGGTTGTTGACTCCAGCTGAGCGTAATTACCATACCACTGAGCGAGAAGCTTTAGCGGTGGTATGGGCACTGGAGAAGTTTCGTGGGTACGTTGAAGGTTCACGCGTTCAGATTGCCACGGATCACCAGCCTCTAAAGTGGCTGCTTTCATTGAAGACGCCTAGTGGCCGCTTAGCCCGATGGGCGATGAAAATACAATCCTATGATCTTGATATTGGATACACTCCTGGCCGCATAAATGTAGTCGCAGATACGCTCAGTCGCCCCGTCATTGACGAAGTAATGGACCAAACCACGGAACCTTGTGCTATCTGCCCTGTAGTGGTTGACTTGCCGCGACGAGGGCCAGCGGAGATCCGGGACGCCCAGCTGGCTGACCCTGAACTAAGCCAGATAATAAAGGATTTTGAAGATACTGATAACTCTGAATCTGCCATTCGTTGGACGGACCGAGGGTACTATTTGTCGCAAGGTGTTCTATATCGCTGCGATGGAGATGGTGAGTCTGAGGAACCCCAACTGGTTGTACCAGAATCCCTTCGCGACGAATTAATGAAGGAGCTTCATGATGCACCAACGGCTGGACACCTGGGTCTAGAGCGAACTTTAAAGAAAATCAAAAGTAGATACTATTTTAAGAATATGAGATCATATGTAGCTCATTATCTAAAGACTTGTGACGAATGCCAAAGGTATAAAGCGACTAATTTAAAGCCTGCAGGGCTTCTTCAGACGCCGGTGCCGCATCAGCGATTTGAGGTCTTAGCAATGGACTTGTTTGGTCCTCTGCCGGAAGGACCTAAAGGTGAAAAATGGATCCTACTCGTGGAAGATACTACGAGCCGTTGGGTGGAGTTGTTTTCGCTGCGTGATTCTAGTGCAGAGGTCTGTGCCAAGATACTCATAGAGGAAATTTTCCTCCGTTACGGACTTCCCCGTCGTGTTATTTCTGACAATGGAAGCCAGTTTGTGTCTGCGGTAATGCAGAAGGCTATGTTCGTGTTTGGGGTGCAGCAGTCGCTAACTCCCGTATACCATCCGGAAGCTAATCCAGCTGAGCGCAAGAACCGTGAGTTGAAACAGCTCCTCGCCATATTAGTTGGATCAGAGCATCGTCGCTGGCCTGAACTATTGCCGTCGGTTAGATTCGCACTTAACAGCGCACACAACATCGGGACAGGACATTCTGCTGCGTATCTGACGTTTGCGCGTGAGATGCGATGTCCATTAGACGTGCACACTGATTTAAGAGCTGTAGTAGTGGAAGAGAATTTCATACCACAGATCACTCCTTACTTGAAAGATTTTGCACGGATTCTTGTTTCTGTTAAACGACGAGTGGAAGAGCAGCAAGACATACGAAAGACTGCCGGAGATCAACATCGTCGCGATGTGTCCCCATACAAGCAGGGAGACCTGGTTCTCGTGGACACCCATTTTTTGAGCAACTCAGGTAAAGGCTTCACCAAGAAGTTTGCTCCGCGTCGTGAGGGTCCGTATCGCGTTTCAAGGGTTATTAGTCCCACGACCTTCGAGGTAGTCGATTCCGAAGGAGGAGTTCGCGGAAAGTACCACGCCAGTGCTTTGACGTTGTACAAGGGTGGGGATAGCGTTATTAGGCATCCGCGACGACGAGGGCGACCGGCCAAGTCACGGCCGAGCCGGCCTGGTGACTTGGAGGGGGAGGATATAGCGATCCCTAGTGGTACCACCCCGCGCACCCCGATTCCATGTCGGCGTTCAAGTCGCGTGCGTGAGCGGCGCCTTCGCCAACTCAGTCACACATAAAGTCTCAACGCGAGCGCATGCGACCTGCGCACCGACCAACCCGCTCCGCCGCGCGTAATATTGCTCTGTTTCTTTATGTAATTTTTTCGTATATAAACGATTTATAGTGGAAGTGCGTGTTTTCCTTGCCATCCTAGGACCACCCCCGCTATATTATATCCTTTTTATTCTCACCTCTTCAATTGGCATGAGCTTTTAAACTTTAGTACCGCTCGTGCGTCGAGCTCGTGAACGGGCGCTGCTTGCGGGAGCTGGTCTGCTCGTGGTGTATACGCATATAGAAATAAAGTAATTGATAATCCTGATACTTACAGTGTTCAAAAAAAATTTAAGAATAAAATTATATAAAAAAAAATTATATATAAGTCCCTCCTGTATTGATTTTGTTAAAAATAATAATAATACAAGTAACAAATGTGTAGGTAGTATATTAAAAAAGATTACGGACCCAGGAGTCTGTGGTAAAGCAGCATAAAAAAATAAAATAAAAACTTTAGTACAAACGGACATTAGTCTTATGCCCGTTTGTGCTAAAGATTCACAGCTCCTAACTTCGCACTTATTTCTCTGTGATATACCCAAATGTATTGTCTAATTATATATCTATAAGTATGTCATAGAGGGAAAGCGAAATAAAAAAAGAAAAGGGAAATAAAATACTATAACATGTGGCCTCATTTCTAATCCAATTTAAAAAAATTGTCGGTACAATATGGTAAATATTCGTCTGTAGCGAAACAAAACCCGCACGGCTTCAAAACAAATCGTATGTCTGTCCTCGAACAGGCTCACAGAAATAAAATAAGCTCTCTTTTTCTCTATTTCTTCTTTGGAAATATATCAAGAAAGAGCTCGACAGAGATCGATAACACGGTACAAAATTCAAAAATCTGCTTCCATCAACACAAATTCCTAACTTCTCCAGGTGTAGAACCGAACGCGCCCCTAGTGCAGTGGTTCTGGGAAGTGATGGAGGAACTTTCAGGAAGCGAACGCGCATTGTTCCTGCGTTTTGTATGGGGACGCACGCGGCTACCGCGCGCTCCTCAAGATCCAAGGCAAAGGGACTTTGTACTCCAGGTAATACAGAACTCTTATATCTTCTAGTCTGGGGTGATACGTAATGTTTGTGGCTCCACGTGTCGATAGAGACGCGTTTGTAGCTCGCTTCAGCTGACCTAATGATGTGAAAGCATCTTCGGAGATAAATATTTAGAGCCACATCCTCGCAATATGAATGAATTGAATGAATGAATGATTTATTTGTAAAAACTTAGCCTGTAACATATGGTGTATAAGACAGTCGTGGTTGTGATACTGTAATGATATTTTTTAGATTACCTTTTGTATAAAACAATGAATGTATGTAGGTACCGTTCGACAATTTGTTCATTCAGCATTAAACAATATGGGTGAGTTGTCAATGCGCGCTAAAGTCTAGATATCATTCATTTATTGAATGAATCCTAAACTTAGGCACCTATCCATGACAGAGCATTGCTCTGTAATATGGACTTACGTTTAAAAAAAACTACTTTTAATAAATATAATTCAGTTTTATTAGCGTGTTGATTATTTATTCGCAGGTGCTAGATAAGTACCAACCACCGGATCATTTCCTACCGGAGAGCTACACTTGTTTCTTCCTTCTCAAGATGCCAAGATACTCATGCAAGTCTGTACTGAGAGAGAAATTGAGGTAAGATCCTACTAAGCCTCTCACTAATAAACACCGTGTAACAGTGGAATAGCTACTTAGTGTTGTCTGTTGATTTATCTTGACCCATTTCGAACCTGACTTAGTAGTATTAGATGTACATAATTTTAGATTGGCCCATGCAAAACCGCAGGCATGGACTAACGCGATATAATATTATTTTCGTACCCAGGGTTTAAATTAATTTAGCAACAAATTTCAATAAAATCAGGTCGGCCATTTAGTCAGACATTTTTCAATTTTTTTTTTTTATAACTGCCGTTAGACCACTATCTCACCTGATGATATGACAGTTTAGCATACTATGGAACTATGGAAGATTATCTATCTATTTATTTAGGATATCTATTTTGTTACTAGCTGCGCCCTGCGGTTTCAACCGCGTGTTGATGAAAAACGTTCTAAAATTTTTCTTTCATAAGAACCTACTAACAATAATAAACACAACAAAAAAGTATTATCGAAAATGTTCCATCCGTTCACGCGTGATGCGATGATCAAGGGAACCAGAGATTTATTTTTATATAATAGGTCTTTACCTATGAAATTGCCGTATTGCAGTACAGACTTTTTCAAACAAAAAAAAGTTTTGATTGGCTATGAATTCTAAATTCAAATTAATTTTGTTTAAAAAATATGACATTCTATTTACAATATTAGTCTTTTGTTTATTGATTAGCGTTGTATTTTCATTACATTTCAACATTTTTCCTCATAATGGATACTTTGAAATTTCGTGTAATTATGGAATATGAGTTCCGTCGTGGCACCAACGCGGCACAAACGACACGTAACATCAACGACGTTTACGGAGAGAACTGTACAAACGAACGTACAACCCGTTATTGGTTTGCTCGGTTCCGTTCTGGGAATTTTGACTTGAAAAATGAACCTCGTGGTCGTCCGGAAACTTTGGTCAACAATGATGAATTAAAGGCGATTGTGGAAGCTGATGAATCTCAATCTACAGCTGAGCTGGCAGCAGCTTTTGATGTTAGCATCAAAACAATATTGGTCCATTTGCGACAGATTGGCAAGATAAAAAAGCTTGATAGATGGGTGCCCCACGAACTTAACGATCGCCTCGAGACTTGCGCTGCTTAACAGGCACAGAAATGAAGGAATTTTGAACCGAATTGTTACGTGCGACGAAAAATGGATTCTTTTTGACAATCGAAAGCGCTCAGCAAGTTGGCTAGATCCTGGTTCGGTACCAAAGCAATGTGCAAAACGAAAAATGACCCCTAGAAAGGTGATGGTCACAGTTTGGTGGTCTAGTGCTGGTGTGATTCATCATAGCTTTTTACAAAACGTCGAGAGCATTACTGCAGATGTGTACATTGAAGAACTGACCACAATGATGGCGAAACTTGCACGTCTGCAACCAGCTTTGGTCAATCGGTCGTCTCCACTGCTACTTCACGCCAACGCGCGACCCTATACTGCACAACAGACCGTCTCTAAGCTGCATGAGTTGGGTTTGGAAGCTCTCCCTCATCCGCCATACTCACCAGATCTTGCGCCTACCGACTATTACTTTTTCCAAAATTTGGGCAACTTTTTAGCGGGAAAAAAATTCAATTCCCGAGAGGCAGTACAAAACGCCTTTGAAGAGTTTGTTGTCTCCCGTCCTGCTGATTTTTTCAAGAAGGGCATCCATAAACTGCCACAGCGTTGGCAAAGATGCATTGATTGCAGGGGTGATTACTTTGAATAAAAGAAATAAATAAGTTCGAAAAAAAAAATACTTTAACTTTTTTCAAACAAAACGGCAATTTCATAGGTAAAGACCTAATATATAGATAGTATTAGGATCAATTTTCGTTTGTCAACAGGTATGCCATCCATTTCTGCAAGAGCATAGACACAGATGAATACGCTCGGGTTGCCCTCAGCGCTGCCGAGCGCGTTTCTTCCGAAGAATCTGACTCTGAGGCAGACCCTGTACCCGCCCTTGCTACGGCGCAGCCGTCTCTTTACTCACTCACTAGGGCTCCCACATGGCTATGAAACTAAAAAAGACAGAATGGAAGATGGACGAACACCTATGACGTCAGCGTTGCTATTGGTTGCAAACAGATGGCAACTGCAATAATTCAAATACAGAAAGTATTCTTAAGCAAGAAGAAACTGGGAAAGCTGCTTTGACACAATGGAGTTACTGTATATGACCCCACAAATATAATTTTTAACACATCCAACTTTTAGACTTCATTGAGATGAATAACTTAGTAACGCAAAAGCGATTTTGAAACTTTTCACATAGAAATAGGGTACATTACAAATTATGGATCTCTAATAGAATAATTCATGAGGCTTTTTGGTAGAGACTTCACAAGGCAGAAATATAAAGTTAAATGTTAGTTATGAAGTTCAATGCTGTGTTTTTTATCTTAACGATTGACAGGACAAGTTCGTCGTTCGCCTGATATTAAGCGTGACGGTCAGCTATTAAAGTTGTGCCACTAAGAACCAAATTACAAAGTTTTGTGTGACGGCTTATCTGCGCAGTTTAGACTGTGAGATTCAGGGTCTTACATTCCCTCATTTGTCCAGTACTTTCAATAGCTTCTAACAGGAAGTGGGTACTTTATACAATAGTGTATTAGTGAATTTCACGAAATGTATAATAATAATATACATCTTAATAAAGAGCAGTAGTAAAATATAAAATAAAAACCTTTTCAATTATCTTATACTGAATCTTAAAACGTTTATTTTACCATATCTCGGCATGGAATTAAATCAAGGCCTTGATATTAATTATGATACTGATATTATAATATTATTGGAAATTTATAAGTAGCTTTATAAATAGATACATAGATAGCTTTTGGTTGAAAACTCTACTACCAAGCAATATAATTAATATGGGGATGAATTAGTCATGTCCTGAAACTATCTTCGGTCCACATTAGTAGCCATTAATTATTAAAATATAGGTTGTATTTGTGTCATATAACATATTATAAAACAAACCATAGGTTTAGATTTTGAACTCAAAAACATTATTTATATTTTAACACTAAATGCATGATGCTTGCTTTTGTTATATGTCCAAATAAATATAAATGTATTTTGAGAAATAAAATGTAGTAAACCTGAAATATTCAAATGATTCATAAATTAGCAGAGAACGTTATTCTATTGTAAACTTCGAATATTCTTAAATTACATGATATACTCATGATGATATTTCACATGATAGTACACAATATTTTTATATTAACTTTCACGGGATTTTATAATAACGATTCTTCCTTGTTAAAGCTAATATTTAAGTTAAGGTTATCGAATAATTGTGTGTATTGTCATTATATAACTGACACACCTGGTTTCAGGTAGTAAACAAACCAAAAGTTTTGGATGGCATTCATTCTAATGTCATGTGAACATGTTATTTTGATGTTTTCTAGATCTAGTTGTGTCCGATAGATATATAAGTAAGGCATAACTTGCTCCCTTTTATATAGCATTCCATCCATAGCACTTTGCTTATACAATTTTCTCTTAATCCTAATTATCTGCGGTTATCTGTATTTATGGATGTTTCCATCTTATACAACGAGTGGGGTTCACTGCCATGGTACATTTATATTATGGTATTATATTGATAGGGTTTATTGATCATTGCGCTATTAACGATATTTCACAAGGGATGGAAATATTATATTTGCTTGTATAAATCCAGAATGATGCTCTATGCTATAAATTAAAAAGAGCAATCACCTGTGTTATGGGAAAAGAAGGAATAAAAAAATGGTTGAGAAAATAGGTAGCTTGTTGTTATATATATCTTGTTATAAAATATGAAATCAGAGTGAGAGGTGCATTTTACAGAACCATCATTATAAGGCTAGTCAAAGATATTGCGATAGAAATAAGTTAACACTAAACGGAAATTATGAGCTAAATGTGTATTGAGATGAGTGTAAACGCAAGGGGTATCTAAAGCATAGAATCTTAAATTATTATTTAATAGTTGCTTTGCTAGTATTATTAGATTATTGCCATTTGGTGCTAGTGCTTCACGATAGTATAATAATTTTGTACCAAGAATATTAGTGTGCACAAAATAAATAAATTGAAGCAGACATACAACATCGAGTTTTATTGAGATATGTAGTTGTGAAAATTGGAGATGTTATTCATATCAACAAGCGATGTTGACTTGAAGTTACCAATGGAGTTGTGTCATTTGCTTGTATAATTATCAGTTCTTATCATTTAACACTATTAAAGCACTTTATTTTTCTTATGAATTTTAAATTGCATCTGATATTCTAATAAGAGTAGGCACTGATAATATCTTCCATATATTTCCAACACCAAAGAATTATTTATGATTAAAGTCTTCTGTATATGAGATGACCGTGAGCTATTTTATTATATTATGATTAGTCCAATGCAGCATTATTTATTTTGTACATGCATATAAGTATCAATATAAAGTATTTATTCCAAGAATGATTTTTATTCATCCCTAAAAGAAAACCATCAAAATGTGTCAATTCATCTATAGGATGAAGAGTAGCTTAAAGTTTAGGGGATTAATAAGAAAAGTATGTGGAGTTCACATGATTTAATATGTACTAAATAACTTAAACATTGCCCTTACGGAAATAAAAGTTTAACATGAAGCTAACATAACCAAAATAAGATTACTTCTTTGCTTTAGGTTTTAGGGTGAAGTATAAGATTAACGTTCCCATGACTGCATAGGTTGCTTTGGCCACCTGAAATAATAAAGAATAAGTCAATATAGACCTAAAAATATGTAAATGTGGTTGATAATCTTGTAAAATGAAGACGTTGGCATGATTGAAAGCTGCATACATGGATGTGTGGCCGGCATGTCTTGGATTATGTTCATAAGCAAAACAACACAGGCTCACATAACCTCGAAGGTACCCTAGATAGTTTTACAGTTACTAGTTATGAAATAATATGAAATCACTTTATTAAGACTTACGTTCGCTCTGCCTCTGAGGGTTTGGCTATTGAAGTATTTGGATAGTCCCTTGAGCTGGGATTCATCTACAGAGTCACCTCCGGCCATTCTACAAGAATTAAGATTGACTTTAAAACGAATATCTTCATTCAATTAAAAAACACGGACAAGTAAAATTATGCCTATATAACCATTTATGCAAGAAATTAGCGAATGATAAAAGAAGAATTACCTTAAATTTTTATATTTTATGGATTACGTAAAAGCAAAGCAAGTAGTTTAGCTGTCAACTAACAAATTCAAATGTCATGTCAGTTTCAGTCAACTGGGTTTTTTTTATATTTTAGCTCCACACTTTTGTGTATTTAGCCAGTGTCAAGTAATTGATAATTTATCAAGTTAATGATTTTCACGCAAATATGTGTCAAGTACTCAAGTCACAGTCGAAGTCATCAAGGCCAGTCATAGTCAAGTCAAAATCATACTCCTAGTAAAGTGGTGGCAGGAGTTTTGGCGGGAAAGCGAAAAAGATTCCGTCACCGCATCGCATTGTATTATTTTCGAAAACTTGTGTTATTTTCAGTGTTAGTGCATAAAATTGGTGACTTAGATTGGTTACAACAGACAGCACAGAAATAATACTAGTAGGAAATGTCGAATGACTAGAATCTAAAATCCCTGTGAATCCGAATGACAAAGAGTACTAGGTGCGCTTACATTATTACCTAAGTATAGGTACATTAACCCCTCCCAGTTTCACTTCGAGCAAAGAATATGATGTACTACTTACCGATCTTGCGCTGGCTATAATGATTTATTAAAATCTCTCCATTATATTATACTTTCTTAGGTTTCTTCGACTTAAAGCATTTATGATATACGTAATAGAGAGCGCAGAGGCTCATTGTTGCTTTAGCTGTCTGAAATGAAGTGAATCAATATTTGCTAAACTTTTTATTAGGTAGGTAAATTGGGCTTGAGTAAGTATTAGATACCTACGCATAACGTATATGCTACCGGCAATCTAATGGTGTTCTATACAATACCTAGTGATGAAATGCATATCACACTGATATTATATGTAATTCTATTTTCTACATTTTTATTATTGGTGTCAATAAAGCGTTTTGTATTGTATTGTATTATAACGGCGAATGTTTGTATGTGTGTATGTTTGTTACTCCTTCACGCTCAAACGGCTGGAAAATGGAGGATTTGGATGAAATTCGGTGCCAAGATAGCTTATACACTGGATTAACATATAGGCTACATTTTATCCCGGAAAAGAGAAATTTTCCGGTGGGATGAGCAAATAATTAAAATACTTTTTATCCGCGGGTCAAACCGCAAGGCGCAACTAGTTAAGAATAATGTTGTCTATTACATAGATAGATAGTAGGTGATGAATGACTTGATATTTATGAAAATATTTGTAGTTTACACACAGTACTTGTAGTTTTTTGGTAAGTACAGGTAGTGGCACGTAAGTTTAGCGCTGAGCGAAATGTGGAGGGGATAGCTGCGCATGGGTACAGTCGTGAACAGAATACAATTATAACTATAATTAATAAAATCATATCAATCATATTACATCTATCACTGAGCGAAACTTGGAGGATAGTAGGTACTGTCGCGCCCGCAAACATTAATAAATAGTTAAAAAGTCTCGCATAGCTTGTAACAGGTCATTTTTTACTATTCAAGATTAACCACTTTTTCTTAATTTAATTCAGTCAATGAAGAAACGACTTCCATACAAAGTTGATCATGTGACAGAGTGATGAAGTTTAGAACGCGACTGTACAGTCAGAAGTCCGCGGAGCGTCGTATGTCGCGAGGGACGGAATACGTGGACTTTCCATTGAATAACGAGGTATATTATTATAATTTATATCAATATTGACCCCGACTGCATTTCTGCGGATGTGGGTTTACTATTATAAAATAATATTGTAATAACTTACATTAGCTCGTCCCCTAATGGTTTGGCTGTTAAAATAACGGCTTATTCCTTTCAGACTAGGATCATCGTCAACTCCATGACCTGCCATAGCTTAATATAAATTTTTATGCAAATATGTATATTAAATAAAAAATTTAACCTTCCAAAAATTGACAGGCATAAATCACTTCACTTTTACCTACTCTATGCCAAAGAAAATATATTCACCTCAGTTCACCACTAACAAGTTCATTGTGAAATGTTTATGGAAACAGGTATTATACCTACTTACATACCCTCCTTCTTCCAATCCTCGATTATGCCGATGCCTGCTATCTCGATCTCAATAAACTTGAGCGACTTCAAAATTACTGCATAAGGTTTATTTTAGGTTTACGAAAATATGACCATGTCTCACACTTTCGCGCTAAACTCAAGTGGCTGCCAATACGTCTTCGCCGGAATACTCATATCCTTTCTCTTTTATATAACATACTGTTTAATCCATTAACCCCTCTCTATTTAAAGGAACGATTTAACTTCTGGCACAACTCACATCAGCGTAACCTTAGATCAACAGAAAATCTTTCACTAAAAATGCCTATTCATACTTCTTCTTTTTATGACAAATCTTTTTCTGTACAGGCCGTACGCCTTTGGAACGCGCTTCCAATTCCAACCAGACAGGCGCAGTCGTTGGCCATATTTAAATCCAGCGTTAAAAGTTTTTACGCTCTTCCCCTTGGACCTCGGAACCGTGTAGACGTGGAGAAGCACTCTATTTTATTTTTAATTTTAATTGTGTAATTTCTCAAACTTTATTTGGCGCGAATAATAGAAGACCATAACCAGTGAGGAGCTCTTCGCCCGACATTCAAGCACTGGATCGGAACCTGCACCGCGACGCGCACACATGGACGTGTTGATACTGCGTATACGCAAGTAAGCTCCGCCCACCTGCCCCACACCATTGAGTAAACCTAGAACGTTGTATGACGTATCGCCTCAGCCGCGTGCTTCTCGCTCGCTCCTGCCTTAGCAGCTCGGCCGGACCGGTTTTTGTTCAACTGTCCGCACTACCTGTTAGCCTAGTCCTCCTTGCCTCCGCCGCCGCCAGGCAGCCCCAGGCACTGGCGCGTGCTATACACATAACTCTATATCACTATATCTACCGTAGCGCTGGCGGCGCGCCGCAACGGCCGTTCGTTTGCCTGCCGCTTTGACAGTAAATATATTATGCAGGTCGAGCACTCGCCACAGTCTTCGCCGCTTCCATCTGCTTTCGCAACGCCTATACATCACTACCCTTCTGACTCCAACGTGTCTGAAATTGGCCAGGACGCTGCAATGAGTACCGCCTCTTCTTGTAGTAATGTTACGTCACGAAACGTTCCAAAACGGAAGCGCTGCGACACGGATGACATCAGTAAGACCCAAATGATGGAGATGTTCGCTGCACTACAACAACGACAGGATGACAAATTCGATATAATTTTGAACTCCATTAACGACGTTAAAATATCTGTGGATTGCATGTCTACTAAATATGAGGAGGCACTACAAAGAATTCACTTTTTGGAAGAAGAACGAAAATCTGATAAAACCTTCATTCAGCAACTACAAAGTCAGGTTGAAATGCTGCAGCACAATGCACGTTGCACTAGCATTGAGATAAGAAATATTCCACAAAAAGAAAAAGAATCGAAAGATGATCTACTAAAAATAATTAGCACCACAGCTGAGGTGCTCAACATACCGTTCCAAAGCTTGGAAATCAAGGATGTATATCGCATCAACTCAAAGGCGGCAATCAAACCTATTATAGCAGACTTCACCACAGTTTTGTTGAGAGATAACTTCTTGAGTTCCGCTAAAAAATTTAACAATCAACATAAGAATCAAAAATTGAATACCATGCATATTAATGCTAACGGACCGAGTAGGCCGGTGTACATATCGGAAAATCTCACGGAGAACGAACGACGCCTTTATTACCTTGCACGTGAATTTGCTAAGAACAATGGATATGCTTTCTGTTGGACGTCCTTTGGCCGTATATTCCTACGCAAACAAGAAGGTTCGCCGCACACACGTGTCAAAAGCGAAAGCGACCTGTGCAAGCTGCAAGACAAATGACTGGGCCTGAAGTATATAAATGAAACTCTTATTTTTACCTGTGCTAGATTTAAAAGTATATTCTTGCTTTTTATTTTATTCATGGTATACAGCTGGTGCAATGTTATTATGTTAGGTAATAATTTAGAATATTATTGTAGTCACATATACCCCAGCCAGCTAATCTTCAACACACCGTTGTTTATAGAAACTGTAACACGACCATCACCTACCCTCACAACACAAAAAATTACACACTTATCAAACACAAACAACACAACGCCTAGGCCTTTCTATACTTATTATTACTATATATTACCAAACTTACACTATTATTCTTCTAAAATAAATTATAATAAAATACAAACCGTTCTCATTATAACGTACTGCTTTTATTGGTTGAATAGATTAGTTCGCTACATCCATAACCTTTGGCACACTAGTCTGTTAGTAAAACATACGGAACAAAAAAACAAATTTGCCTGGTTAAAGACACTGCATTATTTAAAACAATTTACTTCATTGTATACTGCGTTTTGTTCTGTCATTGAACATCCAATTGCTAACTTTACGACCCATCGAAATGTTTACTGGCTAAATTTAACTGACTTTTTAAAGTTCATTACACTTCACCGGGGCGCAGGCGCACGCGCCGGTGGATGTTATGTAACAAAAGCAATTTACTCCTTATTTCACGTCGTCTTACACAAATGTATCCTCACGGCTATACCAACCTGTGAAATAGTCTTAGATTTCTACAATTTATCTGTTACCTACGCGACTAATAACTGTGAATGCCCAGAATTGTTTCCTATGAGTTGTCTAATAATCAACTGTTGTCAGTGCAATAATGTTAATCTTCATCATAGTAAAATACACAGGAGTTACTGTGTTGACAAAAAAAATATGTTATTATGATAGAACAATCTGACTTAATTGAAAGCATTGACAACACAACACTGATTGACAACTTTAGGGTAGGTGCGGCAGAGGAGTGTAGGGATAGATTAGGTGATTATTTGAACCAAATTACAGTAATTACGCAAAATATAAGAAGTGTTCACAAAAATTTTGACCAATTTTTATTATTTTTAAGTAGACTAAAATTTCTTCCAGATTTAATTATACTTACAGAATGCTGGATAAATGACACTTTTACCAAAATTAATTTAGACAACTATAACTGCTACTCATCTACCTTACTCAGAAACCAGAATGATGGATTAATTGTATTATCTAAGGTAGGATTAAATATTGAAATTAACGAACCCGCGTTTAATGACGCTAACTGTCTAGTGATAAATCTGGGTTCTGAATTAAGTATCATAGCAATATATCGTACCCCATCAATACGTGACACAACTAGGTTTTTGGAATCTCTTGAAAATACTATTACTACTGTCTCTAGTAATTCTTGTATCATAACGGGTGACATAAATATCGATATTACAATGAGCTCATCTGACTCCAGGTCTCATGACTACATTGAACTCACTGCTCACCATGGATTCATTCCAGGTCATACCTTGCCAACACGTGGCCCAAGTTGTTTAGATCATGCACTTATAAGATCTAAACTAACGGGACGTGTTATTGTCTGTGACTCTGGCATCACTGATCATGAAACTGTTCTAATAGGTATTGATAAGAATAACATTATAAATTGCCCCTCTAAACCTAAAGTAATGACTAAACTAAACTATGTGAACATAATTGCCTACCTCGAAAGCATAGACTGGTCTAAATTCTACTTAGAAACAGACGTCAACCTTGTGACCAATCTATTAATTAATCATATCATTTTTGCTATCAGAGAAAATACATCTAGAAGAAAACTGCGTAGTTCTGAAGTCATAACTAAACCATGGATGACTTCTAAGCATGTGAATTGCGTAAGGCATAGAGACACCTTGCATATGAAGGCCAAAAAGTATCCTAAAAACGAAGCCTTGCAAAACAAATATAAGATTTATCGAAATCACTGTCACTTGTTACTCCAAAACCGAAAGAACAAACATGAATCTGATCAAATTATTGCTAACAAAGACAATAGTAGAAAGTTATGGACTACTATTAAGGAAATTTGCAACATTAAGGAAAATAAATCAGGTCCAAGTGATCTTCTTAAAATTCAACCAAATCCTAGTGACTCTCTAAATGCGGTAAATTACTTTTTTTCATCGATTGGACTTGACCTGGCTCAGGCTACCCTTTCACGGTTGCATAAAAATGAGGCGCAGTTAGCCAACTCTATTACTGTTGACAAATCACCTTCTAATTCTCTATTTATGTCTCCAACTGATGAAATTGAAATTAACAAGATAATCTCAGGCCTTAAATCTCGGTCTGCCCCAGGCTGTGATGAAATCAGTAACGAGTTTCTAAAATGTACCAGGCACATATTATCCTCTCGGATTTCACATATATGCAACCTGAGCATGTCGTCAGGTGTAGTTCCAGGCTGCTTTAAAATAGCAGACATCTGTCCCATTTTCAAGTCTGGCAGCACCTCAGTCACCTCTAATTACCGCCCAATATCATTGTTATCTTCCTTATCAAAGATACTGGAAAAGGTAGTGAATAAACGCCTTCTAGGTTTTCTGGAGACAAACAACATCCTGTCCCCTAATCAATTTGGTTTTAGGTCGAACAAATCGACTGAGGATGCTGTTATTGACCTGACTGATCAAGTGTCTAAGAATCTTGACTTGAGCCGCAACTGCATAGGTGTATTTCTGGATTTGGCCAAGGCATTTGACACCGTGTCTTGGCCTATCCTCCTTAGAAAGCTGGAGCTTCTTGGAGTCCGGGGAACCTCATTAAATTGGTTCAGTTCCTACTTAAGTGACAGAAAGCAAAGAGTACGCATCTTAAACCACCACAGCGACTATGCTTCTGTCTCAATCGGTGTTCCCCAGGGAAGCGTGCTAGGTCCAACACTTTTTCTGGTTTACATCAATGACCTCTGCCAACTAAAAATCAACCAGGCCAATATTTATACATTTGCTGACGATACAGCAATTATTTTTCATGGTGACAATTGGGAAGAGGTCATTGATACAGCACAAAGGGGGCTTTCACAAGTAGCACACTGGCTTGAAAACAACCTGCTAACATTGAACGTAAGCAAAACCAAATATATGACTTTCCGAATCTCAAAGCGAACACACCCTAGTTCTGTCAATTTAAAACTACATTCATGTGCACCAACAAACAACCAAATTTGTGGTTGTCCTGAATTAGAGAGAGTTGATCACATTAAATACTTAGGCATCACAATAGATCACCAGTTAAACTGGGAATATCAAATAAATACTCTTTGTGGCCGACTCCGAAAGTTAACTCATATATTCAAAAGGTTGGGTTCTGTAGCAGATCCGGGTACTCTAAAATTAGTATATCAAGCCCTGTGCCAATCCGTACTCAACTATTGCATAGCTTGCTGGGGATCTGCAACTAAAACTTTATTTATGAAAGTTGAAAGAGCACAACGAGCTCTTATAAAAGTGGCCTACAAAAAGCCGTTCAGGTTTTCCACAGACCTGCTTTACGAAGAGACCAAATATCTTCGTGTGCGGCAGCTGTATATTCTGGCGGTAACACTACGGTTTCATAAAACAGCACTAATGACAGTCTCCCAACCAACTAGATCTTCGCGTCGTAATACCTGGGTAGCTCCTCGCACCAAGACCCTGCAAGCGCAACGAGCCTTTTCTTTTAAAGGACCGCACCTATATGAGCGCTTGGATAAAACCATCGGAATATTAAAGACGTCCCGATTTATCTGCAAAGTCAGGATTAAGGCCTGGCTCTCCACGCTGGGCTACAATGACACGGAAAACATACTAAAAATAATCAAATAACATTAAGGGGCCTGTTCCTACACCAGCTGGTGGATTTCGGTGCGGGATATGATGTTACTGTTTGTACTCCTCAAAAAGTTAAAGCCACTTTTAGCACTGGATGTAAAACTTATATTCTGCTAGAGAATTGCCAGCGGGTGGTCTGGACCAGGCCCCATATATAAGATATAAATTATTTATACATCAACTTGATTACTCCCACTACATAGATCCGTAAATATCACTAGAGCTAGAACGCGACTATAATGGGCAATGAACAACAAATCAAATTCCCAATGTCTTCAAAGTCTCACTGTTCCACCTTGACATTGAAGTATATAAAAGCAAATTAATAAACTAGAACGGTACCACACAGCTATAATTAACAACTGTTACAATTATTTGAGTAAATATTTTTTACTCCTATATGTATATTGTATGAACCTAAATATATATATATATATATATTATGTGTATTATTTATATGCAATATAACTTTTTTTGTATAGTATTATTATAATTTTTCTCATTTTAATATTGAAACTGGCCTGATAAAAAATAAACAGTCTCATGCATACTCTAACCTCACTTACCCTCAACAAATCATATTACACACACACACACACACTCACACAAATACAACACGTGCATACATACCTAATCCTCATTCTTCCTTACAATCTCGTACTATGGTTTTGTTGTAATTCCGTACGTTGATACACTTGATTGCTGGTTTGTAACCGATTGAAGTAGAATTTTGGATTTGTTTGTTTCAATATGCAGTCAAAGAAAATGATTATTTTTTTTTTCCTCTTTTTAAGTGTACCTACTACATTAAATACGTATAAATTAGTCTACCCCTATTCTTAAGTTTTTTTTATATAAATTGGAAGAGACTGAATCCCACGACACAGGTCATCCTAGTGTGGGATCCAGGGATCAACCCTAGACTATGTTTCTTTTTTTAATGTTTGAATAAATAAATTATTATTATTATTATTATTATCTTTCACAGTTGTAATACTTTTAGTAGTTTCATCCATTTGTACTTATTTCGTTATTATGTAAGTATTTATGATTTATATGTTATTATTATTATGTATGTATTTATACTTATATATTATATATGTATCAGTTATATGTCATTTATTGATTATTTATTATACGTATCTATATTATCTTTATTTATTTTTATTTTTTATAAATCAAATTGTTTTACAATTTCACTCAATTGCACGTTTACACCACCGACCTCTATCTCTCTAACAATTCTTTCCATCCAAAGGTTGACTGGAAGAGATCGCTTTTAGCGATAAGTCCGCCCATTGTACTATAGCTTTAAGTTTCTTCATCTTTAACTGTTTTTCTTCTGGTGTACAATAAAGAATTTTGTATTGTATTGTATTGTACATACATATTATTTACCCCAAGAAGAATGCCTGCCTAAGTACTGCCTATTAGAGGCAGCAGCTTCATAAATACCAGGGGAGTAGGGCAACCAGCAGTAGGCATAGGTAATATGAACATTTCTCTGTTCTATAACTATTTCTAAACAGTGATCAAATTCTTAAGAAATTTTCATATAATGGATGGATAGAGTCTATATCTATATATTTATACCTCTGAAAAAGGAAACCTAGGTTTCCTTGTTCTGAGATTTATACATATAATAAATTTAGGAACACTATTTTGCCCCTTTGAAATTCCATCACGCAAAAACTACTGGACCGATTTTGATGAAACTTATTTTTATCATCCCCGGCTTCTTTTATTAATATAACTAACTATCTGCCGATATGATACTACCGCTCGATGACAGATGGCACTATAAAACATAGAACTGTCTGCTGACGGGTCTGACATAGTCGCTCGCCGACTCTAAGTCCCATAAAAAAATATCATCCCTTAAAGTGGTGAGAAGGGTTGGTAAAGTTTGTATGGAGAGATTTTTTTTGTAAGGCCATTGCTATGAAACTTTGCAAATATATCAAGAAAAAGAAAAAAAAACTACACGTGCTAAGCGTAAGTTTATAGCCTTAGAGGATTATAAAATATTTCTATAGGAATATTTTATAATCATCTAAGGCTATAACTACGAGCAAAGATAATACGAAAACTGAAAATAGAAAGACGTACGTTCATAGGTATAGTTTTTCACTGTGAAGACTACAAATACTTACTAATTCGAAAAAAAAAATTACTTAAATAAAATAGGATAAACATTTACGGCAAAGAATATAATTACTCTCTACCGACAGATTTACGGGTAAAAAAACGTTGGCGCTTGTCATATAGACAAAAGGGGTAAATAATTTTTTGGTAGTATTTTATGGTAAAATAAATAAAAGTATTTCTCTACTTTTGTAAGAAGTTTTTACTTATTCTTATATCGTGTTTCTTAAAACAATTCACACGGATCTTATACTCTAAAAAATACAAAATCTGCTTCTTAATCTCTCTTTAAACACAGTAATAACTTTGTATAGTGTCAAGATGTTTTTGTATCAGTCACTTTGGTGTCTTTGGACTATGTCAATCAGTAGCAGATAGATAAAAGTGAATTAATCTTATTGAATATTAATCACAATAGAGGGCAACATAGAACTAAAGTTTATAGGTGATTATAAATTTGTAATGATAAGCCACTCCTGTAAATAAAATTACATTTACAATCCACATCCATATATTATAAGAATAAAAATATAAACATCTATTTGATTGTACAGCTTTAAGACCAACACAGCTGAACCAGTTGGGATGAAATTTTACACACAGATTACTCAAACTATACTAAGACCAGCTTAGGTACATTTCATTCCAGTAAGAGTGCCCCACGTTAAGTGCGTCTAGTATGGACATACAGCCATTCTCATACTGCCTACTACAAACACACATCTTCTTAGCAAGTCACTGCACTTTTGTAGCATTTAATGTTCATAAAATACACTGCATTTAAGACTGACTATATATATCTTAGATTCTCAACAAGCGAGCAATTGTGAAAAATTCAGTACTTAACTTAAAATGAATAGCACCGTGATGTCCTGTTTGTCATTATCATCATTTGTTTGTATTAGTAATTATTAATTAAAATAAGAACATAAAAATATTTGACTAACCGCTTTAGGGCTTCTAGATCTACATAATAGTATCACTTTTACTTCACACAATAAAAACAATAAGTACTTAATATCAAGTCCTATTGGAACATGATTATATATTTCATAAAAAAATATTGTAACGATGGACTAGTATTCAATACAACAAAATAGAATTTAATTAATCCAGCATCCAAGTATTTAATTTTATCAAAAATAAATGAAATTCAATGTATTAATATATTAATTACATTTATAATTTTGTTAGTTTATATTACAAACTAAATCTTTCTTTTGAGCATTTCAAAAGATTTGAATATACTAAACATTTCCAGACAGTTGGCCCTATATTTCACAATATATTCTGGTGATGTGAAACAAACAAAAAACTAGTCTACAAGTAACGCTTATAATCTCTATGCTTTACGCATTATTATCAGCTCAATTCCACTAGATCATTTATGAACACATAATAGTTAATGATGTATTAGGGCTGACTGTCATACTTTTTCATCACATTCACAATACATAAAAAATAATGTAGATTGTCCTCTTTTAACAGAGATAGATCACAGCTTAGTTAGGACCAACAGCTTTGCATTATTGCACCAAACCCTAGAAATAGGCATTTCTCTCTTGCTTTCTTTCTGTCCAAGTCTATATCACAAGTGTATCTAAAAGAGATCTTCCTCCCAGTCTTCTTTTTGCCTCTCGGAGACAGAGATGGAGGGCCGTGAGAGCTGCTTCAGCTCATCGTGAGTCCTTGGAGGTAAGGGATTGTCACTGAGGTCTACATACTCGAGTGCTCGAGATCTCGATAATCGGTCAACATCCACTTCTGTAAAAGATAAAAAATCACAAATTATCATTAGACCTAGTCATAATCATAGTATTGTGGCGGCGATAAACGCGCCACATTTATTGTTTAGACTTAAGATTCATTATTATCTGTATCTGTGTCTCTGTTTCTCATGTGTATCTATAATCATTCACACAATATTCATTCACTCTCTTCACTCACCGCATTCTCGCTCTCTGTCTCCGTCCGTCGCGCGAGCAAGTGCTGCTCGACGCCTCTATTATAATATAATTATTTTGTAAAACTTGTGGTGGCTCGAAGAGCAGGAATATACACTCTTTACACCGAACACCGGATTTCATTGAAGACCTTTTTTTTTTTTTTTTTTTTTTTTTTTGATAAAATGGGCATGCGTTTGACAACAACTCACCTGATGGTAAGCGACGAAGTTGTCTAAGGTGGAGCACGCTTGCCCATGAGATGCCTATTCACTCTTGACTTAAAAAGACCTAGGTTATATCCTGAAGGAAACACTGTTTTTGGGAGAGCATTCCATTCCTTGGCCGTTCGGACTATAAATGAGTCAGCAAAACGCTTCGTCTTCGTCCTTCGTCACCCAAATTCAAAGTATATTTAACATTTGTTTTATTTTTATGTAAATTACAGTTATACAGTACAAACAGTAATTTATGCAATTTTGAAATCATTTCTACTGTCAGATTTATATATTTTTGTTACTAAATTAATCAACTAAATATATTAATTACCAATTATTTGATTGTGGTGTGCCAGGAGGGTGTGGAGACTGGGACACTGGAAAGCAATGTGAGGGAGTGCAACAAAAGTGTTGTGTGATATGTCCAGTCGTTCGAGGCAGGCCAGTGTGCACAACTCATCTGGTAGCTTTGCCATTTGGTTATTTGCAAGGTTTAAATCTGAAATAGAAATAATAAATTTGAGATAAAATTATTTATGATTGTATATAAGTAGTACTAAAGATCTAAAAGGTAGATAATTTTAATGTAAAATTACTTTTTTATTCCCACTTTTACTCTAAAGTCAATACAAAAATTGTCATATAAACACAAATTTGTATGGATTTGACAGTTTCAATACATAGTTTATGTGCATTGTTTCTCTAAAAATTTTCAAATTAGGTATGAAATTTCTCCTGTTGCATTGCAATCAAAGTTCTGTGATCACCCACAGTTCATGTTCTGTTGCCAAGGTAACAAAAATATATATAGCATCTATGTACTCATTGTGGACCCGTGTAACACTTAAGACTTTACTACTGTTGTATTAGTGATTATAACCTCTTTGGTTGTATTGTAGTATTACTGCTGCAAAATCATGAACAAATACATTTTTATATGCATTTAAAATTACTGTTGCTCACTTACTTATGTTGCAACACATTTTATTAATTTAGAACTTACATAGTTTGATTAATTCATATTATGAAACCAATTTATAGCTTACCTGTAATTAAACTAAACTTGACGGCAAACTTAGGAGGTATCTTTGTGATGACATTCCCACTGAGATCACAGCTTTTCAGCTCCGTGTGGCGCATTAGGTGGTACACTGCATCAGGTACTTGCATAAGCTGACATTCTGATAGATCTGAAAAAAAAATTTTTTGATTAATGTAAAATATTTTTTTTGGCCTTATGAAGTCAATAGACCAATAGATATAAAAGTGGATAGAATAGAGGCCTAAAAGATATTTTATGTACCATTTGTTACCAAAACAGACTGTCCTGGTGGTGTGCGAACAGGACCACCCCATCTCTTCCCGTGGGTGCTGTAAGAGCCAGCTAAGGGAATAGGAACCGAGGCTGCTGCCCATTCCCTCCAGGAAATGGGCAGCAGCCTCGGTACATTTAAATATTCTGCGATCACCAAGCCACCTGCTAAGCATGGTTTTAGCAATCTTATAATAAGCGTTTTATGGGGGAGGCCTGTGTTCAGCACTGGACGTCTTCTGCCTGTTGATTTGATTCATTACCAAATATGTACATAGGTATGACTTTTCTTTGAAATAAGCAGTCATATGACACAAGATATTAGCATTTTACACCAATAATTCAGTTTATTAGAACAGAAACGTTTTTAAAATCTATTACTCAGACATTACGTCACCCTCACGTATATTATTCTATGCTCATTGTGTTCCAGTCCCATTCATCAATAATGAAAAACGTAAAACAACCGAGTGTCTTACCAAGTGCTTGGGACTCTTGGGCATCTTCACATCTCAAAACCACTCGAGTGACAGCTAAAGCCATGATTAGTTAGGTTTAGGCCTAATCTTTGATGTTTCTAACTATTAAATGTTAAAATAGACTATCTAACGCACTAAACACAGTTCAGAACTGAGTAAGTGAGCACGGTTTTAACAGGCTATAGTTATTTATAACCTCAGGAAATGTGCCACTTTCAGTCACGGATATTACATCGCGGATCGCAATACCTAACTGAATAAAAATGTTGATTTATAGATATTATATCTATAAATCACAACATGATTGTTGTCATAGAGCAGTACTTATAGCTGCTTATAGCAGGGCATTAATTGTTGTGTTATTATTCTATTAATCGTAATTTTTCAGAACGATAATTTAAATTCGAATTTTGCTTTTGTTTGTAATCATATCTTTTTTTTATGTTTTGGCTCCACACTCTTGTGTATTTAGCCGATCATTTATCAAGTTTTTTTTTACGTTTTGGCTCCACACTTTTGTGTATTTAGCCAGTGTCAAGTAATTGATAATTTATCAAGTTATCGATATTTCACGCAAATATGTGTCAAGTCACAGTCGAAGTCATCAAGTCAATTCATAGTCAAGTCAGTCTAGTCTGTCATACTCCTAGTAAAGTGGTGGCAACTTTACTTGAAGCTTCTATTGAGTTTTGGAAACAACACGAAAAGAAACGTTTCACCATCATTATACCATTTTCCCACACTCACGCCTGTAATCCAGCACTTAACGAATAAAATGCCACCAATTTTATGCACTAACACTGAAAATAACACAAGTTTTGGAAAATAATACAATGCGGTGACGCAATCTTTTTCGCTTTCCCGCCAAAACTCCATTTATCATGTTAATGATATTTCACGTAAATATATGTCAAGTCACAGTCGAAGTCATAGTCTAGTCAAAGTCATACTCCTAGTAAAGTGGTGGCAACTTTACTTGAAGCTTCTATGGAGTTTTGGAAACAACACGAAAAGAAACGTTTCACCATCATTATACCATTTTCCCACACTCACGCCCGTAATCCAGCACTTAACGAATAGAATGCCACCAATTTTATGCACTAACACTGAAAATAACACAAGTTTTGGAAATAATACAATGCGGTGACGCAATCTTTTTCGCTTTCCCGCTAAAAGTAATAATATCTTGGACATATAATGTAATCACAGACTGCCAAAGATACCTCTCAGGATACCTCGATATATCTCTACATGTAGTATCTCTACCTAATCTGTGCTCTACTACCTATCTAGCCAGTGTTTGTATGCAATGCGCTACCACAGGCTACCACAGAGGCCCGTATTAAAGTCTACTACAACTATGCTTTTGTGAATCTGTACTCAAGTCGAGATTTTATTCAGATAACGATCGATCACGAATGAAATCAAGATTCCACAAGACAGCAAGTAAAATTGAATACTAAATAATCTAAGGTCCACACCCGCAGTCAATCCCCAGCAAAGATAAGGGAGGTAGGTAGCTACTTATGCATACGTCTGTACTACACAAATATTGGTTTTTATTAGTGAGCTTAGAAGTCTACACATTAAATCGACCGAGTTACAGAATGTGCTACAAAACGATTATAGCATTGTTTAATGGCAGCCCAATTATAGCGCGGAATAGAACCATGCATGCATGTGCGTGCGTCTTCCGCATGTTAACGCACATACCTAACTGTGGTTGTCTTCCGGGATCCGTTATAATATTTTATTTATAAGTGGTGTGGTAAATGGTATAGGATTATTGCAAGGATTTGACGTCATCGTATGTTGTAGTTGTTGAGCATGGCAGCATATCCCGGAGGGTGCGGGTTCGAACTCCCTTACAGGAACGTATAGATATAAAACTCGCGAGCAGTTTCCGGCTCAATCTGGGTCGGTAGCAAAAGGTTTTATAGCTACCTACTTAACTAACTGTAAGTCCATGCCACAGAACACCTTGTCCATGCAAAGCTGCGGGTTGCAGTTAACATAATAATTTTTATAATTTATGAGGAAAAATTTTGAACAGAAGAGAAAAGTTTCATCGTCATATTAATCATCATCACCATGGCGAAACAAGTAATTTAAACTTTTGAATTGGCATAGCAGGCTCGGAACATTTCAACTGCGCAAAAGTTTCTCCAAAATAGCACACTGTTTTATAAATACACTTCAAAAACATTCACCAGCCAAAACGTATCTCAAGACAGCTAATAATCTGCGCATTATATTTTTTTCCTGATCTTGCAGATTGTAAAACATTTTTGTAACTATCCTCAAACACGTAAACTTCCTACGTAAGTTCCTAATAAATAGGTAGGTAGTACTAGTAGGTACCTAAGATACAAATTGGCAAAATGAGATAGAATGATAAAATAGAATGACTATGAGGACAAACATTCTGGATTCTATAGGACAGACGGAGCTTAGCGTCGCAAACTTTACATATATCAAATAAAATAATAGTGTTAGCGATTTAGAAAAGAGGCGGCATTTGAATTCATCGCTCCCGCGCTTTTGAGCTCTCTGAACAAATGACAGATGAGAGATGAGGCGCATAAAGTGTCAAATGAAAAAGTAAAATGGGGTTTTGGCGGGAAAACAAAAAAGATCGCATCGCCATATTGTATTATTTTCCAAAACTTGTGTTATTTTCAGTGTTAGTACATAAAGTTTGTGGCATTTTATTCGTTAAGTGCTGAATTACAGGCATGAGTGTGGGAAAGTGGTATAATGATGGTGAACGTTTCTTTTCGTGTTGTTTCCAAAACTACATACAAGCTTCTGGTAAAGTTGCCACCACTTTACTAGGAGTATGACTTGACTAGACTAGACTATAACTTAACTTGATGACTTAAACTGTGACTCGACTTGACTTGACACTATATAATATTAATTAACTTGAGAAATTATAAATTACTTGACACCGGCTAAATACACAAAAGTGTGGAGCCAAAAAAAAAAAACGTAAGACAAGGGAAAAGCGACCGTGAAGGAAGCTATGTACTTGCAGATTTACTGAGAATATTTAAGTCACTAGAAGAAACTTTTAGCTAAAGTTAGAATGTTTACTGTCACGAGGTATTGAAATAAAGCCGATAACAGTAATTTGGGAATTTTTTAAAGTAAAACTTCTTTACGCACGCTTGACTCTGGGGGTAAGCTGGCGAATGCGAGGCTAACGGAAGTTAAAGTTGGTTCATCTCCATTATCAACATAACAAAGTTAATAATTTGTATTATTATATTCTAGGACGAACCATGATTATGTTAGTACTTATATCCGGGAAAATGATAATTTTCAATTGTCAAGATGACGACATTAATATTAAACAAAGCAAAAACAAAGTTATATCAGTCGATAGATAGAGCTAAACTAAAGAAGTTTAAAGTACGCTAAATATTAGTTAATTGGTACTTAAGTTACTAGTATATAAGTGAAACTTTATACTAAACATTATTAATAGACATTTTTATTACTAGTTATCCCATGCAGGTCATGAATATAGACAGGCTATATATATATATAACTCATAACCTTTGACTCATTCCATTGCATCCATTTCCATTGCAGTCTAGATAATATAATTAAGGTTCATCATAAATACTATAACATACCTATGCCTTTGGTAAGCATTTACGAATACGCTACAACGTATTTATGTACTTATGTATCTTCTATTTGCAAATAGCTGTTAGCGATTGTGTGGAGCAGTGTATTAATTAAACACATAAAATGAAATAAATCCGCGTAACAAAGGCCGCGGCTGTCTGCGGATTGGCCTCGGTCAGTTTCACAATTTTTACACGATATCTTCGTTTGCGAAAGTAGAATGTAACCAACACTCATTCAAGCTAACTCACCTAGTTAGCGTTACGACACCATATTTTTCGTGTAATTATTCATTCGAGATGTCACTAAATATTTTACGCGTTATACTAGAGATATAAGAGTTCGATGTACACAAACGTGTTTGGTGAATTTTATCTAGTGGTTTTATTCCATTCACGTCCACTCGTTGTCAATTTAAATGTGGAACATAATTTTATGAGAATAAAACTGTCACACACTGGTCACAGGTATTACGTTAGGTACCTACTTATTTTGTCACAACCTCACGACCTACATACTAAGTCTAAGTCATCATCATAAATCGACCTACACCTATCTAAAAAAAAAAAAACATCTAAAAAGATGATGTCTATGATATGAACTGCATGGCATTTTTTTTTATTCTGCTTTACCACAGACTCCTAGGTCCGTGCTCTTTTTTTTAATACTATGGCATTTATTTATAAGACCAACTCTAACTAGATGCTAAACAACAAAGACTGGGAAGGTGGATGACTCCTAAAAAGCAAAGTGTATAGAGAAAGATACAATCGACGTTGCTCTATAAGTATTTTAATGAACAGTATAAATTAGATTAAATAATATATATGTATAATATATATACATAATAAAATGTGTTTATAAATTTATTACCTAAAACTTATGAATCAACAACTTCGTGAAATCGCACTTTCAGCACAATATATAATAATAGGGATCTACTGAGATGTAGGAAAATTAATCTAGGCCTGTGGTTCAGATACTACCTAACACTAACAGTGGAATAAAAAGTAGCAGTAAGTACTTTGGTATTACTTAATGACAGTGGAAAGTCGTTACGCGATTACACGAAGGTAGGTAGGTACTTTTATTGCATTCTTTTACAAATGGACTGGCGGAATTAAATTTAAATAATTTTGGTAAACGAAAGAAACGAAAGTTCAGGTAATTTAGGCTAAATTATTTGGATTTAATTTTCTATGATCCGCCTGATCATAACTACGTAAAATACGCCAGTACTGTATTATGTACCATAAACAAATTAAACAATGCCTTAAGCTTCGGTAATCTTGACTACTATTTTCGAAGTAATTTTTGGCAAGAAAACAGTTTTCGTGATAAGTACTGATATAAGCACAAAACAAATTGATTATCTTACCTTATAATAATAATGAGTAGAATTTTTATTTGTTTTTGGCTCTCTTGGCTATACTTAGTTATTGGGCTTGCTCTAAGGAAGGTAGTATTCAATTAAATATTTTGTATAAATTTTAATGTGTGTGAAAAGCTGTGATAAAACTAGTGAACAGAGTATGTACATGTTTAGCGCACGAGGGTATTAGAGAAAAAATTAGAGCACGATCGATTTTCAAAAAGGTTTGAATCTGAATAGAACTCGTTGAAAGAGCAAGATAGAGACAGTGTTGAGTAGAAGTAGAATATAGAGGATCGTTTTTGGCGAGAACGCGAAAAAGATTGCGTCACCGCATTGTATTATTTTCCAAAACTTGTGTTATTTTTAGTGTTAGTGCATAAAATTGGTGGCATTCTATTCGTTAAGTGCTGAATTATAGAGTGTGGGAAAGTGGTATAATGATGGTGGAACGTTTCTTTTCGTGTTGTTTCCAAAACTCCATAGAGCTTCTGGTAAAGTTGCCACCACTTTACTAGGAGTATGACTTGACTAGACTATGACTTAACTTGATGACTTGGACTGTGACTTGACTTGACATACTATATGATATTAATTAACTTGAAATATTATCAATTACTTGACACTGGCTAAATACACAAAAGTGTGG
This sequence comes from Ennomos fuscantarius, assembly GCA_905220475.3. Taxonomy (NCBI): domain Eukaryota; kingdom Metazoa; phylum Arthropoda; class Insecta; order Lepidoptera; family Geometridae; genus Ennomos; species Ennomos fuscantarius. The sequence goes on along the minus strand of HG992026.1, from coordinate 4,647,188 downwards.
AGCCAAAACCAAACAAAAAAAACAATAATAGAGGATATATAAATAATTCAATCTTTGTATAGTCCTCACAAAGTTGGCTCGGTTGTTAGCATATTTTTTTATTGTAGAGCATTAGGCATCGTTTATATTTATGTAGGTATTGGTCAAGGTCAGTCAATTAGTTCATGGTTTTTTAATTTTTTTCTATTTACGTATGTAACTTAACAAGATTTTTGGTCTATTACTGATATTACTCCAAACTTTTAATGAAAATGTTTTTTTAAGTTTTTCCTGGAGATTATTAACTTACGTTCCTACAAAGTCCACATGAATTTAAACTATAACAGTATAACAGTTTATTAGCACATAGCACCACGCAAATATACTTCACATTGCCAACTTTCTTGCGCAAATTATATTACTACTATATTACTTATGTAAAAGCATTTTTTAGTTTTATTATATACTTAAGTCTCAATTTTTTACATCGAAAGTGATGCAGCAATATTTATATGAATATGAACTATGGGCAGAGCTCTTGCATTTAATTTGTTGCTTCCTATATTTAATATTTCCTACAACACCGATAAGGAGTCCTACTTTAGTCTACTTCTGTCTCAATAATGTTAAGTAAATGTAACAACAACGCAAATAATTGTGATAGTGATAAGATAAGCCTCATCGATATGAACAAAGCAAACCGGCTCACGCTAATGTTTATAAACGGGTGCTAAGTTTATTAGAAGGTTGCATTAATTTGGGTTTCTAGGATATATGCGATCTGAGATCTACTTTGTTTATCTTTTGGGTACGCTACCTACTGGTAGTGGGCTGGAGCATTTGGACTGTCTATGTGTCAGTATATAGTCCAAATGTTTTTTTTTTGTAGTATAGTAGGTAAATATCATTGTAGTTGTTTATCTTAGATTTAGCCTTAATTAAAATTTGCAAGATATTTGATTCGCTTTTGTTTTGAGTTTAGTTTTCTATTAAGTTTTTTATTAATTAAGGTAATGTAATTGCACTCTTATTCACAAGCTTTGGAGAAGATAGGATCTTTACCCAGCTGACTGTTCTCCTGAGCGTCTTCACATCGTCCCACAACTCTGATGATTGCTCTCCCTGCGAGCCTCGCACAGATCATCATCGCCGGCGCCCGAGGGTCTCTTTCCTCTGCCTCAGCAGGCAGCCTCGGATTTTCATCACAATCCGCTGGGGGCCTCATCACTGCACTTGGTTAACAGTCACTGCACAAAACTCCAAACAATACTAAATAAGCCACTATCACGAAGTAAGTCTTTCACTAGAAAAGAACGCGTGTCATCTACGACCGCTCCGAAACGCAACGCGCCTAGGTCCGCGGCAGCACTCTGCAAAAATTCGTTCACCGCGTCTGCACCCTGCCTTTATATCGTTGCCAAAACAAAGAAGCGTGGTGCGCAAGCGAGAGAACAACAACAACAAACACCTCACTCGCTCGCACTGTCTGCTGCGCAGTTGACGCAGATTCAGGCGGAAGCACGCGGAAAATATATGAGGGTTCAACCATCGTCACGGTTCATTACAAAAGGATTGTTGCTTCCCGCTTGAATAAACAATCCTGCAATTTAATTTTCAGCAGAATGCATTGTCACGTTTGAAAGAGTGCATTGTGTGTCTGATCTCTGAATCCCGTTATCAGATGGGCTTTGTTCGAGGCTCCACAGCCGACGTTTGTATGCATGTTCACTGATCAATGTGAAAGGCTTGGCCGAACATGATTTTCCGGCCTAATTCACAATGTGCCATCCATCAGCACGGCCGCCGGCCGCGTGTTGCAATTTAAGCGAACGCATTTAGTGCGCACAGTAGATTCCTTACGATGAAATAAATCATGTCTTTGTTAGACGTCGTAAACATGTGTGCATAACAAATTACTTCCTTTGGATAACTATTGGATAGAGATAATAGTTACGTCGTGTCATTAAGATCGCCAATCATGCCAATGAACGGCCTTGTCCACGCTATAGTTCGTGACAGAAATCGACAACCCACTTCGGATCGGAAAGTGTTATTAATCTTAAATCAAATTAGTAACACCTCGTCCAAGGATTTCAACAATTTTTTGTCAGATGGATACTTTTCATATTATGCATTTATATATCACTTATGATGAAGATTGATGGCGTAAGTACATATAACATGGTAACAAATTATGAAATTACATGTAGGTATGCCTCTTGTCACCATTATACATAGGACACTTACGTCAATCATATGACTTGACGTTCATAATATTGTTCAGAGCACATTACCTGTAGCTTGGCCAAAGAAAGACGCAGATTTCCATCGCGGAACCTTGAATCATTGCCAAACTATCCTAACCCCCGTGTTCCGATGGTGTACCTATTTATTTTGTAAAAGTAAATAAGAAACTTATCCGTCATCATGTTTTTCTTTTATAACCTTTGTTTAGATTTTTAAATTACTTAAATTATATTAAATAAATTATACTCTTACTTATTTACTACATTTTTACTACAATCCTCATAAAAGAGTAGGCGATCCTAAGTTTTTGTCTCTGACAACACATTCTCTCTATCTATAATTGTTAGAGGTTACATGAGCTACTTACTAGATAGTTGACTCTTTTGTATTTCTTTTAATGATATGTCATCACCTGTAAATTATGTTTTTCATCTCTCACTCACCAGAAAACTGTGAAGCAAACAAACTGTTCTTTCTAATATATATTTTACGTTTACCTTTAGATACCAGTTTTATTTGCTAAAACGATCTAAGCGGACCTCATAATCAAACACCAACAATAATCAGATCAAAAGACTCTACCGGGCTCTACACCTTTATAATGTACCTAGGTAATTAACCAATACACCATCAGCATTGTTGAATAAGCGATCTCATTGTCAATAGTGTTTTTTAAGGTAGATCCTGTCTAACATACACTTTTTGTTGATTCGATTCCACATTGTTTACGTACGCACGCGCTCTACATCTGGTGCATTTTTATAGGTCAGTGCCATCGCTCTGCCTACACCTTTCTGAAATTGTTTTATGCTTTTGGATGAAATTCAAATGTATTTGTACGTTCCCAGTTTCATTTTCCTTAAAATTTATAACGGAGGTAAATTATTGCAATCGTTTTTATCTAGTTCGCTTTTAACATCTAGTTTAATTTTAATACGGCGACCTCGAGTCTACGATTTCCTTCTATATTGACCCGGTTTATGGAACATCTGCGTTAATTTATTACATCGACTCATCGTACTACGGAAAATTTCTTGCTCACCTACTTTTATTGAAATATTAGTGTGCGTAACACATCACTTTTCCAAAGCGATGAAAATGTGTGGAATTTTTAGGTGGTCATCGTCTGATTCTTTCGTTGGAACAAATTAAAACAAAGGTTCGGGACTTTCAAAACGAAATACATCACGGATATAAATAGATGCTTCCGGTGTCGATCCGGTGTCGGTGTCGAGTGTATTGAAATGTTACACAATCTTAAGAAACTATGAAATTTAACTAAAACCGGCAATTATCTGAAACTTTAAACGGACAGTGTGAATGACAATGCGGTTATCTATAGGGACACATTGAGGTGACTATTGCAAAATAACTCTAAAATTTTTAGGATAAAAATATGTTGAATACGGTAATGTATAAGTAATCCGTTTGCAAAATGTTGTCCTAGTCGATTCAGCAAAACAAACAAACAGACAAGATTTTATTAATATAAAAATATCTTATCAAGGAAAATGCAACAGAAGCGAGCCGTTTCATCATATTGAAAGCGAACTCGAAAACCACTTCATCAGACATGTTGAAGTTGATGCACGATAGCACGCGCGGAAAGCGCGCACGCGCTCGGTGACGCACAAAATTTTCCAATACACGACCGCTGACATTTCGCAGAAGTTCCGCCGCGAAAGTTGAGGTCGATCCTTTGTGCTATTTCAGGAAAACCTGGACACGCGCCAGCTCCCTCTCTGGGCGAACTTCGACGCAGTTTAACAGGCGTAAGGTTCTTGATCTCGGAAGTTGTTCATTTGAAAAACGACCTAAATACGAACCGTGAAATTTCAAATCGTTATGATAACTTTGCTTGTTACTGCTGTTTGGGGATCTGCGTACAGGTTTTCTTTGTTTATAGATAAAATCTAGATGGGAATAATGGCACTGGGATGTGTATCTATCAACACCACATGTTTTTAATGAACCGTTTGTGCGTAATTTCGATCATGTGGATGTGTTTTCAGAAGTGATCATTTATTAAATTTAACTTGCGCTACATAAAATTCTCACAACACAGTACTAATATGAAAGATTACAAAAATATAGAAAACCACGGTCTTTGCTGAACACCATTACCTAAGTTTTTTAATAGGTAAATATGGTAAAGGGTAGGTTAGTCGTGACATTGTCCCCAAATGAAACACTATTGACATTGGACAACAGTTTAATACATTCAAGTAGGTGGCACTGCGTCTTGACGCTGCTGCGCAAGCTGTGCGGCAGCGCAGCAGTGCAACATGAGCGCAGTGAGTGCGCAGGCGCGGCTCTCACCGCCTTCCGCACTTGCGTCTTCGGCTGACAACTCCTCACGCACCGCTTGCAGCTGCGGATGTGAAACGTGCCGGTAATTTGCACAGGCATTCTAGACTTTTGAGCTTACGATGTGATAGAAACGCAGTGTAAGCCAGCGCCCTACTGGGCGGACAGTCGACCATCCAGGCGACAACTATAACTAGTACACGGCTCACGAGATGCAGTCGAATACACTGACTGCGCAGAGCCGCCACCGCCGCCACGCGTACTCTTTGAGGATGGGTATCTATTGCCCGAACACCGGTCGAGTTATTCGACTGTATCTCGTGAGTGTTAGATAGCCGTGTACTAGTTGTAGTTATGAATATAGTTCGCGCAAAACTTTATCAGCCTTATTAATAAACACGAACTAGCTTTAGACTAGTTACACCATCTTTTGTCTCTTTCGATCCAGCTAAATATTCCAGTAGCAAAAAAAGGACAAAAGCTGAAGTAACTAATCCGAGACTAACGGCTGTATGACTTTAGTTAGTTATGCTCTCGGAAGTTAGCGCGGATGGCTGCGCAGTACTCATATTATAGTTATTGTATGGCCGCTTTTACAATGTACTCAACTGTACCAAGCGCAGTTTGGCACTCGGGCCTAACTTCCGAAAGCTCATATAGTTTTGCACGAGCTATACTACTCATATTATCAGTTTCTATAATATTACATACAGGCGATCTGGAAACTTGAAACTTGATTGCAACTGATGAAAATAATAATTTGTATGGATTTGATAGTTTGAATACGTAGTTTATGTACATTTTTTTTTTATTGAATGATGTGACGAGCTAGTCGTTCACCTGATGTTAAGCGCCACGGCCGCCCATAACAGAACAGTGTCACTCGGAACCCTAAAACATAGAGTTACAAGCGACACTGCACTGCGCACATCATCCTGAGACATCAGCACAGTCTGGTAATAAGATTACTCGACTGTGAGATCAGATCATAAAGTCTCAATTGCCCAGTGATTTCACTAGCTATAGTGCCCTTCAAACCGGAACACAGTAGTGCTTGCACACTACTGCTTGGCGGCAGAATAACTGGCAAAGCGGTGGTACCTACCTAGACGAACTTAGCAAACAAAGTCCTACCACATAGTTACTATGGAAATTTTTCCTCTTGCATTGCAATCCAAGTTCCGTGATCACGCCCCTGGTTAAAGCTGCTAGAAGCTGTTGAATGCAAAAAACGAGTGTGCCACACGACTAAAGTAAAACTTCTTTAGTTTAGCTCCATCTATCGGCCGGGATAACTTTGTTTTTTTTTTGTTTAATATTAATGTCGCCATTTTGACAATTGTAAACTGTCATTTTACCGGACATACCAACATAATAATACAAATTTTAACTTTGCTATGTTGACAATGGAGATCTACATAAACCAACTTAAACTTCCGTTCGCCTCGCATATACTAGCTTACTCCCAAAGTCAAGCGTGCGTAAAGAAGTTTTACTTCAATAATTGAGAGAATATTTAAATGAAAATGTCCGTCATTACATATTATTTTATACTAGTTGCGATTTCACCTGCAGATAAAAAGTATTTTAATTATTTGCTCATCCCATGGGCAAATTTCACTATTCCGGGACAAAATGTAGCCTATATTTTATTCCAGTGTATAAGCTATTCTGGTACCGAATTTCATCCAAATCCATTCAGCCGTTTGAGGGTGAAGGAGTAACAAACATACACACATACACACAAACACACATACAAACTTTCGCCTTTATAATATTAGTGTGATTCTTTGATATTTTCATTTTTTGACAACCTCTGTGGTGTGGTGGTTGAGCAAGTCGGCTCATAGCCCGGAGGCAGCGGTTTCGATTCCCGCGGCAGGACAAATATTTGGGCACATAAAAAAGCGTAAATACTTGTTCTGTATCTGGGTGCTGTAGGACCATGGTCCTGAGTCCCTAGACACAGGGAATCCTAGTTAGGGTCCAGGATCTACGTATGTGTACGTTGGGTGTTATTATTATTATTGCCATGCAGCATGCACTCACCATTTCGTGTATCATGGCGGGCGAGAGGCGCGCGGCGAGTTCAGGCGCGCAGTCCCGCGCGGCTGCCAGCAGCGCGTCCGGTGGCAGCGCGCTGCGCAACGCCGGTTGCAGCATGGCGTCCACGCCGCCCCGCGCCGCCCACGTCGCACCGCACGCGCCGAACGGGTTCGCCGCCACATCCAAAGACTGTTTCCTTTACAGTAGACAGGCTGATAGTGAAATGTGGCATGTTCTATCCAAACATACGTAAAATAAAACTACTGCATTTAAATCGAAAGATAAAACGATCAAAGAGCAGGAAACAGCACGGCACTCTCTAGGAATTGTAGGTTTTCTGTTTGCTAATGAAAATACATTTAAAAGCAATATTCATTGAGGTGGATAGCCAAAAGTATCTATATAGAATAAAGATGTTAAACATGATCATACAATTTTGTTAATCTGTATTAAAGATCACGGAAGCGGAAGTAGCATATGCCATGCGTAGCTTTAGCTTAGTAAGCGGTGCCATTTATAATGAATGATGTGCATACAACTATAGCACTTGTATTCATTGCCTTTGTTGCTTAAACATAGTATACATGAAGTATCACAATGAAATTTAATGATAAATCAAACCTGTTCATCGGCAACTATGACCTAGAAGCTATTCACTTGTCGCTTGATGCAAGGTTAGAGTGCAGTATTCCCATAAAAGCAATCACTCGGGGTCGCTGTTATAGGAAATGATTTGTACAAGCCTTTCATGCCACAATAATCTATTAAAAGTAATAACTTGGCCATTTAAAAACCTCTGGCCTTATTGACTGCTAGGTTTTTAATAGGTACCTATAACTGAACTAAATAAATGAACATGATATACACATTCAATTTTACTTAGGTACTTATGCCAATTTATATCGATCATTTAAAAAGACCGAAACTCAACGCAATAGTTGGAAAGATGAAAGAAAGAAATGAAAACAAACTACAAAGATTCAAGGTCTTTGTAGTTTGTTTTCATTTGTTATAAAGAAAACCATGCTTGAAGAAGTCAAGACCCTAACAGCCTTATTAATAAACACGAACTAGCTTTAGACTAGTTACACCATCTTTTGTCTCTTTCGATCCAGCTAAATATTCCAGTAGCAAAAAAAGGACAAAAGCTGAAGTAACTTATCCGAGACTAATACCCGTTTATTATTAAGGCTGTTTTGTCCTTTTTTTGCTACTGGAATATTTAGCTGGATCGAAAGAGACAAAAGAGTTAGTTCGTGTTTATTAATAAGGCTGTAAGGTTCTACATACCTAGGTGTGTGGCTCGGTGAAGGTGGTAAGGATCTGGAAGACGAGCTCGATTTGGGTGCTGACAAAGAATGGGCAGAACCGGCGCGTCGCAGGCCTGCTACTAACGCACTCATAGGACCCCCACCTTTAAAAAGGAGGTTTTAGATTTAAACCAACAACTTTAAACGTAAAGCTAATCGTCTTAGGACATACATAGACAAAAGAGTAAGAGGACGTTTACAAGGTACATGGAAATTGTTACGGGGCCTACAACAAAAGGATGACGTCTTACAAAGAAAGTGCGCGTAGGTATAGATATCATTTCTTTTTTAGCATTGTAGCGTAGTTTTATTAGGGCGCATCTAAGCAGTTTCTCATAAAATACTGCCAGTTCAAATGAAAGAACGCAGCTTAATGTGCTATTGAGCATCACTGTAAATTTTTCGGTAAACGCTCCTTTTACTTTCTAATTAAAGTAAAATAAATACTAGTTGTAAGGTCCCAAAAATCTTATAAAATGAGTTGGATTTTGGGGGTCTATTAACAGAGAGCCAAAGCCCCTGAAAGTAATTAATAGCAGAATAATACGTTTACTCGTCGGGGAAAGTTTGTCTTGATACAACCAAGGCCACATTTCAATCTTTCGCATAAATGTAAAAATATTTCACATTTTCATCACACGCTCCAAAACTTTGCTAATTAATTAGGTAATTAATTGTTCTATTAAGCGCATTGCAATGACGAAATAGCACGCCATCTAGCAATCCTTGGCACCAACCAGAGCGTTAAAGGACAGCTCTTGTAACTGGTGGAAGGAATAGAGAGATAAGATTGCTTTAATGTGAAAGTAAAAACGCAAATATTGCCATTACGAGAATTGTAATTAGGCTGAAATTGGTCTGATAGTTGTGCCTTACTAACAATCAATGTACACGTCATTATTCGTCAATTATAAACAATTATAATTGGAGGTTAAAAAAAAGGTTACTAAATGAAAGCTTTAAAGTTAGATATGTAAAGTACATTTGGGTTTAGGGCAAATGCTGTTAATATAGGTGTACATTACATTGCACATTTTGCTGCATTTTGCTGCAACAAAATGGGTTAATCATTGATGAAAGTCTTTTTACCTTGAGATAAAGGCGAAAATTAGTTGCTTTATAATGCAAGTTGGTATATTTAATAGTGCCGCAATTCTTATTTACAATACAAAATCCGGAACAAAGCCTAATTGGTCAGTTCTAAACTATGCGGTCTTTGACATTTCGACTTATATGAAAAGGACAGAACACTTTTAGATCTATCGAACTAGATTTTAAGCCCGTCTGTACTAAAGTCTGACCGCTCCTGAGTTCGCACTTATATCCCTAGCCCGGTTTCTCATACGTTTGACAAACTCATGTTAAGTCAGCATGCCAAATAGGTACTATAGGCTCATTGGTTGAGATAGCAGATGATCTACAGGCAACCAATGAGGGTTCAGTATTTGCTCTGCCGAGTTGACACGAATTTAACAGACGCATACGAGAACCCCGGGAAAGTGTTGCTTAGCTAAGTTGTATTTTATTAGACTTTAGTACAGATGGGTATTCGTTTTGGATTCTGCGCAAAAGAATCCACATCAATCACATCAATGTTAATGTCGCCATCATTGTAAATTGTCATTTTACGGACATACCAACATTATAATATTTTTTTTTTACTTTCTTATGTTGACAATGGAGATCTGCGTAAACCAACTTCAACTTCCGTTCGCCTCGCATTCACCAGCTTACTTCCCAAGTCAAGCGTGCGTAAAGAAGTTTTACTTCAAAAATAATGTGAAAGGTTGAATTCAAGCTTTGTTTAGTGTTGTGGATGCCGCTTGGTCTTTAATCAACGAGAATCTACGAAGGTAGCAATAATACCGAAGGACGACACTGACAAACTAGGAAATGGAAAATAGACCACTGTGACACTCAAAATCTATCAAATTTGTATGGAACTGCAATGCAAAACCCTCCTCTATAATCATCCTCTAAAATTTCCATTCAGCGCAAGATAATTTAGTCATGTAACAAGGAAAAATAAGGCATGGTTGGCAGCAAATATATCAGGTATGGTATATTTAAAGAATTTATTATTTTCTATTCCTGAACGTATAAAAGCTATCCATGCTACCACAAATTCATAAGCAAGGCTTCTAGACGTCAAATGTGTGTTTAACTATAAAAAAACAGCAGTTTAAGCCTTAAGGCTTGTTTAAATCTTTTGTGGTTAAACCGTATATATCAATACTCAATAATGTGACAATATTTTATTATTATAAGAAAAGATAACGTTTCTTTTTTTGTTTTGTTTTGGCTCCACACTTTTGTATATTTAGCCAGTGTTAAGTAATTTATAATTTCTCAAGTTAATTCATATTATATATATTATGTGTCCAGTCAAGTCAAGTCACAGTCCAAGTCATCAAGTTAAGTCATAGTCTAGTCTAGTCAAGTCATACTCCTAGTAAAGTGGTGGCAACTTTACTAGAAGCTTCTATGTAGTTTTGGAAACAACACGAAAAGAAACGTTTTACCGTCATTATACCACTTTCCCACACTCATGCCTGTAATCCAGCACTTAACGAATAAAATGCCATCAATTTTATGCACTAACACTGAATATAACACTAGTTTTGGAAAATAATACAATGCGGCGACGCGATCTTTTTCGTTTTCCCACCAAAACGCAAAATATTACGTACATTACATTACATTACTAGTATAGTATTATATAATCTGTGGTTAGATCAATATTTACAAACCGTTTTTATTGAAAATAGACATTTGTTATAACAATGAACCCACTGTTTTAAATTAAAGCGCTTCAGACAGCAGACACGGTTTTCCAGTTTTGCGTTGCATTTTCCGGCTACAAATCTGGACTTTGAGTCTAAAAACAGAACAAAGGTAGACTCCTATACGAGATCACACTGAAAATACATAAATACGTAAAACCTTTGTGTGTGTGTTGGTCGGGAAAGTCCGGATGAGTTATGAATGTGAATCGCCCTTTTCGTCAGCATTCGTACAAATCGTCTGTACACAAAGAAAACGCATGACATTTACAAAATAAATATAAGATTTAAAAAATATAACAAAAAATCATCAAATCACTATACTTTTTTGCTACGCTAGACCTAAATACTTAAATAATTCCTTGTAAGTGCACAAACTAAAATTGCTTTGAAAGGAAATGTTAAAAATTTACAAAATGTTCTTCGATTGATGCAATAGTAATCATCACAAGAATAACAAATAACGGGTCTCCTTACTGACCCAGTTAAGTTGTTCGCATAACATGAGAATTATACGAACAACTTAACAGGGTTAGTAAGAAGACCCGTTTGGTTTGGCTATCTTTATATTTGCCCTATACAGCTTGTATTTATAAGCACGTCATTTCAAGTCTCTTGTCAAGTTCAAGTTCAAGTAACTTTACCGAACCTATGGAACTGTTTGTGCTGCTTACCTTCCTCCTGCACATCAAGAGAGTCCTTTCTCTCCCCACCAGCTTCCTCATCGGAGTCTGGGTCCGTGACAGAGTCTGCTTCGGTCATGATCACCTCTGGAGGAGTGCAGTTCACCCTGATCTGGTTATCTGAGGAATTGGCTACATTAATTTTATTTCTGGAAGGGATATTACTCAATATACGTTCTAAGATCACTCCTCCCGTCCGAGTAGTAGAGTAGAGTCACGTACGAAAGGGTGTCCAAAACACTATCGCTAGTATATATATATATACTAGCGAAAGTTTGTATGTGTGTTTGTGTATGTGTGTATGTTTGTTACTCCTTCACGCTTAAACGGCTGAATGGATTAGGATAAAATTGGGTACAGGGATAGCTTATACACTGGATTAACATATAGGTTACATTTTATCTCGGAAAAGTGAAATTTTCCCGTGGGATGAGCAAACAATAAAAAATACTTTTATCCGCGAGTGAAATCGCGGGGCGCAACTAGTTATACACTAATACGACAATAACTTTTGTACCAGAACAACAATTGTAACTCTGCGGCAAAAACAAACAAAAGAAGGTTTTATGTCAATAAAAAATATTATTATTAATTTCTGGAAAATAAGACGGAAAGAAAAAGGTAGAGCTTTTAGAAATTCAACTAAATCCGTTAACTAGAACAGACAAACAAAAACGTAGTTATTGGAACGCTTATTTTCTGAAAGGAAAACTACGCCTAACCTTTAATCCAGACAACCAAAACATGTTTACAAATTACAGACGCAAACCATGAAAACAACGTAATTTAATTTTGTACTGTTTATCAAAGGTATATTAGAAAAATATACTGTACTACATTTGCCAAGTTTGATGGAAAATCCGTGAAATTTAAAATTCATTTTAAAATATCTTCTAGGTAGGTACCACCGCTTTGCCGGTTATTCTGCCGCCAAGCCCTACAAGCACTACTGTGTTCGGTTTGAAGGGCCCTGTAGCTAGTGAAATTACTGGGCAAATGAGACTTTATGACTCTTCTACTAGTAGTCTTATTATTAGACTGTGTCTCAGGAAGACGTGCGCAATGTAGTGTAACGTAAAACCCTATTTAGAGTTCCGAGTGACACTGCAACTGATATGGGCAACCGTGTGAATAACAACTTATTAACCGACTTCGAAAAAGGAGGAGGTGCTATGTTCGTCTGCATGTGTTTTTTTTAGTTTTACATAACTCTTAAAATCTCTCGGTACGTGTTTCGCCTTTTCACCTTTCAAACCGCAACATATTAACTAAATTGATTGCTCTACCCTAATGGAGAATATAGGCATGCTAAGATCCAAAACAACGGTAGATACATACACGATCAGTCGATATCTAGCAAACAAACAAACGCCCAACAATCCCACACATAGATCCTGGACCCTAACTAGGATTCCCTGTACATCCCTATGTACACGACCAGGACCATGGTCCTCGTATTTCCAAGGTAGGGACCCTACCACAACACCCAAATACAGAAAAAGTTATTGCGCTTTTTTCTGTACAAATTACTTGACTTGCCGCGGAAATCGAACCCGCCGCCTTCGGTCTACGAGGCGACCTGCTTAACAACCACACCATAGAGGCTGTCTAGCAGAAAAGTAAACTCATAATTGAGCACTATGCTGTGTGGTAACTGACAATCACGATGTTCTTAAATTTTGTAATGTATTTTCTATCTTTTTTGCCATGAATAAAGATTTCTTTCTTTCTTTTCTACGTGTTAGGCGTAGAACAGCGGCTAGCGACCGGGTCAATACGGTTCTCTTCGAGTAATCCCTTCCATCAAAACAATTGAGTTTCACATTCTTGGTTCAGATTCGGGAGCCGATAAACGGCACCCGTGTGGAGGCACGCCGCTGTCGATCTCGAAGAAACGATATATTACACCAATATAGCTATGGGAACTTTTAGATCTATCATTGTGATGAAATGCTTCCAATCCGATAACTACTTAGGAGGGTAACATAAAAATACTCTCATAATGTAAATAACAGCGGTTCCATACAAAACCAGATCAACATCGCGCCTTCCGCGTGGCGTAGGCCGTCGATCCACATTCAGCCACATTCGTTACGTTCGCGCAATAACTTCTTTAAATTGTATGTTGCCGTATTGTTAGAAATGTCGGAATTCTCCTTGTGTGTAATAGGCGGTTTCATTATTATTTATTACGTACACTGGGGAATTTATTACTATACTTGATGATTCAAACGTTGCAACGGCGTATTATGTATTGAGTTATTAAATTTGTTTAATGTTGCTAATAAATAGTAGGTATACTAGTGTAGAAAGACAGTTAGAGGTATAACTTTGTAATAGTGACTGGTAGCAGATTGCATTTTCCACTAATCTTATGCTCGTAGCAGTGATTTTATTCATTAATTGATCACTTTATGAATGAAATCTCTGCTTGAGCGCCGATCGATGACTGAGCATCGTTCTATAATATGGACCTTAGTGAACTTAAAAAGGCTTGGACGGTACACGCTCATTAATTTATGTATAAGATAATTGTGAATTAGAAAAAAGGCAACAAACTTCATAATGGGCCAAATTACAGCCTTTGAATGCAGATCATTGTCTAAATTCTAATTGCTAAACGAGCAACATTACAAATCACATTTAGAAATATTTTTTGAAGGTCATCGACCGTCAGTCGTTCCATTTTGGCTGTTTCAAAAATATTTGGCGCGATTTCAAAAGCGTCACTCAAGTAGGTACCAACGTTCGTAAATATAACACCTTTTGAAGCACAAAATGCATTTAAAAAGTGTGAAGAGTGTACTAAAAAGTTTGAAGGAGGAATTTGGGCCGTTTATAAATATACGACTTTGGGATTTATACGGCGAAAATAAGGCGAAAGAAAAAAACATTCAGATTTTTTCTTGTCAATAAATTAATTGCTTTGTTTTTTGGAGTGTGAGTGCTTTTCCAAAAACAAATTTTATTGGCCTTTTGATGATTTTGAAGACAAAGAGTATACACCGCTACGTTTACGTTTGCCCTGCTAACAAAACAAGTCAACACCATTTTCATTGTTATTGTTTCTGAATTTTCCACAGTAGGTTAAGTCAATCGTTTTTCTCTTTCGATTCATAGTAGGTAGTATTTCCCGTTAACGTAGGTAATCAACAAATTAATTTTAATGTAAAAAAAAATCCCGAGTGGCATTTGTATCCGCTCCCAAAAAGAGAAAGAACATTTTCCTTGACATTAAAATGAATCTACCGATTCAAATATCGATCACTGTATAACTTTATTACGTCATAAGTGTTTCAAATCAATTTATTTATTATCCAAACGCTATGACTCGTTCACGCCAGAGCGTATTGTTTTTAAAAATACGAAGGCGTTTCAATTTTTAATTGTAAAATGAGAATTGTCTCATATGCTTGCCCTAACAACAATCATTGACATCGAAATTATCGAAAGATAAGGATAAAGACAATAAAGAGAGAGAGAGAGGAAGGGAGAGAGAGAGGGAGGGGGAGAGGGAGGAGAGGGGGAGGGAGAGAGAGAGAGAGAGAAAAGTTGAGATATCTAACAATTGCAAATGTTTTTTTTGTAGCGTCTGATACGAATTTGGTATATCAGCAGCGTAGTGTAAGAAGCATTATTATTTAGTCACCGTTATTAACATAACCAAGTCTACCCTGTTACATGGACCGCAAAGGAATATAGTCTTTATGAATGGGTGCATCAATGACAGCTGTAGCGCTTTAAAAGTGTATACAAAGTTTTTAGACCAATATACTCACTTGGATCTTTATTCGATACGCAAACGGATGATTCTTGGCACTTTGCGACGCATTTCTTGTGACAGCACAAACCACAGCTGGCGCATTGCATCGCGTCTTTTAACCAGATCTATGGACAGAGCGCTTGAATTAATGAAAATGTTTTCAATATAAGAGATGGAAAATATTCCACAATTCAATCAGCGCCATTTAGTTAAAATTCAATTGCTCTTCAAATTGGAAGTAGTTGGAAGAATTCAAATTGCGTTGCGTAACCGTGGTGGTTAAATTTATAAATTAGTTTTTTGTTTTAACTCTACGCTAGATGCTATTGCATTTGAAATGAAATGTACACACAATATTTATTTATTTACATTTACAACCAAAGAAATTATAAAATGCCATAGACATGCATAAAACGTATGAGATGCATTTCGATAAATTTGTAAAACTGTGGCAGGTTTAAAAAGAGCTTTGCGTCATAAGTTTTTACTGATACATATATTAGGTCTTTACCTATGAAATTGCCGTTTTGTTTGAAAAAAGTTAAAGTATTTTTTTTTTCGAACTTATTTATTTCTTTTATTCAAAGTAATCACCCCTGCAATTAATGCATCTGTGGCAGTTTATGGATGCCCTTCTTGAAAAAATCAGCAGGACGGGAGACAACAAACTCTTCAAAGGCGTTTTGTACTGCCTCTCGGGAATTGAATTTTTTTCCCGCTAAAAAGTTGTCCAAATTTTAGAAAAAGTAATAGTCGGTAGGCGCAAAATCTGGTGAGTATGGCGGATGAGGGAGAGCTTCCAAACCCAACTCATGCAGCTTAGAGACGGTCTGTTGTGCAGTATGGGGTCGCGCGTTGTCGTGAAGTAGCCAGTGGAGACGACCGATTGACCAAAGCTGGTTGCAGACGTGCGAGTTTCGCCATCATTGTGGTCAGTTCTTCAATGTACACATCTGCAGTAATGCTCTCGCCGTTTTGTAAAAAGCTATGATGAATCACACCAGCACTAGACCACCAAACTGTGACCATCACCTTTCTAGGGGTCAATTTTCGTTTTGCACATTGCTTTGGTACCGAACCAGGATCTAACCAACTTCCTGAGCGCTTTCGATAGTCAAAAAGAATCCATTTTTCGTCGCATGTAACAATTCGGTTCAAAATTCCTTCATTTCTGTGCCTGTTAAGCAGCGCAAGGCAAGTCTCGACGCGTACGTTGCGCTGGCGATCGTTAAGTTCGTGGGGCACCCATCTATCAAGCTTTTTTATCTTGCCAATCTGTCGCAAATGGACCAATGTTGTTTTAATGCTAACATCAAAAGCTGCTGCCAGCTCAGCTGTAGATTGAGATTCATCAGCTTCCACAATCGCCTTTAGTTCATCATTGTTGACCAAAGTTTCCGGACGACCACGAGGTTCATTTTTCAAGTCGAAATTCCCAGAACGGAACCGAGCAAACCAATAACGGGCTGTACGTTCGTTTGTACAGTTCTCTCCGTAAACGTCGTTGACGTTACGTGTCGTTTGTGCCACGTTGGTGCCACGACGGAACTCATATTCCATAATTACACGAAATTTCAAAGTATCCATTATGAGGAAAAATGTTGAAATGTAATGAAAATACAACGCTAATCAATAAACAAAAGACTTATATTGTAAATAGAATGTCATATTTTTAAAACAAAATTAATTTGAATTTAGAATTCATAGCCAATCAAAACTTTTTTTTGTTTGAAAAAGTCTGTACTGCAATACGGCTATTTCATAGGTAAAGACCTATTATCATTATGTTTTTTTTTGGATTGTTGTCGCGGCATCTCATTTGTTATTACAATTAACAATCAGCGCCATCTAGCAGAACTAACAAACAACACACAACACACTGTTACCTTTTTATTGCAGAAATCGCACTGCGTCGATCTATGAAAGTGCGTTCTCACAAAATCGTGCGTCAGTTTGGAGGGTTTAGGTGGTTTAGGCGGAGTGGGGTCTTTAGTGGCTGCTCGGGGGGTGTTTCGGTTTCCCCCCACCCCTTCCCACACCCACCAGACTAAAGCGTCTCCGAAACAGAGGCACGGCTCGAAGCCAGCATGAGACGATAGCTTGTGGCTTTTGCTGTGAAGAAAATAAGGGTGTTTGAAGAAACAACAACATTAACTTCTAAAAATTCAACGCAAGTAAACTCTTTGAAACATTGTTGTAAGTGCTAACCTGAATTTAATATCGACGTCAGGCGGCAGAAACTGATATCTCTTCATATGATGCGGCACCGTCGAGTCCTGACATTCAGCCAACAACGCCGCCAACGGTATATTCAAATATCCCAAGAGTACTTCTTCTTTCTCCCCCGGCACTGTCGCCCATACATTTATATTCAAGTACTTGTGATTCTCATTAAGTTTAAATTCAGTTTCTTCTTCAAAAGGTATGATAGGCTTCAGCTGATTGCTTTTCGTCCAGTACATCTGGCATATTTCGACATGTTCTGTTTGTCTCGGGCCTCCGGTTTCAAATATCTGTTCGTCATCATCCAAAATGGAATCGCTTTTTTCTTTGCATTCCGAAGAGTCAGTTCTGATGATGGGTATGTCTTGTTTTGTTTTGATGGTCGCAGCTTGTTTTAGAGGTGTGTTCGCTTCGGAAGCTGGTGGTGTACTGCCAGCGGAACTGTCAGAAGACTTGTTTTCTACTGAGCACCGGCGCTTGCGCAGGCCCACGTTGGATGAAGGTGACGAGTCGCTGTTTTTCGAGTGTGGTCGGGCGGGTTCAGTTTTTTGTTTGGTCGGTGTGTCAGTTTCGCTTTGGGGCTCCGGTGCTGATTTCGCTGGTGAATCTGATTCCTGTGGTGCAAAATAATTTAAGGATCATATTACGTTTGGAATTGACTGGCATGATAGCTCAGTTGGTAGTAGTAGCTCTGCCTTCTGAACTGTAGACAACCTACAGTTCAGAAGGCAGAGCTACTACGGGTTCAATTTCCACCCAGGACAAATATTCGTATGATGAACATAGGTGTTTGTTTTGTGTCTGGGTGCTAAATTGTATTCTATGTATGTATTTACAAATAAAAAAAATTATCTAAGAAATTTACAGCTATCTGGTTCCCAATTAACTAAGCTTTGCTTAGTTTGGGGCTAGGTGGCGCTGTGTGAAATGTCCACACATATTTAGTTATTTATATTTATGATATTCATTAGTTTAATTACGATTGTATCACAGGAGAAGGTATATTTGATGTTCACGTCGCTTCGCTTGTAAGCAGGAAATGAGATGATAGCATGACATATTGCTATATGTTTTGATATTGTTTATTATGTATTATTGTTTTGATAGTTGTTTGAGTTTTGTATGCGAGAAAAACTGATAGAGGAACACTAAACACAAAAAAATATATTTTCCAGAATTTCCACCGAACGAAGAAGACTGCCAAGAATATATAATAATATGATAATATGAATAACTCACCGAGGTATTACTCCTAGAAGTAGCAGCCCGCATGCCCTGCAGTCTGACCCCCTCCATGACCTCGGAAACTCTTCTGAACGAGAAGTTCGTCTTCATCCGTTTGGGTTCGAGTGTCTCTTCCCTACGGGGCGCCGCACCGCCACCGCCGCGCCTCACGCGAACTGTTACTGCACGGCGCTCCACTTGACGGAGAAGTTTACCCACCTGAAGGTTGGTTCTAAGTTTCGGTAGCATAACAGCAGCCATATGCATAATATGGCAGACTCTGTGGTGTAGTGGGTGAGTAGGTTGGCTCATAACCCGGAGGTAGCGAGTTCGATTCCCGCGACAGGACATGTATTTAAATGTAACTGTCTGTTAATACAACTGTCTACAACCACTAAGAATACACAATGCAGTGCTCCATGTACTAAGCTCCAGTCACTCACCTGAGCAACATTGTTAACTGGCTTATTGTCTATAGCCAGTACCACGTCATCTCTCCTCAAGTCAGCACGGTACGCAGGCGACATTGGTACCACTGTATCTATAAGGACCACACCAACGCCCTGACAGCATACAAGCCCTAACTGCCCACAAACTGCTGGTAGCACCACGTCTAAGACTAGAACCCCTCGACGGAGTGACACCTGAAATAATAAAAGAATGAATGGAAACTTATGATTTGACAGCGTCTGTGGTGTGGTAGTTGAGCAGGTCGGCTCATAACCCGAAGGCGGCGGGATCGATTCCCGCGGCAGGACAAGTTGTGCACAGAAAAAAAAGTGCATATACTTGTTCTGAGTCTGGGTGTTGTGGGACCATGGTCCTCGTAGTTCCTGGGTCCCTAGACACAGATAATCCTAGTTAGGGTCCAGGATATATGTATGTAATCGTTGATATTAAAAAATCTACTTAGATTTTGTAAGTTCTTTTGATTAAGGGTTTGCAAATGTACAAAGTAATGGTACGGTGGTAGACAAACAAGTTGAGTAGGTACTAGCAAAGTACCACGTTACTTGAATAGTTAATTTCTAACTGTACAAGACCGAATTAAAATGGCGTAAAGATTCTTTCCCTCTATAAAAGCCTGCGGTCAACGAAATGCTACCAGCTTCCAGAGTCACTGGCATCTCGCTACTTCGATTAAAGACGCCAGTCTTCACCTTCCTCTATAACTTTGAAAGATGATTTATCGCATTCAATTACAGGTAACAGCGAACGACTAAATGGCGCAAACATCTTACCCATCCGTGAGAGTCAACGGCCAAGGCAGCGCGAACCATACCACCTCCTCCAGACCACTGAAGTCTCGTCACTTCAACCAGCCTTACTGTTAGTTTACCGTGAGGAGTAGGTCCATCTTCACCATCTGTACTTCCCGGCTCCGATTTAGGGAAAAATGGTTTGTAGCTGTAAAAGAATAAGGTTCAGTTGAATTGATATTGGGATGATGTAGAAAACTTGACTGAGGTGAACGGAAACGCCGATTAGTTTTTACCCACCGTATCTTATAATTAGGTAGCGTATGCCTCTGTGCAACTGCTCTCCTGATATGCGCGGCGACCAGCGATGCCAGTCTAGGTTTGAGCTGCCTCCCTTGGAAGCGCCCTCGCACTCGCAGCTCTAGCTTCGGTGGTGACTCGAAAGCTATCGCCCAGTGCGTGTATGGATTTCGACGGAACATGAGTCGCACGTTGCCGCTAATGCTTTCAACTAGAAGATATAAAGATTATTTTATTAAAAATGAAAGCATAAACACGTAAATTAGGTACATATTGTAATTATACTAAAGGCTAACACTGTGCGGTAATTATATTTCAAATGTTAAAGGTTAATTTTTTTTCCTAAAGGTAAAGTATAACCGAGAGTACTGGCATTGTCGTAGAACGAAAAATTAAGCAAAGTGTCTTTAACTCAATTGCTGTCTTCATAATTTTCAATTTTGTCGAGCATGCCTGGGTACTCAGGTATTTCGCTCCAGAGAATTTAAATAATGTATACACTCTGTACAGAACAACAATGGCTTTTTCCTTTTGAGAATTTCTAAGCTCCTTTATTTACACATTGGCATATAGAATTTAAACAGGGATATTACAGGAGGGCTACAAGGGGGAGGGATATAAGACTAACGTAGACTGTAAGGCCATTTGGAACGTCATAATTTAAAAATGTTCTAGCAATTACGTAGCTGCTAGTCGTATGAAGCTATAACTTTCCCGTGCCCTAAATTAAAATAAACTACGTTTTTTGCTTCATGGTTGCCACATTCTACTAATCCTACTAATATTATAAATGCGAAAGTTTGTGAGTGTGGATGCATGTTTGTTACTCTTTCACGCAAAAACTACTGAACGGATTTGAATGAAATTTGGAACACAGATAGTTTATAACCTGGATTGACATATAGGATACCTTTTATCCCGATATCATGTTCCCGTGGTACAATTAGCAAACAACACGAGGGCAATGCAGCGGGCTTTTTACGCAAAAACTAATGAACGGGTTTGGATGAAATTTGGAACACAGATAGTTTATATTAACATCTAAATTAAAATTGATTTTTAGAAATTTTAAGCGTTTCATATAAAATCGGTAAAAAGGAGTCTTTGGAATATAGATAGCTTATATAGGGGATTAACCCATAGGCTACTTTTTATCCGCGGGTGAAACCGCGGGGCGAATCTAGTGTATAATAATATGGCGATCGTAGTAAAGCAGCGAATGACACGTCAAAGCAACGTAACGTAATCCTAGAAAACCTTATTTTTGAAGTAAATCTTCTTTATGCACGCTTGACTTGGGGAATCTGCTGAATGCGATGCGAACGGAAGCTGAAGTTGATTTACGTAGATCTCCATTCTCAACGTAATAAAGTTAAAAATTTGTATTATTATGTTGGTATGTCCGGTTAAATGATAATTTACAACTGTCAAGAGGCCACATTATAATTAAACAAAGCAAAAACAAAGCTATATCGGTCGATAGATGGAGCTAAACTAAAGAAGTTTTACTTCAGTCGTGTGGTGTCGTGTCAAAGCTCACTCGTTTTTTTTTTAAATTAGGTTATTTAAAAACCTTACTAACACAAAAGATTTTGACTTAATGTTCCTACTAACATGGCATTACATGCACTAATTTTTCATAACTCAATATTTATTTGGCAGGAACTTCATAGCATACTTTTCTTGATTGTGTTGTATGTATTACGGACGTAAGTAGAGCAAATTCATGAATCATTCAGCAGCTTTCCCGGCGCAGATGTTTAATTAAATAATCTGGAAGTCTGTGTACTAAATGTTACACTTTTCGAATCCACACATTCGCAAACATAATAATATACCTTCTTTTATATTTATACGAGCTTCTGCCCGCAGCTTCGCCCGCGGCGTGGCCTATGGGAAAATAAATCAACCACCCATTTCACCCTCTTCAGGGTGGAATTTCGAAAAATTCTTTCTTAGCGGATGCCTGCGTCATAACATCTACCTGCACGCCAAATTTCAGCCCGATCCGTCCAGTGGTTTGGTTCGTTGATAGATCGCTATGTCAGTCAGTCACCTTTGAGCTATATATATTTAGATTTATTTACAAAACTACGCAGTATGTTTATATTCCTTTACTTATTTACTTATTTACCACATGCGTAGGAATAGGACGAGTCCTATTTGTAATTTATTTTGGACGGAAAGGAGAATATAGTGCCTTCAGAAGCGTCGTCGTTTATACGTAGCTATGTGCTACATTTTTATTTTGTTGAATGCTGGTATTGGTACGTGTACCTACATTTTGATCTAAAACGTGCCGCTTTTACTAAACACGACACAATTGGTACTATAAATATAAGCCAATATGAAACAACTCATTTTCTATCGTTTAATCTACGCCACTTTTGACAGCCTCTGTGGTGTGGTGGTTGAGCAGGTCAGCTCATAACCCGGATTCGATTCCCGCGGCAGGACAAGTATTTGTGCATAGAAAAAAAACGCAAATACTTGTTCTGAGTCTGGGTGTTGTGGGACCATGCCCAATGGTCCTTGTAGTTCTTGGGTCCCTAGACACAGGGAATCGTAGTTAGGGTCCAGGATTTATGTATGTAATACTTGAGCGTTATTATTATTATTTTTATTCTTATTATTACTTACGCCTAAGAAATAATAGAGATTTTTTTTAATGCAATACCAATCAATATGAAAGTTTAAATATTACATTTTCAGTAGTATTTACTAGTGGCTCCCACACTACGTCAAGACTATCTAAGCACTTTCAGTTTTGTATTGACATTTTTTAAATGTGAAGGAATAACACGACGACCTATGCGTTCGCCTGCTGTTATGCGACACGGCTGCCCATATCAGTTGCAGTGTCACTCGGAACTCTAAAGTTTAGAGTTTCGCGTGACACGTACTGCGGACATTTATCCTGAGACATCAGCACGGTCTAGTAATAAGATTACTAGACTGTGCTGTTAGAGATTAGGTCATAAAATCCCATTTGCCCAGTATTTTCAATAGCTACAATGCCCTTCAAACAGTAACACAGTAGTGCTTTTGCACTTCTGCTTGGCGGCAAAATAACTGGCTAAGCGGTGGTACCTACCTAGACGAAGTTTGCAGAAAAATTCTACCACCTAGTAGAAATAGCAGAAGTATGGGTAGGTAGTACTGCTAGCGTAGTATAATGAGTAATTTATTTAGTAATCTGTGCTACTGCACTCACCTGTGATAGATATATTAGCGATCTTCCCCAGTAGCATCACAGCGTCCACATCTATCCTGAAGTTGCCGTCATAAGCCAAGTCGAATTTCAAGTCCAAGGACCTCAGTCTTGCGTTATCTTCCTCCAGTTCTCCGCTTAGAAGGCGAAGGTTCGTGATGCTGGGAAACTCTGAACCGACTTCGAGGGAGCGGAGCTGTACAATGAAAAGGTTTCTTGAGATATTACTGACATAAAATAATGTTTCTGATTTTAAACAGTGAAATGTTCCATGACATTCAGCCATCAGCAGCCGAAAGACCTCCACTGCTGAACATGGCCTCCCATAAAATGTCACTCACTCGTGGACGTTTATCATAAAGATTATAATGTACCGAGGAGAATGTTTCTGCCCATTCTCTCGATATTTCTTTAGCGGTTTTAACGAAAGTAACCACCCACAGGTAGAGGTGGGGTAGTCTTATTCTCATAACGCATGGGACCACGCAGCTGACTCGTGCTTTTACACGACATTGGTGTCGATTCTGTGTCGCATACTCTAAAGCTAAACTAAATTAACATATTTCCGTCTTTTTCATTTCCCCTTTATCAGAAGAGTACCGCCATACTTCAAGTTTAGTTTTAGAGAATGCGACACAGAATCGACACCATTATATAAGTAAAACTATTGTGGTACGTCATATAATTATAATGCTTAAATGAAGTGTGAGATTTAATATGCTTAGCAAATTTTAGGGCAGTCTCTGAGCATAAAAATATAATTCTTTAGCTCTATTTTCTTTACAAAATTCGCGTAACATTTATTACAGTAAAAATTTCTCGTTATACAAAATTACAGCATCGTTTATATTTTGATTACGAGGACGACCCTCGGGCCTCGCTTCGTTTAAATACACATGAATTCTTTTATAGTCATAATCCAAGGATTCGCTTCGTTAGCCAGGATTATGCTTGGTTCAAAAGCTTTGACAAATCAAGTGTGAATGTGACGTGTACGTTTGTATCTGCGTGTTGATTGAGTTCGATTCTGTTTCCGTGCCAATGGTTGAGGAGCGGTGGTTAGATGAGGAATTAATCGTGATTGGTTGCGAATCTTGATTGCTAGAGCATTCTACATAACTGTTGTTTTAGCTGTGTAGCCATAAAGCAAAGAAATCAGTTTTAACTATGGGTAAAAAGATAGAATAGTACATGTTAGAGAAACAGTTGATATGTATACTTGTACACGATTAATGAAAAACACAGTTAAGGACTTATTACTGGCATGATCCTGCTAAATTATGGAACTATTGTTTGTTACGCCAGTCATTTATCTAAAACATAGAAGGCTTCTACAAAGCAGCGAAACGGGTCGAAAATAATGATGATAAAAGAAATAATATAAAGACTTACCGTCAATGATTCAAATATCTTCCCAGAAGAAGTCTTCGCGAGTAGTTCTGCTAGCTCTGTCGCCATTCGCCTCCTCAACCAACTGGTGTCGGCTGTGCTTTGTTGGAATATGAACTGAAGCATGGCGTTGAGAGCACCTTCTGGTGTACCGCTGTATATCTTTACAATTTCCTTTAGTATTTCCTGTTTAGGAAAGAGAATAATCATGGATACTTGTGAAATAATGGAAGGATAGGATGATAGGAGATGAAGAGGGATCGATCAGAACTTTTACGATAGTACTTAATTTTTAAAATTGATTATGATGATGACTTATGTTACTCATGTTAATAACTTGGTCTACATGGTGCATACTTAAATCAAAATGTGCTACATTTTGCTCTCGCTCTTACAACGCTGAAAGAAAACAACGAGAGGAAACCGCGGCATTGTCGAAAATCACATAAATTCGACGACATTTGTATGTCATCCATCCCGCATTTTTCCAATTATAGTAAATTATTCCCAGTGAAAGAAAGCCCAGCTGTAGGAAGACCTGGACGTGTCTAATATACTTAGCGTTTATTATAAAACAAAGATGCACAATATATAATTAGTGTGAATAAATGAAATAATATCCAAACAGGCATAAAGAAATTGACCTTTCGGATTTCAAAGCCTCAATTTTAATGATGTTTTCTATTCGCAGACCATTTTCTAAAAACTGATTAATGGTATACGCCATCAAAGGAAATTTTAGCTCCGCGTTTAATTTTATTTGTTAGAGAATTGAGGTCGGTGTAATTAAAGGGACCTGCTTGGAGGAGGTCGTCACACCTAATGATAGCCGTTTGAAGACAGCCCTATAAAACTGGGACACTGTGTCAACATCCAACACACCAGTGAAACCTATAAGTGAAGTTTGTTCTGTCTTGGAGGTATCAATGTCTATGTGAACTTGGCTGGCCCGATAGCTCAGTTGGTGGTAATGTTGCCTTCTGAACTGTAGGTTGTGGTTTTGATTCCCACCAAAGACCAACATTTTTGTGATGAGCATCAATGTTTGTTCTGTGTCTGGAATGTATTTGAAATATGTATTTACAAACAAAAAGTATATAAGTATTCTAATTTCTATCAGTTACCTGGGTTCAAGTAGTACAAGGTTTGTTTAGTTTGGGGCTAGATGGCGCAAATGTCCATAAATATTTTTTTATTTATTTAACTTATGTAGTGTGAATTAGGTCCGTCAACCTCACTCAGAATGACAGATAATATCAACAGATTACGTTACTTTTGGTATTATTAACGCTCATTACACTGTTCTGCTTTGTTCTAGTTCTATTATAGTCTAATGTAAGGTCTCCGTCTGCCGCTCAATAATGATCGCGCGGCAAATTAATTCTGGCGGCGTTACTCGTAAAATGTGGTGACAGAATTGACTCGAGTAAATGCGGGTAATTATTTATAACTACTTTGAACATTAAAACATATCTTGACACGGTTTTAATTAATATGAATGTTAAGATTATACTGAACCTATTGTTTGTAAGCCTGACTGTAGACTACAGGCGCATGGTTTTGTGAGAATACGTAGTACAAGCAGCAGGATTGTGGAATCGAAGGTGCTGGGAAGACACGTCCAAATATGTGCGGGTAGGTATGTATGTAGCTGCGTACCGAACGGCTGACTCGACTGTCGTCTTATCTGTGTGCGGCATTCACGCACACATACACACATACATGAACGTGCCTTCGCCGCTGCCTTCATTGTTTATTTAAGTTAACTTTTTGGCAGTTACATATTATTAATGTTATATATATTTTAATTCTATATTTTATCTGTTTCAGGCGCAGAGCTTCGCGTCGTCTACTCTGACAATAAAGTCAATAAATTTTACTAACGAAGGAATTGAATATGTCGTTGTATCTATTTACGTCTATCTGCTTGATATAGGCTCACCTGAAAGCGAGCAAGGTACGTTCGTGGCACTTTGTAGGAAGCAACTTTCATAACTCGGCTTAAAACAATTGACGTAAGATCCAACAACATCGTTGGCTTAATCACAACAAAATCCTTAATTTCAAAACATCGTGTTCACGTCAGCGCGTTTGAGCATATCAAACTTTTAAATTAGAGTGAGATGAAAGCCTCTCATGTGCCGTTTATAATTTCCTTAATATCCGGGGTTCGAAACTTTATTGGACTTTTTCAGCAAATTTGTCTATCAACTCTTGATCGCTTATTATCCATGATAAAAGTTAGGAATAAATTATTTCTCTTTTGAGAAAATTTTTCTAACCACAGTGTGGCAAAAGAGGTAGGTTTACTATACGACAAAGCGTTATAGTTACAAGCTTTTAAGTTTACAAAGTTGAACAGCAAAGTTAGAAGTAAATATAAGTTACTAGGTACGTACAGTAACTGACCCATGATACGCATCCTTATTCGTCTCTCTGCCAAAGGTTGGACAAAACTCAAAGTCAAAGTCAAAGGATTTGATTGCAAATAGGCTATTTTTATCACATTTACAAGTTAAAATGATGTTAGTTACTTAAAATTAAGTTTTTGTACTAAGCGTGGTGAGAGCGCGGTTAAATGCAAATAGACAAGTTTTAAGGTAAAAAAAAAGCGTATCAAAGTGCTTATTGCTTGGCCAACCAAGGGTGATTTCCTTTTACCTGTCCCAATGAATTAGGATAGGGTTTCCTCCGCGCATACACGTGCAGAAGTATTTACCCTTATTGATAGTGGGTCAGTATCTGAGTTATTCTTCCATGGTTATATAATTTGTTATGGCTGAACATTAGTAGGCTTGTCTTGATAATCATTAATTTATGATTTTAGAAAAAAAATATCACATATAATGTTTGTAGCCGAAAATTTACATTTTACAACAAAAGATCACTTTCTTGCAACTTTATCAATGTGTCCATATAAGCTATACATATATTTATATATCTATATAATATAACTAATTTATGCTCATAGTTTAAGTTCGGCCATGTTATTTCCTATCGGAGGTTTATCGAAGGCTTAAAGTAGGGTCTTGGCTTCACTAAGTTATGAAGACTTTATGAAACAGTTATCGAACGTTTAAGCGCTATCGAGCGTATATGAATAACACTTTTCGGAAATCTTACTATTACAAGCTTATAAAGCCTCGATAACTTTTTATGAATAGGACCGTAAGTATATATCTATAAAGCTAAGGGCGTCTGCATCATAAAGACTAGTCGGAGTCTTTCCAATACTTAACTCTAGTGTCATTTTAGCTTGTACAATTTATGCATTAGATGATACGTACGGACGCCGCGCACTTTATATTACGTAAAGGGCGCACCGTCTCATGTTATTTTTCTGGGGTCATTAAATATGATACTCTCCAGTTATTACTCTGTCTGTGTAGCCTTCATGTTTCATAAACTTATACATACTTTATAATATAAGTGCTATTAGGTATAGCTCTCGGTGTCTTGAACATAATAAATGTATGTTCCACAGTGGAATTCTAAGTTTACTAAGTTTAACTCTGAAATAACTAAGATCACATGATTGACTGTCGTAAATGAGTAATACAAAATAATTATAATAATACTCACATCAGTTTCTATAATATTAATACACTTAATTGTATTTATGTATAATAGGGTTTCTGATTTCTCGACCATTTATTTTTTTAAGCAATTTCTTGAATTTTCTCGGGTCTCGAGTGTTTTATAAATACCGTGAAATTGTTTATAGTATCATTTAAGAAACCCAAATTTTTATTCAGTAACATGTATGTTGTGCCATAATCATAATTTTTTTGTATTTGGTGGTGGAATACGAGTTCCGAACTAGAATCGGTAATTTTATTCACGTCTGAAGCCAAAAGCCAAATTTCTCGAGCGTTCTGGAGTTCGAGAAAACTCGAGCAGTAACCCTAGTAGTATACTACTCCACTCCAACGAAACAACGAATCGTAGCAATGTGGAATTACTATAAGAATACTACATAAAGTTAGCAATTTCAATCGAGACCTTAAATTATGCCACTTGTGGCTGCTTCTGTGTATAAGGTATTTAATTAGTACCTATTACTGTTCAAGCTATGCAAAGAATTTGGATGTTTTTGTGATTTCATTTAGAAAAGTCATATCATTGATCTTACCGAAAGTTACGAAAATGTATTCACACGTAGTATCAGATTGAACAACCATCATCCACTGAATGTTTCATATATGTATAAGATCGTTGTTAATTTGATATCGGTTGGAACACGAAGTACCTACATAATTCGTTGTCGTGAGCTGTGAGCGTTCAGCGACTGAAACAAATGAATGAGCCGGCAGCAAAATTTGCTCACAGTGAATTGCAGCATTTCTACAAGCTTTCTCCACGACTCAGTTGTTTTAGGCACTCAATGCTCAACTGTAGCTTGAAGCTGTTCTTGTTATTGCTATCGAAAAACTCGGAAATCGAACCAACATACGTCTAAGTAATTAGGGTATAGCAACTCACCGGTGGTAAAGTGACCGGCATACTGAAGTTATTTTCTGCCATGGTAGGCTTCTCAAAGGTCCTCCAATAATAGTACAGCATCAACAGCGGTATCGCCATCGCGATCGCCGCTCCAAGCAACGCGGCTAGCAGCAGCCAGGGCCAATCCGGCATGTTTTCTTCTAGCGATTATATACTGGTGGGAGTAAAATCTTTAGACATCGATGATTATAAACCAACTCTTTACTAATAAACATTGTGTAGCGAAGGAATTGTTATGTTGTGTTTTCATTTGTTTCCGTCTATGGAGATTAATAAGGAAAAGATAAAACAAGACAAAACACTGAGTAGCTATTCTACTTTTATGCAGGAAAGTTTATTAGTAAGGGGGTAATATTTCAGCATCAAAGAATACAAACAATGCCGTATGTAGGTAATCATCATCACAAAGGCCAGAGGTCAAACCGCCTTATTGGTACTAAGCTATAAAATTTGGACAGCATATTCTAAGTATGAGGATTTTTTATTATGAGTGGAAAATAAGCCAAAGCCCACATCCTGATGAAAGTGTTCACCGACGAGTACTGAACATCTGCTACAGTTAGAGGCACTGGTGATGGTGACCTCTATTGATACCTGCAGGCAGTGCCGGGTTAAGCAAGCGCGGGGCCCGTAGCAAATACTTTCAAAGAGCAATGAATCTACTATGGGTTATTAAATATAACACGGTAAAAAAACAATTCGATATGTTCATTTGCCATCTATATAATTTGTTCACGTTTTTGTGACATCTAGTAAATTCAATTTATTAGATATTAATAAGTTTCACTCAAAAAATTACGCTCATGCAGAGATAAGTGGGTTTAAAAATAAGGGGCCCTTTTTCGCGCGGGGCTTGTAGCAATAGCTATTATTGCTACGTGGTTAATCCGCAATCCGGCAATGCTTGCAGGCTGAATTTGTCCAACATTTTTAACCCAATGACAAAACAAGCACCTGCTTATGTTTTTGATACAGAGAATGAATGTAAGAAAATCCCACATTCAAACTAAATGTTATGAAAAAAATATTATCATGTGAAATTCAACGCCTTGATGTAAAATTTTTATTTACTAAAACTTGCGTAGAAAATAAGAAAAACAAGCAATAGAAATCAACTAAGAGTAGGTATTACCCATTGACCCATACAATATATATTATATTAATTAAATTACTAATAGAGAAGCAAACATGCCAAGCCCGCGAAGTCAACATGCGATTATTAAAAGAACTTATAAGGTACAAGACAGAGTAGGCAGAGATACGTTTAATTATTCATCCAAGAAGAAATTACGTCAGGATATGACGTGCGTTGGCTCAGGGAGAGTTGCTAGCTCGCTACAGGAAGATGTAGCTATACTAACGATCGTCAGCTTTTCCGCCTACACCCGTTACAACCGCATATTAGTATATTTGCAAAACACACAAATAAACTCTTTATGGAAAGTAATTTTGCTGTTGTTGGCAGGAGGTAGATTGATTTAGAATAAAATAAATAATAACACAGATTAGGGCTGGCGCGGCGGCGAATTCTGTTGAGCAGCTAAAAAGGCGCAAATATAGTAATCTTGATAGCGGTTTTATATTTGCGCCTTTTGCAGTTGAGACACTGGAGCCTTGGGGACCGAGTGCTCACCAAATTTTTAAAGATTTTTCTAAACGTCTGGTCGAAGCTACACGTGACCAAAATGCTGGCTTCTACTTCGGCCAAAGATTGAGCATTGCAATTCAACGTGGCAATGCTGCCAGCATATTGTCTACTGGTAGTGGTTTGTTTGATTAAGTTCCATTTTTATTGTTTATTGTAAAAACTTTATATTTGAAAAAATAAATGTAGGTAATTATTTAGATTATATTGACTATATTACAGTTTAGAATAAATTAAAAACACAGCCTGATTAGTATTTTCCGTGAGCCCTATATTAAAGTCAACGGTTATTTGGGAATTATATTAAAAAACCAGCAATTCTGTAAATTGTAATATACTTTAGCTTTTAGCACAATTCGATAGCGTTAGCTCTCTATTGGTGTCGATTCCGTCTCAATTCTCTCTAAAGATTAAATTTAAATATCTCTATATTTTTCATTTCCTTTTACATTCCATTTTTCCCAGTACGCGATACTTCAAGTTTAATTTAACCATAGAAAATGCGACACAAATCGACACCATTAACACCGTGTCTAACTGCCAAAGATTCATGCTTCGTGAGCTGTCTCTATCACTAACAGATTTCAAGGACCTTTACAAAAACAAGCACAAATATGCAGCACACTAAGCGCTTATAAATCCTATATACAATCTAAGGGTTATCCCTACACACGTCTGCGTATAAAGTTTATACGCAAACACGTGTTCATATTATATACAGTTTATAATATAATGTAAATATAAGTACGAGACCGAAAAAGTTTTGAGCACATTTTACTATGCCTATAGTACAAACGAAGACTAATATACGAAGGGGTTGATCTGCCTTTCGTGCCACCCTCCTAATAGTGAACGCGCCCTTGACTGCCACGAAATCGAGGGCTACGTGCCCGGGCCCTGTATGCTCAGGCCAAGGTACGTAACCTATATAATTATGTATCATAATAGGTCTTTACCTATGAAATTGCCGTATTGCAGTACAGACTTTTTCAAACAAAAAAAAGTTTTGATTGGCTATGAATTCTAAATTCAAATTAATTTTGTTTTAAAAATATGACATTCTATTTACAATATAAGTCTTTTGTTTATTGATTAGCGTTGTATTTTCATTACATTTCAACATTTTTCCTCATAATGGATACTTTGAAATTTCGTGTAATTATGGAATATGAGTTCCGTCGTGGCACCAACGCGGCACAAACGACACGTAACATCAACGACGTTTACGGAGAGAACTGTACAAACGAACTTACAACCCGTTATTGGTTTGCTCGGTTCCGTTCTGGGAATTTTGACTTGAAAAATGAACCTCGTGGTCGTCCGGAAACTTTGGTCAACAATGATGAATTAAAGGCGATTGTGGAAGCTGATGAATCTCAATCTACAGCTGAGCTGGCAGCAGCTTTTGATGTTAGCATCAAAACAATATTGGTCCATTTGCGACAGATTGGCAAGATAAAAAAGCTTGATAGATGAGTGCCCCACGAACTTAACGATCGCCAGCGCAACGTACGCGTCGAGACTTGCCTTGCGCTGCTTAACAGGCACAGAAATGAAGGAATTTTGAACCGAATTGTTACGTGTGACGAAAAATGGATTCTTTTTGACAATCGAAAGCGCTCAGCAAGTTGGTTAGATCCTGGTTCGGCCAAAGCAATGTGCAAAACGAAAAATGACCCCTAGAAAGGTGATGGTCACAGTTTGGTGGTCTAGTGCTGGTGTGATTCATCATAGCTTTTTACAAAATGGCGAGAGCATTACTGCAGATGTGTACATGAGTACTGTAGTAGTAGTAGTGAACTGACCACAATGATGGCGAAACTCGCACGTCTGCAACCAGCTTTGGTCAATCGGTCGTCTCCACTGCTACTTCACGACAACGCGCGACCCCATACTGCACAACAGACCGTCTCTAAGCTGCATGAGTTGGGTTTGGAAGCTCTCCCTCATCCGCCATACTCACCAGATCTTGCGCCTACCGACTATTACTTTACCAAAATTTGGACAACTTTTTAGCGGGAAAAAAATTCAATTCCCGAGAGGCAGTACAAAACGCCTTTGAAGAGTTTGTTGTCTCCCGTCCTGCTGGTTTTTTCAAGAAGGGCATCCATAAACTGCCACAGCGTTGGCAAAGATGCATTGATTGCAGGGGTGATTACTTTGAATAAAAGAAATAAATAAGTTCGAAAAAAAAATACTTTAACTTTTTCAAACAAAACGGCAATTTCATAGGTAAAGACCTAATATTTAATTACAATAGCAGTAGATCATCTGTACCGTTTTCTATTTTGAACTAATTAAGTGATAGAAATTATAAGGCAAATTCCAGAATATTAAGAGTGTAACTTTCCAAATGATGGCTCTATTATTCCTTAGAGACTGTATATGCCTTATCCAAAATAAATATATCTTTTAATTATTTTTTAAATAATAAGCAATGTTTATCGAGTTCAGACCGTACTATTTAGCAGTACATCCAATTTTTTGTGCAATTCCAGCTCGCCATCATACTACTAGGTGGACCGACGATCGACGATGATCACGGAACGTTGATCGCAATACAACAGGAAAATTTTCATCCCTAATTTGAAAAAATCATACTCACTATGCACATAAACTGCGTATTGAAACTGTTACATTCAGTTAATCTTGTGTTTCTATTTGTTACAATCAAGTTATATGATCGTCTAGCTAGTCAATGCCGCGGGGAGCCTATGAATGCAGAAGGCGAGCAGCCGTTATAATGGCGTTCTGTGGGGAAGACTTATTATAATCACGTGGACGTTTTCAGGCTGTTGATGATAATGATTATACTTTGTACTGGATATAACTGATGCTTCAGGTAATCCTATACTGTTACTACATACATACGTAAGGTATGACTTACTACTGAGTCAGCGTACGTGGCCTGACCACGTTTCGCGTGTGTTTTATAGCTTGTACAAAATGCACAATTCACAATGCATTTACCTTCTACGAAATATGTTGCTATTGTTCAACGAAATTGCCAGTTTTGTTAGGCAATTTCAGAAGATTAAGTAGGAGATATGAGTTTTTTATGGGCAGATTGGTCGGCATCTTACCTGGTTTTTTCTTTATATTTTCGTAACACTATTTTTATATGATAGTAAAATAAAGATAAGTTATTATCTTTTATAATAAAAAATTAAGCGTGCTATAGAGCCGATCATTGTATTGCAGTTTAAACGTATTTTTCTTATTATGTCGATACACCTATACATAATACCGTACATTCGTATTATTAATTAATTTACGACAAGACATTTTTAATCACGAACGGGATTTGAGCATGTTGGTGTTTGATTAAGAGGTCCGCTTAGATCCTTTTAGCAAATAAAAGTGGTATTTCTGATGAACGTAAAATATATATTATTACAGAATGGTTAGGTTCCTTCAGTTTTGCTGGTGAGTGCGCTAACGAAAAATTAAAATTTTACATTAATGACGTAGAATATCTTCAAAATAAATACAAAAAGAGCTAGCTACCAGTAGCTTATTAAACTCTAACAGTACCCGCATCCACCCGTCCTTAAAGCCGGGACATGCTAAGCAGGCCATACTTAGGTACTGCTATAGAAATCATAAATACTCGTATTATCGTTGTTAGATATATAGTAGGTATTGCTTATAGTGACATTTATCGATAAACGTTCAAAGTTATTACGTCCTTATGACTGCCTCGTAGAGTGATAGTACATCAACATTTCGAATTGAATTCGAAAGAAAAATATTTTTCTACTTATTGTTATCCTTTCCACTCTGACCCCGCACCTGTTTACCAAGTACGGATAAGGTGGTTCATCCTTTTTGTTTGGACGTCGAACAACATTTATAATCCTTTGTGATGCTTCACGAACTTTGCCTAAGTTTTCTCATCTAACTTTTCTATAAACACAGATCCTGAATAAATATCTAGTAGATAAAAATAATTATTCTAACCGTACCGAAAAAATGTCCTAATATACTGATAATATTGAGGTATTCACTAAAGTATAAAATAAAAAACTCGTAGCAAAAATACCCCAAAGAATTCCATATAAAAATCGTACCAGTAGCTTAAGTAAATGTTCTAGAATGAGCAAACGACCATAAATTATAATTTCCATCTCGGCCCTGAAACCATTTTAGATTTTCTTATAAAAACTGCTGAGATTATGATCCATCCATCTAGTGGATAATTCATAACACTTTGAATATTAATGTAAAATTTACGCTTTTCTAAATTTTCAATTGAAAAATTTAGACGTTATCTAAAAACAAATTCGTTTTTAGATAACGTCTAACTTTAAAAAAAAACAATGTATTTTCTTCTCTAAAATTATTTAAAAATTGATCTTTAAAGTTTACGTAAGTCGACTGTCTGACCTTTATCGCGAATCTCAATAAATTTTCTAGCTTAAGGCGTCATCTAAAAAGTTGTTTTAGTTTAGTATGAGTTTGAAACTAATATTCCTAATTACTTATTCTTTGAATTTTGGCGTTTAATAGGTTTCATTTGTCCAAACGAATGGCCTAGAGTTCAGATTTTTTTTTTATGTTTCTGAATGATTTGACGAGCTAGCCGTTCACCTGATGTTAAGCGCCACGGCTGCCTATAACAGAACAGTGTCAATTGGAACCCCAAAATAGAGTTTCTAGCAACACTGCACTGCGTCATCCTGAGACATCAGCACAGTCTGGTAATAAGATTACTTGACTGTGAGATCAGATCATAAAGTCTCAATTTCCCAGTAATTTCACTAGCTACAGTGCCCTTCAAACCGGAAAAAATAATAATAATAATTAAAAATATTTTAAGATAATCGGACTGAGCCTGTGCTGTGACTGGCTGGTATTTAAACTAGCCGTAGTGCAACTAAAAATTGTCGAATTGGCAAATTACTTCACGAGTTTTACAGATGTACCGTCTATCGAAATATTAGTTGTTACAACCAAATACTTTGTTGGAACTAAGATTTTCTTTATTCACATATTTTATATTCAATACATATGCATATGCATAACTGTAAGAGGCAGTAACTGGAAGAGTAGAGCCGAAGACCGGGCTCAGTGGCGTGCTTTGGGAGAGGCCTATGTCCAGCAGTGGACTATTGTAGGCTGATGATGATGATGATGATGACATATGCATGATGGATTTTCGAGACGTAGATTGAATTATTAATATCAGAAAGTTAATTGACACGAGAGCTTTTCAAATGGTGTTACTTAAAAGGTAACAAACTAATGGCCACGGCGCCTATACTTTATTATGCTGTCACAGGCATTTTTCTATAATATAATAATTTATACTTAGTGCTGAAAACTCGCTCCACTTTGCATTTATAAGTGACTACAGAGGGCACCTCGCGGTTTTACTCGTTTTCCCGCAGCAACTATAAATTTATCCGGGACGAAAAGTATCCAATGTTGCCCCGGAAATAAAAGCAGCCCATGTGCAAAGTTTCAGCCAAATCGATTCAGCCGTTTTGGCTTAAAGCCAAACAAGGCAACATCCAGAAGTTTCAATTTTAATTTTTAATATTCATTAGTCATTTAATAATTTAATATTCATCGCTACAAAGTAAAAACCTATTAAAATACTTCTTTACTAATATTAATCCCTACAAAGGACAAATCCATTAAAATATCCCAAGTTGAAATCTCAAAGCGTCCATATTTAATTCTAACCCTAAAGTTCTATACAGTAGATGCGCGAGTTTACAAAATAGATGAAGAGGTAAACTGAACCTATCTAGGTAGTCGGCTCATCCATTATGTATCGTTTGATTGCCCCCGCTCTTAGTATTCAGGATTCACGAGGAATTGTGGAAATTCTTATAGTATTTGCAAGACGCCAGCCTGTTGATTATAGGATGGCAAAGGAAGCCACAGCAGCGACAAGACCGAAAACTAACCATCTTAATTTTAACAGATGAATGGGAATGGGTGAAATGCTGACGACCTAAAATAGTCAAACATATATCCAACGATAGTATATTTTATATCTGTAAAAGCATTTTATACTGCTCTGATGATGAAGAGAGCAATTCTAAGATGATTCGACTTATATATTTTACTAGCAGCCCGCCCCGGCTTTGCACGGGTATTTTATATATGTCTATTATAAATTGAGATATATATAAACTTACAACTATCCTATCTCTCAAGTTGGATCGAACTGCACATGGTGAAATGGTGGTGCGAATTTTATTATAATCGGTTAAGTGGTTTAGGAGTCCATTGAGGACAAACATTGTGACACGAGATTTATATATAATAGGTCTTTACCTATGAAATTGCCGTATTGCAGTACAGACATTTTCAAACAAAAAAAAGTTTTGATTGGCTATGAATTCTAAATTCAAATTAATTTTGTTTTAAAAATATGACATTCTATTTACAATATAAGTCTTTTGTTTATTGATTAGCGTTGTATTTTCATTACATTTCTACATTTTTCCTCATAATGGATACTTTGAAATTTCGTGTAATTATGGAATATGAGTTCCGTCGTGGCACCAACGCGGCACAAACGACACGTAACATCAACGACGTTTACGGAGAAAACTGTACAAACGAACGTACAACCCGTTATTGGTTTGCTCGGTTCCGTTCTGGGAATTTTGACTTGAAAAATGAACCTCGTGGTTGTCCGGAAATTTTGGTCAACAATGATGAATTAAAGGCGATTGTGGAAGCTGATGAATCTCAATCTACAGCTGAGCTGGCAGCAGCTTTTGATGTTAGCATCAAAACAATATTGGTCCATTTGCGACAGATTGGCAAGATAAAAAAGCTTGATAGATGGGTGCCCCACGAACTTAACGATTGCCAGCGCAACGTACGCGTCGAGACTTGCCTTGCGCTGCTTAACAGGCACAGAAATGAAGGAATTGTGAACCGAATTGTTACGTGCGACGAAAAATGGATTCTTTTTGACAATCGAAAGCGCTCAGCAAGTTGGTTAGATCCTGGTTCGGTACCAAAGCAATGTTCAAAACGAAAAATGACCCCTAGAAAGGTGATGGTCACAGTTTGGTGGTCTAGTGCTGGTGTGATTCATCATAGCTTTTTACAAAACGGCGAGAGCATTACTGCAGATGTGTACATTGAAGAACTGACCACAATGATGGCGAAACTCGCACGTCTGCAACCAGCTTTGGTCAATCGGTCGTCTCCACTGCTACTTCACGACAACGCGCGACCCCATACTGCACAACAGACCGTCTCTAAGCTGCATGAGTTGGGTTTGGAAGCTCTCCCTCATCCGCCATACTCACCAGATCTTGCGCCTACCGACTATTACTTTTTCCAAAATTTGGACAACTTTTTAGCGGGAAAAAAATTCAATTCCCGAGAGGCAGTACAAAACGCCTTTGAAGAGTTTAGTGTCTCCCGTCCTGCTGATTTTTTCAAGAAGGGCATCCATAAACTGCCACAGCGTTGGTAAAGATGCATTGATTGCAGGGGTGATTACTTTGAATAAAAGAAATAAATAAGTTCGAAAAAAAAATACTTTAACTTTTTTCAAACAAAACGGCAATTTCATAGGTAAAGACCTAATAAGATTATTTTGTATTTTTTTATTCCACAGCTCTTAATACACATAAGAAACAATTATTCACTTAAATTTAGAGCAATACAATTGAATAACATTTTTCACAGAGATTTATCTAGTATCCAGTTTTCGGTAGATGGGAATGAAATATTTGGTGACATAAGTGTATGAAAATTGTTCAAGTTTTATTTTTCAATGGGTGGATAAAGGTCATACGTGGTTTTTAATACTCGGATAAAAGTTGTTCACTGGATAAAACAAAACACAGTGAAAATAAAAAGGGATGTTTATAAATCGAATACTGAAAAAATTATTTTTGTTTCTGTCTGTATATATACCTAATTCATTTAATCGGATGTGCTTTTATCGAATAATTGGAAAATTGTCTCTACTAAATTATACATTTTGATGACTTGAATATATACAAAAACATGAAACCATTTCATTCGGAAATTTCTCTATTATATATAAATTTTAACAATACATCGATATAAATATGTACCTACTTCCTATTTTGGAGTTCAAATAACAAAATAGAAAACTTGACCATTCATCGTTATCCGGTCCTTCACTTAGCTTGATTAGTTATACTTTTGTTATAATCACATTCAATTCTACACAACTATAGGTACATTGAAAAATATTTCAATTTGGTCCTTCAAAGCTTGTGTTATAATGAAGTACCTACCCGCAAGGGATGACGCAAAAATTACATATAATTTTCTAACTACTGCATCGAAAGCACGTTAACTACATAAAGAACAGAATTGACTAAAGTCTATATATCTTCTAATCTAAGTAAGCAATTTGTGACTAAAACAAACCACTTAAATTAACAAGTAACATTAAAAACAGGAAATGCATTCAGGTATTAACACTATTGGAGAAAAATAAGCATAATTTGTTAACAAAATTATATTGTAGATTGATTTTAGACAAAGATTGCAAAGAAAATCTTCAAACCATTAATTACTTAAATTTGACACCAATATATTTTAAATTTTGTGTGATCTAAATAGTTTTAAAAACTAATAAAAACAAAAGCAAACAGATAACAAGCATCTATCGAGCACTTACCTTCTAACAGATGTCGAAACTCTACAACAAGGTTTACCTACATAAAATCGATTAAGTATGTTATGCACTAAAACAATTGACATATAAACATCAAC
Organism: Ennomos fuscantarius; assembly: GCA_905220475.3. Taxonomy (NCBI): domain Eukaryota; kingdom Metazoa; phylum Arthropoda; class Insecta; order Lepidoptera; family Geometridae; genus Ennomos; species Ennomos fuscantarius. The sequence continues at coordinate 4,607,646 of HG992026.1, read as the reverse complement.
CTTAACTAATCGTATAGTATTCTAAGACTATTCAGTTTACTAAACATGATTACGCCCGCCGGTTTGCCGGCGGCGATGATGCCCTTTACATCACTGGGGGTGTAGAATCATTGTATTCCTTGGGTCTAGCGTCAAAATTCTGTTTGGGCATGCGCGGAATTTCGCCAATTGGACCAGAGTTCATGCACCTGATTTAACTTGGGAAAAAAACTTTCAAAATCCTTGGCAAGCCATGATTTTAGCGCGACGGTATTCGAATTTGCTAATGATTTTTATAACTTTTATGAAATTTGAAATGTATAAAATGCATCAAACGCCTTATAAGAAATGTCATTGACGCTTGCGCGAAAGGGCGATCGATAGCACACCTTATTTCTCTACAGGTGTAGGTCCAGTCACATAACTTGATTCAGGGAAACCGCATCTAATGCAATAGAAATAAAGATTGGAATGATATGGTATTATAAGTTTAGTTCAGTAGAATGTCGTCTAAGACAATTTAAACCAAATTGTTGACCTACCTCGCGGATAATATGTCAATAAAGTTGAGATAAACATCACGCTGATATTTAAAATGAAAAGGGAAGAGTCTTTCCCCCTGTTTCACATTATCACGGGTCACCGAGCAGAAGTCACCCATATAAATTCGGGGTTTTGAGCAAACACTTGGTCGATTGCTTTACCTTGTAGTTTGCTCTCTAAAAAAATATTGATAGGTATTATTTTCCATCTATAAGATTGTTTTTGTTCTCTCTCCAGAATAGTGGGTAAAACATATAATTGGATACTTGACCTTTGATTTGAACTTTTACAGGGATCTATTCTGAACCCTCACTTTGATATTTTGCATAACGACAAAAGACAATTTTAATCTACTTTCATGCAATTTTACATCGGTAGTAGGTGAGTAAGATAAGTCTCAAACGTCATAATATTGATGTGTTTGGAGGAATTTAATAAAAATGAGATTATAAAATACTATTACTTTTTTTACCTAAGCTTAGACTATAATGGTTAAGGCGGCTGACTGGTGCATAACACTAAAGGACAATATTTGAATAAGAAAATTAATTTCAAAAGGTTAATAGGTCTGAGGTGGAGTGGAATTAAAGGGTTGATGATTTGAATTTTAATTGAAGTTTTTTTAAACTACGGATTGTTATTGGCTTTTTATTGAAAATATATTTATCATTTAATCAAAAAACAAAGCTTGTTACCTATGCAGGGTAAAAAATGGTGGAAGGTTGGAAAGAAAGTACCTTAAATATTGATGGTAGAAAAGGAAACATTCCTTTATTATCAGATATAAGTAAAACTGCATTCCTGTATGCATAATCAAATGCACCACATTATCGATCAAGTATCACTAGTCAATGACCCATTGACGTCTAGTGGCAAATATGTGATCCCTGACTGATGCACGTGTATGACCTGCGCAGTAGTAACATCTCTTTTACGAGCTTTGACGTCACGGGATGCAATTGAAAATGGTCCAAGAAAATGTTTCGTGAAGCCACCATGATGGATCTTTACAATTACTATGCTATGGCTATGTTGTCTCGACGTATGAATAGGAAAACCCCAGCTCTTTCCACTGGTGCCGTTATGAGCCGGCTAAGGGAATGTCCAAGGAATGGCAGCATTCTCCTCGATCTACATTACAACCTACTGCGATCACCAAGACGCCTGACAAGTGCGGTGATTATGGCAACCCGTCCTCTAATGGGGAGGCCTTCCCCGATTTTATTTCAGCAGTGGACGCAAAAAAGGTTGATGATGTGATGCTAGATTGGACTTTAATTGATTGACCGATTATATTTTGATAGCACGAAGCCTTCAAAAAATGAATCAAAGCGAATTCACGTCAAAATCCATAGTACCTACGTCAGTCCGCCATCGCCAGCCTTAGGTGCAAACATAAAGATGCACCCTGAGGCCATTACCTGTACTGCTAGAAAGAGTAGGCTAAAAAACGCTCTGAACAAATAAATAGGTGGCTGGATAAAATTTGCCGGCAACAATACAATTATTTAATAATAATAGGTCTTTACCTATGAAATTGCCGTATTGCAGTACAGACTTTTTCAAACAAAAAAAAAGTTTTGATTGGCTATGAATTCTAAATTCAAATTAATTTTGTTTTAAAAATATGACATTCTATTTACAATATAAGTCTTTTGTTTATTGATTAGCGTTGTATTTTCATTACATTTCAACATTTTTCCTCATAATGGATACTTTGAAATTTCGTGTAGTTATGGAATATGAGTTCCGTCGTGGCACCAACGCGGCACAAACGACACGTAACATCAACGACGTTTACGGAGAGAACTGTACAAACGAACGTACAACCCGTTATTGGTTTCCTCGGTTCCGTTCTGGGAATTTTGACTTGAAAAATGAACCTCGTGGTCGTCCGGAAACTTTGGTCAACAATGATGAATTAAAGGCGATTGTGGAAGCTGATGAATCTCAATCTACAGCTGAGCTGGCAGCAGCTTTTGATTTTAGCATCAAAACAATATTGGTCCATTTTCGACAGATTGGCAAGATAAAAAAGCTTGATAGATGGGTGCCCCACGAACTTAACGATCGCCAGCGCAACATACGCGTCGAGACTTGCCTTGCGCTGCTTAACAGGCACAGAAATTTGAACCGAATTGTTACGTGCGACGAAAAATGGATTCTTTTTGACAATCGAAAGCGCTCAGCAAGTTGGTTAGATCCTGGTTCGGTACCAAAGCAATGTGCAAAACGAAAAATGACCCCTAGAAAGGTGATGGTCACGTTTGGTGGTCTAGTGCTGGTGTGATTCATCATAGCTTTTTACAAAACGGCGAGAGCATTACTGCAGATGTGTACATTGAAGAACTGACCACAATGATGGCGAAACTCGCACGTCTGCAACCAGCTTTGGTCAATCGGTCGTCTCCACTGCTACTTCACGACAACGCGCGACCCCATACTGCACAACAGACCGTCTCTAAGCTGCATGAGTTGGGTTTGGAAGCTCTCCCTCATCCGCCATACTCACCAGATCTTGCGCCTACCGACTATTACTTTTTCCAAAATTTGAACAACTTTTTAGCGGGAAAAAAATTCAATTCTCGAGAGGCAGTACAAAACGCCTTTGAAGAGTTTGTTGTCTCCCGTCCTGCTGATTTTTTCAAGAAGGGCATCCATAAACTGCCACAGCGTTGGCAAATATGCATTGATTGCAGGGGCAAAAATACTTTAACTTTTTTCAAAGAAAACGGCAATTTCATAGGTAAAGACCTAATAATACATCTTTTGATCCTTTTATATCAACGCTTATTTTGATTACATATACTTAAATAAAACTTTTAGGATTGAAATTACTGACCCATACCGACTAAAACAATCTAATGTGTCGTTATCTAATTCATTTATATATTCCTTACAATTTAAAGGATTATAATTCAGAAAATAACATTAAGAACTCGATAATATTTTCGAAAATCAACATTTATTTTAATTTATAAATTATTTTACATATTCGATACACAAGCAATTCTAAATCTATTCATACATCACACTTTGAACATTATTATTTCTGTCTCAATCTCTTGATTATGCTTAATAGGAAGCTATTTGTAGGTGTACTTATATAATAATAATTATATTATTTACTTATTACTCTCTACAGTAACTAGTTTATGCATCGGATAAGGCAGCTACACCTGGCAGTACTTTACCTGTAATAAATATACATACATATACATATTGTACATCAATACTAGGTGGTAGGACTTTTCTGCAAAGTTCGTCTAGGTACGTCGTATAGGTCGTTTGCCAGTTATTCTGCCGCCAAGCAGTAGTGTGCAAGCGCTACTGTGTACCGGTTTGAAGGGCACTGTAGCTAGAGAAATTACTGGGCAATTGAGACTTTATGATCTGATCTCACAGTCGAGTAATCTTATTACCAAACTGTGCTTGTCTCAGGATGATGTGCGCAGTGCAGTGTCGCTCGAAACTCTATGTTTTGGGGTTCCGAGTGACACTGTTCTGTTATGAGCAGCCGTGTCGCTTAACATCAGGTAAACGACTAGCTCGTCACATCATTCCTAACATTAAAAAAAAAAATATGATAATATAATTTTACAAAGACAACATATTTATTTACGCTGGTCCAGTAAAATTAAATAAATAATTTTGTACGAAAGAACTAAAGATCTGTGGAGAGAAGATAACTAATATACTCAGTAAGTTGTATATAAGATAAATCAATCTTCTTCTTCTATACATATAAAATTCAAAGTCCTGACTGACCGTCATATATTAACGCACAGCCTAAACTGCTGGTCCTAGAGACTTTAAATTGTAGTGTTGACTTTGTAAAGTGTAGATATCCACTAAGAAAGAGTTTTTGCAAAATTCCACCCCTAAGAGGGTGAAATGGGTGGTTGAATTATCTATGAAAAAAATTCTTCTTTGTTTCCTATAGTCCACGCGGGCGAAGCCGCGGGCAGAAGCTAGTAAATAATATTGTTTATTGTAATTTTATTATATTGCATTTATTTATTTTGTATACTTAGAAAAGATAATTGAAATTATTTTTGTATTATGTTGTATTTTTGTATTGTTGTGGGTTCGATTCCCACTCAGCACAAACATTTGTGTGATGAACATCAATGTTTTTTTTTCTGTGGTCTGGGTGTTATATTGTATTCTATGTATGTATTTACGCACAAAAAAGCATCTAAGTATTTTATCAGTTATCTGAATCCCATAGTATAAGCTTTGCTTAGTTTGGGGCTAGATAGAGCTGTGTGAAATGTCCACACATATATCAGACAGCAATCTACTTGATAGATTTTCATAAATAGAAAAGGTAGTCTTACCCTCGAGGAGTTCCAGAGATGCCCCGCCGCCGGTAGAGACGTGAGAGACCTTGTCTTCGGTGCCCCATTTCGCACAGCAAGTGGCTGTATCACCACCACCTACAAATAGACAAATATTTTAACAACCTGGCTATTCCAGACATATTTGGTGTCTTAGATAAGATGATAGTCTTGTTAATTGGCGCGTGCAGGATGGCGGGCGAAGCCGATTCCCAGAACTGCACCCCTACCGCGTAACCGTTCCGGGAATCGGCTTCGCCTGCCATCCTGCACACGCCAGTTAACAAGTCCACGAGTGCGGGCAAGAGAGAACAGGATTACGATCTCCACCAGACTTACGCGGTAAAGCCCCAGTTACTCGATAGGGGTGCTGGTCTGATTTATGACGCTAATTTCACGATTATAATAGAACAGGAGATAGATACCTTGTGCCTAGTTTCAGAAAAGATGCTTTTTTTCATTGGGGCGCTTACATTTTGGGACAAGTTGATTAAGGAGCACTACGTTTTATCAAGAGGCAGATCGAGGACACCATTGTTATCGGAATATCTAGTTTTAAGGAAATGTAGGTTATTTATACATATAAAATTCAAAGTCCTGACTGACTGACTGACTTATATATCAACGCAGAACCTAAACCGCTGGTCCTAAAGACTCGAAATTTGGAGGGTGTGTTCTTTGTAAAGTGTAGGTATCTACTAAGAAAGCGTTTTTCGAAATTATTATCTACGAAACATTTTCTTCTCCGTTTCCTATAGGCCACACGGGCGAAGCCGCGGGCAGAAGCTAGTTTCCTTATAAAACTAGATATTGCAATTATGAAATTAGATACCATCTAGTAGTAGGCTATGAAATTCGATACCATCTGGTAGTAGTTAGGCTGCTAGATGGTATCTAATTTCATGTTGAGTCAGCTTTAATTTAGTGTGTTTTATAGACTCTATAATATAAGGACTAACGGGGATTTTTTTAAAGGAATAGTTTTTAACTGGTTATTGTGTTCTCTTAATATTTGGATGGAATTAAAATACATACCGATAATAGTGATGGTTCCATTGGCAGTAGCCTTGACGACGCCATCCATCAGAGCCCTAGTGCCTCCAGCAAACTTCTCGAACTCAAACACACCAGCGGGTCTGTCAAGAACAAAACATTGTTGTTGTTATCTTCTTTATATATAAAAGAGAGTAGTGTTAGTCACACTATTTATAACTCAAGAACGGCTGAACCGATTTGGCTGAAAATTGGTGGGGCAGCATGCACAATCGATCGGTCCAATACACTATCGTTAGCAACTGAGGCACCTGTTTAAGGTAAGCTTACAGTGCTGTGCGATCTGAAGTAAATTTTATTGCATTGAAGCTACAGTCGCTATTTATCTAATTGCCATCGCGAAGTGTACTTTTATATCTGTACTATTAAGTATTTTGTGGTATTACATACCCATTCATCATAATGACTTTAGGTAGGCTTATAGCACTGTGCAAAAGTACACTTTATTGCTTAGTAGCAAGAGTCCCTATTTAGCTAAGTGTCTTCGCGAAGTGAATCTTTTATACTTGTACTATTAAGTATTCTGTGGTATTATATAACCATTCCACACAAAGACTAGATAAGCTTATTGCACTGTGCAAGCTGAAGTACACTTTATTGCTTAGTAGCAAGAGTCTCTATTTATCTAAGTGTCTTCACGAAGTGAATCTTTTATTCCTGAGGTATTAAATATTCTGTGGCATTACATACCCATTCCACACAATGACTTTAGCCCTGGCAATAGGGTCAGCGAAAATTTCCCTGGATTTAGGTCCAACATCGAGACCCATCCAGCCATCAGGGATCCCAGATACTACATCCGCTGTTCCAACCTAAAACAAACCGTTTATACTTTTGCTTTTAGCTTAGTGTAATATCTAAAAATTACAACACACGAGAGAATTTGACCTAGTGAGTTGGCCACAGGTAAATTGTTCCTATGAGGTATATAGGAACAATCACTGAGTGAAATGGTTTCCAATTCTTTTTTTCTAGAACAAATTTAATATAAGTGACAAGCAACTCGGATGCTGTGGAAAATAACACATACCTATAAGTTTTAGGGACAACCAAGCCTTTAAAAAATTCATCATAAGCAAGGAATATGTGTTTGATGCTATATTAGGGATATACGGAAATATTTTCAAACACGAGTGTTGCTCAATGGTAACTGATGTGACTTTCAAACCAACACACCCAGTTTCAAATACTACTTGGTACAATGACTTTACAAGTTTAGCAGAATTTTCACTAGATAAAGTGAAAGAAATTTTGAAAGAATTAACATGTTCAAGAATCACTAAATTCGAGAATGTCATGCACCAACCAGCACTTGGCCAGCGTGGGGGATTATGGCCTAACTCTCTCCATGTGAAGGAAAGATGTGAATACTTATAAAATAAAATAAAATAAAATAAAAATAAAAAAGCCTTTTATTATTCCTTGTTATTATAGATTTTTGTTACTTCACTGCTGTTTCCCCCACTTTTAAATCAAGGACCCCTTTACGGGTATAGGCCTCCTCCATAGAAACCCAGTTTTCTCTGTCTTCTGCTTTCTGAATCCAATCATTTCCGGCTATTGCTCTTATTTCATCTGTCCATCTCTCTAAAGGTCTGCCTCTTTTTCCTTATATACTATAATACTTACCTTCTTACTAATAAACATTGCACAACAATGGAATACTAGATAGTTTTCTGTTGTTGTATCTTTGGCCATTACAAATTTGTTAGACAGAAACAAAACACAATATAACTATACCACTGCTACACAATTTTTGATGGTAACGGGGTTAAGATAAATTACCTGAGCATTTTCATCGAATTTGTCAGCAGTGATGAAGTCCACAGGGAGGTGGACCTTGACATTGTTCTTGGCAGCTTTCTCCATGAGCTTAGCAACAATCTTGGCACCCTCACCATCATACAAAGAGTTACCTATCTGTAAAGGTCAATAATTTATCAGTAATATGAAATGAAAACTTCTTTAGGCGCATTGAGCACTTTTTGGGTGAACACTTTCCATGAGCTATATATATACTGTGTATATATGTGTACTTTTTGGGTGAACAAAAAGCATGAATCTCGCGTCATTGTCACCTCACGCTTCCCATGAGCTATATGTCACAAGCTACTTAGTTATCACTACCATTGGCAGTCCCCAAAGACTGGCCTGCACATTTTTTTTCATATGTTGTCTAATCTACTCATAATAATCTATTATGTAATCAAAAGGCTATAACAAAGTTCTGTGTATATGATCATTGGTTGTAAAAAGATTTACCTAATTATGAATTAACATGAATATTAAGAAACTCATTTTCTTTTGCTAAGTTTTTCTAGTGTTAAGTTTAGTTTAATGTTTTTATGAAGTATTTGGAATATTATTACTTACACCCATTCCTTGAGTTTCCTTCAAGAAAGTGTAAGCCATGCCTCCACCAATGATCATCTCATTGACCTTGTCTAACAGATTCTCAATCAACAAGATCTTGTCGGCAACTTTAGCACCACCCAAGATTGCAAGGAAAGGCCTGGAAATAAAGTTATCTCAGAAATTCTGCAAGATTATGGTCAAACAAAGTTCAAAATATCTAAAAAATGGCTTACTGTAGATTTTTAAAGATACAACTATTAAGTTTAATATAATGAAAAGAACAAGGACTTAATTTCCACAGAATAGGTAGTAGATATGATATTTTCAAAAATGATAAAAAAAATTGTGTGAAATATTGGGCAGGTAAGCTTTAAAAAATGCCATAGAATCAGTTGATTGGTCCACTTACTAAATTTCAATTGAATTCAGTTCAATTGTATTAGGATTGTCAAAGTACCTATTTTAATATTTCAACAAATTTATAATGCACATAAGTAGGTCAGAATTCCACCATTAAGAAATTATTAATACCTTTCTGGTTCATGCAGAGCTTTGGCAAAGTATTGAAGTTCTTTTTTCAGCAAAAATCCACTAGCTCTTTGTTCAAAGCCTTCACCCATCATTGAGCTGTGAGCTCTGTGAGCTGTTCCTGTGATGCAGAAAATTAAAAATAGAATACATATGAATATGAGCTGTCAGTCAGTAATCAGAAGCCACATTATTGAGGTATACTTACCAAAAGCATCATTGATGTACACATCACCAAGCTTTCTCAAACTGGCTCTGAATGCCTTGACTTTTTCAGGATCAGCTTTAACCTTAGCTCCATTGGCATCCAGACCTTTGCCTTCCTCTTCAATGTGGAATCTCAAGTTCTCTAGAAGGATCACAGATCCAACCGGTGGGTCTGCGCAAGCACCTTCTACTTCTGATCCAATACAGTCAGCAAGGAATGTGACATCCCTATAACAGTCTCATGTTAATTTTTATGATATTACTTATACGGATGTGCGAATATTCTAAATAATACCAGGCCGAGTTAATTGTGAAACCAATATTTTGTTCTCAATTGCTTAAAACATACCTATTTATATTTTTTTAATTTAAAATGAATATGTAAGGTACATAAATCAACTGTTTACCTGTTAAGCAGCTTCTTCAGCTCTTCAGCAACAGGTTTCAATGTGTATTTGAGATTTGCCTGGCCATCGGGCCTTCCCAAATGTGACATGAGGACCACCGACTTGGCACCTTTCTCGAGGGCATATTTGACCGAGTCTAAAGCAGCTACAATGCGCTGGTTGTTAGTAATAACACCCTCTTTCAGGGGAACGTTGAAATCCACTCTAAAATATAGAAAATTTTGGAAAAATCAAGCAAGAACACCACTATTAATTTCTTGGTGCTACAATATCAAGAAAACTGACCTCATCAATACGCGCTTGCCAGATAAGTTTAGGGCATCAATACTGAGCTTGTTAAGAGCCATCTTGATTGTGAAAATACTATTCGTTCGGAGAAAAATTTAAAATTTCACAGCGCCGGTCGAATTTCCAGCAAAACGTTCTCAAAATATGACAAGCGCGACCTTGAGAATGTCAAAAAGGTCAAACGAACCACAGTCTAGAGTATCAAAGAGCAAAAAATACCAAGAGAATACTACGCATGATTATCATACCCAGGGTTGGATTTCGTAGTATAATTATACTATTTATACCATTATTTCATAGTGTGTAGTATGTAGTATCGCAATGCCACTATACTACGCGAAAATACCATAATTTTATCTTCAGGTTGACCGACTTGTATTAACAGTGAACCCTTTAACTTTTTAATATTTACATTTCGGGAATTTCTGTATGTACGGAAACAGGCAACGATAAGGTATATGGGGAATCCTCTCGTGATGCTTTACTATCCCAGCCATTGTGACAGAGAATTTTATTTGATGAATGAGTGCGAGAAAGACGATTTCATGTTAATTGGTGGCAATTTTTTGGATTACTATGTAGACAAACCTTGACTCAACAGTGAACAGTTGCAGTACAGATACGCTTTCCCATTATATACTGATACATTATTGTGTCGATTGCTAAGAATGAAGTTCCGATAGACGCATTAGTCGTCCAATTGATTGAACCGAGTACTTGATTTTCCTTATTTCGTGAATATTTTTGTCCTAACTGACTAAAACGAAATATCACAAGGATATACGAATGCAATTTTAATATAATTCAAAAGTAAAAAAAAATATGAAACTTCAAACGTGGTATAATTTCAAACAAATAGTATAATTTTAGTTTCAACGTGCAATATTTTTTTGAGGTTCTGAATCCAACCCTGATCATACCTGCGTCATTCGTAGTCCATCTTGCTGTATGTTAGGCCAACACCATGCGTGGTACGATGCCTGTCATGTACAACTTTTGTGAACCACGTTTGAATATAAAATGTTTTTATATTTATTGGTAGTGTCAGACTCTTAGCATACCGTAGTAACCACCTACCTAGAATATTTTTGCGACTCTCACAAGATTCTCACGAAGCGTGAGAGTTAAGTCCCAATCAAGTACACACCCAAGAGGAAGAAAGACGGTGGGATAATGTCAAATATGACATTGTTTTAGCATACAAGGCACAAACATCAGCCCAGTCTGATAAAAAAAGACATTACAATAGTTTATCACGCACACAATGTCTGGAATTTCTTATCATGCCTTTGAACTGTCATTGTTGGTCTTGTACATCTGTTTACTTATGTAAGTAATAAATAATAGTAGTAGAAAAAATGTTAGAACTATTTAAAAAACATAAAAACTAATATGAAGGTGCAGGGTTAACATAACACAACAAATAAAATATATTACTGTGACGAGACGAGACTCTAAAAAAAAACAGCTTTGATAAGGGAACAGCGACATGAGATTCACTTGAGCATGGGATCGGATCGGGTGTCACTGTCAGTGCAAATTACTTATACTCTAAAAAAGTAACAAAATTTTTGTTGCTGATTATACACACCATAGACATAACAGAGGAACGCGCGGCGGGAGGGAGATTTCTGACGTAATGTTGGCAGTACTGTCAGCTCTTCGCGAAATGAACGCATTGGGACGCCCGGATTTGGAATGTTCTTTGAAAATCTACGTTGAATTTTATAAAAAACCGCGAGTGGTTGTGAAGATACGTGAATTTCCGGTGCCCGAGTGTAACTCACAAAGTTATTCTGTTTCTATTACTGACTGTGTTGGGTGACGAACAAAGAGCATATCGATAGTGCGCCGAAAGTTGAAACATGGTGCCGCTAGGTCCCGGCCCTGGCCATACTGCAGCACACCAAACACACGGTGGTCCTTCAACCACTCTATCTGGCCCAAATTCTCTCTCACAAACTACTCCACAAACAAACAAGTCTTCAGCGGCGGTAAGTACAACAGCTTCATGGTATTTCGTCGGTTTGCGTCAGTCTGGCGGGCGGCACATGTTTATGTAACTTCAACTTTGTTCGAGCACGTGCGATTTGGCGCTAATTTTGCTATCGGTTTGCAGAAGCCGAATTACACTCTGAAATTCACCCTTGCTGGGCATACGAAGGCCGTGTCGTCCGTAAAGTTCAGTCCAAATGGAGAATGGCTGGCTAGCTCCTGTAAGTATATCATTTAAAATGCATAAATTTGTTCCGCTCATCTGGTTTCCCAGGCGGTAGTAACGAATACGAAAATCCTATTTTGTAGTGTTTACTCCTTTGATTTCACAACTTTCATATACTTACATCAGGTTTCTCAAGCATCTATTCCACTTGAATAACCAGGATATCAAATGAAATTTGTCTGAGGCTCAAGTTAAACTGAAGTTTGTGAACTTTGTAATCCAATTTGAATGTATAAAAGGTGTACATAGACTAATTTATGTATTTAACCATTTGTTGCACACATTTTAAAAAAACCAGTTCCATTGTTTCACACAGAAATACTAAATCATTCTGATGTTCTAGTTAACTAACTCCCCTGAAAATGTGACTGGAAAATTTTCAATTTTAATTGTCAATACCACCTTCATTCATACTTTTATCTTTCATCACAATTTCACCAGTTGTTATGATAAAATATTTCTAGGATGTAAGTAACACCAAATATTAACCTTAGCCATGATTTTTTTCTCGATTGTAGTTATTGAGTTTTGTATTAATTGTTGTTATTTTAACTTTAAATTTGAGCAATATTAAAATCTTTGATGGTTTTAGTAGGACTATTTATAAACAATATTTGGGAACAAACAAAATTTAAAAAAGTCTTGGTTTAATATTGAAATGCTAAAACATCTTATCTCATTAGTATAGAAAATTCTTGATAAAGCTGGTCAAAGAAGACCAAATTTAATGAGCACCTCAGGATTGAAATGTTACCTACATATAAATAATTGGCTATAAATAATTTAGTGGAAACTTACTACAACTGACTGACCTCGATTTGTAAGTTTATTTGTATGACTTCATAGCAGATCATTTACTGGAGAGTTGAATAATGACTTAAAAATTATGAAACTAAATTACTATGTACTCATTAGAATTTTTATGAAATACCCATTGTAAACTTAAGTGTAGAATAGATGATTATATCTGATTCTTATTGAGAAATGTAAATTACTAGGTCTAAATAATAATGATGATTGAAATCCCATATTTCACCTCTACCATTGTATTAAATTCTCTATGTGATTAGTTACATTTATTTCATATCCTTTCCTGAAGTGTACTTATATTTGTATAGTACTGTAATATGTGTTTTTGTTATAAAGTATTATTGTTTTTTATATGGAAATATTAGTAACAGTTTTTAAAAAAATCGCCATTTTCCAAAATAAGCATTAAGTTAAAAAATAGAGTATTTAAGTAGCATGGTCATAAGCATTAAATTGTTATACTTTTGTATTAAATATCATACAAGGAACTCATAAATAATCAAAACACTGGGCATTTTTTAATCATTTCTTATTTTATTATTATTTCTACTCATTAACACACATTATTGGCACTTGATCAGCAGAACATTGTAAGGTGATTTTTGTTTAATGGGCCATACTAAACTATATAGAATTTCACAGGGTGGTATCAAATATAAAAAATATTTTTTAGAGAAACACATTAAAGATAAAATGCACAATTACACAAAAAATGTTGCAAATATAAAATATTCTTTGCTAAAGGGATATTTACGTTTGCTTGGTGTTATGCGTCACAACTGCCTATAACAGATTGCAGTGTCACTCAGATGTGTAAATTAAAGTTTCGCCAGACACTGCACTGTGTATGTCTTCCTGAGACATCACATAGTCTATTAATAAGAATTCTAGACTATGAGATCAGGTTTGATGTCTCATTTGCCTAGTAATTTGACAACAATGCCAAAATGGAACACAGTCCTTGCACACTTCTGCTTGGTGGCAGAATAACTGTATAGCGATGGTACAGTTGCAAAATTATGAATGAGAAAATTATATGAGAATTATTACTGGGAAAAGTTAAATCTACATCATGCTTACATCAAACATAGGTAGTTTACATACTATGATGCTATATTTCAAGGCCAATATACATTCATACTTTTTTGTGCCAAAATTTGGTCTTAGGAATGAAGCCATAACTAGGAAGATAACCTACTATATTTTTATACAGTATATTGCTGGCATAGCAACAGCTGTTTCATAATAGGTAGCTTGTGTAACTATCATAGACTAATGTTATATATAATCTGCACAACTGTTCATATATGGTTGAAACATGCACCAAGATTAGAAACAGTAGCTTCAAGTTCAATGACCTTGATAATGTTATAATACATTTGTAAACATGTATAACTAGATTTCAAAAATAGAGATAAAACGCAAAAGATTTAAACAAGCCTTAAACTAGTGTTAAATGTCTGTCTGTCTAAGCCTTGTTTATGTATATGTGGTAATATAGAAATTATTACTTTATTTTTGCTAGTGTTTAGTTCTAAATGTCAGGTGATTTCCTACTAGCCATTCTATTTTTGTCTTGTCTGTCAATTTTGTCTGTCTTCTTTAGAAGTGCCCTACAGTTTCACCTGTAGTTCACCTGCTTTCCCTCTGAACTAATAGTCCAGGGATTTTTAAGTTGTAAGCAATCAGTCTGCAAATTTTCGTTTATAATTGTTCAGCTGTTTTGCCATAAAATACCACCAAAATACCACACATACAATTTACTTAACTACTGCAAAGATAAAGTATTGGCTAAATATTGGCATATCAAATTTCTGAACCTCTAAATTATTTAGACGATTCCATTAATATTATAACACTTTAACCATAATAAATAATAAATACAAGAAAATTAGATGCCTACACTTGGCAATAGGTTCTGTGGCAAACAAATGAATAAATTAATCCTATTAACATTTAAACCAATTTTCTTTGACATTCCAACTTTTTTACTTACAGCCGCTGATAAACTTATTAAGGTGTGGGGCGCATATGATGGCAAATTTGAGAAGACTATATCAGGACACAAAATGGGTATCAGTGATGTGGCATGGTCCTCCGACAGCAGGCTGATTGTCAGTGCCAGTGACGACAAGACTCTGAAGGTATGAGATTAATCAGACACCTTTATTTTAACCACATCGTTAGCTATTGTTTGAACAATGAACCCATCAAATTATGAAATCTTTTAAGTTTGAACTTACCCTTCTATGAGGTACCTACTGCAACACCTTTGGGTACATCCTAGAGAGATTATTTATTTTTATTTAATAGGTGCACATAACAGATCATAGAAAATACATTACAAAGCAACATGATTTAAAAATGACAGTGAACAATTCTATAATCCAATCACACATGCACTCTGCCTGATTTAAAACAATGATAATTTCATGCCTATCATTAAAACGAAAAAAGATAATGAATAAGTAAAGCAAACAAGTGTAACTTAAATAGAACTACAAACTACAAATAAAATTATGTCAAATAAATAATTATATACACAATATACATAAAATAAATAATATAAATAAAATGAATACTTCTGAAGACACATTATACACACCAGGGGTCGAGTCTGCTAATTTAAATAAACTCTCATGTAATTACCATTTTACTGACTCACTATTTGAGACCACTATTACTATTGTGACAAAACAAGTGTTCTGCTAAAGTACAAAGCTAAAGCACAGCAAGCTCCATAATTAATTGTTCTACAGTTTAAGTTCTTATCTATTAATGAATTAAATTATCAATTAATTATTATTATTAATTAATTATTATTTGACTGGCCTGATAGCTCAGTTGGTAGTTGTTTGCATTTTGAATCATAGCTTGTGGGTATGATTCCCATCCAGGACAAACAAGTGTGTAATAATGTAGCTGTTTGTTCTGTATCTGGGTGTTATATTGTATTCTATGTATATCTGCTTCCTATAGTACAAGCTTTGTTTAGTTTGGAGCTTGATGGTGCTGTGTGAAATGTCCACAACTATTTGTTATTTTTTTATGTGAGATTTCTTATATTTCTAAAATGTAGGAGAAACAAATAATAATAAGGAGAAAGAGAAGTAAAATAAAATTGAAGTTAAATGGCAATTCCTTTCCATTTAACTTCTATTTTATCTTAAATAACCACTAACTAGCAGTATACGAAAAAAACACACACAACACATTATGAAGAATATTGAAGCATACAAATTAGCAGGTTCAACCCCCTCTAATCTTTCTCTTCTCTTTTCTTCTTCGTTTAATGGCTTTTTATCGCTTTTTAGAGATAATTCTGCCAATGTCAAGTAAGGATTTGAAAATAACGGCTAAACTCACGTCAGTTAAAAAGTCGAAATTACTCCGACCAGATAAGAAGGACATCGAATATGTCCGAAACCTGGTCGGAGTAATTTAGACTTTTAATTGACGTGGGCTCTGCCGTTATTGATCTTACGAAATGTGTCGTACTCACGATAGTTTTCAAACTAAGGAATTTTTGTATGGTTATGTCATGTCAGTTTTATTTTGTCAGTCAAAATGCGACAGTAAAATGGTGGATATTTTACATCTCAATATTTTACTATACGTTTTTAATTTATTGGCCTAAGTGTCAGTTAAACATTCATTTCTTAATTTTAATGTCATGTCAGATTATCAGATCCATTCTCACATTGAACTTTACTGAACTTTGTTATATTATCACTAATTATATTTATAAGAATCTGTATCAGTAAATATTTCCCACACATGCATTCCCTAAATTCTTATCTTCTGGGATAAGATAAGCCACTTTCATAAGATACTAGAAACACTTTCATGTATCATGTTATTCAACCAACTTTAAAAATGAGGATGTTCTCAATTAGGTTCAGTAGATTAATTATGAAATCAAAATAATTTGAATAAAATGTGTCACTCGAGTACTTCTCAGTATCATAGAGGCGATTGAGGTCTGTTCACCTACATATAGTAAAATTGGTACTTAATAAGTCAAATTCAGCTTGTGTATATTTTAGCACATTTGGTAATATTAAAAACTAGATTACACTAGACTGTGGTGATGTCTCAGGATAACGTGTGCGCAGTGCAGTGTCACACGAAACTATAGTTCCGAGTGACATTGAAAATTATATGGGCAGCAGTGTCGCTTACTGGCAGGCGAATGATTAGGTCGTAAGGTCATTCCTTAACTTAAAAAAAAACATTAACACTAGCCTTAACTAGGGACTAATATGACTTACTATATGTATTAAAGAAAGTTGTGTTTGTGAGAAAATAACCAAATTAGAGACACCTTTATTTTTCAGGTATGGGAACTCAGTTCTGGAAAATGTTTGAAGACCCTAAAAGGACACAGCAATTACGTGTTTTGTTGTAATTTCAACCCACAAAGTAATCTTATAGTTTCGGGCAGTTTTGATGAGAGTGTGCGAATATGGGATGTAAGAACAGGTAAAATAGTTTCTTTATACTATTTCCAACATATCTGTAACTTCCAAGTGCTGTTTTCAGTAGACATTTTTCATTGCCTTTTCCTACTATGATCAACACTTGGCAGGCATCTTGGTGATTGCAGTAGATATATTTAAAAACCTAAGGGAATGTTGCTTCTCATTCCTTGGATATATACACTTAGCCATTCCTACGGCAACAATGGGAATATTCTATATTCCCATTGGAAATAATATGTAGCACCATGTAGCAATATGTAGAATATAGAATATTCCCATTGGTGCTACATATTATTTCTTGGTTGTCGAAATCACATGGCATTTGATACATGACGCTTTTGAAACCTTCATATTTTGTATTTAATGGCCATACAAACCATCATTTATTTTTTCGAAAATACGCTGTACAAATTTATTTTTCTACCTTTATATTTAAAGGGTCTAGCACTTTATAAATTAGAAAATGTAACGGTATATAAGTCGAGTTTGCAAGTCTTTCATCATGAATTTCATACCTACATGATAATGGCGGAAAGTAAGTCAGTGGGTCAAGACGGAAAGATGCTGTTGCTATGTCGCCCATAATTCAAGTTAGATTTCATAACAAACTAGTTCTATGCCTCTCAATATGTGTTGTACCTATGGTACGAACTGTTTCGTATTCTGTGCCTAAGGTTGTTGGTTTAACATTGATGGCCTTATTCCTACGAAGGTTAGTTAATTTTGATCATTACTTAAAACGCAATATCCCGTTTTCGTTGGTGTCATGACATGGCAGCGAGACGTTGACAGGATATTTTAAGCATTGATTAAATTTAAGTATCGTTTATAAGTAAGGCTGTAAGCAAAGATAAAACTAAGATAATAAATTCATATTTTTGTTTTTCCAAAATTTACTTAAATGAGTACATTTTATTTTTTGCAAGGTACCGACATTAGAAAACTCGATTGAGATTATCTTCTAGAAGTCTGAATATAAAAAAATATCAGATTTTTATACTCATAATTTTTCAAGTTATTACTATAAAACATAACTAACTATGTATGAAAGTACAGAAGTATATGGCAAGTACAATTTTAGCTATTGCTCTAAATTGAAAACAAAATATTAAAAAATACTTACAACTGACTAATAATAAAAATCAATAAAACCTGGGGGCAAAAAAATTGAAATATTGTTTTTTCTGTACTTATAAAACACGAGCTTCTGCCCGCAGCTTCGCCCGCGGCGTGGCCTATGGGAAAATAATTCAACCACCCATTTTACCCTCTTAAGGGTGGAATTTCGAAAAATCCTTTCTTAGCGGATGCCTACGTCATAACATCTACCTGCATGCCAAATTTCAGCCCGATCCATCCAGTGGTTTGGGCTGTGCGTTGATAGATCACTATGTCAGTCAGTCACCTTTTTATATATATTTAGATGTTCTGAACGGTATTCTCGACAAAACAGCTGAATCGATTTGGTTACAGATTGCCTACCTTACCAAGATAATAACTAATAAATCAGTCTTATTAATCCCGGAGTTTTACTACAATCCCCGTTTTCTACATTGAAATGTTTTTTGTTTAGTTCCTGCTTTTATTTATATGTGTGATAAATTTTTCAGGTAAATGTTTGAAGACATTACCGGCACACTCAGATCCGGTATCAGCCGTGCATTTTAACAGAGATGGAAGCCTTATTGTATCATCAAGTTATGACGGACTATGGTAATTATTACAATTCAGACATATTATACAGCTATACTGGCCCCATAGCTCACTTGGTAGTAACTCTGCCTTCTAAGCTGTAGGCTGTGGGTGCGATTTGCACCCAGGACAAACATTTGTGTGATGAACATAGATGTGTGTAATAAAGTAATATTGTATTGATATTATGAGAGAAGAGATATGTCGATTTCTACAGCAAATGCTACCCATGGGTGTAAATCCATAAAATTTCTTACAAAAATATTAATCAAGGAATTAAAATGTTTTACTTTACTTGAAAATTTATCTGTATGGTAATTAATCCTTTGTTTGATTCTATTGCTGCTTTACCAAAATTTACTTTTACTTCTAAAAAAACTTCCGATGTAAAACCATGTAAAAAACCATGATGACTCAGACACATAAATCGTTTTTTCCCTTCCACAGTCGAATCTGGGACACAGCATCAGGTCAATGCCTAAAAACACTTATAGACGACGACAACCCCCCGGTATCCTTCGTGAAGTTCTCACCAAACGGCAAATACATCCTCGCAGCTACATTGGACAACACTCTAAAGTTATGGGACTACAGCAGAGGAAAGTGCCTAAAAACTTATACGGGACACAAGAATGAAAAGTATTGCATTTTCGCCAATTTCAGTGTTACAGGCGGAAAGGTATGTTAATTATTGCAATAATAATACACGATTAGTCATGAGGGTGATCACGGAACTGATTGCAATGCAAATAGAGAAATTTCATTCTTAATTTGAAAAGTTTCATAGTAACTCTGCACATAAGCTGCATATGTAAACTCAAATCCATTCAAATTTGTATTTCTAATGGTTGCAATCATGTTACGTGAGCGCCTAGCAGATGTTTAAACTATAGATAACCAAAAGCTTTTGATGTGGTTTAAACGCCTTTTGTCTTAAAGCAAGAGCATATAAAGCACTCTGAAGCATGGTAGGGCTCAGTTGTAAATGGTATTTACATAGCGGTCACCCATCCAAGTATATACTAGAAAACCGTTGCTTGGTTTTATTGATTTTTTACCGAAGCTACGCTAAGAGTTCGCTATTACAAAATAAACAAACGTATAAACGGACAATATTCCCACAGATGTGGAAGCATTGTTCAATAAAACTGCAGATTTCATGCCATAAAAACTAAAAAAATTATATAATTTTCAGTGGATAGTGTCTGGCTCAGAAGACAATCTGGTCTACATCTGGAATCTCCAATCGAAGGAGATCGTCCAGCGGCTCTCCGGGCACACGGATACAGTTCTGTGCACCGCTTGCCATCCCACCGAAAATATCATTGCATCGGCAGCACTCGAAATGGACAAAACTATCAAGCTTTGGAAGAGTGATACTTAGGATTTGTTCTGGTAAGTCTAATTTAATTTAACTGGTTTCATTTCTTGGATTGAAATTATGTGCAAATAATCATAATAAGTCAGTTCACTTCATTGTATCATAGAAACATATGTTTTTCCATGCATATCTCACATTACGCCCAGAGTAACTAGAATGCTCTTGAGCATTAAGTTTGCCTCTAAAATAAAGAGCATTATCTTTCTATCTCTAATTAGTATTATTATTTAATAATAGTTTATTTCTGGGAAAAATTCATTCATGGCATAGGCCATTGTCCCATAATTAGGTATTATTTTACAAGAATCGGATTCCTTGTAATTAATATAAACAATTTTGAAACGACAATGCGGTAGTATCTAGTACTAAATAGTCATGTACCAGATACAGATACTAACTGGCATGGCTTCTTCGAATGCCCTAGCGACTTGGCTACTTATCACGACAGAATATGATACTTTGGTGGAGGCACCAGGTGCCCATAATTCTGGCTTTTCATTTGTACAAGAAATAAGCATTGCTATTCAATGTGGTAATGCTGCCAGCAATCTGAGCACTTTCCCCCCACCTACAGGTTATTTTAAGTTTTTTAGTCATACATATTTTTAGGTATAATTTAGTTTAGGTCTAGTTTAGTTGAGTATTATATTTTAAAATTACTAATAAACACGCAACAGAACATTATGTTTGCTCTTTTATTTTTCATTTTTGTTCCTATGTTTATTGTACTCAAACATATTGCTTTTCATAACTAAAATTAGCTTTACATTTGTTACAGGCTTCCCAGCAGACAGTGATCTGTATACTGCGGCTTCATATTGTGAGCCGAAATGCCACGGGCTTGTGAATATTATTAACAAGGATTACCAGCATTTGGTAATTAGGACATTGTTGCAGAGTGTACATGAGTGTGTTACTTTACTTTACATTTAGTATATCGCAGATGGTATGTGTGCATTTTCGGTTGTTTATAAGATATACATATTTTTCTATCTGACATGAAACGAGAGATATGAAATGTATTAGCCATTATGTTTTAGTTAAGATTGAGTTTAAGATTCCGCTTAAGAATAACTTGTTGGATGCAATTAAAAATTTAGTAGTTTACGCTGTGGTTTTATTGAGCTGTAAAATTATTGGATGGTCACGCGCGTAGCAGGCGTGGGCGAAATACGAAAGTACATCCTTTTAGGATATGTTCCCACTTACTCTTCCCCCCTCTCCTCTTTTACGTTTCCATGTATTGGAGTAAACTTATCAGACATACCTACCTCATGTTATGTACCTATAGTATATAGTTAAACTCTGCCTAAAACCTTGAAATGTTGCATTGGCATATACATGTACAATATAATAATAATAATTTTTCATACAAGTTGTGTGGAAAATGGTTGTTTTTGTACTTGTATAAGCCAATGCAAAATTTTAAGGTTTTAGGCAGAGTTTAACAGTCTAAAACCTTGAAATTTTTAAGCTAAGTACTATTATTTATTCTGTGCTTATATAGGTTTTGATGAGACGCGATTGAAATGATACTTAGAATGAGACAAAAATCATGACTTTTCTATAACACGAAAAGCACTAGGTAACTCGAACTTATCACAATAATAATACCGACCCGCAATGGGAAATCTCGACTTGATAACTTGGTGCAGATAACCTATTAACTATCTGGTGCAGCGAATTAGGTCGCCCGACTCCTGGGACCCCGATAAAGTCATGGGCTGATTTATGTATTTTGTTATGTTCGAATATAGTACCTACATCGCTATAGGCACCTTATTAATTTACTGACTTCCAATAAGGAGGTACTATGTTCGTCTATATGTATTTTTTTCGCGAAAAGGTGCTTAGCAATTTTCTAAATTAGATCGATTTATTCCTATTAAGTTTTTCAAAATTAATTGCGTATTTTGTTGGGAAGTCTCGACCTATTCGAAGTCTTGGGACATGAGGACGTCCCGGGACTTCGGCATTTAAAATAAGTAATAGTTAATTTTTATTGAGACGTGTCAATTAAATTATCATTATTGTATTACATTTGTTCAAATTTGTGAATCGACGCTCAATTTGAAAGTAAATCTTTTATGAATGAAAAGTTGGCACTCGTTTACGACTGCTACGAGCCTCTACACACTGTAATCCGTCAGTCAATTTGTCGACACAATCTGTTGGATGGGAGCCGGCAACACGCCTTCACACAGTGGCGTAGCGTGGAGTAATATAGACGGGCAAAGTCTCATCAGCGAGGCCCCTTTTCTTTCGATCCCAAGATCTACCCAATAAATCTATCTTACTAAACATGCTTTGACATGACACAACTACTTATGATAGTGAAAAAATGTAAATGTGAGGTGGGAGAATATTGAAAAGCATATAGATTTGAAAAAGGTTTATTTTGTAATTTACGTGATTAAGTGCCTCGCGGGCCCTTTAAGTGCGAGGCCGTGGGCGAGGGCCCTTATTCGCTCAAGCCTAGCTACGCCACTGCCTTCACACGATGCGATTTGACTAAGTAGAGTTAACAAAATGTACGCCAGATTGGCTGATTGTGTGGTGGTGTGGGCCTTTAAGGTGGCTCGCGACACCATCCAATTTGCCATCCAAGCGAGTATTCGATCTCACGCGATTTGTTGGAATCGCGGTCAGTCGAGCCGCAACATGCCACACGATGCGATTTGACTGAGTTGACAATTATACAAGTTTTATGAATGAAATCGCAACTTTAGAACCGATTCACGACAACGTTGTTCTGTAATACAGGCATAAGTTCATTTATATAGAAAAAAGGCGCTCACACTCATTAAATTGTTGACATTAAGAACAATTGAATATTTTTATGTGTAAGTTTAGAACTTAACCTAAATTAAGTATGTTTTTGGCCAGGAAATTGCTGAAAATATATTATTTGCAATAAATGATTGTGCTTTCGTATGTAATCATAATAGTACGTACAAGTAATGTAATGTTAATGTAATAAGTATACAACGTCTACGAACCACAAATATCTCATTCAAAGTCTTAATATAAAAAAGATTTCCATTCCGTTCCACGGTTCATCGCCGACTCCTGTGGGTAAATTCGATTGGAAACAACCTATGGTATAAGGTTGGGAGCTCGTGCGTTTGACATAATTTATTTTTTTATATCTGGCTGTAACACACCGTGAATATCTAAGAGTGTTTTATCGCTTTCCAGTGATGGATGGACGTGGAATCTTTTAGATTTTGGTTCAAAGAAATAAACGATGTTAAGCGAAGATTGTATGGGGTTTACGAGAAGGGGAAGGACTTGAATACTCTATTCATTTTAACCACACCACAGAGATATCGGAAAGATTCGTAAAATAAAAGACCATGAATGATCAAAGCGGCGAACATGGTAGCTGTAGTCGGGTAGGTACCGAAGTAGTTAGTAATAAGGAAAGAAAACAAGAAGTAAGATAGCTCTGTAGGTACATAAAATAGAAAAGCTAATATAGTAATGATTCCTCCATCTATTCATGTAAAATAACTAGGAAAGTATGATTACATAGAGTACCCTCGCTTCAAAAAGCTGCATTTTGTTCATATGATACTACAGTGAGTGCCTTGTGAATGATTACTTACGCGGAACCAGCGGAATATAATCTAAAGGCAGATATTTTTTCCTTGAAATTTAATTTACTTTTCCGTAGCAAATCGTGGAAATGCGGTTAAGACCTTATTTATTTATTAAGGGAGAACTGGTCTGTATTTGTTTTATGACATTACAAGTTAGGTAGGTACCTAAGTTTATTTTAAATAAAGTAAAATAAAATAAAAGTTTAAACTTGCTGCTGTCGACCGTTTCGTTCGTTTTAATGATTACAGTTTGTCGTGATTAATAGTCCCTTACCCATATCCTTTTCCAAGATTTAAACTATTTACTTACCGAATTACATTATAATGTGAAGTGATATATCTATGTATATACAAAAGTGTTGGGACACATGTTTACGTTATTGACGACGCCAGCGCCGACCTATATAAGGGGCGCGAGATTTAATATTAGGTCTTTACCTATGAAATTGCCGTTTTGTTTGAAAAAAGTTAAAGTATTTTTTTTTCGAACTTATTTATTTCTTTTATTCAAAGTAATCACCCCTGCAATCAATGCATCTTTGCCAACGCTGTGGCAGTTTATGGATGCCCTTCTTGAAAAAATCAGCAGGACGGGAGACAACAAACTCTTCAAAGGCGTTTTGTACTGCCTCTCGGGAATTGAATTTTTTTCCCGCTAAAAAGTTGTCCAAATTTTGGAAAAAGTAATAGTCGGTAGGCGCAAGATCTGGTGAGTATGGCGGATGAGGGAGAGCTTCCAAACCCAACTCACGCAGCTTAGAGACGGTCTGTTGTGCAGTATGGGGTCGCGCGTTGTCGTGAAGTAGCAGTGGAGACGACCGATTGACCAAAGCTGGTTGCAGACGAGCGAGTTTCGCCATCATTGTGGTCAGTTTTTCAATGTACACATCTGCAGTAATGCTCTCGCCGTTTTGTAAAAAGCTATGATGAATCACACCAGCACTAGACCACCAAACTGTGACCATCACCTTTCTAGGGTCATTTTTCGTTTTGCACATTGCTTTGGTACCGAACCAGGATCTAATCAACTTGCTGAGCGCTTTCGATTGTCAAAAAGAATCCATTTTTCGTCGCACGTAACAATTCGGTTCAAAATTCCTTCATTTCTGTGCCTGTTAAGCAGCGCAAGGCAAGTCTCGACGCGTACGTTGCGCTGGCGATCGTTAAGTTCGTGGGGCACCCATCTATCAAGCTTTTTTATCTTGCCAATCTGTCGCAAATGGACCAATATTGTTTTGATGCTAACATCAAAAGCTGCTGCCAGCTCAGCTGTAGATTGAGATTCATCAGCTTCCACAATCGCCTTTAATTCATCATTGTTGACCAAAGATTCCGGACGACCACGAGGTTCATTTTTCAAGTCAAAATTCCCAGAACGGAACCGAGCAAACCAATAACGGGTTGTACGTTCGTTTGTACAGTTCTCTCCGTAAACGTCGTTGATGTTACGTGTCGTTTGTGCCGCGTTGGTGCCACGACGGAACTCATATTCCATAATTACACGAAATTTCAAAGTATCCATTATGAGGAAAAATGTTGAAATGTAATGAAAATACAACGCTAATCAATAAACAAAAGACTTATATTGTAAATAGAATGTCATATTTTTAAAACAAAATTAATTTGAATTTAGAATTCATAGCCAATCAAAACTTTTTTTTGTTTGAAAAAGTCTGTACTGCAATACGGCAATTTCATAGGTAAAGACCTATTAAAAACAGTTACATAAAACACTTAGCTGCATAAGGCGGCCGCATAGAGAGTAGTTGAGTTCATCCATAGCCTTTAAGACGCGTGTCCGTACATACCCCATTACCTTATTAATTTCACGAGTTTTTGTTAGTTCCTGTGGACAATACATTTGGTAAAAAGCAATAACACATTATATTTATCCCATTCCGGTAGAGAATTAATTAATAATCATCAAACGTCAAAAAGTATTATTATCACTAGAGATTTGCCTTTCTACATTATAAAGGTGCTCACCGGTATAGTAGGTCCATATTACATAACGATGCTCAGTCATCGATCGGTGCTCAAGCTAAGATTTCATTCATAAAGTGATCAATTAGTCAATGAAATCTCTGCTTGAGTACTGATCGATAACTGAGCATCGTTCTGTAATACGAACCAAAGGCACTGGACTCCACAGCAACAGCGATCGCTACCAACGCAACGCTCCAAGGGGATTATCAGATAAATTAGAAAAGTTGCAACCTACACGAACGCACGAGTAGACACGCATGAGTAGGTTTACTTTAAGTGGCTGTTGCATGCTTTGCTTAGGCTTTTGGCGAACATAGTTTAAACCACACCGAAGATTCCACAGGCGTAATAGTCTAAGGGAAACTCCAAATCTCCAAGGGAAGTTAATAAGACATTCTCACGGTTCTTAATGACTTGAAATGAAGTTGTGTGACTGTTTGATAAGTCAAAGTAAAAGTCAAAAGATTGATTGCTAATAGGCTATTTTATATTAAGCACTTTTACAAGTCAAAATTATATTAGGTACCTACTTAAAATTAAGTTAGATAGAATCTCTATTATCTGTAAGTAGTGATTTTATTATGCAGCTAACTTTCTTTATCTATTCTTTACCTAGAAGAAAGGTACCTAGGTAATAAAATCACTATGTACATAGTTTGTAAATGATAGCACAGACCTAGACATATTCATATAAAGCGTTATAGAAATTATAAAACCATTCACCTCAAGTTTTTTTCATGATAATTAATGATGTGACGAGCTAGTCGTTCACCTGATGTTAAGCGACACGGCTACGCATACTATAACAGTGAGACTTGGAAGTCTAAAATAAACTTTCGCGTGACACTGCACATCATCTTGAGACATCAGCATAGTCTGGTAATAAGATTACTCGACTGTGATATTAGGGGGGTGATCACGAAAGTTTGATTGCAATACAACAGGAGAAATTTCCATACTAACTATGTACATAAACTGCGTATTCAAACTGTGAAATCCATACAAATTTGTGTTTCTATCTATTGCAATCGTGTTACGTGATTGCCCAGCAGATAGTAAAGTCTCTATTGCCCAGTAATTTTACTAGCTATAGTACCTTTCTAGCCGGAACACGGTAGTGCTTGCGCAATACTGCTTGGCAGCAGAATATCTGACAAAGCGGTGATACCTACATAGGCCAACTTTGCAAAAAAGTCCTACCACCTAGTAACTAGTTTAAATCAATTTCGTTTATCGCATTACGCATTACAGCTCTAACAAACCTAAGGCGTATCTAAATGTTCAACCATTTAGAATTTTAGATACCTTTAGGTAAATTAATTAAATACACCGTTGGAGTTTTGGCGGGAAAACGAAAAAGATCACGTTACCGCATTATATTATTTTCCGAAACTTGTGTTATTTTCAGTGTTAGTGCATAAAATTGGTGGCATTTTATTCGCTAAGTGCTGGATTACAGGCATAAGTGTGGGAAAGTGGTATAATGATGGTGAAACGTTTTTTTTTCGTGTTATTTCCAAAACTCCATAGAAGCTTCTGGTAAAGTTGCCACCACTTTACTAGGAGTATGACTTGACTAGACTAGACTATGACTTGACTCTGACTTGACTTGATGACTTCGACTGTGACCTGACACATTATTTACGTGAAATATCATTAACTTGATAAATTATGAATTACTTGACACTGGCTAAATACACAAAAGTGTGGAGCCAAAATACAAAAAAAATACACCGTTAAATAAATTAATAGGTAAATGACTTTACTACTTAACGAAATGCGAAACCGCTATGTATCCACGTGATTCAATCTCAGAGTCTAATATAGCTTTATGCAAACGTACACGAGCGTCGGTATGCAATAGAAATGCCAATACCTCGCGAGCTCCGTCTCTAGATCTCACAACTACGGCTGTGCGACTGTACATTATTCTGTCTGAGCCGATCTGTAGGTGGTGCAACGTGGAATCAAAATAACATGCCTGTTGAATTGGAATTCAGGCACGTACCTAGAGCTAAGAATAGGCTTTAGGTGAATTTATTTATTTATTTATCTATAAAACATAACATTACAGAATAGTCTAATGCGTTACATTTTATCACAATTTAATAAAATGATTTATTTATAACCTTATTATTCTACAATTATTATTTACACTTAAACTATTGAATCAATATAAATATAAAAACCTTAACCTATAGTTTACATACATATGAATAAAACAAAACAAATCATAAAATATTAACAAAAACTTCTGAATAACAAAATACCTAACAGGTAACACTTATAATAATAATAATAACACTTATCCAATATCTATAAACTAATCAGTCCTATTCACAATAGTTAAGGCACATTGCTTCAACTGCCTTCCATTCATCCGCAAATATTAGGTCTTTACCTATGAAATTGCCGTTTTGTTTGAAAAAAGTTAAAGTATTTTTTTTTTCGAACTTATTTATTTCTTTTATTCAAAGTAATCACCCCTGCAATCAATGCATCTTTGCCAACGCTGTGGCAGTTTAAGGATGCCCTTCTTGAAAAAATCAGCAGGAAGGGAGACAACAAACTCTTCAAAGGCGTTTTGTACTGCCTCTGGGGAATTGAATTTTTTTCCCGCTAAAAAATTGTCCAAATTTTTGAAAGAGTAATAGTCGGTAGGCGCAAGATCTGGTGAGTATGGCAGATGAGGGAGAGCTTCCAAACCCAACTCATGCAGCTTAGAGACGGTCTGTTGTGCAGTGAGGGGTCGCGCGTTGTCGTGAAGTAGCAGTGGAGACGACCGATTGACCAAAGCTGGTTGCAGACGTGCGAGTTTCGCCATCATTGTGGTCAGTTCTTCAATGTACACATCTGCAGTAATGCTCTCGCCGTTTTGTAAAAAGCTATGATGAATCACACCAGCACTAGACCACCAAACTGTGACCATCACCTTTCTAGGGGTCATTTTTCGTTTTGCACATTGCTTTGGTACCGAACCAGGATCTAACCAACTTGCTGAGCGCTTTCGATTGTCAAAAAGAATCCATTTTTCGTCGCACGTAACAATTCGGTTCTAAATTCCTTAATTTCTGTGCCTGTTAAGCAGCGCAAGGCAAGTCTCGACGCGTACGTTGCGCTGGCGATCGTTAAGTTCGTGGGGCACCCATCTATCAAGCTTTTTTATCTTGCCAATCTGTCGCAAATGGACCAATATTGTTTTGATGCTAACATCAAAAGCTGCTGCCAGCTCAGCTGTAAATTGAGATTCATCAGCTTCCACAATCGCCTTTAATTCATCATTGTTGACCAAAGTTTCCGGACGACCACGTGGTTCATTTTTCAAGTCAAAATTCCCAGAAGTGAACCGAGCAAACCAATAACAGGTTGTACGTTCGTTTGTACAGTTCTCTCCGTAAACGTCGTT
This sequence comes from Ennomos fuscantarius, assembly GCA_905220475.3. NCBI lineage: Eukaryota > Metazoa > Arthropoda > Insecta > Lepidoptera > Geometridae > Ennomos > Ennomos fuscantarius. Next base: position 4,578,367 of record HG992026.1, on the reverse strand, counting down.
GATGTTACGTGTCGTTTGTGCCGCGTTGGTGCCACGACGGAACTCATATTCCATAATTACACGAAATTTCAAAGTATCCATTATGAGGAAAAATGTTGAAATGTAATGAAAATACAATGCTAATCAATAAACAAAAGACTTATATTGTAAATAGAATGTCATATTTTTAAAACAAAATTAATTTGAATTTAGAATTCATAGCCAATCAAAACTTTTTTTTGTTTGAAAAAGTCTGTACCGCAATACGGCAATTTCATAGGTAAAGACCTATTATATCTAAGTATGGACGTTTTGCATAAAGGCCATTGAGATGGCGCTGTGCACGGCAGACGGGAGATTGTTGACGCGCTGCAGTGCGCGCTGGTGTAGGTGCAAATAGAGGGACACGCCCACTTCGGAATCGAGCACGCTGCTCCGGTACACACAGTCTGCTCACCTCACAAAGGAGCTCTGGGCTAGGGCTGAAGAGCGTTAAAGGCTTATCGACTGATCTACACAGGCAGATACTCGTATGGACATAAGATATATAAAGGACTCTTAAAGATAAAATAATATTGAATGTAGTTTTCTTTTGCAGAAGTAAAGAAAATTCTATGCAGAATTAGAGAACCTTTTAGTAGGGTGACAAGGAAAATAATATAGTTTTTATTATGAACGTAATTGTTAAAATTGGGATTTATTCAGTCATACAATCACAGCAACGGCGATCTTCCGCAGCAATATCATATCACCTTACATAAAGAATATGAATTGTCGGGGAATAGTTCATATAATATCTAAGTATGTCTAGGTATAAGTACTTACAAGTTTTAATATCTTTTTATGTCCTATGTGTAAGAATTTTATTTACCCTGCACCTTAATGTATCAGTCGTGAAATATTTATTCAGGTCCACCCAGTAAAGGTATTCTATTGATTATTGACTTTTGTTGAGTTTTCAATTTTAGTGGAAACCACTTTGGTATCTATATCATTCATGTAAAGTGCTGGCATTTTTTTTGTGATAAGATAACCACTTCAATGAGGTCTTTAATATAATTTTAACAAGGTCCATAATATTGTGTGCCTCTGATGACACTTTTTTTATGTTTTGGCTCCACACTATTGTGTATTTAGCCAGTTTAAAGTAATTAATAATTTATCAAGTTAATGATATTTCACGCAAATATGTGTCAAGTCACAGTCGAAGTCATCAAGTCAAGTCATAGTCTAGTCAAAGTCATACTCCTAGTAAAGTGGTGGCAACTTTACCAGAAGCTTCTATGGAGTTTTGGAAACAACACGAAAAGAAATGTTTCACCATCATTATACGATTTTCCCCCACTCACGCCTGTAGTCCAGCACTTAACGAATAGAATGCCACCAATTTTATGCACTAACACTGAAAATAACGCAAGTTTTGGAACATAATACAATGCGGTAACGCAATCTTTTTCGCATTCCCGCCAAAACTCCCTGATGACACTAAAATTAAAATTAACGACATAGATTGAACTGGATACTGTACAAAGTGCTAACTGATAGTTAAGAGAAACCAGTACTTCAATGCAGTTATTTCTATACATCTAGGTACCTATAGAATATTAATAAACCCTCTAGCTATATAGCTTCTCGTACTAGCTTTAATAAGCAGCCTTGGACCATTCGACGAGAAATGCACTTCAATTGCTTCGTTTTTATTAGAATTCCGTGAAGGATGTTCTGTTCAGGCACGAATGGTGTATCAGGTATGGATAATACGCATAAATGGATAAAGTTAACCTGGTTATTATAAGATTTTTTGAAGTAAAACTTCTTTACGCACGCTTGACTTGGGGAGTAAGCTGGTGACTGCGTAGCGAAGCGAACGGAAGTTGATTCACGTAGATATCCATTTCCAACATAACAATGTTAGAATATGTATAATTAATATTTATACAAATTTATTAATAAATTAATATATGTTGGTATATCCGGTAAAATGACAATTTACAATTGTAAAGATGGTGACAATAACTTTAAACAAAGCAAAAACAAAGTTATACCGGCCGATAAATGGAGATTAAATTAAAGTTTTATTTCAGTCGTGTGATACGCACACAAATTTTTTTTATTTATTATTATGCGTATCGTAATAAATGCTCAGGCAACGCGGACTTAAGTATATTAATGGTGTAATGAAGAGAATGGTACATTGGAATAAATCAAACGTTTAGTGACTTGACTCATCATTAAAATCGGTCATTAAAAAAAAAAACTTTTATGTTAAGGAATGACGTGACAAGCTAGCCGTTCGCCTGATGTTAAACGACACGGCTGCCCATATCAGCTGCAGTGTCACTCGGAACTCTAAAGTATAGAGCTTCGCGTGACACTGCACTGCGCACGTCATTCAGAGACATCAGCACAATCTACTAATAAGATTCTAAACTGTGAGATCAGATCATAAAGTCTCATTTGCCCAGTAATTCAGTCATTACCCCTGAACTCTCGCTGAAATTAGTATATTCACGTGGTAAACAACACAGTTGTAGGATTTAGAAACAAATTTTAGAATTTAATTATTTTCATTATAGGTACGTACAAAGAAGGTTAGGAAATGTGGACGGAACCATCTGCATCCACAATATTTCTTTCCTGATTTCCTGCCGCGTACACTCGCCGTTGTCGAGATTTTCTTGAAAAATAATACGAAAAAGCCAACAAGTGCGAGCGAGACGTCGGTACCTATTGCTTATACTTACTCTTAATCCATCAACTTCGTTCACGATATGCAAGATTAATAATTAAAAGTAAACTTAACTCTTGGAGTTTTGGCGGGAAAACGAAACAGTGTCTCCGCATTTTATTATTTTCCAAAACTTGTGTTATTTTCAGTGTTAGTGCATAAAATTGATGGCATTTTATTCGTTGAGTGCTGGATTACAGGCGTGAGTGTAGGAAAGTGGTATAATGATGGTGAAACGTTTCTTTTCGTGTTGTTTCCAAAACTCCATAGAAGCTTCTGGTAAAGTTGCCACCTATACTAGGAGTATGACTTGACTAGACTAGACTATGACTTGACTTGATGACTTGGACTGGGACTTGACACATACAACATACATATGTATAATAATAGGTCTTTACCTATGAAATTGCCGTATTGCAGTACAGACTTTTTCAAACAAAAAAAAGTTTTGATTGGCTATGAATTCTAAATTCAAATTAATTTTGTTTTAAAAATATGACATTCTATTTACAATATAAGTCTTTTGTTTATCGATTAGCGTTGTATTTTCATTACATTTCAACATTTTTCCTCATGAAGAATGCTTTGAAATTTCGTGTAATTATGGAATATGAGTTCCGTCGTGGCACCAACGCGGCACAAACGACACGTAACATCAACGACGTTTACGGAGAGAACTGTACAAACGAACGTACAACCCGTTACTGGTTTGCTCGGTTCCATTCTGGGAATTTTGACTTGAAAAATGAACCTCGTGGTCGTCCGGAAACTTTGGTCAACAATGATGAATTAAAGGCGATTGTGGAAGCTGATGAATCTCAATCTACAGCTGAGCTGGCAGCAGCTTTTGATGTTAGCATCAAAACAATATTGGTCCATTTGCGACAGATTGGCAAGATAAAAAAGCTTGATAGATGGGTGCCCCACGAACTTAACGATCGCCAGCGCAACGTACGCGTCGAGACTTGCCTTGCGCTGCTTAACAGGCACAGAAATGAAGGAATTTTGAACCGAATTGTTACGTGCGACGAAAAATGGATTCTTTTTGACAATTAAAAGCGCTCAGCAAGTTGGTTAGATCCTGGTTCGGTACCAAAGCAATGTGCAAAACGAAAAATGACCCCTAGAAAGGTGATGGTCACAGTTTGGTGGTCTAGTGCTGGTGTGATTCATCATAGCCTTTTACAAAACGGCGAGAGCATTACTGCAGATGTGTACATTGAAGAACTGACCACAATGATGGCGAAACTCGCACGTCTGCAACCAGCTTTGGTCAATCGGTCGTCTCCACTGCTACTTCACGACAACGCGCGACCCCATACTGCACAACAGACCGTCTCTAAGCTGCATGAGTTGGGTTTGGAAGCTCTCCCTCATCCGCCATACTCACCAGATCTTGCGCCTACAGACTATTACTTTTTCCAAAATTTGGACAACTTTTTAGCGGGAAAAAAATTCAATTCCCGAGAGGCAGTACAAAACGCCTTTGAAGAGTTTGTTGTCTCCCGTCCTGCTGATTTTTTCAAGAAGGGCATCCATAAACTGCCACAGCGTTGGCAAAGATGAATTGATTGCAGGGGTGATTACTTTGAATAAAAGAAATAAATAAGTTCGAAAAAAAAAATACTTTAACTTTTTTCAAACAAAACGGCAATTTCATAGGTAAAGACCTAATATAAATTAACTTGAAAAATTAATTACTTGAGTTTTGGCGGGAAAGCGAAAAAGATTGCGTCACCGCATCGTATTATTTTCCTAAACTTGTGTTTTTTTCAGTGTTATTGCATAAAATTGGTGGCATTTTATTCGTTAAGTGCTGGATTACAGGCGTGAGTGTGGGAAAAGGGTATAATGATGGTGAAACGTTTCTTTTCGTGTTGTTTCCAAAACTCCATAGAAGCTTCAAGTAAAGTTGCCACCACTTTACTAGGAGTATTACTTTGACTAGACTGACTTGACTATGACTTGACTTGATGACTTCGACTGTGACTTGACACATATTTGCGTAAAATATCGATAACTTGAAAAATTATCAATTACTTGACACTGGCTAAATACACAAAAGTGTGGAGCCAAATCTCAAAAAAAAAAAAAAAAATTAATTACTTGACACTGGCTAAATACACAAAAGTGTGGAGCCAAAACCAAAACAAAAAAAACTTAACTCTTGGCATTACACAAATATTGTGTGTAAGTAGGACACCTATAAATGGTTGTTGATTCTTTTTCTTTTTACTGCCGTGTTCAATTATACCTAACACCAGATACGGTATAGTCGTAAATAACACAGTCAATTATTCGAAATCTTTACCTAAATCTACGTACTATTAGGCCTTTCTACACGTACACGACACCACGTGTGTACTCAATCGTAAATGAATGCAGCCGATTTCATTAGATTTATAAAAATAAACATAGTAACCTGTAATTGATTGACTCAGTCCGCCTTAGAGGCAATAAATAAGCAGATTTTGGATTTTATTAAGTTCATTTTTTTTATTAAGAAATACAAATTAAAAACATTAAGTTTTTTAAATGAAACCAGAATATTATAATCGTAAGCTTCCCGCACTACCGTACCGCCATCTGCCACCCTCTTCTCGCTCTGGTAGACCTATATTTACCTGTCTTTTTCTTTTAAAGCATAATCCAGTATGTTGGTGAAAATCAGTTTTTATCAACTGAATGCCTATCGAAATTGATCGTACAAATATCGACTATAATTTTCCCTCTTGTCCTAGACAAGGTACAAGCCACGATTACATGCTCCTGTATAATCTAAAACCTGCCAGTAACTTCGGTGATAAACTCAAGGGAGCCAAGTTATTACGTTAAGATAAGATACCTATATAACTATTGTCAAGATGAAAGGAAGTTTCTGATGGAATAAATCAGAAGCGTTGGACTGTGAAAATGGCTTGTTCCATATGCTGGTTCAGTTCTATCACAGATTATAGACGTATATAACAAATTGAAAGTTTATCATCTTAGTTTATTCATGGGTTTCACTATTAGGTACTTTATTATAGAAACGAAAGAAAAAAATATCCTTATAAAAAAGGGATAAACCACATACCTTACATTTTATATGGGTTAAAACAACTTTAAAAAAATAAGATTACAGATCTAAAAAAAAACATTAAAATATTAATCATCAATCCAAACAAGTTTTCACGCATAAAAACAAGGGGAAAAAAAATTTCACTTATATCCTTTTTTTTGTTGTTGTTTGGATTTATATGACACGAGCTTCTGCCCGCAGCTTCGCCCGCGGCGTGGCCTATGGGAAAATAATTCAACCTCCCATTTCACCCTATTAAGGTTGGAATTTTTAAAAAATTCTTTCTTAGCGGATGCCTACGTCATAACATCTACCTGCATGCCAAATTTCAGCCCGATCCGTCCAGTGATTTGGGCTGTGCGTTGATAGATCACTATATATGTCAGTCAGTCAGTCACCTTTGAGTTATATATATTTAGATTTTTGTTGAACATTTGTAATATTATTTTTGAGGACTACGCATATGGGTACCTATATGTCTATATATATATATATGTTGTTCATTGACAGATATATTACTAATATGATTTAACTCGGACGGATTTTGTGAATAGACCACAAAATACACTCGGTAAGCCCGAATGCTCCAGCCTGTTTCCAGGAAGCTATGTAGCTGAAGTTCCTCCTCGATTTCGATTAAAGGGTTAAGTCAAGGGTTAGTCACGCGTGTCAATGTACCCGTGTATTGAGCATTATTTGTGAAAACCGCAGGCATCGAAATCACTTAACCCATTTCTCATTCCATTTACCAGCAAAATCCCAAAGGCTTTCCATCGAATTTTCTTTTCTTTACAAATTGTGCTGTGGTTATCATCCAAGCGTATCGGAACCTAAAACAAGGCGTATTTATGTAAATCGGCCGGCCGTGATTCATTGGGCCGGTCCAGTAATTCTTTCTGACCGGTCATTAATCATAACTTGAGCCAAGTAGAGTAGCAGTCGATAGTCGCTGCGGCGCACCTGCGGCTTGTTTACAACTGCTGTGTTAGCAACCCTTATTGCCAAGGGTTGCATATTGTTGATGTGATGAATTTTATAAATCTTTGAACGTTTTTGTAGGTAAGTGGATTTTGCTTATGTTTGTAATCGGATCGGTATTAAAATGGCAAAAAAATGTAGTGTTCGAAATATAAATACCTACTTATGTATTGTAATGCGAATGCACGGTAACACACACCACCGCACGCTTAAGGCTGAGATGCCAAACCAACGAGCGATCATTTATTTCCCTAACGCTTAAATCTTTTTTTTTTTTACTTCAAACTTGTCTAGCATTTGACCGCGCTCTCACCTGATGAACTACCCGCAATATTTTAATAAGGTGATATGTATAATATAATTTTACAAAATAAATATGTATAAAATAAGTTTAATAATCTAAATATCTGAATAATTAATTAAAAATAATCATTTATCTAAGTAAACGAAATTATATAACAATAATAAATCTAAGTAAATAATAACTATTTTAACTCTAAATTATTTATTATATTCTTATTTATATATTGTGTGTGAATTATTAAGTTATCGTTAAGAAAATTATATGTTTGAATGATTTATAAGAAATCTGTGTGCAATATTTCATCCCAAGCGATTCAACCGCAGTCTACACGACAACCCAGACTACGTTGCATTGTTTTATTTTATTTTATCTATCACTTACTGTCCTTTACTCTCCTGACCCGATTCTGCCGTAAAGGTAAGAAGAGCTCATGGTCTCCACCAAACTGCATTAGCCAGTTGAAAAAAAAGTTTTCATGCTCTTTTACTCTCCTTCTATTCAAGGAAGGCCTAAACCAAATCAGGGTAACATTTATGATATGACTAGTTGCGCCCCGCGGTTTCACCCGCGAATAAAAAGTATTTTAATTATTTGCTCTGGGAAAATTTCACTTTTCCGAGATAAAATGTAGCCTATATGTTAATCCAGTATATAAGCTATCTTGGTACCGAATTTCAACCAAATCCATTCAGCTGTTTGAGCGTGAAGGCGTAACAAACATACATACAAACACATATACAAACTTTCGCCTTTATAATATTAGTGTGATACTAATATAACAGGTGCTGTGGCTGGCTCTTGTCTCTGAAAGCTTAATTAAATATTTTATTTTATTTATCTTAAAAATATATCCGTATTTAAAACTACCGTCATATTTCAAAGTTAACGCACCACACGGTGCAACTAGTACTTCACAAGTTTTTGCATCGATTCAGCCCTCGCTTCCAGCAATTTTTTCAAAGAACCTGCAGTATTAATCTGCGCGTCAAAGCAAAGCAACAGATGCGGTTCGCACGTTTGTCTAGAAAGCCTTCCCGATGGTCGTACAACTCGTAAAAGGCTTCTATAGCGTGTAACGGCTAGAAAACTGGGCGCGCGTCAGTCACCGCCGCGACTCATCTACGCTTAGACGCTTTACGTGACATAACAATAAACAGAGACGCCGCGAAAATTTAAAATTCTGTCTATTCCATTTTCAAATAGGAGTGACACAGGTTTTGGAATTGGGTTTGGAATTTAATTTGTTTCCGGAAGTGTCCGTTCCGTTTCCGTCTGGCGGTATTTGAAACTGTGAGTTTGTTCAAGTGATTTTCGGTATTGGTTTTGGATGTGCAGGTAAGATGGAATTCTGTTCAAATTTCTTAATTAATTTTATTCAATCTTTGATTGTACCTTATCTCTTATCTTATATATATAACTTGTCCATGGCAAACTTCGAATTTATATAAGAATTGATTTCCAATATGGTTGTAGTCAATTAAAAATATAATACGACCTACTTTAACTGCCAATGTAAAATGAACTCAATTGATTACGTTTAGAAATATTACATTAAAATACCTGTAAAACATCTATTATTCAGTTCAAGTTAAGAACTTATTAGATAAAAGAAAAGAAAACTGAAATTGTATTGATAAAAATAATGTATTTTAACTCTCTTGGTAACTCTACGTTGGTACCTACCAACTAATACTTTCGGCAGTTGCGGATGATTTTAACAGTTGGGTTTTCTAAGCTATAAGTTCTGCCATATTTAATTAAAAGTTGTGCCCCGCGGTTTAACCCGCAAAAAAAGTACTATTTGTGTTAATATAGTGTATAAGCTATCTGCATTCGAAGTTTCATTAAAATCCAATCATAGTTTTTGCGTGAATAAATGACAAACCTCTATACATACAGACTTTCGCGTTTATAATATTAGTAAGGAAGGATTATTTCAAAGAATATCAATGTACTTGGTAAAAAACTGTGGGAAATAAAGTATATACAGTTTTATTTTTATTATAATCGGCCTGGAGACTCCTTTGAACATTTTTATTTACTCTCCATACTTTCCGAGTATGCCATCCACACCCAGTTGAAAAATTCACCATGTTTACGATAAGTATGATCTATATGATAAATATATTTTTTTCATACTGGGAAGATATATTTATTCCTGTTAGGTATTTTGATTGCACACTACTCAGCCAATTTTGACAAATTTTATATGAGATCAATCTGAAAGTCAATTGATTTAAATGTAAAGAGAATTTCTCGACTCGTTTTGTGAATGAAGTGAAACAATCATAAAAAAACATACTTTCGAATTGATAACCTCAGTTTTTGAATTCAGTTTAAAACCATAAATTTTTCGCAAGACTTTTTTCAATATAGTTTAAACCTAACTAAAACACTACGCATTGCGTGTTTCATAGTACACAACAATGCGCGCGATGGACTGACAAATGACGATCGGAAAAGTGTTTTTATTATAGAGTTTCGTTATGTAAACGAAACCCGGAAAATAATTAGAAATAACGGAAAGTTGTAAATTTTCCACGTTGCTACGAAAAAAGACAAAAGTGTTTTCCTTTTCGTGGATTAGGCAGATACAGATTGAGACCACGTACCTAATTGATGTTTTCCCAACTTTCCGAAGTGTTTTTCTTGTTGTTTTTGTTTAATATTGAAGTAATTTTTTTGCTTATTACTCTTATATTACGAGTCAAAATAAGATTTAAAACTAAAACGACGTGTAAAAACAGGTTTAATCACATTTCATTTTATTAATGTATCTTTCTGCGCCTTCTCTTAATATTGTAAATATTTGAGGGGTTTCCGTTTAAGGATTTCCTAGAAAATGCTTTATTAATTACAATTTTGTTTAATTAAACATCCGTTCGCCGAGTTTCGGGCTTGATAAAAATCCAATAAAGTTTAAAACAAACTTGGAAAATGTAAATAGACTTACCATTTTGAGCAGACAAATCATCATCGAGTCGTATACATTTGTGGGCTTACACGCAAATTTCGTATGTACCTTTTTGTGATATTTTCATGCAGATATATTTTTAACTTACACAACACATATATGTAACTATAGTAAACTCCTACTGATTTACTCGTATATAATGAAGAAAAAAAAACAACGATTGATTAAATATAAAGTTATATCATTTTTTGTTTAAATTATCATATAGTAATGGGTATTGACTGCCTCCTTGGTGTGGTGGTTGATGGACGAAGATGGCGGGTTCGATTTCCGTAGCAGGACAATTCGTTTATTATGATTAGTTCTGAGTCTGGGTGTTGTGGGACCATGGTCCTCGTAGTAGTAGTCGTAGTGGGCCGTAGTCACCGGGAATCCTAGTTAAGGTCCAAGATCTATGTATGTGATCGTTGTGCGTTATTATTATTATTATTTTCTCGTATCTAAGGCTGTTTATGATAACGGTTAAAATATTACTATCTAATTTATGTAAAAAAATAATTACAGACGTTTAATATACATTAACATATATATATACATATAACGCGCGTACAATGTGTGTGTGTGTGTACAGAAATAATATACCTCCCTCAACGCCTGAATGGATAACTTTAATGAAATTTTGTAGGTCTACGAAATATGACATGAGCTTCATTTCACCTCAATTAACGCAAATAAATCAGATTTCACAGATTTTCATTGGAACACGTTCTATTAATATTTTATATGATACAATTTTATGTAGTAGATTGAGCATTGCCATTCAACGTGGCAATGCTGCCAGCGTATTGGCTACTTTGCCTACTGGTAGTGGTTTATTAGATTAGTTATAGTACAATTTTTACTTTTTTTATTTATTACTTAATACTCTTACATAAATTAAAATTTATTTGTAAAACTAGCCCTGCCCCGCGGTTTCACCCACGTGGTGAACATTTTTCATACTTTCTTTCATAAGAACTTTCTCCTGAAAATAATAAATACAGTATAAAAAGAATTAGCGAAAACGTTCTATCCGTTCGCCCGTGATGCGATGACCAAAATAAATAGAGATTCATATTTATACAAGTTGCGCCCTGCGGTTTCACCCGCGGATAAAATGTATTTTAATTATTTGCTAATCCCACAAGAAAATTTCATTTTCCGGGATAAAATGTAGCTTATGTGTTAATCCAGTGTATAAGCTATCTTGGTACCGAATTTCATCCAAATCCATTCAGCTGTTTGAGCGTGAAGGAGTAACAAACATACACACAAACACACATAACTTTCGCCTTTATAATATTAGTGTGATAGTGTGATTAGTGTGATGTGATAGTGTGATATTAAGAAAATGTACGCATTGAATTCTTGTGTTACGTATTAAATGAATCCCATTAGTGTACTGTACTGTACCTTGAACAATCTAATCTGTGCAACAGGTATATAGAGCTGAGAGTACAATGTACACTATTGCAATTACTAAGGCTTTCTCGGCTTATCCTCCGTTTATATGGTGTTAGTAGGAATCCATTAGGGTGGTATTATCAGCTCTTTGTTTTGTCGTCTTCCGCGTAATGGATCGTGAGCTGGTGTATAAAAGAGTTATAGTTCAGTGTCGCGCAATATGAAATTGTAGCGATTTCTTGTGATGACTAGTTACACAGCTATGAACCCTACTGCACACTAAAATGGCACGATGTCAAAAATAATTAAACAATTTGAGACATGCCGTGTTTCAAGCTGATATAAGAATAATTTGTAAACAAAGTTTCAGGCCCCAAATAATAAAATTTGCATAGCAGTACTTAAGGAAAAAAGTATGTTGTTTTAATAAGAACAATATTTATGATTAAACTAGCTGCGCTTCACGGTTTTACCGCGGATAAAAAGTAGCATATGTGCTAATCCATCATATAGGCTATCTATATTCCAAATTTCATCCAAGTCCGTTCGGCCACTTGAGCGTGAAAGAGTAACAAAAATCCATACATACAAACGTTCGCGTTAATAATACTAGTAGGACTTTACATACATAATAACTATAATACATAACATACATAAACTCTACAAAATGATTTTGTTTAAAGGATTTAATTTCAGTTTCGCATCCCTAAAGCGTCGAAAAACTACTCCCACCGGCCAAAACTCGAAATTGGAGTGTGTCCTTATACTTTGCTGGAGCTCGAAGCACGTCCGACATAAACTCCCCTTTTTTTTTTAACTGGCTGAATGCTTTTCGTCTCTACTGATCTTTACAGCGTCACCGGGAGGGCAGGCGCTTAAAGCACCCAGCTGTCAAAAGTGGGAGGCAACTAGCTCAAGGGCACGCCTGGATTGCGATCGCGGCTTGGGCCGTTGCCGGGACAAGAGGATCGAGAAGACAGCGTCCACTGGAAGAGTGGACTCTATTGAAAGTACATGACGTCCCATGGCCTGCTTGATTCCAACCGGCAGAAACGGAAACTGACACATCTGTGCGCTTTTGACTGATAATATCTTTCATGTACTGACCGTCTCCAAATGTTGCTGCATGGGTCCACACAGGAAAGACATGATCTTTGGTTCCACAGCTTGCAAAGATGTTTGTTTTGTTTGTTATAATCATAGAGTTGAATTATTAGGTAAACATTAGGTAAAAGACTGTTCATCAATGGAAATATCGTTTATACATCACAATAATATTAGTATTATAAAGGCGAAATATGTGTGTATGTTTGTAACTGCTTCATGCTCAAACGACTGAACGGATTTGGATGAAATTCAGTACCAAGATAGCTTATACATATATAAAGGCTACATTTTATCCCAGAAAATGTGAAATGTTCCCGTGGGATGAGTCAATAATTAAAATACTTTTTATCCGCGGGTAAAACCGCGGGGCGTAACTTGTAATTTCTGTAGATGCTTTCCCACGATATCTAAAAAAATCTAGGTCACCTAAAAGAACCCTGGCGGTCTGTTAAAAGCTCCATCGTGACCAGTAATACAAAAACTGAATTTACAACCCATTTCGAATCGAGAGTGCTGAAAAATGTAACGGAAATATCGGTATTTGATGGATTCTAAAAGCGATGGAGCAATTTCAATGCTTTTTGAGTAAACCTTATGTATATGCGAGTTTGTAACGTGAATGTGTTTTAGAGTTATGTGTCGATTCAAGCCAGAAGGAATATTGCAAGTTAGTTTAAAAATATTAGCATATTTAGATGAAATGCGCTGATGTGTGAAACCCAATTTTGTGCATATTTCCTTTTAAAATATTTTTTTTGGAAAAGAGAATGAAAAATAAAGCCTATTTCAATGCTTTCTATACAACAATGTTTCTAGGCTGATATACGTGAACGTGAATTTTTTTTTTATGTTTTGGCTCCACACTTTTGTGTGTTTAGCCAGTGTCAAGTAATTGATAATTTATCAAGCTATCGATATTTCACTCAAATATGTGTCAAGTCACAGTCGAAGTTATCAAGTCAAGTCATAGTCTAGTCTAGTCAAGTCATACTCCTAGTAAAGTGGTGGCAACTTACTTGAAGCTTCTATGGAGTTTTGGAAACAACACGAAAAGAAACGTGTCACCATCATTATACCATTTTCCCACACTCATGCCTATAATCCAGCACTTAACGAATATAATGCCACCAATTTTATGCACTAATACACAAGTTTTGGAAAATAATATAATGTGGCGACGCGATCTTTTTCGTTTTCCCGCCAAAAAAACTCAAAAGTGAAAATTGGATAGCTCTTTTATAGCGAATGCTATTATTTATAATTAAAACCTTCCTGACTGTTTAACTTATACCAAGCGGTGGACTGTATATGGATGGAGAAATAAAGGCGTAAGATGGTGTCAGGATTAATAAACTGTATACTTATTTAATTATCTACAATAAAAATATAAAAAAAAAAACAAAACTAAACCGACTGCGCGTAACCAAAATGAGCTCAAATCTGTGACACTTCAATGTCAAAGCAAATAAAACAAAAGAAAACTAAAATAAGATAAGAAACACCTGTATTCGGCCAGTCACCCACAATAACCGTTGTTTTTCCTATATATACTTACTCAACTTAAGTGAACTGAATATTAATATGAAGTTTTGAAAGATGGATAACTTTTTATTTCGAGAAAATTATTAAATTTCACGATTAAATAGCGGCTTGACACAAAGGCTTTATCCTGAGTAGACAACGTTCAGCTCAAACAACTGATTGTATTTGAATTTACATACACACATACAAACTTTCGCCTTTATAATATTAGTGTGATTTTAAATGGAAATCAATCAGCGAAATAAATTTTATCATTATCATTTAATTTTAATTTTATACATTTATATATAAAACACCTATATACCTACCGGTAAAAGCAACAAGCCCCAAGCATCTGCATGCATACAATGAAATGAAATTAGATTCCCTGGCAAGTCTCAAAAATATAACGCGTAAAGAACGTGGCATTATAATAATTGCTACGTCAGGCGGTGGACCGCTTTCTTTGTTAAATTGTAGCCGTTTAGACGATTTTACACATGTATCTTTATGGGATTTATTGCGGTAAGTAGATTATATCGCTTAATAGATTTAGCGGTATAAGGCCTGCTGATTTTACTTGTGTACGTAGATATTGTTGGTATTAGTATGTGTGACCGCGGTCAGTGTAACTTGGTCGAAACGCTTCGACGTTTATTTGACGTTTACGTTTAGTTTATTATTATTTAATCAAAATTATGTTTAGATAATTTTCTGTGCCCGAATAGACACGTTTTAACTTTGTAATATGCACTTATGAGCAGGTTACAATGATCGGTCTTGTCTATAAAAAGCGAGAGAAAACCTCAAACGGAGGAAATATGAATCCCTAGGTGAGGGTTACTTACTTGTTCCGTTTGGGGTTGAAACAAAGGACCCATGGGGCTCGCTGGCGCGGCTCCTTGTCAAGGAGCTTTCCAGACGCCTAGTTGAGCTGACACGCGACCAAAAGGCTGGCACATACCTCGGCCAACGAATTAGCCTAGCTATTCAACGAGGGAATGTTGGCAGCTTTTTGGGAACGCTTCCTGCAGAAGGTGATCTAAATTCTGTGTTTTATTTATGACCCCCTTTTTACCTACAATATTACTTTTTCTTCAATTATTGTTTATTTTAAGGTCATAGTTTAGTTTTTTCTTTCTCCTAAGTTCAATTATATAAGTATCTTACATTTAAAATTGTAAGTGCAGAAAAACAATGTTTCAGTTATTCATTAACGTCTTAAAATCAGTTCATATCTTACAAAGTTTGAATCAACGAAAGGAATGAATAAAACAATTAAATTACAGGTTTTTATGGACGCCATTTGTCAATTTGGTAGATTTATAATGTTTTCATTCATTTGATTCGGATTGCTTAATAAAAGCTCCATTTCAAAATGAAGCCCCATTATATTTCCGTTTTTATTAAGGGTGTTATTCCGTAAAAAACGCTGTTTGAGCGTTTTTTATTTTGACATTACTTGGTACTCGTTTTAAGAGTTCCACAAAACGACCAAAAACTTATCTCCGTAAAATACCTCAAATCATAAATCTGCAATATCAAAGAGCGTATTTTCACAAAATAATGAACGCAAGGGAGTCAAAGTGTGGTTTTAGACGTATAGATAGAACAAAACGCTAACAAAAAAAAAGCAAGTGTGCTTTAGACCACACGACTGAAGTAAAACTTCTTTAGTTCAATCTCTCTTGCCTCTACAGTAACATACGAAACATAACTCTTTCTATCTTCACCTAGAGAGAGAGATATAAGTATATCTCCTTCTCAACTTCCGTTGGCCTCACCATCATACCAAAGTCAAGCGTGCGTAAAGCAGTTTTACTTCATAAAAATGACTCAGCTGTTAAAGAGTTCAAAACGTA
This sequence comes from Ennomos fuscantarius, assembly GCA_905220475.3. Lineage (NCBI taxonomy): Eukaryota > Metazoa > Arthropoda > Insecta > Lepidoptera > Geometridae > Ennomos > Ennomos fuscantarius. Next base: position 4,562,470 of record HG992026.1, on the reverse strand, counting down.
GACGATGCCTAAATGCCAATAGAGGTCACCCACCCAAGTTCTATAAGCTGCTAATGTCGCAAAAGCCTCAATTATTTTGTGCCACACGTCACGTTTATTTTTATTCTCCTGTACGATAATATCATCTAAATGCGAACATTCACCCTTTCTTCAGTAGTTATGCCGCGACCCAGTGCTGGTGAGGTGTGGCGACGACCATTTATTATCGCTCCAATGCTGAATGTCCACTAGGTTAAAGCTCATCGATTATGACCTTCCGGACAAAGGAAAATAATACCATATAATAAAAATTAAACCTGGATCCTAACTAGGATTCCCTGTGTCTAGGAACACAAGAACTACGAGGACTATGGTCCCACAACACCCAGACTTAGAACAAGTATTTGCGCTTTTGTTTCTGTGCACAAATACTTGCCGCTGGAATTGAACCCATCGCCTTGGGCTATGAGCTGACCTGCTCAACCACCACACCATAGAGGCTGTCAAATTAGCTTATCCTTTTGTTTTCTTATATAGTGTACCTCAATAAATTTTGGTATTTTTGTTAAGCCTATTCTACTTTACTAAGTACCAAGTAGGCCGCGAGGGCGTCTACATGGCGAAGGTGATCTGTGATAAAGGTATTGTTTATTGGCCAACTTCCCAGATGTACCATAGATGGTATAGTTGGAACCAAATTGTTCCATTGGTACCATTGGTGTGACAAATAGTTGAATAATAAGTTTTTAGGTTGCTCTATAAAAGTTGTTGTTTTTATTTCTCGAGGTTGCACACGGTCACAATATAAATCTTATCTAAGTATCGACCTCCGTTCGTTACGTTACTACTACTTAACACTTTTACTCGTAATGTTAGGACTTAGTTAATAGTATCTAAATCTTAACTTTATTCAGAAGGTCCTGTTATAAATATTATGTAAACACTGCTTAACCAACGAAACGCTTAACCAAATATACCTTTAAAAAGAGGATGTAGCGAAAATACCACATCCATAGGTATAAAGACAAGGCATAAAGAAGTCGGCTAAAATCAACGTAAAGTATATCTTTAAGCATGGCACGTGGTGGATATTGAACCTTAATCGTAGCGGATTGGTTGACACAGGCTTTTCCGTCCGTCAATCATCATTAGATGTTATTAGCTGCAAGTAATGGTTGATACAAGTGTATAACGAACTTTATTGCAACACTTGGGCTTTATGTGTCGTGATGTAAATCTGGAAGTAATGGCTGTAATTACCTAACAGTGTGTTGGAAATTAATCCATTGTACTTACGTGCGTTTTCTGCCCCATTACATTTTTGTGCATTTTACTAGAATCTGATGATGATGTTTATTAGAATTTCATGTACCTAAATGCTTATTGCTAGATACAAGGACGATAGATGGACTCTGCGGTCAATAAAGTGGTCTGGGCCAAAGGGCACCAGATCGAGAGGATGACCAAGGGCCAGATGGGCAGACGAAATTGTAGCGTGCGTGGGTGGAAGTTGGCTAGACAGAGCTAATGACAAAGAAGGATGGCATTCCTTGGGGGAGGCTTTTACCCGAACGGGGTCCATGCACTAAATAATTAAACTAATTATAAAATATAATTTATAATCAGAATCCAAATTCATCGAATAAATGTAATTGAATTATAGGTTAATAAGTTAGCAGTTGTTATCGTTGATTGTGTACTATATGCATGGAATTAAATAAAGTTTTATTATTATTATTATTATAAATGCTTATTGCTACTACGTGGTACGACGTTTCTGCAAAGTTGCTACTAGGTGGTAGGACGTTTCTGCAAAGTTGCTACTAGGTGGTAGGACATTTCTGCAAAGTTGCCACTAGGTGGTAGAACGTTTCTGCAAAGTTGCTACTAGGTGGTAGGACGTTTCTGCAAAGTTCGTCTAACTGGCAAATGTTAACTGGCGAAGTGTAGGTACCACTGCTTTGCCAGTTATTCTGCCGCTAAGCAGTAGTGCGTAAGCACTGCTGTGTTCCGGTTTTAAGGGCACTAGCTAGTGAAATTACTAGACAAATGAGACTTTATGACCTGATCTAACAGTCTAGTAATCTACTAGATTGTGCTGATTTCTCAGGATGATGTGCGCAGTGCAGTCTCACGCGAATCTTTTAGTTCCGAGTGAAACTGCAACTGATATGGGCAGCCGTCTCGCTTAACATCAGGCGAACGGTTAGCCCGTCACGTCATTCCTTAACAAAACAAAAACATTGGTACATCAAAGAGTCACGATTATCAAAGGGGCGAGTCACACAAGATTATCGAATTTTGTGATTCTTGGACATGTTGATTTCCCCACGATGTTTCCTTTACCATTGTAAAAGCGCGAGCAAATTTTGTGTATTAACTTGAAAAGTCATTGCTGAGGAGCTGTGCGGAACTTTACTAGAGCCCGTCGGTTTGAAAGCCACGCGGGCTATCGCTGATATACATTTACTCGCAGTCACCCATCCAAATCCATCTCTCGTAGTGTAATGAAGAGCTATGCCTATATATAAATTCAGCTTCAGTTGCCTATTGAATTTGCTTGTTTTTGTAGCGGAGCCCGATCTCGTGGTGTGGAGCAGCAACACCAGATGCAGCAGTGGAACTATCGTGATGAAGCAGGGCAGCAGGCCCAGCTTAGGTCGGCGTCGTGCTGGCCAGAGTTTTGGCAATAGCAGGAACATAAATATGAACTCCCGAATAATGTCGCAATTGATATTTATTAAAATATCAGTGTACATCGAAGATTTTACTTTATATTAATTACAGTTAACTTGGATTTAACAAAGAACATGAGAGATCGTGAACCGGGGAAATATCAGAGAGAGCCGGAAGAGATTAACCACAGAGTAACGAATGTATCTAACCGATAGTGATGTAGTTGTTAGGAATAGATATAGCTAATACTAGTCTTAACACTTCCCCTTATTCTTAACAACACATTTACAAATCAAATAATCTGCTTTACAAACATATCGACTCTACATAAACATTGACTCTACATGCACATTGACTCTACACTCATAACAATACAAAATTACAAACTCTACATGCTGAGCAACATGCAACTTTGTCAATGCAGTAAAAAATTACAGGTAAGATTAACCATTAGATATTATCATACAGTCAATAAATTCAAATCTTTAACAAAATTACAATGCTTTAATGACCCTAATGGTTTAGTAAATACATCAGCTGTCAGTAGGCACTCAGTAGGCAGGTATCTAATAGTCACAATATTCTTTGATACAAGATCCTTTACAAAATGATACCTAATGTCTATGTGCTTGGTGCGTTTATGAGAATATTCCTTAGCAAGTAACAATTTTTGAGCACTTTGATTATCATTAAATATCTCTATACTTAAATGTTTATCATTAATTTCACTAATGAAATTCTTAACAAAACACAACTCCTTAGAGACATCACTAATACTCAAATATTCTCCTTCAGTACTAGAAAGCGCCACACACCTCTGCTTTCTTGACTCCCAACTTATAACATTCCTGCCTAATTTAATTACAAAACCGGTAAAAGATTTTCTATCAAAATTATTACCCCAGTCACTGTCTGCATATGCTTTAACATTCATCTGGTCACTCTTATAAAAATAAAGTCCAAAGTTAATAGTACCAGCTAAATATCGTAGCACACGCTTTGCAGCTATCCAATGATTCTTATTAAAATTACATAAATATTGGCTCAGCTAACTACAACTGAAAGTAATATCCGGCCTTGTGCATACAGACAGGTACATAAGACAGCCAACTAATTGCCTGTATTGATATACATTATCATCTAAGGTTTCAGTGTCAGAATTTACGTTCTTAAAATTAGTACACATTGGTGTGGATACAATTTTACAATCTGACATACAAAAACGCTTTAGTAATCTCTTAATATACTCAGATTGATCCAATATTAAAACATCTTTTCTACGAGTGACACGCATGCCCAAACAACTGGTAAGTAAACCTAGGTGCTTTACATCAAAATTCTGGTCAAGTAAATTAAACAATTCCTTAGTATTACATGTAGAAAATATATAAAAATCATCTACATAGAGAGCAATGATTGTGAGATCCCTATTACACCTTTTTATATACACACAGGGCTCACACTTACTTTGCACATAATCATTCTTTGTAAGTAGCTCTTGCACCTTTAGAAACCACATGCGGCTTGCCTGTTTTAAACCATAAATACTTTTCAATAAAACACACACTTTATTATCTTCTGACATGAAACCTGGCGGTTGCTCCATATAAATAGTTTCATTCAAATCACCATTCAAAAATGCTGTAGTGACGTCAATATGCTCTATGGTCATATCATATTCAGTGGCTAATGAAAATAAAATACGCATAGTCGAATGACGTACGACAGGTGAAAAAGTATCAGAGTAATCTACTCCCTCTTTTTGACTAAAACCTCGCGCAACTAAACGAGCCTTATATCTATCAAAATTACCTGATGTATCATGTTTTACTTTAAAGACCCATTTTGACTTGACTACATTCAAATTACAAGGTCTATCAACTAACTTCCATACTCCATTATTTATCAATGAGTCATACTCTATCTGCATAGCCTTTAGCCATTCACTGGAGTTTTCAGATGCCATAGCCTCCTCATAAGACTGAGGCTCATCAAATAACGAATCGGCAAACATGCTGATTTCGTAATCAGCATACCTTTTAGGTTTATTACCACGCGTACTGCGGATGGAACGGCCGCCGACAGCAACAGCGTCACCAGCACTAGTCGCGCCTTCCCCTCGAACAGCTGTCTCTCCACGGGATGCTGGCTGCTCCTGCAGCTCCCGGTCGGAAAGCTCCAGCTCAGCTGAGGATTGCTTATCCTCGCTGTCAGTCGCGCATTCATCGCCCGATTCTGCATCTGTAAATTCATAAGAAAAATCATAATTTGATTTATTCACATCAGTACACACATCATTATTTTCATTGTTCAAATTATCATCATTCAATGTGATAGAATTCATTTCATTGTTAGAATTCAATTCATTATTATACATTACAGGAATAACCATTATATTATCACTGAAATTATTACTATCTATGTCATTGCATTTAAAATCTCTATAAAATTTGTCCTCAATAAAATTAATATTTCTCGACAATATAACCTTTGTCGGATTTGATGGCTCTATGAGTCGATATCCCTTAACAGTCTCTGAATAACCGACAAAAATGCACAACTTTGCCCTAGCATTCAGTTTACTTGTACGAGTAGGCTCCGGCAGCAGAGAGTAGGCTATACATCCAAACACACGAAGATGTCCAAGACTCACATTGTGTCAGGACCAAACTTCCTCAGGCAGCTGTCCGGCTAACGCCGAAGTGGGGCTGCGATTTTTCAAATAAATGGCAGTCATAATGGCTTCACCCCAAAAACGGTTGCTAAGACCTGCCTGACATAAAATGCATCTAGCCCTCTCTAATAGAACTCTATTAACGCGTTCTGAAACGCCATTCTGCGCAGAGCAATACGGTACCGTTAATTGGTGAACAATTCCCTCTTTTTCAAGGAAATCCTTAAAATTTACACTGCAATACTCACCCCCATTATCTGAACGCAGGCATTTAATCCTCAAGCCAGTCTGTTTCTCGACTAAAGTTTTAAAATTAATAAAACAAGACATTACCTCTGATTTTCTTTTCAGTAAGTATCCAAATGTCTTCCGTGAATAGTCGTCGGTAAAGGTCAATACGTATCTTGCACCTCCCCAGCTGTAGTCGCTCATCGGGCCACACACATCAGTATGTATAAGCTCAAGGGGCTGGCTCGCACGCCTCGCCTGACCTTTGGGATAAGCCTTGGCCACCGGCTTCCCCTCAAGGCACGCGATGCAGGTCTGCAGCTTGTCATTGCTATCCTGAAATGAGACATTACGTAGCGCACTTTCCCTCAATGAGCACATCCCTTTCATACTAAGATGCCCTAACCTGCGATGCCATAATTCAGCACTCACACTATCAGACTCAGCTTTCCTTGCAGTCTGTGATTCCTGCACTTGGTGCAGGACAGCCATCGACTGCTCCTTTGCAACAATACAGTTTAATCTATAAACTCCTTTACATAAATCCGCAGACATAATTGGCTTGCCCATAACAGTACATTTATCATAAATAAAACAGCCATCAACATTAAAGACAACAGATATTCCCTTCTCACACATCTTACTCACCGACAACAAATTTTCCGATAACTGCGGAACATACATAGCATCTTCCAACTCTTTCACAACACTAGGAAAACCATTAATGCTTACATGAACATTCCCATAACCAGAGCTCTCTAATTTTGTTTTCTTATCAGCACAGTTTATTACTGTTTTACACTTCTTAAAATTACTAAGCCATTCTTCATTTTTAACCATATGAGAAGTTGATCCACTATCAATTATGAAATTTCCAGTGTTAGATTCATAAGATGCTCCTGCAGCAGCTAGATAAGCTGAAGCAACCATGGTGTGTTTTTGTTTTTCAGAATTTTTCTTATCTTCTTTTTCTTTTAACATCTTCTTTCGTTGAAAACAATTTGCAATCTTATGATTTGGCTTCTTGCAAAAATGACAGATTATCCTCTTCTTAGTATTCTTTGCAATAAAAGCATTGTTATTGCCTTTTGAAGTTGCAATATCAGAATTATTTTTCCTAAATTCTTCCTGTAACAAACGTGCTCGTACCAGCTCTGATGTAAGCGTACTTGTGAAAGATGCCGTCTCTAAAGCAGAAACCAAAGTATCGTATTCCTGAGGTAAACCACTCAACATAATCTCCGCTATCTCAGCGTCTTCTATATGTTTGCCTATAACAGCCAATTGTTGAGTCAGTGTACTTATCGTATCAATGTACGCAGTCATGTTTTCGAACTGCAAGTAGTCAACACGGTGGAGTTGACGCATTAAACTCACTCGACGAAACAGGCCTTTATCCTCAAATACAGAACTTAACTTGGTCCATGCATCCTTTGCTGTCGTAATCCCAAATAATAACTGAAAAAGCGTTGGTTTGACGCTTAACGAAATCCTCGCCAATGCACGCTGCGATCTATCTACGTCAGTGTCATCGCCGGTAACTGTATTCCAGAGATTTTCCAAAATGAGCGCATTTTTGATGCAAAATTTCCAAGAAGTATAATTGGAAGCACCCTCCAATTTCTCAAAACGTACTCCTGAATCGCTCATAACATAATTCGGCGATTGAGATTGTGATCGCGATACTGCAATTGCATTGTCATGCGTATGCACATTGCGTTCGGCCATATTGACAAAACTATTTTGCACGAAAATAAAACTGACCTCGAGTTTCTTGGAATGCCTTACTTCAATCCTGGGCGTATAACCTGTAGCGGAGCCCGATCTCGTGGTGTGGAGCAGCAACACCAGATGCAGCAGTGGAACTATCGTGATGAAGCAGGGCAGCAGGCCCAGCTTAGGTCGGCGTCGTGCTGGCCAGAGTTTTGGCAATAGCAGGAACATAAATATGAACTCCCGAATAATGTCGCAATTGATATTTATTAAAATATCAGTGTACATCGAAGATTTTACTTTATATTAATTACAGTTAACTTGGATTTAACAAAGAACATGAGAGATCGTGAACCGGGGAAATATCAGAGAGAGCCGGAAGAGATTAACCACAGAGTAACGAATGTATCTAACCGATAGTGATGTAGTTGTTAGGAATAGATATAGCCAATACTAGTCTTAACAGTTTTCATAACCAAAAGCTGTTCTGTAATCTGACCACCCCTGAGTGCACCATTATTGGATGGACTGAAATTCAATAGCGGGCAATATTCACGCAAGAGTGTTAATTAATGATGTTGTACAGAATTACCTACGTTGGAAATGGTGTCCAAAATCATTTTACGAACGCTAAAAACATTACAAATTATGGCATTAATTTTTAAAATAGTTTTTGGGGTGTTTAATGATATGATATTACTTTGTATAAAAAGATAATTAAGTAAGTGTGAGTTGAGGTGAAATATATATACCATTCCAAGATAAACACCACACAGAAAAGAAAAGCAGACAGCATTTCAAAATATAAATATTGCCAGGTTTTCTGAATAACGGATGTTTATACTAATTAAAATATAATTTTACGTATTTAAAGAGTCTTAAAAAGTAGGCAACGTATCGGCAGCGCCCCTGGTTTTGCAGGTGTCTATAGGCGACTTTTCACCATCAGGCGGGCCGTCAGCTTGTAGTCCGTAAAACAACGATTTACTTTTTCAATGAGTAAATGTACCACCCTCGTAATTGTAACGAAAGTTGGTTCCAATAAATTATTACCTTTTATTTATAGGCAGGCGTGTTTTATAATAATGTTAGCCGAGACTCTCAAACCACAGTTTAATGATTATCTGCACTAACAATGCATGCTACTGTATGGAAGTATGTATCTTATTTAAAAAAATATTTTATTTTATTTTTATCTAAAAAGTAACGTGAGTATTATTATGTGCAAAGAGTCTTTTACTTGGGCAAAGCCGGGGCTAGATACTAGTATTTTATAAAGTGGTAAACTTCCTTCCAGTTGAAATTTGAAAATTAAAAAATAACAATAACTGAAAGGTTGAAAACATTTTAACAGTGCCGTTTAATCCCAAACTAAGCAAACCTTGTACTATGGGCCAGATAACTGATAGAATACTTATATACCTTTTGCACACTTATAATATATACCTATTACCTTTTGGTCTGTACATACAATAGAAGGCCAAACATCTAAATCTAAATTAAAAATTAAAAGTTACTCCCATATCATTTTCAACACCACTGCTTCCGTGCTATATCTACTCTTTTATTTCTCTTATTAAACTTCTTTTAAAATTATTAACTGTACTGTTTATATTTAATTGTATTCTCTTGTTGTATGTATATTCTTGTACATTTTATTTTATTTTTGTAAGTGAGTGTTGGATAAATATTTTTATTTATTTTCTTTTTTCTTTCATATTAAGAGCTTAAACGAATAAAGTTTATTGGGCAAATATTATTTCACGGCTCTGGGTACATTAATTAACCATTCAGTCCAAACCACAAGGAGCCACTTAAGGTACTTAACACGATTCTGTCAGTGTGACCTGTTAATAAATGCGGATTTTGTGGTTTAAAAAATCAATGGAGGTCATCACACGCGAATCAATAGCCTAGAACATAAAATGTTGTGAATATGTGTCTATAATATATGTTACAATCTCATAGATATGCACATACAAACTTTATTGACACCAAAGCCAATAGCAGACATATTAAGAACACTCGACAAACTTAGGTAACTATTATACTAACAATAAGCGCTACAAGCTGATAAAGTACATATTATAAGCACGTACATACAAAAAACCACTGGGAATAACTAGTCCCCAAAACACAGGGAATCCTAGTTTGGAGGACTAGTGAACATAGCAAGATCAGAATCACGACTACCACCACAGACTATCTACATAATAGTACTACACAATAAACAATATATGTAACGACTTAAATTTTTATTTTTTTATGTTTTTAACGGTACAATCAAGAAGAATACTGTGTTACCACTATCTTATTACTATTAGTAGGTAGGTGCCTAATATTGTATAATAAGAAACATATAATACTTGTCTGATTTTACTTGATTTAATTCATTTGAAACCGATACAACAGCCACTGTAATAACTAGTATAACTCATATTTGGAATTGGAACAATGGAATTTCCCTCAGCACCTACCTACTAGCTTACCAGTTGTTAATATCAGTAAAATCTGATTTGTTAATGTACCTACCTATCGTATATTTAAGGTTCTGTTTGTCTTTTCTGAGCAATAAAAATATTCTTATTCTTATGTGTCTGTGACAGTTGTTAACTTAAACCATGGATTGTGATATTGTAAAACTCAAATCATATAATTTTTTTTACGTATTCAGAAAGGATTGCGCCGGGTCCTCCCAGGGGATCGAAGAAGATTTGTGATGGGTCCGTGAGGGTAAACGTTGAAGGAGGGATGACTTGGTACGTAAGTGTCCGAGGGTCCAAATAATAAAGTAGTTCTTATTAATGATGCATGTTCTGTGGAAAAGTGGGTTGGTAATAAAATGAAGGTTAGATGCGGGTTCTAATCCGTGGTGGACGAATATAAGATTCAATTGGAGAATTTCTTTTAAAAGATGCAGTCAAAATATAATAAATTCATAGGATAGGACTACAAAAAGTGTTTTGGTTGTTTTTGTTCTAGTTTTGCAGATGTTCATAGACCATGGTTACCGCTTTTCCGTCAGGCGGGTTGTATGCTTAGCCCCTCACATTAATAACCCGAGACGTCTACTGCTGAACACGAGCCTTCCCCACAAAACGCTACTTTAGGCATTGATAGCCTCTGTGGTGTGGTGGTTAAGCAGGTCAGCTCATAGCCCGGAAGCGGCGGGTTTGATTCCCGTGGCGGGACAAGTATTTGTCCAACGGAAAAATAAAGCGCAAATACTTGTTCTGTGTTTGGTTGTAGTGGGACCATGGTCCTCGTTTTTCTGGGTCCCTACAATCCTAGGGAATTCTAGTTAGGGTCCAGGATCTATGTATGTGATCGTTGGACGTTATTATTATTATTTATTTATATAATCACCACGCTTGGCGGTGGCTTGGTGACCAGCTTGGTGGTATGCTTGATCGCTCATCACATAATAACACCAATTCACTACATTACTCCTAATATTCAACTTCGTATAACTGCTACGCCTCAGAGAGCCAGATAAATTCAATACAGTGGCTATCCAGCAGGTCATGTCTTAACAATGATAAAATGCAGTAAGTCTGCGTATTTTATTCACTGATCGTATCAAGTCTCCATAAATTACATTGTTAAACGCCCTCACATTGACGCCTCGCTGGATCCCCTAGTTTCCGATCCTTCCGTTACAATTTTCTGTAATAGGAGTGTATTTATTGGGTTAACTTTTTATGTAAGATCTGCGGATTATTCTGTTCATTTCGTGCAGATTTCTCACTGCTGTTAGCTTTGATTGTATATATTAGTAATTTTATTACATCGACATTTGACAGCGTCTGTGGTGTTGTGGTTGAGTGTCGCGGCAGGACAAGTATTTGTGCACAGAAAAAAAGCGCAAATACTGGTTCTGTGTCTGAGTTCTGAATGGTATGAAATCTTAGGTACTTTGCCTATTGCCTATTCCTATCTATAAATTCGGTTTCTATTTGTAATGTTTATTAAGATAATCACGGTATTTTTCTTGCACCGGTGTGACGTGGTGGTTACTTTTGTTTATTCATTATCTTAACTGTAATGAATTATATACATTGTAAAAGACAGAAGAAAGAAGAAAAAAAAAAAAACATCACTGTAAAGTTTCTTGTAGCTTCTTCTTTACAGTTGTAATCGAAGCTTCGGATCAAAGTTTTAAATTCTGCATTGTGCCGGATTGCTTGCACCAGTAGTGAGAAAGAGAGCTGCTTTTTTTTTCAAACTCATATATTGTAATGGGCTTGCTATATATTATTTGACAATAAGCACTTTGTAATTTTATATGCTTAGTGAAATAACTTAATTTTAAGTACCTGATATAATTTTGACTTGTAAAAGTGCTAAAATTAGCCTATTTGCAATAAATCTTTTGAATTTGAATTTGAGTGTTGTGGGATCTCCTGGTCCTAGTATTTCCCAAGTCCCTAAGCATAGGGAAACCTAGTTAGGGTCCAGGTTCTATGTATGTGATCTTTGGCCTTATTATTATTATTAAATAAATATATATTATGCTTTATTCATCGTTTTAAAAGCACGGATATGGATAGCTCTACCTTTGAAGACGAAGTAGTCAATCCGCTAAGAAAACTTTGGTAGGTCTTCAGTCCTAAATTTATCTAATACTGACTGGGACGATTGATTTATTGACTGGGCCGATAGTTTAGTTGGTAGTTCTTCTGAGCTGTTGGTTATGCTCATATTAATAATACTCATAAACATCAAAATAAATTTTACAAATCACGTTATATACAATCTGAAACGAAGTAAGGAATTAATAAAACTTTGCTTCAAGCTATTTTCTAGCACAAAGTATTACGAAAGATTAAACTTGCCGTGTTAAAGATAAGCGGAATAACACGAGCCGTAACTAATATAACACGTAACTCAAATTTTACGTTCGCTGTGAAAGTCAAATGCCGTATACCGCATGCAGGACACCACAAATATGGGAAAATACACTTCGCCATTCAAACATACCGTGATCAACTTTTACGCCGATTGGTTTTCATCAAGCAAGTGCAGTAACGCAAATTACTTGCCAAAGTTTGCAGATATGTTAGGTACTTGTAAAGTTGGTCTAGGTATAGGTACCCCTGCTTTGCCAGTTATTGTGCGCAAGCCCTAATATATTCTGATTTGAAGGACACTATAGCTAATGAAATTACTGGACAATAGACAATTTAGTATAGTAATCTTATTACAAAACTGTGCTGATGTCTCAGGGTGACTGGCGCAGTGCAGTGTCACGCGAAACTTTATAATTTAGAGTTCTAAGTGGCACTGCAACTGTTATGGGCAGCTGCTTCACATCAGGCGAAGGACTAGTTCATCACGTCATACATTAACATTAAAAAAAATTATACAAAATCACGCATTTCCGAAAGGAGGAGAGGTTTTTATAAGGTAAGCGTGTTTCCTCTTTTTATACTATAGACGTGTCGCTAATGCATTGCTAATCTTATCATATGATAATTTCACTTTTTAAAACACAACAATGGCTCTAAAAAGTACTACATAAAGCTACGAGCCAGGCCGATGACGTATAACACAGGTGAGCCCATTCCGACTTGTCTCTCGATTCTTCAAATAGTCATTGAAACGCAGAGGCGTAGAGTCCGAAATAGCTTAGTTTTAACCAGCTATCGAAACTATCGTGCGGAAATTGCGCCCCCAAGAAAGGGGCCGATCTAATCTACCCGTTGCGTGCCGCAAGCGTCATTAGCGGCATCCACTGATAGTTCACCTTTTCTTTGCCTTCTTTTCACACTTTGCATGCTTAGGATTTCGTTACGCACTTCTCCTACTAGTTCCTTGAAACACAAAGATAGGCAGGTGGTTTGTAAATAGTTGAGTCCGTATTTGTATTTTAACGACCTCCAGTCGAAAATTAATAAAAAAATATGTGCGTGTCAGTCTTTTGAAACTGCTGATAGAAGTCAACACTAAGTAACTTGTGATATATGGCTCAAGCGAGCGGTGACGGTGACGCGAGTTTCACGCTTTTTTATTCACCCAAAAGTACACATACTATATACATAGTATACATATAGTTCATGGAAAGCGTTCGTTATATATGTTTCGCATACACGATCTAGAAGTCGATTGTTTATAACCTCGGTAATTTCCTGTTTACCTACAATAGTTACCTACTTATTTCTGAATCTACATATTTTGTTTTTGCTCTCGTTATTCAATTTAAGCGGTCGTGGTTTGTTGATACAATAGTCCGTGTCAAAGACCTGTGGGAATTACACCACTGGAACTCACCCTTCATTATACATTGGGTATTAAATATTATTTACCTAGAGCTTGATACGCTGATTGTCTGATATAGGTACCTATGTGTAGTTTTGGAAAGTTGCGATGCGCAACAACGATATTCCATCCACGCTATTTGCTACCGGCTTTATATAACGTGCTTGTTTATCCAATTAAACAAAGTATTGTTTTCATTTCAATACAATTCGTTACTAAAACATTGCTGCCCAATTTCGCCGCACCTGGAATTTCGAGAACCAACAATTAATTTACCGAATTCGCTGAATTTTTACGAGAAAAATTTAAAGGTATTTATTTAGTTATATAATTTTTACCTATATAATAGTATTACTGACTTTAGGTGTCATTTCGGGGAAAAGCTTTAAGTAACCAGGCGAATGTTAACCCTTGCAATAACAGCTGATTAACGATTTTCAACAAACTAGCATTGCAATTCAGCGGGGCAATACTGCCTGCATGTTGGGTGCGCTGCCAAGCTGGCAGTGAGCTGGGTCATTTGGACTGTTGTAGGCCTTTGCGGTTAGTACATACAGCCCAAATGTTTTATGTAGTAGGTAGTGTAATGTTTAGTAGTACCTAGTGGTAGTAGTTGTAGCAGTTGGTCAACTTTTGATTTATACCCAAAAACTTAAAATAGATTTAACTATACATTATTTTTATAATAACTCGTGGGTAGAGAGAAAAATGCCCAAAATGCTGGCAGCATTGGCACTTCCAATGTCAATGCTTATTTTTTTGTGCAAAATAAAAACCAGCATTCTGGTCACCTGCTGGGCGATCACATAATTGGATTGAAACCAAAGAAACAGTTTATGCAGTTTATGTGCATAGTTAGTATGGAAACTCCTGTTGCATTGCAATCAAAGTAGTAAAGTGGAGGCAACTTTACTAGAAGGTTACTGCTATGGAGTTTTGGAAACAACACGAAAAGAAACGTTTCACCATCATTATACCACTTTCTCACACTCATGCCTGTAATCCAAAGCTTAACGAATAAAACGCCACCAAGTTTATGCAATAACACTGAAAGTAACACATGTTTTAGAAAATAATACAATGCGGTGATACGATTTTTCTCGTTTTCCCGCCAAAAACCATGTTGTCACTTTAAAAAAATAATTAAATAAATAAATATTTGTGGACATTTCACACAGCGTCATTTCATCTAGCCCCAAACTAAGCAAAGCTTGTACTATGGGAACCAGATAACTGATACAATACTTAGATATTTTTTGTTTGTAAATACATACATAGAATACAATATGACACCCAAACACAGAACATACATTAATGTTCATCCCACAAATGTTTGTCCTGGGTGGGAATCGAACCCACAACTCACAGTTCAGAAGGCAGGGTTACTACCAGCTGAGCTATCGGGCCAGTCAAAATGTGATTGGTTACTCCAGCGTCTTAAATTATATACATTGGTATATTATATATGTTAGTACATAAAAGAAATGATAGTATGATATCTCTATGTGGAACCCATGTTATTAACGATTTCAACTATGTACAAGAATGTCCAATTTACTTATCCGCCATACAAAGTGGCCACTCTAGGACAAAAAAAAATTCTTATAACTTTTATTATTTTCGTGAAGCGTGAAATTACGGTCGCGTGAACGGAACCCTAATGAAGTCCGGCTGCCGCCAATTTGTGGGAAAACACTAAGGAAAGTGAATTTGAAACTTTATTTTTGATTTATCACCGTTTTTGGTGATATTGTTTTGAAAGCTAAAAATTATAGGTACCTAAATAATTGTGGTTCACACAGCGCCATTTAGGTTCAAACTAAGCAACACTTATGGCAACCAGATAAATTATTTAAATATAAGTTTTTTGTATTTCCATCTCAATTTTATGTACAAAAAATTTATTAATACAAAACCGAATTGTTATAATTTGGTATAGCATTATATAATCTGTGATTTAAGTACGACCAATTCACTAGGTGGTAGGACTTTGTTGCAAAGTTCGTCTAGGTAGGTACCACCGCTTTGCCAGTTATTCTGCCGCCAAGCAGTAGTGTGCAAGCACTACTGTGTTCCGGTTTGAAGGGCACTGTAGCTAGTGAAATTACTGGGCAATTGAGACTTTATGATCTGATCTCACAGTCGAGTAATCTTATTACCAGACTGCTGATGTCTCAGGATGATGTGCGGAGTGCAGTGTCGCTTGAAACTCTATGTTTTAGGGTTCCGAGTGACACTGTTCTGTTATGGGCGGCCGTGGCGCTTAGCATCAGGTGAACGACCAGCTCGTCACATCATTCATTAACATAAAAAAAAAATCAGTTTATTATATTGATCTTACTTAAATCACAGATTATATAAGACTGGCTCGATAGCTCAGTTGGTAGTACTCCTGCCTTCTGAATTGTGGGTTGTGGGTTCGATTACCATCCAGGACAAACATTTGTGTGATGAACATAGGTGTTTATTCTGTGTCTGGGTGTTATATTGTATTCTATGTATTTACAAACAAAAAGTATATAAGTATTGTATCAGTTATCTAGTTCCCATAGCACAAGCTTTGCTTAGTTTGGGGCTAGATGACGATGTGTGAAATGTCCACAGATATTTATTTATTTATTTAATGCTACACCAAATTATAACAATTCAGTTTTGTATTAATTAATTTTATTATATGAATACTTGTTATAATATGATTATTATTAAGTTTGTATATATTGCAAATTAAACCATTTTTGAGAAGCTAGTGTCTTTCCTTCCATCTTTTATGCTACCATCGGCGCACATAATGCAAAACTTGCCAAATGTGCTACTCGTCTGACCCACAGCTCATAATGTATTACTACTTCTGATGAAGTTCTCTTTCCTACTATGTTATAGACCACGAGCCTAGATCAGAACGTCAATGTTATAGACATTGCAGTATATAACATGAATAACTCTAAAACTAAACGTAAACTAAAGTAAGTCGATACTCTTCTGATAAAGGAGAAATGACAAAGACGGAAATATATTAATTTCGATTAGCTTTAGATTATGTGACACAGAATCGACACCACTGTGATAAGTACCTATACGTAAGGTATTATGTTTATATCTAAATTGAATTAACCGTTGTAAATTAAACAAACTATTACGAGAGGTAGCGAATCATATCATAGAGTAGAGAGTAGAGAACATCTATCTTGAAATTAAAATTAAACTCACGCACACACTATCACTCAACTATATTTTACTGGTAGATAATGCTTTATAGCATTAAGTCCTCCTTGTACATTATTTTCTGCCAAAGTATAAATAAATAATCTGTTTTGAAAATAACACCATTATTTGAGTTATTAATTACATCACTTTTCACTTTCCCATCGGAAACACGCAATTAGATTTAGATTTAAATGTGAATGCATTAATCTAATTCGCATGCTATAAAAGCATATGTATAATGTGGCGACCTTCGCTTTCATCGAATCTCAACAAATTGCTTTTTTTCAAGCGAGTCTCCAAAAATGAGGTACCCTCATTTATTATTCGAGGAGGGCATTTTTAAATCCGCTATAAGGGTAGCGATGAATGGATGTAGGATATTTTACTCATCGATCGTAAATAAAATACTTGGTAGGTACATTGGTGACGAAAACGTGTGAACTTTGATGAAAGCTGTAATGGAAGGATTTTATTATGCTTTCAGTTATCTTTATTTATGTTAGTATTAATAAATTACATGAATCAGCAAAAAAGACAACCTTCTTGTAAAGAGCTGCCCGTATTTCGTAACTTATAGGTATGTACCTGTACCGTTTCGTTTGTATCGTTTCGTAACTTATAGGTACCATGCAGAAAATAATGTACGTCGAGCTGAGACCGATAATCAACTAGTGTCGACTTCGTAGAGCGTCATCTCTGTCACTCAGAGGGAGATAATCGACTAGTTTCACAAGTCAGTATATAATGTGATGTTTTGTCGCTCTAGTGTTCACGTGACAGAGATGTATATTATGTATAGGTCGCACATAGTACGTACATTGACTAACCAATGAAACCTAGCTTATTGTACAAAATATGACGTCTGTTGAGGTAAGTAAACTTAAATGAGATATAATTGAAACGAGCACTTGCTTAATTTTTTTATTTTATTCGCCAACATTAGATACACAGTTTCTATAACAGTAATTTAGCTTAAAAACATTATCTATGTGCGCAATGAATTATAGACAAACACCCACAGATAAACAAACATTTTTTTAAACTTTAATTTACTTTACTTTATTTTTTAATTCATGTAGTCTTTATCTCGTAATATCTTTAACTATTACTTTATTCGAAAGCTAAAAAAACTAGCAGAATTAATTTAAACGCCTCTGAGCTTGGTTTTCAGCTCTCTGGTCCAGTAAACATTGGCAATCTGCATCTAATTTTAGGTTAATTATTTGTTCTACTGTGATGGCTAAACATTGTAAGCACTGGTTTCCTTACTGTTTTATATTCTGTATTGGTAGTAGGCACCAGTCTTCCCCAAGTGAACATCGAGCTTTGAGACAAAGTAAGGCTGGCTTATAATTGTTTTATGCTAAGGAGATTTTTGTTTTGGGTTTTGTTGATTAATTTTTATGTAGGTTACTGCTTTTTAGTTACAACTCGTCTATTAAGTGAGCACCTTAGAAGCAGTATATAAGCTTTGCTTGCTTTAGAATAAGTTTGTGTATAAAGCCAATGTTCTTGAATTGAAATTGGAGCCTTAAATTGTCCTTTAATTGGCGCATTTGGGCGGCGCACGACAAAAATTAGATTTCTGAGAAAAACTGAGTGACACTGCAACTGTTATGGGCGACTGTGTGCTGCAGACTTAATTTCAGGCAAACGTCAGGCTAGCCAGGTTATTCATTAACATAAAAAAAAACGAGTGTACTTTAGACCACACGACTGAACATTTTTTAGTTTAGCTCCATCTATCGGTCCGTAAAACTTTATTTTTGCTTTGTTTAATGTTAATGTCACCATCTTGAAAATTGTTGTCATTTTACTTATAATACAATTTTTTACTTTGTTATGTTGGCAAAAGAGATCTGCGTGAATCAACTTCCATTCGCCTCTCTATGCATTCACCAGCTTACTCCCCAAGTCAAGCGTGCGCAAAGAGTTTTACTTTAGAATAAAAAAAAGATGATATCTATAGTGTAATCGAAAGTCCACCTTTGTGTGCATTTTTGTTTGTTGCTTTATGCAAAATCACGCAAAGCTTCTTCACGTTCTGCAAACAACGAAAAAATCAATTAAACTTTTACAAAAGTCGCATTTACCAAAGGCTTGTGAGAGTCAAGCCGGTGACGTGTTGAGGGGTAATCAATCAGGCACCTTTCCACAGGAAATGGCATTCCCCTTGTACTTTTGTATAATGGAGCAGTCTGGAAGCGTGAAAATAGGGACGCTGTATCAGTTTACGTTGCTGTTAAAAGTTTTCCCTGAATTTAGATAATTCCTTTTCTTAGGTTGGTACCTTCATATACCACTTTATTGCGCTTTACATATTTTTAGTTTTAATATTTCAAAAGATCTACGGTCAGTTGTGACATATTACTTGAATACAAAATAATACAGAAATGTCTAGTGTGATTCTCAAAACAATAAATAAAATTCTGTTTTCCTGGTAAGTACTACACAGAATCACTCAAATTGTACAAAACCACAAAAAATCACTCACCCAGAATCACACGGTTTCACACACTCACATTTTTTTTTTTTTAGGATATTTTATATGTATTGTATAATAAATAGTCTAGCATCTGTAGCAGTTTTGTAGCAGTGCGGAAACCTGATGCTGCAGCGTGGCATTCATTGCACTAGACGACTACAAAGAGCTCTTTTCCATTTTTATTATTTATGGTTTCTAGTATATCTGCGCTTAGTTACTAATTATTTCTAAAGTTATCTGCTAGAAACTGTAGTTATGTATTCCAAACAAGTTCTGATTGACGAGTGTTGATTGTATAACCTTCGGCAGCTTCGACTGTTGGCTTGTAATTACAATATGGTGTTATGTAGGTACTGTTTGATCGATTAAGAATTGACTAGGTACTTACTTTTAAGTTGGACTAGCCTATGAATTACAGACACCTTGTTTAGCTGTAACAAGAAAAATCGACGTTGAATATTTTTAAACTACAAAATAATGTTTTGTAATGTAACTATTGTGGTGTAATTAAATAAACTAGGAAACTTTTTAGTTAAATATGATATATATTTACGAAATCGCGTTTATTGGTTTTTAAAATTTTGAAAATCAATGCTAATAATTTTCTCAAATTCTTTATCAAGCAGTGATCTTCTCTTGTTTTATTTGTTTAGAATAGATTAGAATAGAATAGAAAACGTTTATTTATTTACAGCCTACATCAGGTACAGTTTTAACCTTAGGGTATGTTTCTAACTTTGTAAGGAGTAAGGTAGCTCAATAGGGGCGAATCACGAAAATTCGAAGATATGACGTCATACGTTTGACTGCAGCTTGATCACCGTGGTTGATTATGATTATTCTACATTCTTCTTGCGAGAAGAAGACATGTATCTTAGAATGTAAAGATAAATATATTATTTTTAAATATATTATATATTAGATAAATATATATATATATTGTGGATTGTGTAATAAAGCATATTTTATTATATATATATATAATAAAATATAATTAATAATATAATAAAATAATTAAATATATATAATTAATTATATAAATATATAATTACTTTATTTTCTTGTTTTTCGGTAATTAAAAACGTTTTCTGTCTCGCAGATAAAGAAAATAATTAAAACCGAAGGGAGTTTATGGCTGAAGAGGTCAGTTTTCAGGAGTGTGATTTATTTTGATGACGTTTTAATTATGAAAAATAGCTTTATATATAGCTATATATAAACAGCTTTATATATATGTATATATATATATATATATATAAAGCTGTTTATATATATAATATAATAAAATATGCTTTATTACACAATCCACAAATGTACATAGGCAAACTTAATGCTAGAGAGCATTATCTTCCAGTTAACGTATGGGCTGATGATTTTATTAATATTTTGGATAGCACGTAAGGCGGCATAATTTTATCTGTTGACTTCACCTCACGACATTCCTGAAATCTCTCAACAAGATTATTTTTTTCATTACTTAAGCAGTTTAATTACTCACGTTCTTGATTTACTTGCTACCAAAAACTTTGTATCGCTTTCCTCTAAGAATTATACCTAAGAGTTTTGTAATTACTTTATTTTCTTGTTTTTCGGTAATTAAGAACGTTTTCTGCCTCGCAGATAGAGAAAATAATTAAGACCGAAGGGAGTTTATGGCTGAAAAGGTCAGTTTTCAGGAGTGTGATTTATTTTGATGACGTTTTAATTATGAAAAATTGCTTTACAGGTAAATTGTACACTTAGTAGTGGCATTAGGAAATAAGATGTCTTTAAAAATGAACTGATCCAAAAAGAGAATAAATAAATAAATAATAAATATTTGTGAACATTTCACACAGCGCCATCTAGCCCTCAACTAAGCAAAGCTTGTACTAAGGAAACCAGATACCTGATACAACACCAGACACAGAATAAACATATATGTCTCACACAAATGTTTCTCCTGGATGGGAATCGAATCCAAAACCTGTAGTTCAGAATGCTTTTTTCCGGTGATCCTAGTGCAGCCAATACTACGGCTACTATAGGATCATCCGGGTCGCTCAAGACGTGTCTCGGGCGGCGACGACGGGGTGATAATTTAGAAAGCAAGGTTACTATCAAGTGTACTATCGGGCAGAACGATAATTACTTATGTATATTTTTTTGTGTGTGGTGAAAAACAAAGTATTTGGATCATTATAATCACTACTTGAAAGTTCAATTGACTATAATTCAATAACCTTCAAATTAAGATAACAGCACACGCGCGCGGCCCGTAACGCGATCAACAGTACAGCCACGCAGACACGGGTTTATAATAATGTTACTACGCAACCTTGTACGCTACGTACATAGGTATTTAGTGGCGCAGATGCCACAGGTCGCCTCCTGAAGTTTCAAACCGTGCGTGTGACAACCACAAGCTATGAGTGTGTTGTCCAGTTTTTTTTTTTTTTTTTTTTTTTGAACGAGCTAATGCTGTTGGTCTCTATCGACCTTTACAGCGTCACCGGGCGGGGGGGGGGGGGCTTAGGGCGCCCAGCCGTCAAAAGTGGGAGGCAACTAGCTCAAGGGCACCCCTGGGGTGCGAGCCTCGGCTTGGGCCGTTGCCGGGATAAGAGGATCGAGAAGGCTACGTCCACTGGAAGAGTGGACCCTATTGAAAGTCGCGACCGTTCTAGCTAACCTACGGGGGGTACGTCGACCTCGCCGGCGGGGTCGGTGTCTGATTGTGTTACGCTGGTATCCTATACCGGTGCCGAAAGCGGTACCTGAGCCAGAAGGGCTAGACTGGTCCGGTGATCCTAGCGCAGCCGATACTACGGCTGCTATAGGATCATCCGGGTCGCTCAAGACGTGTCTCGGGCGGCGACGACGGGGTGGCGAGTCTGTCGTGTCTGTACAGTAGTTTGAAGCTCTGACTACGAGAGGGTTGGGGTGATGAGGTGCCGCATCAAAATAGCGGCGGGATGCATCCTTCATAAATTGCCGGATGGATGGGAGTTCGAGATCGCAGTGGAGGTCGGAGTTTCGCTGGTACCAGCGAGCCCCGACCACCTTGCGGACAAAGCGGTTCTGGATCACCTGAAGTCGATCCAGATGTACTGAGGGAGTATGAGCAAACGCGACAGATGCGTAGGTCATAATGGGGCGAACGCAAGTTTTGTAAAGCGTCACCTTATTTCTAAGGGACAGCTTACTACGCTTGCAGATGAGAGGGTGGAGGCGGCCTAAGACAAAGGCAGCCCTATCGCGCACTCGCTTAATATGGTCCTTGAAGTTGAGTTTGGTGTCAAGGGTAACCCCCAGGTATTTGGTAGACGAAGCCCAGGGAATGGGCTTGTCGAACAAGGACAGTGGTTTCGCTGGCGGACCACGCTTGTAGTCAGAAAAGTACATCGCTGCACTTTTATCTGGGTTAACCGTGATCCGCCATTTCCTGAACCAAGCACCGATCTCGGTGAGGGCTCGTTGGAGGCGACCACGCATGTGAACTCTCTGCCATCCGGAGCAGTAGATAGCGGTGTCATCCGCAAAGAGTGCGAGCTGCACACTGGGATGAAATGACCGCGGGATATCGCTGGTGTACAGCGAGAAAAGCAAGGGGGAAAGCGCGGAGCCCTGGGGCACTCCGGCTCTGATAGGATGGGGAGACGATCGCTCCCCCTCGACGCGGTAGCGAAAGCTTCGATCCCTAAGGAAGTCTTGTATGATGTGCACAAGACGATCTGGCACGCCGATGTGGTACAGCTTGAAAATCAAGCCGTCGTGCCAGACTTTGTCGAAGGCTTTCGCCACGTCTAAGAAGACTGCGAGAGTCCCTTTCGGTTTTGGATTCGCGTTGAAGCCATCTAGAATGTGCTCCGTGATGCGGTGCACTTGTTGAACGCAAGAGTGTCTAGCTCTAAAGCCAAACTGCTCGTCGGGAAGGAGTTTATGTTCGTGGATATGGGACCAGAGACGCCTCCGAATGAGACGCTCGTAGATCTTCCCCAGAGTACTGAGGAGACTGATGGGCCGGTAGCTAGAGGGCTCGGTAGCCTTCTTGCCTGGCTTGTGGATGCCGATGACGTCGGCGGACTTCCACGCAACGGGGAAAGAGCAGTTGCTCATGGCCGCATTGAAGATGCTGACTAGGAGATAGATTAAGGGGACAGAAAAGTGTTTGACCACTTTGTTGCTGATACCATCAGCGCCGGAGGCTTTACGGATAGCGAGACCCTTGATGACAGACTCAACTTCGGCGGCCCTAATAAGCTCGAGCGGGGGGTCGGAAGGTGGTAGGGAGCTGCGACGTTCGACTTCACTGACCACCGTATGGAGGTGGGCAGGGTCAACGTGATCGAGGGAAAGGTTGCACTGGGCCTCGAGGCTCTCAGCCAAACACTCGGCTTTTTCCTCATCATCGAACGCGGGGACTTGGTTTGGCCTATCAAGAGGGGGCATCGTTCTAAGTGTGTCACTTTTCAGAGTTCGAGCCAGCCGCCAGTAAGCCTGGTGGGTTGGCTCGAGCCCTGAAAGTAGGTCTGTCCAGTTCTGGGCGCGAAGATCACTTATGCGTTTCTTAACAGCACGCTGTAAGAAATTCAAAGTGGATTTGTTATCACGGGAGGGAGCCGCGTCATATGCCCTAGTGGCGGCGTTCTTTGCTGTCAGCAGTCTCCTCACGTCCTCGGGCAAGTCCCAGCGGTGGTCCACCACCGGTACCTGCTTAGAAGACTCACCGATCACAGTGCGGAGGTGACTAGTGAGAGCATCGATCGCGGTGGAGACGTCATCTAGTGTCTGTATGTCGTCAGGTACCTTGTCTAAGTCTGGTGAACTGATAGCTTTCAGGGATTCCCCCAATCGCTTCCAGTCCACCACTGTCTTAGTCTGGGGTATCAGTTCAGTTGGATCCGAGCCTAGTCTCATGAGAACGGGGCGGTGGTCAGAGTCAAGTTCGTGGAGCACTTCTATCGAGCTTAACCTGAGGGCTACGCCTTTTAAAAGTGCTATGTCGAGTATGTCTGGTCGTTGGTCGAGGTTCCCGGGGAACCTGGTCGGAGTCATGGGTGCGATAATGTCAAAGGTGTGGTGGTCTGTGTCTGGTCGTGGGTCAGTTAGCTGTTCAAGTATCCTACCGTTGGTGTTGGAGGTGTGACAGTTCCACATGACGTGTTTGCTGTTGAAGTCTCCCGCCAGTATGACGGAGCTTCCCAGAGAAAGTAGCGCGTTGATATCACTACTGAGCAAACGTTTATCAGGGGGAAGGTAGCAAGACGCTAGTATGATCGGTTCGTGGCCGTTCATAGCTAGGCGACAGCAAGACGCTTCTAAGTTGATTAAAGATGAGGGAGTATCAATTGGGATGCAGTGAAGAGACCTTCGGTAATAGATAAGCGTACCGCCTCCGGCATTGGTAAGCCTATCATTACGAACCACTACGTAATTGGCGATCTTAGGATCCCGCTTACTAGGTTTCAGGAGGGTCTCCTGTACAAGCATCACATCGACCTGATGGGTCTTACAAAAGTTATGAACCAAGTCGCGTTGACGAGTGAGGCCGTTTGCGTTGAAAAACGCTAACGCTACGGAGCGAGGTTTAACCTTTTTTGGTGTACTATCCATATTAGATAGTACTAAAAGAAGGTAAGGGGCAGCGCATGATAGCGTCGAGAATGCCATCGTGCTGGACCAGGGCACAGAAACGGTCCTCGGGAGTGGCGGCTGAACGAAGTTTGTGTGCTAGCACACGTACTTCCTTCAGATCGATGGCTGATAGGCTCTGCTTAATCAGAGCCAGATCTTCCATCAGGGAAGTTGTAGCCTGGCCAGAGGGACCAGACTTAGAGGCGGGAGGGCTAGTGTGGGCTACAGGCAGCGCTTCAACAATAGCTGGAGCGCTGCTAGGTGTCGCTGGCGCGGCCTGCGCCCGGACCATGCTCGGGGGCTTGGACCAGGCGTTGACTACGGGAGGCGGTGCCTGAGAGGGCTGTGTGCTGCTTGCCGAGACAAGGGATAGCTTAGAGCTTATTCCTTGAGCGCCAGTGGTAGGTGGATTGGGGCGTGATGGCGCGCGCCCGCTAGTCCTGCGTGTGCTGCGCGGTGCCTTCGGGCAACCACGATAGTTCGCGGTATGCCCTGAGTTTCCGCACAGAACGCAGCTTGGCGGGTCTGGACTGTCCCGAGTGCGGGAACAGTCGGCGGTGCCATGATCCCCAAGGCACTTAACACAGCGGGGCCTGGCGTAACAAAAACGTGCCGCATGCCCATAGAGCTGGCAGCGATGGCACTGGGACGGAGTACCGTTTCGGTGTGGGGCCTCGACCGTGACCGCTGAAAGTTTGTCTACCTCCTTCAGATTGAAGATAGACTTCCCCTTTGCGGTGCGGTCGAGCACAACCAAGACAAGGTCGAAGGCAGTTTTGGTACGACCACTGTATAGGCGGTGAACTTCCCGAACCGGGAACTCCTGGGCTTTGAGGTCCTTGAGGACAACCTCTTCCTTCACCTCCTTCGGTATTCCGCGTAGGACTACACGAAGAACTTTCTCTTCCTCGAGAGCATAGGTATGAAAACCTATTTTCTCTTGGCGGAGAATACGGGTGAGGAGACGATGGTCGTCCGAGGTTGCCACTTGGACTTTAATGCCCGAGTTGGTCGGTCTGGCGGACGTGTAGTTCACCTTCCTGGTGGTAAGGAGAGATGAAACATTGCTCCATTTCTCCTTTTCCTGGACGTACAGAGGTGGAGGTCGCTCCGGTCTCGAGGCTGATGATCCCGAGGAGGGCACATCTACCTCAATGGCGGGTGATCCTCTGCGGTCGGAAGGGCCGCTTACTGCCCCAGGACTGGGGCAGGCTGCCTTGGACGGGGGAGGAGAGGAAGCTGCCGCGGGGCGCTTCCTTCCTTTAGTGACTGTGATGAAGCCATCATCATCAACAGGGTCAGGAGAGGCGGGACTTTCGCACTCCATCAGTGAGGAAATTACCTCTACCGACGGAGTGGTAAAAATAGGCGAGCGGGAGCGCGGTCGCTCGCGGGTTTCGCTGTCACAGCTTCGCGGTGACGGGGTCGGGGGGGGTCCGCGGATGGCGGGGGAACGGGAAGTGTTGCGGGAAGCAACCTTCTCCGTTTTGCGTGCGCGGGCAACGCTAACTGAGTCAGCGGGTGGCGGAGGCATCACCGGTGATGCGGGCTCACTGGTAGCCAGTGCGGATGGAGTAGGAGTCCTAGCAACGAACTTGGACCAAAGGTTTTTAAGATCGGGGTTGAACCGGATGGCCCAGTCGAAAAATTCGAACAGTTGCCTTGCGGCAACGTCCGACGGGATAGACTCCATCCCGGCGTGCTCCGGGATGGAGTGGGGAGTAAGCAGTAACGCCCCGCCTGTGAAGGCGGAGCGGTGTGTACCTAAAGTGTAGCCCTAATTAGCGTACCGTCTGC
The DNA here is from genome assembly GCA_905220475.3 of Ennomos fuscantarius. Lineage (NCBI taxonomy): Eukaryota > Metazoa > Arthropoda > Insecta > Lepidoptera > Geometridae > Ennomos > Ennomos fuscantarius. The sequence continues at coordinate 4,535,843 of HG992026.1, read as the reverse complement.
AATGCAGCACGGGTGAATACCTGAACGCGGATCCCTACGTCTTCTGCAGCTCCTGCTGCGCCGACGAGTGTACCCGGACGCGGCGGCAGCCAGTCACGCGCACGAGCGCGGAGGCTACGCGGCGACGACGACAACGCACTCGGGCCGCGGCACACGCTCGGACGTGGCGACGGCGAAACGCGCACAACACTTCACTCGCGGCACTGGTAGCGACGGCGCTAATTGTCTATAATGTCCAGCAAACAGTCTCTTCACTCACGGCACTCGCGAGACGGGTGGGGCCCGGGAGGGGCCGTCGGAGACGCGCGGGGCGCGCGGGGGCGGCCGCTCGGCGCGGCGGCGCCGGGCGGACTGCGGTTGCGGTGTGCTGAGCACAGCGCGGAGGCGGGGAGCGCGTAACGGAAGCGCTCAAAGACGACCGCTCGGGGCGGTGTCGAGAGTCGGACTGGTGTGTTGTCCAGTCCACGAGATATGATTTAAATACAGCCACCGGTGTGTCTGATAGGTCTTCCAAGAAAGAGACGGGAAATAATCGTGTACCTTATAAGTCCTTCAAGAAAGAGATGGGAAATAATTACAGCTGAGTCCAAATATTCTCTCTATATAAACTGAAGCTCACATGAAATATTAACTGGCCGCACGTACGCAACTGTAACTCGGAAAAGCGCTATCCCTCGTGTATAGTACCCTCGATTAATTGGACTTATTAGCAGCTGTACAGGTTCTTTTACAGGAGGCCACTTTGGAGACAAAAATAGTTATAAAGGAAACAAATAAATTCGTTAGATTTCATTAAAATTTTCATAGGATTTATAATGAAACTTAATTCGAAAATTCATTAATAAAATTATGATTTTTATGAACGATATGTCAAATTAAGCTTCATGAGAAGTTCTATCATTATGATTTTATGAACGAAATCAATAGAGAAGAAATATTAGAGACTTTGTGCCGCTAAGAAAAAATCGTTTATACCAGCATATATAACATCGTTACTGCATTAATAACTCAATTTTAGCAAGCGTCATCACTTTCCACCATGTGGTACAGTGGTCAATGCGTTGGCCTATACTTAAACAAAAAAAAAAAAAAAAGATCTAATATAACTTTGACGAATCTAGAACCGAATAGGAGCTTTGTACTTTCATTGAATTATGTGTCAGTCTTCAGTTCTATTGTAAGTTTAAAAAAACACTATTTCTACAAAAAATAAAGAAACAAATACTCAAAAGATATCGAACTTAAGGGCATAACTATTATGAATCAATACTTAATATCCACTGTCTTGTTTTTGTTTGTGACATTTTGCATCAGCAAGAAGTTGAAGTAGCGCGAGTTAACTCGAATATGTTACTGTACTTGTATATAGTTTAGGAGTATAGGACAATATTTATATGAAATCTAGCACAGCGCCCCTACCAGCAACTATACGTAGCTAGCGCCGTGCGAGCTGAACCACACTTTATTTCGTTTATGCAAGAGTCGCTATTTGTTTAAGTGACTTTGCGGAGTGAATCTTCTGTACAAATATTTTACGATACTTGAAAGCAAATACAGTATTCAAATAACTCTTGCCAGGTTATTTTACCCCCTGTATGTTAATTCTTGATACAGTCCTGTAACCAAGCGGATGTTCAGCGTTTTGATAGCCTGGACGTGGACACTCAGTTACTATAGACTTTTAATTAGAGGCAGCTTTCAATTTGGAAAGCTTTTTGATTACTCTATTGTTTGTACATCGGAAACGATCGATCTAGAATCTAGAAACCTAGTTTATACCAATTACTTTTTTCTTTTGAAATAAATAATAATTTCTTAAATAAGGTAAGTAAGTTTAAAAGCATAATTTTTTGCTTTGTTCTAAGTGTAACACGCGTGATTGTTAGTTATGTAGACGAGACAGAGTAAATTCGCATTAACATGATATAATAAAGTACTTGATTTTGTTGATATTTAGCAAAACACTTAGTAACTTTTAGTAATAAATACAAAAAAATACTTCAGTGTAATTCCTCCAAAACACTTCTTTACTTATCTTATAAAACTTACAAAAGGACATAAGTAACACTCCCACACATAGGCACCTAATAAATCAACGCACTCCACGAAACTGCCAGCCAACAATGGAGTATCAGAGAAAGCCATTTTCCAATAGCAACAGGGTCATTGAAAACCTACAATGTCCTTCTGAGAGTATTATTTTTGGCGCGAGCGCGATCGGGACGCACCGGGTGAACAGCAGCCAGTACGGGATGCGACCTGTTGACGGGAGGTCGGCCACCGGCTTCAACTTCCTTGCTCAAGCTCTCAATAGCGGGACATTCGAATAAAGAACGCTCTACGATTCGAATATAACGTTCTTTTTGTGAGTGACCAGTGAAGTTGGAGTGAAGTGCTATCTGTGAAAATAGTTCAATAATAAAAGGTGCGTTATTCAATTGTTTTTTTGGCATGTAATTAATAATGCGATGATTTATTTTTGTAACGAACCTGTCTTATTGAGCTCATAAAAGGTTTGTATTGATTTTCAAATAAAATTTATGGCTAACGACTTTACGAACCACTTACGCTTGGAACAATAGGTCATTGAGCGACAACATAAAGTGAATCAATGCTTTATGGGTCACATAAAATTTAAGGAGTAGATGGAGCATTTGTGCATTTGTGTCTTTCAGTAAAGGTAGATTAAGCTTTTTTATTACAAGTATCCGAATAAAAGCATGAGTCTTGACTCATGCTTTTATTCGAAATTTATTCGGATTATATAGTTCAATATGCTTACCATAATGACTATATAGGTTCACGTTTGCTTGCAATAGTGTGTGCTTAAAGAATTTAGCATCTGTATATAGACTTTATAGTAAGAGAGCATACGTTAGCAACCTACCTCTACTTTACGTCACCGTATTGCAGTCGAGCCACAGAGCAGGAAAAAATTAAGGGTGTGAGCGTGATTTGTTTTCCTGCTCTGTGGCCTGTCGACTAGACACAACGTATTTGCATGACTTGCGTGCTCTAAAAAGTGCTAAATCCGTGGACACTAATTTATAAATGTGTTCTGAATCTGAAAGGACTGGGGTCTTTTCTTCACCCCTTAGCGCGACTTGTGAATCGCTACAATACAAATTGTATTCCATTGTAGCGAGTTTATCTAATAAATAGCTATCTAGGTCTTAGTATCTATAATATTCATGGTGATTTTGACATCATTTGTCATTTTTGACATCTAATCATACGTTATATGCATTTTTATTATCTTCTTATGAGGTTTTAGTTGATGCGAGGTCATATTATGACAGCATATGTAAGTAAGAATTGGCAAACTTTCGCCAAACTTTTTTCTGAAAAAATGGCGACAATTTTTGGTCGTTTTTGACATTTCAAGGTAGTCTAAATGACAAGTCGCGTGAGTCTCGCTTGCTGATGCAATGTACCTGCTTTGCTGACGCGTAGGTGTGCAAGGCGTTGCCGCCATCGGCCGCTTTGCCGCCGCAACATGACGCGCAGGTTTGGCTGAAGCTTTACCTACGTTTGACACCGTAAAAGGGCTTTTGCTTTATTTCTTTTGGTTTTAATTTTGTGTAAAAGTAAAACAAAGATATTCTTTAAATGTTTGTCAATATGCGGGAAAAGAACCCGCGTCTTTTAATAACCCGGATTAGACGCTCTGATGCCAACAAAAACCGAGATGTTGTTTTTTGTTTGTTTTTAGTTATAAAATAATAAAATAAAATAAATATCAGGGGACATTTCACACATCTAGCCCCAAACTATGCAAAGCTTGTACTATGGGAACCAGATAACTGATGCAATACTTATATACTTTTTGTTTGTAAATACATACATATAACACCCAAACACAGGACAAACATCGATGTTCATCACACAAATGTTTGTCCTGGGTGGGAATCGAACCCACCACCTGCAGTTCAGAAGGCAGAGATACTACCAACCGAGCTAACGGGCCAGTCAGTGTGTGTAGTGGTTTTACGCCTCAATCACTGAACTAATTTGGATACAATTTTGCACACTGGCAACATAAACGACCATAGTCGAACGAACACCAAAATCTGCAGGAAAATGATAAATTGCGGGTAAAACGGCAGGATACCTCTAGTTTTCGAGAAAAAAAAACATTTAATCTGTCATACGGATTATGCTAATCTTATTTACTGGTTGACAACGACATTAACATGTCGCAAATGGTGTCACCATATAGTAAAATTGACTGGTAAATTCCAATAGATAATAACATGGTCGAGACGTCATGGATTTTTGATTACATTGGACGCTCACCTACGTCACTACCCTCTTTAGGTAGTGATATTTGAGGTTAAATTTATTAGTAAAAGTGACAGATTAACAGTAGGGTGTCATTAGAGGCGTTGAACAGTAAAAGTCACTTAGCGGCCTTCTATCAAAATATACTGGTCGATCTACGAAATTAGCTAATGCAGTGTTAGTTATATCTGTATTTATTTTTTTAACATCGATAGAAAATCAGAATGCCCGCCTGTTGGTAAGTTTTTACTGTCACCTATAAACACCTCAGCACCATGAACTAAGATTTTTTACCCGCCTCTTGAAGTGCCCCATGTTGTATTTAACTATAAACTTAAAGTATAGTGGTACTCTTCTTACAAATGGGAAATGAAAAAGACAACACATTCAACACCATTTATTTCTTTATGCGCAAATAATTGTATGATCTAAAAGTATGTGTCGAATAAATTATCTTTAGAAAAATTGTGGGTGGATTAACATTTTAATAAATAAATAAATATGTGTGGACATTTCACACAGCGCCATCTAGCCCCAAACTAAGCAAAGCTTATACTATGGGAACCAGATAACTGATACAATACTTAAATACTTTTTGTTTTTTTGTTTATGTATATAATACAATATAACACCCAGACACAGAACAAACACCTATGTTCATCACACAAATGTTGGTCCTGGGTCCAACCCATAACCAACAGTTTAGAAGGCAGGGTAACTACTAACTAAACTATCGGCCCAGTCAATAAATCAATCGTCCCAGTCAGTATTAGATAAATTTAGGACTGAAGACCTACCAAAGTTTTCTTAGCGGATTGACTACTTCGTCTTCAAAGGTAGAGAACACACAAATGTTTGTCCTGGGTGGGAATCGAAACCCACAACCCTCAGTTCAGAAGGCAGGGTTACTACCAACTGAGCTATCGGGCCAGTCAATTTCTTACTTGTAACGTATGAAAAATTTACGGCACGTGCTCTGCAAAGTACTTCACGTATCTACTAGTACTAGGTTTATGTGTATGTATGGCGTCCTACAAGTATAACAAACTTACCTTTAAGAACTATGAGTAGGGTTGTGGGAAGTGTGTACCAACGTATTATAACTAAAAGCTTTTATCTATTTCAATAAGAGTAGCATTTTTTGTGCTCGTTCGACGTTATCTATTATTTTCATTTCATTGTTTTCCACCAGCCTCTGTGGTGTGGAGGTTGGCTCATAGTCCGGGCTATGAGCCAACCTCCACACCACAGAGGCAGCGGGTTCGATTCCCACGGCAAAACAAGTATTTGAGAGAACAAAAGCGCAAATACTTGTTCTGAGTCTGGGTGTTATGGGGCCATGGTCCTCGTAGTTCCTGAGTCCCTAGACACAGGGAATCCTAGTTAGGGTCCAGGATCTATGTATGTGATTGTTGGGCGTTATTATTATATTTTAATTATTATTTCACAGAGGAAAAGAATTAAATTAAAAAAACTCAATTTGTCACCGTTCTAGTGCAGTTTTGAGTGCGCTATGAAAGACTACGTAAGACTGTTTCCCACAAAAATAAAAAAATAGGTTTATGACTTAGCGATGTGTTTATTTTTTATTATACTTAATGCACCAAAACATGTACAAAGTTGCCCTAATGCTAAAACACTTTTTACAGCCAACCAAGATGAGCAGAAAAACACGTAGATTAGGCGTCTATTAGTCTGAATTTTTTTTATCTTTATGACCTAATCTCTCAGTCTAGTAACCTTATTAGACTGTGCTGATGTCTCAGGATGACGTGCGCAGTGCAGCGTCATGCGAAACTCTATTACTTTAGGATTCCGAATGATAGTGCAACTGATATGAGCACCCTTGAAGTTCTGAAAATGCGGTCAATATAAAAAATGATTATGTATTAGAGTTCGATCTTAAAAAGTTCCGAGTGTTGATTTCTTAAGAAGTACCGATTGTTTCGAATAAGGCTAATGTTCAGTGTTTATCTCTACCAAATCTTTGTTTGCTTAACACCCACTGATTTAGGCTTTTCAGATAAAGCTGCATAATTGACTTCTTATCTATAAAGGCCACAAAAATCAGTTACACTGACGCACGAGCATTAATACAATATATATTATTCGTTGAACAGTAACACAACTTTACACAAAAAAGGTGTGACATGACTATTTATGTATGACATCAAAATATATATTGGCTGAACTTCATCTGATACACTTAATTACTTTCCTGTTTATATTCATACTTAGCCGAAATATTATCAAAGTCAAAGTCGATAGGCTATTTTTAGCACTTTTACAAGTCAAAATTATATTAGGTAGGTACTTAAAGTCAAGTTATTAAACTAAGCATATACAATTACAAAGTGCTTATTGTCACATGTTATATAACAAGCCCATATCATTGCGATTTCTTCTAACAGATTATAAAAAAAATGTGGACAATTTTATTGTAGAGCTATTACTCAGTACCTACTATAAATACTGTACTGTACTGTGCAGATATGCTATTGTATTGTGAATAAGTTTAAGCTTTCATTAAATTGTTTGACTAAATACTCGCAAAGTAAGTATTATATGCTAACTTAACCTCATTTATAAGAATTGTATAATTACTTGTCGATATGCGTGTGTGCGTGTAAAGTCTCTGATTTTTCTGAGCTAAAGTATCCATACTGGTAATACAAGTATACTACAACCTCTTTGAACACTATGTACTCGCAAACTGACTTAATGTTGTACGCCGATAACGCTTATCAGTGGAGTGCGTGCCGTGTCGTGATTTGTGATACAATTTAATGTGAAACGCAAACGATTTGTTTTGCAAGCAATGCGCTTCTACAAAAGTTTTAAAGTTTAATTTAACGCTTTTCAAAGCTTATGGTTACGACATGAAAAAACAACAGATTATTTATTTATTCATTTATTTATTTGTTAAATACAATTGTGAGCTTACAGCTACGCCAAAACATTCACGTCGTTATATAAGTTCTTATCCATTTGCCAGTTATTCTGCCGCCAAGCAGTAGTGTGCAAGCACTGCTGTGTTCCAGTTTGAAGGGCACTGTAGCTAGGGAAATTACTGGACAAATGAGGCTTTATGATCTGATCTCACAGTCTAGTAATATTATAACTAGATAGTCTTGATGTCTAAGGATGACGTGCGCAGTGCAGTGTCACGCGAAACTATATACTTTAGAGTTCCGAGTGACACTGCAACTGATATGGGAAGCCGTGTCACTTAACATCAGGCAAACGACTAGCTCGTCACACCATTATTTAGCAAAAAAAGTTATAAAGCTAACTAATGGGGTCTGTATATATGTTAGCTTCTTGGACTTCACTTAGGAAGCGGTTGATAACAGCTACAGCCCTTTGGTTGCAGTAATTAATAATAGTTAACGTCAAAGGTTGACTAATTCAACTCACATGAATTAAACTACAATACAGTAGCGCGTAGTCTTTGATAGGGTCATTGCAGTGGCTACCGTAGATCATCTGTGCACTATGCCGCGCTTATATGATGTAACATTGTTATGTCTTACTAGCTGCGCCCCTAGTTTCACCCGCGGATAAAAAAGTAGCCTTTGTGTTAATCCAGTATATAAGCTATCTAAATTCCAAATTTCATCAAAATCCGTCTAACCATATGAGCGTAAAAGAGTAATAAACATCCATATATATAAACTTTCGCATTTATAGTATTAGGATTCAATTCATTTCATATAAAATCTATCGATCTAGATATAATAACGTACAAATGTTCAACAATTCTGGAATGCTTTTCTTTGCCTTGTGTCTCTGAGATTGCGTATACACATTAAAGTAAGCTTTCTCTTTGTAAAAACCAAAACAAAGACTGTTACTTTTATTATGCTTGAAAGAAAGAGAAATAAAAAGAAAAGTTAAAGAAAAAAAAACGAAAAACCCTTATGATTACAAAAGAGTGTTCTTATAAAAAATGTGGAAAATTCAAACTCATTCTCAGCTCTACAAAAAGCTATCCATTAATAAAGGTAAGCTTGCTTAATGCTTACAAACAGGCTTTATTTAGTTTTTATCCTGGTTACGTTCGCGTCCTCGTCGGCGTTCTAGTTTTTAGAAAAATTATCTACGTTTCATCCAGGATAATGGAGGTGGAATAATTATCTCAAATGTTAAACTAATTATTGTACATGGTCAAGGAGGGCAATGGCTGGCACATGCGTCGAGCTCGTGAACGGGCGCTGCTTGCGGGAGCTGGTCTGCTCGTGGTGTATACGCAAAAAGAAATAAAAAAATTGATATTACCGATATTTATAGTGTCCAAAAAAATTTAAGAAAAAAGGAAATATATATATATATTAGGTCTTTACCTATGAAACTGCCGTTTTGTTTGAAAAAAGTTAAAGTATATTTTTTTCGAATTTATTTATTTCTTTTATTCAAAGTAATCACCCCTGCAATCAATGCATCTTTGCCAACGCTGTGGCAGTTTATGGATGCCCTTCTTGAAAAAATCAGCAGGACTGGAGACAACAAACTCTTCAAAGGCGTTTTGTACTGCCTCTCGGGAATTGAATTTTTTTCCCGCTAAAAAGTTGTCCAAATTTTGGAAAAAGTAATAGTCGGTAGGCGCAAGATTTGGTGAGTATGGCGGATGAGGGAGAGCTTCCAAACCCAACTCATGCAGCTTAGAGACGGTCTGTTGTGCAGTATGGGGTCGCGCGTCGTCGTGAAGTAGCAGTGGAGACGACCGATTGACCAAAGCTGGTTGCAGACGTGCGAGTTTCGCCATCATTGTGGTCAGTTCTTCAATGTACACATCTGCAGTAATGCTCTCGCCGTTTTGTAAAAAGCTATGATGAATTACACCAGCACTAGACCACCAAACTGTGACCATCACCTTTCTAGGGGTCATTTTTCGTTTTGCACATTGCTTTGGTACCGAACCAGGATCTAACCAACTTGCTGAGCGCTTTCGATTGTCAAAAAGAATCCATTTTTCGTCGCACGTAACAATTCGGTTCAAAATTCCTTCATTTCTGTGCCTGTTAAGCAGCGCAAGGCAAGTCTCGACGCGTACGTTGCGCTGGCGATCGCTAAGTTCGTGGGGCACCCATCTATCAAGCTTTTTTATCTTGCCAATCTGTCGCAAATGGACCAATATTGTTTTGATGCTAACATCAAAACCTGCTGCCAGCTCAGCTGTAGATTGAGATTCATCAGCTTCCACAATCGCCTTTAATTCATCATTGTTGACCAAAGTTTCCGGACGACCACGAGGTTCATTTTTCAAGTCAAAATTCCCAGAACGGAACCGAGCAAACCAATAACGGGTTGTACGTTCGTTTGTACAGTTCTCTCCGTAAACGTCGTTGATGTTACGTGTCGTTTGTGCCGCGTTGGTGCCACGACGGAACTCATATTCCATAATTACACGAAATTTCAAAGTATCCATTATGAGGAAAAATGTTGAAATGTAATGAAAATACAACGCTAATCAATAAACAAAAGACTTATATTGTAAATAGAATGTCATATTTTTAAAACAAAATTAATTTGAATTTAGAATTCATAGCCAATCAAAACTTTTTTTTGTTTGAAAAAGTCTGTACTGCAATACGGCAATTTCATAGGTAAAGACCTATTATATAAGTCCGTCTTGTATTAATTATGTTAAAAAAAATATAATTAACAAATATATAAGTATTATATTAAAAAAGAGCACGGACCCAGGAAACTGGTAAAGCAGCATAATAAAAAAAATTGATTTGTTTTGAGAGGCTATTTTGAATACTTTTACAGGTCAATATAATAATCTGACTGGCATACTGATCTATCAACGCACAGCCCAAACCACTGGACGGATCGGGCTGAAATTTGGCATGCAGGTAGATGTTATGACGTAGGCATCCGCTAAGGATTTTTCGAAATTTTACCCTTAAGAGGGTGAAATGGGTGGTTGAATTATTTTCCCATAGGCCACGCCGCGGGTGAAGCTGCGGGTAGAAGCTCGTAATATGTAAAAATAAAAAATCATTCAAACGAGTTAAATACCTAAGGAAATAAAATTATTGATTAATGGAATATAGTAAATGTGGCTCAGTGGTAAATGCAACTTTCAAATTAACGTACCCCGCTTGGCCTGCACCAAAGATTTCATGCTATGTGCGGATTTTGCACTCGCTCTCACTGTGAAGAAGAAGATTATAAATAATAAAATCAAAAAATCAAAAATCAAATATATTTTATTTCAGACAACATGATCCATATAAGTTAAATTAAGTTAAAACTAAAGTTAAAGTCAAATTAAATTAAAATTTTTAAAATTATTTTAAAATAGTGCTGCATCATCGTGCTACGAGGATCTTAATCTGATGACGCAGTATCGGGGAGTAAAATGTATCAGTAACAGCTCTCAGAATGCTGTTGCTACTCGCGCGCGTCCTGCTTAACAGTGAGGCAACCTTTTTTCGCATGATGGCTGCGAAGCCATCAGTGCGAACTGTGCGCTGTGTGAAATGTCCAAATATGTTTGGACATTTCACACAGCGCCATCTAGCCCCAAACTAAGCAAAGTTTGTACTATGGGAACCAGATAACTGATACAATACTTAAATACTTTTTGTTTGTAAATACATACATATAATACAATATAACACCCAGACACAGAACAAACACCTATGTTCATCACACAAATGTTTGTCCTGGATGGGAATCGAACCCACAGCCCTCAGTTCAGAAGGCAGGGTTACTACCAACTGAGCTATCAGGCCAGTCTAAATTATTATGAGAAAACCGACGTGCTTACGATTAACAAAAATCGAGGACATTATGTCATTCACCATCTCACTCAGCCAGCGTGGCAGATTATACATATAATACATTGGTGATACACTTACATTCTCTCCCTGTAAAAGAAAACCCGTACTCCAACAGTGAGTTCGTATTAGTCTGATGACGTAACGGAACTACTAGAAGACTGTGCACACAATTAAAAAATACCGAAGTAGTATCGGAAAACCAGCAGTAATAATAATTAATTCTGTTGTTTAATTACTGTTGGTTTTACTACATTCTTTTTACTCTGGATCTGTAAATGTTCCTAGGTATATGAGGCTGTTGGATACGGTTACCCATTACTGTTAATATAAAAGTTGCAAAAACATAAAACCTTTTACATTTTTACATGGAGCTGCTGCAATTGATATTAATTTAACAGAAATGTGATATTGGACTTCATTTTAGAAGTTACTTTTCCTTTGATAAAATTTTTCTGTGAAATATCGTTTTTATAATGATTTCCCATTAAAATAGATGTTCAGGTATCCTTCCATAATACAAGTAGCGATGCCATATTCGGCCATAATTTTGTTTTTACTGAGGTAAAATGCTGATATTCAAGTGAATTGTATGAATTTGTTTTAGTTTTATACAGTTTATGTTCCAGCAACATATTACATATAACATAAAACACATTACAACATATTAGTATTGTAAATAGAAGCTAAATAAACCTGCATCGTAATTTATCACTAGCAAACCAAACCCCAAGATAGTTGTACCTACTGACTCCCCCTTTCGTCCAATCACTCACGATTTAGTGTTGCCAACCAGAAAAAACAATTCAACCAATTTCATTTCGTAAAATGGAACAAATTTATAAATTTACGACATGAGTATTGAGTATTAAATGATCGCCGATTAGAACAGATATTGTCAGTTCGGCCATATTTTTCTCTACGGAAAACTTCGCAATTTGCTACAAAAGTATAAACTTTACCTCTCCAGTATACTTTACCAGTATTTATTTTGCTTTATAAAATAGCTAGGAAGTACCCAATTAATTAAAGGCCATCTCGAGTTCAGTACATCCAGCGCCGGTAATGATATGGTTCTACAAGTGCTCACTCGAAAGAACACTGAAACATGAGTGAGCTTTAGGAAATCCTTGTTGAGTATGTTTTGACAATATGACTCATGTATACTTGTGTTTTTATGTATATTCTCGTGTTTTTCGACAATATTAATTTTGGTACCAATTTCACTGTTTGCAGTTTGTTATAAAACCAAGAAATGTTGTGTGGACAAGAGTATTTTGAGTGATACCACTGCCCATTGTTGCACATTTGTGTAAAGGCTTGTTTGGCTTTTAATTTAGTATTTTTAATGTTTCGTTAAGTATGTAATATTTCAATAAATAGATTAACTATGTATTTAACTGTCAATGTTTTTAGTGTAGCCAGTTAAACTAATTCGAATTATTAATGTCTTTATGTAATGTTTTCTATTGATTTCATCGCACGATGTCTCACCGCACCAGTGTGTTGTGACCTTTATGAACTTTTCAATATTATCGCTTTTATTTATAACTCTAAAGCTCCCCAAGCTTCTAGTCTCCTAGTACTTCTTTTCCTTTTTTTTTAATAACATTTAAATAAATAATCACTATATATCAATAAGAAGACCTGCGTAGTCTAATCCAACTTGTTGGAAATAGACTACGATGTAATGTAATGCAAAATGTTAGTATACTGAAATCATTGCTTACCGTAGAGCAATCAAAGAAAATAATACCGGAATTTGTACCATCATTTTATTGAAACACAGAACTGCACCGAACTGCACGAGCGAACAATATGTTTGTATTGTCGCAACCACTCTGGTATTAATCTGAATGGTAGTGCTCAATCGTAAATCTAGTCCAAAGACAATAAACTAGTACCAATTGTACCTTCAATGGTACTAGGTTACAATTGTACCATCAAATATACTTTTCATTGGTACAGCTAGAAGAGTGGCATTTAGACGCATTGCATTAAAGCTAATTTTATATGGATTACTAATTTTAAATTTAAATTCTTTATTATTATTGTTTTTGATTTATTTGGTTTCTATTACGTTTTTTCGGTTATTGTATACCTAAAGGGTTAAAAATTTACTTTTGTCCTTATTATTAAAATCTATTAAAATTGTTGTTAAAATTATAACGTTGGTTTTGTAGTAACCACGCATGCATGCGTAAAATTTCCAATCAATTAGCTTTTAGCGTTCGCATGACCACTTTGTACATTGAATCCTCTCTATGTTGATATTTATTTACAACTTGCATTTAATTTGGCGTGTGAATTTAATTAACGTTTATTGTTACAAATTAAAATAAGACTGACCCGATAGCTCAGTTGGTAGTGACCCTGCCTTCTGAACTGCGGGTTGTGGGTTCGATTCCCACCCAGGACAAACATTTGTGTGATTAACATCGATGTTTGTACTGTGTCTGGGTGTTATATTGTATTCTATGTATGTATTTACAAAAAAAAGTATTCAAGTATTGTATCAGTTATCAGGTTCCCATAGTACAAGCTTTGCTTAGTTTGGGGCTAGATGGCGTTGTGTGAGATGTCCACACGTATTATTATTATAAAAATAAAACATATGTGTAATTAATTATAAAAAAAATTAGAATTTACAATGAAATGAAATGAAAATGAACTGAAATGAAAATTTTGTGGCAAAAAATTGTTGAAACAATTGAAGGGGTGAGAATAAAAAGGATTTAACTGATTTTTTTGACAAAATGACTTATGGGTATCGTTGGATTCAGCGTGAAATTATCTTCAATGATACATTCTCAAAATACCGAAATGAGGCTTAAATCTCGAGATTTTGATTCTAAAAATGGTTTATCTATCACAGGAATATAGTTTGCTTAGCATAAAAACATTACTATATTTATTTTATTTTATTATTATTTTTACAGTAATTGTATGAATTAGTACTATAAGTATTTAGTAATTTTAAATAGAATTAAAACATTTTCAAGCAACTGAAACTTACAAAAACCTTTTCTATTACCTTTTTTTTTTGTTTGGTTTTGGCTCCACACTTTTGTATATTTAGCCAGTGTCAAGTAATTGATATATCTCAAGTTAATTAATATCATATAGTGTGTCAAGTCCAGTCACAGTCCAAGTCATCAAGTTAAGTCATAGTCTAGTCTAGTCAAGTCATACTCCTAGTAAAGTGGTGACAACTTTACTTGAAGCTTCTATGGAGTTTTGGAAACAACACGAAAAGAAACGTTTTACCATCATTATACCATTTTCCCACACTCACGTCTGTAATCCAGTACTTAACGAATAGAATGCCACCAATTTTAAGCACTAACACTGAAAATAACACAAGTTTTGGAAAATAATACAATGCGGTGACAGAGTTTTTTTCGCTTTCCCGCCAAAACTCTCTTCTATTACCTTATAAGCACTCTACATTAAAATGACGCCGTTGACGTTTAAAGTCAATTTTCTCGAAACTGTCAATTTGTCAGTTAAATCCTTTTTATTCTCAACCCTTCAATTATGAAGGGGTGGAGCACCTGTTTCCCGTACTAGGCCCAAGACTCGTGACACAGTAACCAGGACTCTTCCGTCTATATATATAATACAAGGTTTGATTTGAATTAGAATAGCGGAAAGCTTATGCTATCATGAACGGATTTATTTTGGTACCTGGAAAACTCGGATAGGATCTGTAAACAAGCAAGGGGCTAACTGATCTGAAACTACAATGGTTTAAGTAATACCTTTTTGGGACACTTATGTTTGACTATAATGACAATTTTTTGTTATCATAGTTGTCATTATAGTTTAAACTCAGTTTACTTAAAAAAAAATTGTCATTATAGTCAAACATAAGTGTCCCAAAAAGGTATTACTTAAACCATTGTAAAGTAAAAGTTGAAGTTGTTGTAAAGTAAAGTTGAAAAGTATTTCCTAAACAGCGGATTCACCTTAGATTTCTGCCTTAACACAACACTGCCTTGCTTTTGCAATATGCTCCTATATGTTAAAGCATCTTTATCTATGTCTTTATCGTTATCACAGTTTTGTTTCGTTTCGTCGCAGGAGTCTATGACGTCATCTTTTACAGTTGCCTTTTCTGCTTGGTCTTGGGTATTAGTGTTCGTATGTGATTTGTCGTATGTGTGTGTATGTGCAAGTACTGCTATAGACAGGAATATCACGTAACATCAGGTGAACGACTAGCACATCACGTAATTCGAATATAAAAAAACAGTGCGGTAGATTCCACACGTGACTCAACTGTACACTCATAACTCGATTTAAGTGTAGTAATATAATTAAGTTATATTATCCAAGCGTTTGGTGGAGTCATGAAGCGTCGCATCTTCATGCGGCCAGTTATGAGAGTTTTATGTTTATGAACCATTTACGGCTTTCACGTAACATGGTCGTAGTTAGGGAAGAATGAAAGAGCAACACAGCCCCAGAATCAGATATTCAAAGCCAAAAAAACAACAGCAATAACGTGGGCATGTTCCTGAATTTTAATCTTCATTAACCAGGAGCGGATTGGCGTTATTTTTTACTAACATTTTAGTTTTATTGAAATTTATTTGTTTGACACTGGTGTCGATTTTGTGTCGCATTCTCTAAAACTAAAAGTAAACTCAAAGTATGGCGGTACTCTTCTGATAAAGTGGAAATGAAAAAGACGGAAATATGTTAATTTCGTTTAGCTTTAGAGTATGCGACACAGAATCGACACCATTACCTGCTTAAAATTATACAATATCATACTACGATTTTATTTTGTAATTAAAGTTTTTCTTTTCCTTTTTTAACCTATTTGTGGTATTAATGTCGGTTTAAATTTTTTTAAACAATTTATTTTTCTCTTTTTAGTTATTATTGCAAAATTGATTTGTGATATTTTATTACATTGTTAGTTAGAGTTTCCCTGAAAATCTCCAGATCTGATGATGGAATTTCATCATCAGATCCTGGCTTGATGATAATGGGGTCCCATTATACCCTTTATTACCCACCCCGACATTATACCCTTTCGAACTAAAGAGTATTTTTTGAAATCGCTTCACATTTGGCGAAAATACAAAAAAAGTACAGACGAACATAGTACCTCTTCCTTTTTGGAAATCGGTTAAAACATAATGATAAATCTGGTCCTCGGTACGCTCCCGTCATGTTGTGAGTTAGACATTTTCCGCCAAATGTATTTTTATGAGACACGTACGCTCACTAAACTGCGGTTTTTATTATATTGTAATTCGATTTCATTACGCCACATAACCACGTTGCTTTTTGATCGAATAAAGTGTTTTGCTATATGCGGAATGCTGTATCAATTTGTGTGAGTTATTTCGGCGGTTTTACTGGTCTTATAAATATTTATCACATTATTAGGTCTTTTAAATTGCCGTTTTGCAGTAGCTGGCTAGCTATTTAGAATCGAATTATTTTTTGTGTGCTGAATTCTGATTTCAAACTAATTTTTGGTGGGAAAAAAATTCAATATCCGAGAGGCAGTACAAAATGCATTTGAAGAATTTGTTGCCTCCCTTCCAGCCGATGTCTTCAAGAAAGGTATCAATAAACTGCCACTGCGTTGGCAAAGTTGCATTGATTGCATGGGTGATTGCTTTGATAAATAGAAATAAAAACACAGAAAACAATATAGCGGTAACTTATTTAATCAAAAACGGCAATTTTATAGGTAAAGATAACACATAATATTTTATGAGTAGAATACATTGTGTTAAGTACATAGAAAATAGTAACACTTTTTGATTTAACAACCACAACACTGGATTTTATTGTAATAACAGCACTACGGGTAGAACTATTGCCTATATAACCGAGGCTGTCAGTAAAGAATTATTGCCCGTGTTACTACTGAAAGTACAACTGGTAGTAACAGGTAAATCTGAAACGAACGAATAAGACTTAAGAATTATTATAAATCTATCATATATCTTCAATCCCATCGTCACTTTCCATCAAGTGAGAGCGTGGTAAAATGCTAGACAAATTTTAATTAAAAAATTAATAAAAAATGTTTAAATATACACATTAATTGACTGTTAGGAGGAACGAAGTTTGCCGGGTCAGCTAGTAGATTCTTAAAACGTAATTATCCTTGTTGCAGGTATAAAGTGCAGTGTAAAATAGATGAAAAAGTTTAGTTTGTATAAAATGTGGACGATGCAGTGAGTGCAGTGAGTGCAGTGAGCCGCAGTGAGTAGCGGCGGGTACACCGGCGGCCGCCGTGGCGGTGGCCATGCCGCTGAGTTGACGGCGGCGGCCGGCCGCTTCTCACGCCGCGGGACACAGGACATAGGTAAGGCAACTTTTACAGTAGTTTAGGCATTAAGGTCCCGTTAGAGAAGCGTACCATTGAAAACTAATGACTGCTAAAACTGACATATTGTAAACAAATGAAGACTATGACATGCTAGTCGTTCACTTTTTAGCTGTTGTTACTTTGCTAGTTGTTCAGTTCTACCCCATTCTATATAGGCCTAGTCTGAGGTCTCGTAATGTCAAAGACAAAGTCAAAGTATTTATTGCAAATAGGCTACTTTTAGCGCTTTTAAAAGTCAAAATAATAGTTTTAAAATTAAGTCATCGTACTAAGCATATAAAATTACAAAGCGCTTATTGCCAAATATTATAGCAAGCCCACTAATAAAATATGTCAGTTTGAAAAAAAAAAAAAGAAGTTATCCTCTTACTACTGGTGCAAGCAATCCGGCACAGTGCAGAACAGAAAACTCCGATCCGAAACTTTACAGCGATGCAGTTGATAGTTGCATACCATCACCATAGATCACACTAGGTTGGTCTCCACTGTAGGAAAGTTGAATTTCAAGTGGTAGCCAACTGCAGTGCTTGCATTATTCATTTCTTTTCAATAATTTCATTGTGAGGAATTCCATCATTTCATTGTAAGAAAAGCTCAATATATTAACTTATTATTAATGTCGTGTAGGGATTTATAGGGTATTGATTTTTGGAAATCATCATGAGAAAAAAAATGTTACGTCCATTAAATTATTTTTTTGCGTCATTCTAATATGTGTACTTATTTTATCAGCAGAGTCAATTTTTTACAGGAAAGCGTTTGATAATGATTATCATGTATGGCTGAAGATTTCTAATTTAGCACCCTTTCATGCTTGAACTGCCAAACCTTATGCCTTATCCTTAAACCTAACAAGAGTGTCATTGTTATATACACGAGAGAAATGCCTATATTCTGGTATAGCCAGCAACATAGTAGACTAATGGCTATTTTATACCAACAAGGAGCACTTAAGTTTTATATCAAGAATATTTTGACTGACCCGATAGCTCAGTTGGTAGTGACCCTGCCTTCTGAACTGCGGGTTGTGGGTCCGATCCCCACCCAGGACAAACATTTGTGTGATGAACATCGATGTTTGTTCTGTGTCTGGGTGTTATATTGTATTCTATGTATATATTTACAAACAAAAAGTATCTAAGTATTGTATCAGTTATCTGGTTCCCATAGTACAAGCTTTGCTTAGTTTGGGGCTAGATGGCGCTGTGTGAAATGTCCACACACATATTATTATATTATTATTATTATGCTGTAGTTTCAACCGATATTTCTTCCGTAACGTTGATTTTAATATCATATGAAGCAGT
The DNA here is from genome assembly GCA_905220475.3 of Ennomos fuscantarius. Taxonomy (NCBI): domain Eukaryota; kingdom Metazoa; phylum Arthropoda; class Insecta; order Lepidoptera; family Geometridae; genus Ennomos; species Ennomos fuscantarius. The sequence goes on along the minus strand of HG992026.1, from coordinate 4,517,103 downwards.
TATAACTAACCGCATTAAAGTTCGTTGAAAGGAAATGTTATAGTTACTACTTAGTTTGTGCTCATGAGGCTTACGGTCTGTGCTCTATATACACCACGGAACTATGATTGCAATGCAACAGGAGAAATTGCATTCCTAATTTGAAAAAATTCCATAGTAGCTATGTATAAAATATGTATTGTAACATTTAAATCCATACAATTTTTTTATTTCCATTGGTTGCAATTAATTTCCGTGATTGCCTAGCTGGAATAAAAGTGAGGATGTTGCAAAGCTTAGTGACGCTGTAAAGGTCGATAGAGACCAACAGCATTAGTCCGTTCAAAAAAAGTAGTAGTCAATGTGTTTTTTTCTGTACGATTAGACTATATAATACTGAAGTCTTAGGTATCTAGATGTTTTCCTTTTGTACGAATTTTAATTGAAACCTAAAATTGCATTAAACAAATAAAAAAACCAACACATGACCATACAGGACAAATTATTGAGTTGACGTATCTATGTATGTGGATAGACCACATGATGGTGAGGTGTGTGTCACCGCCAGAGATTACACTTTTAAACAAACATGTGTTTCCTATTATTATTTTAGAATTAGTTCAGCATTGTATTAAAGTATACACACGCCATATCAGCTTTTATTTTATATTATTTACTAGCTGACCCGGTCAATTTCATTCCGCCTCACACTCAACAAATGTTTAGTTTCAACATTTTTATTTATTTATTGACATCAAAAGTTTTATTACTTATTCCGGGCGAAGATAAATCCAAAAACAAAGAAATTCTAATAATTGGTCCAGCCGTTCTTGAGTTATAAGTGGTGTAACTAACACGGTTTTGTTATATAAATATAGAAAATTAAAGTCAAAGTCAAAGTCAAAAGATTTATTGCAAATAGGCTAATTTTAGCACTTTTACAAGTCAAAATTATACTAGGTACTTAAAATTAAGTTATTTCACTAAGCATATAAAATTACAAAGTGCTTATTGTCAAATAATATAGCAAGCCCATTACAATATATGAGTTTGAAAAAAAAAAAGCAGTTCTCTTTCTCACTTCTTTCACACTTCTTCTTCATTAAAACGGCAAAGTGCCAATTATACTGCATTAATTTTGAATCTATGAATGTATTACAAAGCCGAGTGAGCGTCTCAAAAGTCAGGTGCCACTTTGACGTAGAAAGAAGGTACCAAATCGGTTTTACATACCTCGGAGTTCAAGAAGGCACGTTGACGACCGATCTCGAGATGTCTTGTCTTCATGCCGTTCACAATGGAGAAACGCATGAGTGGGTACAGCGCTAGACAGTTTTTAAAGTTTAACTTAAACATAATAAGATTTATATTCAACTGATTGTATTTCGGTATAATTTTAAGTAACCAGCAAATGAAAGTGGGCCTCATTAAGCTGAAAGCCGAATTTATTTCGTTATTTATTATGTATGTATATATACATATAAAATTTAAAGCCTGACTGACTGAATGACTTATATATTAACGCACAGCCTAAATCGCTAGTTCTAGAGACTTGAAATTTGGAGGGTGTATTCTTTGTAAAGGGTAAGTATCCGTTAAGAAAGGGTTTTTCGAAATTCTTCCCCTAAAGGAGTGAAATGGGTGGTTAAATTATCTTCTTCGTTTCCTATAGGCTACGCGGGCGAAGTCGCGGGCAGAAGCTAGTATATATATTTATATACGAGCTTCTGCCCGCAGCTTCGCCCGCGGCGTGGCCTATGGGAAAATAATTCAACCACCCATTTCACCCTCTTAAGTGTGGAATTTCGAAAAATCCTTTCTTGGCGGATGCTTACGTCATAACATCTACCTGCATGCCAAATTTCAGCCCGATTCGTCCACTGGTGACTGAAAGGTGACTGACTGACATAGTTTACATGACAGTATTTCTATTTCTAATAAACTTTTTTTTTAAAGGATATTCCGTCAATATTTTTTAATTAGCTTGCGTTTAGCCACACGAATTCTACTTTACTTTTATGTTAAAGATGTGAAATTTCATAGTTTTTTGACTATAAAATCGACTACTTAAACTTTTTATCAAAATTGTGTAGAGAATATAAATAAATTATACTTATCAAGCTTAAATACTGTTAAAATAGTATTTAACGGTGAAGGAGCGCCAGTCTACTATTCTCACGACTGTGAAGTTTCGATACGTGACTGTTTCGACACATAGGACGGTAGGTATTTGTCTCGGTAATTGTGTGTCGAAACCAGTGGACGAGGAAAGTGAAATCGCTTGGGAGAACTACATTTATCACGTATTTTTTAAGTAAAACTTTTTTACGCACGTTTGACTTGGGGAGTGAGATGGTGAGCGAGGCAAACGGAAGTTGAAATTGGTTCACGTGGATCTCCATAGTCAACATAACAAAGTAAAAAAATTGTATTATTATAATGGTATGTCCGGTAAGATGATGATTTACAATTGTCAAGATGGTGGCATTAGAATTAAACAAAGCAAAAACAAAGTTATACCGGCCGATAGGTGAAGCTAAACTAAAGAAGTTTTACTTCAGTCGTGTGGTCTAAAGCACACTTGTTTTTTATATCTGACCAGTTTATAAAAGATTGGATTATTTTCAGAGGTATTATGACTTACCTTGAGACTCCATAAAAAATCATCTACACTTTATCTGATTACCTGAACAAATTGAGTTTTTTTTAAATTTATTCTGCCATAAATGTTCGACCTTGGAATTCTACATTTAAATGTTTGACCTGGAAGGTGGAGTTTTATAAGGTTGGATATTTGGATTCTGTTTAGAATATATGGTTGTTGTGTCAATCTTATCGATACCTATCAGGGAGGGTATAAGCTTTTTCATATCGAGTTTCAATGTACAAATAAGCCGATAAAAAGCTCCAGGAAGTGATTATAAGTAATACCGATATAGCAAAAAGAAAGTATTATAAATAATGCCGATAAAGAAAAAAATAAAAGAAATATGGACGATTCGAGAAGAAAAGTGAAATATCACGGGCTCACCGCATTCTATTAAGAAATACGGAACATAAAGAACTATTCCCTAAGGAACAGTAATAAATCAAGACTTACAGCTTTACTGCCAATCGTAAAGTTGAAAGCTCTTGTCTTATTGTTTAATAGATCGCGAAAAGTTTAGTGCTGAGTGATAATGATGAAATCATCGTAGACCTCGTAGCGATGTAGTGTCGTAGACAAAGCTACGAATTTCGTAGCAGCTACAAAATAATCTTCTAATAATATAAAAACGAATGTTTTGTTGTTCATATTTTATGCGCTGCCATACCGTTCATCTATTTGTGATGAACCTTGTCAATGTTTGTATTGCTTGCATTTCGCGAGGGTTATAGGCACTCGTGCAAAGCCGGGGCGGGTCAGCTAGTTAATTGTATAAATTATTATTTGACGTGGATTTTTTTGATGCCCAACGATCACATACATAGACCTTGGACCTAAACTAGGATTCCTTGTGTCTAGGGATCCAGGAACTACGAGGACCATGGTCCCACAACACCCAGACTCAGAAAAAGCATTTATGACTTTTTTTCTGTGCACAAATACTTGTCCTGCCACGGGAATCCAACCCGCCTACTATAACCATAACCATAACATACACATAACCCAGGCTATAAGCCGACCTGCCCAACCACCACACCAATGAGACTGTCATTGATTGATTGAGAATGGATATTATGAGCAGGTATGCTATATGTTTTGTTATTTTTACTAGGTGGTAGGACTTTACTGCAAAGTTCATCTAGGTACGTACCACCGCTTTGCCAGTTCTTCTGGCACCAAGCAGTAGTGCGCAAGCACTGCTGTGTTCTGGTTTGAAGGGCACTGTAGCTAGTGAAGTTACTGGGTAAATGAGACTTTATGATCTGAACTCACAGTTTAGTAATCTTATGACTAGATTGTGCTAATGTCTCAGGATGTCGTGCGCAGTGCAGTTTCACGTGAAGCTCTATACTTTAGAGTTCCGAGTGACACTGCAGCTGATATGGGCAGCCGCGTCACTTAACATCATCAGTTACATAAGGGCTAGCGTGACGCGTAATATCCAGTAAACGGCTAGCACGACGCGTCAAGCATTAACATTAAAAACCTAGCTAACCTAGTAATAAGATTACTAGACTGTGAGAATAGATCGTAAAGTCTCATTTTCCCAGTAATTTTACTACCTACAGTGCAAACCGGAACATAGCAGTGCTTGCACACTACTGCTTGGCGGCAGAATAAATGACTAAGCGGTTGTACTTACCTAGACAAATTTTGCAGAAAAATCCACCTAGTGTTTTTAAAGTTCCTCCTTACTTCATAAGAAAAATAGTTTTGACTCATTATTAAATTGCGAACCTGCGGTGATTCGTAATGTTATCAAACGCAACAGGAATTTCATTACACCATTTTTTAATATCACGATTAAATTTTCACGTCAACAACTTCAAACTCGCCTTCAAATAAGTACTTAATATTAAAAGTGTATTTTCATACAAATAACGAATCCGCTTCAACTTTCCCTCGGGCAGAAAATTTGGAATTCAATTCTGGGAAAAAAGGGTTTAGCCACACTGCAAGAGATTATAGTACCGTTAACATTAACAGTTGTTTTAATAAGTGGCATCCTCTAAAACTAAACTAAACTTAAAGTTCGCGCTACTGTTCTGATGTAGGTGAAATGAGAAAGACGGAGTATATTTTTATTTATTTTAGCTTTTAAAACAAGCTTGAAACGGATAATTTTTCTTGCTATTCTTAACCTTCGATTAAAAGGATATTGTAGATGGTAGCTGTACATAGAGAAGACACTTACAAACGAGCGAACAAATTTGGATTTCACAAAATAAACTTATTTTATGTTAATGACAAAAAGACAAAGAAAATTTTGTCTTTATTTTGTCTGTGCGAAAGTGATGACAATAATTATGGCTTTTTAAATTTTCACAACTTGAACTCATATTGTGAAAATAAAATAGTCTACAATAATACGCTACGCTATGTATATTATGCTCTACATACCAAATATACTAGTACTAGGGCCTTATTTAAACGCCTTATCTCGTTTTCGTAAAAAAAAGCTCGTGACATTTCAAATATCTATTGAAATGTCACGAGCTTTTTTTTGCAGCGTTTTTGATTCAATAGGGAAGTTAACAGGACATTTTCAGTTTTTATTAAACAGGTATAAATAACGTGTGTAAGTGAAATGCTAAGTAATGTTTTATAAGTGTTTATCCCCGCTACCCGCGTTCGCTAAGGACAACCTTTAATGATTTCGAATGAAGAATTCTGACATAGGAACGCGGAGTTTCTGAAAACGCAACTTGCGACCGATTTCACGAGTCGCGAAACTTTTTGATGGAAACGCAGGTGTATGTGTGTATATAAATTACAGATTTCATATTTGTGTGCGTAAACTTCGCTTTCAATTTAGTATAAACGTGATACGTGTGCTTTTACAGACTGTAGTGTATAAGTATCAAGCCTTTTTATTTGGTTTGCTGAGACGATTTGAACGTGTTTCAGGTTTAAATTAATGTACTACACACTAAGATTTACGGTTTATTCTTTGGCATGTAGTGTGTGCGATTTTGTTTAATTTTGCAGATGCGGGTGCCAGTTTCGTGGTCGTAGACAAAGTTACGTTTTGCAAATCCGCTACCCTATTGTATTATATTAACTTCATAGCATTTGCTGCGCAATTAATAAACAACCTCCAGACTTCCTCCTGCTTCACAGTATACCAGCAATAGTTTCGTGTTATTCACTCCGCTGCCGAAGACCAACTGAACTCCACTGAATAACGTTCTGCCCTTTTTAAAGAAGCGACGGAACAAGTTTCGGCCATGACAGTCGACAACGACGCCACCAAGTGGCAAGTCAACAAACCGTCCACAAGTCAATTACACTATTCAATACTACTTTTGACGATAAATATATATAGCCACTCTTTTATATTTAATGTGTGTAATGTGTAAATAATCCAATATTGCTAACAATTGAAATGAGCGAAGCGAATGGCCACAACACCGAATAGAGAAACATAGGTTTACATAATGCAAATGACAGTTTCGTCCATGCTACAATAATATTTAGCTACTGCATTTTGGGTATGTCTAGGCTACAATAGGTGGGTCTGTCATTCCAACTTCTTTTAGACTGTTCACCTATCTGTTTAGTTGTATTTTTCAATGTCTCTTTCTAGTAATCAAGCAAAATATTTCAATAAAAAGAGACAACAGAAAATTCGTAAGCTGAGCACTATTTTTAGTTAGATATAAGCCATGATGTAGTTTTGCCCCATGTTCGAATAATGAAACTTCATAAGAAATTCAATTTTCTAAGAACCTTTAGCCAACATCTGCTTTGCGATCACGTCACTTGATTGCAACAGACAGAAACACAAATCTGTATGGATTTGACAGTTTCAATACGCAGCTTACGTGCATAGTTACTATGAAAATTTTCAAATTTGGAATGTAATTTTTCCTGTTGTTTAAATCAAAGTTCCGTGATCATCCTGCTGAAATTTTAGTCGTTTTAACATTCCAACCATAAGTACATTTACTTATAGTGCACTATTCCGCAAAAGTTTGTAGAAATAAAATACATTTTGAGTAAAAAATTTAAATAGTGATTTTCTTATTAAAAACCTGTTTTTTTTAGAGCGTTTGCTCGCTACGAAATGTAGCATACATGCATTTATAATGCAGTTAATTTTATTTTTACTAGTATAGTTTTACTATTTGTACTATAAACATAGATGTTAATAAAACAGATGTAGTGCCCCGCTTGCAAATGCAACGCATGTTTTTACAACCTTTGACCATTATATGGTGAATGTGCACAAGAACTGCCCAATTCCCCTATCACCATTCCACTACCAGACTACCAGACGCTCGGCTAAGCGCCATCCTTTCGTGGTTGAAATACCACCCATTCGTACCAAGCAATTAGATTCTACGTTCTTAATTAGAACGGCTAAGGAATGGAATGCCCTGCCAGCGTCTGTGTTTCCGGCGAAATATGACCCGGGCATGTTCAAGAGAAGAGTGAATAGGTATTTACTTGGCTAGCATGCTACACCTTCGATCGCATCGTCACTACCTATTAGGTGAGAGAGTGGTCAATTGCTAGACCAGTTTGAAATAAAAAAAATATATTAGTTAAACTTTATCGTTCAACCAAATATAAGGCTATTATAATAATTATGAGTTTAACGTGTGAAGTGTAGCTATGAAATGGATGTACTGATTTATAAGAAAACATTGAGAACAGGATTTCACTGATAAGTTTCAAAATTAATTAGAGAACATTGAATTGTCTAAAGGAGAACATGATGTTTCGTAATTTTTAAACGAATAAAACCACAATTTAATGGACCATTATTTTCCTGTACCAGTATAAAATAAAACCAGCCAATTGAAAGCTGGGCTCACACACCAGAAGAAATGAGGTTCCGTTATTTAAAAATAAAATAAATTCTTTAAATTTTTATACGTTAGTTATAAATAGTTATAAAATTATGTTAGTATTTTTATATTATATGTCATCTAGACAATCTATGTTTAAGCTGCGTTGCACTGCCCTGCAAAAAATTCCATGTTACACCCAGGTTAACTGGAAGATAATGCTCTCTAGCATTAAGTTCGCCTTTGTACCCGCATTTGTTGTTTGTGCAATAAAGCATTTTCTGTCTATCGTATCTATCTATCTATACGTGCCCCACTTTATACCACGAGCTTATAACATAAACTAGAATTCAAAATGTTGTACTTGAATAAAACCTTCGAAAACTTTTCTTGCACAATCCAGCGGAGTTTTGAACAACTTTACATATAAAACTACCGCAAGTGAATCAAAAGGGTTCAAACTCAGAAAACAGATAATGCAGTAGTTAAGTTCCTCACAACAAAACCACACACACTAATGCCCGCCTATACTAAAGTCTATTAAAATAAATTTAACTAAGCAAAACTGTCTCCCGGGTTCTATTACATTTGTTAAATACGTGTCAATTTGGCAGACTAAATGCTGAACTCTCATTGGTTGCCGGTTGATCATTGGCTGTCTCAACCATTGAGGATTGTATTTGGCATGTTGACGTGACACAAGTTTGACAAACGTACGAGAAACCGGAGCTAGGGATATAAGCGCGAACTTAGAAGGTGTCAAACTTTAGGATAAACGGGCATTAGAAATAGAAGTTTCATAAAGTTACAGTTTGTTTGTTAGTTGTAGGTATAGCTCGCGCAAAACTTTATGAGCTCTCGGAAGTTAGTGCGGATGGCTGCGCAGTACGCATATGTCAGTTATTGTATGGCCGCTTTTACAATGCAACCAAACTGCGCATTGTACAGACAATGCGCAGTTTGGTACTCGGGCCTAACTTCCGAGAGCTCATACAGCCTTATTAATAAACGGGTATTAGTCTCGGATTAATTACTTCAGCTTTTGTCCTTTTTTTGCTACTGGAATATTTAGCTGCATCGAAAGAGACAAAAGATGGTGTAACTAGTCTAAAGCTTGTTCGTCTTTATTAATAAGGCTGATGAAGTTTTGCGCAAGCTATAGTGTAGTATGCGTATAGCGGTAAAACAGTTAACTAGTTACATTCAAAACGATTATATACTCGTATATGTACTGTTTACACTAAAACTATGGTCATGTGATCCTGGTGTTGATGTGATACACTAGAGGCATAAAAAAACAACTAATTCATCGGGCAGTGCTGCCAGCATACGATATGTACAGGAATATTTGTACATTTTGGTCTCATAAAATTAAACCTACCACAATACACCGGGGTTAACTGGAAATACAGATTATGCCTTATTGCATTAAGTTCGTCTATTGTTGTTGTTTGTCTAATATTTTTTTCTATCTATCTATATATTTCGTAAAGATATATATACTAGTGTTTCACAGCCTCCGTGGTATGGTGGTTGAGCAGGTTTGCTCATAGCCCGGAGGCGGCGGGTTCGATTCTCGCGGCAGGACAAGGTGCACAGAAAAAAAGCACAAATACTTGTTCTGAGTCTGGGTGTTGTGGGACATGGTCTTCGTAGTTCCTGGGTGCCTAGACACACGGAATCCTAGTTAGGGTCCAGGATCTATGTATGTGATCGTTGGGTGTTATTATTATTATCATCATCAATATTTTCAATAGCGTAAGTCAATATAAATTGCAAAAATGCAACATTAATCAAGACAATCTTGTTTGGACCAGTTATTAGCAAACTAGAACTTTAAATTTTATTTATATCACAAAAATCACTATAAACATTAATATTTACAGACACTCTATAAATAAAAAGTTACAACTAATAAAACATTATTTACAAAATAAATACGCTATCCAACTCACCACCGCGCGGTAAGGTTCCCAGAATACTGGCAGCATTACCATCATCAATATTATTATTATTATTATCACACTAATATTATAAAGGCTAAAGTTTGTATGTTTGTTACTCCTTTACGCTCAAATGGCTGAATGGATTTGGACGAAATTCAGTACCAAGATAGCTTATACACTGGATTAACATATAGGCTACATTTTGCCCGGAAAAGTGAAAATTTTCCGTTAAAATACTTTTCATCCGCGGGTGAAACCACGGGGCGCAACTAGTATTAAATATAGTAAATATCATAATTTTATGACTAGGTATAGTTGTTTTATATCTAATAGATCTGGCTGGTCTAAATCATACAAAAAGCCCACTTTATCAAACTACTCATACATTCTGTGCTATGGAACGGTCCCATTTGATTTATTGTAATATGTATGAATAAAATAGGGTTTTTCGCGCTCCGAGAAAACAATACTTTCACGCGTAGGTGGGTTTCCTGAAGTGATGAAATTTGAGATGGGTCCTGTCTAAATACGTCATCGCACTCTTGTTGTTTTGATGAAAACTCATTTTAAGTAATGCCATAATATTACAGCTATTTTATGGATAAAACATTGACTTAATTCGTAGTTGATATTGTTGATGATTGTAATCTATTTGGCGAGAGAAAAAGACAATAATTCTTGAAAAGCAAGTAAAGCGTGTGCGTAAAGGGCCAGAAATGTAATTAATTAAAATTCAAATTTTGATTTGAATGTAATATACATATATGTATATATATTACTTTCAACAACATGCAACAAAAATTAACACAGTAGTGCTGCACACTACTGTGTTCCGGTTTGAATGGCATTGTAGCTAGTGAAATTACTGGGCAATTGAGACTTAAAGATCTGATATATAAATATATATATATAGATATATCACTAAATTGTGCTGATGTCTCAGGGTGATGTGCGCAGTGTAGTGTCAAGCCAAACTTTATATTTTGGAGTTACGAGTGACACTGTTCTGTTATGGGCAGCCGTGTCGCTTAACATCAGGTGAATGGCTAGTTTGTCACATCATTCACTAACATAATAAAAACACAGTCTATTGAATCCTGGCCTGGAATATCATCCTGGAATATTATACGTTCCATTTATGTCCTAGACTGGTGTATGAATTGTGATATAAACATGTCAGAATATTGTAAACAACCTTTGTCTTGTCCGACATTATTGACTACAACTCCTTTGTTACATAGGACGTTTGAGTATTATGGTTTGCCATAGCTATTTTACTGTTATCTTTATAGTGTAAATAGGCACGTTTTTGAGAATTTAGTTATTGTTTTGAAAGTTCATCTTAGAAGCTAATTTCACTAAAGATTAATATTTTAATAGTTCACTAAAAAACGATACAATAAGTTAATAATTCTTTTTAAAAAAGAGTCCAATTGACTTCAATCCCATCGCATTATCACAAAAATGAGATCATCATCAATGTAGTTTGTAAGATAAATAACGGCTAAAACTCACGTCAATTAAAAGTCGAAATTACTCAGACCAGGTTTCGGACATATTCGATGTCCTTCTTCTGGGAGCCAGTTACTAACACAAGCCGCGGCGGCTTTCGCGAGTGTTAGCACGTAACTCAGTATTGACGTGAGTTTTAGCCGTTATTTATCTTACAAAATGTGTTATACTCACGATAGTTTTCAAACGATGTAGTTGAAGTCGAAATATCCATTATTAAGGATAACTCAAAAAATACGGATCAGCTCTTAATCAAATTTAAATGGGACCAGCTCGGAAAGCACCACCTTTCAAATAAAAAAGAATCCTTAGGCAAAGTAAAAACTTATAAATGTAAGAAACTTACAAAAGGAAAGATTTGGAGAAGGTCATAAACCATAGTATAGGAAAAAAGCAGAAAACTGGTTACATGAGCGTTTTCCATGTGACCAGTTTCATTTATGTCTGAAAGAAGCAATACCTTCTTATTTTCGTAGTAAGGCCTTATTTGACCCAGACCATGCCTATCGAAGCATACAGAGCTATTTTTAACGTTTTTTGATCGACATTCTCCAATAATAACCTTACTTGCTCTAACTCCTGAGCTTTCGGCGAATAAAAACATCGTTATATAACCATAATACGACAGTATAGAAGCATCTTCGGTATCTTCTATGTTGTCTTGCACTTAGTACGCGGATTGTTTTCTACAACAGCGGACCTTTATGCGTGAAACAAACAAGAGTGCTTGGTTAATCTGCGTGGTGATCGTACAACTTTGATTGCAATGCAACAGGGAAAATTACATTCCTGATTTTTTTTATTAGTTGATTTTTTTATGTTAAGGAATGACGTGACGATCTAGCCGTTCGCCTGATGTTAAACGACGCGGCTGCCCATATCACCTGTATTGTCACTCGGAACTCTAAAGTATAGAGGTTCGCGTGACACTGCACTACGCACGTCATCCAGAGACATCAGCACAATCTAGTAATAAGATTAATAAACTGTGTGATCAGATCATAAAGTCTCATTTGCCCAGTAATTTCACTAGCTACAGTGCCCTTCAAACCGAAACACAGCAGTGCTTGCGCACTACTGGTTGGCGGCAGAATAACTGGCAAAGCGGTGGTACCTACCTAGACGAACTTTGCAGTAAAGTCCTACCACCTAGTAAACTTTGCACATTAACTATGATACTGTCAAATCCATACAAATTTGTATTTCTATTGGTTGCAATCATGTTCTATGCATGTGATCGTTGAGCACTATTATTTAAGTAAAAATTCCTTATGCACACTTGACTTGGGGGTAAGCTGACGAGGCGAACGGAAGTTGTTTGTTAACGTAGATCTCCATTGTCAACTTAACAAAGTAAAAATTTTTTATTATTATGTTGATATGCCGGTAAAACGACAATTTACATATGTCAAGATGGTGACATTGACAATTAACAAAGAAAAAACAAAGTTATACAGGCCGATAGATGGAGCTAAACTAAAAGTTTCACTTCAGTCGTGTGGTCTAAAGCACACTCGTTTTTTATTATTATGAGCAGGATGAAATTTTTAATAAGGACACGACAGGTTGCGTGTAATACACCAGCTGCGCAATTTACTCCGGATGATGTCAGTACAGCCAGATTATAATGCACCGGAGCGCTCACTTACCCGGATAATGCAATCAGGAATCAAAGACAGGGTTGGCTCTGATGTGGTCATAAAAACAGAATTTCCCGTGACATTACTCTGTGATAATTTTGTATCACCCGTTTCAGAAAAATTACATGAGTAGAGAGAGATACGTGATAGATAGATAAACTCTTTATTGACACCAATATGACGAACTAAAAAAAATAAAAAAAACTTTATTGTGTTTTTTATCATAAATTTACGGGAGAAATATCACAATTGAAGGGGTGAGAATAAAAAGGATTTAACTGATCTTTTTGACCAAATGACTAATGGGTATCGTTGGATTCAGCGTGAAATTATCTTCAATAATATATTCTCAAAATACCGAAATGAGGCTTAAATCTCGAGATTTTGAGTCTAAAAATGGTTTATCTGTCACAGGAATACAGTACGCTTAGCATAAAAACATTACTTTATTTCTTTTATTTTTATTTATTATATTATATTTTACAGTAATTGTATGAATTAGTACTATATTTAGTAATTTTAAATAGAAATAAAACATTTTCAAGCAACTGAAACTTACATAAACCTTTTCTATTACCTTATAAGCACTCTACATTAAAATGACGCCGTTGACGTTTAAAGTCAATTTTCTCGAAACTGTCAATTTGTCAGTTAAATCCTTTTTATTCTCAACCCTTCAATTATTTTGGAAGCAATAAGGAATACAAAACAGTAAAGCTTATAAATATGTACCTGATTCAGTAATTACAGAGATATATCTTTGTAATTACTGAATCAATTTTGATAAAATTTGGAATCTAGATAGTTTGTACACTTGATTAACATACAAGATAATTTTTAGCCCAGAAATAAACAATAAAAATTAATTGACTGGCCCGATAGCTCAGTTGGTAGTAATCCTGCCTTCTGAACTGTGGGTTGTGGGTTCGATTCCCACCCAATACAAACATTTGAACATATTTGTGTGATGAACATAGATGTTTATTCTGTGTCATTAGTTATATTATACTAGTTGAGCCCCGTGGTTTCACCCGCGGATAAAAAGTATTTTAATTATTTACTGATCCCACGGGAAAATTTCACTTTTCCGGGATAAAATGTAGCCTATATGTTAATCTAGTGTGTAAGCTATCTTGATGCCGAACGTTATCCAAATCCATTCAGCCGTTTGAGCGTGAAGGAGTAACAAACATACACACAAACACACATAAAAACTTTCGCCTTTATAATATTAGTGTGATGTGATAGTGTGATTCTTTGATGTATTTACAAACAAAAAGTATCTGAGTATTGTATCAGTTATTTGGTTCCCATAGCACAAGCTTTGCTTAGTTTGGGGCTAGATGGCGTTGTGTGAGATGTCCACACATATTTATTTATTATTTTTTCTTACTAAGGAACTACTTAGGGTTTCATTCCCGCGGCAAGACAAGTATTAGTACACGAAAAAAAGCTCCATTACTTTGTTGTGTGTCGATGATCCTCGTAGTTGCTGGATCCCTAGACACAGGGAATCCCAGCTAGGGTCCGGGATCTATGTATGTGATCGTTGGGCGTTATTATTATTATTACATTTTTTATTTATTTTATCATAGTAATATTGTGCCAACCCTATTAATAAGGTCACGTCGTACATGTAACTCAATGACGGGCTTCCTTGTGTCTCGGGGAGTAGATCGAGACAGCAGCGGAGCGCTTTTGTTGACTTTCCTCTTGGACGAAGAAATTTTTCCTATATAATATATATAGCTCGAAATACAACAGTTTTATTGTAGACATTTAGAAATTTTTACTGTGATTATTTTGTTTTTATTTCGTTTTTGGTTTAGCTATTTTTTGCTAACAACTCTATAAACAGCTTTTTGTTTCTGTAAGACAATATTCTAAGTGTTTCAGGTCCTCTTGGGCCTGATGTATGAGCTCATTTAGAAATTAGTATTATTCCTAACATTTTTGGGGCTGATTTCTCATCTGATGAAGGTTTTTTTTTATTGTTTGATAGGCTTGCGTTTGACCATTATCGTACCTGATGGTAAGTAATGATGCGGTCTAGGAGGTAACACGCTTGCCTAGAAGATACCTGTTCACTCTCGATTTAAAGACTCCCAGGTTGTAGTTATCGGGAAATACGGACGCCGGTAAAGCGTTCCACTCTTTGGCTCTTCGCATGATAAATGTCGAACCAAATCGCTTTGTCCGCACATGTGGGGTATTTATTATATATATTGTACCCTGTAACGGTGGCGTTTTTTCGTACATCTGGTTGTCCGGTGGTGGAAAGGTGAAGATGGAATCAGGTTATGCAGGTTTAATAAATGTTAATAATTAAGTTAATTACTTTAATTAATGTTAGTGCGTTATATTAAAAAAACGAATAAGTATGATCCAAATTCAAAATTATTCAGCATTTATTGTGAATGTTCTTGTGTTATGCTTACTTGGATACATAGAAATAAAGCTTGGATAAAAAAAAAGGTAAATAAATTAAATGAGAACTTAAAAAATTTACTGCTTTTTTTGCAATGCACAGCATGCCAATGATAGGTATGGTAAAGTCGATTCATTGTGTACTCTGTATTACTAAATATTTTAATATAGACCGTTGACCGGCCCTTCAGCCACTGAAGTGTTTACTTGAATCCACTATTGTTACTGAGGTCAACCGAAACGATCAATATTCCTGCATGCATTTGAGTATAATAAAATGAAGTTATGAAGGTTTTGTGATTTTTCCGATTGATAATGGTGCAAAATGTAGTAAAATATTTACGCACACATAGCCTCTGTGATGTAGTGGTTGAGCAAGTCACCTCATAACCCGGAGGCGGTGGGTTCAGTCCGCGGCAAAACAAGTATTTGTACACAGAAAAAAGACCAATTTTTTTGTGAGTGTTGTGGAATTGTTATTATTATTATTATTTTATTAATATTATTGAATTATCTTCTCATTTATTGTCGTTTATTTTAAACGTAAAAAGGTTTTAGAAAGTAATTGAATAAGTATTTTTAGGCAGAAGTACTGGATTTTGGGGTAAGCTTGTATAATATATACCTACTAAAGTACGCTTACTAGCGACTCTAAGCTTCCAACATTGTAATAAGTACTTAGCTCTATCTCGAAATGACTAACACTTAGTAATAAGTTGGTACCAAACCCACTAATTAACAAAAGTTCCATCCGTAAGCTCAAAGCTTTCACTCAATCAAATACATTATAATTATAGAACACTCCATTACCATTTAATAATAAAGTTGATGTTTAAATTAAACAAACCGAACGCTGCACCAAGTTATTTGTTAATTTACAGCTCATTAGCGCTGGTTTTCATTACCATAATGGACTTTCAAGTTGTAAAAATACGACGCAGTATTTCGCAAATGGATAGCTCCCATTGCTGGTTTGGAGCCAACTCTGTCAGTAGTATGGCCTCCAACGGTTCAATGCTTACGTCAACACAAAAAGTTGTTGCGTTAGAGCACGCTGATAGGTATAGTGAGAGGGATGCCTGGCAACCGCTTCAGGCACCTGTTGCCTGGAGCTCGTCGCTTCTATTCAAACTGGGATAAAGGGGATGTCCTAAGATATATATAAGATACCTAAGTGTCGTTTGACAGCTTGTAAGTCCCAAACGTTAAGGTCTACGTTGGCGGATTCAGTAAACGTGTTACAATCTGCAAGCAAGATTAAATTGGTTCCTAGAAGAGAGATTTGTCAATCTTCTAATTATAATTCTATTTGGGGGCGGTAAGGCTTGCACTGGCGTCCCACATGGGGTGTATTGTGCATTTCCCTCTGCCAATATTTACCCAAGCCAAGCCAGCCCAGCGCCTTCATGTTGCGGAGCACTGCCTTGGGTCACTGGCACAACTGTTCCAGTGTTGTCGCATTTGATGGTCAATCTTGTCAACGTTAGAAAGCAGACCCTATATTTATTTTAATCAAGCTTATAATTTTTTGACTACACAAAATAGGCCTCTTCAGATCATGTTCATAAAAATTATTAACACACCGGAGACTAATTAAGATAATTGATAGAATCAGGCGTGACTTCGCGGAAGTTCATCTTAGATACAAAATGAAATAATAATAACTAGTGTGATTCCGCTGAATTCAATACAATACAATACAATACAAAAATTCTTTATTGTACACCAGAAGAAAAAACAGTTACAGATGATGAAACTTAAAGCTATAGTACAATGGGCGGACTTAGTACTTAGTAAGTAAGTACTTAAGTAAGTAAGTAGGTAAGTACTTAGATTATCTATATTGGGGCAGTCGAAAGGATTATTGTAAGTAAATTAATGGAAAAAACCTGAAAAAATCTAAAAAACCTGAAATTACAATAACAAATTTAAAAATTATTATTAATGTTATGAAATTTAAATTAATTATTATTATTTTTACTGAACTTAAAATAATAAATTTAAAAATATTATGATTATTAAATTGATAATTATTATTATTATAATAAATAAAACTGAAATTTAATATATAAAATTATATAAATATTATAAAATTAATTTCATTTTGTACACCGGAGACTGTAAAGAATTATAATGATGATAATGACAATTCAAGCAACATTATAATGCGAAGAAACTAAGTTTTTTTATTACCATTGGATATTATTATTTCAACCAGTTGGGTAGTATCAACCAAAACAGATTTGAAATCTTAATTAATTATTAAGAAAACTCACTGAGCAATACCTCTATTTTTGGCCAGAGGATTTTTTTAAGATGCAGTTTTTAATACATTTTATTGAAAAATTTGAGTCGTTCCTATCCTGACCGACGAGAAGCATCTTATTGACTCAAAAGCTGTTACCAAGAAACTGAATTAAAGTAAGTCTCAGCATCGGTCTCGCTGATTACAGTTCATCTTATTTAACTTACTCGGTGGAGGTCGATGGAGTTACATTTTGCAGTTGAGTGACCGCAAATCTTATTTTAAATAGAAGCAACTTCGAACGCGTATTTATACACAGCTTAATATATTATGGTACTCATACAGGAGACTAGTTAGTTTTTTTTATGTTGCTTTACCACAGACTCCTGGGTCCGTGCTCTTTTTTAATATGCTACTTACATATTGTTAGTTATGTTATTATTATTAATATTTAACAAAATCAATACAGGAGGGACTTATATTTTTTTTACTTCAAATTTGTCTAGCATTTGATCACGCTCTCACCTGATGGGAAGTGACGATGTGATCGAAGGTGTAGCATGCTAGCCAAGTAAATACCTATTCATTCTTCTCTTAAACACGCCCAGGTCATATTTCGTATTATATACGGGTCATATACACATATTTTTCCTTTTTTCTTAATATTTTGGACTATATAAATATCGGGAATATCAATTACTTTATTTCTAGATAAGTTAGTTTTGGCTTGTACATGAATAAGCACTATTGGCAGAACCCTCGACTAGAGCATAATCACTACAAGCTTAGTAGTAGATATATCACTATTGTGACATTTTATAGCTAAATTGACGGGTATGATTTTTTTATTAATTTACCATTTACTACGCGTAAAAGGCAACATTAAATTAATAGGTATTAAAATAATAATAATAACTCCCAACGATCACATACGTAGATCCTGGACCTTAATTAGGTTTCCCTTTGTCTAGGGACCCAGGAATGACGAGGACCATGGTCCCATAACACCCAGACTCAGAACAAGTATTTGCGCTTTTTTTTCTATATGCACAAATACTTGTCCTCCCGCGGGAATCAAACCTCTGCCTCCGAGTTATGAGCCGACCTGCTCACACCACAGACGCTGTCGAAAGGCTGTCAAATACGCCCCGTCATCTAAACTATTAGTTTAATGGAAAATAAATGCCAGTAAATATATTCCGCAATTTCAGGTAGATGTAAATGAAATCAGTACGCCTTAGAAACCAAAACCCAGATTCGCACCGGACACGTATTGTCCCTGTAACAAGGATATTCCTTTGTGCCTGGATCCCCGGATTTAGTTCGAGTCGTGAACATGTGAGCACCTTATCACAGTATTGTATCGTACCTTTTGTGGCAAATCAAGGAAATATTACTATATATACGCCCGCCTGGTGACGCTGTTATGTCGGTACAGACGAAAAGCATAAGCCCGCTCAAAAAAAAGAACGGAATTTTTAATGTGATGGAGTCTTCTAGTTTGTTACGTTTATGAGAGCTTTGTTACGTTTTTTTTGAAGACAGCTAATAAATGTAGGTTACAGATAGTGATATATAAATCCAGCCGAAGCCAATAAGAAAAAAAAACGCTTTATATCAGTCTTTTTATAAAGTTTTTTTTTACCTCCATTCTTTTACCATCGCGCAATAAAGTATGTAAAGTATTTTTTTGTAAACCTTCTAAGATGTATTTTACTTTGGCTTCCTTCGCTATCATACGTCTTCATTAGTTTGTCTTATGGATAAACACTGAATAATTTTGATATTTTTTTATATGAGCTTTTTAGAAGATAATATAACGGTTTTCGAATTTTAGTACCTTGCAAATAATAAAACATAGTTCTTGAGATAATAAGCTAAATGATTATGATTGTTATTCATACCCGAACCTCTTGTCATCCGAAATCAATATGATCTCCGTAACAAAGCGGGATCAGTCATCACTCCAACTCTAATTTCCCGATGAGTGTCTGATTCAATTGACTGAAATCGAACTGCGTCGTCGATTAATAATGGTTCATCATTGCCACTTATGTTTTGTGTTTTGTTTATGTTGTCGTTAACATAATATTATGACAATATGTTAGTAAATATATACAAAATTGTTATTTCTTTGTTTGGGAATGTGATTTCAGTGTGCGATTTTGTGTCTGAATGTGATTTTATCGTAAAAAACTGTAGTTTTACGACAAATATGTATATGTAATGCTTGCTAGAACTTAATATGTACCTACTTTGACAAGTATAGTATAGTGTCTAACATTCACTGTGCCCAGTAGTTTTACAAACTACCTATGTACCTATAAATCCAAAGAGTTAATATTAAATTCTCGATAAATAAATAAATATTTGCGGACATTTCACACTGCGCCTACTAGCCCCAAACTAAGCAAAGCTCACACTTTGGGATCCAACTAACTGATACAAAGTTTTACTTAAAAAAAGTATCTAAGTAAGATACTTTTTTTAAAGTATAAATTTTTTGCGCACGCTTGACTTGCGGAGTAAGCTTGTGGAAAGGTCTATATAATCTATCTAATCTATCAACGCACAGCCCAAACCTCGATCTCGGCTCTCTCGATCGGGCTGAAATTTGGCATGCAGGTAGATGTTATAACGTAGGCATCCGCTAAGAAAGGATATTTCGAAATTCCACCCTTAAGAGGGTGAAATGAGTGGTTGAATTATTTTCCCATAGGCGACGCCGCGGGCGAAGCTGCGGGCAGTAGCTCGTTGTATATATAAACGTAAAATACAATATAACACCCAGAAATAGAACAAACAACTGTGTTCATCCCACAAATATATTTTCTGAGTGCATATTGATCAGCTACTGCTAACTGAGTTATCAGGTTAGATATTGAATAAAGTTCAATAAACTGAGAGTTATAATAAAGGTGCCGGCGGTCTTCCAAAGAACACCCTAATCCTATAAACACATCGTTTTAGGTTAGCTTATGTCTCAACCCTCAACGTGATGGCGACACTGGTTATGAAGAATTCAATAAAGCAATTGCTCGTAATTTTCCCCGATGTTTCATAAATATAAATGAGTTCCTAATCCACTCTACGTCTACGGCGTCACCGAATAAAAGGAGTTTGAGTTCCTGTCAAAAGCTTTATGTTGTTCGATGACGGGCTACCTGTTGCCTTCTCCGACCCGTGTTGAAATAACAGAAAGTGTCTATAAAAATAACAGAGTGAATTCTAGCGTTGAATATGAATCACGTAAAGCGCTACCAAAACAGTAATCGGTGTGTTTATTGGGAAATAGCGACGCGCTGTGGCCTAACTAAAGATATTAGACATGCGTTGCTAAGAATGAGTTCATTGTCTTAGCGTAGCAGCAAACTCATTCATTTGAGGGAACCTGTCATTTATTATACGTTATCTCATGAAAAAGCAAAAGTTATCTGTAGTATGTGCCTGTGTATTGATCTTGGTAATTAGACACAAGAAAAAATATTTAAAAAAATCACCTGTCTTTTTTTTTGTCTAGGTTTGTATGTCCCTTTTAAGAAATCCTAAGGAACTTCTCAGTAAGAATGTAATACGATTGAAGTCACGTTAATCAATTTTTTAAAATGTATATAATGTTTATTCTCACCAAAATTTAAACGACATCATTTTGACAATCTTTGAAAAAAAGAAACAGGAATCACAGACCGTGATTCCTGTTTCTCTTTGAAAATTGAAGTTTATTACCAGCTAGACACTTACAAAGCAATATTATGCGGAGTCAAGCCAGGCGCAGGAACTTAAAGGCGGATTCTGGTAAATAAAATAGGATGGAACCTGTCTTTGCCGAGATTATCTCATTTCGTGACGTCATAATAATCCAAAAGGAGATCGAGAGAGAAGATGACGTTGGGGTGCCGGTAATGGCCACCCCATGCCATCTGCCCGATGAAGGGGCTTTTATTGTCTCCTTACATATAAGAAAACCTTTGACTCATGAGTGGTTGGAGTCCCTGTTCCAATCACTCATGTCAAAGTCAAAGGTTTTCTTTTCCTCAAATGAGTCCCCTCAAACTGTCTTTGTTTAGTGCCATGAGGTTTTAAGAGTGACAGCTCAAAGTGTTGAGATGTGTTTTGGCAAGTGTGAGGAGGGTACCGGTGTGTTTCGTACGGATCTCGATATTCTATAATTCATAGGGGTAGGCCACCAGAGGAGTTTTAGTGAGTGGAAATCTCATATATAAGGCTGCATCTTTATTGCAGTTAGGTGTCTTTGACCTCGTCAACAAAAGAAAAGAAAGGCGCAGGAAAGTATTTTTTATCCCAATCGAACCGAGAGGTGTTCTAAATTTAGCGTGTGTATTGGTGTCTGTATGTCTGCTGTGGTATTGCAGTTACAAGCAGTTGACATGATCGAGAGTATTCTTAGCTATGAATCAATAAGATCATCGATATCTTTTCTAGTACATGAAAATAATTTTGGGTTGTGGTTTAAGTTTAAGTTTCAGCTGGTAGTAACTCTGCCTTCTGAACTGAGGGTTGTGGGTTTCATTTCCACCCAGGACAAACATTTGTGTGATGAAAATCAATGTTTGGTCTGTGTCTGGGTGTTATATTGTATTCTATGATGTATTTACAAACAAAAAGTATCTAAGTATTCTAAGTATATCAGTTATCTGGTTCCCATAGTACAAGCTTTGCTTATTTTGGAGCTAGACGGCGCTGTGTGAAATGTCCACAAATATTTATTATCACCTCAGCTAATTGCAGTAACTACTGAATTTTACTTTATAGCTATTAAGTTTAGGTAGTATATATTCAGTCATAAACGCAAAACTAAGCATAAATCATTGGTATATGCACTTTTAAGTGCTCGTTTAGATTGGTTTTTCCTATTTGATTCTGAAGTAGATAAAGTACTTTACGATGTTTTTCATGTTTGCGAACATAACGTTTGTGAAAGGGGTCAACCATAAAAGCAAAACAAGTACTGCTAGGGATATAAAAGCAATCACGAAACATATGAATGCCACCGTACGTAGCTTCACGAGGAAATCCTCATAAATCTATAAGAACCTTCTGGAAGCTGTATGAATCAACAAAACACTCGACACGACCCGCTGTAGCTTGCGTTGGATCATATCTAGTACAAGATCCGACGGCGGCTTTACTACTAGGTGCCCGCGGTAATACACATACAGCTAAAGAGTGAGATCGACTTCGTAAATTGTCGTCTCTGTCACGCAATACATTATGTGACGTGTTGTCCTTCTAGTGCTTTATGTATGCCACTATCTCTTGTCGGTACCTGTACATTCCATACTCAAATTTTCGTATAAAAGCGGACTAAACAAAAGCAAGTCAATATAGATTTTTCATAATAATTCTTCATTTTTCAGCTACTCGCGTAAAAGTTTGATTGCAATGCAACAGGCGAAATTTAATTACTAATTTGAAAATGTCCTTGTGTCATAAGGCTTTTATAGTTGTTAATGCAATAGTTATTAGGATTTCCAAGTTTTGTTATTATTATATTATATATTCACAAAATTATCTTTTTCATATACACTTTTGTGTATCTTCTAACAGAAGTCACCTAGAAATTTACGATGTTCACGATCTTTGCATAATTTGTTTAATAGTGTTCCACTAATCACCAAGTAATTGGCTAATTTCATCAATTAACTGAATTTAATTTAGAGTACTACACGCGCTTAGTAATTACTTTGATATTATTCAGTATGCCTCGAGTGTCACCGCACAATAGTCGTTATCGGATAGAATTAGTGTTTAATTAATTCTCGAGGTGGGATCTTAGACTTGCTCGCTTTTACGCTCTCTATAGAAAATAGAAACGTTCTTATAGCGGAGTTCACAAATTGCATGGCTATACCTACACTCAAGGAAAATGTGCTGGTTTTTTAAGCATTTACAGATTATTGTGAAGCAGTGTATTTAAAATAAAATAAAAAGCAGTGTATTTTAATCGGCTTAAAAAAAAGAGGGGGTTCTCAATTAGACTGTATTTTTTAATATTTGTTACCTCTCGAACTTTTGACTGAGTGAACCGATTTTAATGATACATTTTTTATTTGATAGCTGGTGCTTCCCGCATGGTTTCATTCCAATTTGGTACAGTTCTGACAATGGAATCCATGATAAAACCACGTAAGTCTGAAGTGTTTTTACGCTTTGCATTTGTTCCTTGTTAATAGGGGAGTCGGTTAAAAAGAAATCTTACTACGTAGGTATAACAATGATTTTCATGTCACTTTAAAGAAAAGTTGAAATAAATTATTGTTGATCATAGATCATACGTAGTTAAACATACGAGTAGATATATTTAAATTTTTGATAAAATTGTTGTTAGTAGTCTAGACGTGAGGACCTTTAATTGACTTCCAAATGCATAACATGATTCTACGATGTAAGAAAAGCTGTTGGTCTTCCCAAAAATAAATAAATAAATAGTACAACATTGTAGTTATAGTTAGCAATCCACCCTGATGTATGTAGAGCCGAGTGTTCTCTAAATTCGAGTCTCACTTAAGTCCTTTTATGGCGCAAAGAACTCGCATCATAATTGCAGTAACAAAGATCCGCTAGCTAATCTTTTTTGTGGTGTATCGAGCTGCATACTAAAACCCAACTAAAATACTATAACCACGAAAAAATCTACGTACGCTTTTGTAACAAAACACAAATAAATGTTTCATCTCGCTCGTCGGGGTCACGAAATAGCGCGATTAATTCTCATTTACTGAAGAATGATTACAGACGATTGTAAATGTTCGCTGTATGTAATTTAATTATCTTGATGAAAATTACGTCTGCCACAAAACAAGGAATTCCTCGAAATGAAAACTAAGACGGATTAAAAGTTTAATAGTACCTAATTTCAGTAACAACACATTTTGTGACTGTAATTGAAGGGTTGAGAATAAAAAGGGTTTAACTGTTAAATTGATAGTTTCGAGAAAATTGACTTTAGACTTCAACGGCTTCATTTTAATGTAGAGTGCTTATTAGGTAATAATAAAGTTTCAGTTGTTTGAAATATATTATATAATGTTTTTATGCTAAGTGAACTGTATTTCTGTGTCAAATAACTCGTTTTTAGACTGACAATCTCGATATTTAAGCCTCATTTCGGTATTTTGAGAATGTTATGTTGTAGATAATTTCACGCTGAATCCAACGATACCCATAAGTCATTTTGTGAAAAAAATCAGTTAAACCCTTTTTGATCTCATCCCTTCAATTATGATATTGATCGTGGGTACTATGAGTGCCCAAAAGCCCCTTGAGCTAGGCTTGAGAGTTTTCTTTAATAAAAATTAATGGTTCATCAGAGAGCGCCCTAGTTGATGCGACGCGTGACCAGAATGCTGGCACTCAAAGTATCAGCATTGCAATTCAACGAAGCAATGCTGCCAGCATGTTGGGTATGCTACGTACTACGTACGTTGTAGGTAGTATGTATCCACTACCTATTTGATTTGGCTGGCAACTTCAAATAGACGAGCGGGTAGCGCATATAATTTTTTTTTCGCTTTTGAGTGCCTATTTGTGGTTTAGAAGTCGGCTTAATTTAAAAAATAATAATTTATGTTAATTTCAATCTCAGCTATTCATATAATATATTAGAAGCTAGAGCTGTTTTTAATAGACATTTATACGTTACAAAACTAAAAGATTCATATTTCTAAGATTCCTCAAAATCGAATCGGTATCTAATAATAATAGTCAGACAATTGTCTCGAAACCCATGCATGTTGTATTACACGACTGTACAATCCAGTAATAAGTTGGAAGCTGAGATGTGACAACTTTCCAAGTTTCCAGAAGCTCGAATCACTTAAACCAACCTGTGGCGGCTGCAGCTAACAAGATCAGTAAAGTTGTGGTAATAGAATATCGGACTACATACATAATGCAAAAGGAAACTAGAGCTAAAAACTTTCTCGTTGTTATGATATTTATTATTTTCTTCGAGAAAATGCATCTGTAGGATTATTTTTATTATAGCGAAATCATTCTTTCTTGTTTTTCTTATTGGAAAGTGGCTAATCAGTGGCTAAACAAAATCCCTATTCTTAGAAGTAGAGTTTTTTGTAATAATAAAGCCAAACGATCACATACATAAATCCTATTATCCAGGAACTACGAGGACCATCGTCCCACAACACCTAGACAGACAAGTATTGGGGCTTTTTTGTGCACAAATAATTGTTGCGGAAATCGAACCCGCCGCCTCCAGGCTTAAGTGGACCTGCTCAACCACCACACCATAGAGGCATCGATTATTTCTGTTGCTATTAGTAACATTTTGAATCGTAAAGGTTGAAGCAGACAGACTGTGCAGTAGACTGCAGTCATCGGTGCGATCATCGCAGACGTGTAAATCGCATCACAGACTCTGCTCAGCCCATGGGATTTTTTGTTGCTTTTCAGTATTAATTTATTTTTTCTGTAGTACGGCTACCGGTTTATTTGACCTTCCGTTTACAACCACCATTATTTCCATCAGTTCTTTTTCACGCACATATACTAATATCAAAGAAGGGCTTATCCGATTTAAGGAGTACATAAAAGTATTAGGGCCCATCAAATATTATTTGCTACACTAACTGAACAAAGAATAATACTTCTATTGTGCGGATTTACATCAAAAATATACACGTACGAGTAGATACGTGGTTAGGAACAACGCTATTTAGTTTGAAAAGTAAATAAATGTAAATAATTTTCGTTGAGTATCAAGAGTTATGTTGTACATCTTCACTAACCTTCCTGGAATTACGTTGTTAGAACCAATAATATCACTTCCGCTTCGTCCGCAAAACGGAGTTTGCAGCTTACACAGGAGCTGGGTTTTGCTCGTAACAAAAGTTCTGAAAATCCCATTTGGTCTACACGATATAAGCTAAAGTAAGATACTTTACTACTGTATAATCTCACATCCGCTATACTGTTGACAAATGGTGGAAGTGGGGAAACGCCATATTCCTTATTATTCGTGAAGGTTGTTTTTTAATATCTATGGGAGGTTAGCTAGAACGGTCGCTACGTTCCATAGGGTCCATTCTTCCAATGGACGTAGTCTTCTCGATCCTCTTATCCTGACAACGGCCTAACCCGAGGGCTCACACTCCAGGCGTACCCTTGAGCTAGTAGTCTTAAGTGCATGCCAGCTCGCCCGATGACGCTGTAAAGGTTGGTAGAGAGCAACAAAATGAGACCGTTAAAAAAAAGTTGGGTAGTTTCTATGTCGTATAGTAAATTCTAGAACTCTGCGATAAAGTCATGGTAGGAAAAAATAACCGTGAAATTAGTCGTGGTAATCACTGACACCAGCAATGTCATAATAGTATAAGAACGTGATAGTTTTATATAATGTAAGCGTTTTTTGTTACCATTTGGCACCGAAACAGCTAGGTTTAACGTAAATAATCGATCATTGTATAAACTCGCGTACTATGGTCTTGACTATAGCTTACCTGAAATTTTATTTTTACCATCGAGAAAATTTACTGAGCTCGCGAAGACAATCAGACGAGAGCAAACACAAACCGAAGTGAGGCGAAATTCAAACATTTGTCTGCAAAAATTAACAGACTGATTTTATTAATTTTCTTTTATGTTTTTAGACTGAAAGCATTTATATTGATTAAACGGTCTTCGCGGATCTTCGGAACATTTTTTGAAGAGCTAAGTCAAAAGTATAACTTTCTGAAATAATCGTCAAATTCAGGAATTTACATTTCAGTGAAAACGAATACCAGACAGTAAAGAAAAATACGTTTGGACTAGCTTTATTTTTTAAATTAAATTTATATCTGGTTGACCTGAATTTCTATTGGAAATTTTCTAATACTTTTGTAATTGATTATTATTAAAATTAATAAATGTAAATTATTTTATTTAAAATTAATGAATTTTAATTATTTTAATGAAAATTAATTATTTATAATTTTAAATACTTTAATTAAAATTAATACATTTAAATTTTAATTAGTATTAATACATTTTAATTTAGTCCGTGATCATATCTAAAAATATTACTCCAAAAAAGATAACTTTAAATATATAGTAAAAAGCCTTAAAAGAACACAATTATTTGAGTAGGTGACAATACTAATTTAATGGTCTTATTTACTTACTTATTTCATTTTGGTAGCGCTAAGCTTTCTAGCAAAGATAATTAAATAGTATGATACAGTATATTATAAAACAGCATTCTTATTTACAATCCTTTTAGTGTATCATAAACTGCCTCCACATCATCAATCTATATCTTCGACCTATTTTAGATCATCAATTTTGTCTTATACCTCTTGGCCTTGCTTTTTTAGGTCTTGCCAAAATATTACATACAATCAGAACCTTCAATATCCGAATACGTTTCGTCTGTCTCCCAAAAAAATGTGAGGAGTAAATCAGCTTGACGTTGAATACTAACTCCCATTTAAGGTTACGGGTTGACCCGTAGATAAACTACTCAGAGCTAAGAATATATTTTCTCCTTTAGAGAGGTGAATATGTAAATGTGTTATTATCCATATGGACAAAACCGTGGGGAGCCGATAGATGCAAAAAGCAAGCGGCCGCTCAAAGAGGCGCTTTCTTGAGGATTTGAAGATTTGCTATCTTTTTTTTTTCCATCAAACTTGTCTAACATTTGACCACGCTCTCACCTGGTGGGATGTGACGATGCGATCGAAGGTGTAGCATGCTAGCCAAGTAAATACCTATTCACTCTTCTCTTAAACACGCCCTGGTCATATTTCGCCAGAAACACAGACGCTGGCAGGGCATTATATTCCTTAGCCGTTCTAATTAAGAACGTTGAATCAAATTACTTAGTACGACTGGGTAGTATTTCCACCACGAAGGATGGCGCTTAGCCGAGCGTCTTGTAGTCCGGTAGTGGAAAGGTGATGGGGGAATGAGATCATGCAGTTCTTGTGCGCATTCACCGTGGTGTAATCTGTAAAAGACCGACAGACTTGCCACCTTACGTGTGCTAGGCTCTAAAGCCTTTCACCAACCAAAGTATCGTCGTCAATGAGCTGTTTGGCACGCCGTTCAATCGAGTCAAGAGCCTCAAGCTTCAATCTTCAGTGACGATTCCAGGCTGTTGAAGATCAAGCGCGTGTGATCGTCAAAAGTCCGTATGAGCAGTTGTATTGCAGGGGATATGTATTGCACACAATATTCATTTAATTTAATTAGTTCTATACACTGCAGAAAGCTAAAAGTTAACGAGTTGTGTAATTTTCCCGTAGCGTAGCATATTTATTATATGTAGGTAATATTTTTTTTTTTTTGACCTGGCTAATACTGTTCGTCTCTACTGACTTTTACAGCGTTACTGGGCGGATACATATGTAATTATGTCACGCAGTATGAACCAAAGATAAGTTTGATTTTGAATTTAGATTTGTATTATGAACATCTCGTATCCATAGAAAAACGTAGAACAAAAAAATGTACATCTTTAGGTAGGTTTTCTAGGTGGTAGGACTTTGTTGCAAAGTTCGTCTAGGTAGGTACCACTGCTTTGCCAGTTATTCTGCCGCCAAGCAGTAGTGTGCAAGCACTACTGTGTTCCGGTTTGAAGGGCACTGTATCTAGTAAAATTACTGGCCAATTGAGACTTTATGATCTGATCTCACAGTCGAGTAATCTTATTGACAGACTGTGCTGATGTCTCAGGATGATGTGCGCAGTGCAGTGTCGTTTGAAACAAACTCTATATTTTAGGCTTCCGAGTGACACTGTTGTGTTATGGGCGGCCGTGGCGCTTAACATAAGGTAAACGACTAGCTCGTCAGATCATTCAACATAAAAAAAAAGGTAACATAAAATATATTTTGTTTAAATTGGACCATTTGTCACATCACTGAACTGCCTCAACGATTGCTATTAGTTTTCGTAGTAGTCATTTGACCACACACCATACATACATGGCCTTTTCTGATTTTTACAGACGATTTACGCATTTATTTACAACACATTCCTAAAACAGCCACGCATTTCATTATTAAAGTAACGAAAACCCGTAGGAACCGACAGGCCTAGCGGCGAAGTGAAGTGTCGTACCCTCGTACCCTTCTGCTCCATTAGCCAATGGTCTACAATCCATCATAACAAGGAAGTACTGCTGGCTCCACAAACCATGGCTGGTTTATTTTGTTGACAGCAGGAAACATAATTTCGTCATTAATATTTATATTATTGAATTCATAAACATAATTTTAAGTTTCATTTATTCTTGGTTAAGATTAAAGTATTATTTTATTTACTGTTAAACAGTTTTAGAAAAAAATGTCGATGAACACATAAAAAAAAACATACAGACGAACATAGTAACTCCTCATTTTTGGGAGTCGGTTAAAGAGACAAAGTTACCGTAAAGTTGAAAAACACTTACACACATTCTCACCCTCTTTATTGCTCTCTCTGTCTCTCTTCTCTTCCCACTTTTCCTCACTGTTGCATAAAACGTATTTTTTTTATATAAACACAAGTGGTTTCTGGCAAGTGGTGGCTATTAACTTCACGATCCTCCTCGCTTCGCTCGTCGTAAAGATACTAGTCTACTACGACAGCCATAACTTTGTAGTAGACTAGTATCTTAAGGGTATACATACATATTTAACTATTAAACTACCCGAAAACCTACTACTGCCTGATCAATTTGTTACATATATGTTCGATAAAAAAGGAAAGTTGGTTATTATGAAACTTAGGAGGATTGTAACTTTTTATTTAAAAAAATCTTAACATTAACAATTAAAACATAAAATACTAGCTTCTGCCCGCGGCTTCGCCCACGTGGTCTATAAGAAACGATGAAGAGATTTTTCATGGATAATTCAACCACCCGTTTACCTTCTTAGGGGTGGAATTTCGGAAAACCCTTTCTTAGTTACTTACACTTTACAAAGAAAGAACACACCCTCCAAATTTCAAGTCTCTGTGCGTTGATATATAAGTCAGTCAGTCAGTCAGGACTTAGAATTTTATATGTATAGATTATGAATTCCAACCCTATTACGAAAAATATTTTTTATAAATCAATACCATTATAAATTTTATCATTATTGTAGCTTTTTGACATCTGTACGATATAACAGTCATTGTAAAACAGTTTGGTTTCCTGTTAACCGGTCGTCATGACAATGGATGGTACACAAACGCAAACTAGGAGCCGAATGTAGAATATGTCCGCTTTTTAAAGGCATTCGTTCTAAGATGATAGGGAATATCTTACACCTTAATTGATTGCCCACCCTGCCCCTATATATAGAATAATTATTTACCTGGATAAATAAGCATTTATCTAGCTAAATCATTCCCGCTAGCTAGGCAAACACAGAGTGTGCGGGACAATACTTTCATATTTTAAATGCATGAAGCCATTTTTTACATAATATTTTTTTATATAAATAAAATGGCTTTATTATAATATTGTGTGATGTCTTATTTGAACAGGATATTTCTCTAATCTCCATGTGTGTAATAAACAAAATAACTCAAATTGATACAGATCAAAAGCTAGCCTATAAATTCCACGAGAGATTAGATAGTATACCTACAGATATCAAAAAGAAAGTTGTTTGTTTATAAGTCTGTAATATACCTACCAAGGACAACTAATACAAAAACAAACACATACCCATAGATATATGAATTCTGAGACAATAAAAGGTTTTTACCATTTGGCTGCGGAACTCTGAAAAGGTAAAAGCTTTCACTGCTCCCAAACTAGGTAATAACGTTTGACGCATCCTAAAATTGAGTTTACCCTCAATGTTTCATTTGGGCTGGATTTTATTACCTTTTCAGATTCTGACAAACTAATTTATGTCTTAACATTGGAAACGGAAAGCTTATTTTGAAACGATAAGCACATACTGATCCCATGAGATCGCAACAGGTATACGATACTAAACAAGAATTACGCATTCTGTACCGAAAATTCATCAACATCATTATGCATTTACTGCACTAAGAGTGTTGCCGTTCTTTTCATAATAGATCGAAATATAACAAGTGTGTTTTAGACCACACGATCGAAGTAAACTTCTTTAGTTTAGCTCCATCTATCGGCCGTTGTTTAATTTTAATGTAGCCATCTTGACAAATGTAAATTGTCATTTTACCGGACATACCAACATATTAATACCAATTTTTGACTTTGTTATGTTGACAATGGAGGTCTATGTGACCAACTTAAGCTTCCGTTCGCCTCACTACGCATTCACCAGCTTACTCTCCAAGTCAAGCGTGCGTAAAGAAGTTTTACTTCAAAAAGGTCCGTATCTGATAGATTTAGAACTTTTAAAATTAAATTTACTTGACTTTGACACAATTCTTTCTGTGTATTTGTACCATAACCTTAATTAGGACGTCTTCCTACTGTTATGTAGGAAGTGGGAATTAATTCACTAGAGCCTTAGCACAATAAACCGGACATTCCACAACATCCATTAAATTACAATCACTAGAAAATGTCTCGTCTACCATGCCGCACCAGAGTGGTGGATAACCTCTTCCTCCCAGTGAAGAGGGCTCGAGTCGTAGCAGAGGATAAGTATTGTGCTGTTGACGACTAAGTACCCTGATCGTCTCTACTTTTGTGGTAGCATCTAGTATTTGACTGCCATTTGAATAAATTGATGTATCCATTTAAATAATTTTTTGGTTATTGAAAAGAATCCGAAAATGGTGGTTGTGATTATTTTTTACCATAGCCCGTGTATTTTTGGATTTTAAAATGTAATAAGGGTGGATAAATATCCGTTAAGTGTTAGTGAATATGCACGAGCGTTGGCAAATGGTTCCAAGTTTTAAAACCATGCCTGTTCGTTTTCTTTTCAAAGCTTTCTAGAGCCTTCAGTAAAATATCCACCATTTTTTTTTTACATTTTGACTTTGACGAAATAAGACTTTCACATGTCATAACCATACAAAAATTCCTTACTTGACATTGACAGAATTATCGCTAAAAAGCAAAAAAAAAAAGAAAGCTATGGGGTTTTGGCGGGAAAGCGAAAAAAATTACGTCACCGCATCGTATTATTTTCCAAAACTTGTGTTATTTTCAGTGTTAGTGCATAAAATTGGTGGCATTTTATTCGTTAAGTGCTGGATTACAGGCGTGAGTGTGGGAAAATGGTATAATGATGGTGAAACGTTTCTTTTCATGTTGTTTCCAAAACTCCATAGAAGCTTCAAGTAAAGTTGCCACCACTTTACTACGAGTATGACTTTGACTAGACTGACATGACTATGACTTGACTTGATGACTTCGACTGTGACTTGACACATATTTGCGTGAAATATCGATAACTTGATAAATTATCAATTACTTGACACTGGCTAAATACACAAAAGTGTGGAGCCAAATCTAAAAAAAGAAAGCTATTAAACAAAGGAGAAGAAGAAGAAATATTTTATTCCATTATTTATTTCATCTTTTGTCATCTTTCAAACTCTAAACTCTTACTGAAAATACAGACAGAAAGAAAAAAGAAAAACATTGGACCAACCGATAAGCCTAATGGGATTTATTTTCCCAGTAGTCTTACTTATAAGACTACGTGGTAATACTACTGGGAACGGCTTCAATTTTCATCCTATTCGTCATTGCTACCGAGCTCTGACATTAAGTCGATTGTCGTTGCTTCCTCATTTTAAGTGAATTACTACAAATATACATTTATTATGTAAAGATATAGAGGCTCTGATTAGACGCTATTGTAAAGGGGTGTTCTAACAAAGGCATGTACCCTCGGGGTAATCTTTGGTTAATTGTTTCATGTAGGTAACCATTAATTAAGTGGCTGATTGTTCGGAGCACATGTTTTTAGCTAAGCAATACAAAGGCTTTTCGTTGAGGAGTTTTAAAAACACCGCTCAATACATCATATTTTCTAATCGTCTTTCAATGGCAAACTAATTCAAATTTACGTATTTTTAAGCAAGGATATATAATGATTGGTTCTGTTGAATTGTGGAAACAAAAAACTTCCAAAGGTTCAATGATTGTTCAAATCTAATCGTGTGCCAATTTATTTCTTTGTAATAATCTCCGAGTTTAATTAGTGAATCGTAAAGTTACGTTTTAAGCCCTAATTCTATCTATATTAATGAGTATGGTATGTGATAAGTAGCCCATGTGTCTTTCCAGTCAATGCACTCTGATTTGGATACTATTGGCCCTGTACATAAAGGTTATTTTTCATAATATATAATGTTACGTACAGAATTTGCCCTCATTCTTAGAACGGTAAATGAAAACAACTCTTTGGTAGGAAGTAAGTCAATAGGCATTTAGAAACTAACTCGCGTCATACAGAACATTTGCCAATCACTGTGTCAACCGATCATATTCAACAAATATCAAAGTCTCCACGTCTGGGTCTCAAAAAAAAGTTTAGCCAAACTTCGTTAATTCACGTTATAATGAAGACCTACCTAAATAACATATTTGTTCATGTCTTAGACTAGACGAAAAAAGCAGTCGCTTTAAAGTAGTACGAATGAATAGCCTACCTACCTTTTCTAACTAAATAAAATAGCGTGCTTTTTAATAGATCCTATTTTGCCGCATTTGACGGATGGCGAATTTTAGTATTTGATATTCAATTTTGGCTCCATTTTCTAGATCTAAGCATGCAGTCTATGTATTGGACTCTAGCTAGTCTGAGCACGTATAGTGTACAAAGGTCGCAGCATGAACTTTAACAATGAACCAGCGCCGAAGTCTCATGAGACCGAACACGCGCGTTCAACCGTACAACTGTGTTAGTAGTTTGCGATACATGGATTTAGTAAAACATTTTGTCGGAACTTGATTTCTTTCGATTTTCAATTGTTGTTTCTTTCGATATCCAGTTGTTGGTGGTTATAGGTTTTGTTACACTTATTATTTTGAAATGAAATGCCCTCTAAAAAATTAAGTACATTTTCTGTACAATTTTTTGTATTATATAATTTTTGTATTCGCCGTTGTCTCGCATTAAGCTACTTAAAAATACAAGAATTTTTAAGAACTAATAAAAAAATGTTAAGAACATTTTTTGAATTAAGAATAAGGACTATACGATATCTTAGTAACTATTGTCTAATTTGAACTACAAATGAGATTAGACTAAAAAAAAATTACTGTCACCGAGACCTAGTTGGTAGTAGCGCTCAGTTGTAAATATAATCACTTAACTGTAAGGTAACAGCAGTAAAAAAATTCTTACTTTACTGTGTAGTCTAAGTAGTACGTTACGAGATAAAGTCAAAGTCAAAGTCAAAGTCAAAAGATTTATTGCAAATAGGCTAATTTTAGCACTTTTACAACACGATATACAAACATTCATGTCAATGTCTACGTGCGGAGTTAATAAAACAAAACTAAAACAGTAAAAATAATCCAATCAATCCATTCCATAAGAATGAATGTATTTTCAATTAAGTTTGTGGCAAACGTATATAGCTGTCTACCTTCATTTGTTCGTAAGCATTGTAAGTACGTAGGATGGTAGAAACCGTAAAAACCTAGTTATAAAAGATTACGATCGGTTTCAGCATAAAACCTAAGTAAAACCAGCTCTAATCTCGTACTAAGCTCATTATACCATTAAATGTTTAATTAATAATGCCCACCGGTTTTATGCATGGTTTATATTTCCTTTTATATGCTGGCATTACCGTCGCGTCGTATATCTGCCGCGGTTAATAAAACCCGCCGATGACTATTAACTGTAATGTTTTTATTAATAGACTTATGTTTTTATGCTTTTGTTTTTAAAGTAACAGTTTTTTACGCACGCTTGACTTGAAGAGTAAGCTGGTACATGCGAGGCGAACAGAAGTTGAAAATGGTTCACGTAGATTACTATTGTCAACTTAACAAAGTAAAAAAATTGTATTTTTATGTTAGTATATCCGGTAAAATTACAATTTACAATTGTAAAGATGCTGATGCTACCATTAACATTAAACAAAGAAAAAACAAAGATATACCGGTGGATAGATGGAGCTAAACTAAAGAAGTTCTACTTCAGTCGTGTGGTTTAAAGCACACTCGTTTTTTTAGATACTTTTATTATGTTTGCGTTTGACTATATCTCTCTTGATGATAAGCGATGATGAGGAAATATCGATGACGGGAGTGAGTTCCGTTCACTAGCCGTTCGCACGATAAAGAAAACTCTATTACAATTGAACTGTGTTTTATTTTTAGCGTTTTCACTAACTTAAACTTGCTTCTTAAGTTTTATTTTTCAAGGAAAACGTGTGGTACCTTTTTCAATTGCGGGCTTCCGAATCCTAAACCTTGAAATTGACAGATTAGTCGATAAACTGAGCTTTGCTTTTTAAAAGTACAATTTTTAGATATTTTAGAATTTATGAATTTTTATTTAGTTAAATTTCTTTTTATTGTGTAATTATACTTATAAGCTTTTTTGTTTTGTATTTCGGTATCTTAATTTAGTGTCATGTAAGGTTATCTTGGTGTCAATAAAGATTTTATCCGTTTTTATTATTATTTTTTTATTTTTACTAGGTGGTAGGACTTTATTGCAAAGTTCGTCTAGGTAGGTACCACCGCTTTGCCAGTTATTCTGCCGCCAAGCAGTAGAGCACAAGCACTACTGTGTTGCGGTTTGAAGGGCACTGTAGCTAATGAAATTACTGGGCAAATGAGACTTTATAATCTGATCTCACAGTTTAGTAATCTTATTACAAGATTGTGCTGATGTCTCAGGATGACGTGCGCAGTGCAGTGTCACGCGAAACTCTATACTTTAGAGTTCCGAGTGACACTGCAGCTGATATGGGCCGCCGTGTCGTTTAACATCAGGCGAACGGCTAGCTCGTCACGTCATTTCTTAATATAAAAAAAATATATTATTCTTTTATTCAGAGCTTATTTATTTTTTTATGCTTTTTTATTTTTTATAGTTTTTTAGCTTATTTTTTATTTTTTTTAGGTTTTTTTTTAGTTTTTTTAATCTTCTATAACAATAAAAGTATCATCGACGACTGAATATTACTCGTATATTTAGACACTGTCCACGGGCCCCGAGCTCTACGGAATCGGACGTGACGGTCCGATTTAATAACTTTTGTTTCATTGATCACGTTCTTTCTATTTTGTGTGGAAAAATATATTCACGTTCTGGAGTAATAACTTCGGGTTAAGCCACTCTTATAAAAGTTAAGCTCTCTTGGAAATACTTAGAATTATTTTTGTAAAAACTCAAACTTTATATGTCTGTGGTTGTTATTTTTTCTGAATTATTTTTATTCTAGCTGTGCTCTCTAAGCCTTCGATATTCATTGATATGACATGAAGCTTATATAGTCTATTTCACATACATATGTATGACAACCTCTGCAGTGTGGTGGTTGAGCAGGTCGGCTCATAACCCGGAGGCGGTGAGTTTGATTCCCGCGGCAGGACAAGTATTTGCGCACAGAAAAAAACAAAGTACAAGCTTCACATTAGGTGTCAAATGTCATATTTTATTTATATTTTTTTTTTATTTCATCATTTCTTTACATAACATACCCTTACGCCGTTTAAGTAAAACACCGTTCTCTAGCTGCAATGGTTTGGGTTCTACGTGCTTGGTCTTTTATGATTATAGAAGGTTTTGAGAATTAATATTTATAAGTTTGAATGGGTTTGCTTATAACTACACATTGCACGATCACCGAGAAAAAACAAAAGTCATAATCCTTCCAACAGATTTTTAAAAGAGAAGGTTCTAAATTCTCTATATGAGTTTGATTTTTAAATGGAAACAACTGGAAAAAATATATGCACGATAATGTCATCCAGATATTTCTCAGTATGACATTATGACGATTGAAGTCGGTTTAACGTTATTTTATAAAATTATGATTGTATATGGTTTTTTTGTTTTTTGTTTCGGCTCTACACTTTTGTGTATTTACCCAGTGTCAAGTAATTGATAATTTTTTTAATGTTACATAAATATATTTATATATTATGTGTCAAGTTAAGTCACAGTCCAAATCATCAAGTCAAGTGATAGTCTAGTTTAAGTCATACTCCTAGTAAAGTGGTGGCAACTTTACCAGAAGCTTCTATGAAATTTCGGAAATAATACGAAACGTTTCACCATCATTATACCACTTTCCACAATCATGCCTGTAATCCAGAACTTAGCAAATAAAACGTCACCAATTTTATGCACTAACACTGAAAATAACCCAAGTTTTGGAAAATAATACAATGCGGTGACGCAATCTTTCTCGTTTTCCCACCAAAAAACAATGATAATATTTAATTATGATAGTGTAAACTATTTGTATAGGTATATTTTCTGGTGTGTTAAGGTTCGTTAATCTCGTAGAGCAGCCACTCATGCCGTGACTTGCAGCCTTTGAGGGTGTGTTATAAACCACCGGCTCCATTTAACTTTGATGCGGGTGCCGATTTCGGTTTACTTTGCCGCACTTAATGAGCTTAGTTCAATTAAAGTCACGTTAACATACTTATCACCATCAAACTGTTTAAATTTAGAACGAGGGTTATATTGTTATTAATGTGCATGTGAATTAGAATAGAAAACAAAAGAAAACGTTCACTAGGTGGTAGGACTTTTCTGCAAAGTTCGTCTAGGTAGGTACCACCGCTTAGCCAGTTATTCTGCCGCCAAGCAGTAGTGCGCAAGCACTACTGTGTTCCGGTTTGAAGGGCACTGTCGCTAGTGAAATTACTGGGCAAGTGAGACTTTATGACCTGATCTCACAGTCTAGTAATCTTGTTACTAGATTGTGTTGATGTCTCAGGATGACGTGCGCAGTGCAGTGTCACGCGAAACTCTATACTTTAGAGTTCCGAGTGACACTGCAACTGATATGGGCAGCCGTGTCGCTTAACATCATTCGAACGGTTAGCTCGTCGCGTCATCCCTTAACATAAAAAAAAAACGTCAAATATGTTTTTTTTTTTAAATATAGTCACTGTTGGTTTGGCTATCAAGCTCAGATGCTAAATTAGCTGAATCCAGTCCACATGCTGCCAATTTAAGCTATATGCTTAGCACCAGGCAATTATGTGGCCACAAGATATCTTGTCCATTCTAAAATGTTGGACAGTAAGCGATTATTCCAATTCCATTACAAAGTTTTTCGGTACAATGTCATTATCCGGACAGCTTTCAGACGTTTCCTAATATTTATATCTTAATGCATATAATTGGAGAAGGTGGTGAAATGTTTTGCATCTATCAACTTTCGCAACTTACTAAATTTGCACCACTAGCTTACAAAAAGGAAATATACCTGTACTTAATAGAATGCATTAGATTGGATTTTTATTTCCATTATTTTTCCTATGCAATACGTTCATGTATCAAAAATGAGTATCAACACTTTTAAAATTTTAATTTTTTTATCTATAGAATTTAGAGTTTTGAAATAAAAACATTTTTTTGGAATTTTTATCAATTTCCTTTGAGACTATATAAAAGAATAAAATAATGTATAGTCCTTTTGGACTACATTAGTGCATTTAGATGGCGATTTCTGAACACAGTGGAAACAGTATAAGGGCCTTTTCGGGTACTAGTACACCTGGGTCTGCCATTACCAGGTCTCCTGAAATCGTTTCCAGTTTCTTCGTATCTTCGCTTCACCTTCTGGAACGTTCGTGACGTCACTCCCACCACTCTTGTAGTACGACACATACTGATGACTCGTTTTTTTTTTTTTTTTTTTTTTTTATGTTATTGAATGATGTGACGAGCTAGTCG
This sequence comes from Ennomos fuscantarius, assembly GCA_905220475.3. Taxonomy (NCBI): domain Eukaryota; kingdom Metazoa; phylum Arthropoda; class Insecta; order Lepidoptera; family Geometridae; genus Ennomos; species Ennomos fuscantarius. The sequence continues at coordinate 4,478,138 of HG992026.1, read as the reverse complement.
TTCACCTGATGTTAAGCGCCACGGCCGCCTATAACAGAACAGTGTCACTTGGAACCCTAAAACATAGAGTTTCAAGCGACACTGCACTACGCACATCATCCTGAGACATCAGAACAGTCTGGTAATAAGATTACTCGACTGTGAGATCAGATCATAAAGTCTCAATTGCCCAGTAATTTTACTAGCTACAGTGCCCTTCAAACCGGAACACAGTAGTGCTTGCACACTACTGCTTGGCGGCAGAATAACTGGCAAAGCGGTGGTACCTACCTAGACGAACTTTGCAACTAAGTCCTACCACCTAGTACCACCTAGTTCCAGAAAAGTCATGATCCTAGCACATTCTTCAGGTGAAAAAGACATGATAAATTAGTTTATGTGCTGTTGTCTAACTTAGCTTTTGTAACAAGACTCATCGTACAAAGTTTTTTTTAAACAAACGTAGAAACAAAAAATGAATGGTAAAATTATAATTTGAAATAAATTGTTTTTGATTTTAAAGTTTTTAAAGAAGGTTTCCAACTATGAAGTTTTCATGTACAAAATTTAACTCTTTTTCTAGTCCTTTTTGTTTCGAAAGTATGTCTTGTGTATTTAAAAAGTTATTGCAACTTTAAAAGTGTGATACTTGTTTTTTGCAGGCTTGTGTATATATAATGTAGAAATGTGGTGGCAGGTCACACCGTAGGAATAATCATCGTGTCACGGTGCGCTCGCCAGCGTCGACGTTTAGTTTTACCTGCGAATTAAATTTTCCTGCGGCAGACATAAGGTAGATTTCGTGAATATTTTTATCTGTTCTATAAATAAATGTAAATAAAATAACATTTAATACCTCAATATGGTAATTATGAATTTACAATATAATTACATAATTATGATAGTGAAATATTAAAATATTTAATAGAGATGACTCTGTTGTTATAGAACATAATAAGAAATTGACAGTCTCTGTGGTGTGGTGGTTGAGTAGGTTGGCTCATAGCCCGGAGGTGGCACGTTCGATTCCCGCGGCAGGATAAGTATTTATGCTCAGAAAAAAAGTACTTGTTTTGTGTCTGGGTATTGTGCGACTATGGTCCTCTTCGTTTCTGGGTCCCTAGATACAGATAATTCTAGTAAGGGTCCAGGATCTATGTATATACGTGATCGTTAGGCGTTATTATTATTTATAATAATTATGCTAATGAGTAACAAAATAACATTTCTATTTAAGACTACTTGCGCGCTACGGTTTTACAATATTACACAATATATGCAACCGTTGATAATGATAAAATCTATAAATTTTGATGATGATAAAGATTTGACAGCTTGGGTTTGAAATTTAAAATATTTTCCTAGGACGTCTCACGTCGTTACAAAAACCCGTTAAATATCAAGTCCCTCGTAGTTTGGACTATACGTGTATCAGGGTCATGTGGTTCCGGCGGTGTGTGTATAGGACCATCTCATCTTTTCCCGTGGGTGCCATGAGAGCTGGGTATGTGAATATCAAGGGAATGATCAGCAGCATTTTATTTAGTATATTAAAATATTCTGCGATCACTAAGCCGCTTACCAAGCGTGGTGACTATTGCAAATGACCCTATGATAAGCGTTCAAAGGACAAACCGGGTAAATATAGTAAACGAAATCTACCTTTCACCAAAGCCTCTTTTTTTTACTTTTATCGGATCTGGATCACTACTATTTATATATATATAGCTTGATGGTGGATGCAAGGAAATGCAATAGGTACTGCACTGAACAACCAACGTTTTTGCACAGAATTAAAATAAAATATTAATGAAATTATTTATGACTCAAGAACGACTGAACCGATTGGGCTGAAAATTGGTGGGTAGGTGGCTTTAGAACTAGAGGAGACGGACATAAGATACTTTTTATTCTGTTCAACCGCGTTTTACTAATTCACCTGTCCGAAGCCAGGGCGTATCAACTAGTCATGTATAAAACCATTTTCATACATGATATATTTACTATATTTGGTGTAGTTTTGACAAATATAAAATTTACAAAACATGGTTAAAATTTTTAGTGACATAGTAGCGCTCTCGTCTAAATTTCAAACGTCCAAAGCATGTTCAAAATTTTTAGTGACAAAGTAGCGTTCATAGCGTGGCTCGACTAGCTGTTCTTTACTGGTCGGTAAGGTTAGGCAGCATTCACTGTTGTCTAATTGGATGGGTGATAACAAAAATTGATATATGCAACTGAGGATACTATGCTGTAGAGGGAATTTTAAGGTGTCGGCCGCAGCTATTGTCGTAAGACTGTCAGAAAGTCATTAAGCTAAGTCAGAAATCTACGGGTGGCTTAAAAATTCTTACACCGGCTGACCACTTCATGACATTTCTCAGACTTACCTACACGAAAACAAATGAATGTTAACGTGGGACTAAAATATTTATTAGAATATTTACAAAGGATAACAGATGGCGTGTCCACTCTAGTTTGTTTGTAAAGATAAAAATGTTGACCGGGTTTATTTTATTTTATTAATATTTGCGTAGTTCGTAATGTGTTTAACACATATCTTTTTACACAAAACTTTAAGACTGAATCACTGCAAGTGGACTGCACGTAGCTGCTTTGCCTCTACACTTTGAAAACAAATATTCGTAGCATTCCCGTAGAACTTTACACAGCTTAGACGTGTCGTAGCAGCTTGTCGTAGTAAACCGTAGCACTTTTGTAATCGTAGCCTGCGTGCCTGTGACGGAACTACGTTGTTTTATGTGCACCAATGATGTAGCCATTTGTTCAACTAAGTGCAAAGATGATTAAAAGTGACTCTTAAGTCTACGTACATCCACTTATACATGATTGTATTTTCGCAGGAGCTAATCACCGGAAATTAAAAATAAATAAATCAGAATTTGAAAATTCTATGACTGAAACTCGTCACTAACTGCTGCTATCTGCAGCAGCAGTACATTAAAACCACTACATTAAATTCTGCCGACTACATGCAGCAGCTACAGATGCTGTCTGATGAACTTGTGTACCTTTAACTTGCTCTTGCGATACTTGTGGTCATATTTTCATACTGGGACTACACTAGTTGTATATGCTATGAGATAGAAAAAAGTTTTTTTTTTACGTTTGTATCCGAATAAATTTACCTGCAAACAGACGCATGGATTAATTTCAAAGGTATCCTTTGACAGTCCGAATACCTTTCAGACGGGGCTAATAAAAGGTCGGTGCGACGGCTGTATTTTGCTTACAAAGGCCCCCCGTAGAGGTAAATGATTTGATAGCATTCATTACCATTTTACATGATCTCTGAAAGTGATTTGTTTTTAATTCCTTCAGGTAATAGGGTAGGACTTTTATTTAGTTTAGACAATACCTCATCAGTCCCTCTGCCGTTGTAGATGTCCATAAGTGACGGTGAAAACTTATCACCGGGTACACCGGGTATTAAAAAAAATCTTAGAAATGCCAAGCCCGGTGTTAGATATAGCGTCACAGGATATATTAAAATATCCACAGACCATATTACTGTCGGTGGATAATCCACTGATAATATTACTGTCAGTGGATAACCCACTGTCAATATTACTGTCGGTGGATAATCCACTGATAATATTACTGTCGGTGGGTAATCCACTGACAATATTACTGTTGGTAGATAACCTACTTCTATAACGTACGCCAATGAAAAAACGATTCTGACGAAAGCAATCGTGTATTAGATTCCTACCTCCACCTTTGTATATAAATGTAATTGAAATGATGCGCCGATAGGTATGCCTTCATTTAAAAAACTTTTCTTTAATGAAATACAACGTATATCACATCACACTAATATTATAAAGCGAAAGTTTGTATGTATGTGTGTGTGTGTGTATGTTTGTTACTCCTTCACTCTGAAACGGCTGAATAGATTTGGATGAAATTCGGTACCAAGACAGCTTATACACTGAATTAACAGGCTACATTTTATCCCGGAAAAATTAAGTGCTCCCGTGGGTTGAGCAAATAAAAAAAGTACTTTTTATCCACGGGTGAAACCGTGGGGTGCAACTAGTGTTATATAATCTGATGCTAAGTATATGCCTCTCCCAAAGTATGCCATTGAACCTCGGCTGTTCTGAGGCGTCTCATTTAACTGATACCACTTACCGCACGACCTTACTCCACCTAGTCAGAGCACATCTACGCTAGTCAATACTGAAATGAAATTCAATTAATTTTTCGCTCTTATTCAATTATTTTCAATACTATTGCACGATTCATCTGCATGCTTTCGTATGCAAAATCTGAGCCTTTGTTACTACGTAATCCCAATCAACTATCACGGCAGTCAAAGGCTGTTCAAACAAAGGTCCGGTTGGATGCCATACGTCACTCATGTCACAGCTAGGGCACACGATAGCGAGAAATAAGACAAAAGGTTCTTGTTTTGATATCAACTGCAGCTGTGGCATTATAATAGAGACCTACTTCTATGGACCTATGCGGTTTAATACCTAACGTTGTGATTTATACCTGTCTATTTTTTATATAATCTAAATATATATATCTCAAAGGTGACTGACTGATTGACTGACTGACATAGTGATCTATCAACGCACAGCCCAAACCACTGGACGGACCGGGCTGAAATTTTGCATGCAGGTAGATGTTATAACGTAGGCATCCGCTAAGAAAGGATTTTTCAAAATTCCAACATTAAGAGGGTGAAATGGATGGTTGAATTATTTTCCCATAGGCCACGCCGCGGGTGAAGCTGCGGGCAGAAGCTCGTATAAAATAAAGTTAAAACCACTAACTTAGAGATGGATTTAATATCTAAGATTATGATAATAAAATTACGTCAAGTGGAAGCTCATATAATTATATTTAGCTATCTCTATCTATATGTCTGTGAAGACAACGTACAGCCCAAACTTGTATTGGGACTTAAATTTGGAGATCGTTTCCCTCCTATAGTGGAGCGGAATAGAAAAAGTGTATGAAAATTCAACAAAAACAAATTAAAATGGTGAAATGGGGTGCTAAAAATTGCGAGTGACAGCATGCGCTGCCTTTAGCATTTAATTAATTTAAACTAGTTAACCTAACTTATTAAAGTTAGTTAAACTAGTTTAAAAAATATTTGTATCGTCAAGTGACTTCCAAAACTACATAAAATTTAAGCGTGTTCTCATTATATATATTAACATTATGTCATAGAATACTTAAAACTAACAAAACATATCATACCAACTAGTATAATTACACGTCAATTTCTCTTTGTTATCAGAAACCTTTAGTTCCTTGCCAGTAATGTTAATCGTCGCTATACAGCATTGAATTTCCATTTCCAGGTATATTTCACTATGAGAGAGCTGTTTCAATTGATGTAGAGATATAAGTATATAAATAGGTGCGCTGCATTGTAGGGGTTATTGTTTAACATTGTAGTAGACAAATATTTTTTTATAGTTGCACAATAATATTAGCCTGATACTTGTTCCTTATTTATTTCATTTTTATATTCATGTCGTTGTCAAGATCGTTCGTTTTTTTTTTGTTTCGGGCTAGTGCTCTTGGTCTTTACAGATCTTTACAGCGTCATAGAGCGTGGGAGGCAACTAGCTCAAGGGCACTCTCCGAGTGCCTTGGCTTGGGCCTATGGAAAGTGAAGATCGTTTGAGGATTCGAATCTGCGACTTACATATCACATTAAGCGTGTAATTCAAGATTTTGGTCAATCTTACTGCTGCATAGCTTCAGATCACATGTTTCATGTCACAAACACATTTTATGAATTAAAATACACTGCACTGACCGTCATAAACACAGTTCGTCACAAATAGCCAAATAGCATTCATCACACAAAGCATTCGACACATACGTTGTTCATAGCAAACGTTTTTACTAACGCACCGCGTCACAACACAGTTGTTTATCCTGTTATGATCTGATGTCGAAATTGCTCTTCTCTCCATGTATTTTCAGATAATCCATTTCTCATTGTATGATCAAAATATCATACGGTAGCTGTCACAACCACGCCCAAAATGAATCTATGCGTTTGCATTTTTCTTTAGTGATAATGCATGCACTTGATTTGGAAATACGAATTCCAGTTGCTTTGTTAATATCCAAGGGTTCTACTTACGTTTTTAATAACGTCCTACTGGGTTCTGATTTTGTACATTTTAGTTATTTTAGTTTTTTGCGTTCTAATAGGTAATATAAGTATTTGTAGGAACATGAAGAGAAGTCTTAGACTTGGAGAATAAACCATTTACGAAAACGACATAAAGCGAGTAATCATAAATTTTTTGAAGAAAATACCTCCGTCCAGATGATTAAATAACTAAATTTTCTTGAAATGAAAATATCACGTCACCTAGCCTAGGAACCGTTAAAAAGAAGTGTTAAAAAACTAAAAAGATGCTATTCTTTTGACAATTGTCTACAATGGCTATATTGTACTTAAAATGCTTAACTACTATTAAAAAAGGAGTTATAATCTCATATGCAGTGTATGTGAGAGATAGGTATAGTATAAGGCTTCAATATACTTGACAAACAGTTCGGGAAATCCTATTGCAGCTTCGGAATTCCCGGGACGAGATAGTACACCGAATCCCTTTACATGGACAAATTGTATTTGGCAACCTGATGCTGAAGTATGAATGTCGAATGATATTTTTTTAAAACCAGCTCGGAGCTTTTTGTGTTTAAACTAACTAGCACAATAATAAATACTAATACTAAATGCTACTAGCTACCTACTACCAAATAATAATTAAATATTTGGACTGTACACTATACTTACACTATAATAAAAAATAAATAAAAAAATAATATATAGATACCCCAATCAAGAGCTTCCACGAAATGAAACTAGATGGCGTTCTCAACCCTTAAAACACGCAAGCGTTTTATTCACGAAGTATCAAGGCCCACCTCACAGAACTACATTTTATTTCAGTTTCTGGCACAAAAACGTATAAACCAGTTATATCGTACTCTATGTACGAGTATGTATTGACAAGCAAATAAGTTCTAAGTATTGTAATAGCTATCCGGTCCTTATAGTACAAGCTTTGCTTAGTTTGGGGCTAGATGGCGCTGTGTGAAATGTCCATGGATATTAATTATTATTATTATTTAAAAAAATGATCTATAATGTCAGTTAATTAGACGTAAGTATATACAATTATTGTACAAGAATTTATCAATGCATTATACTGACCTTTTGATCTTTATCAACTCAATACTTATAAAGTATTAACATTTAATAATAATAATAATAACGCCCAACGATCACATACATGTATCCTGGACCTTAACTAGAATTCCCTGTATCTAGGTACCCAGGAACTTACCCATGACCATGGTCACACAACACCCAGACTCAGAACAAGCATTTGCGTTTTTTTTTCTGTGCACAAATAATTGTCCTGCCGCGGAATTGAACCCGCCGACACTGGGTTATGAGCCAACCTGCTCAACCACCACACCACAGAGGCTGACACATGTATACGATTAGCTATTTATATTTATCAACATAAGAGAAATAAAAAACTCAAGAAATGAGCTCAAAGGAATCCCAAGTTTAATAACGTAGGGGAAATAATCGTGCATCCCATTTCTGGTAATTGCTCGTGATCCCTTCAGATCCATATTATATTTATATATTGGATTTATCCATAGTGTGTCTGCTGTACAGGTAAACACTTGCTGACATAACAGGGAAGAAGGAAATAAATAAATAAATAAATATTTGTGGACATTTCACACAACGCCATCTAGCCCCAAACTAAGCAAAGCTTGTATTATGGGAACCAGATAACTCATACAATACTTAGATACTTTTTGTTTGTAAATACATACATAGAATACAATATAACACCCAGACACAGAACAAACACCTATGTTCATCACACAAATGTTTGTCCTGGGTGGGAATCGAACCCACAACCCACAATTCAGAAGGCAGGGTTACTACCAACTGAGCTATCGGGCCAGTCAAACATTTTGGAAAAAGTAAAACATTTAAATCCTGCCATATAAATGCTAATAACAATCAAAAACTAGTACAATAATAATAATAGCTTAATACACGTAGAATAGTTAGAAAATTTGTACAGGAGGATTCAGTAACCCAACCGATGACAGAACATACAGCACACTTGGTTTAGACCCGTGGGCTGTATTAAAATTTACCAAAGTATCTCATTATACTTTGAGAATGTCTCATAATAAAAATAAAAATAATAATAATAGTGCCCAACGATCACATACATAGATCCTGGACCCTAACTAGGATTCCCTGTGTCTAGGGACGCAGCCAGACAACACCCAGACACAGAACAAGTATTTCGGATTTATTTCTGTGCAAAAAGGCATACATCATCCAAATATATAAACTTATTATTTTTATGGCATCTAGTGGTTTGAGATCTCGTTGTCTGTCATTTAGGCACTCACTCAGGCCAAAGTCTTATTAATACATCGAGTTGCCCGTTGAAAAGAAACACGAAAGTGTGCGACAGAAAAAGAGATATTTTGAGTTACTGTCGAATTTAAAACGTGGGATTCATCCAATCATAGTAATTGCATCCTGACATCAAGCACCAGTACTCTGGCCAGCATTACAAAAAATAATAATAATAAGAAGGCAGTACTCCTTGACACGGCTCGTATTGTCAGGAGGTTCCTCAGTCTGCAACCCTAACCACCGGTAGCTTGGGCCTTGCCTCGCTGCTGGCGGCACACTAGGTTTAAGTTTTTTATTATATTTTTGTAATACTAATTTTATAAAAATATTGTAATAAACTTAGATTTAAGATTGAAAATAAATAAATGAATAATAATAATATAATAATAATAATTTATTGACATAAAACATTTTGCCGCAGAGTTAAAAGTATTTTTCACAGAGAAAGCGACAATTATGGTTGAAATCCTGGATACTAAACTAGTATCCAGGATTTCAACCATAATTGTTTTTAAAAACAATGTCACTACCGCGAGGCGTAGTCGAAAGCCATCAAATTTGCAGGCGTTCGTCGCGGTCGCTCTTTGCAAAGCATCGTGAATAGAGTGCCCCACTTTTGAGATTCCAGTAAGCCTGTAAGTATGCTTCCGTCTCAGTTTTAAAAAAAGGCGGATGGCCCGTTCCAAACTGGAAAGTGAAACGAGGAAAATAGTTATTGTGCAATAGTTTATTTTTTACATAATATTACAATTTACAATTCGACAGAGAAAATATATCGTTCCAAACTTTGTCTATCAGCCATTCTTGTGTTTAAGAGTATTGTAACTAAAAATTTAGATATACATACATACAGATACGTCCATGTATGCATATTATTATTCTAACTAAACACATAAAAAAAGCCTTCTTATCTTTCTTCTTTTTCGTGTAGACAAGTGGTTGTTAATTTTTTTGAGGGTAGAAATACCTATTCTACTACGGAGGTGATGGCAGGGGTATGTAGGACTCAAACCCACTAAAACCCTACCATGATGAATTTATTAAAAAAATACTACTAACAAATATGTAAGTAGTATATTTAAAAAGAGCACGGAACCAGGGGTATAGCAAGGCAGCATAAAAAAACCCTTCCGAGATCCGTTCACCGCCAGGATGGGATCGCACTAGCATTCACTATCTCGCCCCCGCGGTAGGCCGTTTTGGGCCTCAGTACCAGGATGTAGGTTGCTCACCAGACGTGGGGCGTCCTAAGTACGGCGGAGAGTACTCCGACCATACTATGGAGAATGGAGAAGGCGCGCAAAACGCCTCTTTCGTCTCTTGGACTGTTTGCGCCGGAGCGGGTCTGAATTGGCATCGTTCTCTCTAAATCGCTCCGCGGCCTCCTCCAAAGTAGTTGTTAGCCTGATGTTAAAACTTTTAATCTGCCCTAGGGCTTCTGATTTGGCTGAAAGACAATTGTACTACAACAGCAGCCAGGACTGACAGATTCACGTACATTCTAATGCATAGTAATAGCGCTCAGTTGTAAATACTACCTTATAAATACTACCGCGATAACGTTGCTTAACTTAACAGATAAATTAAGAATAGATAGTCGTTTCACTCTGAGCACCACCCAACGTTGACAAGCATGTACTCGTATGTTATTTAATGTCGATCTGATAAAAGCCATTGAGAGTCCATTAACGAAATTAGTAGGTGTACCTATTTGGAACTATATACATCGATGTTGTGTAAAAATTATTCGAAAATTAGTACAACAAATATCTATTATGTAACATGTAGTACAATTAATCTTATAATGTCTAGTATGCTACTAGTACGCATACACATGTTCGAATAAATAAAATTATCTTTATCTTTGTATATTTTATATTGACCTAATTCAATTAGCCACATCACAACTTTATTATTTTGTTAATTACAGCAGCCATTTTGAATTTAATCACCAAAGCTTTTTAATAAAGTTCGATATTAAGCTTCAGCTACGTAGAACTGAGGTAACAGAGCTTCCAATAAAGTTTAAAAGCCTGATAAGTGCGTTCACTCACCGTACCTAAAAGGCCGATCTCAAAATTGGCGTGTACCTACTACCTAGCTTCACTTACAAATATTTAAACACAAATAAATATATGTTTTAAAAATATTTGTCTGTATTAAAATATTTATATATATTATTATTGATATTTAATGTTATTAATTATGTTTATATTATTTTTATTGTATCATTAATTAAGTGAATAAAAATCATAATTGTATTAAAAATATGTGATAGTTGTTTATATATTTGTAATTTTATATGATAGGTACAATAAATTAATTTAAGTACCTTATAATTTTATAGTCATATGAAAGGGCTAAAAAATTATATTCAAAATATATTAGAGTAATATTTTGACTTTGACTTTTGACTTTCCAGTTTTCCTGACCGACAAACCATTTGACGTATTAAAGACTTGATACTTGGAGGGTCTGTCTTATATGGCGTATTGAAAACAGTTTTGAAAATGTGTCCGTGGAGGTTTTTTATAAAAAGTAAAAAAAAAAATCGCGTGGCAGCTCTTAGTCTATAAATGACGCATGAACGGATGAAACATTTACGTAATTTTTTTGTGTTTTTTATTGTCAGGAGAAGTTTCTTATGAAAAGAAAAATTAAGATAGTTGATCGGAAAATTTGAAAATTTTCACCACATGAGTGCAACCGTGAGGCGCAGCTAGTAATATATAAATGCTGGTTTTAGTGCGGAGTAAAAATGTATTTTCGATGTAACATTCCGGAGATGTTGACTCGTTTATTTGATTGAAATGACACGGGTCACCGATGTCAAGTTGATAAAATCTTTTCTCAAAGTGTCTCTAGAACGTATAAAATGTATACAACCATTCGATATTTAATATGATATAATATAGTTGGTTGATAGAGGGATAGAACATTATTTTTTTCCGTATATCACGCAGTATCACACAAATATTATAAAGGTGCAAGTTTGTATGTCTGTATGTGTGTATGTTTGTTAATCCTTCACGCTCAAACGGCTGAACAGATTTAGATGAAATTCAGTACCAAGATAGCTTATACACTGGATTAACATATAGGTTACATTTCATCCAGGAAAAGTGAAATTATCCCGTGCGATGAGCAAATAGTTAAATTACTTTTTATCCGCGGGTGAAACTTCGGAACGCAACTAGTAAGATAATATGGTACGTATATTAATGTAATAAAAACTTATGTTTAGTTCTATATTTATCAAATTAAAGGCTCTATTTATCAAGAAGAGTAAAATGGCACATAAATTTTAACTAATGTTTGCAATATAGTCCGTAAAGTAGCTACATACAAAAGACATTTTTTAATGAAAGAGAGATTGAAGCGCTATTGTCCTTAGGTGAGCCATATTTGATTGATTACGGATCGCGAACAGCACGTCTTTTGATGTTTTTAACGGATCATCTGGGGCTCTCGTTTGCTTTGTCATCGGTAAGCTAAGTTCATTTTGGAATGAAAAGGTAAAATTTTGCCGTGTAAGAGTAATACTGTAATAATAAAGGTAATGATTTTTTTTTTAACCAGCTAATGCTGTTGGTCTCTATCGACCTTTATAGCGTCACATCGCTTAAGGCGCCCAGCCGTCAAAAGTGGGAGGCAACTAGCTCAAGGGCACCCCTGGGGTGCGAGCCTCGGCTTGGGCCGTTGCCGGGATAAGAGGATCGAGAAGACTACGTCCACTGGAAGAGTGGACCCTATTGAAAGTCGCGACCGTTCTAGCTAACCTACGGGGGGTACGTCGACCTCGCCGGCGGGGTCGGAGTCTGATTGTGTTACGCTGGTATCCTATACCGGCGCCGAAAGCGGTACCTGAGCCAGAAGGGCTAGACTGGTCTGGTGATCCTAGCGCAGCCGATACTACGGCTGCTATAGAATTATCCGGGTCGCTCAAGACGTGTCTCGGGCGGCGACGACGGGGTGGTAATGGTAATGGTATATCTAAGTCAAACAATGTAATAAAAACCTCGATAAAACAATTGGATACAGTTTGTCAATGGACTTTAATGAAATAGGGAAGATAAAAAATTACATCTTGGAAAATAGTCCGCTTAAATTAGGTGCAACGCTCCCAATTTTGCGTGCGCAGAAACATAGCAATACGCGTTTTTAACGCAAAATCAAACGTGACTTAGCCCCATTTTTGACTTAGTGATGTGTGGATGTACCTCATCTTTCTCCATTTAGTTAAATGTTCATCTTTGACTTATAAAGCTTTTATCACACTAATATTATAAAGGCGTAAGTTTGTATGTGTGTTTGTGTGTATGTTTGTTACTCCTTCACGCTCAAACGAATGAATGGATTTAGATGAAATTCGGTACCAAGATAGCTCACACACTAGATTAACATATAGGCTACATTTAACCCCACAAAAGTGAAATTTTCCCGTGGGATGAGTAAATAACGAAAATACTTATTATCCGTGGGTGAAACCGCGGGGCGCAACTAGTATATAAATAAAAAGAGAAACAGAGTTTATGTCTGAAGAGAGAGCTGATGTGAGATATGAAAAACCGTCTTCTATCAGAGGGCTTGACTGCTAAGCCATTGAGTTTGTATTTCTCAGTTGTTTTTAATAATTTTACTGCTCATAAATATAACATAAATATTACCTTCACTAACATACGTAAAACTGTAAGGCGCTGTTATATTTTGGAAAGCACGGAAGCTTCCGTACGAGTACTAAAAGTTTGGCACACAAATTTGAGTAGACAGTCAAATAATCTAACTTTGTTTTGTTCATATTTAATTAGAAATATTTGAACAATAATTCATTAGATTAGTATGGATACCTCGTTCCAACGGGTTGGCATTCGAAGTTTGTCCCTGGAATTCCTGGAATTACTATAAATATAGCTAAGTGAGCTGCAGACGGAGTATCACTGAGTGAATGAATACGTATAGAATTATTTTAAAATGGTAGTTCACTTTGTTTTTTTTTTTTCGTGTAAAGACATCCAATTAAATAGTAAAGGTTTTTTTGGCGGGAAAACGAAAAAGATCGTGTTGCCACATTGTATTATTTTCCAAAACTTGTGTTATTTTCAGTGTTAGTGCATAAAATTGGTGGCATTCTATTCGTTAAGTGCTGGATTACAGGCGTGAGTGTGGGAAAATGGTATAATGATGGTGAAACGTTTCTTTTCGTGTTGTTTCCAAAACTCCATGGAAGCTTCAAGTAAAGTTGCCACCACTTTACTAGGAGTATGACTTGGACTAGACTATGACTTGACTTGATGACTTCAACTGTGACTTGACACATCATAATCATCATCATCATATGTGTGGAGCCAAAATATAAAAAAAAAAATAGTAAGAAATCGATTTTCGTAAAACTGACTCTGGTTGAGATTTTTTTTTTTTTTTTTTGTTGTTTTGGCTCCACACTTGTGAATTTAGCCAGTGTCAAATAAATGATAATTTTATGATTTCTCAAGTTATATAATATTATATACAAGTATATATATTGAATACTACATAGAAGCTTATGGTAAAGCTGCCACCACATTACTAAGGGTATGACTTGACTAGACTAGACTATGACTTGACTTGATAACTGGGACCGTGACTTGACTTGACACATATATATAATATTAATTAACTTGAAAAATTACCAATTACTTGACGCTGGCTAAATACACAAAAATGTGGAGCCAAACGAAAAACAAAAAAAAAACAACTGTAGAGTCATTACAAATAGAAGTTTAAACAACCCTATTAAAAAAATTAGAAATCGCATCTCCCTCATAACATGTTATTAAAAGTTGAACTAAATCTCCAAACTTCTTCAGAAGTTGCGGTCGAGTGTTCCCGAGGGTCGTTATAAAGTCGTAATTTTCTTCCGAAGGGATGAAATTCCCGCGTATAGGAAAAAAATATGTTTGTATTCATCGGCCATAATTATATTAAACCCATGTGTGATGGCTGGAAATAAAAACTTGCTCTTGCTTGAAAAGACTGTAACTTTTATTTCCTTGTTAAAGAGCGTTATATAAAAACTAAAACTAAAAAACTTCGCAGATTCATGTCGGAAAAAAGCTTAATTGGCCAACATGGCTGCCGTCTATTTTTTTGTCTTCTTTCTCTTTTTTACATTTAAAATAACAACAATCTTTATTGTTTTCGAGTCATATATATTTATTGACCTAACGTGCTACTAACTGACATATTTGGATTAAAATTAATATAATATTTAAATGTACTGTACAAAACCTTAAATTTTATTTGCATACAAAAAGGGTATTATCAGCCACATTCTTCTTCTTTTTTTAAATTTTCAATTTTGAAAACCCAATATAGTAAATTATAAACTTTGATCAAGATAGAAACAAAAGGTGGAATCTAAGTAATAAACAGTATATACCAAACTTAATACTATTATAGGCTAGTTATATAAAAAAAATTAGTAACGGCAGCTACTTTGTGAACTAGTAGCGACATCTGTTGACGATAGACTATCCGATTGGCGACACCATGTGATGCGAATTATTAGGTACTTTCACTGGTAGAGTAGTATCGGAGAACTGCATAACAATCAATTTAAAATCGTGTGCCTTACACGGTGAGTATTAAATTGGTTGTGCCTTTTGTCATGAACAAATAATTTTTGTTATTCTTTATTTCTTTTTTATTAACCAGCTAGGGTCATTAATATAGATATCAATTCAATCGGAGTAGTGAATGTAGAATTTATAATTACTGCTTGCTCATAATTAGTTTTATATTTTATTTATTCTATTATATAAGTAGTAAAATTACACTAATATTGACTGACAACACTTTTTCGAGTTTTGGCGGGAAAGCGAAAAAGCTTGCGTCACCGCATTGTATTATTTTCCAAAACTTGTGTTATTTTCAGTGTTAGTGCATAAATTGGTGGCATTCTATTCGTTAAGTGCTGGATTACAGGCGTGGGTGTGGGAAAATGGTATAATGATGGTGAAACGTTTCTGTTCGTGTTGCTTTCAAAACTCCATAGAAACTTTAAGTAAAGTTGCCACCACTTTACTAGGAGTATGACTTTGACTTGACTTGATGACTTCGACTGTAACTTGACACATATTTGCGTGAAATATTATTAACTTGATAAATTATCAAACACTTGACACTGGCTAAATACTATTAAAAATGTGGAGCCAAAACATAAAAAAAAACTTAAAAACTTCGACTGTAACTGACACATATTTGCGTGAAATATCATTAACTTGATAAATTATCAAATACTTGACACTGGCTAAATACAATTAAAAGTGTGGAGCCAAAACATAAAAAAACTACACTTTAGTTTTTGAACGGTTACAGTACTTTTATTCCTTAAGCTAAGATTACAACGAACTACCACTAAATGCCGCTGCTACACCACCTACGACGAATACATTTGAACTGTATTGTATCAACTGTATTGAACTGTATTTGAATGGTACTAATAATTTATTTTACTTTGTTACTAATCTTTAATTTTACCTCAACCGTTTGAGGGGTTTTTGAACGAAAACGGAACGAGCGTTAATTGAAAAAACATAGACAAAATAATTGAATTATCTATTATGAAATTATACTAAGTATTGTATAATTTTTAAAGGAATTCCCAATCAGAAGGCCTATCAAAAAACGTCATTTACTATAACAAATAAGAAAACAGGACTAGAATGCAAAACGACCAGCAAATTTCTACATGATGTCAATATGATTCAATGGACAAAATAGCTAAGTAGCTAATCCAATTTGATTGTGATTGTATTACAAAGGCTATCGTCCAACGGCAGCCGGCATTACGGCACAATGCACGAGAGAGTGCTCTTGGTGGACCCTGCTACGTATAATAGGGTTTAAAGTAAGTGAATACTATAGATATGCTTAAGTCCTTAGTTATTTGTATGGCTTTCATCCATCCAGCTGCTACTCAACTGATTTGGCCGAAATTTAGCAGTTTATAGCTACCGAGATCAAGTTACGTTTTATCTCGAATTAATGAAAAATATATGGGAGTTTCGAACTTTCTGTTCCCTGTCTACGAGCACGATAAAGATTTTTAAATAAAAACTCAATAAATCACCTTCAAATCCCGTTAGGTTTTCCCCAACATTAAGGATTGTTGGGGAAAACTAACGGGATTTTTTCGAACCATTAGGGACTTTTAAACTATGTTTATGGCAGCCCCATTGTAGCGTAAGTATACACTCTTAAAATGTAGGCATTTTTAAAATTAACTAATGTCATATAATTTAATTAAGGACGATTACGGACTAGACCCAGGGTTTTTCACGTTCATAAATAATTTGGAACTCCATTAACATATCATGTAAAAGTATATATTCACATCTTACTTTTAATTAAATTTATTTAATTTACACAATAATACACAAAAAAGGTTACTTATATAATTAAATTTAGAAAAAAAAAACCTAATCTATACATAAGAACTTAAAATAAATAATAATTGAAAAAAAAGTAATATTGTAGGTAAAAAGAGGGTAAAAGTAAAAGTAAAAGTCAATAACGAAGTTTAGCCATTCTAATCTTTGCAAAAGGGCATCATTATAGTGTGGGTTGAAAACAAACAAAAACTTCAGAACAGATAAGATTGTCAGATAACACACTATCTTTTCAAATTCAAATTCAAGTTCCCTTGTTTATGCTATACTAGTTGCGCCCCGCGGTTTCACCCGCGGATAAAAAGTATTTTAATTATTTACTCATCCCACGGGAAAATTTCACTTTTCCGGGATAAAATGTAGCCTATATGTTAATTCAGTGCATAAGCTGTCTTGGTACCGAATTTCATCAAAATCGATTCAGCCGTTTGCGCGGGAAGGAGTAACAAACATACACACATACACACAAACACACATCCAAACTTTCGCCTTTATAATATTAGTGTGATATGATATAGCAAACAACCCTAAGACTTTTCTGATAGCAAAAGATCACCGTAGCCTATCGATATTTGTAACACAAGACGATGCTTATCATAAACTCTTGGAGCAAAATTGATATCCATATGATGTATGATGTAATGTAAATATTCATAAGCTTTTAGCTGTGTTAATAGGCGTAGATGATTGTTTCATTGCGTTCGAGTGGTTAGTGAAGCTCAGCCACCACTTCAATAGGGTATAATTGTGGAAATGTACTCGCTGTTTGATACATGAGAGTATTAGGAAGCTAAGTGATTGCGTTAATTAGTATTCCGACTTCTTTTAGTTTGAAAACTATCGTGAGTATGACACATTTTCTAAGATAAGTAACGGCTAAAACTCACGTCAATTAAAAGTCGAAATTACTCCGACCAAGTTTCGGACATATTCGATGTCCTTCTTCTGGGAGCCAGTTACTAACACAAGTCGCGGCGGCTTTCGCGCGAAACTTCCAGAAGAAGGACATCGAATATGTCCGAAACCTGGTCGGAGTAATTTTGACGTTTAATTGACGTGTGTTTTAGCCGTTATTTATCTTACAAAAAGTATTCCGACTGCATATTGTGTAGCTAAAACTATACTACGATAGAAGCACTAATGTTATTGACACAACCAAAAATCACCAAGAAAAAGTAACAATATAGGCTTGTACAGGCCACGTAGTTCATAATTTAACCACATTTTTATTGATTATTTTTAAAACATTATAACACATAAAAGCGTATGTTCAACAGTGGGATATCCGAGATAGAGCTTTGTAAATAAAATCTAAAGAAATAAATTTCATTCTTAAATATATATTACTAGTGGCGTCCCGAGGTTTCACCGGCAGGTGAAAAGTATTTTAAATATTTGCTCATCCCACGGGAAAATTACATTCTAAATCCAGTGTATACGCTATCTTGGTACCGAATTTCATCCAAATCTATTAAGCTGTTTGAGCGTGAAGGAGTAACACACATACAAACGAACACACATACAAATTTTCGCCTTTATAATATTAGTCTGAAGATTTTCACTAGTAAATTAGAGATAATAGCACTCGGGAGAAGTAATAGTATTCTGTGTACTAGCATAGTGATCGTTGTTCTTGTTCAACCGCCAGAGTCACCGTCTCGTCCAATCACGTGCCAGTCAGTGTTGCAAACCCGAAAACCACAATTCGCCCAAATTAATCTTATAAAATAGTAACAATTTAATAAATTCACGATAAAAATTATAATTTTCAACAATACGGAGACCTCGCAGAGTGGTGAGTTAAATCTCCTCAGTACTTACTTTATAGAGTAAGTCCTCTGGTTTTATAATAATCTTTTGCTCCGCATTTTCAAGTACGAAAACATTAATATAAAGTAAGGATTTCACTGAACTTCTAGTATTCTTCGAAGCTTCTTTAGAGGCAACCTGTTGCCCGTGAATCACACTCTACAATAAAACTTATTTCCCATATTCTTTTTATACAAGCATACCAATTAACTGATGGTTATATAAATTTATACAGTATACTATGTTGAGTTCGGTAGATGGAACACATTATTACAAATTGAAATTTGAGTAAGTAATTAGGCTAAATAAACAATTATCACTAAGAGTCAATGGATAAAGAAATTAAAATCTTTGTAAAAAAAAAACAAACATGTAATTTAATTTAATTTTCCTTCAATCCTTACTTAATATAAAAAATACTGAATGGATTTAATGAAACTTGGAATGCAGATAGATTATACACTAAATTACCACATTGGATACTTATTATCTGCGAGTAAAACCACAGAGTTATGGGCGTTATTATTATTATCATCGTTATTATTAACATAAATATTTTATGTTAACTCTGCCTGGGAATGAAAATCATGGTTTTATTTTTCCCTTTTGTTTGTGTTCTCACGTTGCGGAAGATAATGGTGCAAGCGATTAAAAACTGCACTTCCGACACGTCCACTAAAATTTACCTGATATCATAAAATGTCATTTGTAGATATTAGACATTGACTAGTATTATAAACTCTCTATGACATTGTAAGCAACAAAATCAATAAAAGGTACCTAACATCTGTAAAAAATACAACAGCGGTTACAAAATAATTATGTAGATTGCAAAATTGTAGCAACATTTCTTGGGAGAATTATTTAAACCTCACCTCAGCTCGCGCTACCCGTGACAGATTTCAGTGTTGCCAAGCGACACATTTTAATTAAGCCCATGACGGCACCCTGTGCTGCCATCGGCAAGGAGCGGTGCTGGATAAATCCCGCCGTGTTTCATTACGTACGGTTTAATCGACTTGCTCGATAATAACCGTGCTAATGGCAGGAAAACAACTTATTTTGTAAGATAAATAAATAACAGCTAAACTCACGTCAATTAAAAAGTCGAAATCACTTCGACCAGGTTTCGGATATATTCGATGTTCTTCGACTTTTTAATTGACGTTTAGCCGTTATTTATCTTACCAAATGTGTCATACTCACGATTGTTTTTAAACTAAATAAACCTATATTTTTATTAAAAATAATGTGATATTGTGATATCGCAGACGAAAAAATCTTTTTAGTTTTAGGGATGAGATTTGACTTGAGCACTGTTCGACCACTGAGCGTCCGCGTCGTTTTGGAATTATACCTGTATGATAGAGAACATTTCGAAATCGGAAACTACATAAATAAATATTTGTGGAAATTTCACACAGCGCTATCAAGCCTCAACTAAGCAAACCTTGTACTATGGGAACTGGATAACCGATACAATACTTAGATACTTTTCATTTTAAGTATATACATAGGATACGATATAACACCTAGACATAGAACAAACATCGATGTTTATCACACGAATTATGGTCCTGGGTGGGAATCGAACCCACAACCTACAGCTCAGAAGGTTACTACCAACATGACACTATCAGAATAATGTAGAGTTCCTGATTTTGAATAATAGACATGGGTCATTGTTTTTAAATTAATAATAATAATAACGCCCAAAGATCACATACATAGATCCTGGACCCTAACTAGGATTCCCTGAGTCTAGGATCCCAGGAACTATGAGGTCCTACAACACCCAGACACAAAACAAGTATTTGCGCTTTTTCTTTCTGTGCACAGATACATGTCCTGCCGTGGGAATTGAACCCGCTGCCTCCAGGTTATGAGCCGATCTGCTTAACCACCACACCACAGGCTGTCAAACTGAACCAACGTCATTGGTTTCACCGCATAATCTATTTTTGTATACCATGGTGTTTGCTATACCTATTGCTTACGATAATCCAGTAAATACATTTATACACTATTACACTTATTACACACAAATTATAATTATAAACAAAAAATTTAAGAATTATCGAAATCGCGTCAATATAATAGTCTGCACAGCCTTTGACTGGAATAGAAGATGATTAGGGTCTCAAACAGAAATTTGATTGGAAAAATGAATAGCAGCGGATTGGTTCGGAATAACATCAAACTGCTATGGAAATAGACCTAAAAACTAAGCTACATCAAACGGTGTATAAACATAATACATAGTTGACAGCCTCTGTGGTGAGATAGTTGAGCAAGTCGGCTCATAACCCGGAGGCGGCGGGTTCAATCCCCGCGGTAGGACATGTATTTGTACACAGAAAAAAAAGCGCAAATACTTGTTCTGTGTCTGGGTGTTGTGGGACCATGGTCCTCGTAGTTGCTAGGTCCCTAAACACAAGGAATCCTAGTTAGGGTCCAGGATCTATGTATGTGATCGTTAGGCGTGATGTATTTATTTCTAGTAAAACTTACCTGTGTACCAATGTTGTTGTCATCTCGTTGCTGTTCCAAGATTGAAATTTGAATAATAAGGCACGCAGTAAGTCACAGATCACGCTGAGCCAGCCCAATTAAGGAGGATTCGTCGGTGCGGTCATTTTAATTAGAATCCCTGTCTCGCAGCTCTCGGTGAAATAAACAATTTAAATGTTGAAGGTAATTTTGTTTTCAATTTGATGTGCACGGCTTTCGGTGTAATAGTGAGATATGTATGAGTCTATGGAAGCGGATCGATTGAGTCATACACACTACATTATCGCTTAACTTCAGGAGAAAGAAAAGAAATAAAGTCAAACGTTAGCCTATTTACTATAAAAAAGCATCACGTATTCTTGTTATAGCAGTACATTAGTTTTTATTTTTTTAAATAGCGCCTTTATTCACTTATAATTAGACCTTGAAAATTAATTTTAAACCCTAATCCTCATGAGGATTCTCTGTGTATAGCGACCAGGAAATTTCCATGGTTTTAAACTAATAAATTATATGATCATCTCTTGGACAGTTCAGCTAAATACCAGCTTGACTTGGAGTCAATAGAAAGGTAAGCGAAAAAGCTCATTGGCAACGATACAATGGTGAAAACTAGGCTTCGGAGCTTAGCGAACCTTCGTAAATTTGTTTATCGGTGCTCTACAGAATACATTTTGGTGAGTGCTCTGCGGTGCTACACAATCTAATTCCACCATATCCGGTCGGACGACAAGAAGTACAACCACACATAGATTTATGTTTGATATTCCTACCATTCGTACAAAGTGGGTTCAACTCCACATTTATAATCCGTGCAGCCGAGGAATGGAACACTTTACTAGCGTCATTGTTTCCTGATAAGTACAATCTGGAGATTTTCAAGTCGCGAGTGAATAGGTACCTATCTTTAAAGAATGTATCGTAGAAAACATAGTCACTTTTCAACAAGTGAGACCAGGGTGAAATGCGGGTCTATTCAGTTATGTTAAAAAAAATTGGAAAGTTGACATTTTGCGATGTTGTATTTAAGAACATAAATTAATGTAAAAAAATATATATATAAAAATTTCATATAATTAATAATAAACATTTTGTGATTGAACGCTTTAGTGATTGATTCGATGTTCCCATGAAATTGGTTATGAGAGCTTTCTAAATAAATTAGAAAATTAATTTGACATCCACTCAATATTTTAATATTTGCTAAACAAAATAAGGCCCTTCATCAAACAAGAAGGCATCACGTGATCAGGATGCATGCTTTTATTTTGCCCAAAAGTAAGCGTTGCATTTCAAAGTGGTAATGTTGCCAGCATTCTGGGCACTATTTCCTCCACCAACAGGATATTATAAGTTTTCTAGTTTTATCTATTTTAAGTTTTTAGGTGTAGTTTCGTTTTTTAGGTCTATTTTAGTTAAGTATATTATAATTATATGTAAATTGAAAAATAAAATAAAGGCACGCTAATCAAAGCTACTTTAAAGAATTGTATTATAAAACAATATTTTAGGGACCTAAAAACTTACATAATGCTCTTTATATGCTAAATGTGTTGTGAACAATGCGTTTGTCTTCTTCTCCTCAAAATCATAAGTCGGTCCATTGCACATTTTATCCTGGTTTTTAAGCTATTGCATAGCTTTTATCGCGGGCCTTGAGCGTGGGGACCGAATCCAGAAATTCCGTAACGAAAAAACCTAACACCCCCCACTCCGAACCGCTGTGCCGGTCGGAGTACAACAACCCAAGGAGTATACAACCCGCCTTTAGGTGGCATTGGTTGTATTGGAAAACTACCGTAATCAGCTGTTTGTGAGAAAGTATAAAGGTGAATAGGTATTTATCATCTATGTACAACAGTGAATATCTGTACTCGTATAATTTGTGTACAAAGTGTTTTAAATATGAATAAACAAAGTGCATTTATTAATGAAGAAAGTCATATATATAATTATATATATATATATATTATAATTATAATTTTAATATATATATGCATATATATATATATGTATATATATATATATTAATTATAATTGCATAAGTTGTTAAAAAATGCTATGCAATAGCTCTACCGCGGCAGTCTCCGAGTGCCACACACTTTTTTTTATATTGACCAGATTACTTATAGTTTTATTTTATGAAGTATGAAAATAAGTAAAGAAAAATGTATTGACTGAGTTCCTTTGAAAGAAGCTATAGGAGTTCTAGGTTGAATAAGCTTATAAAGTTTAAGCTTTCCTTTTATGTATACATTAGATATCTTAGCGGCGCGTTCTTTTATCTCCATGCGTCCTCGTCCTTTATGTCTTTTTATGATAGAAATAAAATGTTTGCGGCATAAATTAAAGAACGTTTCCTAAAGAAAATTTCTAAAAATGATTATTTACTTACCTTACTTGTGTACTTTATACCCAATATATATTTTTACAAAAAAAGTTTAATACTACTATTTCATATTTGTTATTTTGTTATTTCCCACAGTACCCAGACTCAAAACAAGTATTTGCGCTTTTTTTCTGTTTACAAATACCTACTTGTCATGTCGCGGGAATCGAACCCACCGTCTCCGGGTTATGAGCTGACCTGCTCAACCAACGCACCACAGAGGCTGTCATATATGTTTTATTTCTTTGTTTCTAGGATGCTGGGCGGCGTGGGAGGGCGGCATGCGTCGGTGCGCCGGCGCGGCAGCTCGCCGGGCGTGCGGCGCATCACAATGGCCGCCGCCGGCGCCGAATCGCCGCCATCCTCACCGCGCCCGCCGCGCCGCCGCCGCGCCGCCGTCGCCGCCTCCGACCAGAAAACTTGCGCCCTGGTTCACACTAGGCTCAAGCTGGGAGATATTATGTAAGTCTCATTTCTCATTATTAATTACTAGTTGCGCCCCGCGGTTTCACCCGCGGATAGTATAATACTGTATATATATATATAGGACATAATATATATACCCGTATATCTAAAAAGTATTTTAATTATTTGCTCATCCCACGGGAATATTTCCGGGATAAAATGCAGCCTATACGTTAATCCAGTGTATAAGCTATCTTGGTACCGAAATCCATCCAAATCTATTCAGCCGTTTGAGCCTGAAAGAGTTACAAACATACACACATACAAACTTTCGCCTCTATAATGTTAGTGTGATTAGTGTGAAGTGTCATCTATACATATTAAATTAAAAGTCCTTACTGATTGACTTATATATCAACGCACAGCCTAAACCGCTGGTCTTAGACTTGAAATTTTGGGGGGTGTGTTTTTTGTAAAGTGTAGGCATCCACTAAGAAAGGGTTTTTCAAAAATACGTACATAGAAATTTTTTGATAGATAATTCATCCATTCTTCTTTGTTTCCCATAGGCCACGCAGGCGAAGTCGGGGGAAGAAGCTAGTAATAAATAAATATCATTAATTAAGAATCAATTATAGGTGTAGTTATTCACGACACGGGATTAACAAACAAATAATTTACCATTATAGATGTAGGTAGGTATCGTAATTCGTGAGGTACTCACATCACTATGGAAAAACTGACCCAGCGTCGCTCTTTACTTGACGCTCAAGATGGTTATCTTTTTCTCGCTCAAGACGGTTATCTTTTTCTAACGTACAGCGAATTTTGTGTTTTGCACATTTATATTTTATTTTGAATTCTGTGTCTAAGGTCCTTTCCTTACTTAATATTATAAACGCGTAATTTTGTATACATGGATGTATGTATGTTTGTTACTCTTACACACAAAACCACTGAATAAATTTTAATGAAACTTGGAATGCAGTTAGCTTATACGCTGGATTAATACATAGGATACATTTTATTCGCGGGAGAGACCGCGGGGCGGAAATACTATATACTACAAAATTGAAATCAGTTCGTACGTACACAAGTAATACGAGTCATTCATCATCAAAATTCAATACAAAAACATAAAACCTGTGTATAATGCTCACCTAACAAAGATCGCTTAAGAATCTGAAATAATGGAAAACGAGTATTAGATAGCCTTCTATGCTATGGTTATGGTATATCCTTGCTTACTACTTGTAGAAAGCTAATGTGAACGATTTGATTATCGTTTTTTTTATCACAATCACGCCCAATGATCACACACATAGATCCTGGTCCCTAACAAGGATTCCCTGTGTCTAGACTCCCAGGAACTAGGGACCAAGGTCCCATAACACCCAGACTAAGCACAAGTATTTGTGCTTTTTTTTCTGTGCACAAATACTTGTCCTGCCGCGGGAATCGAACGCGCCTCCTCTGGACTATGAGCCGACCTGTTCAACCAATACACCACAGAGACTGTCAACTGGCACTGTCAAATGTCAGAGGCTGGTTGATTTAAAACAGATATTGATTCTCTAATCTATGAAATGGATATAAAGAAACGTGATATAGGAACTAACGAACTTCTCTTGTAGAACGTCATATTTTGACAGATCGTTGTGACCAACACGCACTGTAATGTGAATAAAACACTGTAAATAAAGTGAAATATCACGTAGGTGGTCGTAATTATTCCGTGGATTAGTTGACACAGAACATGCACTATAATAATATATATATATATATATATATATATATATATCACAACGTGGGTGCTATCACTGTTAGGAACTCAGATTCGTCTTGCGTCTTAGTACGTTAGCTGATACGCCTACACACAGGGATTATTCAAATCAAATGAAATGGTTTTTTTTTACTGAAATTATTTTGGAGTACCTACCGTTGTTAAAATAAGCATTTAATAAAAACAACTGTGTTACGCTTATTACCACCACGCCACGATTTATTCTGCGGTTCCCAAACTCATTGGAAACTGTATATTAGAGTTCGGCGCCTTCTCCAATAATAAAGCTTAGGTATTTGTTATATAAAAATTGATAAAATTTACACAGATCCCCTAAGATGGTATTTGCCCATACGTAACTAAAATTATGATTCGCAGACGTAATATACCCGGCGGTTTGAGACTAGGACCACCCTATCTCTTCCCGTGGCGTAGGAGCCGGTTAAGGGAATACCCAAAGAATGGGTAGCAGCATTGCCATCAGTACATTATAATTTTCTGTGATCACCAAGCCACCTGCCAAGCGTTGATTATGTAAATATGGAGAGCTTCTATGGTAAGCGTCTAAAGTAGCGTTTTATGGGGAGGACTATGTTCAGAGTTAAGGCTACCAGATACTATACGAATATTTATCTCATCCTTATTTCTATTTAAAAAGCCCTAGGTAGGTATACCTTCTTTTGTTTTGTAAAGTAGTACCACAAATGTTACTTTTTGTTACTCTTTGTAATATTGTGTATTACCTACGCCATAATTTCATGTAAATAGATCGAATGTTCTCATGTATCTATTACATGGATTCTGATTTTCCCACAATATTTTCATTAACAAAGCTGGTAACAATTGAATAGAGGTTGCTGACTAAAGTATTTGTCTAGAATAACATATTAAAAACTTTTAGAGTGATCGTGGATGTATCACTAACGCCATCTGTGTGATTACATGGTAAAGCACTTTCACTACTCTCTTGAGCTTCTCTCCAACTATCTGAAGGTAAAAAATCAACTACGCCATCTAACTGAACACTATGTTTTATATTTCAGTGAATAGAACCATTTGGTTTTAGCTCCAGCCATATTGTAGATCTCTCCAGAATAGCGGGTAAATCTGAAACTAAAATGAAAAATTTACACAGTGTCGCCACCTATTAGAATGGTAGAATACTAAAGGGTACACCGAGTCTTACTTTTCCGCCAAGCGCGCCACTCGTGGCAGAAGGCAAAACTATTCCAAAGCGTTGGAATCGCCACTAGCGGCAGAAATTTGAACTATTATAAAATAGTCGGAAAACTATGTGGGGAAAACTTGCCAATACGGTGCCATCTAGGACATAGTCGGAAAATCAGCGGTAATAAAAGTTGTTTCAGTTCATATTGTAAAGCTAGCGCTTTCGTTAGCTTTCATCCAAGCTCTCGTTTCCAACAGAGCAATAATTTTTAGCTAGATGGCTCTACCTGTACTGAAATGTTGATGGCAGAATTGAGTTAGAATTCATTTTGTTTCTGTGAAATATTAATGTGTTAAACATTGCATTTGTAAAATCGCTGGTCTCAGTAAGTCTATTATTATACAGTTACCTTCCGAAACTCATTACAGAGATGATAAAATCACAACATGTACGCTGGTAACTGTATGATGTAAGTTTCTTTGAGGTAATTTCTTGTACATACAATAAATATAATGAGGGTAAATAAATAATGCTCGTTTTCATCAGAGATAAAAGTCTTATCGGCAATTTAACGACATTCGAAATTCAATCACAGCCACAGTATCTACCAAAGACACGGACCAAAGCGTTCAAATTCAATATCTTATAATAGAGCCTCATAGTCGTCCGTCCACGGCATTCGCCCGGAGTAAATGGAGCACTCCACTTCTTTCCACGTGCCTACTCCATTATTGATTTCCGGCGCGGGAACGAGACACCGCCATACCCACAATTTGTTGCACTATTTTTCGTCTCTCTCATCCGCCAATATATGACCTATTTTTATGCCGTTTTCCCTATATTAATACAGCCTAAGTAATTAGGTGAAAAGTTCCGTTGACGCGTGCAATCTATACTTATTGGGGTAGTTATGTGTATTTGTTTTGAGTGGTTTAACATTATCGCTGGCTGGCTTAATGGGTGCTTGTTTTTGATGTGAAAATTGATATACTGATACAGATTTTATAAAAGTAATAATGGATATCATATCATGGCTTCCGGCTTTACGAGTTGTTTGATAAACATCTCTTTATTCTTAAATACTGCTATTATAATATTCACGTTATTTATTTGAAATATTGAACACTCAATAACTAAATGTCGATTTAAAAACAAAGTTACTTAATATGTAAATTTATTTATGTCCAAGTTTATTACGGACGGGTTTTACAACGATGAAGGAAAATCATAGAAACATAATAAAAAAGTAGCTTAGTATAATTCCGTTGTTTTAGTTTTAATGTTTTGTTAGTTAATTATATGGTAATTTAAAAACTTTTTCTTTGTCTAGAAAAACTTAAATTTGTTTGCCTATGGAATTCTACAGGCTACAATAATATAAATAATATCATCAAAAGCTAAGTGAAAAATGTAAATTCTAATAACTTTTAGTAGTAAACTACTATAAGTAACAAAATGAAATAAGAATATCTAGTGTGATTCCGCTAAATCCATTAGCGGAATATATAATTTATTATTATGATATAAAATTATATATAAGAATTAATTAATCAAATTTAGTGGAATCACACTAGATATTCTTATTACATTTTGTATTTGGGATGTACTTCCGCAAAGTCACGCTCGATTCTATTAATTACTACAAGTTATCAGGATTTACGTTTATTAGATGTGTAACCTGTAAGATCTGTAAGTAATTGCCAACTATACCAGCTGCATAAATATGTTTTTATAATTTTTATTCATCTTTTAAATTATTGTATCTGTCAAATGACCTTTAGCGAGTAGATTTTATGGTTTGTTATTAATTAAACATAAATTTGTGATATAAAGGCTGCAGTAGTACCGCCGTACCATAGTGGGCTATCCATAGCCTTTAAATTATCATTTAAGTGGGTAACTTGATTAATTTTCCTATCATCCAATCCAATATCTGAGTTAATTGAGTAAATGAAATAAAAATACAATTTTAAATTAGATATCATTTTAAAAAAGGTTCTTTTATATCTGGTTTACGAGTGATACTTCCACTTGGCCACTTTATTTCTCTATCTCTTTCTCTCTGATGCAAACCAGAAACCTTACATCCAAATTTACGTTCAGGTGTGTTCAAACCGCCGTAGACAGCATAGCCCTCTCTTTTTTTAATATTATTGAATGATATGACGAGCTAGTCGTTCACCTGTCGTTAAGCAACGGCTGCCCATAACAGAACAGTGTCACTCGGAACTACAAAATATAAAGTTTCGCGTGACACTGCACTGCGCACATCATCCTGCGACATCAGCACAGTAATTCTGCCGCCGTACAGTAGTGTGCAAGCACTAATTTGTTTCGGTTGAAGGGCACTGTATCTATTGAAATTACTGGGCAAATGAGACTTTATGATCTGATCTCACAGTCGAGTAATCTTATTACCAGACTATGCTGATGTCTCAGGATGATGAACGCAGAGCAGTGTCACGCGAAACTTAATATTTTAGAGTTCCGAGTTTCACTGTTCTGTTATGGGCGGCCGTGTCGCTTAACATCAGGTGAATGTCTAGCTTGTATACATAAAATATAAAAAAACATAAATGCATTTACATTCCACAAAGAAGAAAGTTTTTGCGAGTGTATTTATTTTTTTCTCTAAGATATCGCTATAAACTCGATGAATTTGTAAGCATTAGGTCTTAATATGCGACATTAATTATTTATTTATTATTTTCTATTATAAATGTTATTTATTTCATTTAATTTCAATTAACATCATCATTTAAATTAAATTTAGATTTATAATGAATTCAATGAATTGAATGATATTTATTACGATTACCAATATAATGTACACCGTAATCAAAACCGATAACACTATTAAAAACGAAACATTGCTAAGTATCATCACAGTTACAGCTAAAGACCATACATAATAAAAAAGAGTGAATTGTAACAGCTGCTAAAAGAATCGATAGAACATTAGGAATACATAGTTAAAATTGTAACATTGGATAATAGTTTATTAAATTATACTTTTTTTTAATTTTTTACGAGCTTCTGCCCGCAGCTTCGCCCGCGGCGTGGCCTATGGGAAAATAATTGAACCACCCATTTCACTCTAAGGGTGGAATTTCGAAAAATCCTTTCTTAGCGGATGCCTACGTCATAACATCTACCTGTATGCCAAATTTCAGCCCGATCCGACCAGTGGTTTGGGCTATGCGTTGATAGATCACTATGTCAGTCAGTCAATCAATCAGTTCCTTTGAGTTATATATATTTAAGATTTAATTATACTTCTCAATGAAAAGTTCTCATTTAGCTTTCTTGCGCAATTGATTCTAAACAGTAATAAAAACGATTGAAAATGATTGATTCAAAGCTAACTGGGTTTTAAATAGTTAGAACGAGTAAGACAATGGGCTCGGTTCGTTTGTAGGCGATCAAGGTTTCGCTTTGTGGTGACTGAAGCGGATGGTAATGTGCAGTTTTATGTTTTCTTTTCAAGTTAAACATTTGTCGCCAAGCGTAGTTCTGGCAGCTTCTTTTGGCAGTTAAATCCTCGTGGTGTGATTGCAAATTTAAAAATAAACATGTGACATTGCAACGCCTCGAACGAATAAAATGTCCAAGATGTGCAATTAGCTGTTTACGAGACCTGCAGTGACGAATGCATTAGACCCGGGAAATATAAAACACGTTGAAGCCTAGCTTGCAGGTTATGGGCCGAAATGCTTTACGAAATATTAGTGCTTTTACACATAGCTAAAGTAATAGCTATATTTTTCAATACAGGCGTAGTGTAGTTTGACCTATGTGTAAATTTCCTTACACACGTGCATACCTATTATGGATATATGATAAAGTGTCTTTGTATATAATATAGATAGACCGATAATCATAACGTACACAAATTTGGAAAAACTAAGTATACGGACTTTTCATTCGATTCACCACTTGACACCTAACAAATATCAAAACAGGAATTTGTTGACACACCTAGACCGAGGTGCTTTAGGCGATCACGTAACTTGATTGCAATAAAGATACATGTATGAATTTAACAGTTTCAATACGCAGCTCTGTGTATATATGTATATATGTATATGTGTAATTACTATGGACATTTTCAAATGTGTAATGAAATTTCTCCTATTGCATTTCAATCGAAATTCTGTGATCACCTCACAGATTAACATCTGAAATGTGTATCTAATATAACAATAAATAAATATAACAATTTATTATTCTAATATGTAGCCGTAGTTTACGATTCTCGATTCTTATATTATAATTATATTAAAAGATGGTGACATAAAATAATAAATAAATATACTTCATAAAAAATAAATCAAAGGGTTTTGGCGGGAATGCGAAAAAGATTGCGTCACCGCATTGTATTATTTTCCAAAACTTGTGTTATTTTCAGTGTTAGTGCATACAATTGGTGGCATTCTATTTGTTAAGTGCTTGATTACAGGCGTGAGTGTGGGAAAATGGTGTAATGATGGTGAAACGTTTCTTTTCGTTTTAATAGTACGCCATCATTTATAAACTAAAGCTGTAAAATTTTAATACACATATTGCATTAGACTCTTTTTAATAGGATCATATTTTAATGATAAACTTTATTAACCTTTCGTATTCATTTATCATTCGCTTAACTCCTAAGTGATACCTACGTCTAAGGAACGAGTAGGATGGAGTGACCTTTAACCGGGGTTTAATAAATGCAATTAAACTACTCTCGTGGTGTGGTCGATGGACTCAACTCCTGCATAGCCAGAATATAAACGCATTACTTTATATTAAAAAATACGTTACTACTGTATTGATGGTGAGTAATTTTGATGATTATTTTTTAGGTGTTTGCATACTTCAACTCCGGCGGGCGACGCAAAGTGGGCCTTAGCCTTTATTGACTAACTTGAAAATATCCCCGCGTGAAGCACTTATTCTCTACTTACGAGTATATTAACAAAAATACTTTGAAATGAAATCTTTATTTTCTCGAATCATTTGATCACCAGAAAGCCCACGATTTAGAGTTAGACGTTATCAAAATCACTCTTAGCATGTAACACTTTTTTATTGGTTATAGGCAAAGCGTTTTACCGCCTCGCATGAGGTTAAGCAATCACGTGGTTTAAGGTAGGGCATGCTCGCCTAGAAGATGCATGTTCGCTTGTACTCACTTGTGTCCACTTGCAGTTACTACTTTGATAATACCCGATTATTGCAATGTTATAGCTATGTCGAAAGCTCAGCTTTTTTTCTGTTCCCTATTCCTGTACAGTGGTGGCCAGAGTGAAACTCCTTTATACCGTTGTATAAGCGGTCTAAATGCATTCTTGAGCGCCAATCCTGATTGTGATAAATGTCAGTGTATTTTAAAATTATTATTATCATCTTGTCAAATTTTATAATCTGTAATTTTTTATTTTATTGTTTAGACTGTTTAATTATTTTTATATTTGTACAATTGAGTTTTCATTAATTAATTCTTTTAAAATTGTTTTTTAGACTTTCTATTAATGGCTTGTTTATTTAAACTATTATTTTATTTTCATTAAATTTATTTTTTTATGTTTTTTATGCATGCTTGACATTACATGTAATGAATTTAATAAAAAGTGTAATTGGCATTGCCGTTCTTATTATAATAAATAAATAAAACAAATAGCTGGCTGCTCATGTGCTGATCAGTATTTCAGATATTTATGTTCTTCTGGCCCGTGTATGTCGCTCGTTTTGCTTTACCCCTTAGTGATAGATGGTACCAAATAAACAGTACTCGTATCTCTAGCCCCAAACGAAGTATAAAGCATGTATACTTAAAAATACATATTTATAATATAAATACAATATAACACATAGACACAGAAGAAACATCGATATTCATCATACAGAATTTTTGTCTAGAGTAGGAATCGAACTTACAGCGTGAAATTCAAAAGGTAGAGCTACCTAACGATTGAGCTAATGGTGCCTGAAGGACCAACGGTATTTTTACACATCAATTGGCCTATTACAGCACGCATAAAGCATGATTTCGCTTGCGTGTTTTGCTGTTATGTTTTGTTAACATAAATTGTTTCAATACACGTTTTTGTTGTTTAGACGCCCCGCGTGATACACAAAATGTGTATCTAAGCAATATTCTGTGTAGTAAGTGATTTTAAGTAGGTGTAGTGTAAAACACGCGCAAACTTATGGTATTTTTACTGAATGATAAAATGAATATAATTAGTAGGCAGGAGAGAACTGGCCACAACCAATAGATTTGTTTTTCCTGAGGAATATAGATTGACTGCAAAACGAACAAGGCAACAGTGCCGCGTGCTTGACATACTGAACACTGTTAGTGGGAGCTGTGTAAGTCACAGTATACCCGCATTTGAGAGCATATTGGGTCAGCTTTTCACCCTTTTCCGAAGCTTTACGCGCCCCATGCAGTAGCAAAGTTCAAGTGTGCAGGGCGGGCGGCGTTGCAGACTGCGGCGGCGACCTACTGACCGAGGTCGACGGCCGATGCGCCGCGCTGCCCGGACACCGGGGAAATAGGAGCTACGTACATTTACAACGACTTGGACGTGTCGCTGATTACCTGCTGGGGCGTTTAACTACGCAAATAGAGAATTAAAACCGTGATAAAAACATACGATTTAAACTATAAAGCTATTCATTTAAATAATAATAATAAAAAAGAAAAAAAAAATATATATAATAAAAGTAACGCCCAAAGATCACATACATAGATCCTGGACCTTAATTAGGATTCCCTGTGTCTAGGGACCCAGAAAATACGAGGACCATGGTCCTACAACACCAAAAGTACGAACAAGTATTTGTGATTTTTTTTCTGTGCGCAAATATTTTACGTTGTGAGCCGACCTGCTCAATCACCACACCACAGAAGCTGTCTACCTGTCTAATATAACCTGTCTTTGTAGAAATCACAATAATAATATTATAAGGCGAAAGTTTGTATGTGTGTGTATGTTTGTTACCCCTTACGCTCAAACGGCTGAATTGATTTGGATGAAATTCGGTACCATGGTAGCTTATACACTGGATTAACATATAGGTTACATTTTATCCCGGAAAAGTGAAATGCTCCCGTGGGATGGGCAAATAATTAAAATACTTTGTATCCACGGGTGAAATCAAGGGGCGCAACTAGCTATAAATGAATTCAACTTAATTGGATACTTATAATACCTTTGGGAATACTCCTTATTTTATATATATATATTTTAGTTTTGTTTACAGTCATAAAACATGCGAAGAATGGATGTGGTTAAATAGATTTCCTTCCTTCTTGTGTGGGCAAGTGGTAATCTGGTGGTAGACCCAAGGTAGAATTGTCTTAACGACTGTCGTTATGACAACAGCTGGGACGACTTAACCATTTAACCGAAGCCCGCAGGCACTGAATACCACTATTCTTCACATGCTATTTCTTTAATTACTTTTCTTCTACTAAACTAAAAAATACATTCATATTCACAAAGAAACACGCTAATATCACCATTATATAATATGCAATACGTAATACATTAAATTGGGTTGAACGGATATTATAACTGTCGTTTATCTATACATATAAAATTCAAAGCCCTGACTGACTGACTTATATACCAACGCACAGCCTAAACTGCTGGTCTTAGAGACTTGAAATTTGGAGAGTGTGTTCTTTGTAAAATGTAGGTATCCACTAAGAACGGGTTTTTCGAAATTTAAAATTAAGAGGGTGAAATGGGTGGTTGAATTATCTATGAAAAAAAATCTTCTTTGTTTCCTATAGGCCACGCGGGCGAAACCGCGGACAGAAGCTAGTCAGGTACAATTAGCGTAATGTAATACTTCTCAATGACGTACAATAGCGTGACGACAACCTAGTTGTAGGGCTCTAGAGAGACATAATGGTGGTTCCATGCTCCTTGGACAATATATACCACGTAAGTAATAGGTTGGGGAATGTCTTTCCCATTTGGTTTTGGTTTGATTATTGAATAATAATAATAATATATGTGGACATCTCACACAGCGCCATCTAGTCCCAAACTAAGCAAACCTTGTACTATGAGAACCAGATAACTGCTACAATACTTAGATACTATTTATTTTTAAATACATACATAGAATACAATATGACACCCATACACTGAAAAAACACCTATGTTTATCAAACGAATGTTTGTCCAGGGTGGGAATCGAACCCACAACCCCCAGTTCAGAAGGCAAGGTTACTACCAACTGACCTATCGCGCCAGTCAAATGAATGTGCTGTTTGTACTTGTTTTATTTAACACTAGCTGCGCCTCGCGGTTTTACCCGCGTAAAAAATTAGAATCTGTGAAACACGTTCTGCTTCTTGCACAGCAACAGAAAATACATGAGAAACGACACATCTGCTAAGCTAACAGGGACAACGACCATCCAGATAAATCTCGAATCAGACTCTAAACCATCAAATGAAACGACACTGAAACAGCTGTGCCAGCAAAAATCCGTTGCATGAAGGAGCTGGGCTGGCTTGGGTAGATACTGGCAAAGGGAAATGCAAAATACACTCTATATTAGACGTCAGTGTAGACTTTATCACCTCCAATATTTAATTCAGCTAAAGATTTACTAAAAGGTGTTTAAAGATTTACTTACTAAAACTAATTTTACTTTACCATCATTTTCAATTATTTTAAAAAGAATAAGAAATGCACCAACTAATCGTACAGCTCTGATAGAGTGCCTGTTCCAAGAAAGATCGATAACCTGGTTTATCGATATTGTATGATTCCATAGAGTAACAACTCTAAGTCGCAGCGTACAACACGGTTAGCAACTAAAACATGACGAGCAAAAATTGACTCCACAACTGTTAATCACTGTGTCATCGCTTGAGCAACTACAACCGACTAGTTTGTATATATATGATTTGAAAGTACAAGATTTGTAGCATTCAATCTCGACTTTTTTAATCTTTATACTTCTTTGAACCTAGGTAAAAATGAAACATTCTCTGTTTGTTTGTTGATTGGTTTGGATTGGCTGGTTCAAAATTTTGCACACAGATTTGATATGCTACCAAGATCAATGCAGGATAGGATAAATGCATATCCCGGAAAATTAAAACTTCCCGCGGGAATGCATTATGTGCAACCTGAAAACTATATTATTTTTCATTTGCTACTAGAGGCGTGGTAAATAATTGATTAATTTTTGAAAGGTCCGAGATTCATTCATCATTTCGAGATCATTAGAGGAATCATTTCGAGATTATCGTAAAGAGTTCATATAAAAACTATCAAAATTCTTAATTCAATAAATTCCGAATAATTAATAAATAAAAAAATAAATTGTAAGAATTTATGATAATCTACGTGGAAAACATACAGTGACAATATGGCATAAAAATAGTTCAACGCTAAGGCGTTTATTATTCTTTCGGGCTTTTAACTCAAATCTTGATTTAGCCTCACTTTCATTTTAAAAAAGTGTATATTCTAAACAAAGCATTATTAAAAAAAAAAAAACTACATGTCTGTTATTTACAACTTACGATAAAAGAATTAAAGTTGGGGATCAAATATTTGTCCATTCAATAATATTCAGCTTTGTTGCTAACCGTACACACCGCAACTAATCACCGAGTGTACACAAGCAAGTCAAGCGACCGTTACACCGGCGTCCAGTCCGTAGTTTACTCTGAAACACAAACACTGCACCCATTCTGCAAGCTACTACCTACCTACACCTACTGTTCGCACTTTATAAGCTTGGAAAGG
Organism: Ennomos fuscantarius; assembly: GCA_905220475.3. NCBI lineage: Eukaryota > Metazoa > Arthropoda > Insecta > Lepidoptera > Geometridae > Ennomos > Ennomos fuscantarius. The sequence goes on along the minus strand of HG992026.1, from coordinate 4,441,425 downwards.
TACTTTGTCGCAAACTTTAACCAACTTTATGGTTCCTTATACTACAGTATTCTACATAACTCGTAGAACACAGTAACTTTCGTACTCATTTCATTTATTCCAAAACAATATAATATAACTGTATGGGAAATTAATACAATACACACAACATAATAATTATTACATATTACAAATACCTACCAGTGAGTTTTTACAAAAGAGTACTGGCACTTTGTAATTGTATATGCTTAGCACAGTACCTTAAATTAAATATATTAAGTATTCCGACTTGAACTTGCATAAGTGCTTTTACTAGGTGGTAGGACTTTTCTGCAAAGTTCGTCTGGGTAGGTACCGCCGCTTTGCCAGTTATTCTGCCGCCAAGCTGTAGTGCGCAAGAACTACTGAGTTCCGGCTTGAAGTGAAATTACTGGGCAAATGAGACTTTATGACTTAATCTCACAGTCTAGTAATCTTAATGCAAGACTGTGTTGATGTCTCAGAATGGCGTGCGCAGTGCAGTGTCACGCGAAACTATACTTTAGAGTTTCAAGTGTCACTGCAACTGATACGGGCAGTCGTGTTGCTTAACATCAGGCAAGAGACAAGCTCGTCACGTCATTTCGTAACATAAAAAAAATAAATAGCCTATTTGTATTAAAATTATTAATAATTAAAAAGTAGAGTAGTTAAAATCTTAATCTTCATTGACGTCCATAAATTAAAAAAAAAAAGACGTCCATAAATCCCTTATACTATTTAGCCACCATCCAAGATGATCCTCATAAATAGCCTATAATGTTATGATGAAGATTTGTGCGCATGACTTTCTCATTTTTTATTTATTCTCAATTATCTATTCTGGGTTGAGTCCAATTATTGTTCACACCTACCAATATAAATAGTGAAATTACTAGGCAAATGAACTCATCCCACAATCTAGAAATCTTATTACAAAACTGTGAGATGTCTCAGAATGACGTGCGCAGTGCAGTGTCACGCGAAACTTTAATTTACAGTTATGAGTGACACTGCAATCTGTTATGGGCGGCCACGATGCTTAACACCAAGCAAACGACTTGACTGTCACGACATGCTTCGCCCCCGGCGTGACCTATGGGAAAATAATTCAACCACCCATTTCACCCTCTTAAGGGTGGAATTTCGAAAAATCCTTTCTTAGCGAATGCCTACGTCATAACATCTACCTGCATGCCAAATTTCAGCCCGATCCGTCCAGTGGTATGGGCTGTGCGTCGATAGATCACTATATTAGTCAGTCAATCAGTCAGTCACAGTCACCTTTGAGTATTATTATATTATATATATTTAGATAGATATGCAATAGCAAATTGAATTGGCAATGGGCAAGTTTACTGAACGGATAATCGATGGGGAGTAAAGGTTTTCGAGATGAAATACGAACCGAAAGATGCTGTGTAGGCTGGCTCCCTATTAGGTGGACCGACCACCTGATCGAACTGCAGGGAGCCGTTGTATGTAAGAGACAAGTAGTCGATTAAAGTGGCGTTCTATTGGGGGAGAGGGTCAGCAAAGAACGTCCTCCAGATAATGATGATGACCTATTCGGAGTTGGTTCACACAGTAGAATACGGACTCAGTTATAGAATTCACATTGTAGACTCAACTCACTCACTCTTAGACTCACTTACACTCACTAATAGAGATTGTTAAGTCTATAATTTAAAGCAAGTTAATATTTGTGGAAGATAGCGATACGTTTTGTTAATTTATGCGAAGAAATGTTGCAAAAGAAAATGTAAAAGCAGCCAAAATTTCGCAACATCATCCCATTTATCATTTGTTTCATTATTTATTGTTATATATTAGAGTACGCATTATTAATAGCAAATCGTTAAGTCACGGACTGACAGCTGAGGCTTATTATTGGGGCTTCGTCCACACCCTTTAGCTACGGAACCCTAAAACTAAAATTACAATGATATTAATGAAATTACAAATGGTAACTCTCGGACAGTACCAGTATCGATTAAGTTAATAAAATTTATGACGTTATCTGCCGAGATCAACTCAGCATACATTTTAACCCGGAAATAAACAGTTGCAGGAAAATGGGTAATTGCAAGTAAAACTATCTCTTAGTATCATTAAAATAAAAAGTAACAAGCAAAATTCAAATACTTACCTATATACAAACTCACGTATCACGATCACGAAAAATAAAGAGTAGAATAGAATGTGCTATATATATATCTGATCATTAAAAAGAAGATCCCATATTTTAGTTTGAAAACTATCGTGAGTATGACACATTTTTGTAAGATAAATAACGGCTAAAACTCACGTCAATTAAAAGCCGAAATTACTGCGATCAGGTTTCGGACATATTCGATGTCCTTCTTCTGGGAGCCAGTTACTAACGCAAGCCGCGGCGGCTTTCGCGAGCGTCAGCACGTAACTGATCCCATATTCTTTACATACAACAATTATGTTAACTTAGTTCAATATTAACAGATGGCATGTAAAACAAACTTAATACGTAATAGGTAGGTATTAAAGGAAAAAAAACTTCTTATGTTAGCTCCATTTACCAGTCGGTATAACTTTGTTATTGCTTTGATCAATGTTAATGTCGCCATCTTGATAATCATAAATTGTCATTTTATCGGACATACCGACATAATAATACAAATTTAAAGTAATTTTTTACTTAGTTATGTTGACAATGGAGATCTACGTTAACCAACTACTTTCAATTTCCGTTCGCCTCATCATGCATTCACCAGCTTAATCCCCAAGTCAAGCGTGCATAAAGAAGTTTTACTTTAAAAAATTTACACTTCTACACTTTGTAACCTCAAATGTTACAATACAGAGGTAAAATGCTCTGGCTGATGAGGTAGCTTGTAGAGCAAACACAGCTAGCCTTTTTAATAGCGGCGTCTGTACCGGCCGTTGCTCCACTTTGCATCTTTGTGCTGAAGCTTCATTACGAAGCAAGTGGCTTTTTCAAACTGCAAGATGTTTCACGATTCGGTGTGGTTTCCTTAAAATAAGACTTAAGACCTATTTGTTTTTCGATTCGAATATGATATTTATCTGGTTCAACTAAGGTACTAAAAATATGAGCTTATAAAAGTGCTAAAATTAGTCTACCTAGTCTAATTAGTGACAATTTTAGATAGGTGGGGTTAGATAGATAGGTAATTGATGTGAATACAATATAATGCAATATTAGTGACGCGATGGTCAAATTTTAATTAATTAATTCGAATACTCATTTGAATTAAAAACTTCTTTAGACGCATTGGACACTTTTTGGGTGAATAAAAATCATGGAACTTACGTCATCGTCACCGAACACTTTCCGTGAGCTATATACTGTGTAAATATGTGTACTTATTGGTTGAATAAAAAGCGTGAAAATCGCGTCATCGTCACCGCATGCTTCCCATGAGCATGTCACAAGTTCCTTAGTTTTCACGTCTATCGACAGTCTCTAGAGACTGCCTTTTTTTAGCGTATGCATGTTGCCAATTGACACATCACAAACACACACAATGTTTGTTTTGTGTTAAAATCTTCCTGTAATGTCTGAAAAGTTTTCCTTTATGGTTGAACTAGCGTAGCACTACCACCTATCGCATCATACACCTATTTTAATATAATCTTGACACTCTGTGCTGGATTCACGTTGATTACTGTCATTGTATATTACTCATAAGCTATAATTTTAATGTGGTACTGTTTGTTTTCCCAAATAGTGTAAAAAAAAATGTGAGCTAAAACATGCATTATCTTATGCGTATGATGAGCCTACATGTACAGGCTTGATAATACAGGCTCTGAAACTATTGTAAAAATAATATTGAATGTAAATCCGATTTTGGCTGTAGGTTCAGTATATAATTTTTGGTAATTAAGGGATGTAAATTTAGTTAAAAAAATACCTACACAATCTTAATTATTATTTTTTAACATTCAAGTGGCGATGAGAACAAATTGAAGCACTACCCAAAAAAGTGTACGGTATAATGAAATAGCGTTCCCAAACTCGTGTTACTAATATTATTATTTTTATTTAAACATTATCAGTATCCGCACTCATACACAACACACACTCTCATTCTTACACCTCACATACACTCATTCGCTAAAGAGCCGATAATTTGACACATGTATAACAAGGAAGTTCTTTTATTGGCCTATTTTAACACGGTTAATAACAATTGTATAAGCTGCTTATCTAATAAGTGAATCAGAACATGTACAAGTGAAAAGCAAACAATACAAGGCTAAATAACAACCTTTCTTTCTGCAAATACATAGGTAAGTTTTTCAGACCTGTAGTACATCAATGTTACCTAAATATTTAGAGAATATTTGGAATTGAATAGCACGCTGCATTCTGAAACCGTGCCGAGTCAGATGCTGGCAATTTACGAGTATTATGCTCCCCGGCAAATATCTATAGTCAGAGCGACCTAGATAACCCGTGAATGCATTGTGCTAGAGTATACGTTTTATATTAACGGGCACTTATGGTAATTATCAGTCTTTTTGTCCACCGCTGAACATACGCCTCGGGCATAGGCATCAGCTGGTTTGCATGATAACGCTTGGCAGGCGTTTTGGTTATTGCAGTAGATAATAACGCATTCTGAAGAGAATGCTAAAGTCAATTTTGTTTTTACTTCAAAATCACGCTCTCACCAATTGGGAAGCGATGCAATCGAAGGTGTTAGGTGTCATGCTAGCCAAGTAAATAAAATTAAAATAAATAAAATAAAACTAAAAATAAAAAAGTAAATAAAATAAAAGTCAATTTCTTAGATATTCACTTAGCCGGCTTGTAAGGCACCTACAAAAAGAAATTTTAAAGTGGAAATAGTAATACAAGCTGTCAAAATGCTTTTCATTCATTTGAAAATAAAATACAAACAAACAAAGGAGTGTTCACGGAATTTTTATCGCAATGCTACAGGAGCAATTTAATTCCTAATTTAAAAATTTCCATAGTAACTATGCACATAAGCTGCGTATTGAAACTGTCAAATCGATACAAATTTGTGTATTTAATTGTTGCAATCAAGTTCACTTAGCTGCTGTTACCACAGCTGACTTCATTCGCAAATTCCATATTTTCATATTTCGTTATGGGAGTTTACCTTTCAAAATTAAAATACCTACGGTACGGTTCTACGCCGTAGACATCTAGTCTATTCTAGTCCCTAATGGGTAGAATCTTAGTAGAAATGTGAATCGTTGTATATTTCCAATACAATTGGGCTTACGTTTAATATTTTATTGTAATGTCTACACTATTAATCTCAATAATTATAGGTACTCGAACATTTTTTACATTGTTATATTGAATACAGTTTCCTGGGAAGTAAGAATCAATTGAAAGGGTGAGAATAAAAAGGGTTTAACTGATTTTTTTCACATAATGACTTATGGGTATCGTTCAATTCAGCGTGAAATTATCTACAATAATACATTTTCAAAATACCGAAATGAGGCTTAAATCTCGAGATTTTGAGTCTAAAAACGGTTTATCCGTCACAGTAATACAGTTCGCTTGGCATAAAAACATTATTATATTTATTGTATTTTTACAGTAATTGTATGAATTAGTACTATATTCAGTATTTTAAAATAGAATTACAACATTTTCAAGCAACTGAAACTTACATTAACCTTTTCTATTACCTTATTAAGCACTCTACATTAAAATGACGCCGTTGACGTTTAAAGTCAATTTCCCCAAAATTGTCAATTTGACAGTTAAACCCTTTTTATTCTCAAACCTTCAATGAATACAATTCATGACACCTGCATACCTGTGTAATATTTGCACTAACAAATTTTATGATTGCATACGACCTTACAATATGGAGTCATCCACTATCAGCCTTTTTCCAGAAAATCGTAATTCCCATTACTTCTATTAGTCACATTTGCGTGCGGATAGTGAAGACATTTTGCCACAACAGCTGAGGTGACGTGTTTCTGGAAATAAAAGTGGCATCAGCTTTTCTGTGGAAACCAAAGGTCGATTCTAATAAATTACAGATCTAGGAATCGACTTTATATTATATTTCGCTCAAGATCACGTGGTAATATCTCGTTTATAATTATAAATTTAAACTAATATTATAAAGAGGAAAGATTTCACTAATTGTTTGCATTGAAATATGCTCTGAAATTAATAGACCAATTGCAATGGCATTCGGACCTCTATGTTATAAAATGTATCGCGTAATGCTTCAATGCGTACCTCATTCAGAGACATGACCAGAATATAGTAATAAGATTGTGAGACCAAATTATAAAATCTCATTAGCCCTGTAATTTCACTAGCTACATATCCTTTGAATTGTAACACAGAAGTTCTTGTTGCTTGCCGGCACAATATCTGGTAAAACGGTGGTACCAACCTAGACTCTAGCAGAAAAATCCTACCACCATAACATAAAATAAAAATGCTACAATTTATTGAGGCCGTATGATGCTACCTGGCATCAAAGTCTTTGTCCGGGATGCAAACGAAAGCAAAAACATACTTCTTTATGAAAGTCAAAATGAAACCAATTGTAGTTGCAGCTTTGTTGATGGGTTCTCTCATCCGCATTTGTTTCGATGGTCACTTTATAATTTTATTTTTATGTGTACACATAGTGTTAAGTTACAATCTAGATCATAACTTATGAGCATGTCTATGTGGAATAAGTCAATGATTGCAATTTGTTTTGTGTACTCACATAAAATAAATAAAATAAAAATCAATTAAAATAGTTAGGCATGTCAGGTAATAAATATTGAGCAATATAATTATAGTGTAAACATTTTGTAGTGTTAACTAGTTAATTTTAACGGGAAGTGTGATGATGGTAATTAGTTTAGAAAAAACAGGCACTTTAAAAATGAAATACGAGTAGAGAAGTGATGTTATTGGTAGAGCGCGAAATATGAAAGTTTAGTAATATTGTATTAATTGACTGAAAGACACCCTGCGTTTTCTTTTCCGGAACTCCTAATTTTCCGAAATCGATATATCCTTTATTTGTCTTGGTAGTTCTATGAATTAACTCAGCGGGTTTAGTGAAATAACTACAAACAAACATACAACTTTTCAATTTTATATTTAAGTGTATACAAATACCTACATATTGAATCAGCGGTAGCTATTGTTGAAGTGAATTTGCGAACAATTAGCAATGTAATAGTTATTTTTATTGGTTAAAATAATAATAATAACGCCCAACGATCACATACATAGATCCTGGACCCTAACTAGGATTCCCACTAACTACGAGGACCATGGTCTCACAACACTCCGCTTTTTTTTTCTGTGCACAAATACTTGTCTTGCTGCGGTAATCGAACACGCCGCCTTCGGGTTATGAGCCTACCTGCTCAACCACCACACCACAGAGGCTGTCAAAGGTTATAGCAAATCATTTGACCATTGTCTCGCATGATGTTAAGCAATGGCATGGTCTAAGATGGAGCATGCTGGGCTAGAAGGGGGCCAGAGGTGGAGAATCGGAAGACTCTCCGCTGCACTCACACCCCACACGTCTGGTGGGTAACTGAGGTGTAAGGTTGCCCCACTCACTGGCACAGAGGCCCGGAAGGGCCTACCGCTGGAGCAATATGGTTAATGAAATGCAACACCATCTCGCCCCATCTCGGCAGCGGACAGATCACGGGGGGTTTTAGTGAGTTCGAGTCCCATATACCCACCACCCCCGTAGTAGCAGGGAAGTGCGAGGGAATTTCCACCCCTCAAAAAAAAGATATATTTGTTCACTCTTGACTTGAAAACGCCCTAATTATAGTTAACTGAAAACAAAGACGCCAGCAAGTCGTTTCATTCATTAGCTGTTAGCACAATAAAGTAAGTTTTTTGCCTACTTAAGCATGAACGGTGATCTTAATAGACGCCGCAACTATTCTCATAGAAAACTATAAGCTGACTGCAGTATTAACTCTAATTTGCATGTACCTAAAGCTCGATTTTACAATCGAATGTCATTTTTATGTTTTAGAAATAAGTCGTTAGTGAAATGGCAGAGGTAGTGAAGCAGTGGTTCACAAAGATCAAATTTGTTTATGTAGTCGCAACTCACGGCGGAGAAATCGTAAAATTTTGACGATTTCGTCCGCAGTTTGAGTATTATTTGCAATGGAGTGCATCGTATTTGTACACTCTTTTTTAAATTGTGTAAATATTATGACAATTATTGTCATAAAATAATTCATTTAACCGAGTATCAGATAACCGAGTGTACTTTATTAGACCACACGACTGAAGTAAAACTTCTTTAGCTTCATCTATCAGCCGGTATAACTTCGTTTTTTCTTTGTTTAAAATTAATGTCACCACCTTGGCAATTGTCAAAAGTTTTGGCGGGAAAACGAAAAAGATCGCGTCGAAGCATTGTATTATTTTCCAAAACTTGTGTTATTTTCAGTGTAAGTGCATAAGATTGGTTGCATTTTATTCGTTAAGTGCTGGATTACAGGCATGAGTGTGGGAAAGTGGTTTAATGATGGTGAAACGTTTATTTTCGTGTTGTTTCCAAAACTCCATAGAAGCTTCAAGTAAAGTTACCGCCACTTTACTAGGAGTATGACTTTGACTAGACTATGACTTGACTTGATGACTTCGACTGTGATTTGACACATATTTGCGTAAATATTATTAACTTGAAAAATTATCAATTACTTGACACTGGCTAAATACAGAAAAGCGTGGAGCCAAAACATTAAAAAAAAACATAATAATACCAATTATTAACTTAGTTATGTTAACGATAGAGATCTACGTGAACCAACATTTTTCAACTTCCGTTTGCCTCGTCACGCATTCACCAGCTTTCTCCCTAAGTCAAACGTGCGTAAAGAAGTTTTTTGTCCCATTCTTATTACTCCATACTCCAGCCCACTAACAGTAGGTAGCGTACCCAACATGCTGGCAGCATTGTCCCGTTGAATTGCAATGCTGGTTCGTTGTGCCACATAAGTTTCATAAGTTTTTAAAATTTTAATTTTTCTATATTTTTCATTAATATTATAAAAGTCATTTTTTTATGTTAAGGAATAACGTGACGAGCTAGCCGTTCGCCTGATGTTAAACGACACGGCTGCCCATATCAGCTGCAGTGTCCCTCGGAACTCTAAAGTATAGAGGTTCACGTGACACTGCACTGCGCACGTCATCCAGAGACATCAGCACAATCTCGTAATAAGATTACTAAACTGTGAGATCAGATCACAAAGTCTCATTTGCCCAGTAATTTCACTAGCTACAGTGCCCTTCAAACCGGAACACAGCAGTGCTTGCGCACTACTGCTTGGCGGCAGAATAACTGGCAAAGCGGTGGTACCGACCTAGACGAACTTTGCAGTTTCTGGTTAAAGAAATTTCAAATATATAAAAATATATTCAAAGGATCCATCAGGTCACCATCGTGAATGAACCATCCATCTTTACTCCATCCAAATAAATATTTAGTTGTTGGAAGATCATTTTGCAATAAAACTGACAGCAGGTAGTAATTTCACTTTAATTCTCAACCGACTTTAAAATAGGAAGAGGCTCTTGTTACCTCACAACTTTCGACTGGGTGAACCGATTTTGATGATTCTTGTTTTATTTAAAAACTGGTGCTTTCCGTTTAATTCCATTTAAATTTGATCAAGATCTGACAAGTGGTTTTGGAGTTATTCTACTAGTACTAGTTGCGCTCCGCGGTTTCACCCGCGGATAAAAACTATTTTATTCACTTACTCATCCCACGGAAAAAAATCACATTTCCGGGATAAAATGTAGCCTATATGTTGATCTAGTGTATAAGCTATCTTGGTACCGAATTTCATCAAAATCCATTCAGGCGTTTGAGCGTGAAAGAGTAACAAACATACACACAAACACACATACAAACTTTCGCCTTTATAATATTAGTGTGATAATGCGCATTTCAATTTCGATTACATTTATGATCTTCTCATTGGGATTGAAGTAGATAAAACCTTTTTTTTTAAAGGAATTATAAATACATACCATACTCATTTTAATACACCTTGTGCAACGAAAACAGAGGGAATACTGCTTGGTGAAGCTTCAAATATGTGTTTATGTCGTCGGCAGCCACGTCCCCGAGCGAGTCGTAAAATGTTGACGACTCCATCCACTAGCCGGGGTGTTGCAGCCAAGACACTAGAGTGCATCTATGGATAAACAAACTTGTTTGTCATATATCTCTTTGGATGTGTAAAGTACTAAATAAATTGTTTAATATTAGGTCTTTACCTATGAAATTGCCGTTTTGTTTGAAAAAAGTTAAAGTTTTTTTTTTTCGAACTTATTTATTTCTTTTATTCAAAGTAATCACCCCTGCAATCAATGCATATTTGCCAACGCTGTGGCAGTTTATGGATGCCCTTCTTGAAAAAATCAGCAGGACGGGAGACAACAAACTCTTCAAAGGCGTTTTGTACTGCCTCTCGGGAATTGAATTTTTTTCCCGCTAAAAAGTTGTCCAAATTTTGGAAAAAGTAATAGTCGGTAGGCGCAAGATCTGGTGAGTATGGCGGATGAGGGAAGCTTCCAAACCCAACTCATGCAGCTTAGAGACGGTCTGTTGTGCAGTATGGGGTCGCGCGTTGTCGTGAAGTAGCAGTGGAGACGACCGATTGACCAAAGCTGGTTGCAGACGTGCGAGTTTCGCCATCATTGTGGTCAGTTCTTCAATGTACACATCTGCAGTAATGCTCTCGCCGTTTTGTAAAAAGCTATGATGAATCACACCAGCACTAGACCACCAAACTGTGACCATCACCTTTCTAGGGGTCATTTTTCGTTTTGCACATTGCTTTGGTATTGAACCAGGATCTAACCAACGCGCTGAGCGCTTTCGATTGTCAAAAAGAATCCATTTTTCGTCGCACGTAACAATTCGGTTTAAAATTCCTTCATTTTTGTGCCTGTTAAGCAGCGCAAGGCAAATCTCGACGCGTACGTTGCGCTGGCGATCGTTAAGTTCGTGGGGCACCCATCTATCAAGCTTTTTTATCTTGCCAATCTGTCGCAAATGGACCAATATTGTTTTGATGCTAACATCAAAAGCTGCTGCCAGCTCAGCTGTAGATTGAGATTCATCAGCTTCCAAAATCGCCTTTAATTCATCATTGTTGACCAAAGTTTCCGGACGACCACGAGGTTCATTTTTCAAGTCAACATTCCCAGAACGGATCCGAGCAAACCAATAACGGGTTGTACGTTCGTTTGTACAGTTCTCTCCGTAAACGTCGTTGATGTTACGTGTCGTTTGTGCCGCGTTGGTGCCACGACGGAACTCATATTCCATAATTACACGATATTTCAAAGTATCCATTATGAAGAAAAATGTTGAAATGTAATGAAAATACAACGCTAATCAATAAACAAAAGACTTATATTGTAAATAGAATGTCATATTTTTAAAACAAAATTAATTTGAATTTAGAATTCATAGCCAATCAAAACTTTTTTTTGTTTGAAAAAGTCTGTACTGCAATACGGCAATTTCATAGGTAAAGACCTATTATATATAATAGACCTAGTAGTTATTTTAGGGTCTGGATATGCTTAGAACGTGTCATTGTCGGACGCTACAAACTGTTGACAGCCCTCCTAAACAGCCCAAGCAACATACTGCACCTTCTATTAACAGGTTTTTAATTTATATTTTTATTGTTTATGTGTATTTGCGTCAACAAATGCTGGAAGAGTCAAAGTTTTAAAATGAAGATAGGTGTACCCTATGATAAGACTATAATAACATAAGCATCACATTACTTTACATCCAGGAATGTTTGCAGTTCTTCAATTTTACAATTATTTGGCTAAAAATACAATTAAAAAAAACTTTACGATAAAATCGAGTTAACATACAACATTATTAAAGTAAGGATTTCGTGATATGGAATCATTTATTTCATGACAAACCACGATGACCGGTTTTTGGGATTCTATGGTGATCGCCACTAACTGTCAATTCCAAGGTTTTGGGGTTAATGAACGCTACTTTCCCTTTTTACAGGTGCATGCTGATATCAGGTAGACTGAAGAATGTTGTGTTATTTGGTGTGATCGATAGGTATGTGTTATGTTGCGTTGCGTGAGGTGGGTGGCTTGATGCGCGGGTCGGAGCCGGAGCTGACAAGCCGGTGCACGCGGTGCAGGCCGAGGGCGAAGCCTTACAGGCGCGGTGCGGCGTGCGGGCGAGCGGTGCGGGCGTGCGCGCGCACCGGGAGCGGCGGCGGCGGGCGCGGGCGGTGCGCGGCTCAGTGGCGTGCAGCGCGCGCCGCGGACGCCCGCACCGCAGTGTCGAGCAGGAGCCCGCCATGCCCGGCCCGCGCCTCTCCCGCGCCGCCTGACAGCATGGCCCTCCCGACCGCCACCATCACACGCAGCCACGCTCTGACGACGGTACGCACGGTGAACCTCTTCAGTCTGACGCGCTAACAGTGCCTGGAGTCGCCCTCCCGCGACCTCCAGCCGCTACTCCAGTCGATCCTGCTCAGTGACAGTGTTTCCATCATCTGCTTGTCTAGTGAGGGTAGGCCAGCGCAGAAGTTTCGTCCCGATTCGATCGTCTGCAGACCGAGAGTAGGCGCGAGTGGTCGCCGCGCGCCCGCTAGATGGCGCCCGGTGTCGTTCCTGCGGTGGGCGCTTACCGCCCGCGCGCCCCGCCGTCGCCGTCGCCGCCTTTTGTTTCGCGCCGTTCATGTACATAAAATAATAATTGGCAGGCCGGTGGTGAACCCGCCGAACGGCGCCGAGCCGTCGCTGACGTCAGCGGAGCCCGGGCCCGGGCCCTGGAGCCGTCTTCCCCGACCTTCCGTCACCGCCGCCGTACACTCTCCACACACCACACTGACACGTCAGATTCTACACTAACCCTCCGCCCCTCTTACGTGCCAAAGCTAAAAACCAAACTTAACATCTTATTGTCATATTCCAAACATTTATCTTAAAAATAATCTGATTATTTATTAGGTTTGAGTTATATTGAAAGCATTTTGCGGTACAAAACAAATTGATAGCTGTGACGCACTGAAAATGTGTAGGTTTCATTCATGTAACCTACAAGGGTTGTCGATTGATCTGCACCTAGCAACATCGGCGGCGGTGGAAGACCTCTAGTTTGTTTCTAAATGTTTGGTGGTTAAGTCCAGAAAATGGCGAAAGCTTTCGTTGTAAATAGTCGAGGCATCATTTAGTTAAAGGAGTGCGTGTGGAGCGCCGCGCCGCGCCCATGCCCCCACGTCTGGTGAGTGCTAGATTGTAAGGCTTCGTAGCGTGCCATTTTCACGAGAAACTCTACGTAGGTGTTTCTATTACTTTAAGCCAATAACTTAGAGCTCCAACATATGACTATCTGTCAGGAATGTAAATAAAGATGGCAAGAATATTCGATGACAAACTCAAAGGTATTTTCTCGGTTCATGGATGTTGTTTTCTACATAAGGACTAAAATTTGCATGTTTTTAAAGCTTTCGTAAGATTGCGTTTGCTTGTCATTGTAAAAGAAAATAGGTTATTTATAATGGACCTCATATAATTTTTGAACTATGCAGTAATCAATAATTGTAACTTCGAATTTGATTACATAAATCGATATGCCAGTATCAATATGCTATAATATATTCCTTATTATTCCATGTTATTAAATACAAAAAATTTTGTTGCTTTGTTTAACTATATAGCGTAAATTTTACGGCGTAACATAACTGGGTTTCGGCATAATTGTATTAATCCTCAAGTTTAGGCTAATACTAATTAATTAAGCGTTTGTACTCAATCACAACTACAACTATGTAAATTTCTCTAACAATTTATAGACCATAACAAACTTTTTAACTTGCATATCTTTTTGGTGTATGCTGACCTTTTAAATAATCCAAACTGATCCCACCGAACAGTATTGGAAACGGATCGTTAGGACGAGAACCATCATCGCAAAAAATTGCACATTGCGAGTTTGAAAAAGTTATCTTTACACGTCAACAATTTAACAGCAATTTAGGTTGCAATTTCGATCACCGCATGACCATCTGGTCATGAAACTGGCGACGCGTGTTTTGTAACTACCTATATGAGAACCATCGTCACCCGCTATAAATTGCTTAAAACGCGATACATAGTTAGTTTCAAAAGAAGGTTTGTCTATGCGTGCTCAAGCTAACAGCAATATATCATGTAATTTTGATCACATGACAGCAGTTTGATCATGTAGATGGCGATGCGTGCTACATAATCATGGCATCTCGTTAAATTTAAGACTGATTCTATAGTTTTTGTGTACAGAATAAACTAACATACACTATTTTAGGCAATACAATTCTGTTACTGCATTGCCGCATGAAATATAGACAAATTAACAAACACACTTTCGCATTTAGGGAGAAATTGTCTAATTGATCCTTGTTACCATATAAACCCTATGTTATCTTTTTATCTTATGGGTCATCTGACCCTGAGATAAAACTTGACCCATAGAATAATTCAAACCAAAAATCTTTATTTATTCTATGGGTCAAGCTTATTATCTTATGAGTCATCTTGCTATATTATATGTACTATGAGTCAGACTAGTTATTTTATTTACCATATAACTCGGCTTGTTATATTATTTTTCTAATGGGTTAGTGTCAATTTATCATATGGGTCCACTTGTTATTTGAGTTATCCTATGGGTCAGCATGTTATCTTATTTATACTGTGGGTTAGCGTGCTATTTATCGTATGGGTCAACTCGTTATTTTACTTATCCTATAGGTTAGCGTGTTATCTTATTTGTACTCTGGATTAGCGTGTTTTTATCCTATGGGTCAATTCGTTATTTTACTTATCCTATGGGTCAGCATGTTATCTTATTCTGTGGGTTAGCATGTTATTTATCCTATGGGTCAACTTGCTATTTTACTTATCCTATAGTTCAGCGTGTTATCTTATTTGTACTGTAGGTTAGCGCGTTATTTATTCTATGGGTTGGCTTTTTATCTTATTTATGCTATGGGTTAGCGTGTTATCTATTATGCATGGGTCGGCTTGTTTTTTTATTTATGATATGGATCGGCTTGCAATCTAACTTTTCATAGGGTCGGCTCTTCTAGTCTTCTCGATCTTCTAATCCCTGCAACGGCCCAAGCTGAGGCTCGCACCCTAGGAGTGCCATTGAGCTGGTTGCCTCCCTCTTTTGACGGCTAGATCCATTAAACGCAGGCCCCCTGCCCGGTGATACTTAAAGGTCGGTAAAGAACAACACCGTTAGCCCGTTCAAAAAACTTGTTGTCTTATTTATCATATGGATCAGCATGTTATCTTACTTGATTCTCTCCTTGTACGTTGTGCGTTTTTACCATGATGGATGGTTAACCTATTCCTTTATCAAAGAAAATGTAGAACATATCTTCCACCAGAAGAAAAAGTTTTGAATTAAATACATACATAACTTTACTTAACGTTTTAACCGGTAGAATGCTGACATTTTGAAGACGTATGGGCGTCCTTATACATCTAACATTCTTTAAAGTACCTAAGCACAGAATTTAACCTTTAAAAACCACGCAAAATTGTTCGGCTGAGTTATGTATATTATTCAGTATTGCATTTTTCTTCAACATTTTGTAATATCGATGTAATGCAATATTTCCCTTACCGTTTTGAATAAAACTGATTTGAGCGATGAACCGTCGCTATTCTGTAATCGCAATTCTAGTTTTACATATATATTTAGAAATAAGACGTCCAAATGATTCCAATAAGATTTTAAATGCCATAACAAGAACTCAGTCAGTTCTTACATTTTTGTGTTTGGATGAATTCAAAATAATAAACAAATGCAAGAAGATTTTTACACGAATAAAACTGGAATATAATAAAAGAGGGGCACTGTAGCTAGTGAAATTACTGGGTAAATAAGACTATCACCTAATCTCATAGTCCAGTAATCTTATAGTAATAAGATTACTGGACTATGAGATTGTGCTGATGTCTCAGGATGAGGTGCGCAGGGCAATGTCACGTGAAAACTTTAGAGTTCCGAGTGACGCTGCAACTGATATGGGCAGCAATGTCGCTTACCATCAGGCGAACGGTTAACTCGTCACGTCGTTAACATAAAAAAAACTATTAATAATACAAGTGGAATTATAGAAACCTCTGGCTCCATAGTAAATACGTGCCTGCAAAGAACACCCTCACTAAGTAAGTTCACTATTTACACCTCACAAGGACTCACCCACGCCATTCTATTCAGATGTAGTTGTATTTTGTCTATTTTCTTACGCCCCCTTAGCTATGTCAAACCCGCAGTGCTTTTATGACCTTTCACAGTTTTTACCCATCATTCATCACCCCGGCGTTTAATCTAACAAATGTTTTTATTTTGCAATATTCTCTCCATGCGCTTAATAAAATTTTGATTTAAACTCCTGAATTAGATTAAAAGGTCCAACGTGCAGTTCTTTTTAACGGACTTTAAAAAAGAACTAGGTAGGTTAGTTGTACTATTCGGTTGTATTTATAATTTTATTTTGTATTTATTATTATTTATTATTTGACTGGCCTCGTAGCTCAGTGGTTAGTTGCTCTGTCTTCTGAACTATAGGTTGAGTATTCAATTCCCGCCCAGGGCAAACATTTGTGTGATCAACATAGTGTTTGTTCTATTTTTGAGTGTTACATCGTATTCTTTGTATGTATTTACAAACAAAAATAAGTATCTCAGTATTGTATCAGTTATCTAGTTCCCATAGCTTTGCTTAGTTTGGGGCTAGATAGAACAGTGTAAAATGTTTACAAATATTTATTTATTTTGTATTTTTTTTAATGGTTTGTTACCTCAAAACTCTGTCATTTGTTGACCAATTTGGAAAACTTTTTGTGACGTAGGAATTTGATAACAATCAATTCAATAGTTTGGTTTTTTCCCAGTATGAAAATAAAGCTATTGAAATCGGTTTGTTTCTATTTTTTAAAGGAGTTTATGGTATAGATATCAAACAAACATATTATGTACCTCCTGGTGAGAAAAGCTAGATGATCACGTAACTTGATTGCAACCGATATCAAACCAATAAATAAAGAAATGTGTATGGATATGACAATACTTTCCGCGGGCTATTTTTCGCAACTAGGCCGAAGAGCTCTTTATGCGTGATAATTTGGTGCACTCAGTCCAGCCACCCAAGGTACTCCAAGAAGGCTAGCAGTCTCCAATGCCGGTACAGGTCTCCAGGGTTATTCTAGGCGTCCCGAGCTGCAAGGCCATGCTATTTCACTTAATCATGGATTTAACAGATTTCGATACACAGTTTATGTGGATAGTTACTATAGAAATTTTCAAATTAGGAATGAAACTTCTGTTGGGGAGTTTTGGCGGGAATGCGAAAAAGATTGCGTCGCCGCATTGTATTATTTTCCAAAACTTGTGTAATTTTCAGTGTTAGTGCATAAAATTGGTAGCATTCTATTCGTTAAGTGCTGGATTACAGGCGTGAGTGTGGGAAAATGGTATAATGATGGTGAAACGTTTCTTTTCGTGTTGTTTCCAAAACTCCATAGAAGCTTCTGGTAAAGTTTCCACCACTTTACTAGGAGTATAACTTTGACTAGACTATGACTGGACTATGACTTGACTTGATGACTTCGACTGTGACTTGACACATGTTTGCGTGAAATATCATTAACTTGATAAATTATTAATTACTTGACACTGGCTAAATACACAATAGTGTGAAGCCAAAACATAAAAAAAAACTTCTGTTGAACCTATGGACATCTGTAACACTAGATGGGCCACTAATACGCTGCTTATCCTTTGATAACACGCATACAGTTCGTACGCATATGTTGCGTATTTTTACCAATTGGTTGGTATGGTCACAGAAAACATTTTTTTTTTTATACTGTCTATAGGTTTGCCTTTGACTACATCTCACCTGACGGTAAGTGACGATAAGGTCGAAGATGGAGCATGCTTACCCAGACTATACTAGTTATGGTGTGTATGGTGACCTAATAATAATGTCACCCCACAATTAAATCCTATGTTGATCTCAGCAGTGCAAGCAATCTGTATTCAAAATTTTATCCAATCGGTTCAGCCGGTTAAGTGTTAAAGCCAAACAAACATACAAACAACGTTTCACTTTTATAAGTACACTAGCTGCGCCCCGCGGTTTCACCCGCATGGTGAACTTTTTCTTATTTTCCGCTTAACTTTTTTTTCATAGTAATCTTCTCCTGACAACAAAAAATAATTAGCGAAAACGTAACATCCGTTCACGCGTGATGCAATGACCAATGAAAATAGAGATTCGTTTTTATAAAATAATATAGATATATATATATATATATATATATATATATAAATTAATAGAAGCTCACATTAATTCAGTGAATCCAGTGACGCATTGATCATTTTGAAATAGAAATGGTTGATCTAAAAAACAAAGTCTAAAAGTCTGTGTTTTAGCATTTCATTTACCTAAGCTCGCTTGAATTAGCCGAGTTGTATTTTAGACCACTTTGGAATTAGGACAAGATGCAACCTTTTAAAATTGGGTCAGCCAAGTGCGATATTGTTCGCGGTACTGACGAGAAATGCTTTCAGCTATTTAGGCATTTCTTAAGCGTTTGTCGTTTAATAATTCCGTTATTCCATGGAATATTTATGATACAAGCACGCCGCGTTCTTTGCGCTCGTGATTCTGTCAGAGAGGATAAGGTTGACAAGAGTGACTTTTTCAAAAGAAGCCAAAGAGTTCTATTTTCAAATGTTGGAATTATTTTTGAAATGTTGTTTATGTAAGTTGTCAATTCCGGAAACATAATTAAAGGTTTGAGAATAAAAAGGATTTAACTGACAAATTGACAGTTTCGAGAAAATTGACTTTAAACGTCAACGGCGTCATTTTAATGTAGAGTGCTTATAAGGTAATAGAAAAGGTTTACGTAAGTTTCAGTTGCTTGAAAATGTTTTATTTCTATTTAAAATTACCAAATATAGTACTAAATCATACAATTACTGTAAAAATATAATATAATAAAAGAAATAAAGTAATGTTTTTATGCTAAGCGAACTGTATTCCTGTGACAGATAAAACATTTTTAGACTCAAAATCTCGAGATTTAAGCCTCATTTCGGCATTTTGAGACTGTATTATTGAAGATAATTTCACGCTGAATCCAATACCCATAAGTCATTTGGTCAAAAAATCAGTTAAATCCTTTTTATTCTCACCCCTTCAATTATGGTGCTTCCTATATAAATTACGTGTTAAGCCGCGGGGTGCTTCTACACAGAATACTATTCTTCTATGTCTAGATATATAATAATAGTTAATAAGTTAATAGGATCGTGTGGTGACGTTTTAAAGCTCGGTAGAGACTAGCATTAGCCCATTCAAAAAAAAATAGTAGTGTAATTAGCTTTTTCTTATTATTTTTTTCTTATTTATAATCATTTTATAATGATCACGCGGTACCTATACAGCTTTTATCGTCAAAGTCAAATAATTTAGAAAATTCAAATATTTTATTTAATATGGGTTATTTTACTGAAAATGGGTTATTTTAGCTGTTTTCTTATTCTACATGGGGGCGATAACTTGTACTGACGTGCTGCTTGGAGTGTATTGTGCATTTCCCCCGTTCATAAGTACAGCTTCGACTGATTTTCTTGTACAATAGTAAAGACCGGAACTTTCTATCTACACCCTCCAGTCATGTTACTGCAATATCAAGCTACTAAACTGGCCAAACAATGGTCAATTGGGACAAGTACAGGATGAAGCCAATTCTAACCAGCAGATATCGGCCAGTGGTAACTAATGCGTTCACACGTCGCGGCGCGTTTGTAGTTTATTGGTTAATGATATCTCGTTTTATCAATCACACACGCGTCTCATTGTATTGAATATCGCACATTCAATGGAATATGAATCATATTCTTTACTGTATAGTGCTGAATTTATCAAGTGGGCGTGTATGGGTAAATCCAAAGCTATGAGCAAAGCGAAAAATACTAAAATGTGTCGCAGGTTTGATTTTGATGAATATTAAGACTTCAACATTGGATTTATGATATACTAGTTGCGCCCCACGGTTCTACCCGCGGATGAAAAGTATTTTAATTATTTGCTCATCCCACGGGAAAATTTAACTTTTCCGGAATAAAATATAGCCCATATGTTAATCCAGTGTATAAGCTATGTTGGTACCAAATTTCATCCAAATCCATTCAGCCATTTCAGCGTGAAGGAGTAACAAACGTACACAAATACACATACAAACTTTCGCCTTTATAATATTAGTGTGATAGTGTGATTCCTAGAAAAGAATCGAAACCGTTGATTTAAAACAAAAACACTATTATTACAACACCATTCGATAATGCCTCTAATAAGGATAACTCTATGGACCTAGCCACAATCAAATTTCTCGAATAAGGGGCTATCCATAAATTACGTCACACGTTAAGGGAAGGGAGACGAAGTGTGACAATTATGTGACAAGGAGTAGGGAGGAGTCCCAAATTCTGTGACATCACATTTTTTAATAATATTTTGTTATTATTTTGGTATGACCGATAAAATTAAAATTTCCAATTATTTAGATGGCGACATTAACATTAAACAAAGCAAAAACAAAGTTATACCGACCGATAGAAACAAAAGAAGTTTTTACTTCATTCGTGTGGTGTAAAACGCACTAGTTTTTTGTAGTAGTTAGTGTAGTCATAGCATTTACTAGTAGTTACTGGTATTAATGTAGTAGTTGGTTTAAAGAATAAAGTACACTTGCCGATTTTGAAAACTAGGAATTCGTACTACGAGTATACTCGTAGTACGAATTCCTGAAAACATGATCATTTGATGCAATATTCAATTTTCCGATGTAGTGCAGTCCGTTGAGCAATTATTCGATAGCCGTTTACTCCGAATGCGGCAGGCAGAACGCTGGTCAACGGTAATTAACTGAGTAATCAATTTACGTACTTGTAGGCTGTAGAGTTGTAGTAAACGCAGGAACGCAGGTGTGTGCGATATTAATAGCTGATAGTGTTAATAATTTGCGGTATAATTAGGTAATTAATTTGATAAACTATTGTGAAACTATTCACGTCGATATTCTAGAGCAAACTTTACGTTTAAATGATTCAATTGATAATTGAAGGGTTGAGAACAAAAAGGGTTTAACTGTCAAATTAATAGTTTCGAGAAAATTGACTTCAAACGTCAACGGCGTTATTTTAATGTAGAGTGCTTATAAGGTAATAGGTTTATGTATATATAAAAGGTTTATGTAAGTTTCAGTTGCTTGAAAATGTTTTAATTCTATTTTAAAATACTAAATATAGTTCCAATTCATACAATTACTTTAAAAATATAATATAATAAAATAAATATAATAATATTTTTATGCTAAGCAAACTGTAGTCCTGTGACAGATAAACCGTTTTTAGACTCAAAATCTCGAGATTTAAGTCTCATTTCGGTATTTTGAGAATGTATTATTGTAGATAATTTCAAGTTGAATCCAACGATACTCATAAGTCATTTTGTGAAAAAAATCAGTTAAACACTTTTTATTCTCACCCCTTCAATTGTGTTGTCAATTTTGACTCATAAGCATGACAAATTTACAATTATTTCCGCACTTTTTTTACTTTTTTGGGTGTGAGTTTGACAACATTTTAGGTGGTACATTGAAGGAGGTCTCTCACATTCACAATCTCACAGTCTAGTAATCTTATTACTAGATTGTAACGTGTGATGTGTGATGAAGTGCGCAGTGCATTGTCACGCGAAACTATACTTTAGAGTTCCGAGTGACATTGCCCGTACCATGTTGCTTAACATCAGGCGAACGACTAGCTCGTCATTTCTTAACATAAAATATAATACTGAGTTCAATCGTCTTTATTTTATACTGATAAATACCTAGATGATAACGATCATACAGTTTTCATTTAAAACCATATTACTGAATTGATGTTAATGATATTTGTATAGGACCAAGCTAAAAGTATACCATATCAATTTTTTTTCCAAATCAGTGTATAAATGACGGAGTTCTCAACGGTTGACAACCTCCTTCTTATGAAATAGGTTATAAGCCACATCAATTATTGGCGTGGTTTAACCAAACATACCTATATGAGAAAGAGAGAGAGAAATATTCACTCAGCGACATAATAACAATGTGCCCCGTATATGCACAGCAAGATTTGAATTCACCTACCTATTACAAAGTAAACGGTAGAGTGAGATGGTAACCCAGATCTGCTAGTAATTGTTACTTGTAATTTGGAGGCTTTGGGGCACAAGTTCTATAAACATGAAGCTGTAGTTAACAAAGTTTGAATACGAATGCATACACTTGTATGAAACTGATGTACTCTGTATGAGTTTCTAGTCGAAATTGTTAACTAGGTATTTTTTAACTGTATAAATTTCAAGTAGATGATTGTTTTGTTTTTGATTTACTTCCAACTTAAACACAAGTACAATAAAATCTCTTATTTTTAACGCAATATTTCGAAAGGGAACTATTTTTGGAAACATCCAAACCTGTTTAACCTTTTTGTTGCACACCACTGACGCCTTCTTATTCTTATGATACTATCCATCCAAACGTTGACTGGAAGAGATCATTTTTAGTGATAAGATTTTCCCCCATTGTGCTACCTATTAGTACTCTAATTTCTCGTTTTATTTTATGTTGGTATATACCAAAACGAGAATTTAGAGCCTTAACGTTCCATTGTGAATCAGTTTTGAATTTTTTCATTGATTGATGATTATTATATTATATTATATATAGATAGATTGATTGACATGCAGTGCAATAAAGAGTTTTTACATTCTATTTTATTATATTTCCTCTTGTCGCAATCACCATTGTGTCCTTGCATAAAACGTATGCCATATTATTATTATATTGTTAATAATTGTGATATTTAAAAATATCCTGAAAAATACTATACACAATGAAATACAGTATTTTAACAAGCTTTTTATCTGTCTGTTTGTCTTTATGTTGATTTAACTCAAAACTGACTCACAATAGAACGTTAAGGCGTAAAAACTAAGGTATATTATGCACATATGATTTACAAATTCATTAACCACAATTTAATTTAATAGTACATAAAAAATTAAAGTAAAATACGGCCAACGATCACATAAATAGATCCTGGGCTGGCTGGGATGCCCTGTATCGAAGGACCCAGGAACTACGAGGACCATGGTCCCACAACACCCAGACACAGAAGCTGTGTCTTGAGATTGAGCTTTTTTTTTTTTAAATATTTATTTTGTCCCGGGAATGAAACCCACTGCTTCCGGGTTATGAACCAACTTGCTTAACCACCACAGAGGATTAGAATTAGGTTTTTCTTTAGGCTTAAATAATTTCCAATTTAACAATCCAACTCCAGTACATAATAACGCTTATAATTCAAATGGTGATAACGCAAAACTAATTTTCTACTACCTAAGTTCAATCTGCCAACAATCATTGGACAATGTTCAGGATTACAGAAACCTGAAGCATGAAGTCAGTACTCACTATGAAGTAACAAACAATAGTCCGACTTTATTTGCATACTTTAAGTATTCGTTCCATTTTTCAGACTCATGCTCATAATGTATGTTTATTTTATTTATTTTTATTATTATGTATTATGTTTATGTATGTTTTTAATGATATGTATGTACTGTATATTTATATGTATTATGTACGTACATGCACAGTGTTTTGTTTTTTTTCCGTCCGTCCATATATAACTACGTTATTCCTTTCCGTGCAAGGTTTTCTGGAAGAGATCGCTCTGAGCGATAAGACCGCCCATTGTTACGCTTTGCTTAAGTTTGTTCACTTTTTTTTAATTACTAAAGATGTGGTGTTTCAATAAAGAGTTTATCTATCATGCGTACTCATTGATGGAATTATTTATTGAACAATGTAAAAACACGTGAGCGGTTGGGTGTCGATATCGAACTGTAACCTTGAAAGAAATATCCACTGGGATCTTTTAAAATATTACGTCTAGGGCTCCGAGGCTTACCTGCATATTCCAGTAGTAATTTTCAGTTTTTGGAATAAAAAGCTTCGAGGTTCTGAACAATCTGTATGCATAAACTAAAAATAAAATATATTAATACGCAACCACGTCGATCAGCCTTCGTCTGTAGCGGTCAACGATAATCACTATAAGCAATTGATTTCATTATTTTAAAGATATTCCCAACCTATCTAGGTTGGTACTACACTAGGTGGTAGGACTTTTCTGCAAAGTTCGTCTAGGTAGGTACCACCGCTTTGCCAGTTATTCTGCCGCCAAGCAGTAGTGCGCAAGCATTACTGTGTTCCGGTTTGAAGGGCACTGTAGCTAGTGAAATTACTGGGCAAATGAGACTTTATGACCTGATCTCTTTACTACTTACTATATTGTGTTGATGTCTCAGGATGCCGTGCGCAGTGCAGTGTCATGCGAAACTCTATACTTTAGTGACGCTGCAACTGATATGGGCAGCCGTGTCGCTTAACATCAGGTGAACGGTTAGCTCGTCGCGTCATCCCTTAACATAAAAAAAAAACCTACGAACGGCCTCGAAGTCTATGCAGCAGTTTATGCATAATGATTTATCATATAGACAGCCCGCCAGCACTTCTAAGCCGATGTTTTTGAGTACCATTAACAACTCCAAATATATTTTCTAAATTTTCTCCTATAGTAGTATTATAGATATCAGCTTGGTTACAATTTTATTGTGAAAAACAGCATTATTAACATTTATACTGGGTACCTTTCCTGTTAAATTGAAACGTAAAAAAATATCTACTATTATTTTATTGCTTGAATAGGGAAAATAATCATAAGATGTTTAAATACATTTTCCATGACGAAGTTTTGAATACAAATTTTAGTAGATTTCATTCTTCAGAAAACACTATGCAGGCGTTGAGTTCCATTGAAAATTACATTCACTGCAAAATCAATTCTGATAGACCATTCCAAAGTTCTGTAACCATGTGTAGGTAAAGTAAATACCAAATCAGCATTGAAAATAAGGAAAAGCTAGCTTCAGCGATGCTCTACGTTGCACGCATGCGCGATTGTTCGTAACTTTGTTTGACGGCCGCACTGCTTCGTTCGTAATGCAATAATTCATATATATTCACAAAATACTGCGAGATCTATACTTTAAAATTAAATTGTCACATTAATTACGATGTTTCATAAGAATTTTAGCAAATCTAATAAAATGTGGGCCACTATGAAATACGTAGTCTACTATTTACTCAAACGCCTCCATACTACGTAGGTAATGTACCCCGTACAAGGACTGCTTTTCATACGCAGGTACTCATGTTGATCCAGTATTGTATGCAATCATGACGTCATATTATGGCTCATGCTGATTTCAACAGGGTATAGCAGTGCGACAAATGATTAGAAAACCATTTTCAATTCACACTCCATACAGTTTTGGCGGGAACGGGAACCTACTTTAGTGTTGACTTAGTATATTTTTATTTATTTAAAATACAATAATCAGTCATTAACTCCTTCAAAAACTAAACTATATTTTATTATTGGAGAAAAAGTATTATTGTAGGTATATTTACCGAAAATTGTGTGACATCGTGTGTTGTGATTATTCAAGTGTTAGTGAACGTGTAAAAGTGAATGTAAGTAATAATATGCTTTAATATCGTTATATCAACAATAGCTTTGAAAAAAAAAAATGCATTATGCATCAAATATTTGTTGTAGGATATTAGACATTTTTTTAGAATATTATACGTAATAAAAATCGGTTATGCAGATGCATGTTTATGTAAATTATGTCATTAAATTTCACGCAAATCAATAGTGATTACAGACAAAAATTTATATTTTGATGTAAGCTTGACATAGACACTTTTACTTGACCACAATTGGAAGTGAATTTGACTCTACTTTGATGGTGATATTCCAAAAATCTCACCTAGGATCACTGATGGAAGTTTGTAGCATTTTCGCTTGTAAATTCCACCATACTATTATTGTGCGTTTTTGGACAAAAGCTTCCGAAAATAGGGATATTAATTATCAAAATAAACACAACGATTCACTTTTACATATTAGATCAAATGCCGAATTATTGAATACTACTTACACTTAATATTTATTTCTTATATTTTTTTTTATGTTAAGGAATGACGTGACGAGCTAGCCGTTCGCCTGATGTTAAACGACATGGCTGCCCATACCAGCTGCAGTGTCACTCGGAACTCTAAAGTATAGAGGTTCACGTGACACTGCACTGCGCACGTTATCCAGAGACATCAGCACAATCTAGTAATAAGATTACTAAACTGTGAGATCAGATCATAAAGTCTCATTTGCCCAGTAATTTTACTAGCTACAGTGCCCTTCAAACCGGAACACAGCAGTGCTTGCGCACTACTGCTTGGCGGCAGAATAACTGGCAAAGCGGTGGTACCTACATAGACGAACTTTGCAGTAAAGTCCTACCACCTAGTAAATCTATCTAGCTATGTATATTGAAACTCGGTCTTAAAATAAGTAAAGAAGTTACGTGACTACATGGACCTTTTAAAATCATAAAAATAGTATTTGAAATTGAGTCTTATATCTACTATATAGAGTCCGTGGTTCGAACCATTTTTCTTTGAAAAGATTGAGAACCTTTTTTACCATGATAATTTCAAAAATTCTTTCTTAGTACAAAAACCGTTATATAACGTAGACACCCTCTAAATATCAAGTCTCTAGATGCAGTGGTCAAGACTTGTTATGTTGTCAGCCAGTTAGTCATTCGAGATAAAGCTTTTCATACAATAAGTATCGGAAATCCGAAGAACTGCTCTCAAAATCATACATTTACATTATTAACCAAAACATTTAACAATAAATTGTTGTTTATTAATTTTAAAACAGGCAGACTACTCAATCTTACATAAACGTCGAATTTAGATAAGACTAGTAAAATTCTAGTAAAAACAATTGCAATTTCTAACTGGATAACCTAAGCAAGATACTTACAGTTTACAACAGATTCTGTTTAAATACGGGGAATCAAAACTATTAACATCCCACAAAGATTTGTCTCCGGTAAGCCAATGGTTGTAAAATGCTTGAATGCCATCGCATTTCCACTTCGCTACGTGCACTAAGCCGTGGCTAAGCTCTGCATTGTCTGGAAACAGTGGTCATACAACTTGAATATCTGTTGACAAAACTGTAGCCATTTTCCGTACCTAATAATGATATTGAGAATAATATAATAAATAACACTAACATCTAAAAAATATAAAAATATGATAAAAAGTAGGAACAGTAATTTTAAATAAAAATTATAACCAACACTCCCAGAAGCTCTCGCTAGACAGTTGAATCAAAAATCAGATTCAGAAGGCAGTACTTATATCTTGACTTGACACGTGTTATCGGGAGGTTCCTTACTCAGCCTTAAATAACGTTAACTCGAGCCATACTTCTAAAAATTATTGTTTTTTCACTCGAATAAATTGCATCTGTATTTAAAGTCTTTTTTGGCGTAATTTGTCGATATTAATCCAATCCAAAATTAATCTCAGACTTAAAACAATTTTTTAAGTAAATATTTTATTTAGGAAAAGGTGTAGTTTTCTATGTAATTATTAATTCACTTATACTATTAATTAATGTTTGTTTACGTACATTTAGTATTTAAGTGTTATTTTTTAGGTGTTATTGTGCCGAGTTTTATTTACATTAAGATGTTTTACTTCTCATCAAAAATATTTTAGAGTTAGTATGATCGGTTGGCTGCTAGACAGTAATAAGAAAAAAAACCCACAAAATATTGGCGTGGTAAAGTGGGCATTTTATTATGTCATGCCGTTGATTTTCACAATAGCGATTACTTAAGTAGTAATTGTTATAAATTACAATGAATTTGTTAGAAATGTTTGTAACTGTTTCTGTATCAGTAATTTGCTCAACTGATTTAGAGTTCGTGAACTTTGCCCTGTTCCGTGATCAAATATCAGTGTCAGTGAAAATGACACATACACCTTTGGGTTTTTATTGTATTGCAATAGAAGTTATATTTGCATGTAGTAGAGAGAGCACTAAAACACATCAGTGTCAGTGAAAATGACACATACACCTCTGAGTTTTTAATGTATTGCAATAGAAGTTATATTTGCATGTATTAGAAAGAGCACTAAAACACATCAGTGTCAGTGAAAATGACACATACACCTCTGAGTTTTTATTGTATTGCAATAGAAGTTATATTTGCATGTATTTGAAAGAGTACTAAAACAATTGACTATTCATGATCTCCTGGCTCCAACTTTGGTCTGTATTAGACTAGTTTCAAAATACTATAGAAAGCTCATGTCAACGGATATACAGCTCTATGCTAAATTTCGATTCGATCGAACCACTGGCGTCGTCCAAAATCGTTTCCAAGATTTGTACCGTACAAATAGTTAACAAAACAAACAAAGTCGATAAAATCTTTTAATATGGACTTTTGTTCAAATTGCGACTGGTTCAAATGTAATAGTAGCCAAATTTCCTGTTCATTTGTGTGTTAGTTATTTTGCTTTCACGTCAAAATGGCTTAGCCGATATTGATGAAACTTTGTACACAGATTGAATATATTTACACTACTGAGTATATTTTTGAGTGAATATTTTTTATTCCGGAAAACATTAGATTTTCCGGAAATCACGGACGAAACCGCAGGATTAGTTTCTTATATAAGGCCGCCAACTCCGATCAAAACCGTAATTTAAATTACAGGTAAATTCTTCCGTCAGTACGCAAGGACGTGACGTAATTTAATGATCGATTGCTCGCTCTACTTGCGCGATATTATACAACGATCGAATTTTAATTTTAAAAGTGTTTTACTTTATTTGGAAATGAGTTTTGAGTAGTAGTTTGATATCAAAGAATAGATTCTTCTCTAGTTGGGGATCCATAGTTAAATAATCATACTGGCTCTAAGGGCTATAAATATTGCGAGTCCGTTTGTTGTACAGCTCAAAATTTGATTCCAATTTGATTTAAAACGGAAAAAAAATTTTGAAATGTCAACTTTTTTAGGCGCATTGAGCACTTTTTGGGTGTACAAAAATCATGGAACTCGCGTCATCGTCACCGAAAGGTTTCCACGAGTTATATGTATATATGTGTACTTTTGTGGTGAACAAAAAAACATATGTTACAAGGTGATTAGTTTTCACTTCTATCGGCAGTCTCCAAAGACTTCCCAGCACATTTTTTAAAGTCTCTATTCCTCCACCATTCTAAAAAATTGCAAACACTAAATCGATAAAAAAATCCATGTAATTGTCGAATGCTTGTAAAATTTAATGAGAATCTATTGAAAACTGCAACTTGTAGATGAACATTCACTGGACATACGAAATCATTTCTGTCTAAGCTAAAACGGAGATGCTTTACGCTCACTTGTTCTAATGTATACCTTATGTCATAGTTTTTTTTGTTAGATTTTGGCTCCACGCTTTTGTTAGCCAATGTCAAGTAATTGATAATTATCTCAAGTTAATTAATATCATATGTGTGAAGTCAAGTCAAGTCACAGTCCAAGTCATCAAGTTACGTCATAGTCTAGTCTAGTCAAGTCATACTCCTAGTAAAGTGGTGGCAACTTTACTTGAAGCTTCTATGGAGTTTTAGAAACAACACGAAAAAAAAACGTTTCACCATCATTATACCAATTTCCCACACTCATGCCTGTAATTCAGCACTTAACGAATAAAATGCCACCAATTTTATGCACTAACACTGAAAATAACACAAGTTTTGGAAAACAATACAATGCGGCGACGCGATCTTTTTCGTTTTCCCGCCAAAACCTCCTATGTCATAGTTATATATATTTTGTTTATGCCATAGGTAGAAAGAAGCATAATATCTTCATGGAATAAGGTTAGCGTATGCTATGGACATTTAAAACAATAGACGTTTCATTTATATCGGTTTAGTAGTTTTGGCGTGAAAGCGTGACAAACAGACAGACACAGTTTATCGCATTCGCTTTCGCATTTATAATAATATTAGTAAGGATTATATTATTTCATAGCTTATATTCTATGAAAAGTGTTTTTTTTGGATACATAAATTATCTTATTAATAGAAAAACTTCAAGACAACATACATTCTCAAATTTTTTTCGTGTCCACAAATATTTATTCATTTATATCTTATACCTTTAAGCGAGCAATTTTTGTATTTATTTAAATAGCGGAAAAATAATTAAATTAGCGGTACTGTGCTCTCGTAAAATTGCGCCATGATACAAATGCCGTAGTTTTACGTGAAGTAGTGACGTAGTGTTGGGAGTAAATTTCATGTAATTTTGCAATGGAGTCCATCAGAATAATTATAATAATATCAATTGCTCGACCATTGACGTCAGATCCGATGTAGACGTCATGTTTTGCACGTCAGCGTTTATCAATTAATATCATCGGGACGCGGTCGTTATCGCTGTGAAGGACCAAGACCACTTGTTGCCAATTCTAACTGGTCATTTATTATCAATTCAAAGTATGTCCCGATATTCGCAATTATTTCTAACATATCATTCAACCGTTAAAATGTAAATTGAGAGTTAATTTTGTTAATTTGTAATTCTCTAGTCCTGTACACCAATATTAACTTGTTTACTCGTAGAGCTTTATTTCCCAACTATTCCAACCCTAACCCAGTTGCGTAGCCTGGCGTCACCTTGGGTTAAATTATAGGTAAACGAGATTTATAATGAGTTTGGATTTAATTCTGTAAAAGCAGATATTTGGATTTGTTTCCTGTAACTTGGTCACATTATATGTTTAAAAATATGTATTTAAATATAAAAATGTGATTTAGTGCAGGGATGGAATTTTAACCAGGGTGCGTCGTTTCAAAGACGTTTTTAAAGAGAAGGAAGATCGTGAAGAAACTGCCATATTTTAAATCAGATAACTTCAGAGCATGCGTCATCTACCAATCCTCATTTAGCCAACATGTTGGACTACCACTTGACACCCTTTCAATACGAGAGAAACTCTGTGTCCTAGCAAAGAGAACGTACTGAACTGATGACGAGGATGACGATATATTACAAGCTATAATTGAATTAAAATTTTAAAATACCGCCGAGATTAAGATAATAATAAAAATATGTAATTCGCCATTTTGTGGTGTCCGCCATCTTGGATTTGAAATGTATCATAGTGTAAAGTATTCTACTAGTACAAGCCCTTTCATTTGATACTCATATTGAGGGTGTTGTGAAAAATGTGTGATCCGCCGTTTTGTGGCGGCAGCCATCTTGGACTATCTTTACGTTGGGGGTTAAAAATATAGCCAGACTTTTTTAAAATACTTTTGTATTTGTGTTGGTGCACATGCATCTAAATATACCCATATACACTAGACTATTTTATTGATTATTTGACATGGTTGCAATATAATATTATCCTGTTAAAGCTTTGCAGCAAAAATGTCACCAACCCAGCTCCAACTGAAAATATCGACTCGCTTTTCCCTCTGTAGGTACCGGTACCCGGCTAAGTTTAGTTAGGGTCCCCACGGATACAATTAGGAGTAAAAAGTAGGATGAAGAGCCGCTAGGCATAAATGTCATGAAATGGACTCTCATCATGCCGCTGTATTTAATTTTGATTCGGTTTACATGGAACGATATTTTGTTAAATGGATAACCATTTTGCTATAGAGATTAATTTATTATTATTTATTTTAGATTTAATTTAGTTTTAATTACTATATTTTGTTTATTTATTAGCACCTATTGAAATACTTAAATGTATTAATCAACATAAAAAATATATAGATTGTAATTGTATGTAAAGTTCGGGATTTGATGTTAGCATGACATTTCAATCGAACACTTGGAATTAATTAGGTCTAAATATTAAAAAGCAACTACTAAAATAATTTTTACTTTCATTTCTAATTTTTTAATATTTTTTACGTATTAGCGTATTTCTACCATTTTGGTAGGATTTTGACTTTGTAATACTGACTTGCCGCACATTGTATCGATGTTTTCTTTTCTATATAGGTAAAAAGAAATACATTGCTTGGACTGATCACTAAATCAATACGTTTCTAAATCCCATTAGTAGGTACACACTACTTTTGATTTGATATGGTTGATCGTTATAATATTTCGTTAGGTTAATTTTTATTCTTTAAACTAACTAGGTACTGTGATAATACCAACTACTACTAAATGCTACTTTAGTCTTGTTTACTCTACGTTACGCCTATAGTCTAACAAAGCTACATAACATTACTATCTGCAGTTAGTTGTTACTGGCCGTATATATACATATTATGCTCAATGTGCTAAAGAGACAATGCTCTACAAAATAGACTAACTCCACGTGAGTGACAGAGACGAAGCTCTACCAAAGTGATTATTTTGATATGTATTATTTACCACCGGGAGGTATGCTTCCAAATCACTTCATTGAAAACGTTGCTACGTTATGAAAATTAAAAAAGTATTCATTTTGATTATCTACTATATAAATATGTTTGGTTTACACCTGACACAAAACATTTACGTTAATTCTTATCGCGGATATTTTTAATGTCCAAAAATCGGAGTTGTTCAACGACATGCGATTGCGTGTGCCACCACGTTTATTCACATAAACAAGGAAGTAGTTTTATAAAAGCACTCCTGTATAAAATAAAAGGTGTTTTACCCGTTTACTAGCGTTTGGGAAGCAATAGCTAGTTGGGCACAATGGCCAGCTTAAGGCCATTTTCGGGCATTTCAGCTTTTACTACCTTTTACACACAGCAGAAGAAATGTAGCCTAATTTTACTAAATAGTGAGTTATTTTGGGAAAGTTTGAAAAGCGAGTTTTGATAATGTCTTTTTAAAAGAAGATTTGAAAATTGCAGTTCCACAAAAAATTGAATCTCAGAACTTCCGATACTCGGAAGGATATTAGAAAAGATAGACACGTGAATATGTATTTTTAATGGATATGTTAATTGTGCACTTTTCTCATATTTCCTATTTTTTCAACCTTTTAATTACTCCTGTTGGAGCTACCAACAAAACGCGCGCGATTGCAGGGATTCCTGAAATGTTCTTTTGATCGCTGCTGCCACGCAATCGAAGAGCCGTGTGGATCGTCCGATGAGGAAACGGCTATCGATCTTTGGCTAAGCGAAGTGTTTGTCATTTGCTTTTATCAATTTTTGTAGTAGAAAACCTATCAGTAGAATTTGTCATTGGTTTTAACGCATACACATTACAAATTCCGTAGGCAATTCTAATAATAAAATTTTACAGTGATTTTGTAAGTTTTCTAAGAAACAATTTAATTTAATTTTACCAAATATAAATCATGGGAACTATCAATACACAATAGTTTTTTTATTTTAATGAATAATTTGACGAGCTAAATGTTCACCTGATGTTAAACGACACCGCCTCATGTATAGTTTCGCGTGCCACTGCACTGCGCACGTCATCCAGAGACATCAACACAGTCTAGTAATGTAATTACAACACTTATTAGTGCAGTCTAGTAATAATATTACTAGACTGAGATCAGAACATAAAGTCGCATTGCCCAGTAATTTCACTACCTACAGTGCCCTTCAAACTAGAACACAGTAGTGCTTGCACACTACTGCTTGGCAGCAGAATGACTGTCAAAGCGGCGTTACCTACATAGGCGAACTTTTCAGAAAAGTCCTACCACCTATTGAAATATATTTACTGCTAATTATATATAATTACTTTAATTAAAAGCAAACTAATAAACTGAGATAATATAAGTTCAGTAATAATTCAAATAAAATAATTACGTATATGAACGAGAAATCACACTCACATGTCGCCACTACTCACACTAAAGCAACATTACATTTTGTGTAATATTTACACGGCATGATTAAAATGCACGGTGGCGCCCTCTATCGCATTTTAAAGCTTTTACAAGCAAACGGGGACCGGACGCTATAAAAAATTCATCCAACGTTATAATCTCTTTTATAGGCACGGTATCATGGAAACACACAGTTCCGAGTCTCAGCTACTCGTTCATTTTACGCCACGTGTTCGCAATATTGATTGACAGGTAAATACTAGTAGGGAGCTGGTCGAATCCAGGTCAAAACGATGACGTACGTCACAATCATTGTTTGTATTGAATTATCGCTCGCATGATTGCGAACAGAGCGTTAAAATTCTATAATTCTCAGCAATTTTGTTACGATCGTGAGGTATGTAAAACAGCGGTGATTGAGGTCAACGACGTCAACCGGTTTCCTCTCTCATTTATATCTATTTCTACGTTATGAAAAGAGTAACCACGCACAATATGGCATTATAACACCATATTATTCTCAAATGCAAACCCGCGTAGGTCACTACGCGGTCTGTAGAAGCGTAGAGGCTCTACGAATATCCGTAGCTTGAAGACGTAGCTACAAAAATGCAATTTTTGTTCATCGACGAGTAGTTACGTCTGAGTGCACTTTCCAGTCACGGCATTTCAGGTATTTCGGCTACGACATAAAGCTGATAGTTGAGTGCGAAAACTAAATCGATGTAAAGAGCTTTTTGGTCG
Organism: Ennomos fuscantarius; assembly: GCA_905220475.3. Lineage (NCBI taxonomy): Eukaryota > Metazoa > Arthropoda > Insecta > Lepidoptera > Geometridae > Ennomos > Ennomos fuscantarius. The sequence continues at coordinate 4,406,758 of HG992026.1, read as the reverse complement.
TCGAATGTAACATGCAGACGCGAAGCATTTTCTTATTTAACGCTCGAATTACGATCATGTATTTATTTACAATGCAACGTTTCTACATTGTGATAACGAAAAGTGTATAAAGCAATACCATCGGTAATTCTGAAGGCCAGGCGGTTCGACACGGGTAGCTGGCTGGCCACCGATAATGGTGTTGGTTCTATACAAAAGTATAGTGACAATTCCTTGAACAGAGTCAAAGATGACGAGACGGGTGCGTGACGTCACACGCGCGGCTCTGCGGCTGCGGCTATCGATCGGATAAGCTCGTCACATCTCGCTCTTACATGGGCAACATGGGCACCCTGTCCCGCTCGCACGCAGGTCTGCTACCTCAGTGGAAAGCTGCGTTCCGAAATACGCTACTAATATTTATTTTAACGCAGCCGCCGGGGTTCGAGCACGTGGTGTCGACGCGGGATGCCTGTCTTTAACCATTTCCCCGAAGAAAATTGATGATCCTCTGCATTATCATTACTTTATGAGTACTTTGCGATGAACTGACTGGTTACTAACTGTTGGGTAACTGGTTGGTAGCTCAGTTGGCAATAGCTCTGCCTTCTGAACTACTACGTTGTGGGTTCAATTTCTACCCAGGACAAACATTTATGTGATGAAAAAAGACTTTTTTTTTTGTGTTTCGATGTTATATGTATTTTCAAACAAAACAAAAAAGTATCTAAGTATTCTATCAGTTATCTAGTTTCCATTGTACAAGCTTTGGATAGTTTGGGGCTAGATGGCGCTGTGTGCAATATTTTATATGTATTTTACCTTCATCATTAATATACTTTTAATTTTAGTTTTACACTTTTTTATTTTTCTGTATGTAAATATCTCACGAACAACGGCATTTTTTGTAATTTTTAGTTTTTTTTCTTCTTAACCTCAAATATAAAAAATAATAATTTATCATTGAAATTTAATCCATATTTAATGTATTTCTTTTAGGTGTTTTATTATTGTAGAGTGTACATAATAAATACCGTTATTAGAGACCGCATTAAATATATTAAAATATTCGCACTTCGACACCATTTATCAAATAATTTTTCGAGCTGAAATGTCACATGCGAGCCTCTGACATTCAGAAAACAATTTTTCGCTCAGTTACACAGTTGGTGTACTACTTTAATAATGTACAGGAAAGGTCAACGTGGGAAAATGTAAATTCTATGTTATTAGTAATATACATAGATATTCTGTACAAATGTAGCAATCGGATCGTATAATCCGCCGTTTTACATTCTTGCTAGTGAATTGCATTACGGTTGAATGAAAGTCCGCTGCATTGTAAAGGTGTTTGGCCTGTTCAACACGGCCAGCCGTGATGTATTTCAGTAGATCATTAGACATTATCCTCTTTGACTCTATTTAGTACTAACTTTCTCAAAACTTGATTGCCTACTACTTATTAAATGCCTTAGAGTGCCTATTTCAAAATGATTACCTTCCTTTACGCTTAATAAAATGTCGCTTTTAATTAAACACTTTTTATTTTATTGGTATGGTTGGAAACTAATAAAAATAATAATAACAATAACGATCAACGGTCACATACATAGATCCTGGACTCTAACTGGGATTCCCTGTGTCCAGGGACCCGGGAACTACGAGGACCATAGTCCCATAACAATAGACAATAACCATAGACTCAGAGCAAGTATTTGCCCTTTTTTTCTGTGCACAAATACTTGTCCTGCCGCGGGAATCGAACCCGCTGCTCTGGGCTATGAGCCGACTTGCTCAACCACCACACCACAGAGGCTGTCAAAAAACAACTAATTACAATCCGGCTATAAGCCGGAATACAAAACTGCTCTGTTTTTTAAACAGCTGGACGAAATGTGTAACGTTGGATCATACAATCCAAATGCGATACACATATATAACTTGTCTAGCCAGCATACTAGTAGACGACATTCCTATGTGTCAAGCTACCATCGCAGTAAACGTAAAAAAGGAAAGTGGAATACTTTTCCACCTGGTTATATTCCAAAAATCTCCACCAATGCTAATGAATTGAATGATGGGCTTGCCTTTGATCACTATCCCAAGTGATAGTAATTGAGCATAGTCGGAGATACAACATGCTTGCTTAGAAGATACTGGTTCACGCTTGCCTTAGATCTAGCCATATTTCATTTTTCAGCAAACAAAGACTGGTATGTTTTTCATTTTGCTGTCCAATTATCCCCACTAACCATCGTAGATACTGACGACTAACAAGATACTGGTGAGCCTTTTAGTTCTTAGTCAAACTGGCCCTGCATATCGTTCTACACGTCATTCAAAACGCGTATTGCTTTCTCTTTCTTCAGTTCTCCTGAAACACAATGAACACTAGTTCAGGAGTCTATGGATTCACTACATAAACTGTTGAAATATATATAAATGATTTTGTATTTGTATTAGTTCGGCAAATTGTTTGCATTATACTTGATTGAAACGGACTACTTGTGAGAATTTAGCGCTTTATTTTCTTCCTTTTATTAACATCTATGAATGTGCTCAGATATCGGGGATTAAAAAATCGTAGTCTACACGTGGAGCTAATACGTAGTGATTACGTTTTTTCCCCGCGAGTGTGTATTCCGCAGCTGATATTTAAAGCTATCTTATCTATGTAATAAAAACAGAACGCAAATACTTGACGCAATTTGGCTTTACTACGATGTACAGTAGTAGTTGAGAGTGCTAAAACGTACTAGATTTATGACCGGGAATATATGTCAAGTACAAGCGATAATTGCACTTCAGAACATGATCCATAGCACAATATTAGGTCTTTACCTATGAAATTGCCGTTTTGTTTGAAAAAAGTTAAAGTATTTTTTTTCGAACTTATTTATTTCTTTTATTCAAAGTAATCACCCCTGCAATCAATGCATCTTTGCCAACGCTGTGGCAGTTTATGGATGCCCTTCTTGAAAAAATCAGCAGGACGGGAGACAACAAACTCTTCAAAGGCGTTTTGTACTGCCTCTCGGGAATTGAATTTTTTTCCCGCTAAAAAGTTGTCCAAATTTTGGGAAAAGTAATAGTCGGTAGGCGCAAGATCTGGTGAGTATGGCGGATGAGGGAGAGCTTCCAAACCCAACTCATGCAGCTTAGAGACGGTCTGTTGTGCAGTATGGGGTCGCGCGTTGTCGTGAAGTAGCAGTGGAGACGACCGATTGACCAAAGCTGGTTGCAGACGTGCGAGTTTCGCCATCATTGTGGTCAGTTCTTCAATGTACACATCTGCAGTAATGCTCTCGCCGTTTTGTAAAAAGCTATGATGAATCACACCAGCACTAGACCACCAAACTGTGACCATCACCTTTCTAGGGGTCATTTTTCGTTTGGCACATTGCTTTGGTACCGAACCAAGATCTAACCAACTTGCTGAGCGCTTTCGATTGTCAAAAAGAATCCATTTTTCGTCGCACGTAACAATTCGGTTCAAAATTCCTTCATTTCTGTGCCTGTTAAGCAGCGCAAGGCAAGTCTCGACGCGTACGTTGCGCTGGCGATCGTTAAGTTCGTGGGGCACCCATCTATCATGCTTTTTTATCTTGCCAATCTGTCGCAAATGGACCAATATTGTTTTGATGCTAACATCAAAAGCTGCTGCCAGCTCAGCTGTAGATTGAGATTCATCAGCTTCCACAATCGCCTTTAATTCATCATTGTTGACCAAAGTTTCCGGACGACCACGAGGTTCATTTTTCAAGTCGAAATTCCCAGAACGGAACCGAGCAAACCAATAACGGGTTGTACGTTCGTTTGTACAGTTCTCTCCGTAAACGTCGTTGATGTTACGTGTCGTTTGTGCCGCGTTGGTGCCACGACGGAACTCATATTCCATAATTACACGAAGTTTCAAAGTATCCATTATGAGGAAAAATGTTGAAATGTAATGAAAATACAACGCTAATCAATAAACAAAAGACTTATATTGTAAATAGAATGTCATATTTTTAAAACAAAATTAATTTGAATTTAGAATTCATAGCCAATCAAAACTTTTTTTTTGTTTGAAAAAGTCTGTACTGCAATACGGCAATTTCATAGGTAAAGACCTATTATTTGTTGTACAATAGCGCCTGGTTGATATATCTATTTTAATACATTGATAGCCTCTGTGGTGTGGTTGTCGAGTAGATCGGCTCATTTTGGCTCGGTGATGGGTTCGATTCCCGACATGGGGAAACAGTGTAAATACTTGTTCTTTGTCTGGGTGTTGTGTGACTATTGCCTTCATAGCTCGTGGTTCATAAGATACTGAGAATCCTTGTTAGGGTTAATTAGGCATCATTTAATTTATTTAATTTACACAACAATACACAAAAAAGGTTACTTATATAATTGAAATTGGGAAAAAGGAAAAAAAACTAATTATTATATTTTTTTGTTTTATTTACTTATTATTTATTTTATTTATAAGTTTTTCAAAAAGTGTACGTAGGTATACATAGAGAAATTAAAGCCAAATATATTAGGATGTCTTGTGATTGTTAAAAAAAGTAGCTTTCAACAAACAGAAAAAGGAAGCATTCGATAATATATTAGGATGTCTTGTGATTGTTAAAAAAAGTAGCTTTCAACAAACAGAAAAAGGAAGCATTCGATAATATTGCGACTTCAGTTCTCATCTCTGGCTGGGTTTTTTAAAATTAGCTCGTTAATCTTTTGTATACATTAAAATACTAACCTTAAACAAACTACGTGCCACACAGCCGCAGTTGGGGCAGCCAAACATTGATCCTGCTAGGCGGTTATGGAATATGATTGCAACAAATAGGTGGTAGGTGGTTTTACTAGGTGGTAGGACTTTACTGCAAAGTTCGTCTAGGTACCACCGCTTTGCCAGTTATTCTGCCGCCAAGCAGTAGAGCGCAAGCACTGCTGTGCTCCGGTTTGAAGGGCACTGTAGCTAGTGAAATTACTGGGCAAATGAGACTTTATGATCTGATCTCACAGTTTAGTAATCTTATTACTAGATTGTGCTGATGTCTCTGGATTACGTGCGCAGTGCAGTGTCACGCGAACCTCTATACTTTAGAGTTCCGAGTGACACTGCAGCTGATATGGGCAGCCGTGTCGTTTAACATCAGGCGAACGGCTATCTCATCACGTCATTCCTAAAATTAAAAAAAAAATACTAACAGATATTTATATACATTTGAAAGTTTCAATACGTAGATTATGCACATAGTTATTTTGGAAATTTTATTTTGAATGAAAATTCTCTTGTAGCATTGCAATAAAAATTCCGTGATCACCCCCAGGGCTAATAGCTGTCTTATAAGAAAAGAAGAAGAAACCAAATTCACTCCGCAAAGTTTATTCCAAGAATTCAACAAATCGGCTATAAATATTTATTCGCACTTCCATCCGAACAGTTGCAAGCCGACACAGTATCGCCGGCGACTGGTTTTGGTCATTTTACCGGGAAATTGGCCTATATCCGATCAGGCGGCTGACACCTCCGTGCGATCCGCTTTATCCATCAAAACTCTATCTGTAGCCTTCTAAATTACGTTCACAATTTTTTTACACGCGTTTTAATGGTTTTTTCATTTTCCGTCCGCTGTGTTTCTTTATGTTGAAACTGTGAGAGTTTTTTTTGCAACTGTGATTGCATTCAAACATTTGCGTATTGCAAAATGGTTAGTGACGCATCAGCCTAAAACAATTATGATGTTGATCTAATTACGACTGTAATTAATAGAATTTAGTTTCATATAATTTGAATTCGTGTTTTTAAGTTTTTATTTATGACTTTAATTATTTACGAGCTTCTGCCCGCAGCTTCGCCCGTGGCATGGCCTATGGGAAAATAATTCAACCACCCATTTCACTCTCTTAAGGGTAGAATTTCAAAAAATCCTTTCTTAGCGGATGCCTACGTCATAACATCAACCTGCACGCCAAATTTCAGCCCGATCCGTTCAGTGATTTAGGCTGTACGTTGATAGATCACTATGTCAGTCAGTCACCTTTTGTTATATATATTTAGATTACTAATAGTATACATAATTTAGGATAAATACATTTTAGTGTGTGTAACCTTCTGTCCATATTTTATAAACGCTGTAGGTTTCTATAGGTTTCACGTCTAAATGGCTGAACTGATTTCGATGACATTTTTCAAACTGATGCAGTATACTTCCGAGACCAATGCGGGATACTTTTCGTTGCGAAAAATTAAGACTTTCCTCAGAAACCGAGTAAATTAGCGTAAATAAAAAATTAAACATTAATTAGCTTAATAATCTATGAGCCACAATCTATTTCAAAATATGTATAAATTGTATTTTAAAATTGTATATTAGATACAAAAATAATGAATTTAATTATTGTATCTATAACGCTCAGCGATCACACAGATAGATTCTGTACCTAAAGACCTAAGAACTACGAGGTCCTACAACACTCTGGCTGAGAACAAGTATTTGCGCTTTTTATGTGCACAAACACTTATAATGTCACGGGAATGGAACCCACCGCATCCAAGCTATGAGCCGACCTGTTTAACCACCACACCACAGAGGCTGTCAGTATACGTTAATATATATATTGCCTGGTTAGCGTAGTCAACAATGATTCTTTACAGTAATCTGCAGGTCCAGAATATTGCCACGATATGTTTTGTCTGGAACATTTTAATCCATTCTCGCAAACCATTATTTTTTTGTACCACTTCCCGCAGCGCGTTTAGTTCCCGAATAAAGAAGGAAAGTATAGTTTTGATGGTCAGATGTTGGTTTCGAATAATTGTATTCGGAAAGCTGTGAAAGCTTTTTCAGCGTGTTTTTTAATTTGTGTATATAATATTGTGATACGTATTTAATATGTGGTTTTAGTTTGCAGAGAATAATTTTTTCATCGAATTGCGTATACATAGGTTTTTTTTTTTGTGTTTTAGACCGGTTCATAAGAAAATTGATATTATTATGTAATGTCAGAGACCGTGACTACCAATCAATTTCTGATATTACACGTTATATATTTCCAGTTATATTGTAGATTCAAATACAACAGCTTACGTTTTCTTATTATCTTCACTTTAAATTCATATGAAAGTGTGGTGTGCGTAACGAATGCAAAATGTTAAGAACGATGCATCATCGTACCTCCACCGTACAATACAAATAAATTTAGACTTTCAAGACATGCAAATAGAGTTGAAAAGCTGTGGCCGCATTTTTATCACGCCATGTTTACAAGCCCCACACTAGCGTGTCACAAGGCCATAAGCTTCAGCACTAGGGTCAAAATTCACAAAGTGCAGCTAAACGATTCGATCATTGACGGTATTCGTTATACGCTTGTAAGTTTTGCGTATGATGGAGGTCGGTGCCTTTCATGACTATAACTATAACTGCACGAAGTTTCAAAGTTTGATTTTTTTTAAGTTTTTTAATTGCATCTTGTAGTGCCCAATTTACTTTTTAAAAAGTTTAAGCATAAAGGACCTGTTGAGCTACGTTAGTCATTAAGTAAATGCACCAACTTGGCACAATCGACGTACCCAGTCAGGCGTGCAGTATCGTTATGGTCAATCGATCCTGCCGAAGTATTTATAGACAAGCTTAGGGCGCCAGTCTTTATACGTTTTTATATTGGCACGCGGGCAAAATAACTCGATTGAGTGGCTCGATTTTACCTTATTTTTACCACAATGAACTTAATCATAATCATAATAAATCTGAAATTCGTCTGTCTATAACTATTGTACATATTAGGCCTTCCCCATAGAGCACCACTTTGAGCTCACCGCCTGCATCCATTTTATTCCGTGGTTTAGATGATTACGAAACTTTGATTGCAATGCATCAGGAGAAATTTCTATACTAACTATGCACATTAACTGCGTATCCAAACTGTCCAATCCATACAAATTTAAGTTTCTATTGGTTGCAGTCGAGTTACGTAATCACTCAGCAGGTCGTCGGTCCACCTCGTGGGGCATCAGCCCTCTCTGCATCTTCTAGTTTATGGTCACCAACTGAGAACCTTTCTTCCTCATTGGTAGTTGATTCTACGTGTGATGTTGTCTCGCTACTGTCACTTTATTGCACTTGCTAATTTTATATATAAAGAGCTATATTGGTGACTTTAATTATCTTGCGGAAACAAGGAAACTTCGAGCACAATTCTCTCCGATTGCGTCATTAATAAAATAAAAATAATAAAAAATAAAATTAAAATTTATTATCAATCGACTTCAAAAAAGACGTACCCGTTACGTAAACTTCCCTACGAAACTCTTTAAATCGCTGCGTTTGGTAAAGATTTGGTACTTCCCATATTATTTTACTCCTATTTTATGCCCGCGCTACCTTCTTCACAACAATTTTATTGATTGTATATTACAAGCACAATATAATTTTCATTTTAGAAAGTATCTTTGGTAATCTAAAGAATGTAATGTTAAAAGTAAGAATAAGGATACGTAAACAAAGTTTTCAAAGTTGCTAATTTTTATTTTTGTTTATTGTAATTTCATATATTTACTACTTACTGTCTTTTTTAAATAGTTTTATTTTTTTAATTTGTATTTGATACACAGAATGATTTATGATTTTGTTATATATTTAAAATTTTAGTAAAGGTCAAGTTTAACAGTTGTGTAAAAAGTTTTTAGATCTTTAAGTATTTAAACTATCTATTAAAATCAAACATTAAAATGTCAAACATACTGATAAAATAAAAATATATTTTCAAAATTTCAGTTAGTAGGTAGCTCTATTAATAGCAAAGTCAACGGTTGGGCTCAAAATTCCAATATGGGGTTATCTATGATACATCTATATATCTATTGGCACTTAAGTCATACCTTATGTCGGGCTTATGCTGTTCAACTTTGCAACTTTTCCTAGTACGAACTATCCACAACTGCTTATTTGTAAATGGTTCGCCGATTTTAACGCTATAAAATTAGCTTAAAAGATTTCAACCTGGCTAAATTGATTTCCATTAAATTTCTCATACAAATGTATAAAGCTGACTTTAAAATAATTTTCATGAGTTCCAGTGGGAAAATGGGTAATTTGTTGATAAAACCACTTGTTATCTGTAGTTTTATAGTATCAAAACCACTACAAACTTATGAGTTTGCAAAGGGTTTGATACTATAAATAACATAATGATGATAACGAAAGATGCGACCTGAAATTTTTTCGGTAAGAAGCAGTTACAAAGCCAACTCACACCAATAATTATGAACTACCATGATTTATTAATTAGGTCATGCTATGGCTTCCTACCCAATTAATCGAAAAATGCTTCGTAGACGCTGCTACGGCTGCTACAACGCAAATGTAGCATTCATTGTAGCTACGAACCAATTACTTTTATTTTAATGTGATGAATAAGCATTTCGCAATCTGTGTCATGAAAATATTGGATGGCAAAGTAAATTGATGCGGTATCCTCAGCGGCCAAATGATCGTCCGCGTTGACCTCCAAAAGCATATAACTTCATGGTTGTCACAGTGTAACAAAATGCTTTAGTTGCAGAGGTAACTACAGGATTTAAGGTTTACATTTTTAGTATTCAGTCATATTTATATAAGAGTAGACTTACGAAAAACGTGGTTTTTTCGATTTTTTTTAAATGATACATTTCTTGTAACTTCTTTTTTAACCTACTGGGTGGGTTTACTTAAGTGCAGACACGCTTCTGCTGTTAAATATTCGGCACCGGTGATCATATTAATTAACAGTTTATCTACTTTTCAAGAAAAACGTAGAGCTCTTTCTTACAATTGTGGTATAATGTCAGTAAACTGTAATCATAGAAGTTGGACTACCATCTCAGATATTCTGTGATGGGTGTTTTGTGTATAGAAGGCGCCGCGCCGTCGCCGCCTTATCTCCCAAGGATCCGAAGGACACGATCCTGGCGACAATCCAGCCAAGTCGACTGCAAACCCGTTACATAATCTAACGCGTGCTCTAGTTAACAAGTTTTTTCATAAAACTGTTCATTCAACAATTCGGAGGTCGTTGAATTTGGATAAACAAGTTACATTACAGGTGCAGTCTAACTGTGGGAGCTGTTAACGATTTGCATGAGTTCGTTAGTTAAAATACGTCTCGTATTATATTTAATGACAAATGAGACTGCATTGGTAAATGGAAACACTCTTTCGTCATTATCAGTTATGTTGGATTCATTTGTATTACATGGAATCTATTCATCATTGCGAGTTTCTAATATTTTGAGCTTCTATAATTTTTGGTTAAACTTTTTGCAACACGCAGTAATCAAACTTTTAATAGCCAAAGTGTAACAACCTCTTTGATTTTTATCCAGTGTCTTATAAATATTGTGATGATCTTTTCGTTCACCTGTTATTAAGCGACATGGCTGTCCATAACAATTGCAGTGTCACTAATAAGATCACTAGACTATAAGATTAGCTAGGCGATTACGTAACTTGATTGCAACCAGTATAAACACAAATTTCTATGAATTTGACAGTTTCAGTACGCAGTTTATGTGCATAGTTACTATAAATTGTCTAATTAGGAATGAAATATTACTTTTTCCAATGTAACCAGGTTATAAAGTCTAATTAGCAATTTTCCAGTAATTTCACTAGCTACAGTGCCCTTCTAATCAGAATATAGTTGTGCTTGCACACTACTGCTTGGCGGCAGAATAACTGGCAAAGCGATTTTACCTATCTAGACGAACTCTGCAAAATGTCCTACCGCCTATTAAAGTTTCAATACATATGGTTTGTTTGTAATTACAGTATCCATGTGTCTCTGTGTAGGAGAAAGTATGTTAAGCTTGTGTATGTGTGCGTAGGGTGACACATTATTAATGTGTGTTTTTGAAGGTACGAGAAGGTGAGGGAAGGTATGAAATTATTATCGTAGTATATAGACATACTGCGCCCCATGGTTTCACCCGCGGATAAAAAGTATTTTAATTATTTATTCATCCCACGGGAAAATTTCACTCTTCCGGGATAAGGTAGTATATGTTAATCAAGTGTATAAGCTATCTTGGTACCAAATTTCATCCAAATCCATTCAGCCATTTGAGCGTAAAGAAGTAACAAACATACACACAATCACACATACACACATACAAACTTTCGCCTTTATAATATTAGTGTAATAGTGGTCTATAGAAATTGAATTGTCCTTATTAAGTAAGTAACCATCAAATCTATTTTCATCAGAAATAAACACATCGAATTGCAGAGAGGATTGTAAATAAACAGGCAATCAATTTGCGTCGTTTACTTAGTGCTATTCAATAAAATTTACATCACATTTGACCTAGAGAATCATATAAGTATTCCTAGAACCGCCCACGTGGGCGACGAGCTCAGTGCGTCACGAACTTAAGCCCGGTTTGCGATTCCGAAAGAATGAGCTTGTTTATAAGTGCGGCGACAAATTCACATTTTATCACCTAGTTTAGATTTCAAAGCAGATAATATACAAAGTGTTCAAATGCCATTGTGTATATATATATATTTATATATATAACATAAAATTGAATATTTTATTAATTTTATCTTTTATTCTCAAAGGGAAAATTACAGCTAGATACATACATATAAATATCACATGAATAGTGTGTGGAAGTAAATGTTTTGTGTAGTATGAAAGTAAAGTATGATTTTGTTTATCATGTTGGATAGAAGTAGGAAATATTTTTTTTTATTAGTAATCAAAACTTGGAAAATTGGAAAAAATAATCAAATTTAAAATCACGTGGGTGTATATCGATCCACCTCACTTCCCTTCCTTTCGCTCATGCTTGTGTGGTTCGTTAAGATTCCCCTTAAACGGGTGCGCCATGGACATAAACTTCGCCGGAATGGAAGTGACGCAACCTTTACATTAGTTTTATGAGCTGGCAATTAATTTTATTATTATTTACATGTATGGAGGGTATAATGTTTCCACTTGTTTTTAACTGTAGTCACTGCTAATGACGTCACGCTTATGTTATTGTCTAGAACTTTCCTTTTATGTATTGAAATTGAAAACTATATCTTCACGAAAATAAATTGTTGGTTTAATTTTTACTTTGTAATTATGGCATCATAATGTTATAGGCAATGAAAGAACATTCATATATGCTTTTAGATCAATTAGAATATTTCATAATATTTTACTTTACGTCATAAATAAATCCATACACTGCTAAATCACGGGAGCAGATAGCTCAAACCTTCATATCAACGGATGTCATTATCCAAATGGTTTGGTTTTCTGGGAAGAGTTATTGACTTCTTCATCTTTTATACCGTTCAATATAAAACGACACGTGATCCTTAATTAATCGTAATTGTTATCCGCGGCATAATCACCATATATTTAATTAAGTTACTATCTAGGTATAGACAGATAGATATATAGATAACTCTTTATTGTCTCACCAACGAAATTCATACAATACAGGAATGATTAAATCTTACGTATTAGTGCAACAATAGGCGGTCTTATCGCTAATAGCGATCTCTTCCAGACAACCTCAACATATCCTCAACTAAACTTTAATTTTAATAAACTTGTAATCAATGAAGTTAGTTGACTAGACCTGAGAAATGTCGAGCTACGCTTTTAGAAGTTGACCATCAACAGCCGCAAATCTACTTCTGAACGTAAGCCATTGAACGCTAAATAGTATCAACGGTAGGTAAACGTTATAACTAAACCGCTTACCTTGCGTCCCAGTAGTTCACAGCTTATATCCCACTAGCTTCTGCCCGCGGCTTCGCCCGCGTGGCCTATAGGAAACGAAGGAGAAAATTTATCAAATATAATTCAACCACTCATTTCACCCTCTTAGGGAAGTAATTTCGAAAAACCCTTTCTAAGTTGATACCTACATTTTACAAAGAACATACCCTCCAAATTTCAAGTCTCTAAAACCAGCGGTTTAGGCTGTGCGTTGATATATAAGTCAATCAGTCAGGACTTTGAATTTTATATGTATAGATTGACTGGCTTCATAGCTCGTTGGCAGTAGCTCTGCCTTCTGTATTGACTAAAGAAAAAAAAATGTGATGAAAATTGATCCTTGGTCTGTGTCTGGGTAATTATATTATAAGGTAAAACAAACACCTATTAGCAAACAAAAAGTACATAACTATTGTGTCAGTTATCTTGTACCTACAGATATTTTGGGACTATATAGATGGCGCTATGTGAAATTAATTTATTTATCCCACAAGCGAGATAAAGCTTCAAAGCATTTTAACACAAATGGAAAGCCCTAATCAGCATACATCTAGCTTAAACTACAGCCAAAACTGCAATTACAGTTTGACAATAGCGCAATCACAATGAGAAACAAAGCACAGAATCCCGCAGCAGGCGTCCCAATTCAGTGGCCGGCGCCAGGCAGGCGGACGGTGGCGCCGTCGCGTCTGCCCAGCTTCAAGTCCCAGATACCGCCCGCCTTGGAACCCGCCCAGAGTATATTTTTTGCCTATTGATGTAGGCATCGAGGTCAAACTGGCTGTTATGTTAATGGCGCATCAACTGGGAAAACCCTATGCTGTAGCTACTCTCATAATTTGTCAGTGTCGTGACGCGATAGGTCATTTTTTGGGTTTTGTCGTTTTTTGTCGTTATTATTGTTTGTTTTGATTAATGTTGGCATGAAAGATTTTTTTTTGATAATTACGGTTTTCTTAGATTTTGTATACTTACTTATAATAGTGTGTTGTGGTGATTTTATGCAATGCAAGTAAGTTCTTAGGTATAATTTAGTTTAATAGGTTTGGGTTTAGTTTTGTATTAACGATTAAAATATACTTATGTTTAATAAATAAATGAATTACATGCAATGCATTATATGGGTGTATGATAATCACCATTGTATGGTTGATGAAAAATCGAAGTGGTTTTAAAGCAGGTATATCTCTAAAGTCAATCTTTATCGTAATCTTTAATTTTGTAACTTAAACAATGATCTCTTATATATACGTACTACATCTAAGCATCTGAAATGTCATGGCACTATACGCCCTATAACGTATCTGTTTACTTACATTTTTAATGCAACTTCGTAGTATTTTGTCTGTATTGTCTTAGAGTAGATAACCTCAAACAAAAAGATACAAAGGTAATAGTCACGCCTAATCTTAGAAACTTCTTATATCACGTAGCCTACAAGAAATGGATTTCAGTGGCTAGTTTCATTGCAAACGTTTTTGATATTGTTTATAGACCAAGCATTTGACCATTGTCTCATCTGATTGAAAGTGACCACGCAGTCCACGATTGTGTATGCTCGCCTAGAAGATACTAGTTCACCCTTGACTTGAAGACTTCTTAATTGTAGGGAGGTGGACACAGGGACACTGGCAAGTTATTCCACTCATTGGCTAATCCACTATCCATCTAATTCGCGCTATAAAGTACTTAGCAAAACGATTAGTGCGGGTTAATGGAATTTCAACCACGGTTGCGGTGTTTTTGTGCGCCTTGGTCCTTGGCCCTTTGAAAATTATAATTTTAATAAATTAAGAATAAGGTAATAGTAAAATATAGACATTCTACCTATCTTTATCTGTACGTATTATTATAAAAAATTAACGGAACGAATAACATAACTATGTGTTTTAGTCAGTAGACTAATTCCAGTGTGGACTAAAGTCTATTAAAATACAATTTAGCTAAACAACACATTCTCCCAGGATCTTGTACTTCTGTTGAATTCGTGTTAACTTGGCACAGAAATCCGGGGCTAGAGAGATATGTTGTTGTAAAAGATAAAATGGGCATGCGTTTGACAACAATTGAAGGGTTGAGGATAAAAAGGCTTTAACTGTCAAATTGATAGTTTCGAGAAAATTGACTTTAAACTTCAACTGCTTCATTTTAAGGTAGAGTGCTTATAAGGTAATAGAAAAGGTTTATGTAAGTTTCATTTGCTTGAAAATGTATTATTTCTATTTTAAAATACTAAATATAGTACTAATAATAAAATTTAAGCATAGTATATAAAAGTAATAATTCATTTAATTTTAGTATAAAATAAGTAACTGCTCCTCTTTCTAATCTAATAAAATTTAATTTTGTCTTCCTCTCTTCTAATTTCTGGGATGAACTGCTATTTTAAAAAACTACCTATACCTGTACAACATAGTGAAATGCAAATAAAAATTGAAATTGAAATTAATTCATACAATTACTGTAAAAATACAATATAATAAAATAATTATAATAATGTTTTCATGCCAAGCGAATTGTATTCCTGTGACAGATAAACCGTTTTTAGATTCAAAATCTCGAGATTTATGCTTCATTTCGGTATTTTGAGAATGTATTATTGTAGATAATTTCACGCTGAATCCAACGATACCCATAAGTCATATTGTGAAAAAAAATCAGTTAAACCCTTTGTGTTCTCACCTCTTAAATTCACCTGATGGTAAGTAACGAAGTTGTCTAAGGTGGAGCACGCTTGCCCATGAGATGCCCATTCACTCTTAACTTAAAAAGACCTAGGTTATACCCAGGAGGAAACACTGATGCCATAAGTGCGAACCTAGGAGATGTCTAACTGTAGTGCAGCCGGGCATTAAGTACATTTGGGTGTACCAATAATAATAATAATAACGCCCAACGATCACATACATACTGGTCTCTAACTAGGATATCCTGTGTCTAGGAATCCAGGAACTACGAGAACCATGGTCTCACAACACCCAGACTCAGAACAAGTATTTGCGCTTTTTTTTCTGTGCACAAATACTTGTTCTGTCGCGGGAATCGAACCCGCTGGCTCCGGGCTATGAGCCGACCTGCTCAACCACTACACCACAGACGCTGTCAATCGTGCGACGTTGTTTCAATGAAGCTCAGTGAGGTGTAGCGCTAGGAACAGTTCAGCGAACCTGGCGTGAAATTCAACTAAAACATTGATTGCTGTGCCATCGAACACTGTAATCCATTTCTCGCCCGATAATGCCGACAGAAAATATTTATAGCTTAAACCAAGCGCCTTTTATAGTAGGCACGAACAAGTTAAGCCCTAGCTAGGCAACACGTGACTTGTGCGTATAAACTGCGTACTGCTCGATTCAATCAATCATGGAGTGCCTTGGGTCTCAACGTATTTTTCTCCTTACTGTACCTTATACTAATCAGTCCAAAGTTGAAATTAAAATCTGCAGCTTCACTTCCTTCAATTTAAATTTCACTTCGTTAAATGCTTCCATTCGGCCGACATTCTTTGAACTAATTTAAATAATAATAATAACAATAATAACGCCCAATGATCACATACATATATCGTAGATAACTAGAATTATTACTATACTATTATTATGTGTCTAGGGACCCAGAAACTACAAGGACCACGGTCCCACAACACTCAGACTCGGAACAAGTATTTGCGCTTTTTTTTCTGTGCGCCAATACTTGTCCTGCCGCGGAAATCGAACCCACCACCTCCGAGTTATGAGCCTGCTCAACCACCACACCAAAGAGGCTGTCAAATTAGAGGGTGTTTTACACCTTTTTCAACATATGATTTTTATCCGAAGCTAGACTGAATGTACGTTACGATACGTTCGATTTAATAAACAGCGCAGCGCGCCTATTCGCTGTCACTGCTAATCGTTGTTCAATAATTATAATTAGCAGTACTGCATAGAGTACAAAATGTTTTGCAACAATTGTGTTCATTATTTTTTCTTTGATAATTTCATATTCAACAGAGAGAGAGAGGGGGAGAGAGACAAAACATACAATATTCACAAAATTTCATTTACATACAAGAGACATAAAATAACTATTCCTCAGCTGAACCATGTTTATTAGTAAAGGATTCGATATATATAAACATATATTAACTAGTAGCATCCCACGGCTTCACCTGCAAATAAAAAGTATCCTGTGTGATAATCCAGCGTATAAGCTATTTGCATTCCAAGTTTCATTAAAATCCATTCAGTAACTTTGCGTGAATGAGTAACAAATATCCACACATTTATACATACAAACACGCCTATAATAAGGATAAATAGAAAGTAACAAAATACGTAAGCACCTTGACAATTAATTGTTTAACTAATGTCAATACAATTCGATTCGTTATTTCACTGAGCTAAAACTAACTCTAACTCTGTCAGAAGCGCAGTACCTTCAACCATAGATTAGACAACAGTTACTGCGTATTACCACAGATCCAGCACCTATAATCTAACCTGTGGTATGGCTGTCTAGCTTCTCTCTTACCTACGAACAAAACCGACGGTCAGTCGTAAAAATTACAAAGATAAAGTGTCATTAGAACTAAGAGGGTAAACTTCAAATGATTAACAAATTGACATAACATTGGAACAAGCGACGTGTCTAGACAAATATAAATTAACAAGTAACAAGTTAGATACATTAATCGTAAATATTATCAAGTGCAAATAATTAAGGACAAAGTTTAAACCGTGTCCTATATTTTTGACTCCAGTCAGTAAATAAATGAGTGTCGAATGGATATCACTGTGTGAGTGTTTTTAGCACTTATTTTATTGTGATTTAATTCACTTTGAGTTTGTGTATTATTACAGTGTATTATTTATAATTTAATTAAACGTTAGTGTGTATTATTTATAATTTACAGTGATGCGTTAAAATATCTCATAAGTACACAGTTCCGTGTTTTAATAAGATCGTTAGGAGTTTCAATAACTACCATTATAAACGCAATTTTATTTGAATTAATAGTACTAGTAGAAATATTATTATAATTTTAGTTGGATTATAATTTTACTCATTAGTTATAAAGCTGACCATTGAGTAAAATTATTATAAATCAGTAAATTGATATTAGTGTCGATTCTTTTGTACAATTAAGTTTTTCCTAAAATCGTTGACGGGAATAAAGCTATCGCGGTCCTTGCTTAGACTTAATTTTAAAAGAGACGGCAATATCTTTTGTAACATCAAATTGGATTTAGTTTTTTGACTTTGCATATTAAAAATAGAATGAACTATGATTGGCTATTCAATGTATGGTCAAAGACACTACTGGCATACAATTCAATCAAATATCTTGGACATGTGGTGCTTTAGAATAGCAGAAAACTTATAATATGTTTCAAATCAATTTTACTACCATGTGCATTTGTACCAATAACATATTTCTTTTTTTTTTTAGTCTTTGACTACGATCGGTCACCGTAAACATAGATTTTATATTGTTTGCGGGTTACTTGGTAGTTGCTTATTTAACTTGTCATTTTTCTGTATACTTGCTTCGATTTGTATTAAAGTATAATTACTTCTATACATATAACATTCAAAGTCCTAACTGACTGACTTATATCAACGCACAGTTTAGAATTTTGGAGGCCAAATTTGGATCCACTAAGAAAGAGTTTTTCGAAATTAAGCACCTGAGAGGGTGAATTGAGTGGTTTAAGTGAATTATCTACGAAATTTTTTCTTCTTAAAAACTAAACAATTTACATAAAATGAAGTTACAATACCTACCTTACATGGAATGGTTTCTGGCCTTTTTTACTTAGAAAGAAATCTACAATCTATAAATACTGAGCATTTGCACTAAAATATACAAAAGTTGCTAGACTTTAGAATGTATAAATTGCAAATCATTAGAAAAGCGTGATATGTAATACATGTATATTATGTATATATCGCACGCCGGTGAGCAAATGTTTATAACATGTTCCTAAGCTTTACAAGTGAAAGCAAGTGATTGTCAAAAAGTCATTCTAACTGTACATTTAGCAAATTTCAAAGCTAAAACCCTAGAACCATAAAAGGAAAATATCTTGCGTTTCAAAACCTTGGAAGCTGTCGAACCAAACACGTCCTTGTAGCTAAGACCAATAATAAGTACCATTAACCTGATATCTGGAATTAATACAAACACCTCTTCATGTAAGTGAAACAGCGAGCGAAAGGCAGTTTGCCATAAACTCGAGAGGTTTAGCTAATGAGGCTGACGAAGGGCAAGATGCGCCGATGTCCTTAGCCTCGGCCGATCACTCGACCTAACCTCCCCCTCGCTCCTCCCTCTTCATCTGCCGCCCGCCCCTTCAGTCGTGGCTCTTTTGTGCGCTGATTTTAGGGAAGCTATTCTTTCATGGAAATTATTAGACTAATGACTGGCTTTGGTTAAGGAGCGTTGCTTTTTAGCTTGAGTGGAAACATAAGCATTCTAAAAATTTAAAGAGTAGGTATGTATATATATATATATATATATATATATTATGTATATATTACGCTACTTATAATAGGAAACTTTTATCTATAAGATATATCTGCTTATAGGAAAACAATGACAAACCGAGGTAGGTAGGTAACTAATTTCTGATTTTTTTTTAATAATAGATACCTATGTAAGTTACCTCCTTATGCCATTTGTAAAATCACGTTTATTTTCTTTTGAAGACAATGTTAATTCCGTTATACAAGATTTGAGTTGGATCATAGAAGAAATCATACATTTTCTTCTTTCTTTTTATTTCAGTGACAAATTGAGATGTATCCTATGGTAGTTTTTATTCATATTTTATTTCCTTATTCGAGCGAATAAAGAAATAATACATGTATAGTGCCTAACTTTAGTAATGTTAGCATTGATGATACTTTAAAGGCAGAGTGCTTGACTGTTTACTGTAGGAGCAAATCCTCCAACTAAAATGGTATAATCCATAAGCTGTACCTCCGTAGCATAGGGTAACTATTGTGTCTAGATGGAGCATGGCAACCCAAACGTTCTTTCAAGACAAACGATATTTACTCATAGGCCAACTGCTATATCTTCGACTGCATCGTCACTTAACATCTGCTAGGCAATTTTGGGATTTGACTGCAACCAATAGAAACATAAACTTGCATGGATTTGACAGTTTCAATACGATTTTCAATAGTTTATGTGCGTAGTTACAAATGAAATTTTCATAAATTTCTTTTGTTGCGTTGTGATCACCCCACAGGTGAGTTGCAGTCAAACGTTGGTATATTTGTTCGTAAAACCAAAACATTAATATAAGTAAATTAAGATGAACAAACCTAAAAAACACAGTTATTCTTAATTTTTCTCATTAAAACGTCTATTTTAAGTGTACCTCAAACTAATGTAAACGTTTTGCTCGGTTAGCAGTTGTAATTTCAGTTTGTGAAAATTTTTGGGACCTTTTGTTTTAAAAATTTGTTGTCAAAAATCTTGCATCTAAGGTATTCATCCTATAAATCAACGACACCGAGGTCAAATTCCGATTGAGATTCCACGAAACTGAAACCCGCAAGTTATTCCGCTGTCTGGTGATCCGACGACCCACATCCAAGGTTCAGGGATCTGTTATATCCTGGGGAATGGTAGATCGTAAGAGTCGTTTATCTTAATTTTAACTGTTTTGAGCTATTAACGCAATTCTGATAAAACTACAAAGGCGCCCATTAATTTAACAACACAATTTCAATTAACACCACCTTTTTTTTCTTTTTCTTCAAATACTTTCCATTCAAAGGTTAGAAGAAATCGCTATCAGCGATAGGACCTCCCATTGTTATACAAGTACTTAAGATTTTTTTGTTTCTGAATGTCATATTGCATTGGTGAAACAATTAGGAGTTGCCTATTTATTTATCACTAACACAATTTATGTGAATCTAATCAGTAATTACAATATAGGAACATATCTATTACAATAATTTACGTTTAGCTAATTAATTTATATTATTATTTATAACAATTAGAAAGTAAATAAATAAACCAAATACACTAATTATTTTTAAAAAATCAAAAAAATTGGTATAATAACTAACAATTATAAATCAAAAATAACAATAATAATAACAACTCACGAATTAGTCAAATTATAGAATAATAAATACGGGTTTGTATCAAAAGTTGAAATATATAAGATATAAATGTATGTCAATGCAAAACAAATAATCATTGTGAAGACGAAGACTACCTGCAGAGTAATCACGGAACTTTGACTGCATTTCTTTCCTAATTTGACATTTTTCATAACTATGCACATAAGCTCCGTATTGAAACTGTTAAATCCATACATATATGTGTTTATATTTATTGCAATCAAATTACGCCATCGCGTAGCTGATGACTGTTCATGCAAAATATCGTCAGTGATAAGTACTATTATTATAATACCAAAAAAACGAGTGTGCTTTAGACCACACGACTGAAGTAAAACTTTTTTAGTTTAGCTCCATCTATCTGCCGGTATTACTTGGTTTTTGTTTTGTTTAATGTTGATGTTGCCACCTTGATAATTGTAAAATTCCATTTTACCAGATATACCAACATAATAATACACATTTTTAACTTTGTTATGTTGACAATGAAGATCTACGTGAACCAACCTTAAACTCGCATTCACCAGTTTACTCTCCAAGTCAAGCATGTGCAAAGAAGTTT
This sequence comes from Ennomos fuscantarius, assembly GCA_905220475.3. Taxonomy (NCBI): domain Eukaryota; kingdom Metazoa; phylum Arthropoda; class Insecta; order Lepidoptera; family Geometridae; genus Ennomos; species Ennomos fuscantarius. The sequence continues at coordinate 4,385,337 of HG992026.1, read as the reverse complement.
TACTTCAAAAACTAAAAATATTTCGTTAAAAATTCAAGTTTCATGAAATCTTTAGGTTTTTCACCTGCGGTATCGTGTTTAACAAGACTATCGATTTCATGTAAGTGAGATCCGAATAGACCTGCCATTTTATTCCGGTATGTGGTCCGATGACCCAGATCTAGGGGTCGTTACATCGTGCGAGGCTACCGAGACACTCCCGTTTCGCCGACCTATTGATACCGCTGATTGTTTTAGCAGACCTGTAAGATTCGACTTGCGACCTGTAGACCTTTGGTATTTCGCCTCCATTGTTTCTTTTTATCAATATTTAATGTTCCATCAATTTTGAATTATGTGCACTATATTCTAATGACCAGTGGAACAATGTTTATAATAACTTAAATTTATGACAAAACTGCTGGCACTTATTTCGCACAACGAATTAGCATTGCAATTCAACGGGGCAATGCTGCCAGCATGTTCGGTAGGTACGCTACCTACTGGTAGTGGGCTGGAGCATTTGGACTGTCTATAGGTCATCGCGGCCAGTATATAGTCTAAACTCAATTGCAATACTACCTAAGTCGGTAGTTTTAAATTATCTTGTGTTGATGTTGTATAGCTCGCGCAAAACTTTATGAGCTCTCAGAAGTTAACGCGGATGGCTGCGCAGTACGCATATTATATGGCCGCTTTTACAATGCACTCAACTGCACCATGCGCAGTTTGGTACTCGGGCCTAACTTCTGAAAACTCATAAAGTTTTGCGCGAGCTATACCAATTCAAACTATTCCTATGTTACATATTATAATAGTTAATTATATCTAGTGTTCTTAATATTTTAGTCATTATAACGAAAAATATTAAACTGTAAACATGAAAATTTAAAGAAATAACTCGAAAATTCGAAACTCGTCCACGGAAAGCTCTTTGTCGCGCTAATATCCTCAGAGACAAACAGGGTCGTATCATTCGAAAAGTCGGCTTTAATTATTCTAATGCACCGTTTGTATATTCGATTCAGGGATGTACTCAGAGCATAGAATGCTTAATTTTAAAAATGTGTATAAACACATCACGCAGCGCCACCAACCCTTTTTTTTTTTTTTTTTTTTTTTTTTTTTGAGGGGGGGAAATGCCCTCGCACTTCCCTGCCACCACGGGGGTGGTGGCAGGGGGTATGTGGGACTCGAACCCACTAAAACCCCCCCGTGAGCCCTCGTCCGCCGTACCGGGGCGAGAAGGGGTCGCGACTGCAGTCCAGCCAGCTCGCCCCCGGCGGCAGGCCCTTTCGGGCCTCTCCGCGCCAAAGGATGGGTGACCTTGCTCACCAAGGTCACCCACCAGACGTGTGGGGCCGTGCAAGCCGGCGGAGAGTCCCCCGACTCTCCACCAGTGGCCCTACTACGGGGGAGGGAAGAGGTGCGCGTAACGCCTCCTCCTCCCTCCCACTCGTCTGCGCCGGAGCGGGTCAGCTCCAGCGGCCTCCTCTCTGACCCGCTCCGCGGTCTCCTTCTGCGCCATCACGTACTCGCAGAAGGAGACCACCGCCTGCCACGATCTCTCGCTGTCAAGCATGGCTCTCACCACGCTTGGCAGCGAGAGATCGTGGCCTACTGCCAAGGAAAGTGTGTGCCGCTGTGGGTCCCAAGCGGCACACACTTCCAGTGTGTGGGGCGCTGTATCCTCCAGCGCCCCACACTCATGGCAGGCAGGGGTCGCTTCCCGCCTCGCGATTTGGTGCAGGTACTTTCCAAAGCATCCGTGCCCGGAAAGCACCTGCACCAACCGGAAGGTCAGCGACCCGTGGGGCCGCCTCACCCACCTCTGGAGGACCGGACGGATGGCCTCCACCGTCCTTTGCCCTGGGACCGGTGGAGCCAGGTCCTCCACCCACCGCCTCAATAGGGTGGCCCGCGCCTGCTGCCGCATGCGCCTAACCTCGTCCCACCCTGGGGGCTCTCCCCGAGATCTCCTCGCCGCCACGAAGTGGTAAACTTCAGCGAGGATCTCGGCTTGAAGCTCCCAGGGTGGGTCACCGGCTAGAACGCATGCCGCTGTCCAGGACACCGTTCTGTACCCGCGTGTCGCCCTCGTCGCAATAACCCGCTGCGGACGTCGCAGCAGGGTTTTGTTACTGCGACCGAGGGCGTCCACCCAGACCGGTGCCCCGTACAGCGCCATACTCCGGATTACTCCGGAGTATAGACGGCGACATACGGCGCTCGGGCCACCCACATTGGGCAGCAGCCTCCCCAAGGCGGCCGCAGCTCCCACCACTTTTGGGGCCAACTGGGCAAAGTGGGCCCCAAAAGCCCATCTCCCGTCCAGGGTAAGGCCCAGATATTTCATCTGGGCCTTAACCGGGACGGGCACCCCAAGCGCCACCAACCCTAAACTAAGCAAACTTGTGCTACAGAAACTAGATAACCGATATAATACGTATATACTTTTCTATCTGTAAATACATACATATAATACAATATAACACCCAAACACAGAACAAACGCATTGATGTTCATCCCACAAATATTTGTCCTGGGCAGGGTTAGTACCTAACAACTGAGCTACCTATCGGGCCAGTCATTAATAGTACCTACAGCTGCTTAGGACAATAAAATTCAGGGTATCGAAACCTCAAAAAAAAAAAAGAGTGCGACTTGAAGAAACTCGTAATTTTTGCACTAGTACACACGTTTTTATTCAATCTTCAACACCCTAATTGGACCTTTTTGGGATGAATTTTCAAAAAATATTTATTATTACACCCTTACATTGTCTGTCAGTCACTCAGGATAAAGCATTTTATTTATGTGAATGCCAAAATAGTTAGTGTTGAAGTAAAACTTCTTCATGCATGCTTGACTTGGGGAGTAAGCTGGTGAATGCGAATGGAAGTTGTTGGTTAACGTAGATCTCCATTGTCAACATTACAAAGTAAAAAAAATTGTATTGTTATGTTGGTATATCCAGTAAAATGAAAATATTTAATTGTCAAGATCGCGACATTAAGATTAAACAAAGCAATAACAAAGTGATACTGGCCGTTAGGTGGAGCTAAACTAACAGTCGTGTGTTCCAAAGCACACTAGTTTAAAATAAACCTTTTTCTATTAACTTTTTTACTAAAACTAAAAAAGTGAGGTACACTCAGCCCCATTTTATAAAAAATGGGTATTTCCAAAGGGTGTTTAGTACACATTTTTGCCCCCCCCCCCATACTGAAATTGTGTACACAAACCTAATTCACCCTTTCAGTCCACGCTACCAGTCACGTGATGCGAGGCACTGACCTACATTTCACATATCTTGGTGATTGCGTATGATTAGCAGTTGGCACACACTTTTGTGACGTTTATACTAACTAATGAGTGTCGACTAACGCAAGTTTCAGAACTTGTAGTTTAGTGAGGTAGGTGGTATCATATCGTTGACTTTGCCTCCAGGGATCGTATGTAAATAATAATAATAAATAAATAACACCTAACGATCACATACATAATTGATCCTGAAATAGACTTATCAGCCGAATAATCCTTTATATACTTACCGAAGAAATTTTTAAGGATTTCGTTATTGAACTTTGACTTTAATTTTATTTAATTTCTCGTGGAAATTTTAATAATTTAACGTGGTAATATTACTTATATTATGAACAGGCTTAATACGTATGCTAAAAATAGTATGCTAAGAATATTATAATTATAATAAAGTACTTTTATATGAGAAAATAACCAGCGTCGAACTACTTCCTTTTCGAAGCCAGTTAAAATATTATACCACGCCAGTGTTGCTATAAGGCAAAAATTATATCGCACCAAAACAAAATGGTTTTATTAATTCAACGTGGAAATATCACTTATTTTATGAACAGGCTTAATAATTATGCTAAGAATATTTTAGTACTATATGTATGTACTTTTATATGAGAACATAACCAGCGTCGAACTACTAAATACTACCTTTACGAAACCAGTCAAAATAATACCACGCCAGTGTTGCTATAGTACTTCCGTAAAAAATTATATCGCCCCAAAACGTTGAAATTGTGGCGCAGCGATTATTTGTTTTAACCCATAAATGCCTACAACGAATGAAACAAAAGTGAAAGTAATTCCACAGCTGTTTTAGAAATTTAACAGGCACAAGTTAATTGATAATGTTATTATAACCGGCGGGGTTCCCACCATGCACAGGTTTAATGTTGTTATGGCACGGTAGCGAATCCGGCGAGCGTTTCGATTCAATTTATTACATTGAAAGAGCATCCGAGTTTGAATAACAAAGTTTGATCGGAGCTTTTGTTGGTCATTGTTAGATTTTGCAGTCGCTTAGGCCTGGGCAAAATTAAATAAATTAAATAATTCAATATGCCGACTGCTTTATCAAAAATCCCTAGTAGACAGCCTTAAGAGTAACTTAAAGTAAAATGTCAAGATGACATCTAAGAAAAGACTTGCTTTATCTAGCTAACTATAAACTGGTTTTTTGGCGGAAAAACGAAAAAGATCGCGTGACTGCATTGTATTATTTTCCAAAACTTGTGTTGTTTCAGTGTTAGTGCATAAAATTGGTGGCATTTTATTCGTTAAGTGCTGGACTACAGGCATGAGTGTGGGAAAGTGGTATAATGATGGTGAAAGGTATCTTTTAGTGTTGTTTCAAAACTCCATAGAAGCTTCTGGTAAAGTTGCCGCTTTACTAGGAGTATGACTTGGCTAGACTAGAAGTCATGACTTGACTTGGACTGTGACTTGACTTGACTTGACATATATACATATATATTAATAACTCGAGAAATTTTCAATTACTTGACACTGGCTAAATACACAAAAGTGTGGAGCCATACCAAAAAAAAAAACTATAAACTGGGGTCCCATTTTCGTAGCTGCAAAATATTATTATACCTGTGTTCAGAATTCGATATCAAAAGGTAAACAAAAGGGATGACAGCATAAAAATTACATAAATTGTGCAATCTACAACTTGATGACAGAAATTAGCTTTGCTTACTTTTAGAGCATAATATGATACAATTGAATTACACTGACATATTTTGACATTTCTTTGTTTACCTTTTTGATCTCGAACTCTGAACACAGGTATAAGATAGTGCTTATCTACTTGTAGTTTTAACGTATTCGTTTCCATATAATGGACAATAAAGAGATAGTTATCTACTAAAATTAATTTATTAGTAGGTAATTAATTAGTAAGTAGTTATGTTCACTCATTTTCAAAGATGAAAAAGGGCGGAATACATCTTTCAACTTTTTAATATAGGTATTGTACTTTGAATTGCCTTCCTCTAATAATATCTAAACCAGTCCGACACAAACCGTACAACCAAAAATTTCAAATTGACAGCTTTTGGTGTGGTAGTTGAGCAGGTCGGCTCATAATCCAGATGCAGTGGGTTCGATTCCCGCGACATGACAACAGAAGTATTTCTGCATAGAAAAAAGCACGAATTCTAGTTCTATATTGGGATGTTGTGGAACGATGATTGTCCTCGTAGTTTCTGGGTCCTAGATACAGGGAATACTAGTTGAGTCTAGAAAGTCTAATATCCAATTTCATCTATAATAGGCTCGGTAGTATCGTTAATTGTAAACGACACTACTGGTAGTGAGTCTGGCAACATTATTGACAAAAAATTTACATACAAAATACAAAAAGACTTTAACCCCGACCTAAAATATATGTTTTTTAAAGAGCTTGATTTTTAACGGTTTTCTATTCATCCAGACTAAACAAAATTATTACCTAATATCTAATTACTAACTCTGACCGTACATGGTCATTGATCCATCTCTGTCTACCCAAATATTGTCTAGAAAAGATCGCTTTTTAGCAATAAGACCGCTCAAAATAACTTAGTCATAACTTTACCTTTTTTGTATTTATTTTTTTCTATTTAGTACTAAACGAATTTATTCTGTATGCTGTAGTATTAAAGTGTATTTGTCCGGCATTCCAGGTTGGCGGCAGCGCAGGAGGCGGCGGGCGCGCAGGCTCGCTCGGCGCCAGCTGATACCATGGGCGGCGCGCACCAGCCCGCTACTCCAGGGCCGAGCTCGCTCTTTATATTTTCCGACGAAAATTATATTCGGAGGTTGGTATCTCTTTTCTTACAAATCCATTAGATGAAGGGAATTTATTTTAAGAGTTCATTTAGTTAGCTACAACCGCTTTGCCAGATATATATTCTACCGCCAAGCCAGGTGCAAGCACTAGATAGGTACTGTTTACTGTGGTCATTTTTATATTCTAAATTTTATTAAAAATGATAAACAAAAATGCACCTGAAACCACACGTTAAGCACAAAAACAATTATCTTTTTTTTAATTTTTTGTACTGTGTTGAACCTATAATACATGAAAATAGGAGCGGAGCATTATTGAATAATATTTTAAATTCTGTAATGCATAACCTCCGCTTTCCGCGATTTCCGTATTCATGAAGCAAAATAAAATTGCAAAAATTTTGTATTTACTGCTACAGGGTTTATTTTTTATACCACCAATAAAAACTTGTCACAAAAACTATATCTTAATAATAATACCATACCATAATAATAATAATAGGGTGAACCATAACATAATAATAATAGTAATAATAATAACGCCCAACGATCACATTCATAGATCCTGGACCCTAACTAGGATTCCCTGTATCTAGGGACCCAGGAACTACCACCATGACCACGACCATGGTTCCACAACACCCAGACACAGAACAAGTATTTGCGATTTTTTTTCTGTGCACAAATACTTGTCCTGCCGCGGGAATCGAACCCGAGTCGACCTGCTCAACCATCACATCACAGAGGCTGTCTTTAAAATATATGGTTAGGAACGTTGCTTGCACAGTTTACGTTTTAAAGTGAAAGAAAAATTTAAATGGAAAAATGTAGTGTAACTGCCTAATAGGAAAATTAATTCAATATACATTTTCAACGAACTAATACACAAGTGGGAAAACTACTTTCGTTTTTTATTGCATGCAAATTCTCACTTTTATCGCGTAGAGGATTACCGATTAAGTTCTCACTATAAGCAAGACTAGGCAGTATTAAAATAACTGGATTTATCTATAAAAATTAACGCAGTTATTTATATACATCTTCGCTAGCATTCTCGTTGGTTGGCCAGATAGCTCAGTTGGTAGTAACCCTGCCTTTCGAAGTGTTGGCTGTGGGTTTGATTCCCGCCACAGGATAATTATTTGTGTAGTGAATATCGGTTTTTTTAGTATCTTTTTTATGGTAATGAATAATGTGCCTAGCTGGTCTGTATATGTGTATGGATTTGACAGTTTTAATACGCGGTTTATGTGCAGTAACTATGGAAATTTTATCTACATATACATATAATATTCAAAGTCCTGACTGACTCACTGACTTATATATCAACGCACAGCCTAATCCGCTGGTCCTAGAGATTTGAAATTTAGAGGGTGTGTTTTTTGTAAAGTGTAGGTATCCACTAAGAAAGGGTTTTAGAGGGTGAAATGGGTGGTTGAATTATCAATTAAAAAACTTCTTCGTTTCCTATAGGCCACGCGAGCGAAGCCACGGGCAGAAGTTAGTATATCATAAACCATAAAAAACGCAGAGTATAAATTACATGGGTGTGATTTCGGTATCCCTTAAGGGTCTCATAGTTGTTTTGATCCATGTGTCTTAGTAAGTTCTGTTTAGAATTCCACCTAAAAGCAGTATTAAAATAACCAAGCAATGATAACAATATTGACCTAACTCAAATCTGCAAACTAATAAAAACAAAAAACTTCTCCTGCCTGGGAACCGGCTCATGATAGAGCGAAATGCGCAGACCTATATGGGATACTCCCCTTCATTTTCCAGGGAGGCCCACTATTGCTTCCGCTTATAAATATTAAACGGGCGCCTTGTTTGGCCCCTTATGCATTTTGTAAACAAGCTGCCTTAACCTGCGACTTGGCGTTCGGGGGACGGAGGAATTCAAGATGAAGATTAAGTTGAGATGAAAAATACCTCTAAGTTATACACGGTGTTAAAAGAGAGGAAGATGGAATGTGTACATAGTTAATTTATGAATTACTTACAAACGGGGTTTTTTGGTATTTCTGCGCAAGTGGAATTTTAATCAGATTACTATACTTCATATATATACACGGTGGAATTAAATTCGTTGTTTTCCTTAAATTTATGTACTCAGTCCATGCTATAGAACGGTCTTATAGTATAACTAAATAACAAAAATACTTATGAAATAAAACTTAAAACTAGGTATTATCAAACTACTGCATATGCAAATTCTAAAGAAAAGCCTTGCGATTTTGAACAAAGCAGGTGTTTTAAGACCTACGAAACATTTACAAAGCCGATGCCAGCGCTGTGTGTAGCGTTAAGTAGTCATTTCAGCTGTTATCCAGTTATTTTAAGAGGCGTTTTTTTTATTACACATTGTACGATTATTCTATAGCATGGTTTACATACATTTAACGAAAAGAACTAATTAAATTCCACCGTGTATATGTAGACCGACGGTTTTTTGTCAAAGCTTTTTATAGTTGTTGGTACGATTTGAAGTCTGAATAAGTATAATTAAAATAGGGTAGGTGAGGTTCTGTCTTTACATCGCTTATTTAAAACCTGGCCCGTAGGGACAAGGGGTGATCACGAAACTTTGATTGCAATCCACCACGAGAAATTTCATTCCAAATTTGAATATTTCCATAGTATCTATGCAAATAAACTGCGTATTGAAACTGTCAAATCCATACAAAATTGTGTTTATATCGTTTGCATTCAATTACGTGATCGCCTTGTACGTCTACTGATATCTAAGGACGTGAATTTCTATCATTTTACTGCGCACAATAAACTGTGTGCGCTGCACCGAATTTAAACGGAAATTTTCAAATTACTAGTTCCTTTATCTTTCTTTTTTTGTATCAATGATCACATCACATCAAACGCAATAAACAAGGCGGATATTTTTATATATAATTAAATACATAAATAAAACTGTAACAGGGACAAGTACAGTTCATTAAATTTTTCTTGGAAGTTTTTTTTTGCGTTATCGATATAGAAATAACATTTTTTTTGACTATTTTGCCGCCTTGTCTCTTTCCTCTTCTCTACAGGGTTTGGGCGTTAAACTATCCCGTGTGACGCCGGGGCGGGTCAGTTATACCTATACAATAAAAATGAAACTACAAATATCAGATATATTACCTAATGACAAAGAGAACCTTATTATGGATCACATTTACAACAAAGCGTTAATAACGCTAAATTCCACGAAATCAAATAAACACAATCGCCGCGAAAATTCTTTACACAAAACACAACAAATCGATTAGCGAAATTAATTTATGCGACGAAGCTTTGAATACAACTGTCAAAGTTTAATTTTGAGAAGCGACCGCAATCGAAATATTTTCGTGTCGTCACGAAATAAATTCCTAATGGAAGGCTATGGAAGGTTTAAATTATGTATGTAGGACGGGTCAGGAGAATAACATTAACCGTGGGACTGCACCAGGCCTACAGACTTAGTACAGGTGGAGGAAGCCAAAGGATGTTATTTCTACAAGCATTCTGCTTATATTGGTTATCATTACAGAGAGCCTCAAGTGTTCCCGGGCGATTATATAATATTTCCTTTACTTTTCTGGTATGAAATATAAATAAATAAATAAATGAAGCTTGGTGAAGATGGCGCGCTGTGTACACGTCGATATTATTTTAGTACCGATTGTATCTGTTACTCACAATTATTGGTCTCGATTCTGTCTCATTCTCTAAAACTAAACTCAAAGTATGGCGGTACTCTTCTTATACACGGAAAAGGAAAAAGACGTGAGATATTTTGATTTTGAATTATGGTAGATACAGGTAGATACCTACAGATTTTGTTCCTACTATTTCCAAATTATACTTATACGTCCGTGCGTTGTTGTGTTGTGTATTTCGTATGTTTCTTTTTTGTTTATGTGGCTTTCAAAACAAAACGGTTGAACCAATAGACTGCTAATATTTTGGGCACAAGTGTCCAGGAAAATGAAAATTACCGCGGGAAAACTAAAACCGGTTAAAACCACGAGGCGCAAGTGGTTTGGTTTTATGTTTTCGTGCTACGACGTGGTTCAAATTAAATTTCCATCATCCCTCTTAATAGATATGTTTATGCACTGTAAGGATACTTATCGGTATTACCTACATCGTTAAATGCATTATTGCGATCTGCTGCTTATCGATAGTGTATTATCCGTTTTAATCAAAACTTAATGCGATGATCGAATGCAGGCGCAACTAGATGGGATGCGGAGTAATTAATCGATATGACAGTAGAAGGTAGGTATAGGCACTCGTAATTCATTGGCTTCGTTGACACAAATACCGCTGCTGTAAAAAGTACGCGTAGCTCAGGCATGTGCCTGTTTATAATAGCCTCATAGCTCATTTGGTAGTAGCTCTGCCTTCTGTACTGTAGGTTACGGGTTCGGTTTCAACCCAGATCAAAAATATGTGTTATAAGTATCGTAGTTTGTTTTGTATCTGGATTTTATATTCTATCATTAGTAGGTATTGTTGCCGATCAAGTATTGACCGAAATATTTATAAAATTTTATATTTTGATTTTAAGTTCGATGTACGTTTGGTTCTTATTTATAGGGTTACATAGTTACGTTACACTCCATGATGGTCATGATCAGTGTAAAACAAAACATCAAAATTATCGATATTGTTGAAATCGATTCACGTTTGGCGAATCATTTTTGGGTTATCATATGATATTATGTGAGATCAATGTAAAATATTGAATGAATATTTGATTTATGTTTAAAATGACATAAGAATCTAATATCGATGATAAATGTCTGATTGTGATTATGTGTGATTCCAGATATACAAAGTTCATCATTGAGTGGCCGCCCTTTGAGTACGCGGTGCTGCTTACCATCATCGCCAACTGCGTGGTGCTGGCGCTCGAGGAGCATTTGCCCAACGGCGATAAGACCATCTTAGCACAGAATCTGGTAAGTAACTTTTGATTTAGTATTTATTCTTCCCCATATTCTTTTGGTCCTTTTATTCTGTTAGAATGCTACTTAGGTTGATCATATAGTTTTCAACAGAATATACGATTGCAAAAAAATAGTTCTTCCTCAATTTTTTTCAATTAGACAGCCTACAAAGTCTTAGCCGCTGAACTAGACGTAGGGACGTACTAAGAAAAGGTTTTTAAAAGGTTGATCTCTAAGGGGTAAAATTTGGTGTTAAATATTGTAGGGCAAAACAGTTGAAATCTGCTTTTAAAGTGTTTTAATAGAATTTAGCATTGATTGTTGACGATTGTGGATTTAAAATAATAGATCGTCATTTGACAAACCAATGAATAAAGGTTTGTACAAAAATCATATAGGTACCTACATTGTTCTGGAATTTCTGTAGGTATGTTGCACATTAAACACCCAGGTGTTTGAGTTGTCAGCTGTTTCGAGTGCATATTTACTACAGGCAGTCCACAGCTTTTACTACAATCTAATACATCATGACCTCAGCAAATCCAACGCATTGAAGCTCGCCTATAAACAAATATAATGACTGATGACGTCATCGTCGTACCTGTTAAAAATGTGAGGTTATCAAGAAAGCCCAGACGGCCGCAAAGTATAAGTACTCGGTAAATAAGAAGTTAGTAAATAAGAGACAGTATCTCCAGACCTTACTTCCAAGAACTATTTCTTCTTTAAGCAGGTCCAGTAGTCATTTCTATGGCGTGTAAGAACTGTTTAATTCCCAAGTTTATCAGTTAACTGCATCAGTCAAAGATAAGAGTCTGTTCCATAGGACATGATTAAAGCATGTTTGAAATAGAGATATAATCCTAGATTGTTAAAGTATTACACAATAGTTTTTGGGCGAAGATCAGAGCACTACTAGGCGGTTTTAAATGACACTAATATAAAAGCAGAAGTTTGTGTGTGTTTGTTCCCTCTTCACGGAGAGGCTGGTTAGATTTAGATTAAATTTGGAATACAGATAGCTTATACTATACTGGATTAACATATGGGATACTTTTTATTCCTAAAGTTAACCCAAGATTTCTCTTTGTTCCAGGAAAAGACCGAGCAATACTTTTTAGGAATATTTTGTGTAGAAGCCTCGTTAAAAATTTTAGCATTAGGTTTTGTTTTACACAGGGGGTCTTACCTTAGAAACGTTTGGAACATCATGGATTTTTTCGTTGTAGTAACGGGGTAAGCGCTTTTCATTATATATTTTTTTATCAAGCCATAGACTGTAAACGATTATTTTAAAAATTGTGAAGTTTTTAATTTAATCGTTTTTTTAGCAAAATATATCAGAAGGCTGCCTTGGATGTTAACGTTTCGTATTTGTGTAATAAACTTTGCTCATCTTAAGAATATCTCATGCATTTGCTTTACATTTAACACAAGACAGCCGGCATGATGATGAAAACATCAAAAATTAAAAAAAGAACACAGAACATAAATTAGACAAAACAATTGGATTCATTTTGCCTGCAATAAATAGACCATTCGTTGTAATAACGGTTGCAATACCATATTGAATATACGCTAACAAAAACTAGGTCGATGACGATATTCGCCGAATACAACGTGGACGTTGACCTGCGGATGCTGCGCTCGTTCAGAGTGCTCCGACCGCTGAAGCTCGTCTCGCGGATACCAAGTAATTCACAGTAATTGGCGAAAAGTTCACATAATAACCTTATTTGTAATAGAACATTCTCGCTAGATGTTTTCCAATTTTAAACTTTTTTAAACTGTAGATACAATAACGCTAGTCTATGGAACAATAGATTTTTAAATATTTCATTTAGTAAAAAATGTAGCATCGTATTCTGAGATATGTTTTTTGAATAGTTTTTTTGTAAAGTTCGAACCAATGTGTGACTTTTGATGTGTGATTTATGGAAAATGTTTAATGTATTTTTTTTTTGTATTGCGGCTACGTGTTGCATAATAGTAACCATTTGCTATTATATATACGTTTTTGTGTAATAAGTAGGTATTACAAATATGAAAAGCTAATAAGTAAGAAATTAGCTGAAGAAATAACTCTAGGTGTGAATAAATATGGTGTATTTAGATTAAACTGTGTAAAGATTAATGACTAGCTAACAAATTAACTGTACGAATAATTAGATACACGATATTTAGCCTGTAGAGATATTGATTTTTGATAAAAATCATTGAGACTGTGCTCTGTCGAGATTCTCATCACCATAGATTATTTTTTTTAACCATAAACAGAGTTTTTTTTTTTAATTTACTATTGCGCATTTGGCTAAATGTATATAAAGCATTCCGCCAATCAATTTCGAAATTCGAAAAGCACAGTCTCGAGTAGTTGTTTTAACTAAGCTAGTTGCTAGTTCAAGCTATAGTATCGAGTGATATGTGTTTGGCAGTATCATCACGCAGCTGCCGGTCGCGCCCGACGTCGACTTCAGGACCTTGCGTGCCATTAGGGTGCTGAGGCCCCTTAAATTAGTTTCGGGCGTTCCTAGTGAGTTATAGAACATTATTAGATTAGTAAAATGTAGTTACACTAGAAATTGCCGTTGTATATTTACAAACAATATTTTCAATTATATCTCTATTATTTATCAAATTGTTACACTATTTGCGTGAAACACTTGGCCGGTATGAAAAAACTAACAAAACGTACTGCCGCAAACGTTTTCGCGCTAATTATGTTTTTACAAATGTGCAACGGCTTTTCTACTATAATTTTATGCACGGTTTCTTTGATTTCTTTTGTTGATTCTGTATCATGAACTATGAGTGTATTCTTGTAATCTACTTCAATCTATTTCGATATTTAGCATAAGTAGGTATAATTACTCAATAGTATGTAGTTTAAAAAAAATTGTACGTAAATTCACTACCACGAGGTAATGTTACAACTTTTGTTTTTAATTTAACTTTGCAATAAGAATCTATGCGTATTAGTCCACTCAATTTATGAATTAATTAATTCACAAAAGAGCTACCTAATACATGTAACTAAGTCACTTGATTTGGTCTTCAAAATTTGGTCGTATTTTAAGTTGTGAACCTTTAAAATCATCCTACGTTTTGACCTTAAAATGTAAGATTTCATTGGTAACTCCTTGTTCCATCTTTACTTATAAATGCTGGAACAAAAACTTTAACCGAAAAGTCAAGTACCTAAGTAAACAAAGGATCAAAATATATATTTTAATAAGATAGTCTGACTTCTTAAAAGTTTTTGACCTTTATGAGTAAAGATTTTTATGTTAATGCCAAGTGGTTATGTAATTTAATTTCTGTGATTTTAAAAGTTATTTTTCCATATAGGTCTACAAGTTGTGTTGAAGTCGATCATCAAGGCAATGGCGCCGTTGCTACAGATCGGCCTCTTGGTGCTTTTCGCTATAGTCATCTTCGCCATTATCGGCCTCGAGTTCTATTCGGGGGCGCTGCATAAGACTTGTTATAGTTTAGAAGATATTAGTAAGTAATCTTTTTTTATTTTTATGCCTTGATTAGAAGTACTTACCAACAGACAGGGAATAAATTGTAAACAGGCGTTAACATAAATATAGTTTCTATCTCTACCGGTTTGACATATCTTACCAACCTAAAAGTAGACACCAAATATTCAGAGTAAAAAAATAGTGCCCTTGACACTCCAGTAGATGTCTCCTGCGACTGAATCACAGATGGTAAATTCCTAAATCGACCCTTAAGAAATATAATTATTACAAATACTTTTAATAATATAGTAATACCACCAAAGTGGAGGGAATGGGATCTTTCAAAAGTAATTCAGGTAAAATTTCATACCATAAAACCTCAGACTAAATCACCTATATCTAAATGAATATCGGCGAACGCGTATCGCATAATTAAAATAATTTACGCAAAACTGACGTAAAATATAACCATTCTCATTCAATATCCGTAATACGGATAGAAGTTCGCAAGTTTCCATGGAATTGTACGTAACATTTGTACTGACCTAGTTATAACTTTCGAAATAATTACATGCAATCGCAACCAAACTTGTATTGGAACTACCCTTTTAGCGTGTTTAGATTAATTTACGTAAATTAACGGCTTTACTTCCCAACGTGTTGGTTTTCCTTTAATAAGCCCCAGTTTTATTCTAAACAATAATTAAAATTGTTAGTAAAAATTATGTTACAACAACACTGCAATGTTAAGATCGTAGAAAATGCTAGAACTGAGAGAATGACTAAATGGCAGAATGTGAATTTAGAATTTAGTTATTTAAATTTTAAAGCAACCTGCTTTTAAAACTTCATTTCTAAAATTGTCAGTGTTGAAATGTTACAATTACAATCATGAATGGCCGGTCATGCAATCTTTCAGTCTTTTCCACGTGGACATCTTAAGTCATCAAGACGGTCAATGGAATGGTCACAGTATATAAAACATGCATATTTCTTTATTCGTCCGTTTTACTTACTGTGACCATTCTGACAATCATTAATCAAGATTCAGAGTCTTAGTAAATAATGTTAAATTAATATGCAAGCGTTGTAACATTGTCAACAGGTGAAATATTTAAAGAAGGTGAATCGGAAACACCGTGTAACGCTGATAACGAAACGCTAGCGCCATATGGGGCCAACGTGTGCGACTACGAGAAAAGCACGTGCTTAGAGAAGTGGGAAGGTCCAAACCACGGGATTACGTCGTTTGACAACATCGGGTTTGCTATGCTCACTGTCTTCCAGTGCATCACAATGGAGGGCTGGACCGCCATTCTCTATTGGGTAAGTGGCTTTAATAGGATGAATTAGGTAAGCCCACGTCATATTGACACATCCACAACTAGGTGCCCGAAACTATGGTTATTCGTCTGCCAATAATGTAACCTAGAAGAGCGCTTTTTTGCATTCCTCTAGTACCTGTGTATAACCATAACCTGTTGTTCCAGACGAATGACGCGCTAGGTAGTGCGTTCAACTGGATATACTTTGTGCCTCTCATAGTATTGGGTTCATTCTTTATGCTCAACTTAGTTCTTGGTGTCCTTAGCGGGTAAGTCTGCCGTAACTTTGCTGTTTTAATATGTGCACATATCTATAAAGTCATCATAAAATTATAAAATTGTGTTACAATTTTTTTATTATTTCAGTTTCTTTAAATTACTTATATATGTTAATTATGTTTTTAATTTAGTGAATTCTCTAATGAAAGAGGGCGCGTTGAACGTAGAGAACAGTTTGTGAAGGACAGAGCTCAACAGATGTTCAATCAAGATTTTAACGCATATCTCAACTGGATAACAGAAGCAGGTCTAAGCCGCGTGGTTTTGGCTTGAACTAATATTCATCTATAAATATTTACTTATGTTCATCCAATAGAATTAACGCTAGCTAGAGTAGAGTAGTATTTCATTTATGTTTTTACGTACTTATTTTATTAATTTTTATACTGTTTCTTTTATCATTCATAACGCATGTGGCCGCGATTAAACATGCATTGCAACTTAAAAATTAGTAATGGTAATATTATTTGCTAGATTTTACTGTATCTTTAACGCTATATTTGCAGTGAATTCGCTAAAGAAAGAGAGAAAGTAGAAAATAGACAAGAATTTCTTAAGTTAAGAAGACAGCAACAGCTAGAGAAAGAACTCAATGGTTATGTTGAGTGGATTTGTAAAGCAGGTAAGCAAAAACAAAACAATAAAACAAAAAACTTGTAAACAAATATAAGCCTTAAGGGTTTTAAATATAAATGTTCTCTTACAGAGGAAGTAATATTAGCAGAAGAAAGGACGACAGAAGAAGAAAAAATGCACATAATTGAAGGTAAAGAAGACAACAATTAATAATAATTGATCAGACTAATTATAGATAATGAATGATAATAATGATAAAATTTCAGCGCGGAGAAGAGCAGCAGCGAAAAAGAAGTTAAAAAATTTAGGAAAAAGTAAAAGCACAGACACAGAAGAGGAAGAACAGGACGAAGATTGCGGAGACGACGGTCAGTACACGATTTTATTATATTACTCCATGAATGTTTTGTGTATTTTTTTGTGTGTTGTGGATTTTATAACATTCAAATTTCAAAGATCTTATTTTAGAAGCATGAATATTTCTATTGTTTACTTCCCAAAATAAGTTACATCACACTTTTAAATATAGATGTAAAGTACTCTGAAATTCATTATTTTAACATATTTGTCGATAGCACTTCTTATCTGTTGAAATATTTGGTTTTCAATAGAATGTTGCATGATAAATGTCGATTCTATATTCTTTACTTAAAACTCATTCTTATTCATTTCCATTTCGTATTCGTACTCTATTTGTGTGTTGGTTGTTTACAGTTCCAAAGAAAAAGCAAGGTATGGGATCAAGCGTGATTCTGGTAGAATATTCCTTTTCATCTTTTAAGTAGACAAAATAGTCTAGTCATAGATGTAGGATTAGCAATCCCTTTCTAATCCTACCTATAAAATGTAAACGCCTGTACGTTGAGATCTAGATAAATGTCTGGAAAACTTGCAGAAGTAGATCCGTCGCGGATATTTTATACTTATTATAGTTCCTGCATTTTTTAAGAACGTACAGGCGTAACAAGTACCTTTCTATCCTCAGTTACTGTTAAACTCTTAGATCCCGAATCCTCATCAGATGCTTGATTTGTGTGACATTAGTTCAAAAGTTACCTTACAACGTGACTTCTTCACTGAAAATAACACGTCCCAAATGCGGGTTATTAGAGGTTTGTGTGCTTCGTGTTACCGGTCGCATCAGATTTCGATACCATCCAATTACTGAAAAGTAAATGATCGAGGGCAAACTACTGGCGTAGTACGTATTCTGTAAACGCTAGATATGATAGCTGGATGTAACCCGCACCGCACAATCGAAATAAGTTTCATCGTGACCGTAAGTTTAAAAACATAACATACAACGCAGTGGTGACGTATGTTGGAGCTTTTGGTGCACGCGAGTATTTTACTGTCGAGACCATTACGAGAGTTGCAATAACCACAGAATCAATCAATAATGAATACGCGTGCACTTAGTTTTATCACTTTGTAAATATTTATGTATATAGAACTACATAACAAAATACTTATATTTAATACAAGTTAAGTACGGTGCCTGCACTTATTGTTGTGTTGATTACAACTTCGTGGTTACTGCGTTGTTTCTTTGATGTTTTGTTATGTCTTCGGTCAAAATACTGTCTAGTGTCTAACCTTAAATGCACGAAACTTATTTGATTGAGTGACAATTTTCCTGGTCCCTTTAGTTCCGTCAATCATGCCATAAATGTATTTGAATTGCGTAATTGCATGAGTATTTCTAAAGCAAGACTCACAGATGATATCGGTTTATAGGTTTCCTGAAGAGCAAAGCTCGATCTGCGGGGAAGTGTGCGGATTTCTGGAGAGCAGAGAAGAGGTTTCGCTTCTGGATCCGGCACACGGTGAAGACCCAGTGGTTTTACTGGTTTGTCATAGTGCTGGTGCTCTTCAATACAATATGTGTCGCGGTGGAACACTATAGACAGCCGCCGTGGTTGACTTCATTTTTATGTAAGTGTACTTAATTACTGCCTTTACTTTTTAGTTTCTCTTCGTTTTTAACCTGCATCGATGATAAAATAAGTCTTTATATCATCCACCAACGATTTGCCAGAAGATAAAAACACGTCGTCATCGTTTCACTTAGGCAGCCAGTCAGCTCAGATGTAAGAACTCACTGCGACTAATATACGTCGACATGACAAATTATTTTCTTTATTTATTTGGCCAAAATTCACTTGTTTTTCTGATTTCAATAAAATTGCTAAGTTCTCTACTTCTAAAATAAGTTCTAACTCACCAATTTTTCGCAGACTATGCCGAATTCATGTTCCTCGGTTTGTTCATGATGGAGATGTGGGTGAAGATGTACGCGCTGGGTCCGCGGATATACTTCGAGTCCTCGTTCAACCGGTTTGACTGCGTGGTCATATCCGGCTCCATTTTCGAGGTCGTGTGGTCCGAGGTCAAAGGTGGTTCCTTCGGCTTGTCGGTGCTCAGGGCTTTGAGGCTATTGAGGATATTCAAAGTAAGTGATTGATATACTTATAAATTTCTATAAAATGTGTTCTGAAGTCTATAGATCAAAAATGTGGAGTCTGTTCTCGACTAAATCTGTTGGTTTGTACAATAACTAAAATACCCTTCAAGCGTTTCTTTCTAATAGCTATGGCAAGATAGGCAAACTGATTCCACTAGTTTTTCGAGAAAAAAAAAGGAAAGTGAAATTGGTATATAAATTACTTAATATAAATTACTGACCTAATCTAACATACCTTAACTTTAATTCCAGGTCACAAAGTACTGGTCATCGCTCCGCAACCTGGTGATATCACTCCTCAACTCCATGCGATCCATCATCTCGCTGCTGTTCCTTCTGTTTCTCTTCATTCTCATCTTCGCACTTCTCGGGATGCAGCTGTTTGGAGGCCAGTTCAACTTCGAAGACGGCACCCCGCCTACAAACTTCAACACCTTTCCTATTGCACTGCTAACTGTCTTCCAGGTAACTTGGAACTTACGTCATGTACTTAGGTACTATAACTTAGTAAACGCATCCTCGCGTGAGTGATGCATCCTATATTGTCTAATAAAATCCTAATTAAGCCTGTAAAAATAAATATTATGTGGTTTTTGAAGCCGGTGTGTGTTTTACATACTACTATGTTCATAAGTTTTAGTAATTCTCAGAAAAAAGTTGAAAAATTGTGAAATAATCATGGAAATATCAAATAATCTAATTTAATCCTTAAACTATAAGCTAAAACGGTTTCGCCAGTATCTGATTATTGACTCCTTTGTGACAAGTTCTTCAAGTTCATCGTATCCTTGCGAGGATCAATATTTTTAAAATTATTATTATACAATTTTAATTAGATTTTTGTACCATAACATTTCACATGTTGGTAAGGGGACGCACGTAGCACCACGCTACGCCTGTATAGGTTGAAAGAAGATAGAGCTGACGTCTTGAGACACCTATATCTATAATACAACAATTCTCTTGCCAACTAGCACGTTGCCAGCATTTGGATTGTACATAAGTCAGAAACGGTCAATGTACAGTATAAATGTTTTGTGTATTAGTATTTAAGATAAAAAAGGCACATTTTTACATGACAATAAAAGTCGAAGGTTTGGGAGAAGCCTTGGCTCCTGAAATACAGTGTTCCGTTCGAAAGTCTATGGACTCATTAACATTTATAAACCCCTTTTATATCAATAAATGATTATTTGATTAGATTTGATTATTTGGCATTATATTGCTTGTTAAACAAAATATTGCTCATTAACATGAACCCTCTCTTATCTACCTTCCAGATCCTAACAGGCGAAGATTGGAACGAAGTGATGTACGACGGCATCCAGTCGCAGGGCGGCATTCAGAAAGGCATGTTGTACTCGCTCTACTTCGTGATCCTCGTGCTGTTTGGTAACTACACGCTACTCAACGTGTTTCTCGCCATCGCTGTCGACAACTTGGCTAACGCCCAGGTAGGTGCTTAACTGTACTGCGGCTGTTGCTCCTGATTTCAATACATTGCTCAAGCTGTTCTACACAAAAAAGTAATGGAAACCAATAAAATTATCAATGTTACTGAATAAATTTACAGACTTCTTTTTTATTTTTAGCCAAGTGTTTTTGTTTTACGTTTATTTGTTCATTGGTAACATTCCATTGATTATTTCAAGACACAAGATCGTGAAAAATAAACCTATAAGTCTTTGCCCAAAACATGACTACTGCTATTTCCTTAAAAATGGATGTAAACTTTTTGACTTTTGTAGTTGTAATTAAGGTTTATTTTTCAAAAGCGACTCCAAATTCAATATTTTGTTGGACCTATATTCAGCTTCGTCGGCAAAAGTACTGTTTTATTCTTAACTTGTAGATTTCATTGATTAAAATAAGTAAGTACTACATATATTTGATAGTGCTTTCCGAAATTGCCAATTTACTTCTGGAGTTAAAAGCGTTTGCCTGCTTATTAGTATCAGTCATCCGATGTCTTATTCCACCATAATAACATTGTGTTGTGTGATAAGCTAATTATTATTTGTTCTGGAACTCTATTCGGGTAGTGAGCATTTAGTTAACCACAAGTACGTATTTATTGTCTTTATCAACAGACAAATTTTAAAAGCAGTTATGTGTATTTATTGCTTTTCGATGAAAAAAGTGAGTATTATAAAGGATAGTTGCTATCTATTTAAATCAGGACCAACAAACGCAAAACAATTTGTATAAAACTATATGGGATATAAACTGTTGTGTGTAACCGTCAGCGCTGACTTGTAAATTTAACCCCGCTTGGTGTGTACATGTTGCGTTCTGTCGTTACAGGAACTGACAGCGGCAGAAGAGGAACAGGTCGAGGAAGACAAAGAGAAGCAGTTACAAGTAAGTCCCGACTCAACACCACCCCAACATTCATCTAATGCTTTAGTATTAGAATCACAGTTTGAGTCACAGCATGCTCCACTTTTCCACGAGCATTTATCAATTGGAGTCTTGTATTTCATAAAATTTTCCGAAAAATTAGGAATTGGAGAAAGAGATGGGTGCATTACACGCAGTGGACGGAACCCCGCCTCGGGGAGACTTAAGTCCCTCTTCGCCGACGAGTAGGAAGGTAAAACTGGCGGTGGTGCTAAGCTACGCTTCGTCCTGTGCATTTGTAACGACTTAAAATATTGTTGATATAACGTCATCATCTATAACACCTTCCAAGCTTTTATTCACTGCACGATCTTCTGCACGCTGTTGTACTTTCGATCCTTTGTCTGTAATATACTCTCTGTGAACAACAATATTATGAACAATATTTTAAGTCAGATCATTCGAGAAGTCAATGTCGCTTATGTGGGCCAGATGTCATGATAGGTGTTCTTTAACTAAACTTTCATCGATTTTATTAATAGTTGGCTAGATTTCGTCAATAACATTAGTTTTGCTAGTGTTGATTATAATTTATAAAGAACAGTTACCGGTTAGGTATAAAGCTCGTGCTTTTGACATTCGCCTGAAGCTTCTCCTTATAATGAGAATCTTACTTCACTGAATCAGTAACATTGCATGTCAATCCACCATCAAAGCTATTTAGCCGCTTGTTCTTTCTTAGTATTTTAACAACTTTACTGACGTCTTCCACCCTGATGAAATATGTTATATTAATTAATTGTATTATAATAGAGCTATGTAACTTCACAGTTAATTTTATTATTTAAATATAATCATTTTAGAATAATGTAACAAATAGATCGTTAACTACTTCTATATCATTTGATATTTTGGCTAGAATCATCATAGAACGAGTGGAAGCTTGTAATCGAGATATAGTACAGTTATATATTAATTTTTCAGAATAAAAAGAAAGAAGAGGCCAAAAAAGAAGAAGAAGAGATAGCAGACGGACCAAAACCAATGCTGCCATATTCGTCCATGTTTATTTTGTCCCCTACTAATCCGTAAGTTTCACTTAATCATTTAATTCCTTAGTAAGGCTTTAGTTATAATTCTCAATATTAATGACGATAATTTTCTCTTCCAGAATTAGGCGCGGCGCACACTGGGTTGTAAATTTAAAGTATTTTGATTTTTTTATCATGGTAGTCATTTGTATGAGTTCTGCAGCTTTAGCAGCTGAAGATCCTGTAGACGAAGAGAGTGACAGGTGAGTGAATAAAACATAATAATAGTTTAATATTGACGATAGAGATGTTAAGTACTTATATTTGGAAACAGAAAACACATTATTTTTTAATGTTTTAAATGCGATTTCCTCGCACTAAGAATGTCCCAAACGAGGACCTCTGCGACACTGCTTAATACTTCTTACTTTTACTTCGTATCATCGATATTTATATATTACTAGTAGCGTCCCGCGGTTTCACCCGTGGATTAATCCCACGGGAAAATTTCACTTTTCCAGGGTAAAATATATGCCTATATGTTAATCCATTGTATAAGCTATCTTGGTACTGGATTTCATCCAAATCCATTCAGCCGTTTGAGCGTGAAGGAGTAACAATCATACACATATACACACAAACACACATACAAACTTTCGCCTTTATAATATTAGTGTGATGTGATGTGATGTTATGCCAGACGATTATGATATATTTCAAAAAGAGGACCTCGATTCAATTTTTTTTTGTAACCTGCCTACTCCGTCGGTTATAAACCATTTGGAAATTTCTTTTTTTTTTTACTTTCATACTATCAAATTTGTTCCATAAAAATTTCATCACAATCAGTTCTGTAATTTGGTTTTTAAAGCAAAATAAGTGATAATATGTACATGATACTATCATTCAAGTATTTCTCAATATAAAATTATATCAGTTAAATTATATATTTATATATAATTATATCAGTCAAAAATTAAGTCAGTTCAACCCCCGTTTTTTATGATATTATCTTATTTACTATATTTAAAATTAAATTCTATGTAGGAACACGATTCTGAACTACTTCGACTACGCGTTCACCGGTGTGTTCACCGTTGAGATGTTGTTGAAGATAGTCGACCTCGGCGTGTTGTTCCATCCGGGCGCATATCTTCGCGACCTGTGGAACATCATGGACGCTGCCGTCGTCATATGTGCACTCGTCAGCTTCGGTTTTGTTTTCGGGTAAGTCGCATTTTATAGTTTTACTTAGTGCTTAAACTTTGTCGATCTCGGTTTTTTTATGTTTCTCTCACGTATCTTTACTCTTTTGTTAGGGTATCTCTGTAAACTGTGGAATATCATAAACACCGCCGTTGTTACATGCGCACTCGTCGGTTTTAGTTTTAAGATAGTATACGTCATCATTTCATTATGTTGTTGCAAGCGTAACTGTCTCCAGTTCGTTGGTAGTTTTAAAGGTCGCCTACTTTAGTATATACTGATTTACTTAACTAATATTTTGTAAACTTGTCCTTTACTGCTTATTGCTACTATGTTGCTACCCTAAGCTATAAGCATACTGATATAATATATCGTGTAGGATGTAGGTAGTATGCGTAAAACTAATGTTTTTTTTTTTCTATTGTTGCAGTGGTGTGAAATCGGGTGCGGGGCAAAACTTGTCCACAATAAAATCGTTAAGAGTGTTAAGAGTGCTCAGACCTTTGAAAACTATAAAACGAGTTCCAAAGTTAAAAGCAGTGTTTGACTGTGTTGTGAACTCTTTGAAAAATGTCATTAACATTCTCATAGTGTATATATTATTTCAATTCATATTTGCTGTAATTGCTGTTCAACTTTTTAATGGTAAATTTTTTCACTGCACCGATAGCAGTAAAAACACTTTTGAAGACTGCCAGTAAGTATTTTTATGTTTTACAATTTATCGTAACTAATTGTTATTTATTCCATTACATCATGATCATGTTATTATCATTCAAATTAGATGATTGCAGAGTCTAAGCTAACAATGCCTAAAATACGTACCTACAATAATAATATTATTTGTTATGCACTTAGCACGAAACGAATAATGATATCTTAGTGACATTAGGGTTGGGATTATTGATCAGTGATGCTGCATTTTACATTAGCAAAAAAGAGAGATTAAATGATTTGTAAAGAGTAAGTTTTCCCATAAGAGAAACCATGATGATTTTAAAAATAAAGAGCGCTACTTATATACACACTCAAGTTATATTTCACTAAAAAAATAACACCAATAAAACAGCTAATCCTAACATCATTCCACAGAGGGTCGTATTTCCTGTACGAATCGAACAGCTTGATGCCGAAGGTGTTGAGTCGGACGTGGGCGACGCAAAGCTTTCACTACGACAACGTCGCCACCGCAATGCTCACGCTATTCGCCGTGCAAACAGGAGAGGGATGGCCACAGTGAGCATATTATTGAATATGAAATGTACTTCGGGTTCTAGCATTTTCAGTGTCTTTTAACTTTCTATTGATACACGATGCTCTTCACAGTTCAAATTGAGTTTTGAAATATAAAAGCTGAAATCGCTAAGAATACTTACTACTAAACAAACAAATGCTACTAATACTATAATGTATAAAATTATACGTGTTATAGTTTTAAGAATTATGATTGTTATGAGAATAAGAATAAAAATATTATGTTTTTTGCAGAGTATTACAAAATTCAATGGCCGCCACCTACGAAGACAAGGGACCCATACAAAACTTTCGGATAGAAATGTCTATATTTTATATTGTTTACTTCGTCGTGTTTCCTTTCTTCTTCGTTAACATATTCGTAGCTCTAATTATTATCACATTTCAAGAACAAGGTGAAGCCGAGTTACAAGATGGTGAAATTGATAAAAATCAGGTACGATGGAAACAAAAAATTATTACCATTACAAAAGAAAACTAAATATATCTTGATCAAAAAAATTTGTTTCCAGAAATCATGTATAGACTTCACGATAGAAGCACGGCCTCTGGAGAGGTATATGCCAAGTAAAAGGGCGAGTTTTAAGTACAAAGTGTGGAGAATAGTCGTCTCCACGCCTTTCGAGTACTTCATCATGACTCTTATTGTTCTCAACACATTGTTGCTCATGATGAAGGTATGTATTGACATTGCTTATGTATGTTAGAATAAGGATATTTACACTCATTTAAAATAAGAACATGTCAATTTGATAAAACTAACACTATTGGAAAGGAATCACAATATACAAAACAAATGAAGCACTAAATGTGAAAGTAGATAACTGACACAAATGGTAGCTGCTGAGAAAATTAGCAAAACATCACCAGGCACAAACAGATGACAACTTAGTTTAGAAAGTCCTTGACCTTCACTCAAGCCTGCACAGAACCTCATTAGAGAGTCAATCTGAGATAAGAATCACACTGAAGCTCTCTAGTCTGGCAAGACCTAAATAAATCCTCTGTTGTAATATGCGTCTAATACATGTTGGCACCATTATATTCCCTACTTGTCCAAAATGCTATATATCATGTGAATCTGTTAAATTGTCTCCATTGTACTATTTACCAGTAAAGCAATATTATTGTGTTTAGTACTGCCTAGATTAAGGGTTAGTAAATACATCATACAGACACATTAACACACATACAACATTTAACAATATCACTGTATTCGGCGTCAATATACACTGCATCGGAATGCGCCGTATTTACAATTACTGAGCCTCTCCTGTCAAGTGTATCGCCATTAAGTTATTATTTATCCTATGTTCTGTTTCTCCTTCCGTGACTCCTCGCTTGCTGTTCATAAATTTTATGTATTGTATCAGTGTTTACTGCACGGTATACCTGTCCTTCCAGCACATTTATGGCACAAATTTACGCAAACATTTTATTCGGCCGTTCGTGCTTGTGAATGCACAACATCTCTGAAATTGGATAGGACGTGGCATGAGCCATTCAATGTTGTTCGTGTTGCATGTACCTACTTATTTAAGACCTATTCCTAAATTTAACTATATCTATGTGGATATTATGCATGCTTGGTGGAATGGCCTACTGCCAGGCGTAATAATGTGGTGGCTATTGGCTGCTTTATATTCGTATTGGAAGTCTATCTAAATTGAAATTCGAACAACAAATGATAATAAAACGAACAAAAAGTTTAGTAATACGGTATTCAACAACACATTTACTTATGTTGGTTATTTCTGACCCTATTACATTGATTTTTTTTAAACGCAAACATAAACCGTATTATGTTTCATTTTAATGTTATTTTCATTTCATTGTGACCCCGTGGTTTGTTTCGTTTATTAATTCGCTACTTTGGCACAGATCCTCACCAAACAATAAATCACTATCCTTATAATCCTCATTAATGATAAAACTCACAGTTACTACATTTTTGACCTATGAATAATTCTGATCATTGTGTCTTACCTTTATCCACTTCACAATATAACGATTGCTCTAAAAATTTTTGTATGAAGTAACAATGTATTTTTATTGCCATGGGTTTATCCGTAACGCCCGGCACTTCATCACAAATGGCAGTACTATAATCAAAACGACATCTACGCGGATGTCCTCAAGTATTCGAATATGGGGTTTACTGGAATGTTTTCCGTGGAAACCGTGTTGAAAATCGTCGCTTATGGTGTCAAAGTAAGTACACAAACACACAGTTTGAATTGACACTTAGGTATTATACTAATACATAAATTGATACAAAATAGGTACAGGTGTACTCTTTCTATTGTTAACTTGGTTGTTTTGTTTTACATGACTGTATGGGATTTTTTGCAGCCGAGTAAATACAGACCCTTCCTAAGTACCCAATACTCGTTTCTCTCTGATATGATTATACTAATAAATATTTATTTGCAAATACTTGTTGAGCATGGCTTTCGTACCTGCTGCATGTAGCCGTTATGAATACACGCATATTGTTGTGTCTTTAATCCATTGTCACAATTGATTATTTTGTTGACCAAGGCGGAGGTGAGTAAATTGAAAAGTAAGTGTTGCAGAGATCAGCTGTCTAAGGTATTAGGTATTAAATATATTTAAATTTTTTGCACTTTTACCTTAGCAAATGTAAAGCGAATGATTGTGAGCGTACGTGGCCTAAAAGCATGGTTGTAATTTCAAAACAGCATGTGAGCACGTGCACTTTGCTACACAACAAAACCAAAGCATTGCCATCAAAATGGGAACAATTCGATAAAATTATATTATTAAGACATACAAACACACACATACACTCACTTGTAATATAATGGACGAATAAAACGTAAAAATGTTAGATTATATTTAGAGAATATTTAGATTAATCAAAGTTAAATGCTAGAGAAAACCTTTTAAACCTTGATCACAGCAATATTTTAATGAAACGATCTTGCATTTGGCTTTTATAATATTGATGAAATTGTTGAGTAACTGTTGAAAATTATTGGTATTATATTTTGTGGTAGTTTCACGAGGCTCCACTTCTACTCATGGACACGTTAACATTCATGAACCTCGTCTTTACGATCTTCTTCTTTCTCGAGACCGTATTGAAGCTGATCGCCTTCGGGTGTGCGGTAAGCAATTGACACATTTCTTATTAGAACTAAGTTTTCAGGAACTTATTTATTATTTCACTTATTTTAGTTTTATTTGAAAATATTTGCAATCATGCGGGCAGAAGCAAATATCGGATGTGTTGTCCTAATTATTACTACTTAGTACATCGTATGGTTTGTCTGTACGTAACTCATAATTTCCAATTTAGACATTTGTTGGCTTCTGATTATCTTTGAAATGTGTTCACTGGTCATGGAAATATATCTTCGGTTTTTAGTTCGCAGACGTGGTAGCAGTGTTTGAATATTTGCCTCTGATGCATGATACACTTTTGTTAACAAACATTAAATTAGATTTGCATTTAATATTCAATACTGACTTGAATATATTGAAATTTAGAACTCATTTCGATAGAGTTAAATTCTGCTTTTTGACATGAAATAAATTTTAATATTTAGAATTATTTTTAAGTAAGGTTTGATAAGCATTTTAATAGATTTTTAGAAATACTGAGAGAATCCTAAATCCTGCTCCCATTCA
Organism: Ennomos fuscantarius; assembly: GCA_905220475.3. Lineage (NCBI taxonomy): Eukaryota > Metazoa > Arthropoda > Insecta > Lepidoptera > Geometridae > Ennomos > Ennomos fuscantarius. The sequence continues at coordinate 4,356,735 of HG992026.1, read as the reverse complement.
AACTGTCCTTGTCGTAAACAGTCATTGTAATAAAAAAAATAGAAAGTGTACATTTGTATACTATTTAAATAAATTTTTTATTGATAAATATTTAGAATCCTGTCTACATTTAACATTTCAGTTCATGTTCCAATTTCCTAAATTGATTAAACAATTGAACATGTGTGAAATTAATTAAATAATTTATTTCATACATTGTTATTCCCGGATGATGAAACAATTCTCATTTTTCCAGAACTTTTTCAAAGACCCATGGAATACATTTGATTTCATAACGGTCATTGGAAGTATAATTGACGCCTTAATTATGGAGTTTGGTGTAAGTATTTTTACCTTTTTTTACCATACTCTTTTGTTTTGTTTTTTATAACTGACTTGTTACCTTTCTACTTTTATCACTTGTGACCTTTGCTGCTGGTTCTTCACTGTTATCGAGAATAAAGTTAAAGGGTATATAATCCTTTTACAGACCGACCTTGCCGAAAACTGTGCTGACATATCCTGTCAGCAGGTAACATATAAAACCAATTTCATTGCTAGGAATCATAGATTTTTTGTAAATGGTTGTTTTTAACTGATTGGTACCTATTGGATTAGACAGTGTGTACTTAAAAATTGGGGCTAACACAAAGTATCGGTAGTAATGCTAGATTTTTAGTTTAAGTGTAATTAGGATGTCTAGAATTTTGTAGTTCCTTTTGAAATGCCATGTGTATGGCTATCGGCTAGGATTACATTTAAAACTGATTAGATACCTATAAAACTTTTAGACACATGTATTTCATTTTTAAATTTCTAGAATGTGTTTCATAAATGCTAGATGATAGATGTGTATCTAAAATATAATTAAAAATATTCATTGAAGTAATTACATTATTGTACGTATATGTAGCAGACTCGAGAAACAATTTTATAGTCATTTCTACCTAACTTTATCATTTAGTTTATTGTTATTAGATAATTTCAACTTCTCCTAGTCAATCGAGTAATTGTTGTTAGATTGTGTTTTAATTATTAGAAAGTGTGTCATGCAGATTTAGAATTTTGTTTTATAACGTGAAGAGTGATTTTAATCTCAAGAGTCAGTCTTAAAATCAAGTAATTTTGAACCTGTGGTATCGTTTCTAGGAGAACACTTTCAACGTTGGTTTCCTCCGCCTGTTCCGAGCCGCGCGACTGATCAAGCTACTCAGACAGGGCTACACTATTCGGATATTGTTATGGACATTCGTGCAGAGTTTCAAAGCCTTACCCTACGTGTGCCTTCTCATCGCGATGCTATTCTTCATCTACGCCATCATCGGGATGCAGGTTAGTTTATCACTTAATTTTCTTGTTTCGCATTTATTTGATTACCAGGGGAGATCACGGAACATTGATTGCTATGCAACAGGACAAATTTTATTTCAAATTCAAAAATTTCCATAGTAGCTATGCACATAAGCTGCGTATTGAAACTGTCAAATTCATACAAATTTGTGTTTCTTTTGGTGTCAATCAAGTTACGTGATCATAATATTATAGTCCGGTCGAGTTATTCGACTGTATCTCGTGAGTCTTAGCCGTGTAATAGTTGTAGTTATAAGTTACGTGATCGCCTAGCTCTAATTTGTTATACGACTTTCAAACCATTTTGTTTCAAACACACAAACATAACTTAAGCATTCTTTCAGGTCTTTGGAAATATAGAGTTATCAAACGGAGATATGAACAGACATAATAACTTTCGAAGTTTTATCCAAGCACTTATGCTGCTATTCAGGTATATTATCTTTAGTTTTTTAGTGCAAATCTTTAGTTATACATTTTCAGAAAACATGAGTATGGTGTCCTGTTTCTAAGTGATTAATTGTGAATGTTTGTTTTGCTAGATGCGCAACTGGCGAGTCGTGGCCAAACATCATGTTGGCATGTCTCAAGCCGGCAAAATGCGACAAAGAATCCGGAAAGCCGGCGAACGAATGCGGAAGTACACTCGCCTACGCATATTTTGTATCTTTTATATTCTTTTGTTCTTTTCTCGTGAGTATACTACTATATACTGTAGTAACTATATTAATAAAGTTGCTGTGTTTGCAAACGAAATAAATTATTATATTGTGAATACTTCTTTACAGATGTTGAATTTATTCGTTGCCGTCATTATGGATAATTTCGACTACCTTACGAGAGACTCGTCTATTTTAGGCGCGCATCATCTTGATGAATTTGTTAGAATATGGGCAGAATATGACCCAAACGCAACGTAAGTAATTTTTTTTCTTGGTATTAAAATAATTTTGTAATAGATAAAGCTAAAGTTTTGTGTTTATAGGGGGAAGATCCATTATACAGAAATGTATGATATGTTGAAAAATATGGATCCACCGTTGGGGTTTGGAAACAAATGTCCAAATAGGCTAGCGTATAAAAAATTAATTAGAATGAATATGCCGCTAGATGAAGAGGGGAAAGTTAATTTTACAACAACACTGTTTGCCTTAATACGAGAAAATCTAAACATCAAGATGAGATCTGGTAAGAAACATCATATTTTAATAGAATATTTAAAACAATGATATCTCGATATGCACTAATTAAAATTCATGACGTATTTATAGCGGAAGAAATGGACCAAGCAGATGAGGAACTTAGAGAAACGATATCACACATATGGCCACTACAAGCGAAGAAGATGCTAGACTTGCTGGTGCCTCGAAACGATGTATTAAATGCAGGGAAACTGACAGTCGGAAAGATATATGCAGGCCTTCTGATCTTGGAAAGTTGGAGATCGACTAGGTTTGCCCAGACTGAACCACAGGGCGTTCCGGTAAGACTTTTACCAACCACTTATAAGCACTATTTTAATTTGAAATATTACACATGAGTATTTATGTAAATAAAAAAAAGACGTAGATTCAAATGAAGCCAGAGTAACTCCTTGTGGCTTATGCCAAACTTTGTATATAATTACTGTAACCTTTGAGCCAAATGTAACAGTTACGTGGTTAGGTAAACACACGTTTACTAGTAGTGTATGTTGATGGCCCCTTATATTGATCCCCATATTAGATTACTATTTAAAACGTGCTAGTTAGTTAAATAGAGTTGATTGTGTTGTCTACCTGTGGATGTATTGTTGTGTATATTGATGACCCGTGTGAAACGTCTTAAGCAACAAAAATACCAGACGTCTAAATTGATTTTTTTTTCTTGAAAAACAATTTGTCACAGCATATTAAAAGATAGTAAAATAATTGGCTCCATTTCTAAACCAATAAAGTAACAACAATACAGAGTCACTTTAGAGAAATTCGACTCTTTATGGGTCGACTACATTGGTGGTTTACTTTTCAGGCATTCAACGAGAATAGCCCTACGGCCATTCAGCCGGTAGTATTAATATATTTTACGGAACGAAACTTTGACTACTTTTTCTTGCACTATTCTAGATTATTTTTGTTGATCATTAATTTTCCTCGCATCGTGTTTCAATATCTTTTAAATAATATATCAAATAATGGCGCGGTGATTATAACAACAAACATAGTAAACCGAATGGTCAATTAAAATGTTTCAATTGATTGATCAATGAATATAAAAAAGTAGTTTAGTGAAATGACATAAATAATAATTTATAGATTTAGTTAATAGTGGCGCACTTGAATAATTTCTAGTTTAGGCAAACTTGTGCGCGTCAGGCACATCTTTGCTTATCAAACGACCGACGGGGCTTCGTAAACCACAACATAGTGTCCTGTCCTATAGTTGCAAAATAATTAGTAGAATGTGTTTGTGTAACCGTTTATAATAGATTAGATATATATTCTCTCGTAGTTTCGTTTGTTCTCCCAATTTTGTGTACCCATAATTTCTTTACCGTTTGCTGTTGTTTAGAATAATGAGACGTATCGAACATTTTACACTTTGCATTGGTTTTTGTCAATTGATTACTTTGACATCTTATATTTCTGGTTCTGCATGTTTTACCTTTCACTATGTTATCAACCAAATTATTTGTGTAATGGCTTTTGAGTGTTTTATAATTTTTATTACATTTTGGCTCAATCAATCTACCATTTTAGAAGCCTACGATAATAACAAAATATATGCTTCATAACTTTGCTCTTATTTGCCTCCTATAATGACTTTTGTTATATAATAGCACTGGAAAAGAGATGAAAATTTTGTTTCTCAAGTCTGCGCATGCTGCAGAACAAACAATTAAAAATTGATTGCGAGTCGATACAATTTGAATTGAAATGTTTCACTGACAATCATGCCTCTGGCTTCAATCTAATAGCACATGATTTTATATTTAGCACATGTTTTACGACATAAACTGCTTTATTTACAGCTCCTTTGCCTTATTTTATCACGAGACCCCGATTCTGCAGACATTTACTCGACATTATACAGACCACGAATGCAAGTCTAATATGCAATGTAATAGTTACTTACTCAGAGATCCGTAGCTACATTCATCTTCACAAAGAGTACAAGGAAACATCCATTTACTTAGGAGTACGTATCCATCGCTTGAGGTTCTTTGTACACATGACAATTACACATTTCTGATACACAAATAAGAGCTCCAGCATGGACGCGATTCAATGTGATATTTGCGCAAACTCATGTAGGCTTTAGCCGTTAGTGTCAAGTCCCGATCGTCCTCGATGAGTTCGAGGGATCGTCCGACATGAGCATGCGCAATTGTGGAGTACGGGGCGGGAGTATGACTGGGGTCGTGGTGCAGAAGGCGTCGTTCTTTAAATGCTTGCTGGACGTGGCGGCGGGGCTGGGACCGGGCTCACGCACCGGTTCGCTGAGCCACGAAGGGCCCGCACCTACGCCAGCCGACGGACACCCGGACGACCCACACACACTAGCCGACCTCGCGAGGCAACGCAACACCAGACAATCGCTCAAGTGAGTATGCTCGCTTCATTCAGTATCACATCGATGTTCATATCGTATATAAATAACAAATTATATTTATAAAACCAAACAACAGCTTTTTCTACAAAATTAACGTAAGCACTTCATAGATATAATTTATATACACACTTTCAATAATATTTTTCTTTTGTTACAGGAACAATAAAAAGGTGAATACCTTGTCCCCAAGGTTGAAACGTTCAATAAGATCATTAATGTCGTTAATCCAGTCAAGCAAATCATAGCTATTGTCTAGTGCAATCGATGTACCCACCAATATCATTTCGCAACCAAAATTCTTAGATCCAAATATTTTGGGAATTACTTAAACCAATTGGACAATTTTTGAACGCATAATGTGATGTTGGTTTTATTTACGATGTTCAATCTGCTAACGGGGTATCTCCTAATTAACAGACTGCATCGATGCATCTACCATAGATAGAATTGATGTTGTACTATTTTGGAAGCTTGATTTGGGTGTTTACCGGTGTGGAACTATACTAACATGTTGATTATATTTGTTGTTTAAATTACCTAGATTAAATCATCATTGTTTTAGGTGATTTTGTGGTGTAACAAGTAATTAGGGCCTTAGGCTCTTAACATAGTTTCACCTATTGTGTTGTTACAATTCTTCGAGTATTAATTGTAAACGTTTTTAAGTTTACAGATGGTTGTTGATGTTTAGGTAAACATTTTCCGTAATAGTTGTTTTTCCTTCTCATAACTGTAGAATATTTATGTCTGTAATTTTATCTCGAGATAAAATAGGGAATGGTTTTAAGTACTTAATATTTTTCGACTATAGGGATGCTGGTCTAATATTATTTCCTGTCATACTCAAGGCACTCCACGAACCTAAATACATTACCTACATACCGAACATGACAGTTATGATTTAACAAAACACATCTATACATTAACCTTACAGTTACCCATTATCCTATACCTAACTTCATTATGTTATACATATTAGAGCAAATGCATGATATTATACCGTATCTAAATAAGGCATGACATTAGACATTAGATTTAATTTGCAAATATTGGTGAGTATACTTTTTTTACCATAGCACACAGCCAGCACGGTTTGATGCATGAAAACGATTACACGCACGTTCAAAATGTGCATGAAATGCATTTTAACATAAAACATTTTGTAAATATGGGACAGCCAAATAATACTTTTAAATCGAATTTTATATCGATAACATTAACTTTGTTTATAGATTTTTTGTAATAAACGGAAAATTTTAGGTTTTGGAACTCCAGGGGTCGCACCATGGCTCCATGGAGTCCTTGGACGAAGCACGGTTGCAACCGCCACACACAGCCTACCAAAACGGCCACCACGGCAGATCATCAAGCTTAAGGTACGTACATATTACAGTATACCGACCTCACGTTTTGTTTTTATTTATTATTTAGTTTTTGTTATTTCCTCTTTGTTTTATAGCGCCATCGCTGAAGAGATTGATCTCAAAGTTATCGTAGTCACAAATGGTATGTCACCACGCACGTGATAATCCTAACCTACTAAACGTTATTAATTCCAGATCTAAAACCTTCCGTTAACATAGACCTACTTTAATATCCTGAATGTCGCATGCTCTGTATTGGCATGTTAAATGGTGTCGGGACTATATTTTGAAAGCGCGGAGCAGCAAGCATTGCATTACGAGATTTTTTGAAGAAACTATATCAGCACAGTATACAAGCTGGATTTTCACGGGACATCTCAAAAGGTTATGTCCTAGAAACGTTTTCCTATAACGGTCAAAGCAGCTGTCTTTATTGTCTCGTCTCAAAAATCCACTTGTATAAACAGCCAAGAAACAGAGCCAGCCCTTCATTTGGTGAAATTAGTCCCAAAAGAAGCGCCTGCTTTAGGTAACATTGTAATCCTCTCACCAGCAAAGCCATTGCTCCGCGCTTTCGATTTACACCCTAATACCGTTGCAAAGATTATGAATAAACTGGGACGGTTTTCAGACGGACGCCAAGTCCGCGAAGGCGGGGCCACTACGGCGGCTATCATCACGACATCGGCTTCTCGGACACTGTGAGCAATGTCGTGGAGATAGTGAAGCACGAACATCACAGACATGGGCACGGGCGGGCGCATAGGGCGCCGCACCACTACCATCCGCAAGGTACCGTACACTCTCCTGGTCAACTTAGCTGGTCCATAATATTGAACTGTGTGAATCTGCTGGTATATATGACCGGTCATAGTATTGTTTATTTAAATCGCTCTTTGAAATTTCTGTGTCTAGATAGAAGTTCAGTCCATTTGCTTGAATTGAGATAAACATTTCCCATTGGAGATTAGTTCACAATTATTTTGGATTAAATTTAGCCTACCTAAATGTTTTTGTTAGTACGTATCTACCTATTTCTTAGTTTCCCATCGTTTTTTAAAATCGTAGTGCTAGTGAATAAGCTCGTTTCTTTTGTTTAACAGCAGATTTGCACCAAAATGGCTTGATGCTATCGCAAAAACATCGCAAAAGTTTGCGTTTGTACGCGTCAAACTAACTTTTTCTAGCATTTTAACAAGCTATACGCATCTATTATTCACTACTCTTCCTGTAGATTTTTCTTCTCAACTATGCGGCTAACCGTTATAATTCTGCTTGAGTGATAACTCGAAACAGTTTTGCAAACATTTCTCATGGAGTTGGTCCTAAACGATTTTTGGGAAGCACTGATACCGTTTACCATTATTAGTAGCCGTAGATCATTTAGATGTAGATCTAAGATATAAATTGTTTAAAAGAGCAATATGCTAAATAAAATTTATTTAGATACATAGAACATAAAATTTAGTGTTGGTTTTAGAGTGTCTAGTTCCATAACTGTATAGCCTATATAGTAGTGCCGGTGGAGACTTTAAGATCTCCTGCACAGAATTAGCTCAAGTATCGATATAGCTAAACCTAAAACTTGCATTTTAGATTTAAGTGCTAAGACTAATTGGTAAAAATGTGAGCCAATACTATTTACTCATTTGAGTGTAAACTATACGCAATCGTTTGGTTTAATTATGTATACTAATGTACCCTTTCTTCCTTATAAAATAAATTCCATTTTGCCTGCTGCATGCTAAACCGGTGCCCAACTAACCAGTTATTCTAAATACTTACTGTACTCATTTGCACATTTGACCGCTTTCTTCAAAGGCTCCCATAACAGAGTTGCTCAGACGCTTGCACTAATCCATAACTCATGCAGCATGCAAAAGCTTAGAACTGTATGTGAATTGTATAAAATTGTGGAGTAGACTTTAGCTAACGCGTACCAAAATATTGTACTACCTCCCTAAATTATAATTTCATAGAACGATAAAGAAGCACATTATACAATTTAAAATTCTAACATGTTTTGATCATTGAATTGAATTCAATGAAGGAAAAGTGTAATTAAGTGCAAAAATGTGAATGCATATATAATTCCTTGTCTCTAGTGTGCAATCACTATAAAATAATTCTAATTATTGTGCATAGCGTGTGTATAGCATGTCATATACCTATGCAATGTTTTGCTAGTACAAAAAAAGTGCCGTATGTTCGCGTTTTGTGAAACTTTTATTTCGGATTCTTTCAGCAGAACTAAAATCCATTTTACAGGTAAATAAATATTAATAAATCATTAATTTCGATGATTTCCGAGTGCTAGAAACAAGTGTATATCCGACGGGAGGGTCCAGCGAGTAGGAAGGTACATATCAAGGTATTCCTGACAGCAGGGAGGCAGTGGCGGACGCCGTACCCTACGCCCTACCACCCGAGCCAGCCCTCATGGTCGCCCAGCCCGCCACACCGGTACACCTACGCATACGGTGAGATTCACTCGCCATACACTTTACGCACATCAGTGCATCTGTTACCATAGCGATACTATCTGATTGGTTTTGATAGCTAAGCAAATTTTATTCAATACTATGATCCTGCTAATGAACTTTCATAAAATAATCGTTTTATACGTTTATTGGGCATTTTATCGGTTTTTATTACCGTTTTAAGCAGACGTATTGAATTTATGGAAATGACCAAAATTAATAAGCAAAATGAATATGAACTATTGATAGATCCGGAAGATGAATACAAAGATCATCCTTTGGAGCAAACGAACCTCTTGTTTTAGTCTAATCTTAGTCATAACGTATTTAATACATTTTGAAAGGAAGGGATGCCAAATTGTAATAGATTTTTTATGCTGCTTGGATTTTAAAATAACAAATTAAATTAACCAACACTTGCTAAACGAAATGTTTAAAGCAAGTGTATGTAAGTAACTTCATATTCTGATTTGCTAGTACGAAAACCGTGGTTACAAATAGATGTGCTGAGGTATCAGATGCACTCTAAACACGTGAGACTCTAAGTAGTGCTCATCGCAAGTTAAATGCTGTTATTTTGACTCTACACACCGACAATACGATCCATACTGCTTCTCGATCGACACTACACATTCATCACGAGCAAAACGTGTGTTTAACCTAACCTCCTAACCTTGTACCGTGATCATAATTGAAATATATGTGATTGCAAACCTACGATAACACAAAACTTGTTCGTAGGTACAAGCCAGTTTGTAATTTCAAAATATGAATGTTAACTTTAGTGCATAGTGATTGTAAAGCAAAGGGTCTGAATGAACTGAACTGAACAAACAATTGGTTTTTTATTGCGAGTAAAAATCTCTATGGACCCTTTGCTAATGCATTGATGTTGATTGGATGCTAACGCGGTCTTGGCTTTATGTGTCGTAGAATAGCTACGCAAGCTTAGACAAAATGAAATGTGTAATTTAAGGAAATTGTTTGCACACCTGTTACGGTACCGGTACAAAATTATATCTTACCCGCAAAATTTGATTCACATGACGCCAGTATCATATTGATATAAGATTTTTGAGTTCATCACCTAATAGTAATAAAACATGCTCTAACGATCTTTATTAACTAACAGCAAAATACTGCTTATGTATTTCAGTTAATTACTGCAAAATGGCACAAAAAAAAGTGTTTCAGCAAAGTACGTTTTTTTATTTCATTGATTTGTTATATATACGTCTGTTTTTTATGTGCTTATTCAAGCAATAATAATATGCAGCCACTGAGGTTTCACCGAAAGTTCAAATTCTTCGCTCATTGTATTCTATACCTACTATAAGCCATCATGGGTAGGTTTTCGAACTCAAGATTATGGTGCGAGTTTCATTTTACTCGGCAATTTTTGTTTGTCCGTTTAGATATATTATTTATATTATACAGGTATGCAGAAACATCAATGTCAAACATCAAACACTATTTCCCTGTTGTGATGTTAAGTGACGAAATGGCCAAAAGTTGTAACATCATTGGTGTCGTTTTGTTCAGAAACGTATACAGTTTCGATAAGGAGTAGAATTTCATTATGATTCAGTCGGGTAGTGTGGGTCCCGGCAGGTGGCGGGGAGCGCGAGCGAGAGCGCGAGTGGCGCGAGTGGCGCGACCGGTCGTGGGAGCGAGAGGGCGCGCGGCGCGGTCGCGGCCGTCAGCTACCGCCCACGCCCACCAAGCCGTCCACGCTGCACGTGCAATCTGCCAAGCAGCACCCGCCCTTCGCCAGAATAAGCCATAGTCCTTCGCACGTGAGTATCATTAATACCAAGGTATGCGAGCCTTTTGTTTTTTAATGTATTTAATATAATTTATTGTGTCTTTGGCAATAATTATTTACAATAGGCTGTGTTAGGTAAATATTTATTGTTTATTTTCAGTTATCATTGAGGCATACGCACACGTTACGTGAGCCCGTAGAGCCTCTACACGACGAGTACGAGTACGGCCGAGAAGTTGAAAGACTGATACACCGAGACTATAGATCTAGAGAAAGGTGAGCTTTCAAATAATTTAAACAGTGTATAAATCGACGTTTGATGTGTTAGATTTGAACGTTCTTGATTGTTTTCAATGCAGCGATCAAGTCAGCCTTTTAGCTGAGACTCCTCAATAAAGACCGAGGTCCAGTCGAGCCCGCTCGCCGCGAGGTTACTGAAGACTTCCATGTTTGAACCCACAGACCGGACCGCGACCGAAGCGAGCGCGCCTCGGACGATAGAAAGGACGTTAATGCGCGGTCTGGTTGCAGACGCGCGCGGGGCGAGGCGCCGGCGCCGGCGCCGCTGAGCTACGAGGCGGCCGTGGCGCTGGGCAGCGGCGGCGCCGGCGCGCGCGCGCTGCCCGCGGCGCGGCTGCCCAACGGGTACAAGCCGCGCGCGCGCCACTCGGACTCGGACGAGGACGACTGGTGCTAGCGGCGCCGCCGCGCGCGGCCCGCTCCGCGCGCCACCGCGAGGACGATCCCCTTTTGTACTCGCCGAGTGTGTAAATAGACGACTACCGTTGCTCAGGAGTTTGGAAGTCCCTCCCGGACCGCCTCCGCGAGCTACATCCAAATTCTAGTATTTACAAAGTTTTGGAAAATTTAATTTTTAATTCGCTAAAATTTTACTCCTTGATTTATATTACGGTTAAGGTGAACGAATGATGAAACGGTGCCAGGCGAATCGTTTGCGCTAGGATTTTTACATAAATGAAATTATTAGTCTGTATCGTAAAAGTAATGTTTCTATATTAAATTTGCACTACGTTATGGTTACAATATTGCCTACTGCGGGCGGCGGGTCCCGCGCCGCTCTCGACACCGTTTCATATTCCACTTAGACGTTGAGAGAACACTAGGAATTCATCGTCGGACAAATTAATACTAGTATTGTATAAAATATTTACATAGTGAATAATTTTTACTTAGTTAATATTATACTAAATAAATAAACATTTTTTATTGAATTTGCTGTCCTTCCCCCAAGTGCTTTATACCTACGTTATATTTTAAATTTAAATACGATTAAAATAAATAAAATGAATTATATGTAAAGTTTGAAAATATATTTCTGCATTAAATTACTACCCAAGTTGTTAATCGTGTACTAAATATTATTGTTTCGATTTTGTCGCCTGGTTCTCTTTACAAATATTAATAGAGAAATAAAATATTATTCACAATTCAAAAAGTTCTACGAGAAAGTACCTGTAAATCAAACCTTAAGTAAAACATGTAAAAGAAGCTACAGGTATTTGATAAGACAAGAGTATATTCTTCTTAAAAAATTGAAACAGCCTCGACGTGATGTCATCGACATAACAATTAACTTTCTATTAAGGTTTTGAAATCAAATTAACTTATCTTAAATAATATTTAAATAATATCCCATTTTAATAGGAAATACTGCTGATATTATTTTATAAAATAATATAAACTTTTGAAATTCAATTGGTTTATATTAGTGGCGTGGTGCCCAAAATGGGTAGCCCCATTTTGGGCACACTATTATGAATTAGTTATGAGTGTTTTTTGAATGTCTTTTCTTTCGACGCGTTATGTCGACGACGGAATAAAAAAAAATACACCAGGCACAAAATCAAATAACTTATACAGTCTACAAGAGAATTGGTTTATAATGTTAACTACTATAGTTAAATAATTAATAAAGGCCAACAGTTATTCAGTAATGTTATGAATTTAAGCTATAGTAATATTTTTAAATGCACTGAACCAATTCTGCTGGCGACTGTAGATTATATTTAATATTTATGTCCGTTAATCGTCCTCGTCCCATTGGATATTTTGTCATTGCATCATCATTATTAGTCACCTGTTAGTTGTCCTCTCTGATGCGACTATTGAGCTAAAACGACAACTTCAGTTGCATATTCTAAAATAAAAGACAATCTAGCTTTTGTATAAATTACGATGCGCAATATTCGAATAGTCTTTAAATAATAATAGAATAAAAATGAACAACGCTTAGTCATTCATAGAAACTGGATGTTCATGTTTAACAATAGTTGTTATTATGAGCTGTCGTTATGATAGTACAATTGCAAGCTCTCGCTGACTGATCAAAATTAAAATATATTGGTTAACGTATAATAACATAAAATACTTTCTAAAATTTCTAATATAATTAATATTTATCGTAAGCACAATAGTCGTACTTCGGGGTTGTAATCGTTCGGCGTCATGGAACATTTGTTGCAAGGCATGATGTAGGCTATGTACGTCACTTTAGTACGACAAAATTGTAAATACATAATTTTCTGTGATAACATGAGGAAATATGAGAATATTATTAGAACTGTGTGATTGCAAACGAAAGTTGTTCATTTATCTTAGAAACGCCGCGTCTTTGGGAAGGAACTGTTACTTGCATATTATTCTAAATACCATAATAGTTGTAATAAACAGAGCGTTATGTATATTTTAACAGCCTTATTAATAAACACGAACTAGCTTTAGACTAGTTACACCATCTTATGTCTCTTTCGATCCAGCTTAATATTCCAGTAGCAAAAAAAGGACAAAAGCTGAAGTAACTAATCCGAGACTAATACCCGTTTATTAATAAGGCTGTAAATGTTTTGTATTTTATATTTTATGTTATAATTATTTCAGTTTATGTTGAAGTTCGATGCGTTTAATATTATTTGTATAAACAATAACAGCCTTATTAATAAACACGAACTAGCTTTAGACTAGTTACACCATCTTATGTCTCTTTCGATCCAGCTTAATATTCCAGTAGCAAAAAAAGGACAAAAGCTGAAATAACTAATCCGAGACTAATACCCGTTTATTAATAAGGCTGTAATAGAATAAAACAAGAAGCAAGAAAATGTCAACTAGGGTTGTAATTAGTATATTAACTATGTCTGTTACTTTAATGTTATTTCTTCTTGTTATTGTTTTATAATACTAATATAACTGTATATGTTACGCAACACGCAATTCTGTCTCAACTACCTTCTGAAACCTTTCACTTTAGTTCTATAACAACCAATTAAAAACCTTATAACACAAAAACTTAGTACCTGAAATTACGATGTTATACTTTGCAAACATTTAACATTGTTGTAAGCAGATTCCTTCGCAAAAACAAGGCACGCTAACCGGTAGATATAATTTTAGTATCGAATAGTACATTATTATCTTCAATATTTTGATCGTCGTTGTTCGTTGCGAATAGCAGGATCGTGTTAAAGCTTTATAATATTTTAACTTTGTTGTTCTATTTGCGGGTAAAAATTGTCTGTCTGGAATGCCTATCCAGCGGTTTTGTGCAGTGTTGTCCATAATATTATATTAGATAAATGCCAGTTTCATGATTCTGTTTACTGAACCTTGTACGTAAATCGGTCGTTTTGAATAATAATTGATATTATTAAATGTTATAATTACAATGCTAATCTAGTCGTAATTAAAAAAAACCCATTGTTTTTAAAGTGTTCGGAAAGGAATGCGTGTCTCACAGATATAAACTTGTTGCCCTCGATTCAGAGTGTTAGATTTTCTTCTATGTAGTTTTATTATTTATCGAGATTGACTCATGGAAAATATTTATATTGTTATTGTATAGAGGTATGAGTATTTTCGTTCTGTCATTTGTATTCGAGGTGTTGGGATGATACAATAAGCCGATGGACTTTCGATGACTGAGTGGCGTAAGAGTAACAAGTGCGTCCCGCCGCAGCGAGACCCTCGTACATGCGGTGTTTCACTAAAATACATACATACGTGTAAGATGTGTAAATATTGTAAATTATAACGCGGCCGTCGTGTAGAGGTCGCCTGTGAAAATGTCTAGTGATATGTTACTAGTTAATGTTAGCTAGGTAATCTCGTCCCCAACTGTCCTTGAATTTAAGTTGGGTGTTTCACTGCCTTAAAATAATGATGGATATAAAATATGATGTAATAGTTACCTTTACTGCTACAGATAAGAATGGCGTTTCAATTATTCTTATACGTTTTTTATCATTCTGCAATCACGTCACTTCAACATAGGAAACGATGGTCGAGTCCATTTCTTTCTTATTGACTTTCATATTTTGATATAAAAACACGACTATTATAATAACAGCAGCATTAGATATTTATAAAACAAAATATTTAATAAAATGTACACGTTACTACGATTACTCTCTTAGCTCACTTCCTTATTTAACAGCCGCAGACGAGTCGTGATCGCATCTCTATTACCAAAGAAATATTAACTAAGATTGCCTAAGACTTTAACGGTTAGGTAATAAAGTTCAAAACAATAAGTTCATGTGATCGTTACTTATATCTGTATCAAGTATAAACTATTTGAAGTGAGATGAGAAAGTCTGAATCCAATAATGATCTTGATCATGCCTGCCTTGTATCAATGTAATAATCGCTTCACGACGTTCATGTTTTTATATTTAACGCTATTATTGTACCTATATTTAGCATAGAAAGTTCATCGGCATCGAGAGAGCACCATAGTATGTTTTTGGTATGTTCCAAACTTTACAGGATAGTGCAATCCTATTGATATTGTATTAATAAAGAACCAAACTTAAAATTAGTATTTAAGTAATTTATTATCCTAAAACTAAAAAAAAACTATACGCATGTTTTCACCTATACTGGTAAAATGGTTATGTACAATACGAAAGAGCTGATGTTTTATATATGAATTCTTGCTCGCCTGTAACATTTTGCAGAATGAATCATTATAAGATTGTACAATACGAATAAATGCAAAAAAAGAAATTTCCTCGATATGCCGTGTTCATTTCCACCCTCACATTTAACTATAAAAATCTTAGTTATACTATATTCTCTAAGGAGTCATAAAAATCACACCAATTGAAAATTACGAATAATTTATTTAAACCCACCGTTATACCGTTACTTGATCACACGTTCAAACACATCACTGTCGATTTCGAACCGAATTTAGAACTGTAACAAAGTACCTGGAGAACATATTGTTGACGTCAGTTGTCTGAAGAGTCCGGTACGTCAGTGTCGAGCGAGCTGACGTCTGCATCGACGTCACTGCCAGTTGAAACGTGCGCTCGCACCGATGTGGCCGTATGGCAAGCCTCGCCGTGGCACAAGTTATTCAACTCCAATTCGATGGCTGTTGAAACAAATATTTGCATATATGGGCAAATGTGGCTTTGAAAACATTAAATGAAAGTGTGTCTGATAGGTGAAGGGTTCGGACCGTACAATGTAATTAAAGTGAAAGTCGTGTTAGTTACACTATTTGTAACACAAGAACGGCTGAACCGATTTGGCTGAAAATTGGTGAGGCAGCTTAGAACCAGGAGACGGACATATGATAATTTTTATCTCGTTCGACCGCGTTTTACAAATTAACCCGTGCGAAGCCGGGGCGGGTCCACTAGTTGAGAATAAAAAGTCCCCTACAGGTTCCATAATGAAATATAACTTAAAATAATAATTATGTTGAAGGAAATGGTGAAAAACGGTCTGGGAACACATACTTTTGAAATGTAGAATCAACGAGAGTATATCACAAAAATCACAAGTGCAAATACAATTAAGACTGAATAAGTATTTACCTGGCCTGCTACTGGTGGCTTCATGGTCCAAATTCTCAGTAAGATCGCTGATGGCTACCACAATAACCGAACTCTCGACGGCATCTCGCAACAGCTCAAACTGTGCCACGAAAGCAGACGGGTCGTTTAGGATCGCCTGAAACGTGGTGAAACATAATTTTTTTTGAGACATTATGTAAGCTTCAAGGTGGGGTCAAATATAAAACTGAAACTGTTTCATCATCATCATCAGCCTGAAGAAGTCCACTGCTGTACATAGGTTTCTCCCATAGAGCGCCACCTTGAGCGGCCAATTGATCTTGCATCCATCCCCGCAATTTTGACCAGCTGGGCGATCACGTAACTCGATAGCAACTGATAAAAACACAAGTTTTTTGGATCTGACAGTTTGAATACGCAGTTTATGTGCATAGTTAGTATAGAAATTTCTCCTGTTGCATTGCAATCAAAGTTTCGTGATCACCCCCCAGGTCGTCGGTCCACCTAGCGGGGATCTGGCCTACACTGCAACTTCCAATTCGTGGTCGCCACTCAAGAACCATTTTTTTTTTCAGCTGGTATAGATATAGTTTTGACCCCCCTTTGTACATGGAGCACGTAAATCTAGAAGGTAGGAATTCATTCTGGCCTTGAAGACCCAGATTATAAGTTTCATGAAACACAGAACTTCTTTATTGCCCAACGGTTGTGTGTTCTGGGAGCGCCGTGGCCTACCCATTGCCATTTGAACTTGCTTGTTCTAAAAGATATATTGGTGACTTTAGTTTTCTTGCAGACTTCTTCCTCATTTGGGATCTTACTACGCAATTAGCTCTCTCTATAGCTAGTTGCGTGATTTTGAGCTTACTTATGAAGAACAGTAAGAGACCACATCTCCTCAGTGCCATAAATGGCAATACTGCACATTGGTTGTAAACCTTTGTTTTTTTATGTACCAAAATATCATCAGCCCATATGTTCCTACTGCTGGGTCAGGCCTTTCCTCCCACGGAAGAAAAAGTCGGCCGTAATCCTGTAAGCAGGTCAAACGCGGGTAGCGGGTATACAAATATCCTCGAATTTTGTGATTCTCGGACATGCCGGTTTCCTCACGATGTTTTTCATCGCCAAGTCATAAAGTACAAAAAAAAAACTATTTCCAAGATTACCTCACTCTGTGGCCCAGACGAAGTTTCACTGGAGCTAACCGAAGTACCCTGTCCCGAGCTGTCTTGTGACTGATCACTGTGCATTCCGCAGCCGTCGCCCGCACCCGCTCCCAGCCCCGGGACTTCCATCATGTTACCATTGTCGTCAAACATGGGCTCAGCGACAGGTAATGGATCCATAAGCTGAACTGGTGGCTCCAGCTCGTTCATAATCTGTTAACATCACGAATGTCGACCTAAAACTTTCGTGCGTAGCTTCACTGCGCTTTAAAATTCACGACACTGAACCAAATTGAATGAAAATGTGTGTAATAATCTTTAGCCAGCCGACGTTGAAGTTGTAGAATATAAGTAATGTATAGTACTCGTAAGTAGGTAGATATTTACCGATTGCTGTTGACTAAGGATCTGAAAGAGCCAATTCGGTACTACAGAGTCCTCATCCAGCACACAAGACTGAAAGCTTCCCGATGATCTACCGGAAACAAACAGTTCTTCCGAAGTCTGAAAAATAATTAGGGAATATGTAGCATGTATGTAATATAACTAGCTTCTGTCCGCGGGTTCGCCCGCGTGGCCTATAGAAAACTAAGAAGAATTTTTTTCATAAATATTCAACCCCTTAGGGGTGGAACTTCGACAAACCCATTCTAAGTGAATAGATACCTACACTTTACAAAGAACACACCCTCTAAATTTCAAGTCTCTAGGACCAGCAGTTTAGACTCTTCGTTGATATATAAGTTAGTCAGGACTTTGAATTTTATATGTATAGATAGGTAAAAATTATAACCTGCGTACTACTATTAAAAAGCTGTTAGATAACTTACTGCTAGCCTATTAATGTCCACTGCTAGGGATCCAGTCTCCGAGTCGATGAAATTTATGAGATCAGGCTGATCACCAACAACTGGATCTCCATCAATAGAAAACCCGCTGAAAGATTGATTAGCCAGAGCTCCCGGTGGATTCTGTAATAAACCAAAACATAAGCAACACCTTAGCCAGATATATTTATCATGTACTTCAATTAAATATTAGGTTTAAACATTTTACCTGTGCTAGAGTAGGCTGAAAAGGCTGATCTTTTCTTTCATATATGTCATGCACGGACGTTGCATTTGCAGCAGGTAAAATCATTGTATTTGACGCAGTCATCTCATTTCCATCAGAGATATATCCTGAAAACCTTGACCCAAGAGATTTGATAGAAAGAACATCAAAGTCCGTAATCGTTAATCTGGTATCATTCATGCTCACTATAGACTCATCACCAAGAGCCGTATCAAAAGAACGATTTAAAACGTATTCAGTATCGCTTTGAAGTATTCCATTGTAGTTATCACTGTTTGTGACAGCTGTCTTGAAGCTTGTTGCGGAGGCACCTGAAACAACGCTTGCATCGAGATTCTCACTACTCAATATAACAGTTTCGGAATCTATCGAGCATTCTTTATCAAATGGCTCATTGATGAAATCCAGAATTTCGTCAATGAATACTCTTATAGCAGACACGCTATCAGTGTCAACGGTTTCTTTGTCAAAGTTATCAATCAAATTTAATACTAAACGATGGTCAACAACATTTACATTATCTTTTTTTGCAGTTTCTGAAGAGGTATTAAGTTTACGGGCCTTCGGTTCTATTACCAAAACCTCCTTAGAAGTTTGCGACGCATTAGAAACTTCATTGCTACATGATGATGGTAGGCTAACCTCAAACCTTGAAGATGCCCTTTTCGACAGCGAAGGGCTTTGACAGAGAGATGCTTTCTTTTCACTAATGCTGTCTGCTTTAGGTATATTAATATTTGATTTTTGTGTCTTTTGTTTGGACAACGTATTGACTGCTGACTGTAAAGGTGGATTTTCTTTAACATGAGCAATGCAAACTTCTTTATTTTGCCCAATGAAACTTCTTTTATCAAATTTTACACTTTCGTTTTTGCTGAAATTTATTTGTTTCGAGCTTTGCGGAATATTTTCCTTGTTATCAGAATCTCGTTCCGTCTTTTCCGTCCTTTCCGCAGCTGTTTTGGCAATTTTAGATGTTTTTGAATATTTTCTATATCTATTAAGCGTTGTCGTGTTTTCAGATTTGCTATAGCTTGTTTTGCCTATATTGGGTGATGCAGAATGCCGATTACTAGCGATGTCTCTGGGCCGGGTTGAGACTGCTTTAACTGTTGCTATGCTAGATGGAGATGAGCAGGTCGAACTGGTTTGGGAGGTAGGGCTTAATGACTGGCGCTGTCTTGGTCCATCTCTATTTTTTGCCCTTTCTATGTCTTCTATCTGCTGCCCAGCTGTGCGGCTATTTTTCAAATCTATTTCATTACGTAACACAAAATACTGTCTGGTTGGTGGAGCTTTGGTTATAAGCTTTAAAAAATCAGGCTGAATTTCTTCGGTTTTCGACCTGATCAGAGTTTTAGAAACCTTTTGTTTGCAGGTCTTGGTGTAGTTCTTGATGTTCGAGCTAACAGAATCAAAGCCCGATTTTAAATTGCTTTTATTGAGATCACTTGCAGTTTTTATGGCTTTTTGCCTTAAATACAATGGAATGTAATTCTTAGATATATTTTTTCGAGATGTTTTATCATCTTTTGTCACTGTGAGATTAGGAATAACTGTAGCTTTTTTTACAATGAATGGCGGTTTATACTTCGGATTTTTAGAAGGAACAGAACTGAAACATTATGAAAATATCAATCTGAGCCAACTAGATTGCGATAAATTCGAAATTTATACAATATTGTGCATACCTCAAAGAAAATTTCGAGGTCACCTATAAAATAAAATTCATTAGTATAAAGAAAAAGAACATGATAAAAAACGTAGACTATTATAAATATTTAGTTACTTTAGTAATATCTAATGTTACCGGTAGGTTTTCCTTTTTTTTAGATTCGTTCCTATTGATTTTTTGTTTCGAATCAGTAGAATATGACACAGAAAGTACATTTTTGCGCGTTAGCAAAGGTTGTTTTATTGCTGGGTTCCCATCCGATTTTATTAAATTCTTATTAATAATCTTTCTTCTAAAATTAACTGAATTCTTGTTGAGGATTTTTTCTTTAGAACTTGTTCTTTTTTTCAAGTTTGAATCTATAGTTCGTTTTGATATAATAGGATTGAAAAATTTCCTTTTAGTTACTATTTTTGGCCTATGTCTCTGCCATTCCCCTTGATACATGATGTCTTCAGAGACTGTCTGTTTATCTTTGTAACTATGAATTTGTACTCCACCATTGCATAAATTTGGTTTGATGAACTTATATGAGGGATTTCTAGAACCTGAAATTACTGTGTTGACTGCAGATATGACTTGTAAATCAGTATTCTGTAAAGAGTTAGTGGATGGAACATTCCCGCTACTGCCAACGCTCTCAGGAATCTCAAATACATCTTTGATTTTCATGCTCCTAGGTGATGTTAGTACAGATGTTCTTTCAGTAAATGGCTGCGGTGATAAAGTGTAGGACCTAAAATCTTGGTTATTTGTTGGATATGTCATATTATGTTTCGGGTGATTTAAGTCGGAATCAGTAACTGTAATTTCATCAGATATCTCTTTTGCTACAGCTCTCTCGTTTGAAAACCTAAATGGGGTATTTGAATCGGCATGGGTATTTGTGATAGATTCTTTTTGCTGGGTACAAATTGAACCAGTATCATTAATTTTAAAGCTATCTGAACTCCTTTTTGATAGATGTTTCAGCACTATTGCTTTTTTACTAGATTTCTGGGGTGTTGTATTCAATCGTGATTTGTTATAAGATGCTCGAGTATTCGATTTCTCATTCGTTTGCTTAGGTTCATTTAAGCTGAAGTTTTGAAATTTAAAACCAACGGATTTTCTTTTCAGTTTAAGTTTTTGCTGTGGCAAAATATATTTGTCTTGCGACTCTTGTGTAGTTGTTGAACATTCTATTTTCAACGGAAGATTTGTAACTGAACCTTTTGATTGCATGTCAATGGGTCTTTCTATTAGTGTGCATTTTAGTGCCGTTGTTTCATTACAATTTTGTTGCTGTGACGCATCTTTAGTATTTGTTGAACATTCTACCGTTTCGGTATGATTAGTGCCAAAGTCTTTAAATTTATCATCGGGTGTTTTACTTTGTAAAATAATATTTTCGGCATTTACATTACAAGCGCATTTATTACAACCTATGTTTTTAATTTGAACGTCAGATTTTGACTCTGCCATTTTAATTCCCGCTGTAAACATCTTAGGCATTCTAGTTAAAGACATAGTAACAGGTAGCGATGTGTATGCAGGCATTGTAAAACATTCCGTTTGAGTTACAAGGTTGGAATCAGAATCTTTAATTTTAATACCAATCGATCTCTGTTGTGGCTCAATAGTTTTATGAGTATAGTCAGCAGCATTAGTGCATGTGCAACAATCTGAGCATGTGCAGTCAGTGCCGGTGTCTCCGATATTAATTCCGGCCTTCAACAGTTTTGGCATTTTGGTCAACGATGTGGTAGTAGATAGCGTTGAGTAAACACGCTCAGTGGTATCTGGACCACACTGGACGTCCATACTTGCGTGGCGTATGCCTTTTGACGTTGTAGGTTCATTAATATCTAAAAAAAAGTTAATGGAATAAGAATATAAAAAATAAGCTTGGAATGAAGCAAAGCGATATATGAATCTTATTGTTACTACCATATAAAAATATAGTCTGGGAATGAACATCTTCGGTCGCAGCATCATGTTTTGCAAATATGTCGTCTTCATTCATTACGGTGTTGCTTACGCTTCGAATTAGGGTCTCATCTTCAAAATTCATAGGATCAATATCAGCGTCTGTCCCGATAGTTCTTCGCAATGCTATAGTTTCTCGATTATCATCTGTGACTATATCTATAAGTAGGCTTTCTTTTGTAGCAGATATTTCAGCTTTTAATGCTTGTGACATCACATCTTTATGGAGATTCGTCTTTACGTCTGTGTCAACATTATTATAAATTCCCATATAATTTTCCGTTGTAAATTCAGGATGACAAAGTTCTATTAGACTTGTCGGTATCTGAAATATATGTATATATATTTTTATAAAAAGTACCGCCAGCTCTTATGTCAGATTATGTACAAGTTGCATGGGTTACATACATAACTTACAGGTTTCGAAGCAGTAGGATATAGGGCTTTATGTTGTTTTCTGCGAGGTTTTACCCTATATGTCTTATAATCGACTGATACGTATTTATTATTATTGTGGAGACCAACGCTTTTATTACTTGACTCTTTTTTGGAAACTTTCTTGGCTAACTTCTTACTAAGATTGTCCTTACTACGATTTTCGTTCATATTTTGCTTAAATGCTTTGGAGTGCGATTTTTTACAAATCACACAGTTAAGTTCAATACATTGCTTTCCTTTGTATCTCTTTTTATAGTATTTGGTAAACTTAGTGGCGTGTTCATCTATTTCCACAGAATTATTTTCTAAGTTGAATTCGTGATCAGGATAGGGGACCTCTTCGATATCTTCTTCGACCCAAGCTTGAGTTCTTTTAAGCTTCGATTCCCCTTGGAGCGTAGTTTCAGTGTGGAATAATGTGGTTTCTGGTAAATTACACTTTGCTGCATTGTGCATGCCCATGTATTCGTAGTCTGCGAAACGACACGATTATGGTAGAGTTCAATCAATTCTAAGGCAATATAGCAGTTACCTTTTAGATACTCGGCGGTTGAAATGCTCATATCATCTTCTAAATAGAAACCAGTAAATTGTTCATTTGCACACGGTTCTTCCGTACCACCTAGAATAGAGTTATAATATAATTAAAACAAGTAAAATATTGGCAACTTTCAATAATAATTTCGGTAAAATAGCACGCTTAATAGCTAACCTGTTGGTTGATTCACTAAATGTTGATATTTATCAACAATTTTCAATCTGAAATGAAAATCAAAGCCAGTACAGACATCGCCTATGATATAAAAAATTTAAACCCACAGTACGTAGAGGAAAAATACTAACGCAGTGTTATCTTCTTTAATTTTCTCCAATGCAGTCATTTCTTCAGACTTTTCTTCTGCAGTTATGTAATCAGTAAGATTTATCTCAGATCATTGTCACCTTATTAAAATAAATAACGACATGTTAAATGTCAATATAACTACTAACCGTAGTTGATAGCTTTCAGCGGGTAGCTCTCAATAAAATGCCTTCTCCTTCGCTCTATAGCCTTTTCCGTTAAGGTCAACAAATCTAACAGCTTGCATTGCATCCATCTTGATGGCGGTGGAGTAGTGCGCCCTTTCAAATTTATTTTAATCTTAAAAATTGTACTATGAGCATTTTTTCTTAAATTAATTATTTACTGAACCAAGTACCTATAAAGTAGTAGTAGTCAAGTACCTATACATTTTATTTCACATGAAATTATTTGGTAACTTGACTAAACTTCTTTTACTTGAGCATGAATAAGCTGCACATGGCAAAATATAGGCGGTTTGACTATTTAAAAAAATTCACAATGCTTTGACGAAACAAGCTAATAAATCGATAGAGATACGAGTCCTCAAAACACACAACGGCACGGATTAGTCTTAATAAAAATCTACTTGCCTTTACTAGTTCTAAGGGCCAGCTTTAAAAGGCGGCAGACCACTTGATCTAACTCTGTAGTGATATCTTCATCTGCCGTTAGCAAAGACCGCAATTTTCGAACCTTTTGGTCTAGGGCACGGCGGAGGCATCGAGCTAAAGGGATCCAGGATTAGATTCACCGATTCGATTTCGATTGTTAGTACAACTACTAAATTCGTATATAACATCAATAAAAGAAAAGTGTTCAAGTCTAATATCTACATTACATGAACAACAAATATATATTTCATACAAATACTATGTATACTATTATATCAATCAATGTTATTCGAAAGGAGTGGTCCCGGAATTTCGGGACTTTTGGAGTGATCCTTTTTTTTAATCATTTCCAACACAGAAAATAGAGTAACTAATAAATTTGATTATACAAGTAGTAATAGATTTCAAACCCCGATAGTCCGGTAAAGTGGTACTTCCATCAGACATAGAAGTGGATCGAATATCAGTGGAGTCCCACTGTAAAACAAATCACTTATTAATTTATTTATTTGGAAGGTTGACATACGAAAAATTCAGTTTCAATTCTGCCTGTTCATATTATGGAGCCTTATTAATAAACACGACTAGCTTTAGACTAGTTACACCATCTTTTGTCTCTTTCGATCCAGCTAAATATTCCAGTAGCAAAAAAAGTACAAAAGCTGAAGTAACTAATCCGAGACTAAAACCCGTTTATGAATAAGGCTGTTAATGTTTAAATTTTCTCGGCTGGTCCTTTTACACACACCTCTTAATTTTATTATATCTACATGTAATTATCCTAAAGGGCTTTGGGATTTTTATGACGGTTTTAAGTGAAAATGTTAATTGTTAATTTTAACACTTTTTAATAAAACATTGAATATTGTGAAAACTCTTAACGTATGTCAGCTACATATATATCTAATGCATAAACTAGCTTAACATTTAATATTTGTTATTTTCGTATAATTAACTCATAGCTAACTATAATGGCACTTAAAAATATTTTCTAACATTTGGATAACTTGCACCAGTAAAGTCAATTCTGAAAGCAAAAAATATAGGTTTTCACATGTTATTTTTACATGTTTTTTTTTATTGTAATACAAAAAAATTGTTCTCTTTATTGGCACAAGTTTTTCGTAACAATTGCTTTCACCTTCTCACACAACGTTGAATTTTTATTATTTCTTTAGTTCACATCGGAAAATCGGTTGGTAATTCAATCACCAATTAATTGTTAATTTGGGGTAAAAACTGTAACTAATTATACACAAAAATTTACGAGTATTCAATATTGATTATAATTAAGAGATTTTTTAATTGGATCGATCTCCCGTTTAGTAATTATTAAGTCTGAATTAAGTATAGTTCTGCTTGTGTGAGAACGCCCAAAAAGCAAACGATTATAAAAGTAACTTCTAGCGTGATTAAAGTATCATTAAAATGTAATTACATCCGAATATAGATCAGTCTCTTGAGATTCGTCCTCTTGGGTGCCTATCGAGGAATAGTC
Organism: Ennomos fuscantarius; assembly: GCA_905220475.3. NCBI lineage: Eukaryota > Metazoa > Arthropoda > Insecta > Lepidoptera > Geometridae > Ennomos > Ennomos fuscantarius. The sequence goes on along the minus strand of HG992026.1, from coordinate 4,331,107 downwards.
CACTACTAAACGGGAGTGTATAACCATATTGTCCACTACCTCATATCCATTCCACTCGAGAAGGTCTCTGGAACAAATTTTTATTATTACCGGCTGACCAAATATTATCTAACGATAAATGACGATATCGCCAAAGATGGCGCTACGTTACGCTTGGATTCAGAACTAGCTAGGCGATCATAGAACTTAATTGCAATCAATAGAAACACAATTTTTTATGGATTTGACATTTTCAATACATAGTTTATGTGTATAGTTACAATGGAAATGTTAAAATTAGGAATTAAATTTCTTCTGTTGCATTGCAATCAAAGTTTCGTGATCACACCACTGCTCTCAAGTGAGGCCGCTGGAAGCCCGAACAAAGTTGATAATAATAATAATGATAATAAAATTACAAATATTTGTTGCCAATCCACACAGCGCCATCTAGTAGCAAATTAAGCTTGTACTATAGGAACTAGATAACTGATGGATTACTTATATACATTTTTGTTTGTAAATACATACATACGATACAATATAACACACCGGCACAGAACATCTATCATCAGTTCATCACACATATGTTCATCCTGGGAGTGGATTGAACCCACAAAATACAGTTCACAAGGCAGTGTTACTATCAACTATAACTAAATAAATAACGCCCAACAATCACATACATATATCCTTACCGTACTACTAGTTACTGTAACTAGGAATCCTTGTATATAGAGACCCAGGAACTACTGGGCCATGGTCCCACAACACCCAACATAGAACAAATACTTGTCCTGGATCATGATGAAATCAAACGCGCCCCTCCGGATTGTGAGTCAACCTGCACAACCACCACTCCACAAAGGCTATATAAGCGATTCCACGCGCAAATACTTGTTCTGAGTCTGGGTGTTGTGGGACCATGGTCCTCGTAGTTCCTGGGTCCCTAGACACAGGGAATCCTAGTTAGGGTGTAAGATCTATGTATGTGATCGTTGGTCGTTATTATTATTATTTTATTTTTTTTTATGTTAAGGAATGACGTGACGAGCTAGCAGTTCGCCTGATGTTAAACGACACGGCTGCCCATATCAGCTGCAGTGTCACTCGGAACTCTAAAGTATAGAGGTTCGCGTGACACTGCACCGCGCACGTCATCCAGAGACATCAGCACAATCTAGTAATAAGATTACTAAACTGTGAGATCAGATCATAAAGTCTCATTTGCCCAGTAATTTCACTAGCTACAGTGCCCTTCAAACCGGAACACAGCAATGCTTGCGCACTACTTCTTGGCGGCAGAATAACTGGCAAAGCGGTGGTACCTACCTAGACGAACTTTGCAGTAAAGTCCTACCACCTAGTAAATCAATTATCATTATAAACTTACTTGACTTTCGCCACATCATCGGTGATAGGTTCAACAACGTTCATCAAGTGTTCAATCGGAATCTCCAGCTTGTTCAACTCGGATGAAACATCTTCATCAAACTGTGTGTCGATCAGTCTATTGATCTCGTCCGATATCAAATCTAGTATGCGACATTCTTCGGATTTAATCTGGAAATAATTACACCATGTTTTTTATCAGTATTGCTCGGATCAGGTTTTCAACAAATAATATTTATTTATTTATTTTATAAAGGTACACAAAAATTACAATCATTGACTTATTCAAAATAGACATGCTTATAAATTATGATCTGGATTGTAACTTAACACTATGTGTACACATAAAAATGAAATTATAAAGTGACCATCGAGACAAATGGATGGAGGATGAGAGTACCCATCAACAAAGCCACAAGTGAAACAAAGAGAGAAAGCTTCCTTGATGTATGGAATAATCATGTCTATGTTTAACTATACTGCAGTAGAAAAACTTAATCCTAATATATTGTAATGGGCTTGCTATATAATATTTGACAATAAATACTTTGTAATTATATGCTTAGTACAATAACTTAATTTTAAGTAAGTACCTAATATAATTTTGACTTGTAAAAGTGCTAAAAATAGCCTATTTGCAATAAATCTTATTGGCTTTAAGAAGCTGCCACCAGTAGGCAATGTGCCAATAATGATAGCGACATTGCCCCGTTGCCGTCAAAAATTCTTTAGTGTACACCAGATATGAAAACCGATAAAGAAAGAACTTATCGCTAAAGGCGATCTCTTTCAGTCATCCTTTGGATGGAAAGAATTATTGAAAAGAGCCGAATGATGATGATCTTAAAAACACTCCAGTAGAATCAACTTCCCTATTCAAGCTTTTAATTAGGCAATGTATCCATGTAAAAAACCATGCCTGAAGCAACAGACACGCAATGTGTCAAACCTACAAATTTTAACTTTCTTTTTCCGACGCCGCGCGCCGAATTTAAAGAATGTATTTCTTGAAAGAAAGAAAGCGAGAAAAGACATTTATTCACGACATCTTGGAGTACAATGCTCGTCATATAATGCCTTAACAGTTACCTCAAACGGATAGTTGTATTGCTTAACAACTGTATAGTACTGGTTCCAATACGGCGCATTGTCCCCCCAATTGATATTAGACCATGTATGAACTCCGTTCTCCAGTTGATTGTTGCACTCTTTGTTGAAATTCAGCATTTTAGTCAGGTGTCTTATTTCGTCGACCACCTCCCTTGTGTGAACTAAAGAGTCTACTCTGTTCTTATCCATCAAATTTTGAGTGATTTTCGAGAATTTGTTCACTTGTAATGTTGTGCAATTCAATCTGCAAACATAAATATGATAGGAAGTATTTTTGAAATAAGTGATAATTTAATATTGTAGTCACTCGTTGACTACACTATGTAAATTATCCAAACGTATCTTATATTCCTATGGCAATAAATAAATTAACACTGAATACTGAATCCCACTCAGCCCCAATGAAATTCCAAGGTGTGTGCAAAATATGCTTTCAATTGAGGCTTCCAGAAAAGTAGGCGACATATTTTTAGTTTGTAAGCGGTACCTAGTCTTTGAGCAATAGAAAATGACGCGCACATAATAAAATCTTCAACTTCCATTAATAAAACGATCAATAAAATATCAACTTTTATCACATGTTTTCCTTCACCGAAAAATTATGCTCATTCGATTTCAGCTGGATTCGAACCCACGTCCCACGGATTGCAATTCGACTGCACTACACATCGCCTAAAGACTTTTTACTTTTACATATAAAATAGGCTTACATTTGACCACATTTCACCTGTTGTTAAGTGATAATGCGGTCGACCTCGTTATCATACCCTGATCATCAGTAATCACAAATACCAAACCTGTTATAAACATCTTCAAAATCATACACACGATTATTCACATTCCTTCGCGGTATAAGAACATCAAACATTTGGTCATAATCAAACATCAGGTAACTCTTCTCAGTTTCACTGTCCAAGTTACACTGTGACATCTTATCGTGGTACATGATTGTGTCCACTGAACAGGAGGGAGAGGTCAGAACAATGGTGATGCTAGATTGCTGAGCAGAGTAGGATAATTCAGAGTAGGATTCATTGCTGGAAGGTACATAAGCGTTAGGAGCTAGGAGTGGGTATAGGTTACTAATTATAGCAGGAGGCAAATATCTTTATTATGCCTCTTCACTACTGTGGATATCACGTGGTTCCTTGCTAGAGAGCGAGATGTATGCTTGTATCACTCGTATAATGGTGTCAATTCTGTGTCGCATTCTCTAAACCTAAGTTAATTTAAAGTATGGCGGTACTCTTCTGATAAAGAGGAAATGAAAAAGACGGAAATATGTTAATTTCGTTTAGCTTTAGAGAATGCGACACAGAATCGACACCAATGACCAAGTATCTATAAATGCTCTTGTTCTAATGCTGTTGGTCTCTACCGACCTTTACAGCGTCACCGGGCGGCGCTTAAGGCAGCCAGCCGTCAAAAGTGGAAGGCAACTAGCTCAAGGGCACTCCTGTGCTGCGAGCCTCGGCTTGCGCCGTTGCCGGGATAAGAAGATCGAGAAAACTACGTCCACTGGAAGAGTGGACTCTATTAAAAGTCGCGACCGTTCTAGTTAACCTACGTAGGGTACGTTGACCTCGACGGCGGGGTCGGTGTCTGATTGTGTTACGCTGGTATTCTATACCGGTGGCGAAAGCGGTAGCTGAGCCAGAAGAGCTAGACGCGTCTGGTGATCCTAGCGCATCCGATACTACGGCTGCTTTAGGATCATCCAGGTCGTTCAAAACGTGTCTCGGCCACGACGACGGGGTAAACTATAAATGCTCATGACTCATGCAATGAACTAAAAGTAGCAAAAAGATAGTGTGCACTTCACTTCAGAAAAATTACAGACATAGAGCTGAAAATTACGATACTTGGTACTTACTTTTTAGGCGGTTCAATCATGTTACTCTCATTCGGAATCTCTACACTTTCCCAGCTCATAAGATTGCTGATGCTATTAGGACTTGGAGTGTCTGTAAATATATAAAAAAAAACATATGAAAATAAAAGCGTTGAGATTTTTATTCAATTCTTCAACTTCAACTTCTTATGGGTTCTGCAGAGTTAACGTATTTCTTTTTGTTTGTTATAGCATTTGACCATTCTCTCGCCTGATGTTAAGCAATGACGTGGGTATGGGGTATGCTTGGCTAGTAGATACTGTTTCAATATTTCACTAATTTCGCAATATCGCATACATAGAGACCATAAATGATGCAGATTGGGCATTTTAGGTAGGCAACTGGCGAGCCTTGCTTTCAGATTGAACCGCCCAAAAGCTTATAAGTTTATTTTAGCTTAGTTTATAAATTATGAATGAATTATTTCTTAAAAATTGCAAACATATCTTTTAATTATTTTTCAAACCAAGTTTTATTTCGATGTGGTATATATTATACCATATACCATATAGGCAGTTGCGTCCGAGTGCTATCGCAGTTTTAAAGCCGCGTTGACAGCCCGAGTCGGCTCGGTCCGATAGCACTCGGACGCAACTTGTATTGTGGCAACTCATAATCCGAGCGCCCTCAGACGGTGTCCTATTTGTGTAGAATCGGACCGCATTTTACTTGTCCGAGTTAGCTCATAAAAAAGTACTGATTCAGTACTACTAAAACATAATGGCGGATAATATCATTCCGATACTGTTTAGCACCAAATCCGACATTTTTCGATGCTGCCCGTGAGCAACAATCACAATATGAAGATAATGATACCAGTGAACTATGTGAATGTCAACAGCTATCCTAGTACATTCTCCGAGTTGACTCGGATCGTGTCAAAATGACTCAATGCATATTTGCATTTGACACTTTGATTTTATTTCATTATTTCAATCCTTTGATACAGATCATTAACATCAATAACATCCAACAAAGAGCAGGCAGGCACCTGTCTTATTGTCATGTCGCCTTGAATTATTTTTAGCCATACCTGCAACCAAAGCCAAGCTGTTGAGGTTCAGATCCTGTTGTTTGTTATATTCTTTAGCTACAAACAACGCCATCTGGCTGCAGCAGCCTAAATGTTTAGTGCCAACCGGTCCTGGACCAATGCCTCTACAAGAGACTGTGTACTCAGGATACCGGGCTATTATGTTACTGCACCTATAACGTGATAAATGCCAATATTACTCATGGAACTTTAGTTATAGATATTAAAGAATACAATATTTTTAGGCCCATTATTATCTAATGATGCTGTCGTTATTTGGTGCTCAAATCCAAATTTGACTCATAAAATGATTAATTTGTTTCATTCACAACCTGCGACTGATTGACATCCAGGTGTTGCTCTGTAATATGGGCCTTAAAGCTAAAACCTGATATTACAATAACTTAAACTTAGTATCTACTCAATCTACTATTACTGTGGTTTGTTTCTTATTATAAAGTTTGAAATAGGCAACAATAAAAAAAGAGAAAACACTGAGTAACTATTCTACAGCTAAGCAGTGTTTATTAGTAAGGGGGTATCTCTGTCATATGTATAACTTGTGAGTACGGTGAATTATAGGAGGTTTTGAGGGTACTTCTCTACTTTGTTTCAGTAATAAGGTGGATTAAGTGGGTATGTGCGAATGATTATATTATTAGATTTACTCTTTGTACTGGCTACCTAGCCTAACACACAATTCACTATTCAAATGTGTTTCAATTAATATCTGGACATATTAATCTCCAAGTTCAGTAAATCATCAGCATGTATCGAGAAATTTAAAATAAAGTTTTACCAATCGTGAAATTGATCTTGGCTCCATTCAAAGAAATGATCTAATCTCCTCAGGCCGTTTCTCTCCAAAGCTTTAAAGAGGATATTGAAGTCACCATTGGGGGTGGTAAATATCGCAATCCTGGGTTTGATGAAGCCAAATACTGTGTGGATCAGTCTGTCCAAATCATGAGGCAGCATATGCTCAATCATTTCTATAGCAATTACTGCATCGCAGCCAATGAGTCTGTAGTCGGGATCCGCTGCATTGCCTTTGAAAAGCTGGAATAGTCAACAGCTTTTAATTCTCCTTTATTTTTTCCATTTCCATTCTCCTTATAGGGATAAATTGAGGCTTAACACAAAATTCATTATCAGCTCAACTTGATGCTGGCAAGTTGAAATGCACTATACAGTCTATACACCTATAACTACTGAACATGAATAAACTATCAGCCTTAGAATAATTATGTCTTCTATCTTAGGCAAATAAAAAGTTATAAAAGTATGAATATTGGGGATAATTATTTGTAGTATGAAAAGGATCAAATAGGTCTACATTTGTTCAGCACAAATAAATTAAAGAGTGTTAATGACATGAACCTACTAATTTGTCCTACTAGTAGCACCAAGAGGAAGCCCAATTCATTGTGGTCCTAACATTGTGTATTTGCTAGCTGTATGTGCAAAATTACATACAAAGGTTAATTGAAATTAACATGTAAGTAATGTAATTAACAACTAAATTTTTATTTTTCTCAAAACATGTACATTTTTTTTAAGTCACCAATTATGATAATACTCATACAGCAAGCAGATAAATAATAATAGGAACACAAAGAAGCATCCAAACTTACTTGACAAATTATTAAGATTATGCTTAGTACAGAAGAGTCACCATCTCACTCACAGTAACTTCCAGCGGATTCTCTCTCTTTGGACCATATTCATCACAGCCAATTAGATCTAAAGAACAGCGCAAAGGAATGCTTTCTATGTCGACTCCCAATATACACTTGATGCCCTGTACCTCTTTCAAGTACTTGATAAAACTCATGTCATGGTATCCAAGGTCTACAACCTGTAGGATAAAAAGACCAGTTTCAAAATCTGATTCTATATAAATTATAATAATTATAATCAGTGATTGGGGTAGGTAAGGCTAAATAATACATACACCACCAAACAACAATGTTAGATCTGTAATTTAAAGGTAAGTCCTACTTACTTTACTACCTACCAATACCTACCTACAATACTACCTTTATTTTACTGTACCTTTTCCAATTTTCCACACCACCGCTCATCCATCAGACAGTCGCTGACCGCGGCATATCGCTGTAAGTACATCGGTGGGTAGAATACCACACCTCTCTCTTCATCGAACTCTGCGAACACCTGTTCGTCGGACTCATCATCTTCAGAAACTTCACAATTTCTACCAAACACGAGGGAAAACTTTTCGTAATACGGTCGTAGTAACCGATCCAAGGCATTCAGAAAAGATTCCCGAAAGAATACAAGCGTCTGCAATGTTATGATCATGATTCACATAAAGAACTGGAGATTTAAATTTAACTTTAATAGCTAGACATCTCCCAACGAAAATAATTTGAAAAATATTTCAGTGTCTCTCCCATATCTGCCCATTTCCAATGATGCTCACATGTTTTCGTTTTCTTTATGTTTTGTTTTCTTTTTTTATTTGATCGGTATAAGTGATGCGCGTAATATAAAATGTACATGCATAGAGTAACTGAACTTTTAGGTCCGTATTACTGAACGATGGTCAGTCATCGATTGGTGCTCAAGCAGAGATTTCTTCATTCATAAAGTGATCAATTAATGAATGAAATCTCTGCTTGAGCACTGATCGACGACTGAGCATCGTTCTGTAATACGGACCTTAATATGTACATATACACAAAACAATATTACCGACTATCGACTAGTAGCGCTCCGCGGTTTCGCGCGCGGAATAAAGGCATTTTAAAAATTTACTCATCCCACGGGAAATTTTCACTTTTCTGGGATAAAATGTAGCCTATATCTTTATATATTTTCCTATATAGTTAATCTAGTGTATAAGCTACCTTGGTACCGAATTTCATACACATCCATTCAGCCGTTTGAGCGTGAAGGAGTAAAAAAACATACACACAAACACACATACAAACTTTTGCCTATATAATATTAGTGTGATAGGATATGTGATGTGTATATAGTGTGATGTGATATGTGATAAATAAAGAAAGTACTCTGTGGTCTACAAAGCAAACTCGTTTTTTGTTTACTAAACAAGCCACATGTATAAAAAAAACGAGTGCGCTTTATACCACACGACCACGACTGAAGTAAAAGTTCTTTAGCTCCATCTGTTGGCCGGTATAACTTTGTTTTTGCTTTGTTTAATTTTAATGTCGTCTTGATAATAATTGTAAATTGTCATTTTACCGGACATACCAATATAATAATATAATTTTAAATTTTAATATTTTTAAATAGTTCTTAACCTTGTTATGTTGTCAATGAAGATCTACGTCAACCAAAAACTTCCGTTCGTCTCGTTTAGCGTATACCAACTTACTCCCCAAGTCAAGCGTGCGTAAAGAAGTTTTACTTCTATAGTCGGTTTTAGTTCAGATCGATTATTAGTCAATTATTCCATAGTTGCTGCATCGATATAACAAGATAGCGAATTGGTACAACACTAATTTGAAGCTGACGCTGTGTTGCCAAGTCAAATTTCAAAATCATTAAATGGCAGGTTGAGTTTTTGCGGGAAAACGAGAAAGATTGCTTAACCGCATTGTAATATTTTCCAAAACTTGTGTTACTTTAAATAGACGCTGGCAGGGCATTCCATTCCTTAGCCGGTCTAATTAAGAACATTAAGTCGAATCGCTTGGTACGAATGGGTGGCATGAGTGTAGGAAAGTGGTATAATGGTGGTAAAACATTATTTTTTGTGTTGTTTCCAAAAATCCATAGAAGATTCTAGTAAAGTTGCCATCACTTTACTAAGGTCCGTATTACAGAACGACGCTCAGCTCAGTCATCGGTCGGTGCTCAAGCAGAAATTTCATTCATAAGGGGATCAATTAGTCAATGAAATCTCTGCTTTAGCACCGATCGATGACTGAGCATCGTTCTGTAATACGGACCTATGACTTGACTTGTTGACTTGGACTTTGACTTGACACATCTGCGAGAAATATCATTAGCTTGATAAATTATCAATTACTTGACACTGGCTAAGTACACGAAGTGTGGAGCCAAAAAAAAACGTCATTCCACCAATTTTAAGGCGCGCGCGACGCGCGGTACCATACACGACCGGCCATTTTGATTATGATGAATTTGAGTGAAACAAGATTGGAGACATTTTGATTTTTTGACAAATGACGGCTACTAAATATCGTGAAATTAAATGCGAGGGAGATATCAAAATAATTGTGTAAACTTTGGATGAGTGCGAAAAATGGGCTTTGATAAGCAGTACCAGAATAAATCTGGTTCTTCAGATAATAACACCAACAATGAGATTGGGATGAACGTCGTCATAGAAGATGGAGTCTTTCAAGGATCTTGCGCCATTTCACAGGTTAAACAGGAGCTAAGGTATTTTTATTAATTTTAGCTCTTTACTTACATATTTTTTTGTGTTCAATTCACCATATGTGTGAAAATTTATCTATAACCAAACTACCCTAATTGATAAATACCAGCACACGAACTTGCTGTAGTGTGGAGTACATACTTTACTTATAATTTCTTATCAAAACATGACAGCTGTATTGACTAACTTTTCAGTGAATTGGAGAATATTATAATGGAAGGTGATATAATACTCAAAGTGCATGCAGAGGGAGAGAATGAAGACAGTACCCAAAAAGGTACCCATATATGTATAATTTTCCTTGGATTTATAAACATTTCTAACAAATAAATAGGTATTGTCTTGGGAGACCGTGTCGCTTAACATCAGGCGATCGACTAGCTCGTAACATCATTAATTACCATAAAAAAGGTCCTAAATTGATACAAATGACCAGTCGTAATCATATCATAAAGTTTGTCTTTCACAATATAGTTGTCTATTTTTGCTTCTATTTCTACCTGTCATTTTTACTAGCCAAATTTTTTAAATTACCATTAAATCTTCATTTGGTGGTCTATCCATTTTCATTCATTGGGTGGTGTAATTACCACAGAACCCACTAAGATTCAATTCAATAATGGTCTTTCCTGCATTCATCTTACTGTATGCTAAAAACTATCGGCAGGTTATCAAGTAGTTACTGGAGAGTGTGCTGAACATGCCACCCTGTACATGCATCAGGATGAAACACTTGTAAAAGTTGGTGACAGTTTCCAGACAAATAAAGACTTTGTCAATTATGTTAATGACAATGCGAAAAGGTGGTGTTTCTACTACAAATGTACTGAGGCGCATAATGCGGACACTGAAAATGAAACATACACATACAGTTGTGTGTACTTGAGGAACCGAGATTATGCGAAAAAGAAAGGATCAAAGAAACGGTAAACTCACGGAATATATATAATATTTTTCATTACTTATATATATATATATATATATTACTTATTCATTAAAGTCTACAAACGGGTATGACTGTTTCATTTGATTGCATACTTTCTGTCTACTATCATTTTTGCTTATTCTATGAATTGCTACCTAAATTTTTTTAAATGGATGTTTTAGTAATAATCATGATAACACTCAGTTCAATAGACTATAAAGTCTGAACCTATTTCAGGAATAACTGCAAAACAGATTGTCCATGCAAAGTAAAACTGAGTCGTAAGCCCGGTGAGCATTTGACAGTTGTCTATGTGTGCAATCATCATGATCACGAATTGTCCACAGAAGACTTTCAGAAGCTACAACATAATAAAAAGCTGGCTCCGTACATCAAAGAGATAGTAAGTATAAGTCTTTAACATTATCAAGTTAGAAGCAACAGTTGGTGTTTGTACAGTAATATAAACCTTCATCTGCCTAAAATGTTATTCAGTATACAAGTATAAGAAAATATAAACAATATTGTGCAATTTAAATGATGGGACCTAATGGGAATTGGGATGGGAACTAAGTACCTTAAAAATAGCTTTCTTTTCAGGGTTTTATTTTCGTGTATTTAAATATATTTTTTCCTCAAATCATTACAGATCATTGATTTATTAGCGCTAGAAGTTGAAATTGCGAAAATAAGAAAGTTTGTGGAGATGGAAACTGGAGTAAAAATGAGCCGAAGTTACTTCTATGACATTGACAGAAAAATTAAGCTTAAAAATGAAGAGAGGCAAATAACAGACAAAAGATTAAAGGAACTCTCTGAGAAAATGAGTGGTAAGACATTTACTGTAACTCTTCTTAAATGTATTTATTTTCACATATTTTTGTTAATAAATAGTACCTCTTTAAGTTTAGTATATAATTTAGTGATAATTGCAGTCGTCAAATTATAAATATTCAAATCAAACATTTATTGAGTGGGTGTTAATTTAAAAAAAACAAGCCTATCTCCTAATCTAAATAAAAACTTTTCCATGGTTTTTCTCAGTTGTGGATGAAATGTACAGTGGTGATGATGATGATGATAATACTGATGACCAGTCACAACCTGTGAAAAGCAAACGTGAGTATAAATACACATTAAATATATATATATATACACAGTGGAATTGAATTCACTATTTTCCTTAAATGTATGTACCCAGACCATGCTATAGAATATTCATACAAGGTCCAATTAATAAAAATTGGTTTTTATTTAGTATTTAGTGCCTCCTAAAATAACTGCATGACAGCCGAAATGTCTATTTAACGGTACACACAGCGCGGACACCAGCTGAGTGCTTTGTAAATGTTTCGTAGGCAATAAAACACCTGCTTTGTTCAATGTCGCAAGGCTTTTCTTTAGAATTTAAATTTGCAGTAATTTGATAATACCTGAAAACAGAGATTTCATTCACTAATTGATCACTTTAAAAATGAAATCTCTGCTTGAGCACCGATCGATGACTGAGCATGGTTCTATAATATGAACTTTAGACTGAGGTCGGGTCATAAAGTCTCATTTGCCCAGTAATTTCACTAGCTACAGTGCCCTTCAAACCGGGACACAGTAGTACTTGCACACTTGGCAGAATAACTGGCAAGGTGGTGGTACCTACCTAGATGTTATCCTACACCTTTTACAACCTAAGGGGTTGGTAACGTCATCTATTGAGAGAATCTCCTGAATGACCACGAATTAGTATGCCCTTAATTTAGTTTGAGTCTTAGATATTTCGTCATTCGTTTTGATTACAGGCGTGAAATTTTCCACGTCAGGCGGTATAATTTGCAAGTTTGAGGAAGATGCGGAGAGTGCAAAGAATCTGGAAGCGTCTATGAACACTGATCCACAAACCTCTTGGATGAGCGATCAGTCTGCCCAGCCGCCTAACAGGTAATCATTTCTTTGCCTGGACCACAGATTAAATAATAGTTACGTTGTATCTGCCTGCAATAATTAGTGATTGGGGTGGTCTATTGCCGCTCGGCCGCGCCAATGACTTTTCAAGGTTATATGCGGGTAAATTTGTTCTTCACCACGGTGAAAGAAAATTTCTTGAAGAAACCACTGACAGAAAATTTTCGAAAACATGTGTGTTATTCACATTATTCTGCACTAGACCAACATGAAGAGCATTCAAATTCTTCCTCCTACAATGTTGTTTTAGCTGCTAAATTTAGTAAATATGTTAAGAAAGACATCGCTTTTAGCTGTAACGTTCCCATTGTTATAATTGTAATAGACAATTATTATTTTTACAATAGAGAGTTATATGTATTTTTCTAAACACACTTTATCTATCACTACTATTTGTACCTCTTTTAGCAAAGGGCAAAAAGTTAAACGCTGGCGAACGTCACGTGACCTGCGTATTAGCGTATTAGTACAAGATTTTAGTTCCTTTTTTTGGTTGCTTGTTGAATATACATTAATATACTTATACAGCCTTATTAATAAACGGGTATTAGTCTCGGATTAGTTACTTCAGCTTTTGTCCTTTTTTTGCTACTGGAATATTTAGCTGGATCGAAAGAGACAAAAGATGGTGTAACTAGTCTAAAGCTAGTTCGTGTTTATTAATAAGGCTGATAGTTTTTATGTGTGCAATACAGAATATCCACTTCCGAATGGGACGAGACTACAATCACCGCTGCCAGTGAAGATGTTCAAAACGTATCCCCTGAATACACGGAAACCGAGCACATCGACGATACGGACGATTACACCAACGATTTTGCAGAACTCAATCAAGTAAACACAAACGCTGACATAGAGAGCACAACAGCAAACGAACATCCAGAATACGAAACAGTTGTCCTACAAGACGAGTTTGGTAACATAATCAACTGCGACGATAATGAAAGGATCATCATTCTACAGCAAGACGAAAACGGCATGGTACAAGGCGAGAATGGGACCATTGGGTACTTCGATGGAGAACAAATCATATACATGACCGAACCTAATGAGCAGGATGCACAAACTGAAAGCAGTGAAAAAACTTTCATTGATAACAGTGAAACACATTTAATTGAAAACGATGACGGCAATTTCGTTGAAAACACTGAAATCTCTAACCTAGGCGATGCGACTGTGCCAACTAGTAGTGACGAGAAATCTGGCCCTTCCTACGTTCCAGTGTTCGATGTTTATATGAAAAACGGGAATGTCACAGGGTTTGTTGTAAATGAGGATGGAGTTCAAAGTTCCGAGAAAAGCCCGCAAGAATCACAAGATCCTGTTCCGGAGTAAGTTTTTCCATTCTGCTACATTATAGTAACAACTTGTATAAAACGCATGTGTGTGTTCTCTATCTCTATGCTTTCCGATGAACACTGATTATAGAGAAAATAATAAATTATTTTCTCTATAATCAGTTATTAATTACTAAACGCGCCCGTGCTTTCTCCTATGATTTACCCGTTTTCCCAGAGAACTAATTTTCCGTAATAAAAATTAACACTAACCAAGATCAGTATAATCTTATAAGTGTTTTCTTACCCATGAAACACCTATTTTGTACCCATAGTGTACCAAATAGATGATCCACGGGTAAATCTAAAATATGTTCTGCCCTTGGTTCATCCAATAGGTGAATCACAGGTAATTCTAAAAATGTTTGCCCTTGGTTCACTCAATAGGTGAACCATGATTAATCTCACTGAAGAATCTGCATATACATTGAAACAAATTTTGAATTTGATTTTTATAAGTTTTTTACAGTATTTTATGTGAAATTGGATTAGATAATAGGTAAACGGAAGTCAACAATGGGTTTTTCACGTTTATATTAAATTACCCATGGTACACCTGGGTGTTCTATGGGTACCTCTATGTACCCAGGGAACATCTTTTTTTGAGGGGGGGGGGGGGGGTTTCCCCTTAATTATAAAGATGGATATCTGGATCTTCTCTGGTGATGTATGTGGGATTCAAACCCATTAAAACGTCCGACGCCGGATTGGGCTGAGATGGGGTCGTGCTAGCATTCACCATCTACCCGTGGAACACCTAGGTTAACCACATAGGTGTTCCAAGGGTATGAAACCGTGTAATTAATCCATGTGAAAAATTACATTGAAATCGGTTAAGCCGTATTGGCCTGGAAGCCACACAATTAAACAAAGAAATTTCGACATTCCGCTGTTATGTAAGTGGGGATGACAGATATAAAAACGTTCCAATTTAATTAAAATTATTTTTATGTTTACAGTTCATCAGAACATACAGAGAAATTACCGAAACCGGTACACGATGTATCAGGCTCGAACGCAACCCAAGAGTTTGTATGTGGCGATACTTATACCAAGTATGAGTATATACACAGATATAACATTGATAACTATATGGCCAATCCGCGATTCCCCAAATACATAGAAATTCTCTCAAGGAAAACGCGAACCGACGTAATGCAAATGCTGGCGAAAGTTTACAACGAAAAAGCAATGTTCAAAATGATTACAACACAAAAAGGTAAACAGGGAACTACTAAAATATGGTATTTAACCGATGTACGGCGTAAAGGCAAGTACAAAATGAGTGATGAAGAAAAAATGAAGAGGGACAAAATCGGACAGTATCTTACAGATATCTTGATATTGAAAGAGAGAGTAAAGACATTGAAGAAAGATAATGATGAACTGATCACAAGAAATAAATATTTGGAGGAAGTAGCCTTACGGCTCGCTAAAATGAAAGAACATAATTAAAGATGTAGATTAATTATATTTAAGTTACGAATAACAAACGTTTATCATAAATTTGGTGTATTATACAGATCCACTTTTCCCCTCTTGTCTGTACAAAGTTAAATCGCCTCTAAACCTCTACGCCTTTTCTTATAAAGATACATTCATTTCGGTTCCGCCATATAAATAATAATAATAATATGTCTAGACATCTCACACAACGCCATCTAGCCCCAAACTAAGCAAAGCTTGCTATGGGAAAACCTGATAACTGATTCAATACTTAGATACTTTTTGTTTGTAAATACATACATAGAATACAATATAACACCCAGACACAGAACAAACACCTATGTTCATCACACAAATGTTTGTCTTGAGTGGGGATCGAACCCACAACCCACAGTTCAGAAGGCTGGGCTACTACCAACTGAGCTATCGGGTCAGTCAAATATAAGAGATTAATCAAATGACATTGCAACCAAAATTATAACCCGCAAGTGACCTACATACATTATTGTTGCACCACGTACAAAGTGACGACATTTACAATTTGCGTAAAATTCGATCACTTCGCTTTTACAGTAAGCTAGAGTTAACAGAAATAAAATTGAATTAATTGACGTTTTAACTTTTCATGGGCATAAGGGTAAAGGTGCGTGTAAAGTGCGTTAATATTATAAGGAAATTAATTATACATTTATAATGTACACTCGATGCGTATTAAAACAATGTGTTCTATACAGAAAACTAAATAAATATCTCGTTGAGAAATATGGATTTTTCATACTATTTGTCTGATATGGGTTCCCTTAATTGAAATTGAATATATAGTTACATTATAAGACTTGTTTCGACGAGTTTCGGAGAGAAAATTTCAGTTGATAGTTTTGACCAAATCCTTTGTGCTTTCAAGTAATGTGTAATAAATAATAATTGATAGTTATTAACCTCTAAGGTTCAGCGCATTCGGGCCACCGTCCAGCCACATACATACAAGCTTCTACCACTTTGCTAGTTTGATTTTGACTGCCCGATTATACAGTTGGACTTGGATGTGGCCGACTAATTTCGGCAATTTATTAATTAGAAACTTGAATGTTAATAAAACTTGACACTGGATAAATATGTGAAATTGCGAACCATGTAAAGCCAACCATAAAAAAACCTTATTCTGTACTTAAACAGCACCTGTATAGTAGAATAGATCACACACATCTAGTGATAAATAGAACCATAAAGATGTATCGTGGATAGTACTAGTTTCGTGTGTAGAACCCATTTTTCAGTAATAAATGTCGAGGTGACAGTACCCGAGCGATTTTAAATAATTTTGAGTCTTTGAGTACAAGATAAAAGTTTCGATGATTTAATTTTAATTAGGTCTTGTGCTATTAAACTGTTGTATTTGTTTAACTATGTATTTTTATTATTACTACCTGGAATTTGTGAAATTCCTATGACGCCACCGTAACGTGCAGTACCCGGCACTTCTGTACGAAGGCTCAGTTTGGTAAGAATAATTTTTGGTAAAAAGATATCCGCACGGTAAAGCTGACACTCAAATATAGTCGTAAAAACTCGTCTACCATGATCCCTATATATTTACGAGATCCTTAAGTAGTTTGACTTCAGTGAATGTCTCTTATATAAATTACCTAAACTTTTAGTTGTTTCATATTACCTACTCGTACTGCCAAATTAAATACTAAAAAGCGATAAGTAGGCTTCTTATACATAAGAGCGCTTTTGAGCGTTACTATTCTACACCAACCTCACCGCCTCATGAAGGTGATTTGCATAAGGCCATCAAAACGTAAGTTCATAAGTCATTAGATACCAAATAACACTACTATGACTGGAGCATAATAACGAAGTTACACGTTAACACAATATTATGTTAGTCATGTATGCGTAGCCAAAGCATAAAGTGGGTGTACTTATTACGCACATGAACATTTGTTATCGTCTCTTATAATTTCATTACATCTTACGTATGCATAAATTCACCAGTAGTTACGCCGGGCAGAGGTGAAAGTTGGCATTGTCTGACAAAGACTCATTGTCTGTGATCTATCACTCGATCCAACCGGTTTATTTAGGCATGCAAATGAACTGTGATGAAATTTAGCCGGAATCAGCGTTGGCATAAACTTTGTATTGGATTGGAACGGCAAAACTATAAAATTAATAAAAAACGAAATTTACCTTGATTAAAATAACAAACGCTCGCAAAATTTCCCGTAAAGTTTTTTTTTTAATATTTAAACATTTAACATTATATAGACATTGGTGTCGATTCTGTGTCGCATACTCTAAAGCTAAACGAAATTAACATATTTCCGTCTTTTTCATTTTCCCTTTATCAGAAGAGTGCCGCCATACTTTAAGTTTACTTTAGTTTTAGAGAATGCGACACAGAATCGACACCAATGCCTCGTTTTATTCTTTCTATGCTTTTTTGAAGTCGCGTAGCACATTTCGTCAGCTAGGTATAAAATATTAGATAGCTTATTCAAAACGGCATTGTCATAATATGGACAAAAATAATACGAAAATAATGTAGGTACCTACCTAATCTGAATAAGATTATTATGAAACAATAAATAATAATGGCAATACAGCCATGGAACTATGAGTCATTGCCACGTGCCAAATCGGTTGTCTAATAATAATATGAACCAAGCTAAATAGGCAAAGGTAAAAGGCGCTCCTGCCTATGGCTAAGCCAACCTTTTACGTCATGTCTATGTAAGCATATCTACTAAGTGGGTTTGTTAATTTAAATAGTTTCTTTACTCGGGCTGAATTCAATGTTGTAGGTAATATCAAGTGTTGTATAAACAGGGGTATAAGTATAACTACAGCACTGCAGGCAGGAGCTAGGGGCATACTGCAATAGATACACCCATTGCAGGGTGGTCGAAGGAGTAAAGATAATGGTTTCCACGAATAGTGCCATGATGGCCGTCATCCGTGCACTCAAGAAACCTACAACAGTGGTATCAGAATGTCATAAGGCCTTGAAAACTTGTCAAGCAATTATATAGTGATAGTACAGTGGATAAAGGGTCACGGCTCACCTAGGAAATAACTACGCAGACACTCTTGACAGGAAGGAGAGAAGAAACTTGGCTGCCATCTAAACTTATATTGCAAATGAATTAGCTGTGCGTCCCCAAGCAGAAAAATCTATATGAGACAGGAAAACGGACTTAACAATTGAAGGGTTGAGAATAAAAAGGGTTTAACTGTCAAATTGATAGTTTCAAGAAAATTGACTTTAAACTTCAACGGCGTCATTTTAATGTAGAGTGCTTATAAGGTAATAGAAAAGGTTTATGTAAGTTTCAGTTGCTTGAAAATGTTTTAATTCTATTTTAAAATACTAAATATAGTACTAATTCATACAATTACTGTAAAAATATAATATAATAAAATAAATATAATCATGTTTTTATGCTAAGCGAACTGTGTTCCTGTGACAGATAAACCGTTTTTAGACTCAAAATCTCGAGATTTAAGCCTCATTTCGGTATTTTGAGAATGTATTATTATAGATAATTTCACGCTGAATCCAACGATACCCATAGTCATTTTGTGAAAAAAATCAGTTAAAACCTTTTTGTTCTCACCCCTTCAATTGAAAGTGATGTTTCCATCCTTGAACAGAAACTCACTAACAATCTACTGAAATTAACAAGGCAAAACCTTCGGCTTACTTTATATGGTCACAGGTCAATTATCGCCGGCACATTTTTTTTCACAGGATGAGCTTTTAATTGACGTGAGTTTAGCCGTTATTAATTTCCAAAACAAGGACGACACCATACCACCTAAGGCACAAACAGCTGTACCAACGACACAAGGCCGTGCGCTGCTACATGAAGGAACTGGGTTGGCTTGGGTAGATGTTTGCATGGGGAAATGCACAATGAAACCCATGCAGGACGACATTGCTGGCCTTACGAGACCAAATAAAATAAGAATAAAGGGTAGTGTTTGTTAAAATTATGGCTGAAAGTGGCGTCACGCTAGGCATGGATTGGTATTAAACATAAAACTTGATTGCATTACTGTAATGCATACAATTTGCAATTACAAGTTTACAACCCTTCCAAAACCGGTGCTGGACGGTGGTTTATTTCCTATTACTAAAATTAATTCGCAATCACTTAGCGACACGTCGGATTCCAAAGAAGACTGTCGAATTTCGAGGTCGTAGCGCCCTAAAGGACGACAAAGGAGATTGTACGCGGCTTATATAAATAAAGGTTAGTTACAACGTGGGTACCTATAAATCATAGTGCGATCGGTTGTTAACCCGATCGCAACTTATTACGTTCGTCCTTCAGTATCAGTATACACTACTCTTTGTGCTACGTACCTACAATTTTAGCCTATCGCTTTAAAGCGGAATCTATATGATTTATACAAAATAATTAAGTACTTAGGGATTGTTTAATTTATGCCACATCAGGGACCTTTGGTTTATCGCAAAATGAAAATCAGTTTACAATCCTACTGATATTATAAACGCAAAAGTTTGTATGTATTGATGTTTGTTACTCTCACGCTCAAACGGTTGGACGAGTTCGTAAAAAATTTTAATATAGACAGTTTATATACTGAATGAACACAGGCTATTTTTTTATCCGTGGGTGAAACCGCGGGCGCAGTTAGTAGATAATATTTCCTTTAGGTTTCCAAGCTTTTCTTTCGCGTAATAGGTAGGTGCACTCTTAAATAAACAACTTGCATGTAAGTAGATAGGCCATAAAATTAAAGTTTAAAAAATTTCGATCCCATAAATTGCTACAAGCAATAAATAAACTCTTAAAACCCTAAAGGAAATAACATGCTTTCCGTGTGGTGCTTGCTTTTTGCGATATCGGCAATCAAAGTACAAACTATAACAAGCGTAGATAATTCTTATTGGCAGGCCATAAAAAATTGCTCACTCACAGCAGGTACTGCTAAACCGTTTCTTACTGTCCAATAGTTACCAGTAAGTGCAAGTTATGTAACTTGACACCTTTAGTTTGATATGACGTTAGGTAAATATTTTTTATAACTTCCGCTTTCGAATTTATTGCAATGGCCAATTTTGCAATCTTCAGTAGATACATTGATTTGCGATAAATAAATGTGTCAGCCAAAAAACACTAAGAACACTATCTATGTGTCTAAGAACACTATGTATGGTACAATTTAGGCTTGTCCTTCTCAGACACACTGTCATAAAATCATACCTGTCATTCATTGATAGCATATCACATGCCTATAGTGTTAATAATATATCCACGGATTAACATCCGTATTAGTAAAATCATTAGCTTACAATAATCTACTGCCTGACATGCTTCTAATTAAATAAATAAATATGCGTGGAAATTTCACACAGCGCACATTTCACACACAAAGATACTTTGTTTTTGTAAATATATACAGAATACAATATAGGACACAGGACAAACATCGATGTTGATCACACGAATGTTTGTCCTGGGTGGGGATCGATCGATCTCACAACCTGCAGTTCAGAACGCAGGGTTAACTTACTACCAACTGAGATATCGGGCCAGTCAATAGTTAAGTTCTCCCAGTAAAGCACTTACCTGATTTTCGGCTCTATTTCCTGTGGCAGCCTGCTACCTATTGTCTATGCCATATCGACGCTCTTTTTAGTCTTAGGGTACTAGACACGTCTGCTGATTCTCGGTCTCCACTCCAGAGCTTGTCTACCTAAATGGTTATCCATTCAGCAGAAATAAGCAGTCTATTGCCACTTCAGCTTGCTAAGCAAAATGTGGAATGAGCTCCCGCCAGCGGTCTTTCCGCAGAGTCACAACATGGAGTACTTCAAAAGGAGGGTTAAAAGAGTCCTACAGGGTAAGCAATTTAATGGTGCCGCCTTCTCCGGTGTTACAGATGTCCATAGGCTACGGTGACCACTTCCCATCAGGTGGGCCGTATGCTTGTTTGCTCTCTTTAACTTAAAAAAAATGCTTTATCTACGTAACAGTAACATAACAGTAGAATAATCTGATTTGATATCCATAATCAGGAAGTTCCTAAATAGGTACGACTTTTGGCCTTGCTCCCTATCTAGGTAAGAATAATATTGTAGAACACTTAGCATTGGATTTGAAATCAACTTGAGCAAAAGTTCGGAAATACAGTTTTACCAGATAGCTGTATTTATACACAAAGTACTGAGGATGTATGCAATTTCAATTTCCAACAAATATAACAGAATCTCTGCACACGTTATTATAACCAATATACTAATGGAGGTTGTCCGTTTATGGGAAGACATACCTACTAGGTACACGTTGCGATGAGTGCCATAACTCAGAATTATTTTTTTGCAATGTTGGTAGATATATCTACTTACGTAGAAAATTAATTTATGAAGACAAAATTAATCATAGTTTCAAATCATAAATATTCATAATTCAAAAATTTCAAATCATCAGTGTAATATTAGACTTGTGTGAGTTAGATATCTAAGGGAAAGGATACTTGTTATAAGTAGATAATATTGTTACATTTCCCGTAGTTACGGAAATTTGTGCGGTGATTCAGCATCAGGCTTTTCTCCAAGGTTGTCACGGTAAAATTCTATAGGTACGGTATTTACTCAAGATATAGGTACCTACCACGTAATGTAAGTTTGTAGATAAACCAAGGTTAATTAGTTAAATTCTTTGAAATCCTTACTTATGACTACTTATAAAACATTCATAATTTAAAAATACACGAAAAATAATATCTTATAAAACTTAAAAGAACTGGATTAGGAATCTCAAATTATGGTTAATAATTATTTGAAACTCAAGTAGTATTTGTAGTTTTTCCTTCTTATTAATGGTATTTTAAAGAATTAACAAAGTCCTACTCAATTGCTTTGTCTTCACTAGGACGGCTAATGTACCAAGCCATTGAAATGCAAGTCGCAGCTCTGGCGGCACCCATCATGTGGTGAATTTTGGATACATACCGTTCACTGAACTGGAATAATGCACTGGTTCTGTTTTCTACGTTTAAATTATGCATAATAAGTATGCATGGTGGCATATGCATAGTTTTGTAGGCAAAACTATTGTTAAGAAATGGACCTACGGTCTGTAATCATATCACTATAAGTATTTATTCATTACCTACTGTATTTTGATAATTTGTGTATACCTACCTATCTTAAAATATTTTACTTTCTCTATGTTCACTCTATGGAGAGAAAAGCCTACCACACTGAATGATTTAGTAAGTATTAAATAGCTGTTATATGTACCACCGAGCTTCTGCCCGCAGCTTCGCCCGCGGCGTGACCTATGGGAAAATAATTCAACCACCCATTTCACCCTCTTAAGGGTGGAATTTCGAAAAATGTCTTTCTTAACGGATGCCTACGTCATAACATCTACCTGCATGCCAAATTTCAGCCCGATCCGTCCAGCGGTTTGGGCTGTGCGTTGATAGATCACTATGTCAGTCAGTCACTCACTCAGTCACCTTTGAGTTATATATATTTAGATTACCTATTATACATACATGCTTTTTGCATAACCTCCACAAAATACTTCCCTGGAATTGTCTATAAGATACGTATCCCTAAAACGCAAGGGTCCACATGCGAATTAACCTTTTTGGAACCGGTTCCCTTCTATATTTAGGTAGGTACTCAACTAAATGTGAATATAACGTAATATCCAATTATGTTGGGAATCCTTTTTCCTTGAAGCTTTTGGCGTTCGCTTCGCTTGAATTGAAAATGAAGAAAATTTTAAATCATTATAACAAACACTGAAATCTGTATCTTGTCTTAACGTATTTAGTACAAGTGGTATTGCATAATTTTTTTACAATAAGTACATACCAATCCTTAATTTTCTGACCAGTTTCTGTATCAGCTTACATCAGGTTTATACTAGCTACATTTTGTTAGTTATATATAGATATAGAACGCTCAATATTGGTTTGTATAGTTTCTTGTAAACATCAAACCACTAGAAAATTGCACCGTAAATCAATAGTAAAGATTTCCTTTTCCTTTTGCTCTACCTCTCTTAGTCCTTCTTTATTAGTTTGTAGTGATTACTCAGGAATGTGATTACCCATCACTAATGCTTCAACCTCACCAGCTGATCGAGGGCTATATAACCGCGTAATACCACAGCAAATTAGTATTGTTTCACTAATAGAAGAATTTGTTAAATCACGCCTATGTTACCGGTTGTGTGCGGGCGCAGTAACGTGAAGAAAAGGCGCGCGCGACAGCTTCGCTCGTCAGTCTCGCCAGGGTCGACGGTTGGCTCGCACCGCTATCTAGTCAATAAAAAATATATAATTTTTTGTAAATTCTTAATCGAAAGGTCATCATGAAAGTGTTCATCGTTTTGACGGCAGTCACCGCTATTGCGAGTAAGTATAAACTTTAATATTTTTAGGTTATTTTATGTTGACTGTTAAGTTACACAACTAAGTATAAAACAATATTTGATAGATTATTTTGATAATGCCAGTCACTTTATTAACTTGTTTGATTTAAGAAGTTAGCCTACTTTGAACTCTACGTTTTTTAAATTTAATCTTAGTTTAGATAATAAATTCGATAAATAATATAAGATAGTGTTAATTTGATTTTACATTAATGTTTCATAACAACTTTTTTTACCATCGGCTTAATACCAAAAGCGCTGCTAACGTTTCATACAAAAGACATCAACGCGTGGTAACTCGAAAGCTTTTAGTAGCCATAATTTTATATATTAACACAATGGAATTTTTGTGCTGCATAGCCATTTAAACGAAACAACATTTCAATATTTGCATAAATAGATATCTAGTCAATATACCTACCAAACCTAACTGCATAATTATGGATCGATAAAATCTGATGGACCGAAATTGAATATTCCACGTATCGACGCCCGAGTTGTCCAACACGACTTCGACTGAGGAATAATTACGAAAGTGTTATTCAATGTTTATTGCAGCAGTCGACCCGGGTCATTACTGACATAGTTATGACAATGTTGCTTCTCAACTTCTCACGCCGCACATTCGTCACATGAACATTATGCAATAGTCCTATACCGAACTGCTGAGCCCTGCGTGTCACATATACAATTTTATGTCTGTGTGTATTAAAATTTGACTCCAAATTTTTCACTTATCGCTCTATGTAACTCTTTTTGGTACGTCCCAAAGAGATGTATCGAACTTAAGAATTGATTATCTTAGTGAAGACGGACATTAGTCTAGTAAATGTCTACGTCAAATGTATAATCACTAGGTGGTAGGACTTTGTTGCAAAGTTCGTCTAGGTAGGTACCACCGCATTGCCAGTTATTCTGCCGCCAAGCAGTGTTCCGGTTTGAAGGGCACTGTAGCTAGTGAAATTACTGGGCAATTGAGACTTTATGATCTGATCTCACAGTCGAGTAATCTTATTACCAGACTGTGCGGATGTCTCAGGATGATGTGCGCAGTGCAGTGTTGCTCGAAACTCTATTTTGGGATTCCGATTGACACTGTTCTGTTATGGGCAGCCGTGGCGCTTAACATCAGGTGAACGGCTAGCTCGTCAAATCGTTCAGTAACATAAAAAAAAAATTTACATGGAGAGTATAAAAATCTTATAGAGATATAGGATGATGAAGACTAGCGTCTTATACGAGATGTCTATGTAAAAATCGGTAGAGACTTACTAAAGTTAGTAGATGGCGTTAGTAGAAGCATAAATAAAGCTTGTATCAATGGAAAATACAAGTCCCTATTTATTTGAAGACACTTCTGATTTCGCTGTGAACATCGGTGTTTTAATGTATACCCCAAAATTTTATTTTTATGTTTAGAAGAAACATTAAATACATATGGAATTCGATTGGAATTCATCATAAATGTAAAAGGCAACTAGAGAAACGCCTAACTGTAATATCTAGTAAGATAATTATAGCTCGATAAATACTAGGATAATTGATGCAGTGAGCAGCCGTTTCCTGGAGTTCTGCAGTTTTCCAAGATTCCATCGTGTTATTGACCGGATTGGGCGTGCAGCACGCGCAATCCAACCAGCTAAAAAACCTGCTTAGAATATAATCAAAAAGTAGAATGTACTCGAAATATGGTCTCAAGTAATCATAGCTCTATGATAGGTATTACCTACGTGAAAAAGATAGTAACGCCTGCAAAATAACAATGACTGCAAAAGGAGAGTCAAATATCAGGCTAAATAGTTTGCCTCAGGAGGAAATCAGTGGAGGGTATATGCGTTTCATATACCCTCCACTGATAATACGGTAGCGGTTGATAGATGATTTATCAAATCTATTAAACAATTTTTTATATTACCTAAAATAGATAGATAGATAAAACTCTTAATTGAAACACCACATTACAGGAACAATTGACAAGCACAAACTTGAAAATTAAATGTCACAATGGGCGGTCTTATCACTTAAAGCAATCTTTTCCAGACAACCCAAAAATGTAGGGAAACAACAACAAAAATAAGGACGTTGGTTTTCAGTTACAGGATAATCTAAACAACTATACATAAGATACTCGTATACTTAAGAAAGGTAAGCAACTATAAACGTAATGCTAATTACAATAATAACTGCTTACATGGACAATAAATTATTTCTGAAATATTAAGATTAAAATCACAGACTGATCATAAACTTAATAGTCAGGTTTGATAATGAAAGTAATACAAAATTTAAAACAACCAACAAGTAAAAGAAAAACTTAATGTACCGTAAAGTCTTCATTGCCTCTTAAAGAAACAAAAGTAAAGGCTTTCTAAAGGCGTCTTCAAAGTTATCAATAGAATGGAAATAAAAAAGATTTAAACAATAAAATAAAGACAGATAAGAAAATGTCCTCTCGATTTTACCGGCTTCACCGTCGAATGGTTCCATTGTAAGTGTAACTCGACATTGACATTCATGCTGGTTTCGTGGAATAATAATACAGTCATACGAATTTCTATAAAAGATTGCATGGCAATGTTGACACTGGCCTGTATTAAAATTTACGCAAATAACACTTTTGCAACTTGAAAAGAAAAAGCTGTCACATTGTCAATGGTGCTGAAAGTCTGAATATGTATTGACTTATGTATTGTTGAGTCAAAAAATGGCAACATATATGTATTATTATTGAAGGTTGGAGTTTTACGAGTTACATATATACGGCCATTGCTAAATTAGAATCGGTGATTTTGTAGAAAGGTGACGTTTATGTGTAATTTTTCAAACAAAAAGACTTAGTTATTTGCATTTGCGTATAATATTTTATTATTTTACATATAATAATAATTTCAAATATATATCACATTAATACATTTTACACTATTATTTTACGCCCATTGCTAAATTAGAATCGGTTGTTTTGTAGATAGGTGACGTTTATGTGCAATTTTTCAAACCAAAAGACTTAGTTATTTTTATTTGCGTATAATATTTTATTATTATACGTACAATAATAACTTCAAATAAATATTACATTAATGCATTTCACTAAATGCCCAATCTGGGATAATATGGTAATAAAATATTTTTGTAACAATATTAATTGGTTAATTAATTATATTCTGTTAAAATTTTGTACGTTCTATAATAGTAGTTTAATATTATTTAAACTTTTCACAACGATTCAATTTGTTTTATCAGCGTATTAGTTAACATTATGCAAATTAGAATTCCTTCAAGTATAAATAGTTACAATTCACTAAAAAGTATTCGCTTCTTTAGTAGGTATTATCATTTGACCTATAGTTTAATTAATTCATATAAATAATTAAATAAATTATAGCATTTGTTGTAAAATTTACGTAACCGTAACCACTGTTAAATTGAAAATAAAATAAGTAAGCTTGTATAGTTAATTAGTTTATTTAGGCTGAGTGAACAAGGTCTAGTTTAGACCGGTAAGTTCTTCTTTACAAAATACGTATTTAATATACTATTAGTCATTACTAAGTATATTATTAATAACTGGTTAGGTTAGATACGAGTATTACAAAGACTTGTCTATTGAGGAAGTGGTAATACAGCCGTAAATCTATTTTCGTATGCCTATCACTATCCGCAAGGAAAACGTGATTTATTGAGGCTCCTTTCCGAGAAAATATTAAGTGTTTCATAAATAAACCCGCTCTATGCTTCTAAGTAATGAAGTGAGAAGAAAATAAAAAAATAAATAAATACAAAATTATTTTACTTCAATTATTCTGATAGATTCAATTCTATCGTTTAAGTGAAGCGTTTAAAGCTTAGCGAAGCGGCGCAAAAATCAACTAATTTTATTATATAATACCATGACATTTTTATCACTTGTTTTTTTTAAATAACGCTTATTAGTATTTTTGCGTATTGGAAATTGACACCTTCTATATTTTGCGTCGTATAAGTTAACACCTTATTCTAAGGCTATCTCGTCATCATTTCCACTGAGTCCCCGGGTCAGTCTTCGACCCTTGGTGCATCAACCGATGCACCATGTTGTAACCCGCATACTTTCACTTCTTGCGTCAGGAGTTGCGATACGGCGATAATGCCGCCTACGACGAGCATGATGTGTTGCCTTTAATTTGGTCCTACTTGTTTGATCACTTGAACAGAGATCTATGCCTTTGATAATACACATAAATATATAAATGAGTTATTAGATAGAATTTACCTTCGGGTAAGACTAATATATAGGTATACCCCAATGAACACATATCCACTTGCCAAAGGAGATGCAGCTCTATTCAACTCGGCAAGATCTTTCGAAAGCCAACTTAGAACTTTAATGCTCCTTATTACTTTAGCTTCTTCTAACTAACAGTTAACATTACGAAATTAAGTGCGTGTAAAAGTGTTTGTTTAGAAGTTAAAAACTTGCTTGTTTCAAGTGGAATGTTGTATTATAATAATAGTTCACTGAAATGCCGCTGAAGCGAAGATAACTCTAGCTGTTAACATTTTAGTTACTTTTTTCAATAAACTTCTAGATCTAGATTATCGACGACGATTGCGAAGTCATGACTAAATAACATTATTCATTGAAACACCACCGTATATATAAGTATACAAAGTTACTTAAAATTTGATTGAATAAATTAATAATATTCATAAATTTCATAAAGGTGATCTTATCGTAAGCAATCTTTTCTAGACAATCTAGAAATATTGATTGTATTTATTTTTATTTCTGTTTGTTTGTAATTGAACATGGACATTGAATATGGTAGTAAATGTTAAATTACAGAAACCTTATTTAAACAGTGTATCGATAATGTTAACAATAATTGTAAGTAAATGTTAGAGCACTAAAAATATATTAACAAATAGTATTTCACGCACTGTTTAATTATAATACTTTATTAAATAGAATTCTATATTCCATGTTGGTATAGAATCATTAGTTTATGAAGTATCTAGAACCCCTCATTATAGTTAGTAATAAAGTATTAATTAAAATAACCTCTTACAAAACATTCTCGTTTTCAAAACCTAGACATTCAACTTTTCAAATGAAGTCAAAGGTCATTTATACTGGGTACCTATTTAATTAGAAAAAATAAAAAAATATGCTAATTCAAGGCCTTGACTTGTGATTAACATTGCAGATACCGCTATCTAAAATGTCAACTAACATCCTTATAGAGTCATGGCTGTTTAATATGACAGGAATAATTATGTGAGATGAACAACCAAGTAGTCTAGGTAAACATATATAACAAAGCCGTAAAAACAACTATTGAAAAAATATCTCTTGTAGTTTTAGTAGGCAGCTTCGTTTGTTAAGTAAATTCTGATATGTGTTAATATGTCGGTCTGTTTTTATGTAATACCAACCGGTGTTATGTAAAAACCTGATCTCTGCTTATTCTGGTGGTTGAATGTGAAATGAGAACATTCGTGACGTTTTTTTATATGTAAAAAAATAAGTATAGAAATAGATTAGTTGCTTAGTGACTGGTAATATCATCGTATTATATTACGACTGTATTAATTACAATTATAATTGCTTTGATAATTTTGATGAATAAAATTTACCAAGATACAAGGACATTCTCGCTAATTCAACAAAATCCTTTACATTCAAATCAATTTTAAAGCATGAAGGAAAAAGACGGATGATAAGAGAATGGGTGAAAACCCTACTGGACTCTCAAAAAATAAATATATATAAATATAAATATATATAGGTATGTGGACATTTCACACAGCGCCATCTAGCCCCAAACTAAGGAAAGCTTGTACTATGGGAACCAGATAACTGATACAATACTTAGATACTTTTTGTTTGTAAATACATACATAGAATACAATATAACACCCAAATACAGAACAAACATCGATGTTCATCACACAATTGTTTGTCCTGGGTGGGAATCGAACCCACAACCTGCAGTTCAGAAGGTAGGGATACTACCAACTGAGCTAACGGGCCAGTCAATAATATACCTACTGACGAAAACCTTGCGTAGATCATATTTTAAAACTATACATTATAATACAAAGTTTGTAAGAATATAAATCCAGTAGGTTTAATAAGATCATTCTAGTTAATACAATCTTGGCGTTTCTTTAGGTGCACAATTCAAATGCCCAGCCAAGGATGGCCAGTACGAAGACGACAGGCAGTGTGATAAATTCTACGAGTGCACAGATGGCCAGGCCGTCACCAAACTTTGCCCCGACGGTCTCGTCTTCGACCCTACCATCAGGAAAATCAACAAGTGCGACCAGCCCTTCAATGTCGACTGCGGTGACAGGACTGAACTTCGTAAGTACATTTTAATTTATTAAGTTAGGGCTTTACCAATGATTTTTCGCACTAGGCTTGAAAAACACTTTAAAAGTAATTATTTCTTCAATATTTAACTCTTTTTTCCTTACCTAAATGACTTTGTATAAATTACCCTCGGCCCTACTGACTTGATTTAACGACTGTGTATGGCAACAGTACAATCTAAAACTCCTAACATCAATGGACTAATCGTTTTCCTACTCGTAATGGAAAAAACAAACTTTGTACAAAACATTGCAATCGATTTCATCATTACATTTATCGGCTTCTAGACCATTGCCAGTGCCAAAGCCTTTAATACAAAAAAGGCATAACTTATGATTGTTGCATTAAGTGACAGTGGTCGTGCAAGTAAAACGGTAGGCGCTCTAGAGGCCATTCGTAGTTCCTGTAAAGTGAAGGTATCCTTTGACCACTCGTGTTGACACACGTCGCTAACTTTCTAGGTCGTCCAGTAGCAGACACAATTACGGGCAAACACTATTTATAGCTTAGAAGTTATTCTATTACTCAGGTGTGGTACCTAGTAAACAATGTAGGTGATAGTAAAAATATCTGCGAAAAGGTTTTCACAGGCATACCTTAGGAAAGACGTGCAGATGCATGCCTATTATGGGGTTAATGATGATGACAAATTAAGAACCAATAAGGCATCGTTATTTCGAACATTCAATTCTCTAACTCATCGTTACGAAGAATATAATTACATTAATTTTTATCCTCACCCTAGCTATAACTGACCACGTTCTTAAAAAATTACGTCAGTGGTATTCCTTTGTTGTTATTTCACACAAAAATATCTGTATGTAAGGCAAGCTCGTTGTATGGAATGCATAGGCAGCCGCTCGTGACTGGATTTTTGAAAAGGTTTAAAGCTTGTGACACCAGTTACTATGCTGTTTAAAGTTGTGCATTTGGTATAGGAATAGTTTTGTTCGAATGTCAGATCGATCACCATACGTAGCAGGTATGATTAATTATTCTGTGTCAGTATTAAGGACCATTAGTGCAAACAAAAAGTGTGGATTGCCAGAATAAAAAAATACTAATTGTATTGTATAGATTAACTTTGGGATCTAGTACTAAAAATTAATTTCTATTGATGGTCTTGGCTAAATCCGTAAACCAACTCACATGGTCTCATGACCGATGATGTGTCAAAACGCACTAGGATTACAAAGTATAAAAAGACACTTAGTCTTGAGTTTCACGCTAGGCATAGTTTCTTCATGCTTGTGTAGGTTTACCTTCAAATATCTGCCGCATACAATCCAAACACCAAGCTATTTTAATGATTGAAAATGCGGATATGCTGCATTTCTTACATATAATTTTTTCGCGTCTTTTTTAATCAGGAAGGATAATCTTAACAATGTTACTGTATTTTTGTATTATTATAAATTACATTCCAACAATACAAGTCAAATATTTTAGTCAGTATTTACATTGATACTTAATGGCATATATAGATAACATAAAAAGTAGCTATAATAAATTGAAGATACATAGATCGTGAGCGGGCGCTGCTTGCGGGAGCTGGTCTGCTCGTGATGTATACACAAATAGAAATAAAGTCTTTCATATTTTCGATATTTAAATGTTACATAGTGTTCAAAATTATAAGAAAAAAGAAAAAATCCCTCCCGTTTTGATTTTGTTGAAACATAATTGCAACAAACTAATAAATAATAAATAAGTAGTATATTAAAAAAAGAGCATAGACCCAGGAGTCTGTGGTAAAGAACATTAAAAAAAATTGAAGTTATAATCCGTAGTTTATAATAATCGTGCACTTAGCGACACATTCTTGAAAAGATCATTGTTGTTTTTGCAAATGAAAAGAGGTATTTTTAGTGCCCTAATTAACATACAAACTACCACTCTATCAACCCATTGGTAGTTAATAACTCAAGGTTAATTCACCTATAACTTAAATTCCCCTGTCTTTATTTATAGTATGCTCTTTTAAAAGTCGCTCTCTCGATTATCATAAGCGGTTCACATTGGCTTCAAGTTTTTACAATACTCAGTCTTGAACTTTATGAAGATGCTACACTCCTTTTAAAAGGTTGGCCCTGAAAGATTGCATATTGGTATGCAGTCGCCACAATTATGTTGCAAAATAATTTTGCAATTATTATTCACGCGGCTAAGCCTGTTGCATAAAATTTGCTGTTACTATTTGTCGTAACTGATCATTAACCTTGAAATGTAAATAGGTTGAAGCTTTTTTGGTGAGATAATTATGATACGTTTAAGGATATAATTTGGTTACTTTTATATTTCTACTGACATTGATATTAACAAGTTCAAGTGACCATTTGAATTCACTGGATATGGATAAAATACTTTAACTAAGTTACCAAAACTGTGTATCCAATTATTTGATTATTATTATGAACCTTCCTTCATTTTCGTGGTGCTTTTCATTGTCGAAGCCATTGCCAGTCAATGTCTCAGTGTTTTAACAAATGTCATTTTATCCTACAGAGCCCCCCAAGCCGAGCCCCCAATGCCCGCGCCGCAACGGTTTCTTCGCCCACCCTGACCCCACCGTGTGCAACATCTTCATGAACTGCATCGAAGGCGAAGTCACCGAAGTCAAATGTACCGCTGGTCTTCACTTCGACGAATACTCCGGCACCTGTGTGTGGCCCGACACCGCTGCCAGACAGGGATGTGTTAACCAAGAAAGTAAGTATATCGCAGATTTTCATAATGTCCAATGTCAAACCAACGGTATTACTGATTCTGTAATTTTGTAAATTAAGGGAATTCTAGTATGAATAATTTCTAATTCTAATATGTAAATAGTTTTAAGTTTTAAATAAAAGATAGTCTCTTTTTAAAACTTATAACTGTTTAACTGGCCATATTAAGATGAATTTCCAAGCTGGCTATTGTGATCCAAATCAAAAATATAACAGTAACAATTTATTCTTACGATTGTCTTTATCAATTAAAAGGTCACTTCATCGTTATCACAGATAAAATCAGCCCTATCTTATGAGTAACCTTCGTTTTCAGAGAAGACCAAGGATGGTTTTGAGTGCCCGAAGGACCAAAAGGTTGACGCCAACGGTCAGATCGTCGCCCATCCCAAGTTCGCTCACCCCAATGACTGCCAGAGGTTCTACGTCTGCCTGAACGGTGTCGAGCCCAGAGACCTCGGCTGCCAAGTCGGAGAGGTCTACAACGAGGAGTCACAGAAATGTGACGCCCCTGAAAACGTGCGCGGATGGTGAGTATATCGTAAAACATCATATAAATTAAGCAGTAAAACTGAATGTGACTCTATATCCACGCAATTAAGTCTCAATAACCAGTGTTTCAGAAATAATGCCTCTTGATCCATGCCATTCATACCTATACTGCTAAGTATGGAGCTGAAACGTCATATCGTTTGAAATGTATCCATAATAGCTACTATAATTTTAACAACTTCATAGGCCAGCCAGTCCGCATATTGGGTTGTATACTCTTATTTTTTTATGTATCTAATATATATGTTTTGTATCCAATTAAAATAAATAAATTGTAGGGAAGAAAATGCTGGTCTTGTGCTTAAATCCAATCCGCGGTACTATAACTCTTCCAGGGTAACCTCTTACATCAGAAGTAAAACATGAACCGTACTTTTGTCTGATATTTTGTTACAGCTAAATCCGAATTCAGTCATTTAGCAACAGCATAGCTGCAAAGGTACCTGTAATTCCTAAAAATGTTAGCAACCACGGGGATGAACGTGCCTTCTAACTTACCGAATTAGATGCTCTCCCAACTAGGCAATGGTCCCATTCCGCAATAGCTACGAATATCTTTAAAGCTGTATTTTATGGCATAGCTGAATGGATACATATAAAAAGATCATTATTATTACTGAATAAGCTTAAAAGAATATCATAACCGTGATTATTGATTGTTTAATTTATTTCAGTGAGGACTGGTACAAGGATTCCGATGAAGCGGCGCCAGGACCCAAAGCGAGATCTTAAGCCCTAGTGATAATGTTCTATAGTTAAGCATTAAGACTTAATAAGTTAAATACATTATAAGTTATACAATATGTGTATTTTTATTGATCCCAAGAAGGCGTCGCAGTGTGATAAAAAGCATTTTGTCTTCGTGCATGTAGCGGTATGGGTACCTACACAATATCTACGAAAGCTAACATTTATTTTGTTTAGATATTTTATCAGCTATTAGGCTGTTTACAGAATCGAATAAATACTATCCACATGGTTTTAACTCTATAACTATAGCTTTTATTTACAAGAAAATCTTTAATACGAGTTAAATATTTATGTATGATAATTACACGTATGCTAGTAAAATTTATAAATTATATGGAACAGAACAAAAATTATAGTTATTAAAATTTCATTTAGTGTCTTTTTGTCCATTCAATCATAGAACTACAAGTAATTTTTCATACTGGTAATCTCTGGTTTGATTACCAATTTTGATCTTAAATTGTATGTGCCAATAGTGTTCCTAGCCCTACATAAAGTGTCAATCTTTTTTTTTGGCTTGAAGTTCCACTCTCCATATTTTCCTTTATAATAAATGAATTTACCCGCTTCAAGTAGAGTTAGTATATTAAGCAGCTATTATATAAAATTGAGTTTTGATGTATGTTGCATAATTATCCTAAATACCATTTTAATACCACAGGTCTTCCCAATTACGGGGGGTTACGTAGTTATTTAAATCTTCGAATCAGCATTGCGATTGAATGGAACAATACTGCCAAAATGTTAGGTACCGCTACCTTATCTACGGTTAACTCGACTGACTAGTATGCAAATCAAATATTTTTTACTGTAGGTTGAGTAGATAGTAGCTTTTAGTAGTAGTTAGTTAGTAGTAGTTAATAAAGACTTTAAAGAATAAAGGCGCAATGTCGGTAAAAATAAGTTATTCCCTTTCCACTACGACCAGCTTTGTCCCACTAGTAGGGAAAAAGTGAATATAAAAAAAGTATGACTTTTCTTCCCACTATAGAATATATTATTTGACATCGGAGAGAAAGGAATAATCGATATAATATATACTTTTTCTCCCCAATTCGGTAACAAAAAATGCTTCAGCCGATGTCGAACGATGACCAATACTAAAAATAATACGGTTTTCTAGTTTCAATTAAATCCCCAACATTTTTCTAATTATATCGTTTGTGAAGATTATTAGATCCATAGTTCCAACGACTTTGTAGAGAGGATATTTTTGCAGATGGCATTGAAGTGGATTGGTGTGCGCAAAAAATGTACACTGGATTTGAAAAAGAGTGAGTTGATGATGGTTTTTAACCATGATCACAGATATGTGAAATCAAACTAAGATTTGTTAAAACTTACACGAATTTTAAAATATAACCAGCAATAAAAAAACCTTACAATATGAGCGCTAAAACCATGTTTTTCATTTGTCTAGGGGAAAAATTTAAAACCCATTTTTGCCTAATTGAGCATCCCTTTACCTTACCCTTACAGGATCAAACCAAATCTGACAACGTGAGGTATATGTAGTACAGGGCTGTAGGGTAAACCAAAATCCGCCTCTCTGGCCAAATGATATAGTCCATACAGGCATACCCTCGAAATTTGTGATGTTTGAATGCTGGTTCCCGCAATTTTTACCCTTCATGGTTGTAAGAGCAAGTTCAAGTTGAAATAAATTCCAGAATGGAGTATGGAAAATCAATAATCTATTCTGTGCCAAAACGCTACAGGCATTAATGAATCCTAGTCAATATACATACGTAGGAAGACAAAGTTTTTGTTGTAATAAATTTTAATATAATATAAGTTAACTGTAAATGGGCTAAATCTGTATAATTTTTATATATATATATATATATATATTGCGGCATTATCAATAGAAGCTTTACAGCGTTCTACATGACTTTAAATGTATACAGTTATAGCTAAGTTTTCGTAGTGACATTTAGGATGCCAATACTTCATGTTTTTAAAAACGCCCTAGTGCGGGTTGTACAGAGAAAATGTATTTCTAAGCAAGAGTTTTATACTTGTGCATGATTTCTAAATCAGTATAGTATATACTGTACTGTACTGTAAGGCCATGTTTTACTGTTTTAATTTGTTGATAACTGAGTATAGCTGTAAGTAGTTATTAATATCTACAACTATACTCAGTTATCAAGACATAGGTACATACCTAATTTCTGTAGTTACACAATTATAATTGCCTATTCAAAATTAAGAGTTATTAACTACCCAATCGCGACGCGACGTAAGATCACGACGTGAAAGCGGCAAACAAAACAAGACGCACAAATTAAAACAATAAAACGTGGCCTTTCAAAAAGCTTTCTCTGAGTCAATAAATAAGCAACACGTGACCAAAATGCTAGTCTCTATTTAGCCCAAAGACTAAGCATTGCCATTCAACGGGGCAATGCCGCCAGCATTTTGGGCACGTTGCCTAGCGTAGATCTCCATTGTCAACATAACAAAGTTAAAAATTACTTAAAATTTGTATTGTTATGTTGGCATTTACAATTGTCAAGATGGTGACATTAACATTAAACAAAGCAAATCAAAGTTATACCGGCCCATAGATGAAGCTAAAAAAGTTTTACTTCAGTTGTGTGGTCTAAAGCACACTCGTTTATTTATTTATTTCAGACACGTAGGTATTTTTCATACCGCAACGCTAAATAATTCTACCTCTATGGATATTATTACAATAAAATACCCAGGCACAGAACAAACACCTATGGTCATCACACAATTGTTAGTCCTGGGTGGGAATCGAACCTACAACCCACAACTCAGAAAGCAAGGTTGCTACCAACTGAGCTATCGGGGTAGTCTTGGTCCAGTAGAGGCTTACTTATAATTATAGAACAAGAGACGCACTGTGGTTTTTAGTTTGATTTACCCCCTATTCCAAGAGAACTCTACCGGGATATAAGTACACCAAATATTCATTTTATTAGTATAAGCAATCTGTGTCCCAAATTTCATCCAAATCAGTTCAGCCGTTTTGAAGTAAAACTCACACATATGGCTGAACAAATACCGATATCGTTTGAAGATAACTTAGGCCATGGAAACAAACGATAGTTATGTATTGAAAAGTCATCCACACGACGTAACCGTGGGGTACTGTTGATAGTTGAAAACTACGAAAATTCTATGTAATATTTTAACTTTATGTAATAAACTGAGACATCACCAATGTTTAATTTTAATTAACATCAGAATCACCAATTTCTATTAAATAAAAAAACGTGTTTATGCGTTCACATTACACACATGCAATTGCATTACAGCACCGCATCAAATATTATTTGACGATACCCAACTATAAGATGCAGAAAGACGCAAAACCATAACTAACATTTTAAAACTGATCTAATAATTGCAAAACATATTATTTATATCAATTTACATTCATCTGCATATTATGATGTTTGAATTAATGTCTCACTTTATTACAAAAATCATTTCAATTATTATCAAAATGTATGGAAAGTAGCGAAGCTTTCACCACAGTTTGCCCAATTTTCACAGACACTTCTATAATATTATAGTAATCTGTATGGGCCCTTGCAACCGTCAACGTGCCGGCTATCTTAGAGCCGAAGGGTGTTTCACGTGATGATGGTAAGAGGCCTGACGGTATGACGTTAATCCCGTGGAGTCGTGGAAGGCCGCTAGTGTGGGATGCTACCTGCGTTTGTAACTCGCCCCCCCTGAGTAAAATACTCTTCTCCAAGCCGATAATACGAGTTCCCCTTCATATGGCCAAATGATCGTCTAGGAACCCTTACATCGCCATCCGTATAACCAATAGTTCTTTTTAGAGGTACGTTAGAGTTTAATAGATCTTAATAAATTGTGATTTCTTTATTATTTTTTTATCATTTATTCGTTATCGCCTACTCATACATAGATACTTACCTTAATCTGGAATAAACATAATAATAAACAATTATACTACATAACTAAGTATATACTGCATACACCATTCAAACCTCCTCTCTGTAATACACAGTTTTGTAATATAAATTAATTCAAACTTGAAATTGTAGAATGTAAACTGCCCTGTTGTTCATGCTAGGGGTTAAATGATCGAAGATCAGAGTCATAATTTTAAGGACATTTAGAACACTAGTAAGACAGAATATTTATAAAGGTGGTTAAGGGGCCCCCCCCCGAAGGGGAGGGAGGGACGCCCCCTCCATGTATAAAATACATGCCCGCGTCCGTCAAGTGCGATTCGTCCTTCATGCTTTATAACGCTCCACCCCATCAAAACCACCCCTAAAAATATATTTTTTCATTTTTTTATATATTTTTTTTATAATCATATAATAAAGATCTAATCAAAGATCCAAATTAAATCAATATTAGTAAATAATACAATATCTACTTCTTGTAACGGAAATAGATACCTTATAATATCATTCATGTAAATAAGGTCTCACGACCTGGCTTATAGCACTCCATCAAGGAATAACTATTAGATAAATGTGGACATTGCTCGACCACATGATAGCAAACCCAGCACAAACATAAAATGATTGTCGGGTAATTGTCGGAGAAGAAAGAATTGTAAGCAATATTGGTCGACCTCACTCCAAGTATATCCGATCCAGAGGCATGGCCCAAGGTTGATTAGATCAACAGCTAGGCTAGTGTATAAACTCCGTTACCTCCCCCTGAGTACGTATACAGCAGGGATCCATAGCTCGGAGATGAATAGCTAGACCTCCCTCTTTAGAGACAACTCGGGATCAAGAGCCAGTTCCAAGTATTACAGACGATTCTAAAAGATTGTTGGGTAATTGTCGGAGAAAAATGAAGAATTGTAAGCAATATTGGTCGACCTCACTCCAAGTATATCCGATCCAGAGGCATGGCCCAAGGTTGATTAGATCAACAGCTAGGCTAGTTATAAACTCCGTTACCTCCCCCTGAGTACGTATACAACAGGGATCCATAGCTCGGAGATGAATAACCAGACCTCCCTCTTTAGAGACAACTCGGGATCAAGAGCCAGTTCCAAGTATTACAGACGATTCTCTGCACATGTGCAGTCGTAGATCGATATAGAGAATGCAGTAGATATGTTCATATGCATGAACTAAGTTTGCTACAACATGGTAGATTTGTTGTCAAAATTAAAAGATGCAAGGTATTGAAACACATAGATTTGTGCTAAAGCCAGGCATCATTAACTTTTCTCTTTTTTTTTTAATAATCAATATGAATAATGAACAATGCCATTATGAATAAGAAAGTATAATATGGACTTAATTCGGATCCGATTAAGCCTAGAAAAACACATATATAGTTTTCAATCAAGATAAACAACAGGTTTACATCCGTCATTGATAGTTATTATCAATACGGGAATTGAACCCGTGACAACTCCATAGCGTCTTGAAAGGATCAAACATCCATTTCACAATATAGTCATAAATTTATGACAGGTAATATTAGCAATTACCGTAGCTGCCAATCTATAATTTATCTGAAGGAATCGAACCGTCAAACCACAGTATGCATAATCTATAATGCATATATATGCATAATCTATAATCGATATTCTGCAGGATTCGAACCCGCGACTACACTGATTAACAACACAACCACGGAAGATAGCTTCTCTATCTCCGAAAGTTGAGAAAACGTAATCTAGTGTCACGAGAGAGTCGAACTCCCAACTTCACAACATAAAATTTATGTTTGAAAAGAATTATCATAGATCATCAAGCATTAATGTAATTAAAGGAATCGAACCCTCATTTCATAATATCGAATACTGTTTATTAACTGTAGTAAATAAACAGCATTCCCTTGCTTGGGAGCTTGGGAGAACTGTCTGTAGTTTAACTTTTCACAGGATTCGAACCCGCAAACACCACTATGATTAACAACACAACCACGGAAGAAAGGTAGCCTTCTTTATTCCCGAAAATTGAGTAAAATAATAATCAAGTGTTGCGAGAGAATCGAACTCCCTATAAACAGTATAAACAACATAAAATTATATTTGGTAAAAGAATTGCCATACAATGTCAAGCAATTATTTATTTGAAGGAATTGAACCTTCATTCCACAGTATTCTTATCCTGTAATAGTCAAACGAAATTTAGTGATCTCACTCGAAGGTTGAGAGTCACACCCGTTATGTATACTTCTCACAGGACTCGAACCCGCGAGTTCCACTCGGTTCAACGACACAACCACAGATGATAGGTAACACAATTTCTGGTTAACCTATAAGCCACCAACTCCACTTCAATCATTTAATTAAGCAACATTATATATGTATATACATATATCTACGACTTCTAAGACCTAGGTAAATAATAAAAGTGAAATTGTTACAACAGTTTATTTAAAAAATATCTCTGATTTTACTGGTTTTACCGAGACAACCTAATTCTAAGGTTTTGAATGATATTTATTTTAGACCATGCCAAAACACTAGAATCTTATATGAACCTTCTTACCTCCTAACGTACCTTTTTACACATAACCTCACTTCAGGATTTTTGAACAAGAAAGTAATCTATCTTTCAAGTC
Source organism: Ennomos fuscantarius (assembly GCA_905220475.3). Taxonomy (NCBI): domain Eukaryota; kingdom Metazoa; phylum Arthropoda; class Insecta; order Lepidoptera; family Geometridae; genus Ennomos; species Ennomos fuscantarius. Next base: position 4,290,274 of record HG992026.1, on the reverse strand, counting down.
AACTGAAGTTACCACCGTGGATTATATGAGTATTAACACGTCTTGTACTACATAAAATAGCAATCGCACAGCATTAAAATTACGTACAAAATATAAAAGAGCAAATATTAGTAAATACATATTGTAGCGTATAGTTACTTTATCCTTGTTTTATAGTTAGATTCCCTTGACGACCCTACAATAGCAACCGATCGGCCGCTATTTTGTATCATTATATTTAGCCGAGAATTTCAGTGTATGAAACAATTATTCCAATTTTACAACTACCTGATAGGTAGAGAGTATTTAGATAACATGAAATGTTTATGAAGATAATCTAAGATTTCCCTATATTATTGAATTTTATTACCATTTGAAATATTTCTATGAGAATTTTGATGTAACTTAGCTTTACCACGAACTCGCCTAAATGGTATTCGTTTATTCTTAATTAGAATTCTATCGACAACATCTTATAAAAATCCGCTCATTAATGATTTAATGAATTCATTCCATACACCTAGCAATCAACAGAACTCATACTTGATCTAGACTTTCAATCCTTCACACTCGTCCCTTAATCTAGTTCCTCCTGACACTTTTCATAATAGCAATTCAGCCGCCATTATACATGAGCATCTCACACAAGATTTTTAGAGTTGCCGTTTTCTTTTCTGATCCAAATATCTCAACACTTACCGAATAATTTCCAGACACATTTGTACACAATTTATCAGAAAAATCACCGTAATCTAGCAATGTAATCACAATTAGGAACCCTACCTAGGTATAATCTAAATCACGGGGAAAAACGCAAAATAAAATATTGTCTCACAGTTAGTAAGCCGTAAAACAAAACACTGCTAGCACACTCAAAAGTAAAAGAATATCATTATACGTGTAATTCGCCTAAACCCTCATACATTTCGAAAAACAAGTAACGAATTAACCTCTAACTACTCACGTACCGCCGCGCCGTGCTGATTTAAATTACACACAAGCACTCACTCTAAAAAAGCCCTCGATTTTTCCTTTTTTCCACGTTTCGTACCGTTCCCCGACTGACGCGCACCTCTTCTCCTTTCACTTGTTTTTTTTTTCTCTCTTTTTTTTTTTGTCAAAATAAAAACTCCTTGATTATTCCCGCGCTTAGCTTATTACGTAGTTAACTTTTGTTTTATTACAGCGCCATGTATGTCTTACCTATTAAACCTTTTTAACCTTAGTCGATCTTATTGAATTTTACGGAATGATGCAAGTGCTGTTAGACACCAACGCTAGATGGCGTTAAACTGAAAACTAGTACGTAATCCAAAACTCATCTCAACGAGTGATTTAGTTACACGTTGACGAAGGTGCCTTCCCACGTCATCAATACGGCTCGGGCGGCATGTGCAGCGGCAGAAGCTGCAGAAAACCGCATAAAGAGGAAATATGAATCCATAGGTGAGGGTTACATATTTGTTCCATTTAGGGTTGAAACAATGAGTCCCTAAGGCCCGCAGGCGCTGTTTCTTGTCAAGGAACTTTCCAGACGCCTGGTTGAGCTAACGCACGACTGCTGGCATACCTCGGCCAACGAATTAGCCTAGCTATTCAACGAAGGAATGTTGCCAGCTTTTTGGGTAGGCTTCCCGCAGAAGGTGGTCTAAACTCTGTGTTTTATTTATGACCCCCTTTTTACCTACAATATTACTTTTTATTCAATTATTGTTTATTTGAAGTTCTTATACATAATTGAGTTTTTCAGTTCTACTATGTTATGATTAAAAAATAATAATAATGGTTTATTAAAAAAAAGGTTTATTTTGGCAATAATTATGTGTAGAAAAGACATTAATAGTAATATGTATTATAGTTAGTATTATTATAGTTATAAGATAATAAATATATAAATAAATAAATATAAAATATATATACATATAAATATTTAAATTAATTTATTCCCTGGGTCCGTGGGGTCAGGGATTATCGCGTTTTCAAAGTTTATCAGAGCGCCACGATGCAACGCGTGACTAGTGAGATTTAAAATTAGCTGTAAGATATTTTAATTATTACTTGTTATCTGTATTCCTTTTTGGCAACTTAATAAGACGTAATGACGAAGATAAAGTTATATAGATCATCTTTTAACGTAATTTATCTTTAAGTGGTTGAAGCGGTAACCCGATAAAAGTCGCTTGACTGACAGCTAACGAAGATATAAAGTTACCGACAATTGAAGGGTTGAGAATAAAAAAGGGTCAAATTGACAGTTTCGAGAAAATTTACTTTAAGCTTCAACGGCGTCATTTTAATGTAGAGTGCTTACTTATAAGGTAATAGAAAAGTTTTATGTGAGTTTCAGTTGCTTGAAATGAAAGGTTTTAATTCTATTTTAAAATACCAAATATAGTACTAATTCATACAATTACTGTAATAATACAATATAATAAAATAAATATAATAATGTTTTTATGCAAAGCAAACTGTATTCCTGTGTCAGATAAACAGTTTTTAGACTCAAAATCTCGAGATTTAAACCTCATTTCGGTATTTTGAGAATGGATTATTGTTGATAATTTTAATGCTGAATCCAACGATACCCATATGTCATTATGTAAAAAAAATCAGTTAAACTCATTTTGTTCTCACCCCTTCAATTATGAAGGTAATCAGTTTTAAAATGTGAGCAGGAAATCACATTACGAGTTTTTCAGGTATACCTATGTAAGCTGGATTTATTTTTGGAATTCTATGAAAACCTTTTGCAGGCGAAACATAACTGTTTACATAAATTACGTTGTTTCTTTGAAATTGTCATATAAAAAAGTTAAATAAAACTGTGTGGTTTTAATTTATTAGGAAGGTTGTATTGTGGTTTTTATTTTAATGGAGGGTCATATTGTGGTCCTAATTAAGATCCCAGCCTGATGGGAAGTGGTCATCGTAATCCATTGGAGGCGTTAGTCGCGCGTTAGTCGCACGTTAGTAACATTAGACGTGGCGCTAATGCCTCAAATACATTTCATCATTATAATTAAAGATCACGACTATTTTTAAAAGCTTAAATCAATTAGACACGATTCAAATTCAAATGAGATGTCGGGTATAATATCATAGTAGGAACACATATGAAAGTATGATTGATGTGTTACTACAGAAGAGAAAGGATGCCTCTACCTACACGAGAGCATATACCTACGCACACGAATTAATTATAGGGTGTGTTTTTTAATTTATTTATTAATAATGTTTAGATATAGTTTATTTATGTATTACGTAAAATATTATTTATTCTGCGATAGTACAATACAACTAGTGAAAATCATTTAGATGTAGATAGTTTTAATAATTATTTTTCTTTAACACGGCAAATTGCCTTTATTTTCTAAATACTACAATGATTTAATAACTAATACTAAAAACTACCTTTTTTGGCTTTTTTTGTAGTAGTAGTAGTACTACTACTACAAAAAAAAAACATTTGGACTATATACTGGCCGCGATGACCTATAGAATATTATAATTTATTATATATTATATTATAATTTAATAATTTGACTAAATAAATAAAATCATTATAGATTATTTGGTAGTGTTTGGTGAGATTATAAGTTGAAGATGAATAATACATGGAAGAGGATTTGTTTTCAAAAATTTGTTTCTGCTAATTAATTTTGAACTCTAAATACAATTATTAAAATTGACGATTTTATTGGTAATAAAAAAAAATAATTAAAAAAAGTTAATATGTACCAATTTAACTTTTTTTAATTAGGTGTCGTTCTTTTCATTACTTAACGGGAACGATTCAGTAGTGGGGAGTTATAGTTACTTACGAATTTACTTTGTCAATTATGTAATTCAATATTCTGTGATTATACTTATTTTGTGAATGATCGACTTCAATATCTTAAAGTTTTCTTTAATTGCATTCAGATCAATCTCGTATAGGTAATTATTTTTATAAAGGCAAGCTTTTGAACTGGTTTAGCCATTATTGAATTCTTAAATACACCGTTCTGAAGGAATAAATTCATTTAACATTCAACCTCGATCGACCTTGATGCCGCGGGTTTGATTCCCAGTTGACAGGACAAGTACTTAAAATAGCAAAAAAGTGCAAATACTTATATATATATTTGGGTGGCTCCACAGCTATAGTCTTCATAGTTATTGGGTCCCTAAATACAGAGAAGATAGGGTTCAGGATCTACGAGACGAAATCTCAATGTAAACCTTTCATCAGTATTTCGTCATAGTGTTTTAGTTTTACCCAACCCAAGCCTTTCAGTTTCAAGAGTAAAAGGTGTACAGTCACTAATATTTTTAACAATAAGCTTCTATTGTCTTAGACTTGCATCATGGACCAATATTAAGCACTTACATGTTGTAACACTAATGTCATGCATGAATATGACAATGTTAAGTTGCCATTACCTACATCATTACGCCGTGGATCCATATCGCAACGTATTTTTTGATAATGCTTTCGATTCATAAAATACTTGTCAAGAATTCTCACAGTGACAAGGTTGTTCAGAGTTGGTTCATGTTTTTCTATATTATACGTATAGTCGATAAGTAGGCGAGATCGTGAACTCACGCAACGCCGGGTCCCGGTCTAGTGTTGTGCCTAGACCAGTTTGCAGGCATTTTGTTGCCTAACATTTATTTGTCACATTGCTTCATATTTTATCAGAACTTTCGTTACAGCTAGGCTTGTTTATAAACAGCTACTTTGCCATGCAAATATTATCTGTGGGAGATGTATTTGGATACTGTATTAAAAATTAATTAAATAAACAATAATTATTCATTAGATAGATAGATCAACACTTTATTGTACACCGTAAAAAAAAACAATTTACAAAAAGAAAAACGTACATAATAAACTAGTACTAGTACAACAGGCGGTCTTATCGCTTAGAGCGATCTCTTCCAGACAACCTTTGAATTTATAATTAATATATATATATTTATATTATTATTAATATACATTAATATAAGTAATTATAATAATTTAATTAATTTAAATTTTAAAAAATGTACAGCTCAAAAATTGGCTGGATCGCTTTTGAACGATTAAATAAATAGATGAAATAAAATAAATATATTGGTTCATAAATTCATAAATTTTGTTTTTTTTTGCCTGGAATTTACCTCAAAATATCCTAATAAAACAGAATCACTTTCGTGTCGAGTGAAATAGGAAAGTTAAATTGGTTAAAATCTTTATATATGCGGATATGTTATCGCATTTTTTTATCATCTATGGCTCGATTTTGAGGCAAGCCTTTCTTATGCATCAACTGTCGCAAATCTACGAAAACGTACATTAATGCACATCTGTACTAAAGCTTATTAAAATACAACTTAGCTAAACAACACTTTCCCCGGGTTCAAGTATGCGTTTGTTAAATTCGACTCAAGTTGTTAGACCAAATACTGAACGTTCATTGGTTGCTGTTGATCATCGGCTGTCTCAACCAATGAGCGTACAGTATTTTTCATGTTGACTTGACACGAGTTAGAGAAACACACGAAATCGAAGGCTAGGAAGTTAAGTGCAAACTTAGAAGCTGTCAAACTTTAGTGCAGACGGGGATAAGCCTGTCATTGCTAATATAAGCCCAACCCATGTATATAAAAACTAGGAACGTTAAAGAATGCCAGAAATGTCTCGCGAAACCTTCAAATTTAATATCCGTTATTGGTTTATTCAATACTAGCTGCGCCCCGCAGCTTCACCCATGGATAAAAAGTATTTTAATTTTTTTTTTTTTTTTTTTTTTTTTTTTTTTTTTTTTATGTTAAGGAATGACGTGACGAGCTAGCCGTTCGCCTGATGTTAAACGACACGGCTGCCCATATCAGCTGCAGTGTCACTCGAAACTCTAAAGTATAGAGGTTCGCGTGACACTGCACTGCGCACGTCATCCAGAGACATCAGCACAATCTAGTAATAAGATTACTAAACTGTGAGATCAGATCATAAAGTCTCATTTGCCCAGTAATTTCACTAGCTACAGTGCCCTTCAAACCGGAACACAGCAGTGCTTGCGCACTACTGCTTGGCGGCAGAATAACTGGCAAAGCGGTGGTACCTACCTAGACGAACTTTGCAATAAAGTCCTACCACCTAGTAAAGTGTATAAGCTATCTTGGTATCGAATTTCATCCAAATCCATTCAACCGTTTGAGCGGGAAGGAGTAACAAACATACACACATACAAACTTTCGCCTTTATAATATTAGTGTGATTGGGATTGGAATAATCTGCTATAATTACTACTTATGCTCGTTATCTACAGAGAAAACAAGTTTGAGTGCCATGAAATTGACCATGGGGGCACGAGGCTGTCCGGGTTCAGACCTCGATATGTATATGTAAGTATGTGTTATAGTTGTTTATGCATCGACAATTTTTCTTGGTAATTTTACACTCACTTGTTACAGTGTATTCTGTAAAGTAGAGTGCGATTTAAGTAGTATTTTGTAGTACTTGATAAATTTATTTGTATTTTCGTTTTTTTGTTACTTCTACTAAAATTAATACTTAATTTTTAAATGACATTATAAAGTACTTATAATAATAACTTATTATTGGAAGTATTCTATTCTACAATTAATATGTAAGCTATTCTATTACTAGGTGGTAGGACATTTCTGCAAAGTTCGTCTAGGTAGGTACCACCGCTTTGCCAGTTATTCTGCTGCCAAGCAGTAGTGTGCAAGCACAATTGTGTTTAGGTTTGAAGGGTACTGTAGCTAGTGAAATTAATGGGCAATTGAGACTTTATGATCTGATCTCACAGTCGAGTAATCTTATTACCAGACTGAGCTGATGTTTCAGGATGATGTGCGCAGTGCAGTGTCACGTGAAAATATATTTTAGTATCGAATTACACTGTTCTGATATGGGCGGCCGTGTCGCTTCACATCAGGTGAACGACTAGCTCGTCACATCAACCATTAAAATAAAAAAAACCGTAATGTGTGTGTGTGTGTGTGTAATGTGTAACGTAGTGTTTTTTTCTAGCAGTAGGTAGAAAAAAAAACTATTATATTATAGACTACTCTATACATATAACTAAAATATATTCCCGTTCTTAAATTTATTTTGCTAATATGTGGATTTAACTGTATAAAATATAATCTACCTATTTATGCATTTTATACGTGTGCAACTACCATCTTTCATACATATACCATTATTTTCAATTTAATTGCACTTATGCAATTGAATATCTAATAACTTTCATTCTTGACATTACAATAAAAACTCTGTTTACCATACATAATATAAAAAGTAAACAATTTATGACCACACACGAGTTTGTTACGACTTAAAAGTGTTTTATTATGTACTTTCTCAAAATATTACCCATAGATTAACAATTTGTCTCTCAAAACACCGATTTAACTTTCTCTTTTACATAGTTTACATTTTTAGTGACACTAAACAGCAATGTGTGTATATCTTTCACAATTACCATGAAATTAATGACAGCAATCACATTTGTCGAACAAGGTGTAATAAAGCTGCGCTTGCGCCGGCTACAACAGCCGCTGCTCCGGCAATACGTAGCAACCTTCGGAAGGAACCGCACGTACTTCTAGCTTAACACAATATTCAATAATTTTAATAAAATTCAAAAATGGAAAGAATACTTCTCGTTTTGGGATTGGCCGTCTGCGGATTGGGTAAGTTTTAAACATATTGTTGCAATATTTCGCATTTGTAAGTCATATTTCCAATTGAGATCGAGAGTAAAGTTTTCGTATTCTTGTCAATGCTTACTTTAATATTGTCAACTTGTTTTGGTATTGATTTTGTTAGGAGTGCCTTTGTGGAATTTGCCTGGTTGTTCCATATTCACTTCGTATTGAGAAATTTCTTCCTTTATCAATAATTGTCGTTGTGTTGTGTTAATTATTTTCAGTTTCTTTGTGTGTTTCATCTAGCGTTAATTAATGATGAATGATTTCACCTCTATATAATTATCTATTCCCGTAGAAATATTATTATTTTATTATACCACTAGCAGCGCCCCGCGGTTTCACGCGCGTCGTGAAAATTTTGTAACTTTCTTATTTTTTTCGGATAACATTCTCCAAACAAAAAAAAATTGCAAAAATGTTCCGTCCGCTCACGCGTAATACGATAAAAAAAGAAGTAGATTCATTTATATATATATATAGAACATCATAGTTACGACCAAACTGTACTCGTTACAAAATTAGATTAAAATTGACGCCCCTAAAAAGTTAGTCCAATTATCTTATTGTACATAACGTTATCTATCAAACTCCTATTGTTCCAACATCTATTCGTTGGCATCCATCATGACTTTGTCCTCCTTTCACCCTTTCAAACATAGTAACAGCTGCTATAAATGCATTGTGTTATTAAATTAATCCTACAGATGCAATTGCTTTTCTTATTATGTTTGATTAATCCTTACATATTATAATGTTCATGATCTATTTTTAATTGTAGAGTTTAGTTTATGGCTACGATAGAATTTAGCTAGCGTTAATTATATGACTTCGAATAATTATTGTATTTCACTGTAAATAAATCGTCAATTCTAGCGTCTAAAATGTTGACGCAAAAGTTTGTTAAATTAACTGTTAATAGCCGGAAAAAGTAGGAAAACAAAAGATTGCGCCCATTTCTAAAATGATAGCTAATCTACTTTAAGGTTTGGCCCAAGTTACTCCCAGTAAGGCAGTGAAAACCACTCGATACTTCTATGAAGTTTTGGAGTGAAGTGAACAAGACAAGTTTTTCAACCTTGAGCCGTTTTACTGATTCCTTACACTTCTGGTTCACGAACATAACTACAAATACCCAGTAATCAGGTGAAATGTAACAATATATAATGTGTAATCGACTTCCAAAGTAAAAATAATCCAACATTTTTTTTTACCAAATCGACCAAATAAAAAGTTAGCCAAATCAGCGTTTATCCTTTAAACTAGTAATTTCAGTTAATTCTAGTTCTTTACACATGGTATAATGTAAAAGTTTGTTTTAAGGCTAACCTGGTTATCAAAGCGCAAATGTGACTGAACAAATTATGATGATAGTTCATTAGTAGTAGTAGTAAGTTAGTAGAGATGCTTTAAATTCTTGAACAACACTTATAATACCTACTTTTAATCACAGAAATATCTCGAGAAATAATTGTGTTTAATCCGTGAGTAGAATTACGGGGTGAAGCTAATATAAAATAAACAACGATATCGTAGTTTATTTTGTGCTAACTATTAGTTTTGCCATCGAAACTTTGAAAACAGTCAAACTCTATATTAATATCCCTTATTAACCCCTCATATATGCACCACGAGCAATCATGTTTTCCTTTAGCGTTTTCCTTTAGCATTTTTCTTTTAATGCATTTTTCATTACGACAACAGGAAATAACGTGAAGGCAGACCGTAAATACAAATAAATTATTATTAATAAAAATTGTTGGGCAAACCCATAAATACTTAAAAGTTGTTGGGCAAAGAAATTTTGTTGAAACGCTGTCGGTGAATGTGGTATTTGTATTGGAGGTCAAGAACTTTACGGTTCTTGAGCCAAGTAGACTGTTTTTTTTGTCAATTTAGTTGAGCTTAATAAAAACCCCTTTTATTTCAATCGAACACTCCGCAGGCTATATCCATTGAACGTGAGCAGTAGCATATGCGACTTTCAATAAACTACCGCAATCTGGTTAAACCCCACTCGGCCCTGCACTGACTTTCCAAGTTATATGCGGAATTTGGCTTGTTATTATAAGAAAACATCGTAAGGACGTTAAAGTAGAACAAAATTCAAAAACACGTGTCAGGTACCAACTCACATTTGGCAGCATAATGGGTTATGACTTACACTTTTTCTATTAAGGGAAAGGCCTGAATCCCAGCAGTAGGAATACAACTAATGTTTTTTGCTTATCAAAATTTTGGGAGAAATCGGAATAAGTACACCAAAATATCGACTATATACTCGTATATAAGCCAAAAGTGATTGACTGACTGACTGACTGACATAGTGATCTATCAACGCACAGTCCAAACCGATGGATCTTACGATGGATCGGGCTGAAATTTAGCATGCAGGTAGATGTTATGACGTAGGCATCCGCTAAGAAAGGGTTTTTCGAAAGTCCACCCTTAAGAGGGTGAAATAGGTGGTTGCATTAATTTCCCATAAGCCACGCTGCGGGCCAAGCCGCGGGCAGAAGCTCGTTGACTATATATTACTAACAATTAATTAACAGTTTGCGATTTTCCCGTCACCCTATATAAAATCATCAGTTTTGTTATTTATAATAATTCTCCATTGTTTTTCACCCATTGACTGGCCTGATAGCTTATTTAATAGTTGCTCTGCCTTATTCACTGTATGCAGTGGGTGCGATTCCCACCCAGGACTAACATTTGTGTGATGAACATAGGTGTTTGTTCTGTGTCTAAGTTACAAACAAAAAGTATACCCAAGTAGTAGTACAAGTAGTACAGTGCTTCTTCGATTCAACTACCGGACTACTAGACGCTCGGCTAAGCGCCATCCTTTCGTGGTCGAAATACCACCCATTCGTACCAAGCGATTTGATTCCACGTTCTTAATTAGAACGGCTAAGGAATGGAATGCCCTGCCAGCGTCTGTGTTTCCGGCGAAATATAACCCGGGCGTGTTCAAGAGAAGAGTGAATAGGTATTTACTTGGCTAGCATGCTACACCTTCGATCACATCGTCACTTCCCATCAGGTGAGAGCGCGGTCAAATGCTAGACAAGTTTGAAGTAAAAAAAAAGTGCTTTGCTTTTGTATTTTGTATTAGTCTTCACCATCATATACGTAACAAATTATGGATCTTTGTATTATTTACTTTGTGGTTGTGATAAGTCTACAATGGAACTAGTTCAGCTACATAAATTATCTATTATATGAACGTACGTACCTAGCATGTTGGGTACGTACGTTCCGGTAGTGGGCTAGTTTACAGTCTAGAATTTCTTGTAGTACGTAGTGTAGTGTAATAGTACATAGATAGATAGATAAAAAATGCTAAAATTGCACAAACAACAAAAGTAGGTACATAGGCGAACTTAATGCTAGAGAGCATTATCTTCCAGTTAACCTGAGTGTAACGTGGAAATTTTTGTGGGGCTGTGCAACGCAACTTAAATATAGATAAATAGTTTTTAGTAGTAGTTGTTATTATTGTAGTTAATTTACAGAAAAAAGGTACTTTTCGCGTTTAAAAAACCTATTTGTATTCATGCAATGAAACAATACATTATTCGTATTGTTTAATTACACATTGTAGGTAATCTAGGTATGTGTCAAATTCACTATTGCTTAACGGCTATCTAGGTAAAATTCGCACTGATTTATAAGCGTGTACAGAACTAGATTATTAACCTTGGGTTCAGGTTAAGCCACTTTCTTACGTGTTGGTTTAAATACTTAAGTGGTATGTAGATACGTAACAATTAATTAAAGCATGATTTGCGTACGCAGTCAATTATTCTAAGACTATTATTAAACCTGCACAGGTTTGAAATACTTCGATATTCGTAAAGTTGCTAGGTGGTAGGCCTTTACTGCAAAGTTCGTCTAGGTAGGTACCACCGCTTTGCCAGTTATTCTGCCGCCAAGCAGTAGTGCGCAAGCACTGCTGTGTTCCGGTTTGAAGGAGCTGTAGCTAGTGAAAATACTGGGCAAATGAGACTTTATGATATGTTCTGACAGTTTAGTAATCTTATTACTAGATTGTGCTGATGTCTCTGGATGACGTGCGCAGTGTAGTGTCACGCGAAGCTCTATACTTTAGAGTTCCGAGTGACACTGCAGCTGATATGGGCAGCCGTGTCGTTTCACATCAGGCGAACGGTTAGCTCGTCACGTCATTCCTTAACATAAAAAAAAATATTCGTAGGGTTGATAAAATACTACAAACTTAGTACAAACCTGGCCTGATAGCTTAGTTGGAAGTAGCTCTGCCATCTGAACTGTAGGTTGTGGGGTTCCCACCTAGGACAAACATTTGTGTGATGAACATAGGTATTTGTTCTGTGTTATATCGTATTCTATGTATGTATTTACAAACAAAAAGTATCCAAGCATTCTATCAGTTGTCTGATTCCCATAGTACAAGCTTTGCTTAGTTTGGGACTAGATGGCTCTGTGTAAAATGACCACAATTATAAAAAAGTAATATCAATGACGCAGTTTTCATGCAACTCATAACGTGCATACTCTATGCTCATAATTATTTGAATAGACATAGTTCTTATATTTATGTAGGCTCCTCTTGCAACCTTGAATGAGATGGGTAGTGCTTAAAAAATGTAAAAGCCTAAAGGCTTTACATTCGAGAGCCTTCACATTCGAGCCTCTAATGTAAACATTAGCTTTTACGACTTTTTGGTATGGTGTAATTAAAAAGTCGGCGTGTAGCAGACTTTTCAACATAATAACCACACTAACAGAATTTTCAGTTTCAGGCCAAGATTTCAAATGTCCCGAGAAGAGCGGCTTCTACGCCGACCCGTACCAGTGTGACCTCTATTACAAATGCAGCAAAGGTCAGTATTGAACACGTTATATTGTAAAGGTCGTCTTACTGAGAATGTGTCGTAAAACTTGCATGCACATTCATTGCAAGCAGTAATGGGTGAACTGGTGGGAATGCGGAGTGTTATAGCTTAGGACCTTTTTGGTAATTCGGAGACGAGATCTTTTTGGTTTACCTACATAACGTTTAAATAATGGAATTGGGGGTTTTGGCGGGAACGCGAAAAAAATTGCGTCACCGCATTGTATTATTTTCCAAAACTTGTGTTATTTTCAGTGTTAGTGCATAAAATTGGTGGTATTCTATTCGTTAAGTGCTGGATTACAGGCGTGAGAGTTGGAAAATGGTATAATGATGATGAAACGTTTCTTTTCGTGTTGTTTCCAAAACTCCATAGAAGCTTCAAGTAAAGTTGCCATCAATTTACTAGGAGTATGACTTTGACTAGACTATGACTTGACTTGATGACTTCGACTATGACTTGACACACACTTGCGTGAAATATCATTAACTTGATAAATTATCAATTACTTGACACTACACTACTGCTAAATACACAAAAGTGTAGAGACAAAACATTAAAAAAAAAAAAAATAATGGAATTCAAACTTGTAGGTAAGAGAAAGATATAAAAGCGTTCATGTTTAAACTAAGAAAACATATTTTCGTAGTAAATTTATGACGTCATTAGATAGCCGTTTGCGCGTCACAACGGATTAAAATAATGATCAGTAGTACTAACCTATTTTAACAGCGAATTCCACGTCGCCATTTTGTGTCATTACTATGTTACAATTTCTTAGGAAACTGCGCTATTAATGCGGCAAATAGAGTGTGAAAATTCCCAACGTTTCAAAGTGTGTAGTCGAACGTTACGTACAGCCTGTGTCGTACTGGCAACACATGACCGCACAGCCTTGATTGACTTAGCAACGTAGATAAAATCTCGAAATAAGTACTAAGCAGTGTTTTAGAAAAACTGTAACTTTTAAGTTGGTAGGACTTTTCCGATAAAAGTTCGTTTAGGTAGATGCCACAACTTTGCTAGTTAATTAGTTCTGCTGCCAAGCAGTAGTACACTATGTTCCCGTTTGAAGGGCACTGTACTTAATGAAACTATTGGGCACTTGATAATTTATGATTAACTGGGCGATCATTTAACTGGATTGCAACCAAAAAAACTCAAATATGTATGGATTTAACAGTTTCAATACGCAGTTTATGTGCATAGTTACTATGCAGATTTTTTCAGTAGCATTGCAATCAATGTTCCGTGATCCCCTGGGGGTTCCTGATCTCATAGTCGAGTAAACTTATTACCAGACTGTGCTGATGTCTCAGGATGATGTGTTCCGTTATGGGCGGCCGTGTCGCTTAACTTTAGGTGAACGACTAGCTCGTCACATCATTCATTAACATTAAAAAAGTTTGAACAATCAATAAAATAATACGGGTCCCGTAGGTAGTTTCTTAATACTCACTTTACAGTCATCACCCATTGAAGTCGACAAATAGACAGGACGGAAATAACGTCACCGTACCCTGCCATATAGGTACTGCCACAGTAGTAACGCACAGTTCTAATACTTTGTAATACGGCAGTGTTTTGGGCTATAGTAAAGCTGGATTTAAATTAATTATTAATGTTTATTATTGAGACTTAATGATCTAATCTCACAGTCGAGTAATATTATTACCAGACTGTGCGCTTTGCCAGTTATTCTGCCGCCAAGCAGTAGTGCGCAAGCACTGCTGTGTTCTGGTTTGAAGGGCACTGTAGCTAGTGAAATTACTAGGCAAATGAGACTTTATGATATGTTCTCACAGTTTAGTAATCTTATTACTAGACTGTGCCGATGTCTCAGGATGATGTGCGCAGTGTAGTGTCACGCGAAACTTTGTATTTTGGAGTTCCGAGTGACACTGTTCTGTTATGGGCAGCCATGTCGCTTAACATCAGGTGAACGACTAGCTCGTCACAACATTGACTATCATAAAAAAAAATTGGATTTAAAAGGAGTTATGGTGAAATTATTACAGTTTCGCGATCAAGGTAATTAACTGAAGGGCAAAAACCGTACAAATTCTTTAAAATTAATTATTTATTTCTTAACAAGAAACAAAAATGCTATATATATATATACTTCAAGATGATCGTAATGATAGATAAAAATAATGGTTAACCTTAACACAGTAATTTGATTATTTCCTAATTAAAAAAATGTGCGGTGGGTATTTACTTTATAAAGCCTTTTAACTAATCATTGAATGCATTTATGTTAATGGTTCTATAGTTATTTGGCATAAATATATCTAATAATAATAATAAATTATAAAATAAGTGTTCATTATGAGATTTATAATAATGAACAGAAAACGTACTGACTATTTGACTACTTAACATGTTTACTGTTAAGTTTAATTTTAATAAATTTTGTGTACAAATCGTAGCAGGTAAAAGGAAGAGGTTATAAATAATTCATGTATTCATGTATTTCTTTCTTTCTTTTCTTTCTTTCATCAATGCCATGCACTAAAATTGTGAAGGATACTAAATTCATTTCATGAGCATTATAATAATTATGCATTTTTACGAAGATTTTGTTGGTAATGATAATGATCTCTAAATGTTGGAATGTTTACCATTTCTTACTGAAATCCAGAAAAAACTTTGCATTAAAAATAAGTGGTCCATAACAAAAGAATAGAGTAGTTCTTTTGAAGTATGTGCCTATACAAAATCGTCAGCTACAACAATGAAGATTTCGCAAACAGTAACTTCACGTAAGAAATTTCCACGTCATAAATACAAGTGTCCATTTGGTTTTCAGGCAAATCTGAAGCAAAGCTGTGTCCAGATGGTCTAGTTTTCGCGGATGAAAACCCCAACAAAGAGCTCTGTGACATTCCCACTAACGTCGACTGTGGTGACAGAAAAGAATTGCGTAAGTATATGAATAATGGTCATAAAGGAAAAAATTCAATGGTTAATAGTTGGTCTCAGTAGTGGAACCAACATTTGTGCTTTCATCTTAATTAGTTTAGTAGTTTTGACAATTTTCCAGAGAACAAACGAGTAAAACATTAATAATAATCAATTTTACTGCATTTTATAGTCCATAACACAAAAGAGATTTTTCCCATGACAAAAGTTCCTTACGTAGACCTAGATCCAGCTTGCCTAGCGTGTCATCATCTAAGACCGCAACGTTACAACATTGGGGAAAAGTTATGGTTACATTATAATAGTTAGGAACGCCCTGACTGAGTTATAGGTAGGCTGGAACATTTGAATTGTGTATATATTGACCATCAGATTTTAATAGGTAGTTCAATACTTAGTTATAGCATTTAACGTGTCATTAAAGCTCACTCACAGCTCAGACTACGGAACTTGATCAGAACTTACAAGACGTATTTTATGAAGGGGCCTGCCTCTAAAGGGCTTTCTTTAATGTTGAAAATTGCAGATCGTAATTTGATGTGAAACTGGGTCTGCGCTTGAAAAATAAATATATTTAACTGGTTATTTCCTAGAACACCAGTCTGGCAATATAATTTAAAAAATTGATAATTATGAGTTTTATCTGTTTTATTTTCTATTTAAACGTTGCAGTGGTGCTAAGACCGCGCCTACTTTTTTTGCTACTCTTTATTTGCGTTTGTTGTAAACTATCTGTGTACAAAAAATTATACAAATCAGATCATGACTATTTTGGTGTACTGTATTAGACAGTTTCACTTTTATATAAATAGGAATACGGAATTGAAAATTCTTTGTAGTTTTTTATACATATAATGAAATTTAACATTCATAGTAACGTAGTGTACAAAATTTCCTTGATATTCCATAACGTCGTAAAACTGTTTATATTTGTTTGCAGAGGAACCGAATCCAACCAAAGACTGTCCTCGCCAAAATGGATATTACAAGCACCCTGATCCACAGGTAATATTGCGAAATAAGCCCGTTGGGCATGTGGTCCCAGCGTTGTGAGAATAGGACCACCTCATCTCTTCCCGTACGTGCTGTAAGATGTAGCTAAGGGAATATATAGAGAATGGGCAGCAGTATACTCCTCGGTACATTAAAACCAAGCCACTTGCCAAGCGTGCGTTCAAAGTGTCGTTTTGTGGGAGAGGCTTGTGTTCAGCAGTTGACGTCTTCCAGCTATTTTTATTTTTATTTTATTAATTTTTAGGAGAAACAAACAGTACAATATACAACTTAATAAATTAATTTTACCAACACTTAAACCAATAAAGTTTCTACATATTTGATGTGAAACCCGTTTAAGTTATCCGATATTAAACACATCCCTATAGGTTCGTTAATACAGGTTATCAAACGAACCTTGCATGTCCCAAAATAACTTGAGTATGTTTAAATTGTTTTTTTTTTTTGTCGCTCATTTTTACACTAAGCTGTGCAAGCGATCGTTAAATTTTTGTTATTTATTGGCTGTTGAATTTTGGTATTTTTTTTATAAATTAACTTTTTAGTTTTCTGAGGTCATCCACGTTTACTGGTGTATAGTAGGTATATCAATAGACATAAAAAACCAGAAAAGGTGATTATGTAATACAGCTACATTTGTACGCATTGCCTTTTTTGATTTTAATACTGCCTAATTTATTTAAAAATAATTGTCATCAGTTTACTTAAGCACACATGTTATTCAAGTTTTTAATACACGATACTTTTATGATCTCTCAAATTTTATACTTATAATAAGATACCTAAATTTAATTTAGATTAACATAACCGGAATAAAATGATATATATTTGCAGCACGAATTTATATCTCTCATTAAAGGTGGCAAAGTTCTGCTTGAATTTTATTTAAAGCGTACGCATTCAAACGTGAGAAGAAAGAGACTCATGCAGAGAGAGAAAGATAGAGAGAGTGAGTCACTTTTTAGGAAGTCGACGCATCCAAGAGGAATATTTTTGCTTTTAGAATAAAGTATAGCAATAACTAATAACAAGACGTGTATGTACTACGATTATCTTCTAAAATTAAGTCTTAATCAGATAAACACTAGCAGCCATATTAATAAACACGAACTAGCTTTAGACTAGTTACACCATCTTTTGTCTCTTTCGATCCAGGTCGTCCATCAGCTGAAGTAACTAATCCGAGACTAATACCCGTTTAATAAGGTTGTAGGTGGTAGGACTTTGTTGCAAAGTTCGTCTAGGTAGGTACCACCGCTTTGCCAGTTATTCTGCTGCCAAGCAGTAGTGTGCAAGCACTATTGTGTTCTGGTTTGAAGGGCACTGCATCTAGTGAAATTACTGGGCAATTGAGACTTTATGATCTGATCTCACAGTCGAGTAATCTTATTAGCAGACTGTGCTGATGTCTCAGGATGATGTGCGCAGTGCAGTGTGGCGCGAAACTATATGCTTTAGAGTTCCGAGTGACATTGTGCTGTTATGGGCAGTCGTAGCGCTTAACATCAGATGAAAGACTAGCTCATCACATCATCCATTATCATAAAAAAAAACACTTTCTTGATTTCTACAATTTCCGATTGCAGGCCTGTGACAAGTTCTACTTCTGCTCTGAAGGCATCCCTAATGAGCACTCATGCCCTCCCGGCCTGTACTTCGACGAGGAAACATCTAACTGCGACTGGAAAGACGCTGTCAACAGGCAATGTGACAAAATTACTAAGGGTAAGTTAGATAAATCGTTTTCACTTTTTTAATTAGTTACTGCTGCCATAATAATAAAATAATCATAATGCTGAAGGCGAGAAGGGATAAGATAAAGGTTTGAGTTTACTAGAATGTCTGTGTATTTCTCGCAATAAACATAACTGATGTATATACATATATATTAGTATTCACATATATAAAAAAAAGCTTTGAATAGATTCCTGGGAATGAAAATTAAAACAACTACGTAACGAAGTAA
The DNA here is from genome assembly GCA_905220475.3 of Ennomos fuscantarius. NCBI lineage: Eukaryota > Metazoa > Arthropoda > Insecta > Lepidoptera > Geometridae > Ennomos > Ennomos fuscantarius. The sequence continues at coordinate 4,271,809 of HG992026.1, read as the reverse complement.
AATTATGTAGGAACTTACTTAATAATTTAAAAATGCCTAGTTAATAAGATTACTACTTTGCATTAAGATTTTTGTAGTTTCAATGCATAGTTTTTGACAGCTTCTGTGGCGTGGTGGTTGAGCAGGTTGCCTCATAGCCCTGAGGCGGTGGGTTCAATTCCCGCGGCAGGACAAATATTTGTGCACAGAAAAAAAGCGCAAATACTTGTTCTGAGTCTGGGTTTTATGGGACCATGGTCTTTGTAGTTCCCGGGTCCCTGGACACAGGGAATCCTAGTTGGAGTCCAGGATCTATATGTGATCGTTTGATGCTATTATTATTATTATTATAGTTGTAAGTATCTTCTACTTTAGTAAATGTTGAGACAAACTGGCGTGGGCATACGAGTTAGTATGGCAGGTGCCTGCGGTAGCGCGCAGTGGCTGGCCCGTCATAGGCACTGGAGTAGCCAGCGCCAGTTTGTATGTACCCGAATAGTACCTCTACGTTGCAATGCAATACTTCCATTAAAGTTAACTTTTCCCAGAAGAGTACACTGACGTGCCATTCTCTGAATAGCAAACATGTATTCAATCTGAATACTAAAGTATTTATTACCATGTTCAAAGGAATACGTAGACTATAAAATAATAGTCCTATCGCGTTTTATATAACATCCAGGAAAAAATCGCTCTTTGCATACAAATGAAATAACACTTTCTTCTTTGTGTTAATTTACTTCGTGCTAAGAGTGTTGATGTTGGTTAACCTTATTTTTAGCATAAAAATTGTAGATACGTTTCTGAATTGAGAATTTAAGTGAATTACTTAAGATGGTTAAGGAATACTAAACCCTAGTATGACCATTCGTAAGACTTAACTACAGGTAGATTTACTGAAATCAGTTACGCGATTGGGCGGTGTGAAATTCTAGGAAATCTTCAGAATCTAGGGTAATAATAATAATAACGCTCAACGATCACATACATAGATTCTGGATCGTAACTAGAATTCCCTGTGTCTAGTGACCCAGGAACTACGAGGATCATGGTCCCACAATACCAAACAAGTATTTGCGCTTTTTTTCTGTACACAAATACTTGTCCTGCCGTGGGATTCGATCCCACTGCCTCCAGGCTATGAGCCGACCTGCTCAACCATCACACCACAGAGGCTGTCAATGGTAATGGACGCCCATTGTGTTAAACATCATTTAAAGCGTTGTTAAATTGGTAATTTTAATTTTTTTCTTTGCCTTACATACATTTATTTTCTCCAGATATCCTAGACGACGGCTTCTCTTGCCCCGACGGCGAGGTGATGGGCCCCAATGGACGCGCCCTTCCGCACCCCACCTTCCCTCACCCTGAGGACTGCCAAAAGTTCTACATCTGCCGCAATGGAGTCCAGCCGCAGAAGGGAAGCTGCCCACTTGGCAAGGTCTATAATGAAGACACCTTCATGTGCGACAAACCTGAAAAAGTTCCTGGATGGTAAGAGAATTTGACGTTGCTTTTTTTATTGTTTGATAGGCTTTCGTTTGACCACTATCGCACCTTATACTTTTACACTTATAACACTTATACTTTTTACAAAGTATAATATTAGTGTACTGGTTATCTATATAATCCCTGTTATTGCCTAGTGCATCAACTTATCGGTATAAATGGATAGTAAAAACGACTTTCGATGTCTGGCAAAAAGTTCAAAATCGCGTCAGAATCCCTCGATGATTAGCGAGGCTGATACGCTGAAAGATTTTGAGCAAAATGGTATAACGTGCCCAATTTAAAAAACGGTACTGAAAAAAACGTTTAGCGTGTTGTTTTGTCACTTTTAACATTGTGCCTAAATTGTAGTGGGAGTGAGATGACAATAGAAATGTCCGTCCTTTTCAGATATTTTCTTCCATGGAATAAATAGTAACACGCATTAATTGTGTTTCAGTGAAAACTTCTACGAAGGCCAGTCGTTTGAGAAGAACAAAGTACCCAAGAAAGCGTGAGCAGTGTCATAACTATTAGGATATTACTACATTTAGCGTTTATATTTATTTAAGAACTAATAAATAAATTTAATTTAATGTGAGTTTGGATTTTCATTGACTGATTTTGAGTTTAAGAGTCTTTCTAAGAGAACCCAGCCGCAATATTTAATTGTTGATACCTAACAATGATTATTATTAGTGATATAAATCGTAAATTAAACTCTATCAGCCTTATTAATAAACAAGAACTAGCTTTAGATTAGTTACACCATCTTTTGTCTCTTTCAATCCAGCTAAATGTTCCAGTAGCAAAAAAAGGACAAAAGACTATAACTAATCCGAGACTAATACCCGTTTATTAATAAGGCTTGTATTATAATATCGTTGTCAACTGTTCCTTATGTACGATCATGAACGACAGAACTTTACAAAACAAAGGAGTTCAATTGTGGTGATGATAAAGATGATGATGACCGACTGCTATTTGGTGCATTATCTGTAAGATATTGAATTGGTCATAAAATATTGCTATTGAAATTCATTGAAGAACCTTGATTAATTAAATCGTATTGAAAAGCGTTGAAATCTCTTATTAATTAACCCATAGACGCTGAGATAAATCAGCTACTTTTATTAAAACGTAGATAGGTACATTCGGGAAAGATGATAGGTAAATAAATAAATAAAAAATAATATATATTTTTGGACATTTTTATACAGCGCCATCTAGCGCCAAAATAAGAATAGCTTATACTATAGGCACCGGATAACTGATACAATACTTAGATACTATTTGTTTCTAAATACATACATAGTATACAATATATAACACCCAGAAACAGAACAAACATCGAGGTTCATCACACAAATGCTGGTCTTGGATGGGAATCGAACCCACAACCTACAGTTCAGATGTGTTACTACCAACTAAGCTATCAGCCCAGTCAATAATAATAGGTCTTTACCTATGAAATTGCCGTATTGCAGTACAGACTTTTTCAAACAAAAAAAAGTTTTGATTGGCTATGAATTCTAAATTCAAATTAATTTTGTTTTAAAAATATGACATTCTATTTACAATATAAGTCTTTTGTTTATTGATTAGCGTTGTATTTTCATTACATTTCAACATTTTTCCTCATAATGGATACTTTGAAATTTCGTGTAATTATGGAATATGAGTTCTGTCGTGGCACCAACGCGGCACAAACGACACGTAACATCAACGACGTTTACGGAGAGAACTGTACAAACGAACGTACAAACCGTTATTGGTTTGCTCGGTTCCGTTCTGGGAATTTTGACTTGAAAAATGAACCTCGTGGTCGTCCGGAAACTTTGGTCAACAATGATGAATTAAAGGCGATTGTGGAAGCTGATGAATCTCAATCTACAGCTGAGCTGGCAGCAGCTTTTGATGTTAGCATCAAAACAATATTGGTCCATTTGCGACAGATTGGCAAGATAAAAAAGCTTGATAGATGGGTGCCCCACGAACTTAACGATCGCCAGCGCAACGTACGCGTCGAGACTTGCCTTGCGCTGCTTAACAGGCACAGAAATGAAGGAATTTTGAACCGAATTGTTACGTGCGACGAAAAATGGATTGTTTTTGACAATCGAAAGCGCTCAGCAAGTTGGTTAGATCCTGGTTCGGTACCAAAGCAATGTGCAAAACGAAAAATGACCCCTAGAAAGGTGATGGTCACAGTTTGGTGGTCTAGTGCTGGTGTGATTCATCATAGCTTTTTACAAAACGGCGAGAGCATTACTGCAGATGTGTACATTGAAGAACTGACCACAATGATGGCGAAACTCGCACGTCTGCAACCAGCTTTGGTCAATCGGTCGTCTCCACTGCTACTTCACGACAACGCGCGACCCCATACTGCACAACAGACCGTCTCTAAGCTGCATGAGTTGGGTTTGGAAGCTCTCCCTCATCCGCCATACTCACCAGATCTTGCGCCTACCGACTATTACTTTTTCCAAAATTTGGACAACTTTTAGCGGGAAAAAAATTCAATTCCCGAGAGGCAGTACAAAACGCCTTTGAAGAGTTTGTTGTCTCCCGTCCTGCTGATTTTTTCAAGAAGGGCATCCATAAACTGCCACAGCGTTGGCAAATATGCATTGATTGCAGGGGTGATTACTTTGAATAAAAGAAATAAATAAGTTCGAAAAAAAAATACTTTAACTTTTTTCAAACAAAACGGCAATTTCATAGGTAAAGACCTAATAATAGGTCTTTACCTATGAAATTGCCGAATTGCAGTACAGACTTTTTCAAACAAAAAAAAGTTTTGATTGGCCATGAATTCTAAATTCAAATTAATTTTGTTTTAAAAATATGACATTCTATTTACAATATAAGTCTTTTGTTTATTGATTAGCGTTGTATTTTCATTAAATTTCAACATTTTTCCTCATAATGGATACTTTGAAATTTCGTGTAATTATGGAATATCAGTTCCGTCGTAGCACCAACGCGGCACAGACGACACGTAACATCAACGACGTTTACGGAGAGAACTGTACAAACGAACGTACAGCCCGTTATTGGTTTGCTCGGTTCCGTTCTGGGAATTTTGACTTGAAAAATGAACCTCGTGGTCGTCCGGAAACTTTGGTCAACAATGATGAATTAAAGCCGATTGTGGAAGCTGATGAATCTCAATCTACAGCTGAGCTGGCAGCAGCTTTTGATGTTAGCATCAAAACAATATTGGTCCATTTGCGACAGATTGGCAAGATAAAAAAGCTTGATAGATGGGTGCCCCACGAACTTAACGATCGCCAGCGCAACGTACGCGTCGAGACTTGCCTTGCGCTGCTTAACAGGCACAGAAATGAAGGAATTTTGAACCGAATTGTTACGTGCGACGAAAAATGGATTCTTTTTGACAATCGAAAGCGCTCAGCAAGTTGGTTAGATCCTGGTTCGGTACCAAAGCAATGTGCAAAACGAAAAATGACCCCTAGAAAGGTGATGGTCACAGTTTGGTGGTCTAGTGCTGGTGTGATTCATCATAGCTTTTTACAAAACGCAGATGTGTACATTGAAGAACTGACCACAATGATGGCGAAACTCGCACGTCTCCAACCAGCTTTGGTCAATCGGTCGTCTCCACTGCTACTTCACGACAACGCGCGACCCCATACTGCACAACAGACCGTCTCTAAGCTGCATGAGTTGGGTTTGGAAGCTCTCCCTCATCCGCCCTACTCACCAGATCTTGCGCCTACCGACTATTACTTTTTTCAAAATTTGGACAACTTTTTAGCGGGAAAAAAATTCAATTCCCGAGAGGCAGTACAAAACGCCTTTGAAGAGTTTGTTGTCTCCCGTCCTGCTGATTTTTTCAAGAAGGGCATCCATAAACTGCCACAGCGTTGGCAAAGATGCATTGATTGCAGGGGTGATTACTTTGAATAAAAGAAATAAGTAAGTTCGAAAAAAAAATACTTTAACTTTTTTCAAACAAAACGGCAATTTCATAGGTAAAGACCTAATATATCTATCAGATAAGATAGACCCCATTCTGTTGGTCTGTCTGAGGGTTAAGTGCGTACTTAAGAGTTGTAAATAATAGTGTAGACGGGCATTGATCTCACCCCCAATTTATAATAAAAATATAATAAAGTTTAATCTGATGATGATATAAATGAATAAATAATAATAGGTCTTTACCTATGAAATTGCCGTATTGCAGTACAGACTTTTTCAAACAAAAAAAAGTTTTGATTGGCCTTGAATTCTAAATTCAAATTAATTTTGTTTTAAAAATATGACATTCTTTTTACAATATAAGTGTTTTGTTTATTGATTAGCGTTGTATTTTCATTACATTTCAACATTTTTCCTCATAATGGATACTTTGAAATTTCGTGTAATTATGGAATATGAGTTCCGTCGTGGCACCAACGCGGCACAAATGACACGTAACATCAACGACGTTTACGGAGAGAACTGTACAAACGAACGTACAACCCGTTATTGGTTTGCTCGGTTCCGTTCTGGGAATTTTGACTTGAAAAATGAACCTCGTGGTCGTCCGGAAACTTTGGTCAACAATGATGAATTAAAGGCGATTGTGGAAGCTGATGAATCTCAATCTACAGCTGAGCTGGCAGCAGCTTTTTATGTTAGCATCAAAACAATATTGGTCCATTTGCGACAGATTGCCAAGATAAAAAAGCTTGATAGATGGGTGCCCCACGAACTTAACGATCGCCAGCGCAACGTACGTGTCGAGACTTGCCTTGCGCTGCTTAACAGGCACAGAAATGAAGGAATTTTGAACCGAATTGTTACGTGCGACGAAAACTGGATTTTTTTGACAATCGAAAGCGCTCAGCAAGTTGGTTAGATCCTGGTTCGGTACCAAAGGAATGTGCAAAACGAAAAATGACCCCTAGAAAGGTGATGGTCACAGTTTGGTGGTCTAGTGCTGGTGTGATTCATCATAGCTTTTAACAAAACAGCGAGAGCATTACTGCAGATGTGTACATTGAAGAACTGACCACAATGATGGCGAAACTCGCACGTCTGCAACCAGCTTTGGTCAATCGGTCGTCTCCACTGCTACTTCACGACAACGCGCGACCCCATACTGCACAACAGACCGTCTCTAAGCTGCATGAGTTGGGTTTGGAAGCTCTCCCTCATCCGCCATACTCACCAGATCTTGCGCCTACCGACTATTACTTTTTCCAAAATTTGGACAACTTTTTAGCGGGAAAAAAATTCAATTCCCTAGAGGCAGTACAAAACGCCTTTGAAGAGTTTGTTGTCTCCCGTCCTGCTGATTTTTTCAAGAAGGGCATCCATAAACTGCCACATCGTTGGCAAAGATGCATTGATTGCAGGGGTGATTACTTTGAATAAAAGAAATAAGTTCGAAAAAAAAATACTTTAACTTTTTTCAAACAAAACGGCAATTTCATATGTAAAGACCTAATATTTGTGGACATTTCACACAGCGCCCTCAAGCCCCAAACTAAGCAAAGCTTGTACTATGGGAACCAGATAACTGATATTTATATACTTTTTCTTTTGTAAATACATTCATAGAATACAATATAACACCCAGACACCAAACAAACACCTATGTTCATCACTCAAATGTTTGTCCTGGGTGGGAATCGAACCCTCAACCTACAGCTTAGAAGGCAGAGTTACTACCAACTGAGCTATCGGGTCAGTCCGATGATGATGTATGTTTATAGTTCTAAAGTTTTTTGATAATCAGTATGATTATTGTTTTGTGTGTATTATGTTTTGATACTTTCCATCCAAAGGTTGTCTGGAAGAGATCGCTATTAGCGATAAGACCGTCCATTGGTTGCACTAGTATGTAAGATTTAATCATTCCTGTATTGTATGAATTTCGTTGGTGAGACACTAAAGAGTTATCTATATATCTATCTATGATTCCGACTCATGTATAGTTAAACCCATAATTATTTATGGGTACCTATAATTAGTATTGATTGCAACTAAAATTTTAATATATATTTATTTATATATAAATCGCCATCCATATATTACTGCGTTATTCCTTTCCGTGCAATGTTATCTGAAAGAGATCGCTCTGAGTGATAAGACCGCCCATTGTTACACTTAGGTTAGTTAGTTTTTTAGTTATTGAAGATGTGGCGTTTCAATAAAGAGTTTATCTATCTATCCATCTATTTAGATTTAGACAGATCTGTCTAAATCTAAATAGATGGAAGTTAGTTAGTCCTATACTGGGTTAGTTAAAAATTTAGAAAGAAAGTGTTGTTTAAATTTAGAAATTCATTCCAATAAGTTGATAATGTTTTGTCTTTTTCAAGTTCAATAACACTACAAAATAGAATTGAAGGGGTGAGAACAAAAAGGGTTTAACTGATTTTTTTTCACAATACTATTTACAGTAATTGTATGAGTTAGTACCATATTTAATATTTTAAAATAGAATTAATACATTTTCAAGCAACTGAAACCTACATAAACCTTTTCTATTACCTTACAAGCACTACATTAAAATGAAGCCGTTGAAGTTTAAAGTAAATTTTTTCGAAACTATCAATTTGACAGTTAAACCCTTTTTATTATCAACCCTTCAATTTATTTGCTAGGTTTAATTAGCTTACTAGGTCGTTACTATACGTATGCCACTGACAGAGTAGATTGCAAGTTGTTGCAAATTATAATTGTGCCTAGCTATATTGCGCAAGCGCACCCGCTGTTGCCATTGATGTAAGAAAGCCGGAATAACCACTGTTAAAATGAACAAACAGCCATGTGTCGGCACCAATCATGAAGGTTTCAAAGGCGTAATAAAATGCAATGACAATGACAATACATCGGCAAAATGTTCATTATTCTTACACACTAAAAGTGGGTTTTGTTGGTCTGTTGGATTTTCTTTGAACGGCTAATGCTTTTAGTGTCTACAGACCTTTACAGCGTCACCGGGTGGGAGGGTAGGCAAAAGTGGGAGAGCCAACTAGCTCAAGGGCACTCCTAGGGTGCGAGCCTCGGCTTTGGCCGTTGCCGGGATAAGAGGATCGGGAGACTACGTCCACTGGAAGAGTGGACCCTATTGAAAGTCGCGACCGTTCTAGCTAACCTACGGGGGGTACGTCGACCTCGCCGGCGGGGTCGGTGTCTGATTGTGTTACGCTGGTATCCTATACCGGTGCCGAAAGCAGTATCTGAGCCAGATGAACTAGACTGGTCCGGTGATCCTAGTACAGCCGATACTATAGCTACCATAGGATCATCACATAACAATGCTTTACCCTACAGCAATAAAAAACACTATGATTATCATTTGTTTTCAAGAAGTCTAGTCCAAGTAAAACGAAATATTTCTTAGGGAAGTTGTTAGACATCCACTCCTTCCATTCTTTGTAGTTCCAAGTTACTCTCGGTATGGTTTTGCGACACCGCTTCAAGACAACAAGTAAATGGGCTTGATAAAAGATAGCATCAAGATTTTGCGCCAATTCATACGTGAACTGATACAACACAAATCAGTCACGAAATGCGCAACACGTTGTTTTGGAAGCGATTAACGTGACGAGCTAGTCGTTCGCCTGGTGTTAAGCGTCACGGCTATAATAGATTACAGTGCCGCTCGGAACTGTAAATTATAATTTCGCGTGACACTGCACTGCGCACGTCATCCAAAACATCACACAGTTTAGATTTACAGACTGTCATTTTAGATCATAAAGTCTCATTTGTATGCACACTACAGCTATGCGGCAAAATAACTGGCAAAGCGGTGGTACCTACCTAGACGTACCCACCTACAGTATTTGTACAGTATTTAGTATTTATACATCATTTTTAGTTTTTTATATAAAATATATTATTTTATAATATTATAGGAACTTTCATGAGTAGTACTCATAACTACAACTAAGTCAGCGCTGAGCCGCCACCGCCGCCGCCGCCGTGCGTAGGTACTCCTTGAGAATAGGTATCTATATTGCCCGAACACTGGTCGAGTTATTCAACTATATTTCGTGAGTGTTAGCCATAATTGTAGTTACATTATTTGAAATACTTGACAGAAATAGTTCTTCAAGAAAAATATACCAACCAAGATAGTTCCCCTAATAAATTCCCAATAGATCCTACCTAACGAATTCCATTTTTAGTAGTAGTTGGTATTATTGTACTAGTTAGTTTAGAGAATAAATTAAAGGCACGTAAAAATTCAGATTCGAATATGTGAACAAAGGTATTCTTCTATAGCTCTCATACTTCCTGTTGATTTCTAAATACAGTGATTCTCAGTAAAGATAACATTAAGCTTGGAATATCAAATTCAAAAAAATATTAACGTGAGAATTATTTTAGTAGTTTTCAAGCACAAATTGCAGCGTTTCAAAAGTAAATAAAGACTAACCTGTCTGAGTGGTGTGCTGTGTGTGGCGTGCTTATAAAAAAATATCGTAATATTAAAGTTGGATTTTGATACAACTAAAATGAAATAAAAACCATAATCAAGCTTCACATTACTATAATATACACATAGTTTACTGCTGAACACTTGGTCACAGATAAGATAATAGTTACTTATTGGTTTACGAAATACGTAGTTCTTGTTATTTATTTACCATTTTAACCATTCAATCCGTTAAACCGCAAAGGAAACGCGGTGCAGGCAACTTTCTAAAGATATTATGAATGTAAAGGACATACTTAAAATGCATTCGATTTGTACATAATTAATAGTTGGGCGTAGGAACACGCTAAATAAATAATTGATAGAGTTGATTTGGTTTGCTAGAATATCTAAATATAATAGGTCTTTACCTATGAAATTGCCGTATTGCAGAACAGACTTTTTCAAACAAAAAAAAGTTTCGATTGGCTATGAATTCTAAATTCAAATTAATTTTGTTTTAAAAATATGACATTCTATTTACAATATAAGTCTTTTGTTTATTGATTAGCGTTGTATTTTCATTACATTTCAACATTTTTCCTCATAATGGATACTTTGAAATTTCGTGTATTTATGGAATATGAGTTCCGTCGTGGCACCAACGCGGCACAAACACCACGTAACATCAACGACGTTTACGGAGATAACTGTACAAACGAACGTACAACCCGTTATTGGTTTGCTCGGTTCCGTTCTGAGAATTTTGACTTGAAAAATGAACCTCGTGGTCGTTCGGAAACTTTGGTCAACAATGATGAATTAAAGGCGATTGTGGAAGCTGATGAATCTCAATCTACAGCTGAGCTGGCAGCAGCTTTTGATGTTAGCATCAAAACAATATTGGTCCATTTGCGACAGATTGGCAAGATAAAAAAGCTTGATAGATGGGTGCCCCACGAACTTAACGATCGCCAGCGCGACGTACGCGTCGAGACTTGCCTTGCGCTGCTTAACAGGCACAGAAATGAAGGAATTTTGAACCGAATTGTTACGTGCGACGAAAAATGAATTCTTTTTGACAATCGAAAGCGCTCAGCAAGTTGGTTAGATCCTGGTTCGGTACCAAAGCAATGTGCAAAACGAAAAATGACCCCTAGAAAGGTGATGGTCACAGTTTGGTGGTCTAGTGCTGATGTGATTCATCATAGCTTTTTACAAAACGGCAAGAGCATTACTGCAGATGTGTACATTGAAGAACTGACCACAATGATGGCGAAACTCGCACGTCTGCAACCAGCTTTGGTCAATCGGTCGTCTCCACTGCTACTTCACGACAACGCGCGACCCCATACTGCACAACAGACCGTCTCTAAGCTGCATGAGTTGGGTTTGGAAGCTCTCCCTCATCCGCCATACTCACCAGATCTTGCGCCTACCGACTATTACTTTTTTCAAAATTTGGACAACTTTTTAGCGGGAAAAAAATTCAATTCCCGAGAGGCAGTACAAAACGCCTTTGAAGAGTTTGTTTTCTCCCATCCTGCTGATTTTTTCAAGAAGGGCATCCATAAACTGCCACAGCGTTGGCAAAGATGCATTGATTGCAGGGGTGATTACTTTGAATAAAAGAATTAAATAAGTTCGAAAAAAAAATACTTTAACTTTTTTCAAACAAAACGGCAATTTCATAGGTAAAGACCTATATATAACTCAAAGGTGACTGACTGATTGACTGACTCACATAGTGACCTATCATCGCACAACCCAAACCACTGAACGGATCGGGCTGCAATTTGGCATGCAGGTAGATGTTATGACGTAGGCATCCGCTAAGAAGGGATTTTTCGAAATTCCATCCTTAAGAGGGTAAAATGGGTGGTTGAATTATTTTCCCATATGCCACGCCGCGGGCAAAGCTGCGGGCAGAAGCTCGTTTGAATATAAGACAGAATATAGGTCACTCAGGATATAGGAGTAGCTGTGAGATAGTGCTATTTCAAAGACAAAGACACAAGGAAAACATGACGAGCTAGTCGTTCGCTTGATGTTAAACGACATGGTAGGCAGCCATGTATCAGTTGCAGTATCGCTTGGAACTCGAAAGTACAGAGTTTCACGTGACACTGCACTGCGCACGTCATCCTGAGAGACCACTGCACTGCACAGTGCAGCGGTTGTACCTACCTAGACGAACTTTGCAGAAAAAACCTACCACCTAGTATTTGGTATATTTTCGTCATAGAGCGGATTCTACAATTCTAGTATGATCGTTTCGATTTGTTGCCTGCCGCTTGACTAAGGTCCTACCTTCTAAACTGTAGGTTGTGGGTTCGATCCCCACCCAGGACTGACATTTGTGTGATAAACATCGGACTTTGTTCAGTGTCTGGGTGTTATATTGTATTCTATGTATGTATTTACAACAAAAAGTATCTATTAAAAATAAATTTACTTAAATTTATTAACGTGTTGTATCAGTTATCTGGTTCCCATAGTACAAGCTTTGCTTAGTTTGGGGCTAGATATGCGAAATGTCTACACACATTTATTTATTTTTATTTAGGCCTCAAAAATCAATATAATTATAACCATCTGATATTTTAAAATGCTTTTTATTAACATATAAATGTTAGATCTCACTTCAGCAGATCAATATAATGATAATTCACTATGTTTTAGAAAAACAGAAATGTATTTGTTTACATAACAGTTCATTGACAAGATTTTATTTTTGGGTTCCGATGTATTTTCAGAAAGACTGCCCTAGCTTGACTGGCCCGATAGCTCAGTTGGTAGTAGCCCTGCCTTCTGAACTGTGGGTTGTGGGTTCGATTCCCACTAAGGACAAACATTTGTGTGATGAACATATGTGTGTGGGCAGAAACGGGTTGTGGGTAGGTTGCAACCTATATAACAATAGGCCTTCAGCATGTCCACACCGCGCCGTGTCTGGAACAAGAATGATCGTAGTACACCAATCGATCCCTTTATATAGTCAGACAGGTAGGGGCGCCATGACAGTTGCCGGTGCTGCCACTGTAATAAATTTAATGCCACCACAGGGTAAATTACGGTGCTCGATCGCTGCCCGCTGCACATAGAGTTTACATTTACAACAGGACGTTGCCGCCGTCACGGCCATACTGACGTGCGTACGTCCTCGTACGCTTAGCTTCACTTTGTACCTGGTGAGGGACATGAGTATCAGTGTTATTGCTCGTTCATCCTGACAATTAAATTGAGTTAAACTTGAAGTGAAGGTCAAAAGATCAGTTTTCAATTTGATTAGTCAAAAGTATTTTAACCTTCCACTCATCGTCAGGGTTAACCCTTCAGGACCATTAGTATACCTTCATTTATAAAAAATGAACCGGATAGTGCTAACCGGATAGATATCCCTTTAACACCCAAAAATCATAATTACTACTTTTTTTTATGGACCAATTCGTGCTAGGCCGGATAGATATTCCTTTAGCAACCTACATTTTTTGTGGACCAAATAGTGCTAGACCGGATAGATATCCTTTTAGCAATCTACATTTTTTATGAACCAATTAGTGCTAGACCGGAAAGATATCCCTTTAGCAACCAAAATACAACATTCCTACATTTTTTTTTTACTAACGAATCAACACTTTTTTCCCATAACTTTTTTATCATTATTTTTCACTGATCCTGGTTAACCCTGCAACTAAATTTGATATTAGTGTCACCCGCCGTCACGTCATCATATTTTCGGCGTTGCTTGAAGATTGATGTAGAAATGGGCATCCCACTTCTGATGTGGGCAGGAACGGGTTGTGGGTAGGTTGCAACCTATAAAACTATAGGCCTTCAGCATGTCCACACCGCGCCGTGTCTGGAACAAGAATGATCGTAGTACACCAATCGATCCCTTTATATAGTCAGACAGGTAGGGGCGCCATGACAGTGGCCGGTGCTGCCACTGTAATAAATTTAATGCCACCACAGGGTAAATTACGGTGCTCGATCGCTGCCCGCTGCACATAGAGTTTACATTTACAACAGGACGTTGCCGCCGTCATGTGTTTGATCTGTGTCTGGGTGTCATATTGTATTCTATGTATGTATTTACAAACAAAAAAGTATCTAAGTATTGTATCAGTTATCTGGTTCCCATAGCACAAGCTTTGCTTAGTTTGGGGCTAGATGGCGTTGTGTGAGATGTCCACACATATTATTATTATTATTATTATTATTATAACTACTACTAATCACCACCTACTACTACATCTAAAAAACATTTGGACTATACTATTTAATTGACTGTTTTAGTGATAGGAAATGGAAATCGTCAAAAAAAAATCGGACATCGTACGACATTTATACAGCTTTTATTAAAGTTAATAATAAGCTACGGAACTCAGATGCATAGTTTACTCTCGTCCGAAAACTTTTTCTTGGTGATATTAGCATATTATACTTAACGGCTTATTTAGGGAATATTACATGTTTGAAAAAATATTTGAGATAGAGTTATCTGTTCATTAATTTAACATCGTTTTCTCTTTGGAAAAATACAGCCTTATTAATAAACACGAACTAACTTTAGACTAGTTAAACCATCTTGTGTCTCTTTCGTTCCAGCTAAATATTCCAGTAGCAATAAAATTACAAAAGCTGAAGTAACTAATCCGAGACTAATACCCGTTTATTAATAAGGCTGATAGTGTTTAGTATCGTGGCTAGTAACATATTCATATACTAATCCTAATCTTTACTAATATATAAAAGTGGAGCGTCTTTTTGTTTGTATATTTCATTGTTTGTTTGGTTGTTTTGTGACCTTCACGTCTAAACGGCTGAACCAATTATAATGAAGTTTTGCACATAGATTACCTAATATACCACCATGACTAATCATTATTTTTATGGCGAAAATTAGAACTTCCTTGAAATTAAACCGTGGAGCACCTGTCGTGAATCACACAAATTAGACAAATATTATTAATGCGTAAGTTTATGTGTGTGTGTGTGTGTGTGTGTGTACGCGTGTGAGTGCGTGTGTGTATGTTTGTGTGTATGTGTGTATGTGAGTGCGTATAATTAGTTCTCTCCACGCAAAAACGACCAGATGGATTTGAATGAAATTTGGAAGTAATAGCTTATATACTCTGGTTTAACACATAGGATGGGACGAATAGTCCGTTGGACGCAACAAGTAGTACATAAAACAATAAGATACGTACGGCAAAATAAATAAAAACAAATTAAATTAAAAATAATATTATCATGACCAAAAATGACATCTTTTAAATAAAAATTAACTAAAATGTGTTTAAATAATATAACGTTCTAAAAAAAATAATGAAAAAGAAAAATCTGATTTTACGCTTATGATAATTTATATACAAGCAATATTTAATGAATAAATATTTAACTCATCAACAGTTTTTACATTGTCAATCATAGAATAACGGGTGAACACTAACCTCGTTTTAAATAATGCTAATATCATTAATATCTCTACGTAAAATGGTATAACATGTTGGCTAAATACATATATGTAGAAACACAATTGAAGGGTTGAGAATAAAAAGGGTTTAACTGTCAAATTGACAGTTCCGAGAAAATTAACTTTAAACTTCAACGGCGTCATTTTAATGTAGAGTTCTTAAAGGTAATAGAAAAGGTTTATGTAAGTTTCAGTTGCTTGAAAATGTATTAATTCTATTTTAAAATATTAAATATAGTAATTCATACAATTACTCTAAAAATATAATACAATAAAATAAATAAAATAATGTTTTTATGATAAGCGAACTGTATTCCTGTGACAGATAAACCGTTTTTAGACTCACAATCTCGAGATTTATGCCTCATTTCGGTATTTTGAGAATGTATTATTGTAGATAATTTCACGCTGAATCCAACGATACCCATAAGTCATTTTGTGAAAAAAATCAGTTAAACCCTTTTTGTTCTCACCCCTTCAATTATGTTGAGTGACATATACATATATTGTCATACAGGGCGATCCGACGAGGTATATGCCCGTTTTCGTAATAGCTGACATTTGAGTCTTATTTATAGTCGTGCTTAAAGAACTGTCGTAGCTTGTGTTTTATGCGACAGCATAAGTGATCGAACTTAAAACTGATATTTGAATATTGAAATTTTCATCTTTTGTTTTCCATTACTTTTATACTTAAATCATATAAAATTTTAGCATTGGTGATTTGTGTTAAAATTAAAATAACTCATGCTAAATAAACAAAACCATTATCTACTTTGACATGATGCAGGTAAATTAATACTTGAATACTACTACTAGGTGATAGGACTTTTCTGCAAAGTTCATCCAGGTAGGTACCCCCGTTTTACTATTTATTCTGCCGCCAAGCAGTACAGCACTGTAGCTAGTGAAATTACTGGGCAATCAGACTTTGTGACCTAATCTCACAGTCTAGCAATTTTATTATTATACTGTGCTGGTGTCTCAGGATGAAGTGCGCAGTGTAGTGTCACGTGAAACTCTATACTTCAGAGTTCCGGGTGACGATGCCACTGATATGGGCAGCGATCTTGCTTAACACCAGGCAAACGACTAGCTCATCATGTCATTTCTTAACATAAATAAAATAAATATTATATTATAATCCCTAAGCAATACGTTTTTATTTGAACTATGACACATTTTTTTCGTCTTAAAATCTGGTCCGTATGACACCTTTTCTGAGTCCACAAGCCCCTCTACACATAGAAGCCCATTGCGCTTGGCGAGTGGCGTCGGCTGGCGCACGCGCACCAGTGCTACCGGCCAAGGTACGACGTTCAGACGTCGACAGACCACAGACAAACATGAATAGTGTGCACATCGTGATTTTTTCCGCCTGCGTTGCTTACGGTAAGAACATTTTAACTTTATTGTCATAGGTCATTTGTTGATCTAATAGAAAAAACCATCAGAGGGAGCAATGAAGAAAATTTTAATATACCAAGAGTAATGCAACATTTTGGCGGTTTTTTTAGCACCAATAGTAAGTTATTGCCCTACTTTATTTGGCCTAGTCATAACCTTGAGCAGATATCAACAGTATGACCCTTGTCCAGCGCGCGTAAGTTGGTATTAAGTTTCTATGAACATATTTGTATTAATAGTAATAGAATGACAGACATTGGATATGATATGTATCTCAAAATTAATAGATAATACGTTACACAGGTTACATATCCTTCTTTATACGTCCTTTATAGTTGTTTAAATTACATTTTACAAAGAACGTGCTTTATTTACAAATATCCATATTAAAGATTTAAAGCGTCGCTAATCAAGTTTCAGTTTATAGGCACGCCCAAATTGACTAAATGACATTAAGTCTGAGCGAACATTCTCATAAAAAAAACTGGTTTCTAATCCTAGCCACATTTGGCGGACTTCAAGATTTAATACAAAACGTATGAAATAAGCTGATAAATACCTAAATTCTTATGAAGAACTTAACGAAATTTCATTTTTAAAACTTAAGATATGTTGCTAATAAACTTCGAGTCTTACAACAATATCAATATTGTATACTCACACAAACTAAAACTTTAATTGAACACATTCTTGGCCGACTAATTACACAGTAAATACTTATGTACACGCTATGTGACCTTAGTGTTACCTTTTAACTTTCAAATAACCAAACGATTCAGCAAACTTTTAACTGTTAAGACTTTAACTATAAACGTTTATGCATTTTTGTTTTATGAATTGTTAAAGAATATTTTGTTAAAATTTATGATTGACAATTTTAGTTCTATTATAATTCTTCTTAAAGTCCTTGTTTGAATGTCATCGTGTCCTCATAAAATTCAACAACTTAGAACTTATAACTTCAGCTAGCTAGTTTGTCATGTTGTTTTTTTTTTATGCAACTGAGTGATGTAACGAGCTAGTCGTTCACCTGATGTTAAGCGCCACGGCCGCCCATAACAGAACAGTGTCATTCGGAACCCCAAAAGAGAGTTACGTGTGACACAGCACTGCGCACATCATCCTGAGACATCAGCACAGCCTGGTAATAAGATTACTAGGCTGTGAGATCAGGTCATAAAGTCTCAATTGCCCAGTAATTTCACTAGCTACAGTGCCCTTCAAACCGGAACACAGTAGTGCTTGCACACTACTGCTTGGCAGAAAAATAACTGTTTTGTTATATTATTTAATAAAATATCTTATTTGATATAAGATGTTTCAATCAAAGACGTTAACTTGTCAGTTTTGAAATAGAAATTAAGCCTTACTAATCAGTAATCGCAATAATAATAATAAATAAATAAAATCTACACAAATTCTACACTTATCGCAATAACAATTTTTTTTAAAAAAGATGATAATTGATGATAGTTCTATAACATACTGTTATAAAAAAAAACACATGATAAATATAGACAAGTGATGGCTATCATAACAATTAAAACAAAATTAGCCACTGCTTATATATCTAGTGGCACTCCGTGGTATTTATTTACCGGTTCCGTGATAACTCTTAATTTTCTAGAAAAAAAAGTCATTGTATTTATCTCGAATCAATTAATCTATATACGACTACAAAATTTCATTCCAATTGGTTTGCCCGTTTTGGCGTAATCGCCTCATAAACAAACAAACATAGTTTCACCTTTATATATTAATTCAATGTATTGAACGACGTATTGGGTAGTTTAAACTCGATGTGATGTAATCATTAAAAATAGTGCTTTGATCCATTTATATCATTCTATTGTAGTAACTTACCGTCTTTAGACACGCGACTACATTTAGGACAAATAGAAAAAGACAATGCATATTTTGATTTGGCAATTCACTCAAGTGTATAGAAACTGGATTGGCTTGTTTGTTTCATAATACTGATGGCATTTAACATGTAAGTATGTAACAAGATGATCTGCAGGATGCAAGGGCGGGCTTGGCATATTACATACTTGATTTTGTAATAATCATAATCATTGTTGAAGAGAAACTGATGTCGCGTTATCTGCGTTGTTTGATACATCATAACCTTCTTACCAATAACTGTGAAGCGGAAGAATAGTTGTTATGTTTTTACCCTCTATAAAGTTTAAAATGAGTGAAGATAAAACAGGAGAAAAAACTAAGTAGCTATTCCAAAATCATGCAATGTTTCTACTTAAGGAGGCGAAAATAAATTATAATTTTACTTTATTTACTTAGTGGTAGGACTTTTCTGTAAATTTCGCCTAGGTAGACACCACTACTATGCCAGTTATTTTGCCACTAGGCAGTAGTGTGCAAAAACTACTGCGTTCCAGTTCAAAAGGCATTATAGCTTGTAAAGTTACTGGGTAACAGAGACTTTATGATCTAATCACACAGTCTAGAAATGTCATTACACTGTGTGATGTCTCATGATGACGTGTGAAGTGCAGTGTCACATGAAACTTTAATTTACAGTTCCTAGTGACACTGCGATCTCTTATAGACAGGCGTGACGCTTAGCGACTAGCTCTTGCCGTCATTCAATTACATAAAAAATACTTTATAGTTATTTTTGTGGTGATGGAGCAGTTTAGTTCTTTTTTTCTTCGCTCATCCATCCATCATCTTCATTGATTGACTCATCACTATACCCAAAACATTATATAATAACCTTCGTCTCATAACGGTAATTCAGTAAATCTAGTTTGATATACTGGTTTCTAAAATGTTATAGCAGAAAAAGAATTGCATAATAATTGCGTGGTACTTTTTCAGCTATGTAGGCTTATAGCAATAAAAAGCTTGTGCAAAATCTCATCCATTCATGCTGTAGTTTATATAATTGTAATGTTTTTTTCTTTTATAGACCTCAATGGCATTTCTATAAATCGCCATGAGTTTATAAATCAAGTTTACATTCAAATAGATGAAATTATAACTTATGTATTCTATAATGAAATCCAAATTCTATAAAGATAGAGGTAGATCTGTATTAAGGCAAAAGTGTTTGAAATTACTTATAATCGTAAATATGGACTTAGAGACTATAAGAATTGTACTATCTCAGTTTTTTGTTTTAACATATTTATAAAACATTGCTATTTATTCTATCTATCTACATACATTTTCTATCTATCTACGTACATTTGTAATTTGTTATTTTTCTTTAGTATTAAGTTGTTAAATTAAGTTCATTAATTAATTCTTTTCAATGCAAAAATCTTGAAAAGTACTACTTGATTACAACCGATAGAAACACACACATTTGTATGAGTTTAATAGTTTCAATGTGCAATGAATTATTTTTATTCTTGTTGTATTGCAATCAAATTTACACCTTCTACTTCTTACTTAGACAAAAAAATACCAACTGTGCCAAAAAAAATACTGCAACATCAGATTAGTTCTATGCGTATATAGGAATTATTATCAGTTATAAGTACAAGTAATACCTGGCCTTACAACACAGGCCCATAACACTGTGTTTCCTTCAGAGGCGGTAGTAAGCAGTTACAAAGTTACTCAACGATTGGAAAGGGAGCCGGAATTGAGAGCAAATACACCAAACTCAAGGCAACAGGCTAGCGACATTTAAAAAGCATATATATGAATTATTTGGGCCGGTCCGACCGGTGATTTATGTTGTGAAACGAATGAATGGCCATTGATTAACATGTTAATTGAGGTTCCTTATGTTTATGACAGTTGAAATCGCAGCTTGAAAAGTTGAGAGAGTAACATTTTGTTTACAAAGCAGTAAATAGAAAACACCTATCCCCACTTACTAATATGACTAATAGAATAGAATAATATATACTTATTTTATTGGTCTTATAACAAACACGTTACACTAAGCATTTCAAATACTAATGTTTTAAAAATTAAAAGAATGTACACCAAGAGTAAATACATAATGATCAGTAATCAGTCATCAAACACAATAGGCAGTCTTGTAATCTTATTACTAAGCTGTGCTGATGTCTCAGGATATCTGCGCAGTGCAATGTCACGCAAAACTGTACATTACAGTAGAGTTCCGAGCGACACTTCAACTGTTATAGGGAGCCGTGTAGCTTAACATCAGGTGAACCACTAGCTCGTCGAGTCACATTGACATAAAAAACATATACAATCATGATAACGCTTAGATAATAAATAAATCTACTCACTCATCAAATGAAGAGTCAAACGCTTCTTCATAAATTATTTTAAATAATAGAAAGGGTTACAGTCGAAAAATACTTTGTTGTTTTTTGGAATAATTTATGTAAAGTTGGGTTAATGTTAAAGGTAGTGTATAATAAACATAGATTTTCTGATGTACATACTTTGTTTTCATACCGTATTCAATCTAATTCTCAGGTTAATGTTTTTTTATTTATTTCTTGGATAAGATAGTATTTCCGGGCCCAGACTCTTGTTGATACTTTCCGAATTTCAAGACTACGTTCATCGGCTTAGGTTGTACGCGAAGAAGTTTCAAAACTATGGTTTTATAATCATGATATATATTATAGTGCAGTGAACATTTTAAAAACATATTCTAAAAGGCTGTAACTCGAGACATGTTACAACATCAGTTGGTTTTTCATATAAAAGACTTCAACGCGCGCGACGCGTGCTCACATTATGTAAATAAAAATAAGCGAAAATATGCCTTTTAAAATGTAATTTAAACTAGTTCCTACCTAATTATTCACACAATATTATTATAAGAATTAAAAAACTAAAACAAAATCATTATTACAAAAAAATATTACCCTCAATCATTATTTAATGCTAATAAGTAACCTCTTTGACCTCTACTTACTCCAAATAACATAAAATTTGAATATTAAAACCTAACTTAAATTTAAATTAAAGTAAATTTATATAAGTACCTATATATACTATGTGTCCAACCCGGTATTATGACCCTAAAGCGTTTGGTTTGTACTGTAAGCTTTTTGTGTACCTAAATAAATAAATAAATAAATAAATAAATAACTACGATAATTTTGATGAATAATTAATATCGCAAAACAAAAATGTTCCCTGACCATAATGGTGAATGGGTAGTTTAGTTAGGCGTTGCGGTAGAACACACGTCAATACAAACATATAGACTATATTAAAACGCTACCAATATTAGTTAGTACCTAGTTGGGTAAAAATATATTTAAAAAAAATTTAGACTTCCAATGCCACGAATGAATACCCCACAGATCTTGACAAACATTAAAACAATGTTAATGAAATAATGAAATACAATTAGTAGTATAAATAAAGTTAATTACCGTAGTAAAATACACCTTATGTATACCTAAGTTGAAATTCATAATTTATTATACCCAAAAATCAGCTACTCGTGTACAGGATATTTAATGTCTTACTTTTTGCTTTGTAAGTTTCGTTTGTTTCAAATTATTGCATCATATTTAATTTATAACGAGCACTTAAAAGCGCTTAAAATATAATTAGCGTAAAGCAATAAGGTACTTGAATTTCATGACTTTTTCTGTAAAGGCCTTTACACACAACGAACAACGAACGACAATGAACGCCAGGGGCCGTTTTTAGCACCAAGGTGTAGTATAGTATGGAAACGTTTAGCAACCATTTTGTGTCTCGTGTGGCATGGCCGGTATGTATCTGGCCACTTGATAGTTACCGGCCGTGTTGAAACCTTTTTGTGTGAATGAGCCTTAAGTGTTTGGTTTATCATTAAGATAAAAAGACTTACCGAATAAAAATATTTATTATAGAAACATAAAGTTAAAAATAGATAATATTTATCTTTGTGGTTTGTCAAAATAACTAACAATTGTAACTATGTACTTACAAATATTATTTTGGTCGAAGCAAAGTATTTGTGTTTTTGCACATTCCATAATAAGATATTAGATAATAAGTTTAGTACAGCTGTTTTGCAATCTTATTTCTTAGCCAGGGGATTTCACGCCTCATTTACCCAACAGAATTTGAGAAACCTGACCGTATATTTAAGTTTGGGTTGGTTTTACTTTTAACGTATTTTAAAACATCACACGTACATGATCTCAATATTTCAGCCTCAATTGACAATAGTATTACGAGTCATTGACGAAATTTTCGACCTCAATTGGTTTTTTTTTTCGAAAACAGATGATAAAAATTAGACCAGACATTTCAAATATTTTTCTCTACTTATATAAAAAAATTAGTTGGTAAGCGCATCACTTGAGAACGGTTGGACTGATTTGGTGATTTGTAGTTTTAAAATATTTGTAATAATCCAAAGAAATGGAAAAAAAAACTTTCTTGGAAAGTTCTAAAAATATACATGGGATTTTTTACAGTCATAATAACGTCTGTTAGGTCAGCTATGTTAATAATGAACTTGTAAATATTTTAAACAATCTAAATATATATAACTCAAGGCGACTGATTGTTTGACTGACTGACATAGTGATCTATCAACGCACAGCCCAAACCACTGGTCGGATCGGGGCTGAAATTTAGCAAGCAGGTAGATGTTATGACGTAGGCATTCTCTAAGAAAGGATTTTTCCAAATTCCGCCCTTAAGAGGGTGAAATGGGTGGTTGAATTATTTTTACATAAGCCACGCCGCGGACGAAGCTGCGGGCAGAAGCTCGTCTGTAATAAAAAGTTACCTATTTAAAATCCCCAAATGTGATACACGGCGTTAGGTAAGTTTTATTTATTGATTATCATCAACCTAATACGCTTTTCCATTATTATGCAAACGGGCGTTTTCTCGTGGGTAAACTAGGCTGCCAAAGTGATTTGACTAACAAGGCTTATTTTTCCTCATTGCCCTATTTGACCCCACAAACCACTCACAGATCTTAGTATTAAAATCATATTAATTTGTAATCAAATCTCCGATTAACCAAATTAGATAATTCCAGTCGGTGTCACGGGGTCGATCTTTGAATGCGAGATATGCCGATCCGATTTCCTATTCTTGTCAATAGTATTGCAAAACCACGGAAGGTGCGGAGAAACCTGTTCGTGTCATCTCTGTTATGTAACCCGCGGAAATGTTTGTCGTCTCGTCGTGGTGTTTATTGGAATTTCTTAAATTATTATGCGGTGGTACTTTTGTCTTTAGCTCTGGCAAATGTCTTCAGATTTGGAGTTGAACAATCTTTCTTCTTTCAATTCCGCCAGAGTCCATTAATTTGCATAATAATACTATCGAACAAATAATGGTCGAGAGTTTAAATGTGAGTCTAGATCTGGCGCCAACTTAGTTCCTAATAAAAACTAACATTTGAGGTTTTAATTTTGTATTCCTTGTATTTTAAGATCTATAGTCTGAAAGTCGTAGTGTAATCGAACATTGAAAGTGCACCAAAATTTGAAATAAACGAGTAGATTTTTAATTGAAAAAATGTTGTTCGGTAATTTTGAAAACAATAATTACGAGCAAATTAACCAAGCTCTACAGATTTAAAAAAAGAAGTGTACAAAATTCTTTACATCTTTTTTTTGAGGGGGGGCCAACTCACCCCTCAAAATTCTTTACATCTACCACAATATTATCCAACATAGCAATCTTTACATCGGTTTCAAGATGATTCAGCATTTACAAGAGATTTTGCAAAGTTTATCATTAGATAACAAAACATACCATCATAATTTTTATCTTGTACATCAAGACTCAAATTCAAATACCTAAATTAATTAACTGCATTACCAAAGTGTATCTTGATTTCAATTAAAAGAGCTACAATGCATTAAAATGTTTATCATACCACCTGAGTGCAGTCCCAACATTTATCTTAATTACAATCAAAATGTTCAAAACGCTATACAAAGATATCAATTTTTACTGCCATAATTATGTAACGTGAAAGCTTACTTATGTTGCAGAAATTATTAACAAATGAATTAAGCTATTTAATTGGATATGTAATTGTGAAGGTCACTGAACTGAAACCTACACAGATATGATAATTGAAGGGGTGAGAATAAAAAGCGTTTAACTGATTTTTTTCACAAAATGACGTATTGGTATCGTTGGATTCAGCGTGAAATTATCTACAATAATATATTCTCAAAATATCTAAATGAGGCTTAAATCTCGAGACTGTCAGTCTAAAAACGGTTTATCTGTCACAGGAATACAGTTCGCTTAGCATAAAAACATTATTATATTTATTTTATTATATTATATTTTTACAGTAATTTTATGAATTAGTACTATATTTAGTATTTAAAATAGAATTAAAACATTTTCAAGCAACTGAAACTTATATAAACCTTTTCTATTACCTTATAAGCACTCTACATTAAAATGACGCCGTTGACGTTTAAAGTCAATTTCCTCGAAACTGTCAATTTGTCAGTTAAACCCTTTTTATTCTCAACCCTTCAATTGTGAAAACTTTTAATTAGACATAAGTATATTACGTGTATATGTATTGTAATATATTTAGATGTTAGTTTTCCGAAGAAAATAAAATAAAATAAAATCAAAGAAGAAGGTCACTGAACTAAAACCAACACAGATATGATAATTGTGTTGATAGTAGTTTTAAAAAATAGTTTACTTTCTGTTATTGTTGTCTGGAAGAGATCGCTGTCAGCGATAAGACCGCCCATTGTTACACTTGTTCGTAAATATTATAGTTATTCCTGATTTTGTACTTCATTGATGAGACAATAAAGAGTTCTCTATCTATCTATCTACTTTTTCAGTTATTCGTGTTCAAGAATAGATGCAACAATGAAAAATGTCGTTAATTAAAACTGATAAATGAATCTCTTACTTATGTGAAACCGGAAATAAATTAAATTACAATTATAAAAATAATTTGTAAAATAGTTCAAGTGACTCAAAAACTAGCAAGCCCATACAAAGGTATCTCCAATCTAGTCTAGAGTTGGTCCACAGCGTACGACCACGTATCAAGGCTAGCCAGCATGTAGCTACTTTCGCTTATTAGCTCCAGTGGCCGCTAAAATGCTACTCAATTAAACATTAATTGCATGTCAAAATTTTGTTAATGAGTTAAATGATTTAATTCATTGTCAGTAGCTGTTACAGACTAATAACAACCGTGATACATTTTATTTAGCCGATGTCCACGGCGACACGGTCTGTTCTAAACTTTAAAATTTTATGCGTAAAGTGTAATTATCAATAAAGGTTAAGTGCAAGTCTTGACTCAAACTACAATACAATAATAACGCCCAACGATCACATACATAGATCCTGTCCTCTTACTAGGACTCCCTGTGTCTATGGACACTAGAGACACAACACTCAGAACATGTATTTGGGCTTTTATTCTGTGCACAAATATTTGTCCTGCCGTGGGAATTGAACCCACTGCCTCCGGGTTATGAGCTGACCTGCCACCACACAGAACCTGTCATATATGAGTAATTCTGTCAATCCCACACACCTATACCGGTACTCAGCGTAAGTCGTCCAAAGATTAAGCAGGCGTGACTAAGTATATATGCTGTGCTACATTTTAGCTGCTAATATGGCCTAATTATCTGTAATATAAAAACCACTAAGTACAAGCGCGTAAGGTCTTGAAAAGTTTTATACTCGTACATTACTTAATTTTATTAAGCTTTGCGTATTTTATTGGACATAGTTTTATTAGCTTTACGTAATCTTATCACAAGTTTCAAAATATTTTGACACATGTTAATTATTATTGTTCACAAGTGGCGTGATGGTAAAAACATTCCAAATGTGTTCCACTATTGGGTACCATACTGGTTTTTCTAATTTCGCACTTATTCCTTTGTGATATAGCCAAATGCATTGCTGTAGGTATGTCATAGAGCGATAAGTCTGAACTTAGGAGCTATCAAACTTAAGCACAGAGGGGCATAAATTACATCACCGGGATGTCAAACAAGAAATTCGGCGCCATCATCTCGTTTTCAGGTGACATCGCGGTGAGATGGTACGGTAGATAAGCAGCCTAAGGGGACAGACTATTTTTATTATATAGGTCTTTTTTTTACTTCAAACTTGTCTAGCATTTGACCACGCTCTCACCTGATGGGAAGTGATGATACAATCGAAGGTGTAGCATGCTAGCCAAGTAAATACCTATTCACTCTTCTCTTGAATACGCCCGGGTCAAATTTCGCCGGAAACACAGACGCTGGCAAGGCATTCCATTCCTTAGCCGTTCTAATTAAGAACGTTGAGTCAAATCGCTTGTCAAACCAACCTTGTCTTTAGTCAATATACATATTTATTATCATATAATAGTGGTGAACATGCCATATTAGTCAACAACTAAATGTTTTTCGGTGATACACAGATATGTATCAAGTTTTTAAAGTAAAAAAAGTTAAATTAAGTTAAATTGACGTAAAAATAATTATATTAAAATTATAAGCCTAAAAGAACCTTCCAAAAAAATCAAGTAAAGTACTTTTCAGTAAAACAATGTTTCTGTTTATCTGTCAACTCGATAATTAGAATCATATCGTCATGATACGTCTGTTTTCTCAACAAAAGTAAAAGTGCTTGAGGTTGTTGATTCTTTGCCCGACATCCATGTCGTGATGTTTCTTTACGAATAGTGTTCACTAGTTTATTTAGTGGACTCTACGTTATAGAAATAAGATTCAATTTTAAAGATCATTGCGTAAAACAAAGTCAATTAAACATATGATCTTTGATTAGATAATAATGATCGAACGATTGTTCTAGTATTTACTTGTACAGTAAATAGTAGAACAATAGTTCAATTCAAGCTTATCTCAATAAGTAAATATGTAGAAAAACGCTCCAAGTCTCATTTAAAATTAATTTTCGTGATTAATTTCACGGTTTAGTTATCGTAATTTAGTTTACATATTGTAGTCCCGCACCCGCGATCGAACTGTAGCTGTCATCAA
Organism: Ennomos fuscantarius; assembly: GCA_905220475.3. Taxonomy (NCBI): domain Eukaryota; kingdom Metazoa; phylum Arthropoda; class Insecta; order Lepidoptera; family Geometridae; genus Ennomos; species Ennomos fuscantarius. The sequence goes on along the minus strand of HG992026.1, from coordinate 4,244,139 downwards.
AATTTACTAATCGGTTGGAAATTCCGACAGTAGATTTCTTGATTTTTTTATATGTAAATGTACATTTTATTACTCCATATTTCACATTCCGCCCCAAGTTACTGTCGTACCTTGTTAGGATGTAGCCAAAATTGGCATGTTGTACATAAATGTCAATTGTAACTAATTCATATTTAATGACAATTGAAGGGTTAAGAATAAAAAGGATTTAACTGACAAATTGACAGATTCGAGAAAATTGACTTTAAACGTTAACGGCGTCATTTTTATGTAGAGTGCTTATAAGGTAATAGAAAAGGTTTATGTAAGTTTCAGTTACTTGAAAATGTTTTATTTCTATTTAAAATTACTAAATATAGTACTAATTCATACAATTACTGTAAAATATAATATAATAAAAGAAATAAAGTAATGTTTTTATGCTGTATTCCTGTGACAGATAAACCATTTTTAGACTCAAAATCTCGAGATTTAAGCCTCATTTCGGTATTTTGAGAATGTATGATTGAAGATAATTTCACGCTGAATCCAACGATACCCATAAGTCATTTGGTCAAAAAAATCAGTTAAATCCTTTTTATTCTCACCCATAAGTATGAGTTACAATTGTATTTTACGTTAGTCATCTAAACAATTTCCGAGTTTCTCTTGTCCGATTTTCATTGGTTAAATCATCAAATAAACGCCTATTTAAGTAACGCTATCCGCCAATCGACACAAATTGTAATATAACTAAGCATATGTGTATAATTAATAAGACAATCGTTCTTGTATCCGGATGACGTCACAGGGTTGCCAACACTTACCAACATCACGGTTCACTAGTTCTTCACGCGTTATTACATTGAAAGTGTGATTACAATCGATGAAATCGCACCGGTTAGTCGACAACCCTTAATTTGTAAACGTTCAATTATCGACTCTTGAAGCTAGTAATTTGTGTGCTCTAGATTTGTAATCCTTAGCAATAACATCAACATTTTTGTTTTTGAAACTCACGACTGTTGCGAAAATACAAAGTACATGTATCGTGTGTCAAAGTAAGAACCGATATGTAACAGGTCTACTAGAGGTCATTGTTGCCGTGTCGTTTTCTATGTTCACGTTTCTCTGTCCATGTCTTGCCCAATCACATTAGTTAAGACTAGCTGACCCGGCAAATTTCGTTCCGCCTAACAGTCAATGTACGTGCATGTTTAGGTTTTTAAGCTTAGAAACCTTCAAATGAGGAGAGACATTCCAATTTTAAAGAGTATTTGCTTATGTTTTTTAGTTAGTCCAAACTTTTTTGAATAAAATTGGATTGAGTTTTCAAATAATGTGTTTAAATGAAATGTAATTTAAATCCAAATCACTAAGGAGTATTTGTATCAACTTAGAAGCAAATCACCGCCTAAATATCTTTCTGCCCCTTTTTAACCCTAATTAGGGTTTAATTAATTATTATATATATGTTCATGTTAATAATAGACTAAATATTAAATATAAAAATAATTTAACAAAAAGCATGGACCCCGGTGTCTGTGGAAATGCAGAATAAAAAAACCCTAATTAGGGGATGAATTTCAATAAAAATTGTTACACATCTTCCATCGTCATCAAGTAATAACGTTCCATACAAACTTTGCCCCCATTTTTTACCCCTGAAGGGTAGAATTCAGAAAAGTCCGAAAAAGCTTACGTCATACGAAAAAGACACCCTCCAAGTTTCAAGTCTATACGATCAGTGGTTTAGGCTGTGCGATGATCCCTCAGTCAGTCATTCAGGACAAAGCATTTATATGTATAGATATCAAACCAGTTACACAGTACAGTACCTAAGTTCTTTGTTAAATCATGATACATTTTTTGTTCACAGCTAGTGCAGGCATCCTTTTGGAACATGCCCCTGCCTGTCCAGAACAATACGGAGTTCAGGTAATTAATAAAAATATCAATCAAATGCTAATGCTATGGTATAATGTATTTAAACATTAATATTAAAATATATTTTAAAAACGCAGTGAAAACGATCCCATTACAGACGTAGTATCGGTTGCGCTGGTATATTACAGCCTTACAGAGAGTTTAGCGTTTGCTAGCTTGCTAGATTGTTTAGCGTTTGTTTAGTTTAACTCTCTGTAGAGTTTGACGTACCAACCGTAGATTAGCAAAAAAGATCGTGTTCTCCAGTAGCCTTAATAGAGAGCTAGCCCCACATCCAATTCTACCCTGTAAGCCAATCATGAAACAAAAAGTGTTCTCTTTGCTCACAGGTAATATTCTGCCTTACATATAGCGTCATCTGAAACACTTACAGCCTTATTAATAAACACGAACTAGCTTTAGACTAGTTACACCATCTTTTGTCTTTTTCGATCCAGCTAAATATTCCAGTAGCAAAAAAAGGACAAAAGCTGAAGTAACTAATTCGACACTAATACCCGTTTATTAATAAGGCTGTTAGGGTATTGAGAATGCGTTATCAGTTTAGTTAAGGCATTTGTTCATATTATTCAAGGCATACGCGCACCCAGAGCTCTGCGACCAGTTCTTCCTCTGCACCAATGGCACGCTGACGGTGGAAACCTGCGAGAATGGTCTACTCTTTGACGGCAAGGGGGCGGTGCACAACCATTGCAACTACCACTGGGCTGTAGACTGTGGACATAGGAAAGCTGATTGTGAGTAGCAAAATACTAACGAACACTTAAGCCTTACATACTTACACTTAAGCCTAACAGAATTATGAAATTTTTTAATGTCACTGATTTAAATATATTATTAGGTGGTAATAAGACTGCTTCTAACTGTCTTGCTATTTAAGCTTTGCTTAGCGACCTCTTAACGCGAAAACGCATAGATGGGTGAGGTTTTCGTTAATCCATTACTAAGCAATCGGTTAGAAATTAAAGGGGATTATAAAGAAGGCTGCAAAATTACTAACCAAGTTGCAGAAGAATATTATATAACGCCTCCAGTAATAATCATGCTATTTAAATTTTCAAACTTCCAGTGACACCTCTCTCGAGCCCTGGCTGTGAGTACCAGTTCGGAATCTACCCCGACAGCCACGAGTGTTCCACCAGTTACATAAAGTGTGCCTACGGCATCCCGAACCAGGAGCCTTGCACCCCGGGTCTCGTGTACGATGAACGCACCCACGGGTGCAACTGGCCCGATCTGCTGCAGCCTTTCTGTAACCCTGAAGGTATGTGAACGATCCTCTAAGCATTCTTTTTTATATAAGATAGGCTTAGATGTATTTACTATCTCAGCTGATGGCAAGTGATGATGCGGTTGACGATGGAGCATGAGCTTGCCTAGAAGGTGCTGGTTCACTGTACCCTTAAAAACTCCTAGTTTAATTTACTTAATTGATTGAGAGATCAATTTATTTATTTTGAAATGGTTTCCAATACAGTAAATAAATAAATAAATCCTATTTATAGATTCTAATTATTGTAAAAGGTTACATTTTTAGTTCCCAATACAGTGCGGATAATTACAATTTTGACTGTGAAACTATATTAAAAAAGCTTAAAGGTTTTTTCAATCGTTAATTGCCGCTTATGAATATCAATATTATGTATAATATTGGGGTAATCAGATTCATGAAACAATTTAAGTACTGTGGCGAGAAAATTACCGGTGTGAACTTGGCAGCCAAAAGTTAGCAGCCAATAATCCGACCAAATTAAGACGGTCAATTTTTTAACTACTAAAATATTCATGTATTGATACTGAAACACCAAGATTTATGTGCAGGCTGTCACGCAAGCACTAATTATGATGCCGGATTAGAAGTGATTTACCCCACGAGCGTCGTGGAGAATATCTTCCATAATATTTAGTAAAAACTTATTGAAACGCTTTTCACCCCAGATACACCTGTAATCCCCTGAAATTTGAAAATATTTTTATTGAATTGAAAAGCCTACAAAAGTACCTTTACTATGAGGATGGTGAAAACGTGGCTTTAAAACGATTTATGCATTCAATAATCGATCAAACTATAAAAATCAAAAATATCCCGAAATTTTTGGCTGTTGAAGATTTTCAGTGTGTGAAACGCTGAAGTTTTAGCATAAAGTTACTGAAACATCTTGACCATTCTATAGGCTATAATACCAGTACTATGTTATGCCGGCTTCGAAAAGATTAAAACGGCGTCTTCCATAATATTAAGTGAAAACTTATTCAAACGCTTTTCGCCCTAGTACAACCTGTAATCCCCTGAAATTTGAAAATATTTTTATTGAATTGAAAAGCCTACAAAAGTACCTTTACTATGAGTATAGTGAAAAGGTGGCTTTGAAACGATTTATGCATTCAAAAATCGATCAAACTATGAAAAATCACAAATAACCCGAATTTTTTTGGCTGCTGAAGATTTTCAGTATGTGAAACGCTGAATTTGTAGCATATAACTACTGAAACATCTAGAACTATGTACAGGCTATCATACCAGAACTATGTTATGCCGGCTTCGAAACGATTGAACCCACCAGCGTCTTCCATAATATTGAGAAAAATTTTTTCAAACGCTTTTCGCCCTAGTACAACCTGTAATCCCCTGAAATTTGAAAATATTTTTATTGAATTGAAAAGCCTACAAAAGTACCTTTACTATGAGTATAGTGAAAAGGTGGCTTTGAAACGATTTATGCATTCAATAATCGATCAAACTATGAAAAATCACAAATAACCCGAATTTTTTTGGCTGCTGAAGATTTTCAGTGTGTGAAACGCTGAATTTGTAGCATATAACTACTGAAACATCTAGAACTTTGTAAAGGCTATCATACCAGAACTATGTTATGCCGGCTTCGAAACGATTGAACCCACCAGCGTCTTCCATTAAATTGAGAAACATTTTTTTCAAACACTTTTCGCCCCAGTACAACCTGTAATCCCCTGAAATTTGAAAATATTTTTATTGAATTGAAAAGCCTACAAAAGTACCTTTACTATGAGTATAGTGAAAAGGTGGCTTTCAAACGATTTATGCATTCAATAATCGATCAAACTATGAAAAATCACAAATAACCCGAATTTTTTTGGCTGCTGAAGATTTTCAGTGTGTAAAACGCTGAATTTGTAGCATATAACTACTGAAACATCTAGAACTATGTACAGGCTATCATACCAGAACTATGTTATGCCGGCTTCGAAACGATTGAACCCACCAGCGTCTTCCATAATATTGAGAAAAATTTTTTCAAACGCTTTTCGCCCTAGTACAACCTGTAATCCCCTGAAATTTGAAAATATTTTTATTGAATTGAAAAGCCTACAAAAGTACCTTTACTATGAGTATAGTGAAAAGGTGGCTTTGAAACGATTTATGCATTCAATAATCGATCAAACTATGAAAAATCACAAATAACCCGAATTTTTTTGGCTGCTGAAGATTTTCAGTGTGTGAAACGCTGAATTTGTAGCATATAACTACTGAAACATCTAGAACTATGTACAGGATATCATACCAGAACTATGTTATGCCGGTTTCGAAACGATTGAACCCACCAGCGTCTTCCATAATATTGAGAAACATTTTTTCAAACGCTTTTCGCCCAAGTACAACCTGTAATCCCCTGAAATTTGAAAATATTTTTATTGAATTGAAAAGCCTACAAAAGTACCTTTACTATGAGTATAGTGAAAAGGTGGCTTTGAAACGATTTATGCATTCAATAATCGATCAAACTATGAAAAATCACAAATAACCCGAATTTTTTTGGCTGCTGAAGATTTTCAGTGTGTGAAACGCTGAATTTGTAGCATATAACTACTGAAACATCTGGCACTATGTACAGGCTATCATACCAGAACTATGTTATGCCGGCTTCGAAAAGATTACACCCACCAGCGTCTTCCATAAAATTGAGAAACATTTTTTTCAAACACTTTTCGCCCAAGTACAACCTGTAATCCCCTGAAATTTGAAAATATTTTTATTGAATCAAAAAGCCTACAAATATATCTTTACTATGAGTATAGTGAAAAGGTGGCTTTGAAACGATTTATGCATTCAATAATCGATCAAACTATGAAAAATCACAATTAACCCGAATTTTTTTGGCTGCTGAAGATTTTCAGTGTGTGAAACGCTGAATTTGTAGCATATAACTACTGAAACATCTGGCACTATGTACAGGCTATCATACCAGAACTATGTTATGCCGGCTTCGAAAAGATTACACCCACCAGCGTCTTCCATAAAATCGAGAAACATTTTTTCAAACGCTTTTCGCCCAAGTACAACCTGTATGCCCCTGAAATTTGAAAATATTTTTATTGAATTGAAAAGCCTACAAAAATACCTTTACTATGAGTATAGTGAAAAGGTGGCTTTGAAACGATTTATGCATTCAATAATCGATCAAACTATGAAAAATCACACATAACCCGAATTTTTTTGGCTGCTGAAGATTTTCAGCGTGTGAAACGCTGAATTTGTAGCATATAACTACTGAAACATCTGGCACTATGTACAGGCTATCATACCAGAACTATGTTATGCCGGCTTCGAAACGATTGAACCCAAAATCTTCAGCAGCCAAAAAAATTCGGGTTATTTGTGATTTTTCATAGTTTGATCGATTATTGAATGCATAAATCGTTTCAAAGCCACCTTTTCACTATACTCATAATAGTAAAGATATATTTGTAGGCTTTTCAATTCAATAAAAATATTTTCAAATTTCAGGGGATTACAGGTTGTACTGGGGCGAAAAGTGTTTGAAAAATATGTTTCTCGATTTTATGGAAGACGCTGGTGGGTGTAATCGTTTTGAAGCCGGCATAACATAGTTCTGATATGATAGCCTGTACATAGTGCCAGATGTTTCAGTAGTTATATGCTACAAATTCAGCGTTTCACACACTGAAAATCTTCAGCAGCCAAAAAATTTCAGGTTATTTGTGATTTTTCATAGTTTGATCGATTATTGATTGCATAAATCGTTTCAAAGCCACCTTTTCACTATACTCATAGTAAAGGTATTTTTGTAGGCTTTTCAATTCAATAAAAATATTTTCAAATTTCAGGGGATTACAGGTTGTACTTGGGCGAAAAGCGTTTGAAAAAATGTTTCTCAATATTATGGAAGACGCTGGTGGGTTCAATCGTTTCGAAGCCGGCATAATATAGTTCTGGTATGATATCCTGTACATAGTTCTAGATGTTTCAGTAGTTATATGCCATAAATTCAGCGTTTCACACACTGAAAATCTTCAGCAGCCAAAAAAATTCGGGTTATTTGTGATTTTTCATAGTTTGATCGATTATTAAATGCATAAATCGTTTGAAAGCCACCTTTTCACTATACTCATAGTAAAGGTACTTTTGTAGGCTTTTCAATTCAATAAAAATATTTTCAAATTTCAGGGGATTACAGGTTGTACTTGGGCGAAAAGTGTTTGAAAAATATGTTTCTCAATTTTATGGAAGACGCTGGTGGGTTCAATCGTTTCGAAACCGGCATAACATAGTTCTGGTATGATATCCTGTACATAGTTCTAGATGTTTCAGTAGTTATATGCTACAAATTCAGCGTTTCACACACTGAAAATCTTCAGCAGCCAAAAAAATTCGGGTTATTTGTAATTTTTCATAGTTTGATCGATTATTGAATGCATGAATCGTTTCAAAGCCACCTTTTCACTATTTTCATAGTAAAGGTACTTTTGTAGGCTTTTCAATTCAATAAAAATATTTTCAAATTTCAGGGGATTACAGGTTGTACTAGGGCGAAAAGCGTTTGAAAAATTTTTTCTCAATATTATGGAAGACGCTGGTGGGTTCAATCGTTTCGAAGCCGGCATAACATAGTTCTGGTATGATAGCCTGTACATAGTTCTAGATGTTTCAGTAGTTATATGCTACAAATTCAGCGTTTTACACACTGAAAATCTTCAGCAGCCAAAAAATTTCGGGTTATTTGTGATTTTTCATAGTTTGATCGATTATTGATTGCATAAATCGTTTCAAAGCCACCTTTTCACTATACTCATAGTAAAGGTATTTTTGTAGGCTTTTCAATTCAATAAAAATATTTTCGAATTTCAGGGGATTACAGGTTGTACTTGGGCGAAAAGCGTTTGAAAAAATGTTTCTCAATATTATGGAAGACGCTGGTGGGTTCAATCGTTTCGAATCCGGCATAACATAGTTCTGGTATGATATCCTGTACATAGTTCAAGATGTTTCAGTAGTTATATGCTACAAATTCAGCGTTTCATACACTGAAAATCTTCAGCAGCCAAAAAAATTCGGGTTATTTGTGATTTTTCATAGTTTGATCGATTATTGAATGCATAAATCGTTTCAAAGCCACCTTTTCACTATACTCATAGTAAAGATACTTTTGTAGGCTTTTCAATTCAATAAAAATATTTTCAAATTTCAGGGGATTACAGGTTGTACTGGGGCGAAAAGTGTTTGAAAAAAATGTTTCTCAATTTTATGGAAGACGCTGGTGGGTTCAATCGTTTCGAAGCCGGCATAACATAGTTCTGGTATGATAGCCTTTAGAAAGTTCTAGATGTTTCAGTAGTTATATGCTACAAATTCAGCGTTTCACACACTGAAAATCTTCAGCAGCCAAAAAAATTCGGGTTATTTGTAATTTTTCATAGTTTGATCGATTATTGAATGCATGAATCGTTTCAAAGCCACCTTTTCACTATACTCATAGTAAAGATAATTTTGTAGGCTTTTTAATTCAATAAAAATATTTTCAAATTTCAGGGGATTACAGGTTGTACTGGGGCGAAAAGTGTTTGAAAAATATGTTTCTCAATTTTATGGAAGACGCTGGTGGGTTCAATCGTTTCGAAGCCGGCATAACATAGTTCTGGTATGATAGCCTTTACAAAGTTTTAGATGTTTCAGTAGTTATATGCTACAAATTCAGCGTTTCACACACTGTAAATCTTCAGCAGCCAAAAAAATTCGGGTTATTTGTGATTTTTCATAGTTTGATCGATTATTGAATGCATGAATCGTTTCAAAGCCACCTTTTCACTATACTCATAGTAAAGGTACTTTTGTAGGCTTTTCAATTCAATAAAAATATTTTCAAATTTCAGGGGATTACAGGTTGTACTGGGGCGAAAAGCGTTTGAAAAAATTTTTCTCAATATTATGGAAGACGCTGGTGGGTTCAATCGTTTCGAAGCCGGCATAACATAGTTCTGGTATGATAGCCTTTAGAAAGTTCTAGATGTTTCAGTAGTTATATGCTACAAATTCAGCGTTTCACACACTGTAAATCTTCAGCAGCCAAAAAAATTCGGGTTATTTGTGATTTTTCATAGTTTGATCGATTATTGATTGCATAAATCGTTTCAAAGCCACCTTTTCACTATACTCATAGTAAAGGTATTTTTGTAGGCTTTTCAATTCAATAAAAATATTTTCGAATTTCAGGGGATTACAGGTTGTACTTGGGCGAAAAGCGTTTGAAAAAATGTTTCTCAATATTATGGAAGACGCTGGTGGGTTCAATCGTTTCGAATCCGGCATAACATAGTTCTGGTATGATATCCTGTACATAGTTCAAGATGTTTCAGTAGTTATATGCTACAAATTCAGCGTTTCATACACTGAAAATCTTCAGCAGCCAAAAAAATTCGGGTTATTTGTGATTTTTCATAGTTTGATCGATTATTGAATGCATAAATCGTTTCAAAGCCACCTTTTCACTATACTCATAGTAAAGATACTTTTGTAGGCTTTTCAATTCAATAAAAATATTTTCAAATTTCAGGGGATTACAGGTTGTACTGGGGCGAAAAGTGTTTGAAAAAAATGTTTCTCAATTTTATGGAAGACGCTGGTGGGTTCAATCGTTTCGAAGCCGGCATAACATAGTTCTGGTATGATAGCCTTTAGAAAGTTCTAGATGTTTCAGTAGTTATATGCTACAAATTCAGCGTTTCACACACTGAAAATCTTCAGCAGCCAAAAAAATTCGGGTTATTTGTAATTTTTCATAGTTTGATCGATTATTGAATGCATGAATCGTTTCAAAGCCACCTTTTCACTATACTCATAGTAAAGATAATTTTGTAGGCTTTTTAATTCAATAAAAATATTTTCAAATTTCAGGGGATTACAGGTTGTACTGGGGCGAAAAGTGTTTGAAAAATATGTTTCTCAATTTTATGGAAGACGCTGGTGGGTTCAATCGTTTCGAAGCCGGCATAACATAGTTCTGGTATGATATCCTGTACATAGTTCAAGATGTTTCAGTAGTTATATGCTACAAATTCAGCGTTTCATACACTGAAAATCTTCAGCAGCCAAAAAAATTCGGGTTATTTGTGATTTTTCATAGTTTGATCGATTATTGAATGCATAAATCGTTTCAAAGCCACCTTTTCACTATACTCATAGTAAAGATACTTTTGTAGGCTTTTCAATTCAATAAAAATATTTTCAAATTTCAGGGGATTACAGGTTGTACTGGGGCGAAAAGTGTTTGAAAAAAATGTTTCTCAATTTTATGGAAGACGCTGGTGGGTTCAATCGTTTCGAAGCCGGCATAACATAGTTCTGGTATGATAGCCTTTAGAAAGTTCTAGATGTTTCAGTAGTTATATGCTACAAATTCAGCGTTTTACACACTGAAAATCTTCAGCAGCCAAAAAAATTCGGGTTATTTGTGATTTTTCATAGTTTGATCGATTATTGAATGCATAAATCGTTTCAAAGCCACGTTTTCACTACACTCATAGTAAAGATATATTTGTAGGCTTTTTAATTCAATAAAAATATTTTCAAATTTCAGGGGATTACAGGTTGTACTAGGGCGAAAAGCGTTTGAAAAATTTTTTCTCAATATTATGGAAGACGCTGGTGGGTTCAATCGTTTCGAAGCCGGCATAACATAGTTCTGGTATGATATCCTGTACATAGTTCTAGATGTTTCAGTAGTTATATGCCACAAATTCAGCGTTTCACACACTGAAAATCTTCAGCAGCCAAAAAAATTCGGGTTATTTGTGATTTCTCATAGTTTGATCGATTATTGAATGCATAAATCGTTTCAAAGCCATCTTTTCACTATACTCATAGTTAAGATATATTTGTAGGCTTTTCAATTAAATAAAAATATTTTCAAATTTCAGGGGATTACAGGTTGTACTAGGGCAAAAAGCGTTTGAAAAAATGTTTCTCAATGTTATGGAAGACGCTGGTGGGTTCAATCGTTTCGAAGCCGGCATATCATAGTTCTGGTATGATAGCCTGTACATAGTTCCAGATGTTTCAGTAGTTATATGCTACAAATTCAGCGTTTCACACACTGAAAATCTTCAGCAGCCAAAAAAATTCGGGTTATTTGTGATTTTTCATAGTTTGATCGATTATTGAATGCATAAATCGTTTCAAAGCCACCTTTTCACTATACTCATAGTAAAGATATATTTGTAGGCTTTTCAATTCAATAAAAATATTTTCAAATTTCAGGGGATTACAGGTTGTACTTGGGCGAAGTGTTTGAAAAAAATGTTTCTCAATTTTATGGAAGACGCTGGTGGGTTCAATCAATCAATCAATCAATCAATCATTTGTTTATTTGCGAGAATACACAATATACAATTTGGATACAAGGTCACATAGTATAAGTCGTGGTTACGTGCATTCAGCCTGCATGCAAGCGTGCAAATATTAAAAATAATATTTTTGTTACTACTTAACATTTGTTATTACCTATTAAATATTCTTTGACACTATAGAAACATTTGGTCGTTTCGATACCGGCATAACATAGTTCTGGTATGATATCCTGTACATAGTTCTAGATGTTTCAGTAGTTATATGCTACAAATTCAGCGTTTCACACACTGAAAATCTTCAGCAGCCAAAAAAATTCGGGTTATTTGTGATTTTTCATAGTTTGATCGATTATTGAATGCATAAATCGTTTCAAAGCCACCTTTTCACTATACTCATAGTAAAGGTACTTTTGTAGGCTTTTCAATTCAATAAAAATATTTTCAAATTTCAGGGGATTACAGGTTGTACTTGGGCGAAAAGTGTTTGAAAAAAATGTTTCTCAATTTTATGGAAGACGCTGGTGGGTGTAATCTTTTCGAAGCCGGCATAACATAGTTCTGGTATGATAGCCTGTACATAGTGCCAGATGTTTCAGTAGTTATATGCTACAAATTCAGCGTTTCACACACTGAAAATCTTCAGCAGCCAAAAAAATTCGGGTTATTTGTGATTTTTCATAGTTTGATCGATTATTGAATGCATAAATCGTTTGAAAGCCACCTTTTCACTATACTCATAGTAAAGGTACTTTTGTAGGCTTTTCAATTCAATAAAAATATTTTCAAATTTCAGGGGATTACAGGTTGTACTGGGGCGAAAAGTGTTTGAAAAAAATGTTTCTCAATTTTATGGAAGACGCTGGTGGGTTCAATCGTTTCGAAGCCGGCATAACATAGTTCTGGTATGATAGCCTTTACAAAGTTCTAGATGTTTCAGTAGTTATATGCTACAAATTCAGCGTTTCACACACTGAAAATCTTCAGCAGCCAAAAAAATTCGGGTTATTTGTGATTTTTCATAGTTTGATCGATTATTGAATGCATGAATCGTTTCAAAGCCACCTTTTCACTATACTCATAGTAAAGGTACTTTTGTAGGCTTTTCAATTCAATAAAAATATTTTCAAATTTCAGGGGATTACAGGTTGTACTTGGGCGAAAAGCGTTTGAAAAAATGTTTCTTAATATTATGGAAGACGCTGGTGGGTTCAATCGTTTCGAAGCCGGCATAACATAGTTCTGGTATGATATCCTATACATAGTTCTAGATGTTTCAGTAGTTATATGCCACAAATTCAGCGTTTCACACACTGAAAATCTTCAGCAGCCAAAAAAATTCTAAAAGACGCTGGTGGGTGTAATCGTTTTGAAGCCGGCATAACATAGTTCTGGTATGATAGCCTGTACATAGTGCCAGATGTTTCAGTAGTTATATGCTACAAATTCAGCGTTTCACACACTGAAAATCTTCAGCAGCCAAAAAAATTCGGGTTATTTGTGATTTTTCATAGTTTGATCGATTATTGAATGCATAAATCGTTTCAAAGCCACCTTTTCACTGCACTCATAGTAAAGATATATTTGTAGGCTTTTCAATTCAATAAAAATATTTTCAAATTTCAGGGGATTACAGGTTGTACTAGGGCGAAAAGCGTTTGAATAAGTTTTTACTTAATATTATGGAAGACGCCGTTTTAATCTTTTCGAAGCCGGCATAACATAGTACTGGTATTATAGCCTATAGAATGGTCAAGATGTTTCAGTAACTATATGCTAAAACTTCAGCGTTTCACACACTGAAAATCTTAAACAGCCAAAAATTTCGGGATATTTTTGATTTTTCATAGTTTGATCGATTATTTGAATGCATAAATCGTTTCAAAGCCACGTTTTCACCATAGTCATAGTAAAGGTACTTTTGTAGGCTTTTCAATTCAATAAAAATATTTTCAAATTTCAGGGGATTACAGGTGTATCTGGGGTGAAAAGCGTTTCAATAAGTTTTTACTAAATATTATGGAAGATATTCTCCACGACGCTCGTGGGGTAAATCACTTCTAATCCGGCATCATAATTAGTGCTTGCGTGACAGCCTGCACATAAATCTTGGTGTTTCAGTATCAATACATGAATATTTCAGTAGTTAAAAAATTGACCGTCTTAATTTGGTCGGATTATTGGCTGCTAACTTTTGGCTGCCAAGTTCACACCGGTGAGAAAATTAAAATTAGGACCAATGTTTTGTAATATACCTACCACTTAGTAAGCTTAAGATTATATAAAAATAATGACTTTTAAATCATATTAACCGCCTCTGTGGTTTGGTGGTTGAGCAGGCCGTCTCATAACCCAGAATGGCGGGTTCGATTCCCGCAGCTAGACAAGTTTTTGTGCGCAGATAAAAAAGCAAATACTCTATTTTATCCTAGTTAGGGTCCAGGATCTATATATGTGATCGTTAGGTGTTATTATTATTATTAATATTATTATTATTAAATACACATAATATTTATTTAACAAACTGAATTGATGCTCTCTTTCCAGCGGTAATCGGCTTCAAATGCCCATCGAAGGTACCCGCCAACACGCAGTCAGCCAAGTTCTGGCCATTCCCCAGGTTCCCAGTACCTGGCGACTGCCACCACCTAATCACTTGTGTTGAAGGCCAGCCGCGTCTCATCTCTTGCGGAGAAGGCAAGGTCTTTGATGACGAGAATCTCACGTGTGAGGATCCCGAGCTAGTCCCGCACTGTAGCCACGCGTGATTGTTAAACGATGCGAAGAAACTTGGGCATTATGTTAACGGAACTGAACTGAAAACCATTTGAAATTACCCCAAAATTTAAATCAATGCTGATTTATTTACTTTGAGAGAATAAGAAACATCTTTTATTTAAAGTTCATCGTTAACTCTGCTGTTTGCAGACCCAAGTTTTGTTAATGGTATTGCAAGACGAAAATGAAATAATTGTTACGAAAAACATGAAAGATTGACAATTATCCGCTGTCATATTTTTTTTGTTTCCATTAAAATTAACATGAACATTGATTATAGTATACTTTTGGTCATGCAATTACGTTTTCGTTTTGTGATACTTTAATATCTCTCTTGATTTCCTTCTGTTAATAATTGGAATATCTTTTCCACCGACACTTATTTATTTCTACTAATTCTACGCTGATTAAATGAAATAAAACGGCAATTTCGTTTAAAAATGTCAGCCATTTTGTAGTGTAAAAAATTGTGATGTTAATAGTTCATTGAAAATATGCTGCCAAATAATTATAAGCAATAGTTTGTGCGTGATAATAGTTACCATAGAAAACCATATATCGTTACCCTATCTAATGTTGAATTCTAATATGTATATTTTTTCATGAAGATTTTTCTGTAAATATTACTGAAGTTTACAATGTAAATAAGAAAATATGTGCGAGATTAAAAATATTAATAACAAAGCCTTTGTTTATTTAAGTTATTACGTCTATCTGTTAATTTACCTAGAACATATATATATTACAGTTAATTATTAGACAGATTAAATTAAATTAAATTAATGTATAATTCAATTTAATAAGAAATTTAAACGCCTAGAACATACAGTGTAGAGTAATAGGTTATTAATTGACTCTGGCGTGATCACGCGGAAGTTCATCTTAAATATGAAATGAAACGAGGATATCTAGTGTATTTCCGCTAAAAACAAAGAATAAAATTATCCATATTGGGATATGTAAAAGATTTTTGTAGGTATATGTAAAAGGAATAAGATAAATATGTTATATTTTATTTCAATATACTGGGAAACCTAAATTGCTCCGACATACGTTCTGCAGGATTAGGGAAAAATTCTTTACAATATTTTAGAGTGATAGAGCATATGTTACTGATTTGCCAAATTCGAAGTTATAAAACTTCGAATTTAGTCGAAGTTTGGTATTTCATTATAAGAGCGCAAATGACACCAATATATTTGTGGATTTTGAATGATTCGATAGGTACTACCGACATTTTTAAATATTCAGGATTTGTTTATAGTTATAAATCATATGTACATATCTAACATAAGACTACGTCTCTACATTCTCAATCTGCTAGATAGGAAAAAAAAATCAAACTAGACACTGCTATGTATGAGTTTTGGTTTATATCTGTTAACTGGCTGCCTGGATTCGCATGTGTGGACATTTTTCAAACATTTTGGATAAACAAAGATAATTTATCTTATAAATATACTAATTAAAACGTACATGACTCAATCTGTCCAAATGTTCAAAATTAGAAACAAAGATTTCAAACTTTAACTATATCTATTAATTACGTAACAAATATTACGTTTGAAACTAATCCCCATTGCCTATCATTCTCATTTATAACCAACGGTATCAACATTCGACATCAGCTTGTCACTTTCTATAAGTGCTTTTATTATAATATACTACACAGTTTAGCTATCAGATAAGCTATATCTATGAGTAATCTTAATAAGTGACTTAACTGTCGAGGTTGATGTACCAAGGAATTGTATTGATGTAATAGAGTATATTATTCATGATAGATTAGTTATTGTAAAGATTTGTCACACTTGACATCCTACTCCTACTAATATGAAAAGTGCGAGAGCTTGTGTCTATGGATGATTGTTACTCTTTCACGCTCAAACGGCTGAACGGATTTGGATGAAATTTGGAATATATAGTGGATTAACACAGGCTACTTTTTATCCGCGGGTGAAACCATGGGGCACGGCTAGTTTTATAGTAAACGAGCTTCTGCCCGCAGGTTCGCCCGTGGCGTGACCTATGGGAAAATAATTCAACCACCCATTTCACCCTCTTAAGGGTGGAATTTTGAAAAATCCTTCTTAACGGATGTCTACGTCATAACATCTACCTGCATGCCAAATTTCAGCCCGATCCGTCCAGTGGTTTAGGCTGTGCGTTGATAGATCACTATATTAGTCAGTCAATCAGTCCTTTGAGTTATATTTATTTAGATAATAACTAGATCTGATACTCGATAGTATGGCTCTTTCAAATTTTTTTTCAACATTATCCATACATTGATTTCTTATATTAGATAACAAGATTAACAAGCTGCAAACAGAAAAAATCAAATTGAAAAAGCTGCAAGCTATAGATAATGATACGCAAAGGATTTCCTTACGTTATTATAAAATCTGAAATAAGGAGATCCGCGAAAAAACGAAAGGCACAAATATCTTTCTATACATTAGTACGTTGATGTGGCAACGGGCAGGCACAGAACCTATTACAGACGGGGAAAAAAGGTTCTAGTGTTGGCGAACCACACAGCAGAAATCGTAGCGGCTATCTATTAGGTAAAGCGACGACTGGGTCAAAATTGTGGGGAGCCGTTGCATATGAGGCGAATAGCCGTTCAAACTGTTGCTCTATGGGGAGGCCGTTCAGCAGTAGACTGCCGGCTGACGATGATACTTCAGATCATTATCGTGGTTTAAAGTTTTTCTCAAATCATCCTTCAGATTTCCTCTTTGTGTATTCATATAGTATATTAAATTTAGGTATGCCTACTTACTAAAGGTTTAAGAGTAATGATGGACGTCGGCACTAAAGTCTATTAAAATACATCTTATGTAAGCAACACCGTCCTCTGGGTTTTCGTAGCTTGTTAAATTTGTGTCAACGTGACACACTAAATATATAATACTAAACGCTCATTGGTTGCTTACTGATCATCAGTTGTCTTTGACCAATGAACGAACAGTTTTTATTTGGTGTGCCAAGTCGACACATATTTAATAAACTTTTTTTTACTGTTGATGGGTTTGCGTTTGACTACATCTCACCTGATGGTAAGTGACGATAAGGTCGAAGGTGGAGCATGCTTATCCAGAAATAATAAATAAACGTACGAGACGTACGAGAAATCGCGTGCTAAAAGGATAAGTGCGGATATAGGATTTGTCAAACTTTAGCGCATAAGAACCTTTAAATTTTGGTACAGGATGTAATAAGAAACTCAGTTTACTTAAAAACTAAATTTATTAAATATATTGTCACTAAATGCTTCATTCATCATTGACTTCAACGGTCTTCCCCTTCGGAGGGCGTTGGGGCTTGCGGCGGGAGGGAGATCCTGAGGGCTTCGGCTTCACAGTGGGGGGGTTCTCCAGGGCATCGAGTTCAGCGTCTGTCAGCTGATCCTTGTACCAATCAGCACTGGAATTAAAAAAACAAGTGTACTTTAGACCTCACGACTGAAGTAAAACTTTTTTAGTTTAGCTCCACCTATCGGCCGGTACAACTTGGTTTTTCTTTTGTTTAATGTTAATGTCACCATCTTGACAATTGTAAATTGTCATTTTACCGGACATACCAACACAATATGTAATACAATTTTTTTACTTTGTTATGCTGAAAATGGACATCTACGTTAACTAACAACTTTCAACTTCCGTTCGCCTCGCCAGCTTACTCCCCAAGTCTAGCGTGTGTAAAGAAGTTTTACTTCAAAAAGTTAAAGGTAAGTTTAAAGGGTACGGATTGTGATGATTAAATTTGAATTGTCTCAAAATTACAGTACAGTATTATGTAGATTGAAAGTATTTATATAGCCATAGTTTGGGAATGATATTGTTAAATTGATATCCAGCTTTGGACCAATTTTCTAGAAATATATGTATACTAAATACAGGTCACGATAGAAATTTCCTAACCATACTTTTGCCAATTAAAATAAAATATGATTATTCACTCTATATACCTAAAGTAAAATTAAAATGCAAATGACACAACATGACGTAAGACACAGATCTTCTGGAGAAAAGATAAGAACTCTTTGCGTTTTCAAATGTAATGGTATTGAAAATATGTCTCAGTACGTCTACTCAAATTAAATAGATAGATAGTTTTGAACACTTCGCACTACGCCATTTAGCCCCATACTAAGCAGACCTTGTACTATAGGAACCAAGGGGGCGATCACGAAACTTTGATTGCAATACAACAGGAGAAATTTCCATACTAACTATGTACATAAACTGCGTATTCAAACTGTCAAATCCATACAAACTGATGTTTCTATTGGTTGCAATCGAATTACGTGATAGCCCAGCAGATAATTGATAAAATACTATTTTTTTAAATACATACATACAATACAATATACACAGAATAAACAGCTATGTTCATCACACAATCGTTTGTCCTAGGTGGGAATCAAACCCACAACCTACAGTTCAAAGGGTAGAATTACTGCCAACTAAGTTATCAAGCTCAGATGCTCTTCAAGTAACTTACCACTCCGGCACCTTCCTAGCCCACTCGCAGCGTTTGTTCACATCATCAAAGGCCTGGCCCAGCTTGCAGCCGGACCGTCGCGGCGTGTTCCCATTGATACACACGTAGAAGAACTGGCAGTCTTCAGGGTCAGCATACCGCGGGTGGGTCAGGCCAAAGGTCTCGTTTACAGCGGGGCACGAAAAGTCGAACACATCTGAAGTATCGTTGAAGTTTAAAGAAACAAATAACAATAATAATAACGCCCAATGCTCACAAACATAGACCGTAACTAGGATTCCCTGTATCTAGGGACTCAGAAACTACGAGGACTATGGTCCCCCAACACCATAACACAAGTGTTTGCGCTTTTTTTTCTGTGAACAAGTACTTGTCCTGCCATTGGAAAGAACCCACCGCCTTCGGGTTTTGAGTTGACTGCACAAACCATCTGACATCTGACAATCCCATTCTGACGTAATTATAATTCAATAATTTCGTCAGAATGGGAGCTACATTTCATTATTCACAATGTTGGCTATGCAGTTAGTAAGTTATTGTTTTTTGACTCGTTTAAAGTTCGAAGTTACAGCTTATGTCGTAAGATGGTTTAGGTACTTTTTATGTGGAAGTATGGAATTTTGAAGCATCTTAAGGCATTTATTGAGTGATGTAAAACGTTTAGTAAATGTGCCACAAACCTGCAGAGCCACATCCCTTTTTTTTAGCTTCATCAGGCCAGGTGCAGATGCCGTTCTTGTCATTGTAGACCAGGCCGTTGGGACAGGTGATCATGTTGAACTTGCCGTCCACGCAGTAGTAGAACTTTCCGCACTCCTTGGGGTCTTCATGTGAGAAGTATCCGTGCAGGCGCGGACAGTGAAGTTGAGGTTGAGGCTCCTCTGTGGAATTATAAGAGTTTGTAAGGACACGCGTTGTTTACGCCGGCTCCGACCTGTACAAAGGCCGGGAGATTTAATAATTAAACAGTTGCATAAGCAGTTGTAAGGCGGTCGCGTAGAGATTTGTAAACTGGGTATGTTCATACCCCGGCCTTATTAATTTTAGTATTGAAGTAATTGATAAACATCACACGCTTAAAGTTCTATAGACCTACAGGCAATCTATTCAATTATTCCGGGAAATATAATTTAAGGGCAATATGGGCAATAAAGAAAGAACTCTCATGTCAAACCTTAACTTTGGATCCTACATCCAGTCTAAAGCCAAAATAGCTTCAAAAAAACTCGGCATTTTGTCCAAGGTAAGGCGGTACTTCACATCTGGACAGCTTTTAAACCTCTATCAAGCACAAGTCCTATCGTGTATGGAGTACTGCTGCCACCTGTGGGACGGGTCTGCCAAGTACCAGCTTGAGGCTCTAAACATTCTAACACTGGGCTATCCACGAACAGGAAGAAAGACAATATCAGGAGAATTTGGTAATATAAAAAAGGGTACGTTTCAAGACCTCATATCGATTGCGGGCTATGGTCAAAAATGCTATAAAGGCGTTATATAAACGGGATCTTAACAATATTCTCATTTCCTAAGATTGCAGCTTATAATTATCAGCCTATTCAATTTGATGATATCTGTTGTGATAACTGGTTTCTAGTCTTTAACATTTAACATCCATCGTTCCACTAACATTTTCTAACGTAGGTATATTGTGTAATACAAGCTGTATTAACCAAATATCTAACACAGCTTAGTCAAAGACTAGTGAGTATATTCTAGGTCCATGTTTTTAGTGCTTACGTTTATCATACTTGTTGCTCGTTCTATATTATATAATAATATTATTATTGTATTGTATTGTATTGTGTATCTATTCCGTATATTATATTTCAGTCGTGTGGTTTAATCTAAAGCGCTCGTTTATTTTCTAACACTGCCTGTGTCGTCGTGCAAATAGCATTACATACATGAGAACAATATCGTGCAGGCTGATATTTTTATGAGAAATACGTAAATAATGATATTGATTAGTCGCACGGTATTTTATACGTATTTTACTCAACTATTCGTCAAGCCCTATTTTGCTACTATAGACGATATTATGATCCGTTTATGTAGTAACGAGCTTCTGCCCGCAGCTTCGCCCGCGGCGTGGCCTATGGGAAAATAATTCAACCACCCATTTCACCCTCTTAAGGGTGGAATTTCGAAAAATTCTTAGCGGATACCTACGTTATAATATCTACATGCATGCCAAATTTCAGCCCGATCCGTATAGTGGTTTGGACTGTGCGTTGATAGATCACTATGTCTGTCAGTCAGTCAGTCACCTTTGAATTATATATATTTAGATGTCAAGTTAAGCATGGTTCCAAAGGCAACTATACCCATGTTCTCAGATATTTTGTCTGTAAACATTTCATTACACAAGTTATTGTAATTTTACTCTGCAAGAAAATTCGTTGGTCTAGATTAGATTCGTAATAGTTGCTATTAGCCCTAAAAGGTTCCATCTACTACAATATGAGAAACCCATGTAAGTTTATCTATCTGTCAGTCCATCTGAAATCTTCACATTTTTATAACTTCTAAAGAAATAATATTAACACGGAAATTCCTTTCATTTTTAAGCTAATTACTACCATCGTAAGAAACACTACGTCATCACACTGCAAATTATTTTTTTTGCCAAAATCTATAAATAACAACTGGCAACATCATTCGCAAGTATTATTGGAATTACAATAAGATCAGCCGCCACCGCGCAAGGCCGCAGTTCCCTTGAGATTGGAAAGTTGTTCGAGCGGTTGCTGGCTTGTAATCTGTATTCAGTGGATGCCACCAAACCGCTATTTGATTTTTAAATAGGGTTGTCGTATATTTCTGATGTTATAGAATAGTATTATTAAGTAAAGCCTTTTCTAATGTATGTTTCTAAATTCATTTTTGTCAATCACAAATATTCGTTAGAAATAATTAATCCCTATCCCCACCACTACTATTAAACGTGAAACGTCTATTTGCCAAGCTTGGCGTTTATGGTAAACTGAAAGGGATTGCCATAACCCCTCTATAAGTGTCCAAAGTGGCGTTTTATAAGTAAAGATTATGTTCAGCAGTGGACGTCTTAAAGCTGATGATGTTGTCTGTTTGTTTATATGTGTGGCGTTTTTGCCATAATGGCATAGCAAATTGGAAGATATTTGAAACATAGTGGTGATTGTTAATACATAATTCTGGGATAAAAGAGTTTTCGGCTACTATTTCAATATTTTAGTACATACTATGGGCGTATAAAAATCAAGCTGTTTAAATTCACCTAAACTTTTAAGCGTATGGCAATGACAGCCTTAAAATATGTTAATGGAATTGCTAAATAAATTTTAACATTTTAATAAATTACTCCTAAACCTTTGGCTTTAATAGGCACGAGTACCAAGTATTTACATGGTAGAATTTATGTAGGTACTGATTTTTTTTTCAAAATACATTATTTATAACATTTTTTAATTTTTATGTTTATAAAACTACGTTAAAACCGCGCTAGTCAAAACTGTCAAAAGTAATACTGTGTGTGTGTAAGAAGGTACCTATACGATTTTACTTGGCTAGCATGCTACACCTTCGATCACATCGTCACTTCCCATCAGGTGAGAGCGTGGTCAAATGTACACGTGACAAGTTTGAAGTAAAAAAAAAAATTAGAAATTTATGAATAATTATCTGTATAAATATCCATTAAGTTTGGTTTGCATTTAGAACTATTTTCTATATTTCAATTTCAATTTCAATTTTTATTTGCACTCCACAATGTTGTTTACAGGTGTAGATACTTTTTTTTAAATAACAGTTCATCATGGACCCTGTCGGACACGCAACATTAGAAGAGAGGAAAACAAAATTAAATTAGATTAGAAAGAGAAGCGGTTACTTATTTTATACTCAAATTAAATGTATTATTATTTTTATATACTTACTGCGCTATTATGAAATTATGATGCTTTTTTATTATTGAGCATGACCATTCATAATAATTTATGGTTCGGTTGCTGCCAATCTACCACAGAGCAAAGAAAATGTTTGCTAAAAGTTCACTATAAAACTGTAGTTTTCACGTGAGATTGGACATACGTGCCAGAATCGGTCTCCAAACGAAATAGTTCTAAAGCGCGAAGAATACTTACGAAGTTTTGGCCTCGCTGAGCAGTCTAGGTTAAATGGCAGGTCACATTTCTCCTCTGTCTGGCTGTAGTCATTGAACACCATGCCGTCGGGGCACAGCTTCTCGATGATCTCACCGTTTCTGCAAACATTGGCCAATTGTTGGTTCAAGTCGACGAACTTTACAAGGAAAACGTCTTGGAAGATGCATCACCAAAGTATCTGTAATATTTTTATTTTGCAACCCACATATTTATAAATGAAAATGCAACGTAAGTTGGGTTAAAGATTCTTAAAAGGAAGAAACGATGATGAATCGTTTATCCCTTGTGTATTTTTTATTGGGAACAAAACGCAATCCTTTTGCAACGTAGAGGATGATATGTAAATATTATTTTACTTTTAAAAGAACCTTCTAAATGAAAAAATAACACACAACTCCTTAACTCATTCGGTTAGTGATTCATCGGCTACACAATACTGCTTAATTTTGCAAGAGCTATAAATCCTTTTGATTGATTTCGGGTGTACACTTATTGAATCGAAATTTAGCAATTATATCAAGGTAAAATAATACCATTTCAATAAAGCAGTGTACGACTGAACTGCATTTTTATTCTACTTGCTTACAAGTTTCTCCAACATCGATAATTAGAGCCTCATTAGCAATACACTGGTCTTAAAAAGGTAAAGCAGTTTACGTATTGTGTGCTAGTCAAAGTAGAAATTAATTGCAAGCAGACTAATTAAATACTAACAAAGGCCACTTTATAGCTAAAGATTTTTTGCAAGAAGAGACATCATTAGCATTGTAGAAACATGTTGAATGGCTTATTATAATCGACATTATCATGAACCAGAAAACATCTGTTGCTGAACGATTGCATTGAGAACGTATTAGGCTGGTGATGTGACGTGATCATATGAAATCATTTGTTCATCACGTTTACCTTCACCAAAGTAACCAAGTTGCAAGCTTTAGTTCATCTAATAATAAAAATAATAATAATGTCCAACGATCCCATACATAGATCCTGGACCTTCACTATAATCTTAGTTTTTTTTATACTGTATTTCCACAGACACCTGGGTCCATGCTTTTTGTTAGATTATTTTTTATATTTATTAATTAAGCCTATTATTAACTTGAACATATATATAATACAGGGAGGACAATACAGCCAATAACACATAAACATAAGTATTTATTTCTAATTGTGCGTACACCACCGAGCAAACCAGCTTCCGCAAGCAGCTCCCGTTCACGAGCTTGACGCATGATCCAGCCACTAGAATCTTAGTTAGGATCCAGGATCTATGTACTTGATGTGATGTGATGAGCGATATCTACGGCCTGCCCATTGCCAATTCTAAGAGCCTCTAGGCTTAACCTCTAAACAATCAAAATAATCGAGCCTAATAATAATAATAACGTCCAACGATCACATACATAGATCCTGGCTCTAACTAGGATTCACTGTGTCTAGAGATCCAGGAACTACAAGGATCGTGGTCCCACACCCAGACTCAGAACAAGTATTTGCCTTTTTTTCTGTGCCACTTCCAGGTTATGAGGCGATCCGCTCAACCACCGCATCACAGAGACTGTCAAACGATATGAAAAGATTTTAGAAACTAGCAAATGGTATACCTGCATTCATAGTATTTGTCGCACTGTTCAGCATCCGCGAAGAATCCATCATCAGGGCAAGAGTTTGTGATCTCCGTGTCCCTATCAGCAATGTCAGCAACGGTCCGCGCCGGGAGGTTGGCCGGCTTTTTCCTGGCTTTTGGGTTTGCTGATGATGCCAATACTGAAAAGTGAGACAATATATGTATGTTTATAAAATGTATGTTAATTTTACACACCATCTAATAACCTAAGGGCCCACAAACCACTAAGAAGAATCGAGAGGCTTAAACGACTAGAGCCTCTGTGGTGTAATGGTTGCGCAGGTTGAATCATAGCCTGGATTTGGCGGGTTCGATTCCTACGATAGAACAAGTATTTGTTCACAGAAAATAAAGCGCAAATACTCGTTCTATATCTTTGCAATGTAGGCCATAGTCCTCGTAGTTCCTGGGTCCCTAGATACAAGAAATCTTAGTTATTTCCAATTGTGCATACACCACGAGCAGACCAGCTCCCGCATACCATTTACATTTACATAGTACAAACTTTGCTTAGTGACTAGATGGCGTTGTGTGAAATGTCCACATATACTTATTTATTATTTATTTTTAGGATTGACTCACACTAATATTATAAAGGCGAAAGTTTGTATGTGTGTTTATGTGTATGTGTGTTACTCCTTCACGCTCAAACGGCTGAATGGATTTGGATGAAATTTGGTACCAAGATAGCTTATACACTGGATTAACATATAGGCTACATTTTATCCCGGAAAAGTGAAATTTTCCCGTCGGATGAGCAAATAATTAAAATACTTTTTTCCGCGAGTGAAACCGCGAGGCGCAACTAGTAATTAATAAGCTGTCTATCAAAGCCGGACAAACATTTTTTATCAAATAGGCTTCCGTTATAAATTATGCAAGCAAGCGACATTTCCTATCTGGCACACATAAACAAAAGTAGTTCACATTGATTCTATTACAAACTTCCTGACTCTCCTTCATGATCTTGACTGAGGTCATTTTATTTCTTGCTAGAGGCCGTCGCATTAAGTACTGTCACAATATGTCACTTTCTAAGATTACACTTTTTATATATTTTTAAATATTCCTATATGTTATGCAAGGACTTATAACAATTTTGTATGTATGATTTATCAGTATGGCTTGCGTAATCAACAGGCAAATTTTATTGTAAAATTACACTTTATTTTATTAATATTTTACTGGGTGGTAGGACTTTTCTGCAAAGTTCGTCTAGGTAGGTCCGCTTTGCCAGCTATTCTGCCGCCAAGCATTAAAGCACTACTGTGTTTCCGTTTTAAAGGCACTGTAGCTTGTAAAACTACAGGGCAAATGATTCTTTATGACCTAATCTCACCGTTAGTAATCTTATTACTAAACTGTGCAGATGTCTCAGGATGACGTGCGAGTGCCACGCAAAAATCTATACTTGGAGTTCCGAGTGACACTGCAACTGATATATCAGCGTGTCGCTTAAGGCGAATGACTAGCGCGTCATATCATTCCTTAACATAAAAATTTAAAAACAATTTTAATCACGAATGGTATTTGCCCACGCATCCATCCGTTCCTAGAGCTGGCACTTGATTTCTTAAGCTACAGTGGCTAGTGAATTCATGTCCAAAATTCTTCACATATTACATGTAAAATGTAACATGGTTTAGGTAACGTAGTAAGTAGTTAAGGTATCAATAGACTAATTTTAATGTAAAAGGAAATAAATGCGGTTGCAAATCCCACCCGTGATTTAAACTTTTATATTAATACTAGCTGCGCCCCACGGTTTCACCCACGTGGTGATGAAAAACAGTGATGGTGATAATAAAATATAGACTGCGATCTATTCTCAGACCTATTGAATATACACACAAAATTTCATAAGAATCGATCCAGCCATTTCAGAGGAGTTTTTTTTCAAACTCTGTGACAGGAGAATTGTATATATTAGATAGATAGATTGGATAGATTTTAAAGCTAGTTCTATATATATAGCATCAATGATATAAGCACTTTATAACAGCTAAGTGCCTATCAAGATATCGGCATGCATAACTAGAGATAAATAGCAAACTCGGAGTGTAGCAATACTTCGCGCTGGTTTCTCTATTACCTAACAATGCGTCGTTTTTGGCCGAACGACGAAAGTCTCTCGGTCACAACTTAATTAGTACTTCAGCTTCTGTGGTGTGTTGGTTGAGCAAGTTGGCTCATGATCTGGTGGCGGGTTCAATTCCCGCGACAGAATGAGTATTTATGAACAAAAAAGCGCAAATTTTTGTTCTGAGTCAGAGAGGTCCCTAACCACAGGGAATCCTAGTTAGGGTCCAGGATCTTTGTATTTCATCATTGAGCGTTATTATTATTATAAATGTTTCTTTTACAGATTGCATGTTCTATTATTTGCATTATCAATCAATTATATTAACGTGAAACGTCATGAACTTTACTCAGATATTTGTAATAAAATGTTGCGTGACCGTACTTGGTCATATTTCAGCCACTCAATTGTTGCGATTAAAAAATTAGGTGTTATTGCGTTCAAATTCAGTTATTTCAGGCTGGCACATACCTCGGCCAACGAGTTAGCCTAGCTATTAAACGAGGAAATGTTGCCAGCTTTTTGGGAACGCTTCCTGCAGAAGGTGATCTAAATTCTGTGTTTTATTTATGACCCTCTTTTTTCCTACAATATTACTTTTTCTTCAGTTATTATTTATTTTAAGTTCTTATGTATAGTTTAGTTTTTTTTTTTCTTTTTCCTATGTTCTATTATATAAGTAACCTTTTTTGTGTATCGAAGTGTTAAGAATAAAAATGGTTAACGGTCAAATTGATAGTTTCGAGAAAAAATAATTCAGTTATTGCAAATTGATTGATTTTATCAGGTTTTATGTCTGAGTAGAGCCAAGTTGCGGTTATATCTCTACTTGGCATTCTTTAATTTCCCCGCTAAAACTCTTAATTTTCTGAAAAAATAGTATCGTTTGCTGATTTCGATAGGCAATCTTTGCGAAAAAATCATCATGGTCCAACCGCTTTGACACGCAAGGCAAAGAAATTAAAAATGTTTCTTTTTTATACTAGTGAGAAAGGTAAAAGATTCCGTTTGTATATGTACCATTTACGATTTAAAAAAAGCATAGGTATTTAATACAAGTCTTTTCATGTTGTTTATGGCCTAGTTATGTATTCTACTCGTATTTATTATGTTGTACCCATGAACTTAAAACAGGAGGAAGGTGGAATCTTCGTGTTTAGAATAAGAATGCTGCAGATCATGATGCTTATTTTATTTTTATTCTAGCTAGGTAGAAAAGAGGAAGTATTTTAAATATATATGACAGTATCGCCTGCTTATTAGGATAGAGCTGGAGAGGCTACATGAATAAAAAATCTAGTGGCTATAAGGTTTCCAAAGGTAACCTGAGTGCTAATTATTATTATAATAACGAGGGAATGTTGCCAGCTTTTTGGGTACGCTTCCCGCAGTAGGTGATCTAAATTTTATGTTTTATTTATGACCTCGCTTTACCTACAATTTGGCTTTTTTAATTAAATATATTAAGACATTCTTAGAATTCTCAGACGTATAGATAATGTATACTTACTTAACGGGCTCATGTTATTTGAATAAAGACAGAATTATTCTAAAAGAAAAACGAAAACCGTACCAACATTATAAATTAATCATACCAAACAAATAATTTAAAATGACTTTTATTTATTGTAATCAGCAGATTAATGGACATGGGATCACGTGATTATTTTTCCCTTTATTTTAATATGAATCTGAAGATGTATTCATAGTATTTAAAAACTGTAATAATAGGTAGCTATCTCCTTTGTAAAATTAGTTCATAAAATAAAATTATGGAGTACGCGTTGATGTCTTTTGTATGAGACAAACAGCTGTTATCATATGTAGGTTGTTTAAACTTGATTCTTATAAAGTTTGATACTTGTTATGTCAACTTTTATTTAAGACTAGTTAAAATCAAAATTCCATGAAGTAAATTATGTATAATCAATCAAATAGAGTAGGTAAATTAGACAGGATCCAAATCTTGACCTCAAGGTCGTCATGTTAATAAAATCTTATAGCTATTTGATTATGTTATGCTGCTTTATAGAAGGGTAATATAATTGTTAAAGGTCATACTGAAATAAGTTTCATTAAAAAAGAGAATTTCTGATGATATTGACATTTAAATGAAAGGAGTTTATATCCGGATTAAAAACGTGTACATACAAAAATTAATCACAATACTATATGTAACTAAATGTGTAAAGTGAACAAAATATTCAAATGCCAGTTTAGATTACTATTACCGTCGTAAAACGATACAAATAGCATATAAAATATTTAAAATATGCTTTAAAATATCCAGCTGTTCGCGGGCTAGTTAAACAAGTCCATTTACAGTTCTCACTCACCAACTAAACAGCTCAAGAAAACGAGACCTGCACACGACCGGGACGCCATTTCTATTTATAATATCACTATTACACTTAACCCTAACTTGAGTCACTTTGAAGTGACTTAATTTACTTTTTTGGATGAATGACGCCTGCGCCGCTTGCCGCACCGGACTGACACTGTACAATTTTGTCATCAGTTCTTAGCTGTGAAACAACGCGGGGAAAGGTTACATTTACATACCTCTCGCTTACTCTTTACACTTATTAAGTAAGCCCATCCCGTTCCCTCTTCAGTATTTTGTCTTCGGATCCTGTTATTGTTCTACGTGTTCTGCAAGGGAATTAATGGACTAGACGCGAAATGCAGTTAATCTGTTTTTAATGGGAATTGGTTGCTTCGTGGCTGGATAGGTAGTTTTTCCACCTTAAACGTTACTTATTTTAGTTTATGAGAATTCTGTAAAGTAAAAAACAATATCATAAAACTTTTGTAATGCTCTGTGGTGCATATCATTGCTTAAAAGGCGACCATTGTCATGTATAAGCTAAATTAGTTTGTTTGCTTACACTTACTAACCCATGAAATAAAACTTTGTTTAATCAATCATTTTTTACTCATGCTCATTAAAAGTGTGGGTATATTATTCTCTTGGTATATAATGTCATTATAGTATTTCGAGGTATAAAATATATTATTAGCAAACTTAAACATTGAAGTTAATTTTAATCGTTGTTTTTTTTTGGTTATAAGCAGTGAATGTTTTAATAGACTCGTTTGAGATTAAGGAGATAACGTATAAGCAGATTTAAGGCCATCGCATGAACTGTTTTTACAAATATAGAATTTAGCACATCAAAATCAGCTAGAGGAATATTAATCAAAATGTATGATATCAGATTTCAACTTTTGAATATTTGAAGGTTTAGCACTAGTCTTAGGTTACGAGAAAATAAAACTGATTAATTTTATTTTTTATTTTATTAGGAAAAGTAAACCATATTACAAAAAATAAAAGACTACATTATACATATGCTTAGCAGTAATTGCAGCACACAACATTGTTCACAAATTAAAAATAAAATTATACAATACAATAAAGCTAAAAGTAAACAAAACTTTTATTATGTTTTTTTATATATTTATTATTTATTTCTTTATTATATATTTTAATTATCTTAGTATATAGATAAATTATAAAATATAATTGCTAAATAACTTTATTACATCCTGTCTTGTCATATAAGCAAGGGGTTAACCATTGTACTGGCTAACCTTAATTGAAGGGTTGAGAATAAAAAGGATTTAACTGACAAATTGACAGTTTCGAGAAAATTGACTTTAAACGTCAACGGCGTCATTTTAATGTAGAGTGCTTATAAGGTAATAGAAAACGTTTATGTAAGTTTCAGTTGCTTGAAAATGTTTTAATTCTATTTTAAATACTAAATATAGTACTAATTCATATAATTACTGTAAAAATATAATATAATAAAATAAATATGATAATGTTTATATGCTAAGCGAACTGTATTCCTGTGACAGATAAACCGTTTTTAGACTCAAAATCTCGAGATTTAAGCCTCATTTCGGTATTTTGAGAATGTATTATTGAAGATAATTTCACGCTGAATCCAACGATACCCATAAGTCATTTTGTGAAAAAAATCAGTTAAATCCTTTTTGTTCTCAGCCCTTCAATTGTGAAATAGTAATATTAAATTTAATAAAACAGAAAAAAATAAAATTAATTGATTTAAGAGAAAAAACTGCACACTAAGACGTATTGACACGTATCAATCAATCATTTAAAAAAAGCTAGCGCAATTAATATAAATCGGGATTTTTTTCTTTTAATATAGAGATATTTCTATTTTTTTTATGGATATATAGACTTACCTTTACTTCTTTTGGAAAATCGTAAAAATAATTAAATATTTATGAAGTGCGTCTGGTCTTGCCCTTTACTTTCAAAATACTATTCATTACATATGCGTAGCGTTTTATTTTATTGCTTGAGCATGGGCCGTACCATTACTTTTTATACCTTTACAATGACAAGGAATCCCGGAGGTGCCCATTATTTATTGTACAATGTCAAATTGTCAAAATGTCAGGCATTAATGGATCGCATATTTTTTTGTTTTCTAGACTACATTTCATTTCCGTAGTTTCATTTCAATTGAGTTGTTATTTGTACAGTGAATCATCACAATTTTTAAAGCAAAACGTTCACTTCTCTACTAATATTTAAAAGTTAAACTTTGTCTGTTTGTTTATACGTTTGTTTATTTACGTGGCATTCATGTCAGAATGGCTATGACAATTTTGATAAAATTTTGTACACAGAATGCTTGCACTTTCGACATTAAGATGCGATACATTTTGTCACCACCAAAGCGACTTTGGTTTTCTATAGTTTTTAGTAAAACTGGGATTGTAGAGTACAACTAACGTTATCACACTTCACACTAATATTATAAAGGCAAAAGTTAGTATGCGTGTTTGTGTGTGTATGTTTGATACTCTTTCACGCTCAAACGGCCGAATGGATTTAGATGAAATTCGACACCAAGATTGCTTATACCCTGGATTAACATATAGGCTACATTTTATCCCGGAAAAGTGAAATTTTCTAGTGGGATGAGCAAATAATTAAAATACTTTTAATCCACGGGAGAAACCGCGGAACGCAACTAGTATGATTATAATAATTAAGCGGTAACTGAAAATATCTCAGTTATTCTTTTTATCAATAAAAAATAA
The DNA here is from genome assembly GCA_905220475.3 of Ennomos fuscantarius. Lineage (NCBI taxonomy): Eukaryota > Metazoa > Arthropoda > Insecta > Lepidoptera > Geometridae > Ennomos > Ennomos fuscantarius. The sequence goes on along the minus strand of HG992026.1, from coordinate 4,212,368 downwards.
TCTGATGATTTTCAAATGTCTGAAGATTCTCTTGAACCATGCTCACCAACACTCTCGATCAAGTCGCGCATCAAAGCAAAATACACAAATATACCGTTAAACCTTAGACTGTAAATTTCTTATCATTATTTTATTTTATTTTATTTATGTTAAGGAATGACATGACGAGCTAGTCGTTTGTCTGATGTTAAGCGACATGGTTGCTCATATCAGTTGCAGTGTGCGCACATCATCCTGACACGTAATAAAATTACATGACTGTGAGATTAAACCTTAAAATCTCATTTGCCCAATAATTTCAATATTGATTTTTTGTTAGCGAACAGCAAATTAATTAAATCTACAAGTCGAACACGTTCTTATAAAATTACAATTTTCACTCGATATCATGATCGATATTTTCCCAGAATTGTCCCTCTAGATATCACGAATGACAACAAATTACTCGTGCGCGTCACTTTCATCACAGCGGACATTTGAGAAAGTGATTACCGTCACTGATTGGTTTCACTTTGTCATTTTTATTACTCAGTTCTCGATTTATGAACTACTTATTTATTATGATTCGATTTATAAGTTGTTTAATGTACTAAAATAACTTATTAATTAACTAGCGGCGCCTCGCGATTCCGCCCTAAAAAGTATTCCATATGTTAACACAGCGTTTAAACTATCCCCATTCTTAATTTTCACTTCAAGAAGGAACAAAAACATACACACACACACAAAGATTTACTTTTCTATAATTATTAGTGTAATGAAGGCTGAGTCCCTATCGTACTAATATTTTATAATTTATTTCCGTAAAACATTATGTCGACTAATATATGTACCTTAGTTCAAGGTCAAAAATACTAATAAAATCAATACAAATCAAATAATAACTATTTAATACACGCAGCTCGTAACTCGGCGCTAATTATTTCGTAAATTTATCTTGATCAGCTGTCCGAGTGGTCTGGAAAATAGAATAACTGTATTATTTTTACTTTTCACGAATAGATTCATTTGAATTTGTGCCCTGAAAAGTTTTTAAGCTGCTCATATTTTTATTATACCTACCACAAAAAAGAATGATGCCTGGATGTTCAACTGTATATTTTTTTTTGCATGTAAAAGACAGTAGAAAGAAGAAAAAAAATTCACCACTGTAAAGTTTCTTGTAGCTTCTTCTTTACAGTTGTAATCGAAGATTCGGATCAAAGTTTTCTATTCTGCATTGTGCCGGATTGCTTGCACCAGTAGTGAGAAAGAGAACTCCTTTTTTTTTTCAAACTCATATTTTGTAATGGGCTTGCTATATATTATTTGACAATAAGCGCTTTGTAATTTTATATGCTTAGTGAAATAACTTAATTTTAAGTACCTAATATATTTTTGACTTGTAAAAGTGCTAAAATTAGCCTGTTTGCAATAAATCTTTTGACTTTGACTTTGACATGTTCTTTGATTTCTCCCAGATTTCTGACCTGAACAACTTGTTTTTTTTTTGCCTGTATCTAGGGACCCAGGAACTACGAGGACCGTGGTCCCACAACACCCAGACACAGAACAAGTAATTAGGCTTTTCTTCTGTGCACTAATGCTTGTCCTATCGAAGGAATCGAACCCACCGACTCCGGGTTATGAGCCGACCTGCTCAACCACTATACCACAAAGGCTGTCCAGGTGTTTTTTTTGTTGGTAGAAGTCGTTTTTGGCTAGGCTTTCGACTAAACTACTTCATGACATTGTAATTTATTTGGTCGTCTGACGATGGAGTAATCGCTGATCCAAAGGAGCAAGGTGAGCATTCTTTTATCTGGCTTTTCTACTCCATGTCGTATTGAAATATTTCCAAAAACGAATTATACCATTATTGAACCGAACCAAATTACACGAGAATCTGTTGAGAAATTCGACCTGTAGCCACACTTCCGCTATCCCAACAGTTGATCATTCGTTAGACATAGTACGAAAACATTTTTGGCCAAGCTTACTTACTTACTTACCGCATCATCACTTACCATCAGGTGAGATAGTGGTCAAACGCAAACCTATTAAACAATAAAAAAAGCTGAAACGGAGTCGCTTCGCTCGCACATCGCGCTCGAGCAATAACAAAGCACTTACATATTCTTTTTGATGTCTCTACAACGAAGCCCAACGGACAAATAGGTTCTTACTTAAATGGACTTTTTATTGCTTAACTAATAAAATGCAACTGTGTTCCCTAATGAATAAATAGGAAACCTTAATCTCTTCTTCCAATTAAGGTTATAGGCAGCTCTTTGTAGGCGTTGATGATCGCATCTCTTAATTAAGTAAACTAATATCACGCAATGATCCTACGCAATCACAATATCTGATGACTAGTATTTTCCTGTGGTTCCACTCGCGTGAGGTATTATGTCTCAGCATTCGTACGTTATATTGCGGTTAGATACAGGTTTTAATTTTTATTTTTGATTGTCACATGATAACTATAAAACGCTAAAAACCACTAATTTAAAAAGAGGACATTAAAAAAAAAAGAAATATGACTTTAACTGATTTTTTTTTCATCGTCTACTTAGCTTAATAAACAGACTAATTTTAATGTAACGGAAAACTTATGTCGATATCTTTATTCATGATTCAAACTTTGATTATATACATACAAGAATATACATGTAAAATTCAAAGTCCTGACTGAATGACTTATATATCAACGCACAGCCTAAACCGCTGGTCCTAGAGACTTGAAATTTGGAGGGTACGAGTATGTTCTTTGTAAAGTGTAGGTATCCACAGAGAAAGTTTTTTGAAATTTAACCCCCAAGAGGGCGAAATGGGTGGTTGAATTATTTTCCTACAGGCCACGCGGGTGAAGCCGCTGGCAGAAGCTAGTATTTCAAATAAACCAACAGTTACAATTTTTTTATATGTAAGTATTTTAATTCCATAAGACTAAAGTTTTTAATACAAATAAACTTTAAAATATAGACCCATGAATGTCGTGGATATATTTTAAGCCTGTGAGGTCAATCAACCCTTCTTAAGAATTCCCTCTTGCAATTACAATTTATAAACACACAAGTTGACATGAAATGCATGATTCGAGATCCAAGCTTTGATTAATGCGCTGTGGGATGAAATGCAACAAGGGATGCTGCGTGCGGACATCTATGATTAAAGGATACGCTGTCAGGAAGACACCGGAGATGAGGAGAGATAAGTATTGATGTGACGAGTTTTTTTTTTGCAAATTAGATAGATATTAGGACAAAAGCAAAGATTTTTTTTCAGCTTCTATACCTAGATATGGTCAATATTTGAATCCGACTTCTATAGTACCGTAAAATTCTTAAGGTCGCTTTCAATCTACTGCTACACAATTATAAAAAACGAGTGTTGGGTATTGGTATCATTTCACGACAAAACGGCTGAACTGATCTTGAAGAGCTTTGGCATGGGGATTTGGTTAGATATTTTGGTTAAATAGAGTTTCGACCCTGGAGAAAGGAAAAAGATAGTTTTAATATCGATAAACTGTAGTAAGGTTAGAAATAATGTCTATGATTTTCATCAAAATAAAAAAAACAATCATTTATTTATTTGCAAGAATACACAATATCAATTTGGCTACAAGGTCACATAGTAAGTAGTGGTTACGTGCATTCAGCCTGCAAGCAAGCGTGCAAATATTAAAAATAATATTTTTGTTACTACATTAATATTTGTTATTACATGTTAAATATTCTTTGATACTAAAGAAACATTTGCCTAAAAGCCAGCCACTCACATGAATCTGTGATTGTATATTGTACCTAATATCTTCTTCTTCTTCTATATATATATAACTCAAAGGTGACTGACTGAATGACTGACTGACATAGTGATCTATCAACGCACAGCCCAAACCACTGGACGGATCGGGCTGAAATTTTGCATGCAGGTAGGTAGGTTATGACGTAGGCATCCGCTAAGAAAGGGTTTTTTGAAATTCCACCCTTAAGATAGTGAAATGGGTTGTTGAATTATTTTCCCATAGGCCACGCCGCGGGCGAAGCTGCGGGCAGAAGCTCGTAATTCTATAAAAAAACTAGCAATATAGTTTGACGAATTGAGTTTTCTCTTAGCCTATATCATCATCAATAGCTTGAAGACGTCTACTGCTGAACCTATATAGAGCCTCCTCTATAGAGCGCCACTTTGAGAAGCTGTTTGCCTCCTGCATTGGTTCCCATAGTAAAAGCTTTGCTTTTGTGGCTGTTTGGGGCTAAATGACGCAGTGTGAAATGTCCACAACTATTTATATTATTTATTGCCTTAGAAAGCGGCATAATATTTTTATAATTTTTATTTTAATCAACATCGGAACGCTAATAGCCCGACATTCCCTTGACAAGTTGTTAGTTAGTTGTTATTACACAGTTTTTAATGACTTTTCTATAGGTGTTTCAAATTGTTGATAAAACTTTATAAAGCACATTACTAGTAATCAATACTTTATGTTAATATCAAGGATTACACATACAAAAGGCGATTGCCATTTAAACTTGCTTTTATTGCATATAATATACTAAACTTACAACGTTGTATAAATAAATTGTCACACAGAACGTCATGTCCTTTAAGTCTTTCGTTGGATCCCGACTAAAACTAGAATCTGCGTACATAAGTATACCTACAACTGAGTACTTGTTTTCGACGTCGGAGTATATAAGCCTGTATCTGGTTTTAGCCCTGACATTGTCCTGCAGTCCTGCTGCCGCACCGCCCAGGCTTCAGTGAAGACCTTTATAGGGCCTTCGGTTAAGATGGACAAGTTTGCAATGTTGGTATTGCTGCTGGCTGCTTGCGCACGCGCAGATGACGCTACCAATGATTTGAAAAGTGAAGTTAGCAGACAAAAGAGGCTATTATGTGAGTTATATTTTTAAGTTGATAAGCTAGATATTTTTTTATAGTTTAAAAAAATTTGGGTTATAAAATTTGTATAAACTTTAACAATTTTTTAGAGTTTAAACAAGAGACTTGGTCAGCCAGTCGTTTGCCTGGTGCTAAGCATCGTCAAGCAATGCCAATCGGAACTCTAAATGAAAGTTTCGCGTAACACTGCGCATGTCATCCTGAGACATCACACAGTCTTGTAATAAGATTTCTAGATTATGAGATCAGATGATGAAGTCACATTTACCCAGTAATATCACTAGCTACAATGTCCTTCAAACCGGAACACAGTAGTGCTTGCACACTACTGATTGGCCTTACAATATTTTTCTTAACAATATTTTTAAGAGGAAACAAAAATATATAATTAGCTCTTAGTTTAGTCTGTGATTCAACAAAGAAATTCTATAGCTCTTTTCTCTCCATCCATCAGTTCAAGCTAATCCCTTAAAATTTATTACTTATTATAAATTGTTATAATAGTAATTAATCATAGATAAATCTATCTGTAAAGCCATATCGGATTAGGGCAATACCTGGTTGATATACACAAAATACTATAGGCGTGTGTTTTAACTGTGAAATGGGACCCTATAGTTGCATTTCCAACTTCGCAATGTCTGCAAATACCGTTTAATGACAGCATCGAGCTCCTCAACATGCATATCACTCCTAACGTCACCTACAGACCTTGCATAGAATCTATGGCTAAGAATGCTGCCTAATAGCTAGGTATATAAGTAAGGTCTATTATTATTTTGCTTCTTTGCAACTATTTGACTTTAATCATGCCCAAGTGCGCTCCTGCATCGAATGCAGCTGCCCGTTGGATGTATCTATCAAGTACAAACTGGCTGTCTTGGACAAAGTGGATAGGCGCGCAATATAAAATCTATCCCTATCTTGCTAGGAAAATACTAAGTTCTGGAACATAAACGTGAAGTACGTAGAATGTCTGTGAGTAATTCACGTTGATGATGCGTGTTCATGAACTTCGCTGCCTTGTTCCATCTATCCTTTTCACTATAGAACTACGCAACGTGGAAAGAATTCTCATATATTTATTTTTTAAATTTTATTGAGTAACCACCTACTCGTACCAAACGGCTTGATGATTATTTTATCGTACGCACAGCAAACAAGTGATTGCCGTCTTATCCGTTGTACTCTTGCTACAAACTGCACGAATTAATAATACATCCTAAAACATGGGTTATTGACCTTAGAACGAAAAGTCTTTGAAAGTTGACAAATGAATAACAGTTCAGTGTTATGGGCAGACTTATCACTCAACATTAGATAAACGACTGTGTCACGTTATTCAACCACTATAAATTAGGGTTCTAATAACTTTAAACAATATAAAAAGCCTTTATGATGCTTAAAGTTTTCGCAAACTGTCACCAGTCTGTCAAATGAGATTCAAACTAAATAAAGAATTACTAAGTCCCTCTGTCAAACAAAATATTCCAAGAACCAGCAATGTACAACCATTTTTTAGGATATGCTCTTTCAAAATCGTAATTGACATAAATACAATCATGAAAAATCGAAGTCAAGGCCCTCAACGCCTCTCTTATAAAAATGAACCTGACCTCTCATTTCCTAAAAGAAATACGATAAAACACTCGTCATGTTACTGCAATTGCCTGCAACCAGCCGGTCATTGTCCTGTATGTGCACAAGTGTAAGTAGGAGCAGTCAGCAAACTAAAGAGCTTTAAGTAGCGTTTTCAAATTAATCGTGTAATTACTTTAATTTCTAAATATTAGGCTTTAGAGGAAACATTGTTCAGATTATCTTTAATATTTTTTAACACAATAATTAGACGTTATTAATCCACCATTTCTATGCATTAACACTTTGAATATGATTATCGTTTTGTTGATTATTAGGAATTTTATTTCCGTACTGAGTTAGGAGCTTAGATGTTGCCTCCACTTCAAAAATGTATTCAAATCTGTCGTTGCGGCGTGAAACAATACATCTGCAAATACCAAGAAAAACTTAAGAAAATTAAGAAATAAATATCAACAAAATAATAGCTCTTTATTTTTTAATTTCAAAATTTATTAAAGAAGTGTTTAAAAAAATTTATAACACTTATTAGGTTGTGAAACGAGAAGAAAAGCGGATGAAATCGCAAGCTGCCACTGACCGTACCAATGAAACTTGATGGATGCCTCAGATTTATTTTCTCCTCTATTTTTAGAGGAGGTAGAAAAACTACGTTAATTTACATTATTATGAACCTAGTTAACCTGTTTTTGCCGGATTGTGAAGTAACTTTGTATTTTGCCGCAATTTTTTTTACTAAAGTAAATAAAAAAATGAAATTTTATTTTAATAACAAAACTTCATGTATTCTATGTATGTTACTTACAAACAAAATGTACATAAGTATTCTGTCAGTTGTCTGGTATTCATAGTACAAGCTTGAAGACGTTGTGTGTTTGTCCAAAAAAAATTAATTAAATTTAATTTTAAAAAATTAATATCCCTATTTATAAGGATTGAGAAAGTGCCTGAGACTAAGGTAATTTTTTTATCACATTCAAACAATGCACACTGCAGTTGTACTTAGTTTACTAGAAGCTTTCCCGTTCCGGCATAATAGTCGTAGGTACATCAAATGCAGAGATAGATAGAGAGATAACTATACATATATCTCTATCTCTCCTTACTTGAACTTTATTACTTATATTTTGGATCGTAATTCAACTTTATGCGTCTAGATTATTAAAACAATGTGGTTATAAAGCGTATGTAAACCCTTCCTACTCCGGACAACATCTGCCAGTTCAGCTTGTGACATTTAAAAGCGGCAAAATACAAGAATTATGCGTAATTGCGGTTTTTCTGTGTCCGGCTTTGGTATCTTGAATCAGCCGTGTGCGTAATATTATTGGTAGGGACATAATACAAGTTATACCCAGTTTAACTGGAACATAATGCTCTCTAGCATTTAGTTCGCCTACATTTGTTGTTTGTGCAATAAAGCACTTTATATCTATCTATCTTAGCTGCTTTGTTGGTTGCATAATTATGACACAGGCCAATAGTGTTACTAGATGCAGTAGTCATATTTTTTATTGTTTTAGTACCTAATTTTACTAAACAGTAACTCTTTTATAATCAGGAATAAATTTATACAGTAAAAGCTCATTATTTATTAATTCGTTACGTAAATATGCCGCGAATATGGAATGGTTATTTATATGGGATTATAGGGAATACGTTCCTAGGTTACATAAGAAACAAGTGTATAAAAATTAATTTAACTGAAGATTTACACCATATTTTGGTATATAATGGTTTGACAAAGGTGGAACCAATAATGACGATATCATTTAACAACATACTTCAGGCATAGCTGTAATAAGGTCTATTTTACTTTTTTATTAGTCCATTTAACGACGCGCTTACAAAAGATATTTGGTTGAATACCTAGATATTGGAATCCTTTTTATCAATGCGCATGTACCAATGTACAGATTAGATCCGTGAATAAAAAAATCATGAGCTCCCGGCTCTAAATATATAGGAATTGAGTCGCATTTTCTTCATCCGCGAATAGTGAAAACGCGAATGAAAGAAGCGCAAATAAGGAGCTTTTACTACTGTAAGTAAGCTCCTTCTTCGCGCTTCCTTCAAATACATTTGACCACGGTCTCATTTGATGGCAAGAAATGACACAATGGACGACGAGCATGCTTGCCTAGAATATACTGGTACATTGTACATTTAAATCTCCCAGATTATGTTACGGCGTTCCATTATTACTTAGAATAGAAATTGCGTATACATATTGATTATTGTGGAAAACCGTGTGAAACCACGACGCAAAGCTCGTATTATTATAATGCGAAGGCTTATATGTAGGTGTATGTTATTAAGATAAGTTTGTGAAGTTGAACGCTAATAAAGTTCAACTAATATTTATGAAAGATTTGTGATAATTTTTATAAAATCGATGTATTTTTCACCGGAATCTCGTTTATGCGAGTGAAACCGTTTGTGTAAATGATCTATGCGCTTCTCATAAAATGATTTTATAATATGGGTTATAAGTTTTTGTAACTAAAAAATAGCACTTTTATACCCCCGTTACTAGCACCGTTCTGTTATGGGCGGCCGTGTTGCTTAACATCAGGTAAACGACTAGCTTGTCACAACGATCATTATTATTAAAAAAAGTTTACTAATCCTATAGAACCTAGAGTTGATTGCAATGCAACAGGAGAAAATTCGTATTGAAACACTAAAATTCATACATTTATTTGTTTCTCTCAGTTGCAATCATGTCACACGATTGCCTAGCCTATATATTATTTATTAATACAGTGCTCTTTTTGGAAAAATTTAGTGTACTTGCAAAGAAAAAAAATACAAAAAAGAAGTGTAAAAACTTTCATTTTATTATTACGCTGCGTTCCAAAATGTATTAATACATTACCAATTTTATTTCATTTCAGTTTTCGACGAGGGTGGCAGCTTAGTGCAGACTTACTCTAATCCGTATATGAACCGACTATCTGAAAATGGTCAAAACCTGCCGTACTACGGAAATTTTTTGAATCCATTCTTCAATTTCATTCGTGTAAGTTACAAAAGTGTTCCTACGATCGTAAGCTGATGAGCTTCGCTATGATACAGCTTACTTAAGCTTTTACTATTATTGTTCTGCCGTTAAAAGATAGATGGCGCTGAATTAAATTTTTTTCTCAATGGTTACACCTAAACTTAGATAGGTAGATATTATGTATTCTGTGCCAAACAAACTCGTTTCTATGATTTTCAAATATTTTTAAATAGCTTATTAAATTTTGAACGATGGTGAAATTCATGAAATTCTTACTCGCCATCTTGTTAAGCTACATTAACAACTATTTGTTTTGTTTTAGCATTTCGGAAATTCTCTCGTGGCTTATACAATTCCGGTATCCAGCGCTATCATCCAAAGCATCAAGTTGAATCCTAACCTCAAGAACACGCTCGTGGTCATCCCTAAGAAGGATCCGGTAGTTGCTCCGAACACTCTCTGCGAGGGTAAAAGGACACAGATACCTGCGCCGAACTTATGCAACAACTTCTTGAACTGCTGGGATGGGTGGGCATTCGAGCAGGAGTGTCCTTCTGGGCTGTTGTTCTCAAGTAACGGATATTGTGATTACGCCGATAATGTGGATTGTCGTAACAGAAAACTGAATGGTAAGATGTTTTATAGAACTTTTGTAAAGCTACCTTTTAAGTAAAAATATAAATATTCAATGATAATAATTAAATAATAATGTACACAATTTACACAACGCCATCTAGCCTCAAACTACGTCATACAATTGTTTGTCCTGGGTGGGAATCGAACCCGCGTATTGGGGCCAGTGGCGGAGACTCTCAGCTGCACTCACATGGCCCCACACGTCTGGTGGGTAACTGAGGTGAAAGGTTACCCACCCACTGACGCAGAGGCCCGGAAGGGCCTACCGCTGGGGCGAAATGATTTTCCCCATCCCGGCGGCGGATGGATGACGGAGGGATTTTAGTGGGTTCGAGTCCCACATACCGGCAAGAGCGGAAAAGCGAGGGCATTTCCCCCCCTAAAAAAAGTTGTTGTTATGCATTGTGTGTATAGAAAAGAGTTATCAGCATACTGTCCTAGAGTAATTCAATAATAAATGTAGTGTTGTTAAAGATGGTAAATATAATTAGGCTTCTAAAGCTTAAAACAAACATCCGACACAAAATGTTATTTGGTGACTTAGCAAATATTAAAGTATACAGTATTGTGGGTTCGATTTCCACCCAGGACAAACATTTGTGTGATGAACATTGATGTTTGTTCCATGTCTGGATGTTGTAAAGTATTCTATATATATATTTACAAACAAAAAGTATTTAAGTATGACGGCGGCTACGTCCAGTTATAAACTCTATGCACAGCGATCGAGCACCGTAATTTACCCTGTGGTGGCATTAAATGTATTACAGGGGCAGCACCGGCAACTGTCATGGCGGCCCTACCTGTCTGGCTATATAAAGGGATCGATTGGTGTGCTACGGATCATTCTTGTTCCAGACACGGCGCGGTGCGGACATGCTGAAGGCCTATTGTTATATAGGTTGCAACCTACCTACCCACAACCCGTTTCTGCCCACATCAGAAGTGGGATGCCCATGTCCGCATCACTCTTCAAGCAACGTCGAAAATATGATGACGTGACGGCGGGTGACACTAATATCAAATTTAATTGCAGGGTTAACCCGGACCAGAGAAAAAAAAATGGAAAAAAAGTAATGATTCGTTTTATTCGAGAAAAAAAGAGAATGCAAAAATGATGACAAGAAAAATGTGTCTGAATGCTAAAGGGATAATCTATCCGGACTAGCACTAATGGTCCATAAAAAAAAATGTTGGTTGCTAAAGGGATATCTATCCGGTCTAGCACTAATTGGTCCATTAAAAAAATGTAGGAATGATGATTTTTGGTTGCTATAGGGATATCTATCCGGTTAGCATTATTCGGTCCATTTTTTATAAATGAAGGTATACTAATGGTCCTGAAGGGTTAACCCTGACGATGACTGGAAGGTTAAAATACTTTTGACTAATCAAATTGAAAACTAATGTTTTGACTTTGACTTAGACTCCAAGTTTAACTCAATTGAATTGTCAGGATGAACGAGCAATAACACTGATGTCCCTCACCAGGTACATAGTGAAGCTAAGCGTACGAGGACGTACGCACGTCAGTATGGCCGTGACGGCGGCTACGTCCAGTTATAAACTCTATGCACAGCGATCGAGCACCGTAATTTACCCTGTGGTGGCATTAAATGTATTACAGGGGCAGCACCGGCAACTGTCATGGCGGCCCTACCTGTCTGGCTATATAAAGGGATCGATTGGTGTGCTACGGATCATTCTTGTTCCAGACACGGCGCGGTGCGGACATGCTGAAGGCCTATAGTTATATAGGTTGCAACCTACCCACAACACGTTTCTGCCCACAAGTATAAAAAAAATAAAAATAAGCATTGCCATTCAACGTGGTAATGCTGCCACCATCTGGAAACTTTCCCCTCTACCAACGGTTTATTTTAAATTTTTAGTTTTTATTTATTTTCAGTTCTTAGGTATTGTTTAGTTTTTTAGGTCTAGTTTAGTTTTGTATTAACGATAATGAAAGAAATTAATGTTTATTTTGACTTTAAGTATTGTATCAGTTATCTGGTTCCCATAGTACAAACTTTGTTTTGGACTAGATGGCACTGTGTGAAATGTCCACACATATTTATTTATATTTATACTTTGGAAGCGGATCCAATTGGTGAAATATCACAACAACTATAGGCTTTTATGATTTCCTCAGAACATGTTATTATGTAAATTGTAATGTGTTATCATAAGAAGATGTCGACAGCTAACGAGAAATGTCAAGTGAGTTATGTAAAATGATATGAGCATACTAAATAGTCTAGTTTGTTACACAACAAACTGACACCTATCTGACCTTTGTCATCCACACCATTATGTATCAGAGTTTACTTACGTGCTTTTCATATTTGCCAATGTCGAAAGTAGCAGATCAACCTAGTTTATACTTTCACTCTTTCCAGTGATGTAGATAATATATGAATGCTAGATCTACGTTAAAATATAGCACAGATTTGATCCCATAATATAATTCATTGGAATGATATGGGATAGTAACACATGTGGTCATAGAGTTCAATTCAGCGTAACTTTTAGGTCCATAAAAGTTGAGACGTAGCTGCTGGCACGGAATTCTTCAATGTGTTCTACAAAATAGTATGGCAACTATAATATAATATATAGAAATATTTTAAGCACTGTTCTTTTCACGAGATTAAATACAGTCTTATACAACGAGTGAATCTTAGTTAATTTTTATGGCAGCTTAAAGTTTTGGTTTCCACGCAGAATCTTAATTTCATTTGTTATATGTAACTAAGTTTATATTCAAATTTATCTACATATTTCATTTTATTTTTTACATCAAACTTGTCTACCATTTGACTACGCTCTCACTTGATGGGAAGTGTCGATGCGATCGAAGGTGTAGCATGCTAGCCAAGTATAGTATAAGTATATTATTGTAATAATACTTTATTTCATTTCAATTTCAATTTAACTACATAAGTATAATGCATAAAACTGTTTGATTTATTTTACTTGTTAAAAAACTAAACTATACATAACAACTTAAAATAAATTATAATTTAGATCACCTTCTCTTCTTATTTCATAATTGAAGTAAAACTTCTTTACGCACGCTAGACTTGGGGAGTAATCTGGTGAATGCGTAACGAGGCAAACGGAAGTTGAAAGTTGTAAGTTCACGTATATCTCCATTGTCAACATAACAAAGTTCAAAATTACTTAAAATTTGTATTATTATGTTGGTAAAATTACAATTTACAATTGCTAAGATGGCGGCATTAATATTAAACAATGCAATAACAAAGTTATACCGGCCGATAGATGGAGCTAAAGAAATTTTACTTCAGTTGTGTGGCCTAAAACACTCTTTATTTTTTCTTATCTTACTTAAATTATAATTTTATTTAAATGCTTTTACAGTTCAAATACCTCAGCCGCAACCTGCCTGCAGCAAAGATTTCGAAGCTTTCAGAAACGAGCGGAATTGCAATGAGTTCTTCGTCTGCGTAAACCGGCAGCCCATCTGGTTCAAGTGTCCAGCTGACCTCGCGTACAACCAGGTATATTCACAGCTGTATTATTGACCAAGCAAGTGCAAAGCGTGAACAAAAAGTCTCCTTTTGGGCAAAAATTATTCGTATGTCCTGCGGTTGTCCGGTTATCAAGCTATTCTCCTTTACGGGTCTCATTTCCCAACCGATTCTTGTGGATTTTTTTGTGCAGGTTCTATAATCAAATAGAATTTTTGAAGTAAATCTTCTTTACGCATGCCTTGAGGCTGCTGAATGCGAAGCGAACGGTAGAAGAACGGTTGAAGTTGGCTCTGGATCTCCATTGTCAACATAACATAGTTAAAAATATTTGTTATGTTGGTATGTCCAGTAAAATGACAATTTACAATAATTGTCACGATGACGACATACCGGCCGATAGATGGAGCTAATCTAAAGAAAATTTACTTCAGTTGTGTGTGTGTTCCGTCTAAAGCACACTTGTTTTTTTATCGATTCCGTTTTTGGTAATTTTTCTTAATGGCCGGCCATGTGGGTAGTAAACGTAATAAATATATTTTCAAAGTTATACAAATACAGAGTCGTGGATTCTACAGCTCAAAAACCGCACTAGTCTAGTTATAGTAATAAATACCGTTGTGTACCGTGGCTTGGAAAATCCGCTAGAATTCAATGTACTATGTATGGTATGCGGGACTCGAACCCACTAAAACCCCCCGTGATCCGACCGCCGCTGGGATGGGTGAGATGTAGTGCAAGGTAGTAGGTACCTATTCCAATGTTAGCAAAGTGATAAAAATAATTAAAATAATAATAATAATATTTGTTGACATTTGACATAGCTCTATCTAGCCCCAAACTAAGCAAAGCTTGTACTATTAGGACCAGATAACTGATGTAATACTTATATACTTTTTGTTTATAAATACATCCATATCACAGAAACGTTTATCCTGGGTGGGAATCGAACCCACAACCTACAGTTTAGAAGCTAAGGCTACTACCAACTGAGCTATCTGATTGTAATAGTAGTTTCAAAATCATCAAATCTTAAGTACCGACTTACATGATAAATTATTGATTTTATTACTTGATCTTTTATAATAAAAAAGGGCTATTTAGGGTAAATATAAATAATTTCGTTTTAAAGACAATTCTCCACAGTTAATTATTTCATTATTTTATACACTAATAATAATTTTATGAACAAGCAGTCGGCCGAGTGCAAGTGGCTGGATGACCTCGCATTCAGACAGGTATCAATAAATACTGCACGTCTGACATCCGCATACCACGAGACATATAAACGGTTACACCTTTCACGGAGGAGTCAAGTTCATTGTGGTTAAAATTATTAAAAAATAATTAAAGAAAAATCATTTTGTAAGACAAATAACGGCTAAACTCTAAATTAAAAAGTCGGAATACCTCCGACCAGGTTTCGGACATATTCAATTTCCTTCTTCTGGCAGCCAGTTACTAACGCAAGCTGCGGCAGCTTTCGCGAGCGCCAGCACGCAATTAAAAGTAAACTACTAACTAAAAGTTTCAAGAAACCCAACCTGAAAATGTTTCCAACCAATGTAGGGGGAATATAAGAAGGAACAATATAAACGTGTACTGATATGACCCTTTCTAGCACAGTTGTCTACTTGCTATGCTTACTTAGTAAAAACAAATACGTAGATATCAATCGTTTGTTGATTCATAATATCTAGAATATATAACCACCGCTCAAAGCTCGACCAACTTAGATTTGATTTCTTCTTTTTCTATTATTTTTTTTATTGTAGTGAATGATGTGACGAGCTAGACGTTCACCTGATGTTAAGCGACACGGCCGCCCATAACAGAACAGTGAAACTCGGAACTCTAAAATATTAAGTTTCGCGCGACACTGCACTGCGCACATCATCCTGAGACATCAGCACAGTCTGGTGATAATTACTTGACTGTGAGATCAGATCATAAAGTCTCACTTGCCCAGTAATTTCACTAGCTACTGTGCCCTTCAACCGGAATACAGTAGTGCTTGCTCACTACTGCTTGGCGGCAGAATAACTGACAAAGCGGTGGTACCTACCTAGACGAACTTTGCAGAAAAGTCCTACGACCTAGTAATATTGTATTAGTTAATTGTATTATTGTATTGTAATAATAGTAATTGCTGAGAATACCAGTTAGTTGAGTGCCTACCTATATAAAAAATGCCACTCACTAATAATTAATAACGCAATCTAAAAAATAGCAAGAAAGTGAACTATTTAAAAGAGAAAAGAGTTGAAAGTTTATATTGCACTGTGGCTTAAGTCGTAGTGCCACGGAGCGCAATACAGTACAGTAAACACAGCGCAACTTCGAGTTCAAGAACCTTTCTAGCACAATCTATGGCAAAAGTTACCATATATATGGACAGCACGGTGCATTACAATGCTCTCAATTACTGCAATTCGCATTCGATGCTATAGCACCTAAAGGAAATCCTTATAATGGCCAATAAAATATAATGTCATTAGCATATGCATTCTGACGTTTATATGGCTGCTTTGTCCCGAAATGGGGACTTGCGTATTGGAATATTTATTTTATGTACCAACATTACAACAAAGCGTGCGGTAAGCTTTTTCCGGTTGGTAACCAATGACAGTAAGGTGATTTTAGTGACTAAGTATTATACTGATATGTTCCTTATTATTTACAGTTTCTGAATGTAAATAGGCTTAATTAAACGTTGATGCCCTTAATTGATCCTTAAACCAATGTGGTCAAAGACTTCTACCATGTAGTATATTTAACGTGAAAATAATACCTAGTCTACCTACAAAATATTCTTTCCCATAAGCATACCTATTTATAATCTACATAGCAAGAGTCTGATTTACCCAGCACCAGTGGTATTATTGTAGGCGCAAGGTTAAAATATATCCAGTTTGTATTTCTATTTTCAGTATCTTGGTGTATGCGACTACGCAGATCGAGTAGACTGCACATCTTCTGCACACCCCGCATTACATCCATCCTATCCCACGCCAGCTCCCTCTCCTAATAGACCAATTATACCTCCAGCATTATCTGACACTCCAGCCATACCACAAGACATATCCGCGATACCAGCTGACATACCAAAATTACCTGAGATACCAACAACACCTGCGATACCCATATCACCTGAGACACCAACATCACCTACGATACCATCATCACCTACGATACCAACATCACCTACGATACCAACATTGCCTGCGATACCATCATCACCTACGATACCAACATCACCTACGATACCATCATTGCCTGCGATACCAACATCACCTACGATACCATCATTGCCTGCGATACCAACATCACCTACGATACCATCATTGCCTATGATACCAACATTACCTGCCATACCTCAATCTCCTGTAATTCCACCAGCTCCAGCAGCAATACCACCTAATCCATCTTTATTACCACCTGGATCAGTGTTCCCTCCATCGTTCCCCGCTTCTATATCACATATCCACCCATCTCAAAGACCTGTGCCGCCTGAAGAGTTATACCAGGCATCTGAAGGATTTCCGAAGCCTGCAGATAAACCAGCGCGCCCTCCCAATGGCATCTTTACAGGAGGTTAGATATATCATGTTTTTGTTACTCTGCTAGTGAGAAAATGTTTGTGTTTATATAGGTATGTTAATAGTTATTCAGATCTAAATAGGCCAACATTTTATGATATCTATATACATAGATATTGTAATAAATATACAAGGTGGAATTTAATTCTCTCTTTTCTTTAAATGTATTTGCTCAGACCATGCTATAGAATAATCGGCCAAGTTCCAATTTAAAAAAAAAATGTTTTTTTTTTAGCATTTAGTGCCTCCTAAAATAACTGCATGACAGCCTAAATGTCAATTTAACACCACACAGCGCGGGCACCGACTGAGTGCTTTGTAAATGTTTCGTAGGCAATAAAACACCTGCTTTGTTCAATGTCGCAAGGCTTTTCTTTAGAACTTAAATTTGCAGTAATTTGATAATACCTAGATTTAAGTTTTATTTCATAAGTACTTTTTTTTATTTAGTTATATGGGAGCGTTCTATAGCATGGACTGAATACACACATTAAAAGAACATAACTCATTAAATTCCACCGTGTATATTTAATTCTGAGTATCATCATCATCATCATCATAATCGACTACTGGTCGCGGTGATTTGGATATTATAGGTCACTTAAATTGAAAGCTTACGTATTGTAGGCATCCAATATTATGTAATTTAGAAGCGGAAAGAAAGACACCAAATTATTATTCGACGTTAGTTTTTAAATACTAAGATATTTTTTTCGCGACAACTCATTTGGGGTTGCGGCAGTACGTGTTTGGTATCAACTACCACCTAAAATAAGAAAAGCCACATCTAAACTTTAACTTAGTTAAATTTTTTTTTATTTTTTTTTTTACAAATACTGCTCATATACATTTTGATGCACGCCTACATCCCTCTCTCAAACTATTAGTGGATGACTGGTAGAAAATGTTTTAGCATTAAGTCTTCCATTTGTACTATTTTTAGTGCAATAAAGAGCTATAATAATATTAATCTCAACCTTGTTCAATGTTTAAGTATCTCTTCTCTTAATAATCACTTTTAAACCCTTTCAGGTTGTTCGTACGCTACCATCGCCAAGTCACGTCAGGACGCCATCCGTCAGCTGCAGCAATCCAGTCCTTTCACCATTTCTTAGATAATATTTATAGCATTCGTTTTATCAATACAAAGTAGTTAGTTGCAACTTTCTAAG
Source organism: Ennomos fuscantarius (assembly GCA_905220475.3). NCBI lineage: Eukaryota > Metazoa > Arthropoda > Insecta > Lepidoptera > Geometridae > Ennomos > Ennomos fuscantarius. The sequence goes on along the minus strand of HG992026.1, from coordinate 4,193,971 downwards.
TTAAATTCAATGTGACGCTTCTTACTAGGAACCCTTAAAGGAACGCTCTTTCTACGAGCTCTTAAGTAAGACAAGTTACACAGGATGGTTCCATACAAATGTATTATTGAATGAAATGTCGGTTTTTAACTGACATCAAAAAAGTAGGAGGTTTTCAATTCCACTGTATTTTTTTAAATATTTGTTACTGCATAACTTTCGACTGGGTGAACTGATTTTGATGATTCTTCTTTTATTTGAAAACTGGTGCTTTCCGTGTTGTCCAATTAGATGTAGTTTTGACAATGACATCTATGAGAAAACCTGTCGGAAAACGGTTTTTTTCGCTTTGCGTTTGTTATCACTACAATACTATCTAACGTTACTAAGGAGCGTATTTCAAATAGACGTTCGGCATTTTGTTGTCCTGAGCACATATTGACAATTGAGCAATCCGTAAATGCTTATTAAAGAACGATGCTGAATTGTCAATTTGTGCAACAACCATTGATTTACATTGCAAATAAAACAGACAGCAGTAGAATTTTAACCGCTATTTTTTATTGAAACTGGATTAAATATTTAAAATACTGTCAAAAATTTGCCCAATGCCGTTTCATATTTCTTTGACATAGATAGCTAGTTATATCAAAAAAATATAGAACGGCACTTGCTGCTTTTCATAGCATTGTTGAATCTTGGTTACTATTTAAATATTTCATTTTTTGAACATAATTCTATGTTCATCAGTCTGATAGTTTAATCAGACTAATTAGTCCGTAAATCTCACTAGTATTATAGTAACATCATGCCTTTTAATAATTTATAGATGTATTGAATAAATTAACACACTCGTGAGAAATTTTATTTGTTTTTATTTGAATTATTTTTCTATGAGATTCTATTACCTAATTTTACTCGTTAAGTGCTGGATTGCAGTCATAAGCGTGGGAAAGTGGTATAATGATGGTGAAACGTTTCTTTTCGTGTTGTTTCCAAAACTTTATAGAAGCTTCTGGTAAAGTTGCCACCACTTTACTAGGAGTATGACTTGACTAGACTAGATTATGGCTTAACTTGATGACTTAGACTGTGACTTGACTACACAAATATATACATTAATTAACTTGAGAAATTACCATGCCATATACCATTATCATATTACTTGACACCGGCTAAATATACAAAAGTGTGGAGCCAAACCATAAACAAATAATAAACACACCGTTATTTGTAAATTGATTAGTGAATTGAATTCAAATTACTCGTAGGTACGTAAATTAATCGTTATTTATTATTAATTATTTTTTTGTGCGGGTTTCTAGATATTATATTCAGTACCAGTCAGTGGTTAAGCCAGGGGTAGTTAGTATATAGCCCGGGGTGAGATGGTTAATGCAGTGCGTCTCCATCTCGCCCCATCCCGGCGGCGGTCGGATCACGGCGGGGGGGCTTTAGTGGGTTCGAGTCCCACATACCCCCTGCCACCAACCCCGTGCGAGGAAATTTCCCCCCTCAAAAAAAGGGTAGTATATAGCACGCCCCACGCCAAGCTTTACTCATATTCTTAGTAGGCATTTAATTAAAACTTTGTAACAGCATAGATGAATGACCCACAAACTTTTGAAGCACAGACGTGTGTATAAATTGATGACATGATTTTGCTGATATTTTTTTCTATTTTTATTTATTATGGAACTAAAACTAGGTGCGTATAGTTAAGAGTGATAGAGATATGTTTTACGAATTGTCGAAGTGTCGCGCTTACCATAAAGTTATAAAACTGATTTCAGTTGCGAAACAAACTTGTGAAACTAAACCATATACTGCTTAGCATAGGAAACAAACTATTTGCAAAATAAGACACTCGTTAAGAATATTAATTTATTTACATCGTTATAAAAAAATTAACTTATCTTACATTAACATACATTTGTATGACTTAAGAAACGGTTTATTTCGACAGAGCACCAACACACGGTGTGTTGGTACCATGTCAAGGCTACTAGACACATTATGAAACATTTTGGCAATCATTCCTCATTTTAAAAAAATAGAAGAATCAAACTCATGCACATTATTGAATTGAAATCAATTCTGTAACAAAGCGTAAGACGCCAACGTTTATAAATAGCTACCGTATTTTAGAACATAGATTAAAAAAGAAAGCTTGTTTCCGATCTCTTTACAGTAGCTAAGTTGATGGCAGATAAAACTATTCAAATAAGAGTCAAGACGGGCCCTGAAAACTTTACTTATACAAACATCAGAATTTGATAGAACTGGATTCGCACCTATAAAAAAAACTTTTAAAAAGTCCATATTAAACATCATCGAGCGTCTCTTCAGGACTCATATAGCACTTATTTGACTTATTTGGCTCAGTTTTTCAATAATGAGATAAAAGTTATTCGTTAGATAAAACGAAAATCACCGTAAAAATGATGAATGGAAGGAATGGATGTCAGTTTATTATCAATCGGATAACCTTTACCCAGCCATTGAAAAATCACCCCTTCAACACTTCACACACAAAAATTATACCGGTTTTTATTGGGGCAAAATGCTCTCTTTAGCCATTTAATATAGGAAAAAATGGAGACTTGAGTATTAGAATAGCTCAAGAGTAATACGATTTTGCCATTATAATAAGTCGAAGGGGTTTAGTCTAAGTCTGTCCTTAGAGCCGCCCCGTGTCATTCACAATCCCAATTTCTTCAGAGCCTTGAGGTCGACGTCACCGTAGTACTCCTCGCTGGAAACCGTTAAACATGCTCTATATTCAAACTTGAAACATTTTCATTTAAAAAAAAATTACAGTTATTTTTTATTTTGTAACGAAAATTCACTCACCTAGTTTTTTGGGTACACAATTATGTAGGTCAGAGGTAAAGAAAGAACACTTTAGAATCCCAAAATTTGTCAGTGCAGGTATTACTAAAGTACCTGTTAGGAAATGTGAAGTATTATGAAAGTATATTAAAAAACACACATAGAAGTACCAAGAGAAATATTGTTAAAGTTATGTGGTTGCAAGTAAGTGTAAAGAGTGTAAGATTATGTTAAGGGAAAGGTGCAACAGTGCAACTACACAGAAAAATACGACACATGTTAATTTTTATAATTTTTTGTTTATTTTTTCACTATGAATATAACTTAAGAATTACAGTTTCTATCAAACAACAACACTCAGTCGCAGCGAAACAATTCAGTACAAAATATATTTACAAGATTATTGTGTTAAAAATCTGTAACGGATATTGGAGACATGTTATTTGTGCTACACAGAACTACGTTGTGTTTAAATGCAAACCAACTCTGTAAACGCTCTACAATGTTACCAGTTACTCAACGTACAGCTGGCGCGGCAAATGTACGGTCTCGACAGTAGAAACAAATTGGAATTAATAAACTAATGTACATTATTAAAATAAATATATCGCTGTACGTCTTCTACTATCTCCTAACCTGCTTTATGAAACTGTTTTCAAAGAAAGCTACAACGAGAAAACTATTTGGCAACTAGAAGTGAATACAAAATTAATCGTGGCTCACTCATTAAACATTCGAAATTTAAATTTGAACCTGGAACACGATCTCCGCACACCAAAAACAACGCATATTTTTGTGAACGCATTTGTATTCAGCCATAGGGTATAGCCGATTTGAGATCGTAGCTTGAAGTGTGCGTAGAATTACTTTCTAATTGAGTATTAAAAGGTGAAGGTGGGAGAGGATAAGTTATTCCTTCTGGGGACGAGGTTTGAGCTGGTTGGGCTGGACATCGCGACTTTTGCCGTTGCTCTGGAGCCCAGCGAGGAGCTCGCTCTTGCGGATGGCCTTCAGGTCCAGTTCTCCATAGTAGTCCTCGCTGAAAATGGATGGGCACCTTACTTCCTGCCGCTTCTACCTCTATAGCTCTACACGCAGTTTAATTCACTTAAAACTACAGACTTATATGGCTATCTCAATTTCTAGCAACTTTTACTAACTGCGCGCTAGCCGCGTGTATTGTGTAATAAAATCTTGTTCGAAATCAAGTGAACTGCCTTGAAACGGTAACAAGAATGATATCCGTTCGCTTTTCCAAGTAGCGTTATCTAACTTTTGTTTTTCTCGCAAGCGACAGCCGAGATTGGGAGCCTTCGCAAAAACTTGGACGAACCTGTTTCGTTGACCTTCATTTGGTTCTATAGATAGGTACATCTCTTTTTTGATGATTGAAACTGACTGCGGAATAGGTTTATAACTACATACATTGTTTCTGTAACTATCCAACTCACTCAAACTAGCGTTTGAGATATTATTAAATCTGGTAATATATCGGTAGATAGAATTGCGACCAAAAATGTAGTTTATCGACTTAATTATCATCGATTTAGCAACTGGTTGTTGCAAGATTATTAGTTCCCAAGTCAGCTATATAGGGTAAGAGAGTTTGACTCACGGCCATCTTGTAATACGTATTAATAAACATTTCCTACTATTAATGAAAGGCATTGATAATTCAACCTTTATTAGTGTACGGTTACCAGTCTCCAAGCGTGGCGTTGCACAAAACAAACGATCATTACCATATGGTATATTATGCTGATACCGGGTGGCATTGACCACGGTCATCCGCGCATGACACTGTTATGTAAACCACTATTTGCCTTAAGTCATGTTAATTTCAAAGACTGGCCTAAATATGTCGCAAGTGCGCAAGGCTCCGAACCACATAGCTGCGCGAGAGAATTGAGGTGGGCGAGCTTCTATCTACCTACACTCGTAATGTATAGTTTCGACGGGTTGCAACTGCTCTGTGTCGATATACTCGTAAGTGCAGAAGAATTGTTAGTCACAGGGACACATTGGTTGCGTGGAAGTGGACAGGGTCTAGGTTCAACGCACTGTGACGCCACGCCATTAGGATTGTTAGAAAGATTAGAATTGTGATGGCATTATATTTCGCTCGCATCACAGACAGTGATACGTATAGATGTTAATCTATGAGACGCTGATCACCACAGAACCAGTGATATCCAAGAAGACTTATTTTATGTACGTTCAAGTTGCACCGTCATAATTGGACTTGAACGGAATAGGATATCCGGACTCGATACGGGCAGTGACAGTTACAAGCTGCCTTTGTGGTTTAATAATCGAGTGCGGATGTCCGGGAAGTAACGTGCATCAAATGCAGAGACTCACCATCCGGGAACGTCTTCGGGGTCTTCGCAGTTGCCGGTGCCGTCAGAGTCTCCGATCTTGAAGACTGTGCCGATGGGGCAGCCGTACTCGCGAGCTACTCCCTCCAGACAGATGTAGTATTTGCGGCAGTCCTCGGGGTGAGCGTGACGGCTGAAGGAGCCAGCGTTGGACACCTCACCGGGAGCGGGGCAAGAGAAGCCGTTCGCTACTTCTAGGAAACACCAAAAAGGTTACGTGAGCAAAAAGAGAGGAAGGTGAAACCGAAACGTAGAGCAGAATACAGCTGTGCAGCAAGACTGAGAATCGCTGGAAAAGAGAGTGTTCACAGTTGTTGTGCTTTTATTACATGCTTAATGAAACTCAAGTTGAGAATGGTTACTATTAACAATAAAGATTTTATTATCAAAAACAATCGTAACAGCTTCTACTAAAGGTGGTGCTAAGAATCGATTAGGTGTTATAATTGGCTATATTATAGCCAGTCACTAATTATTGCTTGTGCTTAAACTTCAAGGATGTCAATTTATCCCAGTTGCATTTTATTAAAGGATCTAAATTGCTTTTCATCGGATATATTTCTACAATATATACAGGATTAGTTTAACAACAGCGATAGCTCTAAGTATCAAAATAGAACTTTGATACATACCTTCGTTTCTACACTCTGGGACCTGGTCAGCCCACATGCACACGCGAGACTCCCTGTCGTAGGCAAGTCCGGGGCTGCACTGGTAGCGGGAAGCTTCACCGTTCCAGCAGTTCCAGAACACATCACATTTGGCCTCATCGGCGAAGATACCGTACAGTCTCGCGCAGTGGGGACTTGAGATTGGAGGTTCTGTAGAAGAAAAGATAATAAGAAACCAAATCTCGCTATTTCATTCCGATCCCTATAGTGGCGACTCACCAACAGTATCGACAACATCTTTTCCAGTAAAATCCTTTAGCCCAGTCCCGTAGGAGGCTAGCACTTACGTGTATTGAATTATATTAGTTTGGTAACTATATTGATAAAACGTGACTTTGCACTGAAGATGAGTAAAAAGTCATAATCATCGCAGGTATTCGTCGTAGACTAGCCGTCACACGTGAACAGGCGATCGAGTGCCAATTATAGACACGTCTCTTCCTTGTCATAAATTTATTGACTTAAAAAACTTTACAAAGCGGCTCTAGTTCAAGGTAAACCGATGAGATATCCTATTAACATATCTTAAGTGCCTATGCAAAATGGATCTTTAACATAGTGGTTGTAAAATTTCACAGCAGATGACCTTTGGGCAACATCCTGGTACTTCGTATAATATTATCCTATCATTACCTATAATAGTGTATAAATATGTAAATGTTGGCCTTGACCGTCGCTTTACTGTTACTAGGTGTATGATGACCAGTTGGACGGGTATGGAAGTACCTGTATCGTACGATGTTATTCAAATGCGAACAGCCAAAGAGTGGAACGCTTTACCGGCGTCCGTATTTCTCAAAGACTACAACCTTGGAGTCTACAAATCGAGAACTATCTGAACTGGTATCTTCTATGCAAGCGTGTTACATCCTAGACCACATCGTCACTGGCCATCAGGTGAGATAGTGCTTAAACGCAAACTTGTATATATAAAAGAATAGGTGAAATCAAGCACATTAAGTTTGAAAACCAATTTAGATTTATCAACAAATAATTCAATAATTTAAGAATTGTGTGTTCTTCCCAAAATAAATAATACCATAGAAGAGTAAGGGCAATACTAATTTATTTCAATATATAAAGCTCTTCGATTCAAGGCAAATAATGTTTGTGAGAACTTACCCAGCTGTGTCCTGTCGCCGCACTCTACATTGTGAAGGTAGTCGCAGTTCTCGGTGAGGTACTTTGAGTCTGTGGCATCAAAAGCCAGTCCATTGCCGCAGGTCTTCAGCTCAGCCGCACCGTTGTCACACTTCCAGTATTTGTCGCAAGAAATGTGGTGAGGGTAGAAGCCGAAGTCATCTGGGCATTTGAAGGTCTCCTGACCGACGGCTGCAATGAAAAAGCATCGTTAAAGTCATTTACATTATGATTGTTTCTTTTAATTTGTCACTACTAGTTGACGCATGGCATGGATCAATAAAACAACGCCCTGTGATCTGGTTAAGTTTCTAGATCGATCGATGAAGTTGCGAAATTTGTCGCAACTTAAATATTTATCAAACTGCTAAATTGCGTAGGTATCTATATGAGGTAACCTGTTCAAAATACGAGTCGTCTTGAATTTTAATTTGAATTACCACGACGGGGTTTGGTAAACGGCAAGTTGAGCGTTTTGCAATGCACTGGTCTGAGGCAGGGCCGCTCTTTCTCCAAGGAATGCAGCGCGGCAACTGTTGCATCACACCATGCGACAATGTTGACACCATTGTTTTCAAAACGCTGTATATTGTTTGTTGTGGCTTTGCTTAATTGCTGTGAACACGTGCTCAAGTCATGGCTTTACTGAGGTACCGTGGTTTTGACGCAAATTCAATTAATACAAAACTAACATTAAATATTAAGCCATCTCGAGTCGGAATGCGGAAACATAAAATCACGAAGAATTTACGAAAGATTAAATCTACATTGTGGCTTTACGCTTTTGTAACTGCATGGTTTAATGCAAATCATCGTAAAATCTGCCACAGCGAAAACACGCCTAGAAGTTACGACGTTAATACTACTTTAAAACATGTAAAATTAAATTAACTATTTTTAGTTTGACCTCTAGATCCGCCAATCCTAACGAATCTATAGATTGTATTTCTAGAACATTTGTTAATAATTCCAACATACTACTGCGCGTCTGTACTGAACCCTATTAAAATACAACTTAGGAAAGCAATAACTTAGTTGTTAGTAACCCGGCCGTTTGAGCTGTAAGTGGTGGGTTAGATTCCCACCCATGACAAACAATTGTGTTATGAACATGTTTGTTCTGTATCTGGTTGTTCTATGTATATATTTACAAACAAAATTATTTATGTTTTCTATCAGTTATATGGTTCCCATGGTACAAGCTTTTCTTAGTTTAGTTTTAGCTTTTCTTAGTTTTTCTTAGTTTGGAGCTAGATGGCGCTGTGTGAAATATTTACAAATATTGTGCTGTCAAAATTTAGTACTAACAGGCATTAGGAAAACGTATATATCTCAACAACCGGTTTGCATAGTGCCTGCTGCTGTAGACAGACATCTCGTTTCCTTACAAATTACAAGTTGTCTCACAACTACAACTATTACACGGCTAAAACTCACGAGATACAGTCGAATAACTCGACCGGTGTTCGGGCAAGCGGCGGTTAGCCGTGTAATAGTTGTAGTTATGAGTACTACTCACGTCAGTTTCTATAATATTATAAAGGTGTCTCACGTTGTCACAGAAAGCATACCATTAGTACTTATTGACATTTGCTAAGAAGATACCAGCTCATATGTTCTCTTTTGCAATACGAGTAATTTTCGAGTACTTTCGAGTACGAGTTATGAGTAATGTAAGTAAGTAACTTTTTTGCAAAGACGTTAGAGACTAGCATATTTTAGACCTTCTACATTTGCAAGTTGCAAGTAAATGCAACAAAAATGTCTACATTCAAAATCATTTTTGTGGAAAGTTTAAACAGCTATCGATAGCTTAAACTGCGGTGTTTCTTCCATTTTCTACTTTACTGTTAGTTTGTTTAATAAGCAAAGTACTGAAACATATTGCAAAACATTTAAACGCGTGTGATGAAAAGGCGCTGATCAATTTTATGTAATCACTGTGAACGCTTCAATTCTTGTTGCATTACTATAGTAAATTGCGAAAATCACGCGTTCGGCTTAATTACAAACCACTAATTTCTGTTTAGTTCGCTAATGAGCATGAGAATTAGGGCTTGCTAAACCAGCCTTGGGTGAATTAATTTCACAGTTATTCAACGAAACGATGTTTAAAAAAGTGTGCTTTAGACCACACGACTGAAGAAAACTTTTTTAGTTTAGGTCTATCTATCGGCCGGTATAACTTTGTTTTTGCTTTGTTTAATGTTAATGTCACCTTATTGACAATTGTAAATTGACATTTTACCGGACATACCAACATAATAATACAAATTTTTAACTTTATTTATGTTGACAATGGAGTTCTGCGTGAACCAACTTCAACTTCCGTTCGCCTCGCATTCACCAGCTTATACTCCAACTCAAGCGTGCGTAAAGAAGTTTTTCTTAAAAAAAATAACCATAATTCTTTTTCAATGTTCGTTGGTTGTAATTACTCAGAGGAAAACATCTTTTAGGTATGTCTTAGAATAAAATGCTCAAGTTCTGCAGGTATACACAACCATATAGGTAGTTAAGGATACATAAAATATTTTGAGCACGATCACGTTTTCATATGAGATATTGTGTCGTGTGCGTCGCATCAGTACAACCTTGATACCTCGTGCCAGGTGATAGTCGTCTAAACTTGTTACGGTCGTCTGAACAAACATTTAAACTGCAACGTTTCTTATTAAAATCAAGTATCAATGGGTAATCGAGGTGAACTACAGTCACTGCGGATACCTAACATTCCTGCCGAGGCCGGAACGGCAATAAATGTAACCTCTAAGGATCACAACCTTAGAGTTTTTAACATTTGAAGTACCCATGACCTTTAGCTTCAGGTCTCGTTTTTGTAAGCTGTAAGTTTTGAGACTTAATTAGGATTACTGTGCAAAAACTAAGAAGCTGAGTTTTCATTATTCCCAAACACAACACATAAATAATTACTTGAACATTATTTTTGTGTTCAATGCCTATATTATATTATTGTTATATTACACTCAGGATCAATGTTTGAAATTTTGGACATTGACTATTTTATTGTTCAATTATATGTAATCAATAATCATAGATATATTTGATTTTAAAACTTTACGCTTTATTTCGACATAATTAAATTTAGAGTGCATTATTTAAGTTTTGATAGAAAAGTATGGGTCAAGTGAATTTTGTTTTAAAAACTTAAATCGTTTTACACTAATTAATTTATCAATAAAAATGGCTTTATGTTCCACCTATACGTTTTGTAGGTTTATTAGACATGAATTATGAGGTAGTGATTACAGGAAATTTCATCATTAAATATGATTCGGAGTGTATTAAATTAAAATTACTTTATTTAATACCAATGTAGTGATAGTGGCTAACCTTTGATTATAAATAACCTACTTTGAGGGTTATTTTAAACTCTAATTCCTTCCTTTTTCCGTTGTAATGAGATTTACACCAATTCTTTTGATTTTAGAGTTTTAAAGCTTTTCGTCAATTTTTTTTTTGGTCAGTATATATTACTAAGAAAGATCGAGTGCAATGGAATAGAAGGATATATAATTTTACACCAAAATAAACTCAAAAAATACATAGGTAATGGTTTTATTGAAAATGAGGGTAGTGTGATGGGTGGCCTTGTCGATAAGAGCGATCTCTTACAGACAATCTTTGGATGAACAGAAATATTAACCACTCTCAACTTGGATATAAATACATGATTTTGAGGTAGTATGGTAAATGTGGGTATTTAAAATTCTAATCTCTGTTAATAAATTATAGTGAAATACGTATATTTGACTTTTCTAAAATACCCTGCTACCTTTACTATCATTCGTTTTGTTATTCAGTTAGATTTAAATTTAGACACTCATTAAAATATCGCGTATCAACAAGTATGGCTTAAGGCTAAATTAGTGTCACGCGTGTGAACCAGGGCGGGCTGCGCGCCCAGCCGTGTCGTTAGTTCGTTGCGCAACCGCCGGGCGTTGGGGGCGACACTTGAGCCCTGCGCGCGCGCCGGTGACATAATTATTGATTCTCTCAGATGTCATAACATGTTATATAACATATGATTGTATGGGCTAGACTTATGCACTTGTGGTCATTATCCTACAGACGTTTTTTTCCCAGAATGTTTTGTAGAGTAAGGTTTAAAGGGGCACTTAAGAAATTCAATTTCTTAAGTGCCTCTTTAAACCTTACTCTACAAAAATCCCCAAAAATAGCCAAATTGTTCTCAATTTAAGTATTGCTCTTATATCAACACCATTTCATTTATTTTTATGCTTTTTTGTATGCACCAAGTTTCTAAAAAAATTTAATTTTTCATACAATGGTTTTATACCCTTTTCATCCCCCCAGGGGGAGAATTTTCAAAGTTTTTTGTATTGCACACTTTTGCGTCAACTAATGCATGTATCTTTTAAACAAGATTTTAACTTCAGCAGCTTTGGCGGTGCAACTGTCTTACGACAGGACTTTTCCTTTAAATAGTAGATTATTTCTAATAAACGTATTTAGTTACAATTTATGTTATCTTCTACAAACAAAGTAAGGTGTATGAACTATAGTAATTGTTAAGTCATTCGTAAGTAGGAATGTGTACATTATGCAAATTGACTAAGCACTTATAACTGTAAGCTAACTGACCTAGTGAGCTACTATTCAGCAAACAGACATAATGGAAGTCTACGGAAAAGTATATTTCCGAGCCAAACAAACAAAATAAATCACACATCATCGCTTATGGATATTACATAAAGCGTTACGATACAAAGGTCGTTAAGTAACACAGTGAAAGCATCTGCTGACCCACAGCGTCTCGGGCTTGAATAGGGTTGCCAGCTATATAAATCAAATGCTACGAAGAACATAAAAAATTGACAATTCTTAATTTAAAATACTTTTTTTCTTTTTAAATATCGAACCAGTGGTGGTACTCTGCGTTTTCAACCGTATATTTCTTTTTCAAGGAAATAACTTTCAAATTTTCTCGATAAAATTAATCACTTTGTAATATTGCAAATAGTTATCTTAAACATGCCTTATAAATAAAAAAAGTAAAACTAATAATAAATAATAAAAATAATAAATTTTGATGTAAATGACATAAAAACAAATTTATTATAGGTCTGTGGCTTTGCTTATTTTTATATTCACCTTTTTGTTGAGAATGTTTCTTAATGAGCATTAGACAGACGTGTCTATCAAACACGGCCATGTCTTATGCTTATGGTTAGTCAAATTTGAATTCATTAATAACTTCAATAAATTCTCTATTTGTGACAGCCCTAATCAAATGTAGGTGGAGCTTTCAATTTCGATGCGCCCGCGCACTTCATTGAGTAACCTCTCGCACGAATGACCTTATCATCTGTAACGTATTTGAATTAATATGTATAATCTTATTTAAATGCATCTCATCATCATTTTCAAACTTTCATTTAAATAAACGCATAAATATATCATTTGAATCTATTTTTATTTTTTTATGTGTTGTTGCAAAATTTACAACAGGAGATTATGAAATAATTTAAATCGTTTAATATTTAATTGCAAAGTGATAGCAATGGTTTTTATGAAAGAAAGTCTGTAATTACAGTTGATACTATCTTCATTCGTTATTATAACGCGAAGAGCTTTCAGTTTAATGCCCGATTTCTAAACATTTTAGTGATAAGTGATCTACACTGTTCTTTTTGTAGTAATTCTAAATACATTTAGAAATGAATTTGGAACTTAATGCAGTAGAATTATTGCTATTAAAATTTAGCAATAACTGAATGGAATCCGATGCTGCTCAATCTGATTGGAGCGTCACGCGCAACTCTAAAAATATAGTTTTGCGTGACAGTACAGCATGCTGTCCGCAGTGTAGTGTCACCCAAAACTGTGTACTTTAGAGTTCCGAGTGACACTGTAATTGATATGGGCAGCCGTATCGCTTAACATCGGGTGAACGACTAGCTCGTCATGTCTTACCATAACATGACAAAAAACATAGATTTAAAGGATTGAACCCGTTCATTTTGAAAAAAAAAATACAACTTATGTTATTGTGACTTTCCTAGTGTCCCGTAGAGGTAGACAGACTCTGTGGTATGGTGGTTGAGCAGGTCGACTTATAACCTGAACCCATACTCAGTATCTGGGTGTTGTGGGACCATAGTCCTCGTAGATCCTGGGTCCCTAGTTACAGGGATTCCTAGTTATTGTCCAGGAGTTATGTATATGAACGTAGTAATTCGAAAAGTTTGCTTGTACCTATTATACTAACATCTGGTGCTCCTTCGATTCATCTACTCAAATTTAAGAGCAATAATTAAGGTCACTGACATTAATGACCCAATCTGACGTAACCATTAGATAACTGACTATTGTAAGTTACATTACACCTCTGGTACATGCTTGCGGTGAAAGTTCGTAGGCACATGCACATTGTTAAAGCTTAATGAGCACTATTTGGAAGTATTAATGTTTCAACACACACACGCACACACACTTCACACTCCACACATGCTGTACAGCACTGTCATTTGTTTCTACAACATTACAGTTCAAATAAGATGTGTGGGTGTAAAGGTTTGTTACTGTAAGTTACCTACGGAAGTTGCAGACCTCTTTCTTGTAACATTTTTGTGTGTTTATCAAAAGGGGGAGAATAATAATAGGGTTGCCATAATCACCAAACCACTTGCCAATCATTCTTTACAGTAACTTTTCACCATTCCACTACCGGACTACTAGACGCTCGGCTAAGCGCCATCCTTTCGTGGTCGAAATACCACCTATTCGTGCGATTTGACTCAACGTTCTTAATTAGAACGGCTAAGGAATGGAGTGTCCTGCCAGCGTCTGTGTTTCCGGCGAAATATGACCCGGGCGTGTTCAAGAGAAGAGTGAATAGGTATTTACTTGGCTAGCATGCTACACGTTTGATCGCATCGTCACTTCCCATCAGGTAAGAGCGCGATCAAATGCTAGACAATTTTTAAGTAAAAAAAAAAAAAAACTTTACTAAGATTTTAAACCTGTAACCTACAAATTGCATTCATGATATTCCACTACGAACTTACGAAAACTCTGTTTGAAATTAGCTACAGCTGAAGATACTGCCAATGAAATACATTTCGCTGATGATTTACCACAGTTTTGCATCCATTAAATAAATTAAGATTAAACAAAGTACATACCTACATACAAAACAAATATTTTTTTAAACAGTCCATATCGAGTCTACACTAATGTAAGATTGACTTACCTAACTAAACCATTTAGTGCTTCTAAACTAGGCTGGAAACAAAGTGCATACAATTTGCCATTTCACAATGCAAAGTTTATTGACAGATTGTAATAGACTATCGAAGGCTGTCCTGCGCAGACGTGACATAACGAGTTAAACAGCAATAAGAATTCTTCTCGTCGACGAGCTAGCGACGCATGCGCAAGTACCAACGCGTAATCGTTGCGTAATTGTTAATATAATTTAGTCTATATTTGTTATTTTGCTTCTGAATGAGTATTGATAAACTTTAGCCTATTAGAAAAAGACTGAGATAGTTTTAATACTTTTACTTTTGACTAGTTGCGCCCCATGGTTTCACCCAGGGATAAAAAGTATTTTAATTATTTACTCATCCCACGGAGACATTTCTATTCCGGGATAAAATGTAACCTATATGTTAATCCAGTATATAAGCTATTTCGGTGCCGAATTTCATTTAAATCTATTCAGCCGTTGGAGCGTGAATGAGTAACAAAACACACATGCACACAAACACACATACAAACTTTCGCCTTTATAATATTAGTGTGATTTTCTTTCTCTATTCTGTGTCAACAAAAAAGTTCTCATATCTACGCTGCAATAATACCAAAATCAAAAAGTGTGAACGATTTGACGATTCTTGGTTAAACTTATAAAAAATATACTTATTAATAATATTTTAAATGCAGTATCAAAATAAAGTAGACCTCCACACACAAGCTATGGTTACAAATAGCCTTGACACGTAAGCGGTGGATCTTAAAGGAACAAAAACCGACTATACAATGCATAGGGCCAGAGAGGTTATTTATATCTCGTCGAAGGACAGACAATCACCGCATTTCTGATCGACCACCCATATACCATGGACCTACACGGTACAGTGTAACTTGTGTCTGCTTAGATTACTTTAGAGAGAAGGCTTGTCATCTTAGCTTTTGATCATCTTTAAAATTAATACAGATAGCCACCGTAGTGTTGTGGTTGAGCAGGTCGGCTCATAGTCTGGAGGCGGCGGGTTCGATTCCCGCGACGGAGCAAGTATTTGTGCACAAAAAAGTGCAAATACTTGTTCTGTGTCTGGGTATTGTCGAATCATGGTCCTCGTAGTTCGTGGATCTGTAGATGCAAGGGATCCTAGTTAGGGTCCAGGATCTATGTATGTGATAGTTGGGCGTAAATACATATTATTAATATTATATCATGTTATAATATTAAATTACTAAATAATTTAAGATTTTACGTTAATTTTGAAAGAATTTTAGGTATGATACTCGTAATTACAGCGTAGTACCTATAATTGGTAAGCTGTGTCCACAACTTGTAGACACAGCTTACTTGTAGACAGCTTTTTAGCAGGTTTGTTAGTTTTTTTTATTTAAAAGGAAACAATATAAGTTTTTAATATATAATTGTTTTTAAACATTTAGGGAGCAGACTAATTTTAATTTTTTTTTTAATATCTGATTTCACACGTAATTGTTGAGGACGTTTCTAATACAGCGTGTTTTATTTTAAGTGACCCCTCAAATAATCCACACTACATATTGTATAATATTATCTCAAATACTGCATTCTCATGTAAGACTACAGAATGGCCGAGAATTGATTGTTTCAAATCGACACCTGGCACCTACCGGAGATTCTTCTCCTGATATTGAAGATCCTGAGACAGAATCTGATTAGTGTATATTATTTTATAAATAATATTATTTAATTAATAATATTAATAAATAATATTATCATCAATTATATTATTTTTGTAAATTATTTTTGTGATATAAATAAATATTAGATTCTATGATCCCCAAAAACTAGGTTATTTAGATATAATCGAATGTAGATGCATTTGAAACTACTTAAGGTTCAAAATCAGAAATAAAACTAGTATGATCGACCATATTATCTCATGAAACGACGCAGTCCACGCCATGTGATATCATTGTTAATAGGATTTTTCAAGAATGCTGCTTCCGGTGTTTTGTTGTTTAAGAGAACGTTAATTACCTACAAGCTTATTTCCGGTAAATGGGTGACCTCTCATTGTTGACTTCGTGTTATCTTTCGTCAACATATTCGCGTATTGTGCTTTGAGCAATTACGAAAGGTGTGATTGCCTTGTGGCAATCCAATCCTTCTTAGATGTTAAAAAATTTTGATGTATGAAGTTATTGCTGTGTAAATGTGACATAGGTCCGCAAAGTTAGATAGAACGGTAGCGACTTTCCATAAGGTCTACTTTTCAATGAACCTATTTTTGTCGTTATAGTTAGTCGTATAGTTTGTATTCTCTTCTTTCGGTAACAACAGGGATTCTCAGGAGTGATGAGCTGAGAGTTGCTTTCCATTTTTGACTTCTGGGCGCTTTATACGAAAAGTTAAAATATTTATTTTCTGAGGCACACTAATATTATGGGCGAAAGTTTGTATGTGTGTATGTATGTTACTCTTTCACGCTCAAACGGCTGAATGGATTTAGATGGAATTTGGTACCAAGATAGCTTATACACTGGATTAACATATAAGCTAAATTTTATCCCGGAAAAGTGAAATTTTCCCGTGGGACGAGTAAATAATTAAAATACTTTTTATCCGCGGGTGAAACCGTGGGGCGCAACTAGTATCTTATAATTGGAACATTAAAATTTAAAACAAAAAACAGAAATGATCAAGTTGATATTGCAATGCATGTACAGACACAAATAACGCAATAAATTGCTTAACAATTACTATAACGAGCATTAGAGAGTAATCTAATTATCTCATTAGATAAATTTCGATCATTATAGTTTCGTTACGCATAACTAAACCTAATCGAATGTGACGAAGGAAAAATTATATCATCTGACGAATGGTATTTTAAGTTTAGCCAATCATGGCCAAGGCTATTTATAGGCAAACTTCTATTTTCCTTTTTTTTTAGATCTGTCAATAATAAAGGATGGAAGATGTTACCTATTTAATAGTTGAATAATATTGACATTTTTTGTTAACCATTGTTAACATTACTCCTAAGTTTCGACGTTTGTCAAACTTGTGTCTACTTAACACACCAAGTACTGAATGCTCATTGGTTGATGATCAACAGATGAGGGAAATCTAGCTAGGATCCAGGATCTATGTATGTGATTGTTGAGCGTTATTATTATTATTATTTAAAAAACGAAATATTCGTCAGTGTCGCGTCAAGAGCGCATCTCCAGACGCACTCAAGCAAATGCATCAATTTCACCGAGTATTTACTTCGTGAATTCACACACGCACACACAGATTATTAAATACCTTCACGCTTGCAATAAAAACTTTATGGAATATTTGAACGCGTGGCTAAATACCGTTCTAAAATCATAAACAAGAAAATAACAATAATAGGACTATTAAATAGTTATTACGAACTGTCTAGATTCACTCGAGTGGTTGGGAAATTGCGAACACGTATGAATTTCTAAAGTGATTTTAAAATATTATGACTAAAGACTTCTAAATTTATTGCAAATAGTGTTGACCTTTTATTTTAATCACGGCTTTACGAAATTATCTATTTGGTTAGCGATGTAAGGATGACGATGAAAACGGCATAAAATTTTATTAGGTTCCTTAAATCATTTTAATGAAAACGCTAGAATTGTTGAAGTTTATTGTGTTAGAGAATGATGTGACGAGCTAGTCGATTGCCTGATGTTAAGCGTCACGGCCGCTCATAACAGTTGCAGTATCACTGCGAACTTGAAAATATAAAGTATCTTGTGATAATGTACTGCAGACGTCATCTTGATACATCAGCATAGTCTTTTAATAAGATTGCTAGACATTCTAGAGGTAATATTTCTAGATAGTCTAGTAAAAAGATTATTAGATAGACTAATAGTAAAACTGCTAGACTGTGACATCAGGTCATAAAATCTCATTTGCCCAGTTATTTTATTAGTCCTTTCAAACCGGATCACAGTAGTTCTTGCACACTACAGAATAATTAGTAAAGCGATGGTACCTAGAACTTTGTAGAAAAGTCCTACCACCTAGTAAATTTATCAAAGTTGTGTAATTTACATGACAATGGTGAGGTAAATGAAACGTGCGATGTTGAATGTATTATTACAGCTTTGAATCGCAAAATCCCAAGTTTTTCCATTATAAGAAACTATGGAAATGCTGTGTCTTGCACAAGACATATGCGGTCCCCGTGAGAATTGACTACGTGATAGAAATCCTGAACAATAGGGAATTCCACTACGCTTATAACAAACTGCGAAAATGGAACATCCTGTGATGAATCTTGTTTACATGGAAGCTATTTTAAGTTCGTCATTATATCACTACCAAATCATTTAGTCTATACATATAAAATTCAAAGTCCTGACTGGCTGACTGACTGATATCAACGCACAGCCTAAACCGCTGGTCCTAGAGACTTGAAATTTGGAGGGTGTGTTCTTTGTAAAGTGCAGGTATCCACTAATAAAGGGTTTTTAGAAATTCTACCCCTAAGAGGGCGAAATGGATGGATGAATTTAAAAAAAATTCGTAATCGTTTCCTATACGTCACACGGACGAAGCCGCGGGCAGAAGCTCTCTAAATCTGTACCATTTGGAGATAACACTATTGGGGATGGAAGATGATCAGCAATTCATAAAAAATAGCTTCAAAAACAGGAGGTGGTAAGCAAAAAATGACTACAGTAACAAGGAAAAATTGCTTTGAAAATATTTTGTATTTAAGGAATAGTTTTCTGTAGGTTTTTCAAAAGTGAAAAAAAAAAACATTAGTCCTAATTATATTTTTGGGGTGTCAAATATCACGTAATTACAAGAGGGAATGACATCCTGCTTAAACTAAAAAATTGTGAAATAGCAACTCTGCACTTAGTTTTTATTGGCATAAGCTATAATTTCTAAATACAGGAAAGTACTAAGTGCAAGTTGTTTTCAAACCGTGGAATAGCGGGCCTACTTTCTAAGTACTATTTACCAGTACTATAGGCTAGTTTCTAGTCGTTTTCTAATCTAGAAGTCTACTCTACATTTAGAGCTTGATATTGAATAGTTATGTATTAACAAAATGCAATATAATACGCACTAGCATTTTAATAGTGATCATCGGAAGATTTAAATAAATTTTATAGTCTATTTAAATAGTTAATTATCTTAGACGAGTAGTTTTAATACACGTTTCTCTTGGCTTATTGAATGTGATGTTACGAAAACGTTTAGTAAACAAATTCCGTAATGAGTATCGGTGAGAACTTTAATGAGACTGTTAGCAACGATTGCAAGTTGCAAAATAAGGGCAGCGATGTGTCATAAAATTAAGCAATTGTATCTTACTTTTCAAGATCTCGTTCTCTGATACAACTTATATAGAGCGAGATTTGTTTTACTCGATTATTTTTAGAGAAGATTCAGATTTAGAAAAGCGATGAAAATAAGTGAAAGCGATCTTGTTCATGTCACTTTGTAAAGGCAGATAAAATCATTTGGGTTAGAATTAAAATGTAAACTGAAGATAGAAAACTTTGAAATGATAAAGGACATGCTAGTTGCTTTATTTCGATGAGAGACATTCGATGTGATCTTTTAGTAGGTATGCAAAAAAAGCTTAGTTAAACACGGATGCTGAATCATTTGCACTTTGCATTTATCCTTAAACTCAAGTGACTCATTATTCCGCAAAAGCTCCATCTCGATCTGCGTACTCAATGTTCGTATGTCACCAAGCAATTTTTGTTACACCACATAATCATCGATTTCTGTCATTGTTGTTGCGCCGGCGCAGCTGCAGTCGCAACTCTGTGGAAACTGTGATAACGATCACACTCCAACTTTCACGATGACGATTATTGATCCATGCCACACGTCCTCACCGGGCGGGTCGCGGGCGCGCCCTAAATATTTCAAATGCTACGTACCCACGCCGAGGGCGGCTGCTAGCACTATTAAACACCGTGAATTCATAATTAAACTGTAAGTCCTTGCACGAGTAGTGGACACTGTAACGTTCTAGCACACACTGCGAGCGGGTGAATGGGCGCCTGAGGTTTATATATCGGGTGGGCGTGCGCGTAGTGTCGGCGGTGAAAAGCGACGCCGGCGCGCGCCGCCGTGCGATCGCACACCCTGTCGGCGCCGTGCCATCACCCTGTAACGGCATAACAAACAACTTTATTCTTAATTATGTAAAATTATATTTTTACAGTAAAAGTACGAATTTGTGCTATATTTATTATTTAATTTAATTGATAACCATAAATACTCACTAAATTAAAGATTCAATTTACATATACACGTAATACTGAACGATATTTAATTATATGAAAAAGAGTAATAATCCTAATTATCAATAATAATTTAATATTTAATAAATCATTTAATAATTAATATTAATAGTAATAATAATTCTTAATTATTAATATTCATCAAAAAATATATTTCTTGTCAATATTCATAAAAACTTCAAGGTTCGAGTGACGTATTAACATCGAATATATATCGTAGTCAAAGCTTCTGGGTTTGCTTTAAAGAGTTTTCTTCACATTGAGAGCTCACGGCGATGACCTTAGTTCATTCATGAAAATAACTCACCAATGCCACCGTGGGTATTATTTAATAACGCATTATAATTCATTACATTATATGTGTTTTCATTCAAAGCTTTTATGTTTCGTGTTGGTATCATATTCAGTAAAAAAAATTCAATGTAAGTATAATGCCGTCTGTACTAAAGTTCGACAGCTCCAAAGTTTATACCTATTCCTTTGTGGCATCCAAACGTATTACAGTAGATATGTTATAGAGGGATAAGTGTGAACTTAAGAGCTGTTAACTTTGGTACAGACGGACATTAGTGTTATTAATCTAATGTAATATTTATGTGGCGACTTAGTTTAAGGATGTGGTACCAATACATTATCGAATAGAAAAAGTAAAACATCAAAGCAGATGGATGAGGAATCAAAACACGCTCGGGATTCAATTTTAAAAATCATCAAAAAAAAATGTATTTCAACCATCTCGAATGGTATAACAATGCAAGGGCAAAATCAACATCCATGAATGGACGAAGACCAGCCATAATAATATTATCAGACCCCATTATTGTGAGCTTTAATTACATACTTAATTAGATTTTAATTTCCTGATATTATTTTTGATGATTATTTGTTTAAAAATGCTTAACATAAAGAAAGAAAGAAAAAAATACATTTATTCAAGACATCACACAACATTACATTTTTACAAATATGCACTCATACAAGACAAATCACACGAAAAAAAAAAAAAACATAATTAATAATCGAAAGCATCTTTCGACCTACCTTGAATCAGTGTCTAAGTTACGGTCACTAATATATCTTACAGATCTAAGACCCAACGGTGGGAATAGGCTGATTATGACGATAAATATTTTTCATTGATTATAATAATCTAAGCTAATATCACCGTATTTTGAATAAACATAATGTGTTTCTTAGTGATACGATTTAATGTAGTTAAAAATGTTTTGCTTTACTTAAGCTACCGTGACAAGTTATCTCATGTCATAATAATTTGTAGAGATTTTTTTATTCTTTTTTATTTTTTTATGTTAAGGAATGACGTGACGAGCTAGCCGTTCGCCTGATGTTAAACGACACGGCTGCCCATATCAGCTACAGTGTCACTCGGAACACTAAAGTATAGAGGTTCGCGTGACACTGCACTGCGCACGTCATCCAGAGACATCAGCACAATCTAGTAATAAGATTACTAAACTGTGAGATCATAAAGTCTCATTTGCCCAGTAATTTCACTAGCTACAGTGCCCTTCAAACCGAAACACAGCAGTGCTTGCGCACTACTGCTTGGCGGCAGAATAACTGGCAAAGCGGTGGTACCTACCTAGACGAACTTTGCAGTAAAGTCCTACCACCTAGTAAGATTTTATAGAGATAAATCTTTTGATAATTTTTTCACGACCAACGGTTTAGAGACGACGGATGCGGGTTCAATGGCGCACAATTGAAGGTGTGAGAACAAAAAGGGTTTAACTGATTTTTTTCACAAAATGTATTATGGGTATATTTGGATTCAGCGTAAAATTATCTATAATAATACATTCTCAAAATACCGAGATGAGGCTTAAATCTCGAGATTTTGAGTCTAAAAACGGTTTATATGTCACAGGAATATAGTTCGCTTAGCATAAAAACATTATTATATTAATTTTATCACATTATATTTTTACATTAATTGTATCAATTAGTACTATATTTAGTATTTTAAAATAGAATTAAAACATTTTCAAGAAACTTACATAAACCTTATAAGCACTCTACATTAAAATGACGCCGTTGAAGTTTAAAGTCAATTTTCTCGAAACTATCAATTTGACAGTTAAACCCTTTTTATTCTCAACCCTTCAATTGCTATATATCATAACTCTGAATGCTCTTTTACAAAGTTTTTTACTTTAAAGCGGTTTTTTTTTTAGTTTAATTTTTGAAGTAAAACTTCTTTGCGCAGGCATGACTTGGGGAGTACGCTGGTAATGCGAGGCGAACGGAAGTTGAAGTTGATGCACGTAGATTTCCATTGTCAACATAGCAAAGTTTTTTTTTTTATTGTTATATGGGTACGTCTGGTAAAATGATAATTTACAATTCTCAAGATGACGACATTAACATTTAACAACGGCCGAGCTAAACTAAAGAAGTTTTACTTCAGTCGTGTAGTCTAAGCACACTCGATTTAAAAAAATTGTTTTTAATATTCTCACATTTTCCGAAACGTTTATGCCACTTTATCTAATTCACGGAGATTCACAAAAGGCAATTCACTAATCACAAATTCAGTACAGGTTGTTATCACCTGCCGAGAAACAGCGAAAGCGTTTCTGAAATGAATCATCCGTTATGTGATCGATGACCCCTTTACGCCAGAACCTTGAATTACAACTTGTGTACTCTTTATAAAGGAAATAGGCGGAGGCTGAACGAGGTATGGTATTATAAATACCTACTTGAGAAGCTGTCAACTTCTAATAGTGTTGACATTTTTTTTTTGGCGAGTTTTGGCGGGAAAGCGAAAAAGATTGCGTCACTGCATTATATTATTTTCCAAAACTTGTGTTATTTTCAGTGTTAGTGCATAAAATTGGTGTCATTCTATTCGTTAAGTGCTGGATTACAGGTGTAAGTGTGGGAAAATGGTATAATGATGGTGAAACGTTTCTTTTTGTGTTGTTTCCAAAACTCCATAGAAGCTTCAAGTAAAGTTGCCACCACTTTACTAGGAGTATGACTTTGACTAGACAATGACTTGACTTGATGACTTCGACTGTGACTTGACACATATTTGCGTGAAATATCATTAACTTGATAAACTATCAATTACTTGACACTGGATAAATACAAAAAAAAAAGTTTTTCTACTAAAATTAATAATTCATTTAGTACAGTGAATTGTATGTTAAACCACGGGACACGGCTAGTAAAGTTTAAAAAGACAAGGTTATTAGCAATATGATTCAGTCGCTTGATTTGAAGGATAATCACCCACCATTTATCATCCTATCTTAGTGTGGGAATAGCATAAGCCATGCATGACAAATGCAATGTTAGATAATGCATAGTTATAATAATAATTAATCATAATGAACAGGTGGGAAGGGATTACGTATTGCATTGGGGAAATTGGGAATGAACCTTATATTGTGGTTATTTTTTTATGAAATTTTTCACTTTGCGATAACATTGCCCAGTAAAAATACATAGAAGAATTACAATATTATTAAGCCCTAATCTGTATAGACATAGAACAACTTAAAGTAGTGCCTGTTACAAAATCCAACGTCCAACGTGTTATTTCGGCCAAGCCTTCCTGACCCTGGTGTAGAGTGGTGCCTTCGATCATATAATTATCTACTGTACATACTGTATATACTGTGTCTAGTATAAAAACAAATAATGAAACCGTCTTTAAACTGAGTCACGCCAATAATTGAGTATATTACTTGTCCATTGTCAAGTCACGATCCTGTAACTTGACAGTGTTTTGACTTAATAATACATCATGACTTATGCGATCTGATATGTTGAACAGGCAATCCAATGAAGAAATTAATGCTTATAGCAAGTTACTTTTTTATGGAGAAATAACTATGTTATGTAAGAATTCAGTATGCTGAAGACGTTAACTGCTCCATATAGGCATTTCCACTAGACCGCCACTTTTATTGGCTGCTTGGTTCTGACGGCTCCAGTGCTTTTGACTATTATAGGTTGCGTTTGGTCTTGTGAGGAGCCGGCCTAAGCTGCGTCTTCTGGGTTGTGGTTTCCATTCGTCAATCTTTCTTCTACATCGGTTGTCAATTGAAGGGGTGAGAACAAAAAGGGTTTAACTGTCAAATTGATAGTTTCGAGAAAATGGACTTTAAATTTCAACTGCTTAATTTTAATGTAGAGTGCTTATAAGGTAATAGAAAAGATTTACGTTAGTTACAGTTGGTTGAAAATGTATTAATTCTATTTTAAAATACAAAATATAGTACTAATTCGTACAATTACTTAAAAAGTATAGTATAATAATGTTTTTATGCCAAGCGAACTGTATTCCTTTGTCAGATAAACCGTTTTTAGACTGACAATCTCGAAATTTAAGCCTCATTTCGGTATTTTGAGAATGTATTACTGTAGATAATTTTACGCTGAATCCAACGATGCCAATAAGTCATTTTGTGAAAAAAAATCAGTTAAACCCTTTTTGATCTCAGCCCTTCAATTGTCAGTTTTGCGAGCGATTTTAGATCTCTAATTGCGAATCTTCTCATTTCGGATCGTATCTTGCCAACGCTGAGTATAGCTCTCTTCGTAGCTTGATGCACTACATTGAGCTTACTAAAAGGACCAAAAGTAAGAGACCACGTCTCCGCTCGGTGACGCTGCAAGCGTCGGTAGAGACCAACAATATTAGTCCGTTCAAAAAAAAAACCACCAAGTATCAGCGCCAGAGTTTTTCAGGCTTTGCGGTATTTTAAACAAAAAGATAGATACGTGAATTATAAATAAATTAATAAGAGATAACCTTTTTGAAATACCTATCGCAAAAAGCCCGCATCCCACTTTTGACCTGTCATAAGTATAATTATTTCATACGTTTCTGTCAAACAGTTCAATCAAGATTGAGTGTAGTATGCGGAAGATAACACGTCAAATTATCAACAAGACACTATTGCAATAATGCAAATTCCGTAGCTCATTAGCACATTATTTTCAATTACACGGTGTCAATGTTTCTAAACGTCTGAATAAGAATTGGCTTCGTGACAATACCGCAGGATGCTTGTGACGAAATGTTTAGTAACATTGTAGAAAAATAACCTTTATAGAATGCATCTGACATAATAACTGCAGTTTGACATTGAAAGCTACAACAATAACAGTTTATTTTACGCCACCTATTTAACATAATTCTTAAACAGTATTCAGTGTCTGTGATTACAGCAAGATGGCTAGCATTTTTATCAATTTGAACCTTGAATCGGAGAGAAATGTAAGCGACGCGTGCCCTTTGTTTCTTTAAAATAAATTCTCTTAAAATAAAGTGTTTTTGAATCTAATATAAATTTAATTAGCATTAAGTTTAGTTCCAACAATTAACAATAAATTAAAGATTTAAATGAACATATAAACATAATCCTAAACTATAATTAATTATTTGAAAAAGAGTAATATTGTAGGTAAAAAGGGGTCATAAATAAAACACAGAATTTAGATCATCTAATATATATATATATATATATATATTCCCGCGGCAGGACAAGTATTTGTGCACAGAAAAAAAAGCGCAAATACTTGTTCTGAGTCTGAGTGTTGTGGGACCATGGTCCTCGTAGTTCCTGGGTCCCTAGACACAGGGAATCTTAGTTAGGGTCCAGGGCCTATGTATGTGATCGCTAGGCGTTATTATTATTATTAATTTATTATTAATTTATTCTTAATGAGAAATAAATATTTTGAACCATATTCTGTTAATGAAATTTGCTCCCAATGCTACTCCTGCTAAATAAAATTGTCCTGAGCCATATTCCGACATCGCTTATATTGCTAGTCTTATATATAATATATTAACATTTTTGGCAGCAAGAAAGAAAATACATTTTTTATATACTACATGAATCAAAAAAAGCAGCGTGAAAAAAAAATGTTATAAATTTGACAGAAACCTTTTCTCTATGTAACCTACACAGAAAAAGGTTTCAGGCACAAGGTTTGAGCACGCTACAATAAAAATGAGATGAGAATAAGTCAAATGATATAAAATGCAATGTTGCAGACAATTAAGCTCCTAATCCTCTAACGTTTTAATTTAAACTGATTCTCAGTGGGAACCATAGAAATGACATTTAATATTTCAGGCCTATAGGACATATTATGATAGTCATCAACACGATAGACAAAGTGACTTTACTAATGTTTTTTAAAATAAAGTTCATATTTTTTTGAAATCGTAATTCTTTTCATGTATATTATTTTTATCTTATTTAGCTTGAATACTATCGTGAGTATGACACATTTTTAAGATAAATAACGGGTAAACTCACGTCAATCAAAAAATGACTCCGAACAGGCTTCGGACATATTCGATATCCTTCTCCTGGGAGCCAGTTACTAACGCAAGTCGCCTACAAAGAGGACATCGAATATGTCCGAAACCTGATCGGAGTAATTTCAACTTTTAATCGACGTGAGTTTAGCCGCTATTTATCTTACAAAAAGTTATTTTTATCATTTAAAACTTACTTCCCAAAAGCCACATTTTCTATTCTAAAGCACAAAAATAAGGTAGGTAATCAATTATATTTTTAGCAATACCAAAATTTTGTATTGAATTCCCTGAGCTAAATATTCAAGTCTAAAAAACGCATTGCAGTAGCTCCCGCGCATCCCAATAAGTTGAAATAAAACGGTTCCCCTCGTTTAATATGCGTGGTCTCTCTTGCTCCGACGAAATTGCACCTCGTCGCGACGTACACCTTCTTCCTTATAGGAGTTGTGATGGACGAGCTACCGTGAGGAGACCCTCTGATTTATTGAGGTATTAAATTTAAACGGTTAGAGTACATAATTATGGTGCTGTCAATAAATTATTTATAAAAAAAATGAGTATTCGTTGAAGAAACAGGACGTTCGAATACTACATTGCTTTATACGAATGATCCGGTATAGAGTTGTATCAATTTTGAATTGTGTGCTTTTTATGGTAATTCAAAACTTTAGTAGAACCATAATACGTTTTGTAATAAACAAAAATAGATGACCGAAGTTAAATCCAAGTTCAAGTAATAAGTTTTTGTTGTAAAAGTTTTCTCTGAATTGATATAACTAATTAATTTTAAATTATTCAGAAGCCGAAATTATGTTTGTTAGTAAAATAAATTCTGAACAAATAGTTTGTCCAAGCGTAGATATTACTGTAATAAATCCACATAACACATAAAATAAAATTCATAGCGTTAAGGCATATTTATAGATCATTAAATACTTCTGTACTAAAGGTGCCACTCCATCTCCATCAGCAAGTCGATGTAATAATACAAAGATACGTATAAGGTACGTACCCATCACCTAAGATGCACAGGTGTCTTAAGCTTTTTCGTTTAAGTTAGTTTAATTAGAGTAAGTTTGGATTTTTATCTGGAAATAAACTTATTTCATTTCGTTTAGTTTTGTTTTGTTTCGTTTCGTTTCGTTTTGTTACGTTTCGCTCCGTTTCGATTCGTTTCGTTTCGTTTGGTTTTGTTTCGTTTCTTTTCATCTCGTCTCGTCTCGTTTCGTTTCGTTTCGCTTTGCTTCGCTTCGCTTCGTTTCGTTTCGTTTCGTTTCGTTTCGTTTCATTTCGTTTCGTTTCGTTTCGTTCGTTTCGTTTCGCGCTAGCTTGGCTTACTTTGGGGCTCGATCTAGCCCCAAAGTAAGCCAAGCTTGTACTATGGAATAGTTAACTGGTAGAATACTTACTTTATTATTATTTGTTCAGTGTTATATTTTATACATAGAATACAATATAACACTGAACAAATATCGACGTTCATCACGCAAATGATTGTCGTAAATCGGAATAGAACCCACAACCCAGCTCATAAGGCAGTGTTACTACCAACTGAACTATCGGGCTAGTTAAAGGATAATAATTATAATGGATATTCATGTGTTATGGAGAAATGTATATGTATTTTTGTTGTTTTGGTATAGTATAGCTTGGGCTATGGAATTTCATCCTAACACTCAGATACGGTTACAGCTCTTAGTATACAATTCATTTGTCATGGCTATTAGAATTTTGCCTAAACGTAATTATGCAAACTACAGATATAAAAAGCTAATTGTCAAATTATACACGATGGAAAGTGAATTCATTAAAGTGATTCGATGTGGAGAAAAGTTAAACATTCAATGCATCAAGGCCATACCGATTATGATTTTGTAAGTATTGCTAAGTAATGATTAGGTAGGTGAATTTTATTTACAGTAGTTATAATTATTATATAATCTTGGGAGACTCAACCCCATTTTTGCAAGAACTGTGTGGTCAATAATGCTGGTAGCAAATCTGCTTAGACTTTTTACTTAAACCGTTACCTTAAATAATGTATGTGACACTGTTCATTGACCCCTAAAAAAAAAACAACAAAAAAAGAACGTATTTCCTGACCCTACTAATACTCCTACTAGTATTCCTACTAGTATTTCCACTAGTATCCCTTCTAGTATTCCTATTAGTATTCCTACTAATAATTCTACTAGTATTCCTACTAGCATTCTTACTAGACTTTCTACTAGTAGTCCCACTAGTATTCCCACTAGTATTCCTACTAGTATTCCCACTAGTATGCCTTCTAGTATTCCTAATAGTAATTCAACTAGTAATTCTACTAGTATTCTTACTAGCATTCTTACTAGTATTCCTATTAGTAGTCCCACTAGCATTCTTACTAGTATTCCTATTAGTAGTCCCACTAGTATTCCTACTAGTACTCCCACTAGTATTCCTACTAGTATTTCTACTAGTATTTCCACTAGTATTGCTACTACTAGGCAAGCATGTTCCAACGTCAACTGCGTCGTCACTTACCATCAGGTCAGACTGTGGTCATATGCAAGCAAATCAAAGGTAAAAAATGTTATATAGCTTACGTTATTTTCTAAATTTCTAGTAAATTATTGTATATTTACTGCTCGAACAACTCAACTGGGCAACGTTGCCAACATGTTTGGTATGCTACCTGCTGGTAGTGAGCTGGAGAATTTGATCATTGCGGCTAGTATATGTACAGTTCAATGTTTTTAGTAGTAAGTAGTGTAGCTAGTACTATTTAGTAGTAGTTAATATTATTGTAGTTGTTGTTGAACAAAAATGAAACGCCTTTTTAAATAAATTAGCAAGTGCACTTAGCTCTATCGAGAACTCAAGCCGGCCGGCGTACGTTTTAGGCCCGTATTACAAAACTACGGCTCAATCGTAAAGTCGCTCAAGTTGAGAATTCATACACAAGTTGATCGTTTTATGAATGAAACCCTGATTATAAAATAATAATATATAAAATAGGTTAATATAAATATAAAATTAGGTTTTGGCTCCAGACCTCTTTGTATTTAGCCAGTGTCAAGTAATTGATAATTTATCAAGTTAATAATATTTCACGCAAATATGTGTCAAGTCACAGTCGAAGTCACAAGTCAAGTCATAGTCAAGTCATGGTCTAGTCAAAGTCATACTCCTAGTAAAGTGGTGGCAACTTTACTTGAAGCTTCTATGGAGTTTTGGAAACAGCACGAAAAGAAATGTTTCACCATCATTATACCATTTTCCCACACTCACGCCTGTAATCCAACACTTAACACTTATAGAATGCCATCAATTTTATGCACTAAAACTGAAAATAACACAAGTTTTGGAAAATAATACAATGCAGTGACGCGATCTTTTTCGCGTTACCGCCAAAACTCTGAGCAGTGCAATTAAAAATAAAGAAAGCAAGAAACAAAATACATTTATTCAGAACATCACATTACATTATAGGAGAATACAGTATAATTTAGAAAGAATAGACAAATTAACAGATGTGACGTTGTGTGATGTCATGACCACGTCCCGACTCAGCATGAATTAAGACCCACGCGTGACCTTAAAAAACTGATTTTCAGGCGAAACCCTTAGTCATGACATCACAAACATCAGAGGATTTAACCAATTTTTTTAACGATTTTTGAAACATAAACTATAAAATGTAGTACAACAAACACAAACAATACATCACTAAATAAAAATAATAACAGAAGCATTACGGCACAAAATAATAAAAACAATCATTGCCTAAAATTGGGTGTGTCACAGAGGAATAAGTGCGAACTTAGAAGCTGTCTAATTCTCATGTAAGAAAATTACTAAATTATTTAAGTATCATTTCATCAAGTGCACGAGAGGAAGAGATGCGCTAAAATCTTATATAATATAAAATTATCTGTAGCAACGGTATTATTTTATTTTATTTTACTTTATTTGGGGGGCTTACAGCTATCATAAAAAACTAAATAATGACATAACTTTGAAGAGCCAATTAAAAGCCTCTTCAACTAATTATAAAAATAGAAGAACATGCAATAGCCTAACATGCAATTATAACTACTTAACTAAAAGATTTACAAATTGTCGAACGACGAAGGAGAGACACAATCCTTAAGGGAAAGTGCCTTGCTCACTGACGCTATGCTACTTGTGAATAAGTCTATGGTCGAAAGATCAGACTTCATGAGTTTGTTGGAAGCTGTGCAAGATCGCAAAATATAAGAGTTCTGGCGATGAACAGTGCGTGCAAATGGGACGTGAAGCAAGTTTTTAGGACGAGAGTGGCGATGTGGAACGTTAAGAAAAATCTTAGACACTATTATAGTTTACAAGTCTGTAAATGTAATTAAAAACAATTCCGAAAATATTTTATGATATTATAGCGACTTTATGCCGTTTACTTTACGACAGAGCCTAATAACTTACAATTCCAAAGATTAAAATAATTATTTAATTCTTGAACCTTTAACTATGCATTAATTTTAGTTCTGCAACTGGAGATATGACCGAAACAAATGGTAGGTACTCAAAACCAATTGCAATCATTGACTTATTCCACATAGACATGCTTATAAATTATGATCTGGATTGCAACTTAAGACTGTGCACACAGATTTTTTTTTATAAAATGGCCATCGAGATAAATACGGATGAGAGTTCAACAAAGCCACAAGCTTTGCAGACCAGCACCCTCCGTCGCAACGGTATACTACAATTACTATGACTATGGATTATTTCGATAATTTTTTTTAATACACTAAACACAATCAAGCATTGGAGTCACCAGCGTAGTATATGAATCTGTATCTAAGACACTAGACGCTATGTGTATGTATAGTGTGGTGGTAATAGTCTGAAACTAAGAAACTCGAAAATAATATGTACGATTTTTATTTATCAATATAGTCTGCATAGCCTAATCAATAGATTAATTTGTAAAGGAAATATAAGGAGGAATGGAAGGAAAAAGACCCTATGAAGGATAAATTAGGACATGAGATCATTTGTCAGCTTAAGAAAAGCATGTTCCTTTAGAAACAGATGGATGCAGGTTCTAATCGCGTTCGTGATTCAAATTTTTCCTTTACAAATTAGTCTATTGATAAATGTGCTTTTATTAATCTAAAATATTAGTATGATTTTACAGGTCGTTTTCTACAAGTGTTGATATCACAAGACTTGTAAAAAACCCCACAAGACCAATCTCATACCTAATGAGTTCCAAATACCCGCTGAGGTCACGGCGTTACATAAATGCACTTTTATCGAAACCCGAGGTGTGTGTAATTACTCAACCGCTGACATTTGGCGAAGATGCGCCTCCACACGAAAGGTCATTGGTATCGTGCATGCACGGTTACTGACCCACAAGTGCGGTTCGACGGCCGGATGTGTTCCGCGTTAGAAAAAAGGTTTTGAGCTTTATGGTGATGTAACTTGTCCTTTATTGTATAGGGCTGTGGGTTTGACAGATAGATCGCAGTTGCATCAGACAGGCGCAATCAGACGACTCTGAGACGCGCCTCGCACCGCAGCGCTAGGCAATGCTACTCCGCGGCAACGTAACGATAGAATCATTCAGTATAGTTATTTATTCTGTGAGAAAGCTCAAAGTAAGTAGCGATTAGTGACGACGTAAGCGTGGATAAAGTAGTCACGCATCAAAGGATAAGATAAGATAATAATCATATTTGTGGACATTTCACACAGCGCCATCTAGCAAAGTTCGTACTATGGGATACTTAGATACTCCTTCTTTTTTTTCTTATAGGATTGCAAATGGTTTTTGATTACCGAGACGCATCTATTGGCAATGCTACTCCACGGCAGCGGAACTAAAAAAAATCATTCAGTACCTATAGGTACAGTTATTTATTCGTGACAAAGCTCTCTCTTCTAAATTTGGTGCCACAAATTAAGTAGTGATTAGTGAATTATGTATATTTATGAATCAAATGATTGCAAATAGTTTTCGATTAAAGGGATGCGTCTGATGATGGGATCAACTGTTTCAAGTCTGTTTGATCCACTCTGAAACAGAAAATTCATATAATAGTGTTATACTTTTATAGCTGGCCCAGCATAAGCATAACACGCAGTGGATATAGTTATTCATATAATTATGTTTATTTAACAACTAATAGTAAACACTAACTACTACAAAAAACATTTGGACTAGGAGAGATGTAGGTAATGGGGATCGTATAAGCGGAAATTGAAATTAAAATCAAAACTATTATAATCATTTATTGCCTTATAATAAACTTTAGTTATTATACTATCGATTAATATAACTTTTAAACACTTTGGCTTATTACTTCGGGACAATAAACAATTTTTTTTAAAATAGTTTTGATCACCAAATGATGTCCACTTCGGTTGGCAATGGTGATCAGCACGTTGACAATGATGGTCAATAAGTCATATATTGCTAGCCGCGATGACCTATAGACAGCCCACTACCAGTGGGTAGCGCACCCAACATGTAGGCAGCATTGCCCCGTTGAATTGCAATGCTGATTCGTTGTACCAAATAAGAAGAAATAACAATGTATAATTAAATTTAACATATCAACAAAACTGCTCATTTTTACATATTAAACGGTTTAGGAAGTAAGTTAAAAAGGTAGCCTTGATGCAAAACATTTTTATTACATTATATAAAGAATAATCCACGCTTTCCGTGATTTTCATTATCATAATACAATATGCGTATACTGTAGGACACAAAAGCAAAATAAAGAAAAAAAAATCACTTTGAGAGTGTAGAGTCAAGAAGTTTACCCGTGGAAGTTAAGAGTTTTTTAGTTTTTAAAGTTTGTAATTATTCTGGCGCCAAGCAGTAGTGCGCAAGCACTGGTGTGCTCCGGTTTGAAGGGCACTGTAGCTAGTGAAATTACTGGGCATATGAGACTTATGACCTGATCTCAGAGTCTAGTAATCTTATTACTAGATTGTGCTGATGTCTCAGAAAGACGTGCGCGGTGCAGTGTCACGCGAAACTCTGTACTTTAGAGTTCCGAGTGACACTGCAACTGATATGGGCAGCCGTGTCGCTTAACATCAGGCGAACTGTTAGCTCGTCGCGTCATACCTTACAATATAAAAAAAAGAGTTTAGAATATCTCTTTGAATGATGTCTTCAGTCAAGACAATATCGACTTGGTATGCCTGTTTCATAAATCGGGGAAACAATATATTCTTGAACCGATAAAATATTATCTTTATTTTAGTATATATATTTAAAATTAAATATATATTTATCACTATCTGTATTGAATATGGCCTATTCTACCGATAAATAAAGCAGAAAAATCTCAATTCAGATTTAAAAAAGTATTACCTAAAAAGGTGCTTAAAATAGTTATTCCTCTGATGCATTATAAAAAAATAACTTATAGTCATATATTTTTCTCGTATACAAGTAGTTCTTAAAGTAGAAATATTACTTAGGTATAACTGTGCGCTTAACAGTAGAGGGTGTGTTAGTGTAGTCTGTATGATCTTAGTTAATTTTACAAAACGGTTACAAGGTCCTTCTTATTACATAATTAGTTAAGGTTGAAATATACCGGCACGATCGCATGGTAGACCGTGCTGGCTACCCGCGGCTGGCTACTTGCGGCTGGCTACCTGCAGTTGGTTACCCGTAGCTGGTTACCGCGGCCAAGTACCCGCGGCTGGTTATTCGCGATTAGCTACCCGCGGCTGGCTACCCGCAACTGGTTACCCGTGCCGTCTACCCGTGGCTGGCTACCCACGGCTGGCTACCCGCGGCTGGCTACCCACGGCTGGCTACCCGCAGCTGGTTACCCGCGGCCGGCTACCCGCGGCTGGCTACCTACGGCTGACTACACACAGCTGGTTACCCGAGGCCGGCTACCCGCTGCCTACCACGGCTGGTACGTTTTCTTCGACCAATGCCCGCGGCGACTTGTCGTTTACATAGACCGCGCCGGTCAGTGATCATGATGTTTGTTAGCCACTATATGATGCGAAAGGAATTATAGAGTCAATAACAAAAAAAAAACATGTAATGACAATGATGTAATGATACTAAATGATGTATTATTACAATATAAGATAGATAGATAGACAAACTCTTTATTTAAACACCACATCTCAAGTAATTTAAAAAAAAGTGAACAATTTTAACCAAAGTGTAACAATGGGCGGTTTTATCGCTCAGAGCAATCTCTTCCAGACAACCGTGATAAGCAATGATAGAGTAATATAAACCTTATTTTACTTATGTAGGTAAGTGGCTGGTGTTAAAGTAGTAACCTATACCAAGCAAGGAATAAATTCCTCAGTTGTACCTAATTACCACGTAGTGGTCACCCTTCCAAGAACTTAGTGGCCGCAGTAAACGTTGCTTACTAATATTTTTTTTTTTTTTCAATCACAGTTTCGATTAGAATTCAGAGTTTCGAAGATAAAATATACAACACCGTACGCGTATATGACTTCCCCAGACGTGTTCAACTTACAAATATTTTATCAATAATGAAAATGTTAATAATTTTATATTTTATTTTTCGTATACCAGAAATAACTCTGTTAATCTTAAATACAAGTATTTAGTAGAAAAAATTGCGAAGCTTCCGTGTCAAACGCGTATATTTCCTTGATTGGCTGATTAAAGTTTATTCTTATTTATTAACTAGTTATACGCCCGTGGTTTTATACATACACATTTACAGTCAGTATTTTTCAGCTTTAATTTAACTCGCTATTAACTATAACATAAGAAAAAGATAATAGATAGCAAATAAGAAAATAGTTTGATTTTTTTTTTGTAAATATGTAATAGAACATTATTTTGTAAAAACATAATAAAGCATAAAAAATCTAAATGAGAAAGTAGGATTATTTTGCAAATCGCAGTAATAGAGTGGTATTAATAATGAAATAATAATGGTATTAATTCCACTAGGAAGAAATAGGGGGATAAATAAGCCTATTAGGAATAAACAGGGGGATAAATAAGCCTATTAGGAAGAAATAGGGGGATAAATAAGCCTATTAGGAAGAAATAAGGGGATAAATAAGCCTACATTTTTAACATGCTATTACTGCAATTTGAACCCAAAAGCCATTAGGTAGACAAGGGGAAGAAAAGTGAATTCGTACTCTATCTTTGCATTTAATAGATTCGATAATAAGTAAAAGCAATAAAAATGTATGAGAAGTTTGATTAGTGGCGTAATGATTGGATTTCGTAATTAATTGGAGTAAATATGAGTGATATTTAACAAGCTTGCACTATATTATTATTATTATTGCAATTAAATAATTGTTATAAGATATATCTGTATCAAAATCCATGCACCAATAGATATTTTCATATTATATACTTTCACCGATATCGTACACAAAGGTTTCAATCGTGTAAAAATATTTCATGTCATTCGATGCATCTATGTTCTTTGTTTTTTTTTCTACTGTAAAATTTAAAATAAGCAGATGGTAGTGGGCAGCCACATAAGCATAGCCTGCAATAATAATTCTTGCTACAAGGTTTAACAAGACCCTAAGGCGTTGAGCAAACGTAGCAATTTTAATCTCCATGTTTTGGCAACTGGCAAATCACAACTAACTATTCCGACGTTCATAATCATAATTTCATAAAACTAAGCTGACAGTGATTGTAGGTTATCGACAATAGCTTTTCATTACCAAACTCGGAGGGAAGTGAATTCCGAATTGCCACTACTAAATTAATTAGAAATTTACTCGTATAAGTTATAATGTATACCAGCGTTATATGTGTGCCTGTAGTCTCAAGATATTGATTTCTGCAATTAGCACCCACAACGCATCAAGCTACCCGTTTTTCTAAAATTCATCATATTACAATACATGTAGTATTTTAATTTTTTAACAAATATTATTAACAATTTAGTTAAATAATTGTCATAAGTTGACAATTGTTTCAACTAAAGTTGCTCCGTCTGCACTGCACCTAAAGATTATTTAAGAGGTTATGGTTCTTAGGTATAACTATAAGGTCCAAAACTGGTTATATAATATCTGAGCTCGAATGCTGAAGTTTTCTTGTTATTTCTCGTTAACCTTCCCCTTATTTTGCAATGAAGGGCATCGTGGTATCGGCAATCGTCATTGTTTGCATATTTCTCTACCGTTAATAGACATCTTACTTACATGTCATCAATCACAATGGCTTCACCCTACGACATTGGCTTCTTTTATTTTTTTATTTAATATTTTGGCACAAAGTGTATGGTTGAACTTAATGCTAAATATCATTATCTACCAGTCCTCATATTTATGTTACACGACCTGGAGGTCTGGTGGGTGCGCGGCTATTAGTGATAATAATAACTGCTAAACGTTCAATGTAATTATATAATGTATATAGAATAGTATACAACTAAACTATTATACTGTAATACTTGCATAGAAAAAAAAACAATATGTACAAATAAAATATTCAAATACGAAAGTAATTGAATTTTCTTTGTAAATAGGTAAAATAATTTTATTTTGTAATACATAATAAAGCATATAATCTAAATCAGAAATTAGGATTATTTTTCATGCTATCTAGACTTTATTGGTTGGTAACTATCTCCAAAATTAAAAATTTATTTTTCACATTACGAAAACCAGCTTTAAAAAAAAAGTAACTAAACAAAACTAGCAATTCACAATAACTTTGATCTTACAAATTTTCAGACTATGTTCAACTCACAGACTTCTCTAGTGATTTTCTTATATATGTATGTATTTTATGATCCCGATTTGTACTTTGCTCGACTCCATCATGGACAACTAAGGTCAAATGAATGTTATAAAACTGGATACTGGTTCAAAAATTATACAATAGTTTATATACTTTCCGCGTCAACAGATTAAACGACATGAATTTATATTTGCGTGCAATTCTTGTGAACGCACTTGTTTTGGTGCTGCATACGAATATTGGAAACTCAGTAACTAATAAGGCAAAATTAGTCCACTATTCCATTCCTGAAAATCGTGAATTGAAAAAAGCCCTAGGATATAATGAAGACACTTATTTAAACTTCACTGAGCTGGTCAGCAAATACGGTTATTCCTCAGAGGAGCATACTGTTATTAGTGAAGACGGATACATTCTGACTTTGTTTAGGATCCTACCAAAGTGCAGTGAAGTGACAGCGATGAGACTACATCCAGTGTTGTTGATGCACGGTATCATTGACAGTTCAGATTTGTGGATCCTCGCCGGTCCGAAGATTGGATTAGGCTATCTTTTAGCTAACAATTGCTACGACGTTTGGGCAGCAAATCACAGAGGTAATCGATACTCCAGAAAACACGTTCGCCTGAACCCAGACACTGATAAAGAATATTGGAACTATTCTTTCGATGAACATGGGAACTACGACCTTCCAGCTTTGGTCGATTACATCCTTCAGAGAAGTAAACGACCCCGACTTAGCTACATTGGACACTCGCAGGGCACTACGGACTATTTTGTCATGTGCTCTTTAAAGCCAGAATACAATGAAAAAATTGGGCTGTCCATTCTTTTAGCTCCAGTAGCATGGCTAGTAAATTTGAAAAGTCTTATACCATTAATCACAGCGCAGGGTACAGGACCAATAAAAATCTTTCTAGAGGCAGCTGGGTACAGTGAAATCCTTGCCAGAGACCAAATATTACATTCTTTGGTAGAATTTTTGTGTCAGGTATCACCAAATTCAATTTGTGGTCAACTATTTTCAATATCAACGGGCTACAGCCCGGGCACAATTCGCTCTAAAACATTGGCAGTAGCTTTCGGGCACTTACTGGCTGGAACTTCAGCCAAAAATTTGGCTCATTTTGGGCAGTTGATACTTTCGAAGAAATTCCAACGTTATAATGAAGGTAGAGCTGGTAATATTAAGCGGTATGGGACTTCAAAGCCTCCACAATATAACGTGTCAAAGATTACTTCTCCTGTAGTATTAATAAATGCTAAACATGACTTGCTTTCTACTCTAGAAGATAGTAACATACTTCAAGCTCATTTGCCCAATGTTGTAGAAGATTATATTGTTCCTGAGCTATATTGGAGCCATCACAATCATGTGTGGGGAATCAAAGCTCCAGTATACGTGTTTCCAAAGATACTAGATTATTTAGATAAATATGATACACGCAATTAAATAAAAAACCAAAGAGTCTCCTATAAGTAAAAAAATATCTTCAGAGTGTATGTAAGAAACGGACAAGTGTGAGTAAAACAAGCACGCCGAGGGTTTTATGCTTAATGCAGGGCACGATCTAAATACCACATATTAAGTGTAATTTTGTGAGAATAATATATAATAAAATAAATAAATATTTACATATATATAGCCCTAAACTAAGCAATGCTTATATTATGGGAACCAGAAAAATGAATGTTTGTAAATACATACATAGAAAACAATATAACACCTAGACCCAAAACAAACATCGTCAATTAATAATAAAACATAATTTTTTTAAATTTAAATTATTCCATTTTTTTTAATTGTTTGATAGGCTTGCGTTTGACCACTATCGTACCTGATGGTAAGTAACGGTGCGGTCTAGGAGGTAACACGCTTGACTAGAAGATACCTGTTCACTCTCGATTTGAAGACTCCCAGGTTGTCGTTATCGGGAAATAAGGACGCCGGTAAAGCGTTCCACTCTTTGGCTGTTCGCATGATAAATGTCGAACCAAATCGCTTTGTCCGCACATGTGGGGTATTAACCATGTAACGGTGGCGTTTTTTCGTACATCTGGTTGTCCGGTGGTGGAAAGGTGATGACGGAATCAGGTTATGCAACTCCAATTCATTTTACAATTTCATCATTTTGAGTGCAAACGTAACTGATAACTGTTAATTACTACATTTTAATTACTACGAATTTTTTATTACTTTTTGTGAAACATGTACCTTCGCAGTTTTGATAGAGTAAATAGACAAAAAAAAACATATAAATAAAGACGGGTGTCAAAGACAAACAAAAACATGTGGATATGTGGATATATGGATTTATGCAGATACATAAGGCCTCCTAAAATGCTTCCACATAGCCTCACCGACCATACTATAAACTAATCACCCGGCTGAATATTTTGGTTTAACAGTACATAGTAAGGCTCCTATTCTTAACGATACCTTTTTTGTATACGGAACCCTAAAACGTTTATGTGGAATATTTAGGCGTGGTTTTTCAATAATCAGACAAAAAAATCATTATATAAATCAAGTCACGGTGAAAATTAAAAGTAAATTTTATAAAACGAATACGTACTAAAAATTTAATGTATTTTTGTTTCAGTATAATTTATGAGTAGGACAAAACCTATATCCGTTAATTGAAAATTCACCCATACCATATTCATTTCTATAAATCTGTTTGTCCCGTACGTACAAGTATACCTACTTCAAAAAGTCAAATGTACTTTTATCGATTAAATACGTCAAATCAATTAAAAATACCTGTCCATCCTGTTATATACGTTCGTAAATACATAAAAATAAATGGTAATCTTAATCTTCTGCATAATAAAAGTCATTTTGTCGGGTACGTCACCTTGACCTTATATCGACCATTTTGATGATACACCCAGCGTCAGGTATTTTTGGCGAGTAACTTGGTCAAGGCATACCTCACTTGTCTACCACCTGTATCTTACCTGTAGAAATTAATCTTTACATATTTATGATAATGAAAATTTTTTTTTTTTTTTTGGGACACCTAATGAATTTTCTGAGAGAATTCTCTGAGTATAAGTACAGTCCAAAAGGACTGGCGCGATAGCTCAGTCGGTAGTAACCCTGCCTGAACTGTAGGTTGTGGGTTCGATTCCCACCCAGGACAAAAATGTGTGCGATGAACATCGATGTTTGTTGGACTATATGTGGATTTTCAAACAAAAAGTATTTTAGAATTCTATTAGTTATCCGGTTCCCAACTTCCCATAGTACAAACTTTCCTTAGTTTTGGGCTAGATGATGGTGGTGTGTGAAATGTTCACAAATTAATTTATTATTTATTTATTCCAATTCAACGAAGCAATGCTGCCAGGACATTGGGAACTATGGTGATGGGCTAGATTTGGCATTTTGATTAGGGCATTTGGATTGTCCATAGGTCAGCGTTGCCAGTATACATTCCAAATTGTTTTTGTAGCAGATAGCGTAGCCTGTTACATTTTATATTAGAATTGTAGTTGTAGGTTTTACTAGGTGGTAGGACTTTTCTTTTCTTTCGTCTAATAAGGTACCATCGCTTTACCAGGTATTTTGCCACTAAGCGGAAGAGCGCAATTACTATTGAGTTCCGATTTAAAGGGCACTGTAGCTAGTGAAGTCACTGGGCAAATGAGACTTTATGACTTAATCTCACAGCCTAGTAATCTCATTACTGGACTATGCTGATGTCTACCTACCTACTTAAACGAATTTTGCAGAAAAGTCCTACCACCTAGTAAAATATACATATTCGTTTGACGATCTACGATGAAAATGCAAGAAATGTTTACGACGGGATCAGCGTGATCTTCGATGAAAATGCAAGAAATGTTTACGACGGGATCACCGTGATCTTCGATGAAAATGCAAGGAATGTTTATGACGGGATCAGCGTGATCTTCGATGAAAATGCAAGAAATTTTTACGACGGGATCAGCGTGATCTTCGATGAAAATGCAAGAAATGTTTACGACGGGATCTGCGTGATATTCGATGAAAATGCAAGAAATGTTTACGACGGGATCAGCGTGATCTTCGATGAAAATGCAGGAAATGTTTACGACGGGATCAGCGTGATCTTCGATGGGTAAAACTCTTACTCGATGGAACTCGATTTTATAGCTCACGCTAGTCCTGCAGATGTGAATGCCTTCGACGTATCGAGAACATGTCAGGTTCTCCTTGAAACTGCATTTTTGTCTACAATTCTCTAACAATCTTTATCTACTTTCACTTGCGCCCAAGTTACATAACCCTTCTAATTGAGCATTTATTTTCACACTTTTACAATAAAACAATAGGTTTTTATGTTTTAATTGTTTTGCTATATTTATGAGATACGTGCGTGAGGAAAGAAAGTGTTTTATCACTTTTTACTCATGGAGATAATTTATTAAACTTTCGCGAATCAACGACAATAATACTTTTATGACGTGGATGAAGAGAACAAAAAACGGTATAGTAGGTGGTAGGACTTTTCTGCAAATTTCGTCTAGGAAGGTACCACCGTTTTGACAGTGGTTCTGCCGCCAAACAGTATTGTGCAAGCACTACTGTATTCCGGTTTAAAGGGCACTGCAGCTAGTGAAGTTATGATGTGCGTAGTACAGTCTCACGCGAAGCTCTATGAGTTCCTTAGTGACACTGCAACTGGTATGAGCAACTGTGTCGTTTAACATCAGGTGAACGACTATCTTGTCATGTTATTCCTTAATGTAAAAAAAAGTTGAACTAACATAAGTAAAGTGTTTCAAAAGGCTGTCTTATCGCTCAAAACTATGTTTAATAAGAACGACTGACATGAGATTGAAACTAGAATTTATATGCATTATTTTCATTTATAATTCATACGCACGATCTAGGATTTAACGATGTAAAGGGTTACTTGGGTTACTAAGGGGTGAAGGGGTGTACTTGCTTCAGTGGAAACTTCAGCTCTAGTGTAAATGTTAACATATCTAAGATAAATAGATAAACTCTTTACATTACTTTAGAAAATAATATTTGTAAGTAGCTAAGTTTCACAATAAAAAATACTAGGATTTTGGTTAGCATCAATAATTCTCGTTTGTATCTCGTGTCAGTGGAATTATAGTCAAATTCAATTAATGTAGGTTAAAACAAACACGTAAAACTAGGCACAAAGGTTACAAAATAGTCATTAAATGCCATCTGAATATTTCGATTAGCTAACGGTGACTGGCAACACACCGTGAATCAAAATACTGGGTGCTTTTGTGAAATCCGGAGCGTGTT
Organism: Ennomos fuscantarius; assembly: GCA_905220475.3. Lineage (NCBI taxonomy): Eukaryota > Metazoa > Arthropoda > Insecta > Lepidoptera > Geometridae > Ennomos > Ennomos fuscantarius. Next base: position 4,151,148 of record HG992026.1, on the reverse strand, counting down.
TCTGAATATTTATATACCGTCCAAGGTTCCATAAATAAAGTAAAATATATGGAGAACAATAAGCTGCATCAATGCATTCGACGTGCTGTGCGGTGAGGAATTTAAAGTTTCAGAAATCAGTTCTAGTAATAGTATCATTTAAAAACACGGTTTGTTCAATTTTGTCGGTATTGTACTCAGGGTTGTTAGGAAAATAAAGTTTCACAGCTATTTTGTAACGTTACACATAGGTACAAAGACGATTGATAAAATTTAGGTATTTACAAAACTTTTGTAATTTTGACGTCGCTGTTAATACCTACCTATATTAAATTTTGTATCAATAAAGTAGAAAACAATCTGCATCCAACCCACAGAATAATTAATAGTACCTTCTAGATCGATCAGAAAAATACCATCAATATTTCGATTAAAAGTTTGGGACATATTCTTTGCCTTTCTTTTAAGTATGTTTCATAATTTAATGATGTAAAAATTGTTTTTATTAAAATATTTTTTCGCATATACCTTTGAATAAACATAAGTAAGTAGGTACTAGAATATATGTCACCATACCCATACCCAGCGTGTCCGTGTTACCACGGTAGACACAATGCGTCCCACAAACCGTCCCTATGGGCAAAATGTCATAGTTATATCAGACTAGTATAACGGAAGTGTGGTGTGACACGCCTAATAATGTGCGCTTTGCCCTACTAGCCTGGGCAGGGTTGACGTTTGCCCTCGTTAATCTAAGCTGGCGGTCATTGACCTGAAAGAGTGGCTTTTGAAATAAAAAGATATCGGAATGAAACATAGTGTGCAAAGTAAAATATCCAAAACTGCGTCTAGCTGTAGGTACTTGTCACTCAAGATGCATGCTTTTAAGCTTTTAAATTAATGTATAAAAATTAATAACTACCCTCCAAAAAAAAAAATATATATATATTGTTCAATTAAATCACTTTTGCGTTTATATATGTATACCGATTGATAATGTTACCGTGTACTATTTTGTATAGCTAATGAAACTCGAGGGGAAACGTTGCAGGCCATAACACAGGTTTTTCCTAGCTTGGCTCGCAACGCGACCGTGAGAAGTTGCATTGGGGGGAAAAAAGCATTTATTAATAACTTTATAGATAACATTGTTAAAAATATTTATAAAACAGTTGTTATGTTTAAGTATAAGTATACATACATACCTGAGTAAAACTGTTAAATCGTCCAAATTACATGAATAACCTTTTTTGTAACTGACATTTGTTGCCAAATAAACTTATTCTTATGCTGCTCTCTCTTTCTTTCACAAGGAAATTGTAAGCGCTGGACAAAAAAAAATTTAACCATTTTCGAGAAACTAATTGAAGGGTTGAGAATAAAAAGGATTTAACTGACAAATTGACAGTTTCGAGAAAATTGACTTTAAACGTCAACGGCGTCATTTTTATGTAGAGTGCTTATAAGGTAATAGAAAAGGTTTATGTAAGTTTCAGTTGCTTGAAAATGTTTAATTTCTATTTAAAATTACCAAATATAGTACTAATTCATACAATTACTGTAAAAATATAATATAATAAAAGAAATAAAGTAATGTTTTTATGCTAAGCGTACTGTATTCCTGTGACAGATAAAACATTTTCAGACTCAAAATCTCGAGATTTAAGCCTCATTTCGGTATTTTGAGAATGTATTATTGAAGATAATTTCACGCTGAATCCAACGATACCCATAAGTCATTTGGTCAAAAAAATCAGTTAAATCCTTTTTATTCTCACCCCTTCAATTGTGCCTTACTCTTCCTCTTTTATTCTGTAATGTACGCAGTAGTTATTATTACGCTGTACTTTTGGCTGATGGGAATAAAAACTAAAGCCTAAAGTACCAAGAATCTTGTGATGATATATAAAGTGTACCTAAACAATTGTCGATCAGCTAGGTGATCATGGAACTTAATTGCAAAAATAGAAACACGAATTTGTATGGATTTAACAGTTTCAATGTACAGTTTATGTGCATAGTTACTATGAAAGTTTTCAAATTAGGAACGAAATATCTCCTGTTGCATTGCAATCATAGTTTCATGATCACCCAACAGTCCCTATATAATATCTATATATAGTTCGATTCCCACCCAGGACAAACATTTGTGTGATGAACATCGATGTTTGTTCTGTGTCTGGGTGTTATATTGTATTCTAGCTCAGTTGGTAGTAAGCCTACCTTCTAAACTGTGGGTTGTGGGTGTTACATAGATGTATATACTCTGTGGCATGGCGGTGCGACGCAAGTAAAGACGAATCCATAAAACTGAAGTGTCTTTTATTTTATGATCACTACCACATACTATAACAGTAGGTTCGATTCCCACCCAGGACAAACATTTGTGTGATGAACATAGGTGTTTGTTCTGTGTCTGGATGTTATATTGTATTCTATGTATGTATTTACAAACAAAAAGTATCGAAGTATTGTATCAGTTATCTGGTTCCCATAGTACAAGCTTTGCTTAGTTTGGGGCTAGATGGCGTAAATATAAAATATATATATATATATATAATACAAATGAAGGGCAATTTTTTTTTATAAAAATCTAGATTCGACTTATGTACTAGGGACTTTTGACACTTTTGACGACGCTTTTTTTTGGAAAATTTTAAAAGAAAGGAGACTTTTAAGGTATGTAGCGAAAGTACTTACCAAAGTAATCAAAATGTTGTTCTGTGGAAGTGTCAGCCCTATCTACAGTAGACTCTGCTTGTGCAGTTCCATATATTTATGAATATGATTCTTACCAATTGGTAACCGAAATCAGTAAGTTTCTTTGAAGTCTACCGTTATAAAAACACATTGTGGGAATATATAAAGCTTATAATATTTGTTAGCTTTTCTTGCGACAAGCGCCACTATTACTTAGAAAAGAAAAGTGGATACATTTTCGAAGACTATTGAAGGGGTCAGAACAAAATGGGTTTAACTGTTTTTTTTTACAAAATGACTTATGGGTATCGTTGGATTCAGCGTGAAATTATGTACAATAATACATTCTCAAAATACCGAAATGAGGCTTAAATCTCGAGATTTTGAGTCTAAAAACGGTTTATCTGTCACAAGAATACAGTTCGCTTAGCATAAAAACATTATTATATTTATACAGTAATTGTATGAATTAGTACTATATTTAGTATTTTAAAATAGAATTAAAACATTTTCAAGGAATTGAAACTTACATAAACCTTTTCTATTGCCTTATAAGCACTCTACATTAAAATGACGCCGTTGAAGTTTAAACTCAATTTTCTCGAAACTATCAATTTGACAGTTAAACCCTTTTTATTCTCAACCCTTCAATTATCATGTTTGGAGAGCGGGTAATCCAGCACACAAAACATTTGTTTTAAATTGCCATCCGATCCTTAAAATCAATTAATCACAGTCCTGTCTGTGAGAGAAAGCTGCGTATCCCAGAGCAGTGGGAACGTATTGGGTGGATGACGATACGATAACGCGTATACGCATTCCGAGTATACATCTTTATGTACAGGGCATATTCTATGATTCATGGCAGGCATGAATCATAGTATGCCCTTCATTTCTTCTAGGATGTAACACGCTTGCCTAGAAGATACCTGTTCATTATTGATTTGAAGACTCTAAGGTTATAGTTATCAGGAAATACGGACGGTGGTAAAGCATCCCATTGTAACAACATAACATTGTAAGGTAGGTACTACACCATGAAAAATCCTTCCAGCAGGACATTATATATCACTCTGCCTTGAAGACACCCAAGTTATATGTTTCAAGGAATACAGAAGATTGTAACGTATTCCTACTTCCATTCCTTAGCAGTACGCACTATGAAAGCGGAAATAAATCGTTTAGTACAAAAAGACTCCTGTTCTTTATTCAAACGTTAACACAACAAGACATTATGTATAGGGTTGCGGCAAAAATACAGTATTGATCAACGCGCCAGTAAAACCTGGATAGATTCCAAACTGTCATAAGATTGATGTGGGTTTGTTGCAGAATATCTCGTTTCGTAACACAATTCACGTTCAAATTATTACTTTGAGTTAAGTTCCACTGTTGAAAAGGTACTTTTCTACTAAAATGTCTACTTTGCAATTGTTTAGGTCTGCTCAGTCTACTGCCATCATACGACTACTAAATAAATTATCCGAACAATTTATTGAAAGTAAACAAAAAACTTAGTACTTTTGAAGTAAGTAAGACTTCTTTACCCACGCTGACTTGGGGTAGTAAACTGGTCAATGCGAGGCAAACGAAAGTATAATATATAAGTTGGTTCATGTGGATTTTCATTGTAAACTAAACAAAGTATAAAAATTATATTATTATGTTATTACGTCCGATAAAATGACAATTACAATTGTCTAGATGGCGACATTAACATTAGGTAAACAAAGCAAAAACAAAGTTATACCGACCGATAGATGGAGCTAAACGAAAGAAGATATACTTCAGTCGTGTGGTCTATAGCACACTCGTTTGTTTTTTAGTATTTAGCCATCATCATCATCAGCTGGAAGAAGTTAGACAGTAGAAGTATATGCTCCCCCATAGAGCACCACTTTGAGCGGTGCTTTGCCTTAGCCATCCAATGACTCTCCGCATTTGTTACTAAATTGTCGGTCCACCATTTAGTCTAGGTTATTTTGTCATTGTTAAATTAACAAATCAAGCTGCAATGACAAAAGTTGAAGTTCTTAGGTGCAGTTTGTAGCTGGCAATGACTAGTTATGCGACTTAAAAAATCTCAACGGATTAATATCATTCCTTCTCCACAAAAGCAGAAGTTAAACAAACCACAGTAACCAGTCACGGTAAAAATAAAATTCTTAACAATCCAATACGTGTTGCGAGTTAGAGGTCAAACGAAAATCAATTAAATCTAACAAAAAACAAATGCAACTTAATTTTTTAACCTTTATACTCACTTTCATTTAAAATATAGGTACCTATTACCTATATAAGCCTATTGAGGCAAGTATTTCTCGAAAAATCCGCATAAGATGCGGTAACAAAACGATGCATCACAACTTCTGCGTAATGCACCTCATGGTCCATATAATTCACTTTCTAGTTACTTAAATTTAAATAAAAATCTCGTTGCGATTCTATGAGCGTCGATTGGCGCAAAGATTTGGAGTTTGTGCGAAATGTCATCAGGAGAAAGGTGCGATCCATCGAGAGTACTACAGCACGCGTCTTCACTTTCAATTGAAACTTTATTATATGCTATTTGCAATTATAGTAGTAAAATTTATGAAATAATTATATTTAGTCACAACACAACTATGGAAAGTTTTTAGATACGTTTATCACACGCTTTTACAACTATCGGAAAAGATTAGGTAATAGTTAATTTAAATTTTTCGAATTTATTGTCTTTGGGAAAAAGTGAAAATATACAGATGAATATATCCAGATTCCAACTTAATATAACTGTTTTGAACTTGATAAAAAACTACATTATGAAAAAAATAGTAGTTGAAAATTTTAAATGTATCCAATAAATAATAAAATAGTGTTGCTAGCTCATTGTAAAATTCAGCCTTTCTCTAAATGAGGAAACTTCGGCTCAATATCACGGACTATCAATAACATATCTAAAAACTAAGCTTAAACCAATCTTAGCTCACATTAAGACTCATCATAATTATGTAGAGTAGGCAATGATGCAAGCCCAGTGGAGGCGATCATAGACGAAGTTGCAAAAGCGAGGTTAAAATTAATTACTGACTCAAATGTCATCTGAAATTCACGTCGCATCAAGATTTGCAAACACAAGATGCTTGTCGTTTTAAATAGATAAGTTGCCTACTAGCCTAAGAAGCCTTTTAGGTACCGTTTAGGTAGGACATTTATGAAAGCAACTGGCCCCCTGGTTCTCTACAGACATACTATAGACACGCTTGGTTATATCTATGATGTAAGTAATGTATAACATGTTGGGTATTTTTTTATGTTAATGATGAGTAAGTAGTAGTAGAGTAGCGTGTCGTTCACCAAATCTCAAGTGTCCAGGATGTGCATAACAGTTGTGCCACTCGGAACGCTCAAATATAAAGTTTCGATGTGATATTGCACTGCGCACGTAATCTTGATACATCAGCATATTCTAGTCTAGCGATAAGATTACTAGAATGTGAGGGTCATAACATTTGCCCAGTGATTTCACTAGCAATAACAATCTTTATAAGCCCTTCACATCGGAACACAGCAGTGCTCGCACAATAGTGCTTAGTGGCAGAAAAACTGGGGAAAGTGGTGGTACCTGCCCAGACTTTGTAGAAAATACTTATCATGCAGTATTAAAGTAAAATAAAATTTAGTTTTTATAATCAATGGATATGCTATTTTTTGCCTACTAGATATGAGTAATTCTGTGTCCTGCATGCGTTCAGCATAATTTAATCAATATCAAGAATACTTAAAATAGTGCTACGAGCAAGCGCTTACAAGTGAATCTAAAATTGTTGACGTATCTAATCCATGCGGCAGCTACTTATATAGTGGTGACTAGAGCTGCCCGCAGCTTTGCCCACGTTTTTTCATACAACCTTAAAATTTTATTCGACCTTACTATGGGTTACATTTTGAAAACACTTTCTTAATAAATCCCTACGCTGCAAAAGGAAAAAATCTTCCAAATATCAAATCTATAAATCCAGCAGTTTGGAATGTAAGTCGTTTGTCAGTCAGTCAGTCAGTCAGTCAATCAGTCAGCCAGTCAGGAGAAATGCTTTTAAGAGATACTCAATTATGTCATGATGAAATAACGCCATTCTTTCAGCATAATAACATTGAATGCTGAAAGTTATGCTAAACAATATTAGAATTTGCGCCAAAAATAACTCTTAGATAAATAACTGAAGGTTTTTAAATGTTATTTCTTACATTACTAGATTCACCAAACTTTCCAATCTTACATCAGGTAAACCACGAAAATTCGAGAGGTCAACGACCACGTCTGCATTTGTATGTACCTAAGCATGGCTTGTGTGTGAAATGCACGAGTACATGCGTCCTTGTACTGTAACTCAAACGATGCTTTACATAACACGACGATCGAAAAATCGTCGACAAGGCTGATCAACACGTCTGATAAATACTAAATAAAATCTTATTTGTAGATTCGACGGCAAGAATTAAAATAAGTACATTTTTAATACTAGATGTATCTACACACTATTCTTTTGGAAACGTCTTTATGGCTGTTCAAAAACACAGATGCTGGTAAAGAGTAAGTTATTAATTTATTTTTCAAGATATAAACGTATGAAGTAGCTCAGTAAATTAAACTAAATGTAACTACCCTGAATTATGATTTAATGAGAACTTTTGATTATTTACATTTTGTACTAAAAGTATAAAAAAGCGTTATTTATAGCCAGTAATGCATATTAATTTTTAGACAGCTTAGATTCTAGCGCTAAGTTATATGAACAATTTAATATATATTTAAAAAGAATTTATGAAATAAAATTAATTGATGATAATGAATAAGAAGAAAATTAATCGAATGGTAAAGAATTTTATTTCATAAATGCTAAGAATACTTATTCTTTACCATTCACTTATACTTACATAAGTACCACAGACCCTAAATAGTGCTTTAAATAACTGTAAAAATAACTTTGTTAGTGCGTAAGATCAGTTCTTTATCTTTACGAGGCTCTTATGTTAATAAATGGCAGCAATTACCTATCTATAAATCATCCACCCTACACTCAAAAATATACTTTCCTAAAATGGAAAGTACTCATTAAAAATAAATAGCAATGCATATTCTTGTAGGTACATTAACTTCTGGTTTAAGATTCTTTATTTCTCAAAGAACATAGTTCACTCGCTGAAAAAATTGTAACTAGTTAAATACATGAATTATGGTACATAGTTTGCCTTTGAGCATGCAGGCGTAAATGCAGGAACAAATTAACTAAAACCAACACAGTGCAGTGCCAGACTCTTTCAATGAGTTTGTGGTAATAAAGTTTGAACTTTGGACTGCCTAATCTAAGCATCGATCACTGCAACACTAATAACAGTAAATTGGGTTGCATACAACACAAAAATCACGGCTGCAACGGTACCGCTGAACTCAAGTTACGCTTACGTTACAATTCGTCACCCTAGATGTGACAATAGCCTACAGATGTGTCGATTTCACGGCCTCCAACGGCTACCTATCGAGTACGTCGAATCTCACAAAAGCCTCGGGTGCTTCGCCAAGCGCGCTGTTTGGCGAGAAAGCTCCGCAGACGGCATGCTAAAAAGGCTTTTACGCAACCCGTGCCCGTGCTAGTGTTGCGTCATTGAGGAGGGAGCATCGCGGATTTATGTCACTTGACGTATTGTTACATCAGTAAGGGCCATTCGACAAAAACACACTTTAATGTTTGCCCTGCTACAGTAAACCATCGCTTGGTTTGATTGGTGAACTGTCAAAAGTACATTGACATAACAATTTTTCAAATTAATGTGCAATATTTTTTTTTGTTTTAGTTTTGGCTCCACACTTTTGTGTATTTCGCCAGTGTCAAGTAATTGATAATTTCTCAAGTTAATTAATATTATGTATATTTGTGTCAAGTCAAGTCACAGTCCAAGTCATCAAGTCAAGTCATAGTGTAGTCTAGTCAAGTCATACTCCTAGTAAAGTGGTGGCAACTTTACTAGAAGCTTCTGTGGAGTTTTATAAAGAACACGAAAATAAACGTTTCACCATCATTATACCACTTTCCCACACTCATGCCTGTAATCCAGCACTTAACGAATAAAATGTCACCAATTTTATGCACTAACACTGAAAATAACAAAAGTTTTGGAAAATAATACAATGCGGTGACGCGATCTTTTTCGTTTTCCCGCCAAAACTCGGTGCAATATTTTTGTTATTGTAGTAATATTTGTTACAAGTGTGCATTTAAAACAAGTGTGCAAACAAAGGAGTTGTTTCATGAAATTGCAAAATGTCTAGATTTCAACAAAAGTCATAAGTACGAATATTTAAGTTTCGTATATTTGTTTGTATTATAGTTTACAGCCAAATAAACATATGTATATACCATAACAATATGTATATGCTGCTAGATCTAAAACATAACTGCAGTACCCTAGTTTTCACTGTTATCTATCCTTACTGTCTACAGGTATAGCGTTTAAGACGTAAATATGATATTTTCGTGGACATGGACAATGGACATGGACGTAAAAAAAATAACGAAATTACAAACTGAATCTAGTTCCAACATATTTGAATAAAATATTAATTATATTGAATATTCAAGCAGCCCGTGGGTTCTACCGGAGCTTCTTCATACATCTTTAGCACTTTGACCCCCGTTTCAAGTAATACTTTAATTACACTTATCTTGACTAGACTCTAGCAGCCTTATTAATAAACACGAACTAGCTTTAGACTAGTTACACCATCTTTTATCTCTTTCGATAAAGCTAAATATTCCAGTAGCAAAAAAAGGACCCAAGCTGAAGTAACTAATCCGAGGCTAATACCCGTATATTAATAAGGCTGTAGAGTTTCAATACATTTTGTAAGGGAAAATCATCTCAGCTTTTACAACGATTACCCTTTCATACTTCAACAGGAAGATACCCAAATATATTTACCCAAATATCAAGCCTATAACAAATTAGTAAGTAAGACTAATTGCGACTCAACTCGACCCGACTCAAACACATGCTCATTCAGACACATTTACAAACACATTTTTATACAATTCCTTTCTTCCTTCACGTTTAAGCGAGTGATCAGATTTTACAGTTGTAGAATATTGCATTGTAACAAAATTGCACTTTGGCCACGGCGAAAGAAAAAATCGCAAATAAACCGGCATGGCATCTTGAAGAATCATAAAAAGTTCAAGCATATTACATGTCATCCATCACTGAATTTTTTTTATGTAAAGGAATGACATGACGAGCTAGTCGTTCACCTGATGCTAAGAGACACTGTTGTCCATCAGTTGCAGTGTCACTCGGAACTTTAAAGTACAGTTTCGCGTTCAAGTTTCGCTTGACAATGCACTGCGTACGTCATCCTAAAACATAAACACAGTATATTAATAAGATTACTAGATAAACTTTGAGATTAAGTCATAAAGTCCCATTTACCCAGTAATTTCATTAGCTAGGCCTTCGAACCGGAACACAGCAGTGTTTGCGCACTTCTGCTAGGCGTATACATACTTATACATAGTGTGTAAGTATTATTATAATTTTAAAAATTCATCGAAGCTGTCGAACGTTTGTTCGATAAGCCAGTCTTACTTAGACGAACATTACAGAAAAGTCCTACGACCAAAATTTGTATAGATTAGACAGTTTCAATACGTAGTTTATGTACGCATTTACTTTAGAAATTATAAAATTAGGAATGAAATTTCTTTCGTTTCATTGCAATCAAAGTTCCGTGATCACTCCGAGTAGACAACCAGATTGTAATTCGATGTCGAGGTATTTAGGTCGGCATGACATTTGTAATGAAGTTACGATTCAATTAGGCATCGCGCCTTCCGCAAAGGTTGGCAACCGCTGCGTTAGTTCATCTCAAACATTGCAAGAAAGTGTGTCACTCTATCTTGTCTAATATTTGACGTATTTTATGTTATTTCAAGCTTTTTAGATTTTTATCAAATTGATGCGGTAATAAAAACCTTCCGATGATTGTTATTGTAATAGTAAGTAGGTTTAGTGCTAGGTGCCATGTAGGACTACTAAAACATTTACTAGGTGGTAGGACTTTACTGCAAAGTTCGTCTAGGTAGGTACCACCGCTTTGCCAGTTATTCTGCCGCCAAGCAGTAGTGCGCAAGCACTGCTGTATTCCGGTTTGAAGGGCACTGTAGCTAGTGAAATTACTGGGCAAATGAGACTTTATAATCTGATCTCACAGTTTAGTAATCTTATTTCTAGATTGTGCTGATGTCTCAGGATGACGTGCGCAGTGCAGTGTCACGTGAAACTCTATACTTTAGAGTTCCGAGTGACACTGCAGCTGATATGGGCAGCCGTGTCGTTTAACATCAGGCGAACGGCTAGCACGTCACGTCATTCATTAACATAAAAAAAAAAAAACATTAATTTTAGAAATCTAACCCACTGATTAAAGTCATAACTGAAGTTTAATTTTTAGAGTGTGCATAAAAATGTTTTAATGTAAAAGTAAAATATATAGAAAATATAAGTGATAGACGAAAGACGAAATATAGGCTACAACATATTCTTAGACCTACTGAGTATACTACACACAAAATTTCATAGCAATTGGTCAAGCCATTTCGGAGGAGTTTTGTTACAAACACTGTGACACGAGAATTTTATATATTTGGTACGCGGCGACATTACTATAACTCATAAAATATATTTACATCAAGAAGCATATCGATAGCGTTGTTTATACACTCTATCATTTAATTTTTTCTTTATAAAAGTGTTTTTACTTCTTTACTTTTCGTCTCTAAGATAGGTTCGTAAAATAAATTAAACATTGAAGCTTGATGACTTTGATAACAAATAACTGAAGTAACGAGGAAGCTCGGCAAGCAAGGTGAATGCCAAAATGCATTCAATCTACATCTACACATGAGACTAAAGACCCGTCGTGACCGAGCTGGTCAAATGGCTTCCTTCTGACGTCATCGCTCAAGGCCAGCTGCATTGCGTGCCAGTTCAAATCATAGCCCAGTTATAGCCTGGTTGAGAACATTAATATTAGTGCCTATATAGATACAGTTACACAAAAATGCCTACAGCTATTTGAGAATGAGATTTGTATTATTAGCTATTGCCTACTTACTTGATACGCAAATTAAGTCATAAATTAAATGGTCAAGTTAGTTACTTATTTGGAGATAAAATCACTTGTGTAATAATTTTTTCATCATCGTTATGGCAGCTGTTTTAATAATATTATACAATCTTGGATGTAGTACAGTCCTCTACTTTTCTCCTTCACTACATGTGTGTGAGTCAACGACGATAGCTTTTAGTCAAAAGCATCAAATACCTAATACCAAAAACCAATTATTTTACTATCTAAATTCGCCTTACTTATATAATAGAGTTCAAAAACGTACTTCATTAGATGTTAGAAGTTTGTTTGATTTCATCCCGTCATGCTTTTCTATCACCTCGATCATCTTTATGTTCTATCGCTCCGAATTAGTCAAAATCCCTTATAGATTTCTCAGCTGGTTGACTCTTGGCCCAACCTGGACTGCAGTAAAATATTTTGCATAAAAATGAATGATATGATATTTGATATACTCGTAGACTTTGATTTTAATACCGTTTATTCTAATAGGAAATCATTTCTCATTTGTTTTTCTAGAATGATTCTCAACTAGCAAAACAAAAGACGTGAGTTTTTACTTTAACTACTAGCCTTCTTCAATTGTTTTACTACAGGCTGAGGGTTTGGATTCATTTGATATTCTGATGATGGAGTGCAGACGAAATTCACGAATCATCAAAGAGAACACCGCCGCCTTCAAGTATCATATTAACTCCCAACCAGTGTACGTAGGTGTCCTAACTCATTGTTCGACAAGAGTACAATAGCTTCTGCAATGTTCAGATACGCTAATGTATGCAGGTGTTGCATCGACGCTCAAGGTGATGCTGACTCATCCCTCTCTGATGAAACGATAGAATTCTGCTAAACTTATACGTATACTCGAAGCGACCCCCGACTTTATCCGCAAATTAAGTCTTCTATGTATCTCACACCTCGATCTTTCTGGATCAATATCCAGTACATATGCTATCTCCATTTCAAATTTCATTGAAATCTATTAATTTGTTAAGGGAACATGGAATAAATGTAATTTACAAACTTTCACATTTGTAACATTTATTAAAATAAAAATAAAAACCAATTTATCGTCCAATGATCTTACATATCCTGAACCCTAACTAGGATTCTCTGTATGTAAAAATCCAGGAACCACGAGGACCATAGTCATACAACATCCGGACACAGAACAAGTATTTGCAATTTTTCTGTACATAAATACTTGTCTTACCGCGGGAATTGAACCAGCCTCCAGGTTATGAGCTGACTTGTTTAACTACCACAGCACAGAGAGACTTGTGGGTGAGACAACTAACTTTATACATTTAAATCGCTGCATTTTATTGATTTCATACTGTTCGTCAGTAAACATGTTATACAAAACTTTATACTTACGTTTTAGTATATAAAAAACAGTTCTGAGGTCTAATTTTATTTTTAAGTTTGAACATGAGTTTATCAAAATACGTCAATAAGTTAATAAACACTGGCAACACCGCCCGGTGTCTCTAGACGGCGCTGTACCGTTATCATCAAGTGCGCCACCAACTGCACAAACTCACATTTATAATATTAGCAGGAATTTTTATTGTATATTGCCCATTAAGTCTTATAACTTTTATCCCGCCGGATGGTGATTTGTATTTTACATATATATAATATTGTTTATACCGTTGTGTATAAATCAAGCCATAAAGCAGACTTTAACGTCAGTAATCTGGCGTTTTTTGATTTTCCGCAAAAGGTGAAATAATTATTGGTTCAAAAAATGTGTGGACTATTCGATCTTTTAGTAACCGTGGTATCCCCAAGAGTACCATCAAAGGTACCACGGTTACCTTTTTCTAACCGTACCGCAAGTTCTCCGGTGACCAAATTTGTGACCATAGTCATTCACAGTAAAATTGAATATTAAAATGCAAGAACGTATGCTTAGACTACCGTTAGGTTGGACAATGAATTGTAAGATGGTTCCCCCTGAACTCGAACCGAATTTTAATTTAGAATCGAGTAAATTAGGCCGAACATGGACACAGTTCGTACACCATGACTGATATCGGTACTTGTGTCAACCGATGAAGCCGCGATTGCCAAATTCATGTCACGATCCATTTGATAATATAATTTATTGCCGAAGTCGAATTATAGGTCTTTATATGAACTAAACTGTGTTATGAATCCACTTAGGTTAATAACATTCTATTGGTGCCTAATTTATTGTAGTATACCTAACTGGAACTAGACACGGCTGATTATGAATAAAATAAATGTTTTTTGGACATTTCACACAGTGCCATCTAGCTCCAAACTAAGCAAACCTTGTACAATGGGAACTAGATAACTGATACAATACTTAGATACTTTTTGTTTGTAAATACATAACTACAATACAATATAACACCCAGCCACGTAACAAACATCGTGTTCATAAAAAAAGGTTTGTAATAAGTGTGATCGACCCACAACCTATATACAGTTCAGAAGACAGAGCTAATACAAACTAAGCTACCGGGCCAGTAAAATCAAATAGATATGATTATAGTCAATATTTCTGTGATATTTCCGAATCGGTATACAATTTCCGGAAGACAGGAGATAGTGATACAACTAAAATAGCAAATAGTATACGTCACTTGTCCTAACTCGAGACGGAATCTTTTAAATTAACAAGATTATTTATAAGGTCTTAAAGTCTACAAAAGAAATAGTTATATAAAACATTCACTCTTCAGTTTAGACGAAGTATATAAGCACACGTACATCTAATCATTTAGATATAATATATTCATTAATTTATATGTAAACACAAATGGTGAAGATACCTTGAAATACATAATTTAAATGAGCACTAAGAATTCTTCATTGTATTTCAGTAACGACACAAATGTTGATTCGTTTTTTAAGTACATTAAAAATACCCAATTAAGAGTCATTCCCGGTAACTAATATTTTTACATAATGTTATTGAACCTTAGGAGCGTGGTTCACACATACAAAATATCATGCTTCGTGATTACATTGTGGATCACCGAATTACTATCGTCACGTAATGAGATTTCGATCGCCACTGTCAAAAATCTTAAGTCTGCCTTTTAGTACCATATCACAATCAGTATTTTAACTTATACATTGCTTGCTTGTCTGGAAAAATCTGCTGCTTATTGGGACAGGGTACTTTGCTACCATAGAGTGAATTACCACTTACAAGACACGTGTGCTAAAGGCTTAAGGCTCTACATTGATACTAATGCTGATAAAAGCCTAATAAATGGCCAGCTATGTCTAGAATATTGTTACATATTTAGGCAAATTCCTGTATACAATATTATATAAGTTCTAATTAATAGCGAATAAAATAATGTGCAAATTCAAAAGAGCGTTGTCGTATTTTAAATAAATATAAACATTAAAAATGTCGGTCGATGTGTAAGTAGTTAGGTAGTACTATCATCACTTCGTAGGATGAAATCGTTACAGGTAAGTATCAAGTTACACTCACTCGTTATCTAAAGTGATAAAAGTTCCTAAAAATTTTAAAATAAATAATACATTCAATTCACACACTATAGCGAAGCAAACACGGTAAATTAAATCAAGAACCTATAATTGTGGGGACGCTATCAGTCGCTTCTTCACATTGCCTAGGGCAAGATAGATCTCACCTCAACCTACAACAGAGTTTAAATGTATGAACCCAAAGAAGAAAAATATATCGTGAGTGAATAGACAATTTTTTTATTGGTGTTTTTGTATTATTACAAAGAATTTGACTGAATTAGGTAAGCATATTGTTTTATATAACTTGATATTTTAAAGGACCAAGTGCTATACAATACAATAACATAACAACTATAAATGCTACTAGCTACACTATAAATAAAACATTTGGACTATATACTAGCTGCGATGACCTATAGTCCAAATGCAAATGCACTACTAGTAGGTAGCGTACCCAACATGCTGGCAGCATTGCCCCGTTGAATTGCAATGCGTCGCGTTGTTTTGCCAAACATGTTGCTCAGATCTTGATGGCATGAGTGTGGGAAGTTAGCCCCGCACTTTTAGAAATCAAGATATTTTTCTTGTGCTGAATAAAATTGTTTTAGGATTATTTTTTATTCTGCTTTAACACAGACTCCTGGATCCGTGCTTTTTTATTATACCACTTACATATTAGTTCTTTTTTTACAATTTTGGACACTATGATATAACATTTAAATATCGGGAATATGAAAGACTTTATTTCTATTTGCGTAGATATATACCATGAGCAGACCAGCTCCCGCAAGCAGCGTCCACGAGCTAACTGTTTTAGGTTTGTTCTATATTGTTCAAAAAGTCTAGCGTGAAAATTGTGGGGGTAACATCCCACACTGGTAGCATTTTTCATTTACATAATAATTTAGACAAACATATACACACAGTCTATTAAATCAAATTGCTGTTTTATTTGTACAAAAATATATAAACCAGTTCAAAACATCCGATAGCCGTCTCGGAAGTTATTAAGTGATCGTTGACCATTCACTACCAGCTACGTAGCAATACCAAGCCAACACTTCAACTATCGGAAGCACATTTAGGAAACTCTTGCGTCCGGGCGACATTGACTGTACCTCAAGTATTTGTAATCTGTAGCGAGGCCGGCGAGATTGTCGCTGAGGGCCTTTATATATCAAGCCTTCCTTGATGTTTTGTTTTGCTCTACTTGAAATTAAAAAAACGAGTGTGCTTTAGACCACAAGTAAAACTTCTTCAGCCTTATTAATAAACACGAACTAGCTTTAGACTAGTTACACCATCTTTTGTCTCTTTCGATCCAGCCAAATATTCCAGTAGCAAAAAAAGGACAAAAGCTGAAGTAACTAATCCGAGACTAATACCCGTTTATTAATATGGCTGCTTTAGTTTAGCTCCATCTATCGGCCGATATAACTTTGTTTTCGCTTTGTTTAATATTAATGTCGCTATCATGACAATTGTAATTTGTCATTTTACCGGACATACCAACATAATAAGATATATTTAAATTAGTTATGTTGACAATGGAGATCTACGTGAACCAACTTGCGTTCGCCTCGCATTCACCAGCTTACTCCCCAAGTCAAGCGTGCGTAAAAAAGTTTTAGTTCGAAAATAAAATGGAAAGGAATTAAGAACCTCTTCCTTTTTTGAAGTCTGTTGGAAATTAATGAAAATGTGTTTTAAGTCAGCTTGGTATTAGAATGTGCACGATAAGACCTACTACGTCCAGCTTCCATTAAACAAACCACCAATAAAAAGATTTTTTTTAATGGGCTTTTAAACAAATCAAAAGATAAACTGCACCTTTAAGCCATTTCATTGAACGCTGATAAAATTGATTATCACTCCTCTTGCTCAAAAAGTCGCAGAAAGTCGCGAAAAAATTGTAGTGTGCCAGAGCGGGATTAAAGTAAAATAAAAAAAAAATTAAAAATTATTTAATTATTTTTATCCATCAAAAATAAGAACATTTTAATTATGGAACTGGATTTAAAATCGGCGTTCTCTTTAGTAGATTATGAACATGCTTTTACAGAAGAAATTAAAAAAAGGCACTCCGTGCGAAATCTTTAGCATTGTTCTCTATCTTTTTCTTTTTTTAAATATATATAACTCAAAGGTGACTGACTGACTGACTGACTGACATAGTGATCTATCAACGCACAGCCCAAACCACTGGACGGATCAAGCTGAAATTTGGCATGCAGGTAGATGTTATGACGTAGGCATCCGCTAAGAAAGGATTTTTCGAAACTCCACGCTTAAGAAGGTGAAATGGATTGTTGAATTATTTTCCCATAGCCTACGCCGCGGGCGAAGTTGCGGGCAGAAGCTCGTGTAATTATAAGTTGACCGTCATTTACTTCATAACAGTGAAATTTTATCCTCATGGAGAATTGCATATCGATTATCATTCTGTCAATATCAATCTGTTGCCGTCAAAGTCACAAAGCATTTAGGTACCCATTTAAACACTTACGAAAAGTTTGTGAAGTATAGGATACAAAAAGGAAAAGATTCGCCTACGGAAGCAGTTTTTCTGACGTATTTTGATGAACCTTGACCCTTTGGAGCACGTATTCAATGTTACGGCGTAGCGGTCTATATACTTCTTGGCTACCAATAACTACATATAGAGACAATACAATGTATTTTTTTAATAATAAAGTAGGCAAATTTTTAAAACTGTATGGGATTATTTTATTGTATCACAATCGTAGTGAAAAGTTGAGTGAAACACATGGCGTTAAAAACACATTGTAACTCAAGTAACTAACGTACTAAAGCTCGGGAGTAACACTACCTCGTATATAACAAGCCTCTTGTATAACAACTATTCTATTCTATGATCGACTACTGTTTATGTGTCAGTAAAAAACTCAGCAACTAAACATAACGCCTGGTGTAAAATCACTAAGTGAAAAAACATTTCTTCATAGAATTTCACTAGGCGTTTAAAATATTCTTACGCCCCTGTTACAGAACTACGCTCGGTCATGAATCTCTGCTCAAGACTTTAATTCACTAAATTATCATTTTTGAACAAAATCTCATCCTGAGCAGGATTTCGAGAATGAGCGTATTAAAGAAATTTTAGTAATTAAGAAAAAAAGGCTTTTGAATTCTTTGTAAGTACTTATAGACAGCCTCTGTGGTGTTGTGGTTGAGCACGTCGGCTCATAACGGAGGCAGCAGGTTCGATTCCCGCAGCAGGAAAAGTATTTGTGCACTGAAAAAAGCGCAAACACTTGTTCCGAGTCTGGGTGTTGTGGGACTATGGTCCTCGTAGTTCCTGGGTCCCTAGACACAAGGAATCCTATTTAGGTTCCAGGACCTATGTATGTGATCGTTGGGCGTTAATATTATTTATTTCGCTGGCCACATATTTTGGCAGGTTGGCAACCAGGAAAATAATTGTAATAAATTAAATAATCAATATAAGGGTGGCATATTCTTTAAGAATAAACATAAAATAAAGAGAAAAAAAAAATATTATTACAGGCTTCGTGAAAGTAATGCTACATTTTTTCCTCCTTAGCTCTTTTCGTGCATCTTAATAATTCACTATTAAAACAAGACCAATTCTGAATTGGTTCAAGGTTGACGTTGCATCTACACGTGGTGTCTGATGTCCATTAGTGACGGTGGCCGCTTACCATCAGTAGGGTCAGCTGTCAACTCGACGACCTTGTTTGAGGTATGTATCGCCTTACCTCTGTTCCGAAATGATAGAAAAACTGTCATCGACAAATTGTAAATGCGGGTCCGGTTTTTTTACTTCCGATTAATTATGGTATCTAGTATAATTTTATCTTCCTCGTCGACGTACCCATATATGAACGTCGTTCAATTCATAATCAAAAATTACTTGCTATTATTAGTTTTAAAATGTTAACTTGCCATTTTGGTTTTATTGAAATTATTTTAGTAACCTATAAAAATTTCTTGGGTCTTATAATATTAATAGTTTATTATAAAAAATATATAAAAAATAACGTTATTTTAGAATCTATAATAAGATTGTACCTTTAGCATTAATATATAGTTTAATATATATAATTTTATTATATTACATATAAATATAGCATCCATTAGATTTGGCGTTTTGGTCTAGATTACCGCTTCATCTAATTCAAGGGTGAAAATTTTATTACCGATGTCCTAAATCAAAATAAAGTACCTAAGTACACACATACTATCAAGGTTTAGATTTCATTTTTTATACAGTTTACCATAATTAAAAATAATACGAGGGGTCAGTAGCGTCCATACACATGTTATTAACTATGTAATACCAAGATTTAATAACAGTGTGGGTTTTTATAAACTTTGTACTTAAAAATACTTCTTGCAAATTCAATGCAGCCAGCATTTTGGGAACGTTGCCTACTGGTAGCGGCTTTTTAGGTTAAGTTTTGCTACTGCATTGTTTTTAATTTTATTTTAGTTTTATTATTCTTGCTAACTCTTTTTGAACCTATTTTTATTCAATAAAGATATACTGCTGGTAAGTTCAATGATAGTTCTCTAATATAAATCTAACAGCTGCTGACAGAGCCCCCACCGCTACAGCGTTAAGATGCTCAAAGCATATATCATTTATATCCACTTTATCGTCGCGTCGACTTTGTTCCAGCTTCTGCTGGATCTTTTGAATATTGTTTGAGTCAAGATGCGTTTCTGAGTAGTAGCCGTACGAGTTTTGGAACTTAAGAAAGCTGCTAATCCAAGATCTGCGCAGGAACTGAGCATGCCCGTCCAAAGTACAGAGAGACACTGAAAGGGAATTATAAAGCAATTTAAATTAAAAAACGAGGCCAAAGATTGAGCAATGCCATTCAACGTGGCAATGCTGCCAGCTTATTGAGCACGTTGCCTACTGGTAGTGGTTTGTTACATTGTCTTCTTTTTTATTACTTAATAAGAGCTAGGGGAGTAGATATTTGTTTAATTTATTAGTGTAGTCCGTATTTGTTTAATTTATTAGTGTAGTCCGTATTTGTTTAGTAATTTAATAAGATAAAACGTTGGATAAGATAAAGGGATGTTAAAAGCTGTCTCATTCATTTTTATCTCGGTTTCAGCTGTGTCAATGTGTCTAGCGAATCGAGCGTCTGTATGCTATATTTTACCTGCAATAGATAGTCAAAGACAAAGTAAAGGCAAAAGATTTTTAGCACTTTTACAAGTCAAAATGATATTAGGTACTTAAAATTAAGTTATTGCACTAAGCATATAAAATTACAAAGTGCTTAGTGTCAAATATTATATGGCAAGCCCATTAGGTACAACATGTGCGTTTGAAAAAGTTCTCTTTCCCACTACAGGTGGAAGCAATCCGGTACTATACATATTTCAATGCACAATGCACACTTAGAAAATGCTTTATTGCAACAACAAATGTACGTACATACGTGAATTTAATGCCAGAGTGCATTATCTTCAGTTAGCCTGGGTGTAACGTGGAAATTCTCGTGTGGCCGTGCAATCATCTTTTGTACCGTGCGCTTATTAACATACTAATAATATTGTAAGCGACGCATGTCTTTATTTTATTTCATGTTATTTCATAGGCCTACCAACAATTATATCATTAAAACTAACGTAACAAACATGACCATAATAAAACTAAATGTATAATTAATGACAAGCAATCACTGCATGCTGCAATATTTTAAAAAAATAACACTTAATTTAAAATAAGTAATAAAGATTATATAGATTACTGTACTTCTCGAAAGGAGAAGTCAGCACGTTACTGAGAAGAAAAAAAACAATTTAAAAGGAGGAATTATAATTTTGAAGATTTTAATTTGGTATTTTCTTGAGTAACTACTCACGAAAATGGTGTAATTTAATTGTAAAAATATCTTTTGGACCGCTGTTATTCATTTAATAATCTACATAGCCTAGGGATCGGTGAGCTACTGCCATAATTATAATGTAGTGCGGCTCGGTGGGAGAAGCAATGAGACAACTCGACGAGGTATCCCGCGGGGTATATGGTTATTAAAAATGTAATATTATAACATAATATTCAAAGGTCAAAGGTAATAATGTACTTACTGTGCTCTCTAATGTCTTTGTAATAATAAAAAAAAAGGTTTTCTATTTGTGACTGTAGAATTGTCAATGATATCTCAGTTCTCATAAAATTATATACACCACCTCACGATAGAAATTATTATTTTTTCTCCTACGAATAAGATTTCTTGAGCCATATCCCGACGTCACTTATAAATATAATAATGTACTTACTGTGCTCTACTAATAGATCAATTTTGCTGAAATGGTTGTCTGCGATAAATTCTGATTCTGTGTAAGCACTTTTGCATAAATGATGTCTTATTCGTTCGTCCTGGGCCATGGAGAACATGGAGCATCCCCGGCTTAGACGAGCGAGGAGCAGAAATAGCAACCTGTGTTAAACAAAATCTTAAACAAGATAATAATCTAAACATTCCTCAAGATAAGGCAAACTCGTACATATCTAGTAAGGGAACGAGATAATCCTACTAACATTATAAATGCATAAGTTTGTGAGTATGGATGTATGTTTGTTACTCTTTCACGCAAAAACTACTTAACGGATTTGGATGATATTTAGAACACAGATAGTTTATGACCTGGATTAACACATAGGATACTTTTTATCCCGATAGTATGTTCCCGTAGGACGCCCAAAAACTACTGAACGGATTTAGATGAAATTTGGAACACAGATATTTGGAATAGATAGCTTATGTAGTGGATTAACACAAGGACTACTTTTTATCCGGGGGTGAAACCCCTGCGCGGGGCGCAGCTAGATGATAATAATAATAATAACGCCAAACGATCATATACGCAGATAAAGACCCTTACTAGGATTCCCTGTATTGGACCCAGGAACCACGTGGACCATGGTCCTATAACACCCAGACTCAGAAAAATATTTGCGCTTTTTTTGTGCACAAATACTTGTGCTATCGCGGGAATCGAACCCGCTACCTCAATGTGTATTGGTAAATAAATATGGTATATTTATTTTCATAATACCCAGACCGCGAACGAACATTTAACAAACAAAAAATAGGTCAAGGAGCATATAACCACTACATAGGTATGACGTTTGGCGACGTATTTTATCTTCCCCTCAATTTGACGCTTAGCAATTTTTTTGTTTGAGGACGTCCACCGAGTCTTACTTCATGAGCAGTGGTTGTTGCACATAATCTATCCGCGATTTTTGCAATACGGTCGACCCTTCATTGTACTTATTGTGTAAGTAATCTTATCTCAAGAATTTGAGGATTTTTGATACTCACTTAAGCGTCAGTGCATAGCCAAAATTAGTACCGTAATCAATCATTTCTAAACAATTTCTTTCCATTTTACAATGTGGATATTCATCCCTTTGTACATCGTTTAGCGACAACGATGTTAGGCATTGGTCTGTAAAATGTAATTTTTTTGAGGGTGAGGCTGTTTGGGTATTGCCAATATTACGAACAGAGATGCTACATGGCATCGATTTCCCAGTGCGCTAAGTTTCATTCAATACGATTCAGCCGCGTTGGTTGTATGAAAGTCACACACAAGCAACCGTCCCAATAAAAATGTTAAGTATAGTGTAACAGGGATGGCGAACCAATGGCACGCGACAAAATACTTTGGGCACGTCACTAATAGAAAATTAATAATGCACTTTTTTATGTTACCAAATGACATGACGAGCTAGTCGCTCGCCTGATGCTAAGCGACACGACTGCCCATAGTGCTTGCGCACTATTGCTTGGCGGCTGAATAACTGGCAAAGCGGTGGTACCTACCTAGACGAACTTTGCAGAAAAGTCCTACCACCTAGTAAAACTACGAAAAAAAGTGTGAAGTAGGTATTTCATGACGAGTGATCTCTAAGCTTAGCGTGCATTCTGCTAAAACTTACATCTTAGAACCCCAACATATGTTATTTGTCACCTAATCTGCAGCAACAGAAGTCACACTAATTTTACTTTAATTTAAATTGCACGTATAATTGAAACATTGCAAAATGTTCCTAATTTTCTGTGGTAAATAAAGAGTTTTGAGTTGATAGTATTTATTATTATTATTTTTGCAATAATCTCAAAGTCAAAATTTTTTAATGGCCCTCTATGACCTCATAAAATATTGTTTGATTTTGGGTTGGCTCCACACTTTTGTGCCAGTGTCAAGTCATCAAGTCAAGTCATAATCTAGTCTAGTCTAGTCAAGTCATACTCCTAGTAAAGTGGTGGCAACAATAGAAAATATCAATAAATCAATAGAAGCTTCTGGTAAACCAGAAGCTTCTATTGATTTATGGAAACAACACTAAAATAAACTTTTCACCATCATTATTTCGGCTGTCATGCAGTTATTTTAAGAAGCACTAAATACTGAAACAAAATCTGTTTTTTTTTTTTTTAAATTGAACTTTGTACAAATATTCTATATTCTTGGTCTGAATACATACATTTAAGGAAAAGAGTGAATTAAATTTCACCGTGTATAGGTACTTACTTGATAGATCTGGGTTCGGCATCCACTTGGCGATATTATCTACTTCATCCAGGTATCTATCCCACTCTGTGTAGGGATGACTATGGGAGTATATTTCCTTTAGTAAATCCAGGTCCAGCTTCAATATTTGCATCGACCACGCTGTATCGTTGGTCAACATAGAGATATCTAAGAAATATATTAATTGCTTAGTCACGTAGGAACCTTTTACTAATCTACTAAAATTAGTACTCGAATTTAAATTTCATCTGGGTCATCCAAGATAGATAAATAGATAGATAAACTCTTTATTGAAACACCACATCATAAATAATTAAAAAGTGGACAAACATTACCAGCGTGTAATGGGCGCTCTTATCGCTCAGAGCGGTCTCTTCCAGACAAACTTGCAAGGAAAGGAATAACACAGTAATATATGAACGGTGGAAAGAAGAGAGAAGAAGAGAAAGGGAAAAAGCAGAAATAATAATATTAATAACAATAATAACGCCCAACGATCACATACATAGATCCTGGACCCTAACTAGGATTCCTAGGGACTAGTGTCTAGGGACCCAGGAACTACGAAAACCATGGTCCCTCAACACCCACACTCAGAAAAAGTAATTGCGCTTTTTTTCTGTGCACAAATACTTGTTCTGCGCGGGAATCAAACTCGCTGCCTCCGGATTATGAGCCAGCCAGCTCAACCACCACACCACAGAGGCTGTCGTAATAATACTTACATAATACCAGGAATAGTAAGTAAGTAGGTAGGTACCTTCCTGTCAATAAAGAGTATATTTATACTATTTTACTAAGAAGCGCCCGAACGGTTTTCCTGCCATTATGGTTTACAGTTTGACAGCAAACTGTGTGCAAATATCGGCCAAATCGGTTTAGCCGTTTTGACGACAGCTCGAAAGGCAAACTAACAAACAGACACGTTTAATTTTTATTTAATACAGACATATATTACAGAACGAGCTTCTGCCCGCAGCTTCGCCCGCGGCGTGGCCTATGGGAAAATAATTGAACCACCCATTTCACCCTCTTAAGGGTGAAATGTCGAAAAATCCTTTGTTAGCGGATGCCTACGTCATAACATCTAACTGCATTTCAAATTTCAGCCCGATCCGTCCAGTGGTTTGGGCTGTGCGTTGATAGATCACTATAATAGTCAGTCAATCAGTCAGTCACCTTTGAGTTATATATATTTAGATATACTTATGAGTACTTACACATTTTAGCTATTTCATAATAACTAGGTTTAGTAGTTTTCATCTTTTGCAGTTCAACTTCGTACATGTTTTGTAATTTATCACTCTGTGTTGTTAGCAAATTGATATCATTTCGCAGTGATACCGGGAGATAGTCTTCATTTTGGAACGACCTTATATTCACTGAAAGAAAACGTTTCAAATAAAAAAAAACGACCGAAGTAAAACTTCTTCAGCCTTATTAATAAACGGGTATTAGTTTTGGGTTAGTTACTTCAGCTGTTGTCCTTTTTTGCTACTGGAATTTTAGCTGGATCGAAAGAGACGAAAGATAGTGTAACTAATCTAAAGCTATTTCGTGTTTATTAATAAGGCTGATTATGTTTAGCTCCATCTATCGGCCGGTATAACACTGTTTTTGCTTTGTTTAATGTTAATGTCGCCATCTTGACAAATTGTAAATTTTCATTTTACCGGACATACCAACATTTTAACTTTGTTATGTTTACAATGGAGATCTACGAGAACCAACTTCAACTTCCGTTCGCACCGCATTCACCAGCTTACTCCCCAAGATTGTGTCTCGTTATTAAAGTTTTCTTATGGCTTTCAGTGACCCGCTCGCACATTTGGAATTATTAAAAATACGTACCTACCTATATGTATATAGGGAGCGTGCGGAAGAAGTCAGTATGGGTAATGCGGATCAGTTAAAAATAAGTAAAACGCCTATACTGGTGTAAAGAAGTTTCAGATCGGAGTTTTCTTTTTGGCACTGTGCCGGACTGCGTGTACCAGTAGTGGGAAAGAGAACTTTATTGCAACTCATTTAATATATTATCACATTATCATCACACTAATATTATAAAGGAGAAAGTTTGTATGTGTGTTTGTGTGTATGTGTGTATGTTTGTTACTCCTTCACGCTCAAACGGCTGAATGGATTTGGATGAAATTCAGTACCAAGATAGCTTATATACTGCATTAACATATAGGCTACATTTTATCCCAGAAAAGTGAAATTTTCCCGTGGGATGAGCAAATAATTAAAATAATTTTTATCCGCGGGTAAAACCGCGGGGCGCAACTAGTAATTAAATGATGAATACGCTTGACATTACTTTGAAGAACGATGTCAAATTAAATTAATTATTTAACTTTTTTATTGTAAAAGTGCAAAACATACACATAAATGATCCTGGACCCTACTTGTAACTAGGATTCCCTGTATTTAGGGACCCAGGAACTATAAGGACCATGGTGGTACAACACCTAAACACAGATCAAGTTTTTACGCTTTCTTTTGTGCACAAATTATATTATACTTGTCCTGTCACGGGAATCAAAACTGCTCTTATGAGTTTATGAGCCAACCTGCTCAACCACCACATCGCAGAGTTTTGTGCCCAACGCATCTACATATTTAATATTTATACCCATACCATTTAAAAGAAACAAGCCGAATTTCATACTAAAATCGACACACTTGATATTTTGTAAGAGAAATTTCACTTGTTGCTTCAGCGCGCCCACATATGTATGCAAATCACTTTGCGAAGGTAAATCGCTAATAATTTTTAGGGTCTGACTAGTGGACTGCATGTAAAAGCCATTGTTATCTACGTACGCTGGCTTGAAAAGCAATACAATCAGAGAATATAGTATTTTTGAAGCTACTTGCATGTTGGATATCACTCGATTTATTCACATCAAAGTTGAGTGTTTCAGGCACTGAATATGAAATGTGACTGATGTTGTTTCATGGAACACTCTTACCATTGTTACCGGTTTCGACGATGCTAAGTTAAATAAACATTTCCATGCATTACCTACTTCCCACACATACCTACGAATACTAATAAAGAAATGACGTGAATCGTTTTTACACAATACCTAGGCATATAAAACGCCACTTTGGACGCTATCTAGAGAGAAGGAGGCAAATCTTCGAACATTTATAGAGTTTTGTAAAATTTTCTAAGAGGTAAATAGATCTACATATCCATAAAATCTTCGTACCTATAATTTATAACATTGCTAGGAGCAAAAGCATAAGGACATTAATAACCTTGATCATTCCACTTAGCTAAATATTCCGGCTTTACGTATTCAATAATAACTGCAATAACGACGGCTGCCAAAGATTATTTAAAAGTAATGCACAGTTGATAAGTAGTTAAAGTGCAGGAACTGCTGTCAACCTGCTATTGCACCAACCAGTAATAAAAAGAAAACAACATTAAAATAAACATAACTACAACTATTACACGGCTAAAACTCACGAGATACAGTCGAATAACTCATCATCTGGATGGGCATCTTTATTGCCCGAACACCGGTCGAGTTATTCGACTGTATCTCGTGAGTTTTAGCCGTGTAATAGTTGTAGTTATGAGTACTACTCACGTCAGTTTCTATAAAATTAAAATAAACATTGAAAACTATATAAAGCTGAAGGCCTTAGTTAAATACCCGCATTAAGTTTCCTTGATAGTCATCTAAAAAAGGAGAGGCTTCCTGTATTCAGGAGTAGGTACGTTTTTTTATGATTGTTCCGCTCTCCGTCATAAAATTTATTGACCGATTAGGATATCTTTTTATTTGAATCGATATACTCTCAGATGAATCTCATAGAAATTTCATCAATATCGGTTGAGTAGTTTAGTTTTTAAATCAAAACAGCTGAAAAAAATTATGATGGTAATAATCAAAGTATTTCTCAGTATGAAATTAAGGCAAATGAACGAATTGATTTTAGACGAACGAATACTTTATTGGGTAACGAATAAGTAGGTATACCTAATAAGTACCTATGCGGCGCACTGGAAAATTGTGATCTGGACTAATTGGATACCATTTAGTCCATTTTGCCGGTCCACAAATAGTCGTTTCTTTAGATACATTTAGGTACTTTCGTACTTTACCTAATAAATTTATCTAATTTAATACTTCTGTCAGGAGATACATGATATGTTATTTCCATACCACTTTCTCCCACCCACTAGTGGGGAGGATGCGAAAACTCAAAACAGTCATAATGTAAGTACCCTAGTACTAGTAGTACTCTAACTACTATAGACTTACCATTCTTTATTTGTTCGAATAGGAATAATGGCATCGTCGTCAAGGTAGAGAACGTTTCTACTTTGCTCGTAGTACTTATACTTATTTCTATTAGCCTGTGTTCTAGTACTTTTTAATTTATTATTGATATTGAGGGCTGTATGACAGAACTTCACTCAGCCGTAAATCTCTGCTCAAGACAAGATTTCATTCTTAAATGATGAAACAGCAAATTAAATCACGACTTGAGAATCAATCGACGATAGTTCTGTGATACGGGCCATACGAGTTCTTTGGTAGCTTTTTAATCTGTGAACAATGTATTTTTGCTTGTGGCAATCATGGTGAATACTACTTTATCCTTCTTGTTATCTATAATAGTGGGTGGATGATGGATACGTTCGTTCTTTATTCTGTCACTTCAATTTCTGTCAATCATTCCCAATCCTCTACTTGGTCTGTGAATCATTCCATCCAATTTGAAGTGTCGTCTCGTCATTGTTGTCAAATTGGATAATTATCATAAAAATATTAATTATTAGTTGTTACAATGGGTTTAGCTACTGTTATTGAAAATGAGGCACACTTTCAATCAGAAATGGCCAGCGCTGGCACCAAGCTTGTTGTTGTAGACTTTACAGCAACATGGTAAGTGTACTGCCTTGCCGATCAAAATTTCAAGTCATCGTGCAGCAGTTCCTAGATTATTCTTGGTGTTCGTAGGTGCCCACCATGTCAACGGATCGCTCCGTTCTTTGAACAACTGCCGGCGAAATATCCCAGAGCTGTTTTCCTAAAAGTTGACGTGGACAGATGCGCGGAGACGGCTGGTGCTCAAGGCGTCAGTGCTATGCCCACATTCATTTTTTACAGAAACCGAGTAAGTAAATGCAAAGTTCACGGCACGTTTCTATAGAGGTACCAGTGAAACAATAATATTTCATTTAATTTGGTTCTAAAATCTATCTAGCAAATAACCTCCTAGTGAATCATAGATTTGGTTTAGTCTGTTCAGATTCATGTAAAACTGCTTGTTTCAGACCAAGGTTGATCGGTTACAAGGTGCTGATTCAGCAACCTTAGAGAATAAAGTAAGACAATATTACGGTTCTGAAGAAGCAGGTGATGATGATAATGCTGTTGCAGGTCATGTAAGTACTTATTGAAAGTATCATTGAGCTATTGTAGATACAACTCTGCACTATTTACTACACTTGGTATCACCTTATTATTACGATATTGAAATTCAAAATCAGTAAAAAACAATGTTATTGCAAAAGCATCCCAAAAATTTTTGTAAATTGATCAACTGAAAGGTTGGTTCATAGATTTCCAAGAATTCAATTGTATTATGGCTGACTGTGCACCACTGAATTGGTTAATAAATATATTCTGTGATATGTCTGTCAGCATTAGCTTCAAATTCTTAAAATCTTTATTTTTCAGATGGACTTGACTACATTTATAACTAAGAGTGAATGTGAATCCCTTAACGAAGCAGATGACCATCCATTGGCACATTGCTTGACTGGTGCAGGTGGATATTTAGCCAGCGACTGTGATGAACAACTCATTATCAATCTTTCATTCAATCAGGTACATTTCAAAATATCTTAAAGTAAAATACTGTTAATATTACTTTAAAAAGAAAGGTTAGATGAAACAGAATTTACTATTTTATTCACTCGAATTGAAGATATGAATAGTTTTGTTTCACAAATATGTAGATAGAATCTGAAATCAATTTAGAGTGCTCCAACTTTAACACAAGCTACCTCCTAAAAGTAAAATAATAATTTTTTTCATGGCTAATAAAGATATTAACTTTCAGTTGGTGAAACTGCACTCATTGAAGATTAAAGCTCCAGCTGACAAGGGACCCAAAACAATCAAGCTGTTTATCAACCAGCCACGGACACTAGATTTCGATCAAGCAGCTGGCAACATTGCTGTGCAAGAGTTGGAGTAAGTATTCATACAAAAATAATAATAACATTAGGTTGATATAAATTGGTGATCTTTGATACAATATTTTCAAAAAGTATGGGAAATAAAGTTTCTTTTATGTTCCAGGTTCACCCCAAATGACCTAGAAGGCAACCCAGTCCCTCTCAAGTTTGTCAAATTCCAGAGTGTTCAAAATATTCAAATCTTCGTAAAAGATAATCAATCAGGTAGTGATGTCACACAGATTGACCATTTGGCTTTCTACGGATCTCCAATCTCAACTACAAATATGGGAGAGTTTAAGAGGGTAGCTGGAAAGAAGGGAGAAAGCCATTGACTTTGTATGAAGTTTTTTCACACATTGTATTATATACTGCATGTCTGCTGAGTAGAGTATGAAAAAATTGTGTTTGACACATTTCAATGTTGAGTGATTGAGAGCTGGCTCTCAAGTTAGTCTGCCAGCCAAGTGCTTGGTAGCAGATTTGACTTAAAGTTAGTGGGAAAATACCACACAACCATATGGAATACCATAAGTGTTGGTCAACACTGGTGCTTGTTGTCATTCCCTTACCTGACTTTCATACTAACAGTTTGCAGCAGTGTGTTCTATAAATGTGGGAAACCTAGAAACAGTTCAGGTCATAATCATTACAATATCTATGAACATTCCTGAGCTACTAGTTAATATTTTATACAAGACACTGGAAATTAAAGAATCAAGAGTATTATTGCTCTCGTCAAAAGAAGAGATCTGATAAGAATGGCTATTCCTACTGTTATTTCACTCACATTACACTATCTACCCGGTGATTGGAGTGGGAAAACAATATTCTGTAGCTTTCGTCAGTTTCCAATGGCGTGCATTTGATATACTGTGTCAAATAGAAAATGTGATTGTTTCGTAATATATTTACCACATATTTATGAAATATGCATAATTTTACAATTAAGTGCAACGGTCATTTCATGGGTCTGTATCGGATGGGATTCTAATTAGCAATTTGTATGTCTAATGTATTCAATAAATAACTACGTAAAACTTATGTTATTTAATTTAGGTTAATATCTACATTTTGTATTGGTATCAGTCCTGCTTTAGTTCATATATTTGAATGTAGGCTTCAGTGAGTGTGATCATTTGTGGTAGGATGCTGGTTACGTGAAGGTCTTGCATTTCATACCTGGAAATAAAAAATTGATTCTTAATCTTATTGTGTAGAAACTCGAGAGATGACTAAACCGTACCGACATACGCCTTTTCATACATAGTTTTGACCGTGTCCTAACCGGTTTAAACAAAACAGGTGATTATTGAACCGATGCCGATGGAAGTAAGATCGCAAGCTATACACCGTGTCGACCCCAACCTAGGCATTGCTCAAATTAGTTTATTTCAATGCTCAATGCATTTTTAAATCTATAATATATAAAAAAAAGTCGTGTTACACTATTTATAACTCAAGAACAGCTAAACCGATTTGGCTGAAAATTGGCGGGGAGGTAGCTTAAGACCAGGAGACGGACATAGGATACTTTTTATCCCTTTCGACCGCGTTTCACTAATTCACTCGAGCGAAGCCGGGCGGGTCAACTAGTTTGAAATATAATGCACAGCTGACTAACCGCAACTGCGGAAGTGGGAGTTATCACATAAATCCTGCCACCTACTTAATACATTATTATTCTGACAAAGTTTTCATAAACTTTGTGATTTCACACATACCACTGCTGTGTGGGTTTGTGCAAAACGTGGGCTCGGTAAGTTCCCTTTTCCGGAGTGCCGTCGTGAACTATATTTCCAACCAGTTCGTAGGTGGTTTTATTGTTATGTTTCGCCTTCACTTCCGGTGTCAGAATGTCGCCAAAATCCACATTTCTGAAAATAATAATAAACATAGTATTAGAAGATTAGAGTCAAACGTATGCTTATGGCTATAATATTACAAGACTCGCCTTATATCGGATTTTGTATTTTCTATGTATTCACCGCAAAATCACTGCTGCTAATTACTGACGCATTTTCGTTACTACCCAAGTTATATAGTACTATTATTCATCTGTGGTATTTTTCAGGATCTTTCATAAACATATAATAATAACGCACAACGATCACATACATAGGATCCTGGACCCTAACTAGGATTCCCTGTGTCTAGGAACTACGAGGACCATGGTCCCACAACACCCAGACTCAGATCAAGTATTAGCGCTTTTTTTTCTGTGCACAAATACATGTCCTGTCGCGGGAATCGAACCCGCCGCCTCCGGGCAATGAGCCGACCTGCTCAACCACCACACCACAGGCTGTCGAGGCATATACTATTACATACTTATTCAAATAATTATTTAATCAGATTTTAAAGTTGAAACCACTCACTTAACAGGGAAGTTGACGACAGTGGGATTCTTTTCAACGAAAAACGTGTTTTTTGTAAATCTCTTGATATAAAGTATCAAGTATGGGGGCAGTTGTGTGATTTCGAATCTCTTCAGAAAATTCTCCTTGTACGTTTTGTATTCTTTGGATGTTTGACCGTTGAACTTCGAAAGTAGCTGGTACAGATTCACCTAGAACATAAAACATAGTTATTGCTAAAGTGGACTAAAACGGAGCGTCGTGTCGTGTGGCGCATCCTCTTGAGGTGCCATGGCGTATGGCGGCTGTAGCGTTGCGTTCGCGGCGAGGTAGGCGGCGAGCGCGGGCGGTGGCGTGATGTGGGCACGTCGCTGCGGCACGGCGAATGAGGCGGCGGCTGCCTCTGTGTGGGCCGTCTCGGTGGCGGTGGACACCGTGGTGGCGGTTGGTGCAGCGCGATGCGTCGTGCTGGAGCCCCCTGTGCGCAGGGTGGCATCGGTGGAAGACGTTTCCTCCGTTGTGGCGACATCCACCGCTGACCCGGCCTGACTCCGCATGTTCGGTCTTTTCCCGCTGGTCGATCGTGTTCTTGGCATTTCTTTTCACTTTTCCCCGACGGTATCCGGCTCGAAGGACCAATAAAACGGAGCGTCCCGATCCGGGAGTCCAACACGGTGTTTCTCAACGTGGACTGTAAAGACGGGCGTCGGACTCGTCACCGAACCGGGGGCTCGTTTTCTAAGGCTGGGATTGTTCGAAGAAAAGAGTTGTATCAAACTAAGAATCTGGTCAGCGGGGTCTCTTCGGGGCGGAGTCAGGCTTCTTCTATGAGAGTGTTTTTCGTCTCGCTGCCAGCAGTGGAGTGTTCGTGTGGGCCTCGTCTCTCTATATTTATGCCATCTCCCCGTGGTCTGTGTAGGCGACTAGTGGCGGCCGTATCGCTGTCGCCTAGCCAATCATAGATCGGCCCTGGTGAGGGAGATGGCAATAGTGTGCTAGAGAGAGACGGGGGGCTGAGCGAGAGATGTGGAGGCCTTTGTTGCCCCGAATGAAACCCATTGGCCGGAAACATTTATTTGCCAAATAAATATTACAAACAAACGGTATAACATAATTATCTTAAACATGTAAACAATCAACTTAAATTTCTATGTACATTATGCGACTCTATTCGTTGTCCTTGGTGGCTCGGTCGTCCGGAACATGGACTATATGCTGTTGGTCTCTACCGACCTTTGATACAGCGTCACATCGCATGAGTCAGTCATCAAGAGTGGAAGGCAACCAGATCAAGGGCACTTTTGGAGTGCGAGCCTCGGTTTGGGCAGTTGCAGAGGAGAATAAAAAAGACTACATCCACTGAAAGAGTGAACCTCTTGAAAGTCGCAACCATTCTATCTGTTCGATCCTATCGCAGTCGTGGATAATAATTATTATTATCCATGATTATATATAATGCAACTCACCAATCATCTGAAATGATAAAATTGGCGATAATTTTACCTGTGGAATAATATTTTCTCTAAACTCGTCGGTGAACAGTGGCGTCGGCGGCAGGTCACACGTGAGGTACAGGAATGGCGATTCAGTAATCATTTCACTATACTCTTCGCTTTTTAGGTCCACTTTCGCAGCTTCCTCCGCATCAGGGGGTGGTAGTTTTCTACAAATATTTATAATATGAAGGTATATAATATTTAAATATTTAGCTAACTAAAAGAAGTAGAATTGAGTAGAATACAAATGTCTGTCATTTATAGCTGAAAACTGAAAATCTATTTTTACTTTTTCAAAACTAATGGATCCCCATTTATTTAAATTTTGAAAAAATGGGTCTCAAAAAAATCCATAATATTTAATTATTGAACCTGAAAACACTTCAAAAACTGAAAACTTTCACGAGAATCCGTTGAGAAATGCGGCCTGTAAAGGACAGCCGGACATCCGCCGGATTGACATACGAAATAATTTGTGCCCAAGCTGAAGAGGAGACGCTTCGCGCTCGCTCAGTCAAATAATACTCATACTCACTACATTTGGCACGGAGCGAAAAGTGACACGGGAATTTTTCAGTTTTTGAACAAAATGTATGTTTATTTTTGTGATTGTGAATAATAATTACGCGCCGTAAAAGAGTGATGATAATATTATTTATACCTTGTGTATATTCTCATGTGTCCCAGGAATGATTTGTAGATAATGGAGCTGTTGGCTTTCTTCGTACCGTTGAGCGCCATATGAAGCGAGTTCAGGAACCAAGACATGAAGTCAATGGGATCACCTATAAAGTGAAACTTAAAGGATGATATCAATAACAAGTAATGCGCTGACGTTCAAACGCTATGAGTAAAAAAAAAATTAAAATTAAATGCGTTATATTTGTTTTCTCAGCTTCTAAAGTAACGTTGCTACTTTGCACACATGGGTTACTGGTTATTGCAATATCCTTCTCAATGATTCAAGATTGGTTCCATTTCTCCGTGAAGGTAACAAACATACAGAGACATAGTTTTGAAGTCTACATAATTATTATGGACCCATTTCAATTTACTAGCTTCTGCCCGCGGCTTTGCCCGCGTGGCCTATAGGAAACGAACAAGATTTTTTTCATAGATGATTCAACCACCCAAAATCACCCTCTTAGGGGTGGAAATTCGCAAAACACTAGTTAGTGGATACCTACACTTTACAAAGAACACCTTCCAAATTTCAAGTCTCTAGGACCAGCAGTTTAGGCTGTGAATTGATATATAATTCAGTCAGTCAGGGCTTTGAATTTTACATGTATATATTATTGCCGTCTTATTTAGACTATGTTTTTTTAAATAACAAAATGTTAGAACACATTTCATGTGATGTTGAGTGATAATACAGTTGACGACACATCGTCGCCCGTTGGTTTAGACGAGACCATGATGATGATCATGGTATATGCAATAGGAAATTATTGTTTGCATTATTATGTAGCAGAATTAAAATTTTGTTACCTAAAATAGAAATAACTACAACTATTACACGGCTAACACTCACGAGATACAATCGAATAACTCGACTGGTGTTGGGGCAATATAGATACCCATCCTCAAGGAGTACACGCGGCGGCGGTGGTGACTCGGCGCTGACTCCTGACGCTTAGCCGTGTAATAGTTGTAGTTATGAGTACTACTTACGTCAATTTCTATAATACCTAAAATAGAGTTCAAACGCACTCACTCTGTTTAATAAACTGGAACTGTTTCTTCGACCACAGCACAACAGCCTGTAGCATTTCATGCGGAGACACATGCGCTTTAAAGGCGCGAGGGTTCCACAGCTTCCTCAGCAGCTCTCCGAACCGTTGCACCAGCAGGAATGAGGAGTCGCCAGGGGGTCGCCTCACGGTCGCGTAGTTCTCTTCTCGGAGGAAATAGTTGCGGAGGGGTGTCACTTGGGACAGGCACTGGAAAGTTTATGAACTTAGAAGACAACTTTTGAACTTTCAGAAGGCGTGAAAAAGATGTCTAAAGTCCGAATTACTGAACGATGCTCAGTCATCGGTCGGTGCTCAAGCAGATTTCACTAATTGATCACTTTATGAATGAAATCTCTGTCTAAGTACGATGACTGAGCATCGTTCTGTAATACGGACCTAAGTCACCATTTGTAAATTTTGTAAGAAATCTCATATTAAGCATAGAATCTCTATTGAGCGTGGATTACATAGTAACATATTTAGTAAACTGTGGCGTAGTTCTACGTACTACGTAGTAATACGCGTCTGCAATGTAGATAGATTGAAAAAAAAAACTATTGGAATATTATAATAAGCCAACATGTGACATATTAGTAGGACAAATATCAGCCAGAATAGGAGAAACTATACAGCAAGTGTTACGTAGCACAGTGTTATTCAGACTGATATTTATGTGCTACCCACATGGTAATGGTACTCATTTATTATAATATTTGTATATTTAGAATCTACCAACATATGATACATGCACCATCTACACTTACCTCTCTATGACATAGCATAGTAATGTACTTACTGCAACTCATTGGAGTAGGTACACCCTAGAGAGATTGTGAACTTAAGTACCCTCAAACTTTAATGCAGATAGGCAGTAGTATTGGAGGCCAAGACTCAATTTGGGTCACTGAACCCTTTTAGTTAGTTAGTAATCCTAATTGTTTTCAAATTTACAATACATATGAATAGAGGCCTTGCAATATTTTATATTCATTGCTAATGACAAAAGAATAACTAAGGTAAGATTGCCTTAATGATATCTTGATCTTCTATCTGTCTACAGCTATGAAAACCGTAGAACTCACCTGCAGAATAACATTGCAATAATCATTAGCCTTGATGTTGTTCAGTCCTACAATGCCTGGCATGTACATTGTGCCATCAATGGCTCTCGACATTTTCGTGTTGGTATCCAACTGTTTGATCTGATCCGAAGTGAAGATTGGATTCAGTACATACTTGATATCATTTAGGGAGGAATCTGAAAACAGGCTTGAAATAAGAGATTTTTGTGTATTCAAAATTATTCAAGGTGTTGATTAGAATTACCTGATATTTATAATTCAAAAGCAGCTAGAAGGTAGTTACTATTGAGTACAACTAATTTAATATCATCATAATGTTATCATGTAAGAATATGCCTGCATAGTAGGTGATAATATTGAATATTATAATACAGTCAAAGGTGGAATATATTCAGAGCAAAGATTCACTCGTTGATTTCACACTTTGATTACAAGTTTTTTGAGCATCATACCACAAGGAGCTTCAATTTCAATTTCAGTATTTAGTCTACATAGTACTGAGATTTTTTATTTGAATTGGGTTTAATATCAATTTATGGTATTAATAGAAAAGATAGTGTTACCTATGACTTCATAATTATCCGGCAAGCAATAAAACTTCAATGTGTGAAGATTCAAGAACACATGATGCCCATCTGCGACTGAATGTGTGTATGCATGGGTGTTAGTACCACGGCCCTGTAAAATATGAATTCAGGTATACTTATGTTACATGAAATCACTGAGCAAATGAGACTTTTTGACCTAATTTCATCTCTTGTAATGTTATTAATAAACTGCTGATAACTCCAGATGATGTGTGCAGTACAGTATAAAGTCAAGAGCTGCTTACCTGGAAATACTTCCCGCAGACTAAACATGCATAAACATTGATCCTGGTTAGAGAAACAGAGCACAGCTTTTCAAAATCAAAGTCTAGTACATGCCTGTTAATAGTGTCCAAGTAGGGGCACTGGATATGCTTGGCTTTGGGCGTACGTTCTGAAAATTAAAGTGAAAAGTCGTCGGTCGCGTAAGTTGTACACAAACTACAAACCAATCCATCGGTGAAGAGTTATAGGTTATATTATTGGGATGATTACCAGATTGTTCATAGCCATTTTCATCAGATAATTTTCGCTTTAGGGATTGACTTTCACTTATTTTTCGGCCGATATTTTCATTATTTTGCATAGACATTATTATTAATTATTTTGATTTTTTATTATCGAGCTTTACGATAATTTTGTTTGATAATTGGTTGATTGACATTTGACATTCAACTTGTTTTGACACTGACAGCAATAATTAATGACTTTGACATTAAGTATTGTGTTTTATTTTATGTTTTGGCTCCCCATTTTTGTGTATTAAGCCAGTGTCAAGTAATTGATAATATTTTATCAAATTAATGATATTTCACGCAAATATGTGTCAAGTCATAGTCGAAGTCATCAAGTGAAGTCATAGTCTAGTCAAAGTCATACTCCTAGTAAAGTGGTGGCAACTTTACTTGAAGCTTCTATGGAGTTTTGTAAACAACACGAAAAGAAACGTTTCGCCATCATTATACCACTTTCCCACAATCATGCCTGTAATTCAGCACTTAATTAATAAAATGCCACCAATTTTATGCACTAACACTGAAAATAACACAAGTTTTGGAAAATAATACAATGCAGTGACGCGATCTTTTTCGTTTTCCCGCCAAAACTCCCAGTGACTACTTACTAGTTACTTGAATTTTCAAAGCCCATATTACAAAACTACGCTTAGTCGTCACTTGATGCTCAAGTATAGATTACATTCACTGCTTGTATTACAAAGCTACGCTCGGCCATGAATCAGCGCTCAAGCGAGATATTTGATCTTATTTCATCATTTTGCGACGAAATCTCGTCTTGATTCACGATTGAATATAGATCTGTAATACGAGACTAAGTTTGATTACTAGATTAGCAGGAGCTTATAATATAATTTAGCAGCAGGCATAATATAAGTTAAAAGCATATTCACAAGCTTAGACAAAAAATCATCGACACAAAAACTATTATCTAGTTTACTTACCTAATAATACTGCAAAATATTATTATTAATACTATTATTTTCTGCAGGTGGATGAAGTGGCTATGGGATCGCCGATAGCTCCGGTGCTAGCTAACATTTTTATGGAGTGGTTTGAGGATGTGGCTCTGGGTACTGCGACCGTAAAACCACGGTACTGGTGGCGCTATGTGGATGACATTTTTGCTGTAATAACTAGAGATGAACTGACTCAGTTTACGGACATCCTGAACACGGTGCACCGCAATATCAGCTTCACCATGGAGGAAGAACGTGATGGCATGTTGCCATTCTTGGATCTGCAGATTGTCCGTGAGTCGGATGGCAGTCTCTCGCACTCGGTATATCGGAAGCAGACTCATACGGACCGTTACTTGCGAGCTGATTCGCATCATCATCCAGCGCAGTTAGCCTCGGTACCTGGATCCTTGATGAACCGGGCCCTAAGATTGTGTGACCCTCAGTACATTGATGAGGAACTTGTACATTTGAGAAAGGTATTTGAGGACAATGGGTATTGTTGGAGGCAGTGTTCTCGATTGATGAACCCTAGTGAGAGGTTACGACCTCCTAGGGTGGAGCGTTCTCCAATATATTTGCCGTTCGTGAGAGGAGTGACGGATAAAATTGGTCACATCTTGTGACGGAAGTATGGTATAAAAACCATCTTCCGGCCTCCGAATCAATTGAGACAAATGCTGCGTTCTCCAAAAGATAAAGATCCTCTGAATGTGCCGGGTGTGTATAAAATTCCGTGCGACTGTGGAATAATTTATGTTGGTGAGACGCGACGGAATGTCAAAATCAGATTGACCGAGCACATAAGAAGCATCAAGAACTTGGACACGGTGACTTCAGCTTTGAGCGAGCATGCTCATCTGTCAGGCACCAATCACTTCATCAGGTTCGACAAAGCCTCAGTATTATCGAGAGAGAAGTTTTTCGTGCCTAGGAAAATACGGGAGGCTATAGAGATCAGTCGGCATCCCAATTTTAACAGGGACAGTGGTTGGGTGCTACCGTCTGCGTGGAAACCAATTATTACATGCGGTACTCCAAAATATGTTGCAACGGTCAATCTGGAAAGTGATACGGTTAGTGCAGTGTGACTTGACTGGCCCGATAGCTCAGTTGGTAGTGACCCTGCCTTCTGAACTGCAGGTTGTGGGTTCGATTCCCACCCAGGACAAACATTTGTGTGATGAACATCGATGTTTGTTCTGTGTCTGGGTGTTATATTGTATTCTATGTATGTATTTACAAACAAAAAGTATCTAAGTATTGTATCAGTTATCTGGTTCCCATAGTACAAGCTTTGCTTAGTTTGGGGCTAGATGGTGCTTTGTGAGATGTCCACACATATTATTATTATTATTACCTGTGACGCACACGAAAATGGAAATACAGAGCTGCCTTCGCTGACGTCGGTGCAAGTCCGTGTGGTCCGTGGGTCCCCCCTGTGACCCCTCAGCGCTCGCGCTGGGCCGAACGGGCGGCCGTCCGCAGTCACCGCCGCGATCTCACTGCGTGAACTCACCTCCTGGGGAAGAACATCGGATATGCTCGAAACCTGGTCGAGAAATAGACATACTATTCGTGAGTAACAGTCGAGAATATATTAATTTAATAAGTTGCCACCACTTTACTAGGAGTTTGACTGACTAGACTATAACTTAACTTGATGACTTGGACTTGGACTGTGATTTGACTTGACTTGACACATTATATGATAATAATTAACTTGAGATATTATCAATTACTTGACACTGGCTAAATACACAAAAGTGTGGAGCCGAAACCAAACAAAAAAAAGTAGTCACTGTCAAGTCAAGTTCTGTCATATCACATTTCGGTATGTCAACTCGAACGAAATCGAAGAATCATCAAGAAGAATCATTACTCCGAAAAAAATGGCTGCTTCAGGAGGTACTATTGACTGGTCGACTACGGTTAAACCAATTTTAACAGCTCTCTACGGTCCTTTTTTCGATAAAAATGATGCTGTGGAGATCATACAAGCTATTCTCAAAAGGTAGATATTCGTTTCAGTTTACAAATGCTTTAATAATTATTTTTACGCTCTGCTGACCTATTATAATTTGGAATATTTCAGTATTTATTTATTTATATACACACTAATGTAAACATGGAATGCCACAGAGTTTTATCTATTATATTCATTAAAACCGCCAACGCCGCTTGATGTATTTAGGCTTATACATATTTTTTACAAATGTTATGTAGAGAGATTGTTATTCTTTTACAACGATCATTTTAGGGGGTACCCTGAATCCATATTATACAATATGCATTTTAATTTTACTCGCTTAACTGCTAATTAATTTGTAAGTAGTTATGTATGTGATATGAGTAATTGTGCATTAGTCTTTTATTATATTTTTATTTAGTCTATAAATATGTAAGTTGCATTGCACTGTAAAAAAAATCACTCTACCCCCTGGTTAACTGGAAGGTAATGTTCTCTATAGCATTAAGTTCGCCTATGTACCCACATTTGTTTGTGCAATAAAAGATTTGCTGTCTATCTATCTATGTATCTATTTTTATAGAATAAATTTATGTGCACACTGGATGAAATGACAAAGTGATCTAATTTGAAATGTTTATCCAAGAGATGCTCATTCACTCTAGTTAAAAAGAAAAGACTTGTGCTCCTTGGGTAGCATGAGCAGTAGAAATATACATATTATCTCTTCTCTCAAGAAATCCATACCAATGAAAATGCAACAAAAGGTTTTTGATGTTATCTATGTATGATCATTAATGGGTAAAATGATTTTTTGAGAGATGAGATTTGTATCTTTCTATAGCTCACTCTACACATGCTTGAAGTGCACTCAAGCGCATCTGTTGTAATTAGCTATTTGTTATATCCCTATTTTTTGATTGTAATGTAATTAATTTACTTAATAAAATAAGTCTCCACATAAATAATTCTCATTTTATTTCCAGCGAAACGGAATTCCAGAACCATGAAGATATCTACGATTTGTTCTACACATGCTTTGCATGTCTGTCCGCACACTTCATAAGTGTTAATGCAAACAATTGTAAGTTAAAAAAACTAAAGGAGCTGCAAATTATCAATGACAACATTTTCAATTACTGTGATGGCTATGACTACTAATACTAGTACTGGTAGTGTAGTGTAGGTACCTTCATGTCATCCAACTGAATGGTCTTTCAATGAAAAGATTATTCTGCTAGTGACTTACTCCAAGCTTTTTCCATTACTATTTATGGCTACCTTATTACTAATAGCAAAGTTAAATATTGTTCCAATCTGGTAGAAAGTGAATTCTTTAATATAAGTATAGATAGTAGTACTAAATAATTCAGTACTTAAATAAAATTATTAAAACTGATCAACGGATAGGTATACACTGAGTCATGGTAGCTGATAGTTCAAAATGTTGCACAATGATTAACAATGATTTAAGTTTCTTAGTAAGAAGTAATTTTTAAGGTACTTACGTAACAAGTATTATATTTAATATCTATTGCTATTAACTTGTGACTTAAAATATTGGCAACTGCACGGCATAAAGGAGTTTGATCATTTTATTAATTAGGTAATAGCTAACTGCCTAGCATTGCAGGGCTGATAACAGTTGATAACACAAATGGACTCCATAAGTCCATCTGTTATGGTGACTACTTCCCATCAGGTAGTATACTTGGGAATCTGCAGAATTCTAGGAATGTGCCACTGGTTATATAAACATCCTCAATATCAATCATATTAGACCTACTTTATTTCTGTACCTACTTAATCAGTAAATCATCGTCTATGTTGACACAAAATTGTAACTTTTGAGGAACTAAGCCCTTTTCTCTGTTCAGTAATTAAACAGTAGAACAGTTGCAACTTAGAATAGTTCAAGGTCTGATTTGTTGCAATTAACCAGTAAGCAAACAAAGCACACAATTGACTTAGAATTCTACAGAATTTCTGGAACCAGCCAAGTGATGAGTTTATTGATTCTATAACTATAAAGTCATTATTTTTCAGTACCCAATGACCAACTAAGTACAGCTCAGGATGCATTCCGTGTTATTTTACGTCAAATATTGAAGAAGCTCTCGGAAGCTGGACTGAGCTGCGATGACACATCTACTACTGCAGCACCCAACATCTCTGTAAAGCAGGTTCGTAAACTAAAACTGTAGTGTGACATTACTATTGTCAGGGAATTGATTATTTGGATTACACAGCCTCTGTGTTGTGTGGTGGTTGAGCAGCACCCCTACCGCATAACCATATTGGGAATCGGCTGCGCCTGCCATCCTGCGCGCGCTAATTAACAAGTCCACGAGTGCGAGTAAGAGAGAACACGATTACGATCTCCACCAAACTTACTTGGTAAGGCCCCAGGTCGGCTCATAACCCGCAGCAAGACAAGTATTTGTGCACAGAAAAAAAAGCGCAAATACTTGTTCTGAGTCTGGGTGTTGTGGGACCATGGTCCTCATAGCTCTTGGGTCCCTAGACAAAGGGAATCCTAGTTTTTTTTTTGGCGGGAACACGAAAAAGATCGCGTCGCCGCATTGTATTATTTTCCAAAACTTGTGTTATTTTCAGTGTTAGTGCATAAAATTGTTGGCATTTTATTCGTTAAGTGCTGAATTACAGGCATGAGTGTGGGAAAGTGGTATAATGATGGTGAAACGTTTCTATTCGTGTTGTTTCCAAAACTCCATAGAAGCTTCTGGTAAACTTGCCATCACTTTACTAGGAGTATGACTTGA
The DNA here is from genome assembly GCA_905220475.3 of Ennomos fuscantarius. Classification (NCBI taxonomy): domain Eukaryota; kingdom Metazoa; phylum Arthropoda; class Insecta; order Lepidoptera; family Geometridae; genus Ennomos; species Ennomos fuscantarius. The sequence goes on along the minus strand of HG992026.1, from coordinate 4,107,581 downwards.
CTAGACTAGACTATGACTTAACTTGATGACTTGGACTGTGACTTGACTTGACACAATATATGATATTAATTAACTTAAGATATCAATTACCTGATACTGGCTAAATACACAGAAGTGTGGAGCCAAAACAAAAAAAAACAGGGAATCCTAGTTAGGGTCCAAGATCTCTATGTATGTGATCATTGGGTGTTATTATTATTATTATTCATATTATTTGCATACCTACTAATAATTTCCAATTATGGTACTCAATATATACAAATATTCAGCATATATGTATGTTTCAGCTACTACTGCCCATTGTGGGCCTCTGTGGAATTGATGGAGGAGGCTACCCCCAATCTGACCTAGTCATCTTGACATCCCTGCTGAAAAATGCTAAGTTACCAGCACATGTTACTGTTCAAGGTATGCATATTTTAAGCAAGTAGACAAGTCATTTGATAAGATTATTTTCAGCACAGTTCTAGAACATTCCATTCTTCTATTGACAGAGACTCAAACAACGAAATCATCAGTGATATCAAGTCCTATAACATCGCTCGCGTCTGCGACCACGACATCTGACAAGCAGCCTCCATCGACCGCCCAGCGTCGTTCAGATGCGCTGCTGGAACAACTGACAACTCCACTGAGAAACCCTGTAGCCTCTGTGATGTCATCACAAGCCCAGCCAGTGCCAGCTGTCATGACTCCCGGAAGTAAGGATAGTATGGAGACGAACAAGGATGGAAGTGGCTCTCAACAGGCCGCTGTTGATATGAAGGTACGATATCGTAGTTCATTCAAAATCCCTTAGAAGATGGCTAATACCATGTGGCTAATGAGCAGTAATCATATTTAACTGGTGAATCATATTTTACTAAATGGTAGGACTTATCTGCGAAGTTTGTATAGGTTGCCAGTTATTCTGCCGCCAAGCAGTAGTGCGCAAGCACTACTGTGTTCCGATTTGAAGGGCATTGAAGCTAGTGAAATTATAGGCAATTGAGATGTTATCGACGATATAACGATGATCTGCAGGGCGAACACATAACTCGATTGCTACCTTTAGAAACACAAATGTACAGTATGGATTTGACAGTTTCAATACGCAGTTTATATGCATAGTTAGTATGAAAATTTCTCCTGTTGCATTGCGATCAAAGTTTCCTGATCACCCAGGTCATCTCAAAGTCTAGTAATCTTATTACCAGACTGCTGATGTCTCAGGATGATGTGCGCAGTGCAGTGTCACGCGAAACTTTATATTTTAGTTTCGAGTGACACTGGTGTCGATTCTGTGTCGCATTCTCTAAAACTAAACTTAAAGTATGGCAGTACTCTTCTGATAAAGGGGAAATGAAAAAGACGGAAATATGTTAATTTCGTTTAGCTTTAGAGTATGCGACACAGAATCGACACTACTGTTCTGCTATGGGCGGCCGCGTCGCTTAACGTCAGGTGAACGACTAGCTCGTCACATCATTCATTATCATTAAAAAAAACAATTGACTCCAAACTGTTCCTACACTTTTTGGCCAAAGAGGCATTATAAATATATTGGTTATTGCAGAAGTGGGTGTCATCCACCTGCTCGTCGCTGCTGATGGAGTTGCGAGCGGGGTCCGTGGTGCTGCAAGTGTGCTCGCGGCTGCCGTGCCTGCAGCGATACCTCAGCCGCTGGCAGGCCGCTAAGGAGACTGGTATAGCGCCACAGTACAACTCGGATGGCTCGCTGTGAGTGTAACATTTAATAGCGTTAACAACAATTCCTAAACTCTTCTTTAATTAATTAAATTACGTAATAACATTTTGTCGAGTTTTAAAATCTTTGGGTTTATAGTTTTCCCCTTTCAATGCACAATTCCAATGCCGGTTTTTATAAAACTACTAGCGGCCCGCCAGAATTCGCATGGGCATTTTATATATAAACTAGCGGCCCGCTCCGGCTACGCATGGGTATAAAATATATAGCCTATATCATTCACTGAAAAAATGATTAAGATCGATCCAGTGGTTTTGATTTATTCATTACTGCCCGTGGCCCGCACGCGTTCAATTTAGAGTAAGGGTAAATCCGATGGTATCAAAGGGATTGTAGTGATTCTATTGTCTATGTTCATCAGGGATAATGTAGTATTCTAACTATGAAAGAATTTTTCAAATCGGTCCAGTAGTTTCAGAGCCTATTCAATGCAAACAAACAATAAAAACTTTCCTTTTTAATATAATATTAGTTTAAATTATTGTGAACCTTGTCATTTTTGTTCTTTATCAGCGTGTCTTTTGCTTGTTTCAGTCTACATTTCCTAGTGAACGAAGTACATGTATGCCGCTTGGCTTTGTCGCTGCCGTGCTTGGAGCCGTTTACTCCGGAGCGTATTCTGACGCTTAGTGACGTCAGCATCGCCGCTCTTCTATGCGCTACGGCGCAGGTACGTAGAAGAAGAATAAAAAGAAGCTATTTCTTTTTGGTGAATATTTAAGAAGTGTTTTGTTTCATGACAATACGCGACTAATGTTTTATTCTCTGGTTATAACAGGCGTCTCTGCACCCGAAAGACGAAGAGTACGAGCAGCAGACTGCAACTTTAGTTGAGAGCGCTCTCAGCCTTTACAACACTGTCGGTGAAACGTTCAAACATTCTACTCGCGCCGGTGGTTACGTAAGTACTATAATATTAGAATAGAACTATTTTTAATTAATAAATGTTCCGTTATGATATATTGACTATTGGCTCTTGACATATTTTTTTTTTTTTTTTTTATGTTAGTGAATGATGTGACGAGCTAGTCGTTCGCCTGGTGTTAAGCTCCACGGCCGCCCATAACAGAACAGTGTCACTCGGAACAATAACACAGAGTTTCGCGCGACACTGCACTGCGCACATCATTCTGAGACATCAGCACAGTCTAGTAATAAGATTACTCAACTATGAGATCAGATCATAAAGTCTCAATTGCCCAGTAATTTCACTAGCTACAATGCCCTTCAAACCGGAACACAGTAGTGCTTGCACACTACTGCTTGGCGGCAGAATAACTGGCAAAGCGGTGGTACCTACCTAGACGAACTTTGCAACAAAGTCCTACCACCTAGTAGAAGTAATAATAATAAAGAAGTAAGAAAGTAGATAATAAAGAAGTGTCAAAATTTTAAGGCTCTCTTACACTAGGTCAATGGGTCGAATACGCTACCTATCTTTTGTAAACACCTTGGCATTCGATAACTCAGTTCACACCCGAATTCGTACAATGGAGTTCACACTCTAATTTGTCTGGTTGAGTTCGCACCCGAATTTGTCTGGTTGAATTCTGACAAAAGCTATAGAATTTCTCTCACTCTCGTTCCCTCCTATTGAAATAGGCTATTTGACTACTATATTTTTATTACATACATAAATAATATACCTCAAAAAATAGATAACTGTGCAAACAAAACTTGAATATCTCGAAAAATGACTAAGTTACAGGCATTTTAAAATACAGGAATAGAAAGAGACAGCTCAAACACGCAGTGACGTCAGTTACCAGTCCTCACAGTAACTCATTACTAAGCTGTGGTAGCTCTACATACAATCTCTTTGGCATGTGACGTCACAAGCCATGCCTTCATAGTAGCTGTGAGGAAGCTCAACACGATCTCTGTTTTGCGAGAAAGGGACAGGCGATGAAACTTTAAAAGCGTACTACTCCGTGATTAATTTACCGAATTTACTTATTTTTACAATGATTACATTCATTTTTAACCTACTTTATGAAAATAATATTTAATAGTTCACTTTTAATAGTAGTTTTTTTTAAAATTACGTTTAATTACCATCACGAGTGCTATTTTTAGGTTTCTAAAATGGTAAGTAAGCCTTATGATGACCCACTTCTTAACGCAGGTGTACCAAAACCACCTGATGATCGGAAGCTGGGTGCTGCTATGCGGGCTGCACCACGCGCTCGCGGGCGCTCCTTACCCCACCACTACACCTGGGAAGAGCCCGGCCAAGGCGCCCTCTAGGCCTTACAACCTGCAGAAAATGTAAGTACTTCAGAGTAACTATTTCAGAAACATTTCCCGGTCTAAAGTATCGTAAGAGAGCTATTGATTTCGGCGTTTTTTCTCAAGTTTAGTAAAATGATACAGCTTAACCACAAAAGATTTAAACAAGCCTTAAACCAGTTATAATGTAAACTGCTGTTTTGTATAGTTAAACACACAGTTAGCGTCTGTCTAAGCCTTGTTTATGTATTTGTGGTAACATGGTTAGTGTTTAAATACTCTTCAGTTGAAATCGCGAGGTGCAGTTAATTATAGTAATAATAACGCTTAACGATCACATATATATATATCCTGGACCCTAACTAGAATTCCCTGTGTCTAGGGACCCAGGAACTTCGAGGACCATGGTCCAACAAGACCCAGACTCAGAACAAGTATTTGCGCTTTTTTTCCCTATGCACAAATACTTTTCTTGCCGCGGGAATCGAACGCACCGCCTCCGGGTTATGAGCCGACCTGCTCAACCACCACACCACAGAGGCTGTCAAATAATTAATAAAATGGTTTTTGTTTCCAGGCAGCAAGGTCTAGGTGTAGTGTGGGTGGCGCTCGGCGGACGTTGTCTCGCTTGGGTTGGTGCCCTGCTAGCGGATGCAAGGCTTGAGACCCTCAGCTGTGGTGAAGGCACTGACTTACCGCCTGCTCCTCTACACATCCTAGCGCAACACTCGGCGCATCAGAGGGAACTGAGACTGGTGTCTGCTGCACCTCTACATCAGGTGAGGTGTTCTAACCGGGGATCAAGTCTGGAAGTATCTATTAGTGGTATTAGGCGGAATTTACCTCGACTGGGTTCATGCATTTTTTAAATACTTTTTATACTAATCACAGGCTTGCCTTTGACTACATTTCTCCTAATGTAGCATTGTAGTCTTTAGGTTTCAATAAACGATAGATTTGATTGGTAAAATTACAAGAAATCGAGACAATTAATTTATCCACCATTTCTATCCAAAGATTGTTAGCTGTGGCGAAGTTTATAACGTAATCTGTGCTTATGAGAGATAATTCTTTATGCGCCTTTACGCCGGTTCAGATGTTCCCACTAGTCAATAATAATAATTAAACTTGATTAAATTAATTTTATTCCCTGTAACCAACAAAAACCCAATATTTAAGATGCATGTTTTGAAACAGGTTCTAGATTCCAGTAATTTTCCACTCATTGCAAAACTCTTCCAATAGCCACCATTACTGTTATAACACATATCTAAAACAATGTAACAACAATAGTAATTTTGTTTGTAGCTGTTGGTAGCCCTGGGCGTGGTATGCTACCGCAAGGCTACCAACCTGAAGCGCGCGCAGAAGAATGACGCGGAGCACGACCGCTCCGACTCCACCGTCTACTTCCAGGACATGATACTCTGCTCCGAGGACTCGGAGACCGATGACGGTAGGGTATTGATACTGCTTTGACATGGATTACAATGGTTTCAACAGATAAGTGACAGTAACTTAACTGTAGAAACCTTTGCAACCTCTTGAAATCTTTCTTTGCATTATGCTTTGAAATAGAAGGAAACTGTAGGCAAGGGGTTCTATGTTGTTCGTGGAGCGAGAAAGTGTTGTGACACGAGTAAAATAGCAAAACCTTACTTGCAGTTTTCTTGCTTCATTTTGAGTTTGCGATTGTTGAAATGTTATTCTCGGCTACGGTTCGCTGCATGCTTAACAACTTGGTTTATTTTTGTCATCGCTATTCCATTTCTTGTAAAATCAATCATCAATACACTGATGATTGGCATTTCACAAGAGCGATAGGTCAATCCATCATTCATACACGCGAATATTACCCTTTGCTAACATATGCGCGAATTGCACCATTCCACAACCAGTAAAACTGCATCACTTGTCTAAAAGAACACTAACTCATCTTACAACTAGTAATTTTTTTAGTTTGTTTTTGTTTTGGCTCCACACTTTTGTGTATTTAGGTAGTGTGAAGTAATTGATAATTTCTCAAGTTAATAAATGTAAATATGTGTCAAGTCAAATCACAGTCCAAGTCTTCAAGTCAAGTCGTAGTCTCGTCTAGTGGTGGCAACTTTACCAGAAGCTTCTATGTAGCTTTGGGAACAACACGAAAAGAAACGCTTTTCCACTTTCTCACACTCATGCCTGTAATTCAGCACTTAACGAATAAAATGCCACCAATTTTATGCCGCACTAACACTGAAAATAACATAAGTTTTGAAAAAATAATAAAATGCGGTGACGAAATCTTTTTCGTTTTCTCGCTAAAAAAAAAGCTAGTAAATATAAATCGCTTAAATGTTGCCCTGCTTGTCTAACAGCAGCATACTAACATCGTATAGCAACTAACCCGTGAGCCATTGTCCCTGTCAGTAGACAGCGAGCCGCTGCTGGGGCACTGGTTCGAGTCGACGCTGGTGGCGCCCGACGCGGCCGACAGCGGCCTGCTGATGCGGGCGGGCGCCGCGCCGCCGGCCGCGCCCGCGCCTCCGCCGCGGCCGCCCCACGCCATCGTGCCGGACAAGGCGGAGCCCTACTCGGTGAGCTGGACACATTTGTTTATAGTCAGCACATGAGGCAACGTATGAGAACGAATACCGGTGAACTGCAAATCCTTTTGTCTATGCGATTAGGCGAAGCAGTTAAGACGCTTTTCGCTATCGTCTATGACTTAGTCAACTAAACCTGATTTGTATATGTAATGACGGGTCTGATATAATCGCTAAAAGTCCCAAAAAAAAACAAAAAAAACAACTATTGTTTTCTCCTATCGATATCACTTTTATATTTCTTAAGACCTCACATGGAGGCAGATACAATGAGTCCTATTCTATTGTGTTGGGTGACCCGTTTTTACTCCAGGGGTTGCCAATATTCTTCGCCACTGCGATCACTGATCGTTGCCAGCTGGGCGATTACCTAACTCGATTGCAACACATAGAAACATAAATTTGTATGGATTTGACAGTTTCTATACACAGTTTGTGTGCATAGTTAGTAATGAAATTACTCCTGTTGCATTGCAATCAAAGTTTCGTGATCAACCCCCCTGGTCTGCTTATGTTGACCACATTTGCGCCGGCCCTAAGTGTTCCGATCCAAACCTTGTTTGGGGATGTGGTTTATAATTTTTCCATGGTTTTGTCATACTGATATACAGTTGAGAATACCAGTTGATTGCGTGTACCATTTCTGACATTGCAGTTAATCACGCTACCACTTGATGGGAAGTGACGATGTGATCAAAGGTGTGGCATGCTACCTAAGTAAATACCTATCGACTCTTTTGAACACGCCCGGATTATATTTAGCTGGCAACACAAACCATTACTTCAGCACGTAAACAGTTTATATGGCATCCTCTGTGTCAAAGAGTCGTCCAACAACAAGCGCAATAATAATAATTAATAAGCTTGTTCGCGTGCGATATGGCTTCTAACTTGTCGCTTCAACAAAGATATGGTTTACTAGTTGCGCCCCGAGCTTTCACCCGCGGAAAAAAAGTATTTTAATTATTTGCTCATCCCACGGGAAAATTTCACTTTATCGGAATAATATGCAGCCTATATGTTAATCCAGTGTATAAGCTATCTTGGTACCGAATTTCATAAATTTATCAAGTAACAAACATACACACATACACACAAACATACATACACAATTTCGCCTTTATAGTATTAGTGTGATTTATTACTCATCATTTTTAACCGAGATCTCTTGGAAACCAATACGTCATGGTCCCATACCCTATTGCAGTACATCTCCATGGCAACGGAAGTATTTACCCTGCTAACTGCGGAGATCATCAGCGAAGGTTCAGCACGACTTGGTTCAGCAGCACTACAGCTGCACGAAGCTCAGCAGCAGCGACTGGCCGAGCTGGCCAAGGACTTGGACCGGGAAACGGCGCGCACTGATACTGGTAACTACACTATGAACCTCCCTTCCCATAGCATGGTGTGTTCACTTCGATGACCGCTGAACTTATTTGCGAAGGCTCTGGAGTGAACGACTAGATCAACATCAGAACCGTCTTTCGTTAACTTCAAGAGAGAAAAAAATCTTTGGATGTCGTTGTTATTCGTAATCGTGACCAGTAAAGTCTTAAAATTAAAAACAATAATCAGTGGACAATTAGTTTTAGCAATTGTCAGTTATTCTGTCGCTAAGCAGTAGTGCGCAAGTACTATTAGTTAGCGGTTTGAAGAGCACTGTATCTAGTGAAATTACTGGACAAATTAAACATAATGACCTAATCTCACAGACTAGTAATTTTACTAATAGACTGTGTTGATGTCGCAGGATGACGTGCACAGTGCTTTAGGGTTCCGAGTGACACTGCAACTGATATGGGCAGCCGTGTCGCTTAACATCAGGCGAACGACAAGCTGGTCATGTCATTCCTTACCATAAAAAAATTATGCGATATGTTATAGTTGGTTGAGTAGAGAAGTTAGACATGAGGGTGAGATTTTTTCATCCATTGTAATAACTAAAACCAATTTGTACCCTAATGTGTCTCCACAGGAACTATTTCCCCGTGCTTCGGTCCGCGTCTGGGCACGCTTTACGCTGCGTTCAGCGCGGCGCTAGTCCGATATTTACACAACCTGAGCGGCTCGCCGGCCTTCGCGTCGCTGCAACCAGCGTTGCACCAGCAATTGGCACCAGCTAGCTCGCACCAAACTCCGTTACAAGTATGTTTGATAATATCCTAGCCGAGTTCGGAAACGTTCACGGTTTGCGTTCAGCTCGTGTCCTGGAAACCAAACATTGTGATGGCTTTTTTATAACTGAATAGGCCCGCATTTGACCGCGGTCTCACCTGATGGAAACTGACGACGCGGTCTACGATGGCACATGCCTAGAAGATACCTATTCACTCGCGACTTGAAGCGCTACAGATTGTACTTATCGAGTCGAACCGTTTTATTACCATTAGCGCTATTGTCACTCTGTAGACTGTCCAAAGTCTGTAGACAAATATAGCTGAGTGATTTGTTGTTCTGCGACTTGAGCACCGTAACCTTTTCGTACGTTTTGGGGCTTGATTTTACTTAGTTATACTTAGTTTTACTTTTGGGGACATATAAAGATACAGACCATACTGAACTTAATTTAGTATCACTGAAATGAAATAATATATTAAAATGTTTACAAACATCGGTTTAAACATAAAACAGTCAATACAAAAAGTACAAATAGTTTACTCCTGGTTGTAAAAACGTTGGTACCCAAACTAGGAAAACCTGTGTTTTGGCATACCAATGCCCTCCATCGGACAAAATGTTTGAGTACTTACTTATTGACAGTATCACTGATCTGTTTAAAACGGGTAGTCGATATATTTTATACTCTGTTTAAAAAGCTTCTTTATTGTATTTTATTTTATTATTTTATTTTAAGATTTTAAGAAAACTTACCGCTAGGTACACATATAGAAAAGTAAACATATAAAGAAGGCCAATTAAAAGTTTCCATAGATACGTAAAAAAAAAACAAATAAATACACACAGAAAGACGGATGTACACAAAGAAAAAATATGACTTCTACACAACAACCACTATTCTCCCTAATTATTAAAAAATACATTGGCCATCAGCTTCTTCAGCTGAGTAGCGGAAGTATTAAAAATATCTATATTATGTCTCACAGCTAAGTCATTGAAACACTTACTAGCTCTTAATAGATATGAATGTTGCCTGTAATTGGTTCTACCTTCGGCAACATGCAATGTGCAAGGCCTCCTTAAAGATGCATATGGGACCCGTAAGCCAATGCTCTCCAACAACTCTGGACAGTCAACCGTGCCATTTGCTATGTTGATTAAGTATACAATATCAGCTATGCGCCTTCGCTCGTACAACGGTAGTAAATGGAATTTTTTACACCTTTTAGTATAGTCGGGGAGATGTCTTAATTCTAAATTGAAGATAGCGTAAGAAACGTTTTTGGATTCGTTCAATACGCGTTATGTATATATTATAACAAGGATTCCATACCTGTGACGCATATTCCAAGTGACTGCGTACGAAGGCGCAATACAAAATTTTGATAGTTTTAATTGAAGTAAAATCCAATGACATACGCAGTATGAAACCAAGTGCTTTGGAGGCTCTTCTAATAATGTTATCAATATGATCATCAAAAAGTAATTTACCATCAAAACTTATTCCAAGATCGCAAATTGAATTAACCCTAGTAACATCCAAATTTTTAAGCTTGTACGTAAAAATTATTGGATCTGATTTACGGGTGTAGGAACAAACAAAGCATTTCGATACATTTAGATCTAATTTGTTGACTAAACAGTAGTTTTCAAATCTAGCCAGATCATCCTGAAGATACTGCGCACTTTCAAGTGAGTTAACCGGACAGAGGATCTTCATGTCATCGGCATATAATATTATTTTAGATCTAATAAAACATGTAGAAATGTCATTAATAAAAATATTAAAAAGTAATGGCCCTAACAAAGATCCTTCAGGCACACCTGATGGAATTAGCATTGCTGAAGACGTATATCCTGAAGGATCTTTGTTAGGGCTAACAAAGATCCTTCAGGCACACCTGATGGAATTAGCATTGCTTAAGACGTATATCCTGAAGGATCTTTGTTAGGGCTAACAAAGATCCTTCAGGCACACCTGATGGAATTAGCATTGCTGAAGACGTATATCCTGAAGGATCTTTGTTAGGGCTAACAAAGATCCTTCAGGCACACCTGATGGAATTAGCATTGCTGAAGACGTATATCCTGAAGGATCTTTGTTAGGGCTAACAAAGATCCTTCAGGCACACCTGATGGAATTAGCATTGCTTAAGACGTATATCCTGAAGGATCTTTGTTAGGGCTAACAAAGATCCTTCAGGCACACCTGATGGAATTAGCATTGCTGAAGACGTATATCCTGAAGGATCTTTGTTAGGGCTAACAAAGATCCTTCAGGCACACCTGATGGAATTAGCATTGCTGAAGACGTATATCCTGAAGGATCTTTGTTAGGGCTAACAAAGATCCTTCAGGTACACCTGATGGAATTAGCATTGCTGAAGACGTATATCCATTAAGCATGACTGTCTGACACCTATTCTGAACATAGGACGTGAACCATCTGTACAAGTTACCTCTTATACCGACCACTTGCAACTTACGAAGTAGTAGTACATGATCAAGTACTTTGATGAAGTAGTTAAGGTAAAATTATAAATCGCTCGTGCCCACCAGGTTGGCCCACGCGTGGTGAAGCTTATCGGAGGCATGGTGCTCAGCAAGGCGGCCGCCGAGCGGGAGAACAGTATCCTCGCGATGTGGCATAAGATCGTTAACACCTTGCAAGAGTGCGCTTTGCAGCCACAACCTTCGCAGGATCATGATTATGAGGGTAAGAAACTGGGATGAAAAGGATTTAACCCATATTGGTAATGATGGCGAGTACATTTATTATACAAAGGTTTTCGTTACAGATCTTAATGTGGAGCATGCACAGTTGCTGGTCTACCTGTTCCATTCATTGACGCTTATGCAGAAGAAGTCGGTATTGCTTATGACTTCCAACGCCATCATCAAGGTACTAACTTAATAACTTACGCGAATACTCATTACAAGATACTGATAAACTACAGATTTAAGATTTTAATTTTCACTCTTGTTGTCTGTTGCATCCCAGTTAAGATACCCAACATTCACATGTATTAATAAGAAAGTAAAAGGTTTCAGTGTTTTATTACAGTCATATTACAGCTTAGCCCCAGGGTTAAGGGCTGTGTAGCCAGCTACACTGTGGTTCGGACTGCAGTGGTCCACTTTTAATTGTTAGTCTATTATTCAATTTAGTGAATATGTGCTTTGCTGATTCCTCCTCGTTCGCAGCGTTTTGAAGCGCCCTATTTTTTAAATAGAAAGATGATGTAATCTGCTAAATTGCATATTAAAACCACCTACCTTGGATACATTTGATAATTATTATGATGACACTTCTAGTGATCTAATAGCTAATTTGTTAAAAACTAAGTAAGTAACTAAGTAAGAAATAATATATACACGACGCCCAACGATCATACACAGATCCTGGACCCTAACTAAGATTCCCTGTATCCTAGATAGAGACCCAGGAACTACGACGACCACGTGTGGTCCATATGTGGTCCCACACAGATAGGTATCCAGAAACATGAAATTCAAGATCCCTTGATTTATTTTGTAGGTGGTAGAAACCCTGGCGATCAGCGACAGGAAGCGAGCGATGACCTTGGCCCCTCACCAACTAATGCTGACCACCAGGCTCATGTTGCTGCTGGAATACCTGATGAGGCACCTCTATGACGCACCTCAGAGTCTCTTGCAACAGGTGAGAAGAAAAGCGGACTCCTTCTCTCCTTTAAAAAAGGAGGAAATTTTCATTTCTGGTGTTTTTAAATGTTTGTTACCACAGAACTCTGTTGTTTATCTTTTTTTTTTGGAATCGAAATATTCTTATTTTTAGATTGGTCCCATATTTTTTAAAAATCAAATTTGGTTCAATAAATGAAATAAATTGGTTAAATCTATGCATGATAATGTCGTCTAAGTATATCTCAGTATAACATTAAGGTGACTGAGGTCGGTTTAACCCTTTTTTTTAAAGGATATAATTTTTTCTTCTATTTTACTTTTTATTAGCCGAATATAATGGGATCTAATTGTTTCCTGGTTAAAGTTTTAACAAAGAAATTATACAAATAAATAATAAGCCATGACATTCCCAATGCTGGGGTACGAGCTTTCTATTACAAGGATATCGTTACAGACATAGGTATGGATGGTACATTTTTACAAAATATAAATGTGCCAGTTTTCTTACGATGCTTTTCTTCACCTTTGTAACAGTGAGTGCGAGTAATTACTCTAGATGCTTTTTTTTCACTATAGATCGAATGGAACCTAGTAGTGGCGCCAGGACTGGCCCAGCCACCACCCGATGTGAACGAGAACGGGAACAAACCGCCCAGTCCGAGCCAGATCAAGTCTCGCATCTACTGCGAAGTGCCGCACATAGAGCAGGCTTACCGGCGGCTCTCGCATGATGACACTTCCATGAGGCCCAAGTTCTATGCATTGACTAGCGCTGAAATCAATAATCAGGTAAGGATTATTTTCTTCTTCATTTTTGACCCCCATGCATGCGGTTATAATAACGTGTGCTTCTGTCTACCATAACTCCTGACAGGATAAATCGATTTAAATTATTTTTGTTAGATTTCATTTGTTGAAGCTTTGATCAAGAGTGTTCTTAGCTAGAGTGTGCGCGATACGCTGAGCAGTAGCATAAAATTGGTGTGCGCGGGCAGGAGAGAGTGGCAAGTGCAGCGTGCGGGCTGGCAGCGCGCTTTACAGCTCTCATTAACACTATTATTATATTATTTAGTGTTGGGAATTTTTCTATTTTTTTATTTAGGCTTGTTCCTGAATAAAAAGTAGCTTACACTTACGATTGTTCTTTTAAGGGTCATATTGATTAAATATAAAATAGGTACCGTAGGACCGTAGGTTATGTTAATATATACTTTTCGTTAAATTGTTACTAATAGTTTTTGCGTGCAAATAAGCGGCAGTAATAATATCCCAAAAAGACTATAACTTTCCCTTTAATTTTTATGTTGTTTTTAAAAAAATTAATGATTTTAAAATTTCACAGGAAAATCCAAAATTCGATGGCTTAGCGTGCAACTTCGTTCTGGGAACACCACACAAGCTAAAATACCCGTTGCTTTTGGACGCACTGCTGGCGTTATTGAACTCTGCGTGCATCTGCGACAATACGCAGAATCAAACCTCGCCAACCGCGCTTGCCGCAGCGCACTACTGCTTCCAGACATCTTGGAGGTAATATCCCCAGAATTAGCAGGTTCTTATTTCTTAGTTACATTAAATATCACTAGATTAAGGTGAGATTTTTAGAGTTATTGATATTAGAAATGGTAGACGTTCACGTTTTGTATATTGACTATTATTGTTTAATCCGCATTAATTGGTGGTCAATGGCCATTAGGATGCCAAATTCATTATGTGTAGATCAAAGATAGCTACCTATTTCAGCTCCATTGAATATACATACCGTATGATCCCTAGTACCTACCTATAGACTATGGTGACGGAAAACAAGGTTACTTAAATAAAAGCTTCGTCTTCCCTTCGTGTCAAGAAATACAGTAAAGACACCATCAACACCATTTCCATTTGTAAAATTATTATGGTCTCTATTCTTTATATATACAAAGACTAATCGCTGATAGTTAGGTTATCGAAATTCGAAATGAGGATATAATTTCGGATTGACTAGAATAAAGTCTTGTCTATAGGCTAGTGATAAGCATGCCGCCTGCGACTCCTCACATGGACAAATTGGCGGCTGGTACAAGCGCAACTCTACCTTCCCCATTGCCGCTCCACGCTGTTGTATGGGCGCCGCGAGCTGACAACAAGAAAGTGTTCAATCCGTGGCTGAAGGATGCACTCGTCAAGCAAGGGATGTATACCCAGGTATGTGCTGTAGCAGGCACTATAGACAGAGACTGGCCGATAGCGTAGGTGGTAGTAACCCTGGCTTCTAAGCCAGAGATAGGTTGTTGGTTTATTTCTCATGGGACAAACATTTGTGTTTTGATTAATGATTTTTCTGTGTCAGTATTATATTGTATTCTATGTATATATTTACAAACAAAAGTATCTAAGTATTCTATCAGTTATCTGGTTCCCATAGTACAAGCTTTGCTTTTTGGGGCTAGATGGCGCTGTGTGTGTAAAATTTCTACAATATTTAGTTTTAAATTATTTTATTATAGGTGCGAAGCTATTAGCATGCACGTGGGTCCCCTCCAACATAAGGGGCGCTACATGCTTTGGAGGGCGAGACCTAGATGTTCAATAAATACTGCTAAATTGAATGTGCCGACTGGCCTAATTTGTAGCGCATCAAAAGACATAAAACCACACACATTACATGGACATGACATTACTTGTCGAGGTAGATTAAGTCAAGCATTAGTGACGGATTAATACGGGTTCAAATAACATTCGTAATTTTTTTTTCCTTCATATCAAAAAGATACGCAACAGAAAGAGGGTTAACTTGTAGTTGAGTCCAGTTTTAGTCTGATAACGCTGTTAGAACTAAATTGCACTTTGTTGTGTTGTAGCATAGGTCGTTATTTATATAAATGTCTGCAGAGTGAGTGAGTGATGTGAGTGATGTCTTTATGTATTTAGTATTATCTATTCTGAGACAGCAGCTACATTAGGTGGTAAGGCTGCAGACAAATGACAACGTAGTTGCAGGCACGATCTCTGTACAACTCCGCATACATTGCGTCAGATAAAACTCTCAAAGCCTTTTGAGATGATCACTCTAAATGCCATTGATAGCGGCTTGGAAAAAATGGGTGGTTGCCAGAATTAGGGCAAAAAGAGCAGATATCTAGCTAGACTGCTAGACTGCTGCTAGCTGCATTTTATGAAATATGTCACTTAGAAATCTTAGGCACCAGCAAGTTGAAATAATTCCATGAATTAACGTTCGTATGTGATACAGTATGCTGAGAACTTGCTGACCGGTGTGAGCGAATCGTGCGACAACATTAAATACACGGCGTGGCTCGCCTCCGAAACTATCAAACACTTGAAGCAGAATATTACGGGTAAGTTCAAACCAAACCAATGTAACTTTTAAAGGGTGGGACCACTGTTATTTCTGTTGCAATTTCAACTCTTGGTTAATGGCCTTTGTGGAAAGGTTACCACAGTTTTTCCAATGTCACGTGGAATGATAGAACATCAAAGGAAGATTTTTATTATTTTGACTAGACTGTAAGAATGGGCCATAAATTCTCATATGCTCAGTAATTTCACTAGCTACAGTGTCCTTCAAACTGGAACACTGATGTGTACTACTGTGATGCGTACTACTGCTTGGCGGCGGAATAGCTGGCAAAGCGGTGATACCTACCTAGACGAAGTTTGAGAACAGTCCTACCACCCAGTAAAACATTGGACTTTAAATATTGTAAGCGCTGCGGCTCGCGTTATCACGCCGGTGCTATAGATACTTGCCAAGTGTAGACGGTACTTGTCAGTGGAATAAACGTCAATAACATGTAAAACTGAACTGAATTTTATTGAAATAATTATGTGGCTGCTACAGCTACATGAACTTCCTTTCACTCGCCTGTATCATTTATGCTTGGCCTTACCCTTCCCATCAATTTTTTCTTATCTTCCATATATTAACATATTGTTTTGTTCTAACAGATGATCTTCCATTACTTGCTAAGTGTAGACGGTAGTTTTCAGTGGAATAAACGTTATTAACACGTAAAAATTAAACTGAATTTTATTGAAATAATTATGTGGCTACCACAGCTACATGAAGTTCCTTTCACTGGCCTGTAAAATCTATCGTTGGCCTTCCCTTTCGCCATTAATCTTTTTTATCTTCCATATTGTTCTAACAGATGGTCTTCCATCTCTGCTGGACGTGATATCATGCGATTGTGCGCTTGTCCGGCTGAGGGTGTGTCTTGCTGATAGCGCCGCGCCTACTGATGCTCAGCAGTTCATGCCTGACTTGTTGGACCTTATGGAGACTGTTCTAGAATGCTGCCGGTTAGTCTATTTTAGTGTTAGATTTATACTAATTATGAAAAAAAATCCCTTGCAATACTTCCGCATAGTTGAATAATATCTGCTGAGTATATAATCGATGATTTTGTATGATTGTTTTTTTATACTATGCCTCGCCAGGATTATGCTTCTCTGCACCTTTATACACTCGTCTGATGTTTTAATAAATAAATAAGACGCTGTGAAGTACGATAAAAGCTTGTAAAAAGATCAAAGCCCTTGAATTTTTATAATAAAAAGGATTCGACCGTAAAGTTAAAATTAAAAATAATTTAACATCAAAGGATGAGAGAATCCTTGGTTCCTGAAATCAGTGTTCTCACTAGCTTGGAAGTATAGATAGATAGACAGATAAAACTCTTTATTAAAACACCATATTACAGGAACAACTGACAAGCAAAAACTTAAAAATGAAGTGACACAATGGGCGGTCTATGGACTCTTTATGGACTCGTTAAAATGTATAAAACCCTTTTATGTATATTTTTGAAAAACAAAAATCCCGATTCCAGAGTATGCGCGGGCGCGGAACTAGAAGCCCTGATGGAGGTGCCTAACACCCGCAACGAGTTGTTTGTATGGTCGGCGCGCATGCGCGTGTGCAGCACGTGCGGCCCGCTCGGGAACGCGGCGGGGAGCACCCCCCCGCCCGCCATAGGCGCGTGGCTCCGTGCGCACTTGCCGGCTCCAGTCACCGCCGCGCTCGACCGACTCGCTACCCCTCCGCCGCTAGCCTGCATCAGCCTGGTGAGAAACTGACTATATGTAGAAGTAACTCTAGTGTAGTAACTGCGGGTAGTATGTCAGTGCCCGCTACTACTAAATCTGGTGATCAATATAAGCTCGTTATAAGCCCACGAAAGTCGTGAAACTTGGCTGTATATGGTTTCGCAGCGTTCCCCAATCGACGTCGGTTTTGTACCGCGTCTCAGATTTTGCGAAATGTGGCTTCTAGAAGGACAAGTTTTCATGCGAGTTCATGGTGTGAATTGCGGAAAACTGAAATCAAATTAAACGTTTTTTGCTTTACCAATGCCACTCCGTATAGTTTTCCGTAATCTTGCTCTATACAGAACAAAATATCCCGTAAAATAGCCCGAGTTAGGACGGTCACGTTCTATGGAATAAGGTTAAGGCTATAATATTAAGGTTATAATATTTTAAAATCGATGGCAGTGAGTAGGTATCTCATTGCTATTAAGAACCGACCTAAACTAAATGTGATCTTATTACGTCATACATAAATGCGGTTCTACAGTCAACAACCACATTACATTGCTGCAGTTAATATTGCCTAATTTGCATAGAACCGCACAGTGGATGCTATAGGATAAGCTATAACAATTTTATTTTCATGCTCCTACCTAAACGAAGCTGAACCTTGTGAGTATTAAGCTTCTCAAAGCGTATTCTCTTGCTCTTCTCATCTTTAGAGCAAACAGTCTTCTATCTGTGTGTGGTGCTATTATTTCTTAACTTCCTTACAAAAATTTCAACACATTATAGAATTTGTAACGGCACTTTATTACATTTATATGCAATCTTCAAATAGCTGTGAGACTAAAAAATTTATATTTTTTATGTACCTCTTTTTTCTTCGAGATTCTTTTTTTTGCCATGTAAAGCCGCATGTAGGCTAGCTATCGAAACTAATTTCGATAGTTTAAATAATCTAATTAAGTGTGTGTGATTAATTTTTAAATTTCCTTCCTAGATCGTATTCATATGAAAGTCGTACAAATAAACTGACATCGTTTGTATTGGAATATTACTGTTTTGAATCTCAATTTTTTTAAGTAAAACTTTCTTACGCACGCTTTACTTGAGGAGTAGACTGGTGAATGCGTGACGAGATCGTTACGGAAATTGATCCGTCGAGGCGAACGGAAGTTGAGAGGGAGATATAAGTTGGTAAAGATAGAAATTGAGAGTGTTACGTTCACGTTTACGTCAGTCGTGTGGTCTACAGCACACTCGTTTATTTTTTCTTATTCTAAATTATGATCTTATTAACAAATAATTAAATGAGTCAACTTATACTAAGTTCAACACAAATTTTAAATATTGTGTAAGTCAGTTAATTTTGTTTACCGCAGGCGTTCTACGCTGCCCACATCATACCGTCGGAGAGCGCGGTCCTCAGCCTGGTGTCGTCTCACTGCGAGCTGATCAGCGCGCACCAGAAGTATTCCATCGGAATGTCGCTGATGATGCTGGCCTACTCCGCCGCCAAGCTCCTGGAGATCGGAGCCTCGCGGCTGGTTGATAACGCGCCGCTTATGAAGAAGACTATTGATCTGGTTGTGCCCGCTTTGGTGAGTTGATGTGGTTATTTGGAAAGTGCTATCTTTGGAACATTAGGACAGTCGCTTGATGTGCTTATAAGCCATAGACTGTAACACCTCTCCACTCATTAATTGGAGATGTTGTATGTTTTAAATTTTTATAAAAATGTGTTGAGAATAGTTACAACTACTTCTATGTTCTCCGTACTAAAAATGTATGTTAGTTTTTTAACGATTACAAGAAAGGATGTTGGTGTGTTAGATATTGTATTGACAGCCTCTGTAATGTAGTGGTTGAGCAGGTCGGCTCATAACGCGAGTGGGTTCGATTCCCGCGACAGGCCAAGTATTTGTGCACAGAATAAAAAGAGTAATACTTGTTCTGTGTCTGGGTGTTGTGGGACCATGGTCCTCATAGTTCCTGGGTCTCTAGATACAGGGGGATCCTAGTTAGGGTCTAGGATATCGATGTATGTGATCGTTGGGCGTTTATTGGTGTCGATTCTGTGTCGCATTCTCTAAAAATAAAGTAAACTTAAAGTGTAGCGGTACACTTCTGATAAAAGGGAAATAAAAAAGATGGAAATATGTTAATTTAGTTTAGCTATAGAGTATGCGACACATAATCGATACCATTATCATTATTCTCAAAAAGACATTTTAATTTAGTTTACCTTTAGCGAATTCTTTGTCTCTATGTATAAAGATGCACAGCGTGTATCCCACACTAACAGCGATATAATCTTCCATAGACCGACGGCCGCCTAGAGTTCATAGCCGAGCCCCTCGGGGGCACCCTCAACGTGTTGGTCCCGCAAGTGAACCGAGCGGAGCAGCTGATCCACGAGCACATCATCCGGACAACCTATCCCGTGCTCGTGGACCACCTACAGCCTTCCACTGAGAAGACCTTGCGGCATATGGTATGTGATTTCTACTCTCACTAATGCTTTGTACTCTTTTAACAGATATGTTCAGTATGTAACAGCAATAAAAAATAATAATATGTGTAGACATCTCACACAACGCCATCTAGCCCCAAACTAAACAAAACTTGTATTATGGGAACTAGATAACTGATACAATACTCTTTTACTTTTTGTTTGTAAATACATACATAGAATACAGTAGTAACATCCAGACACAGAACAAACACCTATGTTCATCAAACAAATGTTTATCCTGGGTGGGAATCGAACCCACAACCCAGAAGGCAGGGTTACTACCAACTGAGCTATCGGGCCAGTCAATGCCGATGAAAAGAGCATTTTCTCTCAGAGGAAACAAAGCCGAAGGCAATACTGATATGTCACCATGGCAATGCGTAAAACTTTTATAGTATCAATGCAAAAATAAAAACGTTTGTCTTCACATAGAAAGCCAGCTGTCGTACACTAAATACTATTGGAAATGTTTCGATTTGAAATATACACTCCATTTCTTTCTTCATTCAAAACGAAAGAGACGGAGAGTGTAGATTTCGAATCGGAATGTCCGATGGATTGCAGGCTGCTTATATTTCTCTCTGTATACAGTGTTTATCTACTTACACCAACCATCAACTTTCTGCATGTTTCTATTTCTCCCTTTAGGTAAAGTACTGGGAGAAGATACTTGACCGTCCTCCCGGCAAGATGGCGTACGAAAGCGTGTTCACTGACAACTCGGAGTACACGCTCGGATCCATACTGCTGTCAATAACGAATGCCCGTCCTGGGTATGCAGAGAGAGTTATTAAGTAAGTTATTTTTTTGAATATTTGACCTTTCTTATTAAATGTTTACTAGCCACTTTATGCTATAGTTGTTTAGTACGAGCTGTCATGTCAATGTTATCGAATCTGTTGTTCAAACAACATTTAATATAGTATATTGTAGTAGGTATTACAATGCGCGGCCTTATCACTAAAAACGATCATGCAGGCAACCTTTCGATGAACAGTATTAGATTATAGTAGTAGACAGTGGTGTACAATGTGGTCACAAAAAAAACGGAAATTAATCCAAAAACAATGTTTTTCAGTCATTTGAAGCCATACTAATCAAATTAGGTTTAGTTTAAGTTATCAAACAAAATCATAAAATTTATAGATACAGGGAATTTACAGTCTTATATTTCAGTAAATAAAGTTAAAAGTCATTAGGTTTTCAGATACTATTTTGTCCAGATTTGTAGTGGACATATCTTGTACCAATCAGGTTGTTCGTGAAGATATTCCTATCGTGCGAGGTGGGCGAGCAGCACAACAGCGCGCTCTGCATATCGGTTTGCAAGTTCATCGGCGTCGCCGATCAGCGCCGGCTCGCCAGTCTCATGCATCAGATATGCTTTTGGCATCCAGGTGAGACATTGTTTTATTTGCCCAAGCCTAAAGTACCCTTTCTTCTCGTATAGGCAAGTGGTTAATTCTGGTGGTAGAATTTTAAAGCACGACTAATGTGCAATCCGTGCGTTATTAAAGTTACGCGAATACTCTTCGTGTAGTTATAGAAAAAAATGCGTGTCTGAAACAGTAGTATTCCATAAAATTAAACTTGTAAGAATCATACAATCATGTCTCTTTCAGCAAAAATAACAATCTAATATGTCCGATTATAGCTAGCACGGAATAAGAAAAACGAGCACGTTTTGGTGTTCTGTGACTGTGTATTTAGACCCTACTTTACCTAGAAGCCAGTCAGAACCGAGTCACGTAACGTTTTTCTACAATTTACTCCTAACTTGGTTTTTCGCAATTAGGACGAATAGCGGCACCTTTTTGCGTGAGATGGCAACATTAGTCCAGCCACCCGATGACCATTTACCCCCTGTTCTAGCAGCGGCATCCGGCACGAGCAACGGTTCCCCGACGGAGACCGAGCTGCCAACACCGACGTCGGCGCCTCCCGAGCCCGTCGGAGGCAACCCCGCCTCAGTGGCGTTGAGGAATGCGCTGAGGAGCGTGTTCCGATCGGAAGCGGAGAGGCAGAGTGAAGCCGCCGCGCAGCAGCAGAGAAACGACGCGGATCTACCAGTGTTCGATGCTCCGTGAGTCATGTTATATGATATATTTATAAAGGAATACAGTAGGTAAATATTTAAACACGGTACGTAAATTACAAACATAAGATACTTAAGAACTTTAGCATAGCTAGGTTACACTGTGTTAAGATTGCTTTGTTTCCAAAAAAAAAAGTAACAGTGTTATAATTGAGTATTAATGAAAATGGACTAACATCAACATGATTAAACAATCATTCATCTACAAATTATTCATAGAAAGTATGGGGCGATCACGCAGCTTTGATTGCAACGCAAATAGAGAAATGTCGCTAATAAAAAAAAAATTGTAACATTGTAAATAAACTGCGTATTGCAATTGTAAAATCCATACGAATCTGATTTATCTTAGACAGGTAGAAATAAAAAAGAAGAGAAAGAGAAAGACGTAAGGCTAGAATACCTGCATCTGTGGCTTTGAGCCGTGTGGTCTCGGTGTAACATCCGCCGCGGCGTTGCGTTAATCCGTGATTTATGCAGCAGTTTCGATACCTTGCGTTTGTTCAGAGACAAAGTCTTTCTTCGAGGTCGATTAATAGGACAATGTCCTAGTTCCTGTGTCACGGGTCTTGAGCCTAGTATGGGAAATAGGTGTTCCACTCCTTTATGATTTTCTAAACTATTTTTATGCCAATAAATTTTCATTTCATCATGCAGAAACAAAAGAGCCATACTAGTGCTCTTTTATTGACCGTGAGTAATGTGCAGTATCCAAGAGAACATAACCTGGGGTTGGGCCTGATTGTTTATAGATCCTAGGATAACAATTCTACAAATTGGTGATAAAATCTCTTAAGTTGAGTAATTTTTACAGGTCTCCAGCACCAAGGGCATCAGAAACTGGACAACAATCTGGTGCATCAGGTTTGTGAATACAATGAATCAGTTGACCAAAATGCACATTAATCATCATCACCCAACCAAGTTAATATAAATCATTACAGTTTGCATAATAACGTTATTTCTATCCAGGCATTATGTGACCAATTCATTATTGCAATAACGTCATTCGGTCAACCTAGACATTTAAATAAAGGCTTATGTCATTTTGCAATTAAGACGTGTTGCCTATATTTTGAATATACAGACGTTATACACCCCAGACTATATGACACTAACCCGCCGCAAGACGTCAAAAAATAAACAATATTAATAACTTCTAACATTTAAATCGATTTTACTGAATTCTGCCATTTTTATGATATTTCTTTGTTCGACAGAGATAAGCTGGTCTGAGGGTGGTAAGGAGAACTCAGCCGCTAGTGGCGGCAGCGGCGGAAACGGTGCCATTGTCGAGGCGCCCTTGACTTTGTCAGACTCGTCGAACGAACATGCAGCTTTGCTGAATCTACTTTGCAAACACATCGTCATTCATTGGTATGTATAATTATATCTCTGGATTCACTGTCTAGCTAAGATGCACTTGAATATGTGAAAATACCCCTGGGTCTATTCTATAGTAATCCCACGGATTTTTTTGTAGTTTTAGAGAGCAATTTTTCGTATTGGTATAAAAATGTTACAAATATTCACCATTCAATTCATAAACATTCATTCAGTTAATAAACGGTATATTTTACTATGTTAATCATTTGTAATACTACCGAAATTAAGTAATGCAACAATTATTACACCCTATGTGGCTTTAAACAAAGTTAAAAACAGAGTCCGCAACTGCAATCTTGTTAGAAAATTACGTTGGCATTGTGTGATTGTAGTAGCATTTTTAGCTGAAAAGTCTAAAGTATGTCGTTTTATTTCCAGTCCGTTCGAAGTGAGCGAGCGCATGATATCGACTTTGATCGGCATATGCGGTGATAACCCGCCATCGCCATTGATCCTGCGTGAGATGTGTCGCCTGGCGGACGCGCATTCTGGACTGGATCATAAACAGCTATTCCCGGCTTCTATCAACTGGCTTTCTGTTTGGTGAGTATATTATACTTAGATACTGATGTCGATTCTATTGCACAAAAATCCTTAGCTTATTTTGACAGTCCTAAAACTCGCGGTTTTTGTTGTTTCCATTCATGTAAAACGATTGACTAAAACGAATGACGTTTTTAGAACTATCCGATTCGTTTTAGTTTTATATTTTACACAACAGAACCGATACCGGCTAGTCTAACGTCTGGCATACTTATATTTATCATGTTAAGGAATGACATGACGAGCTAGTCATTCGCCTGATGTTAAACGACTTGTAGCTGAATGATAAAAAAAATTGGTGTGGTCACTTCAACTGTTTTCTAATGTAAGAAAGGTTGGGCAGAAGCAGAGCACGGGTGTTTGAAATATCTGTCGCTTCTTTACATGCATGGTTTTACGACTAAATAATCATACATATTATCTTTGCATAGTTTTTTACTTGACTATACTGAGCCACGTGCTACTCTTGCATTTTTGAAGTAAAACTTCTTTACGCATGCTTGACTTACAGAGTGCTAATTGATCGGGCGAGGCGAACGGAAGTTGAGTGGGAGATATAAGTTAGAATAAGTGAAGATAGAAAGAGAGAGAGAGAATTACGTTTCGTATAGAAGTTTTATTTCAGTCGTGTGGTCTAAAGCACACTCTTGTTTTGTTATGGGTTAATACTTGATATGTCATGTTAAAATTGTTGTTTCCAACAGCGTGGACAACCTCAGCAGTCCTGAAGTGCTGGAGAAGTTAGACGAGGGTCAAGTGGACGGCAACTTGGCGCCACTCATCGAATCGGCGTGCGTCCTTCTGTCGTATCTAGCCGACTCCCTGCACTCGATCAACACGTCACAACCTCATAGTAAGTTATTCATTAGATGCGATTCTCAATTTTACAAGAAAATGATGAATTTAAATTAGCTTTTGTTCCTCGGAACCTCTTAAATTGTCATTATTAGGTGAAGGAAAACCTGAGAAAATCGGCGTGTCCATTGTTAATTTTTTTGTGGTTAAGCTGTACTCGTATGTTTCTTGCCGAGCTACCAAGTCGCCACTTGAGTAACGTAGTAGTTTATGACCTACATTCTCTCCATCCTTATCCTTACTTCCTTACTTATATCATAAATGCGATTGTTTTTTCTCTTTCACGCAAACACTACTAAATGGATTTTAATGAAACTTAGAATGCAAATAGTTTATGTGCTGTATTAATACATAGGATCCGCGGGTGAAACCGCAGGGCGCAACTGGTCTGAGGTAAATCAGGAAAGGCTCGTTCTTAGTATCATGATGATACCTCAGAATATTTAACCAGTTCGTTTTTTTCCGTGCAGCATGGCGTTCAGTGAGTCCGACTTGGGAGTCCCCGTCCGATCTCGGCTTCGATTTAGAATACACCGACGAACAACAAGATGATGATGACACGAGTGCGGATGATTCAGTAAGTACAGTTTCAACACAAACACTACACAACAACATAAAAAACAAACACAACATAAACTCTAACGTCCGTGTCTACTGAAGTTTGACATCTCCTAAGTTCCAGTTATATCTCTACCATCCGGGACTGCCACATATTGTACGCTCATTGGTTGAAACAGCCTATGATCTACAGCAACCAATGAACGTTCAGTATTTGGTCTGCCAATTTGACACGAATCTAACAAACGCATACGAGAACCCCGGGCAAAGTGTTGCTTAGTTACATTCTATTTTAATAGACTTAAGTACAGATGGGTATTTCTCAATGTACCATCAAGAGAATAATTTGTTTTTATGACTGTGAAGTTAATATCCGTCTACTTTCTAATAAACACTGCTTAACAGTGGAATATCTATCCAGTATTTTCTCTTCATTTAACTTAACAATTTTGATGGAGAGAAACATAACACAAAATAACTATTCTTCCGCTATACGATGTTAATACTTTTTTGTATCTTTATTACTATTTTCCATAGGACGAAGATACAATGCTTCAATACAAACTGTGCACGTTTACCGTGACCCAGCGCGAGTTCATGAACCAGCATTGGTACCACTGCCACACTTGCAAGATGGTGGACGGCGTCGGCGTCTGCACAGTCTGCGCCAGGGTGTGCCACCGGGGGCATGACGTGTCGTACGCCAAGTTCGGGAACTTCTTCTGCGACTGTGGCGCTAAACCCGACTCTAGGTGAGTTTTTATGCCGGCATTCGTTTTTCTGATACAATAACGGTCGTCGAGGTATGGAATGTTTTAACGGGCTCATGCTTTTGGTCTCTACCGACTGAGACTAGACTGCGCTAGCATACGCGAAGTTTGGCAACTTCTACTATGTCCTAGATCATTCATTGTGAATGTAAGGAAATTTTGACGATATTTTCTCACGTGAAAAAGAACTAGCTTCGAAAGAGGTGGTTCGTATATTCAAGTGTGCAAGATGCTAACAGGCATCAATGGTATATATACAGGCTAATAGGAGTGACGAAAGATTTTGAAATGCTCTTCCGTAATGTGGGTATACATTTACTATTTACGAAAAAAACCTTTATTTCGGTAATAAACTTGAGTTCAACGGAGATTAAAGCCATTTTCATAATATTTTTTAAATACGGCGCGAAAACAGCTCGCAGGTGTCATGGCGTCGGATTGACATCACGCCTAGGTAAACATGCCATTGTGTTGAAGAAAGTAAACAAATTATTTAACTAATTCGTGTGAATACCAAAGTTTATTAGCGTTGTGCAGCACTGCAGTGTAAAACCACATCAATAAGAATGCCCAACAAAGGTTGTACATGTTCCAAACAAGAATAATATATAATATAAGTAATATAATATCATATATAATAATATTTCTTTATGCTCTGAGCAAATCTTGCGCTTTACTGTACAAACTGTTTGAACAGAACAAAATGTTTCCTTCTCAGTTTTCTCTCTCTTACCAGCGATGCAAGTACCGTTCCTGTCGATCTTTTTGATTTTCGATTGCGCTGCAAGAGCTTTTATGGAGTTTTCGAAACAACACGATAAGAAACGTTTCACCATCGTTATACTTTTCTCCCACACTCATGTTTATAATACAGCACTTAACGAATAAAATGCCACCAATTTTATGCACTAACACTGAAAATAACACAAGTTTTGGAAAATAATATAATGCGGTGACGTGATCTTTTACGTTTTCCCGCCAAAACTCCAAGGCAAGTTTATTTTTAAAATAACCTATGAAAGTAAAATAAAATAAACTCACATGAGCTAATTATTGTTTATATCTAAGTTCGTTGTATATAGGTTAAAGATAGGTGAATACAAAATTTTATTCACAAGAAAATTTTTACGTTTCTAAACTCAGACGAGCAAAATTCCTTATTGGTTGCGAGGAAATCGCCCATTATTAATACATAAATCCCAGGCAAATTTGAGCTATTTGCCTTAGTAAAGCTTGGTCCCATTGTTACAGTAGAGTGGAGTGGATAAAAATCGAGTGAAAGAATACAAAATCACTAAATCAATACAAATGCGTATATTCACAACAGCAAATATCTAAGCGCGACGTCATGCGCTGTGATTGGTGTTTCAGCCAAAATGGCCGATTGTAGTATTTTAATGTTTTATTTTATTGAAAATCTAAGTAATCTTAATTTTTTAGTAAATCTAAACCAGTATTTTAAATTTACTTAATATATATTTTAACCTAAAAACATTAAATTGACCATATTTTGATACTGTCGTCATGCCTATTGATTTTTTTTTAAACTTTCGCGACTTGTACTCATACTCAGTCCACTCGTGACCACGGCTAATGTAACTTGGTTGAAACGTCGAGGTTAGTCATTATTTTGACTAACCTCGACGTTTTGATAATTTTTGTGCGCGAATAGACCCGTTACAATATAATTGAAAAATGCTTTTTATATTATTGACCAGTAATTTTTCGTGTCAATTTACGACTATTCTGTATAATTTTCTATAGTTTTAAATCCTTTTAAAGTAGTAACTCGATTCTGCTAAAATGAGTGATCTTTTATTACAGCTGCCAAGCGCTGGTAAAGCGGTCGGTGACATTAGGCGGAGCGCGCGGCACTGGATCGGAGGAAACCCCGCCCGCTCCGTCGCTGCGTCGCCGCCCCTCCAGCCCCACTCCTCCCACTTTGTTGGCTCCGCCAAGACGACCCGTTCTCGCTACCAACATACAAGGTGACTATTTAAAATGACTCGATCAGTAGTCTAGTGGAGATGGTAATCGTTTTCTCTCTTGCTCGCACTCATGGACTTGTTAATTGGCGCGTGCAGGATGGCAGGCGAAGCCGATTCCCAGAACGGTTACGCGGTAGGGGTGCTGGTCAGTACGAACCGTTACACTATGCTGACTTTAAACTAGTAATAATTATATTTGGTTCAGCACACTAATTCGATTTGCAATAAACTAGTTAACCCACTTCACGAATCACATTTACAAACTACGATGAGGGATTTATTGCCGTAAAACTTTGCGAGTGCAGTAGTTTCGCATTTGTTGTACACTTGTTTTCGATTAACTTAAATGTTTAGGGAGCTAAGCATTCTTAAAACAAGTTAAATTTTCTAATGCTCTGAGGTCCGTATTACGGAACGATGCTCAGTCGTCGATTCACGCTCAAGTTGAGATTTCATTCATTGTTTGATCATTTTGTAAATGAAATCTCTTCTTGAGAAAAGATTAACGACTTAGCGTAGTTATGTAATACGGGCCTGAGTAAACTAGGTTAGCCTCCTGTCCCACGTCGGTAATTGTCCAATTACGAGGTACAATAAAACTAATCAGTTTTCTGTTGCGAAAGTGGTATTTATTCGACGCTTCTCACAAGTTCTTCGCCATCCCATCAATACGATTATACTTTTTCAATTCCATGTCCCATGTATAAACCTTTCTTCCCCAGGATGTCGCCAATGGCTGACCTCGTTCCCCGAATGGGCAGCATGCATGGAGCGCGTGCGTCGGTTGTTGGACGCCCTGAGCACGCCCGTGCGCGCGGCGTGCGAGCGCAACGCGCCGACCGGCGCGCACGGCAGGGCGCAGCGGGCGCTCGCGCAGCTGCACCTGGGGGAGAAGAAGTTTACGCACACGGATAACTTGATGCTGGCTACTTTAGGTGAGGATTTGAGAGTTGATAGATTTGATGAATTTTAAAATTGCGTAAAAGGCTTGTTAGGAAATCAAGGTGGTATGTACCGACCATTGGGTAGATTTGTGGCTGCAGGTCAGTAGGATCATCAAAATGTTTGTGAATAAAATGTTGATTACGAAAAATTTCTATAAATCAGACTTGAACCATAAAAAAAAAAATCATGGATTAAGTAACTTATTTTATATGCTATATCCCAAATAATATATGAAAGTCCCATGTCTGTTTTTATTTTGGAGTATTCACGCAAATTATATATTGCCGATATCATCATAGAATACTTTTGATCTCGGAAAATTAGGAATTTCTTTGAGAAGATGGGTAAATTGTTAGTGAAACTGCGAATCGCACCTAGTTTCAAATGTTTATTTCGTCCTGGCCAGGGTCTCAAGAAGGTGCGTTCGAGAACGTTCGCATGTCGTACACCGGCGAGAACGGCCAGACCATCCGTCAGCTGATGTCCGCGCACAAGTTGCGTCGCGTCGCTATGTGCTGCCTCGCCTCGCCGCAGGGCCGCCGGCAACATCTGGCCGTGTCGCATGAGAAAGGTTTGTACTTTGTCGGTTATATCCAATCAACTTTTACAGAAAATACTTATAAAAACATTGTGATTTTTCTTGATTTGAACAAATTTAAAATTTTCGTCATTTATTTAAAAAATTTAACCTCATCGGTTTCAATCTGTAAACGAAACTGAAATTTCATGAAATTGTGGTCGCAACATATAGACATCTAACCTTTTATTTGCTTTTACTCCAGTGTTAGCTATTAAATAAATCACAGTATGGTGAACTTTTTTTTTTACTTTGTAGTACGATCAATTTACCCTTCTATTGTGTACATATGGATTTCAAAAGTAACCAGCTTCAGTCAGAGACAGGACAGCAGAGACGATGTTCTGTAATGTGGAGTTAGTGTTTATATATTGTAATAATTTGATTTAACAAATACTTCTTTCTTTTCTTTATAATAGTATAGTACATAATAAAGTCCAATGGACTCCACATACATAGATCCTGGACCCTACGATCCCCTGTATCTAGGGACCCAGGAACTACGCGGAACATGATCCCACAACACCCAGACTCAGAAAAAGTTTCGAACCCGCTGCTTCCGGATTATAAGCCGACCTGCTCAACCACGACACCACAAAGGCTGTCACATTATAACGATTATTGCAACGTTTTGTCCCTAGGCAAAATCACGGTGCTTCAGCTATCAGCACTACTAAAACAAGCAGACTCTTCGAAACACAAGTTGACATTGACTCGCCTGTCATCCGCTCCCATTCCCTTCACGGTGCTAAGCCTGAGTGGAAACCCTTGGAATGAAGACTTGCTGGCCGTCTGTGGACTCAAGGAATGTCATGTACTCACCTTCAACAGTGGAGGTATGTATTATAAAGGCAAGATAATGAAGTTTATGTTTTAACAGGACCCGCTTCCTGCTTGCAAAATTGTGTAAAAGACGTGAAAATTTGTGGAATCGCATTCACATACAGTTTGATTTTTTGAATTTTTTTGAATCTGGTTTGGATAGACAATCGCATCTATGACGATGCGTATTGAGACAAATCGTCCAGATGATGATAACCGTAGTATAATAAAATTTTCCTATCTAAATCTCTCAAAAACTCAGCTGTATTTTTTGTGCTTTGTATCTGTAGCTTGCATTTACGGATTGGCAAGCCAGTTCCCATTGTCATCTCGTAAGTTTATTTTCATGCATATTTATTGTGAGATATAGTTTATCAAAATTTATAAAGAAACATAATTTATATATTGTATTGGTCAATATCGCTATATATATGTCTAACAATAAAAAATTATAAGTGCCGTTTTCATGTGCCTCAGTGTCTGTACCGCCAATGCAAATACTTCCGTGCCAAAGTTATCCTGACGGCTCATTTTTCTTCGTTTAACTTGAACACATCTCTCCAGGTGCAGTGGCAGACCATCTAGTCTTAAGCACTGGCCTAGAAGCTAACAACTACGTGATCAAGGCGATATGGTTACCGGGCTCACAGACTCAGCTGGCCCTCGTCACAGCAGACTTCGTGAAGATTTTTGACTTGAGCAAAGACTTGAGCAACCCCATGCATCATTTCCTGGTGCCTAGCGGGAAGGTGGGACATTACAATTTTTTTTTCTAGTTTCAATCACAATCTTCATACCGTACCATAAACAATTAGTTTGCAACTATTTTTTTCGGATTGATCTATAACTACATAGATAATGATCTATGTAGTATAGTATTTAGTTCATACCAAATTTCTTCATAAAGTATTAAAAAGAATTTTAAGGTGTTTTAGTTTCTTACCAGATTTTGTCAAATTTTCATAACGTGGTTATGCATTTCTGCATTACTGGGTAACATTTTCTTGTGACATCACAAGTCTACTATTCCCTAATCTGTTTACCTTTTGACTTTGTAATATATATATGAAATACTTTGTAATAAAGTTGAGAGAGATAGATTTTGTAATATAGATGAGATACCACCTATCCATGTAAAACGTCGCATTTGATTTTAAGATAAAGACATTTTTTGTGCAAAGAAACTTCTATCCACTTGCAGCGACATTGTTTGATTACATCACATATTCATATGCCTATGTTCAAAAATTGACGTCATATACAGGTTCGTGACGTTACGTTCGTGAACCAAGACAACGTGATGCACATGCTGTGCATGAGCTCAGCTGGACACATCTACTGGCAACCGATGAGCGACGAGTCGCGCGCTACTCTCGGCACCTTCTACGTCACCAACACTCTGGAGGTGTTGCATCCAGAGATACAGGTATGTATTAGTGTTGAATGTATCGGAATGTAATAGTAGAATTAGAATGTCGTGACAATTTCAGGGTGTGGGTAATTGCATGCTTGCGTAATGCATAAATTTTTGGGTATATACGGTGGCCATCCATCGTGTCGATCAGTATGAAACGATATCGAGTCTATGGGTCGCTCACACACGAAACGATTGGTCGTTGCGAATGATCATTTACTTGTTTGAAACGTAACTACAAAAACTACCATCACATACATTCATGGTTACCATGCTCAAAATTGCATGGGTTTTCGTAGTCCGCTGTCGTCTTTCAAGGAAATCGTTTACGAGAAGAGTTACGTTAACCCTTTAAATATTCCTACTTTGACTACTACCATATTCTGATGGTGATAACGTGCATAGACAATGTTTTTCTGCATATAATCTTGTTTTATTTTTTAATTATACTATTCCCGTGGCAGGACGTTGCGGGTCTTGTCGGCGGTGGTGGAGTGTCCATCTACTATTCGCATACGCTCAAGATGCTGTTCTTCTCTTATGCTCAAGGCAAGAGCTTCTTAGCTCCGCTCAACACGGTCGAAGAAAGTGTTCAAGGTAAGATTAGTTGTATCGCGTCTTTTTTTACCACAGGACAGTTCCAACGGGTCTTCAGGAATTTGTTTTTAATTAAGAATATTATACAAAAGTACTTATTAATTTTTTTACAAGAAATAAAGTTTGCTTAAGCATCCTAAAGAGCGCCATCCAAAAAGATTTTGGCGTTCTCAGTAAAATGAAAATCTATGTTGCTTGAATATCCATAGTATATGGAGGAGTTGGAATACGCTATTAGACGTCATACATAAGTTTCATCTTTTCAACCTCCTATATGTTTTTTGTAAGCATCGGAAACGCGTCCATGTGCACTCACGTCTGTATTAATATGCAGGAACAGCAATGATAACCCTATCATCATCGAACGCTGCGAAGGAAGGCGGTCGCGGAGGAAAGCAAGCTGCTCAGTCACTATGCCAGTGGGCAGAAGTGGCGGGCCATCCCGGCCTCGTCACAGCTGTCATACAAGCATCTAACAACCCCGTGGTTCTCATGCTGACGCCTACCAACATATATGTGCAGGAGATCAAGGTAAAATATATTTTAAACCCATAGAAATAAGAATCGACTTCGACTTCATGTGGGTATAGAAGCGAGTGGGAAATCCGGCCTTGACACCCGCCATCATACAGACGTCTTAATAACCCCGCTGGAAATGCTGACTTCTCACTTTGGGAATTAAGGTATTTTTTAGAAGGTGGTGTGATTTATGTTCATAAGTTTTCTATTTTTTTTTACATGCTTTCACAAGATTCGCTCTACCAAGGTCATTGCACCTTAGGCGTATTGTTGTCGCGTATCAAAACCCTTTTCATTTATATTTTTTTCATATTCCTCGCAGGTCATACCAGCCAAAGCGAAGATCACCGACATGGTGGCAGTCAGACATTGGTGCGGCGCTGGTGGCGAACAAAAAAGCACACTTATATTGCTCTGCGAAGATGGAAGCCTGAGAATGTACGCCGCCAGTCCGGAATGTACCGGATACTGGCTCTCACCGGCCATACAACCCATACACGCGCCAAGACGCAAGCCGAGACTCGTCTCCCATCATGCTAAAGGGAAATCACAACAGGTAGGAATAGTGACCTTATTTCTATGTACGGAAAGTTGCTCTCACTCTGAAAGGATGGATTCCTGGAAGTTCACGCCGCCAGTTTTGAATGAATCGGCTGCTGCTAGCTCATATGAGCCATACACGCGCCGTAAGACGAGGCTAGTCCCCCGATATAGGAAGGAAGAATTGCACAGGAATCACAACCTTATCTTTATTGAAATACAGAAGACTCTTATTACTCTGCGAGCATGGAAGCCTGGATATGTCTGCCGTTAGACCAAAGCTATTGACTCTCGCCCGCCATTTATATCACTTGTACTAAGACGTCTTTCTCTAAAACTTTTCATTAAAACAAAATCATTTATTAATACAATGTCATGCGAAGTATTAGTATAAATAGAGTTTTGTTTCGTATAGGTGGTGACGAAATCTAACGCGAGTGGAGCGCCTCAGTTCCCGATAGATTTCTTCGAGCACTGCGTCGCGATGACGGATATCGAGTTTGGAGGAAACGATCTGCTGCAAGTGTATAACACGGCGCAGATCAAACACCGGCTTAATACAACTGGTAAGGTGTAATTAGTGTTCGTTAGTGAAATTTGTCATAATACAAACAATACAAGCCTTGGCTAGCACGCTACAGCTTCGATCGCATCGTCACTTCCCATCAGGTGAGAGCGTGGTCAAATGCTAGACAAGTTTGAAGTAAAAATAAAAAAAAAATACAATTACTTTGGCATTAGAAATAGCAGCTGGTACAAAACAAACTATACGTAACAATTTTTTTTTAAATCAGCTCTAATTACATGCTGCGTCATTCTATGAATTTACAATGAATATCATCATTTATTCGACTATTTCTAAAACGAAATAAATTTTAATGGATTTGAATAAGCTAAAGTTTTGTCTCTTACACAGGTCTATACGTAGTATCGACTAAGATGAGCGGATTCACGATGGAAATTATCAACTCCGATCCCAACACGGTCATTTGTGGAATACGCATACTGCTTGGAACACAGGACGTCGCTAGAACTCCATCTTTCGTTGAGGTAGGTATATATTATATCATTAACTTATTCCTTATTTACTTTGTAATAAATGCTTTAAATGCTTCCATTACAACTCTTAAATACATTATGGTTTCGGAAAATTGGTATGTTATGTATGCATCAAACTTACATTTACAGATTACACAATTTACTTTGTTTATTCTTCATTACGAATTTGAACTTCATTCTATTTACCTTATAGTCGCAGTTTGATTATCAAAACTAACTTTCAGGTGTATGGAAGATCGGTGCAAACGGTAGTCGTTCGTAACCGTTGGTTCGATATACCGATGACGAGAGAGGAATCTCTACAATCAGACAAGAAACTGGTGATTAACTTCGGACCGTCTCAAGATCCCGACGGCGTGACCATGGTTGATTCTGTAAAGGTACGATTGATTAATTTGTAAAGGAAAAAAATATGTCGCGAACAGGATTTGAACCCACATCCATTTATCCCTAGAGCCGGGACATGCTTTATTTAAGCCACCGTGACAATCTTTCGCTAATCAGGCGATACTGCTATAAAAATCATAAATAAATGTACAACGATTGTTCATTCCCACGCCCAACTATTGTAGTTTAACCGACGTAGCATAAGTTATTCATAAGCTGACAGTCATCATGTAGAAGCCGAACAACAATTCACTTGTGCACCGAAACACCGACTATATATTAATATATTATATATATAATTACCGACATGATGCATCAATCAACCCTAGGTATAAACTACCTTTACAATGTGTTCTTTGTATTTGGGAATTTGATTTCAATTAATATGCTTTATGTATTTTTGTAGGTTTACGGCAGGAACAAAGAGCAATTCGGATGGCCTGAAGAAAATGAAGATCCATCGGCGT
This sequence comes from Ennomos fuscantarius, assembly GCA_905220475.3. Taxonomy (NCBI): domain Eukaryota; kingdom Metazoa; phylum Arthropoda; class Insecta; order Lepidoptera; family Geometridae; genus Ennomos; species Ennomos fuscantarius. The sequence goes on along the minus strand of HG992026.1, from coordinate 4,072,159 downwards.
GTCCATCAACAAGCAAAGTGGCTCAAGTACGTAACTATTATGATATTTGAAGGGGTGAGAATAAAAACTGTTTAACTGATTTTTTTCACAAAATGACTTATGGGTATCGTCGGATTTAGCGTGAAATTATCTACAATAATACATTCTCAAAATACCGAAATGAGGCTTAAATCTCGAGATTTTGAGTCTAAAAATGGTTAATCTGTAACAGGAACACAGTTCGCTTAGCATAAAAACATTATTATATATATTTTTTTTATATATTATATATATATTTTTTTTTTTTTTTTTTGTTATGGTATGAAGGCCTGATGTTAAACGACACGGCTGCCCATATCAGCTGTAGTGTCACTCGGAACTCTAAAGTATAGAGTTTCGCGTGACACTGCACTGCGCACGTCATCCTGAGACATCAGCACAATCTAGTAATAAGATTACTAAACTGTGAGATCAGATCATAAAGTCTCATTTGCCCAGTAATTTCACTAGCTACAGTGCCCTTCAAACCGGAACACAGCAATGCTTGCGCACTACTGCTTGGCGGCAGAATAACTGGCAAAGCGGTGGTACCTACCTAGACGAACTTTGCAGTAAAGTCCTACCACCTAGTAGAAATTTTTACAGTAGTTGTATGAATTAGTACTATATTTTGTATTTTAAAATAGAATGAATACATTTTCAAGCAACCGAAACTTACATAAACCTTTTCTATTACCTTATAAGCACTCTACATTCAAATGAAGCCGTTGAAGTTTAAAGTCAATTTTCTCGAAACTGTCGATTTGACAGTTAAATCCTTTTTATTCTCAACCCTTCATTTATGACATTCTCTTACGATATACCACTATGCTGTAACTTTGCTAACGCTGTAAATATAAAAGTATGTCATTCTTTATATTACTGCTGTAAGAGCCAATACAGCACCTACAGCAGTTTTATAACTACCGTCGCGCGCCAATGTGTCAATTTTAACTAGTACGATTCATACACCAAATTACGCGTAGACTCTACAACAAATACAACTAACTATTAGAACAGTAAAGTTGCTTGGACTATTATTTACAACTATCAGTAGGCTGCCGTCTATGATGAAAGCCCCAAAGAACCGCTTAAATGTTATTTTTTTTAAGTGATTGATAATGGGTGACCTACATCTTCATGGATTAATCTGCACAATACCGATAATTTTATGAAGAGGTTGAAACTCCCATTACATAGATTTTAAAACTGCATTGATTTCAAGATTAGGCCCTTTCTAATAAATCATGATAAATCTGACATATTATTATGAACTCTATCTCGTCCCTCATAGGAGTCGGAAGCAGCCGGTGGCGCTGCTAAGCCAAGCTCGCTGGAGCGTCTAGCGTGCGCAGCGCTTGAAGCGTTAGAGCTAGGTGCCGGGGCTCCACAGGCCACGGCGGCTGCGGCTGGCGCTGAAGGCGGCGCCGAGGCTGCGAGGAAGCTCCTCTGTGCGCCTGCTAGTGCCTTCCTCCATGCAAGGGCACAGTGTCTCCTTCGAGCGCTACACCACACCCACTACCATCAGTACAAGGTGAGTACTCATTGGGAGTGTCTAGTGGACGCAGCGGTGGAGAAGCTGCGAGCACCTGTGTGTTTAAGGTGATATCAACTGTGTGAATGAAGTGTTCATCAAAATCGTTGATATATTAGGCGTATTGTTGTTATTATTATTATTATTATACATATATATAAGCAGAACGGGTTGTGCTTGGGTTGCAACCTATATAACTATAGGCCTTCAGTATGTCCACACCGCGCCGTGTCTGGAACAAGAATGATCCGTAGCACACCGATCGTTCCCTTTATATAGCCAGATGGGCGGGGAAGCGATCACAGTTGCCGGTGTTGCCACTGTAATAAATTTAAATGCCAGTACAGTACGAAGTGATTTTAAAGATCGTTTATTCTATAGTGGCATTCATTTGTTTTGCACGCAGTAACTACCGATCCTGAAAGCGTTTTATTCTGTTGTAGCAGTGATGCTCATTTATTTGGTGCGCGAAACCAAGCGATCGCGAAGGTAGTTTATTGTACAGCGGCATTCATTTGTTTTGCACCCAGGACCAAGGCCTTTATTCATTGTAGCATTGAGATTCATTTGTTTCGCACCCAGGACCAAGGCCTTTATTCATTGTGGCATTGAGATTCATTTGTTTCGCACCCAGGACCAAGGCCTTTATTCATTGTGGCATTGAGATTCATTTGTTTCGCACCCAGGACCAAGCGATCCTGAAGTACGTGTGCACATCTCTGCGCGAGCTGCGCGACACGCCGGACGCGCACAACATCGACCCCGAGGCGTACTTCCGGCTCGTGCTGCTCGCGCGCGGGGTCGCCGTCCCCCGCGCCCCCCACCTCGTCAAGTTCACCGCGCCCGCGCCGCCCGCGCCCCCTTCAGGTGACACAACATCGCCTGTACTCCCGGCTCGTGCTGCTCGCGCGTGGAGACACAGAATACTTCATAGTTCATGCACGAGCTTGCAGCTAGCACCTGGATGTCAGTTGTTCTATTACATTTCTTTCTCCTTTACAAAAACTTATCGATGCCTACATCCACGAAACGAATCGCCGCTACCCAGAGCAACTTTACTCTGCTAACATATTTCTAACTCAATTCCGCAGGTGACTGGTCAATATACTGGAACGAAGGTTCACAAGAGGACAACGAGAAGGAGCCTCATCTATGCGCTCTCATGGTCAGTGTACTATGGCGGCTGGTGAAGTGCAAGAGTCCGCCCGGTGGCCCACCCGCCGTGTTATCCTACGGACTGCGCCACACGGAACATACGCTACATGCCTTAGCTGATACTGTGCACGCGTTCCAACTGCATGGAGACGCTGATTGTGTGAGTTAACTACAAAAAGCTTATATAAAATACTAGAGAATGGATCTGTGAACCACGCTTTTGTTTTTCATCCCTTCCTTACGGATAACGTGTCACTTTCAATCTCTGTATGTGTGTATGTTCTTGGTAAAATAATGAATTTCACTATCACTTATTAACAAGAAAAGGATTTTTTTGTTAATATATCATGATCCTAGCTTATTTAAAAGTCAGTTTAACAATTGCATTGAACAATTTTTACTGAATAGACAAACAAATACACACAAGGAAGTCAGTAAAGGAAATAATGAATAACCATTTATTAAGATGTACTTATACTATATTAACATTCTCTTTCAGATTGACTTTGGCAACCAAATTTACCTATCTCTACTCCTGGCCGAAGACCAGAGCATCAGCTTCGGCGCTAAGGCAGCCCTCATGAGGGTGCTTCGTCCCCGAGTGAAGAGGCGCAGAGTTTACATCCCCTCACCGCCCAATACTCCAGGTAATTCAATAAGTTTAAATCGTTTATAAATAAGTGTCTAAATCTGGCCCAGTGATAGAGAAGAAATGAAGGCATGTTCTATCTGATAAAAAGACAATACAAAAAGAACTATGCGACAATTTATCCAATTTTATTCATAATATTCATATTCGCCATTTGGTCACGTTGTAAGAATAGTACCACCCCATCTCTTCCCGCGTGTGCTGTACGGTTAAGTAAGTTAAGGGAATATCCAGAGAATGGGCAGTAGCATAGTCCTCAGTACATTCTAATCTTCTGCGATCACCAAGACTCTTACTAAAAGAGTGGTGATTATAACCCTATAATAATAAGCGTCATTTGATGACGCCTATGTTCAACGGTGGACATCTTCCGGCTGTTGACGTGATGTGCGATTATAACAATAATAATAATAACGCTTAAGGATTCCATACATAGATCCTGGACCTTAACTAGGAGTCCCTGTGTCTATGGACTCAGGAACTACGAGGACCATGGTCCCAAAACACCCAAACTTAGAACAAGTATTTGCGCTTTTTTTCTGTGTACAAATACTTGTCCTGACGCGGGAATCGAATCCGCCGCCTCCGGGTTATGAGCCGACCTGCTCAACCACCATACCACAGAGGCTGTCAAATGTGTGTGAGTGATGCGTTATATGACATTAATATATCCCAGGCGCGGTATCGTCGGTGACGACCGCACAGCCGACCAGCTCCATCACAGAAGCTGCGGTCTCGGAAACAGACATGAGCGCAAACCGCGACGAACAGCAAGCGAACGAGTTTATGGACGTCGATGACCCGCTTGAACCTATGGTCATGTTGCCGCCTGAAGGTAGGATGCTTTTTTTCGAACGGGCTAATTCTGATGGTCTCTACCGATCTTTACAGTGAAGGTAGGACTCACACGCACACTCGGTAGGAATGTTATGTTTAACCCTTGTAGAATTTCTCGTGTTCAAATGTAGCCAATCGAATTCATATTGAAATGATGCAATTATGACGCTCTGTGAGCTTAACCAGCGATAAGATGGAATGTAGTTTTTCAATTATATGTAATAAAGATGATTCTTTCATATTGGTTTGGGTAATAACGATAAAAAGTCATAATTCACCACACATCCATTGACTTGAGTGATTCAATATCTATAACACCTGAGCAATTTTAACGGAGCTATGACCTATTTAAAAATTTTACACCAACACTGCCATTTTTCAATATTATAGTGCTAAAATTGCGCTATAAGAAATACGGTTCTAACGAAAGTTACAGAGTATGGTTATCTCAATTACACTATTATATCAAAAGACTAAGTGAGAGTGAGACGGCAATGAAATCAAGTTCTTTATTTCAGTATTCTGTTATTAGACATGAGTTTTCGTTTGCAGGTCTAGAAGCTCTCCTAGACATCCCACCCGATGCAGACGACGAAACAATGGTAGAGCTAGCCATAGCGCTTTCCCTCCAAGAGCAGCCGCGTCGAGCGCCGCCCGCGCCCTCGGCGCCGCCGCCGCCCGCGCCCGGCTTCAGCGACGCCACCGCTTCACCGCCCGGGTGAGATGACAAGCTATTTATACAGTAAACTTCAATATAAATTAGAATTTCTCATCATCGTTTCCATAATTCTCTATTCATCGGTGCCACTGAAGCAGCGTTTAACCACACTACGTTATTTCAAGAAGCGAGATACGGAGCGGTAGAGGGCAATGCACTCTAGTTCTTAAGTAGGACGTTAGTGCAGGACTTTATTTGTAATGTTAACTAACTGTTCATTTATTGTGGAGCTTCTATGTTTTCGAATAGCTATATGGACGTTTTCAGGAGAGTGAACAGGTTTTTATATGCGAGTGTGCTAAATCGTTGACCACATGGTCGCTTAACATATATCAGGATAAATGTGTCAACCAAGCCTGTGTGGTATTTAAAAAATCCTCCATTCCAGTCTTCCATGTTGGTTTTATTGTCGTTTTCCCAGAAAGATATTTTGATAATGTTCGATTCGAAATACAAATCCACACTTCGCTCCTTATCAGCAGGCTGGTTCACAATCTATCTGAAGTTCATAATAATAAACGCTCACATACATAGATCCTGGACCCTCTAGGATTCACCGTGTTTAGGGACCCAGGAACTACGAGGACCATGATATATAATAAATAAATAAATAATAATTAGTGGACATCTCACACAACGCCATCTAGCCCCAAACTAAGCAAAGCTTGTACAATGCTTCTACAACTTACAATTGTAACCATTTCTGAATAAATATATTGATTGATTGATTGATTGATATGGGAACCAGATAACTGATACAATACTCAAATATTTTTTGTTTGTAAATACATACATAAAATACAATATAACACCCAGACACAGAACAAACACCTATGTTCATCACACAAATGTTTGTTCTGGGTGGGAATCGAACCCACAACCCACAATTCAGAAGGCAGGGTTACTACAAACTGAACTATCGGGCCAGTCCAATAATATATTGTATAGTGTAGTAATAGTGTGATTATGTATTTATGTACTCTGTGCCGCCAGTTCCGACGACGAGGGCAGCACGGCGGCCACCGACGGCAGCACCCTCCGCACGTCGCCCGCCGAGGCCGCCGGCTCGGCCGGCTCCGAGAGCGGCGGCTCCGGCGCCGACAGCAGCGGGGGCGTCTCCGGCCGGAGCAGCGCTTATGGTAACTATACAATATCACGTTATTAATGCTATGATCATTTCTTCTCGAATAGGCATGTTGTCAGCCCCGGCGCGTCATTGTGTTATGACTGTCCTCATAGCTCAGTTGGTAGTGGTTCTACTTTCTGAGTTGTGGTTTTTGGGGCTTTATTACCCAGGACAGTATTTTCTATGATGAACATTAATGGTTGTTCTGTATCTGGGTGTTATATTCTATTTTAACCCTCTAAGGTCCGTATTATAAAACAATGCTCAGTCATCGATCGGGGCTCAAGCAGAGATTTCATTCTGTAATTGATCAATTTATGAATGAAATCTCTGCTTGAGCACCGATCGATGACTGAGCATCGTTCTGTAATACGAACCTTACTCCTACGTGAAGATAGAAAGATTTATGTTTCGTAAATTATTGTAGAGGCAAGATAGATGGAGCTAAACATTTTTATTTCAGTCGTGTGGTATAAAGCACTCCATTTTTTGCTGTATGTTTGTGTGTCGCGTATATGTGTGTGTGGTTATGGTGTTCTAGGCGAGATGTCGGGCCCTACAGCGGGGCCGATGACAGCAACCCATGCCACCGCGGCTGTTGCTCTAGCAGGCTAGTAATGCTTGTCACGTACAGTAGAAGCTTTTTGGTTTTGTGTTTGTCTGATGATCGTGGTTTGGATGTTTTTTTTTTTCGTTTTTTACCAAATATACCTGCTGGCCGATCACGGTATCACGGATCACTTGATTGCAACTGATAGAAACATAAATTTGTATGGATTTGACAGTTTCGATACATAATTTATGTGCATAATTCCTATTATGTAAGATAAATAACGGCTAAACTCACGTCAATTAAAAGCCGAAATTACCCCGACCAGGTGTCGGACATATTCGATGTCCTTCTTCTGGGAGCCAGTTACTAACGCAAGCCGCGGTGGCTTTCGCGAGCGTCAGCACGTAACTGGCGATCGCCCACAGCTTAATTACTATGGAAATATTCAAATTCAAAAATTAGTAATGAAATTTCTGCTGTTGCATTGCAATCAAAGTTTCGTAATCATCCCACTCTGCAATCATTTTGCGTAATTTATATCTACCTACTTTTAGGGCAACTAAAATTTTGGTCATGTATGGCAAATTTTAATGCTATTAGTACAGGTACAGAAGTATCACTGCGAAGTAATAAATACGATTTTTGCTGCTACGCAAAGTGCAGGTCAGATCGTTCAACGTATCAAGTGTGCCCTAAAAAGGTGCCTCTTTCCATCGCGTAGCGACAAGTTATGCGTCAGAAGAGATCTATTTATAGTGACGCGCACATCGAGGCTGGTCCCATATAGCTTCGTAGCGACAGCCCTGCTATTAGCAAAGAAATAGATCTATGTGTTTAGTAAAATCGTCCATGACGTTAGTATTTTTTTGTATTTACTCTCTTCATTTTTTCTTTCACACATCGTTGCAAGATGTTTTCACGCTTCGATTTTTCTTTGTACCGTTTTGACTAGCCCGATAGCTCAGTTGGTAGTAAGCCTGCCTTCTGAACTGTGGGTTGTGGGTTCGATTCCCACCCAGGACAAACATTTGTGTGATGAACATAGGTGTCTGTTCTGTGTCTGGGTGTTATATTGTATTCTATGTATGTATTTACAAACAAAAAGTATCTAAGTATTGTATCAGTTGTCTGGTTCCCATAATACAAGCTTTGCTTAGTTTGGGGCTAGATGGCGCTGTGTAAAATGTCCACAAATATTTATTTATTATTTATTTTAATTGTGTAGCATAACAATACAATGAACGTATAGGTACAGAGCATGGCCATTATTTAGTATTTAAGCTGTAATTATCATGCGATCGTTTTTGTTATATATAACAACTACTGCATTGCTTTAAAAATGTTGTAACACCATACAGACTGAAATATCAGCATATAACTTGCACAAGGCTTCATTAAAACTACGCTTTCATTCGACCAAAAATGTTCATAATGCCCCGTAAAGCGATTACGTCGGCGTATTCACGTAACATCTCTCATCGTTTGAGCATTTATGCAGCCCTATTAGCATGCGCACCGCGAGTCTTGTCGCTGTTAGAGATAGATACACTAAGGCTCTATCATAGTCTTATCACGGTCACTGAAAAAAAATCGAGTAAATTTGTCGCGGTGCCCACGCTAGGTGTACTGACCTATGTACACCAGCCAAGGACAACAATACAACACAATGATAGCAATACACGAACATGAATTTATACCCCAGCAGGTCCATCAACGTCGTCGTCTCACCCCGCGCCCACAGCGGCTCGTACGCACGAGACAGAAAGCGAAGCGCGCAAGCTACACGCACTGCGTCTCTCATTGCTATCTGCTGCTTTGGACTCGCTGCCTACTTTGAGGACCTTGCCTGGCGTTAGAGCTATACCTTTCCTGCAGGTCAGTGTTGAAGAATGTTCTTGGGTGATTTGGGTTTCGATGGGAACGTTTGCTTTTGGGTAGCCCGTCTTCTAGCATTTTGCGGTCAAGACGCTGACCTGTTTGTAGCTATTTTACAAATACGTGACCGTGACTTTGCGTTACGTGCGTGACGTGCGTTAGTGTCCCCGGATACCGATAGTACGCCAGATTATGTATGTAGGAACGTCGATTGGCTTTCCGATTTCAAAATTGCCTTTTTAATACATCAGTCACCAATGCTAGTGGTCTTTTCGAACTTTTGGCATCTAGAAAAATCTATTAAAATTGGAAATATTTAAATCGAATACAATTTGCTCTCATACTCTGAAGAACGGCCTTATTATAGTTGTGGAAAGTTAATTGTCTGTTCAATACTTCATTATGTTGTAAGATAAATAACGGCTAAACTCACGTCAGTTAAAAAGTCGAAATTACTCCGACCAGTATTTATCTTACAAAATGTGTCATACTCACGATAGTTTTCAAACTAAAACTTCATTATATGTATAATATCTATCGAATCCAGGTGGTCCTAATGTTAGCGGGTGACCTCGACTCGAGCGTAGAAGGCGACCGCGCAGTCCTCGACCGTCTCCTCGAGCTACTAGTGAACGAGCTGGACATTCAGCCCGACGAGAAGGTTGCCACGGAACAAGACGCGGACAAGAAGGAGCTGCAACTGGCCATCACGAGGCTGGAGTTGCTGGTGTCCGAGCTGGAGAGTGACAACGATGTAGTCGAGGATGTGACGCCGCCGGTGCATGAAAGAACTAACAGGCGGGAGCTGCAGCTGGTTATCATGCGGTTCCTTAGTGAGTATTATTTTTGTATAAATATACCGGGTGTACTAATTCAGTCAAATTAAAGAGTAAACTACGCAGAATGTACCTACATTTCTACCTAATTCGCGAAACGACAAAAAAATTTAAAAGACCTAACCTTACGAAACATTCTAAACGAATTCTTACTTTTTCATAATAATATTTTTTCATAATGCCTACGCAGAACATCATATCGTAAAAAAAAAAACATTGAAACAGTTGTAGCTGGATGGACATTTTTTGAAGCCAGTACTTGAGTATAATGACATCCTTGTATTCAAACATTTTAAAACATTGGTAGCAACAATTATGAATGAAAAATAGAAAAACTATTCAAGTAGTCAATTATTAGGTGAAATAGTTACGTAGGCCTTTCTGTTAAATAATCTGGTTCCCTGACATGACAGCTTACTACGGTTAACAAAATTTTTGGCTTTGATAATTAATTTTATTTTTTACGGGGTATTTTATAACACGTTGTATTTTTTGTAAAAAAGCCCATTTTAATCCTAAAATGTCTATACACTTCCGTATACATTTACTTTTATCGGGAGTGGCCAGTTTTTAGTATTTTTATCATTGTTACAGAGCATGCACTATTATCATACCAAGTTATAGGCTTGTTATAACTATGTATTACAGTTTTAGAAATATAGAAAATTCGAAAACAGCTTTTGAATTGGCCATTGTTTCGCAAGACTGCTCGGTCAATCCTTACGCAACACTGCCCCCCCCCCGCCCAGGCGTGCTGATGGCGCGGTGGAAGACGTCCCCGGCGGGCGCGGCGCGCGCGTCCCCGGCGGGCGGCGCGTGCGCGGCGCACGTGTCGCGCCTGGCGGCGGCCGCCCTGCTGCGCGCCGCCGCGCCCGCGCACTGCTACCGCGTGCTCGCCGCGCTGCTGCCCTACTGGAAGGATCGGATACAGAGTCTGTACACGTTGTTTTCATCTAGCATCCACTTCGTGAACATCATTTTGGGAACTTTTGCAACTTCATACATCACACTTTTTACAAAGTATATATTTTCCTTGTTTAAAACTTTATTATGTTGGTTGATACTGCTTTCAGTTTGAAATTTTCCGTCCCCTATTTATGGAAGAGGCGTTGATATCTGTGTCTCGTACCTCTGCAGGTGTCATCGATTCTCATTTGCTTGTATATTAAACGGTTTTGGACTTAAATAGAAGTAATTATTTTTAAAAAAAACCTCCACGCTTCTCTACACAACTTGAAAAACTTTCTGATTCTCATTGTGTTGTTAAAAACGTGATAATTAAAATTGTCTACTATACTATAGATGCGGGAACAACGCCGACCACCCAGCAGTTGCTGAAACCACAGCCTCCTCAACCCCTGCCTGACATGCAACCATTCTTTGTTAAGGAGTACGTCAAAAGTAAGTGTACCTTTGATTCAGGCAACGGTCGCCGAGTCACACAATAAATCTTCGGCCGGCTTAAAAATTCTAACATCATGGCAGAAGGCCCAACAAGAAAACTACCCAAAATAGGTTTTCACCAAGTAAACCAATTCAGATTGTAGCATGGACAGTGATCCGGGTATTTAAAAAGTATTTTATGGTCTAGCATTATTGAGTCATCCTTAGGTTTTGTCAGGAATTTAAATACCTATAATTTTGCTCTACTATGATGGGTCAGTAAGTCATGTCTCATCTATTCAAACATTACAGGCCAAGCGCTAGAAGTATTCGACAACTACCCGCAACTCCTAATGGAGATGGCATTACGTCTGCCGTGCCAGATACACAAACACTGCGACCCGGCCCACTTCGACGCGCGCTGGCGCACTCTTCTCTGCGAGTATATGATGAACCAGCAGACTCCGCTCAGGTAACTTATGACCCCAGTATGTGACGTTCAATGTAGATGGTGGTGCCAAATTTATCCTCTGTACTAATGTAATTGATGGATTCAGTGCTTGTCCCGCGTGGTTAACATTGTGTACAATTGTGGAGGTGTTATGAAACGTTATCTCCAATTGCATTTTTGACCGATGAAGCGCGAAGTGTTTCCGTTTCAGCTTTTGTCGCGAAATGCGATTTTTAATCTGTAAGTAAGTGAATCGATTCTGATTCGAGTTTTGGGTTATCTGTGCTAGTGACATTGTATGACAGAATATTAGGCGGGATAGCGCCTGGGTTTTATTATGAAGAAAAAAGAGCGAAGCAGGTACGATGTAAAAACCAAGTTCAGTGAGAGAAAATTTGGTATAACGATGGAAAACATCGACGAGACCATAATACTAGAGGTAAAGGCCATTCCCGGCGATGCTGTGTAAGTGCTTATAATTAAATGTGATGTGAGTGTTATTGAAAGGGAAATAAAGAGGAATAAGAGTTTTGCTCGGTGGTATGGGCGGGTCATTTGGGGAAGGCTGGTGGACCCTCTTCGGGACCTTCGGGTCCTGAAGGATTAAGGTGAGAGGAGTAATATTGCAGCTGATAATGACTTCACCCGTTGGTGAGAGGATCCAACCACGTCGATGTGGCTCTCGGATGATTTCATGGTATCAAAGGAGATTCTCACGTTGAAATAAATAAAATAAGAATTGTGACCTCTATTCCTTTCAATGATTCTCAATAAGAATTCATTTGTGGCGTATATTATGTCTAACCTTAAATTGAACCTCAGGCATGACAACTTAGAAGAATTCGTGTCGTGTACAACTTCGCCACAGCTTTGGCAAAAATGATTTCGTATGTCGTTCAGGTGGCGTTTCTCAAGCGGCTCTCTTGAAATCTTGTACGCAGATTTAATTATATCATATGGGTTTTTTATTGATATACGCTTGGATAATTTTCAAAATGGCGTTACTATTGTGGTTGAAAACGGAAAAATAGTTTTTCAGTTTTCAAGACGTTAATGGTCACCTCAGTCTGTTGCTCGGTTGCCCGCAGGAAGCAAGTCCGCAAGCTGCTGCTGCTGCTGTGCGGCACGCGCGAGCGGTACCGGCAGCTGCGCGACGTGCACGCGCTCGACACGCACCTGGACGCGGCGCGCGCGCTGCTGGCCACGGACCTCGCCTACGACAAGCTCGTGCAGCTCATGGACCACCTCAAGGTACCGGGACGGCGCAATGCTACACCCACTTGTTATACGTGTCATCGACGCTCCGGATCGGAGTGTTCTTTCTGTGTTGTGCCAGTAAAGGAACTTCTAGTCAGTTTTGGCGGGAAAACGTGAAAGATTGCTTCACCGCATTCTATTATTTACCAAAACGTGTGTTATTTTCAGTGTTAGTGGTAAGTAGTGGTAAAATTGGTGGGGTTTTATTTGTTAAGTGCTGGATTACTGGCATGAGTATGGGAAAGTGGTATAATGATGGTGTAACGATTCTTTTCGTTTTGTTTCCAAAACTCCATAAAATCTCCTAGTAAAGTTGCCGCTGCTTTACTAAGGGTATACGACTAGAACTTAGACTAAACTATGACTTGACTCACGAAATTACTCTTCAAGTGGGTGCAGATTGAATTTGAATTTTATTTGCATTCCACAATGTTGTTTACAGGTATAGGTAAATTGTTTAAGTAACAGTTCACTGAGGACCCTTTCGGGCACGCAAAATTGAAATGAAAACAGAAGACGACAAAATTAACAGTTAAAAGGAGGAGTGACTGCTTATTTTATAATATATACATTTTGAACTTTGTCGACCGTACACTTCTGCGCTAAAGAGCGAATGTAAACTTAGATGAACGACATGTGTTACGCGTGTGCGGTATTAAAATGTATTGGTATTGTGGGCAGGCGTGCGCGGAGATAGTCAGCTCTCGCACCGGCAACTGGCAGCACACGTGCGCCAACGAGCGGCTCACGGCGCTCGCGTGGCTGGTGACCGTGGCGCGCCGCGTGCACCCGCACGTGGCGCCCACCGTGCTGCAGCTGGTGCAGTGTGCGCTGTGCGCGCCTGCGCAGAAGGTCGGTACAACTGGCAGCACGCGTGCGCCAACGTTTCCTCTATTTGCTGTCAGTATTGTTTTGAGAGCAGCCGTGGCGGTAGTGTTTATATTGTTGTGGAATGGAGAATACCCACATTGGTAGTTTATTAAACTGCTACCTTCACGTTGTTTATAATTGTCGCGTACAGTCTTTGATAAATAAATGCCATTCTGTGACAGCCTGTTTCAATATACACTGGTGTATGATGATGATGTATGATGTAATGCCATTTCGCAACTTGCCCTTTGAAAATAAATCGCCAATTTGTATACTTAATGGAACATTAATGGTCGTGTATAATCAGTGGAATGACGACGCGCTGGATTACAATACTGCACACATGGTGTGCGTCCGACATGTCTTAAGTTATGATAGGAACAAAAATTTGTAACTTCAATATTTTCAATATATTGTTTTAATATTGACACGTTAATGTTATAATAAAATGGACAGGATTGTAATAATTCTTAATTTTAACAGGCAACAACATCGGAAAACGCAGACCGCGAGAAGAGCGCAGAGAACGATAATTTCGTGTCCGACGGATCCAAGTTCCAAGAGCAGAGAGTTCCCGCATTGGTACAACAGATACTGAAACAGGTTTGTTTTAATCACTTTGGGATGTTTAGGCGTTTGGCGTTCAGTTCAACCAATAAACTAAAGACAAGGTAGCAAGTTTTCAAGTCGAACAATTTTAGAATGTTTAATTGTTTTCAGGTGCCCGAGGAAGAACTGAAGATGTTCGTGAAAGCATTCTTATTGGAAACTAACACAACTGCGGTGCGTTGGCAAGCACATGCCCTTCTGCTCGCAATCTACAAGTTAGTATTCTAGTCTTCTTATATGAAACAGGGGATCACGAAACTTTGATTGCAATGCAGCAAGAGTAATTTCCAAACTAACTATGCACAAGCTGCGTATTCAAACTGTCAAATCCATAAAAACTTGTGTTTCTATTTGTTGCAATCGAGTTACGTGATCAGCCAGCTGATCTACTAAACACAACTTATACATTTTTGAAACATACACAAGTATCTTGATTTATTTATATCATTAAAAAAATCTTTATTTAAATAAATATCACATTTTACTTACAACTGTGCGTTAGAATCTAAGCTCTATCTGTCCTAAAATTAATACGTTTTACAGGCTAAAGAACGCCCCTTTGAACTTTCAGTACAAAATGTAAAAAATATATCATACAATCGATTATACATTTACTTTTAACATAATCACTGTTTAACGTACCACTAAGCTACTTCAGACGTTTATAACTTGAGAAATAATATAATATCTTTATTATATTCTCAAGTTATAAACGCAGATAAAAAAAAACGTAGATATGCTTTATTGTGTGGTTTAGATGTAATTTCCCTGGTTTATTTTGTTGAATTGGTAATTATTTTGTAGCAACTCCACTCCAACGGACCAAGCGTCGCTGGTATCCCTCCTGTGGGGCATCTGGCCGACTCTGCCACAGTACGGACGCAAGGCGGCGCAGTTCGTTGACCTATTGGGATACTTCACTTTGAAGACGCCGGATATTGATACTGAGGTAAGTGACATCATCACCACCACCATCATCATCATGAAAGAAAGAATAAAAGAAAAAGGTATTTATTCGCCCAAACAATTTGTAACTATAGTAATTAAATCATACTAGTGAATATGCTTTAGTTAGATATTTATTAGTGATTGGTAAAAGAACACAGAGTTTAACACACTATAAAATCACAGGTGGATAAGGACAAGTGACGCCATGAATCGGTGGCCCGAGGAACTATTTAGCCTTTTTTCTGGCTTGTGTCTATTCAACAGTAACAATCATCAATCAATCATCAGTCATCAATCAATCAATCATCAATCAATCAATTATCAATAAGTCATCAATCAGTCATCAATCAATCATCAATCAATCAATCATCACATCAATCAATCATCAATCAATCATCATCACCTTGTGTTATTCCACTGCTGTACATAGGCTAATGCCCGTTTGTACTAAAGTTGTACAGCTCTGAAGTTCGCAACTATATCCCTAGCTTCCGGTTTCTCGTACGTTTGTCAAACTCGTGTCAAATACTTTATGCTCATTGGTTGACGATCGATGACAAACAGCAACCATCATTGGTTGCTGTTGGTCATTGGCAGACCAAATACTGAACGCATGAACAAGTTGACACGAATTTAAAAAATTACATGAGAACCGGGGGAGTGTTGCTTAGCTAAGTTTATTTTAAGCACAGACGGGTTTTCTTATTTTGTCTTTGCCCAATGGCAAATTGATAGAGAGAAACAGAACACAAAATAAATATTAATCCGTTATACAATGTTTATTAGTATTAAGCGCTTATAGGATGCATTTGTTTTGAATATTAATAAGAGTACAATATAATTGTATCGTGGGAAAGCAGTAAACTAACTTGAAAGAGTTCAGTGAACTAATTCCGCCGTACATTCCTCAGAAATACGTAGGCAGCGCAGTAGAACTCCTGCGCAACCAGAACTCCCTGCTATCGTCGCACGGCAACGCAGCGCTTTATGCTGCTTTAGGCGCTTTCGTCGAACTAGACGGGTACTATCTGGAGTCGGAGCCATGCCTCGTTTGTAACAATCCTGAAGTGCCGATGGCGACCATAAAGCTGCCTACTATAAAGGTAAGTCGAATTAAGTGTCCCCGTAGGGGATTTGTTGATTTGTTTGCTTCCTTTTTTTCCCATATTTGTTGTGACTGACGCAGAGATGATGGATTCAATTCCCCCATCACCATTCCACTACCGGACTACTAGACGCTCGGCTAAATGCCATCCCTTCGTGGTCGAAATACCACCCATTTGTACCAAGTAATTTGACTCGTCTCGACTCGACATAATTAGAACGGCTAAGGAATGGAATGCCCTGCCAGCGTCTGTGTTTCTGGCGAATTATGACCCGGGCGTGTTCAAGAGAAGAGTGAATAGGTATTTACTTGGCTAGCATGCTACACCTTCGATTGCATCGTCTTCCCATCAGGTGAGAGCGCGGTCAAATTTGATGTAAGGTTTTTTTTTTGTAGTTTTGACCGTTACTAAGCGCTCTGTTTTACACAAACAGAACTTGTAATAGTGGTCCTTCGAGCCTAAACTAGCGTTTTTGATGAATTTGAATCCGAAAATGCAAGACTTGTATATAGTTGTCTGCCCTCAATCTCGAAGCTAGGTTTTTTTTTTGGATCAAACGTTATTTAATTTCATAGCCTACTATTATTGTTTTAAGCTCCTATAGATTATTGTCATCTTATTTCCACAGATTGATTCGAAGTTCACTACAACGACCCAAATAGTGAAGCTGGTGAACAGCCACATGATAAGCCGCATCAGCCTGCGCATCGGCGACATCAAACGGAGCAAGATGGTGCGCACCATCAACTTCTACTACAACAATAGAACTGTGCAAGCAGTGCAAGAGCTGAAGAATAGACCTGGTAAGCAAATACACACTTTATTAACAAAGCCGTAGGATTCTTAAAGTTGGGCTTTCGTAATTCTAACATAATATTACGTTTCAAGCATATGGCTCTAAGCAAAGCGCGTTATTAACAAAGCTATAGAGTTTAAAGTTGAACTTCCAATATTTTAACGTATATTACGTTTCAGGCATGTGGCACAAAGCGAAGCGCGTCCAGCTACAATCGGGACAATCAGAAGTGCGAGTCGACTTCCCGCTTCCGATCGTCGCCTGTAACTTGATGATGGAATATGCGGACTTCTATGAAAATCAGCAGGCCACAGGTGAATTCTAAATTCGAAAAAAATTTGATACGAAAATGTTCACACATCTAGAAAGATAGAAAGAAAATACATATATTCCAAAAGCACACACCATATCATAAAACTAACAAAAATATCATTAATAACAAAAGACAACAGATATTGTATGACATCAGGAATAGGCTCCGACTCAGCATACAACTGAGGCTGCAAGCTACAGCCTCAGTTACTGGTTTTCAGTTGGGGCCTACTGATATGACATAAATCTTATTATGTTCTGTAGGTGAATCCCTGCAATGTCCCCGATGCTCCCAGTCAGTGCCAGCGAACCCCGGAGTTTGTGCCAACTGCGGTGAAAACGTGTTCCAGTGCCACAAATGCCGGTACGATCTGTTAAAATAATTGTGTTTTCGGTATACAAAACTCGGTTTCCAATTCAAGGAGTGAGAATAAAAAGGGTTTAACTGTCAAATTTATAGTTTCGAAAAAATTTTCTTTAACCTTCAACAGCCTCATTTTAATGTAGAGTGCGTATTAAGTAATAGAAAAGGTTTATGTAAGTTGCAGTTGCTTGAAAATGTATTCATTCTATTTTAAAATACAAAACATAGTACTAACTCGTACAATTACTGTAAAAATATAATAATGTTTTTATGCTAAGCGAACTGTGTCAGATAAACCGTTTTTAGACTGACAAGCTCGAGATTTAAGCCTCATTTCGGTTTTTTTGAGAGTGTACGTAGATAATTTCACGTTGAATCCAACGATAAGTCATTTTGTGAAAAAAAAACAGTTAAACCCTTCTTGATCTCATCTCTTCAATTGTGTCAATTGTGTTTTGACAAAGAATACATTGTATCTCAGCAAAAAGGAAAAACTGACCATTGCTAAATTGTTAGCATTTAATATACATGACCCTGTTATCAACAGTATAACAGGTCACTCTGACTCGGCCCTGGGTAGTAACACTTCTAACCAGGGTTTAGGTATGGTGTCATCTTCAGCTGATTTAAACTGAATCCTACGACAATGGAGAGGCCTGGTAAACTAAATATTGTACATCAAAATATTCAGGGCCTTTCCAGCAAAGCTTTAGAATTAGAGCTTTTTTTAGAATTTGAAAAAGCTGATGTATTGTGCCTAACTGAGCATTGGTGTAAGAAGGATATGTTGTTTCCTGTATTTAAAAATTATGCATTGGCCAGTTCATTCAAAAGGCAAAAAGCCAATCACGGTGGCTCTTTAATATGTATATCTAATAATTGTAAATTTAAAGAAAGGAAAGATATTGTTGCATTATCTGTTGAACGTGTTGTTGAACTATCGTGTGTAGAGTTGGAGCAACATATAATTGTTTGCGTATACAGGCCTCCCTCGGCTGATTTTAAGGTGTTCGAGTCTATTATGGAAGAAGTTTTAACAAAAATCTCAAACAGCGCAAAACATCTCATTGTATGTGGCGATTTTAATGTGAATATTCTTGACCAATCTTCGCTAACTGACAGTTTACTAAATTTGTTTATGTGCTTCAACTTGAAAAATCTTTACAATCAGCCAACCAGAATTACTAGCTCATCTGCTACTTGCTTAGACAATATATTCTGTGACTGTGAACCACAAAGCAAGTCAGTTATTGATAAACTTAGCTCAGATCATTGTGGTCAAAGTGCTGTATTTCCATGCATACTGAAAAAAAAATCTTATGAGTTTACTTACAGACCTATTACAACCAACCGCTTGGAACAGTTTGCTCAAAATCTAGATGACAAACTTGTGTTATTACCACTCACTGATGACCCTAATGATCTTTGTAATGTGTTGTTTGATGTTATGGATAAAGAGTTTAACAAGATATTCAAGTTAAAGACGTGTAGAGGAGGTGTTAAAGCAGAATTGAGTGACTGGGCTTCACCTGGCATTTATAAAAGTAGAAACAGGCTGTATGATTTATATTCTCAGAAATCAGATAATATTTATGACAGTAAATTTACTGAGTATTTAAAATCTTATTCAAAAATTTTTAAACGCGTTTGCCAGACAGCTAAGTCTCTGTACTTGAGTAAGAAAATCAATAGAGCGGACGACAAAATTAAAGCAACCTGGAAAATAATTAATACCGAGACCGGCAAAACTAAACCTCGGCACCGAAAACTCACTCTTAGTATTAATAACAGATTAATATCTAAAGACAGTGAAGTTGCTGGTGCATTTGAGGATTTTTTCGTAAATATACCTGTAGTTACCACTCGGTCATTAAATTCATCGACTAGTGAGTCTTGTGCAATTCTTGCAGAGTGTGTTGATAAATGTGAAGTAGTTTTTAGATTTAGACATATTAATTCGGCTATAATTGTTAAGACCTTTAGGTCACTTAAAATAAAGAATACTGAGGATCTTTGGGGAATGTCTACCAGGGTTTTAAGTGGCATTGTCACATTAATCGCACCATATTTAGCAGAAGTATTTAATAAATGTGTAGACGAAGGAGTTTTTCCCAACGTAATGAAAAATAGTAAATTGATTCCATTATTTAAGTCTGGAAATAAGAATGATCCATCGAACTATAGGCCAATTTCTGTGTTACCTGCAATAAGTAAAATTTTTGAAAAAGAAATTCTTAATCAGTTGTTAACATTTTTTAACCTTAACGGACTGTTTCACAGTCAACAGTTTGGATTTACAAAAGGACGATCAACTACAGATGCAGGCGTAGAACTCTTTATACATATACTTGGTGCTTGGGAGAAGTCACAGGATGCCATAGGTATTTTTTGTGACTTATCCAAAGCATTTGATTGCGTATGTCACGAAACCCTAATTTGTAAATTAAAGCATTACGGGGTTTGTGGGAAAGCTCTTGATCTTGTCTCTTCTTATCTTGGTAATAGAATTCAGACAGTTGAAGTTAATGGAGCAAGATCATCTGGTTCTATCACTAAAATGGGGGTCCCGCAGGGTTCAATACTAGGACCATTCTTATTTTTGGCCTATATTAACGATCTTCCATTTTTTGTAAAGAACCTATGTGATATTGTTTTGTTCGCAGATGATACGTCTCTTATTTTTAAGGTTGACCGATCTATTAATGATTTTGACGACGTTAACAAGGCAATTTCACTGGTTTTGAACTGGTTTACTAAAAACAATCTACTGTTAAATAGTAAGAAAACTAAATGTATTAAGTTTTCGTTACCTAATGTTAGGGGGTCTCCTACAAATTTATTACTGAATGGTGAGCCATTAGATTTAGTACCATCTGTCACGTTCCTTGGCATAACTATAGATTCTAAATTACAGTGGGGTCCTCACATATCAAACATTGCTGGTAGATTGAGCTCTGCTGCATATGCTGTGCGTAAAATCAGACAGTTTACTGATGAAGCCACTGCAAGATTAGTATACTTTAGTTACTTCCACAGTATTATGTCATACGGCATCTTACTGTGGGGTAAAGCCGCGGACATACAATCAATTTTTGTCTTACAGAAAAGAGCAATTCGTTCCATTTATAACATGAAATCCCGCGACTCTCTCAGGGAACGATTTAAGGAGATAAATATTCTTACAGTGGCTTGTCAATACATTTACGACAATTTGATGTACACTCGCAAAAACATTAGCTCTTTTCCCAGATATTGTGATATTCATAACTTTAATACTAGGAACAAAAATAAATTGAAAGTTCCAAGATTCAGACTGCAGAAAGTTAATGGTTCATTTATGGGAAACTGTATACGCTTTTATAACAAGTTGCCCGACGGTATCGAACAATTGTCAATGCGTAAATTTAAATTATTCATAAAGTCAAACTTAATGAAAAAAGCCTATTACACAATAAATGATTATGTGTCGGACAAAAAAGCTTGGCCTGAATATCCCAAGCTTAACGGTATGAAATCTTAGGTACTTTGCCTATTGCCTATTTCTATCTATAAATTCAGTTTCTATTTGTAATGTTTATAATAAGATAATCACGGTATTTTTCTTGCACCGGTGTGACGTGGTGGTTATTTTTGTAACATATTCATTATCTCAACTGTAATGAATTATATACATTGTAAAAGACAGTAGAAAGAAGACAAAAAAAATACATCACTGTAAAGTTTCTTGTAGCTTCTTCTTTACAGTTGTAATCGAAGCTTCGGATCAAAGTTTTCAATTCTGCATTGTGCCGGATTGCTTGCACCAGTAGTGAGAAAGAGAACTGCTTTTTTTTTCAAACTCATACATTGTAATGGGCTTGCTATATTATTTGACAATAAGCACTTTGTAATTTTATATGCTTAGTGAAATAACTTAATTTTAAGTACCTAGTATAATTTTGACTTGTAAAAGTGCTAAAATTAGCCTATTTGCAATAAATCTTTTGACTTTGACTTTGACTTTGTCTATTCTGTTGCGCAAAAATATAAATTTGATTTAACGCTTTTAATTATGTTTTACAATACTATAACATCGTATTTATTCCCACAGCGCTATAAACTACGACGAAAAAGACCCGTTCCTATGCCACGCGTGCGGTTTCTGTAAATACGCAAAATTCGACTACACTCTCACCGCTCGACCGTGCTGCGCCGTCGATACCATCGAGAACGATGAGGAACGGAAGAAGATGGTGCAGACTATTGGAACTCTTTTAGATAAAGCGGACCGCGTTTATAGACAACTCGTCGCGAACAAGCCTGTGCTTGAGGTAAGAGTTGAGAGTGGTAAGAATAGAGAGGGAGACTATATGATGCATCGTTGCGTCCCTTTATTCTCTACTAGTTGCGCCCCGCGGATGAAAAGTATTTCAATTAATTGCTCATCCCACGCGAGAATTTCAATTTTCCGGGATAAAATGTAGGCTATATGTTAATCCAGTGTATAAGCTATTTTGGTACCGAATTTTATCCAGTAACAAACATACACACATACCCACAAACACACACAAACTTTCGCCTTCATAAAATTAGTGTGATGATAGTGTGATGCTGCGCCGATACTAATATAATAAAACTCAAGAAAATGCCGCAATATCTACCTTTAGAAGTGTGTTATTGTTGCAAACGACTGAATCCTAATTTTTTAACTTCAAATTCTCATGCCAAGTTATGTTAATTTGAAAACACCAAATTTAATACGAGAGTATCTAGAGAAATTTGTGACGCCTTTCTGTGTAGAAAGTTGCGGCGTTGTTTGCTTTCGGTCGTAAAGCATTCGTAATTTCAAATTTTCTAGTTGATCTTAAAATCAAATTTCGAATAGTTTCTTAACAACAATTATGAATATGTAATCCATATTCAAACTTTTCCTTATAAGTCAGGTAAAACATCAGTGAAACTAGCGTCAAAAAGCAGTACCTGTCTCCCACAGTCCCTGCTGCACAAGATAAGCTCGCACCGCCTGGAAGGGCGGCCGGACGAGGGCAGCGCGGGCGGCGCGTTCGGCGGCTCGCAGGTCAACCGCGTCATACAGACGCTCGCGCACAAGTACTGCGTCGACAGCAAGACGCACTTCGAGGACCTCTCCAAGATCATACAGAAGGTGCTGGCTTGCAGGTCAGTGGGTGCCTATCGCAAACTGGGGACTAATTAATCCCCCATCCATATATCAAGTTTAATACCTTGCATTAGAGCTCATAATCGATTATGTAAAATTGTTCAATGATACATTCCATAGCGAATTAAAAAATATATAGATATAGCAATAAAAGAAAACGGTTTGTTAAAGACTAGACATGAGCTAGACTGACTTGGGTAAATACTTGTGAATAGAAATTTTCGGCATGTCAGTGCAAGCCTGACCGCCCCCAACTAGAATAAAAATAATGCCCGTATGTATTAAATTTCGACAACTCCCAAGTTCGCACTTATTCCTCTGTGATAAGTCCGAACTTAGGAGTTCTCAAACTTTGGTACAGACGGGCATAAGAAGACTAGACACTCTTCAGTCCTTAGTACTCCTTTAGTCGTTAAACAATTTCAGAACCTTACGTTTCTTGGGTAAATCATTTGTCAATATGAAAAGAAAAGAAAGAATAAATCGCATTCAATTTAAAATCATGCAGAACATTACCCATGTTACCACAAATACATAAACAAGGCTTAAACAAACGTCAAACGTGTGTTTAACACTACTTTAAGGCTTGTTTAAATATTTTTGGTTAAACCGTAGCAGCCTTATTAATAAACACGAACTAGCTTTAGACTAGTTACACCATCTTTTCTCTCTTTCGACCCAGCTAAATATTCCAGTAAATAAAAAGGACAAAAGCTGAAGTCCGAGACTAATACCCGTTCATTAATAAGGCTGTAGGTGTTTTAATATTAAGCTGGCCTTTAAATGTTGCTTCTTGTCCGTTTTAAGTTGAATAATTCTTCCTCCATCGTCGCCATTAATAAATACAAACTAAATATTCATTGAAGCTTATTTTTTATTACGTGAAAACATAAAGTATGACATACTTGACAATTGACATGCATCAAATCTTTTTAAACATATTTTTTTAATAAATGTAACGAGGTATATATATCACCTTGTTTTGTGCACAGGAAAGAACTAGTCTCCTACGATAGATCACAAAGCGAACAGCTGAAGGGCGACACATTGCCGGTCTACGCGGGATTGGTTCAAAACTACGATGGAGAGTTCTCTAAAGGTGAATTCATACATATTTTTCAAAACAGATGCACAAAAGTGCAAAAAGCGGATCGCCTGTTCTCTACCGAAGAAAATTCCGGTTTGAATACCGGATTTTACCGCGAATGTTGTATGTAAATTACGGTGGATTAGTCGCCGCTTGTATTTCCATCGAAGCTTGAAGCTTAGTTTATTTGTCAGACACTTGCAGATCCTACCCATCGTTACTACTTCTGTGTACTAAAGTTTTCATCCGATAAGAATCTAGGAGACGAAACTATAAAAGCCAAATGAAATTTTCAATATGTTCCCACATAGTCAAAAAAACTTTCTTTGGTCCATCAGGACGTTACTACGTAAGTAACTTCAATCCCTGGCGATTGTCATCTGTATTCCTAAGCAGTAAAGTATATTTTCGTTGTTCAGAGTCTGGAGGCGGGTGCTACGGATGTTCGCTGGCGTGCGCGGAGCAGTGCTTGACGCTGCTGCGCGCGCTGGCGTGGCGCGCCTCGCTCCGCGCGCGGCTCTGCCGCTTCGGGCTCGTGCAGGAGCTCGTGCAGCACAACCTGCACCGCGGGACCCCGCAGGTACCACATCACTGCTTCGGGCTCGTGCAGGAGCTCGTGCAGCACAACCTGCACCGCGGGACCCCGCAGGTACCACATCACTGCTTCGGGCTCGTGCAGGAGCTCGTGCAGCACAACCTGCACCGCGGGACCCCGCAGGTACCACATCACTGCTTCGGGCTCGTGCAGGAGCTCGTGCAGCACAACCTGCACCGCGGGACCCCGCAGGTACCACATCACTGCTTCGGGCTCGTGCAGGAGCTCGTGCAGCACAACCTGCACCGCGGGACCCCGCAGGTACCACATCACTGCTTCGGGCTCGTGCAGGAGCTCGTGCAGCACAACCTGCACCGCGGGACCCCGCAGGTACCACATCACTGCTTCGGGCTCGTGCAGGAGCTCGTGCAGCACAACCTGCACCGCGGGACCCCGCAGGTACCACATCACTGCTTCGGGCTCGTGCAGGAGCTCGTGCAGCACAACCTGCACCGCGGGACCCCGCAGGTACCACGTCACTGCTTCGGGCTCGTGCAGGAGCTCGTGCAGCACAACCTGCACCGCGGGACCCCGCAGGTACCACATCACTGCTTCGGGCTCGTGCAGGAGCTCGTGCAGCACAACCTGCACCGCGGGACCCCGCAGGTACCACGTCACTGCTTCGGGCTCGTGCAGGAGCTCGTGCAGCACAACCTGCACCGCGGGACCCCGCAGGTACCACATCACTGCTTCGGGCTCGTGCAGGAGCTCGTGCAGCACAACCTGCACCGCGGGACCCCGCAGGTACCACGTCACTGCTTCGGGCTCGTGCAGGAGCTCGTGCAGCACAACCTGCACCGCGGGACCCCGCAGGTACCACATCACTGCTTCGGGCTCGTGCAGGAGCTCGTGCAGCACAACCTGCACCGTGGGACCCCGCAGGTACCACGTCACTGCTTCGGGCTCGTGCAGCACAACCTGCACCGCGGGACCCCGCAGGTACCACGTCACTGCTTCGGGCTCGTGCAGGAGCTCGTGCAGCACAACCTGCACCGCGGGACCCCGCAGGTACCACGTCACTGCTTCGGGCTCGTGCAGGAGCTCGTGCAGCACAACCTGCACCGCGGGTCCCCGCAGGTACCACGTCACTGCTTCGGGCTCGTGCAGGAGCTCGTGCAGCACAACCTGCACCGCGGGACCCCGCAGGTACCACATCACTGCTTCGGGCTCGTGCAGGAGCTCGTGCAGCACAACCTGCACCGCGGGACCCCGCAGGTACCACGTCACTGCTTCGGGCTCGTGCAGGAGCTCGTGCAGCACAACCTGCACCGCGGGACCCCGCAGGTACCACATCACTGCTTCGGGCTCGTGCAGGAGCTCGTGCAGCACAACCTGCACCGCGGGACCCCGCAGGTACCACGTCACTGCTTCGGGCTCGTGCAGGAGCTCGTGCAGCACAACCTGCACCGCGGGACCCCGCAGGTACCACGTCACTGCTTCGGGCTCGTGCAGGAGCTCGTGCAGCACAACCTGCACCGCGGGACCCCGCAGGTACCACATCACTGCTTCGGGCTCGTGCAGGAGCTCGTGCAGCACAACCTGCACCGCGGGACCCCGCAGGTACCACGTCACTGCATCCGCTGCTGAACACGGGCCTCTCCCGCGGCCTCTTGGCGACCGCAGTACAGTCGCGCACGGCCAGAGATGGACTGGTCCTATTTTTGCGCTGGGATCACATGGAAAAGCGCAGCCTGGTGGAAAGTGACATCTATTTGTGAAAAAATGCTATCAAGCCTTATTTTCCTTGATATAATCTCGATATAATATAATCTATAAGCCTGGCAATATTGATTTTTGAAGTACAACTTCCTTACGCACGCTTGACTTGGGAAGCAAGCTGGTGAATGCGAGGCGAACGGAAGTTGAAGTTAGTTCACGTAGATATCCATTGTCAACATAACAGAGTTAGAAATTTGTATTAATGTTGGTATGCCCAGTAAAATAAAAGTTTATAATTGCCAAGATGGCGACATTAACATTAAACAAAGCAAAAACAAAATTATACCGACTGATAGATGGAGCTAAAGAAGTTTTATTTCAGTCGTGTGGTCTAAAGCACATTCATTTTTCATATCTTTTCCTGATCCGTTTTATTTAAACATATCTTAATTTTTTAGTGCCAAGAAGAAGTTCGCGCCCTCATCTGTCTAGTGACGCGCGACAACTTGCCAGCGACTGAGCAATTATGCAACATGCTGTCGCAACGCATCACATTATCGCTGATGGGACACGCAGCTTCACAGGACCACAACAACTCTGTAAGTGTCTTAACCAAAGAAAGTGATGATATGAAACTTTTCTTTTTAGAGTTTTCTAAATAAGGGAGTTGGCAACACTGTCAATTCGTAGTTTGAGTTGAAGATCATTGCAAAGTGGCTGCTAATGCTGAATTTTGGATAGATTATGTTCTCCGTGTCGGCTTTCGATATAGCGACTCATTTAGTAACTTTCACTGTGTAATTTACAAGAATTTGACAATGACAATGCCATTATATATATATATATATATATATATATATATATATATTTTATACTGCATTTCCACAGACACCTGGGTCCGTGCTTTTTGTTAGATTATTTTTTATATTTATTAATTAAGCCTATTATTAACATGAACATATATATAATACAGGGAGGACAATACAGCCAATAACACAAACATAAGTACTTATTTCTAATTGTGCGTACACCACCGAGCAAACCAGCTTCCGCAAGCAGCACCCGTTCACGAGCTTGACGCATGTTCCAGCCATTTGGCCATTATATATTACAAGTGTTCACCGCGATCTGTTTTTTATATGGTCGGTAACAGATTACCACCCGGCAGATGGCTTGATTGCTTAAATTTGATTGATTGATTGATTTAATAAATTAAGCGGAATGGTATTCATCGTTTGGTATTGACGACGACTAACGTTTATAACGATAATGCTTAAATGCTCGGGCTCGTTTTCGCTCATGACAAGTTAATAGAACATTTTCAGCATTAATTTAATTTAATTAATAACGTTTCTTAGTAAGGCCATAAAGTTTATTATCGTTAATATTCATGTCATTATTAAAAATATGATCCAGGTGAGGCCACTGGTGCTGTTGCTCGGCTCACTGGTCAAAGTGCAAGACTCCGTCGAATGTTGGGAAACGAGACTGCGCTGCATCGTCAAACTTTGGGTTTGGTAAGTATTCTTGGCGATTCAATTGCAAAATCGAATGAAAAGTGCCTTTCAAATCAAATCAAATCAAATATATTTTATTTCAGACAACATGATCCATATAAGTTAAGTTAAATTAAGTTAAAGTTAAAGTTAAAAACAGATTAAATTAGAATTTTTAAAATTATTTCACAATAGTGCTGCATCATCGTGCTACGAGGATCTTAATCTGATGACGCAGTATCGGGGAGTAAAATGTATCAGTAACAGCTCTCAGAATGCTGTTGCTACTCGCGCGCGTCCTGCTTAACAGTGAGGCAACCTTTTTTCGCATGATGGCTGCGAAGCCATCAGTGCGTGCCTCTGCGAACATGGAGGACGCGCTGCAAAACCGCGGCAGCCGCATCAGCACTCTGAAAGCGTTATTATACTGAATACGCAGAGCGTTTAGAGATTTCAGGGTATATGCTGTCCACAAGCTACTGCAGTAAAATGATTGACAGTATGCTTTAAACAATGTTATTTTTGACTCTCTAGAACATGATGCGAATCTTCTGGACAGCATATTCGCCCTAACTGTCAACGCTCTACGTTCCCTATCAATATCTGCCCCATCACACAAGTCCTCGCAGACTACGTGACCCAAGTACCTAAACTGTTGAACTCTACTGAGAGGACTACCGTTTAGCAATAAAGGAGGTACATTACTCGGTCCCTTACCGCCCTTAGAGAACACCATATACTCGCTTTTTTTTATATTATAACGTAGGCCATGACTTATGGCGTACGCTTCACAAAAATCTAAGAGCTTTCTGACAGAGCTGACGGAGGGCGCCAGTAATACCATATCGTCCGCGTAACTTATGTTGACACATACGCCGTCAATCGAGCAGCCCGTCTGCATACTACTGAGGCCCTCAATCAGCTCATTGACATACAAGTTGAAGAGCTTCGGAGAGCAAATCCCCCCCTGCCTCACTCCACACTCCAACCTGTATGCGTCAGAAAGCTCATTAGCCCATTTAACACAATTAATTTGATTGTTGTACCAATACTCGAAAACAGAACATGTTTCCGCTGGCAAACTCGTGCTCCGTAACTTCTTCCAAAGCACACTGTAAGACACCATGTCGAACGCTTTT
This sequence comes from Ennomos fuscantarius, assembly GCA_905220475.3. Lineage (NCBI taxonomy): Eukaryota > Metazoa > Arthropoda > Insecta > Lepidoptera > Geometridae > Ennomos > Ennomos fuscantarius. The sequence continues at coordinate 4,043,628 of HG992026.1, read as the reverse complement.
GATAAATCAAGAAAACAAGCATAGATAGATGTATTTCTTTCGACATAATATCTCACAGTGTGCTTTAGAGTCAGTATAGCACTCTCCGTTGACAGCCCAGCCCTGAAGCCGAACTGCCCATCATGTAGCTTTAAATGTTCATCGAGCTGACAATTTAGCAAGCGGTCAAGTACTTTTGCAATTATCGTGGCCAGTGATATGGGTCTATAATTGCTTTTATCCGCTATATCTCCAGTTAGCGGCAGCCTTTGGTTCTTACGTGTTGTTTAAGCATGTTAAATGAATATATTTTCCGTAATTCTTAAAAAATTGTTACCTAGGTGTTGCCCACAACTGACTGAAGTCGCCGGCATAGCTCCGGCCGCTAACGCTATTCTGAAGGCGGAGGCTCTAGCCGGCATTCCCGGCATCAATACTTCATCGCCTAACTGTAAGTAATAGCTGTTATCTTCTTTATAGCTTGATGCGCATTATTAAGTACCTGTACTTATTTTACGATAATAGACTTTATTTACATATTTCCGTATATTTCAGCGCATCAGTTCGCTTTGCAGCAAGTGGCCCTCCCATGCTTGAAATACATGCAACAGATTATGGCCCCGCCCGCCGCATCTGCATCCACCACGTCTGCTGATTCTGAACAGTCGAAGGATTCAAAGGTATCTAAATTCTATGTAACTGCGTGACACGCTTGTTGGTTACTACCGTGCCTTTTGCCTCGCGCATTGTTGTGGAACTTCTTGGGACTTTACTTCTACACTCCATATTTTTGGTTATGAAATAGAAAGAAAGAAAGAAAGAAAATACATTTATTCAAGACATCATATAACATAATATTACAAATAGGCACTTATACAAGACAAATCACATGAAAAAAAAAAGAGAAACTCAAAATATAATGTTGCGTGACGTTATGATATAGGTCCCGACTCAGTATGCAATTATAAGATCGTAAGACCTAAATAACTGATTTTCAGTCGGAACCCATATTCAGTATGTTCCATGTTGGAAAATTACTAAGTTACTTTATTTGGAGTTGAATAAAACCGACTTGTGATTCAGTATATAAGCTTTATGTGGATCTTTTTGGCAGGTTAGCATGGTCAGTATTAATTGCCGAACTGAATATTAACAGTGCTTAACATGTTAATGATAATGATTCAAATTGTGCACCGAAGAAAAAATGATGTTTCTAATTTTACAGTTCTATGTGGTCTTCTCGAAAAATAATGATAATCAATATCTTTAAATTATAATATTTTTTAGTCCAATATTACAAATACCTAATTAAACTTAACTCCCCTTTTCATAATATTATCGGATGGGGGAAGATGAGGAGACTTTTCTTAATGGGGAAATTTGTCCATTTATCCTCTCCCTTCGTGCTTTATCCCACCTTACATGTTCATGTCGTTTTCGACGAGTACATATTATTAGTGTAGAAATCTCCATGCTACATAATACCCTTCTAAGCACATGATTCCTTCCCAGGAGGTACCCCCATCTGCAACTCCAGCCACCAACGCCGTGGCATCTTCAACCGGCAACGTGGTCGTCGATCTCGCAGCGTGGTTAGCCGGAAAAGTTCCACATTCTCAGTGGCGACGACTCTTAACGACACGTGACCCGCCGGCGGCTGAAGGCGCATTACCACCCAGAGATGCGCATCTCGCGCATAAATACCTCGCTAAATGGCGAGAAAGGGTTAGTACAATACTTAAAAACGGTGTAAAAGTTAAATGTTGCTACCCAAATTCTGCTACACTGCGACTATCTTTATGTAAACAAACGACGTAATGTAATTCGTAACCGACTTAATAGTCCTTCGCATGATGGTAATGCGTCACGGCTGCAGTCTTATTTGAGCCATTTTGTGCATTTCCTCCTAGATTTGCCGAGTTTTGAGTTTATTGACAGCCTTTGTGGTGTGGTGGTTGGGCAGGTTGGCTCACAACCCGGAGGTGGCGGGTTCGATTCCCGCGGCAGGCCAAGTATTTGTACACAGTAAAAAAAAAGCGCAAATACCTTATTCTGAGTCTGGGTATTGTGGGACCATGGTCCTTGTAGTTCCTGGGTCTCTAGACACAGGGAATCCTAGTTAGGGTCCAGGATCTATGTATGTGATCGTTGGGCGTTATTATTATCCAGTGTGTGTCACTTCCTTTTCGTACACGGAAGTGCTATGCTCTAATGTTGTATCCGCTCCAGCGTGGGTTGGACCGTGCGCCTGTTCCAGACGCTGCTGTCCCGCGGCATGCGGCCGCTGTCGCTGGAGGCGAGCGGCTGGCTGCGGCCCGTGATGTTCGACCCCAGCTCGCGGCTGGCGCGGGACGCCGCCTGCCAGATGGTGCGCTCGCTCTGCGACTCGTACGAACGGACCAAGGCGGTAAATGTTCATACCTTTCAATGTAATACAGTGTGCGGAAAACTCTGCGTTCTAAGGAGATATAAGCAAAATTTATGATCCGTTATCACTAAATCCATCCACGCACGTCCAGTATTTAACCGTGCTAGTACAGGTTAAATTTTTTTGCTAAATATACAAAGAATTGAAATTCAACTAAAATAATGATTCTGTGGTACAGGTGCTGATTTTATTGACAAGCTTCTTGCCTGAAGTTGGCGCCGCTGGTGAAGCGAGTGAACAGTTTCTACAACTCTATGAAAGTAAGTAATCACTTTTTGGATCTTTTAGTCTTCAAAATGTGATTCCAATTTTATAAACATACTTTAAATAAAGTGAAATTTGTAAACCAAATATGGAAAATAAGCGTTTTTATTGAAAATAATATTCTATTCAATAAGTTGATTTGCACGTTTGTGGCTCTACTATTACAGATAAAGTATAGGGGTTTCAGCTACAACCTTACCGTAAACAGGTAGGTTCTCTGTCTATGACAGCCTCTGTGGTGTGGTGCTTGAAAGTTGGTTCAAAGCTCTGAGGGGGCAGGTTCTATTCTCGCAACGGGGCAAGTATTTGGCACAGAAGAAAAAAACGCAAAGACTTGTTCTGTGTCTGGGTGTGGTGGGACCATGGTCCACGTAGTTCCTGGGTCTCTAAATACAAGGAATCTTAGCTATGGTCCAGGATCTATGTATGTGATCGTTAGGCATTATTATTATTTTAGATTGTTTATTTATAAGCCTGATAACCTTTATTTAATCATTGAAAAATCGCATATGTGTTCATTGAACATTGTTTCTTGCAGCTCTTGCATCGGAAGCTCCTTGGAAGCAGTTCCTAGCATTACGCGGCGTATTACAACAAATAGCCGACTTGATGACAAAAGAGATTGAGCAGTTGCACCGCCTTGAAGAAACCACATTGACGTCTGATCTAGCGCAAGGTAAGCAATGATAATGTAGTATCAATAAGTATTAACAAGGGAATATTGCTGCACACATTTTTATCCACATAGTATTGTAAACTTTATTACTTGCCTATGCTATAAAATGATCTGTCAATACAGAATACTTTATAGTACAGGTACAGAAAATTCACTCCGCGAAGTCATTTTAAATGAATAGCGACTCTTGCTACAACGCAATAAGGTGTAGTTCAGCCTACCCTAAACGACAGCCTCTTATGTTAGCACTCGCTGATCACCCGTTACGCGTAACAGACGCACCAGAACTGCTAGTAACTGCTCGCTGACGAGAACTATTACGCTATTTTTTACACAACCGATTATATGAATAATAGAGTTAGGTTTTACCAAAAAACGCAACAAGCCATTGATAAAAAAATATTAACCCGTTTCCTCTCCAGGCTACGCCCTCAAGCGCCTCACGGAGCTGCTATCAATGTTCCTGGAAGAGGGCGGCGCTAGGCGCGCGTACAAGACTCGGCTCGTCGGCGCCGTGCTCGGGGGGTACCTCTCCCTGAGGCGCCTCGTGGTGCAGCGGACTCGCCTCACCGACGACACTCAGGAGAAACTACTGGAGTTATTAGAAGAGATGACTACAGGTAACTAATGGGTCTAGTTTACCATTTTCAAATCAAATCAATTTATTTGCTTGTGAACATAGGTCAAACAACAATTTGTGGTCTTAATAGTAACACAGTGGTTTCGTAGCTGGTTATTAAAAGCTAGTTACTTTATAAATAAGAACTGCAAAAGTGCGGAATGCTCTGCCTTGCTCGGTGTTTCTAGAAAAATACAAACCTGGGTTTACTAGACAAGCGTGCTACACCTTCGACCTTATCGTTACCGATAGAAAAATATAGTTACGAAAAAAAAAAGATAATAGTAGTTACGTATTTAACGAACCTTGGCTAAAAGTTCTTGTTAAATGCTCTGTTCTCAAAATGTCCTGACATTTTTATCGCAAAAACTTTTAAAATGCTTTTCACTTCTTAGATGTAACATCTTCAACAGCGTATACCTAAATCTATACAATAATATTTCCTATTGTTTTTCTCAAGGCACAGAAGCGGAAACCGCGGAGTTCATGGCGGTCTGCATAGAAACAGTACAGAAGTACCCGCTGCACGATTACCGCACGCCCGTGTTTATATTTGAACGGCTCTGCTCCATCATATACCCTGAGGAGAATGATGTTGGAGAGTTCTTCCTTACGCTTGAGAAAGATCCGCAACAGGAGGACTTCTTGCAGGTAATTTAACTTATTGGAATTTCAGTTTTATACACATTCGTCATAATTTTGGTCATACACAATAGTCTAAACCATAAATTAAACCCTACCTACAAAATGAAACAAGAATATTTAAGGAGAACTCTCGCGAGGTCACGTCTGAGTCATTCAATTATAATCCTACCATCTACTCCTCAAACCATAGTTTTTTTTGCTGATAATTTCCTTTGTATTCTTATTTTGAACATTCAGTTATTTTATCATGAAAATAATAATGAGGGTAGAGCTTAATAACTTGGTGTCTTTTTATCGATGATAGGCACTGATCAAAACCTATAATGATAGATATTATAGATATATATGTCAATTAAACTATGTACCTACGTATGCACATGAAGATACAAAATATGCCATAGCATTTAAAAAGTTCAGAAGTTTAGAACAGATTAATATGCATCTTAAAAATTGCATTTTACATCGCTTTGGAAATATTTCCATAATAAACATTTATTTTACAGGGCCGCATGTTAGGCAACCCATATTCCTCCCTCGAGCCGGGAATGGGTCCTCTCATGCGCGACGTAAAGAACAAAATCTGCACCGACTGCGAGCTCGTGGCTTTACTCGAAGACGACAACGGCATGGAGCTGCTTGTTTGCAACAAGATCATGTCGCTCGATCTACCTGTCAAGGACGTTTATAAAAAGGTATGTAAAATAACATACCCAGGTATATTTTAAAAAACAGGTTTAGTGATAATTTGGTGACGACAATTTTTTAATTTTTATAGCGTCTATAACACCATCAACATCCTTGGTCTAATGAACGCTTTGCGACCCTGAAGGAACCGTTTTACACTCTTTTATTAATTTTTTAAGATAAATAACGGCTAGAACTCACGTCAATTAAAAGTCGAAATTACTCCGACCAGGTTTCGGACATATTCGATGTCTTTCTTCTGGGAGCCATCAGCTACTAACGCAAACCGCGGCGGCTTTCGCGAGCGTCAGCGTATTTATTAATGACTCCATTTCTAAAGATTTCTGAATTATAGCAGTATCGCTTGCTTAGCGTAACATAACGTCTATTTACCCGCGTATTTGGATCATTTGTTAAATTATAGCTTAAGTAAAGCAAAAACAAAATGATACAGAAATATACAGTGTGAACTTCCGTGCAGTCACGCCTGATTCAATTGAATTTTTTAAGTACAACATATCCCGGCCTTAGAGACGCATGGATGCGAGTACAAATCCCTCTTGTGATTCAATTTTTGTACAATGGATATAATTCAGTTGACTCTATTAGTGTGACCGTGTAGCTGAGGTCCCGATGTGCACGCAGGTGTGGTGCACGTCCGGCGAGGGCGTGGACGCCATGCGCGTCATATACCGCATGCGCGGGCTGCTCGGAGACGCCACCGAGGAGTTCGTGGAGACTCTCACGCAGACCAACGCGGAAGCCGTCGACGATGAACAGGTCTACCGCATGGCGAATGTGCTTGCAGACTGCGGTGAGTTCTACTTAAGTATGGTCATCAACTCATCGGCATCCTGTAACTGGACAATACGGAACATGTAGCATTTTAAAAGAAGAGCCACGTCTAGAGTTACATATGTCCTTGGGCTCCCTCCATAGGTATCTTACCGTAGTAAGGAAGGCCGTATGCTTGTTTTTTACTCTTAAAATAGCGGGATGGTATTAAATAATAAGTCTACTAAGCGATAGTGGACGGCGGTGAGGTAGTATTTCACTGTCCATATGAGATGATGTGAGAGGGTATGAACGTCAATGGGCCGAATTTTCAGTCCCAAGTTTTGCCCGCAGCCTTTCTCAGGTCATTGTTTTAAATTGATGGCGAGTGTATGTTGCAAAGACACATCTCTAGCGGTATCTGAAGCGGGGACTCTACTATACCGTCGATATAATTATAATAATGCAGATACCATTTAGCCATAATGACAAAATGTCGTACTGTTTTAAATAACACTGGTTGTTTGATTGTTTTAGTTCAACAATATTTACATTAAGGCTTCAGTGATGTGAACAGTGAGCGTGAACAGTAGTAGTTAAAGAAACCTCTGCAATGTGTGCTCTACAAAGGTCCACTTGTGTTCGAATGTATTCGGTCCAAATCTACACCACCTTCTTCATCTATAGGAAGCTATATTAACACTAGATTAAAAAGAAGAACTTGAAGCACTCCAGCACCTCATTTCCTAAATATTACACAAGCATTGAAACAAATTGTCTGTCCACAGGTGGTCTCGAAGCCCTGCTCCAGCGTCTAGCCGCCATTCAGCGTGTGGGCGTGGCTCGCGCACTATGCGGCACGCTGCTGCGCCTGCTGGCGCTATGCACGCGCGTGCGACGTTGCGTGCGCGTGCTGACGCGCGCCGACACGCGTGCGCTGCCCGTGCTGCTGCACGCGTTGCATCTCGCCGCGCTCGAGGAGCGGGATGTGGCGCTAGTTCACCAACTGCTTGAGGTACCAACAACATACACATGCATTTGCATGACATCTGGTCATACATAGAACAAATTACAATTAGCCGAACCTTGTCTGCGACACTAAGGGATACTTGACGCGTATACAGTGCTGTTCAATTGTGTGCGAGCAGAGAGAACTTCTTTTCAAATACGCAAAGTATCTCGTTTCTTAAGCGAGTAGTTATTCCGTGAGTCTAGCGGCCGACAACGGTTCTCGTACAATCGAGCCGTGAGACCATCTCTTGGAATGGCGTTATAGCTGGCCCTATTTTGTGGTACATATTATATGGAGGTGATGATACGTCCATGGGACATAGAATAGCCCTTTTACACAAGTAACCAATTACACAATTACCAAAATGAAATCGAGAATGGATTTGGGTAGTTAACGTAAATTGTAGTAGATGTATGCTATTATATTAGGTATGTAATGTACAGTTCACGCTAATGCTCTTTGCGACTTCAAATGTTGGTGAATTTTGTTCCAGAAATAATCGGCCAATCATATTTCAGATAATGGAGCGCATCCTCTCCGTGGCTGCGAGTGAGAGCTTGGAATCGTTCCTGCAGTTCTCGCTCACATTCGGAGGACCCGAGCATGTGCAAGCGCTGCTCAACTGTACCGACTGTCCAGGTAATATAGCTTAAGAAAATACATACACGTAAAATATTTTTCATAAATAACATTTTGTATAAGATGTAACACAGTTTTTTCCATTATCTTAGGTTGGAATTCAAAGATACTTATAATTATTCTAGTTTAACCCATATCACGTATTTATTATTCTCAACCAAAATGAACTGAGTAATGAACATTACATTAAAAAAAAACAACTTGCTATATTGAATTTCCGAAAAGTAATAAATTACAAAACCAAGTTTAAACAATCATATGCGCTCTGTAACAAATATTTGTACGTTTTTGGTTCAATTGACGTTACAATAATTCATATGATTTACATGTCAATTTTAGCTGGTAAATGTAATTACCACAGCAAGACTTCACACTTAGCCAAATCACAGATTTTACACCTATCAAACTAACTAAATTAATTAATAGGTTTCATGCTCATTCAATATTTAAAAAACTGCATTCCCCATTCCGATTTCGACTGTACCTGTGATCCCCAGGCATCCGCACGAACTCCCTAGCGCTAGGGCATCTCACCCGCGTACTAGCAGCCCTAGTATACGGCAACGATCTAAAGATGGCCATGCTAGTGGACCACTTCAAGCCGGTGCTGGACTTCGACCGCCTCGACTCTGAGCAGTGGACCGATGAGGAGTTCCGTATGGAGCTGTTCTGTGTGCTCTGCGCTAACATCGAGAGGAACTCTATCGGAGGGACACTGAAGGATTATCTGATATCGCTGGGTGTGGTTCGAGATGCATTGGAGTATATTGTGGTAAGTGGTAATTTTCTGTCATGTTTTTAAAGGATTTAGGGCGAGTTTTGTTTCTCCTACTATCTTTCTGCTTATGTGCGGCAATAGATTTAGTCGTTGGGCTAACATGGCACTCTGAATCATTAGGTTCACAGCATGGGACACAATAACATTAGTTATCGACGTCAGTTTCCCATAAACGATCTATATTATAGACGATCGGTATCTATATATAGACGGGTACTTGTGTATTGTTAATGTCAAACTTTTTTTTCAAGTTTTATTACATCCTATTATTAATATGATATGGCTTTTCCATATGAGATTAATGTTAGTCTAAAAACGGGAGGAAGAAAAATTATGACAGTTGACAACTCGTAACTTTTCGCTGCAGAGGTATACGGTTACGGTTTACGACTTTATTTCTCAAAGAATAAATCACTTATAGAGAAAATACAATAATACTATACAATTAAGTTGCCGTTGGGCGTAGACTTGAAAGTTTAAACAAGATGCAGACATCGCACATCAATTTTCTGATATATTTCTCATGTAGGTACTTGCATCAGAGGAGCCAGTTCACGATCGGTCGGTGGGTAGCTAACACAAACTGCCGGCCGCGTCGCCGGTGAATTGTTAGGGCCATTCTACAATATTGTGTTTTTATATTTATAATGCTGTTTTATTGTGTTATTTAAGAAGTTACATATTACTTAGGTAGGTATATTTAGATTAGTACCTTTTAGCTGTGCTGTAATGCAATGGTCTTTTTTACGTTTTTTAATGAAATTACTATTTAAGAATTTCAAAACTGATATTGTTTGCCATAGTTTTAAATAATTGATTGATTATTTTTTTTAATTTGATTTGAACAATTAAGTAGTTACCTTTTGAGGATGGTTTTGACAGTAGAAAATAAAAATAAGTTTTGTAGGCATTATTTGTATTAAATTTCTAATTTTGTGTACCTTATTTTTTTTTTTTAAAGCAAAATTTTATTCATTTGTACTTTTATGATAGTATTTTTTATTTTTTTTGGTTTTTCCTTTTAATTATTTATAATTAAATTGGTTTTGAATACTTACTTTAATTAATTGTTGAAAAATCTTTTAATACATGTGTTTTTAACACTTTTTTGAAGACTTTCAATGATTTAATTTCTTTTATATCTTTAGGTAGATTATTATACAATTTGCCTCCTTCATACATTATGTTTTTTTTACCATAGTTAGTTCTAGGTCTTTTTAAACAAATGTCGTGGGCTTGTCTCGTTAAGCGTTTTTGGATCTGTATTTTTTTTGTGAAACTAATTTGTGAATGTGTACGTCTTTGGTCAAGATTTTCCTAACAAAGATACACGTACTATACTTGTATGTTTGAGTTAAATTCATAAGTTTCGTTTCTTTATAAATTTTTACAGAAGGTGTTAAGTAATCATAATGAAACAGCGTTTTAATAATTTTGTTTTGTGCTCTTTGCAATACTTGTAGGTTTGTTTTAGCTGCCGCTCCCCAGGCTTCAATTAAATAGTCTATGTGAGATTTAACCATGGAATTGTAAATAATGTAACGCACTCGTTTCGGGAGACATCGTGCTATGCTTCGAAGTGATCCCGCCAATGAAGTTAATTTGTTTCTTATTTTATCTATGTGCGGTTTCCATGATAATTGAGTATCTAGAATCAGGCCAAGATATTTTTCTTTATCAACTTTGTTTAGCACTTCTCCGTTGATCATTAAAGGGGGGTGAGCCTCAATCTTTTTATTTTTTGCGGTGAATATTAAAAAGTTTGTTTTCGAGGTGTTTATTGTTAGTAGATTAGATTGCAGCCAGGTATGTAAAAGGTTTAAATCGTGTTGTGCTTGTTCAATTATTGAACCTATTGTATACCCGGAGTAAAAGAGGCTGGTGTCATCAGCATACAGAGTGATGTCTCCTTTAAGGCCAATGTCCTGAATACTATTTATATAAAGCAGAAAAAGCAGTGGACCAAGGATAGATCCTTGGGGAACACCGTATGTGATTAGTCTAGGTGCACTTTTAATCCCATCTATCTTAACTATTTGGTATCTGTTTGTAAGGTACGACTTAAATATTTTATAAGCGGATCCTGAGATTCCTAAGTCCCACAGTTTCGCTAATAGTATATCATGGCTAACAGTATCGAAGGCTTTTTTTAAGTCTATGAATACACCCAGCGTTATCATTTTTTTATCGATATTTAGCTTAATATTTGTCACTAAGTCCATTGTAGCAGTTAAGGTATTTGACTTGGGGCGAAAGCCGTATTGTTTTATGCAAAAGAAATTGATGGATTCAAGAAATTGACTTAGCCGTTCATGCAATACTTTCTCAAATATTTTCGAAAGTATTGGTAACACAGATATTGGTCGATAATTACTAGGATCCTTTTTATTGCCAGCTTTATAGATTGGGCTAACTTTTGCTATTTTTAATGTTTCCGGAAACTGACCTTCATTGAGACACTTATTAATGCATTGTATAGACAGTTAACACATTAGAAATGTTGCTTACAGAAACATGCACCTTGCGTAAAACCGACGCTCGTATGCACCGATTCGGATGAGCTGAAGGAGTTCATCAGTCGCCCCGCTCTCAAGTACATCTTGAGGTTCCTCACTGGACTCGCCATGGATCATGAACCGACACAGGTAAATAAAACCGCAGGCAATCAGCACTGCCCTATTTAATATCCTACGGCAGTACATAACATTTTGAAATTATTAAATTCGGACCAGCTACGTTTTCATTAATTTTGAGTACTTGACAACGCAGGTTTACAGCGGCTTAAACGTTACGTGTGTGCTGCGTGTAACGTCTTTTTATGAAATTATGCCAATTACTGACTTTCGAGGATCCTATAGACTGCGCCAAATACAATTTTGGCCATAAAGGATAAAGAAGTATTTCATAAACCGGGATTTTATAAAGTAGGGTTTAAAATAATGGACCGTAAAAAAACAAATGTCATTTCATCCCCTTTCGTTGTATTTCTTAGATGTTGGTCTGCGAAAAGGTGATCCCCATAGTGCATCGTCTCGAACAAGTGTCATCGGGAGAGCACGTGGGGTCACTCGCCGAGAACCTTCTAGAAGCGCTCCGCTCGCAGCCACAGTGCACCGCCAAAGTGCAAGAAGTGCGAGAGTTCACTAGACAGGTTAGTAAAAATAGAAAAATCACAATCACAATACATAAGGTTATTGTGATATTTACTGTGCTTTCAAGATACCCAAACCACAACACTACAGAGGCTGTCGAAAAAAAGTTAAATCAATCTTAAAATAACTAGCTTCTGCCCGAAGCTTCGCCTGCGTGGATAGGAAACCAAGAAGAAAATTTTTCATAGATAATTCAACCCCTCATTTCACTCTCTTAGGGGTGGAATTTCGAAAAACCCTTTCTTAGTGGATACCTACACTTTACAAAGAACACACACTCCCAATTTCAATTCTCTAGGACCAGCGATTTAGGCTGTGCGTTGGTGTATAAGTCAGTCAGTCAGTCAGGACTTTGAATTTTATATGTGTAGATGTTCGTAACCAGCCACTGTGATTTGTTTTCCAATTGACATAGGTTCACATAGCATACTCAAACTAAATGACCTGCATATCTTGGGACATCTATACACCTAATTTTGCGTCGACTTTACTACGTTTAACATGACTTATGAATAGTACTAATTAAAATATTTTACAGGAAAAGAAACGCCTAGCCATGGCAGTCCGTGAGAGGCAGCTGGGTGCGCTCGGCATGCGGAGCAACGAGCGCGGTCAGGTGACGGCGCAGTGCTCACTCACGCAGCAAGTGGCCGACCTGGCGGAGGAAGCGGGCGCCGTCTGCTGCATCTGTCGCGAGGGCTACAAGTACCAGCCTACTAAGGTGAGTGCAGCTTCAAGGACCAACCTTGTATGGCTCGAAGGACCAATGAAACATTTGACTTGATGGACGAGGTCAGTGACCCTCTGCAGGATTTGTCTGGTGGGGGTGTAAGTTTGTGTTAACCCACCAAAAATATTTAAAGTTTAAAGACCTGAAAAGTCCGTGAATGATGATGGAAATATAATCTGAGAATTTTTAAGGCAAGAGTGAACTGGTAACTAGAAAACCATTAGTTTGGTTTTTAAATCTAAACAACTAAAAAAAAACGAGATAAAGATAAAAATACTTTCTCTTTCTTTTCTTTCTTGCCCCTACAGTTAATATACGAAACGTAACTCATTCTATCTTCACGTAGAGAAGAGAGATATAAGTAACCTAGTACCCTAAGTACCCCCTCAACTTCCGTTCACCTCACCAGCTTACCCCCAAGACAAGCGTACGTAAAGACCTTTTACTTCAAAAATATGTAGATGATCATCCAAGTATTTCTACGTATGAAAATAGGGTGATTGAAATTGGTGTAACCTCCTTTTCAAGAAATTATTTATCGTTTTATTCAGGTTCTCGGGATCTACACGTTCACAAAGCGCTGTCCCGTGGAAGAGTACGAGGTGCGCACGCGCAAGACGCTCGGCTACACGACCGTGTCGCACTACAACATCGTGCACGTCGAGTGCCACATGGCGGCCGTGAGGCTGGCGCGCGCCAGGTACCTACTTATTGCTACTATACAACCGTGTCGCACTACAACATCGTGCACGTCGAGTGCCACATGGCGGCCGTGAGGCTGGCGCGCGCCAGGTACCTACTTATTGCTACTATACAACCGTGTCGCACTACAACATCGTGCACGTCGAGTGCCACATGGCGGCCGTGAGGCTGGCGCGCGCCAGGTACCTACTTATTGCTACTATACAACCGTGTCGCACTACAACATCGTGCACGTCGAGTGCCACATGGCGGCCGTGAGGCTGGCGCGCGCCAGGTACCTACTTATTGCTACTATACAACCGTGTCGCACTACAACATCGTGCACGTCGAGTGCCACATGGCGGCCGTGAGGCTGGCGCGCGCCAGGTACCTACTTATTGCTACTATACAACCGTGTCGCACTACAACATCGTGCACGTCGAGTGCCACATGGCGGCCGTGAGGCTGGCGCGCGCCAGGTACCTACTTATAACTGCTATGTTTTGGGGACCAGCCGGGTACAGATTTTTTTTTTTTTACGCAATCAAATGCCTTGAACTAATCATTCGCCGCATGTTAAACATCCACTCATAACGGTTGCAGTGCAAATCGATACTCTTAAATATAAAGTTTTTTGATACTGCAGTTTTTTGACACTACACAATAACCACATTTCATTATTTCGGTATTTGCTACACATGTACATATATTTGTAGAGACGAGTGGGAGAGCGCCGCGCTACAAAACGCATCGACGCGCTGCAACGGGCTGCTGCCGCTGTGGGGCCCGCACGTCCCCGAGTCGGCGTACGCCAGCTGCCTCGCCCGGCACACCACGTATCTGCAGGTACCTTCTATCATAGACGCGCTGCAACGGCCTTTTCCGGGATAAAATGTAGCCTATATGTTAATCTAGTGTATAAGCTATCTTGGTACCGAATTTCATCTAAAACCATTAAGCCGTTTGAGCGTCAAGAAGTATCAAACATACACACATACAAAATGTCGCCTTTATAATATTAGTGTGATACTATTATACCGACAGTTATTGAATACAATTAAGTACTACGAAATATTTTAATGCATAAGTAGTTGCGCACCTACAGATACACCTCTCCCCCACGGGATAGAAAATAAATAAATAAAATAAATAAATAAAAACTTTGATTGGAGAAGAGTTGGATGCAGCTCTTAGCCAACAGTAACTTTACGACTACTACTGCCGCCTTTAATCTACCACAATGCCTTCATGTCTCGCCGATTCTACTGACATAATATGCCTCATCAGCTGTGATTTACCTTCACATCCGAGACACATAATTGACAGCCTCTGAGACACATTAATTTGCCTCATCAGCTGTGATTTGCTTTCACTTTCGAGACAGACGTCATTTTGCTTATAAGCCGTGATTTGCCTTTAGAGGTAGCTGTGTATAGACTTGTCTAAAATCGTAAGTCCTCTCCGTCAGATTGGCGTCATTAGCTTTTGTGGTTTGCCGTATCTGTTGCGTGTACGACAGCTTCTTTTTTTTTTCTCTTCAAACGGGTCTAGCATTAGACCACGCTCTCACCTGATGGGAAGTGACGATGCGATCGAAGGTGTAGCGTGCTAGCCAAGTACAAGCCTTGGAGCTATTATGACGATGAACATGACCTACAGAAACTTGTGATGTCCAGGAATGCACGGGCCACCGCGACATCGGTCACACGTGCACCATCCACGACCTGAAGCTGCTGCTGCTGCGCTTCGCCCGCGGCCGCACCTTCCACGACGACACCGGCGGCGGCGGGCCGCTCTCCAACATGCAGCTGGTGCCGGCCCTGCTCCACATGGCGCTCTACGTCATCAACACGTGAGTGTTCCGCGGAACAGATGACGTAACATGACATCTATATATATACTCGTAATATATATAAAATTATTAAAATTAATCACAATTTCCCTTGGGCATCGCATCACGCATGAACAGATGGCACATTTTCGCTAATTCTTTTTTGTTGTATTTATTATTGTCAGAAGAAGGTTCTTATGAAAGAAAAAAATTAAGTTGAGCGAAAAATTTGAAAATTTTAACTACCCGAGTAAAGCCTCGGGGCACAGCTAGTTGTCAATAAAATCAGGAGCACCTTATAAGCTTCGGTTTAGATTAGATAAATAATAAATAAATAACGCCCAACGATCACATACATAGATCCTGGACCCTTACTAAGATTCTCTGTATCTAGGAATTACAACACCCAGACTTAGAACAAATATTTGCGCTTTTTTGTGCTTAAATACTTGTCCTGCCGCAAGCATCGAACTCGCTGCCTCCGGGCTATGAACCGACTTGCTCAAACACCATACTTCGGGCTGTCGAATTTTCGGTTCATTCTTCATTTTTCATTATACATCGGAGCTTTTCACTAATAAATCGAAGACTGGACGTTTTTGAGAGTTGAGTTTGTTTTCATAGAGGTTTTCTTCCTCAACCGCCTGACTCATGCCGCCCATCCAACCACGCGCCTGTGTTGCCAACGAAAAAATAAAACAATTCACCGATTTTAATTTCGAAAAATAGAAACAAATTAATAATTTCACGTAAATAACATTGTTATGTAACATACCCCTTTAATGCTCGTCTGACGTTTAGTGCTGACGGAATCACTGTACGAACGTTTTATTAAATCACTTTCCACCTTATTTTATCACAGTTGATTGGCACAGGAAAATAAATAGTATGAAGTTAATTACAAATCCAGTCACATTTTTATTCCCTTG
Organism: Ennomos fuscantarius; assembly: GCA_905220475.3. Lineage (NCBI taxonomy): Eukaryota > Metazoa > Arthropoda > Insecta > Lepidoptera > Geometridae > Ennomos > Ennomos fuscantarius. Next base: position 4,027,807 of record HG992026.1, on the reverse strand, counting down.
ACTGTTATTCGTACGACAGTGGTGCGCTTTTAATTGATTATGCAAATTAGTGTAATCCGACCTATCTATACATATACAATTTAAAGTTCTGACTAGTCAGTCAGAACTTTATATTTCAGTCAGTCGACTGACTGATTGACTGACATATATTAACGCACAGCCTAAACCTGTGGTCCTAGAGACTAGAAATTTGGAGGGTGTGTTCTTTTTAAAGTGTAGATATCCATTAAGAAAGGGTTTTCGAAATTGTACCCCTAAGTGAGTAATGAGTGATTGAATTATCTACGAAAAATTTTGTTCTTCGTTTCCCATAGCAGAAGAAGAAGAAAGAAGGACAGAAGCTAGTTTGAAACATATTACAATAAGAGTGTGTGTATAGGTCCCGAGTGTCGGGGCGCGAGAGCGCCGCCCTGGAGGGCGCGATGGCGTGGGGCGGCGCGCGCCTGCTGGAGTCGGCGCACGACGCGGAGGGCGCGCTGTACTACGCGACCCTCGCGCTCATGCTGCACCCGCACGCCAAGTCAGTATGCCGCGGTCGCGTGCTCTAGATACTAATAGAACACTGGCCGTATAGCTCAGTAGGTCGGGTAAACCATCTAATAACTGGCCACTTTAGTCAAAACTAAATTACTTAGAAACGGAAACCATAATAACGCAAATTACATAAATTGATAATAAATCTGAAAAGACAAGTATTGGGTGTATAGTCACGTACACACCCAATGCACACCCTCACACACCACATACACATCCTCACACTCCACACACACGCGGTACCACCGCTTTGCCAGTTATTCTGCCGCCAAGCAGTAGTGTGCAACTACTGTGCACTACTGTGTTCCGGTTTGAAGGGCACTGTAGCTAGTGAAATTACTGGGCAATTGAGACTTTATGATCTGATCGCACAGTTGAGTAATCTTATTACTAGACTGTGTTGATGTCTCAGAATGATGTGCGCAGTGCAGTGTCGCGCGAAACTCTGTTTTAGTTCCGAGTGACACTGTTCTGTTATGGGCGGCCGTGGCGCTTAACACCAGGCGAACGACTAGCTCGTCACATCATTCACTAACATAAAAACACTTTTACACTCCACACACACCCTCACACTCCTCGCACACTACTACACTCCACACACCCTCACTCACCACATATTTGCACCATAAAACCCTTACTCCTTCACATATTTTTAATTATAGAAGTATTATCTTCTGTTATAACAGAATAAATAATAGGCAACGCTAATTTAACACCTTTGTTATTATTAATCAATGTTACATTTATTATAAGTCTCCGACGGAAGAGTCCTGGTTCCTGTGTCACGGGTCTTGAGCCTAGTACGGGAAATAGGTGCTCCACCCCTTTATGATTGTTTCAACTGTTTTTTGCCAATTAATTTTTCATTTCATTTTTTTTTTCATTTCATTTTCATTTGATTAGAAAAGGCTCAGGATTTTACTTTAGAATCCTTCGCTTCGCCTCGGACTTAAAAATAAACACTCTAGCCTTAAAAATTGTTCTTTGCTCCCTTGGTAAACAATCTATTATTATCTTTATCTATAGCTATAACTAATGAATTGTTTTCGTGCCCCAGATGGCGGTCGCACAAGCTAGACACGCTGAAGCGGCTGCTGGTGACGGGCCACGCGCGCGCGCTGGCGCCGGCCGGGCCCGCGCTGCACGCGCTGCCCGCCGACCAGCGGGCGGCGCGCGGCTGGACGGACTACAAGCCCTACGCACTGTTCGCGGCCATCGTCGACCAGCTCTACACGGTCATGTTCAAGGTAAAAATAATCAAACTCGTGGCATTTTAATTTTACAGTATGAATTAATAATAATCATATAACTCCCAACGATCACATACATAGATCTTGGACCCTAACTAGGATTCCCTGTGTCCAGACACCCAGAAACTACGAGGACCATGGTCCCATAACACCCAGACTCAGAACCAGTATTTACGTCGCCTCCGGGCTATGAGCCGACCTGCTCAACCACCGCACCACAGAGGCTGTCAATTGACGAGCTAGTCGCTCGCCTGATGTTAAGCGACACGGCTACCCATATCGGTATTGCTCAGTGTCACTCGAATTCTAATGTATAGAGTTTGCATTGCCCGACACTACACTGCGCACGTCATCCTGAGACATCACAGTCTAGTCTCATTTGCCCGGTAATCTCACTAGCTACAGTGCCCATCAAACCGTCATATATCAATAAAATCCTATGCAATTAAAATGCGCTTAATATAACATTTCTGTTGCCGTCTTTGAAAGACGTAACTCTTATGCCATTTTTAAATACAATATTGCGCTTGAAGCTAACTTGTAATACATCTCCTGTACAATCAGTTCACAAACAAACACCATTCCAGAACGTGACGGCGACAACGGTGGATCAATGGCCGGTGAAGCTGGCTGAATACATCCGTCACAACGACGAAGCAAACGCTAAAGCTGCCGAGCGCATAGTCACCACACTGACCGACGAACTGTTGCCGTGCGCCTCGTTCGCCGAGTTCTGCGACGCTGCAGGATACTTGGCAGATATCCCGGAGCCAGACGCGTTCTTGCAAGCAACCATACAGGAGCTGCCTTGATTGAGGCCGCGGGTGCCGCATTGCCTCGGCTACCAAGGATGCATGGCCTGCTAAACACCCGCATCATTGAAAAGAAGTTCTAATAAAGCAGTGTTTATTGCTGTCTCTGTTCCGCTACACTCGAAATTGTGGTGGGAGAGAGAAAACAATGTTCTATAGCTTTTACTAGAACTGTTTTTTTATGATGCGGGTAGTAACTGAAGTTTCGGATGCTCTGCTGTTTATTTTCTGCTGTTGATTGTCTGTTGTTTTGTTCGATAAGAAGGTAGTGATGTCTTTTTCTATTTAACGAAGATCTGCTATTTATAGTGGCTGGTTTGGCGTTGGCTATCGTTGTAAAATTACTAACGCAACTGCAGTTATTCGCCGAGATGACGCATTAGCGAATTCTCGCAAAAAATAAATTAGATCTCATAACTTTTCCGTTAGTCATGAACTCAGCGGAGCTTCCGAGGCTTTAGTTACCCGACCTACGAAAACGGTACCACGGTAGATCGCTTTGTGCGTACCGATCCATCACCGGCTCAAGTCGGCGAGGCCATTCATTCACGAGCAAGGCGTGCGACCACATCCTTTCACAACTCTGGGACACCGCGTCACATCAATGGAGTTAAATTAAACATAATAGTCACGCATTTGTCATATGAGTACTCTAATGGATTAAATTATTTAATGTTTATTCACAGTTAGTTTGGTGCTTGAACTGTATCGCTTTTTGGTTTCATTAATATATTGTAGTTTTCGCTTAATTCTGATGTTTTTATTGTTCCGTGTCCCGTATTATATTTATTTAGTAAGAAATTATCAAGACGTTCATAACTTATTTTTTATCGCGAGCTATTCCGTTCTTCCTCCTACTGAGTAGGTCATCATTTTAAGAATTTATAAGCTACGAGCTTCTGCCCGCAGCTGCGTGTTGTGTCTAACGCGAATAGACGTAATAAACCTATTTGAACAAAGATGAAAAAGAGGAAAAAAGATGTCAGCGTTTCTGAATTGGAAAACGACCAGTCAAAGAAAAATGAATGAATTTAAAAGGATTAAAAATTCTAATGTACAGAGTTTGCATTGCCCGACACTACACTGCGCACGTCATCCTGGGACATCACAGTCTAGTCTCATTTGCCCGGTAATCTCACTAGCTACAGTGCCCATCAAACCGTCATATATCAATAAAATCCTATGCAAATAAAAAAATGACAAAATCCGAATTTTTTCCTTGATTGTATCTGACAAAACGTGTGTCTATAACCTACCCTACCAGCACTCCGTAAGTAGGTCACAGCGAGCCCCCTTGTCAAAGCGTGACGGTCGCATCGTGCCGACTCGGCCTTGCATTTTTAATAGTTTATACCACATTTGAGATCACTCGTATTATAGAGATGTGCCCGCGATTGTAGCTAGAATGTCACGAGGTGTTGTGAAACGAGCTATGAGGTCTGCTAGGAGGTACGGACTCCTTGTGCCTTTGTCATGCTTATTGATGATCACGGAGCCATCTGTTTTTAGTACCTTCCTATACCTATTTAGGGTACTTCCATAGTTTGTGTATATTAATAAAGATGACGAGAACTCGCTGTCAATCATTTGATTTGCTATAACTTTCTAACATTTCAGTATTGCTTTGTAATAGATGCTTTGGCCATTTCGCCTTTAATAAATTACTTAATATATGGGTGTTGAATAGAAATAAAACCAATGTATATTAATTAAAATATTTATCTAAAAATAACTTCCGAGATTAAAATGTAATTATTTTGTGTAATCCAATATTAATCTCACAATACTCACAACTAACAGGCACTCGAGTAGGACGGAATATCCGTTACTCATTCACTTAAATACACATTATTCACAATATAAATATGCTTACAATTACAATCTTAATTAAATTAGGCGTTAACTTACGATACACTAAAATAGAATAAATCGTGATATTCTCAGTATAATAATAATTCTTCAATATGTTTAACCTTTGGACACAAAAGTGTGTAGATCCAAACTAACAAAACAATTTATAAACTCTATGATACTTTATTGTGATGCATTCCACTTTACTTATGTGGTAGTATATATCAACGAGTTTATGCTATTACCTCGCGCATTGAACCTAAAATTAACTATGCTGTTAGTGGTCATCAGAAAGTTTATAGCTTATTATTATAGTGTAACAATCTAATATCATATTGATCGCTTTCGTGAAAGCAGATTAAAAAATGATTATGTATCATAACATGAAATGCCTGTTTTCTTTCGATCGAAAACCACAAGTTGGAGAAAGCGCTAGAATGTTCCGGTCGTTATTAGAGATTGGAATGAACTCCACATAATATACTTTGTTTATTTTGGAAATTGGAACTTATTTCATAGCATATAAATGAGTGTACAAGTCCCAAGAAGTTCTACAACAATGCGCGAGGCAAAAGAAAGGCACGGTAGTATCAACGTGTGTGTCACGAAGTTTCTAGAAGTCGTATGATCCGCTCTCGCCTTGCTTGCCGATGCGGAAGATGTATTTGTAAAGGAGTCCAGCGATGATGCCGCCGATCATTGGGCCAACCCAGTACACCTGAAACCAAACAATGTACCAATTATTGTTTTGCACTAAAACCAAACTACTGAACCAATTTATTCAATACGACAATGGAGCCAATCAGAAAGTATGTAGTTTAAAATAAAAAGAAATTTTTAATTACGATTTACCTACATATGACGAGATTGTGTGTGGCTCTCTTTCATTTCAAGGACGATGTTGGAGGTGATAATGGATCTTATATGGATAGATAGAAAATGCTTTATGCACAAACAACAAATGTAGGTAGGTACATAGGCAAACTTAAGGCTCGAGCATTATCTTCCAGTTAACCTGGGTGTAATGTGGAAACTTTTGTAGGGCAGCGCAACGCAGCTTAAATATAGATTGTCTAAATAAACATATAACATACATTTAACTTTCTAGTATCCCTATTCACATATATAACTAGGTACTTATAGATTGATACTTAGTAGGTACTGTCTTCTCTGGGCTCATCTTTCGATAATTAAATAATATAAACTATTTACTAGGGAATAATAACTAACCGTTAATTAGTTCAACCGTTGAACTAATCGGGTGTACTGGAACGAGCTTAACATTTAGCGTGCAATTGAAAGTTTAAGTTAGTCTGCGATACCTACGGTATAGATGATAAAATGTCTGTTCAAATATCTTTCTATTTTGAACCCAATTGTAACCGGTAAGTATGTTGGCAAACACCATTTATTAAACTGCCATTCCTATTGTCACAACATTAGCATCAATAGTAATTAACAGCGTTACATAAATCACGTCTAACATTAATTCGTCCGGTAACAAAGAAGCGCAGAACAAAGGGATTGCACGCTTTCTTCAACTAAACAAATATGGGAAAATGATAACAATAGGCCTATCATTTGATTGTCATAGGTCAATCTCGTTATAAGAAGAACAGTAGATCTAGATATGTTACTTGAGCTTTTTTTGTTATTGTTTCTGTTTTGTTAATAGATTAAAAAACACCCGTTCAAATCGGACGTTTTGCGAACCAATGAAAGGTGTAAGGGCGTTCATATGTTCGACATTCCTGGGATAAATACTATGAAATTCGTAGCTTCTCTTAGATGATCGAGTGCAAAAATGTTAAACAAATACTAATGTTATATATCTCGCGTTTTTCGTAAGCTTTGGCATTTAAAATGATTGTTAAAAGCGTCATAAGGAAAATACCTACTTTATGACAAAAACTTACCCAGTTTCTGTGCGGTATATGCCTAAGTATATTTTTTGCCTATTTTGTGTTTTTGCATTGTTTATGTGCTACGTTAGTTAATAATATTATGTTAAACTCGTTCAACTTTCCGTCACGGGGATCAAATATTTGCACATGGTGATAAACTATTTATCGCGCTACGGGATGCTAATAAATGCGACCTCTAAATGTATTTGTCATCGAACTGCTATATATTTGTTTCTTTAGTAGATACACTTATAAACAAAACTTTAAGTCTCAGTCAGAAAGAAGAAATGAACTCATTTCTTTAACCAAAAATGAAATCAACAAGCTGAATAAAGAAGTAACAGCAAGAATATTGCTATAGTAGAGACATTTCCTTTTTGCGTGCTACTTTCGATCGGTCCACATTTTTTTTGTGTTTGAATCTATTGACATATTTAGAATACCTACCTGCGTTTAGTGTAGCTATAATAGATAGCCATAGTAAAAAAAACGTAGAAATACATAGTTTTGTATTGTATGATAAAGTAGTGAAAATAATTATAATACCTATACTCGCAACTCGTTTGACCCTATTCTCATGCCATTTTTGCTTACAAAAACAACCTAAATTCTAGATTTTTTTCCAAATTTGCGCAAGCTTGAGATTCATTTCCGATCTTTACGAGCATTCTTGCTTTACGTAAATGCCACATTAGTGCCACGTTACAAGAATATAAATTGTCGTATTTTTTCGTGAAAGTAGGTACATTAACTATGTAAGTAAGTACTCAGACTTTTAAGCCGACTTGCGTGCGTATTTTTATTAGTTAAGATGTCTTGATATCCAAAGAGAAAGAGTACCTATTAGTAAGTAAGTATAGAAAATAATATATGAGTAATAGAAAATAAGGTCGTTGTTTTTATTAAATCTGTAAGCCGAATCATAACAGAGCATCACATTCGGTCAGGACCTCACGTGAGGAGTGAAAGTTGTTAGATAATAATTAGATGCAAGACGTTACCGCAATCGGATACATAAAGCTCTAACCTCTAGATTCGTATGCAAATCTAACGGTGGGAATGTCCTGACGGTGGGTAGTGACCGTTCGGTTTCGTAATCTAGAGACTATTACGATTATACAGTGAAGACGATTAGATTGTAAGATCACGAGGTTTTATTTTAGATTTTGTCTACTTCACCTACATATTATGTAACTATTTTTTAATGTTCATTTTGACCGCAAAAAATTAGACTGTTTTGTGTTCCACAAAACATAAATTAGTAGGTAGGTACCTACGTTACTGTGTAACTGTGTAATTACTACTGATCTAACTAAATAAGGCTGCATATTTGAGTTTTAATAAGGTTTCATGTAAATGATCAAGAGGTTTGGGAACGGAATTCGTGTAGAAAAATGACAGCCACTGGCCATCGTCAGCGTGGAGCGTGGTTAACACTGTCCGTATGAGATAAGGCCCATGTTCCAGCTGTAGGAATATAAAGCGAATGAATTTATAATAAAACCTACCCATTGCGAAGTCCAGTAGCCGATGACGAGAGCAGGCCCGAAGGAACGAGCGGGGTTCATGCTGGAGCCACTGAAGGGAATCTGTGGAAAAGAAATACGATATTATTACTCCGTCCCAAATATACCAAGATTTTTTAGAAAGTCTACTAAATCAAAAGAAAGCTTCGCTTTTGAAAGGTTGTAAATAATATACACTAAAACAAATGAGAATGCGGATGACACATGCTTAGCCACACATGCAAGCTTATACGAGAAAGCAAGGAGAATATGAATGAAGATATGAATGCTTGGTAAGTTATCGGTTCCATATGGTTGTTAAGAATACAGTTTTTAAACCAAGTCAAGCATTCTGGCCTTTTGTCCAAAAAGTACCAAAAAAGAACTAGTGAATCAGTAGATTAGTGGATCTCGCGCTTACTACCTGTTATAACCAACCATCCTTTTGACCTTTTCGACCATCGTTTAGTAAAGAACGGTCGTGATTCATGCCCCTACCAGATCCGAAAGCATACTTTACGGGGAAACATACTATTACTGACCACTTGCTTCATAACAAGGAAACTTAAGGATTACGCTACTTACGCAAGCGGCGTGGCAGGCGGTGATGCTGAGGCCGATGGCGAGAGGAGCCGATCCCTTGACGTCGACGCGGCGGCCGTCGCACACGCCGTGCACCACCATCACTAGTACAAACGTGATGAGGGCCTCTACCAGCATCGCCTGCGGAACGGAACGAGTATTAGAGGCTGTTAAAGTCAAACTCAAACAATTTACTAGTTTCAAATAGGCTATTTTTAGCACTTTTACCTACTAGTCAAAATAAGGATACAAAAAATAATGTAAAATGCTGTTTCTACGAATGTAAATACAGAATACTTAATTTAAAATATGTCCAAGTTTTTAATCAATGAGTTTGAAAAATATTGTCTTTGCTACTACAAATGCAAGGTACAGGCACTCTAATTGAATTACAATCTAGCCATACATAATAATAAGCAATTTTAATTTAACCTAAACTTCTAAAAACTTAATCACACACAGGTTGTACAGTCAGTGTCAGGTACAACAAGCCGGCACTTATGGGTAAATTAAATTTTCAGTTGGTTTGTAATTAAAATAATCTTCTTCTTATGAAAAAATATGTAAATATGTCGTTCTATATCTTTGCCTGTTTGTTCACTGTCACGATTAAAAGCTGAATCGATCTTGGGACTTCCTTTAAGAAGTCGGGTTAGTAAATAATGTAGAGCATCTTGGTTTTGTGATCTCACCTGAGGTTCGGTAACGTTAACTCCAGGCTTGGTCAGGCCGAATCCACCGACTCTGTCGTCGGGAATGGCCAACTGCAAAAAGAAAACAAAATTAATATGACTTTCTAAATAAATAAATAAATAAATAATTGTGTCAAATCTACCCACAGCGCCATCTAGCCCTGAACTAATCAAAGCTTGTCCTGTGGGAACCAGATAACTGATAGATTACTTAAATACTTTTTGTTTGTAAATATATACATAGAATAACGCCCAGACACGGAACAAACAGTCAATCTATAGCTCAAAAGGCAGGGTATACTACCAACTGAGCTATCGGGACAGTCAATTGCGCTAAATGTTGCGTTTGCTACATTTACTAAATTGCCTTCTATTATCGTGCAGATAGAATGTCACAAGTTTTCCTTTTTCGTACTATCAATACGTGACCCATAACAGTTGACAGTTACAATTTGCAACCAATACAGCCTGACTGTACAAACGGCATCTCACGGTATCTCTTATACGCTATTTACAAAACGTGATCGAAACAAATTGATCATCTGTGAACGCTCGTTAACTCGTCGGCGTCGAAGTAAAATGTCGCTCACCTGAACCCTGAGGTCGCGTGTATTATAAATCGCCTGCGTCGTGTTCGCGGTAATTAGGCTGCTCTTTAATGTTATATGCTCAATGTTGAAGAGACTTTTGAGAAAGACAGATATCTATACAATGTAGACTACTCCAAATAAAAAGTAAAGACTGTTGTATTTCCAGCAAGACAACAGTTGTTGAGCTTAAAGCTTTTAGATAATGTAAAGATTCTGAGAAGATGAAAACACTGCATAACTAAGTTCAGATAATCCAATTTTAAAATTGAAGAACCCTCGTGACCACGGCCAATGTAACTTGGTCGAAACGTCGTGTTTAGTCAAATAATGTTTTGATAATCTTTGTACGCGAATAGAGCCGTTTTATCTTTACAATATGAAGAATATCCATTCAAAATATCATTTATATTTATTAAGATTAGTGAGGATATCAAATCAATATGTATAAATGTAAAAAATCTATTTTAATGCTAGAAACTGGTATTTGTTTGTACCGACACAACATTAAAAAAAAAATCTTAAGGGCCTCTGTCGGCAAACTTAGGATAATACAATTTTATTTTAATTGGCCTAGGTAGGACACAGTATTAGGCCAATGCAAAATTCAACTACTAACAATATTGAAAAGGTCGAAAGGGATAGATATCAATACATAATATCATAATACCTACATGCTAATTTCATTTACCCATAAACAGATTCAAAATCGTAAAAATAAAACGTGTAAGCTAATATATTCTCGAAAGCTCAGTGCACTTAGCACACGCTTACACGAAGGTCGGATCCTTTATTCTAAGATCATCAGTGTCAGGGCGAGCGAGACACTTTTTATTGACGCTTAAGTACGTACGAGCAGGCTTGTATGCTGAGGGTTACTTGTGAAGCTAGAAAAGGCAATTAGAAGTAAAACTTCATTACACACGCTTGACTTGGGGAGTTAGCTGGTAAATCCGAGGTGAACGGAAGTTGAAATTGGTCCACATAGATCTCCATTGTCAATATAACAAAGTAAAATAATTGTATTATTGTGTTGGTATATTCGGTAAAATGACAATTTACAATTATCAAGATGGCGACATTAACATTAAACAAAGCAAAAACAAAGTTATACCGGCCGATGGGAGCTAAACTAAAGATCTAAAGTACACTCGTTTTTTTATGTGTACGTACCTAACTTACACTCATGATGCGCTATCACTTTTGGATGTCTTTGCTATCTATCAATGCCGCTAAGTTTTGCATTTTCATTCAACGTTTATCAGCTTCTGCCATTCACTAAACTAATCCTTTCGTTTCTTGTAGACATAGCCAAAATATCAACGTCTACGACGTAAACGCATCAGTTATTCCTATCTGAGAGCAGAAATTGAATATACTGGAAATGTGTTGGTATTCTAGAACTACCACAGGATGTGGGGTAGCTGAGTGTACTATCCGGCAAACCACCTGGCTAATTATCACTCTACCAATTAAAGAAATAAGTAGCGAAAAACATTTATAAGGTAATAGCTTTAACTAAAGGCTACGTACAGTTAAAACGTTTGAGGAATTTTCGTTGCAAAACGTCTCATTTGATAAGATAAAAAAAATGTGTGGACATTTCACACAGTTCCATCTAGCCCCAAACTAAGCAAAGCTTGTACTATGAACCAGATAACTGATACAATACTTATACACTTTTTTGTTTATATATCATATAATACAATACAAACACCCAGACACAGAACTCAACACACAAATGTTTGTCCTGGGTGGGAATCGAACCCACAACCTGCAGTTCAGGAGCAGGGATACTACCAACTGGGCTAGATAGGTACTAGGTAAGTATAGGTAGATAAGCTTGTTAGGTACTAAGTTTTGTGCGGTGTCGAATCAAGCAGTATCGTTGCTTACCCTAATAAAAGCAGCCCCAGCCACGGCTCCCAGACACTGCACAACGATGTATAGAACCGCCTTCAATAGCTTGATGTCTCCGGCGATGAAGAGGCCCGCCGTCACCGCGGGGTTGATGTGGCCGCCGGACACATGCCCGATACCCTGTGAACAAACATACAAAAAATCAGAAATAGAACAAACAGAATAATTTTATAAATTACCTATGGGAGATAAGTTTACGCGTAATTATGCACAACGCTAACCCCCTCACTAATAAACATTGTGTAGTGAAATAATTATAATTTTGTGCTCTATCGAATTTGAAATAAGCAAAGATAAAACAAGAGAAAAATCTTTGTAGATATTCCACTTTTATGCAGTGTTTATTAATGAGGTTACGTAATAAATAATGTATTTTAATAAGAACTACACTAAGATCCGATCGAGTTTATCTAATAAACACCACAACTCGTAGAGCAATGCAACCATGAAGATATTTATCGGAAGACGTCTCTGCATATAAATCTCAATTAGACGCCCGCGAACAAATGGTAATGATTGAACTTCAACCGTAAATAACGGTGCAGGTAAATAAAGCTTATAATACATATCTAATTAGTTTCATATTTGACTAGTTTTTAAAGTTTCAAGCAGCGAGTAAAACTACAGAAAGTTATTGATGGAAATCACATTTAAATAATAGTAAAAATGTTTTTATTATATTGTAATAGAAGAGGTTTGGGTAGGTAATAGTAACTGATTTAACCTGAAGGGTGATCATGGAGCCTTGATGCAATTTCTATAGTAACTATACACATAAACTGTGTATTGAAACTGTCAAATCCATACAAATTTGTGTTTTTTTTAAGTTGCAATCAAGTTACGTGATCACCTATGAATAACTAAGAATATTATGAAGACGTCTCTTCATCATTCTCATCAGAAACAATGAAACAGCGCTTGGGCTTCTTGGCAAAGAGCTTTATAGAATTTTTTTTTTTTTTACTTCAAACTTGTCTAGCATTTGATCGCGCTCTCACCTGATGGGAAGTGACGATGCGATCGAAGGTGTAGCATGCTACCCAAGTAAAGAAAATATTTATTTTGGTTTAAGGGGTATTAATTTTCTGATTATTTATGCATATATACCTAGTGTAGGTTTCATGATAATTATAATTGGTTGGTAATAAGGTTGTATATGTTACAAATATTTATTTTTATTTTCGGCTTATTTATTCTACTGAATTAAGTCTTGCCTTAATTTATTTCAAACCCGTCTGTAGTTGGTCTACACCTAGGTAAATTTGTTCGTTAATGATGTGTGAATATCTTTAGGAACTTTGTGACGTACGACTCTTTATTATAGGTACCTAAGTTAGCGAGTTCGTGATAAAAGCGCGTGAGCAGGGCGCGCGTCGGCCTCTGACTCACTGCCTCACTCGCTAATGCTATGTCATAGGTCAAACACATGCACTGTAGATATTTTTAATTAAAAACAACGGGTTTATAGAGCAATTTGCAGCGATTTTGGGTTAAGGACAGGGCCACTCGAAACACTAAGGTAATTATAAAAAAATACGATTACAAAAAATGTGCCATGAGTCACGATCCTGATAAACGATGGTAATTAAACGAGATAAACAAATAATTGCTTTGATTAAAATGCGTCCGTTTGGCTTAATTAATCGTCTGCAAAATGTGAATCGGAAATGAGTGTCATTTTTTTCATTCGCCGCATGCATTACTTATCTATTAAAAATGTATCTCTCTAATTTAATGAATACTAAATCAAACGCTACTAATCTTATCCTACTAATAATAATAGCGGAAGTTTGTGTTTTTTTTTTCTATGTTATTGAATGATGTGACGAGCTAGTCGTTCACCTGATGTTAAGCGCCACGGCCGCCAATAACAGAACAGTGTCACTCGGAACCCTAAAACATAGAGTTTCAAGCGACACTGCACTGCGCACATCATCCCGAGACATCAGCACAGTCTGGTAATAAGATTACTCGACTGTGAGATCAGATGATAAAGTCTCAATTGCCCAGTAATTTCACTAGCTACAGTGCCCTTCAAACCGGAACACAGTAGTGCTTGCACACTACTGCTTGGCGGCAGAATAACTGGCAAGGCGGTGGTACCTACCTAGACGAACTTTGCAACAAAATTCTACCACCTAGTAGTGTTGTGTGTGTGTGTGTTTGTTCTTGTTCTTTTTTAAAAAAAATTTCAGGAGAGTTTGTGGTCGTTGTAAATACCACGCTACTCAGCGCTGAAACGGTTGAACGGATTTTCATGAAATTTGTGTGTAGATACTTTACGTCTTCGAGTTATACATAGAATAATCTTTAAACCGGAAATTTGTATACATCTATAGGATAAATGTACCTACATCATGCGTGTGAAAATATGAGGTACATTTAAAGCATATATTCTATAAAATGTTCTCTATGATACATATCAAAAACCGTTTATTTATATAGCGGGAAAGAAGTAGTTAATATGCAACTTATGAGCTAATTACGAAGCGTTATATTTCCGGTAATGTAACATTGGACCATGACATTGAGCGAGTTTCACCAGGGTGCTATTCATCGAATGAAGCATATTAACCATTTGACATTACATTATAGGTAGTCGTGAATCAATGGGACCTTGAACGATATATTTATTTATGAATATTTTAATATTAATGTTCGTGAATAGCCTCTAATTACAGTTTATTTGTGGCTTAGTAGAAGCACCTGCGGTTTCACTCGTTATTCACCAGTTTTCCCGCAGGCAATTATAAGTTTTTTGGTTTAAAAAGTATCCTGTCTTAATGGTTGCATTATTAGAGTATATGCAACAGAAATAAACAAGAAAATAGAAACAAATTACGTTTATATATTACTAGTAGCGCCCCGCGGTTTCACCCTCGGATAAAAAGTATTTTAATTATTTGCTCATCCCGCAGGAAAATTTCACTTTTCCGGGATAAAATGTAGCCTATATGTTAAACCAGTGTATAAGCTATCTTGGTACCGAATTTCATCCAAATCCATTCAGCCGTTTGAGCGTGAAGGAGTAACAAACATACCCACATATACACATACAAACTTTCGCCTTTATAATATTAGTGTGATTAGGGACTGGTTTTATTATAACAGAGAGAGAGAGTGAAAGAAAGAGAGACACGTTATACTTCTAATTTTGTAATACAGCTCGTCCTAATCTTCAATTGTAGCTCTTAACAGAAAGGCTATTCGATGAATAGTTTGTACCTGATTAAACTAAAAATCGTTCACATAGTGTTTTGTTTTATAACTTTTATATTCAAAGACCGCACCTAAACAAATTGCATTTTGATAAATGAAAAGTAACAAAAGGGCGTCGCACCCATGCTTCATAGCTAAGCCTAAGTCTAGAATGTTCAAATATTATCTAGATTAGTGCGAGTAGGCGAGGCAGTGCATTGACCATAGATCACGTAATGTGCGACACATGGGCATGCGTGCGATCAAGGGCGGCTACAATCCCTAACTCGGTAATGGTGCAAGTCAATAACTGCAACGTTTGAAGTCCGTTTCAGATATAGCCTGCAAGATCCAAGAGATTAAATTTTTGGGACTGATCTGGTTTTTGAAGTTTAGACTGAACGCGTGCTCGAGTAATTCTCAGCCGTTTGGTGGTTTGGGGTGGGCTAAAAGAACACGGCTTTCCTCACTAAAACTAAGAAAAGGGAATTTCAAAATTGTAGTAAAATTATAATCACTGATATCTTATCAAGTTCAGGGTAGCTTTCAAAGTAGGCGAATAGTTTCTTGTATATGGAAACAAAAGTCGTTACCAATTAGTCGTTCGTCTGATGTTAAGCGCCACGGCCGCCTATAACTGTTGCATTTAGGAAGGTAGTGTCATCTTGTCATCATTACGTTGATTTAAATAATGTTATTGATTTATGAAAATTATTTTTTTATGTTTGGTAGTTGTGATGAAAAATATGGAGTCAACTATATGGAGTTGACTTGATGTTTATAACTATTTTTAAAATCTATAATTTGTGGGAGCTTTAGTCGCATAGCGATTGTTTCAGCTCCGTGTTTATAACTTAAACCACGCATTATTACCAGTAACAAACAACACATTCTAACATCATAAAACCAAATGTCCAATAATGTTTGGTACTTGATTATTATGCCGTTATTGATTTACTTTTACTTAACTAAGTTATAAATCAATTTTGACGTAAATTAAGTGTTTTTTAATAATCTTTATTACGAGCAATGATCCTTCACAGTTTCCGACCATTAAAATCAAATAATGTTAATAGGTCGTTAGAAAAGTTAATTACTTTATTTATAATTTTATCTAATAGTTACCAAGTAATTTATTTAGTTTTTGTAATTTCATCCGGTGGTTGTGGCCAGAGTAAATGGAAATATTTATTACACCTTATCTATATTAATAATGAAACTGTTCCCAAGGTAAAAAAAAGATCATGATTTAGGAAAAATATATTATTTATTTGTAAAAATAGTATCTAAAAATATAGTTACAAGAAGATTGAAGAGCCTTTGAGGTTATCTTTTGGCAAATATCAATTCAAGTGGTGTGGGAATAGGACCGTAAAATCTCTTCCCGTGGTTGCTGTTATTGTGTTGTCGTTGCGGGAATATCCAGGGAATGGGCAGCAGTATTCTTCTCAGTCCCTTCTGCGATCAACAAAGCCACCTGCCAAGTTTGGTGATTATAGAAAACCTATGCCGCTAAAGTGGCGTTTTATGGAGGTCACCTGTCTTTAGCAGTAGACGTCGTCCAGCTATTGGTGTGTGTGAATCAATGAAATGGATAGAATGATATCAACGTAGTAGGTATTTTACTTCTTATTTAAATTGCAAACTCCGTCCACCGTTCGCAAGTAGCCCACTTGATAAGGTATTTAAAACCGTTACTGGCCATCATTGCATCTACATGTTCTTTGCATTTAACTGTAGCCGCGAGTAAGCTATAAAAAGTTTCGCTTGTACAAATTTCCATGCAATTTGCCTTCAGGTATGCGGACAGTTTTTGTTTTATATTATACTTCTGGAAGTTACATTATGCATCCATGCTTTAAGTGGTGGGGTTGTGTAGATTGTGCTACTAAATAGTACCTTAAATTAACCAAAAACCTGTACCAACTAAAGAGTTCTGTCGGTAAAAATATAGAAGATTACACTATTATTTATTCATTAATTACGACATGTTCTTATTTCATTTTACATATAGAAGATTACTGGAAACGTTATATTAGAGATAAGATTTTTGGGGGTTTATGTTTGCTCGCGTCCGTAGGCTTTAACCCTAGTTTCCCTACACGTGACCCCTGGGTGGTGCCAAAAGAGCAACCAAATAACTGGTGGAAGGCCTTAGCCGCCGGCTTAGTTACCACCCATTAGACAAAACCACGATGCCAAGCGACTCGTCGTGTTCCATCGTGATGTCTAATGAAGCCGTTCTGACGAGTAGATGTGGACAGTTGTGTTGGGTATGCAGACCGGTATTGGTGATGGAGATGCTTTCGCGTCGGAGACCTTGCTTCGGAGGGTAGCGGGATCCCAAGCACGGTGCTCTCTGCTGGCCGACCGCAAGTTGTAGGGGGCCCAAGTAGTAGTCTAGCCAACTACGAAAGGCTGCCCCACCGCTTGTGTAAAATCCTGAGGTTGTCCACAGGGCATATTATTGGTTGTTTATAGTCATAATATTTTGGTTCATCATGCATATTGTATTCTATTGAAATCTAGGGATGCCCAGCGGTTTCACCTTCGATAAATAAATTAAATAAATAACGCCCAACGATCACATACATAGATCCTGGGACCATAACTAGGATTCCTGTATCTAGGGACCCAGAACCCACGAGGACCATAGTCCCACAACACCTAGGCATAGAACAAGTATTTGCGCTCTTTTATCATGTGCACAAATACTTGTCGCGGAAATCAAACCCACCGCCTCCAGGTAATGAGCCGACCTGCTCAATCACCACACTACAGAGGCTGTCAATAGTTTCTTCGTGGGACTTTTTAATTTTCCATGATGAAAGTACTATACATTAATCTGGGTACTGTTAGAAACCTGCGAGTAAAATTTCATCCAAATTGGTTAAGCTACTAATTTTTGTGAGCAAGATGTATAAAATGTTTACCTTCATCATCATCAGCCATGTTATGTTAGATCACCAACAAACAAACGAACCTGCAATTATTTGTAACACATTAGATTTTTTTTTTCAAATTATTTATTCTTTAAACATTTGGGTTACATGATTTCTGCAATTTAACTGGTGGAAGGCCTTAGCCGCCGGCTTAGTTACCACCCATTAGACAAAACCACGATGCCAAGCGACTCGTCGTGTTCCATCGTGATGTCTAATGAAGCCGTTCTGACGAGTAGATGTGGACAGTTGTGTTGGGTATGCAGACCGGTATTGGTGATGGAGATGCTTTCGCGTCGGAGACCTTGCTTCGGAGGGTAGCGGGATCCGAAGCACGGTGCTCTCTGCTGGCCGACCGCAAGTTGTAGGGGGCCCAAGTAGTAGTCTAGCCAACTACGAAAGGCTGCCCCACCGCTTGTGTAAAATCCTGAGGTTGTCCACAGGGCCAGTTGGCGACTGGAAGTGAGGAACTTGTGGGCAATTTCAGGGGGGTTCGGGCGTCCCCGCAGTCTCCGCGCAAGTTCTCCATTGGCGTAGGAGCTTCTCTATTACTGAGGGTTAGCATCCCAATATCTCGTCCACTTCCTACTTGTCTACCTAACTCACCCAACTATGAAAAAGTCAAATAAATTGAGCAAGTTTAAACGGCAGATGCACGTCCTCACTCTTAAAGTGCACCTCACAAATATTCGTGGGCTGCACTCAAATCTGCAAGCGGTCCATCATCATCTGGAGACCAACAAACCGCACTTGCTCTTCTTGACTGAGACGCAAATAGGATGTCCATCGGACACGGCATATCTGGACTATCCAGGATTCATCTTGGAAAACCGCTTCCTTCCACGCGCTGGTATCTGCGTTTACGTCCGTGATGACATTTGCTGTTTGCGTCTCCGAAACCTTGAACATCCCTACTTTTCGGTGATTTGGGTGCTTGTGGACACCGGCATTGAGAAAATTCTCTATGCTGGTGTGTACAGATCACATAGCGGTGACCGGGAGACAACTCTTCTAATGGAGTATCTCAGTGAAACGGCAGATGTGGCTCAGCAACGCTATCCTTCGGCTCAGCTTGTTGTTCTGGGGGACTTTAATGCTCACCACCAGGAGTGGTTAGTCCCACACCGGATCACGGACCACGCTGGGAGAGAGACGCGTAAGCTCGCTTTGGCGCTCAACTTAACGCAGATTGTTAAAGAGACAACGCGAGTGCCTGACATTGATAGCCACACTGCTAACTGCCTCGACCTTCTGCTCACGACTGAACCAGACCGATACTCTGTGGCGGTATCCTCACCCATTGGTAGTTCCGATCACTGTCTGGTCAAGTCCATTTCAGTATACTCCCCGCCTGACCCAAGCCCTAAGAGCAATCGGCGTGTCTGGAGATACAACTTAGCAGACTGGGACGAGATGCGACATTTCTTCGCTTCATATCCTTGGCGGCAAACGTGTTTTTCTTCTGGAGATCCGACGGTCTGCGCGAATGCGGTTACTGAGGTAGTATGTTTTTCCGATAAGCCCGTGACCAGTAAAGCCAGCCCATGGTTTGGAGCCGAATGTGCACGTGCTGAAGCGCAGAAGCATGCGGCATATCTGGCATAGGCTGACGCTCGAAAACGCAAGGCCTCGGACACTCGAGCTAAGAAGAAAGCCTTTAACGTTGCCGCCAAGGCCTGTAAGAAGGAATTAAGGAAGGCTCGTTTCAATCATATTGGTCGAATAGGGACTAAACTTGCTTCCTACCCAGCGGGTAGTAAGGCTTTTTGGTCCCTAGCCAAATCGGTTGAAGCGAACTTCTGTCGATCCTCACTGCCTCCATTATTGAAACCAGACGGATCGCTGGCTCACACTGCAAAAGAAAAAGCAAACTTGTTTGCCACTCTCTTTGCAGAAGCTTCGCGTTTAGATACTGCTAATGAGGTGCCTCCCTGCCTTCCACAATGCGGTGTTTTCATGCCGGAAATACGCATACGTCAGAAGGAAGTACTAAAAACATTACGCAGTCTAGACGTGAACAAAGCCAGTGGTCCCGATGGTATACCTGCAATTGTACTTAAGAGCTGTGCACCCGAGTTGTCTCCCATTCTAACACGCCTATTTCGCCTCTCTCTAGACACCGGAATAGTCCCTATGAGTTGGAAGCTAGCCATCGTACAACCTGTACCTAAGAAGGGCAGTCGTGCTGATCCTGCCAACTATCGACCCATCTCAATTACCTCCATTCTCTGTAAGAGTATGGAGCGTATAATTAACAACAAGCTCTTGGCATACCTTGAAGACAATGATCTCCTCAGTGACCGGCAATACGGATTTCGCCGAAACCGGTCCACTGGGGATCTTCTCGCGTATGCCACTCACATATTGAGCGAAGCCTTAGAGATGCATGGAGAGGCACTTGCTGTATCTCTAGACGTCTCTAAGGCATTTGATCGGGTCTGGCACGACGGTCTTCTGAATAAGCTTCCATCTTACGGACTACCTGCTGGTTTGTGCACTTGGATATCAGACTTTTTGAGGGAACGATCGCTTAGAGTAGTTCTTGATGGCTGCTCTTCCGATCAATTAGCTATTAATGCTGGTGTACCTCAGGGGTCAGTTCTTTCAGCAACACTATTCTTACTCCACATCAATGATTTGCTAAAGCCCGGTACCTTTGGGTATGCAGATGATAGTACTGTTGTTGAAAGATACACATCCAGTGCCCGAGCCAGTGGTGACGACGTCCGGATTGAGAGAGAGGCTATGGTTGAGCGCATGAACCTGGCTTTGAAAGCCGTGTCCGATTGGGGCGATGCTAACTTGGTTAGGTTCAATGCTGCAAAAACACAGGCGTGTTTATTCACTGCTAAAAAGAGCCCACTCCATCTGGCTCCTTCATTCCGTGGTGTATCTGTAAGTTTAGGAAACCATCTTGAGCTTTTGGGTGTTGATCTCACGTCAAACCTAAACTTTGGATCCTACATCGAGTCCAAAGCCAAAGTAGCTTCAAAAAAACTCGGCATATTGTCCAAGGTAAGGCGGTACTTCACACCTGGACAGCTTCTAAATCTGTATCAAGCACAAGTCCGATCGTGTATGGAGTACTGCTGCCACCTGTGGGACGGGTCTGCCAAGTACCAGCTTGAGGCTCTGGACTCGATTGAACGGCGTGCCAAAAGGCTCATTGACGACGACACTTTGGTTGGTGAAAGGCTCCAGAGCCTTGCACATCGACGTAAGGTGGCAAGTCTGTCGGTTTTTTACAGATTACACCACGGTGAATGCGCTCAAGAACTGCATGATCTAATTCTCCCATCACCATTCCACTACCGGACTACTAGACGCTCGGCTAAGCGCCATCCTTTTGTGGTCGAAATACCACCCATTCGTACCAAGCGATTTGACTCAACGTTCTTAATTAGAACGGCTAAGGAATGGAATGCCCTGCCAGCGTCTGTGTTTCCGGCGAAATATGACCCGGGCGTGTTCAAGAGAAGAGTGAATAGGTATTTACTTGGCTAGCATGCTACACCTTCGATCGCATCGTCACTTCCCATCAGGTGAGAGCGTGGTCAAATGCTAGACAAGTTTGAAGTAAAAAAAAAAAAAAAAAAAAAAAATTGTAGTAAGTCTATAGGTTAAAGTGAATGTATAATTTGCTATGCATTTGGGAGATTTTCTGATTCCGATTCTATTTGTAATTTCGATTTTCTTTAACGTTTAAACCGATTCTATTTGTAATTCCGATTTTCTTTAACGTTTAAACCGATTCTATATTTGAATACCTCAATAAAAGCTTAAAATTTTTAAAGTAATATGCATGCTTAATATCGAAGTAATATTTTGAAGAAGAAAAAACGCTATTCATAAAAGACTTTAATGAAAATCACCAGGATTTCTTATGTTTCTGTCTCCCATTTTAAAGTTTCCACAGGTAGTTATAAATTTTTATTGTTGATAACGATTCACTCTGATGTCTAAATATATCTTAATGTTTGTTCACGATTGTTCGATTTTCTATTTTTGTTTTAAAATTAGCGTATTATTATTTTCAAAAATTATTTTAAATTTTAAGTATTTCATTTTTACCCCGTCTACGTAAGAGTGATTCATTATCTAGTGATACTATCAACCCTTAACGGGATCGTGATATGTTTCCAGTTACCTTGTATGTTTAGAACATAGTTTAAGTCAGCAGTTGCTCTTTAATAAATCTATGTTCTGTGACATAATTTTTATTTTTATGTTTAAGGGAGAAAACAAGCATACAGCCCACCTGATGGGAAGTGGTCACCGTAGCCTATGGACATCTGTAACACCAGAGGAGGCGTCACCAATGCATTGCTTACCCTGTATTACCCTTATTGCTTAGCTGATGTATGTACAAAACACTATACTCATACAAATGAGAATCATAGCAAAAAGTCTTAAATGTTTATCGTATAATATAAAAAATAAATAATAATTATAAATCCTTATTCTTATTAATAGATGTTCCATTCAAAACGACGGTTATACATATATTAGGTACGTGTATTTTGAGACACCTCAGTGATAAAATCTCATCAGAATCAAGTAATACTTATCCACGCATTATCCCCGAAAAAGCCGCACCTGTTTGTTTTATGTTCCTCTATTAACCTAACTCTACGTCAGCATCATCAATTACCAACTCGCCAGTTTCTCGTGTTTTAACATTTAAAACGAAAATATACAGCTGACGTTATCTGCGAGCCTCTAATGATGGATGGAGGTGCAGCGGGTCAGCTGCATCAATCTACGTTCCGATGTCAGCTCTTGGAAAGGCAAAGGGAACGGACAGGCTCGTGTTTTATACTAATATAGATACATAGATTATGGTGCTTGAAAAAGTATGAATTCACCAGAAAACTTTGGCTCATTGTCTATATCCCTACACCTGATTACTTATCTATATATCTATCTATATATATAAACATTTTGTGTCGCAGTGTTTGTAACCATACTCCTCCGAAACGGCTGAACCGATTTTGATGAAATTTAAATTCACACTTGGTAGGTCTGAGAATAGGTTGTTAATTAATTTTCATCATCATCATTGCCGTTTTTCATCACATCGCGAGTGAAACCGAGGTGGCGCAGCTAGTACTATATAAAAGTGTCTATTTGTTTCATTTTACGGCTTCTACGATAAACCAGCTGAAATGATGATCTTCTTATTAAGGATCTTTTCATTCGGGAATTTTAAGAGTTATGTCACCATTAGTAGTAATTATAACATTAAAGAGCACTCGATTTTAAATGGTATAAGATATCGTTTAATAAATTTGGCACCAAAACTTAACCAAAAGTTATAATTGCAAACATACTTAGGTATGTATATTTTTGTGAATATTAGTTTGCCGGAATAAAGGACATCAACGCATGCCGCTAGCACGAATAGAGTGGTCGCAGTGTGTTTTGAAACCAATTATTTTTTAAGAAAACTGGGAATATTTTTATCTACCTGATATTTTATTTATATATTTTATAGGTGTTTGTTCTGTGTCTGGGTGTTATATCGTATTACAAGTATATATTTACAAAAAAAAGTATTTAAGTATTGTATCAGTTATCTGGTTCCCATAATACGAGCTTTGATTAGTTTGGGACTAGATGGCGTTGTGTGAGATGTCCGCACATATTATTATTATATTATTATTATTTTAGCGACCTTTAACACTATTTCAAATTATTCATTCCATGCCTAAAAAATATTCTATAACAAATAATTTCTATAGCAGCAAAAATCCGAATAAGCAAATATAGGCTGGGATTAAATATCAAGCAAATGAGCTAAGTTTTGTAAAACTCAAGCATCTGAAATAAACCTTTCCAAAATAGGCAGATACTTGGATGTACTACGAAGTATACGGTGTTGACAACAAAATCGATGATGTAAGTATTTACTCTGTATTCTAGATGTGAAAACCCGCAATTTAGATGTTTTCTCATAGAACTCCGAATTTTCCGAGGTAAAAAGGTATGCAAAAATTTTGCGTACATTACATTCAAATAGGTTTTCAAAGCCATTTGAAGGTGTAAAAATCACAAAAACAAACACAATGATTCATTTTCTTAAAAGGGCTTTATTATCAGTCACCCGTAGGTTGAGAAATCTCACTTATAGATCCCGTTACAATGAGGTTTTATCACGAGTTTATCTATGTGACGTCGCGCTGCGTTCTTCCCATTTTATAGCTTACACTTAACATAAATTAGATTTTACGTTTTGAATTTTCAATGCGTTTAAAAAATGTAAAAAGTCGTATAGATTACATCAGTTTAACGTAACGTCACCGTATTAACGCTCGATATGAATAAAAGCTTTATTTATGCTGTCACCGTATTAAAGGTTCCAATTCGAGAAAGAACAGGTAAGTATCTTACCTTAGGGCCTTACATATTGTTAAAAAAATAGCTTTGCTAGTAAAACTACTGGGTAAATGAGACTATGACCTAATCTTACAGTCTAGTAATCTTATTACAACTAGACTGATTATGTCTCACTCAGGATCGCGAAACTATACTTTAGAGTTCCGAGTGACACTACAACTGATATGGGTAGCCATATCGCTTAACATCAAGCTAAAGACTAGCTCGTCATGTCATTCCTTAAAAACATACAAAAATATGCTAATTTAATCCAGTGATTGAAAACTACTATTTTCTAAAGCCCTACATTTAGGTAAGTATCATTACATATAAAATTCAAAGTCCTGACTGACTGAATGACTGATTTATATATCAACGCACAGCCTCAACCACTGGTCCCAGTTGAAATTTGGAGGGTGTGTTCTTTGTAAAGTGTAGGTATCCACTAAGAAAGGGTTTTTCGAAATTCCACCCCTAAGAGGGTGAAATGGGTGGTTGAATTATTTTAGTATAGGCCAGTAACTAGTCACATCACACTAATATTACAAAAGCGAAAGTTTGTATGTGTGTTTGTGTGTATGTGTGTATGTTTGTTACTCCTTCACGCTCAAACGGCTGAATGGATTTGGATTAAATTCGGTAACAAGGTATAGGCTACATTAACATTTACATTACATTAACATTTAGGCTACATTTTATCCCGGAAAAGTGAAATGTTCCCGTGTTATGAGCAAATAATTAAAATACTTTTTATCCACGGGTGAAAGCGCGGAGTGCAACTAGTTATTGTATTAATCGTTTAGAGTGTTCAGTGGTTCAATATCGGTATAGGGTAATTAGCTGGAGGAGTTGGCCATAGAAGAGATGGCCCATAGAAATATTTAATTGAACCGGGCAAGACATCGTATTGCACTACTTATTTCGCTTCCCATCGTGCGTAGATAATGTATACGGGCAGTATTTTTGGCAAAAAAAATTAGAAGGACTGAATAAAATCCTTATAATTAATTTTTTATACAAAAAATTTTGAACAACGTTTAATAACAAAAAATATATAGTTATTTTGGTGAACCCTATAGAAAAAGCTATGGCCAAGTATTCCGGACTCTTACATATTATTCCATCTCTTTCCGTGGATTGAAGAGTAAGAGTTGGCTTCTTCTCGGTCTGCATTATAATCTACTGTGATCACCAAGACGCTTGCCAACCATGCATGGTTGGCAAGCATGCAATCTCCATGGTGATTATGGCAACACTACTGAGGGTGACCTATTTTCAACGTTTTCCGTTAAAAATAGTTGTTTTTGTTTGTGCTAGATACTTAAATACATGCATACGAGTACGTACCGGTCCATGTCTCAATGTGGAGCAGAAATTATAATTTTAACATGACTGCAGCGCAAATATTTTAAATGTAGAAGCATAAATCCTTCTCCTACCGTTGCTAGCCTCATTCTAACATGTCCTACTGGCAACTGTAGCGCTGCCAATAAATTCCTAGTACGTGCGTGTTGAGAGCAGTTGATTAACTAATTCAAATACTGTAGGTATCTTAGTCAGTTAGATACTTAGCTGCGCCCGCGCACAGCAAATACTTCGGGATAAATAAATACGGTAAATAATGTGGTTTTTAATTTTATTTTTCTTACTATCCTAAGACTTTTTTAATAGTATAATAGTTTCTCGATTATAATCGTACTATTTTTTAATTAATATTTTATTACTTTTATTTAATTATTTAGACTGGATTTTAGTCTTTTTTACTAGTGAAAACTATTAAGGCTTGTTCGATAACATGTCTGTAATATAAGTTGATGTACCTACGAGTATTAATGTATTTGTTTTTTAAGCAATAAATAAATATTCTTTAATGTGTAACTTTCTGGACGCAATCATAAAAACCCGTCAGCTGTTTTATCTCTAACAGTTCACAGAATCTTTCGAATATATAACACCAAACTAATTACGGAGATACGCAGTATGGTGATCCTACCTAAAACCTGCCTAAAATTTGAATCTCCTCAAAAAGAAAAAGTAATAGTTAATAGGTACAATAAGCCGATAGCACGCAATTAGAAATAATCAAGAAATAACAAGGTACCGCTTTTATCTTTACTCAACTATATTTTTATATTTCGTTTTAAAAAAAGTAACCTTTAGAAAATTATCATGTGAGTCAAATGGCAGCTCATGATCAAACTCTCCTTAGCACAAGTATAAGTAGATACAAGCGTTTTTCTATCTATAATAGCATAGAATACAAGAT
The DNA here is from genome assembly GCA_905220475.3 of Ennomos fuscantarius. NCBI lineage: Eukaryota > Metazoa > Arthropoda > Insecta > Lepidoptera > Geometridae > Ennomos > Ennomos fuscantarius. The sequence goes on along the minus strand of HG992026.1, from coordinate 4,001,389 downwards.
AGCGCATTTATCTAAGAATAAATCCCAAACAACAGATTTTAAGAAATCTTTCATTTGAAGTCTAGCCACCAGTAAGAGAGGAAAAGGGCTTAAGTTTTTTGAATATTCGAAAATGACGAATATATCGAAAACCGAGAGACTTTTACTACACATAAAACATTTTTTCCTGAACCGACACGTCTACTACTCGCAGGTACCATATTATACATTCATCGCGCCGCACCCTGTATATAATTCATTCAATTATTTTATTAACATCAAGTAGGGCTCCGTTCACGTCAACGCATGACCTACGCTAGTTAAATTGTATTCTATCACAGTTAAGCAACTTCGGGAAGTACAGTATCTACCTAACAGTTTTGGCGGCTCATGCAACATGAAAGTAATTTCGTTAGTAGGTCCAGTTAGCGGTTAAAGAATTTACGTAAGAATTAAGAACTGAGCATTTATCGAGTTTTCTGACCGAGACATCCCATGTGGCAACTGCTGGCAATTAGAGATATCGTAATAATCTATTGTCTAAGAATTTGAATGGTTTAGCCAAAAACTATTATTTATGCACCGCTTTATATATATTTTTGTACCACAGACTGAACATTAAATATCCACTATAAACACAAACTGATTATTATATACTCGTATATCTAAATATAAACTCATAGGTGACTGACTGACTGACTGACATAGTGATCTATCAACGCACAGCCCAAACTACTGGACGGATCGGGCTGAAATTTGGCATGCGGGTAGATGTTATAACGTGGGCATCCAGTAAGAAAGGATTTTTCGAAATTCCACCCTTAAGAGGGTGAAATTTCGATTTTTTTTTTCATTTTAGAATTTATTTTTAAGCTAATTTGAATCAGCCCGTGTAAAATTAAACAAAACATGGCAATTTTGCTTTAACTGTGACTCTGGTGTTCATATCTTTGGGATGATAACTCAAGAGAATTATCTTTTCTGTGATCGTGTCAAATCGTATCAAAAGCTCAATGCCACATCTACCTTGCAAGCGTAGCAAACATCAAACGATTCATCATATTTCTTGATCAGTTAGCATTTGAATTCAATAATATACCTACTGTCTGATCAATTGCTCCACCATGCCCTCAAATTATTATTAATTGCAAAAGCTTAATATCGTCGATCAAGCACGATTTTAGCGTTATTTATTAAATTAATCACATGTTTAGAACAGCTATCAAAATAATATAAGATGTTGATATGTCTAAGATGGAATGGCTGCTATGGAAATCTACAGATACTTAAATTGAGTAACATGCTTAATTGCTTACATAATCTAACTTGTTTATTATAAACTGTTATTGTTTCCGTAACTGGTAATAGATTTATGGTTTGCGTATGTTCCACAGAAGGAAACAATAATGGAAGGGATGAATTTTAGTGTACAACGTCATATAACAGTGGTGGAACATCGTAGCGAACTAAAGTTCAGATCGGCAACGATGTTAAGCAAGTAATTCACAATTACAGTAGCTACCCTTGAGTCGATTAAAGTTGACGGTCAAAATAAACCCGACGAGTACTATCAATCATTGGACATATACAGCCCCAACACTTAGAACAATAGTATCGATAAATATTCATTAGCAAGTCCATCGATCTATCTCTTGCGGTCATAACATCCATATCAGAGTTGCTGAACTAGTTTATTGTATACGCAATAAAGTCTCAAATTGATTACCTAACAATTGCAAACTGTAGACGATTCTGATCGCCTAGTTTGTCAGTGAACAATAGATGCGAGGCGATAGTCGATTAATGATCGATTGTATCGGGTATTCGTACGAGTAACACACTTGTATTCGTGACCATTTCGACACTGAGCTGCTAAATGCTGTACTAAGTGATTAAACAACTGTTGGGACGTGATTCTGATAAGCTTCTGTATTGATTTAAAACAAATAAAATTTACACAATTACTAAAGTTCACGTCACGATTAAATATAGGTAAATGTTAAATATCGATTTTTACATCGTTACGATAGAGTTTTATATCAAATGGAACAATACATTAGAGATATTTCGTGTACATGTATAGTCAGTCATTCCATTTGTTTATTTGATTCTTGATTATAAATGTTAATATTAATCTAAAAATAGCATATCCATCATGTTTTTTTTTTATACAATAGCTACATGTCATATCGATATAAAATATACACTTTAAAAAAATCGAGATAAAGGTAGGTTTTATTTATTTATCAGCATATATTTGTATATTATACCAACATAATGTACACTATTACAATAAGAATACAAACATTACATTTCATAAAGGCTAGTGTCATTACAATTATTGGTGAAGACTGCATGCAAGTAAAGGTTTTTATGAAAGTTGACCTAAAAGTTTGTCTGTACGGTATTACTATCTATAAACACGTAGATATTTTTACAGAAATAAATGTGTTTGTACGTTTCCAAATCTCGATTGGCAACATGATCGATTTTATCAAGCAATTATTGTAAGCGGAGAAAGTGTCACAACTCATGCCAGACTTCTTTCAAACTTTCACTATCTTAAAAACTATCCAACGTTTTTTGTATTGATACTTTCGTCTCCACTGGTTAAGAATTAGTTTAATTTGTATTGATTCGTTCCGGACATTCCGCCACTAGTGTGTGGCCAATCATCGTTAATCATGAACAGTTATATGATAACAATGATTGTCTAGAAGTGAAAATGTTTATCCGCACGTAAAGTGGTTTTTATTGAAAGAAAGGTTTTTATGGTAACTTCTACTACGCAATTATATAAAATCGTAAAACAGTGATGGTTAAAAGAAGCTTATCCACCGAGTTTTATCGGTTTCTCTCGCACGCAGTTAATTCCGTATTGTTTTGGCGAATACATTTGGGGAGCATAACAAAACAAGTTTAGTTGCAGGTACTGCACTCATGGATACATGGATATGGATTACTTAGTGACAAGCACTATAATTGAGCTTTGTAAAAAAACATTCAATTAATAAATAGCAGCTGTTGAGAACCGATATGGCGCCAGGTATATACATGACATCGTCACTAAAAAACAAAACAACCAAAAATTTGACACAATGAATCAGTTTGCAATTCAACAGGGCTGCTAGCATGTTGGGTACGCTACCTACTTGGTAGTGGGCTGGAGTATTAGGACTGTTTATAGGTCATTGCGGCCAGTATATAGTCCAATTTTTTTTTATAGTAGGTAGTGTTTAGTGTTAGTTGATATATCATTGTAGTATTTAGTTGAAAGCATAAAGGCAATTTGACGATTTAAAAAAACCAACAATTATCCAAATTTGGCAAGCAGAGACTAGCCGTCGTCAAAAGCAGTGAAGGGTCGAGATAGGAAGAGTTCCGGCGAGCAGGTCTGCGAACCGGTCGTAACCGGGTCAAGTGCAGGCTGCCGGTGGCCAGCGACTTGCTACCGCTGCGGCTGTTACGTCAATATGAGAGCATTTTAAGTTTAGTACAGAACTGAGAATACGCAGTTACAATCGTATAAACTAAAAATTATACTACTAAATATACTAGCTACACTACCTACAATAAAAAACATTTTGACAACCTATTGACATTCCAAATGCTCCAGCCCACTATCAATAGGCAAGGTACCCAAAATGTTGGCAGCATTGTCGCGTTAATTTTCATTGCTTATTTGTTGTGCCAAAATAAGTATCAGCATATTTGTGCGTCAAATAACAAGCTATACTTAAAATTTAAATTTAAAATCCCCCAACACAAAAGAAAAAATGTACCTAATTCGCCATTTTGTGGTGGCAGCATTTTGGATTTGAAATCTATGATAATGTGTAGTATTCTACTAGTAAATCCTTTATTGAGGGAGTTGTGTTACCCGCCATTTTGTGACGGCGGCCATCTTGGACCGATTTTCATAAAACATAGCTGAGAATACTCCCAACTAATTCCCACTACCAACAAATAAAAACAAAAATAAAGTCGGTTCATCCATTTTCGGGAGCTACGATGCTACAGACAGACACAAACACACGCATTGTTTTTTAGTTCGGGGGTTAAAAATCGAAGTGTTCATATCGAAAGTCAATCAACACTGTAATTTTAGTTTAGTACTATTTACAAACAAGAAGAACATGATGAGTAGGTAGTATAAAAGCTAGTGCAATGTCGCATGCAAAGAATATTTTGCAATTTATAAGTTGAAACCTTTGCTTAAAAGCAGGAATAAGGTAATTTTTCCAAATGACCTGAATTTTACATGCAAGCATTTATAGCCCGCTAATAAATTCTGAAACTGAAACATGGGCATGTGTTAATACTAAAAGTCCCCAATATAAAGACTATAATTGTTACGTTAAGTCTCAATATATTTTTTTTTAAACAATTTTTAAATTGCGTCTAAAATTATGTACGTACCTGAAATAAAGTAAAGTAGTTCAAATGCAGTACTGTGTGTATACCTCTTTAGCAGGCATTCAAAATAAATAAAATAATTAATTCATAGAACCTTCCACATATATCGCACATCTGGCCGTGCACTGCTACATATTCTGTAACATTTAAGTGCATGTTACCTATCATTTATTCTGTGGTAATCATGGTAACTTGGAACTAATCTCTGACAATTGATAGCGTTGGTGGGAATCAATTGACTATCAATGACTATCAATGTGGGTGTGGTAAATTTATTTTTATGACTCTTATCTGTGCAATCAGTATGAGTGTACATAGAAACAATAAACTTTAAGGATAACGAACCAGGTTCGGTCATATAGTAGGAAACAATTAAAATGCATGTTTCCTTATGTTTAATCGCAATCTTATATTAATTTATAATATTTATATATAATTCGGGCGGCATGCGCAGCGGCAGAAGCTGCAGAAAACCTCAAACGGAGGAAATATGAATCCCTAGGTGAGGGTTACTTATTTCTTCCGTTTGGGGTTGAAACAATGGGCCCCTGGGGCCCGCAGGCGCGGCTCTTTGTCAAGGAGCTTTCCAGACGCCTAGTTGAGCTGACAAACGACCAAAAGGCTGGCACATACCTCGGCCAACGAATTAGCCTAGCTATTCAACGAGGAAATGTTGCCAGCTTTTTGGGAACGCTTCCTGCAGAAGGTGATCTAAATTATGTGTTTTATTTATGACCCCCTTTTTACCTACAATATTACTTTTTCTTCAATTATAATTTATTTTAAGTTCTTAGGTATAGTTTAGTTTTTTTTATCTTAACCTAAGTTCAATTATACTTGACTTGAAATTGTTTTTCCTATATATTAAGATAAGAGTTTTAAATTAAATTAATTTATATCTAAAACATGGTTGGAATAGAATTATAGCTACAAATCGAGCCCTTTCGTTTTTGACCTTATTCACTAGATCATTTTGACAACAACTAAACATTGACAAGGCTACAAAAATACCCATTTACATGCCAGATAGTTTACAATAACTCCTAATTCAGCTACAATTGAGCCATTTATTTGATTATCATAGAAAATTAGGCAAAATCATATTCCTGTCTCATCTGTTATATACTTATAAATACTTATTACAGAAGGTCAACTTTAAGGCATCAGAGCTCGTTAGACGTCAAAAGTTGATTACAAATTAGCGTTTATGATATACACTGGCGTAACGCAATCTACCTTTTGACAATTGATAAACTTCAAATAAAGAATACAGTGAATATAAAAATAAACAGTAAGCACAAGGTTGGCTTCATCAAAACCAATGCAAATCTTAGCATGATATAACAATCCAATCAGTTAACAAACTTCACACAAATATGAGCAAAGCTAGATAGAAAATAATGAAACAGACGTTAGTTCTAGCTGCTCTACGCATGCTTCGGTTGCTTACAATTTACTTTCTCAATGCAAACTTATAATAATAGAAATATTGATCTGACATATGGTGCGTAATTCGTCAGTCAGATACATTTCAGAATCTTCATAAGATTCCTTACGGCTTTATTTTTATACTGTGTCTCAATGGATTAATTTTTAATTGGATCGGACAACTAACTACATTTGTTAAGCAGAATCGATGTTTTGATAACCGCAAAATGCTAATGAGTGGACGTTGTACTTATAGAGGTACGTTATCGAAAGTGAAGGTGGGCCTTCACCTAATTTAGATTCGTATATTTATTTTGATAAGTGTTATCTTTGTATTAAATAACGAATTGTTAAAACTTTGAGAGGACACGATTCAATATTTGCACTGTCGATGTACAGTTTAAACGGGTTGTTTAGTTTCATACTTAATAGTTTATTTTTCTGTGATGTTTTAAAAGAATTGCATAAACCGTGGCCACTCATTGTTTGCTGATGATCAAATGACTATTGCACGCGATAACTTCAATATCAATGATTGCCATCTAGCCCCAAACAAAACAAGTTTTATAGATAAAACAAAAAAAAATAAAATAAAATAAAACATTTAATTTTGTATTTCGAAATTTTCTACACGGAACGAAATAATAAAATATTCTACTAGCTACATTACTAACATAAGCTAACATTTCAGACAAAGTGTCCCACCCATTTATAATAAAGTATCATTAATTATAACGTTGATATCTGCACAAAAGCACAGTATAAACTTATGAAAGTCAGGGCTATATTTGACAAACGCTTTGTCAACAACCAAAAAGCATGTGTGTAGCTTTAAAGCTTTGTCATAATAACAAAGTTTAATTTTCTTTACAGCTGTCAAAGAAACCCCAAAACATGTACAATGAAAAAGTACACGCTTTGTTTCTTAAAATACGTTATTGTAGAGTACAATAGAAGCATGATACAGCGCTGTACAAAGTCGGTGATGCGTTGCAGATGAAGATTGATTGTGCTCGTATGTGCGTCGAAAATTTGAGGTCTCAGTTCAATGCTCGAGCTCTCTTGTCTATGTAACTGTTTACTCAGGCTAGAGATACTGCGTATGAGATATTTAAGTCTGCTTAGAAAACGCGTAGAGTTTAACAGAAGAGTGCAGGCGTTCAGATCCCAAGTTTCTGGTGTATTAATAATTTTACCGTTTGGATATAATTTCGTTTGTGCTTACTATTTAAATACACTATTATTACCTACTAACTGCAATGAAATTATACTTAGATTAGTTAACCTTATAAGCATAAACGGTCTGCTTATTTTAATAAATCGCTACCAACAAAAAATATATAGGTAGGAAGTTGTATCTAATTTATAATTCCATCAGGCTATAAAAAGCATTAACTATAATCTTCACAGCACGTAACGCATCAGTGGCGCTAAGCTTTGTATTCATGATTTGAACCATAAATATAAGGAACTAGAACTAAGCGGCTTACTGATTGAAGATCCTAATCTTGCGTGCGCAATTTATTAGAATTTATATGACAAGGCGGAATACATAATTATAGTACTCGTTGTATTTTTGGGTTAATAATATATTATATACACTATAAAAAATATAACAAAAAGTATAATAAAAATTTAAATATATTTTTCTTGAAATTACACAATTAATCATGGTAGGTACTGCCGAGGTCTTATCAGAATCAGGCACGGAAGTATTATTGGGTACCCTCCCTGCGTACATCTGTTGGGGATTGGGCAGGTCAGTTTAGAATTCGAAATTAAAAAACTTAAGCAGGTTCATATTTTGATTTAATCTTTATTCCTTCAGTATTTTAATGCAAAAAAAAAAAAAAACTGGGAATAAATGAAACTTTATGACCTGATCTTACAGTTTAGTAATCTTATTGCTAGACTGTCCTGATGTTTCAGGATGACGTGCGCCGTGAAATGTCACGCGAAGATTTATATTTTAGACTAGCTGACTCGTGCCGGCTACGCACAGGTTTATAGTTTTACACCCTAACCCTGTCCAAAAGAATACTTCTTCTTTTCTCATCTCACCATTTAAACCTTCCCTAGACTACGACAAACATTTTAAAACCAAGATCAGCTAAATCGGCCCAGCCGTTCTCGAGTTTTAGCGAGATGTTTATATTTTGATGTTTATATAATTATATAGAAGATTTCCGAGTGCATCTGTTATGGGAGGCGGTGTCACTTAATATCGTGTTATTAATTAAGCGTGTCATCATTCATTAACATTAAAAAAATTCTAAATAAAGTATTAATATTTTTTTGTAAAATGAAAATAAAATAAATTGTTATGGGTACCTACAACATACAATAATTAAAATAATGATGAAATCGGAGCAGACTACAAAAATTTCGTTAAATCTTTTCAAGTTTTTTCGACGAAACTTGCGAAATGTAATGGAAAGGTCATGGTCAATTCGGCAAGTACTTAAAGGGCAATTTTACTTGATCTTGTCAGTGTTATAAAATAATAAACATAATAATATACTTTGGGCGCCCTGCAGCATGCAAATTGGTAGAAAATTGCCTAATTAAATCTATTTGTTCATATCATTCAACATAACTTTTGTTAATTAAGACGTTGAAAAAGAAAATGTTGTTAGTGGGCGAGCGAGTAGGGCTGCACTATTGCCCAACGCTTGGCACCAGGCTGTCTGTTGGTTCCAAGTCGTATAAATATTTGAATATCATGCATATTTAAAGTGCTTTTAACATTATCAGTTATAATTATAGCGTGCTAGTTATGTGTAGCATGCAAATTGTAAATCGATTAAATTATTTGAAACTGTGGAGTTAGCGTGACGGAGTTATTTTTACTTCATAGGGCAATATGTTAATGGTTATGCGTAGCTATTATTTCAATTGCGTATTGCAGCGATTTCAAATTGGTTGATATCGACCAATTAATTACGAGAATTATTAAGAACATGAACATGGCATATGGAAATCAGTTTACACAATAACGGCACTACATTGATTTTGCTTATTTTTCTTAAATTTTATTCAAAATTTACTAGGTGGTAGAACTTATTTGCAGAGTTCGACTAGATAGAATATACCACCGCTTTGTCAGTTATTTTTCCGCCAAGCAGTAGTGTGCAAGCACTACTGTTTCGTCTTAAAAGCACTGTAGCTATAGAAATTACTGGGCAAATGAGACTTTTTGATCTGATCTCATAGTTGAGTAGTATATTATTAATATTATTACTAGACTGCGCTGAAGTCTCAAGATCATGTGCGCAGTGCAGTTTCACGTGTCTTTTTTATTTTAGAATTCCGAGTAACATTGCGTCTGTTATGGGCGGCCGTGTCGCTTAACACCAGGCAAGCGACTAGCTCAAGCTATAAAAGTATAATGATATATACTTTATTTACGGGCAAAGTACCTTTATTCTTTCAACTAAAAACTACAATTATTTAGCAACTACTACTAAACACTACCTGCTACAAAAAAATTACATTTAGACTATATACTAGCCGCGATGACCCATAGACAGTCCAAATGCTCCAGCCCACTACCAGTGGGTAGCGTTCCCAATGTGCTAAATAAGTGCCATCATTTTGGTTACGCGTAGCATCGACCAAACTCTGATAACGGCTCAAATATGTAACCGCTACCGAGATAACTATACTTATATTACTTTACTATTACTGTATCATTATATTTATAATTAACTGTTGTTGTAAATGGAATAGTTTTGGGCACACGACACGAGTGCGAACGAGCGACAATCAGAGTCAAGGGCAGCGCGTGAGCTAATAGTGCGTATCGATCAATGATCTATGTCGAAGTTCTTACGACCAAAACAGGTGCGACTTATTTAAAAAAATCATACATGCAACAATATATGTATTTCACGTGGAATTCGTTTATGTGATGACCATATTCTTGTTCTATAATATTGGAAAATATAATACTTGCAATGAAATGAATTGACAGTTGAAGGGCAGATATAACTATAATGGATTTTTTTTAGAAAATGTGAGTAGCAGTTTTTTGGGGACTACTGTAAGTGAAAACTAAGACGATGACGTGAGTTTCACATTTTTGTTCACCCATAAAGCACACATATACATAGCATACATATAGGTATCTCATGGAAAGCGTTTGGTGACGATGACGCGAGATCCATGATTTTTATCATTTACAAAGTACATCTATTTATAACTAAAATATGATGGTCCATTTTTATGGTATTTACATTTGAGCCAGTTCCAAATATTTCAGCAAGCATTATGGTTAATTTATTGAAGTGCATAAAAAGGCTTTTGACAACACTGCAGACTTAAAAATTATACTTATGTAACTATTTCTATATTATTATCTATTTATTGGGCTAGATATTTATATCGCAACATTTTGGTTCCAATAACAGTTGCCTAGGAGTTAGCGTCATAGTACCTATCTATTATTAAGATATTTATAGTATAGTGTAAGCAAGCGCCCAAGATATTTCATTTTGTAAGTTCTATGACTACTTGTGAAATTCTGGAAACCACCTAATCGTAAGTGAGAGGAATCTTTCACTGCAATTAGGTAAGACAGCTTGCTTCACTTAAAGTAAATAATAGGTATTTTGTTTGAATTTATCACTTAAAGGCATTGTCTTAATGTTGCAATTTGAGGTAGGTTGTTTTAGATTCTACAAACCCAGCATTGGTAGTATTTAATAAAAAAATTAGTATTCGCTCTAACTTGCAACCTTTTTTTACTGAAGCTGGCAGCTTCCAGCTGAGTCAGCAAACAGCCACCAGCACCGCCGCGTACTCCATGATGATGGGCATTTTCTATATTGCCGGAACACCGGTCGAGTTTTGATTTTATGGGGGTATAACTACTACGGGGGCGAGTTGGCTGGACTGCAGTCGCGACTCCTTCTCGCCCCCGGTACGGTGGACGAGAGCTCATGGGAGGGGTTTTAGTGGGTTCGAGTCCCACAGGGGTGGTGGCAGGGAAGTGCGAGGGCATTACCCCCCTCAAAAAAAAAGAACGGAAAGACTAAGAACGGATTTTAGAACATTGCACACTTAAAATGTCAAACCAGAAACAAAAAGGTTCATAAAAAATTGTATGAAGAAACGCCGATGAATCTGTGGGCTCCCAGTGCATACTGTATAAAATTATCACAAGCGTCGTACTCTAACTAAGCGTACAAACTACAGCTTCTCATTTGAATTTAAATCCGACCGGACATTTGGCAACAAAGTTTATCGTAGTATCACGGTACTTCCAAGTAAATATTGTAATTAGTCGATCGTATTAGGTAATAAATTAATCCGTGTCGTGACAAGTTAAACTTGCAGTTAAGGTCTCGTGTCGATTAGTAAACCGATAATCGGGTGTGATGGTAAACTGCAATCATGTATAGTAACTTGGTAGTATTTATGTTTTCTTTGGTCTTTTAACGTTTTAATGTTGACCTTAAGCTGTTTTATATCTTGAAATGGGCTGTAGCTTTGTGATCGCCAGGCAAGGACGAAGTCCAGTGAAATACTTGGATGAATGAAGGAAGCTTATTAATATCTTACATTACACGTTACATCGGAGCAGCATGTATAAGTTGGTAGTAGAGGTTAACCCTTATATTACCCCTACAGTTTTTTTTTTGGTTTTGGCTCCACACTTTTGTGTATTTAGCCAGTGTCAGGTAATTGATAATATCTCAAATTAATTAATATCATATAATGTGTCAAGTTAAGTCATAGTCTAGTCTAGTCAAGTCATACTCCTAGTAAAGTAGTGGCAACTTTACCAGAAGCTTCTATGGAGTTTTGGAAACAACACGAAAAAACGTTTCGCCATCATTATACCACTTTCTTACAGTCATGCCTGTAATTCAGCACTTACGAATAAAATGCCACCAATTTTATGCACTAACACTGAAAATAACACAATTTTTGGAAAATAATATAATGCGGTAACGTGATCTTTTTTTAGTTTTCCCGCCAAAACCGTACTCCTACAGTTGGTGTCAAACGTCAAATTAGAAATAATGTCAGAGTTGCCAAACATTAAAATATTAAATAAATACTTTATGTTGCCAACAACTTACTTGCCATTTATTTAACAAAATTACTAACGAGTGTGCACCATCAGAATCTTTATTAAACTTTAGTACAATTAAGTTTTATAATGTCGAAGCAGGCCTGTGATGTTGTAAATTCAAAAGGTGATCAAATATATAGCAGCTTATGAAAAAGGAGTCTCTTAAATATATTTTAATAATTTGCTTAAATTCATAGCTTTGCTATTGTGCATAGTTGCTGAATAAATAGTGACTCGTGTTGTGTAATACTGAAGCATTATTTTCCACTTGACCCTTCATTTATTGTTAAATGAAACGAACACAATAATAAAATACACGAAACTTCAGACACCCACAAAGAAAGCTTTGCAACAAAAAACAAGATCAACAAACTGTAACAAAAAAGCCGATGTAATCGCACATTCTGTCCAATAAAAAGTTGTAAAGTTCAACTGATCAGCTAGGTACCGTTACACTAACTCACTGCGGTCACACACAAATAAGGCGCGTGACCGCGGAGATGACATCGTTTAGCGTACAGCACTTGTACACTTGTACGTACAAGCCTTGTAAATACAGATCAATATAACCTGATGAGTAAGAGTTTTTTTTTTCTATAAAGCATGGCAGGAGTTGCTTTTGAAACCTATTGTAGGAAAAATAAAGAAAACATATATAAATAAATAAAGGGTTTAAATTAAAATCGTGGTGCATGCTTGGCCTTTTTTTGAGGGGGGGAGGGGAAATATACGTATATATTGTGTATATGTATTAAAAAAAAATGTATGCTTTTAAAACCTGTTGAATTAAAGAATATATATACAAAAAAATCGTGGGGCACGCTTTGCCTTTTTTTGACGGGGGGGAAATGCCCTCGCTCTTCCTTATGTGGTATGTGGGAGTCGAACCTACTAAAACTCCCCACCCCCGTGCGCTGCTGGGATGGGGCAAGATTGAGTCGCACTAGCATGAACCATCTCGCCCCGTGCGCGCTTATGCTAAAGCAATACGATTACCAGGAGTGCCCTTTTTCAGGACCAATGAAAATCCAAGTAATGTCTATGAAGTACCGCATGACCATTTATTAGTCAAAATGTTTCTCAATAAAAAGAGATATGACTATTTTAATAGCATATGCTGGCCTTGCAGATCTTGTGTGGTAGAGACTTCAACCCTGACGCATCATGAAAAACCACGTTTACCTCAAATTCCCATAAACAGTACCGTATGTAACAACTATTTATGGCAAACGTAAAATATGTCACGGCTACATTGAAGGATAATAGCTTACGGTACATATTTAAATGGTAAATAACAGGTAAGTGCACGTAATTACATAAATATTACAAACGAAGCCCTAATTTTTTGAGTTGTTTAGTTAGGAGCCGCCAGTATTGATAATTGCTGGATTTGGATACCAGAATATCTATTATTTTTTTTAAATGAACTGAATGTAAAGAAACATATTAAGTTGATACATATATGGTGTCCACTTTCCATATGTAAGTCATGACTTAATCTTATTTTAGTTTTACTTAATCGTGATACAGTGCTAAGTGCCACATAATTATTGTTAGTTCAAATTTATCCTAAATTGGTAAATCATATTGAACTTAATTTACCTTTTTTTTTAAATACTTGAAACTTGTCTAGCATTTGATCACTCACTCACCTGATGGGAAGTGGCGATGCGATCGAAGGTGTAGCATGCTAGCCAAAAACTGTATATACTTTTATATCCTACTAATGTTATAAATGCGAAATTTATTACTATTTATCTCCGTAACTACAGAACCAATTTTGATGAAATTTTGAATAATAAACATTAGAATACTTTTACGGGTGACACTGCGGATGCAACTAGTTTAGAATAAAGTTAGAAATAGTATTTTTTATATATTAATCCTACACATTGCTTTTCAAAAATATACCTTATAAGTATATGCATGCTTTACTGTAAAAAAATAGCGTTAGAGCAACTAAATATAGTCATTATAAATATACGTTCGCCTTATTTTGCAATTGCAAACTATTTACTTAGCTTTAACGTTTTACGGCTATTGACTCTGTCAAGTATCCACCAAAGTGTTAACTTAGAGATAAACTACTTAAGTGCGCTACTCAAAATAACCGTAAAGGCAAATAAGCTCAAAAGCATTGCTCAGACATTTTAAACAAATAAGTAAAAATTAATATATCCAATGACTTATGAAGTTCTTTACCAGTTAGTAAAATTTTGTCATGTACGTAATGTTTTACAAAAGTGACAACATCATGTTAATTTTATTGTTCGTATTAAACATTTTATTACACACCTGAATAAGCAATGAATCATTTTTATAGCTATACGCACAGTAGGTAATAGGCATCTGCCCACAGATTTATCATTTGGATTTGGTGGTTTACATTACAGGTTATGAAATTAAATATATGAAAGCAGTTAAATGATGAATATTTCGAGCCCGATAACGTAATGAAATAGAGATTGATTACAACCACGTTTTGTGTAAAGATATCTACCAAAAGTAATCATATCTAAAGGTTTGTTAGTTAGCTGTTGGTATTTTTTTTTTGCTAAAATATAAATAATAAATATTATAAAACAAAGACAAAGATTACTTGCCATTCTATCACTATTTTATTCTATGACTGGCCTGATAGCTCAGTTGGTAGTAGCTCTGCCTTCTGAGCTGTATAGGTTGTAGGTCCGATTCCCACCCCAACATTTGTGTGATGAACATATTTTTGTTTGTTCTGTGTCTGGGTGTTATATTGTATTCTATGTATATATTTACAAACAAAAAGTATCTAAAAATTGTATCAGTTATCTGGTTTCCATAGTACAAGCTTTGCTTAGTCTACTAGAACGTTGTGTGAAATGTGCAGAAATATTTATTTATCTACTGCACATTCTACACGCAAATCAAATCCGATTCAAATCACTCAAATTGCCGACGATCGAGAGTCAGGATGTCACGACGGCTACAATCAATTCGACATGATACAAATCATGATCATGATACCAATCACAGATGTCAGCCTCCCAGCTGATGGTATTGTCCTGCCACAGCCACCGCTACAGAATCCATGACTGTGTGGAATATATGAATAGCACACAGCACACATGTGTCCAGAGCACGCTCGATGTCATTGTCCCATTGTGATGCTAATCCCCGATTGACAGATGATTATATTGCGCAAGTTTGTGCGTTGACGCAATATTTACGAACCAGTTTCTCACTATTGGGCCAGAGTAATGACTGCATATAAAGGTCATGTGTTGAACGACATTGCAGATATGTCAGATTTTTTATTATATGTAAAGTGGATGAATGGAGTGATAATTGCAGTCTTTTTAATGGCTGGATATTAATCTCTGATGTCAGCAGAGCTTTAGTTATTTTACGACTGGAACTGTAACTTTTTACAGCTGTATCTACGAATATATCATGAATTGTAACCTAAGCAAAATCACCGTAAGTGCCTATGCACATGAATCTAAAATTAATGTGATTTTTAGGACTTTTGCATGTTGTTTATTAACCTTGTTTATTGAGATTAAACGAATGTACGTACATGAAGGGCAAAGAAAGAATTAAAATTTACTTCGTAAAAAATACATGTGATAATAATAACAATAATAACGCCCAACGATCACATACATAGATCCTGGACCCTAACTAGGATTCCCTGTGTCTAGGTAGCCAAGAACTACGAGGACCAAGGTCCCACAATACCCAGACTCAGAACAAGTAAAATTAAAAACGTACATACCTTATACATATACGACACATACTATGAGCTTTATGATCTGTCTAAACATTTTATTGCTATGGATAATATGGATTTAATATTATGCTGTGTTATTAAACAAATAAACGCATTTTATAAGAACATTAACAAGTTTTACTTCATCAGATACAGAAGACGATTACTCAATAACTTTATTGGTATAACAAGTTAGTATTTTTTTAATAAGGCTAAAAGTTTTTTATCACCTTGTCGCGCTGGTAGACGCTATTATTCACGATCTATATATTTTTGTTAGAGGTTACATGAGTTACTAGATAGTTAACTTTTTTGTATTTCTTTTAAAGATTTATCATCATTTGTAAATTTTGCATTTTGATTTTTTTCGTCCGTCACTCACCTGAAAACTGTGAAGCAACCAAACTGTTCTTAAATAATATATATTTTACGTTTACCTTTAGATACCACTTTTATTTGCTAAAACGATCTAAGTGAACCTCGTAATCAAACACCAGCAATTTTCAGGAAAGAAAACAAAAACTGAATTTAGAATCCTGGTTTAATACTTCGAGCTTATTGTCCACACATATTATTATTATTTGTGTCGCTACAACCCGTCTCTAATAAAAGCTCTAGTCATTTACAATTGCATTATTTTATTTTGTTTGTGGTGTAATAATGACATTTCTATCTTTCCACCTATCTTTAATTGAAATTGAGTGTCAGTATCTGCTGAAAGTATCTATGTTTATTCATTTATCAAAGTTATTCATCTACGTACTGATTGTCACAGACATTGTTAAGTATCTTTCTCTCTGTATATTACCGAACTTGGTATGTTTTAATTAATCTCTATCAGAGGGGACATTATCGACATCTCTGTGAGTGGACATAATCTTAATTCATCATTTTTGCTCGATTGATTGGAATGATTTGAATTTTATTCTCGTTTACAAATATGTTTGACCTTCGGGTTATTGGAGACGGTGAAATGACATATTCATTCACAGGTAACAAGCTCCAGTTATATTTGACAGCCTTTGTGGTGTAGTGGTTGAGCAGGTCGGCTCATAACCTGAAGGCAGCGGGTTCGATTCCCGCGGTAGGACAAGTATTTGTGCACAGAAAAAAAGCGCAGATACTTTTTTTGATCGTAGTTCTTGGGTCCCTAGAAACAGGGCATCCTTGTTAGGGTCCAGCACCCCTACCGCGTAACTGTTCTGGGAATCGGCTTCGCCTGCCATCCGCACGCGCCAATTAACAAGTCCACGAGTGCGAGCAAGAGAGAACACGATTACGATCTCCACCAGACTTACTCGGTAAGGCCCCAGGATCTATGTATGTGTTTGTTGGGTTATTAATACAAATATTAATATTAATATGAATACAAATATTAGTATAAATATTAATATAAATGTTAATATAAGTATTAACAACGATTATCGAAAATATAAGACATGCGGCGGATGGATGTACCACCCACAAAAGCTACGTCCTTCCATGCGCCGACCTTACACAAGTTAAAACATGATAGATAACAATCATTACATACAGTCGACAGTATTACAAAACTGTTATTAGCGAGAACAACGCTGTGTCGATACGATCGACTTAAGATTTGCATATCAATTAATAAATACCTTGTTCTTTTCTTCTGTTAATCGCAAGTGGAAGAAAGATTTAAATCGTGAATAACGTAAAACTTAGTATATTTTGCATTAAGGCGTTGATGTGGTGTTTGATCTTTACATTATTTAAATTTTACTTTGCACTTACATTTTTATGTTTATTTAATTTTAATAATTAATTAATTAAATAATTTTAATTCTTAATTTTTTTGATTTAACCTTTATATTGTAAGATATGATTATTGGTACTTTAATAGTTTCAACATCTATAGTTTTTAATGAAAGGCTCTGAAAACTTTACTACTTACTGCCTGAAATATATAATTTTAATTATGAAATAGCAGTTACTTACTGACTTTCGATGCGAACAGGAATTAATTAAGTAAACTTAAATTTATATTCAAACTAAGCCAAATTTATATAGTAGCACTAGCTAAAATATTAATTAATTTTATCGCACTACTTTGACGCTAAAAAAAGATCTTTTAATTAATATATATTTTTTAATTTATCTATCTCAATAAAATTGTGATATAGGTCATTGGGATCGAATCCGAACAGTATAATATATTACCTTCTAACTCGATCCACATAATTTAGAATTAATAGTGCAGCTTTGAGCATATAGGAAAGCACACACATCGTTACCAGTCCGTATGTCAAGGTTAATATTACTTTATTTGCATATTGGCCTTTTGGACGTTGAATTGAATGTAATATATGATTTATATTATGTTATAAGTATATATATTACACATGAACGAGCGCAGGTCTGCGACCGCGTGGGAAAGGCCGAACATTGATATGTAGTGCAATTGAGTGTATTGACGATTTGTTGGCTAAATTGTACTTGCGTGTATAGCCGTAAGTATTCCACTATTAACTGGCTACTAACTGGGTGAGTTGGTAATAAATAGAGCGGATAGTATGTACTAGAAGAATTGTGCTAGAGTAGGCGCAGTGCGAAGTATAGACCTGCAAAGGTTGCGCCATTTTACTGTTACAAATGCAGTTATGTAGGGACAATACAAGCTTACTTTAATCATTAATTTATAAATTTTTAAATGGCATAAGTATGTAAACTAGTGCCAAGAACAGAAAAAAGTATAGGTAAAGTGTAATAATATATTAGGTATGTCAAATACTAGTGGAAACTAATCTTGTAAATTGTGCATAATATAATTATGTCATGTTCGTAACAATAAAAAAAAGATAAAATACCTGGAGATTTGAATGAAGAAAGTCGTTCTCGCCTGATGTTAAGTGGTACCTACGGCTGTCAATAGCAGTTACAGAGCCACACGGAACTCTAAACTACTCTTTATAAAGTTTCGCATGAAAATGCACTGCGCACGTCATCCTGAGACATCACAGGCAATCTTATTACTAGAATTATTAAAGTCTTATTTTCCATGTAATTTGAAGCTACAGTGTCCTTAAAACCAGAACACAGTAGGTAGAGCTTGCTAGACTGTGCGGCAAAATATTCAGCAAAGGTACTATGGTACCTAACCTACATAGAACCTAGACGAGCTTTGCGGGAAAGTCCTACCACTTTATGCGTTTCCTTACTCTGAAGTGGATCTCTACTGGATTTTTTGGCATAATCTATCAATAAGCAATAAAGTACAAATCTAAAAAAAATATGTTTTGTGCTAGTGTTATGGTACCTACTTAAAGTATACGCCAAGAAGTTTAATGAGATTATGAATAACAAATTGATTTGCAAGTCCATCGCACGATTTGTAACGGAAGCGGCTGCCTGTTTCCGTTTCTTGCAAACGTTAGACACGCTAATGTTCTCACTTGCGGCGATAATGATACGGCTCTTTTGAATTTCTTAATGACAGTGAAACCTGATTAAGTATACCATACATACAAAGCTTTCTATCCGGAGTGCGAGGATTTTTTATAGTAGCATGAATAAACTGATTGATGCCGAAATCAGAAGCTTTAGTTCGAAGAGTCGCTTGTAATTAACTAGAGTTAAGTTTGTCGCAGTAACTGTTATTTTCGGAGATAAAAATTATTTTATATTGATCTTGATCGTATAAAAAATCTATGCCAAATCTCATAGAAATCGGTTTGACAGTTTAGGCGAAACCAACACCAAAAAATAGACTTTTAACTTCGACCACTTTTGATTTCGACATCTTTTAACTTCGAATTTTTTTTTCTACTTCTTGCTGGTATAGTTCTTTAAAAAACTAAGCAGTAGCAGCTTAGTTACATCTAGAATGCACTTAATTCAATCGCAAATCACAATTACGCGATGTCCCGAATGCTCGTCGAGACGACAGGAATAGATACTGGCTCTATAATTATGTGCCGTTTAATTATTTAATTAAGTCGGATTTTTTTTTCTCACTCGCACATTGGACTTTCATTACTTTAAGTTAGAATTTTCTAAACAAAACTTAAGTTCTTAGTTAAGTTTCGTTCAGCCATTCCTAATTTCGTTTTATTTTCTATTCACGCAATTTTTTCATATGATTATTTTTACATGTCACGTCACATTAATGACGTAGAAAAAGTATTTTTTATTGATTTTGGGATTAAATCGCGCTTTAAAGAGATAATTGTAGAAGTTTCTTTAGAAAGCTAGGGAGCTACGGCCATATCTAATGAATTTTATTATATTATTAGTATTTTTTAAGGTAGGGCATTGCCCCACAATGCCCCCACCCAGGGGGGTGGGGGCATTGTGGGGCAATGCCCTACCTTAAAAAATAAGTTCAATACTAATAATATTATTTATTATATATATATAATAAGATTGTTTTTAGTTAGGTAGGGCATTGCCCCACAATGCCTTAATGCCTTACCTACCTTAAAAAACCAAAACTAAAAACAATCTTATTTAGATGCTCATGTTATATCACAGAAGTTACTACATGTATGTACATGATGATTGATTTAAGAACCTGTGCTTCGGGGGCGGATCAATAATTATGATACATTTTTTACTTACACCCTGTAACTAATGCTGCTCTACCTCAAATTCAACTCTAGCTACAGCCCTAAATGTAGCAGTTACTTCAAGGCGACTATACTGAAAAAACTATTTATTAAATGTAGGTATCATAAACATTTTAACAACAATTTTAATTATTATTTAACAACAATTTTAATTTTAATTTTAAAAACAATCTTATTTAGATGCTCATGTTATATCACAGAAGTTACTACATGTATGTACATGATGATTGATTTAAGAACCTGTGCTTCGGGGGCGGATCAATAATTATGATACATTTTTTACTTACACCCTGTAACTAATGCTGCTCTACCTCAAATTCAACTCTAGCTACAGCCCTAAATGTAGCAGTTACTTCAAGGCGACTATACTGAAAAAACTATTTATTAAATGTAGGTATCATAAACATTTTAACTTTCTGTGAATAAGGCTGTTATAATATTGATGAAGATATGAAGTACTTCTAATCCACTGACCTGAACAATAGACGCGACGAGTAGACCGAAACACAGCGCAATGCTCGTCGTCTGTGGTGCATTGGTCTCCGAGATGGCGATGCAAGAAGCGACGCCCACGGAGACCAGTAGAAAGGTGCCCACCAGTTCCGCGACCAGCTGGCGCCAGATCATCTTATTGTCGGTGATGTCAGCCAGCCCGATGATGGAGCTAGTCCCTGGGAGAGAAGAAAGGGGTTTGTGAGTATTGGCTAATTCCGATTTTTTTTTAATTTTACATAATAACGACTGGGTATTATAAGTTTGACGGGTCTGTGTGTGTGTGTGTGTGTGTGTGTGTGTCTATTTGTGGCATCGTAGCTCCCGAAGTTTTTTTGTTGTTTGAAAGATGTATTAGTCGGGAGTATTCTTGGCTCTGTTTTATGAAAATCGGTCCAAGATGGCTGCCGCCACAAAATGGCGGCTTATATATATTTTCAAAACTCCCTCAATATGAGTATCTAATGAAAGGGGTTGACTAGTAAAATACTATGCATAATGATAATTTTCAAATCCAAGATGGCCACCACCACAAAATAGCGGATTACATTTTTTGTTATTATTTTGTATCGAGGGTTCTTATTTTTTTTAATAATAGCTTGTATGTCGTCTCCTATTAAGTTCCCCATTGTTTTGACGTCAAATACATTGCCCATAAACATAAAAAAATCTAGTCATAAAATAAACTGAGAAAATATTATTCAAAGATAAAACGTTTTCGACTCCTCGCCTCTTGAAGAGAGGTGCATCGTCGACCACGATATCGCATCAGGAGAAATGTGACGCAAACCTATATAGTATATTTAAATTAACAAATTATGAAATTATTAAATTATTTATCCATCGTAATTTTGTAGTTTTACTCATCTATAGACATTAGACACTAATAGGCAAATATGAGCTCATGGGCACAATAATTAGTAACTGCTTTAATTTATTGTAACTAATTTTTTTGTTGTTTTAATCATATTAAGGTAAGTATATAATTAAAGGTATTAACGAAATCTTTTTTTTAGACAAAACGGGAAATGCATGTTTGTTTTTTTAGCACTCACTATTGATCTGTATAGGTACACTACTTGTATAATAGTATTCAATCCTTCGGTTTCAATAAATTGAATTCCAATAGCCTTAACTCACCCTATTAAACTTTATAATATGAACTAGGTACTTAATGTCAATAAAAATAAGGAATTCTACGTTTGCCAAGCGCACTTGCGCTAAGCACCTGTTGCAACAAAAAAAGCATGTCAAGCATCGACAGATATCATTATTTTTCCACTTGAGGAGTTTGCAGGCGTAATCAACAACTCTACTTATATTATACTACTATCTATTTGTTCTATGACACCACGATGAAAAGTATCCATCATCTTTCCTCGAGTTTCAAACTATCTCCACGTCAGTTTTATCAAGATTGGTCTAGTTTTTTCTAGGCAAGCGTGCTACATCGTAGACCGCATCGTTACTTACCATCAGGTGCGATAGTGGTCAAATGCAAGCCTATATAACAATTTAAAAAAAGTTTTATTCGTAAAATGTAACAAATAGAAAGCCACATGAATAGAGTTATTCATCAACTTCAAAATTAGAATAAACGAATGTTATCACCGTAAATATACTGCAAAGAGGTTTCAACGCTTGACTGAGATGTATAATTTATATATCTTTACATAAAACCTGTATGGTTCTAATCAGCTGTATTTCGACGACCTATATTATTTTTACTTACTTTATAACGTCGCGTTTCCAAAAAAGCTAATAATTCATTTTTTATGATGTTCCTAATTATAGTATATAAAAACTTGTTCTTAATAACGAAATTATAATTTTATAAATAGGTATACGGAAAAACCAGTTTGGGCAACAGGTGTGCCAAAAAGTATTTACATACTTAGATTTTTTGTTTAGCACCCCTTTACCATGTGAAGAATCGTATACTCGTAATGGATGACAGTAAGTAGTCCCCACATAGAGAAAATTATAAGTACTTGTAATAAAATAGCAAAATAGCTTTTTAATTAAATCCAATCGTATATAATGAAGTATCTTCATAATTTATTCGTTTCGATATAAACTATAACTTAGCAGTTTTGGCAATTTTATTTTAACGTAAGTTTTTTATTTTATTTTAAGGTAAACAATCTTGTTTTTTCAAATTATATTTTAACATAAACAATTTTGTTTACGTTAAAATAAAATTGTTTACGATCTGAATTTTGAAGGAAGCATTGTTGAAAATTCGTATAACCAAAAATAAAACAATTTTAAGCGTAAATTTTACAAGCTTACCTAATCTATTCCTACTTTGCGACAACTTCATTTTTCTCTGTGTGACCATATGATATTATTAATTTTCTAACGAATCACGGAATGATTTTCCTTTACTAATGAAATTTCTCTAATCTTTGCGCTACTGTGGCGACTCCGTGGCCACCAAAAAATAATTGTGGTACTGATAAACAGCTACCTGAATAATGTTAATTTTATATTAAGATTAACATATATATCTGGCACGCTGTTTGTCCGCTATGGACTCCTAAACTACTAAACCGATTTTAACAAATAATTGCAGTTTCATCTAAATTTAAAGATAGGATAGTTTATATCTCAATTTAAAATAGATACATATATATAAATAAAAACATATACAAATAATATATAAACTCGCACAGGTATATATATACATAATACCCGTGCGAAGCCGGGGCAGGCCACTAGTATATATATATCATATGTATCACTTATTTATGTAACTGCTATATGTAACTGCTATATGTAACAGTCGCACCACAATATAACGTGATAGTCAGGAAGCTTGTTTGTTATCGTTGATATGCAAATATAGTAGTTATGCCATAATGATAATAAGATACAAATATAATAGGTGCATTTTGTAGTTTTAGTAATTTATATTTTAAGAATAGTTTAGCCACTTTCATCAGGATTCTCATTTATTGTATATAACCTTAAAAGAGATCTATGCAACTAATATTTTTAGCGCCTTGTTGTTTTGCAATGGCAACATTTTTGCTATAATTCAAAGTAGGGCGTTGACACGGCGGAAATAAAATAGTTCTTGTGTTAATGAAAATACTAGTATACTTTGCGTAGTAATATTAATTTTAATGAAAAAACATTTGATAATTATATTATTATTTTTGCTGAACGACAATCGGATATACAAAATATAAATATATGTATATTATGGTACCAATCAAATTCAGAATTGTATTGACTCTGTGTATACAGAGAAATTTTACAAATACTACTCATACAAATTTTGATGCACGCCTACATTCCTCTTTCTCAAACTACGAGTGGACGACTGGTAGAAAATGCTTTAGCATTATGTCCTCCGTTTGCACTGTTTTTTAGTGCAATAAAGAATTATAATAATAATAAAAAGTGGCAATCACACCGAAATAGGTTAATCGATTTTGATGAAATTTTGCTTACACTTTCAGGACCAATCTAGAAATTTTATCCAGGAACATTAAAGGATGACAAAAAATTGCAAAAGCGAGTACATTGTGGGTGCAACCATCCAACCTTTATTTTTATATTGTGATTTCTTCTTATTGGGCCCGCGACAAAGCCCACTGAATAAATTTCTAAAAAGTTTTAGGAGCAAATAGCAACATCGCACATAAGTGACTTTGGCTCTGCGAGTGCTCTATTTGATGTTAGTCTTAATTTATAGCCAGGATATAATTATGAAATAACATATTAGGATAAATAATTCTATATTAATATATGAAATTTAAGTTTATTTATACACACATATAATTATTTCAGATATTATTTCAGCCCACTTTCAATGATATTAGAGTAAGCTATAGTGGATGTGACACTATAGAAATAAAACTTTATTACTATTTTTAAGGAATCTAAAATATAAATAATAAATAAAATAACTTAGAATTTCAATCCTTTCTGATTTTTTCACCATTGTCTACTTAGTCAAAATCAAATTCATTTAATTTATAATTAAACGCCACACAATTTTATAATAGGTTCAAGGGTAAAACATGTTCCGAATTAGCATTTTTATGAGAGAAAATATGGAAATGGTCGTTAAAACGGTAAATTTTAATTTTCATATTATATGTAATAACTACACTAAAACAATATAAAAATAAAAATTTACCGTTTTAACGATCAATTCCAATAAACTCATAATTAATAACTTAGGTACATGTTATTTTAGGTTTTATAATGATGTTAAAATTGAAACTATTAGATTATTAACAAAAAAAAAAATTAAATTAAGTTTATGGCGCAAAATAAGCAATACGATCGATACGAATGAAAAGGAGTTATCATACTATAAACATATAATTTGGCACCTATCTTATTAAAAAAAATCTTCGTTATTTTATAAACCTGTATACACTTAAATACTAATAGGTACTACGTAGAGGGTACTAATGATTATAAATTTCTAGACTTACTCTTCTGCATCTCATCCATAGCGTAATCCGTTTTCATGTCGACAAGTTTAAAAACACTTTCTACTGGAATCCGATGTCTCAAGTTTTAATATCAACGCGACCGCACTGTTTCGTCAGAGAAAACAAAGCTACACTTAGAGAGTGTAATTGAAAAATTCCGAAAATTCCAAAGACGAATGAGTTCGCGGCAACTTGGCGATGGTAAGTTATAGTTGCGTGTGTGGTGAGGCGACCATTCGACGTGGTGGCATGAACTCGAGTGTGGCGCGAGATCTCGGGGATGTCAGCCCGATGGAGAGTGCACCTTACTTTTTAATTCAAAACGTGTTTCGGCGATGCACCGCCTTTAAAATCTGCGCGCGAATTTGTCATTGTACGCGTGCGCAATGGTAATTTGAGGATATTTTTAACGCTACGGTTTAAATGCTATACTTATCTATTGGTTCCGAATCAGTCATTTATTTTTCGGTTGCTAATCAGTATCTACTATATTTATTTATTTCTATAATCGACTGTCTATGTGCAATCTGGTAATTTTTATTTACTCTATTATTTTTCTAATAATTACGTAACCTTTCACGATCATTTTTAAACTGCAAAAGATGTGTCAGTATGGAGCATACATTTTGTTTATAGAGAGTTTATAATGTGGCTTCTGTGCTATAAGTAATAAAAAACCACGTTTTTTCCCTTTCAATGGAGTTTTAGACTAAGCAGTACCTATAATATAATATAATTATTTCTAATATAAATTATATTAGAAATACCGAAATAGAATAGAAGAATAGAATTTTAAAAACTCTATATTCCGTATACTAACATGAAATAAAACTTGGCATTACAGTAGTCTAAAATAGGTAGCACAGTGGACGGCCTTATCACTAAAAGTGATCTCTTCCAGGCAACCTTTGGATGGGTAGTATCCCAAAAGGAGAAGTCAGTGGTGCGCAATATGAACAAAAAAAGTATATAGTATAGTAGTATAGGTGCGACATTCCCTTCTAATGCGTCAAAATATTTATTTTCATCATAAGATTTTTTTTTTAAATTTACAACCTATTCATGACCGAATTTCTTTCCGTTGAAACCAGTTTTATAGCTGCATTGGCCGTAATAGAAATATTTCATAGAAGCTTATCACAAGCAATAAAAATCAGTAGCCGAGCACTGTGTTTGTTCGAGATAACAGCCCGTTGTCTTTAGCCTCGAACTAAAAAAACAGTGCAGTGTTTGAATACCACAGTTTTTATAGAGCCACCCATATTTTTGATATATAATTTAATTTAAGAGTACCTGTGATAATAATAATACATGAAACGCCAATTTTCCGTTTCGCGCCAAAATCGCCCACGACATAATATTAGTGTGTCATAATTAACATATCCAAAATACTTATTATACATAGACCCTGGACCCTGACTAGGATTCCCTGTATTTAGGGAACCAGGAACTACGAAGACCATGGTCCCACAACACCCAGTCACAGTATTTATGCGCTTTTTTCTGTGCACAAATACATGTCCTGCCACGGGAATTGCACCCGCCACCTCCGGGTTATGAGCCGACCTCCTAAACCACCACACCATAGAGGCTAAATTTAAACATTACCTACATAGCTCGCCTAACGAAGATAATAAATACTATTAGGTAAGTTATCAATATTGGAATATTTATGCCTTCAGAACAGAGTTGGGTTGATTTGGATAAAATGCAGACGATGATTTTATCTCCGATAATTCCCGCAGGAATACCCGTAGGTTGACTCTTGTATTTATAAAAAAAAAAGTTAAATGCATTGGCACCAAAAAGTTATGTATTTTTAATGTCAGACATAGGTCATCCCTAAAGACGAAATAACAATGCAATTAAAATTATTTTTGCTGGTTTCAGCAAACTCACTATAGAAAAACTCGTTTATAAAGCTATTATAGTTAATTATAGCATATTCTAACAGTTTATTTAGTCATTATTGTATTTTTTGTCAGGTACTTATAGTTATTAATTTTATTATTCTATCCATTTTTTTAAGAAATACATATTTATCATTGTGAAAAATCAGATTCTAAACGCTTCGTGTTCTGTTTTTGTTATAGTTTTTCATGATTAATTATGTAATTGA
This sequence comes from Ennomos fuscantarius, assembly GCA_905220475.3. NCBI lineage: Eukaryota > Metazoa > Arthropoda > Insecta > Lepidoptera > Geometridae > Ennomos > Ennomos fuscantarius. The sequence continues at coordinate 3,974,085 of HG992026.1, read as the reverse complement.
TTTATTCGATGATAATCAATCGATTTATCAGTTAAAGGCCATATTAAGTTGCTCTGAAGCATGTTTGGATTTTTTTACATATCTACGTCAATGTATTATATTTTATATAGGCAAACATTTTTATACTGTCATATGTCCATATGTACATATTTATATTAACATAATGTCCTTCACACGCATTACGCAGGATAATCTTAAAACTACTCCCACATAACTGGCCGATAATTGATAATTTGACTGGCCCGATAGCTCAGTTGGTAGTAGCCCTACCTCCTAAACTGTGGGTTGTGGGTTCGATTCCCACTCAGGACAAACATTTGTGTGATGAACATAGGTGTTTGTTCTGTGTCTGGGTGTCATATTGTATTCTATGTATGTATTTACAAACAAAAAAGTATTTAAGTATTGTATCAGTTATCTGGTTCCCATAGTACAAGCTTTGCTTAGTTTGGGGCTAGATGGCGTTGTGTGAGATGTTCACACATATTATTATTATTATTATAAGGTCTGTAATTAAATAACATACCAAACACTGACCATCATTTTTGTCTAACTACGTGGTGTCGTTGCAAACATAACGCGGGTGGAGATGCTGGGAAAAGCTAGTAACATAATAATATCGGTAGCAGTGTAACTTTTAAACTGTACTAAAACTTTTATAATCAGTAAAGTAGTTACCTGAACATACAATCGGACAAATTTAAAAGTAGATTCTGTGTTATTAAAAATTGACATCCCTTATTTTTAAATTTATAGGCATTCAATGTCCGGTGAAAATTAATTACAAAAACCCTAAAACTATCTATATACTAAATGTGCTCCCCATGAATAATAGTAATAATAATAACAACTAAACAACAACAACATCATCACGTAGTGGTTATATGCTCTTTGAACATCATCAACAACAACAACAATGACAAGAACAACAACAAAAACTATAACAATAATAATAATAAATCTTTATTTCAAACGCTGAGGTCCAGAATTTTTTATTGATTCATGACGCTCCTTTTCGTTTGTTTTTAATGAATACTAAATATATTTATTTATTCACGTCAATAATTATTTCATAACCAAAAAGGCATATATTAATGTTTTCAAATCTTAAAAAATGGACATGTAAAACATCATTAGATCATTATTATTTAATAGCTGCCATAATTTCCGCGTTGCTATTTTTTATATATACAAATGGACGAGCCAATCTATTCCTACTCCGTAGAGCTAGAATCTAAAGTAATTTAATAAATATTTTATAATAAATACTTAATATTTTCTAGTTAAAATTGTATTATTATACAGGTCAGTGGTGTAATGTCGCAGCCGAGCTGTATAATTTTTTAAAAGAATATCTTAGTATACTCTATGGAAGCCTTAAATAATGTGAATGTGAACAAGTACGATGAATCAGTTTTGGCGGGAAAACGAAAAAGATCGTGTGGCATTTTATTCGTTAAGTGCTGAATTACAGGCATGAGTGAAGGAAAGTGGTATGATGATAGTGAAACGTTCCTTTTCGTGTTGTTTCCAAAACTCCATAGAAGCTTCTGGTAAAGTTGCCACCACTTTACTAGGAGTATGATTTGAGTAGACTAGACTATGACTTAACTTGATGACTTGGACTGTGACTTGACTTGACTTGACACATTATATGATATTAATTAACTTGATATATTACCAATTACTTGACACTGGCTAAATACACAAAAGTGTGCAGCCAAAACTAAACAAAAAAAAAGTACGACAAATCCTGGCATTCGCTGTCAACCAACATAATTGTACACTATTACCGAAAAGTTTTTACATTCGTTATCAACAAAAAAAGCAAATGTTAGTGACAAGTGATGGTTTCACCAATCCATAAAGTAAGCTAATGATTATGGAAACAAATTGGGGCGTACTCTGCCACTATCAACGTTTTATGGCACGCCGATAACGCGTTTACATGGTCGGTAGGCAGTGGAAGTACCTATGTCAGTTTGAAAAGGACGTAAGTAGCTGTGGTTGCAAACGGTGCAAGTATAGTAATCTCCCTTAGCGGTTACATATTTCAAATTGATCGGTGTTGAGACCCTGGGTCAGTGGAGACCAGGAGCTCATCGCAATTTCCAAAGTTTATCAGAGCGCCTGTGGTCTATGCGACGCGTTACATATTTGGTGCAACGAATCAGCATTGCAATTCAACGGGGCAATGCTGCCAGATTATTGCGTAATCTACTGGTAGTGGGGTATTTGGACTGTTCATAGGCCATCGCGGCTAGTATAATAGTCCAAATGTTTTTTTTTGTAGTAGATAGTGTAGCTTAGTAGTATTTAGCAGTAGTTGTTATATTATTGTAGTATTTATTTAGTTATAAAGAATAAAGGAACTTTGCCCGTTTAAAAGTACACTTTCAGGAAACTATCTCCATGTATATAATCCTTAGTACCTAAAGTACTAGGATAACATGACTAAGAAGTATAAAGATCTTCCAAGTGTCAAGTAATAAATATAATTTCAAATAATGTAATTTTAGATAAGTATTGAATAAATGTTTTTCTATTCTTTCTATTCTATTCTATTCTAAGTCTAACAGCGAGTTTTTTGTCGGAAAAACGCAAAATATCACATCACCGCATTGCATTATTTTCCAAAACTTGTGTTATTTTCAGTGTTAAAGCATACAATTGGTGGCGCTTTATTCGTTAAGTGCTGGATTACAGACATGAGTGTGGAAAAGTGGCATAATGCTGGTGAACGTTTCTTTTCGTGTTGTGTCCAAAACTACATAGAAGCTTCTAGTAAATTTGCCACCACTTTTACTAGGAGTATGACTTGACTAGACTAGACTATGACTTGACTTGATGAATTGGACTGTGACTTGACTATAATATTATTCGACACTGGCTAAATACACAAAAGTGTGGAGACAAACAAAAAAAGTTAATAGCTAGACAATATACCTAAAAGTAAGGAGGTTTTGTTTGTAGTTTTTAATTAAGTAGTTAACATGCTTGTATTGGTAGAAATAAAAACCCAAGCACTGGCAGTCACCAAGTCCTTCAAAAAAGGGATTTTTAACATAGGTCCGGAATACGTTTAAAGTCGTTGAAGGTTATGATTGTTGTTTATTATATTGCTTTTTAGTACGGAAGCTTCAAAACTTAATTAAAGTATATTATAACATCGCAATCTGAATCACGAAGTTGATCAATATTGTTGTACCATGAGAAATCACTCTACCTTGTTTACAATGGGTGAGTTACTGGAATAATGTATACAAATTACGTACATGTAAAATTAAGGCGGTAATAGAGACCTTCCTATTTCCCTGAGAATCGGGTGAAGTAAATTGCATGATATAGGATATACCTACAAGGAATACAATGCTGATCTGAAATGAATGCTATATAATTTACCATTAGGGCCTGTTCACACAAGATGGTCCGGTTATTATCAGAGACGCCGCGCGTCGCGAGGACCATCACAACAGCGCGCGTTTTTGGAACGAAGTTCGTAATCGCGCGTTGCGAAATGAGGCTAGACGGAAAAAATTAAGACCAAAAGTTGTAACGACACTTTTTGCTATAGTTGTAAGCCGTGCGGCGTGCGCGTGTTTCTCTCTCTCTCTCTCTCACATAGAAAGCAAGCCAGTTATTTTCGTTTCGTCTTTTTATTTCGCATTGAACAGTGTGGTATCGCGACGACTATTTTTGTTGAGTGTATACAGGTTTTTTGTACATAAATAAATAAAAGGAATAATAAAAAGTCATTTACACCTCGTAAGTTTTTTCTTCTTTTTTTAAACGGGCTAATGCTTTTGGTCTCTACCGACCTTTACAGCGTCAGCGGGCGGGAAAGCAGGCGCTTAAGGCGCCCAGCCGTCAAAAGTGGGAGGCAACTAGCCAAGGGCACCGCTGGGGTGCGAGCCTTGGCTTGGGCCGTTGCAGGGATAAGAGGATCGAGAAGACTACGTCCACTAGAAGAGTGGACCCTATTGAAAGTCGCGACCGTTCTAGCTAACCTACGGGGGGGTACGTCGACCTCGCCGGCGGGGTCGGTGTCTGATTGTGTTACGCTGGTATCCTATACCGGTGCCGAAAGCGGTACCTGAGCCAGAAGGGCTAGACTGGTCCAATGATCCTATAGCAGCCGATACTACGGCTGCTATAGGATCATCCGGGTCGCTCAAGACGTGACGTCACGGCGACGACAGGGTGAGCACTGCGCGCCGTTCTCCTGTGTACTGGCAGTACAGATTATTTATCTAATCTGTAACTTTTAAAGTTACTGCGGTCGAATAAAAAGTGGACCGTGCTAGAACCGCCTTGTGTGTATAGGCCCTTATATATATATATATATATATATATATATATATATATATATATATATATATATATGTATATATAGATATATATATATACAAACCTATACCCTATATATATATATATATATATATATATATATATAGGGTATAGGTTTGTTCTGAAGGATTGGACTCTACCGACTTTTACGATATACATCGGGCGGGTATTGCGTAGATATTAGAGGTTAACAAGCATGTTTTTACGGCTCTGGTAATTTGCTGACGTCACGAGAATAGCAATCAGCAAATTAATTATACCTAAATTGCCAAATCACAGCATCTGCATGTTTTTTCTTTTTAACATCTGACGCAAATAAAAGATGCCCCCTTATGTTTGTGTCATCGTTGGTCTCAAACGGATGATTCAAATGTTTTTGGCTTGATCAAGTATTGTAGCTGTTAATCTTTTTTTTTATGTTTTGGCTCCACACTTTTGTGTATTTAGCCAGTGTCAAGTAATTGATAATTTATCAAGTTAATGATATTTCACGCAAATATGTGTCAAGTCACAGTCGAAGTCACCAAGTCTAGTCATAGTCTAGTCAAAGTCATACTCCTAGTAAAGTGGTGGCAACTTTACTTGAAGCTTCTATGGAGTTTTGGAAACAACACGAAAAGAAACGTTTCACCATCATTATACCATTTTCTCACACTCACGCCTGTAATCCAGCACTTAATGAATAGAATGCCACCAATTTTATGCACTAACACTGAAAATAACACAAGTTTTGGAAAATAATACAATGCGGTGACGCAATCTTTTTCACTTTCCCGTAAAAAACTCTGTTGTTCATGATTTATGTTCTTTTTTTAAATTTCGTTGACAGTAACAGTTCAGTTATTGTTAAGTTTATACTGTAAAAATATACAGAATCATGACGAACATACAAAAACTACACCAATGCGTAACTTCCGCAACAAACAATTAGCAACACAAAAACATTAAGGAAAATTGCATTTATATTATTGCTCACAACAAAAAGTGTGTTTATAAAACTGCTTAAAATTGTAAGTAATACAATATCAAGTTCAAGGTTAAGAAATGTTTGTTCCAGTCATGGATGTAGTTACATTCTAATCTATTTGCATTTTGACATGTTCAGAGAGTTGACGTACGCGCTACGCAGGCATGCGCACGTAGGTACGGTGTGTGTGCAGGCTGCCTTTGAGTGAATTAATTATTTTTAAGTACCCCATGCCGCAGCAGGACAAGTAATTGTGAACAGAAAAAAAATGCAAATACTTGTTCTGAGTCTGGGTGTTGTGGGACCATAGTACGCGCACACTTCCTGAGTCCCTAGTCCCTGATCGTTGGGCGTATATAAAATCTTTTTTCTTTGGGATCCGTATACAACATCTACTTGTATTTTAAACGCAGAAGAGCTTTAAGCTCACTGTAACGCATAACGTGAAATCGGAATGTATTTTAGTAAGAGGGTAATCGCAATTTTTAACAAATCAAAAATAAGAATTTGAAAATTAAAAAACCAATAAAATTGCTTTATAAAATGAGCAAATCTCACAATTGGAACACATTGAAAGTGATGAGACAACAAACACGTCTACCAAACAATTTAGTGCAATGAAAACAAGACGAGAAAGTTCACCATCATCAATCAATGTTATGAATAAAGAAACTCTACCGGTTCTATTAGCAAAACCATCTCGAACTCGTTATAGTATTATTTATGACGATGTAGAATAGAAAATTATGGTGGCTCTGAAGTCCGTATTACGGAACGATGCTCAGTCATCGATCGGTGCTCAAGCAAAGATTTCATTCACTAATTGATCACTTTATGAATGAAATCTCTGCTTGAGCACCGATCGATGACTGGGCAACGTTCTGTAATACGGACCTGAAACTCATCGCATGAGCGCGGCCTTGACAGTGACTGATACAAGTTAATGACAGCTGATGGACGTAGGCATATTAGTACAACAAAGAACCTTGAGTCCATACTGAGAGATACATACCAAAAATGAGACATCTTTTAGTAAGCCATCACATCACATCACACTAATATTATAAAGGTGAAAGTTTGTATATGTGTATGTGTGTTTGTGTGTATGTGTGTTTGTGTGTATGTGTGTTTGTGTGTATGTGTGTATGTTTGTTACTAATTCACGCTCAAACAGCTGAATGGATTTGGATGAAATTCGGTACCAAGATAGTTCATACACTGGATTAACATATAAGTTACATTTTATCCCGGAAAAGTGATATTTTCCCGTGGAATTAGCAAATGATTAAAATACGGGTGAAACCGCGGGGCGCAACTAGTAAGTAATATGGCTTAGTTTTCTGAACGATCACTTCTACCCACCAATTATAGCAGGGTAGCTATTGGCAACAACTGGAAGACCCATTACGACCAAGCTAATTGCAGTAATGTTTTTTGGAAGAGGCCAATGAAGATGTCCAATAATTGTAATCATCTTCCTCAATTCCAGTATATATATACTAATAATTGATGATGGTTTGTTATTTATTGGTATTTTTGTATTGTAATTGATAGAATAAGGCGTGACGTTGCGGAAGTTCATCTTAAATACAAAATGAAATAAGAATATTGTGATTCCGCTAAAACAAACAACCTTTTGGCGGAATCACACTAGATATTTATATTTAATTTTATATTTTTGTACTGTATTTTTTGTAAGTTTGTGTATGAATGTAGTAGGTAATCATCCTATGGGCAGCTGTAATAACGCGCGCGCCACTGTACGGTTACTATCGTTCTCGGCATTATAAATCTAAGGACGTCACGAGTATTGTTTAGTTTATGATTAGACGGTGTGGTCAGTTATGGAATAGAACTATTAATTATTGTTCTGAAAACAATAGCATTAATGGCCGTGTCATATTCTGACGAACAAACATTTACATATACATATTTTTATGTGTTTTCCCTTATATTTATGGGGACGTGTAATCCCTACTTCTCTAATGTTACTTAGATAATTGTGAAAAATGTGTGTAAAATGTTAAAGTGTAGGTAGTTATTCGGCCTGTGGACTCGGGTGTAAGAATAGGACCATCGCATCTATTCCCGCGGGTGCCGTGAGTCAGCTAAGGAAGTATCCAGGAAAAACCAAACCTCTTCGATAACCTTGATTATAGATTAAATAGAACCCCGGGGAAGGGGATGGATAGGGTACTTTTGCACTATAAACTGTAGTCTTAGAACTCATAAATGTTCAATTTTAATAATGACATAATGATACCTAATTACAGAGAACAATAAAAAGAACCACGAAAATTCATCCAATTTTCATCTGTGAAAACCGTCACATATGTGTCACAATAGAATAAACAAACAAAAGATGTAGGTACAAAAAAGCTGTGTCCATGACTTTGACAGCGGCGACATCACCGTTCACAACAGAAGCGCTAAATTGTTAAATTAACGGTGACACCACAAAATTGTAACCACTTTGTTACCAGATGTTAACCAATATCGGAGTGATGTAACTAACTATAGGAGATAACATCTATAATACAACAAATGAGCATTGATGTTAAATAAACTAGATGGAATAAGTCATAGCTTCATGTTGCGCATTCAAATCAAATCAAATCAAGTTATTTATTCATTATACCTTTGGGTTACATGATTCTTAAGTAGGATAGCTTATAATGCATATCATATATCATAGCATATTTTTCATTATTAATTAATACAACTAGTCTTATCCAACTTAAGTATTGAGTCCGTATACCCTGTACTAGTATAAAACTGTGATTGAAGCCACATTTTACCATTCTCATTGTCTACCACTGATCTCCATTTTATATTAGGTTTTTTTTTTCAGTTTAGTAGTAGTAACACGTTGTATACCTATAACCATCATATTGTAGTATTTGGTATTAAATAAATCGCAGTAAATATTTATTTTATGCTTGTTTTATTCACGCCATTTTATTAACACACTTGTCAAGTAAAAAAATTAGAAAATAACTATATTTGAAATCTAAATAGTTTCTAATACACCACAATAAAAAATTGGCGATTTGAAGCGCCAATCCGGGTATAATAATTTGAAAATCGAACGCCGCGTTGATTGGTTTAATTAGATCAGACAAGTAATCTAATTCTGTTCTATACACATACAAAATATAAAGTATTATTGTATAACTCGTTACAAAATCGAAACATGAACCAAGCTTATTTAGAGTAAATTTGGTTGCCTCATATTACATACACTATTTCTTATCCTTTATTCTATGCAGAGTCGTCTAGCGTCTGTTAACTTGAGGAAGCATGTTGTATTTTTAGACTGTGGATGATCTAATCTCGTTTTTTATTTAGGTTTAAAATGACAAATATTTTTTGGAGACGGAAACCATTACTCAGCGGATTATCAGGACTACAACTGTAGAAATTCTGATTACAAAAATTAAATTTAAATTTAAAAAGTAAAATTCTGATTACATTAAACCTTGGTAGTTTTTGCAATTCATCCGTTTTATTGCGGAACTTTCCGGGATAAAAGTATCCTGTGGTGTTTTTGGCAATCACCGCATAAAATTTCATCCGAATTGATAAAGATTTTTCGGCGTGAAAGCCACACAACAACCTCTGACACTGACTTTGACCTCTGACGTTGATAACCTCTGTGGTGTGGTGGTTGAGCAGGTCGGCTCATAACTTGGAGGTGGCGGGTTCCCGCAACAGGACATTTTTTTGTACACAGAAAAAGAAACCCGCAAATACTTGTTCTATGTCTGGGTGTTATGTAGGGTTGTCAACATTTTTTCATCGAGATACAGTATTTTTCAAAATAAGCTATAAAAAACATAGTACACTTCTAAAAATATAATACAGAACAAAATAGACTAAAAAATTCTATAGAGATAAGTCAAAAGACAAAAAATTGTAGATGCGTTTGGAGTCCGGAATTCGGTTACACCAACTCGCCTCACTCAAAATTTATTAATTATTGTGATCGTTGTGCGTTATTATTTTTTTTTTTTATAATCACTGTATAAAATTTGTGTCGGTGTGAAAGCCACACAATACTTACATATTATTATATTAGTTATATTAGAGAAGGGGAAGACAAATAAAAAATTCCAAATAAAACAAAAAAGACACGTCTTAATAATTGTCTACTAAATATAATAAGCAAAAAAAATGTAAGTAAGGTGGTTTTTTATTAACGATGAAAACATCTAACTTTGATAAATGCTATTTCTCCAGGCAGCAGAAAGCTCTACCTCTCTCTCTCTCTCTCTCTTTCTCTCTCTTTGTCTCTCTCACACGTCCACTGGTCTTTCGAGAATGTTTGCTACATATCTGTCACAATGTACTGTTTATTAACTAATAAACTCAACAGTACTTAGTGAAATAAGTCCCAATAGTTTATCATAACAAACCTACTCATCTCCAGTCAAATCTATTTAAACTTTTTACCTAACATAGTTAGCGTCTAGTTGATAACAAGAATAGCTAGCTCGTGAGAAGTTCATTGTCACGGTCAAAATTGATGCTTATAAACTGTATTTTTTTTTAAAACATCTTCCTAGGATCTCATTTAATTTGATTAATCGACGTCGAAAAAGAAGGGATTTAGACAACTATACGAAGTATCTCTACCTAATCTGTGACTATGACTACCTGTCTGTCTTTTTGTCTATGTATCTGTGGTAATGTAGCTTCTCAAAATGATGGATCACTTTCTGTCTGTGGTAATGTAGCTTCTCAAAATGATGTATCAATTTCTGTCTGTGGTAATTTAGCTTCTCAAAACGATGGATCAAATTCTATCTGTGGTAATGTAGCTTCTCAAAACGATGGATAAATTTCTGCCTGTGGTAATTTAGCTTCTCAAAACGAATGGATCAATTACTATCTGTGGTAATGTAGCTTCTCAAAACGATGGATTAATTTCTGCCTGTGGTAATTTAGCTTCTCAAAACGAATGGATCAATTACTATCTGTGGTTAATTTAGCGTCTCAAAACGATGGATCAATTTCTGAAGCCGATTGAATCGAGGTTATTGTTTGTCAGTTCATTATTATAATTATCGTCATCGTTTTTTCGCTATTTAACTTTTATTTATATTAGTAGTGATTTACTTGTATAAAAAGTTGAAAAACCGGGTTTATTTTAAATTTTTCTTAAGTCATCAATCATCATCATATATCTATCGTCACCAACATCATTGTCAGTTCGCTGGTACCCATTTATATGTTTTACTGAAATGATTTTAAAAACACCAGGAAGTCGTTTTGGTTGCAGTTTAGTCAAACTAGTTAACAATTATTCAGGCTAACGTCGCCGTAACCTTAACCTTCATGCTTAATCTTTGGTCTCGGAATGGTAACGCACAACGCTGCGGCATGCGGCATGCAATCACTATATTGTATCATTAAATGTACGACGTTATGATACAATAATAAACCCGATTCCACGGGTTCCACGGGGAACAACACCAAAAATAAACGAAAACGATAATCCTAAAATACAAGATAACAAATATCTCTAAAAGGTGTCGCGATCGTAATGCGCAACGTTGCGGTATGCGGCAGTCAATCATTATATTGTATCACTAAATGTACGACGTTATACTACAATAATAAACCCGTAAATCCAATAAATACAAGATAATATATAGACAATAAACAAGAAATATCTCTAAAAGGTCTCACGATCGAAACGCTTGACGCTGCCGCTGCGGTATACGGCATGCAGTGCCAGACACATACTAATCGTATGAAAAACTTCTAGAATGATCTCTTGTTCCATGGCAGGCAAAAAGCAAGCGCGGTGAAGTGGGGAGCGGGTACTCCGCACTGCGCGGTGACGTTCTCGTTCATTCGCTGCGCTGTGCGTCACGGGTTGACAATGGATTTGTTCGAAGATAATTTAATAGAATTAATAATCCCTTATTGATCAATTAATTATGCCTTATTTAATTTTAAACTGTTATCGTAATATATCTTGTTGTATCAGTCATGCTTGGATGCATAGCGTTTGTAATCCCTTGAAACTCGAAATTAACCCATGGACTTATCTTCAAAATCAATTGAGTTCCTTTATTAAATTTTCGTAACAACCTTCACTCCTCCGTTGTAAAAACATGTATCTCGGATTGCCTCTTTGTCTTTTCAGAAGCGGTAGAAATTCTTCTTCTTCATCCTGCTCAAGTAAAGCACAAACTTCAAAAATATTGTTCATATTGACACGTCTACTTTGGTAGCTGCGACAAAATCAAATGACCACTTCTCCGTAGAGACGGTAAACGTTGCGTCGTGACGCTGCGTTTGAGCCGCATACCGCAGCGTCGTGCGTTACGATCGCGATACTTTTTAGAGATATTTGTTATCTTGTGTTTATTGGATTATCGCTTTCGTTTATTTTTAGTGTTGTTTTCATGTCATGACTTGGAATCATATTTATTATTGTTGTATAACGTCGTAAATTTACTGATACAACATAATTATCTACATTTGTTGTTGTGTACTTATTATTATATTACTTTTGCATTGAGAGTCTATAAAAATATAAAATACTAGTTGCGCCCCGCGGATAAAAAGTATTTTAATTATTTGCTCATCCTGCAGGAAAATTTCACTTTTACGCGATAAAATGTAGCCTATATGTTAATCCAGTGTATAAGCTATCTTGGTACCGAATTTCATCCGAATCTATTCAGCTGTTTGAGCGTGAAGGAGTAACAAACATACACAGATACACACATACAAACTTTCGCCTTTATAATATTAGTGTGATAATTTGATGTTTTGAAATTCTCACATTAACACTTGATACGAGGAATGCCCGCCTGCACTAAAGTTTGACAGCTTTGACAGCGTTCTTAAGTTTGCACTTATCTCTTTAGAACGTACCTACTGCAACGTATTTATAGACGGGTATAAGTGTATTAGGAAAAGTATTATTAGTATTGTAAGACATTTGTGCCCATACATGATTATGAGAACTGGAATAGAGGCAATAAAAATTATCATTCAGATAAGCATAATACTATTATGTTATCTGTGGTAAACCGTTTTTGTAAGCACGCTATGATCGTGCACCAAAATGTTATAATTGCACAAATTAAATCATCTTTACATTAAGTATCTACCTATTACTACATTCAGAATGTGTATGTGCGTATTTGTTTTAAGACAATTAATTAAAGTGTAATCTAACAAATGTAAGTCTGTATTTATTTTTGTCTGTTTCAAACCTAAAAATGGACGACGCTAGAAAACATATTTCAAAGTATTTATATTCTCTGAGTCTTAATAGCAGTGGACCGGATTCACCGGACATCAATCTACAGACAATTCCCGTGTCGCAAAAAAATATCAACTTAACGAAACAAACTTATGAGTTATATCCCATACGATTCATGATTACAACATAATACTATTTAATAAACGTAAAACAGTAAAAAGGGAACTTAATCAAACAAACCACTACCAGTAGGCAAATGAGTACTACTTACTTATGAGTAACTTTTTCCATTTAGAACTAACATCAAATTTTTCTGAGTAATTATGTTTATTATGTAGATAAAAACGAATGTGCTTTAGACCACACTACTGAAGTAAACCTTCTATACGAAACGTAACTCTCTCTCTTTCTATCTTCACTAACACATATCTCCCTCTCAATGTCCGTTCGCCTCGCTCGAACAATTTCCGTAACACTCTCGTCACGCATTCACCAACTCACTTCCCAAGTCGAGCGTTCTTTATAAAATCAAAATCTGAGGATCGAATTTTAAAAAACGTCAAGCACATGTGACAAGCGCATTACTTCACTGCAAGTCGAAAACCATTGTTTTTATTTAAATCGAACAATGTTGACCGCGTGGTTTTTTCTACCTATTTGGGAACTTCTAAGTTGAAGCAGCCACACTCATGCAGATTCTAATTTGCTACAAATTTGACATGGATGAGCCAACAAAAAATCCAACAATGAGCCTGAAGCCGCGAATAATATCCACTGGCCTGCTCATTACCATTCCACTGGAATGCCGAATGCCACAGAACAAAGGAACGAACGAATATCAAAAAACTAAAAACAATGACAAATTGCTAGTGTATCCTGTGATAGGCGCAACGCGGGGTTTTTTGCTGGTTACAATCATAAACCGGGTTTTGATTTAATATTCTGTGATAAATTAGATAGTAATGTAACGTTTGGTTGATTAATATATAGTACCTAAGTTGTATATAATTATATTTCCTTATGAAGAGATAATATAATAGTACGTCGGAGTAAAAATGTATTAACGCCCCAACGATCACATCGATCAACGATCCTGGACCCTAAATTGGATTCCCAGGATCTAGGGACCCATCAGGAACTACGAGGACCATGGTCTCACAATATCCAGACTCAGAACAAGTATTTGCGCTTTTTTTTCTGTGCACAAATATTTGTCCTGCCGCGGAAATCGAACTCGCCGCCTCCGGGTTATGAGCCAGCCTGCTCAACCACCACACCACAGGCTGTATTGTACTCATCAGTAAAGTCATAAATTTATCAAAAAAAGTAGGCTCAAGCGTTTCCAATTTTCCAGTCCGGAAATAAATAAATAAATATGTGTGGACATTACACACAGCGCCATCTAGCCCCAAACTAAGCAAAGCTTGTATTGTGACAATGGCAGTGAAATAACATGAAATATTTGTCCTGTACAATAATATAGAGCTCTCTAACAAAACACGACGAATTTTTTTCCCGACTTACATAATATGATGAGGAAATAGCGAGGTACTTGCCAGAAATAATGGTAGCCGGTATTTAGGTACCAGTCGACTCACAGTCGTTTGTGAGTGCACCTCACAACGCCTTTACTTCATCATCTAAAAGCTCAAGACTAAAGCTATTTTCAGTTCACAAATTAAACATGATTACATCTTTACACAGTAACAATGAATGACGTCTTTGAAATAAATTACATACAGTATTATTAAAATTCATAGAATTTCATAAAAATAAAACCGCAATTCGAATAAAAAGTTTCAATATCTAATCTAATCTAATAATATAATCATGAGCTTTAACGTATTTGGTATAGAGTCTATTTTTGTAGTATATAGAGTTAGTTTGAATACGATATGGCCACAGTTTTTTTATGCCGATTCTGACGTGAGATAGACTTGGCAAGAGATTTGGACTTTCCGTACCATGCGCTCTACTTCTGTAAGCTGACTCACAGTGTCTCCGTGAAATCTAAAATTTATAAATTTCCTAAAATAACTAACAGGAAAAAATGTATCAATCTTCAGGCTCAGGATTTTCCCATTACGTACTGCAACTCTCACTTTTAAAACAAAGTCTATAAAGTTTATCACGATTTCATATATTCTGAAATAGCTTTCAACTTCCACACATTCATTTACCTCAATATCAACATATCAATAAAATAAAATAGCAATAATAATAGCTATCGCTAAAATATAAATGTTGATATGAATGATATCACTAACATGTTTTAACATATAACAAAGTGATGCAAAATATGATAAAACGGATCATTACAATAATTTATGTTTACATTGAACTACATCGGCTTTCTTTTCCTGTTTAACAGAATATACTCGTGATCGCTTAATGAAGCTAATTTAAAACATGTTGATCATTAATCTTAATTATAAACTTTTATTAATCAAAGCCTAGTTATACTTGACAAGTCCAATAAATTGAACCTCACCAACTTCCTATACTAATACGCGGAATTTTTATATGTATGTGTACTTAAGTACTGCATCAAATTAAGCACTGAAATGGGTGAACGGATTTTAATCAAATTTGGTGTTTATTCTTTAGGTCCTAAAGTAAAATATAGGATACTTAATTTCCGGAAATTGAGTGGTTCCTGTGGGAGAGTGATCATTGCCCAGGGTTTTTTTTTATGCAGTGACGTGACGAGCTAACCGTTCGCCTGATGTTAAGCAATACGGCTGCCCATATCAGTTGCAGTGTCACTTGGAACTAAAGTATAGAGTTTCGCGTGACACTGCACTGCGCACGTCATCCTGAGACATCAGCACAATCTAGTAATAAGATTACTAGACCGTGAGATCAGCTCATAACGTCTCATTTGCCCAGTAATTTCACTAGCTACAGTGCCCTTCAAACCGGAACACAGCAGTGCTTGCGCACTACTGCTTGGCGGCAGAATAACTGGCAAAGCGGTGGTACCTACCTAGACGAACTTTGCAGAAAATTCCTACCACCTAGTCACCTAGCCAGGTGAACCTCGAGTGAATACACGCGAGTTTAGGTAGGGAAGGTTAATTAAGAAAATTATTTCCAATCCAAAGCAGACCTCTTAAGGTATTCCAGCTACAGAAATTATTCCTTAAGCAGAGTGTGAAATTAATTAATAGCATAATGTCATAAGATATTATTTGCTCTTCATTTTTTGTCGGTTAAATGTACAATAGACTTTCATAATACTATCTGTAGACATATCAATTTGCATCCGAATGTTAAATCATTTTGAGAGGTGCATTATGGAAGTTATGAAACCTCTATTGTTTCCAAATGACTCAATATAAAAATAAATATTGTTTTCAAAACATTATTAATTTCAATAGAAATTATGCAAGCCTGGATTATTCATCATTCACAGTGTAATTGACATTTAGATAAGTATAAAATCAAAAGATTGTACCAACAGAAGACATCTTCAATTCTTCAAATTGCCGATTTCGGTTTACTTTTGTGTATTCTATGTTACACAATAAACGACCATGTTACAGAAAACAATAAGCAAGCGATATCGATTTCCACATCACATTACAATTAAAAAATCCCGTCTTCAAGGATCAGTGATGACTTCACCATCATTGCAATAGGACCGTTCTTCAAATGAAGCCTATTAATTGAAACACATGCCATAAACCGTATTCAAACCCTCGAGCATTATCTGCCTACTCGTTTTGCCTACATTTTCAATAGCAACGCTTAAGGACCCGCTAAAATAACTTTTGCTTTACACCTACGCCTCACCGGCGGGCATTGGCCCAGTTTTTGTGGTTCTGCTATACATCAAGTCTTGAGCGACTCCGCTCGTGCTAAGACTGAGTGTTTACTTCGGTGCCGCTTGCCAAAACTGATAATTTGAATTGGCTTGAATTGGAAAAGTTATTTTAGTGGGTTTAATTGGTTCGGCTTTTAGTAGTCAATCGATTTAAAGCAATTGAGCTATAATCGACATCGATCTTCAAGTAAGCAATTCAGTTTCTGGCTATTACGTAGATATTATTGTAGAGATATACTCGTAATTGTAATATTGTATAGGAAATGAGTCATCCTTTTACATTCCGAACTCTTCTACCTCAATGAAAATGATGCTATACATCACCTTTCAAATATCAATTAAGTCTCTACGTCTAGTGGATTGGGTGGTACGGTGTTTATGAAACAATCGGTCTCTCAGAACAAAGCCTTTATATCTATCATCAAAATCATCAACCTGCAATATTCCGTCATCGGTCTTCAGATCTTCTCATCAAGTCGCAAGGCGCAAGTCATCGCTTCACGTAATCGGTGGGATTCCTGCACTAAGTTTGTCAAGTCACGATCTCCATTCAAGGACACGTCTTCCACAACAGTACTCGATTCTGCGACAAATATGTCCTGAGCTGCCACTTCAGTTTACTTATTCAGTGGGCTATGTCGGTGAAATTGGTTCTCTCAACTGAATTCTTCGATTCAATTCTTTCTTGAAGTTGTTCTTACCTAGTTGGAGCATTTGCCCTAGATAGACATTCCTCAACAACTTCGAGCGCAGCCATGTGAACAGCAACCGGCTTTAAAATAACATGTTCATTGAACACAATCTTAGTTTTATCCAGGTTTATCCAAAGACTGATGCGTTGAGAAAAATCAGCTAAACAGTTCAACATTTGCTGTAAGTCCTGCAATGTTTCAGTCATGATAATGCCCCGTCTTTGGAAGTCCAATGTCTTAAACATATCTTCCAATGCGTTTGATAACAGTTTCGGGTTTTCTATATTTATGATAAATACCTATTCTTCTAGCAAATGAACTATAATAATAATAATATGTGTTGGCATCTCACACAACGCCACCTAGCCCAAAACTAAGCAAAGCTTGTATTGTGGGAACCAGATAACTGATACAATACTTAGATACTTTTTGTTTGTAAATACATACATAGAATACAATATAACACCCAGACACAGAACAAACACCTATGTTCATCACACAAATGTTTGTCCTGGGTGCCAATCGAATCCACAACCCACAGTTCAGAAGGCAGGGTTACTACCAACTGAGCTATCGGGCCAGTCGAACTAATTCAATAATTATACAACAGCAAATTTCTAAGATATAACGTTATTCGCAATGCTACTTAGATACATTATTTGAAAATTTACAAGGTAAGGTACGATTTCACATATGGTAAATGTGCCAACCAAGTTTGCCTTATATGGTATCTGAAAAGGAAGGTCGACCAATACTCCCCAAAAGCACTGCCAATAAAGACAGGGTAATATATTTGAAAACAAACATTAATTTTATTAGTAGAGATTGATAACGGTGCGCCATCAAGGTTTTTTATCTCATGGACTTTGATGGGCCGGTCTTACTATCATAATACTTAAACGGCGGAGCATTATCAAATAAAGAATTGATGGCTCTTAACATTAAAGAATTATGATCGATAAGGCAAAATCAACTTTAGTTTTGGAGCTTATGATTTGGAAATTTTAATCCAAAATCAAATTGGTTTTGTAATGTAAATGATACAAGAATCATACAAGAAGATACAGAATCAAGAGGATGTGGCAACCCAAATCTCCCATGTCATGTCACAGAATGGTAGTACTAGAGCAGTGTTAGATAAAATGAACAGCGTGTGGGAGCGTTTTATTTTGTGTTTCCTTCTGCTATTTATAAACTGTGACCCAACGGTTATTTTGTAAAGCTGGTTACGTTAGATATGAATTGGTTTAGTTCTTTCATTATGCTAGATGTGACATTTTGTTTAATGAGGTATTTTTTAATATTTTTTTTTTAATGTTAAGGAATGACGTGACGAGCTAGCCGTTCGCCTGATGTTAAACGACACGGCTGCCCATATCATCTGCAGTGTCACTCGGAACTCTAAAGTATAGAGGTTCGCGTGACACTGCACTGCGCGCGTCATCCAGAGACATCAGCACAATCTAGTAATAAGATTACTAAACTGTGAGATCAGATCATAAAGTCTCATTTGCCCAGTAATTTCACTAGCTACAGTGCCCTTCAAACCGGAACACAGCAGTGCTTGCGCACTACTGCTTGGCGGCAGAATAACTGGCAAAGCGGTGGTACCTACCTAGACGAACTTTGCAGTAAAGTTCTACCACCTAGTAAAAAATTTAATCATTCATTGTCAAACTTTATTGTATACTTTGCTAGGTTTATCTTAATTAATGGTTCCAATAACACAATTACCTATAAAAACTGTGAAGATAAAGGCTTAAATAATCTTAATGTATCTACTGCAAATTTATTTATAGATATACCTGCCTGCTATTCACGTGTCTATATTTACAATGCATATTTGAAGAGAGTAAGACAAACTAGTAAATATCAATTTATATACAGTATTAGGTAATAATAGTAAACTTTTTAACAATTAGCAACAGTGTAACCAAAAAAGCGTACACCTAACCTACAAAAACCACATGACTCAGTTACTACCACAGATTAAAGAAAAATCTATTTATCTGTGTATTATTAGGGTTATCTATTTATACGTCAGCTGTAAGCTAATAAAGGCCTGACTATACGTAAAAACCGGAGCGGCCAGTCTGGGTCGGATTTCCTTATTTCGTCGAATTAGCTTATTTTTGTAAAATAATATTTATAAAATCTGTCTCTCTTCCAAAACAAAAATGAATTAAGAGCATAATATTTGAGTACAAAAAGAATGTCCACTGAACGAACGCTAGTCGGCTTAAACTTTATGTTATTTTAAGATGTAGGAATGTTTTTATAAGACATTTTAACAGCCCTTTCGAAACGCTTCATAATTATGTAATAACCTGTTATACAATTGATAACATAATAACAAAGATGGGGAAAGGTATCAGCCACTTTCACGCATCAGAGTCCTTTCACCTATCTGATGACCAGTATTACTAAAGGCTAAAAACAATTTTATTGAGAACTGAAAGTCAACCATAATAACCAAAATCCTAAAGTTTAAAATGTAAAGTCGAAGTGTAGAATGATTTAGAAAAGTACCAATAGACAAAATAAAACAAAGCCAGTTGAGTGATGCCTCTACGGTTGTTATTAAGGCTTATGTAATGATGCGACATGTCGCATAAAAGAAAAACGAGTATGGTAAAAATATTTTATGGATAATAAAATAAATATTTACTATACTATTTTACTAGGTGGTAGGACTATTCTGCAAAGTTCGTCTAGGTAGGTACCACCGCTTTGCCAGTTATTCTACCGCCAAGCAGTATTGCGCAAGCACTACTGTGTTCCGGTTTGAAGGGCCATGTAGCTAGTGAAATTACTGGGCAAATGAGACTTTATGATCTGATTTCACAGTTTAGTAATCTTATTACTAGATTGTGCTGATGTCTCTGGATGACGTGCGCAGTGCAGTGTCACGCGAAGCTCTATATTTTAGAGTTCCGAGTGACACTGCTGCTGATATGGGCAGCCGTGTTGTTTAACATCAGGCGAACGGCTAGCTACAAATGATGATAGAATAACTAAATAATAATAATAATAATATTATAGTTAAGCTTAAGCTCCTTAGATATTATATTACATATAAGTAACCATCTACAAATTAGGTACTTATTATTTATCTAAAAGAACGTTTGGTAGGTGAGTGTTACGTACGGCGTTTGCTGAATTGGCAAGAGCTGTTCTGGCTAATATTTTTAGCAGTTATTTTAATGTAATATAAAAATTTGAACCACGTACAGAGAGAATAATGTTATAATTCATAAAACTTTTACGACGGCAGTCCGTTTGTATAAGCTGTAAATACAACATTTATGGTACCTACTTATATCCTCATGGTATATAACCTTAATTTCTTTCATCTCTCAATATCTATACGTATATTATATGTTACGTCACTGTAAAGTTTCTTGTAGCTTCTTCTTTACAGTTGTAATCGAAGCTTCGGATCAAAGTTTTCTATTCTGCATTGTGCCGGATGGCTTGCACCAAAAGTGAGAAAGAGAACTGCTTTTTTTTCAAACTCATATATTGTAATGGGCTTGCTATATACTATTTGACAATAAGCACTTTGTAATTTTATATGCTTAGTGAAATAACTTAATTTTAAGTACCTAATATAATTTTGACTTGTAAAAGTGCTAAAATTAGCCTATTTGCAATAAATCTTTTGACTTTGACTTTGACTTTCACGTATGTAGGATAATTCTATTAGGCTGAGCAGATTTTCAGCGTAGAGCGCTTTGCCGTTTCCCCCCCCCCCTCTCTCTCTCTCTCTCTCTCTCTCTCTCTATGTCTCTATGTAATAAATTGTCGCACGATTGAACACGCTTGTCGCAATAGTGGCCACATGAGTTAAGCCACAGTTTAATAAGTAATAATTTAATTGATACTAGAAAGGCACTGGTTTACCCATTCTAGTACAATTGAAAAGAAGTCTATTCATGTAGTTTGTACCGATTAATATTGCTAGTAGTGACAATACCGATACTAATGTACTTTAAACCGACTCTAATGAAAAGAATAATCATCTTACATTTCGAATTTATTGAAAAGTTACTCGCGCTGTGGTTTATCGACAGCCTCTGTAGTGGTTGAGCAGGTCGGCTCATATCCCGGAGGCGGCGGGTTCGATTCCCGTAGCAAGGCAAGTATTTGCGCATTGAAAGAAAAGCACTTATTAAAGCTACTTATTCTGCTTCTGGGTGTTGTGGGACCATGGTCCACGTAGTTCTTGGGTCCCTAGATAAAGATAATCCTTGTTAGGGTCTGGATCTATGTACGAATGATACGTTGGGCGTTATTATTATCTGATTCTATCTGTAACAATATCTTTGATTTGATTCTCAAACATAAATTAACCAAAATGGAAACAAAGTGGATTTAAATGAACTAATTTATCAATACTTAAGTAGGTATTTAAACATTTTGTCCGGTAGAGGGCAACACACGTTAGTTTTAGTTGGATATAACTGAAGAACTGTAAGAAAGCAATTGGATTTTATCTAGTAAAACATAAAACCTATTATTGAGTGCTTAGTAAATAGTTACAGTTAAAATTATTTCCAAGTCAATTAAAAACATCGTTTGTTCTCCATATTATTTTAATGGCTTCTAAGAAAATGCATTAGAGATCAGAATCGAGTAACATAGTTAATATAGTGGTTAATCAACGATTGATATAGGAGGATTACGATATTTATGATATTAATATAGTATTATTATTGTATTTTTCCGATGGCGTGCATGTGTCTTATTAACGTCTACCTACCATTAGTACCGCTGTAAGCAAAATACTTAATACCTAATATGTAGTAGGCAAAATACCTAATACCTAATAGGTAGTAGCCAAAATACCTAATAGGTAAAATAGACCACGAATTATCCTGTACTATAATTTATTACCTCTTATATAATTACATGACTAGCTTCTGCCCGCGGCTTCGCCCGCGTGGCCTATAGGAAACGAAACGAAATTTTTTCATAGATAATTCAACCACTCATTTCACAGAGGTGTAATTTTGAAAAACCCTTTCTTGGTGGACACCTACACTTTACAAAGAACACACCCTCCAAATTCCAAGTCTCTAGGACCAGTGGTTTAGGCTGTGCGTTGATATATAAGTCAGTCAGGACTTTGAAGATTATATGTATGGATTGTTAAATCTCAGATTTAATGCGATTTACATTTAAACATAACAACGATGTTTTTAATTTCTGTGTTGTGTTTTTAACTTATGCGTACTTTTGATAAAACCACGGTTTTTTCTTTCATAATACTAAACTAAAATAGAATTAAAAATTTAAAATTGAAGAAATTAAAAAATACAAACTTATAACCCGTTAATGGGGGGGAAAGTGCCCAGAATGCTTGCAGGCAGCATTACTACGTTGAATGGCAATGCCTATTTTTTTGTGCAAAATAAAAGCCTGCATTCTAGTCACCTAATGCCTCCACCAACGTTTGGCAAATTAAAATACTCATTAATTGATTTCCTGTATTTATACTTATATTATTATTTTGCTAATACCTAGATTTAAGTTTTATTTCATAAGTACTTTTTTTATTTAGTTATATGGGAGCATTCTATGGCATGGACTGAATACATACATTAAAGGAAAAGAACGCCTTAAATTCCACCTTGCATAATTTTTTTTTTTTAGTTTTGGCTCCACACTTTTGTGTATTTAGCCAGTGTCAAGTAATAGATAATTTATCAAGTTATCGTTATTTCACGCAAATATGTGTCAAGTCACAGTCGAAGTCATCAAGTCAAGTCATAGTCAAGTCAGTCTGGTCAAAGTCATACTCCTAGTAAAATGGTGGCAACTTTACTTGAAGCTTCTATGGAGTTTTGGAAACAACCCGAAAAGAAACGTTTCACCATCATTATACCATTTTCCCACACTCATGCCTGTAATCCAGCACTTAACGAATAAAATGCCACTAATTTTATGCACTAACACTGAAAATAACACAAGTTTTGGAAAATAATACAATGCGGTGACGCAATCTTTTTCGCTTTTCCACCAAAATTCTGTATTAAAATTGTTACATACTTATAAAATACAAAATAGGTACGTCACAGACTAAGAACAAAAAATGCCAATTAATGACATGTTACACAGACAATAATTCAACAACCAAATACAAAAATACCACCAGTATTTAATCTTAATGTATAAAAATGAATCTCTATTTCCCTTGGTCATTGCATCACGGGTGAACGGATAGAACATTTTCGCTAAATCTTTTTTTTGTGTTTATTATTTTCAGAAGAAGGTTCGTATGAAAGAAAAAGTTAAGAAAGTATGGAAAATTTTAACCACGCGGGTAAAACCGCGGCACAGCTAGTAAAACATGTATATAGGTACCGGCAGTAAATAATGCACATCGAGTTAAAAAGAGAGATAATCATCTAGTTACGGCGTTGTAAAGCTTCGTCTCTGTCACACGCACCAGAGCGACAATACGTCACATAATATTGCATAATGTACCGAGTGAGTTTTGGCGGGAAAACGAAAAAGATCGCACCACCGCAATGTATTATTTTCCAAAACTTGGGTTATTTTCAGTGTTAGTGCATAAAATTGGTGGCATTTTACTCGTTAAGTGCTAATCCATTACAGGCATGAGTGTGGTAAAGTGGTATAATGACGGTAATACGATTTTTTTCGTGTTGTTTCTAAAACTCCATTGAAGCTTCTGATAAAGTTGCCTCCACTTTACTAGTAATATGACTTGACTAGACTATACTATGACTTGACTTGATGACTTGGACTGTGACTTGACTAGACACATAAAACATACAGAATGTATAATATAAATTAACATGAAACATTAATTACTTGACACTGCCTAAATACACAAAAATGTGGAGACAACCAAAACAAAAAAAGTACATTATTTCCTTCCTATATTTATTCCATAATATTAATTCCCCATGTCCTGATTAATTCCCATGTCCCGAGTAATTATATAAAATGTAAGCCAACCTGTTGGTGAACATACCATGCCATGAACTTGTGATTATGAAAATTATAATTATAATATGTATGTGCTACCCAAAACAATGATGGAGTGAGTGATTTGTTGATGGTGCCTATATACATAATTATAATGTACGGTTAGGGATTTTTTATAATGTAAACCTTGTGAAATATTATCATAACTGTGATTGATGAGATTCTTTAGAAAAAATAAGAATCTGTAAAAAAAAAATTGGGTGCGACTTTGTAAGCGTTTTCATAAAACTTCAGTATTGTTTTTCAGCATCGGTATCTATTAAAAAATATTTTGCAACGCAGTCGTTTTTAGACGATGACCTCTTTTTCAGAGATTTTTCTCATTGTATATAGTTAAATTTTCGGACTATGTCAACACATGACCGGCTTTTGATTTGAATCCGTAATATATTAAATTAAATAGTAAGTACATATTTGTATGATGATATAATTCCAACAAAAAAATCAGACAACACATTTTCCCAAAAACAATTCAATCAAGCCCGCGCCCTTATTCCCAAAAGTCATATGGTGCATTAAGCCCCGTCATGCCATGCAGGTGTAGTCTGCATCTTACCGCGGGCACGGGGCTTCTGCGGCGCCGGCGCAGGTGCCTCGCCTTCGGCATTCCCGCTCTCTACATCTGTAATCAGTAACTATTGCTGAGAATCTGCGACCTGTGTTCTGGAGCTAGTACAATATCTATCAGTCCGCTGCTAAGCATGGGCACACCACTTAGTCTGATCTTAATTTTTTTTGGTTTTTTGACCAGGTCTGTCTCTCTCTCTCTCTCTCTCTCTCCGGGCGGGAGGGTGGACGCTTTAAGGCGCCCAGCCATCAAAAGTGGGAGACAACTAGCTGAAGGAATACGAGCCTCGGTTTGGGCTTTTACCGGGATATGAGCATCGATAAGAATACGTACCCTGGAAGAGTCTTATGAAAAATCGCGGTGGTTCTAGCTAACTTAGGGGGCTTCGTCGACATCGCCGGTGGGGTCGGTGTCTGATTTTGTTACGCTGGTATCCTATACCGGTGCCGAAAGCGGTACCTGAGCCAGAAGGGCTAGACTGGTCCGGTGATCTTGGCGCAGCCGATACTACGGCTGCCATAGGATCAAGACGCGTCTCGGGTGGTGACGACGGGGTGCTAATCTCATCCAGCCACCTAGTCGGAGGGCGGCCTACGCTATGTTTGCCAAGTCGCGGTCGCCATTCAAGAAAGCGTCTACCCCAGAGCGGTCAATATAATATAGACTTTGTTTTTTTTTTACTTTCGATGCGTTTGCGTTGGACTATACATATCACTTGATGGTAGTGACGATAAGGTCGAAGATGGAGTATGCTTACCCAGATATAAAACAGGATATAGAGTAAGGTTGCTTAAGTCGTACCACCAAAAAGAAAAACTGTGTAATTACAGTCGAATCTCTTTAATTCAAACTTGCGATAGTTCTAACCACTCCACAATTCAAAGTTATCACGAGTTCCCTAGAAAACCTATTTATATTTCGAACTAAATCAATACATTTTTATGCACTTGGTAATTTGAACGAAAAAATTAACACTACGCAACAAAATGACGCGTCAATTCGAACTTATCGATGTCAAACTCTCGACAATTCGTAAAGAATAAGTCACGTGATCCTCTTATAAGCAAGTCCGAGTAATCCATCCCACCCCAGAGACATCTAAGTACATTGCAGAGCAAATTCAGTTCTTTCGAAATATTAATTGATTCACATTATGAATGCACAATTACACGTATGTATAATGTACATTTGTGTCGTAGTTAAAGAATAGCAAATAATAAAAAATATGTAATTGATTATTGTCAACACTCAATAATTCGAAGTAATTCTTTTCTCTCAAAAATTTCGTACCATGATATTTCAAACGCTCGAGAATTCGTTACATTGTAACAGTGCTTCGAGTTTCGAATTAACGAGTCGACTGTATATAGAAAAAGGTTATAGCAACGTTGTATG
Organism: Ennomos fuscantarius; assembly: GCA_905220475.3. Taxonomy (NCBI): domain Eukaryota; kingdom Metazoa; phylum Arthropoda; class Insecta; order Lepidoptera; family Geometridae; genus Ennomos; species Ennomos fuscantarius. The sequence continues at coordinate 3,948,048 of HG992026.1, read as the reverse complement.
CCTGACTTACCTATATCACCTACTCAACAGCTTTTCTGAATATTGTTTGATGGATGATAATATCATTTGAGAATGTATTATGGCTAGATATTCAAGAGAACCTTTAGAAAATACTACAAATATATTAATCATGTAACTCAATAAACATGACCCACTCTTGTAATAAAACGCTTTCACTTCAAAGTAACTGTAATGTAAACAAGAATGTAACTAATTAATGTAATACATAAGTTCTTTTACAAACAGGATGTACGCGAATAAGCCAGGCAAAAATAAAAATCTGGGTGACATGATCGGCTTACAATAAATACCATTTTATAAAGACCCCTATGACATTCTTAATTCCTTTGATTTAAGCAGAAACTCATTACCACTATAAACCTATTCCAAAACTTTTTTTAATTACACTTGCAGTAATAGACAATAGTATTTTAGTGGGGGTTTCTAACAATTGGTCCAGTCTACATAAATACAATATTTGAGACTTTAAAATTGAATGAAAACCTAAAGAGCGTGTAAATATTCATTTTTCTAGTTTGCAGTCCAGTAAGCGTGTAATAATTACCTAAAATAAACTATAAATGCGAAAGTTTGTGAGTGTGCGTGAGTTTGTGTTTTTATATGTGCGTGTGTGCGTGCGTGCGTGTGTGTGTGTGCGCCCGCGCGCGTGTGTGTGTGTGTGTTTGTGTGTGTGTGCGTGCGCGCGTGTAACTTTGTGTTTAGCTTGTAGGTCAACACTGGAATAACACAGGTTAGTTTTGTCTGTGTGTGAAACCACGGAGCGCAGCTTATCACATCACATCACATCACACTAATATTATAAAGGCGAAAGTTTGTATGTGTGTATGTGTAGTTTATACACTGGATTAACATATAGGCTACATTTTATCCCGGAAATGTGAAATTTTCTCGTGGAATGAGCAAATAACTAAAATACTTTTCATCCGCGGGTGAAACCGCAAGGCGCAACTAGTCATTTCATAAAAAGACTACTTTGCGTAGGTATAACAACAATAATACTTCATAAATAATAAAATAACTTCCATAATTATTTATGATCATAACTCCAACTATATATCATTCAAGATAAAATTAATAGAATAAGGTATTAATATAAATTATACAATACACCATCTAAGTATACGTAATACGCAATTTGAAAAACACGATTGAAGGTACAAGTTAAATGTAATAATTTTTCATATTGATACTATAGTAGGTATCTACTATATATACTAGACGAGCTTCTGCCCGCAGCTTCGCCCGTGGCGTGGCCTATGGGAAAATAATTCAACCACCCATTTCATCCTCTTAAGGGTGAAATTTTGAAAAATCCTTAGCGGTTGCCTATGTCATAACATCTACCTGCATGCAAATTTCAGCCCGATCCGTCCAGTGGTTTGGGCTGTGCGTTGATAGATCACTATGTCAGTCAGTCAGTCAGTCAGTCAGTCACCTTTGAATTTTATATATTTAGATTGTACTATGTATTGGTAATTTTATTTATATTCAGCGTGTACAATAAAGAGTTTATCTATATATTTATAAGTATTGAGATTACTAGACTCTGAGATTCGGTCATAACATCTCATTTACTTAGCACTTTCACTAGCTACAGTGCCCTTTAAACTGGAACACAGTAGTGCTTGCACACTACTGCTTGGCGGCAGAATAACTGGCAAAGCCGTGGTACCTACCTAGACGAACTTTGCAGAAAAGTCCTACCACATAGTCTCTAGTATCTTCCAAAATCTTGCGATAGGTACTTAAATGTTTTATACTATAACAATAATAATTTATTCCCACGTTTTTATTATGAATGGTTATTGTTACTTATACATTTATTAAGTGTATTATAATTAGATAATAAAGATACGAAGCGGTCATTACAAACTCAACCACCGTAGCTGGGTTTTCCAGTTCTTAATTAAACTCAAATTGCAACGGATAAAAAAGGGATACGTCGTACATAAAGGGATAAATTAGAAACACACAGTAATATATTTACAAAACTGTGGTTTGTTTTAATTAGGGAAAAACGTTATATGTTACGTTATTAAATCCCTTTTTATCTCATTAGTCATTTGCCCATACTTTTTGGAGAATGTATTAGGGTTATAAATTCATGCTTATTAGTCTGTAAGCTATTATGTAGGAATAAAAAAAACAGCAGTTTTTTTTGGCGGGAAAACGAAAAAGATCGCGTCTCCGCATTGTATTATTTTCCAAAACTTGTGTTATTTTCAGTGTTAGTGCCTAAAATTGGTGGCATTCTATTCGTTAAGTGCTGAATTACATGCATGAGTGTAGAAAAGTGGTATAATGATGGTGAAACGTTTATTTTCGTGTTGTTTCCAAAACTCCATAGAAGCTTCAAGTAAAGTTACCACCACTTTACTAGGAGTATGACTTTGACTAGACTATGACTTGACGACTTCGACTGTGACTTGACACATATTTGCGTAAATATCATTAACTTGAAAAATTATCAATTACTTGAAACTGGTTAAATACACAAAAGTGTGGAGCCAAAACATAAAAAAAAACAGCAGTGTCATAATTCGATTTTTAATAAGCAATAGACGCGTATAGCGTTTTCTCCAGCGTGTGTCTTAATGTTACTTAGAGGTATATTTTGACAAACGCTTTCTTAGTGTATCCCTACTCCAAAAAAAAAGAAAGACGCTTACCAAATATCAAAACATATAGGTTCACTTTATTTGGACGCGTCATCTGTCAGTCAGAACCGATTTATTTTGTTTGTGTGCACATTTTCGGCACATATTATTCAGATAGCTCACAGGATAAAGTTTGATAAAATTACTCAGGCCATGGTTAGCCACATACTGAATGTTGATAAAACCTGCGATGCAAATACCTATTTACTTAAATATAACAAACATTTGAAATTGTATTTCGTTATTTTTTTAATCGCCACTAATATTATAAATAATAACATATAATAATAATAATACAATAATATAATAATACATAAAACAATAATATGATAATACAGAATAATAACACAACACACTAATATTATAAAGGCGAAAGTTTGTATGTGTGTTTGTGTGTATGTGTGTATGTGTGTATGATTGTTACTCCTTCACGCGCAAACAGCGGAATGGATTTGGATGAAATTGGTACCAAGATAGCTTATACACTGGATAAACATATAGGCTACATTTTATCCCGGAAAAGTGAACTTTTCCTGTAGGATGAGCAAATAATAAAAATACTTTTTATCCGCGGGTGAAACCGCGGGCCGCAACTTTTTTTTTTTTATGTTAAGGTAGACGTGACGAGCTATCCGTTCGCCTGATGTTAAACGACACGGCTGCCTATATCAGCTGCAGTGTCACTCGGAACTCTAAAGTACAGAGCTTCGCGTGACACTGCACTGCGCACGTCATCCAGAGACATCAGCACAATCTAGTAATAAGATTACTAAACTGTGAGATCAGATCATAAAGTCTCATTTGCCCAGTAATTTCACTAGCTACAGTGCCCTTCAAACCGGAACACAGCAGTGCTTGCGCACTACTGCTTGGCGGCAGAATAACTGGCAAAGGTAGTCAAATTTTATACTAAGCACAAAAAAAACTGAAGTAATGTACCTATATTTTATTATTGAATAAGGACCTACAAATTTTTTTATAGTAGGTAGGTACATCAATAGCGATTCTGATACCCTTTCAATGTCAAAATACAATAAATAAATCTGTGGATCAAATTCTCAACAGATGTGATTTGCAAAAAGCAGGCGTTTTTTGTACTTACAATTTTTTTTACCACCATTTATAATATCATTGCTGAGCCTATGCTGTTTTACTTTTTATAAAGGTTATTTTTTGACCACATTATGGACAAAAAAAAACTTTAAATAGGCATTCAATTATTATACCAATGAGTACATGTAATATATGTATTACATATATTGTATTATTATATATATGATATATGGTATTAGTATGTATTATAAGTTTAGTATTGATTGTTTCTATATTTGAAGTGATTATACCTATGTTATCACATTGTTGTTTATAGTACGTAAGTTGTAACAACACCAACCGCAATTTTGGTCCTTTAATTCCTGTCCATCCTAAGGTACCCTGGAAGAAATTGCTTAATGTGATAAGGCCGCCCTTTGTTCTACCATTTTTGTAAGTTTTTTTAAGGTGCGCTTAGTGCTTAGCTAGTTTATACATAATAGTATTACTTGGTGTTCAATAAAGTATTATTGTATTGTATTGTGTTGTATTGTATTGTACATACACTTGATTTCGCCTTCCCTGATATTAAGCAATGACGTGTTCTAAGACGGGGCATGCCTGCCTAGAAGATACCTGTTCAATAACTCCCACGGTATACACTACTGGAAACGGACTCCAGCAAGCTGTTCCATTCATTAGCTGTTCGCACTATAAACTTAGTAGCGAAACGCTTAGATTATAATCTAAATATATAGATATAACTCAAAGGACTGACTGACTGGCATAGTGATCAAATTCCGCAGCCCAAACCACTGGACGGATAGGGCTGAAATTTCGTATGCAGGTAGATTTTATGACGTAGGCATCCGCTTAGGATTTTTCGAAATTCCACCCTTAAAAGGGGTATAATGGTATAATGAAATGGGTGGTTGAATTATTTTCCCATAGGCCACGCTGCGGGCGAAGCTGCGGGCAGAAGCTCGTTATTGATAAAAATAAAGATGTATCTCTACCTACACTCACTGACACAGACTCACAGATGTACTCTACTCTACTCAATGAGTATCCTATTGTTCACAAGAATAAGGTCCTAGTGAACGTATTTGGTGGTCATTAAAGACCATGATTGATTTAATAAAGGGTGTTGCAGCTCTGTATGTATTAAACATCCTAGTTTACGATTAGGTACTTAATAAAAGAATCACGTACTAGAATGCAGAACGCTCACTATTTGTTATCAATAGATGTACTAACTAAAATACTTTAAATCAAAAGTCTACCCCAACTTCTATCACATTTTAATTTTATTTTAATCTAACCAAACCAATGTACCTCTTTACAGATTAGTGTTTGCGGACCTAGATACCTCAGGAGTCAAGGCATTCTAAAACGAGATCAGCTATGTTTGTTACGAGCTCAGTGGTCATGCCAATGATCATGCTAAAGACAAACAGTAATCGTATAACAATGGCAAAAATAATCATAATTTCTACAGAGTTAGACAGCTACCAACTCTTGAAGCTTATCTATAAAATTACTAGCGGCCCGTCCCGGCCGGTCGGGTGGACGTTTATTTATTAAACATTTTATAATATACGAAAAACAATGTATCACGCACCGGCGCCATCTACTTAAAATGTTGGTTTGTCCTGAATTTTCTTTGCTATAAACCTCACGGAGCCCGAGACCTTTCCAACGAATGCAAAACCGTGGAAATCGGTTCGTGCGTTCTGGAGTTATAGCGTCAGGAAGGAATACCCGACTTATTTTTATATAGTAGATTATTATTGTAACAAGAAAATTAAGCCAGTAGGTCTGGCTTTCAAAAAACCTACATTGGCCCTCATGAGATCACTCTAGATAATTTAAAAGTTTAAATTCCTCTCAATTCATTGGTTATTGTCAAAAGCTGTTGGTTCAAATGAAATATAATAACAGTTTTTTTTACAAGGAAGCCGCAAGGTAATGAATAAACTATTTTTGATTGATAAAATTGCTCACGCGTTTCGATTTGCAGTTAAGAAGTATTCAGTGGACTTCTTTATGACTTGCATTAGTTATTCTATAAACGATAAAATAATTAATTTAGAATGTCAAAATAAAATTTTATGAATTTGCGTAATTTAGAGAGCAAAGGTATGCACAAATTTTTGAAGTAATACTTCTTTACACACGCTTGACTTGGGGAGGAAGCTGGTAAATGCGAGGCGAACGGAAGTTGAAGCCGGTTCACGTAGATCTCTATTGTGAACATAGCAAAGTAAAAATTATTATTATGTTGGTAGTTCAGTTCACAATTGTCAAGATGGCGACATTAACATTAAACAAAGCAAACAAAAAGCTATACCATCCGATAGATGGAGCTAAGCTAAAGTTTTTCTTTAGTTGTGTAAAGCACACTCGTTTTTGTTTTATTTACGTTTGACTATCAATTCGCCTGATGGTATGCGACGGTGTGGCCGTAGATAGAGCACCTAAATCTAGAAGGTGCCTATTAACTCTGGCCTTGAAGACACCCAGGTTATAAGTTTTTTTTTATTCAGGAAATAAAGAACATAGCAAAGAGTTCCATTCCATAATATAATTTACGGGTGATATTTTAATTTTAAATCCAAATTTCAATTAAGAAAAATATTGATAAACAGAACAATTTAACATTCTAGCCGTCTCGATGTTATTTGTGTGATGTTTATGTGTTAGATTTTAGTCACCGTTTATAGTTAGTTCGTCGTTTATGCAAACAGTTTCGAAAAAATTTGAATAATCGGTCTTAGTAGGTAAGTATTTTAAATACTATTCTACAATAGGTTTTAATTATAGAAGCCAGGTTTTGTATTGCAAGGCCGTTCTGGTTCCGATTTGTTTCAGTATCAGAACATCCATTGAAAGGCAGGCAAGCGTGCCGGCTAGTGGTACAAACAACTATTGTTCTATTATCTTCACGCGGGTTCTAACGCTAAAGACAACTTGCTGAAAAGTCACTTAGTTGAAATTCTAGAAATGTTACACCTTAAAGATTATGGGAGTTCTTTGCGTTTAGAAATCAGACTGACAAACTTAGATTGTTTACGTCTAAGATATCAACTATCTTAAAAAATCTATAATATGGATAGTAAATGCTTTAAAAATAAATTAGAATTAGAAAGAATGATATGCTTGTTATAAAAAGCATACGTATCTATGCCGTGGGGACCGAAAGCACACAAAATTTACAAATATCTTTTAGAACGACCGATCGAGGCAACACACCAAACTGCTGGTCTCTATTTAGCACAAAGACTAAGCATTGCCATTTAACCGGGCAATGACACCAGCATTATGGGCACGTTGCCTACTGGTAGCGGCTTCTTAGATTAAGTTTTGCTACTGCATTGTTTCTAATTTTAATTATAATTTTGCACATAAACTTCTTTACCTACTTTATTCTACCACATCACACTAATATTATAATGGCGAAAGTTTGTATGTGCGTATGTGTATGTGTGTATGTTTGTTACTCCTTCACGCTTACACGGCTCAATGGATTTGGATAAAATTCGATACCAAGACAGCTTATACACTGGATTAACATATAGGCTACATTTTATCCCGGAAAACTGAAATGCTCCCGTGGGATGAGCAAATAATTAAAATACTTTTTATCCGCGGGTGAAAACGCGGGGCGCAGCTAATAGGTAATATATGTAAAGATTATACACGTCTTCACCTGTTATTTACCGTGGAAACTAAATTTTCCGGAATAAAGTTTATAAAGGAAAATGCTATGTCGATTGCGGTAGTATTTCCAATCTGTGTGTAAACATCCAAATCGGCACTTTTGGCGTGAAATCCCAAACAAACAAACACAGGAATAATTTCAAACAACATCGAGCTCAATCAACGTTTCTTACATTCTATTGCGTAACAAAAACATGCTGACAACGCGATCGGTCGGCTAGATTCAGATGCCAAGCTAAATTTACATCTAGAAATTCCATAGGTTTGTATATTTTTGAGAAATACATAAGAATCACACAGAAACATATTTTAGGTAATATAGAGACTAATGGCAAAGCTACACTGGGTTCAACATTTGACCTATCTACACGTTTATCTATTACATTTATCACTATTGACTGGCCCGATAGCTCAGTTGGTAGTAGCCCTGCCTTCTGAACTGTGGGTTGTGGGTTCAATTCCCACTCAGGACAAACATTTGTGTGATGAACATAGGTGTTTGTTCTGTGTCTGGGTGTCATATTGTATTGTATGTATGTATTTACAAACAAAAAAGTATCTAAGTATTGTATCAGTTATTTGGTTCCCATAGCACAAGCTTTGCTTAGTTTGGGGCTAGATGGCGTTGTGTGAGATGTCCACACATATTATTATTATTATTGTTATTGAAAATGTAAACGGGATATCGCTGGTAACTATGGTCGAAATACCATGCTTTATTTGCTAATAAATGAATAATTTAAGCGTCTGTGTTTTCGGCTGATGATCTGAGCGTGTAAGAAGAGTGATTAGGCATCGTCACTACTCATCAGAGCGTGGTTAAATTCTAGATAAATTCCATGTAAAATATGATAATAATAATTTGACGAGTAGGTTTTATGTAGTAGAACAAAAGTCGTATTTCATTATATTAACATACTGTGTAAGTAGTTTATCTAATCATTGGTATGCGACGTGCGATAAATAAGCCCATCACCTAATCCCTTTCAGGCGATTTTGGTCTATAAACTTCTGAAACGATATAAATCATGTGTAATCAATTTATAGGCATAAATCCTAGATAAAATAGATAAATACTAATAATAACTAAAAGTTTATACTAAAGTTACTTAAGCTAACAATGCCAATTATAGAAGAAATCGAAATAACTCCTGATTAAAAATAAAACTGTTTAGTTTTTTAAGTGGTAAATATATTATTACACAGGTTTATACCAAGTATATATTCCCACGACAAGACCACTATATGTCAGAAAAAGAATCAAAATCAGAAATCCAATACTTTGTATGGATGTTGTAGGACCTCGTTGTTCTTGAATACTAGTTAGGGTCCAGTATCTACGAACGTAATAGTTGGATATTATTTATTTATTATATTTTATGAAATGCTCTATATACATTATAATTCTCTATAACTCTATATAGATACATAGTTCAAATAACAATGTCTTTACTATAAAAAAATTATGTACAAGTGTATACCTAATACTAGATACATAATTATGGGCAAGGATAAAAAGCGTATATTAACCTTTGTCCACTTTCGATAACATTGTAGAAGCTGTAGCTCTGCTGGTTCCACACTTTGTTTAAGATAATACGTCTAAACAAGTAGACTAAATATTTGATTTAGCTGACTAGGATTGCTTAATTAAACAAGCTAAACATACTAGTATGTCATTATCTCATTAACGAGAATAGTTAAAGAAACACTTAAGCCCTATTTGTGTATTGTCCTCATCGTACAAATATCAGTCTCTGTGGTTGTACCCGGAGGTGGCGGGTTCGATTCCCGCGACATGACAAGTGTTCGTGTACAGAAAAAAAGCGCAAATACTTGTTCTGAGTCTGGGTGTCGTGGGACCATGGTCTTCGCAGTTCCTGGGTCCCTAGACACAGGGAATCCTAGTTAGGGTCCAGGATCTATGTATATGATCGTTATTGTTATTATTATATTAACGGGCTAATGATATACCAATTAAACTTTGTTGACCAGTCAATGTCAATGTATTCTATGTCAGTACTAGATAATGTGTGTTAATGAGTATGTTTAAAATAAACTACATGTCATATAATTATATTGATCGATAAATATTTCTTATAAATAAAGCATCAAAAATAGTCACGGTTTCACTCGAGTTTCTTTACAATCTTCAATACTCCATCTTTCTTAGTGGGTACTATATTATGCCATAAAAGGAAGATTGTGTCTTGATGGTGTCTTCAAGACACTTTATTGACTTGGATAATATGTAATGATGTAATGACCTATGGTCATACAGTGTCAGTCATTACATATTATCCAAGTCTCTATAACTCTATGGTTATACTCTACTATGGGTCTACTCTGGTGTGGTGTCAGTCACTGAGGAAAACTAGTGCCTTTTATTAATTATAGATTTCTTTAAGTTTCGTCTGGAATTTTACTTATTTATAATGCTTACTATTGACCATTATGAATTGGGTTAGTGTAGTTTAGTAATATACATGAAATTGTTTGCATGCAGCTATGCATGAATTTTTATTTAAGTTTTCCTCAATATTATTTCAACTTTTTCCTGATTTTGGAACTCTGGTTTATACATTGACTAAAAGATCACATATCGTTCGTGACGTTTGTTGTGGTCAGTATTTAAATACTTTTTACATATTATACTGATAGGTAGCTCTATCAGTTACGATATATTAATAAGAATTCTTGTACTAGCTCCACTTTGCCTACATGAGAAGCAACGGGAGTTTTTATGGGTGGGCATTTGACAGCCTCTGTGGTGTAGTGGTTGAGCAGGTCGGCTCATAACCTGGAGTTGGCGGGTTCGATTCCTGCGGCAGGACAAGTATTTGTGCATAAAAAAATGCAAGTACCTGTTGTGAGTCTGGGTGTTGTGGGACCATGGTCCTAGTAGTTCCTAGGCCTCTAGACATAGGATATCCTAGTTAGGGTCCAGGATCTATGTATATGATCGTTGGGCGTTATTGTTATTATACATAACACATAGTTTACCTTATGGGTAGATAAATCTGTAAAATTATAGATTAGAAAAATTATAGAAGCCGCTTGACCCAGCGCTATACGCTATACGCTTGAGAAATTGATTACTTGACATTGGCTAAAAACACAAAAGTGTGGAGCCAAAACAAAAACAAAAAAAAGTCTATGGTAAGCGTCCAAAGTGGCGTTTTATGGAAGAGGCTTGTGTTCAGCAGTGGCCGTCTTCCGGCTATTGATGTGAGGCAGACTCTAATAAATAAATAAAAGAATACAGTCATTTCTGTTAACCTTTAATTTGGAAATAAGTTTTAAACATTGTATTCTATGTATGTATTTACAAACAAAAAATATCTAAGTGTTGTATCAGTTATCCGGTTCCCATAGTACAAGTTTTGCTTAGTTTGGGGCTAAAATGAAAGAGTGAAATGTCCAGCAATATTAAAAAAATAACAACAATAATAAGGTATTGTTAATTTATGTACAATATATGTAAATGCAAACGTAAAAAAGTAGCATAAAGTTATTAGCTATGATTACCTATGACACTTCACATTAATATTATAAAGGCGAAAGTTTGTATGTGTGTTTGTGTGTATGTGTGTATGTTTGGTACTCCTTCACGCCCAAACGGCTGAATGGATTTGGATGAAATTGGTACCAAGATAGCTTATACACTGGATTAACATATAGGCAACATTTTATCCCGGAAAAGTGAAATTTTCCCGTGGGATGAGCAAATAATTAAAATACTTTTTATCCGCGAGGCGCAACTAGTATGTCTATATGTGACTCGTAGGTAATCATACGTTATTAGTTTTAGCTTTATCTAATTTTCTCGTAAGTAGTCAACCGTTTTTCTTGATTGATAGTAAATTATATGTCGAAATATCTTATCAATGGCTTTTTTTTATAAAGTGCATTTCCACAGACACCGGGGTCCGTGCTTTTTGTTAAATTATTTTTATATTTATAAATTTAGGCTATTATTAACATGAACATATATATAATACAGAAAAGGACAATACAGACAGATAAAAACATCATCAGTTTTATCCCCAGTTCGTATAATTAATTAAAAATAAACTAATGTGTTTAGGTGGATAGTTTTTAAGCCGTTCTGAGTTATAGCGTATCTGTATGGAACACATTCATACAGGCTGAAATTATATGAGTATTTTTGATAAATTAAATTTAAATATTTTTTATTTTTTTTTATTTGTAGTCACTGGCCAACTGGCGTAACGTTAAAATATATTTCGATGTGCTCGTTTAAGCAAATAAGAACCTAGCTTATTTTTCACCTACATTTCATAATATCAATTCCGTTCTCGAGCTATTTTTTGTATCCAATAAAAGTAAAAAGTAAAAAAGGACTCACTGTTAACAGCTTTAGTCGACATTTTTCTTGAGTTCAAGAAAAGTTCGGCAGCACAATAACTCGGATCGGAATATTCAGAGCCCGTTCCAACAAGACGCACGCGCTCGTAGACAACTGCTACGCTAACACTGCTACGCGGTTCGAGCGGCAATAAAACCGACTATTATTTCAGATAAAGCGCACTGAAATATTATTTGTAAAAATAACCGTTTTATTATTTCGGGTGCGTGCTGCCCGCGCGTCGTTCGAACTAGCAATGACACTGTTCCCGGCAAATTTCGCTGGCAATGGTAGGGTGTCGCGATAAGTGGCGAATTATAGAATAAACAATGTCGTTTGTTGAGATGGATGGCACTGCCGGTTAGCTCATGCACTGTAATAAGAACGCGGTAAACTGTACCTATTAGGTACCTACACCTGTAGTAAGTTGACCATACGGTAGTATGTGGTCTGTACTGATTAATTCTTAAGGAAAATGTATAGAGGATCTTCAGTAGAATATAGAAGAACTAATTGATATTGTTAATTGCATTTTAATTAGTTATACAAAATGAAACAAGAATGTATAGTGTGATTCCGCTATAATGAAAATATAATCTGTTGTTATATAATATCAGATGATATTTCCATTTATTTTTTAGATGGTAATATTGGGGCGGTTGCAAAGGATTATTGTAGGTATATGAAATAATCGGGGGGCGAGTTGGCTGGGCTGCAGTCGCGCCCCCTTCTCGCCCCCGGTACGGCGGACGAGGGCTCACAGGGGGGCTTTAGTGGGTTCGAGTCCCACATACATACATCCATATATAATGATATGGATGTGATAAAAATGGATAATTAGAACTAATCAATGATGATTTACACTTAGGATTAGGATACTGATAATAATTATTTAAATCAAAAGAATATAAAATTAGCAACTGATTTTTAAGTTCTACTGAGTTTATTTACAATAACTAACTAAAACATTTTTTAATCGTTTTGCTGTCATTTAAATTGAGGCAACACAGAAGTAGATTTCTTAACATTATTATGATCCTAAGTTGGTACTAAAAGGTGCAAAATAAAAAACAAAACTAATAAAAAAACGAATCAATGATAAGTTTTTAGTTATTGGCTTAGTATTAGTACTAGGCAAGAGAATGTAGTCAACTGTAGCTTGTGCAACTTACAAACCGATGCATACAGATTCGGATCCTGATAAGATGATAGCCACGCTAATTTTTTTTAATTGTTCGTAATTCGCCCTCTTTAGGAACAACGGTGACCGAAAACATCATAAGGACACCGGCATGTCTAAGAACCACAAAATTTAAGGGACATACGACGTGGCCGTGGTTGTGGCCTCTCCCTGCATAAGAGAAATTCGGTGTCCCATCTGTGGGAACGCAGGGGCTAAAGATATTAAAAATATCGACCTTTTTTTAAATGTTAGTGAATGATATCGTCTATCGTCTAGTCGTTCACCTGATGTTAAGCGAGACGTCCGCCCGTAACAGAACAGTGTCACTCGGAACACCAAAATATAAAGTTTCGCGTGATACTGCACTACGCACATCATCCTGAGACATCAGCACAGTCTAGTAATAAGATTACTCGACTATAAGATCAGATCATAAAGTCTCAATTGTAATTTCACTAGCTACGGTGCCCTTCAAACCGTAACAAAGTAGTGCTTGCACACTACTGCTGGGCGTCAGAATAACTGATAAAGCGGTGGTACTTACCGATACGAACTTTCTAGAAAAGTCCTTCCTTTATTATTTTTTTCCTCTATTTGTAGCATTAGAAATGGTTTATGTAAATCTATCAGTATTGTGTTTGTAACATTTATTCTGATAATCAATAGTAAGCAATAAATTAAAATTATATTTAGTAATGTGCCCGACAAGAAAATTATTACATTGTTTACTTTATCTACAGATAATGTAAGCTTCTGACTACCATTAATCTTGTTAGATTTTATCACAGACCAAGGAGAGGATACTATGAGTTTATCTATTTTTAGGAGCATACAACTAATCAAACTAGTTTCTTATCAACTAATTACTTATCAATTATATTTATCGTTATATAATTATCAGTTTGACAAGATAAAGTTTGAAGTTACAAATATTTATCCCTAAGTACACAATAGTTGTATATATGTCCATGTTAATAATAAGCTAGATTTACATATATAAAATAATTTAACAAAAAGCACGGACCCATGTGGCTGTGGTAATGCAGATGGAAAAAAGTAAACAATCGTTATATATGTCTGTTTTGTTTTTATCTTAACTCAGGTGGTAGGACTTTTCTGCAGTTCGACTAGATAGGCACGGGTCGTCTGACTTTGCGATTTATTCTGCCGTCAAGCAGTAGCGTGCAAGCACTACTGAGTCCCGGTTTGAAGGGCACCGTAGCTAGTGAAATTACTGGGCAAATGAGACTTTATGACCAGATCTGATACGGTACTGCACACGTCATCAGCACAGTCTAGTAATCTTACTGTGCAAATGTTTCAGGACATTACTAGACCCTGCTAATGTCCCAGGATGACGTGTGCAGTCGCTTAACATCAGGTAAACAAATAGCTCATCACGTCATTCATTAACATTTTGTGGGGGAAAAGGGATAAAATGCGGGTGAAACCACTTTATTTTGTTTCACGATTAACTCTGTTATTCATTTCTTAATGTAATTTTAAATACCATTTATAAAGTTTCGGTTTTATAAATTGGTTTTTCGGTAATTATCATAATTGGTATAATTCAAGTAAGCCACGTATATTATTCTTTCTTTTTTTGTTTATTTTAGCTCCGGGTTTTGGTTTTTGTGTATTTAGACAATGTTAATGTCAAATAATTAATAATTTATCAAGTTAATGATATTTCACGCAGATATATGTCAAGTCACAGTCCAAGTCATGAATTCAAGCCATAGTCCTAGTCATACTCCTAGTAAAGTGGTGGCAACTTTACTAGAAGCTTCTATGGAGTTTTGGAAACAACACGAAAATAAACTTTTCACCATCATTATACCACTTTCCTACACTAACAATAACATATAACCTTCTTGGATTTAATAGTCAAAGCCTCTGACTATTCAACCCAACTATACAAGTTTATAATTCTTTTGATCACAGACCACTTAGAAGAGATGCTTTTGATTCAACCTAGAGTCAAAGATTCAAGGACAGATTAATTATTATTAAAGTATTTTAGTACTTTATTTAATGATGTACAATTTCACACCAACATTCCAATTATCTCTTGGATAGAAAATATAATCACATAAATTAATTTGCCATAATTTTTATCAATCACTTTCAAGTATATAATCCATCACCCACCTGCATTCTGCATGACAGGGATTTTATAATGTCGTATATAAAAATAATACCCTAAAAGCATAATGTTATCGCTCAAATTGATTTATTTATGTATTTCATGAAATAATAAATAATAATAATAATATATGTGGACATCTCACACAACGCCATCTAGCCCCAAACTAAGCAAAGCTTGTACTATGGGAACCAGATAATGATACAATACTTAGATACTTTTTGTTTGTAAATATATACATAGAATACAATATAACACCCAGACACAGAACAAATATCGATGTTCATCACACAAAATGTTTGTCCTGGGTGGGGATCGAACCCACAACCCGCAGTTCAGTAGGCAGGGTCACTACCAACTGAGCTATCGGGTCAGTCAAAATATAATATACGTAGATACATAATAAATAATAATAAATAACGCCCAACGATCACATACATAGATCCTAGACGCCAAATAGGATTCCCCGTATCTAGGGACCCAGAAACTATGATGATGGTCCCACAACACCCAGATCTGCTTTATAAAATAAAAGCATCCTTGGAATTTTCGGCACCATTTAGTAGACAAATTTGGTCTAACTAGTAGAAGCCGGTGGTTTCGTTATACACGACACTTAAAATGTCTTTAACACGAAAATAGGTTTAGGTACCCCATTACCAGTAGTATATATAGTACCATATATATATATATAGTACCATACCAATGCAATGGTTGAATTTACAAAACCGCTTAGAACAGATTTTAATTCAGATTATAGGTTTTACGACCGATATTTCTAGAACTTAAATTCATTAATTCCTTCTTTAGTAGAACCCACAAACGTCATCGGTTAATAGCTAAAATACAAAAAAAATTTAATTTGCGTCAAATAAGGTTTTTCCATTCTCTCCGAAAATTTGGTTTGGTTCGATGCCCGCGTGATTCTATAGCTAGGTACTAAGCGTTCTAGAACTCATTCTCTATACTCATTATCATGCAACCGATATGACCAGGAAATTCAAACGCTATTAGGTACGCGTGAATTTTCAAGAGAATAAAATGTATCCTTGTATTACCTCGGCTTACTGCATAACAATATACTTATGAATGAATCCGACACGTCTCGACTGAAACTAAAACTAAGTATTTAACAGGTGACAATAGTCGTAACACAATATAATATATTTTCGTTATAACCCAAAATTTATAATAACAACTCACATTTAGACCTGAGAGTAAAACAATAATTAAGTCTCTAAAACCTCAAGTACCAAATTTCTAAAACCCTCAAAAATACAACAGGGCCTCATAAATACATACTACACAGAAGCACAATTAATACAGTACATCGGTACACTTATAAACATTACAGTAAGGGCATCTCCCAACAAAATTTTACAAGGTATATAACTGACCGCTAATATTGATCCTATGATTGAAGATAAGCGCTACTTAGCAATCACACATTCTATAACACGCACCACACATTGCAAGAATGTTAGACATTACAACATATACCTAATTTAAATATGGCAAGCGTCTACACTCACCCTCATTTTTACACCTCACACGCACTTATTCGCTACATAGTAGGCTGAATATAAAAACATGTATAATAAGGAAGCTCTGCCTATTTTTGTATAATTTAACATATTTAAAAACAATCAAAAAAGCTGTTGATCTTCTTATCAATCAATAAATAGCACACATAGAGGAAGCAAATATTGATGAACACTGCCTTCTCGAACAGTTTATATATTACATAGAACGTATTTGTATAGGTGCGAACATTCAGCTTATTAGCTGTAGCAAAACAAAAAGGTTAGAGAAAGTAATTAGTTAATTAATTTGCTCTATAGCTATCGAATGAGTCACATCAATAGTGTTCGTAGTAGTGGATCGACATTTTACCTGCCTGTGATACACTGTACAATTATGTAGCAAATTTTTTGTCTGTTTACGCGATAAAAAATGCGCTTGTCCGGCGAAGGTGAGACGCCACAATAACAAAATAAGGAGAGGAAGTAGTAATTGTACAGTACGATACACAACAAAACTTATTATACGTTTTTATAGACACCATCATTCCTAGAGTTTATCTGAAGGATCGAATCAGAAATAAGGTTATCCGACGGACACCCATACTCCCACCGAATTATCAAACTGAAGTGACAGTGGGCTGGTCATATTTTCTGCAGAACCGATAACCATTGAGGAAAGCGTGTCCATGAGTGGAGACCACGACTTGGCAAACGTAGTGAAGGCAGCCGCTGACTAGGTGGAGCAATGACTTACGCCGAGTGACTGGCAATTGGATTAGAAGACGCGAAGACCGGGCTCAGTGGCGTACTTTGGGAGAGGCCTTTGTCCAGCAGTGGACTAACACATGCTGATGATGATAATGATAATTCCTATTCACATTTTTCCCGATATATCAGTAGAAAATGAAAATGAGAATACACACTTTCTTCACATTTTAATTAAAATAAGAACTACTTTATCATGTTTCACACGGAAATCGCCTGTACTGAATTAATAATAATGGTTTTGTATTTAGAACACCTAAAATATTATCAATCCATTAACATAACCAGTCGCGTCAAATAAAAACAATTTAAAAAAAATAAGTTCACTCGATAGACGACAGATATTATTTTTGTGACGAATATTGTCCTAAATCTCGCGTACGCTCACCCGTTCTCGGTTGCTCCATGGTTGGTCCATCCATCTATCAGTTTAAACAATTTCCCTTGATAACTGCCGTAGGTGCCACATTATAATGTTACTGTTACCTAATCGTTGTAAGGATATGTGTTCATATCCTCCTGTGGTAGCTGTTTACACCCACACCCGAAATTATTTGGATTACTATTCTGAGTGGCCCAAGACCTATTTCATCCATCCGTACTGATGGCCATTTGGATAAAGTTCCTCACTCCAGCCTCCATTGACCACAGATCTACCACAGAATAGCAATAGTATCTACTAGCGTATTAAATTGAATTGAATCTTAGTTAATGCCTTCTGCGGCAATTTCACCACAATTTCGAATAAATCTCGTTTACATTGCTCTGCAAACGTCAGTTTTAACAGATTCCATATGTAACATCAGTCAAAATTCGATGATTGTCTAATCGAGTAAGTTGGCTCATATACCTGTAAAATGTATACCTGTATATACATTGTAAAAGACAGTAGAAAGAAGGAAAAAAAAATACATCACTGTAAAGTTTCTTGTAGCTTCTTCTTTACAGTTGTAATCGAAGCTTCGGATCAAAGTTTTCAATTCTGCATTGTGCCGGATTGCTTGCATCAGTAGTGAGAAAGAGAACTGCTTTTTTTTTCAAACTCATATATTGTAATGGCTTTGCTATATATTATTTGACAATAAGCATTTTGTAATTTTATATGCTTAGTGAAATAACTTAATTTTAAGTACCTAATATAATTTTGACTTGTAAAAGTGCTAAAATTAGCCTATTTGCAATAAAATCTTTTGACTTTTACTTTGACTTTGACTACACTGAGACGGTGGGTTTGATTTCCGCAACAGGAAATGTATGTGCATAGGAGAAATAGCGCTCGTATTGGTGTAGTTTGTAGGTGTTGTGGGATCATAATCTTCGTAGTTCCAGGGTATCTAGACACAGGGGAACCTAATTAGAGTCCAGGATTCATGTATGTGATCGTTGGGCGTTATTATTTATCTTCGACTATTTATAAATAGTCAAAGAATTTATTAATCAACATTGCTCCTCCAAATCGCTATTATGGTTTCTATTAAATGGACAAGGTGACCGAAGTTTGAAAGTTTAATTGCTAACTCAGCCTCACAGCCTCTGTGGGTGGTAGTTGAGCAAGTTGGCTCATAGCCCAGAGGCGGCGGGTTCGATTCCCGCGACAGGACTATGATTTGTGCACAGAAAAAAGGGAAATACTTTTTCCGTGTCTGAGTGTGGGACCATGGACCTCGTAGTTCCTGGGTCCCTAGATACAGGGAATCCTAGTTAGGGTCCAGGATCTATGTACGTGATCGTTGGGCGTTTTTCTTACCATACTTTTTGCTATTGTTTGCACGTTTATAATGTGTTTCATTACAATTCAGACAATGCCTACGAATGGCGCACGGCGCACGTATCTGGTGACTTTTATTATTGAAAATAAATATAAACATGTAATTGCCTGCATATTTTGTAATAAAAAAGAGCCTTCTAACACAAAATTATACAAGGCAAAACAAAGGATTTGCTAATAATATGACTGAATAAAAACTAATCATAGTTTTAAAATCTTGTTGCAAAGCATTAAATATTCGAAGAACGGCCTTCATCTCCGATGTTTTCTCAGTAATTTTTAGGGCATAGTAATTAGAATAATTTGGAATGCAGTAAACATACCTAATCATTTAATGAAGAGATAATTATTAACAGAAGATTATGTACTTTAATACTGAAAACTGGATGTGCGTTGAGAAGACATGAGATGAAATATTAAGCGGACTGGTACTTATACTGCACGCCACAATTTAATAAATACGACTTAAATAATAACAATAACGCCACACGATCACATACATAGATCCTGGACCCTAACTAGGATTCCCTGTGTCTAGGGACCCAGGAACTACGAGGATTATATTCCAACAACATCCAGACACAGAACAAGTATTTGCACTTTTTACTTTTAAATAAACGGTTTGTAAACCCAGCGATCCTGTTCACAAAACGCTATTGGATGAAATTATAATACATACTTATCTTAGCATTGTTATTCGTTATATTGATTTACCAAATTACTGAACCGCTTTTCATAAAATTTCTGTGGGACCAGCCTGTATGTATCTAAATACTTTTAAACAAAAAAGAATTTTCGAAATCGCTCTATAAATAACCTTTGAGGTAAAAAACATTTATTTAAATGAAAAAAAAATAACGAAAGTTGGACTGAGGTGCTCTTGCTATTTTTTAAGCTGGTTGATAAACGGAACATAATATTCATTTTTTATGAACAAAACATCAAAGGTAGGATAAACATATTACTAGGTATATTACTAGGTGGTAGGACTTTACTGCTAAGTTCGTCTAGGTAGGTACCACCGCTTTGCCAGTTATTCTGCCGCCAAGCAGTAGTGCGCAAGCACTGCTGTGTTCCGGTTTGAAGGGCACTGTAGCTAGTGAAATTAATGGGCAAATGAGACTTTATGATCTGATCTCACAGTTTAGTAATCTTATTACTAGATTGTGCTGATGTCTCAGGATGACGTGCGCAGTGCAGTGTCACGCGAACCTCTATACTTTAGAGTTCCGAGTGACATTGCATAAAAAAAAACATTATGTTACGTTTGATGTTTTATTCCCATTCTAAATCTGCAAACAAACAAAGCTACAACGGCTTTGCATATTGCATTAAACTAATCTATCAGCAACTTATATCCATAAACGATTCGTTTGGAATCTACACACGTGTTTCCATAGCCAGGTTAGTCATTATCAGTGCTTAACATAAAATAAAGGCGCTTTGCAGACCGCTGACGTAAGAATTTGTATCTTAGGGCGCAATTTGCAATATATTTAGATTTCTTATGCACATTTTAATTGGTACTTTACGTTATTAATGCGGGCATACGTATCAATTATTCAGTGTATGTCAGTCAGTATGCGTCACCAATCACAATATTTTTTTTTTACTATCGATGGGTTTGCGTTTGACTACATCTCACCTGATGGTAAGTGACGATGAGGTTATCTTCTATTGAATTGCCGATGAGCAGGCTCACTCAGCATTACCTACTCAACGAGTGAGGTGAGGGTAATGAAATCAATAGGAGTCTTCTTGAACCTCTTTTTTTTGGGTACACTTTACCACGACTTAGTTGCCTAATACCATAGATGACATAGTTGGTAGGTATGTATGCCGTATATGCATCCCCAATCAGAATAATTATCTTCTGTTGAATGGTTGATGAGCAGGCTCGCTCAGCAATACTCAACGAGTAGGTGATGTGCTGGATAATGTGACCGATGGGAGTGTTATGAAACTTTATTTTTAAGTACACTTTATCACCATTT
This sequence comes from Ennomos fuscantarius, assembly GCA_905220475.3. Taxonomy (NCBI): domain Eukaryota; kingdom Metazoa; phylum Arthropoda; class Insecta; order Lepidoptera; family Geometridae; genus Ennomos; species Ennomos fuscantarius. Next base: position 3,926,870 of record HG992026.1, on the reverse strand, counting down.
AGTTGCCTATATTTATTTTTTGGATATACTTTACCGCCACTTTTGCGTATTGATACCATTTTAATAAGGGGTTTAAGATGCAATTAAAATGGAGAAGGTGAGGTAAGTACGATCTTTCAAAAACTGGCACTGTGTCTTGTAGTGTCTTGATCTTGGTATTTATAGTTGTTAATCACTACGCTTCTCAGGTTCGCTCTTACAGTCCTGATTGTGAGTAGTAGAATATATAATGTAGACGCGGAGAATGCTACGCCATTTCTCTGGATATTCCCAGAGTCGGCTCTTATGGCATATGTGTAGAAATTAAGGCTGGTCGTATTCTTGCACTGGGACCACACGACAATCTGTATAAGTAACAGATTTAAAACAGAAGAAAGTGATAACAGCTGTGAAATTATGATAATAGAAAAATGTTACCATGACGCAATATTTACCAAACGTCCAGATAAGCTACTGTTATTTTACGGCGCCGCTTGATCTTTATCACAATGTTTGTACAGACATTATACTTTATTAAACCACAAGACAAGGTTAAATTTTGACAACTTGCTCGAATTTAAACATTGTACCTAGCAACTTCTTGGAGTTTAAATTGAAGATCAAGGTTGGCAATTCGGCGAGTTTATAAGCTAAATTAATGGATTAAACAAAATATTTTTTATATACAAAATATATTACAAGATTTCATTCTTATACCTAGTGTTAAATCTAACAACAAAACAACAAAATAAGCTGGAAGATCCATTTTATTTTGGAAAATCACCAAGTGGTTTATTTTTGTTTACGTGCCATTTTGGGAATATTCTCGTGATATTTTTATTTATCAATGCTGTTCTACAGAATGGTACGCTTATATTAAAGTAAAAATGTTTCATATCACAAAAAACCTTTCATGGTCATGCTCGGTATCACATACATTTAATTGGCTCTGCGACTTCTGCGGACTGCAGATTCAGGATTCATTTCGGTGAGTTTCTTGCGGAGTTACATTGCTATCTTTAATTCACGTTTGAACAACAAGTCTACTATAGTTACCTACTATCTGTAGCTTCAACACGTCATTTTTAATGGATATTTTGATTCGTAAATTTCAGCAGCACTTTTTCCCACATAGTGGTACCTACATCTGATGTTGGAAGTTGTACGTGTAACTCCTAATCCATAATTATCAGCAGTTTCAATTCTATGAACTCTGCAATCACAATTCGTAATGGAAATGTACGTAATTTGAGTGATATCACATAATTTTATTGCAAAGCTTCACGTAAATATTGGACTGGATGATATTCTCACGATCACGATTTGGAAGATAAAATTAGATACACAAAGTATTATGTAATAGAAGGCATCGTGATGAACTAGACCCCACTTGAAGGCAATTATAAGGCCTAGATACAGATTGCTTGCAATAGATAGAAATATTAGTAGCATCGCGCTGCTTTGTCTAATATATAATCAAGATAATCTTGATTATACGACGGCTACACTGTATAAATTATAGCCATTCGTTCGGCTAATCAGTTTGATTTAAAATTACCTAGCTGAAGTGTCCCTCAGTGTCTTTCATTATGAGTGTAAGTGAAAAAGATGGACAATGTATATAGACTGAATTAAAACCTGTCCGTTGGATTGTGGCTCGGACTATGTAGAGTCCAAGTACTATCCACACATAAAAATAAGTAGGTAAGCACATATAGGTTTACAAAATGAGATTTGGTCCAAATAAGGACTTGGGCATATAGTTACCGAAACTTTGACCTAATTAGCTATAATAAGACTAATAGGCAAATATAGGACTTGGGTTAATAAGATTAGATCAAAATTGATTTGGCCTTAATAATGCTGGAAAAAACTGGAGTTACTGCATTTTTTTTGATTTAGACAAAAAACTCATCACTTATCATCAGGTGAGATGTAGTCAAACACAAACCCATCGAGAGTAAATAAAAACTAACAAGCCATATGTAGGTACCTACGTAGCGGTACTATGAGCTCAAGTGCTTATTGATCAAAGTCAAAGTCAAATAATGCATCGCAAATAGGTTATTCTTAACATTTTTACAACTAAAAATCAGATTACTTAAAATATCTACTTAATTTAAGTTATTGTTCTAAGCAAATACAAAATACGGAATGCTTAACGTCATCACCTTACAGTGTTTCATGTAAAGCCCTTTATAAATTCAAATAGAGGTACTTACAACTATCGGCGTGCACCAAACTTAGATACCAAAAATAGGTAACTAAATAGGTATACTAAAGGCCTGCGCACACGGCGTATTTTAAACGCGCAGACGCGTGCAGGTTAGGCGCATATACGCACTTCAAACGTGATTCAATCTGCTTTTTCGGCTCTAAACTCGCCGTATACGCGCGTTCGTGCAACGCGCGTCGTCTGCGCGTATTAAGTACGTCGTGTGCGTAGACTCTAAGGTAGTTAAAGGTTAGGCGTTAGAGACAAAGGATCAGCAATGGATCAACATCAAAAGGATTCAGCATACCTACTCTATCCTTGCATACTGGCGAATCTCTCACAGGTGTTTAACATTAGACTTTGACAAATCTAGAACTTATGGTTTTGAATATAGTCGTGTAAGTATTTATTGACAGCCTCTGCGGTGTGGATAAGCAGGTCCTATAGCCCGGAGTCGGTGGGTTTGATTCCCGTGGCAGGACCAGTATTTGTGCACAGAAAAAAAAGCGCTAATACATGTTCTGATTCTGAGAGAATCGTAGTTAGAGTCCAAGATCTATGTATGTGATCGTTGGGCGTTATTATTATTTATGTACTTTTTTGAGGCGTAATTTAGTATCGTATAAAATAAATCTATATAAAGGTACGTTTACGTAGAGTATGTATATTGTAGAGTCGTCAACCCACAGCATGCAAGTGGAGCGGTATGCGAGGACGACGCCGGCATGCTGCGGATGCCATATCAGGAGATAAACAATTCCAAAATCGTTATGCATAACCATAAACGCGAATATAATAACCATCGAGGACGTAAATTAACAGTCATAATATGTCCGACACAGGTCAATGACCTGCAGTAGCACATAATGTCTAATAAATAACCGATAAAAAAGTCCTTCTAATATCAGAAGGCAACCTTAGGATTACGACTATATAGACGATGATGATTTCCATATTTTATAAGATCGAGGATCTTATAAAATATTGATTTCACTGGTCACATGGTCCTTCTGAACAGTGGGTTGTGGGTTCGATTCCCACTTATTACTCACTAGCTTGTGCCCGCGGCTTCGCCCGCGTGGCCTATAGGAAACAAAGAAGACATTTTTTTCATAGATAATTTAACCACCCATTTCACCCTTTTAGGTGTGGAATTACGAAAAACCCTTTCTTAGTGGATACCTATACTTTACGAAGAACACTCCCTCCAAATTTCAAGTTTCTAACCAGCGGTTTAGGCTGTGCGTTGATATATTAGTCAGTCAGTCAGTCAGCACTTTGAATTTTACATGTATAGTATGTTTTTCTATCTAGGTGTTATATTGATAAGTATGTATTTATAAAAAGAATATATAAGTATTCTATCAGTTAATCTGGCTCTAGTACAAGCTGTGCTTAGTTTAGAGCTAGATATAGCTGTGTCCACAAATATTATTTATTTATTAGATAGGCTACCTAGTTCTTGCTAGAATTCTTGACCTTTATATTTTACATGTGGTTTAATCAGTAGGCATCAACGTTTTTATTAGTACTGAAGTAATGCATGGAAGTCTCAACTGCGTGACCATCTTCAGTTACATAGAACAAGTAACTGCACATTGTTTCTATAATACGGCGTGTCTTGAAACGCATACAAACAATCAGTATCGTCTTAGATAACCTTGTATTTATTTCCTATGCAAATGATCAAGATATTAAACTGGGACTGGCCCGATAGCTCAGTTGGTAGTGACCCTGCCTTCTGAACTGCGGGTTGTGGGTTCGATTTCCACCCAGGACAAACATTTGTGTGATGAACATCGATGTTTGTTCTGTGTCTGGGTGTTATATATATTGTATTCTATGTATGTATTTACAAACAAAAAGTATTTAAGTATTGTATCAGTTATCTGGTTCCCATAGAACAAGCTTTGCTGAGTTTGGGGCTAGATGGCGTTGTGTGAGATGTCCACACATATTATAATAGGTCTTTACCTATGAAATTGCCGTATTGCAGTACAGACTTTTTCAAACAAAAAAAAAGTTTTGATTGGCTATGAATTCTAAATTCAAATTAATTTTGTTTTAAAAATATGACATTCTATTTACAATATAAGTCTTTTGTTTATTGATTAGCGTTGTATTTTCATTACATTTCAACATTTTTCCTCATAATGGATACTTTGAAATTTCGTGTAATTATGGAATATGAGTTCCGTCGTGGCACCAACGCGGCACAAACGACACGTAACATCAACGACGTTTACGGAGAGAACTGTACAAACGAACGTACAACCCGTTATTGGTTTGCTCGGTTCCGTTCTGGGAATTTTGACTTGAAAAATGAACCTCGTGGTCGTCCGGAAACTTTGGTCAACAATGATGAATTAAAGGCGATTGTGGAAGCTGATGAATCTCAATCTAGAGCTGAGCTGGCAGCAGCTTTTGATGTTAGCATCAAAACAATATTGGTCCATTTGCGACAGATTGGCAAGATAAAAAAGCTTGATAGATGGGTGCCCCACGAACTTAACGATCGCCAGCGCAACGTACGCGTCGAGACTTGTCTTGCGCTGCTTAACAGGCACAGAAATGAAGGAATTTTGAACCGAATTGTTACGTGCGACGAAAAATGGATTCTTTTTGACAATCGAAAGCGCTCAGCAAGTTGGTTAGATCCTGGTTCGGTACCAAAGCAACGTGCAAAACGAAAAATGACCCCTAGAAAGGTGATGGTCACAGTTTGGTGGTCTAGTGCTGGTGTGATTCATCATAGCTTTTTTACAAAACGGCGAGAGCATTACTGCAGATGTGTACATTAAAGAACTGACCACAATGATGGCGAAACTCGCACGTCTGCAACCAGCTTTGGTCAATCGGTCGTCTCCACTGCTACTTCACGACAACGCGCGACCCCATACTGCACAACAGACCGTCTCTAAGCTGCATGAGTTGGGTTTGGAAGCTCTTCCTCATCCGCCATACTCACCAGATCTTGCGCCTACCGACTATTACTTTTTCCAAAATTTGGACAACTTTTTAGCGGGAAAAAAATTCAATTCCCGAGAGGCAGTACAAAACGCCTTTGAAGAGTTTGTTGTCTCCCGTCCTGCTGATTTTTTCAAGAAGGGCATCCATAAACTGCCACAGCGTTGGCAAAGATGCACTGATTGCAGGGGTGATGACTTTGAATAAAAGAAATAAATAAGTTCGAAAAAAAAAAACTTTAACTTTTTTCAAACAAAACGGCAATTTCATAGGTAAAGACCTATATTTATTTATATATTATTTATTAAAGTAGGTTGGGACTTAGGTGCTTATTTTTAGTTTACCCATGAATGCTAGTATAGTAATATCGTACATCGTTTAGTAAGTATATATGATCTGTGCCCATTGACGTATCCAAGTTTACCAGGTGGTAGGACTTTTCTGCAAAGTTCGTCTAGGTAGGTACCACCGCTTTGCCAGTTATTCTGCCGCCAAGCAGTAGTGTGCAAGCGCTACTGTGTTCCGGCTTGAAGGACACTGTAGCTAGTGAAATTACTGGGCAATTGAGACTTTATGATCTGATCTCACAGTCGAGTAATCTTAATACCAAACTGTGCTGATGTCTCAGGATGATGTGCGCAGTGCAGTGTCGCTCAAAACTCTATGTTTTGGGATGCCGAGTGACACTGTTCTGTTATGGGCAGCCGTGTCGCTTAACATCAGGTAAACGACTAGCTCGTTCACTCATTCACTAATATAAAAAAAACCCCATAAAGGTCAAATTTGCGATCGTAGTTTACCGTAGAGAAGCTAAACCTCACAAGCATATATGGGCTATATCAACTTACCTTTTGACTGGGCAGTGGGTAACTTTGTACCTAATTTATGCATGAGCAATAAGTATTTTTTCTCATAATAAATATTTTTTCTTTCTTTCAAATACTCTTCATGTGGCGTGACATAAAATATCACGACGTTTAAAAATAAAACAATCTGACTAAATTATCGAAGACTTAAAATGAAACACTTTCATTAGAACATAATAATATCTAATGTCCACAGACCAAGTAGAGGATACTATGTATGTCTACAAATTCATAATTAAGCACCAATAAAATAGAAAATATATTAGATCTATAATATAATAGATCTTTTTTCCGCAACTGGTTTAAAATGCTATTTTTATAATTCACTTAAGTATAAAATATCTTAGGTTATAGTATGTTTCACAGCCAAACAAATTTGTTTAGCAACTTCGTTAGGTGATGATTTGATGATTTTAAATACTACTTATTACCAAAATAAAATTATAATATATAACTTATTACTCAATTAAACAAAATAATAAGCTAAGCAAAATAAATATAAAAACAAAATTTTGGTGAATTTTTTCATATGTACGAACATATAATATATAATACTAGCGGCCCGCCCCGGCTTCGGCGGGTATTTAATATACATATATCTATTATAGATTGAGATATAAACTATCATATCTCTCAAGTTGGATCGAACTGCACATGGTGTGCGAATTTTATTATAATCGGTTAAGTGGTTTAGTGGTTTGGCACGAGATTTATATATATATAATATATGTCATTATATAGAAAAAATATATGGTGAATTTATATATTTTTTCTATATAATGACAATCCCATCAATCACATACATATATCCTTGACCCTAACTAGGATTCATCGATCGATATCACAACAAACTGTATCACAACACTTCTAGGGACCCAGACATCTAGACTCAACAAGTAATTGCACTTTTTTTCGGTGTCCAAATACTTGTCCTGCCGCGGGTCAAACCCGCCGCCTCCGGGTTATGAGCCGACCTGCTCAACCAATACACCACACAGGCTGCCTGTTGTTGAAAATGTATGAACAAAAATCTAATCTCATACCCAAAAGATTAGTTTTAGGTGAATTAAAATTAACCCTGTATAGTTATCAATTGCAATCCAATAAAAATTGGTTGGCTTCGTTTATAGCACTGGTAATTAACCCAGCAGGCAGGTATCAGTGCATATTCATTGTTCGTTCCGCACGATTGATGCTAATATTTTATCTGGCGCTCGAGCTACGTCCACCGGATGTTAGAAGGACAATCCTATAAATAAGTAAGATTTTCCTCACTAATTACCAAGAGGAAACAGGACTGTGCCAATGGGAAGCTAGGGATAGTGTTTGGAATTTTGATTCGAGCCGCTTATTTTGAAGGTTAAAGGAAGAATGGATAGTGGGGAGTTACCTGCACAAAATATCAATAAATTAGTAATTAGTAGAAATATGATATACTTATATAGTAAAGAATTTCGGGTCTATTTGCGCACAAATATTATCAAAATATAATTTTGGCTTACCTCGACGTTTCGACCAAGTTACATTGGCCGTGGTCACGAGGGACCGTTTACAATATGAGTTCAAGTCGCGAAAGTTTAGTGTTATATAATTTCTGCTCCTGTTAGCTTATAAGAAGAGTAAAAAAAACGCAGTTTGGTACATCAACAGCCGGAAGATATCCATTGATGAACTTAGAAGCCTCCTCCATAAAATGCCACTTTGAACGCTAATCATAAGGGATTTGCCGTAATTATCACGCTTAGCAACCGCCTTGGTGACTGCAGATTTTAATATATCTATATATATAGAATGCTGCTGCTGATTCCCAGAATGTGCATCCAAAACAATAACTGGTAAAAATCATTCACATTAGTATCATTAGTGATGGCTTACGTGGTTTCTTACTGTTAGCCTCATAGTAAGCTTTCCTTAGCTCCACTCTTTCAGTGGACGTAGTCTTCTCGATCGTCTAATCTCGGCGACGGCCCAAGCCTAGGCTCGCACCCTAGGGCTGCCCTTGAGCTAGTTGCCTCCCACTTTTGACATCTAGGAGCCTTAAGCGCCCCCTCCCACTTGTTGGCGCTGTAAAGATCGGTAGAGAATAACAGCATTACCCATTTATTTAAAAAATAAATAGTAAACTTAAAGTCATGCAACGAGCTATGGAAAGAGCTATGCTTGGTGCTTCCCTGCGAGATAAGATCCGGAATGAGGACATCCGCAGGAGAACTAAGATGACCGATATAAGCGCCCAAAGTGGCGTTTTTGAAGGGGAGGCCTATGTTCAGCAGTTTGCCATCTGTTTATGTGTGTTTAAAAGCAAGGGACAGAGAGAGTTGGAGTAAACTGAAGGAGACAAACGACATAAATTAATGTTTAAGTAATACTGTTACTTAAGATTGTTGGAAATATATGGGTTTATAATAATTATTATTATTATTATCTTATGTTTATACCCAAACATATCAACTCATGATCTTCAGATACCCTGGTTTTAATAGTCTACGATGCTACTCATCGCGTTAACAAAACAATAGTTGGATTAAGGTGGACGATTATAGCTTGTCACATCAAGCAAGTACTTAATTTGACAAGCTATAATCGTCCATCATGTTTGAGGAAGCGCTGTGACCATGGTGCAAGTCTTAATAACACTAAGGCACATGCGGGCTGCGTACAGCACGCGACACTTGCTCGAGACACGTGGCATGCATTATCAAGAGATTACCTTGCCGATTCATGTTTACGATTATTTCTTCGGATTTAAATGTTATATAAATGATATATTTAAATGATTACTTACGATTCGACCGCTTCTATGTGGTGGTTGAGCAGGTCGGCTCATAACGACGGGTTCGATTCAGGACAATGATTTGTACCCAGAAAAAAGCGCACTTACTTCTTCCGGGTGTTGTGGGAGCATGGTCCTCGTAGTTCGTAGGTCCCTAGATACAAGGGTTTCTAGTCTATGTATGTCATCGTTGGGCGTTATTATTATTAATACTGTTATTACTAAGCTGTTATTTTCGAAAAAGGTTGCGATATAAGTGGACTGTATTCGACGGAATGGGGAAAAAGAAAACGAGAAAAGTTTCGCAATATCCTAATGTGGATAATGGATTTACGTAAGTAAATGAAATGAAGTAATTGATGGTACAGGTTCAAGTGCAGACTTAATTGCATACCTATTACCTACCTACTACTTATAAATAATGCCGCGGACTATGGTTGGTGCGGTATACCTACATAATTATTATTAAATACTGGGTCTGCCGGGCTAGAATCAATGCGGTTGGAGTGTGTGTAAGCTTGATGTAGAATTTTTATCCGGCATCCCAGGTAGCAAACTCACGTCAATGACGAGAAAAAGACGTCTTTATAAGGTCGTCATTTATACGTCCTGAGACGACGTCTTCAGGCTGTAACAAATGCACATACATTTCTGGTACTCCAAGACGTCACTGTAGGACGTCTTTACGTCGCAAAATGTCGAGATAAAAACGTCTTTATGACGAAGATTTGCTACCTACCTGGGATGGTATTATTATTACATCTTGTTGGTGTCAGCAGAGGCGGAACATCTGGTAAGGCTTTAACAGTAGCTGCAGCCGCAATATTAGTCACGAGCAAATAGAATAAAACTACTATAACTATAGTGCTTATGTAATTTATGGTCACGACTATAGGATTTAACAATTAAGGATTAGTATCAAAAGCCCCCAGTGGTTTCGCCTAAACCCATAAAAAAGTATTGCAAGTTTAAAAGTTGTGCCAACCGCCATCAGTGGGATCAGTTGGTGGTGGTCGTTGGCACAACTTTTTAATGTAGGCGAAACCACTGAGGTCTGTTGATACTAATCCTTAATTGTTGTGCCAATCACCCCCAGTAGGGGCCGCAATAGTTTCCTATATGTAACATATCCGTTATTACGTATGTGACAAATTTCAAGTCTAGAAACCTACTAGGATTACATTTCCCTATTGCTCTGGTCAGTAGGTAAGTCTTATTGGACTACTTTTGTGACGTAATACCGCTTTAGGTACTGTGTGTGTCAACTTAGTACATTAATAGAAAATATAGTTAGGTAAACTATGAGACTAATGTTCTGGTCCCAGCAGGATTTATTGCATAATGGGACGTCGGCGTGGTGTGTTATTTACTATAATTTCTCGTGGTCCCAGTGTTAAGGTTAATAAAAATAACAATAGAAATGTATCTGTAATGCATTGGCTGAAAGTGGTTTTTTATCTGGTCTTATGCAAGGTGAATGAGCGCTAAGTGAAACTGGGATTCCCCATTCTACAGTTACCTAAGTTTAAACTCTGGGATTCATGCACTTGCGCATCTTGCGAGTTCAAATCGCCTGAGAACCCCAATCAACAATTCAATTTTGTAACTTTTATTTATTAGATTGGATGGGATGGACACAGCAGTGTGGTCAGGTGAGAACAGGATCACCGCAATTCTTCCCGCGGGTGCCATAAGAGGCGGTTAAGGGAGTATCCAGGGAAATATCCTACACTAGAATCTTCTGCGATAACCAAGACGTCTGCTAAGCGTGACGATTATGGCGAATCCGGAGCGTCACGTCTAGCAAGATATACACTGCCTATGGATAGCGTCAAAATGGCGTTTTAGTGCGAGGCCTATAATATGTTCATCTGTGGTCTTCCGACCGATGATATGATGTGGATGGACAGAAGCTCTAAATGGTAATTATGTCAATCATACCAACTTGGTTTAATGGATCAATTATACCGACCAGGTACACGCGAGTAATGGATACCTAGACAAAACAACTTAATCACCGCGGAAGATGAGTATCGAGAACCATGAAGATTTAAGATTAGTAATGGAAAACCACCGTATTCATATTTTTCTTAGACCTGCTTGACAGATTACATTGTGCCTTCTCAGAACTAAATAAGCCTACCTCGACTTAGAACTCATTGTTGTCCAGATACACTTATAGAGACAAGTTGTACCATTAAAATAATAAGACAGATATATACTTAAAGTAACTTGAATCATAAACCAAGCCGTAAAAGGCCTTTTGTGTAGCACTAAGACTGCTCGGTTCCAAATGCGTCGCATTGCATTCAGTACGTTGGTAATTGGTCTAAAATAATTCTTGAGAATGTATGGCTCAGCGGTAGACCATGCGACTTTTCTCATTTGAACTCACGTGGTAAGAAGGGTAGGATTTTTTCGTTTTTCTACTAATCGAACCGAATAAGAACCTCTGTAGTATGGTGGTTGAGCAAGTCGGCTCATAGCCCAGAGACGGCGTGTTCGATTCCCGCGACATGACAAGTATTTGTGCACAAAAAAGCGCAAATAATACTTGTTCTGTGTCTTACTCACTCTGTGGGAGTCCTAGTTAGGGTTCAAGATCTATGTATGTGATCGTTGGGCGTTATTTATTTATTGTTTATGTATAGATATCTACCTACTTAGTTAGTACTTATACGATAATTCGTATAATGCATAAAAAGCAATTACACATAGAACGTCTTGACAAGGGTTGACCTGGCAAGAGAACCTAAAGTCCTGGAAATAACAATTTTGAATGTGTCTTTTTGTGGAGCATTTATGGACATAACCGGCGAAAGAGGATGTAACATAATAAGGCCCATGTACCTATTACAGAATGACGTACGATCAGTCGTTGATTGGTGCTCGAGATGAGATTGCATTTATAAAAAGATTTGTATATTAATGAAATCTTGTATTAAGCACCCGTTGACGACTAAACCCTTTTTTAATACGGGCCTGGGAAAAAATATTTGAAATTTTATTTGATGAGGCGTGACCTTGAAGTTCATCATCATTTGACAATAAGCACTTTGTAATTTTATATGCTTAGTGAAATAACTTAATTTTAAGTACCTAATATAATTTTGACTTGTAAAAGTGCTAAAATTAGCCTATTTGCAATAAATCTTTTGACTTTGGACTTTGACATCTTAAATACAAAATGGTACAGAAATATTGGAATAATTAGTGTTGTTCCGATCAAACTAATTCATTTTAAAATTAAATAGGCTCTACATTCAGACTTTCAGTCACACATTTAACCTTATTAAGTTATATTGTAAAGATTGACAGCTTCTAAGTTCGCACTTATTCCTCTTTGATATACCCAAATGCATGACAGTAGGTATGTCATAGAGGGAACTTAGAAGCTGTCAAAATTTAGTTTTTTTTTTTTTTTTTTTAATGTTTTGGCTCCACACTTTTGTGTATTTAGCCAGTGTCAAGTAATTGATAATTTATTAAGTTATCGATATTTCACGCAAATATGTGTCAAGTCGGAGTCGAAGTGATCAAGTCAAGTCAATCAAGTCATAGTCTAGTCAAAGTAATACCCCTAGTAAAGTGGTGGCAACTTTACTTGAAGCTTCTATGGAGTTTTGGAAACAACACGAAAATAAACGTTTCACCATCATTATACCATTTTCCCACACTCGCGCCTGTAATCCAGCACTTAACGAATAGAATGCCACCAATTTTATGCACTAACACTGAAAATAACACATGTTTTGGAAAATAATACAATGCGGTGACGCAATCTTTTTCGCTTTCCCGCCAAAACTCCCAAAATTTAGTACATGGGCATTGGTGTCGAACTATAAACGTAGGCTAAGGTAACTCTGCAAAGGTTATGGAACCTTCACTTTATTGCTTATTCTACTTATAATTTTTCTCGTGTTTAGAAGATTAAGTACATATAAGTTATTGTACTGAGTTACCGTAGGCTACATTCAGTTACCCACTGGCCCGACACGTCTAGTGTGTAACTGAGGTGTAAGGTTACCTATCCACTGTGGTGGCAGGGAAGAGCGAGGGCATTCCCCCCCCTCAAAAAAGGTTATGGAACCTTCTGTGTATTTGCATATTCTACTTATAAATTTTTTCGTGTTTAGTTATTACTACTTATGAGTTATTGTAGGTACTGTGTCAGGCCACGTTATAACTGTACAATTGAACTACAGTTAACGCAATTTGATCGCTAGAGTAAAATTATTAATTATTTTCTCAATTTGCAGTACCTACACGCAATTCGCAGTAAACACAAATAACATGAGGAAAATGATTAAATTAAAAGCTGTATTTCTTTATTTTCCTAACTCGCAAACAAGCTTTGTAACAACAACGGTTCAAGGGAACAGTTTAACTGGAACTGCGCCGGGTCGTTGCCATATTATATGTATCTATATGTAGGTATAGATTCTGAGAAGTCATCATGGTCAGCTCTGGATATTGTCGATTCGTTCTCGGGAATTTAATAGGGAAGATCTAGGAGGAATTATATTTCTATGAGGAAGATTATAACTATACGAATTTTGAAGCTTTTTCATACTTATACAATGTATCACATAGATACTTACTGTAGGTAATGAGAAATAAATTGGTGCCTATTGTGACGAATTAATTTATTGCCTACATTACAGAATAGATAATAGTAAAAAACCTAAATTTTGATTAATGAACATTTAAAGGAAAGTTAAGGAAGTTTCTTCCTTTTGGAAATAAGCTTTACTTAATTATAAAAAAGCTCTCTAAAGTTTAGACGGAATGTCCTTAAAATGTTTCGAATAAAAACCATCATTATTATATTGCTATATTTAGTTCTATGTATGTATTTACAAACAAAAAGTATCTAAGTATTGTAGCAGTTATCTGGTTCCCATAGTACAAGCCTTGCTTAGTTTGGCTACATGGCGCTGTGTGAAATGTCCACACATACAATATTTCTAATATTATATATTTTTATTTATTTACTAAACTTATCTTAGTATTGCTAACCTACATTAAAGTTATAGAGTAAACTTAAAAAAAAAAGGTCTGTAAAAACAACGTTACGTGCCCAGGCTCGATTACCCACCATTATCTCAAGACCGGTTGCAGCGGGCTGTTCGCATTTTTATTTTATTATCTACCTAGAGGCATCCAGACTTCTCGAGAAGCCTTCAGCGCGAGAGCATTGACTCACAAACGCATAAATCAAGGAGATAAATCTATTGCGCAGTCGAAACGTCTAATTTTAAAACCATTTAGCTGCTAGATCTCTATTTATTTAGGTATAGGGAACTTTTATTCCAATCATGACTAGAAATGTAGCAGATAAACAACAGATTGAATGGGATTATTAGTGCGCTAATATAGAACCAGTGCTCTGAAGTAATGAACAGATGAACGTTCCAGATTTAAAAATAGAAACGCGGAACAGTAGCTGCGTCGCGCTTTCTCGTGCAGTTTAACCTCACCTGATTATAATCTAATCTCATGTCCTAGTTCAGTGTCCCCTCTAAGATGTCTCAAGAAAACGACGGCTTCTTCAAAAAGATCCACGACACTATAAACAGTTCCTTGGATGACGTTACGACGAATAACTTCGTCAATTTGGAGACCAACGCGAAGCGGGTGTCGTACTTGTGCGGCCTGCCAGCTGTGAAGAATTACGACTTGTCGGTCGATGTGCTGAACAGCCGGACCGGTGGAAAATTTCCAGTGAAAAAAGACTTGGAAAAAGCTCGCAGGTTGAAAGATGAAGGGAATAAGGCAGTCCAGAAAGGTGATTGGGTTAGAGCGATGCAGTTCTACAGCCAGAGCATGGTTTTCATGCCTCAGAAGGAAAGTAAGTTTGTAGTACAACCGGTGTCAAATGTCAAACCACTGAACTTTAAAAACGACGGTCAGTCGGTCGTCTCAATAGCTAAACATATAATTTTATTATTGTACTCTAGGTTAACATGAAGTCGTGAGCTTTTAACCGCACATTCGGTGCGACATACTGTAAAACTTTGATGTGGATAATAATTATTTTTCTGTTTAATTCTTTAGGTAAGTATAATAGTTTAACAATGGGCAGACAATCCGAGAATATTCCGGTATATAACAGCAACATTAACGTCCACCGCACAAGTTTTCTGTAGCTATGTAGGTACTTAATAATGATGATTTTGATAACAAATGAGTCACGATGTTGCGTTGCAAACATAATAGCAATAATTTTACGCTCTATTCGTATCCAGTTTTGTTATAAAATGACCATCCCGTCAACAATGCCTATTCCATGGGAATTAATAATCACTAAAGCTTTTTCGTTATACAAACCTACCTACTCCTAAACTCAAGCATCCAATGCTAAGCTGATATCAAAGTGGTGGACCATAAGTAGGTACGCCAAGGCGGCAGCAGCTATAGATTTTAAGACTTTAATAAAAGTAGATATATAATAGTATAGCATAGATATAATAGTAGAAAATATAATAAAATAAAGTAAGCATCATCATTCTCTAGTCATTCCCACTTTATTTGGGCTCCGTCTCATCTGACCGCCTCTGTGGTGTGGTTGTTGAGCAGGTCGGCTCATAACCCGGAGGCAGCGGGTGCGATTCCCACGGCAGGACAAGAATTTATACACGGAAAAAAGCGCAAATACTTGTTCTGAATCTGGGTGTTGTAGGACCATGGACCTCGTAATTCTTGGGTCCCTTGACACAGGGAATCCTAGTTACGGTCTAGGATCTATGTGTGTGATTGTTGGGCGTTATTATTATTATTTAAGTATTATCTTTTCATATACATTTTTTTCATTAATTTCTACCCTTATTAAATCCATCTATCTTTCCATCAATCGTAATCCTTTCTATCCGCCATTATTCATATTAAATTGGTGATAACAATAAAAATGAACTTGTTTAGTTAATGTTTAAAAAAAAAATCTGAGTAAAATACTAATGAAAGTGATAAAAACAACACATTTGCATGCAAAATTATATATTAATAAATCAGTAGCTTATATTTGAATAATGATTATCCTAGCGTGCGCGAAGCGTTTTCGTTTCAGCTTGGGCAAAGGACATTCATTATTCTGTCCAGCCGTTCTTTTTTACAAGTTGAATTTCTCAACCGATTCTCATAAAATTTAAGGAGCATTTTCGGTAATTTAATGTAAATCATCTGTCATTCACTTTTTCAATAATTTTCAAAATGGCGGAACCATATGGGGATTGAAAACGTAAAAAATAGTTTATCCAATTTTAAGCTATGCAAAGACAAATTCGCGAGGTATATACCTACATAGCTCTCAAAACCACAATTGTATTTAAAGTAATGGAAGTAAAGCATTCATTTATCTACTTAAAAGTAGGAATATACACCATTGTTTTTTCAATGAATTGTTGTGGTAATACAGTCACAAGTGTAACATTGTTATTGTTCTTATTTTGACTGAATTTGCAAGTGGTACTAAAAATGATGATGTCAAATGGTGTAAAAGTCAAATGCGGTAAAATGATGTTTCCTCATTGTATTCCTCTTAGAATTACTATATTGCAACTATCGGTGTCTATAATAACATACAGTTACTAAGCACATGAAATACCTAGTGTGACCTAAATGATTCAATATTCGTAATCCATAATTGTATTGAATATAAAGTACTTACAATTAAATTCCTGGAATATGTTGGGCCTGGTAAAAACAACAGTAATACCTAATTGAAATTATTATTACTAAGTAGGTACCGGAGGTAAAAAATGCATATCGAGCTAAAAAAGTTATTCGTAGAGCTCTACGAGAGAGCGACGTCTCTGGCACTCAATACATTATGTGACATAGAAATACTTATATGTAATAAAAAGGATTATGTGACAGAAGAATATTTATATGTAATCAAAAGTATTATGTGATAGAGGAATAGTTATATGTAATTAAAAGGAATAAATGACATTCTCCATATTACCTATGATGATGTAATTTCTCCTAATATGAGTCTCAGTAATGTAAACCCTCAACAGCCGAAGAGCTCTCCATTGTCCTGGCAAATCGATCTGCAGCGCTGAATCACTTGGAACAATATGAAGAATCACTAGCTGACATAAGAAGGTGCCTATCTCTCCCGTACCCAAGACACTTGAGGTATAAAGTGTATGAGAGAAAAGCAAGGAGCTTGCTTGTCCTCAAACGAAACCAAGAAGCAATTAAAGCTTTTCAGTAAGTATAAAAACATACGAAATATTACAAATATCTATGACTAAATATTTACAAGAACATTTATTTTAATTTTCAGGGACACGATTAGTGCTCTTGATGAAGCCACTAAGCTTGATAAAGAAAAACGACAAAAATTGCGTACAGACTCCAAACTGATGCTAGAAATATTGAACAAAGGTCTCATACTGGCGGGGAATCCTAAAGACCCTGAACCATTAAAGAAAAAACCACCCAAACCGAAGCTGTCCGGAAAGAACAACTCCAAGTATCCAGCAGCTTCTGGAGCCATTCAAATAGACCAAGACGAAGTAAGAGGCAGGTTTGCTACAGCCACTAGAGATATAGAAGTTGGGGAAACATTACTTGTTGAAAAACCGCATAGCGGTGTTCTCCTCGCAGAATATTCTCGAACACATTGCCAAAATTGTTTTATTAAGTAAGTTCTATCACAAATGATATATGCACAAACCTATTAGTTAACAAGTAAATGACAGACATAATAATTTGGTTTATTTTACAGATGTGTCATCCCATTAGCATGTCCTAAATGCCCAAACGCGATTTTCTGCGATGATAAATGTTTAGAAGCCGCACAGAAATCGTATCATGCATACGAATGCCACATTCTTCCCCTAATATGGAAGTCAGGGTGTTCTGTCACCTGTCAAATAGCACTCAGAATGATTACCCAACACTCTAAAGAGTACTTCACAACTCTAGAAAACTTGGACGCCAAACCGACTGGTCCATATAAAACTCATGACTACAGAAACATATACCATTTAGTAGCCCACGAAGACAAAAGGACGAAACAAGACATCTTACACAGAACTGAAATGACAGCTTTTCTGGTAAAACTTTTAGAACTCAGTGGATATTTCGAAGGCAAATCCAGGACTAAGCCGGTTGAGATGGAGGAACTGAAATCTATGGCTGTTGATGAGAAATATAAAGAAGATGTGGCGTTAATCGGAGGTTTAATTTTAAAAAATCTACAAGTTTTGCAATTTAACGCCCACGAAGTCTTTGAACTCCAGTGTCCAAAGCCGAAGATTGGCAAAAATGTCCTCAAACACGACGGAAAATCTGTGTTTTTAGCTGGAGCTGTATTCCCTACTCTTGCTCTTTTTAATCACAGCTGCGACCCTGCCGTAGTGAGGTGAGTGCATTTAACTAAATAGAACACCTAAATTTCTCTAGACATTCGCTTATAAAATTGTCTCTCGCTTAAACTTCCAGATATTTCATCGGTTCCAAAATCGTAGTGCGCGCCGTGAAGAACATAAAGAAAGGCGAGGAAGTCTCCGAGAACTATGGCCCCATTTTCACTACAGTCCCAAAAGAGAAAAGACAGGCAGAACTGAAAAATCAATACTGGTTCGACTGCACTTGCCCACCGTGCAAAGAAAACTGGCCTTCATACGAGCAGATGACAGAAAACTACATGAGATTTAAGTAAGGAAATATCAAAATTCCGGAAATGGTTAATTTCTCATAAAACGCACGAGAAAATATTGTACGAGACGTTTTATACATATAAATGCAAGTTAATGCAACTTGTTTGACATAAAAGGTCACGGATGCGCGCTGCACATTAGTTTAAGAAATTTCAACTTAGCATAGTACATAGGCTACGTTTCCATCGCATACTTATATAAATGAATTTGCAAGAACATCGTTATTTCTAACCATTTGTTCATGCACTATTATTTATTCTGTGCCATTTGGAAAACCGTTTATTAATTTCCCAATTCTAACAAAAAAATTCCATGACGTAAGGTTATTTTTTTAAATTAGCAATACTCCTACCTTAATATTTTTAGACACTAGGTACGATTTTTTCAGGTGTGCTTCTGACCAGCCGTGTTCCAATGTCGTGGCGGTGCCTTACGACTGCAAAGACTTCATGGTACAATGTGGCCTGTGCCAACAATACACCAACATCCTGAAGGGTTTGAAGTCATTACAAGTAAGTATATTTGAACGAAGTCAGCATGACTATTAATATAATAGGTGAAAGTTACGCATTATTAAACTTAAAAGATGGAAATCGATAAGATCTCTACAAATATTGGCACAAATTTTATTTTCTTACCGTCATACTATTTGACTCTTTTCTCATATCTGTTATTTTACGAGTTTTGTTACGATAAACTCAATGAGCGTGACGAAATGATAATGCAAGAACTAAAATGATATAGATATGCAGATGTACCTATTCGTGTTACATTGAGTATTTATATAATAAAAAACTAGTGTGCTTTAGACCACACGACTGAAGTAAAACTTCTTTAGTTTAGCTCCATCTATCGGCCGGTGTAACTTTGTTTTTGCTTTGTTTAATGTTAATGTCGCCATCTTGACAATTGTAAATTAGCATTTTACCGGACATACCAACATATGTTTAACTTTGTTATGTTGACAATGGAAATCTAAGTGAACCAACAACCATTTCCGTTCGTCTCGCATTCACAAGCTTACTCTCCAGGGCAAGGGTGCGTAAAGAAGTTTTACTTCAGAAATCTAAATATAGAGAGGTCAAAATACTGCATTGTATCCAAGAAAAAATAATGAAATGAAAATTACGTGCATTTTAACTTAAGTTGCATGTATCAAGACTTACTACTCTAGCTACTTTCTGGATCCATTGAGAATTTTTCGGTATCGTCTAAAAACTTCATGAATTGAAAACTACTTTTTGTATGTTGTCGTAAATTAGCGCATACCTACCTATTTATTTTACAAGTAAATTGCAACAGTCTATGACGGTGCTTTACAAAATCTGCTTGAATCAGTTGGTTGAACCATAAAATATAAAACGTAAGTTCGCAAATCTCACGCCTGAACGTATCATATTAGCACGTCTATACACACAACGCATGAATAGTTCGAAGTATCCGCGTTTAAATTAAAATTAGTATACTTATGAAAATCATACAATAAATAAATCTTACAAACGATTTAGAACATACGCTCTAATTAAGCGGTATTTTTTGGACAAATTCATGTCCCAAAGAGAATATTCCATTGCGTTATTATGGATTTATTCTAGAAATCGTTCTAGTTTTAGGTGTGGCGGTTATTCGACGTTCCCCATAATAGAAGTGTCCTTGGTAGTGATCACATGAAAATGAGATTCTGTTTAGTTTGGGCATACTAATATAATAGGTCTTTACCTATGAAATTGCCGTATTGCAGTACAGACTTTTTCAAACAAAAAAAAGTTTTGATTGGCTATGAATTCTAAATTCAAATTAATTTTGTTTTAAAATTATGACATTCTATTTACAATATAAGTCTTTTATTTATTGATTAGCGTTGTATTTTCATTACATTTCAACATTTTTCCTCATGATGGATACTTTGAAATTTCGTGTAATTATGGAATATGAGTTCCGTCGTGCCACCAACGCGGCACAAACGACACGTAACATCAACGACGTTTACGGAGAGAACTGTACAAACGAACGTACAACCCGTTATTGGTTTGCTCGGTCCCGTTCTGGGAATTTTGACTTGAAAAATGAACCTCGTGGTCGTCCGGAAACTTTGGTCAACAATGATGAATTAAAGGCGATTGTGGAAGCTGATGAATCTCAATCTACAGCTGAGCTGGCAGCAGCTTTTGATGTTAGCATCAAAACAATATTGGTCCATTTGCGACAGATTGGCAAGATAAAAAAGCTTGATAGATTGGTGCCCCACGAACTTAACGATTGCCAGCGCAACGTACGCGTCGAGACTTGCCTTGCGCTGCTTAACAGGCACAGAAATGAAGGAATTTTGAACCGAATTGTTACGTGCGACGAAAAATGGATTCTTAATGACAATCGAAAGCGCTCAGCAAGTTGGTTAGATCCTGATTCGGTACCAAAGCAATGTGCAAAACGAAAAATACCCCTAGAAAGGTGATGGTCACAGTTTGGTGGTCTAGTGCTGGTGTGATTCATCATAGCTTTTTACAAAACGGCGAGAGCATTACTGCAGATGTGTACATTGAAGAACTGACCACAATGATGGCGAAACTCGCACGTCTGCAACCAGCTTTGGTCAATCGGTCGTCTCCACTGCTACTTCACGACAACGCGCGACCCCATACTGCACAACAGACCGTCTCTAAGCTGCATGAGTTGGGTTTGGAAGCTCTCCCTCATCCGCCATACTCACCAGATCTTGCACCTACCTACTATTACTTTTTCCAAAATTTGGAAAACTTTTTAGCGGGAAAAAAATTCAATTCCCGAGAGGCAGTACAAAACGCCTTTGAAGAGTTTGTTGTCTCCCGTCCTGCTGATTTTTTCAAGAAGGGCATCCATAAACTGCCACAGCGTTGGCAAAGATGCATTGATTGCAGGGGTGATTACTTTGAATAAAAGAAATAAATAAGTTCGAAAAAAAAATACTTTAATTTTTTTCAAACAAAACGGCAATTTCATCGGTAAAGACCTAATATATATCTAAGGGGCTGTTCAAGTATTACGTAAGCACTATGGGGGGAGGGGGGGTTTTTGCTTTGCTTATTTAGGATGACATGGGGGTAGGGCAGTCTAGATGATTACGTCATCGGTAGTTATTTACCTTTTTACGCAAATAGCAACCCTCGTATTTTCTTTGCTTGAAACACTAAACATTATAATTATAATATTTAAAAAAACAACACATTGATTGAAAAATGTTTACGTAAGCATGGGGGCAGGGGATAAGAGCTTTGCTTACTTTTGCTGACAAGGGGGATGGGGGTGTAAATAATTGTAATAAATCTGCTTACGTAATACTTGAACGGCCCCTAATCAGTACAAGTATTGTAGGATTTCTAGGTCTCTAAAAAGAAAATTTTATAACTCCTAATATTTTATACGTGTAAAATTTATGTATGTGAATTGTGATAAAAGTTAAAGTTGTATTACTTATGTCCGTCTGTACCAAAGTCTATTAAAATACAACTTAGCTAAGCAACACTTTCCCCGGGTTCTTGAAATACCTTTGGTAAATTCGTGTCAACTTTGCAGACCATATGAACCGTCATTGGTTTCCTGTTGATCATCGGCCGAGTTTAACAAACGTACGAGAAACCGGAGGCTAGGGATATAAGTGCGAACTTAGTAGCTGTGAAACTTTAGTACACACGGACATTAGATACGACATAAATTTTAATATTTTTATTTAGACTATATTTAAGCTGCCACACAAAAATCTACGTTACGCCCAGGTTAACTGGAAGATAAATTCCCTCCTCCCTAAAATTAAATCCACCAATGTGCCTATCTGCTGGTTGTGCAATAAGGCATTTTCTATCTTAAGTATTGCGGTAGGTGGATACTCTTCTGATAAAAGGGAAATGAAAGAAATGGAGATATTTAAAAAATGAGACTCAGAATCTACATCACTATTAGTAGATCAGGCTAATGAAACTAGCAATGAGTTAATTTCAGTCTCCAACCTGAATCTTTCTCCATGTGTTCCCAACGAGTCCATGAAATCGAGTTACGTGGTAATCCAATGGGATATTATTTTCCCATCGAGTAGATACCAGTATTCACCAAGTGAGCCTTTTTTTGAGATTTATGAGAAAACTTTTTACATAAGATACCTATTAATATTCGTGTCGATGTTCGATAAAATCTAGATTAAATTAAAGACACAATAATAAACGGAATTTTGATCAGCTTACATGAGATAGATAAAAGATAAACATGGTTTTTTTGTAATAAATACATTTAATTACACGAACACAATCATAATCTCGCGGTTATCTAAAACTACATGTTTTTGGTCTCGTGCAAGTCGGCATACACCCAAGTGAAGATAGATAAAAAGTTGAAAAGAATTACAGTAAATATAGGGTAAATATATTACACTCGAAAGATAGTGAATGTCGTATTAATAATAACGCCCCACGATCATATACATAGATCCTGGACCCTAACTAGGATTCCGTGTCTAGGGAATCAGAAACTACGAGTACCATGGTCTCACAACACCCAGACACAGAACAAGTATTTGTACCTTTTTTCTGTACACCAATACTTGTCCTGTCGCGGGAATCCAACTCGCCACCTCTGGATTATGAACCAACCTGCTCAACCAAGTTTTGTTATGTAAGCATGTGTGCAATGCGATGAAATGACAAAACAAAAAATAAAACAATGGCTGTTTATTTTGTGTTTTGGCTCTACACTTTTGTGTATTTAGCCAGTGTCAAGTAATTAATAATTTATCTAGTTAATAATATTTCACGTAAATAATGTGTCAGGTCACAGTCGAAGTATTAAGTCAAGTCAAAGTCTAGTCTTGTCAAGTCAAGTCATACTCCAAGTAGTGTTGCAACTTTACCAGAAGCTTCTATGGAGTTTTGGAAACAACACGAAAAAAAACGTTTCACCATCATTATACCACTTTCCCACACTCATGCCTGTAATCCAGCACTTAACGAATAAAATGCCGCCAGTTTTATGCACTAACACTGAAAATAACACAAGTTTAGGAAAATAATATAATACGGTAAAGTGATCTTTTTCCTTTTCCCGCCAAAAACTAATGGCTTTGTTTCAAAGAATAATATCAAAAATAGATGTGTTACTGGCTGAACAGATTTAGACTATATAGTACAATACAATCTCTTTATTGTATACCACATAATTAATTAATTTCACATAATAACTTGTTGGAGGTACCAATGGGCGGCCTTATCACTAAAAGCGATAAGGTTCAGTTTTAGTCCCTGGAAGAAAATAGGGCACTTTTTTCATCTCGTGGTGCCTTTTATTTGTACAGTTTTTCAGGGGACTAAGTTTGGTTGCGTGTTTCAAGACCAATGATATGTTGTGAATGTCTACGAGGATCTTTGGATGGACGCTGAATTTTATATACAAAAAACACTTATGAACACCGAATATGACCTAAGTTTAGTATAATAAAATTAAGAACCAACTTAAAATCAATATTACTATATAAGCCTAAAATATGGCCTTGGTTCTAGAAGTACACAGTGCCTTTAGGCGTTTTACAACAAACCTATATATAGGTGCTACAAACTTATCTGTTGTCTCTTTCCAATGAGGTCTATCCTGAACTATTGAAATGAGACAACAAATACCTACCATTTCCTAACTTGTGTAGTGTTAAACGTCTACGGTATTAAGGTGTATTGACAATGTTCAATTCTCTAACATTTCTAGGCATCATTAATATCATTTTAGGGACCTTTCTTCGGTTTCATAAAAACTATTTTTTTAAACTTGATTATTATTCAAAGAGTAAAATTATCTCGCGAATGTCTTTTTCTATTTTTGATCTTGGAAATTAATTCGTTATTCATTTAATTTCTTGATAACTTTTAGTAATTTTAATGGCCACTCCATATGTAATGTAACGTACATGTAAAATGCATTGGTGATTGATTTGGGATTCAAACTTGAGATAATGAAAAACAGTGCCACGGAATTATCAATTCGGGTTCAGTAACAGATCGACACTTTCCCTGATTGGCTACTTTCACTAATTCGCTACTTTTGTTCGCCATCTCTTTCTAACAATGCAGGGAATGGCCTTGTTAGAAAGAGAGAGGAGGATACAACTACTCCCCTCCCGCTCATCTGTTACTTATTTAGAAGTAAAACTTCTTTACGCTCGCTTGACATGGGGAGTAAGCTGATGAATGGGTAGCGAGGCGAACGGAAGTTAATTCACGCAGAACTCCATTGCCAATATAAAAAATTTAAAAATGTGTATTAATTATGTTGGTATATCTGGTAAAATCACAATTACAATTATTATCAAGATGGCGACATTAAACAAAGCAAAAACAAAGTTATACCTGCCGATAGATGGAGCTAATCTAAAAAAGTTTTACTTCAGTCGTGTTTCTAAAGCACACTCGTTTTTATGCTATAGACCGCAAACACAGTACTGTGAACATCCCTGTAACACCAGTTGTGCCAGTAATGCGTTATTTACCCTGTCCTTTGATGATACTCTTTTTATCTCTATTTCACACTATCAATACATATAAATACCATACACAACGGTGTAACAGAATATCGTATCGTTTTTGAACAAATCGTCAACATAATCGTCAGTCTCCGGGTCCCACATACACCGCTGTCCGCACTTTATGCCGGCGCCTTTCATCTCGATTAGCGTGCATTGAACTATAATTTTGTATCTGAAATCAAAACATCTAAATTTAGGGCCATATAGCTCATTATCCTACTTACTTCCCCAGGAAGTATGAAGCATTAAAAAGGGTATTTTAAAAATAGCGCCATCTATTGTCAAAAATCACCATTGATTTTTGCGATGATTAATAATAATAATAGCGCCCAACGATCACATATATAAATCCTGGACCCTGGACCCAGGAACTACGAGTACCATGGTCCCACAACACCCAGACTGTATTTGCGCTTTTTTTTTCTGTGCACAAATACTTGTCCTGTCGCGGGAATCGAAGCCACCGCCTCTGGGTTATGAGCCGACCTGCTTAACCACCACACCACAGAGGCTGTCAATTGATTGTCAAATGATTGAAATGTTATTGTATATTTTTATTTTATTTCTGAAAATTATGTTTGAGCAGATGTTTTTTCTGTGTCTGGGTGTTATACTGTATCCTATGTATGTATTTACAAAAAAAAGTATCCAAGTATTGTATCAGTTATCTGGTTCCCATAGTACATGCTTCGCTTAGTTTGCGGCTAGATGGCGTTGTGTGAAATGTCAACAAATATTTATTTATTTATTAATGTCTTCAGTGTATACATAATTTTTATAGATCAAGCTAGATACATCATCAAAATAAGTAGAAGTTGAATAATAACGTTCTATAGTAGTAAACCCTTGAAAATGGCTCAATATTTTATGAACGATAGTTGTATAGAGACTTGACAAGCTTTTTTTTGAGGGGGGAAATGTCCTCCCACTTTCCTGCCACCACGGGGCAGGACCCCCTGCCCCGTGGTGGGACTCGAACCCACTAAAACCCCCCCCGTGAA
The DNA here is from genome assembly GCA_905220475.3 of Ennomos fuscantarius. NCBI lineage: Eukaryota > Metazoa > Arthropoda > Insecta > Lepidoptera > Geometridae > Ennomos > Ennomos fuscantarius. The sequence continues at coordinate 3,900,863 of HG992026.1, read as the reverse complement.
CCCTCGTCCGCCGTACCGGGGCGAGAAGGGGTCGCGACTGCAGTCCAGCCAACTCGCCCCCGAGACTTGACAAACTGGAACAAACCTCTTCATGTCCAGCTCTTGGACCCGCGCTCGGATCCCATTGGCTATAGCACGCGTCCACCGCGGAGCTTGGTCAATGCGGTACTGCCGCCCCGTTAGCTGTTCCTGCATACTGGACAGTATGATATCTTTCACGCGAGCCGCTTGGAATCTAGTTAAAATTATCACACTAATAAAGGCGAAAGTTTGTATGTGTGTATGTTTGTTACTCCTTCACGCTCAAACGGCTGAATGGATTTGGATGAAATTCGGTACCAAGATAGCTTATACACTGGATTATCATATACGCTACATTTTATCCTGAAATTTTCCCGTGGAATGAGCAAATAATTCAAATAATTGATAGAATCAGGCGTGAGTTCGCGGAAGTTCATCAAAGTTCATTATTATTTTAAGTTTAGGTTTTATAATATTTAATTTGATAATAATAATAATTAATTACTAGGTGGTAGGACTTTATTGCAAAGTTCGTCTAGGTAGGTACCACCGCTTTGCCAGTTATTCTGCCGCTAAGCAGTAGTGCGCAAGCACTGCTGTGTTCCGGTTTGAAGGGCACTGTAGCTAGTGAAATTACTGGGCAAATGAGACTTTATGATCTGATCTCACAGTTTAGTAATCTTATTACTAGATTGTGCTGATGTCTCTGGATGACGTGCGCAGTGCAGTGTCACGCGAACCTCTATACTTTAGAGTTTCGAGTGACACTGTAGCTGATATGGGCAGCCGTGTCGTTTAACATCAGGCGAACGGCTAGCTCGTCACGTCATTCCTTAACATAAAAAAAAAAAAAAAAAAAAAAAAAAAAATTTAAATTTCATAATAATAATTTAAAAAAAATTGTTATTGTAATTTCAGGTTTTTTCATTAATTTACCTACAATAATATTTTGCGACTGCCCCAATACCAATATAGATAATCTAATTACCTGAATTTAGCGGAATTACACTAGATATTATTATTTCATTTTGTAAATAATTAAAATACTTTTTATCTGCGGGTGAAACCGCGGGGCGCAACTAGTAAAATATAAAATTACCATTATTTTTTTGTTTATTTTGACTCCACACTTTAGTGTATTTAGTCAATGTCAAGTACCTAATTGATAATTTCTCAAGTTGGTATTTCACGCAGATATGTGTCAAGTCACAGTAAACATCAGCAAGTCAAGCCATAGTCTAGTCTAAGTCATACTCCTAGTAAAGTGGTGGCAACTTTACTAGAAGCTTCAATGGAGCTTTGGAAACAACACGAAAAGAAACGTTTCACCATCATTATTCCACTTTCCACACTCATGCCTGTAATCCAACACTTAACGAATAAAATGCCACCAATTTTATCCATTAACACTGAAAGTAACACAAGTTTTGGAAAATAATACAATGCGGTGACGCGATCTTTTTCGTTTTCCCGCCAAAACTTCCGGGTGAAACATTTTGATTAATCTTTTTTTATTTCAAAGCTGGTGCTTCCCGTGTGGGACCATTTCAATTTGGTCCAGTTCTGGTAATGGCATCAATGAGACAACTATATAAGTAGGAAGTCGGTTTCTTACGCTTTCCGTTTGTTACTTGTTTCAAGTTGATCATTCATTTTTTTTATAGCTAATTACTTCAAACTCATACACATATACTTACTTCTCTCCAAGTCCAGGTCTCACTTCATACTTGGGAGGGTCAAGAGGTTTCTCTGTATCTACTGGAGTGATCGGAGTTTCACTCTCTACTACTGCTAGCTGCTCTTGCTCCTCCTCTACCACTGAAAATAGAGAAAATAAATAAATAAATATCTGCGGACATTTCACACAGCGCCATCTAGCCCCAAACTAAGCAAAGCTTGTACTATGGGAACCAGATAACTGATACAATACTTAGATAATTTTTGTTTGTAAATACATACATAGAATACAATATAACACCCAGACACAGAACAAACATTGATGTTCATCACACAAATGTTTGTCCTGGGTGGGAATCGAACCCACAACCTGGAGTTCAGAAGCCTACCAATTGAGGATACTATACTACCAATTGAGCTAACGGGCCAGTCAAAAGGACAAAAGTCAAAAGGATTTACATTATCAAAGGCTTTTATTCCATCAATAACTATATAATTTTTGAAATATTATTGGCTGTTTTTAGTCATAATATTCTGGTTCATCATGCATATTGTATTCTATTGAAATCTAGGGATGCCCAGCGGTTTCACCTTCGATAAATAAATTAAATAAATAACGCCCAACGATCACATACATAGATCCTGGGACCATAACTAGGATTTCTGTATCTAGGGACCCAGAACCCACGAGGACCATAGTCCCACAACACCTAGGTATAGAACAAGTATTTGCGCTCTTTTATCATGTGCACAAATACTTCTCGCGGAAATCAAACCCACCGCCTCCATGTAATGAGCCGACCTGCTCAATCACCACACTACAGAGGCTGTCAATAGTTTCTTCATGGGACTTTTTAATTTTCCATGATGAAAGTACTATACATTAATCTGGGTACTGTTAGAAACCTGCGAGTAAAATTTCATCCAAATTGGTTAAGCTATTAATTTTTGTGAGCAAGATGTATAAAATGTTTACCTTCATCATCATCAGCCATGTTATGTTAGATCACCAACAAACAAAGGAACCTGCAATTATTTGTAATACATTAGATTTTTTTTTAAATAATTTATTCTTTTTAGATTTGGGTTACATGATTTCTTAAGTAGAATAACTTATAATTAAACATATTTTCCATAATTAATTAATCCAATTGGTCTAAAATTAAGTATTGAGTCCGTGTATCCTGTACACTTTGTGTGTTCAGGTTAATTAAAGATATTAATTACAATAATATTCCTCTGTATGTGCTCTAATTCCAACCAAATTTGACAAATTGTATTGAAAAAAATGAGCCCATCTGTGGATCTCATTTTAATTATTACTTTCTATCTCCTTTTTAGTTCTGATTGCTTTCTATTGTTTCTCTGTGGCACTTGCATTTTGGTGTCCATTACCTACCAGTTAAAATTGCTTGGATAGAATCTGATTTTGGAGGCCAATCTACACCGTAGGGATTTTAAGCCATTAGAGCAATTTTAGATCTATTTAACATATTTGAGTTTAAAGATTATAAAATCTTTCTAATGAGACATTATTTTTATTTCTCAGGACACAGAAATGTTGTATCGTCTCGGCCGCTCAGCCATGGAAGACGGCAAATATGGAGAAGCTATAACAAAGCTTATTGAAGTACTCAAGCTGTACGATGAAACTCTGCAGGCACCATACCGTTCTTACTATGATTGTGTTCAGGATTTGAGACGCTGTATGCTTTCCTTAGGGAATTACAGCATTGTTTAATTTTTTACTACAGCTATGATTGTTATAAAATGAAGCCTTTATTTATGTAAGTAAGTCATGGCAAAAACATAACAAACCAATTTAAAGACAAGGCACTATAGCAATATTTTACAGATACAGAATCAAATATGACTTTATAAAGTTGACCTGCAGTATTTTGGCTATTTCGGATTTACTGGGATTACCATGGTTCTAATTTATTTTAAGCAGAGAAATAATTTTATTTTATCTCTGATTAATACATAATTAATAAAGAGAAACAAAGAAACAAAACCCAATATAACTACCAACATGTTGACATATTTAACAATAACTTAAAAACTATTTCTAATAACTTTAGATTTACACCTAAGTAGACATTAAAATGGTTAGCGTTTTCGTCATTAACTGTATATATATAAATTTAATAATAAATAAATGAATATACCTCACCTACACAATGCTTATTAGTAAGGGGGTGGTGAGTGTTTAAACATTTATTGGTAGCGAACAAGAAACAAGTAACACAAGAAATATCAAAGAAACCTCATGCCCAAGTATGTTTAAGATGAAACTTTATTAAAAAAGATATAAAAATAGTTATTATGAGACAACTGTACCAAAACAACTTTTTATTTTTGTTAATATTAGTTCCATAATTTGATTTAATAATTATAATTGTACGAATGCTATTTCTATAAAATTATAAATAATTCATGATTGAAGTGGTCTTTTATTACTCATCAAAACTGTCTTCGAATGTAATGTAGTGCTTGGTGCAGTGCAGCGCAGTGTAGTATTTACACACCACAGTTTTGTAGTTACTGAAGAAATCATAACATCAGAAATTTTCACTGGATTTATTGATGCATTCCCGACTGTATAGATTCTCTGTGTATAAACAATAAAAATCACAAAGACAAAGGCAGGAGTTTGCTTTGCTACAATCCCACCTTAGCCTTTTGACCAATACAGTCATCTCTGCTTTGCAAAAATTTCAAAAAAATTCTTGAAATGTTTGTTTTTGCGACTTACAACTTCATGTGAAGCTTTCATATATTAAGACATCATTGTGAAAATAATATGAACCTCCATTGGTGTTAGTCTAGTTAAGCCATAGTATTCTGTGAGTTAAGCTGTATAGATCTTTTTATATCGTTTGTTGTAAAATATTTATCATTGTAATAAGAGTGGTATTGTTACAATCAGGGACCAAAACTACCCATCCCAGCAGCATTTGATATTAGAATCGTGCCAGATTCAAAATCCAAACCTTAAAAAAACTAGTTAATAAAGGATGTGAAATCTAAAGGTTTACCTATTTTTCAGACAGGCTGCGTCTTTACAGTGGTTACTACAGTTCCTGTATCAGAATCGTTCGTATATAATTTAAAACATAACCTTCAACTCCAAGCCTGCGTGCATATATGCTCTTTGCTTGCGTGTTAGTTTGGTCGTCGTTGAGCAGAACTTTTCTATAAGTATATAAAACACGGAATTCGCCCTATTTACATAAATATAATATATATTACAATAAAACAGAAATAAAAAAGGACAGTTCTGCAATTCCTTTCCTAATATAATGGTTACTATATATAATACTCCTAGCACCTCCAAGATTTTGTTATTCAACGTTATTTTTGTTATGTACAGAATATGGTTACTCTCTACTGTACATATTTAGAGAGTAATTATATTCTTTGGTACATAATAATATGTAGTTTCACTTTTTTTATTATGGTTTGTTACCATGACAACAATAATTGACAACACTAGTTTTTTTTTATATTTTGTCTACATTCGTTTTTTTTATGTTTTGACTCCACACTTTTGTGTATTTAGCTATTGTCAAGTAATTAATATTTTATCAAGTTATCATTGACTTCATAAAATATTAATTTAAAATATTATTTTTACAACATTAAACATTATTTCACGCAGATATGTGTCAAGTCACAGTCCAAGTCATCAAGTCAAGTCATAGTATAGTCTAGTTAAGTCATACTCCTAGTAAAGTGGTGGCAACTTTACTAGAAAAGCTTCCCACAGTAGTTTAATGGCGACCACAGAACACTATTACCCTTACGGATAGCGACCAATAGTAAATAATGACATTGGGGTTTTGGCGGGAAAACGAAAAAGATCACGTAACCGCATTATATTATTTTCCAAAACTTGTGTTGTTTTCAGTGTTAGTGCATAAAATTGGTGGCATTCTATTCGTTAAGTGCTGGATTACAGGCGTGAGTGTGGGATAATGGTGTCATGATGGTGAAACGTTTCTTTTCGTGTTGTTTCCAAAACTCCATATAAGCTTCAAGTAAAGTTGCCACCACTTTACTAGGAGTATAACTTTGACTAGACTATGACTTGACTATGACTTAACTTGATGACTTCGACTGTGACTTGACACATATTTGCGTGAAATATCATTAACTTGATAAATCATCAATTACTTGACACTGGCTAAATACACAGAGGAGTAGAGCCAAAACATAAAAAAAACACACAAATGACATTGTTGATTATGACAAATGACACTTGCTATGTTTTGGTATTTGCGAAGTGAATGTCGTATTTGTAATTTTATCGTTTTTTGTTTTAGGAGTAAATTGAGAATAGAAAATAAGTCTCGTTTTATTTAACGTAAAGCCATGGCCACATATGACAACAAAATCTGGCTTCTCAAAAACATACGCGATGCATTCATCGCGACTGACGATACCGGCTTGTGTGAGATTGTTATGGCAGGCGAAGATTTCTCAAAAATATTTCAAAACAAAGCTCTGGAAGATAAAAAAAGGATAAGAGAAGGAAGGCTTAATCAGCCGGGAACCAGCAAAGGTAATGAGGGCATGGGTGACATTTCCGAAGACGAATATGATAGAGAAATCGTGACTCAGTTTGATCCATATCCAGCTATGTGTGATAGTGAAGATGACGACCCGATAGGCAGCTACGTTCGCTACGAAGAGTTTGGAGGCCATAGGTAAGTCTTTTTACCCTCATTAAAACTTAAATATGTGCAATGTACTATTTTACAATACATAAGGTTTTTTTGTATTATTTGTACGGGATTTACGTTTCAAATACACATAAGGTTTTAATAATTATATGTACCTACTTAAAATTCTTTACAGACAAAGATCCAACACAGCACAGTGGCTAGACAAAAAAGAGCAAGCTTTAAAAAAAGCGGCAAAAATAAAAGTTATAAAATGGGAAGACTCCTCCCTACTAAGTTCTGAACAGGGTATAGATATATTTTCAAAAGAGGAACTACCGAAACCAAAATTACAGAAGTCTTTACTTGCTGAGCAATTGAAGAACTGCCCTAACTTGCCCCATCGACAATATCTGGAGTATGCAAAGTTTGATGGTACAGCTCAACTAGGACTACCTACCAAGTCATTTAAAATATTTATGACAATGCTTCCTGAAAGACACCAAAACTACCCAATAGTTGTATGTGTCATTGCCAGTGCCAAGATCAAGGATTTGATAGGCTTTACTTGCTATAAATACAGGTTTGTTAATGTAATGTTATATTTTAAAAATATTTTTTTATTATAACTTTAGTGATGGCGATGCATTTGACCATTGGCATTGCCTGGTGTTAGGAATGATGTGGTCTAAGATAGGATGCTTCCATAGAAGATACCTGTTCATTATTGACTTAAAAACTCAGGTTATAGTTAACTAGAAACAAGGATGCAGGTAATCATTTAAAAGTTCCTGTTTTTGCACTATAAAGTTAATTACTTACGACTGGCCCAATAGCTCAGTTGGTAGTAACCCTGCCTTCTGAACTGTGGGTTGTGGGTTCAATTCCCACCCAGGACAAACATTTGTGTGATGAACATAGGTGTTTGTTCTGTGTCTGGGTGTTATATTGTATTCTATGTATGTATTTATAAACAAAACGTGTCTTAAGTATTGTATCAGGTATCTGGTTTCCATAGTACAAGCTTTGCTTAGTTTGAGGCTAGATGGCGCTGTGTGAAATGTCCACAGATATTTATTTATTTATTAATTACTATTAATGAAAATGTTGTATTTTTAGCACATAGCTAATCTGTTACAGTAAGATATAACTAGGATCAAATCAAGATCCAAACAAAAGAATTACTGTCCCTGTGTTGATGATGATTATCAAATTTTTCAGCATAGAACACCCAGACATCAGTCTTGGCTCTGTTAATGAATATGGACTTTGCATAGCAGAAGATGATGGTGAAGTAGATTGGGCATTTCCATGCCTTGATGCCAACGAACCATGCTCGAAGTTTGGCTTCACATGCCTTGGTCTTATTGAGTTGAAGAATACATCCTCTCCGCCCTCTGTAATCCATTTGCCAGATGATCGCTTTGGATTTCCTTTAGTTAAAGGTGACAATTTCTCCCAGAGCCAACCAGGAAGGCATTATACAGGAGGAAGTGATACTTCAGTAACTGTTGCCAATGCTGTCAAAGCTCATAATGAAGGTAAATAAGATAAAATAAAATTAAAAGTCAAGTATTTATTGATTTAAAAAAATGTCTAAACCTCTGTAGATATGAGCTGGGCATATTAATTTATGTCTTTGTCAACATTATGAACTTATGATCCTAATGAACATTTACTTCCTATTTTACATCCTTTGAAGTAAAACAATTACTATTTACATGTTTTATTGCTTCTCTATGCTTATAAATATTGCATTGCAGATAAAGAGAAAGGTGCTGCACCAGATATAGTGACAATGCAATCTCAAATAGTTGTCACAGAGGCACCACAATGCAAAGCCTACAGAGTTCATCTGTTGAGGAAAGTGCGGACAAACACTGCTGTGCAGCTTGTTATCTCTCTAGACAGAATAGAAATTGAACCTCAAGTACCTAATAAACATGCATTTTGGGTAAGAAATTTTACTTCCACTGTACAATTAAAAAGCACTCAATCAGTGCTTGTGTCACTCGCTATGACCACTTTGTAGCTAACATCAGACTGTGCTATGAATTCTGCATGTGCACTGTGCTTTCTTTCGGTTTTCCATCTCTTGCTTTTGTTATTGAACTGCTTGATGGTTTCATTCTAACAATATTGTTTTTATCAATGATATTTTTCTGTTTCTAGTCAAGGTCAAAATACTTCATGCACAGTATAGACTCAATAGCTTGGTGCCAGGTCCTGGAGGCCAGAGGGAACCGAACCACTTTCAGACTAGTGTATTCACCAGTGCACAATGCTGTGTATGGTGATAGAAATAGCTCAGGTGAGGTATTATTATGTTTATCCTACTAATGTTACAAATTTGAAAGTTTTTGTGTCCATGTAATTAGTACCAAAAAAGTTGGTCAATTGGTCATAAAAACATTTGTTTGTTGGTAGGAAAACACATTTTTGTTAAATCAAGATGACTGTATTAGTAAATATAGGCCAAGTATGAACCAAACTCATTAAAACTTGATTTTAAGCTGAGTTTGTTTTCCTGATATGTTTTATGTGCTTGTCTATGCAGGCATCAGTGCTACACATCACTTATGCCTGTATGCCCTAAAGTTTGACAGTTCCATAGTTCTCATGTATCCCTCTATGGCATATCTAATGCAATGAATTTGGGTATGTCCTAGAAAGATAAGTGCAAATTTAAGAGCTCATAATTTAAGGCATTATCATACTTATTCAAATAATATAATAAATATAAAATAATGTTTACAGGTAACACAAGTTACTTCCAACCAAACACAACATACAAGATTCACGATTTCGAATCCGATAATGACACAGCTAAAGAAATAGTTGAGAAGGTGAATACTATACTAGAATTAAGAAACAGCCCCTGCAGACGTGAATACAAGACTGCCAAAGAGAAAAAAGTGCAAACCAGAAGAAGCTTTAACACTAAGCATTTAAGTTAAAATAAAATTGTACAGTGCACAAAGCTGTGCATTTTTGTAAGCTCCAATTTCAAGTTCCTGAAAAATTTAGTTTGTGTACACACTTATGGCACAAATGATACATTTTATCTACTTATGCCTTATATTCGTAATAGGTAATACATACTATGCATATTTGGGAAGTATACATTTTGATTATATTGTATAGCATAGATTAGAAACGCTAGCAAATATTTATGTGCCTGGTGTGTACAGTTTCACTTTTGGAGGAAGAAAACTTTGAATATTACTAAACTTTTTTAACATGTCTAAGCATTATACTAAATAAGAAATGCAAGCTTGAATGAAAGGCGAAATTATCTAAGATCGCGATTGTTGAAAAATCGTAAAATTAGTAAACATTGTTTTTAATCTAGTCTTGTTTGCCTGATGTTTTAAATGTATATTATTTGTTCGAGATTTGCTGTCAAATTATACTTAAATTACTTGTGCTTCAGTTTTAACTCTAAATCAAAAGTTGCAAGCCCTATATAACCATATGATGCTTGTTAAGTCGTGAATCAGTGCTCAAATCTGTAATATGGGCCTATTATTGAGTGTTTCAATCAGTCTGTTTATGTGAAAATAATATTTTATGCCTGTGGCTATTGACATATTGTATTATTCTTTCTTAGGGCTATTACCTGTTAGCTAAAACTTCAACCAACATTGTCTATTCATTAAATAAAATTTTAATCAAAAAATGTAATAATGTAAAGATTAAATAATGTGATTCAGACATTCTTAAGGACTAATAAATTGAGTTTTATGCAATAAATAACGATTATTATCACACAATTAAAATTCACATAAAATATGGAATGCGAATTTTGTTTAACTTTTAGATTTTTTTATATATAACTTATACTGTTGATTTTAAATTTGTGTTAGTATTGTCTATAATCTGTGGAATTGTTAAGTATTAATTATCATTTGAAGTACATGAGACATTGCATTTATATTGATAGGAACAAATTCTGGTTAAACTTAAATATTATTATATACAGTAACTGGTGCCAGAAACTCTAGAAAACCCACATAAAAACACCTTAGTTTATCTCTTATAGAATAGTATTATTGAAATCAAGACTCAATTGCACTGCCAACGTAATGAAATGTTTAAAAAGAAATGTGGTTGTCTAATCAAGGCGTTTTAGTTACTGATTCCTAATTTTCTACTCTGTTGTCTTTTATGTACCTATTAGTTTTTTAATTGTAATTTCGTTGATTTAAATTTCTGTGTGAATTAAATTTAAGAATGAATAATTATGAAAATGAAATGAAATAAAATGTTATTAATTCTTATAAAAATACCACTTATTTTATTTTAATACAACACTTCTAAATACAAAAAAGGTAGTTTATACAATAGAACTCTTTGAAATACAAACAAGGTATATAAAATTAATACAATTTATTGTAAAGTATTTACATTTTGATTTTTAATCTATTTACAAAACAAATTAAGTAATTATTTACACAGTCCTCACATAGATCATAATAAGTATAATATATATTATATTATATGTATAATAATATAATATATAATAATAAGAAATTTAAAAAATGGCACTTTAAATTATTATGTACTTACACTAATAATGTTGATTGAAACATTGTTTTTCACATCATAACAGATGAACCAATTTGGATAAAATTTTGCACATGGGTTGCTAATATTACTACAGTCTATAAAAGATTACTTTTATCACGATAATTTAATGTTCCTATGGGAATATGGTAAGTTGCGGGTAAAAACCATGGGGTGCCTCAAGTACAGTGGATTTCATTAATAACGACTTCCGTTGTAACGACTTTTTAGTTATAGCGACATTAAACTTACGTCCCTTGTATCTAAAGCATACTTTCGTAAGAAATTCATTCAGCAATAGCAACTTCGGATATAACGTCAATTTCGGGTATAGCAACTTGTTTTTTCAATCATTTGTGACCAATTCCTAGAAATCCTGGGAAGGCTGGCAAAAGCACAGACTCATTCAAAAACACTAATTAGCTTTCTTATTCTTTGTTTACATTCACAGATGGTCAAATGCTTTGCTTGTTACGTAGCTTAGCATGTGTATGAAAGTTAAACTTATGAATCAGTTAGCATGCACAAAAAACTAAACTTACAACAGTGCACTATAACACATTTATTTAATAACATAAATAAATAATAAGTAAATATAAGACTTTATTTTGGACATAGCAATCAAGGTTTGAAAGGATAATTATCAATGACAATTTTCATGATAATTATCGTGATAACTACAGATGGATGTATTCGAACGTGTATATCCGCACTTGCGTATATCCGAACGCACGAAGTTGCGTGAATATGAGTTCATTGGTTTGTTAAGTATATTATTTTTTTCGTTGAATTTGAAAAATTAAACCCTCATAGAGATGAATTAAAATGGTCCCTCAGCCATTGTTATGACCAAAATCCACTATATTTGAATTAAGATAAAAATGTTACTGCATAATAATAGAGTAAAAAGAGCTTTAGCACAACTATGTCATATTATGAGTAAGAAGTGAAGTGTCTACTATACTTCTAACATTTATCCTAATTCATTTATTGTTGAAGTCAATGATTTCGCAATTTCTAACTACTTAGCTCCATTTTCACATTTTTGTTTTACTAAGATTCAGAGTTCACTAAATGTTTTCAACACATTAACCATTAGTCACTCTGCAGGCTCAACTGTGCTATGTTCTAAAATATACTCTGTAATCTGATTTACTCTGTCCTCGCAAAATTTAAGTGCTACATCCTCAAGTTCATTGGTTCTTCTAACTAATTCCACGGTTTGTTTTAAAGACTGGTGGAGCTTCTGTTGGCTTTCAACAAGCTTTGATATGTTAGGTTTCCCTTTTAGAAACTCAATATCATCACTTGTCAGTACTGAATATGACATTCTTGATCCACTTGGTGCTTTTGCAGTCATTTGGTATTGTCTGAAATGGAAAGCAATGATTGAATGGGTTATTTTTGCTGAGGGGGTTTCTAGGCACTGTAACATTTTTACATACAAATAATAAGGGTCTTCATTGATATATTGTATCAGAAGATTCATTTGTAAAAGTTCAGTGTATATTTAATACATGTATTAATTAAATAATATCTTGTATTATACAAATTAAAACTCACTGTCGTAAATCATGATATTTGTTTCGCCTGTCATTTACTTCCCTTTTCCACTGTTCTTTTTCCAACAAAAGCTTTTCATAATATCTGAAAATAAATCATATTTAGGCTTATGTTTAAAGAATAATTTTATGTATGATTAGGCCTATGTTTGAATGCAACTCACATTACTGATATTATGATTTATTTTTACATTATTATTTAATACATTTTTCTAACTTAACTAAAAAAGATTGGAATTCTAAGTTAGTACAGTCATAATATTCTTACAGTTGCTTACAGCTTCACACCCATGGACTACACATACATATGGTTTATCACAAGATATAAATATTCTATGCCCTTTTCTAGGGTTACAAAGATCTCTGTGATGTGTATATATATATATATATATATATATATATATATATATATGTATATATATATATATATATATCATGATAATGTACAATGAAACACATAATTATAGTGGAAAGCTTAGTTACTATTGGTTAAACACAAAACTGCATTCATTAGTTACAGAGCCTATAGGTGACAAACAAACATTTTACACATACATAATAACCACACAAAAACTAGAAAAAAACTTATTTGGGTTCAATTACCTCTGCATTATAGCCTATCCAAGTTATCTTTCTAAATATTCAGTGTATTGTGTTAATTCCATTACAGTTTAAAGGTACATATGAGTAGTAATATATTATTGATATTATAGTTACCTGTTCATTTCAGTTAACTTAAAGTCTTTCTCCGTGTTATTTTTACGTCCATCAGCGTCAACATTTTCTGCTATAGCTTGAGGTGCTGAAAGTTAAAATAAATTAATAATTTATTATTAATTTGTAAGGCACTGAATTAAAATAATTGATTAATGAATAAGGGCAGATATGTACTGAGAATAAGAACTATATTAAGCGAAGAGGCATAATCAGTAACGCAACTAACGCACCAACGGAATCTCTTCTTTCAAAGAATGTGGATCTTCTCCGCCTCGGTGGAGATCGAAATGATTGATGTGCTTCTGTCTCGTCCAGCGAGTTTTCCATGTTAATGTTTACACAAGTCAATCAAAACACAAGCACTTGCAAATAAATTTCCATGCAAAACATTAAATTGAAATTCATATATTTCAAATGAAACTCCTTTACAAACGGAAAACGAAAACGATGCCACATGCCACAGACTACAGAATACTATTACTCTGCCACAGACTACAGCGAGATCAATGAGTATAATAAAATGTCCTAAAAGAAGAGAGGTGTGAGATCGTAGACAGAGATGATAAAAAAGTATAATAAACAGTCCTAAAGAAAGAGAGGGTAAGTACATACTAATCACAGACCAAGTAGAGGATACTATGTATAATAATATGATACTAATAATCTCGCCTGATGATCGTCTTCTACTTAACCTGTGGCGGTGATCCGCCACAGATTAAGTAGAAGACACTGACTAGAGCTGATGTCTAAATACAATAATTGAGGAGTCAAAAAAAAACAATTATTTATGTCATTTCTGCACAATGACAGAAACCTTTTGACAATTTGACAACTATTGACTTCGAGGCGGCTACGCTATATAGTTTTTAATATCTGAATATCTTTGATTTCAATTTTCTTATTTTATCGATTTGTAAAATGTTTTGTTCTCGAAAGAGGACCTAAACTTCGATGGGTAAGAGTTATGGCCTCTAGTTACAAAATATTTGGGTTTACTAGTGTTTGTGTGTAACTGTATTTATAAAAAAGTATCCAGTGTATGCAAGTACCAACAGTTTTTTTGGGATGTTTCTCAACAGCGTGCCGTGATGGAGTTCAATGAATATCAAACAAAAGAGGTATTGGCCCCGGTAGACCTTGATAGTTACTTGGATCGATCCCGCACCCCTAGCCCGACCCCCGTACTTAGCACCAATGTTTCTTGTGACTTGGAGGACATTTTGAGCGACGTGAGTACCTGTGTATATTAGTTCTGTGTATAAGGATTTGTGTTTACTTACACGTGTTTTACACAAATGAACGCATAGTTTTCTCAAGTGTAACTGCACTTTCTATTCTTGCTTGTTTTTTTAGATATTGTTTCGTAATTATTATCATTTATTTATACTTCTAGTTTTGATAAATTGTTTGTTTATGTCTGGTTTCAAGGATCACAAAAAATTAAAAGTATACTGCTGAACAAACTTTCAGTGTAAAACTATAATTGATATAATATATCAACATCTTACAATATTATTGTAAGCTAGAATAGACTAAAAATTAACAAGTGTAGGTTCCTAACAACCTTCCCTAACTTATTTTTTATGTTGCACTTGTAGGCCATATCGGAAACTCTGCAGGGTTCTCTTCGAGCCAGTCGCAGCCAGATCATTAGCCAGGAGCTTACAATTAGACCAGAAGCCAACATAGAGTCCAACGTTCCAGAGGGCTTAGATCTTTATAACATAATATTTGAAGTGGAGAGTGACTCAGAGAATAGGATGAGTGACGGGTCAGCAGTTCAAAACAGCACCTTTAAAGAACAGGTTAGTTTCATATTTATACAGAATCATGTTCTTTGTAGAATGAAATAAGAACTAGGAAGGTTATTTCTAGAAGATTATAAATATTCTTTGAGGCTTGTAAAGAATTAATGACTAAAGTGTTATAATGCACATTTTTTCAATTGGTCTTTAAACTAAACATTGTTATGCTTAAGCAATTAAAATTAACTAAAAAATATAATCAGCAGAGAAATAATGAAAACAAATTATTGAACAGTTGTTGTTTGAAAAGCTAGTTTTTGATTGTTACTACACCTTATAATAAATTATTATGAGATCTAGGATAACATGTTTGTCTAGATACTGGTTGTCTCGTTGCTTCAAGATTCTAAGATTGTGTTTATTGGCTATACTGAAGCTGGTTAGCATGCTTCATGTTAAACAATAGCTTAACATGCCCTCTGAAGCATACATGAACAATAGCTCACACTATCATAATTTTAGTAGCTACAATGCCCATTAATTCAGAACACAGTAGTGCCTGCTTGATGGCGAAACAACTGAAAAGCGGTGATACCTACCTAGACGAACACTGCAGAAAAATCTTACCAACTAGTAAATCTATTAAATTAATTTAGATTACTCTAGATAAAGTGTTTGTTCGTACAAACACTTAATCTGCGTGAGCATATTTGAATTAAAACAAGTTAATATTTACCTATATCAGAACTAGCTTCTGTCCGCGGCTTCGCCCGTGTGGCCTATAAGAAACGAAAAAGAACATTTTTCATAGATAATTGAACCACCCATTTCACCCTTTTAGGGGTGAAATTTTGAAAAACCCTTTCTTAGGGGATTACCTACACTTTACAAAGAACACACCCTCCAAATTTCAAGTCTCTAGAACCAGCGGTTTAGGCTGTGCATTGATATATAAGTCAGTCTGTCAGTCAGGACTTTGAATTTTATATGTATAGATAGCATAGAATTTCGTATGCTATTTTGATATAGTTTATGCATATAGTTATGTATTTATAGTATTATAAATTATATTTTTAGTATTATAGTATGCATAATAATAGTATTGTATTTAGTATTAGGATATTTCATTTGTGGTTGTAGCTAGTGAAATTACTGGGCATATGAGACTTTATGATCTGATCTCACAGTTTAGTAATCTTATTACTAGATTGTGCTGATGTCTCTGGATGACGTGCGCAGTGCAGTGTCACGCGAACCTCTATGACACTGCAGCTGATATGGGCAGCCGTGTCGTTTAACATCAGGCGAACGGCTAGCTCGTCACGTCATTCCTTAACATAAAAAAAAAATGGACCAGTAAAAGCAACAACTATAAGGCACAAAAAGCTATAGTTACAGGTAACACGGCGATAGTCGTTTAACTTGTGTAACTTTCCCACATCGATGCCCGGTCTCATTATGTCCGTTATTCGTGTTTATTTGACCGTAAACGGCAAATGTGGGACACCAATTCCCGCGCCAAATTGGTTTAACTCTGCGCACGAGGACGACCTTTATTGTTCGCTCGATGATTTGTTTCGCTACACCTAACGTATACTCTTATTCTTCCTTTAAACATTTATATGTGAATGCAGCATTTATCTGCCGTTTGTTCAAAAACAACCAACTAGGTGGTAGGACTTTGTTGCAAAGTTCGTCTAGGTAGGTACCACCGCTTTACCAGTTATTCTGCCGCCAAGCAGTAGTGCGCAAGCACTACTGTGTTCCGGTTTGAAGGGCACTGTAGCTAGTAAAATTACTGGGCATTTGAGACTTTATGATCTGATCTCACAGTCGAGTAATCGTAGTACCAGACTGTGCTGATGTCTTAGGATGATGTGCGCAGTGCAGTGTTACTCGAAATTCTATTTTGGGGTTCCGATTGACACTGTTTTGTTATGGGCAATGCAACCCAAAGAAACAAAGAATGGATTCGACAGTTTCAATACGCAGTTTATGTCCATATCTATTATGGAAATTTTCAAATTAAAAATGTAATTTCTCTTGTTGCATTGCAAACAAAATTTCGTGATCAATCCGCTGGTACCATCCATGACTTGTGAAAAAGAAATTGTGTGCCTATTCCCTTCAACTCCGCCCTTGGGGTAAAAATAACTTGATACGCACAGCTTTGTGCGTTACCACATTGTATACAACGAAATTAACCTGAACAATTTAACAAATCCCATATGTAGGGTAACCGTAAAGCACCTAATTGGATTTTACTACACGCTCCGATAAAATAACTTTATTGGCCATTAAACAAACTGTTCCAGTTTTATATTACTTACGTAACGCCAATCATTGTGACCGCTAAAGTTGGACCGATATTGGCCTAACTAAGTCTGCAGAGCCCTAAAAATAGCCCTAAAACGACTATCCTCGTATTCTGCCTTGACTTGTAAGTAATAATAATAATAATAACGCCCAACGATTACGTACATATATCCTTGACCTTAACTAGGATTCCCTGTGTCTAGGAACCCAGGAACTACGAGCACCATGGTCCCACAACATCCAGACTCAGAACAAGTATTTGCGCCTTTTTTCTTTGCACAAATACTTGCCCTGTCGTGGAAATCGAACGCACGCTCGCGCGTTATTAGTCGACGTGCTCAACCACTACACCATAGATGCTGTGTGTGTTATTTTACGAAATATTTTTGGCGAACGCTTGATTTCTTGATTTTTGTATTTCGTTCTGATGTTGAAGTCCATTGAACCTCATAAAATACTAATGTCTAAGTTAGTTATCTTTCTCTCAGTATTCTATTAAGTTTTATTAAAATTTGTGACTGGGTGACTCACTTCAACGCATCGATTCTTTTTGTAAAGCCTATAATGTAATTTTAATGATACCGACACGGTAATGGTTTTGTATTTATGTCACAAAAAGGATTCATCTTCCTCTAAGTGATTATTACGTAGTTGGTACTATTGTATATTCTGTACTATTATCGTGGTTTTAGACAAAACTTGCTAAAGACCATTAATTCTATTGTTTACAATATTGAGTAATAATTTCGGTCAACATTTTATAGAGTAGTTCCTAGAATACTAGGAAAATATTCAGAAAATATTATGCATTCAGATTTCTAAATGTAGCTAGGATGAGAACGCAACCAAGAATGTAATAAAATGCTAATGATTGTAATTGAATAGGCGCCTACGTAATAACACCACAGTGACTGCGGCATAAATAGCAACGACCTTAGAATGTAGCCACTTCAAGTTTATAAATGTAAGTAAATAAAATAAGAATTATTATTAATATTGAAACAATAATATTAATGCCCGCTACACACTTTCAGTTATAACTGTGAGATTTATCCGTGCAGATAAATCATAAAGTGTGTTAGAGGAATCAGTCAATCATCTGCACAGTTTCACTGAGATCTTATCAAAATAGCATTAGATAAACTGTACAGATAGACTATTCACTGTAAATAATATAAATAAATAAAAATTATTATTCTAAAATTTACATTAATGGAATTGGGAATACAATATAAATCTTAGGAAACAGAAACAGTACGGTTAAACTGAGATTGTGTATCAGAAAAATTCCGCAGTTTTATGTAGTCTGGGCTAGATAATTAGATATGTCTGCGACTGCGCAGTATTATCGTACAGTTAAGAAGACAGTATGCCCCTCTTGTCCATACAAAAACTGCCAACGTTTTCCAACCCCTAAATGATCAATTTTGATAATTTATATGTGGTCTACACAGTGAAAATTATGCTCGTACGTCTTCCTTTTTTTTGAGTTTTAAAGCTGAGCTCTAAAATATGAACTTTGCTGATCCGATATCCCGATCCAAAATTAAATAAGCTTTATTAGATAGAGACAAAATTTTTATTGTATAACATAATTACCAAATAAAACGGCTTCACAAAGAATACAATGTATACGCGTTGCGCCAGCTCAAAGTTCATTATATCCCCATGACCTTTCAGATAGCTGGCGCCTGACAGTTTCAAGAGGCTCGCTCGTATAATGCGGCCAAACAGAGCGAACATAACTCTTGTTCTCATAGATAAGAAAAGGTTGAAATAAATACAAAAATTCATCACTTCCTAGCATACCATACCATATAAATTTTACAATACAATGGTGTTCTTTGTATTATTTTCTGAAGATTAATCTATCTGAACTTTTTATCGTTGATAACAAATATAAAAAACTATAGATATAATATAGATAGATAGACAAAAAACTGGTCCCGGAATTTGAAGATACTAAGGTTTGTTAGTATCTTCAAATTCTGGGACCAGTTCTGTGGAGATTCAACAGCTATTTCCAATACAAAATCAAATCGCAATATGTTTGCTGTTTGTTATGATATATAGAGGAGCTTTGTCGTATTCCACTATGAGGTCCTCAACTTTATATAGGACTTAAATTTGGCGATGTAGTTTTATGCATATTTATCCCCATTAGCTCAATATGCTATCTATCTATTACTGGCGAACCTCTCAAAAGAGTTAGTGAGTGTTAGTGAGTTGTAGAGAAGCGAAGTTAAGTGTAAGTTTGGCCATAATTCGCTGGATTGTTTTTACACACTCACTCAAAAGTCATTAGGGTATAAGCACGATTCGACGAACTATGATAGGCGGTATTCGGTACTCTATCTGTGGTTTAAATTGATGGTTATTATAAGTAAGTGTTTCATTAACATCATCATCATCACTATCCAGAAGTCGTCCACTGCGACTTTGGCTAGGCATTCAACGGCTCCCCGCTGTTTTGACGATCGTCACGCAACATAGTGAGGGGCTGGCCCGATCACTGCCCGTGGTCCACCTGGCTGTACCAATCTTTTTCTTCCCGCGGTCTAGCTCAAGATAACTGGGTGTACCAGGGGCTTTTATCTTACAAAATGTGTCATAGTCACGATAGTTTTCAAACTAAAAATGTATTGTCCACTAGAAAACACGAAATATACCTAAAATTTTACCACGGGAAGTAAAAATGCCCTTGATACAGCCAGGTGAGCTAAGGTAGACTACGGAAAAAATTAAAACCCTTTGTACACCCAGTTATCTTGAGGTGGGCCACGGGAAGAAAATCTTGCCCCTGGTCTGCACCAGCCCGTGGTTCGCCTACATAGTTCACCTGGTTGTCCAGTGAATTATGTAGGTGAACCACGGGCAATGGCCCGGCTGGTTTACGCTGCATCTCGAGACTCGAAAACCTTTCTCCCCCATCAGTTGTCGGTTTGTGTGTAGTGTAGAAGTTACTGTGTAGTGAGCTAATAAATCAACAAGCCGTGTATACACAATGTGACCTTTCTGCGAATAGTCGCCAGCCGTTCGGTCGAGTTTTTATGGGGCCAGTCTAAATAGGCTAGTTGTACACTGACGCACAAAAGAAACAACCTAGATTTAAAAAATATAATTATTTACATATACCGGTAAGTACGTACGTACTATTACATTACTTTCTTCCAGTGCACATTGTTTTTAAGGATTGCCTTCTCAACAATGACAATCGTGTTCTAGGGAGTGATCATGAAACTTTGATTGCAATGCAACTGGAGAAATTTCCATAATAACTATATACATAAACTGATTATTCAAACTGTTAAATCCATACAAACTTGTGTTTGTATCGGTTGCAATCGAGTTACGTGATCGCCCAGGTGGTGTCCTTTTCCATTTCCTTACTGCCCCATTTAACTTTTCTAGTTTTCCGTTTCTAGTGGTGATTGGTTCAGATCTGTGCGCTATGCATCCTATTAATTTTAAGTACGTACTTACCTCCTGCCTTTCTCAACCGCTGCTGACGACAGCTGCATTTTTTGTCATTCGCATTTTCTATTTGTTTACTCAATATTGTTGCATAGATGCAAGCAACCATCAGTTCCGGAGATTTTACGTAAGCACTATTATCAGCGGGTTTCATTGACGGGAGACAAACGATACGCAAAAAATTCTTAAGAGAAATGGCCTACTGTTATTTCGTGGCGTGCATATTTTCTGTCCTAGAGGATCTATAAATCTTTTGGTGATTGCATAAATTAACAGTAATGTTATGAACTTAGCCGTCGCTTTATCTATTTACCTCACAAGTTAACGCGATACTCCAATCAGTGGCCGCAAACGATACACTAATTATTGTGCAGTTGTTTTGGCTACGTCCAACCCATTGTACGTCCATTATGTTGGTCACCACCGCTCGGTCGGGCATATACAGGTCCTTACTGACAATATTGACCTTATCGTCAAGTGCGTAAAGATCAAAGTCTTTAAAAACTATTTCAAAAATACCTCGGTTGAAAATATGAAACGGTGGATGCGGTACAGGGAAGAATCTGTGGAATTCAGTGGTAATTAACACACTATGGCTACTGTAATCGTCAGAGAAAAGGTATATACAATGATCTAATACTTGTTTACATTTTCTGCGGTACTTTACAAGCGATTTTATAATTTAATTTGGTTTCAATAAAACCTAGACTCGTTTGCTCCCGTGGTCACAAAATTGTCAAAACCAATTAAATGCATTATGAAAATAATTTACTAATAGCTCGTTGTAACTAAGGTTATTATCCTAAGGAATTTATCTTAAACAGATAATTTTATGGCCATTAACAATAGAATTTTGTTTTGTTAAAAAGAGACAAAGAAAATGCAATTATGTGTTAGGAGTGGAAGGTGTCAACAATTTCGACCATTACATTTCTTAAGATTTTAGTATTTGAAGATACCAGTTATTTTGTACACTGGAGCAAATCTAAAAGAATTAAATAACGTAGAAAATATTTGTTATTTAGAACCCGTCGGCTGCCATTAATTTGCGTAAAAATATTTGAAAAGTGTCTCGTACTCGACACACTGCGTTGAGTGTCGTACGAATAAAATTCCTTGACTTAAAGAAAAAACAATTTCCTTTTAGTATTTTCAGACATCAGCTGTACATTATCAGCCTTATTAATAAACGGGTATTAGTCTCGGATTAGTTACTTCAGATTTTGTCCTTTTTTTGCTACTGGAATATTTAGCTGGATCGAAAGAGACAAAAGATAGTGTAACTAGTCTAAAGCTAGTTCGTGTTTATTAATAAGGCTGTAAGTGACTCAACTCAGCCCTGAATGTTAACGGCGACGTTAAAGTTAATATACATTATTATGTTATGAGAGAAATTTAAAATATTTAAAAATGGGTCGTTTAAATTGATAACACGCAAGTTACGAGTACTTAAATATGTTTTTAATGTAAACGTTACGTATTCCACATAAGACTGCAATTTATGGGTTATTTTGTAGACATATTTGAAATGATCGAGGTAATGGTTATTCATGTTTTTAAGCCCCGACCAAACAGAGAGGTGTTGTAAGTTCAACGTCTGTGTCTGTGGCATCGTATGCAAACGGACGAACCGATTTTTATACATTCTTTTTTAAGGACGTCTTGATCGAAACTGTTCTTAGCATAAGATTCCAGCTAATCTTTTTTTTTTTTTTTTTATTTATTCATCAACAGAATTGTAGCATCATTACAGATACATATCCAATGCGATGTTACAACTTATAATAAATATTATTATTACAATATGTATTTGTAGTTAAGATATACTATTAATTTCTATATATCTTAGAGCTACTTCTGTGAAGTTCGACAGGCTGCAGTTGAAAATGTCCACTCCCTGAGATATTAAATTAATCCAACGTATGGCGCGTGACAATGGAGAGTATTTAAGAAGGTTGGTCCGCGGCGTGAGCACGGCGAGCGTGGCGGGGCGCCGGCGCGCGCCCACGCTCCCGTCGGGCGCGCACAGGCGCAGCGCCGCCAGCACCTCCGGGTGGTGCACCTCCCCGCGCAGCACGCGCCACACATACTTCACGAGCGCGAGCTCTCTCCGCACCGCCAGCCGACTGTACCCGACCATGCCTATTACAAACAAGCTCGGGTACATCAGCGGGTAGAACGGATAGACTCCGTACTCCTTTAAATATAAAAACCGAGTAAATTTATTTTGAACTCGCTCCACCATTAGACTATACTTAGCCTCATGGGGATTCCATATAGCCGCTGTTGTTTCTAGACGACTCCGAACCAATGAGTTTATAAAATTTTTACCGCCATCGTGTTTTGAAAGTCTTTACAATTTCTTATAATAAAGCCTAAATTTCTGAAAGACTTACCACAGATGTCAATAATGTGCTTGCGAAATGTTACCTCTGACACCATTTCAACGCCCAAGTCACGGACAGACGTAAAGCGCTGTATCAGCGCTCCTTCCATCTCATACTGATAGTGCCGTGGCGCCAACGCCCGAGTATAAGTCATCACTCCGCACTTAGCTACATTAAAATGAAGTTTGTTGGTGTTACTCCACTCCACGATTCGATTAATATCCTCCTGAAGTTGCGCACAGTCCGAGGCGTCCACTATCGACAGATACACTTTAAGGTCATCTGCAAACAGCAGACACCTCGCCCTGCGAACCACTGCAGGAAGGTCATTAACCATTAAAATAAATTCTAATGGACCCAAATTGCTACCCTGACTAATGCCCGAAAACGTAAAGTATGGTTCGGATTCATATCCAGCATACTCCACGTATTGTCGACGATCACCAAGGTAGCTTGCGAAAAATTTTAATAAATGTGGTGTGAATCCTAGCACAGCAAACTTCGACAGGAGCACGTCATTGTCTACTGTATCAAATGCTTTCCGGAAGTCAAAGTACGCGGAGTCCACTTGCCCCCCAGCGTCGATGGCTGGCACCAAGTGCGTCATGAACGAAAGCAGATTACTTCCCGTGCTTCGACCTGGCCGGAAACCGTGCTGAACGTCAGTGAGCTGCGAGCTGACTTGTGCGTATATACTTTTGTGCAACGCGGCTTCAAATACTTTGGCGAACGCTGACAAAACTGCTACGGGCCGGTAGCCACTAACGTCTTTACTGGGACCTCCTTTAGGCACCGGTATAACCCGGGTGATTTTCCAGCGGTTCGGGTAGTGGCCTTCTTTTAGGCACAGATTAAAAACATGCAATAAGGGCTTTTCGAACACCGCCCGACAATCCTTGACAATATAAGGTGGTATACCGTCTGGTCCTACCGAGTGCTTTGGCCGGAGCCGGCGGAGAGCAGCGCGCAGGTCCGGCGCCTCGAGCTGGCCGACGTGCACGCGCGCCGCGCCCGCGCTCGCGCCCGCCGCGCGCTCCGCCTCCGCCGGGTCCAGCACCGGCCGCTCCGTGCTATATACCGAATGGAAATAGGAAGCAAAACACTCCGCGCACTCTTGGTCCCTCAAAACCACCCCATCCTTTTCAATACCAACTTTGTTGCGTTTTGATTGCTTACTCCTAATATAATTCCAGAATGATTTTGGATCATTTCTAATGTTCATTTGTATTCTATACTGATAAGCTTCGTAAGTAGTAACGAGTTTATTTTTAACTAAAGATCGATATTGAGAAAACGCTTCGTAATCACTCTGTAAGCCCGTGGCTTTAAATATTTTGTGATATCTCCATTTTCGTTCGATATCGTGTATTAAATCCGAGGTAAACCAATCAGGATATGTGTACCTATTATTTTTAAATTTGTTACATTTATATTTTTTCGGTGTACATTCACTAATAGCTTCATTCACAGTTTCATAAAAATAATTCAAAGCGGCTATTCAACTTATCCAACGGTTTGAAGATGGTTATCTCTTTTCTAGTAGATAAAGCACTCTTTCTCCGCTCCGCGATTCTCTAAAAAGGACAACACATTGGCATCTACAGTATACGTAGTAATTATAAATGGTGATCGCTACAAAAAGTTTAAAACATTATTTGTATTACTACTTGGGACTTTATAGTAATAATAATAACGCACAGCGAACACATACGTAGATTTAGGACCCTAACTAGGATTCCCTGTATCTAGAGAGCCAGGAACTACGAGGACCATGGTCCCACAACACCCAGACACAACAAGTATTTGCTCTATTTTCTGTGCACAAATCATCGTCCTGTCGCGGGAATCGAACCCGCTGCCTCTGGGTTATGAGCCAACCTGGTCAACCTCCACACCACAGAGCCTGACAGAGTTTCCATATTAAGTTATGGTAACAATATTATAACATGACGAAAAGGATAACTTACCTACATGCTGTCAACATGAATCATAGGATGGGACATCAACATCATTACCAGTTTAGTTATCCTACGGTCGCCCGACAGACGCATCGATTTTATTTTCATTACTCTGTTTTAACGTCCTTACGCGTTTTTTTATAATGGACTTTGTTGTCTTTTAAGGATTTTTTTACAGTTATTTGTGATTTTTATACTGTTACTTAGTGACAATGACGTACGGAAAGTATTCGCAAATATGGCAAAAGGTAAATTACTTGACTTAATAAACTAAAATTAATTTTGTGAGTAACATATGCTCTAAAAGTGAAGCTTTTAGTCAATAACGCCTGAAGAAATCTGACAATAAATTAAAATTAATTTTGTGAGTAACATATTATGCTCTAAAAGTGAAGCTTTTAGTCAATAACGCCTGAAGAAATCTGACAAAATGTGTACATATATAATGTTATGTATTTAATGTTATTTCACTTGTATTAATAGCTAACCAACTGGTTAAAAATATTGTATGTATAGTTGGAAATAAGTATACTTATTATATATAAAAGAGAGGGTAATATATTCCAGAAAATTTGATTGGTTATTTTAGCCGTAGGAAACCTAAATCGATATTACAGGATAAAGTTTATAAAATACAATTTTCAGCATACCACCACCAGGCATGTGACAGCATACTGTAACTTTCAAATAATAACTTGTGACTTAAACATTTAAATCAGATGTGTATATGTTGTTGGTAATTATTTTATCCTACAAAATAATCGTATTTACAAATTATACGAAAAATACGTACCACATAATTGCATACAGTAGGAGAGTAAAAATATCTCCAAACTTGAATTTTCTGTCAGAGTTCGTCTAGGTCGCTTTGCTAGATATTCTGCAAGAAATAGTGTGCTGTATTACTATAAGCTAGTAAAATTACTGGACAAAGGCGACTCTGCGACCTGATTTCACATGCTGATGTCTCAAGATGATGTGCAGTGCTATGCAAGACAGACTATGATTTATTGTTAGTTAGAAGTTTAGAACTAAGTAGCATTGCAACTGTTATAGGCAGCCGTGATGCTTAACGCCAATGCTTAATGCTTAAGCCAGGCGCCGTGATGCTTAATGCTTAAGCCAGGCGAACGCTCGTCACGCCATCTGTTTACATAAACATACTATTCACATCTTTTTATTTTTATACCTTCAAAATATTACTTCTTTATTGTCGGACTTTCCAATGCTAATGTCAGCTAATTAATTATTGTTAAAACAAGTTGTTGATTGTTACGTACTTTCACTTGTAAGATGTCTCTCGCGCGCCAGTGCTACGTAACATTTTCGTTTTCGCTTGTATCCTTTTATTACACTCTCGAGTAACTTAAGGCTGGTTAATTAAAGATTACGTGATCAGCTTATAAACTTACTCTGTTATTAATAAAACCTCTAAAAACTAATGTATTTTATAAAATGATCTGTCAACTTCTGGCTAACGGGAAATGTCACGCGTGAAAGCGGGACTAAACACATAGACCAAAACTTTGTCTCCACTGATCCATCTCCGTCGTTTATTTTTTCGCTATCCACGCGAAATTGGCGAAATTGTGGTAACCCCGCAGAAGCCATAATAAGAAGTTGAAGTTGAAACTAAAAGTAATATACAGTTTAGCTTACCGAGCGTTTATGAACAAAGGTTTTAGGCTATCTAGGCTTAAAACCCACTTGTTTGGAAGACTATAAAACTGGGACTGAATATGTGATGGTTTAATTTGAATTATTTCGACATCGTTTTGTATATGTTATTTAATTTGCTACTTATATCTACGTTAAAAGCCGTACCATATAGCAGTGTTATTCCTAAAGATTTTCGCAGCCACTGGACATGTCCATACCTTATGGTCGCATACCCAGTTTGCCCAGTGGCAGCGAAAATGCTATTGGTCCATAGCTCGGTTGAGAGAGCGTCTAATCCGGAAAGTTAGAAGGCGGGGGTTCAATTCTGCCGGTTGCTTAAATATCCAAACGTACAACGATCACAAACATAGATCCTGGACCATAACTAGGATTCCGTGGATAGGGACCCAGGAACTACGAGGACCATGGTTCCACAACACCCAGACTCAGAACAAGTATTTGCGCTTTTTTTGTGCACAAATACTTGTCCTGCCGTGGGAATCGGACCCGCCGCCTCCGGGCTATAAGCCGAACTGCTGAACTACCACACCACAGAGGCTAATTTGTATAGTTTGTGTTTCGCGTATTTAACTGTAATGCAGTAAAAGTGGTTATAAAGTCTCTTTCCATAAATATCCAATTTGGTCATATTTATTTATATGACTCAAAATATCAACATGATTAGGTATACATAACCCAGTTGACTGTTATAATTATGTTTAAGACTAGTTGTAAAACAAGGATAATCGTTCATTGACACTTGATTTTATACATGCTACCTAGTATATTTCCTATAGATTTTTTCTGAACTTGTTGACTTAATTGCTAATAATTTTTTCTTAAATTTGTCACTGATTTGGTTTAGAGTGGATATTTTTAGTTAAGAAAATCTGTAGAGCCCTTGAATCGGCTAGCTTTTATACTAGTTGATGAAGGTAATGTTCAAGGATTTTTAGATGAAACAAAATTCTAGTTTATCATTAGAGTAAAAACGATAATTTTACATATGAACTCGTTCTATTTGTTTTCCGGTTATGCGCAAAAAAGCGCAATTACTTGTTCTGAGTCTGGGTGTTGTGGGACCATGTTCCTCGTAGTTCCTGGGTTCTTAGACATAGGGAATCCCGGTTAGGGTCCAAGATCTATGTATGTGATCGTTGGGCGTTATTATATCAAATCATCAAAAATAATATGCCAGTGTTGTATGACCTACTTGAACCGTTTTGCGTACCTTAACAACTTGTGCCTAAAGACGTCAACACTAAGAAATGTAGGTATTTCCGTTTATATATTAGTTGTTTTGTTCTTGAAAGTTGGCGAACATGTTGAAATATACGCAAGTTTGTTTATTCATTCCAAAAGATTTCTTAAAGGTTTGTTAGTTACGCTAAAATATTAGTTATGCTAACAGTTGAGGAAAATTTAAATCTCTGCTAAGATAATACGGTAATACATAAACATTAATTATATTTCTACGTAGATATTGAGGTGCGTGAAAAGAACAAAAATTACAAGGTTGTCAAAATACGAATATCGTGAAGCCGAATCTTACTTTGATGTCCTTCATTGTCTCGTAGCCATACAGAAAATTTTACCGAACAAACATATAGACAAACATTAAAGCGGGATAATCAAAACGAAAATACACAAAAAAATACTACTATAGTGATACTAATGAACACACACAGAAACACGGCATCCATATATGTTTGAAATTCCTTCAAACTTTATATTGCGAACAGCTAATGAATGAAACAGCTTGCCGGCGTCCTTGTTTCTAGTTAACTATAACCTAGGAGTTTTCAAGCCAAGAGTGAACAGGTGTCTTCTAGGCATGCCCCATCTTAGACCACATCACTGCTTAATATCAGGCGAGGCAGTAGTCAAATGCTTTGCCTATAACCAATTTATAAAAAGACCTAAATGTATAAAATATTTAGTAGACATCTCACACAACGCCATCTAGCCCCAAACTAAGCAAAGCTTGTATTATGGGAAACCAGATATCTGTTGCAATACTTAAAAATTTTTTGCTTGTAAATAATACATAGAATACAAAATAACACCCAGACACAGGACAAACACCTATGTTCATCACACAAATGTTTGCCCTGGGTGGGAATCGAACCCACAACCCACAGTTCAGAAGGCAGGGTTACTACCAACTGAGCTATCGGGCAAGTCGTTACGTTAAAACTTCGCCGTCGTTGCAGGAGTCGTGCCGGCTGGTCGGCGGGTCCAAATTCTACGAGATGATGGACGATCCAGGGTCGGCGCAGGCTTCCACTCCGTCTCCAACCGAGAAGCACGATTGCATGAAGCCTATCGATAGCGAAGATGAAGGTATACGAATGTTAGCTATATTTATCCGTTGGTAGAAAAAAAATCACGATAGATGAGTCGATTGTACCGTACTAACACAAATACATAAACAAGGCTTAGACGTCAAACGTGTATTTTACAGTACAAAACGGCAGTTTAACACTAAGGCTTGTTTAAGTATATCTTTTGTAGTTAAACCGGTAGACTTTGTGGTGTTGTAATTTGTATTTTTGCTGTATACGCAGAACGTATTTCACATTATTACTTATCTCTTTTGTTTGATTTATTGCGGTCCCTTTTTATAATGCAGGACATGGCCTCATTTAAAAGAGATAGAGAATCAAACTACACCAATAACGAACAAATAAATAGCTCAAATAGCAAAAACTAATTTTTACTACACTATCTAGCCAATAAACTTCTAATATAATCTATAAACCAAATGTATATAGCAGGGAACTGAATCACCCATGTAGTCATCGCACCAGCGGATATCTAGATACAGGTCCTGTTACGTAAGCACTAACAGGCGCATAGTGCGAAGCTTCCGTTTGCGTCAAAGGGCGTCGAGTCTGACTGGTACTAATCGTCAAGAATTGGATGCGTCAATATATTTGACTAACTTACTATTTTGACCACCTAACTAACTTTTGAGGCGCTTGGCTCGTAGTTAAAAAGCGGTTGAAGCCTTGAAAACGATATTGATCACACCTAATTAATAGATTCATAATTATGCTGTGTTTAAGTTGCTAAGCATTGAGGCATGACGTGATATGCATGCATGTGTGTCATAAAAATCATAGTCAATGGTGTCGATTCTGTGTCGCATTCTCTAAAAATAAAGTAAACTTAAAGTATGGCGGTACTTTTCTGATAAAGGGGAAATGAAAAAGACGAAAATAAGTTAATTTCGTTTAGCTTTAGAGAATGCGACACAGAATCGACACCAATGATGAGCTAATATTGTCTGATTGAGTTTACACATTTGAAGATTAAACCCAAGAGGAAAAATAAGGTTATAAAATTCATATTTACTATAGGGGTCGTCCCGTAGATTT
Organism: Ennomos fuscantarius; assembly: GCA_905220475.3. NCBI lineage: Eukaryota > Metazoa > Arthropoda > Insecta > Lepidoptera > Geometridae > Ennomos > Ennomos fuscantarius. The sequence goes on along the minus strand of HG992026.1, from coordinate 3,870,737 downwards.
ACCCGCAAATCATCCGTTCCGGTAACTCTTAGATTACTTTTATATTGACTCCGGTCATGTACGCAATGTGTGTACCAAATTTCAGTCAAATCAATCCAGCAGGTGTGACGTGAACCCAAACATACATTCAACGTGTTACTTAGAGATTGGTTAAGGAATCTCTATATTGTCCTTAGAACTATTAAAAACAGTCATTAAACAGGGACTTTCTATTCTTCGTTTGACGTCAATTATTATTTATTATTTAAAAGACGAAGTTTAACCGCTGTCTTGTGGTTAGCAGTATTGGCAGTCTTTTGTTTTATGTTATTCCCAACTATCTGTGGCAGAAGAGTAAAAACACAGCCTCATATTATGTAATTCCCTGAACTTCTTTATATTCACGTCAATAATTTATTTACATAAAATCAAGTTTAATATTGTAACTATTGATACAGATTTTTTTAACCAAGCCACTCTACTTGTTTTATAGGCATGATAGTAATTTATTCATATAAAAAATAAACGTCAACAAGACATAAAATAGGTATAACAACGCAGGAGGTAATATAGAGCAATTTTTTGTGAATTACGACGTTACATCAATATTATGTACTAGCTGACCCGCCCCGACTTCGCACGGGTGAATTAGTAAAACACGGTCGAACAGGATAAAAAACATCCTATGTTTGTCTCCTGGTTTTAAGCTACCTTACCAATTTTCAGCCAAATCGGTTCAGCCGTTCTTGTATTATAAATAGTGTAACTAACACGACTTTTTAGCGCCGCCACGCTCCTTCCAATTATCATAATAAGTTTCATAAAAATCGGTCCCTTACTCCTTGCGTAGCCTATATGTTGGCCGGGATAATAAACATTTACCATAATAAATTTCATCAAAATTGGTACGGTAGTTTTTGCGTGATGGAGTTTCAAAGGTCCGCGAGTTCGAAAGGTACATAAGTTAACAGTGTTCCAAAAAATTTCTAGATGGCGCTGTTTGATTTTGTCAACGATAATGCATAGTTTCTATGGAATTTGAGGTAGTTTGTATGTAGTTCTGAATCGCGCAAATGATATTTTCCGTGTGCTGAGCGCTATATGGCAAAAATCTACTTGTTATCCATAATGAATTCGTTCCGAAGCGCGCACGATCTCTCCTTTATTATATGTATAGATTTTCCCGTATGAAAATTATGTCATTATGAGGATAATGGAATAGAATGCAGCATAAAATGTAAACAACTAAATGTTTTGATTTTAGACATTTCTTGACGTTGTTTAACACTTAACTTACATTAATGAATAGGTTTAAAAAATCGAATAAGTATAAAAATAAAGATAATGAAAATTACTTGGCTAGCATGCTACACCTTCGATCGCATCGTCACTTCCCATCAGGTGAGAGCGTGGTGGAAAGTTTGAAGTAAAAACGTAGCATTTGTCTACGCTCTCACCTGATGGGAAGTGACGATGCGATCGAAGGTGTAGCATGCTAGCTAAGCAAATACCTATTCACTCTTCTCTTAAAACACGGTTTTCGTCTCGTCTGAACTAAAGTTTGACAGTTCCTGATCCCTTTAAGACGTATTTGGACCCTTTTAGACGTATTGACCTATTGCAATGTATTTGGGAACCATACTCTAGACATAACTTGTGGGAACTTAAGAGCTGTCATACTTTACTTTCAGTGCAGCGGACGGTGTCGTCTTGGCGCGAGCTACAGTTATCTAAATACTCTTACAACAACATTGAAAAATGGTTCCTTTTTTGATATATCCTATAAATTATATATTTATTTCATTTTGGAAGACCAAGCTGTTATAATAATATAGACCTATAATGATCCTATTTTTCTCTCCAGCAACTGTAATGCTCAGGATAATAATAACTTCAGTTTCAGATGTAGACCAAGAGTGCACAGTTTTCAGTGGCGTCAGCTACCTGGGCGCTCAGAACATATCAGACCCGAAGTCAGAGAGCGACATCCAGAGGATCATGAAGGAGCTCAGTTCAATGCCGGAGAGTCGAGATGGGATCGCCGTGTCGATATCTATACCTGTATGCTCGCAGGGACTTGTCGTGTAAGTAATTAACAGTAATAATTCTAAATAAATTAGTATATACGGTTCATATTCGTGCACGCAACTATTCTGCCAATGTTCGGCAATGCGACACCGTCGGAACTTTTCGTTCCTACTATTGTACAGACCCAAGGGATACTCCACCTAGTGCCCGTGTGAAGCAATAAACAATCGAAAATGCAGATTATTTTTAACCGACTTCAAAAAAGGAGGAGGTTCTCAATTCGACTGTAATTTTTAATTTTGAACTTTTCTATTTGAAAGCTGGTGATTCTCTTGTGTCTTTTTTGTGTTCCTGTATTTGGTCCAGTTCTGACATTGGCATCCATGACAAAAGCATATCAGCCTTATTAATAAACACGAACTAGCTTTAGACTAGTTACACCATATTTTGTCTCTTTCGATCCAGCTAAATATTCCAGTTGCAAAAAAAAGGACAAAAGCTGAAGTATCTAATCCGAGACTAATACCCGTTTATTAATAAGGCTGTATAAGTCTAAAGTCGGTTTTTTACCCTTTGTGTTTGTTATAGTCAACAAGTATCATTTTTCTTTAGCAATCTATACTCTTGATCTCAAATTAAATTTAGTCCTTTTTTTACAATAGAATAGACATCAACACTATTAAACAGTAAAAATGTTAAGTTATGCTTAGGTGCCTTCTGCTTGGATACACGAGACGAAGAAGAAGCTTAGGCGCCTCGCAGTTGCATCTGTGCATATGCACTTTAATATTAAATTTAATTATATATAAATATGTTTAACAACCTATTTACCACGTTGGGTAGATTAAAAAATAAATCCTTTACGACTACCTACGCCATAAAAAGAAGACACTCCAAATAGTAAGTGTCTACATCCAGCGGTTTTACTGTACTTAGTATGTCAGTTAGTCACGTCTCTTAAGGAGGCAACGCACCGGCAATACCTTCGGTATTGCAGATGCCCATAGGCGGTGGTTACCACTTACTATCAGGTGAGATGCCTACCTAGCCACTCTTTTTATTACAATGAATTCAGAACTTTATTGAAGGTCGATTCTCCCAACAGCCTCTACCAAGCGGACTCCAATAGCGTGATGACGCGTTACGCCGTGAAACGCATTTCTTTCTACGCTCGAGGCGCGGCCGGTTCGCCGGTAGCATCCTGCTTCGCATTCACGTGGTCTCACGGCGAGACGAAAGAATCTGCGGTGTACAGGTGCCATGTGTTCAGATGTCACATCGCTGAGGCAGTCAATCAAGTTTCAAGTGAGTTTGATTTTATTTTACCACCCGCTTCCAGGTTTGCAGGCGTGATCTACGTAATCATTTTATTGTATTCCTTATAACATAGGCACAAATAAAAAGTTATAACCATTTTAAGTTATTATTATTATTTAAATGCAAGAGTAGAAATAGACAGCTCAAACACGTAGTGACGGTACTAATTGTGACTTTTTTTGTTTCGTTTTGGCTCCACACTTTTGTGTATTTATGGCTAAATAATGGTGTCAAGTAATTGATAATTTCTCAAATTAATTAAAATTTATATATTTTTATGATTATATTTTTTTTATTTGTCAAGTCAAGTCACAGTCTAAGTCATCAAGTTAAATCATAGTCTAGTCTAGTCAAGTCATACTCCTGGTAAAGTGGTAGCAACTTCACCAGAAGCTTCTATATAATTTTGGAAACAACACGAAAAGAAACGTTTCACTATGATCATACCACCTTCCCATACTCATGCCTATAATCCAGCATTTAACGAATAAAATGCCACTAATTTTACGCACTAGCCCCACAAGATCTCGGTTTTGCGAAAAGGGACAGGCGATGCGCCCTCCGGAACACTAGTAAAGCGTATTGCTTTATCATTTATTTACTAAAGTTTTTTACATTATAAAGGTCTTTTTGAACTAGATTTGAAAAAAAAAGCCTTGTTCATTTTTAATAGTAGTCTAATTGCACATTAACGTATATTGACACTATGATGCGATTAGCGCGATGAGACATTCGTCGAAGTTAAAGCTGAGACTAGAGTAGAACCTAACACACCGAAAACAGTAAGGGCAAAGCAGGAGTGCAGTTAAACATACTCGTACATAATAAAAGTTTTCACTCGCTCTGTTTCGACAAGTCATGTGGTACATCAAATGCAAATCAAAATAAATGGATGGTCAAACACATTTACGATCCGCTGGACACGCCAATTGAAAACAATCATGTGCCCCGATTCAGCATTATTGAGGCAGCAGACTTTGGTTATAATTAGGTAGGAAATAGGTCAAGAATAAAGTCATTTATTTATATTGGTGTTGGTCAGTGTATGGAAATGCTTGAAGAGTCAGGCTTTGATGTCTATCTATTGTCACCAATCATCAGGAATCTCTTTTACTATGCAAGCTTGAAGAGGAAGATGGCTTTGATGTCTCTATCTATTATTGTCACCAATCATCAAGAATCTCTTTTACTATGCAAGTACTTGAATTTTACTCAAGGTTGCCGGTGTCCTTGTGTCTATAATCTGGGAGTTTTCAAGTCAAGAGCGAGAGATGAGTCTTCTAGGCAATTATCGTAGACTTCGTCGTCATTTTCAATCAGGTGTGACAGTGATCAAATGTTTTGTCTATAAACAATTAAAAAATAATTTTATATATGTAATATCTGGTTCCTTAAATTTATCTATTACTAGTAGACCGTTTGGCACGGGTGAATTAGTAAAACGCGGTCGAACGGGATAAAAATCCTATGTCCGTCTCCTGGTTCTAAGCTACCTCTCCACCAATTTTCAGCCAAATCGGTTAAGCTGTTCTTGAGTTATAAATAATGTGACTAACACGACATCCTTTTATATATATAGATAATCGTGTGAGATCGTCTATTACATTGTAATGGTTCCTAAAAGGGTTCCTTATTAAGAAAACACTACCTTACTGAATGATGTAAGAATAAAAATCTACATTTGGATTCGACAAATACTATACTTGCAATAGGCGGTTACATTATCACTAAAAGTGATACTTAAGTGAGGTTAAATGTATTTTATACAAATTTTTCTCTTTAAATATCATAGGTACTACCTACTGAGTTAGTAGTCATAGCAAACAAAATTCTAAGCACGAGCGTAACTTGCGACGAAAAAGGTAGCAGACGAATCAATTTCATCAAGGCTAAAGATGAGTCAGCTTGGTTAGTTCGTTGGTTTCGATACCGACTGAAGGGTTGGTTTGACACGATTCATTGCACTGGTTTAAGTTCAATGACGTACGCTCGTTTGGGCGCTGATCTTTTATATGAATCTGGGATTGCCACCTTTTTACATCGATCATGATGATGCTTTAAATTCAATTTTTAGTGTACTGATTGGTTGATTTCCTTCTATGAGCAGAACTAGCTTCTGCTGCGGCTTCGCCCACGTGGCCTATAGGAAATGAAGAATTTTTTTTTTTTTCATAGATAATTAAACCATCCATTACACTCATTAGGGATGGAATTTCGAAAACCCCGTTCTTAGTGGATACCTACACTTTACAAAGAACATACCCTCCAAATTTCAAGTCTCTAGGACCAGCGGTTTGGCTGTGCGTTGATATATAAGTCAGTCAGGACTTTGAATTTTATATGTATAGATTTTAATTTTATTTGTAAATTTTTCTTCCATTCACACTTTTGTTTATTAATATTTTTTAAACCTTTTTGTATGTTGTAAGTCAGTGAGTCAACCTTCCATAGTCATGTGCATCTATTGTTTGATACCTGATAACAGGATGTGTGTGTTGCTCTCGCGTACATATTCTGTACCTTGCGAGTTTCAGTTACTTACATACTGTTTCAAAACTTGTTTAGAGGCAAAACAAATCAACACAATAGGTACTTATACTTATTAATATTATTTTTAAAGGGTTTTGTTAGATATAATTGGTAAATTATGTGTATAATAGGATTACTTTAAAAATATTTTCAATATATCGTACATGTTGGCACTTCTTTACTTTTAAAATTGTAGAGCTGCAAACAATAATAAATAAACATTAGTACTGTAAATGTCTCGCTGGTTTATTTACCTCATCGATTATCCCGTCACGTATTCTCATATCTTATAGAAATAACTTCTTCTATAATACATCTAAAAGCGTGTCTTATAGTCTTACAATGCAATCGACATAAACGACTACCATATCAGGATCGAAATGTAAATCAGAATACACCCGCGCGTCGGGTTGAGCACTCGTTATCGCGCCATTCGACGTCTGGTTTTTTCATAAACTCGTTGACTTTGACAGATGATGTTTGTGTTGTTTTATATTACATTTTTATTAAAAAAATATGTACCTCAACTGTAATTAATTTATTGGTAGTTTTTAGTAGTGAGTGCCGTGAGTTCTGTAGGTACTAAATTCTAAATGTAAAAAGTTGTAAATTGATTTGATCGAGCCTTACCAACTTTAAATTACTTTTTGATGATGAATACCCATGTTAGTGTCTATTGTAAATTTTCCAGTGAAGTACTTACCGTGTGAAAATAACCAATTGTGTTTTATATTCGCTCTTTCATTGTATTTGGACGGTCATAGAGTTGGTCAGGTGTGTAACTTTATATTCACTAGTACTTATACATATGCGAGGTTTCCGCCCACTCGATGTTTTTGTGTTAATCCGGTCATATTTATATTGAGTTGATAGTAATCTCAAGCGGGTTTGTTCGTATGTTGTATTTTTAAAGGATTAAACTCAGACATACATATCGCATTATCATAAAGTTCATTACGGCAGAGCACTGGTGGATCGTGCCCAGTGACTGATACAGCCTTGACCGAGCAATGGTCTCGGTTCATATCTTTAGTTTCGTAACAGCGCAATGTTTACTAATTAATGTACAGTCCGCAGCAAAAATTAGGTTAAGTTGAATGTAACAAGTTTTGTAGCTGACTGTACCAATAAAGGGCATGGCTTTGACATAATCACAGTGCACGGTTTACGAACATTAGGGTTATACAGGTATTGGTGTTGTTGAGCAATTACAAGGTAAAAATGAGATTCATAGTAGCATTTAGGATGCAATATTGAATACAGTTTGTAATAATATTGATCTCCATTTGTAGTTGTTAAGGTTGATAATTGCTTAATTTTTAGTGCATTGCGTGAAGAGAACTTTAAGTATGAATTTCACGCGTGTTCTGTTTTCTCGGCCAGAGAACGTTTACATATTTACAAAAAGAATTTATACCACTTGATATTTATAGTTTTCCTTTTATATGGATCACATACCCCCCGTATAGAGACACCTTTCTCAACACTTTAATAATTCCAGCGTGTCACGCTTTAAAATAAAACCTTAGTTACCTACGCAGATGGCGTGAAATGGAACCTGCCTTGACATGTGTTTTGCGCTCGGCGCCTATAGCCAGCACGAATAAATAAATAAAATAAAGTATAAATATTGGTGGACATTTCACACAACGCCATCTAGTCCCAAACTGAGCAAAGCTTGTACTATAGGAATCTGATAACTGATACAATACTTAGATACTTTTTGTTTGTAAATAAAAAGTATACAATAATAACACCCAGCTACAGAACAAATATTGATGTTGAATGATGAATCGAACCCACAACCTCTAGATCAGAAGGTAGTGTTACACCAAGTGAGCTATCGGGCCAGTCAATATTGTAATTACTTTCGCCTCAATTTGACTGCGAGCATAATTAGTTAACTTTACAGTTGTATCAGATACAGCTTATTGTTGAAATTTCGAAGTGAATTAATTCAACTCAATATGTTTGTTCCAGGTTGCTTCGCAAAAGCCTTCGAGCGCATTCCGCGTTCAATGGCGTCGTCATTGGTTGGAGACTTGAGCGCAGCGCCATCTATGACTGGCTCGCTAACTGAAGGACTCGGACCAGCCGCGCCGCCGATGCAGCTGATGCATGTTCTAGAATGTACTATTGATATCAAGGAGACAGACGCCAAGGTATAGTCGTCAATTGTTTTACAATGAATCCGCCATCGTCTGTATCTCTGAAGGACATAAGTGTCAATTCTGTACAGAATTCGCTAAAGCTAAACTAAATTAAAATATCTCCATCTTTTTCATTTCACCTTTATTAGAAGAGTAATGCTAAACATTAAGTTTAGTAGACGTTTAGAGAAAGCGAGACAGAATCGATGGCATTGTATGTAAACTGTGAAACCATAGTTAGGAAACACGGAGTAGTCTATCTTTACTTGTTTTGTTTTATGCTCACACTTGCTCTTTTAGTTTTAGTTTCAACCAAAAATGCACCGTTTTAACGTTCAATTAAGTTTAAATTTCCATTGCAGGGTACTTTCAGTCACGTGCCCAAAGAGCGGCTCGGGTTCAAGCTGCGCGGCGGCATCGACAAACAAGTGACGATCAACGTACAACAAGTCTCAAACAATATCCACACCGATGTTGAAGATCCACAGGTAAAACTCTTTTAACATTGGATAACTGCTGTGTTCGGGATACGGACAAAATAAATATTTATAAGGATTCATAGTATGAAAATGCCTTTTATTTCGGATTTCACAATAAAGTTTAAATAGACAATTTGAGGTTATGTTTTTGCTGATCGCTGTCGATGGCTAAATGCCGTGAAGTTGCAGACGTAGATTAGCGCGCGGGAACTTCAAACGGCTGTCTGAAGTTAGACAGTATTTGTTTCCATAAACCGCTGAGATTACTTTTTTTTATGATTTGGCTCCACACTTTTGTGTATTTAGCCAGTGTCAAGTAATTAATAATTTATCAAGTTAATGATATTTAACGCAATATGTGTCAAGTCACAGTCGAAGTCATCAAGTCAAATCATAGTCCAGTCAAAGACATACTCCTAGTAAAGTGGTGGCAACTTTACTTGAAGCTTCTATGGAGTTTTGGAAACAACACGAAAAAAACGTTTCACCATCATTATACCACTTTCCCATACTTATGCCTGTAATCCAGCACTTAACGAATAAAATGCCACCAATTTTATGCACTAACACTGAAAATAATACAAGTTTTGGAAAATAATACAATGCAGCGACGCGATCTTTTTCGTTTTCCCGCCAAAAAACAAGAGATTACTTCAATATACAATTTTTGCAGGGATAGATTCCTTTTTTAAGTAAAAACTCTTTACGCATGTAATCTGATCTAATTAACTTGGGGAGTAACCTGGCGAGGCGAACGGAAGTTGAAAATAGTTGATTAACGTAGATCTCCATTTTCAAAATAACAAAGTTAAAAGTTTGTATTGTTTTTTTTGGTATGTCTGGTAAAATCACAATTTACAATTGTCAAGATGGCCACATTAACATTAAACAAAGCAAAAACAAAGTTATACCCGCCGCTAGATAGAGCTAAATTAAAGAAGTTTTACCCCAATCGTGCGGTCTAAAGCACACTCGTTTTTTTTTTTCCTTTTTGTGTTTAGATTAATTCTTTCTCCGTTCACTGGCAAAAATACACTGGGAAATTTATTTCATAAATGCAGCCAGTATACTGGAATGAAAATAAAATTAGCAAATTATAGCTTAAGAATACTGTAGCCAGTATACTGGCTGCATTTATGAAATAAATTTCCCTAATCATTCTAATTATTTTTAGACTACCTACACCGGAGGGCTATACATTGAAAGATGCTTTGGCATTTTACTCGCTCCAGGCAGGAGCGTTAAACATTCCGATATGAGGCTGCTTGAAATGGTAAGTTCGTTAGAGTGGAGCGTTGGATATTTACCATTCTGGTTTTCCATTATCATCTGACAGCCTCTGTGGTGTGGTGGTTGAGCAGGTCGGCTCATAACCCGGAGGCAGCGGTTTCGAATCCCGCGGCAGGACAAGTATTTGTGCACAGATAAACAAAGCACATATACTTGTTCTGAGTCTGGGTGTTGTGGGATGGTTATCGTAGTTCCCGGGTCCAGGATCTATGTATGTGATCGTTGGGCGTCATTATTATTATAATTAGATACCGAGTAACAAATGCAAAATTTCAATTGTGAAACTAAGATCTGTTCAACAACTTTTGTTGAAATTAAATAATACATTCTCAGCCACAATTCAATTTATAAATATAGTTTAGGTTAGCTTGTATAAAATCGGCTGTCACCTGATTCTTAGCTAAATAAATTAGTTAGTTAATACAAATTTATGGTTTTCTTGCAGCTTTCAAGCGCATTCTCTCAGCGGTCGTACTTTAGTCATGCATTTATATTTCTTTCATTCGTTCACTCAGCCGTTCTCTTTCGTTCATTCATTCGTTCTATTCTAGGTTAGCGGTTCCTCTGGTGGCTCAGGTTGCTCAGTGTGTGCGTTATGGAACGCTGGGGAATCCGCCCTCGCGGCGTTTAACGTGGCCAGCGGCGATGGAGCTCCCGCTTACATGTCTCTGGCTTTGGACCTCGTTATTAGAGGCATTCCGGACCCACTACGGTAAAAACAACAAATATATTGATAGAGTCATAAAGTTACCCTTACATTCTAATCATCAATTGCGGATGAATGGAAGGTGATTTTGTTAGAGTGCTTGCAGTTCTGCGAGAAGAATTGTATAAAAGGTATGTGTCCGTAGTAATTATATAATATTAATAGATTTGATTATTTTATTTATTTTTATGTGTACGTAATATTGATTTTTGTTCTATTTTTTCATTCTATTCGGAATTTTATTCTAAGTTAATAATATTGTGTTATGAAATATGACTAGATAAATTTACGTATATTGATTATGGTAATTGGCTCTGGCCGTGTAATGGATGAAATAATAAATAAAATAAATAAATAAAATAAATCAAAATTGAAGCCGATTCTTTCAAAATTAATTTATAATTTGCTTCTATCATTAAAAGGGAGTTATCAGATTGGGACTGACATAGTAGTAAATATATAGATATCGTTTGAAAGATTACGGTTATAAAATGGTTTGTAAATATTATTTGCTAATGAAATCCTTCAACTCTTAACTTGTATTGTTTGTTACAGATTGGTCATTGAAACTCCGTTGAAAATATTCCCGCCTACAGAAAGATTTTGGTATTATTCCAAGAGACCGCTAGTACAACAGTTTTATATTAACCTGAAAGAGGTAATAAGGTCAACTACTTACAGTGATTTATCAAATTGAATGTATAGTAAACATGGTAAACTATAGTCCAAAACTTTTATTGAGTCTACTCAATAATAAAATATAAGTAAATAAGCAAAACTGAAAAACTTACTTATTTCTGTTTAACAGTTTTTTAATACTTTTACGTGTGTATTAAAATGCAGTGTTTCATTTAACTCTCTATATCTTCCAGATTTCCGTTAGAATTTTTCATTAAATATAATTGAAAAACCCTTAACAGTAATATCCTAAAAATATTTTTTTCAATCCATTTATTTCTTCTACGGCTTTAAAAACAACGAAGTCTAATGAGAACTTAGCAAATAACCATAAATACTCAAATATTTCGATTTCCCAGTGCATAGATGCACAAGGTCAGCTTCAGTACGAAGTGGCTAGTATCGAGACGTCGGGCGAGTTGGATCGGTCGCGGCTCAACTTGCCGCTATCACTCTCCAGTCTGCTGCCCTCACCACTATCTGCCGCGCCTGCGCCGCCTTCCCCTTCTGAACCTGACTCTGGTACGTACGAGATATAATGCTACAGAAGTATCTATAAAAGTTGGCAGGAGTGTGGATGAAAGTTGCCGAAGTTTGGGTAAAAGTTGCCGAAGTGTGGAGAAGTTGCAGGAGTGTGGAGAAGTTGCAGGAGTGTGGATTAAAGTTACAGGACTGTGGATAAATAAAGCATGAGTATGGTACTTGTGATTCGCTGTATTATTTGATATTTTCGTTATTATGTGGTGTGTACAATAGAGAGTTTATCTATCTATCTATAAAATTTGCAGGAGTGTGGATGAAAGTTACAGAAAGATACGCAAAAGTTGCAGGAGTGTGGATGAAAGTTACAGAAAAATACGCAAAAGTTGCAGGAGTGTGGATAAAAGTTTCCAAAGTGTAGGCAAGTTGCGAGTGTAGCTGAAATTTATATTAATTCGACTCTAAATAAAAGCAATACCAGAGCAAATATTATTCCCTTTTTATTTAGATGGAGATGAACCATTACTAAGCGGCACAGGTGAAGTTTCCAAAGACTGTGGCGAGGACGTTCTAGTAAACTGGGCTCAAGTATTACGAAGGTATGTTGTCTAGATCACACATTGACTCAAAATTAACACAATGTTATCAATTTTACTAGGTGGTAGGACTTTACTGCAAAGTTCGTCTAGGTAGGTACCACCGCTTTGCCAGTTATTCTGCCGCCAAGCAGTAGTGCGCAAGCACTGCTGTGTTCCGGTTTGAAGGGCACTGTAGCTAGTGAAATTACTGGGCAAATGAGACTTTATGATCTGATCTCACAGTTTAGTAATCTTATTACTAGATTGTGCTGATGTCTCAGGATGACGTGCGCAGTGCAGTGTCACGCGGAACTCTATACTTTAGAGTTCCGAGTAACACTGCAGCTGATATGGGCAGCCGTGTCGTTTAACATCAGGCGAATGGCTAGCTCGTCACGTCATTCCTTAACATAAAAAAAAACTAAACATCGAAAATCTTGTATATTTAATTATATAAGTATTATTTAAGTATATTTAATTGCTGACAAGATCGATAATGCCATATACTACCAGACACACATAGTACACACGTAGCCAGCTACAGTTACAAAGACCACCACAGTTCAACACGACATCTACATTTCTTGTTAATCTACTTACAGACATAACACTCGCGCAAACACAAACAGACAATTTAGGATCGATCCTGCCGATACACTATGGTGATCGGTACATTACAGCTCATAATACAATGCCGTGAAGAAGCGAGTCAGTTTTTGCATTTAAAGGATACCAGACGGGATCGACTAAATTGTCTTACACATACTCGTACACACAAAAACAGATTTATACGAAATGGCAAAACAAATTTAGCTAATATGAGTATATTTTTACATACACCAATTGTAATAGGTACCTAACCCTAAACTGTTACTTTATTTTTAAGTGATATTTGAAACAACACCAGTTGCTAAATGTGTGTACAATTTTGTCTCCAAAGGAGATTCCTGTGACCTCACTATACAGGTTCTAACTAGTGTGAGGGACAGCGCTTTCGACTGAGGTACATTGTAAATACACTATAACTTTACGCAAAATAAATATACTATAAGTTTATGTACCTCCCTTGCTACCTGTGTGAACAATAAAGTTTTTATTTTATTTTATTTTTTTATTTTTATATATACAAGGTGGTTGAGCAGGTCGGCTCATAACCCGGAGGCGGCGGACTCGATTCCCGCGGCAAGACAAGTATTTGTGACTGTAGTATAGTATTTGTGACGTATTTGATTTTTAGCATAAACTTATAGCATAAAAAATCTCCATTCCTCAGTTGGACTGGTGCTAGGCCGCGTGCGTTGAATCATTTGGTTCGTGTGGGTGTTCCCGAAGCGCTTCGTGGCGAGGTGTGGCTGAGGCTGGCCGGCGTCGACCAGAACGACAAGCTCATGGAAACTTACCGGACGCTCATTAGTAAAGTGAGTGCGTTACTTTGCGGTTCGATTATCACATAGCCCTATAGATGAGTGATCACGTTCTGTTTTTTCGAAATTATTACATTTGGCTGGCATCACAGCTGGTAGTAGTTGGTAGTAGCTCTGCCTTCTGCACTGTAGGTTGTGGCTTCGATAAACATTAAATAAATAAATGTTTGTGAACATTTCACACAACGCCATCTAGCCCCAAACTAAGCAAAGCTTGGGAAACTATGGGAACCAGATAACTGATACGATACTTAGACCTTTTTTTTGTAAATACATACATAGAATACAATATAACACCCCAGACACAGAACAAACATTGCTTTCGATTTATTTAGCACAAACTATGTACTTATCTTTTTTATTTTTGGGTCCACACTTTTGTGTATTGAGCCATTGTCAAGTAATTGATAATTTCCCAAGTTAATTAATATTAGATATATATGTGTCTAGTCAAGTCAAGTCCAAGTCATCAAGTTAAATTATAGTCTAGTGTAGTCAAGTCATAAAAGTAAAGTGGTGGCAACTTTACCAGAAGCTTCTATGTAGTTTTGGAAACAATACGAAAAAAAACGTTTCACCATCATTATACCACTTTCCCTTACTCATGCCTTTAATCCAGCAATTAACGAATAAAATGTCATCAATTTTATCCTCCAACACTGAAAATAACACAAGTTTTGGAAAATAATACAATGGGGCGACGCGATCTTTTTCGTTTTCCCACCAAAACTCCTGTACTTATCCATTGTAATTAGCTGTATCTGTTATGATGGATATTCAATTTATCTAAGGTACTTCTAACAATACCTTTTATCTTCAGTATCTCTATTACAGGATTGTCCATTCGAAGCGGTAATCCAGCGCGACATAGCTCGCACATTTCCTGCGCACGATTTCTTCCGTGAAGCCGGCGGGCTCGGTCAAGATTCCCTGCTTCGTATGGCGAGAGCTTATGCAGTCTACGATCATGAAGTTGGCTACTGTCAGGGGTTAAGCTTTTTAGCTGCTACTCTGTTATTACATGTAAGTATAATTATTCAACAAGGCATGCAAAAAATGTCTCTATTATCTATACATATAAAATTCAAAATCCTGACTGGCTGACTGACTTATTTAGCAACGCACAGCCTAAACCAGAGACAGACCCAGAGACTTGAAATTTGGAGGGTGTGTTCTTTGTACAGTGTAGGTATCCACTACGAAAGGGATTTTCTAAATTCCACCCATAAGAGGGTGAAACAGGTGGTTGAATTATCCACGAAAAAAATTGTTCTTCGTTTCCTATGCGAAGCCGCGGGCAGAAGCTAGTCAATTCGTAATTGATGACTTCCAATTTGACCATATTATAAAATGTCAATTGCTTAAAATTTCGGATGAATTATAGACTGGAAAGAAGAACTAAATTTATTGTTTTATCCACTTTTTAGAAACTAATATACTGTACAACTTTTTAGTTTGTCATCAAGGCTTTAAAAAAGGTCTCCGCGTAATAGATTTTTTATTAGTTATAAATGAAACCCGAAAACCCGTCTTTTTTGGACGAGCTAATGCTGTTGGTCTCTACCGACCAGTAGCCCAGTAGCGGGCAGTATTTGCACTTCGTAACGCGTTGTATTCAAATGCACGCTAGACTGAACTTATTTGTCCTCTAGCTATTTTATTTACTTAATTTAATTAATATTTAGAATATCCAATAACCCTGAATTGTTGTTTTAGATGCCAGAGGAACAAGCGTTCTGTCTTCTAGTACGCCTAATGTATGGTTACAAGTTGCGAGAACTATATAAAGACGGGTTTGAAGCTCTCTACATGAGGCTTCATCAACTCGATAGGCTTATGGACGTAAGTAAAAACTTACAATTATACCATTATTGATTTTTATGCGTCGTCATAAGATTTGTTTTGCTATAAAGAAACTAGATGATGCCACTAATTACAAAAAAAAATTTTGATTGTTTTGATTTGATTTGAGTCATGGCGTGTCCCATTACAATATCGCAAAAAGTCCTATTTGCAGTTGATCCCATTCTTTAAATATCTGCTGACAGATGGTCGAAGCGTGAGACTGTGTGTGTGATGTGTATGTTGACTTATTGGTAATAATGCTAATAGCTGATGCTATTGCTTTACATTAATGCTGATAATGCTAATAACGTTATTTTTGAAGTAAAATTTATTCACGCACGCTTGACTTGGGGGCTACCTGGTGAGGCGAACGAAGGTTGAGAAGGAGATATACTTAAATATCTCACTCTCTACGTGAATATAGAAAAGGCTACGTTTCGTATATTACTATCTTATGTGTCGTATCGTATTGTATTCTATGTATGTATTTACAAACAAAAAGTATTTAAGTATTGTAATAGTTATCTGGTTCCCATAGTACAAGCTTTGCTTAGTTTGGGGCTAGATGGCGATGTGTGAAATGTCCACTTATATTTATATTTCTTTATTACTGTAGGAGCAAGAGAGATGGAGCTAAGTGTTTTTACTTCGTCGTGTGGTCTAAAGCACACTCGTTTTTTTCTCAGGAGCAACTAAACGACTTGCGTGCACATTTCCTAGAGCTGGGAGTGGAACCTCACATGTTCGCGTCTCAGTGGTTCCTTACAGTTTTCACTGCGCGATTCCCATTACCATTGGTGAGTACATTTTAAATTTTACTAGGTGGTAGGACTTTTCTGCAAAATTCGTCTAGGTATCCGCTTTGCCAGTTATTCTGCCGCCAAGCAGTAGTGCTTACGCACTACTGTGTTCTGATTTGAAAGGCATTGTAGCTAGTGAAATTACTGGACAAATGAGACTTTGTGACCTAATCTCACAGTCTAGTAATCTTATTGCTAGACTGTGCTGATGTCTCAGAATGGCGTGCGCGGTACACTGTCACGCGAAACTATACTTTAGAGTTTCATGTGTCACTGCAACTGATATGGGCAGTCGTGTTGCTTAACATCAGGCGAGAGACTAACTCGTAATGTCATTTCGTAATTTAGGAAAAAAATCTCCCATTTCACAATTGAAGGGTTGAGAATAAAAAGGATTTAACTGACAAATTGACAGTTTCGAGAAAATTGACTTTAAACGTCAACGGCGTCATTTTAATGTAGAGTGCTTATAAGGTAATAGAAAAGGTTTATGTAAGTTTCAGTTGCTTGAAAATGTTTTATTTCTATTTAAAATTAACAAATATAGTACTAATTCATACAATTACTGTAAAAATATAATATAATAAAAGAAATAAAGTAATGTTTTTATGCTAAGCGTGCTGTATTCCTGTGACAGATAAACCATTTTTAGACTCAAAATCTCGAGATTTAAGCCTCATTTCGGTATTTTGAGAATGTATTATTGAAGATAATTTCACGCTGAATCCAACGATACCCATAAGTCATTTGGTCAAAAAAATCAGTTAAATCCTTTTTATTCTCACCCCTTCAATTACGGTCAAGATAGAAAAAAAGACGTTAATCTTAGTTCTGAGAGCGATCTTAACATTGACAGTTTATAAAATATGAATCAAGCTCGGATGCCACTAATTTGCATAATACATTTAAATACATTAAATAAAAACAAAAAATCAGTTAAATCCTTTTTATTCTCAGCCCTTCAATTATAACTGTATGACTAAAACGGTTCTTGTTCCAGGTGTACCACATTCTAGACGTGTTCTTGCTTCAAGGCATGGATACGCTGTTCCAAGTGGCTTTGGCTCTGCTCTCTCGCTCCAGAAAGGATCTCTTGACACATGATTTCGAAGGAGTACTCAAATATTTCAGGTAGGAACATTAAAACAGTGGTGATGAAGGTATCTGCTGGTAGATTCACAATCTAACTAGAAGGTTAAATGGTAGTTGGTTAGGTTAAAGTGTTTTCAAATAATTTATTCTGATTTTACAATACAATACAATACAATAATACTTTATTGAACACCAACTAATACATAAAAACCTTAAAAAAACTTACATAAATGGTAGAACATTTATTCTGATTTTATTTGCAACTTGTTGCGCTCCGCGGTTTCACCCGCATGGTGTTAATTTTCCACTCGCCTTGTTAATTTTTTTTTCATAAGAGAACCTTCTGACAATAATAAATAATCCAACAATAAAGAATTAGCGAAAATGTTCTACCGGTTCACGGATGATGCGATGATCAATGGAAATAGAGATTCAATTTTTTTATATATATAGATATGACTATAGCAAAGAAATGTAGTTGTCGGCCGCGATGATTATAATATTTGGCGAACGACAAACTTTCCCCAAATTGATTCGGCCGCTTTGGTTATTATTGCTCACTACACAACTTACCACACCTACATGTTTTGATACTTTCTATACAAAAAGCCATACCATCAAATGCGACAACACTGGAACAGTTGTGCCAGCGACCCAAGGCAGTGCTTCGCTACATGAAGGAGCTGGGCTGGCTTGGGTAGATGCTAGTAGGGGAAATGTACAATACACCCGTCAATGCAGGCCTTACCGCCCTATATAGAATTAGACAAAAAGCGGGTTAAATATTTTATAGTTTGATTAATAAAAGTCAGTATCATTATAAATATTAAGTCAAAATTAATAAAACTAGTTAAGGTTTAAAATAAACGTACTAAACCTAAAGAATAAAAATCTAATAAAAAAAAACAAAATAATATCACTGTTATCTTATCCTGCTATATGTACATTTGATTTTTCAAGATAATCTAAATATATATAACTCAAAGGTGACTGACTGATTGACTAACATAGTGATCTATCAACGCACAGCCCAAACCACATCACGGATCGGGCTGAAATTTTGCATGCAGGTAGATGATATGACGTAGGCATCCGCTAAGAAAGGATTTTTCGAAATTCCACCCTTAAGAGGGTGAAATGGGTGGTTGAATTATTTTCCCATAGGCCACGCCGCGGGCGAAGCTGCGGGCAGAAGCTCCTACAACATAAATGCGATTGTTAATCTTGTAATGTAAATTCTAGAGTAACGTTACCAAAGAAGTGTCGTGCGGAGGAGTCGTCTCGACAAATAGTGAAGCTGGCGTGCAGTATACGGGTCAAACGTTTGGGGAAATACCAGCAGGAGTACGAAAAGTTAATTAAAGGTAAGACATTGATCTTTTATCCAGTAGTTTTACTAGGTGGTAGGACTTTTCTGCAAAGTTCGTCTAGGTAGGTACCACCGCTTTGCCAGTTATTCTGCCGCCAAGCAGTAGTGTGCAAGCACTACTGTGTTCCGGTTTGAAGGGCACTGTAGCTAGTGAAATTACTGGGCAAATGAGACTTTCATGATCTGATCGAGTAATCTTATTACCAGATTGTGCTGATGTCTCAGGATGATGTGCGCAGTGCAGTGTCACACGAAACTTTATATTTTGGAGTTCCGAGTGACACTATTCTGTTAGGGGCAGCCGTGTCGCTTAACATCAGGTGAATAACTAGCTCGTCATATCATTCAGTAACATAAAAAAAAAATTAATAAGTGCATTCGGGGCATTATTATAATAATTATTAGTGTAATCAAAAGATTAATTTTGACTGGCTTGATAGCTCAGTTGGTAATAACCCTGCCTTCTGAGCTGTAGGTCGTGGGTTCGATTCCCACCCAGGACAAACATTTTTGTGATTAACATAGGTGTTTGTTCTGTGTCTGGGTGTTATATTCTATTCTATGTATGTATTTACAAACAAAAAGTATACAAGTATTGTATCAGTGATCTGGTCCCCATAGTACAAGCCTTGCTAAGTTTGGGACTAGATGGCGCTGTGTAAAATGTCTACAAATATTTACTTATTTTACATTAAAATCAAGGAAAAATTGCAATCACCAGCAGGAATTAAATTTAAACTTTGCATTAAAAAAATAATCTGGGGTAAATGTAGTTTACACTTTAAAATCCACTCGACGATAATATTAATAACACTGTTCAAAAAAAGGAAGTTAAACTTCATGGCTTAGTTCATTCATATAATACTACTAATAATACTAATAATACTAATTATGCCCCGCGGTTTCACCCGTGGTTTAAACATATCCTATGTGGTATACAGAGTATAAGCTATCTGCATTCCAAGTTTCATTCAAATCCATTCAGTACTTTTTCATTCATCCATACATACAAACTTTCGCGTTTATAATATACGGTACTATAGTACTTACGTAGTAGCTAACTAATTCTTACAAAACATTCAAATCCATTCAGTAGTTTTTTAATATATATTATATAATAAAGTATGTATGGATATACATACTTTATTCATACATATTTCTGTGCATAGAGGTGTGTTAATTTTTACTAATATTATAAACGCGAAAGTTTGTATGTATGCAAAAACTACTGAATATGTTTATCTACTATATAAAAATAAGTCGGGTTTTCCTTCCTGACGCTATAACTCCAGAACGCACGAACCGATTTCCACGGTTTTGCATTCGTTGGAAAGGTCTCGGGCTCCGTGAGGTTTATAGCAAAGAAAATTCAGGAAAAATTCTGGACAAACCAACATTTTAAGCAGATGGCGCCGGTGCGTGATACATTGTTTTTCGTATATTATAAAATGTTTAGTAAATAAACGTCCACCCGAGCGAAGCCGGGACGGGCCGCTAGTTTATTATAAATATGTATATTTAGGTACACACAGGCCACTGTTTCCTGTATGTTGTTAAACCTAAACGCGTATTTTTCCTCCTCTCCACTATAAACTACTTTACCATTGACCATACACGACGCTCGTGTTTAATAAATGTACAGTTTAGAGTAAGGATAGAAAAAGATAAATTATTATCACTTCAAAGTACACACATTTCACAGAATCGGTAGAGAAAGAGAAGATAAACGTCGAGATGGAGAAGCTAAAGGCGATAAACACGCAACTGCAGCAGGAGAAGGAAACACTTGAAACGCAGTTATCGAATGTGAGTATTGTACTACTTTTTCACCGACTTAAAAATTAAGAAGTTTACAGTTATTTAAAAAAAAAACATTTGTCATCGTCATCATTTTTGGTTTAGAAGATTCTTTGATTATTTCTATTTTTTATATGGTTATATATTTTTTATTATATGATGGAAGTCAGTGGAACCCCCTTTTTTAACCCCCGACGTAAAAACGACGGGGTGTTATAAGTTTAACGTCTGTGTGTGTGTCTGATGTGGAATCGTAGCTCCCGAACGGATGAACCTATTTTGATCTGTTTTTTTTTTGTTTGAAAAGTGCATCAGTCGGGAGTGTTCTTAGCTTTGTTTTATGAAATTCGGTCCAAGATGGCCGCCGCCATAAAATGGCGGATAACATAATTTTCCACAACTCCCTGTATATGGGTATCAAATGAAAGGGCTTGTAGTAGAATACTATACACTATTATAAAAATCTTATATAAACTAAACTATAAACAATCTAATATAAACTATAAACAATTATCAAATCCAGGATGATCGCCACCTCAATATTACGAATTACCCTTTTTTATATTTTGTGTGAAGGTTTTAAATTTTTAATTTAATACTTGTAAAGGATCTTGAATATACAGTAAAATCCATTTTTCTATGTATCATTTAGGCGCGTTCAATAGCAGAGGAGGCGAGGAAGGACTCGGGGCACCACGCGGCTGTCGCCCGCGACTACCGCGAGATATGCGCGAGGCTCGACAAGCAGCTGCACAATATGCAGGACTACGTGAAGGACTGCGCAAATTGTAGCGTTAAACTAATGCAGAAGGATAATAAAGAAGGTATGTTATTTTTGAAGTAAATCTTCTTTACGCGTGACTTGGGAAGTAAGCTGGTGAATGCGAGGTGAACGGTCGGTCACGCTTACACGAAGGTCGGATCCTTTATTCTAAGATCATCAGTGTCAGGGCGAGCGAGACACTTTTTATTGACGCTTAAGTACGTACAAGCAGGCTTGTATGCTGAGGGTTACTTGTGAAGCTAGAAAAGGCAATTAGAAGTAAAACTTCATTACACACGCTTTACTTGGGGAGTAAGCTGGTGAATCCGAGGTGAACGGAAATTGGTTCAGGTAAATCTCCATTGTGAACATAACAAAGTAAAAAGTTGTATTATTATGTTATGGTATGTCCGGTAAAATGACAATTTGTAACTGTCAATATGGCGACATTAACATTTAACAACGGCCGATAGATGGAGCTGAACTAAAGAAGTTTTACTTTAGTCGTGTGGTCTAAAGCACACCCGTTTTGTTATTTTATGTTTAGGAATAACACGATGTTCTTGATTCTTCACGATGAGCCGTTGAGAAAAACAAAACTCATTCTAGTATTGTAGTACCATTACATCTTTGAAACTAATAATCTAAAAATATATATCTTATGTTTGTTTTTGTTTGCATAGAGTCGGAACAAAAAGACTCTGACAAAGGGGAAGGTTCGAGCGACGCCGAGGCGCGGCTGAGGCAGCGAGTGCGGGATCTTGAGCTTGAGTTAGCGCAAGTCAAGCTCGCTTTCGTACAGGCGCAGTGCAGTAATCAGGTAAAACAAGTGTAAACATACAGTTCGTTCTTATTTTACTCTCTCATACTCACTTTCAATATTTTATTATCTACCTCTTTTACTCACACACTATTCTTCTCTCTATATCTGTATTTTGCTCACTCCATCTCTTACTCTCTGTCTTTTACTAATTTCCTTTATTATACTCTACCTTTATATTGTACTCATTCTCTCTCTTTTACTCTCTTTCATTCTCCCTCCCACATATATATTGTCATATCTTCTTAATAAAAAAAAGTAGATAAAACAGACAAGTTTGTCTGTACTTGTGGAATCATTGGGTTAAGTATATATATTGACCCACTTACTAACAAACACTATAACAGTAGAATAATGGCTCAATGTTTTCTTTGTTTTATACCTATTTTAAACTCAATAGAGAAACGAAACAATAATTATTCCTCCACTGCTTAATGTTTATTAGTGTGCTTGGAGAGAGTTTACAAATCTAAGTGATAGGAATTAAAGAATTTCTGTCGCGTATCATGAAATTGTCTCTGGATATTGGATAAATAATCTATTTTTGGATCGTAACTGTCGATTGGCTGTAATTATTGTGCCGGCCAATCAAGACAACTGTCAATAGTTTTATCCAGAGATATGTTTATTGAAACGATGCACGTAGAAAAAGATGGAAGTTTACCAATCATTTTGCAAATAATTTCCAGGAGTTAAGTCATCAACTAAATGCGGCGCTAAACGAAGTTCAATTGGCAATAAACCAGAAAAACGATACGCCGTGGCTGGTCCGTACACTTGGTAAGAATTGAAACTTATTTTACCCTATTGTCAAGTTATTAACTGTAATAACGTAAAAGCCTTATTAAATATAATAATCCTAGCATATTAGCCAACTATTTTATTTCTGAGAGCGATTTATTGTTACGCTTAATTAATTAACGTATTCTAAGCAATAATTTCAGAGTCGGTATCGTTATAAGTGTTAGTCTGTTATTCGTACGATAGTAGTGCGCTTTTAAATGTATTATACAAATTAGTGGCATCCAAGCTCGATTCATGTTTTATAAACTGTCAATGTTAAGATCGCTCTCAGAACTAAGATTAACGTTTTTTATCTTGACCGTAATTGATAAATGGGCTTCAGTTGTCCATTTTCGAATTTATATGGTCACCATAATCATTCAATTTATTTGTCAATATGGGTTTTACGCGCATGCCATCTAAACTACCGTAAAATCCGAATTCGAATCCTTTACATCGAAACATTGTGTATGTATCTGATAATGCATTTGCAGTTTGTGTCTTTATCATTTGCATTGCATGCTTTTAAATGGCACTATACGGCTTTATTTAAATTCGTCCTTTTGAATGTTACGTCACCATGCATCAGTAACTGCATACCTTATATTTTGATACTTAACAAAACCACCCAAAAACCACATGAAATTGTTTGGAGTTCGTTCTTAGTATAATGTAGCCTATTATTTAGTATTAACCTAATTAACCTAGATCTAAATGATTCTAGGCTTTCAATCTCCTCTATAAATTATTTTGCTCTTATAAAATCTTAATACGAGTAGATTTCGTTGGTATCTCCAATTTATAATATGGTCTAATCTAGTATCTTTATGAATGACCTGGCCCCTTCATCTACGTCGGATTTACGGCATTGTCGCACCTATTTGTTTTGAATTTGCGCGAATTAAATGTTAATTTATCAATGTCGAAGATCAGCATAGCCTGGTCTGCTAATTTATAGAGAGACTTCAATATTATGTAACCAGTTATAATGACTTTCTGTTTATTCACAGTGACTTTAAAACCAATTTTGTCCATTTTTAAATTTAATTTTTACTCATTATAGGTCATTAACGAGAAGTGCGAGAAATAAGGTGACATTATTATTCAATGTATTGTCTTATTTGTGCGTTGTATCGCTTTTACGTAGTAGTTGGGTGGAATAGTTCGTTTTGGTTTCGCTTTGGTATCATATCATTACCATTACTATAACAATGGAAGAGGACGTGCGTGCGTGCGTATAGTACGTACACAGTACGTACGCACACGCTGAAAATGGTTGTTGGTATTTTTGTTTCATTGGTGTCGATGACGTTGTACAACATCGTAAACATAATTTGTCAGCTGTATTGTAGTCCTTGTCATTTCGAACTGCAAGAAAAGGAGAGCAACATTTTTAGAAAGATTTACGATTTTGTATAACCGAATCGACGTCCAAAGTGCAGTATTTTGGTGAAACTCTATTCTTCGACGTATTTCTGCTAGCGATCAATGTAACAGCATGTCTAAACGCATTCTTCATTGAAGTCTTCAGTTCAATAATAGAATGTTTACTATTAAATAGTATATTTATGACACAAGTGCTAGGTTGATCTTTGCGCTCAAGGCGGTATCAGCCGATAAGGGAGCCGGGAGTGTAATGACCGATGCACACGCGTTTCATACGACGTTTTTTTCACGCGAAGAAAAACAGATATTTTTTTAACGTAAGAAGAACTCTAGATGCAATGAATGAAGAATGCTAGATCTACGGCCAGCGTTCGTCTTACATAACAAATGTCTGTTTTTCTTCGCGATTCACATTTAACTGAATTTTTACAATAAAAAGGTGTCGTAATGTAATAAGGTCTAGATTTCAATATCTGTGTTTTAGGTTTGCTTTTTTATAACGCTTTGCATCTTGCTAGGATACGTGTTATTAACAACTAAGTACTACTTAAACTACAAAGAATGTTACAACAATATATTGTCATTCAATAGGTTCCATCATGGAGGCAGCCCAAAACCGACCATCGTTCCAAACGTACCTTCCGAATCCTAATCAGGAACCTCCATCGACGCCAACACACAGACACGGCTCGTTTTCGAGTACAACCAGCCACGGTAGCCTAGACAGGCGGGTTTCAGACCCCTACAGCCCAGACGTGGTCAGAAGGAAGAAAGACCTTAACGTGAAACGGCATTCCATGCTCGTCGAATCGAATCTTACCAAAGAAGCGAAGGAAATTAACAGAAGAAGCCACGAAGTAACCATAGTAAAGAACTTATCCATGGGTTGACACACAATTCCCTCCAGTATTGAACGGTTCCGTTAAGAAATTCGACGTGAGATTGTTAAGTTTCCGAGTGTGGATGTAGACGCAGTGCGCCTTGTTCGTGCTTTTTATATGTATTTTACATTTCTGCATCATATTAAAGTCAGTTTATTTTTTGGTTTTTGTGGCTTTAACGCCAAATTGGCTTGTATAATTTTCCACACATATTTGATCGAGATCAACTTAGGGTACTTTTTATTCTGGAAAACTAAACTAAACGGGCAAGTTACCTTCGCCTTCAGGTTTTGTCTTCGACGAACCGTCCACTAAGCGCTAGCAAAGTTTTGGCAAAAAAGGCAATCTCCGCGTATCGAGCGTACTTCACCGCCGACTGGAGCAAACTGCGCGCGTAATTTTCCCGTGAATCAGCCGCTCACTAAACGAGTCGGCAAGCGAAACGCCGCAAAATGTATACAATGTCGGTGTTCGGAGAATATAGAAAATATATAGAGCGGCTAACACCGCTCACTGTTTGCCTAATGAGTACACAGCCTCATATAAACTGCACGATGTATTCTTGGTGTAGTTTGCACATAACTGTAACACTAGTCATAATGTATATACTATATATTCCTACACATGAATACTTCACAAATGGAAATGCCTACAA
Source organism: Ennomos fuscantarius (assembly GCA_905220475.3). Classification (NCBI taxonomy): domain Eukaryota; kingdom Metazoa; phylum Arthropoda; class Insecta; order Lepidoptera; family Geometridae; genus Ennomos; species Ennomos fuscantarius. The sequence goes on along the minus strand of HG992026.1, from coordinate 3,844,908 downwards.
TCGATCGAATATATCGCAATTGTAATTTCGGTTCATGACGATGTCCTTAATATATAAGTTGCACATCTTTGGACTAGATATTTTCAGTTCTATTATATCTTTTTTGTGGGTTTTTAGTGTTTATTGAAAAGAAACGAAAGCATAAATTTAACGAAATGTTTATAGAAATTTAATGAATCTCGAGTTAATTTTCTTTGCATAACGCGTGCCATTGTATAAGCGATTCTGACGAAAACTAGAGAATAATGTCCCGTTTCTACCAAAACGTCGGAACGGTACGCAGAGTGAGACAACAATAGAAATATTTGCTCTTTTCAGACCTTTCCTTTAACGACGCGTGTATTATCATTGTTTAAATAATATCGTTAATATAAAGTCTAGATTCAATAATCTATTTGCGTCATTTTCACTTGAATTTACTGAAGTATGAATGTAAAATCAGAAAAGAACGGCGTCCTATTCTAGAGTAGAACAACAAAATATTGGTTACCATTCAGTCCGATATTAAGAAAAAAAGATAAATACTATACACTAATGTAGGACTCGATTCTTTATATTCTCCTGTCCTTTTCGATCTTATTGGTTTTGGAATGTGAATGAAAAAGATAGAGAAGTTGAAAGGCAGTTTATCGGGGCCGAGGAAAGACTAGGAAGCTAAACATTGTGTTTATTTATTGCTGTTATATTTGTATAAGTTTTATGTTTTAACCTAATTATTAAATTTGAACTCAGGTTAAAATAATGAACTCCAAAAGCCGATTGTAAAAATATGATGTTATATTTGAAGAAACTATATTTTCTCGGGACGTTTGGTGTCTAAGCAGAGCTTACGTCACAGGTAATATATATTAATTAACATTTGTGTCGTAAGCGTTTATTAAGCCATTCTGTCATATTTTAAATTCATTGTAGCAAGATTCTTCTCGTTTTAATGTCGCGTAGAATTTATATTGATAATTTAGCTTAATTAGTCCATTCATTTTGAGCTCTATTACAAAATAATATGTAAATACGACGAAAAATTTTATCGCAAAGATGCAACCTTTACACATCGAATATGATAGAAGTGTGAAAACAAATCTTTCTTATGAATTGTTAATGTTACATTTAATTTTTAAGGGGACGTAAATTATATTTAATTTTGGAATATTAATATTAGGCACGTATTTATTGGAATTCTATTTATTGAATAGTGTATAATCCTCTTAAAAGATTAAAGGTTTTGTCATCCCTATATTACTGCAAAGTGTTTTTGTCTCGCTTATGTAAAATATCACGTGAGAAAGCGAGACGAAACATGTTACAGTTATCTCAGGAAGCGTTTAAACTTAACCCCTTATAAAATTTGACAGAAATAGTTATATGTTTTGTCGAGTTTGAAATGGTTAAAGCCAAAACGAGACAAAACACTGAGTACTAGTTATGTGACTATAGTAAAAGGGTAATTATGAGGGACTCAACAAAATCACTCTATATACTCTTTATTGCAATAAATCGCCGCACATGATATTGCAAAATGTATCTTAAAATTTATATTAGTAGGTACATAATTGTATGCACAAGAGCTTATGAATGTGTAAAAGCTAGAGCAGTTTAGAAAGTATATAAATATTGAGACACCAACGCATATTCTAAATAGATGTTTTTTATACAATAATATAATCAACAAAAAGTAAAAAATATATTCACGATCCATCATAAAGTAGAAGCGATTAGAATTGGTAAAAATTTTTGGGTCTGTTATAAAATATACAGCCTAAATGTTTATATAAAAGTCATATTGTCATTGTCGTTTGTGTTGCGTTCACGTCAAAATTGCTAAACCGATTAAGATGAAGTATACACAATACTGAGATCAACACAGGACTTTATCTCGAAAAATTAAAGAGTTTTGAAGTAATTTCCCAAAAAGGAACAGTATTTTTAAAAATAATAAATGCTTCTCTCGCAAAAGTTATAGAAGCAAAGCTCTAATTTATGAGATTAATATAATAAAAAAAACAAACTCGGATTTATGTTCGGATGGATGCGGTTTTGAATCCCGCTGGTAATCGATAAAAAATGTTTATAAATAACATTTGAAAAGGCAAAATGTTCAACTATAAAACATTCCTTTAAAAACGGCTAATTAGCCAACACAACAGTATAGTTTGTAAGAATTTTTGCTGTAAAATATTGCCATACTATTTCGATTATATAATTTAGTTTATGTACTGTAACTGTCTTATGAAAGTATATGATTTAAATTACTCCTAAGTTAGCGTAAGTCAGAATATATAAACACATCAATCTTTGGTAAAACTAGAAAATCTCAGAATAGTGCATTGAATGCTGAACTTGATTGGTCCATTATATATTACCCCGCTAGTTGTGCATCGTAGCTAATTATCTATACATATATAAAAATTACGTGTCACAGTGTTTGTTAACATACTCCTCCGATACGGCTGAACCAATTTTGATGAAATTTTATATTCACACTTGGTACGTGTGAGAATAGTTGTTATCTATTTTTCATCCCCCTAAGCGATAAGGGTGGCCCAACCCAAATTTTTTTTTTATTTATCGGACAGATTTTTTTTATAATGTGGCATTAAAAAATACATTTAACCCTAAATTTCTACCTTCTTCTATCATCTCCAATATTTTATGTATATGGCAAAACAACGTTTGCCGGGTCAGTTAGTTTTCTATAAAAGGATTTATGGAAAGGGGCCACCCATAAATTACGTCACATGTAAAAAGGGGTCGACGATGTGTGGTATGGGTAAAAGGAGTCCCAAATATTATGACATTTTTTATAAATATTAAATTTTATATCTAAATCTGGAGGGGTAAAAAAATCACGAAATTCCTTTGGTTTTGGCTCTACACTTTTGTGTATTTAGCCAGTGTCAAGTAATTGCTAATATCTCAAGTTAATTAATATCATATAATGTGTCAAGTCACAGTCCAAGTCATCAAGTTAAGTCACAGTCCAAGTCATCAAGTTAAGTCATAGTTTAGTCTAGTCAAGTCATACTCCTAGTAAAGTGGTGGCAACTTTACCAGAAGCTTCTATGGAGTTTTGGAAACAACACGAAAAGAAACGTTTCACCATCATTATACCACTTTCCAACACTCATGCCTGTAATCCAGCACTTAACGAATAAAAAGCCACCAATTTTATGCACTAACACTGAAAATAACACAAGTTTTGGAAAGTAATACAATGCGGTGACGCGATCTTTTTCCCGCCAAAACTTCCAGGGCATTAGTTACGTATAGTTACCGCTATAGGCGTTGTGCTGGACTTGAAATGAATATCCGATTATATTCGATAATTTGTAATACATACGAGTACAGGCTACACTCGCAGTGGGAAGTGGAAATTGGGCATTGGGAGCAAGTATTATCTATGTTAGGAGATACCGTGTTTACATTATTATACTGCTCTATTGCTTCCTCACTTTCCTGCAAATCAAAAATCCTAGTTACAAATTACTATCAATAAATTTGATTCTTATTGAAATGTAAACTATTCCAGTGATATTAAAATATATTATTTTACCATAGATCATAAAGCCAAGGTTATATATATCATTTGACAATAATGCTGTTAGGTATGTTAACTTTTTAAGGGTTTAATGTTTACTTTTTTATACGTAACTTAAAAAATATTATGCTCGTGAAATTGAAAAATATGGGAATGATTTTAAATTTCCGCTCGTTGTGTCGAGACTTGAGCGTTATTGTTTGATTTATTTTAGGTAATTCGTTTCTGAGTATTATGCAATATTTTTAACAATATTTGGACAGTCTGTGGTGTGGTGGTTGAGCAGGTCGGCTCATATCCCGGAGACGGCGGGTTCGATTCCTGAGACAGGACAAGTATTTGTGCACAGAAAATAGAGCAAATACTTGTTCTGAGTCTGGGTGTTGTGGGACCATGGTCCTCGTAGTTCCTGGGTCCCGAGACATAGAGAATCCTAGTCAGGGTCCAGGATCTATGTATGTGATCATCGGGCGTTATTATTATTATTATTAATATTATTTATTAATTTAATTTGATTTATAATATAGTATTTAATGTTCCTAAAATATTTATTTAACAAAATTAATATAAATACTGAATGATCTCTGTTATATACAATATGGTTTATGTATATTTAAAATATGTAACATAGCGATAATCGATGGAAAATTTAATTAATTGTACATTTCAAAACTTTTTTATCACTTTGACATAATTATCCGGATTAAAATCGATGAGCTGAATCGCTTTGTATTGCAGATACATTTATTTTCAGTGTTCATATTATAAGCCTTCCGAAATGTACGAATGGCACAGTAAAAAAGTACGTATAGTAAAGCTAGCATCATTGGTATAGCTTTCTCGCTCTCACAGTTTTGTTAAAAGTGAAGTGTGAGTGAGAAAACAACAAAACATTTTGCTAAGAAAGTTTATATTTTCCATTGTTAGTTGAAAAAGAAACGCTTTAGCAAAGTTGTAGTTGATATTATTGTAATGTAGAATATGACGTCTTGTGAGTACCCATGTAACCAGAATGCTTTATAAATATTGCCCGAACTATGTAGTAACTGCAGTTAGAGTGAGTTGTGTATCGCGAATGTTGTTTTAGTCAGTTTATTGTATTGAATTAAACATTTTACATTGATTTCTTGTTTCTTTTTGTAGTTATCCACTAAGGATTCGGTACCGAGAAATAAAAATGTACTTTTGCTTGCATACCCGTTATGAAAACCTATGAAATCCTAGAAAGATGAAGAAGGGGCTGATCCCAGTAACTACGGGAATGAAGCCAAGCCAAGATATTAGGTGCCGTTACGATGCGGATGGAATACAGAATAAAATATAATAGTGCTACATTACTTGTATGTCTCATCTTTGTGGATAAATTTATGGCCGTTAGTGGGAAAATCCAAAAGACTGATGCAAAATTTGATTGTTTACAATCTGTAATTAAAGATTATCTGATCTTATATTACTGAACAACTTAAAATCTATTGAGCAAACAAAAAAGATATGCCACCAAAGTCAGGTCAAATTTTTGTATGGCAGATTTACATTCACGCCATCTAGTGTTGGGTAGCATTTTTGAGTGGCAGTGCTGCTACCTAGTGTGGAGTAGGAATAGTTTTGCTACAAAGGTAGATGTCGCTAAAAACGCGAAGCGCGTTATTTAGATTCGCACGACCAAAGATTATAAAATAATATAGGCACGCACGACTAATGATGCCAAAAAAGAAAATTTATAGTAAACAAGGATACCACAGCAAATTGTCGTTTCATATGAAATGTTAATATAGTAATTATAACACGAAACTTCTAAATCAGTACGTAGGTACTTGAATGAATGTGGACCCATGGGTTATCGCTAGCAGTCTAGGCTGTGCCAGACAAACTAACCATTACCTATTATAACTGGATTTTGTTCGTAACGTGGATTTTATTTGATAATCCTTAGAATTTTAGGATGAAAATTTAATAGAAGCTTTACTAAACTTTTGTTTTGATTAGAACGATAACGCACGCGTGCGTCTGTCTATAGCCATTAGATGTAGAGTAGAGTATAGCTTGAGTGTCCCGTAACTCAGTAGCCGCAGCCAGCGTGTTGTAACCTAATCTGCTCGATAAATAAACAGATATTTTAAGATGAACCGAGCCACTTACGAGTTCACAAGGTTTATTTAGACTTCGGCGCTTGATGTGGTTTGTAAAGAGTTGTAGTTAAGAACACTTTTAGAAGAAGACAATAGATAGATGCTACTAAAATCTCAGTTGATTATTTGATTACGACTGATAGAAGAATTGATTGATTTTTTACAACCTTTTTTTTTAGCCGTTATATAATAATAAAAAATATTAGTTAGAATCAATTACTATGTGCCAGTATGTACTTAATAGCTAATAGGTAGTCATTGTACTTAGTTAATCAAATTTATATGATCACAAGGAAATGTTAAACTTATTCCCTACATAGGTAAGTACTTATAATTTTTTTATTTCTTTTTACCTCCTATAATTAATACCATAACTTAGTTATATAATTAATACCATAATTTAGTTTACTCTTATTTTAATAATTTGAAGATAAATTGGAAGAGACAGATTATCCCAGGGACCCACATAATTTTTATGTGCAGTTCTTTGATATATACCCTATTCTGTTATAACGCTGATTAACTGTTCAAATAAATATATATTTTATTTTTATTAATAATCAGGCACAGTACTTAGAGTACCTAACTAATAATCTATCTATATTGTTATTTGTATAAGGTTTCCTTGTAGGTAGTACCTATAAACTGTTATTCGTACGACAGTTTACGTACCCTTTTAGGTGATCAAATCTATTGTTATGCAAATTAAAAGTATTAATATTGCACGACAGTTAATACCTAGGTGGTATTGAAATTTTTTTAATCTACATACAACTTGCAAAAAAAGATTACGTCCAAGAAATTTATGCAATAAGAAAATTACGGAAAATAATGAAAAGAACGTGACCAACTAAGAAAGCAACAACCAAAGTGCATTGTAGAACAAAACGAAACAGTAGAAATCTATAGCAGCTGGCTAACGACGACCACCTGTTGCTATTCTCTACAATTTTATTATATTTATATGGGCAAAAAGTAACCACCAATTTGCTATTAGACGAGGAAACTATACCCAACTTTTACCTATCTTATCCCTAATGCAATCTTTACTCATAGCATAATTGTAAAATAATTGTAACCCCATAATAAAAAGGAGCTCCTCTAGAGGAGCTTCATTACTAGTAATGAAGTAAAATTGCCACGTAAAGCCCGCCCGGTGACACTGTTAAGATCGGTAAGCACCAAAAGTATAAACTTGTAAAAAAGGCAGGATTATCTTCCTCTACACACGAGTAAACCGGCAGGTGTGATGCCCTGCAGGCTGTGGCAGCCAGCTGGAACGGACGCACGAGGTTACCACCCCCGACTACTCGTGGGAACGGAAGTATACGCGAGGGGGTGGCAAACTTCGTGCCCGAGTGAAATTTTGTTATTAGGTTTTGATTTATTTCGGATCTAGACGCATGAGTTCTAGGTTTTATTGTGCCTACTTGGTATAAATAAACACGACAAATTTTAATGTTACTTAAAGTAAAAAACTCGTGATTATTTTCTTTTCATTCAATTTAATAAACATGATTTTGGTTTTAAATGATTTTTTATTTTATTTATAGTTTGTCAATGGGTTAGACCTAGCAAAAATATTCTAGGTCTGGGGTTCAGACTAGTAGAACAACATAGAAACAGCAGTCAGAAATAAAACGTAATGCCAATATTTGTAAACTAAACTGCGTATTCAAACTGTCAAATCCCTACAAATTTGCATTTCTGTCGGTTGCAATCGAGTTACGTGATCGCCCAGCAGAAAACTATACAATATTGTATTCACCGATTTGGTCCATCAATTTGACTCCCCTCAGAAGCACTTACCTATGACTTATTAAAACGGACGTATCACGCTTAACGACAAGTAGTCTTAGAATAGAAGTGTAGATGGGCCGTTCCAAATTAATTACCAATTATAGCCCGCAGCTCCTGATGATTATTGTAAATGATACCTAATAATGATAATTTCTCAATTTCGTATGCCTTTATTTTGGTCTTTCTATGGTTACGAGCGTTCCGTCTACATATTCATCTAGTCAAAGCATAAAGTATTCTTACTAAACGTTCACACCCTCTGCATTACCGACCAATTGCCCGTAAAAACTACAGTTCATTGAGCAAGCGAGAATTGTAAAAGTTATTTTATGATGATTTTAACTATATCTGTACAGTACTGAAGTAAAGAAAGATTTAAGGGAATATTAAACTCGCACAGAAAATTATCAAATTATGCTTTGATAATTTTCTGTGTGCGAATAGACCCTTTTAACTTTATAATATGAGTTCAAGACGCGATGCTTAAAAAGTTTTCATTCGATGTTTAAGAACGTTTTTTTATGTTTCATTATTCATTTAAGATATATTCAGAAAGAAAGAGAGAGAGAGAGATAGAAAAATAACGATGGGCCTAGTATCAGAATTTCTGATACTAGGCCCATGGTGAGAATACTCAAGTAAAATTACAGGACTTTACTTAAAAACGCTCTTCTTCTTCTAAATATATATAACTCAAAGGTGACTGACTAATTGACTGACTGACATAGTGATCTATCAACGCACAGCCCAAACCACTGGAGGGATCGGGCTGAAATTTGGCATGCAGGTAGATGTTACGACTTAGGCATCCGCTAAGAAAGGATTTATCGAAATTCCACCATTAAGAGGGTGAAATGGGTGGTTGAATTATTTTCCCATAGGCCACGCCGCGGGCGAAGCTGCGGGCAGAAGCTCGTATTTCATAAATACCGTGAAATGTCACGAGATGGCATTTTAAGCATTGATTAAATTTCAGTATTTTAAGTAAGGCCCGTATTATATCTGCAATGTTTATTGATTATTTTCAGTTACATAAATATAGCTGTCGTAATTCGTTGATATATTTTGTAACTCTTGAACAATAGATCTTAAATCACAGCAACCGGAGCAATGGGCATTAATAATGTTCGTATTTTATGATCACGTAATAGCAATCTACATTTTGTTTTTATTTATGCGTCGTGATAACTCGAGAAAGAACTTTCAATAAAATTGCGTCGGTTGGTTATATTGGTCCCCTACTTCGTGTTCTCAAACACTAAGTTAATTTTTTTTACAAACATAATTATTACTCATATACGTAGATGATTGGTTACATCTTGGAGTAATACTCACCGACTGACTGACTAATTGACTCGACAGCTCAGTTGGTAGTAACCCTGCCTTCTGTAGGTTGTGGATTCGATTCCCACCCAGGGCAAACATTTGTGTGATGAACATAGAAGTTAATAATAATAATAATAATAATATGTGTGGACATCTCACACAACGCCATCTAGCCCCAAACTAAGCAAAGCTTGTGCTATGGGAACCAGATAACTGATACAATACTTAGATACTTTTTTGTTTGTAAATACATACATAGAATACAATACAATATGACACCCAGACACAGAACAAACACCTATGTTCATCACACAAATGTTTGTCCTGAGTGGGAATCGAACCCACGACCCACAGTTCAGAAGGCAGGGCTACTACCAACTGAGCTATCGGGCCAGTCGAAGTTAGTTCTGTGTTTGGGTGTTATATTGTATTCTATGTATATATGTACAAATAACAAGCATCTAAGTATTGTTCAGTTATCTGGTTCCCAAAGTACAAGCTTTGCTTAGTTTGGCGCTAGATGGCGCTATGTGAAATGTCCACAAATATTTATTTGATAGCTTGAGCAAAATAATATTAGGTCTTTACCTATGAAATTGCCGTTTTGTTTGAAAAAAGTTAAAGTATTTTTTTTTTCGAACTTATTTATTTCTTTTATTCAAAGTAATCACCCCTGCAATCAATGCATATTTGCCAACGCTGTGGCAGTTTATGGATGCCCTTCTTGAAAAAATCAGCAGGACGGGAGACAACAAACTCTTCAAAGGCGTTTTGTACTGCCTCTCGGGAATTGAATTTTTTTCCCGCTAAAAAGTTGTCCAAATTTTGGAAAAAGTAATAGTCGGTAGGCGTAAGATCTGGTGAGTATGGCGGATGAGGGAGAGCTTCCAAACCCAACTCATGCAGCTTAGAGACGGTCTGTTGTGCAGTATGGGGTCGCGCGTTGTCGTGAAGTAGCAGTGGAGACGACCGATTGACCAAAGCTGGTTGCAGACGTGCGAGTTTCGCCATCATTGTGGTCAGTTGTTCAATGTACACATCTGCAGTAATGCTCTCGCCGTTTTGTAAAAAGCTATGATGAATCACACCAGCACTAGACCACCAAACTGTGACCATCACCTTTCTAGGGGTCATTTTTCGTTTTGCACATTGCTTTGGTACCGAACCAGGATCTAACCAACTTGCTGAGCGCTTTCGATTGTCAAAAAGAATCCATTTTTCGTCGCACGTAACAATTCGGTTCAAAATTCCTTCATTTCTGTGCCTGTTAAGCAGCGCAAGGCAAGTCTCGACGCGTACGTTGCGCTGGCGATCGTTAAGTTCGTGGGGTACCCATCTATCAAGCTTTTTTATCTTGCCAATCTGTCGCAAATGGACCAATATTGTTTTGATGCTAACATCAAAAGCTGCTGCCAGCTCAGCTGTAGATTGAAATTCATCAGCTTCCACAATCGCCTTTAATTCATCATTGTTGACCAAAGTTTCCGGACGACCACGAGGTTCATTTTTCAAGTCAAAATTCCCAGAACGGAACCGAACAAACCAATAACGGGTTGTACGTTCGTTTGTACAGTTCTCTCCGTAAACGTCCTTGATGTTACGTGTCGTTTGTGCCGCGTTGGTGCCACGACGGAACTCATATGCCATAATTACACGAAATTTCAAAGTATCCATTATGAGGAAAAATGTTGAAATGTAATGAAAATACAACGCTAATCAATAAACAAAAGACTTATATTGTAAATAGAATGTCATATTTTTAAAACAAAATTAATTTGAATTTAGTATTCATAGCCAATCAAAACTTTTTTTGTTTGAAAAAGTCTGTACTGCAATACGGCAATTTCATAGGTAAAGACCTATTATTATCAAGGCGAAAGTTTGTATGTGTGTATATGTGTATATTTGTTACTCCTTCACGCTCTAACGGCTGAATAGATTTGGATGAAATTCGGTACCAAGATAGCTTATACTCTGGATTAACATATAGGCTACATTTTATTCTGAAAAAGTGTAATTTTCCCGTGGGATGACCAAATAATTAAAATACTTTTTATCCGCGGGTGAAACCGCGGGGCGCAACTAGTAAATAATAAAATGAACAAACTACAATTATTTTTTCTTATAAAGCTTTAATTTCCTACCTAGGGATGCTAGATATATATCGATATTTAAAAACAATCGAAATAATCTATCGATATATCGATTCGAACCGATATTATCGTACCATACCATAATCCCATCCAGTGTGAAACTAATAAGAAATAAAATAATCGGACCCGGGAATCGAACCCACAACCCACAGTTTAGAAGGCAGAGTTACTACCAACTGAGCTCTGGCCAGTCAAAATTAGCTTACTATAATGAAAACCGCTACTATAGTAACTCTTTCACTATTATCTAATAGAGAGCGGTCTTATTTGTTGTAAATGTTCATAACTAATTATATAACGTAAATATAGAATGGGTTATTATGATGTAGTTATATTTCTATGTCGGCGTCTGTAGGTACTGACACAAAAAGTTAAGCCCTTTCACGAATTATTTATTGTTAGATGATAATCGAAATCTGTACATAAAATTCTATACAGTCCTGACTGACTGACTTATATATCAACGCATAGCCTAAACCACTGGTCCTATAGACTTGAAATTTGGAGGGTGTGTTCTTTGCAAAGTGTAGGTATCCACTACGAAAGAGTTTTTCGAAATTCCACCCATAAGACGGTGGAATGGGTGGTTGAATTAAATATGAAAAAATTTCTTCTTCGTTTTCTATAGGACACGCGAGCGATGCCGCGGGCAGAAGCTAGTGTCGTATAACTCCCGTCACGTAATAATACTGGTTGTTGACCCACGCACGGTCGGTTTTATTTAATTCCAGTTGTTTTAGAGTATTAAGTAGCTAGTAAAGTCAGTGGCGCAGTTTTGGCGGGAAAACGACAAAGATCGCGTCACTGCATTGTATTATTTTCCAAAACTTGTGTTATTTTCAGTGTTAGTGCATACAATTGGTGGCATTTTATTCGTTAAGTGCTGAATTACAGGCATGAGTGTGGGAAGTGGTATGATGATGGTGAAACGTTTCTTTTCGTGTTGTTTCCAAAACTACATCGAAGCTTCTGGTAAAGTTGCCACCACTTTATTAGGAGTATGACTTGACTATACTGGACTATGACTTGACTTGACACATATATATACACGGTGGCATTTCATTCACACTTTTCCTTAAATGTATGTACTCAGACCATGTTATAGAATACTCGTATCGAATAAAAATATCGAATAAAAATGTTTTACATTTTATTGCCTCTTAAAACAACTGCTTGACAGCTAAAATGTCAATTTAACGGTACACACAGGGCAGGTACCAGGTGAGTACTTTGTAAAAGTTTAATAGGTAATAAAACACCTGCTTTGTTCAATGTCACAAGGCTTTTCTTTAGAATTTAAATTTGATAATACCTAGATTTAAGTTTTATTTCACAAGTACTTTTTTATTTAGTTATACGGGAGCATTCTATAGCATGGACTGAATACATACATTAAAAGTGAAGGTGCTTCGCTCTGGCCTAAGGTGCTTCTGGTAGGGCTCCCGTTCAAATGAAAGAATTTGATAATTTGCAGTTCTGTATTGTTTGGTTCAATGCCAATGCCACACTAAATAATCATTAAAACAGTAAAAGGGTAGTTAAGCATCTGCAACCAAACGCTTGCGTGAGCTAACTTGCATGCTGGCGCCATCTAACACAGAATGGTTGGACTAGCATGCCTTACATCAACTTTTCACTGAACATACCACCCACCAAGGACATCGGCACATGTCCTTAACAAGTACCGCCCACCGTGAAGCAAGGGCGTCTAAAAAAAATAACAAACTAACAAAACTTTGACTTACAGCTACTTATCTAACTAGTAGGTAAGTATTTAACTGGCTATGGGCAACATACATAGCTTTGATGTGGGGCGCTTAATCAAAGAGCCGTTGCATTTGAGAGTTACGACACGTGTGATTTGGTCGTTCCCAGGATGTTTTGTGACTACTCTGCCTAACACCCACCTAGCAGGTGGTAATCCGTCTTCTTTAACTAAGACCACATCTCCACAGTTCGGCTCAGGCAAGTGCTTTGTCCACTTGTGGCGTTGTAACAAGTGAATTAGATACTCATTGGACCAGCGTCGCCAAAAGCCTTGCACCATACGTTGCGTTACCTGCCATCGCTTAAGACTTGATAGATTTGAGTCTTCATAATTTCGCTCAGGCACCGTAATGAGAGGTTCACCAATTAAGAAATGACCTGGAGTCAAGGGTTCTGGATCAGCAGGATTATCAGACATCAACGACAACGGTCTCGAATTAAGGCACGCTTCGATTTGAATAAGCACCGTTGCTATTTCCTCGTAAGTGAGTGTTGATTCTCCAATTACTCGGCGTAAATGACCTTTGGTTGATTTTACTCCTGCCTCCCAAAGACCACCGAAATTCGGCGCATGAGGTGGAATAAAATGCCATGTAGTTCCATTGTTGCCTACCCATTCCCTAATATCCACCGCCACAGAAGACTGCTCCAGTGAGACCAAATGACGAAGTTCTTTGGCTGCTCCAACAAAATTTGTGCCGTTGTCACTCCACATGTCCGTCACGCGGCCTCTACGCGCAACAAATCTTTTAAAACCGGCTATGAAACCCTGAGCAGACAAGTCACTGATTGCTTCCAGATGAATTGCCTTGGACACCATACAAACAAAGACACAAATGTAACCTTTGTAAGAATGTTGTCCCCGACCCTTAGATGTCCTAATACTTATTGGACCAGCAAAATCCACGCCACGGTGTCGGAATGGTCTCGTTGGTGTTACTCTACAAGGTGGCAACTGACCCATTATCTGGGTTTGGGAAGACACCGAATATCTTCTGCATTTGACACAATTGCGTACATATGCCTTAACAACCGACTTGGCTCTTATTATCCAATATCCAGTTCGCAAATGACTCAACAATAACATTGGACCACCGTGTAGTGTTTTTACGTGAGCTTCACCAATAACCAAATTGGTGAAGTGATTGTTGTGCGGTAAGATGATTGGGCGTTTAGTGCTCATTTTTACAGCAGCCTTATCAAGACGACCACTGACACGTAGAATCCCATCCTCATCTATTATTGGACATAGTGACTTCAAGTTGCTTCTTGCCTTAACATGTCCATTTCTCGCTATATCTTCAATTTCTTCTTTAAATTCTTGTTGTTGGATATGTTTTACGCAAATTTTCATTGCTTCTTCTATCTCTTCATTCTGCAAGCAAACTTCATATCTTTTCCTATTATCATTCTGTTTCTTCCACTTCAAAACTCTTCTGCAATATGCTATAACTCTCACTAATTTCTTCAGCGTCGAAAATCTTGTCCAAATGGGATCGTCTTCGGTAGTCTCAGTAACAATATGAGATTTGACTGACCGCAACTCCATGCTGGTTGCAATCGACTTCGGTCTTTTATAGTCTATTGTCTCATCCTTCAACCACGACGGTCCTTGAGCCCACAATGCATTGGTTGCTAATTCTTGAGGAGTTATTCCTCTCGATGCTATGTCGGCTGGATTCTGTGACGACTGCACATGAGACCAGTGAGTGTTTTCGAATTGACACAGGATTTTGAATTTTGAATTTTTGAATGATGATTTTTGACGTGACAACACATGGTGCTGCCCATCCTAGGGGGTCAAACAGGCGGGATATATCCGAAATAACCTTTCTCTTAGTGATAGGTGATTGTTGAGTTGGCAGATTGACTGAATATTTAAATTCATCTCGTGTGCGATCCCACGAAATTCCCAGAATTTTCATTATATCATCCGATTTTATATCATTTTCTTCCTCCAACTTCCTATGTCCCTTTCCTTCCTCTGAAATTTCCTTATTTAACCTTTTGCAGCTACTTACCCATTTTTGCAGCTGGAATCCTCCTTTGGAAAGTATATTAGACATTTCTTTATGTATCCTTATTCCTTCTTGTACTGTCTGACAACCAGTCATCAGATCATCTACATAAAAATCCTTTTTTATTTTTTCAGATACGTCGGGACTCCAGGCTCCTTCATCTACTGCTGTCTGCTGTAAGGTCTTCACTGCAAGGTAAGGCGCTGATGCTGTACCAAAAGTCACTCTTAGTAACTTATATTCTTCCATTTCAGATTCGGGATTGTCACGCCACACTACTCTCTGAAAATCTACGTGTTCAGAAGAGACCTTCACCTGCCTGGACATCTTTACGATGTCAGCACAGAGACTTATAGGGTGAGTTCTCCACCTCATAATGATGTGACGTAACGGCAACTGCAATGTAGGACCCACCAAGAGATCGTCGTTAAGAGACCTTCCATTCAACCCCTTCATCGAAGCGTCGAAGACTATCCTGACTTTGGTGGTGGATTTATCTTCTCGAACGACTGCGTGATGAGGTAAGTACACAGCTGTTTTCTTTTTGATCTCATCAGGTAGTACGCGTTCAACATGACCGAGATCGATGTATTCGTGGAATACATCTGTGTATCGTTTTGCCATTTCGGAATTATTTTTAAATTTATTTTCCAGATGCAGAAATCTTTTTGTGGCCAGATCTCTGGTGCTTCCATATTGGCACTGAGGATTATCATTTTGGAATGGAAGATTTACGATGTAACGACCATCCTCATCCCTACGTGTCGTTTCAGTGAAAATCCTTTCACACTGCAACTCCTCTTCAGACAAAATCTTATTTTGAGTTCCAGGAACAACTGTTTCGATTTCCCAGAACTGTTTTAGCAGTGCATTTTCTTCAACCTGGTCCGCATGGCTAACAATATGGTGACAACTAATAGTGTCACTGATTGACGAAACCTTTCCAGATAGGATCCAACCTAGTGCTGTATTTTGGGCTACCGGTAAGCCCGGTGGACCTTGAATCAACCCTTCTCTGAGTACTTGGCTGTATGCTTCCGCACCGAGTAACATGTCTATCTTATTTGGAATGTGGAAAGCTGGATCGGCTAAATTAATAGCTTCTAGCTCGGCCCAATTGCTCGGTACAACTTGTACCGACGGCAATAAAGACGTAATATTACTAAGAACATACGCATTGATTTGGAGACTGAACTGCGGGTCTAGGTGCGAGTGAATAGTCACGTTGACTGTATGCTGGGAGGCTAATGAGCCTTTCTCACCACCTATTCCTGAAATGGTTGATTTGATTGGCGTCCTTTTAAGTCCTAGAAGTTGTACTGCTGATTCCGTTATAAACGACGCCTGTGATCCTTGATCCATAAGCACCCTCAGCAGTTGTGATGACCCCATTCTTGTCTGTGCTTTGACAAGAGCTGTGGCCAGCAAAACATGTGTCGACGACACTGACTCTCTAGAAAAATGTGAAACTACGTTCGATATAGGTTCAACCTCTGATGACGCTGCCTGATTCTCAGGTGTTGCTGAATGGACATTGACAGTGGCGTTACCACTGGCGGTTGAGCTCGACATAACCTTAGGGTGCAGCAACGAATTCGTTTGCATATACGACATGTCGTATTAAGTCGGCAAAACTTAACCGAGTGATTAACCCCGAGACAATTAAAACATAAACCGTTGCGTTGAACGAAACCTTGACGCACTTCGTAACTCTCCCTTGCAAATGACTTACAGTTAGCTATTTTATGTTGTTCTTTGCAGAAAGCACAAGGGTTGCTAACTTTACTAGCATTAGGTTCCGAACTGACAACATGATGAACCCTTGGTTTATTAGTAACACTAACATTTGCTTTAGGTTTGGCCGTTGATACATCTAGAAATTCCAGTGCCCTAAACCTGGCTTCCAGAAAATCCCTGAACTGCGTGAACTTGGGTAATTCATTTAAAGAGCTAATCTGTGTTTCCCATAGTTTGCGTGATTCGGGATCTAATTTAGCGCTGACTATATAAATTACCAGAATATCCCAAGAACTCACGTCAATTCCAAGATTTTTCAAGCCGTTTAAACATTCAATTGTAGTATCTAATAAGCTCTTTATGGCACTGGAGCTTTCTGACACCGTCGTTTGAGCCATGAAACGTTGCAATAAGCAATTGGATAAAAATCTCTTATTATCATACCTTCCCTTCAAAAGGGACCAGCATTCTTGATAATTAGACGCGGTGACTGGAATGTGTCTAAGAAGTTGATCGGCCTCACCTGTTAATAAACCTTTCAAATAATGCATGCGTTGTACATCATCAAGACTATCATTTTTATGAATGAGAGATACAAACAAATCTTTGAAAGTCGGCCATTCTGCATAATGACCAGAAAATTTTGGAATGGTAATTTTCGGCAGTTTGAGATTGTCACTTTGAACAGACTTGGCACTTGCAACAGATTTCACGCTACTAACATCTTTTTTCCCTAACAGTTCTTTCAACTCGCTCTTATACGTAATGTACAACTCCTCGGTGGATTCGTACATTCCGTTGATAAAATAATCAGATGTTTCATCTTTTGATTTTTCTATTATTTCATTATGTGTTACCAAGAAACCATTCCAAGTTTGTTCAAGTGATTCTAATCTTGTGGCCACATATGCATGAGTGATTCTAAGACTGGGTGATTTCTTAAAGTTAACTTGGGCCCTTTGAATCACAGATTTCTTATTATTTTGTAGTTTAAACAAAGCTTCCATCTTAATATTTGATGACAAACAAGTTAAAAGTTTTATAATCTATAGATTCTAAGTTTAGTATTACTTAAATTGTCTCTTGATTTTATTTCTTGAGCGGACTGTATTCTTTGTTACAAGTTAAAGTACTTACGGATTATTATCCGAACACTTCACTCACTGGTTTTCAAATTAATTAATTCCCAACTCGCAGCGCCCTCTGGCGCCGTTCACCGGTACTACGCTTCCAACTGTGGCAGCCGCCTGTCACACTAAGTAATAGTATTCTGTGGTCACACTTCCAACAGCGGCCTTTGTGGTGACACCTGTCACGGTTGTCACCCAAAGCTGTCACACTTGACAACTCGTCGGTTGCTACTCACGTACCGGAGTGATGACGCTTCAACGATGACGACACGTCTGTCGCTGGTTTCCACGTCTTGGGATCCTCGGGACTCACCCTGCACGGATTCTTGATATCCGGCCTCTGTAGGACCATGAAGGTGCTTCGCTCTGGCCTAAGGTGCTTCTGGTAGGGCTCCCGTTCAAATGAAAGAATTTGATAATTTGCAGTTCTGTATTGTTTGGTTCAATGCCAATGCCACACTAAATAATCATTAAAACAGTAAAAGGGTAGTTAAGCATCTGCAACCAAACGCTTGCGTGAGCTAACTTGCATGCTGGCGCCATCTAACACAGAATGGTTGGACTAGCATGCCTTACATCAACTTTTGACTGAACAAAAAGAAAAGAACGAATTAAATTCCACCTTGTATATATAATATTAACTAACTTGAGAAATTTCGATTTTTGCCGTTTAATTAACCAGTAATTCAATATCCCAGTCATTTAAATGATTAACTAATCATGTTAACTTACATTATTTGTCAATGAAATTTCATAATTACTTTCTACTAAGATATTGTAATTTTCACAATTATTCAACACAATGTTAACACAAATATTTATTTATCATGTATTATTTACTAATTGCGTCCTGCGGTTTCACCCGCAGATAAAAAGTATTTTAATTATTTGCTAATCCCACGGGAACATTTCATTTTTCCGGGATAAAATGTAGCCTATATGTTAATCCAGTGTATAAACTATCTTGGTACTGAATTTCATCCAAATCCGTTCGGCGGTTTGAGCGTGAAGGAGTAACAAACATACACACACAAACTTTCGGCTTTATGATATTAGTGTGATGTGATGTGATGTGACGTGATTATTTTAGTATTTGTTTATCGAAAGCCCTTTATGGAAGTGCGAGAATTTGTAATATTTTCATTGAAACGTGTCATTGCAAATACTACTTTGACGATTCGATTTTAAGGTTGTATCGGTCAGATTGGGAATTGCGATTTTATATTCGATAAAAAGTTATAAATTTCACGATTAGAAATCCTACACAAATTACTTAAGCTCTATTATTTATTAGTATTTACTATTTTATTTATTTATAATTTATAGTATTATAAGAACCTTTTTTTACTTTTAATGTTGACGCTTTTCTTTTTTTTTTACTTCAAACTTGTCTAGCATTTGATCACGCTCTCACCTGATGGGAAGTGACGATGCGATCGAAGGTGTAGCATGCTAGCCAAGTAAATGACGTTATTGGTTAACAAAATTAAACGCTGTACTTGCATCCGTTTGAATTGAATAACTTGAAATACACTTTATTAGGTATCGGCACCGGTATTCCAAAACAATCATAACAGGTTCTTACATAAAGTAAAAATTTCGATAGCTGTTTCATTCAATTTCAAATAGGCAACAAGCAACATTGCAAATTTTACATGACGTGTTCATGTAATGCCGTATTGTGTAAAAACTTAATTCTATCACACCGTGCATACAAATTTCACCGTCACGTCATTGTCGGTGCATTGTTTTCGCACGGCGAGTGAAACTGTCATTTGTGTACACTTTCTCACGTGCTTCATTTAACACCTGTTAATTTAATAAGTGGTTTAACTTAACGCTCTGTCAAATGTCAGTGTTGACGTAGAAGGGAACGATTCTCAGAAAAAAGATTAGTGGGCGTTTTGGAGGGAAAACGAAAAAGATCACGTAACCGCATTATATTATTTTCCAAAACTTGTGTTATTTTCAGTGTTAGTGCATACAATTGGTGGCATTTTATTCGTTAAGTGCTGGATTACAGGCATGAGTGTAGGAAAGTGGTATAATGCTGGTGAAACGTTTTTTTTCGTGTTGTTTCTAAAACTCCATAGAAGCTTCTGGTAAAGTTGCCACCACTTTACTAGGAGTATGACTTGACTAGACTAGACTATGACTTGACTCTGACTTGACTTGATGACTTCAACTGTGACCTGACACATTATTTAAGTGAAATATCATTAACTTGATTAATTATCAATTACTTGACACTGGCTAAATACACAAAAGTGTGGAGCCAAAACACAAAAAAAAAGAAAAAAAAGATTAGTGCAAGATAACGCATGACTTTATAATAGGCTATTTTACTGCCATTAAAAATGTACAAGTAAGTATATCACACTAATATTATAAAGGCGAAAGTTTGTATGTGTGTATGTTTGTTAATCCTTCACGCTCAAACGGCTGAATGGATTTAGATGAAATTCGGTACCAAGATAGCTTATACACTGGATTAACATATAGGCTACATTTTATCCCGGAAAAGTGAAATATTCCCGTGGGATGAGCTAATAATTAAAATACTTTCTACCCGCGGGTGAAACCGTGGAGCGCAACTAGTTATTTTCATAAAGTAGCTTAGAAATGAATGTAATCATTGAAAAATAAGTAAAACTGGTCATAAGTAAATCACCGAATAGTACGCTTTTAAAGTTTTATCGCCTGTCCCTTTCTCGCAAAACAGAGATCATGTGGAGCTTCCTCACAGCTACTATGAAGGAATTGTCGCGAAACTTTGATTGCAATGCAACAGAAGAAATTTCTACACTAACTATGCACATAAACTGTGTATTCAAACTGTCACATCCATACAAATTTATGTTTCTATTTGTTGCAATCGAGTTACGTGATTGTCCAGCAGGTGACAGACCAGCAAATCACGTAATTTTTACGTAAAAATGTATATACAAAAATTAACAAGTACTAGCTATAATGCTAATTATTTCTAATTATGCTCACACAACATTATAATTTTGTATTTCTCAATAGAGATTCACCATGAAACACTTTTATGACAGAATCGGCCTCCGGGTGTTTAGCTTAGTGTAGAAAAGGTTCGCGACGAAGCAGGCAGGTGTCAAAATTAAAAAGTAAAGTGTTTGTAAAGTGTTGCGTTTTCACAAAACTACGTGATGTTTTTAATTACCTATTTTCACTTTATTGAGTAACTACCACAGATGAAACATGCGTTTGGATTTTTTTTAACATCACTTACGGAAAGTATAAAAATAAATCTAGTTAAAAATAACTTTCTTGGAAAAGACTTCAACGCACGCAGTAATATGATTAAATCGTCGATGATGTATTTTACATAACATTGGTTATGAATACAAAAAGTCTATATATAGCTTAAAACAGCAGCCATTCCTATGTATTAGCATATTTCATTTCTACTGTTGCAATATCAGCTTTCTACCAGCTACAGAGAAAGGATAAGAGATGGTAAAATAGAGAAAATAATATGGTACGCAGTAACATTTGTATAGTCTGTCCCGTAGCCTGCATATTATGCTAAAATGGCTGAACCAAGTTCAAGTCCCTATGACCGTGGTTTAGGCTGTGTGTTGATATATAAGTCAGTCAGTCAGGATTTTGAATTTTATATGTATAGATAATATTAATTCAATCCGATATTCTTATCATTCAGTGTAAGAAACGAATTAGTAGCAAAGGAATTAAACAAGTTACCTGCGTTTCAGTTTCCTGGAAAATATAATCTGGGAGTTTACAAGGCAAGGCTGAATGACAGCGACTTCACTTACCCATCAAGTGGGACAGTGGACAAATGCAAGCCTATCAAAGGGAAAAAACCATCTAGGTAGTTTTACAAATGTCCATAGGATACAATGACCTATTACTATTATTATTATTTGGGAGGTATGCTTAGTTGCTATTTACCATTGATGGTACAAGCTGGTACTAGTACAATTTTCACCATTAGCTTGCCTTCTTAAATCATATGAAAGCCCTCCTCCGCACAGTGACGCTATATAAGTTGGTAGAGACCAAACAGCATTAACCCGTTCAAAAAAACCCTCCTGTATTGGATTTGTTAAAGGAAAGTAGAATAAAGTAATATGTTAAAAAGGGAGTCTATGGTGCAAGTATTAAAAAAACGTGGAAATAAACCTCGTTAGTAATTATATCAATCTTATGTTATTATTAGTTCCGGAAACAAGCTCAAAACATCAATCTATTAACATATCTTAAGTGAGACATACCGGAGATCAAGGAGACCGAAGAGAATTGAGTCGTTTTGATCTTTGCCTTACTTATTAGCGGGAATAACACAGACAGAATAATATTTGTTTGTTTATTTCTGTCTCGAGTGGAAACTGAACGGTCGTATATTTTGTTTGAATGAAATTGAGAATGGTCTTTGAGTTTCTATGAAAGTGAGCGAATTTGATTCTCAAGTAACGTTACTTTTTGTTGTTTGTAAGGTTACTGTGGTGCGGTGCCTATAATAGTGATAGTGTAATTATATCGATTTGATTTTGAAATTTATTTATTGACATAATAATACACTTTGATAAGTTTATTCTAATGTTTAATTGATAGAGTATTGTTCAGCACAACACAGGGAATCTTACTGTGCTGAACAACACATTAATATTTAGTATGCCTAGACAAAAACTACACAAGTAAATTAACCACATTATTAAATTATTATTTTTTATGTTAAAGGTAGCAAACAAGCATACGGCCCACCTGATGGGAAGTGGTAACCGTAGCCTATGGACTTCTGTAACACCGGAGGAGGCGTCACCAATGCATTGCTTACCCTGTAAAATGAAATTAAATTTCATTAAATTGAAAATTGTTTTAAAGTTCTTTCTTTATATCCTTATCTATGCGAAGTAAAGTACCTAACACCAAACGAGATAAACGCCTCAAGTTCTATATATATATATGTATATATATGTAATATATACAAACAATGGTGTCGATTCTGTGTCGCATACTCTAAAGCTAAACGAAATTAACCTATTTCCGTCTTTATCTTTTCCCCTCTATCAGAAGAGTACCGCCATACTTTAAGTTTAGTTTTAGAGAATGCGACACAGAATCGACACCAATTTAGCATTATATAATTTTGTTTGTCGAACTAACTTATTTCTGACTATTTTGATAAATTTATTTCTTTATTTTATTCCTCTCGTTTTCATTTTATCGTAATTTATTTTAATTCAATTCAAGTTGTATGTAAATAAAAAATTGGTGTAGTTCGAGTACTAATTAAAAAATAAATAAATCATCGGGTTCATATTAACACGCCAATAAATAAAAGGACTGAAGTTAAAAACAATAGTGATCGCAAAAGTATCAGATAATAATTTATAATAGTACTACCGATGTACCATAATCGCTTGCATAATGTGCGAAGATTTGTTTCAATAGCGTCGAATTGATCGCAACCACTCTACAGAAGTATAACGAACTATAAGTTGATCTATACCCGTAGGGGCTTTCACAAAGTCAGGTGATGTGTCAGGACTTGATCTAGGAATCGGAGGAAAGAGAGCCCTATTAAAATTTACTTCTTAATGGTGATTAGTAGTTAGTTTAGCTATTGGTGTCGATTCTGTGTCGCATTCTCTAAAACCAAAGTAAACTTAAAGTATAGCGGTACTCTTCTGATAAAGGGGAAATGAAAAAGACGGAAATATGTTAATTTCGTTTAGCTTTCGAGTATGCGACACAGAATTGACACCATTATGTTGTTAAAACCAAAAAAAAATTGACCTATTAGATTTCCCTGCTTTATAACGTTTCATAGCAGAGCTGAGTCTCGCAATTTCACCTGCAAATATAAAGTAGCCTATGTACGAATCCACTATATAAGCTATCTATATTCCAAATTTCATCCAAATCCGTATAGTCGCTTGAGCGTGAAAGAGATCATACATACAAAATTTCGCGTTCGTAATATTAATAGTAGGTAATCTTAGAGGAATTCTATGAGTAGGATGATCTCGGCGTGGAGTGAACTCGACGTGAAAGCGCTCGACATTCTGAGATGTCGCATCAAGTGAACCTATCACATTTGTGTGATGAGCAATGTTTGTTCTGTGTCTGGGTGTTTATATTGTATTCTATGTATGTATTTACAAACAAAAAGTATATAAGTATTGTATCCGTTGTCTGGTTCCCATAGTACAAGCTTTGCTTAGTTTGGCGCTAGATGGCGCTGTGTGAAAAGTCCACACATATTTTATATTTATCTTGGATAAAGAATTTGCTTCCGTTATACTTTGATACAATCTTCTTTTTGTATGGCCATGTGCTCAATTTTCTTCGTGCTGCTTATTAGGTCACACAAAGGCCTCCAAAATGGCCCCTTAAACTAATACCTAGATCTGTCCCATCTTAATCGATTTTAGAACACGCTATGGCAAATGCGGATACCATAAACTGTTACCCTTAATCATCGAGGCAATCCAGCTCTCTGCATAACTTCGCGTACCATTTGGATATGTCTATCCCATTTTAGCAGTACTAATATCAGTATGTTAGATAGAGTTAAAAGATTGGTCAGTTGCATATTGCATTTGGCTCTTATCAGCTATGCATTCCACATTATCTGCGCCGTTGGCAACTGCACTTATGCTTTTACATACGAAGTACGCTTCACATTGGCATTTTAGTAAGTACTGACTTGACTTGAAATGTAATTTTCTCAAAACCTATATCAACTACAGGATTTTAAAAACCAAGGCAATATTGATAATTTCTTCTTTCACAAGATAAATGCAATCATCATAAAAAATATTAGAAATATCCATGAAAGCAACTACTACCATTACTAGTATAGTACCTATTATATAATCTGTGCCAGTACCTACTTATTATATAGCAGGTATTGGCAGGTATATAAAGTACTTAAGAATGTTTTGAATTTTTTCGAGTGAAAAAATGTGCAGTACCTCTACAATGTCGCTTTGACACTGACATATTTTGACATTTCTTTGTTTTTTTTTTGTTGGGTTTTGGCTCCACACTTTTGTGTATTTAAAACGAAAATTAAAAATCGTACACAAAAAAATTCACGATGAAAAAAATCGTGAAGTGTTTATTTAAAAAAAAAATATTCAAATGCTAACAAAGTGTTACTTTATAATAGACACCCCGTTGAAATAAATCACAGTGATCTGTGATATGTTACGTTTGACTCCAACTAGAACCTTATTTTTTATAACAAAAAGTATTCCTCTATTAGATCCGCGGACACGTCCATGTTTGTATCTCAAAATGAAAAATTCGATGCGCATCGCAACGTAATCTTCATATTTATGCTACGCAAAATGCGACTCTAAAAAATGCAGATTAGCTTATTTTATTCTTTATTTTAATAACCTAACTAAGTTGGTGCTTTAATTCACGCTAGATAATGTAAATTCAAATATATAGTGATACTAGAGAAAATGTTCATCGAAGTGGCGGTGGCATAATGAACCCAATTTTTTATATCATTCGTGTGCAGTATAAATGTCATTCAAATTGAATTTGCACATATAAAGCCCATTAGTTACCGTAGCACTGCAATTACCGGAGACATTCCAATGGTAATCTTAGGGTGATGAACGCACTGCTATGTCGCTTGAGATGTTGCACTTCCAATGGTTTTTTTATTTCACTGGCGTTTGACCACTTTCTCTACATTACGACGTAGGAGTCGTTGATATTGAATGCTAAGTTTGAAAGATAGGCTAATCTTACATTTTTGCCATATGAAATAATTCTTTTTAAAAAAGGGTTTTAACCGACTTTAACCTTAAACAGTTTTCTTTGTTTCAAACGCAGATTAGAGAAATAACAAATTGGTTACGTGTGTCTTCGAGTTGAACCCATGGATTAGACAAAAAAAACAATTGACTATTATTCGAGGTCAAAAAGGTAAACAAAGAAATGTCAAAATATGTCAGTGTCAAAGCGACATTGCAGAGCTACTGCACATTTTTTCACTCGAAAAAATTCAAAACATTCTGAATTACTATATATACCTGCTACATAATAAGTAGGTACTGGCACACATTATATAATAGGTACTATACTAGTACTGGTATAAGTTGCTTTCATGGATATTTTTAATATTTTTTATGATGATTGCATTTATCTTGTGATACGCATTGATTAATGATTATAAGACCGCCCTGAATTTCACGCATAGCACTTTTCAACTTCTCGACATACGAAAATACCTATATAAGCTACCTAAAAGGTGAATTACATTCCAGTTCGGAGATTGAACGCATTGAATAATAAAAGCGGTGACTGCACGAAATGTTTTAAACCTCGACAGTGTTCCCAGTCTAAGAAAAATACTGCACGAGAAAAACTTTCGGTTAATCTAAATTTGTTTAAAATAATAACCATGTAAAACTAAAAGTTTAAAATAATTTAATGATTCAATTGTATCATATCATGCTCTGAAAAAAGGTAAAACTAATTTCTACCATCAAATTGTAGATTGCACTATTTTATATCAATTTTTTTGTGCTGTTATCCTCTTTGTTTACATTTTTGATCTCGAATTCTGAACAAAAGTATAGTTAAGCCGTGTAGTTAAACTTGCTTGCACTGTATGTATAACAAATACAATGAAGACACTGTGGGTACGTACGAATAAAAGGTGTGCCATTACATTGCTTTTCCATCTGAAACAATGCTGGCTAAGAGTGTCGAGGCCTTTCTTCATTGTATTCGAATCGGTACGAACAACAAGCATGCGTTCCGCACCCGATAAGATTGTGATAACATTCGTAAGGCTATTTGACTGCTATAATTTTATAGCATAAATATATAATGCACCTCAAAGGTCGTGAAAAAAAAAAATTAAGTATCACAAAAAATTACAACATTAGAAGCATTTTTTGTTTGTTTTTGGTTTGGCTCCATACTTTTGTGTATTTAGCCAGTGTCAAGTTATTTTTTAAAGTTATTTAATATATATATGTGTCAATTGTCAAGTAACGTCCAAGTCATCTATATAATAATCAAGTAATATATATTATATAAAATTTTGAGAAATTATCAAATACTTGACACTGGCTAAATACACAAGTGATAAGCCAAAACAATAAAAAAAACCGGGGGTATAGATATAAGTGCGAGCTATCACACTTTAGTACAGACAAGTAATAGTATTCTGTGTTACACACGGACGTAAGATGCTGAACATGTTAGTACAAAGATTTATCTTATCATACAAAAAGTTGCATTTAAATTTTCGTCAATATTGCATGGAAAAATGTCCCACTTTACTTACCTAATTAGAGTACCGTTCCTTCCTTATCTACTCATATAAATCTTCTTGGAATCTCGCGTGCCGCAACACTGGCAGCTGGTATGACGAAACCAGACCTCATTAAGTTAGGAAGTTACTAAAACGAGTGTGCTTTAGACTACATGACTGAAGTAAAGCTTCTTTAGTTTAACTCCATCTATCGGCGGTATAACTTTGTTTTTGCTTAGTTTCATGTTAATGTCGGCCATTTTGACAGTTGTAAATTGTAATTTTACCGGATATACCAACCATAATAATACAAATTTTTAACTTTTTTATGTTTTATGTTTTTATGAGATGTACGTTAATCAACTTCCGTTCGCTTCGCCTCGCATTCACCAGCTTACTCCTTAAGTCAAGCGTGCGTAAAGTAAGTAGTAAGCGTAAATTGTTATTTATAAGGAAAAAATTAAAGAAGGTTAACATTTATTGAAGTAATAAACAGACAGTCTAAAGAAGCTTTAAAAATGTTAATTAAATTTGGGAATCGCGATTCTCATAGAAGTCATAGATATCCCATTACGCACTAACTTATAAAAGTTAGTTCAATGCATAAAATTCCTTTTTTTTTTTTGAGGGGGCCCTCGCACCACAGTGGTGGTGGCAGGGGGTATGTGGGACTCAAACCCACTAAAACCCCCTCGTGAGCCCTCGTCCGCCATACCGGGAGCGAAAAGGGGTCGCGACTGCAGTCCAGCTAACTCGCCCCCCAATGCATAAAATTCCTTGTCTCAACAACAACTAAGCAATATTATTTGGTATGTACATTTGAAATGAGTTTGACAAACGTACCAGAAATGGGGGCTTAAAAGATATAAATGGATCAGACGGGCATTACGTTTATAACGCTGTGTTACCCAGCTTATCCAATATAAAAAACATCATGAAAAGTCATCAAAAGTCTCATTACTTCAATGAATACTCAACGCATCAGTTGTCGCGACGCACGCGCATGTCCAATCGATGATAGACGGATCGGTGCACGAAGATTGTGCTGATTTTAAACTGGAGATGCACCGTATGTCGGCGCGTTGCAACATTGTTGCTGATATATTATGGTTGCTCTTAAAATGTATGGCTATTTTAAAATTGGTCTTTCAAAACGGCTACATGAACGCCCTTAGAATATTAGAACATTAGAAAAACGGGTGTGCTTTAGTTTAGCTCCATCTATCGACCGGTATAGCTTTGTTTTTGCTTTGTTGAAAAACTAAAATGATCGAGTCATCGCATTCTATTATTTTCCAAAACTTGTGTTATTTTCAGTGTTAGCGCATAAATTGGTGCCATTTTATTCGTTAAGTGGTGGATTACAGGCATACGTGTAGGAAAGTGGTATAATAGTGATAAAATATTCGTTTCGTGTTTTTTCCAAAACTCCATAGAAGCTTCTGGTAAAGTTGCCACCACTTTACTAGGGGTATGACTTGACTAGAATATTACTTGACTTGATGACTTGGACTGTTATATGACACATACCTGCGTGAAATTTTATCGATCATCTTCATCATCTTGATAAATTATCCATTACTTGACACTGGCTAAATACACGAAAGTATGAATAGAATAGAATAAATATTCATTCATAACAAAAAGGCAAAAAAAAGGCTTAAAAATTAAGTGTAACAAAGAATAAAATATGGAGTAATAATATATATAATAAAAAAATATGGAGCCAAAAGAAACAAAAGATAGGTTAAACAGTTCGAAGAAGTAAATTGCATCAAGCATAAGTAATGAACTTAGATAACTCAATAACTTTTAATGAAATAGCAGTGATGCTTAGAGTAAGCATATATTATACGAGCTTCTGCCCGCAGCTTCGCCCGCGGAGTGGCCTATGGGAAAATAATTCAACCAATCCTGTTAAGGGTGGAATTTCGAAAAATTCTTTCTTAGCGGATGCCTACGTCATAACATCTACCTGCATGCCAAATTTCAGCCCGATCCGTCCAGTGGTTTGTGCTGTGCGTTGATAGATCACTATGTCAGTCAGTCAATCAGTCACCTTTGAGTTATATATATTTAGATTATACAATTAAGATTTTATTTATTTAGTTTATATTGTATATAAGATTATACAAGCATTATTATATAAGCATATAGAAGATAAGTTTCCTCGATAATGCAATACGTAAGTGTAAGAGAAAAGCCATTATCCATGCATCTATGCACAGCGATAAGACAACCATAATAACAGCCATGTTGAAATTAACGCCGTATACTGTTCCTAATATGATATATAGCCCGTACCACGATTTTCATATATGTATATACACCGAATATAATTAAATACATGCAAAAGAACTACTCAGTAATAATAATAATTCAAAGTCAAAGTCAAAAGATTTATTGCAAATAGGCTAACTTTAGCACTTTTACAAGTCAAAATTATATTAGGTACTTAAAATTAAGTTATTTCACTAAGCATATAAAATTATGTGCTTATTGTCAAATAATATATAGCAAACCCATTACAATATATGAGTTTGAAAAAAAAGCAGTTCTCTTTCTCACTACTGGTGCAAGCAATCCGGCACAATGCAGAATAGAAAACTTTGATTCCAAGCTTCGATTACAACTGTAAAGAAGAAGATACAAGAAACTTTACAGTACTGATAACATAACATAATGCCTAACGATCACATACATAGATCCTGGACCCTTACTAGGATTCCCTGTGTCCTAACTAAACTACCGTTGTGGATTATGGACATATACATAGATCCTGGACACTTACTAGGATTCCCTGTATCCCAGGAACTACGAGAACCACAACCCACAACACCCAAACTCAGAACAAGTATTTGCGCTTTTTTTCTGTGCGCAAATATTTGTCCTGCTGCGGGAATCTTACGCTGCCTCCGGGTTATGAGCTCTTTGTACAGAAAAGGTATCAAAGTCGAAGATAGCTGGGGATAGGGGGGGGGGGGGACGAGATCGTCATTGAGTTTGTGATCGAGATTGTGACTTGAATCGCTATGCACTTATAAACACTTAGTAGTGGTAGTGTGGTAAACTCATTACGATGATGTTACGAAAACTGACGGATGTTTTGCCTGAATACAGGCTGCATTGTGGTCTTGTTCGTTTTCCGTCGTGTCCTGAATTCTTTGTAAGATAGGTATGGACTCAAATTGCATTAGTGTCTGCTTGATAGCCTCTGTGGTGTGCTGGTTGAGCAGGTCGCTCATAGCCCGAAGGCGGCGGGTTCGATTCCCGCGGCAGGACAAGTATTTATGCACAGAAAAAAACGCAATTACTTGTTCTGAGTCTGGGTGTTGTGGGACCATGGTCCTCGTAGTTCTTGGGTCCCTAGATAATAATGTTTTTTATTGATGTTAAAAAATTAAAGATTTTTGCCTATAGCAATTACACGCTGAATAAAGCAAACCAATTGACTGTATACAATTACGTACATCCTTATCGTTTACCTTACTATTATTAACCATCCATACGCGAAAGTTGTATGGATGGTTGTTACTCTTTCACGAAAAATTTTACATAAATATAGCCTATACATCGGAATAACACATAGGACTCTATTTATCCGCGTATGGAACCGGAACTTATATATATTATACATATTTTATGAATTGTAGTTTTTTTCTACCCGGTAAGTATCTCTTGCCGACCAACGGAGCTGATGCAAGTGAGAAGCGTGTTTAGCATTGGACGTTTTCAAGCTGATGATGAATAAAGTACTGACAGAAAGACTGAGAGTACCCATAGTATGAACTATAGTGTAAGAGTTATTCTACGATTATATATTTCCAAACGTGCCAAATCTTGGGATAGTTATGCTGGACGTGATCTTGACTCATGCAAAAGTTGTAGTGGTAAGATAGGATATGTTAGTACTTGGTTAGTAATAAACCAGCATCGAACCAAGTCAGACGTTGTAGCTTCGTTGCTAACAGAAAAAAAAAGCTTCGTTGATAAACCCATGTCTGTAGATTATACAATCTATAATATAAAAGAAAGTCGTGTTATTTACTCTATTTATAACTCAAGAATGGCTAAACCGATTTGGCTGAAAATTGGTGGAGAGGTAGCTTAGATCCAGGGGAAATAGGACTTTTTATCTCGTTCGATCGCGTTTTACTAATTCACGCAGGCGAAGCTGGGGCGGATCAACTACTACTATGTATAGTAAACATGTCCTACTTTTGAATAGTAAAAAATTATAGAATTTCCTTTTTAGTTTCGTTACTTATGTTTTATGGTGCATACCTACTAAAGCAGAATAATGTATGTATGTGTATTCCATACACGATGAAAGCGTGTCAAAAAACAAAACGGTTTAATTGGATCTAGTGCGTTGATCCTCATCGATTCGATCGATCGGATCATGTTACGAGACCGGGTGGTACAATCAATCGGGTACAATGCGGCGTGTTCAAATGCGTTAGGGTATTCTGAGAAGTGCTAAATGATTGAAAAGGTGTCAACTTTATCGATTATTGCGTGGATTATTGCGATCGTTGCGTGTTTATTGCCGTTCCAAATTATGTAACAAAATATGTACCTATCGTAAAGTCGATCAAAATTACTAATTACTTAAAACTTTTTTAGTTAACCTCGGCAGTAGCGCGGATCATTTTTATTTTACTGTTCGTGGTTGGTTTTTGTGATGATTTCGGAATTTATTTTGTTACTAGCTGTGCCCCGCGGTTTCACCCGAGTGGTGAAAATTTTTCATACTTTCTTGACTTTTTATTTCATAAGAACCT
The DNA here is from genome assembly GCA_905220475.3 of Ennomos fuscantarius. Classification (NCBI taxonomy): domain Eukaryota; kingdom Metazoa; phylum Arthropoda; class Insecta; order Lepidoptera; family Geometridae; genus Ennomos; species Ennomos fuscantarius. The sequence continues at coordinate 3,813,255 of HG992026.1, read as the reverse complement.
TCTCCTGAAAATAATAAACATAATAAAAAAGAATTAGCGAAAATTTTCTATCCGTTCACCCGTGATGCGATGACCAAGGGAAATAGAGGTTCATTTTTATATATTTAGATTTACATTTTTGTCTCTATGAAGCCATATCCGATATCATATAGCATCAGTTATTTGTGATAGAAACTTCTATATTTTTGATAATTTTTTAATTAACGAAATTTTAGCAAATTTAAGTCATTTAGCAGCTATGGCAACTCCATTGTTTGTACTCTAAATTCTGTACATAAGTCGTAAGTAGTATAATTTTTCCGTGATGCTAAAGAGGCATTGTTAGCCATGTAATCTGATGCAATCTGTGAGAAAATTCATCAAAACAAATTATTTAGTAAAATTACAAAAACAAACGAAACACTGATAATGTATTATCTTAATTTAGGTGTTTTTTTATTACCTCACTAATCTGCGATAGCATAAAAAGTAAGTATTCATTTATAAACGTAATCACTCATAATGAGTAACATTTTATAATCGGTTAATCTAGAACAGAAAAAGCTGTGCTGTGATGTTACTGCAGTTACCAGGCGTGCAGACAATGGGCAGAGGTTGCTTTCCTGTACGTTGGGAACCTCCAACAATGGGTATTGTAATCGCTCACCGCTACCATTTCACCGACTCTCACACACACGATTACAGTGTGCATAGGTGCAATAAACGAGAGAACATGTGTTTTATGAGTTTTATAAGATGAAATTTAATGTTTTTGGAAGTAAAAACCTAGACCTTTATAGTCTTCACAATTTTTTTCACCTATTTCAATGCTCAGTTCGTCGACCTGCGTTTCGAAGGTCTCAGGGTTGAATCCCGTCTTTTGAGCATTAGTTGAAAGAATAGATCATGATGATAAGGCATTTTCTAGTAATCGTCTAGTGTGCTGCTAAGGAATACCAGGGGACTTTTAATACAGGCGCATTGCGTGGCGCCATGCACCTTCGGCCTATATTTTTTTTGAACAGGCTAATGCTGTTGGTTTCTACCGACCATTACAGCGTCACCAGGCGTCAGGGCAGACGCTTAAGGCATCCAGCCATCAAAAGTGGAACGCAACTAGCTCAAGGGCACACCTGGGGTGTGAGCATCGTCTTGGGCCGTTACTACATCCACTGGAAGAGTATATACCCTATGGAAAGTCTTCGGGCTATGCTGAAACGCTTACCCACAATAAATTACGCACATTGCTTATGTACTTCTGTCAGTTACGTAGCGTTCCACTAAATGCTGTCAACTTTGCGCCGTCGATTGTCCTCCTCCAGTGACCCGTGACGAGCTCGAGCAATCGGTGACCGAGTTGCAGCGTTTCCTGCTGTGTTGCAACCGTGGAAGTTACACGCTGCACTGCTAGCACGTTTGCGCAGATTTCAAATTTGGGGTGGCTACAAATTTTAGGTTAGTTCGTGCATACAGTTTTTGATAATTTGGTTCTTCTGTACATAAGTCAAAGAAAGAAATCTGATCATCATCAAAGAAAATTTTGACTACGAACTAACAAAAGCAGAGATGATTATGCTCCACCTTAATAAGAATACCTATTTTGTATACTTACATCCCTATCCCTTTTTTAGAAAGCGAGCGAACTTTTTGTTTGTCTACTGTTCGTCAATCAAACCAATTTGGATGAACCTATAATACCGAAATTAACATAGGATACTCTTTTCTGAAATACTTTTAGCATGCATTGGGAAAGGCCTAGTAGTCTTGTCTTACAATCAATTTGATGAAGTCATCATTTTGAGTTTAATGACGTACCTCACCTAATTTTACAGATATGTTGTAAGTTCGGATATTAAAATGGTACATGATTAAAATAACAAGAAACGTTTAGAGTTAAGAGGCTATTCGTTTCTCAAATCTTGGTAAAATTTGCAATGCGTGCTGAGACAATATAACCATTTATGTGCAACTAAAGTAATTTTAACACCTCGCATGATGCGTGCCGTTGGTATTGACCTCGAGATATCGAAACGGTACATGTCTAGTTATAGGAACGTGGCCGATACAACTATTCCGTTGAGCATACAGCAACATTGAGCTTTGAGCAGTTTGACAGCCTCTGTGGTGTGGTGGTTGAGCAGGTCGGCTCATAACCCGGAGGCAGCAGGTTCGATTCCCGCGGCAGGACAAGTATTTATGCACAGAAAAGAAAGCGCAATTACTTGTTCTAAGTCTGGGTATTGTGGGAGCATTGTCTTCGTAGTTCCTGGGTCCCTAGACACAGGGAATCCTAGTGAGGGTTCAGGATCTATGTATGTGATCGTTGGGCGTTATTATAGTGGGATAAAACCAGTCGTATATAGGAAGTTCCCTGAAGAATAGCTTTTATTCCCAATACCTAGCTTGCCTCCCTTTTTTACCTATACTATAGCCCTGCATTATATTGATACTACTATTATATATTGATAGACTAAAGAATCTATAACTGTCTCAAAATGCAGTCAGAACCTACTTGTATTTTGAAGTAAAACTTCTTTACACACATTTGACTTGGGGGTAAGGTGGTGAGGCGAACGAAAGTTGAGAGGGGGTACTTATATCGTGAAGCTTAAGATAGAAGAAAAGAGAGAAAGAGTTTTGTATATTAGGTACTGTAGGGGCAAGAGCAAGACAAGAGAGATGAAGCTAAAGAAGTTCTACTTAAGCCGTGTGGTCTAAAGCACACTCGTTTTTCTTTATAAATTAGAACATCCGATGAAAATAGCACATCGATTGCACTACCTATACTACATACCGTTGTTTATATCGATATGATAAGATAAGGGTGTGCTGCATACATGTTAATAGCACAATATTGTTTGATATGTTTATTTGAAGACAATGTGACGAAACTATCTAGGTGGAAGATCGATAGAATAATATACTACACTTCACCCGCGCCATGTTAATACAACATACAACATAACAACATGGTTTGTTTTTTTTTGTTTGGTTTTGGCTCCACACTTTTGTGTATTTAGCCAGTGTCAAGTAATTGATAATATCTCAAGTTAATTAATATCATATAATGTGTCAAGTCAAGTCACAGTCCAAGTCATCAAGTTAAGTCATGGTCTAGTCTAGTCAAGTCATACTCCTAGTAAAGTGGTGGCAACTTTACCAGAAGCTCCTATGGAGTTTTGGAAACAACACGAAAAGAAACGTTTCACCATCATTATACCACTTTCCCACACTCGTGCCTGTAATTCAGCACTTAGCGAATAAAATGCCACCAATTTTATGCACTAACACTGAAAATAACACAAGTTTTGGAAAATAATAAAATGCGGCGACGCGATTTTTTACGTTTTTCCGCCAAAACTCCAACATGGTTTTTTCTTTTTTTTTTGTGTTTTGGCTCCACACTTGTGTATTTAGCCAGTTTCAAGTAATTAATAATTTATCAATAATTTTAAATATATTTCACGCAGATATGTGTCACATATATCGCAGATAAGTCACAGTCCAAGTCATCAAGTCAAGTCACAGTCTAGTCTAAGTCAAACTTCTAGTAAAGTGGTGGCAACTTTACCAGAAGCTTCTATGGAGTTTTGGAAACAAATATACTAATATAAATATAATATAAATGTAATAATACATTGCGGCGACGCGATCTTTTTCGTTTTCCCGCCAAAACCCACTGGACGGATCGGGCTGAAATTTAGCATGCAGGTAGATGTTATGACGTAAGCAATCGAAAAATCCTTTCTTAGCGGACTAAGAAAGGATTTTTCGAAATTCCACTAAGAGGGTTTATGGTTACCATTAAGAGGGTGATATGGGTGGTTGAATTATTTTCCCATAGGCCACGCCGCGGGCGATGCTGCGGGCAGAAGCTCGTAACGAATAAAATGCCACCAATTTTATGCACTAACACTGAAAATAACACAAGTTTTGGAAAATAATACAATGCGATGATGCGATCTTTTTCGTTTCCCCGCCAAAACTCCCCTCTATTACTTTATTTGTTGTTTATGGTATCCTATCTGTAATAGAAACGGCATTTTTGAAATGGAGTTTTGTCGGGAAAGCGAAAAAGATTGCGTCACCGCATTGTATTATTTTCTAAAACTTGTGTTATTTTCAGTGTTAGTGCATAAAATTGATGGCATTCTATTCGTTAAGTGCTGGATTACAAGCGTGAGAGTGGGAAAATGGTATAAACACAGCACGATGTAAATGACAATTTGCCATGTAAATTTTTTGGTCACGCAAATTCTGTGACTTCGGCTCACTTTCGTAACTGTACCATAAACCGTATTCGCTACAAAAAAATATAAATAATTTTGAGTACATACTCATTGCTAAATCTACGACTGTAAGACTTATCGTAAAGTTATCTCTCCTATCAAGATTAGGTTATTTTGAGTGTTGTTGCATTGTTTTCCGAATTATCTCGTGACAGCTGTCAAGCTAGATAATAAGGAATTGGAAAGCAAAGAGGTTAGAAAGGGATTTTTCTGTGACAAGCTCTTTCTCTTTTGTAAAAGTTGAAGATACAGAATCTTGGGACAACAGTAAAGATCTAACTTTCTATGAAATTATGTGAAAAGGTGCTTATGTATTTGTTTGAAACTGTTTATATGTAACAAATTGTTTTTACTTACATATGTAGGAAAGGAATTACCCTATGAAGGGGTGATTATAGTTTGTGATATCTATTAAAGATAATTCCGATTTTGAATCTATACTCCCTTTTTTATGCTGAATGTAGATGAAGGAGAAAGATTAGATTAGACGTAGATTCTGAATCGGAATCTTTCTGATGGGTTTGGAGTCACAGTTCTGGAAAGTCATCAAACAGCGACAATTTTTAAGGTAACATGTTATAGGATGATACTTAAATAAAGAACCTACTTACGGAAAATATAGGATTAGACACATCTCTAGTATTTTGAATGAAAATCATATGAGATCATAGGTCAATCTAAACTAATATTAGGTCTTTACCTATGAAATTGCCGTTTTGTTTGAAAAAAGTTAAAGTTTTTTTTTTTTCGAACTTATTTATTTCTTTTATTCAAAGTAATCACCCCTGCAATCAATGCATCTTTGCCAACGCTGTGGCAGTTTATGGATGCCCTTCTTGAAAAAATCAGCAGGACGGAAGACAACAAACTCTTCAAAGGCGTTTTGTACTGCCTCTCGTGAATTGAATTTTTTTCCCGCTAAAAAGTTGTCCAAATTTTGGAAAAAGTAATAGTCGGTAGGCGCAAGATCTGGTGAGTATGGCGGATGAGGGAGAGCTTCCAAACCCAACTCATGCAGCATAGAGACGGTCTGTTGTGCAGTATGGGGTCGCGCGTTGTCGTGAAGTAGCAGTGGAGACGACCGATTGACCAAAGCTGGTTGCAGACGTGCGAGTTTCGCCATCATTGTGGTCAGTTCTTCAATGTACACATCTGCAGTAATGCTCTCGCCGTTTTGTAAAAAGCTATGATGAATCACACCAGCACTAGACCACCAAACTGTGACCATCACCTTTCTAGGGGTCATTTTTCGTTTTGCACATTGCTTTGGTACCGAACCAGGATCTAACCAACTAGCTGAGCGCTTTCGATTGTCAAAAAGAATCCATTTTTCGTCGCACGTAACAATTCGGTTCAAAATTCCTTCATTTCTGTGCCTGTTAAGCAGCGCAAGGCAAGTCTCGACGCGTACGTTGCGCTGGCGATCGTTAAGTTCGTGGGGCACCCATCTATCAAGCTTTTTTATCTTGCCAATCTGTCGCAAATGGACCAATATTGTTTTGATGCTAACATCAAAAGCTGCTGCCAGCTCAGCTGTAGATTGAGATTCATCAGCTTTCACAATCGCCTTTAATACATCATTGTTGACCAAAGTTTCCGGCCGACCACGAGGTTCATTTTTCAAGTCAAAATTCCCAGAACGGAACCGAGCAAACCAATAACGGGATGTACGTTCGTTTGTACAGTTCTCTCCGTAAACGTCGTTGATGTTACGTGTCGTTTGTGCCGCGTTGTTGCCACGACGGAACTCATATTCCATAATTACACGAAATTTCAAAGTATCCATTATGAGGAAAAATGTTGAAATGTAATGAAAATACAACGCTAATCAATAAACAAAAGACTTATATTGTAAATAGAATGTCATATTTTTAAAACAAAATTAATTTGAATTTAGAATTCATACCCAATCAAAACTTTTTTTTGTTTGAAAAAGTCTGTACTGCAATACGGCAATTTCATAGGTAAAGACCTATTATTATAAAGAGGAAAGATTTGATTGTTTGTTTGCATTGAATAGATGTCGAAACAACTGGACCGATTTGAAAATTTTTTTCACCATTAGAGTCCTTTTTTTGAGGGCCCTCGCACTTCCTTACCACCACGGAGGTGGTATGTGGGACTCGATCCCACTAAAACCTCCCGGGAGCCGTCGTCCGCCGTACCGAGGCGAGAAGGGGTCGCGACTGCAGTCCAGCCAACTCGTCCCCGGACAACCATTACAGTCCTACATTGTCTCTGATGAACATAGACATAGAATATCCGAGCGAAGGCGGGCTAGTTATTTTATATATTTCGTCTCAAACTCTCTCTTAAAAGTACCAATACCAAGTTTCAGCTGTTGTGGTGTGACGTAATATACCTTTCTTTCTATAAGAGCACGTAACATACCTAAATTCAACTCAGCCGCAATATTTCTGTGTCTCGTTGCGTCTGAAAATAACTTGTCACATAACAAAATATTTTTACGATTTTAAATTAAAAGTAAAGTTACTATTTGGAGACTTTTACAAAGCAGTATCAACTCAAATAATAAAAATTATTAATTACTATTAGGCACACGGATATCTTCAAAATATCAGATATTCTTATGTCGTTTTTTAGGTATTTAAAGACCTCGTGAAAGTATTATCTTATTTATAATTAAACATTCGAGTACAGATTTCCCTGTAGCATAGGTATTTCTATTGAAAGTGGATCCGTTGCGTTATTTTCCCGATGGCGGTTTCCCGCGTGTTTTTCTACCGTTCGGAAACCTTACAACATAGCGTAATACGGCGATGGCTCTATTCTGTAATAAAAACGGCAGTTAGGTCTTCTTTGGGGTTTTTACTAACGGAACTGTAAGTAAAGACTGTATGTAAAGTAGAGAAACATACGTGGAACTGAATTATCTGATACCGAATAATTAGTTAAATAAATCGCCAGGGTGCGAAGTAAGGTAGTTGACAAAAAACTTTAATTTCTTTCGTTATTTTTTTAACTTAATTATTTATATTTTAACCTTATTATTATTATTTAATGCTCTTATTATACTAAATCAATTTCATTTTTTTTTGTTTTAAGTAATACAAAAGATTTTACGGGTGAGTACCTATAAATCACTTTTGCGAAGCGGCCTTTATTTTGGGTTGCTTGTATTTTCTTCAGCGCGAGCTGAACGCCAAATGATAAGACATTTGCTATCTAAAAAAAACGAGTGTGCTTTAGACCACACGACTGAAGTAAAACTTCTTCAGCCTTATTAATAAACGGGTATTAGTCTCGGATTAGTTACTTCAGCTTTTGTCCTTTTTTCCTACTGGAATATTTAGCTGGATCGAAAGAGACAAAAGATGGTGTAACTAGTCTAAAGCTAGTTCGTGTTTATTAATAAGGCTGCTTTAGTTTAGTTCCATCTATCGGTCGGTATAACTTTGTTTTTACTTTATTTGATGTTAATGTCGCCATCTTGACAATTATTGTAAATTGTCATTTTACCGGATATACCACCATAATAAAACAAATTTTTAACTTTTTATCTTAACAATGGAGATCTCCGTGAACCAACTTCAACTTCCCTTCGCCTCGCATTCACCAGCTTACTTCCCTGGTCAAGCGTGCGTAAGAAGTTTTACTTAAAAAAATGTTATGAATAAGCTGAAACAGTTTCAGAATAAGCCTTCACTAACTTTCCCGCGTTCGACCGCAGCATTTCTCGGCGTAGAACTTGATAGAACTACGCGCTGCGGTTTAATCCGCTCGGGACCCAGTCTGTTCCCAGCGTGACTGGGCCGAGCCAGTTATGATTGTTAGGTAACGCTAGGTTAACACTATGTCTTGATCTAGATTCATAATGATAAATTTTTAAGTGCTATTGTAGATTTGAACTACCATAACATTCAGAACTTTTTCTCGACAAATATTATGTGAAACACGACTCTAGCTAGAGTAGATAGGGCTTGGTATATTGCGTGATATTTCACGCAATTATGAGGCAAGTGACAGTCCAAGTCATCAAGTCAAGTTATAGTCTGGTCATACTCTTAGTAAAGTGGTGGCAACTTTACTAGAAACTTCTATGAAGTTTTGGAAACAACACGGAAAGAAACATTTCACCATCATTATACCACTTTCCCACACTCATGCCTGTAATCCAGCACGTAACGAATAAAACGCCACCAAGTTTATGCACTAGCACTGAAAATAACACAAGTTTTGGAAAATAATACAATGCGGTGACGCGATCTCTTTCGTTTTCCCGCCAAAACTCAGAGGTGTCTTTTCACATTCACATATTAGAGAAATAACAATTGTTACTTTGTTTTTCTTTTATTGGCACCAACAACTGACTATAAAACAGCCGTAGAAAGGAGTACACAGTGCAATTTATTAAATAAGGCACAATCAACGAACTCCTTTTATTGTTTCCTCACTGCGGTGAGGTTGAAATCAATTGCGGTTAGTAAGTTATCCGCCTTTTACTTAGTGGAACGTTTGAAAGAAACGATCGTAGGAAAGGATCATAGACTATACATAGTTTTAACGTTGGCAGTTCTAATACTTGGTCTGTGATCACAAGATGATAGAAAGGAGGGATGAAGGAGAGGTACATCTTAATAGGTAACCCAGTAAACTTAAAATGTTTATACATTTTTCCTGTTTGATAATCAGTCATCCAAACTTGGTAAGAACATAGTTTACTTAATTGAGAAATTATAGCTAATTAATTATTTCATGTAAGTACCTTGAGAAACGCGTTTGACCAATGTGTTTTGGTTATTCGAATAATGGTATAGTTACCACGTGAAGCGTCGTCTAGTCTACAATGTTTTGGTAGGCAAAGATCGCTCGGCCTTGCGAAACGCCTACAAATCTTTACAGCATTTAAATAAGCTCTCCAATCATGAAAGCTCAATTCTCATGCGTACATTTGAACGCAAAATACCGCAAAACACTTTGTACAATGCTGGCATGGGGCCAGTCCCGTGAACGCTCGTATGAATACAAGTCCTGAAACTAACCTACAATGAACAACCTTGTCTTTGAAAAAATATCTAGTAGCTAAATAAACTTTGATTGAAAATTGCCAGCTAATTGAATGCGACAGAATTCTTATGAAGAATTATTTGTATTTCGTACAGCCGCAGCCTTGTATGTGCTTACTAGTGTGAGAATGTGAAATGGTATGATAATGGTTTGTTTCTTTTCTAAATTACTTCCGAGACATATTCACACATGTACGTCGGATGTTAGGTGGTGAATGTTCATAAACATTGTGTTGAGGAGGACCCTATTCAGTATTGTTTATACATAATTATAATATTTACTAATTTGGTAATGATTGGCCGATACTCGTGCGTGTGAAACCAATTTCGAAAGAAGAATCTTATGCGTGATGAACAAATATGCAACTAGGCCGCACAGCGGCCCATTTTGCGTGATGTTATCATGTGATGTTACATGGAAAATTTAGAAACATTAAAGTTTTATTTTCCTTTTGCACTTTTTTTGTTTTTTTTTTTGTTCGCCCTATTGGCAGGTTAAAGTAGTGCCACAGACTTAGAATATTTTTGCTACTCTAAATTTCTTTTTAAATTGTTTATAGACACAATATTTTACCACTGTGTCACCTGATGGAAAGTGACGACGCATTCTAAGGTCCGTATTACAGGACGATGCTCAGTCATCGATCAGTGCTCAAGCACCGCCGCCTCTGGCATAACCCAGAGCCGACTTGTTCAGAACAGATGCTGTCAAAAGTATTTTAAAAAATTGTATGCATTTCAATATAGTATTTTTAAATTGTTTGTAGACAAAGCATTTATTTTGACCTCTGTCTCACCTGATGGTAAGTGACGTCGCAGTCTACGATGGTGCATGCTTGGAAGATACCTGTTCACTCTTTGCTTTAAGGTCCGCATTAGAACGATGCTCAGTCATCGATCGGTACACAAACAGAAATTTCATTCATAAAGTTATCAATTAGTGAATGAATCTCTACTTGAGCACCAATCGATGACTGAGCATCGTTCTGTAATACGGACCTAAGATGGTGCATGCTTGCCTAGAAAACACCAGTTCTTGACTTTCAGATTCTAGTTGGGTGGAAACAAGGACGCCGGCAAGTTGTTGCACTCATTATTGGCTGTTCGTATTATAAATTAGGCAGTATTAGGAGTTTTTGCGGGAAAACGAAAAAGATTGCGTTACCGCATTCTATTATTTTCCAACACTTGTTTTATTTTCAGTGTTAGTGCATAAAATTGGTGGCATTCTATTCGTTAAGTGCTGGATTATAGGCGTGAGTGTGGGAAAATGGTATAATGATGGTGAAACGTTTCTTTTCGTGTTGTTTCCAAAACTCCATAGAAGCTTCAAGTAAAGTTGTCACCACTTTACTAGGAGTATGACTTTGACTAGACTATGACTTGACTTGATGACTTCGACTATGACTTGACACATATTTGCGTGAAATATCATTAACTTGATAAATTATCAATTACTTGACACTGGCTAAATACACAAAAGTGTGGAGCCAAAACATATTAAAAAAAAAATAGGCAGTTTTATTAATTCGTTATTGGTAGACACAGATCCTATCGCGAGGCGCAGCTTGTTATTATTTTTACCTATGAAATTGCCGTATTGCAGTACAGACTTTTTCAAACAAAAAAAAGTTTTGATTGGCTATGAATTCTAAATTCAAATTAATTTTGTTTTAAAAATATGACATTCTATTTACAATTATAAGTCTTTTGTTTATTGATTAGCGTTGTATTTTAATTACATTTCAACATTTTTCCTCATAATGGATACTTTGAAATTTCGTGTAATTATGGAATATGAGTTCCGTCGTGGCACCAACGCGGCACAAACGACACGTAACATCAACGACGTTTACGGAGAGAACTGTACAAACGAACGTACAACCCGTTATTGGTTTGCTTGGTTCCGTTCTGGGAATTTTGACTTGAAAAATGAACCTCGTGGTCGTCCGGAAACTTTGGTCAACAATGATGAATTAAAGGCGATTGTGGAAGCTGATGAATCTCAATCTACAGCTGAGCTGGCAGCAGTTTTTGATGTTAGTATCAAAACAATATTGGTCCATTTGCGACAGATTGGCAAGACAAAAAAGCTTGATAGATGGGTGCCCCACGAACTTAACGATCGCCAGCGCAACGTACGCGTCGAGACTTGCCTTGCGCTGCTTAACAGGCACAGCAATGAAGGAATTTTGAACCGAATTGTTACGTGCGACGAAAAATGGATTCTTTTTGACAATCGAAAGCGCTCAGCAAGTTGGTTAGATCCTGGTTCGGTACCAAAGCAATGTGCAAAACGAAAAATGACCCCTAGAAAGGTGATGGTCACAGTTTGGTGGTCTAGTGCTGGTGTGATTCATCATAGCTTTTTACAAAACGGCGAGAGCATTACTGCAGATGTGTACATTGAAGAACTGACCACAATGATGGCGAAACTCGCACGTCTGCAACCAGCTTTGGTCAATCGGTCGTCTCCACTGCTACTTCACGACAACGCGCGACCCCATACTGCACAACAGACCGTCTCTAAGCTGCATGAGTTGGGTTTGGAAGCTCTCCCTCATCCGCCATACTCACAAGATCTTGCACCTACCGACTATTACTTTTTCCAAAATTTGGACAACTTTTTAGCGGGAAAAAAATTCAATTCCCGAGAGGCAGTACAAAACGCCTTTGAAGAGTTTGTTGTCTCCCGTCCTGCTGATTTTTTCAAGAAGGGCATCCATAAACTGCCACAGCGTTGGCAAAGATGCATTGATTGCAGGGGTGATTACTTTGAATAAAAGGAATAAATAAGTTCGAAAAAAAAATACTTTAACTTTTTTCAAACAAAACGGCAATTTCATAGGTATAGACCTTATATATGTGTATTTAGGATCTGTGTACGTAGACTACATAATACTAGCCAGTAGGTATTATTCAATTTGAATATAATGTTTGGAGATGATTTCACAAACGTTTATTTCATTCAGCAATAATTTAATTAAATTTCACATTTCGTTTTACGATGTGTGTAATCCAAGTGTAATCAAACTTTTGTTTTCAAAGGTCACAGTTTGAAAGCACAACTATATTTAAAGTCCAAGCATTACAAACGGAAAGAGCAATGGCACGCAAACTCTACAATGAAGCTAGTACCTAACTAAGTGGAGTGCCTACAATAAGTATAATAATAATATATAATTTTTTTTTTTATGTTAAGGGATGACGCGACGAGCTAACCGTTCGCCTGATGTTAAGCGACACGGCTGCCCATATCAGTTGCAGTGTCACTCGGAACTCTAAAGCATAGAGTTTCTCGTGACACTGCACTACGCACGTCATCCTGAGACATCAACACAATCTAGTAACAAGATTACTAGACTGTGAGATCAGGTCATAATGTCTCATTTGCCCAGTAATTTCACTAGCTACAGTGCCCTTCAAACCGGAACACGGTAGTGCTTCCGCACTACTGCTTGGCGGCAGAATAACTGGCAAAGCGGTGTTACCTACTTAGACGAACTTTGCAGAAAAGTCCTACCACCTAGTAAAATATAATATAAATAAATAAATAAATATTTGTGGACATTTTACACAGCGCCATCTAGCCCCAAACTAAGCAAAGCTTGTACTATGGGAACCAGATAACTGATACAATACTAAGATACTTTTTTTTTGTAAATACATACATAGAATACAATATAAACACCCAGACACAGAACAAACATCAATGTTCATCACACAAAATGTTTGTCCTGGGTGGGAATCGAACCCACGACCTGCAGTTCAGAAGGCAGGGATACTACCAACTGAGCTATCGGGCCAGTCGGGCCATTATGTTGTTAAGTAAAATTACATCTGTAATCCATCCTCCCGGTTGCACTGTAAAGATCGGGAGAGACCAACACAATTAACCCATTCATAAAAAAGTTGGATTTGTGGGTACTAAGTACGTATTTCCCGTTCATAAACAAGTTGTATTTGTACTAAGTGCATCAGCATTATTAATTCTGTGTTACTTAGTAGTACATTTACTACTAAGTAACACAGAATGGTTCTTGTGTAATCAAGTCCAAAAGAAAGTGATCTAAAAATCTGTGTTTTTCTTAATTCATAATTTAAAAGACATTTTTAATTTGGTCTGCCATTTTTGACGTCAATAGAAATGGATGAAATAAAGAATTATGAAACTTTTTGTTACAACTTCTAATGGCGTCCGTTAAACAAATGGATCATATGTTTTAATGTTTATCTCTACTAACCTTTACAGAATAATATTTATCATCAAAAATAAATGAATTTAATTTCACGACTTTAGAGAATATACACTAATAATAGCGTTTTTCTGGTGATAACGACGAAGTTGTATTTGACAGTCAAAGGGTTTAATGGTCGCATACGACAATTATTTTAACATTAACTTTTACAAAGTAGTTCTTTTAAACGCAGTTTCGCTGGCATCAAGATGTAGAGTCGTGTAGATTTTTTAGAGCATTCAAATGAAAAGGAATCATATCAAGGCATCAAATTTGGCGCAAATATTGCAATGTCGTTACTGGACTGTTGGATCTTGTACAAACATACTGTGAGGTATAATCTCTCGTGAAAAAAAAACCCGTTTCAAAAACGTTGATCGAGGTGTGTATCAAACTGATAGTGCTTTATCGACCGACAAGATGAAAATGATCTATGAAAGACTTAGAGGTAGCCCGCGGGAAGCCTGTTTCTTCTTTTACACACTTTTGACCTTACGGCCTGTTTGCGGAAAAGAGCTCACGCACCAAGTACTTTGACCTATTTATGAGTTGAATTTTCAAAAAATCTTTATTATTTGATAGCCTCTGTAGTGCGGTGATTGAGCAGGTCGACTCAAAACCCGGAGGCGGCGGGTACGATTCGGGTTCGAGCATGAAAACTGAAACATTTCAAAGTCGTATTTAAGCAAGGTATTTTTATATTATGTAAGGAGAGCCTACACAGACTGCAAAGCTCAGCGAAATCATTACACTAAGCAACGGTAGATCAATCACAAAAGAACCACCGCTCTCTGACACTCGTAATATCCGAGAACAATACGGTTTTATTGCTCCAGCCATAATCTTATTTCATTCTTCATCAGAGATTAATTCGACGATTTAGAAATCCAGGTTACTGTTTGTGCCGACGATTCGTTCGACTTTCTCCCGCTTTGGGAATGTTGTAACAGCACGTAAGAAGGGTAATCGTGATGTGTATGATGATTATCTTGGAATATAAATGATATGGGAACCTTTTTACAATGCCCAAACTGCTTCATTGAATCGTAAGGTCGTAGAGCAACACATTCAGCCGTAATTCTAAAGACATGTTGTTTCTCTATTTCTTCTCACTATTAGATGGATACAGTCGTGATTGTAGACATAAACAATGCGGGCGCAGGTAATCGTCACGTCTACAGCGCATCTGACGCCGCTCATTTCGCCCCTGTCGTACTGCCAAGCCAACAAGGTAACTAAATGTGTAAAACTAGTTCCGAGCTCGTAAATCTTGTTTCACGATGGTGGATACGATTTCCGTTCATGGGACAGGCGAACACAGCTGAGGAGTGGCATGATGGCGGCGACCGACGGAGTCTGGGTTTTTTGTTGCGATAAAATATCGAAGGAGAGATCGCAGCGCGAGCGTGAGCGCCTCGGTCGCCGGCCGCCAGTCAACCGCCGCTCCCCGCCGCGCGCGCGCGTACCTGGTGAAAGGCCTCATACACGGCAGCTGCAGTCGTCCGACCCGGCCGCAGAACCGCAGAACCGACCGTTATCGTCCTAAATGACCACCTAATGAACGAACGAAGAGGTAGCCCGTGCATGCTCGTGCTAACATAGTGTAACGCTTGTGGAGTGCAGTGTAGTGTTGATGTCGAAATGGAGGAGGTCCGCATATCGGATTGGCCCGAACCACCGGGATCCCATGCATGGCTGCCTGCTTATGGCTTCCAGCATGATCTGGTGGATAAGGATGACTATTTTGGCACCAACGGTGAGTGCTTGCCTTCCAGTGTTGGCCTTTCAGCGAATGGTTGTAGGAAATCGGAATCCATAGAATGCGATGTCATCAGGTTTCGTATTGTTGTGGCTTCTGAATGGAAGTGTGGAATGTGTGTTAAGCTGTCCGTGCATGTTGTATCCTCGTTCGTGTGTTGATGTGTTGCTATTCGACAGCTCATCATGAGGGCAATTGCCATATCTCATGGACGTATGCACACAGGTTTTGTAAACTGGTTTCTAGCAGAAGCTTATTGGAAAATACTCCTTGTTGTGCACCTGTCGTGTATACAATATTCGTCCTAACAGATACATTCAATCTCCCTTTATGGTCTGAGTAAAAACGATTTCATTGATAGTAAGGTTATGTATAACTTGTATTTTAAAGTTCACAATCGCAACAAGCATAACTTACAATACAAGGTGTCGTCATTCTAACTTAAAGTCTGACTCAGTGTAGTAGGATACCAACTCCACGTGACATATAAGAATCTTTACAAAATTTGCAAGATACTTAAGTAGCGACTTTTACAATTTGCTAATCTAGAGCATGTACAAAATTAAGACATGCTACTTAACCAGTATCTTTAAGAACAATAACCAAATCCAAATTGTGTTAAGTAATCGTTCATTGTTAGACCACATCCAGTTCAGATAAGTAGGCACCTATTGTTACCGAAACTAATAATTATTTTAATGAATAGGTAACATCTTTAAGCAATAACAATGGACTCTGGAACTTCGAATGAAGATAAAGACCCTGATACAGTAAACTGAGATCACGCTCTAAAAATACATATGCAAGTTGACGCGCAGACTGTAAAAACGGAATAAAAGATAACCAAATATGTTTGGAATGTAAATGAAGCGAAAGTGAAAGACCAAAAAGTAAAAATTTAGATGGGCAAAACGACTTACATTAGTTGGAAGACATTAAATATCCTACAATAAAGGAGACACACGATGATATCTTTTGGCTTGAATGTCAAATTGCTTCCTTGTTTATCAACACTAGCTGCTAAATTCAGTATGATAAAGTTATTGTTGTTAACTGTGTGTCTTTCTGTATAAACGAAAAATATCAATAGAAAGCAATAGTACTTAATTTTTTTTTTAAATAAATTTATTCAATGACACAAATAAAGGAAATCTTCGCACTTCTTGTAATAAAAGCAATCAGCTATCTCCATTCATTATTCGGAGGAAATAGCTTCCATCATCCATTTTAATAATGCACACGTTACATTTTTACGTCAATTTCTTCTACTGCTAGAGAAACTGAGTGAAAGTATAATTAGTAATATATGTGAAAAGATTAAGATAAAGATAATCGTGAAGGCAACAACGGTTATTGAATTTCAGGGTTTGAGAGAAATCTCAAAGAAATCCGATAGTAAATAAACAGACATTGGTCGAGGTTATTGCTCTTTGCAATGTGCTTGTATAAGTTGCTAACAAAAAATATGAGGTACTGCTACTCATCATAGCTAACTGTCGCTGTACAAGTGGAAATCTTTGTAAAAACCTCCGCATATTAAACGTCAATGAGCTCAACGACCTTATTACGTATCCGCAGATGATCCATAAGCAATTAGATTAGTCTGACATCATCAGCATCTACTTTCTAAGCGAATATTTTAAGACGTTGACAATAACTACGATAGGTCTCGACATTATTAAATTTATCGTTTGCTTTTCATAAATTCCCATATCAAGTTTACACAGTTGATCAAATATAATTGCAATCTAAAAATTTAGCAATAAGAAATTATGTTATTGGTTATATATTATTTGGAACGGAATCACGTTTTGGTCTACAACTTAGCTAATTTGCTGCTCATTTCTTTTACTTAATTAGTTTTTAAACTAGGCTACTTTAGAATTTAGATAACAGTTATAAATAAACGTTTTAACGAGCGAAGCAATTTATGTCATTTAAAATTTCTGGTATTAAATTAAGTACTTGTTAGTCTACAATCTATATCTTATTAAGTAATCAAGTATTAGAAAATGTTTATGAGGCACATGATTCTAACGCGCTCTGTATAAAATTTCCTTCATTTTATTACAGTAATAAACTTTTTAAAACAGAAAACTTCTCTCATCTGTTACTATTACTCCCTACTGTTATATAACAAACTATAAAAAAGTAAAACCTAATAGAAACTTTTTCACTAGCATTATAATGCATCAACATGTTTATAGAGAGCACGGGTAGATCATTAACATAATTGCAAAGAATCTTTGAAAAGGGCTCACGATCAGTGACCGGCGTTCGGCAGTGACGTTATACATTCCAATCCGTACCGAGTGCAGAGAAGCATGTGGTCAGACCGGTATCCCAGACGGTAAAGGTCATATCTTATCCGTAGGTGAATCGCATACCTGCACCACCTTAAAAACGTATGTAAATTTCAAACGGGATAAGGGTCCCTTCGGGATCCGCTTTGGGACCTCACTTGTTTAGTTTGTTCGCTGACGACCAAATTCAAACAACAATGTTGAAAATTTCATCAATAAAGCAATTTGTAAAAAGATACTTGAGAAAAATGAGCATGTTCTTTGTTGTATATTAATTAGTTACTCACGTTTTTGTATGAATTCAGTTTCAGTCTTTGTTTGGTATAAATTTACATACCTACGTGTAGATAATAAAATATGTGTTAAATAGTTGTTATTTCAATGCGCGTAAAAAAACTATTATCTTTATCTTTTGGAATTGAAATTCTTGACAGAATATAAATTACATAGCATGAACGTAAAACCTTTGTTTTGTGGTATTTTTATTCGCGTGTGGTTTTATAAACAAGCTTAGCGTACGACACTTTCTTCTTGACTTACCTTTGAAACTGTTCATAATATGATTCCGATAAAATGCAGTTTCTTTATTTATTTCATCGTATAGTTAGATAAACATCTAAATATCATAATACCGTGCATCGTCATAAGATAACATTATGGCTTCGTCATATTTGACGAAGCTATTGCTTTTCTCCAACTACTTCAATATCAGGGTCGGAGGCACCTCTCCTTTGAAGTGACCAACTGGTGTGAATAGAGCAAACACAATATTTACCATCCCTGTCAAATCTCACAATTCATGCCAAAACATATGCCTGTACGGTTGTTCGTAAAGCAACGGTCTCATAACGAAATAAATAAATTATATGAATAAATTGAAAGTTCCAAGATTCAGACTGCAGAAAGTTAATGGTTCATTTATGGGAAACTGTATACGCTTTTATAACAAGTTGCCCGACGGTATCGAACAATTGTCAATGCGTAAATTTAAATTATTCATAAAGTCAAACTTAATGAAAAAAGCCTATTACACAATAAATGATTATGTGTCGGACAAAAAAGCTTGGCCTGAATATCCCAAGCTTAACGGTATGAAAGCTTAGGTACTTTGCCTATTGCCTATTCCTATCTATAAATTCAGTTTCTATTTGTAATGTTTATAATAAGATAATCACGGTATTTTTCTTGCACCGGTGTGACGTGGTGGTTATTTTTGTAACATATTCATTATCTCAACTGTAATGAATTATATACATTGTAAAAGACAGTAGAAAGAAGACAAAAAAAAAATACATCACTGTAAAGTTTCTTGTAGCTTCTTCTTTACAGTTGTAATCGAAGCTTCGGATCAAAGATTTCAATTCTGCATTGTGCCGGATTGCTTGCACCAGTAGTGAGAAAGAGAACTGCTTTTTTTTCAAACTCATATATTGTAATGGGCTTGCTATATTATTTGACAATAAGCACTTTGTAATTTTATATGCTTAGTGAAATAACTTAATTTTAAGTACCTAGTATAATTTTGACTTGTAAAAGTGCTAAAATTAGCCTATTTGCAATAAATCTTTTGACTTTCGAATAGGCCTAATTCTTGATCAGCCCAATTTTTAATTACTTTTCTCTTTTATGTTCACATTGGTTTTAAAATATAAACAATAAATATGGGAGTTTTTTATTCTCTTCATTTAGTAATTCTTTAGTAAGTATTTGGTTGGAACCAAATACTTACTAAAGAATTACAAAGAGTCTAAAAAGAACAGCTGCAGTAAAAACTTGTATACTCACTCTTGTCAAGATTAATGCGATCCTTGAGCTGTCTTCTCGTGACATTTTGAGATAAACCGTGGATCCAGATAAGTCAACCGGAGCGAGTCGTGGCTGATATTTTGATGAGCCCTATTTTGACATTTTAATTCCACTGTATTTGAAATTTTATATGCAAGTGATTGTGCAAAAGTCTATAATACTTTTTTTTTTATGTTTTGGCTCCACACTTTTGTGTATTTAGCCAGTGTCAAGTAATTGATAATTTATCAAGTTAATGATATTTCACGCAAATATGTGTCAAGTCCCAGTCGAAATCATCAAGTTAAGTCATAGCCAAGTCTTAGTCTAGTCAAAGTCACACTCCTAGTAAAGTGGTGGCAACTTTACTTGAAGCTTATATGGAGTTTTGGAAACAAACGAAAATAAACGTCATCATTATACCATTTTCCCACACTCACGCCTGTAATCCAGCACTTAACGAATAGAATGCCACCAATTTTATGCACTAACACTGAAAATAACACAAGTTTTGGAAAATAATACAATGCGGTGACGCAATCTTTTCCGCTTTCCCGCCAAAACTCTATAATACTTCGTTCACATTTTTTTTTGTCAAGGGCGTCAGCGAAAGAATATTTATTTGGAAGTACAGTAGCTGTCAGGTTGTCACGTAAAATAATCCTCAAAAAATATTTCAGTAAGATGAGTATATAAGACCTTGTCTGCCGACCTCTAAAGCCAATAATAAAAATAAATTATCATTACCTTAGCTTTTCTCATCAATATTTATAAGAGCATCATTAGATTTGGCCATGTTTTCATTTCAACGCTGTTATGTACATTTGCCAAAAAAACTCAAAATACTTAGATAACTTGTAGTATCTCTCAAAGCACTGAATACAGAATAGTATGGTTCGATGGTGCGTGTTTCCAAGCTGTTTTCTATAAACTCAGTGATTAACATAAATTCAATTTGAAAGTGTGAGAATTTGAACGGTTAATAAATCAATTTATCAATTCGTCCAAAACGAACGGTCAAGATTAACTATCCACTTTGCGTGCCAACCCGCTTTCGTGACAACACTACGAAATTAGGACACCCGGTTACTCAAATCACGAATACACGTAAAACGTTATTATTGTGAAGTATATCGGGGAGAAATTTGCTAAATTCTCTTTATCAAGTGTGACGGCATATCGAGGACAAAATGTTCTTGCAGACATGCGATCAATGCATTTACTTATCTGTGAGTAATCGGTCATGTGGTGTTGCTGAATATTAAACTACATTATCGGTATAATCTTTTTATCATTTATCTGTTAAAGTTATCGGAAACACAACTGATTAGTTTATGCATTTTTAAATTATATTACTAACTACCTACTACATAAGAGTATCACGCCAAATCTGTTCCAGCCTTATTAATAAAAACGAACTAGCTTTAGACTAATTACACCATCTTTTGTCTCTTTCGATCTAGCTAAATATTCCAGTAGCAAAAAAAGGACAAAAGCTGAAGTAACTTATCCAAAACCGTAATAATTAATACCCGTTTATTAATAAGGCTGTTCATGTTTAGGAACCATACCTTGCTCTCAAATAATACCTTTTCTTATCACCCTTTCTACTATTAATTACTATTTATTCTTTCGTGCTATAGTTATTTTGGTATGAATAATGGTAATGAACTTTACAAAGGCAGCAAGAAATTAAAATTCTTTTTTTGGACATTTGAGCGGGAAAAAATGCAACATGGCGTCAAGGCGTGACCTTTTGTAAGCTGCTGACCTACTTCCCGTCGACTTGCAACACTTGCATTTTCGTAAAATAGCTATAGACACAGAGGGAAAAGCGTTTGTAATAAAGCTAGATGTAGATGTAAATTAATGTTATCAGGCAAGTAAATAAATTGATATGGCTCTTCATGCCGACAAGTTTTCTGATGGATTAAATCGATCGTTTTCAGAGACTACAAAATAGCTGGTCTGTTACTTACATAGTTTTTCTAAGTTGCCCATTTTGGTATCAGGACTTAGAAATGTATATCCTACTTTAAAATAAACGTCATATTATAAACATAAGAATAATACACCTAAATATAATCGTTACCTTGGCATTTATTTGCAATTTAGGGAAAGTCTAATAGCGCACACGCAGGAAAAAAAACCAATTAACTTTTTGTAGAGTTCCATTGAGAAATATTTCTCATTGACGTGGAAACGTTGAATACAAATAGCGAACAAATTAACGCTTTTAGAATCTATAGATGTAGAACAGACAGAAACAGTAGATACATCCTACATCTACATTATCATACATGTTGAAGATCTATTCTATTGTAAGGTTAACGGTATTGAAACGCACACCACTGTAGTATGTACCTATCTATTGATTACATCTGTACGCTACCTATACGTAAAAAAGAGAGCGAGAATGCGTAAGCAGAGAATAAATAATAGCACAACTAGAAATTAGCTTTTAATTGAGTATAAAGTTTAATTCAATATGTAGGTTACAATACAAATTGGGGTAAGCGCGTCCTTGGTCTCCACCACGACTCGGCAAGCGTAGTGTCGGACGCCCGCCGGCCAGATGGAGTGATGACCTGCGAAAAGCTGCAGGCAGTAATTGGATGGGAAGGGCTGAGGATCGAGCCCAGTGGCGTTCTTTAGGATAGGCCTATGTCCAGCAGTGGACTGATACAGGCTGATGATGATGAATACAAAATGAAGTACCCGAGACCTGTGAATGTGATTGCCGTGTTATTTTTATGCAAGCTTAAGGTACTTTAGGCTTTTCGAAAGTAATCATTGAAACAATCTTGAGAAATAATTGTAGACAACGGTATAAATAGGAAACGCCTAAATAAAAAGTTAAAACAACAACGGTAGGCAGTACTAACACTAAATAAGTAGAAATGAAATGTTTACAAATCGAAAACTAATCACCAATCTTACTACTAATTGTAGCTTCGATGCTAAGAAGTTCATGCATATAGATAATAATAGTAAACAAATATAAATGACATGAATCACAAATTCACAACCTAAAGCTACGCCACATATCAAGTAGCACTACGGCTGTGCATACAGCGCGGCGTCCGGCTCTGAGATTGTGGGAACCGGTAGTAGGTAAATTAGTGCAGCCACTCGTGGAGCCTTGAAGGTCTTGTCTCGTTGAAAGGCGCTGATTACTTTTAGCGTTAAGCAAATCTAATGATTTGCGAATTGCTTAAGTAAGTATAAATAGTCTTGAAAGATAAATTAGATTATTTTAAATGCCTTTCAAAAGAGAAAATATTAATGAGAAACCAGGAGAAGACACTACTCGAAATAAAAACCTTTATATTATATGTAAGTATCAAGTTAACCATTAATTTGTCTGACTGTAAGGTCAACAATACGATAGTAGACCATTCAGTCTTGGCAAGAGATTATGGCTCAGCGATAGTTCAAGCAGTTTCGAATGCCGCTCGGTTCCCGCACCATTGACTGTCGTGAATTTTGACTTTCCGACATTGAATTTACCGTCGTCGATCTCAGAAAAGTATCGTGAATAGAATAAAAGAATCACCAAAACTGTGTCATGCAGCCATCATTAAGCCAGTGTGTTACACCTTCTCTCCCTGTAAGATAAAGATATACTCATACTCATATCCCAGAACTAATGGACTGATGACTATGATATGGCCAATGCTCAAATAATAATTTTAGCAAAAAATTAAGTGACTGGTAGGTACTCAACAAATAAAAAAATCAAAACAGTGCACGAATAACAATAGCTAAGTATTCTAAATGTATCCGATACTGATACCTGATACTCTATCTGGTCCAAGGTCTGTGTAATCACTACGTCTTCTATGGACTAATCTAAAGATTCATTGTTACCTTCTCCCTTCACAACAGCAATGTCATTGCATGCACGAACTGTATAATCATTGAGTTATCTGTTGATCTCTATACTGATAAAATCAACTGTTCTCTAACTCAAGTCCAAATTATACTCATAAAAATATGGGGATGTGTTTTAAGTTTTAACTGACGTATTAGACATTATGTATACAGCTATACATAATGATGAGAATAATGAAATACTTAATAAGAGATAAAGAATTATTAGCCTATTATTGATGGCTTCGTCAGTGCGGGCCTAATTTTATAAGCTGATGTTTGATCTCCACTATAAGCTTGCATTTTTGTCTGAAACTCTGACAGGTTTCCCATTCATGTCTTGAATACCTAACAACGTGTAGAATAGATGGACATTACTAATCAGTTATCCGTGGTTGGCAGTGATTCTCCAGTACACATAGAATAAGCACAATAAAGTAAGTACAGAATTAATAATGATGGCACAATAAACATCTGTTACAGCTGATCGCATAGAGCCTTTGTGGTTAATATATTGCTCCAATCACTCTTGTTGACTTTAATGATTCATTTGATTTTGTATGTGTTTAATTCAAGTTATTGTCTTCTTAACTGTTGTGTATCTAGCAGGAATAGTGTTGGCAAGGTCAGTGACGGGGCAATTGGTTACATTGTTCTATGCCTTGTTTTTCGTGGTTTGTATGAATTAATCGGTTTAGCGTGAATATCTAATCGTTTTACGAGAATAGTGGAAATAATCAAGATATTAATGGTTCATAGTGATCATTTTTTTTTAAGGTGCATTGTTATGTATTAGTTGGTGTTCAATAAAGTAATATTGTATTGTTAGTAAGGATTTACGTCCTAAAATTATTAAATGGCTAAAGGTGAGCTTTATTACATTGCTTTATTGTCATGGTTTTTGTGGTAGAGATGAAGATTTTTAACGTATAGATACTTAAGTATAACGTTTTATAGTGTATTATTTATGTATATCATACTTATTCGTATTCTCATTATGGGTATTTATATCAAACAGGTGAGCTATAGAAACTTTATTGCAGTTCTGTGACAAAAAATATAGGCACCGTTTCCCGTTTCTGTGGGTGCATTGTAATGTTTTTTATCTTAAAGTTCTTCAATTTATGGATACGTATTTAAAACTTATTTGTATTCTCAGTATATAAGTGCGTTTGAACTTTGTTTTGGATAATAAGTCTTTTACATAACCGGTCTAAATCTGGTTCCATATGTTGACTCTTCATCAGTGATTGTTCGAAATTTGTCAAACTTTAATCGTTTACCTAAGCATGTTCACGTATAATGTGAATTGGAAGCAATAAAGAGCACAATGACTTGTTTATAGCCACGACTAGTGCACGTACGTCCTTCTTTGGGAGACAACACAACTTTTTAATTCAGCATTTACAGTTAATATGTACGCCAAAGTTAGAACCTTGTTGTCTCATTGCGTTGTCAATTTTTGTGTTTTCTTTTTTGTATTCTTATTTTGTATAAGAAGAGATTATTTTTTGAAATTGAAATTGAATGCCAACATTTTTTTATTCCTCTTTTTCAAATAAAACTAGTGTGCCACACCACTGAAGTAAAACTTTAGTTTAGCTCCATCTATCAGCCGGTATAACTTTGTTTTTGCTTTGTTTAATGTTAATGTCGCCATCATGACAATTTGAAATTGTCATTTTACCGGACATACCAACAAATTTTTAACTTTGTTATGATGACCAAGGAGGTCTACGTGAATCAACATCTATTTCTGTTCGCCTCGCATTCACCAGCTTACTCCTCATGTCAAGCGTGAGTAAAGAATTTCTACTTCAAAAATTAACGACTGTGGCGGCACAGAATGCTAACGTGGCAGAAACCAATGCACGCGGTGACCGCGCCGCTTTGGCCTCCTCAGTCGTCTCTCCACCAGTACAGCGTCATGTTGTAGTTACTCAATAGTTTAACCGATTATATACAGACTCAAAAAATATATTTATTAGTTTCCTTCAGTCGTAGTTTTCCTTGGAGTCCCCCGCACCATGAATAGGGACACGTACTACTACAACATGACGCGGTACTAGTGGAGAAACGACTGAGGAGGATTTCTGTCACGTTAGCATTTTGTGCCGCTACAATATCCATTTGAGCACATTTAGGTCCACCGTGTTTACTATATTCATTATCAACATTTATGACTTTATCTTTCTCTCCCGATTCAAAGTCAATGTTTTCACAACTGACGTAACAATAATTACTAGAAATTAATGCTATCTTAATGCGACAAGGACCTAACGTGTTGTAATACCGCTGAATTGTGGGTAAGATCGTGATCGTGACCAGTCCAAACGATTGTAAGAAGTAAACAAGGTTAAGATTAGAATTGCCCGTAATACTTAAACATTGTTACGTATTTTCTTCTTTATGTATAAGGATTTTAGAGTTCAAATTAAGCTTTGAATATTTAGGAACACTAATCAGTATGTAATTATTTTGTCAAAATACGCCTACGTGGCTCAGAAAAGATCTTTAACCTTTTAAAACGTTTTGTTCCCATTTAAATACAAAATTAAATTTAAGAAATTTAATTGAGAAATTAACGAGGTGAAAATCAGTCTGAAACCCACAAAACTGAGCTGATTCTATTAGTCACCAATTTGCATCGAAAAATTATCAACATGAAATCGAATTTCACGCATATTTGCCATTTCGCCAATAATAGACCACTTTTTAGAACAAGCTGAGCAACTGCAGTTTCTTCATTTTTTAAGTTTATGTATAACGTGAAGAGCTGGTCGTTCGCCTAATATAAAAAGACATGGCCGCACATAATAGATGCAGTGCCACACTGAACTGTAATATATAAAGTCTCGCATGACACTGCACTGCGCCTCCTAAGGATATCAGCACAGGCTGGTAATAAGATTTGACTGTGATTTTAGATCATAAAGTTTCATTTGCTCTACTGGGCCACAGTGCCCTTCAAACCGGAACGCAGTAGTGCTTGCACACTACTGCTTGGTGGCAGAATAACTGACAAAGCGGTGGTACCTATCTAGTTAAATTTGGCAAATAATTGAAAATGTCACATTATAAATCATCAAAACCGATAAAAGCTTTAATTAATAAATAACGCCCAACGATCATATACATAGACCCTGGATCATTAATAGGATTCCCTGTGTCTAGGGTCCCAGGAACTACGAGGACCATGGTCCCAAAACAGACTCGTAACAAGTATTTGCGTTTTATTCTGTACACAAATACTCATCCTGCCGCCGCCTCTGGCATAACCCAGAGCCGATTTACACAAACAGAAATTTCATTGATATAGTGATCAATTAGTGAATGAAATTTCAGCTTGAGCACCGATCGATGACTGAGCATCGTTCTTGTGATACGGACCCAAGACTCTCAGATTGTGGTTAGAAATTTTAAGTAAGTAAACCTAGGTTATTTAGTTCTTCTTCGTTTTATAGACAATTCAAATCATTATTCTGTAGTGATCAGTCAAGAAAGTTTTGGCGATAAACGAGAAAGACCGCGTCACCGCATTGTATTATTTTCCAAAACTTGTGTTATTTTCATTTTCATTGTTATTTGTTAAGTGCTGGATTACAGGCA
This sequence comes from Ennomos fuscantarius, assembly GCA_905220475.3. NCBI lineage: Eukaryota > Metazoa > Arthropoda > Insecta > Lepidoptera > Geometridae > Ennomos > Ennomos fuscantarius. The sequence goes on along the minus strand of HG992026.1, from coordinate 3,786,393 downwards.
TGAGTGTGGGGAAATAGTATAATGATGGTGAAACGTTTCTTCGTTTAATGTCTTTCTATCGCTTTTTAGTGATAATTCTGCCAACTTTTTTCTTTTTCTTTTGGTGTTGTTTCCAAAACTCCATAGCCAAAATAAAAGATCAGTCAAAGTCACGTTTAGTCTTGCCAACCAAAGTCGCGCATACCCGAATTTCCATTCCACTGGCGATGGCGGATTGAGTGGAGCTTTTGTGTTGGAGGAGAGAACGAAATAACACATTTAATATTAATTATATTTACGTTCCTATTTTAAATCCGGTTTCACTCGAGCTAGTGTTTTTACGATCATAGTAAAATGACAGACCGGAGCAAGGAGGCGTGAAAGAAACGGTATTTTCGTCACAATGGCTTGAGTCTGTTTACAGACAGCCTCATAGCAACCTACTTTACAGTAATTATGATAGGCAGTGGGTGGTATTGTTCGAGCTCCGTTTATAAACTGGGAGAATTAGCGATGATTAACATTGTTTTTTGGAAGATCGTCTAAGTCGTAATCGTGCCGGATGGATGGATGTTGTCGCTCAACCACAGAAGTGGGTAAACCTCTTCGGTTTCTATCGTTTAAAAATAATTGTAGATTTGTTGACATTGCCCAGTATTATTTGTGTAATATAAATACTATAAGATAGGCTACGTTTAGCTTATAGTGAGCTGATAGGTCTGATGATAATAATATTTTGTTTGTGATAAGGGAAAATGATAAATTTAGGTATGTATGTCTATGTATGTATTTACAAATAAAAAGTATCTAAGTATTGTTTTTTTTTTATCTTTTTATTTAAGTATTGTATCAGCTATCCGATACCCTTTGCTTAGTTTGGGGCTAAATGGCGCTGTGTGAAATGTACACAAATATTTATTTATCATTCATTTATTTTTACTGCCTACACAAATTATCGTTTCTTCTATAAGGATGTATTTCGTGCACATAATTTGCTAATCGGCTATGTGAACCCCGTCCTTTGGGACATCATTACATTCTCAACCATCACCAACTCAACTCATGACTCTTGAAAACAGAAGAACTTTGACTGATAAGTGTTTTTTACACGGTGTTTGTAATAATTATATAGACTCTTTGGAGTTGTCATCAAGACTATTAAGTTTTTGTGTTCCTGATCGTAGAATAAGACATACAAGTTTATTCGCCATTAAGCACACAGATACTAATTATGCCCAAAACTCTCTGGTGAATCGTTTGCACAGGACTTACAATAAAAAATTTAATAATATTGATGTGTTTCATGAGAGTAAGCAAATATTTAAATATGAAGTTATAAGAGTACTAAATGAAAGTGGCAAAGCCACTAAGTAAACACAAACTTTTGTATCAGTAAGTATATAAGTATGTATGTTGTGAGAATATTTATAGGTATAGGTTTTGCTATCATATTATATTATATATCTATATATTATCAAAAATATGTATTATCATTTATCACATATGCACCCTCTTTCTCACACAAATAATATCATGACATGACTTGTGTAGCTGCACTCTTTCAATGACAGTTGAACAACACAATCACATGTACCTAATTTAAAAATTGTAAAACCGTATTTGGCTGTAAGTTTTGCTAATTAAGATATGTTAATGTTAAATTTTAAGAGCTGTGGTTTTTGTTTAATAAATAAAAGAAAATAAAATAAAATAAAATTCTCTCCATACAAAGGTTGACTGGAAGAGAGCGATAAGGTCGCCCATTATAACACTATTTGTAAAAAATTGTTCTTATTGTTACATACCTTTATTGTAATATGGTGTGTACAATATAGAGTTTATCTATCAATCCTAGACAATCGGCTCTATGCCATTTCCCCACGCTGTATTAGCTCCAATATATTTCATCAATGAAGGTTCCCAAAGCTGCATTGTGTTCAGAAACCCGTGACTTCCCATACAAGTTCTATGATACAACTTGCTACTTTGTCACTGTTCACTTTTACCATTTCCTTTGCGACTCACAATTTATTAGACACATTTTTATTGCGACATGGTGCGAAGTTGTTTAAGAAAGTGTCTCGGTAGTGCGTATAAGTTTTCTTGTTAATTATGGTATTAATTTCTCTTGGTATGATTATATTATTGTTATGTAAGAGCGTAATACAGACATTAAAGCATTTTGGTGTGGGATTAAAGTATGGACAGAACATAAGAAATTATGCTATAAAAAGTGTAATGTTTGAGTAGAAGTTCTGTACGATAATAGGGTCGTTTATTCAATTTAAAAAATAGTTTTTGACTGTTAGGAATCGTCATAAATTATTTCAGTCAATGAAATTATTATTATTGCCTGATTGAGCTGACGCACGACCAAAAGGCTGGCACATACTTCGGCCATCGAATTAGCCTAGCTATTCAACGAGGGAATGTTGCCAGCATTTTGGGTATGCTGCTATTCACTAGGTGGTAGGACTTTGTTGCAAAGTTTGTCTATGTAGGTACCACCGCTTTGCCAGTTATTCTGCCGCCAAGCAATAGTGTGCAAGCACTGCTGTGTTCCGGTTTGAAGGGCACTGTAGCTAGTGAAATTACTGGGCAATTGAGACTTTATGATCTGATTTCACAGTCGAGAAATCTTATTACCAGACTGTGCTGATGTCTCAGGATGATGTGCGCAGTGCAGTGTCGCGTGAAACTGTTTTAGAGTTCCGAGTGACACTGTTCTGTTATGGGCGGCCGCGGCGCTTAACATCAGGTGAACGACTAGCTCGTCACATCATTCACTAAAATAAAAAAAAAAATAAAAAAAATGCTTCTCGCAGAAGGTGATGTAAATTTTGCGTTTTATTTATGACCCCTTTTTACCTACAATATTACTTTTTCTTAAATTAAGTATCATGATAATAATATTCAATACTACAATATATTTTTTTTATTATTAGGTATCTATTTATTTAATATATGCCCAAAATTATAGTCGTTAAACCCAATTATTATATTTTGATTTATTTTGTATTTAAACATCGTATAAAAAGCGCGAAATCTAAGATGGCCATTTTGTGACATCATTTGTAAGTAAACAAGAATCTTTCAACTGTCAAGTCAAATCAAAGTTTTTAACTTGCATAAATTCTACTTTTATAGTGGTGAAAGCAGATGCTAAATGTTGATTTCTCTGAAATAAACATGTCAACTTTATAATAAGTAATGAATGCCTCACGAAATGTGATTTGTTTGCGCCTTTGTTATTTGTTTTCTAGTCTGGTAATCCCATATGTAATTTTTCTCATGTGTGAGTAACGTTTCTTCGAACAGCTGGTATGTTGACTTTGACAATCAAATCATATCAAAATTGACGGTAAAGTGTACTGCCGAATGACGTCACGCGCTATACATAGGCGTTTACAAGTCACATAACACATTATATTACTTATGTAGATAAAAAAAATGGAAATATCAATTAATTGAAAATATTAAAATGTCAATAAATATAGTTTTACCTAAACTTTATTTATAACATAAAACTTTTTAGAAGTAGAACAAGATTCTCCAATAGTAAATTGTTTACCAAGGGAGCAATTAACAATTTTTAAGTTGAAAGTGTTTCTTTGAATCATGAGAAAATAAGTAAGTGCAACGCAAATGTTCTCTTAAGTTTATATAATAATGCATTCATTCTCATTACTTGAGAAAGACACATAATCCTACCAATATTATATACCCTACTAATATTATAATAAAATGATAAATTATAAAAAGTATCCTAAATGTTTTTTTTTAATCTGCATTTCCACAGACACCTGGGTTCGTTGCTTTTTGTTAGATTATTTTTTATATTTATGAATTAAGCCTATTAGTAACATGAACTTATATATAATATAGGAAGGATAATACAGCCAATAACAAAAAGATACATAAACATAAGTATTTCAGTTCTTATTTCTAATTGTGCGTACACCACCGAGCAAACCAGCTTCCGCAAGCAGCACCCGTTCACGAGCTTGACGCATGTTCCAGCCATCGCCCTCCTCGACCATATTTGAGGGAAGAGGACGACCCGACACACGACGCCGCCGCAAGAAGCTTTTTAGTAAGCATGAGTGCTCCGGGTGTACGCACAATTTACAATTTAATTAAAATACCCTTATTACTATTGTATCCTATATGTTAAACCACGTTACAAACTATCTGTGTTAGTTTTTTGTGTGAAAGAGTAGCAAACATATATCCATACTCACAACTTTCGCATTTATAATATTAGTAGGATAGGATAAAAAAATTTAAATCAGTGATTTTTACTTTTTATAATCAGTCTATAATTTTGGTACCACAAATCCCTCATCATGCGGCATAAGCTGTGGGCGGATAGGAAGCCATTTGTGGAATGTAGTATATCGTATAGGTAAACTTCACTACACGCTCGATTTGAGTTTAAGCTACGTAAATCTTAAATCCCAATCCCTTCTAATAAAACGAAACTTAGTCAGATTACTTAGACAGTCAGTTAGATTGTTTGTTTTATTCAAGTAAAACTTTTTTATTTCGACGCGAACGAGGCGAACGGAAGTTGAAGATGGTTCACGTAGATCAAGTGAAAATTTGTATTATTATGTTGGTTTGTCCGGTAAAATGTCAATTTTTTTTATGTTTTGGCTCCACACTTTTGTGTATTTCGCCAGTGTCAAGTAATAAATAATTTATCAAGTTAATGATATTTCACGCAAATATGTGTCAAGTCACAGTCGAAGTCATCAAGTCAAGTCATAGTCCAGTCAAAGTCATACTCCTAGTAAAGTGGTGGCAACTTTACTTGAAGCTTCTATGGAGTTTTGGAAACAACACGAAAAGAAACATTTCACCTTCATTATACCATTTTCCCACACTCACGCCTATAATCCAGCACTTAACGAATAGAATGCCACCAAATTTTATGCACTAACACTGAACATAACACAAGTTTTGGAAAATAATACAATGCGGTGACGCGATCTTTTTCGCATTCCCGCCAAAACTCCAAATGACAACTTACAATTGTCAAGATGGCGACATTAACATTAAACAAAACAAAAACAAAGTTATACCGGCCGATAGATGGAGCTAAACTAAAGCAGCCTTATTAATAAACGGGTATTAGTCTTGGATTAGTTACTTCAGCTTTTGTCCTTTTAGCTAGTTCGTGTTTATTAATAAGGCTGAAAAAGTTTTACGTCAGTTGTATGGTCTAAAGCACATTCGTTTTTTGTTTCTTTATTACTACCGAAAACGGTAGAAACCGCGACGCGCCATCTAGTTTTCTATAAAGCAACTGTGCGTGCTTCATGACCATGTAAGGAATGCTGCGTAGGATGAAAATTGGTTTAGTTACCGAAAAATATACGAAGAGCCATTAGAGTGATGTATGGACCTTCAACTTTTACTAATGAGGCAGAATTCCTTACTTGGCTTTAAACAATTAGCATACCAAAACCTAAACTCACATCAAATGTTTTTTCAGATTGACCTTGTTAAACCATCAATTATGTACCCCTATTACGATCTCGAAATAAAGTATCTACTTTATACAAATGTTAGAGTGTAGAGAGAGTATCGTGAAATATTTGTATGAAATCCTTAGTTACGTGTAGTTGGGGGCCATAAATTACGTCACACGTTAAGGGGGAGGGAGGTCGACGAAGTGTGACATTGTGTGACAAGAGGGGGGAAGGTGTCCAAATTTTATAACATCACATTTTTTCAAAATATATTATTTTATATCTAAGTATTACAACACTGAAATTTCATAAATTTCTAAATGTCAATTTTGCGAAATATAACTTTAGGGGTTGGGGGTCACAAATGTGACCACTTGTGACAAAGAGGTCAAAAAATCATGAAATTAACATGTTACGTAATTTATGAATAACCCCTTACCGCTAATGGCGCTGTGCTGTTCATCTAAATATTCTACTATATATACTTGTTAGCAAGTACATTTAGTACCTATATAAATTTTATACAACTTGTAATAGAGGTGTACATACATAATGACTTATTAATAAACACGAGCTAGCTTTAGACTAGTTACACCATCTTTTGTCTCTTTCGATCCAGCTAAATATTCCAGTAGCAAAAAGGACAAAAGCTGAAGTAACTAATCCGATACTAATACCAGTTTATTAATAAGGCTGCTAGATATTACCTATTAGAGATAGATAGAGCACAGAGACAACATACCTAAGTAATGTATACAAACATAATCTTGTATGTCTACTGTGCAGTAGAGTGGTAAATTTATATTGACGGATATTCTGTTTATAAATTAATATACGCTATCTCATCTCCATGTAGAGCAAAGGCGGGAATTTTTTTGTTATGTAACTTACTATTGTTTTTTTTTATTGTAACGTCACAAGTTCGTTTTGTTGATGCAATCTACGTAGTAATTCGAAAAATTTTAATTAGGCCTTTTATTTTCAGTGACTTTTCCTTACGACCTTGCATTATAAAGTAAAGCGCAAAGTATGTAGCGTAAGCCAATAATCGCGTAGCATTCTTAAGCATTTTTACATAATCGACCATTAGTGTGGGGCGTCGCATCAACAAACACACGCTAGTCTCGCCTTGCTCTTGACACGCGGTCACTCGCCACGCATATTAATAGTCTCAAGTGATTCACATCACTACAGTTCAACAGGCAACTTATATTATGAGTCGTCCGCGAGATATGACAAGGAACGCGCGTCTTTTGTCTAATAAATATGTTCGAAAACGATTTCAAATTCAAAAATCGAACGAGATAGTGGTGTTTGTGATGTGGGCGGTCGATTAGTGATGTGGTGATGGTCGGGATGTCGACTCGTAGGGTGCGATGTAAGTATCGATTCGATTAATTGAGTGTGCGATTAATTTTAATTTTATTCTGTGAAATAAATTATTCGATTAATATTTTACTATAGAAAGGTATTTTACCCTTTTCATCATTAAGTAAACTGGTTAAGTTTTAACTTGCAATGTGAGCGTACTGTTAACCGGATGTCGACAGTGTGTTTAAAATAGATAATCATGCGTCGTCCTTTGTTCCTTAATATCATAAGTCATTTATTGTGCATGTTAATATTTCAGAACGCTTAAGTGCGAAATAATATTATTTTTCTAGGATACAAAATTAATCTAATATTGATCACATAATAACTATAGCGGGTAAGGAAAGTATTAATTTCTGTTCTTTTTAATATAAAAATGTTGTGTGTAAATAAAGTCATTTTTTTAACAAATTTTGCATTATAAAATCGATGCTTAAAACTTATTCAATTATTATAAGATTGTTATTATTATTATTGATAATATTACAATATTGTTAATTACAACTTCCTTAACTGGCTAATTAAGTATGTAACTACAAACTCCCGCTGTTTGTACGTTCGTAAACCAAATCAGACGTTCAAAGCTAACCTAATTCTGAACGAAACGTGTAGCTATAATAAGAATGCGCCGCTGTTGTGTAGATCTGTTTCAATCATAATGTCAGAGGTAAAGCTTAAATCTGTCTGTGTGCGATAACATGCTGTAATAGCTACCTATAAGTTTTATAATGGATTGCGTCGGCGCGCTACTAATACCTACCTACAGGGCGTGAAATACCGGTACTTTTGGGAACCGGTACTAGACGTTGTATATAACCGGTATCAAAACGATATCAAAACTGGCAGCAGATAAATATTTACGTTAGAGGGAGCAAACATATGTAGTAAAAAATATAATATTAGCACGCGGCGGGTCATACCTGGATTGGGTACGATTACTTGTGAAGCGGAGCACCGATACTAGTGTCATCCCGCCCGATGACGCTGTAAAGTTAGGTTTACATCCAGAAGGGAATATGTCCACCGCATGATTTTAGTAATTAAGGTTAGTTTTTAAAGTATCTTAAGTAACATATTCCCAGTTTTGTAAACTTTCAATATAAAAAAAAAAAAAAAAAAAAAAAGGTCGGTAAAGACCAACAGCATTAGCCCGTTCAAAGAAAAACTGAATCTTGTCTCGTCTGGAACCTATATGAACCGCAGAGTACCGAGAGCGAATAGGTACAGTAAAATACACTCGAATAAACTTTCATACTAGGGGTAATGTTGGCAATTTCGCGTATGCTAATATTGCTAATCTTCAGGTACATTTCATAAATATTAGAAAAAGACAGTTAAAACATGCAGTGACTTCAGGCATTAGTCCTATATAGTACCTCATCACTAAGCTGTGGTACCTCTATGGTAGCACAGATAATCTTTTTGATATGTGACGTCATAAATTATGCCTTCATAGTAGCTGTGAGAAAGCTTTATACGATCCCTACTTTTCGAGAAAGGGACAGGCGATTCCCCTTCCAAAAACTTTAACGTTTTTGAACCCAATTTTTTAATTACTGGTTTAACTTATTTATTTAATTATTTACATTCATTTTAACCTACTTTATGAAAATAATATTTACATGTTCATTTTTATTAGTAGTTAAATAGCGTATTGGATATTATAATAAACAAATAAATAATAGATATAAATATTTGTGGACATTTCACACAGCTCCATCTAGCCCCAAACTAAGTAAAGCTTGAACTATGATAACAAGATAACTGATACAATTATAACATAGGTGTTTGTTCTGTGTCTGGGTGTTATATTGTATTATATGTATATATTTACAAACAAAAAGTATTTAAGTATTGTATCAGTTATCTGGTTCCCATAGTACAAGCTTTGCTTAGTTTGGGGCTAGATGCCGTTGTGTGAGAAGTCCGTACATATGATTATTATTATTATTATTATTGTTATAGCGCTATATATAATAGTATAGCGTTGCAGTCGAAATGACCACAATCAGAGCGTTAGATAGCTCTGCCCGCCGGCATTCCGTGCATTCCATTTCGTATCACGAAAAGGCATTACATACAAACCGGTTCCACATCCTTCGAGGTCGGCCTGTATTTGTTTGTTTTGTGTTTGTATAAATTTACTTTCGCAGTTTGCCTTTTTGTTAGAGGACGTTTTATTTGTGTTCAATAGATTACTACGTTCAATTAAGAAAATGCACACGCGTGCAGAAACCAACTAGATAGATAGATAAACTTTTTTTGTACATACCCCATAATAACAAAAATATCAAATACTACAATGAATCACAAGTATTGGGAAACAATGGGTGAGCTTATCGCTAAAAGCGATCTCTTCCAGGCAACGTAATGCTTTGTGTATAACATTTGTGTTGATTTTATTGACGTACTGATATATGATGGAAATGTATAAAATAAGTTTTTTTTAAATAAATTTCTAAAGACACGTGGGACATTTTTTTAATTTAGACCAATCTTAGTCAAGGCCTAGCTAATTTTTATTTTGTGCCGAAAAAAAACCAGTAAACAGATACTGGGCTAAATAAATACCTTACACAAGAGCCTAAGTCAATAAAGCAAATGTTAACAACCCTACAAATATTTTACGTATCTAAATATATATAACTCAAAGGTGACTGACTGATTGACTGACTGACATAGTGATCTATCAACGCACAGCCCAAACCACTGGACGGATCGGGCTGAAATTTGGCATGGTAGGTGTTATGACGTAGGCATCCGCTAAGAAAGGATTTTTTGAAATTGGGTGGAATTAAAAGGGTGAAATGGGTGGTTGAATTATTTTCCCATAGGCCACGCCGCGGGCGAAGTTGCGGGCAGAAGCTCGTTTAACATATAAATTTCATTCAGCATCGAATCAGAGTGATTTGAATGAGTGTCACGGATTTGTTTAAGCTGGAAATGGATCCAACTTAATATTCCTGAGCAATAATCGCGCATCGCAATGCTCAATGAACCGACGAATCCTTGGGCATCTTCAAATTTAACCGACTTTCAAAAAGGAGGTAGTTCTATGTTCTTCTGTATGTTTTTTTTTTTGTGTATGTTCATCGATATTATCTTTCTTTTAATCGACTCATTTTTTTATGTTACGAAATGACATAAATAAATATCTGTGGACATTTGACACAGCGCCAGCGCCAGTGACCAGTGGGGGAATCACGGAACTTTGATTGGGGATAGCTAGGTGGTAGGACTTTACTGCAAAGTTCGTCTAGGTAGGTACCACCGCTTTGCCAGTTATTCTGCCGCCAAGCAGTAGTGCGCAAGCACTGCTGTGTTCCGGTTTGAAGGAGCTGTAGCTAGTGAAATTACTGGGCAAATGAGACTTTATGATCTGATCTCACAGTTTAGTAATCTTATTACTAGATTGTGCTGATGTCTCTGGATGACGTGCGCAGTGCAGTGTCACGCGAACCTCTATACTTTAGAGTTCCGAGTGACACTGCAGCTGGTATGGGCAGCCGTGTCGTTTAACATCAGGCGAACGGCTAGCTCGTCACGTCATTCCTTAACATAAAAAAAAATTTAAAAAAAAAGCAGAAATTTCAATCAGAATTAGATAATTTCCATAGTAACTATGTACATAAACTGCGTATTGAAACTGTCAAATCCATACATTTATGTGTTTCTATTGGTTGGAATCAAGTTACATGATCGCCTAGCAGGTAACTGATACAATAAATAATAGGTCTTTACCTATGAAATTGCCGTATTGCAGTACAGACATATTCAAACAAAAAAAAGTTATGATTGGCTATGAATTCTAAATTCAAATTAATTTTGTTTTAAAAATATGACATTCTATTTACAATATAAGTCTTTTGTTTATTGATTAGCGTTGTATTTTCATTACATTTCAACATTTTTCCTCATAATGGATACTTTGAAATTTCGTGTAATTATGGAATATGATTTCCGTCGTGGCACCAACGCGGCACAAACGACACGTAACGTCAACGACGTTTACGGAGAGAACTGTACAAACGAACTGTTATATCTGCTCCATGCACCCCCTATTGCCTACTCCTAACCTTTTCCTGCCGACTCATCATTTCCCTTGTCATAGAACTCAGTTAGCCCTCAGCTCCCGTCAGTCTCCATCCAGCTTTCCAATCCGACGGTCGTCTTAAAATTAATTTCATTTATTTTATTTCAATTTCCTTTTTTTAAAAAGACTTCAGCCAGTATCCTTATAATATTGGTGGCAGCGTTAAGGGATTTTAAAAGAAAGTCCCCGGTACCGTCTCCGTTCCGAGTACACAGAAATACGCGAAATTAACGCGAGTGTTGTGTGGTGTACGAGTGCCAAGTTACCGGCCCCATTGTGTATACCCGGCTAGCCCGGATATCGGACTGCAGTGAGTTGTGGTCCAGCTCATCCCGTAGAAGGCCCACTGTTGCGCACTGTTCGTGCTGCAACCGGCCTCCTTCAAGAACAGCCGTAGCCGCAGCCGCAGCCACACCCACTGTCACGCACAACCTGGTGCTGTGACCGGTAGTGGCTATCCGACGAGCGAGCATCCATCAGACGAGCGAGCACCGACCGGGCGAGCAACGCGCGGCGCGCGACGCTTATCTACATCCTGCTATATCCCGTGAGCGAACTTCGAAGTAATGATAGCTTTCGTTATCACTCTGTCCGCACTCAAGTAAGTGATTCGTGGTCATTGCGATTGTCAAACTTTTGTCACTATTGTTTTATTTTATTGTAATTTTATTTTATTGTAGTTTGAATATTATTATTTTCTTTTCTTGTGTGAATCGTGATTATTGTCAAAATGTCCGAGAGTAGAGCCCAAAGCCCAAAGTTTGAGAGACCCGAGTTAGCCGTAACAGACACGGAGGATGACGGATTGTGTCCTCCACCCTCTGGCCCGACTACGAGGTCATTGTCCAAAAAGAAAATCACCGCTACGAATAGTAAAGTAGAACTTGACCTTTCAACCTTACTGAAATTCATAAAACCGTTTGACGGATGCAGGGAAACACTGAACTCATTTCTGGTTAACTGCAATAACGCTTACGAATTAGCCTCAGAACCTCAAAAGGACATTTTGTTTAAATACATATTATGCCAGCTGCAAGGCAGAGCACAAACTGCCTGCTCTGTTAAAGAGTTCGCCAATTGGTTACAACTTAAGGAATTCCTTAAAACTCAATTCAGTGAAAGAAAACACTATGCCCATCTACTGACTGACCTTCAGGAATGTAGACAACAAATTAATGAACCCGTGAGCCAGTACGCTTTAAGAATAGAAACATGTCTTTCTCAATTACTTACAGAAATATCTATTTCACATGGTCATAAAAGTAGAGAAATGATAGGACGTACAGCAGCCATGGAGGAACTAGCCCTCCATCATTTCCAAATGGGGTTGATACCCCGTTTGTCGAACATCGTTAGATGTAAGTCGCCCAAGACGCTTAACGAAGCCGTGAACGTCGCTATATCCGAGGAGAAAATTCAACAATTTTTATTTAAGCAGAGCCCATCTAGTAGTCGACAAGAAAAGCCAAGTAATTTAAGGCCAAATTTCCCTAGGCCAAATTTCCAACCAATGCGTCGTGACCAGAATCTACGATTCCCTGCAAACCCGAACCAGCCTAGGCCCAACTTTTACCCTAGTCGGCCTATTAGTAATAATGACTCTTCTACTCCAGTCTGCAGATATTGTAAAGCACCAGGACATACCCTGGAGCAATGCCGCAAACGCGAATATAATAATAACCGCTTCAAATTTGATCAAAATCAGTCCAGAGGCCCTCAGCGTATTCACTTTGTATCCAATGCCCCTGAGGACGAATCCTCAGCTGGCTTAGAAGAAGGTTATGGTTATGACACCGTTGACACCGAAACAAAAAACGAATAGCTGTCTCGTCCCGGTGTCGTACGGGACCTCATGATTTAAAAATCGACACCTCAAGCCTCAATCCTAAGCCTGAATCGACTCCGCGACATGGACGTCATTCTATAAATATGCCAAACCCTTTGCCGTCATCGCTACATGATGACCTGCCAAAATCCACTGTATCCACGCAGGAAATAAACCTGCCAAAATTTTCTAAGTCCAATGTATTCGAGATTACCAATAATCCTGCGATAATGTTACTACCTCATGTACTCGTCGAATCTTCCGTTTCAGATATCCCTTTGACGTTACTTGTAGACTCAGGATCCTCTGTAAGCCTCTTGAAGCATTCCTGCTTAATAACACACCCCAAACTTGTGAAGGAAAAAATCCAATTAAAAGGTATTGATTCATCAGAAGAATCTATCCAAACCCGAGGTCATTTTAAACTCAAACTACAATTACCTAAAACCAGCATATCACACAGATTCCACGTTATCGACAAGATACACTTACCTTATGATGGAATCATAGGTTCCGATATGCTCAACGCGCATAGCTGCAATATTGACTATACCAATAATCTTCTCCATCTTGGCAAATCATCCTTGAAACTGCACTTTTATGACCCAGCATACTTAATTCCTGCAAGAACCGAAACTATTATTGAGTGTTCTGTTCAGAACCCTGAAATGAAAGAAGGATTAGTCCTCGACCAGAACATTACTGAAACCTTACTTATCGCAAACTGTGTAGTCCGTGTTAAAGAAAATAATAGAATAAATATATCCGTGGTTAATACCTCTGAAGAACCTGTGACATTAAAATCAAATCTTAACCTTAAACTCTCCGCTATTGATTCTTTATTGTACAAAGAACAGCCTGCTAGTTCTGTAAATCACATACGTGCTGCGAGTACAACTGACTGTGCTACGCGAACAGAAGAAGTTCTAAAACAATTACGTCTCTCACACCTTAATGCTGAAGAAAAGGAAGCTCTTCTGCAATTATGTTCCGAGTTCTCTGATATTTTCCACCTTCCTGGAGAAAATCTGTCCTATACAAATGCCCTGAAACACGATATTAAAACAACAACAGAAATACCAATTCACAATAAAACCTACCGATTCCCAGAAGTCCATAAAGCCGAAGTACGAAACCAAGTTGAAAAAATGCTAGAGCAAAATATTATAGAGCCTTCCGACTCTCCCTGGTCATCACCAATATGGGTCGTTCCCAAAAAACTCGACGCTTCCAATACACAAAAGTGGCGAGTCGTAATTGACTACCGGAAACTCAATGACGTCACAATTGGTGACACTTACCCCATACCACAGATTACAGAAATCCTAGATCAACTAGGCAATAGCAAATACTTCTCGACTTTAGATCTAGCATCTGGGTTCCACCAAATTCAGTTAAATGAAGCCGATAAAGCGAAAACAGCCTTCAACGTCCCAGAAGGACACTTTCAATTTCTGAGAATGCCATTCGGGCTCAAGAATGCCCCTTCTACATTTCAGAGGCTAATGAATTCAGCCTTGTCAGGGCTTCAGGGCACCCGGTGTTTCGTCTATCTCGACGATATAGTATGCTACGCATACGATTTACAAGCCCACATTCTAAACCTTAGATCAATTTTCCAAAGAATTCGAGACTTCAATTTAAAGTTACAGCCGGATAAGTGTGAGTTTCTACGACGTGAAGTCTGTTACCTTGGTCACGTCATTACTGAACAAGGCGTCAAGCCAAATCCAGATAAAATCAAAGCCGTTACCGAATTTCCAATCCCAACATCTCCAAAAGATATAAAATCATTCCTTGGCCTAGTTTCCTACTATCGTCGCTTTATTCCTGATTTTTCAAAAACTGCAAAATCTCTCACTAACCTCCTAAAAAAGGACACGCCTTTTAAATGGGAAAATCAACAGCAGCTTGCCTTTGACACCTTAAAACGCAAATTGACTACAGCCCCACTGTTAATCTACCCCGATTTCTCGAAACCCTTTATTCTCACCTGTGATGCCTCGAACTATGCCGTAGGTGCCGTTCTCTCTCAGGGACCAATTGGTAAAGACCAGCCCGTAGCTTTTGCTTCACGGACACTCAATAAGAGTGAATCCAACTATAGCACGACTGAGAAGGAGTTGTTAGCCATACTCTATGGCTGTAAAACCTTCCGTCCCTACTTATATGGGAATAAATTCCAAATCGTAACTGACCATAGGCCTCTAAAGTGGCTATTTAACCACAAAGATCCCAGCAGCAAACTCCAACGTTGGCGGTTGAAGTTGGAAGAATACGAATATGAAATCGTGTATCGCAAAGGTAAATTAAACTCCGCTGCTGACGCGCTTTCCAGATATCCTGTGAATCCTGTTTATCCAAAAAATCATAGGAATATGAATTCTAATCCTGTCGATGACACTAGTACTAGAGCCGAAGTTTTATCGGAATCACCACTTGCCGAAATTGGTCAAGAGACCCTTGACGAGCTAATAAGACTGGATTTCAGTCCTGTGAATGGTGGAGACCTTGATTTTAGTCCTCTGGATCCACCTACTCCCATAGCTCCGCCCATTGCCGTTTATCCTCCTACTGCCATAGCTCCTCCTATTACCGTGAATCCTCCTACTCCCATAGTTCCGCCTACTACCGTGAATCTCCCTGCTCCTGTGACTCCCTCCATTACCACGGACTCTCCTCCTGAAGATCACCTTTCTTCACTAAATAAATCACATCCTGAGACAGAAACAGTTCCTCAACCATCGACTAGTTGGCAGAACCCTGAAACCTTACCTGCATCCATATCAGCTCAACGCGACCCAGGAACCACTCCAGTACCTGAAAACTTACCTTTACCCGATGAAACCTATAATAAGTTCTTAAAATCATCTACGAAACTATACAATACTCATATTACAGAACATAATGAAGACCTACTTAAAGGAAAACAAACATTAATAATAGTACCTACCACAATAGATATGGACGAGTCCTTGCCTCATGTTTCGGAAGTCCTCAGTAACTGTCCGAACCCCGAACGTGATGAATTTCTGAAAAAAGAAAGATCCTTACATTCCTTTTTGCCCCTAACTGTCGAAGATAAAACTTACCTTTTTCTATTCACAAAAGTGCACCATTTTGACGATCACTCGTACCCAGATATATTCAAATGCCTGAAATATGCTCGTGACGAAATAATGATGTCATATCCGACAGTAAACGAAATTAGTATTTCAGATTTCAGGAACCCTTTTGATAAACACTCCTTTGCAAAAATCTACAACATGCTAGCTTATTTATTCGACGGCACTAATATAAAAATTCATATATATCACAATAACATTATATATCCTGCGCCTAGCGAAATTCCCAAAATCCTTAAAGAAAACCACGACATCCCCATTGCAGGCCATTTAGGATCCACGAGAATGCTAAGCCGTATCAAAGAACGGTTCTCCTGGAAAAATATGCGCAGTGATATCGAAAACTATGTAAAAAACTGTCAGTCTTGCCAAACCAACAAAGCGCTACGAAAAATAAATAGAGCACCTATGGTTATAACATCCACCTCTACGTCTCCTTTCGAGAGACTAGCCCTTGATATTGTGGGCCCTCTGCCTGAGTCTGGTACGGCCAAGCTGAAGTACATTCTGACCATGCAAGATGACCTTACAAAATTTTCATTAGCGTATCCCCTTCGCAGTAACACAGCGGCAGAAGCGAGTGACTGCCTCCTCCATTTTATATCACTCTTCGGAATCCCTAAATACATACTTACAGATCAGGGCACGAATTTCACAGCGGACCTATTCAAGAAAACCTGCGAATTCTTGAAAATTAAGCAATTATGGGCGTCACCTTACCACCCACAGACGCAGGGCGCTTTGGAAAGATCACACTCCACTCTTAAGGAATACCTTAAATCGTATGTAAACGAAAATCAAGACAACTGGCCCCAGTACGTGTACACGTCCATGCTAGCATACAATACCGCCGTGCATTCAACTACGCACTACTCACCATACGAGCTATTATTCGGACATAAGCCCCATATCCCAGACTCCGTATACAATGACAATAATAACACAACCTATCCTGAATACGTAAAACTTTTACAACACCGTATGAAACATGCACGAGATAAAGCCTTGGATTTCATCCGTCAATCTAAAGAAAATTCAAAAACCTATTATGACTCTCGTACTCGCCCAGTTGAATATAAGGTAGGCGATTACGTCTTATTAAAGAACCACCTTAGGTTGCGAAAGGCCCTATCGCCCCAATGGAAGGGTCCCTTCAAAATCGTCAAAATCCATGGCAACCACACACTGTCTTTGTTGATAAATAGACGCCACGTGAAACACCACTACGATGAGGTAAAACACGTGGAAGTCCATAGTATACCTCCTGCTTAAAACATACCTATTTTACATATTTAGATAGATACATACGGTTAGTTAATGTAAGAGTTAAGATTAAAATTTATTAGTTATATAGTCATATAAGCTAGGTATATAGTTAGATATTAAGGTTAGATAAGTACCTACTCCATTGTTTCTTCTATTACAGCGTACTGGTCCAAGGTCATCATGAGTTTGTCCGACCCATCAACTCGAGCTCCGGCATATATTTCGATCCAATTGGTGAACTCGAAATTAGCATTGGACACCTAGATATAGTTACTCCATTCGACATATCCTACATTAAACCTCATATCCAAAATATTAACTCAATACTAGGCACAGTACGTTTCTTGTGCGGCCAAATTGAAATCGAAACCACAACTAAGCTAGAATGCCATAATGTATTGGAGCCACTTACAGTTAGGTACAACGATATCATGTCCGACTATTCTTCCATCGCTCACCTTACGAGCAACAATAGGTTTAAACGCGGAGCATGGATGGGTGGTATAGGCAAACTATCCAAAACCATATTTGGGACTCTAAACGAGGACGACGCTGTCAAATATGACGACGCCATACAAAGCCTACAAAATGGCGAAAAGAAGCTGGCTTCATTGATTAAGGAAAACATCTTAGTTACAACTTTCACTATAGCCAAATTTAATGAATCATTTCACAGCATAAAAATGAATGAGGCCAGGCTCAACGAAGGTATCGACAATCTCAAATTAACATTAAAAAACATGTCAATGATTACCAACAAATTAAATACAAAATCAAATATTAATTCAATATTAAAAAGTTTGGAAGCCTCTGTACTCACCTTATCATTTCAATTGGAGGACATAACAAACGCTATTATGTTTAGTCGTCAAAACATGCTTCACCCGGCCGTGTTGACTCCCACGCAATTATACAAAGAGCTTGTCGATAACTACAGATACCTACCTGCGGACCTTAAGTTACCTGTTACTTTAGAACTAAGCCATATTCATATATTAATGAATATATCTAGTGTAATATGTTACGGTTTAAACGATAAGATTATTTTTATATTAAGAATACCTTTAGTATCACCTAAGAAATATAATTTGTACCATAGTATAGCGTTACCTACCCCGCATAGCAGTGTAAAACCGAATTCATTTAGTTTTGTTATTCCTAGCAGTAAATACATCGCAATGACCAACGACAAATCGGAATATTGTAACCTCGAATCACTGAAACAATGCAGAGTGATAGGCTCTCGCGAGTTTATCTGTGACGTGATGACCGTATTCCCTACGAGTGCAAATCCCAGTTGTGAAAGTGAGCTAATCGCCAGCGTCATAAGTACCCTACCAGTGCAGTGTCGGACCGATTTAATTCACGGACACGTATTAGATGTATGGAAACCACTAAGTAACAACAACTGGATTTATGTACAAACTCAGAGCACAAAGTTATACATCGAATGTCCCAACCGAAAGGGTCTTGAAATAAATATTATTGGGACCGGAATTGTCAACATCCCAAACGATTGTATGGGCTATTGTAAAAATACCAAATTAATACCTAAATATAAGGACATAAAAATAAATGTTACTGTGACCCACTCTGACTTTAACATAATAAACGACTCCTGCTGTACATTAGATAAGTTCGAAAATAAAATGAGTACTGAACCTCGTATTAAATTACAAAATATAGACTTAGACACTTTTACCGCAGAGACCAAATTAAACCTTAAATCTATTTCAGATGGAACAGACCAAATAATGAACCAACACCAAATAATTAAGTACGAGACTCATTACTCAATAGCATTAATTTTAATAACTTCCATAATTTTCCTATTTTGTGTATTTAAACTTTATTACTTGATTAAATCGCACGACCGTCTTCCCTGTCACTTCCTTAAGTTTTCCCAATCAGTCCCTATAAACCCACCTGAAGAACAGACACCAGAACCTGAACCTGTAACTTCTGTTAAGATAAGCAAACATCACCGAGATCCAGAGGACATTCCGTCCCCCAGCATCAGGAGGAACATATAGCTTCCTACATTCTCATTTCCTAAACTTCGAAACTTCAACCCCGAAGTTTAGTCTACCCCGGGGAGATGTTATATCTGCTCCATGCACCCCCTATTGCCTACTCCTAACCTTTTCCTGCCGACTCATCATTTCCCTTGTCATAGAACTCAGTTAGCCCTCAGCTCCCGTCAGTCTCCATCCAGCTTTCCAATCCGACGGTCGTCTTAAAATTAATTTCATTTATTTTATTTCAATTTCCTTTTTTTAAAAAGACTTCAGCCAGTATCCTTATAATAGAACGTACAACCCGTTATTGGTTTGCTCGGCTCCGTTCTGGGAATTTTGACTTGAAAAATTAACCTCGTGGTCGTCCGGAAACTTTGGTCAACAATGATGAATTAAAGGCGATTGTGGAAGCTGATGAATCTCAATCTACAGCTGAGCTGGCAGCAGCTTTTGATGTTAGCATCAAAACAATATTGGTCCATTTGCGACAGATTGGCAAGATAAAAAAGCTTGATAGATGGGTGCCCCACGAACTTAACGATCGCCAGCGCAACGTACGCGTCGAGACTTGCCTTGCGCTGCTTAACAGGTACAGAAATGAAGGAATTTTGAACCGAATTGTTACGTGCGACGAAAAATGGATTCTTTTTGACAATCGAAAGCGCTCAGCAAGTTGGTTAGATCCTGGTTCGGTACCAAAGCAATGTGCAAAACGAAAAATGACCCCTAGAAAAGTGATGGTCACAGTTTGGTGGTCTAGTGCTGGTGTGATTCATCATAGTTTTTAACAAAACGGCGAGAGCATTACTGCAGATGTGTACATTGAAGAACTGACCACAATGATGGCGAAACTCGCACGTCTGCAACCAGCTTTGGTCAATCGGTCGTCTCCACTGCTACTTCACGACAACGCGCGACCCCATACTGCACAACAGACCGTCTCTAAGCTGCATGAGTTGGGTTTGGAAGCTCTCCCTCATCCGCCATACTCACCAGATCTTGCGCCTACCGACTATTACTTTTTCCAAAATTTGGACTACTTTTTAGCGGGAAAAAAATTCAATTCCCGAGAGGCAATACAAAACGCCTTTGAAGAGTTTGTTGTCTCCCGTCCTGCTGATTTTTTCAAGAAGGGCATCCATAATCTGCCACAGCGTTGGCAAAAATGCATTGATTGCAGGGGTGATTACTTTGAATAAAAGAAATAAATAAGTTCGAAAAAAAAATACTTTAACTTTTTTCAAACAAAACGGCAATTTCATAGGTAAAGACTAGATACTTTTTGTTTGTAAATACATACATAATTCTAGCTACGAAGATTTCTCAATGGATTCCTGAACGCGGCTG
This sequence comes from Ennomos fuscantarius, assembly GCA_905220475.3. Taxonomy (NCBI): domain Eukaryota; kingdom Metazoa; phylum Arthropoda; class Insecta; order Lepidoptera; family Geometridae; genus Ennomos; species Ennomos fuscantarius. The sequence continues at coordinate 3,765,895 of HG992026.1, read as the reverse complement.
CGGCCGTCATCGTTGATTAGCCGCGACTCGCGTTCGATTTTATAATTTATTCGTTTTTTTTTTCAAGTAGATTAAACCGTAATCGGCAATACTCGAATAGGTATATTTTCAACTACCTAGGTACATGGTATCGATTTATGCTCATGCAAAATAATAACCTTTAATAAGACTGGCGGTTTTTTGGTTAATAGCTAATTTAAAAAAATACTTTTTTTTACCACCGATTTCAAATAAGGTTCTCAATTCGACCGTTTTTTTATGTTTGTGTCCTCAGAACTTCCTACTGGGTTCGATTAAGGTGATTATTTTTTTATTTTAAAGCTGGTGCCTTCCGTGTGGTCCCATTTCAATTTGAACAAAATCTGACAAGTAGTTTTTGAGTTATCCTTAATAATGTGTATTTCGAGTTCAACAACATTGATGATGGTCTCATTTTTGTGATAAAAAAATGCGGTGAGATTCAAGTCGGTTGAACTCTCTTTTTAAAAGGAATTATGTGTACCTCAATCCCAATATTTTGACCCTAAAATAGGTAATAGGTAATGTCGCAAAATACCCAGTAATGTTTTTTTTTTTAATGTTAGTGAATGATGTGACAAGCTAGTTGATATTGAAAGAGTTTTTAAAATTCAAAAACGATGTATTCGTGTCATAAACAAGGCCTGGTTTTTGGATAGCTGTAAGCCATTATTCAAAAAATGTAACATTCTTCCTTTGCCATGCATCTACATCAAAGAGATTTGTTCCTTTGTTAAAGCCAATCCAACTTTATTTCATAAGCGCAGTGAAATTATTACTCGACAAAAAAGATTTAAATTTACGAACCTACTGCATCAACCTCCTTGTCGTAAAGATATATATAAGAGAAACGTTTATAATATGTGCATATCAATATATAATTGTATACCTAATGATATTAAAATTTTAAAGGGAAAACTATTTAATAAAACTTTGTATAACTGGTTGTTACAACACGCATTTTATAGTATTAAGGAATTCCAAATGTACTGTAACAAAAATATTATTTAATATTTGCACACTTGCATGCAGGTTGAACACAAAATGTCTAATTATTTTAAGTAACTTATGTAAACATCTCTTGTAAATTGTGTTCTAGCAAATAAACATTTGATTGATTGATTGATTTGATTGATTGATAGTCATTCACCTGGTGTTAAGCGCCACGGCCGCCCATAACAGAACAGTATCACTCGGAACCCTAAAACATAGTTTTAGCGTTTTAGCGCGCGACACTGCACTGCGCACATCATTCTGAGACATCAGCACAGTCTAGTAATAAGATTACTCAACTGTGAGATCAGATCATAAAGTCTCAATTGCCCAGTAATTTCACTTGCTACAATGCCCTTCAAACCGGAAAACAGTAGTGCTTGCACACTACTGCTTGGCGGCAGAATAACTGGCAAAGCGGTGGTGCCTACCTAGACGAACTTTGCAACAAAGTCCTACCACCTAGTAATAATGTTTTGACATGTGTCGAATGACTCCCTTATAAAGTGGTAGTTTATGGTCGATAGTGGACACCATCTCTTGCTCGACATTCTTCCGAGAATCGGTCCCGTCGCGGGCAGTCCAGCAGCTCAATTCGCATTTACTATTTGAAATCTATAATTTGTCTCTTTCATCTACATTCAGAACGAAAGAAACGGAATAGTGTAAATTTCAAATCGGAACCTCAGTGCCTGATATAGGTCCGTATTACAGAACGATGCTCAGTCATCGATCGGTGCTCAAGCAGAGATTTCATTCATAAAGCGATAAATTATTGAATGAAATCTCTGCTTGAGCAGCGATCGATGACTGAGCATCCTTCTGTAATACGGACCTTAGACTTGTGATTAGTCAGGCTGACTATGACTATGCGCCTTCATCCTTAGCCTTTCCTGCCTATACTTAGGTACTATATTTTTATAATTTACTAACTTTTAACGCCGGGGTTAAAAGTGTTTCCTCAAGGTGCATGCAATCTATGTTCTTGCTTTATCAAAATCTGTTCAGCAGGCGGAATAATTGACAACCCTAAAAACGTTAAAATCTTACATCGCAATAACTACGAATTTGATAAAGAAAAGTTTTATTTACCTATAATAAAGTACTAAATCGATTTTGATGAAATTACTATGAGGCTAATCTAAATGAAATAGGTTCTAAAAGTATTCAAAAAGAATTATACCAATCGTTTGAGAAGAGGAAGGAGAAGAGTTACGGAGTCCTACGCTAACAAACATGAAAAAATTTTTTTATTGGGTTATTTAATAACCCAATTAAGAACGTTCTATTCTGGAAGTCAACCGACTTTTCTCTCGATCAAATACGAGAATCGGTTAAGAAATGCGACCTGAAGAGGAGAACAGCCGGACATCTGCCGGACAGACATACGAAATCAGTTTTACCGAAACTGAAACATCGTTCTAAAGTATTAATAATATAATATAATAACGCCCAACGATTACATACATAGATCCTGAACCCTCGCTAGGATTCCGTTAGTTTAGAGACCTAGGAACTACTAGAACAATGGTCCCACAACACCTAGACTTAGAACAAGTATTTGCGCCTTTTTATCTGTGCGCAAATACTTGTCCTGCAGCGGGAATCGAACCCGCCGCCTCCGGGTTATGAGCCGACCTACTCAATCACAGAGGCTGTCGTATTCGTACCACAAACTTTGTTAAAATTGCTAGGGTCAATTTTCATAGCTATACAAGTCTTTACAATAACTACAAGGCTAGAACGCACTTCCTGGTACATGATCAGTATGGCCACGGTATAAATAGAGACGCGGATGTATCTGATGTAAGATAACCCGGACAGTGTCAGGTTGACTGACATTTGCATGTGACTGGCAATTTATTGTTGTGTCTAAGCCCACTAGGCCTCAATAACTATTTACCACTGACATTTCTGTTGGTAGCGATCTCCATCGCACTTCATACTTAATTTTTACAATGAACTTTGGCTCTGCTTCTGCAGGAAGTTTGTCTAGGTAAGTACCATCGCTTTGCCAGTAATACTGCCGAAAAGGCCGCCATACTGTATTACGGTTTGAAGTGCGCTGTAGCTAGAGAAATTACTGGCCAAATGTGACTTTATGACCTAATCTTACAGTCTAGTAATTTAATTATTGACGACTGGCCCGATAGCTCAAGTTGGTAGTAACCCTGCCTTCTGAACTGTCGGTTGTGGGTTGGATTCCTATCCTGTACAAATATTTGTGTGATTTACATCGATGTTTGTTCTGTGTCTGAGTGTTCTATTGTATTCTATGTATATATTTACATAAAAAGTATCTAAGTATTGTATCAGTTATCTGGTTCCCATAGAAGTTTGGCTTAGTTTGGGGCTAGATGGCGCTGTGTGAAATGTCCACAGATATTTATTTATATTATATATTCTGTGTAAGAAGTGTGCACTACGAAAATATACATATTGAGTATTAATGATTTAACCCGTTCTCTTATTTCATACTTCATGCTTACTACTAAAACGATACGACAATCTGTTTGTATCTATGCGTCTTTTTCCATCAAAAATGCGAAATGATCAAAATTTGAAATTCATACAAAAAATCAGATAAATTCAAGTCTGTCCGCAGGCAACCACTAGTATTAATAAATAGCTATTCCTTTCATATCCGGGGTAACATCTTCAATGACCTTTGGAGACAATTTGCGCGCTGTACAGTGCTGCTTTATTGAATAATCATATATTTATTGCGTCTGAGATGCATAAAGATTTCCTACAATAAACACCGGAACCACGCTTCCACACGTCGTTGTAAAGGTTAATTGCGCCTTTATACGTATTTACTTATATATATATACTTGGTCTTTCGAAATCGTTACGCTTGTTGGATTAATCTTTGAGCAGTGTTTTATTTAGGTATTAAGGTCCGTATTACAGAACGATGCTCAGTCTTCGATCGGTGCTCAAGCAAAGATTTCATTCATAAAGTGATCAATTAGCGAATGAAATCTCTGCTTGAGCACCTATCGAATACTGAGCATCGTTCTGTAATTCGGACCTTAGAGTAAGACGTAACGCCCGGCACTTGTAAAAGCGCAACGCCTAGATCCTAGATTGTCGAAAGATTAAAAGCGCTGTTTATAAAATCAGACATACTCCGAATTTTCGTATGAGAATTTTGAAGTAAAACTTCTTTACGCACGTTTGACTTGGAGAGTAAGCTGGTGAGGCGAACGGAAGTTGAGACGGAGATATAAATACGTGATGATGGAAAGAGATAGTTACGTTTCATATATTACTGTAAGGGCAAGAGTGATAGAGCTAAAGATTTACTTCAGTGTAGTCTAAAGAACACTCGTTTAAAATCAAATCTATACGGATGATCGTAAACTAGAAACAATATTACGTAGTGCTATTATAATCTGTGATAATACGGCAATAATAATAACGCCCAACGGTCACATTCGTAGATCCTGGACCCTAACTAGGATCCCCTGTATCTAGAGACCCAGGAACTACGAGGACCATGGTCCCACAACACCCAGACACAGAACAAGTATTTGCGTTCTTTTCTGTGCACAAATACTTGTCCTGTCGCGGGAATCGAATCTGTCGCTTCCGATTTATGACCCAACCTGCTCGACCACCACACTGCAGCGGCTGTCTTGATCTTAATCGAAAACTCGCGGAAAGCCCAATTTTCGCTTTTTTAGGCTTCATTTATTAGTTTTGAGTACAAGGCGTAGCAATCATCTCAATTAGCTTACCGTTCTATCAATTTTACAGTCCATTTGACGACATTTTTCAGCCTTTGATTTGCTATTGCGCATAATCGCTACAAGGTGAATACAATTCGGAACCAATCGATTCACGTGATCGACATCATTAGAGAATTGACCCAATGAATGGGAATACGTTGGCCTTGGACGTCTTTTAATCATGACGTTTAAAAGTGACGTTTCAGGGAAGTTTCAGAATTGCTGCGCACTGTAAACAAGAAATGCACTGCAATTTGTTTGGCTGTCAATAAGCAGGAAGTGATTCTGGCATTAATGTTAATTAGCCCGATAGCTTAGTTGGTGACCCTGCCTGCTGAACCGTAGGTTGTGGATTCGATTCCCAGCCAGGACAAACATTTTTGTGATGAACATTGATGTTTATTCTATGTCTGGGTGCTATATTGTATTCTATGTAGGTATAATATAAATATAAATATTAAATATCAAAAAAAAAGTATTGTATCAGTTATGGTTCCCATAGTACAAGCTTTACTTAGTTTGAGGCTAGATAGCTTCTTTACGCACGCTCGACTTGGAGAGTAAGCTGGTGAATGCGTAACGAAGCGAACGGAAGCTGTAGTTGTTGGTTCACGTGGATCTCCATTGTCAACATAACAAAGCTAAAACTTTGTATTATGTTAGTATGTCCGGTAAAATGACAATTGGCGACATTAACGTTAAACAAAGCAAAAAAGTTATACCGGCCGATAAACAAAATATAAAGAAGTTTTATTTCAGTCGTGTGGTCTAAAGCACACTCGTTTTTTTATAGTATTATTATAGTAAGTGGTAACGATACCGCTGACCGCCGACAGCGGCGCCGGTGCACCGTGACGGATTAGCGGTCCCTACCGGAGTCTGTGACGGATGGTATCTCCTATCACCGTGACGGCTGTAACGATATACGTAGGTCATACTCTGTGACGTACCCAGGCTATATCATCTAATTATAATTAACTAACGTAAACCGTAATAAAAATAAACTTCCAAAAAAATTGTACCGACTTCAAAACCACAAATAGACACTCAAAATCAAAAAATAAACTGATATAATTAATACAATTATTATTAAGTAGTGGCTTACTAAGTGGTAGGACTTTATTGCAAAGTTCGTCTAGGTAGGTACCACCGCTTTGCCAGTTATTCTGCCTCCAAGCAGTAGTGCGCAATCACTGCTGTGTTCCGGTTTGAAGGGCACGGTAGCTTGTGAAATTACTGGGAAAATGAGACTTTATGATCTGATCTCACAGTTTAGTAATCTTATTACTAGATTGTGCTTATGTCTCTGGATGACGTGCGCAGTGCAGTGTCACGCGAACCTCTATACTTTAGAGTTCCGAGTGACACTGCAGCTGATATGGGCAGCCGTGTCGTTTAACATCAGGCGAACCGCTAGCTCGTCACGTCATTCCTTAACATCAAAAAAAATATTAATATAATTATTATATACTTATCTATTTGAAATCGGTGCCTCCTCCTTTCTGAAATTCGTGGCTGATAACGTTTTCTCATGGATGCCATTGTCAGAATTGGGCCTTACCGCGTAAGTCTGGTGGAGATCGTAATCGTGTTCTCTCTTGCTCGCACTCGTGGACTTGTTAATTGGCGCGTGCAGGATGGCAGGCGAAGCCGATTCTCAGAACGGTTACGCGGTAGGGGTGGACCAAAATGGGACCACACGAGAAGTCAGTTTCAAATAAAAAAAGAATCACCAGTCACCCAGTCGTATCGGGTCGCCCAACGACCATACACATAGATCCTTGACCCTAACTAGGATTCTCTGAGTCTAGGGACCCAGGCACTACGAGGACCATGGTCCCACAACACCCAGACACAAAACAGATATATGCGCTTTTTTTCTGTGCACAAATACTTGTCCTGTCACGGGAATCGAACCCGCCACCTCCAGGCTATGAGCCAACCTCCTCGACCACCGCACCACAGAGGCTGTCTAAACATGATAGCAGACAATAAAAAATCAACGAAATACCAAAGTTTATGAACCACTTTACCAAAAGCCATTTTGTTCACTAATTAAAGAATGCATGACGAAGCATTCCAAGAATGCAGTCTCACAAAAAAGAAAGGTACTCCCGCTCAATCTGAAGGGAAGCTATAAAAACTCCGCATACTCCCATCATTCTAGTGGCACAATAAAAAAAAGCTAAAACTGTCAGCTGACGGATATTTCGTAAGATTATAGTCGGTCCAGTTTCTAAATTAGTTTTTCCGTGTTTAGTAAGAGTCATTACGGAAATGATACGAATAATAAAAGTGTCTAATTACTATAAATACTTACAGCGTGTCCCGAAATTCAACATAAAGCGGGCAAAAGATGAAGAGGTCTTGATTGTGCAGGGGGGTGATTACAAAACTTTGATTGCAATGCAACAGGAGAAATTTCCATACTAACTATGTACATAAACTGCGTATTCAAACTGTCAAATACATGTATGTATTTGACAGTTTGAATACGACAATTTGTGTTTCTATAAGTTGCGATGGAGTTACGTGATCGGCCAGTAGCTGGGTGATCACGTAACTCTATTGCAACCGAGATTATATCGTGATTACCCCCCTGGTCCGAGAAAAATAAAAGAATAATTCTGGAAAATCTACACCATAGTCATATCTTTGGGTTTTGTTACCACGAAATTCACTATTTCAGTGTTTTTACTCTAAAGTGGTCTTTAATAAACGTTATATTAATTGCAGTGACAAATCAAGTAAAAAGATTTGCTAGGTTTGTTAAATAAAACTTACACTGCCTTATTAATAAACAGGTATTAGTATCGGATTAGTTACTTCAGCTTTTGTCCTTTTTTTGCTACTGGAATATTTAGCTGGATCGAAAGAGACAAAAGATGGTGTAACTAGTCTAAAACTAGTTCGTGTTCGGCCGATATAACTTTGTTTTTGCTTTGTTTAATGTTAATATCACCATCTTTTTTTTTTAGATTTTGCTCCACCCTTTTGTGTGTATAGCCAGTGTCAAGTAATTGATAATTTATCAAGTTATCGTTATTTCACGCAAATATGTGTCAAGTCACAGTCGAAGTCATGAAGTCAAGTCATAGTCAAGTCAGTCTAGTCAGTCATACTCCTAGTAAAGTGGTGGCAACTTTACTCGAAGCTTCTATGGAGTTTTCACAAAACAACACACGAAACACACAACAAACAACACGAAAAGAAACGTTTCACCATCATTATACCATTCTCCCACACTCACGCCTGTAATCCAGCACTTAACGAATAAAATGCCACCAATTTTATGTACTAACACTGAAAATGACACAAGTTTTGGAAAATAATACAATGCGGTGACGCAATCTTTTCGGCTTTCCCGCCAAAAACCCGTCGCCATCATGACAATTGTAAATTGACATTTTACCGGACATACCAACATGATAATACAAATTTTTTACTTTGTTATGTTGACAATCGAGATTATATGTTAACCAATAACTTTAAACTTCCGCTCGCCTCGTCACACATTTACCAGCTTACTCCCCAAGTCAAGAATAGAATAGAATAGAATAGAATATTTTTTATTTTTAAAGCGTGCGTAAAAAAGTTTTACTTCTAAATTCTCGTGTCACAGCACGCGGCTTGACCGATTCTCATGAATCCTAATCTGTAGCTCCGAGAGGTGAATATTAAATATCCTTTGACATTTATTTAAAAAAAACTGAACTGTGCCGTAGTGCTGCCCCGTTTAGAGGAAGTTACGCAACTACCCACGTTCTACTTGTAATATTTACTGTACTTTCCATATGATTTATTATGATGTGAATTAAGTTATGAGCTAGGAAACGAATGGTTATGTATGATGGATTGTCTGTAATGCGAATGCGCCGGAAATTCGAAATGGATCGGTGATGAGATTGAATAACAGAAGTTAGTTGGGTACAAGTAATATTTTTTAAGTAAGACTTCTATACGCAGAGGCGAACGAAAATGTTTGTGGGACAAACATTTGTGTGATGAACATCGATGTTTATTCTGTATCTGAGAGTTATATTGTATTCTACGTACATATTTACAAACAAAAAGTATCTAAGTATTCTATTTAACTAGATGGTAGGACTTTCCTGCTAAGTTCGTCTAGGTAGTTACCACCGCTTCGCCAGCTATTCTGACGCCAAGCAGTAGAGTGCAATCACTACTGTGTTCCAGTTTGAAGGGCACTGTAGCTAATGAAATTACTGGGCAAATGAGACATTATTATCTGATCTCACATTCGAGTAATCTCATTACCAGACTGCTGATGTCTCAGGATGATGTGCGCAGTGCAGTGTCACACGAAAATTTATATTTTAGAGTTCCGAGTGACTCTGTACTGTTATGGGCGGCCGTGTCGCTTGAAATCAGGTGAACGACTAGCTCGTCACATCATTCACACATAAAAAAGTTATCTGGTTCCCATAATAGCTTTGCTTAGTTTGGGGTTAGATAGCGCTGTGTGAAATGTCCACACATTTTGTTTTTCATAGTATTTTGCTTGTTACTCATCTTTAATATCCGCCCTATCTTTATTATCTGCCTATAGGTCCTGTAAGAGCCGGCTGAGGGAATATCTAGGGAATGGGCAGCATTCTCCTTGGTCCTCTTCCGGCTGATGTGGAAGGATTATAAATACATAATCAAGCTAATGTAATTCAGCGGAGATGAAATCTCATGGTTTTTGACGATCAGTTGTAGAGCGTAACCAAATCGGCCGTTACCCTATTACATTGTATTGTATATTTTATCTATTCCTCATCATTTCAACACTATCACGCAACGATCAACGCTATTATATTAAATTTTCAACTGACTTCAATAAAGGGGAGAGTGAACATTCTATTGTTTTTTTTTGCTTTTGTTGTGTTTGATACGTCAAATATCCGTCATTTTTATTTTTTTTATGTTTTGGCTCCACACTTTTGTGTATTTAGCCAGTGTCAAGTAGTTGATAATTTATCAAGTTAATGATATTTCACGCAAATATGTGTCAAGTCACAGTCGAAGTCATCAAGTCAAGTCATAGTCAAGTCATAGTCTAGTCAAAGTCATACTCCTAGTAAAGTGGTGGCAACTTTACTTGAAGCTTCTATGGAGTTTTGGAAACAACACGAAATGAAACGTTTCACCAGCATTATACCATTTTCCCACACTCACACCTGTAATCCAGCACTTAACGAATAGAATGCCACCAATTTTATGCACTAACACTGAAAATAACACAAGTTTTGGAAAATAATACAATGCGGTGACGCATTCTTTTTCGCTTTCCCGCCAGAACTCCCCTTAAATTTGGTTATAAGCAAATCATTTGACAACTGCCTCGCCTGATGTTAAGCTATCACGTGGTCTAAAATGGGGCATGCTTGCCTAGAGTTCTATTCGTTAAGTGCTGGATTGCAGGCCTGAGTGTGGGAAAATGGTATAATGATGGTGAAACGTTTCTTTTCGTGTTGTTTCCAAAACTCCATAGAAGCTTCAAGTAAAGTTGCAACCACTTTACTAGGAGTATGACATTGACTAGACTATGACTTGACTTCATGACTTCGACTGTGACTTGACACATATTTGAGTAAAATATCATTAACTTGATAAATTATCAATTACTTGACTCTGGTTAAATACACGGAAGTGTGGAGCCAAAACACCAACAAAAAAAAAAACAAATTTAAACATTTAAAAAATTCATAAACAAAATTATATCATACAAATTCCCACTTTACTTGGATGTCTCACCTGTCTCTCCAAGTTCTCCAACACATACTTCGATTTCACATATTGACTTTTTTTTACGGGTAAATTGCCTTTTCCTTCAACTATACAATCAACTCAATATAATAACTACTGCTTTTGACAGCCTCTGTGGTGTGGTAGTTGAGCAGTCGACTCATAACACGGAGGTGGCGGGTTCGATTCCCGCGGCAGGACAAGTATTTGTGCACAGAAAAAAAAAGTGCAAATACTTGTTCTGAGTCTGGGTGTTGTGGGACCATGGTCCTCGTAGTTCCTGGGTCCCTAGACACAGGGAATCCTAGTTAGGGTCCAGGATCTATGTATGTGATCGTTGGGCGTCATTATTATTATTATTATTATAGAAAAAAAAGCGCAAAAACTTGTTCTGAGTCTGACCATGGTCCTCTTAGTTCCTGGGTCCATAGACAGGGAATCCTAGTTAGGGTCCAGAATTTACGTATGTGACCCGTGTGTATATGTCCTGCCGCGGGTATCGAACCCGCCGCCTCCGGGCTATGAGCCGACCTGCTCAACCACTACACCACTGAGGCAGTCAAATTTGCGCAGACCACGTTCGAGAAGCTAGTTCGGTACCTTCTTTTATTTATACCCATGGAATGGACATCTGTCGGGTTGTCGTACAAGCCCCAATACACGTGCGACCCCGTGCCGACCACTCCACAGGTGCGCCGTGTGAATGCACAAACGAATAGCAAATAGTTGCGAATGCTGATCACGTGACAGATCAAGCTAATACGGTCATTTGGTGTAACCGTATATTTTGGTTCCGGGAGTCAAACATTACGAATAACCACATTAACTTGACCTCTTCAGGAATCCACGTCTCACAGACGTTTCTTGTAGTCGCAGGCATCTAACCCGATTTAACAGATTTGAAAAAAGGAGGAGGTTACAATTCGACTGTATTTCTTTAAATGTTTGTTATCTTAGAACTTTCGATTGGGTAACCGTTTTTGATGATTCTTTTTTTATTTCTCTATATCAGAGAGGTATGGATGTAAAACCTTTTGATGCTAAAGTTGTAAATTAAGCAAGCGACGACAAAGAAAAAAGCTAGCTAGCCATTACTCTCCTGTGGCTTTACTAATACATTCTATGAGTAATATCGAAATTACGTCATTCAATGAAGTAACAGAGAAAGTTCCATTGTGAATTTGTGACGGAGCGACTAAGCGGGTGTTTAACATTGTTTACTATTATAATTTTATGCATGATTGATAGTGGGTGAACTGGTTAAAGCTTGCCCAATGTAAAATTATAAGGCATTTGGGACATTCCTGAGTAATAATCGACTAAATCTAGACCTCGCCTGCTTGCCTTGTGCTATAATATTTAATTATTATTCTAGCAACAGCAATATTTATTTGAGAACTAGTAAAATATCTCTATTGAACACGTAAGAAATAATTGTAAATTTTACGATAAGAAAACCAATTCAATAACTGCTACTTGTGGAACTGGTGGCGCCATCTGTTGTTGAGTAGCAATGAACAAAAATTTTGGATATAATCATTTACTTTGTGTGCTTTAATAATTTGGGATAATCATAAACAACTTTTTAGTTATTTTACGTTTGTTTATGTATGATTGTACTAATCCTTCCACCACTGCCTACTCTATTTCTGTAGGAATTCGCGATACTACCTATGTTCTTATATAACTTAGTTGTATGTTAAAAGTATTTTCGAAAGTGTTTTATCTTTTTGGTTTCTATTTCGTGGCTAAACAATACAATTTTGTTTCAGGCGAAAACGGCAGCACTCATGCTTTATACCTCGAAACCATAGTCGAGGAAACGAGCGATGATTTGCGCTCCGAACGCTCCTTGGCCGCTACATGGCTTTCCGACTCAGATGCAGATTCAGTCATACACGTGCGAGGCGTGGCAGGTAAACAGATGAACCATTTTTTAGAATATCTACATATTTCATATAATTGCATTACTATTGTAGTTTATCTTTCATATTACTGTTCCTAAATTTTATTATAGTGCCATCTAGCGTCGAGTAGCATAACAAAGTTTATTTAACAAAACGTTGTATTGGATTCACAGTAAAACCATAGATGGCAATATTCTCAATAACTTAAATTATATTGTTAGCTTGTTGAAAAATAAAAATAAACTACAAGAAAGAGTTGGTAAATTTGTTTCAGCCTTCTTGACTGCTCTATTTATACAATAAATTTGACCACGAGCAATTGTTTAAAATGAGTAAATATAAAATCTTATTCCTAATTATTATGTAGAGCAAACATTGCTCCACATTACAAGATTTTGGCAACCAGAATAATAGTGTAACTCAGAAATCTTGGATTCGATCCAAGTAAACTGTTGGGAAAACGAGCACGTGCATACGAATTCAGCCGATGTCATTGTCATTGTCGGCGCCTGGCGGAGGCGACGTATCGCGCGCTTGCACGCTGCACCCTGACGGAGCCCGGTGGTCTCCCGCAGGTTCCGAGTGCGACAGCGAGTCGGAGCGCGAGTGGGCGTGCCCGGCCAAGCGGCGGCGGCGCGAGCGCGCCTGTTCGCCTGCCAGCACCGGCTCGCTCTCGCGCTCGTCCAGCCTCGCGCAGTTCGAGTCCCTGGAGCGATCGTGCGCCGCTCCCGCCTCGCCTTCCCTCTCGCCCGACTCGCTCGACTCGCCGCCACCCACCCCGCCGCCGGCGCGCGCGCCCCCTCCGCGCTCGCACCTGTCTGCCGAGAACCTCAGCGAGGATAGCGGCTACAGCGAGCGGTCGCGCCGCGCGCCTCCTGCGACCCGCCGCGCCCCCGAGCCGCGAGCGCCGGCCGCCGCCACCAGCGTGCCGTGCCTCGCGGGCTCCCCGGCCGCCGAGCGCCGGCTGCCACGCGCCGCGCGCGCGCTCTCCCTCCCCGCCGAGCTGGACGTGTGCGCCGAGCCGCACCGCCACGCACCCGCGCACCGCGCGCGCTTCCGACAAACCTTCGAAGTGAGCGACTCGCTCACCGTCAGCGTGGCCGACCTCACCGCGCTCGACTACCGGGGGGGTTCGCGCCGGCCGCGACTACCCCCACCGCCGCCACCCCCTCGCGCCCCGCGTCTCCCCCCGCCGCCTCCCGTCGAGGCGCCGCCGCGACCACCCGCCGACCCGCCGGCCCGCGAGCCGAGCGCCGGGAGTGACTCCACCACGGAATCGGAACGCGCCTTCACTCGCGAGATGGAGATGACCGCGCGGCAGCTCGACGAGACAGCGCGGCGCGCGCTTGCCGGCGCCGGTGATTACGACCGCGAGCTATCCGTGCTGACGGCGCGCAGGCTGCACGACTCATGGGGCGCCTGGGACGACGTGCTTGACGAGCTGCGGCGGCGCATCGAGCCCTCATCGCCATCCCCTTCGCCGCCGCGCACGCCCTCTCCGGACGCCATCCGAGAGCCCACCTTCACGTCGACACCGCTCCGGTGCGTGGACGGTCGCGTGCGCTCTACACCCGAACTGCGTGCGCGCGCCACTCCCCAGCGCGAGACGCCGGAGGAGCTGCGCGCGTCCCTGCAGCTGGTGACGCCCGCGCCGGCCGCGCCGCCCGCGCGCTCCGTGTCCGCGGGCTCGAAGGGCGTCACGTTCTCGCCGGTGGTGGCGGAGGTGTCGTGGCGCGAGTCGAGCGCGAGCAGCTCGCCGAGCGAGTCGACGGCGAGCGACGACGCGGCCGACGCAGAAGTGGAGGTCGTGGAGGGGGAAGGCGAGGCGCCGCGCGCGCCGGCCGCAGAGCGCGCCTCCGTCATGACGGAAGCGGGCGCGCGTGCGCCGCGCAGCCGCATTGCCGGCTTCCTCTCTAGGTTCGCGAAATTCCGATTTTCCGGGCGCAAGGAGAAAAAATCCCGGGGCGCAGGCGCGAACTCCCGGCCGGCGGCGGCGAGTAACGGGGTGCCGGCAGACGCGCGCGGGCCGGCCGCCGGGCCGCAGTATGTGCGCATCCCGCTGAAGGACGAGGGTGTGTCGCGGGCGGCGGCACCCCCGGTGGGCGGCGTGGCGCACAAGCCGCCGCGGCCGCGCGCGCCGCCCGCGCCGGCGCCCGGCGTGCTGGAGACCGACGTGGACACGCAGCGCACGGTGCTGCACGCGCGCTCGCTGCTCGCCCTCGCGCCGCCCGACCAGCGCGCCCCTCGACCGCACAAGTCTATGGAGTTCCTTCTCGACAAGGACAGCGCCCAAATCGTACAGGTGAGTCTTTCAACCTCTTCCTATTAACATTCCATAACCCATGTCTATATGTGTATAAACTGCCGCCGGGTGTAATGTTTACAAACAGCGCGATCGATGCCGGGTAAGCGACCCGTCTGCATCTTTCCGCACTTGCAAGAATTCGCCTTATTATTATAACGAAGCGATAGCGTCTGATCACGTTTGTCAGCAGTACGTGTCTCATACAACCCGGTGCAAGCGGCTCCCCTTCACGATGTCTATTCATTGTCACCGACAAAAAGGTCAATTTTCTCTAGCTAATAAGCGCAACGCACGAAATACGTGAAGCAATAAATCACGTCGAGTGTATCCCCGGGGACGTTACGACACGGCCGTGTTCACACGCAATACATTAGAGCACACAGGACGGAGGTGAAAGTGCGCACATCTGCATACTGTCGCCGGCATTGTCCGCATGCCGTACATACCGCACATACCAGTGGGCTGTGGGCGTAACTGTAGTTTTATCAGCGATATGTACTCTACATAATCAATACGCTAGAGACATCAGCATTTCAGATACAGCTCATTTCCAATACAGATCACTCCCGCAGCCGCTTTATTCGCGATTTCCTACAGAGATTTTTTTTATGTCTTTGAGAAAAGGGCGCGTTAGCGAATTACGTAAAAGGAATTATTTATAAGCTTCGGTAACTTAATAGTACTCAGATTTATTAACAAGGGAACAAAAAGCATTCTTTTCTTGGAGGAATTTAATTTAGGATCTATCTCGAATAGGATAATAATACAAAAAACTTGCTAAAAATAATAATATAATAATAGCTCTATAGCATAAACCTTTGTTCCGAAGAACCAAGGTTTGTGTTTAATTACTGCATGCCGTTTGTCCTCAAATGTGGGAAACCTACCACAGGTATTCAAGATAAAGATAATACGATAATACCGTGTCATTGAAGTTAATTTCAACGGTCAACCATTATAGTCACATGACTGAATAATAATAATACACTGAGCAAAAACCAAATTAATACCTACATTTGAAATAACAATGTGATATTAATATCACATGTATCACAATTAATATCTGACATTAGTCAGATTATTTTGTAAGATAAATAACGGCTAAAACTCACGTCAAATTAAAAGTCGAAATTACTCCGACCAGGTTTTGGATATATTCGATGTCCTTCTTCTGGGAGCCAGTTACTAACGCAAGCCGCGGCGGCTTTCGCTAGCGTCAGCACGTAACTGATAGTTTTCAAACTAAAATTAGATTAGTCTATACCAAAGAGATATAATAATAACTGTCCTAAAAAGACAGTCATAGAAATTCTGTCTGTCTAATCTTAATAGGTCTAAATAAGACGAATTAAATTAAGTAAAAAAAGTTACTTAACTCTATTTGAAGAGTATGTACACATAAAAAGAAATCTCAGAAATTATAAAGAAAAGTTCAGACTTCAGAGGCCATCAAATATCAGAGACCTATCAAAACCACGCCCACACACATGATTCTGAAAGTAAGAATTAATGTTCAAATAAATGCAGTTTATATTATCATCTCCTACTAAGTAACTAGGTTGTAGGACTTTACTGTAAAATTCGTCTAGATAGGTACCACTACTTTGCCAGTATTCAGCCGCCAAGCAAGTGTGCAAGCACTACTGTGTTCTAGTTTGAAGGGCACTGTAGCTAGTGAAATAATGGGCAATTGAGACTATGATCTAATCTCACAGTCGAGTAATCGTATTATCAGACTTTGCTGATGTCTCAGGATGATGTGCGCAGTGCAGTGTCACGCGAAACTTTACATTTTGAAGTTCCCAGTGACGCTGTTTTGTTATGGGCAGTCGTGTCGCTTAACATCGGGTGAACGACTAGCTCGTCGCATCATTCACTAACATAAAAAAACTCCTACATTTTGTGTGGATACTGTTTTCCTAATACCTACACAAGACACTGTGGGGAGTTTTCTATCTGAGACATAGGTACCAATTATAAATACCAAGTAAGCAATAAACTTAGGTAGGAATAAAATTGGACAGCATATTATATTTCTTTTAGTTTTTACGACGTGGATATACATCCAAACTTTCGTAGTAAAACGTACAAAGGACGCCCTTAAGAGGTGCTCGTTACGTACAAAGAAAGTAAATCACTACATAGGATCAAAAATTAATGTTCAAAATTATGCTCATTTCATTATATGCACGCCTAGTCAAATTGTTACTCTGCACGCCTTGGTTGACTGGTAGAAAATGCTGTTAGCATTAAGTCCTCCTTTGTACTTTTTATGTGTATAAAGTATTAAATAAATAAATAGTTTAAATTCCTTCCTACATTTTTGGGCTGTCTGGAAGAGACCGCTTTAAGACCGCCCATCGTGACACTTAATTTTTAAGTTTGTGCTTGTAAATTGTTCATGTAATGTGGTGTTTCAATAAAGAGTTTTATCTATCTATCTATCTATTTATAAACCAAAGTCGCTTCCCGCTTTCTGTCTGCCGTATGTATGCTTAGATCTTTAAAACCACGCAACGGATTTTTTTTTATATGAGTGTATGATGTGACGAGCTAGTCGTTTACCTGATGTTAAGCAACACGGCCACCCATAACAGAACAGTGTCACTCGGAACCCCAAAAGATAGAGTTTCACGCGACACTGCACTGCGCACATCATCCTGAGACATCAGCACAGACTGGTAATAAAATTACTCGACTGTGAGATCAGATCATAAAGTCTCATTTGCCCAGTAATTTCGCTAGCTACAGTGCCCTTCAAACCGGAACACAGCAGTGCTTGCACACTACTGCTTGGCGGCAGAATAACTGGCAAAGCGGTGGTCTACCTAGACGAACTTTGCAACAAAGTCCTACTACCTAGTAAGTACTTACACTGATCATTTTAGAGGTTTCTACTGTGATGTCGTAGATAAAAAGTTTAGTAGTAACACAAAATAGTTTGGGGCTAGGGGGCGTTATGTGAGATGTCCACACGTATTATTATTATTATTATTATATTACTAGCTTCTGCCTGCGGCTTCACCCGGCCTATAGGAAAATAATTCAACCACCCAATTCACCCTCTTAGGGATGGAATTTCGAAAAACCCTTTCTTAGTGGATATCTACACTTTGCAAAGAACACACCCTCAAATTTCAAGTCTCTAAGACCAGCGGTTTATGCTGTGCGTTGATATTATAAGTCAGTCATTCAGTCAGGATTTTGAATTTTATATGTATATATTATTATTATTATTTAGTACCAGCATTGCACCCGTACGCCGCCGGGGCCGTCGCTAGTGCTAGATAAAAATGAAATGATTTATTTCAATCTCCTATAATCTTGGTTTCAGTTACACGAACTACATTTACAAATAATCAGCAGTTGCAAAAACGATGTCGTAGACTTGCAAACTGTTCCCACGCCACTGTAATAATATTATCCAACATATAGCTCGTAAGACAAGGTGCCTACGCTAACAGTAAATATCTCCATTCTCACTACTAACTACATTATGTTACATAAAACTTAAGTATAGGTAATCTAATGGTAGAAGCGTCAAATTCTATAGAAGAAACAAAAGTCGGGATTCCATGACAGTGTTTTGTCTTTGGTCGCCTTTTTTTTTCTTAGGTATCTATCGTAAAGTAAGATCATGGAGATTTGGCGGGAAAACGAAAAAGATCGCGTCGCCGCATTGTATTATTTTCCAAAACTTGTGTTATTTTCAGTGTTAGTGCATAAAATTGGTGGCATTCTATTCGTTAAGTGCTGGATTACAGGCATGAGTGTGGGAAAGTGGTATAATGATGGTGAAACGTTTCTTTTCGTGTTGTTTCCAAAACTCCATAGAAGCTTCAAGTAAAGTTGCCACCACTTTACTAGGAGTATGACTTTGACTAGACTATGACTTGACTTGATGACTTCGACTGTGACTTGACACATATTTGCGTGAAATATCATTATCTTGATAAATTATCCATTTTTTGACACTGGCTAAATACACAAAAGTGTGGAGCCAAAAAAAAGCAAGATCATTACGATTTACGTTAAAAAAATCATACAGTAATAATAATAATAATGAATATTGTCCCTCAACGATCATATACATAGACTGGACCTGGACCCTAACTAGGATTCCATGCGTCTAGGGACCCAGGAGCTACGAGGACCATGGTCCCACAACACCCAGATAAAGAATAAGTATTTGCGCTTTTTTTCGGTGCACAAATACTTGTACTTGTACCGCGGAAATCAAACTCTCCTCCGGGTTATGAGCCGACCTGCTCAACCATGTCACCACAGAGGCCGTCATCCCAACGATAACATAGATCCTGGACCCTTACTAGAATCAACAACTAGAGACAAGATTGATTCCGAAATTCCTTCTTCTCTTCGTTTAATGACTTGCTATCGCTTTTTAGCGATAATTCTGCCAATGTCAAGTGAGGAATTTTGTACGGTTATGTCATGTCAAAGTCTTTTTTGACAGGCAAAATGCCATAGTGAAATGGTGGATGTTTTTACAGCATTTTTTAAGGCATCGTCTTAAAACTTGGAACCATTTGCCAACACTCGTGCACGTTCACGAACACTTAACGGATAATAATCCACCCTTATTACACATTAAAATACACGGGTAATGGAAAAAAGTTCAAAATTCACAACCGCTATTTTCGGATACTTTTCAACGACCCTCTTCCAAAAATCCTTCAAGTCTATATTTTGACGTAAAACAACGCTTATAAAAACCTAGCCTCACCTCATTTCTAATGCTGTTATTTTAATATTACAGAATTATCATTCTATGACAATAGCAACATTGGCAAGACCCACAAGTTTGCTGTAATTGTTACCCATGACACACTAACCGCTACACTTGACGGTAATATGATGTCACCAATCATCGCTTCGAATGCTAATACGGCAATATAGGATCTGTGACGGCAATAAATATTATCATTTATTTCATTTAGTTTCCTCATACTTCTATCGAACAATGTTTGAGCACGTTGAAATTTTGCAATAGTTTTTACCTTATGATAGCGATTTGTTACAAGTAAGTCATAAAAATGTACGTCGTGTTTTACAATATAGGTAACGTTTAAGTAATAAAGTTATGAAAATGTTATCAAACATGACAGTTGATTGCTACAATGCTCTTGCAATGTATATTTTCTGTCTATGTCTTTGTAGTAATATCAAAAATCTACAAACATAGCTAGTTGACACTAGCTATATAAGTACCTAATTGATGTTAATGATATTTCACGCAAATATGTGTCAAGTCACAGCCCAAGTCATCAAGTCAAGTCATAGTCTAGTCAAAGTCATACTCCTAGTAAAGTGGTGGCAACTTTACCAGAAGCTTATATGGAGTTTTGGAAACAACACGAAAAGAAACGTTTCACCATCATTATGACACTTTCCCACACTCATGCCTGTAATCCAGCACTTAACGAATAAAATGCCACCAACTTTATGCACTAACACTGAAAATAACACAAATTTTGGAAAATAATACAATGCGGTGACGCGATCTTTTTCGTTTTCCCGCCAAATAAACAAATCTACTTTTTATTTTTAATGTTTTGGCTCCACACTTTTGTGTATTTAGCCAGTGTCAAGTAATTGATAATTCATCAAGTTATCGATATTTCACGCAAATATGTGTCAAGTCACAGTCGAAGTCATCAAGTCAAGTCATAGTCTAGTCAAAGTCATACTCCTAGTAAAGTGGTGGCTACTTTACTTGAAGCTTCTATGGAGTTTTGGAAACAACACGAAAAGAAACGTTTCACCATATTTATACCATTTTCCCACACTCACGCCTGTAATCCAGCACTTAACGAATAAAATGCCACCAACTTTATGCACTAACACTGAAAATAACACAAGTTTTGGAAAATAATACAATGCGGTGACGCGATCTTTTTCGTTTTCCCGCCAAATAAACAAATCTACTTAATTAAATTAAATCTTGGTGGCTTCTGCGGTAATTTCACTACAATGTTGCCAATGTCATGTATCAAAATAGACCATCCAATGATGACCGGTAAAAATGAATATTATGATGATTTTACACTGAAACTAATCTGAAAAAAATTAAAAATACATAATTTATCATAATTCTTAACTTTTGTATAATTAATGGAATTGACACTGGCACAATGCAACAAAGCCATATAAAAAAATACAAAAACTAAGATCCCTTTATTCAAAGAGCATTATAATAAAACAGACTGGCAAATACACAAGACGTGCGACGCCATTACTCCTCAAAGGAGGAGGAAAAAAAAAGAGCATCAGAAACATTTATTTTGACATATAAATCTATAACCAATTGACCATAGACTAATTACGTAATAAGGCTTAGAAGATTTACAAATAATAAGGACATGATCGACATTATTAAGTTGTAATAAACCTTGTGATTGAGAACACCAACAATATAATCGGAGTTTTGGCGGGAAAACGAAAAAGATCGCGTCGCCGCATTGTATTATTTTCTAAAACTTGTGTTATTTTCAGTGTTAGTGCATAAAATTGGTGGCATTTTATTCGTTAAGTGCTGAATTACAGGCATGAGTGTGGGAAAGTGGTATAATGACGGTGAAACGTTTCTTTTCGTGTTGTTTCCAAAACTCCATAGAAGCTTCTGGTAAAGTTGCCACCACTTTACTAGGAGTAGGACTTGACTAGACTAGACTATGACTTAACTTGATGACTTGGAGCGTGATTGGACTTGACTTGACACATTATATGATATTAATTATCTTGAGATATTATCAATTACTTGACACTGGCTAAATACACTAAAGTGTGGAGACAAAACCAAACAAAAAAAAAAGATAATGATATTTCACGCAGATTATGTGTCACATAGTCCAAGTCATCAATCATTAATCTACTAACAACATGGATATTTTATAATCTTTGAACATGGTCAATGACCACGTATCAGCCACAACAAAACGTCATAAAGCCACATCTGTTTCAAACAAACCTTTTTTCTAAGTGCCAATGCCAAATGCAAGACTAATAATGATCTCATAAAAGCTGACCTCCTATGTGCCATTTACAAGGGTCACTGTCAATTTTAGAGAGCTCTGAGAACTTTTCAAAGAGGCCTGGTCCAACCTTGGCCGAGTTGGTCAACTTTTGACCTCGTGTGATGGTTAGATTAAGACATTTTGCGAAGGCAGATTAATAGTTTTTGAAGTAAAACTTCTTTACGCACGCTTGACTTGGGAGTAAGCTGGTGAATGCGAGGCGAACGTAAGTTGAAGTTGGTTCACGTAGATCTCCATTGTCAACTAATAAAAGTTCAAAACTGGTATTATTATGTTGGTATGTCCGGTAAAATGTCAATATACAATTGTCAAAATGGCGACATTAACATTAAACAAAGCAAAAACACTAGGTGGTAGAACATTTCTGCAAAGTTCGTCTAGGTAGACCACCGCTTTGCCAGTTATTATGCCGCCAAGCAGTAGTGCGCAAGCACTACTGTGTTATGGTTTGAAGGGTACTGTAGCTAGTGAAATTACTGGGCAAATGAGACTTTATGACCTAATCTCACAGTCTAGTAATCTTATTGCTAGACTGTGCTGATATCTCAGAATGGCGTGCGCAGTGCAGTGTCACGCGTAACTATACTTTAGAGTTTCAAGTGTTAAGTGTTAAGCTTAACATCAGGCGAGCGACTAGCTCGTCATGACATTTCGTAACATGAAAAAAAAAATAACAAAATAATACCGGCCGATAGATAGAGCTAAAATAAAGAAGTTTTACTTCAGTCGTGTGGTCTAAAGCACACTCGTTTTTACTTCCCAATGATGCAGGTTATTCGCAAACTGGTGGGCGCTCTTTAAAACTATAGATAAAATAAAATGTGCCGTGTGGACTCTTTTTTTTTACTTCCCAATGTATGCAGATTATTCGCAAACTAGTGGGCGCTCTTTAAAACTATAGTTAAACAACCCATCTCTTCCCGTAAGAACCGGCTAAGGGAATATCCAGAGCAGCAGCATTCTCTAAATATTATATAATCTATAACATGTTTTTATATTAAAAGTTAAGCAATTGACAAAACATTCATTACGATCTCAATAAATGACTACGTAATAGCAGCAATTCCAAAGTTATTTATATATTCAAAGCTAAGATTCTAGTACAACCGGTTGTGTCATCTCGCCTTGTGTCAAGTTTGTATACTGTTATTATATTGTATCACGTTAGTGGCCTTGCTGCAGTTGCATACAAACGAGTATTTGTTTGCGCCGTGAGATCATCTCGTCTTAAACTGAGGTATGATAAAAATAAACACTTATAAAAACCTCGGAAGATATATTATAGTGAATATAATTTTTGTAACGGCGTCACTAGCTGGCGCCTTCGGTCTCACCTACGTGGCGTAATTTCCAAATTTGCCTCTCATCTTTTTTAATTTTTTTTTTTCACCCTTCTGATAATATTAAAAACAAAAAATATATTAACGTAAATGTTCCATCGTGAACGCGTGATGTTTTCGAATTTTGTGATTCTTGAACATTGACAGCCTCTGAGGTGTGTGGTGGTTGAGCCGGGTCGCTCATAACCCTGAGGTGGCGGGTTCGATTCCCTCGGCAGGACAAGTATTTGTGCACAGGAAAAAAGAGCAAATACTTGATCTGAGTCTGGGTGTTGTGGGACCATGGTCCTCGTAGTTCCTGTATCCCTGGATACGGAATCCTAGTTAGGGTCCAGGATCTATGTATCTGATCGTTGGGCGTTATTATTATTATTATTAACTGACTTTATATTTACTTATAAATTGGCACAAGAAATTCTACTTTAATTTATATCAGAGATATAAATTTTATGTGTCTAGAACAAAATTGGAAAGGTGACCTAACAAGAGCTCTGAGGACTCCCAATAGGGGATTTTTTTACGTGCCAATTTTTCTTCAAGATATATGTATACTTATAAGTCATAAAATTCTTCAAGACATTTAATTTATTACTAAATGTCCGTAATACAGCGTAATAGCTCCAAGATCTTGAGAATATTATTTACAAGAGCAAAAGGTCAGACAAATTAAGTATAAAACTACACAATGAAACCTTTTTGCATAATAACTTTTTTGATTTTTATAATTTGGAGTTAGCCTTAGCCAAGATTTATGATTAAATCATCTTGGTGGGTAAATCAAGTACATGTGGATGAGTTTTAGCGGGAAAGCGAAAAAGATTGCGTCACCGCATTGTATTATTTTCCAAAACTTGTGTTATTTTCAGTGTTAGTGCATTAAAATGGTGGCATTCTATTCGTTAAGTGCTGGATTACAGGCATGAGTGTGGGAAAGTAGTATAATGATGGTGAAACGTTTCTTTTCGTGTTGTTTCCAAAACTCCATAGAAGCTTCAAGTAAAGTTGCCACTACTTTACTAGGAGTATGACTTGACTATGACTTGACTTGATGACTTCGACTGTGACTTGACACATATTTGCGTAAATATCATTAACTTGAAAAATTATCAATTACTTGACACTGGCTAAATAAACAAAAGTGTGGAGCCAAAACATAAAAAAAAACAAAGTTATACCGGCCTATAGATGGAGCTAAACTAAAGAAAAAAAAAGTTCATCCAGGCGAGTTTTAGCGGGAAAACGAAATAGATCGCGTCACCGCATTGTATTATTTTCCAAAACTTGTGTTACTTATTTTCATAAAAAATTTTATGCTCCTTTTGACATCTCATCCAAATTGACTACCTTCTATAATTATTTTTTCTTCTATAACGCACAATCATGACAATAAAAGTTAGATTTACTCTAAGACCATATAATATCTAGGCTGGAATCCTGACCGAGCTTTATTAGTATACATTACTCGATATAACCGCGGGTCAGTAATATCCGAGCTTTGACCGGATTTCCTGGCTCGGATTTGCCGGAGCCCGGATGTAGCTAGTTAGGTAAATGTAATACTTCCGTCTCCACCTTTACGGACCTATGGTAAACAAATTGACAGACAGATGATTATATGTAAATCCTTTAGTTACCTTTTAATATAATAACGCAGAACGATCACATACATAGATCCTGGGCCCTAACTATAATTCCTTGTGTCTAGAGCCTAGAATTTAAGAGGAGCATGGTCCTACAACACTCAGACACAGAATAAGGATTTGCGCTTCTTTTCTGTGCGTAAATACTTGTCCTGTTGCGGGAATTGAACCTGCCGCCTCCACCACACCACAAAGGCTGACATTTTTTTTAAATTTGGGTACATATATTTTCCTTTTCCTTTTCCAATCAGCACTACCACCCGTTACACACTACATAAACGTTAACTGGAAGAAAGTGCTTCTTAACATTAGGTTTACCTATGTACCTACTTGTTTTATTCTTGTGTAATAAAGTATTTTCTGTCTACCTATCTATAACACCTATCCCTATACTTAAAGTGAAAGATTTGTTCCCTTTGTACTCACTATGGAATATATTTGACAGTGGGGAGTAAAGTTACGTTAAAGGTAATAAAACATGTACTCTCGTTCTCCCCACTATCATAGCAGTGGGGATAAATGTATTCCAAATATTAATTACTTATGTAATTAATATTCTATTCTATAATTATTCTTTTTCCGTAATCAATGTGCAAGCCATATATAAATAAAAAATATATTTATTTGTCATGATTTCAACAGCAAATAACCTGATAAAAAAATACAATCACCTTACACTTCTTACTTTTTACATTGTCACAAATTAAATAATAGTGCTAGTAATATCGAACACGATATTTTTGCGAGAACTGTAGCCTCCTTGTGCATCGATTCTCGGAAGTCCATATCGTTAAAATCGATTTTGGAACATGGCCGAAATGGGCGGAAGATAACTCTAATGCTTGAGAATCTATAGGTAGATAGCTCCGGGCTTGAAATTTTAAAATGGAACTCACAGCATACTAAGTGCTCGTAAAATCTACACTAACAATGTAGCTAAAAGATGTCTGAAAGCTTTCTTCCACGTATTTTATAGCAGACGTCTGGGAAGCATGAGTAATCGCTGTTACTGTAGCTCTTTTAAGAATAGTTCGCGTTTCGGCCAATGATTGGCTGAATAACAAACTGATTTCTTCACCTATAATAATTTATCTGTATAAATACATCCATAGCTGTCAATACGAAGTTCTTAGTGCTTACTCTCTGCCTGCCTGATAGGCTGTCAATTCGGATCTATTTGTATTTTTTTACAGATTGTCATATTTTTAAAAATACCTACTATTCTTGTTGTACGCAATCCATCTATTTATTTCGTCAAAGCAACTTACTAGTGTATCAATTAAAAAAATAGGTAACCTAAAAAAGCTAAGCTCGCTTATAAAATAATGATTTAAACACTCGAAGCTTTATAAGCAAAGTATCTGACCTATAAACTGAGAAGCCGATACGTTGCAGACTGTCTGGCGTAGATAGCCGGATGACCGGCCCGCTCCATGAACCGGGCTATATCTGAAAGTGGGACGCCTCTGTTATACCTAGTCTTTGGTAAAGCCTTTTACGTGAAATGGCAATTATTTTTATAGATTTATGGTCGTATTACAGAACGATGCTCAGCCATCGATCGGTGCTCAAGCAGAGATTTCATTCACTAATTGATCACTATATGAATGAAATTTCTACTTGAGCACCGATCAATGACTGAGCATCGTTCTGTAATACGGACCTAAAAGTCTGTTACAAATATATTTTTTTTAATATTTTGGCTCCACACTTTTGTGTATTTAGCCAGTGTCAAGTAATTAATATATTATCAAGTAAATGATATTTCACGCAAATATGTGTCAAGTCACAGTCGAAGTCATCAAGTCAAGTCATAGTCCAGTCAAAGTCATACTCCTAGTAAAGTGGTGGCAACTTTACTTGAAGCTTCTATGGAGTTTTGGAAACAACACGAAAAGAAACGTTTCACCATCATTATACCATTTTCTCACACTCACGCATGTAATCCAGCACTTAACGAATAGAATGCCACCAATTTTATGCACTAACACTGAAAATAGCACAAGTTTTGGAAAATAATACAATGCGGTGACGCGATCTTTTTCGCGTTCCCGCCAAAACCCCGAATTGAAATTCAAAATATTTGTTTTGCACAGGGTAAAAATTTGTTTTTCTCTAATCTGTGCATTTTTGCTTCGCAAATCGCAAGTTAATTCAACCTTTTTTGAATTTCTTACTTTTTAATAATGTTGTCTATGGTTAGCAAAGAACTATTCGACGTATAGGACTACAGAATACTATTTAGGACGTAAAAGCCTCAAACGTTACGGTTACCCTGCATTTTATCGCTTATTTTTTAAATTGTTAGGATCACAAACGAGGGTTAATGGGTGCCCTTTTAACTTGGTTAAACACGGACATGCTAGAGTTTATTGGTATTAATTTGAAAGGGGAGACGTGTCTTTTGTTGGATCATTGTAGGCAGCAGAACATCGAGAACCACACAATACTTTTTTAAGTTGCGAGTTGTGAAACGAATTTTTGTTATTTTCATTAACTGAAATCTAGGTGAATTTACTAGGTGGTAGGACTTTGCTGCAAAGTTCGTCTAGGAGGTACCACCGCTTTGCCAGTTATTCTGCCGCCAAGCAGTAGTGCGCAAGCACTGCTGTGTTCCGGTTTGAAGGGCACTGTAGCTAGTGAAATTACTGGGCAAATGAGACTTTATGATCTGATCTCACAGTTTAGTAATCTTATTACTAGATTGTGCTGATGTCTCTGGATGACGTGCGCAGTGCAGTGTCACGCGAACCTCTATACTTTAGAGTTCCGAGTGACACTGCAGCTGATATGGGCAGCCGTGTCGTTTAACATCAGGCGAACGGCTAGCTCGTCACGTCATTCCTTAACATAAAAAAATCTAAGTACCTAACTACTGTCTTATTCTTAGGTTTGTGTCAGTTTATTCAAGGTAATGCACTTACCTACAAAGCATCACACTATCACACTAAAGTTATAAAGGCGAAAGTTTGTATGTGTGTTTGTGTGTATGTGTGTATATTTGTTACTCCTTCACGCTCAAACGGCTGAATGGATTTGAATGAAATTCGGTACCAAGCTTATACACTGGATTAAGATATAGGCTACATTTTATATCGGAAAAGTGAAATTTTCCCGTACGATGAGCAAATAATTAAAATGTACTCATCCTACAATACTTTATCTTAAATTTTTTTTATAAAAAGTATTTTAATTTATTCCTAATCCCAGGGTAAAATTTCACTTTTCCGGGATTAAATGTAGCCTTTGTGTTAATCCAGTGTATAAACTATCTTGATACAGAATTTCATCCAAATCCATTCAGCCGTTTGAGCATGAAGGAGTAACAAACATACACACATACTAACTTTCGCCTTTATAATATTAGTGTGATTTATAAAAGCGTAACACGTAATATCAGTCGTTTCGACCACTGCTTAGATCAATTTAAAAAAAGTATACGGAGTTTCGATTCAATATTGTCTAGCGGAATACCATCGTGCCATATTGAGCAATGCTAACGGAAGTGCGTTTAATTTTGGAATAACACCGCATACCGTTCACGAATGTTAAATACCGCAACGCTATTTCAAATTCGAATCTAACTCACAGCCGATAACTGACACTAAGCGAATGTACGTGAAGGCGAATTTGCGGCTTCGAAAAATAAAAATCGTTTATCGAAAGTCCGGCTGCGTGTTATCGCGTTAAAAAAACAAATAATCCTCATCGATAACGTGTATATATTTTTGTAGTAAAACTTGTTTACGCACGCTTGATTTGGGGAGTAAGCTGGTGAATGTGTAACGAGGTGAACGGAAGTTAAAAGTTTTGGTTCATGTAAATCTCAATTTCGTCAACATAAAAGTTATAAATTTATATTATATTGTTGGTACCTATGTCCGGTAAAATGACAATTTACAATTTTCAAGATGGCGACATTCACATTAAACAAAGCAAAAACAAAGTAATCATCTATCGGCAGGTAAAGTTATACCGGCCGATAGATGGAGCTAAACTAAAGAAGTTTTACTTCAGTCGTGTGGTCTAAAGTACACTCGGTGGGAGTTTTGGCGGGAAAACGAAAAAGATCGCGTCGCCGCATTGTATTATTTTCCAAAATTGGTGTTATTTTCAGTGTTAGTGCATAAAATTGGTGGCATTTTATTTGTTAAGTGCTGAATTACAGGCATGAGTGTGGGAAAGTGGTATAATGATGGTAAAACGTGTCTTTTCGTGTTGTTTCCAAAACTCCATGGAAGCTTCAAGTAAAGTTGCCACCACTTTACTAGGAGTATGACTTTGACTAGACTATGACTTGAATTGATGACTTCGACTGTGACTTGACACATATTTGCGTGAAATATCATTAACTTGATAAATTATCAATTACTTGACACTGGCTAAATACACAAAAGTGCGGAGCCAAAACATAAAAAAAAAGGACACTCGGTTTTTTTTACAAGGGGAACACGAAACCGGCCGGCACGGCACGGCACCTAGTTTTCTAGTTAAAACTCTTTTCACCCGGAATGGTTAAAGGTTCATTTAACCAGTGGAACGGTAATGCGCACAACAATGGGTCCAACAAAAAAGTCTTAACTCCTTTTAAATTTTTCCAATAAATTCATGGATCATAATGAAACACTCCACCCGACACGTTTCGCATAAAAAGTGATATCAACTTTCCACTGACTGACTTTGTGGCTACATTTTATCGAAGCCAATTTTGTAAATTATTGGCTTCAATAAAATGTTTTTGGAAGATGAGTAAGACATTTCAAATACAAGGATTTTTGTAACAAAATAAAATAAACAGAAAAGTACACTACAAATCTTGGTTTTTCACATCTATGAGTAAAGCATAAATCGATGGTATATCAAATACTTCATCAAGTTCAGTAGATTTTGCTATTTCCCTGGAGCCTTCTTTTAGCCTTCTTGGAACAATAAATATTGGTAGATATTACACACAGCGCCATCTAGCCAGATGATTGATAGAATACTTAGATATTTGTTTGTAAATACATACATAGAATACAATATAACACACAGACAGAAAAGACATCGATGTCCATCACACAAATATTAGGTCTTTACCTATGAAATTGCCGTTTTGTTTGAAAAAAGTTAAAGTATTTTTTTTTCGAACTTATTTATTTCTTTTATTCAAAGTAATCACCCCTGCAATCAATGCATCTTTGCCAACGCTGTGGCAGTTTATGGATGCCCTTCTTGAAAAAATCAGCAGGACGGGAGACAACAAACTCTTCAAAGGCGTTTTGTACTGCCTCTCGGGAATTGAATTTTTTTCCCGCTAAAAAGTTGTCCAAATTTTGAAAAAAGTAATAGTCGGTAGGCGCAAGATCTGGTGAGTATGGCGGATGAGGGAGAGCTTCCAAACCCAACTCATGCAGCTTAGAGACGGTCTGTTGTGCAGTATGGGGTCGCGCGTTGTCGTGAAGTAGCAGTGGAGACGACCGATTGACCAAAGCTGGTTGCAGACGTGCGAGTTTCGCCATCATTGTGGTCAGTTCTTCAATGTACACATCTGCAGTAATGCTCTCGCCGTTTTGTAAAAAGCTATGATGAATCACACCAGCACTAGACCACCAAACTGTGACCATCACCTTTCTAGGGGTCATTTTTCGTTTTGCACATTGCTTTGGTACCGAACCAGGATCTAACCAACTTGCTGAGCGCTTTCGATTGTCAAAAAGAATCCATTTTTCGTCGCACGTAACAATTCGGTTCAAAATTCCTTCATTTCTGTGCCTGTTAAGCAGCGCAAGGCAAGTCTCGACGCGTACGTTGCGCTGGCGATCGTTAAGTTCGTGGGGCCCATCTATCAAGCTTTTTTATCTTGCCAATCTGTCGCAAATGGACCAATATTGTTTTGATGCTAACATCAAAAGCTGCTGCCAGCTCAGCTGTAGATTGAGATTCATCAGCTTCCACAATCGGCTTTAATTCATCATTGTTGACCAAAGTTTCCGGACGACCACGAGGTTCATTTATCAAGTCAAAATTCCCAGAACGGAACCGAGCAAACCAATAACGGGCTGTACGTTCGTTTGTACAGTTCTCTCCGTAAACGTCGTTGATGTTACGTGTCGTTTGTGCCGCGTTGGTGCCACGACGGAACTCATATTCCATAATTACACGAAATTTCAAAGTATCCATTATGAGGAAAAATGTTGAAATGTAATGAAAATACAACGCTAATCAATAAACAAAAGATTTATATTGTAAATAGAATGTCATATTTTTAAAACAAATTTAATTTGAATTTAGAATTCATAGCCAATCAAAACTTTTTTTTGTTTGAAAAAGTCTGTATTGCAAAACGGCAATTTCATAGGTAAAGACCTATTATTTGTCCTGGGTGGGAATCAAACCCACAAACTGTAGGTTTTTCAGAAGGCAGTGTTACTACCAACAGATTATAATAGGTTCAGTCAAGAATAAAGGATTTATAGCACAAGTAAATAAAAAATCTCAGCGAGTTTTAAATAACTTATGTTCTCAATTACTATTGTCGTCGGCTGTTGAAAGCTATTTTCCAATTTAAAACGTCTTCAAAATTGCATTATGCTCTGACAATGGCGCAGTCATCGTGAGACGGACGAGTCACTGTGATAGATCAGCCATTCTCAACCTATACCCCGCTTTAATTTTAGAAATTTTAATAAGTTTCGTTAGCAGACTATTTTAAATATGACATGACACAGTGTCAATTTCAGTTTAAAAATATTTTAGAATTTCATAAGTGGAAATATTTTATATAATGTTGGTATAAAATTTTGGGATACAAAAACGAACCGAAACGTTAATAGTAACAGGCGTGTTTTTTTATACAGTCTTCTTTACATCTATCTTATCTATCTTCTAAATTTTTGACAGCCTCTGTGGTGTGGTGGTTGAGCAGGTCGCCTCATAACCCAGAGGCGGCGGGTTCGATTCCGGACAAGTATTAGTGCACTAGTATTATTATTGAATTATTTCTGAGTCTGGGTGTTGTGGGACTCCTTGTAGTCACAGGGAATCCTTGTTAGGGTCCAGTAGGTATGTGATCGGTGGGCGTTATTATTATTATTATTTAAAAAACATTTTAGAGTTTTATAAATGCATATTCTTAAAATAAATGTAATTGTAAAGATACCATTCAGAGTTATTTTTTATAATGTCGGTATAAATTTTTGTGTTACAAAAACGAACCTAAACGTTTGTAGTAACAAGCTATAGGTAACCATATTATATAGTCATAAATTAGAATTCAACTTTTATTTCGCTTCATCTAACATGAACAGTTTCAAAAAGATAAGATTTTATTATTTTATCGCCTTCAATTAAGATTGGATAATTGACTATCAAGACCTCGTAGTTAGAGAGCAGTTGGCTCGATTAATACAGTTTGACCCAGAATGTTATCGGACCCACGAATTGGGTAAGCAATAACTATAGGTTAGTCGAGGGGTCGGCAACCTTTTGAGTTGGAAGATTCAAAAATTACAATTTACAAATTTCAAAGTTTTAAAACCCACATTTTTTTTCTTGCCAAAAAATAGTATTTGTATATGAAAATCAATGCTTCTGTACATTTTGAGTTATGAGCAAATTTACTTAACGTGATAAAAAAAATGATTTAAATAAAAGATAAATAAACTTTGATAAATCTATATCCATACCTAAGTGTCCCTAAAATCTCGGCTTTAAAGTAGATTTCCCAACCATCTTTTCGTTCGTAAATTCTTAAAATCGGGGCCTCAAAGTAGATTTTCCCAACAATCTTTGTTTCGTTCGTAAAATCTTAAAATCGCAGCCATAAAGTAGATTTTCTCAACCATCTTCATCTCGTTCGTAAAATCATAAAATCTCGGCAATAACGTAAATTATTCTAATAATTATTCTTCTATACATTTTTACACGGTAGAGTTCCATGTCACGTCAAAGCAACATGAACTCCAATAACGTTACAAAAAAGTCCTATAAATACTTTATCCCACATTTCGCTAAAGCCACATATGACAGCTTACTCACAGTTTCGATTACACTACCCAATAGTAGGTATCCCTCGGGAAATCCGCGTCTGACAAAATATATTCAGCATTAATAATTTACTAGGTTAGGACTTCTCTGCAAAGTTCGTCTAGGTAGGTACCGCTTTGCCAGTTATTCTGCCGCACTACTGTATTCCGGTTTGAAGGGCACTGTAGCTAGTGAAATTACTGGTCAAATGAGACTTTTTGACCTAATCTCATAGCTGTGCTGATGTCTCAGGATGACGTGCACAGTGCAGTGTCACGCCGAACTCTATACTTTAGAGTTCCGAGTGGCACTGCAACTGATGTTAATATCAACATCAGGCGAACGACTAGCACGTCATGTCATTCCTTAATCTCCGTCATAATCATTTATCATCACACAAAAATTACCAACCATTTAATTAAAACGACACTTCGCGTTTTGCTACCGATAAATTATATTAGAATTAAGTTTGCCCGAACGCTTTCTAAACTAGGACTTATTCGGAAAAATATGTAAGCAGCCCTATTTTATAAAAAAGTTGAACGAAAAAGAAACAAACCGAGTATAAATGAATAGGGAGGTGAAAATGTACATGCTTTTGTAAAGTTGAAACGGAAGCTATTCATATAAACGTTGAAAAAATATTATTTTTTTCGGCTTCCAATACAGTAGGCTTGGTTCCATCGGCTCCGGTCCATTGTAAACTTTTTTGTATATGACCAACTAAAAAGTACAAGGCTGCGTTAATATTTGACTTCCTACAGTCAAATATTATGGCTGTTAAAATAATTATATATGATCGGACCATTGACTATGTAAAAATAATTACTATGAAGTATAACTTTAATAATCTATCTTATAATAAACTCCGCTCTATTTAATGTCTATTCATAATAACTATCAATAACGACGTAAAATTACGTAAGCTTTCTGTAAATAGAAAGCCGTTACAAAATTGCATCAGCGCATTTCGACAAAGTTGTAAAAGTGTTGAGGTACTAAAACGTCGTGGAACTTTGGCATATTGCCACGTCACAGCGGAGGCCGGACCGTTGCGCGCCCTCGGATGCACTTGAAAGTCCAATTTTCCAGTAGTGAGCATTTCGCTCAATTCGCTCGCTACGGTGAACATTCGTGCCTGTTTTGCTTACTTAATGGTTGGAAAAACGGAAAGGCATAAGGGCCGCATAATAATCTTATGACACACTGACTCCATCAGGATCCTAGTTATTAGTACTCAGCGAATTTTCTATACTTTCGTGTATTGAACATAAAATGTAATAAAATTGTGCAATGTTCTTACAATTTTATAGTTGGTATATTACTAAAAGTTGATCTACATAGGTGCTACCGCTTTGCCATTTATTCTGCCGCCAAGCAGTAAGTACGAAAGCACGTGTGTTCCGCTTGAAGGGTGCAGCTAGTGAAATTACTGGGCAAATGAGACTTTATAACCTGATTTCACAGCCTAGTAATCTTACTAGATTGTGCTGTCTCAGGATGACGTGCACAGTGCAGTGTCACTCGAGGCAGCCAGAACGCAGACGCAGAACGGTTAGCTCGCACCGCAATCCTTAACATAAAAAACTACTTTTTTAACGTCCTAAATGCCTTTATTCTTTAACCTAACCAATAGAATTATACCAACTAATATTAAATACTATTATGGCAACACTACATACAAGAAAACGTTTGGACTGTACTTATACTAGCCGCGGTGACCTAAATACAGTCTAAATGCTCCAGCCCACGAATAGGTAGCGTAGGTAGATACCGTTAAATGGCAATACTGATTCTTGTGCCAAATAAGTGACAGCATGTCCTTATGTGTAATGTAATATATAATGTGATTTTGACACCTCTGTGGTGGCCCATAACCCCACAGAATACTATTACTCATAACCCGGAGGCGGTGGGGTCTGGACCTATATTTGCGAACAAAAAAAGCTTAAATACTTTTTCTGTGTCAGGTATTGTAGGACCATGGTCCTCATAGTTCCTTGGTCTCTATACATAGAGAATCCTAGTCAAGGTCCAGGATCTATGTATGTGAGAAGACAGCCCATTGTCACGCTAATTCATAAATATTATATTTATTCCTGATTATGTACTTCATTAGTGAGACAATAAAAAGTTTTCTGTGTATCTATGTGATCGGTGGGCGTTATTAACTATCATTTATTTAATGTTTACTTACATCACATAAGCGTAAAGCATTTAGCACCACCTTTAATTTTGAATGCATAACCTCAATACGATATTGCACCAAGTCCTTACAATGCCTCCACGTGGGAGTTAAAATCATAATGACTTGCAACCACAACTTACGCAATAAAACAATTTAACTATTATAATAGTACCTAGCTAACAGTTTATAATTTTAATGCTAGCTGCATAGCATAATGCGGATGCTACAA
Organism: Ennomos fuscantarius; assembly: GCA_905220475.3. Classification (NCBI taxonomy): domain Eukaryota; kingdom Metazoa; phylum Arthropoda; class Insecta; order Lepidoptera; family Geometridae; genus Ennomos; species Ennomos fuscantarius. The sequence goes on along the minus strand of HG992026.1, from coordinate 3,730,728 downwards.
TATAACGTTACCACGTCACTCGTTATAGCTGTCCGTTATTCAAAATTCGTCACATCGCGTCCCTAAAATGATTGGAAGTGATTTAATAGTGAATATTGACGACTTTAGGTTCAGTGATCAAATTTTGATCTTTTTTTTTTTTCAAATTGCCTTTATTTTCTAAATACTACAATGATTTAATAACTATTACTAAAAACTACTACCTACTACAAAAAATGAAACATTTGGACTATATACTGGCCGCGATGACCTATAGACAGTCCAAATGCTCCAGCCCACTACCAGAAGGTAGCGTACCCAACATGCTGGCAGCATTGCCCCGTTGAATTGCAATGCTTATTCGTTGTGCCAAATAAGTGCCAGCATTTTGGTCACGCGTCGCGCCGACCAGACGCTCTGATAAACTTTTGAAAACGCGATGAGCTCCCGGCCCCCAAGGACCCAGGGTCTCGACACCAAACGGCTCAAATAAATAATAAATAATTTTGATCTTGCTACAATTAAATAGTCCAATATTCAAACCAATTCATCCGTTTGGGCGTGACACTGCAAACATAATATAGGTACTAACAAGCAGACATAAACGATACATATTAATTACAATGTACATAATTTACTTTCTAACGTAACAGCGTTACAGCGTTCAGACTCCGCCATTTGCCTTACAGCACATAATAACGTTAATAAGGAACTGCTAAAAGTTAATATCCTAATCCCATCTCTATATTCGTACAAAAGCTAACCACGTGCGTCCGTAGTCGGGCATACGGAATGCGTGTTCTGTTCAAGGTACAACTGTTCGACTATTTCTGGACACGGAACCAAATGCCTTCTCTGGATTCCTCGCTTCAGCCGCAGTTTTATTCTGTGAGCTAAATTTCTTTCAGTCCATTAGACAAAACGCAATTGGATGGAGTTGTTTTGTAATCTGTGGCACAGATGACAAATAGATAAAAAAGTTGATATAAAATCAAAATCTGACGTAATCACTAGGTACATCTATCGTATGAAAAATACATATGCTTAAGCCACAGAATTGCCCGATTCTCAACAAGAATAGCCAAGCTCGAAAATGTCGACTGACAAATGAAAACCATTTAATTATTCAGTAATAAGGAAGTGCTGTCAATAAATCAACCTTTTGTTCACCATATTTTTAGAGGAATCAGATTCAGTGAACTCTAAGATTGATACAAAATTTTGCATCTATTCTCATCATTGTCATCGGAGAAAATGCACCCGAATAGATAGATTCCTGACGATCAGAAATACGTCCTGTTGAACGCAGGCTCTCCCTATGCCCCCGTGACCCCAGATAAAGCAGCATTTTGACAGGCTACTTGCCTCTTGCATCCAATGGCTCATTGTGGTTTTAGTTGCCATTTCAAAACTTCATCTATTCCAAAATAGCTGAAATAGAATCAAGATTCCATTTGAAATGTTTTACGAATCTGGCAGAAACAACCAAGTTTGTGGTTTTTTATAAGCTGTTGTAACTCACAGTTATACGCTTATCAAAATAAGGTAAACATTAGTAGCAGCTACAAGGGCATATTGACGTAAACGCTTGTTTACTCTTTGTAAGTTGTACGCAATAGGTATTTCTGAATTCCATGACTCTTTGACGTTATTCACACTCCTCGGCTATATACCTACCCACTTTTATTTTAAAGAACATATTTACCACGATAATGCCCAATATACTTAATTCTCTACTCCCAATATACACAAAACTGGGGCATAATAGTGTTATTATAACCACTCTAGGGAGTGCTCTAGCATGGACTGTGGGATTCCAAAATCTCCCACCATTGGGGATCCTTGACTGCGATTTTGGAATCTCTTTACTACTCTACTATGCCCTATTATCGCAAATATCATAGCAAATCTAAAATACATAGCATAATTTTGCGATTTCATAATTTTCTTTTGAACACAAAACTTTTGGCTTCACTTGCCAGTCCTGTGTCGGTCGTCTATATTTGAACCCTGTAATAAAGTTTATGTCTGTATGAGTAGTGTCTGTACTTCAATAAACTGAGAAATGTAGAGCGGTTGCGTTAATTTGGTAATGCCTCTTCCTTCCGTTCTAGTTCCACGAGAAATCTACTTTGATAGTTCTTTGTTGAACTACCGTCATTTTAAACAGTTAACAAGTTTTGAACTTAGTGTTAAATTTTTTTTCCTGGAACTAATAATAACTGTTGTATAATGTATATGTACATTGTTATGCCCAACAGGCCTATAACGGCCCTAATTTCATTCACCTACATACATCTACTGTTACATTACATTATAGAATGCTATAAACATTTGAATTCGAAAGCACGTCAAAATCTCAGCCGTCGGTAAAAGTTTTTACTTTGTCTGATTCTTTCAATAGCGTAATAACCTGTGGTAAGCATTGTAATTTAGCCATTATGTACCAAAGATGGTAGCAGATGACGTATCTGAACTATTTTGCTATTCGCCATAGAATTGTAAGACTGTTTGTGACCGCAATCGGAAATATTTTTCATTTTAGACTTTTTTCGATATTGGAAAAAAATTACATGATTGGCAACCAGTTGCGAAACAAGAATATGAGTCCATATAAGAACTAGCAGTACAATGTAAGATTCTGTCAAACTTTGTTATGCTTTAGCTACTTTTTATCCTATAATAACTACCAATACAATGTAAGATTGTAATGTAAAATAAAATAAAAAAACTCTGGCAAACTTTGTTATGCTACAGTCACTTTGTCTCCTATAATAACTAGCAATACAATGTAAGATTCTGGCAAACTCTGTTATGCCACAGCTACTTTTTCTCCTATAATACTATAACTACCTACTAACTAACTGTACTACCAATACAATTTAAGATTCTGGCAAACTTTCTTATGCTACAGTTATTTGTCTCCTATAATAATTAGCAATACAATGTAAGATTCTGGCAAATACTTTGTTTTAAGAATGTGGCAGAAACAACAGAGTTTGTGGGTTAAGTACCTACGCGAGTTTTACCTTTTAAAAAACCCCCTATTGATTATTTTCCATAAAGAGCACGTGTCCAAAATTCAAGTAGCAAATGGGTAAATTGCTTTGATGTACGTATAATGTCCATTCACGAGGTTAAGTACTGTTGATATGTAGTAGTACTATGTAAAGCAGTTTCCACTCTACTGTAACAAAACCGATCTCTTCGCCAACACCCATGCATTTAGCAGATAGGTAGGGGAAGCTCACTCGTTCCAGTTTTATTGCAAGCGGTCCCTTTTGTACGTAGTAGCCAGCGCGGGTATTCCACTGGACAAACAGAATAACGAGCACATTGTATTATCTCAGCTGCCTTGTCCAGTACGGAATAAGGTTTAGAATTACTAAAAAGTTAATGGTTATGCTTTGAAAGGGAAAATTTCTCTTACAGAGCTTTTTTAGTTGCGACTCTATCCCTACGTGGTAAGGTTTTAATTAAATGTAGTTGGTCGTATGTTTTGAACACAAGATGTTCTTTGTTTCTTGTATGATCGTGAAGCGCCAATTAGTTCTGTGAATTGTTTCATTTCACTGCTAACTCGGTAATGTTAAATGGTAGCAACTGCATAATAAGATGCATACTTATTAGATAGCTTTTTATGATTATTAAGTTTATGCTCTTATCAAATTAGAGCTGAGATGGTGGCCAGCAATATCTGTATAAGCTAAATATATATATATGCATGATGTATAATAAAAAATTTTGAAGTAAACCTAGTATACGCTTAACTTGCAGAGTAAGCTGGTGAATGCGAGGCGAAAGGAAGTTGAAGTTGGTTCACGTAGATCTCCATTGTCAACATAACAAAGTTAAATATTTGTATTATTATGTTGGTATGACAATATACAATTGTCAAGAAGGCAACATTAACATTAAACAAAGCAAATACAAAGTTATACTGGCCGTTAAATGAAGCTAAACCAAAGAAGTTTTACTTCAGTCGTGTGGTCTAAAGTCTCTAAAGCAATTTCGTTTTATTCTTAGGTACATCATAAACCGCTTATAAACACTTGCCACTGTACTGTTGTATAATGCATTAATGTTCTTATCTTATTTTGCGTTTGGTTTTATCTTTTTTTCATTACAACATAGTTCTATCTTCTTGTTCATAACAAGGTTGTATGTTAAGATGAACTTTGTCTTTATAATAATTATAGGTACTAACAGTCATAATGATCATTGAGTACAGATAGAACCTACGTAATCAGAAGCTTATTTTATTTTTAACATTATTATAGAATTAAATAAAACCTTTAAATTTAGGATATCTACATACATCATTGTCAACATGTTTAATAGAAAACTGACATTATTGTAGGTATCAACAATTTGGTAAAATATTGATTCCTTTTTTGGCCATTTTTATAATTTTAAACATACAACACACACACAAAATTCAGACGTTGCCCTACGAAATCTTCATAATTTACTTTTGCTCCATCGACCAAGACAAGACTAGAAATAATGCTACATTTGCTAAAAAGGCGGCAAACCTTTGGATAGTACATACGAGCTTCTGCCCGCAGCTTCGCCCGCGGCGTGGCCTATGGGAAAATAATTCAACCACCCATTTCACCCTCTTAAAGGTGGAATTTTGAAAAATCCTTTCTTAGCAGATGCCTACGTCAGAACGTCTACCTGCATGCAAAATTTCAGCCCGATCCGTCCAGTGGTTTGGACTGTGCGTTGATCTATCACTAGATCACTATGTCAGTCAGTCAATCAGTCAGTCACCTTTGAGTTATATATATTTAGATAGATTTCAGTTTAATGCAAATAGAAAATTCGGGTTTTGCTTACTTTTCCATTCTGTTTATTCAGCAATATTACTGGGGCTCCACAAATGTAAATATCTATCGGTTTGGATGCCGTTTGAAAAATGTTCCGCTGACGTTTTGTTTACCGGTCACCGTTTTTATCTAGAATGTTTGCGAATTCCATTCATAAACAAATTTCTAAATTGGTAACAAGTTGAAATTACATTTGGTGCTCGTGTTTGGTTTGTAAATTTATTCATTATTTATTTAATTCCGACGGTTACAACAATTATATGAATTATTATATAAATACAAATACAATACGATTAAAATAAATTACAATTAAATGAAAGGGTCTGTCCCTTAATAACTTACGAGAGAGAAATACTTTACTAGGTGGTAGGACTTTTCTGCCAAGTTTGTCTATTTAGGTACCACTGCTTTTCCAGTTATTTTGCCGCCAAGCAAGCGCAAGCACTGCTGTGTTGCGGTTTGAAAGGCACTGCAGCTAGTGAAAATACTGGGCAAATAAGACTTTATGACCTGATCTCACAGTCTAGTAATCTGATTACTACACTGTGCTGATGTCTCGGGATGACTTGCACAGTGCAGTGTCACGCGAAACTAAATTTTAGAGGAATGGTTAGCTCGTCACGTCATTCCTTAACATAAAAAAAATAGATATAAAATACTCAAAAAATTAATTAAATTAAAATTATAAATGTTCCAAATCGTGATACAATTAGAGAATCGCGCTGCAGTGGTATTTTTTCTCTTAATTGAAATTTTGCTTAATTGTTTTTTCAAAGCAAAATATGTACCTACCTATATCTAACACTTTGTGTACTTGTTGATTATAGTCATTATCATTATAGCGATCATAATACTGCAGTTAAATCTCATCGTCCAATATAAATAAGCTGATATACTATTTAGGTACTGCTTGCCAAGATACAACAGGAGAAATTTCCATACTAACTATGCATATAAATTGCGTAAACAAACTGTCAAATTCATACATTTTTTTTGTTTCTTTCTTATTGTTTTCTGTTTGTTTTTAAATTAATAACGGCTAAACTCACGTCAACTAAAATTCTAAATTACTCCGACCAGGTTTTGGACATATTTGATGTCCTTCTTCTGGGAGCCACAGTCCTTGAACATGGTCGGAGTGATTTCGACTTTTTATTGACGTGAGATTAGCCGTTATTAATTTTTACAAAACACCATTGGCTAGGAGAATGTAGCCATCATTTTGCTGAGAGTTCGACCTTGGCTCCGGTCCGAGAGTCTATTTGCGGCGCCCTCACTCAATTAATGATCGAACGCCATGCTTCGGTTTCAATCAAATCGGTATTGGAATTCGAAATCGATCGCTTAAACCGAGGTGCGGCATTTATATTGCACTAGTTGCGCCCCGCGGTTTCACCCGCGGATAAAAAGTGTTTTAATTATTTGCTCATCCCACGGGAAAATTTCACTTTTCCGGGATAAAATGTAGCCTATATGTTAATCCAGTGTATAAGCTATCTTGGTACCTAATTTCATGCAAATCCATTCAGCCGTTTGAGCGTGAAGGAGTAACAAACATACACACATACACATCAACACACATACAAACTTTCGCCTTTATTATATTAGTGTGAAGTGTGATGTGATAGTGTGATTCTCGTGGGTTTTATGCAATGTATATACCTACCTACTGCGATCAAAGTGTTTCTTGTTTGAGTGTGTGAGCTTTCCAACTTGTACTCATGGTTTGATAGTTTTATTTCTATTGTCCACAACGAAAGGTTTTTGAAATAAAACTTCTTTACTCACGCTTGACTTGGGGAGTAAGCTGGTGAATGCGTGACGAGGCGAACGAAGTTGAAAGTTGTTGGTCCTATTGTCAAATAAACAAATTTAAAAATTATTTAAAAAAATTATTATTATGTTGGTACATCCGGTAAAATGATAATTTACAATTGTCAAGATGGCGACATTAACATTAAAAACAAAGTTATACCGGCCGATAGATGGAGCTAAAGAAGTAATTCTTCAGTCGTATAATCTAAAGTGCACTCGTTTTTTTTTCTTTGGATAAGGTTTCATTTGACCATTGTCTTACTCTAACCTGATGTTAAGTGATGACGCGGGTGGTGATCACGGAACTTTGATAGCAATGCAACAGGAGAAATTTCCACACTAACTATGCACATAAACTGCGTATTCAAACTGTCAAATCCATACAAATTTGTGTTTCTATTGTTTGCAATTGAGTTACGTGATCGCCCAGCAGATCTATACAATTTGTTTTTCTATTTGTTGCAATCGAGTTACGTAATCGCCCAGCTGGGCTTATCTATACTGATCGTAATTCAAGATAATATGATTGTCATTTATTTTGTTCAGTAATTTTGTTAAAAACGCCGCGTTTAATGTTGGGATAGACGATTTAAAAAACGTTTAATGTTACGAATAAGCATTGCAATTCAACGGGGCAATGCTGCCAGCATGTTGGGTACGCTACCTTCTGGTAGTGGGCTGGAGCATTTGGACTGTCTATAGGTCATCGCGGCCAGTATATAGTCCAAATGTTTCTTTTTTTTTGTAGTAGGTAGTTTTTAGTATTAGTTACTAATTCATTGTAGTATTAAATTAATATTCTATCCTAAATATCGATGAATAATGACACGTCAATACTTTACAATAAGTAGCTCCGTTAGTTTTCATACTATCGTGTATTCTGTGGTTCAGCTCCATTCAAAGAGTAGATTAAGCTCGTGCGTACAATGGTTCGTAATTAATTCAATAATTATTCAACAGCAAGATGAGTCAACCACGCCAGAGTAGCATTAGCAACTAAAGAAATATGCGGGCGCAGTTTATACCAACTTATTTTAAGTACTTATGAAATTTTATTTGTTCTTTTACTTGATTAATTAATGTTGCGAAGAAATACATTGCCAGTTAAAAAAACTACAATTTAGACAAAAAAAATTCAATTGAACGATTCAGAATAGAAGAAGGTTTAACTGTCAAATTGATAGTTTCGAGAAAATTGACTTTAAACTTCAACGGCGTCATTTTAATGTAGAGTGTTTATAATGTAATAGAAAAGGTTTATGTAAGTTTCAGTTGCTTCAAACTGTTTTAATTCTATTTTAAAATACTAAATATAGTACTAATTCATACAATTACTGTAAAAATATAATAAAATAAATATAATAATGTTTTTATGCTAAGAGAACTGTATTCCTGTGACAGATAAACCGTTTTTAGACTCAAAATCTCGAGATTTAAGCCTCATTTCGGTATGTTGAGAATGTATTATTGAAGATAATTTCACGCTGAGTCCAACGATACCCATAGGTCAATTTGTGACAAAAATCAGTTAAACCCTTTTTGTTCTCACCCCTTCAATTGTATCTTTACAATTATATTTATTTTAAGAATATTTTCATTTATGAAATTCTAAAGTATTGTTTAGACTGAAATTGACACCGTGTCATGTCATGTTTAAAATAGCCTGCTAACGTAATTCAATTGTTTTTGTTTTATAGAGTGGGAGAGTAGGTGACAGAGTGTGTCGATAGGCGTGAAGAAGGGTGTGAGATGGGTACGGAGAGAGTAGGGAAGGATGATAGGGATTAAGTGTGGTTGGTGTGAGGGTGTGTGTGCGTGTACAGGTATAAGTGAGTGTGCGTATGTGTCGTACAGACCTGTATTTTGAGTACAGTGCTTCTGTATTCAAGAGTCAGAAGGTACTGTTTCGTTTTGTTCCTACATACTCTTTTAAGTGTCTTACTAGATTTAGTATACTGTTTATCTTGAGCTAATTGTAGCAAAGATTATAGATATTAGATACAGGTTTTCAGAATTTAAACTTCTCCAGACTCCACCTACAAAAGTACTACATATATGAACATAGGTGTTTGTTCTGTGTCTGGGTGTTATATTATATTATATGTATGTATTTACAAACAAAAAGTATTTAAGTATTGTATCAGTTATCTGGTTCCCATAGCACAAGCTTAGCTTAGTTTGGGGCTAGATGGCGTTGTGTGCGATGTCCACACATATTATTATTATTATATATTATTTCTTCTTGTGATTTTTCTTTAACTGTACGTAATTATCTTGCATTTTAGTAACCTAGTTTTAGTACCTACGGGGGCGAGTTGGCTGGACTGCAGTCGCGACCCCTTCTCGCCACGGTACGGCGGACGAGGGCTCACGGGGGGGTTTTAGTGGGTTCGAGTTCCACATAATAAATAAATAGTCCCACATTCGAGTGCCACATGTGGTGGCAGGGGGTAGGAAGTGCGAAGGCAAATCCCCCCCTCCAAAAAAAAAAAAAAAAAAAGGTGTAGTACCTACCTTTTCCTATCTGAAACGAATGAATAACTTATTACAAACTGTGGTAGGTCGACCACTTCAAACAATATTAACACATTAATAACCCCCAGTAATGTTACGGCATCCCATATGAGTTAATGTCTCGTTCACACGTGCGTAAGATATTAGTTTATTTATAAAGTCCACACTACCGCGGTTTCCGCTGCTCACTTTTCCTCTTAACGTTAAATAAATAGAGCAAACCTAGGATTTATGCGTTGATTGATTTAAACGCTTTGACTGTTTTGGTTGAATAGCTTAAAATGATCGTAGCATAAATTTTAATTGAAAATCTTTGCAATTGTTACTAAAAAACTGTAGTCGAAATAATCATACAATAAAATACCTATGAAATTAGTGAATGACGCTTTATATTACCAAGAATGATACATACAAAATTGGTATTCATTGGATTATGTATGTCATAGCAGCCTACAATATATTCTTTATTCGCAACTGGTTGCGATATAGATTTACGAATGCCATCACCAAAAAAGTTATGGTTGAGGAAATGCTATTCTTAAGTCGCAACCCAACTGGTATCAATAAGGGTTGCAATAGAAGAATTTTTATTCGTGATCGGGTTGCGTCTGCAGGAATATTTATGCAATAAGTGTCCTACAGCCTACAGTAGACTACATTTGGTATTCCATATAAACACAATTTATCTAGAGATCTAAGAAGTTATCTACCTTAAGAAGTTGTCTAGTTGTCTTAACTTATCAACTAATATTATAAAGAGGAATGATTTGATTGTTTGTTTGCATTGAATAGGCTCCGAAACTACGGTGCTGGGAATACAGTGCGGAAGTGCTTCCATGACGTTATGAGCCAAGTATCTGGGAATCTAATCCATGACCTCACTCCTAGGTATGCGCTGATAACGATGCGGAAGGGCTGATAATAGAGATTCAGTCCATTACCCTTAAGTTATTTTTATGGGCACCTGTATCAGATAAAAATAGACATTAGACAAGAAGTGGTGGCTGACACAAGGTACTACTTTTGTCGGGTACTACCTACTAGGAGTCAAGTTTAAAATAACCTCTAAAAAAGACATTTTCGAAGCATATACTATATGTATTTGTTTTATAGCTTCAGTAACTTTTTTCTTTGCTGCGCCCCACGGTTGTGCCCGCGTGGTCAATTTTTTGAATGTGTAAATTAACACGTAACTTCCGACAAACACGGGTTTCCGGGACGAAAAAAAAATCGTCCAGAGATAATATTAAATATGTGACATCGATACAAATTCATATGGACCTACTTTTCATTTATAAGTATGAAATTTTCGCGACATACTCTAATATTGACTGGCCCGATAGCTCAGTTGGTAGTAGCCCTGCCTTCTGAACTGTGGGTTGTGGGTTCGATTCCCACTCAGGACAAACATTTGTGTGATGAACATAGGTGTTTGTTCTGTGTCTGGGTGTCTTATTGTATTCTATGTATGTATTTACAAACAAAAAAGTATCTAAGTATTGTATCAGTTATCTGGTTCCCATAGCACAAGCTTTGCTTAGTTTGAGGCTAGATGGCGTTGTGTGAGATGTCCACACATATTATTATTATTATTTATTATTATTATATTTAAATACTAATGTTTTTCTTCTCTGTTTCAGGTAAACCCCGTTCCATTCTACGTAAGTTGTTTAAAATTCCCCGTGTGTTATGCGGAGTAAATTGAATTAGCCGCCGTGCTCTTTAATTTAATTAACTTGACAGCTACTTAACATTCATGAAGGTATGGTTTGCATGACACGGAACGTATGAGGACTGGCAAATATCTGAGAATATACACCTACCTACACTTAAATTATGAAAGGACAATATCGTCGTTGCGCGTGCAAAAGTCGCTATGTGTTATTTAGTTATTGATAATTTCTCGAGAGTTCATTAATTAATGTATAACGTGTTCATATGGAACTTTTGATATATGAATAACACATAGCTAGATTTCGTAACTCTTTAAATATTGCATTTATCACATAGCTCTCTTTACAGTATGTTTGTATTGAAAAAACGATTAAAACTGCATCTAAAACGGAAAATAACTAAATAGCATATAGCGACTTTTGCGCGCAACGACGATATGTGATCTTGCTCAAAACTCAAAATCTAATCAGTGCGAGTGGTTAAGAGCTTCTTCAAATGTACAATGTACATTAATGCACCGATATCGAAGAGTATCGTGAAATACTTCGGAAACCTGTATTTACAATCATTAACAAACTCAAAGCGTAAAAATCGACTTCAGACTTACCTATATGGTTTTCTCATGGATGCCATGGTCAGAACTGAACCAAATTGAAATGGGACCACACGGGAAGCACCAGCTTTAAAAAAAACGAATCATCAAAGTCAAAGTCAAAAGATTTATTGCAAATAGGCTAATTTTAGCACTTTTACAATCGGTTCATCCAGTTGAAAGCTCTGAGATAACAAACAAAAAAACAGTCGAATTGAGATCCTCCTCCTTAAAAAGGATCGTTTTTTTTTTGGCAACCGGACGAAATTTTTTAAATTTATTTTTACACTAACAGTTAAAAGATGCAAAAAGTACAAACACACAAATTCCATAAATAAAATTGAAAAAAAAACCATCAAAAAGCGAGTACAAACTGTGCCAGACGCGCAAACTTCCCGAAATAAAAACTTAAAACTAGGTCAGTTTATATCTCCTCACTATACGTATCCTGAAGCATCCACCGCATTCAACTGACATCAGCTATTCAGACATGCTCCTGAAAAATAGACATCCTAGAATTTGACGTACTGCATCCAGGTGTATAGCATGGCTTTCAATCCACGCCTTTTCAAAACACAAGGACCTTTTCAAAGTGAAGCTCGTTCCCCGTACGTACGTTTGTACAAAAGCTCGATTAACCGACGTGCTTTAGACCGATGTCGCTTATTTCGAAACCTAAAGCGAAAGGCTTGATTAGTTTTACGTTTTATTTACCCTTTCTCGGGCCTTATTGCTCGATATAGTATATATTCAATTATAGATAGTTAGATAGATAGATAGAGAACTCTTTATTGTTCCACCAATGAAATATAAAAATATCAAGAAAAACTTATAAACTAGTGTTACAATGGGCGGTCTTATCGCTGAAAGCGATCTCTTCCAGACAACCTTTGGATGGATAGTATTAAATGCAAAAGGGTGACTTATGATGACTATGACTTGGTCTTCCAGCTAAAATCCGTTCGATAACAAACAATTTTCAACGAATCTTTACATATTTTCTTCCACAATATTAATTAGCATACGCAATGCGTAAAAAGCCGACTTGATACTTCACGGTTATCTCATAGATGCCATTGTCAGAACTGGACCAAATTTATATAGTACTACACGGGAAGCACCAGCTTTAAAATAAAAAAGAATCATCAAAATCGATTCACCCAGTTGAAAGGTCTGAGGTAACAAACATAAAAGAACAGTCGAATAAAGAAGCTTCTCCTTTTTTAAAGAAGGTGAAAAAGAGAGACGTCGCGCGTCGTCAGTTTGTCCTAAACGGCTGAACTTGATATATTTTTTAATATGGTTTACTTATATTGTTGATGATTATTGACTGGCCCGGTAGCTCAGTTGGTAGTAAGGCTGCCTTCTGAACTGTAGGTTGTGGGTTCGATTCCCACCCAGGACAAACATTTGTGTGATGAACATAGGTGTTAGTTCTGTGTCTGGGTGTTATATTGTATTCTATGTATGTATTTACAAACAAAAAGTATCTAAGTATTGCATCAGTTATCTGGGTCCCATAATTCAAGCTTTGCCTAGTTTAGGGCTAGATGGCGGTGTGTAAAATGTCCACAAATATTTGTTTATTTATTTATATTACCGGTATGATCATAGAATACTTTTGTCTAGGAAAATTTAAAACCCGGCAGAACGGCAGGTATTTTACGGTTAACATTCCAGTTTAAAATTTAATTTGTTCAGTTTGTTTCACTGAGTTAGAGAGCTGATAAAGCTTCGCGTTTCAGTTCTATTTTGAAATCTTTTATCGAGCCTATTTTATCTCGTTCCCATTCCGGGCTTGGATTCCGTTAAAATGCCTAAATAATTAAATCTTCCATCAGAGCAACAGGGAAATCTGCCAAAGAATGCATTTTGGATAAACATGACAGTAAGCATTGTGTGTAAAAGGAGTTATGACTTTTTTTTTGCACACTCACGCCTGTTCCAACACTTAACGAATAAAACGCCAACAATTTTATGCACTAACACTGAAAATAACACAAGTTTTGGAAAATAATACAATGCGGTGAAGCGATCTTTTTCGTTTTTCCGCCAAAACTCCAGTTATGCCTTTATAATGAGTGAGGATAATAGTTTTTTTTTTTTTTTTTAATTTGACAGTTTATTTTAATTGAAAGTATCGTAAGTGTTTATAGGATACGTAGACATTGGACGTATCTCTGATAGCCATATAGCCCAAGGGAAGCGTTCGGTGACGATGACGCGGGTTCCATGACTTTTGTTCACCCAAAAAGTGCTCGCGCCTAAAGAAGTTTTCACTTCAAATATATTTTTGCTAATTAAATAGATGACATATATAATTTTAAATAAACTCGTGCTGGGGTGAGGGGTACTGGTTTTTACGCATATTATTCAAATAATAATAACGCCCAACGATCACATACATTGTTTAATGTTGTTGTTTATTAGATTAAATTCAATTGTTATGTTTAACAATGTTCCGTGTTACATTCTGCGCCATCTAGCAATGAAGAGCTCACATTAATACAAACTAGATGGCGTTGTACGTTCTTAAAACGCGCAAACGTTTCGTTGCATATTGACAGTGGTAAGGAAGTGATTTTATTAAATTTTTGTCTACCAAGCTACAATCTAGTTTGATTTACCCCCGTTTGGGTAGAGGCGCGCGACTCTAGGCCAACGTTGGAAAACGTAATTTCCATGGTCCTAACGAGTCGGACAGACCGCGATCTGTCGAAGACAAGCACTAGTAAGAAGCAGTGGATCGCTGTTGAAAGTGCTCATCGTGTAGACTTGCACTCAGGTCCACACGAGTGGTTGGTAGAGGGAGTGTCCGTACACTCTCACCAACCGAGGAAGAAAGAAGAGAGAAGAGTGGAGTCCACTTCAGCATAAGTGGAGCAACGGAAGGGGCGCCGACAACAACGCCTGGAAGAGAACGACGGAGCAGCGACGGAACACGACGTGTCGACAGCAGCCAAAGAGAAGCCTAGTATCGGCGCCAGGGGGCGCCACTGGCAACATCAGCGTTGGGTCGAGGTGCAACGAGCAGCAACGTCAACGGCGCAGCAGTCAACTTGCGCGAAGTCTCCGACTTCGTGATCGGGTCAAAGTCATCATCTTCGTGATAACATCGACCATCAGCGGGTTCATCATCACATCACATCACTGCAATATCCAGTAGTGGCCATCGTCAGTGAAAAGGTTTGCCAGTGAAAAACTGTAAGTACATTTCAAGTGATCATTGTCATGAGGAAGAATTTCAATTCAATTAAACTAGCAAAAGTTTTGGAACTTTACAATTAAATTGAACTCTAATTATTCAAACAAGAAATTTAGTTAAGAATTTTAAATTACTTCAATAATTCTTATTTGTGTGTTTAAGAACTGTTTAGTTTGTTGTATTATTTTCGTATATATTTAGTTTTTGTTCTTGAAGTAAACTTGATTCAATATGGCATCTACAATGAAAAGTCAGTTAAGTTATAAAGGTACTATTGAAAGAGCTTATAATAATTTCAAGAAGTCGCCAAAAGATAGACTTGCTAAGCAATCTTATTTACAAACTAAACTAGAGACTTTAGAAGAGCAGTGGAAGGTTATTACTGAAAATCATAGAAAGTTATCTGAATTATCAGATGCAACAATCGAATCAGGGTACTTCGGGGACAATGTGTATGAGGATATAGAGGAAACTTACATAACCTATAAGTCAGATTTAAAAGAAGCATTGTCAGTCTTTACCTCCTCAAACACAAACGTTCATGTGCCATCAGGGCAATCGTTTCAAAGCGAAAGCAATGTTAAGTTGCCTAAAATATCAATACCGGTATTTTCCGGTCTCTATTCGGAATGGCCAACGTTTAAAGACTTATATGTGTCATTCATTCATAAAAACACTTCCATAGACGATGTTCAAAAGTTTCACTATTTGAAAGGACATCTCTCAGGAGAAGCTGAACAACTTCTGAGACACGTTCCTATAACGTCAGCGAACTACAGCGAATCTTGGGCAATTCTCAACAACAGGTTTAATAATAAAAAATATTTAGCGAATTGTCTACTGGGGCGTTTTATGAATCAACCAAATATGGGATCCGAGTCGTGCAGTGCGATAAAAAACATGTTAGACACTATGAACGATACTTTGAATGGGCTGAAAAATTTGGGTATTCAAGTCGATTCTTGGGACGTGATAATTATTCACATCATAAGCACAAAATTAGATTCTGAGTCTCGGAAGCAGTGGGAAGCCAAGATTAGCACATCCGATGACTTACCCACGTTGCAACAATTGCAAGAGTTTTTAGAGTCGCGATTCAGGTCACTCGAATTTTTAGACACCAAGAAATCGAAACCAAATTTCTCAAACCAGAAACCCAAAGTAATGCACGCACTTGCAACCGGTTCCAATTCGGCAACTAATTCCTGTCCGTTTTGCAAAAAGAATGATCACAGAATTTCGAACTGTAAAGAATTTGCTAAGAATGATTACGACGCCCGTCATAGTTTTGTCCAATCCAATGGACTTTGTTTCAATTGCTTAGGTCGAAACCATTCAGCCAATGCGTGTCGCTCTTCCACCAAATGTCGCGTATGCAAACACAACCACCACTCCCTATTACATCCCAAGCAAGCCTTGGAGCCGCGTACTTCAACAAATAAACGGGAAACCACGGCGGTAGACACCAATGCAACGGTACCAACCGTTAAACCGCCGTTAGAAAGTCCTGCATCAACTTCGAATGTCGTTGCACATTTTTCGAAGCAGACCACACCCAAGCAGATTTTGCTAGCTACTGCTATTGTAAAGACGCAAGCGAGAGACGGGAACGCCCAACTGCTAAGAGCTCTGCTCGACCAAGGCTCGCACGCGTCGTTTATCACAGAATCTGCTGTTCAACTGCTCGGTCTCAGAAAGACGCCCAACAAGAGTGTCATTTCTGGATTGGGTGGTGAGAAGGGAGTCTTAGCCTCAAAGCACCTAGTCGAGCTCACGGTCCAATCACGACACGATCCTAGTTTCCGGATGAAAGTACGAGCACACGTGCTCGGTGCTATAACTAGTTTGCTTCCATCTGAGAATATCGCGAGCATTGATTGGCCAGAGTTAGCGGAGATCAGCTTAGCTGATCCACATTTCAGCACACCAAATAAAATTGATATTTTATTGGGTGCAGACGTGTATGGCCACGTCATGAGAAACGGTTTGATCAAGGGTCCTAATGGTGGGCTAACTGCTCAGTGCACAGCATTAGGATGGATCCTTTCTGGCCCCACACATCCATACGATGATGATCAATCCAATCCAACACATTGCCATCACAATATAGTCAGCATGCACGCTCATGTAGATGACAATGAATTGTTAAAGCAGTTTTGGCAAATTGAGTCCGATTCCTTTGAAACAAAAATGCTCACTCAAGAGGAGCAATTATGTGAAGAGTTCTATGCGAGTACAACAAAGAGGGATTCAACAGGGCGTTACGTTGTTCGTCTGCCTTTTCGGGATGACGACCCTCAATGTAAATACGGCAATACGAGAGAAATTGCAATAAAAAGATTCCATCTTCTTGAACAGCGATTTAGGAAGAATGCCGATATAAAAGAGCGTTATTCCAAAGTAATTCACGAATACTTAGACCTTGGTCACATGGAACGTGTAACTGCACAATGCAAAGGTCCATCAGAGAGCGTTTATCTGCCGCATCACGCTGTCATACGTGAGGATAAGACCACGACCAAGGTCAGAGTTGTATTCGATGCTTCTTGCAAGGGAACAAACGGAATATCCCTCAATCAAACATTGATGGTCGGTCCAACGCTCCAACAGGACTTGCGACATATTATAATGCGATGGCGCATGCATCCAATCTGTCTCAGTGCAGACATCGTCAAGATGTACCGACAAGTTGTAGTCGCTGATCCAGATGCAGATTTCCAACGGCTCGTGTGGAGGGACGATGAAGAATCTGAAACAGGAGAATATCGATTAGTCAGAGTAACATTTGGGACAGCTTCTGCTCCTTACCTGGCCGTAAAGACTCTGCAACAACTGGCGATCGACGAAGGCGACAAGTGTCCTGAAACAGCAGAAAAGGTTAAAACTGATTTTTATGTAGATGATTTATTAACAGGTTGTGAAACAGTAGATGAAGGAATAAAAATTTACACGGAAATGAACAAGTTGCTAAGTAAAGGACAGTTTGAACTGCAGAAATGGGTAACAAATAACAAGGATTTGGCAGCAGTAGTAATGGATAAAAAGGGAAACCAGGAAGAGAAAATAGACTTAAAGATAGATGAAATAGTGAAGATATTAGGGCTCTCCTGGGACAAGGAATCAGATTCCTTCCATTATTCCGTGCAACTTCCTATTCTGCATGATCCCATTACGAAGCGTAAGGTTATTTCAGACATCGCTCGTCTATTTGACCCATTAGGATGGCTCGCACCTTGCGTCATAATCGCGAAGGTGATGATCCAGAAGTTGTGGTTAGCCGGAATAGACTGGGACGATGAACTACCAGAATGATTTACTGAAAGAATGGAGTTGTTATCGATCAGATTTGATTCAAGTCAGTGAGTTCTCTCTTCCAAGATGGATAGATGCCAAGAGTGACGATATTTGTAAGGAAATTCACGGGTTTTGTGACGTATCAAATACAGCTTACGGAGCAGTAGCTTATTTGAGAACTATAGATTCAGCTGGAGTCATACACGTCAATTTGGTTGCTGCAAAAACAAAGGTAGCCCCAACAATGCAGGTTTCTATACCTCGTCTAGAATTAATGGGTGCTGTTTTACTGGCCAGACTAGTCACAGAAGTCGCAAAAGTATTAGGAATAGATAACAGCAATATTCACGGATGGACGGACTCAACAGCAGTGTTAGCGTGGCTTAGTAGTCACCCAAGTCGATGGACGACATTCATCGGCAACAGAACTTCAGAAATTCTTTCGAAATTAGACAACACTCAGTGGGCTCATGTGCAATCTCCCCAAAATCCTGCAGATATAGCATCCAGAGGTTGTACTCCTTCGGAACTAGCTGAAAACAGCTTGTGGCTGCAGGGTCCATCATGGTTACATGACGCAATTATTGAGTACACTAGGCCAAAATCCATCTCTACTGAATTAGAACAAAGAAAAATAAAGACTCACATGACAATCGACGAGACATTTGATGATATAATATGGACACGATTTTCGTCGTTGCAAAAGTTAATTCGAGTAGTAGCATACTGTCGAAGATTCCTAAAAATAAATGATGTCAAAAAGAATCTGCACAAATTTGAATCGTACCTGACAAGTACAGAGCTTAGCGAAGCTCTTGAGACGCATTAGAGAATGCCAACGCAGGGAGCTAGAAAATGATAAGGTGAAATTAAAGCCGCTGAATCCATTTCACGACGCAAATGGAGTTTTGAGAGCTCTAGGCAGAATCCAACACGCCAACATTCCGGAGCATGCTAAACACCCTATCATTCTCCCCCACAAAAGCCATCTTACTGACCTGATCATAGACGACGCGCACCAACGAACGCTGCACGGTGGTCCACTACTGATGCTGAACGTCTTACAAACTAAGTATTGGATAGTGGGAGCCAAAGGTTTGGTTAAGAAACACGTCCACCAGTGTGTTACTTGTGTTCGACATGCAGCAACGACCAAAAATCAGCTAATGGGCCAACTACCATCTGCTAGAGTGACACCAGCACGAGCTTTTCTGCACAGTGGTGTAGATTTTGCTGGTCCCATCAATATAAGAACAACCAAAGGACGTGGTAACTCCAGCTATAAAGGCTATATAAGTCTTTTTTTGTGTATGGTCACTAAGGCCATCCACCTAGAAGCCGTGAGTGATCTTACTGCTGACGGTTTTATAGCAGCATTTAAGCGATTTGTGGCTCGAAGAGGTCATGTAAGTGATGTCTGGAGCGACAACGGGACAAATTTTGTCGGTGCGTCCAAAGAGCTCCAAAAGATTGTCGACGCTGAAAGATCATCCGTAGCAGCTGAAATTCGTGAGTGGCTCAGCAATCGTAGCGTGACGTGGCACTTTATACCCCCTCACGCACCAAATTTTGGTGGTTTGTGGGAAGCGGGCGTAAAGTCTACGAAGTTTCACCTTAAGCGCGTTATAGGCAATTCAACCCTCACTTTCGAAGAAATTAGCACGGTCTTATCGCAAATTGAGGCATGCCTCAATTCTAGGCCTTTGTCAGTCCTACCTGGGGACCACACAGACCCCTCGCCACTCACGCCAGGACATTTTCTCGTGGGAGAACCACTAATTGTAGTTCCTGAGCGCAATTATGAGCAGAGTAATATTAGCAGTTTAAGACGCTGGCAATTGACTCAGAAAATGATGCAAGATTTTTGGCGTAGGTGGTCAAAAGAATATTTAGTTCATTGTTTGCAGCGCTACAAGTGGTCGAAGAGAAACCCGGAACCACAAATAGGAGACGTAGTTCTCATTAAGGAAGATAATCTTCCTCCAGCGCGATGGTTATTAGGCAAGGTCATAGACAAACATCCAGGGTTGGACCAAATTACTCGAGTCGTAACATTAAAATGTAACGGATCTCAGATTAAGAGACCTACTTCAAAACTTTGTGTCTTGCCAGTAACAGACTGATTATTTTATCTTTATTTAGTTTGAATTTATTGTTGGTAAAATATTTAAAATGTCATGTTTATGATACCATTTGTTTTGTATTCACCACTGTAATGTCATTCCAAGAGTTTTAGGAAGAACGTTAAAATAACGTCCTTGGTGGGCGGAATGTTTAATGTTGTTGTTTATTAGATTAAATTCAATTGTTATGTTTAACAATGTTCCGTGTTACATTCTGCGCCATCTAGCAATGAAGAGCTCACATTAATACAAACTAGATGGCGTTGTACGTTCTTAAAACGCGCAAACGTTTCGTTGCATATTGACAGTGGTAAGGAAGTGATTTTATTAAATTTTTGTCTACCAAGCTACAATCTAGTTTGATTTACCCCCGTTTGGGTAGAGGCGCGCGACTCTAGGCCAACGTTGGAAAACGTAATTTCCATACATAGATCCTGGACCCTAACTAGGATTCCCTGTGTCTAGGGACCCAGGAACTACGAGGACGATAATCCTAGAACACCCAGACACAGAACAAGTATTAGCGCTTTTTTCTGTGCACAAATACTTGTCCTAGCGCGGGGTTGACCCGCCGTCTCCGGGTTATGAGCCGACCTGCTCAACCACTATACCACAGAGGCTGTCAAAAAATCGGAACCGTAACCTCTGTTGGAGATTTTCGACTTTATGTTTCCGACAATGTCTAAAGAAATGAAAGAAACCTTTCGTCTTTTGTTTATGTCTTTTTCATACTGTAGTATTTTAATCTGTGGCCAAAGCTTAACAGCACTTCCTTTAGCTGCACCGCAATGGCGCCTGTAGATATTTCGGGAGACTGTCTACTTAACTCACGGTGACGCTTGTTTATTTTGGACCATCATCCTGATGGATGACGCCATAATGGTTAATGAGAGCAGGATTATGTTGTTTAGTTTGGTAGCTGTTACGGAAAAAGGAGATTATTGTAGGAATACTTCTTTACGCATGCTTGACTTTGGGAGTAAGCTGGTGAATGCGTAACGAGGCGAACGGAAGTTGAAAGTTGTTAGTTAAGGTAAATCTCCATTGTCAAAGTTAAAAATTACTTCAAATTTGTATTATTATGTTGGTGTGTCCGGTAAAATGAAAATTGACTATTGTCAAGATGGCGACATTAAACAAAGTTATACCAGCCGATAGATGGAGCTAAAGAAGTTTTACTTCAGTCGTGTGGTCTAAAGCACACTCGTTATCAAGATTGCGATTGGCTAGCCTGTTTAAATATCAATTTCATGCGGAAAATTCCTAGTAGTCCAATGTATGCGATTGTTTCGATTATTATTATTATTATTATTATCATCTATTTTTAGAATTATACAACACTTGACGTACCTACCCAACCTTGTCAGAGAGAAAAAATGTAGAATATATTTTTGAAAGATTAATGCAATAAAACCATCTTTATTCTAAAAACTTTTCATTGCGGCCTCGCATCATAAAAACAACTTTATCAACCTTTAATGTGAGAATCAATAATAATTGTTTTCATTGAGCTCCACAAAATATATCCAGTCAATGGAAATAGAGAATCTAAAGTCTAAACTATTCCAAACTTTATCTAAAGCGAGTTACCCTATTGAGATCCAATTGCCATCAGTCATCGTTACGGGCAACACAAACGGTCAATTTGATCCTCATTTGATCCAATTCAGGGTTGCCCTGTGCACTAGATTGGCCACTGCCCCCACCGGATTAGATTGCTCTAACAGATGGGAGGATGCGGGGATTAGTCGACGGCCACAGACTACATAACAGGGATTATGACGTAGGTTTCTATAATCTGCGGTACAAGAATAACATCTTGGTGACGTATGATGAACCAAGGAACTTCTATACTACCGATTGTACTCTGATAAAAGCACGTCTTTGTGTTTTTTTTTTGTTTTAGCTCCACATTTCTATGTATTTAGCCAGTGTCAAGTTATTGATATTTATCAAGTTAATGATAGTTCACGCAGTTATGTGTCAAGTCACAGTCCAAGTTGTTAGTCATTGTCTAGTCTAAGTCATACTCCTAGTAAAGTGGTGGCAACTTGACCAGAAGCTTCTATGGAGTTTTGGAAACAACACGAAAAGAAACGTTTCACCATCATTATACCACTTTGCCACACTCACGTAATCCAGCACTTAATGAATAAAACGCCACCAATTTTATGTGCTAACACTGAAAATAACACAAGTTTTGGAAAATAATACAATGCGGTGACACGATCTTTTTCGTTTTCCCGCCAAAAGCCATCACGTCATTTGTTTTTCTTTAATTTGTAGCTAAAACACTGGTTATTTCTATAGTCTGTTGTACCCAGCAGGATGGTTGTATAAGATGACAGATGGTAGGTGGCGTTTTCTTCAGTGTTGCATCCTGCATCCTGGATGTATAGATTAACCAACGAGGTCAATTACATTGTGTACGTAGTTTTTGCAATGATATGTCTCGTCGGATTTGTCCCTTCATACAACGGGATGGTTGGAGAAGCCAGGATGAGTGTGTTTAATGCCGTGTTCCATACTTCCAATAGCTCTGGGAATTTTGGGAGGTATATATGTCTCCTATAATGTTTTTTTTTTATGTTAAGCAATGACGTGACGAGCTAGCTGTTCGCCTGATGTTAAGCGACACGGCTGCCCATATCAGCTGCAGTGTCACTCGGAACTAAAGTATACACGTTCGCGTGACACTGCACTGCGCACGTCATCCAGAGACATCAGCACAATCTAGTAATAAGATTACTAAACTGTGAGATCAGATCATAAAGTCTCATTTGCCCAGTAATTTCACTAGATACAGCGCCCTTCAAACCGGAACACAGCAGTGCTTGCGCACTACTGCTTGGCGGCAGAATAACTGGCAAAGCGGTGGTACCTACCTAGACGAACTTTGCAGTAAAGTCTTACCACCTAGTGAATTTTGTGTGATGTCCTAAATAAATGTCTTTTCATTCTCTCTTTCTAAAACTGGGTCGTAAACTAACCACTTGTCTACACGAGAGAAGAGAAGAAGAACTTTTGCCACCGTTCTAGATACGGTATTGTTGCTGGCGTAGACTTGACCTTTGTAAATAGGGCGAGTTCTGAGGTTACTGGTATCGGAGCTTTTTAGACCAATTTAGCTCATTAATTACACCATACTGTCAAATGACAGCCTATCAAAGGTAAAAGAAAAACCTAATAACAATAATATATCAATATGTATAGACGAGCTTCAGCCCGCAGCTTCGCCCGCGACGTGGCCTATGGGAAAATAATTCAACCATCCATTTCACCCTCTTAAGGGTGGAATTTCGAAAAATACTTCTTAGCGGATGTCTACGTCGTAACATCTACCTGCATGCCAAATTTCAGCCCGATCCGTCCAGTGGTTTGGGCTGTGCGTTGATAGATCACTATGTCAGTCAGTCAATCACCATTGAGTTATATATATTTATATATATAAGAAGATAGAAGATTGATTTGTGGATGTTTGTGACTCTTTCACGCTCAAACGGCTGGACGGATTTGGATGAAAATTGAAATATAGATAGCTTATATATTGGATTACCACTTAGGGTACTTTTTATTCGCGGGGCGCAGCTAGTATTATTATAAATATGAAAGTTAGGGTGTGTGTTACTGTGCTGTTTCCTCTTCCCTCCGCAACAGCTGAATGGATTTCAATAAAACATGGAACGGAGATAGTTTATACGCTGGATTAACATATACATTTTATTCGCGGACATGGGGAGCATGGCTAATAAAAATGATTGTAAACATATCTAGAAACATTACGAAAGCATAATTTCATAGTGTAGTGAAAACTTACCTAGCTTAGAATTATTGCGTCTTAAATTATTTTACCATTGCTAATTTAGTTATTATAACGACAAAACCCACTGAAACGTATCGCACAACATCAAAGGCCTGACCAAAAATAAACTTGCCTTAATTTGTTTTCTCTTTTTACGATGAATGGACCATTTCCATCATTCTTTTGATCTCAATTACTTACATTACGAGATACGACAATAAGAAATTTACGATCAGTGAGAGGTGTGGTACTAAATGGGCATTACTCTATGATGAGTGAAATAGCTTCGGGTGGCTGAGTCTTTTTTTTTGTTTTGGTTTTGGCTCCACACTTTTGTGTATTTAGCCAGTGTCAAGTAACTCCTAGTAAAGTGGTGGCAACTTTACCAGAAGCTTCTATGGAGTTTTGGAAACAACACGAAAAGAAACTTATCATTATACCACTTTCCCACACTCATGCCTACAGGCAATAAAATTGGTAGCATTTTATTCGTTAAGTGCTGCATTACAATGCAGCACTTAACGAATAAAATGCTACCGATTTTATGCATTAACACTGAAAATAACACAAGTTTTGGAAAATAATACAATGCGGAGACACGATCTGTTTCGTTTTCCCGCCAAAACGCCTGGTTGAGTCTTCTCTACACATAAACACTGAAACTGTGGAGAGCCTTTATCAACTACAATTTGTTTTTTTTTTGATGGACCTGATGGTAAATGACAATGTGGTCTAGAATGTAACACGCTTGCCTAGAAGATACCTGTTCAATCTCGATTTGAAGTCTCCAAGGTTTTATTTTTCGGGAAATAAAACCTAAAACCGCAGAAAATAAATGTATCTATAACAACATTTGCGCTATTTACAGACATTTTAGTGCCTTAGTGCTATGTCTGCAACATATGATATTCATGCGTACGATATTCGTCAGGTTTGTTCACAATTTGAGAACACTACAGTTGGGCAATAAATATTCGCGAGTATAAGCTCCACACTTTTGTGTATTTAGCCAGCGTCAAGTAATTAATATTTTTTCAAGTTAATTAATAATGCATGTGTCAAGTCAAGTCATAGTGCAAGTCAACAAGTCAAGTCATAATCTAGTCACGTCTAGTCAAGTCATACTGCTAGTAAAGTGGTGGCAACTTTACCAGAAGCTTCTATGGAGTTTTTGAAACAACACGAAAAGAAACTTATCATTATACCACTTTCCCACACTCACGCCTGTAATCCAGCACTTAACGAATAAAATATCACCAATTTTATGCACTAACACCGAAAAAAAACACGAGTGTTGGAAAATAATACAATGCGGTAACGCTATCTTTTTCGTTTTCCCGCCAAAAACAGTATGATATTCGTCAGGTGTACAGAATATGAGAACACGGCAGGTTGTCCCTGAGTATGCATTTATTACTGCATACACTGCAGTTCATGTTTGTGATTGGATGAATTCCCAATCGGAAAGCGTGTAAGTTAGCAGTTCTGGTTTGTGATTGGATGAAATTGGTACAAGTTTCGAGACATCTAATAGCAATCGCAACACAACAAACATTTCAAAAATAGTATCATCGCAAACAAGGGCTATAGTTTTCCGTTTTCGTTTTATGAAGCCCCCTATGTTTTAAGCCAGTATTGCTCGCGATAAGCACACGAAAGCTCATAAAATTGATGAAACATCACTCCTTCGCTTTGGGGTCAATGTACTTAGATAAAAGGAATTTACGTTCATTTTGCCCCGGAGTTAATTTCAACGCACATGTGGAAGTACGCGTTTCCTTAATTGAATGTGGTAATAGAGTAATTTGAACTTTGATGTGCGTTTGTTTTATTGTTATTGACACCTTTTGTTTAGCATTCACTAAAATAGGGTTGCTTACGGATAGAAAGGTTAAATCTAAGATGGCGCCAGGGACAGTGGGGGTTACCAAGTCATTTTCTCTAGTCTAGTCACATCCTCTAGTCCACTGCTGGACATAGGCCTCTCCAAAAGCACGCCACTGAACGTGATCTTTAGCTCATTCATTTTCAGTCATTACCAAAGCCACCTTTACATATTTCGTTTAGCTCCATCGATTCGTAGGGCGTCCTACTCATATTTCTTAAAATATGAAAATCTATGATAGGAACGTCCCACGATTATAACGCAATTACCCGGATAAAAAGTGACGTATTGTTGATTGGGTGTGAACAATCTGTGTGCGAAATTTCATCAAAATCGGTTCAAGCGTTTTGCTCAAATTTAAAGCCACACTACATAAAAACAGACAGTTTTGAGATAGTAGAGCGCCATTAGTTAACCGGTCCAGGCATAAAACATTAATTTCTTTCACTCCCACTGCTCTGTGGAAAGTTAGCGAGAAAATTATGTCTCCTCTCTTTTTAGGACAAATCCAGTATTCAATATTTTCAGCATTCCCCGAACCAAATCGTTTGCTCCAGAAACAGGGCATTGCACAATCGCTAAAATAAAATTATGCCACTCGCATCCCCGACTGACAAACTAACGGTGGAAAGTGCACTGAAACATAACCTGGCGAACTGCCAGCGGGTTCGTCTGAACCTAAGACTGGCTACACACAAAACGCTTTACATTTTCGGGACATATCATTTAGCTAGGAGAAACTTAACACATAGAGATAAACAAATGAACTGTCATTACAATGACAATCGATTATATTCATAAGCGGCTGTCGTTTGTTTATTCCCATTTGTTTATTCTACTAGGTAAATACCTAGTAGGAAGTTATTATACTAACTTTTACATAGGTACATGCCAAATGAAAAAAAAAACGAGTGTGCTTTAGACCACGCGACTGAAGTAAAACTTCTTTAATTTAGTTTCATCTATCGGCCGGCATAACTTTGTTTTTGTTTTGTTTATTGTCGCCATCTTGACAATTGTAATTTTGTCATTTTATCGGACATACCAACATAATAATACCATTTTTTTTTTACTTACTTATGTTGACAATGGAGATCTATACGAACCAGCTTTAACTTCCGTTCTCCTCGCATTCACCAGCTTAGCCCCAAAGTCAAGCGTGCGTTAAGAAGTTTTACTTCTAATAGTTTCTCTTGACACAGAAATGAAATTTAAGCTACTTAATTCGTTACTGTTGGAAGTGGAGTATAATTTATAACTTTCCTTGTTCAATATCGTTTCCATAGCGTCGTTTCTACCTTTAAGTCATTTGCAAGCAGATTTCGAGTTTTGTCCCAGAATACATAACGCGGACAAAAAGCTGTCCCATTTTCCCGAACCTCATTGTGCTCTCGCCCTAATAAAAACTGCTGAAGCGTGTTCAGAATAGACAGTGCGAATAAACGAATTTTTCCACAATACGTTGTTGAAAGCTTCGCAAATAGCGGTTTTGTTTACAGAATTTTATTACTCTCACCTATTCTGCGGTCAGGCTGCGTAAACATTAGCGGACGCGACTTTCTCGAGTTTCTATTGATAGTCTTTGACAGGTTTAAGCATAACATCGCTTGCAGGTTTTACGATATGCCTATACTAAAAAGATCAACAATAAATTTTTCTCCATCGCAGATATTTCTATTCTGTTTATTTACTTCTTGTTCTCGTATAAGAATGTGTTGATAAATAAATAACTAATGGTCCTCGTAGTTTCTGGGTCCCTATACAGGGAGTCCTAGTTAAGGTCCAAGATCTGTGTCTGTAATCGTTGGGCGTTAATTATTGTTTAGGTAATTTTTTAAGTAAATCTTTGGGCACGATTGTCTTGGGGGAAGTTGAGAGGGCGGTATAATGAAGAAAGAAGAAGAGTTACGAAATCTAAAGAAGTTTTACTTCGTCGTGTGATCTAAAGCACACTCGTTTTTTTTTTTTCATTTTACTTAGTTCCTAGTTAATAAATTCAACTATTTGTCATGTGTAGGTATATTTTATTGAAGTAGAGACCTGAAATTTTGCAACAGACCCAGTTTTGCCAGTGTAAATATCTCGAATTGCAGGCTTGCTAAACAAAACCACTCAGTGTGGTTTACCACATGAGTAATGGCAATCTAGGCAAGACCACAAACCTAGAATATTTTCACTATGGTAAGACATAATAATGCCAAGGTATAATAAATAAATATATGTGACAAATTCACACAGCGCCATCTAGCCCCAAACTAAGCAAAGCTTGTACTATGGGAACCAGATAACTGATATAATACTTATATAGTTTTTTGTACACATGATAGGTACTATAAAAGTGCTCGCACACTACTTTAAGGCAGTCTGGCCCGTTTGTGCTAAAGTCTATCAAAATACAACTTAGCGAAGCAACACTTTCCTTGGTTTCTCGTATACGTTTGTTAAAATTGTGTTAACTTGGCAGACCAAATACTAAACGGTCATTGGTTGCCTGTTGATCGTCGGCTGTCTCAACCAATGAGCGGTATTTTGACATGTTGACTTTGACAGGCGTACGAAAGAGAAACCGGGGGCCAAGGATATATGTAATTGCAAACTTACGAGCTGTCAAATTTTACTACAATGTACCTAAATAAAAAGTAATCTTCAATTAATTATGTACAATGTAACATATCGACATAATCTTGCATATTTGCGTGGATAGTGAAAGCATAATGAATAATTTAAGACAAATCATTAAATGTTACCTGAAATCTTGATAGTAACAGCTTTATTTACACACATTCTGTAGAAATTATATTTCAAGACGCTACAAAATTATTACAAAACTATGCTTACATCTTTGTCTGTTAGCCTCTGATTTCGTCCTAAACTTTTTTTTGTGTTTTGGCTCCACACTTTTGTGTATTTAGCCAGTATCAAGTAATTGATAATTTATCAAATTAATGATATTTCACGCAAATATGTGTCATGTCATAGTCGAAGTCATCAAGTCAAGTCATAGTCTAGTCAAAGTCATATTCATAGTTAAGTGGTGGCAACTTTCCTTGAAGCTTCTGTGGAGTTTTGGAAACAACACGAAAAGAAACGTTTCACCATCATTATACCATTTTCCCACACTCACGCCTGTAATCCAGCACTTAACGAATATAATGCCACCAATTTTATGCACTAAAACTGAAAATAACACATGTTTTGGAAAATAATGCAATGCGGTGACGCAATCTTTTTCGCATTCCCGCCAAAACTCCAATCCTAAACTTTTGAACGGCTTCGTTCTGCGACGCAACGCCATCTCTGTTGGATTCTCAGAACTAAGCATTGAGTGTTATCAACTTGCAACCTCCAATGGAATAACGGTTTTAAACGTAGGTACGTAAGGTACATAACCAACTTTAGATGTTCAATTTAAAACTTTTCACTATGTAATCGATCTAATATTGAATTAAGACTGGTCGATGAAAAATTTCCGAAAATGGCGGTGTGAATTTTGATTATTTTTCCATAACCCGTGGTTTTTTAAATTTTAATGTGTAATAAGGGTGGATTATTATCCGTTAACAGCCTTATTAATAAACACGAACTAACTTTAGACTAGTTACACCATCTTTTGTCTCTTTCGATCCAGCTAAATATTCCAGTAGCAAAAAAAGGACAAAAGCTGAAGTTACAAGTCCGACACTAATACCCGTTTATTAATAAGGCTGTAAGTGTTTGCGAACGTGCACGAGTGTTGGCAAATGTTTCCAAGTTTTAAAACTATGCCTTTTTTCTCTTCAAGGTTTCCTAGAGCCTTAAGTAAAATATATCCACTATTTTACTGTGCATTTTTACTTTGACAAAATAACACTTTGACATGACATAACCGTACAATTATTTTTAAAGCTTAGAATTATCGCTAAAAAGCGATAGAAAGCCATTAAACGAAGAGAAGAAGAAGTAAATTAAGACTTGTATGTCAAAATAACCTACGCAGTCAATTACTGCCACCATCCCGCCAGCACATAAACAAGGAAACAAGGGTTACAATTACGAGCCTGAAGGCGTACCTACAGACACAAATTAAATTAAAGATAGACGGCGTGGCGCGGCCGGTTCGCTATAATTTTAAGGGTTGTTTAGAATAGCATAAAGGTGTACCTACTAGATAGAGGCTAGGAGGTACAGAGTTACGGTAAATGGAGGCGTTGCCTGGTAACAACTTGTTATTGTCTTGGTACATTTAAAAAATCCCAACAAATTCCTTAACTTCTCTTCTTATTATTCTATTATACTATATATATCTTATTACTTGACTGTGAGATCTGGGGTGATCACGAAACTTTTGATTGCAATGCAAAAAAATCCATACTAACTATGCACATAAACTGTGTATTTAAACTGTCAAATCCATACAAATTTGTGTTTCTATTTGTTGCAATCGAGTTACGTGATCGCCAAGCTGGACATAAAGTCTCATAACAAGCAATCTACAAATCTTATTACTTGACTGTTTTGGTCTCAGAATGACGTGCGCAGTGCAGTGTCTGTGCAACTTTATATTTTAGAGTTCCGAGTGGCACTGTTTATGGGTGGCACTGTTTATGTTTCTAATTTTTAGTCGTAGGTCCGTATTACAGAACGATGCTCAGTCATCGATCGGTGCTCAAGCAGAGAATTCATTCATAAAGTGATCAATTAGCGAATGAAATCTCTGCTTAAGCACCGATCGATGACTGAGCATCGTTCTGTAATACAGACCTTAGTCTTTGATATACTTTTTAGAGAAAACTGAAACTATTTATTATCTATGTATGTTTATTATAATATAGTTTGTAGGCACCAACTCTACAAACGTTAACAAAGGCGAGGTTCGACCTCTCTTTGATAAGCCGTATCGACCTTTTGTCTTGTCTGGAAGATTAGTCCGGGCACACAATATAATACTATAGTCGGGGTATTTTAGAAATTCGTGTTTGCGTTATCAAGATTCATCTAAGTTTGTAATAATTAGTCTAAGAATAACTTACCATTTCATGTGGCTAAAGTGAGTATGCCTTTCGTTTTTGGAGTAGAATAAGATCGTTATTATAAAGGAAGTCCAATGAAGACAAGCAACAAATATGGTGCAAAAGCTCATTTTCGAACTGTCTAAATGTTGGTATCTATCGACCTTTACATCACCGGCTAAAAGCGGGCGTATAAGATGACCAGCTTTCAAGTGGAAAGCAAGGGAACTTATACCTTCCCCTGGAGTGGAAGCCTTGGGCCACTGCAGGAAGAAGAGTATTGAGAAGAATGTTGAATGAGTGACTGGAAAAGTGCAGAAGCTTATGGATAGTCGCGACTGTCCTAAAAAATCTACGGGGGGTACGTTGACCTCGCTACCGTCGATTTTTCTGTTTGTGTTACGCTGGTATTCTAACGGTACCCGAGCCAGAAGGGCTACAGAGGTCCTATTCTGACGACTTAGTGCTGCCGAAACAGCTGTGATAGACTCTGTAGTGTGGTGGTTGAGCAGGTCGGTTCGTAACCCAGAAGCGGCGGGTTCGATTCCCGCGGCACGACAAGTATTTGAGCACAGGAAAAAGCGCAAATGTGTCTGGGTGTTATGGTGGAACCGAGGTCCTCGTAGTTCTTGGGTACCTAGACATTAGGGAAACCTAGTTAAGGTTCGGGATCTATGTATGTGATCGATCGATCGGTGCTATTATTATTATTATTTATGTCTCCCATGAAGTGTGTCTAGTGGTGGACCAAAAGGAGGACATCACCTAGTCATCACTTCACATTCAGCAAGTGCAGTATAAAGTCTCTGCAGAAAGTTAATGGTTCATTCATGGGAAACTGTATACGCTTTTATAACAAGTTGCCCGACGGTATCGAACAATTGTCAATGCGTAAATTTAAATTATTCATAAAGTCAAACTTAATGAAAAAAGCCTATTACACAATAAATGATTACGTGTCGGAGAAAAAAGCTTGGCCTGAATATCCCAAGCTTAACGGTATGAAATCTTAGGTACTTTGCCTATTGCCTATTCCAATCTATAAATTCAGTTTCTATTTGTAATGTTTATTAAGATAATCACGGTATTTTTCTTGCACCGGTGTGACGTGGTGGTTACTTTTGTAACATATTCATTATCTCAACTGTAATGAATTATATACATTGTAAAAGACAGTAGAAAAAAGAAAAAAAATACATCACTGTAAAGTTTCTTGTAGCTTCTTCTTTACAGTTGTAATCGAAGCTTCGGATCAAAGCTTTCTATTCTGCATTGTGCCGGATTGCTTGCACCAGTAGTGAGAAAGAAAACTGCTTTTATTTCAAACTCATATATTGTAATGGGCTTGCTACATATTATTTGACAATAAGCACTTTGTAATTTTATATGCTTAGTGAAATAACTTAATTTTAAGTACCTAATATAATTTTGACTTGTAAAAGTGCTAAAATTAGCCTATTTGCAATAAATCTTTTGACTTTGACTTCTGATAGGCCTTCAAATACTGTCTATATATACACAATGCTCACAAAAATACAATTCATCTCCAGCAGATAATAGGGGTTTTCTACCAAATCCTTGTACGGTTTTACTTTTAAGTCCGACAGGAGCCTCTTAATCCCTTCTCAATGGTTCCAGTGGCCCCTGACCCAAATCGGAGTAAGTACCGAAGTACTAATGTAGGCGCTTAAGAAAAGTTAAGGATTTAGTAAAGTACTACCTACTTATCTACATTATTTTTAAAAGGATTTTGAATATATCCAGTTTAATTGGTACTTTAGCCAACGTTGGTAATATTAGCTTCGAGTATTTAAAACTTTTTTTTTTGCGCCTCGCATTTTACCTTCGTGGTGAAAATTTTCTAGTATTACGCGCAACTTTCTTAATATTATACTTCATAAGAACCTTCTCCTGACAATAAAAGACACTACAAAAAAGAATTCGCGAAATTGTTCCATCCGTACACGCGTGATGCAATGCCAAGGGAAATAAATGAAGATTAATTGATATTTAAATAAAATATTAATATAACGGTCTATATTATTGTTATATCAAACTCAAACTTAAATAATTAATTGCAAATAGGCAAATTTTAGCACACACAAATCAAAAATTAGAAACCATTAAATAATTTAATATAACAAATTAAAAAAATATATATTATACAAATAATTGTGGTGAGTTGGATAGCATATTTATTTTGTGAATAATTTTTTATTAGTTGTAACTTTTTATTTATAGAGTGCCTGTACATATTAATGTTTCTGTTGAATAAAATTATTACTATTATTATAGAACCATCAAAAAACAAATTAAAAACATTTTAATTTGAAATAGCCAGTAACCTACTTCGGCAAATTCATAGTCTCACCTGTCCCAAGCAGCATTGCAATTCAACGGGGCAATGCTGCTAGCATGTTGGGTACACAACCTGCTGATAAAGAGCTTGGCATTTGAACTGTCATCGCGGCTAGTTGGTGCAAATGTCTTTTATAGGTAGTGTAGCTAGCATATAGTAGTTGGTATTATGTAGTAGTTAGTTTAAAGGAAAAAGCACTTTGAACTAAAACAATATTTTTTAACCTAAAATACCAGTTAAGTTAATAGACTTTTTTTTGTGTTTTGGCTCCACACTTTTGTGTATTTAGCCAGTGTCAAGTAATTGATAATTTATTAAGTTAATGATATTATATTTTACGTAAATAATGTATCAGGTCACAGTCGAAGTCATCAAGTCAATTCAGAGTCAAGTCATACTCCTATTAAAGTGGTGGCAACATTACCAGAAGCTTCTATGGAGTTTTGGAAACAACACGAAAAAAAACGTTTCACCATCATTATACCACTTTCCCACACTCATGCCTGCAATCCAGCACTTAACGAATAAAATGCCACCAATTTAATGCACTAACACTGAAAATAACACAAGTTTTGGAAAATAATATAATGCGGCAACGTGATCTTTTTCGTTTTCCCGCCAAAACTCGTTTATAGACTTGTCCTCCAAACTAGTCAAGGTAAAGCTTTTTAAAGAAAATTGTTATCTTTAAAATCTCAAGAATCCGACCTTGTTTTGTTTTTCTACTCTCTCGATAAGTCACCCTGGGTCAAGGGAAAACGTCAGGGAATTCTTACACCTGGCTCGCATGACTGTAGGAATGTACTATCGCAAATCAGAAACAACTGATTTTCGAGCCCGAAGATATAGTATGAATGGATTGAATATGAGAAAGGTGACCTTTCACGAAACGAACTGATAACGAAGTCAAACTGATAGTTTATGAAGGAATCGCATAAAATGTGGCTTTTCGTCTGCATAAGACGTTTCCACTGACCAAAGAATAGCTAGATAGATGGAAATGCCTTTTAACTATCGATTACAGATAAAGAATTCAGAATGACATTTTTGATAAAAATATGCGTGAAAATGCGATAAAAATTATTTTAATTATTTGCTCATCCCACGGGAAAATTTCACTTTTCCGGAATAAAATGGAGCCTATATGTTAATCCAGTGTATAAGCTATCTTGGTACCGAATTTCATCCAAATCCATTCAGCCGTTTGAGCGTGAAGGAGTAACAAACATACACACATACACACAAACAACACATACAAACTTTCGCCTTTATAATATTAGTGTGATTCTATTTACGCTTAAGCCGCGCCGGCAATGCGTATAATATATATCCCTCCCAAATTTTCAACTTACCTTTTCATAACGTTAATATTCCTGCCAAAACGTTACTAATTTCTGACTTTATACCTTGTAAGCTTATAGAAGACAGTAAGTAGGTAATAATATCGTGTAACGTGATTAGGGTTGCTGTCGGGGGTAGTGTTGCGTGTAGAATAGTCACGCCTCCTTGAAAAGTATGTTAGTAAATATTTCCCTTTTATGATGTACTAGTTGCGCCCCGCGGTTTCACCCGTGGATAAAAAGTATTCTAATTATTTGCTTATCCTACGGGAACGTTTCACTTTTCCGGGATAAAATGTAGCCAGTGTATAAGCTATCTTGGTACCGAATTTCATCCAAATCCATTCGACCGTTTGAACGTGAAAGAGTCACAAACATACATACATACAAACTTTCACCTTTATAAAATTAGTGTGATAGTGTGAAGTGTGACTAGAGCGTGGCCTGCGGTAACTTACCCGGTATCCCGCGGAAATTTTAATTTTTTTGTTAACGTCATTAATGACCCCATTTTAATTGACGTGAGTTTAAACTTTATTAATTTTCCAAAATGTATCCATACACACCTGAAAAGTCACTTCTATCCCTGAACATGGCTTTAAACTGCTTCTGACCCAAATGATTGGTTGCGTGACATAATGTCATTTAAAACAGGCATTACGTAAAAAGTAACATGTTATTACAATATTAGGGTTTTTTATTGGCACTCATTCCCAATTATTTACCTAAATCATAAGCAAGCTTACAGTTGTGTTTGTGTTTTATATACCCTTTTACCTGATTGACAAGTAAATCAGCAGATTCTGCGGTAGCTTTATTGTTCTCCTATTGAGGTCATGATCTACATTTCATTTTACTACGTGACGTGAAACGGCACCCCTTTCCTGTCGCTGTATTTCAGAAACTTTACAACTCTCTGGCGTTAAAGCAGTAAAAGTACTACTCATTTCTCTAAGCATGTCTAAACAAAAACTTATATTACGTCCATAAAAATTTGATTTCCAGTCACATGCCCACGGGAACCCATAAAAGCTAATTAAGCGAAATTGACTCTGAGGTCCTTGATGTAAGGTCGGATACGTCACGCAACAACACGCCTTCATAGAGACGTCAGCTGACCGTCATATCAGCATCCCGGACGTATCGATAACGTAGTTGTCCATCGCTCCTTTACTACCCAACAGGTAGCGATAGCCGATACTGCAACCAATGGACGTTGTCCAAAAGCGATAACGTCAAAACTGTCAAGATTTAGTTGTCAACTGAAAATTGGGATGAAAATTAGATAAAGCCTGAAGAAACAACAATATCATGAATTGTGAGAGAAGTGGGAGCTGATAGTAAGGGTGTGCGCACGCCTGCGCCGCGGTCTCAAGGCCACGCGCCGCGCCTCAGTCCGGCAAAAGTCAGGCAGCGACGCGGCTGCCAGTCTAGGCGCGCGCGCGATGCCGAGTGCCGCAGTGCTCGTGGCAGTGTGAGCCCGCAGCCCCGCATGCCTGACCCGGCACCAGCGCAGCCTCCAGCCCACAGAGCGACCCTGAGCTCAGAAGCCCCGCGGTCGCTTTGATTCAGTCTTGTAATTGGATTTTCTCGTTCGATAAGCAACGTTATTCTGGTTTAATTGGCGAACGCTTTCCGCTTCGATATTGCAGCTTGCTCTTCGACTTCCTCTCGTAGCCTTCCGTCTCGGTGCTTGCAGTTGCTTTATTTGTATTCTAAGAAGTTATATTTCGAGTGATAACTTACGTAACGTCTCGTAATCATATGTAAGCATCAGGTTACAGTAGCGCCGTCGGCATTCGACTCTAGACTTTACATGTGAGTGCGCGTATTTGTTATCAGTGGACATGACTTGCTGGGAAAGTGTAGGACTGCTGGGCCCATGCGCGCTCCTGGCTTCGGCCGACCATAGGGTGAGTTCCATTGCCTCCAGAAATAACGACCACCTTCCGATTCACAAATATCCGAAGACATCAAGACAGGATCAAAGCTTCAAGTGTAAAAGTCAACTAACCCTTGTAGCTGACCCTAATTTTTCAATTCAATGAACAGTCCCTTATACTAAGCGTTTAATACTGAAGAATATTTATGTAAGTAAATGGGCATTTACTTTATCATAATGCTGCCAAATACATTTATCTCAAAATAAACAAATTAGGCTAGATATGATAAATATCTAAATGATAGCACTAATTGTAAGTATATATTATGTGATGCATTTCGCCATAAACAGCCATTACGATCACGTAATTAGAGCTACCTAATAATTACTTATTTTCGAAAAATATATAAATCATGTTAACTTAAGACTAATTAGTATTTCTGTGAAGACAAATGATTGAAAGTAGGCCTCAGTAGCATAATAAAATCGCGAACGAGTGGTTCTCACGATAATGGTGTCAATAGTGCTACTAACTACTGAAGAAGTTCTCCAGAGAAATGGTTTTTGGTACTGTTTGGACACAATATGGATCACTGAAGAGTTGGAACCCTTTGAGGAGGTAAAATCTGAACATATATTTACTAAACCACTCTCAAGAGACGTTTACTACACAAAGTACCCTGATATACCGAGAAGCGAATCGGAAGATGAGAACTCCTTGAGCTTGAACGGTTTCAGAACAAAACACGATGAATGGAAAACGAAGATATGTCTTAAGAGATTTGAAGCAGAACGCCGTAACTCTTGCAATTCTCAGTTGAGTATAAACGGTAAGAGACTAACAAAAAGCAATACATCTTTAAACGAAACAAGAAAAGTTACGTCACTCACAGATGAAAATAAAAACTTTCATGGCTCGGATGATAAATGGCATTCGAAAAACAATGATGATAGAGTGCGAGATTTTTTTAGACGATTACTTGATAGTGTTCCTCCCCCGCCTATTGAAGATTTACAAGACAATTTTCTGCAAACTACATGTTCTATTGTAGAACCACCAGCAATAAATAAAGATTTCAATGAGATTGACTTACCATCAGATTACGCAGACTTCGTAAATGGAAAATTAATGCCAACAAGCAGTGTACAGAGCTTAACTACTTCCTCCTTAAAAAAATCTAAAAGAAGTGTCAGCTTCAATTTAAACACAACTGATAAAGAACATCCCTCCTGGTACGAATCTATTTTTGGCATATCAGATTTGATTACACAATCCAAGGAAAGTCTGCAAACAAATGCGCACAAACCAGATATTGAACTGGATAAATCAATGAGTGGTGCCTTTAGTATGGATTGTTTCCCCTCGTGGTCTGAAATCGTAAACGAATGCGGGATCAATAACAGTCTAGTGCGGAGTACGGAATCTCTACATTCCTTAGAAGAAATAATCAGCCATTCCCATCATGCAAACGCAAAGATACAAAACATTTCACAAGACCGTGAAGATGGATACGCCAAGTTTGCAATTTACAAAATTCATCAAAGTTATAAATCCGGTAAAGGAAAAGATTCGTCATCCTTAAGGGATTTGAATGCCGATCTCGATGACTTGCAGAATAAAACTAAAATTTCCATAACCGCGGATTGGTATCGTTTAGTGCCAAATAATGTTGATGAAATTCACGAATCGGTAAATAATGTGGCCTCCGCTGAGTGCACGGAACTGTAAAATTAGAATAACGTTAACTTAAGCATATAATTAAATATCTGTATGAGTACATTAAACCCCTGTATTATTTTGAGATATTGTTTTACGTCTCGTGATGACCAGGTCAGAGCTTTTCTTTGCTTCACCTTTGTTATTTATTTAATTTCTGCTCAACAATAAAACAAATTTCTCATTGTTGCAGCCCCCTGAGAACGAATTACAGAAGAATTCGGATCGTGTG
Source organism: Ennomos fuscantarius (assembly GCA_905220475.3). Taxonomy (NCBI): domain Eukaryota; kingdom Metazoa; phylum Arthropoda; class Insecta; order Lepidoptera; family Geometridae; genus Ennomos; species Ennomos fuscantarius. The sequence goes on along the minus strand of HG992026.1, from coordinate 3,692,495 downwards.
CTCTCTGAGCACGAGCTGAGGGTCCAGAGGTCGTTGCAGAAGCTCAATGTGCCAGAATGGTGAGTCGAAAATTTATTTACTATGTTTATTTTAAAAATTATTATTTATTACTTATTTCCATCGTAAATTGCTTAGAAAATACTCTTCGTAAGTGAACGTATGATGATATTAATTTTGACGAACAGAACTATTACTTTGAATTAGTCAGTGAAAAAAAAAACAAATCCCAAAGTAACAATGACAAAAAAAATCTGTTGAAATCAATCGGCTTAGATAAGGATAAATGATAGATAGTTAGTGAGCGTGTTTATGGAAGAAATGTACAGTTAGAACTAATCAGTTAGACATAATAGATATTATATAAATTATTCGATTGTTGAAGTGATTCTAATCACTTATTGGTCGAATAAATGGAGACTGTAATATAAATAGAGAGCCTAAACTGACTAATCAATTAATTCTAGGAATTGGAAGATTTGCGTAAATGTATATAAGCGAAATTGAGGGTTTTATAGTAAGTACTCGTAAGTGGTTTTTAATATCGCCTCCCCATCAGAATAACAAAGTGTTTTATTCAATTGTTGAAGAGAGAAGTTTGTTCAATCAAATCACTAGTGGAATAGATGGAGATTGTAATATGAACAGAGTACCTATCAATGCATTCTAGGTTTTATAGTAAGTACAGTAAGTGGTTTATCTCTAACGCACGGTCTACATCACGTAATAATCGTGTCAAGGCAAGCGAAAGGGTACAGTATTTGATACAGTATCAATATATCGTTGGTTTGGCTACGATAGAAATAGAATAGAAATAGAATTATTTATTTACTAAACAGTTAGTGAGGCGGAATAGTAATATGTAAATAATTACTATGTCATGTATGTATATAGAGGGGTGCTGGCGCTGCAGCGTGATAATTATTGTGAAATAACTTCAAAAGTAAATTTAGTCAATAGAATTTGGATTGTAAAGCATTATTTCACTACGTTTATCTCTATTATAAATTATTTATTTACTAGGGGGTAGAACTTTTCTGCAAAGTACGTAATAGGTTGCCAGTTATTCTGCCGCCAAGCATAGTGCGCAAGCACTACTGTATTCCAGTTTGAAGGGCACCCGATATACCAACATAATTATACCAATTTTTAACTTTGTTATGTTGGCAATGGAGATCTACGTGAATCAACTTCTGTTCGTCTCGCATTCACCAGGTTCCCCAAATCGAGCGTGCGCATAGAAGTTTTACTTCGATAACACTTTGACTGCCCTCGTAGGTAGGTACCTATAGGTACTAAATGACTTTTATTAGCTGATTGCCCTTCCCATCTCCTGTCAATTGTCATAACTGGCTTTATCATACCGACGCCGACCGACATGCTAATCAAGAAGGCACCTACTTACCACGTAGATTACAAGAGCTCGAGATCTAATGTTAGTAATGATTGCAACTTGCTCTCACACCCACGTTAATAGATGCACGGGCTATTGTAATCAACGAGGTCCTAATTACACGTCCAGCTGTTCATATGACTAGACTAGCTGGTAAAGTATGAACGAGGAAATGACGCGTTTCCTGCTAGGCTCTGTAGTACCACTTGACGCGAATATTTTCAGTGTATAGCTGATTTCTGAGCTCCAAATAATTGAAGCAAAACGTTAAACAAAAATTTGTTTACTTGATTTTCTCATACGATTTCAGCGGTAAACGAAATTGATAGAGTAAGAAATTATAGTTGTATATAATTGGGGTCCATATCCGAAGTAAAATAACGTTTTTGTTTTGTCAGACATAAAGGTGGAGACACACATGACTGTAGCTGGCACACTTGCATACAGCTCCTTGGACATGCGAGCTACTTTCATGTTCATACATTAACTGGTATGCCTGTATCTGGCCAGCCAGTAGGTTCATAACATTTGATTTTTTGGTATTTACCGGCATGCAATCTGTGAGAGGAAATGCGGTGCTGCAAAATCGGAACGTGCGAATATACGCAACAGCTTCATGCACTAGACATGCCAGTGCAGACGAGTTGTTGCCGTCGGTGCACGTGTTTTGGTTCTTTTCCACAAATTCTTTTGGTAGTATCAATGCGATACTATTTAGTTCACTTTGAATGTTTTCCATTGCAAAAAAGCATTATCTGACACGTAGGTCGCATGAATAAGTTGCAAGTGTGCCAGCTACATGTATAGTGTACAGGTAAATCTAGGAAATAAAGGCATGCAGAATGCAAAACGCATCGCAAATTTCAAAAAGCTTAGATGAAACGTCATTGCTTAACATCAGGTGAGACAGGCTGTAATGAAAAAAAAAAGGTGGCCCACCATGTCCATTTGCATGCTAGTTAACGACATGAGCAGCTCATGTCGTTAACTAGCATGCAAGCAAGCTATTGCTTCGTTTTACGGGCATGTGTATCGCTGCCCTAATTTCAAATGGCTGCAGGAGTGTAGTGGATCCTATAGGCCTATTATGTAGGTAGGTACCGCAACACTATTATTATATTTATCTGTGGAATAGGGGAGGGTATGGGCGCTATAAAGAATATCAATACAATATAAACTACCGCATGTAATTGATGCCGATGAATTAAAGACCCATGCACGTTCATAAGACGGCTTGCAACTTTTAGCACACATATTTCGTAATTAGCGTTTTCAAAAGTCAAATTGCAAGCGCGTTAATTAGCACCATCTACTCAAGTTTGCTCCCGTGTGGTTCTTGTAAATGGCGCATGCTCTTGACTAAATTACGCAGTTTTAAACCGCACTAAATTAGTGCACTGTCAGAAAGTCGCCTGGAAACTTTTAACTACTCCAAGCATTCCGCAATAAAAAAGGTTTCTTGACTCCGCGCTGGAATTTATGATACTATGAAATTGGCACCGATTTTATCCGTAGGAACCCTTCTGACCGGGATTGGAACCAAGTGCATGCATTTTAAGATTTTGTTAGAAACTAGGTCGGTTGGATAAACCATATTTATTAGGTATTGGTTGTCTCGCCGGGGCGAGATGGTTAATGCAGTGCGTCTCCATCTCGCCCCATCCCGGCGGCGGTCGGATCACGGAGGGATTTTAGTGGGTTCGAGTCTCACATACCCCCTGCCACCACCCCCGTGGCAGGGAAATGCATTTCTTCCGCTCAAAAAAAAGGTATTGGTTGTCTACACAAATAGCTTCTATCTATCGTATATCTAAAGGAAACGATGAATTTTGCAAAGACTTGCATGCAGATATATACCTAAAATGAAATATAACCTACAAAATTTCACACGATACTTTTTCACTTCAGGCAGGGCTTTTTTTGCGGTTGTACGTCGGATTTTAAGTGAAGGTATAACTGAAAACGGCTATTTACATCTGGATTCGGAATGGGCTCTCAATTGAGGCTGCTGAAATAATCAATCAATAAATAATTTAACCATTTATTTCCAGGTACAAAAACGCGCCAGCCCCTCGAGAGGGCTTTCTCCTCCGCAAGCGTCTGTCTGACGCGGCCGCGTCAGCCACCCGCTGGAGCGGCCTCAACTCGAAGACCACCTCTCTCGGCAGCCTCGGTGGTGCCAATGTACAGCCGCCACCGCCTCAACTATCTCCACATACGACAAGCTTTGGGCGATGGTCTACTAGCCGGCTTAATTCTAACCAGGTGAGTCTTGGAGGACCTATATGAAAAGGAGTTCGCAGATGCGTAGGTTTATATCTGGATGACGAAGAGTAGGACATGCAACAAAATAGATAGTATACTGGTCAAAATCAATGGTTGTAACTCTCCCAGTGGCGTTCATATGCAGGAAGCATCATATGAAAAGATGTTAACGGCATCTACTTGATGATGAGGAAATGAATGAATCTTACAACTATTTCTACCTACCTATAAAATATAAGAATACTGTTCGCGCTTGTCGGGTAATTTCTATCTGCGAATAACCAATATGTAACCAAATGTGCTAACCAATGTTTGACGAAAATGGTTGCCGTGACATATTTGATTTGGATGAAAATAGTTGCTAAGTACATTATCAGCAATATTTTCTATACCTATATAAAAAACGAGAGAATGGTGTCAATTATTCTGTATCGTATACTCTAAAGCTAAACGAAATGAACATATTTCCGTCTTTTTCATTTCCCCTTTATCGGAAGAATACCGCAATACTTTAAGTTTACTTTAGTTTTGGATAATGCGACACCATTATGTACCTTAAATGAAGTTATTGTGCTAAGCATATAAAATAACTAAGAGCTTAATCTCAAATATTACATAGCAAGCCCATAAGGTACAAATGCGAGTTTGAAAAAGAAGTAGTATTTCCCACTACTGGTGCAAGGAATCCAGCACAATGCAGAACAGAAAACTCCGATCCGTAGCTTCGATTACGGTAAATAAGAAGCTACAATAAACATTGTGTCCGTCTGTCAAACAGTCTTTATTGTTTATTTTTTTCTATTGTGTTTTAATTTAAGTTTTGGCTCCACACTTTTGTGTATTTAGCCAGTGTCAAGTAATTGATAATTTTCATGTTATCGATATTTCACGCAAATATGTGTCAAGTCACAGTCGAAGTCATCAAGTCAAGTCAAAGTCAAGTCAGTCATACTCCTAGTAAAGTGGTGGCAACTTGAAGCTTCTATAGAGTTTTGGAAACAACACGAAAAGAAACGTTTCACCGTCATAATACCATTTTCCCCCACTCACGCCTGTAATCCAGCACTTAACTAATAAAATGCCACCAATTTTATGCACTAACACTGAAAATAACACAAGTTTTGGAAAATAATACCTACAATGCGGCGACGCGATCTTTTTCGTTTTCCCGCCAAAACCCTATTGTGTTTTACAATTTATTGTAATTGTGACTACAGGATGTCATAGACACTGCAAATCTCAGGAAAGTTTCTCAATACAATTGTCACCGCTGTATTTAAATATGGCTTCCTCCTAGCGGCGATTTCTCCAGTTCATTCACCGATATAGTCGAGTTATGTAAACTAGTCCATTGTTTTATTTCAACTTAGTGGAATATCATTGATTTGAATATCAATATCGATCAAACAACCTATCAACTGTTGCATGACTTTGCGATTATTGCGAGCTGATAATGTAGGTATTGAGTAATGGCTGATACTTACATTTATCATGGCCTTGGAATTTTGTCAAGACTTTCGGAGGCATAGAAAATGGAAGTAAGGAGCTCCTTATAACCAGCTGGTTACGGTACGCAGCAAGCAATAGTTTATCAAATTACGTGCATTGAATAATAGACTGGTTTATAAACAGTTGCACATTTAGTTGCAAATTTTGCAGTTTTACACTAAAATACCTATTTAATGTAGACCAGCTCACCCGCCCGGCTTCGCATTGATTAATTAGTTGTACGCCTTAACACTATACAAGGGAAGAGCGAAAAATAAAAACATAAGGAAAAGGAGGAATAATATAATACTCTCTCATAAGAAGACATTGTTCATTACCTACATAAATTCATTTTGACCGGCCTAGCTCAGTTGGTAGTATCCCTGTCTTCTGAACTGTGGGTTGTGGGTTCGATTCCCCACTCAGGACAAACATTGTGTGATGAATATTGATGTTTGTTCTGTGTCTGGGTGTTATATTGCACTCTATGTATTTACAAACAAAAAAGTATATATCGGCAGGAACGTGTTGTGGGTAGGTTGCAACCTATATAACTATAGGCCTTCAGCATGTCCGCACCGCGCCGTGTCTGGAACAAGAATGATCCGTAGCACACCAATCGCTCCCTTTATATAGTCAGACAGATAGGGGCGCCATGACAGTTGCCGGTGCTGCCACTGTAATAAATTTAATGCCACCACAGGGTAAATTACGGTGCTCGATCGCTGTGCATAGTTTATAACTGGACGTAGCCGCCGTCACGGCCATACTGACGTGCGTACGTCCTCGTACGCTTAGCTTCACTTTGTACCTGGTGAGGGACATAAGTATCAGTGTTATTGCTCGTTCATCCTGACAATTAAATTGAGTTAAACTTGGAGTCTAAGTCAAACTCAAAACATTAGTTTTCAATTTGATTAGTCAAAAGTATTTTAACCTTCCAATCATCGTCAGGGTTAACCCATCGACAACCCAGTTCAGGACCATCAATATACCTTCATTTATAAAAGAATGGACCGAATAATGCTAACCGGATAGATATCCCTTTAACACCCAAAAATCATCATTACTACTTTTTTTATGGACCAATTCGTGCTAGACCGGATAGATATCCCTTTAGCAACCTACATTTTTTATGGACCAATTAGTGCTAGGCCGGATAGATATCCCTTTAGCAATCTACATTTTTTGTGGACCAATTAGTGCTAGACCGGATAGATATCCCTTTAGCAACCAAAATACATCATTCCTACATTTTTTCACTTTTTTTTTACTCTTTTCTTACCCTTTTTTTTTCTCTCACGAATCATTACTTTTTTACCATAACTTTCATTCTCTTTTTTTTCACTGGTCTGGGTTAACCCTGCAACTAAAATTGATATTAGTGTCACCCGCCGTCACGTTAGCATATTTTCGGCGTTACTTGAAGAGTGATGTGTAAATGGGCAATCCCACTTCTGATATCGGCTAGAACGGGTTCTGCGTAGGTAGGTTGCAACCTATATAACAATAGGCCTTCAGCATGTCCGCACCGCGCCGTGTCTGGAACAAGAATGATCCGTAGCACACCAATCGCTCCCTTTATATAGTCAGACAGATAGGGGCGCCATGACAGTTGCCGGTGCTGCCACTGTAATAAATTTAATGCCACCACAGGGTAAATTACGGTGCTCGATCGCTGTGCATAGTTTATAACTGGACGTAGCCGCCGTCATATATAAGTATTCTATCAGTTATCTGGTAGCCATAATACAAGCTTTGCTTAGTTTGGAACTAGATGGCGCTGTGTGAGATGTTCACACATATTATTATTATTACAGACGTCACCGTGTTCATCGACGCGCAGCAGTATCCGAGGCGCCAGCCCGCTGTGCTCGCCTTCAGCCCGATCCTCGTTCAGCGCGCGGCAGCCTTACCTCGGCTGGAGGAGTCAGGAACGACTAAACACCACGCCTAGAACTCCTCATGAGAGGTAACTGCTGATTTTATGATGACTCACTTGAATGAATGAAGGTTAATACCTTTTTTGAACGACCTAATTCTGTTGGTCTCTACCGACCATTACACCGTCAATAGTGGGAGGCAACTAGCCCAGGGGTACCCCTCAGGTGCGAGCCTCGGCTTGAGCCGTTGCCTGGATAAGAGGATCGAGAAGACAACGTCCACTGGAAGAGTGGACCTTATGGAAAGCCGCGACCGTTCGCTAAACTACGGGGGGACTTCGACCTCGCCGGCGGGGTCAGTGTCTGATTGTGTTACGCTGGTGGTCTAGCACTTCTTACCGCTTTCGGTACCGGTATAGGAATACCGGTACCGAAAGCGGTAAGAAGTGCTAGACTGGTCCGGTGATCCTAGCGCAGCCGATACTACGGCTGCTATAGGATCGTCCGGGTCGCTCAACACGTGTCTCGGGCGGTGACGACGGAGTGACGGATAATACCCAAGTTATGTCTGATTCCGATTCTATCTGGGGGCGATAAGGCCTGCACTGACGTCCCGCATGGGGTGTATTGTGCATTTTATGTGCAGTTGTCTTTCATATATGTATATTTTAGTACATGCATACGTTAATAAAGTTCTCATCTAAAAATCTTTTCTTTATTTCCAGGCTAGCTTCATCTCTGCTCCAGCAGTCGGCATCTTCGAAGGCGTCAGAAGAGATTCAGACGTCAATAAAAGAAGTGACGTCGGCGATTGTACATTACGTGTCCGGTTTAGAACCGGCTAATGGAGACTTAGACACCACGCCATCGCCGCGATCCAGTCAGAAACTTTACTGGCTGGAGAGTTCTTTTGTTGGTAAGTAGTAAATATATGACTAAAATTATTATTATTATTATTAAGTTTCCTTTTCTATAAATATTTTGTGAATGGAAGTTTTTGCCTGCTCTGCATTGGGCGGCTGACATGCTGAATTTTTTAGACAGGGTTTTATATCGTTTGTCCATTATGTCAATAGCATTGTTCTGCAATTGTTAGTTTCCGTTTTCTCCTCTTCCTTACTCCTCATTCATCATTACTAATATTTAAACGCAAATGTGTGGATACGTGTATGGATGTTTGTTACTCTTTCACGTAAAAACTACTAAATGGGTTTTAATGAAACTTGATTAACATATGATACTTTTAATCCGCATGTGAAACCGTTTGCGCAACTTATATTCCATATAAATACATGAAACCTTTGGAGGCCAGTTTTCTTATAAATCTTGAGCAAATGATTTGAATTTGTTGTTATTAATCAAATGCGTAGTTCTAAATTTATATTACTTTGACATAATCTTCATAACTTCGGGTCGGTAGAAAATAGTAAAATGCAATTTCGCTTTTACAGCGCCGCTACTGGTATAGTTGTAGTGAGTACCATTTTCCCGTTTTCAGGCACCAAACCAGTGGAGTCGCCGCAGACGCCCCTCGTAGTGACGGAAGCACTGCCGCCGCCGCACCCGCGGCCGCCCTCCTCGCTGCGGCTCGAGCACCGCGCGGCGCCTGGTGAGCGAGCGTGACCCCCCACGGAACACTGCAGGCGCGATACTATACACATTCCCTAGCACGCGGGTAGTGCTGACATGCTGGCAACATTCTGGACCTAAAATGACGCCAAAAGCGACATAAAAATGACGTCAAAATTAAATGCAGTCTGATGATGGCGACTGAAAATTATTGTTATCGGATACATGATCAACATAATTTCTGATTGACAGATCAGAATGTTGCCAGAAGGAAGGTATAACCCCCGTCAAACTAACGCGGCAATGTACATTGAACGCGCCAAATTCACACTCCACTGATGACTTGACCCACGATGAGGCTTCACAATTTGCATTTACGCATCAAAATCAAACCTGCAGTGTCATTGTTAATTTTTACGTTAATACTCGTGCGTTAATTTTTGTGCTGTTCTATGTATTTTAGTTCTTGTGAAATGGAATTCATGGATTCCTAATGTGACTTTTCTAATTTATGTCAGAGAGCTTTATAGACTGCGTGTAAGACTCAGGACCATTCTTTTTGTAACATTCATTATTATGCACTGTTACTATCTGTGTAAAACGTTTTTAATTTTGCAATGTTAAGCACTGGCTTGTAGTATGCTTACGAGTGTATGTGAATCACGCAACACAGCTTTTTATTATATTTCGACATGACGGTAGTGATTAAATTATTAGATTGTTGCCCGTTCGTCATAATAAAAGGCAACTTCTTACTATTATATGTTTATGTATGACATAGGTGTATTAAATTGATTTTTAATATGTAGATTTATCAATGATATTGTTAATTCACTTTCATTTATGCATTTCTAATAAATGTATTGATAAAATTAAATTAATCCATTTATATTATTCTTGTTGACAATGATTTTACCATTTATAAGACATATCAGTTATTTTCATATACTTATTAACACTATCATTTCGATAATGTCGTTGAGTCAATAATTAAGTTTTAAGTTTTCTAGAATAAATGCCATAACGTTTTTTTTTTGAAAAATCCCATATAAAGCAGTTGACTCTTCTGTAGGTTCATTAATGTACAGTTAAATTATATTTAGTTTCGTGTGTTTTTTTTATTTGAAACGTTTTAGTATTTAGTTTCATGCTAGTTTTAATTTACTTAAAATTACTGTACATACAATATTATGTTGCTCTTTTAACTTAGGTGCTAAATATAATTTCAATTTGTCAATGTTTTTTGTTTTGTTTAAATTTTAACATTTGTAGGTACAATAAAGCTTTAATAAGTCACAAAATGATTCAAAGAAAGCATTTAATATTGCTTAAAATCACTTTGTCTATTTTATTTAAATATTTGTTATATATTTTTTCTTATGGCAACAGTTATCAGAACCAATAAAAAGTGGTGGTAAAAAGTGACAGTCTGGAATCTAGCATACTTCATGTTCCTTCTACTTAAATCACCTCGTAATTTATATTGGAGTTTTTATCACTCCTAAGTAAATTATACAGGTTCTGATTAGGTTAGAAAATAAATCCAAAATTGCGTTCAAAATTCGCGCCGCCGAAGAATTCGAAATTTCACATAACGAATCCGTTTTGCGAATAGCATAGCATGTTTGAAAAAAAAATCTTTTCATCTCTTGTCTATGACAAAATGTAATAGGACTTTTGGTTTTATTGCATTATACAATTGTGCCTACCCTACTTTTTTTTGCTGATAAGTACTACTATTAATATTTTAGCTCTCTAGATAGAAATATTCCGATTTACCATAGAAAAGTACCTAAAAGAATGTGTAAATTCTACGTAAATATAGGCAATATATAATTGTACTAAGTTAGAGAATCTCGGTACCAACCTTGTGTTGAGGCAAATTGTGTTACTGTATCGAAGATATGCATAAATAAATCAAACTGTTATCGTCGTATTTATCTTTTCGAAAGTAATTGTAATCTACTTTTAGCTACGTTTAATATAGTGGTTAATAAAATATATTCATTTTTATTTTATATTATTGGTTTTATTTTATTTTTGTGCCGTTAACAGCTTATTTTATGTTGAAATTTAATTTAACGTTATCACCGTGCTTATTGTAAACTGTTACATAATAAACTTCTTGATGTTTCCAATGAATCACCAAATATTACTTAATTACACAATTAGTTATTCTAGGAACACCTAATTTGGGAAACTACCTAGTTTAAAAAGCACCTAGTAATAATAATTATTATATGAAACTACACTATACTTACCTTATTATACCACAGAAATATAATTAGGTACCTACATCTGTAAATTACAGCAACACTAAAAAGGTAAGTTTATGATTTAAGTACATAACCTTTATTGAAATATTTCGCATGGTATACTACCGCTACGTAGCTTCTTCTTCCAAAGCCTACATTAACTTCTTCGCTTTAAATCTGGAATGCGCCTACTCTACATAGTAATTTCAAGTACAAAAATTTCCCTAATAATATCCAATCCCATGTGATCCCTATACTTGCAGACTGGCAAGATTCTCAGCGGTCTCTGAATCTGGGTATCTCGAGGCCGTCTCCGGGTTCCACTACCTTGGAAGACGTACTGGATTCCCTACTAGGTCTGCCTTCTCAGCCCACGAGGATACCCACACCTCAGCCCAGCCCTCGGAAGTCTAGTAGCCCTTATTACTTGATGGGTGGAAAGGTATTCTTGAAATTAATATATTAGACTAATTTGTCAAAAAACTTTAAGCTATAAAGAATGAGGATGAGAAAAACAATCATATCTATCATCAAATTCACTATCTTAAAAATTTAAGAAAGAGTTATAGATACAGTGCCAAAATCTTCCAGGTCTTTCTTCCAAGATCGCCAAGACACAATGATTCTCTCACTTTCCCAGAGTCCCCGCTACGAGCAGCTGGCCAGCAGCGGTCACAGTAGTGCCTCTCCCGCATCTCGCTTCTACAGTACCCCTAGCGAAGGTCCTAGCTCCGTGACCGATCCGAGCCCGGACCGGGACCGACCAGGTAGGAACGATATGTAAGTCAGGCCGTTCCAATTTTACTTATACCTTTTCCCACTGTTCAAGCCACTTTACCAATGTTCTGAAGTTCAAATTCACTTTCTACGATAGATTTTTTGAAAACACTTGTGTAAAGTGGCGTTTGATGCAGATGGATTCACATCTTTATAAATCACACTCTACATTTTAGACATCACACTCGGTGCACCATTTACCCATCAGCCTATTACGAACTTTTCAATTTGCCATACCGACAATAGGTACCTATAACCTGATAAGAAGCAACACTTTTGGTATCTGTACAGGTACCTACGTATAAAAATACCAGCACTTTTGTGATGGTTTACGCTTGATATGTATGTTATTTGTATTTGCACAGTCAAAGCAGCTTTTTATTTTGAGCATGTCTACCGAAAAGCATGTTTGATGTTTTGATTCTTGTTTTTGTTTAATGTTAGATGGTTCTGAGTCTCGCATTTCACGTTAATATTCAATATCATGTTCAATTTAGTAATTGCTGTTAATTTATTGTGTTACCATTGTGTTTCAGGCAAGGATTCAGTTGATAATCCTTCGGTGATGCAAGAGTCGAGACGGGCGCGGTCGGCGCAAGGCGAACGACGTCACTCTCGACGCAGGAGCGAGCCCTTCGCGCAGCAGAGTGGCTCGCTCGACCGCCGCACCAGCCTGGACGCCACCACCCTACGCTCCGCAGACTCCCACCTCACCCATCACGACTCCAGACTATCCCTTGCTTCCTTGCAAACAGAAAACAGCACCGACGACGCTTTTGTCAAGTGCAAGTACCCCAAGTGCACATCGCGTGCACCCCTAGCTGATGCTAAAAGGCATTATAAGACATGCCATAATTGCACGACTACGTATTGCTCAAAAGAATGCCGCCGCGCGCACTGGGAGAAACATAGAAAAGTCTGCTTGCACTCCCGGGCTAGCGCTCTTTGTAGACAAATCATATCAGCAGCTAAAGAGGATGCGGATGCACTGCACCAGATCAGCACGATAGCTCACAAGGGCTACCTTGCTCTCGGCAGGGGCGTCGTTAAGGTGTTCTTTACTAGTCCGGAAGCGGCAGAGAAGTTCACCACTCACGGGTTTCAGTACCTCAGCGAGCCAGAGTTCGTGAAGTGGACGTCTCTCCAGCCGAACGAAATGGGCGTGGAACTGTACACCGAAGTGGTCAAGCTGTGCAAGTCTTACAACCCTGAGACAAGGGTTATTTTATACGTGGCTGTGTGTATTATCAGTGAAGTGCCGACAAAAGGTGCCGTAAAATGGGAGAGGCAGATGGTGTCGAGATGCGCAAAGTTACGCCTTAGTAAAACCGTATCGGTCGTTATAAAGGAGCAGAACCGAAGGCGACAAAGGCGGGACAGCAAAAGCGCGCCTGATGACCGAGATACATTGATATTGACTTCAAAACTGACCAACGCGGCCGACAAAAACGCTGCGACAACTCATAAATTTCGAGAAATTTGCTTCCAAAACATATCTCAGCAGTTGGAAAGTAGAGGAGTGAGCTTGAAAAAGCATTTCCCAGAAGTCTACTCGAGGTTGGGTGCGTATGTCGAAGGCACGAGCGATAGGTTCATACCCATGACTATTTACCCCAAAGATGTGACCAGCGGCAAGTCGTTCATGTGTATAATAATGCCGGATAGTGAAATCGACAGCTGCACTCCTTTAGATGGGAAGGTCATTACGGTAGATGTAGGCGTAGATCGGTCACGACACCAACTCTCAACACCCATGTGAGAATAAATTAAATATTATGTAGACAAATAGAAATTGCTTGTAATTTTTGAAGATAATAATATGTGAATCTATGGATAAATATCCTGATGCCATTCAAACCATTTTATGCATCTTGATCTCAGCGCAAAAAGACGATTTGAATTAAAATCTAACACCTACAGTATCTTCTTTGAAATATGCAAATATTTACTTACATTTTTAATATCTAGGTAGTCATGGTTATATAAATGCTATATACCTACCATCCTAAGTACAGATGTTAACCGTGATTGGAATCATTTCCTAGTTTCCGATATTCAGCGCATTTAGTACATGTATTACCTATGTTCACGGGTAGATAGTCTAACTTACGAGTCTACATGGTACATGATGTAACACCGCTGAAATATCGGGAACTCAAAAAACATTCCAAAATATTATAAATGTATTGAAAACAAATCTTAAAAAGAATTTTTATGTTGCGTTGCACATTTATATTAATGTTTAAATTTTATTGAATGGTCACCAATGTACTATCCTAATCATAATTGACAATATTTTTATACCATAGGTACACTTAGCTAATTATATTAATGATAGATTAATTTGTAAAAGAAAAATTTGAATCAGAAACGTCGTTTCATACTTTTACTGATTAATCTGTTGAATACGCTAAGCAGGCGATACTGCTATATAAATCATAAATCTATATTTATAATGTGTACAACATATGACTGTAGTACTGTCTAGTACCCTGATAGCAAATTTACGTCATATTGACGTCAATTTATAAGGTTTTTCTGAAGGTTATACGTCTGGACGTCTCGGAGCTGGCGGAGCGAATGATTGTATGCATTTATTGAAAATGGACAGATGCTAAAATAACGAGACAAAAACTCTATCATATTTAATTGCAAAAAACATGACTGTAAAAAACAAAAAAAAAACAATTGAGAATGTAGAACCTACCTATGTCTAACCTTCAACGTCAACTCGTGTTTAACTCTTTGTGTAAAGGTTACCACAACTTAGCCGAGAATGTTACCTTCTTTAAAAATTCTATTAGTGAAATTACCCAATGTTGATGTAATTTTTTTTCTTCCCCTCTGAGGGAGTTTTGGCTTCGCACGTTCTGTGCATGTGTAAGCTTCAAGTCTATGATTTTCGTATGTCATTATTTCGTCGTTGACGTATTTTGCTACATGAGTAATTTATAGACTGGTACCTAATAACTACTTACGCTGTTACCAAGTTAAAGTTAATTTATATAAAATTCCAGATATTTTATTTAAATTAAGTACATAGTTATTCATATTAAATTCTATAATATTTAAAATTCTTTGACTTACATTGTTTGTATATTGTAATTATAACATTGATAGGAAAAGTTTTATCTATTTGACAATAGTTTAATATTATATCGCAAAGCCAATAATGGCACAAAATGAGATAAGCGTATAAAATTAATTAATACGTATGTAATAAGATTTTTTAAAGAGAATGCTTTTATTAACTAAAGTATAATTTTTATACTTAAAAATGTAAGTAGGTATGCTTAAAAAATCATAAAAAGTTGATTGAATACGGCGTCAGAAAACACATGGGGGCAATTTTCGAAAAATCATCGAGCACGTACTCGCGGCTTAATGTACTGAAAAGAGCGAACATTCCTATTGCTGTCTCACTCCAACTACACTTATGTCATTGCCAAAGAAATGGGGGAACTGAGAAAACGATATCGTGTAGCTTTCGTCAGAATCGCCAATTAGTACCTACTAAATTATTTTCGAATTCCGTACATTACGTTTACAATTATAGTTATTGGGCTCATTAGCCCGTGCTCGATATTTTACAGAGAATGGGGCCCCGTAGTTTAAAAAAAGTACTATAGTTTTGATTTTCTAAGAATATATGGTGTTTTGTTATAGGTATATAGAAAATAAAAGTCACGAATTTTACATTTCTTGTGTGTTATATTATGTCTGGCAATTGCTGTGTAATTTTTTTCCGCAGATCCCATAATCAATGCAATAAATGATGGTAGTGCCAATAAGTAGGTATATTTATGTTTTACTTACTTAAAAATAAGATTTACTTAACACAAAAAGAATTTTAAGTGATTTTTAAGTCAATACTTTACATTCCATGGTACCTATGTGTTGCTTGTGGCACCAAATTTGCAATTTAATTAACTAAATAAGTAACTTAGATTACAAAAAAGTGCCAATGTGAAACATTCCCATTTTTATAAACCTCATTTGCCTACTTGCCTTATTTTAATTACCTAATTACAATATTAATCTTAAATAATCTTCACGATCATCAGCAAAAGTTGCCACCTGCTTTACACTATTAATACACAAACATCCCAAAATAGTTGAGATGTTTGTGTGTGTAGCTACTATTATTATACCTAACTTAAATACGCTCATAAACATTTTTCTAATATTCTATGAAATTAATAATTTAGCCGTTATTGAGCTAATCTACTATAATATGTGGTACCTACATACTTATTCGTATTGTAAATGCCTGTAAAGTTATATTTCGTACATAAAATAATACTAATAATGTTGTCATATCAATTGTTTTTCTTATTCTGGAATCCAGATTTTTATCTAGTTGTCCCTATGTAATTTCAAATAAACAGCCCAGCTATTGAATTTGCCTTTCTTTTATTTGAACATCCATTCATACCATCTAATTATTTTTAATACAAGAATGTATATGTATTACCCGTAGGTACCGTAGATAATTCAACCTATGAGTTAAGTCCTTAGTGACTGAGTGGAAATGGAGGGCAATCAGTATTCGATTCTCAGCCCAATAACTTTAATTATTGACTAATATAATATGACCATTAGTATGAATCGATCGTTGACCAGTCGGCTGTCCCGCATAGGACGCAACAGGACGTGCATTACCCAGGGAGAGAGAACTTTGGTTATAATTACGATAAAAGTCTTTGTAAACGACAAACCTATTGAGATATTGACAATAATTAGACAATGGCATAATATAATTACCCACATGTACCAACATTTTTCACTAAAGAATCTTTGTTTGATGTGTAATCATTCTACGTGACATTGGCAAAATTGTGGGAACCTCTTCACAAAGGCCATTAACCAAGAGTTGAAGTTGAAGTTGATTATTTTATTACTCGTAGCTGTCATTGTCAAGCAAAACTAATTACGGGGTTTTTGGCGGGAACGCGAAAAAGATTGCGTCATTGCATTGTATTATTTTCCAAAACTTGTGTTATTTTCAGTGTTAGTGCATAAAATTGGTGGCATTTTATTTGTTAAGTGCTGGAGTACGCGTGAGTGTGGGAAAATGGTATAATGATGGTGAAACGTTTCTTTTCGTGTTGTTTCCAAAACTCCATAGAAGCTTCAAGTAAAATTGCCACCACTTTACTAGGAGTATGACTTTGACTGGACTATGACTTGACTTGATGACTTCGACTGTGACTTGACACACATTTGCGTGAAATATCATTAACTTGATAAATTATTAATTACTTGACACTGGCTAAATACACAAAAGTGTGGAGCCAAAACATAAAAAAAAAATCATATTACTAATCTGTGCGTCATCAGTCCGTCCGTCTCCTTCATAGATTACTTATGTACGTACGGAAAGTCTCTTTAAATTAAGTCTACAGAGAGGTGTTTTGTAATCAATAATTCAGTGCGGTGTGTTCGAAAAATAATTTTTAATCAGCAGCTATGGTTCCGGCTTCTGTTGTGTATGCGGCTATGCCGATTTCAGTGGCAGTTGCCCTAGGGTTACTTCGTAAATGGAGGTCGAGGAACTGGGGGAAATGCGTTGCAAATACTTGCCTCAGGGGCAAAACGTTCCTGATTACAGGTGCCAATAGTGGTATAGGCTACGAGACGGCCAAGGCTCTAGTGAAGAGGAAGGCGCGCGTTATATTCGCTTGCAGAGATATCGGTAAAGCTAAAGCTGCGATCGCCGCAATCAGGAAAGAGCAACCAACGGGTGGTGAACTGGTGAGTTCGCTTTTAAAATTGATAAAAGGTCTTGACACTGAACTTTGACTGCATAAATTATCTATAAACAAAAGATAAATACACGCAACCAACGATTATTTTGTGTAGGTATGTACTTACATACCTACACAAAATAATCGTTACCTACTTAGGTACATATTATGCGGCATGACAAGGGATTTATGAATGTAAACTGTTTACTCGACGCGTTTCGACTTAATTACGTGACACAACTAGGCACAACATCATAACACTCGTATTTCAAAGGATAAAAGTTCTCATTTCTCTAAACAAATGTTATGGTTAACTACATTAGAAGTGCACCAAAGAATGATCATTCCTCTAATAATCACCATGGCCATGAGTGATGAAATTCAGAGAAATGTTACATCTCATTCTAAATGTGTAGAGGTCTTTGCTCCCACCATATGTTTAAGAATCAACAACTTGTGAGTTTCACAACTCTACAGTAGAGTAAAACAGGAATAGACACAGACCAGATACAGTTTGCACACACACAACACCGATGTTTGTTTTAGAAGCTAATTCTGACTTATGATGTTAACCCGGTTTTTATATAACATGATGTCATCTATATAAATGATCAGTGCTATTTGCAATAGTATTTGAAAAAACATTGAATGTAACATGTACTATGTACCTTTATAATAAATTACCTATAATATTATGCATTGTGTAACATTGGAGGCCAAGATTTGATTTGATTATGACATCCTCATTATTTATGCAACATTGACATTTGTACTATACAGGTAGGTGGTCAATAATTCACATCAAGCTAAATGAGTGAGATAACCAGCTAGTATTGGTTTTATTGAGCATATTGTTTTATACATTATGAGATGTGTTGCTCTAGTGGTCTGTGTGACAAAGATGACACTAGTCATTAATTATCACTGGTATGTGTAATAAATATATGATGGTCGCAGAAAATAAATGATACATTAGCAGTATTGTTATTTCCATCTATAATTTTAAAGCCTTATTTTTGCCGAGCCTTTTAATATGTTATTATCCTACACCAGGGCACCATTTCATCTATTAACTGGCTATAACTGTATCCAAGCAGCAGCAGCCTTTATTTGTAAAATAATCTTATCATTATTCCAATATATCAGTATGACTTTACAAACATTCGTAGCAAATTATTGTTCAATAAATAAATTAATAATGTGGACATTTCACAAGGTGCTATATAGCCCCAAACTTAGCAAAGCTTGTATTAAAAAAATATGATAATTGAACTCTACACAATCTCAGGAAATGGCCCTTAACTGGGTTATGAGTTGGGAAAATGTTTAGAAAAATGTTTTAATTTAAATAATGTTGACCAATAAATTGACATGTTCCAGATACCCATGCAACTGGACCTTGCATCATTTGAGTCAATAGAAAAATTTGTAGAAATAGTAAAAGCTGGGTTCCACAAAATCGATGTACTCATCAACAATGCTGGAGTAGCAGTTCCTCTAAACCAAGATCTGAAAACCAAGGAGGGATTTGAAATACACTTTGGGGTTAATCATTTGGGACATTTTTATTTGACCAATTTGTTGT
The DNA here is from genome assembly GCA_905220475.3 of Ennomos fuscantarius. Classification (NCBI taxonomy): domain Eukaryota; kingdom Metazoa; phylum Arthropoda; class Insecta; order Lepidoptera; family Geometridae; genus Ennomos; species Ennomos fuscantarius. Next base: position 3,673,536 of record HG992026.1, on the reverse strand, counting down.
TGGATTTATTGAAACGGGCTACACCAAGCAGGTGAGGTTCTATATTACTTCTTTATACAGATAATTAGAACATTGGAAGATCTTCAATAAAGCTGTGTAAGGCATACCTTCTGGGTACTTTTTATTTTGGGTAACCAACTGGTGCTGGTGATTGCACCATGGATGATTCCCGAAGAGAATTGATGTAAAGAAACAACCATATCTATTAAGTATTATGCAACATGCTCACTTGATGTGATATACTGCACCAACCTCTGGATCCACAATGGATGGATGATAGCTTAGTACCTACCTGCTTCTGCTTTGCATGATACTTTGATTTCTTCACCTTCAACTTTTTAAAAGTCTTGTGGTATTGATTTCTTATTCCATGTTTATGAATGCAATTTTATGTAAACCAAGTTAACATTGAGTTTTGTATTTTATTCACCCCATTAAGTTGCAGGACAAAGACAGGCAGTAGTCTGTCTCGTCTTACCTACCAGTAAATCCACCAATTTCTGTAAGTTAAACAATCTCTTTACCTTTCAGAATAGTCGTAGTATCATCAACACTTCATGAGCGAGGTGCCATAAAGTTTGAGGATCTGAACATCAGAAGTGAGATAGAACTGGCCAAGGCAGGAAAGGCGGGTCGTCACAACCCTGGGTACTGCAATTCCAAGTTAATGAATGCATACTTTATGAGAGCATTAGCAGATCAACTGAGAGGATCAGGGATCGATGTAAACGCCTGCTGCCCAGGATTTTGCTACACAAATCTATTCAGGTAAGAATACAAGGTTTTTTGAATGTAAAAGAATGGCGTGCGAGTCGTTCGACCGAGCCAAATCTCACCCTATCTCAAGTGACCACGACAGTTATCCATATTATTTTTGCCAAGTAAAAAGTAAGTAAAACATGTAACATAAATAAGCGCAATACAATCGAGCACATTAAAATAAGGTTCAACTGTTAGTGTGAAAACGACACAAGCAAACAAAGACTTTTAATCGTATCAACGCCTAAACCAGTCACTAAAATAATTAAAATATAATATAAAATATATATACACAGTCATTAAAATATAACTAAAAATACGCGTTTTGAAAAATCTTACGCAAGTTCACAGGAGTGGCCAAATCTCACGACATTTGAACCCCTCAAGATGTTAGGGTAAAAAAGTGTTTCTATAATGATTCAAAAAATATACCTAACTGATACTTCTGGAGTGGGAACTAGCTCTCTAGCTGTTACTACACAATTTAAAGTATGTCGATCAATTCATAGCTTGGTATGTGCTAACTAGCAATACAACCTCTAGAAGCTAGCTCTAGCGATAGCAATAAATGCCAGACCGATATTTTTCTTCACCGAAAGCTCAACCTCATTTGATTTGTATCCAAGCTAACGTCTCTACTAACCGACTTACTTACAAATACTTCTTTTAATTTTAATGTAACGTTAATTTTCGAATCACGAACGGAGTTCGAAACTGAATCGATTCGTCCATAAATCCGGAATATGCTTTATTAATTTACCGTGACGAGAATCTCTCAATAAATAATGCTCCCAACCAACAATGGTTATGAAAGTTAAAGTCTTTTGGGCATTATTCAAAAATTTCCTTTACATTAAAATTAATCCGTTGATTATGATATATGATATGATATGATATTACAAATGAAGCCGCATAAATAAAAAACCCAAAACTTTTTTTCAGAGATTCGATCAAGTGGTATCATTACATTGTTATGGCCCCCATTTTCTTGCTATACATGAGGTCAGCCCAACAAGTAAGTACCTCTTGACCCATTCATTAACAACATTAGCATAGCATTAGTAAGCGTGTTGTAACCGCCTATACACAATAAATAATTATACCATTTATAAATGGGAACTCGATTCCAACACACCTGTTTATGATCAGAATAAATTATTACAAAATCAAAAATATATCTGTACGTACGGCGTCGATTATATAGCTCATGGCAACGCTGCTGCTGTCAGACTTTTAGGTCTCCGAAAGGCTTCTAATTTGGCTTAACGACTGTTGTCTAAGTCAAAGTCAAAAGATTTATTGCAAATAGGCTATTTTTAGCACTTTTACAAGTTAAAATTATATTATGTACTTAAAGAAGTTCCCTTTTACACTACTGGTGCTAGCAATCCGGATATCTGTCTTGCAACAACACCTGAGACCGACGGCTTAACGTGCCCTCCGCTCAGCTTAATGCCACTTTTTGTATGGGGTCACCCATCCAAGTGATGACCGCATTCCGATAGGTTAAGTACGGCTATCCGTTTGTTAATTCAACTATACAAACTTCGCCGAGCGATACCCACTTTCAATCGTAAACCATTTTCTTACATAATCAATTTTTTTATAGGTTATTGGTAAAGCATTTGACCTCTACCTCGCTTGATGTTAAGCAATGACGTGGTCTAAGATGAGGCATGCTTGCCTATAAGATACCTGTTCACTCTTGACTTGAAAACTCCTAGGTTATAGTTAACTGGAAACAAGGACGCCGGCAAGCTGTTCCATTCATTAGCTGTTCTTACTATAAAGTTAGCAGCGAAACGCTTAGTGCGGGTTGAAGGAATTTCAAGGTAGTTCAATATTTCTTGGTAACTTTTCCAGGGTTCGGAGTCGGTAGTATTTTGCGCCACAGACTATAGCATCGAGGGCAAAACTGGCAAATTCTACAGAGATTGCACCGAGTACACTTCACAGTACAACTTCGATAAGGACACGGAGAATAAGTTGTGGGAGGTAAGTTGCTGGGATTTATTCTAGGTTGAAGCTTCTACTTATTCTTTCGAAGGGAAAAGAGAGGGGAGAAGGTAAAAGATAGGGGATAAGGATGGGATGGGATGAAGGGAAGCAGATGCCATCTGGCTCCATTCGCCGTCCCATCCATTTATCAGTTTCCCCCATCTTTTTTTTCCCACTTCTTTCACATATTAATCTGTGCCATGGCTAGTAAGAAATTTTATTTATTGTCACATATATCTTGAAGTTTTCTCATAATCTCTCTAATATTTTTCGTTTTCCTCAGGTCAGCCAAGATCTGGTGAAGGCGAGGAAACCCCTCTGATTAGAGTGCAAGACTCTGCTGTCTCGAATACGCGAGAAACGGCCCTACCACTTTTGAACAATCAAGGCAATAGAATAGACATACGTTTTGTGAAGTGTTTTAGAAGTTTTGTGACGAGTATAGTTGGTTGTTATTGAGTGCCGTAGAAATATTCAGAAACAGTAAATTATCTGTGTCCCAAATCACAGTCCATAGGACAGTCCAAAGGAATGGAGAGTGTAGATCACCAATCGGAAACTTATATATAAATTTTGAATTGAACTGCTGTAATGCTAGCGTGAGCTATAAAAATTTAAATACCTCTTCTCGAGAAAACGTTTCACCAATGAAAACGTAAGAAAAGTTTATGACGTGATCCGCGTAATCGTTCATTGGTCAAACGTTTTCACGAAAGAGACAGCTGGAGGTGATATTATAATCACTTTTTAAACTGTCGTGTCCCGTTGTTCTGCCTGTAATATTTACATTTACATAATATCACAAAAATGTTATTACTGAATCATTGTTTAGCGGATCTGTTTCTTTATGACGATTCCAGGGTTTTCCAAACACACACGCCACATAATAATTGTATATTTGTACTGTAGCTGTAGAGAAATAATTGTTTTGCCATACCATAATAATATAAATGTACAATATAATAAAATACATTTGCAGCTAAATGCAAATCAGACTTAGATTTCCCAACACCAAAAATACTTAATATTACACATACAGAAGAGTCACTCCAGGAAATAACTTAAATAAATAGCGACTCTTACTACAACGCAATACAGTGTAATTCAGCTCGCCCGGCGCTACAAGCCTACCCTATACAGTTGCCTCTCGTTATATCGATATAGCGCTTCTTCTGACGCGTTACGCGTAACGGATTGACCCGATAAGACGGGCCAGTCCCATGTACTTGTAGCTTCTTAGCGTTGAATGAGCCACGTCTACCAACACCCTAAAGTCACGCGAAAATGCTTTTGTATGCTTTTAGAGAAATAATGACGGTAGATAATTTTGTCTTCAAGTTGAAATGTGGTATTTTGGATTAGATGGTGCCTTAGTGTCGCGTGTGAGCGTGTTCTGTTGATCCACTTATCAACTACAACCTGACTGGATGTGAATTTATTGATATAAATGTAACTTAAACATTTACCCTCTTACTAATAAACACTGCAAGCGCATCAACATCCAGAAGCCGGAACACAGATACCCATAAAACGCCACTTTGGCCGCTTATCATAGGGTTGCCATTGTTACAATTGTCAAATTCACCACACTTGGCAGGCGACTTGATCGCATAAGATTTTAATATACCGAGGAGAATGCTGCAAAACCGCTTCCCCTGGACATATTTCCTTATGGCACCCGCGGGAAGAGATGGGGTAATCCTATTCGCCGGGACCACACGCAAAAACACTACATAACAGTGGAATAGCTAATCATTGTTTTCTCTTGTTTTATCTTTGCCTATTTAAACTTGAAAGAGTGAGACGAAACCCACAATAATTATCCTTTCACTTCACAATTTTTATTAGTAAAGAGTTTAAGGTATGTGGCACATTGTGTTAATTTATACTTCTGTGTCGACATAATTATTAGTATAGATGTTGCCATATTTAGATTATACAATAAAGGATAAGATAACTAAGGTGGTGGGGTCCATTATGAAGCGGGAAATGCAAAATTTTCGCAGCTGTTTTTGCTTTCGTGACTATCAGGTTCCTAAACTGTTTAAAATATAACAAGGTTTAAAATCAACTTTTCAACGGTTTTCTTTGTTTTTTTTTCTAAATCTAATACGCTTTCCGCGGATATATTTATCAGACTTTGCCTATAACTTAATGGTCTCTAGCAAGTTCACGTTACGTCACTACGGTTGTATGTGCAATCAAGCTTTCTATCTATCAAATACAATAATTTACAAGTACTTAGTTAAATATATTAAAAGCAGTCTGTAAAGGCCCATATTACAGAACTCGTTTCGGTTGTGAAATTAAACAATCAATTTGTAAATGAAATATCAAAGTCAAAAGATTTATTGCAAATAGGCTAATTTTAGCACTTTTACAAGTCAAAATTATATTAGGTACTTACTTAAAATTAAGTTATTTCACTAAGCATATAAAATTACAAAGTGCTTATTGTCATATATAGCAAGCCCATTACAATATATGAGTTTGAAAAATAAAGCAGTTCTCTTTCTCACTACTGGTGCAAGCAATCCGGAACAATGCAGAATAGAAAACTTTGATCCGCTGACTTGACCTTGACGACTGTTTGACTGAACATAGTTCTTAATGCAAAAATAAATAAATTGTATTTACCACTTTAATGTACCCTTCAACCAAATAATTAGTCATTTGGTTATGGCTATGGCTATGATATATCATAATATTCTCCAGCATAATAAAACCCATTTTCGTATGTAGCGTTGTCTCCACTATAATTATTATTGCTATGTGAACTGCTAATAAAAGTAGTATAAATATTCTTATTAAATTTTAATCATTCGAAAATCTGATATTGGTATCGATTCTAGAATACAAAAAGTCAAAATACAAAAAAAAATTGGAAAGCTTTAACAAGCTTGCTGTCCCTTTAAAATACAGTGAAATAACAGAGACCGCAATAGTCTTAGAAATTTTAGCTTACAATTTTGTATATAAATAAATAAATAAAAAATGTATTACAGAATCTTGTACTAACACATGTTGACAATTTCACGGTGATATGTATTGTATGGTGTATGCAAGGAAGTTTTATAGTATTGACAGCCTCTGTGGCGGGTTGTTAGAGCAGGTCGGCTTTTAAATTGGGGGTAGCGGGTTTGATTCCCGCGACAGGACAAGTATTTGTGCACAGAAAAAAGCGCTAATACATGTTCTGTGTCCGTGTGTTTTGGGGCGCATTATCTCCCATCCAGTGACGCTGTAAAGGTCGTTAGAGACCAACAGCATTAGCCCGTTCAAAAAAAGTTCAGCATCTTTGTTGGCCGCTATTATTATTAGTATGATTTATACTAACTTTAATATACTATAAAACTTCCCTGGGTGTATATAGATCTAAAATGCAATGTCTTTTGTTTTATACTTCGATTTTTTAATCACTATTAAAATATTTTAAATTGTCGAGCGTTATTAATTTAGCACGCATATTTATGTCTTTTCTAAGATGTCGATTTTGTATCAATGTTACTTTGATAGAGTCGTAAAACAGCATTTGACACTCGTAAACGCAGAAATAGACTGTAAGCTGATGACCCTGTTTATTCCCCGAGTAAATAAAATGTAAAACCTTAATTTATCAAGGAGGGCTCCAAACGTCATATTAAAATTGTGACATCGTCTATAAATTTATACTTATGCATATTTTTATTTATGTGTACCTAGAGTAGTTTCCAAAGACTTTGTATCTTATTTATTATATTATTTAATGGGTAAAACTTTTGTTTTATTTTACTATTTACTACTTACTTTTCATGAGGTAAGCCTGTGAGAGGAAGAATGTATTTTCGGAGCGCTAATAGTATGTTAAATTCCAAAAAATATAAATTTGTTTCCATCTTTACTACACATAACTTTTTGCACGAATTATTGTTTGATTTCGATGAAACTTAAAACCGAAAAACTTGCTCGGGGCTCCAGAGAATAGTGGATGGAGACAAATTTATATTTTTGGACTTTAACATACTCCAATGTTCCATGTACTACTAATATGTGATCCGTGGTTTCATTTATCGTAAGTTCTGAATTGCACAACTAGATGGCGGTCGTGCTTAAACCATGCACGCTTGTGTTTATTGTAAATTTTTTTTTGTTTTGTTTTGGCTCCACCCTTTTGTGTATTTAGCCAGTGTCAAGTAATTGATAATTTCTCAAGTTAATTACTATTATATAATGTGTCAATTCACAGTCCAAGTCATCAAGTTGCGTCATAGTCTAGTCAAGTCATACTCCTAGTAAAGTGGTGGCAGCTTTACCAGAAGCTTCTACACGAAAACAACACGAAAAGAAACTTTTCACGCACCATCTGCCAAATGCCACTAATTTTATGCACTAACACTGAAAATAACACAAGTTTTGGAAAATAATACAATGCGGCGACGTGATCGTTTTCCCGCCAAAACTCTTATTGTAATTCATTACTGAATACCATGTCACCGTGTAATGACCACCAAGACTTGCTGTCACTGATGCTGACTTTGGTGTTTATGTATATAGCCAGTGTCAAGTAAATGATAATTTCTCAAGTTAATTAATATTACATGTATATATATATATATATATATTCACAAGTCACAGTCCAAGTTAATTCATAGTCTAGTCAAGTCATACTCCTAAGTAAAGCGGTGGCAACTTTACCAGAAGCTTCTATGGAGTTTTGGAAATAATACGAAAATAAACATTTCACCATCATTATACCACTTTCCCACTCTCATGCTTGTAATCCATCCAGCAAATAACGAATAAAATGCCGCCAATTTTATGCACTAACACTGAAAATAACACAAGTTTTGGAAAATAATACATAGCGGTGACGCGATCTTTTTCGTTTTCCCGCCAAAACTCCTATTTTAGAATTATGGTCACGGTGACATTAGGGTTGTCAAATTATTTTATCAAGGTCCGAATTTTGTGCATTAACTGTACTAAAGTATCAATTGAATTAGCGAAAGTAGTAAATTAGGGAGAGTGTGGACCTGTTATTGGACTCGATTAAAATCGTCGCAGTTCGAGCAGAAAGAAGAGGAAAAGAGAAGAAGGGGTTTCATCACTCTCCTGGAGAAAACGAATGGAAGTTAATAGCGGTGAAGGCAGAGGGAACTTTACCTCTACGCCTTTCTGATGTAATACTAGAAAATATATAAAATAAAAATAAATATTTGTGGACACTTCACACAGCGCCACTAGCCCCAAATCATGTTACGGTTAAAGACCATGGGACATGGTGTATCATGGGAACCAACTGATACAACGCCGCCACACATACTTTTTGTTTGTAAATATATACCTACATAGAATACAATATATCATACCCAGACACGAAATAAACATCGATGTTAATCACACAAATATTTAAATATTTGTCCTGGGTGGGAGTCGAACCCACAAACTATAGCTCAGAAGGCAGGGTTTCTCCCAACTGAGCTATCGGGCCAGTCAAAGGTATGTAAAGTTGAAATAAAAAGATAAATAACAATGCTAAATGTCTTTATTACAGAAACACAGTACGTAAGATAACAAAAAACGTATATAAGCCAGGCACTTATTAACGATCTTATTTCTAGGTACCTACTTAATAATAGGGTTTAATATTGTAATTTAATCTTTATTTATTTTATTATTATTGTTTGACTTTTTTATGCCTATCCTTTTCTAAGTAACTTACTGAAAGCCACCATCCTATGTTCGTTGTTAATTTATCTATATTTCTGTGTTGTCTGGACGAGATCGCTTTAAGCGATAAGACCGTAACACTAGTTATAAGTAGGTTTTCGATTGCCGATTTTTCCGTATGCTATTTTATGATGCATACTTCAAATCGTGTTGTAAAAACTGATGGCATAAAATCTAAGATGGAAAACTTCACTTGATTAAAATGAGACGCTTCTTTAAAATGTAAATATAATAAAAAATATTTACATAAAATTAAGCTCGCAATAAAATAAACTGATAACTATACATGCTTATCTTTCTCTAAAATATCTAGTTCAAAATGAGATGATATCTCAGAGATGAAATGTCAGAATAATAAATAAATATTTTTGATAAAATCTAGATAAAATTAAGCTCGAAACAAAGTCACTGGTTCCAAGTGAGGTGATATTTTTAGTTAGCATACATTAATATTTACATCAAATCTGGTTAATCTCGTCACATTGTGAATTAGATATATGAATTAAGATATAATTGTGTTCTTTCTAAATATTATAATATAAACAAATTATAAATATAATATACAAGGTGGAATTTAATTAGTTCTTTTCCTTTAATGTATGTATTCAGTCCATCCTATAGAACGCTCCCATATAACTAAATAAAAAAGTACTTATGAAATAAAACTTAAATCTAGGTATTATCAAATTACTGCAAATTTAAATTCCAAAGAAAAGCCTTGCGACATTGAACATAGCAGGTGTTTTATTGCCTACGAAACATTTACAAAGCACTCAGCTGGTGCCCGCGATGTGTTTACCGTTAAATAGACGTTTCGGCTGCATGCAGTCATTTTAGGAGGCTACTAAAACAAAACAATTTTTTTTTAAATTGGACCTTGTAGAATATTCTATAGCATGGTATGAGTACATACATTTAAGGAAAAGAGCGAATTCAATTCCACCTTGTATAATGCTGCCAGTATTCTGGGAACCTTACCACGCGGTGATGAGTTGGATAGCATATTTATTTTGTAAATAATGTTTTATTAGTTGTAACTTTTTATTTATAGAGTGCCTGTACATAATATTAATGTTTCTGTTGAATAAATTTATCTAGAAAATACTGATTTTCTATCTCTAGTATAAATAACCACCGCTTTTTTTTAATTATTTTATTGTTAAGCTTACGTTTGACGACCAAAGGTATTTAGATAACAGCTGTCGGCCTGCCCAATGGTCAGACAGCCTATTATCCACCTCACAATAAAAAATACAAAACTGAGAAAAACTCTTTATTATCGTTCTTTTGACAGCCTCTGTGGTGTGGTAGTTGAGCAGGTCGGCTCATAACCCGGAGGCGGCGGATTCGATTCCCGCGGCAAGATAAGTATTTGTGCACAGAAAAAAGCGCAAATACTTGTTCGGTGTCTGGGTGTTTTGGGACCATGGTCCTCTTAGTTCTTGCATCCCTAGGCACAGTTAATCTTACTTAGGGTCCAGGATCTATGTATGTGATCGTTGGGCGTTATTATTATTATTATTAATAAACTAATTCTTCTTAAATCATATGGCCTCATTATTACTGGACGGCACTACATAATAATCAGATTCGTATATTATTACCTTAAATATAACACTTATGTTTGTCAAAAGTTTACATCTCTTAGGTTCGTATTACAGAACGATGCTCGGTCATCGATCAGTGCTCAAGCAGAGATTTCATTCATAAAGTGATCAATTAGTGAATGAAATATCTGTTTGAGCACCGATCGATGACTGAGCATCGTTCTGTAATACGGACCATAAACTCGCGTGCCCCAAAAGCGTTGCATTGTACGGCATAGAGTGATAAATGCGAATTTAGGACCTGTCAAACTTTAGTGCAAACGGGCGTTATTGTAATACACGAACCGGAATCATATTACAAGAACATAGATTAATATATGTACTAAAAATAATTTAAGTAGGCCAAGCTCCTATTTATATTCCTACTGAGATAATACTAATCTGATATTAGTATTCTTAGAATAATGACCGTCTGTACTGAAGTTTTTACATTATAAGTCTGACACTCCCAAGCTCGCACTTAACCCTCTATCACATATCTACTGCAATGCATTTGGGTATGGCACAGAGCAATAAATGCGAACTTAAGAAGACTTTAGTACAGACGGGGCATAAGAATCCATAAATAAATAGAAAAAAAAGTCAAGCTAATCAAAGACTACCTTATTATTAAACAATGCACAACATTGGAATGACCACTCAGTGTTTCCTCTTGTTTTATCTTTACCCATTTCAAACTCGTTAGAGAAAGACAAAACATAAAATAACAATTCTTCCGTTACACGATGTTTATTAGTAAATACATAGATAAACTAAATTGTATAATAATAATTAAGTTTACTATTTATTTAGACAATGTCGATAAGCACAAAAAAAACCGCTGCAAATCTGCATCACAACCTAAACGACGTATTCTGAATAAATAAAACTGGCATCTAACCATTCTCACAAATTATAGGTAAAATACATAAATACTTTTAATTTGTCAAGATAAAATGTGCCTTATTATTACACTACAAGTACACAATTAAGCACCAATAATACCAACATACTGGTGTCGATTCTGTGTCGCATTCTCTAAATATAAAGTAAACTTAAAGTGTAGCGGTACTTTTCTGATAAAGGGGAAATGAAAAAGATGGAAATGTGTTAAATTTAGTTTAGCTTTAGAGTATGCGACACAAAATCGACACTACTATAGCGTTAAATCTACGATACAATATAGTATAAAATAGGCTATTTGACTACTATTAAAAATGAACAAATAAATATTATTTTCATTGAGTATCTCAAAAATGAACGTTATAATAGAAAAAATAAGTAAAATCGGTAAATAAATCACATATTAGTACGCCTTATTAATAAACGGGTCTCGGATTAGTTACTTCAGCTTTTGTCCTTTTTTTGCTACTGGAATATTTAGCTGGATAGAAAGAGACAAAAGATGGTGTAACTAGTCTAAAGCTAGTTCGTGTTTATTAATAAGGCTGTTAAGGTTTTTGGAGTGGGCATCGCCTGTCCCTTTCTCGCAAAACAGATATCATATGAAGCTTCCTCATAGCTACTAAGAAGGTAAACCTTGTGACGTCACATGCCAAAGAGATTGTATGTAAGCTCCCATAGAGGTACCACAGCTTAGTAATGAGTTACTATGAGGACCGCGTGTTTGAGCTATCTCTTTCAATTCATGCATTTTAAAATGCCTGTAACTTAGTAATTTTTTTGAGATATTTAATTTTTGTTTTCACGATTGTCTCTTTTTTGAGGTATACTATTTATTTATGCAATAAAAATATAGCAGTCGAATAGCCTATTGTTTAAAATCGTACACAATCAGAGTAAACTATTTACAAACAAACAACATCACACACAATTTGGTTCTTATTATTGCACCTAGCTGTATAAAAATATACAAACACTAGTCTTATATATAATTATTATGACATATATATAATATATATATTAATACCTACAACTACACTTACTATTGGTGTCGATTATTTGATTACAATACTATTAGATGGTAGGACTTCTGCAAAGTTCGTCTAGGTACCACCGCTTTGACAGTTATTCTACCGCCAAGCAAGCAAGTATTCCAGTTTGAAGGGAACTGTAGCTAGTGAAATAACTGGGCAATTGAGACTTTATGATCTGACCTCACAATCTAGTAATCTTATTACCAGACTGTGCTGATGTCTCAGGATGATTTGCGCAGTGCAGTGTCACGCGAAACTATACTTTTCAGTTCTGAATTATACTGTAACTGATATGAGCAGTCGTGTCGCTTAATATCAAGCGAACGGCTAGCTCACATCACTGAACAACACAAAAAAATCAACAAAAAGGCACGGCTGTCTCATCATTACATAAACATCAAAAATGTAATTAATAATATTACACTGCCCTGCCCCCCTCTTTTACATTTCCCCTTTATTAGAAGAGTACCGCTATACTTTAGTTTACAAAACGCGATAAAGTATCTACACCATCTACAATCAATGTATTAAATCTATTACAATTGAAATTTGGGATTATTTTTATGGATAATCTCTTGAACTCAGATCACAATTGAAGGGTTGAGAATAAAAAGGGTTTAACTGACAAATTGACAGTTTCGAGAAAATTGACTTTAAACGTCAACGGCGTCATTTTAATGTAGAGTGCTTATAAGGTAATAGAAAAGGTTTATCTAAGTTACAGTTGCTTGAAAATGTTTCAATTCTATTTTAAATACTAAATATAGTACTAATACATATAATTACTTTAAAAATATAACATAATAAAATAAATATAATAATGTTTATATGCTAAGCGAACTGTATTCCTGTGACAGATAAACCGTTTTTAGACTCAAAATCTCGAGATTTAAGCCTCATTTCGGTATTTTGAGAATGTATTATTAAAGAGATAATTTCACGCTGAATCCAACGATACCCATAAGTCATTTTGTGAAAAAAAAACAGTTAAAACCTTTTTGTTCTCACCCCTTCAATTGAAGGGATGATACATTCTCAAAATACCGAAATGAGGCTTAAATCTCGAGACTCTCAGTCTAAAAACGGTTTATTTGACGCAGGAATACAGTTCGCTTAGCATAAAAACATTATTATATGTATTATACTATATCATATTTTTAACAGTAATTGTACGAATTAGTACTATATTTTGTATTTTAAAATAGAATTAATACGTTTTCAAGCAACTGAAACTTACATAAACCTTTTCTATTACTTAATACGCACTTTACATTAAAATGAGGCCGTTGAAGTTTAAAGTCAATTTTCTCGAAACTATCAATTTGTCAGTTAAACCCTTTTTATACTCACCCCTTGAATTGTCGTTTAACGACAAATTCATGTATATTACAACCTATCTAAGTAGACTACTTAGCTTTTTTTCATTACTGTCTCTTTCTTTTGACTGGCCCGATAGTTCAGTTGGTAGTAACCCTGCCTTCTGAACTGTGGGTTGTGGGTTCGATTCCCACCCAGGACAAACATTTGTGTGATGAACATAGGTGTTTGTTCTGTGTCTGGGTGTTATATTGTATTCTATGTATGTATTTACAAACAAAAAGTATCTAAGTATAGTATCAGTTATCTGGTTCCCATAGTACAAGCTTTGCTTAGTTTGGGGCTAGATGGCGCTGTGTGAGATGTCCACACATATTATTATTATTATATTATTATTATTACGTTACGTCCGATATTCGTGTCATCATAAATCAATGCATAACTTTATTTGATCTTTATATGAATCAAGGTCCGATTAAATTAAGCAACCTCGAACCTGACCCTGACTAATGGGTGCTAATTCTGCGCCGACACGTACGAAACAATACGTCCACACATACAACCTCTGTGGTGTGGAAGTTGAGCAGGTCGGCTCATAACCCAGAGGCGGCGGGTTCGATCCCCGCGGCTGGATTAGTATTTGTGCACAGAAAAAAAGCTCAAATACTTGTTCTGTGTCTGGGTGTTGTGGGACCATGGTCCTCGTAGTTCCTGGGTCCCTAAACACAGGGTATCCTAGTTAGGGTCCAGGATCTATGTATGTGATCGTTGGGCGTTATTCATTTATTTATAACTCACGTAAATACAGAAATACTTAAGAAATCATTAGTTTTTTATGATAGCTGTAAGCCCCCCAAATAAAGTACAATAAAATAAATAAAATAAATCACGATTAAACTAAAATAGGTACAATTTTTAAATAAATTAATTTAAATCTGTGAAAAACGCGCAAAAACACGTTTGACCTATACAAATAACATAACTTTTTTTTAAATAGCTGCTATATCCCGAGCAAGCATTTTTATGAATATATTTATGTTTATTAAATTGTTGCTAGGTGCTGACGCTCGCGAAAGCCGCCGCGGCTTGCGTTAGTAACTGGCTCCCAGAAGAAGGACATCGAATATGTCCGAAACCTGGTCGGGGTAATTTCGACTCAACTGACGTGAGTTTAATCGTTACTAATTTTACAAGTTTTATTAAGCTGCATAAAAGGACGGGGTCACAAGATCTTCAAGATCAATACAAATAAGCCAATTCAATATGCGAAGGTGACTAGTTATTACAAATTTCAACATTTTCGTGTTTTTATAATGTTTACGCATTACACAGTTACGTGTATACGTTTATAGTAGTTTGTTATTTAAGTTATAGGCGTAATAGAACCTGTTTTTGCTTACACTAAAATATTATCAGACTCCAAGCCATTCTCACCAAAGCTGAAGAATCTAGTTTCCTAACTCGGTCTAAACTTTTTTAAGTAAAACTTCTTTACGCACGCTTGACTTGGAAGTAAGCTGGTGAATGCGCAACGAGGCGAACGGAAGTTAAAAATTGTTGGTTAACGTCAACATAACAAAGTTAAAAATTACTTAAAACTTGTATTATTATGTTGGTACGTCCAGTAAAATTACAATTTACAATTGTCAAGATGGGGACATTAACTTTAAACAAAGCAAAAAACAAAGTTATACCGGCCGATAGGTGGAGCTAAACTAAAGAAGTTTCATTTCAGTCGTGTGGTCTAAAGCAAACTAGTTTTTTTTTATCTACACCATTTCTCGAGACAGTGCAACCTCGATAGAACGAAACTCAGGGGAATTAAAAAAATATTCGTTATACCGCGTAATTTGTTACAATGAGGTTTGCTGTAAGGGGCCATCTAAATATTACGTCACACGTCAAGGGTGAGGGAGGGGATAGACGAAGTGTGACATTGTGTCACAAATGGGGGGGAAAGGGTCTCAAATTTGCGACAAAATATTTTTTTTTAACGATCACATACAAAGATCCTGAACCCTAACCAGGATTCCCTGTGTCTAGGGACCCAGGAACTACGAGGACCATGGTCCCACAACACCCAGACTCAGAACAAGTATTTGCGCTTTTTTTTCCTGTGCACAAATACTTGTACTGTCGCGGGAATCGAACCCGCTGCCTCCGGGATATGAGCTGACCTGCTCAACCACCACACCACAGAGGCTGTATATTATATTTTATATCTAAGTATTGCACACAATTTTTTTAATTTTATTGATTTCTAAATTTAAAACTGCAAAATGTGTGACATCACACAAGGTACTGGAGACTCGTAAATGTAACCAGCTGTGACAAGGACGGTGGAAAAAAAAACATGAAATTCGTGTGACGTACAATAATTTATGGATGGCCCATAAAGATGTATATATAATATTTATATGTATATATTTCTTTAATTTTATCTAATTATCTGTTCACTCTTGACTTGATAACTCCCAGGTTATTTATAAATAGTTAAATGTAAACAAGGACGCCTGCAACTTGTTACATTCATTTCTCATTCAATAGACAACGGCTTTACTTCCTCATCCGTATTTATGTCTTATTGTTACGCCTTTAAAGATCAAGGTTCAGTAAACCTGGAGCAGCAGTTAGGTCGTAAGTTGGACCTGGTGTGGCCATCGTGCAGAGCGACCGCGTCAGGATGTTGAAACATTCCCAGCTCTTTCTCCGCTCTTTGGTCTAGTTCTGTCCATCTGGAAATAATATAATAATAATAATAATTAAGTAACCTCGAGAGGCTCTCGCTGGATGGTTGGATCAAGGGTCAGATTCAGAAGGCAGTACTCCTTGACACGGCACGTATTGTCAGGAGGTTCCTCAGTCTGCAGCCCTGACCACCGGTAGCTTGTACACTGCCCCGCTGCTGGCGGCACTATCTATTATAAAAAACTAAGAAATTAAATAAATAATTGAAATAATAATAATAAAGCCCAACGATCATATACATAGTTCCCGGACACTAATAGGATTCCGTGTCTAGGGACTCAGGAACTACGAGGACCATGGTTCCACAACACTTAGATTTAGAACAAGTGTTTCCGCTTTTTTTCTGTGCCCAAATACTTGTCCTGCGTCGGGAATCGAACCCGCTTCCGGGTTATGAGGCGACTTGGTCAACCACATCACCACAGAGGCCGTCATAGGTATTACCATTTATCCCACAACCCTATCATATAATATATAAATGAAATGGTAGTAGCTCACAGGTGAACGACATTCGATCCGATCGAAAAAGTTAAGCAACGTGTGACTCAGCGGTAAACCGTGTAACTTTCAAACCAAAGCACCCCTGGTTCGCAGGCTAGGCTCTGCACCAAAGACTTCTCAAGTTACGTGCGACATTTGCACGCGCTTACAATGGTGAAGAAAAATATCGTGAGGAAAGAAGTTACGTAATCCAATAACGAGTTTTGCGTTTGGCCAGCATAGTGAATTAAAGCCTACACTCTGCATATGATCTGAAAAACCAACTTCCGACTTTGTTGTGTAGGACGCCTTTTGGAGGGCACGCTAAGCTCGTTTCCGGTTGTTCTTAAAATAGCAGTTTTAAAATTCTAGCATCAGGGTTATATACTTGCTTACGACACAAGAAACAAATACTTTTGAAAGCCCACGATCCCTGCAGGAGCCTGGGAGATCAATCTTTTTGCCACGCAACAACAAAGCTGGTTGCCTTTAAAAGAAACCCAACCAAGATATACAAGAATAGCTTGAATTTTCATAGTAAGTTCATTAGGTAACGCTTTTTCCAGAACAGCCCAGAAATAGCCAGTCATAGGCTATTAGCCCGCTAGACTGAAAATATAACCAGGCCAGCATTTCTACGTCAATATTCTAATGGTGATGACGTCAATCGCATGGGATCGCCGAACCGTGACGCTGGTGTTTGACGAGCCTATGTCACGGACGCTATTATGGACGCTATTATTGCCCTCGACTTCGGACTCTCCCTTTTTAACCGGTTCTCAATTAGACTGTATTTTTTAAATGTTTGTTACTTAAGAACTTTGGACTGGGTGAACCGATTTTGATGATTCTTTTTTATTTGAAAGCTAGTGCTTCCCATGGCATCTATAAGAAAACTTTATAAGTCTGAAGTCGGTTTTTAAAGGCAAAGCGTAGCCTTTGTTATTATGTTATTTTTCTATCCATTAACAACTAAATCAGAACATTACGCGCACTTTAAAAAAAGACAGTTGTACATTTTAGATTACGAAAACTTATAATTTGCCTTTAAAGATTCGAAAATAAAAATGGACAATCGACTTATATTTATTATTATATATTATTATTATTATTTAAATAGTGGTCAAACGCAAGCCTATCAAACAATAAAAAAAATCACTCTACTACAATTTAAATTCTCTTGCAATTGGTTTGAAAAAGGTTATAAAGAACAAGAAAACGAATGAAACATTTAAAAAACACTCAACATATGAAAAGTTCTCTGATAGGAAAGCAACACTTTCCATCAAGTCACCATTGAACCAAAATAAACCGTTTGGGAAAGCTACGACACCAAAGAAATACAACATAAGACACAAAACTCCGCGCTGTTTGCGTCGGGTAACAAACCACACAAAGATTTCAACCACAACATGAAACCAACAGCTAATCGCTTATTCATACACGATTTAATTCAATTTTCAAAATAAATTGACATAGACTGCTGCGGTGGAATTTAATTCAGTCTTTTCCTTAAATGTGTGTACTCAGACCATGCTATAGAATATTCGTGCAAACTCTAACTTAAAAAAATTTGGTTTTGTTTTAGTATTTAGTGCCTCGTTAAATAACTGCATGACAGCCGAAATATCTATTTAACAGTACACAGCGTGGGCACCAGCTGAGGTCTTTGTAAATGTTTCGTAGGCAATAAAACACCTGCTTTGTTCAATGTCGCAAGGCTTTTCTTTAGAATTTAAATTTGATGATACCTAGATTTAAGTTTTATTTCATAAGTACTTTTTTTATTTAGTTATATGGGAGCATTCTATAGCATGGACTCAATACATACATTAAAGGAAAAGATCGAATTAAATTCCACCTTGTATAATTCAGTTTACAAAATAAATTGACATAGACTACTCTGCGATATGCCCTCACAAAATATATATATGCTAATAAAATAACAATGACTGTAATACCCACGTCTCGTCTGCATTACTGCTGATCATAAAAGATTCAACCTTGGATAGCGACTGGGCGGTGAAATACCTGAGATTCATTACAAGCGCTGATTCAAGGACTCGATTTGTGGTACCATGTACTGACTGTATGAGTTAAACGGGGAACTACCAATTAAAAATGCTCAAGTAACAAGTAAGCATTAGTCACTAACAGCCTTATTAATAAACGGGTATTAGTCTCGGATTAGTTACTTCAGCTATTGTCCTTTTTTTGCTACTGGAATATTTAGCTGGATCTAAAGAGACAAAAGATAGTGTAACTAGTCTAAAGCTAGTTCGTGTTTATTAATAAGGCTTTTAAAGCGCAGACAGGAAATTCAATGTCTTATGTTCTTTTTGATACGACACCACTATTTTCAGACATGCAGACAGATGTATAGAATCTTGATTTATTATATGTATACATATGTATACATATAATAAATCAAGAAGCTCGAAACTGGGCTAAATCTGCACATTACATTTTTTGGAACGAAGTTCCTTATCGCGCGTTGCGAAAGAGGGCTACACGGAAAAATTATGACCAAAAGTTGTAACGACACTTTTTGAAGCCGTGCGGCGTGCGCGTGTTTCTCTGTCTATCTCTCTCATAGAAAGCAAACCAGTTATTTTCGTTTCGTCTTTCTATTTCGCATTTATATTATATTAATATTCTTTCTATTTGCTAATAATAATAAAAAAATTATTACCTTAAAATAAATAAAATTTCATTACACTTCCTTCACTAATTAATCGAAAGGAACTTCGTTCTATCCGAGTGTCCCTTGACACCTCTCAAGTTTATTTTTTGTTTTGATTGCAGTACTCTCTTTCGTCGATCTCTCACACAAAAAATACTTTACTTCCTAAGTATATTTTTTTCTTTCTGTCTGTCCCTTTGAACACGCATCACGCTGAAACTACTGGACGTATTACGGTGAAACTTGGTATGGTTATAAAAAACAATTCAGAATAACTTTCGGAACACTTTTTGTTTTATGAAACTGCCAAGTGCGGGTTGCGCAAAGCAATCCGATGTAATATTTAGGTGGGCATAGCCTCGTACCACTTTTAGTACCAAATTAATGTTTAGTTTATGATGGCATTTTTGTCATTGGCACGTATTTATTACTTTGTGTTGTAGTGCCTATTCCCTATTATCTACGGACATGCTCAACTAAACACGCAATCATTTCCTGCAGTAACTCTATACAAGAGTTTAGGAAGCAATACGGTTAGTAAGCTAGTTAGTTTTGACTGACGCCAATCGGATTGGTAGATACTAGTCGAAACGAAACAAAAGTATTAAAAAAAACGAGTGTGCATCAGACCACACGACTGAAGTAAAACTCGCATTCACTGGCTTACTCCCCAAGTCAAGCGTGCGTAAAGTTTCATTTTAATAACATTCCACAAGAATTTATTGCTAGGTAGTACTCAGTAGGTATGATCACAATCCAACGACTTTTCTGCAAGTCGTCTAGAATAGTACCACCATTTTGCCAGATATTCTGCTATGAAGGAGTAGTGTGGAAGCATTACTGTGTTCCGAAACAGAACATAAAATAGTCCCGTTTGAAGGGCATTGTAACTAGCGAAATTACTGAGACTTTACGATCTGATCTCACAGTCTAGAAATCTTAATAATCGACTGTGTGGTGTCTCAGGACGTGGGCAGTGCATGCAGTGTCACGCGGAACATTATCATTTAGAGCTCCGAGTGACACGCAATATGTTACGGGCGGACGTAACGCTTAGCATCAGGCGAACGACTCATGTTATTCACATAAAAAATTACATTTTTAAAAATCGAGCAGCGATCATAGACAAGGTTTTGGGCATACTGTCTGCGTCTAGTCGAACTATTAGACCTAGGGGGTGAGAAATTTCATTCCTAATTCGTGAATTTCTATAGTAACTATGCACATAAGCTGCGTATTTAAACTAATTTTTTTTTTTATGTTAATGAATGATGTGACGAGCAAGTCATTCGCCTGATGTTAAGCGATACGGCCGCCCATAACACAGTGAAGTGAAAAGAACAGTGTCGTTCAGAACTCCAAAATATAAAGTTTCGCGTGACACTGTACTGCGCACAACATCCCGAGACATCAGCACAGTCTTGTAATAAGATTACTCGACTGTGAGATCAGATCATAAAATCTCATTTGCCCAGTAATTTCACTAGCTACAGTGCCCTTCAAACCGGAACACAGTAGTGCTTGCACACGACTGCTTGGCGGCAGAATAACTGGCAAAGCGGTGGTACCTACTAGACGAACTTTGCAGAAAAGTCCTACTACCTAGTAACTCCATATAAAATCCATGTAAAGTAAAAGTAAAATAAATCCATATAAATTTGTGTTTTCTATCGGTTGCAATAGTAGGAAACCTACAAGTTCAAGAATTCAAGTTCGAGAACGTGTTCATGCACCAAGTCCCATTTGGCCTATACACAGTCTCTCCCTGTGATCCCGTGTCCCAGAAGTGGAACATAATATTGACAGCCCCTGCGGTGTCATGGTTGAACAGGTCGTGTCGGAGGTGGCGGGTTCGAATCGTGCGGCAGGACATATATTTCTGTACAGACAAAATAAAGCGCAAATACTTATTCTGTATCTGGGTGTTGTGGGACCATGGTCCTCGTTGTTCCTGAGTCCCTAGGAATCCTAGTTAGGGTCCGGGATCTATGTATGTGATCGTTATTATTATTATTATTATATAGGGCTTAAGTCGTGCTCGTTGCTGTTTATCTTTTAACCAGTTGCGCCCCGCGGTTTCACCCGCGGATAAAAAGTATTTTAATTATTTGCTCATGCCACGAGAAAATTTACTTTTCCGGGATAAAATGTAGCCTATATGTATAAGCTATCTTGATACCGAATTTCATCCAAATCCATTCAGCCGTTTGAGCGTGAAGGAGTAACAAACATACACACATACAAACATTCGCCTTTATAATATCAGTGTAATCAGTGTATAATTAGTTCAGTGAACATGTGCCTCTCCTAAAACCACTGAGTCATAGATAGCCCTTGCTAAGGATTTCTTCTGAATTATATCAATCCACCCAGAGCCTCATAGTGACCTCATCTCGTTTAAGCAATGGCGCAAAATGACATGGGCTAATCTAAGATAAGTGTACATTTGAATGGGTTTGGCTTTCACCCAAATCAGCTAAACCAATTTGGGTAAAACTATGCACATTAATTGCTTATATTACCGGAATCAACAAATTAATAATAATTTAATTATATTCCACCAAACACATCTGAGAAATTCGAGTCTATCATCTTCTGTCATGCCTAGTTCCGCAGCTTCTGTAGTGGTGGTTGACCAGATCGGCTCATAGCCCGGAGGTGGCAGTTCGATTCCTGCGGCTGGACAAGTATTTGCGCACAGAAAAAACAAAAGCGCAAATACTTGTTCTGAGTCTGAGTCTGGGTGTTGTGGGTCCTTGTAGTTCGTGGGTCCCTAGACACAGGGAATCCTAGTTAGGGTCTAGGATCTAATGTATGTGATCGTTGGGCCTTCTAATTTATTATTATTATTATAGTTCTGCGCTGGCCAACCCGTGCAGTGCATTTTCCTCTGCTCTCTGAGGTTTTATTTTTTTACTTCGTCTGAATTCCAAATTCAATTAAACAAAATATTATTCTTTCGTCAGTTTTTAATGCCTTCAATGTACACTTCAATTTAAAATGATTGGTCAAAAAATTGAAGGGGTGAGAATAAAAAGGGTTTAACTGACTTTTTTCACAAAATGACTTATGGGTATCGTTGGATTCGGCGTGAAATTATCTACAATAATACATTCTCAAAATACCGAAATGAAGCTTAAATCTCGAGATTATGAGTCTAAAAACGGTTTATCTGTCACAGGAATACAGTTCGCTTAGCATAAAAACATTATTATATTTATTTTATTACATTATATTTTTACAGTAATTGTGTGAATTAGTACTATATTTAGTATTTTAAAATAGAATTAAAACATTTTCAAGCAAGTGAAACTTACATACACCTTTTCTATTACCTTATAAGCACTCTACATTAAAATGACGCCGTTGACGTTTAAAGTCAATTTTCTCGAAACTATCAATTTGACAGTTAAACCCTTTTTATTCTCAACCCTTCAATTATGAGACCTTTTTAACTACAATACTAACTACTAACTGCTTATTTTAAATGAACTAATGCCAATAAGATTCTTCAAGATACAAAAATATATTGAAATATATAATTTTGACTAGTGTTATTTAAATATTGGAGGCGTTTACCGCCAGTTTTTTTTTTATATTACGAAATGACATGACGAGCAAGCCGCTCGCCTGATGTTAAGCGACACGACTGCCCATATCAGTTGCAGTGACACTTCAAACACTAAATTATAGTTTCGCATGACACTGCACTGCGCACGTCATTCTGAGACAGCACAGTCTAGTAATAAGATTACAAAACTGTGAGATTAGGTCATAAAGTCTCATTTGCCCAGTAATTTCACTAGCTACAGTGCCCTTCAAACCAGATCACAGTAGTGCTTGCACACTACTGCTTGGCGGCAGAATAACTGGCAAAGCGGTGGTACCTACCTAGACGAACTTTGCAGAAAAGTCCTACCTAGTAAATGCCGGATGCCATTAATTTGCATAATAATAGATAAACAATAAAAAGTGCACTGCAATCGTACGAAAAACAGTCGAGCGGTAATCGAAAATCGGGGAAGGAAAAGATACGCACCTTTGTACAGCCATAGAGAAAGCCTCAACGACGTTATTATCATTTTTCGCCGACGTTTCAATATACGTAGCTATTTTGTTATCACTGCACCACTGTTTTAGTTGTTCGTGGGACACCTCCCGGTCTTTCGATGATACGTCAGACTGTGGAGGAAAAATATATTCTAAATAAATTAATTAATAAATAAAAATCAGCGAAAATAGCGCCAGCGACGGTGATATCAGGGGGGTGATCTCGAAACTATGATTGCAATGCAACTGGAGAAATTACCATACTAACTATGCACTTAAACTGCGTATTCAAAATGTCAAATCCATGGAAATTTGTGTTTCTATACGTTGCAATCGAGTTAAATGATTGCCCAGCAGCTGGGTGATCACGTAACTCTATTGCAATAAATAGAAACACAAATCTGTATGGAGTTGACAGTTTGAATACGCAGTTAATGTGCATAGTTAGTAGATTTTTTTTCTTATTACATTGCAATCAATTCGTGAGTTCATAAAGTCTCATTTACACAGTCATTTTAGCAGATGCAGCGCCATCGTGATCAACTTCTAAGTTCCGTTTCATAAGCGTATTTTTCCAATGAAATACTCATGGCCGTCTGTACTTTAGTCTATTAAAATACAACTTAGCTAAGCAACACTTTCCACCGGTTCTCGTATACGTTTGTTAAATTCTTATCAACTTGGCAGACCAAATACTGAACGCTCATTGGTTGTCTGTTGATCATCGGCTGTATCAACCAATGAGCGCACAGTATTTGGCATGTTGACTTGACACGAATTTGACAAACGTACGAGAAACCGGGAGCTAGGGATATAAGTGCGAACTTAGGAGCTGTCTAGCTTTAGTACAGACTAGCTTCTGCCCGCGCCTTCACCCGTGTGACCTATAGGAAACGAATGGCATATTTTTCTACCAAAACATACCATTATAAACGCTCTCAGTTTTTTCCTCTATTGGGGGATGATTTTGGTAAAACCGTTCTACACGTATCTCACAATTTTAATTGAAGAGCATGTTATTTATAAATCTTCTAAATTATAAATCTTATAAAGAATATTTCTCATAGATAATTCAACCATCCATTTCACCCTCTTATGCTCGTATTACAAAACGATGCTGAGTCAACGATCGGTGCTCAAGCAGAGATTTCATTCATAAAGTGATCAATTAGTGAATGAAATCTCTGATTGAGCACCGATCGATGACTGAGCATCGTTCTGTAATACGGACCTTAGAGGTGGAATTCCGAAAAACCCTTTCTTAGTAGATACCTGCTCTTTACAAAGAACACACCTTCTAAATTTTAAGTCTCTAGGACCAGCGGCTTAGGCTGTGCGTTGATATATAAGTCAGCCAGTCAGTCAGAACTTTGAATTTTATATGTATAGACGTGCATTAGAAACGAACCGGCATGGTGCAACCTCAACATGCCGGAGATAGGGCACGTTCACAGGATAGGGCACGTTCATAGAACTCGTAGAAGTAGTTAGTCACAATCGGCAACCAAGCACCTGTCATTTCTTGTGTTCTGTTCTAGACTTCATTTATGAGAACGGAGACTCGACTCTATCCATCCCTTATAAGAGATAACTACCTCCTTAGTACGGTTTTTTATCCCACCCATTGGAGCAACGCGATGGTTACATTCGCAGCGAGCAGTTTGAAACAAAAACCGGCCAAGTGTGAGCCTGACTCCCGCACCGTGGGTTCCGTACACGTGTACGTAGTTTGCATTAAATTTGTGATATGCTCAAATAATGGTATAGAGGAAATTATTTATGACGAGCTTCTGCCCGCAGCTTCGCCCGCGGCGTGGCCTATGGGAAGGAAAATAATTCAACCACCCATTTCACCCTCTTAAGGGTGGAATTTCGAAAAATCCTTTCTTAGCAGATGCTTACGTCATAACATCTACCAAATAATATATCTACCAAATATGCCAAATTTCAGCCCGATCCGTCCAGTGGTTTGGGCTGTGCGTTGATAGATCACTATGTCAGTCAGTCACGTGAGTTTTATATATATAGATTCAGTATGATTTGTAATATTTTTTAACTGCAAGTTGACTAAGGAAATGGTATTAAAAAAATGAACATCTGTAAACATGTGGAATGCAAATATATAATTGAAATTAAAATTAATTTCAATTTAAATTACGAAAATCTTTAATTTTCATGAAGAAATCCTAAGTACATAATCTAGTGTACATTAATTAATCCTAGATATGACTACAATAAATATTTGGAAAATTTTTAAAGCATTTCACTTATAATTGAAATTAAAAGTAGCTATAGCGGTTGAAAATCTTAATTGCAACTCCAACTCACATTTGGTTGGTATATTAGAATTTGTTGTTATACTACACGGTATATATATAATACCAAGTTTGACTAAGATTTTGAGGCACAAATAAAAAAAATGGATCTATGAACCACCTGTTTGTAATATTGATTATTTTGTTATATTCCACCATAATAATGCATATTCTGTGGAAATTTCAGATAGCTACATTACGGTTGGAGATAGTTGAGACACAGTCGGACACACAGATACCAAGGGCTTAGTAATAATAATATTTATCCTTTGACATAGCTATATAAAGACCCTATTGTGCACAATTTTATATTTATATACATTTATAATGCTCACTCTGTATATATATAGGTACATATTTCAGACATCATCTAGCCTCAAAACTTTACACAAAATGATAAAGAATCCAACCTTCAATCTACTGAGAAGAGTTGCAAGGTCATACTATAGATTAGGTAACCTTCCTTAGCCATACCTTGTTTCCAACAACCATAAACGGATATCTGTCAATGCCATTCTTAACTCCAGCATAATGCAGGAATTCATTTAGCCACATTTTGATGTTGTTGAATGAACTGCTGTCATCGATGGCATATGCTAGTATACAAATGTCTGAGCCACGGTAGAAAGGAGTTCGGAGGGACTTGAACCGTTCCTGGCCTGCTGTGTCCCATACCTGTAAAGAAAATATGTTTTTAATTCATTGGATATTTTCCACAAGGATGTCCTAAAAAATACAGTTACAGAGTGTGAGGAAATCTGAATACCTACATATGTGATGACAAAAATCATCATAAAAACCTATTGGGTACCTTTGATCTAGACTGAAACATTAATTTGGCATATATGAAGATGTTATAATAAATGCAAGAAATCCAAAAACCATTAATTAATTATGTTAATGTTGAACTATCACAAAACAAAGTCAACTTAGAGTAATAACAACAAAAATGAACATTGAAAGTGAATTCAAGACTGTAGATATAGACACATCAGCACTCATGCCGGTTGTCTATCAATCTATATATAATAAACTAGCAGCCCACCCTGGCTTCGCATGGGTGTTATATATAATATACATATTGCCTATGTTCATAAGGAATAATTTAGGATTCTAATGGTAAAAGAATTTTTCAAATCGGTCCATTAGTTTCAGAGCCTAACTCAATGCAAACAAACAATCAAATCTTTCTTTTTTATAATATTAGTTTAGATAATATTCATACAGTATATAAAAAATAATAATATTCTAAAATAATGCAGGGCTAAATTTTCATGTTACTATTGCAACTGCTGTAATTATTGTAACATCTGTAGTAATGGGATGGTTTCACACTTATACGCTTATTATTTTGATCATTAATAAAAATAAATTGAGGGAGCGTGATTTGTTTTCCTGCTCTGCGGTTGAGATGATTTAAACCACTTATTTGAATCAGTAATTAAATGCATTTAAATCAAGTTATTTTTGTAGAGAAATAATTAAATAAATGTGTGGACATTTCACACAGCGCCATCTAGTCCCCAAACCAAGCAAAGCTTATACTATGGGAACCAGGATAGCTGATATGATACTTAAATACTTTATTTTTTGAAAATACATACATCAAATACTATATAACACCCAGACACAGACCAAAACCTCAATGCTCATCAAACAAATGT
Source organism: Ennomos fuscantarius (assembly GCA_905220475.3). Taxonomy (NCBI): domain Eukaryota; kingdom Metazoa; phylum Arthropoda; class Insecta; order Lepidoptera; family Geometridae; genus Ennomos; species Ennomos fuscantarius. The sequence continues at coordinate 3,646,290 of HG992026.1, read as the reverse complement.
GTGTTCTGGGTGGGAATCAAACCCACAACCTACAGTTCAGAAGGCAGGGATACTACCAAATGAATTATCAGGTCAGTCTAACAAATCATTATACAAACTGTATTTAAAAAAAAAAATAAGGTCCTAATAGTTCCTGGGTCCCTAGACACAGGGAATCCTAGTTAAGGTCCAAGATCTATGTATGTGATCATTAGGCATTATTATTTATCAAATGCTTGACCTTTGAACTAACACCAATCAACTTGGAGGTTCATATTTTTTTCAAAGAAAGGTCTTAATATAGCTTCACTTAGCTTCACATGGAATTTTAACCGGAAGAAACACTTTTTGTAAAAAATTACATACAAAGCAATAAAATATTGTGCTAATCTCAAAAAGCGTGCCTCAGAAATGTTGTAGTAGCATTAAATAAATGTTAAAAAACATAGTAATAAGTTCAAATAGTAACCACAGTAAATATTTACCTGCAGTGTAAACTCTTTTCCACCAACTTCAATAGTCTTGTTCATAAACTCCACTCCAATAGTGTGAAAGCTGTGGTCATCAAAGTGGTTAGAAATGAACCTGCTCATCAAACAAGACTTCCCCACTCCTCCATCGCCCAAGATCACAATCTTTAGCAGGGTGCTCTTGTTCGGGCTTCGGCTTCGGCCGTACCCGCGGTCATTTTCATCCATTATGTCAAGACAAAGCACATTTCGTAAAAAAAACTTCTTTTATTAGCGCAGCCTTGGATCTGAGGCTGTATAATTAATGATTAATTTTTCCGACTAATTAACTTTTTTAGTTTTGATTGTAAAGTTGACTTGATAAGTTCAAAGTTGATAGCATAGCTTTCTATTTGATTGATACTTTTCACTTTCGCTCTAAACTTTTTCATCAAACATTTTCCCTCGATTCTTATCCTCGTTAAAAAGAAACTCAAAGCATCAGCACAGCCTTTGTGTAATGCAAATATTCTTGAACTTTTGAATTGAGTTGAAATTTTGTTTGACAATGACAAATGACATTTGATGTGTTCAGTTTTCGGGACAGCAAAAAACTAGAGATGAATAAGAAAGTTCACTTTTTAACTGTCAGTTTTAGTCGATTATCACAATCGTATAATGTATCTAACCCGGAGTACTAAAATATGTATAGTTTGTTGTCACCTTATATTTTAGATTTATCTTTGATCTTCCTAAAAATAAACATTTGGAATAAAATTACTGGCCCTTCCGGTTCCTACCAATCGACAGGATATAACAGCTGACCCATCCCTGGCTGTTGAATAACAGTTTAATATCCGAAATTATTTAATTTAATACTAATAGTAAACCTATTATAAATAATACATATTGAGGAATTTAATGCTTTAGGATGTATTGAATTGAATTTTAGGATTTGCGTCAAAATGCAATAAAATTTGTCATTTCTGCAAATAAGCAGTTAAAAGGTGGGTTTTTTAATTGTAGGTACTGTTGCTTGGACTACTCATGAAAAAATCAAGTTTTTAACCTCGAGGGGTAGGTTTTTATAGCGTCTCAACTTCACTAACTTAGTAACTATGGGAAGTATAATAGAGACCAAACTTCTTTATTCTTTTCATGACCAGAGAGAGAAACCAAATTTATGTAATATCTACGACCATGCGACCTGCTGTACGAATGGCGTTCAAGTATCACTCTATAATTACCTACTAATATTAACGCAATGCAATGGCATCCCCATTCGCTAGTCTTTTGCATCTTCATTGCCATCCTCGCTGCTAAGCCTAATATAATATAATATCTCATATGGGAATAAACTACTACCACACACACAAACACACACACACACACAAACACACACACACGCACGCACGCGCACACACACACACACACACACACACACACACACACACACACTCATTTACCCACTCACACACAAATATCGTCAAATCTATGTAACATAACAATATTATACATACGCAGTGCGCCGCACTTTTCAGACTCCGGGTAATCGAAGCAATCAACTAAACTGCTCGACTAGACTGGTGAAATTATTAGAGTCGATTATCTAGCACATTTCGAAACAAAATGTCGACACTATCAGTTTATATAGGCGCCATCTATTATAATTGCCTGCAAGAAGAAGAATAGATAGCCTGCCCATGGTCTTACCTGCCGCAATGAATGATGGTGGTATTGGTATCGGTTACGACATCTTTTGGTTTAATTTTGAATGAAAATGCTAAAATGCTTGAAAGAATGCTATGCTAGTAGCGTTGCGTTACCGTTTACTATCCGTTAGGGGTCCAAGTCAGCTATTTTATTTACCGCATAAGTGTTATTATTATTGACATCTCGGCCTTGCTTAGTTGCAACTTGCAAGAGTAATATTGTTCTGTGAGCTGCGGGAGCAGCCCCGCGTCGCGCGCCGGCCGTGTAGAGTTGCGAGATGTCACGCACCGCATGTTCGCTCGCTCGCTCCCTCGTCGCCCGCGCGCTCGTGCGGCGGCGCTGAATTCAACTTTAACTTTATTATTCCGCTTTGTTTCGCGGAGGTGAGAGGACATGGTGCGTCGCTGTCGGTTACGCGATTGTGTTCAATGTTTTTCTCCTATTTTGTTAGTTTTTGAGTGAATAGACAATAATCATCTATTGGAAAAGTGTATTCTCATTCGTACGAAGACTGTGCATGTGTTCGAATAGGAAGATATTCAAATTTTGCGCAATAGTTTATGAGACTCGATGTCAATAAACTTGTCGGAGTCATCGGTTTATGGGAAAGGTGTGCCGCGTCGCGTGCTGGTACCTGTTCGCGGCCAGCGGGGGCCGAGGTTCGGGATGGCTGGAGCCATGGCGCAGTAGTCGAGGTGAGTTGATATGTTGCAAGCAGAGGTTTGTTCATTTATTTGGTCGGGGCCGCGACAAGGCTGCGGCAGAGAGGCGGGAGGTGCGCGCGGGACGGGCGAGATCGTTCACCTCTGACCCGCGCGCGGGGCGACGCTCAAGGTCGGTGCGCCGCTGAAGGTCGCTGGTCACGTGACGCGGAGGGTGCGCATCCCCCTGCCCGCGCCCCGTTTCGTCGCGCCGCACACTGCCTCCCCTACCTTTATTAATTACCTAGCTAGTGTACGTATGTAGTATGTTTGTTGACACGCGCGCTCTAAAGCTTTTTCTTGTTATTGGAGAACCTTATCATAATTTTTATTCAACGTAGGTAAGGTACCTATTTAATTTTTGTCAATATTTTTAAGAGGTGATGTAGTAACTCGTACCGTTATTTGCAACCAAAAATTTGGTAAGTAGATAAAGTTGAACTTTACCATATAAAACGTTATTTATTAAGATATTCTCCAGCAAAATTTCAAATTTAAATTCAAATGTTTATTGCTTTAAAGGATTATTATGGACCCTGTTGGGCACAACAATACCATATTACAGGAGAGGAGGACATCAAATATGTACTTAAATTAACTAATTCCAATTTTTTTTATAATTATCATTATCAAAATGTTCGGCATAGTTATATTTAATTGTAAATATTTTTATTGGCAATTCGTTTATATCCTGGATTGCGTAGTAACACTTATTAACTAAAAAGTGTTTTAAGTTTAATTTGTCTTGTGTAATGTCCTAACTATATCTACCTTTTATTTTTACTGCCAACTTACAAGGGAAGAAAAAATTAAATTTTAATTTTACCGTGTTTTTCTCAACGCGCGTTTTATGTTGTCTCATTTTGTTTTATCGTTGTTTCGTCTACCTACGAATGTTTATTTTTTGAACAGAGAAGTTGGCCTTGTAACCACATTAGTAAAAATAACTGCATTTTTAGAGTTGATAGAACACCGCGTTCCTTTTTGTTGCAGTTTCTCGATGGCTATTGCACCAGCCTACTCGGTCTAAGCAGCTTTTTAATACAAAAAATTCTTTCTTTCTTGGCAGGTCAACAAATCATAATCTTCTATAACAAGATAAAAAATCAAACCACTTTGAACCGAGTAAATTTTTTCTGTGTTATTAATTGAAATAGTTCGATATAATTTTCTATGCAACGGTGTGTTCTGTAGTAGTTGGAAAAGGTCATATGTACTCAGCACGCGGTTATTAAATGAATCAATTTGACAACAATCCATGTAGGTATGTGCTATGTAAATGGGCGAATTCTGTATGCATTGATTTCATTCGCATTTGCATTTGATTCAAATTCAAATATTTGACCATCAGTTTTTAATGATCTAGAATATAACATTTGATGATATCCAAAATAACATTTAATATGCAAAGAGGTAGGTAGTTTTAAACACAAGTCTCCATTCGTGTTTCGTGATTGCGATTCAAATATCGGGCCTCAAATTTTATGATCTCTACAAAAAAGAGTTTAATTTCAACTCGATCGCTGCTATAATAAAGTCGTTTAGACATGTTCATTAGATTCTTAGCTTTGATACGGTGGTACTGACGCAAAATGACCAATACTCTAATACATTTCGTACAACCAAGTCACACTGACTATTGACTGGCCCGATAGCTCAGTTGGTAGTATCCCTGCCTTCTGAACTGCAGGTCGTGGGTTCGATTCCCACCCAGGACAAACATTTGTGTGATGAACGCCGATGTTTGTTCTGTGTCTGGGTGTTTATATTGTATTCTATGTATGTATTTACAAACAAAAAAGTATCTAAGTATTGTATCAGTTATCTGGTTCCCATAGTACAAGCTTTGCTTAGTTAGGGGCTAGATGGCGCTGTGTGAAATGTCCACACATATTATTATTATTATATTACATTAGTCAAACGCTACGCCCCGTAATTTTACCTTTCTGTACATTTATATTTGTTGGGCGATTGTAATGCATATTCTGTAAACATTTCAGTCGTACTTATTACGACAGGCATACATATACAAAACTACAATTATGGAACCCTAAAAAGGATGAAGTTTTCAGAATGCATGAGATATGGCATTATATATTGACGTCGACTTGCGACACGTACATTAGTTTCTTTTTCGTATCCCATATAATCAGCTTGTAAAGTCTGTAAAGGAAAAAGCTGTAGTTATTTTTTGACGGCATCTGTGGTGTCGTGGTTAAGCAGGTCTGCTTATAGCCCGGAGGCGGCGGGTTCGATTCCCCCGGCAGGACAAGTATTTATGGAGAAAAAAAATGCAATTACTTGTTCTGAGTCTGGGTGTTGTGGGACCATGGTCCTCATAGTTCCTGTGTACCTAAACACAGGGAATCCTAGTTAGAGTCCAGGATCTATGTATATGATCGTTGGGCGTTATTATTATTATTATTATTGTGAGAGCTTATATGAAAAGTAAATGTTGTCCAGCATTTCGTGTCACGTGTTGTCATATTAATTTTACATTTTATTAGCGGCACGCGGTTTCTCAGACCAGTCGACAGTAACTAATAATTTACGCGATTTTCAACTTTAAACAAAACCCTGCAAAGCCATCAAAGCTCCTCAAAAACATAAAGTTGTGTTTGGACGCCGTCTTGACAAACACCCTACGAATTTTTGTTTAGATCTTCAATCACATTATCAAATTTCAATTACTATTTCTCTAAAGTAGGTACGTAATACATACATAATATATTAATAATAACATACTAAATAGGAGTAGGTATAAGAATCTAATCAACACAAACATTAATTTTTTTACAAATATCATTACCTCTATGTAATTCTACCTACATATTTACTGTACTGCGCTAGTGTTATCGCCAGATCGAAGGTCGTCTCTACATTTGGCCGGGGGCGAGGTAAACGAACAAAGGATTTTAGCTGTACATTCAGCCAGACTGACGCGGGGCTTTTGTGCCCGAGTGTACTCTCACTACTTTCACGTTTGAATGTGTGCGTGGACTTCTGCGGTAGTGTGCGCGGCGGCCGGTGACCTTGCTATCAGCACAGAATAACGAAAATACTAACACAGGCGGAAGCGCGCGGCCGCGTGACTCAGCGCGTCTGCCGGGGAGCAGGGACCTTCAACCAACTGTTCCCACTACCACAGAATAAACCATAGCTACCGTTCAATACTAGGATCCACTAACTGAGCGATTTACATTCTTCTTGGTGCGTCCCTGCATCCGTCAAAGCAAATTATTCTAGCGACGGCACGCGTAATCGTAGATAAGAAGAATTAACTTAAATTTTTTTGAATTTGGTATTTCGCTACATTAGGCTTTTGGACCTTCAACTAACTGATCCCACTACCACAGAATAAACCATAGCTACCGTTCAATACTAGGATCCACTAACTGAGCGATTTACATTCTTCATGGTGCGTCCCTGGATCCGTCAAATTCAAATGATTCTAGCGACTGCGTAATTGTAGAAGGATTAACTTAAATTTTACTAGGTGGTAGAACTTTTCTGCAAAGTTCGTCTAGTAGTGCGCAAGCACTGCTGTGTTCCGGTTTAAAGGGCACTGTAGCTAGTGAAATTACTGGGCAAATGAGACTTTATGACCTGATCTCACAATCTAGTAATCTAGGTTGTGCTGCTGTCTCAGGATGACGTGCGCAGTGCAGTTTCACGCGAAACTCTATACTTTGGAGTTCCGAGTGACACTGCAACTGATATGGGCAGCCGTGTCGCTTAACATCAGGCGAACGGTTAGCTCGTCGCGTCATTCCATTACATAAAAAAAAATTGTGTTTGGAATTTTAGCTACATTTATTCAAGGCGTTTGACACCATCGGGGGCAGTCTGTGAATTCCTTGTTAATTCTGAATGCCATTCTACATGCACTCGACTCGGCAAGCGCACCGCACGCACTTGCAATTAAAGTTACGAAATCGCCCTTCTCTACCTAGGTAAACTAGGTGGCACCAGTGGGTTGAATGATTAAACACAAAATGTTTTATAAATTTTGTGTGGGGCTATAAGCAGCCAATCTATAAGGATGGTGTTCTCGGATAGTCTGGCTAATCTAGCTAGGTTATACTTTACTAAGTATACAATTAAACAAACAAGAAAGTATGATGTCGTTTTTTTGTACTAAAGTACTAATTGTTGGTGCCACGTTAGGGCGGTATGTCTGGATTCTGGATCTTTTTACAAACAAATGTTTGTAAAACTGGTGTTCACACACAGTGAATCCTAGTGGGCCCAGACCTCGAATAATATTATCTACTGTCGACTAAAATTATGTTTTTTGTTTTATGACTGGCCCGATAGCTCAGTTGGTAGTAACCCTGCCGTCTGTACTGTGGGTTGTGGGTTCAATTCCCACCCAGGACAAACATTTGTGTGATAAACATCGATGTTTGTTCTGTGTCTGGGTGTTATATTGTATGCTATGTATGTATTTACAAACAAAAAGTATCTAAGTATTGTATCAGTTATCTGGTTCCCATAGTACAAGCTTTGCTTAGTTTGGGACTAGATGGCGCTGTGTGAAATGTCCACAAATATCATTATTATTATTATTGATGAAAGATGATATTGTTATCGTTACTGTTGTTAACTGAAATGAATCTTATTCTTATTTGAATCCTATATAACTTGGGATTTAGATTACGTGATATAATACTACCTACTTCCGCAGAAAATTATAATGGTTCATTAGATGGCTTAAAAATTAAGTATTTATTTCCAATTTCATTGTCCATTGTAAGATAGGATTTTATTTTGATTCACGATAGGCGTGAATCATTGGATTATGGAATGCTCTTGGGATTGGTACTATTTTTTTTTGTTTGGTTTTGGCTCCACACTTTTGTGTATTTAGCCAGTGTCAAGTAATTGATAATATTTCAAGTTAATGATATTTACGCAAGTATGTGTCAGAGTCAAGTACTCTGGCTAAATACACAAAAGTGTGGAGCCAAAACATAAAAAAAAAACAATCTTTTATTAGGCCAAAAACCAAGATTTTCGGTAATATCTTTTTATTCTATTGATTTATTATATAAGTGGGTGGGATGGATCTTAGTAGGTACTTGGTATCAATTTAAGGATCCAAACAGAAAGAAGACGAAAACAAAGTTCCTATCCTATGAAGAATTACGTACTTTTTCCAGAACTTACATAAATTATTAAAAACATTATAATAAAACATATAACAGTTAAAAACGAAATCATTACTAATTTACATATGAACTCATTATAATTAAATGAAATAGGTTGTTAGTAATTAAATAATTTCAACATATTTGCGGGGGCCGCGTGCGTTTCTTTCATCCGACTCCGTTCACGCTGACCCCGTGGTTATGCGTGTTGCGACAGCAAAAGTAAAAGGCAGATTGGTGCATGGCCGTTCAGACTTGACTTCGGGCCTGGTGTTATTACTAGTCACTAAGGAAAAACAATATACATATTTATTTACTGTAATCAGACTAGTTTTTGGCCATTCACCACAACTATGCCAATAATGCTAGACGATGACGTGAATGGCCCACATTTTAAGTACCCAGGTCCTGGATTTCAATATATCTAAAAGATTGACGATTTATTGTGTTTGTAATGTTTCCAGTTAGGTAATAATGTGTACTGGTGACTGTCCTGATAGCTCAGTTGGTAGTAGCTCTGCCTTCTGAACTGTAGGATGTGGGTTCGATTCCCACCTAGAACAAACATTTGTGTGATGAACATCTGTAGTAGAAACTTTTATGTCATTACATATAAAGCTTCTTTTAACTAGATATGTAATCAAGATATTTAAAATTATTCTTTAAAAATTGTGTCAAACTTCAATAAGAATATTATTGCTTGAGAAAATACTTCAAAATATACATTGGTGAAAATTCCATTTAAATAATTTATTTATTTTTGTTCTCCTCGTCCCTACAAAAGTAAGTAATAATCCCTAAATCTTTGATAGAAAAACATTTTTCAAATTGGCATTTAAAGTCATCAAATGTCACGTCATTTTTATACAATATGACAAGGTCATCAACATAAACTGCCAGTATCAAAGAGTTATTATCTGAAAAGTTTTTGATATAAACACAAGATTCGGAAGGAGTTTGGACGAACTGCCCGGAATCACGTTGTTCGGTAACTGGTTTTTACTTTGAACTCGCAGGTGGGCCAATATCATGGGAATCACGGAAACAGCCTACCGTTGCGTTATCTTCGGCAGAAGCTGAATATATGGCTTTAAGTTCAGCTGCTAAAGAAGCATGTTTCCTGAAACGTTTTATATCTGAAATAACAGGTAAGTGTCCAAAAGTTGATATTTTCTCTGATAGCCAGAGTGCACAGAAACTTGCGCTGAACCCAGTTCACCACAATAGAACTAAGCATATAGACGTGAAGTTTCATTTTATTAGAGAAAAGGTTAACAATAAGGTAATACATTTAAATTATATGCCCACTGATAAATTACCAGCAGATGTTCTCACCAAACCTCTGGGTCCTATAAAACATCTCAGATGTTTGAATAGTATGGGTGTTACTTGATTTATAATTCATAATATGTATTTACTTTATTGATTTTGTTTTTGATACTACACTTGTTCTGATATTTTAAATTACCTTGATTAAGGGAGGATATGTAGTAGAAACTTTTATGTCATTACATATAAAGCTTCTTTTAACTAGATATGTAATCAAGATATTTAAAATTATTCTTTAAAATTGTGTCAAACTTCAATAAGAATATTATTGCTTGTAAAAATACTTCAAAATATACATTGGTGAAAATTCCATTTAAATAATTTATTTATTTTTGTTCTCCTCGTCCCTACATTATCGATGTTTGTTCTGTGTGATATGTATAATAATGTATAATAATGTTTGTGATCTTGGAATGTAAATGACGATTACTGAAGCTAATAGCCTCGTAAAAATCACGAGGAAAGCTTTATAATCATCAAAGCATGATTTACGTCAAACTGTGCGTCAGCTGAAGCTCTATTTTATAAAAAAAGAGCTCTGGTTGGTTATCACCACATCTATGACGAGACGAGCGCTACAGCCGCTAGCTACATATTGTGTGTCATCAAGTCATCAATTCTATAAGAAATTCAAGGCTAATACGCTAGCTACCTCACTATAACACTGGCAATGATGAATCACTTACTCACCAATAAAAAGATGCAATATTATTACATGTATGAAAAAATAACACCTACCTATTAAAAAAAATCGGTGATAGAACAGTAAAACGATCCATTTTTGGGAGTAACATTCTCTTGATAGTCGCTTCGGAAGGTTTTGTTGTGTCAACAAAAGATTGGCAAAACCGCAGAAACCACTTAATAACAAGCAAGCTACATCGGTCCAAGTTCCAATCGTTTTTGATTCGCAGAAAACACGGCTCAAATGCAGTCTTGAAACAAAGACGACCTTTTTCCGTAATCCGTTAGTGACTTTCTCCGACACCCCTCAGTTCTCACGAGGCCCCTCAGTGGTCCGAGGCGCTCAAAGGCTTGAAGTGCCGAAATCATCCTTGCCCGCAGGTTTCGAAACTAAATGATTCCGCGAAACGATTACCGTCTGACTCACGCAGGGTACGTCTGGAACAGGTCTTGGCTCCAGGAGCGTAGGCAGGGTGGGGCGTTTGCCCACTTCTTGAATCTGATAAATCAGGAGGAGTAAAATGTTATATCATGTATAACCATGGTCACATTTGTGCGGGTTACAATAATTCGAACTCTGGTGCGCAGGATTTAAAGGTGCACGAGTAGCTGCTGAGTCACATTAGCTCTTGAGCCACTTCGCCGTCTATGTTTTGCACTAATAGCATTCTTGACATGCTAGCTAAGAAACTGTTGTAACTTAAATGCAAAAACTGTAAAGTGGACTTGCCCCAATATCGTATCCTTGCTACGTCCAGTCTTGATCCATGCTTAGCTACCTACCTTGTTTTGACTCACCGTACGGTGTTTTTGTGGTGTCTCATGTCTGGCTAACTCTTGGGCTCGATTGAATCGTAAGATTGTTCGGGTCTTCAGTCAATCTTTATGCGGTCTTTGTGCTCTCATGTCAAACACTCAAAATGTCAATCATATTAAAAAATATATAGACGTGTTCGCCTCGAATTCTTATCACTAGCTTATTCGGTGGTGGCGTCTGATAAGGATAACAAATTATTATAAAATTTGATGATTTGCCAAAACTGAACACTTTATATGGAGAGACCTTGGGCGGGACTTGAACCAAGTGCAATAAAGTTTTATACCCAGAGTTTAAATTCAAGTAGAGGACACAAAAACTTCGCATTTTAATAAAACCTAAATAAAATCGTCTAAAACGGCCACAGACGTGACTGTGACTGCACGGCAACGCAATTTCCGGAGATTTTTTCTATCTGCGCAAGCGCTGGCCAATTAAGTCGTTTTTAATTTGGGTACCGGAAAACTCAGTCATAGTGACGGTTAGACCGGTTGGACTAGAGTATATTTGCTGCGAAGGATATTTTTTACGTTCACAAGCAACAATTTGGCCTTCTTCGGGCGATTGTCTGCGAGTATGAACATGTGAATTGAAAGTCACTGGTGTAGCAGGTGATATTTGCTAATCTTGCATTGGCATCGATTATTATCTGATATTGAACTTTACAATTGGTATGCGATATAACGTTCTTACATCGATAGGCATGACGTCGATATGCGAACAAAGCGCATCACTATTTATCAGCTAGTGCTTGCGCAAAAACCATCGTTTGACTGTAGAGTGCAAGGTGGAGTGTGAACTGTGTCAATGTCAAAGTTGTACTTTTTTATATCAAACAGTGAAGTGTTTGAACTTTGACAACAGGTGCATGCAAAATGCAGATACCTACCGCTGTCCTTTGATGCTGCACATGCACAAGCTGACTTATAAAACTTCTTCCTAAACAAACTTTTATACAATTACAATTATATTTTAAGTAGGTACCTACGTAAAACAATTACATTAAGTTACTCAGTACTTACGTGGCTAGCTTTAAGAAATCACATATTTGTGTGTTAATGTTTGAATTTTAATTTGAAAACTAACGTGAGTATGATACATTGTGTAAAATTAAAAACGGCTAAACTCATGTCTACTGAGCCGCAATTTGATGTGAGTTTAGCCGTTATTTATCACACTTCACACTAATATTATAAAGGCGTAAGTTTGTATGTGTGTACGTTTGTTACTTCATGCTCAAAGGGCTGAATAAATTTGGATGAAATTCGGTACTAAGACAGCTTTTACACTAGATTAATAATAATTAACATATAGGCTACATTTTATCCCGGAAAAGTGAAATAATTAAAATACTTTTTATCCGCGGGCGAAACCGCGGGGCGCAACTAGTTTTACATAATGTTTGAATTTTAGTCAATTTTCCATACCTATATAGGTAAGATCCGTTAAGCAGTCGTGGTTTTCCTGGGAACCGTCAAGCGGCGCGGAATGCGGTTCCAGCGACACATTTACCCCTCCCCCCTCCCTCCCCCTCAAGACACCAAGAGAGCCGAGAGCGCGGTGGTGGGTGGGTGGGTTATCGGTCTTTCGTGCCCTCGATGCGTTCGATTCCGCTTTGCGAAACTGCAAGCCCTCAATAAACCTAATGCGCCCGGAAGATTAAAGTGTCGAATGTTTTGCCGAGTGATTTCAAACCAAAGATTTGAGAGAGACTTTGTGCAGGTACAGATACAGCTTCCTTCCTACTTCGCTTCCTTAAAACAATACAATAACAAAATTATAAAATAACGGTTTCTTTATAATAATTTTGTTATTGTATTGTTGACAGCCTCTTTGGTGTGGTAATTGAGAAAGTGGGCTCATAACCCGGAGGCGGCCGGATCGATTCCCGCGGCAAGACAAGTATTTGTGCACAGAAAAAAAAAACGGTAAATACTTGTTCTGAGTCTGGGTGTTGTGGGACCATGGGTCTCGTAGTTCCTGTTAGGAATCCTTGTTAGGGTCCTGAATCTATGTATGTGATCGTTGGGCGTTTTATATATATATAAAATATATATATATATATATATATATATTTTTTTTTTTTATGTTAAGGAATGGTTCGCCTGATGTTAAACGACACCGCTGCCCATACCAGCTGCAGTGTCACTCGGAACTCTAAAGTATAGAGGTTCGCGTGACACTGCATTACGCACGTCATCCTGAGACATCAGCACAATCTAGTAATAACATTACTAAACTGTGAGATCAGATCATAAAGTCTCAAAATTATTATTATAATTTTGTTATTGTGAATATGAAGTAACTAAAACATTCACTGGTAAAAACCGAGGCATTTCAATTAAATACAAAGTTACTTAACAAAGAACTGTTTTATGCAGTACCGGAATCGAATAAGTTTGCGATATCTCCTGGTAGAAGAGATAAGTAGGTAATAGATCCATAACTCAACCCCTTCACTAGGTAGACGAACGACCTGGCAGAATCGCGGACAGCCGTTAATTGCAGGAGGCAAGCAGCCGCTCAGTGGCGCTCTACGAAGGAGGCCTATTTCCAGCAGTGAACGTCTTAAGGCTGATGATGAGTAACTCAATAAGCGGCGCTTGTTGCTTTTATCGTGACTGAGCCAATAAAATACCCATTACTTCTTGCATGAAAGTGGTAATGGGCACGCATAGTCAAACTAACTTCTGCTTAGAGTATTTTTTAGTGTTTTTTGGTCCGCACCTGCGGCTCTTTGGATGTGAAGCTGAAGATTTTTAGACCCATAAGCTTTTTATTTTTTTAAAATAAACACATTTATGCAAGTACTATATAATAATAATAATGCCCAACGATCACATACATAGATCCTGGACCCTAACTAGGATTCCCTGTGTCTAGGGACCCAGGAACTACGAGGACCATGGTCCCACAATACCCAGACACTTCTGTGTCTCTCACTCTGTGTCAAGTATTTGCGCTTTTTTTCTGTGCACAAATACTTGCCCTGCCGCGGGAATCGAACCTGCCGCCTCCGGGCTATGAGCCGACCTGCTCAACCACTACACCGCAGAGGCATTTATTGTTGGCAAGAAAAAAAATTGTGGCTTTTTAAAAACTTCGAAGTTTTGTAAATTGTAATTTTTGGCTCTTCCAAATCAAAAGGTTGCTTGCTATCTAGATAGTTGATCAGAGGTATGCTAGGTTTATTAGTAATAAAATCCTGGCTGCGCCCATTCTCTTAATTAATTCCATATGTTGACTCACTATTTCAGCATTGCAGCTAGTCACTGCTAGCATAGAACTCTTAACAGGTACAGTCGAAGACAACATTCCGCTGGCATTTAAATAGCGATCCAATCCTATGAGGTGTCTCCAGACCTTGGAGAATTTAGGATGTGTCAAGTTGCACCTGATTTATATCTAAACATTTGAACTAGTTAATTTCATTGGATTAGCTTTATACCTATTTCCTAGGCCCGATCGTTCAGACGTCGTTCGGTGCTAAAGTTGAGATTTCATGGGATGTGAATCACAAAATGATCAATTTGATTATGATGAATGAGTATTGTACTAGTACCGTAGTTGTAATACCGGGCATTTATGAAATATTCTTATTGCTCACAAATTGACTCATTGGCATTGACTAAAAACTCATTTTCGAAAGTCACACCGAAGCTAACTTCACGTTCAACGGATATTTAATCGATAATGTATTATCGAGTATTATTTTAAAAGCCTTTTAAATATTAATTGTGGATTCATTAAAAATAATCCGAAAATGGCGGTTGTGAATTTAGAATTTTTTTTCCATAACCCGAGTATTTTTGAATTTTAATGTGTAATAAGGGTGGATTATTATCCGTTAAGTGTTCGTGAACATGCACGAGTGTTGGCAAATGGTTCCAAGTTTTTAAGCCATGCCTTTTCTCTTTCTCTTCAAGGTTTCCTAGAGCCTTCAGTAAAATATCCACCATTTTACTGTGGCATTTTGACTGACAAAATAAGACTTTAACATGACATAACCGTACAAAATTCCTCACTTGACATTGGCAAAATTATCGCTAAAAAGCGATAGCAGGCCATTAAACGAAGAGAAGAAGAATATTTATTGTTATATCACTCTGATTATTGTCAGTGTCAGTTTGTGCAAACACGTGGTTCTTATTCACGACGACACTAGCATGAAACGGACATTGGCAGAATTGTGACAACAAGTCACAGAAGCCATAAACCAAGAAGTCAAGTCAAGTCTTATTCACGACATTGGCACGTAGCTTAAAATAGCAGAAAAAAACTCCATCGATTCAACAAAAATGTGAGGGTGAGTCATACCCATGGGTAAAGGCTTTAACTTGGCGCCTTTGAATTATTATTGCTGTGGTGTGACTTAATACGACTCAAGATTAATGCAATGGGCTTTGGGCATGTGAGAACTTTACGGTCGGTTAATAACTGGGACCAAAATGAAATAAAATGTGTTAAATTAAATTCGTTTTAAATATTAGCATTAAAATTAGTTTCAAACACCTGCTTAATCGTGCGTTGCCAATGTTTCCAATACACGTTCAAAAGTTAAATATGTGGTATGATATGGATTATCTGTGGACATTTCACACAGCGCCATCTAGCCCCAAACTAAGCAAAGCTTGTATTATGGAAACCAGATAACTGATACAATACTTAGATACTTTTTGTTTTGTAAATACATACATAGAATACAATATAACACCCAGACACAGAACAAACACCTATGTTCATCACACAAATGTTTGTTCTGGGTAGGAATCGAACCCACAACCCACAGTTCAGAAGGCAGGGCTACTACCAACTGAGCTATCGGGCCAGTCAAGTTATGCATTAAGTTTGCAATTTGGTCCTTTAATTCCTGCCCATCCTAAGGTAGCCTGGAAGAAATCGCTTAATGTGATAAGGCCGCGCTTTGTTCTACCATTTTTTGTAAGTTTTTTAAAGGTGCGTTGTTATGTATTAGTTGGTGTTCAATAAAGCACCTAAGTTACTTTTGGACACAAATTTTCAGTGATACGCACTTTCAAAAGCCTACGAGGTCACATAGATTTAATTATTTATGTACAAATGTGCAGGAAAGATGACAAACCAAAAATGTAACGTGTGACATTTCTTTGAGTCCAGAAACGGATCGAAATATTTAAAAGAGTTCGCCCTAATTGGTTACTTTCGCATATTATACCCTTTCTTGAATTGTGTACATTCCTTACTACTCCTCACTATAGTATAATTGAAACTTTTCATTTTTTATACTAAACATTTGACCACAAGTCATAATAATTGGAGGGGAGAACAAAAAGGGTTTATCTGATTTTTTTTCACAAAATGACTTATGAGTATCGTTGGATTTAGCGTGAAATTACCTTCAATAATACATTCTCAAAATACTGAAATGAAGCTTAAATCTCGAGATTTTGAGTCTAAAAACGGTTTATCTGTCACAAGAATACAGTTCGCTTAGCATAAAAATAATATTATATTTATTTTATCATATTATATTTTTACAGTAATTGTATAAATTAGTACTATATTTAGTATTTAAAAATAGAATTAAAACATTTTCAAGCAACTGAAACTTACATGAACTGTTTCTATTACCTTATAAGTACTCTACATCACAGACCAAGTAGAGGATACTATCTCTACATTAAAATGACGCCTTTGACGTTTAAAGTCAATTTTCTCGAAACTGTCAATTTGACAGTTAAACCCTTTTTATTCTCAACCCTTCAATTAATATTTCAGCGGTTTTACAACGGTAGCGGCTACCACTATCTTATATCCAATCTACACGACAAATGTCCACTTTATCATTCTAATCTGTCACTATACACATTAGAGTTGTGCTTATTCCGTAAAGATTAAATCTCAGTCAATATGCTATTGCAACAGTGATTTATGCGTTAACGAGTAACTGCATAACGGGTAAAATATGTGTTAACTATTTCACTGATTGAACAGGCTCTATAACGGTTAAAATAGAATGCCGAGGTCGCCCAGTGCATGCTGTGGAGACGGGGACGTAACTGTGTGACACGAAAGACGAACCTTGGCCTATTGGGTGACGGTGACGGAGACAACATTTTGTTATAAAATTTTAACGGGATTGCGTGAATTGCGTCTTTAATTCAATTAGACCGTAACAGCTTTAATGTTCTAGTTTAATTTCGTACTCGCTTTTGACGCAAAAGCTATAATAATTTAAAGGTCGAACCCGTTCACGTTTCGTCGACACACAATTTACCTTAATATGAAAAAATAAATATTCAGTTTTTTGTGAAAGTTAACTGAAGGACATGTGACAGTTAGCAAGTGATTTACGCTCGCGCTAAAACGCTTACTTTTAACGAATTAATTAATAAACAGTACAGAAATATTATTACGAAGTACAAATTATAATTTAATATGAATAGAATATAATATAATATAATAATGATAACGCCCAACGATCACATACATAGATCCTGGAACCTAACTAGGATTCTCCGTATATTGGGACCCAGGAACTATGAGTACCATGGTCCCACAACACCCAGACAAGTATTTGCGCTTCTTTTTTTTTCTTGTCCTGCCGCGGGAATCGAACCCGCCGCCCCCGCGTTATGAGCCGATCTGCTCAACCACCACACCACAGGGGTTGTCAATTTATTGTATGAAAAATGTGTACATGCAAAGCTATAAAAATGGTCACAAACAGTATTATCCTAAAAAATTAAAAGCGCAAATACTTGTTCTGAGTCTGGGTGTTTGTAGGACCATGGTCATCGTAGTTCCTGGATCCCTAGACACAGGGAATCCTAGTTAGGGTCCAGGATCTACGTATGTGATCGTTGGGCGTTATTATTATTATTATTCCGGACGTACAATATCAATGACTGAAACAGTTCTGTGTCGTTGTGTACTATTAAAGGTGTGCCCACAAGCCAGTCCTGATATCTTAAATAGAATTTATCGTCTAACAACAGTGTTAAAGATACTAAATTAAGTATTAACTAATGCTAACGCAATGTAGACACTGCAGTCAACGTTGAATACCTTGGGAGCTAAGCTTATGGCGCCGAGACGAGAAATAGGTTTATATTGCAATGCACTTATTTATGGGTACGATTTAATTATGAATAAATTTGATATTAATTTAATCGTAGCTATTGCGAAAGAAAAACAATACGAAATACAACATAATTCTAATAATATTTGATATTGCGTTTGTTACAGTTAGTAAGGTACTTAGTTTGAGTTACAGTGAATTGTATTTACACATTCACATCTGCTGCACACTAAATTAGGGATGTGCGACAGACGACAATTTGCGTATAATTTATATCGATAAAAACGATAATTTATATCGACTTTTAACTTTTAAGATTGTTTTTTTTTTAAGTTTAATATTATAAATTAGTTCTAATAAAAATATCAAAACAAAGGAGTTCTTTAGACAAAAATGTTGATAGAACGAAATATAGTTCTGAATTGACTTTTAACTTTTAAGATTGTTTTTTTTTTAAGTTTAATATTATAAATTAGTTCTAATAAAAATATCAAAACAAAGGAGTTCTTTAGACAAAAATGTTGATAGAACGAAATATAGTTCTGAATTGGATTTGTAGCAGGAAACTGGGATGTATTATTACATCAGACATCGAAAAACAAAAACTAATCTCATTTAAGTTTTAATTTTAATAACCATTCAATTTTGGAGCTAGACATGCCAACTGCTAATAATAAAATAATTACAGTAACTTTTGTAATAGTTCCCGTGAGTCTGAAGTAAAAGCAAAGAAAACCGGCAATACGGCATAAATTATTATTTATGGTAGTTGCTGTTGCGCTACATTGCCTTGTTAGCTACCTATAACAATGCATTTTATGTTTCCGTTGTTTATGGCATGACTATTACGCGGCAGACTTGTCTGTGGCGAAATTCACTATTACTAATTCCTATTTTGAAATGATATCATGTACTAATTGTCAGATGTCGATAAATTATCTACAACTTGTGGTAATTGCAATGCAATTTGCAGGCAGCATTGTTTGTTAAGAGCTTACGTGTCTATTTACTATCGTAGTATAAAATTATATTTATATGACCGTAGTGTGTTAATTCGTGTGCTACAAAGCAACTGCACAAATTTTCAATAGGTCAAATCCTCAACTATACTCAAGTTGCAGAATTTGTCGTCACACACACTACGGTTATTATTCAAAATGAACAAGCTAAAATTGATTATAAACACCTATAGAGCGGATAGAAATATAGTTGTTTATAACCTAATGTAATGTTTTTGTTACCATTATCATTATTACAAAAACTAACGACAGTTGTTATTAATGTTTTATTTACAAACATTAACCATATTTTTCGCAATATTGACCTTGGCAGGCAGCACGTAACGAAAGGCAATCAAATATAAGTTTATTACATTGATGCTATTGTAATATTTGCACTCTGGGTTTGAAAGTTTGTACAGCTGGTCGTCTGGAGCTGTAACTGTGCGACAAATAGACAAAATGTATTTTTTTTTGTAATTTTATTCTTAAAATAAGGCTATTTAACGTGAAATGATCTTGAAGTGAATAAATGGGCGTCGTTAAAGCTGTTAAAACTTGAGAAAAATTTAAAAATACTTATTAAAATTTCACTGTAGACGCTAAATAATTGATCTAAGATATTATCCTTTTTTCACTGGTGAATATGATAGTGTCGCTTTTTATAATAATTTTTTTCAATACATAACATACCTAAATGGGTATTTTCATTTCGACAACGGAAGCTTTTATAAAAGCAAGTATATCTCGTTTTATGCACGAAACAAGTTTGCTAAATATCCTGGGGACTTCTCAGGTCGAGTTTACGGATGAGTACAGACGCAGACTGCAAACTAGTCACACCTGTTGGCATGGTACCAGACTACCAGCGCTTGGGGTGTACGTACGATGGCCAGGCCGTAGATTAGTGCCATTCACCTCTGTTAGGTACTTTCTTCTATGACTAAGGCTTCCGCAGCAAGGCCATTGCGAAATGTAAACGGTCAGATATACAGCAGCATTGTTAATTTAGCTTAGTTTATTGGCCACAGCTCGTTGTGCTGGGCTGTTTGTCTTTTTACCTTTGAGAAGATCAAAGTATATATAACATTGGTATTGCATTGTACTTTTCGTCTTTATTATCGGCGAGATGATACTTACATAATGTAAGTTCGCAAATCGAATCCGTTCAAAAAGTATTACTATATTTATTAAACTGGTATTGTTACCTAATAGTATGAAAAATACACAGTTGCTTCGAATGCGGTGGTCTCTCGAAGTATCCACTAGTCTCGCTAGTTTTAAAACGTCAATTTCCTTATAACCTATGTCTTTCTGAGCAGCCAAGTGTTGAATGAATTGCAGAGTTCTTTGTTCGAGGCCCATAGGATCGAAGCTAAACAGCGAGTGTTCACCTCGTCTATTTTAGTTACGGCGTGGGTGACAGGGTGCGTCGTACTCTAGGGGCTACACGACCTCACGCATTTGCACCAGGGTCAAGGATATAGGAAGTTAGGAAGTAAATACTTCATTTTCCATCTCAAGGCGTTAGTTCACGCCACGAATTGAGTTCGTTCAATCACATTGCTTATATCGAAATCGAGTCTAATAACTTGTTTTATAAGATTTCGTTGAATGAAAAAATAAAGGGTGCTGAACATAGATTTCAAAGAAAATGTGTAATATAATGCTTTTGTTATTGAAACAACGTGCACCTGTATCCGAGTTACAGTATTATCAATTGTCAATGCATGACACTAACGCTTACGTCACGCTGATAGTGCTGTGACCTTAAGATAATTATCGGTCGACGCCTCGTCTCACGCAGTACCTTATCGATAACTTAGAATAGCAGCGCAAGGACAACATTGGTTATATTTTAACTGTAGGTTTTAGCTGTATAATGTACTGTGATACAATCAATATAATGTAGTTTACAATTATTGTTATTATGTGTTATTGTTAAGTCAAACTTAGATAAAAGTATTTACTAATAAAAGACAAAACTCAAATTGTTGGGCTGTGTGTGCGCAAGTTTGGCAACTTGTTTTGTTATGTTATCTTAGGGGCCAGCCATAAATTATGTTACATGATTTCATGTTTTTTTGATCCCTCCCCCGTCCTTGTCACAGCAGGTCATATTTGTGAGGCCCCCCTACCTAGTCCGATGTCACATGTTCTGCAATATTAAATTTAGAAATTTATGAAATTAAAATTTTTGTAATACTTAGAAATAAAATACATATTACATTTTGAGAAATGTGATGTCACAAAATTTGGGACCCCTCCCCGCCCCTCGTCATACAATGTTACACTTCGCCGGCCCCCTCCCTCCTTAATTCACGTGACCACACGTGACCTAATTTATGGATGGCCCCTACGAGATTCGAGAATTTTTAAATTGGGTAAGAATAGAGTTATTTCTTAATAGTAGTAATTTGTAAAGTCGTTAAATTCTTTATAATAATAATAAAAAGGTCTCGAGTCTTCAAATTCTAATTAGAAATAGGTATTTATCGATCCGCTATTTTATGACATTGTCAATATGACATTATAACACTCCCGGCTGTAAAAGCATTTATTGTAATGTGTAATAAAGCGTAAATATAAGACAAGTTCATGGTTAACGCCATTTCAAATTTCATTCAAACTTGTACATCTAATGCGGCGGACTTGAAGAGAACAAACACGAGCACAAAATATTCACATTCATAATATTAGTATGATTATGATAACAATAAAATATGTTGCATAGGACATGTGGAAAATCTCCACATTCCGTTCCATAAATAAAAAGTAGACAAAGCAACTAGCTCGTCTGGCGTATCGTACAAATGACCGCTCGGCCTTGTCTAGGCCGCGGTGACGCCATGCTGCGTGCGGATGAACTCCTTTTATTAGGACTCGAATTGTAAACCTGTCTTGCTTGCTCACTTTGTTTTGGGATGGTATAGAAAGAGATAAATTGAGTTTGATATGTTCGAATCAATTATAAATCTAGCACCGAGCGTCACTATCGTCATGGCTTACATTACATGTAAAGTTTTATTGAGCTTAGCCGTTTGTGTTCGTTCTTTGTCCTGATCATTATTAAACTTAATTTAAATCATGCACGCAATAGATTTTTTGAAAAAGGTATTTCATTATTGATAATCTAATACAGATCTAAAGTTAGTTCATTAAATAAATAAATAAACAAATATGTTTTGACATATCATACAATGCAATCTAGTCACAAATTAAACAAAGCTTGTACTATGGAAACCAGATTACTGATACAACTGATACTGATACTACTTATATACTTTTTGTTTGTCAATAAATACATAGAATACAATATAACACCCAGACCCAGAACAAACATCGGTATTCAACACACAAATGCTAGTTCTGGGTGGGAATCGAACCCACAACCTACAGTTCAGAAGGCAGAGCTACTTCAAACTGAGCTAGTAGGCCAGTCATTGATAATATTTAATCCTATGGGTTTGGTAGGAAGGCAGAAGGTGTAGTGTGTGAGGTGTGTGAAGTGTAGGGAATTTTAAACATAAGTAACTATATTGAAACCTCGTGTATGGATAACTTATTATAGCAAAGCAACAGCCTCAATCCTTCTAGTATGCTTTTCAATGACGCACGCATAAACTTCTTAAAATATTACCAACATTTTGCGTTGTGTAATTGGCCATTAATAATGTTGCCAAGGCGACTGCTTAGACGTCTGAGCTGTCCCACAGTCTGATAGCGTTCACTGACTTCTAGGGGTGAGGGGGGGGTTATTGGTCACTAATTGATCTGCCAGACAGTCGTCTGATCTTACCTTAATGGTTATGATGCTGTCAATAAGGATTCTTGATACTCGTGATTGATTCTTTGTTCCATAATGACGGCTTGTAAGCTTACAAATTTAAGTTACTAGTTAGACACAAGCTATAATCCCATCTCACACATTATTGAGTGTATCGCCTCGGCTTGGTCGTATTGGGAGCGGCGAACCAGTCCTGCGCGAAAGGCGAAATGCTCACGGCTACAACCGGCTCCGTGAAGGCCGATCGGAGGCCCCCTCCCCCCACTCCACTCCCGGTCGTGCTGGTGACTGTGCCTTATCGATACATGACTTTGAATAAACTCAATGCCGTCGTCATTCAGTTTAGTGTTCATTCTTTTTTCATAATGTTACAATGCAACCATAATAAACGAAAGTTCATTAATCAAAATATTTGTCTATTTGCATTGCGATTACTACTCAAACAAAAGATACACGGAAGTCTCAATAATATCTGAATAGGTAGGTATTTACTACATATTTATGAATATAGAAGGCATGAATAGTCTGACGCGGTATGTTATCGCGCGTGCGACCGAGCTTCGCCCTCGTACTCGATGCCAATGACACGAGGGTCGGAGTCGGAGTATCGATAAATAATATCGCGCGTATCGCAGCACTGGTCGTTCGGGACACGCAAGGCCGCGCGGCGCGACGCGACGTACAGTCCGCGTGTAGTCGTGTTGTACACAACACAAACACATGCGGATACAAAATATCACCCGTGCCGCTTTCAAACTTTTAAACTGGCTGGAAATAAAATTTTCACACGACCTCTTACACACATTGGTAGATTAATAGTACGTGGTACATTAATAGTATTTTTTTTGTTAAGTAGTTAATGTTTGTGTTTGTGTTGTAGTCCATTAATTATTTGATTCTGATTATAAGTACTAATATTTAAAAAATTACATTTAAAAGTAATAAATTATGTTTTTCTATTGTTACAGATAACCCAAAATGATGGTATTATCATTATGCCGTAACGTTCCATTGAGTTCGGGTTCAATGCTGATGACTACAAGAAATAATGCCCACGGCCTCTCTCAAAGGCTTCCCAGCACTACAGCAAGACTGAACACACAAGCCTTAGAAATGAGCAGCGACACAATAAAATAATTTTTATATTAACTTTACTTATAATTATATAAAAAATATGCGGAAAAGACTTTAAAATTTTTGGAACTATTTTTGAACATTTTAGTCGCGCGTGTTTTTGTGAATGAAATTTTGCGGTGCTATAGTGAGGTGACAAGAGTCGATAAAGGTGTTTCGATAATATCAATACACATATGTATGAATAAGCGGATTGGTGGATATTAGTGATGGTGTGATGTGGTGACGATGAATGCTGCTATGTCCAGCGAAGGAGATGCGGTGAAGGTGGAAGGCGGACATGTCTCGGTGACCACCATCAGCATGTCAGGGTGTCCGGAAACCAGTAACGGTGAGTACACTACATAAACCTAATCCATTCTATATACAAAATTTCATTTAAATCCGTCCAGCCGTTTGAGCGTGAAATAGTAACATCCATACACAAACTTTCGCGTTTATACTATTAGTAGGATAACTAAAGCGTTATTTCACTCATAATTTTCTCGATGTCCCGTAGAAATTCCCAACTTTTCAGGGATAAAAAGTAGTTATGATCTCGGTATCTACCTATGTGATGTGCAAAAATTAATCGATTGCGAAATGAAAGCCAAACAAACAAATGCGCTTTGCGAAATTTTTACTATGTATGTACCTAAGTAAGGAAGGGATTTATATATATAATCACTAAGTAAAGGTACTTTAGCTTACAAAAATCTTTTAAACCCTTCTGTAAGTTTCTAATCATAATCTTCTGAGTAAGATTCAACCCGTTCTCTGTTGGGGATTAGTATTTGAGCAATGCTGAAGCTGAAAACTGGAGGTACCTAATTAACTAAGTAACTAAGTATTGGCAGAAATACATTAAGCTAAGAAAACACAAACCTTGGGTAGGTATATCTTGTAAATAAAAATGTAATTATAGATCAATTTGTGTGGAAAAATTTTGAATCACGAACGCTAAAAATCGTAAATTATTAAAAAAATACAATGATTACGAAATTACGGTATTCTTAGGATTTTTCCGCTCATAAAATCTAGGTATAAAAGTATTTATAAATCAATCGATGTTTGATGTAAATTAAATGTAAATTAATATTAGCTATGAAATTAGCGTATTTGCGTATGAAAAGATGTTTCTAGTTTGTAACTTAGTTAGGTATGTAGGTCCTTACTAAAAATAAATTAAGTAGGTAAACGTAAATTGATTTAATTAAATAATAAAAACGGATTTAATGCATTATTTTTGGGTACACCATCAATTACTTTATTTTGTTTTTTAGGGTACACAAACGTATTATAAATTAGGTTTATCTTAAATAAAACTCAAATAAACGAAAACCACAGACTTGATAGGCGATAAAAAAAATAAAAACATCACTATCGCTTTCCGTTAGCAGTAAAATAATAATAAAGTACGTAATAATTGTTGATTTAAAAAAGAACGTAAACAACATCCCTCTGGCATTGAGATGCGGACGCAGACGTATCTAATAGAATCGTACCTAATAAAAGTTGCGATAATGAACAGGCTATTGAACTTTATGTGGTTGTTTAGAAGCGAGCGCTTCACAAAGGTCGACCTTGCGGGATAACAATTTGTATAAGTACACGCATTACCCGATAAGTTACACGCATTACCCGCAGTGTATTTTGTAACTGTAGAATTGTTTGTGAAATTGTGAACTTGTTGTTTCATTTGCATACTTCTTTTTTCCTCTTTTGGTTTAATTTTAATTCACTGAGAGATCCCGATGTGCTAAGTGTTGCTTAAGGATAGGCAATGCACCAGCAATGCCCGGCTGTTACAGATTAGCTAGACGGCGGTGACCGCTAATCACGAGGTGGGCTGCCCCCTAATTTCAAATTAAAATGGATCCCATTTCACTTCCTATAAACATGTGTGTCTAAACGAGAAGAATAATCAAAATTGACGGGTTTCTTAGAGTTCTGTATAAGTATATAAAATTCTTATCAGCATCACGATTCACAATCCATCAGAAAGAGAAAGAACTAATAGGTTCCAATTCGAAATCTACGCTGTGTCTCTTTCATTTCACCTGCTAGATTGTGAATAAGGCTGCAAAAAGCACGAAGCTTCTATCCATCTACAAAAGCCTTACCAATTTCTGTTCTATCAAAAACGACCTCCTCGAACAGGTACCAGCAAGAAATCAGAACCCGCTACGCAACACGCTACCTGTTTACCTACTTTTTTATGTTAAAGGGAGCAAACAAGCATACGGCCCACCTGATGGGAAGTGGTCACCGTAGCCTATGGACATCTGTAACGCCACCGCTGCAGCAATGCATTGCTTACCCTGTAGGACTCTTTTAACCCTCCTTTTAAAGTACTCCATGTTGTAACTACTTAGGTGTTTGTTTTTTCTTTTTGAGTTACGGCGGGAAAACGAAAAAGATCGCGTCGCCGCATTGTATTATTTTCCAAAACTTGTGTTATTTTCAGTGTTAGTGTATTTATATTGGTGGCATTTTATTCGTTAAGTGCTGGATTACAGGCATGAGTGTGGGAAAGTGGTATAATGATGGTGAAACGTTTCTTTTCGTGTTGTTTCCAAAACTCCATAGAAGCTTCTGGTAAAGTTGCCACTACTTTACTAGGAGTATGACTTGACTAGACTAGACTAGATTATGACTTGCCTTGATGATTTGGACTGTGACTTGACTTGACACATATATCTAATACCTTTTAACTTGAAAAATTATCAATTACTTGACACTGTCTAAATACACAAAAGTGTGGAGCCAAACCAAAAACAAAAAAAAACTATTTAGAGGTAGAAGTAGAAGGTACTCAACTTCATCGCATGCGAAGCCGCAGTCGATAGTACTTATACTATGACTTATTCTGTGACGATGGGTATAAGTATCAACACGTACTAGTTTCTAACAAAGCCGTGCGACCTTATCACGGTTAAGGACAGTCAACGCTCCCGGTAGTCGCGACGGGTCAGTCGTGTTCATTGCCTCTCTCAATTTATGATCTTACCCTTTTACAAGAGAGCAAGCGACACAATGGTGGCTTTTTTAGAGAATGGTCTTATTTTAACCAAAATCTTAACACGTATTGTGCATTCCATCCCGTTTTCTGATTTCGGAAGCTGGCCACGGTGTCTCTTTCGTGGTCATCAACTTCTTGTTCTCGTTGTCAAAAGAAACGAAGTTAAGAAAATCGAAATGTTATTCGAATACAAAAAAATGATATCGAGAATTATTTTTTGTATTTATTTTTTCTAATTAGTTTTATAAACCCACCATTTGAAGCACTATTTTCAAACATGAATATTTAGTACATTCATGTTTCAAAACAGGATTCTCATAATTTGATATTAGAAAAGTAAATATTGAAGAGGAATATTAAACCTACTTACATACTGTTTGTTGATATAGTCTATCTTTTTAAAACTTATGTAAATAGGTTAAATTCTGTACTTAATACAGGCTGACACATCAAACTACTCAACATTTATACAACTTTTTTTTATAACGTAGAATGCTGTTGTGTTTCTGAAAACTATTTCTGAATGCTGCTTTTTCTGAATTTCAGGGCAGTTCTCGTACAGCTCGAGCGGAGTCCGCATCAGCGTGTCTTCAGAGCCACATGATGAGGACTCGACTGATGCGGAGATTTCCAAAATCGACTTCACGCAGCATCAGTACGAGGTTAGTATCAGTTGGAGCTAAATGTATGTAGTAGAACAAAATAATAGTAGTGATGCAGACCACATCAGTGTAAGAATCAGTGATATCAACGAAACGTTCAATCTGTTAGGTCCTTTGACAAGTCGCGGGTGTATAGGTCATATGCATATTTACAGTTGTTTAAATAAACGTTACTACAGCCATTGTCACAAACTTCAGAGCATTAAACTTTCGTTGAAATCGCTGTTCAGTCGTATGAACTATTATTATACAGTAATTGTAAATTTCTATTGCGCATTTGTTGTTTAAACTAAATTTGGGCTCTTGGTGAACGAGACAAGGTCTACATAGTAAAAATACATACCGACGAATATAGTACCTCCTCTTTTATTCTTTTATTCTATTAGTATTATACTCTTCAGCGCCCTGCTATTATTACAGTATACATGCTAATTGGGAATGTTCCCTTATAAGAATTACACTGAATAGATCGCCACTACTCTTGTGTTTCACAGTTTCTCTCTAACCATTCTAGTAAACCGTTTTCCAGGTCAACATGCGGAATAATAAGAAACGCTCATACAGTGGTGCCCAGTACGAAACGCAGACGAACGACCGCGAGCGACCGATGTCGTGGGAAGGAGAGCTGTCCGACTCTGAAATGGTTATCGACACCAGCGTTAATAATGGTAAGTCATCTGTTGGTTTTATTGAACTAGTTCCCCGTATAGGTCTGTTTTTATTCTTTCTCGCGGCTTTACCCTATTTCATTCCTTAGATATATAGATAATACACCTGCCACCTTCCTGGATAATACACCTGCTTACTGAAATAAAGAAAAGCATTTTATTCAGTTCAACATTTATATAAAAAACTTCAATACAGATAATGTGAAGAAAATATGGATCTGGTCCTAAAGCAGAGCCTTGTAGAACCCCACTGAGTAATCCACCTTGGATCGTAGTCAAGATTTAGGTTAACGCTTTGATTGCTCATAGAAACCTCTTACGGATTCCGTTGTGACGTAATGTAGTAAGTAATGCAAGTAATGACGAGTTCTAAGCGCAATTACCCCTTCCAAAAGCAGGTCTCTATCAATCTCATATAAAAACTTTTTCAGATGAAAATAGCAACTCCCTAGACCTGCAATCGTCCCGAGACTCCATCGACACTCTTCGCAATGTGACCATAAAGACAGAGCCGCTAAAAAACGAAGTTTTCCAGAGCTTGGATGATCAGAGGGTACTGGATCTGAAGTATACGGCCCCTTTACAGTCGCATCAAAGAAGCCTTAGTATGAACAGGGTAATTGTCAAACAGATAATACAATTCAAGTAAGGTTACTGATTAAATAAATACCGTCATGTCGCTGGCATTGTTCGAGCAAGATACTCGAAATAATTAGGGTCGTGCTTACTAACGCGTCTAACTAGATGGCGAGATTGATAGTTGTGTTGAGACCACAGAATACTGGTTGAGAGTTGAGCTGAATAACCTAGAAAGTTGCTCTATCTACCATTGCCAAGTCAGGGCAAACTTTATGTCATAAACCGTCGGCTAATTGTTTATTTATTTGATTCCTTATTGCTAAAAGAGTACGAAAGAGGTTCTCACTATGTAAAAATCATCATCATCAACAGGAACATAGGAACTGAACTTAGGAAGTTCTTCAAGCTCGTGTCAAGATAGATAGATAAACTCTTTATTGAAATACCACATCTTAAATAATAAAAAAAGTTAACAAACTCAACCAAAGTGTAACAATGGGCGGTCTTATCGCTCAGAGCGATCTCTTCCAGACAACCTTGATGACAACCAAAATTGCAAATACTGTAAGCTCAATAGTTGAGACTGCCGATGATCAACAGGCAACCAATGAATGCTCAGTATTTGGTGTGCCAAGTTGACATGAATTTAACAAACCTATACTAGAACCCGGGAAAGCTTTGCGTAGCTAAGTTGTATTTTAATAAGCCTTACTACAGTCGAGCATCAGTTTTCTTTAGCTTTAGGCAGTACGCTTGTTAGGACCAAAATCTGATAACTGGTAACGTAGTATAATATCAACGTTCCGTTTCGTATTCCAGATACCAGTACTTACAGACAATGCATCTCTCTCTCTCCTCCGAAGACCATCATCACCGACAAGCAGTGCGAAATCCTTGGCTCTCTCCGACCAGGGATCAGCTCCTATCATGGCGCAGACATCCATCGGGGAGGTCCAGAACTTGACCATTAAGAAGGAGACTTTGTCAGGTAAGTCTTGTCTATTTTATTACTGGATCTTTACACTTTTGACTCAATTGTTTCCGTTGTCTTTTTGTGTTACTTTTTTAGTCCAATGATCAATATTTTTCATTGATATCAATCTATTTAGCAAAGCGCTTACATTATGAGAAGGCGGGAGCGCTAGTTCCGTTTCTCGTCATAATTTTGCTGATAATTAACTTTACTGATCGGTTAGATTTTTCTTGCTATGAGCACTACAGCTGTGGTTATACTTGCTACACACGTTTCGCTTATTTAGCTAGTGTCAAGTTTACATTATGCTCTAGAGTTAAATTCAGTCAAAATCACGCCCAACTCTACTCTAGTCACGGTCAAGTCAAAGTCAAGCTTTAGTAAAGCAGTGGATTGGTACTGATTTTGGAAAGAACACATAAGTCACGTTTTTCGTCTTTATTGTTGTTTTGCATTTTGCAATTTTACGAAAGTCTATAGGTATTTTTGTTTATATTTTTATTATTACACATTAACACTCGATATTACACATGTTTTGGCAATGAATACTGAGGAGACATTCGCACCAAAACTATTGTGATTGTTTATTTTAGAGTTGAAATGCGAGCCGTCAGTGGGCATGGAGAAGCTGCTGGGTGCACTCCACGGGTCGCCGTTACTCGGCCGACTGCCGCGCGTCCAATCCAGTGCCAGCACTGACTCGGCCGTGCATTCCATGTACACACACAGGTAATACATAGTTACACACACAAATAAACATAATAAAAGTAAAACCCTGTCCTGTCCACGGGAAGAGATCCACCACCCCATCAGAATCAAGGCTGACACTCGCCAAAGGTGCTAATAAACGATAACGCGTGGCGTTACACATTTTATTCGAACTGTGTTAAAGTACATATTTGCATATTAAAAGTCAGCTTTCCCCCTCTCTATATTTGTATCCTTTCATGCACACGGTGATTCACGCCTTGTTCTAAATGAGTTAATGTTCAAATTTTCAAAAAATCAGCGAGTTGATACTCTATTTGTCTTCCAGTGTATACAGCAGTCCTTCAGCCAGTCCGCGCGCCTCCCGCCACTTCACGCCGTCTCTCTCGCGCAACAATAGCGACGCTTCACACAGCTCGTGCTACTCTTACAGCTCGGAGTTCTCACCCACACATTCCCCAGTTCAGGTGAGATTAAGAACTTGAATGTAAGATTTCTAGGTTAATAAGGCTTTTGGACTACCTGGATGCCTGGGTAAAGGATTATTCAGGGAATAGGAATTCTCCTCGCTACTTTAAAAAAATCAACTATAAAAATCAAAATTCAAAAGATTTATTGCAAATAGGTTATTTTAAGCTGTTTTACAAGTTAAAATTGAATAAGATACTTAAAATTAAATTATTATACTAAGCATACAGAATTCAAAGTGCTTATTGTCAAATATTCAAAACTTTTTTTTTTCAAACTCATATTGTTATGGGAAGCCCATTAAAAAAAAAATAAGTTGTCTTTCTCACTACTTGTGCAAGCAACACGACTCAGTGGAGAACAGAAAACTCCGATCCGAAGTTACCAAGCCGCCTGCCAAGTATGCTCATTATGGCTAACTCCCCCTCCCCCTATGATAAGCGTCAAAGTGACGTTTTATGGGGGAGTTCCTATGTTTAGTTCAGCAGTGGACGTTTTCCGGTTGTTGATGGGATGATGTGTGTTATAACTCTAACATTGAGTTTTGGCGGGAAAACGAAAAAGATCGCGTCACCGCATTGTATTATTTTCCAAAACTTGGGTTACTTTCAGTGTTAGTGCATAAAATTGGTGGCATTTTATTCATTAAATGTTGGATTACAGGCATGAGCGTGGGAAAGTGGTATAATGATGGTCAAACGTTTCTTTTCGTGTTGTTTCCAAAACTACATTGAAGCTTCTGGTAAAGTTGCCACCACTTTACTAGGAGTATGACTTGACTAGACTAGACTATGACTGAACTTGATGACTTGGACTGTGAGTTGACCTGACACTATATAATATTGATTAACATGAGAAATTATCAATTACTTGACACTGGCTAAATACACAAAAGTGTGGAGCCGAAACAAAACAAAAAAAAACTAACATTAACTGGTTCTGTTATATCCCAACGTTGCAGTCACGTCATGGTCACGTGGTGTACCGCGAGGCGGCCAGCGTTCTCCCCGCGACATCACCAGCTCACGACGAGGACGCGGAAGACGACCGTCTGCATCATCACCAGGGGATCAGCAGACAGCAGCTTATTAACAGGTGACACAATTTAAACTTGTAGTTAGCCAATTAGCACTTTAGCTTGTCAAAGTCAAAGTTAAAACATTTACAGCCTTATTAATAAACGGGTATTGGTCTCGGATTAGTTACTTCAGCTTTTGTCCTTTTTTGCAACTGGAATATTTAGCTGAATCGATAGAGACAATAGATGGTGTAACTAGTCTAAAGCTAGTTCGTGTTTATTAATAAGGCTGTTATTGCGCAAATAATGCACTTTTACAAGTCAAAATTATATTAAGTACTTAAAATTAAGTTAGCTATTTAGCACTAGTTCACCATGTAGCTCTTTAGCTTCCCATATATAGGTCTTAAATTAGTCATATGTAGCTCTTTCATTAGCCATATGCAGCTCTTTAGTTAGCCATAATGTGTAGGCTCCTTAATTAGCTACTCTTTAGCTAACCAATTAGTTCTTTAGTTCGCCATGCAGCTCTTTAGTTAGCCATATTCAGCTCTTTATTTAGCTATACATAGGTCTTTAGTTAATCATAACGTATAGCTCGTTATTTAGCGATATGAAGCTCTTTAGATAGCTAATTAACTCTTTAGTTTGCCATGTAACTCTTTAGTTGCCCACCCGTATGAATCTATAAAAATCGGAGTTAGTTCTTTAGCTGTTAACCGTGTAGCTGTTTAGTTAGCGAAGTAGCTTTTTAGATAGCCATTTAGCTCTCCAGTAAGCCATCGTAGCTCTTTAGTTGTTCATTGTAGGTAGCGCTTTATTTAGCCGCATTCTTCAGACCTTCATTAAATCAGACGGAACAAACCGATCTCAAATCGCAAATTAAAATTTACACTTTCTCTAAACTGTAGGCCAGTAACAGCATTACTATGAGCATTACGTACATATGAGCAATACATTTTACTCGAAAGTTCCCATGTTCAAAACTTTTTTTTGTTGTTTTCGCAGTCCATGTCCGATATGCGGCGACAAAATCAGCGGGTTTCACTACGGTATATTCTCCTGCGAATCTTGCAAAGGTTTCTTCAAGCGGACTGTCCAAAACAGAAAGAATTACATGTGCTTGAGAGGTGGGAACTGTCCGGTTACTGTAGCGACGAGGAAAAAGTGTCCCGCTTGCCGGTTCGACAAGTGTCTCGGATGTGGGATGAAGTTAGAAGGTGAGTTGGTTTCTCGCCCTAATATCGGTTGCAAACTAGTACACACGCATATCAACACATGGAAGACATCCACTGCTGAATATAAAACTCCCCCATAAAACGCCACTTTAACGCTTATCCCTTTTACCACAAACACCACGCTTAACAGATAGCTTGGCGATCGCAGAAAATGTTAATGTACCGACCGAAAAAAAAAACACAAAAAGCTAGAAATCGAAATGGAACGCTACGATCCTCATATCATTTCTTCCCCATTTACAATGATCTCAGTGTTAACGCTACCTTGGGCTTGTGGTCACAGCGGTGTGAGTATCCCGTGGGCGCCGTAAGGCTACCCATTCCGTGGGTATTCCCTTAGCCGGCACCTTACGGGATCCACGGGATATTATCTCACCGCCGTGACAATAAATCCAAGCTAGCGTCAACATCTAGATAATTGTAAATAGGGAAGAGATAATATGAGGATCTTAGCGTTAAATCCCTAAATCGATTTCTCCTAAACCTCAATTCAACACCCGTCTGTACTATTTCGATAGCTCTTAAGTTCGCACTTATTCCTCTGTGACATACCCAAATGTATTGCATTAGGTATGTCATAAAGGAATAAGTACGAACTTAAGTGCTGTTAACATACAACATCTCTTTGTATCTACTATTCAGGCTGAAGGAGACTCTCATTCTTTGTTTCTGTATCCATCTCTATATTGGAATCAATATTAGTGTACAGCACACTTCAGTTAGTCCACCAAGACTATTACAACCTTATTAATAAACACGAACTAGCTTTAGTACTAGTTCACCATCTTTTGTCTCTTTCGATCCAGCTAAATATTCCAGTAGCAAAAAAAGGACAAAAGCTGAAGTAACTAATCCGAGACTAATACCCGTTTATTAATAAGGCTGTTATAGTTTTAAGTAAACATTTTGCAACCAAGACCCTTAAAGTTTTTTAGGAACCATAACACCTTTGTATCCATCTTTCTAATTATGCATTTCTAAAAGAACCACCTGTTGCAATATAAAAAGGTCCCTTTTTCTTTGTCTCAATAGCAATTCGAGAAGACAGGACAAGAGGTGGAAGATCAACATATCAATGTTCGTACCCACTATCTGGCGCATCATCGACGGGCTCGCTTCTATCTGCACACGTACCTGCCACGTTACGGCACGCCTCCAGTCTCACTTGTGTATGTAGTATCATTTGTGTATGTTTCATTTGTGTATGTAGTCTCATTTGTTTATGTCAACTAATTTAAGTCGTTTCATTAGTGTATGTAGTTTCACTAGTGTAAGTAGTTTCATTTGTGTATACAAAATGTCCTACGGCTATGCTACACGGAGGGATACTACTAAAATATTGTAGATAGGCAATTATACTGAAAGCCTTAATTTTGATTTAAAAAATAATTGGAACTGCGTTTAATTTTTTTTTATAAATCGCATCTCTTCTTGCTGTAAAAATAGCCTATCTACAGTATTTAAAGTGCTTTCGGTCCGTGTGGCATAGACGGCATGTGAGAAGGCCTGTATAATACAAATTGTCTAAATAGTCTTTTAATGTAGTTCAACTTGTGTAAGTAAGTTTCACATATACATGCTGTATCTATAGTATTTCTCACTTGCGCAATTAAGGTTTCTGGTGTAACTTGTAAGTACTTTTATTTCTGAGATTTATCTTGTGTCAGACACATTATATAACAGTGTTACTAAATCAAAGATTCACTTGTGTGTTTTGATTTGTGTAAGGTGGAGTAGTCTCTAGTTTAGTAGTTGTGTATGTTGATAGTTGATAACATAAGCTTAATAGACGTTTGGATTTATCTATCCAAATGTTCCAGGTAAACGGTCCAGGGTCATACAACAGCAGAGGGGAATCCAGTAATAGTCGACTCACGCCTGACATACCGCCGTTATTGCAAGTAAGTCATTTAATAAGAATTTAGAAATAATTCATTACAATTGATTTTCTTCTACCCTTTCTTCATTCTAACATCGAACTTAAGCTAATCTTCACGGCTAAGCGTCAATGATTCCACTTCAAAGCAGAGCAATCACTTTATTTAAAATTGCATGTAGGTGAACTTCTTATGAAGAAAAATTATATTATTATCAAAGGAAATGTTAATTTGTAAAAGTTTCTTGAGCAGTTCAGCTTAAAATTCGAAATGGAGCAATTCATGTCACTTTCTTTTAAAGTCTTTTCCAGTGTTTATCTATCACTATTTATCATTAGTATTATGAATTCTAGGAAATAATGGACGTGGAACACCTATGGCAATACAACGAGTCCGAATTAAACCGCATTGGCAAGTCAACTGGAGGAAGCCCCTCTGCCAACCCCCTTCTTGCCGCCAGTGGAATCACGGCGCAGAACTCCAGTCCAGACTTCTTAGCCGACCTTTGCAATATCGCCGACCATCGACTGTACAAAATCGTCAAATGGTGCAAAAGTCTGCCACTCTTTAAAAATATCTCTGTAAGTATTTGTGGTATTAGTACATTTTAGGAACCCCTGAAAGTTAAAGCTTTTCTACTTTTAAAAATTGTTTCACTATCAACTGTATCATATCATGCATTTCTTAGTATACATATACACCCTCATCACATTAGCCTCTTTGCGTCCACTGCTGAACGTGGGCCTCCTTCTTTAGTGGGGGTGCTTTGCCATAATCATCAGGGATGGCATACGTCTTAATGATCACAGTAAGTAGTTTGAAAAATTAGCGCCAATCATTTACAAGTGGTTAAAAAACAACTATCTAGTCCTAAGGATCATGGTAGAAATTTTAAAGTTACATTTTTAATAATAACCAAAGATATTTTATTTTCTTTCGTATACGTAATTTATTCGCTTTTTTATTTCCGTCATGATTTCACTGCTGTAATTTCAACGTTTGGACAAGGCATTATTTTTCCTTTTACTTTCTTTTTCTACTTTTTTAGGCCGCTCGTAATTACGTTTTCTAGACACAACTTAAGTCCCTTACGTTTTAATCTATTGACGTCTTCTACTCCTTTTTCCTTCTTTGTTTTATAATTACCCATTTTTCACATTACAGATAGATGACCAGATCTGCCTGCTGATTAACAGCTGGTGCGAGCTACTAGTGTTGTCTTGCTGCTACCGTGGCGTTAGTACTCCGGGAGAGGTGCGAGTGGGTGGTGGCAGAGGAATCACGTTGCAACAGAGTGCCAAGTAAGCTATTACGTGCACTATCAAAGTGCTTATAAAAGTAGTAGTAGTAAATACTGGGCTACATACATAATACATTTGTACCGTATTTTAGTGTATTTAGCTATATTCTCAGAGAGGTATCAGTTTATAATTACCTGTTTTAAGAACCAAATTCACACATCAATTATGTTCTACTCGTGAGTTCCGAAATAAGATGTGCAAAAGTTTCCATGATCTTACCGAAGCTATTGATACTATCAAAAGCAACTGATCGCAACTGAACTGTCTTTTTATGGCTTTAAATATTCAAACTATTTATCATTGTCACACAAACACAAAGCTCTAAGCATAAATCAACATTTCGACGGGTATATAAAAGAAATACTTTAAGTTATACTCAGGCGTTCCTCAAGGAAGTTGACTTGACCCTACTCTGTTCTGTCACCATTACTTATATAATGTTCTGTGTTCAGGTTAGGCTTGACGCCGTGTATAGAGCGAATGCTGAGTTTCACCGATCACTTGCGGCGGCTGCGAGTGGACCGATACGAGTACGTGGCGTTGAAGGTCATCGTACTACTCACGTCAGGTAATTGTCAGTCAGTTCAACATTTGTCATTATCTTTTGCAACTTTAACTTATCAATTGCTTTGCTTTGTTTGCATCTCTTTCTATTTAAGATTATGTCAATAAAATAATGTTTAAAAATGTTAATTGCAATTTTTGAAATCAGACAGGGCATCGCTTAACCACATTTTATGTAATGTTACTATAATAATAAAACAACAACCAATGACCACATTCATTGAACCTGGACCCTAACTAGTATTCCCTGTGTCTAGGGACCCGTGAACTACAAGGACAATGGTCCCACAACACCCAGACTCAGAACAAGTTCAGCAACAGCAAGTTCATAAGTGTTTCGTTAACCCAGTTTCTCGATTCTCGGCGTTTTTTAAACGTTCTTTTGGTTTATTTTCTTTTTGATTTTAGCCATAAAGACAATTAAGAAAGCGCTCAAAAGTAGAATAGGTAGATAACTATTATAAAGTGTGTTCATAAAATTATTTTACCAACAGATGCACCTGAGTTGCGTGAAGCTGAAAAAGTGAGAGCGTCTCAAGAGAAAGCATTGGCAGCACTTCAAGCTTACATTGCGACGCACTCACCGCAAACTCCTGCCAAATTCGGAGAACTATTGCTGCGTATACCCGAATTACAGCGGACTTGTCAGGTGAGAAAGCTATAGTATGGTCCGTTA
Source organism: Ennomos fuscantarius (assembly GCA_905220475.3). NCBI lineage: Eukaryota > Metazoa > Arthropoda > Insecta > Lepidoptera > Geometridae > Ennomos > Ennomos fuscantarius. Next base: position 3,608,756 of record HG992026.1, on the reverse strand, counting down.
ATCTTTTTGAGAGAGAAAAGGATAAGAATCTAAAACAGAGAATGATCAATTAGTGCACTTTTGTTAAAATAAACAGAAATATAGCTTGTTTTGTTAATCTTTACTAGAGAGAAAAGAATGGGGGTAGCGAAGACAGGATCAGTTGCTGCTCTTTTGTCTGGGGGAAAAGAGAGAGCTAATTCAGACTTAAGAGAAAGAAATCAATATATTGATACGGGTCGTAATTTTTAGTCTAGCTTTTCACAATAATCGCCATGAAATGATTCTGTCTGTTTAACCTAAGTTATATTGTTTCAGTTCTTTATGCAAGTCGGCAAAGAAATGCTAAATCCTGCAAACAAAAACAAAGATGGTGATGGACCCAGCTTCAACCTTTTGATGGAACTGCTAAGAGGAGACCATTGACCTCTGATGCCTTCTAAATGTAGCGGAAAATAATTCTTAGCATAAACCTATTAAAAACATTAAAGGTCATAGAATCACGAAGCAAGAAACCAATGGAGTACAAGTAAGCGTATTTCCTTTAGAGCAAGTAACCTAAGTGGAGGGCGAAAAAAATTGCGCGCCTGTGAGACGTCGACGCACTGCTGTAATTGGTCAATTAGAACCCAGCAAACGTCAAACTCAAATTACTGAGTTGTCATAGGCGATATAAGAAGCGTTTTCGGGCGATAGCTAAAGAGTTAGCAGTCAATCTAAAGTGGTGCTTACAAATCTAAAACTCAATAAAATTAATAATTTATGAAATGGTATCAAAATCTCAAAGGAATTCAATACCAACCCCCGATTTCTCGTACGTTTAACTCGTGTCCACTTAACAGACAAGATAATGAACGCTCATTGGTTGCCTGTTGATGTTCGGCTATCTTCAACCAATAAGCGTACAGTATTGTGTGCGTACGAGTAACTGGGAGTTACATTATGTAAAATGGTGCATAGTTATTCAGTTCAATATTGCGTAGCAGGGTTATTATGCTATCATCAATCAATACGACAAATGTATTATCCAAAATTTCTCAGGGATTCAGTATGCAATAGAATCCTCTTTACATTAACGCCATCTATTGACGGAAATAATTAAATATAAAAAAATAATTAAATAATAAAATATAAAGCTTTTAATGACAAAATTCATAAAAGAACTTTCAAAGTAATTTATCCTTTCTATAAGAACAAAATTTTCAAAGCTATTCCAATAACACAACATGGAAATATCTTTAAATCAACGCCATCTATTGACTCAAATGAAAAACTTAAAAATAGTTAAATTAATGTGCAGAAAACTTTTTATTAAATTGGCAGCCATTTAAATGATGGTAGATTCTAGAAACAGTAAAATTAGATGAACATGAATATTTTTGAAGAACTCTTGCAAAAGACATGACTGTTTGTTGACATAAATAACATTGCTCAATGTGTGTTTGTATAAATGTAACATTTGCCTGTATGATTTTTATACGTAATTCTAAGTTTTTGTATATTAATAAATGACGAAGAGCTAGTCGGACGCCTGATGTTAAGCGATACGACCGCCCATTACTGTTGCAGTACCTTTGTGGAATTGAAATTTACTCTTTACTGCACAGGCAAAGCTAAAACCAGATGCCTTCGTTGTCAGTTCATGTAGTCAAATGATAAATAGATAGCTGATTTCATAAGAGTTTGAAGTGGACGTAGCTAGCGGCGGTTTATTACTTTACGGGATAAATGAGCAGCATAGTTCACTATTCAAATTATGGAAATTTTCTGTTGATGCATTCTTTGTCTAAGCGGGTCTTAGCCATTAATAAATAGGCATAAGTATATTAAATCTAAATCATTATTTGTTTTGGCCTTAGAAACTATAAGACTGCTTAAAATAATAATAAACGCGCGTAAATGAATTTCCGTTTATCTGTGCCCATTTACAGATATATGCATTTATTTTATACTTTATTTTTTGTTATGTGGGGTGTAAATGCGAAAATCCTATAAAGGTTACAAGGTTACAATGCGGCTTGATCGACGCGTCAGTGCGTTGTATCCTTTCCGAGCAGCCTTTTAATGCAAATTCTGTAAATTTTCAATAATCAAACTGTGTTAAAAGTATACCTACACTGAACCAAAAACATATTCCTGTACTCTTTTGTGATAAAGGATAAGGATAAAAAAGATGAAGATAAGATCGGCTTTATCGCATCCTGTACTGAATACACACCAGTATTAGAGCGATTTTCCATTAACTACTTTTTTTGATCATATTTTTGGTCTTACATACGTTTCTAATGATACCTGATTTACACTCCAATTATTATTGTTGTACCTACTCAATTCAGTATCTCTATTATTCAGTATTTTATGTTCGATAAAATTATGTAGTGATTTTTGCTAATGCCGATATTAAGCCTTAATATTATCGCTAAAATGAAGCTGAGATGTAATTCAATAACAAATATTTTGTCCTTATAATAAGCGTTTTTGACATTTCACATTTACAACGTTTTAATTAAATTATAATAGGTTTCTTTATCTACACCAAACTGAAACTTACTAGTAAAGCTATAAGGATGTATTTTGAAGGATGTGTGCGTGTGATTTAAACTTGATCCACAAAATAAGACGAATTCTTTTTGTAGCTATTTTTTATGGTAATTGTAAATATCAACTCCTTAATATATTACTACATATACACTGCCACACATGCTTTGCTATTTATTAAACTTTGGCCTAGGGAACAACTAATGATTAGATATCTTGCTTTAAATCTAAATGAAATTTAGATTGTGTATGTATCGTAATTTCTTATGTAAACAGTTTTGATAACGACTTTTGAATGCTTTGTGGATATAAGTAATGATTTAAAAATCTAAATATTATGGTTTAGGTATTTTTACGACTGAGTCGTACATTGAGAATTTAGGCTTTATATCTATGAAAAGGTCTAAGCTACAATACATAATAACTTTTTCGAGCCTTTACCTATATGTAAATAATACTTTCAATAAAATGTACTTATGAATCATAAAAACAAAATAATCTTTACAAGTCCAGAATATAAAATGATAAACATGTATAAAGGAAAGTAGATTTTAAATATACATTTTAGTGCCGTTTTTGGAATCGTCATTTATAAAATGCGATTTGACAACGAAACTTAGTTATGGTAAAAATCTACCACCCATCAGTCTGATAAAGGCTAATGATACCTAATACCCCCCAACACACACACACACACACACACACACACACACACACACACACACACACACACACACACACACACACACACACACACACACACACACACACACACACACACACACACACACACACACACACACACACACACACACACACTAATATCGTCAAATCTATGTACGAGAATGAGCCCCAGTCTAGTAGCCCCCCAGTTTGCTTGCTTATGAAATGATTGTTCTGAATTCTGTGAGGACCACTCACCTCACGCATATAAAAACATTAAGACATTTTTATTGGTAACTAGTGTTTTAGCTTTCTTAATGTGTGTGGAGGGCGCGTATATTTGATAAATGTTTATAAACTTTATATTAGCGCTACCGTTGTATGGACACTGTAATCATTGCCATTTTGATTAAGTTACTTAAATTATGTATTAAATCTTAAATTGTGCAGCTTAATCTAAGTTAGGATATTTCTGGAGGTGAAACCTTTCATTATATAATATACGTTATTAAATATTATATAATATACATATATTTTTTAAGACGGACCTGGTTTTTTCCGGCCAAAGTGCCTATTTGTATAACTGGTTACATCATGCCGATAAGTGTTATGTTGGAGTTTTGGCGGGAAAGCGAAAGAGATTGCGTCACCGCATTGTATTATTTTCCAAAACTTGTGTTATTTTCAGTGTTAGTGCATAAAATTGGTGGCATTCTATTCGTTAAGTGCTGGATTACAGGCGTGAGTGCGGGAAAATGGTATAATGATGGTGAAACGTTTCTTTTCGTGTTGTTTCCAAAACTCCATAGAAGCTTCAAGTAAAGTTGCCACCACTTTACTAGGAATATGACTTCGACTATGACTTGACACATATTTGCGTGAAATATCATTAACTTGATAAATTATCATTTACTTGACACTGGCTAAATACACAAAAGTGTGGAGCCAAAACATAAAAAAGCGTTATGTTGGATTTTTTTACATTGTTCACGTAACATCAACGTCGTTGTAATAGTAAAGAAAATGTTGAAGTTAGAAACGGTGAAAAGCTGTCTATGTCGACTACAAGTTACAATAGTACCGACAAAATGGACATTTCAGATAATTGACCCCCCAGTTTGATTGCTTTTATAATAAGAAAGTTGAAAAATAACAAACACTTTTTATGTTTTTAATGTAATTTATAATTAAAATTAAGATTTTCGGGCCAGAAAGAGAAAAACATATTTGTGTCCTCCAAATGTCAATATTTTTTTGGTAGCCATTGTACAAATTTGACTTCCCACGTCGATATCGTAACTCCTCATAATATTAATTTGTAAATAATAAATACATAAGAAATACTTAATATAAAACACTGATATTTTTATATGAGCTCTTTAGAGAATGAAATCGAAATATTTATCGATTAATAATTTACTGCCGGGACTTGTATAATATAATTATGTAGTTTCACTCGAGAATGGTCTAAATATTATTTCCCCAACTGTAATTTTTATATTGGCATATTAGATTCCTCCATATTTTTTACGAAGCATTCACAACAAGCAATATTAGTGTACATTGTTTCTTATTTTTGATTTCCTTGAAAATTTATAACAAAATATTTTTTAGGGTTATTTTTTGTTTATTTTTTGTTACTTATTCTTATTATCTTGGTTTTAACCAGTATTTCTGTAATTAATCATCGTTAACTATTCATTACTAGATTTAAATCTTAAGATTATCAAATGATGGATAGGGAATTTAAAACAGGTCTTACTCATTAAAAGGTAGATAAAACCTGTTTAATCTTTAATTTCAGAAATTTTGGTTGAAATTCGTTTTATTTGTGCAATACCTAGCATACACTTGAATGGCTGCAATGATTAATATTGCAAATGATTAATATTTAGAAATGAATGCGGATCTTTATTTTTTTATATCCTAGTATTAGCTTTTTTTCTGTGCTGATCTTTTTGACAGCCCGTAGAGAACCAGTCAGTCACTGCCCATAACTTTATACTATAACCAGAAAGCAAGACATTGCTATAAGCAAGTAACGTTGCAATATTTATTGATATATTCTCATAATTAAGTTATTTTAAAGACATTATTAATTCGTAGGTGGAATATTTAAAACAATTTAGATACTACATGTAGAGTCTACTGTGCCTAAGTTATTGTAACTGTAATTAAATTCATTAACATTAAAAGGTGTTTTACAGACGGTGCTCGGGGTCTTTTTAAAATAAATTTATCGGTGATTATGTTTTTTAGAATGGAGTGAGTTTCTGTAATCAAATCATTTAATAAAATTATATGCTCATCAGATAACCTACATATAGTTATTTTGATAACTATTTTGCCAATAACACAATCATATATATTATATGGTGCATGACGCCCATTAGTTATCATCTTTACAATTCAGCGTTACTTAAAATGTCCTGTCAGCCGAGTGAAAACGAGAGACGGCATTTTAAGTCATTGATATTTAATTCTCATGAGCGCTTTTTTAATTTGATGAATATCCATGTAGTCTGTAAAACACTAAGATTTATTAAGTACTTCCTAAATATCTTGGTAACATTAGAGGGCACAAGTACTTCAGAATCGTAGTTGTAAGTTTTCAGAGCTCATAATAAACGATATGTTAGTCTTAAAACATAATATAGTAAAATAAATGTTTTAAAAACAATGTGCCACATTCTAATTTAAAATTGAGATTATGTGATGATTTATATATATGTATGCATTTTGGAAACTTATTGCCAATATATTATTTTGTATAATTAGATATAAGTACTTAAGTAAGTAGTTATTTTTATAATAGAATCATAAAATATTTTTTGTACTGTGGCATCTGTAGTGTAAATTCTTTATGGAACTGATAAATATAAGATAATTAATCTGTAAGTTTCTATTTTTACATTCAGTATAGTTATGCGTATGTCTGAGCGAGAGGTAGCGAGTGGAGTCCAGGCTAATTTTTATATTAAAAATTACAAGGAACAGGAATGGTGTGATGTCCATGTATTCTTACGTTTTGTTATTATTTTATTACTTTAAGTATTATAGTGATATTGTATTCTTTTTATTTTGTAGATGTATCAAAAGATTTTTTATATATAGAGCAAAAAATAAATACAATTTTGATTTATGTCGTTGTTTTTTTATATATAACTCGTAGAATTATATTCTTGAACGCTGTAAAAGCAAGTGCAAATTTGCACATAACTTGAAGTCACTAAGCTAAGTGAGATTCGAACCAGGTGCGTCGGTTTCAAAGTCGCATGGGCCACTGCTGAGTAACGCTCCCTCTCATGTATCATGGATAAAATTCGGTGCCAAGATAGCTTATACACTGGATTAACATATAGGCTGTTATATATCATGTAGAATAGCACAGATGTCGCGACGGGCGCGAGAAGGCATCCAAGTTTTGGGTCAAGATGGTGGCGGTATAGAAAGAACAATAAAGTAGTAGTTTACCTAATAACAGTTTTTATTTTATAAAACATAGACTACATTTTGTCCCGGAAAAAAGAAATTTTGCCGTGGGATGTGCAAATAATCAAAATACTTTTTTATCTGCGGGTGAAACCGCGGGGGCAACTCATAGTTTGGAATAAAAGTAAAAACGGACATGAAATTCTGGAGAATTTATGTACTAACATTAGGTAGTGCATTTTAATAAAATCTGATTTAAATTCTACTGAACAGCTAAAAAGGCGAAAATATAGTAATATTGATAGCGGTTTTAAACTTGCGCCTTTTGCAGTTGAAACACTGGGGTCTTGCGGACCGAGTACTCAGTCAATTTTAAAGATATTTCTAAACGTCTGGTCGAACTAACACGTGACCTAAATGCCTCTACCTCGGCCTAAGATTTCATTCAATGTGGTAATGCTTTCCAGTATATATTGGTTTGTTAGATTAAGTTTTATTTTTATTGTATTCAGTTTTATTTATTAATTACTTAAAATGAATTTATCGTGTTATTCTGTTATCATTTACAGGATTGAAAAAAAAAAAAAAACATAACTAATTAGTCATAAAATATCATCTTTCCAATAACGAAAATCAAAATATGTTTGGTACTGACATAAATATCGTTTTCTCGTTTTACCACCCTTAATACAGTAATTTGTATTGAAACGAGGCAATGCAGCAGCGTATTGGGTGCGCTACCTACTGGTGGTGGAGTGGAGACTGGAGCATCTGGACTGCCTATAGGCCAGTATAAGTCCGTCCCTATGGTCGAAATGCTTTTGTTTATTGTAGCTAGTACCATTTAGTAATAATGTCATAAATACGAGTATTAAGTAAGTATCTATGTATATAATATTTGCAACACGGTGGTTAGTTAATTTTATTCTTGTGGTGACACAGAAAGGCTTACATTATTTGCGTTTTTTATTGTTGTATAATGAAAAAAAAGTTATAGCTTGCAAGTCTATTCTTCCGCTTCAGCAACTTCTTCTTTAGCAACGTCTTCCTCTTGAGCAACTTCTTCTTCTTTAGCAACGTCTTCCTCCTTAGCAGCTACTTCCTCAGCACCTTCGTAGTCTTCTGGCTTGCGCCAAGGTTCGCACCCATAGTGGCGCCCGACGCGCCATAAGTCCAATCCGCTAACATAGCTCGTCTGACCCATTACACCGGTGCGGGGCTGAAAATAATAAAGCCCTATAATTTAACAATTTCCTTCAACGACGACGCCTACATTTCGAATCGCAGGGCTATAATACAATTTTGACTAGTTCACATCAGGGTGGGCCTTCTACGCTTGTCTTAGGATACGTCACTAAGCAATCTGCGCAAATTTTCCATTTATATTTTTATTTATTGATTCTTCTATATTGTTCATATCTTTTTTTGTTCCTTTAAATCGTTTTGAATCTGTTTTAAAATCTCCATCATAGCGTCCATTGTTGTATTTTATACAACCGCCCTCTAGCGTCAAGCAGCAGTACTACGTGAAAAGTATATAATATTTTATATACTTTTCACGATAATTTGCTACTCAACGATAGATGTCAAAACTTTTTAATTAAACTTTGTATGACTGGTTGTTAGAACACGCAATTTATAGTGTTAAATAATTCCAAATGTACTCGTAATGTAACAAAAATAACTTTGAACACAAAATATCTAATTATTTTAAGTAAGTTATGTTAACATCTCTCGAAAATTGTGTTCTAGCAAATAAATATTTGATTTAATTTGTATACACTTCACTGTTAATTTCAGTTTTTATATATCAACACTGAGAGAAAAGTGATTTTTTATGTGATATAGTGCACTTTTTGTACATTTTTCACCGAGTCTTAACACTTTTTGAATGCTTCTTGCCTTAATGTGTGTTTAATTAAAAACTGTGACGCTTGATATACCATAAATTGTTTATTCAGCAAATTCATACGCAGCTACACGATGTTAACCATGGCACAGCGGCGCCGCCACTAGAAGGATCCAGTTAACATAATGAGTTTCATGAAAATCGGTCCCTTACTTTTTGCGTAGCCTATATGTTAGCCGGGATAATAAACATTTACCATAATAAATTTTATCAAAATCGGTACGGTAGTTTTTGCGTGATGGAGTTTCAAAGGTACACAGAAGTGAAGTACGTACGTAGTTAGTACAAAGAAAAATTTCTAGATGGCGCTGTTTGATTTTGTCAACGATAATGCTTCTTCTATGGAAGGACAACCGATAGCTATCCGAGAACTCGGAGTCCCATCTGACGCTGTTGGTCTGGTTGCCGTGCCAGTATGCAAGAAGACCAACAACCTCAGGTGAGACACCAGAGCCGTGCATTTTCTCCCACAGTAGATCATGGTTGAGCGTATCGAATGAACGACTCAGGTCCAGGAAACATGCTTTAACTGTGTATCAGTTGTTTTATGTTGTTTTTTTTTTAATCTGCATTTCCACAGACACCTGGGTCCGTGCTTTGTGTTATATTATTTTTATATTTATGAATTAAGCCTATTATTAACAGGTTTCATGTTTTATGTTGTTTATAATACTTAACAATTTCCTTCAAAGAGAATATAGCCATGTCGGTGGAGAGCTGAGGGCGAAAACCAAACTGTCCATCGTCGACATCCACTGACGTAATATGGGAATACACTACTCGATCAAGCACCTTGGCCACGAGCGTAGCAAGATAAATAGGACGGTAATTTGTTCCCGTTCTATTCTTTATGATAGGTACGACCACGGTACGGATAAGTAACAATGCCTCACGCACAGGTTAAATAGCCGCGCTAAAACGTCACAGATATACTGGCCGGCAAACAATAAATGTTTTTTCTAACAAAAAATTCTATACTGAGGCCCGGAGACTTACCACGCTTCATGTTTTTCAAAATTACCTCGACATCCTTTGGCATTATTGTTACGTGGAGAGGCTCCGGGCCTTAACAAGCCCTGGGCCCACATTTACTGTTCTCATTATTATTTATATTAAAATGATTTTTAAATAAATTAGCTATATTTTTCTTGTTTCTTTCTACTTCTACACTTATAGGTAAACTATTTCGATTATCTAGTTTTTTTTTGTTTCTTTCCAAATTCCACAAAGTTATTGTTGGCACGATGTCGGGCCAGCATATCCATTTTTAATCTTTTCTTTATTTTTCAATACATACTTCAGCGCAGCTTTATACTCTCTCCGTGAAGCAGTCATGTTCTCGTAGTGATAGCCCGAACGTGGCCTACCGTACAGTACCCACAAAGAAAACATTTATCTAGCCTTGATATGAGAGCGACAAGAAAATTCCAACCTATTATTTTTTTAACGCTTCCTTTCACAATTTAACTCAGATGTACACTCTGCTGCTGACTGCAACGCTTTCACAATATCATTGTAAAATTCGTCAATACATTTATAATGATGTTCATTTTCACATACAAAATCGATACTCATACACACCATACTATTGCCGCCGTCATACATATTGCTGTATGCATGTTGCTACGTGCAAAGTTAATACCCTACCATCATAGTATGAACGCTTATTAGAGCTATGTACTATACAAGAAACTATGTACTAGGCATCTTTAGTGGAGGCCTTTACCCAACCTGGGGACCTAGATGAATGCATATTAAAACTTAAAAACTAGAAATAAGCGTATTTTTCAGTCCGACTTCATTGTTGACTGACTGAGTTGACACGTGCGTTGATTTATCAAAATTTGTGTAGACATATTGAAGCTTTGGCGCAAGAAAGTCGTGTTAGTTACACTATTTATAATTCAAGAAAGGCTGAACCGATTTGGCTGAAAATTGGTTAGGTAGCTTAAAACCAGGAGACGGACATAGGATGCTTTTTATCCCGTTCGACCGCGTTTTACTAATTCACCCGTGCGAAGCCGGGGCGGGTCAGCTAGTATTCATCTAAAAATGTAAAATTATGATAGCAAAAGATATCAATCAATCATAAGTAATCGATCCACCGCAGTTGATCGTAAGCACTTTTGATCTGTCTAGATAAACTGCAGTGTTATTAAAGATCAATTTGGACTCAGTTAGCATGTCTGTGTAGGACGTGTGATGCCCCCTGGTTTTACCTAAGCCTCCCGCTCCGCTTTCTAAAGCCCTTAACTTTGACATTCTAGCATAATAAATGTTATTATTTTGAAAAGTATCATGAGTTTCATGCATTACAGAAAATGAATAACGGCTATACTCACTTCAATTAAAAGTCGAAATTACTCCGACGGTTCCGGACATACTCGATGTCTTTCTTTTTTTTTTGTGTTTTGTCTCCACACTTTTGTGTATTTAGCCAGTGTCAAGTACTTGATAATTTGCAAGTTAATGATATTTCACGTCAATAATGTGTCAGGTCACAGTCGAAGTCATCAAGTCAAGTCAGAGTCAAGTCAAAGTCTAGTCCAGTGAAGTCATACTCCAAGTAAAGTGGTGGCAACTTTACCAGAAGCTTCGATGTAGTTTTGGAAACAACACGAAAAAAAACGTTTCACCATCATTATACCACTTTCCCACACTCATGTTTGTAATCCAGCACATAACGAATAAAATGCCACCAGTTTTATGCACTAACACTGAAAATAACACAAGTTTTGGAAAATAATATAATGCGGTAACGTGATCTTTTTCGTTTTCCCGCCAAAACTCTCGATGTCTTTCTTATGTTATGCCAGTTACTGACGCAAGCCGTGGTGGTCTGCGCGAGCGTCACCACGTAAGGTCCGTTAATTGCTGAGGCTGGTCGGAGCCTAACCCCAATTTTAATTGACGCGAGCTTAGCTTTATTTAGTTTTATTAAAAAAAACATGTAAGTACACTTATTTTATCTACTCTGAGAAAAACTAATCAAAACCTCACTATTATTGTTAGTTATTCCGTGATAAAACTTGGTGTATTACCTTCGGAGTTCCTGTCTTCATAATTACATTATTCCACTAATCACAAAATCACAGCCCACACCCTCCCGAACAGACAAACATTCCAGCGCACAAATTCATCATAAATCAAAACTAAAGCATAAATGTCATCAATCAGTATTTAAACTGACATATCTTAATTACTATTATCTATTGTCACTTCTTCAATTAGTTGCTTATAAAAAGAGAGGTGTTGTCTATTCGGTAGCAAGTTCTCTTAAAATGTTGAGGGTTCTAGTCGCTCTTTGCCTGGTCGGAGCCGCGCTCGCTGGACCTCCCGTGTCCAGGACCAGAAGCGAAATCGAGAAGTTCCGGGACTTCCTGGAGAGCACCAGAACCGGTAAACCTTACAAAATTAGTGTTATTTTTGCTTAGCAATCTTTTAATTTGATTAATACGTCGTCACCGCATAGTTTTTTATTGTTGATTAGCTGACCTGCCCTGGGCCAAGGTACGGGTTCGAACTGATTAATTTTATGTCTTACTGCTCACCCGCTGTTCGGAATCCACCGTCCCGCTCTATTTGTCCTTTCTCTATGAACGGAAGGAGGCCCTTGCCCTTTTCGGGTAAGGGTCTCCCTCCTCCAGGCTATTCCATATTCCTCTAGGCTGAGCGGTTTTTGACCTCCTACCACCTGCGATAGACTCTAGCTCGCCCTCCCACCTCGTCTTCGGTTTGCCTCTGCGTCTGTAGCCGTGAGCACCCTTCCACAGCGTCACAGTCTTTGTTCACCTATTTGTTGTATCACACACGTCAAAGAATACATTACAGCAAATATCACCTATATTTGTCAAATAGTTTATCTTTGAGGGAGTCTCAAAAAGACACGAGAATATTAAATACTAGCGGCCCGTCCCGGCTTCGCTTGGGTGGACGTTTATTTATGAAACATTTTATAATATACGAAAATCAATGTATCACGCACCGGCGCCATCTACTTAAAATGTTGGTTTGTCCTGAATTTTTCCTGAATTTTCTTTGCTATAAACCTCACGGAGCCCGAGACCTTTCCAACGAATGCAAAACCGTGGAAATCGGTTCGTGCGTTCTGGAGTTATAGCGTCAGGAAGGAAAACCCGACTTATTTTTATGTAGTAGATTATAGTTTTAAATTATTTTATTACTCTAAAAAAAATCCTTTCTAAATTCTATTTTATCTACAGTTCCTTGGTTACAGCTTTATCATAGGTAAGTATAGAATAGATGATACAGACATATTTTTTTCTTAGATACGTACCTAGTACGTGTTTCCATTTATTAACGATGAGTGCTCCATAATGATGATAAAATAAAAGAGCGCGTATAACTAGCAAAATAAAGTGAAATTCTCGTCTCATCTGGAACATGCTTGTCCTGATTTATGAAATCCTGACACTCCCTGGGGAGGGGGTTTAAACCCGACCAATATAGTGCGACAAAGGTCTATAACTAGTAAAGAAGCAAATTTTAATGTAATAGATATTGACTATCACCAAATGCTCTCCATAAACGGTGGAATTTAATTCATTCGCATTGAACCATCCATACCGTGGTACGAACTTTCAAATATATTTTATTTTAGACAATGGAGTGGTTGTCAGGCAGCCCGTAAACCCTGAGGCAAGTGTTTGGGAGAACAGCGGCAAGTACCAGGGAGATATCCTCCTGGACGATGAGGAGGTGGAGTCCATGGTAGAGCAGTTCGCTGCTGGAAGAGTTGCTTACATACGGCCCAACACTCGGTGGCCTTCACGCACTGTTGTATACGAATTCGCCAATGGACATTTCGGTGAGTACATAAGAGTCAGAGGAAGTCAAGGTCACTGCCATCACCGCCATTCAAGTTCGCATTTCACCGTAACGGTCAACCTTCGTGAAACCACTGGACACATAACACTACCTACTACAGCAAAACGTTGTGACCTATGACCGTGACCAAGGTTAGAGCCCGTATTACAGAAAGAAACTCAATCCTCGATCTGCGCTCAAGCAAAGACATTTTAACATTTTATCATTGAAATTCATGTCCAATTCACAACTGAGCGTCGTTCTGTAGTGACGCTCTTGGTTAGGATGTTTAGGGCTCTAAAATTTTCTTTATCGTATTTATAAACATGGTAAACATTTATAGCATAATGGTTACATATTCTAGATGCCGCCCAGAGGGACTACGTTCTGTACACAATACGAGTCCTCGAGCAGAGGACCTGCATTCGATTCCGCCGCAGGAACCCTGGTGAATTCAACTACGTGCGCCTTACTGTAAGTGACAGAAGGCATCTAGCATACTGTGGCGCAGCTGTTAAACATTATGGTATCGGTCTGAGGCCAGTATTACAGAACTACGCTCAGTCATGAATCTTTGCTCAAGACAAGATTTAGTCCACAAAATGATAAAATAATGAATAAAATCTTTATTTGAGCATCAAGTCCACTTTTTGCTTTATCTCAACTATAATAAGATTATAGGAAGGAAAGATTTGATTGTTTGTGAGAATTTGATAGGCTCTAAAACCACTGGCCCGATTTGAAAATTTTTTTCACTATTAGAATCCTACATTATCCCTGATGAACATAGGTGATAGACCCGTGCGAAGCCGGGGCGGGCCACTAGTTTTTTATATAAGTAAACCAATTGGCAAAATTTTCCATGAAATGCTGTATTATATCAAATCAAACGTGCAACAATAGTAGAAGAGCTATAATTATCCTCACTAATGCGTGCAAATAGTAATGATAAACTCATTACATTACATTACATTTTTGTTGTTTGTATATTTATATTTTATATTTTAATCAATTAATTTTAATCTCTTGGCTTATAATAAAACTGTAAAAGCCAATTCGGAATTACGGAATCAATTCAAATGAAACTTGCCATGATTTCAGTTCAAACTAAGAGATGGGACACTAGATACTTTTATCCTGCAAATTCAGCATGCTCTTTTGGGAGAAGGGATGAAGGTCAAAAAATTTACACAGTTGTAATATATAACGAAGTCGATTTCATTCGATTTTTTAAATTAGGTTCTTTATTTGTAGTCCTGTAAATATTTCGAGACTAGGTCTTGTGGGTATAATAATAAAAAATTAAATATTGTGGACATTTCACACAGCACCATCTAGCCAAACCCAAACTAAGCTAAGCTTGTACCATGAGAACCAGATAACTGACGGAATACTTGTACTTTTTGTTTGTAAATACTTGTATGTATTGTGTTTGTAAATATTGTAATGTACTTAGAATTCAATATTACACCCAGAGACTGAACAAACATTGATGTTCATCACACAAATGTTTGTCCTGGGTGGGAATCGAACCCACAACCTACATACAGTTCAGAAGGCAGTGTTAATACCGTCTGCGGTATCGGGTCAGTCAGTCTTTAGATTGCTGTAATATTTATTACATTACTTGACGTTCGCTTCTATAATATGTACAGACAGACCCCAACGGCTGCTACGCCAGCGTAGGCTACGGGGCGAATCGCGGAGTGCACACTATGAACTTGGCGCGGAACGCCCCTGGCCGCGGCTGCTTTAACCGTATAGTCATCATCCATGAGTGGCTCCACGTCATCGGCTTTTTCCACATGCAGTCCGCCTACAACAGGGACCACTACGTGAGGATCAACTGGCAAAACATTCAAAATGGTAAGTAACTTTAAAAGTTGTAGTTCAATCCAAATCAAGCATTGTGAATTTTTATGTAGGCTTCCACGAACCGAAAAATATCTGCGTTTGTAGCTTGGAGTTTAATGCTATAATGTTGCAGACATATTCGTCTACCATTTAAGCAGAAATCTAATGACTATTGTGTTATTGTTATATATATATAGTATATTTTCTGAATGGCTATAAAAAATTAATTATCAACAAAATTAAAAATTTGAAAACCCCCGATGTTACTTTCTTTTTCTATAAAATACCTGAATGTGGGTGGTTCTCGTTTGGGGTAATCCGAGTTTCTTCAATCATTGCTATGAACACTCGATCAAGTCACTATTCAAAGAAAAGAAAATATCAACATTATTTTATCACTTATTCCACAGACACAGAGATAATCAATGGATAATGTTCGTATTTTACGGGGTATTGGTAGGTATGGTTCCCATCTATTCAACAAATCTGTTTTTTCTAGCAATAGAACAATAATTAGATAATAGGCGATATAAATACAGGTAGGTAGGTAAGTACCTATTTGAAGCTTCTCTTGGAGTACTAAGAAAGATCTCCTCAACAGTGGAATTCGTAGACAAAAATCCCACACTGAAATGTATTTTAGTAAGGTTCTCGCATTTTTACGTTGCAGGCATGGGGCACAACTTCGACCGGTATGATTCCAGCATCGTGAGCAACCTCGGCCTGGCCTACGAGTACGACAGCTGCATGCACTACGGAGCCCATGCCTTCTCCTTTAACGGAAGGACTACCATCGATGCTCTCAAAGTAACCTTATTTCTTTGTCATTGGAAATATCAATATATTTTTATCTAGATGTAAACTTCTTATAATGATAATTTATTAAAAAGACCATTTGGTATATTTAGAACAATCCTCAACCAGAATAGGCTGAGGTGAGTCAATCTAGTTTTAGCAAGTCACACATTTTAGTACTTGGAGACAAATGTCAAACTTTGCGAGTAAATAAGACGGATATGAGATTGAAATTAAGTAGGATGTGATTATAACCAGACTAAAGCAAGTTATGAATACTAAAATTTCCTCTCCAGTCTCCTGGATGGCAGATTTTGTTTAAGGCGCAGTCATTACTCATTAAACACCAAAGACTCGCAAAAACTTCGGTAAACCGTTAGGCATAGAATTAAGTATCTGTTAGGTATGTTCTATTATTAAGAGCTGTAAAGCGTGCTTAGTGGCGTATCCTAAGACAAGCGTAAAAGGCCCACCCTGATGTGAACTAGTCAAAATTGTATTGTAGCCCTGCGATTTGAAATACAGGCATCGTCGTTGGAGGAAATTGTTAAATTATAGAGATTTATTAATTTTACTTTATATTTTTATTATTTTCAGCCCCACACCGGTATGATGGGTCAGACGACCTATGTTACCGGATTTGACTTCTGGCGCGTCGGGCGCCACTATGGGTGCGAACCTTGGCGCAAGCCAGAAGACTACGAGCCTTACTACGAAGGTGCTGAGGAAATAGCTGCTAAGGAGGAAGACGTTGCAAAAGAAGAAGAAGTTGCTCAAGAGGAAGACGTTGCTAAAGAAGAAGTTGCTGAAGCGGAAGAATAGACTTGCAGGCTATAACTTTTTTTTCATTATACAGCAATAAAAAACGCAAATAACCTAAGCCTTTCTGTGTCACCACAAGAATAAAATTAACTAACCACCGTGTTGCAAATATTATAAACATAGATACCTACTTAATACTCGTATTAATGACTACTAAATGGTACTAGCAATAAACAAAAGCATTTCGACCATAGGGACGGACTTATACTGGCCTATAGGCAGTCCAGATGCTCCAGTCTCCACTCCACCACCGCTGCATCCTGCTGCATTGCCTCGTTTCAATTCAAATTACTGAATTATATCGATACTGAATTATATCGATTACATCGAGAGCCTCTATGGTGTTGGTAGTTGTGCAGCTTGGCTCATCTGGAGATGGCGGGTTCGATTACTGCGACAGGACAAGTATTTGTGAATAGAAAGAACTCATAGCTCTTAGGTCCCTAGTTACAGGGAATCCTAGTTAGGCGCTTATCACACGGCAGCTCACTCCGCCGCGGCAGGTGGTGAGGCGGATTTCACGTTGCACTGGTCTCTTAGTAATCCATTGATGCTTAACACACGTACACCGCGCGACCGCGCGGTCGAGCGGTGCTCTCGCCGCCATCGCCGGCGCCGCGTAACAGCGCTTAGCATTGTGGGAGAAGGACATGCTACAGTGAGAAAATAAATTGATTTCATGTCGAAAAGTTAAATCCATCCGCGCGGACAGGCGCGTAAACCGCCTCACGCCTTTGCAAACCGCGGCGGCGCGCGGGGCCGTGTGATAACCGCCTTAGGGTCCAGGATCTATGTATTGATCGTTGAACAATTATTTTTATTAACATATACCACATACTGATTTGGATACTTCATTGAAATTTATGTCAGCACCTAATTGTGTAAGTACATAAACTCTCCTGAATTTAATTTCTCTTTTACTGCTCTCTTCACGATTGCTTTGACAATTAAAAAATCTAGCTTAATAAATAGTTATACCTATCATGGGTCGCGTTGGACCAACCGCATCTGTTACGGCTCATAGCTACTGTGATGTGATAATACTGTAGGCACAAAAGTCTATTAAAATACAACTTAGCTAAACATTTTTTCCGGGTTCTCTTATACGTTCATTAAATTCATATCAACTTGGCAGACCAATTACTGAACCTAATCCTCATGTTGATCGCGCCAGTTTCAGCAACTTGTACGCAAAATTTAAGCCAAATAGGTTCAACTTTTTTGGCGTTATTAAAGCCATAGACTTAGCGGGCTAGAGCTATTTGGACTGTATTATATAGGTCAGAGCAACCCAGTTAGTATAATACATCTAAAAGATTTTTGTTGTAGTTAGTGGTAGCTAAGTAGTAATTAATAGTATTAGTTATTAGGTATTATAATAGTTATTAAAAACAACCGAATTTTGATCGTTGAAAAAATTGAATATCGGTACTTTTATCATTAATCTTAATACAAAATTATGATAAAAAAAAATCCAGCATTCATCATTGTCTAGATAAATTGTAGTACTAGGTACAATCGGAGTTCAGTTAGTACATACGTGTAAAACGTGTATATACCCCGTGGTTTTACCTAGGAGCGATACGAAATAAGATAAATATGTCGGCGGCAACGTCCAGATTTACTCTGTGGCAGCATTTAAATTTATTACAGTGGCAACACCGGCATTTGTCATCGCTTCCCTACCCATCTGGCTATAAAAAGGGACCGCTCGGTCTACTACGGAGTATTCTTATTCCAAACACGCTGCGGTGTGGACATGCTGAAGGCCTATAGTTATATAGGTTGCAACCTACCCACAACCCGTTCTGCCGACAAATATGTACAAGTAAGTACTAGGTATCCAAAAACATAATCCTTAGGCTTACTAACTTACTGTGTGAAAAATACATAAAACTTTTTATGATAAAAACCAGTGACAGAGAAAGCGCATACATTTTTTCCTCAGTTATTCCTGTTTATTTTATTTTAATTTACTAATTTACATTTTTTCAGAATATAGCTTTTTTTTAACGGTTTTATTATTGGTTTTATTATTTTACCTTACTACTACAATAATGTAACAACTACTACTAAATATTAGCTACATTAACTACTTACTACATTTTGGTCTATATACTAGCCGCGATGACCTATAAACAGTCAAAAATGGTGCAGCCCACTACTGGTACCTAATATGTTAGCAGCATTGCCCCGTTGGATTGCAATGCTGATTCGTTGTGCCAAATAATTGCCAGCGTTATGGTCTCGCGCTCTGATGAAACATTGGAAAACGCGATGAGTTACATAATTATTATTAAATATTGGTCGGGTGGGCTAGAATCCATGCGGTTGGAGTGTGTGGAGGCTTGTTGTGGGATCATTATCCGGCATGGTATTATTATTACATTTTGTCGGTGTCAGCAGCGGCCGGAATGTGTGGTACGGTCTTAACCGAGATTACTTTAATAGAATAGAGCTTAATAAACATAAAGAAAAAAAAGAAGAAAAGATAAAAAGAAGAGAAGAAAAAAAAGAGTAAAGCCAAAAGAAAAAGAATAAAGAAAATAAAGAAGAAAGAAAGAAGAAGAGTATAGCCACAATATAAGTCACACGTCACAACATCGGAAAATCTCGCATTAACGCTAAACAGTTTCGGACTAGGTTTCTCTGTATCTAGGGACCTAGGAACTATGAAGATTCGAGGATACGACCATGGTCGTTAACACCCAGAAACAGAACAAGTACTTGCGCTTTCTTTCAGTTCTGGGCAGGAATACTTGTTCTATAGCGAGAATCAAATCCACCGCCTCCGGGCTATGAGACGACCTGCTCAATAACTATACAACAAAGGCTGTCAAAACAACCCACCAATATTAGTAAATCAATTAAAACACACACCATACCTAGGTCTCCTAGGTACACACACGCGTGACGTCAGCTTATATCTCTAGGTATTAATCACACTCATTTATACTGTTAATAATTGACTGAGAATTCGTTTAAATTTAATACAATCTAAAATTGCGTAATTTGGAGTGTCATTTGGTTGTCACAACTAACCGCTGCAAATATTAAAATCACACGCCCACTCGGACCCGCTTCTGCTACAAACAAACATTCCAGCATACAACTTTACTATAAATCAAAACTATCAAAACTTCAGATAAGCAGAAATCATATCATCAAACAGCAATCGTATTATCAGCAGCTCACTTATCTTAATTACATTTATCGATTGTTATATTTAGTTTAATTAGTCGTTTATAAAAGGGAAGGTTTCGTCGACTCGGGAATGAGTTCTCCCAAAATGTTGAGGGTTCTAGTCGCTCTTTGCCTGGTCGGAGCCGCGCTCGCTGGACCTCCAGTGTCCAGGAGCAGAAGCGAAATCGAGAAGTTCCGGAACTTCTTGGAGAGCACCAGAACCGGTAAATTTAGCTTTTTTTTATTAGATACTTTAACTGGTTATAATTAGAGAAACTAGTAATGCTTGCTTAGCAAACTTTTCAATAGATTACATTTCATCACCGCGTGATTGTATACATGTATCTCCATTTGTTCTCAGATTGTTTTACCATAAGTAAAGAGAAAGGGAGGTTAGTTACCATAGGTAAAGAGATAGGGAGGTTATTTGCTATAGGTAAAGAGATAGGGAGGTTAGTTACCATAAGTCTTTACTTATAAGGTACGTATACGGTAACTAACCTCCCTATCTCTTTACCTATGGCAAATAACCTCCCTATCTCTTTACCTATGGTAACTAACCTCCCTATCTCTTTAGATAGGGAGGTTAGTTACCATAGGTTAAGAGATAGGTTAGATAGGGAGGTTACTTACCATAGGTAAAGAGATAGGGAGGTTAGTTACCATAGATAAAGCAATCATTTTACAGTAGGTGTTCAGATAAACAATTGAAATGCGTTTGACCAATCTACATTAAGTTTAATCACAAGATGTACGGCAAAGGATCTGATCACGCGTAAACCAAGCAAAAATTGTTTTATAATAATAGCCTATCAAACAAGAAACTACAAAAACAATAATTATTATTAGCCTCTGTGGTGTGGTGGTTGAGCAGGCCGGCTCATAGCCTGGAGGCGACGATTCCCGCGGCAGTACAAGTATTTGTGAACAGAAAAAAGTGAAATTACTTGTTTTGAATCTGGGTGTTGTGGGACCATGGTCCTCGTAGTTCCTGGGTCCCTTAGATACGGAATCCTAGTTAGGGTCCAGGATCTACGTATGTGATTGGGCATTATTATTATTATTCTTAACTAGATCGATCTGAACAACCACAACTACAAGAACACTCCAATGGAGGCCATCAAAATATAGCTCATTTCTTATATAGCCAAGTCTTAGCATTAGTTACCATTTGTGTCAGCGAAGATTTCTGACTTCGGTAATTATTGGGGCCGACTGCATAACGTGACCTCCGAAGCATGCATGCATTGATTTATGAAACTTATATTGAAGTTCTTCGTAGATTTATGAAACTTATATTGAATTTCTTCGTAGATTTATGAAACTTATATTGAAGTTCTTCGTAGATTTATGAAATTTATATTGAAGTTCTTCGTAGATTTATGAAACTTATATTGAAGTTATTCGTAGATTTATGAAACTTATATTGAAGTTCTTCGTAGATTTATGAAACTTATATTGAAGTTCTTCGTAGATTTAATATATCTAAGAATTATTGAGACAAGTCTATATCATAAAACAGCAAATTTCAATTTCGGTGATGATGAATCTCCAAATTCTCTCTAGTATTGAACTATCTGTTACGTTTATATATTATTTCAGAGCATGGAGTGGTTGTCGGCCAGCCCACAAACCCTGAGGCAAGTGTTTGGGAGAACAGCGGCAAGTACCAGGGAGATATCCTCCTGGACGATGAGCAAATAGAGTCCATGGTAGAGCAGTTCTCTGCTGGAAGGGCTGCTTACATCTGGCCTAATACTCTATGGCCTGCACGCACCATTGTATACGAGTTTGCCAGTGGACATTTCGGTGAGTACCTATGGCTAAGACATTTCTATGATTCAAGATATTTATAATATTAGTATGATAAGTTTTAGGTCATAATTCGCCTCAATAATATCAGCTTTCGCGAAACGTAATGTGACCGTAGATCAAAATTTGGATTGAGATTTTTGATCGTATCTTTTCCCCCACTTCATAGTATTTATAAAAGCATATACATATTAAAATCTTCGATCACCAAATATAAACACCGTGTACCCCTACAATAAGCGTCCAACGTGGCGTTTTATGAAGGAGGCCTATGTTTACACATAGACGTATTCTTACTGATGAAGTGATAAAAGCCTATCTTGCGAAGCAAACTCTCACAAAATAGCTGTTGATGTGTGATTAAAGGATCTATAATTAATTCACCAATTTAAGCGGGTATTAATTACAGTGGGTAAAATAGCTAAAGAAAAGAGTTTAATTACGTACGTTTACCCAACCCCACTTCTAATACCATGAATTCGTGTTCCAGATGCCGCCCAGAGGAACGCCATTCTGAACACGATACAAGTCCTCCAGGACAGGACCTGCGTAAGGTTCCGCCCCAGGAACCCCGGTGAATTCAACTATGTGCTCCTTACTGTAAGTGATATCAGCTAACATACAGTGGCGCTGCCGGTCGCACGGCTTTTTCTGTTATTCGTAATGGTATTTTAGCTGCAGTGGCCTACAACGAACCACCATCAATATTGAAAATTATTCATTTCAGTCTTTGATAATTCAGCCGAGCCGAAACTAAATATATAAGCCACTCTACAAGCAAAAAAGCAAACCAGATGGTTAATCCAAGTGGATAAATAGATGTAACCGTATGTAAAATAATTAGTACTCTGGTAAAGATATAAATGAATAAAATAAAAATGTGAGCTTGAAGTTCGCTCCATATGATGAATGAAATTTAGACTTACTTACTTTTTCGATCGGAATTAGCCTATTAAAATACAAGACTTGACGTCCACTTGTGTGTGTCCAGGGAAACCCCGACGGCTGCTACGCCAGTGTAGGCTACTGGGCGTCTCGCGGGGTGCACACTATGAACCTGGCGCGCGAATGCTTCAACCCTATCGTCATCATCCACGAGTGGCTCCACGTCATCGGTTTCTTCCACATGCAGTCCGCATACGAAAGGGACAACTACGTGAGGATCAATTGGGAAAACATTTACAGAGGTAACTTTAACAATTGTAAAAATTGAATTTTTATGTGATCTTCCAAGAACCAAAGAGCAATGTATAAAACTGCCATTGTACCTTCAGTTTAGGTACTGCAGTAGACCGTAGAAAACATCTTCATCTAAAGCAGAAATCTACACAAGTACATGGGCCCGGCACGTTTGTCATTTATACATCATTTATGTTTATAATCACTATGAATAAGGAAATCAACCGGAACATCCAACTCGAAAATCGCAGAAGAGAAGCGCAGACGTAAGCAGCTAACTAACGTAATATTTTGTCCAAAATTATAAAAACAAGTTGTTTATTAGAAATGAGTTGATGTTCTTCAAACGGCTAACAAATCTTGAATCATAAACCATGTCAAACCAAAAAAAAATTACAATCGTGGTGCATGCTTGCCTAGAAGATACCTGTTCACTCTTGACTTGAAGACCCAATCCCAGAATGTAGTTAGGTGGAAACAAGTTGTTCGATAACTAAGTGCTAAGTGATGTGTTTCCCATCTAATTCTTCTACTAACCTACTAATACTAAGAAAGAACCGAACCAATCATCAAGTTTTGCAGTGGTGATAAAAATATAGGTATTTCAAATACGCACTAATAAGTCCTCAACAGTGAAATTCACAGCAATAAAACCCATATTGAAATGCATTTTTTACTAAGAACCTATATAGTTTTGGTATTTTAACGATGCAGGCATGGAGTACAACTTCGACCGGTATGATAGCACCATCGTGAGCAACCTCGGCCTGCCCTACGAGTACGACAGCTGCATGCATTACGGAGCCTATGCCTTCTCCATTAACGGAAGGACCACCATGGATGCTCTCAGGGTAACCTTTAAATTCTTAAAAACTTCGTAATTGGTTCCGTAACTCCAGCTGGGCAATCACGTAAGTCGATTGCAACCAGTAGAAACACCAGTTTATATGGATTTGTCAGTTTGAATACGCAGTTTATGTGCATATTATCTCCTGTTGCATTGCAATCAAAGTTTGTGATCGCCCCCCAGATCTCCTAGATGACAGATTTTGTTTAACCATAGACGTTGACAAAAACAATCCTAAAAATCTCGACAAGTAGTTACTAGTACTCACTCGTACTCGTATCATGATTATTTTGTGAAGTACAAGCCTTGCGACTTGGTGCAGTGACGAGATAATTACGATGGTTAGTAACGAAAGAGCAGAAGGTCGTTATTCTATTAATAGCAGACCTTCAGACAAATATTGGAGGACTAATAAGTCCAGTAGTATGTTAGAATTGTAAGATTAATAACGGCTAAACTCACATCAATGAAAAAGTCGAAATTACTCCGACCAGGTTTCGTACATATGCGATGTGTCTTCTGCGAGAGCCTCCTATTAACGCAAGCCGCGGCGGCTTTCGCGAGCGTCAGCAAGTAACGCAATCATGCTAGAATTGTGTTAAAGCTTTAATAATGTTCCAGCGCTGTTGATGGTGAAAATGTTATAACAATATCATGCCCGATAAGGAGCTTGGCAACAAGCGTATATTCCAAGCGATTAGATCTTAGCCCTCCCGACTAGTATTCAATAATAATTATGTTAGTCTACCCAGCATCAAGCGAAAAGTAAAATCCTCCCCTGTGAGTACAGATGACATTTTTCATGATTCTCTAAGACAGCTACGTACTCTTATATCTGCTCCATACAGCCCCTATTGCCTATTCCTAACCTTTTTCTGCTAATTCATCATTTTCCTTGTCATAGAACTCAGTCAGCCCTCAGCTCCTTCCAATCTCCATCCAACTTCGACTAACTAAATCCGACGGTTGACGTAAAATTCATTTACTCATGTTATTTTAATTTCCTTTTTTAAAAGGCTTCACCCAGAAACCTTATAATTACTACGTAGGTTGTATTTACCAACTGTAGTAGCACCGAGTATGTAGGTAAGGGCATGTATAATTACGTCTCAGAATGGCACCGCCATGCAAGATTTGCAATACCTACACATAATAATGATAACGCTCAACGACCACATACATAGATCCTGGACCCTAACTAGGATTCCCTGTGTCTACTAACAGTCTACTAACCCAGGAACTACGAAGACCATGGTCCCACAACACTCGGGCTCAGAATAAGTATTTGCGCTTTTTTTTCTGTGCACAAATACTTTTCCTGCCGCGGGAATCGAACCCGCCACCGTTAAGAACCGACCTACTCAACCGCCACACCACAGAGGTTGTAAATAAATAAAAATACTTTTTTATTGGTTAGGAGGTTAAGCATTTGACCAAGTCATCTCGTATAAAAACATTATAGCGTAGCCCTTTGTAATTTATTTCTCATTTAGATTCATAAGATCTAATTAACATCCAGACTCAGAACAAGTATTTTCCCTTTTATTTCTGTGCACAAATACCTCGGGATCGATCGCGCCGCCGCCGGGTTATGAGCTGCCGCCGGGTTATTGACAGCCTCTGTTGTGTGGTGGTATTGCTATATCAATGTATCACTGCGACGTAATAAGCAGGTTCTCTAGTAAAAGTAGAATTGTAAGGTTTTTATTATTTCCAGCCCCACACAGGTATGATGGGTCAGACCAGCTACGTCACCGGGTATGACCTCTGGCGCGTCGACCGCCACTACGGGTGCGCAGCGTGGCGCACACATGAAGACTACCAGCCTTACATATTTGACGGAAATGTTCCTGAAGCCGCTGAAGAACTTGCTAAAGAGGAAGAATAGACATGCATGCTACAACCGCTATAAAAATACGCAGTTAATAAAAGCCTTTTTGTGTCAAAAGAGAAAAATAATTACAAGTATTTTCTTTCTTTGAAATGAATTCTTTTCTTTCCATGTGTTGTGTCGATACTCCCTTCGATTTTTTAAATTATTGAAACTTCAAACCGGAACACAGTAGTGCTTGCGCACTACTGCTTGGCGGCAGAATAACTGCAGGCAAAGCGGTGGTACCTACCTAAACGAACTTTGCAGAAAAGTCCTACCACCTAGTAAAAATTAAGTATATTAAGCGCTGGCGTGGCACCACTGTACACCACCACCACCACTTACAGTCTTCAGTCACTTTCTTTAGAGCTTTATCAGTGAGTCTATATAGACTCAGTTCTACCTGGGTATAAGCCAGGTACACCCATATGTCATTATTACACTACTTTAGAGTTCTATGTATTTTGTTAGAGAATATAAACCACAAATTAAATACCTACCAAAAGCAATAAAATTTATTACGAAAAAATCAACACGGCGTTCATCGTTTTAAGGGCAAGTGCAGTCAGCAACTAACTTGAAAAGTCCAAGCGGGCCTGAGCGGAATTCAAACCCTGGTCCGTGACGCTTTGAAAGTCGCACGGGCCATTACCAAGTTACATTCACTCTCAGACATACTAACTCTCACTTTATATTAAGTATATATAAATTACATAAGTATTAATTTTATTCGGAATTAAAGTCGAATCTATTCTGGTATGATACAAACTGATCCACCTCTATTTATTATTTATAAAATTATTTTAAATAAAATGTAATTATTACACTAATCACACTAATATTATAAAGGCGAAAGTTTGTATGTGTGTTTGTGTGTATGTGTGTATGTTTGTTACTCTTTCACGCTCAAACGGTTGAATGGATTTGGATGAAATTCGGTACCAGATAGTTTATATACTTGATTAACATATAGGCTACATTTTATCCCGGAAAAGTGATTTTTTCCGTGGGATGAGCAAATAATTAAATTACTTTTATCCGCGGGTAAAACCGCGGGGTGCCTCTAGTATTTTAAATAAAATTCAACCCTTATGACGATGAATTGACGGCACTGTTGACTCGCGTCTGCCGCTTAACTGGTATTAAAGTTCATACAATTTGACTGTTAAAGCGGCAGACGCGCGTAAGCAGTGCTGCTTTTTTTTTAACATGCTGATGCTGTTGGTCTCTACCGCCCTGCACAGTGTCACCGAGTGGGAGGGATGGCGCTTAAGGCGCCCAGCCGTCAAAAGTAGGAGGCAACCGGGCACATCTGGGCTGCGAGCCTCGGCTTGGGCCGTTGCAGGGACAAGAGGATCGAGAAGACATCGTCCACTGGAAGAGTGGACCCTCATGAAAGTCGCGATCGTTCTAGCTAACCTACGGGGGCTACCCGCCCCCTCGCCGGCGGAGTCGGTGTCGGATTGTGTTACGCTGTTATCCTATACTAGTGCCGAAAGCAGTACCTGAGCCAGAAGGGTCTAGACTGGTCCGATGATCCTGGTGCAGCTGATACTACGGCTGCTACATTCCTCGTAATACGGAGGCTAGTTAAAGCCCTCAAAACTTTTCTATTCTGGTTGGATCCGCATTTCCACGTCCTACGATAAGGCACAAACCTTTCACTTTTAGACACTACGTTTTACATAAATTGTCCACAAGCATTCCAAGGAAATTCCCATAATCCTATTATCTGTTAATGACGCCAAAAAAAACAAATCTAAAGTGACTAGTTAACTTAGCTTTGTCTTAAATCATGAATTGGATCTACGTAGTAAGGTATTAATTGATAAATTTTATCTCGAGTGGTCGATAATTAATATCTAGACGATATAAAGGCAGCGATGGTGCCGGCTGCATTCAGACTGGTAAAATGTTGCGAGTGGCAGTAATAGTCTGTGTTCTAAGTCTGGCCGCGGCCAACCCCGCTATTGTCAGAAGCAGGGAAGAAATCCAGGAGTTTAGAAGCTTCTTGGAAAGCTCAAAGACCAGTAAGTTCACTGACTATGCAAAGGCACGTATATTGCAGATGAATCATAATAATAATAACTCCCAACAATCGCACACATAGATCCCGGACCCTAGCTAGGATTCCCTGTATCTAGGGACCCAGAAACTATAAGGACAAATATACTTGTCCTGTCGCGGAAATCTAACCCACCACCTCTATGTTATGAACCAAGTTGCTCATCCACCACACCATAGTGGCTCTCTAAATAAGTATGTACTTCATTATACTTAGTACGCATGCACTTAATATTAAAAATTATCACGATTGATGAGTTTGACTTGTGTCATTCTTGTCTATGACAACATAATATAGTGTCAGCTTTTTAGACAGTTGTCTCTGCCACAGTTACTACATTAACAGTTTTCTCGCTCGCGATCGACGATATCTGATTATATCTATCTCTCTTTATCTCCATTTGCATTCTTTACCGCCGGGACCTATACTTACAGTAAAACATGGAATCAACTTAAAAGGCCTTATGTGCCTTTATACAAGAAGATATAAAGTAACTCCACTAAAACAAATACCTGTAAATTAGGGATAACCATTATTGTTCCTGAATTATAAAGATATCCCTATATGTATTTATTTGTTATAACTTCGTTACACTAAATATCCTTATATCATGATGAGCTTCCGCAAAGTCACGCTTGCAATAGTTCTATGAAGATTTTTTAAACTGGCGCAGCCCGTTTCATGATCTTTGATCATATTGTGCGATCTTGTGCCAGAGCAATCGTTTTCTGTAGAGTTTGGCTTCTTTATGTTGTCAGACTATGGTATTGGCATGAGGCTCCTGAAGCGTTTTCCCTGCATTTGGTCCACTATCAGTAGTTTCTCCAGCTTGTGCCTTCGGAGCACATAATGTGGCCGAAAAAACTAGATAGACGTTCCTTTCATAGAGTCGATAGGTGAAGCTGAGCTCCTGAAAAATGGATTCATTTGTTCTTATAGCAGTCCATGGTATCTTCAGCATGCGTCTGCAGCACCACATTTTACATAAAAAGTCTTACCGTATTTTTCAGGCGATGGCACCAAATTCTTAGCGCGCACCAAGGCTTCTCCCCTGGCCAACCCTGAAGAGAACAGTGGCAAGTTCGAGGGTGACATCGTGCTGGATGACTTCATCATTGAGGACATGATCAAGGAGTTCGCAATGGGCCGCAACGCGTACACCTGGCCTAACACCATGTGGCCTAATGACACTGTTGTTTGGGAGTTCGGAGAGGGAGAGTTCGGTAAGAGGATCTACTCTTTTTATCGTCTATTATAGAGGTGATATTTTCCTGTGAGATAAGCACCCCTACCGCGTAACTGTTCTGGGAATCGGCTTCGCCTGCCATCCTGCACGCGCCAATTAACAAGTCCACAAGTGTGAGCAAGAGGGAACACGATTACCATCTTATCGAGGATAATTTGACATTTACGATGGGGCTTAGCCCAAAATCCGAAATGAGGAGATCCACAGGAGAACTAAGGTGACCGATATTGGAAAGGAAGGTTCCGATCCGTAAGATGCAGCGTAGGCTGGTTCCCACTAGATGGATAGACGACCATGCGATCACATAACTTGATTACAACACAGATACATAAATTTGTATGGATTTGACAGTTTCAATACGCAGTTTACATGCATAGTTACTATGGAAATTTTCAAATTAGGATCGAAGTCTCCCTTGTTGCATTGCATTGCATTTTTTTTACGTTCGTCAAGTCGTGGGCTTGACCACGGAATGACCGACCGACCACGGTAATGTACCGAGAAGTATACAGCTGCCCATTCTCTAGATATTCCCTTAGCAGGCTCTTACAGCACACACGGGAAGAGATGGTGTGGTCATATTCTCACACAGCCGGTACCACACAGCTAATCTATGTACTTAATTCAAGGTAATTCATAAAAATAATCACAATAGGTTATCATTATTACGAAGCAAATAACGAGACTATCTGAATAAAAAAAGTATTTACAAACAAACAGAAATCATGCCAATTTTTATCTAATCAATAATAAACGGTGCTTAAAACGGTAGCTATGAGCTGCCAAGCAAATCTGGGTCACTGCACTAGTTAAAATTAAAGAAGCCTATAACAAATTTATCAGGATTAAAATGTTGACTTTGGTTTTGATATCTATAGTCATTAAATAATAATATAAGTGATATGATTAAATCCCTGTTTTATCAAACGATAACATAATTGCTAATTACGATCAATCAAAGAGGATTAACTAAGACATGGCGCGCGCACGGCGTCTCTTGTAATTAGCCTTGTTATCATACCTATGTGTTTAAGATGCAAAAACATTTTTTATTTTTTTGTTTTGGCTTCACACTTTTGTGTATTTAGCCAGTGTCAGGTAATTGATAATTTCTCAAGTTAATTACTATTATATATTGTGTCAAGTCAAGTCCCAGTTCAAGTCATCAAGTTGCGTCATAGTCTAGTTTAGTTAAGTCATACTCCTAGTAAAATGGTGACAATTTTACTAGAAGCTTCTATGGAGTTTTGGAAACAACACGAAAAGAAACATTTGACCATCATTATACCACTTTCCCACACTCATGCCTGTAATTCAGCACTTAACGAATAAAACGCCACCAATTTTATACACTAACACTGAAAATAACACTAGTTTTGGAAATTAATACAATGCGGTGACACGATGTTTTTTCGTTTTCCTGCCAAAAAACAAAAGCCTTTAATTCTACTGCATATCAAAATTTACACATAGGTTTACACTTAT
Source organism: Ennomos fuscantarius (assembly GCA_905220475.3). NCBI lineage: Eukaryota > Metazoa > Arthropoda > Insecta > Lepidoptera > Geometridae > Ennomos > Ennomos fuscantarius. The sequence goes on along the minus strand of HG992026.1, from coordinate 3,578,247 downwards.
TTAATTATTTTTGTTGCAGAAGTTGCCTCTCTAATGTCAAATGAATATTTATAAAAAACTTGTCGTCCAGGTCCCCAACAGTCGGCAGCTATCGAAGAGGGCATCGCCGATATCGAAAGACACACGTGCATAAAGTTCCGCTACCGCCAGCCAGAAGACACCGTGTTTGTGAGAGTCACTGTGAGTATATTTCTCACCCCGTCGTCGCCACCCGAGACTGGTCTTGAGCGACCCGGATGATCCTATAGCAGCTGTAGTATCGGCTGCGCTAGGATCACCGGACCAGTCTAGCCCTTCTGGCTCAGGTACCGCTTTCGGCACCGTTATAGGATACCAGCGTAACACAATCAGACACCGAACCCGCCGGCGAGTTCGACGTACCCCCCGTAGGTTAGCTAGAACGGTCGCGACCTTCAATAGGGTCCACTCTTCCAGTGGACGTAGTCTTCTCGATCCTCTTATCCCGGCAACGGCCCAAGGCGAGGCTCGCGAAGTGAGTATATTTATAAGACATTGCGCCCCGCGGTTTCACCCGCTGATAAAAAGTATTTTAAGTATTTGCTCATCGCACTGGAAAATTTCACTTTTCCGGGATAAAATGTAGCCTATATGTTAATCCAGTGTATAAGCTATCTTGGTACCGAATTTTATCCAAATCCATTCAGCCGTTTGAGCGTGAAGGAGTAACAAACATACACACATGCACACAAACACACACACAAACTTTCGTCTTTATAATATTAGTGTGATAGTGTGATTAGTGTGATAAACTAACTAACACTAGGTGGTAGGACTTTTATGCAAAGTTTGTCTAGGTAGGTACCACCGCTTTGCCAGTTATTCTGCCGCCATGCAGTAGTGCGCAAGTACTGGTGTGTTCTGGTTTGAAGGGCACTGTAGCTAGTGAAATTACTGGCCAAATGAGACTTTCTGACCTGATCTCAGAGTCTAGTAATGTTACTTTATTGACTACTTTGTTTACTTTAGATTGTGCTGATGTCTCAGGATGACGTGCGCAGTGCAGTGTCACGCGAAAATGTATACTTTAGAGTTACAGCGCACACTGCAACTGATATGGGCAGCCTTGTCGCTTAACATCAGGCGAATGGTTAGCTAGTAATTTTGTGATATGTTCTACTAGCCCTTATTAAAATAAAACTTCTTTACGCACGCTTGACTTGGGGAGTAAGCTGGTGAATGCGAGGAGAATGGAAGTTTAAGTTGGCTCACGTAGATTTCCATTGTCAACATAACAAAGTTAAAAATTTGTTTTATTGTGTTGGTATGTCCGGTAAAATGAATATTTACAATTGTTAAGTTGGCGATATTAACATTAAACAAAGCAAAGACAAAGTTATACCGGCCGATAGGTGGAGCTAAACTAAAGAAGTTTTATTTCAGTCGTGTGGTCTAAATCACACTCGTTTTTTTTTCTTTCTGTAGTACCACCGTGGTAGTTATTATTAATCTCTTCCCTCACACGGGGTACAATTGTTTTTTCTCTAATATGTGAGTAGTACTCAAAGACATTGTAAATAATAAGCAAATCTCATTGTAAGTACTAAAAATAAGATATATCTAAATATATATAACTCAAAGGTGACTGACTGATTGACTGACTCACATAGTGATCTATCAACGCACAGCCCAAACCACTGGACGGATCGGGCTGAAATTTTGCATGCAGGTAGATGTTATGACGTATAACGGGTAAAACTCACGACATCGAATATGTCCGAAACCTGGTCGGTCGGTCGGAGTAATTTCGACTTTTAATTGATATGAGTTTTAGCCGTTATTTATCTTACAAAATATATTATATAATGTGTCAAGTCATGTCAAGTCACAGTTCAAGTCATCAAGTTAAATCATAGTCTAGTCTAGTCAAGTTATACTACTAATAAAGTGGTGGCAACTTTAGCAGAAGCTTCTATGGAGTTTTGGCAACAACACGAAAATAAACGTTTCACCATCATTATACAACTTTCCCACACTCATGCATGTAATCCAGCACTTAGCGAATAAAATGCCACCAAATTTATGCACTAACACTGAAAATAACACAAGTTTTGGAAAATAATACAATGCGGTGACGCGATCTTTGTCGTTTTCTCGCTAAAACTATTATTTTTATTATGTGTCCAGGGTATGGCCGGTGGCTGCTACGCTAACGTCGGCTACTGGGAGTCCCGAGGAGTCCACACCCTAAACCTGGCCCGCAACACCCCTGGAGTTGGCTGCTTCCGCCACGCCACCATCGTTCACGAGTGGATGCATATCCTGGGCTTCTTACACATGCAGTCTACTTACAACAGGGACGAATACGTTAACATCGTTGAGGAAAACCTCATCGCTGGTTCGTATATATATGTATTCAGAGTTGATAGGTTTCATTAAAAACCGTTTCTTTTATTTAATGAATAATGTGACGAGTTAGTCGTTCACCCGATGTTGAGCGACACGGCCGCCCATAGCAGAACAGTGTCACTCGGAACTCCAAAATATAAAGTTTCGCGTGAAACTACGCTGCGCACATTACGAGACATCAGCACAGTCTTGTACTAAGATTACTCGACTGTGAGATCAGATCATAAAGTCTAAATTACCCAGTAATTTCACTAGCTACAGTGTCCTTCAAACCGGAACACAGTTTTGCATGCACACTACTACCTAGTAAAGTAAAAAATGTCCTACCACCTAGTGAACTAGTTCTAGTTTACCCACCTCCACCGCGAATGTTTTGCGTAAAATACATAAAAGGACTTATTTATTTTCAATCTAGTGTATAGTCCAAATGTTTTGTAGTATATAGTTGTGTTGAACGCACCTCCTTTTTTATAGAAGTTTATATTTTACTATTTTTAAATGTTTTTTGCTCTTTTTTTGTTTTTGATACGTTTGTCAGAATACCAGCGATTTTCCTGATTTTCCTTAAAATTTAGTTAAAATAAGCTTCAGTGGCTTATTATTATAAGCACCACAGAAGCTTAAAATACTATTGTATTTTTTTTTTGGCTCCACAGTTTTGTGTTTTTATCCAGTGTCAAGTAATTGATAATTTCTCAAGTAAATTAATACTATATAATGTGTCAAGTCAAGCCACAGTCCAAGTCATCATGTTAAGTCATAGTCTAGTCTAGTCAAGTCATACCTAGTAAAGTGGTGGCAACTTTACCAGAAGAAGAAATAATACGATGCGGCGACGTGTTATTTTCGTTTTCCCGCCAGAAACTCTAGTATGTAGTTAGTATTTTAAATAGGTACCATTAAACTTTTTAAATTTAGTTTACTATAGATAAATTAAACAGAAAACAATAGAAATAAAACAACGTACCCAATGTATTATTGTTGTTATTATGTACTAGGTGGTAGGACTTTTCTGCAAAGTTCGTCTAGGTAGGTACCACCGTTTTGCCAGTTATTCTGCCGTCAAGCAGTAGTGTGCAAGCACTACTGTGTTCCGGTTTGAAGGGCACTGTAGCTAGTGAAATTACTGGGCAAATGAGTTTTTATGATCTGATTTCACAGTCGAGTAATCGTATTACCAGACTGTGCTGATGTCTCAGGATGATGTGCGCGGTGCAGTGTCGCGCGAGGCTTTGTATTTTAGAGTTCCGAGTGACACTGTTCTGTTATGGGCAGCCGTATCGCTTAACATCTGGTGAACTACTAGCTCGTCACATCATTCACTAACATAAAAAAAAACATTGTAGTATTTAATTGAAAGAATAAAGGCAACTTGCCAGTATCAAATATAAAAAAACGTTCAATCTTATATGTGACTAAGTTATATTGGCAACTTTCAAAGTATTTTCTTCTTTTTGTTTCAGGAACTGAGAACAATTTCGCCCTGTACACTAATGACCTGGTTGACAACCTGGGCATCGAATACGACTACGTGAGCTGCTTGCACTACGGACCTTATGCCTTCAGCTCCAATGGACAACGCACCATCGTTGCTCTGCAGGTCATCACACTAATATCATAAAGGAAAAAGTTTGTATGTGTATGTGTGTATGTTTGTAACGTCTTCACGCTCAAACGGCTGAATGAAATTCGGTATCAAGATAGCTTATACACTGTATTAACATATAGGCTATATTTTATCCCGGAAAAATTAAATGTTCCCGTGGGATAAGAAAATATTTAAAATACTTTTTATCCGCGGGTGAAAAGGTGGGGCGCAACTAGCGTTTCATAAAGGTGTTCTGCGATTTCCCCGCATTAACCACATTTGCCGCGGGAGTTCTTACTTTTCCGGGGAAAATATATTATATTGAATGAATTCGGTAGTGCAAGCAATCTTCAACGTTTTATCCATTTATTCAGCCGGTTTGGCGTGAAAGTCACACAAATAAACAACCAGACTAAAATAAACAACTAAACCCCAAATGAACAACCGCTTAACCAGTTATTCTGCCGCCAAGCAGTAGTGTGCAAGCACTACTGTATTCCGGTTTGAAGGGCAATGTAGCTAGTGAAATTGCTGGGCAAGTGAGACTTTATGATCTGATCTCACAGTCGAGTTATCTTATTACCAGACTGTGCTGATGTCTCAGGATGATGTGAGCAGTGCAGCAGTCACGCGAAACATTACATGTTGGAGTTCCGAGTGACACTGTTCTGTTATGGGTGGCCGTGTCGCTTAGCATCAGGTGAACGACTAGCTCGTCACATCATTCAAAAACATAAAAAAACCAAAAATTTCAATTATTAATGTAAGGATGAGGATGTTTTATGCTTTATTTTATCAGGGGTCTTCAAAGCCTGGATTTAATGACATAAAAATTCCAGCTCAATATTTTATCCTCCAGGAGCACGAAGGTGTGATGGGTCAGCGCGAGTACATCACTGACAAGGACTGGCTGCGTATCAACAGACATTACAAGTGCCCCGGGGCCTGGGATTAAGCCCAGCACCCGTGTCTGATACCCCAACAAAAATCATTCGGGCTTGAGTTAAAGTTGTAAAAAAATATTAGCAACTCTCTACCAGAATTGGCAACATTCTATGTAAATTATGTAAATATATTTTACCAAAAAACATGTATAAAGTAAATGAATAATAAACATATTTTGGAAGTTTTTCTGAGCTCCTTGTTAGTTTTGAAGGGATAGTCAGAAACAGGAACACAAACCGAAGAAAACGGGAGCTGGCTTTCGTTCTTTAATATTTATTTTTGAAATTATTTAGGTAATTTTTAATAATCTAGTAGGTATCTAGGCTCTATAGAATCATCGTAAAGCTGGCTTCCTACGGTGCGCAGTGAGCGCCGATCAACGGCTATAGCGTTGTTCTTACATGACAATACAATACATTTGCTAGGTGGTAGGACTTTTCTGCAAAGTTCGTCTAGGTAGGTACCACCGCTTTACCAGTTGTTCTGCCGCCAAGCAGTAGTGCGCAAGCACTGCTGTGTTCCGGTTTAAAGGGCATTGTAACTAGTGAAATTACTGGGCAAATGAGACTTTATGATTGACAATCAAGACAATTTGACAATCTAGTAATTTTACTAGATTGTGCTGATGTCTCAGGATGACGAGCGCAGTGCAGTGTCACGCGAAACTCTATACTTTGAGTTCCGAGTGACACTGTAACTGGTACGGGCAGCCGTGTCGCTTAACATCAGGCGAACGATTAGTTCGTCACGTCATTGATTAACATAAAAAAAACATGTACTATCTATCTACTTCTTAGTCAATTAGCAGCTTACAGTAACCTACTGATAAGACAATAATTATGTAAGTATTATTTATAGATCTGTGCCAGTCAGTACTAAAGTTTAACAGCGCCGGAGTTCGCATTTATTCTTTTGTGACATACCCAAATGCATTGCAGTAGGTATATCATAGAGGGATAAGTACGAACTTAGAAGCCGTCAGTTTAAGTGCAGACGGGCATTAGTAAACTTAGCTCCAATAAAAAAAATATATGCACATTTACTGTCCTTTTAAAACGACACAAAATACGCAAAAACGTAGCTCCCTCGTCGGCAAAGGACTCAAATAAAGTATTAAATTCAAAACGCACTGACAGTTTTTTTACCGTCCCCCCGAGGCTGACCTACAAGTTGTCAGCACATGACGCCTGCGCCCGCGCATCTTTGATGTCGCGCACACCGTAAATATTGTCAGGACAAATTCCCTCTTTGAAATGTTCGAGATTTAAGCACGACAGTCGTTGGTTAATCAGATTTATCGCAGTCTGTGTGGATGAATGAATGGTAAAGTCAGCGGTAAAGCAAGGGTTTCAGTGCTTGGTAAATTGTTGTGAACAGTATAATTTGAAATTATGTTATATTTTAATTCGTAATGTTCTTTGGTGAGAAAAAAAGGTTTTTTTATTTGCTTTAGATCTCAAAGAATCCCCTACTATACGTAAAAATATTCTTCGTTCATTTTTCTTTGAACACAAAAGATTCCTCTACTATGCGTACGAGACTTGTGTTAAAAATAAATCTTAAATATTACTAAAAAATACTTTTAATAATCTAACCCTGTCAGTACCAGTAAAATCAGATCTTTTTTTTAAATTATGTAATATTTAAATATCTAACTGATTTAGAGCTAGACCTTTATAAATTTTAATTTGTATGGAGCCAGGTCTATTATAAGTGTTCGTTAATCTGACAGTACAAGATGACAGGTCATGGTCCAGTGACATCTCCACTGACAGGCGTAACGCCGAAGAAGCCAAGGCATGTAACCGATACCATTGCGTCGGCACATATAGTGGGTACCACCGAGACAGGGTGGTCGCTATTTACGACGATTCGCCGAAACGCACCCGAATCTTAAATATTGGATTACCATCTATGCAGACTCACAGGATCGGAGGATCTTGTGTTTGTAACTGTTATTTTTTATGTGCGTGTATTGAAGAACAAAGACGGGTACTTAAGTTGTAATTTGTTTTCTGAAAGCAAACCACTGAAGTCTTGAAAAAATAAAATATATAATGTGGGTGTTTTTTTTTGCCGCTATTATATTAATCTATTACTTACCTATACGTATATATACAATATAAAACCCAGACGCAGAACAAATATTGATGTTCATCACACAAATATTTTCCATGGGTGGGAATCGAACCCAAAACTTGCAGTTTAGAAGGCAGGGATACTACCAACTGAGCCACAGGCCAGTCAAATGAGGATGTTGTTAGATATCCAAACTTATTTGTATATTGTAAATATAAACTTTGAGTTTAAAAAATAACTTAGTGTTCGATGTAACTTCTGTTAGCCACGTTGAAATAAAAAACGGTTGCAACCAAACCGTTTTTTATTTCAACGTGGCTTAACTAATTTGAATAAGGACTTATTGCGCGTGTATTTCCGCGGAGAGGGATCCTGGTGACCTGTAGTACAGGTCTAAACCTACATCAGGCACCAGTCTTTCACAAATAATAAATAAATAATAACGCCAAACGATCACAAACACATACTGCATGCACCCTAACTAGAATGCCCTGTATCTTGGGACCCAGAAACTACGAGGACCATAGTCCCACAACACCCAGACACAGAACAAGTTTTTTCTGTGCACAAATACTTGTCCTGCCACGGAAATCGAACCCGTCACCTTCGGGTTACGAGCAGACTTGCTCAATAACTACACCACAAGAGGCTGTCAAAGCAAGTTTATAATACTAACATTAATAATGTTAAATTACATAATCTGACGGATCGCTAAATTGTTTGTGGATGAGAAAATAAATGATTATGTTGTTATTGCTCAGACTATCATTGGCTACATTTTTACTCTAAAAATTATAACCTTCTATTAGAGTTTTGGTGGGAAAACGAAAAAGATCGCGTCGCCGCATTGTATTATTTTCCAAAACTTGTGTTATTTTCAGTTTTAGTGCATAAAATTGGTGGCATTTTTTTCGTTAAGTGCTGGATTACAGGCATGAGTGTGAGAAAGTGGTATAATAATGGTGAAACGTTTTTTTTTGTGTTGTTTCCAAAACTCCATAGAACCTTCAAGTAAAGTTGCCACCACTTTACTAGGAGTATGACTTTGACTAGACTGTGATTTGACTGATGACTTCGACTGTGGCTTGACACATATTTGCGTGAAATATCATTAACTTGATAAATTATCAATTGCTTGACACTGGTTAAATACACAAAAGTGTGGAGCCAAAACATAAAAAAAAATGACGCCATTTTGACAATTATAAATTGTCATTTTACCGGACATACCAATATAATACTACAAATTTTTAGTTTTGTTATGTTGACAATGGAGACATGAAAATGTTGACTACGTGAACCAACTTCAACTTCCGTTTCACCAGCTACTCCCCAAGTCAAGCGTGCGTAAAGAAGTTTTACTTCATATACAAATATTTAAGTTCTACATTTACAGTGACAAAAAAATTAAAAAGCTCGCAATGGCACGTCAGCTTTTGACAGTCCCTTGAGGGTGAAAAGGTAAAGAGCCCCAACACTGACAACTAGACCTACTTAGCTGCGCGATACAAAGATAAGATCCCATAAAAAGGTGTCAAAGTTTAACGACATCAGAAAAAAACGTTAAAAAGCTACCGAAGCACTCGAGTCTATTTCTGTACGAGTGTTTTTAATTAAAACTAATATTATGAGTGTACAAATTAAATGTTTCCTGAGGAAATATCTGATTAAATAATTATCTTTATCTTTAAACTTATTTGTAAGTTTACGATTGGCGCGAGGTTCGTTAGACGGATCTCAAGTGCCATTACAAAATTAGATCTTATGAATCTAAATGAGAAATAAATTACAAAGGGCTACGCTATAATGTTTCTATACGAGACGATTTGGTCAAATGCTTAGTCTCCTACCTACCACACCTAACAACCAACAACAACACTAACCTAACCAATAAAATAAGTATTTTTATTTATCTCTAAATATATATAACTCAAAGGTGACTGACTGATTGACTGACTGACATAGTGATCTATCAACGCACAGCCCAAACCACTGGACGGATCGGGCTGAAATTTGGCAGGTAGATGCTATGACGTAGGCATCCGCTAAGAAAGGATTTTTCGAAATTCCACTCTTAAGAGGGTGAAATAGGAGGTTGAATTATTTTCCCATAGGCCACGCTGCGGGCGAAGCTGCGGGCAGAAACTCGTTGTACAATATTATTGATCGATGGTACAATAAATTGTAATTTTACCAGACATACCAACATAATAACTTTTTTATGTTGACAATGGTGATCTACGTGAGCCAACTTCAACTTCCGTTCGCCTCACATTCACCAGATTACTCATCAAGTCAAAAGTGCGTAAAGAAGTTTTACTTCAATAAATAAAATTAACTACATAGAGCAGAAAAGCAGTGACTAAGTTATCTAATAGAATTTTTTTGACAGCCTCTGTGGTGTCGTGGTTGAGCAGGTTCATAACCCGGAGGCGGCGGGTTCGATTCCCGCGGCAGCGCTCACAACAAAAAACCTCTAATTAATAAATACGAATATTAATTAAGGAGTAAATATCGTTAAGTCACGGCTCATCGAAAGGCACTCCTGTGTTGACGTTCGCAAATTAATGGCGTTTGGCGCAAACTAGCCGTATCTGTCGCATTTCCGGAATGCCACCGAGGTGCGCCGGCGCCGCCCGGCGCCCACCCGCAGAAGAAAAAAAATGTAACAGCCCTTAAATTTTTCAACAAATATTACTAGTGCTTCACACGGGTGAATTAGTAAAACGCGGTCGAACGGGAAAAAAATAATTCTATGTCCGTCTCCTAGTTCTAAAGCCACCTACCTCCCCACCAATTTTCAGTCAAATCGGTTCAGCCGTTCTTGAGTTATAAATAGTGTAACTAACACGACTTTTTTATATATTATTTTACTAGGTGGTAGGACTTTACTGCAAAGTTTGTCTAGGTAGGTACCACCGCTTTGCCCGTTATTCTGCGGCAAAGCAGTAGTGTGCAAGCGGTTTGAAGGGCACTGTAGCTAGTGAAATTACTGGGCAAATTAGACTTTATGATCTGATCTCACAGTCGAGTAATCTTGTTACCAGACTTTGGTGATGTCTCAGGATGATGTGCGCAGTGCAGTGCCACGCGAAACTTAATATTTTGGAATTCCGAGTGACACTGTTCTGTTATGAGTGGCCGTGTCACTTAAAAAAAAAAATAGATAACCAATTTATGAACGATGAGGCTAAGGACTTGCCGATTTACAAATAAATAAAAATTTTTTTTCCTTTTGCCTCTACGGAAACGGGTCTAAATAATATCTTGAAAGTGCCTAAACACACAAAATCAGATATAATAATTCATCTACCACGTTACGTTAAATAAAAATCACAATCCATCATCAATTATCTTGTTCTATTTACGTACTTTGGTCCATGTTTTGAGTATTTTTCGTGCAAGTCCTAAAATTAAACTGTAGTTAATCGTGGAGGCGAACCGATGCGTGTGCGCCGCGCGGCGTGAGCGATGGCTGAATTCAGTTGCGGTAATTGTCATGCTTGCGCGCATGGCGACCATGGCTTAAGAAGTTTTAGATCGGATCAGAGTTTTCCGTTCTGCATTGTGCCGGATTGCTAGCACCAGTAGTGAGAAAGAGTTTGTAATTCTATATGCTTAGTAAAATAACTTAATTTTTAAGTACCTAATATAATTTTGACTTGTAGTGTGTTAAGTGCTAAAAATAGCCTATTTGCAATAAATCTTTTGATTTTTGACTATTTGACTTTTGATCATCATCACATTCTTTTAAGCTACCTACTTGTTGCATTCTCTTAGGTAAAAAAAAAGATTAGAATGAAAAATAATAGATAATAAATATTTGTGGACATTTTACACAACGCTATCTAGTCCCAAACTAAGCAAACCTTGTACTATGGAAACCAGATAACTGATACAATACTTAGATACTTTTTGTTGGTAAATATATACATAGAATACAATAACACCCAGAAACAGCACAAACATCGATGTTCATCACACAAACATTTATCCTAGATGGGAATCGAACCCGCAACCTACAGTTCAGAAAGCAGGGATACTACAAACTGAGCTATCGGGTCAATTACCATCTTTATTACAATCGTTCTTTCCATTCCTTCGCTGCTACTGACCGAATGTCGGACCGGATGCTCTTTACGTTACTTCCAATCCCCATCAAATTTTTTTTTAAAGTCCAGATGGCTACCGCCCATCCACATTATGTTCCAGTGTTGCTAGTGCACCAATACCCCAAAATGCCTTTAATCTGACTAAAATAAATCAAACGTTACAAATCTAAAATCAGACTATAAATAGGTATTTATTAATAGTTTGTACTAAAATTTCTCTTTTTTTTGAGGTGGGGGAAATGCCCTCGCACTTCCCTGCCACCACAGAGGTTGTGGCAGGGGTATGTGGGACTCGAGTCCACTAAAACCCTCCCGTGAGCTCTCGTCTGCCGTACCGGGGGCGAAAAAGGGTCGCGGCTGCAGTCCAGCCAACTCGCCCCCGGCGGCACTAAAATTTTTCCACACAACAACCCATCCCATGGCCACCGTACTGGAGGATCCAGTGACAAATGACTGTGTTCACGGATTATTGCGCCGACATCCAGCGATGAACTTGTCAATGTGGCCACACCGATGAACGGACCATCTAACATTCTGATTTATCGTAAACTAATTGCAAAACTAACTTTTTACTACGTGGCAAGGACTTTTCTGCAAACTTCGTCTAGTCGGTACCACGCTTAGTCAGTTATTCTGCCGCCAAGCAGAGGTGTGAAATCACAAAGTGTTCCGGTTTAAAGGGCACTGTAGCTAGTAAAATTACTGGGCAAATGAGGCTTCATGGCCTAATCTCACAGTCTATTAACGGGCCTGATAGCTCAGTTGGTAGTAACCCTACCTTCTGAACTGTATGTTGTGGGTTCGATTCTTACCAAGGAAATACATTTGTGTGATGAATATCGATGTTTGTTCTGTGTCTGGATATTATATTGTATTCTATGTATGTATTTACAAAACATAAAGTGTCTAAATATTGTTTCGGTTATCTGGCTACCATTGTGCAATCTTTGTTTAGTTTGGGGCTAGATGGCGCTGTGTGAAATGTCCACAAATATTTATTTTATTTATTTATTTATTCACCTTTTTACTAGACTGTGCTGATGTCTCAAGATGACGTGCGCAGTGCAGTGCGACGCGAAACTATTAGAGGTCCGAGTGACACTGCAATTGATATGGACAGCCGTGTCACTTAACATCAGGCGAACGACTAGCTCATTCTACCATTCCATGACAAAAAAAGAATAACTTTTAGTTTTCTTTCATCCACATACAGTTGTAAGGTGGACTCGTCGGACCAATTGAAATTTGACCAATGGTCTACGAGGAAATACATGCTTCCATGGTCTAAATAACAACTGGGCTGTGGACAATAAAAGCCCGTGGTCTACCCAAGTGGACTGAGTAAGTGAACCACGACCAATGCCCGCACCTATTTAGCTGTAAAACCGTATATTTTGGTAGCATTTAGAACATACAGTACTTAAAATTTCTTTGAAAATCTTTACTATGATTGCATAGAAGCTAATAAGCCGTGTTTTTGACTAATAACTCAGGTACAAGTCAAAACGGAGAGTGCTTGTCCATTTCGATCCTCAAATGCCTACTCGGATACGGATAAGTATATGAAAACTATTTTGCGAAGACGCTGGAAATATTTTTGTGTATGTTTTTTTATTAATATGTGTATGATGTCATTTAATATGTTATACCTAAGTACTTTTTTTATAATAATCTATGGAACATTCGGTGGTGACGCTGAGACAGTGTCTGCGTCAATATAACAACAAAACGATTATATATCAAACGTAAATTAAATTATGTTCCTCTTTAATGTCGTTCCGTCTACATTATTTTCAAAGCACGAGACGGGAGTAAGTCCTCGTTACGCACACCCGCAAACGAGATGTCTTGCGCGCGCGCAGCGTCTCCGACTGTCACCCCCAATTATGGCCGCCACGACAGTTTCGCGCGCTTGCTTTTGAATTTAGAACGATCCGTTTGTAAATGGAATCCGGATATCTTTTTATTTTCTTTTGAGATTGTGTGTGATGGTGGTACAGACTGTTTTAAAATTTATTTCAGAAGTTGCGACTCTTTTTTCTTGTATCTGCTTTTGTGTGCACAAATCATCTCCGCTTTGCAAAATCCTTTAAATTAAATTAAATATATAAACATTTGTAGAAAATCTAAGCAAATCTTGTACTATGGGAACAAGATAACTGATACAATAATTATAAGAATTCTATTTTGTTTGTAAATATATACTTATAATCAATATAACACCCAGACACAGAATAAACATCGATGTTCATCGCACAAATGTTTGTGCTGGGTGGGAATCGAAGCACAGTCTACAGTTCAGAAGGCAAGGTTACTACCAACTGAGCTATCCCGCCAGTCAAGTAGTATTTTTATTATTATTGAAGTAAGTCTTTACGCACGCTAAGCTGGTGAATATGTCACGGAAATTGATCGGGCGAGGTGAAACTCTTTACATGAAGATAGAAAGAAAGAGTTCCGTATCGTATATCACTGTAAGAGCAAGAGAGATGGAGCTAAAGAAGTTATACTACAGTCGTGTGGTCTAAAGCACACACGTTTTTTTTACATGTTTCAAGGGAATAGCGTAAATACACACAAGAGTTTTGGCGGGAAAGCGAAAAAGATTGCGTCACCGCATTGTATTATTTTCCAAAACTTGTGCTATTTTCAGTGTTAGTGCATAAAATAGGTGGTATTCTATTCGTTAAGTGCTGGATTACAGGCGTGAGTGTGGGAAAATGGTATAATGATGGTGAAACGTTTCTTTTGGTGTTGTTTCCAAAACTCCATAGAAGCTTCAAGTAAAGTTGCCACCAAGTGTAGTAAAGTTACTAGGAGTATGACTTTGACTAGACTATGACTTGACTTGATGACTTCGACTATGACTTGACACATATTTGCGTGAAATATCATTGACTTAATAAATTATCAATTATTTAACACTGGCTAAATACACAAAAGTGTGGAGACAAAACATAAAAAAAAATACACACAAACACACTGCACAGTAAAATATCTTTACTTGCCATACTACATCCAAGAACATTCTACTCAATCACATATGACGCGACTCCTAAAATCATGATTTTTCCAAATTCCACAGAAATATAAAACTTTCAAAGAAATATTTTCATCAGTCAATAAAATATTTTGTACGTCTGTTCATCTGCTCGGCGGCGTTTTTCAACGTTTTACGCTAATTGAAAGCGACGGGTCCCGGGTCTATTCCCGGCACACTGAAAACGGTTCTGGCGCGGCGGATTCTGTAACTATAGTTGTTTGTCAATATTCGGGTTCGATTCCCGCGGCAGGATAAGTATTTGGACTCAGAAAAAAAGCGCAAATACTTGTTCTGAGTCTTGGTGATGTGGGACCATGGTCCTCGTAGTTCCTGGGTCCCTAGACACAGGGAATCCTAGTTCGGGTCCAGGATCTCTGTATATGATCGTTGTTTATTATTATTACATGCTCTGCTTAGTTTGGGACTAGGTGGCGCTATGTGAAATGTCCACAAATATTTATTTATTTATTTTAGAAATTACCTAAAACAAAACAAAATAAAGGATTGTGTGAGTGAAATTAATGTAATGCTTAGGTACGATTCACACATTTACCTATATTGTAAAACAAAGTAAAAAAAAAACAAGTGTGCTTTAGACCACACGACTGAAATAAAACATTTTTAGCTCCATCTCTTTTTCCCCTATAGTAATACGAAACGTAACTCTTTCTATCTTCACGTAGAGAGGGACTACTTCCGTTCGCCTCACCAGCTCACCCCCAAGGCAAGTTTAAACTTTTTTCTGCAGCGAAACAAAATTGTATACTCGTATACCTAAATGTCTCTTCCGTATCCGTATTACAGCATAAACAGTAGGTAAGTATATCGTTAGATTTTTTTTCTTCTATGACCATGACAGGCTATGTCTATTGTGCCAGTACCCATAGATTTAGAGCCAGATAACTTAGATTTATCTAGCTAGAGCTATCTAGCTCTAAATCTATGGGTACTGGTATGGGTATGGGCTAGCATAAGGTTAATTTTATTAGTATCTATTTAGCTAAAGATAGGTAGCTAGATAGATAATAATAAAATTAACCCAACCTTGCCAACATTTTAGTTGCGTCTTTTATAATTGTAACTGGCATTTAGGCAAACCAAATTATTGGCAATACTGTAGTTATGCCAATCATTTTGTGGTACAGGTGCCCCGTGGATTCACCCGTTTTCCATTGGGAACTCTGAATTTTCCCGGGTTAAAATGTAAATAGGTGAGCATTAGCATTTAACGGTAAAGCGTGTGGGTTTTACCGCAATGCATGAATTAATCACACTAATCACACTAATATTATAAAGGCGAAAGTTTTTTGTATGTGTGTTTGTGTGTATGTTTGTTACTCCTTCACGCTCAAACCGCTGAATGGATTTGGATGAAATTCGGCACCAAGATAGCTTATACACTGGATTAACATATAGGCTACATTTTATCCCGGAAAAGTGAAATGCTCTCGTGGGATGAGCAAATAATTACAATACTTTTTATCCGCGGGCGAAACCGTGGGGCGCCACTAGTAATATATATTTATATGAAAGAAAGAATGAAATCATTTATTTAATAAAATAAGTGAGTGCACAATAAATTACAATATACACGGCGGAATTTAATTCGTTCTTTTCCTTAAATGTATGTACTCAGTCCATGCTATAGAACGCTCCTATATAAATAAATATCAAAAGTACTTATGAAATAAAACTTAAATATAGGTATTATCAAATTATCAAAATTCTAAAGATAAGCCCTGCGACATTGAACAAAGCAGGTGTTTTATTACCTATGAAACATTTACAAAGCGTTCAGCCGGTGCCCGCCCTGCGTGTAACGCTAAATAGACATTTCGGCTGTTATCCAGTTATTTTAGGAGGCAACTTTTAAGTATTTTTATATTGCATCGTACGATTATTCTATAGCATAGTCTGACTACATACATGTAAGGAAGAATTAAATTCCACCGTGTATAATAGAAATAGTATCTACTTAAGTATGTATGAAAAGAGAAATGGAAGAGTAGATAGATATAGCAAGGTATAATTTTGTTGCTTTGTGTTTCGGGTGTAATTTTGTTGCTCGTAAAAACATCTCTCAACCGCGCACATCCGCCGCCGCAAACATAAACTTATCAAAACCAATTACTTAAAAAGTTTATGTTAATTTTCACTACTCATCAGCCATAAATAATACATGTTGACGTGTCAATTATTGCTCAAATCTCGAATCGGTTCCCAAGTTTTTTTTTCAGGCGGGACTGTACTAGCCACGCCTTTGCATTCGAAATTAGAACTTGACGAAACTCCCACTCAATATAATTTCAATTTAAAACCGATTCTAACATGCTGTGAATACGACGTTGTTTGAATTGATAATTTCAAAGAGATTCACGTTCGAAATTTGAAATCTTAAGACCGAGCAATAGAGATGGAATTGATTTTTTTGTTTTTAAACTGGGTGTTTTCAGCCAATGTTTACAAGGTTTTTTTTCAGCCAGTGCACACATGTTTCTTCGGGAGTGGTTTCAGCGCAGCCAGAACTCGGCACGAACTCCATTAGTTCGCACATTAGCATGAGTTAGCCGAATTATTTAATTAAATAAAGTAATTCAATAAGCTAGTGAATTAATAACAATCACATGGTCCACGTTCGATTGGATTTTATATTTGATGGGGGATTTATTTAAAAACGAATGTGACAGTGTGGGGATTACTTCCAAAACAATTTGCTGTGTTTTAAATTTTGTGGCGAATTTTTGTGATTGAGCGATGGATCAAGATAAAGGTAAGTTGCTACGTCGTTCATATTTATTTTTATTTTTAAATGATTACTTATAGTTATAGCATCCAAAAGTTACATTCCACATTTATGGCTTATCAGTGACTATTATAGACTATTACAGATATGTAATACGAGAAAAAAGTTGTACAAAGACGGAAATAAACTTAATAAACTAATTAATAAACAATTCATTATTTAGCGGTATCTAGAGCTAAATATTAGTGTTTACCTTTATTTTCAACGAAATATACTACAATGATATAATAACTAATTACTAAACACTACCTACTACAAAAAAAAAATAATGTACTGGCCGCGATGACGTATAAACAGTCCAAATGCTCCAGCCCACTACCAGTATGTAGCGTACCCATGCTTGCAGCATTGCCCTGTTGAATTGCAATGCTGATTCGTTGTGTCAAATAAGTGTCAGCATTTGGATCACGCGTAGCATCCACCAGGTGCTCTGATAAACTTTGGAAAATGCGATGAGCTCCTGACCCCACGGACCTAGGGTCTCAACACCAAATGGCTCAAATTTGTAACCGCTACCGCTATATTTGCGCCGTTTTTTATTTTCAGCCGAATTAGCCGCGACGCCAGCCCTAAGGGCCGTCCCATCAATAATAAAGTAAAATTAAATATCTTTGTGTATCTTTTACTAGGTGGTAGAAGTTGCTGCAAAGTTCGTCTAGATAGGCACCACCGCTTTACCAATTATTCTGACGACAAGCAGTAGTGTGCAAACACTACTGTGTTCTGGTTTGAAGGGCACTGTAGCTAGTGAAATTACTGGGCAATGGACACTATATGATCTAACTTCACAATCTAGAAATCTTATTGACAGTGCTGATGTCTCAGGATGATGTGCGCAGTGCAGTGTCACGAGAAACTATACTTTTCAGTTCTGAATGATATTGTAACTGATATGGTGTCCGTGTCACTTAACATCAGGTGAATGACTAGCTCGTAACGTAGTTCATTAACATAAAAAAGGTAGAGCCTACTTAGACAGACAATACGCTGTTCAAATTCCAAATCAAATCAAATCATCATCATCAGTGAACATAAGGTGATACAATTTTCCTTCACAATAATTAACGTTTTACCTAATACCTGTCTAAGAATACTAAGCAAATAATTAATTTGTAGAACTCAAGAGCTGTCTTTTCATTTTTACCTTTTTAAGATTGTATAAATTAATTCGTAACATTTCAATAACAATTCGGAACATTTTATAAACAAATAACGCAAATATATGCTTATAACGCGTTGTGAAAGCATACCAATGGTGGATATTCCCTCCTGTATCATATTAATGTTGATGAATAATAAGTTAAAGTAATACATTTAAAATAAACAAAATGCACGGACCCAGGTGTCTGTGGAAATGCAGCTATAAAAAGAAGGTAGTTATTATTTAAAACAACAGAGGCTTTGAACGAAAATTTCGGTAGCTCCAACGGATTATTATAACTTGTCAACAGCAATTCGGGCCACTAATCGGGCTACTAGTAGTTTTTTTATTTTTTTTAAACGAGCTAATGCTGTTGGTCTCTACCGACCTTTACAGCGTCACCCTGCTTAAGGCTGGGCCGTCAAAAGTGGGAGGAAACTAGCTCAAGGGCACCCCTGGGGTGCGAGCCTCGGCTTTGGCCGTTGCAGGGATAAGAGGATCGAGAAGACTACGTCCACTGGAAGAGTGGACGCTATTGAAAGTCGCGACCATTCTAGCTAAATAGCTGTGGAATTATGGAACTAATCTGAAAGTAATATCCGTTCAAATAATTAAAAAAAGACTTATTTTTTTTCTAAATAGATTCCTATTTGACTGAAGTTCTGAGGTAACAAACGTTAACGAATCAGATTTTTTTAAATCGGTCGAAAACATATTATTCCTATCAATACAAAATGTATTATGCCTACCGCAAACAGTAGAGACCTTCTCATGTTCAGAGAACCATAAAAACCAGATCCACGTGTGCGGTGTAAGCGATAGCGTTGCGCCTGCGCCGGCTTGGAACAAAGATCTATACAGCTGATGATATTCCGTTTACTGGATGCCGATTGGATTCGTGTTAGCGAAACTTTAATATTGTGACTGTAGCTGCAAAATGTACATCCAATTTCACCTATGCAGCGAAGTAGAACACTTTACCAGTGTCATATTAAGTACAATCTGAGTTCAAGTCGCGAGAGGTGTCTTATTAAGGCTCTGGTGAAGTATACTGAACATTTTATATTACACCGTACCACCTACTTATACCATATTTCTTGCAAAATAATATCATCGTAGAACACGTCGTCACTTCCCATCGGATGATACCGAGTCAATACTGGCCTATTCAATCATAAAATGAAACCTTTGGACGAATCTTCCAAGCGGGAGCTTGGACTACGTCTGTAAAGAAGAAGCAACAAAAAACTTTACAGTGATGATTTATCTTTTTATGCAATTATTGAAGTGAAAACTTCTTTAGGCGTTGAGCACTTTTTGGGTGAACAAAAATCATGGAACTCGCGTCATCGTCACCGCCCGTCTCCCTCTCTCTCTCTCTCTCTCTCTCTCTCTATTGCTACCTAGCTATTTTTTATTTTTATTTTATTTAGTTGTTTCTATTTCTATGTCTACACTACATACATATTTAATGACTTTATTGCATTGTAATTTTAGGCGTACTATGGATCTCGTGTCTGCAATAAAGAATTATTATCATTATTATTATATACCTATGTCTCAAGTTACTTAGTTTTCACTTCTATCGGCAGTCCGCAAAGACTGTCCCGTACATTTTTTATTTTCATTAAATTGTTTTATAATAGAGTACACAATGAAAAGGATGGATTTGATTATTATTGAAATCAAAGCGCAAGGCTCTAAGGCGGCCTACACGCCTCTACAAACTACGTGCCTCTACAGTCTTATACTAACGTGCCTATACCCAAAAGAACTGTAATCACACTTCACAAATGCTGGTAATTATTTAACACAAAGAATCAGTATTGCAATTTTACTGGGTAATGCTACATGTTGAGTACGCCACCTGGAGCTCCACGTCTAGTATTTAAATTGCAGTTGCAATGCAATTTAAATAGGTACTAGAGGTAAAAATAAAATCAACTTGCACTTTGCAATTTTCGACAGAATTTCTATGGGAAATTTACCAATTAGTTGGCTTGGGGCCCTAGCAGTGGGCTGAAAACGCATTTGAATTATCTATAGCTCAGCGCGGTTGGTATACAGTGCTTTTTTTTGTAGGTACCACCTGGTGGTGTA
This sequence comes from Ennomos fuscantarius, assembly GCA_905220475.3. Classification (NCBI taxonomy): domain Eukaryota; kingdom Metazoa; phylum Arthropoda; class Insecta; order Lepidoptera; family Geometridae; genus Ennomos; species Ennomos fuscantarius. Next base: position 3,558,069 of record HG992026.1, on the reverse strand, counting down.
GCTGGTAGGCATTTAGTAGTAATTGTTATGATTGCGAATTCACACAGATCGTGCGCAGCATTAGCAGGTGGACAGCTTGGTGCGCGGCCGAGTGGTTTCGAACTACCGCCAACTCGATCTCATGCATGCTCTCACACTTTTGAAACTTTCACGTCTTGAACTTATATTGTAAAGATAAAACGTCGAGGTTAGTCAAAATTATGTTTTGATAATCTTTTGTACGCGAATAAGACCCGTTTTATCTTTACTACTGCATGCTTTCCTCTTTATTCACTTCAAATTTGCTTCCAGACGTTCCAGCTCCCCGGCAGACCCCCAAGCCTTTTGAATCGAAGCAGATTAACTACAACGTGAACACTGGCTCTTACGCCGACGGCAACTTGTTCCAGATGATCAAGTGCCACGAGGACAGCCTGCTGCGACTGCACCACCTCACGGCTGGAAGACAAATGAACGGCTCTTACGATCCTGCATACCAAAATGATCTAACTTGGTAAATCCATTTAAACCTACTTCAAAAAACGGGTTCTCAGTTTGATTCGATATATATTTTCTTTTTTTAGGTATGTCTGTATGAAACTCCGACATTTATAAGCCGAAAACTTATTTACTTGGAAACTTATTTATTTATTGACAGCCTCTGTGGTGTGGTGGTTGAGCAGGTTGGCTCATAGCCCAGAGGCGGCGGGTTCGATTCCCGTGGCAGGACAAGTATTTGAGCAAAGAAAAATAAAAGCGCAGATACTTGTTCTGAGTCTGGGTGTTGTGGGACTATGGTCCTCATAGTTCCTGGGTCCCTAGACACAGGGAACCCTAGTTTGGGTCCAGGATCTATGTATCTGATCGTTGGGCGTTATTATTATTATTATTTATCTAAAACTGCACTAATGATTTCTAACAGGAACTCTGAACAAACAGCGCTTAAAGCTAAAAATTCATGATCATAGTTTGGCAGCATAATTATTGTTATCTTCTAGGTAGGTACGGAACTCTCGGAAGAGTCTGATGGCCGTTTATTGGCCATTTATTACCATGGCCATTTATTTATCTTTAGACACAGAACCACGAAGGTGAAAAGACACTTAACAGTTTGACTTCGCAGTGGACATGCATATCGGTAATTTAAATGCCCATCTTGTCTGGCTCTTTTTCGTTTCTCTTGTCTATTTTCCTTTACATTACGTTCATTTCGCCAGAAATGTAGGCATACTTTCTATTGGCGTTACAAATTTAATTTTCATTTCACTCAATTCAATTCATCATTTTAGGTACCAGAAAGACCTCCGACAGCCATATATAAAGCCAGTCGACTACTTAGCTTACGAAGACATGCGGAGGAAGTACGAAGACAAATCGAAAGAGAGGGAAGTGCAGAAAGAATCCGAGGAAGAGAGAGACAGCAAAGATGAGCGGAAGAAACCGAGAAGGAACCGGACCACGTTCACAAGCCAGCAACTGGCTGCCTTGGAGAAGGTGTTTGAAAAAACTCACTATCCTGACGCTTTCGTTCGGGAGGATCTAGCTGCTAGGGTCAATTTGACTGAAGCTCGTGTACAGGTGCGTACCTACCTGCCTAATTTATTTGGTGATTAAAATTTAAAACCTACCTACCTACGATTCCAGCGTTAGATGACCAGCCCACATATCTCTTCCCAAGGGTGGATAAGAGCCGGCTAAGAGAATATCCAAGGTATAAGCATTCTCTTCAGCCTGAATTATAAACTACTGCGATCAAGACTCCTGCCAAGCGATGATGATTATAGCTCAATGGGGGATGCCTATGTTTAGCAGTGAGCGCAAAAACGCTATCTACCTTATTTAAAGGATAAAGCTGGCCACCCTACCCATGTCATCTACCCATGTAAAGTCACTAGTAGTATTTTTTTAAAAAGTTAGGTACTCAAAATTATACATGCTTTTTTGCTGACTGTCCTCATAAGGTCTACAATTACCTATAATGTGTACCAGTAGTGCGGAAGCACTACTGTGTTCCGGTTTGAAGGGTATTGTAGCTAGTGAAATTGCTGGGCAATTGAGACTTTGTGATCTGATCTCACAGTCGAGTAATCATATTAATTAATTAGACTGTGCTGATGTTTCAGGATGTGCGCAGTGCAGTGTCGCGCAAAACTATATTTTAGAGTTCCGAGAGACACTGTTCTGTTATGGGCGGCCGTGTTGCTTAACATCAGGTGAACGACTAGATTGTCACATCATTCACTAACATAAAAAAAAAGTTGTTACCGTTATTTACCTACTATTATTTACTCGTCGGTTAGTCATTGGATGGTCTAATTTGTGGATTATCTACAGGTATGGTTCCAGAACAGGCGTGCAAAATTCCGAAGAAACGAAAGGTCAGCCATGTCCAGCCACAGGAGCAACACCAGCCAAAGCTCCCCAGAGCCAATTGCAGTCCCCATTGGCATACCACACCAAGACCCGCGACAGGATTTCTCAAGGAACTCCAAAGAACCATGGCTTCATCACTTTCAAGCCAACAATTTAAACCTGAATTTGAGCATACCAATTGCCAACAGTGGCCTGTACCAGAACGATTACTCGCTAATGATGCAAAATGTTGGTAATAGGCAGTATGTGCCGAATTCCAACAGTTTAATGAGCCAGGGTATGGTTGGCTACAGTGGATCAACAGACAATAGTTACGGCTCCTGCTCTCTGATTGGTGGATACACCGCCCCGCTTCCTCCAGCTCATCCGAGTTCCTATAACTTAAATTTGAGATTACGGCCACATGATTTTAGTATAAATAATATTACTTTATGAGATATGTATGTTAACAAGATTACATTTTAAGTCTTAATTATGGCAAAATGGTTTGTTTTTTTACATTCAACGGACACCTTGTTAATTAATGCACCACCTTGAAGAGTCCACTCCGTAGTTTTTGTGGTGTTGAAGCTTATATTAATTTAAAAAAATGTAAAATATAACTAATATTGCTAATAATATGGATATCAAAGGCCCATTTAATATTTAAAAAAAAAACGAATGCACTTTTTTTAGTTTTGTTTTTGCTCCACACTTTTGTGTATTTATCCAGTGTCAAGTACCTAATTGATCATATCTCAAGTTAATTAATATCATATAATGTTATTGCTCGAAGATATAATGTGTCAAGTCAAGTCATAGTCCAAGCCATCAAGTTAAGTCATAGTCTAGTCTAGTCAAGTCAAGTCATACTCCTAGTAAAGTGGTGGCAACTTTACCCAAAGCTTCAATGGAGTTTTGGAAACAACACGAAAAGAAACGTTTCACCATCATTATACCACTTTCCCACTCTCATGCATGTAATTCAGCATTTAACGAATAAAATACCACCAATTTTATGCACTAACATTTATAATAACACAAGTTTTAGAAAATAATAAAATGCGGTCTTTCTTTGAGAATTACAACCTCACCGATATTCCTATTCATATTTCCCGCGCTTTCACTTATCACTATTCTTGTCAAAGTAAAAATAAAATTGCCGTATGAGAACAAGGATCAAGGATTTGATCCTATAATGTCAGGTCCAGGATATGCTGAGGCGTAGACAGCTAAGTAGCGTAAGCTAAGAGGAATTTGAATTTTTTCCATATCTCTCGAAGTTTTTAATTTGAATGTGTGATAAAGATGGATTATTATTTGTTAAGTGCTTATGAACGTGTTCGAGTCGAGTGTAAGCAAATGGTAGTTAGTTATTCATTTTTACAAAATATATCATAATCACGATATTTTTTTAACTAAAATTATCATATTGACATTGACAAAACATATCTTTGATATACCATAACCTATATATTACTAATCTGTGGCCATAACCGTATAAAATTATTGCTTACTTGACAATGACAGAATAATCTTATTGCTAAAAAGCGGTAGAAAGCCATTAACCGGAGAAAAAAAATATGCTGATCCAGCTACTCATATGCGTTTGTTTGTTTATGTTTATAATTTTATTTGTGAAACGATTTATTTTACCATTCCTCTGTGATTTATACTTCATCAAATCTTTGCGAAAAATGATTGGAAGACGTAAATATTGTATCAGGATGATACTGAAACTTTGAAGTTAAATAAATTGTATTTGTCTCTCATAATTTGAAATAATATATAAGCAGTTATCACTAAGTGCTTTTTGGTAGTTATTAACAAGCGGATGGACGACTGATTTTGGAACTGAACTGTATAAATGAAGCTATTTACGCAATTTACACAACAATGTCTCTGCTTAATTACAAAAAATCCGTCGCAGCTTTGGTTGCTGTTATTTTCGCTTCACACGTCGTTTACCGCTACCTTATACGGAAAAAGAAGGTTAAAACTAAGGAAATCAATGAAGTAATTGTATTTTCGGAGACCTCACAATTGGTACCAAGCAAGTATTCCTTACTTCGTTCTAAGGTTCATCCAAGTGCAGATCGCATTCTTTTCTATTTGAATCAGACCCATTACACTTTGGATATCTGCATGTACATGCTAACCAACCGAGATATCTCATATCTGATTCAAAAACTACACTATAGAGGAGTAAAAATAAGATTTATAGTTGATGCTGAAACGGCCTACGTAAATGGATCTGAAACCAAGAGACTAGACAGGTTAGGTGCAATTGAGCTACGTTGGATGAAGACTAACAAAAATATAATGCATCATAAGTTCTGTGTGATCGATGCTACAGCTAGTAAGGGTAAAAAAGTAATACCATTCATCATGACTGGATCATTAAATTGGACAATGCAAGCTCTTTCTGGAAATTGGGAAAGTGTAGTTGTGATGTCTGAACCGAAACTTGTACGGCAATACAAAGAAGAGTTTGAAGAACTTTGGAAGAAATTTGCACCTCCTTGAAAAATAACAAAATAAGGCTGAATAATTTCATTGCTCTTTGTTGTAACCTATTAAAGAGCACAACACACTAAATAGGAAAATCTGTAAATATTACATTTTATTATAAGTACATGTTTCATAAAAATGAATATGGTGCTATTAGATAGGCATAAAAAGGGTGCCAATATTTTCCTTTACAGTTTCTGATGGATGGACAGCATAAGCTCAGTAATTAAGTTTGATGGTATCATTTTGCCGAAGTAAACATTTTAAATTAAGCCGTGTTGAAATGTAATGTTACTTAAGTACATATTTATATTTGTTACTATATACATTATTTAAAGTGACAACAAATGTACTTGTATTGAATTTTATAAGTCTATGTTCTCATGGAAGTGACTTTTTGTCTTACTTGAGAATAAATTTCTTTAAACCTATTTTGGTATGAAACCCTAAAAATAGGATGATTATCAGCTCTCTTGTAATGAAACAATTTGTTATTGTTAAAATATTGATTGAATAGTGATATTTACATACAAATGTTTCAGTAATGTATTGCTGCTTTCATTATGTCATCAAAAAAATTGTATTTGTGGCCTCTGTATTTATAATCTATATTACATTTTATGAGTTCCATTATGTACCACAGATTAAAATGTAAAACTAAAACGGTGGCTGACAAAATATTCAAACATATTAAACTATTTTCTTTTAGTTGTAGTGTCTCTGTCCACTTTGGTCCCCGTGGGAAAGTACCTAACTGCAAAACACTTAAATGAATATCAATTTAAATCTTATGAAATGTAATGTTAGCATAAGAATTTGCTAAATAAACTGCAGGCATTAGAATCACAAGACGAAAGACATGAATTTTGTTTTTTCATTTGTGGTAATTGTCTTTTTGAGATTTCTGCCAGGCTTCGGCAGCATTATCGCTAAGATTCACAATAGGCGGGAAAGCGAAAAAGATTGCGTCACCGCATTGTATTATTTTCAGTGTTAGTGCATAAAATTGGTGGCATTCTATTCGTTAAGTGCTGGATTACAGGCGTGAGTGTGGGAAAACGGTATAATGATGGTGAAACGTTTCTTTTCGTGTTGGTTCCAAAACTCCATAGAAGCTTCTGGTAAAGTTGCCACCACTTTACTAGGAGTATGACTTTGACTAGACTATGACTTGACTTAATGACTTCGACTGTGACTTGACACATATTTGCGTGAAATATCATTAACTTGATAAATTATTAATTACTTGACACTGGCTAAATACACAATAGTGTGAAGCCAAAACATAAAAAAGCGCAATGCGCTTCGTAAATAGAATTTAATTAAAATTCATATTATTTAATTTTCTAAGTTTTAGCCCTGGAAGTTTAATAATATCGTTCTGTGATTGTACTAGATAGATCAAAGAGCAGTGTTAGTCCTCCAGCCTCCAGTCCAGACACTGAAAAACAGGGGTTAATTAAAATATCTGTTAATGAGCTTCGATTTCACATGAACTTACACGGTCTACTTCATGTGGTTCGTGTTCTTACACAAAACAACTGATAACATCACTGTATACCAGCTCAGAAAAGTAATATTTTTCTGTGGCAGTGAATTGATTAAGAATAATTATGATCACACTAAATTACAGTAAAAGCCTCGTAATACTTATTTTATTAGGTTTCGCTTCAACTGCCTACCCGGCTTACCACTACATAAAATCTAAAAAAAAGAGAAAATCCCTCAAACGACAAATTAATGAAGTGCTATTATTTTCCCAAGTCACACCATCAAAGCTAGTACAGAGCAAGTATTCACGGAGCTTGATTCATCCAAGTGCAGACCGTCTTTTGTATTGTTTGAGTCTTTCTCGCCATACACTAGATATTTGTATGTACATGATAACATACCACGACATTGCTCATATGTTACAAAAGCTTCATAACAAAGGTTTGAAAATTAGAATAATTGTTGATGCTGATATGGCGTATGCAACTGCATCTGCTACAAAGAGAATAGAGAAGCAAGGAGTTGAACTGCGGTGGATGAAATCAACAAACCTTATGCATCATAAGTTCTGCCTGGTTGATGCATCAGCCAATATTGAGGATGGTGCAACTACACCTTTTGTTATGATTGGTTCTTTGAATTGGACTCACCAGGCTCTCTTAGGAAATTGGGAAAATGTGCTAGTAACATCCAAAAAAGAGATTGTTCAAGGGCTCAAAGAAGAATTTGATAACCTTTGGCTGAAATTTAAACCTATCGATAAATAAATAATGTCATTATAATATAAGGATGAGAATGCTACTTTCCTTGAAATCTATGTGATATTGTGTATAAGTTTAATTTTTATTTATATTTTCCACTTATCTTTACACATTTAAATAAATGTTAACTATAATAATATGTATTAATTCTAAATGATTTCTAATTCCCATCTATTCATATGCCCAAGTAACATTAGTAAGTCATGATATTATAGAGCAATTTTTAAAATTTATTGCCTTATTTAGCAAGTAGTTTTTAACATTTACATTAAGCATTTCAAAAGTAGATAAGTATATTTTGTAAAATACATACATAAACATACACAACATATACATAATAATAGGTTATCCCGATTTAAGATTAAATTAGTTAGGAGGGTGGGAGGAAAAAGCTTTGACAAAAAAACACGAATCCTCTTCCTCCCCACCTCCTAGTTCCTATCCACTGCATGGAGACAGTTGTATGTGAGTTACAAGGGTAACCCAACTCATAAACTTGAAGTTAGGTAAGTTTATGAATAAAATTATTTTCAGTATGGGAAAGATTATACCTGATAAGCTGATACAAGTCTGATAATTAAGTTGGTAAGTATTTTTATTATATAAATATAACCCCATGCACCACTGGATGTTTATCAATTTATACCATATATTTTAAAATCACCACGCGTAGGCGCCTCCGCGATCGCAGAAGATTTAAAAAAAATTTAATGTACTACCTATCAAGGATAATGTTGCCCATTCCCTAGATATTCCCTTACGCGGCACTCACGGGAAAAAATGTGATGGTCGTATTCGCACACCACTGGCACCACAGTGTAGTACCCTACCCCTACAGACCAAGTAGAGGATACTATGTATATACATGCCTACCCCTACACTCCCAATTATTACTATAATAACGATAAACTCTAAATTCAAAATTACGTGTTTTTATTGTTTCTCTTTTGACATGACACTGGCAAAAACGTGGGAAACAATTGCCATAAAAAAATGTACCCCCAACTATAATCATTAATCACTATTAGGTAATAATATCAATCGATAATCATGGTAGAATCATAAAGTGAATTCTAATCATAAAGTGAAGTTGTACCCACAGACCAAGTAGAGGGGCTGTATCTTATCTAGCTTATAGCTATTATTCTTTAAATTTTAATCTGATTAATGTACGTATTGAATGGTACTGAATTCACTGATAAGCTTTACGGAGTACTTGTATTCTTATTCTTATTGGTTAATCTACTCTCGGAGAATATCAAGTACTTAACCCATATTTAATTATGTGCTCTGTGCATAAACACTTAAAACGTTAAACGCTTTATCCTGTCGGAAGAGTATAAGCAGAGTGTACATAATAATTAATAAACTCCATCTGCACACACTACAGTTCGCTCACCTAATTCGCCGTCGACCGATCGTCGGTACCTACATTTAATAGTGTGTGCATACGTTCAAGGTATAATACGAATATTACGCACTACGCAGACGCTACGAAAACAAGTTCAAAGTCAATGGTCAATTCAGGCGTTTATGAAATAGGTTCCTTTTTTAGATTTTTCTTGCGCGATAACTGATACAAATCGAGTTTAATCCATAACCTAAGTTTAATCATGGTGTCCGGCTTGGTAGCAGGAAGGCTTGCTTTAGTCACGGGTGAGTTCACATAAAATGCTGCAGTGCACTGTAAATAAACAAATTTACAAGCACATTTATTAGTATAGAAAAATATATTTTTAGACATTTTTATTGATGTGAATACCATTGTAGTACACTGAAAGTAACACCTATAAAATTATGGAAAGTGAATAAAGAAAGTAATAAGTGTATAGAGGTAATGGTAAGTAGGTAGAACCTATTTACCTATGATCTTGGATGAACAAGGTATTACTATCTCATATTTTTCTATCCCATCTTAGATTTATTATATAAATTCCATATAGGCCTTGATTCTATATTTTTGATGATTCCGCATATGCTGAATACATGTTTATGCCATGCTTTTATTACATTTTCCTAGGTGCTGGCTCAGGCATTGGTCGTGCGGCCTGTCAGGTGCTTTCACGTGAAGGTGCTACTGTCATAGCAGCTGATAAGAACTATGAGTCAGCTGTCCAGACTATCAAGAAATACACTGCCTTGGCTTCTGGAAGCAATGGTTTGTATAAAAAGTTGTTATTTTGGCAAATTTCATCAGGTTATTATATCTTTATGAGTTTAAATGATATTGTAAATAGGAAGTAGCAGGAAATCATTTGGACAAAACCTATGTAGGAAGTGGAGACTACTGGTTTTTTTACTGTATATGGAATAATATTCACAGAAGAAAAACACAGAAGTAATGGATTAGCCGTATTATAAAATAAGAAATGGAAAAGTAAAATAGAATATAAATAGAACCTATAGATACCTACAGTTATTATTAATTTATATGCCTACTGGCAACTACCCAGATAAAGAAGTAGAAAATAATATAAATATGAATGAACTATTGGAAAAATAGCCGTTGATTGATTGTTGTATTATGGGAGATATTAATGCAGTGGTTGGAGAAGGAAAGATAGTAGAAAAAGCAGTTTACGTAACAAATGAAAGAGGAGAAAGGTAAAAAAAATATATGTTCTTCTCTCTCATTTCTGTTCCAGTAAAACAATAATACAATATTTTTAGTGTATTTCTCATACTTAAACTTATACTAAAGAGAATGATGAACAAATTAATAGTATGTACATCATTCTTGTCTTGCGATTGATGCCTGACGAGATTTTATATAAACCATGTTTGTATTAGAGTTAGCTATTGATTCATATAGGTTTTAAGAGTGGTTGCAGGAAAAAAAAAACTACATAGTAGATAGTATGCCAGGATTCATACTAAAATATTTAAGACCCTTTGTATGAATTGTATATTCCTAATTGCAGATGGTGACCACAGTGCGGTAGAGCTAGATGTATCAGACTCCTCTGCAGTGAAGAGTCTTCTGAAAACTGTGCTAAATCAATACAAAAATCCACCAAGTATCATAGTCAACTGTGCTGGAATCACACGCGATAATTGGATGCTGAAGCTCTCTGAAAGTGACTATGACAGTGTGCTGAATGTCAACTTAAAGGTACAGCTGGAGTAACATTTAGTAATCTGTGTGTAACACATTACACACATTATATGTAAAAGAGTTGCTATAGTGCTGCCGTCCGATTGTTACAAGACCGTTAAGTGACATTTTGGCGAATTTGACTTATATATACTACTGAAATCAATTTTTTTCCCTCTCTTTTCTAGTTTAGTCCATAATTTTTACTTTTGATTAGTTGTTGAGTTACGAACACCACGTGCACAGCTAACTACATAGTTTTTGGTATTTTGCAATACTTGAACACAGTTTAGTCATCTTACAACATTAGAATGCTATTAAATGCACATACTTGTGAAATAAAACTCTAATTTTTTTCTGAATTGTCAGTTTAGAAAACGTTTAAGTAACTGTTCGTTACTATTAAACCGTTACACGACCTTACACGTCGTTTAGTCATTTATAATAACTCAAGCCTGTGTAGTACCTGCAACACTTAGATAACGGTTTTGTTACATCTACAATTCTATAAAACAGTTAACTCTACTTAAACGAATAATCGTTGACATAATATTGCGAAACTCTATAATTTACAATTCTAAAAGAAGGTGACTGTAATGAAGCTATGATTTTTTCCTAATACGTGCTGGTAAATACAATTTAAAAAAACGGTTATGTGAATTTCAACGCTATAAAACGTTTAAGTGACAAGGCGCCCACGCCGCCCGACCCGATCGCATACACCACCAACGTAAAAAAAAAAGTAAAACGTGAACCGTAGTGGTTATATGCCCAAGTTTGCAAAACCTTTTTCCTAACAACATTGGGCTTTCACAAAAATTATGACATGGTCCTATATAATTCTTTGAACAACAACCCCATAGACAGACGAGGATTGCATACCAAGACAGTTGCTTTCGATCGTAAATTACTTACAGAACACGTCGAGTCATTTCAACCTCTAGAACCCCACTATCGGCGAGAGCATGCTCCACTCAGGCGATATATAGCATATGATATTACAGTCACTATGATGCACAAAGACTTGTGAAAAATATCCATCACAGAAGGTGTCTTATGAACTCTACAGAAAACACGTAAACAGCATGAATATATCATTCGCTAAGCTTGGTAACGAAGAATGTGAGATTTGCGAAGCATCTGAATTACACACCAAAAATACATGTCATGGCACAAATAATGTAGAGCCAGGCTGTGAGACCTGCGCTTTATATATATGTTAGCCACAGAGAGAAATATAAAAAACATGCAATATGTATGAGGGTCACAAGAAAAATCAACAAACTAACGAAAACATTTACTACAGTGTAGACTTGCAGAAAGTAATAATGTTACCGAGACTCGATAGCTTTAAAAGTATGATTTTTTGTCCGAGATTAACATCATTCAATGTTACGTTTGCACCGGTTGGTAAAATAACGAACCTACACAAACCCCTAGCATGAATTTGGCATGACGGTATCTCTGGGCGCAAGCAAGAAGATATCATGAGCTGCTATTATCACTTTATTTTGCAACACCGCGATGTGAAAAACATTACCATTTGGATGGATAACTGCAGTGCTCAAAATAAGAATTGGCTGCTGTTCGCACTGATGACATATTTAATTAACAGTGACCTCATAGCCACTGAATCTATAATTTTTCAGTATTTTGAACCTGGTCACACTTTTATGAGTTGTGATCAGTTTAATCACCAAGTTGAACTCGCCATGAAAAAAAAAGGAAAATTATATGACTTCCAAGATTTTGCTGAGTGTGTCTCTTCCGCCAACTTATCAAGAGTTGAAGTTAAACCAATGGTACCCAAAGATTTTTTCACGTTCCAATACGTGTACTTGAAAGACATCATTCAAGTATGTTTCCAAAGAATAACCTATGACGTGTTTTATAAAACTGAAATAGACCAGGAAGATTACAAAGTCTTAAGATTCTTGACTGACAAATATTTAAAGCATCCAGATCTTTTAACACCAGAATTCAAGTGTGGGCCAAAAGGCATAGAAAAGCGCGAAAGAGCGGCATCATTAACGCATTAAAAGATAAGTGCACCACACAAAATGTAGTTCTGGCATGACATGCCCGAATGTACAGAAAATGTGGGCATAGTTAAAGTAAATAATAGGTCTACTTTATAATAAAATCTTAGTAAGATCCAAAATTAATTCACAATTATTCAGTCATGGTTTTCATGTACCGTTGTAGTGTTTTCTTAAAAATTATAATTTGTTATTCGATTAGATAAGCTTGTGGGTTTGTACGTCAGTTATTACAGAGAAACTGATAATTTGTAAACAACTCTATACACCAAATCCGCCAACCCACCAACACAGCCAGATGACTTGATGGCTTTATTTAAAAAAATTGAATTGAAATAAAGCAACCGACATAAGTCGCCGAGCTGTTACGGCTTTGGTGCGTAGAGTTCTTTATACAATCATAATATCTGATTTAATCCTCGAGATAACAAAATACTTGGTTAAATACTTAATCTATATTTACACAAGCTTTGTTATATAAAAGTGGTGCCTTCTAATCTGTACCTAGCTATTTTTGGTTTGATTTTATGTCGATGAGGTGATCTCTTTTAGTTTATATTTAAAGTTATGCGGGTTTTTTTTGTTGATATAAGTTTTTTTAAAGTTATATAAAGATTATTCCAGTTCCTATTATATTATAAGTGCATTATAATTAAGAAAAACCTATACACAAAAGACTTAATTTATTACCAATATTGATCTCCTAAAATTTTTAGTAGCCACAGGTTCGCTTTTGTTTAGTTTAAGTTTTTTTGTAACATGTTATTTTATGAGACTTTTATGTTTCATGGTTAGTACTTAATAAAAAATTGCAATTATATAAAAAAGAATTATTTATTACCTTGTCAATTTTAAGAAAAATTGCACTTTGCCGCTAAAGTGATATTATAATAATATGCCTGTGACTAATACTTACTACACTAAAAAACAGCTGTCGCAAATCTTTTCTCCGAAACTGTGTTTAAGTTCAGACATAAAAACAAGTACTAATTTAATATTTACTTATAAAAACCGTTAAAATCATATAACATTTATTGAAAAAGTAGTGCATTCTAAATAACATTTAATTTAAAACATAAAAAGGCAACTAAGTGACATAATTGCTATTTAGATTAGTGATGGTTGGAAACTGTAGCATTATTAAAATAATCAACATAGTTACAATACATTACCACTCTATAAAACGGCTGCACTTCAGCCAGACGTTTTTTAGGAGAGCAAATGTACACAGTATCGAATAAGTAAACCTGATTAAAATACAAAAAAGCCAAATTCTAAGCGAATCTAATATTTAGAAAGTTCCTGAACCCATACAATAAAAGCCTATTACAAAAGAAGAAAAAAATTCCACAAAAAAACACTATATGTCTTGTGAATATCTAGATATATGATTTCCCACCTTTTTGCTCATATCTCAAAATTTAGTGTAATCACTTAGCGGCTTTATAGAAATCGGACGGCAGAGTGGTAGAGTTGTTATAGTTAGTATTTACAATATTTATTATCAAAAGTAGTATTGATTAGTGTAATTGGCTTGTGGACGGTTTGTCGACTGTCATGGCCGAAACTTGTTCCGTCGCCTCTTTAAAAAGGGCAGAATGTTGTTCAGGGGAGTTCAGTTGGTTCAGCAGTTCTTCGGCAGCGGAGTGAATAACACGAAACTATTGCCGATATACTGTGAAACAGGAAACATATCTGGAGGTTGTTTATTAATTGTGCAGCAAATGTCTATGAAGTTTACATAATAGACAATTATAACTGGTCGCATAGTGGTAGTTTAAGTATCAGATAAATATTATATACTAGTTGCTGCCTGCACTTTTGCATATGAGAGATAAAGTTTTTCGCTATATGCATTTCATGTTTTTCACAAATGTGCAAATTACATCAAGACGTATTTGACCATCACACATTTATGTAACTATAAAATTTTAGGAGAATGAAGCTTTCAAAAGTAGGCACATGTTTTTCATTACACAATGCTTCTGTAATGCCCGCCAAACTAAATGTAAAATGCTCATTGAATTCATGTCAAAACGGAAAATTAATGCACATCAAAATTACTCCAACCAGGTTTCAGGACATAATGTCCTTCTATACTCATGGGATGTAAAATTAAATACATTTCTTATTTTTCCAGGGAACCTTTTTGGTGATGCAAACATTTACTGCAGCAATGACGGAAGCTTCCATCCCTGGCTCCATCATTAACGTATCTAGTATCGTCGGCAAATATGGAAATATAGGTAATGGTTATTAACATAATTATTTTTGAAGTAAAACTTCTTTATGCACGATTGACTTGGGGAGTAAGCTGGCGAGGCGAGCAGAAGTTGAATGGGTAAAGCTGTTGGTTAACGTAGATCTGCATTGTTAACATAACAAAGTTAAAAATTTGTATTATTATGTTAGTGTATCCAGTAAAACGACAATTTACAATTTGTCAAGATGGCGACATTAACATTAAAAAAAGCAATAACAAAGTTATACCGGCCGGATAGAGCTAGACTAAAGAAGTTTTACTTCAGTGGTGTGGTCACATTGTGTTTTTTAATATGTTCAAGAAGCATTAATTGCCTGGTAAAGATCGCTTTTAAAAAAAATCTTACCATAAGGGCAAGATTTTAACCATTGTAATGTAACCTACTCATAGGTTTTCCTTTATGTATTTATTATTGGTTATTGGCAAAGCATTTGACCACCGACTCGCTCGATGTTAAGGAATGACGTAATCTAAGATGGGGCAAGCTTTCCTAGATAACATAATGTCGATAGAGAGTTAATCTACATATCTATCTAATAATATTACTGAAGGTAGCCTTATAGCTAATTTTTTTGAGGGTTTCTAGAGGGCTTTGTTTAAAGTTGAAAATCGCAAATCATATACGTACTGTCAAAGAGGGTTTTCGCTTGAAAATGTGTTAATTTTGCCGGGTTTTTTTGTTTTACTTGAAATATGGATGTCAAATTAACGTTTAAAACATCAATCTAGCTATTTGTAAAAATATGTGTTTTATTGCTGAAAATCGGAAGAACTACTTGGAGAACTAAGTTGATAAAGTACTTTTTTAGTGTCATTAGAACGA
The DNA here is from genome assembly GCA_905220475.3 of Ennomos fuscantarius. Lineage (NCBI taxonomy): Eukaryota > Metazoa > Arthropoda > Insecta > Lepidoptera > Geometridae > Ennomos > Ennomos fuscantarius. The sequence goes on along the minus strand of HG992026.1, from coordinate 3,542,756 downwards.
TTTTATTTTAGAAATACCAAAGTACTTATATAAGTTTTATTCGGTTATCCCTGTTTTTTTTTTATTTTCTCTTCACACAATTTTTTTCAGTTGATTCTTTTAACGTCACATTGCACTGCGCTTTCAAAAAAGTGCTTATTGTCGATTTTGTGCTTAGACCACGGCTTAATGTATTTTTATGTTTGCAGGACAAACCAACTATTCCGCTAGCAAAGCTGGCGTCATAGGCATGACTAAATCAGTGGCAAGAGAGTTAGGAAAATTTAACATCAGGTAACAAACATGGGCATAGTTTGTGTCCAGATGGCGCCGTCCAGCAAATATTCATTATTTATGTTAATTTCAGAGTGAACGTTATTTTGCCGGGTTTCGTAGACACGCCCATTGTTGCCACGGTACCAGATAAAGTGAAAGAAAACTTACTGAAAATGATGCCTTTGGGGCGGTTCGGACAACCATCAGGTAGGCTATTTATCATAGTCTCAACATCTCCGGCGCCACCAATGTAACTTTAAAAGCGTATAGAAACGTGCCGCTGGAGGATGTTTTGTCTTGTACAAACCATGTTTTAGAGTCCGCGGTCGATTCAAATAAATTTTATTACTGGCCGCTATTATGAATGAAGATAATAACTTAAAGTCTGCACTAAGCGTTTTGCTGAGTCATTCTTAGTCCGAACGGCCAAGGAATGGAATGCTCTTCCAGCAACAGTGTTTCCTCCTGGGTAGGTATAACCTGGGTCTTTTAAAGTCAAGAGTGAATGGGCATCTCGTGCTCCACCTTAGATAACTTGTCACTTTCCATCATGTGAGTTGTTGTAAAACGTATGCGCATTTTAGCATAAAAAAAGATATAACAAGACAGACTGTGGGTACGTCAGGCTTCATACTGAAATATTCAAGGCTCTTTATAGGTTTAGGTTATAATCCTATGGCTATGGGAACTAGGCACGAGTTTAATTTTTCATATATTTCATAATACGGGCGGAAACAACACACGGCTCTGATTGGTCGATGCAGTGTTGTAGAACAGGACGGTATCGGGACTTTGGCGGGAAAACGAAAAAGATTGCATCACCGCATTGAATTATTTTCCAAAACTTGTGTTATTTTCAGTGTTAGTGCATAAAGTTGGTGGCATTTTATTCGTTAAGTGCTGTATTACCGACATGAGTGTGGGAAAGCGGTATAATGATGGTGAAACGTTTTTTTCGTGTTGTTTCCAAAACTCCATAGAAGCTTCTGGTAAAGTTGCCAGCACGTTACTAGGACTATGACTAGACTATGACTTGACGACTTCGACTGTGACTGGACATATTTGCGCGAAATATCATTAGCTTGATAAATTATCAATTAGGTACTAGACACCGGCTAAATACACAAGTGTGGAGCTAAACCGTAAAAATGAAATGAAGACGGTATCGATCGCGTGCTTTTGTTTATTATTTAAAAAAAAATTCGAAATGAAAATTCATTCATCAACTAGAAAATAGATGAAATTGGCTGACCAGATATTCTTGCATTAGCTAAGAACACTCAAATCAAGTCACCTCTTAAGCAAAAGAAGATAATTTAAAATCAGCCCATCCGTTAAGGAGTTACGATCGATGCCACAGACAGATCATACAGATTAACTTATAACATTCCTGTTTACTGGTGAGTTAAAAAAGATTTAATATTTTTTCAGAGATTGCGGAAGTCATTGCATTCTTGAGTTCTGATAAGAGCTCTTTCGTGACCGGCGCTGCCATTGACGTCACCGGCGGATATTAGAACCACAGATTAGAAGAAAAACAAGGACCAAACCTACGTGATTAATTATCTCGAAGATAAATATTACATTATACCGTCGCCGATAATAAAATGACGTGACTTGAAATAAAAATAATTTTACAATATACAATAACTTGAAACAAATGTTGAAGATAAGCCCAGCATTGTGTTGATGCGTGAATCTAGTCTGAAAAGTAAAAATCGTTCTATGCAACTTTTCATCCAATTTCGTGCATTAGACCAATATTATCTAAAGCCATGACCATAAAGATAACTGCAAATTTCGTCTGTTGGCATGAGTCCAATTTTATCATGATTATTTGGCTTGTATGTTTTCCATAGTACAAGCTTTACTTAGTTTGGGGCTAGATGGCGCTGTGTGAAATGTCTACAATTATTTAAAAGAAATATTTATTATTTGGTCAGTCTCTAGGTATACTATTTTTACGTACATTCTTTTTCCAATAAGATTTGTATGTATAACATTTTTGTGCAAGTAAGTGCCTACTTATGTACCTTGTGTCTTCCAACATCAGTGCTGTGATAGTTTTAAGCATAATTGATGTTATTGTTTTGGAACTATTTAATATTTATGTACTTAAAAGGGATTTGTACTTGTTATGGTTGTAATTAAAATTTTAATTACATTTTATTTATATAAAATACTTGTCTTTTTAGTACTTTTAACCCCACTCCTAAAACACTAGAGGAATTACTTATTTAATTTTCTAGTTCAATCTTTGAAATATAAACAATAAACTGTAACTATAACACTTTAAACTTTCGCGACTTGAACTCATATTGTTAAGATAAAACGGATCTATTCACGCACACACGCGCTAACTGTAACTATTTAAAAATACAATGTTATTTATTTAAAATATGACCACAATATATTACTGGTGCCAACAAGATATTCCTGTTTGGGCTTGCGTGAGGCCCAAGAGGAAAAAAGTTTTCATTGGGCCCCATGCCACAAAATGGCATGGCATAAAACTATGGATTGTTCATATAAATTATATTATCTGGTTTTGTTTCTTGCTCAGTCTTTAAAGTAAGTGTTAAAGGTGGTTCCTCTTAACTTGGGATACTAGTGTATTTTAAATAAAACCACTGTATCTTGATCTCGAAGGCAAATATATTTTGTTTGCTAACTTATACCTATGAAACAATGCGTCAAACGATACCGCGATTCAGCTTTTTGTACCGTGCGCCTTAAGCGACATCTAGTAAGATCGCGTTGAACTTTTACAAACTCAATCGAAGTAACTCATCAACATTCCGCCCACCAAGGACATTTAGTGACAAAAAGTCCTTCTTAAAATTACCAAGTTGTGGCATGAATTATTGCAACTATGTGCTTGGTGGTGGACAGAACTAACAAAATACAACTTAAGCTTTTTATCTTCTTATAAAATAAACAAATACTGCCGAAATTAGCTAATACAGCATATACATAAAGGAAAAAATATCAGTGCTATTCACTTACAGGTAATACACACAATTTTGACGTAGGTCTCTTCATCATAGTATTCTTAACCATTATTGTGACCACACGGGTGACGTTGTCCGTACCGGGATGTTTTTCTACTATACGACCCATCAACCAACGGCTTGGTGGCAAGTCGTCCTCTTTTACAAGAACTATGTCCCCAATGTTCGGCTCTGGAAATCGACTAGTCCATTTGTACCTATTCATTAAATTGGATAAGTATTCATGTGACCAGCGACGCCAGAAGCTCTGTAGCATCCTCTGAATGAATTGCCATCTTGACAAAGAACTTACGTTAGACTCTAAGTAATTCACATCAGGAACAGTGATCAGTGGTCCACCATTAAAAAATGTCCCGGCGTCAAAGGAAGTGGATCAGTTGGATCGGAACCATTTACAGTTATAGGCCTAGAATTTAGGCAAGCTTCGACTTGACTTAGGAGTGTGCTCATTTCCTCGTATGTGAGGCTAGATTCACCGATCACTCTCTTTAAATGAAATTTAGTGGATTTCACTCCCGCTTCCCAGAGGCCTCCAAAGTTAGGGGCGTGGGGAGGAATGAAATGCCACTCAGTACCATGTGCTTCTAAGTGTTCCGCTGCAGCTTCCTGGATACGACTCAGTTGCTGAAGCTCCTTTGAGGCACCTACAAACGTCGTACCATTATCGCTCCACAATTGAGCACAATGGCCACGTCGAGATACGAATCGCCTGAAGGCTGCCAGGAAAGCTTGAGTAGTCATGTCACTCACAACCTCCAAATGAATGGCTCTAGTCGCCATGCATATAAATAAACAAATATATCCTTTATGGGAATGATGGCCGCGACCCTTAGTAGTCCTTATTTGTATAGGGCCCGCGTAGTCCACTCCAGTATTTAGAAATGCTCTAGCAGGTGTACATCGCACTGTAGGAAGGGATCCCATAAATGGGTTTTGTACTTTAGCATTTTGTCGAGCACATGTGACACATCTCCGAACATGCTGTTTAGCAAGATTCTTGACACCGATGATCCAATACATGGTCCTTAAATAGTTCACCATTAGTTGGGTTCCTCCGTGCAATGTAACTTGATGTGCATTTGAAACAATCAGCTTCGTGAAATGAGAAGAATGAGGTAGAATTATCGGGTGCTTGGTATCTTCAGCTAACTGCGACTTCTGTATTCTACCACTAGCTCTCATTATCCCTTGATCATCAAGGTATGGACACAAGGATTTTAGTTTATTACCTTTTGACTGTATAAAACCTTGGCGATGTAACTGCAAGTATTCTTCCTTGAACTCTTTTTTCTGTACTTTCTTAACACAACACATTAGTGCTTGATCTATCTCTGTCTTAGTTAAATAAGTTGTATTTCTAAAACCATGATTAAAAAATCGTCGACAGTAAGCTACCACTCTTAAGAGCCTCTGTAGAGAAGAAAACCGTTCTATCATGGTGTCATCATCCTGAACAAATGTACCAATATTTGAACTAACGGCTTCTTCTAAGTTGACCTTTACATCCGTCGACTTATTATACGGTATGTTTTGCTCTTTAAGAAAAGGTGGACCGGAAAACCACAGTTGGTTTTCTGCAAGTGATCCTGGCTGAACTCCTCGTGACGCACAATCCGCCGGATTTTGCTTAGTCGCCACGTGGTACCACTGTGAAGGTTCTAGGGTTGTTTGGATCATGGAAACCCGGTTGGCCACAAAAGTTTTCCACCTACTAGAGTGGCTATTTAGCCAAGCCAGAACAACTGTAGAATCCGTCCATGCCTTTATGTTTTTCTTCGGGATATCCAAAACTTCAGCTACCTCCTTCAGAAGCTGTGACAATAACACAGCACCACATAGTTCGAGGCGAGGAATGCATACTTGTTTAATTGGAGCAACTCTTGTTTTTGCTGCCAATAAGGAAACCTGTCTATTACCAGCACTGTCAACCACTCTGACGTAAATCACCGCCGAGTAAGCCAACTTGGATGCGTCGCAGAAACCATGCAACTCCGTGCTGGCATCCATAGCCGACGTTCTTAGCCATCGTGGGACTTGAATTGAAGCGAGTTTTGACAACTCATCACGGTAAGTATGCCATTCGTTTTTTAATTCTGCTGATATCGGTTCATCCCAATTGGTACCGGCAAGCCACAACTTTTGAATGAACATTTTGGCTATAATTATGGTAGGCGCGATCCATCCTAAAGGATCGTATAAACGTGCTATTACTGATAATATTGATCTTTTTGTTTCAGGTCCAGTCGTCGTCGTCGGCAGGTTCACCGAGTACCGAAAGTGGTCTTCACAGCGATCCCAGGTAATGCCTAAAATCTTAGTTACGTTTTCAGTTTTTATTTCTATTTCCTTTTTGTCCTTGATATTAGCTTCTATAGCTTGTCCTTTTAGAATTTGATTGCTTTCCATATCTTCTATTGTACTTTCCCTATGCATGTCCTTTTCTTTAGTATGTAGATTGTACTTTGTGTCCTGTATGTTGTCCTTATTGTCCTGTAAGTTATCTTGCATGTTGTCCTGTATATTGTCCTTATTGTCCTGTAAGTTATTTTTTGTGTCCTTTTTGTCCTGTAGGTTTGTTATGTCCTTTAGTAATTTGTTGTTGTTACTGTTCCATTTTTGTAGTTTGAAACCTCCCTTTTTCAATAGCTCAGTGATCTCTTTGCACATCTCTACTCCTGATTCCACATCAGAACATCCCGCCATTAGATCATCCATATAAAATGAATCTAAAACTCTAGGTGCTGCTAACGGGAAATCGTGGCCTTCGTCAGCGCTGATCTGCTGCAATGCTCTGACTGCCAGGTAAGGAGCGCATGCAGTTCCGAAAGTAACCGTCATTAATTCAAAATCTTCAATTTCTTTTTCAGGTGCTTCCCGCCACACTATTCGCTGAAACCTTGCGTGCTCATCGGCTATGCGGACTTGACGGTATATTTTGACAATATCCGCCACTAGTACAATTGGATGTAATCTCCAGCGTAATATCAGATGCCGTAAGTCAGCTTGTAGCTTAGGTCCTATCATCAAGGTGTCATTGAGAGAAACCTTGAAACTGTTTTGGCTGGAAGCATTGAATACTACGCGTACTTTTGTCGTCGTTTTATCATTGCGTACAACGGCGTGATGTGGCAGATAAACCGCTTGATCTTCTTTATCATCCTTCACAGGACGCATATGCCCTAAATCTAAATATTCTTTTATTACTTCAGTGTAAATCTTTTGTAAATCCGGATTCTTCGATAGCTTTTTTTCTAATGCTTTCCATTTCGTGATAGCGATTTGTCGGGAACTTCCACCTATACAACTCGGCTGATTATCACGAAAAGGCAACGTTACAATGTAACGTCCATCTGGTGATCTTTCTGTTGTCTTAATAAAATTGTCCTCACATTTCTTCTCTTCGTCTGTCCATGTTACTTGTGTACTCTTTGTTTGTTCTTCTATTTCCCAAAATCTTTTTAGTATTTCATCTTCTTCTACCTGTGCATGCATAACTGCTATACTCGAGTTATGATTATTCTCGCTATTTACTGTGCCAGACAGGATCCAACCCAACGTCGTACTTTGAGCTATCAAAGTTCCCATGGGATTCCTCTTCACACCATCTTTTAAGATCTGGCTATACACATTTGCTCCCAGTAGCAAGTCAATCTTGCCAGGAGAGTTGAACTGAGGGTCCGCCAGGCGCAACCCCTGTAATTCTATCCAATCAATAGACTCTACCTTTCGTTCTGGTAAATAGGACGTGATGTTCTTAAGAACATACGCCTTGACCTGTATGTTGAACTCCTTGTCGATGCGTGATTCCAGATGAATAGTTACTACGTACTTGGACATCAACGCCTTATTTCCTCCTAGGCCAGTTATCGTTCCTCTGACTGGACTCTTCTTGAGACGCAGAAGTTGTACCGCGGCTTCTGTTATAAAGCACGCCTGCGAGCCTTGGTCCAACAGAGCTCGTACTATATGGTTTCCACCAGATTCAGACTCAATATTTACTAACGCAGTCGCTAGTAAAACTTGTCCAGCTCTAGTGACCTTTTGAGTAGACAGACATGAAACTATTGGATCTGTGGTAGCTGACGAGCTAGCATTCTCAACAGTTTCTTTGGTCGTCAAACTAGTAGCAGGTGTAGCCCTGTCATGTTCTGGATGAAGAAGAGAGTGATGTCGCTTTCTGCAAATTCTGCACGAAGTGGGCTTTTTGCACTGATAAACTGTATGGTTACTGCCCAAGCAATTAAAGCAGATCGAGTTTTTGGCTACAAAGTCGCGTCTCTGTGCACATTCTTGTTTGGCAAATTTCTTGCAAAAGCACAACTTGTGATTTTCTGAGCAGAACTCACAGCGCAGACCCGAGACATTAGTGGCCAATAAAGCCCTTGGTTTGACACTAGGAACACTGTTCTGATGGCCCGAAAACTTTTTCGGATCTACAAATTCCAATGCACGAAAACGACTTTCCATAAAACATTTAAGCTGATCTAAAGTTGGCAAATCATTTGTATCGAAAAAGTTGGCAATATGCAGTTCCCATTCTTTACGCGTCTCGGCATCGAATTTGAATGTAACGATATGGATAATAATAATATCCCATGTGCTCACATCTATGCTAATGTTTTTTAATGCGCTCATACAGTCCATGGTGGTATCTAACAGATCCTTTAAACCTGACGCGGATTCAACGGCTAAACGCCTTTGGCCGAACAAGCGTTTTAAAATACAGTTTGCCAAATATTTTTTATTATTATAGCGTTTTTCCAATAGCGACCAGCATTGACTGTAATTTGCGTCGGTTATCGGAGTATGTTTTATGAGTTGCGCAGCTTCGCCTGTTAGGTGAGTTTTTAAATAGTGCAACTTTTGTACATTTTCTAAAGAGTCATTGTTATGTACCAGAGATATAAATAAGTCACGAAATGTAGTCCACTCTGCGTAACTTCCGGAAAAAGTGGGAATCGTAATTTTAGGTAGTCGCAGTAATGAGCTTGGCTTATCACTACCATCTACTTTTGATTTGGATGTACCTTCCTTGGATGACATAAATTGATTCAATACAGTTTTTAAAGTTGACTTATACATAAAATAACAATCCTCTGTATTTTCATAAACCTCTCTGGTTACATACGATGACTTTTGTAAATCCTCAGATACCGATACTTCATACAATTTTGTGTTGTTTGACTTAAACAATGACCAATCTCTTTCTAAATTTTCTAATCTAGCTTCAACATATTCTTCAGTTATTCTTTCTCTTGGACTCTTTTTATAATTTGCTAAGCCTTTTTTAATAGAATTCTGTAGGTCTAGTTGTACTTTTATAATACTATCCATTTTTATTAATAGCTTATAAACTTTGAACTAATTTTTAATAAATAACCGCAATCAAAATTTCTCACTATCGTTAAACCTTAAAAACAAACACAAGTTCCGAAACGTATTCTTTAAACTTAGTTAAATTTACTTGAAAATATTACAAGTCCAAGATTTTTTCCTAAAATTTTACAAGTGTTTGAACTCAAATAACTCGCAGAAAAATTGGGCATGGATTCCCCGTTCCGTCGTTTTTCTGCGAATCATTCTAAGTCCCAACTACCATACATTTATCATGCAAACTATTCTAAGTTAATATTAAATTTACTTTTTACACTTTAAATTTAATGTCCAAATTAAGTTATTTATTTTTAAGTTAAGTTCTATTTTCTTGATTATTTAATTAAGTTTTTTACTCACGGTTGCACTTCACTCTTTCTGTAATTATAATTATATGACCTGATTTTTTCCTCGGTTGTTCTGCTTTGCCCTGGTTGTTCTGCTTTACCCTGGTTCCAATTTCCTGGTTTGACCTGGTGTACTCCAATCCAAATACTCGTCACGCTGGTCGGTCCCGCCTCATGCCAACACAGCTCCTCAGCTTGACCCAGCTCGGCGCTAGACTCGTTCACGCCGCCGCCGTCTCCAACGCTTCCCGTACTCGGTTTGTTGCAGCGATCCACTGCAAGTACTTCTCCCGTCGTGTAGCCACACCGAACCACAGTGCGCACTACTACTGCTTCTTGGCCATCCGTTCTCGGAGGACCTTGTTAGAGGTGGTTCCTCTTAACTTGGGATACTAGTGTATTTTAAATAAAACCACTGTATCTTGATCTCGGAGGCAAATATATTTTGTTTGCTAACTTATACCTATGAAACAATGCGTCAAACGATACCGCGATTCAGCTTTTTGTACCGTGCGCCTTAAGCGACATCTAGTAAGATCGCGTTGAACTTTTACAAACTCAATCGAAGTAACTCATCAACAGTAAGTTTAGGTCATTACATAGTTAGTAAAAATGAAAAAGAAATTTTTGTACTATTTATTAATGTGTCATGTGCTCTTTTGAACTTGCTTCCCCTTTAACTTGTTCTTCTTTAGCGCAGCCTTATTCTTCTGTCTCTTGTCTCTCATAAATGTTCTGTATTCCGATTTCCTCTTATCATCTATGATTTCTTTGTATTTCTTCTTGTTATACTTTTGGAACTCCGCATCTGCCAGTAGTTCATCAACCATTGTCCTCTTTCTCTGTTTTCTTGTTAAGCGTTCATTGACATGGTCTAATGATGAATCCATGATGCGGCCGACCTGAAATTAATATTTCGCAATATGTAGATACATAAAATATGAGCAATTTAACCAAAATAAATTCATTTATGAAGTTCTAGCATTTTCATAGACAATTTCAGTGTTTAGGGTACTATTTGTATTTATTTCTAATGCAAATCAAAAACATACCTGGAAATACTTGGGCAAGGCTTCCATATCATTTTTCTTGTAGAAGTGCTTGGGATCCAAGACAGATCTCATTTTCAGGACTTGGAGGTCATTCTTCAGTTCCTCGGTCACTTCTGTTGCAGGCAAGTTGTACCAACCAGGGCCTTTGGTTTTCTCTCGTTCTTTCTGGAATTTAAATAATGTTAATATTATGGAAAAGGGTATACATTACTCCTATGAACTGTGCTACTTTTTTAATTATAAGTCAGTACGCAGCAACTTATGGCATCATAGCATGTTGGGAAAAATATGCTTTGACTTGGTAAATTTTAGTACCTGTCTATGTACCTCACTCACGTAAAAGTTACTGTTTCTGAAGGTAAGACACCCACCCATCGTAAATGGGAGGCAACTAGCTCAAGGATATCTCTAAGGTGCAAATTGACTTAACTAATGCACGCAGAAGTGAATAGGGAGGTGGTGAGGTCTACTATGTAGCATTGAACAACTAAATATACCTAAGCTGATATCACACCGAAGGTTTTATCAAGTTTGAATTTTATCTCTGAGAAAATTTATTACCTTTCTAATTGCTTTCAACTTTTTCTCACTAACATAATACTTTGGTAAACGATGTTCTTTTTCAAGCCCGGGCTGTAAAACTGATTTTTTCATTTCTTTCTCAACATCCACACCACCAATATTAGATTTTAATTTGCCAGTTTCAGTGTCCAGTTGATCAAAGTGAAACAATCTACTTTTCTTTTCTTTCTTCATCAGAATATTCTTAGTCCAACCCATATCGTCGAAGAACTCGTCAAAAAGACTGTCAACTTTTAAATTCTTTAGCTTTTTCTGGATTTCTTCTTCTACTGCGGCCTGACCATCCAGTTCTTGTTTCTTCTTGTCGAATAAATTTATAACAGCACTGATTTTATCTTCTTTATCTGAAATGACGAGAAGTTAGCTAAAGGTGTTGTTTTTTCTGCTAAGTAAATTAATAATAATAATAATAATAAAATAAGTGTTATTTTAATCCCGGATAGTTTGCTAGTGAGAATAAATCAAGGAAATTAGTAACTTTGAATATTAAATGCATTAGTAGGAATCGACTACAGCTAAAAACAAAAACTAACCTATGAAGTAAGGTTTCTCATTTTCTTCAAGTAACTGTGACTTTTCCTGGAGGTTATCGTCTCCAGCTGTGTCAATTATAAAATCCATTTCCTCCACACAACTTTACAATTTCATTTAAGCAATCAGTTGCGAATTTTTCAATAAACTGCACGTTTACGTGCCTAATGCAATTTTAACCTCAAATACACGCAATATCAACAAATAACTGTCAAAGTCAACTGGTTACTGGTTAACTGTTAATTTGTCTTACTATCGGAATGTCAACTTCAAAACTAGCTCTTGTTTAATGCTGGCCTTTGTGGAGAGGTTATCACAATTTTGCCAATGTCACGTCGACCAAATGAATATGAAAAGTCAAAAATACAATATATATATATATATATATATATATTTTGTATTTTTATATACTTTATATATAATAATATAATTATATAATATAATATAATTATATATATATATATATATATAATATAATTATATATATATATATATATATATATATTATGTTTTGACTCCACACTTTTGTGCATTTAGCCAGTATCAAGTAATTGGTAATTTATCAAGTTAATGATATGTGTCAGTCACAGTCCAAGTCATCAAGTCAAGTCATAGCCTAGTCTAAGTCATACTCCTAGTAAGAGTAGTAAGGAGTTTTGGAAACAACACGAAAAGAAACGTTTCACCATCATTATATCACTTTCCCACACTCACGCCTGTAATCCAGCACTTAACGAATAAAACACCACCAATTTTATGCACTGACACTGAAAATACAACATACAGAAGTTTTGGAAAATAATACAATGCGGTGAAGGGATCTTTCTCGTTTTCCCGCCAAAATTCCATACTTAGGTCCGTATTACAGAACGATGCTCAGTCATGGATTGGTGCTCAAGCAGAAATTTCATTCGATAATTGATCACTTTATCTTTACTTGATCGATGGCTGAGCTTCGTTCTGTAATATAACCGGCCGGTATAACTTTGTTTTTACTTTTTTTTAGGTTAATGTGATTTTACCGGACATACCAACATAATAAAAGAAATTTTAAGTAATTTTTAACTTTTTATGTTGACAATGGAAATCTACGTGAATTAATTTCCGTTCGCCTCGCTACGCATTCACGAGCTTACTTCCCAAGTCAAGCGTGCGTATAGAAGTTTTACTTAAATAATAAAAACCGTTATTCCAGTAGAACAAAACATTACATTAGACGGTATCTCGTAATTATTCAAGGTCCCGTCGGGGGCATCTCGATTGGAGTGCTCTCAACTCTTGAGTCGGTCGTTATGTGACGGAAGCTTTTGAAGACTCTTGGGGAGAGTAGGGTACCAAATCATAAAACCCTAAGCTCGTCTTATCGGGTGGCATTATATTTTCTTGTTGATCTTACAATAAATCTTACATAATGTTTGTGTGTAGGTACACAGCGAGGGAGCTTTCTGCGATGCTTTGAGCGACCAAAAATAGCGAGGCGACTCTAATCGTGATTCAGAAATAAATCACGATTAGAGTCGCCTCGCTATTTTTGTTATTGAAGTTAAAACTTTTTTAGGCGCGTTGAGCCCTTTTGGGTGAACAATAATCATGGTCAACTCGCGTCATCGTTACCGAACGCTTTCAACGAAGTATATGAATACTGTGTACTTTTTGGGTGAACAAAAAGCGTGAAACTCACGTCATCGTCACCGCACGTTTCCCATGAGCTATATGTCACAAGTTAGTTAGTTTTTACTTCTATCGGCAGTCCCCAAAGACTGCCCCGCACATTTTTTTTGGTATGTATTTTTATGAACTTGTAATAGTGTGAGATAGTTCATATAAAATATATGAAAGTGATGTATTACGAATTTTGCTATGAGCCTTAACGAGCTTTAACGGTGAATGAAAACCTTGGTTGTAGAATGTAGGTTTTCTAATAGTATGGTATAGTTCTGTGCAGGTGCTCAACTGCCCTCCTAACCATAACCAACGCATTCGTCAGTTTCAAGAAAAACGCACCTAAAGTTTTTTATTTTCTTTTTGCTGTCACGCCTATCACGTCAAGATATTCAAAATAACTTTTTTTAACTTTAACTTTATTATTCAAAATAACTTATTTTAACATTATATGATGTTAAATATTCACTTTATTTATGGTAGAGCACGATTTATCTATTTACATTTATTTATATTAAAATAACCCCCAAAACTCATTGTGATTGGTATACATAAAATAATTTTTATTCATTTACTAAGCAATAACCAACGCATTCACAGCGATTGCGTTGCTTATGCTTATCAATAAATTGATAACTGACCGACAGAAAAAAACGGATAATTGATCCAGATAGATCCCGCTGCGTACATCTCGAATATGCATATAACTCATTGTACAACAAGGGTACAAATAAAAGATGAGGTCCATACAAAGCCGATTTATTGCAATGGCGGGTCAGCGCTAGGCCCTGTGCCAATTTTTCTAAAATTAAACGAAAATATTCGATCACCTTATGAAACTAGCGGAGACAAACGCTTGCGCGATGCAGGATTTAGTTGTCGCGGAGTAGCGCCATCTAGTCTCATTCCCAATAACTAAAGCGCTACTCTGCACGACGCGAACCGATTATACTTATACACTCATTTTCACCAAAAATGGTGAATGCGTTGGTTATCCTTAGGAGGGCAGAATAATGAGCAAGGATCATTCAAATGTATGCAGACACATAAAGGCATCGTAATATTCGTAATATGTAGACGACTAGACGACGGAGAAGTCCGCTGAGAAGCAAAGATAAACCTGCTATATAGTATACGTACACCGTACAGCCTGTTCCAAACGGGTTGTATATAGTAACACAAACATTGCCACTTTGTTTGGGTTTACTCCCCGCCTAGAGCGAACTGGGTCAATGGTAGCCCGCTGCGGTCGATACCTTCCAAGGGCAGCGGGTTACCCCCTGGGCAGCATCCGAGGTTCTTTATATCAAGATTTTTAAACCGGCTTTTGTAAAAGCAGATTTTTCTTATTTGTTTCCTTCGATGCATTCGTTTTCAAAGGACCATTTAGTACCAAAACACGGTAATTAGCAATTGGTATCCAGTATAGATTTTCGCAGATAACAGTAAAAATCTCAAAAGTCCATACTTTAGTTTTTTTTTTTCTCTAGATTTCACTGTTTTTTTTTGTGTGACATAATAATAACGTTTTAAAATATTGGGGGGAGTTTTAGCGGGAAAACGAAAAATATCACATCGCCGCATTGTATTATTTTCCAAAACTTGTGCTATTTTCAGTGTTAGTGCATAAAATTGGTGGCATTCTATTCGTTAAGTGCTGAATTACAGGCGTGAGTGTGGGAAAATGGTATAATGATGGCAAAACGTTTATTTTCGTGTTGTTTCCAAAACTCCATAGAAGCTTCAAGTAAAGTTGCCACCACTTTACTAGGAGTATGACTTTGACTAGACTGACTTGACTTGATGACTTCGACTGTGACTGGACACATATTTGCGTGAAATATCATTAACTTGAGAAATTATCAATTACTTGACACTGGCTATATACACGGAGGTGTGGAGCCAAAACATAAAAATTAAATATTGGGAAAAGGAACTGATTCCTGAAATACAGTTTAAAAACTAGTTCGGGAATCTATGGATTCATTTAATATAATGTAATAATATTGTCAATAAATATATATATGTCAATAAATATTTTTGTACCTTAGATAGGTTCATAGCATAACTTCAGCTCCTTTTGATTCGCTCCTGTTAAAATACTATTTAGGTACGCCACTACTTTATTATTTAGATCAATAATTTCCATATTTATAATAATGAATTAACAATAAGTGGACGAACGACGTTTCGCCCACGGATTTCAAAAATACTGTTTTTAGTTGAGAGTCCGCCTTAATATTAAAGTCGCATTGTTGTTGGTCCTAAGCTAATCATAAAATCCATTCTTAGCAGGCGTCTGGTACACTTTCAAGAAAAAAACGCATGCCTCGTAAGTAAATTTTTTTATAATAATACGGACACACAAAAAATAATGCTTTAGACCACACGACTGAAGTAAAACTTCTTTAGCTCCATCTATCGGCCGGTATAACTTTGTTTTTGCCTTGTTTAAGGTTGATGACGTCATCTTGACAATCGTAAATTGTCATTTTACCAGACGTACCAACACTTTTGTAACTTTGTTATGTTGATAGTTGAGATCTACGTTCACTAACTTATATATACAACTCAACTTTTTTAACTCCCTCCCTTCCTCCACTTCCGTTCGCTTCGTCATGCATTCACCAGCTTACTCTCCAAATCAAGCGTGCGTAAAGAAGTTTTTTTGCTTCATAAATCTGACGGCTAGCCTGATGGTAAGTAGTTACTGTCGCCAAACGCCTGTAGATATTGTTCTGAGTCTTAGGTCCGTATTACAGAACGATGCTCAGTCATCGATCGGTGCTCAAACAGAGATTTCATTCATAAAGTGATCAATTAGTGAATGAAACCTCTGCTTGAGCACCGATCGATGGCTGAGCATCGTTCTGTAATACGGACCTAAGACTCAGAACAATACACGTTTTATTTTGCACAAATACTTGTCCTGCCGCGGGAATCGAACCCGATTATAAGCAGACCTGGGGCCTTATCGCGTAAGTCTGGTGAAGATGGTAATCGTGTTCTCTCTTGCTCGCACTCGTGGAGTTGGCGCGTGCGGATGGCAGGCGAAGCCGATTCTCAGGACAGTTACGCGGTAGGGGTGCTGCTCAAACACCACACCGCATGCTGTCAATAAATGTGGAAATAATATAAGATGCATGTCTTAGACAGGTCTTCATTGCAAACGACTGACGTGCGTCTTTGCCAGAGAGACAGGTACGCTAGGAAGTATTGAAAGCATAATTTTGACTTCATTTTCACTTCGTATTTTTATATAATTAATTTATTATTATTATCGGTTATCTGTCGAACACAAGAGAGTTTTAATAAGCGTTTTATCTCTGTTGACATATTTCACTGTCAAAAGCAAAAGTTTAAGAGCTCTGTAATTAATTAAATTTTAAATAAAATTTAAGTCTTTTAGATATTGTATTGTATCGTTTGTATTAGTATGTTTATTAAGTTATTACCTTCCTCTTCCATTTCCTTCTTGTCAATGTAAGCTACTTAAGTTTGTACTTTCTGCTCTCTATTTTCAATATGGAATTTTATAAAATAAAGTAAATCCGTAATTGGATGTAAGTTCTAATATTAAGTGAAACTATTTCTTAGCTTTAGATCTGTGGATTTTGTGAAATAAATAAATAAAATAAAATAAATAAAAATTATTACTTTAAAAAAAATAAAAAAAATATGCTTCGATCAAGGAAACAACACGAGAAGAAACGTTTCACCATCATTATACCATTTTCCCACACTCACGCCTGTAATCCAGCACTTAACGAATAGAATGCCACCAATTTTATGCACTAACACTGAAAATAACACAAGTTTTGGAAAATAATACAATGCGGTGACGCAATCTTTTTCGCTTTCCCGCCAAAACTCGTTATACATATACATATAGCTATGAAAAAAGACAAGCTGTGCAATCCCACACGAAGATTTTAAATTAGTAAAGATCGTAAACCCTAACTTAGGTACCTAACACATAATTCAATCGTTGGTCCTGCCTATAATTTTGTAATATTTTCCTGAAACAAAAACTTGATTGATATTGTAAAGATAAAACGGGTCTATTCGCGCACAAAAATTATCTAAATATTATTTTGACCAACCTCGACGTTTCCACCAAGTTACATTGGCCGTGGTCATGAGGGGACTAAAAAAAGTGATAAAAACTTGATTGATTGATTGATATTTTAGGGTTTCATTGCTTAAGATACCTACTTCTAAAAATGGGTTCTTTTAAAGTTCACTTTGTTGTCTTTCTGTCGGTCTTTAAGACCCTTTTTTCAGGTCAGATCGGCTGGTATACTAAGTAAAATTAATATCAAATAAATAAATAACATTAAAAATTTAGCAGCAGTGGCGTGGACCGTAATAACCCTGAAAATAATAGAAACCTTAACTCAAAGCTCTAAGTCTCAAGGTACATTATCTCAAGTCCTTGAACAAGCTAGTGCGCGACAAAGCTCGCTATACTTTGCGCCCCTGGGAAATCTACAGGTATCCAATAAATTCATGAGTTTTCACGCGTACCGTGATTTTGTCATAGTTACCGCTAAATTATTATGATATTAGCTTCTGCCCGCGGCTTCTCCCGCGTGACCTATAGGAAACGCAGAAGAAAATTTTTCATAGATAATTCAAACACTCATTTCTCCCTCTTAGGGATGGAGTTTCGAAAAACCCTTTCTTAGTGGATACCTACATTTTACAAAGAACACACCCTCCAAATTTCAAGTCTCTAGGACCAGCGGTTTTGGCTGTGCGCTGATATATAAGTCAGTCAGGACTTTGAATTTTATATGTATAGATGATGCTTTATTTTTCATGAAATTTCAACTGATTTCAATCAGTCTAGTAATCTTACTACTATGTCTCAGGGTGACGTACGCGTGAAACTTAATATTTTAAAGTTCCAAGTGATATTGCAACTATAACAGGCGACCGCGACGCTTAACATCAGGCAAACGGCTAGCTCTAATGTCATACGTTACCTCAATAACTGAAATAATAACAAACGCAAAGCGTAAAAAACTGACATAAAACTCATAAAATTTTCTTATGGATGCCATTGTCAGAATTGGATCAAATCGGGACCACACGGGAAGCACCAGCTTTCAAATAAAAAAAGAATCATCAATATCGGTTTACCCAGTCGAAAGTTCTGAAAACATAAAAAAACAGTCGAATTGAGAACCTCATCCTTTATTAAAGTCGGTTAAAAAGGAAGAAGTTCTCCTTTGACGGCTGAGTCTCTTATGCGAGGTGTCACTAAAAGTTGGTAGAGATCAACAGCATTTAGCCTGCTCAAACAAGCAAACCCACGGTATATAACTTCTACAGTGACTAATAGATTCTGCAAATTCCGTTGGGATAAGAGAACAGTACCTATTGCCTTCAATAAAGGCCGCTTTCAATGCAAAATTTACCCCATAACCTCTGGGGTAAACACAAGATTTACATTAGCATAGAATCAGGGACCTTTCACGATACCCTGAGGTCCGAAGCGTTCTTTGTACAGTATGGTAATGTTTTGCCCGCATCACTTGATCCAGTAATGCCCAAGTGAACAAGCCGTCCAGCGTCCGCTGTAAAGATCGGTAGAGAACAACAGTCTTAGCTCGTTCAAATAAAAAAATGAGTGCGCTTTAGACCACACGACTGAAGTAAAACTTCTTTAGTTTAGCTCCATCTATCGGCCGGTATATTGTTTATATTTTGTTTAATGTTAATGTCGCTATCATTTTACCAGACATACCAACATAATAAAGCAAATTTGTATCTTTGTTATTTGTTATATGGAGATATACGTGAACCAACTTCAACTTACGTTACATTAAGCGTGCGTAAAGAAGTTTTACTTCCAAAAAAAAAACCAATTGAACAAGTAAAATAGTGAATATCGACCTAAAAAGGATCAATAAAAGCAAAAAGGTATTTTTATTTCGCATTTTTTTAGTCTACTCCACTGTCTATTTATACAAATAGTACCTTAATCCGTTCCACCTCCTTTGTGCCACTGTATATATAAGTCAAAGGGTTAGTAAAAACCAAAATTTTTATTTTACAACAACTTAGTTTATTGAGT
This sequence comes from Ennomos fuscantarius, assembly GCA_905220475.3. Lineage (NCBI taxonomy): Eukaryota > Metazoa > Arthropoda > Insecta > Lepidoptera > Geometridae > Ennomos > Ennomos fuscantarius. Next base: position 3,523,861 of record HG992026.1, on the reverse strand, counting down.
AGATATTTGAACTACACTGCTTACATCAAAGCAATTTAAATTGTATCAGACGAGATCACAGAACTTTGATTGCAATGCAACAAGAACAATGTAACAAATCTGTTCCGCCTTTAAGTAAAAAAAAGGGATAAAAAGTATCCTATCGGACGTCTTCTGGTTCTAAGCTACCTCTCCACCAGTTTTCACTCAAATCGGTTCAGCCGTACATCTATACTAATATTATAAAGAGGAAAGGTTTGTACCTATATATGTATGTATGTAACGAATTGATTCAAAAAGTACTGGACTGATTTAAAAAAATCTTTCACCGTTGAATGCTAATTTATCACTAATATAGGCTATTTTAATTGCAAGAAAAAATAAGGACCCCTACTTAAACTACAATAATATTACACAAGGTGTGAAAAAAATGCCTATAAAATATCTTTCATCATAAATCCACCCGTGCGAAGCCGGGACGCGCCGCTAGTGAGTTATAAATTGTGTAACTAACACGACTTTCTTTTATATACAACTAGCGGCCCGTCCCGGCTTCGCTCTTTTATTTATTAAACATTTTATAATATACGAAAAACAATGTATCACGCACCGGCGTCATCTACTTAAAATGTTAGTTTGTCCTGAATTTTCTTTGCTATAAACCTCACGGAGCCCGAGACCTTTCCAACGAATGCAAAACCGTGGAAATCGGTTCGCGCGTTCTGGAGTTATAGCGTCAGGAAGGAAAACCTGACTTATTTTTATATAGTAAAAAGAAGAAGATAATATAAAAAAAACAAGTAATTATGAACATAAACAGCGTAATGAAACTGGTAATCCAAACAAATATCTGTTTCTATCCGTTGCAATCAAATTCCATGATTGCCTAGATACCTACAATGAAAGACATGGAAAAGAGAGAAAACAGACTAAAAAAACAATAATCACATGAATTATTTTTATGTGGTCAGGATGTTTCCGCCAATTTTTTCCAAGATCCAATCCTTAAAAGAGTAGACCCTGGTGTAGACGTCAGGGTATCCCCGAGCACACGGCATACCCCAGGAGACGATGCCCACCACGTTCTTGCCTTCCACCAACGGACCTCCGGAGTCACCCTGGAACAGGATCAAATTCATGAGATACGGAAATAAAAATCACTGAATATGACAATAAGGTGATCACGGAACTTTGAATGAAATGTATCAGGCAAAATTTCAAAGTTTAAAAAATCCACAGTAACTATGCCCATAAGCTGCTTATCGAAACTGTCAAATCCATACATTTATGTGTTTCTATCGATTGCAATCAAGTTACGTGATCGCCCAGCTATAGACTTAATCTGTGAATAATGAAATTTAATGACATCATAGGATACTATGTGTTAGAACCGGTGTAAAAGTAAATGTATACATTAAGCATTCCTTGCATTGTGTATCGTAATAATAGTTATTTTATATTTTGTTTCTTTATATGAAGTTAGAAATTGCAATGGCAAAACATATTCCACTGTGACACAGTGTTTATTGTACAACGGGAATATAATGACTGGCCCGATAGCTCAGTTGGTAGCAACCCTGCTTTCTGAACTGTAGGTTGTGGCTTTGCTTCCCACCCAGGACAAACATTTGTGTGATGGACATAGGTGTTTGTTCTAAGTCTGGGTGTTATATTGTATTCTATGTATTTATTTACAATATAAGTATTGTATAAGTAATCAGCTGGGTGATCATGTAACTTGATTGCAACAGGTAGAAACACAAACTTGTATGAATTTGATGCAGTTTATGTGCATAGTTAGTATGAAAATGTATCTTGTTGCATTGCAATTAAGGTTTCGTGATCACCCAGCTTTTTTTACAAGCTTTGTTTAGTTTGGGGCTAGATGGCGCTGTGTGATATGTGCACAAATATTTACTAACTTGTTTATTAGTAACTTGTTGCGCTCCGCGGTTTCATCCCCGGATAAAATTATATATACATACCGGATAACATTTTACTTTCCGGGATAAAATGTTCCCGTGGGATGAGCAAATAATTAAAATACATTTTAGCCTTTATGTTAATCCAGTGTATAAGCTATCTTGGTACCGAATTTCATCCAAATCCACTCAGCCGTTTGAGCGTGAAGGAGTAACAAACATACACACATACAAACTTTCGCCTTTATAATATTAGTGTGATAGTGTGATGTGATATATTTATTTGTAGTTTGTGAGAGAACTTACATGGCAAGCACCTTCTCCGCTCTTCGTGAGGGAACATATCTGTGTGTCGTAGACTGGATTGATGTAGGCATAGATGTCCTGGCAGTTTTCTACGCTGAGCGATGTCAGGTTGATCATCTGCAGGTGCGTCGGGAGCACTCCTGGATACTGAAAATGGACATAATTACCAAATCTAATAAAATATTCGAAGATGATTTGATTTCTTTCAGAAAACTATAATAACAATATTTATTCTGTTTCTTCAAATAGATAAGAATTGCCATTCAACGTGGTAATGCCGCCAGTATGCAGTAGGTAATCTCGATCTAAACATATTAAATTCAAAGTCCTGACTGACTGACTTAATATCAACGCACAGCCTAAACTGACGGTCCTAGAGATTTGAAATTTGGAGGGTGTGTTTTTTGTAAAGTGTAGGTATCCACTAAGAAAATTCAAATCAAAATTCATTTCAAAATTTCGTGCCTAAGAGGGTGAAATGGGTGGTTGAATTATCTATGAAAAAATGTCTTTTTCGTTTCCTATAGGCCACTCGGGTGAAGTCGCGGGCAGAAGCCAGTTCAGTACAAACAAAAAAGAAATGTGGGTAGTAGTCATGTTACTATTAGATTTTATTTGTAAACTTGAGCAGGTCAGCTCATAACCCGGAGGCGGCGGGTTCGATTCCCGCGGCAGGACAAGTATTTGGGCAGAAAAAGCCCAAATACTTGTTCTGATTCTAGGTGTTGTGAGATTATGGTACTCGTAGTTCCTGGGTCCCTAGATATAGAGGATAGACCCTAACTAGGATTCCCTGTGGCTAGGGATATAGACACAGGGAATCCTAGTTAGAGTCCAGGATCTATGTATGGGATCATTGAGCGTTATTATTATTATATTATACAACTCAGAAATTGTTATTGATATAAATAAAAATTTAAATTGTATTTTAGACTTTAGGAGAATGAAACATTCAAAAGCCCATGTTTATCTTAGCACATTTTTCAGGAATGACCACCGAACTAGGCGTTCTACGAGTTGACCAGCATGTCAGCAACCATTAATTTTATTATCTTTTTAGGTAGGTATTTCTAAAATAGTATTAGGTGTAAATAATTTATTAATTTATTTGCTTATTCCCTACATCATTTGTCTCTATAGCGTCTGATAAACATCCCCAATTCTCTCACATTACATACATACATACACGCTGGCTCTCCGCTAAGTGGTACTTCCGCAGTCTAATGATGCAGTTAGGCCGTACTTATAACGAAGTCTCAACATCGGGTCATGACCTTACGACCAGCGAGTAGATTTAGAATTTATCTTTTATTATTTTATATTATTTTAATTTCGATAATTGATAGAATCAGGCGTGACTTCGCGAAATTTTTAATTTAATAATATTTATAGTAAATTTTATAATTTGTTGTTCTAATTTCAGGTTTTTTGAATTTAATTTATATACAAGGTGGAATTTAATTCGTTCTTTTACTTTGATGTATGTATTCAGTCCATGTTATAGAACGCTCCCATATAACTAAATAAAAAAGTACTCATGAAATAAAACTTAAATCTAGGTATTATCAAATTCAAATTCTAAAAAAAATCCTTGTGACATTGAACAAAGCAGGTGTTTTATTGCCTACGAAACATTTACAAAGCACTCAGCTGGTGCCCGCACTGTGTGTACCGTTAAATAGACATTTCGGCTGTCATGCAGTTATTTTAAGAGGCACTAAATACTAAAACAAAATCATTTTTTTTAAATTGGACTTTGTACGAGTCTTCTATAGCATGATCTGAGTACATACATTTAAGGAAAAGAGTGAATTAAATGCCACTGTGTATTTATACATATCATACATACTTATGCGAAAATCCATATGTGAAAGCGACGTTCTTTTGTACTTTTCGTATTCATAATTATGTCTTTGTTCTGTTGCAAAATAAATTTTATTTCTTCTTTCTTTCGTATCATTATTACAGACTACAATAATCCTTTGTAACCACTTATTTCATTAAGTATTTAATTTAGATTTAAAAAATTAAAGAGGATAAGCAAATATTCAAGATATCATTTATGATCTAAGAGTATTTCATTTTTTTGCATCACATTTGCTCGTAAAGTGGACCTTATTACAACGTTCTTAGGTTAATGGTCTAAGACAAATATAACGCTTCCTCTAAGATCTCAGATATTATACACGCGTGTTTTTTTTAATTTACATTACCGTGGCACTTTTGGTTTATTATAATATATCCCAATTCATTAAAGTTTGTGTCGAATTTTTAATTTAGATCGATAAAATATTTTATGGCTCGTATTACAGCTAGGCGATCCCCTAGGCGATCACGTAACTTGATTGCAACCAATTGAAACATAAATTTGTATGAATTTGACAGATTCAATGCGAGGTTTATGGTGTTGCTATGGAAATGTTGAAAGAATTTATGAAATTTCTCTTAAAAATCTACCTTTTCAGCTGGCGCCTACCATCCTGTCATTGAGATTTTCGGTGTTAGGAGGGACAACTACTAAAAATAATGACTACATTTTTCCTCCTTGTTCAAGGGGTTACAAAGAGTGTGTTTACCTTTAAAGAAAATATTCAACACACTGGCAAATAGGACGCAGAGGTAGACCACACGACTGAAGTAAAATTTCCTTGGTTTAGCTCCATCTATCGGCCGGTATAACTTTGTTTAATGTTAATGTCGCGATCTTAACAATTGTAAATTGTCATTTTACCGGATACACCAACATAATAACAAATTTTTAGCTTTGTTATTTTGAACGTAGATACGTTAACCAACAACTTTCAACCCTTCCCCCCAGTCAAGCGTGCGTAACGAAGTTTTAATTCAATAAACTTTGCTAATGAATTACCGATAGTCTTCCCCATCCGCTAAGAACTAGGTCAGCATCAGCACCCGTGTCATCCACTGGCAGGCTTATTGGCTGCACCAGATCGCTGAACACTATCTTGCCTGTCACCTGGAAATTTTATAAAGAGCTGCCTGACATGACCCAACTTTGCACGGGTAAAATTTTTTTAGCTATGCTTTACGTATTTGTGAATAGGGGCCATTATCTATGGTAAAGAGCACCATATTAAGAAGCGCATAGGAGTTTTGTCGGGAAAACGAAAAAGATCGCGTCACCGCATTGTGTTATTGTCAGTGTTAGTGCATAAAATTGGTGGCATTTTATTCGTTAAGTGCTGGATTACAGGCATGAGTGCGGGAAAGCGGCATAATGATGGTGAACCGCTTTTTTTCGTGTTGTTTCCAAAACTCCATAGAAGCTTCAAGTAAAGTCGCCACCACTTTACTAGGAGTATGACTTGACTAGACTAGACTATGACTTGATGACTTGGACTGTGACTTGACTTGACACATACATATATATAATAGTAATTAACTTGAATAATTAATTACTTGACACTGGCTAAATACATAAAAGTGTAGAGCCAAAACCAAAACAAAAAAAGAAGCGCATAATTTTAATCAGTTGACTTTAAAGGCTATAAAATTCTATAGGTAACAAAGGAAAGATCACCTCGATCACGCTGACGTCATTCCTGATCAGGCCACTGTCGTAAGACTCGTGGACTATGATGGACTCCACATTGTAGTGGTCACCGCCGACGATGAGGTTGGTGGTCCCAACTACCACCTTCGTTTCGTATTTCGTACGGCTGTTTGGAAAAAATAAAGGGTGGAAACACGACTAGGGTTGGAAGGATTAATGATATGATGATAGCTTTTAATCTTTTCTTCAAATGCATTATTTTTTTTAAATATCCAAAATGGTCAATTTCATCTAAACAACATTGAATTAACTAAGGAACACATTGAAATTTTACTGCAGTTTAATAGTCCAATAGGGCTTTACCAGAGTGGAAACACGACCATGGTTGGAGAGATTAAATATTGATGATAGCTTTTAATCTTTTACCGAAAAGAAACTTTGCAAATGCATTCTTTTTTTCAAATAGTCAAAATGGTCAATCAAAAGGATCAATTTCATCTAAACAACAATGAATTAACTAAGGAACACATTGAAATTTTACAGCAGTTTAATAGTCCAATAGGGCTATACCAGGTTGGAAACACGACCATGGTTGGAGAGATTAAATATTGATGCTTTTAATCTTTTACCGAAAAGAAACTTTGCAAATGCATTCTGTTTTTGGTAGGTACCTATCAAAATGGTCATCATAAGTATTAGTTTTGTCTAAACAACTTTGAATTAACTAAGCAACACATTGAAATTTTGCTGCACTTTATTAGTTCAATAGTAAAGACTAGGGTGGAAAAACGACCATGGATTAAAATTTAATTTTTTAAATTAAATTTTTAATATTTAATATTGATGATAACTTTTAATCTTTTACCGAAAATAAACTTTATGTTATCTTCAAATGCATTCTATCCATCGGCCGATAACTTTGTTTTTGCTTTGTTTAATCTTAATGTCGCCATCTTGACAATTATTGTTGTCATTTTACCGGACATATCAACATAATAATAGAAATTTTAAGTAATTTTTAACTTTGTTTATACAATGAAGATCTATTTTAACCAACAACTTTCAACTTTTCGCTTCGTTACGGATTCACCAACTTACTCCCCAAGTCAAGCGTGCGTAAAGAAGTTGTACTTCAAAAAATGACAAAGAAGAATTTGATAAAACTTTACCCCACGGTGCAATGAGCTGCAGTCAGCACCCATTTTTCGGTCAGAACGGAGCCCCCACAAAAGTGCGAGTTGAAGATGGTCCTTAGGGAGGCCTGATACGGCACTTGACCTTCAGGAGCGTCTTTTCCACCCACTATCCTCGACTGGAACGGCAGACTGAAGTCTAGTCGTGGCAGACCTGGATATGAAGTATGACATTACAGCATCTTGTTTAATTTCTTATTTTGTTTTATTATATTTTCTTCAAAAAATTAACAGCTAAATATATAACAATTGATACAAGGTGGAATTTAATTCGTTCTTTTCCTTCAATGTATGTATTCAATCCATGCTATAGAATGCTTCCATATAACTTAATAAAAAATAAGTACTTATGAAATAAAACTTAAATCTAGGTATTATCTAATTTCAATTCTAAAGAAAAGCCTTACGGCATTGAACAAAACAGGTGTTTTATTGCCTACGAAATATTTACAAAACACTCAGCTGGTGCCCGCGCTGTGTGTAGCGTTAAATAGACATTTCGGCTGTCATGCAGTTATTTTGGGAGGCACTTAATACTAAAACAAAACTTTTTTTTTTAATTGGACCTTGTACAAACATTCTATAGCATGGTCTGAGTACATACATTTAAGGAAAAGAGTGAATTAAATTCCACCTTGTATATGTAATATACTTATGGCTAGTGAAAAGTTTTCAAAGCGAAATCTATGACACCTTTTTGACCATTTTTAATGGCAAGTCCAAAATTTGCAAAAAAAGAAACGAAAATATTGCAACATTAATATTTAGCCTCAGTTTATTTACGTTTTATTAATTATTTAGTAATTTATTATTTTAGTCTAGGTTTGGTGATGCCCACCGACCACAACCCAACAAAGCTTAATAAATAGGCTTTTTTGTAATTTTTATAAATAAAAACAAATCTCTATATCCCTTGGTCATCGCATCACTTGTGAACGGATGGAACATTTTCTCAAATTGTTTATATTGTATTTATTATTGTCAGGAGGTTCTAACGAAAAAAAAAAAAATGAAAGTAGGAAAATTTTCACCACGCGGGCGAAGCCACGGGGCGCAGCTAGTAAGTAATAGAAGAGACATATCTTCACTTCATTTGTCACTCATAACTCCTCTGTCGAAGGACGATGTCAAGGACGCTTTAAGGTCCGAGACTATTTTCGTCCAAACATCTCAAAAGGGTGTTTTAAAACATTTCACCCGTCAACGAGCTAGCTAATTAATGAAGGTAAAGGTAAATGAAGGTAAAACCTCATTTGGCGGGAAAGCCAACGTGAAAGGGTGAATAAAATGTGTAAACAAAAGGGACCTCGGGGAGTGACTGGCAGAATTCAGACTGGGAACAAAATGAGTTTCCTTTGAATCCATTGCCGGTTTTGGCGTTGCTTGAAATTACAGTGTTAAAGGTTTTAGCCTGAAAATTCTCATAAGCGAGTTTAATTTTTAATTTATACATTGTTAGCTGTATATTGCAAATAATGTGCCGCGCGGCGTAAATTCACCTTTAAAACTTCGAGGAATCTTTGAAATCTAAAAAATCAAGAGAAATGTTTAGAAATCAAGAGAGTATGAACAATTTTAGGATGAAATTGGAAAGGACTTCTGAAGAAGGGCACTGGATTTGGATATAATATACTCGAAACCTAAGGGGAAATTGTGGTAATTTTAGCTCGATCTATTCTATATCATACTCTCTATCTACTTTAATCACCATTACCGCTAGGTGGTAGGACTTTTCTGCAAAGTTCGTCTAGGTAGGTACCACGCACCGCTTTGCCAGCTATACTAACGCCAAGCTACTGCTTGCAAGTAGTGTGCAAGCACTACTGTGGTCCGGCTGAAGGGCACTGTAGCTAGTGAAATTACTGGGCAAATGAGACTTTATGATCTGATCTCACAGTTGAGTAATCTTATTACCAGACTGTGCTGATGTCTCAGGATGATGAGCGCAGTGTCGCGCGAAACTTTATATTTTAGAGTTCCGAGTATTCACAGTTCTGTTATAGGCGGTCGTGTCGGTTAACATCAGGTGAACGACTAGCTCGTCACATCATTCACTAACATTAAAAAAAACTAGATAGTTTCTTTTTGATTTTTCAAGATAGGCAAGTGGGACCGCGCTGAACTGAAGCCGATATGTCAGTTGCCTGATATATGTATTTATATTTTTCTGCAGGCCTAAAATACCTACTAGATCGTATCGAGGTATCGGAAAAGCTGATGATAGCCGCGTCATAGCGTGTGTATGTTGTTTGGTGCTGTACCCCTACACAATAAGACTGGCCCTATAGCTCAGTTGGTAGTAACCCTGCCTTCTGAACTATGGGTTGTGGGTTCGATTCCCACCCAGGACAAACATTTGTGTGATTAACATAGGTGTTTGTTCTGTGTCTGAATGTTATATTGTATTCTATGTATGTATTTACAAAAAAAGTATCTAAGTATTGTATCAGTTATCTGGTTCCCATAGTACAAGCTTTGCTTAGTTTGGGGCTAGGTGGCGTTGTGTGAGATGTCCACACATATTATTATAATTATTAATAATTATTATTAAACCTACATTAGAATCCATGCGGTTGGAGTGTGTGTCAGCGTATATTACTCTAAGGTGTGGAGGCTTGTTGGAGGATTTTAATCTGGCATGGTATTATTATTACATCTTGTCGGCGGCGGGACATCTGTTAAAGCTTCAAAATCTTGACGTAGGTTTTTAAGTAATCAGAAGAACATTTGTCAAATTGAGACTCAATCGATACTTGAGCATCATTATTCGTGAGTAACAGAGTAATTTAAAGGCTTTTTTATTACCAATTTTATTACCAAGGCCAATTACTTATGTATTACGCGAACTAATTAACTCCCAACGGATCGTATAAGAATCAAATTACTCGTGTGATTCATCAATCAGATATGGTATTCCCAAAGGATCATTTTTAAATGATTGGTTGCTATTATAATTTAGGATAACAGGGGTGTGATCACGAAACTTTGTTTGCAATGCAACAGAAGAAATTTCGATACTAAATACGCACATAAACTGCGTATTGAAACTGTCAAATCCATACAAATTTGTGTTTTTATTGGTTACAATCGAGTTACGTGATCGCCCAGCAGGCACTTTTCGGTCTGTTGCATTTGTAACACATATTGTATAATATTCTTGTTTGTTTCCTTTCTATACGCTCGTAAAAGCAGTCAGTTATGGTCAGTATTTTAGTAAAATATAACAGACATATTTATATTATAATATATCGTCATAAAAACAAGCATTTAAAACTAATTCATAAAAAGTTAAAATGTCTTTGAAACCTAAGTGTTTATTCTACACGTGAACAAACACTTGCGGAAAGGGAACAAAATAAATTGTAGTAAAAGATTTCAATGATATTTTAACCTTTTTTGTGTCATTAGGTGAGATAGTCGTCTAACGCTGTGCCTGGAAGTGTTAGACCACTATCTCACCTGATGGTAGATAAGTGATGGACACGGCCTACAGTTTACAAACGTTTTACGAATAAGGTCGTTAGTTTAATCTGTAATAAGGATCAATATTTCAAATTTTTGTGAACGTATTATAAAGATAAAACGAGTCTAATCGCATACTAAATTATCAAAACATAATGTTGACATTGTGACATTGATAGTGAAAAATTACAAGACCAAATGCGGGTAGTTGGAGGCGACGCCCGTCCTGCACGATGTTGACACGTAATAGTATTCTGTGCACTCACTGCTGCAGTCCTCTCATGACCACAGCCAATTTAACTTAGTGTTATATTGTATTCTATGTATGTATTTACAAACAAAAAAAGTATCTAGGTATTGTATCAGTTATCTGGTTCCCATAGTACAAGTTTTGCTTAGTTAGGAGCTAGAGTGCGCTGTGTGAAATGTCCACACATATTTATTTATTTTAGTCGAAACTTCTAGGTTAGCATGCGCGAATAGACTTGTTTTATCTTTATGATACTTTATATTCTCACCTTTCACGTAAACCACCAAGCACGCAATGACCACCAACCAAACCTTAGCCATTTCAAATAATAAGGTTTAAACAACAATATGTACAGGTTATCTGCCCGTCTGCAAAATATCTGTCGAGTGTATATCCTTTTATAGCAAGAAAATTGTTAAGATTGTAAACTGTTAGGAGCTCTCAGGAAGATTAGAATAGACGTTTTTAGATATGATACTTTAGATAATTGGAGGTGGGTGTAAGAACCTTTGTTTTTCCTCAAGAGGCTGGGGTGCTTGACTGTGATTTATTTTGTAAGGATAACCAGTTCAGGTACCTATTATACTAACACGTGTGAGTATATAAATAAATATGTACGCACTTATTACGAAAATGTTAAAATGTCTTTTTTCATAAAGTTTTTTTGGTTAATTAACTTGTCATTATCTTTAAATGAGTGTTAGTGTTCGGGCATCTCCTGAATTTGGAATAAAATTCTGAATCCTTTTTCGCGGACTCCTTCTCGGTTGTGATTTTATTTTAGTAGCTGTCACTGTCATTTTTTATAACTAAGAAAAATATGAATAAAAAGGGATTTGCGTTTATAATTTTCACAAGATAAAAGTAATCGCAGTTTTATTTATACGATGCAAGTAACCAATCCGAAACAATAATCGAAAACCTGGAGCAGCAGCTTCAACAGTTAGAGTATATTATTATATTCTATTGACACCAGAAATTTTAATGGTTTTAAGTTCTGGCATTGGTGTGTAATTATTTTTAAAAAGACAGGCTCTGTGGTGTTGTGGTCGACCAGGTTGGCTCATAGACCGGTGGCTGCGGGTTCGATTCCCGCGACAGGACATGTATTAGTGCACAGCGCAAATACTTGTTCCGAGTCTGGGTGTTGTGGAACCATGGTCCTCGTAGTTACTGAGTCCCGACACAGGGAATCTTAGTTAGGATTCAGGATGTATGTCCGTGGTCGTTGGGCGTTATTATATTATTATTTTTATGTTATTTTGTCATTGATATCATTTAGGCCGAATATAATTCATGTTCCGATACATGCATTTTACTAAAGAAAGTTTGGTAACAGCTTATAAATAATAAAAAGTATCCCATTGGACCACAGTCTGAACAAAATTGGTAGGTATAAAATGTCATAATATGTTCAGAATGATTGTAGAAAAAGGTTAGCAAATACGACCGTAATTATGGATCTAAATATAATAAAGGTTATTGAATTGAAGTACTATGTTAAGGCCACCCATATCTGATTGTAATTAATTGAATTACTATTTATTCATGACTTATTATGATAGCCTTCTTATGAAAATGTGCCACTGTCGCATTGATTCATCATCATTCCACGCCAGTATTAATTACTGGTTAGGTGAAGGAGGTATAGAGGTTACCTACCTCTAGACCTACCTTTAGTAGAGCATAAATAGCAATAAATACCAGTTTAGCTATTGTAAGTACAGCATATAGAAATAAAGTGACCAATCGGCACTCGAGACTGCTGTGCATTCTGCGATAGATCAATGCCCAGAGAGAGCAAACATTGCAGGAAACTTTATCTTTCTCGCCCGGAGATTTATAAATAGACGGGGAGTGAGGGTTACCTTTGTTACGAATATAGCGTGAAATTTTACCATTTCTATTCTAAATAAAACCAGGAACACCCATTAACTTTGTGTATTCTTCATTCTTCAATATACATCATAGCTTTTCACTAGTAAACCTAAGACGAAAGAGACTCCTCGTTTTTCTTTCTCAACCATTAGACTCATTCACTCGTCCAATCACGCTCCAGTCAGTGGTGTCAACCAGGAAAAACAATCCAAAAAAAAAAAAAAATAATAACGCCCAACGATCACATACATAGATCCTGGACCCTAACTAGGATTCCCTGTGTTAGGGATCCAGGAACTACGAGGACCATGGTCCCACAACACCCAGACTCAGAACAAGTATTTGCACCTTTTTTTTCTGTGCACAAATACTTGTCCTGCCGCGGGAATCGAACCCGCTACCGGTTATGAGCCGACCTGCTCAACCACCACACCACAGAGGCTGTCGAAATTAGAAAAAGAACAAATAAATAAACAAATTAATATATTATAGGTTAGCCGTGACGGTGCCTAGAATCAGTAAGCTCATCATTGAGAGCTTCTCTTATGACTTGATGACTGTTGTGTTACAACCACGGAGATTGACGACAGATTAAATTGAGTGAAGGAGTTTTGGCGGGAATGCGAAAAAGATTGCGTCACCGCATCGTATTGTTTTCTAAAACTTGTGTTATTTTCAGTGTTAGTGCATAAAATTGGTGGCATTCTATTCGTTAAGCACTGGATTACAGGCGTGAGTGTGGGGAAATGGTATAATGATGGTGAAACGTTTCTTTTCGTGTTGTTTCCAAAACCCATAGAAGCTTCAAGTAAAGTGGCCACCATTTTACTAGGAGTATGACTTTGACTGGACTATGACTTGACTTGATGACTTCAACTGTGACTTGACACATATTTGCGTGAAATATTAACCTGATAAATTATTAATTACTTGACACTGGCTAAATACACAAAAGTGTGGAGCCAAAACATAAAAAAAAAAAAAATAGAAAACATTGAGTGATATTTCAATATCAGAATAAGAAGATATCCGGAGAAGCAGTTCCCTTAGACGACATAAAAAAAAACGACATTCTAAAAGTAATCACGTTCTCCCGGCGCTATCTACGTAAACTATAACTTGAACGCTGGGTTTTCTAATAGCCTGGACCACAGACAGTCTAGACGGCAAGATGTCAGTGTCATAAATTAAACAATAGAATTAACTTAATTAGAAACGTACGGCACGTAGGACTTTGATGGAAATAGTTTATGAAGTGTATTGTCAGGTTAGAAATAGAAATCAGCTATACTAGTGTTCAGAATTCGAGATCAAAAAGGTAAACAAAGGGGATAACAGCACAAAAAAATTGATATAAAATTGTGCAATTGCCTACAATTTGATGATAGAAATTCATTTTACTTATTTTAAAGCATAATATGATACAATTGAATTATTAAATTACTTAAAGCTTTTACATTTATTTATTTAGTTTATTTTTTATTTCTCGTGCAGTTATTTTTCTTAGACTGGAAACACTTCCGAGGTTCAAAACATTTCGTGCAGTCACCGCTTTTATTATTCGATTCATGCTTCAATCCTCGAACTCGAATGTAATTCACATATTAGGTAGCTTATATAGGTATTTTCGTATGCGAATGTAATGAATTGCGTATGAGAACTTGAAAAATGTTGTACATGAAATTCAGGGCGGTCTTATAAACATTAATCAGTCAGTCACCTTTGAGTTACATATATATATATAGCTCGGATCGGGCTGAAATTTGGCATACAGTTAGATGCAACGTAGGCATCAGTTAAGAAAGGATTTTTCAAAATTCCACCCTTAAAAGGGTGAAATGGGTGGTTGAATTATTTTCCCATAGACCACGCCGCGGGCGAAGCTGTGAGCAGAAGCTCGTTACAAGATAAATGCAATCATCATAAAAAATATTTGAAATATCCATGAATGCAACTATATCAGTAGTAGTATAGTACCTATTATATAATCTGTGCCAGTACCTACTTATTTTATAGCATGTATATAAAGTACTTAAGAATGTATTGAATTTTTTCGGGTGAAAAAATGTGCAGTACCTCTGAAATATCGCTTTTACACTGACATATTATGACATTGAGTTTTGGCGGGAAAGCGAAAAAGATTGCGTCACCGCATTGTATTATTTTCCTAAACTTGTGTTATTTTCAGTGTTAGTGCATAAAATTGGTGGCATTTTATTCGTTAAGTGCTGGATTGCAGGCGTGAGTGTGGTAAAATGGTATAATGATGGTGAAACGTTTCTTTTCGTGTTGTTTCCAAAACTCCATAGAAGCTTCAAGTAAAGTAGCCACCACTTTACTAGGAGTATGACTTTGACTAGACTATGACTTGACTTGATGACTTCGACTGTGGCTTGACACATATTTGCGTGAAATATCGATAACTTGATGAATTATCAATTACTTGACACTGGCTAAATACACAAAAGTGTGGAGCCAAAACATTAAAAATAATATTATGACATTTCTTTGTTTACATTTTTGATCTCGAATTCTGAACACAGGTATAGGTACATTTAACTGTTGCTCTTGAACTAGACACCCCGTGGTTTCCACCAGCAATTATCCGTTTTCCCGTGGAACAGTTCGGCGTCCGGGTTTAAAAGTCTGTGTTTATCTTGGTTGTGTAAGCGATATACGTTATAGCGTTAAAGCCACATTCACAAAGAAATAATTAACACAAAAACATCCATTGAATTTTATAAGAATTATATGTATACTTATACTAACCAAGGAGATTAGCTGATCCCTTTTTCTGCAGTACAACATTGCTGAACTTTTGTTTTGGTTTGGCTCCACACTTTTGTGTATTTAGCCAGTATCAAGTAATTGATAATTTTTCAAGTTAATTAATATATATGTGTCAAGTCAAGTCACAGTCCAAGTCATCAAGTCAAGTCATAATCTACTCTAGTCTAGTCAAGTCATACTCCTAGTAAAGCGGTGGCAACTTTACCAGAAGCTCTTATGGAGTTTGGGAAACAACACGAAAAGAAACGTTTCACCATCATTATATCACTTTTCCACACTTATGCATGTAATCCAGCACTTAACGAATAAAATGCCACCAATTTTATGCACTAACACTGAAAAAAAAAATCGTTTTTGAAAATAATACAATGCGGTGACGCGATCTTTTCGTTTTCCCGCCAAAACCCCCTACGGAGTCTACCAGCTACTTACATCCTGCATCCATCAGCTCTCCACTGATTTGACCACAGATCGTCAGTCCGCCTAGTGGGGAGGCTTACACTGAATCTTCCGGTTCGTGATCGCCACACGAGAACCTTTCTTACCACGGCGCTAAGCATGTAAATAAGACAAAAATTCCCTTAACAATGCAAGCACCAACTTAATATTAGTAGTTGCATTGTCCGCCTTTCTTATTCACTGTTCATTACATGGCATCGACGTCACGTAATTACGATCAGCAATATTTTCGTCTCAACGACTGAAAATGGCGTTAATTTTCATGGACAGGCTCAAGGTCGAGTCAGGAGATGGCGGCTTGAAAAAGAATGAAGGGGCCACTTGTGGTTGCTTTGAAGCTTTGTAAGTATACTAAATGTATGCATTGGGTTTGAAATTTTGGAGATTTTCCTAATTAAGGTTGATGCTGTTGGAAGTTGATACATCACTAATCAATAACATTATGAACCTACATTAGTCCACTGCTGTACAAAGATATATCCCAATGCTGGCCACAGACACCGATCTTTTTTTTTTGTTTTGGTTTTGGCTCCACACTTTTGTGTATTTAGCCAGTGTCAAGTAATTAATTTTTCAAGTTATATTATATATAATATGTATGTTGTCAAGTGTCAAGTCAAGTCACAGTCCAAGTCATCAAGTCAAGTCACAGTCCAAGTCATCAAGTCAAGTCATAGTCTAGTCTAGTCAAGTCATACTCCTAGTAAAGTGGTGGCAACTTTACTTGAAGCTTCTATGGAGTTTTGGAAACAACACAAAAAGAAACGTTTCACCATCATTATACCACTTTCCCACACTCATGCATGTAATCCAGCACTTAACGAATAAAATGCCACCAATTTTACGCACGAACACTGAAAATAACACAAGTTTTGGAAAATAATACAATGCGGTGACGCGATCTTTTTCGTTTTCCCGCCAAAACTCCGACCCCGATCTTTGGCTTCTACCCTAGCAGCTGCCAACCTCTTTGCGTATTGTCGTCGCTTCACCTCACTAGATTCACCACTACCATCATTTTCACTATTAAGTACCTTTTGCGTTCCACTACGTTTGTCAAGTCACGTTCACCACTCAAAATCACGTATACGCCGATAGTTATCTGTGGAATGATCGCGGAACTTTGACAGCAATGTCAACAATGGGTCTCTAGACACAGGGAATCTAATTAGGGTCCAGGATCTATGTATGTGATCATTGAGCGTTATTATTATTATAAAAAAATAAAATCTCTATCGCAGCATTTGGTGAAAGAGGTAAAAATAAATTCACGTTGGAGCTGTCCAAAAAATATATCTGTAAAACTGCTGAAAAATGTTTACCTGTCTAAACTTGTTTTAACTTTCCCGCGAACACAATACTGTGGCAGTTGATTGGATCTCAAACAAAACGTTCAAAACAATGCAGGCCATTCGCAGGTCAGTTGGTACGGGAAACTTTTAGTTCATTTTTGTTGGAAAATAGAGAAAGGTATGGTTGTATTTTCTTACTTGCATTGTCCTACTTTTGAGTAAAGTGATCTTTCAGTAGAATCTTTTTAAATAGATTTTATATCCCATTATCTTAGTATTTCTAATTTTCTATGTCCAAACAGTAACGCTGTCTTTTCGTCAAACTCACATAATCCTCCACTAAACGCCACTTTGATCACCAAATTCTAGTTTGTAGAATGGCTGGGCTGATATGTGCGCTTATTCGATTCTTTTTTTTTGTTTTGGGCTTTGGCTCCACACTTTTGTGTATTTTGCCAGTGTCAAGTAATTGATAATTTTTCAAGTTAATGATATTTCACGTAAATATGTTACGTTATATAATACGTTGTGACATCAGGTCACAATGGAAGTCATCAAGTCAAGTCAGAGTCAAGTCATAGTTTAGTCTAGTCAAGTCATACTTCTAGTAAAGTGGTGGCAACTTTACTTGAAGCTTCTATGGAGACAACACGAAAAAAACGTTTCACCATCATTATACCACTTTTCTACACTCATGCCTGTAATCCAGCACTTAACGAATAAAATGCCACCAATTTTATGCACTAACACTGAAAATAACACAAGTTTTGGAAAATAATATAATGCAGTAACGTGATCTTTTTCGTTTTCCCGCCAAAACTCCTATTCGATTCTTACTTGCCAAAATATGTAACTTATTTGACATTATTCTCCCATCTCTTTTCCTCTTAGGCGGTGTGTACTTAATTTGGACTTCTCGCTCTCACGTTTCGTGAGTCTTTTGAGTACCTACAGTAAAAATATTTAAGGTGATGTCGACACACATTTTTTAAAATGACGCCACAATGTAAAAACAAGTGACAGTCGGATGAAACAAACTGTATTCTACAGCCAAAGAGTTCCATTTTTAAATGTTGCGATGACTTTTTATACTTTGTTTATGTGGGTGGCCGGAAGCATATAGTGCTTTTTGTATGTGTGCAGAGCCACGAGCAAGATTCGAACCAGGGTGCGTCGATTTGAAAATTGCACGGTCTACAACTGAGCCAAACTCCTATAGGTATTGCAATACCTACGCAACCTGTAAAAATACTCTTGTATCTGTACTAAGTAGGTTATTATAAGTACTTCGTAGTTAGTAGATAACGTTTTCAGAATGCGCTTCTACATAGAGTTCATTTTTTATTCTCAATGGAAACATTTCCGAATGGAAAATAGAAATAAAGTTAAAAGTACTTCGAGAAAACCGCACGATCTTTCGATCTGTTCAGTTTATAGACAGACATTATAGTGTGTTAGGACTTCTAATTTTACAAATATTTAATTAATTATTTAAGTAAGACCGCCTCTGTGGTGTAGTGGTTGAGTCGGCATAGACCGGAGGCGGTGGGTTCGATTCCCGCGGCAGGACAAGTATTTGTGCACAGAAAAAAGACGCAAATACTTGTTCCGAGTTTAGGTGTTGTGGGACAACGGTCCTTGTAGTTCCTGGATCCCTTGACACAGGGAATCCTAGTTAGGGTCCAGGATCAATGTATGTGATCTAAGGGCGGAATTTTTAGTACTGAATAAATTATATATGCCATAAATCATAATTCGATCACACAGATACATACGAAAAAAAACATCCCCTGGACCCTATAGAATTCTCAGTATCTAGGTATCCAGAAACTACGAGGGCCCTGGTCCCACAATACCCAGACTCAGGAAAAGTATTTGCGCGTTATTTCTGTACACAAACACTTACTTGTCCTTTCGTGAGAATTGAACCCGCCACCTACAGGTTAGGAACCGGTCTGCTCAACCACAACACCACAGAAGCTGTCAGGCATGTTTATAGAGTGTATTAGAGTCCGCAGCTATGTCGGCAATCTTTGCGGACAGTCACAGAAATCTAAGAGTATTTTCCACTGGAATAGCGAGTTAGGGAGGTCGTTGACTTCCCTCGGTTCACTGAGTTGGACTACCCTTCTATGGACATACACTAGCTGAGACTTGAATTGTGTTAGCTGCAATACGGTGTGAATCTAAATCATTTATGCTACTGCTCGATAAATTTCAAAATAATAAAAAACGAGTGTGTTTAGCCCACACGACTGAAGTAAAACTTCTTTAATTTAGCTCCATCTATTGCCGGTATAAATTTGTTTTTGCTTTGTTTTTTTTTATTGTTTGGCTCCACTATTGTGTATTTAGCCAGTGTCAAGTAATTAATAATTTATCAAGTTAATGATATTTCCCGTAAATATGTGTCAAGTCACAGTCGAAGTCATCAAGTCAAGTCATAGTCTAGTCAAAGTCATACTACTAGTAAAGTGGTGGCAACTTTACTTGAAGCTTCTATGGAGTTTTTTAAACAACACGAAAATAAACGTTTCACCATCATTATATCATTTTTCCACACTCACGCCTGTAATCCAGCACTTAACGAGTAGAATGCCACCAATTTTATGCACTAACACTGAAAATAACACAAAGTTTTGGAAAATAATACAATGCGGTGACGCAATCTTCTTCGCATTCCCGCCATAACTCTTTTGCTTTGTTTAATGTTAATGTCGTCATCTTGACAACTGTAAATTGTCATTTTACTGGACATACCAACATAACAATACAATTTCTTAATAATTTTTAACTTTGTTATGTTGACAATGGAGATCTACGTGAACCAACTTCCGTTTGCTGCGCATTCACCAGCTTACTCCCCAATTCAAGTGTGCGTTAACTTACTATTACTTCAATAATAGTGTTCAAGTGTTATATTGTATTTAAAAACAAAAAGTATCTAAGTATTGTATCAGTTATCTGGTTCCGATAGTACAAGCTTTGCTTAGTTTGGGGCTAGATGGCGTTGTGTGAGGTGTCCACACATATATATATACTTAATAACAATAATATATAATAATAATAATATGTGTGCACATTTTACACAGCGCCATCTAGCCTCAAATTAAGCAAACCTTGCACCAGATAAAACCAGATAACTACATAATGCAATACTTAGATACTTTTTGTTTGTACATACATAGAATACAATATAACACCCAGACACAGAACAAACATCGATGCTCATCACACAAATGTTTGTCCTGTGTGGGAATGGAACCCATAACCTGAGAAGTCAGGGTTACTACCAAGCGATCTATTGATGGTGACAGCCTCTGTGGTTTGGTGGTTGAGCAGGTCGTCTCATAAACCGGAGGTGACGGGTTCGATTCCCGCGACAGGTCAAGTTATAGTTCACAAAAAAAAAGCGCTAGTACTTGTTCTGAGTCTGGGTGTTGTGGGACCATGGTTCTCGTAGTTCCTGGGTCCCTATATACAGGGAATCCTAGTTAGGGTCCAGGATCCATGTATGTGATCGTTGGGCGTTATTATTGTTATTACCGGGCCAGTCAAAGTACCTATTATTTCACCATAACATATTCCAAACTCCCAATAGATCCTTGAAAATTTGGTCACTCGCTCCATTCAGGATCTTGACCTCTATCAGGGTAAATAACAGTACTTACTTTGTACCTCAACTCCAAACTGCTCAAAAGTTACTTACACTTGAAGAGTAAGTAGGTAATCAAAGTTGCCAGCACAATTGGCAATAGCTGCTATATTTTTTTGCATACACAAATAATATACTTCATAAAATAGATCATCGTGAAAACAAAAACTAAATATCTCAAAAATGACTAAGTTACAGGCATTTTAAAATACACAAATAGAAAAAGACCTCAAACTCGGCTACCACTCCTCATAGTTTTTTTTTTATGTTAAGAAATGACGTGACGAGCTAGCCGTTCGCCTGATGTTAAACGACACGGCTGCCCATATCAGCTGCAGTGTCACTCGGAACTCTAAAGTATAGAGGTTCGCGTAACACTGCACTGCGCACGTCATCCAGAGACATCAGCACAATCTAGTAATAAGATTACTAAACTGTGAGATCAGATCATAAAGTCTCATTTGCCCAGTAATTTCACTAGCTACAGTGCCCTTCAAACCGGAACACAGCAGTGCTTGCGCACTACTGCGTGGCGGCAGAATAACTGGCAAAGCGGTGGTACCTACCTAGACGAACTTTGCAGTAAAGTCCTACCACCTAGTAAACTCATTACTAAGCTGTCCCTTTATGGTAGCTCTACATACAATCTCTTTGGCATGTGATGTCACAAGGTATTCCTTCTTAGTAGCTGTGAGGAAGCTCCACACAATATCTGTTTTGCGAGAAAGGGACAGGCGATGAAACTTTAATACTCCGTGATTAATTTACCGATTTTACTTATTATTTCAATTATTCCATTCATTTTTAAAATACGTTACTAAAATAGTATTTACTTGTTCATTTTTAATAGTAGTCAAATAGCCTATAGAGTCGACGCCAGCTCCTACACATTTTATGAGTATGAAGCTAGGACATCGCGCTAATGGCGATAACTTGAGTGCAAACTCATGTAACACGTTATGGAATAATAGTTATATTACTGGAGGACGTTGGAAAACATAGATTATTGGCGGGGGTGGAACGGAAAACCTTTGATTAGAGTGCACTTACTAACTACTTGGCGAAATATTCTCATTTTAATTTTCCATAGCTTAAGATGCTATTATTAACTGAGCTGGTAGTTATTTATCTCAAGATGACTTTCAGAACTAAGATGTTTCCTGATACTCAAATCAAGATTGGACTACACAATTTAATGCCAACACTAGATGTAAAGTTTTTGTCACCAATAATACCTATCACATGAAATTCTAAAACGGTTCACAATCAATCAATGTTTTAGCTGTATTGAAACAGTCACAAATGTGGTGGTTTCCGGTCAATAATATCTCCCAATCCGTGGGGATAGTAACAGTTCGGAAAGGGGTTTCTAGAGATCCCGAGCATTGGTTCAAACTATCGTTGTTGGATCTACGTGAACCAACTTCAACTTCCGTTCGCCTCGAAATCACTAGCTTACTCCCCATGTCAAGCAAGGGTAAAGAATTTTTACTTTAAAAATAAACTCATTTGGGATTAGCTAACAGGTACTATATTGGAGCTTCCACACCACGGCTAGACAGCTTTTTATAAAATAGGACGCTGAAAGCTCTTTCAGCTAGACGCATTTACTGTCTGGGAAAATATGCATAAATAATAAACTTTATATAGAAACTTTTCAGCTCACCAGCAGTGTCTTACCCACTTACTTGAAAAAATCATACAAGTACATTAATACTGACAAAGGTTAAATCTTAAATACTAGAATTTTAGTTGAATACTCTCTGAAAAATTTTAGAATAACCTCTTTGACTGATCTGTGTTAGTATGTACAGAACACCTGAATAAATAATAGTACTCAACTCAAATTATTTAAGTTATCGTTTCGTCTGATATTCGGTTTAAGAAATTCACTTACAGACAAAGTACAGCGATACTGTTCTAGATTATAATTCTTTAATATCTTATGATTTGTTATTTGTTCTATAGTTATATTACTTGAACATCTCAAAATGCTTATACATTGTTAAGACTCATTCTTTTTTACTGAATTAGGGGCCTAAAGAATTATAAACATTGTGTAACCTTTTCATAAATGTATCATTGTGTTTTATCTTTTTCGAATATAATTTTCTTTCGAAAAATATTGAATAAAGACAGTTATGAAAAGGTTACACATTGACTACTGAATATGGATGCCTACAGAAATGTATACCTATAGGTATATATAGCGGTTTTAGTACGACCTGAGATACGCTTGGGGCGCTGGTGTCGCGTGTTTTGATTTTATCACGGCAGATGGCTCTCTTTCCCCTAGATAGTTACTATACTCTTTGAAGTACAGTAGGTATATTATCAAGTATATATACTTGTAAAAATATTTGGGAAGACTATTGAAGTTTTCTTGAGTTTTGGCGGGAAAACGAAAAAGATCACGTTACCGCATTATATTATTTTCCAAAACTTGTGTTGTTTTCAGTGTTAGTGCATAAAATTTGTGGCATTTTATTCGTTAAGTGCTGGATTACAAGCATGAGAGTGGGAAAGTGGTATAATGATGGTGAAACGTTTTTTTTCGTGTTGTTTCCAAAACTCCATAGAAGCTTCTGGTGAAGTTGCCACCACTTTACTAGGTGTATGAGTTGACTAGACTAGGCTATGACTTGACTCTGACTTGACTTGATGACTTCGACTGTGACCTGACACATTATTTACGTGAAATATTATTAACTATCAATTACTTGACACTGGCTAAATACACAAAAGTGTGGAGAAACAGAAACAATGCCAAGTACGCTGTCGCGTAGAATCAAGGGCATGGCACCGTTCCATTACAATATTGAATTACTGCACTTACTGCGGAACCACTTTAATATTAGTGGAGCATTATATTTATTGTTACTAGATGAAGTGTGCCAAGATGTACTCAGTTTTCTGTTGCATTTTACGCAATAGTGCTTTAGTGTATGGTAAATTAAATATCACAATTATAAAACATAAAAATAAATTATATATATATAAATATCACACATTATGTTACATGTCTAAATAGACATGTATCATAATGTGAGATATTTATTTTTTGATTTTGTTTTGGCACCACACTTTTGTGTATTTAGCCAGTGTCAAGTAATTTATATTTTTTCAAGCTAAATAATATTATAAATATTTGTGTCAAGTCAAGTCACAGTCAAAGTCATGAAGTCAAGTCATAGTCTAGTGTAGTCAAGTCATACTCCTAGTAAAGTGGTGGCAAATTTACCAGAAGTTTCTATGTAGTTTTGAAAATAAACATTTCATCATTATACCACTTTCCCACACTCGTGCCTATAATCCAGCACTTAACGAATAAAATGCCACCAGTTTAATGCACTAACGCAAGTTTTGGAAAATAAAACAATGCGGTGACGCAATTTTGAACGTTTTCCCGCAAAAAAAAACATGTATGATATTATCGAGCCTTTACCCGTGGATCCGCGGTCAGTTGACCCCACAGAGCAGGAAAACAAATTGAACTCGCGCGCGCCAAGAGCGTATTTCATTTTTCTGCTTTCTGCATGGCTGAGTCAGTAACGGGCCCAGTGGTAGTTTTTTTTTATGTTTTGGCTCTACACTTTTGTGTATTTAGCCAGTGTCAAGTAATTAATAATTTATCAAGTTAATGATATTATAAATATTTGTGTCAAGTCAAGTCACAGTCAAAGTCATGAAGTCAAGTCATAGTCTAGTGTAGTCAAGTCATACTCCTAGTAAAGTGGTGGCAAATTTACCAGAAGTTTCTATGTAGTTTTGAAAATAAACATTTCATCATTATACCACTTTCCCACACTCGTGCCTATAATCCAGCACTTAACGAATAAAATGCCACCAGTTTAATGCACTAACGCAAGTTTTGGAAAATAAAACAATGCGGTGACGCAATTTTGAACGTTTTCCCGCAAAAAAAAACATGTATGATATTATCGAGCCTTTACCCGTGGATCCGCGGTCAGTTGACCCCACAGAGCAGGAAAACAAATTGAACTCGCGCGCGCCAAGAGCGTATTTCATTTTTCTGCTTTCTGCATGGCTGAGTCAGTAACGGGCCCAGTGGTAGTTTTTTTTTATGTTTTGGCTCTACACTTTTGTGTATTTAGCCAGTGTCAAGTAATTAATAATTTATCAAGTTAATGATATTTCACACAAATACGTGTCAAGTCACAGTCGAAGTCATCAAGTCAAGTCATAGTCTAGTCAAAGTCATACTCCTAGTAATGTGGTGGCAACTTTACTTGAAGCTTCTATGGAGTTTTGGAAACAACATGAAAAGAAACGTTTTTCATTATCACCATCATTATACAACTTTCCCACACTCACGCCTGTAATCCAGCACTTAACGAATAGAATGCCACCAATTTTATGCACTAATACTGAAAATAACACAAGTTTTGGAAAATAATACAATGCGGTGACGCAATCTTTTTCGCTTTCCCGCCAATTTTCCAGTGGTAGTTTTATTTCTCCATGGCACCGTGACTAGAGATGACACAGAATGAGCAAATATCGACATTTCGAACAATTGAACATTTCAAAGTGTAAAGAGATTCATTAATAAGAGGTTCTTCATAAGACTGAATAAAGTTCACTTAAACAAGTAATTTTAATGCAGGTGAATAAAGTTTTTTAAAGCAACTTTAATGCACCCAGATTTTTAAAGTTTGTTATATTATTATGTGTATTTAATGCACCTAGGTGAATATATTTATTACATTAAACATAAATATTTTATAATCGTTAATACAAAACTAAACTAGACCTAAAAACTAAATTATATCTAAGAACTTAAAATATAAAACTAAAAATTTTAAAATAGCCCGTTGGTAGAGGGGAATGTGCCCAGAATGCTGGCAGCATTACCACGTTGAATGGCAATGCTTATTTTTAGTGCAAAATAAACCAACATTCTGGTCACCTGATGCTAGGTGAATTCAGTTTACGATATCGGAATATAAAGACATTGCAAGATGAATATGTCTTCATATTTAAACTTTTTAGGTTGGTTCAATGTCATTTTTTCTTCAGCTACCGCCATTTTTCGGGCCAATTTCAAAGATTTTTGGCGATACATCGCTGTCAAATGGACGCCAATGTAAAAGATGACTATATTTTTAGTAAGGTAAGGACTATTTATCAACTAAAGCCTTCGACATTGGCGTGACTATAGTTACGTCAGACCAACAGCTTTGACACGTAATAAATCTATTGTATCTATATGTATACCTACCTAGGTATTGATCCATTGATCGATATGTCCGTTTTTTTTATTTATAGGCAAATCATTTGACCAGTATCGTCTCATGTTAAATAATGATAAGGCAGTTTCCGAGGGTTTTTGGTGTAGGATTACACCGCATTAAATCCTGGCATATTAATTGTACCATCGTATAAATGTCAGCACGTAATCGTATTTTTATTATGCTGTAGTATTATGCTCTATCTATTCGGTAACTGCACCATCGGCTAAATTGAAATATGGTGTATAATACTAGTGTCTGAATAGAAAACAATAAAATAGACAACTTATTTGTATAAGCATAAGGTTCGACAGCCATACCTACTGTAGCGTTAAACAAAATTAATATAACAAGAAAACTTTCCTTTGACATTTTCAAAGAACTCCGACAACAAAGTCAGCGAAGAGGAAGGACAACGGCTCAAAGAAGTTTAAATTCATTATCCTCATAACCTTTCCATTATATTTCAAGAGTATAACTTGATTAGGAGGATTGTGAGAGCGCCCACAGCCAGTAACCAGAGGGGATATTCTGGGCCCCAAGTCTACTATAAAAATTGCGATTACATTGCTTCGCAGTTGTCGATATTTGACAGAATTTGTATGAAAAATCTGTCAAAAAGAAATAATTTTAGAACAATTGAGTCGCAATTTTGTTAGTAGACTCGAGGAACTGGTAATTTAATGATATCCAGTCAAATCCAAAATTTTATTTCCATAATGGTTTTCGGCTTATTTGCTGCGCCTGAAGATTTACCAACAAGATCCAGTTGGAAACTTAGCTAGAAACTTTCGTAGATTAAACCGTCTAAGTACCTACTTACAAAAACGCGTCCAAATTTTTACGATGCTTAATTTTGTGGTATACAGATAACGTCATAAGCGACTTGGTAATTTATGAGCTCGTTTGCAAAAAAAGTTTTTTACGAGTTTAAGTTTGAGTATTTGGATAGGTACTGTTATGGACGCAGTGTAGGGCTTTGGATTTGGACACTGTCCCCACTAAGTGCCAAATGGACCGAGGAGTTGCTACGCGAAATCAGCCATTGGATGCAAGGCTGTTCACAAACGGCTACTTTTTTAACGGTCTATGTTCAGAAGGGGACGTCAATAGCTCACAATTTTTTTTTATTATTACAGTGAAACTTCAACTGTAGGTATATTGTGGATATAAGGAAAACTGACCGAGAATTCAAAATCCACCCCGTCGTCGCCGCCCGAGACACGTCTTGAGCGACCCGGATGATCCTATAGCAGCCGTAGTATCGGCTGCGCTAGGATCACCGGACCAGTCTAGCCCTTCTGGCTCAGGCACCGCTTTCGGCACCGGTATAGGATACCAGCGTTACACAATCAGACACCGACCCCGCCGGCGAAGTCAACGTAGTTTACCTAGAACGGTCGCGACTTTCAATAGGGTCCACTCTTCCAGTGGACGTAGTCTTCTCGATCCTCTTATCCCGGCAACGGCCCAAGCCGAGGCTTGCACCCCAGGGGTGCCCTTGACCTAGTTGCCTTCCACTTTTGATGGCTGGGCGCCTTAAGCGATGTGTGACGCTGTAAAGGTCGATAGAGACCTACAGCATTAGCTCGTTCAAAAAAAAAACCGAGAATTCAAACAGTACCAATCAATAACATATGTCATTATTAGAAACATATTCTGTCATTATTAAAAATATCTGTTATTGTCTGGTTTACTGTATCTATTATTATTGATATTTTTCTTTCTGATTTACTGTTTGTTTAATGGAAATCTTTTTTCTTTTGTGTAGAAAATCTATCATAAAGTGTCCTATTGTACAGTAACAATGACTGACTGATTAATATACAATGTGTTCAATCGTGACTCTGTGATATTAGGGAGGTATTTTCAACTGTTTTCATCGATAAATCAAACCCTTTTTTTTGAGATGGTTGCCTTTCTTTTGTACCAGAATTGCACTAGACCAAATAGGTAAGTGATACAATAGGTAAGTTATTAAGTGATAGGGGACATAAGTAGGTGATTGGTGTGATTACTTTACTACCATTTTAATATTTCATACTATGGGTTAATACTATAGATACTATTGGCATAAAAGGCTAGAAAAATACAAAATACAGAACTAACTGAAAATACTTATTGTTATTTTTTTATGTAATGTAAAATTGAGACTGGTCAATAACTTAGCTTAGCTTAAGCTATAGCTAATAGAATTTGAATTGACAGCCTCTGTGGTATGGTGGTTGGGCAGGTCGGCTCATATTGGGTGGCAGTGTCGATTCCCGCGGCAGGACAAGTATTTGTGCACAGAAAAAAAGCGCAATTGTTCTGAGTCGGGGTGTTGTGGGACCATGGTCCACGTAGTTCTTGGGTCCCTAGATACAGGGAATTTTAGTTAGGGTCCCGGATCTATGTATGTGATCGTTGGGTGTTATTATTATTTATTTATAAACATTAAAAAAAAAGTGAAAAATAGAAAATACAGAACTGACTGAAAACCTTATTGATATTTTTTTATTTTATGTATAAATGAGACTAGTAGCAATAGTCTTCTTTAATTGTGTTCACTGCGATTTGGATTACTAACACCAGATTTCAGCACTTCCTTTGTAAATCGAATTAACTTTTGTCATACAATTTGTTGCTGCTACCCACTTACTTTAAGAGCTAATATCGATTGTATAATGTTTGGGCATTGTAAATGTTATTCGGATAACATAAAAAGTACTTACTTAATACTCTACCCACTTTACTTCGGGTATGTAACGTAAGAAGCGCCATGTACTCCGTGACATAATTACATAAACTCTATGCGAAGTGGAATAATGGAACTTTCATTAGGTAGAGAGGAGCTAGAGATGTGAACAAGATACAGATAAAATAAATTTTTATCTTAAAACACCTTTTGCATACTTGATTATACAAAATTGAGATTTTTATTTATGCATGTACTTAATTATCTTCTTGCGTTAGTAAAATAGCTATTATATCGACATATATTTTCTTCTTATATTTTTTATTTATTTACAATATGTGTGGACATCTCACACAACGCCATCTAGTTCCAAGCTAAGCAAAGCTTGTACTATGGAAACCAGATAACTGATACAATACTTAGATACTTTTTGTTTGTAAATACATACATAGAATACAATATAACACCCGGACACAGAACAAACACCAACACACAAATGTTTGTCCCGGGTGGGAATCGAACCCTCAACTCACAGTTCAGAAGGAAGTGTGACTACCAACTGAGCTATCAGACCAGTCAACCCATTATTAATAGTAGCATTATTGAATATATAATTTAATAGCTAACTAGTTGATTATAAATTGGCACAGGACCGCAAAAAGTGATGTATATTACATATACATGTATATTATGCAAAAGGGTTTAAAAAAACATTGCACGTAGGTACACACTTGCAATTTTTTTACGCTTATATTAGCAAAAATTGAGGGAAAAATCTTTCTAGATCTTGCAGCGATTGTTTTGGGATAATGGAATATCATCGTAAGTTTTATCGATAAACTTCTCATCCCTAAACGTTCGGTAAGGATCACGGTGAGAAAGAGCAGTTCTATCTTATTAAAAGTTTAGAATGTATGAGACATCATTGGCTTTTTGCAAGCTATGCTTTGGCTTTACTTTAACAAAATCAAAATGTAACTTAGCGTTTCATTTTAAAAAATCAAAATTATTATTAAGTTTATACATGAGTATTTGTACATTAACTTACGAGTACATGCGAATTTGTAGACGACGATGAAAAAGCCATTGTTGCACTCCTTCCAACCAAAAGTTAATTCATTTTCTATTTCGCATTTCCTCTCCGAATCACGTGAAATGTCCCAAGTTAAATATTGCTCTAAAACTATTCTTAGAATTTCGCGTTTACTTGTGCTTGAGATGTGTGTCCTAAGTAAAAAGATTTTGACTACTTTTAAAACCCTTTTATACCGGGAGTATGTACAGATTTTGATATGGATTATCTCGGTGTATAAATAAATAAACATTTGTGGACATTTAACACAACGCCATCTAGCATATGGCTCTATAAAAGAAAATATAAGAAAAAAAATACATACTTCATGATCAAAAATCTTTTATTTTATAGCATGTTGTTCATGCTTATGTTCATGTTGTGCTGTCTGGAAGAGATCGCTTTTTAGCGATAAGACCTCCCATTGTAACCTACTTGTAAGCTTTCCTGCTTTGTATTTCGTCATCTTGGTGTCAATATGAGTTTATCTATCTATCTAATTCTGGTAGAACTTTTAATATATAATATATTAAAGAGATTTTAGAAAATTAGAACAACCTATTTATTTTTCATTATTATTTGATACATATTGACATAAAAGGAATTTTGTATGTCTCTACCATGGAACTACACCTCTACATCCATCCACCATGAAGATTTACCACCACTCTTCAGGATAGAAGACTGTGACTGCTTGCTTTCCTTCCAATAATATTATTCTTCTTGCGCTAGACGGTCATACATTTCCAAACAACGCCTACCAACTAGACCAAATAACGCCTGAGTCAGTACAAATACTACCAGAGGTAGTGAGTCGCAATTGACTACCTTTGGTTATAATTATGTGGTCAAATATGCTACCCTATAGTATGTATAGTATGTAAAGAAAAAAAAACGAGTGTGCTTTAGACCACACGACTGAAGTAAAACTTATTTAGCTCCATCTATCGTTTGTAACAGTGCATAACTTCATTTTTGCTTTGTTTAATGTTAATGACTTTGGCGATTGTAATTTGTCATTTTACCAACACAAATTTTTAACTGTTTTATGTTGATAATGGAGATGTACGTAAACCAACTTAAACTTCCGTTCGCCTCACATTCACCAGCTTAAAGAAGCGTAAAGAACTTTTACTTCAAAAATATTTTAATAACGCTACAGTTCCCAACTTTCTACTCTTGGCCCCAACGCTCAGCAAAGAAAGGCCAGCCAATAAGACCGCGCTCCGACCGTGAGCAGAGTAAACTTGGTAAATGTTCAGCATTGAACAACCCCATTCGAAGAGTATTTACACTGCGGCCTTCATTGGAAGTCTATCTTTATTTGTCACAATTTATTGTAGTCACATCTGTGTATTTGTAAATAAGGTATAGTTTTGTTTATTTGCTCATGTAATTTTCCTAAGCTGTGGTAATACAGCATAATAGCGATTCATCTCGTCTATCGCAATTGCTGCAGACAATGGTACAAATATTTTATCTTTAAAGTAGCGAGAATATTTCTTGATATAATGTTACACTAGACGGCTAGTATTTCTCGGCGCTGGCTGATGCCAACTTGAAAGTGGACTGCATCCCGCTTTTTTATTGTTTGATTGGTTTCCGTTTGACGATCCAAACCTTTCAGCTGGAAAACTGGTAATTTTTAAAATACTTCAATACTCGATAAATCTCACAAAAATAGTATACTAATGTCGATTTTCGTTTAAAATTATATCGATGATGATGATGAGATTATGTAAAGGATAAGGCAACCAGGATGCTATCAGGCAAACGACTTGCTCGTCAAGTTTACTAAAAAGTTTAATAATTGCTTCTGTATCATTCAAAAAATCCTGTAAAGGCCCGATTTGATTTGACTGGCCTGATAGCTCAGTTGGTAGTATCCCTGTCTTCTGATCTGCAGGTCGTAGGTTCGATTCCCACCCAGGACAAACATTTGTGTGATTGTGTGATTGATTTGTGTGAAGATCGATGTTTGTTTTGTGTCTGGGTGTTTATAAAGTATTCCATGTACGTATTTACAAACAAAAAAAAGTATCTAAGTATTGTATCAGTTATCTGGTTCCTATAGTACAGGCTTTGCTTATTTTGGGGCTAGATGGCGCTGTGTGAAATGTCCACACATATTTATTTATTAAAGATTGATAAAATATGTAGAGCTGTTTTGAAAACTATCCTGAGTATGACACATAACATAACACGTAAGATAAGTAACGGCTAAACTCACGTCAATGAAAAAGGTCGAAATTACTCCGACCAGCTGGGCAATCATGTAACTCGATTGCAACCGATAGAACCACAAACTTGTATGGATTTGACAGTTCGAATACGCAGTTTATGTGCATGGTTAGTATCGAAATTTCTCCTATTGCATTTCAATCAAAGTTTCGTGATTCCCCCCAGGTTACGTGCTCGCGAAAGCCGCCTTGATTGGCTTGATTTAATAACTGGCTCTCAGAAGAACGACATCGAGTATGTCCGAAACCTGGTCGGAGTAATTTCGACTTTTTAATTGACGTAAGTTTAGCCGTTATTTATCTTACAAAATATGTACAGGTTTACTTTAAGCCCTTTGTTGGCCATCTGAAATATTTAAACACGAAATAAAGCTGTCTATACACCCCCGATATTAAAGGCTTAAATATGATGAATACATTTTTATTTAATCTACGTGCTTATTTTGTATGAAACCATTCTTATTTGAGGAGGACGGGCTGGCAAGAGTGAGCCTCTGTAACGTTTAGGTACTATTATATAATCTGTGACCCTATTGTAAAATCCACGCGCAGTCTGTGATCTTGCGTACGTCGCGTAAGCTACGCGTCGAGTTTTGGCGGGAAAACGAAAAAGATCGCGTCACCGCATTGTATTATTTTCCAAAACTTGTGTTATTTTCAGTGTTAGTGCATAAAATTGGTGGCATTTTTTTTTATTCGCTGCGTGCTGGATTACAGGCATGAGTGTGGGAAAGTGGTATAATGATGGTAAAACGTTTCTTTTCGTGTTGTTTCCAAAACTCCATAGAAGCTTCTGGTAAAGTTGCCACCACTTTACTAGGAGTATGACTTGACTAGACTAGATTATGACTTTACTTGATGACTTGGACTCTGACTTGATTTGACACATACAGTGGTGGTCACATAATTAGAAACACTTCATGTGAATTATGAAAGTTTGAAGTCCATGTTATCCATTCTTGAAAAATTTATAAATTTAATTTTTAACTATCATGCAACAATATAGCCACTCAATTTAGAATACTCATAGAATACATTAAAAAAACAAAACTATCTAAACTTCATCATAAAAAGAGTTTAAAGCATACATAGCTTATTTTCTGTTACTGGCCTCTTGGACGCTTAATTAGAAACACTTTAGAAAAGCATCCACGGCACATTCCATTTTTGAAATTGAAAAAATAAAACTTCTTTCTTAGCTATTTTCTATCGTTTTGGCGACAATTGACCATCAAATTGAAAATCCGTTTACAATTTTTTGTAAACGGATGATCAAAATGGGCAAAAATAAAAGATGTGACGCGTCAACTAGGCAAATAATTGTTAATTTGCACATCGACCAAGAATGGACGTACAGGTAAATAGCTAATCATTTAAAATGTTCGGTAAAGAAAGTTTTCAATGCTATTGACCATTACAAAAGCCACGGAACTATTGAAAATATTCCTAGAAAGGCTCGACCGAGGAAAACTTCGCCCAGAGACGATAAGCTAATCGTACGTATTTCTAAAAAAGACCCGTTTAAAGGCTCCAACCAGATTAAAAATGAATTTTTTTCGCCTGATGACCCTAGAAATGTCTCGTCAAGACTAGTAAGTCGTAGATTAGTGGAATCAAAATTGTTTGGGAGGCTCGAAAGGTGCCGCTTCTTACCAAGAAACATCGAGAGAAGCGATTATTATTCGCTAAAAATATGTCAATTGGACGGTCCGAGATTGGAAAAAAGTCTTATTCTACGATGATACTAAAATGAACATGGCATATTCAGACGGAAAGCGCTACGTTAGACGTCCAATGAACCATACTTTTAATTATAAATACACTAGAAGCATAGTCAAGCACGGAGGCGGCAATATCAAGGAATGGGGATGTTTTTCTGGATGTGGAGTTGGACCCGTGCGTAAGATTGAAGGTACAATGGATCAACTGCAGTACAAAAATATCTTAGAAGAGACAATGATTCCCTACTCTGACGACAATTTGCCTGTAATATGGATCTTTCAGCATGATAATGACCCTAAACACACTGCCAACAGTGTAAAATATTTTCTTAGGGAACAGCATATTTCCGTCTTAGACTGGCCTGCAAATAGCCCTGATTTAAATCCCATAGAAAATCTGTGGCATGTCGTAAAAAAGAAAGTCTCAAACAAACGTAACTCCAGTCACAACGAACTCTACGAAGCTTTTGTAGAAGCATGGAATTCAATCCCACTAGAAAAATGTATGAAATTGCTTGAATCAATGCCACGTCGTTGTAGAGCTGTGATTGATAATAAAGGATACGCAACAAAATATTAATTATAAGTTTTAGTAGCCTATACACAGTATCTATTACCTAAATTATATAATTCTAAATAATTAAACCTATAAAATATGAATTATCTTTCATTTTTTTGTATTGTTTCTAATTAGTTGTCCATTACTGTTGGTACTTTAAAACTCATTTATTTGTTTGTATGAAATGTAATATTAAATCTGTACTTGTTTAGTTGATATTTAGTTGTTTTTTAAAATAAATGATTAGTTATTGAACATATTTTATACTATTTGTGGTTTCATTTCCAAATAAAAAGTATTAAGGTCAAATATCTTGTATAATGTTAAGTTCCGTGGGTAGTGTTTCTAATTACATGTCCACCACTGTATATATATATATTAATTAACTTGAAAAATTATCAATTACTTGACACTGGCTAAGTACACAAGTGTGTAGCCAAACAACAACAAAAAAAAAGCTACGCGTCATGTCGTATCAGTTTGTCGCAACCTTAATTTAACTCTTTATTGTACACACCAAATATTAAAATGTGTACAAATACAACAAGTCTGGGTAAGCGTGCTCCACCTTCGACCTCATCATCATTTACCATCAGGTGATATGTAGTCAAAAGCAAACCCATCGACAGTAAAAAAAAATCATAAGAATGAGCGATCTCTTCTAGGCAACCTTTGGATTGAGAGCATTGATATTATTGAAGCTTTGATATAATATTTTAGAGCATTTAATACATATATCATGTGTGTATATATAGTTATTATAAATTCAATTACCAAAAGTAACTCATTTACGTTAATCACAGCTAAGGACACTCTTGATAAAACAAACACTAAGTCACAAACAACAAATCACTATTAAAAAAGAATGTTATTATGTCGTTCGTTTGGGACTTATACAGTCCCACAACCCACAGAATAGCAGATACACAGTCTAAAATTATATATTATAACGCCCCTAAGATTGGTCAGGGGTTTTTTATATTAAGGAATGACGTGACGAGCTAACCGTTCGCCTGATGTTAAGCGATACGGCTGCCCATATCAGTAGCAGTGTCACTCGGAACTCTAAAGTATAGAGTTTCGTGTGACATTGCACTGCGCACGTCATCCTGAGACATCAGCCCAATCTAGTAATAAGATTACTAGACTGTGAGATCAGGTCATAAAGTCTCATTTGCCCAGTAATTTCACTAGCTTCAAACCGGAACACAGCAGTGCTTGCACACTACTGTTTGGCGGCAGAATAATTGGCAAAGCGGTGGTATCTACCTAGATGAACTTTGCAGAAAAGTCCTACTGCCTAGTAAAAAAAGATTGTTGAGAACCATAATCTGAAGATACTTTTTTGTACAAAATAAAATACTTGCCAGTGTAAAAAAGGTACAAAAATACGGGGCCCCTAAAAAGCTAAACTAATTTTGCATGGAAACAAAATTTAATTTCTTACATAAGATAAGGAATCCAATTTAGAGGTGCGCTGCGGATTATCCCAGCTTTCAGGCGAAGAAATTAATTTCTACACTTATAATTTGAACGAGTAATTTTTGCGAGAAGGCAGAAATTGACATTATATACATACTAGTTGCGCCTCGCGGGTTCACCCGCGGATTAAATGTATTTTAATTATTTGCTCATCCGGGAAAATTTCACTTTTCCGGGATCAAATGTAGCCTATATGTTAATCCAGTGTATAAGCTATCTTGGTACCGAATTTCATCCAAATCCATTCAGCCGTTTGAGCGTGAAGGAGTAACAAACATACACACAAACACACATACAAACTTTCGCCTTTATAATATTAGCGTGATGTGATACATACACAGTAGTTTTTTTTACGTTTTGGCTCCACATTTTTGTGTATTTAGTCAGTGTCAAGTAATTGATACTTTATCAAGTTAATGATATTTCACGCAAATATGTGTCAAGTCCCAGTCGAAGTCATCAAGTCAAGTCAAAGTCTAGTCAAAGTCATACTCCTAGTAAAGTGGTAGCAACTTTACTTGAAGCATCTATGGAGTTTTGGAAACAACACGAAAAGAAACGTTTCACTGTAGCTGACCTACATTACATTTACATTTACATTTATGAATTTATTTAATATATTTATATATATACACATAAATACATAACATATATATTACTACATATTTAAGTATATTACTAAACATACTAACACACATAACACTCACAATTCATACATTCATCACACTAAACATTAATTTATATTTAATCGGCGGGCATAGTCGGACGATACGCGTAGTATCGCTGGGCCAATATATCTACGTATTAGATACACACAGCGCGCGCGCACGGCCCGGCCGCTAGCTGGAATGTTACCGCCCGCCAGTCGAGATCCTACCTTTGCTGCGAAGCGCATGCATCTCGGCGCCCCGCTACCGCTCGCGAAATATTTGTTTTTATTATTCGTTTTATGTTCTGTGTTTTTGCTAGTCCTAGCTTATCTCTTGTGCCTGTGAACTATACGTCTGTATCGCTATTGTGACTCTTCTACTTCCTATTCTTCTATTACTCCTTCTATTTTACTTGTGTGGGTTTGTGCAATAAACTGTTACTTTGTGCTACCGTGTACCTAACCGGATTTATTATTTGGACTTCCCCACTGTAAGTAGGCCTACTTACGGTGCACCAACACACCCACTATATCACCATCATTATACCATTTTCCCACATTCACGCCTGTAATCCAGCACTTAACGAATAGAATGCCACCAATTTTATGCACTAACACTGAAAATAACACAAGTTTAGGAAAATAATACAATGCGGTGACGCAATCTTTTTCGCTTTCCCGCCAAAACTCTACACAGTAGTTAGTACAGCCTAACATTCAATCGTGTTACAGATTAGCTGAACTTAATTTAAGATTTTATGAAAGTAACAGATACAAAATAAATATCAAGTTCTATACTTTATGAAGGTAATAATAACACAAACAAAATAAAAAAGTATAAAAATTAAGATACGGATGAGTATTGAATGTTTGACTTTTACGAAACTCATGAACATTTTGTATGGAACAATGTTTTTTTATTATTTTAAGTCGATTCTTCAATGTTTTTAATTCTGCTATTCGGGACGGAAACAAATGTATTTAAAAACCATGAAAATCGGTCCAGCCGTTCTCAATTTAAGTGTTCGAACAAACCCGACAATGCTTTATATATATACTTATAGCCTCTGTGGTGTGGTGGTTGAGCAGGTCGGCTCAGAGCTCGGAGGCGGCGGGTTCGATTCCCGCGATAGGACAAGTATTTGTGCACAGAAAAAAAAGCGCAAACACTTGTTCTGAGTCTGGGTGTAGTGGAACTATGGTCCTCATAGTTCCTGGGTCCCTTGGGACACATGGAATCCTAGTCAGGGTCTATGTATGTGATCGTTGGGCGTTATTATTATTATTGTTATTATTACCAGAGATATATTTTTTATACCCAAAGTATTTGACTAATGTCTCACATGACACTTTCATCGTCATCGCACCCAGTATATAGTTCAAATGTTTTTTTTTCTTTTTCTAGTAGGTAGTTTTTAGTATTAGTTGTTATATCATTGTAGTATTTAGTTGAAAATAAAGGCAATATAAAATACATCTACATAGTAGATATTCGTTTCATTTTCTATTTTTCATTGTAAAGCTTGCAAACAAGGTTAAATTATTCCAGCGTATATACTGGGTATAAGTAAATTCATTAGTACCCTTTGAAACTATATCTACTCCTGACGCCAGTCACGTGTGGACTAAAATTTAAATTTAATTATGTAGTAAACCTTCCAAAGATATAGAGATAAGTATGAAAATATCTTGATTATGTGTTTCACATTTTTTTATATCTAAATATATATAACTCAAAGGTGACTGACTGACATAGTGATCTATCAACGCACAGCCCAAACCACTGGACAGATCGGGCTGAAATTTGACATGCAGGTAGATGTTATGACGCAGGCATTTGTTAAGAAAGGATTTTTCGAAGTTCCACCTTTAAGAGAGTGAAATGGGTGGTTGAATTTTTTCCCATAGACTACGCCGCTGAAGCTGAGGGCAGGAGCTCGTCATTTATAAGTCTTAATTTGTAACCTCATCCATTGCTGGTTACAGTGCTTGAATTCCCTAAAACTTACCTTTTACGGAAAAATAAAAACGACTCAGCCAGGACAGGTGCTGTGTAAAAAATGGGGAAGCGAGATTTCATCCCATCATCCTATGATTAATGTTGTTCCATTATATTCCGTTTTGATAAATTATTGCGAGTTTTTTGTCGTTTATTTAATTTATAATAAACGAAGCAAAAACAAAACGCTTAATTTTATTTTTATTTCGTACATACTTTCATACACGGCTGTAATTAAATTCGTAAATGTGTCATTCTACCGTCCAGGGCAGAGATTATTAAGTGTTACATTTAGAAGGCATAAACTTTAGAATCTTCAGAATTTTCTGATCTCCTGGTACTTTGTGGTAAATAATCACAGCTTGTAGTTTAGAAACATATTTATAAAAGATGGTTATTAATACACATAGATACCTAGTAAGTGGTTGGATAGTGATATTTATCTACAAATCCCATTAGCTTATTTGGCGATTTTTGTACATACAACCCACAAATCCCCATCGATGGGGATTAATGAATATACAACTAGCCTACATAGTTATACCAAAAGTTAAAATGCGGTATTATCTAGAATCTACTAAAATAATTTAAAAAAAAAACTTTTAAGATTACTAAAAAATCAAGTAAGGCGAGAATGTACGCTCGTGTGTAACTAACCCTACCCCACCCGATGATTATTGAAGCACGATTTCCCTTACACGAAAGGAAAGGGGAATAATCACATGTCAACATCAAAAGGTGCCGCAAATATCTCTCGATACCCCAATCGAGGTCGCAATGCTCTTTGTATGGATGTTATTATGCAATCATGTGACAACTCAAAGGATGGTTTTGGGTGTAATTATAAATGAATGAGAGAGTTTTGGCGGGAAAACGAAAAAGATCACGTTACCGCATTATATTATTTTCCAAAACTTGTGTTATTTTCAGTGTTAGTGCATAAAATTGGTGGCATTTTATTCGTTAAGTGCTGGATTACAAGTATGTGTGTGGGAAAGTGGTATAATGATAGTGCAACGTTTTTTTTCGTGTTTCCAAAACTCCATAGAAGCTTCTGGTAAAGTTGCCACCACTTTACTAGGAGTATGACTTGACTAGACTTGACTAGACTAGACTATGACTTGACTCTGACTTGATTTGATGACTTCGACTGTGATCTGACACATTATTAACGTGAAATATCATTAAATTGCTAAATTATCAATTACTTGACACTGGCTAAATACACAAAACTGTGGAGCCAAAACACAAAAAAAAAGAATGATTGTTTGTCGTTTACACTTGAACCATTCTTGTAGGTAAGTACTTCA
Source organism: Ennomos fuscantarius (assembly GCA_905220475.3). Classification (NCBI taxonomy): domain Eukaryota; kingdom Metazoa; phylum Arthropoda; class Insecta; order Lepidoptera; family Geometridae; genus Ennomos; species Ennomos fuscantarius. The sequence goes on along the minus strand of HG992026.1, from coordinate 3,484,200 downwards.
GTTTTCCTAAATAAACTTAGGATTAGGAAAAACTCTATCTGTGAATGTGATTTCGATCAAGGAAACGTGGACCATATTCAGTTGTTCTAAATTACAGTTTTCATTGTATGTTATTCCACTTGATATCCCTCGTCCCATTTCCCCCAAGTGTTTATTATGGCTCGTGTTTTCTCCGCTTACAGGTATTTTATGTAAAATTATTATAGTAAATAAAATTAAGTTGTAAGTAGTTCAAGTACAGTACAAAGCCAACTAGAAGAAAATGTCAATCAGTCTCACCAAATATCGTCTCAAATCATCGATTCTGTTAAACAGACGCAGTAAGATCAACAAATGTTTTTTTTTTTAATGTTAAGTTATGACGTGACGAGCTAACCATTCGCCTGATGTTAAGCGACACAACTGCCATATCAGTTGCAGTGTCACTCGAAACTCTAAAGTATACAGTTTTGCGTGACACTGCACTGCGCACGTCATCCTGAGACACAACACAATCTAGAAATAAGATTACTAGACTATCAGATCAGGTCATAAAGTCTCATTTGCCCAGTAATTTCATTAGCTACGGTGCCCTTCAAACCGGAACACAGTAGTGCTTGCACACTACTGCTTGGCGGCAGAATAACTGGCAAAGCGGTGGTACCTATAGACGAACTTTGCAGAAAAGTCCTACCACCTAGAAAATATGTGAAAACATTCTGCAAATTCGCTTTTCATCCGCAGGGAGCTCTCCAATCAAAACAAACAGAGAAAAGGCACCCAACAGTATATGTACCAAAGCCGTACGTATACAGGTTCACTAAGACAGGGGTTGGCAACATTTCAGATAAAAAGGACATTAAAAAAGAGTATGCTTTAGACTACACGGCTGAAGTAAAACTTCTTTAGTTTAGCTCCATCTATCGGCCGGTATAACTTTGTTAATGTCGCCATCTTGACAATTGTAAATTGTAATTTTACGGGCCAAAATTTCATGGCAACATAATTTTCATAAATTTTTAACTTTGTTTTGTTGACAATGGAGATCTACGTGAACCAACAACTTTAAACTTCCGTTCACCTCGTTACGCATTCGCCAGCTTACTGCCCAAGAAGAAGTGCTTAACTAAAAGTAAAACTCCTTTACTTCTTTAAACAACTTTGAAATTATCGGTATCATTAGGACTCCCAATAGTACAAGCTTTGCTTAGTTTGGGGCTAGATGGCGCTGTGTGAAATGTCCATAGATAATTATTTATTTAATGATGACAATGAAGACTATGGCTTCGCTCGTGACAATAAAATTTTGATTTATTCATCTAGCTATTTATTAAAATTAAGTTTTGTTTATAGAAGAAAGAAAGAAAGAAAATACATTTATTCAAGACATCACACAACATTACATTTTTACAAATAGGCACTTAGACAAGACAAATTACACAAAAAAGAGAAAAACTAAAAAATATAATGCTGCTTGACGTAATGATATAGGTCCCGACTCAGCGTGTAATAAGTTCGTAAGATCTTAATAACTGTTTACCTGTTGTATACTGAGCTAATTGGCATATCACTAATTACTGCGAACGATAGGTTCGTATTATTACAAAGTGTGCTTAGACCTGTTCATTATGACTGTCAAATTGTTTTGAAAGAAAGTTATGACACCTTATCCTTATGTATATTTTTATGATGGAGAAATTCCCAATTAAGATAGTGAAGGTTTCGCTCAAATAAAACAAATTGTTGTACTATTTTAAGACACGCCAAAATATATTGTTTTGAAATATTAGACTAGAGTGAGAGAGACTAGAGGTGCTAGGTGGCAGCACTTTTCTACAAAGTTCGTCTAGGTAGGTACCATCGCTTTGCCAGTTATTCTACCGCCAAGCAGTAGTGCGCAAGCACTACTGTGTTCGGATTTGAAGGGCACTGAAGCTAGTGAAATTGCTGGGCAAATGATACTTTATGACCTGATCTCACAGTTTAGTGATGTTGTTACTAGATTGTGTTGATGTCTCAGGATGACGTGCGCAATGCAGTGTCACGTGAAACCCTATACTCTAGAGTTCCGAGTGACATTACAACTGATATGGGCAGCCGTGTTGCTTAACATCAGGCGAACGGTTAGCTAGTCACGTCATAAAAATAACCAAAAAAAACAAATTCACCGAAATGTTGCTAGCCCCAGCTTTCACAGAATCAATTTCCTCAACTGAAGCGAAGCCAATTTCATGTTCAAATATTGCATATTCCACCGAAATGTGCTGTCACGCTGACACTGGTTGCCAAAAAAGAGTAAGTATAGTGAATACTATAAATATGCATTTTATCATGAATAGGCAAATTTTTTTTTTGTGGACATTTCACACAGTGCCATCTAGTCCCAAACTAAGCAAAGCTTGTACTATGGGAACCAGATAACTGATACAATACTTAGATACTTTTTGTTTGTAAATACATACATAGAATACAATATAACACCCACTATATTTAACTGCTGCATTTTTATTTCATAAATAAATAATATACTTAAAAATACACAATCCTGAAAACAAAAATTAAATATCTCAAAAAATTACATAGCTCTAGGAATTTTAAAATATAGGAATAGAAAGAGACAGCTCAAACGCAGTGACGTTAGTTACCAGTCCTCCATAGTACCTCATTACTAAGCTGTGGTACCTCTATGGCAGTTCTACATACAATCTATTTGGCATGTGACGTCACAAGCAATGCCTTTATAGTAACTGTGAGGCTGGAGTTTTGGCGGGAACGCGAAAAAGATTGCGTCACCGCATTGTATTATTTTCCAAAACTTGTTTTATTTTCAGTGTTAGTGCATAAAATCGGTGGCATTCTATTCGTTAAGTGCTGGATTACAGGCGTTAGTGTGGGAAAGTGGTATAATGATGGTGAAACGTTTCTTTTCGTGTTGTTTCCAAAACTCCATAGAAGCTTCAAGTAAAGTTGCCACCACTTTACTAGGAGTATGACTTTGACTAGACTCTGACTTGACTTGATGACTTCGACTGTAACTTGACACATATTTGCGTGAAATATCATTAACTTGATAAATTATCAATTACTTGACACTGGCTAAATACACGAAGGTGTGGAGCCAAAACATAATAAAAAAAAACTGTGAGGAAGCAACGCGATATCTGTTTTGCGAGAAAGGGACAGGCGATGAAACTATAAAAGCGTACTACTCCGTGATTTATTGGCCGGTTTTACTTATTTTTTTCAATTATTCCATTCATTTGTAAGTAGTTTTATGAAAATAATGTTTACTTGTTCATTTTTAATAGTTGTCAAATAGCCTATATTCTGTCGCTAAGCAGTGCTTTCTAACCATATTACTAGACTGTGCTGATATCAGCAAGTCTTTATATTTGGATTATCTTTATATTTTCAGGATGGCAAGACTTTATATTTTAGAGTTCGGTGCTACTGCAAAAAACCACCGTCCTTGTTTTTTTTGTTGTTTCCTTACATTTCATTACAAATCTATAAAAGTCACAAGTCTGTGTATAATACCGCAACATATAGGGTGTTCCGACATTGTAATAAACCAAATGGAAGGCTTTACAATCACGCAACCTAATGGTGATTTAACGACGGAAGCCAATGCCCCAGGGTATTGACTATTCATTCCCTAAGAGAAACTATTGTTCCGACCCATACACCACTCGAGCCTCTGAAATTACTGTAACCTTGTATTGAAGATATTGTTATTTTGGGTATTAATATTTTCCTGCTTATGTACTAATAAAATCACCATCGGTATTACTTATAGCTTCTTTAAAAAAATGGTTTAAGCCGTCTTCAATCGCCTTCATTTCATACTGAAAAATACTTGGATAATATCATCATCCCTGCATTTTCTCGATATTTTAATCTAAACTCAAAATACTGAAGCAAAATTCGGTTGAAAATCATGTACTTTGAATGAAAATGGAATGGCATAAAATAGGCATTTAAACTTTTTTATTTATTTATTTTAAAGTATGACGTGACGAGCTAACCGTTGCCTGATGTTAAGCGATACGGCTGCCCATATCAGTTGCAGTATCACTCGAAACTCTGAAGTATAGAGTTGTAGACACTGCACTGCGCACGTCATCCAGAGACATCAGCACAATCTATTAATAAGATTACTAGACTGCGAGATCAAGTCATAAAGTCTCATTTGCCCAGGAATTTCAGTAGCTACAGTGCAGTTCAAACCGGAACACAGCAGTGTTTGTGCACTACTGCGCAAACACTGCGCAGCTAGCGTTCATTTTGAATTGTGGTCCATAACCTAACCGCAAACCCAACAAAACGCCGCGCTTCGTAGACACCAGAAGACTGGTATATTCAATTACTTTTCGAAACGAAATGATGTAAGTTACAATGAAAATTTGATTTAATAATGGACAATATAATAAGACAGCATTTTGAAAATAAATTGAAATTATAATAAGCCGAGAGTTTTGGCGGGAAAATGAAAAAGATCGCGTCGCCGCATTGTATTATTTTCCAAAACTTGTATTATTTTCAGTGTTAGTGTATAAAATTGGTGGCATTTTATTCGTTAAGTGCTGGATTACAGGCATGAGTGTGGGAAAGTGGTATAATGATGGTGAAACGTTTCTTTTCGTGTTGTTTCCAAAACCCCATAGAAGCTTCTGGTAAAGTTGCCACCACTTTACTAGGAGTATGATTTGACTAGACTAGACTAGATTATGACTTGACGTGATGACTTGGACTGTGACTTGACTTGACACATATATCTAATACCTTGTAACTTGAAAAATTATCAATTACTTGACACTGGCTAAATACATAAAAGTGTGGAGCCGAAACAAAAACAAAAAAGTAGCTAAGTGTAGTAAGTACTATAGTGATGTAAATAAATGATTGTAATTTGAGTGCTATGCTACGCTATACGCTACGTTATGCTCCGCTATACGCTACGTTATGCTACGCTATACGCTACGTTATGCTACGCTAAAGGCTTTAAATTTGGAGTTGAAAAAATCAATTATGTGATATTACTACTACTATTATTATAGACTCCACAGTTTTACCCAAAAATTACCCATTTTAAGTAGATTTACCAGATTACGTAGTTTCTGGACCCTGACTAGGGTTCCCTGTATCTAGGGACCCAAAACTACGAGGTCATGTTCCCATAATACCCAGAACAAGAATTCGCGCTTTTTTTCTGTGCACAAACACTGCCACTACAAATACTTTAACAATGATGTCGAATGAGGTGTACACAACTTTTAATAAAGCCTTTTTTCCATAGCGATCACCGATGTGGGGTATTTCCGCCAGCCTTCACTTTCATTGTTCAGCCACAGATAATGTAGCTAAGAGGAAAGACATTCCATAACTGGGCTTATAGAAAACTTTTTTATCAACTGTATATTTTTCTACTTTGTATAGACTTATCAGGCTTTAGCGGGTGAATGTAACGACGCGCGCGATTCTAGTGACCGCACTTTTGTTTTAATTAAATAATGAAGTTCCTTTTTAAGGTTCCGTAGTACTTCAAGTTCAATATGTCTGTAATTAAAGGTGACAATTTAATAACAAACGCTAAGTGAAAAAAATTGACTTCAGATTTATATGGTTTCAACATGGAAGTCTGTCAAAACTGGACCCAATTGAAATGTGACCACACGGGAAGCACTAACTTTCAAATAAAAAAACAATCATCAATATCGGTTCAAGTCGAAAGTTCTGAGATAGGAGTTGAGAAGTTTAAAAAAAATGCTGTAAAAACTTGTTAGATAACAAAACCGTTTAAGTTCGTTATGATGCCTTATAAAACACGGTATGAACTATAAACCTTCCTCGGGAGATATACCCGAGTTACGATCCGTTTGCACTAACTGCTTTTGCACGTGCTACGACTTAATTACTTACCTACTCACTTTTATCGTTAGCGGAACACTGGGGCTGGATATTAATTTATGACAGAACCAGCCAAATAAAGCAATTTAAGTATAGAAAACTACAAAATATTATTACATACAATACACAACACACACTATGCAATGACGTAGTTTTGAAACCTATGCAACGTTCAGCAGTAGACGTCTTTAGGCTGTCGATGATAAATAACCCCAAGTCCAGATCCTGGACCCTAACGAAGATTCCCTGTATCTAGGAACCAGGAGCTACGAGAACCATGGTCCCACAACACCAAAGATACAACATCCACACTCAGAACAATATACGCAGCTTTTTATTGTATTGTCCTGTTCACAAATACTTACTGTCGCGGCAATCGAGCCCGCCGCCTCCGGGTTATGAGTCGACCTGATCAACCACCGCACCACAGAGTCTGTTCCCTGTATCTAGTTATGTTCTATTATCTCTGTAAATGATCGTTATGTGTTATTTATTATAATCAGCCTGGAGACGTCCACTGCTGAACATAGGTTTCCCCCACAGAGCGCCACTTTGTACAGCTACTTGCTTCCTCTTTTTTTTTTTATGTTACGAAATGACATGACGAACAAGCCGCTCGCCTGATGTTAAGCGACACGACTGCCCATATCAGTGGCAGTGACACTTGAAACACTAAAATATAGTTTCGCGTGACACTGCACTGCGCACGTCATTCTGAGACATCAGCACAGTCTGGTAATAAGATTACAAAACTGTGAGGTTAGGTCATAAAGTCTCATTTGCCTAGTAATTTCACTAGCTACAGTGCCCTTCAAACCGGAACGCAGTAGTGCTTGCGCACTACTGCTTGGCGGCAGAATAACTGGCAAAGCGGTGGTACCTACTTAGACGAACTTTGCAGAAAAGTCCTACCACCTAGTAAGCCAGCTAGTAAGTAGTAACTCCTGTTGCCTTGCCACCCAACGAATTTAGTCTTATGCTAATACAACAGTCATCAGCCCGTATTACAGAACTATGCTCTCTTCTCATATTAATGCTCAAGTAGGTAATTCGTTCACTATTTGATGATTTTGTGAATGAAACCTCGTCTTGAGCAGATATTTTGGATGGACTTGCGCTGTAGTTAGTGAAATTATTGGGCAATGAGATTTTAGGACCTATTCTCGCAGTGTAGTATATTATTACTAGACTTTATGAATGTACCAGGATGACGTGCGCAGTGCATTCACTTATAAGGGCAGCCGTATCACTTAACATCAGGCGAAAAACTAGCTTGACATGCCATTTCTTAACATAAAAAATAAGATTTACGACTGTATGTTCTAGAACTGCTAAAGAACTTACCGAAAGGATTACCAATAAATAATTGTCCACTGCCATTAGTTCAATTTATTGATTACATTGACTGTACTGGGACTTTTGTGTCTCATTAGTTAAATTAAAGTTTCATGGGGGCCGTTGAGTACAAGAAGCGTAACTGATCAAAATGGCTTCCTAAAGGGAAGACTATGTATTGTTTCAGCAGTGGCGCCTTCTGGCCCTCGATGATGATACAGTTCTGCCATCCCAAATTGTATTCAAGGAACTATCTTACGAATGTATGAATAGAATAGAATAGAATAGAATGGAATAGAATGGAATAGAATGGAATAGAATGGAATAGAATGGAATAGAATGGAATAGAAGGGAATAGAATGGAATAGAATGGAATAGAATGGAATAGAATGGAATAGAATGGAATAGAATGGAATAGAATGGAATAGAATGGAATAGAATGGAATAGAATGGAATAGAATGGAATAGAATGGAATGGAATGGAATGGAATGGAATGGAATGGAATGGAATGGAATAGAATAGAATAGAATATTATTATTATTTTATGCTCAAAATATTTCCTACAGTAGTTACACTTATAAGTGAACAGATTAATTTATTAAGAAAAATATGAATCACGAACGTGATTAGTGCCCGCATCCATTCGTCCCTAACATGCAATGCAATATAATTTAAGTTTCAGGAAACCAAGAAAAAAAACCACGAAATTTTTAAAATTTATTTACATTATGTACAAAGACTTGTTATTATTTATTACATATTGTTCTACGTTTAAATTGTATTTACAATTTAATGTCAATGTAATGTGCAACAATGCTGGATTTAATAGCAATTGAAAAAAGTATTTAGCAGGTACTATGATTTCACACAGATAAACAACCAAAAACGGGAATATTTGTGACAAGTTTTGTGTTTACCTCGTTAAATTTTTTTAAAATACAGTTTCATAAGCGTTTTATTCATTCAGGCTTCGGCGATTTTGACATTTCTATGACAGCTAGTATTACTATGAATTATTGATTAATTTATTATGAAAACCTAATTTTAGTTTAATTCCTTAAGTTATTAATGACTAGATTAACAATTATTCGTTAATTTCAGACAACATTCGATTGACGCTGTTAACAAGTCTTTTACGTCTTGTTAATAAAACGAATTGACTTATTTTTATGAATGTTATAACAAATTATACTTAAAATATATTCTATACCATACATTATTATAAAATATTGTTATATACTAAATTAATTTAATTTAAAAACAAAGTTGCATGACCTTTATCATAAACGTGAAATTTTCTTAAAAATTTACAGGAATGTGCAATATTGGAAAACGCTTGCATTACCAGAATAACGATATAAGTAAACATAATTCAAAAGGGACATTTTCCGTCCGGTGACACTGTAAAAGTTGGTAGAGACCAACAGCATTAGCTCGTTCTAAAAAGGGACATTTTCTTTTAATGATAAGGCATCAACTCCCAATATTGGAAGCTACAAGGTCGCAAATGGCTACACAGCAAATTTAATAGAACCATCTATTAACCTAAGATGAACATCAATTTCTTATGACTGTCGTCTCTTATCCATACAACACACAGCTCTCTTAAGATTTTCAGCGAAACCGCTCTTATTATTTTGGACCTCTTTAACTTCTGATACATTTATCTTGGACTCAGTCTTTTCGCCTCCGTGGTCCATGTTTTCGATCTCGTCGGATCACGTATCCGATGGGTACTTTACTATCAAGTCCAGTTCGTCTTCGTTAGGTTTCACGTTTCTTACTTCGGTGCCTTCAAATTTCTTTGGCCTATCGATCTTGTTTTCAATGTTGACCAGGACATCAGCGAGGCATCGGTGGTCTTCCGGTGATTTTACTTCGTCGTCTTGCGTTTCTGCTTCTCCGTTGTTGTTTTGCTTGTCTTTTGTTGTTTCCCTTTTGCTATCTTCGTCCTCGCTGTTTTCTTTTCCTTCAAGAATCATCTTGTGCGTCGCTTCTTCGACGACGCTGTCCGTTGGAGCTTCATTTATGCACGAGTGTGTGAGAGTGAAAGGTAGTTTGATAGACAAGTCCCCTCCCATTGCGCTGAAGATAAGCTTCACTTTGACGTAGTAAGAAACGTAAATGGCGAAGACATTACGGTCTTCAGGAGTGTTGTTGCTAAGGACGGTGGATGCAAGGCTTGCGCCAGTTTTGGAGTACGAATCTTCCAGAGCTATCCAGTTTTTTGTAACCCCTGTGAAAAAGGGAATGATACTTAACAATTGTTAGATGATAAAATACTTTAACATAATAGAGAAACTTCTCTACGGCGTGGTACAAAAGCAAATATACTGAAGAGTGCGAGTTCAATTCTCATGATAGGATAAGTGCATGCGCAAAAAAGTACATCCTCCCTTCCACGGCAAATTTGCGAATCTGCGTTTTTCGCCAAAATTAGTTTTTTGGGCAAACAGCTTAGAAGGAAGTGATACACACTGTGGCAAACCCTTGTATTTCTAGCTCTTATAGTTTAGTAGATACGATAGCTGTAAATACCCGAATCTGAACTATTTTTAAAATTATACCATAATAATGTAGTAGTTTTTTTGCTCTCGTGAAAACTGTGTAAAATGCAGATTCGCAAGTTTGCCGTGGAGGGGACGACATGTTCTGTGTTTAGGTGTGTGTCTATGGTCCTCTTAGTTATTGTGTCTAATGACACACACTCCTTCCGCCAGGTGAAGCTGTAAAGGTAGGTAGAGACCAACAACATTAGCCAGTTAAAAAAAAAAGATACAGACTTCTAGTGTTATGAATATATGTATGTGATTGTTGGATGTTACGTTATGCATGTATGTCATTTAAAGTTATTACCTTTGTGCGGAGTTAGGACGTAGGTGTCAGTGTGGGTTTGTCCTTGTAGAATTGGAGTACCATCACCCTTGACGAGCGCCACAACATTCTTGAACTTTCCATTGGAAAACATGCAGACGTCCACGTGTTGAACCACAAGCGCCTGTGAACAAATAGTAATAATAAAAAAATTAAAAATAATAATAATAACAACGCCCAGCAATCACATACATAGATCCAGAGTTGTTGTTAACACGACACGGACAACTATAAGGGTTGTAAGGTACAATTTACAAAACTTGTACACAAATACTTGTCCTGTCACGGGAATTGAATCCGTCGCCTCCGGGTTATGAGCCTACCTGCTCAATTACCACATCACAGAGGCTGTGAAATAAATGTTATAATAACATTGGAATTTAAACATTTAGAAGCCCTGCGTTTTTTGACCCAAAAGCATCTATTTTTTTTCAATTATTTACACTAACTACCATGTGACAATCACCTACAAAATTTCGACTTTTCTATTTGACTTTTCGTGGTAAACACTTTACAAACACTTCGATTCGACGATAACTTACGTGAACTTTTGTCTTAAGTGATACTGCCTAGATCTATCTCCACGCATCTAATTTAAGCGGCTTTTCTTCGAGAATCTAGAGCTTGATCTGGCGTCTTTTATATTTTTTTTTAATTCTATCTCTATATAATTGTCAACCTTAAGACCTAAGTAAGTAAATTAACCTTCGTACCCCCTGGGAATGGTGGTAGCGGTATTAACGGGTAATATTATGTAAATCAGAATAAAAAAGAATCAATGAAGATAAACGTGGGCTGGTATTCAAATGCAGAAATAGCATGATAAACACAAATATAGAGTTGCGTAGGTAGGAAAATTAATATTGCTTTTACGACCAACTGGAACGGAATCCCACGCGCCTGAAATTCAAATAGCGTCAAATTTTGCTGTGGAAAATTAAGCTTTTGACTTAAAACTGGAATTCGAGGGAAAATGGCGGAGGAAATTCAGTGAACTAGCCACGCGTTTATGCCCGAGAGCTATATAACTTGCACAATCTTATCTATAACAAATACTTATTTTGACTGGTCCGATAGCTCAGTTGGTAGTAGCCTTGCCTTCTGAACTGTGGGTTGTGGGTTCGATTCCCACTCAGGACAAACATTTGTGTGATGAACATAGGTGTTTGTTCTGTGTCTGGGTGTCATATTGTATTTTATGTATGTATTTACAAACAAAAAAGTATCTAAGTATTGTATCAGTTATCTGGTTCCCATAGCACAAGCTTTGCTTAGTTTGGGGCTAGATGACGTTGTGTGAGATGTCCACAAAAAAAAAAACTTATTTTTTACTATCGATGGGTTTGCGTTAGACTAAATCTCATCCAATGGTAAATGACGATGAGGTCGAAGTTGGAGTACACTTACCCAGAAATGACCTATTCACTCTTTACTTAAAGACACCCAAGTTACACAATTGTATTATCTTCCAAAACTTGCGTTATTTCTAGTGTTAGTGCATAAAATTGGCGGCATTTTATTCGTAAAGTGCTGGATTACAGGCATAAGTGTGGGAAAGTGATATAATGATTATGAAACGTTTCGTTTCCTGTTGTTTCCAAAACTCCATATAAGCTTCTAGTAAAGTTGTCACCACTTTACTAGGAGTGTGACTTAGGCTAGAATATGACTTGACTTGATGACTTTGACTGTGACTCGACAGATATCTACGTAAAATATCATTGACTTGATAAATTATCAATTACTTTGACACTGGCTAAATATACAAAAGTGTGGAGACAAAACATAAAAAAGTTATATAGTTTTTTTATTTAATAATTTGACAGCTGTCAGCTTACCTTAATACGTCGCACAGTTTTGGAAGAGTGATTTGCGATGACCACGCTCACTTTGATGGACTCCCCGTGCGAATAAGTTGGTTTGTCCAACCAAGCTTCTAGCTCCACCCTGGTTAACAAAAATTCATGAAAACATTAATTATTTTGATATTTTAAACAGGTATAATATTTTTTTTAGAATATTACGTAATAAACTGGTTTATAATGTAATGATGTCTGATATTATTTCACATTAAATGATATTATAATCATTGGATTTGGAACCATGATTAGATCCATCAGTACTTATATCTCTTTGGATGCTGCCATGGCGCCCATTGCCAACATGATAAATTGTTCACACTAAATGAAAGTGTTTTTAATTTTTTTATATTATGTATGACTAGCTGCGCCCTGCGGTTTCACCCGCAGATATAAACTAGCCTTTTTTATTTTATTTTTTTGAGGGGGGAAATGCCCTAGCACCCCACGTGGTGGCAGGGGGTATGTGGGACTCGAATCCACTAAAACCCCCCCGTGAGCCCTCGTCCACCGTACCGGGGCGAGAAGGGGTCGCGACTGCAGTCCAGCCAACTCGCCCCCGAAGGTATAAACTAGCCTGTGTTAATCCACTATCTAAGCTATCTATATTCCAAAGATTCCTTTTTACCATTTTGGTATGGTTATAATTTCTAAAAATCAATTTTATTTTAGGTAATTAATTTAGATATTAATATGAACTATCTGTGTTCCAAATTTCATCCAAATCCGATCAAAATTTTTTGCGTAAAAAGACCATGGTGCTCGCAATTCCTGGATCCCTAAATACAGGGATTCCTAGTTAAGGCCCAGGATCTATGACTATCGTTGGGCGTTATTATTATTCTTATATCGAAAAATGATCCAGTAATGAATGAATACAGCAGACTGATATTATCTATACATACGAGTATAAAATTCCAAGTCCTGTCTAACTGACTTATATATCAACGCCACAGCCTAAACCGCTGGTCCTAGAGACTTGAAATTTGGAGGGTGTGTTCTTTGTAAAGTGTAGATATCCACAAGAAAGGGTTTTTCAAAATTTCTTCCCTAAAATGATGAAATCTGTGGTTGAATTATCTATGACAAATATTCTTCTTGGTTCCTATAGGCCATGAGGGCAAAGCCGCGGGCAGAAGCTAGTAATATATAAGTAATTATTGAAGATGATGATTACAAATTATGGTAGGTTTATTTTCTACGAACCAGTTCCAGTTAATAACACGCAACCAAACACCAACCTAAGCAATTAATTTAGCCTCAGTAATCAAAGCGATCTGCTTGTGGTTTGATAGTAAACGTATATACGTTTCAGTTTCAGTATAATTTACTTGTACATAAATATTTATGTACAAGTAAATTATACTACTACTTTACTGTAAATTACTTTACTATAAATTACTTATACATATTTATGTACAAGTAAATTATAGGTAATAAATTTCTGAAATGGTAGTTTATTTGTAAAGTGAGACACTAACTAGGCGTAAAACGAGCGTAACCGCGGACAAAACCTTGTATGACAATAAAACATATTAGCCTATGTCATTCAGAGATAGTGTAGCTTATCAGTTAAGCTCACAAGATTTATCTCTAAACAGAAAACATTATCAAAAAACAAGCGTGCTTTAAACCACACGACTGAAGTAAAACTTCTTTAGCTCCATCTCTCTTGTCTAACATACGAAATAATAACGATAATAATATACGAAGGCATTACATCTAAATATATATAACTCAAAGATGATTGACTGACTGACTGACATAGTGATCTATCAACGCACAGCCTAAACCACTGGACGGATCGGGCTGAAATTTGGCATGCAGGTAGATGTTATGACGTAGGCATCCGCTAAGAAAGGATTTTTCGAAATTCCACCCTTAAGTGGGTGAAATGGGTGGTTGAATTATTTTCCCATAGGCAACGCTGCGGGCGAAGCTGCGGGCAGAAGCTGGTTATTACATACAGACTTACGCTCTATCTTTCTATTTAAACTTCCTTTTGCCATCTTACCCTCCAAGTCAAGCGTGCGTAAAGAAGTTTTATTTCAAAAGTATTGGCCTAGTACTGGTCATATATACAAGTGGACCTACATTGGCGGTTACAACTGAAATATACTCATTTTTGTAATAGAAAATACTATTAGGGCACCCTATGCCATATTATGTTAATAGATTAAAATCAGAAATCTGCTTGTAGGAAGACACGCTGTTTACATTATTAACGACGCCAGCGCCGACCTACTTATATAAAGGGCGCGAGATTTGACAATTAAAGGTTCAGGAAATGGCGGATCACGGTTAACCCAGATAAAAGTGCAGCGATGTACTTTTCTGACTACAAGCGTGGTCCGCCAGCGAAACCACTGTCCTTGTTCGACAAGCCCATTCCCTGGGCTTCGTCTACCAAATACCTGGGGGTTACCCTTGACACCAAACTCAACTTCAAGGACCATATTAAGCGAGTGCGCGATAGGGCTGCCTTTGTCTTAGGCCGCCTCCACCCTCTCATCTGCAAGCGTAGTAAGCTGTCCCTTAGAAATAAGGTGACGCTTTACAAAACTTGCGTTCGCCCCATTATGACCTACGCATCTGTCGCGTTTGCTCATACTCCCTCAGTACATCTGGATCGACTTCAGGTGATCCAGAACCGCTTTGTCCGCAAGGTGGTCGGGGCTCGCTGGTACCAGCGAAACTCCGACCTCCACTGCGATCTCGAACTCCCATCCATCCGTCAATTTATGAAGGATGCATCCCGCCGCTATTTTGATGCGGCACCTCATCACCCCAACCCTCTCGTAGTCAGAGCTTCAAACTACTGTACAGACACGACAGACTCGCCACCCCGTCGTCGCCGCCCGAGACACGTCTTGAGCGACCCGGATGATCCTATAGCAGCCGTAGTATCGGCTGCGCTAGGATCACCGGACCAGTCTAGCCCTTCTGGCTCAGGTACCGCTTTCGGCACCGATATAGGATACCAGCGTAACACAATCAGACACCGACCCCGCCGGCGAGGTCGACGTACCCCCCGTAGGTTAGCTAGAACGGTCGCGACTTTCAATAGAGTCCACTCTTCCAGTGGACGTAGTCTTCTCGATCCTCTTATCCCGGCAACGGCCCAAGCCGAGGCTCGCACCCCAGGGGTGCCCTTGAGCTAGTTGCCTCCCACTTTTGTGACGGCTGGGCGCCCTAAGCGCCCGCCCTCCCGCCCGGTGACGCTGTAAAGGTCGATAGACCAACAGCATTAGCTCGTTCAAAAAAAAAAAAAAAAAAAAAAAAAAAAAAAATTTGACAATTAAACAGTTGCATAAGCAGTTCTAAGACGGTCGCATAGAGTTGTAGAGTAGTCGTAGTAACATTTGCAAGGAGTTGGAGTCGATAGTTCCTCCATAGCCTTTGAAAAGCGCGTCCGCACATACCCCAGATTTGTTAATTTTATGAGTGTTTTTTGTGAATCATGTGTTCAGTTCGTGTGGACAATATATTTGGTTAAAAGCATTAACATATTTTTTAGCTGACTTCAAAGAATAGGTGCTCAATTCGGATGTTTTTTTTTTATGTTTGTTACCTCAGAACTTTCGACTGGTTGAACCGATTTTGATGATTTTTATTTGAAAACTGGTGCTTCCCTGGTCCCATCTCAATTTGGTCCAGTTCCGATTGCATCTATGAGAAAACCATATAAGTTTGAAGTCGTTTTTTTACGCGTTACGTTTGTTAATTATTATTTATCCCATTTCGGTAGTGTAGATATTAATAAACATTATCAGCCTTATTAATAAACACGTACTAGCTTTAGACTAGTTACACCATCTTTTGTCTCTTTCGATCCAGCTAAATATTCCAGTAGCAAAAAAAGGACAAAAGCTGAAGTAACTAATACCCGTTTATTAATAAGGCTGTATACGTTTAATGCTTTCTTAGACGATGAAAACTATATTATTTTTAGGTCCGCGATCATGATTAGAATACTCTCTGCGGTCCGCATACTTAGTAACTGTAACAACTTATATAGAAATTGGACGGCTGTAGGTGTCTCATGACCCAAGTGTTCTAACTTCCCAGATGCTTTCAAAGTAACAAAGTTTCAAGACCAGTGTAGAATGGCTCAAGGCGTGATAACCCTTTTCTGTGTAGGTACAGAATAATACTGAACACTACTTTAACTTTTCAAACTTTCCTACTGAACATAAGTTGATTCACAAACAGTAGTAAAATAAAACAGGCAAAGTGTGAGTCGGACCCGCGCACCGAGGGTTTCGTACAAACCTGTAGGTATATAAGTAAAGGTAATGGTATTTTTATTGCTATCAACAAACATCCTATAAGGGTTTTGATTCTCTTGCGAGTAGTTGCGAGTTTCACAATATGCGGCAAAGGTATATTATGTTTTTTTTATTGCGATGGCACAGACGTTTGATTTTGTTACAGCTTAAAGGTGTTATAGACCTGAGTATTTTATATGAATTTCAATTTTATGTCTCTACGCGTTCATGGGGAAAGGGGAAGTAAGTTTATAATTATTAAAAACATTTTTATTATAATTATGATGTAACTAAAAATTAATATTTTCGCAATTTTTCCATTATCTGTGTACTTATCTATAAGACGTTGCTACGTACCAAATTTAAAGATTTTGAGTTCACGGGAAGTACCCTGTAGGTTTTGATTCCCTTGCGAGTGTCGAAAATTTGCAGCATTAACGGCTGTATATTTTGATTGCGTTGGCTTCTAAAAAATCAAACTTCTAAGTTTGATTTTTTCACAGCTCTAAGGGTCAGTAGACCTGAGTATTTGATATGAATTTCAGCTAGATGACTTCACGTGTTCTTGAGAAAAAGGGTCTTGACAGACAGACAGACGTATTAAAAAGTGATCCTTTAAGGGTTTCGTTTTTTCCTTTTGAGGTACGGAACCCTAAAAATGTATATGTTGCGTTACAGATTCCGTAAATTACCTTAGAAACAATTACATTTTTCATGAAACAATTTTTTTTCTTAACTAATTTTTTTTTAAATTTTTTTTTAGATATGGTTTATGTTTTTTCCTTGAATCCTCGTTCCTATATATCCCTAGACACTTTTCTATATATATTTTTCTATGGATTTGGATTATTATAAATTTAAATTCTTTACCTGTATCTGTCTGTTTTTTACAAGATATTTTTTACGGTACAGATTATATAATATTATGCTAGTAATTATGGCAGTCGTGTGTAACCGCGGGCAACAGTTAGTGCTTGCTTCAAAATAAGTGCATGTCAAGTAACACGGAAGGGAGTCAGAGCAAATTTTGATCTAGCTTCTTTTAATTTTAGTTTTAAGGTTTTTCTAAAAGTTATTAGAGCACCGATGAAAAGAAAACCAAATGCATTCTGAAAATAACACTAAAACGAATACAAAATTGGTGGTTTTTAAATTAAAATATCAATTACTAGTTGCGCCCCGCGGTGTCACCCGCGGATAAAAAGTATTTTAATTATTTGCTCATCCCACGGGAAAAATTTACTTTTCCGGGATAAATTGTAGCCTATATGTTAATCTAGTGTAATCTTAGTACCGAATTTCATCCAAATCCATTCAGCCGTTTGAGCGTGAAGAAGTGACAAACATACACACATACACACAAACCCACATAAAAACTTTCGCCCTTATAATATTAGTGTGATGTGATTCATTCGTTCAGGGTATTAAAGGACAACCTAATTCCTTTTGATACACTCAGAATAGATACTAATAAATAAATAAAAATATAGTGACAAAAACTTAATTAAATCTAAACTAAAATAAACTAAGTATCTATATCTAAAACTATATATATATCTAAACTTATAAATAAAAAACCGCGTTTAAGTCACATATACTTAGTATTCCTGTAAATCTTTAATTTAACTCTAAATATATTTTCAAACTTTTGCTTTAAAACATGATACAAAATAACAATGCTAATATTCTCGAAAAACGCCGGAGGGTTGAAGGTTACTGTTAGACTTTTGTAACGAACTTGGCCACTTTTAGGATCACAAAATAATGGCGTATAAGAAAGCAGGCCTTCATAAAATGAGTTTTAAAGTGTAATAATAATAATAATAATAATAATAGTATCTCATTATACTTTGAGAATGTCTTTGAGAATGTATAATAATAATAATAATAACACAACACCTCGAGAGGCTCTCGTTAGACGGTTGGATCAAGGGTCAGATTCAGAAGGCAGTACTCCTTGACATGGCACGTATTGTCAGGAGGTTCCTCAGTCTGCAGCCCTAACCACCGGTAGCTTGGGCCTTGCCCCGCTGCTGGCGGCACACTAGGTTTAGGTTTTTTATTGTATTTTTGTAATGTTACTTTTATAGAAATATTGTAAAAAACTTAAATTTAAGATTGTAAATAAATAAATGAATAATAATAATATGTGTGGACATCTCACACAACACCATCTAGCCCCAAACTAAGCAAAGCTTGTACTATGGGAACCAGATAACTGATACAATACTTAGATACTTTTTTGTTTGTAAATACATACATAGAATACAATATGACACCCAGACACAGGACAAACACCTATGTTCATCACACAAATATTTGTCCTGAGTGGGAATCGAACCCACAACCCACAGTTCAGAAGGCAGGGCTACTACCAACTGAGCTATCGGGCCAGTCAAATAAATGAATAATGTATTTATAAGTTTTTTTAGCAGCGGAATAACTTGCGATGCGGTGGTACCTACCTAGACGAACAACAGCGAACTTTGCAGAAAAGTTCTACCACCTAGTAAAATAAGAACTACTAGACTCATGGCGTAATTAATTTATTAGGTACGAGCTTCTGCCCGCAGCTTCGCCCGCGGCGTGGCCTATGGGAAAATAATTCAACCACCCATTTCACCCTCTTAAGGGTCGAATTTCGAAAAATCCTTTCTTAGCGGATGCCTACGTTATAACATCTACCTGCATGCAAAATTTCAGCCCAATCCGTCCAGTGGTTTGGGCTGTGCGTTGATCACTATGTGAGTCAGTCAATCAGTCACCTTTGAGTTATATATATTTAGATACGTGTTTGAAATGTATGTAGTTACGTTGCGTATTCCTGAAGCCAAATAAATTGACCGGTATTATACTCGTGCGACTTGTGATTTATGAAAATAACTCTCTTTGATTGGATGTCTATTGTCAAGGAAATTACATTTGATTTATACCTATTGAAAGAAATATGTAGGTACTAGGAAGTGTAGTGTAGTATGAAAATTGCGTCTCCTTCAAAGATATTTTAGTGTCTAAAAATTTAATAACCAGTGAAATTTGAGCCCGCCCTTTCCTCGCCGATATATTTATATGGAATAATCTTCGCTACCCGGGCTAAAAAGGCACAAATTTTTGTTTGATTATTTCTGCTTCATATTGGACTATCCACTTCAAGATTAGTGTTTTAAATTTAAAAATGCGAGAAAAAATTGATAGAAATTTTGTATTAGATTAGATTAAAGTAAGTAGTTTTAAGAGAATTTTATATTCAATGAGCCATAGACACAACATAATATCCAGAATATATAGCTATTTTTTAACAAAAAATTTGAGTTATAGTCCATCCTAAATCGCCTGGAAGAAATCGCTTAATGTGATAAGGCCGCCCTTTGTTCTACCATTTTTTTGTAAGTTTTTTTAAGGTGCGTTGTTATGTATTACTTGGTGTTTAATAAAGTATTATTGTGTTGTGTTGTGTTGTGTTGTGTTGTATTGTATTGTATTGTATTGTATTGTATTGTATTGTGTAGTGTTGGGTTGTGTTGTGTTGTATTGTATTGTGTTGTGTTGTGTTGTGTTGTGTTGTGTTGTGTTGTGTTGTGTTGTGTTGTGTTGTGTTGTGTTGTGTTGTGTTGTGTTGTGTTGTGTTGTGTTGTTTTGTATTGTATTGTATTGTATTGTATTGTATTGTATTGTATTGTATTGTATTGTATTGTATTGTATTGTATTGTATTGTATTGTATTGTATTGTATTGTATTGTATTGTATTGTATTGTATTGTATTGTATTGTATTGTATTGTATTGTATTGTATTGTATTGTATTGTATTGTATTGTATTGTATTGTATTGTATTGTATTGTATTGTATTGTATTGTATTGTATTGTATTGTATTGTATTGTATTGTATTGTATTGTATTGTATTGTATTGTTTAAAATATCTGTAAACGTGAGAAAATTAAAAATATAGTAGGTATTTTTAAGTAGGTTAACCTACGTTGTGAATTAATTACAAAAAATTAAAACAAAGTTAGACATAATTTTTTATACTTTTGCAGGTGTTATTTTAGTGTACTAAGTAATGTAACGCTGTGTGTATAACACGAATAAAGGTATTTACTTTCAAAAAAGTAGTTAGTAAATGCAATATCATCACCTGCCATCAGAGAGCAGAAACGGTTTTTCGACGGCACCCCGTGGCGGTTGAACTTCAGTGTTTTCTGTACCTAAACAAAAAAAAAACAAAATTACTTTCTGTCGATCTTACCTCGAGGCAAAAGCCTGCAGCGGGTGGCATTTCTGAGAAAAGTTGGCAAATGTAAATTGAGTTATTTACCCTGTAAAAGTTATTGAGGCATTCTTGGTAAACAGGTTTTGATACATTTAACTTTATTCCTATTATCATTAAACCAAACCAAATGGCATTTCATTTTTGTATGGTTAGAGAAGCTATGAGGCTTTTCTGCGCTTATAAAGACAAAAACCAAGCGGCAATTTCACCTGCGTTTCTTTATACAATCTTTAATACCCATTTTGCCTCTGTGGTGTGGTGGTTGATCCGGTCGACTAATAACCCGGACGTGGCGGTTTCTATTCCCGCGGCAGGACAAGTATTTGTGCACAGAAAAAAAAGCACAAACACTTATTCTGTCTTAAGTCTGTCTGTTAAATCTGGGTATTTATTTTGAGTCTTCGGTCCAATAGGCCTTGCAAATTCAAACCCAAAAACTTACCAATCTCTTCTGGCTTCGGTCGACAGTTCTCATCTGATTCCAGTTTGGTCTTGTTTTTGTGTCTGCGAAAGAAAACCACTTATCAATAATTCAATAATTTTATTTGTTTTAAGGTAAGGTTTTTTAAGAACTGTATTTACAAGCCGATGCCTGAAGCCAAGAGTTCCTTTACAAGTATTGTAAAAGAATAATCTAAAAACAGATAATTTATGTTAAAAAACAAAACAAGTTGAGGAAATAAAACATTTTAGTACTTTGAGAATCATAGGAAGATACGATTTGAATACATTACGTCACTAAAATGCCAGCAGAAATGTGAGTTTTTATTTATTAAAGAAACGCGAATGGAAGCTTATCTTAATGGTGTCAAATTTATGGAAATATTTCAGCGAATGTTCTTTTTGCCATTCTGTGAAGCTTCATAGATTATTAAATTTATTTATTGCTCTTTATATTACGGTAGAACTAATT
Organism: Ennomos fuscantarius; assembly: GCA_905220475.3. Taxonomy (NCBI): domain Eukaryota; kingdom Metazoa; phylum Arthropoda; class Insecta; order Lepidoptera; family Geometridae; genus Ennomos; species Ennomos fuscantarius. The sequence goes on along the minus strand of HG992026.1, from coordinate 3,462,795 downwards.
GGGTTCGAACGCTACAAAAGCGCAAAGATTTCGTACCGTTTACATTACAAACAATAGATTGCAGTGCCCATTAACTCTACGAAGGTGTGTAGCTCACGCAGAAGGTACCGTGTACATCAAAAACAATAGATTTGTGTTCAATACTGCTCTGCCATGATACGATGCCTCGTAGCTTTCTTATAGGATATTATTATGTTTGCACGACCTACAATTGTAATGCTCGTAGATGCTATGATGCTTCGTAGCTTTCTTAGAGGATAACATATATTATGTTTGCTACGACCTACATAATGCTCGAAGATGCTACGATGCTTTGTAGCTTTCTTAGAGGATAACATATACTATGTTTGCTACGACCTACATAATGCTCGAAGATGCTACGATGCTTTGTAGATTTCTTAGAGGATAACATATATTATGTTTGCTATGACCTAGATAATGCTCGTAGATGCTACGATGCTTTGTAGCTTTCTTAAAGGATGACATATATTATGTTGGCTACGACCTACATAATGCTCGAAGATGCTACGATGCTTTGTAGCTTTCTTAGAGGATAACATATATTATGTTTGCTACGACCTAGATAATGGTCGTAGATGCTACGATGCTTCGTAGTTTTTTTTTATGTTTTGGCTCCACACTTTTGTGTATTTAGCCAGTGTCAAGTAATTGATAATATTTCAAGTTAATTATATTTACGCAAATATGTGTCAAGTCACAGTCGAAGTCAAGTCAAGTCATAGTTTAGTCAAAGTCAAACTCCTAGTAGTTGCGCCCCGCGGTTTTACCCGTGGATAAAAACTATTTTAATTAGTTACTCATCACACGGGGAAATTTCACTTTTCCGGATAAAATGTAGTTTATAAGTTAATCTAGTGGATAAGTTATCTTGGTACCGAATTTCATCCAAGTCCTGAATGGATTTTGAGCCGTTTGAGCGTGAAAGAGTAACAAACAAACACACATACACACAAACAAACATACAAACTTTCGCCTTTATAATATTACTGTGATTATTAGAGAAAAAAGCAAAATTATAGGTAAAAAGGGGTTATAAATAAAACACAGAAAATAGATCATCTTATGCGGAAAGCGTACTCAAAAAGCTGGCAACATTCCTTCGTTGAATAGTTAGGCTGATTTGTTGGCCGAGTTATGTGTCAGCCAATAATTAAATTGATTACTAATTACTTGCTAACTTACTTTACTAATTTAAATTGAAAATTCTTTGATTACTTACAATTTAAAAATCCATCTTTATTAGTAGTTGTTATTAGTTGCTGACAGGGTTGCCAGATCAAATTTTAAAGTTATTATATAAATCAAAATTATTGAAAATTGCGTACTCATCTAATAATATCTACCGCGTCTTACCATTTGTTTTCGTTCATGCCTACAAGATTTGTTGAAGAAAGCCAGAATGTTTTCATGCCAATCAAAACATTTGTTTAGTGATGTAAACAAACCGACACAGGTAAAAATAGTTAACATGCACATGTTTACAAATCATTAATTTGATTACCTGTCGGGTAATTAACGCATAACAATTAAAATTTTCAACGTTAGTTTTATCCTAATAATATTATAAATTTGAATGTGTGTATGGATAGATCTATGCTTTTAAGTTACTGCGCTGAAACGGCTTACTAAAAAAATAAGCTATATATATATAGTATTTTTTTATCTTTCTCTTTAATCTTTTTTGAACAGACTAACGCTGTTGGAGTATGCTGACCTTAACGCAAATATGTAAAATGTAAACTAATAATTGTTTTGATTTAAGACGTCTCTTGACCGCCCTTGTTTTACAGTTTACTTACATTAATAAATAAGTAAAAATATATCGAATAAGTATAAAAATAAAAATAATAGATACAGAAAATTAATTTTCCCGAGCAGCTACATTGAATCATGTGTAAGTTGTAACAAAAATAATAATAATAATACCTGCCTAGTATTATTATTATTATTTTTATGTGAAGGTATGACGTGACGAGCTAACCGTTCGCCTGATGTTAAGCGATACGGTTGCGCATATCAGGTGCAGTGTCACTCGGAACTCTAAAGTATTAAGTTTCGCGTGACATTATACCATACGGTATATTGGTATTTTAGTCCTATCTATTTCCAAACATGTAAAATGAATCACAGTCTTGTTCCTTGTTCCACAAGTTATGTTAAGCAATGACAAAAAGAAGTACAGTGTGTGTTAGTAATTTTCAATCTAGGCATATTATATATTATATAGCGTCGCGATTGGGAATGTGTAAAGTCGGTAGCGGCCATAGCGTAATTGGATTATCTTCTTAGCATTGCTAAAGTAACGTATGAATGTGTTCCATTCTGACACTTTAAGTGACTGCGTGCATGTTCTCATACTTATGTTGTCTTATGCAAGAGATACATTAAAATTTTAAACCAAATATAAAAGTAAATGAGAAAAATCTTTATTATTTTCGTAAAACAGCATTATTTCAAAAGCTGTTCAGATATGTTTGGGTGGCTGCCGAATTTTTAGTGCAAATTCAAAACATTTTTTACCGCTTTCTATTGAAATAGAACAGAAAATTGTTTGCTTTTAGTGAGAGTTGTTCTTTAAGAGTGCTTTCAGATTTCTTTGAACAGTTTGCGTTCTTTGAAGACTGCGTTTTTTAACTTCGAAAGTACAAAGAGACATCGTAGACTCGGGAAATCAGACAAACCAGCCAATTATAAATCATCACTCAAATTTCTTGTAGCTTCTTCTTTACAGGTGTAATCGAAGCTTTGGATCGGAGTTTTCTGTTTTGCATTGTGCCGGATTGCTTACACCAGTAGTGAAAAAGAGAACTTCTTTTTTTTTCTAACTCACATATTGTACTTAATGAGCGCCTTAGGCACCTGCCCTCCCGCCCGGTGACACTGTAAAGCTAGGTAGAGACCAACAGCATAAGCCCGTTTAAAATAAGTAGATACATTTGTTCTCAGTATGAAAACGATCGCCGAGCAAGGTCGACAGTCGGCCATCGATTTTCATGAACGTAGCTCACTCCGTATGCAATTTAGAGCGAGTTTGCTCTTTTGTTTATGTTTTAAACTGCACCCGAGTTAAGTGCATATTAGACTAAGAGGAAACGACTTGAAAACTCAAGTTGTTTGAGCGTGTCTAAGCTAATTAAAATTGAGTTAAAGTCGAAATTTTTTTACGATAAGCTTTACTAGATTGTACGGTATAGTGGGATGAGTTTAAGGTGTTACTGTACAATCTAGTAAAATTAATCGTAAAAATCTTTTGACTTTGACTCATTTTTAAAACCGTCCTTCTTTCCTTCCTTCGTACTATCCTTTTTGCCTCCCGAGTAAGTTAGCTTTAACGTCATGTAAATAGAGTTTTTTTTTATTGTGGACATTTCACACATTTATTTATTGTAGACAATTTGACAGCCCCGATTTCACCCGCGTTTCTCTACATAATCTTTAATATCCAATTTGCCTCTATGGTGTGGTGGTTGAGCAAGTCGGCTTATATCCCGGAGGCAGCGGGTTTGATTTCCACGGGAGGACAACTATTTGTTCAGAGGAAAAAAGCTCAAATTATTGTTCTGAGTCTGGGTGTTGTGGAAACAAGGTTCTCGTAGTTTCTAGATGTATGTATGTGATCGTTGGGGTGTAATTATTATTATTCTGATTTGATCCACCAGTAGGGGATTACAAAATTGAAATATTTTATAAATGAATCTCTATTTCTCTTGGTCATCGCATCACGTGTGGACGGATTGAATATTTTCACCAATTCTTTTTTTGTTGTGTTTATTTCACAATGAAAACAATGTTTATACCAATCAAGCTAATAAAAATACGGTAAAACTACAATCAAAACAAAAAAAGTGAAAGAGTTCTGAGTAAATAGGAGTTACGAATGTATTGGAAACAACTCTGATTTTGTGAAGATCTTGTGAAGATCAATCTACGCCTTTATACGTTTGATGAATGATAAAGCTTGAGAATTCGCATCGATCTTCTTGGCATTTTGACAGCCTCTGTGGTGTGGTGGTTAGACTGGTTAGCTCATAGCTTGGAGGTGGCTGATTCAATTAATAATAATAACGCCCTATATAAGACTAGTTGCGCCCCGCGGTTTCACCCGCGGATATAAAGTATTTTAATTATTTGCTCATCCCACGGGAAAAATTCACTTTTCCGGGATAAAATGTAGCCTATATGTTAAACCAGTGTATAAGTTATCTTGGTACCGAGTTTCATCCAAATCCATTCAGCCGTTTGAGCGTGAAGGAGTAACAAACATACATACGTCTTTATAATATTAGGTTGATTCAGATGGATTATTATGGTTCTGAAGTGAAATATGAAATGAGTGAAAATATGAAAAATATGTTCTTAATATCAATGTCCTTAATTTTAGACACAAAACAACTTGCTCTCGGATTGCAAATTGATTCCGTTGGATATTGCCTTAAAAAAGAAGAAAGAAAATACTTTTATTCAAGACACAACACAATAATACAATACAATATAGAGACGAAACCTACAATAAACTTAAATGAAGATAAATAACAATAAAATGTTCGGTGATATTATGATGGTGATTAATTAATATAATATAATAATAATATAATTTATTGACATAAAAACATAAAACAGATTTTGTTTTTCTTTTTTGCCACAGTTAAAATTTTTGTTACATACTGGTACAAATTACTTATAAATTAAAATATAATAAACAACTTGGACTTAATATGATATTATAGGATAATAATAACAACTTGGATTGTGTAAAATGTAAGGATATATATTATTATTATTATTTATTATTATACATAATTAGAGAATTTAGATGAAGCAGCCGTAAAATTGAGGTCTCATGAATTAACATTTATGAGGCAATCTGTAAGGTAATTTATTTATTTATTCATTTATGATAAGTTCACAAAACAAATTACAATCGGTGATTTATACAAGATATATTAAATAAAATGTATGCTATATTGTAGCTTCAGTTGGGCGTTATAGCATATAGCAGACAATTTTTTTTGTTTTTGTTTTTGGTTTGGTTCCACACTTTTGTGTATTTAGCCAGTGTCAAGTATTTGATAATTTCTCAAGTTAGTTAATATATAATTATGTGTGAGTCAAGTCAAGTCACAGTCGAAGTCATCAAGTCAAGTCATAGTCTAGTCAAAGTCATACTCCTAGTAAAGTGGTGGCAACTTTACCAGAAGCTTCTATGGAGTTTTGGAAACAACACGAAAAGAAACGTTTCACCATCATTATACCACTTTCCTACACTCATGCCTATAATTCAGCACTTAAAGAATAAAATTCCACCAATTGTATGCACTAACACTGAAAATAACACAAGTTTTGGAAAATAATACAATGCGGTGACGCGATCTTTTTCGTTTTCCCGCCGAAACTCGACAAAATATTCCATTAAACTTTTCTAATCTTACAACATATAGTAAAAATCCGACCATGACTATTATATTATTACGAGCTTCTGCTTGCAGCTTCGCCCGCGGCGTGGCCTATGGGAAAATAATTCAACCACCCATTTCACCCGCTTAAGGGTGGAATTTCGATAAATCCTTTCTTAGCGGATGCTTATGTCGTAACATCTACCTGTATGCCAAATTTCAGCCCGATCCGTCCAGTGGTTTGGGCTGTGCGTTGATAGATCAGTATATCAGTCAGTCAGTCAGTCACCTTTGAGTTATATGTATTTAGATTATTATTATGAGACAGCCATCACCATCTAACTAAAATGAAATGCATCCATTTTATTTACACTAATTTGAACTTTTTCCCGAACTTTAAAAGAAACTCAAAATTCATATAATCAAACATACGAATATGTATAATTATAATAAATATAATTTATTACAGTGGCAACACCGGCATTTGTCATCGCTTCCCTACCCATCTGGCTATAAAAAGGGACCGCTCGGTGTACTACGGATCATTCTTGTTCCAGACACGGCGCGGTGTGGACATGCTGAAGGCCTATAGTTATATAGATTGCAACCTACGCCCAACCCCTTCTGCCTACATATTTATAAATGATGTATTAAGTACATTGTACAACTTAAGTATAATATTACATTTTACGGAGCCCTAAATCCCACACTAGGCGCACCTGTGTCGCTGGATCTAGCCTCTTACGTTCCTTTCATAAATCTGTGGAAGGTTATTGTATTAAAACTGAGTGACTGTGTGTTGCAGATATGGAGGTGTGTGTAAATGTGTGTCTGTGACGTGAGGCAGTGTTAGTGTAAATGAGTGAATGTGTGTATATTCCCACTACATTACTAATACATATTTAGAAGTGAAACATTACCAATTGTTGAAATGTTTGATTGTGAAGCTTACTCGTCAATACAAATCGTTATTTCAAACACAAAATTATCTATGAATGAAACATGAACTTTAGGCCTTGAGCGCAGATCGAAGACTAAGCGTACGTACTACGGGCCTCATTTTGATATAACGAAGTAATGCAATATCTCGGCAGTAAATTTGATTTCTATGCTGGCGGTTATGACATTTTTAAAGACCAGCGACGCATCGACGATCCCTTCGTACGCTGAAGATGTTCATTTCATAAGCAACGGTGCCCGCTTGTGAGATAGAGAAAGACAGTGAGTGTGACTAACGGTGATCCATGCGATTTTCAAACCGACTCATCAGCATCACGCTTGTTCTGATCCCACTCGGCCCCGTATCAATGACTCTTCAAGTTATGTGCTGAATTTAGAATTGCTTACAACGGTGAAGAAATGCTCACGAATCACAAAATGAACATGTGTCATTCACTAGCCCGTACTTGAGCAGCGTGGTAGATTAAGAGCTACTGTATATATGAGAAAAGCCATTTATCCCAGCAGTGAGAACGCACTGGGTTAATGACGATGGATAATAAAAATAATAATAATAACGCCCAACGATCACATACATAGATCCTGGACCCTAACTAGGATTCCCTGTGTCTAGGGACCCAGGAATTACGAAGACCATGGTCACACAACACTCGGACTCAGAACAAGTATTTGTGCTTTTTTTTTCTGTGCACAAATACTTGTCCTGCCGCGGGAATTGAACCCGCCGCCTCCGGGTTATGGCCGACCTGCTCAACCATCACACAGAGGCTGCCAACTAAATACTAAATATAATACTTTACACTTACTATCACGCATCTGCTAATAGATATGGAATGCCATTTATAATAAAAATAAAACGAAAGGAAAACTCCATGACCTTGGTCAGTAGTTAATCTAAATAATATGTTTATCCGTGAGCTATTGAACCGCGGTATTCGGAGGGAATAGCATTTAGTTGTAGTTTCTAGACTTCAAAGTGATGTCTGAATCACAGCGTCTGTTTAAATGTCTAAACGTTTTTACCGTGAACGATGTTGATGGATGATTCACCACGTACCTACATATCTAGGGCCCCAAGTCTGCTAACAAAATTGCGATTGCATTGCTATACAATTGTTGATTTTTGATAGAATTTCTATGGAAAATCTGTCATGGCTGTGGGTGTATCTGAGAATCAGTTAAGATCACGTGTTGACCTTATCTCATGCTGAGTCGGGACTAGGGGGTGATCACGAAACTTTGATTGCAATGCAACAGGCGAAATTTCCATAATAACTATGCAGATAAACTGCGTATATAAACTATCAAATCCATACAAATTTTTGTTTCTATGGTTGCAATCAAGAACCGTGACATATATTACAATATAGGAGACGAGTTTTTTAAATTGGACCTTGTACGAATATTCTATAGCATGGTCTGAGTACATACATTTAAAGAAAAAAGTGAATTAAATTCCACCGTGTATAGATATCACATGCAAATTTATATTTTCAACTGATAATTTTAAGGAATCACGCAAATTTATTTAAATTTATATTACCTAACATGGCAATGGTACGAATCCCGTCATAAAAAAATTTTGACTACGTGCAGGCACTTAGTAACAAAAATAAAGAGCAGTGAGTTAGCTTTTTATTTACGGACCCTTTAATATTGTAGTTTATTATTATTACTAACCACCTGAATAAATTCAAATTTGTATTATAGTATCCTGTTGTTTAAACAAAGTTTGTTGTACAAACTAAACAGTACACAGCAACATAAGTTATTCATGATGACCGAACTTCTAAACAACAAATAATTATGGTAGAGTGCTCGATGAGAGATAGCTTTTACTGTTTTTCTTCGCTACTTCTTTTAGTATGATAAGTAAAAATCTATAAGCATCTCACAAAAATCTTTAGAATACATTGAATTCTTATACATATTGTATTAGGATCCAGCATCCAAACTTATGAATTTCAAAGTAGATTTCTTCGTATCTCTGATTGTTATGTTTTCACGGCAGTATTGAAACAAGGTCAGCAAAGGTCATAAAGTGAAGGGCTACGAAACATCATTGCCATTACCAAGACAACGTTACTTAAGTCAAGTCACAAAAGTTTTCGAGTTGTGCAATAATTCAGACACCAGGGCTGACTCGAGAAGAAAAAGAGCGATCATATATAGGTATCATACTCAACATGCTGGCAGCATTGCCTCGTTGAACTGCAACGCTTATTCACTGTGCCAAATAAGCATTTTGATCACGCGTCCCATCGGCAAGGCGCTCTGATGAATTTTGTAAAACGCGATATTCACATCATCAGTCGAAAGAGATCCATTGCTCAACATAGGCCTCCTCCATAAAACGTCACTTTGGACTTAGGCATCTTGGATATCGTAGAAGATTTAAATGCAACGCGGAGAATGCCGCTGCCCTCCCTGGGTATTCCCTTAGCGGGAAGTTTTATATGACACCACCTTTATTTTGCTCTATGAATAACTGATAGCACCTGAGAGCGATCACTCAAAACCCCTCAAATAGATTATGGTGCTACAACGTAATCCCCTCAACCTTTCACCAAACCCGCGTATCCATTGAAGTATGATAATGCTATTAACCCAGGGCTGCTGAACATTACAATTCACGGATAGATACATAAACTCCGGTTTCCTGGATATATTCATTTATTACCTGTTTTATGGGGCATATAGCGGAAAGGTTGGTTTACCTAAAAATATAGGCTTACGTGGAATTGTACTTAGAAGATTCATGAAGGATTGCAATATCATCTCATGATCCACCGTACTTTATTCACATTTGTATTTGGGATATTATGATATGCTCAGTTGCCAGTGAAATTGTTTGTTTTGTGGCCCAGTTGATAAAGGTATGTACCTATACAAATCACTTTTTGATTTCCTTTTAGAGGACTTTTTGAAGGGATAATTTTAGATGGTACGTTCGACGTTCGGCCACAACGTGTAATGGTCGGGCGACCATAACAATGTCATGGACAAGCATTTTTGGTCGTGGCTATATTTCAATTGGCGAAATATAACAATATGAAAATAGTTAGGCTTTATTAGATGGAGAAGAACTATCATGACGGGAAAGCAAGGAGTAAATAATCGGCGAAGAGGGAGAATTTCCCAACACGTTCATTCTAATAACTGTATTGGTAAAGTAGAGCAAAGCTTAGTTCGGTCAAAACTTGGATGGGTTTCACGAGGGTATTTTATAATTCGTCACTTTGAGCATTTTAAGTCATCGGACTAGGTTGTTGTGGGCAAGATAAGAACCAGGCAAACTACTAGTAACTCACGTCATTATTTTAGTTCAAAAAATAGGTATACTTAACCTGAACACTGGAATAGAGTAGAATATTATTTATTGGCCTTATAACTTTGCATGTTACACAAGGCAGGCAGATTATATTTCAACTTATTATAATAATAATAAATATGCATACATTGATTGACTATAACCGAATAAATAAAATAAAACGAAATAGGTAACTTCACTATAAAAGAATTATTGTAAAAGAATAGAAATAGTATTACATAAGTCAATTTCACAAATACCATACTATTTTTCTGTTATTGTATTTTACTATTATTGTTGCTGTATTCTGTGGTATGCCAATATGTTGATGATACTGGAAAAGTAATGTATTTGAACCTCACATAAGTAGGTAAATAAAAATGTACGTTTAAAATAAATGAACAAAACTTAATGTTAAAGGTAAATAAAATCTTCTAAAAAGAACCGCTTTCCTCTTCAACCTTTCGCCCACGCATAAAGATGTATCCATCAGCGCGAAATGATATTAGTCACGGCCTACTGAGTAGTCCGTAGGTACACTGCGGTTTCCCGATATTGAATAAAAAATACCTATTAGAATAAGGCATGAACATTAATCAAAGCAAAGTTTATTTCTAAAATACGATTGGAAAGACGGGCACAAAAGTTTTACCCAAGGGTGCGATTGCTAAATCAATAATCGAATGTCATTAAAAACGATTCTGGTGAAAGCAGGAAAATATGGTTTTCTCACTTCCACTAATAAGTTTAAATGTCGCGGGAGTCAGACAACAATAGAAATGTGTGCTATTTTCAGGTATTATCCTTAATGAAACGCATTATACCTAACGTTGTGTTTCATCTTTATGGTATACTAGTTTCGCCCCGCGGTTTCACCCGCGGATAAAAAGTATTTTAATTATTTATTCATCTCACGGGAAAATTTCACTTTTTCGAGATAAAATGTAGCCTATATGTTAATCTAGTGTATAAGTTATCTTGGTACCGAATTTTATCCAAATTCATTCAGCCATTTGAGCGTGAAGGAGTAACAAACATACACACATATACAAACTTTCGCCTTTATAATATTAGTGTGATAGACCCCTCGCGTTGTCATCACCTGATTTTTCATAAGTAATTCTAAATTATCTGAAATAAATGAAAATTACTCTGTTTCAGTCTTGAATAGTATAAGCAATTTCATTATTCTCCAAATCGCTTCAGTTCAAATAGTTATAGCAAAATAAGGTATTGCAGTTGATGGAACAATTTCTAGCAAATACAAAAAATCAAGGTCGCGTCTCCGACTGAGTGCTTCATGACGCCTGAGCAAAGCAAAAAACCTTTACTTAATTGATGCTACCCTGGTACTCCGTTACTCACACAGTTTACCACCCACTATTATATCTTATATAGGTTCTCTTTGTATGAATTTGAATATTATTTTTCATTTCCATAAAAGCACTGATCCAATTTTATTTCCTTGGGAATAGCTTACTAGGTGGTAGGACTTTTCTGCAAAGTTCGTCTAGGTAGGTACCACCGCTTTGCCAGTTATTCTGCCGCCAAGCAGTAGTGTGCAAGCACTACTGTGTTTCGGTTTGAAGGGCACTGTAGCTAGTGAAATTACTGGGCAATTGAGACTTTATGATCTGATCTCACAGTCGAGTAATCTTATTGCCAGACTGTGCTGATTGCTCAGGATGATGTGCGCAGTACAGTGTCGTGCGAAACTCTTTTTTAGTTTCGAGTGACACTGTTCTGTTATGGGCGGCCGTGACGCTTAATATCGGGTTGACGACTGGCTCGTCACATCATTCATTAACATAAAAAAAAAGTTCAGGTGATCTATTTTATCTGTGCTCTAAAAATCGTAGCTCCTTCATGAATACCTCAAAGACTTTAGTGATTAATAGAAATCGAGCACTTTATCCGTCTGAAAGACACACTGAACTAAAATTAATGGTGCAGCCGGTACAAGATTTATAGATCCATAGATCAGGATCAAGGGTTGTCGTTGAAGTTTGAAGGTATTAAGTTCCGCAGCCTATTTTAAAGAGTGGGCTACATTGTTGGTAATGTTAGTATTTTTATTGTATGCAACACTATGCTAATTAATATTTATTCTCTGTGCGAATGATAGACTAATGTCAGAGTATGTAATGTCAAATGTGTCACTTGGTCTGTCTCTTCTTCTGTTTCTGCCCTATGCCGATGCCGGCTTTTTACTGTTTTTTATGTTATGGCACTTTTGTGTATTTAGCCAGTGTCAAGTAATTGATAATTTTTCAAGTTAATGATATTTCACGCAAATATGTGTCAAGTCACAGTCGAAGTCATCAAGTCAAGTCATAGTCTAGTCAAAGTCATACTCCTAGTAAAGTGGTGGCAACTTTACTTGAAGCTTCTATGGAGTTTTGGAAACAACACGAAAAGAAACGTTTCACCATCATTATACCATTTTCCCACACTCACGCCTGTAATCCAGCACTTAAAGTATAGAATTCCACCAATTTTATTCACTAACACTGAAAATAACACAAGTTTTGGAAAATAATACAATGCGGTGACGCGATCTTTTTCGTTTTCCCGCCAAAACCCTTTTTACAGTTGTGTGAATAAATCTAATTTAATAATTTCCATAATACCAATATTGACGAGTATTAAGTATTGTATATTTTGTGCAATATACCGTTCACTTAATCCGAACCTGCCATTGTGTTATTTCATTTCAAGTTTACGATCCACGGGCCTATTTTCCCAAACATAAATCACTATGTATGGTTACCGAGACAGATAGATTACTTTCACCCATCTCGATTCATAGAATAGAATAGAACAAAAAAACTCTTTATTGCGTATACCACCATGAAATAAAACTAGGCATTACATTATTAAAATAAGCGGCCTTATCGCTAAGAGTGATGATTGTCTATGGTATCTATTGAGTCTTTGGTTTTGCCATAATATAGATTAATTGATATGATGATGATTATTGTTGATCATGAATGCAGTATGGATATGCGAGACTATAGTTAAGTAATAAAAAAAAATATTTGTGGAAATTTCACACAACGCCATCTAGCCCCATACTATAAAGCAAACCTTGTACTATGGGAACCAGATAATTAGATAATTGATAGACTACTTAGCTTTTTCTGCTTGTAAATATACACAAAGAATACATATAACACCTAGACACAGAAGAAACACCTAAGTTTATCGCACATATGTTTATCCTGGGTGGGAATTGAACCCACAATCAAAAGTTCAGAAGGCAGAGGTACTGCCAACTGCGCTGTCATGCCATTCATATAATTGAAGGGTTGGGAATAAAAAAAGGTTTTACTATCGAATTGATAGTTTCGAGAAAATTGACTTTAAACGTCAATGGCATCATTTTAATGTAGAGTGCTTATAAGGTAATAGAAAAGGTTTATGTAAGTTTCAGTTGCTTAAAAATGTTTTAAAATACTAAATATAGTACTAATTCATACAATCACTATAAAATTATAATATAATAATGTTTTTATGCTAAGCGAACTGTATTCCTGTGAGAGATAAACCGTTTTGAGACACAAAATCTTGACATTTAAACCTCATTTCGGTATTTTGAGAATGTATTATTGAAGATAATTTCACGCTGAATCCAACGATACCCATAAGTCATTTTGTGAAAAAAAATCAGTTAAACCCTTTTTGTTCTCACCCCTTCATTTATGTAGGTAATGATCATGGTCTTTAACATAATGACCATCTCCTGCCATCAAATTCTTGCTTATATATATACCTTTACACCCTATTTATCCACATGCATTTAACTCTGGAACTTTCATCCAACTAAAAAGTCATTTCACCAAGTAGCCTAAACTTTCCTTTTAGGCATATTACTACTTTCAAGCCGTAAAGATTTAAGCTCTCCACAGTGGTTCTAATAAATGACGCGTTGCCTTATTTTGGTGTTGATTTGAAAGATATAAAGTATGTGAATATTTTAGTGGACATTTCACACAACGCCATCTAGTCGCAAACTAAGCAAAGCTTGTACTAACTTGGAAACTAGATAACTGTTAGAATATAAAGATATTTTTTTCTATAAATACATAAGGCATACTTTAGCCTTTGTTGAAATCTTCGATAAATAATTAATAAAACAATTACTAAAAATATAAAGATAATAATTAAATATAAATAATTAAACAGTCTAGAGGAACTTTACAAATCAATCCACTATATTTTACCTGGCTAGTCGTTTAAGAGCATAAGACCATAAGTAGATAGATAGGAAAATGATGACAATATTGTAGGCTAAGGTGGAGCACGTTAGTTTACTGATGCCGTAAAACAGAGGCTATTTTTTTTTTACTTCAAACATGTCTAGCATTTGACCACGCTCTCACCTGATGGGAAGTGACGATGCGATCGAAGGTGTAGCATACTAGCCGAGTAAATACCTATTCACTCTTCTCTTGAACACGCCCGGGTCATATTTCGCCGGAAACACAGACGCTGGCAGGGCATTCCATTCCTTAGCCATTCTAATTAAGAACGTTGAGTCAAATTACTTGGTATGTTGGGTGGAATTCCTTAACGCATTGAGGAAAAGCGACGATGTCGAATGCTCTAGAAATCATTTCACTTCAACTATTATGTTGAAAGTGTAGCTCAAGTGAAAGAGCAATACAAATGCTCTTTTTAGTGTTATTAACGGTGCGTGTATTAGGACTAAGCTTACCTAGTAAGGACGTTGTGATGGGCTAGAGCGGCAAGAGTGTGCTGTGGCGAAGGTGGGAGCATAGGTGGTGGAATGCAGCGCCCTGGACCTTGTAGAACCCTGATGCCCATGCGTACTGTGCCGCGTCTGGACACTTTCTCTTCGAGACGTTCCGCTAGAAAGAAGACAGTCAAATCTCAATTCAGCATTGCAATTCAACGGGGCAATGCTGACAGAATGTTGGGTACGCTACCTACTGGTAGGGCATTTTGACTGTGCATAATTCAGCGCAGCCTGTGTACAGTTCAAATCTTTTTATAGAGTTAGTGTATTAACTAGTAACAGTTAGTTTGTATTATTGGTAGTGTATCAATAAACTCTTTTAATTGTAAGGGCAAAGGTCTGAAGTTTTAAGAAAAGAAATCCTGGAATATGTTTAAATGATAGAGATTCAAACGTATACTCGAATTTTGGAGCTGACGTGACCGAAACCTTAAACTTCTTTATATCGACTATATCTACATATAACTTTAGTTCCCTATCAAATTGCTTCATTTCTAATTCAGTATTGCCTTATTGGAATTTCTCTATGCAAGATTAAATGATACAATATTATAGCAGCTGAAACTGATTGACAATACCTAATTGATATAATTGAAAGAGTATGACAAAACTTGTTCTGAGTCTGGGTGTTGTGGGACCATGGTCCTCGTAGTTCTTGGGTCCCTAGACACAGGGAATCCTAATTAGGGTTCAGGATCTATGTATGTGATCGTTGGGCGTCATTTATCATTTATTTGTTATTTACTAGTTGCACCCTGCGGTTTTCCCCGCAGATAAAAAGTATTTTAATTATTTACTCATCCCACGGGAAAATTTCAATTTTCCGGGATTAAATGTAGCCTATATGTTAATCTAGTGTATTAGCTGTCTTGGTACCGAATTTCATTCAAATCCATTCAGCCGTTTGAGCGTGAAGGAGTAACAAACATACACACATACACAAAAACAGACATACACACATACAAACTTTCGCCTTTATAATATTAGTGTGATAATGTATCATCACACGATATCAAACCTTATGAGCAAAGTTAGTTTTTTATACAGTACATATTAATTAAGCCCTCAGCTATTAATACCAGTTTAGCTCGCGGGGGCGTAATTACGGTCTCGGTTGCGCATAAGTTCTAAAAGTCAATTAAAAACATCTTGCTTCTTGAAATTGTTTAATGAAAAAAGTAAGCGGATATCCACAAAATGTTATTTAAAATAGAATTTACTTATTTTGAGGCGGTGTCGAAGGAATGTCATGAATAAATTATATTTAGACAGTTATTTTCCTGATTTTCCTTATAAATGTCATTGAACTTTCACGCCTTCTCTTTTGGGACGTTCATCCCTTGTGAATTAACTAAAGAATAAAACATTCCTCAAAGTTATAAATTGTGAAGTTTTTCGCTTAGATTGCCACGTATTCAATGTCCACTGAAGTATTGGCAATTGAATGGAGATTGCAACGTCTACGCAGATGTTTTGTTGAGTTTTTGCTCATTGTGTCAAAAAAACCCTTGACTTAAAGATTTGTGATTTTGCGGCGAGGTGAACCTCCTCGCTGCAGTAGCAACCTCCGCGCTATTCGCCGCTGAGAAAAGAGTTTTTTTTTTATATTTTGGCTCCACACTATTGTGTATTTAGCCAGTGTCAAGTAATTAATAATTTATCAAGTTAATGATATTTCACGCAAATATGTGTCAAGTCATAGTCTAGTCAAAGTCATACTCCTAGTAAAGTGGTGGCAACTTTACCAGAAGCTTCTAGAATAAAATGCCACCAATTTTATGCAAATGCATAAAATTGGTGGCATTCTATTCGTTAAGTGCTGGATTACAGGCGTGAGTGTGGGAAAATGGTATAATGGTGGTGAAACGTTTCTTTTCGTGTTGTTTCCAAAACTCCATAGAAGCTTCAAGTAAAGTTGCCACCACTTTACTAGGAGCATGACTTTGACTAGACTGACTTGACTATGACTTGACATGATGACTTCGACTGTGACTTGAATTATTAATTACTTGACACTGGCTAAATACACAAAAGTGTGGAGCCAAAACTTAAAAAAAAATGTGGTAGCTATCCATGGTACACATAACATTATTATTCGCTTTCACGCGACACACGTGTTAAGTCAAGCATTTCGGGTATAATCTTTTTGTATTATGAACATTGACGTCTGACTCTCATATCTAAATCTCCTAGGTCGCCAACAAGCACATATTTTCCTCATAACCTACACCCACGCTTCAGTTAGGGCTTATTGTGACTTTATTTAGATCGTGATTTCGTATTTTATCGCATATAAGAAACCACATACTTAAACATTACTGTAAAGGTAGAACTAGATATATATGTTTCAACATCCGACATAAACACACCCTTATCGTTAAAAGCGATCTCTTGCAGGCAAGATTTGGATGGAGAGAAATGAACAAAGTGGTATAGGCTATGGTGCACATCACCAAATAGTTTATACTGAGAGCATAATATATATATATATATATATATATATATATATATTAGAGCATAATATATATATAGATATATATATTATGCTCTCATATATATACGAGCTTCTGCCCGCAGCTTCGCCCGCGGCGTGGCCTATGGAAAAATAATTCAACCACCCATTTCACCCTCTTAAGGGTGGAATTTCGAAAAATCCTTTCAACCCGCAAAATTTCAAAAAAAAAGAGAAAAATTCAGCCCGATCCGTCCAGTGGTTTGGGCTGTGCGTTGATAGATCACTATGTCAGTCAGTCAATCAGTCAGTAACCTATGAGTTATATATATTTAGAAGAGAAAATATATATAGTGCCACTGCCACTGCCTCCATGTTATGAATTAATAACCTGCCTAGCTATAGGTAAAAGGTAAGTAATTCACTATATATATGATATTAATTAACTTGAGAGATTATCAATTACTTGACACTGGCCAAATACACAAAAATGTGGAGCCAAAACGAAAACAAAAAAAACTATTCTGTGCTAGTATTTATTATATTTTATTAGTAATAGCTCTTTACCGACATACGCTCGGACATCGTACGAGGTCCCAATAGGTGCTCCATGGTACTGCTTGGCGGGAACTAGTTGCACGCTAGGTGGCGCCAGTGGAGTCAGCTCCAAGTGAAACGGGTACGCGTTGGCTCCGAGGCGTTTTATCAGAGCATCCTGTAGACATAACAAATAAATAAATATGCGTGGACATTTTACACAACGCCATCTAGCCCCAAACTAAACAAAGCTTGTACTATGGGAACCAGATTACTGATACAATATTTAGATACTTTTTGTTTGTAAATAGATACATAAATAATAAGTAGAGAAATCTTTGTACATAGTCGCAAATGAGCTAGAGAAAGCCTGAATATGATATATAGGTTGTGTAAAAAGTGATTTTTCACGCTTCTAATTGAAATAATGGTCCCAAAAACTATATAAGAAATAGAAACAGAAATAATAATCAGAGATTATCTAAGCCCAAAACTTTGTAGCCATTAGCTATTTTTAAACTCAAATAGCTCCATGTATGAGAGAGTGAGACGGAGAAAATAAAAATGTTACAGCATATTGTCGGATCCTAAAACAAAGCCTGTTTAGTTTCTCAAGAAGAATTCATTAGACGATTGAATAAAGTGAACGAAAAGCTTAAGGACTTAGCTATCAAAGCTCTTTATGATTATAACATACTTAAATAAAATATTACCAGTAAAGTTTCTTGGAAAACATGGACCATTAAGTCTTCTAATACACTTTAACCGTATATCTAACCCCCGATCAAAGGATAGGAGACAGACAGACACACAGATACACACGTTATAAGTTTAACATGTGTATCTGTGTGTTTGTGGCATCTTGGAGCTACCAAACGGATGAGCCGATTTTAATCGTTTCTTTTCTTGAAGCCCCTTCGTTATTGTAGCTTTATCATCTATTATATTTTCTTAATAAAGTTTTGAGATATTAAGGAGTATAGGTAGGTACATTGAATATAATATTACTAATTGATAGAATCAGGCGTGACTTCGCGGAAGTTCATCTTAGATACAAAATGAAATAATAATATCTAGTGTAATTCCGCTAAATTTAGCGGAATTACACTAGATATTATTATTTCATTTTGTATATAATATTACTATTTAAATTAGCGGCAAAATCGAAGGAAACCCAATTTTATGAATTGAAAAATAATCTTCCAAAGGGGACACAATGCTGGCACTTAGTTAGGCACAACGAATCACCTTTGCATTCAACGGGATAATTCTGCCAGGATGTAGATCGGTACGAGGTCTAGTGTGGAATTAGTTGCATTCATTAGTAGTATGTAAAGTTAACTAATAAGTTTAAAGTTCTGAACTATGATATGCCAATTGAAGGAGTGAGAACAAAAAGGGTTTAACTGTCAAATTGATAGTTTTGAGAAAATTAACTTTAAACTTCAACGGCTTCGTTTTAATGTAGAGTGCGTATTAAGTAATAGAAAAGGTTTGTGTAAGTTTTAGTTGCCTGAAAATGTGTTAATTCTATTTTAAAATACAAAATATAGTACTAATTCATACAATTACTGTAAAAATATAATATAATAAATTTAATAATGTTTTTATGCTAAGCGGATTGTATTCCTGTGTCTGATAAACCTTTTTTAGACTGACAATCTCGAAATTTAAGCCACATATCGGTATTATGATAAATGTATTATTGTAGATAATTTCACGCTGAATCCTACGATACCAATAAGTCATTTTGTGAAAAAAATCAGTTTAACCCTTTTTGTTCTCACCCCTTCAATTGGCATATAGTTTTGAACTGTCCAAGAAAAATGCTTTGGTAATTAATTTTCATATCGCATTTTATTTATTAAATGGACGGCCAAAACAAATCACAGGCATCAATCATGGCTCGGTTTGTAGATTACCACAAAGCAAGGAAAAAATTACTCGAGTACGCGTACGGTGGAAATATTTCCTTGCTCTGTATAGGTTACAAACTCAACGCATCTTTTCTATAATCTCTGGTTACTTAATATGGACAGAACGCCAACGGTGTCTAGACTAGACTATTCTTTGACTTTAGTATGATAAACACTAGCCTTGATGGAGTCACGTACAACTTAAGATTCGAATGGGCCACAGACAAATTAAGACAAAAGGGACTTTATTAACTGATCAGCAGTTTAAGATAGTACCTACTGATTTGTGTGCGACCTTTGGAAACAGCCACAATTCTAAAGCTTAATTAATCATATGGCTATTTGGTATCATCAGCTATTAGACTCTGTAGAGTTTATTATTAGATGACTTTGGTACGTTCCAAAAATACTTTAAATTAAGTAAGAACCTCTTTTTACGATTCTTCCTTTACTAAGAGGACTATCAGTTTTGGCGGGAACGCGAAAAAGATCGCGTCGCCACATTGTATTATTTTCCAAAACTTGTGTTATTTTCAGTGTTAGTGCATACAATTGGTGGCATTTTATTCTTTAAGTGCTGAATTATAGGCATGAGTGTAGGAAAGTGGTATAATGATGGTGAAACGTTTCTTTTCGTGTTGTTTCCAAAACTCCATAGAAGCTTCTGGTAAAGTTGCCACCACTTTACTAGGAGTATGACTTAACTAGGCTAGACTATGACTTGACTAGACTAGACTAGACTATGACTTAACTTGATGACTTGGACTGTGACTTGACTTGACACACCATATGATATTAATTAACTTGAGATATATCAATTACTTGACACTGGCTAAATACACAAAAGTGTGTAACCAAAACCAAACAACAAAGGTACTATTGACTCTTCAGAATTGCATAATCTTCTGTGTAGGCTTTTTGTCATTGACAACTATATCCAGCAGAGGTCATGTCGTAAGCACAGCCTCTTTTCTGTTCCTCATTCCCGTACGGTGGCTAGAGGTGAAACCCTTATGCCGTTGTATAAGCGGTCTGAATGCATTCTTGAGCGCCAATCCAGAATGTGATATTGTTTCTGATAAATGGCAGTGTATTTTAAAATTATTATCATCATTTTGTGAAAATTTATATTCTTTAATTTTTCTTATTTTATTTTATTGTTATGACTGATTAATTATTTTTATTTTTATATTTGTACAATTGACTTTTGATTAATTATTTATTTTTAGATGATTTTTTAGACTTTATATTAATGTTTGATAATTTAATTTTTTATTTTAAAATTTTTACCATGCATGCGTTCGACATTACATGTAATGAATTTAATAATATGTGTAATTGGCATTGCCGTTCTTATTATAATAAATAAATTAATAAACAAATAAATAAATTATTACATGCATTTTAAGTGTACCTCATGTACATTTTTATAATTTTTCCTGTAGTGAAAACCACCGTCCTTATTTTTGTACTTCCTTTCATATTTATCGGTTATCTTGAAGTGAGATCGCCCAAAAGAAGAGTTTTGAAGTTTGCGATTGTCGATTGTTTTATTGTAATGTGGTGTTTCAATGAAGAGTTTTATCTATCTATCTAAGTAATTAATGGATGTAGGAGACAAAGTGGCGCTCTGTAGAGGAGGCTATGTTCCGCAGTGGATGTCTGTAGGTTGTCGATGGTGATAATGATGAAGCATTTAATATTCTTAATTCGGGGTGTACTGGTACAAGTAGGAATACTCACTTTAATTTTGGATGTAATTATCTGTCAGTCAGTCAATCAAGACAAAGCCTTTTTTATTTATATCATTCACTAATGATGGTTGCGACTGTTCGTCCACCTGTTTTATGACACAGACTTTTACACATAACGCCCAACTATCACATACATAGATCCTGGACCCTAACTAGGACTCTCTGTATCTAGGCTCACAAAGACGATGGTCCCCTAACACCCAGACGCAGAATAGGTATTAGCGCTTTTTTCTGTGCACAAATACTTGTCCTGTCGCTGGAATCGAACCCGCCGCCTTCGGGTTATGAACCAACCTACTCAACAATCACATCACAGAGGCTGTCAAGAAAAATAAAAGTTCCTTGCAGGAGTACGTAAACGAAACGCTAAAATGGCAAGATAGATAGAATTTACGGGCAATAAATCCTTTATAAAGAGATATGAAGACAGGATTTTAGTGACAGAGTAAGTGCCCGAGGTAGTAGTCAATTGTCGAGATCCAGATCCCAGATCCAATTTTCTCTGTCAGTTAACTTCACTTTATTCAGTTCACTTTCACTAGTTCACACGATCTTGCAAATATTTAAGCTTCAAGACTATGGATTTGCAATTTTTTTTTATAGTTTAGCTCCACACTTTTGTGTATTTAGCCAGTGTCAAGTAATTGTTTTTTTTTTTATGTTAAGGAATGACGTGACGAGCTAGCCGTTCGCCTGATGTTAAACAACACGGCTGCCTATATCAGCTGCAGTGTCACTCGGAACTTTAAAGTATAGAGTTTCGCGTGGCACTGCACTGCGCACGTCATCCAGAGACATCAACACAATCTCGTAATAAGATTACTAAACTGTGAGATCAGATCACAAAGTCTCATTTGCCCAGTAATTTCACTAGCTACAGTGCCCTTCAAACCGGAACACAGCAGTGCTTGCGCACTACTGCTTGGCTGCAGAATAACTGGCAAAGCGGTGGTACCTACCTAGACGAACTTTGCAATAAAGTCCCACCACCTAGTTGTGGTATTGGTTTATCAAGTTAATGATATTTCACGCAAATATGTGTCAAGTCATAGTCGAAGTCATCAAGTCAAGTCATAGTCTAGTCAAAGTCATACTCCTAGTAAAGTGGTGGCAACTTTACTTGAAGACTTGACTATGACTTGACTTGATGACTTCGACTGTGACTTGACACATATATATATGTGTGTATGTCTGTTTGTGTCAATGTGTGTTTGTTTGTTACTCCTTCACGCTCAAACGGCTGAATGAATTTGGATGAAATTCGGTACCAAGATAGCTTATTCACTGGATTAATATATAGGCTACATTTTATACCGGAAAAGTGAAATTTTCCCGTGGGATGAGCAAATAATTAAAATTCTTCTTATCCGTGGGTGAAACCAGGGCGCGCAACTAGTCAATCAATAAGAATATGGTGCCTATAGTAAGAGCTAGAAAATGCTTATAAATATCGAGAGATTTGGGATCCAATTTTATAAGCATACACGTGTAAAAAATTCACCAAACAGAATTAAGTCAGGCAGACTATTTATTTACGAACACAAAGGTAAATCCAAGTGTATAGCTACCGTGGTCCGTGGAGAGCATACAATATAGAATTTCAATACCTACCTTGGTCTGTAACTTGAATGGTCATCAGGTACTCCTATTATTCGAACCGCTTTGTTTGGGCGACCTTTCTTCGATTCGAGTGGCAATATTGGAAATTTGATACATTCTAATAAGTTTGCTGGTTGCTATTTACAAAGTAAATAATGTTATATAATGTTTGGGGAGTTTAGGCGGGAAAACGAGAAAGATCGCTTCACCGCATTGTATTATTTTCCAAAACTTGTGATATTTTCAGTTTCAGTGTTGGTGCATAAAATTGGTGGCGTTATATTCGTTAAATCGGCTCTTTTTTTAAAATGTAACAAAATTTCCTATTAAATAAGCAGGAAGCAACGTTAAGCATAAAAAATCATTTTTCAAGTCATTCTATTTTTTCGTATTCTTCTCAGCGAACCCTTGCATTTGATACCCATATCATGGGCGTACACAAAAGTAAATAGTCCGCCATCTTGGGTTTAGAATGACGCCAATTATGCACCAACCGCTAATTTTGCACTGTCTACTAAACATGTATGCAAAGTTTCATCGAAATCGGTTGTAGATAAACTGCTTTAAAACTCATTTGCAAGATATGACTTTAATATAGGTTAGTAAAAAGTTTGTTGATGAATTTGTTCTGTAATGTCTAATTTATTATCATGATTATGATAAGTTAGGATAGGTTCACCAATTGTCGGACGAGAGCTCAAGGGGGGGGTTTTAGTGGGTTCGAGTCCCACATACCCCGTGGTGGCAGGGAAGTGTGAGGGCATTTCCCCCCTCAAAAAAAAAGGTTCACCATTTGTATTTTAGTAAGGGGTTTATTGTTTATAGGTTATAGATTACGTTTTACTATTTGCGTAAAAATGAATATGTGATACATGCATGCTTTGCGTGTAACCGAAAATTAACGAAATTGAGTTTTAAAGTTTAATGGAAAGGTCACGCATACCCCTGTTGACCCAAAGGGGTGGCATGCCCATAGCGGTATACACAACACTAAAAATAGCCTCTCTGAGGATGAAAATTCCGACTATTTTTCCCGTTATCGTTCCACTGCATGTCAAAGGCCCTTTCCTTCTACTCCACGGAATCCTTTGCTTTCATGATCTCCTAGCTGTCGCTTGGTATTGTAAAGGTATACGTTTATATAATAGGTATACTATTATATAATCTGTGGTATAGTTGGACTACAAATTACATAGTCTACACGAGGACTCCTATTTTTATAAAAGTTGTGTAATCATCGGATATATATCTCTACCTACTTTGTGGTCAGATAAGATTGTGATTTTTCAAATATCTAACTTTTTATTCTTTTATTTTTTATGTTAGTGAATGATGTGACGAGCTAGTCGTTCAGCTGATGTTAAGCGACACGGCCGCCCATAACAGAACAGCGTCAGTTGGAACTCCAAAATCATAAAGTATCGCGTGACACTGCACTGCGCACATCATCCTGATAGTCCAACACAGTCTGGTAATAAGATTAGATACTCGACTGTGAGATCAGATCATAAAGCCTCAATTGCCCAGTAATTTCACTAGCTAAAGTGCCCTTTAAACCGAAACACAGTAGTGCTTGAACACTACTGCTTGACGGCAGAATAACTGGCAAAGCTGTGGTCCCTACTTACCTAGACGAACTTTGCAGAATAGTCCTACCACCTAGTCATTTTTATCTAAGCTTGTATCAGTACTAATTGTTTTCTTACCTGGAGTGCAGTGTTTGGTTCCCTGTCGTGATTGCAGTGAACAGGCCAGATCTGGGCGAGGCTCATGATGGCCTCGTTGCAGAACTTGAGGCCCATGACCTCCTCATCTTCTCTTCCATACCTGGTGAAATATCATAAATTTGAACCATGAAAATATTTAAAAAAAAAAACAATTACAGCCGGACAAAACGTGAGAAATAAAATAGCATTTACTGGACGCCTTTTGTGCCAGCTCCCAGATCAGTGTATAGAGCTTGGTAGAGACCAACATGATTAGTCAGTAAAAAAAATACACCACTGTCGGATATTTTAAATCAATTTATTACTTTTACAATATATGTTGTTAATTTTACAACAGCTTTAATAGTTGCTAAAGACAAAAAATCTTACTGTTTTATAACAGTTTTGGATTAAAACGTAAAGATTACGAGCGTTTTATGGTTAGACCTTGTAAATAAATTGACTTAAATGTTAGTTATACTATAATGACTTAAAAAAGTTACTTAGCGGCCTGAAGTTTTTATTTAGTAAGACATAAACGTTGACTCGAAGATAAGCTTCTAGTCTAAAACTTTTTTGCACCCAAAACTCATTCTGCACAGCAAAACGAAAAATATAATCTGGGAGTTTTCAAGGCTAGATTGAACCGGTATCTTCTAGGCAAGCATCCATCTTCGATCGCGTCTTACTTACCATCAGTTAGTGTTCAAATGCAAACCTATCAAAGACAAAAGGAAACACTCCAAAGTATGTACCTGATGTTTATAAATAGTAGCTATTTACTTTCAAAAGCATTTCATGACTTTCAAATGTATATAAAAGAGTATATAATAAAAGATTTGAAAGCTTCAGTCCGTTATATAAAATAAGCTTTTTTATGTTAAGGAATTATGTGACGAGCAAATCGTTTGCCTGATGTTAAGCGACACGGCTACCCATAGCAGTTGCAGTGTCATTCGGACCTTTAAAATATAGTTTCGCGTGATACTGCACTGCACACATCATCCTAAGACATACACAGCCTTATTAATAAACACGAACTAGCTTTGGACTAGTTACACCATCTTTTGTCTCTTTCGATCCAGCTAAATATTCCAGTAGCAAAAAAAGGACAAAAGATGAAGTAACTAATCCGAGACTAATACTCGTTTATTAATAAGGCTGACACAGTAGTATGATTACTAGACTTAGAGATTAGGTTATTAAGTTTCATTTGCCCAGTAATTTTACTAGGTACAGTGCCCTTCAAACTGGAACACAGTACTGCTTGGCGGCAGAATAACTGCCAAAGCGGTGGTACCTACCTAGACGAACTTTACAGAATATTATAGTCCTACCTTGTACACCGGTCACAATCACAACACAGTATTAATAGGTATCTATAACGGCGGCAACGTCCACTTATAAACTCTATGCGCAGCGGGCAATGCCGTAATTTACCCTGTTTGTCATTTAAATTTATTACAGTGGCAACACCGGCAACTGTCATCGCTTCCCCACCCATCTAGCTATATAAAGGGAGCGCTCGGTGTACTGTGGATCATTCTAGCTCCGGACACGGGCCGGTGCGTATGCTGAAGGCCTAGTTATATAGGTTGCAACCTACGCACAACTCGTTCAGCCTATATCTATATAATAATAATAATAATATATGTGGACATCTCACGCGGCGCCATCTAGCCCCAAACTAAGCAAAGCTTGTACTATGGGAACCAGATAACTGATACAATACTTAGATACTTTTTGTTTGTAAATACATACATAGAATACAATATAACATCCAGACACAGAACAAACACCTATTTTCATCACACAAATGTTTGTCCTGGGTGGAAATCGAACCCACAACCCACTGTTCAGAAGGCAGGGTTACTACCAACTGAGCTATAGGGCCAGTCAAAAACATGATTCTCAAAACAATATGCATTACAAATACCAATTAGTTAAATACATTATATTCTCATGTCTTGTCCAAGGCCAACGTTACCGACCGCATTGTTACCTGTCCTGTCTCCTGTCAGACACGCAAAACCAACACAAAACCCATTGTCAACGGCGTTACCCGACGCTGAATTAATATAAATTGAGGGTACATCGGCGTACAATCAGTAAGGATGAATGAAGTTTGAAATTAGCGTTCATGGTGGAGCTTGATCGATAAAGTTGAGCCGTTGGATGCAAGAAGCAAGCAGCCGCTCAAAGTGTTGCCTTTATTCAGCAGTAGAAATCTTCAGGCTGTTGTTGATAATGAAGTGTGCTATAGACCACACGACTGAAGTAAAACTTCTTTAGTTTAACTCCATCTATCGGCCGGTATAACTTTGTTTATGGTTAATGTTAATGTCGCCATCTTGACTATTGTAAATTCTCATTTTACCGGACATACCAACATAGTAGTAAAAATTTTAACTTTGTTATGTTGAGAATGGAGATCTACGTGATCAACTTCCGTCCGCTTCACCAGCATACCTATTCCTCAAGTTAAGCGTGCGTAAAGAAGTTGTACTTCAATAAATACAGGCCGGAGTTATCCAATTTTAAATAACTCAAAAAGTCTTATGACAAGTTTCATTATCTTGATAGCTTGGTGTTTTATTTATTTATTTATTTATTTATTTTAAGATTTTAAGAAAACTTACAGCTAGGTACACATATAGAAAAGTAAACATATAAAGAAGGCCAATTAAAAGTTTCCATAGATACGTAAAAAAAAAAAAGAAACAATTAAATACACATAGAAAGACGGATGCACACAAAGAAAAAATATGACTTTTACCACTTTGCTCCCTAATTATTGAAAAATGCATTGGCCATCAGTTTCTTCAGCTGATTAGCGGAAGTATTGAAAAGATCTACATTATGTCTTACAGCTAAGTCGTTGAAACACTTGCTAGCTCTTAATAGATATGAATGCTGCCTGTAATTGGTTCTACCTTCGGCAACATGCAATGTGCAAGGCCTCCTTAGAGATGCATACGGGACACGTAAGCCAATGCTCTCCAACAACTCTGGACAGTCAACCGTGCCATTTGCTATGTTGATTAAGTATACAATATCAGCTATGCGCCTTCGCTCGTACAACGGTAATAAATGGAATTTTTTACACCTTTTAGTATAGTCGGGGAGATAAGTTTTAATTCTAAATTGAAGATAGCGTAAGAAACGTTTTTGGATTCGTTCAATACGCGTTATGTATATATTATAACAAGGATTCCATACCTGTGACGCATATTCCAAGTGACTGCGTACGAAGGCGCAATACAAAATTTTGATAGTTTTAATTGAAGTAAAATCCGATGACATACGCAGTATGAAACCAAGTGCTTTGGAGGCTCTTCTAACAATGTTATCAATATGATCGTCAAAAAGTAATTTACCATCAAAACTTATTCCAAGATCGCAAATTGAATTTACCCTAGTAACATCCAAATTTTTAAGCTTGTACGTAAAAATTATTGGATCTGATTTACGGGTGTAGGAACAAACAAAGCATTTCGATACATTTAGATCTAATTTGTTCACTAAACAGTAGTTTTCAAATCTAGCCAGAGCATCCTGAAGATACTGCGCACTTTCAAGTGAGTTAACAGGACAGAGGATCTTCATGTCATCGGCATATAATATTATTTTAGAACTAATAAAACATGCAGTAATGTCATTAATAAAAATATTAAAAAGTAATGGCCCTAATAAAGATCCTTAAGGCACACCTGATGGAATTAGCATTGCTGAAGACGTATATCCATTAAGCACGACTGTCTGACACCTATTTTGAACATAGGACGTGAACCATCTGTACAAGTTACCTCTTATACCGACCGCTTGCAACTTACGAAGTAGTAGTATATGATCAATTCGGTCAAAACACTTACTGTAGTCTGTGTAGACTACATCAACTTGTGAAGGTTGTGACATGTGCTGAGACAGGAAATCGCTACATAATATAAGGTTTGATGTAGTGGATCTGCCTTTTACAAAGCCATGCTGCCCTAAGTTGAGTGTTTGTTTCAGAGAAGCATATACCTGCTTATAGACAACCTTTTCCAACACCTTTGCAAACAGACACAGTTTTGAAATAGGTCTGTAATTTTCGACCATTTTTTTAGGTCCTTTTTTATGTACTGGGGTAATGTATGCCGATTTCCAAATACCAGGCACCACACCCTCCGAAAACGATCGCCTAAACAAAATCGATAGGGGAATCGACAGGCTTTTGGCGCATTTAACAATAAATATTGCAGGAATATTGTCTGGTCCTGCCGATTTGTTTAAGTCAAGGGACTCCAATAATTTACAGACATCTTCAGGGATAACTTCCACATCTCCTATGTCCGCTACCGTTAAGCTGCTCTCAGTAACAACAAGTGAATCATCTGCATGAGTGCTATTTAAGAACGTTTGGTGTTAACGTTCTTAATTAGAACGGCTAAGGAATGGAATGCCCTGCCAGCGTCTGTGTTTCCGGCGAAATATGACCCGGGCGTGTTCAAGAGAAGAGTGAATAGGTATTTACTTGGCTAGCATGCTACACCTTCGATCGCATCGTCACTTCCCATCAGGTGAGAGCGCGGTCAAATGCAATACAAGTTCGAAGTAAAAAAAAATAAATAAAGCTCTTTAGTCGTTTTACTCTGAAGAAGATCAACTGCGTTTTACTATTTGATGTGTAAACACTTAAAGCATTGCCTGAATCTGTGAATAAGAAGTTGATTTACTGCCTATATTATGCTATAAATTGGATGTATGTATGTATAACAAAGCGTTTGGTTTAATTAATTGCATACCAAGAAAGGTCACGGGCTGACTCCGCAAAAACTTGTATTGTGTAACAGCACGCAAGATTAATAACTCTCCTTTTTTATTATAAAAGCCAGTTTTTTTTTAGCTGCATTTCCACACTCTTGGGCCAGTGCTTTATGTTAAATTATTTTAAATTTATTACTTTAGCTTATTATTAATTTTGAACATGAATACAATACAAGAGGGACAGTACAATTTTTTAAGCATAAGTACTTATTTCTAATTGTGCAAACACCACGATCAAACCAGGTTCCGCAAGCAGCACCCGTTCACGAGATTGACGCATGTTCCAGCCATCGCCCTCCTCGACCATATTTGAGGGAAGAGGACGACCCGACACACGACGCCGCCGCAAGAAGCTTTTTAGTGAGCGTGAACGCTCCGGGTGTACACATAATTTACATTCTAATTAAAATACCCTTATTACTATTTTCTTCAAAGTTTATTAATTTCTAGTTTCACGGAAAATGGTTTACTGGCTCCCTTTGTCTCACTCCCGCAACTCGGTGAAAAGTGTTGTGAGAGAGAGAAGTTAATTAAGTCTAGCTCTTTTTAGTAACTTGTATAATTTGCAATTTAATAGTTCTGTTTTCCACTAGTTTAAGTTCAATTTGTGCAATTAATTGCATAACAAAGTGATCCGTAAATGAAACGTTAAGCTAAGTTTTACTATTTTACAAAAAAGATCCATTTTGATGATTAAGTCACATCAGTCTCTAAACTCATATATTTTAATGGGCTTGCTATATATTTGACAATAAGCACTCTGTACTTTTATATGCTTAGCAGAATAATTTTAGCTTAATTTAAGTAACTAATATAATTTTAACTGGAAAAGTGCTTCTTCTTTACTAGGTGGTAGGACTTTACTGCAAAGTTCGTCTAGGTAGGTACCACCGCTTTGCCAGTTATTCTGCCGCCAAGCAGTAGTGCGCAAGCACTGCTGTGTTCCGGTTTGAAGGGCACTGTAGCTAGTGAAATTACTGGGCAAATGAGACTTTATGATCTGATCTCACAGCTCTTATTACTAGATTGTGCTGATGTCTCTGGATGACGTGCGCAGTGCAGTGTCACGCGAACCTCTAAACTTTAGAGTTCCGAGTGACACTGCAGCTGATATGGGCAGCCGTGTCGTTTAACATCAGGCGAACGGCTAGCTCGCCACGTCATTCCTTAAAAAAAAAAATCTTTTCTCTTCGTTTAATGGCCTGCTATAGGTTTTTAGCGATAATTCTGCCAATGTCAAGTAAGGAATTTTGTACGGTTATGTCATGTCATTGGAAAAGTGCTAAATAGCCTATTTGCAATAAAATCTTTTGACTTTGACGTTGTCTTTGACTTAAGTAATTCTTCATAATGAAAGTTACTGCAACTAATCGCTGGGAGTTTTGGCGGGAACGCGAAAAAGATTGCGTCACCGCATTGTATTATTTTCCAAAACTTGTGTTATTTTCAGTGTTAGTGCATAAAATTGGTGGCATTCTATTCGTTAAGTGCTGGATTACAGGCGTGAGTGTGGGAAAATGGTATAATGATGGTGAAACGTTTCTTTTCGTGTTGTTTCCAAAACTCCATAGAAGCTTCAAGTAAAGTTGCCACCACTTTACTAGGAGTATGACTTTGACTAGACTATGACTTGACTTGATGACTTTGACTGTGATTTGACACGTATTTGCGTTAAATATCATTAACTTGATAAATTATCAATTACTTGACACTGGCTAAATACACGGAGGTGTGGAGCCAAAACATTAAAAAAAACACGAATCGCTGAGGGTGAATGACGTTTGTTTTTAATATTCTTTGTTGTTTCTTTGTTGTACTCGTTGTTGTACTCGTTGTTGTTGTTGTTGTAAGTTGCAGAGTTGCAGAGGCAATATTTGTGTAGGTAAATAAAATAACGCCCAACAATCACATATTATGCATAAATCGTGGACCCTAACAAGGATTTTCTGTATCTTTGGACCCAGAAACTACGAAGACACCACTCAGACTCAGATCATGTAGGTATTTGCGTTTTTTTTGAGCACAAATACTTATTCTGACGCGGGAATCGAACCCGCTGCCTCCGGGTTATTAGCCTACCTGCTCAACCACCACACCACAGAGACTGGTGGATGGTTTTCCAATATTAGTTAAACAGCTGAGTATTTAAGAAGCAAAAAAGGCAAATATTTTGAATTCCTGTTCAGGATAATTAGAGAAACAGTGAAATAAATTTTTAAAAAAGAATTATAATTAATAATGCAAATACTACGTTTTGGAATGTAATTGAAAAATTATAATTATATCGTAGTTTAAAAAGCAACGCCGCGTCCGGAAAAGCGTTTTGTAGATAATTTGACTAAATTTATCACTTCCTTTCCGAAGCTGACGCAGATTGTAAAGTTTTAAGTCGGGAAGTTCCATTATTTATTGCTAAACGAAGCGTTTAGCTGAACTGTGGTTAGAAATTGATTAATTTATTCTTCAATGTTCGTTATAGCTGGCGTCAATTGAAAATAATAAGAACAACGAACAAGTTTAGGCCACACGACTGTTGAAATTTGTTGGTTCACGTAAGTCTCCATTGTCAACTTAACAAAGTTAAAATTTGTATCATTATTTTTTTTTTTGTTTTTGTGTTGACTCTACACTTTCGTGTATTTAGCCAGTGTCAAGTTATTGATGATTTTTCAAGTTAAAAGGTATTAGATATATGTGTCAAGTCAAGTCACAGTCCAAGTCATCAAGTCAAGTCATAATCTAGTCTATCATACTCCTAGTAAAGTGGTGGCAACTTTACCAGAAGCTTCTATGAAGTTTTGGAAACAACACGAAAAGAAACATTTCACCATCATTTTACCACTTTCCCACACTCATGCCTGTAATCCAGCACTTAACGAATAAAATGCCACCAATTGTATGTACAAACACTGAAAAAACACAAATTTTGGAAAATAACACAATGCGGCGACGGCGACGCGATCTTTTTTGTCTTCCCGCCAAAACTCCTATTATTATGTTGGTATGTCCAGTAAAATGACTCTTTATAATAATTGTTGGGTTATGAAAGGGTTGAGAGTAAAAAGGGCTTAACTGTCAAATTGATAGTTTCGAGAAAATTGACTTTAAGCTTCAACGGCTTCATTTTAATGCAGAGTGCTTATAAGGTGATAGAAAAGGTTTATGTAAGTTTCAGTTGCTTGAAAATGTATTATTTCTATTTTAAAATACTAAATATAGTACTAATTCATACAATTACTGTAAAAATATAATATAATAAAATAATTATAATAATGTTTTTATACTAAGCGAACTGTATTCCTGTGACAGATAAACCGTTTTTAGACTCAAAATCTTGAGATTTAAGCCTGATTTCGGTATTTTGAGAATGTATTATTGTAGATAATTTCACGCTGAATTCAACGATACCCATAAGTCATTTTTGTGAAAAAAATCAGTTAAACCCTTTTTGTTCTCACCCCTTCAATTGACAAGATGGCGACATTAACATTAAACAAAGTTATACCGGCCGATAGATGGAGCTAAACTAAAAAAGTTCAAGTGCCATAGTTCATAAGCAGTATACGTACGTATCAATTGTAAAACAGCTTATATACACGATTGAAAGGCTTTAACACCAAAAAGCTTGCAAAGTAATTTCACAACTTTACAGGCTGTAAAGTTTTATAGGTAATCAAGTTAAGTGATCTTTCATTCAAATTGACCATCAGACTATGAAAACAATTTATAGAGAAGTTAATTTGTTAATGTAAGTTACCTTTCTTCGTTTATGGATACAAATTAATACAATAATACAAATATTTTGACAGCCTCTGTGGTGTGGTGGTTATGGTCGGCTCATAGCCTGGAGGCAGCGGGTTAGTTTACCGCGGCAGGACAAGCATTTGTGCACAGAAAAAAGTGCAAATACTTGTTCTGAGTCTGAGTCCTGTGGGACCAAGGTCGTCGTAGTTCCTGGGAATCCTAGTAAGGGTCCAGGATCTATGTATGTGATCTTTGGGCGTTACTATTAATATTAATATCACACAAATGGATACCGTAAAAATGTATCTAACTTTTTACTAATTATTATTTTATATATTTTTATGCTAAGGAATAACGTGGCGAGCTAAGCGTTCGCCTGATGTTAGCCAACACGGCTGCCCATATCAATTGCAGTACCACTCGAAACTCTAAATCTGAAGTAGATACTTTACTTTAGATTTAGAGCTCTATAGAGTACCTTTAGTTTCGCGTGACACGCACTGCGTACGTCATCCTGAGACATCAACACAATCTAGTAATAAGATTACTAGACTGTGAGATCAGGTGATAAAATCTAATTCGCCCAGTGATCTCACTAGCTACAGTGCCCTTAAAAGTTCTTGCGCACTACAGCTTGGTGGCAGAATAACTGACAAACCATGATAACCTAGACGAACTTTGCAGAAATGTCCTACCACCTATAGTAGTAGCTTTATGATCTGTCAAAGTATTCGTATTTAGAGCGAAACTTACCGAAAAGTCAGCGTGACTTGTCCATAGAGCTTCTTGTTTCTATTCGCCAAGTAATCAGGCTCCACGTGTATGACACCCTGTATCCGGTCGATGCTGCCGTTCTCCACCACTAAGTCGCGGGAGACCAGGTACAACGTTAACTTGTTGTTGGGAGAAGTCTTTTTGAACACCCTGTATAAGAAAAAGTAATATAAAGTAGGGGACACTATGGGATGATCACGGAACTTTGATTGTAATGCAATGGAAGAAATTTAATCCAAATTCTGACTGACCCGATAGCTCAGTTGGTAGTAGCCCTGCCTTCTGATCTGTGGGTTGTGGGCTCGATTCCCACCCAGGACGAACATTTGTGTGATGAACGTAGGTGTTTTTTCTGTCTGGGTGTTATATTGTATTCTATGTATGTATTTACAAACAAAAAAGTATTTAAGTATTGTATCAGTTATCTGGTTCCCATAGCACAAGCTTTGCTTAGTTTGGGGCTAGATGGCGTTGTGTGAGATGTCCACACATGTATTATTATTATTATAAATTTAAAAATTTCCATACTAACTACGCACACAAACTGCGTGATGAAACTGTCAAGTTCATACAATTTTGTGTTTCTATAGGTTGCAATTAAGTAACATGATCGCTTAGCTGGTACAATGTTAACATGTGGTTGGGAGAAGTCTTTTTGAACAATCTGTATAAGAAAAAGTATCTAGTAAGTAGATGTGTCGCACATATGAATTTATGTTAAAAGTGCAAGTGCGTCTACATATTTTCGTCTCTTACATCTAAAGTAAATAATGATTTAGGGTTAAAAAATGTTATACTAAAAGCTGACCAAAACTTTTTATCAATAACATCGCAAATGAATACATTCTGATAAACTCGTACTGGAGGTAACTGATGCAAAAAAAGTTTCACTTTAAATATATATAACTCAAAGGTGACTGATTGATTGACTGACATAGTGATCTCTCAACGCACAACCCAAACCACTGGATGGATCGGGCTGAAATTTGGCATGCAGGTAGATGTTATGACGTAGGCATCCGCTAAGAAAGAATTTTTCGAAATTCCACCCTTAAGAGGGTGAAATGGGTGGTTGAATTATTTTCCCATAGGCCACGCCGCGGGCGAAGCTGCGGACAGAAGCTCGTAAGTGCATATATTCAAAGGGATGAAAAATATTAATGATAGGTTTATAATGATAAGATTAACTGTATCAAAAGAAAATGCATAAAAGAGTGCATATAATTAGATATATAAATTGGCGCTAAAGAGGTTAAGAGTTTATTAAGTAGCTAAAAAACTAAATCCATAATTCATTGAAACAGATGAGATACATGTTAAATTGTTACGTAAACGGAACAAGCAAAAGCCATTCATCTTTCGAACAAAACCTTTTTGAAATATTGTAATGAACATAAACATTTCATGGGCGTCAGAATAAATGTCATATTAAAAATATTACCGTTGCGAATTAAGAGCGTTGTCGGACGTCATGTCAGGACGCTTTGTGACCTGCGAACAAAATGAACAATAATCATTATTATGACAGGAAAATAAAACTTCACAATGAAATTTCTTCACGGCTGATAGCCACCGATCAGATAACAGATAATATAATACTACGAGCTCCTGCCCGCAGCTTCGCCCGCGGCGTGGCCTATGGGAAAATAATTCAACCACCCATTTCACCCTCTTAATTCGAAAAATCCTTTCTTAGCGGATGCCTACGTCATAACACCTGCACGCCAAATTTCAGCCCGATCCGTCCAGTGGTTAGGGCTGTGCGTTGATAGATCACTATGTCAGTCAGTCAGTCACCTTTGATTTATATATATTTAGATAATAGTAGCCATGACCATCTTAAGTTGCTAAGTTGCATCTATGTATTATTTTTTAAATGAGTTTTACCTAATTTTACTCTAAATTGAAATAAGCCAATGACTTAGAGCTACTTATGAAAGAGTAATGATACAAAGAGAAACGTCAGCTTCACTGGTACGGTTTAATTAGACCAACCACTGATTATTAGTTTTAATAACTTATACCAAACGGCTGCGTCACAAAAACACGGGACATCTCACCATTCTTCTTTATTAATAATGACAGTGTTGAGTTTTGGCGGGAACGCGAAAAAGATTGCGTCACCGTATCGTATTATTTTCCAAAACTTGTGTTGTTTTCAGTGTTAGTGCATAAAATTGGTGGCATTTTATTCGTTGAGTGTTGAATTACAGGCATGAGTGTAGGAAAATGGTATAATGATGGTGAAACGTTTCTTTTCGTGTTGTTTCCAAAACTCGATAGAAGCTTCAAGTAAAGTTGCCACCACTTTACTAGGAGTATGACTTTGACTAGACTATGACTTGACTTGATGACTTCGACTATGACTTGACACATATTTGCGTGAAATATCATTAGCTTGATAAATTATCAATTACTTGACACTGGCTAAATACACAAAAGTGTGGAGCCTTTTTTTTCTGACATAGAGATTTCCAAAAGAAAAGCGGTAGAATTTGAAAAAAAGGGAATAACAAGAAACAATATCTCCAAGGACACTTTTCAAAACATCAAAACTAAACTTTAGGGGTCGCTGTAAAAAATATCGCCTTAAGAAGGCAGTTAAACCGCGGTATTGCTGGCAACACCTGTCGCGTTCAGTTAAATTAAATATTTCACGTCTGCGCTTATGAGTTTCATGAAATTTTCAGGGGTGTCCTTGAGTTGTAACCACTTTCGCTTCTGAATTTTATTTTATTCATGTTGCCAAGGATTTTTATCTTTATTGCTAAGATGGTTATGATAAGCTTTTACGGAGTTAAAGCCTCCGTAAGAAGCAACAATTCGTAAGACGCAGGCATGGTTTTTTACTCGGCAAAAATTCTTAGAACTGTCTGTTGCCGTTTTGTAGTAAATGATTGTAAATTTATTACTAGGTTATAATTTTGTATGGAAAAGTAATGTTACCTTGATTGAGGTATAACTAAATACATAATAAAAAAAAATACAATAAAAATATCACTGTTTAAGTCTTATCGAAAATCAAAGCCCTATAGATTTGCCATCAAAAATCTTGATTGCAATGGTAAAACTGGCAATAAAAATTTATATTCTTTTATCTTAAATAAGTATATTAAGTAAATTCTTGTTGTAAATTATCATTAATTAGTTCTAATTTTAATATATATCACTTTTACTTATAAATTTTTTTTTGAGAGGCGGAAATGCCCTTGCACTTCCCTTGCACGAGAGTATGTGGGACTCGAACCCACTAAAACCCCCCGTGAGCACCTCGTCCGCCGTACCGGCGAGAAGGGGTCGCGACTGCAGTCCAGCTAACTCGCCCCCCAACTTTTACATATACCTACAATAATTATTTTTAATCGCCCCAATATAGATCCTTCTTTTATTCTATTATTTTTAATCGCCCCAATATAGGTCTTATTGTTTGTTTTTAGCGGAATTACACTAGATAATTTGTTTCATTTTGTAAATAACACATTTCCAAATAGGTACAACAAACTTAAAAACGGAAATTTGGTAAAAAAAAAAAGGGGTCAGAGAACTTGAGACTATAATAAATCTTCTGGAAGT
Organism: Ennomos fuscantarius; assembly: GCA_905220475.3. NCBI lineage: Eukaryota > Metazoa > Arthropoda > Insecta > Lepidoptera > Geometridae > Ennomos > Ennomos fuscantarius. Next base: position 3,425,491 of record HG992026.1, on the reverse strand, counting down.
GCCCGATGACCCTTAATGATCCCTTTAGTTTTAAACGAGTCAGTTACAGAACTGTTCGAATTATTTATGGAGCAGCCAAGTGGTGGACTCATTAAGTATTAAAATCGATTAGTTGGGACGGTCGAACTTTTCCTGTTAATGACGCTATAAATACATGACTGACGTATTTTCTTCGTATTAACCTAACCCTATAGCTATATACAGTAGTATTTTCAGAAGTTTTGTCTCTATTTTTCCCTATACCTTTTAATATTCACAATACACAGATATTATGTATTCAGATACTTGTTATTTCGGAAAATTTAGAGCTCTCAAATAGTAAATTGTTGATGAAACCGCAGTAGCTCAACGGACTTTGTAGGTAGTTCAAACAGAACTAATACATCCAACAAAGTCAGAATAATTGCTTCGAAAACATTCCAATATGACGTCGGAACTCCAAATGTAAGCCACAGGATTCCCAGTAGACCAAGAAACCTATGCCGAGCTTCGAGTGTCGAACTCAGTTGCAAAAGTTATATCCGCAAACTTCGTTTAGAAGCATACAAAATAAATAAACCATTTATGGCTAAGTTTCTAGTTTGTTTTGGAAATACATTTTGGTATTGCTTGTCAGCTTGTTTTATTATTTGAAGGGTTCAGGAGTTTCACCATTATTCTACTGACATCAGACGTCAACGTGTTGTAATACGTCAAGACAAAAGGAGTGAATGGAAAAATGAATTTATTTAAGCAGGATTCGACGCATGTTCCGAATGATTGAAAGTTCCACAAACTACTGCTGACATCACTCACGTCATTCAATTTACGACATTGAAAGAATTATTATACTAAAATCATGCAAACAGATCTCAGAGGAACTGTTTCTTACATAGTTCTTCTCCTTCCAAACAGAGACTAGATCCAGAAATATATATCTTAACGAGCTTCTGCCCGCAGCTTCGCCCGCGGCATGGCCCATGGGAAAATAAATCAGCCACCCATTTCAACATCTTAAGGGTGGAATATCGAAAAATCCTTTCTTAGCGGATGCTTACGTCATAACATCTACCTGCATGCCAAATTTCAGTCCGATCCGTCCAGTAGTTTGGGCTGTGCGTTGATAGATCCCTATGTCAGTCAGTCAGTCACCTTTGAGTTATATATATTTAGATAAAGCTAAAATCCCATTTTCAGTGGTGATCTATTACTATTACAGTAAATTGTTACAAATTATACCTCGTTCAGTGATACCAATTTAATTGGATTAATAGATGTATCAGAATTAAGGCAATTTGCGAGGTTATAAGGTCAGTCAATGGCACTTTGGTGTAATTAAGCTGGTATAGGCATGATTCAGATCTAGCTCATCACTTTGTGACCAAAAGTCCTTTGAGCATTGTGACTAATATGTACTCTTCGAAATTCACGAGTAAGAAAGGCGATATCAGCTCGGAATTTTTTAGTTTTTGAAGTAAAACTTCTTTACGCACGCTTGTTTTGGGGGTAAACTGGTGAGGCGAACGGAAGTTGAAAAGGAGATATACTTATACTACTACTACGTGAAGATAGAAAGAGTTACGTTTCATATATTACTGTAGGGGCAAGAGAGATGGAGCTAAAGAAGTTTTACTTCAGTCGTGTGGTCTAAAGCACACATGCACATCACTTGAAATGTCAGTGCAGAGTCTAGTGGGATTAGAACCTGGGTGCGTTTGTTTGAATGTCGTTACAGCCAGCACGTCGCCATAAGCTAGGTTAAGGAATAGTAGATAGGTGTTTTTAGCACTTAAACTTACAGATATTAATAGATAAGAATTCCATTCAAAGGCTCTAACGTACAAAGTGAGCTGTAAGAAATGTACTTAACGTACTTATATGTAGCAAACTCGCAAGTCGTAATACATTCAGAGACGGTGCCTTACTTATTCGCAGTTACTTTTTATACGTGTCTCTAAGGAATGCGCTTATTCCGACTTGGTCTTTGACATCCTAACTCCACGGGGGCTTGGGTGAGTTTTACTCGAATAAAATGGACTTCAAATTAAAGAAAATAGGAAATGTTGAGATGTTTTCAAATAAATGTATTATTTAATTTTTTTTCGGTATTTTTATTTCGCCATTATAAGATGTATGCTGTGATTGAGAGAAGATGAATCAAAAGGTTCACTGTAGGTACACGTAACTTAACATTTGTTTAGTTACGTGACAACTCAAAGTTGTACTTCGTCTTTGTATTTAAAGACGAAGTAGAACTTTGAGTTAAGATTTTTAGAAATATTTTATTTTTATCTCTTGCACAAAACTGATAAAGTATTGATAAATATGGAAAAAAGTTCTTGTCAGAAAGAAGTCCAAAATGTTACCTTTTTAAACTTCCTTTTGTTGCATGGATTTATTTTTCTAAAGTTTTGTCAACCCGCACATAAATATTTAACTATATACTTGTTCAACTTAAATTTTTTCATGGATATAAATATTACAGTTATTATTGACAGCCTCAGTGGTGTGGTGATTGAGCAGGTCGGCTCATAACCCAGAGGTGACGGGTTCGTTTCCCGCGGCAGGACAAGTATATGTGCACTGGAAAAAATCGCAAATACTTGTTCTAAGCCTGGGTGTTGCAGGACTATAGTTCTCGTAGTCCCTAGATATAAGAAATCCTGGTTAGGGTTCAGGAGAATTGGGCGTTACTTATTTATTTTCAGTATAGATTTCCATAAAATCGAAAAATCATTTCACTGCGCGCGCCATACAGTCGACTTTGTCTGGAGCAGACACGTGTGGCAAAAAGGCACGTACATCCCGCAATTTCGCTAAGTGGTGCCCAGTTTACGCAAGTGCTGTGCAACGTGCAGTCGCCGTTAAAATAAACTTTTACAGCTTCTTGCTAGTTTTCTTATATCCGCGGATTTTACAGAATAGTTTCTCTTTCGGAAAAATGCTTTTGTAGTTTTAACGCCTTTTCTCGACCACCGGAGTAAGTAGTTTTCTAATATTAAACTGTTATTTCCCCTTTGTTGTCACCTTAAGTTTTCCCACTGTAATGTACTGGTCGTAAGATGCTCATTTTAGTCTTAACGGATTTTTTTTATGTTTTGGCTCCACACTATTGTGTATTTAGCCAGTGTCAAGTAATTAATAATTTATCAAGTTAATGATATTTCACGCAAATATGTGTCAAGTCACAGTCAAAGTCATCAAGTCAAGTCATAGTCTAGTCAAAGTCATACTCCTAGTAATGTGGTGGCAACTTTACCAGAAGCTTCTATGGAGTTTTGGACACAACACGAAAAGAAACGTTTCACCATCATTATACCATTTTCCCACACTCACGCCTGTAATCCAGCACTTAACGAATAGAATACCACCAATTTTATGCACTAACACTGAAAATAACACAAGTTTTGGAAAATAATACAATGCGGTGACGCAATCTCTTTCGCATTCCCGCCAAAACTCTAACGGAATTTTTCAACAGCTTGGATTAAGCGATCAACTATGGAAGTATACCGGCCGATAGATGGAGCTAAACTAAAGAAGTTTTACTTCAGTCGTGTGGTCTAAAGCACATTCGTTTTCACTATGTTCGATTCACGCCGGTTACAACGAATTTTAGAAAAATCAATTTCTAATCACAAATTAGCTAAACCCTTCGTTTAGCAATGAGTGATGGAACTTTCCGCCTTTCAACTCTTACAATCTGCGTCAGCTTTCGAAAGGAAGTGATGAATTTAGTCAAATTATCTACAAAACGCTTTTTCAGACGCGGCATTACTTTGTAATACTTACAACGAGAAAAATTATAAAATTTTGAAGATTTGAACATGAAGAGATGGCGTGGTCCAATTATCACACCACTGGGACCACACGGCCAATAATGCGCACGTATAGTATAGCAAGTTCTGTCTCTCTTAATATTGCGCTGCATTTTACAATAAGACAAATCCAAACAACTGGATCCATTTTTGATTACAATACAAATTCATTCGTGTTTACCTAAAATTTAAATATCCAGATGGGGATTTTCCCACAAACGCAAACCCCGACGATTATTCTGACAGCAAACAATAACAGATTCTGTAATTCCGAATAAACAACAAGCAAAAAACGTTTTTCGAATTCCTTTTTCCGTTTTGCGGAACTTCCGTTAGCGCAAGTCCAAACAATACTATTTAGTGTCATGCCGCTATAATAAATACAATAATATATATGACGGCGGCAACGTCCAGTTATAAACTCTATCCGCAGCGGGCTGTACCGTAATTTACTCTGTGGCAGCATTTAAATTTATTACAGTGGCAACACCGGCAACTGTTGTCGCTGCCCCACCCATCTGGCTATATAAAGGGATCGATTGGTGCGCTACGGATCATTCTTGTTCCAGACACGGCGCGGTATGGACATGCTGAAGGCCTATAGTTATATATGTTGCAACCTACCTACACATAACTCGTTCCTGCCCACATATACAATACAAAAATACTTTATTGAAAACCAAAGTAAAACAATGCAAATAGCACGGAACAAAGAATGGTAGCAACGGGAACCATATCACATCAAACGATTTCTTCCAGCTACCTTTGGGTGGATAGGAGTGAAAACACTGGCTTTTAAATTGATCTAAGTATGTACTGCAATTTGCGTTTATGTAGATTACATATGAAATGTTATCTCATCTTATCTATTCTATCTTATCTATCATTGTCTTGTTGTTGACGGCACACCCGATGGTCTTCGTCGCTTTTGGACATTTTTAACCGATTTCAAAAAAGAGGACTATGTTTTTATAACTACTTTAATGTGTAGTTTTTATAATTACTTGTTACTTTACCTTATAACTTTCGACTGGGTGAATGGTTTTGATAATTCTTATTTTATTTGAAAGATTGAATGAAAAAAATTAAAGAAAATGGTGCTTTTCGTGCTTTCCCATTTCAATTTGATCAAAATCTGATAGGCATATTTTGAGTTAATATCCTTAATAATGTGTGTTTCTACTTTAACTACATTGATGTTTTTTTTTATAAACCAATGCGGTAGGATTCATCAACACCAATACCGTTGCCGACCCTAAAAAGTACTCTTATCATACCCTTTTTGAAGGACTCCATGTGACCTAGATTATATATAGATGCAGGCCTAGCACGGCCGGTGGAAAACTTCTCCCCAGGGAGTGGACAACAAACTTATCCTCATTGTCACTTTATTCCACCCTGCGAGCACGGCCGTGGCAGTGGAAAGCTTTATCCGGGGGATAAATGGCGGGTGTAGCGTTTTTAGATTTCTCTACCGTATTGTTGCCAGTATAAGAAAATTTAACTAAAATGCTTCAATCTTTTGTTCAGTCCATCAAACCATCGATAATCGTTCGGCTAAATATACCGGGACTGAAGACAAAATATAAAAATTAAGTGCTAAGCCTGCTGGTCGTTCAAACATATGTATAAGTATAATATATGTATACCACATATGCGTTATTTTATATTTTCATTATCTCAATAACTCAAATATTGTAGTATTAAAAGAATATACTGAGAGAATAAAGAAAGCCAACACGTTTTTCATTTCACCAGAATAACAATTTCTTTCCATTTGTGAGAGACGTTACTTTAAAACAATGGCCAGTTTCAAGCGAACCTTGCACAGAGCAGGGGGAAAAAAATCCGATAAAGAATGTAAATCCGACTCATGTTGAAACGTAAACAAAAAAGTTTATTACTTTGACATAATATTAAAATTAGATATTGTAAAAGTATGTTAAGAGTAAAATATGAGAAAGATTGCGTCACCGCATTGTATTATTTTCCAAAACTTGTGTTATTTTCAGTATTACAGCATAAAATTGGTGGCGTTTTATTTATGAAGTGCTGGATTACGGGCATTACGAGTGTGAGAAAGTGATATAATGATGGTGAAACGTTTCTTTTCGTTTTTTTTTTATCTTTTTTAACGGGCTAATGCTGTTGGTCTCTACCGATCTTTACAGCGTCACCGGACGGCAGGGCAGGTGCTTAAGGCAGCCGTCAAAAGTGGGAAGTAATTAGCTCAAGGGCTCCCCTGGGGTGCGAGCCTCGGCTTGAGCCGTTGCTGGGATAAGAAGAACGAGAAGACTACGTCCACTGGATGAGTGGACCCTATTGAAAGTCGCAACCGTTCTAGCTAACCTACGGGGGGTACAAACGCTTCTTTTCGTGTTGTTTCCAAAACTCCATAGAAGCTTCTGGTAAAGTTGCCACCACTTTACGAGGAGTATGACTTAGACTAGACTATTTAAGAAATAATAATTTTGTCATGTAACATTTTTGTGTCAAACATCATAAATATTCGATTTTATGTACAACTGTGAACCAAGTTAGTTTTGAATGGCTAAAATTTTGGTACTGTGACATAGTAAATATACTGTTAATGAACAATATTATTTCACCATTATCTCTATTTACCAGTTGTAAATGAAGTCTCCTACAAAACAATTTCCATTTCCCACATTCAAATAATAACGCCCTGCTTATATTTTCCGCCTAACCTACTAAATGTCCCATGTTTTCATGAAATAAAGATTGGCCATTAGCGATAGTAGGAGGTTGTGTAAACAGGACATGGATGCGTGACAAGCATTCAGAGATAGTGTTGACATAGATAAGTACAAAGGTATTATACAATAAAGGTGTTTGTGGCTACATACAGCTACGGCATTTTCTATTGACTCTCAACTTGAATATTTTAAACTATTACATAAAATATTTACGGGGGTGGTGGCAGAGAAGTGTGTGTGGGACTCGAACCCACTAAAACCTCCCCGTGAGCCCTCGTCCGCCTTACCGGGGCGAGAAGGGGTCGCGACTGCAGTCCAGCCAACCCGCCCCCGGAACGCCATCTAGCCCCAAACTAAGCAAAGCTTGTACTATGGGAACCAGATAAGTGATACAATACTTAGATACTTTTTGTTTGTAAATATCTACATAGAACACAATATAACATCCAGACACAGAACAAACACCTATGTTCATCACACAAATGTTTGTCCTGGGTGGGAATCGAACCCACAACCCACTGCTCAGAAGGCAGGGTTACTACCAACTGAGCAATCGGGCCAGTGAAATTAATCTTAAATTAATTAACTTGTTGTACTAAGCATATAGATTTGGATTTTATTTGAAACTAAAAATAAGCATTGCCATTCAACGGGTTTTATTTCCCCTCCACCAACAAGTAATTATATATTTTTAGTTTTTCTTAATTTTAAATTCTTAGATATAGTAAATTTTTTAGGTCTACTTTAGTATTAACGGTTATATCATAATTATAGTAACCTATATAGTATATACTCTAGTAATAATAGCTACTAAATAGTAATTGTTCTAATTTTGATCTCAGAGAATTTATCGCAAAATGTCAACGTAAGATATTATTATGTTAAACGAATGTTCTTTCCATGCGTGATCTCTACCTAAAACGGAAAGTTTCCAAACAAACGTTAAAGGCATTAAAGTTCAAAATACGTTTGAAACAAGTTTCTTTTAATGGACTTTAGTAAGTTAAGGAGCTTTTGTCAATTTATGTTTGCAACTCGTACATGCAGATCTACTTAACTTTGCAAAGTTGCAATGCTACTTGATTTTTTTTATTGGCTCCACACCTTTGTGCATTTAGCCAGTGTCAAGTAATTGATGATTTGTCGAGTTAATTAATATACATGTATACAAGTCAAGTCAAGTCATAGTCGAAGTCATCAAGTCAAGTCATAGTCTAGTCAAAGTCATACTCCTAGTAAAGTGGTGGCAACTTTACTTGAAGCTTCTATGGAGTTTTGGAAACAACACGAAAAGAAACATTTCACCATCATTATACCATTTTCCCACACTCACGCCTATAATCCAGTACTTTTACCACTTTTACTACCACCACTTTTATGCACTAACACTGAAGATAACAAAAGTTTTGGAAAATAATACAATGCGGTGACGCGATCTTTTTCGTTTTCCCGCCAAAAACGGAACCTGTTATGTTATCTAATATTAAAATCTTCAGAAACAAAACAAGATCGATCACAACAACGATGGAAGCAGCGACGTATCCCGAGGCGGTGCCAAAAAGTAAATTTGTCGAAGTATCGATTTCAACCAATTATTCTACGTTGATCGAGTGCTGGGAGAAAATAGATCGACTTCGTTGTTTATATATTTATGAATTTATGCCATCATAAATGTTGACTTTTAGATTAATTTCCCATGTGACTGTGCAAGGGCGCCCGAGTTATTAGGTAAGTATTTGCTTATGCGAAGGAGCTTATCTTGTTCCACTTTTTTTTTTGGTTTTGGCTCCAAACTTTTGTGTATTTAGCCAGTGTCAAGTAATAAATTTTTCAAGTTAATTTATATTATACATATATTATCAAGTCAAGTCACAGTCCAAGTCATCAAGTCAAGTCATAGTCTAGTCTAGTCAGTCATACGCCTAGTAAAGTGGTGGTAACTTTACTTGAAGCTTCTATGGAGTTTTAGAAACAACACGAAAAGAAACGTTTCACCATCATTATACCATTTTCCCACACTCACGCCTGTAATCCAGCACTTAACAAATAGAATGCCACCAACTTTATGCACTAACACTGAAAATAACACAAGTTTTGGAAAATAATACAATGCAGTGACGCAATCTTTTTCGCGTTCCCGCCAAAAAAAAACCCTTGATCCACTTATGAATAACTAGTTACGCCCCGTGATTTCACCTCCGTCTGACTACGGCTGATATGAGCCGGCTACACGAATTAGCTTAGTTAGGCTATTGTAGGTAGGTACTTTTTTTATTATCCAGGTGCCGACTGACCTGGCTCGAGTTAAATAATCGCTCTGGCATGATCAGAGACCTTTCTTAGTTATTATTTAATATAAAAATAATAATAAAGTTGTAAATTGAGAGTATCTTTGTTTTATTTATTCGTACCAGAGGCGGAATATCCCTAAGGCAAACTAGGCATGCGCCTGGTGGTGCGAGGTTGCGAGGTTTGACGTTTTGTATTTCCTAAGTAGTTGACCCAGCGAACTTCGTTCTGCCAATTTTTTTTTTTACTTTTTGGGTCCACACTTTTGTGTATTTATCCAGTGTCAAGTAATTGATAATTTATCAAGTTATCGATATTTCACGCAAATATGTGTCAAGTCACAGTCGAAGTCATAGTCAAGTCAGTCTAGTCAGTCATACGCCTAGTAAAGTGGTGGCAACTTTACTCGAAGCTTCTATAGAGTTTTGGAAACAACATGAAAAGAAACGTTTCACCATCATTATACCATTTTTCCACACTCACGCCTGTAATCCAGCACTTAAAGAATAAAATTCCACCAATTTTATGCACTAACACTGAAAATAACACAAGTTTTGGAAAATAATACAATGCGATGACGCAATCTTTTTCGCTTTCCCGCCAAAACTCCATTGACTATTTAATTGAATCCTAAAGTATTACATTTTTCTGACTTGGACACCCTATTATTAATCATACCGCCTGATGGTAAGCAGTTACCGTCGCCTATAGACACCTGCAACACCGGGGGCACTGCCAATGCCTGCCTTTTAAGACTCTATTTACCCGACGTTTGAAGTGCCCCATGGTGTAGCTCAGCTGATACACCTCAGATGGTAGCTCATTCCACAATTTGCAGGTATGTGGCAAAGATGATGTCGATACAACTTAATTCGACACCAGAACTTATCACAGTAATAAATGTAGATAAAATTCAAACATAGAAACAATTTTCAATCAGCTTAAGTGCCATTCAATATGCCGCACTTTGTATCTTACTATAATTTTTTTTTGATGTTACTGATTGATTTGACGAGCTAGTCGTTCACCTGATGTTGAGCGCCATGGCTGCCCATAACAGAACAGTGTCACTCGGAACCCCAAAATAGAGTTTCGAGCGACACTGCAATGCGCACATCATCCTGAGACATCAGCACAGTCTGGTAATAAGATTACTGGACTGTGAGATAGAATATAAAGTCTCAATTGCCCAGTGATTTTACTAGCTACAGTGCCCTTCAAACCGGAATACAGTAGTGCTTGCAAACTACGGCAGAATAACTGGCCAAGCGGTGGTACCTACCTAGACGAACTTTGCAACAAAGTCCTACCACCTAGTAAATAGTTATTTTTCTAATACATTTCAACAGAACTTTAATTTAAATGCAGCCAAGCGTTCTTTCTAAAATATGATCTATATTATCGTATATCATTTTGTCACAAATATAATAGCAAATTAAAACGTGTTCAGTTTCAACCTATGATTGAGATTGTGTAAAATTAACAAATGAATTCCTTGGCAGTGCGCCATCATGCACGAATAATATAAGCTGTTATTTACCCGACATTGATTACTGTTTCACGTTTTACATTTACTATGTCCGTCAGTGAATGGTAATAATAACGCCCAACGATCACATACATATATCCTGGACCCTAACTAGGATTCCCTGCGTCTAGGGACCCAGGCACTACGAGAACCGTGGTTCCACAACACCCAGAGTCAGAACAAGTATTTGCACTTTTTTTTCTGTGCACAAATACTTGTCCTGCTATTATTATTATTACTCCTGCTCCTGCGGGAATCGAACCCGCCGCCTCCGGGTTAATAGGTTTGATTATTGTATACTGTGGCTCAGTTAGCTATAGAACTCACGAATATGTCTTGGTATAGCTTAAAACTGAAAAATTATACATTTCAGCACCAATAATTAGAACAGAATAAAATAAATATTTATTCATGACAAAAGGCAGTGGGGTTAAATCAAATGTAACAAAAAATGCGCTGTTTGCCCGTTGTCACAAACCGGTCCCAAACCAGCATATTGCTGGTCATACATACATCCAGCGTTGGTTTTCCGTTGGGACCGTTTTGGTGTCGACACGGCACGGTTGACAATTACTTAAATTAATAATAAACTGAGTCGCAGAAATAGTTCTTATTGAAATAATAATAATAATAATATGTGTAGACATCTCACACAACGCCATCTAGCCCCAAACTAAGCAAACCTCGTATTATGGGAACCAGATAACTGATACAATACTTAAATACTTTTTGTTTGTAAATACATACATATAATACAATATAACACCCAGACACAGAACAAACACCTATGTTTGTCATCACACAAATGTTTGTCCTGGGTGGGAATCGAACCCACAACCCACAGTTCAGAAGGCAGGGTTACTACCAACTGAGCTATCGGGCCAGTCATTCATTATATATTATTTTGGCACCTCTTGCCTACTATTTCACGGTTCCTAATTTTACTATATCGTACGTGCAAGCTTCATAGCTGTTTATTCATCAGAGTATTTTAGGGTATCTAGATTAATGCACAAATAAATCATTTTATCTTATCATTATCAAATATGAAAATGGGTAGAGCTTTTATTAATCTAAATGGACTTTATTATCTCACACAATCGCTGACCAAATTCCCCTAATCCACATAAAAAGTATCGGGATATTGGCGTATCTATCTATCAATAGTCTAACTGGCATAGTGATCTATCAACGCACAGCCCAAACCACTGGACGGATCGAGCTGAAATTTAGCATGCAGGTAGATGTTATGACGTAGGCATCCGCTAAGAAAGGATTTTTCGAAATTCCACCCTTAAGAGGGTGAAATGGGTGGTTGAATTATTTTCCCATAGGCCACGCCGCGATTATCAATTACTTGACACTGGCTAAATACACAAAAATGTGGAGCGAAAACATAAAAAAAGATAAGGTAATAATGGGCTTAATTTTTAATCGATTATTTCTATTCAAATATCAACGTTCAACTGAATAGATGAACGCTGTAAGCGTTTGATAGAAACTCCATATATTTTCATCAAAACTTTTAGACTCATAAATTCATGTTTGCTTTCATAATCTCATTCCCGATTCCGCATTAACCCTCTGTAACCCAATAAGCCTTCCTAATTCTATGAAAAACCGCATTAACGTTTCGAATAATAATACCGTGTATACAGAACTCGTTACAAGTTTAATATTAATTTTAAGTTAAAATTGTATTTATATCGTTTTGAGTCGCGAATTGGAAAAAAATGGTTTATGGCTAAAAGCTACCATAAGTATATAAGTACCTATTTATCTTCTGATCGAGCCAACGCGTAACGTTGCTCTCTATGGGTTAAGCATTGCTATTCAACGGGGCAATGCCAACATTTTGGGTACGTTACCTTGGTAGCGGCTTTTTAGACAAAGTTTATGTAAGTACAACATTGTTTTTAAAATTTTGGTTATTCTTAGTACACTCAGTATTTACCTAATTAGTTATATAATGCGTGCAAGGTCCAAATAAAGCGGTACACAAGTGGAGTTAGTTTTAATTTCTGATCCTGCTTATGTATCAAAAATAAAAATTTAAATTTAAAATTTAATTATAATGACAAGTCTAAAAAATTAATGTACTTTTAGACCACATGACAAGTAAATTAGTCTATCGGCCGGTATAACTGTGCTTAATGTAAAAGCTTTGCTTTGCTTAGTGTTTGCTTAACTTTGCCTTGTTTAATGTTAATGTCGCCATCTTGACAATTGTAAATTGTCATTTTACTGGACATACCAACATAATAATACAAATTTTAATTTTTAACTTTGTTATGTTGACAATGGAGATCTATGTGAAACAATGACTTTCAACTTCCATTAACTACGAGGAACTTAATCCCACAACACCCAGACTCAGAACAAGTATTTGCGCCTTTTTTCTGTGCACAAATACTTGTCCTGCCGCGGGAATCGAACCCGCCGCCTCCGGTTAATGCAAAAATATAGTTAAATATTACGTAACTTAGTACGTAGTTAGACAGCCTCTGTGGTGTAGTGGTTGAGTAGGTTGGCTCATAACCCGGAGGCGGCGGGTTCGATTCCCGCGACAGTACAACTATTTGTGCACAGAAAAAAAAACTGCAAATACTTGTTCCGAGTCCGGGTGTTGTGGGACCATGGTCCTCATAGTTCCTGGGTCCCTAGACACAGGGAATCCTAGTTAGGGCCCAGGATCTATGTATGTGATCGTTGGGCGTTATTATTATTATTATTAGTTTCTTTAAACCTAGCTTAGGTAAATATTTTCACCTTTGGCACACGCAGTACAAAAATCCCCACGTAGTTTACATTTGTAGACACCATGTCTTATATATTTTATTATATTTTGCAGCAGAATATTTTAAGACAACACAAATGTTTCTGTTGGCCAGATCTATCAAACATGTGCCAGTTTTATGGCTAATATAATTTTATATTTAATGCAAAACAACCTGAACCGTGATACAACAAAAATCTGGAATGATTTACGATATGCCAATGTGTTCGACAAAAAATTAAAATTTTATGACAAAAACACAGTAAAAATGCTACCTTATTTTATCACATCACACTTCACGCTAATATTATAAAGCCGAAAGTTTGTATGTGTGTATGTTTGTTACTCCTTCACGCGCAAACGGCTGAATGGATTTGGATGAAATTCGGTACTAAGATAGCTGGCACACTGGATTAACATATAGGCTACATTTTATCCCGTAAAAGTGAAATTTTCCCGTAGGATGAAAGAAAACTAAAATACTTATCCTCTTCGGGTGAAACCGCGGGGCGCAACTAGTGCTAAATAAATGATAACGATATGAGTTATAAATTATTTTTTTATTATTAAGCTTATAACTAACCACAAAATAACTGATTATTTAACAACTTTCAAACTTGTAGTCCTGCATACAGTAGAACTCGCGGGCACAATTATTTGTAACAATTTGGTTGTAAGTTGCTTTTCTGTACCCACAGACAGATCCTAAGTTTTCACTTAGCTCCTAGCTCCAGGTGTCACGTACGCTTGTCAAACTCGTGTCAAGTGAACATGCCGTTTGAAAATACAGGGGAAACTCTGTGTGTGTGTGTGTGTGTGTGTGTGTGTATGTGGGTGTGTGTGTATGTGGGTGTGTGTATGTGGGTGTGTTTGTGGGTGTATGTGGGTGTGATTGTTTGTGTGTATGTGGGTGTGTTTGTGTGTGGATGTGGGTGTGTTTGTGTGTGTATGTGGGTGTGTGTGTATGTGGGTGTGTGTTTGTGGGTGTATGTGGGTGTGATTGTTTGTGTGTATGTGGGTGTGTTTGTGTGTGGATGTGGGTGTGTTTGTGTGTGTATGTGGGTGTGTTTGTGTGTGTATGTGTGTGTGCGTGTGTGCGTGCGTACGTGTGTGTGCCTGTGTGTACATTTTATCCGCAGGTGAAATCATATATCTTTTGATAAGATGGTTTCAATATTTGCATAGATTTGTTTAAGTTTGAGGTCTGTACTATATTATATAAATATGTCAAAGAAGATGGTCCCAATAGGTATCAATATTGGTGTTTGCCCTTGCTACAAACATTTGGCAACAAATGACAGTAGACCAATACCATGATGACTTGTTCTGTGATTCATACACTTCGTACGTACACATAAATAAATCTTTGTTTCGATTTGTGTAAACAAACATCGGGGAGCTAAATAAGCTTTCTGTAATATGTAATTATTTATATTTACCTAAACTAAAGAGAAAAGTTAATAGTAAATATTATCTACAAATACATGAAAATTAAACAGGGGATTTCAAAATATTGCTTACTAGTTATGCTCCGCGGATACAAGTGTTCTGTGTTGATCCAGCGTATAACTTGCATTCCAAATTTGATCAAAATTGTTTCAGTAATTCAGATATTAATAGTAACAAACACACGCACTACACATTTCGCGTTTATAATATTGTAGGCTTAATAGGATTTTGGTAAATCTAGAGCAGTTAAACTGGTGGTCTGTTAAGTAATAAAAACATTTAAATAAACAACTAGACCTTTTTATTTAATACATTTCTGTTTATTTGACAGCCTCTGTGGTGTAGGTCGGCTCATAACCCGGAGGCGGCGGCTTCGATTCTCGCGGAAAGATAAGAATTTGCGCACAGAAAAAAAAGCGCGAGTGAGTGATTGTATTTACAATTTAATCACTCATTCGGAACTCAGCTGGTTCTGTTAACTGAATGCAATAATTTTTACCTCGCTCTCTTTTCACGCGTATATTTTTGTACTGCAAATGACTTAACTGCTGAAAAGTACTAAAATAATTTTCCTTATTGCTTTTAAGCGGTCCCGCTGTACAATATTTACATACACGCCTACACAAACAAACCTTTCATACTTTTCACCCCGTCGTCGCCGCCCGAGACACGTCTTGAGCGACCCGAATGATCCTATAGCAGCCGTAGTATCGGCTGCGCTAGGATCACCGGACCAGTCTAGCCCTTCTGGCTCAGGTACCGCTTTCGGCACCGGTATAGGATACCAGCGTAACACAATCAGACACCGACCCCGCCGGCGAGGTCGACGTACTCCCCGTAGGTTAGCTAGAACGGTCGCAACTTTCAATAGGGTCCACTCTTCCAGTGGACGTAGTCTTCTCGATCCTCTTATCCCGGCAACGGCCCAAGCCGAGGCTCGCACCCCAGGGGTGCCCTTGAGCTAGTTGCCTCCCACTTTTGACGGCTGGGCGCCTTAAGCGCCCGCCCTCTCGCCCGGTGACGCTGTAAAGGTCGATAGAGACCAACAGCATTAGCTCGTTCAAAAAAAAAAACCTTTCATACTAATTTTTGTATACAACAAGCTAATTTTAAGCACTTAAGCACTTTTTGTATGATTGCAGTTAGCTGCAAACAGGAACACGCAAATTATTTTGCGTGTTCCTGTTTGGTTTTTTTTTTTAGTATATAAATTTCTTCCACATTGTATTATTTACGCTATTTAATTACCTTAATAGTATAATAAAAAAATGTCGTGTATTATGCTATACAACTCTGCGGGTCCGGGTGTATATGTATGTCTGGATTACTCTAGTCTAAAACTAAAAACAAAAATGACGGATACCGTTAATTCAATTAATTAAAAGTATAATTTACAGATACTAGCTTCTGCCCGCTGCTTCACCCGCGTGGCTTATAGGAAAATAATTCAAAAACCCATTTCACCCTCTTAGGGAATAGGAATTTCGAAAAACCCTCTCTTAGTGGATATCTAAGCTTTACAAAGAATTTCCTCCGAAAATTAACATTAACCTCCAAATTTCAAGTCTTTAAGACCAGCGGTTTAGGCTGTGCGTTGATATATATATAAGTCAGTCATTCAGTCAGTCAGGACTTTGAATTTTATATGTAGGTATAGATAACAATACTATAATATTATGGGAACTGGCAAGTATATATTATACCACTTTACAAATCGTGTATCTTGGAGTTCTACTTTTGTACTTTGACTGGCCCGATAGCTCAGTTGGAAGTCACCCTTTTGAACTATGGGTCGTGGGTTCGATTCCTACCCTGAACAAATATTTGTGTCATATTTTGTATTCTGTGTAGAATAGAATAGAAAAACTCATTGTTGCGTATACCAACATTGAATGATGTGACGAGCTAGTCGTTCACCTGATGTTAAGTGACACGGCCGCCCATAACAGAACAGTGTCACTCGGAACTCCAACATGTAAAGTTTCGTGTGACTGCTGCACTGCGCACATCATCCTGAGACATCAGCACAGTCTGGTAAGATTACTCGACTGTGAGATCAGATCATAAAGTCTCATTTGCCCAGTAATTTCACTAGCTACATTGCCCTTCAAACCGGAACACAGTAGTGCTTGCACCCTACTGCTTGGCGGCAGAATAACTGGCAAAGCGGTGGTACCTACCTAGACGAACTTTGCAAAAAAGTCCTACCACCTAGTAAATTAAAACTCTCAAGCATAAAATAAAACTAGATATTACAGTACTAGAATAGGTAGCAAAATGGGTGGCCTTATCACTAAAAGTGATCTCTTCCAACCTTTGGAAGGATAGTATCACAAAAAACTGAGTGTGTATTTACAAACAAAAGGTATCTTAGTATTGTATCAGTTATCTGGTTCCCATAGCACAAGCTTGCTTAGTTTGGAGCTAGATGGCGCTGTGTGAATTGTCCACATTATTTATTTATTGTATCATACCAATACTAATTCTTAAAAGCTTGTGGCATAATAACTCTTGGGCAATGTCGTCTAACAATCAAGCAGCGGCCGTATTATTCAACCAAACTCTTACCTTTGAAAAACCTTTTGTCGACATTGAAGACATTTCTCTTGTTCTCAAGCACAAATACTCTATTTCTATAGGTAAAGTCGTAAACAGACGTAAACAAAGTAGGTACAGACAGACGAACAGCGTGCTAGTAACTATTTATAGTATTTACGCAGCTGAGATGGATGAACATTGTCTCTGAAGGTCCCTATTTAGGTAGATTTCGTAAGATTACTTTTCCTTTCCTTGCTTGCGAGACCATTGTCTCACATCATGGTAAGTGATGACAAGTACGCGAACTTGCTTGTTAAGAAGATCCTGGTTCATTCTTGCCTTTAAAACTTCCAGATTATAATTTTCAAGAAACAGAGAGACTGGTACGTTTTTCTATTCCTTTGCCGTCCATTTAATATTTTTTTTTAAATTATTTTTTGCTTTCAATGGGTTTGCATTTGACTACATCTCACCTGATGATAAGTGACGATGAGGTCGAAGATGGAGCACGTTAACCTAAAAATAACCTATTTATTCTTGACTTAAAGACACCCAGGTTGTAGGTGGATGGAAACACCGACGACGGGAGTGTGTTTTATTCCCTGGACGTATGCATAGTAAAAATCTGCAAAGCATTTCGTACGAACAAAAGGTAAATCTACAATGTAGGGATGTTGAATATAATAGTCTGTGATAGTGTTGACTAGTGATTGACTGTTAAATTAGTAATTAGTAGCAGTTGGGATCAGAAATTTTGCAGCCAATTACAAAACGTCAACTTTTTGGAAGCTTACTTCGACTGGTTTATCAAGCAAAGGACATTTTTGAAGAGGATTTCATATCAAAGTACTATCACAATTATTATGTTACAAAACAAAAGAAATCCTTGTTCAATAGCTGAAAAATTTAATTTCCTTGTCAACTTGGCATGTTTTCTGAATTTAGTTTAACAACACTAAAATAAGTTTAATATTTTTGGGATTAATTCTAATTAACCTTCGGAATACCTTCAGGTGAAGGGAATTAGGGTAAATCCTAGGTTCCCGTTCTAAAAAAACACCTACTACCACAGAAGTCACAAGTTGGTCTCTATAATCACAATAAATGTTTGGATGAAGAAGAAACGTCATTTGACGTCCCGACAGATTGTTGGGTTTTCTCAATGTGATAAAGAAAAACCCAATTCCTAATTTTTCCCTTTACGTTTTCGTTCCAAATGGCTCCAATTTAGAATGACGTACCCATACGTACCTACATGGAACGATGATGCCACGGTCATAAATGCAAATCAATACTTGATTTGTTATGCTGCGCATGTAGTGACTATCGACTGGCTGGGAGTTTAGGTTAGAATTCGAACTTTAGACGCCGCAGCTTTAATATCTACAATTTGCAGCATTGCAACCTCTGCGGATTAATTGAAGTATAATTTATTTACGCGCGCTTGACTTGGGTAGTAAGCTGGCAAGGTGAACGGAAGTTGAAAGTTGTTGGTTAACGTGGATGTCAATTGAAGGGATGAGAACAAAAAGGGTTTAACTGACTTTTTTCACAAAATGACTTATTGGTATCGTTGGATTCAGCGTGAAATTATCTACAATAATAAATTCTCAAAATCCCGAAATGAGGCTTAAATCTCGAGATTTTCAGTCTAAAAACGGTTTATCTGACACAGGAATACAGCTCGCTTAGCATAAAAACATTATTATTTTTATTACATTAATAATAATAATATGTGTGGACATCTCACACAACGCCATCTAGCCCCAAACTAAGCAAAGCTTGTACTATGGGAACTAGATAACTGATACAATACTTAGATACCTTTTTTTTTGTAAATACATACATAGAATACAATATAACACCCAGACACAGAACAAACACCTATGTTAATCACACAAATGTTTGTCCTGGGTGGGAATCGAACCCACAACCCATAGTTCAGAAGGCAGGGTTATTTATATTATATTATATTTTTGCAGTAATGCAAGAATTAGTACTATATTTTGTATTTTAAAATAAAATTAATACATTTTCAAGCAACTGAAACTTACATAAACCTTTTCTATTACCTTAAAAGCACTCTACATTAAAATGACGCCGTTGAAGTTTTAAGTCAATTTTCTCGAAACTATCAATTTGACAGTTAAACCCTTTTTATTCTCAACCCTTCAATTGTAAACGTAACAAATTTAAAAATTTGTATTACTATGTTGGTATGTCCGGTAAAATGACTATTTATGATTGTCAAGATGACGACATTAAAATTAAACAAAGCAAAAATAAAGTTATACCGGCCGATAGATGGAGCTAAAATAAAAAAGTTTTACTTCAGTCGTGTGGTCTGAAGCACACTCTAACATCATAAAAGTGGTAAGATGCTCCATGCGCCATGCTCCTTCTTTAAAGAATATTGATTATTTGTGAATAAGCTTGTTGATAGTGTTACATGCTGAGCTCAGACTAGTACTCGAAGTCAGTAAGCATTTATTTAATGTTAAAGTATGACGTGACGAGCTACCCGTTCGCCTGCTGTTAAGCGACACGACTGCCCATATCAGTTGCAGTGTCACTCGGAAAAGTATACCGTTTCACGTGACACTGCACTGCGCACGTCATCCTGAGACATCAACACAATCTAGTAATAAGATTACTAGACTGTGAGATCAGGTCATAAAGTCTAATCTAGTAGTAATTTCACTAGCTACAGTGCCCTTCAAACTGGATCACAGTAGTGCTTGCACACTGCTTTGCGGCAGTTACTGGCAAAGCGGTGGTACCTACTTAGACAACCTTTGCAGAAAAGTCCTGCCCCTTAGTAAAATTATAGCCTTAATTACGACTCACCAATACGGATCGGTAATTTCTCAAGTCGTTGGCTCGATGCGGGATTGGTTAAATTTCTCTGGAAGTTTTTGATTTTATTTCTTTTGTTCGTTTTTAATTGCGTCTCAAGGACTTCTCGGTTGTGTTGTTTACCCACTGACTCTGAGAAACCAATTTCCAGTGTAATTGTTACAGATATCGGCACAGGCTACATCTGGTTCCGAGGCTCCCAATTAAGGTAACAATGCGGTCTGCCCGATGTCGGCTTAATAACGTTAGTGGTAGGACAATTTTCTGGAAATTGCTTGCGCATGAACAGTAAGAGATTGCTTGATTATGCGATTATTTCTATATTGCTTATAAAAATTACTTTTGGAACAGGAACAGGAACTCTCTGTCCGTAATAACCGTAAGTCATCTTGACAAACTCATGTCAATTTAATATCAAAATTACTCCGATCAGGTTTCCCGACATTATGTCCGAAACCTGGTCAGAGTAAATTTTGTAGAAATGTTAAGTTTATAATACGTTACGGGCTGACACTCGCGAAAGCCGCCGTGGCTTGCGTTAGTAACAGGCTCCCAGAAGAAGAACATCGAATATATCCGAAACCCGGTCGGAGTAATTTCGACTTTTAGCTGACGTGAGTTTAGCCGTTATTAATTTCACAAAATGTATCCATATTCACGATAGGTTTGAAATAAAATCTTGAAAAGCGTGTAATTTTTTTATGAATGCCAAACAAGCAGGCAACCCAACTGATGGTAAGTGTTCGATATGGAAAGTCGAAATTTTATTAATTAGGGTTCCAAAATTGTTATGGCAGCTGTGACGCTTATCTTTAGGAGAATGATAAGCTCGACGTAAAAAACAAGCAACCTATAAATAATTAAATATAATAATAACTAGGTGGCTAAACTTTTCTGCAAAGTTCATCTAGGTAGATACCACTACTTTGCCAGTTATTCTGCCGCCAAGCAATAGTGTGCTAGCAGTACTGTGGTTTTAGAAGGGCACTGTAACTAGTGAAATTACTGGGCAAATGAGACTTTACGACTTAATCTCACAGTCTTGTAATCTTATTAATAGACTGTACTGATGTTTTAAGATGACGAGCGCAGTGCAGTGTCACGCGAATCTCTATACTTTCGATTTCCGAGTGATCTTGCAACTGATATGGGTAACTATGTCACTTAACATCAGGCGATCGACTAGCTCGCCATGTCATTTCTTAACAATAAAAAAAAACTTTATCTGATAATGCAGCATTGATTGCGCACAATGTTGATCTGGGCTTAGTAAGGCTGGGCCTCCGAAACAAGTAATACTAGTTTGAAATGTCTGTTTTTATTTTAATAAAAGGTTACTTACTTGTAACACTGGTTTCTGATTAATTATAAGGAAGGTGCATAATAACACAGTAGGTTAGTTACATAACTCTATAAATCACAGAGTAGGAAAAAAATGTGCGGGCAGTCTTTGAGGACTGCCGATAGAAGTGAGAACTAAGTAATTTGTGACATACAGATCGTGGGAAGCGTGCGGTGACGATGACGCGGGCTCCATGATTATTATCACCTAAAAAGTGCCCAAGTTGCCTAAAGAAATTTTCACTTCAAAAATGTGTTAAAGCACAGCTTTCTATTCTAATATCTTACGCCAAAATGGCTAAAACGATACGATGAAATTTTTCACCAGGATTGTTCCTATGCTCGGGTCAACTTTAATCAAATCAGATAAAATCATTTGTTTATTTGCATGAATACATTATTAATTTGGGTACAAGGTCACACAGTAAATAGTGAATACGTGCATTCAGCTTGCAAGCAAGCGTGCAAATATGAAAAAATATTTTTGTTACTACATTAACATTTGTTATTACATGTTACATACACTTGATACTATAGAAACATTTGCCTAAAAGCCAGTCACTCAAATGTTATTAAGCTATTGCATAGCTCTTATCGCGGACCTTGAGAGTGGGGACCGAATCCAGAAATTCCGTAACGAAAAAAACCTAACACCCCCCACTCCGAACCGCTGTGCCGGTCGGAGTACAACAACCCAAGGAGTATACAACCCGCCTTTAGGTGGCATTGGTTGTATTGGAAAACTACCGTAATCAGCTGTTTAATAAAATAAATCAATAATTATAATTGCATAAGTTGATAAAAAATGCTATGCAATAGCTTTACCGCGGCAGTCTCCAAGTGCCACACGTCTTTTTTTAAACATATTTCCTTCTAAATATTTGAGTTCATTAGGCAAATTGTAAAATTAGTTATAAGTACACATGTTATATACGTTTTTCTTATAAATGTTTTTGGTCCGGAAAGTTGAAATTTTTGCGGGAAAATGGTTAGGTTATAGTTGTGACCGCAGGTGTTGCAAATACCTACATAAATAAACCTACACGATCTAGCAGACTCAAAGGCTTACACGATAAAGCCAACCCTCTGAACAGGGTTAAGCCTGCCCTAATCCTTAAAGTTCGGTGGAATTCTAATCAATCTTAACCTCGCGTTTGCAAAAGCAACAGTCAGTTACTCATTATAATTTAGCATTATTTTTATAAATAATAATAAGAATAATAATAACGCCCAACCTAGGATTCCCTGTGTCAAGGGACCCATGAACTACGAAGACCATGGTCCCACAACATCCAGACTCAGAACAAGTATTTGCGCTTTTTTTCTGTGCACAAATTCTAGTCTTGCCACGGGAATCGAACCCACCGCCTCCGGGCTATGAGCCGACGTGCTCAACCTTCACACCATAGAAGATGAAATATCTATTATGTAACCATAGAACTATATGACTCCAACAGACACTTATTATTGACCTTAAGTGACAAATTAGTAACCATAAATGACAAAGCGTGATAAATCAGTGATCATATTTTTATATAAATCACGTGATGAGGTAATCATTCACCTGGTTTCCAGCGACTTGGCCACCCGTAAGAGTTTTAGGTCCGTATTACAGAACAATGCTTAGTCATCGATCAGTGCTCAAGCAGAGATATCATTCATAATGTAATCAATTAGTGAATGAAATCTATGCTTGAGCACCGATCGATGACTGATCGTTCTGTAATACTAGCCTTAGTGTCACTCAGATCTCGACTCTGACGTAAAGTTTCGCGTAACACTGTACTGCGCAGGTCATTCTGAGATATCAGCACAGTCTAGTAATTTTATTACTCAAGAGTCAAAATAGATCAAAAGTCTCATTTCCCAGTAATTCCACTAGCTACAGTGCCCTTCAAACGATTACAGTAGATAAATTATTGACCATAAGTGACAAAAATGTTTTTAACAACAGTAATTATTACTAATTTAATATTTACTTTAGCGTTGATACATACAGTACTAACAACTACCATCCCTGTTTAATATACAATTATTACTATCTACTGTCTATTCCCGTTATCCCTTACTTTTTGTCCACCACTCGTGGAAATCCGAAAAAAGTTGCGATGTCCACCAGTGGAGATCAATAAAAACATTTTCCCTGGGCATTAACTGTGGTATTTGGTAACGATTACTTATATAGGTTACGTGTTAAATTAGTAGTTATTAAGTAGCTATGTATGTGAATACAAGAAAATTTAATTTATGTTAGTGTTTTTGTTATCTTGACAGTCTATATTTAAGCTGCGTTGCACTGCCCTGCAAGAATTTCCATGTTACACACAGGTTAACTGGAAGATAATGCTCTCTAGCATTAAGTTCGTCTTTGTACCTACATTTTTGGTTTGTGCAATAAAGCATTTTCTGTCTATCTATCTATCTAACTTATATGCGAGCAGGCTACGTCATCGGCCGCATTGTCACTTACATCAGGAAAAATGGGTCAAACGCAAGCCTATCCAATACATTATAACGATTAGCTCGTCACGACATCGCATCACACTAATTACAGTAATAATATAAATGCGAACGTTTGTGTGTGTAATTGTTCAATTTTCCCATTCCCATCAATTTTAGTGAAATTTGGATTAATAGCTTTTTTTGTTATGGAATGACTTGACGAGCTAACCGTCTATCTAGTAATAAGATCCGTAAATCTAGTAATACGATTACTAAACTGTGAGATCACGTCATGAAGTCTCATTTGCCCATTAATTTCACTAGCTACAGTGCCCTTCAAACCGGAACACAGCAGTGCTTGCGCACTACTCCTTGGCGGCAGAATAACTGGCAAAGCTGTGGTGCTTACCTAGACGAAAAGTCCTACCACCTAGTAAAAAGAGCAGTAAAGCATGTACATTGGATTAACACATAGGATACTTTTTATCCGTAGCTGAAATATTTATTTTTTACTTCAAACTTGTCTAGCATTTGACCATGCTCTCACCTGATGGGAAGTGACGATGTGATCTAAGGTGAAGCATGCTAGCCAAGTAAAAAAGGAGGTATTGAAAATATTAATATAATTTATAATATTGTTGTTTGAGATTTAATATAATATATAATTTTAGTTTGGAAACTATCGTAAGTATAGGTAAGTAATTTAAATATTGGAAAATTAATAACGGCATCGAAATGTCCGAAACCTGGTCGGAGTAATTTCGACTTTTAATTGACGTGAGTTCAGCCGTTATTAATATTCCATACTTAATGTATAATTTTGTTGTTGTTGTTGTAATTTTATGTTGTTATATTGTGTTGTTGTTGTAATGTTGCGTGTTAGCCTTGCATATAAAATCGTGTCATACCAATGAAAATTCCGACGAATATATATTAATTTTAGTACTATAATCGCATATAAACGCACAGCCTGAACCGCTGGTCCTAGGGACTTGAAATTTGGAGAATGTGTTCTTTGTAAAGTTTAGGTATCCACTAAGAAAGGGTTTTTCCAAATTACATCCTTAAGAGGGTGAAATGGGTAGTTGAATTATCTATGAAAAATTTTTGTCTTCGTTTCCTATAGGCCACGCGGGCGAAGCCGCAGGCAGAAGCTAGTAACAACATAGAAGGTCAATCAACTAATGATACATACATCATCGGAATATACTGCATATACATTAATATGCCGCCCTCGGCTGCCAATCATGTACTACGTATGACAAAATGAAATAGATGGACGATGAAGTATTGCAAATGCAGTCGGCCCTGGGTGTCCGTCAGAGACAATTTACGATTGCGCGAAGCTTTGATCTCAGAATGTTGATAATTTGCGAAACAGTGACAAAGTAGAAGGAAAGGCAAATGAGGGAATGATGCCAATTTGGCTGGACAAAGTCAGTAGGACTAACCACTGACACAATTATTTCGCAAAAGATACAGTTACAATTTTTTTTCTTGTGTTTTGGCTCCACACTATTGTGTATTTAGCCAGTCTCAAGTAATTGATAATTTGCAACTTAATGATATTTCACGTAAATAATGTGACAGGTCACAGTCGAAGTCATCAAGTCAAGTCAGAGTCAAGTCATAGTCTAGTCTAGTCAAGTCATACTCCTAGTAAAGTGGTGGCAACTTTACCAGAAGCTTCTATTGAGTTTTGGAAACAACACGAAAAAAAACGTTTCACCATCATTATACCACTTTTCCACACTCATGCCTGTAATCCAGCACTTAACGAATAAAATGCCACCAATTTTATGCACTAACACTGAAAATAACACAAGTTTTGGAAAATAATATAATGCGGTAACGTGATCTTTTTCGTTTTCCCGCCAAAACTCTCTACAGTTACAATTGGTTATCGTAAACAAGGATCACAGATAGCTTATCGGAAGAAGTTACTGGCAGGTTAGTAAAAAAAAAATAGAATATAATATATTTGTTGGCTGTCAAACTTCTTGTGTAGGTTTTTTGACGGAAAAACAAAAAAGACGCGTCACCGCATTGTGTTACTTTCCAAAACTTGTGTCATTTTCAGTGTTAGTGCATAAAATTGGTGGAATTTTATTCGTTAAGTGCTGGATTACAGGCGTGAGTGTGGGAAAGTGGTATAATGATGGTGAACGTTTCTTGTCGTGTTGTGTCCAAAACTCCAGACGTATCCGGTAAAGTTGCCACCATTTTACTAGGAGTATGACTTGACTAGACTAGACGATGGCTGTATGACTTGGACTGTGACTTGACACATATTTGATAATATTGATAATATTAATTAACTTGAGAAATTATCAATCACATGACACTGGCTAAATACACAAAAGTGTGGAGCCAAAACAAAACAAAAAAAACACTAAAGGAAAAATACAGGTTGGGATAAAGAAAGAAGAGACATTTACTCCGAAAATCACCACACATTACGTTATAATAGCGAAAAATAATCAACAATAACGCCGAACGATCACATACATAGATCCTGGACCTTACTTACCCTGTGTCTAAGGACCCAGGAACTACGAGGACCATAGTTCCACAACACCCAGACTCAGAACAAGCTTTTTTTTTCTGTGCACAAATACTGATTCTACCGGGGTATTGAACCCGTTGCTTCTGGGCTATGAGCCGACCTGCTCAACCAACACACCATAGAGACAATCGAATCGTAACTATAGTTAACAAAACTACATGTATTTTATATTATTTACCTTTTTGTATAATATCACTTATGAACTGCTTTAAGATTACACTATATAAAAAAATCGTGTTAGCTACACTATTTATAACTCAAGAATGGCTGAACCGATTCGGGAGGTCCCCAAGAATTTTCAACCAAATCGGTTCGGTAACTTAACTTACTAATATATTATCGGATACTTTTTAACCCTTTTTTCTTATTTTGTTCACAAACCTGCACCCAAATACATGAACAAAAAAGAATCATTAAAAAAAGTTTGAATCATAAACAATTTTGTTTAATGATTCAATCAAAGAATCATTAAACAAAATTGTTTTTTTTTAAATATATATAGCTTATATGGTGGATTAGCACATAGGCTACTTTTTATCCGCGGGTGAATTGTGCGTCTAGTAGTATCTAAATATATATAACTCAAAGGTGACTGACTGATTGACTGACTGACATAGTGATCTATCAACGCACAGCCCAAACCACTGGACGGATCGGACTGAAATTTACAATGCAGTTAGATGCTATGACGTAGGCATCCGCTAAGAAAGGATTTTTCGAAGTTCCACTCTTAAGAGGGTGAAATGGGTGGTTCAATTATTTTCCCATAGGCTACGCCGCGGGCGAAGCTGCGGGCAGAAGCTCGTATAATATAGAACAAATAAATCAATCTGACACGTTTATAGCTCATCGTGGCCTCGTTGTTACGCTCTATAATATATTTTCTAACGTCGGCTTGTACTTACGATGAACAAACATAAATTATTTGAGATTCAATTGCTCTAACAATCTTCAATTGTCTAGAAACATCAAAAGCCGCTTAACAATAACCGGCGTTTTCCTATAAAGTGAAAGAGTGTATTCCTAATGTTTCATCTTTTAAACTGCTTTGCTATTAAATTGTATCAAAGCTAAGCCCTTGAAACCTAAGAACATCAATCATATGATATTATAAACAAGTTAGGTGATAAGGTCATCAATTTATTGTAATTGCTCACAATAACTCCTCAGACAAAAAACAATACATTATTATAATTCTTTATTGCACTAAAAACAGTACAAACGGAGGACTTAATGCTAAAGCATTTTCTACCAGTCATCCACTCATAGTTTGAGAAAGAGGGAGGGGAGAAATACAAAAACCTTAGATAATAGATATGTATTTGTTATTAAGAAAAATAAATGAATTTGCTAAAGAATCCTTATTTTTATAATTTTAACATATTTATTTTACAACTTTTTAAAATTCCATGGTTACTTACAACAACAACAAACTCAACTACCAAATAACGTCAACTTAAAACAATTAAATTACATGGTAAATATTCCGTTAATAAATAATATTTTGGTAAGTAACATTTATTTTATTTTGAAACAATCAACATATAAATTTAATAATAACTGGGTTTCCGAACGTGACTTAGAAAATAATTGTGTTCACAAACCTTCCTTCCCATTTCACCTCTTAAATTAAACCTTGCCAAAAAACCCTTCAGGGGTGTGTAATTCAAAAAACAATCAGTCAGGACAAAGCCTTTTATATAATAGATAACAATTATTATTAATTTATATTACTCATTAATTTAAATAACTTAAGCCTACTTTGTTAAAAATATTTCTACAAAACAATATTAAAATACTTTAGTAATTTGTAATAGTTAGGTACCTAAATACCTACAATTATTAATCTTACTAACAGGGCTAATTGGAATCCGTTTAAATACATAAATATTATAAATAATGATTATATTCAGTAATAATTATTTAAGAAAGCTTAGTGTCCCGCCGGCTACGGAGCAGGGCCCAATATTATTATTAAGTAGTAGAGAAGTAAGAGATGGAAAACCAATCTATATTGAAAGCAACAGATTACGATTTTTATCACATACCCCTGGAAATACCAATTTTATCCCGTCTATAGCTTTCCATCCCGCACGCCCTCGGGATGAGTTGCGTGACGCATCAATTTGCAAATACCTGTATGTACCTTCTCAGCTTTAATAATTTCCCAAACAGGGGGAGTTTTTGAAAATGGAACAGTATCCAATAAAGTTGGACATTCAAGTTTACTACCATGACCGCAGCAACGCCATAAATTCATTTGTCACGTCGACCACGTTAATACGTAACCTCGTGCGAAGTTTGATGCAAAATATCGTGAATAATATCTTTGTAAGATTAGAGCGCGGTCAGTGAATGTAACTTTAGAAATAGAACAATGGTGTCGATTCTGTATCGCATTCTCTAAAACTAAAGTAAATTTAAAGTAAGTATCGCGGTACTCTTCTGATAAAGGGGAAATGAAAAAGACGGAAATATGAGATGTTTAGCTTTAGATAATGCGACACAGAATCGACACCAATGACCGCATTTATGTCGTTTTATCACACTAATATTATAAAGGCGAAAGTTTGTGTGTGTGTTTGTGTGTATGTGTGTATGTTTGTTACTTTTTCACGCTTAAATGACAGAATGGAAATACTGGATTAACATATAGGCTACAATTATTCCCGGAAAAGTGAAATTTTCCCGTGGGATAAGCAAATAATTAAAATACCTACTATTATCCGCGGGTGAAACCGCGGGGCGCAACTAGTTGTAATATATATTGTTGTAGTTATAACGTGGGACATGTAATTATAGAAATGGCCCAACTCTGATGCTTTAAGGCTGTAACTGCGGAAGTCCAATATCTCTGGCAATAAATCAAAAGCAATAATAATTTTACAGCGCTTCCGTGACATTCATTTGTTTTGAACCAAGATTCTATGGTTGGTGTTGTCATATATCTCAGTTACATTATCCGCCAAAAATCGCACATCGGGATTGTGGATTGTAGATTTCATTACCTACCTATAACCCAATTTCATTTGTGATATAAATCTGCTGTGGGTTCCCGAAGTACAGTGAAATATTGATCTAACGTTTATCCGAAGTATAAAAGTGGACATTCTCCGAAGCCACTAGTTGATTGAATTCATTCCAATTTGGTATCGATTTTCAACGTTTCTCAGAATACGTTTTGTAACACGCGATATTAATTAATTTGTCAAGTAACATGTTCAGAGCTGCGGATCATGTATCAAATGATGTTTATATCAATGTATATCAAGGACGGATCATATTTGTTTCATGAATAAATAACAATATATACATAGATGATCCTGGACCCTAACTAGGATTCCCTGTGTGTAGGGACCCAGGAACTACGAGGACCAAGGTCCCACAACAGCCAGACACAGCACGTATTTGCACAAAATTTGTCCGGTCGCAAGAATCGACCCGCCACCTCCGGGTTATGAGCCAACCTGCTCAACCATCACACCACAGTGGCTGTCAACAATAGCTAAAATAAATTCGATATAACTTTTCTATCTATGACGTCGTGACACGAAACTGATTGCAACGGAACAGGAAAAATTCCCAACTAACTATGCACATAAACTGCGTCTTCAAACTGTCAAATCTATATAAAATTGTGCTTCTATCTGTTGCAATCGAGTTACGTGATCGCCCAGCAGATCTATATCATAAAATACTTAAATACTTTTTGTTTGTGGATACCCTTCACAAACATCTATTATTTATCACACAAATGTTTGTCCTGAGAGGGAATCATCGAACCCACAACACAAACTACCGTACATAAAGCCGAGCTACTGCGAACCGAGCTTTAAACCCAGTCAAACAAATATTTGTAGACATCACACAGATGCTCGCGGATGTGTGCACGAGTACCTAGATCATTGATTTAGTAAACTAATGGGACTTCTACCAATTACTTCTACAACATAGACATCTTAGGCACCCATTACAGTAATACAAAATGAAAATACTAATGACTCAAAGACGTGAGCTGCATGCTTGTGACAGATAAGTTATAATTTTTATGACTATGCCTTTATTGGTTTCCAAATACGAATGCTCGGCAATAGATTGCAAACTTACGTCATAGATGCATAGAGTTGAAAATAGAGGTGGGGCTTATAGAACCACCCGGCGTGACTATCATTGTCGATTCTCACCTTGTCACTTTTCTATCAGACACGATGACATTGCTTTTCGAGAACACTCCACAAAATTGCATTTTGATTGCTATTGTGAATATATTTATCTATTGACTAATGTATCATAGGTTGCCACTCAAATATATATATATTGTTACAAAATACTTCACTTCGGGAGCTGATGCAAGCGGCGTAGTATATATACGAGCGACGGAGAAGGCTCGGGCTCACTTTTCGGGCAGCGCTCAGAGGCGACGGACGTTTTATAAAATCACGCTATTAATTATTGTCGGTTCTTAGTAAATTTTAATAAATATTGTTAGCTTGATTGTAAACTTATTTTTTTAAAACTAAAACCACTTAGGATTTCCAACATCAGAAGCGGGATCTAACTCAATTCTGACTTGGTTATTCTGATTTCAAATATTGCTTTGATTTTGCTGTTGTGATTTTAAAGAATTTCCGCTTAAATTTTTGGTAGCTACGGCTGAGACTAGTAAACGTAAAAGTCGTAAGCGAGTCGTAAGTGTTTTGGAAGATTCCAGGACACGCAGTTGCGAGTACATCGCGCGCCATGTCGGCGCCACGACCGGATGCGCCAGCCGCGTCGTGCGAGCTGTCTGCCCGCTGACTGCGCCGTCGAGCGCCGAGTCGTACCCTGCAAGTTTGGACCTGTCCGTGCCATGTTCAAGCACGCCTCCGCCCACCGCGGATATGGTTATAAGTGAAGTAACCGAAAACCTCGTTAATGCTATGATGCCATGCCGGTAAGATCGAACCATGTATTTATGTCAAATTTCGATCTGTCTTTGCATGATTTTGATTCGTTGTGTGGTCAAATTGATCATGTGCGCAAACTAAATAGATGGGACGACAGTGAGTGTTTAGCACGTATAGGTAATTGTCTGAAGGTGACGCGAGGTCGTGGCTATACGATTGGGTTAGTAATGACCGTAGTTGGTCAAATTTCAAGCGCAAATTCAAGCATTGTGCCCTATACGAGTAGATATCGCGAGCATTTTATTTGATGTTATGAAAACTGATTCCGATAACTACCCCACGTATGCAGAATACGCTAGACGTTTGTTGTTACGTTACGCATTGTTAACGATTTGAGTGACGAGTTCATTGTAGCGATAGTTACACGCTGGTGTTACTGATCCTTAAATTCGCGCAGCTGCTACGAATTTAGTGAGTTTTCTGTCCATTTATGCGAAACCTGATGAGATTACACCCGTTCGAGCTCGTGGTGTTTTTCGCAAAGGTTATGTTCAACAAAACAAGCGAAAACGCGAGTATAGTGATTCTAAAGACTGAGTGAGGCAGAATTTTCCATCAACGTTGAATTTTTTACAACTGAAATAGATTACTAAGGTCAAATGATTACTAATGGTCAGGTGAGACCGAGCGAGCACAAGGTAGAAGCTTCTGTTAACACGTAAGTGCCAAGCGATGTCTGAAGAGGTTAGACATTTTTAATGCTACTAAGTTAGTTTTTGTTACTTTAGACGGTACATCCCCGGTTATTCATTTAAAACAGAACTCGCAATGGTGTACCGTTAAGATGCGGTGACGAATAATACTGCGTCCACATTACCTGACGCTGACCAGTAACTCCAAGACGCTTATGTCAACAAGGGTCGTCAGCAGTCACAAACCTTCACCGTTGGCAATTTTGTGTTCGTGAACAGGTCGTCACAATCTACGGGAAAGCTGGACTCTGGCATGCGGGGGCCCTACAAGGTCCTGCATGTGCTACCACCCACCGCTGTAGCTCGAAACTTCGCGACGGGTCTTATGGCAAGACAACGCAAGCGGCCGCCGATCACATGGTGTTTTGGCGGGGCGAATGGACGCTGGAGGCTTGTTCTGCGTTCTCCACTGCGGATATCTGTCTCACCAATGTGACTCAGCGATGACTGCACTTTGTGTGGCGTCGTTTGCAATGTGTGATCATTTCGCACAGTTGCCTTCTCTCTATTTGCAATGTGTGATCATTTCGCACAGTTGCCTTCTCTCTATTTGCAATGTGTGAGGTGGCCTATGCCTCTTCATGCAGTTGCCTTTTGCAATATGTGACGAGATTATTCTCTCCACATAGTTGCCGTTTTTGCAATGTATTACGTGGCTTGTGATTGCCATGTCATATAGTTGCCGTTTTTGCAATATATGACGTGGTTTGTGATTGCTATGTAATACAGTTGCCGTTTTTGCAAAGTATGACGTTATTTATGAATGTTACATTATACAGTTACCATTTTTGCAATGTGTGACGTGGTTTGTGAGTGCCATGTCATACAGTTGCCGTTTATGCTATTTATGACGTGATTTGTGAGTATTACATTATACAGTTACCGTTTTTGCAATGTGTGACGTGGTTTGTGAGTGCCATGTCATACAGTTGCCGTTTATGCTATTTATGACGTGATTTGTGAGTATTACATTATACAGTTACCATTTTTGCAATGTGTGACGTGGTTTGTGAGTGCCATGTCATACAGTTGCTGTTTATGCTATTTATGACGTGATTTGTGAGTATTACATTATACAGTTACCATTTTTGCAATGTGTGACGTGGTTTGTGAGTGCCATGTCATACAGTTGCCGTTTATGCTATTTATGACGTGATTTGTGAGTATTACATTATACAGTTGCCGTTTTTGCAATGTGTGACGAGGTTTGTGAGTGCCATGTCATACAGTTGCCCTTTTTTCAATGTATTACGTTATTTGTGAGTGTTATGTCATACAGTTTCCGTTTTTGCAATGTATGACGTGATTTGTGAGTGTCACGTCATACAGTTGCCATTTTTGCAATGTGTGACGTGGTTTGTGAGTGCCATGTCATACAGTTACCGTTGTTGAAATGTATGACGTGTTAATGAGTGTCATATCATACAGTTGCCGTTTTCTATTACAATGTGTGGCGAAGTTTAGAAGTCCGGAATTCTGAAATTCGCAATACATTTATTTTTCTTTATTTACAATGCTAACATGCGCCTATAACCATTACTTCTTCTTACATCTTTTCATAAAATTGTTATGAAAACTGCGTTGGTTGTACTTGAGTGCACGCTTGTGCTTCTAACACAGTTGTTTTGCAGTCTCCGTTTTCAATGTTTATTACAAGTACCTGTTGAATTTCTCTAAATTGAAATTTCTTTGAATTGAGCAACAACTTCATTTTAATTTTGAAATGGTTTCAGTTACCAACGTTATGCCTGTACATCAGGTCCTAGAATCATGTTTTGTTGTGTTATAGAAGAAGACACAACGGTCGAGGTCGACGACAATGTGCCTCTTGAAGATGAAGCAGCTTTTGAGGACAACACGCAAGCAGGAACGGCCGTGTTACAAAATACTTCACTTCGGGAGCTGATGCAAGCGGCGTAGTATATATACGAGCGACGGAGAAGGCTCGGGCTCACTTTTCGGGCAGCGCTCAGAGGCGACGGACGTTTTATAAAATCACGCTATTAATTATTGTCGGTTCTTAGTAAATTTTAATAAATATTGTTAGCTTGATTGTAAACTTATTTTTTTAAAACTAAAACCACTTAGGATTTCCAACAATATATTTATGCTGCTTTACCACATACTCCTGGGTCCGTACTCTTTTTTAATATACTACTTACATGTGTGTCAATTGTGTTATTTATATATTTTTTTTACAAAATCAATACAGGAGGGACTCATATACACTTGTTTTTCCTTTTTTCTTAAATTTTTGGACACTATAAATATAGGGAATATCAATTACTTTATTCCTATTTGTGCGAGTGTTATATATAGATAGAATTGAATTAACATTATTAACTCCATATATTATTCTTTGTATTTATTCTTTCTAGGCCTTTTTTTATTTTTTTGAGGGGCGGAAATGCCTTCGCACTTCTCTACCACCACCCTCATGGTGGCAGGGGGTATGTGGGACTCGAACACACTAAAACCCCCCCGTGAGCCCTCGTCCGCCGTACCGCGGCGAGAAGGGGTCGCGACTGCAGTCCAGCCAACTCGCCCCCGGCGGCAGGCCCTTTCGGGCCTCTCCGCGCCAATGGATGGGTGACCTTGCTCACCAAGGTCACCCACCAGACGTGTGGGGCCGTGCAAGCCAACGGAGAGTCCCCCAACTCTCCACCAGTGGCCCCACTACGGGGGAGGGAAGAGGTGCGCGTAACGCCTCCTCCTCCCTCCCGCTCGTCTGTGCCGGAGCGGGTCAGCTCCAGCGGCTTCCTCTCTGACCCGCTCCGCGGATTCTTTCTAGGCCTACGCCAAGGTGAACGTGCTATAGGTAATGATAAAATTAAATATCGACGACTACATTTTCACTAAACATAAAAAATGTGGTCAAACCAAAAAGATGTGAAACAATGGAGAGAGCAGTACAAACCATGCTTTGGAGCAAGAATGTGGCCTTGAATGGCATTGGACACTTTTCATCCCTTACGAGGAGACACGAATACATTCTTCAGTTTATAGTGTAAGCTTCTTAGGTCAAGATCCGCTTGAGGCTCGCGTGCCGGGTAAATACTAGTACAAATATAACTAAAGAATAATCAGGAAGTAGCACGATCGGTTCTGTCTAGTAAAACATCTAGGTAGATTCGGCTTAACCACAAAAGATTTAAACAAGCCTTAAACTAGTTATAAGTTGATGTTTTGTATTGTCAAACACACGTTGGACGTCTGTGTAAGCCTTATTTATGTATTTGTAGTAACATGGATTATGTTTAACATAATTAAAGCAATAAGCAAAGAGTATTGTTGGAGTTTTGGCGGGTAAACGAAAAAGATCACGTTACCGCATTATATTATTTTCCGAAACTTGTGTTATTTTCAGTGTTAGTGCATAAAATTGGTGGCATTTTATTCGTTAAGTGCTGGATTACAGGCATGAGTGTGGCAAAGTGGTATAATGATTGTGAAACGTTTTTTTTCGTGTTGTTTCAAAAACTCCGTAGAAGCTTCTGGTAAAGTTCCCACCATTTTACTTGGAGTATGACTTGACTAGACTAGAATATGACTTGACTCTGGCTTGACTTGATGACCTCGACTGTGACCTGACACATTATTTACGTGAAATATCATTAACTTGATACATTATGAATTACTTGACACTGGCTAAATACACAAAAGTGTGGAACCAAAATACAAAAAAGAAAGAGTATTGTTAAAGTAAAACTTCTTTATGCTTGACTTGGGCAGTGAGCTAGCGAGGCAAATGGAAGTTGAAAGTTGTTAGTTAACATGGATCTCCATTGTCAACATAACAAAGTTAACAATTTGTATTATTATGTTGGTATGTTTGGTAAAATTATAATTTATAATTTTCAAAACGGCGACGTTAACATTAAACAAAGTTATACCGGCCGATAGATGGAGCTAAACTGTTAATATATTATAATGTTTTACTTCAGTCGTGTGGTGTAAGGCACACTTGTTTCTTAATCTTCACTAGACAAGGCACGCTTGTAAGAGGAAAGCCGGAAGAAATCCATGTTACAAAGTTACTGAGCCGTAAGTGTTAGTAGCATAGTAAAGAGGTGAATACTTGAAAAGACAGCTCGTTGACCGCACTAACTGGGCCAAATAGACCAGGCCATTAAAAATTAATAACCTCAGGGACCAAATCATTCTTCTACGGGCTTGTAAAACCCATAAAGAAGTTTATAGCCTTAGGCAGTAACTCAATAATGGATTAGACGTTAATCTTTGTATCAGCTTTTTATGACTGGATAACGAAGGTCGACGATTTGGCATTTCAGTTGCTACGATTCTACGAAAATTTTATAGTTAGACTTTTGATGCAATTTTTTAGAGAATTTGAATTAATCTCTGCTAATAAGGCAGGGAGTTTGATTGGGTGCAAATCTCACACAACCCGACTGCACCGCAATGCAACAAGATCTACCAAAAATTTTCCATTCGAAACAAAAGAAAGCTAAATCCACAAAGTTCTTAAGCATGCCGCGTATTGTTATTACTTACCTTATACATGATTCTTTAGGGGCTAATTTCGATCAACCTAAAACGAAAAAATTGGCGGAAAACACAAAGCTTATGAAATCATTAACTTACAGCCGCATTTCCAAATTAAGCTTGCACTATCAATTTATCGCTTAGGGCGTGTTATCAGTTAATTGGTTATTCGGCAGACAAACGAAATTCAATATTGATATTCGTGCTCATTGAATAAAGTTCATTTCCGTGCACCTGAACATGCACTTCCAATTATTCTGTTTCACATTTTGTGGTGAAATAATAATAATTACGCCCAACAATCACGTACATAGATCTTAAGCCCTAACTAGGATTCCCTGTGTCTAGGGACCCAGGAACTACGAGAACCATGTTCCCACAACACCTAGACATAGAACAAGTATTTGCGTTTTTTCCTGTGCACAAATAATTGTCCTGCCGCGGGAATCGAACTCGCCACCTCCGGGCTATGAGCCGACTTGCTCCACTGCACCACATGCATATTTATTTACTATATATTTATATATTTAGCACTGCTGTGTTCCGGTTTGAAGGGCACTGTAGCTAGTGAAATTACTGGGCAAATGAGACTATGATCTGATCTCACAGCTTAGTGATCTTATTACTAGATTGTGCTGATGTCTCAGGATGACGTGCGCAGTGCAGTGTCACGCGAATCTCTATACTTTAGAGTTCCGAGTGACACTGCAGCTGGTATAGGCAGCCGTGTCGTTTAACATCAGGCGAACGGCTAGCTCGTCACGTCATTCCTTAACATAAAAAAATACTATTTTTTATAATATGAATAATAAAATAAGTTATAAGAAACTGCTAAATATTTCGTAAGTTTAATACATACCTTATCAGATATCATAAACAAAAGCCAATTCCACTACAGTACACTATGAATAATTTGATTTAAAGTGCAGTCTTCTAATAATCAATCACTAATAAGAACTAACACAAATTGCAAGCACATCACTAAAATTTCAAAATGTGAATGACTGAAACTTTTTTTCTAACAAGGAGTTTACTTTAAAAAGCGTTTAACTTTAAAGCACAGTATATACTGGCCACTCGTAAACTTATTTTTTAATCGCGAGTGGCCTTCGTTCGCGTGTTGCCAGCGCAGCACCTCGAGACGGACTGAATCAGACTGAACTCTGAAGCTGAAACTTGGACCAAGCTTGCATTCAACAAGTATCTTTATAGTTATAGTATACGGCCTGAAAATAATGTGCGGTTTAGTTTCACAAACTGTAGTTTACGACTCCGAAGTTATTTGCGTTTGATATTTTTTGATTGATTTTGTTTTCTTTTCACAAACCGTTAGTTTACGTTAAGACCTCATATTTGGAACGTATTTTTGACTGATGTTCTTTCGCGGTTTTGGGAAAATAGAGTAATGGACTTGGAAAATGGAGAATATTGTAATAAACTGGATATAATTATGTACGAGTAGGGCTGTAGCTAAAGTCGAATTTCAGGTAGGGCAGCATTGGTTACAGATATACCGGACGAAAAAAAATTATCTTAATTGATCTGCCCTCGAAGCTCGGGTTCCTAAATCAATCACCATGACATCACATGGTACATACAATACCTATTTGTAGACAGATAATTTCTGTGACAGAACATGAGCATGGATCTAAGGTTTATTTTACCTCAAACTATAAACAAACAATTTAATTATAATAATTTATTTTAGTTTTTGGTATTTTAAAGATAGGGCATTGTGATTTCAAAGTAGGGTATTG
Source organism: Ennomos fuscantarius (assembly GCA_905220475.3). Classification (NCBI taxonomy): domain Eukaryota; kingdom Metazoa; phylum Arthropoda; class Insecta; order Lepidoptera; family Geometridae; genus Ennomos; species Ennomos fuscantarius. The sequence continues at coordinate 3,387,291 of HG992026.1, read as the reverse complement.
TCCCAGAATACCCCCCTCCCCCCTAGCTACGGCCGTGTGTACGAGATATCTATTAACACCTACACTATCCTTAAATATATTCTAAAGTTCCACGATTTCGATGAAATTTATGGACAGTAAATACTTACTATATATACTATATAGTACATATATATATTAGTTATTACTAGCATGATTTGGCATTAAAATAAATAGTTTCGTATTAAGATTATTTGAAATATGAACAAAACTTTTGGATCAGAATCAAACAAAATTAATTGAAATTCGCCTTGTGATTAGCGCCAGTTTAAACAACCCTGCTCAGAATTGTAACCAATTCAAGATTCATCAAGTGAATGACCGAGAGTTTGTCTTTCATACGTCAGCAACTTGATATCGTAAAGGCCTGAATTATTTATATTCCTTTACTAATAAGTAGGATGCTAGGATTTTCATTGTTTGTTTATTGATTCCGCCAACTCTCATGATCATGTCTATATTTAACAGACAGAGCTTCGACGAAATTACTTCGATGAATGTTGTATATATATTATCTCGAAACGTCAGGTCGTTTTTTTTTCTCTACATTTTGAGGTAACTTTCAATAAAGGTTTCTCATACCACTCAACGGAATTATATTTAATTATATTTGCACTTATTCAGTATTACAATTCAACGGGGCAATGCAGCCTGCATGTTGGGTACACTACCTACTGGCTGGAGCATTCGGACTGTTCTATACAGGACATCGCTAGTGTTATAGTTCAAATGTTATTATATTTTTTTTTAAGTTTTGGTTCCACACTTTTGTGTATTTAGCCCAGTGTCAAGTAATTGATAATTTATCAAGTTATCGATATGTCACGCAAATATGTGTCAAGTCACAGTCGAAGTCATCAAGTCAAGTAAGTCTAGTCAAAGTCATACTCCTAGTAAAGTGGTGGCAACTTTACTTGAAGCTAAGAGTTTTGGAAACAACACGAAAAGAAACGTTTCACCATCATTATACCATTTTTCCACACTCACGCCTGAAATCCAGCACTTAACGAAAATATGCCACCAATTTTATGCACTAACACTGAAAATAACACAAGTTTTGGCAAATAATACAATGCGGTGAAGTAATCTTTTTCGTTTTCCCGCCAAAACTTCATCCACCATGTTACTGTGGCATTTTGACTTACAAATTAAGACTTTGACATGACATAACCGTACAATAATTCCTTACTTGACATTGGCAGAATTATCGCTACAAGCAATAGCAGGCCATTAAACGAAGAGAAGAAGAATATGCAAGAGCTATATACAAGTATATGTATATTATAGGTACAAGAAACCATCGATTTGTACGGATCAGTCAGCGTGTCGAACTTAACAACTTAATACAACCAATCACTAAAGTTTCTCTTCACTTCCGCATTAATTTATAAAGTTACACCCATTTCACCCTTTCATAAACGTTCAAACTCTGAAAATAGAGCAATGCGTACCGAACCATGGATGAAAGTTCCATTTCAGAACCATATCCTAGTATAATTTCCAACGTATTACTTTCAAGATACAAAAGATAAGACAACATTTCTAATTGCGATAAGGTTCTTAGCTGGTTGGGTATTATTTCTATTTTATGTGTAGAATAAAGTTTTCGGACGTTTTGATGGTTCATAGACTTTGTAAGTAGTGTAGCTGCGGTTTTAATGTGCCGAAACCTTTGATTTTGATAGTTTTGGCAACAACCCCGGACATCAAACTAATCCGAGGAAAGTTTAATGTTTGTATGTGTATGTTATTTTATAAGCTCGAAGCTTCTTAAGCTCTTTTAAGGAATTCCATTAAAATTTATGATTTACCAACTTTTTGGTGAAATATCAGAAATTATCTGCGTTCATTTTTGATTTTGAACTGATATTATGCCTTATAGCTTTGCAGGGAAATGACGCAGATTCCCCGTGTCTAGGGATCCAGGAACAACAAAGACCACGGTCCCACAATTTCATTTTGTTATTTATTATTTTATTTAGATTTACGTTTGACATCAAGTCGCCTGGTGGTAAGTGACGGTGTGGCCGAAGATGGAACAGTAAATTTACAAGGTACCTTCGCTCTGACATTAACGACACCAAGGTTACAAGTTTCAGAAAACACAGAAATAGTAATGAGTTCCATTCCTTGGCAACTCGCACTACATAATAATACAAATTTTAAGTAATTTTTAACTTTGTTTTGTTAACAATGGAGATCTACGTGACAAACTTTTACTTCCGTTCGCCTCGTAACGCATTGACCAGCTTACTCCCCAATTCAAGAATGCGTAAAAAAAACACTTTAAACATTTTGGTATACAATTACCATAACGTTTGTGGTATTAAAGGTTGCTTAGGACATATTATTCTGTTACCACAGTTTTAATTTTTTTTTGTTTATTTTTTTTTTGTTTATTTTTTTGTTTTTGGCTCCACACTTTTGTGTATTTAGCTAGTGTCAAGTAATTAATAATTTCTCAAATTAATGATTTTTCACGCAGATATGTGTCAGGTCACAGTCCAAGTCATCAAGTCAAGTCATAGTCTAGCAGTCATACTCCTAGTAAAGTGGTGGCAACTTTACTAGAAGCTTCTATGGAGTTTAGAAAACAACACGAAAAGTAATTTCACCGTCATTATACCACTTTCCCACACTCATGCCTGTAATCCAGCACTTAACGAATAAATAATAATAATAATAATAAATATTGGTGGACATTTCACACAGCGCCATCTAGCCCCAAACTAAGCAAAGCTTGTACTATGGGAACCAGATAGCTGATACAATACTTAGATACTTCTTTTTTTTGTAAATACATACATAGAAAACAATATAACACCCAGACACAGAACAAACATCTATGTTCATCACACAAATATTTGTTCTGGGTGGGAATCGAACCCACAACCCACAGTTCAGAAGGCAGGGTTACTGACGGTTACCAACTGAGCTATCGGGCCAGTCAAAATGCCACCAAGTTTATATGCACTAACACTGAAAATAACACAAGTTTTGAAAAACACCTAATACAATGTGGTGAAGCGATCCTTCTCGTTTTCCCGCCAAAACTCCAAAACAACAAGTACTTTATTACATTGGTGAAAAACAATTGAGAATCAAGGTTAAACGCGTTTCCAAGGAGTTTATTTCTCAAACTCTGGATCCAAAGCCAGACAGGGTGAATTGAGCACCGCGGTACATATTTGTTTAGGACTGACTGATTTAATTTACTGTTTTCGTTATATTTTCCTTACGGTTTTTGCTGTTTATAGGAAAGCTTCATAGGCACAAAATAAATGATAGTATCTACTAGTATCTAAAAGTAAGGGATAAAGTAAATCTATCGGACAACCAGATGTACGTAAAAGCACCACCGTTACATGGTTAATATCCCACATGCGCGAACAAAGCGATTTGGCTCCACATTTATCATCGAACAGCTAAAGAGTGGAACGCTTTACCGGCGTCCGTATTTCCCGAAAACTACAACCTTGGAGTCTCCAAATCGAGAGTGAGAAGGTATCTTCTAGGCAAGCGTGTTACATCCGAGACCACATCGTTACTTACCATCAGGTGCGATAGTGGGTAAACACAGGGCTATCAAAAAAGAAAGAAAAATTTTTAAAATCTGATCTATGAAATCGAGAAATGATCAAACGGCACCCATACCGCGTAACTGTACTGGGAATCGGCTTCGCCTGCCATCCTGCACGCACCAATTAACAAATCTACTAGTGCGAGCAAGAGAGAACGCGATTACCATCTCCACCAGACTTACGCGGTAAGGCCCCAGATCTGTTTGGACGATGGAATCTGTTTGAACGTCGGTGTTGATGTTCTAGCTTAGCTCCTAAATTGATGAGCCATTTAATTTTTTTTTGAAAAGTCCGAGAATACAGCAGCTGGTAGCTTATAATAGGTCTATTGTAAGCTACTAACTGTGCCCCGTTTTCACCCGCAGATAAAAATGTAGCCACTATTATAAGCTATCTATATAGCAAATTTGATCCAAATCCATCCAGCCGTTTGAGCGTTAAAGAGTAATTAACATTTATAAATACAAACTTTTGCGTTTATAATTTTAGTAGATCAATTTTATATTGGACCAAGGAATCGCGTTGTCTCATACAAACTTTGCAACCGTTATTCACCCCTTTAGGGGTAGAATTTCAAAAAATCCTTTCTTATCGGATGTCTACGTCGTACAAAAAACCCGCCCTCCAAGTTTCAAATTTCTATCATCAATCAGCGGTTAAGGCTGTGCGTTGATCCGCCAATCAGTCATTCAGGGCAAAGCCTTATAATTGTAGAGATAATTCCAGAAAATCTGTTCAGCTGTTTGAAGATCGTTAGTTTTTTTCTAGGCGATGAATAGAATGTCGCTTCTTTCATTAATGTTGTTAGTCTCTACCGACCTTTACAGCGTCGCTGAGCGTCATCAGGGTGGATGAATGAGGCGCTCAGCCAATAAAAGAGAGGACAACTAGCTGAAGCGCACCCCTAGCCTGCGAGCTTGGGGCGTTGCCGAGAGAAGAGGATCGAGAAGATTACCTCCACTAAAAAAGAATCCTATAGAAAGATGTGGTCGTTTAAGCTAACGAACGTACGATGACCTCGTCGACGGGGTCGGTGTCTGATTGTGTTATGCTGGTATCCTATACCAGTGCCGAAAATTGTACCAAAGTCATTAAAGCTATACTGGTACACACACACACGCACACACACACACACACACACACACACACACACATATTTATGCACATGGGCACTTATAATTATTTTTTTCTTTATTCTTGTTTAAAGTTTACATTAATATTAAATTTAACACTGACATAATTATATAAGTCATAGGATGGGAGAAGCCTTGGCTCCTGAAATACAGTGATCTCACTAGTTCGGGCGTCTATGGACTCATTAACAAGTATGAAACCCTTTTATGTCAATAAATGGTTATTTGATTTGATTTGATTTGGTCCGACGGTCCTAGCACTACGGCTGCTATAAGATCGTCCGGGTTGCCCAAGACATGTCTAAAGCGGCATCCTATCCATTCAGCCTTTATTCCTAGCGCTCATAGCAAAGTACGACTAGCCGATCCTAATCGATCGGTAATTCTCTGCAGTCACTACTTTCATGAGTGTCCGCTACAAAAAGTGGTATTTACAGAGCGCTACAGTGCTTCGGACGTTAAGCCATCGATCCCGGCTGTTGTCCTAAGATAACCGTTAAGCCAAGTAAACTTGGGCGGCCTAAAAGAAAAAGACGCTTTATCCCAATCTTTTTCCTTCATATATATATATATATATATATAATATTATCATACCTTCAAATCAAATAACGTTTCTTATCCACTCAAAGATGTTCATTACTTAAAAACCATATTTGAATACAGTTGAAAAAGTGATGGGTGTTCAGAATATTTTAGATCAATAGGCGCCAAGGGTCTGATATTTATCAGGGTCGCAGTAAGGCGATCGTTTAAAAGGCTCAAACCTCTTCATACTACCATATATCCATATTTTCAATATAAGATAATTTTCATTGCCCAAAAACGAAATTATAGATAACTTGTTACATAACAGGAATATAATTCTTTAATAAAGGTTAAATAAGCCTTAAAATAAAAAAGAGGCCTAGACTGTGTGTTGTAGGTTTGATTCCCGTTTAGGGCAAACATTGTGTGATGAACATAGATGTTTAATGCATGTCTGGGTGTTATATTGAATCTAATGTATGTACATATTTATAAACAAAAAAGTATAAGAACCTATTCTATCAGTGATCTGGTTCCCATCGTACAAGCTTTGCTCAGTTCGGGACTAGACGGCGCTGTGTGAAATGTCCACAAATATTTTATTATTAATTTTTGTTTGGAAAATAAAGAAAAATTTATAAACGTTTAAGCTGTAGAAACTTATTTCTTTTTGCCTTAAGCAGTCAACTTAATAACATTGAATTTTGAACTTTATGTTTAATATTTAGCTAATTTTTACCTTGTAAAGGTGCATTTGCCCATGTCGAGGAAATTTGGTACCTACCTGTACCTAAAAGCATTGCTTACATTACCCTGAAGCTCCCTATGCCCTGGTTACGCTCCGTTCTGAGTGTTGACCTTAATTCGGGACATGAACGGGCGCTCAAGCATGAAATATTAACTTGGAAATAATGCTCAACACGTTTCAGTGCCGAATTTTTTCTTTAGATGTTGTCATAGAATATGCTAGAGTTTGTTTAGTTATTGTCTGGGTAGCGCATAACGTATTGTTGAGTTTTAATGGACGGGTATGTCCTTTGTCCTGTTTCTATAACAACCAGGCTTGGATTTGGACTATATAATCATACGCACAAGTATAGTATCTAGAATAATCATTATTTTATAAGCAAAATAATATCAGCTCCCCTGTTAATTTAGCCTGTTCTCAAAATTTTATAAGATTATAAAGTACATTTACATGTGACAAATTAGGATTTTTTTTAGGTGTGTCGTGTATTTTTGCTAGACTATTATTTAGGTACCTAATAGTAAATACCCAAAACATTTGATCTAGCAAATCAGTTTTCGCTTCGGTGACTCGCCTTAACTGCAGTTAAGGCGAGCACACATGTGTACCATCCATTACAGCCCGCCCGTGGAGTGGAGGCTCGCCTGCAAGGTGAGGCTACAAAAGTCCCTGAGTCAATATGCAAGCGAGTTTATTAAACTTTAATAAGGTTAGTTCTATCATAAATCTCTTCCATTTCCGTTTCTTTGTAGGAGAAATTGCACACATATTTTTCATTTTGTAGAGGTGCGTTGCAAAGCGCCTGTCATTAAAAAATTGCAAAAATAAAACAAGCTCTCCCTGCTCGTTGAAATATTGCTTTCATTTATATTCCAGGCGTTTCGCAAAAAATCATTGTGACAAACATAATGAAAAAAAAGTTGTGTACATTCCAATGGTGCTTTCGGTAATTAATATTATAGAATTGAGATGAAATGAAATAGGTTTTGTTTAATATTAAGTTCGAGAAGAAGTAGGTATTTATTATATTATAAAATAAGATAAAAAGAAGAGTTTAGCAGTGTAAAAAATATTTTTGGCCTCTAAGAACAAAATCATGCATTTTAAACTACTGAAAAAATATGAATAAAAAACTGATTGAAGTAAATATTGTAATTATTTCTATTGTAAGTACTGATAACATGACCATATTCAAAAAACAGTCTCGTTTTATGGGCCATACTATATATACCTACCTACAATACTTCCCGATGAATGCGGAGATTCTAGCTAGACTATCTTAATCTTCCTACCCTTATTTTATAATGACAAGGAAAAATATCCCTTATCTTCGAACAGAAGACTTATGTTTCCCTTGGGCAGTTAGGAAGATATTTCCGACGTTATCTCAATGAAAAATAAATTACTTTCTCCATTAGAACAGTATCTTTTGAACGAACTTCAGTAAAATGTACGGTGCATTTGACTCTTTCAGAGTTGTCTTTTTATGGAAATAATATGGATTTTTATACTTGAAACGATATTTGCAATAAACAAATTGTTAGATATAGTGTGTATAGTATAGATACCACACCTAATTTAATAACTAATAGAATACATAGTGTATGTATTCAATTTACTGCTACTTTCCGTAGGGTCTACTCTTCCAGTGGACGTAGTCTCCTCGATCCTCCTATCCCGACAACGTCCCAAGCCGAGGCTTGAGCTATAGTTGCCTCCCACTTTTGTCAGCTGTCCTGCAGCGCCTGTCCGCCCGCCTGGTGACGCTGTAAAGGTCGGTAGAGACGAACAGTATATGCCCATTAAAAAAAAAATTACTGTTGACGCCTACCAGAATTCAAGAGCAATCTTATTTTTCCCAACCACCGTCATAATTTTTACTTTTCTACCTTGTTTTATATACATTACGATCCCAAATTCAACAGCAAATTTACTACTCCGTATGTTTTCTTCAATCACTAGAACTCGCAGTGTCATCCCACGTATATACAAAGGTAGTTATTCCTACTAACTACAATTTTTTGTTTGTTAATATATAACAAAGTTCAAAGTTCATAAGTATATTCATACAGCTTGTTTTATATCTTATTTCTAAGCAAATATTCAATAAATGTCTTTCCATTCTATTTTACATACTTATGTAACCCAGACACAGAAAAAACATCGATTTTCATCATACATGTTTGTCTTTTATTCAAATTGAACTCAAAGCCTATATAGTTTATGGATGCCGAGGTGTAATGAACAGAAGACAGAGCTAAACCAACAGAGCTAATGAGGCCACAAAAACTTTTTAGATGCCACAAAATGTAGCCTTTCTAAAAATTCAATAACTTCTATATTAGCTAGGTCCCCCTTGCGTTCTACCATCATAAGTGCCCACTATACCCGCGGGTGTATTTCGGCCAAGGCACGCTGACAATGGATCGTTGTCTGCCACAATTGTGAGAAGATCCCACCCGACTCGCTTAGGCCGTTTTTGTTTACGTGGCGTTAATTTTTAGTTAAGTCATAAGGGTTAAGCGATTTACCAAAATCTTTACTTAGTATATACACTATTTCACACGTTTCAAAAGCCGTTTCTATACCAGCACTCCTACCACGTAACTGCACCCCTATCGTTCTGGGAATCGGCTTCGCCTGCCATCCTGCACGCGCCAACAACAATACTATATACTCATCTTGTCGTGGGAATCAAGCTCGCCGCTTTCGGTTTATGAGCTGACTTGCTCAGCCACCACAGAGGCTGTCAACATTTATCTCACCGACTAGATGAAAAAGTCTCCATATAACTTTCTAAACCATATAATTTTTTTGTAACTGAGCAATACTAACTGTATAGGTACTCATCACTTTTCAAATAGAAATTCATATAATAAAAAAATTGACGATGAAAGATAGTTACGATGATTAGGAGTCATGGACGGCAAGAAGCTGTCACAAATACAGTTACCTCGCCTTCTAAGGAAGTACTCGCACAAATCTAGAAACGAGCACTTAAAATACCCTGGAGTCATTACAATGTCTTCCATCACTGAAAGCTTACGTTGCAAGATTGGATCCCACAACATACAGATCTGAAGTCGATGGCTTTACCAACTGGCATCACTGCTTCCAGCTCCCTTGCCCATTTTCTCCGTCTTCTTTAACTTGCACCGCATATAAAGCTGAGTGGACACCTCTGAGTATCGACCTTGCGATGGGACAATCGTGTTTAGAAAGGATAGAATCAAAGAACGCACGGACCTTGCCGCTTCCGAACCATTCGAGGGCATTTCGAAAGCTATCGAACGCAATATACAAAGTAATTGTGTTATTGCTCGTATAATTATATTGCGATGATTCGCCTCCGGTCAAGCACGCAAGGTCTGAAGGATTGTATCGAACTTCTGGTGAATAAACAACTTTGTAAACATTTTACCAAAATTATCTTTTAAAAAATTGGTTTACGCGACTTTAATCGCCTTTTTTAATTTCCTATTGAGAAGTTCCGCATTGTATCTTCGAAGTTCATGCAGTTTGTAGTATGTTACACATTTCCTAGAAATATGTAACGTACTAAAATTCATGATAAAGTTTCTGTGATCGACCGAACAATTTCCAAGGGATCACGGAACTTGGATTGCAATGCAACAGGAGAAATTATTTTCCGAATTTCCGAATCAGTCACATAGCCTAAGGTCCGTATTACAGAACGATGCTCAGTCATTGATCGGTGCTCAAGCAGAGATTTCATTCACTAATTGATCACTTTATGAATGAAATCTCTGCTTGAGCATCGTTCTGTAATACGGACCTAAGAGTAACATTATTGACTGGCCCGATAGCTCAGTTGGTAGTAGCCCTGCCTTCTGAACTGTAGGCTGTGGGTTCGATTCCCATCCAGGACAAAAATTTGCGTGATGAACATAGGTGTTTGTTTCCTGTCTGGCAGTTATATTGTATTCTATGTATATGTTTACAAACAAAAAGCATTTAAGTATTGTATCAGTTATCTGTTTCCCATAGTGCAAGCTTTGCTTAGTTTGGGACTAGATGGCGCTGTGTGAAATGTCCACAAATCAATATTATATTATTCTTACTGCAAAAACCAATTACTTTACTTTAATTACTTTTTCATGAAAAAACGTAATGGGCGTTTTATTTGAAGAGATATATGAATATATAATTTTCGCGCGTGTAATTTTTATTGCCCATGCGCAATAAAATCTTTGTTTTGACCCGTATTCTCAAGGTAACCATAACATGTTGTGGTGAACGAGGCCCAAGATATGAATGATTTTATAACTTCTATGTTATTTTATTACTTGTAAAATATTTATGTAGCTCTCGCGGTTTCTCTCTCAAATTGCCCGTTTTGCCAAAGGTACGCTTAATGAAAGTATGGTATACTTGTTATTTATATTGGCAAAATTTTCAGAAGCTGGATGGAACCGGTATTTTCTAGGCAAGCATGCTCTATTTTCGACCGCATCGTCACTTGCCATTAGATGAGAAATATCAGCCTATCAAAGATAAACAAAAAAAACGAGTGTTCTTTAGCTCCATCTATCGGCTGGAATAGTTATTCCAAAGTAAAGTTTTGTTTTTGCTTTGATTAATGTTAATGTAATCTGGACAATTGTAAATCGTCATTTTACCGGACATACCAACATAATAATACAAATTTAAAGTGATTTTAACTTTGTTATGATTACAATGGAGATCTACGTGAACCAAAAACTTTTAATTTCCCTTCGCCTCGCCAGCTAACTCCCCAGTCAAGCGTAAAGAAGTTTTACTTCAAAAATGTTCATCCCAATCAATTCAGCTGTAGGTATAGGGTGGTACACATAGCCTAGCTTTTCTATAGGTACTTATTTGTATAGAGATAACTTTGTGACAGACCAACGCTCCTCAGAAACACTAAAAAACAAGAAAGCACTCATCAAGGCGTTAAACCCCTGATCGTGTTTGCCTTGGCAGGGCAGATACAAAAGGAATCTCTCAAAGGTCAGCCTTAACATTAACATTGGAGTACCCTCCATATGTACCAGAAGAGAATAAAAATAACGAACTTCGAATTGGTCTTTATTACCAGCAATTTAAAGTCCTCATCCGTAAGAAAATATAAAATCAGCAATCTTCATTCACTTCAAAGGCGACGTGGTCTTTATATTTAATTTTAAGAGAGCGCAGTAACATTTTTATCTATGACTTCTATGAGATTTGCATAGTGAGTGGTACCAATTTCACAACACTATCGACTCTTTGCTGTATACGTGTTTTACTAAAGTACTTTTTTCTACTACTGGTTCTTTATGGTCACATTAAAACATGGCAACTCTGATTTGTTACCTAAGACTTATTACGGCTAGCATATTTTCTATCTAACTCCTATACATAAAATAAAAAATATGACAGTCCCAATTTTAAACATTTTTAAAGGGCACTCTAAACATGAGACCTACAATGAAATTCGGGCACCTTTAGCTATAGGCATGAGTCAAATACAATCAAACCTACACAAACATTTGGGTGTGAAAAGCTGTGCTGTCGGTGGATCTCACAGTTTGACTGAGGTTCGAACGGACCGCATCGCTTGGTCAAATGCCATGCTTACCAGATTCAACGAAGGGACGTCATTTCAAATCTGGTATGGCAGCTTGAACAGCCTCCTAGCGCATTGTGACTTTTAGTTCCCAAAAATTTGGAATCAGTTACGCGGCCAACGATTTTCATCACCAGAAGAGGCTGTCGAGGATAAAAAACATGTATCTGAGGTCATCATTTAGAAGTAACATAAATGCTTTCAAAATCGGTTTATTCGTATGAAAAAGTGCAAGAAACAATATACTCATTTGTGATCCGTCATAGTAATTTATTTTATTCATTCCGGAAACTTTTTAGCGCCCTACGTAATAGCATATCAGCCTGTTACATAAAAAAGCGATACACAGGTTGTTTTACTGTTCCGCGTTGTTCTCATCGTTTCCTTCACAACCACATAGATCATTACAAAATTATAGGCTTCTGCTAACCGCCTTAAGTCGCTATATTTATCTATGCGCCTTGACTTTTGTCCATAATTGCCTTTAACCGCGATGTAGATTAAAGATTTGTAGACCACGCTAAGTTCACACGCTTCCAGATTCTCTATCAATGGCCTTGTCGTTGGCGAATGGAACAAAACGATCATTGCTGCTGGTGTTATTATATATACATCATTCTTATCGAGAAATAGCTAAATGGTTGCTACAATTGTTTGTTTTGCTTTCAGAATTTTGTGTCTTCATATCGCGAGAAGATAAATATACTCTAAATGAATTCCGTCGTAGACCGTTTCGTCACTGATTATTCAGATTTATAGTGGTCAAAGGCAAACACATTCATATACATTATAAGACAACTGTCGTTACGTGATGTCAGAAGCCTTGGAGAGGGGAAGAGTTAATGGGTTACATTAATAGCTAACCATTTTTTAACGAAGAAGAAGAACAGAAGGATAAAAGCTTTCAGTAGTTATAAGGCATAGTCACAAGGCGCGTCACTGAGTCCAGTCCTAGGCTCTACTCTTCAGTTGCGGTTGCAGTAACTGGAAATAACCTTTATCGGGAGGTAATTATGAGCAAGCCAATCAGCTCATGAGCAATGCTGAAGTGAATTCCTCGGCTTGGGTTGTTGCCGAGAGAATACAATTGGGAAGACTGGCGTAGGTTATAAGCTCCATAATAATGCTGGGATGAGTTGGTTAATGCTAGCGCGACCTCATCTCGCCTCATCCCGGTAGCGGAGGGGTCGATTTTAGTGGGTTTGATTCCCACATACCCCCTGCCATCACCTCCGGGGCATTCCAGTAGTGAATTAGGATAGCATCTGATGTAAACCTCATTTGTATAGACATATTTGTTTAAATCAAATTTAGCTGTATAATATTAATAGAAAAAATGTGGTGCCATACAGAATTTTTCCGCTCCAGCCCCACAAAGCTCCATATAAATATGTTGAACGCATCGCGGTCGGCGCGCCCGCGCATTTCAATTGCCCATTCAAATAGGCCGCAAAGTTCAACGCACACGATATACACCTGCTAATTTTAAAAGACATTTACTGCCTCGACCAGCCGCTCTGCAAGGTGCAGTCTAAATGCGGGTAATGACAGCGAAACAAGAGTGGAGAGGCTAGTCGCTCACATTCACCTGCGCCGGCGACGATTCCGCAGTCGCTTCGCATCACACCGCGTGTTTCCACACCTCCCATTTTCAAACGCTTTTTATTTCGATCTTTTGTGTGAGTGCCAGGATCAAGGACCTCTCGAATTACGAAACGTAAGTTTTTAGTAAATATACACAACTTTTTGATCTATTATTTAGTTTACTTACGTATACTTATTGCAACCAGTTACAAAGTTTCGTATAGGATTCTTAAGAACGCGTTCTTAAAAGTTTCCCGCTAAGTTTTCCTTATAAGTTCTGTAAAAAATATGCCGGTATTTATACCTGAGTAATTGTAGCTCGTTAAGCGTGGTTTTTGCACGGATTATTCTGCAGTTGATTCTTGATTTAGTGCACTAACACGTGATTATGTCATGCGAGCTGCGCATAGACGGTGAAAGTGGCTGGATGTTAGCAAAGATGTGAAAGACGGACTTTATGGTCAGCTTCCTTATTACCTGACCGGTACTTAGTCTTATCTAACGCAAGAGTGCATTACTCTGCAATCTGCAACTCTGCATTATCATTTAGATATCGTGCTAAACAAAATACCAATCATTATTTATCATACCTCTACATTTATAGTCAGATATCCTGGTCAATAAGGAAATTACCACCAACTTAGACACGGAATATTGATCATGGGAAAAAATCGTCAATTACCATTTTCATAAACCTAAGATACAAACGCTTTTACAAAAATCGGGTTAGGTGTTATAAGGGTTGGGACCATGGATCCGTTCGGGGACCGGGAACTCATCATGTTTTCCAAATCCTACCAGAGCGCTATGATCGAAGCGACGCGTGACCAAAATGCTGGCACTTATTTGGCAGAGCATTGAAATTCCAGAGGCATCGCTGCCACCATGGGTGTAGCTCAATTCATGGTAGGCTGGAGCATTTGTCTGTTTATAGATCAGCGCGGCCAATATATTTAATGTCTTTATTGCAGTAGGTGGTGCAGAGTTGCACTTAGTACTTGATATGATCAAACACTTCTAAGACTGGGCTAAAACTGATCACATTTTTGATCCTAATGATGACTGGCCCGATAGCTCAGTTGGTAATAGCCCTGCCTTCTGAACTGTGGGGTTCGATTCCCACCCAGGACGAACATTTGTATGATGAATATCGATGTTTGTGTTTGGGTGTTAAGTTGAAGTATGTATTTACAAACACAAAGTATCTATATATGGTATCAGTTATCTGGTTCCCATAGTACAAGCTTTGCTTCGTTTGGGGCTAGATGGCGCTGTGTGAAATGTTATTTATTCATTTATTATTATTTATGGTGAGCGCACCCCATTCTGTTCTCTTCACAAAATTGCTATTTCAGCTTGGAGACAGACTTAAATTCATATCACGTACGGAAAATTGGATTATTTTAAGAATCTTGTTCTAAATCCTGATACAGATACAATATATTCTAACACGTTTACACCGAAGAATGGTACCTATAATTTACCGTAGGTATAACTGTTGTAAAGAAAACCTGTTTCCAAGTAGATTTGCTTTCCGTTAATGAGGTAAGTATCCTTATCTCTACATAGACACCTAGCATTATGCAAAGAAACTTCATAAGGAGCCACTAGCATTTGTTTTTCTAAAGTGATTTCAAGTCATGACATTTCAAAATACTTTTAAAACAAAAATGCCTAGGTTTAGTTTGACGAATACCGAAAAATGTAAGTAATTGATTATGGATCTAGGATGTAGTACGCTTGCCTAGAATATACCTGTCTTTGTTTTAATAGACTATATTAGCAAAGAACATAAAAAAAAACCAAGTTGGCCTAAACAGCCGTTTTTGAAAACGATAAGTACTTACCTTATATATCTAAATATATATAACTCAAACGTGACTGACTGATTATCAACGCACAGCCCAAACCTCTGGACGGATCGGGCTGAAATTTTGCATGCAGGTAGATGTTATGACGTAGGCATCCGCTAAGAAAGGATTTTTCGAAATTCCACCCTTAAGAGGGTGAAATGGGTGGTTGAATTATTTTCCCATAGGCCACGCCGCGGGCGAAGCTGCGGGCAGAAGCTCGTAATTTTATAAATTAGGTATAACCATATCAAATTACATTGAAATCCGTCCAGTAGTTTCGTGTGATGCATGTTCAAATAGCCAGACAGACAGACAAAAATAATGTTTACACTTTAAATTAATAAAATGTAAAGCAATATAAATTTCGAAATAATTTACATATTTCATTCAGATACAGTTTTATTGTATGTATAAAAGATTGAGGCAAAGATTGATGAAATATTAATATTTACTAAGCAAGTTTATAAGACTTCGTTACTTAATTATATTATAATAATTAAGAATCAGTTACAAGGTAGGCCTAAAGTAATTTATAATGATCTTGTAGACTCAATTGCGTGTTTTAATTTTAACCTTTACTCTATTAATATTTTATTCACGTTAATAATAGTCATTATTATAGCTAAGGGTGATTTTTCAGTGGCTGCTGCTTGTTAGAGAATTTTATAGAATGTAATGGCTAGCTAGATTTTTGACGCTAAACATTTCTGGACTGGAAATGCTTGAACCAACAGTGTGCTATCCTCCAGATAGTTCATAATCGGAACGAGTCTTTTAATTTGTAACTGTGTTTTCATTAATTACAGAAACCAAATAATAATAGGTCCTGAAAAATCAATCATTTTTTCAAAGTCGGAATAAATTGAAACGGATCAAAATATTTTTATTAATATATTGTATTGCCTTACATTCCTTTCTTCTAATGATATCCAAACCAGGTTTAAAAATGGGTCCATAAATAGTGTGCAAATAAATTAATTTCAAATTCATTCGTACATATTACGAAAAGACACTTTCATTCTTTTATTAGATAGTAAGAATAACGTCTCATTTTTATTGTTTGTTATGTTAATACGTCGTCACCTATCTTGTAGAAACAGGCATCACACAACAATAGTTCAATAGAACATGAGGCCGACTTTCTAAGCCGACTCTAATTTTCCTTCCAAACACTGTCCACCCTAACAAAGCCTACAACTTCGTTATGTCACACCTTAAGTCTAAAATAATACCATATATATATATGTATATATATTTATAGGTACACAAGACCTTTTCCACTTGACAGAAAAACCTACGGCGACCATTTTCGACCTTTCAGCCAAATAACCCTTTTACAAAATTCATACAAGTCATTCGCACGACCTTTTTTGATGCCAAGCCCCAGTCATGTGGCCATGTGCCCTTCTAGAAACTTTTATAAAGAAGATTCCATTGCTTCCTGACCTAATAGGATTTATTTCTATCAGTGGATTCCGACAACTTTTCTGATGCCCTTGATGATAGCCTTGATGACACTCCGTTAAATGATCTTTTACATCAATCTTTTTCTGGTCATAAAAAGAATTTTAACATTTGTCATATCAATGCTCAAAGCCTTCCAGCACACTTTACAGAACTTCTTGCGACTTTTACCAGTAAAAATGTTCACGCATGTTTAATCTCTGAAAGTTTCTTGAAACCCTCACTTCCTTCTAAATCTTTTGTCCTTCCTGGCTTTGTGCTCATAAGAAATGATCGCACTGGCAAGGGTGGTGGTGGAGTAGCGATATACCTGCGCTCAGAGTTAAAGTTCAGGGTAATTTCCAAATCACCTTCTCACTACTCTAGCTCAATGGAGCATCTGTTTATTGAAGTTACCTTGAAAACAACTGTGAAATTTCTACTTGGTGTTATTTACTCTCCTCCCACTGTCAACTACTTTGATACATTGGAGCATCTCCTTGATTTGCATTTACCACAGTATGACAATTTTGCAATCATGGGTGATTTTAACACTTGTTTGCTACGCAACGATAGCAGGTCTAAAAAACTTTTAAACATTATCTCCTCGCTAGACTTGACATTGTTGGACCTAAACCCTACCTATCACACGACAGATAATCATTCCAAAATAGATCTTATACTCACACGGGATACTAATAGAGTTGCTGTATGTGGTCAGTTTCCAGCACCTGGGTTTTCGCACCATGACCTCATATTTGCATCATATAAAATCAAAGTCCCCAAGATCAAACCTAAGATTATCCTCC
This sequence comes from Ennomos fuscantarius, assembly GCA_905220475.3. Lineage (NCBI taxonomy): Eukaryota > Metazoa > Arthropoda > Insecta > Lepidoptera > Geometridae > Ennomos > Ennomos fuscantarius. The sequence continues at coordinate 3,370,007 of HG992026.1, read as the reverse complement.
AAAGAAATCTGGCAGCCATAAACAGGGAGAGTCTATGTATCGATGCTAGTGCCCTAGACTGGGCCCAGCTACTAAATGCTACTGACATTAATGAGAAAGTCCAAATCCTAAACACTTTATTAACTACTCTTTACGATACTCATGCGCCTATCAAACCATGTAGAATGAAACGGCCCGCAGCTCCATGGCTTACTGAAGAAATTCGTAAGCTGATGGCAAGGCGTGACTACTTGTATAGAAAGTATAGGAAGGACAAAACTGAGAACAATTTTGCCAAATATAAAAAGGCCAGAAACCGCTGTAACCAAGCTGTCAGAAATGCGAAGCGGCGGCATATATTCACTGCCATAAACAATAGCACCCCTAACAACATATGGAAAGTGCTCCGTGAGTTGGGCTTTGGCAAAAGAAACACTTTCACTGTCCCCTCAGTAGACGTAAATGCCTTAAATCGGCATTTCGCGCAGGTTCCTTGTAGTATAGATGCTGCAGTTAAGGCACTTACTACTGCAAACCTTAATATGACGGCCAGCATGCACTTGGAAAGTCTCCAATTTAATGCAGTAAATGACAAAGTAGTGCAGCGTATTATAACTAGTATTTCGAGTAAAGCAGTGGGGCATGATGGCATTGGGCGTGAATTAGTTACTCCCATTCTCCATATTATTGTACCATACATCACCCATATCATAAATTATTCAATAACATCAAACAGTTTTCCCAATGCGTGGAAAAATGCCTACATAATCCCCATACCCAAAAAATCTGCGTCTTCTGTTTTAAAAGATTATCGCCCTATCTCGATTCTCCCCTTTTTCTCAAAAGTGTTAGAACGAGTCATTCATCACCAGCTTACTAATTATCTTCAATCTTATAATCTTCTCTCTCCGTTTCAATCTGGCTTTCATCCTGCTCACAGTACCTGTACTGCTCTCGTAAAAATAACGGATGACATTAGGTCTTCTATTGATGATCGCAAACTGACACTCCTTACTTTGTTAGATTTTAGTAATGCGTTCAACTGTGTCGATCACGAAATCCTTCTTGCTATTATGCACTCTCTCAATCTATCCCATTCTGCCATTGACTGGTTTTCTTCTTATCTCAGTGGACGCCAGCAGCGTATACGAATCGATGACGTCTTTTCCGACTGGTGTAACGTCGATACTGGTGTACCACAAGGCGGTGTCCTCTCTCCTCTTCTTTTCTCTATTTTTATTAACACTCTTGTCTCTAAACTTCATTTCTCTTCTTATCATCTTTATGCTGATGACGTTCAGCTATATCTTGCCTTCAAACCTGAAGAAGTAACTACAGCTATCGATCAGCTCAATGAAGACCTCAATTCTGTGTACGAATGGGCGCAGAGTTTTGGTCTCCTTATCAACACGAATAAAACTCAGGTAATGATAGCTGGCAGTAGTAAGCTCATGTCTAAGTTAGACCTCTCAGCAATTCCTCCAGCTGTCTATAATGGCACTACTCTCAAATACTGTAAAGAAGTGAAAAACCTTGGTCTTCATATATCTCACACTTTGTCTTGGGACAACCAGGTTACGGAGATAAGTAAACGAATGTATGGTTCTCTGCATAGTTTGAAAAGGTTGAAAAACTTTTTACCACATCATGCAAGAGTTACTTTAGTTAACTCCTTATTGCTACCCATCCTAGACTATGCCGATGTATGCTACCCCGATGCCACTGAAGCGCAACTCAATAAGTTAGAACGCCTTCTCAATTTATGTATTCGTTACATCTATGGTCTGCGTAAATACGACCACGTCTCACAGTTCCGCCGTCAATTAAAATGGCTAGATATCCGTCATCGCAGGAATGCACACACTGTTTCTCTTCTATATAACATACTCATGGACTCACGTGCTCCCACCTATCTCAAAGACCGTTTTATCGCTAGTTCTTCTTTTGGCCGTCCGCAACGTTCCTGTTATCACTTACAACTTGTGACCCCTCAACATAGAACGGCACTTTACTCCGATTCTTATACTGTCTCGGCAATTCGCCTTTGGAATAGCCTACCTACCCACATTCGTCAGGCATCATCAATTGAAGTATTTAAATCTAAAGTCTATAACCACTACCTTACTCTTCAAAATCAAATCGCGAACTGAAAGCAATCCATCTAAGTATTTGTATATGTATGTATATTATAATATGTATTATATTTATATTATTGTGTGTATTTAATTTTGTATATTTATTATGGTGTTACTTGTATTATCACTAGTTTAGACGTATAGTTAAGTTGTTGTTTTCTTTTTTTTTTATTTTTATTTATATCTCATTATTGTTGCACTACCGCATTAAGCCTTCCACAATACACCAGGGTTAACTGGAAGATAATGCTCGATAGCATTAAGTTCGCCTATGTACCTTCAATTGTTGTTGTTTGTGCAATAAAGAATTTTCTATCTATCTATCTAATAGGTACAATGAAGAAAATACCAATGGAGTAACCTTTTTGCTAGCAGGGATAGGACGTTATCGGGGACAGAAGTAAATTGCGTTGCTCTCATTGGTCAGCGCACAGCTGTGATTGGTCAGATGGCGTAGATTCCACACCACGGAGGAAATAATACTACGTTTCTCCACACCATCTGACCAATCATAGCAGTGGCCCATGTCCCATAAATTGAAATTTATTAGACTACGTAGAGTTCTGGAACACGAATCTTCTATCACAAGGAAATGGTGTAGGCCACCAACAAAATCTCACCCACTACGTGAAATAACTGCTTGAAATATAAGAATGCAACTCACTGGTCACATTTTTGGTAGATTAAGTTTCTGCCTACCTGTTCCTACCACTGGTGCGTTTCTACCACATGGCAGCGTGGTAATTACGTGTGTGGAGTGGATGATCCATGTACTTGATTCATTATAATTCTTGAACATGCTGGTTTCTTTACGATATTTTTTTACCGTCAATACATATTACTTGAAAAAGCCTTTGGCCGAGCGGGATTTGAAATAGAGTGGATTAGTTTGAAAGTCACACGAACTACGGCCCTTGTATGTAGAAAGTCGCTTACTTTATTAAAATCGACCTTCTGGACTATGATAAAAAAGCAAATAAAAATATGGCTTATTTAGCAAGGTGTTTGCGACTGAGAAGCTTCACTATTATTAGCAGTGAGCCTATACTCTGTTTTCCACTAGCTATTTTTATCAATACATTAATAAAGGCAAGATTTCTCTCTCTCTACGTTCATTTTATGTTTTAAAGAAAATGGCTTGATTAAAAATTTGCATCCACTTAAGTAAAAAATAACAAAATAAACATTCAATATATACAATAGTGGCGGAGATTTTTATTATTTTACTTAACCGTATACAAAACATCAATGAATTTCGATTGATTCACCTCCTACAAGCATATTTTATAATTAAATTATTTGCACGACTTTTTCATTTCCCGATGCCCGCATCATTAACGGCCGTTTTCAATAACCAACTAAAGATAACAGATAGATAGCTATCTCTGATAAGCAATAACTTTCGATCTATCCTTTGATTGCGTTTCACAAGCACCAGTAACTGCTATCCTTTTGGAGAAAACGATAGATAGCCGCCCTATCTGTGCCCTCCCATGCGTTTCGTTATTGCAAAATCACTCAGAACTCTGATAATTAACTAAGTGGTTACGGAAGTATTTACAGTGATATAATATAATAAAAATAGCAAAAATTAATAAATTAGTACTATACAATAACAGATTTCCATAAATTCACGTTATGTTTGGCATGATCCAATTTAATAATAATTTTGTTTGTAAATAATACAATGGAAACAAAACGTTTTGGACAACCGTGTTGTAGTCTGTGGCCACCCGGCACCTTCGTTTTACTATCGTGTTCATAGTATCCTTTACTTGGTCTGTGATCGTGTCGATATTCAGAACAAATAATACCACAAATTAAATATAAAGAATAAAACATCTATAGAAGTATTAAAATAATATAAAATAAATATACTTAGTATCGCAAAACCCAGCCCTAACAGTGTTTTACTGTTTTGTCTAATGTAAGAAGGGGTTGATGTAATGTTGATATTCCATGATTTCTAAAACAAGAGTAAAGGTATAGGTACTAATATTAGGCATATATTATATACACATTGCATAGCGTAAGATGTAGACGAAGAATAATAAATTACTTTGCGGAGGTTACTCAGACTGGGCTATATTTCAACCAACAAATCACATACCACTGTTTTACTTAATCTAAATCTATACATAAAATCGTAATCGTCCAATTCCACCATATAGTTTATTCTCTGTTTATAGATTCGACGTCTTCTTTGTAGAATAATATGTTGATCTTCATCATCCCAGTCAGAGAGGACTTCTAATAATATGTTGATCTTCATCATCCCAGTCAGAGAAGACTTCTAATAATTCTATATCACTTTCACTGCTACTACTAAAATTAGCCATTTATAATATTTTATAGAAACATCTTTGAAATTTAAATTGGAACTTGAAGATTTGTATTTTTTGAAGATTTGACCTGAAATTTTCCTTGAAACTTATGACAACATACAAAAACAAACAACTGGTAATGGAGGTTATCCGTAGAAAATGACAGATAGGCCAAAATTCTATCTTTGGTTATTTGACATACTGACGGATAGCTGCCAAAACTATATTGAAAAGCATTCTAGCGCCATTTCCTACAAAAAGCTATCTTTGGTTATCAGTAACCCCTCCCAAGGATAGATAACTACTGAAGTTAGGAATTGCTATCTGTCGTTGCTATATAGAAACGTAAAAATGTGTCCATGGATAGATTTTTATACTTTAGTAAGGGTAAACCGTGGATAGATAGCTTATTGAAAACGGCCGTAAATCTACAGCTGATCTAACCCGTCTTCGCCCAGTGTAATGTACTTTACGCCCTACCAGATAGGTTTGTGTTTTTAGCTTATAATTCATCAATACTATAACCATGAGCCTTTCAGTATCACATTACATAATCACAATTCCCACATGGATATACCCCATGGATTAAACGTAACCTACAAAACGGTATGTTTTTTTTTTTTTTATGTTAAGGAATGACGTGACGAGCTAGCCGTTCGCCTGATGTTAAACGACACGGCTGCCCATATCAGCTGCAGTGTCACTCGGAACTCTAAAGTATAGAGTTTCGCGTGACACTGCACTGCGCACGTCATCCAGAGACATCAGCACAATCTAGTAATAAGATTACTAAACTGTGAGATCAGATCATAAAGTCTCATTTGCCCAGTAATTTCACTAGCTACAGTGCCCTTCAAACCGGAACACAGCAGTGCTTGCGCACTACTGCTTGGCGGCAGAATAACTGGCAAAGCGGTGGTACCTACCTAGACGAACTTTGCAGGAAAGTCCTACCACCTAGTAAATAGTAGTAGTAATATGTATCGGATCTGAAGGGTTTTATTACCTACACGAAAATCGGCTCGTTTTCACCTCGAGTTGAGGTTACGTAAAGACCTCATAAAGGTCAAGTAGGGTACCTCGAGGCAGCCATTGTAAAGTGAAGCTTGTATGTTTAAGTGCCTTTTCGTGCTTATACGCGAATATTGATTTTGTTTTACTTGAAGTTGGGATTGGCGGGAGGATTTTTTGAAGTAAAACTTCTTTACGCACGCTTGACTTGGGGAGTAAGCTGGTGAATGCGAGGCGAATGGATGTTGAAGTTGATTCACGTAGATTTCCATTGTCAACATAAAAAAGTTAAAAATGTAATGTAGTACAATAATTTATGCTCTAGTGTTGCCTGTAGAATCGATTATCACCATCGACTAAACTTTTAGAAATCTTAAATTTAGTAATCTGAAGAAATCTAATATTTATTGCAAGATCCGGGTATCAGATGATTATGTTAATTGAGCATTAAAATTACAATTAGAATAAATGGCAGCAATTATGTGAAATATTTTTAATTGATGATTATTTCTTAATTTGATAGTAATTACCAGTACTTTCACTAGCTACAGTGCCCTTCAAACCGGAACACAGTAGTGCTTGCACACTACTGCTTGGCGGCAGAATAACTGGCAAAGCGGTGGTACCTACCTAGACGAACTTTGCAGAAAAGTGCCATCATCCACTAATTTCATATGCTGACCTGCCAGCATATCCTAAAATCCTCAAAAATATTCCATTTGGTTCAGTTTCGCTTTCACTCTTTAACAATATGCATGTGTGACCTAGAAAAACTTTCTTTTGCGAACTATTATCTTCGAAAATCTCTTTTCAAAGGCAGTACGCACCTTTTTTTACCTTAATACCACTGGAACTGGAACTGAGTTAGTAATGAACTAACGTATGTACTTACTTGTATAACACTATTATTATGTGTTCTGTGATTATGGTATTAGTAAATATTAGATATTGACTGGCCCGATAGCTCAGTTGGTAGTAACCCTGCCTTCTGAACTGTGGGTTGTGGATTCGATTCCCACCCAGGACAAACATTTGTGTGATGAACATAGGTGTTTGTTCTGTGTCTGGGTGTTATATTGTAGTCTATGTATGTATTTACAAACAAAAAAGTATTTAAGTATTGTATCTGTAGTAGAAACTTTTATGTCATTACATATAAAGCTTCTTTTAACTAGATATGTAATCAAGATATTTAAAATTATTCTAAAATTGTGTCAAACTTCAATAAGAATATTATTGCTTGTAAAAAATACTTAAAAATATACATTGGTGAAAATTCCGTTTAAATAATTTATTTATTTTTGTTCTCCTCGTCCCTACAGTATCAGTTATCTGGTTCCCATAATACAAGCTTTGCTTAGTTTGGGCGTAGATGGCGTTGTGTGAGATGTCCAACACATATTATATTATTATTATTACTTACTTGGTATTTAACGTAGAGTCATGAAGAAAAATTCCAATTAGAGGTAAATGTTACAATAAAAACATTGGTTTTGCGTTTAGAATGAGTTTATAGCTGATGATTTGGGCACAGGAACTAATTAAAAAGTAAATGATCTTTTCATTTATTTCCAACAACAAAAAAAAAACAAAATCCATTCTTATCATATAAAAAAAGAAGAAATGTCCGTTCCTATCGTAGAAAATGTCTGAGATATAACTACACACATAGAAATATAATTCATCTAAGCCTACATAAAAAAACGAGTGTGCATTAGACCATACGACGAAGTAAAACTTCTTTAGTTTAGCTCCATCTATCGGCCGGTATAACTTTGTTTAATTTTTTTTAAGACTATATAAAGTGCCCTTAAAATAATCTAACCAAGTATGTAGTTAGTCAGTTAGTTCTACCTATCTTTGTTTTATGTTAATGTCGCCATTTTGACGGTCTATAATCATCTACCAGATGAGATAACGGGGACCCCAAATTTGGGATATTTTAAGCTAAAGCTTAAGCGTTGGCTTATCAACCAAACATTTTATAACTATGCAGAATTTTTAAATAATAAGCATGTATAATGGATTAAATTTATATTAGTGTACTTTTAAATTATTGACATTGCTATTTTTAATTTTATGATATATTATTTCGACATTCCCTTGTATTATTAATTGATTTTCTATATAATGATATGTTATTTTATTAATTTATTATTATATGTTATTTTGTACCGCTTGTATTGTACAATTCTATTTATATTATTATCTAATTTCAGACGTGTATTTTATATGAATAAATGACTATTGACTATTGACTATTGACAATTATGAATTGTCATTTTACCGGATATAGCAACATAATATTACAAATTATTAACTTTGTTATGTTGACAATGGAGATCTACACCAACTAACTTCAACTTCCGTTCGCTTCGCATTCACCATCATACTCTCCAAGTCATGTGCGTAAAGAAATTTTACTTTTAAAAAATCGGTCAAAGATATGGAGCTTGTTCAAATCGCGTTAAAAAGATGTAAAAGAATCACGTCCAAATACTTATCACAAATTGATTGATCATACGAATCATTCAAAAGAGAACCAAAAAAGTGTGTTGAATATTAACACCAAACAAACATTACAGCATCCGACTAGCGATTACGAAAGATCATTAGCATACATCATAGCACATTGCTGTTCCCATTCGCAATGCTCGCACTAACGCCGTCAGTAACACTGCGATGCTTCATTTACATTTTGTAAGTACCGTTTTAAGTCGGTCAGTTCAACTGTTTGGTTTTTCTTTAGGCGGTTATGTAAGGAGGTCGTTTGGATGAATGGATTCGGTGTCGTTTTGGTCCATTGTGGTTTGAATTAAAATGTTCGTTGATTCATGTCAATGGGTTTATTATGTTAGGTTTTAATTTATTTATATACTTTATTGTTTATTCGACGGCCTCTGCGGTGTGGTGGTTGAGCAAGTCAGCTCATAATCCGGAGGCGGTTCGATTCCCGCGGCAGGACAACTATTTGTGCACAGAAAAAAAGTGCAAATAATATTTCTGCGCCTGGTTGTTGTGGGACCATGGTCCTTGTAGGTCCTGGGTCCCTCGACACAGGGAATCCTAGTTAGGGTCCAAGATCCATGTCTGTGATCGTTGGGTGTTATTATTATAAATTTTTTTTAATATTGATTTTTACAAAAGACTCGCGATTACTTCCGCCCAGTTAGACTGAACTCGGCGGGAAAACAACATGGCGAAAAGAATCTGTGAGAAGAGGATTGGGGCAATTAATATCGGGTAGTAGTGAAGTGAAGATGTATCTAGCAGAAACCTATAAATAATATATATATAATATATAGCTCAATATATAACTCAAAGGTAACTGACTGACATAGTGATCTATCAACGCACAGCCCAAACCACTAGACGGATCGGGCTGAAATTTGGCATGCAGGTAGATGTTATGACGTAGGCGTCTGCTAAGAAAGGATTTTTTGAAATTCCACCCTTAAGATGGTGAAATGGGTTGTTGAATTATTTTCCCACAGGCCACGCCGCGGGCGAAGCTGCTCGTAAAGAATATAATGTTATTGGGTAAAGTTCTATGTAGTTTTATTACAATTACAACAAGTATTTGTGCACAGAAAAAAAGGGCAAATACTTGTTCTGAATGTGAGTGTTGTGGGTCCATGATCCTCGTAGTTCCTGGGTTCCTATAGACACAGGGAATCCTAAATAGAGTCCAGGATCTATGTATGTGATCGTTGGGCGTTATCAATTAATTGAGAGCTAATATTGTCGATGTCTCTTGTACGTAGTAAAACATTTACAATGAGTTTTATGATAGTATTTTATTTTAAACTGTGCTCTGTATTACTAAAGACGGCTGTACTTTTTCACCCATTATTTCCCGTTTGCCCTCTCTGGATTTTTTAACAACAAAAATGATATTGCAGTTGAAGGGGTGAGAACAAAAAGCTTTTTAACTGATTTTTTTTTTTCACAAAATGACTTATGGGTATCGTTGGTTTCAGCGTAAAATTATCTACAATAATACATTCTCAAAAAACCGAAATGAGGCTTAAATCTCGAGATTTTGAGTCTACAAACGGTTTATCTGTCACAGCAATACAGTTCGCTCATCATAAAAACATTATTATATTTATTTTATTATATTATATTTTTACAGTAATTGTATGAATTAGTACTATATTTAGTATTTTAAAATAGAATTAAAACATTTCCAAGCAACTGAAACTTACATATACCTTTTCTATTATCTTATAAGCACTCTACATTAAAATGAGGCCGTTGAAGTTTAAAGTCATTTTTCTCGAAACTATCAATTTGTCAGTTAAACCCTTTTTATTCTCAACCCTTCAATTATTGTCTGGTAGTCCAGTAGTGATGGGGAATGAGCCTACAAAGCTCTTATAGTCAAATATTATATAGCAAGCCCAGTCTCTTCCTATCAGTAATGGTTTGAGTCCCAGCAGTGGGAATCAATGTGATGACATATTTTTATACATGTAATACGAGACATGCGTCAACCAAAATGATAACAGTACTGCAAATCTTTAAAACAACCTCCGGCAATTAACATATTTTCACTTCCTTAATTTATTACAAAACTCCGACTTATTTTGCATACAATTGAGCTAGGGTCTTTAAACCAAGTCCTAGACATTCTAATTTGCATTATGTAGGTACTATGTAACCTGATATAACCTTGCAAGTTACTTCACATGACATCATGAGACAACTAAGGCCTACCAACTATATAATATCGTCAACACCGTATAGCGACAGTATGGGCGAATACGTAAAACCAAGGCTTGGAACCGGTTTATAATATACCGGTTTGTTACCGGTAAAAACTAGTTTAAGCGATTATTTTGTTCGGAGTGAAACCATTAAAAGAACCTTATGAAAACCTTTATTAACCGGTTTATTCCGCGAGACTTGCATGCTCGCGTCGCGTGGCCGCCGCCGGTCGACTTGAGGGTAGGTAAAATGTGTTTGTTTGTTACGTACGACTCATCTATGCTGCAAAACATGGCTAACGGGTGTGTGCGTGAATGGGGGGGTGACAAAAACCGTTTTATTGAACAAAACCGAAAAGAAAAGTTCCCTATGTACTTGGCGTTGACCGGTTCAAAAATTAACCTGATTTCCAAGCCCTGCGTGAAACGCTCTAAAGGCATACACCTGCTTAAGTAGCGAATGAAACAATAACTTTTTTGTATTTCTAATGATGGTTATTTTAACTGATTGACTTAGGTCTGTATTACAGAACGATGCTCAGTCATCGATCGGTGCTCAAGCAGAGATTTCATTCACTAATTGAACACTTTATGAATGAAATCTATCTCTGCTTGAGCACCGATCGATGACTGAGCATCTTTCTGTAATACAGACCTAAGTCAATAAGTCCACATACATACATCGACCTTGAAATGAAATTTTTTTTTTAAAATAATTTCACCGGTTTCATTATTACGCAGATTCTATACCAATCGAAAGTATGAAGCCCATATAATATACAAAAGTTAGGTTGCCTATTTTTTTCCGGTCACAACCCTCGGGTTGCCAGGTATAAACAGGTAAATCGCTACTAGCATTTTGCACTTATCTGATTATAGAAAGAAAATAAAAATCAATCAGGACTTTGAACTTTATATGTATTGGTCATGTGTACATTACTTTATTATTATTACGCGTACCAGTTTCGCCATAATTGCATTGCACCGTGCAGTGTTATTTATGGTGATGTGATGCCTATGGCGAATCGTGTGGTAACGGTAATCGAATAACCCCTACTGTTTCTACACACTGTTCTTTCACCATAGAAAAATTTATGTACAACGCGAAAAACTTGCAAAACATCACACGTTTGAAGCGGACCGTAAAATAAATTTGATTGCTTCGGTTCTACATAAATTATTTATTAGTTAGTTACTTGGGCGCTCTGATGAAATGGATACAACGTAATGTGCATGTACATATTTACACTAACCAGTTAGAAAATTATTGGGACGACGTCAAACTGGCTTATGATGTCACACCTAACCGTCTACTTAAATGATTAGAATGATTTAAATTCATGTCATGAAAAGTTCTGTTTTTTGTCGTTTTGGTGGGAAAACGAGAAAGATCGCATTTCACCGCATTGTATTATTTTTTTTTTCAAAACTTGTGTTATTTTCTATTTTTGAGTGTTAGTGCTTAAACTTGGTGGCGTTTTAGTCGTTAAGTGCTGGATTACAGGCATGAGTGTGTGAAAGTGGTATAGCTAATGATGGTGAAACGGTTTTTTTCTTGTTGTTACCTAAACTCTATTGAAGCTTCTGGTAAAGTTACCACCTCTTTACTAGGAGTATGACTAGACTATAACTTGACTTGATGACGTGTTCAACGTAATATGCTTTTGTTTCAACGTAATAAGCTTTACTTTTCATCAACGCCTAATAAAATAGTCCGCTACAAATTTTCGCCACAAAGAGGCTTATTACGAAAGTTATTTCCCCTTCGTGCGTGCACCAAACCTCAAATTAAAAGCTTAAATAAACCACTTTATTAATCTGATAAGGCTCATCCCGAAATTCATAACAAAACCGTACAAAAAGGTCTTATGGATTCGCTAATCTAGTCTTTATACAAATAACTCTGCTTGCTTAATTTGATAATTTTATCATCATCATCATCATCATCAGCTTATATGAGTCCACTGCTGGACATAGGCCTCTCCCAAGGCACGCCACTGAGCCCGGTCTTCGGCTCTATTTTTCCAGGTACTGCCAGCTACCTTGCGTATGTCATCGCTCCATAATTTAATTTAGATAATTTAAATACTGGTAATTAAATATAGCGTAGAAAAATAATCCGTCTGTTTTGAATAAAGAATTTAGGGTAAATAAAATTTAATTAAAGTCGAAATTGGCAGCCTTATACCTGTTTACCTAAGTATACTGGAGGCACCCGGTCTCACCCGCGTAACTGTTAATAAGTACTGAACAATCAGCTTATATAATAACGAGCTTCTGCCCGCAGTTTTGCCCGCGGCGTGGCCTATGGGAAAATAATTCAACCACCCATTTCACCCTTTTAAGGGAGGAATTTCGAAAAATCCTTTCTTAGCGGATGCCTACGTCATAACATCTACCTGCATGCCAAATTTCAGATAGATCCGTCCAGTGGTTTGGGCTGTACGGTAATAGATCACTATGTCAGTCAGTCAGTCACCTTTGAGTTATATATATTTAGAAGAATAAAGATAGAGAGAAAACTAGCTGCAAATACCCAGATTACTAAGCCGGAGTCACCGAGAGGAATTGGTCGATCCGAATGTAGCAATGCCACCACTTTTTCTGTCCCATGGGTCCCGCTTGTGAGCGTTGTTGCTGACGCTGCCGAGGCCGATGGCACAGGATGCCTACTTACCTATAATAAAATAACGCCCAACGATCACATACCTAGATCCTGGACCCTAACTAGGATTCCCTGTGTCTAGGAACCCAGGAACTACGAGCATCATAGTCCCACAATACCCAGAATAAGAACAAGTATTTGCGCTTTATTCTGTGCACAAATATATCCTGTTGTGGGAATTGAACCCGACACGGTTTATGAGCTAGCCTGATCAACCACCACACCGCAGAAGCTATCATAAAAGGAAAACACCCTCGAAATATCAAGTGATTAATATTTTGGTGATTAATATTATGGGTATCTTCTAGGTAAAGCTCAAACCATTAGGCGTAGTTGTGTGTTAGTTTTTTTTTTTTTTTTGTTTTCGCGCCACGCTTTTGTTTATTTAGCCAGTGCCAAGTAATTGATAATTTATCAAGTTAATGGTATTTCACGTAAATATGTGTCAGGTCACAGTCAAAGTCATCAATTCAAGTCAGAGTTAAGTCATGGTCTAGTCTAGTCAAGTCATACTCCTAGTAAAGTGGTGGCAACGTTACCAGAAGCTTCTATTGAGTTTTGGAAACAACAAGAAAAAAACCGTTTCACTCTCATTATACCACTTTCCTACACTCATGCCTGTAATCCAGCACTTAACGAATAAAATGCCACCAATTGTATGCACTAACACTGAAAATAACACAAATTTTGGAAAGTAATATAATGGTGTAACGCGATCTTTTTCGTTTTTCCGCCAAAACTCTCAATCTGTTAGTTAGTCATGCCTTTTATTAATAAAGATAGACTCATCTGCTACAAGATTCTTTGACCTTTTCTAATAGTGCATTAAAGTTTAATTTGTGCTAGAATCTACTGTTTTATGAATGCTCATTCTTAGGTTATAGACACTTAGAAAGGTACTTAGACAACTTCAGCCCAGATATTCAGTTATATGAAAATTTAATTTGAAACTGGAAATTAATTGTTTTAATTAAATATTAAGTATTTAGTTTATTTTTAATACTGCCCCTAGATTCTAAATGACTTCAAACGCGTGTTCTTTAAAGATTTGTATTCTAATGCGTCCGCGATTTTGTATAATATATATTATGTGATTATAGAAAGCTTCGCAATAAGTATTTGACCACATTTTGCCACAGAAAACTCTAAACAAGTCGCAAGCAGTTGCTCAGAATAGCGCTCTTTGTAGGGCTATGTTCAATAGTAGACGTCTTCAAGCTGATTATAAAAATATTTCGCGGGATAAACAAACTTAATTGAAGGGATGAGAACAAAAAGGGTTTAACTGATTTTTTTCACAAAATGACTTATGGGTATCGTTGGATTCAGCGTGAAATTATCTACAATAATTTGTATTCTCAAAATACCGAAATGAGGCTTAAATCTCGAGATTTTGAGTCTAAAAACGGTTTATCTGTCACAGGAAAACAGTTCGCTTACCATAAAAACATTATGATATTTATTTTATTATTATTATTTTTAAAGTAGTACTATAGTTAGTATGTTAAAATAGAATTAAAACATTTTCAAGCAACTGAAACTTACATAAACCTTTTCTATTACCTTATAAGCACTCTACATTAAAATGACGCCGTTGAAGTTTAAAGTTAATTTTCTCGAAACTATCAATTTGACAGTTAAACCCTTTGTATTCTCAACCCTTCAATTTTAATTAGATTATTTTGACTTATAAAAGTGCTAAAATAGCCTATTTGCAATAAATCTTTTGACTTTGAACATGTTCGCGTCTTGAAAGGTCCCGTTTGGATATTTATGAACACAGATGAGATGAGATGCTGGTAAATAATTATCACATTTACCGTTCGCATTATAAAGACCGAATCAAAACGCATTATGATTTATAGACTGTGCCAATGCAAATGCACCAACTACTCAAGATCATTAGGTAAGTTAGTTAAATTGAGTTTAAGTTATTACCATTATATTATTATTATTTAGTTGGCTGGACTGCAATCGCGACCCCTTCTCGACCCGGTACGGCGGATGAGGGCTCACGGGGGCTTTTTTCACCCGAGGGCATTTCCCCCCTCAAAAAAAAATTATTTACTCTGTGAGTCAGTATGTGCTGTAATAGAAAAAACACCTACGATCAAATAACACGATTCCAATCTTCACACTAATATTATAAAGGCGAAAGTTTGTATGTGTGTATGTTTGTTACTCCTTCACACTCAAACAGTTGAATGGATTTGGATGAAATTCGGTACCAAAATAGCTTATACACTGGATTAACATATAGGCCACATTTTATTCCGGAAAAGTGACATTTTCCCGTGGGATGAGCAAATAATTAAAATACTTTTTTATCCGCGGGTGAAACCGCGGGGCGCAACTAGTATTTCATAAAACCGACTATAAAGCGCACTTTGGAATCAATGCCAAGTATTTACGCATAACTTTAACCTAAATAATATCAAAATTACCGATGCAAACATGTATTTTACACACATTTTATAGTATTTTCATTACAGTACTGTTTATTAACCTTGATCGAATATTATCTTGCGCTCAATATCGTTAGTTCGCGTACACTCATAGTTTCCGTTTTTATATAAATATAACACTCAGGATGGTGTATACCATATTTTATCTAAAGCTTACTGATGATATGGCTTAAGATGGCATCACGCTACCCCTGACTTGGGGCTCTCAAATAAGGCTGCTGGAACTGACACTTTCTATGAGATATATCGATAAGGTACCTATATATAATAGACCATATAATGCTCTATAGTTTTTCCACTTCCTTCACTATACTAAGGTTACTATTGCAAGATATCAAATCTACGAACCATGGATCGATTGCTAACAATATTATAAGTATACATATAGGTACCTACTTATAATAAATATCGTCAGCACCAATGTGAGTTACCATCACATCTAGTGGAGCTATTTTATCTATATTTTATCAATGGATATAGATATTCATCTATCTTTGCTTTGATCACCTGAGACCTTACCATCTCTAGAGTTTTCTTAGATCTAAGATCTAAAGTAAACCTCTACAGTACAATATACTTTAACGTTTCAGTTTAGATCTTCATTTGAAATGCGCCTAAAAGGTAATAGTAGATCTTGCAAGTGGCGCGAAGATTGATGGTTGACTCATTTCGGTGCCGAAATGAACTTGTTTCAGCTCAGCTGTTGGATGCAAATATAAAAATCGAAGAGTCAGAGATATTGGAGTTTTGGCGGGAAAGCGAAAAAGATTGCGTCACTGCATTGTATTATTTTCCAAAACTTGTGTTATTTTCAATGTTAGTGCATAAAATTGGTGGCATTCTATTCGTTAAGTGCTAGATTACAGGCGTGAGTGTGAGAAAATGGTATAATGATGGTGAAACGTTTCTTTTCGTGTTGTTTCCAAAACTCCATAGAAGCTGAAGTTTCTATGGAATTAACAAAAGTACAAGTTTCCGTAATAAAATTTTCACTACCGTTAACTGTCACCGCGAGACACTGTCAGAAAAACTCTTTTCTCGAGTTTTTGGCGGGAATGAGAAAAAGATTGCGTCGCTGCATTGTATTATTTTCCAAAACTTGTGTAATTTTCAGTGTTAGTGCATAAAATTGGTGGCATTCTATTCGTTAAGTGCTGGATTACAGGCGTGAGTGTGGGAAAATGGTATAATGGTGGTGAAACGTTTCTTTTCGTGTTGTTTCCAAAACTCCATAGAAGCTTCTGGTAAAGTTGCCACCACTTTACTAGGAGTATGACTTTGACTAGACTATGACTTGACTTGATGACTTCGACTGTGACTTGACACATATTTGCGTGAAATATCATTAACTTGATAAATTATCAATTACTTGACACTGGCTAAATACACGGAGGTGTATAGCCAACTCTAATAAAAAAAGAGTCAGAGATAAGCCAGTGTCACCGAGATGAATTGGAAGTCCCGATTATTACAGGGCCAATTTTTCTGTCCCATGGGTCCCGATGGTGAGCGTCGTTGTTGACGCTACCGGGGCCAATAATAATAATAATAATATGTGCGGACATCTCACACAACGCCATCTAGCCCCAAACTAAGCAAAGCTCGTATTATGGGAACCAGGTAACTGACTATTAAATACTTTTTGTTTGTAAATATATACATATAATACGATAAACACCCAGACACAGAACAAACACCTATGTTCATCACACAAATGTTTGTCCTGGGTGGGAATCGAACCCACAACCCACAGTTCAGAAGGCAGGGTTACTACCAACTGAGCTATCGGGCCAGTCCAATTGCACAGGATATCTACCTATATCCTACAAACCAGAAAATATATACTTATATATATTTTGAGTATACATCATACTGCCATCGTCACCAACGCACTCTCTATTTCGCTAGTTTAATATAAGCGCAATGTATTTTTATGAAATTAGTTTTTCCTTGTACCTTACTGGTTTTACTTGCTGCGGTTTTATAACATTGTTTTTCCATTAAAAGCTGACTTTAAGCTCGTGTTTCTGTTAGTATAGTGAGTTATTTAAATTAAATTAAAATACCTTGTGTATGTAAGCTTCCGTTACTGCCTCAATCTTATTAAAGGAAGAAGCTTTTATATTAATTTCCGTAGCATGTCGGACTTTTACGATGAAATTTATGCTGTGGTGTTTTGTTTTTATTGTTATTTGATTAACTGATTTTATTAATGACCTTTTTATCATGACTACTATAATCGAGTTAAACAAAATGTATTTTATAAGAAGTTTGTTTTTTGGCTGATAATATAATAATAGTTAGTACCATGTGTGTGTTTTCAAGCCAAAAGGCATCTGTTAAGCAAAATGCGTCATCGTCACCGAGTCGTCAATTACCATCAGGTAAGACTGTGTTCAAATGTAAATCTACCAAAGATAAAAAAATATATAGAAAATATATGTAATCAAACATAAATAATGTAGGTACCATAGGTATAGGTACTATATTATCTATGTATGAGATCGTTGGGCGTTATTATTATTATTATTTTTATATTAATTTATTCTATGATAGCAAGGACTTTGAAGAATAGGTAATATCACAGAGTAGTTTTCCTGTGTGGGTAATAGAGACAGAAAGATGAAAAAATTACAATAAATACTACTCATTTCCTTTGATGTGCTCATTCTATGTCACATTGGCAAAATTGTGGTAACCTCTCTCATAAAGGCCATTAACGAGTTTTGTCGGGAAAACGAAAAAGATCGCGTCACCGCATTGTATTATTTTCCAAAACTTGTGTTCTTTTCAGTGTTAGAGCATAAAATTGGTGGCATTTTATTCGTTAACTGCTGGATTACTGGTGGATACATGATGGTGAAACATTTCTTTTCGTATTGTTTCCAAAACTCCATAGAAGCTTCTGGTAAAGTTGTCACCACTTTACTAGGAGTATGACTTAACTAGACTATGACTTGACTTGATGACTGGGACTGGGACTTGACTTGACACATACAACATACATTATGTATAATATAAATTAACTTGAAAAATTAATTACTTGACACTGGCTAAATACACAAAAGTGTGGAGCCACAAACAAAACAAAAAAAAATAAAGGCCATTAACCAAGAACTGTTGAAGTTGAATAAATACTCATCACTGTGTCTTTTGCAGGTTAGAATCTACTAAAATGTCTTTCACATTGTAATAGCAGTTTAGTGACCGTGGAGAGTTGCTCTACATTCAAATGCATTTTATGCTTGATTGTAAACTTTCTCGTTACGTCGGTCTATCATCAATTTCGCACGTTATCACACGCAAAATAAAATTCGCTTCAATTCGAACCGTGACTCTTATCGCATGTCATCCTAATATTGCGCTCTCATCACATCAAATTAAGATTTCAGAACCTAAGTGTGTTTTCTCACGCAAGTATTTCGTTGCATCAGAGGCTGTTTGATATATTTTATAGTTATTATTATTGTGTATGACGTGAAGGCCTTTTTTGAGGGGGAAATGACCTCGCACTTCATTGCCACCATGGGGGTGGTGGCAGGGGGTATGTGGGACTCGAACCCACTAAAACCCCCTTGAGCCCTCGTCCGCCGTACCGGGGGCGACAAGGGGTCACGACTGCAGTCCAGCCAACACGCCCCCTGGGACGTAAAGGCCTGGACTAACGTCCTTGCTTCTCTCTCTCTATCTCTCCTTAGTATGTTCTATAAGCTTAATTACTCCAGCCGATCAAACTCCTCGTAATATTGAAACACGGTCATGGGTCCCTGACATCTGTTTCAGTAGCTGTGATTGATCTTGGAAAAAATAGGTGGGAGGACTTTACTGCAAAGTTCGTCTAGGTAGGTACCACCGCTTTGCCAGTTATTCTGCCGCCAAGCAGTAGTGCGCAAGCACTGCTGTGTTCCGGTTTGAAGGGCACTGTAGCTAGTGAAATTACTGGGCAAATGAGACTTTACTTTACTTTACTCACAGTTTAGTAATCTTTTTACTAGATTGTGCTGATGTCTCTGGATGACGTGCGCAGTGCAGTGTCACGGCAGCATAGACAGTCGTAGTCCTTGCCAGCATTCAGATGAGGTTATCAAAAGATAAAAAGTTAAAAAAGGTGTACTATTGATTACAGTACCTTATTAAAAACAAAACTATATGGTGTCAAATCTATGGTATTTAATCGCTTTATATACTTCGACAATCAACCTAAACACTTTTAAACTTTCGCGACTTGAACTCATATTGTAAAGATAATACGAGTTTATTCGCGCACAAAAATTATAAAAACGTAATTTTGACTAACCTCTACGTTGTAACCTGGTCACAGGGGACTATTGCCCAAAAGGTCTGGGGAGGTTAGTCAAAATTATGTTTTGATCATTTTTGTGCGCGAGTAGAACCGTGTTTATATTAATTTCCGTAGCATGTCGGACTTTTACGATGAAATTTATGCTGTGGTGTTTTGTTTTTATTGTTATTTGATTACCTGCTTTTATTAAAGACCTTTTTATCATGATTAATATAGTCAAGTTAAACAAAATGTATTTTATAAAAAGTAATAGTTCATAGTCATAGTTCAAGGCAAAAGGCATCTATTAAGCAAAATGCGCCATCGTCACCGAGTCAATTACCGTCAGGTGAGACAGTGTTAAAATGTAAATCTACCATAGATAAAGTTAGTCAAAATTGAAGGGGTGAAAATAAAAAGGATTTAACTGATTTTTTTGACAAAATGACTTATGTATATCATTGGATTCAGCGTGAAATTATCTTCATTAATACATTCTCAAAATACCAAAATAAGGCTTAAATCTCGAGATTTTGAGTCTAAAAATGGTTTATCTGTCACAGGATTACAGTTTGCTTAGCATAAAAACAGTACTATGTTTATTTTATTATTTTATATTTTTACAGTAATTAGTACTATATTTAGTAATTTTAAATAGAATTAAAACATTTTCAAGCAACTGAAACTTACATAAACCTTTTCTATTACCTTATAAGCACTCTACATTAAAATGACGCCGTTGACGTTTAAAGTCAATTTTCTCGAAACTGTAAATTTGACAGTTAAACCCTTTTTATTCTCAACCCTTCAATTATGTTTTGATCATTTTTATGCGCGAATAGAACCGTGTTATCTTTACAAAACCTAAAATCAGAATATTTAAAACACTAAGTAAATCGATGCAATGAAGCTCAAAAACCGCTCTGTACTTTGCGTCATCTACAATCGGTCGCAGTGCGTTTTCTCACGCGACAAGTTGCATCAGTGATAATAACGGGCGTCCTCGGCAAAAAGACGCGTGTCGCAACTTTTGGCGGTGAAAGCGCGCAATTAGCACGACTGACGTAATCGATCTTTAGGGCTTGTCAGATGATCTGTTTATTGGACTTGACCGGTCAGCCGATGGCATAGATTAGACTACGAAATAGCCGATGACTTTGATAACCTTTCCGGTTGCAATATATTTTAGTAGATACTGACCCGATAGCTCAGTTGGTAGTGACCCTGCCTTCTGAACTGCGGGTTGTGGGTTCGATTCCCACCCAGGACAAACATTTCTTTGATGAACATCGATGTTTGTTCTGTGTCTGGGTGTTATATTGTTTTCTATTTATGTATTTACAAACAAAAAGTATCTAAGTATTATATCAGTTATCTGGTTCCCATAGTACAAGCTTTGCTTAGTTTGGGGCTAGATGGCGTTGTGTGAGATGTCCACGGGTATTATTATTATTATTATACAATCAGCATTTAATGGTTTTAAAATAGTAATTAGTATTCTCAAGTCATACCACTGTGTTCCGGTTTGAAGGGCACTGTAGCTAGTGAAATTACTGGGCAAATGAGACTTTATGACCAGATATTGCGACATTCATAACTTTAATACTAGGAACAAAAATAAATTGAAAGTTCCAAGATTCAGACTGCAGAAAGTTAATGGTTCATTTATGGGAAACTGTATACGCTTTTATAACAAGTTGCCCGACGGTATCGAACAATTGTCAATGCGTAAATATAAATTATTCATAAAGTCAAACTTAATGAAAAACGCCTATTACACAATAAATGATTATGTGTCGGACAAAAAAGCTTGGCCTGACTATCCCAAGCTTAACGGTATGAAAGCTTAGGTACTTTGCCTATTGCCTATTCCTATCTATAAATTCAGTTTCTATTTGTAATGTTTATAATAAGATAATCACGGTATTTTTCTTGCACCGGTGTGACGTGGTGGTTATTTTTGTAACATATTCATTATCTCAATTGTAATGAATTATATACATTGTAAAAGACAGTAGAAAGAAGACAAAAAAAAAAAATACATCACTGTAAAGTTTCTTGTAGCTTCTTCTTTACAGTTGTAATCGAAGCTTCGGATCAAAGTTTTCAATTCTGCATTGTGCCGGATTGCTTGCACCAGTAGTGAGAAAGAGAACTGCTTTTTTTTCAAACTCATATATTGTAATGGGCTTGCTATATTATTTGACAATAAGCACTTTGTAATTTTATATGCTTAGTGAAATAACTTAATTTTAAGTACCTAGTATAATTTTGACTTGTAAAAGTGCTAAAATTAGCCTATTTGCAATAAATCTTTTGACTTTGACTTTGACTTTGACTTTAACCTCACAGTTTTGTAATCTTATTATCAGACTGTGCTGATGTCTCAGAATGACGTGCGCAGTGCAGTGTCACGCGAAACTATATTTTAGTGTTTCAAGTGTCACTGCAACTGATATGGGCAGTCGTGTCGCTTAACATCAGGCGAGCGGCTTGCTCGTCATGTCATTTCGTAACATAAAAAAAAAACTTATGTAACTTTTATTTTATTCACTAATGATTATACTTTTTAAATATCTTCTAATTATATTTAGTATGTAAAGTCTTTAATCAAGGTTAATTCTTGACAGACTAATGTTTAAGGAAAAATTTGTGTTAAGTTGTGTTAATTTTATCCAGGCGTGTATATTTTATTGGTAACTAGTTGCGTCCCGCGGTGTCAACCGCAGATAAAAGGTATTTTAATTATTTGCCCATAAAATGTAGCCTATATGTTAATCCAGTGTATAAGCTATCTTGGTACCGAATTTCATCCAAATCTGTTCTGCCGTTTGAGCGTGAAGAAGTAACAAACATACACACACAAACACACATACAAACTTTCGCCTTTACAATATTATATAGTGTGAATATAGTGTGATTGTGGAACTTTTTGACGCAGAAGTGAAAATAGCCTTAAGCTCTGGTGACAAAGTCGAAACCCACTTAGACAAGTTGACTTGTTGATGACTGTTTAGACTCTCCTTTGATGGTGGTAACACTGAACAATTACTTGGTCAGAGTTTTAGTACATTATATACACATACAAACTTTCGCCTTTATAATATTAGTGTGAAAGTGTGAATGGTTTCTTTCATATACATATATGTATATGAAAATAATTTACGTAAATAACTGGCTATGGTTGACGCCCCATCATTACCAGACTGGCACTGCACAATCTGAATTTGGTCACTCCCTGTAGGTCAGCATGCTTATACGGACGTATCCAGTATTTAAGTTATTCCAAATAGACGTAAGTACCTATGTAGTTCTTGGAAAATTGTTAGACCGTCAGCAATCCATTTGGTAACGCATTTCCATCGCGTAACTAACATAATAAAGTCTAATTTTGTGTATAAGCAAGCCCCAAAGAAAAAGCCACTTATTCTATGGTTAAGCGTTATTAGGCAAGTAAATGTTAAAGTGATCGTATTAGTAAGTAAGTAGATATTTGTAATATCGGTAGAGTGGTTCGGGAATATTAATTCAGAAGTGGTTCATAATTCGCGGGTAGCTTCCTATTTGGTTAGCCGTTTGATTGACTTGGCGTCCGTTAGGCGGGCGGAGAGTGACTAAGTTAATTATGTTTCGATGTTGGTAACAAGTAAACTTTTTATTATATTAGAAAGCACTTTTTTATGACCGTATAATCACAATTCAATAACAAATTTGACAATTTTGAGGTGGTTGAAAAGAATCCGAAAATGGCGGTTAAGAATTTTGAAATTTTTTCATAACCCGTGTATATTTAAATTTTAATGTGTGATAAGGTTGATTATTATCCGTGAAGTATTCGTGAACGTGCACGAGTATTGGCAATGAGTTCCAAGTTTGAAAAACCATGCCTTTTTGTTTTCTCTTCAAGGCTTTCTAGAGCATCAGTAAAATATCCACTGCATTTTGACTTTGACAAATACCAAATTCCTCATTTTCTCCCGCGAAAACCGAGATCAAAAAGCGACAGAAAGCCATTAAATGAAGAACAAGAAGTCATACATTCTAAGACCATGAACTTTTTTTAAAATTCGAAATGGACAATTTCAATTTTTATTGATGATAATAGGGTTTCATAGTAATTGGGTTCTATGGGCAGCCCGCATTCCCTTCAGGGACACTACATCTCACTTGTTTATTAAAATCTTTATAGGTACCTACTTCAATGTAAACATTACGAGACGTTACCCTTCATAAAAATAGGCACTATTTTGCTTTAGCCAATATCAAAATGTGATAAAAAATGCTAAACAACCAACCTGCCATTTCAAATTACGGGCATACCCGTGCAAGACATTTTGCAGGAGTTTCTTATATGAAGCGGGAGAAACGTTCTGAAATTCGCCACATGTTTTATTTATGAACTTTGTAACGGAACAGAAGTCCCGTAACGTCACAAATATAGTAAAGATTAAATATTGAATAAACACACTAAGAAAATCAAGTAAAATAGTTCTATAATAAGCTCAAGGTCACGGGACGCTAGAAAACTATACATTAAATATATGCAGAAACAATTTACTCAGATTTATGAACATCTACAAATACTAAAATAATTAATACAATAAGAAATGTATCAAAATACATTAAATTAGTTTTACACTAATTTCGTTCAAACAGTTGATTAATGCATTTAAGTAATTAAATGAACAATAAACAAAACATAATAAATAAGTTCCATTCACATAATATTACCGGAGCAATAAAGTATCTATGTCTTGAAACGGAAATTGCTACGAAAACGAAAAATAGCGAAACCATTAATAAAACTACTTCGTAATAAAGAAAAGTACTTAAAACTGCCAAATACTTAAAAAAATGTACGTCGCGGAATGTGAATTAGACCTTTGTCGCAATAACTTCCCATCCGTCTGCAAAATAATATAATCTGTGACAAAAATGTATCGGCTAGAAGGGCAAGAAACACCGGAGATAGCAAAAAAGCCGCGAAATGTCGGGTGGAGCGTGAGAGTGAGAAGAGAAGAGCCAGAATTGTACACGTTAGAAGGAGATGATGAGAATAGTTGGAAAGGATTTTGGACAGTTAGCAAAAAGCAATGGCGGCGGGTAAAAGGAGTAGGTCGCGTTGAAAGAAAACAAATATTAGATTTTTACGTTTGCTTGTACTCGGTGCATCGAGTTATACGCATAATCTTCGTAATTACGAATATTTAGTCATTAACGTGTGAAATTTGTGATCTCTGCGAATAAAACGGGTTGATTGTGCGTTCGTCGTAGGAGTAGATCGGATCGGAGCATATTTTTAGGTTAAGTACTGGGAGCGCGGGTTAATTTGCATAATTTCAACAATTTTCTGATTTGGTTATTAACTCGAGTTATTAACTGTTTAGGTGCATTAGTGAGCTAGATGTCCTCTCTCGTTTCTTAAGAGTGGTGTTAGTAAGTGAAATTGGTGTTTTGTGATAATACAAGTGGGGACAGTCATCGGTAAGTCGAGGTACACGCCACGGTAAATCATTATAAATAAAATACTAAAATATAAACATTCCAAATGATCCAAGTAATTTACATAGTGAAAACGTAATTATAATAAATAATTTCCAGTAAAATGGTATAATGTTGAAGCAAATAATATCTGAATGAATACTATTCAAAACAAATAATATCAAATTAAATCATAATCTTTATGAAATGTCATGCTTACTCAGAGTAATTATTTATGCATACATACATAGCTTATTATTATTATAATTCTGGTAACAAATAATTGTTATTAATCAGATCGGTTTGTATCTGTGTTATCAAATCTGAAGGTTGGAACCTGGTTAAAGATCTGGTTTTACTAAATCTAAATGCTCCATAAAAGTGGGCTATATCTACTGACTACTTTGATAAAGTCTGTTTGCACATTGGGTCTTGCGGAGCCGTACCCTGAGGTTTCTCTATGCTGTACAGATTAGAGAGCTTCTTCTTCATTTGTGTAATTGATGGATTTTATCATGGATTTTATATAATATAAATCTACCTGCAATAGTATTCTGGATCTGAACTCGGGGACAACCTAAGATGGTTTAACCTGACCAAATCAATCTAATTAAAGATTGTTTTAAATTCAACATACATCTAATAAATGACTGGTTATGTCATGAATTATCATATGGATATAAGTAAATATCCTGATAATTTTGTAATCTAGCTGGGTATGGCTTGATTACCTATATAAAGGTAACTAATGGCTGGTAATGTCATGAATTATCATATGGATATAAGTAAATATCCTGATAATCTTGTAATCTAGCTGGGTATGGCTTGATTACCTATATAAAATAACTAATGGCTGGTAATGCCATGATATTTCATAAGGATATAAATAAATGTCCTAAAAATCTTGTAATCTAGCTAGGTATGGCTTGATTACCTATATAAAATCTATACTCAAATAATCTAATCATAAACTCGAATTGTTTATTATACAAATAAACCATAAATATTATTAACTTGAATAAACACCAACGGGTAATTATTCCATGTCTAATTCTAATATAATGGTTATGTCTAATCGCGTCTAGGCGAAGGTATCGTGATAGGAATAGGTAGGACGGGGAGGGGGGATTAGGGCCTCTCTGGTAACGAATTCAGTAATTACCTAAGAGTCCCACAAAGAAATCTGTTTTGATAAAAGAATATATCCTCTTTCTTACTATAGTGCACTGCCATCTGCAGTTTTAAAGCACTTATCAGTGGGGAGTATCCAGTCAGGTGACGAATCTCACATTCTTGGGGCGGGGTGGAGCTCCTAGAACAGAATTATAGCAGAAAATGACATGCTGTAGTTTTGCTGATAAGTGCAACCAAACTATATTTAATGTAAACTCAGAAAGCATGAGATGAATGTTATAAGAAATAACTTAGGT
The DNA here is from genome assembly GCA_905220475.3 of Ennomos fuscantarius. Lineage (NCBI taxonomy): Eukaryota > Metazoa > Arthropoda > Insecta > Lepidoptera > Geometridae > Ennomos > Ennomos fuscantarius. The sequence goes on along the minus strand of HG992026.1, from coordinate 3,343,526 downwards.
CTTACTTAGGTCTCATATATAACTCAATTCACTTAAGAAAACAATACGTTGGTTACTCAAGTTCTATTATCGTTATGCCACTAGCTAGTATCTGTTGTGAGTTGCTTACAGTTACTTTAATGTAATACCTAAATACCTACTTACTATTAATACCAAATCTATAATATTTGTATACTAGATAAATAAATAGATGCCTATATCCTTAATATACTTGCATATTTACGTAAATATAATCTAATTAATAACGTTAATAAATATTTGCTACCAATCCTAATAATTCATCTTAAAATCCTAAAGTCATTAATAATAAATAAACGGATAAACACTAGATCGGTTAGCTAGGTCGCCTTAGGAATTGTCTCACTACCTTTAAAGAACTAGGGTTACTACAAAATCACAACGTACGGTCCTACCACATTAATAGACGATCACTTGGCCATATTTACATCATCACCTTCTATAACACCTCTAACGTTTATATACCATTATATACCATAATAGACTTTAATATATTTATAGATCAATTAGGGTTAGGCCGGTTAGGGTATACGGTAAAGGGCTCCTCATTAGGGGGGCGTTACAACTTATTCACAAATAACTCGGGGGAAGCTGGTTTATTTAAGCTAAGTTTGGGGATATACATACCGGAAAAAACAAGACATGCAAGTGCTTAATTATTATTGTTTACTGCTAAGGTATGACTAGTTTTTTTTGGCGGGAAAACGAAAAAGATCGCGTCACCGCATTGTATTATTTTCCAAAACTTGTGTCATTTTCAGTGGTAGTGCATAAAATTTGTGGCATTTTATTCGTTAGCTGAATTAAGTACATGCATGAGTGTGGGAAAGTGGTACAATGATAGTGAAACGTTTCTTTTCACGTTGTTACCAAAACTCCATAGAAGCTTCTGGTAAAGTTGCCACCACTTTACTAGGAGTATGACTTGACTAGACTAGGCTATGACTTGACTTGTCTCACATATAATTGCATATTAATTAACTTCAGAAATTATCAAATACTGGACACTAGCTAAATACACAATAGTGTAAAGCCAAACCAAAACAAAAAAAGGTATGTACCTACTTTGTCAGTAAAAAAAAATCCGTGTGGCCTGGACATTATCTTTGGCCGCCCAGCCATCAAAAGTAGTAGGCAACTAGCTCAAGGGCATTCCTCTGGTGCAAGCCTCGGCGTGGGCCATTGACGTGATAGGAAGATCGAGAAGGCTACTTCCATTGGAAGAGTGGATCCTATGGACGACGATTGTAGCTTACCTATGAGGGGTACGTCGACCTCGCCGGCGGGGTCGGTGTCTGATTGTGTAACGCTGGTATCCTATACCGGTGCCGGGCGCGGTACCTGAGCCAGAAGGGCTAGACTGGTCCGGTGATCCTAGCGCATCGTGTGCGCTACTGCTGCTGTAGGATCGTCCGGATCGCTCAAGATGTGTCTCGGGCGGCGACAACGGGCTGAGAAAATCCGTCTCCCAGCAGTAAGAAGGTCAGCCCTCAAGGGCTTCTCAGCTATAAATAGGTAACTTAAAGGTTTTACCGAAATCTTTAATACAAATCGTAATGAGCTTTCAAAAGACTATGGAATTATTAAACCAAATCAAGGCGCTATTATAATATTAGTGAGTATTTATCAATGAAAGCTTTTTGCTTCATACTACACCAAGATTAACATTGAATGTGATTTCTAGCTTATGCAAAGTTATATTTATCCAACGTTCAAGTTTGAGGTTGCCAAAGTTAAGGCGGATTTTCGCACAGATTAATGTTTATTGTTGGTTTACCAACTTGAAGACACTTTGGCTTTTGCCGATTATACTGTTCTTCTTATTTCCCTGTCTTCCGATTATACTGTTCGTTTTATTAATATATTTAGATTGGACCATCGCATTTATATTCTTATATCTACTTAAATTATAAATACCAACAGACTTAAGCTAGAGCAATTTATTCTGTGCCAATATTTATACTACAAAAATATTAATGTGCCATTTTGCGATGAGCTATAAATGTTAACCATACCAACAGAATAAAATATTGTCGAGTTAAAAACGTTGGACGAAACTACGTGGGACGAATGTGAAATGAATCCACCCACATTCCTGGCAGCACCTGCCAACCTTGGTTATTGCAAGCTGGAGTGAAACAGCAATTTTTTTAGGATATCCAAAAAAATGTGTATCTACAAAAATAATTATCTTTATATTATTATTTGGAAAAGGACAAGAAGAGTTTGGAAGAGGACAAGGAGAGGTTAGAAGAGGACAAGAAGAGGACCCTCTCCTTGGCCGCCTCTGTGGTGTGGTGGTTGAGCTTGCCAGCTCATAACCTGGAATCGGCAAGTTCGATTCCCGCGGCAGGACAAGTATTTGTGCACAGAAAAAAAAAGCGCAAATACTTGTTCTGAGACTGGGTGTTGTGGGACCATGGTCCTCGTAGTTCCTGGGTCCTTCAACACAGGGAATCCTAGTTAGGGTCCAGGATCTATGTATATGATTGTTGAGCTTTATTATTAGTATTAAAGTACGCTACTCCAGTGCCTAAGACAACCTGGAATCCTACAATAAAAGGAATAAACTAACAGCCCTAAGCCACGTGTTTATTTAGAAATTAATCAATGGATTAGGCAGTCTACACACGCGCAAAAAGGCCATTTGCCTAACGGCCATTAGCATAGAGCCTAAACTTCGACAATCAATCTTCCAGTCTTCCAACCCTTGCCGACTTAACCGTGGCTCACGGTTACTCAATTCATTATGATATTATTTTCGAGTCAAGCTATCCATTTCAATAATCAATTATGTTTCCCTAATATTTTATGCTCTAATGTATTATTTTTGGTAATTTAGGTGATTTCGTTCAATGTTATTACATGATGACCAATAATAAAAACGCTTTATAGAACGCTGTATATAAAAAACGAGCGTGCTTTAGGTCTCACGACTGAAGTAAAACTTCTTTAGTTTAGTTTATGGTTTACCATCTATCGGCAGTTGTATAATGTTAATGTCGCCATCTTGATAATTTTATTGTCATTGTACCGGACATGCCAGAAAATAAATACATGACGGCGGCAACATCCAGTTATAAACTCTATGCGCAGCGGGCAGTACCGTAATTTACCCTGTGGTAACATTACAACATTATTTAAATTTATTACAGTGGCAACACCGGCAACTGTCATCGCTTCCTTACCCATCTGGCTATATAAAGAGAGCGCTCGGTGTACTACGGATCACCCACCCCGTCGTCGCCGCCCGAGACACGTCTTGAGCGACCCGGATGATCCTATAGCAGCCGTAGCTGCGCTAGGATCACCGGACCAGTCTAGCCCTTCTGGCTCAGGTACCGCTTTCGGCACCGGTATAGGATACCAGCGTAACACAATCAGACACCGACCCCGCCGGCGAGGTCGACGTACCCCCCGTAGGTTAGCTAGAACGGTCGCGACTTTCAATAGGGTCCACTCTTCCAGTGGACGTAGTCTTCTCGATCCTCTTATCCCGGCAACGGCCCAAGCCGAGGCTCGCACCCCAGGGGTGCCCTTGAGCTAGTTGCCTCCCACTTTTGACGGCTGGGCGCCCTAAGCGCCCGCCCTCCCGCCCGGTGACGCTGTAAAGGTCGATAGAGACCAACAGCATCAGCTCGTTAAAAAAAAAAAAAAGTACTACGGATCATTCTTGCTCCGGACACGGCGCGGTGTGGACATGCTGAAAGCCTATAGTAATATAGGTTGCAACTTACGCACAAACCGTTATTCCTACATACATTTTTTTTTTAATTTATCTTGACAATGGAGATCTACGTGAACCAACTTCAACTTCGGTTCACCATTCACTAGCTTACTCCCCAAGTCAAGCGTGCGTAAAGAAGTTTGACTTCAATAATAAAAATAAATATTTGAGTCCGTTACAATATCAATTTACTTGGCTAGCATGCTACACCTTCGATCGCATCGTCACTTCCCATCAGGTGAGAGCGCGGTCAAATGCTAGACAAGTTAGAAGGAAAAAAAAACGTACTATCATAAATATGCTTTTATTTTCTACCTGTCTGATCTAAGGAATAACGTGTGAATGTTAACCTTCAGTTGTAAATTATATATTTTAAACACGGAATTATTTGCGTGGATAATGGATATTAAATGAAACGATTAAATACTACTATTGAATAGATTGAAATGGTTCAATTGAATCGTATACGTCTGTTCGAAGGTTCCAGATGCAATCTGCAGTGTCTGATTTAGTTATCTTTTTGTTTCAGGGCAGTCAAAGAAACAACGCAAAATGGCGACAGTGCATTGGAAAAGCATCATTGGTAAGTCGATAGTTTTTATTTGCTTTGGTATTGAACAAGATGCAATTTTTTACAACAAAAAAGTTTGAATAAGATACATAGATGAGCTTCTGCCCGCAGCTTCGCACGCGGCGTGGTCTATGGGAAAATAATTCAACCACCCATTTCACCCTCTTAAGGGTGTAATTTCGAAAATTCCTTTCTTAGCGGATGATAAAAATATACTACTTAGGTAGCTAAGCCTTCGAATTAGCTATGTGGTCAATTTGGCAAACGTACCTAATCAAACCTAACTCTTTCAGTAACAACCAAAGCAGTAAACAGCACAGTAAATGATCGGTAGAAAAACAACAAGAATAAATATAATTATACAAGGTGGCATTTAATTCACTCTTTTCCTTAAATTTATGTACTCAGACCATGCAATAGAACAACAGTACAAGGTCCAATAAAAAAAAAATTGTTTTAGTATTTAGTGCCTCTTATAATAACTGCATGACATCCGAAATGACTATTTAACGGTACACATAGCGCGGGCACCAGCTGAGTGCTTTGTAAATGTTTTGTAGGCAATAAAACGCCTGCTTTGTTCAATGTCACAAGGCTTTTCTTTAGAATTTAAATTTAATAATACCTAGATTTACGTTTTATTTCGTAAGTACTTTTTTTATTTAGTTATATGGGAGCATTCTATAGCATGGGCTACATATATTAAAGGAAAAGAACGAATTAAATTCCACCTTGTATATTGATATATTATCGAGAGCTATTCGTAAACACGCCTAAAATAAGACTTCGCACGCAGAAACATAAATAGAGAGAAGACAAACATATTTTATATTATATCGCAAAATGGAAACAATGCGGTGTTTCTGAAACCTAAAATGGGTTAGCAAGCCTTTATTTAGACGTTTGGACTGTATACTAGCCGCGACGACTTATAGACAGTCAAATGCTCCAGCTTACTCCCAGTTTCGAGATTATCTACCTAGTTATGCGAGGTAAAATAACAGTAGAGGTAATATGTAGTTAAGTATAGATTTTATATGCATTTGCGTGTATTTTGGATGTTTTTATAAAAGGTTATATTAACAAACATGAAATATAAATACCGGATGAAAAAAATCTTTTCCTAATTGTGCACTGGTTCTCCACCCCCTCTAGGCTAGACCCAGAGGGGGTGGAGAAAGGTGGGATTCGTCATCGACATAATATTAGCCGCGACGACCTATAGACAGTCCAAATGCTCCAGTCCCCTACCAGTAGTATTTTTTTCGTATAAAGTACGTCAAAAAGACACTATATCCATTAAAGACGAACACTCACACCTAATAGAAGATTCGTCAACCTGAAGACTTCCACTGCTGAACATAGGCCTCCTGTAAAAAACAAAGGAGTCGCTCAAAGAAACAAGGTTTGAGTCTGATCAATCGAGTTTTATTACTCACTCACACGTTCACACAAGAAAAAAAAACAATTTAACTACTCAACACAATGCTATACTGAACCTCTTCTGAGCGTCGGTTCAAGTTTGCGCCAAGCTTTCTCCACAAACTACTCATTCCCAAGCTCCTTCATATCATCTCCCGTATAATATACAAAACAAACAGCGAGAACAAACATTCCGATATAATACCCAAACAAAGTACTAAGAGACAACTTTGATGGGAAAACTTCGGAATAAGCGCTTATCCATACTTCATTTTCCTTAATTACTTTTGCGTGATGACATTGGAAATATTTTACTGATGGTAACGAAGTTGGGACAATAATGTCCAATTCGTTGGTTTAGAAAATCAAACTTCTTTAGGAGTTCTCTTAAGGGATTCAAATACAGACTGAAATTTATGTGGATTTTAATGATGGAAATTTATGTGGATTCGAATGATGGAAATTTTTCTTTTAGTGTGAGAGCGCTCGCCCGTGATATATATAATTTATAGGTATTGCCCTGATTGGGGACTACCTAATGCAAGGCCAAGTTTATGCAATTGAGCAAGGCGTCTCTGAGAGACTGGATATGCGCTCCTCTAGCAGCAAAACTCGAGCATTGGATTTTTTCTTCTGATCTCTCTGTAACTGTCATTGTATGCTTTACTTACTTTTATTTACTTGGCTAGCCAAAGATAGTGGATTTATAGTCGTAGTAGTAGAGCGTGGTCAAATGCTAGACAAGTTTGAAGTTAAAAAAATGCATACTCGAATTCCTTATTTTTATATGACTTCTGATTTGCATAAAATTTCGTACATAGATTTTGTACACTAATTCCAAGATCAAAATAGAACACGCTTTATATTTGTTATGTTAATGAATGACGTAACGAGCTAGTCGTTTACTTGATGTTAAGCGGCTCGGCCACCCATAACAGTAGCAGTGTCACTCGAAACTCTACTCTTTATTTAAATTAAATAAATTTACTCTAATGTAAAGTTTTGCGTGACACTGTCCTGAGACATCAACAGTGTATACAGTGTAGCAGGAAATACACGATACCCTGATGATGACCTATCCAATCGTAATTTACTTTGCGCTTGTATTTTCGTCAAAGAAAGTCAATTTCCCAAATTCAATATCAATCAAATTCTGAAAAGGCACGACTCCGGCCGTAAGCCTCATTATTAATTAATTACTTGAACTCAAACAATTTGTCCCGAGGGAAATACTTAAATGTGCGAGCATTCATGCAAATTTAATAAAGCTGTAAGTACGGGCCGGTCATAATGCGTATATGTTCCAGAATTATATCCGAAACTCAATATGAAATGCTATAATATTTATTTCTTTTTTTAAACTGGTAAATTATCTTAGTTTCAACTAAATACCACAATGATATAATAACTAAAACTAAACAGAAACATTATAGCATAAAAAAATTACATGTTGACAATATACTGGCCGCGATGACCTATAGACAGTCCAAATGCTTCACTACCAGTAGGTAGCGTACCCAACATGCTGGCAGGATTGCCCCGTTGAATTGCAATGCTGATTGGATATTCACAATGGAAAAGCAGCACGTGACCAAAATGTTGCCCTCTACTAGGGCTAAAAGTTGAGCAAGTAATGTGGCAATGTTGCCAGTAATGGGCACGTTGCCTACTGGTAGTAGTTTATTCGATTAAGTTTGTATTATATGCACAATTTATGGTTTTAGTTTCATGGTAAACCAATAGACATTTAACATTATTACCGGTGTGAAGTTAGCAGCCAAAAGTTAACAGCCTACCTAATTTGGTCGGATAATGATCCGACCAAATCAGGTTGGTAAATTTTTAGACACTGAAATATTCATGTCCTCCAAATGCTCCAGCCCACTATCGTATATAGCGTACCCAAAATGCTGGCAGCGTTGTCCCGTTGAATTGCAATGCTGATTCAAATCAATGAATTGTACTTCATAAAATGTAGCTTTAAAAATCGTTGGCTTATATTTTTTGCTACCGTTATTGATTGCGATAAAAGCTGCAATATCTGTATTTATTTTTATCTACCTTAATTCAGTAACGATGCCGGTTAAATTGAAATACCGATTATTCCATTACACCTGAATCTTACTCAATGTAAGAGGATAATCTTTTAGACACTGCAAACAATAGCAATAAAGATTGCTTCGACAAATACTTACTGATTTTATTAAAATATATTTATGAATTTAAACTTCTTTACGCACGCGTGACTTGGAGAGTAAACTGGTAAATGCGAGGCGATCGGAAGTTGAAGTTGGTTCACGTAGATCTCTATTGTCAACATAACAAACTTAAAAATTTGTAGTATGATGTTGATACGTCTAGTAAAATAACAATTTACAATTGTCACGATGGAGACGTTAACATTGAACAAAAGAAAAAGTTATACCGGCCGATAGATGGAGCTAAATTAAAGGAGTTTTACTTCACTCGTGTGGTCTAAAGCACACTCGTTTTTTTTTATATTAACGTCTCTTATTTAACCATTATTCTCAACACTTCAACTATGATAGATAACCAATCTGCAGACACTCTACCTACCTCATACATCAAGTTTCAAAACGGATAGGTAATCTTTACTCACGGGAGCTTCTCTATTGTTCACTCTAACAATGACAAGTGGGTGTAAACCATTAATTGAATAGGCAGACAGAGGGCTAGCTTTAGTTACGAGAACTTATAATTATTACGGTGATAATTTTTTAGATGGCTATTTTAGTTGTTGTATATTTTCATCTTAGCTTTTACTGCTAGATTTTGAATTTAAAGCTTTTTTAAGTCATTTGGCTTTTTAGACGTTTTAATGATAATTAGATTTTTTTTTAATAATTATAATATGTGTGTACCTAGCCCCAAACTAAACAAAGCTTGTACTATGGGAACCAGATAATTGATACAATACTTAGATACTTTTTGTCTGTAAATACATACATAGAATACAATATAACACCCAGACACAGAACAAACACCTATGCTCATCACACAAATGTTTGTCTTGGGTGGGAATCGAACCCACAACCCACAGTTCAGAAGGCAGGATTACTACCAACTGAGCTAACGGGCCAGTCAAATGCCAGTAAAATAGAAACGAACTTTAAGGTTACAACACGTCAGCGCCTACATGCGGCGCGATCTGTGGCACAACTGTGCGGCTTCTATAGTTTGCATCATACAGCGCAGGCTGATGATCAAGTAATAATAATTCAATCAACGAGAATATAATAATGAAGGATAGATGTATTAACTGCACAATATCATAATATCATCATTTCGTTTGTTTTGCTGCGGCTGGGATACGGCGTGCGCTTTCTCTAACAAGGAGAGTGAGCTTATAAGATGCCATAATCTTGGCCTGGCTAAGTGCAGATTGGTGAAAGACACACAGAAAATTTCCTTAGACTTTTGTAATTATTTGACGTGCTGGTGTGTTTACGCATTATTTTTTCAGTATTGTGATAGTGATTTCACAAATAACCTAAAATGCACAGTATTTGGACCATGAAAAGCAGAATTAAAAATCGCACTACCTATAATTGACCTAAACTCGAGTATATTTTTTCAATAATAATCTAAGCTAATACGAAGCTCTGCGAACAGTCAGTGTTAATCTGAACAAAGTTTTCAATCACCAATACAGTGACAGTTACAGTTAGTAAGTCTTTTAAACTCTGGCCCCTTTACTAAAGCTGAGAATAAGTATTCCCACGACCTTCGGTGGTGAATGCTTATTAATACTTCTGTTTGTTTTGCCGAGGCTACTTGCATTTTTATTTCGATTTACCATAGGTTCTTCCTTCCTTCTCGTGTAGGTAAGTCAGCTCTAGGGATGATCACGCAACTTTGATTGCAATGAAACAGGAGAAGTTCCTGATTTGAAAATATCCATAGAAACTGTGCACATAAACTGCTTATTGAAACTGTCATATTCATACAAATTTGTGTTTCTATCCATTATCAATCACGTAGCTTTATCGCCTAGATCAGAACTTTCAAACCACCCGATGGCTTCTGAGTTGGTACAACGATTAAAAAAAGTAAATAGTTGACAGCCAATGTGGTGTCGTGGTTGAGCAGGTCGGCTCATAACCCGGAGGCGGGTTCGATTCCCGTGGCAGGATAAGTATTTGTGCAAAAAAACAATGCAAATAATTGTTCTCAGTCTAAGTGTTGGACCATGGTCCTCATAGTTTCTGGGTCGCTAGACACACGAAATCGTAGTTAGGATCTATCTATGTGATCGTTGGGCGTTATTGTTTTAGTTATGACGAGAAAATGCTCCAAATAAAAAAGAAAGTCGAGGTCAATTCATGAATCTTCGTGGGTCAAATACCCTTGATGTTCTAAAGCTTTTGTTACAGATCTGTCATTTGTAGAGCTTCTAAGTTCCGATGGTTAAAAGCTTTGTCTTCAAAGACTTAAAGGTAAAGTTTTGAGAGAGTTCAAAATTGTTCAAGATTTCAAAATTGTTCAAGATTTCAAAATTGTTCAAGATTTCAAAATTGTTCAAGATTTCTTAGTATTCAGTGGTAATTAAAATACAACATAGCGTATAGAGAAAATATTCTTTAGATTTTGTGATAATCGGTGTGCCAGTTAAGAAGTATAAAATTACTCTTTGCGATGAAGGTTTTTTTATTTTATACAGCTCCATCTAGCCCCAAAGTAAGCAAAGCTTGTCCTATGGGAACCAGGTAACTGATAGAACCTTAGATACTTTTTATTTTTAAATATTTACTTACAATACTATATAACACCCAGACTCAGAACAAACATCGATGTTCATCACACAAATACCTGCAACCTACAGTTTATAAGGCAGAGTTACTACCAAATGAACTCTCGGGTCAGTCATGGTGACAGTCTTTCAAAGAAACGTACCTTTTTATTTATCTCATTTAACCGCCATTTCCTATTTTGGTTTGTATAAAAAAATATCAAGCAAATAAGTACAAATATTTTATTTAAGTTTAAATTTAGCAAGTTTTATCAAAAAATTCTTACAAAATTTAAAGTATCATTTCTACCGGAATATTAAGCTTCCCATTTTAACAAAAGAATGCAGACAAAAATAGACAAAAGATGAATTCTGAAAGACAATGCCTTCATTTTAGTTTTGTTGAAAGAAAACGTTTGGGTAGACTGCTTCCAATTAGCAGGACTCAGCTTGTATAGGAAAAAGCGTTGAGAAATTTTAGTATAATCAATGGGTACCTAATTATATTTATTGGGTGGAACAAACGGGGTTTTGTACACAGACCTTCATCAATTTCTGTGGTTTTGTAGGAAGATACTATTATTTATTCTGTGCTGCTGTGATCAGACTGAATTAGCCAAGGACGGACATTTTGTTCTCAAATTGAGTAAGAAATATATAAGTTTGTTGTATCATTAATTGGTCAACAATTGCAGTGTCACTCGGCACTCTAAAACAAACGTACAGTTTCACGTGACACTGCACTGCGCACGTCATCCTGAGACATCAGCACAGTCTAGTAATAAGATTACTAGACTGTGCCGAAAGCGATACCTGAGCCAGAAGAGCTAGGTTCCGGTGATCCTGGCGTGGAAGATACTACGGCTGCTATAGGATCGTCCGGGTCGCTCAAGACGTGTCTCGGGCGGTGACGACGGGGTGATTAGTGGTAGGTCTATTGTTACAGATGCCCGTGATAGGCCCGTTAATAAAACCAAAGTTGAACTGGTTGAACTTCTTCCAAGATCTTAATAAAATTGCGAATGCGAATAAAATTAAGATGCGGTATTGCGTACGCACTTTACATAACCCACATGGGTGCGCACCGTATGCGCATGCGTATGGATTGAGGCAATTTCCTATGTTGTCTTACCTAAGCAAAAGCTTGTTTGAAGCCTAATCTAGAATTCTATATTGTACTTCTCGACTACCTGTTTATGTTAGTATAAAATAAAAATAAAAATGAAATGAAATGCGAAATATTGACTTAGTTTTGAATCTCGTCGCTATTAATAGGACCTCATTGTTGTGGCCTGGCCTACATAGCCTTCTAAACAGATTATAAGAAAAAAACAAGTGTGTTCTTTGCCATTTTACTAAGTATATCTTGATATACTTTAAAAAAAATTACGATGTACCAATTTTTTATGATATAGGTAGCAAACATATATGCGTTTCTGATGGGAAGAGGTCACCGTATCCTATAGACATCTAAACTAGACGCTGCTTGCTGGTTACCCGTCTTTCTTTAAGTGGTATAATTGAAGCAAAACTTCTTTACGCACGCTTGACTTGGGGAGTAAGCTGGCAAAGCGAATGGAAATTAAAAGTTGTTGCTTAACGTAGATCTCCATTGCCAACATAACAAAGTTAAATTTTTTATCATTATATTTGTATGTTCAGTAAAATGACAATTTACAAGTAAAGATAGCGACATTAACATTAATCTAAGCAAAACAAAGTTATACCGGCTGATAGATGGAGCTAACCTAAAGAAGTTTTGAGTCGTGTGGTCTAAAGCACACTCATTTTTTTAAAACTCTAACACTCATAACTTTCGTTCCGCTCGTATTTAAACACAGACGTGACAAATTCCGTATTATAATACATGGTTACCGTGAACGTTTCTCTCACGATCTTTTGGTCTGTGTATCTAGTTCTCACGATAACGCAATAATGGAAGAAAGTTGAAAGCGCGAGATTTTGCACTTTGTTGAATAACATCCTGGTTCGCGAATTTTAGAATTAGATCATAGATCTGACAAAGAAAAGCCAGACGGCGTAGCACTAGAAAGTGAAGCTATTTATAGTAATACCAAATAAGAAAGAATGCCAAACTGGCCTACCCTCCCTAAAAAAGAAATGACATGCGTGTTTTCTATAAATGAGGATATTCATGTACTACTATTGTGGTTTTACAAAAACATTAAGGATCTTTAAGTTTCGTTCATGTACTACATAGATTTTAATTGTATAAAATTCGTACGCGATGCATCAATATGTACCTATATCGTTTATCCCTAGTGTTCTATTCAGAATTATCATTTATTATCATTATTCAATACAGTGGAATCATTTTTATCATACACTTTAAATCAAAGTGTATGATAAAAATGTGAAAAGTAAACGTGGAGTCATTTTTATCATACACTTTAAATTAAAGTGTATGATAAAAATGATTCCACTATATTATTTAATTTAAAGTGTATGATAAATATGATTCCACTATATTTAATTCATACTTTCAATACATTTAATACTTTCAAAGTCAAAGTCAAAAGATTTATTGCAAATAGGCTATTTTTAGCATTTCGATAAGTCAAAATTTTATTAGGTACTTAAAATGGAGTTATTTTGCTAAGCATATGGAATTACAAAATGTATATTTTCAAATATTACATAGCAAGCCCATTACAATATATGATTTGAAAAAAAAAAGAAGTTCTCTTTCCCACTTTTCCGATCCGAAGCTTCGATTACATCTGTAAAGAAAAAGCTACAAGAAACTTTACAGTGCTGTATTTTTTCAATACGTATAGTCGTACAAGTGTCATTGATACAAGCGGCTTTATTTTGCTAGACTGAAAACGCGTAGGATCTCCCTTCATTCTTTCAAAGTCATACCATTTCGAGAGGACTAAGTGAGTACAAAATATGTACAAATTTCTAAATGAGTGAGAGGTATCCACCACCCGTTGGGGAAAAAATCTTATCGGGTAACTGGTGTAATAAGTAATTATTAATCTTTCCCCAAGTAATTCTCATAATGATTATGATGTCAATGTAACCTAATGTAGGTCTGTCGAATTACGCCTATCCTCTAAAAAACCCACTTGCATTATCGATAAAATCAATATTAATACATAGGGACTAAGGTTGACTTATGTAAAAAGGGCGAATTCCTGTGAAACCAACGTATTTTTTAACTTTCCACTAGAATGAAAGCGTGGTCAAATGACACACACAAAAAAATTTTTTGTGTGTGTCAAGACTCAAAAAAATATTATATTATATTATATTTATCAAGCTAAATAATAAAACTCTCGGTCCCAACTTTTATAAGCCTTATCTGAACAAAAAAGGCCAAAAGCACACTTATGTATTTGCGTGTATAGGATAATAAATTAGAATGCTAAATCTTTTATACCTGTCCGGTTAACCAGTTTTATATTGACACATACACTGCCCTCTCAAAATAAAATTTAACTTTTTTTCTTAAAAGCATTTATCTTTAGAAGAGTGTCTAAGTCTTATATATAAAAATGTCTCCAAGACTGGTTTTCCTTTGCTTAGCTTGATGTTAAATAATTTATCTGTGTCCTCCTCGTACCTCAATTTGCATTTGACCGCTGTCACCCTTCTATGTTATTTACACTAAGCGATGGACAAGGTCGTTGTCCTCAAAACGCCAGCTGTTTGCGGCAAATGGCTATTTTTTGCAGAGTCGCTTAGAACTTTGAAATAAACTTCCTAAGTATTTTGTACGTACTGGTTTTATTAATCGTATACCTACTCGAAATAAATAACTTTTCAAGTTTGAAGTAGCTTAAAGAAACTAATAATAATAATGAAAATGGTTGTCTGTTAAGTCGGTTTACGGACGATAATTTTGCGTGATAGCGTTAAGAAAACACTTGGACCGATCGTGCCTCTCTATCGCTTGTTCCGCGCTCTCGCTTGCACGCTCGGCTCAGGCGAAACGTGACAATGAGTCATGCTTTTTCGTGCCGGCATTCATCGATTTATGAGACGTTATCACGTCAAACGCCCAACGATCACATACATAGATCTTAGACCTTATCTAGAATTCCTTGTAGCTAAGGACCTATGAATTATGAGGACCGTGGTCCCACAACACCCAGGCACAGAACATGTATATGCGATTTTTTTTTTGTGCTCAAATACTGTCACCGTTTTCTAAAAACTGAGACATTATTGTAACAAAAATGGAGTATGAATGAGAAGGTCTTTATAATATCATCAGCTTAGGTTCCCAATGATAAATAAATAAATAAATAATAATAATAACGCCCAACGATCACATACATAGATCTTGGACCCTAAATAGGATACCCTGTATCTAGTAACCCAGGAAATGCGAGCACCGTGTTCCCACAACACCCAGACTCAGAACAAGTATATGCGCTTTTTTCTGTGCACAAATACTTGTCCTGCCGCGGGAATCGAGCCCGGTGCCTTCGGATTATGCGCTGACCTGCTCAACCACCACACGACCGCTGTGAAGTGAATCATAAGCAAGTGTCTTTTCTTACAATTAAAGACTGTATAGTAATGCGTGCAAAGTACATTAATAGATGAACCGACGACTTCACGAGGATGCAAGAGGTAAATAGCTCAAAGTGGCACTTTTTGGAGGAAGCCTATATGCAGCAGTGGACGTATTTACACTGGTTATGGCTTCTCTGATCAAGTGCTACTTGGTGGATGACACAATATCCTCAAACTTTTTGATTATAGCTTTCCTACGATTATTCCCTATACAGTCGTAAGAGAGTGCTAATTACCTACACAAGTAACAAACGCAAAGCGTAAAAAAACTGCCTTCAGACTTATATAGTTTTCTCATGGATGCCATTATCAAACCTAGACCCACTGGAAGCATTGGCTTTCAAATATAAAAAGAATCATCAAAATCGGTTCAAACATAAAAAATACAGTCGGATTGAGAATCGTCATTTTTTGAAGTCAGTTAAAAACTCATTAGTTGGGACATAGCAAATTTCTACAAATTAATTGACCTACCACCTAACCTACGGTTACCGCTATCAACTTTA
Source organism: Ennomos fuscantarius (assembly GCA_905220475.3). Classification (NCBI taxonomy): domain Eukaryota; kingdom Metazoa; phylum Arthropoda; class Insecta; order Lepidoptera; family Geometridae; genus Ennomos; species Ennomos fuscantarius. Next base: position 3,327,984 of record HG992026.1, on the reverse strand, counting down.
CTCTATAAATCATACCATAACCTACTTATGATGCAGCATACCCCATCCGTAATTAGTTGTGTCAAATAATTAACATAAAAGTGCAGCCAGACGTATCTCGTTAGACGGCATTGCTAATCTAGATGCATTGCACTGCCTAATGCGCAACTGAGACAGTATACGTGCAGGCTCAAGGCATGTGCGAATTAACTAGTTATACACGGTGGAATTTAAATCGTTCTGTTCCTTAAATACATACATTCAGACCATGCTTTAGAACGCTCCTATATAACTAAATACCAAAAGTACTAATGAAAATCAAATTCTAAAGAAATACTTGAGACATTGAACAAAGCAGGTGTTTAATTACTTACGAAACATTTACAAAGTGCTCAGCCGATGCCCGCGTTGTGTGTAGCGATAAATAGACTTTTTAGCTATTATCAAATTATTTTAGGAGGCATTTACATTTATTTATTTTTTTACCTTGTTCGATTATTCTATAGCATGGTCTGAGTACATAAGTTTAAGAAAGAATGAATTAAATTCCATCGTGTATACCATTGCAAAGAGCGTCTTAGGGCGAGGCAGCTAAGACACTCTTCTCAATGGTATGTGACAGTCGAATGAGCCTGATTTTTGTATGTGATGACAAAGACGCTCAGTGGCTCAAAATCTGTAAATAACGTTACGTATAGGTCAAAACTTTGAAAGAAGTAATTATTTTATTTGTATCTGGTTTAGTTGCAGGAAGTTCCAATTCAAAGTCAAGGTCAACATATTTATTGCAAATAAAAATAATTTTTAGCACGTTTACAAGTCAAAATTATATAGGTACTTAAAAATTATTTTTTTTCTTGTGTGCTTCTTTTGTGTATTTAGCCAGTGTCAAGTAATTTATAATTTGCAACTTACTGATATTTTACGTAAATAATGTGTCAGGTCATAGTCTAGTCTAGTCAAGTCATACTCCTAGTAAAGTGGTGGCAACTTTACCAGAAGCTTCTATGGAGTTTTGGAAACAACACGAAAAAAAACGTTTCACCATCATTATGTCACTTTCCCACACTCATGCATGTAATCCAGCACTTAACGAATAAAATGCCACGAATTGTATGCCCTAACACTGAAAATAACACAAGTTTTGGAAAATAATATAATGCGGTAACGTGATCTTTTTCGTTTTCCCGCCAAAACTCCTTAAATTATTTTACTAAGCATATAAAATTACAAAGTGCTAGTATATACCCAAAACCCTTTTCTCTCAGAGGCTTTGGGACGGGCCGCTCTGCGAGCAAGTACGGAATCAATTACTTCATACGTGCTCAAGCTCCGCAGACCGTGCCCGCCTCTTAGCCGTCGCCGAATGGGAATCGGGTTTGTGGCTGCAGGCTCTCCCTTCACCCAATACCGGCACGTTTATCGATTCGTCGACTTTCCGAATCGCAGCATCCCTTCGTTTGGGCGCACCGTGCTGCGCTCCACACCGCTGCCAGTGTGGCAATGCCGTCGATCGGCTTGGTCACCACGGTCTCTCTTGTGTTAGGAGTGCCGGGAGGATTTCTCGCCATGCCAGTCTTAATGACATAATCCGTCGGGCCTTTGTTAGCGCCAACTATGCGGCCATTCTGGAACCCAATGGCCTCGTACGTGACGATGGCAAAAGACCCGACGGAATGACTTTGATCCCATGGAAGATGGGACGGCCTTTAGTTTGGGACGCAACCTGTGTGGACACCCTCGCGCCGTCACATCTTGCTGGTACACAGGGTAAGGCTGGTGCTGCGGCCGAATCCGCAGAAAACCTGAAAAGGCGCAAATATAATTCCCTAGACAGTGGTTATATATTTGCGCCTTTCGGTGTCGAGACGTTGGGGCCGTGGGGACCAAGTGCCCACAAAATTTATAAAGAACTTTCAGAACGACTGATCGAAGCAACACGTGACCAAAATGCTGGTTTTTATTTAGCCCAAAGACTAAGCATTGCCATTCAACGGGGCAATGCCGCCAGCATTTTGGGCACGTTGCCTACTGGTAGCGGCTTCTTAGATTAAGTTTTGCTAATGCATAGTTTTTAATTTTCATTTTTTCTATTTATATTTTTTATTGTAGTACTAAATTCAGAATAATCTTCAAAGTGCTTATTATCAAATAATATATAGCAAGCCCATTACAATATATGAGTTTGAAAAAAGAAGTTCTTTTCTCAATTAGCAGTTTCATGATAGTTTCTTTTTACATTTATTTTGTTTTTAATTGAGTTGCAATGTACTTAGTTGAAAAACCCGCAATTTCTTATAACTTAAAACGACGTAATATCCACTTTCCATTACGGTGAATCAATTAAGGCGTACGTTGCTCATATTCTTGCGAAATTGTTTTAATTGCACCCACGTCCCTATTTGCTGGCGAGCTTCAGGGAAACATTGCAAGAGGCGCTTCGCGGAAACAAACTCATATTTCAACCTTATTTATTTTATTCAGGAATTATTCAGAGAATTAATTGCTTTTACAGCTCCAATTATTTATTTGGCCTTTTCTTTGTGATTTATTTCATCCGCTGCCAAGTTTGAAATTTTTCATATGTCTGTTGTTAGTAAAACTTAACTAATAAAAAGCTTTCATGATGTTTTTCTGAATTCGTGGAGTGTGACCATTATATTTTATTTCATTTATTTATTTTTATGTTAGTGAATGGTGTGACGAGCTAGTAGTCTACCTGATGTTAAGTGACACGGCCGCCAATAACAGAACAGTCTCACTCGGAACACCAAATTGTAAAGTTTCGCGTGGCACTGCACTGCGCACATCATCCTGAGACATCAGCACAGTTTGGTAATAAGCATGACGTGCGCAGTGCAGTGTCACGCGTAACTTTATATTTTAGAAGAATTCCGAGGACCTCTGCCACTTTTATGGGCGGCCGTGTCGCTTAACATCAGGTGAAAGACTAGCTCGTCGCGTCATTAATTAACATTAAAAAAATATATAACTCTGACAAAATGTATACCTAACCAAACAATAAGTCAATTGAATAATAATGTTAGAAAATGTAGCAGATGCATTTTAGTCTATTTCTAAGTAGGTACTGTAAAATTACTCTTTTCACATTCTCATTTATAGAATAAGAAGAGCAGGAATAATAATAATAACCCCCAACGATCACACACAGATCCTGGACCCTAACTAGGGTTCCCTGTGTCTAGGGACCCAAGAACTACGAGAACCATGGTCCCACAACACCCAGGCTCAGAACAAGCGCTTTGTGTTTGCACAAATACTTGTACTGCCGCGGGAATCGAACCCGTCGCCACCGGGCTGTGAGTCGACCTGCTCAATCACCACACCACAGAGTCTGTCAAACAATAAACAAGCGTATTTTTTTATCATACCTAGCTTAGATAGTACATCTAAACTATGTATGATATAAAAAATACATTAAAATATACACAATCTTCCGCTCCTAGATTTTAATATTTCCCGAAGCTTTCCACGACTGTAATGGAAACAAATGATTTAATTTGCAATCCGTATTTCAGTCTGCGGCCATTAGAGACCGTTTAATTGTAATTAAAGGCGTTTCGGCCGCTGCTTCTCACCTTTCCAGCATTAGGTTTCACGGCTTGGTACTTCTAATAGAAGAATTGATGGCTTTCATTGGTGTAAGTGGGTGGGTGAGTAAGGACTATTGCTAATCTTCAATTTGGCTGTATCTATAACTTCTAAAGACTGATGTGATCTATCCACAGATAAGAAAATTAGTTACTCCGGGCTTTCTTTATTGAAAACTTGGATTATTGGAAGATCTAGATTGAAACAATAAACGTGAATAACTAGTCATTCTCTAAAAATAATAATCTTCTTCTAAATATATATAACTCAAAGGTGACTGACTGATTGACTGACTAATATAGTGATCTATCAACGCACAGCCCAAACCACTGGACGGATCGGGCTGAAATTTGGCGTGCAGGTAGATGTTATGACGTAGGCATCCGCTAAGAAAGGATTTTTCGAAATTCCACCCTTAAGAGGGTGAAATGGGTTGTGTAATTATTTTCCCATAGGCCACGTCGCGGGCAAAGCTGCGGGCAGAAGCTCGTTATAGAATACACCGCTAAAGTTAACTTGATTATCAAATTAATTTCATACAAAAATTTCAGTAGTGATATTAAATAATAATAATAAAGCCCAACGATCAAATACATTAATCCTAGACACTAACTAGGGTTCCGTGTCTAGGGACCCAAAAACTACGACGTACCATGGTCCCACAACATCCAGACTCAGAACAAGTATTTGCGCTTTTTTTCCTGTGCACAAATACTTGTCCTTCTTTTTTGGTTGAGCAGGTCGGTTCATAACCCGGAGGCGGCGGGTACGATTCCCGCGGCACGACAAATATTTGTGCAAATAAAAAAAACACAAATACTTGTTCTGTGTACGAGTATTGTGGGACCATAGTCCTCGTAGTTCCTGGGTCTCTAGACACAGGGAATCCTAGTTAGGATCCAGGATGTATGTATGTGATCTTTAGGCGTTACTTTTATTATTATTAATATCATAATTCCGTGGTGCAATGTTTTTTTTAATGCTGCTATACCAGGCTTCTGGATCCGTGCTCTTTTTAAATATAATATATTATTTACATAATTACTTTTTTTTTTTTTCAACAAAAACTTTTTTTGTGGCGTAACGTTAATAAGTGTAGGATGATCCCATCAAGTGTAACACAAAACGGCTTCATAAACTCAACACCACTTAAACATTTACGACATCACGCCTGAAATAAAAAGAAGTCTATTAGACTAGGATGGAAATAAAGAAATAAAAGGAATTGTCTTTTTTCGTCCCATTCCAGAGATTACGGACCATAAAACATGTATAACGTGAACGAGTTACGGAATGTACGCAATAACGGATTGCTGAGTACCGGAATTCGTACCCACTGTTCATAACAATAGATACATCCGGAGTATTTGGCGAACCGCGTCGGAGGATAAGCTCATTCCAATTTCCTTATTCCCTTTATGAAGTAAAACTTCTTTACGCACGCTTGACTTGGAGTAAGCTAGTGAATGCGTGACGAGGCGAATGGAAGTTGAGAGCGAGATATAAATTAGTGAAGATAGAAAGAGAGTTACGTTTCGTTACGGTTCACGTAGATCTCCATTGTCAACATAACAACGTTAAAAATTACTTAAAATGAGTATTATTATGTTGGTATGTCCGGTAAAATGATAATTTACAATTGTCAAGATGGCGACATTAATATTAAACAAAGCAAAAACAAAGTTATATCGGTCGATAGATGGAGCTAAAGAAGTTTTACTTCAGTCGTGTGGTCTAAAGCACACTTGTTTTTTTTTTTAGATTATTATTAAAGGACATTTAGAAGACTATTGAATGCGTAAAAGACTATTACATTTGTTTACGCCATAAGCGAGAAGCTCGCGGGGGAAAAAGACTCGGCGAACCGGGTTTTAATTGGCACTCGCGCACGCACTACACCGGCCGCGACTACATTACACCAATCACACTAAAGGCGAAAGTTTGTATGTCTGTTACTCCTTCACGCTCAAACGGCTGAATGGATTTGGATGAAATTCGGTACCAAGTTAGCTTATACACTGGATTAACATATAAGTTACATTTTATCCCGGAAAAGTGAAATTTTCCCATGGGATGAGCAAATACTTAGAATACTTTTTATTCGCGGGTGAAACCGCGGGGCGCAACTAGTATCTATATAAATACTGTAGCTATAAGTCTAATTAAAACTTTACTACATACTTCAAGTTTCATTTATATCAAATTATATCAAAAAAGTGTTTGCCTATAATTGGTTGTGCATATAGATAATATTTTTAAGCTTAATTATTGTCATAGAAACTGTGTATCAACTGTTGGTGAACAAAATAAATAAAAAAATATAAGGGTCTCGCGAAGGTGGGATCAGCATTTCATTCTTTTTTTTTTTACTTCAAACTTGTCTAGCATTTGACCACGCTCTCACCTGATGGGAAGTGACGTTGCGATCGAAGGTGTAGCATGCTAGCCAAGTAAACCATTTTCATTCAACGTATCGCAGGTTCATAGCCAGCGTATGTTGTTTTTGAATAAATTTTACGGTGGATGGAAATACTGAACAATATAAATTATTACGTCTGCTAGGCGATCACGTAACTTGATTGCAACCAATAAAAACACAAATTTGTATGGATAAAAAATATTTTAATTTGATAGTTACTATGGAAAGGTTTTTGAGTCTGTGTCCTTGTGTTAATCAAAGAGTATGTAACGACTACTATGTATATGAGTGAGAGTAAGTGAGTAGTTTAAATTAAAATTTTATTTTGTTTGTAATATGAGCGGAAAAACGTGATTAATTATTGTGTAGTAGTTATATTTTAAATTTTTATATGTATATATTTTATAATAAAATATACTCAAAAAATATATGCATCATTTAAGTTAATTACGTAAATTAAATAATTTCCTTATTAAAACTAAACTAATAGTTGTATTTTCACGAATATTTCGCTATGTATTTTTTTTTTTGTATTGAAACTCATTTCCCGGGATTTAGAAGGGATTACTTGTATTCCGAATGCTTCTCCCGGTGTAACTTTCGCTCCAAAATTCGAGTTCCCGCGATTAAACATAGTTATAATAGGCACGCGACATTTTTGTGCCTATTAAAACACTTTGACTTCCTTATACCCACCTACAAGAGTCGAAGATAAATACTCTCTGCTTTATGTCAATTCAAGAGAATATTATCCACTTTCTTCCGAGTCCGTGCTCTGAAGCGGGGAGTAGCGGGATATAATGTCTACGATAATGTCAAAGGGAAATATTTCTTTCCTCTCCTCGTTGCCGTGCTACGTAAGGTGGAGAGGGGGATTATTTTAACTGACAGGTGGAAAAACCCGGAGGAAAGACAATTTCTCCACATGCCGTGCTAAGCCTGCAGGAGATCAAACTTTAGCACAGACAGGCACAAGAGTGACCCCAGCATATTACCCCACCCTATGTTTAGTGCTTGCTTGAATTGTTTGTGTAAATGAGCTTGTTAATTACCTTTTTAACGCAATTTTATAACCCAAGTATGAAGTCGTTTGCTTAACAAATTACAATTGTACAGTGTTTTTTTGTACGTATTATGTCATAGGGAAAGTGCTACTGCCTTGCGCAAGTTTTTTTTTATAACATAGATAGACAACCTGACGGCCTGCCTATTGTAAGCAGTTACCGTCGCCTATACACGGTGGCATTTAATTCACTCTTTTCTTTAAATGTATGTACTCAGACCATGCTATAGAATATACGTACAAGGTAAAACAAGGTCCAAAAAATAGATTTTGTTTAATATTTAGTACCTCTTAAAATAACTGCATGACAGTCGATATGTCTATTTAACGATACTCACAGCGCGGGCACAAGCTGAGTGCTTTGTAAATGTTTCGTAGGCAATAACACACCTACTTTGTTCAATGTCACAAGGCTTTTCTTTAAAATTTAAATTTTATAATACCTAGATTTAAGTTTTATTTCATAAGTACTTTTTTATTTAGTTATATGGGAGCGTTCTATAGCATTGACTGAATACATACATTAAAGGAAAAGAACGAATTTAATTCCACCTTGTAGACACCTTCAACACCGAGGGCGCTGCCAATGCGTTGCCTACCTTTTAAGACTATTACCCGACGAAGATTACGGAATAAATCAGACTTTGAATCTAAAATCCAAAATAATAAATTACTGTAACTTTAACTGCTGTTTTAGACGAGATTATTTTAAATTCATTTAAAACATTGTAGGTTATAATTCACATCTATATATATATATAAAAGAAAGTCGTGTTAGTTACACTATTTATAACTCAAGAACGGCTGAACCGATTTTGCTGAATATTAGTGGGGAGGTAGCTTAGAACCAGGAGACGGACATAGGATACTTTTTGTCCCGTTCGACTGCGTTTTACTAATTCACCCGTGCGAAGCCGGGGCAGGTTACTAGTATTCCATAAATTGGCTTTAGTCACAGAGGTTTTTGGCGCTCAACGTCTAATTATTCTACCGTATGCTACATCACGAGTTTGTCATAAAGTGGAGCTTTAAAACGTTCGGTCAATTTGTTTTGAAGTGAACGTGTCTCTACATTAATAATAATATTATTGGTACTTTCGCGAGACTAATGCAATCTTCTTGAAAAGTGTGGGTTGCACTAAACTTACGTGATATAAATGGTTAAAGAAATATAAGCCGTAGGTAGTATTATTTTTTTATGTTTTGGCTCCACACTTTTGTGTATTTAGCCAGTGTCAAGTAATTGATAGTTTATCAAGTTAATGATATTTCACGCAAATATGTGTCAAGTTATAGTCGAAGTCATCAAGTAATGTCATAGTCAAGTCATAGTCTAGTCAAAGTCATACTCCTAGTAAAGTGGTGACAACTTTACATGAAGCTTCTATGGAGTTTTGGAAACAACACGGAAAGAAACGTTTCACCATCATTATACCATTTTCCCACAGGCACGCCTGTAATCCAGCACTTAACGAATAGAATGCCACCAATTGTATGCACTAACACTGAAAATAACACAAGTTTTGGAAAATAATACAATGCGGTGACGCAATCTATTTCGCTTTCCCGCCAAAACTCCCTTTTTAAATATTATTGTTTATGTATATAAGTGGCCAGTTCCAGGAACATGTGGATCATATAGTGCGCTCGCTTATTTTAGCACCAATAACTGAATACTTTACTGGTCTTTGAATTTTTAGATGCATCACGACTCAAACAATTTACAAACAATCAAAATAGATGTGTCCATTTACAGAAATTTTCAAAGGAAATCCACAGATGTCTCATTCTGCGGAAATGTTTTGATGTAAAGACTGATGCCGACTTTAAATTTTTAGCCTATCAAATATCAAGATATTATAATATTTTGAACTGTATGGCGATGGAGTAAAGGTTTTCATTATTTTGAGCAGCAGTAATAGTAAGATTGTATTGGATCCCCGCAAACCGTTATTACATTTAAAGACTTCCCGCCAAGTTCGGTTTAAGATACTTCAAATGCGGAAAATTGAGCTGTTCAACTCAAAAGGATGTACGGAAATCGTTTCAGTATTTTATAGAACTTCCTGACTCCTGTTTCGTAATCGAAATCCTTTTTGTGCGTACTTAGAGTTTTATTTTTGATGTTGACAAGAGACATGCCTGAAGGTTTCTCGATAATGATGTTAATGTTCGTTGAAAATAATTCGAAAATGGAGGTTGTACATTTTAAAATTTCTTCAATCGTAATAACCCGTATATTTTTGATTTTTAATGTGTGATGTGGTGGATTATTATCCGCTAAGTGTTACGTGCACGAGTGTTGGCAAATGGTTAAATAGGTACTAAAAAAACATGCCTTTTCCTGTCTCTCCTAAGTGGTCTGTGCTTTTCCTGTTCTCTTCAAGGCTTCCTAAAGCCTTCAGTAAAATATCTCCCATTTTACAATGGCATTTTGACTTTGACAAATTAAGACTGACATAACATAACCGTAGAAAAATTCCTCACGAAACCATAGCTAAAATTCAATTCAATTGTTGTTTTGGCTTCAATGTTTCGACACAGTTAAAATAAACGTCAGTTAAAGTAAACGAAAAGCGCTTTTTTTTAAACGTTGAAACCATAAACGAAATATTTAAATGTGTTCTTAATAATAAGTCGTAATAAATATCTTCAGCCTGTACTGGTCGTGGGACGACCACACGTGGTAGCAGGTCTAACGCTTTATGACTATCCGCCCTGGCGATGATGGATAGTCTATATAATGTAATTATAGTTCTTACTGTCTGCCACTGCAGCACTGGGCATGGTAGCACACGGTGACCAAAGGATTATCCGCGCCTTGGCTCACCAAGTTGCCTCGCGGCGGAGCAAAGTACTTTGAGTTGGAATATTTCAAATCCATTTTGTACAACTAATTCATTTTGGTGGTACAAATGACATACCTACTCGTATATATAACACTCAGTTAACTTTTTATCATTAGATTGTTAGTTAGATTGTTACACGACTGTAATGATTAAATTTTCTCTTCCTAGACCTCTTGAGCCTATTGTGGCAATCCAGGTTTTTCTAATGTAATGCTACTACTTATAGGTATGCCTTTATCCAAATATTTTTTTTTATTGATTTTTCATTTTCTTTTTATTTTCTCTTCCACAGTGCTCCTAGCTACAGTAGCCGTAGCAACTTGCGCGCAAGTCGAAGACCCCTGCAAGACAAAGTCGCGCATTGTCGCAGACGACAAATACTGCGACAAATACTGGGAATGTGAGAATGGACAGGCGCAACAGTACGACTGTCCCAATGGCCTGGTGTTTGCGGGGAAGCATCGGGGAGTGACGGATGGCTGCGACTACCCTTGGAGGTCGAACTACTGTGAATACCCTAAAGTGCAGATAAGTGAGTATATATCTTCTTATATGTATAATAAAGTCGGGTTTGTTTGAACACTTATAACTCGGAAAAGAACGGCTGGACTGATTTTCATGGTTTTTAATTTATTGTCTTTATCTCCGCCCCGAATAGAAGAATAACTATCAAAAACATTGGGAAATCGACTAAAAAAACTTTGTCCATACAAAATAATCATGAGTTTCGTAAATGTCAAATATTTAATATTCATCCATATACTTTATTTTTGTACTTTTTTGTTTCTTGTTGTGTTATGTTATCTTAATAAAGTACTGAACTTAATATTTATTTTGTGTTCATTGTATTACTTTCATAAAACCATAAATTAAGTTCAGCTAATCTGTAACACAACATTCATAGAATTATAGGCGGTACGAAATTCGCCGGGTTAGCTAGTTTGTTACATGTAAGAAAATGTCAGAAAATTATTAAAGAGCAACTTGTGCACTAACTTATCAAACAACTTTTGTCCCCAAAAAACAACAAAAAAATTGTTCTACTACCTACTGCATATGGTTGTAAATGAAATAGCAATTATCGCGTCCATCGAGCATTGTAGCGTTGCTGAAGAGTTACCATCACTTCTACAACGCAAGAAAGATCTTATCAAGTCACTATATTGTTTTAAGTAACAAGAATTATTGGCAGCATGCCAAACAACAATGGGTTGTTTTACTAAACCTAGGCACAGCCTTGGCATTTATCAAGTCTTTGAAGAAAGCTCTTAACTCTAGATAAGATTATTTCATAGAAAGATTAATGGTGTGCTGTGTTTTTGCCAAGTTTTACTGCCTCAGCCTGCGTATAATATATTTCTATACCTATACCCGCCTAGGCCAAAATCGACCGTTAAATTTTTGTCACGTATTAGCAAATTTGCATCACCGCTAATCTGCAAGCTCCTGTAGGACCCAAATAATTTACTTTGCTTGAACTTCTTATTACCATCCTACCCATAACCAAAGAATAAATAATCATATTGCCAATACTTCTCTTTCCTTCTGGGTCTTTGATAAATGTCGCCAATCCAAATGATATTCTAGCTCATCCAGCCGTCTACTGATCATGAAAATAGGTACTTGATGTTCTTCGAAAGAAATAATTTCTATAGAGAATATTGAACCTTTTGAACACTTCATATAGTTAATGAGTTTTTTAATCTTTGCTTCTGATCAAAAATTACATCTCTAAAGCTTCCATTTCCTCCAAAGTAGGGTTAATTCTCCGAACCTGGTAAGGCCAAAAAGGGTAAAGAGTCGACTAGTGGCATTACTTCAGTGTAAACACTTCAGGGTACTTCAACGGACACGAAAATAAAATCATTTGTTTGTTCCTGATTCATGATCGATCGAAACTCGTAGAAACACTGTGACAGATCGGGCTTATGACCAGCTGGTACTAACTCATAAAATTGCACACAAATTTTAGAACTCATTCCAATCACGTACGGAACTCGTAGTACGTATGGGTTTGCAAAACTGTGACAGATCGGACTTTCATCCAGCTGGTGACATATCCAAATTTTCACACAAAATTGAGCTCATTTGTTTTTTAACATTCCCCAGACCCGCCCATCGGTTCGGAACACTGTGACTGGCTGTACGGCATTTTCGGCCACGAGACATCCTGCACTAGGTACTGGACCTGCTGGAACGGAACCGCCACTGAACAGCTGTGTATCGGAGGTCTGCTGTACAACGAGAACGCACACTCCTGCGACTGGCCAGAAAACGTTGACGGTTGTCAGAAGCACCGTAAGTTTTTATTTATGCATCAAACAAGAAACCTCACTTCAGCCTTTTTGTCCACGGCTGAACATAGACCTCGCCCATCAGAGGGTTTGCCACAAACGCCACGCTTGGCAGGCGTCTTGGAGAACGCGGTAGATTATAATATGCAGACAGAGAGTGCTGCTGCCCATTTCCTGAATATTCCCACGGGTAGATGGGGTGGTTCGAACCAAAAATGCCTTCCCTCACTTGGAGAGAGTAGGCAAAACATCCACCACGCTAAGTATGGGTTGGTCGATTGAATGACACCATGCATGTTCTCGAATGGGGAGACCCATTATACAGTTGTAAGAACGGCTGATTAAGTATGTTATTTGTAATTGAATTACGTGAATACGCTGCAAGGAGGCGTTTATGTTGTAATTTATAAATTGTGCCATATATGGTTTGAACCAGACCACTTCATACAAAGATTACCAACTGTCTTAAAATGATTACTTTACTGTTTTCACTCATCAATCATCTGACTTTCTCACTAATCGCCTGTGCAATAAAGCGTATAATAGCATAACTGCGCGTAACCACTTATGATCTTTATGTAACCACGTAATTGATCGCGATCAATCGGAGCAGGCGTCTAATTAATCGGTCTGGTCGAAAAGGAAAGTTTAGATTTCATCGATTATTGTGGTCGTGAAGATTTTATCTATCGCTCATGTTTGTGATAGATCATTTGTCTTTGACGTAATAGACTCTTGTGTCATATTGTTCATCTAATGCCCGCTGTTCTAAAGTTTTACAGCTCCTAAGTTCGCACTTATCCCGCTTCGATCTACCTAAGTGCTGCAACGCATTTTGATATGTCATTTTTTTTTAGGGGGGAAATGCCCTCGCACTCATTCAAGCTTGAAAAATATGTCTAGGTATAAGGTATACTTACCAAATTTTAGTACCTACATATTTTGCCAATTCTTTCATATCTTTCACATTTACGATGAAAGTGTCAATAGAAACTTTCTCCAATCGGGTGAAAAGGTTTTGTCAATCTTTCAAATGATTTTCATTTTGTAGAAACGAGAAGCTTTACACGCTTGCAAGGATGATTGAATAGATTTGATCTTCTGAGAATAGGCGCTTTAGGATGATAGCATGAAGCATTCGAAGTATTCAAATCTTTGACTATCCAAGCTAGTTCAAATCCGAATCGATTAAATCGGCAATAAATTGAGATTTAAAGGTATAGGCAATTTCTTACGCAATAGCTACAGCTAAGAAAAGAACCTTAACCACCCATCCTATTTGATGAAAAAAATAAATCTTCTAATGGTATCAAAACTAAAAGATCTTTCCTCTTGAGATGCAACATAAAGATAAAAATTGCGGCCTAAAACCATAAATAAAATAAATAAAAAATATTTAAAATTTAGATTAAGTTTTGCTACTGCAATTTTATAATATACGAGCTTCTGCGCGCAGGTTCGCCCGCGGCGTGGCCTATGGGAAAATAATTGAACCACCCATTTCACCCTCTTAAGGGTGGAATTTCGAAAAATCCTTTCTTAGCGGATGTCTACGTCATAACATCTACCTGCATGCCAAATTTCAGCCCGATCCGTCCAGTGGATTGGGCTGTGCGTTGATAGATCACTATGTCAGTCAGTCAGTCACCTTTGAGTTAGATTAATGAAATAATAATTTTAATTTTGCAAATAACCTCTAATTATTATATTTTTTTATGTCAATGAATGACGAGCTAACCTTTCGCCTGATGTTAAGCGATGCGGCTGCCCATATCAGTTGCAATGACACTGCAACTGATATGTACTCTAAAGCATAGAGTTTCGCGTGACACTGCACTGCTTACGTTATCCTGAGATATCAGCACAATCTAGTGAGATTACTAGACTGTGAGATCAGGTCATATAGTCTCATTTGCCCAGTAATTTCACTAGCTCCAGTGCCCTTCAAACCGGAACACAGTTGCGCACTACTGCTTCGCGGCAGAATAGGCAAAGCGGTTGTAACTACCTAGATTAACTTTGCAGAAAAGTCGTAGCACCTAGTAAAAATAGTATAGTTTTAATTGCGACCTAATGAAGTAAAAAAAATGATCTTAATTGACTGATCAATCACGAAGGTAACTGGTCCGTCACAGTAGAATAAGGATTACAATGACTGCGTCCACTTTTTATTCCAGATCTCTCAGAAGCTGCAAATTACTTAATATCACTGGCTCTCACTATCAATTTCTGATTTCAGCTCTCTGCAATGAAGATCCTAACGGCAACGTGCCCCTCGGCAAGTCCTGCAACAGGTACTGGCAATGCCAGGGTGGATACCCTCGTCTGCAGAGGTGCCCGGCAATGCTGGTGTTCGACCGCCGCTCGCTGAGGTGCGTCGTACCGCCCACTGAAGACTGCGACGTGCCGACTACAACGCCCGCGCCTCCAGAAGAACGCGAGCAGGAGACTAGGCCGGTAAGTTGAGGGTCTGACCTTAGCATGATTTCTCTTATTCTTTCTGATTCTGATTCATTATGACCAGAATTGTTTCTGTAAATATAAAAAAAGGGTTTTTTAAATCGGTTTACAATTGGCGAAACTCGATAAACATACACACAAAAACACAAAGACGAGCATCGGTTAAAAAGAGTACAAATAGTGAGTGAAATTCGTGCCCTGAAGTGTTTCGCTACCAAGGAATAAAATTCCGCAATTAACTTCAATAAAATTCAATTACCGTTTTGAAAAGTGGTTACTAAACCAAAAAAATCTATTTGTGTAAGTTAAAAGTCCAAAAATATATATCCATAATATAAAAATCGTTTCAATAACTTCCAGTTTAATTGATGACATAACGAAATTGTGAAATGTACACCTGTGCCTGCGATCCGATACCTTTTCCAATGATCGTTTTCAGAAATAAATGGGCCGCAAAGAAGTATTTCATGCGAAATGTTCATATTTTCACGTAGGGCTGCCATCGGTTATGATATTTCCCGGAACGGGTGCATATTATTTCAAATTTTTACAACCATGGTCTTAGGATTTTTTGAAGTAAAACTTCATTGCGTACGCTTGCCTTGGGTAGTAAGCTGGTGAATGCGACGCGAACGAAAGATAAAGTTGGTTCACTTAGATCTCTATTGTCAAAATAACAATGCTAAAAAATTACTTAAAATTTGCATTATTATGTCAGTATGTCCGGTAAAATGACAATTTACATTGTCAAGATGGCGGCATTAACATTAAACAAAGCAAAAACAAAGTTTTACCGTCCGATAGATAGAGCTAAAGCAGTTTTACTTCAGGCGTGAGGTCCATTTTTGTCTAGATTATAAAGTCATGTACCTACTTAGGTAACTAAGAATTACCTCTCTAGTTAAGCAGCCGGACTTTACTTGAATTGACTTTAATGGAAGCAAATTAGCATTTGAGTACCAGAAAATAGTTCGACAAGTATTCTTTACATTAAAAAAATCATTTACTTATAGACGTGATCTTGCGAAACTTCATCTTAAATACCTACAAATCAATCATAATAATATATACTAAACTATATTCTAGACCTAAAAACTAAACTACGTAAACCTAAAAACGTAAAATAGATAAGTAAAGCTGAAACAAAACTTAAAATAAACCGTCGTATGTGTAAGGAAAAGCGCCCAGGATGCTGGCAACATTATTTGTTGAATGGCATTGCTGATATTTTGCGCAAAATAAAAGCCAACATTTTCACCTGACGCCTCTATCAAACGTTTGCTAGGCGATAGGACTATTCTGCCAAGTTCGTTTGGGTAGGTAAAACCCGCTTTGGTACTTATTCTGCCGCCAAGCAGTAGTTTGTTCCGATTTTAAGGGCAACTGTAGCTTGTGAAATTAATAGGAAAATGAAACTTTATGACCTAAGTAATAAGATCACTTATGTATTATATTATTTGAGTATAGGTTAGTTTATAGTATTTATTTGCACCGCCGTCCTTGCTCATAGTGTCTCAAAACTCTGTCCATCCAAAGGTTGTCTGGAAGAGATCGCTCTTAGCGCCGCCCCGCCCATTGTACCTATCTTATTATGTGATTCTATTTTCTACATGTTTATTTTTGGTGTCAATAAAGCGTTTTGTATTGTATTGTGTATTGTGTATCACTAGACTATGTTGATGAGTCAGGATGATGTGCGCAGTGAAGGGTCACGCGAAACTCTATACTTTAACAGCCTTGTTAATAAACACGAAATAGCTTTGGATTAGTTACACCATCTTTTGTCTCTTTCGATCCAGCTAAATATTCCAGTAGCAAAAAAGGACAAAAGCTGTAGTAATTAGCCCGGGAGTAATACTCGTTTATTAATAAGGCTGTAAGAGTTTCGAGTAGATATGGGCAACCGTGTCACTTAACAGCAGACGAACGAGTAGTTTGTCAAGTCATTCTTTAAATAAAAAAACACTTAATACCTAATCGTTTTTATTCTAAATAAAAGTCCCGTCCTAGTCTCCCAGTTGTCGTTACAAGTGGTCACCCCAAGCTTTGACAGTATTCGCAGGATATTTTGCGAGGATATTACAATAGATTCAATCTGGCGGAGACGTTGATCTAAATAATAGGCCGCGTTGATCGAATAAACATGCTCGAGCGACATCGGAATATCGAGAGTTGAGGAAAACTTAAGTACTTCAGTAAATACTCCTAGAGAAAACAGTGGGATTGCGGTGTTTATGACTAAACGACTTACAGATTTGTTTTTTATATCCACATAAGAAATTTATGACTTTAGAATAATAATTAGATTAATAATAAACATAGCTTACATACTAGCTTATAAATAATGGCATAACATTTATCATAATATAATAACTTTATTACCTACGGGCCCCAAACTAGGCATTATCTTGGGAGCCCCTAAGTACAATTATTTTCCAGAACGATTTGAGTGCATGTAACTGGATAGTTACACATATTGACAACTTTTTTTATGTTAATAAATGATGTGACAAGCTAGTCGTTCACATGATGTTAAACGACACGGCTGCCCATAACAAAACAGTGGCACTCGGAACTCTAAAATACATATAGTTTCGCGCGACTGCGCAGTGCACATCATCCGATCACCACAGTCTGGTAATCAGATCCTAAAGTCTCAATTGCCCAGTAATTTCACTATCTACAATGCCCTTCAAACCGGAACACATTAGTGCTCGCACACTACTGCTTGGCGGCAGAATAACTGGCAAAGCGGTGGTACCTACCTTGACGAACTTTCCAGAAAAGTCCTACCACCTACAATAGCTTGAATTTAGAAAAGGAAACAATTGTAGCTAAACTTCATGCGAGCATCATTATAAATGCCTGTCTTCTTTTGTTTCAGCCTCACCAGTCAAAGAGACCAGCAAACAATTTCAAGGATCAGGACCGTCCAAGACCTAGGAACTAAGTCTTACTCTTCTTCTCGCCTTCTAGAAACTTGTAGAAGGTTCTTTACAACCAAAACTCTTTTTATAAATATTTCGAGTCAGAAATGCGGAGTAGTAATCCGATGTTGGCACATAAATATAAGTAAATGTGTTTTAAAAACATCATAATCTGCTTTACGTTTTAGTATTTTTGTGTCTTAAATGCCTAAATAAAATAAAATGTAAGTAATTAAAAATTTTAAGGTACCTAAAAAGGAATCATTTTAAATTGAATCAGATTTATCACATTTGCGTATATTGTAACCTTTCTTATATAATTTCATCAGAATACCTAAAAACGGAAGTAAGGTGTTACAAGTTTCTTTCTATACTTTGATAAACTCTTTCAGGTACTCTACAAATTTATTTTTACTAATTTCTTTTGCGTATTTTTTTCCCGCCACATCTTTGAAGATCTGTCCAGCTATATTTAAACTCCTTTATTATATTTAAGATTTAGATATGTTTAATTTAATTTAAGTGTAAGTGTAAAATATACTGCCACGTTAAAAATACTCAGAAATAATAATTAATTTACTTTACTTGTATTTCATAAATCACTTGATTTCCAATATAATCTGTACTTCCAGTCGTTTCTAACGAAAGTTGTAGATTTCTGTTTTAATGCGAATTACTAAACAACAAAATGGTTGTAATCCAAGTTTTGAATCAAAACAAACCTCATTTATTCAAAAAATATATTGTGTTACCATATTTAAATAAAAAAAGCTTAAAATCAATCCTTCCATTACCTAGTACCTTAATGCTTACTGTACTTACTGTAATTATTTTATTATATCATAATAATTTTACGTGTAATTAAATTTATATTTGTTCGTAATATTAAAATTAATACCTAAGTAACTTTTAGTTTTAATATGAACGTTCTCCCGAAGTGGTTATTAAATTAAAAATAAATTGTTTTACCTAAATTTTACTGAAAAGTAACTCAATATCACCGCCAATAAAAATGTCTTCTAAGAAAACACCAACAGTATACTTAATTGCTCTAGGCAATTAACGAAAATACTCGTCAATTAACTGGTAATCTTAACTTTGCAGCTAATTAGAGGGCCGCTTCAGTTTCTCCAGCCCCGCGTCAAAGAGTAAAGACACAAAGACTTTGTGCCAGACACAACTTTATCTTTTCCTTCGATGATCGAATATATATACGTAGGTAACTTATATAACTTTACAGAAATACTATTTAAGTAGGGCCGGTAATTTTATACAGGTAAGAGCTATAAACGTAGTAGATAATCTCAGTTTGATTTGATTTGGCATAGACACAATTGTTTTAAAAAAAAACTTAGTTTTTTTAGTTCAAACTTGCCTAGTATTTGACCACGCTCTCACCTGATGGGAAGCGACGATGCGGTCGAAAATGCAGCATGCTAGCCGAGTAAAAAGTTAAGTAAAGTCCGGTTTAATGAGTGGTTTTTTTTGCTCCTATATTAGACCAATTTCCCGGGTAAGAAAAATTACCGATGCATGGAGGATGGAGCCGTTAATAGGTCAACCCACCAGGTATATGGGTAAAAGCTCGCTCGCCACTTAAAGGAGACCAATCTCCCTGTATCACAGTGAAAGTAAATACTAAAGAAAATCCAGGATTGAAGTAAAACTTCTTCACGCTTGACTTGGGGAGTAAGCTGGTGAATGCGAGGCGAACGGAAGTTGAAATTGTTCACGTAGATCTCCAAGGTCAACATAACAAAGTTACATATGTATGATGGTATGTCCGGTAAAATGACAATGTACAATTTTCAAGATGGCGACATTAACATTAAACAAAGTTATACCGGCCGATAGATGGAGCTAAACTAAAGAAGTTTTACTTTAGTCGTGTGGTCTAAAGCACACTCCTGTTTTTTTTGTTTTTGAACGGGCTAATGCTGTTGGTTTCTACCGACCTGTAAAGCGTTACTGGGCGGAAAACAGGTGGTAGATAACTACCCTTTGAAGAAGACGTTTCGATTAGCTTTAACTCCGGAACCGAGGTCGTCCCCTCGCGACACCGGATATTTTAATGGTGTGTTATCATAGGATTACCTCTACAAGGTGCTCGGAAGCGTATTGTAGGTACAGGTGGTAGATAATCCCATCTTGGTGGCTAAGTTTTCAAGATGAAAATGTTATAAGACAATTTTTTTTATGGCTCTACACTTTGTTTATTGAGCCAGTGTCAAGTAATTGATAAATTTCAAGTTAATGATATTTCATATATATATGTCATGTCAAGTCACAGTCCAAGTTATCAAGTCAAGTCATAATCTAGTCTAGTCTAGTCAAGTCATACTCCTAGTAAAGTGGTGGCAACTCTACCAGTAGCATCTATGGAGTTTTGGAAACCAAAACGAAAAGAAACGTTTCACCATCATTATACCACATTCCCTCGCTCATGCTTGTAAGCCAAGACTTAACGAATAAATCGCCACCAATTTTATGCACTAACACTGAAAATAACACAAGTTTTGGAAAATAATACAATGTGGCGGCAAGATCTTTCTCGTTTTCCCGCCAAAACTCTATATCAGACTAATTAATTACAAAGGCGAAAGTTCGTAATAAGTGTACCTAAGGTCCGTATTACAGAACGATGGTCAGTCATCGATCGGTGCTCAAGCAGAGATTTCATTAACTTATTGATCACTTTATGAATGAAATCTCTGCTTGAGCACCGATCGATGACTGACCATCGTTCTGTAATACGGACTTAAATGTTCCCTGTTCACGCCGCAACGGTTGGACGATGGGTTTCGATGAAATTTTGAATAGAGTAATAGACATATCTTATACGCTGAATTATCACATAGGATACGTTTTACTCTCGGGTAAAACTGCGGGGCGCAGCTATATAGTTATATAAAATTTATCGTCTATTTTGATTGTTGAAAAAGGTTATTTAATTGGACTCATAATAATTAAAAGCAATGCCTGGGGATATCAATATACTATAGCTATAATACGTTTGACAACCTCTGTGGTGTGGCGGTGAGCATGTCAGCTCATAACCCGGAGGCGGCGGGTTCGATTCACACGGCAGGACAATTATTTGAGCACAGAAAAAAAAGCGCAAATAATTGTTCTGAGATTGGGTGTTGTGAGACCATGGTCCTCGTAGTTTCTGGGTCCCTAGACACAGGGAATCCTAGTTAGGGTCCAGGATCTATGTATGTGATCATTGGGCGTTATTATTAGTTATAGGCGTTATTATTATATACCAATAGGTATAATGACGCAAATGATAATATATAGCTATTGGTTTCTCTTGGCGTTATTGCGATTATATCTTATTTAAAATCTGTGCTAAGCTATTTATTTTTATTATTTTATTTATTTATTTATTGTGATAAAAACGACAAAATCAATCACTATTATCACACAAAGTATTTCACACATTAACAAAACCAAAACGGTTATAAAATAATAAAGGAATCCAATGGGTGGTTACAATAATGTCAAATAAAATAAAATAATGTCAGAGTTAATTGGATATAAAGAAAAATTATTCACTATCGCTACAGTTGGGATTACCCGTATTGCTCCATTGATCACTCATGCTTCCACAGTATGTTAATACTGCAGCAACAATGTTAGACCACTTCTCAAAAGAATAATCAAAATCAGCGTTGGCATCGCGGAGTGCATTGAGGTGGCGTAGAGGGCGAACCAGCGGAGACATCGCTCGTGCCCTTGTATGACCGCTATCAACGGAGAAGAGTTTATGCTGTCTTCTGTCACCCCGCCTACTTGATGAATAGGGTTTACTAAAACTCTGACCAAGTACTTTACTAAGTGGTAGGACTTTACTGCAAAGTTCGTCTAGGTAGGTACCACCGCTTTGCCAGTTATTCTGCCGCCAAGCAGTAGTGTGCAAGCACTGCTGTGTTCCGGTTTGAAGGGCACTGTAGCTAGTGAAATTACTGGGCAAATGAGACTTTATGATCTGATCTCACAGTTTAGTAATCTTATTACTAGATTGTGCTGATGTCTCAGGATGACGTGCGCAATGCAGTGTCACGCGAACCTCTATACTTTAGAGTTCCGAGTGACACTGCAGCTGGTATGGGCAGCCGTGTCGTTTAACATCAGGCGAACGGCTAGCTCGACACGTCATTCCTTAACATAAAAAAAAAAGTAATTGTTCAGTGTTACCACCATCAAAGGAGAGTCCAAATGTCATCAAAACTTGTCTAAGTGGGTTTCGACTTTGTCACCAGAGCTTTAGGCCATTCTCACTTCTGCGTCAAAAAGTTCAACAATATGACTATAACTTATTATGTGGCATGAAATCGGTATCCATTATAAGAGCTGACTTCCCTATAGGGACCTTACTTTAGCATTATTACCTACAACGTCATTGATTATGCGATGGGGTTATTAAATTAACCTAGTTCAGAGCCTCTATTTTTGGAAATCACTTTCCATATTGGTTTTCCAGTGGGAGTGGACAGATCAGGCATAGAAAGTTTTTTTTTATGTTTTGACTCCACACCTCCGTGTATTTAGCCAGTGTCAAGTAATTGATAATTTATCTAGTTAATGATATTTCACGCAAATATGTGTCAAGTCACAGTCGAAGTCATAGACAAGTCATAGTCTAGTCAAAGTCATACTCCTAGTAAAGTGGTGACAACTTTACCAGAAGCTTCTATGGAGTTTTGAAAACAACACGAAAAGAAACGTTTTACTTTCATTATACCACTTTCCCACACTCATGCCTGTAATTCAGCACTTAACGAATAAAATGCCACCAATTTTATGCACTAACACTGAAAATAACACAAGTTTTGGAAAATAATACAATGCGGTGACGCGATCTTTTTCGTTTTCCCACCAAAACTCTAACACATACTTATCAATACCTCTCAATTTAAATATCCCAACTCTATGAAATGCACAAATCATTTTAGTTATATCAAACTAAAAGAGATATCGACATTGGGGCACAGAATAAATAATAATGATTAGGGCTGAAAGCACCCTGCAGGGCTCTTAATGGAGTGCATAACTCGCACAACCGGGGAATTTAATTTGGAAGAAAATTCACTTCATTTTGCCCTACTTAATTAAATTTAAAATACTTTGGTAAAGTACCTAAGAATGAGAGTAGTTTCATTAAAGTATTAATTATGTACGTAAAGGTACCATTTAATATAACTTTAAAAATTTATTATAATATTAAATAGGTATACCTTAATAACTTAAAAAATGGTGCGAATGAGCTCATTTTTGAAGTAAAAGTTTTTTACGCACGCTTGACTTGGGGAGTAAGCTGCTGAATGCGAGGCGAACGGCATTTGCACTTGGTTCACGTAGATCCCCATTGCCAACATAACAAAGTTAAATATTTGTATTATTGTGTTGGTATGTCCGGGAAAATTGCAAATCACAATTAAAGGGGTGAGAACAAAAAGGGTTTAACTGATTTTTTCACAAAATGACTTATGGGTATCGTTGGATTCAGCGTGAAATTATCTTCAATAATACATTCTCAAAATACCGATATGAGGCTTAAATCTCGAGATTTTGAGTCTAAAAACGGTTTATCTGTCACAGGAATCGCAGTTCGCTTAGCATATAAACATTATTATATTTATTTTATTATATTTTATTTTTACAGTAATTATATGAATTTAGTATTTAAAATAGAATTGAAACATTTTCAAGCAACTGAAACTTAGATAAACCTTTTCTATTACCTTATAAGCACTCTACATAAAAATGACGCCGTTGACGTTTAAAGTCAATTTTCTCGAAACTGTCAATTTTTCAGTTAAACCCTTTTTATTCTCAACCCTTCAATTATCAAGATGGCGACATTAACATTAAACAAAGCAAAACCAAAGTTATACCGGCCGATAGATGGAGCTGAACTAAAGAAGTTTTACTCAGTCGTGTGGCCTAAAGCACACTCGTTTTTCTATGGAGAAATTTCAGTTTACTAACTAGTCTAAAGATTCTTAAGTCAAGTAAGATCGAATAAATTACTAACCTTTACGTTACGTTTACGTTAATATAAAACAACAATCGTTCTCGAATTACTCCTCCATTCTTAAAACTATCCAAATGTGCCATCCAATGTGTGTGTTCCCGAGACAGTTACGTATATCTACCATAAATATGCATTAGTCGGAAAGTGGGAGCCATTGTCGCTATAAGTATAATAATATACTATACATACAGGATAAGGGGGAGTGAAAAGGACGCACGTTTGTCGAGCCATACAATATGCGTACCTACATCTACAATGGTGAATATTTCGTGCGATAAATGCGCTTGTACGAACTTCCTAAATTTTAAAGAAAAAGGGATTTACCGATATCGGGGTCTAAAAATGTTTATATCAGTGTTCAAATCAGATTCTTTAGCACACTGTGTGCAGTAAAGTCTAATATGCTATATCTAGGTACATATTACTTTTTAATAGTTGTTGGTGTTGCATCGAGTCTAACGTAAAGAGTATTCATGACTTTTTGATGATGAAACTCTTTTCTTAATTTAAAAGTTGACACATTAACATTATTATTATTAGTATTTGTTACAACGACATTTATCAATATATAAAGTTATGCCAGATAATATTATATCATATTTTTACAAAAAAGGTTTTCTACCTGTCTTAGACGACAATGTAACGTGAGCGACCGATTTTTGTTGTAATAAAAAATCTATGCTCTATGCCTAATTAAATCACATAATTATCATAGAAATAGTGACATAGATTTGTGTATGCAATTACCAACATAAGGTGGTGTACATTGTCAGACCTCGAGCATACATATTAAAAGTACATTAATGAAATTTTCAGTTTTTTTTTTTTTTTTTTTTTTTTATTGTTAGATAGGCTTGCGTTTGGCCACTATCATACCAGTTATTTTAATTCCATACTTAATACGACAAAGTTCTGCGAAGATGATATTTCGTGCTGCCAAAACGTCCAATTTGGAGTAAAAGTTACTTAGTTTGACGGCTGCCGCGTCCCTTGGGATTGTAATATTTCACGGAATTTTCCTTGGTTGTATAAGTACCTACATATTTAATGTATTAGTTTGTACAACAACTATAGTCTGTAGATTGTACAGTAAAGTCACCTATAGGTCTTTCACATACTAACCACGGCCAATAATAAATGTTAGGCATAATCAGAGACCTAGAATATTTTCGCTAATAAAGACTTACCACAAAAGATTCACGAAGCGCGAGAGCGAGAAGTCCCTATCAAGTTACAAGAGGAAAGGAGATGGTGTAATAATGTAAGACATTATTTTGGCGTGTTAGAGCCAAATAAGCTCACATTTCACATATCGCCACAATCTACTAGTTTGTGGTTCTGAACATTTTGGATGAATGAAGCAATTTGAAAAAGGTAAGAAAAGGTGTGCTTTAGACCACACGCACGCGGCACGACCACGACTGAAGTAAAACTTCTAGGACACTTTTTAAACTTTCGCGACTTTGCGAGGCTAGTCAAAATAATGTTTTAACGCCCGGCTGGCTCAGCTCCTAGCGGTTAGGGTCGGTGGTTGTTGTAATAGTATATATTGCCACTTTAAAAAGAATAAAAGACAATCAAAACAAGAAATAACATAAATACACAGAATTATCGTCGGAGAGCTAATAAGAATCGCGGTAGCGCGCGGGAAGTCGCGTCTCTCTCTTTCTCTTTTTCTCTACGGCTCGCGAGGTACTACCGTTTCCTTCCGCCTCGGATAGATGGCGCACCACGGCGGTGCGAGGCAGATTATTATCCGATGAGCCGACACTGCATGGACTAACAGGACCATTTATATGCCTAGATTCAGGCGAGTGACTGGGAGAGTTACTGGTACGTCGCGCTACAATGTTTTGATAATTTTTGTACGCGAATAGACCCGTTTTATCTTTGCAATAAAACTTTAGTTTAGCTCCATCTATCGGCCGGTATAACTCTGTTGTTGCTTTGTTTAATTTTAATGTCACTCCCATCTTGACACTTGTAAATTGTCATTTAACTGGACATACCAACATAATAATACATATTTTTAACTTTGTTATGTTGACTATGGAGATCTACGTGAACCAACTTCAACTTTCTCAAAGGCTATGGAGGAACTATCAAATCCAACTCCTTGCAAGTGTTACTACGAATAATCTACAATTCTAAATGCGACCGCCTTAGAACTACTTATGCAACTGTTTAATTATTAAATCTCGCAGCCTTTGTATAGGTCACCGCCGGCATCAACAATAACGTAAACAATGTGGGTCCCTACAGTTATCAAAACCCGTTATAAAAATCGTTTTATCGCGTTTTCCCTTTGTAAGTTTCATAGTCACGGTATGCTATTACAATATTGGTGGTAATCAAGGCCGCACACGCATAAACTACATTAATACCCTGCCTGCCTGCTTCCATGTGGAAATATAAGGAAATGGAAAACGTGATTTGAATTATGTAGATAGGTGTAGGAAACTCTAACAGTAAAATAATACCCATTAATAACTGATGATGATTCGTATAAGGTTCGAAGTTGGAGCCTATGCTGATCAATTTCCGAGATACTTACAAGACAATACTCACAAAACTTTTTAGAAGATATCACTTTGAAGCGGTGAGCCGAAGAGGTGAATTCTGAAAACACTTTCTGTAAAAGAAATGTAAAAGATGACATACTGCCAAAAACCGTATTCCTACTTCTAAAGTATTTACCAATACTATTATGTTTTACTGTGTCTAATTTAAAGTCAAAGTAAAAAAAATAACAACAGTTTATTTTTTCTTTAATCTGTGTATTGGAAGTACAATGCTCGTTTACGCGGCTTACGTTCCATTCCACGTAGCTTTGTATGCGTTTTAAATTAATGACATGTATTAACAAATAAGTAAGTGTCAAAAGCATAATGCAGCTAAATACAAAAGTCTAATTGGAAAGTACTATTCAATAATATGAATGAATACGAGCACATTATCTAAAGCTATAGTGAAATATTTATTGAAAACGAGTTTGTTCACAAGTAGTTTTATTTTATCAGTCATAGGACCAAGACACGACATATTGTTGTAATATGTAGTAACTTATAATAAATAGTTTATTTGATACCTCAGTGTTTATCTCGTTTTTATCAGCAATATGTTTGGGTGGGGACAAACTGTGTTTGTATATTTACATTTACACTCGCGCAGTATAGTAAAGAGGCTAAGTACAGGAATACGAAATCAGAGCAGAATTACCGGAGCAATGGCTGAGAAATTCCAATTGCCAATCAGATATGGAGACGGAGAAAAAAGTGTGTGGTAAGTAGACATATTTATTATACAGTTAATTTTAATTTCTTTGCGGCATTACACTGATAAATAAATTCAAATTTATTTGTATATGTATTATTTGTATTTATACATATAATAATGTATAAATAATTTTGTTAAATTTTTAATAATTAATAATTTCACTAATTTAATGGTATAATATATATTCATATTATATTTTTTGTAAATGCTTAATTATTATTTTTACTTCAATTATGTTTTTTTTTTGTTTTGGCTCCACACTTTTGTGTATTTAGCCAGTGTCAAGTAATTAATTTTTCAAGTTAATTTATATTATACTTTTATGTATGTTGTATGTCAAGTGAAGTCACGGTCCAAGTGATCAAGTCAAGTTATGACTTGACTTGATCACTTGGACCGTGACTTCATCGTCTAGTGTAGTCAAATCATACTCCTAGCAAAGTGGTGGCAACTTTACCAGAAGCTTCTATTGAGTTTTGGAAACAACACGAAAAGAAACGTTTCACCATCATTATATCACTTTCCTACACTCATGCCTGTAATCCAGCACTTAACGAATAAAATGCCACCAATTTTATGCACTAACACTCAAAATAACACAAGTTTTGGAAAATAATACAATGCGCTGACACAATCTTTTTCGTTTTCCCGGCAAAACTTCGCAATTATGTTTGCTCATTAAACATTATATATTAACAACTTTCAAATGCCAGTGTTGTGTTTCACGGAATATGAATTAAATGATCATTATTTAATATTAATTGATCATTATTTAATATTAATTGATTGTTATGTAATGATTTTGTAATAGATGTTTTCTTTTTAAAAGAAATACTTTACACTTTATACTTTTTAAAAGACAACGGCAATCATATAAAATCTTATAATACAAATTGGAAATTAAAAAATCTTATACTAAAAACTTAATTCCCGCGGCAGGACAATGTATTTGTGCACAGAAAAAAAAGCGCAGAGACATGTCCTGAGTCTGAATGTTGTAGGATTAGGTCCTCGTAGTTCCTGGGTCCCTAGACACAGGGAAACCTAGCCAGGGACCTGGATCTATGTAGTGATCGTTGGGCGTTATTATTATTATTACTGTGCAGGGTGGAGTACATCCAGTTGGTAGCTGAATACAAGCCTGCCGTGAACCTGGGTCAGGGTTTTCCTGATTACCATGCTCCTAAGCATGTTACTCAGGCGCTTGCAGATATTGTAGTTGGAGATAACCCACTTTTTAATCAGTACACTAGAGGATTTGTAAGTATTAATTAGTAACCAGCTCAAATAATTTTATTTAATAAGTTTTTATTAGAAGGCACAAAGTAGTTATTTGTCACCAAATCTTTAGGTACTGAACATATACAGGTACGTACTTATATAGTTTAATGTATGTACTTAAATTGCTGGACTTCAAGGAAGAAAGAAATTGATCTATTGAAATTAAGTTAAAAAGTTTTTAAAGTAACGTAGAAATACGGTAAGATAACAAATATGAAATATCTAGCATATTTGAAAAGATTGAGACATAAATGATGTTTAATTTCATAATTCGTATCATTCACTAAACTTAGTTACATCTTATAAACTTATGTATTTATTATATATATATCATGTAATTATCGTCTTCTTCACCATCACAATGAATCTTTTATCTTTATTACATTGAATGCGTGCTAGCTATGATAAGAAATGTAAATACAATTTATGAACGAATGTTTCTCCGTTGGTTTATTTTTTCTATTTTAATTTATCTTACTGAATTGTTTTACAAATTATTCGTTTCTTTTTTATATTATTTATTCACGACGACATTAGATGACAGGGGCTTAGATCGGCCCCCTGCCATGACCGGTTAGACTGAGTATCTACTAATAGAGACCCTCTTTTCGAAGTAGGTAAAATTTCTTTACGCACGCTTGACATTGGGAGTAAGCTGGCGAACAGAAATTGAAAGTTGTTGGTTAACGAAAATGTCCATTGTCATTATAACAAAAAAAAATATGGTAAAATGACAATTTACAGTTGTCAAGATGGCGACATTTAGCTGCTAAACTAAACAAGTTTTACTTTAGTCACTTGGTCTAAAGCACATTCTTTTTTTCTTTTACTTATTTGGTATTGCCATGTTCTGTACACCTATTCAACAGTATAAATGATGCAATAATATTATTAATAGCACCACGATCCCGTACATAGTTATTCGATATACACAATATAAAAAGTAAAATATTAACAATGAGAAACATTAAAATCAAAGAATCACATTATTTCAGGGTCATCCAAGACTAGTCCAAAGCTTAGCTAAGCTTTACTCACCGTTGATGGGAAGAGAAATTGATCCCAATAATGAAATTCTAGTCACAAGTGGGGCTTACGAGGCTTTGTTCTCTTCGATATTAGGTAAGCTAAGAATAGTTTTTTTTTTTTTATAAAATAGTATTTTTATAATTACTAATAAAGAGCTATAATTGATTATTTTATCTATTAATTTCACTTTTGTTTTTTATAATGTTATTGTTCACGATATAATTACACTCTAAAGTGTATCTTTCTTCCATTTTTTTCTTTTTTAAGCCATAACATTAATTCACCAACAGGTCACGTAGATACAGGTGATGAGGTGATAGTAATAGAACCGTTCTTCGACTGCTATGACTTTATGATTCGCTCTGCGGGTGGCATCCCCAAGTTCATAGCTCTTAAGCCTGTAAGTTGGATTGCTAGATATATTAGCATTTTAATAGATTACATTACGTCAAATCGTCCAGTAGTGAGAAAGAGATCTGCTTTTTTCAAACTCATATATTGTAATGGGCTTGCTATATAATATTTGACAGTAAGCACTTTGTAATTCTATAATATGCTTAGTACCATAACTTAATTTTATGTACCTTATATAATTTTGACTTGTAAAAGTGCTAAAATAACTAAAATAGCCTATTTGCAATGAAATCTTTGGACTTTGACTTTGACGTATATTACCTACAATTAATGTAATTTGATATATCGTAGATTCAATTATTTGCAGAATAAAGCAAGCGGTGAAATCACATCCGCCGATTGGGTTCTAGACTATAAAGAACTGGAGTCTATTTTTAACTCCCGCACGAAAATGATTATCCTAAATACTCCACACAACCCTCTCGGCAAAGCATTCACCAGAGAAGAATTGGGAGTAATTGCGGACCTGTGCAAGAGGCATAACGTGCTATGTTTATCTGACGAAGTCTATGAATGGATGGTGTATGAACCAGTCAAGCACATTAAAATTGGTGCCTATAATTTTTAATTTTGAAATCTATATTTGGAAAGAACTATACTCAATTTTCTGAATCAAAAAGCACTGTTGGAATTATGCGTTTATTATCTTAAATTGTAACATATTTTAGCAACATTCCCTGGGATGTGGGAGAGGACAATAACAATCGGTTCTGCAGGCAAGACCTTTTCTGTTACTGGTTGGAAGACCGGCTGGGCATACGGGCCTGCTGAACTAATGAGAAACTTGCAAGTTGTACACCAGAACTGCGTTTATACTTGTTGTACTCCAGTTCAGGTATGGTTAAGTTTAATAAAGTTTTTAGGTATATATCTTATATGAAAAACTTTTTAATCTACCTACCTAGAGCTAGAAAGAGTGATAGTGATAAATTAATACATTTGAACTAAGTAATATCATAATTAATTGATAACTTTCAGGAAGCTGTTGCGCGCTCGCTAGAATTTGAATTGGAACGGTATAACTCACCTGATTGCTACTTTTTCTCATTAGCAAGAGAACTCCTGCCCAAAAGAAACTATCTGGTGAAAGTCTTGAAAAATAACGGCTTCAACCCCACGGTTCCTGAAGCTGGGTACTTCATTGTCGCTGATTGGACCAAGCTAGGTGAGGAGACGTGTTACAGGGCAAGCATCTAAACATAATCTGAAGTAACCATGAATTTGCCCTCGCATTTAACGAATTTAATTTTAAATGGTAGAGGCAGGTATGATGAACTAATTCTACATTGGTTGGTAGGTATTAAATCGTTAAGGAGGAAAATCATTCGGTCTTTCTTTCTTTCTATTAGTCTCAATGTGGTGAGCGTTGTTGGTTAACATTAACTACTTACATTATACTATTTTAAGATTATTGTTTATTATGTACTGTTTGCTGATCTTAAAAAAAAAGAAAATTGTATGATATATTTCTAATATAATTGTGCCTAATAGACTATGCATATTTTTCAAATTAAAGAATAAGCTATAAAGTGTTTTATGTTCCAGCAAACAAGATAGATCTGTCTGCTGAACCTGATAAGTACAAGGACTATAGATTTACTAAAAAGTTAGCAAAAGAAGCAAGCGTCCTTACAATACCACCATCAGCATTTTATTCTGAAGAGCACAAGAATCTTGGGGAAAACTATGCCAGATTTTGTTTTATTAAGGTAAGAGTATTTAGTTCTGGGGAGTAATTGCGTAACTTTGTTAACAATGTTATAGGCGCTTCACCTTAAAAAAATATATTTCATTTTAATCACATGTACACACTAGTTGCGCCCCGCGGTTTCACTCGCGTATAAAAAGTATTCTATGTGTTCATCCAGCATATAAGCTATCGGCGTTCCAAGTTTCATTAAAATCCATTCAGTTGTTTTTGCGTGAAAGAGTAACAAACACAAAAAAATATCCACACATACATACATACAAACTTTCGCGTTTATAGTATTAGCAAAGATAAACTGAGTTGATAAACATAATTTGCATTTTTTTCTGTGCATCTGCCATATTCAATTAAAGTTGCTGAACAAAGTATGACTATTTTCGCTAGGATTTAAACTGCAGCCAGTAAGTAAAATACCGGTAAAATAATGCCTTTCTTTTCTATTATTCTTACAGAAAGACGAAAACCTGGTGCTGACAGAAAAATTATTAAGAGAATGGAATGCTAAGAAAAACTAATACATATAATAATATTCACGGAATATCAAGATTTCTCATACAACCGTTTCAAGTTTTTATTTCTCTACCGTGGTCCTAATATTCGATTTTATGGGTTTATAAATTAAATAAGTGACCTCTATATCTCTAAAGTTGAGTACGTATAATACATAGATTTGTGAGATTTAGAGTGAACTATACGTTTAAATATAGTGAAAATAAAGTAATGAAGTTAGCTTCTCGTTTCGATACTTTGAAAAGAGATAAATTTTTATACCTGCCATTTTTACCATACAGGATTAGATTATACGTACTAGAGATAGATACTTGGGTATCTTTCTATATTACTTACTTCAGCTGACTTTAGTCCAGACATCTGTCACTCACACACACATCTGTCAGATTAACCCACTTTGACTTCATATTCCTGTCATAGGTAGGACAAGTATTTGTGCACAGAAAAAAAAGCGCAAATACTTATTCTGAGTCTGGGTGCTGCTGGACCATGGTCCTCGTAGTTCCTGGGTCCCTGACACCTGTGTCAGTCCTAATCCTAATCCTAGTTAGGGTCCACGATCTATGTATGTGCTCGTCGGACGTTATTATAATTATCTATATTATTATAAAATAGTAAAATGAGTAAAATTTTGTTAGCAATGCAATAGGCGTTTCACCTTTAATTTTTTTTTTCATTGTAATTATCTTACGCTTAAACTGATAAACTAACAAATTACACGAGTTGGTAAACATAATTTGCATAGCCTAAGATTACGCAATTGTGTTTTCTGTGCACCTGCCATATTCAATAAAAGTTAATGAACAAAGTATGAATGTTTTCGTTAGGACTTAAACTGTAACCAGTAAAATATTTCATTTCGCTTTTATTACAAAGCCAAAGTCAAAAGATTTATTGCAAATAGGCTATTTTTAGCACTTTTACAAGTCAAAATTATATTAGGTACTTAAAATTAAGTTATTTCACTAAGCATATAAAATTACGAAGTGCTTATTGTCAAATAATATGTAACAAGCCTATTAAAATATATGAGTTTGAAGAAAAAAAGCAGTTCTCTTTCTCACATCTGGTGCAAGCAATCCGGCACAATGCAGAACAGAAAACTCCGATCCAAATACATAACATAACAATATACATAATAATAATACATAAAGATGAAACTTCTTTACACACGCTTGACTTGGGGAGTAAACTGGTGAATGCGAGGCGCACGGAAGTTGAAGTTGGTTCACGTAGATCTCGTAGATCATTGACAACTAAAAAAGTAAAAAAAATAATATTTGGTATGTCCGGTAAAATGTCAATTTACAATTATTGTTAAGATGTTGACGTTAACATTAAAAAAGCTATACCAGCCGATAAATGGAACTAAACTAAATAAGTTGTAATGCAGTCGTGTGGTTTAAAGCTCACTATTTTTCATTTATTTATTGGTCTATTGGTTCGATGTAACTCTTCTCAACTATTAACACAACATAAGCCTAAAGAGAATTTACGATCCTAGGACTAAAGGAACTATTTATTTCTAACACTTAACTATTCTCCACAACAATCTTAACCAAACAATAAAAAAAAAGTATTACGTTTCATTTAACGTAATTTTATTCAAACTGCCATTATGTCTTCCGTCAATGTCAACAGAATGTTATAATGCATGATATGCGACCAATTTGAAATGTTCTCTTTTGTTTATTTACATTGTCTATACCACGTCTACACTCTATGTACATTATATTATAATACATTACTGACCTGTGGATTGCGAGTGCGAAAGAGAATGAAGAAAATTAACATAATTACGTAAATTAATCTAAAACAAATTAAATCACGACTACGCCTGTTATCAAACCATAGCACGTGTTTATTATTATCTTCACTTCCAAGTGCGTGAAATAACATCACTGTGCAATTTGACATTTCTTACATTATTTTTAGGCTATTTATTTGTTGTTGTAAAATTATTCTGTAATTTAATCATTACGATGTTTAGGTGGGGTCAATCAGTATCTAGAGGTATCATAAGCACCGAAAACTTTGTGAAAGACCTTCAGAAGATAAGGAGAAATCAGAGTAAAACGTCTGCCACGATGGCTGAAAAATTCGCTTTGCCGGCGCGATTTGGGAAAGGAGAAAAGAGTGTATGGTATGTATTTTCTAATTACATCACAGTTTTAATTAATTATAACCTAATTTTAACACAACTTCTTTGCTACAGCGATATTTATATGTTACTCAACGTAGGTGATAGTTAATTGATCCTAGCTTTATACTACTACTACTAGATTACACTACTGTTACTAGTTATATTTACAATCAGTTTAAAATTCAGATAGACTCATAGTTTTTATTCATCTTATTCGTAGTTTTTAGGAGGTTTCGTATTTCGTTGAAAAAAAGATTCTGACAAAATTAAGTTTTCTGTCAAATTATTGATTTTCGACTTCCACCATGTAAATAAAGATAAATAAATAAAATTACGGAGGTTAACTGAGATACGTCGCTTTTAGCGATACGTTTTTACTTTCTGCATCTGTTTTCATGTACAATGTACATTAATTGTACAATAAACAATGTTTGTATTATATTGTTTTCTATGGATAAATAATCAAAATATAACTTATAATACTCCAGGGTGGAATACATTCAACTAGTAGCAGACTACAAACCAGCAGTGAATCTCGGGCAAGGTTTCCCCGACTATCATGCCCCTGAGCATGTCACTAAAGGCCTTTCTGAGCTGTCTATTGAGAGCAACCCCCTTAATCACCAGTATACAAGAGGCTTTGTAAGTATAAACATTTTAATTCAATATTTTTAGGCACACAAAAATTTGCTGTTAAAACAAGTTGCTGTTATTGAAATACATTTTTGTACATCTTGACTTTTGTCCTAAATATGGTAGTAATGAGATTTAAAAAGAGTTCTCACCAACACTGAACTATCACAATTTTTTTCGTAAGTCATTCCCATTGTGAAAAATTGTTTAAATCTTCAATTTTAAGTATTACAATTAAAACAAAATAAAAAAATGTGGCTTTAATTTTTAACCAACTTAATGTGGCTCATTAAACAAATTCGAGCACTAAAAAATATTTAATTAGTTATATTTTATTCTAAAACATCTAGTTAATATTTTTAGTTAACACTAGCCAGTGTTAATCAGATAACTAGCTTTAGAAGTTGGTTAACTAGTGACCCGCAAAAACATTGTTGTATCCATCAATGGAAACTTCGTTGATGTGCACAAAGATGGCTTGGAAAGCCAAATTTATTTTTTTTGCACATCGAGCTTAACAACATCTAAACATATAACTTTATAGAAACTGACATGAGTAGTATTCATAACTACAACTAGTCACCACCGGTCAAGTTATTCGACTGTACCTCATTAGTGCTATCCATGTACTAGTCGTTGTATCTAAACATGTATTTTTCATGACATCAGTGTCATGTGTGGTCTAATAATAACAAAACCCTGTGATCATAGTCACATTACAGTAAAAATTATCAAAATGACAGAATAACCTCATAAATTGTCTTATCATCTCTTACTTTTATGCCATATTGAGCAATTATGGACTTTGTCACGATAAATTATCACTTCAAAGTTTGTAAGAATGTTTATGTCATATATATCATATCACATGCATAAAGTTAGGTACCTAGTTAGTGATAAGAAACACTGCAGACATGAGATGACCATGGAAAGATCACTTTGACTAAACAACAAATTATCTACATGCAAGTTGTAGCTTGTATGCAGGTTTGTTCAAGTTGCATGCAATTTGCAACTTGCTTACAAGTAACTTTCCCAATGGAATCGCGCCTTTAACATTAAATAAGATAAATGATGATTAAATTATATATTATTATATTATTAATTATTGTTATTATTTAAAATATTTCAGGGTCATCCGAGATTAGTCAATGCTATATCAAATGTATACTCACCGCTAATAGGTAGAAAAATTGACCCATTCAATGAGGTACTAGTCACTGTCGGTGCGTACCAAGCTTTGTACTCGGCTATTTTAGGTAAGTAATAATGCATGTTTGAATAAACTCGTACTAGTAGTACAAATATAGGTAAAAAAAAGTGTGCTTTAGACCACACAACTGAAATAAAACTTCTTTAGTTAAACTCCATCTACCGGCCTGTATGACTTTGTTTCTGCTTTGTGTAATGTTAATGTCGCCATCTTGACTATTTTAAATCTAATAATGTAGGGCTCATACTATGAAATACTGAAGTCTATTAAATAAATAAATCAAATAAATATAACTTAGTGACAACACAACAACGCACTTTCTTTTCGGTTTTTTTTTTTGCTCCACACTTATGTGTATTTAGCCAGTGTCAAGTAATTGATAATATCTCAAATTAATTAATATCATATAATGTGTCAAGTCACAGTCCAAGTCATCAATTTAGGTCATAGTCTAGTCTAGTCAAGTCATACTCCTAGTAAAGTGGTGGCAACTTTACCAGAAGCTTCTATGGAGTTTTGGAAACAACACGAAAAGAAACGTTTCACCATCATTATACCACTTTCCCACACTCACGCCTGTAATCCAGCACTTAACGAATAAAATGCGACCAACTTTATGCACTAACACTGAAAATAACACAAGTTTTGGAAATTAATACAATGCGGTGACGCAATCTTTTTCGCATTCCCGCCAAAACTCCAAACCTTTCGGGTTCTCGTATATGTTTGTTCAATTCATGTCAACTTGGCAGATCAAATACAGAAATCTCATTGGTTGCTTTTAGATCGTCGACTGTATCAACCAATGAGAGTACAGTATTTGGCATGTTGACATGAAGTGAGTTTTACAAAACGAGAAACCGGGGACTAGATGTTCGATAGAATGAGAAAGATAGAGGGGATAGAAGTGCGACCTTTTTTATGTTCTGGCCTTTGCGTATTTAGCCAGTGAAGTGCGAACTTAGGAGCTGTGAAACTCTATTACAGACTGGCATGAGCAATGAGAATGTAAAAAAGCAAGAAAAAAGTAATTGAAATCACCCGTCGGTTCAATTGCAGGTCATGTAGAGGAAGGAGATGAAGTAATAGTGATAGAGCCATTTTATGATTGCTACGAATTCCAAATAAAATCCGCCGGCGGCATTCCGAAGTTTATACCTCTGAAACCGGTCAGTAATATCACAAAAAAAATTGTTCCTAACTGAACTTGAATGAAAAGGAAGCAGCTATCCAGCTTACGTAGCTGCATCCTTTTCTAAAATATTTGCCGAATATAAATGGCCATCATAGTTGGGAAATTTATGTTGGTTTGCAACTTTTAAAATAGGCGACAGTTATATGCAAGCATTTCTCAAAAATACTATTTAGGTAGAAGAAACGGTACCGAATTTTTTATTTATATGTTAACTTACATCCAAAAAAGTATAAATACATACATATGTCCTGAACCCTGACTAGGATTCCCTGTATCTAGGGACCTAAGAACTATGAGGACCATGGTCCCACATGGTTATATGCTGACCTGCTCAACTACCACACCAAAGAGGCCACATAAATACCATATGGTGGCTGAAGTAACTTACAACTAACTTAACGTAACTTGAAGTAATTTTAATGAACTTCATTATAATCAAAGTACAATTTCAAAGCCAACTCTTTCCACAGAAAACCAAAGGAGACTCAATGACTTCAGCAGACTGGGTCCTAGATCAAAACGAACTAGCATCTCTTTTCAACCCCCGCACTAAGATGATAATCCTGAACACCCCCCACAATCCCTTGGGCAAGGTGTTCACTAGGGAGGAACTGGAGGGGATAGCTGAACTGTGCAAGAAGCATAATGTGTTGTGTTTATCCGATGAGGTCTATGAATGGATGGTTTATAAACCTAAGGAGCATATACGGATCGGTGAGCTACTAATCATATCATTAGAGGGTGCTCAGTACCAGTATCTGGATTCTTGGATGAGAATCTGGATTCACGTTTCTAATAAGTAAAAAATAGTCAATTAACCTCCGAGTGACACTTGGACTGAGTGACTCCTTAACTTAAAACAATTGGCTAATGTTGTCTTAGCCAATTGTTTTAAGTTAAGGAATAACATGACGAGCTATTCGTTCGCCTGATGTTAAGCAATGACGTGGTCTAAAATGGGACATGCTTGCCAAGAAGTTCACCTTGACTTGAAAACTCCCAGGAAACAAGGACGCCGGCAAGATGGTCCATTCATTACAATTGTTAAGAAATGTATTAATGGACACATTGTTAGGTTTTAGCAGTTGAAGTCAAATTTAAATTACTTATTACCGCACGCCTAGATTGTAATTTGAATAACGAAAAAAACTTATGTAAACCTTGATGAAGATCTTCCGAGATAGACAACAGAACTCCTCAGTTATGAAATGAAGGCGATTCCAGGTGGTTTAAACCCTATTTTGAATGGATATTTGTTGTGTTTCCTTGTAGCCACACTGCCCGGCATGTGGGAGCGTACTATCACAGTAGGTTCTGCCGGGAAGACGTTTTCCGTCACCGGATGGAAAATAGGCTGGGCGTACGGTCCCGCTGCGCTCGTGAAGAACCTTCAGGTGGTGCACCAGAACTGCGTCTACACTTGCGCCACACCTTTGCAGGTGATCATGATAGATAGATTGACACTTTATTGATGTTGCAATAAAAATGATGGTTCACATAGGTACTTAACAAACACATTTAAAAAAATTACTAATGTGACTTAACGTGTCAAAATAATCATATGAAAAAAATTGCTTAATAAGAAAATAAAACAAAAATCAGTAATGACCGCACAAAACTTAACTATCAAAAACCTGGCAAAATTAATACATTTTCATATGCAGATCCGGTTTGACATCAAATTATGATCAGCAATTTTCAACTTAAAACAACATACTACGAAGAGCATTTACATTAATAAAAAAGTGATGAAAAGGGGATCATATATGTAAATAAAACCAGGGCCACCTCTTAAACTGACGTTAAATTCTCAATTCGATATATATTATCTACTATTCCCATTAACTCTTCCAGGAAGCAGTAGCGCGTTCGTTCGAGTTTGAACTGGCTCGAGTGGACTCGCCCGATTGCTACTTCTACTCGTTGGCACGAGAATTGTTACCAAAACGGGACTACCTCGTCAAAGTATTGAGGGAAAATGGATTCAACCCTACTTTGCCAGAGGCGGGTTACTTTGTCGTCGCCGATTGGACGAAACTAGGTAAATTGCAGGATACACAATTAAAATTGGAGGAGAGTTGGTAAATTGCATGATATATGACGATGATGAAGGTTAAATGTTGACGAAAGTAGGTAAGTGCATGATACATAATTGAAAGGGTGAGAATAAAAAGGGTTTAACTGTCAAATTGATAGTTTCGTGAAAATTGACTTTAAACTTCAGCGGCTTCATTTTAATGTAGAGTGCTTATAGGTAATAGAAAAGGTTTAAGTAAGTTTCAGTTGCTTGAAAATGTTTTAATTTTATTTTAAAATACAAAATATAGTACTAATTCATACAATTACTGTAAAAATATAATATAATAATGTTTTTATGCCAAGCGAACTGTATTCCTGTGACAGATAAACCGTTTTTAGACTAAAACTCTCGAGATTTAGGACTCATTTCGGCATTTTGAGAATGTATTATTGTAGATTTCACACTGAATCCAACGATACCCATAAGTCATTATTAAATCAGATAAACCCTTTTTGTTCTCACCCTTTCAATTAAGATTGGACGAAAGTATGTAAGTAAGTTGCAATACATAATTATGATTGGACGACACTAGGTAAATTGCATGATACACAAATCATGTGTTTAATACTCTCTTCTTAACTTTAACTTATTCCACATTCTAGCAAGCAAGATCGACCTGTCAAGCGAGCTGGACAAGAGCAAAGATTACAAGTTTACGAAGAAGTTCGCTAAAGAAGCCAGTGTATTGGCCATCCCTCCCACCGCGTTCTACTCGCAGGAACATAAACATTTAGGGGAGGATTACGTTAGGTTCTGCTATATCAAGGTAAAGATCTGTATGCATCTTGCTTGCTTGCTCTTAATTGCTTGATTCCCCCATTCCACCATCAGACGATCTGACATATGGCATCTTGTCATCCACGTCATTGTCATACCTTTTTTTTTTAATTTTTTAATGTTTTTGCTCAACACTTGTGTATTTAGCCAGTGTCAAGTAATTGATAATTTATCAAGTTAATGATATTTCACGCAAATATGCGTCAAGTCACAGTCGAAGTCATCAAGTCAAGTCATAGTCTAGTCAAAGTCGTACTCCTAGTAAAATGGTGGCAACTTTACTTGAAGCTTCTATGGAGTTTTGGAAACAACACGAAAAGAAACGTTTCACCATCATTATACCATTTTCCCACACTCACTCCTGTAATCCAGCACTTAACAAATAAAATGCCACTAATTTTATGCACTAACACTGAAAATAACACAAGTTTTGGAAAATAATACAATGCGGTCACGCAATCTTTTTCGCTTTCCGCCAAAAAAAAAACCTTGTCGTCTCTTTTATCCGTACCATATGTATCTGTTTTGATTCGACCTTTTTAATGGGATCGGCTTGGAGTGGAACTCTTTACAAGCGTCTATTTTTCCAAATAGTTATAATCTGGACGTTAGGACTTTTGGCGGGAAAACGAGAATGATCGCTTTACCGCGTTGTATTATTTTCCAAAACTTGTGTGTAAAGTGCATAAACTTGGTTGCGTTTTATTCGTTAAGTGCTGGATTACAGACAATGTGTGGGAAACCGGAACACAGTAGTGCTTGCAGTAGCTTGGCGGCAGAATAACTGGCAAATCGGTGGTACCTACCTAGACGATCTTTGCAGAAAAGTGCCACCACCTAGTAAATAAAAAAAAAAAAATATTTATTCATATTTTATATTTATTTCTTTCAGAAAGACGAAAATCTGTCTTTGACAGAAAAACTGTTCAAGGAATGGCATGCGAAGAAAAACTAGGACTCGTGTAATCGGATTTTTACCATAATTTTGTGATATTATACTTTTACTGTTATACAAATACAATTTACTGTGAAAAGCATTTTTCAGCCCGTAAGTAAAATAAAGTGATAATGCGCAGATTTGTAGATTATGTTGACTCACATAAAATATTTTTGTGTAAACTTATTTTAATGGTTATATTTGTTTTATGGATATAAATAAATATATTGATTCGTTATTTTAAG
The DNA here is from genome assembly GCA_905220475.3 of Ennomos fuscantarius. Classification (NCBI taxonomy): domain Eukaryota; kingdom Metazoa; phylum Arthropoda; class Insecta; order Lepidoptera; family Geometridae; genus Ennomos; species Ennomos fuscantarius. Next base: position 3,286,900 of record HG992026.1, on the reverse strand, counting down.
TATATTTTTATTTTTCCTTATTTAACATTAATTGAACATTAGTATGTAACGCGGCCGTGTTTGTTCACCTGTTTAACCACCTGCTTAACCCACGAGCAAACAAAACTATTTAGATAAGCTACAGTTTGCCAGTGGCTTGTAATCTTTATGACCGTTGAAATGGCAGTCTCGATTAACATGGCATTACTGTTAATTTTAAGCAATAGTATTTTTTTTATATCACAACCATATCTAGGACTAGGGCTAGAGCCCCAAACTAAGCAAAGTTTGTATTATGGTAACCAGATAACTGATACTTTAATACTTTTTGTTTGTAAATACAATAAATAGTAAATATATCGGCAGAAGGGGTTGTGGGTAGGTTGCAACCTATATAACTATAGGCCTTCAGCAAGTGCACCGGGTTGTGTCTGGAACAAGAATGATCGTAGTACACCGAGCGATCTCTTTATATAGCCAGATGGGTGGGGCAGCGACGACAGTTGCCGGTGTTGCCACTGTAATAAATTTAAATGCTGGCACAGGGTAAATTACGGTACTGCCCGCTGCGCATAGTTTATAACTGGACGTAGCCGCCGTCAAATACAATATGACACCCGGACACAGAACAAACACCTATGTTCATCACAAATGTTTGTCCTAGGTGGGAATCGAAACCACAGCCCACAGTTCAAAATGCAGGGTTACTACCAACTGAGCTATCGGGCCAGTCTATATAAATCGAATAACAAGGAACTGTGATTATTGTGCCTTTAATGTGCGTACAGAGTTTAATAAAGAGAAAAAATGCCGGTTTTGGCTCCACACCTCTGTGTATTTAGCATTGTATATATTGTATCAAGTAATTGATAATTTATCAAGTTAATGATATTTCCCGCAAATATGTGTCAAGTTACAGCCGAAGTCATAAAGTCAAGTTATAGTCTAGTCAAAGTCATACTCCTAGTAAAGTGGTGGGAACTTTACTTGAAGCTTCTATGGAGTTTTGGAAACAACACGAAAAGAAACGTTTCACCATCATTATACCATTTTCCCACACTCACGCCTGTACTCCAGCACTTAACGAATAGAATGCCACCAATTTTATGCACTACCACTGAAAATAACACAAGTTTTGGAAAGTAATGCAATGCGGTGACGCAATCTTTTTCGCGTTCCCGCCAAAACTCCAAATGCCGGTTTATTATTAGAGGCTGTAAATAATTTTCTTTAATCGGCACCGGCGGCCGGTGATATGCAATCATAGATAACGAGCAGAGTGATACACGCGAGTGTGATCGCAGCACAAACTCGTTGCCGCACCGTTTGGTGCATGTACAAAAATTAAAAGGAGACAATTTTATAATTGAGAATTTAGACAAATTAAATGATATCATAAATTACTATGCGTTTTAGGTTCTAAGTGTATCTATTTTTCGTTTACGTTCTATTGTATTCTGTTTAAATATTTTTATACAAAGTTATTTAAATTTAAAACAGTGCTCCGCGAACAGTTTTTTTTGCTTTGCAGGTTAGGTATCCATGTCGTATAATTTTATTATTCGGACGACGCCAGTGATCTCCATATGTGTATTTATATAATAATAAAATAATTTGATGTGACTATAATTTAATTTAAAATAATTTAATGAGACTTAAAATTCGTCCATAAGTTTACAGTTTCATTTTATACGCGTAATAAAGATTGCTACGCTACATATCTAAAGGAATTATTATTTAGAACCGAATCTTATCTACTTATACATATTTTTGTACAAAACGTGTTTTGTGGAAATGTTGAGAGTGAAACAAGGAATAAATCTGGATCGAATGGATCATCACGCGGAGAAACATGTTCGAAAGGTGCTTGCTGAAATCGCTTGCGACGACAACTCAATGCTTCATCAATATACATCTGATATTGTAAGAACATTTAAAATTATTTAGCAACATAGGGTAACTGGCCTCTATTAGTCATTGGCCACTATTTACTAGATTTGCATGAAATAAGACTTACATTCACGTAATGCCTCCTGTGATTATGGTTTAACATTACCTTATCTATAAGGTTTCATATTAGTTCACAATTTTTACCGTATTGAAATTAGCACGAACTAACACGAACTGGCCAGTGCACTACAGTGGCCAGTTATTAGATGGTTTACCCTACTTCTTTTTAAACCTAATTTTATTTTCCACAAGTTTCAAATCGAAGAAGAGCTAGGAGTTTTGGCGGGAAAACGAAAAAAATGCGTCACGGCATTGTATTATTTTCCAAAACTTGTGTTATTTTCAGTGTTAGTGCATAAACTTGGTGGAATTTTATTCGTTAAGTGCTGGACTACATGCATGAGTGTGGGAAAGTGGCATAATGATGGTAAAACATTTCTTTTCATGTTGTTTCCAAAACTCAATAGAAGCTTCTGGTAAAGTTGCCACCACTTTACTAGGAGAATGACTTGACTAGAATAGACTATGACTTGACTTGATGACTTGGACTGTGACTTGACACATATCTGCGTGAAATATCATTAACTTGATAAATCATCAATTACTTTACACTAGCTATATACACAAAAGTGTGGAGCCAAAACACAAAAAAAAAAGAAAGTTTCAAATCATCTTTTCGCCGTTATAACATGTACAGATGAATACTCCCTATTCTAGGGGCATCCCCGGCTGATGCGAATCATAACTAAACTGTACTCGCCTCTTATTGGCCGAGAATTAGACAAAGAGAATGAAATGCTGATCACCAGTGGCGCTAACGAGTCACTTCTCACTGCTATATTAGGTAAGTTCTGTCAATAATCTCCCTCTATGTACTCTCAATAAATGCTATTGTCTTTTCTTTAACCAAACGAATGACGCAATGTGGTAGCGGTTCGCCTGACGTTAAGTGTCACGTCACGGCTAACCCATATTCTTTTTTTTTTTTTCTTCAACTTCAACTCTTGGTTAATGGCCTTTGTGGAGAGGTTACCACAATTTTGTCAATGTCGCGTAGAATCAAACGAAGATTTTTTAGTGAAAATTTTTGGGTGTATCTGGGTAATGAATGTGAGTTCAGCTATGAATAGGTAGTCTTGTGTGACTGCATTGCGGACGTCATCTTGGGATAAAGTATTTTATTGACTTATGACCCCGTCATCAGTCAAATGGTCTCACTGCTGGAAGACTGTCCTTCTCTCACAGAGCAGTAGTCATTATCTACGACGCTGGCCAAATGACGACGAATGATGGCAGTGAATACTTCACCGTTGAAAAAGCGACAAATTCCGCATCTAACTTCAAGTTATTGGTGCAGGCTCGAGTGGGATTTTAAACCAGGGTGCGTCGGCTTGAAAGTCGCATTCTAAGCCACACTCGCTTCAGTCAATATTTCAGTGATCTATGATTTTCAGGTCACGTGGACAAGGGAGATGAAGTGATAGTCATAGAACCCTTCTTTAGATCTTATGTGCCGCCGATTCTTGTTGCTGGTGGAATGCCTAGATTCGTACCCTTAAGGCTTGTAAGTATAACTTAAGAGGATCGATCTACTATTACCTGCTCTGCATTCCTAGCACCGCTTCTTGCCCATAGCAACATCAGTTGTGATAATACGGTCCGCTCGCCCATCGTTAAAATTTCGAGTGGTAAGTTTCGGAGTTCTCCGCTTTTACAGATCAAAAAGTAGATTATAAACTGGGGGTAGTTAAGTATAACTCAGTGCCATACAGGAGTAATTAAGTATAATACTGAAGTTAGTGCTGATAGGGAAAGAGTGGAATTTCATTCCACATACATCTTGTCTACCTATATAACTCGCGCAAAATTTTATGAGCTGTCGAAAGTTAGCGCGGATGGCTGCGCAGTACGCATATTATAGCCACTAATGCAGTATGTAGGAATAAGTAGAAATTAAAATAGGTAATAATAAAAAATGATTAAATTAATAATAATAATAACGACCAACGATCACATACATTGATCCAGGTCCCTAACTGGGATTCCCTGTGTCTAGGGATCCAGGAACTACGAGGACCATGGTCCCACAACACCCAGACTCGGAAAACTTTTCTATGCACATATACTTGTCCTGCGGGAATCGAACCCGCCGCCTCCGGGCTATGAGCCGACCTGCTCAACGACTACACCACAAAGTCTGTATCTATTTGATTTTAAATAACGTTAATCGTCATATAGGCATAGCACTTATGGTCTATTAGTGGTGGTGGTTCAACTTATAAGTTACTTAATCTTTAGAAAACAGGTGTAAGCAGTACCGATATGACATCAGCAGATTGGGTTCTAGACAGTAAAGAATTGGCGTCAGTCTTCAACTCACGTACTAAAATGATCATCCTGAACACTCCACATAATCCTCTTGGGAAGGTTTTCTCGACGAGAGAACTAGAAGAAATTGCGGATTTGTGCAAGAAGTATAACGTACTTTGTTTATCTGACGAGGTCTTGGAATGGATGGTGTATGAAACATCCAAGCATGTCAGAATCGGTAAGTCTAACTGAGATTATTCAAAAATAGATATATAGATAGATAGACTCTTTATTGAAACACCACATCTTAAATAATTTAAAAAAAGTGAATAAACTTATCCAAAAGTGTAACAATGGGCGATCTTATCGCTCAGAGCGATCTCTTCCAGACGACCCTGCACGGAAAGGAATAGTTAATAATAATTCATATTAAAAAAAAAACAAAACATTGCATATACGTACATACAATACATAGTATATCCTAGTAAAGTGGTGGCCATTAAACTTCTATGGAGTTTTGGCAACAAAACTTTTCACCATTTCTCACTAACACTGAAAATAACACGAGTTTTTTAAAGTAAACAATACATATGATATATATGGCGGCTACGTCCAGTTATAAACTCTATGCGCAGCGGGCAGTACCGTAATTTATCCTGTGGCAGCATTTAAATTTATCACAGTGGCAACACCGGCAACTGTCGTCGCTGCCCCACCCATTTGGCTTTATAAAGAGATCGCTCGGTGTACTACGTTCATTCTTGTTCCAGACACGGCCCGGTGCACTTGCTGAAGGCCTATAGTTATATAGGTTCCAACCTACGCACAACCCGTTTGGCCACATATACATTACATAGATACATATAAAGAAACCCACATAAACATAATACATATCTATAATATACTACAACACAATTTTACTAATAAAAATAAATAAAATAAACATACATTATAATTATAAGAATAAAAGTAGGTATGTAGATAAATAATATCTGATAGATTGTGTGAAAGATAATACCGTTCAACACGATAAGTATTAAGCCGCATTAATCCTTCACAATACACCAGGTTTAGCTGGAAGATAATGCTCTATAGCATTAAGTTCGCCTATGTACCTTCTATTGTTGTTGTTTGTGCAATAAAGAATTTTCTATCTATCTAATAGGTCTTTACCTATGAAATTGCCGTATTGCAGTACAGACTTTTTCAAACAAAAAAAAGTTTTGATTGGCTATGAATTCTAAATTCAAATTAATTTTGTTTTAAAAATATGACATTCTATTTACAATATAAGTCTTTTGTTTATTGATTAGCGTTGTATTTTCATTACATTTCAACATTTTTCCTCATAATGGATACTTTGAAATTTCGTGTAATTATGGAATATGAGTTCCGTCGTGGCACCAACGCGGCACAAACGACACGTAACATCAACGACGTTTACGGAGAGAACTGTACAAACGAACGTACAACCCGTTATTGGTTTGCTCGGTTCCGTTCTGGGAATTTTGACTTGAAAAATAAACCTCGTGGTCGTCCGGAAACTTTGGTCAACAATGATGAATTAAAGGCGATTGTGGAAGCTGATGAATCTCAATCTACAGCTGAGCTGGCAGCAGCTTTTGATGTTAGCATCAAAACAATATTGATCCATTTGCGACAGATTGGCAAGATAAAAAAGCTTGATAGATGGGTGCCCCACGAACTTAACGATCGCCAGCGCAACGTACGCGTCGAGACTTGCCTTGCGCTGCTTAACAGGCACAGAAATGAAGGAATTTTGAACCGAATTGTTACGTGCGACGAAAAATGGATTCTTTTTGACAATTGAAAGCGCTCAGCAAGTTGGTTAGATCCTGGTTCGGTACCAAAGCAATGTGCAAAACGAAAAATGACCCCTAGAAAGGTGATGGTCACAGTTTGGTGGTCTAGTGCTGGTGTGATTCATCATAGCTTTTTACAAAACGGCGAGAGCATTACTGCAGATGTGTACATTGAAGAACTGACCACAATGATGGCGAAACTCGCACGTCTGCAACCAGCTTTGGTCAATCGGTCGTCTCCACTGCTACTTCACGACAACGCGCGGCCCCATACTGCACAACAGACCGTCTCTAAGCTGCATGAGTTGGGTTTGGAAGCTCTCCCTCATCCTCCATACTCACCAGATCTTGCGCCTACCGACTATTACTTTTTCCAAAATTTGGACAACTTTTTAGCGGGAAAAAAATTCAATTCCCGAGAGGCAGTACAAAACGCCTTTGAAGAGTTTGTTGTCTCCCGTCCTGCTGATTTTTTCAAGAAGGGCATCCATAAACTGCCACAGCGTTGGCAAAGATGCATTGATTGCAGGGGTGATTACTTTGAATAAAAGAAATAAATATGTTCGAAAAAAAAATACTTTAACTTTTTTCAAACAAAACGGCAATTTCATAGGTAAAGACCAATATAAGTACCTATTTAACTATTACATGTACCTAGACAGCCTAATAAACACGAACTAGCTTTAGAATAGTTACACCATCTTTTGTCTCTTTCGATCCAGCTAAATATTCCAGTAGCAAAAAAAGGACAAAACCTGAAGTAACTAATCCGAGACTAATACCTGTTTATTAATAAGGCTGAGAGAGTTTGTGAGGTTTTTTTCACAAACTCTTCACCTCAATTCTTCTCGCGGGTGTCGTAAAAGCTGGCCAAGAGAATATCCTTCACTAGGTGGTAGAACTTTGTTGCAAAGTTCGTCTAGGCAGGTACCACCGCTTTGCCAGTTAATCTGCCGCCAAACAGTAATGTGCAAGCACTAGTCTTCCGGTCTGAAGGGCACTGTAGCTAGTGAAATTACTGGGCAAATGAGACTTTATGACCTGATCTCACAGTCTAGTAATTTTATTACTAGATTATGCTGATGTCTCAGGATGACATGCGCAGTGCAGTGTCACGCGAAACTATACTTTAGAGTTCCGAGTGACACTGCAACTGATATGGGGAGTCGTAGGTATCGCTGAACATCATGCGAAAGGTTAGCTCGTCACGTCATTCATTAACATAAAAAAAAACCTAAAACGCATGTCAATATTAGATTTTTTTTTTGTTTTTGGTTTGGCTCCACAGTTTTGTATATTTGACCAGTTTCAAGTAACTGATAATTTTTCAAGTTAATTAGGTAATATATATATATATATATATATATATATGTATATCCAAGTCATCAAGTCAAGTCATAATCAAGTCTAGTCTAATCAAGTCATACTCCTAGTAAAGTGGTGGCAACTTAGATTAAGCTTCTATGGAGTTTTGGAAACAACACGAAAAGAAACGTTTCACCATCACTCACTAACACTGAAAATAACATAAGTTTTTGAAAGTAATACAATGCGGTGGTGCGATCTTTTTCGTTTTCTTGCCAAAACTCCACCTAACTGAGAATGCAAGATTTATAATTATTGTTCCAGCTTCATTACCAAGCATGTGGGAGCGTACGATCACTGTATGTTCGGCGAGCAAGACCTTCCTAGTCCCTGGTTGGAAGGTCGGATGGGCGTATGGTCCAGCTGCCCTGATACGAAACATGAAAGCGGTCTATAAAAACTCGAGCTACACACCTTTGCAGGTAAGATCCACCTTCACACGGCATTAAATTTCAACCGAGGACCTATTTTCGTGGTGAAATAGAAACTAATAGGGCTTAACTGAAAATCAGCGCCAGGTGTTGAGTACGCCCGCGTGAATGTTGAGTTAAGCCCTTTTCAACACCACTGCTTCCGTGCTATTATCTACTCTTTTATTTCTACTCTTAACTAGGTACTGTTTATATTTAATTGTATTCTCTTGTTGTATGTATATATTCTTGTAAATTTTATATTATTTTGGTAAGTGTTGAATAAATGTTTTTCTTTCTTTCTTTCTAATTTGCTCTAAAATCACTTTTAAAAGCATCATTTTACAGGAAGCCGTGTCTCGTCTGTTGGAGAACGAAATGGAGAATTCGCACGATTACTACTTTTCGTCAACGGTTCGGGAACTTAATTGTAAAAGAGGCAGCATTATCAATATTTTAAAGGAAAACGGATTTAATCCTACGGTCCCAGAGGCCGGTTATTTTGTGGTTGCCGAATGGACTAAGAAAGGTTAGAAACCACTGCACTTATACCTACTCGAATCTTGATTAAAAAATAACTACATAATTTGAGCTAAGGCCGCCATACATTTTGGCGGCCTTAGCTCAAATACATAATAGTAATAAAAATACCTAGCCGAACCTCAATGTGATTCCAGGCCCAGCTTTGACCATTTTTTTTATAATAACGCCCAACGATCACGAGTACAAAAATCCTGGACCCTAATTAGAATTCCCTGTATCTAGGGACCCAAGAACTACGAGGACCGTGGTCCTACAACGCCCAGACACGGAACGAGCATTTGCGTTTTTTTTGGGCGCAAATGTTTGTAGTTGTAATGTTTGTGTAGTAGAAATCGAACCCGCCACCTCCTGGCTACGGGCCGACCTGCTCAACCACCACACTACAGAGGTTATCATTTGGCTGCCCCAAAGCTTTATAGCCATCTGGCTATAATTATTAAGTAGATACTAGATAAGTAAATTATGTTTGAATATAATTCTGACAGCCTCTGTGGTGTGGTGGCTGAGAAGGTCGGTTCATAACCCGGAGGCGGCGGGTTTGATTCCCGCGGCAGCAAGAATTCGTGCACAGAAAAAAAAAGCGCAAATACGTCTTGTTCCGAGTCTGGGTGTTGTGAGACCATTGTCGTCGTAGTTCCTGGGTCCTGGTTCCTAGACACAGGGAATCCTAGTTAGGGTCTAGGATCTATGTATGTGATCGTTGGGCGTTATTATTATCATCGTAATTATAATTTCGGCAATTTTGCATGGAAATTACTCATGTGAGCTATAAATTGTCGTACATTACAGGAAGCACTGAAGGCTTAGCATCAGAACCACACAAGCGTAAAGACTACAGCTTCACAAATAAGCTCGCTGACGTAACAGGCGTGGTAACAATACCTTTATCGGAATTCTACTCAAAAGAACACAAGCCACTTGGAGATAACTTTGCAGCGCTTTGCTTTTTACAGGTATATACGCTACTAGATTCTGCCCGCGTGACGTATAGGGAACGAATGGCATATTTTTTGCCGAAACATCTATGCATATAAAATTCGAAGTCCTGACTGACTGACTTATATATCAAAGCACAGCCTAAACCGCTGGTCCTATAGGCTTGAAATTTGGAGGGTGTGTTCTTTGTAAAGTGTATCCACTAAGAAAGGGTTTTTCGAAATTTCACCCCTAAGAGGGTAAAATTGGTGGTTGAATTAACTATGAAAACTTTTCTTCTTAGTTTCCTATAGACCACGCGGGCGAAGCCAGGGCGAAACTAGTAGATTATAAACGCTCTCACTTTTTGCCTGTTGGGGGATGATTTTGGGAAAACTGTGATACACGTATTTCATAATTTTAATTGAAGAACATGTTGTGTTTAAATATTCGAGTCAATTGATCCAGAGAAGAAAATTTTCCATAGGTAATTAAAAACACCCTTTCACCCTCTTAGGGTTGGAATTTCGAATAACCCATTCTTAGTGGATACACTTTACAAAAAACACACCCTCCAAATTTCAAGTCTCTAGTACCTGCGGTTTAGGCTGTGCGTTGATATAAGTCAGTGAATTTTATATGTAGGTACAAATGATCAAGGACTTTATTATTAAAATCGTAGCGTTCAATATCGTGTAAAGAAAAAATATTGTTATATGTTATTTGCAGACAGAGGAAACGATATCACTAGTTGCGCAACGACTCAAAGAATGGAGTTGCTGTAAACAGCTGTTTTGAAGAGTCTTAAAGTGCTCATACTAACTATGAAGATACTTGCGTAACTGATGTGGGTGGATCACAAAACCTTGAAATTGGTGTCGATTCTGTGTCGCATACTCTAAAGCTAAACGAAATTAACATATTTCCGTCTTTTTCATTTCCCCTTTATCAGAAGAGTACCGCCATACTTTAAGTTTAGTTTTAGAGAATGCGACACAGAATCGACACCATTGTTATATTATGATATTTGAATTGAGTTCATTCATTTGAACTACTACAAATAAGTTAGTATATAAAAATAGTTACAAAGGTAATTAAATAATTCTTTCTTTTCCGCAGCAACTTCTATTATTCCCTTTGATTTAGATTAAGCCAGAACAAATCACTTGCGATTTTAAACTTTACGGCCAGTAAGATAGGTTATATAAATATGTTTTCGCTTCCTGAAACGGAAGGTTGGTCTATTCACGAGGCGAAGTCTCCGCGCAGCCACCTCTTCGCATCTCTGGTATCATTTCCGTATGTTTTCCCAAATCTGAAAAAGAATCAGTAAAAAATCATGTTCATCAATTCTAAAGACGTCATATCGATTCTACTGTGTGAAACGAGTTGATCGGCTGGGAGAAAAAAAATTACAGATAAATGTTAAAAAAATTACGATCTATCAGCGTGACTAATATAATTTTTGAAATGATAACTTCTGTGAGCGCTTTGAGCACTCTTTGGGTGAATAAAAAGCTGAAACTCGCGTCATTGTCACCGCACGCTTCCCATGAGCTATAAGTCACAAGTTATACTTTTTTTTTATTTTTAATGTTTTGGCTCCACACTTTTGTGTATTTAGCCAGTGTCAAGTAATTGATAATTCATCAAGTTATCGATATTTCACGCAAATATGTGTCAAGTCACAGTCGAAGTCATCAAGTCAAGTCATAGTCTAGTCAAAGTCATACTCCTAGTAAAGTGGTGGCTACTTTACTTGAAGCTTCTATGGAGTTTTGGAAACAACACGAAAAGAAACGTTTCACCATATTTATACCATTTTCCCACACTCACGCCTGTAATCCAGCACTTAACGAATAAAATGCCACCAATTTTATGCACTAACACTGAAAATAACACAAGTTTAGGAAAATAATACAATGCGGTGACGCAATCTTTTTCGCTTTCCCGCCAAAACTCCCAAGTTATACTTAGTTTTCACTTCTTTCGGCAGTCCCCAAAGACTGTCCCCGTCCCCGTCGAAGTCCCCGCACACTTTTTTTTTCATTCTGTTACACTATTATAGATTAAAAATTAATGAATATAACAAATTGTAACAAATAATAAGTTACCAGGACCTACGGGAGCATACCCTGATGCGGGAGCTTGTTCTCTTCGAGGTTCAACTGTTACAATGAATTGGTAAAAACAATAGAACTAACTTCATAGACAATTTGTGTGGGGGATAATGTGTGAGTGTGTATATCCACGTGTGAGAGAGAGAGAGAGAGAGTAAGATATACAATGTGCAATACAATTTAAAGATTGCTCATCAAAAATCATCAAAAGCTTATAATGTACCTGAACATGCATCCCGGCACGTGGCCAGCGTAGTTCGGCAACATGCCGACATGTTTGTGGTAGATCTCTGTCGGGTTGATCGACATGGGCGGGTCGGGTCTGGAAAATATATATTATAGTAGATTTGAAAAGGTATAGGATGTCCTGGAGGTTCCCTCAATTCGTACCCCAGTAGCTCTATAAATAAAGGACACTCACAGGAACACGGCGTAATCAACGGGAAAATTGAGGATCGGATGAAAATCAAATTTTTCAATTCGGATGAAAAAAATTCAAATTCAATTTTTTAATTTAAGCGAAGGAGTACCTACTTTACGTTTCGGGCGTCTATCAGTGGAATAGCAAATGTGTGGAAAATGAAACAGAATGCGATGAATGTTACAAACATGAATTTGAATTCAAATTGTGAATGGCCGATGTTTGAAAGTAGGAAAATTACAAAAACAGGTGGAAAGATAGAATAATAATGAAGGAGGATGATATCGTCGAAAGAACTACGAACTACCGTACTATGGGCCGTGTGATTGACTTCGACTTTAAAACAAATCGGTATAATTATGATCATGCTTGAAATCGTATATGTGATCAAACATTCACTGTGCGTTCAAAAACCGGCTGACTTTAAAACCATCTTCCAAGTTGCCACGTTTTATTATTATATGTACCTACTTGAATCTAATCACCGAAAAATTTATATATATCAGCAAATGACCAGAATAAATCAAAATGCTACCTTACAAAGAACTTACAAACTTACCCACAAATAAATCCTGAAAACAAGCCAAAATTGAAATAAAAACCACACATTTCTCGAAGAATTGCACATTTATTTTTCGTCTTATGTTTAGACAAGCGCATGGTTTGGACTCAACTGTCCACGGATTTTTTTTGAGTAGATAAAAGATATACACAAGATATCACTGGTAATCTGAAAGGACGACACCAATAACGAATCATACTACTATATTATGTAGATGTACATATCTCATCTATAATATACAAATGGTCTACGGTATTTTCACAGCTACGTTTTAGTATCCCAATTGCTGTTTTTTATATATATTAATTATATCAAGTTTATGAATATATGTTTTACGATATGAAATACAATATTGAAGAATATTTGCTTATCCAATTAACTATTATCAAATACAACATCGAAGAATAATCATTTAGGTCCTTTTGCGCGTTATCAGGATTAAAGTTATAAATTAATAACCCCGCCCGGTGACGCTGTAAAGGTCGATAGAGACCAACAGCATTAGCTCGTTAAAAAAAAAAAAAAAAAAAAAAAATTAATAACTGACCCAGAGTTTGATAAACATATAGTCAAACTTTTTTTTTGTTTGTTTTTGGCTCCACACTTTTGTGTATTTAGCCAGCCAATGGATAATTTCTCAAGTTAATTATTATTTTATAATGTGTCAAGTCATCAAGTTAAGAATGTTAAGTCTGTCAAGTCACTGTCCAGGCATACACCTAGTAAAGTGGTGGCAACTTTACCAGAAGCTTCTATGGAGTTTTGGAAACAACACGAAAAGAAACGTTTCACCATCATTATACCACTTTCCCACACTCATGCCTGTAATTCAGCACTTAACGAATAAAATGCCACCAATTTTATGCAATAACACTAAAAATAGCACAAGTTTTGGAAAATAATACAATCTTTTTCGTTTTCCCGCCAAAACTCAAAACTTTTAACTTGCATGTTCGGAAAATTGACATAGAGTAGTAAACGTTTAGCCGGTAGTCCATTCTATAACTTTATGGTACATACACAGAGTAACCAATTATATATTCTTTAATCTGCGGTCACATTTTTAATTATTATATTAGAAGTTGTGTACCTAAAATTAAAATATTAGTTTCATTATAACTATTGTTAATTGTTGTAAATATAGTATTGTTTTGTTTTGTTTTATTTCAGTAATTTAGATCCATCTAGGAGATTCATATCTGACCTCACATTCATTACCCACATATGCCAAAATTTCTCACTGAAAATTCTTCGTTTGATGTGCTATAATTCCACGTGACATTGGCAAATTGTTTTACAATAATTACAAAGGCCATTAACCAAGAGTTGAAGATGAAAATATATCGGCTTATAATTTTCAACATGCAAGATTGAATATAGAACTAACCCTGATTTATTGATTGATTGAGTTAATCCGGGTTAAAACTCAACGCGCTAGTGGTCCTTAGACATGTTTGTAATATAAGTAGGTATATATATCATAACTGCACATTGCATGTAGGACTAGGTAAAGATTACCATACATACATTTATATTTATATATATCTACAGAATTTATCTTGCATCTACTTTTCTACACATTTTCTTACATTTTATGTACTTATGCATTATTTTTATTTTTTGCTACACATCTACTCTACATTTGAGTAACAGGTTATAATATTAGATTTATTAAACATCCATATATTAAATGTTGTATTTATAAAACTGGAAACTTAACTTTACCTTTTTTTAATAAAAATTAAATATTCATATAAAGTGGGGTTTTCAATAAATTCCTAAAATAATAAAAAAAACAACAATGATTATTTAACACTTTCCATATTGGTAACAATTTCATTTTGTCCTTAACATTTACGTCACAGTTCGTGTACAAACTATTTCTTATTCTATGATCTTTTCTTACAAATGCGTACTTCTATTAGTACCATATAACTACCATGGACAAAATAAAATCATCAGACTTTACCCGTATTCCCTTTAAAATCAAGTTTTACTCATACATATGTTACTACATCGCATTAATTTGACGGCGTTTTAAACAGTTTGGTCATATACAGCGGCGTCTACAACAGTTTGGTCATAGACGGCGTCTACAACAGTTCAGTCAATAACGGCGTCCAAGACAGTTCGGTCATTAATAGCGTCTACGACAGTTTGGTCATAGACAGCGTCTACAACAGTTCAGTCAATAACGGCGTCTACGACAGTTAGGTCATTAATAGCGTCTACAACAGTTTGGTCATATACAGCGGCGTCTACAACAGTTTGGTCAAATACGCCGTCTACAACAGTTCGGTCATTAACGGCGTCTACGACAGTTTGGTCATATACGGCATCTACAAGAGTTCAGTCATTAACGGCGTCTACGACAGTTTGGTCATATACGGCATCTACAAGAGTTCAGTCATTAACGGCGTCTACGACAGTTTGGTCATGAACAGCGTCTACAACAGTTTGGTCAATAACGGCGTCTACGACAGTTTGGTCGTATACGGCGTCTACGACAGTTTGGTCGTATACGGGGTCTACAACGGTTTGGTCGGCGTTTTAGCAACATATCGCGATATACAAGATTGTAAGCTTAAACTCTCGTTGCGAATACGTGGAAATTGGGTTCTATAGCACAATAGTATATTTTTGTTAACACGATTCGCAAGCGTAATAAGAATCACGAGCCATTTCCCTAAAATATTAAATAAACAAAATAGTGTCGTTTTATTTTCAGCAGCCTGTATAGTAAAATAATAAAAATAACGTACCAGCAGTGCATTACTACGGAAGTTACGGTTTTAAACGGTTTGTTACAAACTCAGGTCATATACGCTGTTAATTGAAGTAAAACTTCTTTACGCACGCTTGACTTGGGCGTATATCTCAACATAACGAAGTAAAAAAATTATATTATTATGTAGGTATGTCTGGTAAAATGACAGTTTACAACTGTCAAGATGGCGACATAAACATTAAACAAAGTTATACCGGCCGATAGATGGAGCTACAGAAGTTTTACTTCAGTCGAGTGGTCTAAAGCACACTAGTATTTCATTTATACAGTGTTTACAGCAACTTTGTCATATACGGGCCTTCAAGTTTATATCCGATTTTGGCGTAGTAGTTCCTAGTACCCACTCCTGAGATGACGGCCATTTTATCCGAGAAATGCTCCTCCCGAGCTATGCGCTCAGCCTCTTCCATCAGAAGCATTCCAAAGCCTTGATGCTGGAATTTGGTCGGGTCTCGAGCGTTAACCTGAAAATGCATACGTAAATTTAAGTATGATACTATTTTTCTGTAAAGTTCGTCTAGGTAGGTACCACCACTTTGCCAGGTATTAGCCGCCAAGCAGTAGTGTGCAAGCACTGGTGTTCCGGTTTGAAGGGCACTGTAGCTAATGAGTGAGTGGCAAACTGGCAAAATTCGGTCGCACCTGTTATAGGCGAACGTAAAGCTTAACAGAAAGTCGCGTTAAGGTCTAGATCATGACGTCATACATTAACATTTAAAAAAATCGAAACTCAAATCAAACAAGAAAAAAGAAATCTGTAGAATTCTAGGGAACATACCCTGTAACACAGTTTATCCTAGTAAATGGACACGGACTTAATACTTAAGTTGGATTAGATAGAAGACTAACTGGATTTATGAATTATGGAAAATATGTTTAATTATAAGTTAGTCTACATAAGAAATCATGTAACCCAAAGCTATAAGGAATAAATCATTTTAATTTTGAGCGGCCGCTCACGGAGTCTAGAGATATCTATATAGATTTTTTCTAGGAACTATAGAAACCAAGTATAAAAATATCTAACTTTCTGTTGTCTGTTATGCTTTTTCTTAATGGAATAGCTGACCTATCTTGACGATTTCTAAACCCTGGGTAAGGATTTAAAGCAAAAATACTTTTCATCGCGATATACCGTGTGGTCCCAGCGTGAGAATAACACACCCATCTCTTCCCGTGGCCGGCTAAAAGGGAATATCCAGAGAATGAATGAAAAAAAAGAATGAAGAACGAAGAAAAGGAATGGGCAGAAGTATTCTCCTTGGTACATTAAAACCTCTAAATGATAAGCATCCAAAGTGGAGTTTATGGGGACATACAAACATTGCCTAGTTGGGTAGTCCTTAACTAAGCAAATTTTGTACACACAACACCATCACTATATGGCGCTGTGTGTACACAAATATAGGTAAGTACCTTACTAATATTATAAACGCGAAAGTTTGTATGTATGCATGCATGTTTCACGCAAAAACTACTGAATGGATTTTAATGAAACTTGGAATGCATGATAGCTTATACATTTATATTAGCACATAGGATACTTTTTGCCCGTGGATGAAACCGCGGGGCGCAACTAGCACATACATATATATTTTTAAGCATAGGTACATTGATCCTGGATCCTAACTAGGATTCCCTGCATCTCGGGACCCACAAACTATGATCCCACAACACCCAGATACGGAACACGTATTTGCATTTTCTTTGTGCACAAAACTTGTCTTATAGCGGGAATCGAACCGGGTATTTATGTATTTAGTAAAGAAATTCTTACCGGCACAACAGAACCATAAACATGCAATTCCCTGACTATACTGCATTGCTTGAAATCCGAATTAGGACCGGGCTTCAGCTCAGGCCTATAAGTATCGGAGGCACACTTCCTAAGCCTCAGCAGACCAACCAGGATGTCCTGGTGAGGGTCCTCGTAGGCTAGGAAGGTTTCCCATCCACCGTTAGCCGTGTAGTCTCTTCTCACCAGTTCCACCTGAAAATGGGTACAAATGTTGACTTAAGATAAATGATGGACTTAAGATGATAATGGGGGTCTATAATATCGGATATACTTCGGGATAAGTTCCCGAGTTGCAAAACACATCGCCTGACACCGTTAAATTACTTTTTTCAAAAAATTCAAAACCAATGAGGCAGTACAAAATACCTTTGATGAATTTGTTGCCACCAAATTCAAAATCAAAAATATAAAAAAATCCCGCTTAATTTTTCAAGAAGGGCAATGATAAGCTTACATCGCAAAGATGCATCGATTGCATGGGTGATTACTTTTATTAATAGAAATAAAAAATATAGTTACATAACTTTGGTTATGTACTTATTTCATAAAAACTGCTTTTTCATAAGAAAAGCCCTATTTTATATTAAACGTCCGACGTAAACCTCTGGAATACGCAAGGTTTTTATTTTTAAGTTTGAGGCGAGGATTGTAGATCCTCATCGCGGCGTCGGTCGTGATTTTAGTCCAAAAGATAAAAAAAAATTGCATTTAAACTGCCTGCTAATTGTTGTATTTTTAGGTGTATGAATGAAAAATTAAGTTTGGCTATAAAGACATGTCGGTTAACATCATGAGAAATTTTATCAAATGCAAGTTATCTATTGAATAAAAAATTGTATCACACTAATATTCTAAAGGCGAAAGTTTGTATGTGTGTTTGTGTGTATGTGTGTATGTTTGTTACTCCTTCACGCGCAAACGGCTGAATGGATTTGGATGAAATTCGGTACCAATATAGCTTATACACTGATAGGTTACATTTTATCCCGGAAAAGTGAAATTTTTCCGTGGGAAGAGCAAATAATTAAAATACTTTTAATCCGCGGGTGAAACCACGGGGCGCCACTAGTTATGTAATATGCATATAGCGATTCAAAGGCATTGAATACATTGTCTAGAATAAAGAACAAGCAGAATTGAATGTAGGTAACTTACCTCATAAGGTTTGACCTTATTGTGAATTTCCTGTATGCCAACCTCCCTAGTCCTGACGTCCCGGCAGTCGGTGCCTAAGTCCGCCATGCGAGACAAAGCCAACTCTCTGAGGTTGCCATGTTCTACTCCGGACGATACGAGAGGCATTGGAATGTCGCGCTGCACTCTGAAAGTAAAATTTCATATGAACAATAATTTTCATCTGAGAGTTACTAGTTCACTGACTGACCAGATAGCTCAGTTGGTAATAGCCCCTACCTTCTGAACTGAAGGTTGTGGGTTCTATTCCCACCCAGGACAAACATTGGTGTTTGTTCTATGACTGGGTGTTATATTGTATCTATGTATGTACTTACTTATAAAAAGTATCTAAGTATTCTACTATAAGTTCAGTATAAAAAATATCAGTTATCTTGATCCCATAGTACAAGCTTTGCTTAGTTTGGCGCTAGATGGTGTTGTGTGAAATATGTGCAAATATTTATATATTTCTAAATATTATGCCACAAACACATAAATATGTATAAAATATAATAACATTCTATAGAGACTGAAGTGTTGTCAAACTTTAGTCCAGATGGCATTGGTCTGCTTTACAGCTTTAAGCAGAACCTATTTTTGAATACCTAAAATTAATTTCTTACCTGTATACTCTGGTCCATGGGGGCACAAGAGCCAGAATCTTAGCTATCAAGTCAACCAAGGTCGATGGAGGGTAACTCTTGTATCTTCCTGTCTTCCACAATTCATACAGCCCAGTGCCTCGTATCACCAATGTTGGGTATATCTTGAGCCCATCAGCTCGGAATGCAGGGTTTTCAAAGAACTCTTTAAACTGTTCTACATCTCGCTCAAAATCAACATTGGGGAGGTCGGGCATCATGTGAGCTACAATCTGAAAAATGTTTGATCTTCATGAAAACTTCATGCTGTAATTTTGTGATAATTTAAGAAGTTTTTAAACGGTTCAGTAGAGTAAGGCTGGTATAGTTCCTTAGAAGTCTATAGAATTCCAGGAGCCAATTGTTCACTGAGTTTAAAGCTTTATTGAATGAAAAGGCATTGGAAATATGATAAACCATTACTTTCAGTAGCACACATCTAAATTGCCTTCCAGATGGCCGCAGTTTTGGTCACTTTGTGGGTAACCTGTGCATCTCAATTTTGTATTAGGCAAAGTTATATTTTCTGGTTTTACAGCGTCACCAGGCCCTTAAGGCCACCCGTCATGAGTGGGAGGCAACTTGCATGGATACCCCTGGGGTGGTGAGCCTACACCTTGGGCTATTTATAACAGGATAGAGAAGAAAAGTACCACTGGAAGAGTGGACCCTATTGAGTCGCGACTGTTCTAGCCCACCTACAGGGAATACGTTGACCTCGACGGTGAGGTCGGTGTCTGTGTTACGCTAGTATCCTAAACCGGTGCCGAAAGCGGTACCTGAGCCAGAAGGGCTAGACTAGTCCGGTGATCCTAGCGCAGCCGATAATACGGCTGCTATAGGATCATAGTCTTATGTACCTAGTTGTTGCTAGGGCCCAAATGGGACATAAATAAGTAGGATTTATGCCAAATATGTACAAAGCATTCGGCAGCTTGCAATATTGACATTAACATTTAATTATTTTAATATTTATTTTTTATATACTATTTGTTGTTACCTTATAACCAGCATCTTTAGCTAGATTGAAGTTTTCACACACAGCTTTAACAGTGTGGCCCCTGTTGGTGTCTCTAGCAATATCTTCATACACCGATTGGACACCGATTTCCAGTCTAAAATGATAGAAATACTAACTATGTAATACTATTTCACATAATGCAATAGCCTTTATCATAGTTTAACTACATGATCTTTGCTGGATGATACAGCCATTAGTGTTAATAATTTTTTGTTTTCCTATCACAAAATATGTAAGTAGATACAAGTGTATGGAACCTTCAAAGCAAGAATAGCATATAACCATTTTTTAACAATTGATGCTATCACAATTGTAAGTAGTACATGATGTGTATGGAACCCTTTAAGCGAGAATAGCATATAAATTTTTTTTAATAATTGATGCTTATTAATTAAAAAAAATAGCTCAGCAAACATACATCTACTTATTTAAATCAATAATGTGTAACAATAATTTTTTTTTCACTTTGAATTAAGGAGCTCCAATCAGTTTTTCAGCAAGCATAATATCTTTTAAAGTTTTTTGATAATACTCTATTGCACCATACAATTATATATTCTGTGCCAGTGCAGCCTATCTCAACCATTTCACAGCACCGGGGTCATAGACATACTAACTAATTTAAACCGGATTAATAAGTATGATCATTCCAAAAACAATAAGTTTTGCCAATGACTTACCGAGTGCACCCATAGCTCAACATATCACTCATGTGCCTCTGTAGACAATAATCAGGCCGTGTCTCAATAGTAATACCGATACACTTGCTTTTAGCTCTCTCAGAGTATTTAACAGCTTCAGCAACATTACTAGAAGTATGGCCAGAAAGGGCATCATGGAGATTCCTGTGAACAAAAGACCGATAAATGATGTTCAATTATTCTAATACACAATTCTGAGTCTGACAGCATTCTAGAAGATGCATTCTATGAAAAAAAAAAGTTATAAATGTTTCTATTATCATGACATTTATAATACTGACCTGATGAAATAGTCACGATATTCTTCCGTGAGACTCATAAAAGTGCCACCCATGACAATAAATTCCACTTTATCTACACTATGTCCCAGCTGCTTCAACTGCTCAACCCTGTGCCGAGTTTGCAAGTAAGGATTGTAACGAGCTCTGATAGCCCTCATAGATGTAGGCTCATAGCCTGTATAACTCTGAGTAGAATATTCGAAGTCCGAGTCCGGTCCACCTGGGCAATACACGCAGATGTTGCCAGTGAAGTTGATATGTGGACACCTGTGGGGCTTACACATGACTGCAACAACAGCTATTCCCGACGCCGTTCGAATAGGCTTAGCCTTCAATTTAGGCAATAAAATTTTCCTGGCATCACTGGGTACTGCTGCGATGATATCCACGAGCCTTGGAGACGTTGCTAAGCCGTATTTTGAGGAAATTCTCGTTTTCATCTTGTTGAGGTTAACATCTTTCCCTTGACGGTGTGCGACGAGCAGTTCTTGTATTATCTCGGATATCACCATCACCATTTTCTCCTCTTTTGAAAGGTTCGGTAAGATTTTCTTTTTTGGCATTTTAATAGAATTTTCTTTCACTTTTCGCAAAAATAAACAGTGCGCATGCAGTTTTCAACTACAGAACATATGACAGTGACAGCTGTAAACTATCATTCTGCCAGGCTGTCAAACTGCACTATTGATTTTAGAAAATGTTGCCATTCACGAATGTATACGTTCAAAACTTTTCTAAAATTTAATCTTTCAATTTTCAATTTTATACTTATTATAAACAATGCGATTGTATAAAACTAGACAAAAGACTAGGTCATCATCATCAGGTCATTATTAAAAGCAAATTACTTACTTGACCACATTTACAGGTGCCCATTCAGTACTCTGTCTTCTTCTGTAGTTAGACGAGAAATCGCAGAGCGCAGAGTTTGTAAGCTTCTTCGATGAATCTCCAAAACGTTGAAAACCATATGGAACGTGCCCAGAAAAACCTGCGGAATAGCATCAATTAAATAGAACCATCCAAGGTCATGTCCTAATTGCCCTAAGTCTGATGATTATGGTGCATTCAAGAATAACAAAACCTATCTTACTCACGAATTGACTGCGATGGATTGAATCCCCATATTTGATTACGCACGAAAGATTGATGAATTTTTGCGTAAGACATTACTATTAAATATAAATAAGTACCTACTTAATTAAATTAACCATCAAAAATATGTTAGAAAATATGTATAAACATGCCAAAATCAGTTTGGCAATAAAAACTGACACGATTATTCTAAAAACGTTTGAAAGGAAACAAAACCATAAAGGTTTTATATATAGGTTTGTTGTTTAAAATATATCATGTGTGATATAATATATCGTATGTGATAAAGAAGTATATTATCTCTATCATCAACCCATAGGTTCCCACTGCTAGCAAAAAGAATATACCTCAGATACCGTAATCCCATGCCGTGAGCCTTGCGGACCAAGCGCGGGTCGGTAGAAGGCTACATGATGTTTTCCTTCACCGTAATTGTAAGGAGCGAATACAAATTCCACATATATTTTAACAAGTCTTTGAAGCGCGCGGGGCTGAGGCTGGACAATCAGCGCGTGTTGGTTTAAAAGTCGCAAGAGCGACCGCTGAGCCATTCTCGAATTGCTCAGTTTGCTTGCTTTTTTTTCAGGCACCTTCAGGGATCTCACCTTTCTTGATGTACTTCTCTGGATCATCGTTTTCCATAAAGTACGGGCTGGTGGAGTGCCATGCTGGTGAGAGCTTTGGTTCATCCATTGGAACGTCTCTTAAAATTCCCGCGCATTCTGGCCTGACCGTTATCAAAGGCAGCTTGAATTCGGCCGTTGCGGACTGCAGAAAATTATTAGTTTTTAGCACAGCTCTTAGTATTATTAGAAAGATACAGACTCTGTTCAAAGATATCTCAATTTCTTATAATCTATTCCTCCATTCCATTCTATAAAACTTCATTCTTCTTATATTCTTCATTATCCATACTTATTCATTCTCATCTCCTTTCAGTTTTTGCAGTCTTCAGTATGATCGGAACAGGAAACTTACGAATCTGTCAGCCAGATCCCAAGGCTGGCCTTTCCCTGCTTGCAGGTCTACCACTCTCTCCAGCTGGTTTCTTGCAGCTCTTTGGTTAAGCTGCAGCTTCTGGAACTCCGATAGTGCTTCTGTGGCTCCCACCGTGTATCTTTGGCCGAACTGCGCGTTCAGTCTTGGAAGAAATCCTGAGATGATGTGATGGTTTGAATCAATTACTATACATACCTACTTACTTTAGTACCTATATATACCTACCTAACCTAATTTAGGGCTCGACTGTAGGTATCCAACGTACCTACGTAAAATAAAGACATTTATTTCACAATCGAGTATCACATCTGGTAATATGAAGAAAGAAACAAAGAATGTACAAAATCCAAAAAAAACCGTTAGATTTAAAAAAAACGCACACTGCTTATTAGAGCACAGACTGAAGTAAAACTTCTTTAGTTTAGCTCCATCTATCAGCCGGTATAACTTTGCTTTTGCTTTGTTTAATGTTAATGCCGCCATCTTGACAATTTATTGTAAATTGTAATTTTACCGGACATACCAACATAATAATGATTTTTTTAAACTTTGTTATGTTAACAATGGAGATCTACGTGAACCAACTTCAACTTCCGTTCGCCTCGCATTCACTAAAAGTCAAGCGTGCGTAAAGACTTTCGGAGTAAGCTAGTATTAAAGCGTATTAGACTTTAGACCCTTCTATTCCTATGCCTTACAATCTTCAGTGAATACCTATGTAGCTATGTATCTATTGCCTATAAACAGAACGGTACTCGCCCTTTAAGCCCTTCTTTAAGTTTTACTTCAAAAGTACACAAATCGTATACTTAAGTAATATCGACACCGTTAGCTAGCTAGCTGGCGCCAGCAGACGCAACTCGATGTCTCGTAAACTGGAGCAGACGCTAAAAGGGCGAGTACCGTTCTGTTTATAGGCAATAGATACATAGCTACATAGGTATTTACTGGGGATGGTAAGACGTAGGAATAGGGTCTAAAGTCTAATACTTTTTACTAACAACAATCATTGTGTAACCGAAGTATAGTTATATTGTGTTTCTTTACTCTCTATCAAGGTTAAATGGGGAAAGATTAAACGAAAGAAAACACCAAGTACCTATGCTATTCTATTGTTACACACTGTTTATTAGTAAGTTTCAAATTAGAAATGATATTTCTCCTGTTGCATTGTAACCAAAGTTCAGTGATCATCCCCAGATCCGTCGGGTCCAATGTAAACAATCCTAAAGCAATGTCGAAAGAATGGAAAATCAGATGATTCACAGCTGAGCTGGACGCTGAATCATTGTAGGCCGGTTCCGAGGCACGCCACAATTTCCTGACCCCCAGAAGTAACGCGTGAATAATTTGTCTAAATCTCTTGAATTAGGTACCTATCTAGATAAAGTGCTATGGAACGGAGGTGCCAATGCCAAATTCCTGGTGTTTGTCGCTTTGGTGCAAAAGATAAATCATTTTTAGAATTTTTGAAATTGATTTAACTGTGCCTTCTTTCAGTAGGTAGAATAGAACGTAAGAATACTTATCGCTTAGAGAGATCTCTTCCAGACAACTATTTTCGTAGATCAGAATTGAGTCATTACCATCCCATACAGGGAATTTTAAGGTCCAGGATTTATGTTTGAGATTGATAGGCGTTATTTAATATCTATTACTTTAATACATTGGTTTGTAATAGGCAATTATTACCATGGCTATAAAAAACGAATATAACTTTATTTTTATTTTTTTGCTGTTCTTGTCTAAGGCTTCGTTATCCGTGGAAACGACATCGGCTAGTATGGTTCGTGGGCGTGGGTGTTGTGAACTGACATAGGTACCTAATTAATGGTGTCGATCTCCATAAACTAAAAACTAAACTAAAATGATATATAACTTACAAAGAAAAGAGAAACTTAGAAATTTTCGTAGATAATTCAACCACCCATTTCACCATCTTAGGGGTGGAATTTTGAAAAACTCTTTCTTAGTGGACACCTACACTTTACGAAGAACACACCCTCCAAATTTCAAGTCTCTAGGACCAGCGGTTTAGGCTCTGCGTTGACATATAAGTCTGTCAGTCAGTCAGGCCTTTGAATTTGATATGTATAGAACTATAATAGCGGTGCTCTTCTGATACAAGGGTAAATTGATAGATACTTTATGGTCCTTTAGAACAGTATGGCTATTTATTTGTATTAAAAAAATTGTGTAGTTATAGCTGAAAATTTGGAGAACTACAGCAAAACAATACTACTACCTACTTCCTAATCCCTACCTACTTCCTTTAACTCTAAATCCGGTTTTACCTACCTATAATTTTGATTTGTGATTATACCTATGTTATCACATTGTTGTTTATAGTACGTAAATTGTAACAACACCAACCGCAATTTTGCTCCTTTGATTCCTGTCCATCCTAAGGTAGCCGGGAAGAAATCGCTTAATGTGATAAGGCCGCCCTTTGTTCTACCATTTTTTGTAAGTTTTTTTAAGATTGATATGTATTAGTTGGTGTTCAATAAAGTATTATTGTATTGTATTGTATTGTAATTTTGTAACGTACATATTTCGAAATAAAAAAAAAATTATTAAAAAATAGTACCATAAGCTACGTACATTGTGGTGGGCCCATAAAAACCTTAAATTATTGTAGTACGTTGTGGCGGCGATAAACGCGACACATTTATAGAATTAAGATTTGTTATTATCTGTGTCTGTGTCTCTGTTTCTCATGTGTATCTATAATCATTTACAAAATATTCATTCACTCTCTTCACTCACCGCATTCTCTCTCTCTATTTCCGACCGTCGCGCGAGCAAGGTTGCTCGACGCCTTTATTATAATATAATTAATTTGTTTAACTTGTGGTGGCTCGAAGAGCAGGAATATACCCTTTACACCGAACACCGGATTTTATTGAAGACCTGCGCCTTCGTCACCCAAAACGTCAATAATGTAACTTAAGTATGGAATCGGTCTTTATTTTATCAATCAATCAATCAATCAATCATTTGTTTATTTGCAAGAATACACAATATACAATTTGGATACAAGGTCACATAGTATAAGTCGTGGTTACGTGCATTCAGCCTGCATGCAAGCGTGCAAATATTAAATATAATATTTTTGTTACTACTTAACATTTGTTATTACCTATTAAATATTCTTTGACACTGTAGAAACATTTGCTTAAAAGCCAGTCACTCAAATGTTTTTTAAATATATTTTCTTCCAAACATTTAATTTCATTAGGCAAATTATTAAAAATAGTTATGCACATGTTATATACGTTTTTCTTATAAATGTCTTTACGGCAAGGAGGTTGGTACAGCAGGTTCGCGAACTTAGATCTTTTTTGTCTAGTAATGACATCACTTCGCTTTTCAAAGAATTCGGGGTGAGTCTTGGTGAAAACACAAATGTCCCTAATATACATGCAAGGCAGAGGAAGAATATTGCATGCTCTAAAAAGTGGCTTACAACTATCCAGAAACCATGACTTGTTTATGGCCCGAACACATCTCTTTTGAACTTTGAAAACAATGTCTATTTCAACTGAGTTTGACTTTATTAGAGATGGATAAGAGATGATTGTAAATATCATGCCTACCCTCATAGCCGGGTACCATAGGATGTTTGTAGATCGGATCCCCGTTGCGAAACCTGGCGTTGACAGTGTCGATATCCGTTTGAGGAGGCCGATAAATCTGGAACATGTATGTTCAAAAACCTAATTACTGTTCTGGGGCTTTAGTAATATATTATGATTTATGGCAGGTCAGTTTGCACTGAAGTTTAACAGCTCAGCTATGATGTTTGACCAACGGCGCTAATGCGTAGCAATGTACATTTGCTTGCCAGGGGCTAGGGGTCTAAATCCTGATCAATTATAATATATTAAGCAAATAATAACGCCCAAAGAGCACTTACATAGATCCTAAACCCTAACTAGGATTCCCTAGGACCTAGGGACCCAGGAACTACCAGAACCATGCTGCCACAACACCCAGACACAGAACAAGTATTTCTGTGCACAAATACTAAAGTCTCGTCCTGTCGCGGGAATGGAACCCGCCGCCTCCAAGTTATGTAGCCGACCTGCTCAACCACCACACCACAAGGGCTGTGTGTGAACTAGTAATTAACTTATTGTTCCTACGCCACCATCACATCGTTCAGAGCTAACTCTCATATTACCTATCTCTGCAAGAGACGGATTGATCAATAATGATTTGATGACTCATTATTACAGGAGATAATCCCTCCAAACTCCTCTCTCTCCTCACTCCATAACTCCAGCGTTTATTTGTCAACAATCTAAATGACTTGTGTGTTGAAAGTGGAATAATAATAATAATATGTGCGGACATCTCACACAACGCCATCTAGCCCCAAACTAAGCAAAGCTCGTATTATGGGAACCAGATAACTGATACAATACTTAAATACTTTTTGTTTGTAAATATATACATATAATACGATATGACACCCAGACACAGAACAAACACCTATGTTCATCACACAAATATTTGTCCTGGGTGGGAATCGAACCCACAACCCACAGTTCAGAAGGCAGGGTTACTACCAACTGAGCTATTGGGCCAGTCAAATAACGCCTCAAAAGGTAATTTGTAACGAACCTGGAAATCATCAGCGGTCCTGTCGGAAAGGACCAGCCTTTCAGAGTGCAGGACGCTGGGATCCAACAGGATCTTGTGCGTCGTCGAGCCATACGTGTCGCCGATCCGGTACTTGTATTCTGGGCAGTGGCCTGTGTAGCTATATATGAACATAAAAATAACTTATGTTATGAAACACTGTTTATCTTTAACATATTTGTGTATATCTAAATATATATAACTCAAAGGTGACTGACTGATTGACTGACTAATATAGTGATCTATCAACGCACAGCCCAAACCATTGCACGGATCGGGCTGAAATTTGGAATGCAGTTAGATGTTATGACGTAGGCATCCGCTAAGAAAGGATTTCTTGAAATTCCACCCTTAAGAGGTTGAAATGGGTGGTTCAATTATTTTCCCATAGGCCACGCTGCCGGCGAAGCTGCGGGCAGAAGCTCGTTAATAATAAAATGTTTGTGGACATTTCACACAACGCCATCTATCCCCGAACTAAGCTCAGCTTTGTACTATACCACCAACCACCAGATGCCCAGTGAACCAGATAACTGATAGAATACTTATATACTTTTTTTTTAAAACATGGGTACATAGAATACAATATAACACCCCACAGAAGAAACATCGATGTTCATCACAGAAGTGTTTATTCTGGGTGGGAATTGATCTCACAACCTACTATTCAACAGGCAGTGTTACCACCAACTGAGCTATCGGCCGAATCAATATTGAATGGAGTGCAGCTGTTACCAAAACCTGTGAAAATTTTCACCTATACCTATCATTCGTCTCATTTCTTCCCGTGGGTGCCGTAAAAACCGGCTAAAAGAATAACATTATGGAAACTGACGTGAGTAGTACTCATCACTACAACTATTACACGGCTAACACTCACGAAATATAGTCGAATAACTCGACCGGTGTTCGGGCAATATAGATGCCCATCCTCAAGGAGTACGCGTATTTATTTATATTTGCGTATTTTATATAGTTGTAGTAAAAGAATAACAACAGGGAATGATCTATCTATCACTATTCAAGCGTAAAAAAGGACATTCATGATATGTGTTCAGCAGTGGACTTCTTTCGATTGATGATAATGATAATGGTGATGATGATGATGTTCTACTTCATTTTATGGTCTAACATAGCCTGATCATCAATTTCCATACATCGCGCAATCATTTTTTAAGCAAAAAAGTATGAAAAAATGGGTTAGGGCTAGGCCTAGGTGATTAGATAGGCTTTGGTATGCAAGCAGAAATAGCCCTTTTAAACAAATAAAATTTTAAAACAGAGTAAATCATGTAATTGTACATAGACGCGTATGAAATTAGGACATTGAAGCCGTGGTCCTACAAAAAGTCATCGTCAAGGTGAAGTACCAACACAGTTATGTGGATTAACATTAGGTATCATTTGTCTAACCGCAAATGACCTAGCTCAGACACATACTACTTAACGTGACTTTCAGATAATATAACAAGCATCGTAACTACTCGTATTTGCACGTATCTAAATACATTCCTCAAACGATAAAAATTTATGAAACCTACACAAGAATCAGAGAATATTTATAGAAGCAAAATAATCAACAAAAACAAAGAAAATATTTATATATTTGACAGCGACAACGTCCAGTTGTAAACTCTATGCTCAGCGGACAGTACCGTAATTTACCCTGTGGCAGCATTTAAATTTATTACAGTGGCACCACCGGCAACTGTCATCGCTCCCCTACCCATCTGGCTATATAAAGGGAGCGCTCGGTGTACTACGGATCATTCTTGCTCCAGACACGGCGCGGTGTGGACATGCTGAAGGCCTGTAGTTATATAGGTTGCAACCTACGCACAACCCGTTCATCCTATATATTTAATATTTGTATACATTTCACAAAGCGCCATCTAGTCCCAAACTAAGCGAATCTTGTATTATGGGAACAAGATAACTAATACAATACTTATATACTTTTTGCTTGTAAATACATACTTAGAATACAATATTACATCCAGACACAGAACAAAGATTTATTTAATCACCCAAATTGTTTGTCCTGGGGGAATCGAACCCACGACCTACAGTTCAGAAGGCAGCTGGGCTACTGAGCTATCGGGCCTGTCAGTTAAAGAATAATCTTAATACATGCATACCTAAAATTATAAAACCCTTTTATAATAATTTTTTTTTGGGGCCACCATGTGTAGTTTAGAACTCTTTGTCATGGATGACACAGAGCAGCTGAGCAGGGCTGAGCTCCGTCTAAAGTAGCTTAGTATTCCGGATCAGCTCTTAGCCCAGCCAGAGAAAGTATTAGGTTAGTCGCAGGAAGGTACTACCTGGAATTTGGTGTTTTTTTGAAGCAAATGGAAACATCGACGAAAACTCCCAGAAAAGCTTTCACAACTAAAGGTAAACGACCTTATACCACGTATTACCCAAAGTAACCCTTCTTCTATTTGGTTATTTGTATTACTTAAGCGGGTATCACACTACACGTTATTCAGGGCCCGGTATTCAGGGTGGGCGTGGCCCCTAGTTAGGGCCTTGCTTATTACACTGCACTGAGAATTGGTCCCTCATTCAGTTTAAACGTTACCGCGGAGAGAATTGGACGTACCATGGCACCTATATTATCTAAACCAAACAAAGCAGCGATCGCCACGACTTTAGTAGTAGCATCCATGACTATTAATTAAGGTTTTTTTTTATTTAGATGAATAACGTGACAAGCTATCCGTTCGCCTGATTTTAACGACACGGCTGCCCATGTCTGTTGCAGTGTCACTCGGAACTCTAAAGTATAGAGTTTTGCGTGACACTGCACTGCGCATATCATTCTGAGACATCAGCACAGCAGTAATAAGATTACTAAACTGTGAGATCAGAGAAAGCCTCAATTGCCCAGTAATTTCACTAGCTACAATGCCTTTCAAGCCGGAACACAGTAGTGCTTGCACACTACCGTTTGGCGGCAGGATAACTGGCAAAGCGGTGGTACCTACCTAGACGAACTTTGCAACAAAGTCCTACCACTTAGTGACATTTATTTCTAGCTACTCAGTTTGTAAATTTTTTCTGAGTACCCATTGCATCTCCTGCAAGTACCTGCTGGGTGACCATTATACCGGACGCCCTTTTAAGCGGGTATCACACTACACGTTATTCAGGGTCCCTTTCTCTAAAACAGGCTAGTGTAATAAGAGAAAGAGAGGAAGGGTCCCTAATTAGGGCGACCGGACGGACCCAGTAGCCTTGCTCCCTAAGCGCACTTAATATCGGGAAGTGTAATAACACAAAGAGCAGTTAGGGCGCTCAGTCGTCACATGGTTAGGGTGGAGAGCGGTTGTGTGTGTTCATTACTAGGTGGCAGGACTTTTCCACAAGATTGGTCTAGGCAGGTACCACCGCTTTGCCAGTTATTCTACCGCCAAATAGTAGTGTTGAAACAGTTCTGTTATGGGTGGCCGTGGCGCTTAACATCAGGTGAACGACAAGCTCGTCACTTCATTCACTAACATAAAAAATAATAAAAAACCTTGTAAAAAAGTTTACTTCAGCAATAAACCGACTGTAAATGTAAATTTAATTTCCGAACAGCCAATTATCAGAACGGTGCTTATGAACAGTAGTCACCATTGTGGTGTTATCTCTGAACTGATTTCGCTTGAAGGTCAAGATGTGAGTCCAATGTGGCCGCGAAAGCACGTTTATTAGGTATAGGTTTACAGTAAATACCTACGTAAGTGATTCACTTGACTGGCCCGATAGCTCAGTCAGTAACCTTGCCTTCTGAACTGTAGGTTGTAGGTTCGATTGTTCTTCTGGTGTTATATTGTATTCTACGTATGTATTTACAAACAAAAAAATATCTAAGTATTATATCAGTTATCTGGTTCTCATAGTACAAGCTTTGCTAAGTCTGGGACTAGACGGCGCTGTGTGAAATGTCGACAAATATATATTTACTAGTTGCGCCCCGCGGTTTCAGCCGCGAATAAAAAGTAGCTTATATGTTAATCCAGTGTATAAGCTATCTTGGTACCGAATTTCATCCAAATCCATTCAGCCATTTGAGCGTGAAGGAGTAACAAACACACATACAAACTTTCGCCTTTATAGTGTGATTAGAGTATTAATTCACTAGGCTTTCAACTAAACTGATGTTATTGAATCTAGCTCCCAGGAGTTCTGTGTTGGTCTATCTATCAAGTCCGTGATAGCCTTACTAGGTAAATAATCAAAGGTTATACCTATGAGGATGAGGCCCTAGTGTGCCCCTAACGAGAGGTTGATCTAAAGAAACAAACATACCCCGGGATGTAATGAGGCTGCGCTATGCTGACCAAATCCAAAGCCATGATAAGTAAATTTTTGGGTTTTCAATTTAAACTCATAATTTTGAAAATAAACCAACCAGTATACACTCAATAATGAATTTTGAGAAGTGTTATCATTTGTGATTAGATTTGACAGTTTTACGCCATGATTGGGACGGCCAGGCATTTGTAAAAAACAAACGTGAATTTTGCATAATTAATTATGTAGGTCTGATTAATAATAAAGTAAACTCTTTGGTAAAAAGTTCCTTGTTAAAATTAACTTGTACGAGTCACTGTAGTACTGAGACACAATGTCCACACATATTATCATTATTTTATTATTCATTACTTTTATAGTAGGTACTTAGAAACTTAGAAGTATCTATAGAACTTAAGTAGTAAAATACTATAAAAGTACTGTAAAAGTAGATGTAGATGTTATATGAAATAAATAAAGCTATAAAACAAAAATAAACTTCTTGACCGCTATGGATGATGTTTATAAATTAGGCAAACCTACTACCTAATTTTGGATAGCACGAATAATAGCTAGGGAGGGTAAAGAATCCAAGACGAAAAATTATGATTATTATTTTGAAAGTATTCTTTAGTTTGTAATATGTTTGTATAGGTACATCAATAGTCCGATCATAGTTTTGTAACGCGAGATCAAAAAAAAACTTAATAAAAATACAATTTAAGGCAAAACCATGGTATAGGTAATATTATATCTATACTAGTCTATACTAATATTATAAAGAAGAAAGATTTGTAAGTATGTTTGTAACGAATTGGTTCAAAAAGTACTGGACCGATTTTAAATTAATTTTTTTACAATTTGAATGCTACATTGTCACTGATTAATATGGGCTATTATAATTGCAAGAAAAAATGTTATGCCGAAATGTTTAAAAAATATATCCATTCATCTGTCCATCCGTGCGAAGCCGGGATGGGCTGCTAGTATTTTACTTTCGACGAATGAACGGAACAGCAAATCACAACTAAAAGCTCGTTCCATGTTCGTAACGATTCTGTTCGCTCAATGGTTCACGTGGTTCAGTTCATTCAACCGCCATATTGAATCCAACCGTCGAAGAGGACGGGCGCGCGCCCGCTAAACCTCGCGTAGTGACAGCCACACGATAAAATACACAAACTTTCAAAACTCTTGTGCCTTACCATTTATGAAAATCAACAAAAAAAGTGCTATAAACTGTGCAGTGAGTTCTAATAACAAGTATTTACACAAGTTCTTATTTACAATCGGCTACTCGAAATCGAAATGCATGCATTCCATCGAGACTGTTGAACTTTTATTTTTTATGTTGAGGTGTACATTTTGATTGTTATCAAGCAATTTTATTTATTATTCAGTTTCTCCGTGGACTATGGAATTGTAGACGATTTGGTTGATAAATTAGCTGTGCAAGTGTGACTTTGTTATCAGAGTCAGCATTATCATTGATTGACGCCGATTGCCGAAACATTCAAGGTGAGCTTGGCAACTCTTTTACATTTTTATTCATTTCCTACAGCTCCAAGGAGTTGACAGATTTGTTTTGTATATGTGTACTAAGACCTGTTACTAAAACTAAATTAGTTAAAGGTATTAACACATTATTGTCAAAATTTATTCAAGAACAAATTATATTTTTTTTAAACAATATAATTAAAAACTATGCATTAGCAAACTTAATGTAAGAAGCCGTTACCAGTAGGCAACGTGCCCAGAATGCCGGAAATAGTCAAAATTATATTAGGTTTCATTTTAGATTTTTAGGTTCATTTTAAAGTACCCGCATGAAATCTAGAATATGAATAAAAACGTAGACGGGAATCAACTAATCCACACAATTAAAGCGAGAGATAGCTGTGAAGCATTTCAATATCTTATAAAATTCGCAATACCTTCTAGGGCACATTTCGAAGCAATGATCTTTTGTGGTTTCTAGCAAACGGCTTATACATGCGCCACGAAGGTTAGCCATTAGCCATGATCTTGAGGACCTGTTTCTTGGGCATAGGTGAACCTAGACTTTATTCTGAACGTCTTGAAACGATCTTCAGTGTCACGCATCTAAGTATTTCTTACCACCTGAAAAGTAGACGTAGTCCTTGCCATACCTAGTTAGCCTGAGCCAAATCAACCAACTCATTTTATTCTTCAGTTTTGTAAAGTGTGAACCAACGATACCGTATTGTTCTTTTAAGAACAGGTAATAAAATATTTATCATGAACACTGACCTCTAGGTGTAGGTATTCTTGTTCTATTTTTACTTGACGATAGCAGTTCCCAATATTTAGGATACTTAAATACTAAGTAGGTACAACTAATTACCAACTACGTAGATGAACGAGATATTTTTTATCGAATAAATACTAAAAGCAAGTAGCTCTGACGAGATTATAATAATTGTTTATGTTCGATTAAACCATAAATAATGGAACTTTATTATAACTATTCATAAAAACAATGGCAAATCGAGATCGCGGAAAGTGAAAATTAAAAAATCACAACACGTAACTTGTACGAAACAATAAGTAGAGCACCTAACTAGTACTTATTTTCAACTTATAACTGTTACAGATTAGAGATAACACAACGAAAGATGTGAATACTCTATTATAATCACTATTCAATAGGGAAAGAATTCAGAGATGCTGATATTGCTAACAACTGCTCTAAAGTATCCCTCAGCCCATAGGATATTACCCAATAAAAGATAGCCATGCCACCAAACAATGAAACATGGTGCCCATTCAGACCAAGTAAAACGTTTCAAAGGAATCCAGTTTGGTGACTGGGAGAAACAAAACCTTGCGACGACATCCCACTGAGACCACTTTAAAAACGTAGCATTTTCGATAAGATTTGAACCTTAAAGCCTACACCAAAGGAACGAAAATAAAATTTGACCATACCTAGGGTAGGAATCCTACAAATCCCATTTCTAGATGCAATACATCTCTTTGCTTTTTTGTGGATTTTCTGCAATACAAACATGAACTGGTTTGAAATGCTTACCACCGGTTAATCTTATTTTAAACGGCGCTTAGTGGTGGTGCCTCAGAGATTAAATGTTGGTTAAATGTCTATTTATTTCGCACTGACACCACCGTCGTCGGTTAATTTCAAACTTAAACATTAAATTATACTTTCGGAGAAACCGTAAATAACGACAATGTCACTCGATTTATCGCAGGAGCCGGTTTTTTCTATGGAAAATAAAGCACAGTGCCGTGCGGAAAGCGCCGTGATGTCCTCGGACGGTCGGACGTGTTTGGGGAGTCTTAACCGGTTTGTAGGAAGAGTTTTTTCGTCAGTTCGCAAGGTAGTCGAAAAAAGAAGAGCTTTGGTTGATATTCGAGGCCATAGCCGTAACCCAATTGGGACCAGTCGCAGGTACGATTTTGTAGTACACTTTCTCCGGTGCGTGACGCGGGCCTGGCGCATACATTTCACTGTACAATCGCGGAGATAGCGTTCACGGCGAGAGGATGGTAGAGATAGAGTACGAAAGAACATGGCATGTCTATCCAAAAGAGAAATTACATATTTGAAACCTGTATATTGGATGCCAAAGCTCGAGAAGCAAATCGTCGCTAGATAGACATTGCTTTACAAGAAGTTTTTACACATGTGATGCTATAGCACTCCCTGAGCAATATTGTACTTTCTATCAACACGATGGAATGCAATCTAGCAATTTTTTTGTTAGTATTGACAAGGTGCCGTCACACGAAATTAGACATCTACTGTACATAATTATATAGACAGATGGACAGGTGCGTGGTTTCAAAGCTTAATGCGAAAGCTAGTAAATTTTACGATGTGCGATTTTAATAAACGTGATTTGCACAACCAGCACTTTCTCTGGAAATGAGGGCGCAAATCGAAATCAAAATTATCGAGGTGTGTCATCAATTAACGACAAAATATAGAGTTACAACTTTGATATCGATTGCTAATAAAGAGAAAATTTATTTGCACATAACCATTTCGTCAAACGAGAATACGACATTTACGAATAGCCGCCTGAGATCATTGATCTGACTTTACAACATCTTGATTAGAAAAAAAACGAAGTCTCGAATAGGTATCTAATTATGTATTACAAATACGAACTTCCAAATTTATCTCCAACAGACGTTGGATCTTAATTTGGGTTTTGGGCACAACATTCTAGCCCACACGCTTGTCAAGTATCTAAAGATTCTGTTCATATCATTAACCTCTAAACCGCAGTCAAAACATTCTTTTGCCGAGAAAACTTAACTTCTCAAAAATGTATATAAATAAAATTCACCTCAAACTACTTTTAGATTATATCCTGAGATCACTGGAGGCGTTTATAATGAGAACCGCATAAAAACTAGTCCTGCAGGTGTAGATACAATTGGCTACATGAAACAATTTGCGCTTATTAAATTGCTAACACAAGCTCAGAACCGCAAAGCAATCAAGAAGCAATTTGCCAATAGACTTAGAACGACGCAAAACACAAAATAGTTATGAAATTTGACACGATTCGTTAGGAAACTATACAAATCGATAAAGGTGACGACAAACTGACATCACTGCCTCATAATGCGGAGAAAAAATTTAAAAATCCGTGAAAAACATCAATGGTTACCTCAGGTTTTAATCATTCGTGTCGTGATGGTCAGAACTTCCTAGGTCAGATAAACATTATTTATGACTCGATATCTTATTCTCATGTAAATATTATGGACATGCTTTAATACGATACTTTCGAGTGCTTTACTGTCATTGTTTTCATTAAGTTCATTAACACAACAAATGAGTTCATGAACCGGAATTATTTCTAGATTATCTACAGCTTTACTTACAATATGAAGTTTACTAGCAATATGAATTGACTACACTATCGAGCATTGTATGTAATCTTGTGAATGCTCATTTGTTTTCAAAGTGTAAATTGGTTATCTATTCCTTTACTGTCAATATGACCCAAAATTAACCTTTTGTTATACCGATTGAGTGACCGTAATGAGACAGGAAGCAAAACAATACGGTCTTGTCTATACAAGTTCTAGTTTGCCTATTTAATCAAGCTTCAAAATCCCAGGATATGTAAAACACTTCCATGGATAGTTTAAAAGACGTGTGATTCTTCGTAAGCTTATCGGCTGGGCTTATGATTAAATAATCTGAGCAAAAAAACTTAGATAGCCAATCAGTGGTTAGCCCGTTGATGTGTCTGGTTTTTGTGCATACCTGATTTGCAAGTGTCGAGCTTTTGCATGACTTGCTTCACTTGGAGATATTGAGTTTCCTTATACCTATAATTTGGCATGTAGTTTTCTAGCAACTCGTCTTACCGTAATTTACTGCTTAAATTAAATTACAAATAAAAATCTGTAGATTTGATGGTAGACTTACAATTAATACATCTATGGATAGATGTAATTACAATAATTATAATTTGTATCTACATCCTCATATGTAATATTTGTACTTAATATAGGGATTATTGAATTGTGTTGCATTCTATCTTATGGCAATCATTTCCAAGTTCCATAAATTTTTGGGCTTCCTGCTTTAGCTGTTTTGTTAGCACTGTATTTTTAACCATGGAAGTGACTGATAAAGGTTATGTATCCTTTATGATTTTGCAAAGACCGTCAATTTGATTTGCATATGATCTTTCTATAGCTATTCACCACAAATAACGATCGTTCTTTCTTTAAATAAGTGCCGTAATCACATGGTGTTGGATTTCATACTCCAGTTTCATTCATGTTACCCTAAGTTTCTGTCGATAGGTGCTTGGTTATTATTTAAAGTATTTCTTCGCAACTGCGGAGTTCAATTAAAGCCAAAACTGTTGTCGTCTCGCAACTGTTGCAGCCTTTTTCAAATAAAACACAAGGCATTTCCATTAACTCTCATGGTTTCAAATTTCCGCTTCATAGGCTTATTTTTTCATGTATTTATTGGTAGGTAAGGTATTTACATAAGTACTAGATTTCTATCACTACTATCTCTTTGTTACATGGTTTTTTGCAAGTTTGTCTGGAAGTCTAGACACATAACATACTCTTCTGCCTATATGAGGAACTGATCACGAGAATCTTTCTTGGATTTGGACTCTATTATTTAAATACCTAGGTGCATTATGTCACTACGCTGCAGTGTTACATTGCAGTGGAGAAACTACTGTGATAATATTTTTACGATCTGCGGGGGTGGGTTTTAGAATTATACGATTAATACTATGCGACTACCGTTACATCAAAATTGTCTGCTTTCTCATGCTGTGTGGTCAAAACATCAATTAAAATTAGTCGTTTCTCTTTAGCAGAGGCGGTTCTTTGAACATTGATTTGCATGCATCGTTAATACATCACCGTATTAATAAGATTACGTAAATCTAGATCGAAACGTCTATCTTCTTGTTCTGATGATAGAAATCACAGTTTGTCAGATGTTACCAATTAAAATGATTGATTTTAAAGAAAGCTGTAGGCGCTAGATATAAGATTATAATTAAAAATATTACGTAAGATTTTACTGATATTTAGAAACGTAATGTTGCTGTAAACGGATATGTTAAAGATTTAAATTGAAATGATCAAGGTTTTAATATGGAAGGATCCTAGATTAATAATACACGTAATAATTACACAGTTTTGTGTAACATTGAACTTCAAAAGCTTCGATCAAATCCAAAACTCTGACTAATCCGATCGACCAAAGGTTGTTTCGCAAGACATCGGATCGTATCGTGATCGTGATCGATCGTACCACGGCGTGGATAGGAGGCTCCGGGCACGTGCCCCAGTATTGTCTCTATTATAATGCCTTTGATGCACGTGTCTTTGGGCATTCCGATGTCGAAACTGTGGCGTCGGATTGCCGAAACAAAGTTTTAAACTCCGTTAGTCAAGCCATAGAATATTAATCTCTATGTCACACAAAACCTTCTTCTACCGGTACAACTGCATGATTAGATGACCATGAATTCGTTTCAAAATTGTAATAGATGTTCTCTATTGATGATCGTTTTAAATGATCAAGTTAAGCTGTAGTAGTCTAATGCACTTTAAAGTATAAGATGTTTTTTGCCGGGAACGCGAAAAAGATGCGTCACCGCATTGTATTATTTTCCAAAACTTGTGTTATTTTCAGTGTTAGTGCATAAAATTGGTGGCATTCTATTCGTTAAGTGCTGGATTACAGGCGTGAGTGTGGGAAAATGGTATAATGATGGTGAAATGTTTCTTTTCGTGTTGTTTCCAAAACTCCATAGAAGCTTCAAGTAAAGTTGCCACCACTTTACTAGGATATGACTTTGACTAGACTATGACTTGACTTGATGACTTCGACTATGACTTGACACATATTGCGTGACTTGATAAATTATCAATTACTTGACGCTGGCTAAATACACGAAAGTGTGGACATAAAAAAAAATTATTATTAGCCAAAATGTTTCTTGCAAGTTTTTTGACTAACAAACCTGTTCATTCTTTAGTTGCCTCTCTGACTGTCATCTCATCTCACTGTTTGTTGGTATGTAATCATATATAACATTAAATATACGATATGGACCTTCTCTTTATCGCACCTCTTTCGTTCTTTTCCCGTTATCCGAGAATGCGGTCCTCCATTCCATCTTCATTGAAGTCCCGGCCGTGAAGGTATTCGTAACGATTTTATATATCACGAATTGAAGTATAAACATGTTCCAACACAAATTACTGTGTGTATAGATACTTTAAATCGTCTTGTTAATCGTTTTCCTCATTCCTACCAAATACCAATTTTTTTATCGCTCGCAGTAATTGAACAAATAAACTAGTTGTTAACGTTAAACCATATTGTTTGTGTGTGTTTCAATCAACTTTAACGAATTGCTGGCTAATCATATAAATGATTGGTAGCACGCGCACTGTTAAAAATTATTGGTCTAGCTATAAATCAATCATATTTATCATTGTATGCTATTTTTTTTACTACATAAGTAATTATTTATTTTACTTGGTGGTAGAACTTTTCTGCAAAGTTCGTCTAGGTAGGTACCACCTCTTTGCCAGTTATTGTGCCACCAAGCAGTACAGTCTATTAATCTTATTACTAGATTGTGCTAATGTCTCAGGATGACGTGCGCAGTGCAGTGTCACGCGAAACTATAATTTAGAGTTCGTAGTGACACTGCAACTGTTATGGGCAGCCGAGTCGCTTAACATCAGGCAAACGGTTAGCTCATCCTATTTAACTTATTATAAGTAAGTACTACCAACCTATTTGTTTGGATCGGAAGATTATTTTAGGTTAAATAACATGATAATATTAATACAATCTCTTCTAAAACTGTTTCTGTTACATATTCAAAATCATAACGCATTCGAGTAAAGTTATCGATAAGCAAACCGTTGCAGCGTTTCTTTCGTCAGGCTTCGTTTACAAAACGTAACTATAAATAGTCGTAAGCAGATAACAGCGGCCTTGGCTCACCCACTCTACTGCAACTGGAGTAATCTAATTACCTGTGTTGAGAAGCTTGATGCTAAAGTACCTAGATTCATAAAGGTGGTACTCACGATAGTTTTTGAACGCAAATTGTTGCACTGAGCAGAAAGTGACTTTTTGAAGTAAAACTTCATTACGCACGCTTGGATTGGGGAGTAAGCTGGTGAATGCGACGAACAGAAGTTGAACTAAAACATTTGTATTTTTTTTTTATGTTTTGGCTCCACACTTATGTGTATTTAGCCAGTGTCAAGTAATATATAATTTATCAAGTTAATGATATTTCACGCAAATATGTGTCAAGTCATAGTCGAAGTCATCAAGTCAAGTCATAATCTAGTCAAAGTCATACTCCTAGTAAAGTGGTGACAACTTTACATGAAGCTTCTATGGAGTTTTGGAAACAACACGGAAAGAAACGTTTCACCATCATTATACCATTTTCCCACACTCACGCCTGTAATCCAGCACTTAACGAATAGAATGCCACCAATTGTATGCACTAACACTGAAAATAACACAAGTTTTGGAAAATAATACAATGCGATGACGCAATCTTTTATGCCCGCCAAAACTCATTTGTATTATTATTTTGGTAAGTCTGGTAAAATGACAATTTACAATTATCAAGATGATAACATTAACATTAAACAAAGCAAAAACAAAGATATACCGGCCGATAGATGGAGCTAAACTAAATAAGTTTTACTTGTGTGATCTAAAGCGCACTCGTTTATCTTCATTCACCTTATCAGAGCTATATTTGATAGGTTTTTGGCAGTATCGGTATTATTCGGTACGATATCATTATTTAGCCCACTGTCCAACGCAATCGCAGATACACCTGCGATTGCGTTGGACGAAGGTGGTAGACACCTTCGTGCTATTATAATACTAATGGGTTTTTTAAACTTGGTGTATTCAAGTTCAACAACATGGGTTGAAAGCCTGTTATAACAATAAACTACGTTACTAACAATAATTAATTAATTATTATGACGTCTTATAGGTACTACGAAAACAATCTGATGCAAATATTTTTATTAACTAAATACAATAATTTTAATCTTACGTCATCCGCATTGCGCGTGCGCGTTCTGTTGAAAAACTCCAACATGTTTGGTATTATAATAATTGCGACACTTTCCATAAGCGGTGAGCCAAGTTTTACAAACCATAAGGTTCTGGCGCAATGTGACGTCATCGCAGCTGCGCAAACCTTAGACTTTTGCGCAGAAATAAACACTTAACTGCACGTACTGAGTTTAACGTGGGTATTGACTTTAGGCATTCTTGTCACGATATTTATATTCACGACATTAGTGCTTTCAACAAAAGGTGTAGAGGTCGAGGAACAATGTGTCGGGAAGTCCACAACTGTACTACAACTGGTACAATAAAACTTAGAAGAAAGATAAAAAATTATATGATTACTCATAGCTGCAGGACACGATATAACGCCTTAGATTAAAGTCTACCGAAATACTCACACATTTTCAAGCTACCATTAATTTGTCAAGAAATATAACATACTAATATACTACCAATGATTTCAAAGAATCCCAACCCAAATGACAAATGCTATTAATGTTATCGAACATAAAACGTAAATTGATCAAAACATAAATACAAATGGAAATTGAGAGACAAAGAAAGCAGCTCATTTCACGTAAACACGATGTTGGTTTCAAGAAAATGCTTCATGTCCTTTCTCAGAGAGCTCGACGGCCCTCTATTGAAAACTGGGCGACGGTGAATGCCCATGGAATCCATAATGGTACCGTATGGAAAGACAGAGACACAGAACGGTTACGCGGTAGGGGTGCTGGTCAGGGCGTGGTTAAATGCCTAGACAAGTTTGAAGTAGAAAAAATATACAATTGTTATGCAATTGCAATTGTTATAAAGTTAACGTATTTCATGCCAAATACCATCTCGATTATGTTCCCATATCGACCAGTTAATGTACTGTCTTTATTACTATTCTGTTGAGTGGTCGACCACATAGCTACACCATAACGAGCGCAAGCGCATGACCCGTTTTCGCATGTATGGATATCCGGCAAAGTTATGGTCTAGAATAATAGGGAGCCCACAATACGATTGCTGAATAGGTGAATGTGCAGGATTTTCCAATCTCGTGCAGTGTGCACCAATATAAAGTTATGTTTTATTAGTGTTTAGGATTTAGTATTTTTATTTTGGTGTTTTTTTTTTTATGTTATTGAATGATGTGACGAGCTAGTCGTTCGCCTGATGTTAAGCGCCACGGCCGCCCATAACAGAACAGTGTCACTCGGAACCCTAAAACATAGAGTTTCAAGCAACACTGCACTGCGCATATCATCCTGAGACATCAGCACAGTCTGGTAATAAGATTACTCGACTGTGAGATCAGATCATATACTGCTTGGCGGCAGAATAACTGGCAAAGCGGTGGTACCTACCTAGACGAACTTTGCAACAAAGTCCTACCACCTAGTAAAGTATTATTTGCGACGCTGGGTTAGGTGGGTAGATAGTATGACATAACTCGGTTATGCATTTGTCTCTTATATTTTTTATACATACTTTTTTTAAAGCCTATGTTGTTGTTGGTTACTGATTATTTCCACTATTTTAGCATATCAGTTGAAGTGTGTCCTTTGTCTTGATCCCTGAAAGTTTTGATTTATATTCTGCGCTGTTGTATGAATGAAGCAATTGGTCTGTTTACCTATTCAATATTATAGAATCTACCTACATAATTTTGACTGGCCTGATAGCAAGTAGCAACCCTGTCTTCTGAACTGTAGGCCCGGTTGTGGGTTCGATTTCCACCCAGGACAAACATGATGAACATAATGTTTGTTCTATATCTGAGTGTAATATTGTATTCTATGTATGCATTTTACAAACAAAAAGTATCTAAGTATTGTATCAGTTATCTGGTTCCCATAGTACAAGCTTTGCTTAGTTTGGGGCTAGATGGCGCTATGTCAAATATTCATAAGTATCTATATAAGTGTAGTGTAGTCTATTTATTATTATTATTGATAATATAAGATTCGATTTGACTGGCCCTATAGCTCAGTTGGTAGCAACCCTGCTTTCTGGACTGTGGGTTGTGGGTTCGATTTCCACCCAGGACAAACGTGATGAACATAATGAGTGTTCTATGTCTGAGTGTAATATTGTATTCTATGTATGCATTTACAAACAAAAAGTATCTAAGTATTGTATCAGTTATCTGGTTCCCATAGTACAAGCTTTGCTTTGGGGCTAGATGGCGCTGTGTCAAATATTCATAAGTATCTATATAACTGTAGTGTATTTATTATTATTATTATTTCACACTAATATTATAGAGGCGAAAGTTTGTATATTTGTATGTGTGTATGTTTGTTACTCCTTCACGCTCAAACGGCTGTATGGATTTGGATGAAATTCGGAACCAAGATAGCTCATACACTGTATTAACGTATAGGCTACATTTTATCCCGGAAAAATTAAATGTTCCCGTGGGATGAGCATATAATTAAAATACTTTTTATCCGCGGTTGAAACCGCGGGGCGCAACTAGTTATTAATATGAGATTCTTACGTTACATTTTTTGACTGGCACGATAGCTCAGTTGGTAGTGACCCTGCCTTCTGAACTGCGGGTTGTGGGTTCGATTCCCACCCAGGACAAACATTTGTGTGATGAACATAGGTGTTTGTTCTGTGTCTGTTACGAGTATATTGTATTCCATGTATGTATTTACAAACAAAAAGTATCTAAGTATTGTATCAGTTATCTGGTTCCCATAGTACAAGCTTTGCTTAGTTTGGGGCTAGATGGCGCTGTGTGAGATGTCCACACATATTATTATTATTTATATTATTAATACACTTTGGCCCCAATCGGTCATCAATTCTCACCCATATCCGATCACATTAGAATATATATATATAGCTATAGCTTGTTATTCAAGTAGGTAATAGGATGTAGTTAGTAGTTATCAACATTTTACGACCAATATCAATTAACAATTTCAAATATCACTTACGTAAGTAAATGGCTTTACAACTCAAAAAGTGCATTTACTTGTGACACAACACATCGGAAGGAAATTGAATGATATAATAGTATATGTAT
Organism: Ennomos fuscantarius; assembly: GCA_905220475.3. Taxonomy (NCBI): domain Eukaryota; kingdom Metazoa; phylum Arthropoda; class Insecta; order Lepidoptera; family Geometridae; genus Ennomos; species Ennomos fuscantarius. The sequence goes on along the minus strand of HG992026.1, from coordinate 3,242,427 downwards.
GTCCTGTTAAATAATTAAAACCACGTCATGTTTTGGATCAAAACGAGACTCGAATTCTTAGTTAGGAATGGGTTGTCACTTTGTTGAAGTTGAAGATCGCCACGATGACAAGGAAAGTAGATACATGAGATTTTACAGGTAATTAAGTACTTCGAATATGTGCAAGAAAAAAAACGAGTGTGCTTCAGACCACAGGACTGAAGTAAAACTCCTTCAGCCTTATTAGTAAACACGAACTAGCTTTAGACTAGTTACACCATCTTTTGTCTCTTTCGATCCAGCTAAATATTCCAGTAGCAAAAAAGGACAAAAGCTGAAGTAACTAATCCGAGACTAATACCCGTTTATTAAATAAGGCTGCTTTAGTTTAGCTCCATCTATCGCCCGGAATAAGTTTGTTTTTGCTTTGTTTCATATTAATGTCGCCATCTTGTTAATGTAAATTGTCATTTTATCGGATATACCAACATGATAATACTTTTAACTTTGTTGGGTTACAATGGAGATCTACATTAACCAACAACTTCCGTTCGCCTCGCCAGCTTACTCCCCAAGTCAAGCGTGCGTAAAAAAGTTTTACTTTACCGGACCCGGACCAATTCATAACCCGGAGGCAGCGGGTTCAATTCCCGAGGCAGGACAAATATTTGTGCATAGAAAACAAAGCGTTGTTAAAAAACTTGTTCTGAGTCTGGGTGTTGTGCGATCATGGTACCTACTCGTAGTTCCTGGCTCCCTAGACACAGGGAATCCTAGTTAGGGTCCAGGAACTATGTATGTGATCGTTGGGCGTTATTATTATTATTCATTTATTTATTTTACAATCTTAAATTTAAGTTTTTTACAATATTTCTATAAAAGTAACATTACAAAAATACAATAAAAAACCTAAACCTAGTGTGCCGCCAGCAGCGGGGCAAGGCCCAAGCTACCGGTGGTTAGGGCTGCAGAGTGAGGAACCTCCTGACAATACGTGCCGTGTCAAGAAGTACTGCCTTCTGAATCTGACCCTTGATCTAACCGTCTAACGAGAGCCTCTCGAGGTGTTGGTCGAGGCTCTTCGCTATAAGGCCGTTCGCCGAAACAACTATCGGAACAATGTTCGTTGAGTCAACACTCCACATGGCGGTTACCTCGTGAGCTAAGTCAAGGTACTTGCTGAGTTTGTCCTTCTCAGCTTTCACGAGGTTCTCGTCATGTGGAATAGCGATGTCAACGAGCACTGCACGGCGTTGGGACCGGTCTATCAGCACGATATCAGGCTTATTAGCTACAATAGTCCTGTCCGTGATGATAGAGCGATCCCAATAGAGCAATGCACGGCCATTTTCGAGAACCGGCCCCGGTGTGTACTTGTAGTACGGCACCTCGGACTCGACAAGGCCGTACTGAAGGGCAAGCTGCTGATGGATGATCCTGGCCACTAGGTTATGTCTGTGTAAGTACTCTCCGTTAGCAAGATGAGAACAACCGGAAATGATATGTCGGAGAGATTCTCCGGGACGGCGGCATGCCCGACATATGTCGACCGTACCGTCCTTCATGATATATTTCCGGTAGTTGTTCGTCTTGATAACTTCGTCTGCAATTGCACAGACAAAACCCTCGGTTTCCCCGAATAGGTCGCCGAAACGCAGCCAGTTCACCGATGCATGAAGGTCCACATCGGGCCCTGTCAAGGCCCGATAGAACCGCCCATGCAGCTCCTTGCCCTTCCATACGTCCCTACGGTCATCGGTGCTAAGTACCACCGGTTTACGCCAGTTCTCATTCGCCAAGGAGAGCGGCGTAAGGCCCTTGTCAACTGCCACCACATCGCGATGCATCCCACACTCGTTGCTGAGGAAATACTCCCGGAGACTATACATTTCCCGGTTATGGAGGTTTTTAGCGTTTAAAAAGCCTCGACCCCCCCATTTCCGCGGAATGTATAGTCTCATAACAGACGAGCGCGGGTGAAGCATGCGATGTGATGTAAGTACTTGACGGACCTTCCTATCCAGGGCGTCCAGCTCGGTCTGAGTCCACCCTAGTATGCCAAAGGAGTACATCAGTAAGGGCATCACCCAGGCGTTGAAGGCGCGCGCCTTGTTGCCACCTGACAAAAGACTGTTGAGTACTTTTGTCAGGCGGCAAAAGAAGCGCTCCTTCACCGATTGCTTAACGTCCCCTACCGAAATACCTAACGACTCTGACATACCAAGATACTTGTAGGTTTCGGACTCGGAGAGAGACCTGAGAGTCATTGTCTCGGAAAGTTGCAAATTCGTGGAATTAACAACTTTCCCTCCATGTACATGCATAACCGCACACTTATCAACACCGAACTCCATCTTGATAGAGTTGCTAAAATTCTCAGTGATTTTTAACAACTTCATCAATTGTGGGCGTTGCGGTGCGAACAGCTTGAGGTCATCCATGTACAGTAGATGAGATATGATCTCACCCCCTCTCCGAAGCCGATAGCCTAGCCCTGAATCCCCCAGCAAAGTGCTGAGAGGATTCAACGCTAGACAAAACCACAATGGGCTCAGACTGTGACCCTGGAATATGCCTCGCTCTATCCTTATGAAGTTCTGCGGGTCAGAAACGCTGTCTCCCCCACCTGGTTGACGAAGGACTGTGGTCCACTGCCCCATGCATGCACTTAAAAAGGATCTTAGAGTTGCATTTATTTTATACAACTCTAATACCCTCTTCAGCCACGAATGAGGCACCGAATCATAGGCCTTTTTATAGTCAATCCAGGCAGTAGATAGAGCCCCTCTATTCCGCCGGACTTGCTGGCAGATGGCCGTGTCGATGAGGAGGAGCTCCTTAGTACCACGGGACCCAACCCTACATCCATTCTGAGCAGGGGCCAAAATATTGTTCGCTGTAATATGCGAGTTAATTTTTGTTCTCAGAATGGATGTAAGGAGCTTGTACAGCGTAGGCAAGCACGTAATGGGTCTGTAATTTTTCGCTTCCGTGGTACTACCGGACTTATGGAGCAAGAAGGTGATACCGGTTGTCATGAATTTTGGGAGCGAACCAGCTTCGAGGGCTTCTTGGAATTGTGTTGCCAAACACGGGTATGAGCACGGAATCCATTTTATCCAGAAGTTGTGCAATCCATCAGGTCCAGGACTTTTCCAGTTCTGGGCTGTACGGATCGCACAACTTATGTCTTCAAGGTCTATAGTAATAGACCCCATGGACTCGATCGGCTCACACACATGTTTGACAACACGTATCCAATCACCCTCCGAGTGGTCGACGGGCACCGACCAGATGCTTCGCCAAAATTCGTTCATGACGTTTGCATCTGGTAGCTGGCCGTCGACCACACGTTGGCCGGTTCCCTCCCAGTCCCGGTACACCTTCCTTTGGTCACTTTGGAAAAGGCGATTCATCTGGTACCTATCCACGCGTTCTCTGTAGCGGCGAATACGACTTGCCCACGCATAGACTTTCTGCTTCAGGAAGTCGATGCGCTCCGTGACGCATGCCATATAATTCTGGGGCCTGATACCGGTCCCAGCGAAGGCTTGGGTCACAAAACGCATGACGCGGGGACGATGATTGCCCCGACTGAAGCAGACCAGCTTCGCTATGAGAGTCCTGAATGTAGTGATACGCTTCTCGATCCGCACCTGCCATGCAGGAGCACCGTCAGCGGATCGCGGTGCTCGGTCAGTGTCCGGAAACTTGACACGAGCCACGCGACATACCGCGATGGCCCCGCAGTACAATATCGAGTGCGTATCAACTAAGTCTTCGCTAGTCCGTAAGTACGGACCTAGCAAAGTGTTCAGGGCTCCCATTAGCACTAGGTTTCGTCTATTTGTCGGCAAACGTGGTAGCCGCGGCCTAGAGGTAGGCGTGGACCGATACCGCAAAATCGCGTCCTCCAAAGCGCTCCTCAATTGCTCATTCACCTGGGTACTTACGCTGTCACTCACACTTTCCTCCCCATCAATCACGGGACCTCCCAGCGGCGTCACCAGTGGCGGGCCCACAATTGGTCCCGGATCCGGCAGCGCAGTAGACAGGACCCGCGGCGACGGAGAAGTAGCGGGAATAGGCAGCGTCTCCAGGCGCAGCCGATCAAGCGCAGACTGGTCCAACAGCTTACACCGATGAATAGCCCGCACTTGATCCGACAGTCGTTGGGCGGATACGGAGATGGATGGCTCAAGCTCCTGAAACAGAGACAACATCCTATCTCGGTACGCAGTCAGGCTGCTTCCTCCCTCTGTAGCCCCATAATATGCCCGCATGCAGTTTTCGTTCATTGTTTGAGTCCATCGCATGCGGCGCACTACACCACCGGTAGCGGGGGCCGGGCGCGGAGCAGGTTGCCCCGCAGGCCCCAAGCGTGCCGGCAGCGGTGGTCGCCCACGTCGCGGAGGTGGTGGCGGCGGCGGAGGAGACGGTAGCCCATCATCGTCGCTCGACGCAGTGGTGTCGGGCGGAGTAGCGTACTCATCGCCCGACGAAGAACTCGGAGATGACGAGACAGGCAGAGGTGGAAGTCGTGCGCATTTGTTATCCGCTGTTTTCGTCTTCGATCGTAATATCATCACTGTTGTGGTGGAATTTAATGTTGTTGACACTTCTTGTTGACAATGTCACTACGAGAAAATTTGCCATTTCTACGAAACAATAAATACGAAGCAATAAAATGTTGTAAAGTATTTAAAATAAATATATAAAATTTGATAAATCAACAAGACGTTTGAAGTTGTCAGCGGTTTTTTTTTTTTTTTTTTTTTTTTTTTTTTTTTTTTTTTTTTTTTTTATTATTATTATACTACTTGCTAGCAACTTATCCATTGACTCCGTGGATGAAGACTTGACAAAACCATGCGCCAAGAGTCGATTCTTTATTATAAAAAGTCTGTTCTCTATTGTAACAAATAAACCCTGACCGGAACAAAAAATCGTCATTCTAACTTGAGCTCGTTACGGAGTTGATGGACGGGTACTTAGCGTCACTCCATTTGTTGCTTTGTATTTTGTCACCCTATTTCTACGGCTTGTACTCATGTATTTACGTGCAGTCCTCTTTCTTCTAATTTGTGGTTAAAATCTTATATTAATGTAGCTAAACTATAGAGAGCTTTAAAGTTTAATTTGAGAACAAATATAATTTACTAAGATGGATTTAATACTGTAAGGTTGATTTTATATTACCTAGTGCTTACTGTACTGTAAATCTAAACATTATCGATAAGTACCTAATAGGAGTTTTGGCGGGAAACCGAAAAAAAATCGCGTCGCCGCATTGTATTATTTTCCAAAACTTGTGTTATTTTCAGTGTTAGTGCATAAAATTGTTGGCATTTAATTCGTTAAATGCTGGATTAGTGCATTACATCACTCATTACAGGCATGAGTGTGGGAAAGTGGTATAATGATGGTGAAATGTTTCTTTTCGTGTTGTTTCCAAAGCTTCTGGTAAAGTTGCCACCACTTTACTAGGAGTATGACTTGACTAGATTAGACTATGTACGACATGACTTGATGACTTGGACTGTGACTTGACACAGATATATATTAATTAACTTGAGAAATTATCAATAACTTGGCACTGGCTAAACACAAAACTGTGGAGCCAAAATAAAAACAAAAAAGTACCTAATACAGGTACAAACTGGAAGAACATAAGCACATTTCGTAGCTACGAATCTATACAATTCAACACAAAAACGCATGTTGCGTTTAATTAAAAAAGATAACAGTTGGCCTTTTTGGTTTCCCACACCATTGATAGTTGCAAGATCGGTTTTTAACATTTTGCGGGACAATATGTAATGTACCGAGAGGATACTATACCAACAAAGGAGACGAAGTATTCGAGGAATGCGCTACAGACAGGTAGACGGGAACCCGGTCGGAATTCTTGAATTGGTATCTTGTCCGACTTTTTATTATTATGAAACTAATTTATTTACGTACCGTTAAAATCACGACGGATTTTATACGATACATAATGAATTAAAATAACAAATCCGCTGTCATCTAAACTGTAACGGTCATAAAACACAAGAATAGAGCCGCTATCTTTATCACCTGAAACACAAATTTGTATAGATTTAATAGTTTAAATACACAGCTTATGTGCATAGTTACTATTAAATGTTTAAATTGGGAATTAATTTGCTCCTTTTGAATTACAATCAAAGATCCGTGATATCCCCCGTGATACCTACAAAAGTGACGATTTGAACAGGTATTTCTTTCAAATTTAAAATTGAGCTGTTAAAATTAATTTACACATTTCAAAATGCAAGTAAACAAAGCACACGATTAAATCAAACATTTGAACTGCGTGCTTAATGAACGATTGGTGGTTTAGACGTAATAAAATAACAATTCGGCCAAAGGCATAATTGCCTGATAAATCTTGAACAAGGCGCGAGTCGTGACCGGACCATTTGTGCTGGCCACGAGAACAAAATGGACAGCAATTTTGACAAAGTCCAGGACACATTCAAGGGTAACCACGTGTGTTACATTCTTATCTTTACGTGCTGAACGTGACCTAGGCATTTGATCAGGTCGGTCGTGAAATGGCATCAATTAAATTGCACCAAACTAATCGCTAAAAACAGCTTTCCGTCTATCTGCAGTCCTTACGTGACTTATATATGACAGTTCTTTTGTATTATTTTTTGCGAGATCTTTATCTAGACGAATCCCGACCGCACACGATGACGCCGTTAAGGCGGTTATGGCCTCACCACTTACTACATGGCACGTAAGTAGCATCATGGTCTCATTGCGACCGATTCCTGCCATCAAACGGTCCAAACCATAAAACGGTACGCTAATACCACGTACTGATAAGGCAAAACACGTCGCCGATAACGGGAGCAGCTACCGGTGGACCTTGCAAATAATATGTAGGTGGATATAAAAATTGAGACATCGGAATGCAGACCCTTCAGCTCGAGATTGCTGGGCGTTCATGCGGATCAAAATACGCGGGCCCGTGGGCCGATATTGTTTATCAGAGTTACACTGCAGCTATAAGACGGATGTCGTCACGGAACTAGATGTAATAATGTGCATTACGACACCGATCATAAAATCTGAACTGACAGACTTTAACCTCAATGAACATCCGAATTAGGTAACGAGAGTAAAGCTTTAAGCTCCCCACGATTTCGTCAAGCATTTTGACTTTTAGTAATCGTTACGTCCAAAAGCGCATCAAGTAATAAAAGTCCCGAAAAACTTACTCTTCAACCATCCAAACGCGAAGTACCCGGCTGGTTTAATAAGCTCAATTAATGTTTATGATCGAAAATTAGATATTGCGGAAACTGCTGAGATTTTTTTATCTCGCACCTGACCTCAAGAGTGTGGTCATTGAACTTAAGCTTTAGGCTTGACGAAAATATCACGTAGACTGAACGGCGCTACGTCACGCATCGCTGCTCGACCGTAGTGTAAAAAATATCATTATATCACTCTAATCTAAAAGATCATTGGCAAGAAGAAATGTGTTTACCAGAAAATTGTTCTCAATCGATATTCTGCTCTTAATTATATTGGTCACGTCGCAACTTCGCTATTAATGTGCTTGCTACTTTATTAAAATTATCATCACCGAACTCACATTATAAAATGTTACCTTAGCTTTGAGATATTTTGCTTGTATTCTCCCCATTCTGTTATGAATTCATTTAATTTATCTTTTATGTAACCGGGATTTTACGAAAGTTTTAATAAAACGTGTTCAGGCCTTTATCAGTAATAACACGACGTTATTTTTAGTTGCAACTTGCCATATTCACGTCTTTTCGAAAGATTCTGATTGAAATAATTTCAAGTTGTTTCACAATCCAAGTTAAATTAAAATGCTCGACGTTTAAAAATTTTAATAGGCACTGAGTTTTGTTGATTGTTTTCACTTATTGAAACGAACGGTTTTCTAAAACTTGGTATTGAATCATCTTTGTTAAATGGTAGTGTTCGTGTTACTTGTAGATAGATTGCAGGAGACACCGTTAAGACTAATTTCGGTATTGTTGCTGTGTTTGCGTGTTTCTCCGACATTAATTTGTGGTTGCGTGTTGTTCAGCTCGATTGGTCACACTGCTCGGTTGGACGGCTACGGCAAGGACCTGCATCTCGGCTCTCGGTGCAAGTATATGCACGTGGTGACCATTTGTATGCATTTCTTTGTTTACGGTAGACGCCTCGGTATTTAGGACATCGTACGAGCTCGTTTCTTTGTGTACACTTCGGTCATTCGTCATCTCAATTGTTCTTTGAGAAAGCTGTGTTATCGTGTTCACTCGGAAAACGCTCCGAGCATTGTGCCTAGATATTTCTGTAGAAAATGTGATCCGGCTCAGTCACCGCTTGACCTCCACGTACTTAGACGACTTATGCTTATTGCCGACTCTGAGACCATTCAAATATGGAGTTCTCACAGTGTGGCTCATATTCTTAGAAATGGTTTAGTATCTTGCAAATCGTGGTTTAAACCTATATTAAATTATGCCTAATCTGTGTCATTATTTTGACCTTTGTGTTCCATCAGTAACTCTTTATGTACCCTGTATGTTAAAATGAACAGTAGTATTCTTATTGGCTAGGTATCTTTTTTGTTTATCTCTCTCTCTCTCTCTTGGTGCCACCTTCTCTTTCTTATACACCTCTAAGTACATCTTGAATCTCGACATGATTGGCTATGTTCTGCATAAACAAAGTTATGACTTTTCCACTCATGCACAGCGTTTCCGAGTAGGTGTTAGCAGCTCACATCATCGATTCAGTTTGAATTGCGTGCGCTCGCATGCCAGCAGTTTTCCTGATAGGAAAGTGGGACATTATCATAATAGGTCTTTACCTATGAAATTGCCGTATTGCAGTACAGACTTTTTCAAACAAAAAAAAGTTTTGATTGGCTATGAATTCTAAATTCAAATTAATTTTGTTTTAAAAATATGACATTCTATTTACAATATAAGTCTTTTGTTTATTGATTAGCGTTGTATTTTCATTACATTTCAACATTTTTCCTCATAATGGATACTTTGAAATTTCGTGTAATTATGGAATATGAGTTCCGTCGTGGCACCAACGCGGCACAAACGACACGTAACATCAACGACGTTTACGGAGAGAACTGTACAAACGAACGTACAACCTGTTATTGGTTTGCTCGGTTCCCATTCTGGGAATTTTGACTTGAAAAATGAACCTCGTGGTCGTCCGGAAACTTTGGTCAACAAGGATGAATTAAAGGCGATTGCGGAAGCTGATGAATCTCAATCTACAGCTGAGCTGGCAGCAGCTTTTGATGTTAGCATCAAAACAATATTGGTCCATTTGCGACAGATTGGCAAGATAAAAAAGCTTGATAGATGGGTGCCCCACGAACTTAACGATCGCCAGCGCAACGTACGCGTCGACACTTGCCTTGCGCTGCTTAACAGGCACAGAAATGAAGGAATTTTGAACCGAATTGTTACGTGCGACGAAAAATGGATTCTTTTTGACAATCGAAAGCGCTCAGCAAGTTGGTTAGATCCTGGTTCGGTACCAAAGCAATGTGCAAAACGAAAAATGACTCCTAGAAAGGCGATGGTCACAGTTTGGTGGTCTAGTGCTGGTGTGATTCATCATAGCTTTTTACAAAACGGCGAGAGCATTACTGCAGATGTGTACATTGAAGAACTGACCACAATGATGGCGAAACTTGCATGTCTGCAACCAGCTTTGGTCAATCGGTCGTCTCCACTGCTACTTCACGACAACGCGCGACCCCATACTGCACAACAGACCGTCTCTAAGCTGCATGAGTTGGGTTTGGAAGCTCTCCCTCATCCGCCATACTCACCAGATCTTGCGCTTACCGACTATTACTTTTTCCAAAATTTGGACAACTTTTTAGCGGGAAAAAAATTCAATTCCCGAGAGGCAGTACAAAACGCCTTTGAAGAGTTTGTTGTCTCCCGTCCTGCTGATTTTTTCAAGAAGGGCATCCATAAACTGCCACAGCGTTGGCAAAGATGCATTGATTGCAGGGGTGATTACTTTGAATAAAAGAAATAAATAAGTTCGAAAAAAAAATACTTTAACTTTTTCAAACAAAACGGCAATTTCATAGGTAAAGACCTAATATTTATACTGACGAAGAAAACGGGAAAGACCAGTGTGGCTTATATCATTGAGTGCGAAGGTAACGCGTATTTCGGTCGCAATGATTCAGGATTTATTTGTTTTCCACTCAGCGTTTGGTGAATTCCCTTACAAATAAGTTATCTTATCATGTGTTGCTTTTGAGATTTGATAAAGACAAAAATGTGCAATATTTATATTACGCAAGATAAAAATTGATGAAAAATGAAACAAATGTAAGTTTTTATGGTCTATTCAATTTTCGATTCAAATGTTCATTTCTTCTGTATCATTGTTTATTAAATCTTACACAAAAAAACCACAATCAGCTATCAATAGAGTCATCTTTACCGCTTTCTTTTCGACATCAGCTCTATTTATGTACTTCGCTCTCAAGTAACATATCAGAGAGCTGGTTGTAAGTGGTTTCTATACCCGACCTACTTCATCTCACCATTTTTCTTTATTATCAGTATCTACGATAGCATTATCATTAGCTTCAATCTTATATGATCCATTTATGCGTTATGACGACTACAAGTTGCCGCATTAGTATGTGTCTTGTTGCGTGCATGATGATAATTATTTATCTGTAGCGCCAGCGCTGTTCGAACGTTTTAAGCGTTTTTAGTTTTTGTGTTACAAGTTAAAATTACATTGCTAGTGTTGCTACGTAAACCTTTAAGGGGATACGGTAGTATGTTCTAGTAAACTAATTTTCCATATTATCATTTCACATAACTCATTTTCGATAATGATCAAATTTATAATGGTGGTGATTTATTAAAAATATTATTCATAATTATTATTTAGTTTTAATGTTGTTTTTTTTATTATGATATGTATTAAGACAAGGGTTATAATTCATCATAATTTATGTTATAATCGTTAATGAGACAATTTTTTTTAATTCTATTTTATTTATTACAATACAATACAATAATTAATTTTACATAATAACTTGTAGTAGGTAATACAATGGGCGGCCTTATCACTAAAAGCTATCTCGTCCAGGTAATCTTTATTACATACTAGTTGCGCCCCGCGGTTTCACCCGCGCATAAAAAGTATTTTAATTATTTGCCCATCCCACGGGAAAATTTCACTTTTGCGGGATAAATTGTGCCTATATGTTAATCCAGTGTATAAGCTATCTTGGTACCGAATTTCATCCAAATTCATTCAGCCGTTTGAGCGTGAAGGAGTAACAAACATACATACACACAAACACACATAAACACATACAAACTTTCTCCTTTATAATATTAGTGTGATTTTATTTTACATAATATTCAAACATTCATAATTTACTATGTAAAATTTCAATCAATCAATTTATTAGGTACAAAAAAATATTTTTCAGTTAGTTTAATGATTAGCCACCTATAATATACCCTAAAGATATTCTAAGATACTAGTCTAAACTCTAAAGTCATAATGGTGGAGCGAGCAAAGCGAGAAGAATCGTTAAGTTGATTTTGAGGGTTGTATAAAAAAATTACGTTCCATACAATAGTTCTATTTTATTTGCTTTTGTGATTTCAGTTATATAAGTATAAGAAATGATGTTTATCTATATGTAAAAAAATATCTGTATAAAAATTATGATAATGGATTTTATATGCTTTATGAACCAACTTCAACTTGCGTTCGCCTCGCATTCACCAGCTTACTCCCCAAGTAAAGCGTTCGTAAAGAAGTTTTACTTAAAATCTGAATAAGCGCTAATCGCAGTATTTACGTAGGTGCTAATTCAAACAAAACAGATACAGACAGTCACATTGTAAATCACATTTCCCCACTGGATCTTTTGTTCGTAGCCCTTTGCGATTAGATACGGCTCACACAGGTCCACTAGAGTACTTGTCGCAATAATTACAACAATTTTCTCATACGTCGCTGCTCGCCGCTTTGTTTCGCGCTTTTCTTTGTCTGAAGGACGTTGCAAATTGTCTTTCTTGCATTACGCATGCGCTACCTATGTGTAGTTAGTTCCTTTGCAAAGTTATTGGAATCAGTTTAGTATTTTGGTTTACATACGCTATGTCCTAAGTACTTATATTTACTTACAATATTCGAAAGGAATTATTAGGTAAGGACATATTCAATTAAGTAAATAGGTACTATGAGAGTTTTGGTGAAGTCAAAGTCTAAAGATTTTTATTGCATAATTGCAATAAAAATCTTTAGCCTAATGGCTATTTTTAGCACTTTTACAAGTCAAAATTATGAAATATTATAAAGCAAGCCCATTAGCTTATTTTCATTCAAACTTATATATTGATATGAGATTGAAAAAAAAATAAGTTCTCTTTCTCACTACTGGTGCAAGAAATCCGGCACAATGCAGAACAGAAAACTCCGATCCGAAGCTTCGATTACACCTGTAAAGAAGAAGCTACAAAAAAGTTTACTAACTTTGCTGTAATATATTAGGTCTTTACCTATGAAATTGCCGTTTTGTTTGAAAAAAGTTAAAGTATTTTTTTTTCGAACTTATTTATTTCTTTTATTCAAAGTAATCACCCCTGCAATCAATGCATCTTTGCCAACGCTGTGGCAGTTTATGGATGCCCTTCTTGAAAAAATCAGCAGGACGGGAGACAACAAACTCTTCAAAGGCGTTTTGTACTGCCTCTCGGGAATTGAATTTTTTTCCCGCTAAAAAGTTGTCCAAATTTTGGAAAAAGTAATAGTTCGTAGGCGCAAGATCTGGTGAGTATGGCGGATGAGGGAGAGCTTCCAAACCCAACTCATGCAGCTTAGAGACGGTCTTTTGTGCAGTATGGGGTCGCGCGTTGTCGTGAAGTAGCAGTGGAGACGACCGATTGACCAAATCTGGTTGCAGACGTGCGAGTTTCGCCATCATTGCGGTCAGTTCTTCAATGTACACATCTGCAGTAATGCTCTCGCCGTTTTGTAAAAAGCTATGATGAATCACACCAGCACTAGACCACCAAACTGTGACCATCACCTTTCTAGGGGTCATTTTTCGTTTTGCACATTGCTTTGGTACCGAACCAGGATCTAACCAACTTGCTGAGCGCTTTCGATTGTCAAAAAGAATCCATTTTTCGTCGCACGTAACAATTCGGTTCAAAATTCCTTCATTTCTGTGCCTGTTAAGCAGCGCAAGGCAAGTCTCGACGCGTACGTTGCGCTGGCGATCGTTAAGTTTGTGGGGCACCCATCTATCAAGCTTTTTTATCTTGCCAATCTGTCGCAAATGGACCAATATTGTTGTGATGCTAACATCAAAAGCTGCTGCCAGCTCAGCTGTAGATTGAGATTCATCAGCTTCCACTATCGCCTTTAATTCATCATTGTTGACCAAAGTTTCCGGACGACCACGAGGTTCATTTTTCAAGTCACAATTCCCAGAACGGAACCGAGCAAACCAATAACGGGTTGTACGTTCGTTTGTACAGTTCTCTCCGTAAACGTCGTTGATGTTACGTGTCGTTTCTGCCGCGTTGGTGCCACGACGGAACTCATATTCCATAATTACACGAAATTTCAAAATATCCATTATGAGGAAAAATGTTGAAATGTAATGAAAATACAACGCTAATCAATAAACAAAAGACTTATATTGTAAATAGAATGTCATATTTTTAAAACAAAATTAATTTGAATTTAGAATTCATAGCCAATCAAAACTTTTTTTTGTTTGAAAAAGTCTGTACTGCAATACGGCAATTTCATAGGTAAAGACCTATTATTTAAGTATAGAATTTATCATTTACTACGTGGTTGCTACTTGGTTTATGGATTATAATTACGGCGATATATTTATTTTTTACTAACGGTGATATTTTTATTAACATTATTATTGTTGTCTATCAATATTATTTCACGGTTTCATTTTTTTCTGGTTCTCGCTACAGCAAACACATTTCCGTAAAATGTATTGTAAAAGCAAAAACGATACTTCTCATTTGAATAATAAAACTGGTTTCTCCACTGTCCAATAAAAAGAAATCTAATATAATGTAGGCTGATCCAAAGTATCCAAACACTGTTCACGACCAGAGAACAACGGTCGAATTGTTACAATCTGCCACAAAATCTATGCCGAAGAAAGGCAAACGAATTCAAATTAGAAAGGTTTAACGCCAAACAAAAGTAGTATTATCAAGTGGTGCAAGTCACGAATCTCATTTGAAATCCTAATACAATTGTATTTCTGGTACCCACATTAGGTAACGATACCTTGGATTGGAGGAGTTGGAAGCAAGCCTTGCATTGTGTAACTTTACTTTAGTTGTTACCCAAAGAAAACTTTATGCCCCCTTCTAAAAATAGTTCATTTACCTTAAATCAAGCCCATAAGGTCTGATTTAGTGTAACAATTAAAATGAAGATGGAGTGAGTCATATAATGCGGGAGTAAGTGCTATTTAAAATTCCTCAAACCGTTTGTAATTCGAAACTGGCGTATTTACGGTTAAGCCTCCTCTGTTTTATGTGGCTGCCATGCGCATACGCGTTCTGGCCTTCGATATTCTATACACATGCAACAGTTGTTATCGAACAATGTAATCGGTATTGTATCACTTCGTAATGTCGGTTATTTTTGTGGCTCCTTTGATTTTCTACAACAATTACATAACAATAAAGTTTAGTTTTTCTCAAATTTCTAAAACAGTAATTTCTTCACAATACTAAAGTAAAATCATCTAGAAAAATCGATAGCTTATCAGCTACCACATATCAATCATAGCATCGGTATCATTGATCGACAGAACTGCTCAAACGATAATGGTTTATCAAACTAAGATTCCAAAATATTTGTCCAATGACTTACAAAAACAGCCTGTAAAAGGAAAACCCTTGCGATAAATTTTATAAAGCTACGTCTAAAGAAAACAAAGCAAGATTCAATAACAATATATCACATCTTAGTGGTGCAATACCATGCAACGCCTTTATAACTTATCAGCTCTTTAAATCTGCCGTTAATGGATGCAAAATGTCTATCAATACAATCGGTTGATCTAAATTACCAAGTCCTTGAGGTTTCAACACTGATTCGACATCTGGCTAAAAAAGTGGAGCAACCAAAAAAGCTGAGCGATTTCTCGATCGACTCGATATGTTCCTTAGAGATTTCCAAATGTGTGCCCAAATTGAAATTTTGCGTTATTCGTTTTTACGACTTCTCCTTTTGAGGTTTACCACTTCAGATTAACTAAGACCACAATCTCGAGTGGTTGGATTAGAGAACTTTGCAGATGGTAATGCTGGTGAGCTTGTACTAAAGTTTAACAGCTGCTAAGTTCGCATTTATTCCGCTTTTACATACCCAAATGTATTGTATAATAATAATAAATAAATAAATGTATGTATAATAAATGTATTGCGCTATTAGGTATGTTATAGAGGGATAAGTGCGGAATTAGGAGCTGTCAAGCTTTAATACAGATGGGCATTAGTCTCTTAAACATGAACGCATTTAATTTTAGTGTAGGTAGTTAGGTACCTACGTCTGTACGTCTTGTTAAGTACTAAGCCTTTTCTTCAATTTTGTGTTAAAATATGGAAAAGAAATTAGATTTACAATTTATAAATGAATTATATAGTTCTATTTTTGAAAATCAAATCATACTTGCAAATTTATAGTCACTACCAGTTCGTAACTGATATATATTATAATATCTAGATCTATTTAAAACAATTTGAAAGTAGCTTCTAAATTGTTACACAATATCATTCAATCATTGACTCATTTTAATTTTGTTACAGGCTGACAAAGTCATAGATTCCGATTGAACGACGGAAGAGACCTTGGAAGTGTGCAGCTGATCCAACACAACACTAACTTGCTGTCACTAGCGTCAAGGAAAGTCTACGGGTCTGTTTCATCCTAAGAAGTCTCAGAGTAATCAGGTGATAGGCACTTGTGTGATGTGCCGGCAACATCGCATAGGAGTGCAGCTAGACGTCACCTGATCAGGGTCCTGGATGAAGCACCATCATGAAGTTCTCCACCGGCTCGAGTTCAAGCAGTCTCGCCAGCGACTCACTGTCGAGGAAGTCAACTCTTTGCATCTACATGGAGGTGGATGCACCCGCCGTGCCGCCACCTTGCGAAAGAGTAAGTACTGAATAGTTTATGCACTAGAAATTCTATTCAGAATATTCTATTTGAAACACCATAATATAACTTTTGCTGAGCTACGAAGTATTATTATATTATATCACTGTATCTAATATTACATTTAGAATTCGGGACGTAAAATCTTACATAGTTTTCATTTTACCCCAACCTCTTCATAGGTGGCCCAATAAAGATCAATGATTACGAGTATGATACTAAATTCTAGACTTGTACCTGTATATACCTGCAAAACCAAAAAAGCGAAAGCACTTGCATCATAATAATCTTTATGTGATGGCACGTTATGGGTAACCTCAATGACCGGGCAATTTGCTTTCGATTTTTCACGACTGAGTATTGTACAATGTACATTAAAACTTTCAATTTCGTTTATGATAATAATAATATTACATTAACAAAAACAATGCGAGCCGCGTCCGGGTAGAGGTCTTCGGACAGGCATGCGAGAGAAAGTAGCATGTCGTCTCTCTGTTTCTGCAAGAGACATGGCAACATATGTATTTTGCAACACCTTGAATATTTATTTCACCCGGCGAAATCCTATTCGTTTCTCGGCTCTTTTTAAGTATGGATAAACAGCGATAAATTGTCATATACATTTTTGTAGCATCTGGCCTTTAGCCTTGCCGCTTTTACTGTGAATCCTACGAATCTTACGTGTATCTATAACCTTGTAAGCTTCAAGAACAGCTCATAGGACCTTTCAACATGTAGTTGTTAATGGACACGGCAAACATAGTCACAGACGCCGCATGACACATCGCATTGTTTACTAATATTACGTGCAGATCATTGCCCAGTCTACTCGAACGTGTCATCAACTCTGAAACCTCAACATCATACCTGAACGGTTTAACAATCCTTACGTAATTCACGACCTTCATCATGTTGATTCCAAATTTAATGATATGTATTAAGAGCTTCATTATATCATTTGACAGTGTTTAATAAATCATGTTCTCGAAACATGACAATAAGGTTTAAAACGAATCTTTGATTTATGGGTGCCCTCATCCCAAAATGGCGGGGTATTGAGCAATGGTTGTTGCGTTGGTTGTGCTCCAGAATGTTTCACTCCTCCATGTCATCATATCATAGCATCAAGGCCGTCATTGTCTCGACTATCACACGTGACGATCTGACGTTATGGTTCTTGCACTTTCACGCTTCTATTCAGCGCGTTGCATCTATTTATTTCTCTATGTTCATTTCAATGGTTGCAATCATGATAATTATGACCTATGTAAAGTTTCGTTTGCTATTTACGTCATCTAAACGTTCATTACTTTAACTGCCGTCACGATAATATCCACCTACGTAGCCGTTTTGTAAATAAACGAAACGTAATGCGGTAGTCGGGAACTTATTATCTCACTTGACAATCGCATGACGGAACACTTTCGCCATCAAATGTGTAGGTGTCCAGCGGATCAGCGAACTATTGCCTATCTAAATCTATTGTTCTGTTCAACGGGTAATGAACTTTTACCAACGAAATGAGAGATGAAAGTAGCGTTCTTAATGATCATTTAGAGACCTGATCGATTGTAATAGCTTTCATCTTTAACATTGATGATTTATTGACCGCCATTCGGTTAAGCACCGTTTATCTTTTACATATATTTTTTGCGCCACTAACTTAATAACCTTCTAATAACAACAAACAAAAGTATTATTTATTTGAACATTAGGACACGCATTATTACTATGTTAGGCATTATCACTGAAAAACTATTCAACAATAATTCTAATAAATATTACCCTTTACCAAAATACCATACTCTTTTAACTACCCTTGGTACCTAAAAAAGGTGAACATACTTATAGATGTACAAATCCTTTGCGTCATGGTTGCTCACGCTATGTTTTTCACAGTCAGATACATTACGTCCTTTTATTTTATTGTAATTTAAGACTACCACAATACCGCAGTCAGTATAAGCCTCTTGTGGTAGGATTATGTTGGTATCATTGTTTGTATTGTCTAGCTTGATATCCTTTTCCATGCAACGTGGAGAATAGGTTGCTATTGATTAATTCATATCTTTACGTGATACGTTATCTATAAGAGATAATATTTTCTGATAATTATTGTTGTTACATCGGATTAGCTAAAGTGCGTTGTTCTAGAAATAACCAAATTGATTAAAGTGTCACTAGTTTTTGTTATGACTGTGATTTTATTGATATGATTGCAGAAAGCATCCTTGTTGTTTTGTTATTTGTTTTTTTTTGTTTTTGGAAATTAAATAAAATGAAACGTATAATAAACACAATCGTTACATTCCCGTCCATAATGTAATACCTTTTCATCTAAATATTTTACAACTTAAGGAATTGTAATTAGTTATAAAACATTTTAGCAGTAGAGATAATTATTAAATTCATCAATTTTTTTCCCCGTGGAAAGCAAGCAGGTACTAATAAATACGATTAGTATCTTCACTGGTATATCAAATAAAATATTCAACAACACTTGCCAAAATGCAGGAACACACGCAGAAATTGCAAAACCAGGCACTTACAAAGTTCTTTTCACATAATTTCCCTAAACGACGACCTGTCGGAATCCACGGCAGGTGGCAGCGAACTGGAATGTCGGCATTCCTCATTGTAATCTTTAATGTCCCAGCTATCAGGGTTATTATTTTAATAAGGTTTTCAGTTTTGTAATAACGTACTGCAGGCAATGTTATTTTTATATATTAACGTATTGTAGGTCGACAAAAGACTAGTTTGTGCATTTTCTGGAATAGGCTTTTACTTACCAGTACTACTAGTAAGTGTACTACTTGATACTAGTTTATTCTAGTGCTTAGATCTTCGGATGTTATTTTTTTATTAACTTGCTGGTTCTAAATCATTTATCTACATATTTTAAGTGACCAAATTTCACACAGCTTAGGTTACTCTAGTTTAAGTATTACTCACTAAATATCTGTAGGTAATCAATCATCGCTTCTATATCTGTAAGTGTTCACACTTCTCAACTCCCTATCTACAAGTACAGAATGCTCATCAGCTAGCACTCCTATAGCCCAATGCTCATCAGATATCTACCCACACTATAGCCTCATCACTGTAAACATTTCCATCTTGCTACCGTCACCCAGCCGCATGCAATAAATGACACGTGCAGGTATATCTAACTTTATTTAATAGTGTAAACCTAAAACCTAACTAGTCTATTCTATGGCGTGATCGTCCTTGTCGGAGCGTGCACAGTTGCACGATTCTTCACGACTACCGTGCATGGTCACTGGCGTTAGACTCTACTACGAGCTGTCTTGTAAATTATTCGTATTGTCTGTATCAATCATTGTCCGATAGTTTAGTGAAAGAATGACATTGAGCAATATTTAAGCCGAATGTTTTAGCTTATTCATAAGTTATTTCATTGCAAAGTGTATCAACAAAAACGTCTTCGAAGACACTTGCAGTCCACTGAATGTGAAAAGGCAGAACCATGTATCACCAGATATTTTAATATGAAAGTCTAATTACTACATTTTTCATTTCTCCAATTGTAGGTACTGTTGGTGTAACATTAGGACGTGAGATAGTTGCCATAATGTTCGATACAATAATGACACTATTACCGAGTATTTTCTCATTGTTTATTTTTTTTCATTGCTTATAGATTCCCATAGTTTTATCTGTCCCGTACGCAGTTTTAATTCTGGGAGATTTACGTTAATCATTACAGCATTATCTTACTACCTAGATTTAATTATTCACTTCGGAGTTCGCCGTGTCCGTAACACTACAGACAAATCCCTCTTTCTAAAATAGTCATTTGTGCGACAAATTTTAAAAGTCATGGATGTGCATTGTGCATGTCTATGCAAGTTTCTTGCCTATAATAAATAACTTTAATTATTTGAAGTGGTGTTTGCTAAGTATTTACGACCCTATTTACAAAATTTACAACATAAGTACCTACCTTATGCAGTACATTCACCAACTTAATGTAATCTGCAAAGATAGAATATTACTATAATTATTTAATAAATAATAATTATTGAAGTACGTTACTTATTATTTCCACGACGTATGTTTATGATAATTTTATATTGAAGGAAGTATTTGATCATTTCCAAATAACCTTCTGCAAAAGAAAGTTGTTTTCAGTTTAGTAATGATTTATTAATAGGTATTATGAGAGCCAGCGATAACGTTTTACAACCCATTGTTGGCGAAAATATTTGCGTTCACGGCATTAATCTTACCGATAAGAATTGGATAACAATGGCAAGGAAATAAGAACTTTGATTGTTCAGGAATAAAGATCAACGCTGGAATCGGTCATGTCTTCTCTTCATCTCCAAGTAACAATACCTGCCGGGCTGGCACTCAATATTTAGTAAGGTTTTGCGTCTTTTTCGTCCTATTTTAGTAAGCTTATGGTCTCCATATTACGTTTGCTTTACCTACACAACGTGCCAGACCGATTTCTAGACTTTAGCTCTTGACCCCGCCCATATTGTAGTTTATTTAGTTCTCTCTCTCACTTGAGTATTTAGATTTTCTATTTCACCGAGACTTGTATAGACTTTCATTTCGATTAGGACATGGTTTTATTAAGTAGGTAGTGTTTATGGAATTGAATATTCAATACTTATGCATATTTGATGTTTTATATATGACTAGCGGCCCGTCCCGGCTTCGCACGAGTGGACATTAATTTTTTAAGCATTTTGGCATAAGCATTTTTTTCTTGAAATTAAATAAGGCCATATTAATCAGTGATAATGTAGCTTTCAAATGGTGAAAGAATTTTTAAAATGCGTCCAGTACTTTTTGAGCCAATTCGTTACAAACTTCCATACAAATCTGTCCTCTTTATTATATTAGTATAGATAATCACTTTGCAAGTTAACGATGGTTCATAATAATTGTTTAATTCTTAATTCTATTTTATGAATATTTTATGCATAATATTGTCTCATTGACAACACCTACCTTTACTCTCCGATAATTCATTCCCTCTTAAAGGGTTACGGGAAATCACGCTTTTAGCGATAAGTCCATTGCGCAAATATATTTTTTTTGTGTTTCCAAATCTTTATCCATAATTGATTCACCCTTTTCTCATACGTTGGAGTCAAAACACCTAAACGCCCCAAACACTACATAAAACTTCACTACAAAAGGTAATCTTACACATGATTTGTTAAGTTTTTCTTCCCTTCTCGTCTTAAATTAGTATTCTGTAGCCTGACACTTTTACGGCCACCCTTTTAAACTCTGTTTAAATGACAATAATGGCGGCTGCCATGGCAACATATATATACAAATATACATATTTGGTGGAAGCATCAGGTGACCAGAATGCTGGCTTTTATTTTGCACAAAAAATAAGCATTGCCATTCAACGTGGTAATGCTGCCAGCATTCTGGGAACTTTCCCCTCGACCAACGATTTATTTTAAATTTTTAGTTTTCATTTTTTTTTATTTCTTAGGTATAGTTTAGTTTCTTAAGTCTAGTTTAGTTTTGTATTAACGATTATTTAAATAATAACTAAGTTCTACCCAACACAAAAATACTGCGCAATTTTTTTTAAATGTTATTCAACTTTGACATAGCGTTTATAAATAAGACAGTTAATGTACCGACGTTAATAAGCTTGTGTTTAAATTCATTTCCTTATGTAGGAAGTATAGGGGGTCTTCTACACGATAATCTCCTAATCCGTTATCTCCAGCCAGACTGTAGATTAGAAAACCTACACGTGTCTGCCTATATTACCTTTCTACAAGGGTACAAGGGTTTCAGACAACCCTATATTGTCTTACATGACATGACCCTATTGTTGTGTATTGTTGTATGTTTCGTAATTTTGTATTTCGAAAATATTTTCAGGGTTGGATTTAAAAGTATTTAGGGGACAAAAACGTGATGTCATTTATTTGTATCTATGTGGAAATTTGATGAACTTGCTTGGACTAATTCAGGGAGAAATTGTTGATCTAGGGTGTGATTACTGAACTTTGATTGCAATACAACAGGAGAAATTTCATTCCTAATTTGAAAATTTTCATGCTCAATGCAACAGGAGAAATTTCCATACAAACTGCACATAAACTGCGTATTCAAACTGTCAAATCCATATAAATATGTGTTTCTATTAGTTGCAATCGAGTTACGTGATCGCCCAGCAGTTTATGTGTATTGAAACAGTTAAATTCATACAATCATGTGGTTCTATTGATTGCAATTGAGTTACATGCTTTTTTGCTTTGCTGGGCGATCACGTAACTCGATTGCAACAATTAGGAACACATATTTCTATGAATTTGACAGTTTAAATACGCAGTTTATGTGCATAGTTAGTATGGAAATTTGTCCTGTTGCATTGCAATCAGTTTCGTATCACCCCCTTGGTCCGAAGATCAGAATCATCAATCAGGACCGACTATTTATGACAAGGGCAAGAACGGATGTTATAAAGAGGTGCTGGAGGAACCTTCAGTCACAGCGTGAGGTTTAAAACAGAATAAATGATAAATTTACTCGCTTATACTTATTTTCTTCACGCATTCCCCTATCCTATTGGGTACAGTATACATAAAGTTCAAATGCGTTTCGAACACCCCTATAGTAGACATTGTTCGATCAATTTGCATACGGGCCTTTCCGTTGCAACGCAGATGTTGGAAAAGCACGCACATGCGCTGTATGTCTTCTTTATGTGTCTGTTAGAATGGTTTATTGCTGTGTTTCAAACACAATTGTACGAGTAACTCACGACTGATAAGAATGTAAGGCGTAAGGCTTTATTTCATTGGAAGTTTCCAAATGATTAAAACTAAATTAAATATATATAAAAAAATAAATCTAAAATTATATCTAAACTTATAAATAAAAAACCGCCTTTTAGTCGCTGTCTGCGGGTAAAAGCTGGCGACATTACCTCGTGGAATAGCCAAACTTAGGTCCGTATTACAGAACGATGCTCAGTCATCGATCGGTGCTCAAATAGAGATTTAATTCATAAAGTAATCAATTAGCCAATGAAATCTCTGCTTGAGCAGTGATCGATGACTGAGCATCGTTCTGTAACACGGTCCTATGCCTTTGGCCGGGGTAAAAGCCAGCTCTTTGGTCACCTGTAATTTCTACCAGGAAAATAATAATAATATAGTTTATTTTAATCTAATTTTTTTTTCTATTTCCATTTTTGGTTTATATTTAAGTTCTAGTTGCGCCCCGCAGTTTCACCTGCGGATAAAAAGTATTTTAATTATTTGCTCATCCCACGCGAAAATTTCACTTTTCCGGGATATAATTTAACCTATATGTTCATCCTGTGTATAAGCTATCTTGGTACCGAATTTCATCTAAATCCATTCAGCCGTTTAAGCGTGAAGGAGTAACAAACATACACTCATACACACAAACACACACACAAACATTCGCCTTTATACATCCAGATATAAGTTTAGATTAGATACTTTATTTATTTTAGTTTAGATTTAATTTAGTTTGAATCATTATATTTTGTTTATTAATGACATAAATTTGTCTAATATTAAAAAAAACTACCAAGTAATGTTACATGTAAAATGTATTTAAATAAACCGCAATCCAATAACATACACAACAACATCCCGATGCGTTTCTCAACGCTACACAATGGGGCTATGAAGAAACTATTCGAACTCGAATCTCTCGAATTCGATCTAGTTTCAAAGTAATTTCACGCGTATTTACATACGTACATGGCACAGTATAAAGCAGATTACCTTCTGGTGTCCGTTGGTACGAATACCAGCTAGGCGAACATCTAACTTGATTGCAACCAATAAAAACACACATTTGTATGATTTGACTTGACTCACATATATTATATATATTAACTAGCGGCCCGTCCCGGCTTCGCTCGGGTGGACGTTTATTTATTAAACATTTTATAATACACGAAAAACAATGTATCACGCACCGGCGCCATCTACTTAAAATGTTGGTTTGTCCTGAATTTTTCCTGAATTTTCTTTGCTATAAACCTCACGGAGCCCGAGACCTTTCCAACGAATGCAAAACCGTGGAAATCGGTTCGTGCGTTCTGGAGTTATAGCGTCAGGAAGGAAAACCCGACTTATTTTTATATAGTAGATTAACTTGAGAAATTATCAAATACTTGACACTGGCTAAATACACAAAAGTGGTAGAGCTAAACCAAAAACAAAAAACAAGACGATCCTACGTAGGTAATCTAATCTAAAGACATTTAAATATTGTTAGCGTAGTAACAAATTGATTATGATCAAAAATAAGTTCCTCGACGAGACTTGACCAGATGAGACGAGTAAAATATTTTCATTATTATTGAAGTACCTACCTAGTAGAATTTATAGTACCCAGAATTTATAGATTAAAACAAGGAGTCAAAATATAAAAAAATAATAATATACAATAACAAAAATGATGTAACAATTAAACATAATCTGAGCGCTGATGCTGAAATTGCTTATACAGATAAAGAAAGCCACAGAGCAATTGTCTTTTTATGTGAAGAAACCTAACCAATAATGTACTGCGGCTTAAATTATCCCTCTGACTTAATTCATTCTATGCATAGCCCAATCAAACAGACTGTATCTGCGGCGATGAAATGTCCATCTTATTTCACGCTTGAGAGAGCTGTGTTTCAGGGTGTGACTTTTAGTAATACGGAAGTACACTTAAAAAAACTTTCTGCCCACATTTTTTTTTTTCACCTTTTACTAGTTGGTAGGACTTCTTTGCAAACTTCGCCTAGGTAGGTACCACCGCCCGCTTTGCCAGCTATTCTGCCGCTAAGCAGTAGTGTGCAAACACCACTGTGTTCCGGTTTGAAGGGCACTGTAGGTAGTGAAATTACTGGGAAATAAGATTATGATCTGCTGGGCGATCACGTAACTCGATTGCATCTAATAGAAACACAAATTTGTATGGATTTGACAGTTTGGCAGTTTATGTGCATAATTAGTATGGGAATATCTCCTGTTGCATTGCAATCAAGGTTTCGTGATCACTCCGATGATCTCAATCTAGTAATCTTATCACTAGACTGTGCTGATGTCTCGCGCAGTGCAGTGTCACGCGAAACTTTACGTTAGACTAGAGTTTCGAGTGATGCTGCAACTGTTATGAGCGGCCGTGTCGCTTAATATCAGGCGAACGATTAGCTCGTCACGTCATTTGTTGATTTAAAAAAAAAACCTATGTTTTTTATTATTCCCCATTTTTGCCAGTCCAAGATTCTAGTCTAATAAAATAAAGTTTAGTACCTACGTAAGTTTATAATTGAATCAGATTTACCCAATAGTAAGTGACAACCTAGAAAAGTAACGAGTCGACATAAGTTAATAATAAAACAAATCCAGTTTAGAAAGAAGCCGAACAAAAACGGACAATCTGTTCTACAAGTACTTAGGTACTATTTATAATCGCCAAAACTTGTTTTACACGGTTGTTATGAATAAATGAAGGGGTGAGAACAAAAAGGGTTTAACTGATTTTTTCCACGAAATGACTTATGGGTATCGTAGGATTCAGCGTGAAATTATCTACAATAATACATTCTCAAAATACCGAAATGAGGCTTAAATCTCGAGATTTTGAGTCTAAATACGGTTTATCTGTCACAGGAATACAGTTCTCTTAGCATATAAACAGTATTATACTTATTTTCTTATATTATATTTTTACAGTAATTGTATGAATTTGTACCATATTTAGTATTTAAAATAGAATTAAAACATTTTCAAGCAACTGAAATTTACATAAACCTTTTCTATTACCTTATAAGCACTCTACATTAAAATGACGCCGTTGACGTTTAAAGTCAATTTTCTCGAAACTGTCAATTTGTCAGTTAAACCCTTTTTATTCTCAACCCTTCAAATAACAATCGGTCATTGCGCATGCCTTATCGAAGGCATACTAAGGAAATAATATCAAAAACAACTTTTATATTTCTGTATATTTTTCAATTTTTATATATGAACATAAGTGTTTGTTCTGTGTCTGGGTGTTATATTGTATTCCATGTGTGTATTTACAAACAAAAATTATTTAAGTATTGTATCAGTTATCTGGTTCCCATAGTACAAGCTTTGTTTAGTTTGGGGCTAGATGGCTCTGTGTGATATGTCCACACATATTATTATTTACACTGCTAGGTTGGCTTATATCCCAGAGGTGGCAGGTTCGATTCTTGCGACAAGTATTTGTGCACAGATAAAAAGCGCAAATAATAATAATAATAATGCCCAACGATCACATACATAGATCCTGGACCCTAACTAGGATTCCCTGTGTCTAGGGACCCAGGAACTACGAGAACCATGGTTCCACAACACCCAGACTCAGAACAAGTATCTGCGTTTTTTTTTCTGAATCGAACCCGCCGCCTTTAGGTCATGAGCCGACCGGCTCAACCACCACACCACAGAGGCTGTCAATACTTGCTCTGAGATGTTGTGAGACCATGGTCCTCGTAGTTCCTGGGTCCCTAGATACAGGGAATCCTAGTTAGGGTCCAGGATCTATGTATGCAATCGTTGGGCGTTGTTGTTATTATTATTATTGCAACTTTTTACTAGCAAGCCAAAGCATCAATCGCCTTTTCTCCTCAACCGCCCGACTCACCTTCTCGTCCAAGCACGCGTCTGTCAGTGAATAGTAAACAATAGTGAACCAGAAAAAAACAAATTCAAGCAACTTAATTTCGAAAAATAGGAACAAATCGATAAACTCACTAGCACCGGCATAACCACATTTTTGACGTAGTATTATTTCTAATACGCATAACTAGTAACACAACTTTACATTCAATTGAAAAGAAAAAGGAGACGTTGAAAAGGCAACATTGTAAGTAAAAAGTGGATATGCAAGCTGTAAACTTGAGGATAATTATACCTTTAATTAGAAGGATGGAGAGAGGACAAGGAGAGAGAGAGAGAGAGAAGAAATATTCTTGATTTAAAAGTAGACCTGCCGTCTATATGTGCAGAAAAGGATATCAGGAGGTAAAAGATGGTCGTCAACTGAACTTATATATATTTAAGAAATTAAGTATCGGAACACGTGGGTGTGTGCGTGTGCGCGCGCGTTTGTGTGTGTGGGTGTGTGGGTGTGTGTGTGTGTGTGTGTGTGTGTGTGTGTGTGTGTGTGTGTGTATCTACAGTCATTTAAACACAAAGCAGTGTTGACGTACAAAATATTATGGTAGAGCAGCTATAGACTGTGGTGGCAACAGACAAAGACGATTAAATAAGAACCGTCCATATCAAAATACAAAATGCCACTGCACGCTTTTATCCTACACTGCACTTAATGGAATAATGATGAATGTGAGGAAGAGCCTTGAATCCATTAAGCTTAGCATGAAAATGACAAAACCCACACATATGTAATGATTGATGAACTTAACAAGCCGTTTAATGACGTAAAGATTGAAACAAATTGCAATAATGCCTATTCTTTTAATCAACACAATAAAAACATAAACATAAAAATTTTTATTATCCACAATAAAAAATTTGGTGAGTTATACATACAATAATAAATTTAAATAAATAATATTTCCATAGCTTACATACTAAATCTTAAGTAATGGCATAACATTTGTCGCAGTATAATAACTCAATTACCTATGGGCCCCAAACTAGGCTTAGCCTGTATCTTGGGAGCCCCTAAGTACAAACGTTGCCAGAACGATTTGATTGCATGTAACTGGGTAGTTACACATGTTGACGGCTTGACTATATAAGCTCGAAATATATACAATATCTTTGGTGATTGGCGTACTTAATCCTAATAGTAATTTGTCATTTAAAGAGAATCCTCTTTATTTATGAAATACACACATCAAGATCAACAGCTGTCAGACGTACAGTGTGGAACGTATGTCTTCCCATAAAACGCAAGTTTGGACGCTATCATACGAGGGAGAGGGGTGAATTTACCGTAATCACCAATCCTTGCAGGCATATTGCTGATCGCAAAAAATTTTAATGTATCTAACGGAGAGAATTATGCTGCTGATGTCCTGGATATTATTCTCTTAGTCGACTCTTACGGCACCTTTTTTTTTGAGGGGGGGGAATGCCCTCTGCGGGTATGTGGGACTCGAACCCTCTACCGCCGTACCTGGGCGAGAAGGAGTCGCGTTGGCAGTCCAGCCAACTCGCGGCAACTGGCGGCAGGCACTTTCAGGCCTCTTGGGGCCTATGGATGGGCCTTGCTCACCAAGGCCACCCACCAGACTTGTGGGGCCGTGCTAGCCGGTCGAGAGTCCCCCGACTCTCCACCAGTGGCCTCACTACGGAAGAGGATAGTGGTGCGCGTAACGCCTCCTCTTCCCTCCCGTACCTCTGCACCGGAGCGGGTGAGCTCCCGCGGCCTCCTCTCTGACCCGCTCCGCGACCTCCTCTCTGACCCGCTCCGCGGCCTCCTTCTGCGCCATCACTCTTACGGCACCTGTGTTATCCTATTCTTAAGCAGGAACGTGACGTTTCAGTAACGTGAAAATATAAATCATTATCAAATGACTTTTCTGATTTGAATATTGGTAAAGCTCTACTTTCACGTGAAGTGGGATTAAAACGAAGTAGGATTACGTGCAATCTGTGTCAGTGCATACCATTAGGCAATAATAACTACAGTAACGTTGCTGGTGGTGGTGTAATTTAAAATATCTGGTTACAAAAGTATATAAATAGTATAACAAAACTCCGTCCGCTATTGGAAAATTATTAGTAATGTAATGAGATAAAACGAAGAGCTCGATATGTTGGAAAATTTCAAATGAAAAATAACATAACATAAACTCATTACAATGATATTTTATTTCTATTTTTGTTCCATCATTCATCACCTCATTGTACAATTTGTACATCTCACCAGTTACATGCGCCTACTCACGTTATGAAATGAAACGCATCATGTTTAAACCCGTGTAAGTCATCATTAACGGTGTCTTAACACAGAACTACAACAATAAGCTTAGAGCTAGTGACACCTTTCTTTTATTAACGAGCATCGACCTACTTTTCTGCATTTGGATATGGTTTCTAATTTCTAAGGTCAAGGTCATCGTGGGTAACTTGAATCACGTTAAGAGTTTACAGAAGGTTGAAATGAATATTATTCTTCACGACGTCTAACTTTAATCTGTTTTAATCAAATTCCTCTAAATTTTATAGGAATATGATTACTTGAGTTATTTCGGGACCTGCTTAAATTTCAGGGCATGGAAACAATTGGTTTTCAACACAGATTTTCGGTATTTACAGAACAAAAAGAAACAAATACACGAATTAAACTGATACTATTGATAACAAAGAATCACGGATATCACTAGTAAAAATTAGACGAATATACGATATAAAAATAGAACTTGCTGCTATTTAGAAAACTGATGACCGTTTGTACTAAAGTTTGTCAGCTTCTAAGTTAGGACAGAGAAACTATAGCTGATAAAATTAAATGAATGTTCAATACTTGTATAATTACCTCGATGACTGGTTAGTGGTCGGTTTGCGTTTGTATACATATTGTCTACGCTTAGTGGTCGTTTTGCGTTTGTATACATATTGTCTACGCTCGACAATGTACCATTATAATTATGTATTCAGAGAACGGTTTTCGTTTCAGTCGTAACTCACAATGTTTTTTTCTATAGGTTAATTACTGTCTTGTATTTGTTTTCGATATATATATTTGGTTAGTGGCCTCTTTCTCTTTATTTGTAACTTTTGAATGAGAGACTGAAAGGCAGTTTATGAAATGTCCTTGAAAATGCAAAAATTATGCAGGTCTTAAATTAACGATGTTGCAGACTTTTCAATTTGCAGAATCAAGTGGGTGTTTTTGTTTAAACATAAAAGTGACTGGGTCAGGTTACGAATGTATTGTCGTTCATGTCATTGGACTCAAGAATTATGTTTCTAAATCTAGCACACCTATTGTACAATTTAAGCTTAGCGTGTGTTTATTTCATAATCTTTCATCCATTCATGTTAAACCAAATGGAAGATGTAACGTTGTACGATTTTACTACTGTAAATAATTACAATTTATACATTTGTTTACAATTGTAATTGAGTTTTTGCGGTCACAGTTAGCGGATACTTCAGTTCGCGTGTTGGCATTTACGTAAAGGATTGTATGTATCTTATGCAAGAAAAATGCGCTCGTCGTATCTTGTAGTATTGTTAGTTTAGATTACAAAGTACAACTTGTCTTGATTTATTAGACGATTTCTTAGTTTGATGCAAAATACTACATAATGTTATTTCATCATCGGGGCGTTTTCTTTTATTGGCTTATATTCACCTGTTTTAGTTCTTTACTCATATGGGTTAGGTAGGTATATAAAACGGTAAGTACAGTCTCTCAAGTCTCAAGTCTCTTTTTCCAATCATTACCATTGTCATTCCTTCTCAGCCTCTCCATGTTTTATTCGGTCGCCACTCTGAAACAGGTGAACTTGGTTGCATCAAGTCTTGGTTGGTTAGTATTATTATTTATTCTATGGTTAAGCGGCAGATAGATATGTCCATGTCCACTGCCGCTTCAGAACTATAATTCGCTGCACTAGTATGTCGAGCGAAACTTTCTTGCATAGCAGTAATCTTTAATTTTTAGATTATAGCATTACCTACTATTTCTATGGGTTCTTCATTAGAATTATAAGTGCACAAGCCCACAATGTGTCGTACATTACCTCTATAAAATATAATATTTTCTTTATGAAAGCTATAACTGTCGCTACTCGTATGAATATAGCGCTAACATTATCTGGTAGACCGTGTACATCGTCGTCAGGGACTCCTTTGCTAATCATCTCCTTAGGTAATCATTCCTTGCCTCAGATGTATCCCATATCATAACTCAGGTTTATAATATCTCCACCAGTTGTGATACGTATCGTGTGTAATTTCCTGTAGGTTGCGCAAGCGCAAGGCACGCATATTTGCGTGTGGCGCACCGTAAAGCCCGTAAATCTTTGCGCAAAACTTGGTGCGAATGGAGTAAGTTCACGATGGAATGAGTCATGGGCGTAATATATGCTTCCTGTTGGCCTAATATGTGAATTTGGTCGCTTAAATCAATCAACACACCAAATTTCGGTGACCAAAATTCAAAGCTAAGACTTTCTTCATTGCCAAAATCCTCATAGAAAGTATCATTTTCGTTAACTGATACTGGTAATAGTTTATTAGTAATTCATCAAAACAAAGTGCCTATACCTAGCTAGTCTAGTCTGCTTCTACTAATACAAATATTATATTAAAAAGCTCTGGTATTTTCCGTTACTAGGCTTACAATAGCATACGCGTCATGCCACTTGCCCTCCTGCTATTTTCCCGGTTACTAATTGTATTGCTCCCCATCGCTTAGCAACATCGATTGCTGTAGCTCCTGCAAAGGAATCCCTTATCGCAACGGCTTAATTTTTTAGCAAAAAGATAAAAAAAACGTAAAAAAAACGCTGGATAGTAATTTCATTTATTTATTGTAATAAGAACGGTTATAGACCAATTACACTTATTACTTAATTATTGATTGTAATACATATAAAACTAGATTCTGCCCGCGGCAAGAATGAAACTTCTTAGTTTCATTCATATCTTTATGTAACTAAGGATTATTCCAAACGTAGTTCTACCCTCGTTAGATGTGTTCAAACGCGTGCCTTGTGACCTTTTATTTTTTGCCTCGTGGCCAACAGACTGTATATTACTTAGACTGGATAATTGAAATTCCAATAAAATATACGGTTCGTCGTTACATTTGAGAGGTCACGGGTGGAGTATTACTTAACTACCTTGCCCGCCTCCTATTTTCTACAGAGTTAGCTCTCAAAGTCGGAAAAAGTTTGTAGAAGGTTGACATTTTGCCTTGCTTGTACGATTTGGGTCTTTAACTGAACCTAGCTGGTAATTCGCCTAGGACCCTTGGGTCTTAGGCGAATTACCAGCTTGGTAATTTTCTTGGACATTCTGAGTCGTGAGTTTTTAAAATTATCATGCTTAATGAGGGAATTGCTATTTGGGTGTTTGATATTTTGCTACGAGTACTTGGTCGTCTTGCTTAGCAGTCGTTCGTCACAGTCTAATGCAATAACATTCGCCGAAAATGTCATGAAGCGTATCGTTTTCGTTTTATAATCTGGTTGCAAAAGCATTTTTAAATATATAGTTTGCACGTTTGAACAATATTTCAAAGTTAATATTCCCGTTTGACATATAACTTAATTAATGGTTAATTTTAAGAATATAAATTGGCTGTTTTTATTGTATTTGTGCAACATTTATATTGTTTTGGTTTTAGTTCGCGTAAAGTTGAAAGAAATGAATATCCAAAGCTTACAACTACCATTTCAGCTATGACTACAAGAAAACAGGATCGTCTCACTGAAGTTTTATATTTTCAGTCTGCAGAATCTCCTTTCTCTTATTACAAGTTTCGATTCCACGAAATCGAATCATATACAACTATAATTAATCGATAATAATCGTACTTTCTACAACTCGATCGTGACTCATTAAATCATTTAAAAAAATTGCTACACTTTTTATGATAATGTTCAACTCGTGCTATGCAGCCAAGAAAGTTGTTGATTTAACGCAAAAAACGGGGTCAATGTTGCTAGTTTATGAAATTTATAAAACATCGCTGGCATAACGAGTGTCATAAAATCGTTTACATTAAGTTTATCTTAGTTCTTAAGTATATTACAAACAAAACAATCAATTGCAAATAATTATAATTCTGATGCAGATGGATATAATATTATATGTATCTGTTTATTATATTATAATTATATCAGTACTAGCACCGCCCCACGGTTTCACTCACGTGGTGAAAATTTTCTAAAAAAATTTCTTTGATAATTTTTAGAAAAAAAAAATTCTTTCCTTCTTTTGACAATAATAAATATAACAAATATAAATTTGCGAAAATGTTCCATCCGTTCACGCGCGATGTGAGGACCAAGGGAAATAGAGATTCATTTATATATACAACATATACAGGGAGTAACAAAAACCCTGTTATATCCGCGAGCTGCGTATCCAGTGTCAACTCAAGGTTGTAGTAATACTAGTTCTATTTCAATACGAGACATACAAAACTTACGTGTGCTTTTTATTAAAACCTTTTATGCCGTTACTAAAAATGTTTACGACCTCAGATATTGACAACATAGGTACTTGCACCACCGACGCAGCCTGCTGCCTGTTGCCCGCACCCCGCACCGCCCGCCATGGTACGCTAAGTCTATTCAACCGCATACCTACTGCGACGGAACTAGAAGCTATTCCACAGATTACTTTTTATGCGTTTTTCATACGATTATGTGCCCTATACCACATACCACAACGTTGTAGGATTGCGAGACCGTAACTTAATGACGTAAAAGATCTCTTTGACCAATAGTGGTAGGCACACAAGTGCTGCGCGCCTTTCTGCCACACTCTAAACAATCGAATTCACGTGTGATTTTGTATTGTCAAGAAACAAGATAGGTACGTAATTTTTAGCTCTTAAAAGAGCTTTCAAAAACACATCTGCCGGTAGGCGATTTTCATGTTCAGTCAATCAATCAAAATGCTGATTTGGCGGCCCCGAAGATGTTGTTCAATGTGCCGACCTTGGACTTCGATACATTTTTGACAACGTGTCACAATACTTCCGCGTACACGTTGCAGTATCAACGCGTCCGATTTTATGCTTTCAAATGCAGCAACTATGCGTGAGCGCATTTCGCCTTCGTTGTCGCAGGTCTTTTTAAAGACCGACTCTTTCACGTGACCCCAGAGATAAAAATCAAGAGGCGTGAGATCTGGCGAACGCGCTGGCCACGGTGTAGTGGAGCCTCGTCCGATCCATCTTTCTCCGTATTCTTGAGTGAGGTAATCCCTAACATTGCGAGCGAAATGCGGTGGAGCGCCGTCGTGCTGGAACCACATCGTTCTCATAAGAGACAAGTTTAGGTCGTCGAGTTCGTCACTAAGTTCGTTGCGTAAAAACTGCAGATAATTAGCTCCATTCATGGTATTGTTCAAGAAATGAGGCCCAATAATCCTATCACCGAGTATGCCAGCCCAAACGTTTATTCGCCAACGATGCTGAAAATGGCTCTCTCTTATTGCCAGGGGATTTTCCACAGCCCATACGTGCTCATTATGGCAGTTAAAAACGCCAGTTCTGACGAACGAGCATTCGTCGGTAAATAAAATACGACTCAAAAACTCTGCGTCATCTGTCACTCGGTCGAGAAGCCACTGACAAAATGCCACTCTGGGCTCATAATCACTGGGCAACAATGATTGCACTCGTTGATAATGAAACGGATGCTGACCGTCTTCCTTCAATGTCCTCCATACACGCATGTGATTAATTCCAATTTCTCTTGCCATGCTGCGTGTGCTACGTGTTGGGTCTTGCACAAACATATCGAGCACCTGTTCTTCAGCGTCATGTAATACTCGTGGTCTTCCAGCATCAAATCTTTGCTGATCACGGCCCGTTACACTACCGGTGTTGTAAACACGTAAGTGCAATCGCTGGAATGCCATTAATGACGGTAACTCAATTCCACGCGGAATAGAAAAATTATGCTCGTATTCTCTACGTGCTGCCGCATAATTATTGTGACTTCTACCAAGGCACATTAACATATTGTAGTATTCGTCGTTAGAATACGACATCACACTCGACACTAAATTCGCGACGGTCAAACTGGAAACGACTAAATTGCATGAGAGAGCACGTGCGACTGAGTGTAAGCCGCGGGCCGCGCCGCGCCTATGCCGAGTGATACCGCGCCGCCCGCGCACCCCATTTCCCCGTAGGCACACAGGTGCAGGAGCGGCATCCTACAAAAGAGCCGACAAAGGCGGCCCCCGTTTGTCGGTTCCGCGTTTACTTTTACCTTAGTTACTTAGCTATTTAAAAATAGGCACGGCTTGTGGCACAAACATTTTTGGGAAATGGTATTATTTTTTTGTATTTAGATACTGCGTGTAACTTCAGATACGTATAACTTAGGTATTGTTAGATATTTTTATATGACTACTTGTAATGATCTGTACACATACTTCATTTATTTAACAGGGTTTTTGTTACTCCCTGTATAGATTAGGATGTAGTATATTTATTGCTAAGAATTAAGTATTTGTTATTTAATCAATGTTATAAGATTTCTTTTAAAATGTTATTGTATTTAATAAGGTTGTCTGGACGAGATCGCTGTCAGCGATAACGCCGCCCATTGTAACACAAGCTTATAAGATTTCCTTAATACTTGTTTTCATTGGTGGAACAATAAAGACTTCTCCATCTATCTATCTCTATCTATGGAGGTGCAGTGAATTGACATATGATTTCTGGGTACCAAGTACCTATTAGAGTTTTTTGGCGGGAATGCGAAAAAGATTGCGTCACCGCATTGTATTATTTTCCAAAACTTGTATTATTTTCAGTGTTAGTGCATAAGATTGGTGGCATTCTATTCGTTAAGTGCTGGATTACAGGCGCGAGTTTGGGAAAATGGTATAAGCTGCAAGTAAAGTTGCCACCACTTTACTAGGAGTATGACTTTGACTTGACTATGACTTGACTTGATGACTTCGACTGTGACTCGACACATATTTGCGTGAAGCATCATTAACTTAATAAATTATTAATTACTTGACACTGGCTAAATACACAAAAGTGTGGAGCCATAAAATAAAAAAAGTACCTATTACATACATTACCTAAGACATTTATAAGAAAAAAGGTATATAACATTTGTGTATAACTATTTTTAACAATTTACCTAATGAAATTAAATCTTTAGAAGGAAATAAATTTAAAAACATTTGACTGTCTGGCAAATATTTCTATAGTGTCAAGGAATATGTAGCATGTAATAACAAATGTTAATGTAGTAACAAAAATATTTTTTTTTTATATTTGCACGCTTGCATGCAGGCTGAATGCACGTATTCACTGTTTACAATGTGACCTTGTACCCAAATTAATAGTGTATTCTTGCAAAACTTCACTCGGTGGTAGGATTTTTCTGCAAAGTTCGTCTAGGTAGGTACCACCGCTTTGCCAGTTATTCTGCCGCCAAACAGTAGTGCGCAAGCACTGCTGTCTTCCTGTTTGAAGGGCACTCTAGCTAGTGAAATTACTGGGCAACTCACAGTCAAGTAATCTTATTACTAGATTGTATGGATGTCTCAGGATGACGTGCGGAGTGCAGTGTCACGCGAAACTCTACACTTCAGAGTTGCGAGTGACACTGCAACTGATATGGGCAGACGTATCGCTTAACATCAGGTGAATGGTTAGCTCGTCACGTCATGCGTTACCATAAAAAAAACTAATGATTTGAATCATTACAACTTTTCAAAATATGGCTTGCAACGACCAGTTCCATACCTACGGAATTTGTTTACAAAAAAGTCGTATAGTTTTATAAACAACTATCACTACCTACCCACGTATTAAAAAAAACATATACCGCTAATGAACAATTATTTTAACAGCTACAAAAAGAAATCTCGGTGGAGCGTTAAAACTTTATGGTTTGCAGCTGCTATCTTATCGTGAAACCTTGAAAAATCACGAGAGCCTAGTTTGCTAGCATTGATTTACTTACTGACGCATACTAGTTTTATTTATTTTATAATGGTAGACATTGCACACAGCGCCATCTAGCCCCAAACTAAGTAAAGCTTGCACTATGGGAACCAGATTTAACTGATACAATACTTAGATACTTTTTTTGTAAATAGATATTTAGAATACAATATAACACCCAGATATAGAACAAACAGCTATGTTCATCATATAATATTTTGTTCTGGGTGGGAATCGAACCCACGACCTATAGTTCAGAAGGCAGACTAACTTAAGTGAGATATAAGGCCAGTCATTATTGCTCTAAACTAATTTTGTAACTCGTATATTAGTTACTAAAAAACATAATGTAGTGGAGAAATAATAATAATAACGCCCAACGATCACATACGTAGATCCTGGACCCTAACTAGGATTCTCTGTATCTAGGGACCCAGAAACTACAAGGAACATAGTCCCACAATACCCAAACACAGAATAAGTATTTGCGCTTTTATAAGTGCACAAATACTTCTCCTGTCGCGGGAATCGAACCCGCCACCTCTGGGTTATGAGCCGACCTGCTCAACCACCACACCACAGAGGCTATCTGTTGCAATAAACAATACAATGTCTACAAGTCTCAGTATTCTACTACTCATCAGTCAATCAGACTATAAGTTTTCAACATTATATTTCCTTCGAAACTTTGTTATAAAATTAAGACACTTGAAATTCCTTGGGAAAAAACGTTTTTGTCGTTATATTCTAAATTTATCTGTACTTTCATATCCCGTTTCTATATCATAGGATTACAGCTTTCATAATAAAAAAATAATAATTACGCAATCAAAAAAAGCTTTCCGCCCAACGTGGGGCTCGAACCCACGACCCTGAGATTAAGAGTCTCATGCTCTACCGACTGAGCTAGCCGGGCATATCTGCCCTGCACAAAATTAGCACACGCTTTCTGTTCATTTACTACTGATTTCGTCATAGATGTATAGTTTCCTCATTCGACATAGGACACGTAAATCGAAGGTCAGAAAATATTCACCTCGAACCTAATTTTGTTTAATAGGTATCTCTCAAAATAAAGATTATTTATTGCATTATAAACGGTGATAAATACTTGTATTTAAGCTTTTATAATACACTAGTTGAACCGCCCCGGCTTCGCACGGGTGAATTATTCAAACGCGGTCGAACGGGATAGAAACTATCTTATGTCCGTCTCCTGGTTTTAAGCTCCCCACCAATTTTCAGCCAAATCAGTTCAGTTATAAATAGTGTAACTAACACGACTTTCTTTTATATATATAGATTACCTACGACAACTTTTTTAGAATATCTTTTAATGCAAGAAAGCTTATGTCTGTGTCTGGAAATTAGATATCTAGACAGACACGTTTCCTGTTCCGAAATGGCGAACTATGACTATAGACCCGCTTTCTGCAGTGGAATGCTTTAGTTAGGGTCACAAATCTCAGGTTTTCTCCTGTTTGTCCGAATAAACTTTGAAACCTTCGCGGCTCGTTTGATTCACAGTTAAATTTGTTTAATCATAAATGCTGGCCTGTACTTCAGCCAAAGACGGCAAATGGCAAGGGCAAAGGGCTGAAGAAACGAGAATCGATAATTTCTTGTACTTTATCGATACTTGGTTGTCTAAGTATGTAGTAGTGTAGATAGATAGATAACTCTTTATCGTCTCACTAACGAAATTCATACAATACAGGAATGATTAAATCTTACATACTAGTGCAACAATGGGCGGTCTTATCGCTAATAGCGATCTCTTCCAGACAACCTTTGGATGGAAAGTATCAAAAGATAATACACGGCGGTCTAAAACAATTTAGAATAAATATAAATACAGATAAAAATAAACTATTAGGTACCTATAACTTGGTAAATATAAATACAATTGCACACCTTTACTGCAGCCAATGGATCAAAATGTTATTCAAAAAATAAAGTCTTTGTATAAAAATAAATTACTGATCCATATTATATCTCAGGATGGTGATATAACGCAGAGCCTTAAACCAGATGATGCATTGATTTGTTTCAATACCTGCATAACATGGGCAGAAGAAAACGGCATGTCTGCCAAAGATATTATAATTCTTCGCAATATGCGAGAAAAGGTTTTTAAGCAAGGACTACAAGTTGCACAAAAGCAGACCTCAATTAACCCAGACCCAGACTAGCAGGTTAACCAAAACTAGTTAATTACATATGTACCTACATGTGATTTCAATTGTTCCATAATACATTACATACATTTATTCTCTCTATGAAATGCTTCATTTTATTTATTACCTATGACTTTTTCAGTATAACCCAGTAATCCGAACATTCCAATAATCCGGCACCCTCCGGTTTTTAATAGTGCCGGATTAGTGAGATTACACTGTACATCCTAATACTTACATATTTTATAATAAAATAAACTAATACATATTTATTACAAAAGCAAGAAAAAGTTATAATATAATACTAGATAGTGCAGTTAACATGACAGATAATATTTGTGCACCATATCTTTAAATATGGCCTGGGACTTAGCGTGTCTGATTTCTGTAGGAAGAGCATTCCACAGACGAACAGCTTGCACTGTAAAGGATTTGTCGTAGAACTGGGAAGTATGGACGGGAGGCTTGAGCTGGAGAGTTTCGGAAGAACGCAGGGACAGGGATATGTAGATCATAACGCAACACCCAAATAGTCTTTAGTCTCTACCCTATTCCTAAATGATATAGTAATACTGGTAGAAATAACAAAAGTATATTTTTATTTCATATTACTAGAGTACCTCTAGGATAGGCTAATTTAATTACAATGTAGCCATAGATATTTGGCTAATAAGCAATTTTAATTTAACTTAAACTTCGAAAAACCTCATTTCTAAGACTGTGTCCACTAACACAAAAAAATAAATAAATAAAATATGTATATACATATAATATTAATATAAATGTATCATAATTCCAATTTCATATGACTTATTTCATTTCCCGTTTTATGCATCATGTCTATAATATGTATGGTTTTATTTATTATGTACCTACATATGCTTATGTAGCTATACATATATATATTAGTATATGATTAAATATGTACTTATATATGTCCGATATAAGATTACCCTTTTTAAACATTAAAAAAAATCTTTTGTGCATTGGTTCCAACCCCTCTGGGTGTAGGCTGTAATTCAGTGCTGGGGAAATGGGTGGTTGAATTATTTTCCCATAAGCCACGCCGCGGGCGAAGCTGCGAGCAGAAGCTCGTTTCTAATATACTAGAAAAGACTAGACATGGCTGTGTAACATACACGTCTTAGTGGGTACTGATAGTAACTTGACTAAGCATAGATACTATATAGTTCCTAACCAAAATGACCGCGTCAAGCCAAGTTCCTGATCGTAACCGGTCCGCCCGCGGGACTGCGAAACTGACTCAAGGTTAGTTGAGCTTTCTTTATTTTAGAGTTCGCTAGAAACGATAGATAATAAAATGTTTTATTTTTTTTCCATGACCTGAGTATTTTTTAAACTTTAATGTGTGATAAGGGTGGATTATTATTATTATCCGTTAAATGTTCGTGAACGTGCACGAGTGTTGTAAATGGTGGTTTAAAACCATGCCTTTTCGTTATCTCTTCTAAGCTAGAGCCGTCAGTAAAATATCCACCATTTTACTATGGCATTTTGACTTTAATAAAATAAAACTTTGACATGACATAACCGTACAAAAATTCCTTACTTAACATTGGTAGAAATTGACCCTCGTGAAAGCCGCCGCGGCTTGCGTTAGTAACTGGC
Organism: Ennomos fuscantarius; assembly: GCA_905220475.3. NCBI lineage: Eukaryota > Metazoa > Arthropoda > Insecta > Lepidoptera > Geometridae > Ennomos > Ennomos fuscantarius. The sequence goes on along the minus strand of HG992026.1, from coordinate 3,201,745 downwards.
TCCCAGAAGAAGGACATCGAATATGTCCGAAACCTGGTCGAAGTAATTTCGACTTTTAATTGACGTGAGTTTTAGCCGTTATTTATCTTACAAAATGTGTAATACTCACGATAGTTTTCAAACTAAAATTGGCAGAAATTTCGCTAAAAAGCGATAGAAAGCCACGAATGAAGAAGAAGAAGACAGTGATGTCCTTAAATTTTTTTTATTTATTATTATGCAAATTAGTGGCATCCGATTCTGAATGCATGAGTAAATCTTAGTTATGACAACAAGAACAGAGTCAAGTTCGATGAGGAATCGACACAATGACCGTGACCACATATCGATGACTGCGATGACTCAACGCAAGGTAATGACTCCGAACGAAATCAGTCGACTTCAAGGTTGGCAGTGTTCGGTAAAAGTGGCTTCTAAAGTACTGTACACACCATTCAATCTGTCATTTAAGTTGTCGCCTCAATCTGTGAAATCGCATTGTGTGGAGGCGTGTTGTGGCTCCCAACCATTCAGCAAATTGTGGCGACAAATTGAATGGTATGTAGGAGTACTTATAAAAAAACGGCCAACAGACCATTAACGACTTTATGTAAACGATAAAGTAGGTACTCTACACACCATTTTCTCTGTCAAATCGCATCGTGTGAAGGCGTGTTGCGGCTCACATCCAGCAAATCGCATCGCGTGAAGGCGTGTTGCGGCTCACATCCAGCAAATCGCATGTGTGAAGGCGTGTTGCGGCTCCCATCCAGCAAATTGCATCGCGTGAAAGCGTGTTGCGGCTCACATCCAGCAAATCGCATCGCGTGAAGGCGTGTTGCGGCTCCCATCCAGTAAATCGCATCGTGTGAAGGCGTGTTGCGGCTCCCATCCAGTAAATCGCATCGCGTGAAGGCGTGTTGCGGCTCCCATCCAGTAAATCGCATCGCGTGAAGGCGTGTTGCGGCTCCCATCCAGCAAATCGCATCGCGTGAAGGCGTGTTGCGGCTCCCATCCAGTAAATCGCATCGCGTGAAGGCGTGTTGCGGCTCCCATCCAGCAAATCGCATCGCGTGAAGGCGTGTTGCGGCTCCCATCCAGCAAATCGCATCGCGTGAAGGCGTGTTGCGGCTCCCATCCAGTAAATCGCATCGCGTGAAGGCGTGTTGCGGCTCCCATCCAGCAAATCGCATCGCGTGAAGGCGTGTTGCGGCTCCCATCCAGCAAATCGCATCGCGTGAAGGCGTGTTGCGGCTCCCATCCAGTAAATCGCATCGCGTGAAGGCGTGTTGCGGCTCCCATCCAGCAAATCGCATCGCGTGAAGGCGTGTTGCGGCTCCCATCCAGTAAATCGCATCGCGTGAAGGCGTGTTGCGGCTCCCATCCAGCAAATCGCATCGCGTGAAGGCGTGTTGCGGCTCCCATCCAGCAAATCGCATCGCGTGAAGGCGTGTTGCGGCTCCCATCCAGCAAATCGCATCGCGTGAAGGCGTGTTGCGGCTCCCATCCAGCAAATCGCATCGCGTGAAGGCGTGTTGCGGCTCCCATCCAGCAAATCGCATCGCGTGAAGGCGTGTTGCGGCTCCCATCCAGTAAATCGCATCGCGTGAAGGCGTGTTGCGGCTCCCATCCAGTAAATCGCATCGTGTGAAGGCGTGTTGCGGCTCCCATCCAGTAAATCGCATCGCGTGAAGGCGTGTTGCGGCTCCCATCCAGTAAATCGCATCGCGTGAAGGCGTGTTGCGGCTCCCATCCAGTAAATCGCATCGCGTGAAGGCGTGTTGCGGCTCCCATCCAGTAAATCGCATCGCGTGAAGGCGTGTTGCGGCTCCCATCCAGCAAATCGCATCGCGTGAAGGCGTGTTGCGGCTCCCATCCAGCAAATCGCATCGCGTGAAGGCGTGTTGCGGCTCCCATCCAGCAAATCGCATCGCGTGAAGGCGTGTTGCGGCTCCCATCCAGCAAATCGCATCGCGTGAAGGCGTGTTGCGGCTCCCATCCAGTAAATCGCATCGCGTGAAGGCGTGTTGCGGCTCCCATCCAGCAAATCGCATCGCGTGAAGGCGTGTTGCGGCTCCCATCCAGCAAATCGCATCGCGTGAAGGCGTGTTGCGGCTCCCATCCAGCAAATCGCATCGCGTGAAGGCGTGTTGCGGCTCCCATCCAGCAAATCGCATCGCGTGAAGGCGTGTTGCGGCTCCCATCCAGCAAATCGCATCGCGTGAAGGCGAGTTGCGGCTCCCATCCAGTAAATCGCATCGTGTGTAGGCGTGTTGCGGCTCCCATCCAGCAAATCGCATCGCGTGAAGGCGTGTTGCGGCTCCCATCCAGCAAATCGCATCGTGTGAAGGCGTGTTGCGGCTCCCATCCAGCAAATCGCATCGCGTGAAGGCGTGTTGCGGCTCCCATCCAGCAAATCGCATCGCGTGAAGGCGTGTTGCGGCTCCCATCCAGCAAATCGCATCGTGTGAAGGCGTGTTGCGGCTCCCATCCAGCAAATCGCATCGCGTGAAGGCGTGTTGCGGCTCCCATCCAGTAAATCGCATCGTGTGAAGGCGTGTTGCGGCTCCCATCCAGCAAATCGCATCGCGTGAAGGCGTGTTGCGGCTCCCATCCAGTAAATCACATCGTGTGAAGGCGTGTTGCGGCTCCCATCCAGCAAATCGCATCGTGTGAAGGCGTGTTGCGGCTCCCATCCAGTAAATCGCATCGTGTGAAGGCGTGTTGCGGCTCCCATCCAGCAAATCGCATCGCGTGAAGGCGTGTTGCGGCTCCCATCCAGCAAATCGCATCGTGTGAAGGCGTGTTGCGGCTCCCATCCAGCAAATCGCATCGCGTGAAGGCGTGTTGCGGCTCCCATCCAGTAAATCGCATCGTGTGAAGGCGTGTTGCGGCTCCCATCCAGCAAATTGCATTGTATGGAGGCGTGTTGCGGCTCCCATCCAGCAAATTGCATTGTATGGAGGAGTGTTGCGGCTCCCATCCAGCAAATCGCATCGCGTGGATGCGTGTTGTGGCTCCCATCCGGCAAATTAAGACGACAAATTGAAGGGTGTGCAGAGGTCTTAATTCACCTAATTAATTATATTTTTTATCAATTCTATCATATAAAAATATACATAAGATTCTTAGTAAAAATATCAAATTTAGTTACAATCACAGTTTTATTATTTTTATATATAACGCCCAACGATCACATACATAGATCTTAGACCCTAACTAAGACCCAGGAACTACGAGGATCATGGTCCCGCGACACCCAGACACAGAACAAATATTAGCGCTTTTTTTCTGTACACAAATACTTGTCTAGAGAAAGCTTGTCTTGTCGCGGGAATCCAACCCGCCACCTCCGGGTTATGAGAAAACCTGCTCAACACTACGCCACAAAGGGTGTCAATGAATAACTGAATTATTTTATATAGATGATTTCCGCAAATTAGCACCTGAGTGGTCTGACTCTAGTTACGCAATCTAAATCCTACATGTATTTACCTAACTGGTTGCAACGTTTCTACTCTGGCCATAACTCGCATGAGAGAAGATAATAGCTCAGTATTTGGTGCAGGTTACACAACGAACGTTTAGCGGAACGTTTCTGACATATCCAGGGCAAAACCTTAAAACTGTTGCAATTAGCCATTTGTCAAAGAATATGGTGATGTAACAACAAAACTCATCAAATATTACAACAGTTACTGGACAGTGAAAGTTCAAGTATTGTTTGTATAATTGCTGCAAATGTCAGCTCGGTATCCACGATTAGAGTCGATGTAACAATTGAGTTAATATAAAAGAAACCTTCAGTTATTGAGGCACGGTGCAATTTTCTTAATGTGGCTATTTATATCGTAGTGTACTGCATACTCAAGAATATGTGCTTCAAATTTTGGAAGTACCTAAAACTTGACGCACGCTTGACTTGCGAGGCGAACGGAAATCTACATTGTAAACAAAATTTTTTTTTATCACTATGTTGGTATGTCCGGTAAAATGACATTTTACAATTATTATTGTCAAGAGGGCGACATTAACATTAAACAAAGCAAAAACACAGTTGTACCGGCCGATAGGTGGAGCTAAACAAAGAAGTTTTACTTCAGTCGTGTTTCGCAGTCTCACACACAGTCGCACACTCGTTTTTTTAAGTTAAAAGGGGGCCAAATGGCATACGTCACTCCGCTTACCTGATGGGAAGTGGTCACCTTACCCATGGACAGAGATTATAAAATACTATAAGCCATAGACATCTGTAACATTGGAGCTGTCACTAATGTGTTGTCTTGTAATCCTCGTTTTAAAAAAAAACTCCAAATTTTAAGAGGTTTTTTGTCCTCCTTTTAGGAGTAATGGCGTCGCACAAGAGAGTTATATTTATATCAAAAATTTATAAAATAATTTCATACCTAAACTAGCGTGTATCGTAAACAACCTTATCGATCCAAATAATTACCCTTTTATATTTTTTGTATAAAATAATAAAAACACAGTATTAAAACAACTTTCAAAATATTTTTATAGCCCGAGTAATTTTAGTGGCGCTACGAGTTTTAGTAATAATAAGTATAATATATCAATTCCCAGTATTAATAACGCTCAACGATCATAGTTCCTGGACATTAACTAGAATTCAATGTGTCTAGGAACTACGAGGACCATGGTCCCACAACACCCAGACACGGAACAAGTATTTTGCGCTATTCTGTGCAAAAGTATTGTAACGTGGGAATCGAACCAACCACCCCCGGGTTATGGGCCAACCTGCTCAACCACCAGACCACAGGGACTGTCAGTTTCCAATGAAACAATAAACAGATGAATCCTTTCCAACCGGTCGAATATGAATCTATGAATCTAAATATATATAACTCAAAGGTGACTGACTGACTGACTGACATAGTGATCTATCAACGCGCAGCCCAAGCCACTGGACGGATCGGGCTGAAATTTAGCATGCAGGTAGGATGTTACGACGTAGGCATCCGCTAAGAAAGGATTTTTCGAAATTCCACCCTTAAGAGGGTGAAATGGGTGGTTGAATTATTTTCCGATAGGCCACGCCGCGGGCAAAGCTGCGGGCAGAAGCTCGTGATTAATAAAGTAAACTGAATAAGAGCAATCAAAGTAAGGGCATAGATTACGTTGGATTCATATCAAGGCGAACAACTACAAGCGTGTATTCTTAGCACCTTGCTTGGCTCAATCTCTATTAGCTACTCAATTTAACGGTTAACGCCGCCGATCCGAGATTAATTTAAAACAACTTTCACCCATTATTACCGACGCAAGTCGATCAAGTCGATAGGAAGCCGGATCGGTGATGTCATATGGCTTTCTGCCTATACCTATTTAGAACTGAGTAAATGTCATAAACAGAATCGTTCTGTGAAATCTACAAATCTACACTTACAGTCGGACGGTGTAGATGAAGAGAAACTACTTTTTCATACTTACAGTTAACACAATTTTTGTATTTTGAGTAAAGAAAAAAATTAACACAGTATGAACGATACATTTTGAAGGTTGCTTTTTATAAAGTTAAATAAATGTTCAGATACCTACCGCACTAATAATTGAAAATTATGCAGTTTACTTTCAGCCGTTTTGAGAAAAATAACCATTTCCTATAATACGTTGACGTTTTACACTAATTACATTTGTCAATGTCAAATGTTACTTACATAACTTTAAAAGGTCATCTTTGTAATTGTTGTAAAATGTCATCCTATTATAGGACACGGTTGTTTGTTTTGAAAATGACTGAAAGCACAATTTTCTGTAAAGGTGACATTTTACAATAATTGTAAAATTTCATCTTTGCTGTATTCGATTGAAGTGATGAACCTATGTGATGATTTACGTTTACACGTTTCATATATTTTATCATTTATTTTTAATGTCTCATCACTTCTATACAGATTGCCAGCACTCCAGAGAACAAAGGCTCTTCACAAGCATTCTAAATAATGGTACACAAGTCTAATTGACAGAACACGCTTAATTGGACGTTTAATTCGGACGTAACCGAGATGCGTCCCAACAACTTCATTGTGTCAATTCAACTCAAGTGCACTATATCTCATTTAGCGGCAAGGATTGTAAACTGTTCAAACTGCGCGGTATGTAGGTAGATATAAGCAGTAAAAATAACGATAAGCGGTATAGGTACATTGATGTTTCGTTATTTTATCCAAATTTTTTACGAATACTAATTTGCAAATAAAATTGAGACGTGAATGTTAGCTGTCTCGCTATTGAAATGAATGTAAATAAAATTGCGTGAATATCGCAATTTCGTAATTAAACGGTACATTATCTTGTAAGATTTTATTCAAATTTTTATTACTGTACTCGAATCAAGTACCCATATATCGTAAAATATTTGTATGAAATCCTTAGTTACGTGTATATTTGCCACTAGGGCTCGTTCCTACTAGTACACCCGAATGGGTGCTGTGCTGGATTTCCTATAAATATTTTACGATACTTGTACAATGCAACGCACGGTCAGTATTTTACCCAATCATGCCATATTTCATATCACGCGTCACCAGTTCACGATCGGACACCAACCATTCCGCGTGTTCTCGCTACCGTTTTCATCAACCATTTAAACCTAGTTTTTGGGGATAAATGAATTTTAAATTAATTAGAACTTATCGTTTTATGTACGGACTACACCGTACAATACACGATAGCGAGTAATATAGATAATAAACATTCGAATGAACTCTTACTAGGGGTACTGGCATGTAGTACTATTATTTATATATTCTGACTGGTAAGTAGTCTATTATTTATGTATTCTTAGTTTATTTTATGTATTTTCAGTAGTGAGAAAGAGAACTGCTTTTTTTTTTTGCCAAACTCATATATTGTAATGGGCTTGCTATATATTATTTGACAATAAGCACTTTGTAATTTTATATGCTTAGTGAAATAACTTAATTTTAAGTACCTAATATAATTTTGACTTGTAAAAGTGCTAAATTTTGCCTATTTGCAATAAATCTTTTGACTTTAACTTACTGATATTTCTATTGTGTGACGAAATTACGATATTTGTTTGTCAGGTTATTCGGTCCCTGCTCATATGGAATACGATATCTGCGATGTGGGCCAGTTCGGAGCTAGAAAGCGGAAGAGGTCGAAAATAGCCGCTAGGTATCATTTAAATGTCGATAGCGCAATTAATGATTCTATGGTTTATACTCTTTGAATTTATACATCGCAATTACATTTTCAACTTGTCTATCTGCCTTTCTGTCCGTCTGAGCCCTTTACGGTCATTTTACATTGTCATATGATTAACTTCCCAAGTCTTAAATGATAGACTAAGTAGAAATATCAAGTTTAAAAAAATAATCATTTCTGTAATTATAAGGGTAGCTCCCACACACGTAGATAAATAGATAGAGAACTCTTTATTGACTCTTCAATGAAGTACATAAACAGGAATAAATATAATATTTACGAACTAGTGTAACAATGGGCGGTCTTATCGCTGACAGCGATCTCTTCCAGACAACCTTTGGATGGACAGTAATATTAGAGAAGAATAAACGGCGGTGTAAAACAATTTATAGATAAAGTAAATATAAATAAATTAAAACCCGACTTTGTAATAGATACATATATTTACATTCTAATACATATATATTTTATAAAATAATAAACTAATACATAATACTTAAAAATAGAATGGAATACTAAATAGTAAATAAGAAACAGGAGTAATTATGATGATATATAATTGTACAACCAGGGTACATGAGGTCCACACACAGCCGATTTATTGCAATGACGGGTCAACGCTAGGCCTTGTGCCAATTTTCAAAATTTTCAAATTAAACAAAAACGTTCGATCGCCTTATAAAACTAGCGGAGACAAACGCTTGCGCGATGCAGGAATTAGTTGTCGCGGAGTAGCGCCATCTAGTCTCATTTCCAATAACTAAAACGCTACTCTGCACGACGCGAACCAATTATACTTATCTTAATATATAAAAATGAGTCTCAAATTCTCTTGGTAATTGCATCCCGCATGAACGGATGGAACATTTTCGCTAATTCTTTTTTTATGTGTTTATTACGGTCAGGGGAAGGTTCTTATGAATGAAAAATTAAGAAAGTTGAGCGGAAAATTAGAAAATGTTCACCACTCGGGTGAAACCGCGGAGCGTGGCTAGTACAATAATATTTATGCACCATACTTTGCTCAGGGACTCAGCGTAGCTTAGGGGATGTAAAATTTCGCCGGTCCTCATTATATTTGGGTTATCATTGAATAGGTACTTTAAAGATGACAATTTTGAAAAAGTAATAATTACTTAAAAATACGTAATTTTGACGCCACCTACCTCTCTTTGTCGTTCCCTCCATTCTTCTTTTCCTATTTATCTTTTTCGCTCTTTCTTCCTTCTTTCCTTTGACGGCGTTAAACTACAGTGCGAAGCAGATGTTCCTTTCTTTCTTTGATTATTCCTTTCTCTCCGCCAGCATTATCCCACTTCGTCACGCAATTTTTTTTATCATCTAAAGTCTAAACAATAATATAATAAGATATACAAATTATTTAATCATGATAATGCATAATGTAAGTAGGTGTTTACATTCTTTTGTAGGTAGTACACTGTTTGAGCGCGGCGCGAAAGGTCCAACAAGCCAAAAATCCCCGCGAAATGATAGCCTTATTTCGAGATACCATAAGGTTCATTTACTCCAAGAAAAACTCCAATATCAAAATGCATTTGACAAATATACTTAATTTCTAAGAATAAAACACCACCGCGAGCTAACTTTTCTAGTGACGCCATCTAGTTGCAACCGGCTTAAATAAATATCTATAATCTTCCAACTACATGGACTCAACATTCCACCCATCAAGGAGCATTATGGAAATAATGGTCCTTCGAAAAACATTTACAATGGAAAAAGTATAAAAAGGTAAATACAATGGTAAATTATGAAACTGACAACACGATTCGATACAAAACTAAGTTGACTCTGAACATTGACCACCCATCATGAAGAAATCAAACTAAATTTAAGGGCATCTGCCACCCATCATGACCAATTTAATTGATTCTTATGCATCTACTGGTAACAAGCAAATTTTTGTGATAGGGCGTTTGATTATGGTATTTTTACATTTAAGTGAGACTACCCTGATAAGTCCGTCATCACCTGGGTGAACATCAGTGATTCTGGCAAGCGACCATTTGCCTGGGGGCAAGTTATCATCTTTGACTATGACCAAACTACCGATTTTGATGTCATTGTCCATTTGCTTAACCCACTTAGGTCGCTGTTGAAGTCTGCCCAAATACTCACTCGACCATCTGTTCCAAAAATGTTGGACTAATCTCTGAACAAGCTGCCATCGACTCAATCTGTTAATATTAGCGTTTAAATGCGACTGTTCTGGCACTAGTATTGGTGGCTCTCCGATCAAAAAATGACCGGGGGTCAAGGGTAACAAATCATCGACATTATTGCTAATCGGTGAAATCGGTCGTGAGTTTAGGCAGGCTTCAATTTGGTTAGTAACGGTCGTCATCTCTTCATATGTTAGGGTAGAATTTCCTAGAATTCTTCTCAGATGGTGTTTTATGGAGCGGACTCCGGCCTCCCAGAGTCCACCGAAGTGAGGCGCGCTCGCGGGAATGTGGTGCCATGTTGTGCCATCTCTGGCTAATTGATCATAAATCTGGTTCTTCACCGTTTCTAATTGTCCTTCAAAAAGGTCTCTCAACTGTTTGTTGCCAGCAGTGAAATTTGTAGCATTATCGCTCCAGACATGACTACAATGCCCACGCCTGGCCGTGAATCTCTTGAATGCCGCCACAAAACTCTCGCTCTATAGACTGCTGACAATCTCAATGTGGATGGCTCGTGTGGCCATGCATATGAATATACACAAATAACCTTTGTAGGTTTTGCATCCTCGTCCTTTCGACATTCTCAAATCAATGGGTCCGGCAAAATCTACACCAGAATGTAAGAAAGGCCTGGTTGGTGTTACTCGTTGTTGAGGGAGATCTGCCATCAATTGAGTTCTGGTTGCGGCTCTGTGACGTACGCAAATCATACAGCGATGTACTTCTTGATTGATCATGCTTTTTCCACCCAGAATCCAATATCTCTGTCGTATGAAATTTAGCATCAGTGTTGGTCCCCCGTGGAGAGTCTTTCGATGTGCATGAGCGATTATTAATTTGGAAAATAAATTATTGTGTGGCAAAATAATCTGATGTTTGGCATATTCCGGTATATTAGCATAACGTAAGCGGCCTCCAACTCTTAAACAGTCCATTTCATCTAAAAATGGGTTAAGCGATCGGAGTTTACTCCTTTTCTTAAGGGGTTTGCTCTCCCTTAAGGAACATACGTCGTCTGCGAATTCTTTCTTCTGGCAAAGAAGAATGCAAACCGTCAATGCATCTGATGTTTCTGCAGCAGTAAGGTAAGTAGGATACTTCTCTTTTCTTTTAAATCTCTTGCACCATGCGATGACCCTCAGTAGCTTCTCCAATGTTGAAAATCTCTCAAAAATGTACTCTCCAAAATCTGTCTCGTCTATTGTCTCTGAAGTGTCTATAAAGTGTACTACCCTTTCTTCCAGTTCTAGATCTTTTGGTAAGTCTGTAGGTATTTTATGTTTTGTTTCAGCTTCCAGTAACCATTTAGGTCCACTCCACCACAGCGCTTCACGACTCAGCATCGAGCCCAGCACTCCCCTAGACGCAACATCGGCAGGATTCTCTTTCGACGCGACGTGACTCCAGTGACGAGCAGGTAAGGTAGTTATGATTTCAGATGTGCGGTTCGCGACGAACGTCTTCCATTTACTAGGGTGCCCTTGCAGCCACGCCAGAACAACTTGGGAATCTGTGTAAGCATATATATTTTCTCTAGGTACTTTCAGGTATTCGGCGACTTCGTTTAGCAGTTTAGCAAGCAGAGCAGCGCCGCACAACTCCAAACGAGGTATGGATATTGTTTTTACAGGAGCCACCTTCGTCTTTGCCGTTAATAGATGTACGTGTATGTCTCCATCAGGACCAATCACTCGTGAGTATACCACCGCAGCGTAAGCCATGGTACTGGCATCAGCGTAGCCATGTAGTTCCAGTTTTGTGTTAGTCTTATTTGTGTGTAACCATCGTTCTACTTTTATTTCAGATAGACAAGGTAGTTCTGAACGGTATTTTAGCCAATCTTCTTTTATCGTTTCAGGTATTTCGTGATCCCAAGCCACACCAGAAAGCCATAGTCTCTGCAAAAAGACTTTTCCAATTATAATAGTTGGAGCGAGCCACCCCATTGGATCGAAAAGCTTAGATACATCGCTTGCTATAGTTCTCTTCGTTACGACGGTCTGTTCAGGTAAGTTAATAGAATATTGAAATTGATCTTTTTTATTGTTCCAGGCTACTCCTAACGTTTTGGTGGTTGCATCGAAATTCAACTCTTTATCGACGTTGTTTTCGTTCATGTGCATGGCTTCTAAAAGGTAAGTGTCGTTACTATTCCATTTTTGCAGCTTAAACCCTCCAGATTCTAATAGTTTTGTCATGTCATTGTAAATAGCTATTCCTTCTTCGTAGCTGTCACCTCCAGTTAAAAGATCGTCCATATAAAAATCAGTCATTGCTATGCTTGCTGCCAACGCGTGGGCATCCTTTTCGTCTTCTGCCAACTGTTGTAGCACTTTAGTAGCTAGATAAGGTGCGCTAGCAGTGCCGAAGGTTACTCTGTTTATTCGAAAATCTTTTATCTCTTCCTTTGGATCTTCACGCCATAGTATTCGTTGAAAGTCGGGTTGGCTAACAAAAATCTGGCGATACATTTTAACTATATCGGCTACCAACCCTACTTTATGCTGTCGCCATCGCATAATGATGTGTCTTAAATCTTGTTGTAACCGAGGCCCAACCATTAGGTTATCATTCAAAGATACTTGATTTTTGTATTTACAACTGGCATCAAAGACAACTCGTACTTTGGTTGTGGATTTGTCTGTTCTAATCACTGCGTGATGCGGTAGGTACACAGCAGTTTGTTTGTGTCTGTCTTCTTCCTTCTTGATTTCTTCCATGTGGTTTAGCTCCAAATATTCTTTCATGACTTTACTGTATTCATTCTTCAACCATGGATCTTTCTCTAGTCTTCGCTCTATGTGTAACAGTCTTGCTTTTGCAACTTCTCTTGATGAACCATATTGGCATGGCGGGTCTTCTTCTTTAAATGGCAATGCCACTGTGTAACGTCCGTCCTTTTGTCTTATATGTGACTCATTAAACTGTTTTTCACATCGTTCTTCTTCTTCCGATAAAACTTTCTTGCATGCTACATCTTCCAGCTCCCAAAATTTTTGAAGTATATTATCTTCAATGTTTATGTGCATGCTAAGTGTAGTGGTGTAACCTTGTAGAGCCTCAGTACTTGCTATCTGGCCTGTCAATATCCACCCGAGGTGAGTGTTTTGTGCTATAGGTGTTCCTCGGGGGCCCTTCTTCAGTCCATAAGAAATTATCTCCCCATAGACATCTGCACCCAACAATAGATCGACCTTTCCTGGTTTATCATAGTCGGGATCCGCTAGCTGAAGTTGGTGCAGATGAGACCAGTCTCGGTTGTGTACTTCTGTAGTTGGTAGCATTCGAGTGAGTGATTTGAGTACAAGTGCTTTCACAGGTGTAGAAAAGTTGGTTTCGTATCTCGAATGCGCTTGGAATAAAACCATGTTTTTGGAGTGGAGGCTTCTCCCTTGCTCGCCCAGTCCATTAATTTTGCAATTGATTGGTATTTTCTTCAACCCAAGGAGCTGTGATGCGGATTCTGTAATAAATGATCCTTGGGACCCCTGATCTATCAATGCTCTCAAGTTGTATGCAGTCCCATTTTGTGTAATAACCTTCACCACGGCTGTGGCCAACAGCACGTTTGTGGGAAGCTCCTTTTCCGCGTAATGGGTCACTACATTGTTGACTGGTGTATTGGTTACTTGTGTATGTGTATCTCGAATGTTAGAAATTCCAGCTCGATCTGGAATTTTATCTGTGACTTTATTCTCGGGGTGAATTAAGGAATGGTGTCTTTTACCACATCTGCGGCAAGATGTTTTATGTTTACAATTAAAGACAGTGTGATTAGGAATTAAACAATTATAGCATAAGCCATTCCTTTCTATAAATTGCTTTCGGTCAGTGCAGTTTAGATTTATAAATTCTTTGCAATGGTAAATTAAGTGGCCTCCATTACAGTAGTTGCAGCTGGCGTCCAATGCGGCGTGAAAAGAAGCTTGTTTTGTGCTAGACCTATGTGTTGGCTTGGAAGACTCGAGCACTTCGAGCGTTCTAAAGCGCGATTCTAGAAAAACGCACAGTTGCTTATATGTCGGTAGTTGATCTGCACTCTCATCACTAGTACTTATGTGCTGTTCCCAAAGTCTAACTGATTCCGCATCCAGCTTCATTACAGTAATATAAACCAGCATAGGATCCCAATCAAATACTGCGATACCCATATTTTTAAGCGCGCTTAAGCATTCATTTGTTGTGTCTAAAATTGTTTTTACTGCATGTGATGACTCTGTATTAATAGATTTTTGTGACATCATTCTCTTCAATAATGCATTCACAACAAAACGTTTGTTACTAAAACGCTTCTTTAACGTAGACCACGCTTCGTCATAGTTAGCATCCGTTACGGGTATATGGCGCAACAAAGACTCTGCTTCTCCGCTTAAGCTGGACTTTAAATAATGTAATTTTTGAACATTGGTAAGTGATCTGTTTTGATGTATCAGTGACATAAATAAGTCGTGGAAAGAAATCCATTCTGAATAACGTCCCGAAAATGTGGGTATATTAATTCTTGGCAATTTTATTTCTGGTTGGTGTGATTGTGATACTTGAATAGTTTCTTGTAATTGTGATGCGGCTGGCGTAAATTTGCCTAACATTTCGAGCATCTCACACTTCCCCATAGTGTAAAAATCTTCAGCTTGTGCATAAAAATCTTTTGTAACATATTCTTCCGAACTAACATCTTTGTTCATCAAACTCATATGATTATGCATGAATTTGTCCCACAACTCTTCAAGAAGTTTTAATTTTACATCAACATAAATGCGGTTCAATCGTGTCTTAGGTGTCTTTTTGAAATTAGCAAATGCCGACTTAAGTTGTCTTATTATTTCTTCTTGTTGCTTAATCAATTCTGCCATTTTATGAAAATGTGGGTAGGACACTATTTATTGTACGAACTTAGTCCAGAATGTTAACACTGAATTTACTAATTTAAGTTCTTTTAAATGTATTAAAGTCCAAGATAAGTTAAAGGTAATATACACTTCAGTCTATTTTTGGAAATTATTCTAAGTTGAAGATTGTCACAGAAATTTTACAAGTGTTTATAGTTCGAATTTTTCTAAGTCTTTTATCTTGCAAATTATTCTAAGTTGACGATGGTCACAGAAATTTTACAAGTCTTTTTTAGTTCAAATTATTCTAAGTTAATATTTTATTCACAGATATTTTACAAGTCTAGTTTTATCACTATTTTTTCTAAGTTCCACTTCACTTGTAAATAAGGTTCAATATCGTCTATTCTATTACTCACGGTTACCAAGTCCTCACTTCACTGTAATCCAACGTGTCACTCACTTCACTGCACTGTCACTTGCCGAACGCACACGCACGCACTATTCGCGATTTCGCTACTACTCCGACTCGATGGACCAATGTTTGAGCGCGGCGCGAAAGGTCCAACAAGCCAAAAATCCCCGCGAAATGATAGCCTTATTTCGAGATACCATAAGGTTCATTTACTCCAAGAAAAACTCCAGTATCAAAATGCATTTGACAAATATACTTAATTTCTAAGAATAAAACACCACCGCGAGCTAACTTTTCTAGTGACGCCATCTAGTTGCAACCGGCTTAAATAAATATCTATAATCTTCCAACTACATGGACTCAACATACACAATCACAACACCCAGTTTTCCACTTAATACAGAATAAGTTAATTATAGTTAATTGTCAGTCAATTAATTTCAATACCGAATGCAGACGAACTTGACATTTACGTAAACAATAATAAGTTTCGAAATCACGATTAGCTTTTGTCATCATATTTCTATAAATGAATAGACAGATCTTCGCTATGACCTAGACATAACAAATTAACTATTTATCTAGAATACAGGTAGGTTGTAAAATTAATTAATGAAATAGCTACGATTTGAACTGACCTTTTATGTCAAATGAATTATAAATTTCAATAATATTAGATTGTAGGAATTTTTTGCATGAGTAATTCTAGGTAGGTACCAAAAACAACCTAAAACAGTGACTAATAAATTTTCAAAGGCTTTGTGCAGTTATTTTGCCGCCAACCAGCCATAAAATATACAAGTTAAGATTTACCATAAAGTATTAGCGAAAGTCTCTGTCCACTAAAAATAGAGCTAGTAAATAAATTAGAATCTAAATTACAAAGAAGTATTTACAAAACTTTCGATTTTCCAAACTATGCTGTGCGTAGGCGCGTGTGAATTTCTACAAACGACCCATTGAGTTAATTTTTCTCTCAAATTTTGAGAGCACTCCCATCATAAAATAAAGTAAGTAGGCTAGTTTCCGCACAAATGTTTTACATACCTATGTTCTCAAATTTAGTACCTTTCAAGATCTTTGTGCATGTCCTACTTGTAGTACTTGTAGCAGGTCGGCTCATAGCCCGAAGGCGGCGGGTTCGATTCCCGCGGCAAGACAAGTATTTTTGTACAGAAAAAAATACAAATACATGTTTTGACTCCAGGTGTTGTGGGACCATCCTCGTACGTCCTCGTAGTGCCTGGGTACCAAGACCCAGGGAATTCTAGTGAGGGTCCAGGATCTATGTATGTGATTGTTGGGCGTTATTATTATTATTTGTGCTAACAATATTTTTTCATTGTAAATAGGCTATTTTTAGCACTTACACTTAGCATAATTTTAAGACGGTTTCACCCATAACTTACATAATTATATCAATAACGTTTCACTTTTATGTATATAAGCAGGTATGTAGTTTTTCTCATTCAACAAAGACATTCTTTTCGCGAACTCTTCTAAAGAATCACAATGATTCAAACTTGAGTCACGCCTGCGCATTATTTTTGTACATTTTACAAGTAAATTGAACCTACCTTCAAATAACGCTATTCGCCATAATTGGTGTCACTACCATTTTCGGAACTGACTGACTCAGCATACCCTAGCCACAATCAAAAACGTACTTAAGCCTCACGCCTATTATATTAAAGTTACTTCAATCGAGCTTTCAAGTGGCAAGTAGGTAAGGAAGTACATGCTATCATATCTTTAGTATTGTTTTATTTCTCTTGGACCCGCGCGTGCTATCGAGAGTCAACGACCCTGACTTCCGTAAGGCGTGCGATTCAAGGCGAATGCCCACTACGCACTGTGACAGAATAATTATATGATAGTACTACGCACTGTGAAGCTCTTTCTAACTTTATTGTGATAGGTACTTACTATAAAAATATATCTTAAAATGTGACACTTAAGACGGAACTGTGACATTTAAGATTTAATTTTAAAGGCTCCTTTTAATTTTGTTTTGTCGTGTTTGTTTTGTTGACTGACCCGATAGCTCAGTTGTTAGTAACCGTGCCCTGCAGGTTGTGGGTTCGATCCCCACACAGGACAAAAATTTGTATGATAAACATCGATGTTTGTTCTGTGTCTGGGTGTTATATTGTATTCTATGTAAGTATTTACAAAAAGTATCTAAGTATTGTATGAGTTATCTGGTTCCCATAGTGCAAGCTTTGCTTAGTTTGGGCTAGATGGTGCTGTGTGAAATGTCCACCAATATTTATTATTATTATTATTCATAATCTTCGTGAGTATTTTTAGTTCTGGTTAATCAATACGCTAGGCTTTGGTTTACCATCACAAAAATATACGATCCAATGAAATTGGAATCCATTTGACAATAAAATACATTAGAATTGAAACGACCTCAGAAAGCGCAATAACTTACCTACAATGTAAAAATAAAAATATAACAAACTATCCTACTTAATAATTTACTAACTTTGATCTCTTTAGATGGATATATAGGATCTCTACTTTTTGCTTCATTGTGTGGTTTACCGTATTTTTTTTTGTACCTACTTAAAAAAATGATAATAATTACTACTAAATGTTACTAGCTAGGTACTACAAAAACATTGAGACTGTACGTACGCTGCGTCGTTGACAGAGTCCATAATATGCTCCTGCCCAAAGGTATCGTACCCAACATGCTGGTAGCATTGCCCCGTTGAATTGCAATGCTGATTCGTTGTGCCAAAATTTCGCGATTTGAATGAAATATGCACTTGCACTTTTTATCATGAAAAATTGTAAACTCTACACTAGTCTAGTAATAAATGTAGTCAACTAACAAATAAGTAACACTTTGATTAGTTCGTTTATCAGAAGCACTGTGTTCAACTAATTTTCTTATAAACAACCTTTTAAGTTAGGAATTGACTGTAAAATTGGTCACGCTATCATCAAATGGAGAGGAAGTATCACGCCAAGCAGATAGTGGAAAAAATGGTGCAACACATAAGGTATCATGTTTTTTCTGTGGCCATACATTAAGTGTGACTGTGCCGTGAAGAGCTTGGTGGTAAATTACTACAAAATACAATTTAATAGTCCCTAACTAGAGCTCCCGCTAGCGGTCTTTCCACAGAACTACGACGGATCACTTTAAAAAGAGGGTTAAAATAGTCTTACAGAATAAACAACGCATAGTGATACCTCCAGTGTTACAGATGTCCATAAGCGGTGTCTGCCTAGTTTGCGTCCTTAACACGAAAATCCTAGATTAAATTAGAATTGACTCAGGACAAACATTTGTGTGATGAACATAGGTGTTTGTTTGTTCTGTGTCATATTGTATTCTATGTATGTATTTACAAACAAAAAAGTATCTAAGTATTGTATCAATTATCTGGTTCCCATAGCACAAGCTTTGCCTAGTTTGGGGCTAGATGGCGTTGTGTGAGATGTCCACATATTATATATTATTATTATTATTAATTATTTGATCATGTTATTTAAAAGGCGAACTCAAAAGTCCTCGCTTCTGAAGTTACCACTTCGCGTCTTCTCTGGGCATGATACAGTTCGTTTTGGTAGTAGATGGCGACGTAAAAAGACCAGGTTCCATGACGTCATGGACAGTAGGTAAACCTCCGATTTTTATTGCATTGAAGACCTCAAGTCCAGATGTTCAATAAACAGTAGTTCACTTTGATGGCATTCCAAAACATTTCATTCAATTTACATGAAAACACGGTATTTACTTATACCATACTATAAATTGACGAATTTATTTATCTACTGAAACACCTACGCTACCAAACAATTTTTCAACGCCGATACACTTATCTCACCGAAATCACAAAGTAAACGAATAAATTAGCAATAAAACCATCCTAATAACAATTCAGTTTCATTATCCTGTCCTCTAAATGTAGGTAAATAAGATACAGGCGTTCAAACCAACGCAACGGCAGCTTTGCAAGTCACTTTACGACCCGTATCTATGGAAATTCGACGTAAAGACGGTGCTTCGTCACGGACGGTTACCGATTGCCGAGTAACCTTGGTGATCACTTTGTATGGAGATGATTGGTCGGCTCGTTGAGTGAGTGGAGTCTTCGCCTGAAACATGAAGTATGGTATTGGGATGCTCTTCATTCATCGCCAACAGACCACAACCTGCTGGGCGACTTCTAACTCGATTGCAACCAAAAGAAACACAAATTTGTATGGATTTCACAGTTACCTTACGTAGCTTATGTGCATAGTTAGTATGGAAATTTCTACTGTTGCATTGCAATCAAAGTTTTGTGATCACCGTACAGGTTTTTTGACGGGCTAATGCTATTGGTCTCTATCGACCTTTACAGCGTCACCGAGCGGGTTGGCACAAGTTCTGCTTCCCGCTCTATCTATGGGCTAAATGTTATACATTATATCACATTTGAAGGGTTGAGAATAAAAAGGATTTAACTGACAAATTGACAGTTTCGAGAAAATTGACTTTAAACGTCAACGGCGTCATTTTAATGTAGAGTGCTTATAAGGTAATAGAAAAGGTTCATGTAAGTTTCAGTTGCTTTAAAATGTTTTAATTCTATTTAAAATTACTAAATATAGTACTAATTCATACAATTACTGTAAAAATATAATATAATAAAATAAATATAGTAATGTTTTTATGCTAAGCAAACTGTATTCCTGTGACAGATAAACCCTTTTTAGACTCAAAATCTCGAGATTTAAGCCTCATTTCGGTATTTTGAGAATATATTATTGAAGATAATTTCACGCTGAATCCAACGATACCCATAAGTCATTTTGTCAAAAAAATCAGTTAAATCCTTTTTATTCTCACCCCTTCATTTGTCTAGAACATGTCGCGCTGGATAGACGATTGAACGACCAAAAGCAAATCCTTACTAGGATGAGCTATCCAATACAAAACGTACCTAATTTATGTGGCTCAAGGAAAACAACATAAATTATTTTATGGCCATTCACAAAATCCTTTTTCTCGTGACCTAAAAAGGCATTGTTTGCAAATGGACGTAGATTCTCAGAATGATAGACCAAAGGACAATTAACCATCCATTCATATAGCAGTAAAGCAGCTTATCTCGCATTTGGTTATAAAATCAGCAGAACACTATCAAAATTATTTTATCCATCACATTACATTTTAGTATTATTATTAAGTTATTGTATAATAGCTTAATTTCAAGTAGCTAATATAATTTTGACTTATAAAAGTGCTAAAAATAGCCTATTTGCAATAAATCTTTTACTTTATTACAAATGATTTTTTTGTGTTTCGCTGTGGGTACACTGTAATGTAGTCCATTCTAGGTAATCAAGCATTAGCTTAGTTACTACTAGCTGCTAAACTCTATTTATAATTTTATAATTGGGTTATAGGCCCGTATTACAGAACTACGCTAAGCCGCGAATTTCTGCTCAAGAAGAGATTTCATTCATAAAATGATCAAATAGTGAATGAAATTTCTACTTGAGTATCGATCGACGACTAAGCATACAGTTCTGTAAAACAGGCCTATAACCCAATTACAAAATGCACTACTGACAATGTAGATACTTATAGGCTTGAGGTCCTTCAAATTTGGGTCTTCCAAGAGCTTGAATAGAGTCATTAGAATTTCAATAGGCTATTAATTAATTGACTGCGAATAAACATCAACGGTCGGCTACGTTGTTTTTAAACGTGATTAACGTATAGCCCCGTAAGCGGGGGCGTTTTTTTTGTACCTTATTAAGTACCTTTTTTTATAATAACGTCCAACTATCACATACGTACACCATAGATACAGGACCCTAACTAGGATTCCCTGTGTCTAGAGACCCAGGAACTACGAGGACCATGGTCCCACAACACCCAGACTCAGAACAAGTATTTACGCTGTTTTTCTGTGCACAAATACTTGTCCTGCAGCGGGAACTAAACACGCCGCCTCCGGGTTATGAGCCGACCTGCTCAAACAAGACACCACAGAGGTCAATTATTACCTTTGATAGGCTATCAAGGCTTGCATTTGACCACTGTCTCACCTGATGGTAAGTGTCGACGCGGTCAACGATGAAACATGCTTGGATGATGAAGATACCGGTACACTCTCGTCTTGAAAACTCTCAGATTATATTTTTAAAGAAACAGAGACGCTGTGGTTTGTTGCTCCATTCTTTTGCGTGACTATCAGTTCAAGACTTAAGTTCGTAATTACTTCATAGTAAATTGCATGAAGTGCTGAATACGCCAAAAGGTGAACATGATTGTTATTGAAAATATCGCCAGGTCCAAAGATCACTCGTTTTATTACGTTTCACTGAACCTGGTGTAAACAAATAAGTAATTTAGAGTTCCGCAGTTTCTGTTTTAGTAAATAAAACTCCTATAGGATCATTCATATATGTACGTTATACTTTCTGTACTACAGAAAGTATAATGTTAGAAACAGACATAGATTTACAAATTTATATCGGTTTTTAACATTTAAGGTTCTTCCGTTTCTTTGGTCTGCTTCTGAACTGATTGTTAGATATCACCGTATATCAGGGCTATCTCTTGGCTAAACTTAGTCAAACTTATTGGAGGAGCTGCGGATTCGATTCTCAAAAAGTATTCTGTAGTAAATTATTTTCTTTCTTTCCTTCACCAGCAGGCCTAGCACGGCCGGTGGACAACTTCTCCCCAGGGAGTAGATAACAAACTTATCCTCACTGTCACTTTATTCCACTCTGCGAGCACGGCCGCGACAGTGGAAAGCTTTATCCGGGGGATAAACGGCGGGAGTAGCGTTTTTAGATTTCTCTACTGTATTGTTGCCAGTACGAGAAAATTTAACTAAAATGACATTACATGCTTCAATATTTTGTTCAGTCCATCAAACCATCGATAATTGTTCGGCTAAATATACTGGGATTGAAGACAAAATATAAAAATTAAGAAAATATAAGGTTTTTGAGTCTGTGTCCTTGTGTTAATCAAAGAGTATGTAACGACTACTATGTATATGAGTGAGAGTAAGTGAGTAGTTTAAATTAAAATTTTATTTTGTTTGTAATATGAGCGGAAAAACGTGATTAATTATTGTGTAGTAGTTATATTCTAAATTTTTATATGTATATATGTTATAATAAAAAAAAACACAAAAAATATATGCATCATTTAAGTTAATTACGTAAATTAAATAATTTCCTTATTAAAACTAAACTAATAATTGTATTTTCACGAATATTTCGCTATGTATTTTTTTTTTGTATTGAAACTCATTTCCCGGGATTACTAGTATTCCGAATGCTTCTCCCGGTGTAACTTTCGCTCCAAAATTCGAGTTCCCGCGATTAAACATAGTTATAATAGGCACGCGACATTTTTGTGCCTATTAAAACACTTTGACTTCCTTATACCCACCTACAAGAGTCGAAGATAAATACTCTCTGCTTTATGTCAATTCAAGAGAATATTATCCACTTTCTTCCGAGTCCGTGCTCTGAAGCGGGGAGTAGCGGGATATAATGTCTACGATAATGTCAAAGGGAAATATTTCTTTCCTCTCCTCGTTGCCGTGCTACGTAAGGTGGAGAGGGGGATTATTTTAACTGACAGGTGGAAAAAACCGGGGGAAAGACAATTTCTCCACATGCCGTGCTAAGCCTGCAGTAAGGTCCAAATAAAAGGACGCATAGATATGCGCTGTGAACTTTTAGGTATTTGTGATTTAAATTAAGTAAATTAAGCGGCCGGCAGTTGAAATTTTTGAACAGGTTTACTAGTATGGTACAGGTTATTTGATCCATTTGATACAAAACAGGTTTAAGAACATTTATGTCACACACCTCTTGCTATACGGTAAAACTTCTAAACGGGGCATGGTGTTCAGAGATAGAGAGTTTCTATCGGATAAAGGAGGTGCATTCAATAACTGTCTACCAATTTTATAGACAGATAAAATCTGCGTCATTTGTAAATCCAAGGTAGTTAATTAAAACGTCAAACGTTAACCCAATCAACATGTAGGTACCATTAAGAGCTAAGACGGATTGCCCATCAATTACCATCATTAAGATGTAAAGCTATAATATCAATCTACTGACCATAATTAATAGGAACCAAGAACTTAATAGACACCGTAATTTATCGCGCTATACGTGCCTCTAATGATTTTTATTCCAACGATTTTACTTTCTACGAATGTTTATTAAAAATAATGAAATGACATTGCATGCTACACCTGTGACCCGGTTACTGTCACACACAGCGTTTTGGACTTTGATCATAAACACAGACTTGATCGTACATGTCCATCGTTATCGATCATTACAACGTATCATTTGGCCTATCAAAGACGTTGCCTATTCCTCTATTATTATCAATCGTGCAGCACTTGTACTTGACATTTTAATATCGCGGTGATCTTGTAAGTCGAACTTTAATGTAGATTGTTTTGGCGATCTATAATACCTTTCAACTGTCCTCGTCGAGTTTAATAACGTTACGTAATGCTAATAAATTTGTTTTCCTCTTTCCAGATGGATAGCAGTTCTGAGGCGATGGAGTTACGGCGGGAGCTGGACGCGGTGAGGAACGCGCTTCAGCAGCAGTCTGAGTCCGTCCTCAAGCAGAGACATCAGCTGGTGGAGGCGGGACAAGCACTCACCGCCCGCGACAAACAACTCTCACACGAGAGGCGCCTAAGACAAGACCAGCTAGCGCTCGTCCTTCGCTCTCTCGTATTACTCGAGTCTCGCTTGACAAGAGAAAAGAAGCAGATAAGCGTCGAGTTGCACCAAAAAGAAGAAATCATCAAATCCCTTCAAGATGAAATGACTAAGCTCAAATCCCGAGCTTCATATTGCAGCAACTGTCAACAACTGATCGGATTCACGAGCGAACAGACCAATATTGAAACCGATCCGGAGTTCCAGAGCTTGGAGAGCACAGACTCTAGATTCCAGAACGCTTTCGTCAGGAGCTGTAGCTATCGTGAAAGAAACTCGCCACCGGTTTTCCAAAAAAATACTAGACTAAGTAAGAGCTTCCAGTTGCCGAAGAACGAAACCGTTTACGCCAATACCAGTTCCAGTGAAGAAGGAAACAATGCAAGTGCAAGCAGCAAAGGAACGTTCATCAAGAACAAACAAGCTTTCGTCAGACGAGACGTCTTCAGACGGTCAAGAAAGTATTCAGGAAGAAAAAATAATAGCAAATATCTTGAAAATGTCCAGAAGGGGTATAATAATACAGCAAACAACAGCAGTAGCGCTGAGGAATGTATCGGCATGAGTTATCAGGTCAACGATGACAATGACATTACTGCTAATCAAATAGCTAACGACATCAGACGAGCTTCAATGAAAATTGATCAGCTCATTGGTGAAGCTGCCAAAAAGGAACAAGAAAGCACTACGAGTGATACCGAGAAAACATACTCTACGAAAATGGAGAGACTAAACGGTATACGAAGGCAGGCGTCCGATGAGATTAAAGCGAACAGACAGCTTTTCCTAAACAATGTTCTCAGTGATGATAACAACGAAAAGCCTTGGTATTGCAACGTGAGTGACCAAGAACAAGAACCGGACTGCCTGGACCAACGAGGGTCATTAAAACCTAAGTCTAAATCAGCTGATGATCTTTTGGCAGCTGGATTTGCCAGCGGAATACTCACCGCTGAAATAGTGTCTGCTAAAAATGAAGTTTTATGCAATAGAATACTCAATAACAACAACAATGCATTTGATTCTGGTTTCGATGAAAAGAATAATAACATAGAATCGGCACTAAGCAAGCAAGCGGCTACGGCCGAAGTAAACGAAAACTGGTATGCAAGTACCAGCGACGCAGAAGAAAGTCCCACCAATGAAATATATAAAAATAACCCAGTACTGGAGTGCGTCAATCAGATCCTGCTGCAAAACTCATTAGACGACAGCAGCAATGATAACTCAAAATCAAGTGAGGCTCCCAGCCCCAAATCGTCAACAAAACGTGTGCAGTTTTCTACTTTAAATAGCATATCCTACGAAGATAAGGTGAGAATGCCAAACACGAGCCATACCTTACCTCGTTCAGAAAAACGGGTCAACAAAATCGTCAAGTTCAGTCTAGAAACTGCGTCGGAGCATAGCTATGAGGTACCTAACACGGCACAGGGCTTCCAATATGAAATACAAAGTATATACAGCAACGAGTATGAACCAATCATTACCAAGTGCAACGAACCTAAGCCTATGCCGGTGCCACGCATGACACAAACTATTGATAAGCCTAGCATGCCGAATATCAAAGGTTCTATCGTCAAAAATATCGCTGCCAATATAGAAAGTCGTAACAATAACAGCGTGATAGAGAGAAAGATCGACAATGATCTCGGAGCGATGAAAATTTTCAACAAAAGAAAAGTGCCCCGGACTCCTCCTGCTCTGCCGCCCAAACCAAAGAACCTCTCAGCTAAATGGAAAGCTGAAAACGCTATCAAACTACTGACAGAACCGTTAGACTCTGAAGCCGTTGCGGCTAATCAACGGGTTGCAGACGTTAAGATGAGAAAAGTGGGACAAGTAGCAACTGCGAGTAGCATAGAGCCGGACTACTGCTCCATTTCAGAGATAAATGTTCCAGTAGTCAGCAATGGTAAACGGGAGTTGCTACTCACTCAGCCAACAGTAGAGATCCACAGCGAACAGTACCCAATGCACGCCGTGGCTCAGAGGAACAGCGTGGCCAAGGTCGTGTCCCTGCCAAGGATACAGAACAAGATCAGCGATAAAGACATTCCAAAGCTTCCGCAAGTCACGGAAATCATTATTCCGGATGAAGACGAGAAGCCTAACGAGGAGACTCGTTCCTTCCCACAAACCACTGACAGTTACTTGGCTAACTTCACTATGCACACTCTGCAACCGAAACTTGACTCCCGTGCCTCAATCCAAATGGGGAACACGGTGTCTTCTATCCTATCAGAGATTAACAAAGGCGGTAAAAGAGGCGGCAAGCAGATTAACCTAAGAGAACTCGATAACCAGTTCAATCACGGCGACCGAACTCAAACAAATGCAGAATTGCACAAAGCTGAATATTTCGATGACATGGACAAGTTTGATTTGTCTCAGAATTTTGAGGAGTTTAAGATTGATGATGAACTCGGCAGCATAGTTGCGGAGGAATATCGCATCAGCTCTGGCAGCAGCGACAGTTCCGTATCCGATGTTGTGACTGAGCACATCATCGCCAATGTACCTGATAAAGACAATCAGCATAATGTAAAAAGCAACAATGACAATATGAAAAGTGAAACGGTTGTCGAAAACGAGACCGCTTTGAGCAAGGGCCTATCCAAGAATGCTAAGTTGTCTAATAAGCCTGATCTCTTATCTAATATAGAGAATTTAGAGACTGAATCTGTAAGGAATTCCGATATTGAGTCTAGCAATTCATCGGGAAGCAACAGTGGATCCTACAACACTGTAAAATGCGAACCTAGGATGGTTCACAAAGCGGAGAACGTGCCTAAAACAAAGGGGACGTTTGATTTCTTCCTAGAGACGTCTGGTCTTAGTTCTAAGTCTATATTTGCGCCTAGCAAGAGCTACCTTGGTATGAGACCACCCAGTGCTAACCACAAAAACGTTCTGAAGCCTAAAGATATCAAGATGCGCGTAAAGAATCCTCTAGCAACGAACAAAATCAACGAAAAACCAATGACCACTGCTATAAAATATTTCGAACCTTATGTTTAACTTTAGTAAGTAGTACTGTACTTATGTTGTAATGTTAATTTTAATCGAATGTTAAATCTATTTATTGTATAAAATCAACTTGCCCGCATAATATTTTATTATGAACTACTATTATATTTATGCTAATGTAAATAATTATATTAATTCTACCTACCTAATTATTTTTACAACTATAAAATATTTAACAATTACATAATAGTTTTATTGTTTCTGATAAGAAATAAAATACATTTTGATAGGCAGGAAATATATTTATTACAAATTAAGGAATAAGTTCATTAAAGAAGTGAGAGGAGAGAGAGAATAGAGAAGTAAAATAAAAAAATAAATTTGTACTTAAGCTAGGTAACAATAACAACACAATATAAGTAATTTAGAAAAATCTCAATTAAAAAAAATCAATATAAGTATTTTAGAAAAATCTATAAACAATTATTCAGCATTTAGTTTTCTTCCGACAAGTCTTGTCAATAAAAGCCTTTGCAGATTTTAAATGCTTAAAAAAGCTCACTTGTTTTCGATCCTCCAAAACGGAATCCAACGTTTCGGTACTTCCCATTTTGCTTGCAATAGTATCACAGCTTCCCAATGTTTCAACAAAATCAGTCACTGATCTACAATCTTGATCTAATCCCGAATCTATTGAAGTAGCTACAGCACCCAACGTTGGGATCCTGGACGACGATATATCAGCAAAGGAGTCGTTTGTCTTCACGTTTCCTTTTCTGCGCCTCTCAATAATCCGAGAGTAAGGCTTTGGCCGGTATCGTTTCTTCAAATATTCTTCCGAAGAGAAGGTCATGGCAGGTCTTTCGATCATGGCAGGAAGACAAGGCATTCGGTCTCGTGTCAGTGTCGATTCCTCGGTATCCAAATCGACCGCTGGTCCCCATTTTCTGTCCAAAGCGCGGAACGCCACTGAGAGATGTAGATGCAGTTCCATTATTCAATTAACTTGATTATTTTAACAATCAAAACAACCTTCTCGTTTGGCGCTGGTACTTATTTTCTCGTAGTGTAGGAAACACTAAGTGAAGAGATGTGTTCAAGTCAAAGACCAATTCAACAATGATAAACTTTTATTTTGCTCGACGTTTATAAGCGGTTGCAACCATCTCCCCAATAATTAACACAATTAAACTTAATTACGTTAATTATTGGGTACCTAATTGAAATTAATCAACGAACTTAAATGTGATGTATCAATTAAAGTCAGGTGGTCTGGTCAATCAAGTAAGCGTGTAATTGTGATTAAGGAATGAGGAGTTAAGTGATTAATTACGAGTATTAAACATAATATGTAAGTAGTAAATAGGGACTGATTGATTAATTAAGAAATTAGGCATTTAGATAATAGATAATCCCAACCTAGTCGCCGGGACGTCACTTGAAAACGAGATGATGGCGGTACCGAAGTAGCGGTAGGTACATACCTACATTTACTATGGTGGGAGAGAGATATCAACAGAGATGGATGGTCAGTTCCAGCGTTTCCTAACCGTAAGTATGTGGAAGATTAAGGCCGCTTATCCACAGCACCGTCACCGGGACGTCACCCGAGAATGAGATGACGTTGACGGCGCCGAAGTAGCGGTACTGAGCGGTACATACATTTACTACGACGGCGGCGGCTTGTCCACAGCATGCCCGTTATCGAGCCCGTGATGGGCGAGCAGTGGACCGGCGGGAATAGGAAATGTTTTTTTTTTAAGGAATGACGTGACGAGCCAACAGTTTGCCTGATGTTAAGCGATACGGCTGCCCATATCAGTTGCAGTGTCACTCGGAACTCTAAAGTATAGTTTCACGTGACACTGCACTGCGCACGTCATCCTGAGACATCAGCAAAATATAGTAATAAGATTACTAGACTGTGAGATTAGGTCATAGTCTCATTTGCCCAGTAATTTCACTAGCTAGTGCCCTTCAAACTGGAACACAGAAGTGCTTGCACAGTACTGCTTGGCGGCAGAATAACTGGCAAAGCGGTGGTACCTACCTAGACGAACCTTGCAGAAAAGTCCTAGGACCTAGTTAATGTACCGCTTCTTCGGCCCGTGAGCGTCATCTTGCTCTAGAGTGACGTCTCTCTCGGTGGTGAGTTGTACAAGCCTAACAATAAGAAATAAAACGAAATTTTAAAACCAGTATAATTAGAAAAGTTATCAATTATTTATATACTTGATCATATTTTCAGATTTTTCTTCTTCTTTTTAGGACCTTTTTCCTCCTTTTTTTTTAAATCTTTCTTCTGAACCTGTAAATATAAAAAAAAACAAGTCAAAACATTTTAGTTGCATCAAGTCACTATTTAGGTATATGGGAGTACGAGCTTCTGCCTGCAGCTTCGCCCGCGGCGTGGCCTATGGGAAAATAATTCAACCACCCGTTTCACCCTCTTAAGGGATCTTTTCGAAAAATCCTTTCTTAGCAGATGCCTACTTCATAACATCTACCTGCATGCCACATTTCAGCCAGATCCGTCCATCGGTTTGGGCTGTGTTGAGTTATATATATATTTAGATAGAAGAAAGAAAGATAGAAACGCCTTTATTAAAGTACTGAAGCGGGTATCATATTTGAAAAAAAGACTTGGGCAATTCCACAGAGCATAATAGAGATGCCATGAAAATATAGCATGTGTAGCCAGCCAAATGCTCATTTGTTATTGGAGCAAACAAAATTACAAAGCACATTGCAACAAGGCATATGCCTTGTTTCATTGTCAGTCGCATGTGAGTGCACCTAATGAAAATGATGTAACTGTCATATTATTGTTTTACAATGCTATTACAAGGTGTTACCTTGGGGAACTTGTGTATATTAATTATAGCTGTTATCTACAGTAGTAACACCATGCAGTTGCACTAAAGACGAAGTTTCATGAAGTAAGTTTTTTTGGTTTGCCCTATTTGGCAGGCTAAAGTCGTGAGACCATACCTCCTAGTCTTTCGTGGATAATTTTCTTTTATGAGGGTTAGGAAAATAATTTAATTTCTTTTTTCAGTACTAGTGGTGACTTTTCTACAAAGTTCATCTAGGTAGGTACCACCGCTTTGCCAGTTATTCTGCCACCAAGCAGTAGTGTGCTAGCACTACTGTGTTCCTGTTTAAAAAGCTCTGTAGCTAGTGAAATTACTAGGCAATTGAGACTTTACGATCCGATTGCAAAGAGTAATCTTACTACCAGACTGTGATGATGTCTCGGGATGATATGCACAGTGCAGTATCACATGAAACTTTATATTTTGGAGTTCTTATTGACACTTTTATGCTATGGGCGGCCATGTCGCGTAACATCAGACGAACGATTAGCTCATCACAACATTCACTATACTAAAAAAATAACATGCATAAACCTTAGTTATTTTTACCTTGCCATAGCTTTCTAAAAAGTTCCCAACATCATTACCCTTGCCTTTCCTCTTTTTTTTATCTGTGGTTTGCATTATACTCTTTGATATCATCAGTTGCCTATCTTCTTTTGCTTTCTCTCTATCTTCTTTCCTCTTCTGCATTAACTCTTTGTAGTTTACATAGGGCCGCTTGGGTGGTTTTGCACCTAAAATTTCAGCTGTGTTAATCGCGGTAGTGTTAGCAAGCTGCATGCAATCAACCAAATCAGTTCAGCTATTTCGGCTTTAAAGCCACACAAACCAACAGACAATGTATTGCTTTCAAGGATAATATTTAATTTTCCACATTAAAATCTCTCTACTACTTAATTATATTTAATATTAAGCAGTATTAAAGAGTATTAATTTATATAAAATTAATACTTTATATATATTAATTTTAAATAAATTAATACTTATACAGCTGAAAAATATTTAAAAAACCAATACAAACTTTGTCAGAGAGAAATCTAAGGTATCAAGAAAGAGTGAACGTTCATAAGAGCTGGAAAAAAAGAAGATAGATAGAGATCTCTTTATTGTCTCACCAATGAAGTACAAAATCAGGAATAACTATAATATTTACGAACTAGTGTAACAATGGGCGGTCTTATCGCTGACAGCGATCTCTTCCAGACAACCTTTGGATGGACAGTAGAAAAAAAAGAAATGATTGATATGATTTCAAAGTAAACAAAGTTTCTAACCTAAGCTGACAGCCAAGGCTATTTTAGCTTCCTCTTTCTTCGTGGCGTCAAATCCAGACATCCCAAACTTCACCACTTCGTGCCGTATTTTTTTCAAAACCGGGTCTTTCTTTTTATATTTGGGTGCTTCTTTAATCGAAGTCCTATCAATTTCTTGTGGTTCCTGTTTCTTTTTTGGCTTGTGTGCCTCGAACTTGACAAATTTAAAGTTATTTTCAGCATTTTTGAGGGCGAGAGCTGCTTTCGTAATTATTAGCGACATTTCTGAATCAGTCTTCTTAATTTGTTTGATATTTTTTAACCATAATATTTTGATGAATAGAAAAATGAATGTATAAATGTGTACTAAATAAATTCGTAAGTTTTTTTTTTTTTTTTTTTTTTTTTTTTTTTGGCAATTGTTTTCACATTTTTGCCAGCATCATGTCAAAAGAGAATCAAATACGGAATTTTGAATTTTGATTATCTGAAACAAAAGAAAAATATCCTATAACTACAAACTACGCTACATTACATTATATTACATACATTACATGAGAAAAACATAGGTAATTAAATAATACTAATCATAACATAAGAATGAACATTATTAAATAAATGTGTTAAATGATAAGGACTACAGTTTAATATTATTTTCAGTAATAAAAGATGATAATATATCAATGGAAATAGAGTCTATATTACACAAAATATTGTCTATGTGAACTGGGAATGGAAATTTATAATGAAGTAACAAGTTGAATAATGAACTATGATCAAATTTGGGACAAGAAAAGAAAATGTGATTCAGATCAGCTTCATCCATACCACACTCACAGATAGATGAATCTCTTATTCTAAGCTTCTTCAGGTGAACACCAGAACAACAATGGCCAAATCTCAGTCTAGATATTATGGAACAGATTTTCTTATTGCATTTAAACTTAAAGAACCAGGGTTTAGTTTGAATGTCAGGTTGATATTTAGCAAAATTTGATCCTGTCCGTCTACTAGTTACCGACCACCTTTTCAGCCATCTAGATTTTAAGTCATGGATAGGAAGAAGCAAAAGATCTTGGGGGTAATTTTTAAAAGGAACTTTATCACCACAGACAATTGCTTGTTTGGCAATCTTGTCTGCCTTTTCATTGCCAGAAATATTGCTATGACTAGGAATCCAAGCTAAGTGTACAGAATAACCTAAATCGAAGCATCTCAACAGAAGTTCTTTACATTTAAATATAATCCAGTTCTTGGAGCCTGCTTTAAAAGGGTTACTGTTGAAAGCTTGAAGTGCACTCAGTGAATCCGAGAATATTACCGTTTTATTTAATTTCAACAACAAAATATAGTTGATGGCTTCCATAATGCCCCTGCACTCACCAACAAAAACTGATGTTTCAGGGGGGCACTTGATCTTTTGAACTATATTATAATTTTGGTGAAACAAACCAACGCCAACACATCCATTTTGAGATACCTTAGAAGCATCCGTGAAAATGTTATGCCAGCCAAGCCAAGAATTATCTCTAATCCTAAGAAAATGTTTGTTTGCAAAGGTGTCCCCTTTCAACAAATCTAAATTAAGGTGTAAAGAGGGTTGACATAATATTGTTTGGAAGTTAAATTCAAATACAGGAAGCTTAGGAGTTCTATGGGTAGTGTATCTAAAGTTTATAATTTTTGAGTAACTAATAACTAAACAAGGAGTTTTTTTATGAATCCAATAGGGTAACGACATATAATTAAACAAAAGCTGTAATTTTGGGAAAAGAGGATGTGAAGAAAACTGAAACAAACGGAATAAAAACATATCTGATAAATATTGACGTCTTAAATCCAAAGGAGGATCATCACACTCTACTTGCATAGCATTTTTAGGGGTAGACTTCATTGCTCCTATGATAATTCGTAACGCTCTTGCTTGAATCAAGTCCAATGTATTAAGACTTCTTTTAGAAGCAGGTTCATAAAGGAAAGATGCATAATCTATAACACCACGAATAATGGCATTGTAGAGAAGTTTTAGATAATAGGGGTGAGCACCCCACCAAACACCAGCCAAACATCTTAAAATATTGAGATTTTTTTCGCATTTAACTGAAATATAGTTAATATGCGAAGTAAAGTTCAATTTACTGTCTAAAATAAGGCCTAAAAATTTTTTTTCATTTTCAATAGGAATCCTAGTATTATTAAGAAATATGTTAAGTCTCGGTTTCAACCGTTTTCTTGTAAAGACAACAATGGAACTCTTTGATGGAGCTATATCCAGGCCATTATGACCTAGCCAAACATTTAATGAGTCAAGAGCTTGAGATAAATTGTGTGCAGCACTTACTATATTACAATCTGCCATATATAAAACGAGATCATCTGCATATTGAAGTAATCTACAATAGGGTGAGACAGACTTGTTTAAGTCATAAGTATAAAGATTAAAGAGAAGAGGGCTTAATACAGACCCTTGCGGCAGACCCTTATTTACCGATCTGGAACATTTTATCTCACCATTAATTCTAAGTTGAGCAGTACGATCCAAAAAAAGATTAATTATGAAGTTAATCATTTTCCTTGGAAGACACAGTTGTTCCATTTTATTTTTGAGGATTGAAAGAATGACGTTATCATAGGCAGAGCATATATCAAGGAATGCAGCTACAATGGACTCATTTCTAGAAAAAGAGAGTCTAATGTCAGTGACAAAAATGGATAAACTATCCAAAGTACCTCTACCTTTTCGAAAACCATATTGTGATTCAGGTAAAATATTATTAAATTCAATTAACCATTCAAGTCGATTTTTTATGAGATGTTCTACAATCTTTATTAGAACAGAAGACATGGCTATTGGGCGATAGCTATCAGATTTTTCAGGGTCTTTTCCAGGCTTTAAAATTGGAACAATTATTTGAGTTTTCATTTCAGCTGGAACAAATCCTAAATCTAACATCATATTTACCATTTCCAGGTAATAACTCAAAATTTTTTCTCCAGCGTTAACCAAAAAAGAATATGGGATTCCATCTGGACCAGGAGAAGAGTCTTTAAGAGAAGATAGAACAAGGCGTAATTCGCGCATCGAGAAAGGACTAAAACTTGGATCATTTACAGAAGAACTAGAAGTCATAGTATTGATAAAATTAGGGACAAAGGGAGGAGCCAATCTATCCATAAATTGTTCAAACCAACTCTCACAACTAGGGAATGGAGGGGATGGTTCTCTATATGAACCACGGAACTTTCGGATTGAATTCCACACAAAAGAGGAGCAGACATTAGGAGAAATGGTAGAGCAGAAACTTTGCCACCCCTCTGACTTTTTGGAGTGAAGAATTTGTTTAGTGTTAGACATAGTTATGATTAAATTGTCATAATTATCAATTGTCATGTTCTGACAATATATGTTTTCAGCACTTAATCTATCTGCGACAGCAGCCCTACACTCTTGATCCCACCATGGAGGAGATCTGTGCTTTAAATTTTGTACCTTTGCAGGAAATGAGTGTTTAGCAGCAGAATGAATACAATTTATTAATGCTCTAAGACAATTGCTTAAAAAATCAGGAAAAATTACAGGAAGTTCAGAAGCAGATTGTTCAAGGAATGATGAAAATTTTGACCATTCATCAGAATGAGTATTACTTTTAAGATTATATTCTAATAACGGTTTGAATGGAGGTGGCTGTATTTTAGAAAAAGGAAGGTCAAATAGAATTGGGAAATGATCACTACCAAAGGAAGAAGATAAAGTTTTCCAGGACATTGATGGAGCTAGACTCGCTGACACCATGGTCAGGTCAATGGCACTAACCCGTTCATTCGGCTTTGTACGACGCGTGGGAGAACCAGTATTCAGTAAACACAACCCTAAACTATCCATAATATTAAATACGTAACTAGCAAGAGGATCTGAAGCCTGACACCCCCAGGCAGGATGATGAATATTAAAATCACCCATTATGATAAATGGACCTTGCATTTGCGATAAGATATGAAGAATTTTATTTAATATATCAAATGAAGGTCTGGGGATATATAGTGAAATAAATGTTATGTTTTTTAGTCTAACTGCAACTATCGAAAGATTGTCAACAGCGGAGGCAGAAGGGATATTTACAAGATGATTATTTACAGAGTTTCTGACAAGTATGGCAGAGCCACCATACCCATCAGCTTTGTCATCTCTGAAACAAAGATACCGAGGGACCTTAAAAAAGGAACCAGGTTTAAGCCAAGTCTCAGAGATGGCAATAATAGATGGATCATATTTATTAATGATATACAATAGGTCAGATTTTTTACTGTTAAGACTTTGACAATTCCATTGCAGCCCTAGAGAGGGCGCCATCATGGAGGGATTGTAATATAGAAGTGGAAGGATTATGGGCAGCGTTGGACGGTACAAAAGCAGGAGAGTTAAGTAGCCTAGTGAGAGCTTGAATAAGCTCCAAAATGCTACTAGAGGATGGAGAAGGGTCAGTATTGGGATGATTAAAAGCAACACCATTATTACTAGGCATAGCTGGATTATTAATTATAGCCTGATGAGCAGAACGATCATAGCCTTGTCTTTGTAATTGGGGAGCTCTAGGTTTGAGGAAGATTGTTTTTCTATAAGACTGAGAGGCTGAACTAGGAGATTTATTGGAAGAGGATAAAGGAACAGCAGTAGCATTGGCATAGGATGTTTTAGCTGCGTCACTATAACTTTTGCCTCTTATGGGTGAATGCAATTTAGAGGCTTCAGGATAGGACATATTTTTTTCTGCCATTGTGATCTTTATTTGCTTTTGCCTACTGAATTCAGGACAATTCTTACTTGTGGAGTAGTGAAGACCTGAACAAGATAAACAGGGGGAAGTGCCTTCTTCAACATCACAGGAGTCACCAGTGTGGCCTTCTCCACACTTATAGCAACGTGGCTTTGACCTACAGCTGTTTTTTGTGTGACCAAATCGGCAGCACTGGAAACACTGAACAGTAGGGTAATAGTATCGCTCAACAACAAGAGAATTGAAACACATAAATACCCGTGGAGGAAGAATTTGACCATCAAAAGAAAGAACACACGACTGAGATGGTTTGAAAACAGGAACCCCATCAATGACTACTTTATAGTTTAATCGGCGTACTTTTATTATTGGGCAACCATCAATAGGAACATTAATGCTTTCTATAATTTCATCTTCTGACCATTCAATTGGGATACCTTTAACAAGGCCCAAACGAATGGTGCTAAATGAAGGGATGAATGCTTTGTAATCATTGTCCTTAATGATATCATTTGCCACAAAATTGTTGGCAGAGTTTGCATCAGTGAATGTCAAAGAAATTCTATTGCGCCCAATTCTCTGAACGCTACCATCTATTATATTACGGATCTGATTTTTTGCTAGGAACCGACCAAAATTTACTGGATGTAAGACAGTGCCAGAAGTTGGAGAGGGCTCAATTTTTTGGACATGTACGACAAAAGGACCTTTATCTGTAGACTTATAAATCTGCCTACCTGAAGGGACGTAAGGAGGTATAGCTGGCGTCTGCGATACCGTAGCAGACGGAGAGGCAAGAGAATCAGTAAGTTGTGAATCATGATTAGAGTTCAATGATGACACAACCTGACCCAAGGGTATGGTAGAATCCTGCGATGGTTTTTCATCTTTGCTCTTTTTTAAATGTTTTTTCGAATGTTTTTTTCGTTTAATAGTAGTGAAGGAACCCTGCTGGAGGGAACGTTCCACAACATCTGAAGAGTCCGACGCGATAGAAACAAATTCTACCGGCGAGGGAATAGAACATCTATCTGCGAAGATGATATCATGTTGAGTTGGTTGACTATTATCAGGGGGCCAACCGCCCCTAGAATCCGTTTCCATCAACCCCAAAAGGAAACAGGATAAAACAAATGAAGACTATGTAAAAGAAATGAAAATATGCGAATTTACAAGAACTTACCAATAAATAATGTAACAAACTTTATCTACATACGTTTTACACTAATATTTTACACAAAATACACTATAAATAAGATATTTTTCAATTAAAAAATTGCCAAAGCGACCGCCCTCTTTGACAAGATTTTGACAACCCCCATTCGTAAGTTTAACTAAGTTTCATAACCTCCAAGCCGAGCGAAATTTAAAACGAAACATTGCGTTTCTTTGAGATGTCAATGTCAATGTCTAAAAATCTAAACGAATGTTGTGGCTTCACGGGCGTTCCGGGCTATCACAAGTGTGGCCGAGTAATTCCTCGAATCACTATTTACTACTTTTTTTTGTAGGCCGAACAAGAAAGATTTGAAATTTATAATTAAGAAAATAAAGATTTACACTCCTTAAACAGTTATTTTATGTTTATTCCTCTTCTTCAAACTCAAAATAGGCAACGCTAATATAAGAGAGAACACTGAGTAGTTATTCCATTGTTTGCTGTGTTTATTAGTTAGGGCTTCTTGCTGTTGTGTGTAATGTTAACAAATAATTAATATTGTTATTAAAATTTATTTAAAAACATACATTTATCCAAAGCATATTAAGTTTTAAATTGTGATGGATCATATGCTTCATAATAGATCCTCGGTTTGGATCGAATGCTCTGAACTAATCGATTCAAACTTTGCTTTTTGTAGTAGATAAAATAAAACCTTAATTTTTATGAGGTTATCACACGCACTACTAAGGGTGGAGTTCACCAAATCTATGATAACCGAACGTTTACGTAATTGGCCGATGAATTCCGAAACGTCGTTTAACCGATTGATTAAATATTTGCTGTTCACCACGCGCATTCGGACCATGATCACTAAATCGCCCGGTCAGTGCGGCATTCAGAGTGAATGAACGAACATTGTAAGGCAACTTATTTGAAAAGTCATTTATCGGTACGTAGTCGATACCATGACGGATTGTTTGTATTTAGCAGTATAAAATATAATACTTTCAATTTTAAAAGTGCATTAGAACGTACGCATAGCACAATTGCACTACAGTTTCCAATTTGGGTAGGTAAACTGCCAGAGAATTATTTCTGGAAAAAATAATTACATCATCTAGGTATAAAGACATACTTATTTACCTATGTAGGTACAATATTTCTCAGGCTGACATTATACGTATATAATACACAATTAAATAAAAATAAATTCATAATTAAAATTCGTTCATAAAGGGTCGTTCCCACCCAGGACAAACATTTGTAGGATGAACATCAATGTTTTTTCTGTGTCTGGGTATTATATTGTATTCTATGTATGTATTTACAAACAAAAAGTATCTAAGTATTTTATCAGTTTTCTGGTTCCCATAGTACAAGCTTCCTTAGTTATTGGATAGATGGCGCTGTGTGAAGTGTTCATAAATATTTTCTTACTATTTATTAATTTTTTTATTATATATTTTTTCGCTCATAACTCCAGGAATATAATAACGTAACCAACTATGTTGCTCTGATCGCAAAGACAGCTCAGAAAAATGCATCATATGGCGTAACCGAGATTTAAACGACGTTGTCGAGGTCGGTTAAAATAATCGGGCGTTTATGGTATTTAACCGTCTGTTATGTGGTGGTGAACACCAAAAACCGTTTAACCGACCGTTAAACTGATAACCGGCCGTTTCAAAATCTGGTGAACTCCACCCTAAAGGAGATTGTTCTTTGCAGCGATACAGTCACAATATAAGCACATATATATATATATATATATGTGTGCGGCGTCAATATTATGAATGGATCGCCCTATACATATATATATATATATATATATATATATATATATATATATATATGTATATATATGTATATATATATATGTATATATATATATGTATATATATTTATGTATATATATATATATACATACATATACATAAATATATATACATATATATATATATATATGTATATATATATATATATATATATATATATATATATATATGTATATATATGTATATATATATATATGTATATATATTTATGTATATATATATATATATATATATATATATATATATATATACATACATATACATAAATATATATACATATATATATATATGTATAGGGCGATCCATTCATAATATTGACGCCGCACACATATATATATATATATATGTGCTTATATTGTGACTGTATATATATATATATATATGTACATATATGACATATATACATATACTATCTATGTATTGTATCAGATAACTGATACAATACATATATTGTTTTTGTTTGTAATTACATACATAAAATACAATATAACACCCAGGCACACAACAAACATCGATGTTCATCACACAAATGTTTGTGCTGGGTGGGAATCGAACCCATAACCCACAGTTCAGAAGGCAAGATTACTAACAACTGAGCTATTGGGCCAGTCAATTAGATGTACACGGCACAATACCGAGAAAAAAAAGAGATTCAACATCGGTTTCATTTTTCTAAAACTCGCTTTATTTATTACTTACTGGTACTTGCGGAATCTGGAGTGCTACAGGTGATTACTCCTGTACCTATTTCCCATATTTCGAACTCTCGACCATTCAATACGTCGTATTTTCGAATACATTCACTTGAGTATCGCAATGAAATCAATCGACTTAAAAAATTGCTACATCGGGTACTTTTAAATCCATCTTGAAGTAAACATCGTATATAATTATGCATCTATACATCCCTATGACTGCTAGTGTCACTGTCATTTTATGTTTGATTTTGATGTTTCATAAAAAAGCCACGAAACAAGAGTTGAAGTTGATGTTTCATATAAGTGTGTTATTCCCTTAAATTTTTCTTATCACAACACAACCATGGGGAAGAGTTTTGGCGGGGATGCGAAAACAATTATTGCGTCACCGCATTGTATTATTTTCCAAAACTTGTGTTATTTTCAGTGTTAGTGCATAAAATTGATGGCATTCTATTCGTTAAGTGCTGAATTACAGGCGTGAGTGTGGGAAAATGGTATAATGTGGGTGAAACGTTTCTTTTCGTGTTGTTTCCAAAACTCCATAGAAGCTTCAAGTTGCCACTACTTTACTAGGAGTGTGACTTTGACTAGACTATGACTTGACTTGTTGACTTCGACTGTGACTTGATTGATACATATTTGCGTGAAATATCATTAATTTGATAAATTATTAATTACTTGACACTGGCTAAATACACAAAAGTGTGGAGCCAAAAATAAATAAAAAACCATGGGGGGGGGGGGAATAATTGACGTTAATAAAATAAATAATCTTGGAAAAACGAACAAAGAATGATTCTGTTGAACTAATTTAAGACTTCATTATATAAATAATGAAGTCTTAAATTATAGTAAAATATAATTACTATAAAAAATTATACGAATGAAATTAAATTTATCATTCCCGCGAAAGAAAATTTTCCACGGAAGACTAGGCGGTATGGTCCCACGACATTAGCCTGCCCAATAGGGCGAAAAAGAAATCACAACAATGCTTGCGCACAAACATGATCATTTTACAAATAATTAATACAAAATAGTACAACGGTACGGTAACTACACGAACTAAAATCCCTGATATGATTACTGAATACTGCTGTTCTCTTCTTTAAAAAACGATCTAATAATAGTGTGCTTTTTGTTTGTTTTTAGTTCAGTAGCGGTCGCGTCCTCACTAAAAATAATGTAACTGATATTTGAGTTGATAAATATAGAACGGCAGGTAGTAGCGATGCCAGTATTTTGTTAGCTCGTAACTAGGTATTGGACATTTCTTAATATTTAAGCTCTGTAGACGAGCGTCGTCGGTTTGTACAAAGATTTATTCAACTTGAAAAAACTAACCTAAGTAACTTAGAAATGAAAAATAAGTACAGAAACACTGATTCCTCAATAAAGGCAGGTGATTTGATATTGACCGAGCAACCGTTTGCCTTTGTGCTTTCGTCGAAAGAACAAGGGAGTCGCTGTGATAACTGTTTGCTGAAGTAAGTGAACTCATCTCTAATTTTTATAAGTTCTATATGTTTTAGTAAAGTTGTCCAAAGTAATAAACCCATTTTGTAAACTTGTTTTAAACTACTACTACTAACTAAACTTGTTTGCTTGTTTTCATAAAACAAAAGGCTTAGCAATACGATGATTTGTGATGTCCTCAGCCCTTTAGGTAATGCCCACACATTTCAAACGGTTAATGTTCCCAACATTGACAAATAGGAATGAGGCAAAATAATAAGCTGTCAGCAGACCAACACATGTGTTAACTTTACTAATAAAATAAATTCTAAATTTTATTACATGACTGAAAGCTCAAAAAGCAAAGTAATGTAGGTGTACTTACTTCTTTTTTAAATTGAAATGTTCAAATACTTAAAAGTATACATTATACAAACCAAAGATTTAAATTGTGTGAAATATCAAAACTATTTTCTTATTCTGTAACAACAACATGCTGAGTAGTTGACAAAATTATTTGATTATGCCAATTTCAGGGGGAAAGTGTTAAAGTGCTCTGGTTGCCAGTATGTGCATTACTGCGGAAGATTGTGCCAAAAAGATGCATGGGGTGAACATAAGGTAATGTTATTTTGATAATTAATTGAGTGGCACACTGGCATCACAATAGATAACATTTCATTTTTTTGAAGAAGGTACTAAAATTCTAAAGCCATTTAGAGATTCTCCTCTAAAGAGCTCAGATTTTGGTATTCAGTATTTCTCAGTTATTATTAAAGAAACAGAACTAAATTGAGGAGCTACAATATTGATCTGGGAAGTCTAATTTGTACTATCAACAATGACTTATACAGATTAAAAAAATAATAAGTAAAACAATGACTTATAAAAAAAGAAAGAAGAAAAAAGACGACACAAAGATGTTTAACTTTTTTCCTTCTGACTTTAAGCATGCCCTTGCTTTTACAATGATATTTGGGATCACCATGAAGTTGGTGGTCATCCACTTATTTAAATGTATAAATACATCTCTGATCCTTCATTCTATCTTCCATTCATAGCGCTAAAGGCATTGTACACTCCGGATGAAACAAAATGTTATTACTTTTGCATAAAAGTAAAAAGCAAGTTAAATTTAGATGAGCATATTTTATCGCCGACAGCAGCGCCGACGTCGACACAACAATCACATAGAGACACCAAAACTATTTAAAATACTTGTATTAAATAAATAATCATGATGGACACTTAGAAATATTTTTCACGTTATTACATGACATTTGGCAACGGTTAATCGTTGGAGTTTATCACCGGCGTCCATGTAAACTTTTTTTTTTTTTAAAGTATGACGTGACGAGCTAGCCGTTCGCCTGATGTTAAACGACACGGCTGCCCATATCAGCTGCAGTGTCACTCGGAACTCTAAAGTATAGAGTTTCGCGTGACACTGCACTGCGCACGTCATCCTGAGACATCAGCACAATCTAGTAATAAGATTACTAAACTGTGAGATCAAATCATAAAGTCTCATTTGTCCAGTAATTTCACTAGCTACAGTGCCCTTCAAACAGGAACACAGCAGTGCTTGCGCACTACTGTTTGGCGGCAGAATAACTGGCAAAGCGGTGGTACCTACCTAGACGAACTTTGCAATAAAGTCCTACCACCTAGCAAACATGAAACGATTACGTATATTCTATCAAGATCCGAATCCGAAAATTTGTCAAGAATCGAGAAATTTTCGGATCCTCTTTCAGATAAGGTACCTATAGTCTAGCATTCACTTGTACCTTTTCTCGTAAAAAAAGTCAGTATTCGTGTTGCTAAATTTTCCGTTTACCGTCGCGCCACGCGTCCCGCCGTTGTGAGATTCCCGTCGATCCCACAGTTGGAGGTGGGGACTTTGTGAATATACTACTTACGTGTAGCTGCGTAGATCCATTTTCACCCTTGTGCTAAACTATAACTAATAGTTTAATAAAAATCATAAAAGCCAAAACTACATCAAAATCCGTCCAGCAATGGAGGTTTGTGTATATAAGTAGCACAAGCACATAGCGACTTTAAACATTTTAATAGCAGGTACTAACTGGGTCTTTCCCGTGATTGAAAACCGTGAAAGTTTAAAACAGTGTTATGGCTACGTAAAACTACCTAACATACATTCAATTTTCGCTTAACTATGCACTTAAAAACAATAAGAATATTTTTCGGTCAAATTTTTGTTCGAAAACAGTTCGTAAAAGGTGCGTGGGCGCATACTTACGATTTATATCATTGACGCGCGTACGCAATGATGTGGTGAGAAATAAAAATAGTATGGCATGATTACATTGTACAAGATTAGGAATCAACTATTGCCCGCGACTTTGCTCGCGTAGTAGCAAGCTTGGCTTTCGGTCTTGCCATAAAACATAATGCTTTAAAAACTAGTCGACAGCATCGTTCGTTCCCCTATGTATACTCACTATCAACCACTGCAGTTACCATGATTCCCGCCAAGCATATAGAACTACTGAATATAACATCTCCTTCATTGCACATTATAATTGAAAGGGTGAGAATAAAAAGGGTTTAACAGAATTTTTTTCAAAAAATGACTTATGGGTATCGTTGGATTCAGTGTGAAATGATCTACAATAATACATTCTCAAAATACCGAAATAAGCCTTAAATGTCGAGATTTTCAGTGTAAAAACGGTTTATCCGTCACAGGAATACAATTCGCTTAGCATAAAAACATTACTATATTT
Source organism: Ennomos fuscantarius (assembly GCA_905220475.3). Taxonomy (NCBI): domain Eukaryota; kingdom Metazoa; phylum Arthropoda; class Insecta; order Lepidoptera; family Geometridae; genus Ennomos; species Ennomos fuscantarius. The sequence goes on along the minus strand of HG992026.1, from coordinate 3,158,629 downwards.
ATTTTATTATATTTTTACAGTAATTGTATGAATTAGTACTATATTTAGTATTTTAAAATAGAATTAAAACATTTTCAAGCAACTGAAACTTACATAAACCTTTTCTATTACCTTATAAGCACCCTACATTAAAATGAAGCTGTTGAAGTTTAAAGACAATTTTCTCGAAACTGTCAATTTGACAGTTAAACCCTTTTTATTCGCAACTCTTCAATAGTATTCTGTGCTTCAATTCATTACATTTGTGTGATGAACATAGGTGTTTGTTCTGTGTCTGGGTGTTATATTGTATTCTATGTATTTACAAACAAAAAGTATCTAAGTATTGTATCAGTTATCTGGTTCCCATAGTACAAGCTTTGCTTAGTTTGGGGCTAGATGGCGTTGTGTGTGATGTCCACACATATTATTATTATTACCGGTCAAAAAATATTTTTATATTGTATACTTTTTTTTTTCTTTTTATAATTAGGTAAGTATATAAATAATATGATTTACCATTGTAAAACTTCTAGATCATTTACGGGAAGACCCTGCATTTTGCAACATAGTAATAACTAAAGCAAAAGGCAGAGCACACTTTACGATGTAACCTAATTAGTGTTTTGCAATGAAATAGTTGTATTTTTATGGATTAGAAAATGCATCAGCTCATTACGTTCCCGCTGATGGGACACAGGCCTTCTCTTACCGGGAGAGTCTCATGCATATCATCGAATTCAGTGATTCATGAACCCGTTACTTTCCTAGATCAGTGTAAGAATGTACACACATAACTTGGAAAGTCGTTGATCTGCCGAGCTGGAATCAAAACATGGTTTGAAGATCGCAAGAGCTACATCTGAGTCAAGTTCAAATAAGTGAGCCAAATCAGCAATCACACACCTGGTACAACTTTAAAGACATGCCAATCTAGATGCCAATTGCTAGTTGACCCCTGGCGGGCCTGCACCACATCACAAGCATTAGTAACATCCCCACCCGGCTGCCAAATGCCAATCCTGCATGTACTATCCATTTGAAGAAGCATACATTATTCAGCGGTGGAAATAGAATAAACAGTTTATCATTGAAATGTATATTTTATTTTTATCTGTCGTATTTCATCATCGTCAGCATATCAATGGTTATTCTTGTACCTATCCTTTTTCGTATAGGCTTACATCTTGAGAGATCCCACCCGGTGACGTTGTAAAGGTCGGTGGAAATCAGCATTAGCCTGTTCAATTAAAAAATAACATCTGCGATACGACCAACCATTTCCCTTTGAATGACAAAGGAAAAGGCATGGATATAAAACGATCGTTCTTTGATGATCTAAAATGAGATGGAAAGATAGATAGAGCGAGAAGAAGTGGGAAGACGACTTTTAAATTATGAAGAATTATAATTTCTCGACTGCGTCGCGCGGCTAACTTAAGTCGCGCGACGCAATCTCTTACATCCGTCACTGCTTCATACAAAGCAGTAAGTCCGGTCGCAGGTCGCCTTCGCGTGTCTATAGGAACCGAATGCACTTAAGAGACTAATGGAGACGCTATCGGAAATAAAACAAACAAATATTAAGATTTTTTTACTATTTTTAATCCTGGACCATAACTAGGGTTCCTGTTTCTAGGGACCCAGGAACTACAAGGATCAAGGTCCCACAACAACCAGGCTTAGAAAAAGTATTTGCGCTTTTTTTATGTGCACAAATACTTGTCCTGCCGCGGGAATCGATCCCGCCGCCTCTGGTTTATGAGCCGACCTGCTCAACCAACACCACAGAGGCTGTCATTCAAATCAAACAAACACAAATATATCGTAAATTATTATGAATTTGTAACCTGTTACTTGATATAATGCTATCTACCCGGAAAACTGAAACTATGTAATTTCTGGAGTGTACAATAAAGAATGTATCTTAATTGCGGTTGCCATACAACGGACCAAAAACAGGGTGCTGCCTAGCGTGCGCAGCGTTTTGAGTCGGACATATTTTTTGCATGTTTGTGACTGTCTATCATACCCTCTATGGTCCCAGTCTTTGATCAAACAGAGGCTCTGTTAGTGGATTTTCCAAAGCGAGAAGACCTACCTAATAAATATTATTTTACGACGAAAGCATGAGTCTTTTGCATAACCAATGAGTCACAGTCGCAGGTGATAATTTCAGCGTCATGCTCCAACAGATGCCCGGCGCATCGCATGGACGTTTGCCATTTCCTATCGGCTTAGATTTATTGCTCCGGTCGTTTGTGAGATGGTTCAACTTTCGAGTGGTAGGTTTAATGTAGAATTTTGGCTTTTTATGTGGATGGTATTATTGAAACCATTTAATTTAGCCCGTATACGGAACGACGATTGTTGCTCCAATTCGAGATTTTTGAACGAAAATTAGTCCAATTTTTAATACGGCGCCTAATGTTTGATTACCATTTTTTAAACTATCCAGGTTTAATTAATGAATAATATGAAACAACAAACCTACTTACAGAAATAATAATAATAATAACGCCCAACGATCACATACATAGATCCTAGACCCTAACTAGGATTCCCTGTGTCTAAGGACCCAGGAACTACAAGGACCATGGTCCCACAACCAGACTCGGAAAATTTGCGCTTTTTTTTTCGAATCCGCCGCCTCCAGGCTATGAGCCGACCTGCTCAACCACCACACCACAGAAGCTATCAATGAAAAATGGGCCTCGGGATTGCAGAATTGAAGTTTAACTTTATAATTTCAGTGGGAATGCGCAAACTTCAAACGCGTGGCGCCAAAGGTGTTACCGGACGCGGCACGAATGCTGGCAAAGATTATAAACCGGTTAAACCGCGGTGACGGGCATTCCTATCGAGCTTTCTACTCGGGCAACGGATTCCGGATGTGGAAGGATTTGATGTCACGTAAGAATCATTCTGTTCTGGCTTAAGAGTTACTCATTTGGGTGGCATGAGACTTCGGCGGATTAAATAAAAGCCACAGGTACAAGGGGTAGTTGAACAGTTGATGTCTGCTGATTCAGAATTTTGTAATTGAGAAGGACGTTGTTAAGTGAATCAAATATTCTTATTTTGTAGGAAAACAGGCGAAACTAGAAAATGTCTCTGCCACCAATCTTCAGGCTAGGCTTCATTGCTATTTTTCTCTGCTGTATTGTATGAGGTACAGTAGGTAACTGTACGAGTGCCTGATTGAGTAAATTTCAAATCTACGACCCGCACGGATCGCGAAATCAAGTCACTACCAACTGGTATAACCAAGATAGGTAGATGAAACAAGAAGCTTAGATAAAATGAAGGAAATGTGGCTTTGAATGACGTTGCTTATGTTTTTCGTAAGGAGTAAATGCGCAAGGAGACGATAAACGTCAATTAAGGCCACATTTGCTTGCTTTAAAGTGTGGTTCCCAATGTATTCTCCAGTGTTTTATCCAAGCTTTTTTATATGAACTATCATAAATATCATGTCTGCACAAAAACATGTCCTGCATCCTAATTCATATATCACAATGGTTCCGATTCGAATTCTATGCGTTCCATCTATGTCCAGGATGAAGGAGACAAAAATCAGATTGGCCCGATCCCCAGCCCAATTGCTAACCTGATATTATTCTATTGGAATTTCCAGATTATTCTGATCTGAAAAAAGACAATAAGCGGATGGAGCATTTCGCGTCACTGTGTGGGGTGCTCCACGAGTTCCTGAAAGATATTTCTCTGCCCAACACCGTTGAATTAATGGGCTTGTACGGAAGGGTAAAGTTTTATATATTACTAGTTCAAAAAGGATCCTCATAGTCAAGACACTCTTATAAGAATTAATGTTGTGTTATGAATAACAACAACAATAACGCCCAACGATCACATACATAGATCCTGGACCCTAACTAGGATTCTCTGTATCTAGGGACCTAAGAACTAGGAGGACCATGGTCAACACCCAGACTCAGAACAAGTATTTGCGCTTTTTTTTTCTGGGCACAAATATTTGTCCTGGTGCGGGAAACGAACCCGCCGCCTCCGGGCTATGAGCTGACCTGCTCAACTACCACACCACAGAGGCTGAGAATGTCTGGTTAGTTCGTTTCCTTTGGTTCTCTCACATGGAGAAAGTAGGATTATCTACCACGCTCGTCGACTGGATTGGTGGATGCTACATGTCTTCGAATTTTTGTAATTCTTGCATAAAATATGCAGGTTTTCTCACGGAGTTTTCTGTCACCGTTGTAAGAGCGAGTGAAAATTCCATCCATAAATTGTAAAATATAGTCTGGTATTTGAACTAGAGTACTTCGGTTTGAAAGTCTCACAAGTTACCGAACGCCCCATATTTTCAATCGACTTCAAAAGGGAGGAGGTTCTCAAATCGACCATATTTTTTTTAATGTTTGTTACTTCAGAACTTTCGGCTACCCACCCGAATCGATATTGATGACTCTTTGTTTTATTTGAAAGTTGGTGCTTCCCGTGTGGTCCCATTTAAATTTGATCAAGATCTGACAAATAGTATTTGTGTTCAATCAAATTAGTAGTTTTGTAACAGACAGACAGACGTAGCAAGTTAAGTTTATAGATATAGTTCAAAATTCGTTTATAATGCACGTAATGTCTTAATTTCGTTTAGTCTAGCAATATACCTTAACCAGAACACACGTTTGTTTACTTCTCCAATACCACACAATCAAAAAGCAACCTTATCGCCGCGACATATGGTCGCATTCGCGCCGGATGAAGTTCACCTGAGCTATCTCGAAGGACCGGGCGGAGAACAATAGATGCGGCGATACCTCCCTGCCGATGATATTTTTATGCATTTATGCGAAGAAAAAAGTTGTTTACGAGTTGTGATCTTGTGATAGAAACATTGTGTGAATACGTATTAACAAAATATTTAGTGTTGTGACGAACTATGGCAGCTATTGAACAATTAATAGGAAGTTTAGAAGATACGGCCGAGTTATTAAAGAAAACGCAAATTAATTTGAAAAAATGTCCTAAACAACGTTTAACTCGGGGTTATATACAAACGCGAATACAATGCATTGAAGAATATTGGGTTACGTTCAAGAAGCTTCACCAAGATTTACTGAGGAATACAAATCGAGAAGCACGCGAAGCATTACCTTACTTCAAGAGTGATGAATACTACGCTTATGAAGATTTGTATTTAAATATGCTTGGTGATCTGAAGGACATGCTCGCCTCTTCAAGCTCGAGGACCCCAGAGCTCGCCAAAAGCAGAGACGCATCCATTGAGGCCCGAGCTAATTCACAAGCGAAGTTACCACCTATTTCACTCCCGATGTTTAATGGATGTTATGAAGAATGGCCCGCATACAAAGATTTGTTCATATCGTTGGTGCATCAAAACTCGTCACTTTCCAACGTTCAGAGGCTCCATTATTTGAAGACTAGCATAACGGGTGAAGCAGCAGCCTTACTTAGACATATACAAATGACGGATATAAACTATGAACAAGCCTGGCTTACCTTACATCAACGTTACGGTAACAAGCGACTTATAGTCAATTCCCTATTGAAGCGATTATTTGCACAAAAGAAATGTACTGCACAAACAGCCACGCAGTTGAAGTCAATACTGGACACCACCACTGAGGTCATAAATAGCCTTAAAAATCTAGATGTGCCGACTGACTCTTGGGATCCTATAATAATATTTCTGGTCGTGCAGAAGTTGGACTCGGAGTCACACAAAGAGTGGGAACAGTTTGCCTATACGAAGAGTGGAGAAGAGCTGTCAAAGTGGGACGACTTAAAGAAGTTTTTGGAATCCAAGTTTCGTACTATAGAACTTGTCACACCGTCATCAGCCCCTAGGGAGAAGACCGTAAAAGAAAAAGTGTTCCATGTGTCTACTACAGAGAAGGCCTGCGTCATGTGTCAAGAAAATCACACCCTATGCCATTGCAAGGCATTTACTGCAATGCAACCTACTGAACGAAGTCAATACGTACAAAGTAACAAACTGTGCTACAATTGCCTGACTCCGGGACACTCGGCGTTTAAGTGTCGTCTGTCGATGTCCTGTCGCATATGTAAGAGACGCCACCATACTCTTCTACATCAATCAAGAAAAGCAGATGCGCCGGTCTCCTCTCAAGAACCTAATCAACCGACGTCATCAACCCAAGCAGATGTAGAAGTGAAGCAAGTACACACCTCAATTGCGTGCCACCAAGATGAGCGCAAAATTAGTTTATTGGCAACCGCAGTGGTGATATTAAAGGGAGAAAATGGACACACCACTGTGCTCAAGGCACTCATCGACCCCGGCTCGCAAGCGAGTTTCATTAGTGCAAGGGCGGCTCAAGCTCTAAAACTTGAACGCAAACAAGTAAATCTCATAGTCACTGGCATGGAGTCTATGAAGGTACGAGTTAAGCAGGAAGTCGAGGTCCGAGTTCTATCACGCTGGGAACCTGATTTCGAACTACCTATGAGGGCCTACATAATGTCTGGGCATTTGAAGACAAACTTACCTTCAAAGGCGAAGCCGGCGAGTGAATGGTCACACGTGAAGAACCTCAATCTGGCAGATCCAAACTTTTATGCATCTGGATCCATGGATTTGCTATTGGGTGTAGACGAGTATTCAACAATACTGCAACAAGGACTAATCAAAGGTCCCCCAGGTACACCATGTGCACAAAAAACCACCCTGGGATGGATCGTAATGGGAGGAACTAATATGAAGCTAACTACACGAGAAAAATCCTTGTCGGCCATCACACACGAAGAAGCAAATATAGACGATTTACTGAAAACAATTTGGGAATTAGATACAGATTCGAAGAGGAATCTAACAAGAGAAGAACAGCAATGTGAAGAAATTTATGAAAAAACATATACAAGAAATAAAGAAGCACGATACATAGTCAAGCTACCATTCAAAACGGATAAACTAAAATCACCTGAAGCAAACACTAGAGACATAGCTTTGAAAAGATTCATGCAACTAGAAAGAAGATTTAGTAAAAATGCAAAGCTGAAAGAAGATTATACGAAAGTGATAGAAGAATATAAAGAGCTTAAGCATATAGAAGAAGTACCTGAAAAAGAAATTAAAAATAAATCGGTGTACTTACCTCACCACGCCGTGATCCGCGAAGACAAGCAAACGTCGCGAACTCGTGTCGTCTTCGATGGTTCCTGCCGAGAAGTAGAAGTGGCCTTGAACGATGAACTTCTTACAGGACCAACACTGCAAGAAGACCTAAGGAGTCTCATTATGAGATGGCGCACTCACGCAATTTGTTTCGTGGCAGACATCGAAAAGATGTACAGAATGATCCTCATATATAAAGACCATGCTGATTACCAGAGAATTCTGTGGAGAAGTGATCCATCAGAACCCATTAAAGACTATAGACTGTTGACAGTTACCTTCGGTACCGCTTCAGCACCGTATTTAGCTGTAAAGACACTCATGCAACTGGCTATAGATGAAGGTGACAAGTATCCTGATGCTGCACGAATTTTAAGAGAAGATTTTTACATCGATGACCTGATGTCTGGTTGTGACTCACCAAAAGAAGCTGTTCAAGTCAGCCAAGACTTAAAAGAACTTCTACGTCGAGGCGGCTTCGAGCTGAAAAAATGGTGTTCAAACAGCGCTGAGTTCATGCAGAGTATAGAACCAAGTGAGAGATCAACCAACGCCCACTTAGAACTCAAGGTCGATGGAATAATCAAGGCACTGGGTATACAATGGAATCTAGGACATGATCACTTTGAGTACAACCTAAACTTACCTGCTGTCAGCGACGTGGTCACGAAGCGTAGTATTCTCGCCGACGTGCAAAGATTGTTTGATCCTGTCGGATGGATTGCTCCTTGCATAGTGATGGCAAAGATTCTCATTCAAAAATTATGGTTAGAGAAAGTTAGTTGGGATGAAGATCTCAAATCATCACTGAAAGACGAGTGGATCAAGATTCGCAACGATTTAATCAACGTGAACGAGATTTATGTTGACAGGTGGCTAGGAACATCTAAAGCTAACACTGACACAATTCAAATTCACGGCTTTAGTGATGCTTCAATTCAAGCTTATGCTGCTGTAGTCTTCTGCCGTGTCAAAACCGAAGATGGTTCGTACAAGACATCACTCGTCGCTGCAAGAACGAGAGTTGCTCCACTAAAAACTATTTCATTACCGAGACTTGAACTATGCGGTGCTCTGCTACTCTCAAGGCTCTTGAAACAAGTAACGCAAGCGATGAGAATACCGGCATCACAAGTTTTCGCTTGGACTGACTCATCGATAGTCATCTCTTGGCTATTTGGAGAACCTTCAAGATGGAAGCCATTTGTAGCCAACCGAGTTGTTGAAATCACATGCAACGTCAACAGCAGTCAATGGCACCACGTTCAATCTCAAGACAATCCTGCGGACATAGCGACAAGAGGCATGTCAGTAAAAGATATGAAGAATTGCGATCTTTGGTGGAAGGGACCAGAATGGTTATCGAAAGAAAACATGCAATTTACAAGACCAAACATCATACCGACAGAGTTAGAACAAAGGAAGAAAACAATACAAGCTCTGATAATTACGAAAAAGGAAGAAGGGACAGACACAGATATGTCAAAACAATTTGAAGAGTGTACTACACTGAAGGAACTTTTGAGAGTGATAAGCTATTGCAAAAGATTTCTAAATTACAAGAAGGGAAAAGAAGAGATAGATACAAAATTTACAACAGAGGAACTAGAAAATGCGATGAAGACAAGTATAAAAATAGCACAAAGAAAGGAATTTTCAGAGGAAATTGAAGCTTTAAAGAGAAAGAAACAAGTAAAGAGGACAAGCAAGCTGAAGGCACTAAATCCGTATTTGGATGAAGACGAAATTCTAAGGGTGGGTGGAAGATTAAGACATGCACACACAATAGATGATGAAAGCAAGCATCCAATCATACTTAGCAAAGAAAGCAAACTTACCTCACTGATTGTCGCTGAAGCTCACGCTAAGACATTACACGGCGGAATCCAATTGATGTTGTGCTACCTAAGGTCCAAATACTGGATTCTACGTGCGAAAGGACTAGTCAAACAATATGTGCATCGATGTTTGATATGTGCCAAACAAAACGCAAAGCCGAAATCACAGCTCATGGGAGATCTGCCGACGGTACGCGTGACACCGTCACGACCGTTTGTCAACTCAGGAGTGGATTTTGCTGGCCCGTTCCAAGTCTTATTTAATAAGGGCAGAGGAGCAAAGACTGTTAAGGCATACATCGCTATTTTTATATGTATGTCTACTAAAGCGATCCACTTGGAACTGGTTGGAGACTTGACATCGCAAGCTTTTATTGGTGCATTCAAAAGGTTTTGCGCACGCAGAGGAAAATGTGCTAACTTATGGAGTGACCAAGGACGAAACTTTGTTGGCGCAAACAAAGAGTTAATCGATGCCTGGAACGAAGCGCGCTTACAATTTGATGGCGAAATAAGCGATACCCTTGCAAACGACGGCACGCAGTGGCACTTCATTCCTGCTTACTCACCAAACTTTGGAGGCCTCTGGGAGGCAGGCGTTCGATCAATGAAGCAGCATCTAAAAAAGGTTCTAAGAGCGCACCTTACCTTCGAAGAGATGTCCACATTACTCTGTGAAATCGAAGCCTGTCTCAATTCTCGTCCATTGTATCCGATCGATCCCTCTGATGCTAACATGCAGCCATTGACACCTGGACATTTCTTGATTGGAGAAGCACCAGTTACAGTACCCAGCACGAGTTTACAGCATGTGAATGTCAGTAATTTGGCACGCTGGCAACATTGTCAAAAGCTCTTAAATGACTTTTGGCGCCAATGGCAGAAAGAGTACCTGTCCCGACTGCAGCAAAGACCTAAATGGCTAAAGCGGACAGATGAGTTCAACAATGGAGACATTGTTTTAATCAAACAAGACAACTTGCCACCAGGCAAGTGGGCCCTAGGAAGAATAGTGGATAAACACCCTGGCCCAGATGGACTTACTCGAGTGTATAGTGTTAAAAGTGGAGACAATATAGTGAAACGATGTGTATCAAAGTTATGTGCTTTGCCCATTGAAACTGATTAGTATAAATAAGTCATTGTAGATTCACACCCACCTTGCATGCTCAAGTTTATATAAGTTTTGGAAAGGACTCATATAGTCCTTTGGTGGGCGGTTTATGTTCAATCAAATTAGTAGTTTTGTAACAGACAGACAGACGTAGCAAGTTAAGTTTATAGATATAGTTCAAAATTCGTTTATAATGCACGTAATGTCTTAATTTCGTTTAGTCTAGCAATATACCTTAACCAGAACACACGTTTGTTTACTTCTCCAATACCACACAATCAAAAAGCAACCTTATCGCCGCGACAATTTGAGTTATCCTTAATAATGCGTATTTCGATTTCAATTATATTGATGATGTTCTCATTGGGATTGAAGTCGGTTAACACAAAAAAAGAAATTACTGTAAAGTTATCTATAACTAGTTGCGCCCCGCGGTTTCTTCCGCAAAAAGTATTTTAATTATTTGCTCATCCCACAGGTAAATTTCACTTTTCCGGGATAAAATGGAGCCTATATGTTAATCCAGTGTATAAGCTATCTTGGTACCGAATTTCATCCAAATCCATTCAGCCGTTTGAGCGTGAAGGAGTAACAAATATACACACATACAAACTTTCGCTTTTATAATATGTGTGATTTTAAAACTTTCATTTTTCCCGCATTTCCAGATGGTAATCAACAGCTTCATGATATTGGACACCGATATGAACTCGATAGGCTCCGGCATTTACCTGGCGTCGTCCATAATGGACCACAGTTGCGCTCCGAACACTGTCGCCACGTTCGACGGGAAAACAATCAATGTTAGAGCGCTACAAGACATGCCGTGCTTGGACTGGACTCAGGTATTCCACCTATTGTCTGAAAACGAAGAACCTACTGATTTTATATCGAAATATATATAACTCAAAGGTGACTGACTGATTGACTGACTCACATAGTGATCTATCAACGCACAGCCCTCTGGACGGATCGGGCTGAAATTTAGCATTCAGGTAGATGTTATGACGTAGGCATCCGCTAAGAAAGGATTTTTCGAAATTCCACCCTTAAGAGGGTGAAATGGGTGGTTGAATTATTTTCCCATAGGCCACGCCGAGGGCGAAGCTGCGGGCAGAAGCTCGTATTCTATAATAACCTATTTAAAAAAAGGGGCTAAACCCACTTCGATTACCTACAATTAATACTAAGAAATATTTGGATGATATATTTTTTAGTTGTATTCTTTTTATGGAACTGGATTATAAAATCTGTGGCCCGAATTTTTTGTGTTATGGAATGATGTGACGAGCTAACCGTTCGCCTGATGTTAAGCGATACGGCTGCCCATATCAGTCGCAGTGTCACTCGGAACTCTATAGTTTCGCATGACACTGCACTGCGCACGTCATCCTGAGACACCAGCACAATCTAGTAATTATAGACTGTGAGATCAGATCATAGTCTCATTTGCCCAGTAATTTCACTAGCTACAGTGCCCTTCAAACCGGAACACAGCAGTGCTTGCACTGTACTGCTTGGCGGCAGAATAACTGGCAAAGCCTACCTAGGCGATTTGCAGAAAAGTCCTACGACCTAGTAATTGTATGCATTTGTTCCAGATACGCATATCCTATATAGACCTGATGAAGACCCCATACCAGCGTCAGACGGAACTGCTTCAGAGCTACTACTTCCTGTGCCAATGTGACAGGTGCATGGGTAAATGCTTTAGATGTGCATACTAATTTGTTCCCGGCATGCTCTCTGTCTGTTTGCTATAGGAAAGTCAGCTTTATTATTTCGATTTTAATGAGTATATTAAAACAAAGAGATTCACTAAAAATTTAAGTCTATCCTCATGTTGCAGTGTAAAAACCTGTGTACTATTTAAAAATGCACACATGTGCGAGTAGTTTGTTGAATAAAAATGGGTTTGACTTTGCAGATAAGTAAATATAACGCCCAACCATCACATACATAGATCCTGGACCCTAACTAGGATACCCTGTATCTAGGGACTCACGAAATACGAGGACCATGGTCCGAGACAGAACCTTTTGTTTGTGATAAAATCCGACCGACAAATCGAACCCGCGGCATCCGAGATTACGCCGATCTGCTCAATCACCACACCACAGAGGCTGTAAAACTTAAATTGGTCGCCTTTTTCTAAGATTTTCTGCTGACTTTCCCTTTTTGTTTTACCCATTCTTCCGTCCAGTTTAAGTGACTGACACAGCTGTTGTGCCCATTTTAAATCTTCCACTTCTTTACTGAACTGCACCCCAAAAGCAACGCGCATGATCTGTGGAAGTTTAACATCTTTGCAAATTTAAATACCTTGTTTATTTTTTAGATGAAACTCAGATTCGATACGTCCACGCCGCTCGGTGTCTGAACTCGGACTGCGATTCTCCAGTCACTATCCAATGGAAGGATAACTGCCAGCTAGTCCGGAAGGCAGACGCGAAAACGGCTGATAAAATTGAAAATGGCAACACGGAAATGGTGAATGGTGATCCTGGCAACAATAAGAACGAAGAGATAGAGCAAGAAATGTTTGATGGTGTGCGTTGTGATGAATGTGGTACGAAATATACGGAGAAACATATAGAAACTTTTGTAAAGACCATGGAGTTTACGGAGGCGCATTTGAAGAACATGGAAGGCGCTTCCGTGGCTTGTATCCTTTTCAACTCAAAGTACTTCGCTTTTACTTCCGACGCGACGTCGAAAAATGGGTGGTGTTACGAGTACTTTTTCTTCGGTTAATAGTCATTATCGTAATCATTTATTTATTCATATAAAAAATACACGTCAAATATAAATAAAAGTACACGGGTAAATAACAATTAAATTTGTAATGGCTTTCTATCCTTAGATGATACCCAAATGTTTTTGATTCTATCGCTTTTTAGCGATAATTTTGCCAATGTCAAGAAAAATAGCCTATCACACATACGTTTGTCTGTGATACTAGAAAGCTGGGTTTAATACAATACTCTTACAATACAATACAAAATACTATATCGAGCATAAATATCAATGCATATAACCCAGATCAAAGAATGTTAGATAGGAAGCCCTTAGCGCATCAAGCTGTCAAAGTTTTTGCACTTTACCCGCATTTGGTAGCGTTACAAATGCATAAACAAATATAAGTGCGGGATTTTAAAATTGTACTTGTTTACGTTATCGTGGAATGGATTTAAAGTGTAACCACACTCGTCATTCAATAATATGGTAATTACCTCTAATCAAAGGGGCATTAAATATCGAGAGCGCTCTACGCAAGCACCTCTTAGACGTCCTAGCGGCCCCATTATAGTAAATTTTAGTTAGTACTTGTACATATAATTATACTAGTAATTATATAGGTAATTGTCCGAGTGAACGAAGGGAGCGAAAGTTTTAACCCGCGAAATTTCATTCATCTGTCCGTATCGTACTCGCGGATAGGTTATGAATGTGATACTAGAACGAATCTCGACGAAACTTGGTATGCAGGTTCTACAAGTTTTTTGAAGTAATGGTGAATGTGAGGCCAATGAAAGTTAAAATTTTGTATTATTGTGTCGATATGTTCGGTAAAATGACAATTTACAAATTCTCAAGAACAGTAACATTAAACAAAGCAAAGCAGCTTCAGTCGTGTGGTCTAAAGCACACTCGTTTTTTTTTTATAGTCGGCGATTTTTGATTGTTTTTTTTTTTTACTTCATATTTGTCTAGCATTTGACCACGCTCTTACCTGTGGGAAGTGACGGTGCGATCGAAGGTGTAGCATGCTAGTCAAATAAAGTCGCCGGAAACGCAGATGGTTGTGCATTGTGCAAAATGGGGGATGTTTGCAGTGGCGCCATTTACCAGGCTGTTTTGAATTTGGCATTCAATTCTAAACAAGTATTTCAAATATGAGCAAAATCGAAAAATCGATCAGGGGGTTGTCTAGATATATGTCGGACACAACATACATCAAGCCGTGTGGCAGAACTATATACTATAATAATAACAATAATAACGCCCAACGATGACATACATAGATCCTGGACCCTAACTAGGATTCCTTGTGTCTAGGGACCGAGGAGGGATATACTCATGCTGACATAATTTATTGTGCAATAGGCTTTTTTACACACATATGATTATTTATTAAGTTTTCCTTGACTCTAGTAACAGACGTAGATGTGTGCAAGTACTGTCTTGAAAGGCACGAAGGGGTCCTTCATCCTCGGAACGTGCTTCACGCGCAAACCTTGGACCACGCATTCGATGCTTTGATACAAGTCCAGCTGTGGGACAAGGCGTGCGATTACGCAGACAAGCTCATTCCATGCTTTAGGTAAGCATTTATCATTATATAAATAAATCAATAACGCCCAACTATGACATACCTAGGTCAGTATTACAGAACGATGCTCAAGTAGAGATTTCATTCATTAATTGATCACTTTATGAATGAAATCTCTGCTTGAGCACCGATCGATGACTGAGCATAGTTCTGTAATATGGAACCTAGATCCTGGACCCTAACTAGCATTCCCTGTATCTAGGGAACCAGTCACTACGTGGAGCAAGGTTCCATGTTTGACTATCCATTCATGTCATGTTCATGTGTAGGAACATTCACTGTGGTCAGTACTTGGATAGGCGACAACCAAAACGTAATGTTTACACTAAATGCTTTGGTTAGAGCATGTAAGCCCTCAGTCCTGGCTGTTATAAGACAACAATCGTTAAAAACTCTATGGCTTTGGGCAGTTTAAAAAGTTTTGACACCAGGGTTTGCCAAGAAGGAAGAATCATTATTATCATCACTCCATGAGGCACCCAGTCTTCAAAAGTGGGCAACTAGCGCAAAGGCACACGTGGAGTGCGTGACTCTGGTTAAACTATTGCTGGAAGAGGATCAAGAAAACAATGTCCACTGCAAGTGTAGACCCTATGGAATATAATATCCGTTCTAGGCCGGCGAGGTCGGTGTTTGACAGTGTAACGTTGGTATCTTGTACTGGAGCTGAAGAGCCAGTGTGGCTGAATAAGTCCGACGCCCGTCCCCCTCAAGTTTGTGGTCACGGCCACCGAAAAATCGCCTAAGACCTTATACAGTAGTAGTAGTTTAAGTGGGCAAAGCAGTTTCAATATTTCAATATAGTCTACCGACCAATTATGATTGTGGGCATGCCCACCGTCCCCACAGTAGTGGAACCACCATGTCTACGATTACTTTTATATGACATACGTAAAATTAACTCATTAACGTTACCCACGGGTTGTATGAGTACACGGACCCATAACGAATTTTATCAGTATGTCTTGCAAGTACCTACCATGAAATAAATAATATTACAATACAAGACAATACAATGCTACTTGTGGTGTTTTAAGCTGATTAGGAACATTTTTTTAAAGTACTTCTGACATCAAACATATGCCATTAATTGTTTCCAGGTTCTACTACGGCGAAAGAAATCCTTTACTCGGACTCCTTCATTTGAAGTATGGCAAAATACTCCTTTATAAGATGGATCTCAACCAAGCTCTTGTACAATTGAAAGCTTCCGAGAAAATACTCAAAATAACACATGGAGATCGGCATCCCCTTTATAGAGAACAATTGATGCCTTTACTGCAGCAAGCAATCATGGAGTCATCATGATTTTTTTCAGTGCCTATTGATATTGAAGTGTTGATAAACATTGTCAATTAATTACCTTATTCCTAAGTCACAAGGCTGTGTGTGCAATAAATTCGGATTAAGTTATCTTAGGAACCTATAGTTTCCTTTGCCTTCTTAGTATACCTCTGACTCACCGAGACCTAGGGGTGATGACTTGAATAATAGAATATTATAGTAACATTGTTAATGGCTTACTATATTCTTAACTTCCCAACAATGAGAGAAAAGTATTTAAATTTTGATCATTAATTATAATTTATACAGTAATTCATATATAAGTAGGTGGATTCCCAAGATCTGTCAGTATCTGCCTACTTCCACACCTTTTAAAAGATTAATCTCAAAGTAATTAAATTCTAGTGGGATGAAATGGAGAAAACTAAAATACATCAGAATGTCTGTAGGGAAAGCCAATTATTCATAAGTGGCAGAAAGGCAGAACATACATAGAGCAAAAACAAAGGAAGTATGTATTTAGTTAAGTTTGTAATTCTAACTAAAAAATATTGTCTGTCTTAAATGAAGCCAATTTATTTGTCTGTAAGTTGTACAAATTTTACATAGTATGTAGTCAGTATAAAGTCGCAGTTCCTGAAGAGAAGTAGTCCATGCTGTAAGTCTGTCAGTACTTTTACTCTTGTTAGAACTGGAAGAGCTTCTTTTGCAAAACTTTCATTTAGTTGTTTGTATAATTTACTCATCATATCTCCTCTTTTTTGGAGGTGCTTCCGCTTCTGCTTCTAAAACTTTCATTCGCACACCACAGACCTCTGCACCATGTAAGGTTTTAATTGCTTCATCAGCTGGACCTACCGATGCATAACGAGCATACCCCACTGTTTTATTAGGCAAGGTATAAACATTTATTAAGTCTCCAAAACGACAGAAAATGTCACGTAACACAGTCAGCGGTGGAGGGGCCGGCTTACATACTAAGAAACATCTTTTTGCAACTTTGCTATCAATATCTGCTAGTGATTTTGGGGCTGGAAGTTTAACACTGCAATAGTTTAGATCATTGCTGTCTGGCATATTATCATTTGAAATATCCCCTGTTGCAGATTTTACGATTTTTGAAGCCTCCGCTATTGCCTCCGCTAGCAGAGCCAAATCAGGACTACCATACCTGGTAGCTGCTGTTATTGCCTTCCTCAATTTAGATACAGCTCCAGGTATGTTCTTAAAATCATTTTCTACCCCATTGTATGAATAATCTGGTTTGACGTAAATGAACATACCTGGTGGGTACTCAAATTCATTGAGTTTCTCAACAGCATAGGCAGCAGAAATTGGATTAGAGTAGGAAACCGTGCCTTTGCCACAGTTACCAACCCGGTCCACAAAGAATTTACAGTCAACCATTCCAGGAATAAGGTCAAACAATCTCCCTATATGTCCATGTGTGATGTGAGGACAACATAAGTAATTCACTTTGGTAAACCCTGACCGGTTGCGAGACCCATCCATCATTGAAATTAAAGTCATAGGGGTGGATATGGGTGCTGATCTAGCCAACAAACCTATGTTAGACTCAAATGATGTTTCTGGACGATTTTGTACTTTTGGTTTAGCAAATACAGCTCTGTACTGTCTTCCACACTGTTCAAAAGCACGAGCAGCTTCAGAAAACTTTGTGTAACTAACATATGCAAACCCTTTAGATTCTCCAGTGTAATGGTCTCTTTGAATCAAAACAGAACGAAGTTTACCATACTGAATGAATTCATCTTCAAGCTCATTTTCAGACATGTTTTTCGGAGCATAAATAAACAATCTTTTATACTTTTCTACATCATTGTCTTGTCTTTCAACTTCAGAACGATTTACTGCAACCATGACTTTCAATGAGCGTTGACCGTTAGGTAATCTTAAGTCCTTAGCTTCGACTGCATCAGCAGCTTCGGATGTTTTTGAAAACTTGATGAAACACAAACCTTTCGACTCACCATTCATATATACGGGCATTTTAATGTCCTCAATGTGGCCAAAGCTGGAAAATGCATTTCTTATGTCATCTACCTTGGCTTTTTTGCCACAAATTACAAATATCCTAGAATAAATTGGATAATCCTCAGAATAATCTGCATCTCCGCCAGAATAACTAGGTTTGCTGCACATTTCATTAATTAAACAAAACAATGTATAGGCAAGCTTAAAATAATACGATAATCTAGAATCTAGATATTATGATCAAAGACTCAAAGAGTAAGTAACGCTAGTGGTTATATGCTCTTTGAGTAACGCTACGCTAAGGATATAACAAAGAGTATGTAACGCTACGCTAAGAGGATATGATAAATCAGTAAAATATTGCTACAGTATACAAGAAATTGGTCTCGAACGCACTTCGAATTGCACTCTACAATCGGTATATTTGTACCAAAAATCGGTACGTGAAAAATGAAAAGCAAAATATATGGAACATTCCCCAATACTTAAGCGTCCATTACACGCTCATGAAGCCGACAGTAACTTCCACCAACCAAGACTGAGAGAAAAATTGTGACTGAAGGAAAAACCTGACATTACACGGTCATTCATACCCAAAATTTTACAGAGAACACGTTAAGTTATATTCATAAAAGAAAAGCCTGTATTGTGATTTTGTATAATAATATGATATTGTGATTTTGGGCATACAAGGTGTAAAAAAGCTCTAGGTAAAAGATTGGCCATTAATATTAAGGAATTTTTTTGTACCCATCTTAACATGCTAAATGAAATACGGGATTCAAAAGAGTATAAGGACTATGTAAATTATTTTCGCATGAAAGAAGCGTAAAACCATAACTTTGACATGACTGACATCAAAACTTGGATGCCTCATCCATACTTACCATTGGAGGATTTCCCGCAACGTTATTGAAACCCGTTAAACCACAGACATTTATTATCTACGAGTTGCGAGCCGCGGTTCCACCCACGGATATAAATTATTTTAATTATTTGCTCAACCCACGGGAACATTTCACTTTTCCGGGATAAAATGTAGCCTATTCATTTAAATCCATCAAACCGTTTGAGCGTGAAGGAGTAACAAACATAAAAAGATTGCCAGTTTAAAAGTGTTAAATCACCGAATCGGTAGAAAAATCGGGAGAATTTCCATATATTCCCGGAAATCGTGGGAAAATCGTTGCATTTCAGTATTTCGGTAGAACAGAGCTCATATCCGAAAAATCGGTGGGTTCGAGACCACTGATTCCAAGAGGTTTATTAGCTTGATTATGTTCAGGGCTGCTAGATATCAGCTAACTCTATTCGCCTAAATTGGCATACCGAGTAGCCTAAATCGTCTAATATATTTTTTTGGAAAAGGAGCCTAAGTCGCCTTACATTTTGAGTTACTTAGGTAGCTTATATTTAGCCTAAAAATATACACACAGTAAACAATAGCAAACTTTTCATTTGATGACAATATAAAATTCACGGGCACCAGTTACATGCTGTGGCTTGTATATAAGAGAGTGAGTAAGTGAAGTTAGATTAGACTATAGAGCACATTTTAACACAAGCGAAGCCGCGGGTATAGTTATAGAAAGTGTTGAATCCACGGACCAAACTTACAAATAAAGGTATCTATTAAACAAAGAAAATCACGGTAAACAAAGTATCAAATTAGTTTTCCCTCACTGATTAAGTGTATTTTATTTTTATTTTTTGTGTATTTAGCCAGTGTCAAGTAATTGACTTGACTCTGGCTAAATACACAAAAGTGTGAAGCTAAAACATAAAAAAAAGCCTTTTCTTTTTTCTTTTTTTTATGTTTTGGCTTCACACTTTTGTATATTTAGCCAGTATCAAGTAATTGATAATTTATCAAGTTAATGATATTTCACGCAAATATGTGGCAAGTCACAGTCGAAGTCATCAAGTCAAGTCATAGTCTAGTCGAAGTCATATAATAATAAAGCTTTATTTAATTCCATGCATATAGTACACAATAAACGATAACAATTGCTAACTTATTAACCTATTAATTACATTTTTTCGATGAATTTGGATTCTGATTATAAATTTTATTTTATAATTAATTTAATTTATTTAGTGCATGGACCCCGTTCGGGTAAAAGCCTCCCCCAAGAAATGCCATCCTTCTTTGTCATTAGCTCTGTCTAGCCAACTTCCACCCGCGCACGCTACAATTTCGTCTGCCCATCTGGCCCTTGGTCGTCCTCTCGATCTGGTGCCCTTTGGCCCAGACCACTTTATTGACCGTAGAGTCCATCTATCGTCCTTGTATCGGGCTACGTGGCCACCCCCCAAGTCGAAGTCATACTCCTAGTAAAGTGGTGGCAACTTTACTTGAAGCTTCTATGGAGTTTTGGAAACAACACTAAAAGAAACGTTTCACCATCATTATACCATTTTCCCACACTCACGCCTGTAATCCAGCACTTAACGAATAGAATGCCACCAATTTTATGCACTAACACTGAAAATAACACAAGTTTTGGAAAATAAAACAATGCGGTGACGCAATCTTTTTCGCGTTCCCGCCAAAACTCAGCCTTTTTGTTTTCTCCAAATTGTGGAATTGATCTATAACCTGTGAAAACAACCGTTTAACAAAAATTCAAATATCTGTCACTTTTTTTTGACATTGCAACACTTTGTCTCTGCCACAGTTATCAAATTACAAAAATATATAATTTTTCTCTCGTATCTAGTTATAATATCGACAATTTATTTGAAAATACTAAATTTGAAGTGTTGTTATTCTTTGAGTCCATAGTCAAAAACCTTTACAGTAGTTGCGCATCACAGGACGCTCGTTTTGTGTGTTATCTCTTGTCTGCCGTGAACGATGTCTTTTGGTCCGTCAAGCATATCGAATGTGGTCAAATGGTTAGGAGCTGTCGATGAGAGTGCTCCTCTGGCCGATGATTATTTCGACTCCGGCCACCGGTGTAAAAAGTGTTATTGGGTAGCGATGTTGGATTGAGGACTTGGAGTAAAATATTCTAGTCTAATTATTCTTCAAGTATACCCTCGTTTTTGTTAGACTTTTTGAATTTGTTGTGGACTTTGTGAAGATGTTTAATAGTCCTACGTACGAGTCACGGCTGCAGCTGCAGTGCAGCCCTGTCAGTAGGAAGCAGTCTGTGCTGGTGCAGCCGGATTACACTAATGGAGATAGATTCACACCATGCCGGGCTGGAAACAATTGGAAGACTACATTCCAAGGTATGTGTATATAGGTTTTACTTTTACTACCTTAATTCTTTTTAAACACAATCAGATTTTGTGACCAAGTATTATATTCATCATGTTTAATTATTTGTGTGTGATTGTCAAAGTGTGAAATTATAGTATATATATTTTAAAAATGAATTTTGTAAAGACTTAATCTAAGATTCTGTTACTAGGCACATTATTTTACGATTTATTATTTAGCCTATATTGATTATGTTCAAAAGAGTAATTTCTAAAACAAAAATAAATTACTAGGTATTTGAGACTAAATAAATTTTCCACTGTAGCATGTTTTGGCTCACTGTCCTGTAAAATATAGTAGGTACATCATCAATCTTCCCTCATAACTATAATTGCAGATAACTTTTTGATAAACATGTTTATACAAGCAACAGTATGACACATGCATGAAGGTTGCATCTCAAGGTGGGTTTATTATTGTGTAACTTAATTTACAGAAGTAAAAATTTGCCTTAGCGGTTGTTAATACATGCAATAATTTGTTTAGTACTCTTTTCTACTTTTGACACACTGAAACTTTTAAATTTCTTAATCTGAAAACAAGAAATTCCTAGTTTATAACTTTTTTCGGACTTTATACTACTAATATCCAAAGCTGGCAGCTATAGGAATGTGCTGGTTTTATTTTACACATACTGTTCTAAGCCTTAGCTTTTTTTCCACATAGTTATGCTAAATTTTAAGCCTTTTTCCATGGAGATGTAAACTGTAGAGATCCCTTCAAGCCAAGAAGATTGTCACATAGAGAGCATGCACTAGGACTTTGCCCATTTTTATTTTCTATCAATATTGGTCAGTATTATTTGTTTGAAAACCCTGGGGTAATACTCTGAGGTCTAATATCATAGCAGATTATATTGATGAATCAATATGAAACTATAGAATCTTTGCCCACAATGTACATTGTTGGTGTAGGTACCACCGCTTTGTCAGTAATTCTGCTGCCAAGCAGTAAATACACAAGCATAACTGTGTTCTGGTTTGAAATCTGGTTAGCTATTGAAATTACTGAGCAAATGAGACCTAATCTCATAGTTTAGTAATCTTATTTATGTCTATTACTTTCTATTATTTAATCTATACATATAAAATTTAAAGTTCGGACTGAATGTATGACTGACTTATATATCAAAGCACAGCCTAAACCACTGGTCCTAGAGACTTGAAATTTGGAGGGTGTGTTCTTTGTAAAGTTTAGGTATCCACTAAGAAAGGGTTTTTTGATGTTCCACCCCTAAGAGGGTGAAATGGGTGGTTGAATTATTTTACTATAGGCTATGCGGGCGAAGCTGCGGGCAGAAGCTTGTAGAAAAATAAACTAGATAATTATCAATTTATTTTATTGCTTTCCGAAGTGCATGCTGTATTGATAACCTTTCTATTTAGAAGTAGGAAGTGCATATGAACCACAGTGACTGCGGGTGGAAGGTTCAATGCACTTTCTAGCCTTTATTATTATTGAACAAAATTGCATACTATGTGCACATTTATAAATTTTAAGTAGGTTTACTATTTGATGTATAACCAATTTGGATCAAACGCACATACCTAGATAGCTTAGACCACCATAAATAACTAATATATTTATTTGGCTGAAATTGTGCATTACCGTTGACAGTTTCTGTAGTGTAGTGGTTAAGCAGTTCAGCTCATAACCCCGAGGCGGCGGGTTCGATTCCGGCGATAGGACAAGTATTTGTGCACAGAAAAAAGCGCAATTGCTTGTTCTGATTCTGGGTGTTGTGGGACCAAGGTCATCATAGTCTTGGGTCCCTAGATACAGGGAATCCTAGTTAGGGTCCAGGATCCATGTATGTGATTTTTGAGCGTTTATTATTATTTATTTATTTATTACCGACAACCGGACTATCAGCTTGTTTATCCATGTATTATTATCTATTATAAAAAAAAACAGCTTACAGTATATGGACATGTATGTGATCGTTGGGGGTTATTATTATTATCACACTAATATTATAAAGGCGAAAGTTTGTATGCGTGTATGTTTGTTACTCCTTCACGCTCAAACGGCTGAATGGATTTGGATGAAATTCGGTACCAAGGTAGCTTATACACTGGATTAACATATAGGCTACATTTTATTCCGGAAAACTGAAATTTTCTCGTGGGATGAACGAATAATTAAAATACTTTTTATCCGCGGGTGAAACCGCGGGGCGCAACTAGTTATTAATATAGAGACAAACGTAGTACTTTTTATACCGGAAAATAAATTCTCGCGCGAAACGGGTAAATTGAGAGTAAAACCGCGGGGACCTTATCTTATTCTGCGACATAAAACCATTATGTCGGGTATTTCATTTGGTAGCTAAGTGATGTCACGTATTACAGAGATAAATAAAGAATTCAAAAGGCTGCATTTCCAGTCACGCTGACCGTATCGCTGCGGCTTGGCGTCGTCGCTCGGCCGTCGGTGTCTAAGACCCGTTTTAGTCTCGTGCTTACCACTTGATAATAATAGTAGAGTAAGCTTCATTAGAATAATACACATTCACCTATCAGCGCCTACGTTTAGCGTCAGACACTTTGCTACTGGTTATTTATTAGGCCATTGCAGGGATCAGCGGAGTGA
Organism: Ennomos fuscantarius; assembly: GCA_905220475.3. NCBI lineage: Eukaryota > Metazoa > Arthropoda > Insecta > Lepidoptera > Geometridae > Ennomos > Ennomos fuscantarius. The sequence continues at coordinate 3,135,091 of HG992026.1, read as the reverse complement.
TGAGCAATCCATCGGAAATGTTTTGCACATTCTTTTCTTTCAGCCTTATTGTAGTTTACCCTATCACTATCACTAGGTTGTAGGACTTTGTTGCAAAGTTCGTCTAGGTAGGTACCACCGCTTTGCCAGTTATTCTGCCGCCAAGCAGTAGTGTGCAAGCACTACTGTGTTCCGGTTTGAAGGGCACTGTAGCTAGTGAAATTACTGGGCAATTGAGACTTTATGACCTGATCTCACAGTCTAGTAATCTTATTACCAGACTGTGCTGAGGTCTCAGGATGATGTGCGCAGTGCAGTGTCACTCGTAACTCTGTTTTAGGGTTCCGAATGACACTGTTCTGTTATGGGCGGCCGTGGCGCTTAACATCAGGTGAAAGACTAGCTCGTCACATCACTCAGTAGCATAAAAAAAAAAAAAACCCTCTTCAACGAAGAATACAAATAAGGCGGTAACTTTCCGGTGAAACGGGTTACTGATTTTTAATTGTTTTGGCTGTATAAACCAATATGAGGTATTATATTAGCAGGTACTAGAAAACGCTTTATTAAAAAGCTTTCATTTTATGAACGAAATCTCAAATTGTGCGCTACATATTCAGGACTGAACGTTGACTTTCTGTAATAATTGCTACAAATAATTCTTAAGTACCCACATTACCAAAATTCATTCACCGAACTGCGAATTAATAAAACTAATACATAATAACCTGACAAAAAACCGCGCTCGTATTACACAGTCACTAGATACACTAAACTTACTAAGCTTATTGTCTTTTTGTCTGCTACCGACCTAATAGAACATAATGATGGACCAAAAAAAGTTGTTCTTCCCATAATTATATACTGTCCGAGCTGTTAGTACTGAGGTTCTATTCAACCACGCCGGTAGCGGCAGCCAGTAATTTAATCTATTTTCTATTTCAATTTGCAACTATTTGCTGAATCAAATTCTACCGCAAACTTCTACTTCTTATCAGTTCTTCATATTCTACCGATTTGCCGTTCTACTAGGCTCACAATAAAGTTGGGGTTGGAATGACAGCCGTGTCCAAGCTCTCGAAGATATTACTAAAATAAAGCATCACCACGAACCCCTCGTCGAAACGAAAGAAACAATTGATAAATCGATTTCAATCGTAACGTGTATGTGAATTATTGGCTTTGTCTATTGAATTGGCGAACTATTTTCTCATTAGCTCCGTCCGTTCCGACACCATATCGTTTTATCGGGACAAAGCAATAAAACAAGTAGCTAAAGCCGCCAGCCCAAAGGAAATTACGAAGTAAATCAAATCTTTTGTTGAAGCGTCGGAGGGTCTAATTACAAAGAATCTCTGATTACGAGCAGTGATGGTAGCTAGCTTTCCGTGAAGTTGCGCAACCGCAGCTAACTCCGCCTCAAGGTTAACGGCCCTACAGTCAGTAGACCTCACCGCACGTAATCAGTTTTTCCTAGCAAAATTAAAAATGCGACTAAAAATCAGTGGCTCTCGTGAACGAATCTGATTTGTAATTCATAACGTCACGGTTCGCTGCCGGAACACGCCATTGTATGCGCGCTGTAGAAAGTGCTCTATAAATAAATCAAGGTAATTAAAAGTATAGAGTTAATTGCGATTCGGATGTGTCTGGGATTCTTCAAATAACGTGGGCTATCATTAACGGGAGATTTTAGCTGCAGGTCACTGATTTTAGTTTGTGTTTATGGAGTATTGGTTGTAGACTTGAGTATTTTTGAAAAATACTCTGAACTCTCAAGTCTATGTGAAGTTTATTTTATTTTATGACAGGGGCAGACATCTTCAGTCGTCTCGTTATTCATGGTATATATGAGTAACACGCCACGTCCTAACGTATCCTAAATCCTCTTCAATCTTCAAGTAGTTTAAATAAACAAGCATAGCTACTTACGTGAATATTATGGATATGACTGTTGAGGTCCCTGGACGTCCTTCCAAAGGACGTGGGAACGCCAACCCATCCGCGTCTGACACGTGCCGGCAAGCAGTAAGGGTCTGTATCAGATAATGGTAGAGTACCGGAGTGTAAAGCATTTGGTACTTCCTTGTTCCATGTTCTTAAATGGATATAAATGGATATAATTGTGGCGTGCTGGCCCACGAAAAAGTTTCAATACCATTCTAATAGAGAACTTTTCCAGCTCGTTGCTAGGGGCAACGAATGTTGTTGATAGAGACTACATATTAGAGAAAATTTTATTTTCCGTATTTTGGTTTTTGTAAATATCTTTTTAATTAATATATCTTATACAAAGTCAATCGGCATATCATTAATTCAGCAAACCTATGGACCTCCTTCTATTACAACAAAAGTGTATCGAACTTCGCTTTACTGGTGACCTGTTTTGAACCGAAAGTCCACGTTTGCAGTAAATGTGTGTGATTTTGATTTTGTTGCTGATTGCGATAATTCTGATACTGATTCACATAAAAATGTCGCTCTCAACCGATAAGAACGAAGATGTTTGTCGTGTGGGCGTGCGAATTCCGCCGTTTTGGCCTGAAAAGCCGGCCATTTGGTTCGCGCAGATTGAGGGCCAATTCGCGATATCGAACATTACTACGGACAATACGAAGTTTTTCTACGTTATCGGCCAACTAGAACCGCAGTATGCTTCTGAGGTGGAAGATATAATCATCAACCCGCCCGACACCAACAGGTATGAAAAATTGAAGTCGGAACTTATCAAACGACTGTCCGCGTCACGAGAAAAGAAGGTCAAGCAATTACTTATGCACGCAGAACTTGGAGACCGTAAGCCATCTCAGTTTCTAAGACATTTGCAACATTTGGCTGGACCTGGAGTTCCCGAAGATTTTCTACGTACTATCTGGACCAGTCGCTTACCAAGTAGCACGCAAACGATAATCGCTTCGCAGATGATGTCTTCACTGGAAGCGCTCGCAGATCTCGCTGACCGCATCCATGACGTTGTGTCGCCTACAGCGCACGTAGCATCAACATCAAGTGCCATACCAGGAAGCTCTTTAGAAGCCATGAACCAACAGATTGCTGAACTTACCAAACAAGTGCAAGCTCTAACTGCGCAGGTGAACCGGCATTCACGTGCACCGAATCGTTCAAACAAGAAAACGCGCGGTCGTTCTAGCTCCACACGATCACAGTCGAACTATAGAAAATTTCCTGTGTGCTGGTATCATAGTAAGTTCGGCAATGAAGCAAGTAAGTGCGTAAAACCATGTGATTATCATGCGGGAAACGCGAACAGCAGTCGGTAATGGCGACGACCGATTGCCAAACTTCCGGTCGCCTATTTGTCACGGACGGCGCTACGAAGATGCAGTTTCTCATTGATACTGGCAGTGACGTATGTGTCTTCCCCCGATCGGCACTCAAGGAACGTCGTGAGAAAACAAATTATGAGCTGTGTGCGGCAAACGGTACACCCATTTCTACTTACGGCTACGCTCATTTAGTGCTGAACCTAGGCTTGCGCCGTGACTTCACTTGGCGATTCATCGTAGCGGACGTTACAAAGGCCATAATAGGTGTAGATTTTTTATCATTTTACAACCTCATCGTGGATTGTCGAAATCAACGTTTAATCGACAACACCACAAGCCTTACGTCCCCAGCTTCACCTGCACAGTCAACTGGGAACATTTCATCGGTAAAAGTTATTTCTGGAAATTCCGTATATCATAACATACTAAGCGAATACCCTGAGATTACTCGACCTTCCGGTGTCCACCGTGTTCCGAAGCATAATACCATGCACCATATACAGACTACTGCAGGACCGCCAATAAGCAGCACACCACGAAGACTAGCACCGGATAAATTAAAAATTGCAAAAGACGAGTTTGCAGATATGTTGAGGAACGGAACAGCCAGACCTTCAAAGTCACCATGGTCATCACCACTTCATCTTGCGCCTAAAAAAGATAACGGCTGGCGTCCATGCGGTGACTACAGAATGCTCAACGCTAGAACCGTACCAGACAGCTATCCCATTCGACACATACATGACTTTGCACATTGTCTCTCCGGCTGTCAAGTATACTCGGTTATCGATCTCGTAAAAGCTTATAATCAAATTCCTGTCTGCCCTGAGGATATTCCGAAGACCGCAATCACGACGCCGTTTGGTTTATACGAATTTCCGTTCATGACGTTCGGACTACGTAATGCCAGTCAAACGTTTCAACGATTTGTGGACGAGATGCTTAGGGGCCTTGAGGAGTTCTGCTTCCCGTTTCTGGACGATTTTTTGATCTTCTCACCTGATCAGGAATCACACAAGAAGCACCTTCATCTGCTCTTCAACAGACTCAAGGAATACGGCATGGTAATCAACACGAACAAGTGCATATTCGGTGTATCAGAGGTAACGTTTTTAGGACACAGCATCTCAGCAGCTGGGACTAAACCATTACCATCGAAGGTAGAAGCGGTTGCGAATTACCCACCACCGAAAACCGTCAGAGAACTGCGAAGATTCCTAGGAATGGTGAACTTTTACAGAAGGTTTATTCCTGATGCAGCGCGGCATCAAGCGCCTCTGAATGCACTGCTCACAGGATCAGTTAAAGGTTCACATCCCGTGCATTTATCAGAAGAAGCTACTAAAGCATTCATCACCTGCAAGGAAAGTCTCTGCCAAGCAGCACTACTCGCTCATCCAGACTGCCAAGCGAAGCTCGCTATAGTCACCGATGCTTCAGACACAGCAATGGGCGCAGCTTTACAACAGCATAAAGACGGCATGTGGGAACCTTTAGCATTTTTCTCTCGAAAGTTTTCACCATGTCAACAGAAATACTCGCCTTACGATAGGGAACTTCTCGCCATCTACGAAGCAATAAAATACTTTCGTCACATGGTGGAGGCGAGAGACTTTATTATTTACACTGACCATAAGCCCATAACTTTCGCATTTCATTCACGAAAAGAAAAGTGCTCACCAAGACAGTTCAGACATCTGGATTTTATTTCACAGTTTTCTACAGATATCAGGCATATTTCAGGAAAGGATAACGTTGTGGCTGACAGTTTATCACGCATCGAAGAGATTACTCAGCCCATCGATCTATCCAAGCTTGCTCAAGCACAAAGCACAGATCCTGAACTAGAACAACTTTTGGATAGCGATACTTCTCTGCGCTTGACAAAAATCAAACTGCCTGGATCTCACACAGAAATCTATTGTGACAAGAGCAGCAATGTGGCCAGACCTTATGTGACCAAAGACATGCGACGGCAAGTGTTCGAAAACTTGCATTCTTTTAGCCACCCTGGCATAAATGCGACGACGAAACTGATATCGGAACGCTATGTATGGCCTAGTATGCGAAAAGATTGTAGAGAGTGGACTCGTTCCTGCCTAGCATGCCAACGATCAAAAATAACACGTCATGTCTCATCTCCATTAGCATCATTCAACTTACCTCGAGCCAGATTCATGAAAATCCACATAGATTTGATCGGACCTTTACCTCTTTCACAGGGGTATCGTTACTGTCTCACATGTGTAGATCGCTTCACACGATGGCCCGAGGCTATACCATTACAGGAGATAACAGCTGAAACAGTGGCAAAAGCTTTAGTTCACGGATGGATATCCAGATTCGGCTGCCCTGAAGATATCGTCACTGATCGTGGTCGACAGTTTGAATCAGAACTTTTTAAGCATTTGTCCCACATCATCGGATTTCAACGCAGACGAACTACAGCCTACCATCCAGCATGCAATGGACTCGTCGAAAGATTCCACAGACAGCTTAAAGCCGCCATTACATGTCATGCGACCAGCAGCTGGCTTGAAACACTTCCACTTGTACTACTGGGAATCCGGGCGGCATTTAAGGAAGACTTACAAGCGACTCCAGCTGAACTCGTATATGGAGAGACACTACGACTCCCAGGTGACATTTTTTGTCAATCGGCTGATGGCACAGAGGACTTGACAGTATACACTGAAAGACTGCGCACATTCGCCAAAAATTTGTTGCCATTACCAACTTCTCACCATGGGAATAACCGCTCCATATTCATTTTCAAAGATTTAGCAACAGCATCCCACGTCTTTCTAAGAGATGACACCTCGCACCCATCTTTTCAAGCAGCTTACACAGGCCCGCATGAGGTGATAGAACGAGGGGATAAAGTTTTCAAGCTCCGCATAAAAGGCAAAGAAGTCACGGTATCAGTCGACCGCATTAAACCTGCCTACATACTTCGTGAGTTGGACCATTCTCCCGCCGTGGCAGCACCTGAGACCCGAGACGCTCCAGTGACCACCACTCGATCAGGACGAACAGTGCGTTTTCCAGAATATTATCGCCCGTAGGACGGTCTCTGGAGGGGGGTGATGTGGCGTGCTGGCCCACGAAAAAGTTTCAATACCATTCTAATAGAGAACTTTTCCAGCTCGTTGCTAGGGGCAACGAATGTTGTTGATAGAGACTACATATTAGAGAAAATTTTATTTTCCGTATTTTGGTTTTTGTAAATATCTTTTTAATTAATATATCTTATACAAAGTCAATCGGCATATCATTAATTCAGCAAACCTATGGACCTCCTTCTATTACAACAAAAGTGTATTTAACTAGGCTTTATAATGAAGAAAAATCTCTTCATTAAGAAATTTTTCTTCATTAAGGACCTTCCTTGGGTCTTTCATATGTTTTAGATGGTACTTAGATGTTTTATTGACACTGGATTGAAAAGTTTGTATTAAAGATTATTATTAATAACGCCATTTTGAATTCTATCAGGAATATAAGTTATCATTTCTGCAAACAACATAAAATAGTTAATTAGTTACGGTTCATGAATTTTGTTCATGGTCGGAATCAACGGTAGGCATTTAAATCACCATAATAACCCCAAGATTTTAAATCGCACAAGCATATTCTATGTCTTTATTTCTCTTCTATTTTCTTTACCAATTAACATTTACTTAATGTTCATGATAATAAGCACCTAGTTAATTAAAAGGGCGATACAGACGTGCAATATGGCTTGGAGCTCGTCTATACTTCGCGGTCGTCCAACCGTGCCGTGATGGGATGCCTGCACTCGCGTGCCAAGAACTTGGATAGTGTTCATATCTAACCATTTCTTGGGGCATTAACGCCTTGCCGTCGACCATAAAAGACAACACGAAGTCATTAGCTATTGTGAGTTATGCCCCAGACCGTCTTGGCTATTCAGGAATAAGAATTAATAATTGTCTATTATATTATATTTTAACTTTTTTAGTCTAATGCGCGTATGTATGTACTAAAGTTTGATAGCTCCTAAATTCGCATTTATTCCTCTGTGGCATGCCAAAATGCATTGCAGTAGGTATGATTGAGGAATAAGTGCGAACTTAGGAGCTGTCAAAGTTAGTACAGACTATCATCTCATCTTTAAACCTATCAAATTGCACTCCTTATCGAAAGTTAAACTTAAAAAAACAAATCCATACAGAGGTTCCTTCTCTCAAATTTAAATATAAAATCCTCCATAGATTCAATATAATTTTATGTGCCCCGTATTTCATTAAAAGGAAGTTGGGTTTCCGGCAATTAAGCACTGACTTTTCGCAGATTTTTTTTTCCAAAGTACCATAACTATAAACTATAAAGCTGGAAGTCTTTGGCTGGACCGTGTATCGTAAATAGAAGGGACGATGCCCTGTAATATAAATAAGTCTGGTTCCTGGGGCTTTTCATCCGCGTCGGATTATGTCGGCGACTCGTTTATGCTCCCGCCCACTGATTGTAGACTGCTGGCTTCGGCTAGGCTAGAAATATTAAATATGAATATTTCAAATCGCTTCGGTGCTGAGTGGAACCTTTCGACACTGCTTTGTGCTTAAAATTTCTTCCACAGCTGCAATGCTCGTTTTCTGCATTATTTTCGCAGCTTCATAGTATGTAGAACTTTTCCTTTCAGATAGGTTCGCATTCTCATAACTGCTGTAAATACTGACATTGGATATTTTCATCTTGATAAATTAGTCTACGGACAGCAACCTAGTTTTATGTAATAAAGATTTGATGGATTTAACTTGTGTGACAGCTTTAAAGTTATTGTCACTTATTGACAGCCTCTGGTGTGGTGGTTGAGCAGGTCGGCTCATAACCTGGAGGCGGCGGGTTCGATTCCCGCGGCAGGACAAGTATTTGTGAACAGAAAAAAAACGCAACTACTTGTTCTGAGTCTGTGTGGACCATGGTCCTCGTAGGTCCTGGGTCCCTAGACACGGGGAATCCTAGTTAGGGTTCGGGATCTAATTGTATGTGATCGTTGGACATTATTATTATTATTCTATCACAGTATGTCAGTAGTTTGAATAAATAAATGCACGAAGCTTTTAATCTACTAACTTTGCATGCTACCGATTCAAGTCCGTTTGGAATAAATATTATTTTTATTTTCTATCTCTCTATCGAAAAGTTATATCTTTCATTTTATTATTGGAGGTTTGATTGCATTAGTTAACATTCGCCTAATAGTTTTTTGAATACCAAATGCAATTAGATCCGAATGAACAGGTCAAATTTGATTTGCATAAACGGACGTCGTTACTTTAATACCATATCCTTCTATTATTACTAATGTAAATTAGGACCCTATTAAGCCAATAGCAGGAAAACCGTGCACCGGGTCAGACATAAGAGTCAATTACAGATTGTCAATTGTCATTTGGTTATGGACACCATACAATTAGTCAAATATGATACCTACACCTTTATTTATTAAAGTTATTATCGCTTGAATATTATTAAGTTTGTTGTGCTAATGACTACTGTGTTAGAAACATAACAATGTCCCTAATTATGTAGAGTACTTAACGCAAATGAGCCTAGCCAGCGATTGTGTCATTTTCATTGTATGGTTAACTGTAGTACCATTAGAAAGGAACTTATGTAAAACCTTTCTCAGGGAACAGTGATTGGCTTTCAAAAGGCTTTTAAGGGCACCTCGTTTATGGTTAGCAATGTTATTTAAAAAGATAAACATCTTGTTTTCAGTAACGTCAGAATAATACTAGCTTTTACTTCTCGATGACTATTTATCTGTTTGTGGAAACGCTTTTAGGGCCACTTCCAGCTGTCCGATCGTGTCGAAATTTGACGTGGAGCTGTAACTGTGTGAACGATGACTGACTGGCCCGATAGCTCAGTTGGTAGTAACCCTGCCTTCTGAACTGTGGGTTGTGGGTTCGATTCCCACACACGACAAACATTTATGTAATATACATCGATGTTTGTTATGTGTCTGGGTGGTTATATTGTATTCTATGTATGTATTTACAAACAAAAAGTATCTAACTATTGTATCAGTTATCTGGTTCCCATAGTACAAGCTTTGCTTAGTTTGGGGCTAGATGGCGTTGTGTGAGATGTCCACACATATTATTATTATTGGAACAAATTACTTCAAAATCCTCAAATTTAATCGTTAATTAATCAGCTCTTGTCAAAATCAATGGGATGACATGATGCCAAGGTGACAACGTCAATATATTTTGATTTTTTCCTAATGTCTGACAGCCAGCCGATCAAACTTACTACAAAAAATGTTTAATGTGAAGAAGTAAAACCTCTTAATACGAAAAACTGGATACAATAATTTGAAACACTTATGTACCTACGCAAAAAAACAAAGCCATGAAAATCAGGATGAATGAATCTTTTCCCAAACCTAAATATTTTTTACGCTGTAAATATTTTTGATTTGTAACATCTGAATCATTGGACAATTGGGACATTCCATAACCTATACTTATGACCCTAGTTACACTGCCAATATAATGCCCCGGAAGATTATTTGAAATAACTATTGTGTGTAAATGATATATGTGTCAATTTTAATAACCAAATATCATCAATATGCTGCCAATTTAATGCTTAAATTGCAGTATCGCCACTTGGTTATTAGACTTCTTTATATTTTTGACCCCTATACGTCTTTACTGCAGTGTTTACAACTTTAACACGAGATATATTCAAATAACTTTAGGTCTTATCATCAAGAATTTCGGTCAAGTTCATTTTGTGTAGGTATTCTGTTGTGTAGTAGAATTCAGTAGATATCCAAACATAAAATCGGCTGTGTTTAGATTATTTATGTTCGTAGGAAAACTGTTCCTGTAAATTATTTTTGAAATCGTGACAAATAATTAGGGTATTATTAGTTAGATGTCTATGCCTGCCTGTGTCTGTATCATTTTAGCATCTAAACAAACTGATTTCAAAGTGGGTTTTAGTTTACTTCTTGAGCTTCGTATGCATTTTGAAGGCGCCTTTAGCGACTTTTTCTGCCACGGTAGCTAAGTACAAAATACTTAGTTGAGCGATTCAGTATCACGCACTGAGTGTATGAATCATCACTTACATGTTATTGCAAAGAACCAAAATAATACAGTTTCAATTCGTAAATTCAGTAATGCAATTCGTGATAGCACTGTCACCCCAACCTGTGCACTTGTTCGTTGATAATGATAAACGTACCTATATGTAGGAATAATTTTACGCATTCGTCCTACTAACATCCAGAACAAATTACTTGACTTTTGATAAGCTATCTTTATCGTGCGATTACTGCGCTGCATGTAATATTAAGTATCATTATGTTCAAGTATGTAAGCCTTTAGCGTGTTAGTAGTATCTTATACATATTATCATCAATTAGGAAAACTTTACTACTTACTACTAACTTTACTAGGAGGTAGGACTTTACTGCAAAGTTCGTCTAGGTAGGTACCACCGCTTTGCCAGTTATTCTGCCGCCAAGCAGTAGTGCGCAAGCACTGCTGTGTTCCGGTTTGAAGGGCACTGTAGCTAGTGAAATTACTGGGCAAATGAGACTTTATGATCTGATCTCACAGTTTAGTAACCTTATTACTAGATTGTGCTGATGTCTCAGGATGACGTGCGCAATGCAGTGTCACGCGAACCTCTATACTTTAGAGTTCCGAATGACACTGCAGCTGGTATGGGCAGCCGTGTCGTTTAACATCAGGCGAACGGCTAGCTCGTCACGTCATTCCTTAATATAAAAAAAAAAAAAAACTTCCCATGTCATTCTACATAAAATATATCACCTTTTACAAGATTTGAAATGTCTTACTCTTATTTCAATGTAAATAATTGCACATGTGGGCCAGAATGGACGAGTTCGTGCACCTGAACAAATGTTTGCGCCATTCCGTTAATTTTTGGGTGGGCGAATGCATATTTGCAAATTTTGAAACTGACAAATTAGCACTTTCGGTCACATCAATTGCACGCCATACAATCCCATGTTTATCTTAAACCTTAGCATGTTGCACGCAAATTAAAAAAATATGATTTATCGGTTTAACCTCTGATAAGCTATGTGCTTTTAGCTTATCAACAGCGTTGAAAAGATTTATAGCTTATTTTGCGTCCGAAACTTACCAACTCATTTTTATTTATTGCATAATTATATACGTCGATTTTTTTTCTTTTAACACGTTTTGTGTGATCATTTAAATCAAGATTAAAATTAGTTATGTTCGACATGTTTGGTTTTGCATATTGGGTAAAGTCTGCTATTGAGCTGACATTTTTGTGCTGTGAGGTAATTAAATATGACGGGTTCAAGATATTGCACACCTACATCATTTAGGCGATGACCAGCCTTCAACTTGGCAGCGATCAGCTGAGAGGGTGATGTCATTATTCACAATATTATCTAATGTTTGTTTTATTCACATCAATATTAAATGATTTACCTCACTCTGCGTCATTAAGGTTTACTTTCGTTCGTGTACTAACAGAGTCATACATACATTATCATTGATTTGGGTATCTGTATGCAACTGTGAAATTCGTGGATCACTTGACCATGATTCAGCGAATGTACTATAACTTGGACTTTCAGAAACACAAATTGTATAAGTTCTCCGAAGTTCATTGTACGTATCAGCTGAGTCAACTACCTTTGGTTGCTTTTATTTTTCCTTCTAAGGTACGAAGGGCGATCATTTTCATACAATGTTGCTAGTTCCATTAATATTTTGACTTGAAATCACGTAAAGGGTAATGGCAACATATGTCACTTCAATATTTTATACTTCCCTTAAGTAATATTTATATAATTTCGTCTTTTAGCTCTGATCAATAAATAGGTTAAAAAGTTATATTAGTTCCTAAAATTTTTTACAACCAGCAGGAATCGAACCTTCAGGTCAGAGGCTTCAAATTCACCAGGTTAGACGCCTTTGGCACAAAATAAAATAATAGTATAAGCTATATCTTCATAGACATTTCAGAAGTGTGGTTTCCACTTAAAATCCAGTCCATGATAATAATTCAAGTATATTTTAAGGTCATCCTTATGTTATGCAGCTCAGAAATATCAATCAGCTTGTAGTAAAGTCTTATTTTTATGCGTTTTATTTTTGTATAATCGTTTTAGATTATACGAATAATTTCTTCTTTTGCATCAAAAAATAAGCTGAATTCATTTTCCAGACTTTTATTGCCAGAATCATTAGTTTATTGCCATCGGTTTTACAAATAATTCCTTGTAGGTATCGGATGAATATTTCTGATCTCAATCGATGTTTAAAATGTCTATGACCTTACACCGCTTTGAATATGACTTTTTTCTTGCACTTTGACAAGTCGAAACAGGTCCAGTGATTTAACAAGGCTTAAAATGCTGTCAAAGATCAGCTGTACCTATACTAATACGACTAATAAACATTGTCTAACATTAATCATTCACGTCATCGATGTACAAGGATCTACTCATGTTTTTTGGCTTAATTTATTGACTTGTCATTGCCTATCCCTATCTGAATAGAATGCAAGTTTTAGTATAGACGATGATTCAATAGTTCCAATGGTTTGCTGTGCGTCCAATTTTGGTGTCAATGAAACCTTTATTTTAAATTGATTTGCAACTATGTCTTAATTGCAGTTTCAAGGAAACGAAACGGATATTCTAAGCTGGTTGGTTCGCTTGGCAACGTCGTAATAAATTTAACTTTACGTGTCTATATTTTATGTATTGCTGTAAACGCATTGTGCAAACTAGTCTAGCCATCGATAGCCGAAGGTACCTGCCTTATATCTACCTAGAGTACCTTTTGCCTTGCCACTTGTATCTAGCGTTGGTGAATGCAGTTTGAAAGTACAGAAGTTGAATGCCCGGGCAGAAAAGCGCCTTCGCGCGTCTATGCCTGTATTCGATATAGGCATAGGTACTATACGGAATGTACCCGCATCTATACAGTCTACAATACACAAAATATATTTAGTTACACGTTAGCTTAGCGGTTCTTTAATGAGGATTCATGTAAAGCTCGTGCTATTGCTACAGTCTGGCACAGTTAAAATTCCGCGCTCCTACACCTGAGCAATTACAAATGTAAACAACGCCTATGGTGTATTGTTTGCTCGCTTATGCCAATAGTGCTGGCCTCATTGAGGTGCCTGCGGCCAGTAGCTCTACTCTCGACAGCCTTAAGATAACACAAAAAATGTATCGAACTCACAAACAGAAGCTCTAATAAGTCGGCTCTGATTTAGTGTGAGTGTTTGATAGCCGGTTGTAGCTTGCAGTGACATACTATGTGACTAATGATCGTCTTTCAGAATAAAATCGGGGCAGGTTATTTTTTGTCGTTTTGGAATCGATCATGGATTGTTTACACTGACATTCTATTCACGTATTTAATTCGATCGTGATGGTACTTGACGATGTGTTAGCCGCTATAACCGAGCAATGTCGCATGGCATTACGTAAATCTTGAATGATTAATGTCCCAGCATCAACGTGTATTGTAATTTCTCCAAATGTAATTGCTACAGTTTTTTGCGCTTTGTCTCCATTCTTGACACCTGAGTCTGAGCATAAATCAGTTGTCATGTGTTGAATTTAGGCTGATGGCAAAGAATGTTGGCCAATCAATAGATGTCCATGGTATTCTGTCTGACATCATCATCTTTGCTTATTCTAAAGTCGGATGAGCATGTCTAGATCATACCTAAATGCTTGAGAATGTAGTGTTTGCCAATTGTGTGGCTATGTCCGTTTTTTATTGGGTATTGATTTTTCATGTTGATTATTATCGCTGTTGGTGATGCGCAGCAAAAACGTCAACACATTCTATTGGTATTAGGTAAAAATTGAACAAAAAAGCTTTTGCATGCAAAAAGCAGGGATTCGCTCACGACACGACCCGACGAGCTATGTGTAAAGTAATGAGCCACGTTTTTGGTTCAATGCACTCACGAATATTAATTTTACTGAATATCTAATGCCGTGACGATGAATTCATTTGTATTAATTTGAAACATTATTATTGCACCGTCTGCACGATTTCTGGTCTATGCTCCTGAATTATTATGCTTCAAATCATACTTAGCAATAGCAACGCTTAATTTGGCTTGATGATACAGAATCAGGTTAATAATTATAGTCGGTGCAGGCACATCTAACGTTTCTATTTCTGTAATAGGATATGTTAATATTAACAATATACGTGGGCGTTGGAGTCTGGTAAAATATATCTGAGTCATTTCATTAGCTAAGCCAGACAATCGGAGGCGTTTTGCCGTGGCCCCCGGTTCAACGCACTGCATTTTAGTTCACGACAAATTTTCCGCTTTTCACAGGCCTCCAGGTGACGCACTATTTTAAAACGCTTCATGAGATGTATTGGCATTGGAAGTCTGGTTTTTATTGCTACCGATGTAAGGTCCAAGTTACTTTATATTTCAAGGAAATTTATTTTTCATGCAATGAGCTCACATTCGGTTCTGTATATTCATGTTCTGCTTTGAATTTCAAATGAACTTCAATGTTAGCACGTCAACGTGGATTTGCAAAGAAAATGTTTGCTTCGTGAACTACATGTGATAAAGTGTGATTACAAGAAGACACGAATGTTTTATAGTGTGTAATGTGTATGTCTATTTATACACACATTACACACAATTAGATAACAAGAGCTGTTTTACAATTTTTCCGAAAATGATCATGATTTGCACAATTTTCTCATATTACATCAGAAAGAAATTTGATTTTGCTTCTGTTACTTAAGTCATAAAAGTAAACCTGTAAATTGTACCTTCTTAATATATCTAAATGGTTGTCGTTTATGAAAATTTCTCTTTTTTTGCCACCGAGGAATTTACTTCACCAATGATAAAGTGATGCGCAAATATTTGACTATGAACAAAAAATGACGCGCGTCACAATTGTAATTATGTTATTTTAAATCTTGACGGATCTGAATTTCTGAATGTTGAATAATAATTTCATCGTGACCGACCATTGACCACAGAAATATTAGTAAATCATGACGGCGCAAATTGATTCAAAGAAGCGTTTTAAAAAATCCAAGGACTAAAAATTTTAACTCTAAGTTTCCTGCAAATGAGGTAATTTTAAAACTTTACTAGGCTTTGTTTCGAAAGTAAGTCGGAACAGAAGAGTGTTTAAGCTTCGAGCTTGACCATAACATAGTTCAAACAATAGCTGGCCTGAGCACCCGATAAGGTAAAGTAGTACGATAACCGATCCATTATGAAAGCATGGCTACTGTTTCCGATAAATACCCAATAACTAAAGGTACTTCTTTGTTTGTGTAGCCCACAGTGGCCTACGAGCTGCGAGATAACTCTGGGGTTAAGGAACTGGCGAGTGAATGCGCCGCAAGATGCAATAGGGCTGCTTGTGATGCAGTTCTAGCTTCTAATACCGTTATTGACCCGGCACTGCGCCTACCCAGGGCTTACACAAGCGGCAATAGACTCGGCTAGTGATCGTTGTTGCCGACCAATCTCGTTGAGTGAGCAGATCCTGTTTTCAATGCAAATTCTATTTATAATAAAAAGCATTTGATGATACTGGATTATAAACCCTTTGAATACGATATTATTACTGCTATTTGAAAAGATTGGACTATAAATACATAGGCTCTTATGACGAACGTACTTTAAATGGCAAAAGTAAGAGAAATATTGATGATTGTATCTATTGGAAATTTAAAGGAATTGCCTATCAGTTCTGCAATGGTCTCACCACCATCAGTGACACAAATATAGAGATAGTAATATGAAAACTTGGCGCGGTGTGACAAAAGTTTTAAAACAATGTGTAAGCGTGAACACGTTGGTATGGCCTTTGAACTATTTATAGTTTTATTAGCTGTATTGCGCCTAGTTACGGCCACATCTCCATATCTAGGCCATATTGAGTGTACTGCACCTGTGATTGGTGATGATATTAGAGGTCAATAATAATGCGAATAAAACTATATTAAGTATTGGAATAAAGTGCGCGGTATATTATCACCTATGAATGCTGGCAAAGAGTATAGAGCATAGACGTACACACTCACAGATCAGTGTTGCTATGTGAAAATGGGTGCGTTCTCATATTCTATCACACCCTACTGAACGCAAACCCATTTTTCTAATACAATACAAATGTTTTTCATAGGTAGTCCCTTTTGTTAAGTTATCAGCTATCATTTCACAACTTTTAACAAATTTAAACTTTACTTTTGCGTTCACAATATTTTCTCTTATAAAATGAAAACGTATATCAATATGTTTAGTCCTAGGCTTATAACAGTCCGTAGATGCCAGTCGTATTGCACTTTGGTTATCACAACAAATGAGTAGTGCATTGTTCTCACCATACCCAAGTTCTGCTTGCAGTTGCCGAAGCCATAGTGCTTCCTGCGTTGCTGATGCCATTGCCATATACTCGGCCTCAGCGGTGGAGAGTGCCACTGTTTGCTGTGTACATGAGTTCCATGAAATACATCCTTGCTGAAACAGAAAAACATATCCAGTGCACGACCTCCGGTCCTCACCGTTTGCCCAGCTAGCATCACAATATGCTGTTATTTCTGTGGAGTTCTCTTTGACAAAATGTAGTTTAAGATCTTTGGTCCCCTGAAGATATCTCATTATCCTTTTTACCCCAAGCCAGTGCTGATTGTTTGGATTATTGCAATGTCGACTGAGTGTGGTCACAGCATATGAAATATCAGCTCTTGTGACTTGTGCCACATATAATAGACAACCAATGGCTTCTCTAAATGGAATATTGTGATTTATATCATCAGAATTTTTATTAAATTTTTCATTTACTTCAATGGGAGTTCGAACTGGCTTACAGTCAGACATGCCAAAGCGGTTCAATATTAAGTTAATGTATTTCTCCTGGTCCAGCATGATCACACCATTCTTACGGTCTCTGGTTATATTTATTCCTATGCACTGCTTCATTTCGCCTAGGTCCTTCATGCAGAATTTTTCTTTTAATTTATTCTTAATATTTAACTTTGTGCTCTCATTGTTGGTGAAAATTAACAAATCGTCCACCCATACGGCAATAAATATTATTACAGATTCATTAACCATGTAATATATGCATGAATCAATTTTTGATCTTTCCAATCCTATTTCAAGCAGTGTTTTGTTTAATTTAAGGTTCCATTGCCTGCTGGCTTGCTTAAGCCCATAAATAGATTTATGTAACAAACATACCTGAGAACCATTTGCATACTGTTCTGGCTGTGCCATATATATCTCAGTGTCTATATCACCCTGTAGAAATGCACTGATGGCATCCATTTGGTCCATTTCTAGGTCGTATTTAGCAGCTAGTGCAATTAAGTACCGGACTGAAGTATATCTGACAACTGGAGCATACACCTCATCATAGTCATTTCCCTTTCTTTGAGCATAACCTTTGATTACTAATCTGGCTTTGAAACGAATAATCTCTCCTTGCTCATTTGTCTTGGTTTTGAATACCCATTTACAGGGCAGAACTCTCATGCCTGTTGGTAGCTCCATTAGTGTCCATGTCTTATTTTTAATCAAAGAATCATATTCTATATCCATTGCCCTTTTCCACTGCTCTGCATGTGGAGATGCCATCGCTTCATCAACAGTTTGAGGATCATTGAAATCAAGTATTGGGCAAAAATAACTCACATCTAGCTCATCTTTCTGTACAGCTCTTATGCGAGGACGTAAATTTACATTCCTCACCGGAGTATCAAAGCTTTCTTCTGGAATATAGGATGAGTCATCTGAATGATATTCGTCACTTGATAAAATGGTTATTTCTTTAGATTCCTCTTCACAGGGTAATTGCACTGCAGGGCTGCTGTTGGAAACATATGGTAAGTAGATTTTATTATGATTTTGCAAGTTCTCTAGGAATGTGACATCCCTACTTTTTATTATTTTATTTGTTCCAGGATCAAGCAGGCGATATCCCTTAGAAGATTCACAATAGCCCACAAATACTAGTTTCCTGGATTTGCAGTCCCATTTCTTGCGATTTTCCTTAGGTACCTGGGTCATGACTTCTGAGCCAAATATTTTCATGTGCATTAAATTAGGCTTTCTACCTGACCACTTTTCAAAGGGGGTTATACCATCAATTGATTTTGTAGGTGATCTATTAATAATATAAGCAGCTGTAGCTACTGCCTCTGCCCAGAACTTCTTAGGTAAGTTAGCATCAAAAAGCATACACTTAGCCCTTTCCACGAGTGTCCTGTTCATCCTTTCTGCCAGACCATTCTGCTGGGGTGAGTATGGAGTGCTTGTTTGATGTTCTATACCACTACTGCTCAAAAACCCATCAAAATCTCTGTTACAAAACTCTTTACCGTTATCTGAGCGAATGCTTTTAATTTTTCTGTCAAGTTCATTCTCTACTCTATTTTTATAGTCTTTAAACACATTCAGAATATTCAATTTATCTTTCAAAAAATAGGTATGAACTTTTCTTGTATAATCATCAATAAAGGTAATAAAATATTTCATACCTCCAAGTGATGAAGTTTCCATTGGTCCACATAAATCTGTGTGAATCAACTGTAGTGGTGCTGATGCTCTGGAACCAACATGGTTGAAAGGTAGCCTAGTCTGCTTGCCTTCGAGACAGGTAGTGCATGTGACAGGTCCTTGATTCAGGTTAGGAGTCAGATTCACTCCCTCTGTGCAGGTTGACAGCTTGTTAACATCTGGAAAATTCAAATGTCCCATGCGCCTATGCCATAGGACAGCATTGCTTAAGTTTTCTGAACTAGTGAAGTTAGAAACCACTTCTCTCTGTGTATTTAGCAAGTACAAGTTATTTACAAGTGTAGCTGAACATAACAGTACTCCATCTTGATTGTAAATGTCACAACCATTTTTCTTGAAGTTTACTTTACAGCCATTTTTCACCATAGCACTGACAGAAAGGAGATTTGCAGCAAGTTTTGGTATGTATAGAACATCTCTTACCTGAATTTTGTTGTTTTCATTACCATTTATTATTAAATTGACATTTCCCATATTTTCTACAGGTAACGGTGTCTTACTAGCAACAGTAATGGTTGGTATTGGTGAGCTTTGCACATCATACATCCAATCACACCTATTGGTCATATGCATGGAGGCACCTGAGTCAACATACCACAGTCCGGGATTCACTGATTCAGTTTGTAAGCATGCTGAGAAAGCTGCAGCAAAACCTTTATCATCACTTTGGGTTTTCTTTTTCGGAGCACGGCAATTTTTAGCAAAATGTCCATGCTTATTACAATTATAACAGCGGGGCCCTTTCTTATTCTGATTCTCAGCTTTCATATTATGATTCTGAACAAACTTTCTCCTTGTGAAGAACGCTGCACTATCTGAGTGTTGAACTTCCTGCAGGAGCTTTGTTTTAATCATATCTGCAGTGATCTTGATCCCTGAGCTCTCAATGCCCATTATCATTGGTTTGTATTCTTCAGGCAAACCTGCTAACATAAGCGTTCCAAGCCATTCTTCATTGATGTCAAATTTTATATTCCTGAGCTTATGTGCAGTAGACATAATTTTGTTTACGTAGTCATCTACGCTACGCGATGATTCTAATGTAGTCGTAATAAGGTCTCTCAATAGGGCGACTCTTCTGTACAAACCACTGTCGTCAAATGCCTGTTCCAAATTCTGCCAGACTTCCTTGCATGTTTTAGCACTTTGTATATGTACATAGTTGATTGGATCCAACAATAAAATGAGCTTTGATTTTGCTCTCACTTCTTTCTTGGAATCTACATTGGTGCCACATATACATTCCCACAGATCTTCAAGCTCGAAATATGCTTGTACGGCGAATTTCCAACTTGCATAGTTATCTCGCCCGATGAGTCTATCAATGTGGAACGGATTCTGGCCTGCATGTGACATTTTTATTGTTAAAATCACTTTATTTGGAGATAATGACGACGACCAACAAATAGGTTATTTCGCTGAACACACGCTGACACGTCGGAGCCGACACAGCCGAGCGGCTTGATTTCTGTATTCCCAGAGTTTCTCTTTTCGCAATCAAAAGCCGGAGCAACCACGCTCTGCTACCATGATGATATTAGAGGTCAATAATAATGCGAATAAAACTATATTAAGTATTGGAATAAAGTGCGCGGTATATTATCACCTATGAATGCTGGCAAAGAGTATAGAGCATAGACGTACACACTCACAGATCAGTGTTGCTATGTGAAAATGGGTGCGTTCTCATATTCTATCAATTGGCTCTAGTTCAAACGATTTATTTTGCGTTAAAACTTAACAAATAGTCACGTAATATGCCAGTTTTTGATAGAATGGAAATAGTTCTTTATTGCTTACCAATATAAAACACAAAATAGAATAGGTACGAAGTCGTCATTCGTTATCGGCCCAATATTTTCCCACAGTTGGGACTCTAGCATTCTCTCACAGAGACAGATTGTAGGTTATAATCCATTGTAGGTGGATGACACGTGTCCCCAAATTTTGTGATTCTTAAACATGCTGGAGTCCTCTCGATTTTTTCCTTCATCGTTGTAAGAGCGTGTACAAATCACGCACATTCATTGAAATGTATTAGTACATGGCTGAGCAAGATTCGAGCCAGGATGCGTCGGTTTGAAAGGCGCACTCGCTCTATAGTACAATAATTTGATATAAACTCATAACTAAAAGCATTCTCTTCGAGCCTAGTCTCAGCTGATATATATGCAGTTCGCTACATTTTGCGTATTGACAGTTCTTTAAATCTACGAAAATAATGCTTGTTTGAACTAAATTTTGACAGCTCATAAGTTCGCACTTATCCCTCATATCAACGCATTTAGGTACGTCCTAGAGAGATAATTGGAGCTGTCAAACTTTAGTGCAGACAGGCATAAGAGTGGCTCCCCACGGATGCCACATAAGAAATGCTTTGAAAGAAAAAGTCAGTGGCATTGACTGGTGATAGTGTTAAACGGGTTCACTTATGTTTCTAAAAGCCATTGTATTTTCTATGACTCAAAACAGAATAGAGTTGTTCCATTTAAAAGCAACGGAAAGCATTTCTGTTCACCTGCGACCGCACCGATAACACATTCGTGTGTGACACACTTTCAATGAATTTCTATTGATAAAGATATCATTACTTTTGATTTAGGAACGTTCCCCTTATCTGTCACCATTTTCTTGTCTGTCACCTGTTTAAAGTGTATTTAGAACCTGGATACCGTTGCTGCTATCTATTTTTGTTTGCTTTTTCAAAGCGAGCTTATCATATTTGAATAGCTCTACAAATAGCAAAACTATCTCAAGTACCCAAACGCAATTCTTTTGTTTCAAATTCTAAGCTTGTCTATTTTAAATCAGATTCAGGGCAATTTGTTTCTATTCACTCTGTCCAGAGAATTGGATGTGGGCAGAGACCATGTAGGAGGAGGCCTTGCAAAAGACGGTTAGGCTTAGACAATTAATTACATTTTCCACTTGGTAAAATGGACTCTAAAGCGTTAGAATTCAGCATGGATTCGCGTCTGCCAGGATGTCGACAAATTTGGCGACCGCCTGAATTAATTATGCCACGGTTGCCGATGGTTTGTCACGTAGCTGACCAAATATAGTTGCAACAATACCCACACACCTTGTACGGTCGTCCCTCAGGAAGGAAGAGGTGTGATTGAACTCGTTTGTACTCATCGGCGACTGTATTGTATGATGTTGCCAGAATCGTAATGCAATTTACTAACGTACTTCCGATGTCCGTTCCATTTCGGAGGTGCACTGACCTGAATCGTCTGGGAAAACTTACGCACCGTCTAACATACGTTTATTGTTGCGAAGTGGAACGCGAGAAGCGTGACTAAATGATATTGCAGCGGATGGTGAAGAATCACTGGGCATCAGTGCAGTTATACACTGGCAGGCGTTGTAAACATATCATCACCTCTCAATGACATGTGGTCAGGACAAATTGAATAAGTGCATTGATCGGACAGGATATCTTTATACCCAAAAAGTTATGCATGCCACCATTGTTGTTGGTTTAATGCCATTATTTTTTTTAATCCATAATGCATATTCTTGTATCTGCTTTGAATAAATTTTCAATTTAGAAATTCCAATACTCGTTTTGCATTCGAAAGATCGATGTCTAATTTTCTTAGCAGATAACGAATGTCTAAACTTTGTAAATATCAATTATTGGTGATTGCGGACGAAGTAGTTAAAGCCTAGGCAATAACTCGGCTCCAGTATTGCTAGGGTATTAAAATTCTAGTTGCCAGCTTGATTGCGGTTAGACATGTTGCACAAAATTTACATGGACATATATAGATGAGTCATAAATGCATGCTTTGATATTATGATTCATGCTTACTTTGTTCTTAGCGGGGTTGTAGGAATTTGGTGTATTTTTGGCGATATCTCCCAGGTTGGTGCAAAACCGTCACGGCCACGTGTCGGGATGTGACGAATGATGGGCCGTCATTAATCGGGATGTCTGGTCATCATACTCGTTAGCGATAGCACTTTTGTCATTAGGAAGGGCATTTCTTTTATAATTATGTTAGGGTTTTTTTCTAAACTAATGTATTATGAGTAATGTTGAATGGTAATAGAATGTATACGCCCAATACGCCCAACGATTACATAGATCCCTGGACGCTAACTAGGATTCCCTGCATCTAGGCACCCAGGAACTACGGGGGCCATACTCCCACAACACCCGGACTCAGAATAAATATTTGCGCTTTTTTGTGCACAAATACTTGTCCTGGCGGAGAATATAAAATCCCGCCTACGGGCTATGAGCCGATCGGAACAATTTATTTATTTTATTTATTTATTTATCATATTATAATAAGAACGGCTATGCCAATTACACTTATTATTAAATTCATTACATGTAATGTCAAACGCATGCGTGATAAAACATAAAATAATAATTTAAATAATCAAAAATTAGTGTAAAGTCTAAAAAATCCTCTAAAAATAAATAATTAATCAAAAGTCATTTGTACAAATATAAATACAAAAATAATTAAACAGTAATAACAACAAAGTAAAATAAGAAAAATTAAAGATTATAAATTTTCACAAAATGGTAATAATAAATTTAAAATACACTGCCATTTATCCACCACCACAACCACAATCACCACGGCATTGGGGCTGTCTGCATGTATGTACATGTAATTTTGATTTCTTTAATTGCCAATGCAGTTTAATAAGCAGTCTCCGTTTGTATAGATTTCCTCATTTTGACATCACTTAAATAACAATGTATAGTCCGAAGTTTTATCAAAAATTCCAGTATAATTACAAATAATAGAAATGCCTGTAATTTGGAAATTGATCAATTAGACACTATAGAAATAAATGGTAATAAAATGAATGTTTGACACGTCTCAACATGTGAGGATAAAAAACGTAAAACTTGAGTTTTGCCTATCATTAAATCATGTTTCGAATGCTATATTAATCCAAGACGCACGACACACGTTTCTTGATAAATTATTGTCATTTTTTCTGCGCCTGAGTCACAAATGGTTCTATGGCACGCGCCTTGTTCGTTCCGTTTTTACCATACGTTGTTTGAACTTTATGTGCAATGTTTTTATGCTGTTACCAAGTTTTAGTATTGCACTGCAAAAGTAAAATAAAATGTTATTTGTTACACGTGTGACTTATTTCTTTATCGGTCTTGACTCTTGATTCATGATTTTTCATGCATTATGTAAATCTATACATTTATTAAATCTATTTTCGCGCTTGTTATTATCTTTGATGCAGACTGTATTTCTTTCAACCTGCTTTTGGATTTATTCATAAGTACTTGTTCTGTCTCTCGGTGCATCACGGTTACCGTATCGCCCGTGTCTGTGCATACAAAAAATCCCAGTTAGTGTTCAGCATCTATATTGCATGTGGATAACTAGGCGTTGAAAATGTTTATTACTTCACTGGAACATTTATTAAAGTTAGGTTTTGAGTAAATATATATTCAATTGATATTGAAACGTTTAATTTGTTACAATTTGAGAACTGTTATGACTAACAGATTACGTCGTACGTAAAATATGGTATGCAAATCAGTATTTTTCCTAATTTGTCCTGTGTATACAAAAAACTATTATGTTTGATGTATATTTGTTGGTTTAATGCGGTTTCTGTTTAATAATAATTAGAATTACATTAAATTGTCCTCTTATAATGTTAGTGACCTTTATATGTAAAATAAATACGGCGCACTTTTGTTTATACCTACATTTAACAAAAACCCGCTATTTAAATAGTTATCGCATCGTTGTAGTAATGGATTTATTTGAAATGTTGCTGTTGAGGGTACCTAACTAAAAAATATTTACTTCTTTTCTTTCTTTTCGACACGCAAATTGCAACTACAGGAGAAATAGAGAAACTGTTTTACCAATGAAAATGCAACAATAGGTTTATAGACGTGATCCGCGCATGGCCGTAGCTAGGGGGGCATTGTGGGGCAATGCTCTACGTTGAAATCACAATGCCCTACCTTACAAATACCAAAAATACGTTCCAACTAATATGAATTATTGTAATTAAATTGTTTGTTCATAAATTTGAGATTTAAAAAAATCTTAGATCCATGCTCATGTTCTGTCACAGAAACTATTTGTCTACGGATAGGTATTAAATGGTGATTGATTTAGGAGTCCGTGCTTCGAGGGCAGATAAATTAGGTTTTTTTTCGTTTACTTGCGCCTTATCTGTAAGTAATGCTGCCCTACCTAGAATTCGAGTGTAGCTACTGCCCTGGATCCGGGTGAGCGTTCATTGGTTAAACGCTTTTTCAAGAGCAGAGATATCGTGTCGAATTTTATAGCTCATGTTAGCCCTTCTGGTGTACACAAAAAAACAAGTCACTGGAAGGCTTCTTACACGCATGACTGCTGTTGTCTCGACAACAGCGACCGATGACTTCACCTGCTCTCTGAAGCATGGTAGCGCTGTTCTTAATACCCCTTAGGGGTAACCATCTCAATACTAATCTCGGCGAAATAGGATCAGCGTGGCGTTCTAAAATTGTCTCAAAATGGTACGAAAAGTCTGACGTAGGTATTAAACTAGGTTCGTTTTTTGTTTGCAGCCATAAACCGAGGTACCGAGAATCAGCCAGCCAAGAAGGCGCGAGGTGACAACGGAGATAGCAACGCAGGCGGAGGGCGTGATCAGCACGCCTACAGCTGCCTGCTCCAGAACGAACTCCTCGGTGCTCAGAATGAGGAGGTTCGCGGCCCATCGGTCACGTGCGCCGATGGCAACAAGGCGTCCATGGCAGCCACTCCGATGGTGGCCACAGCGAAAAACAGCCTCCCTGTCTATAGTTTTAAAAGGAAAAAAGCTGAGGTGAGTTCTTTCTGCTAATGCTATTTCGCTTATATATAGATATAGGTAGGTTTTCGTAATATACGTGAGATACCTGTGGAGTGATCACGGTACTTTGATTGCAATGCAACATGAGAAATTTCATTCCTAATTTGAAAATATTCATAATTATTATCCACATAGCTGCGTATTGAAACTGTCAAATTCATACAGTTATGTGTTTCTATAGGTTGCAATCAAGTTGCGTGATGGCCTAGCTGGTAAAATGTGAAGCATTTTTAATTTTTCAGACCTCTTGTAATAATCGTCTAAAAAGACGAACGGTTATCTTAATACTGGGAAAATTAATTCTGGGCATTTAACGTTCGAATTTATGTAAGCGTGTACGATATGTGTGCTGCCTACATTAAAATATATTTTTTTAAACGTATTAGAGAGGTTTGAATGAAGTAATGTAAACTTCGCGTTTAGATGAGTGGGTGAAATCTAATAAGTCAAACATGAATCGACGCTTACAAAACTTTCTCTTACTGTACTTTCATATTTTCTATTCAGCTTCACCACATCATGTGAAAGGAAAGAAAAGAAAAACTGACCCCAAGCGGTTAGTCTATGAGACTAATAGACTAATCAATTTAGTCTGGCTATTAGTAAATAAATAAATATTTGTACACATTTTACACACCGTCATCTGGCTCCAAACTAAGCAAAGCTTGTACTATGGGAACCAGATCACTGGTAGATTTTTTTTTTGCAAATATATACATAGAATACATTATAACACCCAGACGCAGCACACACATCCATCCATCG
Source organism: Ennomos fuscantarius (assembly GCA_905220475.3). Classification (NCBI taxonomy): domain Eukaryota; kingdom Metazoa; phylum Arthropoda; class Insecta; order Lepidoptera; family Geometridae; genus Ennomos; species Ennomos fuscantarius. The sequence goes on along the minus strand of HG992026.1, from coordinate 3,108,614 downwards.
CAGCACAGACATCGATGTCTATCACAAAAATGTTTGTTCTGGGTAGGAATCGAACCCACAGCCTACATCAGAAGGCAGGGTTACTACCAACTGAGCTATCGGGCCAGTCAATAATATGTTTAAACAGCGTTATCAGTAACAAAAAGTTATATTTTAATAGACTTTAGTAAAGACGGGCATTAATATCTTGAACTTGATTGCAGCTCGTAAAATAAATTTTGGGTTGAACGGAATGCACATTTTATTGGTGTGTATTGTATTATAATTCATTTGGGAAGATAAAATACTGATGATTTATTATTTTAGGTCGTTGTCGCGTGAGTGACGATGAGTGATGTCAGACTGGCAGACAAATAACTGGATAGTATTGTGTCGCTAATGGCTGTACAATAAACGAGGAAGTTTTTCTCTTGAAGCAAATGAAACTATTTCGGAAAATTAATAACGGCTAAACTCGCGTCAATTAAAAGTCGAAATTACCCCGACCAGCACCCCTACCGCGTAACTGTTCTGGGAATCGGCTTCGGCTGCCATCCTGCACGCGCCAATTAACAAGTCCACGAGTGCGAGCAAGAGAGAACACGATTACCATCTTCACCAGACTTACGCGGTAAAGCCCCTGGTTTCGGACATATTCGATGTCCTTCTGGGAGCCTAACGCAAGCCGCGGAGGGCTTCGCCAGAGTCAGCACTTAACAAACTGAAATCACATGAAACTATTCCGAAAAGATTTTGTAACATGCATATAAACAAATTTTTGGTAGCAAGTACTTAAAGTATGGCTACATCCTACGGAACCATGAATATTTTAGAAATTATAAATGAAAATAATTTATACGACAGTCTTAATGAGAGAGACATTCTTAAAAATATCGATATTTCCTATATAGTATATTCGAAAATTCGAATCGAAGGCCTAATACTTCAATATAGATGAAAAAATATTCAGAAAACATAGGAATTAAAATTCTGATTTTAAAAACAAAAGATCTTCGTATATTTAGCTGCTTAATTTACCTACACAGACTCGGGAATTTGAGTTATTGTCAAAGAGCATTTAATAGAAATACGGGAAAAAAACACGCAAAAACTGTAGTTACAGAGTTAATTAGCGTATCCTCATTGTCGCTTACACGCTAAATGTTTCTGCCTCGGTAATGGACGCACAAAGGAGTTGTGCAAATTAGATACATTCTGTCAAACACCGATCTGATAAAAATATTTCAGTACTAGACGTTGAAATTACAATGGATCCTTAAAGTCATCACTGCGTCGGTGCTTAAGGCTTTGTAGCTTAACCTTCACCAGTGCTTCGTCACCGTACCGCTGACATACGTACAGAAAAATAAGAAGAATCTTAGTTGAAAATGGATCTAGATAAACGGTACCACAACATCGCGTTGAATCCAAGTCTGGTAGATCAAACTTCTCGCTCTCTATGATTTGAAAAAGAAGCAAAGAGAGCAAACTCATATATTGTAATGGGCTTGCTATATATTATTTGACAATAAACACTTTGTAATTTTATATGCTTAGTAAAATAACTTAATTTTAAGTATCCAATATAATTTAGACATGTAAAAGTGCTAAAAATAGCCTATTTTCAATAAATCTTTTGACTTAGTCAAATGGAAATGAAAAGAAAGATAGAAGTCAGATGATGTCTTTATTTTTTGTTTAATTTAAGTATTTAGAGGTTTGAATGTGAAGGAGTTATTGACGGCTAAGTTCGCACTTATTTCTCTGTGACATACTCAAATACACTGCAGTAGGTATGTCAAGTGAATAAAGACGGTCATTAGTATTACAAAATAAGTAAACCTGCACGCGGATGTACAGAGTTGAGTTGTCGATTGTAATAAAGATTTTCGTCTGTTTTTTTGCGGTTGATTATATTTTGACATTAAATCCAGCCATATCGTAAACCAGTCGCGTGCACCAAAACAGAAATTAATTTGGGCGTGTTCATAAAAAACGACGTCAAAAAAAGAACTATTAGCTGCACTTAATGATGTCTAATGTCCATAAAAATCGTCAGCTCGTCAAAACCGCGCATACTGATTAGATATATTTACATTTATAAATCAAGCGTTGGATTTTAAACTTGATAACTTGTGTATCATTTGAAAAGATTTTCAATACTAGGTGCAAAACTTATAAGGTCTTTACCTATGAAATTGCCGTATTGCAGTACAGACTTTTTCAAACAAAAAAAAGTTTTGATTGGCTATGAATTCTAAATTCAAATTAATTTTGTTTTAAAAATATGACATTCTATTTACAATATAAGTCTTTTGTTTATTGATTAGCGTTGTATTTTCATTACATTTCAACATTTTTCCTCATAATGGATACTTTGAAATTTTGTGTAATTATGGAATATGAGTTCCGTCGTGGCACCAACGCGGCACAAACGACACGTAACATCAATGACGTTTACGGAGAGAACTGTACAAACGAACGTACAACCCGTTATTGGTTTGCTCGGTTCCGTTCTGGGAATTTTGACTTGAAAAATGAACCTCGTGGTCGTCCGGAAACTTTGGTCAACAATGATGAATTAAAGGCGATTGTGGAAGCTGATGAATCTCAATTTACCGCTGAGCTAGCAGCAGCTTTTGATGTTAGCATCAAAACAATATTGATCCATTTGCGACAGATTGGCAAGATAAAAAAGCTTGATAGATGGGTGCCCCACGAACTTAACGATCGCCAGCGCAACGTACGCGTCGAGACTTGCCTTGCGCTGCTTAACAGGCACAGAAATGAAGGAATTTTTAACCGAATTGTTACGTGCGACGAAAAATGGATTCTTTTTGACAACCGAAAGCGCTCAGCAAGTTGGTTAGATCCTGGTTCGGTACCAAAGCAATGTGCAAAACGAAAAATGACCCCTAGAAAGGCGATGGTCACAGTTTGGTGGTCTAGTGCCGGTGTGATTCATCATAGCTTTTTACAAAACGGCGAGAGTATTACTGCAGATGTGTACATTGAAGAACTGACCACAATGATGGCGAAACTCGCACGTCTGCCACCAGCTTTGGTCAATCGGTCGTCTCCACTGCTACTTCACGACAACGCGCGACCCCATACTGCACAACAGACCGTCTCTAAGCTGCATGAGTTGGGTTTGGAAGCTCTCCCTCATCCGCCATACTCACCAGATCTTGCGCCTACCGACTATTACTTTTTCCAAAATTTGGACAACTTTTTAGCGGGAAAAAAATTCAATTCCCGAGAGGCAGTACAAAACGCCTTTGAAGAGTTTGTTGTCTCCCGTCCTGCTGATTTTTTCAAGAAGGGCATCCATAAACTGCCACAGCGTTGGCAAAGATACATTGATTGCAGGGGTGATTACTTTGAATAAAATAAATAAATAAGTTCGAAAAAAAATTACTTTAACTTTTTTCAAACAAAACGGCAATTTCATAGGTAAAGACCTAAATATATATATATATATATATAATATCTATAGTCTAATCTATAATAGATAAAAAATAGGAAAAATAAGTTCCTCCTGTATATAATAAATAATAATAACACAATAAAATAACTAACAATATGTAAGTACTATTTTAAAAAAGAGCACGGACCCAGGAGTCTGTGGTAAAGCAGAATAAAAAAGAACTATAATAGATGGTAAATGAAAACACGTGGCCATAAATAAAGGAATAATGAAAATAGATGAAAGTGCCAAAGCCATATGGCCATATATGGTGAAATAAAAGAAATGAGTGGTGAATAGAATGTATCGGAACCAGTATTGAAAATAAAACCAAGTACACCTTTTTAACTTGCTTTTCTTGATTCTTATACATGTAGATTTTCACTAGAAAATAAAGGCTGTTATTGCACGAATTTATACTCTCGTCGAGTCACGCGCAAGCCAGTGTTGCCAAAAAAGTCAATTAACCTATAATAGGTAATAATAACAATAACGACCAACGATCACGTACATAGATCCTGGACCTTATTTAGGATTCCCTGTACCTAGGGACCCGGGAACTACGAGGACCATAGTCCTACAACACCCAGACACAGAAAAAATATTTGCGCTTTTTTTTCTGTGCACATATACCTGTTCTGGCGCAGGAGTCGTACCCGCCACCTCCGGGCTATGAGCCGACCGACTCAACCACCGCACCACAAAGGCTGTCAAACCTAACCTAAGCTAACTTTAATTCTGTAAACTACTGTCTCTGAAAGCTGTATGTCTACTTCGCAAGTTTTTTTTGTTTGCAACCCGCTTCGCCATATTGAAAAATGTCACTAAACTGAATCGATAAAAAATATCCATGTAATTATCGAACTTTCTAATACAATTTCACGAGAATCGGTTGAGAAATACGATCTGTAGAGAAGAACCGCCGGATGTAAAAATTGTTTTTGCCCAAGCTTCAGGAGACGCACGTTTGGTCAAAAATACCGTTCAATATCAAGAAATGATTGTTCCAATGTTCAATAATAATAGTTGATTTAACAAGTTACAAGTCACATTGTAAGCTGATGCTACCAACAAGGCGTGACATTTCATATTCTAGTGACAAAGGTGCCGGTTCTTTTGTCAGCGGATATCGTGACAATAAGATCCGATTTATCGGTAATTGATGAGTACTTAGATCAGCAGTAGGCAACAGGCGGGTCGCAGTCTGTATCCGGACCGCGGAAGGTCGAAAATTGGACCACCAAATATTGTTAAACAACTTACTTAGTACATATTCAATTTAAATAGTATTTATTTTAATATAACTAATATTCGTCACGCGGCTTTGCCCTGTATTATGTGTTCGCGACGATATTTTCGCGGGATAGTAAGTATCCTATGTCCAACTCCAGGGGGGAGATCACGAAACTTTGATTGCAATGAAACAGAAGAAATTTCCATACTAACTATGCACATAAACTGCGTATTCAAACTGTCAAATCCATACAAAATCGAGTTCGTGATTGCCTAGCAGGTTTTGGTATATCTGTACCTATGCCAAACAGTCAAATCCGTTCAGCTCTTTTGGCTTGATTTCGATGACCAAAAAAATTTTTTTTTCGTTGTCATCTCTAAAAATTCAATAGTATGCGGACTTACATGCCGACCTCTGACCCAGATAGATACATTGAATTGTGCACGAGTAATTCAATTATAAATATGCGATCGTTTGTTTCTAAAATTTCGCGAATTCTATTGACGTAGGTTTGAATTCATTTGTGAGAAACAATATAACGCAGAGTATATAACATTCAGGTCGAAGACGGTGCTCAGTTAATAATTCCCAATGTATGTAAATGAAAACGTCCTCTGCGGTGTAGATGATAAGTAGATTCACTATAAACGCAGAAGCAGGGGATTTGATTCATATTAAATGACAACCATTTTAAATTCCGCATCATATTAGGCAGGTATAAAAATCTGCAGTAAAATTTATATTGTATCGACTGATCGAATAAACTTAATTTCCAAAAAGTTGACACAGTATGTTTTCGTATGTTGTCGATTTTGTCGAATTTGATAGCTTGCAATATTGGCTGTTGGAATCGGAACCGTGCATAATAATCGATATCTGTGGGTTTAAAGTGCGAATGCGACATTTGTTTGCAAAATAATGTCACAACAAATATTAATACTGTCAAAACATTACTGGAATCACATAAAGTTAAATGTTTTACGTCTGTACTACCGCCATACCTGAGCGATTACCGTTACTGCTATCGAGAGCGTTTGTTTTGCTGAGTTTATTTTATATTGCTATGAATATTTATCGACGCATAGACCTAGAATATTTTCGCTACTCTCAAAACACTCACGAAGCGTGAAAGCGTGAACTCCTAATCGAGTACACTACACACCGCGCAAGAGGAAGAGATGGTGAAATAATATCAAATAAAACGTTATTTTAGAGCCAAAAAAGCGCAAATACCGCCACAGTCTGTTCGACGAACTTTAGTATTTTGTGATTATGTACCATAGTTTAAGTGCAAGATATTTTCATAGCATTTTTACTAATCATACTTTTTAAAATTTTGTGTAAACCTATTTATATTGTAGATTGGGACGTCTCTTTCAGATATATCGGAATATTTCAGTGAATCTGTTTTTTTTACTCGGCTGCTTTTCTCCAAGTTTTTGAAGAATCTTGGTAAATAAATTGTCTGTTATTTTATTTAAAAAATTATGGTAGCTTTTATATATGTTCAATATTTAGTAAAAACAATGTTAATTTGTCCCTCTTATTTGGTTGGATCATAATCATAACAACAATTTCTGAAATTTCCTGTCTCGCCTTAGAACTATCATTGTTGTCTTGTACATCTAAGTCATATGACGTCACTAGGCATTACAGACATTATTTATTAACAGTAAATTATCTGTATGTATCTGTGTTCTCGAACCTTATTATCGTTAAGTCACTTATGTCGTTTTGAGAATTCGACAATTGATGCAGCTCACTTAAACGTAATGCTTTTCGGATCGCCCCATCTCTGATTCGATTTCAGAGAAACCCTGGTCTCGCAGTCGAGCTTAACGCGCAGGTATTCAAACTGCGAAGCTCAAGTATTAGCAAATTGAATTTGCCATCGCGTCGAATGAAGGGTTAACTGGATGGGTCAAGATGATTGCTAAAACGCCGTATTAAATTGCCGGGTCAAATGTGTCTTTAAATACCTACTCAGATGGAGACGATACGCTAATTCCTTTTTAATTTGAAAGAATCGGTTCCACGCAGATTTTTAATGTAGGTAAATCGATATTTAATTGGACGAATTTTTATGTACCAAAATTTTATTTTTCTTAGTATAAATCGCATAAGTGAACGAACGGAACTTCCATATAAAAAGGTTTTAACTTGAATCTCAATCTCCATTTAATTTTTTTTATTTGCATTGAAATAAAAAGAGGTGTTAAAAACATTATAGACAGGTGAAAAAATTGCAACATGTCTAATTCGCGGTACTTTTTTGACGAGACCAGCAATATCGTCTATTTATTTTAAGTTCCCAATCAATGTCAAGCAAGACGCTGCTGCAACAAAAAAATGCCGAATTCCAATGACCTGTCATAAAACAACCAATAAAAATTACCACATCAAGGATTGCTTTTTATCGCTGTCGGAAAAAAATCTGCATCTCGACAATACGCCAATCGTCTCTGCGTTGAAAACTTTTTTTCAAATACATCGCTGATTTAGCCGTAAATATACATGCCATTAATGCAGATGCCTCAGTTTTGCGGCGTTTATGGACTTGGAATATTTAAAGCCATTCTTCAAGACGTAAATCTTGTGACTGACAAACGATCTGATTAATGCGTCTGTGGATGCTATGTCATTGTCAACACAGAAAACCCAATAGTACGATGCTAGATAGATGATTTTTTTAATGTTTTGACTCCACACTTTTGTGTATTTAGCCAGTGTCAAGTAATTGATAATTTATCAAGTTAATGATATTTCACGCAAATATGTGTCAAGTCACAGTCGAAGTCATCAAGTCAAGTCATAGTCTAGTCAAAGTCATACTCCTAGTAAAGTGGTGGCAACTTTACTTGAAGCTTCTATGGAGTTTTGGAAACAACACGAAAAGAAACGTTTCACCATCATTATACCATTTTCCCACACTCACGCCTGTAATTCAGCACTTAACGAATAGAATGCCACCAATTTTATGCATTAACACAAGTTTTGGAAAATAATACAATGCGGTGACGCAATCTTTTTCGATTTCCCGCCAGAGATAGATGATTACAGACATAAAACACAGACAGATATAGACTTGACTTACAGATGATATTATTTGAAAAAATTAAAGAAAAAGCACTTTGCGTGTTGGAGTTAGATATAATTATAAATACAAGACACTGAAAACCAACAGCTCAATCCGCCAAAGTTACACACAAAGAGCAAATATCTCGCAAATTACCAATTACGATTTATACCTCAAAAGCAGTTTTATTGGCGTCAAATAAAATTTGAATGCAATTAGACAGAAAGGTCTACTCAGATATCACGTATTGTGTTTTATTGTCTGGGATAAGGTTGCTAATTAGAAAAGTTTTATTTATATTGTGTCGTCAGATACTTTAACAGCTTTGATTTTATTTACTGGGGTTTAGGATATTATGATGATAATTTAAGGAGTAATTTGAGTCGATAGGACCTTTTCCTTCAAAGGTTCTTCACATTTTTTTTATATACGGCCAATGGCTAATGGAAATAATAATATGATTAATAACGTTGTGATTTTATAACAATAGCAATGCCATTGTATTATGGTCAACGAAACAAATGCATTGTTTGAGTAAAACAATGAACATGGATTTAATTTTGATTTAGACAACAACTTTGACAATGTACTCATCATGGTCAACCTGTTGGTGTGCAGAAATATTTCTTATTTTGGTCCGTTCTTTTTATAATTCTTATGCAGATGTGTGGAAGGAAAAACTTACTGGGAATTCAGGGTATTATTAGAAGTTTGACGGTTTATTTGTACCTCGAAAGACTAGTGGCTTCCAGTTTTTACGATTCGATAGTTCACAACCTAAGAATGACGTCATAGGCCAGTAAAAATAAAATGAATAGGTACTCACACTAAATTTCCGATTATATATTTTTTTTAAAATAAGGTTTGGAATCTCTTACTGACCATAAAATCACAAAATGCTGACAGATCTAGGTGGATCTTCAAGCGCCGCCTTGAACCAAATTTTTGCTCAATATCTTGGAAACTGTGCACTTCAGGGCAAAAGTTATTGGGACCATTAATGTAGAAAATAAAATTTCGCATCTTTTATTTCCTGTAAACTTTTTTTGTAAAACTTACCGTTTACGATGTATGACCCATTTAATGCACCGCTTCTTCTATTTTTGCCGATAACTCTTAAAACTATAAAAAGGAATACCTATAATAAACGTGCAAGAAGTCTCACAGCAAATACTAGTGCAAATATAAATTGAACTTGACATGCGCATGCGCTTCAAGGAAATGCATTGCTTGCCGCGTCGTGCACTCACATAACAGTAACATGGATTCCTTGTACCGTGGCGCATCATGCTTAGAATCTATTTTACATTTGCCTAATGAAAATGACGCAAGTAGGTAATAAATAAATATTCGTTGACATTTCACATAGCGCCATCTAGCCCCAAAACTAAGCAAAACTTGTTCTATGGGAACCAGATTACTGATAGTATACTAGGTACTTTTTGTGTGTAAATATTTACATAGAATACAGTATAACATCCAGACACAGAACAAACACCTATGTTCATCGCACGAATGTTTGTCCTGGATGGGAATTGAACCCTCAACCTATAGTTTAGAAGGCAGAGCTACTGCTAACTGAGCTATTGGGCCAGTCGGAATATGACGCAATTTCTTACGAACCTACCTAAAGTAATTGATGTCATCGTATTACGTTTGATTGGTCGAATATTAATTTTACTGTTAAACCTTATGTTACTTATAAAGCCCAGAAAAAACTACATGATGTCAGGAATTTTAAAAAGTGAGAAGATAATCGGGATTTTTAACATCAGAAATTCAAAATAGGTGCTGGGTCTTACTATACCATTAGTAAATGTTGATTTTTAAATTAAATCTATTAGAGTTTATATTCTAAAAGTTTGACTCATATTTTGGCCTAGACTAGACATTTCCGTTGACTAATCCAGGGCAAATTCTAAGTCAACCGAGATCGCCTTCGTGGTTTTTCATGCGCTGAAAAACAATACTCTAAATTTACCACTAAAAACTTGAAAGCTGGCAAAAGTCTTCATTTAACATATCGTACTTTTACCATAAAGATTTGGTAAATCTTAGGTTTTACTGGAAGTCCTTACCATACTACATATACTTAGTAAGTACACTTTTTCGTGAAGTCATTAATCGTAACGATTATTTGATAATATTTAGTTCGATTGAAATCGACAGCAAATGCGCTAGGCTTGAGATATATAATACTCATTAAAACAAATAAAAACACGCGGCGTCGCCGATAAGTATGACCCACGTAGTCCTAAATTAATGAACCGCCTTAGCTTAGCAACACGATTGACTGCTCAAATACGGATCAACACTCGAACATTAGTTTTTTTTTATCGACGGTGAGCGGTAACTGGTAACCATTTGCTTGCATTAGCCACCTGTCAGTCATCGAATGGCGATGCCCGTGCACGACCGTGTTCTGACCACGCGCGGTCTGCTGTCAACAGGTGGTAATAGAACAAATTTAAATATACTGACCTCTTACCAACAAGGTCAAGCTTTATAACCAAGTTATATTTAGATTGAGTTAATATTATTATTAATGCTGAATTAAATAATAATAAATAGTTATTTAGATTTAATGTAGAGTATATCGAGTAGTACTGCCAACTGCTAGTCGGTCGTGACGCTTACCATCAGATTAATGACTAGCTAGGCACCTCATTCATTTACATTAAAAACCTGGTTGATTCGGTTGATTGTTTATTATCAAACTGGTGGATCAAACGAAACTTGTAACAGAAAGTTATATTGGAACTGGTCCAAATACTTAAGCTCACTCAAAGAAAGTTAATATTTATCTATTATTCTGTGCATCAGGTGTGCAAGCTCGGATCTTTGAATAATTACGTTTTCTCGAAAATTATATTTCTTTGCCTCTGTGGTGTGGTGGTTGAGCAGGTCGGCTCATAACCCGGAGGTGGCGGGTTCGATTCCCGCGGCAGGACAAGTATTTGTACACAGAAAAAAAAGTGCAAATACTTGTTCTGAGTCTGGGTGTTGTGGGACCATGGTCCTCGTAGTTCCTGGGTCCCTAGACACAGGGAATCCTAGTTAGGGTCCAGGATCTATGTATGTGATCGTTGGGCGTTATTATTATTATTATTATTTTAGGATCGGAGGAGGAGCTAAAATATTTAAAAACTAAATAACATGTATAAAAACTTGTGGTAATGCAGACAAAAATCATAGACAATGGCCGGCTATTGTCATGATAAAAAATTCCTATATTATACCTAATTGACTTGCAAATAACGTTGTACATTTAATTGCCTCAAAAAATACCAGTGTCAGTGCACCCGTATAAGTCTAGGCATACTAAATCTGATCCAGACACAAACACCATAAAATATATACGTGAATTTCTATTGCCTTTTTTGACGGCACCACCCACTGGATTACTCTTGCATTATGCAATGAATACAAATTTTTGTACATTACAATAAAAAATGCATTGTTATCTGATTCAATTCTGTATGCGACTTCATATAAATCTCAGCGTTCGTGTTACACCTTGAATATTAGAAAAGCTCCCGGGAGTTTTTTTTTTCGATTTTAGAATTAAGTAGAATCTCTGAACTTAGGAAATGGAAAAGTCAGAGAAAAGAATGAGCTCTGAAGAGATTCTGTAGCTAATATTCAAAACAATTTAGCTCACTGCATCACCCATGCTAATGTTTTAAGAAAGTAACTCAGTCAGCCTCTCAATTTTTTCCCTTTTCATGGTTAGACGGCTGAACAGATCTAGATATAATTTGGTATGTAGATAGTTTAAACCTTGGGAAAAGACGTAGGATAGATTTTATCATGTGAATCATTAGGCATGAAATTTTTTGAATGAAGTTTTGGCATGAGATGGGATGAGGATCACGATTGTTATTTATATGTAAGCTAGGCACCCGACCTCGGAGACTCGCATGTCATAATTGCCATGCATATCCAGCTTTGATTTAAATGTAGCCAAATTATAGTTATTGCGTCGCGGTCGCTAATTTTATGGCTTACACTATTGCCATACCACTTGAAACTCCAGGGTATGAATAATTCGATTTAGATAAAATTTAACCCGATTTGCCTGATCCTGAACGAATCTCAAACGGCACATAAAAAGATAACCATTTGAAATCAAGGAATGGTCTCGGATAACGTGTAATTGCTTTACATTTTAAAACCCAAGAAACACTTTCAGTGACTTGACAGATGTAATTAGTTTTCATCTCAAAGCGGGGAAGATAAAACGGTCTCATTATGAAAAAAAATTAAGGAATTGGATGCATATCTTCAGAACACTAAAGGTTAGTCACAGAACGAGACAAGAATTTTCTCGGTATGATGCCGATGATTCAGCATGAAGAAATTGAAGTCGATTTAAATTCGCAGTGTGCGCCTGCGTTTATTTAGTCGGCAATATCTATAGATCAACCAGTGTGCAGTTTCTCAGGCGCGTCCAATACCCGAATGTGCTCTCACGGCGTCTAATCTTGAGATTTTAGCATGGACTTCTTGAGCAGATAAAAGTCTAGACGCTTTGCAATTTACAGATTTTGCGCCTGCGCATTTCAATGATGCGTGCGATCATCGGGTTCATCGGTCCGATTGTATCACGACTGCTGCTGATTTTTTCCCTCAACAGTAAGAGCTCAGACAACTCCGTGATTGAAATTTTCAACGCACGAAATGTACATATCTGTCCGACCAACATCATCCTGGTCGTATTTTTGCATCGCTGCAAAAAGTAGTTGCGAAACTAAATCGGCATTTAATGCTAATTCTTTTTTTTCAACCGTACTAATAAAAATAGAAATGTTTTTAATTTCATTCGGTTCACGCTGAAATTAATCGATTTTGCCATCTTCGTACCTAGAAAGGATTCCATCGCATCTAAATTAATCATAGTCACGAGAATTTTGCATTTTAATCTGTTGTAAAAATCAAATGGAGTCATTATCTGATAAGCAATAAAATAGTCGTCACTATTAGCCAGTCATAAAAACTAATGTTAAATCAATTAGCCCGGGCCAAATTACTGTTGCAAAGCCTGTAATTATTGTGAATGCTCAAATAATATTAGTGGCTGGAGCTTCTAGCATTTGCAGAGTAATAGTTCCAAATGAATAGCGATAAAAAGTTCAAGTAATAATTCGAATCGTGGCGCATTTGCTCATCAAATAGCTATTATGATGTTTTTTTGGCAGAGACAAAAGTGAGCCTTTAGATAAGCTTTGGTCTAGACTTCGGTCATTGCCAGGGGATGATACGTAACTTTTGTCGATTTAAAAATAATGTTCTGTCGATGCATTTTTTTCTTTTGATTTTTTTATTCGTCTGCATGAAATCGATTTCTTTGTAGTTGTTTTTGGACACACGTCTGTCTGCTGCCGTGGTGCTGTTACAATCTAGATCATGTCTTAGATTGTCCCCGTATTGCTGCACAGTCACGTTTCTCTGCCATTGTGTGGGTGCTCTTTTAATTTCAGAGACATCTCGATACAAATTTCAAGTTAATTATAGACAAAATATTTTTTTTTGCTACCGGCCGGCTCTTGACTTTTGATACGTTTTACCTTGAAGTTTTTTCAGTCACCAACACCTACATGCCTATTTTTTTTTTTCATTGTAAAGAGTCTGATAGAAAAGCATTGATTGACACTAACGACTCGCTGATCATTATGCATGTGCCCTGATTGTTATCTGATAGTTCTTATTTGGGACGAGTGTCGTCCAAATATGACAGTGTCGATGACTGACACATCACAAGTCGAAACCGTCGTATCATCACAATTGAATTCTAAGTTTCCATTATTCGCTCTCTAGGTATTGTGTTATATTCACGGTCTATGCCTAGGTTTGGCATTTGATATTAAATCTATGGTGTTCGTTTGTCGCTATTGTTATTCACATCTCGCAAAAAACAGCATATCCTGTAGATGTAAGATTAAAATTGCAGTAGAAATATAATAAAATTTAATAACCGCCGCATTTTGAGAGTTTTATAACTGCAAAAAACAATCCTGAGCTTATGTTTTTCAACGTGTTTGCATTATTCTGAAAGGAACAGCCATGTGTTTTCTTGTGGCGACTGCCGTGGTTTCATCAGCCATTGAACCGGTCAGCAGAAGTGATCATCGGTGTTCACTCGGTGGTTTGTTTATAGAGTCAATAAAGTCTACTGGTGCTCGAGGGAATTTTGCGTGCGGCATCTACGTGGCCTTAATTTTTTTCCTTCTGTTTACACAGTTCTTATTTGCAAAGACTTTTTGCCATCGAGGCCCGGTAGGGTTGCTTGTGTTGACTGTTGACACTGTTAAGTCAATTGATTCAACGATCCTGTTGTGTGTTCATTGTTTGCTGTCTTTAATGGCTGAGTTAGTATTGGCCTTCCCAAGCTCGTTGTATTTTCTAGGTAAGCCTAACTTGCTAGACCCAAACTTGAATTTTATTACTTACAAAACACGTTCTTTGATAAATTAAACACTGAAGACTGTGAGAAAAAGCTTTGTTTAATAGAACGAGTGCAAACCGTAAAAAAGTGTTGCAACCAAAACGTTTCGCTCTGATGATTTTTCCGCCGCATCGCATTTCTTAAAGTTTATACTTAACAAAGTGGCGCAATCTCGGTAAATGACCTCTGAGGTTTTTTTTTGATAGAGTTCCCTGCAAGCAAGTTACAGTAACGTACGACGATGTTCTGCAAAAAATTTTAACGGGTCGTTTCGTTATAATTTAAATGTACATTCGTTTCATATATAATTACTGAAAAGTTACATGTCATATGGGAAATTTTTGCACTCAATTGCTTTTATTGCAGTCGTGGCGAGACTACGTGACCCGGTTACGGATGCGCGCTTAGGTCACAGATTTGTCGTTCATTTATAGTACCAATCAATCCACTATCTGCGATCTAGTCACTACCTGCTGGAAATCTAGCTTTTTATGCGTCTGCCGTCTGGGGTTAACAAACCTATATTCTTATTGCTCATTCATCTTACATCATTGTGGTTTCGGTAAGATTAAAATTTTTCTTTTACCTACCCTAGTGCTGCTGTCATGTCATTAGTATATCTAATGTTGTACGTCTAGATTCGTGTTCATTTATCTAGATGCTTTTTCAATTAGAGGTTTGTATTACTTTTTATGTTCAATTGAATGTAACTGGTTGTATAGGTCATTTGTAGTCTAGAGCTAGAACCAAGTTTTGTTGTGGACAATTGTGGGTTCCTTTGTGAGCAGCTTTTTGTCTATTTCAGTTTGAATAGAGCAATTGTGTCTCGAGGAAGCGGCCAATTTGGATCGATCTATGTCGCTCTCTGCCAATGCTGGTACTATCTGATATAATTATAGTATTTTCTATTCGCTAACAGTAGTCGCATCCGGATATAAGCAATAAACTATTTGCCCTTTACTCATACATCTCAAGCTACTGCTGTCTTCGTCTCAGATATTAATTTTCCTAGTTTGTTTTTTGTAATAGTGTTTCGCTTAAACGTTGCTAACTCTCGTTAAGTACGTAGGTAAATGTCCATTTATTACAGAATGACGTGACCAAACTATTCCACCTATGACGTGACCTGCGGTATGACCGACGACTCGGCTTACTATTGCGTAAAAAATGTAATTTTGAGTAATCAAAATGGCATTAGTGTTACCAAAATTGTTTGAGAACGTTTACCTCATGCTAGAGCCAAGTTCAATCTCCGTCTCATTTAGTCATGCACTATTTGAATTTCGAAACGCAATTATGTTTATAAACCATATCGTCCCCTACAAAGACTAATGAATCCGATTGGTTACCCTATAATTATTGTGTAACCTAACCACGTTCAGTAAACTTGGCTCGCTTTTTGCTGCTGATCAAGGCCGTTCAAAGATGTCAACTACCGGTTTCTGGCATTGTTTGTCGCAGTTAGTCACAATCGGTACCTGTCAGATGTTAAATCTATGATGTTTTAAATGGAATTGGCAGTACCAGTAATGCTAATGCAATCTGGTAAACGCGTTAACATTAGGCTGCTTCAGTGTAGAGGTCGTTGCTTTTAGATTAACATCTAAACTGCAGCCTAGAGTCTAGACTCGGAACGATGTCAACAAACTGATCCTTTTAAAATAACTTATCTTCCCATGAATGTCACAGCTCAATGCTACCTGTCTGTATCTCGTTATCGTCGCATATCTTTGCTGACGCATTTGTAGTTTTCAAACCAGTTGCAATCCGCTGCAGGCGAATTTAACCTTACATAATACGAAAATATGCATTCATTTTGGACAAGCAAGGCCACGGAGTCGTCGACCACACGGGGGCGGGGCAACTGCTACGTCAATATAATATTCTTAAGTGGCAGTCCAGAATTAATCACCGTGCACTGATGCACTTTCAATCTCATTTCAGTCACGATAGATTCATTCATTTCGGCGCACGCGAAAGCATCCACTTTAATTTTTACTTTCATGTTTTCGTTTTTCCAATCGATTGAATAGCGGTTAAATGGAGACAGCACAACGGTGTCGCCTGTGATACGTATGCTGTTGTATTACGTGTAAATCTTCTTTATCAAAGATATTTATTGAGCGCGCGCTTGAGTAAAACATTCATGTTTATTGTCCCCGCTTGTTTCCCTTATGCTTTGGTAGTCGTAGGCGTCGACCCAGATGTGTTCTCACTTGAATTACAGTAAAATATGTCCGTCTTGGCCTTTACAACTCCTTTTGTTGTTTCTTTTACCTTATGGGACTGTTAAAACCAAAAAGAGTAGCAATTTTTTTCACCCACGCTGCCAAGTCCTATGTTGCATGCAACAATAAAAGGATCAAGATCAAAATTTGGCTGCATATGGTAATGACGTCCCACGTTGTGTCTCACGAAACTGGAGCCGCTTTATGAAGGTGTTATTCATGTAGATTACTTAGGATAGCTATAAAGTCGGGTTCACGGACGTCAAATTACCACGGTTCACGAGAAACCTGCACTTTTTGCAGTAAATTACTTAGAAATTCACGAGACTTTGTCGGTGCCAAATTTAACATTGGAAAATGTTAACTTTGTGTCACTTTTGATGGCAATAAACGAAATAAATGTACGGTTTAAATTTACTCAAATTGTTAACCTCTTATATGGTCACTCTTGACAAGAGTCTGGTCGTTTATGTAATAATAACTGTTTGTATAATTACGGTCGGTTTCATTTCGCTACCGCATTTAGTTTTAATTGCTTTGTATTCAGAAACACATTTTGTAATGTATGTTCCTTCATTTATCAGCTATTTCAATTTTGCTTGTCAATAAGAGTAATCAAAATGTTTTGTATAGAATATTGTAATGATTAATTGAAAGCTCCAGTAAAAAAAATCGCTGACAAATGTAGCTGCTATCAGTGTACACGCTGAGTTTATTGCTGTTTTTTTTCGCCTCTTTCGCACAAAAGAGTTCGGGTAGCTGAACTTTCAAGGACTCGCTGTTACGCTTCAGGAGGCTCCAATTTGTTTCCTGGTTAGAGCCTCTATCTAACATTCTCATGAGCTCATTTTACAATTTTAATCGTTTCGTTCATCTCCATTTTGATAGTACCCAAAAGTGGTTTTGCATTTGTCTAATTTGAATATTTTAACATTCTGGTCTAGACGTTTTCAAGATTTTTAATGCTGCAATAAAGTCTAGATAGTTTTTTTGTTTGGATCATAAGTTTTTTGTGCGATTCGCCATGCTTGAGTTACAGTGCTTTGCCTCTTGTGGCGATTGTTTCGTATGCGTTTTATGATATCCTCTTTTTATAAACATTGCTTGAATAAATTGTGTGTCTGTATCGTGCGGTGATGGAATTAGCAAAATTCAATTTGTCAAAAGTTTTTGCACAATCATCATTTTCTTTATAAATGACTTAATGCTCTTCCACTTTATTGTGTTGTTTAAATGGCTGGTGCATTATTTATTTCTCTAACACCTCTCAACCCACTTATGTGGTCCTTCAGACAATTATTATTTTTTATGGTATAGAACCTACAGCGCGTCGAGTGTTAATTGTCATTAGCTGGCTGGCAGTGGTTTGATCGAGTGGCGTGTCAAGTCATAAACTTTTTATATTGTTGCTTTATACTTAATAACTTTTGTAATTAGATTGTCGTCGGATTAAATTCACGAGGGGCTATTCAGTATCTCTATTACTTACTAGATGTTAATTTTCTCTCCTTTTTACCCAGCACTGTAAGTTTTCAAGAAGCACGTACTAGTATCTTATTTTTATCTTTATTAGTGACAATTTGAGGTCACATAGTCGACTAAAGATGTCATGTTCAATGAAGAAACGCAGATACGAAGAGAGCCAGAAAACTATGCCAGCAACAGAAGCGGGAGAAAATGCTAAAAATAGTGCTAATAGTGTAATAGGTGCTAAAAATAGCCTATTTGTAATAAATCTTTTGACTTTGATTGAAACAACGCGGCGTGGACAAGTTGCCCCTGTTTCACGGCTCATATATAACAATTATTATATTATTGCACTTCATTATATTTCAAACTCTTTGTCGGGTTCTTAAATGGTTGCAAATATCCGTGAAATGCAACTCCAACTGTGTAAGGCTTCCCGACTCTCATTTAGAAATTACTTTCGCAGTTGTCTTTTAAATTATTAATCCTTGAATTGCCGGTTAGTTTTTTCAAACTTCAGTTCTTTCTTTCTGTAGTAAAATTTATAAACAATATACCATTATTTATGAAACTGGTCACTATACTTGCTGGTTTATTATGTACATGCAAATTTGGTTTTTGAGTGGTAAAGCTTCGGAGAACGAACAGATTTCAGTGTCTTTATTACCATTTGTACGGTTATCTTTATGGTATCTAGTAGTAATATTATGCTCCTGTTTTGGATCCCACCATGTTTTAATAGCTTGGGAGTTGTTATTCACTTTTTGTCATATATTTAGTTAAATATTTACCGTGTTGCCAGAAATACATAAACAAGGCTTAGACAGATGTCAAACGCGTGTTTAACAATACAAAACAGTACTTAAACACTTGTTTAAGGCTTGTTTAAATCTTTTGTGGTTAAGCCGTAAACATTTTCGTAACTTTACCTAGAGTTTGAATAAATCAGTAGCTGCCTCAGCTTTGCATGAGTTAATTAATTTCAAGTAAGCGTAGCCTGGAGATTATTGCGTACATACAAACCCACGAACTTTACCTGTGTATAATAGAATAGTCGTGAAAAATTCAGTATTGATTTTATATATTTTTGGTTGTTTCGAATACATTTTAATCCAATGGAAAATCATTTAACGAGGTATTTTAATCGGGCAATTTTTATATTATGCTGCATCCCGCGGTTTCAACCGCGTGGTGAAAATTTTCTAACTCTCTTAGTCTTTTTCTTTCATAAGAATATTCTCCTGACAATAATAAACAAAACAAAAAAAGAATTTGCGAAAATGTTCCATCCGTTCCCGCGTGAACCAACCAACGGCCAAGGGAAATAGAGATTCATTTTTATATATAAAGATTATCAGAGACATCTGTATGTGAGACATACGTGGTTAGCGAAAGCCACGTAAAGCTTCAATTAGATTTTCTTTGTATTTGCACGTATGTATATATTTATTATGCCTTCTATACTAATTTTGTATAGTTATGTAGGTAGTAACCGGCTTCTTCAGAAATGATTAGATTATACCCACTACTGGTTTTACCTATTCGGATTATGATTATGATTGATGAATAGGACGATTCAAGAGCTTATCCTTGCTGGATATTATAAATGCGAAAGTTTAAGTAGGTTTGTTACCATGCGCTGAAACGGCTGAACGGATTATGATGAAATTTGGTGTGTAGATATTTTTTGTCTTGGAAGTACCTAAAAACGTGATTTAAAAAAAATCGGAAATGTGTGGTTTTTGTGGGCCAAAATGATAATAAGACAAAGCTATGCTATATTAGATTTAAAAAATTGAGCTTAAAATATGAGCCGAAAGTGGATTTGGTAACAAAGTGAGACAAATGTAGAACTAATCATATTGAAACACTAGCGGCCCGCCCGGCTTCGCACGCATATATCAGGGATAATGTAGGATTTTAAAGGTGAAAGAATTTTTCGAATCGGTCCAATAGTTTCGGAGCCTATTCAATGCAAACAAAAAAATCCTTCCTTTTTATAATATTCCCGAATCAGAAGAATCATAATATCACGTATCTTTGATTTATGAGATTATTACTTCTCAAATTTTTATTCTGTACATTTTTTTATTGATACCTTGAAACGTCAGTTGGATGGCCGCCCGTTCAGCTTTTAATTGTTAATCAATCGTGATGCAAAACGTGCCATTCGACTTAATAGGACTTAGGAGTACTTAATTAAATCAACGTATTCAATATCGTTGTTAATAATATAATATCCTTGTTCCAGAACATCGAT
This sequence comes from Ennomos fuscantarius, assembly GCA_905220475.3. Taxonomy (NCBI): domain Eukaryota; kingdom Metazoa; phylum Arthropoda; class Insecta; order Lepidoptera; family Geometridae; genus Ennomos; species Ennomos fuscantarius. The sequence continues at coordinate 3,088,459 of HG992026.1, read as the reverse complement.
CCGTCTCAGTTCAGCCTGTCTCCAATATCAGCAAAGTCAGAGAAGCTGCTCCGGTCGCCACGCAAAGCCACCCGGAAGATATCTAGGATCCCGTTCAAGGTTCTTGATGCACCGGAGTTGCAGGACGACTTCTACCTGAACCTGGTGGACTGGTCAGCTCAGAACGTGCTCAGCGTTGGATTGGGGAGCTGTGTCTACTTGTGGAGCGCGTGCACCAGCCAGGTGAGGCCTTTACGATAGATATGGATATACGGGAGGGGTCTTGTACACTGGACTGTCAGTTTTCATGGCGTTAGTTAGACAGTCCAAAACAATTGCATTAGGAATGGGAGCATCTGCAACAAGTCCAACCTTGTTAAAATTTGCAAAAGCACCAAGCTTCTTGCAAAAGTTGTATACTCGTTGTCATTGTAATAATCATCAGTGGATAGATGTTTACCGATGAAAATAAGCCGTCTTCATCATCATCAATCAACCGGAAGACTGTTGAAATGGAAATACATTTTGGAATTTTCGAAATCGGATAATCGTTCAATTTACCTAATCATGCTAGCAGCGCATGTAGCAGATAAATGTTCAGGTTTCTAACTCCATGCCAAGTCAAATTAACTAAACGCCCAACGATCACATACATAGATCCTGGACCCTAACTAGGATGCCCTGTATCTAGGAACCCAGGAACTACGAGGACCGTGGTCCCACAACACCCAGACTCGGAACAAGTATTTGCGCTTTTTTTGGTGTTTAGTGGTTCTGCAGCGGGAATCGACACCGCCGCCGATTGTGAGTCGACCTGCTCAACACATCAAACTAAATGGTTGACAAGTAGTCATGTGACCTTATAGGTGACGCGGTTGTGCGACCTGTCGTCGGAGGGTAACGCTGTGACGTCAGTAGCGTGGAGCGAACGTGGACATTTGGTGGCTGTCGGCACACAGAAGGGACACATCAGCGTTTGGGATGTTGCTGTTAATAAGGAGGTAAGGCATAATAATTTGTTGTACTCCGATCTACACCCCTACCTCGTAACTGCTCTGGGAATCGGCTTCGCCTGCCATCCTGCACGCGCCAATTAATAAGTCCGCGAGTGCGAGCAAGAGAGAACACGATTACCATCTCCACCAGACTGGTGGATGTGGTAAGGCCCCTGATCTCATACAAATTTAACTTTGATAGGGATATAGATAATATGCACCTTATGTTTATAGTGTTATAGCTGCCTTTAAAAAGCTGGTTTCAATTATATTTTTATGGTACTGTAAAGATTATTCTCTATAGTAAACTAATTTATCACCGAGTTTCCCTTGGGATGACCTAAGGGAAACTCGGTGATAAATTAGTTTGAAATTTGCAGAAAAAATTGCAGAAAGAAAGTACGCAAATTTACAGTGTATTCTTGCATATCTCTTACGTTTTATGAGTACATATTCATCGGGTAGTTAAATAAATAATTTAAAATAAAAAATAAGTTAGCCTACTAATATTATAGACGCGAAAATTTGCTTTGTTACTCTTTCACGCTCGAAACGACTGCACGGATTTGGATGAAATTTGAAATATTTAGATAGCTTATGTAGTGGATTCACACAGAGGCTACTTTTTATCCGCGGATTAACCTGCGATAACTATAATAGATAACAAATGTCCTAGAATTTTATAATTCATGTACGTGCAGCTTTCTTCATTCCGTCATTTGTTGTATAGCGAGTGAAAATTCCGCACATAACTTAATATTAATTAGTGCTGCAGAGCGTGCTTCGAACCAGGAGAGGTTGGCTACTAAGCCACACTCTATTTAGAAATTAAAATAACAATTATTAACACCTAATTTCTTTTTATCAGGTGACAAAACTACAAGGGCACATTGCGCGAGTCGGGGCGCTGGCGTGGAACGGAGATATCCTCAGTTCTGGGTCCAGGGATCGGCATATACGGCAACGGGACACCAGGACACCGCGTAAGCTTACATACAATAAAACTTAAAATCATAAGAGATAAAGACTTGATTTGAGTACACAATAACATTTCAAAGGATCGTAAATACAAATATTATCGCCTTGTGAAATCGTTAGAGATAGGTAAATGACATTGTAAAGGGCTGAGTAAAGAGGGCGATTCTATCCATAAGTTTGATCGATAGTGCGTTCTTGTGTGTACTTTTGATTTTAGTTTTTTCGTTCTTGAACTATGACTGCAATCGCATGAAAACGCATATAATTTTGGTGGATCGTCAGAAGTGAATCTATACATATAAAATTCAAAGTCCTGATTGACTGACTGAATGACTTCTATATCAACGCACAGCCTAAACCGCTGGTCCTAGAGACTTGAAATGTAGAGGGTGTGTTTATTGTAAAGTGTAGGTATCCATTAAGGGTTTTTCGAAAACCATCCCTAAGGGGGTGGAATGGGTGGTTAAATTATTTTCCTATAGGCCACGCGGGCGAAGGCGCAGACAGAAGCTAGTAATATATACGCTAACAACTTATTGGTGTTTAATATTTTTTACGTCTTCATTTCATCAGCTGGAAAACGTTCAGTGTTGAACGTTCCTGCCCCATTAGGGGGCTTCCCATAATCACTGCGCCTGGAATGCGTCTTGGTAATCCCAGTGGATTATAATGCCAAGAAAAACGCGGCTGCCTATTTCTAGGATATTGCCTTAGTCAGTTTTTTAGTGAATGATGTGACGAGCTAGTCCACCTGATGTTAAGCGACCCTTCAAACTGGAACACAGTAGTGCTAGCACACTACTGCTTGGCGGCAGAATAACTGGCAAAGCGGTGGTACCTACGTAGACGAGCTTTGCAGAAAAGTCCTACCACCTTAAGGAACCCGCGGGAAGAGATGGTGTGGTCGTATTCTTACGCCGTGACCACACGTCTGCGTCTATTGTAGCCCAACTGCTTATTTTGCGTCTAGCAACAGAAAATAATAAACATTTATAACCACCGCACGTGTCTAATCTTGTAAATTAATTTAAAAAAAACCTTAACAATATTTTCGATTTCCCATTATATGTCCGAATGCAGAAATTGAATCGTATAATATTCCAAATGTCATACCTGCAGCCATAAATACGACAGAGCGGTCAAAGCGCTCGTTCGATCTTCTTACATAAATCACATCTATAATTACCTTAGACTTACAAGATGAAGGCTTAGGATAATAATAATAAATAACGCCCAACGATCACATACATAGATCCTGGACCCTAAATAGGATTCTCTGTATTGGGGTAGAGTTTTCAAAAACCCTTTATTAGTGCCATATGCAATGCAGACCCTCCAAAAATCAAGTCTCTGCGCAATTGTTGATTATTCTGCCTGCACGTACTTTACTTTTGTTTAGGTTGTAATTTTAACTGTATTCGCGTCGCGTCGCGTCTTTATCACTTAGGAAATGGTTTGGTGCTGCAATATACTATTCTTTAATTTCACTTTTTAGTTGTTTTTTAGTAGTATTTAGTAGTATTCAGTAGTTAGATAAACTGTAAATAAAATAAACTCCCGTCGTCGGTGTTTCCATCCACCTACAACCTGGGTGTCTCTAAGTCAGAGTAAATAGGTTATTTCTATGTAAGCGTGCTCCACCTTCGACGATGAGTCCTCACTTACCATCAAGTGAGATGTAGTCAAACGCAAACCACTTGAAAATAAAAATAAAACTCTTTATTGTATACACAAAATAAAAGTAAAAAAAAACAAAATGTGCACCAATGGGTTGGCGGGCGCGATCTCATCTCTATGTAACATTTTTAGATATTTTAGTTATTTGCATTATTACTATTGCTAATTCTCCAATATCAATACCTTGTTCTACTAGTCTGGGCCAGTCGCCTACACGATAAGGTTGCATATGCACACCACTACCAGTTCAACGACACGAGACGGCGGTCATAATAATAATATCATTTATTTATATCGAGCTGAGTGTCACAAAATTAGTAAACTTCGCATAAACGTGTCATTTAAAATCAATAATAAAACGCATTAAAAACGTATTTAAGATGCAACGATATTTATTTTAACCTTTTTACATATAATCCGTAATGTTTTATTTATATTATTTTGTTTATTCGCGACGTGGATCCATCTAGGTGTCTGTCTGGGACCAGAGATTAATAATTTTTACAGTTATTTCGCCAGCATCCAGCGCAACTTTTGACCACTTATTATTAATAGTGTACCTACTTAGCTGAGAGTTATTAGGACAAAAAAAGGAATTTTCTATATGTATTAAAGTCGTAAATTTTTCCTGATTTTTGATGATTATAAAATATACATTTTAATAGTTTTAATACCGGTAGCGGTGCAAGAATTGGTTTTGTTTTTACCTACGCGGTGGATAAGCGTTGTCTGAAATAAATTTAATGCAACGGGTGGTCTTTGATTTAATTAATTAAATGTAGGTTTTGTGTTTAAAAGTGCTAAATTTGACTTATTAATGGATTCTTAATTAACGTAAGATGACCATAAACACTAAACTTTATTGACACATTGTACACACATTATAAGGTGCGCCATTGGAAAGCTATAGAATATTGTTTTCCCCACTTCTACGATTATGTCCAAAGTTTAGTGACCCACTACACTTTCGAACCCAGTGGCCCACTACTAGTGGAAGTGAGACAGCAATAGAAACTTCTGCTCAGCTAGGCTCTATCACGTAACTTGATTACAACCAACAGAAACACTTTGTATGGATGTGACAGTTTCAATACGCAGCTTATGTGCATATTTACTATGTAATTTTTAAAATTAGGAATGTAATTTGTCCTGTAAATCAAATTTCCGTGTACTGGAGCTAGATAACTGATAGAATGTTTAGATACTTTTGTTTGTGAATAAATACATAGAATACAATATGACACCCAAACACAGAACAAATATCAATGTTGATCACACAAATGTCGGAATTGAACCCATAACCTACATCTCGGAAGGCAGGATTACTAGCTACCAACTGAGCTATCGGGCCAGTCAAGCGGACTAATTTTGTCTTGGTGTTATGGGACCATGGTCCTCGTAGTTCCTGGTTCCCTAGACACAGGGAATCTTAGGGTCCAGGATCTATGTATGTGATCGTTGGGCGTTATTATTATTATTATAACGTATATACAATAACCATTAATAATATAGATTTAATTTTCTTACCTTAAGCTCCGATCACCTTCTGTGATCTTCTTTTGTAATATTTTAGTGTACATTTTAGTTTCATCCTTTGGTTGTACGTAATGATTATTGAATCAATTAGTTTCTACATAAGTACTTATTAAGCGTACCTATGATTTTTTAAATTTTAGTCCTGAAGTTTGTTTTTATTGTTGCCACCCACAAAATTATCTTTAGTTTACTGTGTTTCTCCATATTTATATTAGGTTTATTTACACCAGATTCCCAAGATACAGGCTTCGTGCTTAGTTTGGGGCTCATTGTTAAGTATAGTTTGAAGGAAATGTTTATTCTTGCACTGTAATTAACAAATTGTAACATATAATTTTTTGGCAATAAATTATCTTATCTTATCTTATCTAACGTAAATCAATATTATTTATTTTTATTTTTTACAGCGATTCAAGCATCGCGGGTGCTAACCGGCCATAGACAAGAGGTGTGCGGACTGAAGTGGTCACCAGACGGCCAGTCGTTGGCTTCAGGTGGCAACGACAACAAACTCTTCGTCTGGTCTATGGTAACCATCATTATTATTGTTCACACTACTTTACCACATGCATCCGCTGTGTGTAGAAATATGACACATTTTTATAAGCTTTTTATTAACTTGAAATTTTTGTAAGTTTTTGATGTATAATATTCTTTACATAAGGGAGTAAACTTGGGGTGAATGCGTAACGAGACGAACGGAAGTTGAAAGTTGTTGGTTCACGTAGATCTCCATCGTCAACATAAAAGTTAATAATTACTTTTTAAATTTGTATTATTGTGTTAGTATGTCCGGTAAAATGGATGATGGATGGATGGCGACATTAACATTAAACAAAGCAAAAACAAAGTTATACCGGCCGATAGATGGAGCTAAAGAAGTTTTACTTGAGTCATGTGGCCAAAGCACACTCGTTTTTTTATGTACGAATAGGCCAACGTTTGTCTGCAACTCACCTGATCTCAAACGTCGATGCAGTCGAAGGTGTAGGACGTTAACCTCTCAGGAGCCTATTTACCATAATAGTCTTTTTTTGTGTTTTGACTCCACACTTGTGTATTTAGCCAGTATCAAGTAATTGATAATTTGCAAGTTAGTGATATTTCACGTAAATGATGTGTCAGGTCACAGTCGAAGTCATCAAGTCAAGTCAGAGTCAAGTCATAGTCTAGTCTAGTCAAGTCATACTCCTAGTAAAGTGGTGGCAACTTTACCAGAAGCTTCAATGGAGTTTTGGAAACAACACGTAAAAAAACGTTTCACCATCATTATACCACTTTCCCACACTCATACTTGTAATCCAGCACATAACGAATAAAATGCCACCAGTTTTATGCACTAACACTGAAAATGACACAAGTTTTGGAAAATAATATAATGCGGTGACGTGATCTTTTTCGTTTTCCCGCCAAAACCCATAATAGTCTTAAAGAGACCCAAATTATATTCATCAGAAAGCAAGAAAGCCAAGAGTGTGTTCCATTCCCCAGTCAAAGAAAGGCTTGTTGCACAATGTTGGCAAATGTATGTGTACTACATAGAGGTGAAACGACTAAATGGAGATGACTAAATGGAATCATCTATGTATTTATATGTTTGGGTCAATCTTGCAAATGAATTTTAAAGCAGTTATCCTCAATCCATTGAGATGAAATATTGCATACACGTTTAGTTTGGATGACAAAGCATGGGTAGCAAACGTCATTCTAAATCCAATATGGCGGACAGCCCAAGATGGCGGACTAGTTATTTTTATGCACGCCTATGATATAGGTTTAAAGAAATTTATTCTAAATAAGACAAAAAAGTCACTTCCATGAGAACATAGTTAGACTTAAAGAATTCTATACAAGTACATTCGTCGTCACTTTAAATAATGTAGGTATAGTAACATAAATATAAATACGTGCTTAAGTAACATTACATTTCAACACGACATAATTTAAAATGTTTACTTCGGCAACTCATCCGTCGTTAGGTATTGAGTCAATTGTTTCTTGAATTCGTTAAATGAATATATTTTTTTAATATGCGAGGGTATTTTATTATAAAGTTGTGCTTCTTCAAAATCATGGGTATCAAATGAAAATGTTCGCTGAAAAGAATACGAATAATAAAATGCAATAAACATAAACTAGCTTTAAAAAATACCAATAATTCATTGTAATTAATATTCATATTAAATAGACGATTTTTGTTTATCTTTCATAGTCTTGTTTGACCACTGCTTTACCTGATGATAAGTGACGTCGGAGTCTCCGATGGAGCATACTTGCCTAGAAGATATCGGAATTCAGATTGTTATTGTAAAAAAAGAAACTTCCAGATTTTTATTGCAGTAGTTATGTACTTTAAAGAATAATAGCACTATTCCCAAATAAAAATCCTGGATTGTATTTTTCATAACAAAAACGCTAGTAATGTATTCCATTCCTTCCTCCATTCTGCTGTAGTTTACCATTTTTCCCACGGGAATACAAATTTTTCCGGAAAATAGAGTATATAAATCTTTATATATGAAAATGAATCTCTATTTCCGCGTTATCGCATTACGCGTGAACTGATGGAACATTTTCGCTAATTCTGTTTTTGTTGCGTTTATTATTGTCAGAGGTTCTTACGAAAGAAAAAACTAAGAAAGTTAGAAAATTTTCACCACGCGGGTGAAACCGTGGGGCGCAGCTAGTATAAAATACAAACGTTTTGAGTTAAGAGTTACAACATAGACCAACAAATTACGATTGTCTTTTATATATATTCAGGGGTGATATAGGCGTCAGACCTTGAATGTTATATATTAATATGTGTAGATAATATGTTCTAAACAAATTGATAGACAATAAAAAATCAAATAAAACTATGTAACGTATACTATTTCTATTTTGTTATCAGATATATAGGTCACGTTAAAAGACCGCGGTTTTCGTACTATGAGAACTTTTGATGATAACCGTTTGTGGTAACTAGGATCTTATCGGCCTTTACATAATAGTAGTAGTACGTCCGGAAGTTCATGAGAACTCGCGTAGATACATGTTTACATGACCGCTGTATTATTTAGCTGATGAAACATGGTATATAGGTCAATCTGCCAACAGGGCGTTAATGGCTGAATCCGAAAATATAGATAGATGGAAAATGAAATGGAGAGTATTATCTTCTAGTTTTTTTTTTTACATTTTGGGTCCTACAATTTTTTTTGTCAAGCCAGTGTCAAGTAATTGATAATTTATCAAGTTAATATCACGCAAATATGTGTCAAGTCACAGTCGAAGTCATCAAGTCAAGTCATAGTCTAGTCAAAGTCATACTCCTAGTAAAGTGGTGGCAACTTTACTTGAAGCTTCTATGGAGTTTTGGAAACAACACGAAAAGAAACATTTCACCATCATTATACCATTTTCCCACACTCACGCCTGTAATCCAGCACTTAAAGAATAGAATGCCACCAATTTAATGCACTAACAATGAAAATAACACAAGTTTTGGAAAATATTACAATGCAGTGATGCAATCTTTTTCGCTTTCCTGCCAAAAAAAATCTATTTTCTAGTTAACCTGCAATAATATTATAAATAATAATAATAATAACGCCCACAACACTCAGACTCAGAACAAGTACTTGCACTTTTTTTTCTGTACACAAATACTGGTCCTATCGCGGCAATCGAACCCGCCACCTGCGGGTTATGAGCCGACCTGCTCAACCACCACACCACAGAGGCTGTCGAAAATAACTAAAAAGGATAAAAAAATATATTTAAAAATAAGATTAGACCCACTTCAAAACAACAAATAGGTAGCTAAAATAAATTAATATAATTATTACTAGCGGCCCGTCCCGGCTTCGCTCGGGTGGACGTTTATTTATTAAACATTTTATAATATACGAAAAACAATGTATCACGCACCGGCGCCATCTACTTAAAATGTTGGTTTTTCCTGAATTTTTCCTGAATTTTCTTTGCTATAAACCTCGCGGAGCCCGAGACCTTTCCAACGAATGCAAAACCGTGGAAATCGGTTCGCGCGTTCTGGAGTTATAGCGTCAGGAAGGAAAACCCGACTTATTTTTATATAGTAGATAAGCTAGTACTAGGTAGCTAGCTACCCACTGGTAGCGCTTATAATAATTATATTAATTTATTTTTCGCTTTTGAGTGCCTGTTTGTGGTTTGGAGTCGGTTTAATGTTTTTTAATATATTTTTTTGCTTTGTATATACAGATCCATAATCTATAAAAGAACTAGCGTCCCGCCCCGGCTTCGCACGGGTATTTAATATAATAGGTCTTTACCTATGAAATTGCCGTATTGCAGTACAGACTTTTTCAAACAAAAAAAAGTTTTGATTGGCTATGAATTCTAAATTCAAATTAATTTTGTTTTAAAAATATGACATTCTATTTACAATATAAGTCTTTTGTTTATTGATTAGCGTTGTATTTTCATTACATTTCAACATTTTTCCTCATAATGGATACTTTGAAATTTCGTGTAATTATGGAATATGAGTTCCGTCGTGGCACCAACGCGGCACAAACGACACGTAACATCAACGACGTTTACGGAGAGAACTGTACAAACGAACGTACAACCCGTTATTGGTTTGCTCGGTTCCGTTCTGGGAATTTTGACTTGAAAAATGAACCTCGTGGTCGTCCGGAAACTTTGGTCAACAATGATGAATTAAAGGCGATTGTGGAAGCTGATGAATCTCAATCTACAGCTGAGCTGGCAGCAGCTTTTGATGTTAGCATCAAAACAATATTGGTCCATTTGCGACAGATTGGCAAGATAAAAAAGCTTGATAGATGGGTTCCCCACGAACTTAACGATCGCCAGCGCAACGTACGCGTCGAGACTTGCCTTGCGCTGCTTAACAGACACAGAAATGAAGGAATTTTGAACCGAATTGTTACGTGCGACGAAAAATGGATTCTTTTTGACAATCGAAAGCGCTCAGCAAGTTGGTTAGATCCTGGTTCGGTACCAAAGCAATGTGCAAAACGAAAAATGACCCCTAGAAAGGTGATGGTCACAGTTTGGTGGTCTAGTGCTGGTGTGATTCATCATAGCTTTTTACAAAACGGCGAGAGCATTACTGCAGATGTGTACATTGAAGAACTGACCACAATGATGGCGAAACTCGCACGTCTGCAACCAGCTTTGGTCAATCGGTCGTCTCCACTGCTACTTCACGACAACGCGCGACCCCATACTGCACAACAGACCGTCTCTAAGCTGCATGAGTTGGGTTTGGAAGCTCTCCCTCATCCGCCATACTCACCAGATCTTGCGCCTACCGACTATTACTTTTTCCAAAATTTGGACAACTTTTTAGCGGGAAAAAAATTCAATTCCCGAGAGGCAGTACAAAACGCCTTTGAAGAGTTTTTTGTCTCCCGTCCTGCTGATTTTTTCAAGAAGGGCATCCATAAACTGCCACAGCGTTGGCAAAGATGCATTGATTGCAGGGGTGATTACTTTGAATAAAAGAAATAAATAAGTTCGAAAAAAAAATACTTTAACTTTTTTCAAACAAAACGGCAATTTCATAGGTAAAGACCATATATCTATTATAGATTGAGATATAAACTATCCTATCTCTCAAGTTGGATCGAACTGCACATGGTGTGCGAATTTTATTATAATCGGTTAAGTGGTTTAGGAGTCCATTGAGGACAAACATTGTGACACGAGATTTATATATATTAATAAAAGAATTTCAAATAACGATTTCTTTCTGTTCCAGCACTCAACATCCCCGGTTCAAACGTATTCCGCTCACGTGGCAGCTGTGAAGGCGATCGCGTGGTCACCACACCAACACGGCCTCCTCGCGTCCGGTGGAGGCACTGCTGACCGGTGCATTCGTTTCTGGAACACCCTCACCAGCCAGCCGATGCAGTGTGTTGACACTGGTAAGCTACCCCATACAAGTTTAGCCCGTCTAAATGTAGGCAGTCTGATAAACGATGTTAAAACGGCCGTGTCTCAATGTTTAGAATGTTGCTTTTTTATGTTAGCGAATAAATAAATATCTGTGGACATTTCACACAGCGCCATCTAGTCCTAAACTAAGCAAAGCTGATACTATGGGAACCAGATAACTGATACAATACTTAGATTACTTTTTGTTTGTAAATACATACATAGAATACAATATAAGACCCAGACACAGAACAAACATCGACGTTCATCACACACATGGTCGTCATGGGTGGGAATCGAACCCGCTACCTACAGCTCAGAAGCAGAGCAACTACCAACTGAGCTATCAGGCTAGTCAATCTTATCATTAATAACACTATTTGCTTGAATTTACCTAGTTTACACAGACAAGAGTGTGCTTAAAGCATTATTGCCATTTTAGAATTAATTTTACACGGGCAGGTTCAGTCGAAGTCAAAAATATGGTTAGTTTAATTCACTCAATAGCATCTGAGAAAAAAACGAGTGCGGTTTAGACCACACGACTGAGGTAAAAACTTCTTTATTTTAGCTCCGTCTATCGGCCGGTATAACTTTGTTTCTGCTTTATTTAATGTTAATGTCGCCATCTTGTAAATTGTCATTTCACCGGACATACCAACATAATAATACAATTTTTTTCGATTCCCACCCATGACGAACATGTGTGTGATGAACATCGATGTTTGTTCTGTGTCTGGGTCTCATATTGTATTCTATATATGTATTTATAACCAAAAAAGTATCTAAGTTTTGTATCAGTTATCTGGTTTCCATAGTAGCTTTGCTTAGCTTGTTACTAGATAATGTTGTGTGAAATGTCCACAAATGTTTATTTATTATTTATTTTTAATGATGGTTTTGTCAACAGGCTCGCAAGTTTGCAACTTGGCGTGGTCGAAACACTCGAGCGAGTTGGTCTCCACTCACGGGTACTCGCAGAACCAGATATTGGTGTGGAAATATCCTTCACTCACTCAGGTTAGTTGACAATTATTACAAGCTTACCTAGCCTACTAATACCATAGTACTTAATAATATCACATCAATTAATAGTACTTTAGTGCATTTAATAGTACTATACGTAGTACTATAGCACTACACGTACTATAGTACAATTAATAGTACTGGGACACAATTAATAGTACTGTGACAATACGTAGTACTAAAGTACAATTTATGGTGCTACAGCATAATTAATAGCCCAGTTCATCATTTGATTGGTTCCCTTCCTCTCTGCACAAAAATAGTATGTTTTATTACTTTTATTACAGCATACTTATTTTCTACTAAGTGCAATTTCAGTTCCTGTTTGTGATTGGACAAATTCCTAGATGAGCTTTAAGAAACCAATCGGGAAGCTCGAATTTCAAATAGAATTTAGGCACGTCTGATTATTGTGTCCTTGACTAGCATTTAGTTTACAAATTTTTCATTTTATTTTGCAGGTGGCGAAATTAACCGGCCATTCATATAGAGTGCTCTATCTTGCGCTATCTCCTGACGGCGAGGCGATAGTGACCGGCGCCGGAGATGAAACGTTGCGTTTTTGGAACGTTTTCTCAAAAACACCCTCACACAAAGAGAATAAAAGCGTACTGAACCTTTATACCGCTCTGAGATAGACGGCAAATATCGGGAAAACTACCCGGGTGAAATTGGTGTTACCAATTAAAATAATCAATGGTGTTGCCAGTTAAATCGGTGGAAAAGTACATAAAAATTTTGAATCTACTGCGGTAAAGGAAACTAGTGTTGTGGAAAAAGTACCAACTGATATAAAAGTGTTGTCAATAGACAGACATTGACTGTGTTGCCAACGTGAAATATCTAGTGTTGGCTGTCAAGGCTGGTATTAAACTGACATGCCAGTGTTGCCTGCATCAATAAATTGTCGGATTAGAGTTACTAAAATTAAAAGAATATAGTAATCGTTTGAAAACAATAAAAAAGCATCCACATGCATTTTGTTTTTGAACTGTGAATATCAAGAGGATTTTTATTGGTGTTATATTAATTTTTAGTTCATATACTTTATTTTTGTAAATATTAGTTTATTTATTAAAAGTTGCCATCGCAACTCAAATTTACGTTTACTTCCTATTGTTTCTGTTAGACGACGCTGCTGTATTCTGACTTAATTCAAATACATTCTATTACTTTGTGATAAGTTTGTACGTAACATTTGCTTCTGTAAATCATATTATATTGTTGTTTACATCAGATTTTTAGCGTTGGTGGTTTATGTTAGAAAACTAAAACAAATATTAAATTTAAAAATATATAACTTATTTGCGAAATTCATAAATTCAAATGTATCGTAATTCGTCACCATAAATCACCAACAAAAATCACGTCGTCTCGTAAATTTTTAGAGAAATTATACACTGGTTTGTGTATACAATATACAAGGTTATTGCGTTTTTATGTTGATTTTCGTAATAATTTGACTTAATTTTCCTATGAATTTATAACAGAATTTTGCCCATCCTTACTGAAATTTGGCAGCACCTAAGTTACACTTCTCTCTAGGATGTACCCAAATGTTGCCGTATGTACATAATAGAGGGATAAGAACTTAAGGGCTTACAAACTTTAGCACATCGCATTAATGTTGGAAATGTTTTACACCACTTTAGGTATGTAACAAAATTGCGTGTGTTTATTTACTTGTTTTGAAACGGTTTTATTTACTTTTAAACGGCAAATCGATTTGTTTATTATTAATTTTAGATCTTAAATTTATTGTAAATAATTTAATGACATTTTGGAAGTTACATAGTGAAGATTTTACTGATAAGCACAATATATACGTTTTTGTTACATAAGCCAATATGTTAGTAATTTACAAACATTTTGAAAGCAATTGTGTGCTTGATTTCTTCTAATTGGCGTTGAAAAATTTTAAATATAGGAACAATCTAAATTGATTGTCCTTCTCATTTCGGCGGCATATGAAAGGGATAGCAACATTTTTTATCAAATTTATATTGCTCAAGCCAAATTAAAGTTATGAAAACAAAAATCTTAAAATCATCCTGTATTTAAATAAATCCGTTTCAAAACTTTGTGAAAAAAAAAACATCTCGATAGGGAAATACGGAAAAGATTTTTTCCGTAACTTAGACTAATTTAGCGTTGGTGAATATTGATGCCCGAAAACGTTTTTGTATCGTAGCGTTTTGGGTTATATGACTAAAGAAACATTTCTCATAAATTATAAGTTTTGACTAATAAATTTTTCTTTTCTGTTTCAGTTAGTTACGCCTAGTATTTATGCTGACTTTATTCAGTTAAGAGAAAGAGATGGAATTTAGATTTGTCAATCTCTTTCTCTGAAATGTTTTGAAGTAAATTATGAAGGAGTATATCTTAGCCTTCTTTTTCAAACGGTAGGTGTGAAAATTACTATCTTAGATTAACGAACCTAAAGAAGAAAATTATTTTGTGGTTCCTAAATATTTCATTATTTATAAAAAAAACGCATTTAACTAAATAAAAAACCGGCATTTAGGTAAGCCAAATTTTGGGTGAAAGAATTGTAACCAAAATTATGAATTAGGATTTTCTTAATGTGCTATTTTTAATTAGAGGTACCTGTGATCTCAATTTCGACCATTTACCTAATTAACTTTGCTTTTTTTCTATTTATTTGATAAATAATTAATATTGGTTTGCTTTGAAATGTGCTGTGTATAGTTTAGTATGCTTGTAGTGTTTTATTTTGTTTCTAACGCCAGTTTTAGGCTTACAATCTTGTCCACCATTTAAGTCTGCTCCGGGTGCATATTTAGGAACAAACTAAATTCACTACGATTTAACTCCAACTGTGTCTTTTGTTTATGGTGAGCTGATATGTCATCCAATTTCATAATTCATAATACTAACAATAAAGTAAAACAACCTTAATATTATTATTGCATACATATCAAAATTGTATAATACGAACAATGTTTTTCGTTAGAGCAGTGTGCTGTAATGTATAGATTTGTATGCAAAATTAATAAGGTTGTTTTTACATTATCAGAGTTAATTCTACTAGTTTTTGGATACAATAAATGATGAAAACATATTTTCGTACATTTTCCTATAGTTCTGATTGGCTTCCTTTATAAAAGATTGCTGTTGGAGTTAATATTAACGGAATGTAACTACCACCATATAAACTAATAAGCTTAAAGGATTATTAATCAAAATACTAATAATTATATTGTTTAGAAATTTAATTTAAATAAAAACATAAGTTTATTGTTCTGAACATTTTTTATGTTGTGGTATCAAATACATTCTGTCCCACGATGAGGGATCCTCTAATCATGTAACTATGTATGTGTGTATCTAAGTAATGTGTATGTATTATGAATAGATTGTAATTGTCATTGTTTTACATTGATTGGATTTGTGCAATGTAGTTTAATCATCAGTGTATTAATTATAAGTATATCAGAGGTATATCCGATCACAGTACAGTGCAATTAATGTGATACACTGAGAATAATAACACCCAAAAATGCAAGTACATACCTGAAAAGTTAATAGTCTTGTTCAATAGCTCGTTGTGTATATTACATAATAAAAAAAATTAGTTACGTCGCAAATCTAAAATAGTTTTCTTTCAGCCGGTTATATATTTTGCCAGGTATTGTATTTGTGAACGTTGGTGGCGTACTGATAATCTAAAGTTTTGCCATATTCATAAATGTAAATGTAAACAGCGGTATTAAATTTTAATAAATGTTCTATAATTTACCTACATTATTTACGAAAACGCTTCTGTATTAATGCACAGCAATGGACCATTGAATCATTAATGTATAATCGGTACGTCACATCAGTAAAATCGATTCAAAAATCGTATCGATTCGTTTCGGTTACGATCGATTAATTGTAAGTAGCTTCTCATGATTATTGTATATGAAGCCAAATAAACATTCGATTTAAAATTGTGTGTGATTCGAAGAGTGTTATAAACGCATAATTAATTTTGAAAATATGGATTAAAAATGTATTAAATAAATATGTCTAGATAATTGGGCGAATGCGCATTAAACCACGTAGACTAACGAATTTGTTGGAAAATATGAACAAACGGCGATCGGTGCAATGTTTGACTTTATGCAACGTATTTTAAATTCGTTTGTGTAAAGGTTGCTGCGTTACTTCAACAGAGTGATTTCTGTACAATCGGTGAGAAAAACTCATTTTTCGAGTGTGTTTGAGTAATGTTTGATTTAATCATGAATTAATAAAAGATTGTAGCAAATTAATTGTCCGACTTTTTCTCCCGATTGTACTGTACCTTAACAAAACTAAGTATGTCTAATTGAAAGCATAAGTTAAAAATATTTGTTATGTTCTACATACATATTAAAACCACACATCCACGGATATTTTGAAGAGATAGGTTTAGTAATTTTTGTAAGAAATACTTAAAACATTTTTTAAAAACTGCAGCTCTTTATAAATCCTGTTTAAAAATATTGCACGCCGTGAGGAATAAATACTATAAAATACCTTAAGCTTAGTTACTTTAATTGAACCACCATTATATTATGTACCCATACCCACCTATATTATTTTTAGTGTGCAATATTTTTGCTATGGATGTCTCTCAACTTTCTTTTAATTTTTCTAATATTTTCTAATAAGTCATTTCTCTTATTTCCTAAGTCTCTACTTATGTATATTTAATTACAGAGTTTTATTATTTATATAATATAATGTATAGAGATATATAATATATTTAACTTTTTGTAAAAATAGACTGATATAATTTACATTTTGTTTTAAGTTTGTCTTAAATTTGTATGTAGAAATAAAGGTTTTTGTGTGATATAATGTACATAATGTTTTATTTGATGATATTTACGTTTCTAGGTTTTATTCTTCATCGCGTATTGCATCCAAATTTTCTCAGATTGCCTGGTCGATGCTACGCGTGACCGAAATGCCTGGCACTTTGATTTTAATTAATTAATTTATTTACATACATAGGTATTTATTTTATTTTACACACAATTCAATGGGACAATGTAGACTGATGGTGATGATGAGCAAGGATACGTACCATGGACGGTGAACCATAGCTCAGATCATGCCATCGATAGTTCTTATAATCATGAGTTATTGGCTGTTCGTTTGAATCTTCCGACTCTAGGCTGTCATACAATTTAATGCATGGGAAGCGTTACGTGTGTTCCAAATGTATACTTGGTACATGTGACGCGTGCCCAAAATGCTGGGTACTTGCTTGGCCCAACCAATCAGCATTGTATTTGAACAGGGCAATGCTGCCAGCATGTTGGGTATATTGCCTTCTGGCAATGGCATTTGAACTGTATAGCAAGGACAATATACGTACAGCTCAAACATATTTTGTAGTAGGTAAATGTAGGTAGCATTTAGCAGTACTTAATATGATGGTAATAATAAAACAAATAAATATCTGTGGACATTTCACACAGCGCCATCTAGTCCCAAACTAAGCAAAGCTTGTACTATGGAAACCAGATACCTGATACAATACTTAGATACTTTTTGTTTGTAAATACATACATAGAATACAATATAACACCCAGACACAGAACAAACACCTATGTTCATCACACAAATGTTTGTCCTGGGTGGGAATCGAACCCACAACCCACAGTTCAGAACGCAGGGCTACTACTAACTGAGCTATCGGGCAAGTCAATAATATAAGTTGGTTGAGAGAATAAAGCCAAATTTAATACCGTTTAATGTTTATGTTGCAAACAAGAACTTTCTGAAGTGAAATTAATTCGACGAGTGAAAACATGGCGGAATTGTCGAATAACGTTTCCAATACGAGAGTTTCATTGCGTCATTAACACATGTGGCAATGAAAGTTTTGGGTAGGGGAGCGCGTAACTTATCTATATGATAACTGAGTTAAACTTGGATAATTTGGTTGTGTAGAGACTTTCAAATGTAGAGGTACATAGCGTAGTTTGACATTGCTTGAACAACGAATTATTTTCGATTACGACACAAACATTCAGTAACTTTGGATTTATTCAAATGTTTATTTATACTTCCTACGTATATTAGTTGCCACTAGGGGCGCTGTGATCGATATAATAATGATATAGAGAAATAAAATAATAGAGACCACAAATTATAAAACAGATCGAATCGAATAGAGGATTTTTTATTAATAATGTAGTCAAAAGCTTAATGATATCTAGTTTATTTGGTTAGTATATTATTATACAATATTCAAGAAATCATTATTTCACGCCAATTTATTTTACAAAGGCAGCAAATCACATTTTCTCTAAATACTACTTGTTAAACATCATTTAAGTATTTCGTTTATAATTTTGATTATTATTTAGATGTGTTTGTTTCCTATGAGTTCGCTGCATACTGCTGCGCCGCTACGCATTGCACTGCTACGCACTTTTCCGCTACGCTATCTGGTACTGCTGCTACTCAGTACCGCTACGCGTCTATCTGCTACGCATTTTGTCATTACGCACTGCAGTCCTACGAGTATTTTTGCTACGCATGGATCTGCTACGCAATTCACTACTACGGGCTAAGTTGCTCTGCATATTGTTTCTACGCATGAATCATTGTGGTTTCTACAAATACAACAAAGGCGAAGAAAATTTAAAATACTACTTGTAGAAACTTAAACGGTACATAGTCGAGACTCTGGAATCGAATAAAGGCTGCATAATAATTATTATCACTTTCAGAGCAGCGGGAAAAATTTATCAAATTTAATGTGGACATTAAATTTATTTTTTATTTTTATGGATCCAAATGTTGTCTGGAAAAGATGACTTTAAGACGTTCACTGTACACATTGTCAATCTTTTGTGTGTATTTGTTAAGAGAGAGTGTAGCACAGCGGAAGCCCGTGTGACTGTCAGACCGACGTCCATCGGTTCAAATCGCGCACGGCCCGCACCAATGACTTTCAAGTTATGTGAAGAATTGGCACTCGCTATTACAACATGAAGGAGAACATCGTTTGAGAACAGACATGTTCAAGAATCACATTCCACTCAAACTTTGTAGTTTACAAGCCTATGATAGTTAGCGTGGTGGGTAGTTCACAACCTCTCCCTGTAAGAGAAAGCACATTTACCACCAGTGGGACATATAAGCCTTACAAAGTGTATATTTTGATACCGTTTTTAAAGTAAAACTTCTTTACTTACGCTAGGCTTGGTCTTGGGGAGTAAGCTGGTGAATACGAGGCGAACGAAAATTGAAGTTGGTTCATTGTCAACATAACAAAGTTAAAAATTTGTATTATCATGTTGGTATTTCCGGTAAAATGACAATTCACAGTTGTCAAGATTAACAAAGTTCAAACAAAACAAAGTTCAAACAGAATAAAGTCATACCAGCCGATAGATGGAGCTAGACTAAAAAAAATTTTACTTCAGTCGTGGGTGTTAATGATTTACGTGACGAGCTAGTCGTTCGCCTGATGTCAAGTGACACTATCACCCATTACAATTATTTACAATTTATTATATTTTTATTCTTAAAACGGATAGCATAGAACAATTTAGATGGACAAATAAGTATACCCTCGGTTATTTTTCCTGCCATTCATATCGGATTAATCGATATTAGCGACATTGTGTAGATTCCGACGACACTATTGCACGGCGGACAACCGGAAGTAATCAACGACGCCCGAGTTCTGCCTGATGGTCCAGTTTCCGGACGTATTATGCAGGTGACGTCACGTCCGCTTGCTAATAATGATTAGGGTTTGGTACTATACGATGGAAAGAATTTGGAGATTTTGACGTACGCTTTTGGACGCATGGAGGCATCCAAAAATATCCTTGAATAATCATTATACTGCCTGTACTACTAGTGTATTATCCGTTGCAATCTATATTTATTTATATAAATTAAATGTATTTAATATACTTATATATAATAATAACGCCCAACGATCACATATGTAGATTCCGGACCCTAACTAGGATTCCCTGTATCTAGGGATCGACCCAGGAACTACAAGGACCATGATCCCACCACACCC
Source organism: Ennomos fuscantarius (assembly GCA_905220475.3). Lineage (NCBI taxonomy): Eukaryota > Metazoa > Arthropoda > Insecta > Lepidoptera > Geometridae > Ennomos > Ennomos fuscantarius. The sequence goes on along the minus strand of HG992026.1, from coordinate 3,068,284 downwards.
AGACTTAGAACAAGTATTTGCGCTTTTTTATTTCTGTGCACAAATATTTGTCCTGCCGCGGGAATCGAACCCGCCACCTCCAGGCTATGAGCCGACCTGCCCAACTTCCACAACACAGAGGCTGATGCTCCTATGTAAATAGTAACATAAGTATCAAACCCATAATGGCATATAAAAGCACCGGCCAAACTCATTCCGAAGTTTCAATAAGTTATGAGAGGCCAGGTTAAGTTAAGCCTATCCGAGGGCTAAGTTAGGACCTAAGTTGTAAACGCAATAACTCAACGTTAAGTAATGATTATTGCTTAAGTTACGCAACAAAGGGTGGCTATTATTCAAGGGTGCTTAGGCTTGGAATTATTTAATAGTATCGTATTAATGAGAAAGATAAACAATCAGATGAAGAGTTGACGAAATTGGTTTAATTTACCATACTACAATACAATACATACAATACTTACAATTACAATACTTTTACTTAGAAAACCTTTCTAAGTAAAAGAAGTAAAAACCACCAGCAATTTTGGAATGTTTAAAGATAAAATTACCTAAAAAAAAATTTAAGCTACCACCGTCTTAAGGAAAATATTTTAGGACATTTATGCAAAAGCTTTTTTTAGATTTGGTAAGGAAGGTACTTTTAGAGAAGTGTTTCTGGTGTAACATAAAGTCAAATAGACGTTTTTTTTTTCAAAATAGCAAAAACTTTTAATTAAGTATTTCTTTTTTTATTTAGACTTGTAATCACTATTCGTTGTTTCTTCAAGATAGTCCTAATGTTTCCTTCTAAAGGCATAGGAAAAGGTACCTACCCTTGACTTCTCATTACTTTGCCCTATTCTGTATAACATATATATGTATGTGATCTGTAGGCATTATTATTATTATTATGATATGAAAACAGTTAAGTTTGCAAATGAAAACGGGTAAGTTCGAAAATGAAAATGCGGAGCTGCTAGTGTAAATACAGAAATATAAAAAAAAATCTCTATTTAACTTTCTCTTTCTCTGCTTGGATTTATGAAAAGGACACAAATATGTTTAATTCGCGAACCATGTTTAATTCGTCCATGCATGCAAAATCGTGGGCAGCAGCTATCAGTAACTCTTTACCTCAATCTAATCAAATAAATATGACATAGTTATATATAGTTTCAACATACGGCGTAGCTCCAAAAGGAAAGTTTAACAAACCTGTGTTATTTTATTCGTTCGGAATTTTGCGAGAAACCAATCTGTAAGTGAAACAAACTCTACGCTTTGTTTCACTTTGCGAATGAATTTTATTATTCTAGCATTTTGAACGAAGTAGAAATAATTTCAAGTTTTGTGACTCGTTGATACATTTGATGGCTTTGTAAACTTACTTCATGAATAAATTGATACATCCACGACTGAAATCTTGAATAATAAAGAAAAAATCTTCGAATTTAAAAAAAGATTCTCAATATAGCTAAAATATTTTCTACAATAAATTTACTAAAAAATACTGCTAAAAATGTAGATAGATAAAGTTGTTAGTTGCCAATGACATAAAAAAGTTATATTCAAATAAATTTGTAGTTGAGTACTTTATCGACGCTTTTAAAAGCCTGAAAACTTTTTACAATACTACGACTTAATTTGCAGTATTTTTTATATATTATTTATTCAACTTAATTAATACTTTATTAACACACATTTTATTTATATATTATCATCATATTTGTTTTTAATTAAATTCTATGACGTCTATAAATATACTATAATTAACTTAAACATAGAGTGCTACTAGTAGTGGGGCAAGGCTTTTTTTTTACTTAAAAGTGTTGGTATACACATTGGTAGAAATGTAGTCAAACTATACTCAAAAAATGTGAAAAGTATATACGTAAATATCTCTGGGAAATTCAAAAAAGTTAGTTCATGAAATATAGTATATGAAAAATGTTTAATTGGCTATATATAACCTAAAAACAATTCGACTTGATAATAATTGTTTTATTATAATTTGATATTTAATTTAACTGCTATATTAAATTAAACATTTATTTATTTTGAAAATGTGCGTTTCCTTCGCTCTTACATAAGGCCACAGATGATATAACACTATTCTAGTACACAGGGCTTATACTAAGTACTATTGGAGTTTAGGCGGGAAAACGAAAAAGATCCCGTCACTGCATTGTATTATTTTCCAAAACTTGTTTTATTTTCAGTGTTATTGCATAAAATTGGTGGCATTATATTTGTTAAGTGCTGGATTACAGGCATGAGTGTGGGAAAGTGGTATAATGATGGTGAAACGTTTCTTTTCGTGTTCCAAAACTCCATAGAAGCTTCTGGTAAAGTTGCCACCACTTTACTAGGAGTATTACTTGAAACACTGAAAATAACACAAGTTTTGGAAAATAATACAATGCAGCGACGCTATCTTTTTCGTTTTCCCGCCTAAAACTCCTACATATATGTTATTTATCTCGAGAAATTACCAATTACTTGACACTGGCTAAATACACAAAAGTGTGGAGACAAACCAAAACAAAAAAAGTAATATTAAGTTTAGTAAGACTAAGTAGTTAAAAGCAAAGAAATATAATAAAACAAATTATGTACTTGCGAGAGTAGTAGTTTAACATAACGTACCAAAAGACCACATGGCGAGTCACTGGCTTGATGTAAATACATGCGATATAACATCACAGCGTCAAAACATACTATTTGTTTTTCAAAATGTTTGTCACTTCCCTTGTATTGGAAAAGTACCGATTTCGATTACACCTCTAAAGAACTTAGACCACGTTATCGCTTAACATCAGGCGAGGTAGTGGTCAATGATTTGCCAATGCCAATAAAAAAACATTAACAGCCTTATTAATAAACACGAACTAGCTTTAGACTAGTTACACCATCTTTAGTCTCTTTCGATCCAGCTAAATATTCCAGTAGCAAAAAAAGGAAAACAGCTGAAGTAACTAATCCGAGACTAATACTCATTTATTAATAAGGCTGTAAAGGTCTTGTTAAACGCGTGTGTAACAATACAAAACAGTAGTTAAACACTTGTTTAAGGCTTGTTTAAATTTTTTGAGCTTAAGCCGTTAGAGTTAAATAAAAAAACAAGCAAGTGACTTGGTAAAGTAAATGGAACGCTTCAACGAATTATTCCAAGTCCAGCTGAGAGAGAGGGGGCTGGCGGTCGTTGACCCGGGGGATGCACGAGCAAAGCGTGAATGTCAAATTTGAAATATATAATCCTGAGGCACCTCGCAGTTTTATTTCCAAGTGACGAAGTAGAACGATGTTGATTTTGAGAAGTAAGAAATCGGCGTGCAAAGCAACCTAATTGATTCGGCCGCTTTGGTGTGGAAGATGTGGACTGAGCTACCTATTATACTATAGGTTTTTTTTACTTCAAACTTGTCTAGCATTTGACCACTCTCACCTGGTGAAGTGACGATGCGATCGAAGGCGTAGCATGCTAGCCAAGTAAATACCTATTCACTCTCCTCTTGAACACGCCCGGGTCATATTTCGCCGGAAACACAGACGCTGCTGGTATACTTACCTATATGCGCCTATAAACATTCTTTTGTTATTAAATAATAGCTAAAATTTAAATAATAAAGACATAAATATTAATATACTTACCTACAACAATTGACATGTAAGATATTTCTCATAAATAATTGAATTGAATTCAGTTGTTGGCGCTAATCTCTGGAATAACTAATCCGAATAAAAACACATTTCATAGATAGAAACAAAAAGCTTATAGAATCATTCTTACATTTAACGTGTCACTTGCAAGAAAGGGATGAAAAATATATAAACAACGTCATTAAAGACCACATTTTCTTGCTTCAAATCGTGATCCGCAATTTATTTTCCAATCTATACATATAAAATTCAAAGTCCTGACTAACTGACTCATATATCAACACACAGCCTAAACCACTCGTCCTAGAGACTTGAAATTTGGAAGGTGTGTTCTTTGCAAAGTGTAGGTACCCACTAAGAAAGGGTTTTTCGAAATCCCACCCGTAAGAGGATGAAATGGGTGGTTGAATTAACTATGAAAACTTAACTGTTTTCGTTTCCTATAGGCCACGCGGGCGATTATAAAATCAATAATCTTTTTAGATAGAAAGCTACACTATCCTTGCATAGCATGCGCTATGTTTTATTGTGATACAACTTTTTGTAAGCGGATCCGCTCACTTTATGTTTGGTACTCAACGCCGTAACGATTAAGTGATTGTAATTATCCCGTGAAAAGCCGGGTCAGGCAACTAGTATAGGTAGAATAGGAAATAAAAGTATAGAAAGAACTAAGATGACCAGCGAATCATAAGTATAATCTCGCTATCAAAGCAATAAGGGCTTTAATAGCCAATAAACTATTTCGGATCCCATTTCCAAAATGTCCCCAGTATACCCTATTTTGTGGCCGACGAGGGAGTCTGTAAATTGTCAAATCGTAGAAGAATCGTTTTAATAAGATTTTATCTTTTTGGGGTTGGACTGGATAACTTATATGTCTTGATAATCACTATTTTAAATTGAGTTGGGTACTTAATTTATTTCATGCGGTGAATGGAATAAAAATATATATTTTAGTGATTTTGTTTAAAATGTTGTCTAGATACAATAAGCATTGTATCTAGACAACATTTTAAACTTTTTTACATAACTGTATTCAGTTTTGTTAATATGACCATTTTAAAAAAGCAGTAAAGTATGCGGCCTACTTGATCCATAGAATATAAAATAGTGCTATATATATGACCACCATTAAGCATTTATTAATAATTTGTTTCAGAATCCCAGCCAAATAAAATCTAAAATTGCGTTACTTACCGTTACTTACCTTTTACCCACTATTCAAATAAAAAGCTCCGCTACAAATCCAATAAAATTCACCATTGGATTCATTACCAGAAGTGAGCTATCGATAATTCGACAATAACATAAAAGAAGTCTTAAAGCATCGGACCAGATTGCCAATGCCAGATATTCAGAGTTGAAGCCACGACTTGAATAAGAAAAATTGAGGGCCTATTCTAAAAGAAATGTCGCCACACGATATTATTACTAGTAGTAATTACTTAGGTAGTAATAACGTTCGTAGTGGTAGTGATTACTTTACGAGTAATCACTACCGGGATTAGAAACCACATCCATACATCCCTTTTTTCCGGAACAGTTAACGCGATAAGTAAATCAATATTTGTGGACATATAGCACAAACTAAGCAAAGCTTGTACTATGGGAATCAAATAACTGATACAATATTTATATGCTTTTTGTTTGTAAATACATACATACAATACAATATAACACCCAAACACAGAACAAACATCGATGCTTATGACAGTTATGACGCAAATGTTTGTCCTGGATCCATCGAACCCACAACCCACAGCTCAGAAGGCCAAGAATGTATTATATAAGTAAAAGCTATACCTAATTATAATCAAGAATTTGCCGAGGTTTGTTGGGTGGGACACAGGACAAACATCGATGTTCACGAGCTATCTTGCCAGTCAAAAGTAAATACCTACGTGTCCTTTATCCTGCACCTTTGCAACCTATTTACGGGATTGGCAGCACTTGCCTTGATGCCATCTATTGAAAAACATTGATTGTTGTTTTTTTTATGTCAGTGAATTATGTGACGAGCTAGTCGTTCACCTGATGTTAAGCGACACGTCTGCCCATAACAGAACAGTGTCACTTGGAACTCCAAAATATAAAGTTTTGCGAGACACTGCACTGCGCACATCATTCTGAGACATCAGCACAGTCTGGTAATAACATTACTCAACTGTGAGATCAGAGCATAAAGTCACATTTGCCCAGTAATTTCACTAGCTACAGCGCCCTTCAAAGTGTAGTGGTTGTACTTGTCTAGTGCTTGCACACTACTGCTTGGCGGCAGAATAACTGGCAAAGCGGTGGTACCTACCTAGACGAACTTTGCAGAAAAGTACTACCTAGTTGTCATCAATTAATCAATTATCATAGTTCTAAAAATAAGCTCTTTTTTTACTTCAAACTTGTCTAGCATTTGACCACGCTCTCACCTGAGGAATACGAAGTAATGGTTCCGCACCTTTACAATAGTTTGAATAAAAAATATAATGTTAAAAAAATACAGTAATAATGAATTTAAGAAGATTATTTTGGAATGGTTAAAAGATTTTGATTATGAAGGTATTGAAACTATGTTAGCAAGTTATTATTTTTAAGTTTTAATTTTAAAATATTAGCATTATTATATTATTATATTTATATTTAACAAACACATATTATATTGTATCTACATAGTATTATTTATAATATTAAATTATTTATATTTATTTATAATATTAACATTTATAATATTCACACTCACGCACGCACACTCCAATACACACACACACACACACACACACACACACACACACACACACACACACACACGCACACACACACACACACACACACACACACACACACACACACACACACACAATTTGCCTTATTCTTAGATATTGCTTATTTTTATGATGTTCTGTAAAACTAATTAGAGTGACATAGCTTAGATAAAATTAATAATGGGAGAAGCCACTGACTCCTGAAACACAGTTTCCACTAGTTCGGGAGTCTATGGATTCATTATAACTTTGTAACCAAATGTGTCAATAAATAAATTTGTATTTGTATTTGTATTTGATGGGAAGTGACGATGCGATCGAAGGTGTAGCATGCTAGCCATCTGAAAGCTCCCAAATTAAGGTAACCTACCCACTTAATACATGCACTATAATATCGCTACAAAGCTTAATTGAACGCATCTTCGCCCTCTGCGCTTATTCGAAAGCAATTTATGTAATACCCTGTTTAGTTGTAAGTTTGTATAAATTGGAAGAGGATCCAGGGAACTAGACGGGAAGTGTCCATACATACTGGTTTTCTGTGACGACCAGAAACGGTGGAGTGTGTAGAGGATTAAACTGCGCAAACATAGAGCGTGCATGACTTTAACTATGGTTCAAATCCCGCTGCACCAATGACTTTCAAGTTTTGATTTTGCATTCTAATTTTAAAAAATACGACATTGCCGTTATTATTCTGTGGTTTATGTACGAAATAGTTCTGCGGCCTTTTTTATGTTTTGGCTCCACACTTTAGTGTATTTAGCCAGTGTCAAGTAATTGATAATTTATCAAGTTAATGATATTTCACGCAAATATGTGTCTAGTCATAGTCGAAGTCATCAAGTCAAGTCATAGTCTAGTCAAAGTCATACTCCTAGTAAAGTGGTGGCAACTTTACTTGAAGCTTCTATGGAGTTTTGGACACAACACGAAAAGAAACGTTTCACCATCATTATACCATTTTCCCACACTCACGCCTGTGATTCAGCACTTAACGAATAGAATGCCACCAATTTTATGCACTTACACTGAAAATAACACAAGTTTTGGAAAATAATACAATGCGGTGACGCAATCTTTTTCGCTTTCCCGCCAAAACTCACCAATGACTTTCAAGTTCTGATTTGGTATTCGAATTAAAAAAAAATACGACATGCCCGTTATTATTCTGTTTATGTACGAAATAGTTTATGTACGAAATAGTTTATGTAATAAGTATCTCCGTTGCCTCGTTAATAACGCGTGTGAGGAGGGGAGAGGTGAAAAGACATGTGATAGAAAGAGAGCGATTTAAAGGCTTGTAGCATTGTGCAATCTAGCACTTTATTGCTTGTTAGCTAGAGTCGCTATTTATACAAATGCCTTTGCGCAGAGATTCTTCTGTGTTTATGCTATTACAGGCTAAATAACCATAAAATTATTTCTTTATTTCTACTAAAAAGGTATGATTAATGTAAAAATTTGGTAGTTAATTATTTGTTTGCAACAATACTCACCCACTTATTTGTATACCCAAAAAAAAATATTACCATTACAAATTTACCAAAATAATGTGATAGTTTGTATTGTCTAATCGTCTTCCATCATAAATAAGTACTCAAACAAATGAGGATATTTTTATATTAAGGAATGACGTGACGAGCTAACCGTTCGCCTGATGTTAAGCGACACGGTTGCCCATAATAGAAGCAGTATCACACAGAACTCTAAAGTATAGAGTTTCACGTGACACTACACCGTGCACATCACTCTAAGAAATTAGCATAATCTAGTAATAAGATTACTAGACTGAGATCAGTAAAGTCCATTTGCCTAGTAATTTCACAAGCTACAGTGCCCTCAGACCGGAACACCGTAGTGCTGGCGCACTACTGCTTGGCGACAGAATAACTGGCAAAGCATTGGTACCTACCTAGACGAACTTTACAGAAAAGACACCTAGGGAAGGTCCACACCAACAAGACTTTATCTTTCTCCTACTTTAGCCAGTTTTTTTTCTTTATGGCAACAGCGAGTGGAGTCACAAGGTTGAATGTTGTCATGTCCGCTGGGAGAATAAAGTACTGTCACCCTACCTAGTTGTTACGCTCCGCAATACAACGTTAGGGAAATCATTTTAGGATACCTTTATGGCTGGAGATGGAGAAAATCACTGTGGAAGCAAAAAAGTAGATAAAACTCTTTATTGAAACACCACATTGTAGGAACAATTTACAGTCACAAACTTATGAATTAAGTTTTTTATTTTATTTATTTAGCTGATTTTGCTTTTAAAATGCTAGACGTAATCTAGGGAAGGTTTAAAAGGTGAGATGAGAGAAGAAGAAGAGTTCTCTTGAACAGAGTTTAGGGTGCAAAACCATAGTCGATTCAGCAAGTGCGATATAATTTTAACCGTGTAGGGAATTAAATCTGCTTTTTTTATTTACGATGGACTTACTTTTGAGTTCCACTCTGCTCCTATCCTTTTCGAGAAGGACCAGAGACAAAAACTAGAGATAGATAATGGTGGAAAGAGATGAGGAGGCCTACACCAAGGAGGCGACTACTACCAACTAATGAAAACGAGTATTATGACTGAGATAAATACTAAGAATAATATATGAAGATAATATATTTTAATCACTTACACTTATAAAATAATAGATTAGAGACACTACATTTTGCATGCGTAAAAATAATAATTATATATATATATATATATATTATTTATGGACATTTCACACAGCGCCATCTAGTCCCAAAGTAAACAAAGCTTGTAGGTACTATGGGAACCAGATTACTGATACAATACTTATATACTTTTTTGTTTGTAATCACATACACATAAATACAATATAACACCCAGACACAGAATAAACATCGATGTTCATTAACAAATGTTTGTTCTAGGTAGGAATTGAACATACAACCTACAGTTCAGGAGGCAAGGATACTACCAACTGAGCTATCGGGCCAGTCAATGTATATAAATTATTGTAAAGTAGTAGAAATAAACGCTTTATTTATTTACTTTTGAGTTACATCCCACCCGATGGTAGTGACAGATGAGATTGTAAGTAGATCGCGCTTACTTACCTAAAAATATCGGACTTACCTAATCTGAACGTTAACAGCCTTATTAATAAACGGGTATTAGTCTCGGGTTAGTTACTTCAGCTTTTGTCCTTTTTTTGCTACTGGAATATTTAGCTAGATCGAAAGAGACAAAAGATGGTGTAACTAGTCTAAAGCTAGTTCGTGTTTATTAATAAGGATGTAGGAGTTGTGTACGTGGGACGTCCTATATTGACGTTGAAGGAAAAACTGACGACGAACGATAGCTGTACTCCTTTGTTGTGTCTTCTAAACTAATATTATAAAGAGGAAATATTTAATTGTTTGTTTGCATTGAATCATTGAAATTACTGGACCGATTTGAAAAATTCTTTCACCATTAGATTCCCTGATGACCATAGGCGATAGAATATATATAATAACTGTGCCAAACCAGGGCGGGCCGCTAGTACCATATAAAAGTAGTAGTATCATCAAACTGTTTGGTACGAAAACAAGGCAACATTAAACTCGGATTCTTCAAATCAAGAGTGAACAAGTATCTTCTAGGCAAGCGTGTTACATCCTAGACCGTATCGTCACTTACCATCAGGTATGATATGCAAACGCAAACCTTTCAAACAATAAAAAAGTAAGGTTGGAATCTCTCTCCACACCTGTGGTCCGTAGATTTTACTGCCAGTAAAACAAAGAAGCTTTTGAGATATATAACAATAAAAAATAATTTATGCTTTTCTTGAGATTGGGATCACTCATGCTTCAATTTTATTTATATCTTCACGATTTTATGATAACAGAAATAAAAAGAGAATGTTAGAACTAAAACATCATTTAGTTAGTAAATAAATACCCCGACCATCTTGCCGCCGCCGCCGCCGCCGCGCATGGTAAGGTTTTACTAGGTGGTGGGACTTTTCTAATAAGTTCGTCTAGGTAGGTGCCACCGATTTGCCAGTTATTCTGCTGCCAAGCAGTAGTGTGCAAGCACTACTGTGTTTCAATTTGAAGGGCACTGTATGATATGAGGACACTTTATGATCTGATCTTGCAGTTGAGTAATCTTATTACCAGACTGTGCTGATGTTTCCGGATTATGTGTGCAGTGCACTGTGACGCGAAACTATGTTTTAGAGTTCCGAGTGACACTGTTCTGTTATGGGCGGCCGCTTCGTTTACCATCAGGTGAACGACTAGCTCGTCACATCATTCATTAACATAAAAAAGGTTCCTAGATTACCGGCAGCGTTACTGCTTACAGAATTTGTAAGCTAAGCTTATTGGCAGCCTCTCTGTATAAGAAGACCAAATAGCTTCTGAGTAAAGCATGTGCTAGCTCTGGGATCTCCAAAACTGGCACATTTACTTCAAAAATATACTCTAAAATCATCGTAAAATTGTATATTTAAGAGTATATTTTTCTGGAGCCATGTAAGTTGGTTTTAGAAAGGAAAATTTGAAAGTCCTACGAATTGTAATACCTGTAGTAACACAAAAACAAACTATAAAGTTTAAGACCAAATCTGGAATTTAATTAAAGCTCCCGTAGCTTTAATCTTTTAACTTTATGTGTGTTAAAGATTTATTCAACGGAAACATTAATATGTACAGGCACTCTATAAATAAAAAGTTACAACTAATAAAACATTATTTACACAATAAATATACTATCCAACTCACCGCCACGTGGTAAGGTTCCCAGAATACTGCAGCATTACCTCGCTGAATTAGAAGACGTAGGTCCGTATTACAGAACGATGCTCAATCATCGATCGGTGCTCAAGCAGAGATTTCATTCATAAAGTGATCAATTAGTGAATGAAATCTCTGCTTGAGCATCGATCGATGACTGAGCATCGTTCTGTAATACGGACCTTAGCTTCTGAGCGAAGTATGTGGCAGCTCTGGGATCCTCCGAGGCGAGAACCAATCGAAGAGGATTTTTTTTTTTTTATAAATTTGAACCACCTGTAAAGTAGGATTAGTACCTGCTGGTAAACTTATTTATTTTAGTGCAGTGGACCATCGCTGTATAAGAAAATCCAAAAATATATTGAATTTTTTTAAATTGAAAATGCTTTAATATGCAGCATTTTAAATATAAAAAATTCCAAGTTCATAAGAAGTCTTCCCGAGACAGATGCTACCGCTTAAAAGGTATATAACCGCACACTGCACCTCGTGACTTACATTGAAATACACTACTGTCGCACTGTTCGACAAAATCAATAAGGTAAAAAATACACCTAAACCGAAATAGACGCGGCGCAAGTTTGTACAAGTGACAATTTCAAGCGAAAACAAACTGAAGGTACTGTACTTATTTTGCATCTCTGTGATGTACTCAGGACAGGTGAAGGGGGAATGAGGTATCGTCGGATAGATCAAAATAATTTGGTATACTGTGGTTTACGGTTGTCATACAACATTTAAAAAATAATGCAAAGCAAATAATATTATATTTTTTTTTTACGTTTTGGCTCCACACTTTTGTGTATTTAGCCAGTGTCAAGTAATTGATAATTTATCAAGTTATCGATATTTCACGCAAATATGTGTCAAGTCACAGTCAAATTCATCAAGTCAAGTCATAGTCTAGTCAGTCATACTCCTAGTAAAGTGGTGGCCACTTTACTCGAAGCTTCTATGGAGTTTTGGAAACAACACGAAAAGAAACGTTTCACCATCATTATACCATTTTCCCACACTCACGCCTGTAATCCAGCACTTAACGAATAAAATGCCACCAATTTTATGCACTAACACTGAAAATAACACAAGTTTTGGAAAATAATACAATGCGCTGACGCAATCTTTTTCGCTTTCCCGCCAAAAAACCCTAATATTATATTACATTGTAAACATCTGTCCCACAGAGCAGGGAAAAATAATGATCGTATTTATTTTCTGCTCTGCGTTCTATTCTTTCTTTGTTGTTTGTTTGATCTAATCTATGCAATCATGTCATACATTTGAACGTGCCATAAACACTTGCATTATTTAAAGAATTAGTCGGTATTCGAAAGTTATTTATGAAAAATAGAGTACCAAAGCTTTAATAGAACGTAGTACAAGCTATTATATATATTCAGTATTAGTGCATAAAAGCAGGCATGAGTGTGGGAAAGTGGTATAATGATGGCGAAACGTTTCTTTTCGTGTTGTTTCCAAAACTACATAGAAGCTTCTGGTAAAGTGGCCACCACTTTGCTATGTATGACTTGAATAGACTATGACGACTTGATGACTTGGACTCTTACTTGACACACATATATAAAAACTAGAGAAATTATCAATTACTTGACACTGGCTAAATACACAAAAGTGTGGAGCCAAAACAAAAACAAAAAAGAGATTATCTTTGCCAAATCTACATAAATCACCCCATGCCCCCGTCCTTAGTACATCTACGAACTTCATTTAAACAGACTAGGTATACGTCGGTTTGTTTCCAATCGATCTACTCCAGGTTTATTTCCGATACGGGCTTCCCGGTAGCGTATTACTGTGAATTATTTATTTTATTCTATTTCAGTCACTCTTAACACGTTAATAGACAATTTGTTATTCTTTGACGACGGTTTTCTGTAATTAGTACACAGGAAAAGCCTCATGCAAATGAATTCGTAATGATTTTTTGTAAAGTTGGGCTGTAAGCAGACCATTCTAAATTTGTAAAGGTCGCTGCCACAGATTGATAAATTAATAATAGGTATGATCGAGTATCCGTCTGTGTTGAAAATAACTACCATAGTACGATAGTACGATAACGTAATTACGTTCAAGGCTTAGAAAAGTTTTGGGTAAAAGCTTTTTAGACATACCTACTTATAACCACTAAATAAGGACGTAAATGGGCTTAGAGTTACTAGCTATTAACCTAAAAGCATTGAAATGAAAAGCTTCTTTTTCTTCTCCAAGTACAGAGACTTACACAACAACAAAAAAAGGTTAAATTTGACAGCCTCTGTGGTGGTTGCGCAGGTCGGCTCATAGCCCGGAGGCGGCGGGTTTGATTCCCGCGGCAGGACAAATATTTGTGCACAGAATAAAAGCTCAAACACTTGTTCTCAGGTCCGTATTACAGAACGATGCTCAACCATCAATCGGTGCTCAAGCAGAGATTTCATTCATAAAATGATCACTTGAGCATTAATCTATGACTGAGCATCGTTCTGTAATAAGGACCTCAGTCTGTGTGTTGTGGGGCCAGGGTCATCGTAGTTCCTAGTTCCCTTTTAGATACAGGGCATCCTTGACTGGCCCGATAGCTCAGTTGGTAGTAAGCCTGCCTTCTGAACTGTGGGTTGTGGGTTCGTTTCCCACCCAGGACAAACATTTGTGTGATGAACATAGGTGTTTGTTCTGTGTCTGGGTGTTATATTGTATTCTATGTATGTATTTACAAACAAAAAGTATCTATGTATTGTGTCAGTTATCTGGTTCCTATAATACAAGCTTTGCTTAGTTTGGGGCTAGATGGCGCTGTGTAAAATGTCCACAAATATTTATTATTATTTTTATTATTATCCCAGTTAGGGTCCAGGATCTGTGTATGTGATCGGTGGGTGTTACTGTTAATATCCCTATGGTTCTCAAACTTAATGCAACTGCGCAAACATTGTTTACGGAATTTCAGATATTAATTTCTGTAAAATATCCGGCGCTAAGCGGTAGAGTGAGCTTATTCGAATCAAAGGTAAAGTTTGTAAGCATCTCCCAACTCACACACGTTTTGAAATATGCTTTGAGGGGAGACCGAGCCGGAATGTATGGAACACCCTTTATGTTGGAAGATAAATAATGGATTCAACTTTTACGAAGTACGAGTTTTTTTTATAAATTCTCTCGTTTTTATGTAATACAATTTATATAAATTGTATTACCAATTTATATTTTTTTCATGATTCGTAAATGGCTTTTATCAATTTACATATAAACATTATACTACATAAAAAACTAAAATATACCTAATAAGTTAAAATAGTTTTTTTTATGTTTTGGCTCCACACCTCCGTGTATTTAGCCAGTGTCAAGTATAATTTATCAAGTTAATGATATTTCACGCAAATATCTGTCAAGTTACAGTAGAAGTCATAGTCTTTTTAAAGTTAATTAATATTACATGTATATATATGTATGTGTAGTATAGTAGTGTGTCAAGTCAAGTCACAGTCCAAGTCATCAAGTTAAGTCATAGTCTAGTCTAGTCAAGTCATACTCTTAGTAAAGTGGTGGAAATATTACCAGAATAAAATTCCACCAATTTTATGCACTAACACTGAAAATAACACAAGTTTTGGAAAATAATACAATGCGGCGACGCGATCTTTTCATTTTCCCGCCAAAACTCCAACCTGTCGTGTTTTGTCTCATTTTCACAAGTTTATAATGATATATATTAAAGAGCGTTTGCGGATAGCTAAAGTTTTAAATCGCAGAACATAAAATGAAATAAATAAGTACCTATCTCGGAAGCAGTTGACGGACGGTTATCTTTGTACCTTTTATATCCTTATCTAGGATACGACGCCATTAAATACTCATCAGTCAGAATAATATACATTCAATAGTGACCATTACAATGATAGAACTGAACGATTTTATTTTTATAATTCAGTGAAAAGTTTTGAATGAGAAGTAGGTAGATTCCATTAAATAGAGATTTTTTTTTATACTGCATTTCCACAGACACCTGGGTCCGTGCTTTTTGTTAGATTATTTTTTATATTTATTAATTAAACCTATTATTAACATGAACATATATATAATACAGGGAGGACAATACAGCCAATAACACATAAACATAAGTACTTAATAGAGATTATTTCTACTAATGAACTTCTGCATCTATCTACGATATACTCTACGAGTATAGGTATATATAAACATTTCATGTCATAGAGTTTGTAACCATACTCCTGCGAAACGGCTGAACTGATTTTGATGAAATTTATTTTTATGTTCACACATGGTAGGTCTGAGAATAGGTTGTTATCTAATTTTCATCCCCCTAAGTGATATTTTTTTAGACCCAAATTTTTTTTCGGGAAGTTTTTTTTTTGATGTGGCGTTAAAAACATACAACCCTAAATTTTCTACCTTCTTCCATCATCCGCTATTTTTTAATGTATATGGCAAAACAACGTTAGCCGGGTCAGCTAGTACAGTATATAAAATTAAAACAATGTTTGTATGTTTATTTGTTCGTTAATTAGTTCGTTTTACTAGGTGGTAGAACTTTGTTGCAAAGTTCGTCTAGGTAGGTACCACCGCTTTGCCAGTTATTCTGCCACCAAGCAGTAGTGTGCAAGCACTACTGTGTTCCGGTTTGAAGTGCACTGTAGCTAGTGAAATTACTGGGCAATTGAGACTATGATCTGATCTCACAGTCGAGTAATCTTATTACCAGACTGTGCTGATGTCTCAGGATGATGTGCGCAGTGCAGTGTCGCTTGAAACTCTATGTTTTAGGGTTCCGAGTGACACTGTTCTGTTATGGGTGGCCATGGCGCTTAACATCAGGTGAACGACTAGCTCGTCACATCATTCAATAACAAATAAAAAAAAAAATTCGTGTAGCTGTTGCGTCAAAACGACTGGACCGATTGGAATGAGTCTCAATATATTGCTCACATTACGGAGATTTACCAGATAGATGGCCCGATAGCTCAGTTGGTAGTAACTCTGCTTTCTGAACTGTGGGTTGTGGGTTCGATTCCCACCCAGGACAAACATTTGTGTGATGTACATAGGTGTTTGTTCTGTGTCTGGGTGTTATATTGTATTCTATGTATTTATTTACAAACAAAAAGTATCTAAGTATTGTATCAGTTATCTGGTTCCCATAATACAAGCTTTGCTTAGTTTGGGGTAGATGGCACTGTGTGAGATGTCCAGACATATTATTATTATTATTTACATAGGATATATTACCCAGGAAAATTAAGGATTTGTTTGGGAAATGGGAAAATTGCAGTTGAAAACGCGTGTCTTTTTCAGTATATATCTCTACATAATACGAGTAGTATGGGGATAAATTAATAAGTTTGATATTTGTAATTTAATTAGAAGATATTAAAATAAATCCAAAACATTATTGTATTATTACTTTATTATTATTTATTTGGATAAAATGCATTGATCGGCACTTAGTAGGTACATATAATTACAAATGTCTTTGCCACAACACTTAGATTCGGTCAGATGTATTTACACAGTATAAAAGTGACTGTAAGAAATGTAAACAAAAATCTTTACACTTACCTCAGTTTTATTACAAAAACGCATTTATAATAGATGAAGATATGCAAGCTCTGGAAATTCAAATTACTCTTTTTAGTGACTCAGGTGGTAGTTCGGACAACTTGCGGAAATATGTACCGAAATGAAAATGAATATTTTTATTATTATTGATAAAATTGGTCAATCGTGATTTCATTTCAAATCGGCATCAGGCAAGCCTATACAGCAAGGTTAAGACCAAGTTTTTATTTCGAAAGAAAAATTGTCTAGTTTTACCTTATTATTAATTTAACGTTCACAACAATAGTTAGCATTCTTATTTGTCCAACACTCACATCACTGGAGCTGAAATATTTATACGGGCATTTTAGTTTATTGGCTTTTTAACTTTCATTTTTTACTAGAATTAAAAACACAGATGAGAAAACCAGTAAATCGAGCGTTACATCGCGCGAAAACAGCATGCATTCATACAGCATTCTTGAGCAGTTCCTTGTTTGTGATTGGACGAATTCTACAAATTAACTTCGCAACCAATCCGGAGGCGCGTACGTTTAGTAAATTTCGGGGTGTCCAATAGCAACCGCAATTTCTGCGCGCGGTACGACTTGTAGTTTTTTGGTTACTTGGACTTTTTTGTGTGGTGTGATTAATTGATTTTCTGATCTGCGATTACAAGTAAAATTTAAAACATTTTGAACAAGTAACACAGCAATAGAATAGCTGATTTAATAAACATAGTGGTCAAAGCTCTAAAATAAATACTTCCTGTGTAATTCTAAAGAAAGTTTGTTAAGAAAATTCGTTAAGAGACAGTCCACGGTGCTTACATAATTATTATTTACTATCACACATTTATCTTTGGAGAGTAAGCAGTGATATCTTTATACATTCGAACCTACATTGATAAGACCAATTGAACTCCGATCATTTAAAGTCCTTACCAAATCACAATAATTTATAATAATATTTTAAGCATAATGGACTCTAATTTCACTATACATAGTCACTCCGAGTACGCTACTAACACTTAGAAAATCTACAGTAATTACAAATTGTTTTCCTAAGAATCAAGACTTTTCGAATTTTTTAGTGATCTCACGCTTGGGATCGGTTTGCTCTTTTTGTTTTTAACCTCCACTGCACTGAAAGTATCACTTGCGCCGCTCGATGAAGGCGTGCTGAACACTGAGTTTTTGGAACTTGGCGCACTGTTTCCTGGAGACACTCCACTGTCCGTGCTCACAGACGCAGGACTCGGGCTGTCGCTCACGTTGTTGCAGACCGTCAGCTCCTGGCCCGGCTGCGACACGATCTGACCTATCGGCTTCTGCCTGACTAGATTTATGCTTTGGCACATCTTTATCTCCCCATCGCTCTCTTTCTTGTGGTACCTCGTTAACGTCCCGGCGGACCCCGCTGACTGCGGCCGATACATCGGCATGAACTGCGCCTGGGGGTAATATTGCATCTCGGTCACCTGACCAGGGACCCATGGCCCCATCGGAGGTACATGCGGCCACATCGGCATCTGGACCATATGCGATCCGTCCGTGTAACCCGGAGGCGGTACTGGCATTGCCATAGGCCTGACCACTCCAACTGGAGCTGGCGCGCTGTTGGGCCTCATCGCTAGATGGGCGTATTGACCCGTGTAGTCTTCACTCTCATACAGCCTCGGTTGATTTTGATTGTATTCTATATTAGGAAACACAGTATGTGGCCCTCTTTGCATGTATGTGAACATTTGCTGCTGCGCTTGCTTCATTGCTACGTACTGCTGGAGATGCATTGCTGTTTGCTGTCTTTGTTGAGCCAAGTCTTGATTTAGGGATGTCGTACTAGTATTTCCATGAATGTAGTAGATGTGTGGTTGCGATGGAGTTCCTTGTGTCGTTGGAGACTGTCTTTGAGTATTATGTTTAGGTTCTATGACGTTGTTCTGCGGGTCTTGGTACTCTTCAGGGGGCGCTATGTATTTTGTGGGAGATGGAGGCGTCACTTGCTGCGACATAGGGTAGCTTAATATCTGAGCTATATACGGCTGCTGCTTTGCAGAATGGGCTGGACTGTGGGTTTGGAATGTTGGGTTGAACGTTATCTGCGACATGTCTTGACCTGATCCTGACAATTCCATGTCTTTGTAACTTCTTTGGTCTTCGTTCTTTTTTAATTTTTGATTGTAGGGGGCCACTTTAGGGTTATTCTTCCAGTTGGCTCCGGCACTCGAAGGACGTTTGACAGGTGATTTTGTAGGGTCATGCCAGTTTTCTCCGTTGATATGTCGCGGGTCTTGGTGGTGAGATTGAGCGCTACTTGCTCGGCGAGGTGGGGGTGGCGACATGCCTTCTGCGACATGTGGAGACCTATATGTGTGGCATCGCCTGCCTGAACTAGGGCTGTTCTGGCGGTCCATAGGCATAGGTCTGGCCATACGTCTCCTGGCCGGTGTTGGAGGGCTCGGCTGAGTTGGAGAAGACTGCGATGACCGCGAATATGAATTCCACCGTTCAATAATCCTTCTCCGTCGTTCTCTTTCTATTTGCACTTCAGTCTCACTTGAGGAGTCGTAATCCCGACCCTGAAAGGAACAAATAGCATTTCAATAATAGCTATTTTCGGTCATACCAAATCATGACTGTGTGAAAAATCCTAAGAGAATTAATATACCTTTTCAATTTTTTCGTCGAGCATTTTAAAGAAATCCTGCTGGCTCGCTGACACTTCACTGAAACAATAAATCATTTCGTAAATTGTTATTTATGTACTTAAATAGTTACCCAAATGTGACTGAGACTATTGTAGGAGTTTCCTTCTGATAGGTACAATTGTATACAGCTTTCAGTACTAATCAGCAAATTTGACATGACTATGTGCTTGGTGCTTACATGATCGGCTGGTGAGAGACAAGCGGCAGGATATGCTTTCCCTGTTCTTGCTCATCTTCGGTGTCGTCTGGTGGTGCTGCTGTTGCCGCACCTTCCTCCTCATCAGTCTCCTTATCTGCAGCGCCTGTCGACAAGCATAAATTAACTCATATTAACTTATTGCACAGGGTTTATTTTTGCAGTATATATCTGTTGTAAAAGATCAAGTCAATCTTAACCGCTCTCTTGCATAATTATATCTATGATACGGTTGTGTCCGTTTGTAGTGGTCTATGTATTATGAAGGAATCAATTGATCTGCTATCCCATTATAAAAGTTAAGTACTCTATGTATCTACTAATCAAATAGTACATCGGTAAACAAACCTCAAACACATTCACGACTATAATTAGGTAAAGCTTTTACTTATATATAATGAATTGTTGGATTTCTGAACTGTAGATTGTGGGTTCGATGGATCCAGGACAACATTTGTGTCATAAGCATCTATGTTTGTTCTGTTTCAGGGTGTTATATTGTATTCTATGTATGTATTTAAAAACCAAAAGTAGTTGTGTATTCTATCAGCTATCTGGTTCTCATAGTACAAGCTTTGCTTAGTTTGGGACTACATGGCGATGTGTGAAATGTCCACAAATATCATTATTATTATACTATTAAAAATACATAAAACTAGTTGCGCCCCGCGGTTTCACCCGCGGATAAAAAGTATTTTAATTATTAGCTCATCCCACGATAGCATTTCATTTTTCCGGGATAAAATGTAGCCTATATGTTAATCCAATTTATAAGCTATCTTGGTACCAAATTTCATCCAAATCCATTCAGTCGTTTGAGCGTGAAGGAGTAACAAACATACACACATACACACATATAAACTTTCACCTTTATAATATTAATAGTGTGATAGTGTGATGTAAGGTATGTTCTATTTTTATGTTCACAGTGAAACAGTATATCGTATAGCTGTTTCACAAGAAAAATTCATAACTGGAAACAAGTTATTCTTTCCTTATTTCCCAGCTTTTAACCCTCGGTTTCTTCATAATATTCACAGCGGAGTTTCATTGTTTCGAGATGGAATAAATAGCGGGAAGCGAGACAGGTCGAAGATTAACGACGCCAGCGCTGGACTCGGTGGGGTAATGGGACCAACGG
Organism: Ennomos fuscantarius; assembly: GCA_905220475.3. Lineage (NCBI taxonomy): Eukaryota > Metazoa > Arthropoda > Insecta > Lepidoptera > Geometridae > Ennomos > Ennomos fuscantarius. The sequence continues at coordinate 3,047,537 of HG992026.1, read as the reverse complement.
GGGCTTTTAGCCCATTTGTCGGAACCTTGTAACTATTTAAGTTTTTTATTTGCTTCTTTTTAATATTGAACTTCACTCCTTATGATTCGACCTTTATAATGATTACTGCTGAAGAATATTACATATATATATTGGGACTATTTAGTAGCATCTGTATTTATGAATAGCTATTATCTGGAAGTTTTCAGAAGGAATGTGAATAGTTTAGTAAAGTTATAGGAAATAAAGAAAGACGAAGGAAAGAAGAAAACAAATACATTTATTTCAAAAACACTCATACAATACAATAAAAAGATCATGTTATCAAAAAAAAGGACAACAAACATTGTATGAGGTCTGGATACAACTGAGGCTAACTACGAGGGAAACTATGAGGGAAACTACGGCGTCAGTTACTGCCTTTGGGCCTACTGATGCTGACTTGTAGGCGAGCGTGCTACATGGTCACTCACAAATGTGGTCAAACGAAAACCTATATTATTCGTATGAAGTTGCTATCGTCTTTCTTTTCAATTAACTATAACTTAGGAGTGAAAGATCTTGCGGCGAATCTTCGGTGCAGTACTAGACGGTGATTACTGGCGGACGAGATACAACCACGAACTCTACAACATGTTTGGCGAACCGAATGTAGTCAGGTCTATAAAGCTCGGTCGCCTTCGCTGGCTAGGCCATGTGGAACGCATGGAAGAGACGCGAATACCCAAACGTCTCCTAGAAGGCAAACCAGATGGTCGCAGAAATCGTGGCAGACCAAAGCTCCGCTGGATAGATGGCGTCGAGCAGGACCTGAAAACAATCGATGTTAGAGGCTGGAAACTTAAGGCAAGAAACCGACCAGTCTGGCGAGATATTCTTGACCAGGCCAAGGCCCACCCCAGGATGTAGCGCCTTTGATGATGATGATGATACCTTAGGAGTATTCAAGTCAAGATTGAATAGGTAAATATCTGTGGACATCCGCGTCATGACTAAACAGTGGTCAAATGCTAAACATTTTTAATGTCATGTCAGCATTATAGAAAGTGCACTGGAGACCTTAAATAACTCGTAAATTAAACAAAACTAAGATAATTTTATTGCCAAAAACACAGTCTGTTAATTATAGTGCAACAAGGAACATTTCCTTCTAACTTTTTTTTTTATGTTAAGGAATGACGTGACAAGCTAGCCGTTCGCCTGATGTTAAACGACACGGCTGCCCATATCAGCTGCAGTGTCACTCGGAACTCTAAAGTATAGAGTTTCGCGTGACACTGCACTGCACACGTCAACCTGAGACATCAGCACAATCTAGTAATAAGATTACTAAACTGTGAGATCAGATCATAAAGTCTCATTTGCCCAGTAATTTCACTAGCTACAGTGCCCTTCAAACCGGAACACAACAGTGCTTGCGCACTACTGCTTGGCGGCAGAATAACTGGCAAAGCGGTGGTACCTACCTAGATGAACTTTGCAGTAAAGTCCTACGACCTAGCTAACCTTAACTATGAGCTCCAGACTAAGCAGGGTGCCTGTATCTTGGGACTCTGGTGTAAATAACTCTAACATAAATATGGAGAAACACAGTAAACGAATTATAATTGTGTAAGTGGCAACAATAAAAACAAACTTTAGGAATAAATTTGATAAATCATAGGTACGCTTAATAAGTACTTATGTAGAAACTAATTGATTCAAATCGAAAGATATGCTAATGGCAATTCAAGTGGAGAGCAAACGACAGAGTTATTATGAAAGAGGAAAGAGTTATGCAACATGTTTTTGGAAACAAGGGCCATTCGTTTTCTTGATTTACATTGACAGTTAGATTGCCTTTGTTGATACGTTCATATCAATCCGATACCTATAAATATGTTATTGAGGTATTTTTGCTCGTAGTTGAAAGTAGAAGATTGATGGATCAGACCAGGTGGAGAAGATGGGTTGATTTATGAAGGCGAATTACGGATAATATTATTTTGATAGCTCCTTATGGCGAGGCATGGGTCTATTTATCTTGATAGATCTCAAACGGTGAGTTCGAGCGTTTATTTAGGTGTGATATCACGTTACTTGAATGGAACCGACAGAATCAAAAATGTATATAGAAGTAATAATAACAATAATAACGCCCAACGATCACATACATAGATCCTGGACCCTAAGATTCCCTGTGTCTAGGGGCCCAGGAACTACAAGGACCATGGTCTCACAACACTCAGACACAACAAGTATTGCGCTTTTTTCTCTTGTGCACAAATATTTGACCTGTCACGGGAATCGAACCGCCTCCGGGTCATGAGCCGATCCGCTCAACCACCAAACTACAGAGGCTGTCAAAACTTTGATTGCAATGCAACATGCATGCACATAAACTGCATATTGAAACTGTCAAATTCATACAATTTTGTGTTTCTATTAATAACAATCAAGTTATATTGTTATATTATAGTGCAAGTTATATATAGTTTGACTGGCCCGATAGCTCAATTGGTAGTGACCCTGCCTTCTGAACTGCGGGTTGTGGGTTCGATTCCCACCCAGGACAAACATTTGTGTGATGAACGTCGATGTTTGTTCTGTGTCTGGGTGTTATATTGTATTCTATGTATGTATTTACAAACAAAAAGTATCTAAGTATTGTATCAGTTATCTGGTTCCCATAGCTTTGCTTAGTTTGGGGCTAGATGGCGTTGTGTGAGATGTCCACACATATTATTATTATTATTATATGATCACTTTAATGAGTTTCACTCAACCGCTTGCAATAGGGACCGAAAGAAATCGCCCACAATTAAATTTACGAAATAAATTATAATCCTTCTTAATCTTCACGTCACCCGTTTGCAATTACAGCTTGATTACATTTCAGCCCCCAATTAGACCTCTAGATGCGGCTCTGGGGGACCCTGAGCGGTTAATACCTCCGGCCTAATTGTAACAAGATAATGTACAGGAAATTTAACAATATTGCAGAAACCAAGAGTTTCGTAGCCTTGGATTATAAAAATTAAATGGAAGATTTTGTTCGGAGCCAGATGAAATTTTAGAAGATGAGACATTGATTGGGGTGAAAGGTTATCTTTCAGATTTAGGAGTTTTGATTAGGCGCTGACTGAGAGACAGTGAATGTGTTAAAAAGTAAATACCAGAGATTTTCTATACAGTCAGAAATAAGGTGATTTTATAAGTATAGACTTCGAACATAAGCTCCGATATTAACCGTTACTACGTTACGCCTGATAATACGCTTTTCAACGCAACTCTCACCGCACTCTATGAATCCACAAGAAATACGCAAGGGCAAGACACTTGAAGACTAAAAATTATAAAGTGTAGTAGTGTTTTTTTTTTGTATTGATATTGGCTCCACACTTTTGTGTATTTAGCCAGTGTCGAATAAAATTTTTTTCAAGCGAAATTATATTATACATATGTACAGTCCAAGTCAAGTCATAGTCTAGTCTAGTCAAGTCATACTCCTAGTAAAGTGGTGGCAACTTCACCAGAAGCTTCTATGAAGTTTGGAAATAACACGAAAAGAAATATTTCACTATCATTATACCACTTTCTCACTCTCATGGCTGTAATCCAGCATTTAAAGAATAAAATTCCACCAATTTTATGCACTAACACTGAAAATAACACCAGTTTTGGAAAATAATACAAAGCGCCGATCTTTTTTGTTTTCCCGCCAAAACTCAAAATGTATAATAGTAGTGTTGACGACTCATGAAAGTGACGCTGGCAAATGCACAAGACGTGCGGCGCCATCCAGACCAAGAAAGAAAAAAACTTCAACTTTTTTATTATGGCTACTGCAGAGTGGCCTCTATTTCGCTAATGTCACGTAGACAGAGAGAAAATAAACGATGGAGCTTCATCGGTGGAGACTGAATTATCTACGGAGAATTTAACCAAAATCAAACAATATTTGTTTGACATTGGTTTGACAAATACACGAGGGAAAGAGTTCACAATATTAGAAGGGCCCATCCAACGAAACACGAAAATCCTGCTCAGAAATTACATAACTTTAATTGCAATCTAACTCATGTAATTAAACGTTTCCATTGAAACTGTCGATCCATACTTCGACTTTCAACCGGTTTGTATAAATTACATACATAATTGGCTAGGGTTGAAAAGTTCAAGGTATACCGCTATATACGTTCACGCAACGCTTATTAGACATAGAACAATTTAGTATATGGATTGAGAATCTTCACCTTTTACAAAATGCTGAACAATATATAGGCAGATTATAATAATAATAATAATATGTGGACATCTCACACAACGCCATCTAGCCCCAAACTTAGCAAAGCTTGTATTATGGGAACCAGATAACTGATGATACTTTTTGTTTGTAAATACATACATAGAATGCAATATAACACCCAGACACAGAACAAACGCTTATTTTCATCATACAAATGTTTGTCCTGGGGAATAGAACCCACAACCCACAGTTCAGAAGGCAGGGTTACTACCAACTGAGTTATCGGGCAAGTCAAAAAAAACTTGAAGGTGTCAAGGGACACCCGGATGGAACGAAGTTCCTTTTATTTATTATGTACAAAAAACCTGTATACACTCAACAAAAATAATCGTCGCGACACCACACTCTTCAACGCGAAATAGAAAGACGAAACGACAATAACTGGCTTGCTTTCTATGAGAGAGAGAGAGAGAGAGAGAGAGACAGACGGAGAAACACGCGCATGCCGCACGGCTTACAACTATAGCAAAAAGTGTCGTTACAACTTTTGGTCTTAATTTTTTCCGTCTAGCCCCCTTTCGCAACGCGCGATAAGGAACTTCGTTCCAATTATAATTACTCGAAATTCAAGATTATAAGTGTCAAAACAGTGAGAACTAAGCCCTCTTTACAGCTGACCACCCACGCAGCAACACTGGCCAGATGGCCGTCAGTCAAACCGCTCGTCAATCCGTTAACGAACAAACACACAAACATACAGTGTTTATTGTTCTGCCGGAGTTCGCAGTGCAATCGAATACAGAAGGACGACCAATTATACACGGTGGCATTTAATTCACCCTTTTCCTTAAATATATGTACTCAGACCATGTTATAGAATATTCGTACAAGGTTCAATAAAAAAAAAAGATTTTATTTTAGTATTTAGTGCCTTAAAAATAACTGCATAACAGCCGAAATGTCTATTTAACGGTACAGCGGCAGTGCGGGCACCAGCTGAGTGCTTTGTAAATGTTTCGTAGGCAATAAAACACCTGCTTTGTTCAATGTCACAAGGCTTTTCTTTAGAATTTAAACTTGATAATACCTAGATTTAAGTTTTATTTCATAAGTACTTTTTTATTTAGTTATATGGGATAATTCTATAGCATGGACTGAATAGTGAATACATACATTTAAGGAAAAGAGTGAATTAAATTCCACCGTGTATAGGTACCATTTATTTTACTTTAGACATGGTAGTTACGCTGGTTAGTTTCAAAATCGCCTCTTAAGTTTTAGTCTCATCAATTGTAAATTGTAAGCTTTAAGTAATTTTTTTTGATAATTAGGTGTATAAATAATATATTGTCTACTATTGTAAAACTTTTAGATTAATAACGGGAAGACCCTGCCTTTTGCTACACAGTTTAATTACTAAAGCAAAAGGCAGAGCTCACTTTATGATGTAATTTAATTAGCGTTTTGCAATAAAAAAAAATTGCATACTCCTAGGAGTATGACTTGACTAGACTAGACTATGACATATACCGAAATATATAAACCGAAAGTTACTATGACACTTTACTAGTAAAGTGGTGGCAACTTTACCAGAAGCTTCTATGGAGTTTTGGAAACAACACGAAAATAAACGTTTCAACATCATTATACCACTTTGCCACACTCATACCTGTAATTCAGCACTTAATGAATAAAATGCCACCAATTTTATGCACTAACACTGAAAATAACACAAGTTTTGGAAAATAATACAATGCGGCGATGCGATCTTTTTCGTTTTCCCGCGAAAACTCCTACCTATTGTCTGAATTTGTTAATTGATTTTTAAAAGTTTTTATTTTGACTTTGGCAGAATGTTCAAATAATATTTAGGTTAGCTTAAAAGGTAAAAATAAACAAAAATATTTCACCTTGACAAAAAATATTGGAACCGTAAAACTTTCCGGCAATATTCCAATTAATTTAATCAGGGCATAGCTATATAATATTATGTACACTTAAAAAGATTTCTTCCTAGAATTTGCCTCGAAAAAGCAACCGAAAATTACAAGGATATGAACCACAGAGCAGGGCAAAAGACGCTCGTGCCCTTTCCCTACTCTGTGGTTTTGATGTGAACAAACCATTCGAAAAAGCTTTTACGAATAGACTTTTTTGTGGAACATTATGAATAATAAAAAGGCATAGCTAATGCCAATAAGTGTAGTAAATATTTAATGAATAGAAACTCGGGCACTTGTGAATATAAACTGATGTCAGGAGGTCTATACCGTTAACTTTTAGATTCTCATTTCCAAAGCAGTTTAGTTTAGGCAGCACCTAAAAGGAATCGAGTTCTGAACTAACGTGATCTCTTAAAAGCATTTTTAACGCGATACTTGTGATGCAGCAGAAAAACTCGTGCCACCTACCACAAATAATATATTTTCAACATTATTAAAGTTAAAAAGAAACTAACAAATTGATTTTTTTTGAGTTTACGATAACTTACTGGTTTTTTAAAATCATTATTTGTCAATCACAGTCTAGGCCTATTTTGATTTAGCGTTTTTTAGTGTTGCGTATAAATTTTACAAAAAATAAATCAATTTTTACGGGTCAAACTTTGATTGAAACTTTTATTTTTATTTTTTTGTGAATTATGTGACGAGCTGGTGGTTGACCTGATGTCAACCGACGCGGCTGCCCATAACAGAACAGTGTCACTCGCAACTCCAAAATATAAAGTTTCGCGAGACACTGCACTGCGCACGTAATCCTGAGACCTCAGCACAGTCTGGTAATAAGATTACTCGACTGTGAGATCACTTCATCTACTGCTCCAAACATCTTTGCAATTTAGATCTGCATTGGTGCATCTGAAAGTTCCCGTTACCTTTGCGAAATTGGTTTCCGACGAAAGGAGTTATCAATTTTCACATGCGCCGTGATTAGTTTACTATTCATTCCTCATCACATACCATTTTGATGCACGCGAAATGAACTGTGCAATTGACGGTGTGAAATTGTTAGTATGACAATTAAAGTATTATAAAATATAGTATTGAGGCACAGTCTAAGCAAAAAAGTACTCATTTGAAAGCCCAATGCGACCGTGACGTATCAAAATACTCATATGAAAAGAGTAGTGTATAATAAAAAATAAAACAAACAGAAATAACCAATTAAAACTTTACCAAGTAAAAGTTAAAAATTACTTAACATTTGTACTATTATGTTGGTATGTCCGGTAAAATGACAATTTACAATTGTCAAGATGGCGACGTTATCATTAAACAAAACAAAAACAAAGTTATACCGGCCGATAGATGGAGCTAATGAAGTTTTACTTCAGTCGTGTGGTCTAAAGCACAGTGGTTTTTTTTCCCGCCCAGTAGTTCCATGAAACCATAATATACTATTATATATATAAATCTCCGCTAACCTTAGAAGCCCAGTAGTTTCATTTGTTTGTTCTATGAAATCTCCTAGTTATATTATATGTATGTACATACAGGAACGATTAACATTGTGTCAGTAGGTACTTACAACTAAATCTTTGGTCTTAAAAACAGCCTCCGATGAAACAACCAAAAAGGCACATTACGATTGTGTCATATAGGTACGTTTGTCTTAGTAAATAAGTATCAAAATAGAATAAAGTGCACAGCGTTGAAACAGCGCATCCTCAAATATTTGTATGTTTACTTCTAAAGCGTAATGAATGAAATAAAATAATGAACATTCAGAAGTTATAAGCACCTAACTGCTATGAATGCAATCCTTTTCGTGCTTTTCCATGCCATGCTATCCGAAACCATCTGTTAATCGAACAGCTGGATAGAGCAAAGAAAAGCTGTATTTGATGGTACGGTGGATTTGATTAATTTTGTAAAGATTCCGTATTAGTTATGAGGTAAGGAAACCTTAAGTATATCATTTTGCCAGTAATGTCTATATAAGATGTTATTTTATTACAGTTATAGCGTTTGAAGTTGGGGTTATCTGTAGCTGTAGGCATAAGTTTATTCTCCATAAGGGTCATTATATCGGTACTAGGGCAAAGAACCCTAAAAAAATTATGAGGGGAGAAATGCCTCACTCACACTTTTCTGGCATCACCGGGGTATGTAGGACTCAAACCTACTGAAAACCGGTACTGGGGCCAAGACATCATTAAATTTTGACGGGGGATCCCTCACATTTCCCTGCCATTACCCCCGGGGTACGTGGGACTCAAACCCACTAAAACCCCCCGTTATCCATCCGCCGCGGGAATAGGGCGAGATGGGGGTCTGCTAGCATTCACCATATCGCCCCGGGGCCTGAGACACCAGCCAAGTAGAATTAACCACTGTCTACCCTTTATTATATGTGGTTTACACAGCATTTCTCACAAAAGCGTTAGCCTCATGTTACATACAAAACGTGATCCGAATAGCTAATATTCTGGAAAATTGTGTGTACGTGTTCAGAGAAAAAGATGTAATACTTTCTATATTTATATCTATAGTGTTCGAAAAAAAAAGGTTGAATTGAGAAAAAAAGTCTGAGGTTTCTATACTCTAATTTTTATTGACGTTTGTAATATTACTGCATTGCCGTCGCCGGTGGGGTCGGTGTCTGATTGTGTTACGCTGGTATACTATACCGTTGCCGAAAGCAGTACCTCTGCTAGAAAGGCTAGACTGGTCCGGTGATACTAGCGTAGCCGATAATAAGGCTGTTATAGGATCGTCCGGGTCGCTCAACATGTGTCTCGGGCGGTGACGACGGGGTAAGTAACGGATTGCATGGCGTGTACAGTCCTAAACGCTTGTTGGAAAATCTACGGTGTGAAATGACTTCCCGTGCCGAATAGTCCTATGTTGAAATGAAGATTACGGAGAACTATCACACTCTAATATCATAAAGGTGAAAATATGTATGTGTCTATTGTCTATGTATGTTTATTACTCCTTCACGCTCCAACGGCGGTACGTATTTGGTTTAAAATCTATCTATATATATAAAAATCAATTGCTATTCGTTAGTCTCGGTAAAACTGGAGAACGGCTGGGCCGATTTATCTGATTTTGGTTTTAAAATGTTTGTCGTAGTCTAGGGAAGGTTTTTTAAGGTGAGATGAGAGAAGAAGAAGACGTATTCTCTTGGACAGGATTAGGTTGTAAAACTATTAACCCGTGCGTAGCCAGGGCGAGTCAGCTAGTTAGAAATAAAGATAGCTTATATACTGGATTAACACATAGGCTATATTTTGTCCGCGGGGCGAAGCTAGTCATTTCATAAAGTTCTAGTGCGTATTCTCCGTAATGCAACTGGTAAAAAATCGATAGACAGACTACTTACCTTTCGAAATTGATCATAGCTGTACAATTTCATAATCTAAACATATATAACTCAAAGTTGACTGAATGACTGACATAGTGATCTATCAACGCAAAGCCTAAACCACTGGACAGATCGGGCAGAAATTTGGCATGCAGATAGATGTTATGACGTAGACATCCGCTAAGAAAGGATTTTTCGAAATTCTACCCTTAAGAGGGTGAAATGGGTGGTTGAATTATTTTCCCATAGGCCACGCCGCGGGCGAAGCTGCGGGCAGAAGCTCGTGTATATAATAATATTTAATTCAATGTCATTGAAACGTTTAATTTGCGTCGTGTGATAGTCGTAGCAGCCAACTGCTATTTTACAACGATAACGCATCGTGTCCGTGTGGAAAATGGCTGTATTTTCGCAACAGACCACAATTTTCCTCCCATTTCACGTATTCTCCCGTTTCCAGCATTCATTTGTCTCGTGTTCCAAAAAAAGGCCTTTTGTCGTCACTTTTCCGTCACACAAGTCACGCGACGTGTAATTCGATTTATTCAGAGCGTTTTTGTAAAGGACAATGGTTGGGGACGGCTGGTAAATTTTACTAATCGTTATTACACATATCGTCTTCCAGATTTTCAGTTGTCATGTATAAACTTTTTAAATTGCCCATGCAAGCGTTTTTTGCGTGACTGTAGGTACATTTATGTGGAATTTTGCTAGAGGTTTTGAACAGTACTTGATTTCACTTTAGTGTCTCTTACCACAATTAGAAATTAGAGTATTGTGAAGTGCACATATTTTGTCCTTCTGATATCGACCCGAAATATACAGGCTGTCTCAGAAATTAGTGGCAAGCGGAAGACAAAAAACTATCACATTGACATCTGTCAATATAAATTTGTTGCGGGATCAAATACGTACTGCCCCGTAACGCAAAAAATCGTGTCGCATTGGCGTTCATTTGTTTTACGACCTATTTGGAATCCGATGAGTACTGAAAATAATATTTTGTGGGATCAGTTGCAAGAAATATTAGATAGGATCGGTTTTGTGGGATTCGTTGAGCTACCCTATAATATAAAGGTGAAATCCTCTTTTTGATCTTATCTTATCTTTAATGATTGTGGCTAAATTAATGGCAACACAGCTCATTTTTTTATGAATATATTTTTTCATTCTCATTGTGACTCAACCTCGCATCGACCTGTAACACAGATTAGAGAAAATCAATTGATTACTCTGTGGTAAAAATCTACATCAGAATTTCAATAACAATAATATAAACATTGGAGTTTTGGCGGGAAAGCGAAAAAGATTGCGTCACCGCATTGTATTATTTTCCTAAACTTGTGTTATTTTCAGTGTTAGTGCATAAAATTGGTGGCATATTATTCATTGAGTTCTGGATTACAGGCATGAGTGTGGAAAAATGGTATAATGATGGTGAAACGTTTCTTTTCGTGTTGTTTTCAAAACTCCATAGAAGCTTCAAGTAAAATTGCCACCACTTTACTAGGAGTATGACTTGACTAGACTACACTATGACTTGACTTGACTAGACTATGACTTGACTTGATGACTTGGACTGTGACTTGACTTGACACATTATATGATATTAATTAACTTGAGATATTATCAATTACTTGACACTGGCTAAATACACAAAAGTGAGGAGCCAAAACCAAACAAAAAAAAAATATATATATATAAACATTGAGTTTTGGCGGGAAAGTGAAAAAGATTGCGACACAGCATTGTATTATTTTCCAAAACTTGTGTTATTTTCAGTGTTAGTGCATAAAATTGGTGGCATTCTATTCTTTAAGTGCTGGATTACAGGCGTGAGTGTGGGAAAATGGTATAATGATGGTGAAACATTTCTTTTCGTGTTTGACTAGACTTTGACTAGACTATGACTTGAGTTGATGACTTCGACTATGACTTGACACATATTTGCGTGAAATATCATTAATTTGATAAATTATCAATTACTTGACACTGGCTAAATACACAAAAGTGTGGAGCCAAAACACAAAAAAAAAAACAAAAATAAACATTACAATTATTTCTGGCATTATCGTAACTATCAACGTTACAATTAAGAACTTTTTTATTTTGAACGCGCTATTGCTGTTGGTCTTTACCGACCTTCACAGCGTCACCTGGCGGGAACAATTAGGAACTCTATAGCCTAGACTATAAGGAGATCTATCTACAGAGGACCAGACAATAGCAGGCTCAATTTTGCGCCTGCTAAAGCCTGAAATATCTATTTTCAGGGCGTCGAGAAAGGTTATTTATTATCGTGGCAATAAATTTACTTGAAAATGTTTTACATAAATTGGTTTATTTTAGTGAGAGTAATAATAAAAGCTATAATAACGAGGTACAGATTGTTAGCATCAACATAAATTAGGTTAATTTTGTAGATGGTCCGGGCAACCCCTGTACAGTTTCTTGACGTCTGACCACGGCCCATAGTTGTGGCTCTTTTTCATTGACTAATATTAAAATCAGTGGAACGTTAAAACCTGTAGTTTTCTCCAAATACCTCGAATAAATCAACTATAGTCACGCTATATTACAGAAAACATCGAACAGAAGGTAAAATTGTTGAAAATCTTTAGGCGGTTACCAGTAAGTAATCTATGTGCAAAAAATTTAATTCTCATTTTTCGCTATAACACCCAAGTATTGTATATTGATTTTGGCAGTGTAAGAATGTGTGCAAAATTTTATCCAAATTTGTTCATCCGTCATTAATCTCGGATTGGGATAGTAATATAAAAAAATCTCATAAATGTAAAAAAAAGTTAAATGAAACACGGTTTAAAAATAAGATAGATTAAACTCTTTATTGAAACATTACATTACAGGAGCTATCGGTAATCAGAAACTTAAAATTAAGTGTCGCAGTGGTTGGTCTTAGTGTTACAGCAATCTCTTCCAGACAATCCAGTATATTACACAATCAAACGGACTTAAAAGTTTAGTGAAGTTCGATAGATATTGTATGAGTCGCATAATTCGAAGATATAAGCAGTACTAACTTGTAGGATAGAGGAACTACTTTATAACTTATGAGTGGAGTTTTGGCGGAAAAGCGGAAAAGATTGCGTCACCGCATTGTATTATTTTCCAAAACGTGTGTTTTTTTCAGTGTTAGTGCATAAAATTGGTAGCATTCTATTCGTTAAGGGCAGGTGCAGGTTACAGGCGTGAGTGTGGGAAAATGGTATAATGATGGTGAAACGTTTCTTTTCGTGTTGTTTCTAAAACTCCATAGAAGCTTCAAGTAAAGTTGTCACCACTTTGCTAGGAGTATGACTTTGACTAGACTAGGACTTGACTATGACTTGACTTGATGACTTCGACTATGACTTGACACATATTTACGTGAAATATCATTAACTTGATAAATTATCAATTACTTGACACTGGCTAAATACACAAAAGTGTGGAGTCAAAACATGAAAAAAAACTTATGAGTGAGGAAATATAAATGTAAGTACTAAATATCCGGTGATTATTTTTTTGGTACAATAAAATGACAAATAAATTTAAAATCCATCAAAGTTAGACAGTTAATTAAGTGGAGTTTCATATAAAGTGATAAGGTTAGCTGACTCTACCTAATTAACCTTATCAGTCTATAAATAACTATAAATCATGAGTCGATGATGCGACTCATGATTGAAATGTCAGGTTCAATTTAATTTCATTCGTTCATATTTTATACTCTTGCTGGTGAAACATTTTCCGCCTATCTGCAATAAGAATACGAAATGAGAAGCCCGTCCAGTGACGCTGTAAAGGTCGCCAGAGACCAACAGCATAAGCCCGTTCAAAAAAAAAAGAAAAGATAAGAATAAAAAAATACGAATGTGTTTTAAACCACACGACTGAAGTAAAACATCTTTAGCTCCATCTATCGGCCGGTATAACTTTGTTTTTGCTTTGTTTAATGTCAATGTCGCCATCTTGACGATTGTAAATTGTCATTTTATCGGACATTCCAACATAATACTACAAACAAATTGAGTTTTGGCGGGAAAGCGAAAAAGATTGCGTCACCGCATTGTATTATTTTCAAAACTTGTGTTATTTTCAGTGTTAGTGCATAAAATTGGTGGCATTCTATTACTTAAGTGCTGGATTACAGGCGTGTGTATGGGAAAATGGTATAATGAAAATGAGGAGCGTTACATAATAAATAAGTTTTTATTATTACTATTACTTATATTTTGTAAAAATATGTCAAAAAGTTACCAAAGTCACGTTAATACACCGCAAAGTTCTAAAAAGCCGTATTGGCACACGCCCAGTTCGGCACACCCTGTAGGTAGGCTATTACTTAATGCGGCGAGTAGTAATCATGTTATTGAATTCTGCAGTTGCAAATACCGACGGTGTTGTTTGCTTGATGGGACTTTTGAAGTAAAACTTCTTTACGCACGCCTGATTTGAGGAGTAAGCTGGTGAACGCGAGGCAAATGGAAGTTGTTGGTTAACGTAGATCTCCATTGTCAACATAACAAAGTTAAAAATTTGTATTATTATGTTGGTATGTCCGGTAAAATGACAATTTACAATTTTCAAAATGGCGACATTAATATTAAACAAAGCAAAAACAAAGTTATACCGGCCGATAGATGGAGCTAAACTAAAGAAGTTTTACTTCAGTCAAGCGTGTATAAAGAAGTTTTACTTCAAAAACTAATTTTATTAGCCGTTGTTGTACCATTTTTTATTTGACTTATCGGAACTGCAGCTGCCACACTACGTTGCCAAAGATTACCTACCTAAAAATTGATAGATCTTTACTGACACTTATGACCGTGAGTACTAAAGTTTGACAGTTCCTAACTTCCTAAATTCCTTGGTGACATAATCAAATGCATTGCAGTAGGTATGATACAGAGGGATAAGTGTGAACATATGAACTAATTAAGATAATAATGAATACTTGAAGAAAACAGAGGATAGAGAAAACTCCAAATCAATCAAAAGAAAAAATTACAAGACACCACAATTAAGAAATATATAAAATGCTACCGAGTCGTGATGATCACAGATTAGAGAAATAACAATTCTGTGGTCGTGAAGCTTAGTAGGGCTTACGACAAAAGAAATATTCTGTGGCAAAAAACACCAAAATTTTCAAAAACTGTGCTCATTTATTATGTGCACGCCTAATCTTAAAGGAACACCACAGATCAATTGATATATTTTTTACCAAAAACTACCAAAATTTAAAAGAGACGTTTTTGCTATTATTTCGGAACTGAACGATTGACTATTTTTACTTTTTTAGTTTGAAAACTATCGTGAGTATGACACATTTTGTAAGATAAATAACGGCTAAAACTCACGTCAATTAAAAGTCGAAATTACTCCGACCAGGTTTCGGACATATTCGATGCCCTTCTTCTGGGAGCCAGTTACTAAACGCAACCGCGGCGGCTTTCGCGAGCATCAGCACGTAACACTTTCGACTTTTAATTGATGTGAGTTTTAGCCGTTATTTATCTTACAAAATATTTTTACTTTTATTTAATACTTTACTAGGTGGTAGGACTTTTCTGCAAAGTTCGTCTAGGTAGGTACCACCGCTTTGCCAGTTATTCTGCCGCCAAGCAGTAGTGTGCAAGCACTACTGTGTTCCGGTTTGAAGGGCACTGTAGCTAGTGAAATTACTGGGCAATTGAGACTTTATGATCTGATCTCACAGTCTAGTAATCTTTTTACCAGGCTGTGCTGATGTCTCAGGATGATGTGCGCAGTGCAGTGTCACTCGTAACTCTGTTTTAGAGTTCCGAGTGATACTGTTCTGTTATGGGCGGCCGTGGCGCTTAACATCAGGTGAACGACTAGCTCGTCACGTCATTCACTAAAAAAAAAAAAAAAAAAAAAAAATGTTTTGGGATTTAATCTAGTTCCAAATGTATTTAATTTTTTTTTCTTGTTCTTGTTTTGATTGTATTCTCTTTTGTGTGCCAAATAAATAAATCTAGCTGTTTCTCTGCACGCCTTGGTTGACTGGTAGAAAATGCTGTCAGCATTAACTCCTTTTTCTGTGCATAAAGTATTAAATAATAAATAATAATAAATCGTGCGCTTTTTTATGTTAAGGAATGACGTGACGAGCTAGCCGTTCGCCTGATGTTAAACGACACGGCTGCCCATATCAGCTGCAGTGTCACTCGGAACTCTAAAGTATAGAGGTTCGCGTGATCGTCATCCAGAGACATCAGCACAATCTAGTAATAAGATTACTAAACTGTGAGATCAGATCATAAAGTCTCATTTGCCCAGTAATTTCACTAGCTACAGTGCCCTTCAACCGGAACACAGCAGTGATTGCGCACTACTGCTTGGCGGCAGAATAACTGGCAAAGCGGTGGTACCTACCTAGATGAACTTTGCAATAAAGTCCTACCACCTAGTGCTGTGTATAATCTTTATATACTCGATTTTTGTGTGCGTCATAAACGCGGGCGAAACAGCAAGCATAAGCCAGTAAATACAGTAAGCCCCTAGCTAATAGGTGCCCACGGTACAATTACCGCTCGCCTCCAACACTGGTGTCACAGCATTACCTGGAGTTATGCGTGGGATAGGATTATAGAGTGCGAATGCAGGTCAGGGGAGCGGAGTGCTGGATTAATGAGCTTAGTTGTTTTAGTATAGGCTCAGGTTGGCCTGTACCTAACTGTGGACCTACAGTCAGTCATAATTTTTTTTTCATGTTATTGAATGATGTTACGAGCTAGTCGTTCACCTGATGTTAAGTGACACGGCCGCCCATAACAGAACAGTGTCACTCGGAACTCTAACATGTAAAGTTTCGCATGACTGCTGCACTGCGCACATCATCCTGAGACATCAACACAGTCTGGTAATAAGATTACTCGACTGTGAGATCAAATCATAAGTCTCATTTGCCCAGTAATTTCACTAGCTACATTGCCCTTCAAACCGGAATACAGTAGTGCTGCACACTACTGCTTGGCGGCAGAATAACTGGCAAAGCGGTGGTACCTACCTAGACGAACTTTGCAGAAAAGTCCTACCACCTAGTAGAAAAGTCCTACCACCTAGTACCACCAATTATAAATAAAACTGTACAATTACCTTCTCTTCGTTTAATGGATTTCTATCCCTTTTTAGTGATAATTCTGCCAATATCAAGTAAGGATTTTTGTACGGTTATGTCATGTCAAAGTCTTATTTTGTCAGTCAACATGCCACAGTAAAATGGTGGATATTTTACTGAAGGCTCTAGAAGCCTTGAAGAGAAATCTCGTGCCAATAACAAGTAGAGCGACGGCGGGCTATATGGCTGCATAATTAATCACACTAATATTATAAATCTGAAAGTTTGTGTGTGTATATGTGTATTCTTTTAATTTTTTTTTTATTGTTTTGTCTCCACATTTTTGTGTATTTAGCCAGTGTCAAGTAATTGATAATTTATCAAGTTAATGATATTTCACGCAAATATGTGTCAAGTCACAGTCGAAGTCATCAAGTCAAGTCATAGTCTAGTCAAAGTCATACTCCTAGTAAAGTGGTGGCAACTTTACTTGAAGCTTCTATGGAGTTTTGGCCACTCACGCCTGTAATCCAGCACTTAACGAATAGAATGGCACCAATTTTATGCACTAACACTGAAAATAACACAAGTTTAGGAAAATAATACAATGAGGTGACGCAATCTTTTTCGCTTTCCCGCCAAAACTCCCATGTGTATATTTGTTACTTCTTCACGATCAAACGGCTGAATGGATTTAGATGAAATTAGTAACCAAGATAGCTTATACACTAGATTAATATATAGGCTACATTTTATCCCGGAAAAGTGAAATTTTCCCGTGGAATGAGTATATACTTAAAATACTTTTTATCTGCGGGTGAAACCGCGGGGCGCCACTAGTGGATTTATAAATATTACACTGCAATCGCTTGAAGTTTCAACTCCTAATCTAATTTGATTCATTATTTAAAATAGTTGTACCTTTCTCGCAATATTGCACGCATTGTGAAAAATCCAATCTTCCTAATTAAGTCCACTAACGCATCCCGACAGCACTAAACTTGTTAGCCATTGTTCCCGGCTCAAATTCAATCGGCTTGCATACGGGATTCAGCCTGCATTTTACTCTATAGTTAACCGTTTGTTATGTGATAGCTGGGAATGCTGATTGGATTGTGACATTCCTATAAAATATATTGCTAGGTTGGGTTTTTGTTTTGTTTCTCTGCCTAGTAAATTTTTTTTTTTGGTAGGTTTTGACTCCACACTTTTGTGTATTTAGCCAGTGTCAAGTAATTGATTGATAGTATCTCAAGGTAATTAATATCATATAATGTGTCAAGTCACAGTCCAAGTCATCAAGTTAAGTCATAGTCTAGTCTAGTCAAGTCATACTCCTAGTAAAGTGGTGGCAACTTTACCAGAAGCTTCTATGGAGTTTTGCAAACAACACGAAAAGAAACGTTTCACCATCATTATACCACTTTCCCACACTCATGCCTATAATTCAGCACTTAACGAATAAAATGCCACCAATTTTAAACACTAACACTGAAAATAACACAAGTTTTGGAAAATAATACAACACGGCGACGCGATCTTTTTCGCTTTCCCGCCAAAAACTCCCTAGTAAATTTTCGTGAAGCTTAGTGTATTTTACCTACAAAAGCCAATAGCACAATAATAAATGTTGCCCTAAGTGAGTGTTATTCAGCGGGTAGCTTGACTTTCAAACCGAAGGACCATCGGTGGGATCGAGCGCGGCCCTGCGCCATGGCATTTCAAGTAAATGATACGCTCTTTCCCTCTTAAATGAAAGAGCAATAAGAAAATAGTAACGTATCACGTAACTTAATTGCAACCAATTGAAACTACTGTGTTGTATGGGTTTGACAGTTGAAAGTTTATATATATGCGAAAGTTTATATTATATATTGATCACAGAATCAACAAAAAGCACTATAAGAAAATTAATTAATATAACACATACATTTAAAAAACACGTCGAAAAGTTATAAGCAAGAAGAGGAAAAATGTTTAGCCACTTAATACGACATGACAATCTATGAAAAAAAAAACGATTAAAAACACCATAGAAGGAAAGGTAGAAGGGAAGAGAGGAAGGCATACCTAGAAGGGCTTATGCAGATCTAATAAAAGAAAAAAATGTAATAGTGGGTACAGGGAGGTTAAAGCATTGGCCGAAGATCGAGAACGATGGCGATTGGAGTTTTGGCGGGAATGCGAAAAAGATTGCGTCACCGCATTGTATTATTTTCCAAAACTTATAGTTATTTTCAGTGTTAGTGCATAAAATTGGTGGCATTCTATTCGATAAGTGCTGGATCACAGGCGTGAGTGTGGGAAAATGGTATAATGATGGTGAAACGTTTTTTTCCGTGTTGTTTCCAAAACTTCATAGCTTCTGGTAAAGTTGCCACCGCTTTACTAGGAGTATGACTTAACTAGACTATGACTTGACTTGACGACTTTGCCTATGACTTGACACATATTTGCGTGAAATATCATTAACTTGATAAATTATCAATTACTTGACACTGGCTAAATACCCAAAAGTGTGGAGCCAAAACATAAAAAAAACTTATGAGTGATGTAATATAAATGTAAGTACTAAATTAGAGAGGAAGACGATTTACAATTTTCAAGATGGCGACATTAACATTAAACAAAGCAAAAACAAAGTTATACCGGCCGATAGATGGAACTAAACTAAAGAAGTTTTACTTCAGTCAAGCGTATATAAAGAAGTTTTACTTCAAAAACTAATTTTATTAGCCGTTATTGTACCATTTTTTATTTGACTTAAGCGGAACTGCAACTTGCTGCTGCCACACTACGTTGCCAAAGATTTTACCTACCTAAAAATTGATAGATCTTCACTGACACTTAATAGTACATTTAAAACACTTTATAAGAACGAGTAGGTACTCGTAAAAGTACCTTCAAAAGCTTCGTTTAAAGCTGCACAGATATTGCGACAAGGTACCAAAGCATATCTTTCTTTATTCATGGAATTCCATTACTATTCTAAAACGGTCTCGAGAGCTATCGAACATCACGAATTCATTCGAATTTTGATTCGGATAGACCTACCGATTGTATAATTGTATTGATCCAGGCAAATCCAGCAAAATGCGGCTTCTTGGTGGTAAGACTACCATAGGGATTACGACAGATATTCCTTGTTAGAGTATTTTAGATTTTATCTTACTAATATCATAAATGAGAAAATTTGTGAGTATTGATGTATGGATGGATGTATGGATGTACGGATGTACGGATGTATGGATGTATGGATGTATGGTTTTTTTTTTTTTTTTTTTTTATGTTACTGAATGATTTGACGAGCTAGCCGTTCACCTGATGTTAAACGACACGGCTGCCCATATCAGCTGCAGTGTCACTCGGAACTCTCAAGTATAGAGTTTCGCGTGACACTGCACTGCGCACGTCATCCTGAGACATCAGCACAATCTAGTAATAAGATTACTAAACTGTGAGATCAGATCATAAAGTCTCATTTGCCCAGTAATTTCACTAGCTACAGTGCCCTTCAAACCGGAACACAGCAGTGCTTGCGCACTACTGCTTGGCGGCAGAATAACTGGCAAAGCGGTGGTACCTACCTAGACGAACTTTGCAGAAAAGTCCTACCACCTAGTAAATGGATGTATGTATGGATGGATGTATGGATTTGTGGATGTATGGATGTATGAATGTATGGATGTATGGATGTATGGATGTATGGATGTATGGATGTATGGATGTATGGATGTATGGATGTATGGATGTATGGATGTATGGATGCATGGATGTATGGATGTATGGATGTATGATATACAGGGCACAGATAGCCCTACCTGTGATCAGGGTATGTCTGTATAAAGATAAATCTTTACTGAGGTTCTATCCGATGTATTTATATAACTTTTGCTAAAGGTTACTTTACTGCCTCATTATTCCATAAGACACCACATAAAATGGCGTCTCGGAGCCCTGAAGCCCTAATTGCTTTTTATCTGAAGCAGATAATCGCAGTAAGCCTTGATTCTATTCTTTGTTAGATAGTAATGTCAGAAACAGCTGAGAATAAAGTTGATTTTAATCACAAACCTAGTATATTTTCACTACATTATTGTAATTTTTTTATACAGCCTCTGTGGTGTGATGGTTGAGCAGGTCAGCTCATAACCCGGAGGCGGCGGGTGCGATTCCCGCGGCAGGACAAGTATTTGTGCACAGAAAAAGGGCAAATACTTGTTCTGAGTCTGGGTGTTGTGGGACCATGGTCCTCGTAGTTCCTGGGTCCCTAGACACGGGGAATCCTAGTTAGGGTTCAGGATTTATGTATGTGATCGTTGGGCGTTGTATTTTTTACGTTTTGGTTCTACACTTTTCTGTATTTAGCCAGTGTCAAGTAATTGATAATTTATCAAGTTATCGATATTTCACGCAAATATGTGTCAAGTCACAGTCGAAGTCATCAAGTCAAGTCATAGTCAAGTCAGTCTAGTCAGTCATACTCCTAGTAAAGTGGTGGCAACTTTACTTGAAGCTTCTATGGAGTTTTGGAAACAACACGAAAAGAAACGTTTCACCATCATTATACCATTTTCCCACACTCACGACTGTAATCCAGCACTTAACGAATAAAATGCCACCAATTTTATGCACTAACACTGAATAACACAAGTTTTGGAAAATAATACAATGCGGCGTCTTATTCGTTTTCCCGCCAAAACTCGTATGACCTTGGGCGTTGTTATTATTTTGTTTAGATAAGACTTTGAAGTGGGGAACTTATTGTAACTAATAAACCGGTCTGAATAACAGTGTAATGTGATCCATTCAATCCAATTTTGGCTAATGTAGTCGTACATTAGCCAAAATTATTGTATACTATTGTTTATTAGGTGGTAGGATTTTACTGCAAAGTTCGTCTAGGTAGGTACCACCGCTTTGCCAGTTATTCTGCCGCCAAGCAGTAGTGCGCAAGCACTGCTGTGTTCCGGTTTGAAGGGCACTGTAGCTAGTGAAATTACAAATGAGACTTTATGATCTGATCTCACAGTTTAGTAATCTTATAACTAGATTGTGCTGATGTCTCTGGATGACGTGCGCAGTGCAGTGTCACGCGAACCTCTATACTTTAGAGTTCCGAGTGACACTGCAGCTGATATGGGCAGCCGTGTCGTTTAACATCAGGCGAACGGCTAGCTCGTCACGTCATTCCTTAACATAAAAAAAAAAATACAATAATAAATTCAAATATATCATCACCCATACTGGCATTGTTAAACGATTTTGTTTCCCACAGCACCTCATATCTACCCGACTGTGGGTGAAAATGTTCCGGGACAAAATTAATTTCGTTTATATTACGCCTCAGCAATAAGCAGTATGATCCTTGAGGAAGGGTTCCTTGTAATATCAGATGCTCAAAGAAAGAAGTATTGTACGGTTCTTAAAGTACTTAAGTATAAATTTAACAGCTTCTGTGGTGTGGTGGTTAAGGAGTTGGGCTCATAACCCGGAGGCGGTGTTCTGTGTCTGTTTAATATATTGTATTCTATGTATGTATTTACAAACAAAAAGTACCTATCTAAGTATTGTATCAGCATTTGTCCCCCCCCCCCCCCCATGATAAACGTTTATAGTGGCGTTTTATAAAGGAAGGTCTGTATTCAGCAGTGGACTTTTTTTGTTTTGGCTCCACACTTTTGTGTATTTAGCCAGTGTCAAGTAAGTGATAATTTCTCAAGTTAATTAATATTATATAGTATAAAGTCAAGTCACAGTCAAAGTCATCAAGTCAAGTCATACCCCTAGTAAAGTGGTGGCAACTTTAACAGCAGCTTCTATATAGTTTTGGAAACAACACGATTATACCACTTTCCCACACTCATGCCCGTAATTCAGCATTTAACGAATAAAATGCGACCAATTTGGACTAACACTGAAAATAACTCAAGTTTTGGAAAATAATACAATGTGGCGACGCGGTTTTTTTCGTTTTCCCGCCTAAACTCCTGAAGCAGTGGACGTTTCCGACTGTTAATTTGAAAGGAATGACGCAAATTAGTTACAAACAAGAAAAAGTACTGCAGCTAAAATAAAATAATAATAGTTAATTTTAAACACGATAACTATAGATAGGTAAAGGTGCCTGTCATATAAATATATTCTGTAGAATACACTCATATATAGTAAGTGGATACGAAATGATTAAGGTAAGCGATACAATAATTTAAATACAGATATCGTTTCTCCTGTCTACATGGGTTAATAATGCAAATTTAATGTGATTTCATCTCAGTGCAACGTTCTGCCTTATCTAGTATAGTTAATCCTATGTCTGTACCTACTGGCAGAGAATAGTAATACTCTCTGCTGATAGTAGATATAGTTGATAAAAGGATATTTAATTTAATGTCACCGTAAGTTTCTGGTTGCTTCTTCTCTATGTAATCGAAGCTCCGGAGTTTTCTATTCAGCGCTGTGCCGGATTGCTTGCCAGTGTTTGTTTGACTTATCTACTATATTGAATAGTAGTTGCGCCCCGCGGTTTCACCCGCGGATAAAAAGTATTTTAATTATTTAATTATATACTCATCCCACGGGAAATTTGCCATTTTCCGGGATAATATGTAGCCTATATGTTAATCTAGTGTATAAGCTATCTTGGTACCGAAATTTATCCAAAACCATTCGGCCGTTTGAACGTAAAGGAGTAACAAACATACCCACATACACACAAACATACATACAAACTTTCGCCTTTATAATATTAGTGTGATAGTGTGATTAAACACGTTGTACCTAATTTTATATACTTAGAATTGATTTAAGTAATTCGTTTTTGACTTATAAAAGTGCTAAAATTAGCTAGTTTGCAATACATTACTTGAGTTTTGAATTTTATGATTTCTTTTATATCGTTGAGTTTGAATATTACATATTTGTTATTTTGTTTATGTTGTTGCAGATTTTGAAATTCTTTTAAGATAATTTATGAGCTATTATTTAATAATAAATAAAATTATAAAATCATTTTATATAAATGCAAAGACTTCGCAATGCGGTCTCTTTATTGTTATTTTATCAAACGTCCCGAACATAACCACAAAATTAAATTATAAGTGAGCATAAGAAATAATAATAATAATATAATATGTGTGGACATCTCACACAACGCCATCTAGCCCCAAACTAAGCAAAGCTTGTGCTATGGGAACCAGATAACTGATACTATACTTAGATACTTTTTTGTTTGTAAATTCATACAAAGAATACAATATAACACCCAGACACAGAACAAACACCTATGTTCATCACACAAAAGTTTGTCCTGGGTGGGAATCGAACCGACAACCCACAGTTTAGAAGACAGGGCTACCAACTGAGCTATCGGGCCAGTCAAATATGATAGATATATCATTCACGTAATATAAAATTATTGAGCTGTAGGGAAATATAAGCAAGTGCTCGCTGCAAAAATTCAGTATTCTTGGCTATGCTAATGTGCATTCAAATGTCACAGATAATGTAATAAATAATTCATAACAATCCAGCGCCGTTTGAAGCTAGACCGTTATACGCGAGGGCGAGAATATTCTGCATTATTAAAAAGCATGCAATTGAAAAAACTCTTGAAATTCATTAAAATTAGAGCCACTGTGGTGTTGTGGTTAAACAGGTCAGCTCATAACCCGGCGGCGATTCCCGCAGCAAGACAAGTATTTGTGCACAGAAAAATAATAAAAGCGCTTTGTTCTGTGTCTGGGACCAGGGTCCTTGTGGGTCCCTAGATACAGGGAATTCTAGTTAGGGTCTGGGATCTATGCATGTGATCGTTGGGCCTTATCATTATTATTGAAAATTGTTAAAGTCTCCAACTTCAATATTCCATTTGACAAGGAGGTCATCAGGGAGTGATCACAGAACATTGACTGCAATGCAACAGAAGAATTTAATTCCTGAGTTTTGGCGGGAAAACGAAAAAGATCGCGTCGCCGCATTGTATGATTTTCCAAAACTGGTGTTATTTTCAGTGTTAGTGCATAATATTGGTGGCATTTTATTCGCTAAGTGCTGAATTACAGGCATGAGTGTGGGAAAGTGGTATAATGACGGTGACATTTTTTTTTTCGTGTTGTTTCCAAAGCTCCATAGAAGCTTCTGGTAAATTTGCCACTACTTTACTAGGAGTATGACCTGACTAGACTAGACTTAACTTGATGACTTGGCCTGATAACTTGACTTGTGATGTGACTTGACTTGACATATTATATCATATTAATAACTTGAGAAATTATCAATTACTTGACACTGGCTAAATACACATAAGAGTGGGGCCAAAACAAAACAAAAAAAATTTTTATTCCTAATATTAAAATTTTCATTGTGCACACAAACTGCGAATCAAAACTGTCAAATCCATACAATTTTTTATTTCTGTTGGTTGCAGTCTAGTTACGTGATCGCCTAGTAGTTATTTGTTTATTAGTTATTTGTTTTATTTTGTTTGTTTGTTAAAAAATGATTATACTATCATCAAGATTTTAAGTACCTATACATGTTATTCATAAGCGTTTCTTTTTGAGTTTTAGACCCCTGACCATAATTCATTTAAACAATAAACTTTTTTAACATTCAAGTTGTTTCCTAAACTTAAATTATTGTCAATAAACCTAATCGTTTTTTTAAGTTAAATTTCACTTTGATTAAAATACAGTAATTACCTCTTAAGACATTAAAAAAAATGTAGAACAAAAATTGTTAGTCTTAGTGATACGATTTATATTAAATCAAATCTGATGGCCTGTATCTCTTCTTTCGCACGATAAATCGTGTGCGTTGCACATAATTTATGCTGACTATACTTTCTATAAGCCTCATTTCGCTTTTTTGTATTCATATCACAAACCCTTTGTAAATTTTGTCATAAAATTACTTTGGGTTTGCAATTTGACCAAAACGCTTCCATCTCTTTACAACGTGCAAATGTAAGGAAATAAGATAACAAAGAGTTTTCATTGTACTCTGCGAGAGGCCATCTGCCGTCCTTTTTATTAGGGTTCCGCACTAAAAGGTTCACAAGAACCCTTATGACAGTGTTGCTGACTTCAGTGTTTTCCCTCTTCAACTATATTTTAATAGTTTAAATTTCGTTATAACAGTAACTCGTCTTAATAGGTGCGGTTTTTATAATACTAGGTGGGAGGACTTTTCTGCAAAGTTCGTCTAGGTAGGTACCACCGCTTTGCCAGTTATTCTGCCGCTAAGCAGTAGTGTGAAAACACTACTGTGTTCCGGTTTGAAAGGCGCTAGAGCTAGTGAAATCACGATCACGGAATCCGTGATCATCAGTGATCATGGAACTTTGATTGAAATGCAACAAGAGATATTTATATACTACATAAACTGCGTCAAAATCATAAAAAAAAACTTGTAAAAGTGCTAAAAATAGCCCATTATCAATAATACTTTTGACTTTGACATACAATTTTGTGTTTCTACCTGTTGCAATCAAGTTATATGATCGCCTTGCTGATCTCAGTCTAGTAATAAGATTACTAGACTGTACCGTACAGTCTAGTAATAAGATTACTAGTACCGATGTCTCAGAATGACGTGCGCGCATAGTACAGCGTCACGCGAAACTTTACATTAGAGTTCTGAGTGACATTGCAACTATTCTGGGCGGCCGTGTCGCTTAACATTAAGTGAGCGACTAGCTCGTCACATCATTCATTAAAAAAAAAAATTAGTGATCTGTGATTTTATATGTACACAATGGGAAAGATTGAAAATTGTAAAACTACCCTAATTAACTGCGCAGTGTCAGCTGTAACGTATTATAGTATTTTTAGCGTTTATAAATAATAACAATAATAATAATAATAACGCCCAACAACCACATACATAGAAATAAGGTTCTATAGTAACATAGGTGCGTATAGAGTAAATGAATCCTTGCGGTTTTAAACTACTGTCTTAATATATAAAAATGAATCTTTTTCCCTTGGTCATCGCATCACGGGTGAACGGATGCAACATTTTCGCTATTTTTTTTATTGTGATTATTATTTTTAAGAGAAGGTTCTAATGAAAGAAAAAGTTAGGTGAAACCGCAAGCACAGCTAGTGGTCAAATTACACAGTAAATATCGCGTTAATAAATACTATCTAAAGATTTTTTTATTTTTGATGATTTCACTATGTTTGAATATCTCAGCCTTAACAACTATAATCACGACGCACCACCATAACTGTCACATAAATTAATATAATACGGAACCCTCGCGAGTGTATTCGTCCTTGTTTCGCTCGTACTCTATTTTCATATGAAAACACAGTTATTCTTCGAGGAAAATATTGGAAAAGGGATGTGGGAATTTACAGACCCACGTCAATATATCCACAGGGGAGTGACTTTTGTAGGTAGCTACAAAGGTATTATATGATTCTTTTAGTATTATTTAGGTTGGAACAAATCGACGGGGTAGGCCGCGTGGAATGCCGTGCGGTCTATGTAAATAAAAGCTGGTTTCCGGCAGCTGCTATTTCGCGTTCTATGGCTAAGGCTTCAACTAATCTAAAAAACTATAAAGTAAAAATTGACAGCCTCTGTGGTGTGGTGGTTGCGCAGGTCGGCTCATAATCCGGGGCGACATGGTTAATGCAGTGCGTCTCCATCTCGCCCCATCCCGGCGGCGATCGGATCACGGGGGGGTTTTAGTGGGTTCAAGTCCCACATACCCCCTGCCACCACCCCCGTGGTGGAAATGCCCTCGCATTTCCCCCCCTTAAAAAAAAATGTCGTCTCATAACCCGGAGGCGGCGGGTTCGATTCCCTAGGACAAGTATTTGTGCACAGACAAAAAAGCGCAATTACTTGTTTTAATCTGGGTGTTGTGGGACCATGGTCTTCGTAGTTCTTGGGTCCCTAAACACGGAATCTTAGTTAGGGTCCACGATCTATGTATGTTATCGTTGGCCGTTATTGTTACTACTTGAACCATAATTATTTAAAGTTTATTTTTGGTTTCCTACATGTAATTAAATATTAACAGGCACTCTGAAATAATTGTTATTGATTTGATTTGATTTTGAAATTTCTTTATTGACATAAAAATTACATTTTATTTTGTATGACTTAGCGTTAGTGTCTAAATTACAAATTTATTCTAAGAACGAGCTTCTGCCCGCAGCTTCGCCCGCGGCGTGGTCTATGGGAAAATAATTCAACCACCCATTTCACCCTCTTACGGGTAGAATTTCGAAAAATCCTTACTTAGCGGATGCCTACGTCATAACATCTACCTGTATGCCAAATTTCAGTCCGATCCGTCCAGTGGTTTGGGCTGTGCGTTGATAGATCACTATGTCAGTCACCTTTGAGTTATATATATTTAGATATAAATTGTTTTGTAGGCTGAAGGCGCCTCTTAAAACTAGTAATACTTAACATAGTTTATAAATATACAGTTCTATTTAAATCACATATTTTAGGGAAGATGGAAACAAAAAGAAAATATTAACATTACGCATTGCTTTGCTACTTCGTGCGTTTTTTGACGTGATTATAGCTGCGCCCCGCGGTTTCATCCGCATGGTGAACATTTTCTGATTTTCCGCTTAACATTCTTAATTTTTTTTCGTAGAATCCGTCTCCAGACAACACAACAAAGAATACAAAAATAAACACAACAAAACATAATTAGCGAAAACTTTCAAACTTCTTTTTTCTTTTTCTTTTCACTTTTTTTTCTTCCATTCACGCGTGATGCCTGGCCAAAGAAAATAGTTATTTTTATATAGATTGTATTTAATTTTCATACGAATAAAATCATTTTACCTATTTTAACCAAGCCCGAAGACGGTATTAATTAACCGGAATCTAAAAATATAAATAATTTATTTAATTACATATTTTATCTCTAAGAATAACACAGGTACCTAATATATAAGTAAGTAATAACACTTTTGCTCGTCAGTACTAAAATTTTACAGCTCTTAAGTTTGCACTCATTCCTCTATGAATACCTACAGCATTTGTATGTCACTGAAGAATAAGTGCCAGCTTAGAAGCAGTCAAATTTTGATGAGATGACCATCTCAAGATGCAGTCTGGCAATAAGATTACTCGACTGTGGGATCAGATCATAAAGTCTCAATTGCCCAGTAATTTCACTAGCTACAGTGCCCTTACAACCGGAACACAATAATGCTTGCATTTTACTGCTTGGCGGCAGAATAACTGCCAAAGCGGTGGTAGCTAGACGAACTTTGCAGAAAAGTCCTATCACCAAATATTAATTGAAGGGTTTAGAATAAAAAGGGTTTAACTGTCAAATTGACAGTTTCGAGACTTTAAACGTCAACGGCGTCATTTTAATGTAGAGTGCTTTTAAGGTAATAGAAAAGGTTTATGCAAGTTTCAGTTGCTTGAAAATGTTTTAATTCTATTTTAAAATAATAAATATAGTACTAATTCATACAATTACTGTAAAAATATAATATAATAAAATAAATATAATAATGTTTTTGTGTTAAGCAAGGAATACAGTTCATTCCTGTGACAGATGAACCGTTTTTAGACTCAAAATCTCGAGATTTAAGCCTCATTTCGGTACTTTGAGAATGTATTATTGAAGATAATTTCACGCTGAATCCAACGATACCCATAAGTCATTTTGTAAAAACACAGTTAAACCCTTTTTGTTCTCACTCCTTCAATTGTGCTACTACGGCATATAATTTGTTAAAACTAAGTTGGTACCTAACTACTACTAAGAGATAAGTATTGTCTATCCCCAAAGTCGCACAGCTAAAAGTTCTTAATGAAATACTTCAGATCTATTACATTGGGTCTGTTTAGTCTGTGACTTCAGGACCAGTGGGGGGGTACAAGTATGTAACAGAGTTTTGGCGGGAAAACGAAAAAGATCGCGTCGCCGCATTATATTATTTTCCAAAACTTGTGTTATTTTCAGTGTTAGTGCATAAAATTGGTGGCATTTTATTCGTTAAGTGCTGGATTACAGGCGTGAGTGTGGGAAAATGGTATAATGATGGTGAAACGTTTCTTTTCGTGTTGTTTCCAAAACTCCATAGAAGCTTCAAGTAAAGTTGCCACCACTTTACTAGGAGTATGACTTTGACTAGACTGACTTGACTATGACTTGACTTAGTCAAGTCTGACGACGTGATGACTTCGACTGTGACTTGACACATATTTGCGTGAAATATCGATAACTTGATAAATTATCAATTACTTGACACTGGCTAAATACACAAAAGTGTGGAGCCAAATCTTAAAAAAAAAAGTATGTAACACAACATGGCATATTTTCATTTCCATTTGTAATCCATTATTCAAACAAAACCACACTTAACATTCACAATTTACACAATAAGTATATAAATATTTGCACACCAAAAACGTAGGTATTCGATTTGCCCCGTTCTCGCCGAGCGGCTGAGCAAACAAGGCAAATGGGGCAAACTGGAAAATGAGCGCCAACAATGAGTGAGTACAATTATTATAGTGAGCATTGTACCAGTAATACCAACAATACCTATAGGTATAATAATGTAGATCATGCGGCAACTGGTTAATAAAATAACATAATTTCTCACACTAATTAATTTATTTTCAGAATGTAATACCACTAGAATGGAATTTGTCCCAAGACGTCTAGCGTGGTGATTATGGCAACTCTCCTAAGGCCTAAGTTTTTTTGTTTTGTTTTGGCTCCACACTTTTGTGTATTTAGTCAGTGTCAAGTAATTAATAATTTTTCATGTTAATTTATATTATATAATGTGTCAAGTTAAGTCATAGTCTAGTCTAGTCAAGTCATACTACTAATAAATTGGTGGCAACTTTACCAGAAGCTTCTATGGAGTTTTGGAAACAACACGAAAATAAACGTTTCACCGTCATTATACAACTTTCCCACACTCATGCATGTAATCCAGCACTTGACGAATAAAATGCCACCAAATTTATGCTCTTACACTGAAAATAACACAATTTTTGGAAAATAATATAATGCGGTGACGCAATCTTTTTCGTGTTTTTTTTAGGCACGCCTAAAGAATTATTCACTTCAAAAAAGGCTCCGCCTTTAGTAATCATTCGAAGTATGATGATAAATAAATAAATAAATATCTGTGGACATTTCACACAGCACCATCTAGTCCCAAACTAAGCAAAGCTTCTACTATGGGAACCAGATAACTGATACAATACTTAGATACTATTTGTTTGTAAATACATACATAGAATAAAATATAACACCCAGACACAGAACAAACATCGATGTTCATCACACAAATGTTTGTCCTGGGTGGGGATCGAACCCACAACCCGCAGTCCAGAAGGCAGGGTTACTACCAACTGAGCTATCGGGCCAGTGATGATGATGATGTTTAGATGATAAAGCCATTGCAAAGATTAGTATTTTATAAGGTATGAAATAAGTAGGAGGACGTAAAAGAAGCCACCGACGTGCTCTCAATATTCATGAGGTCCGAGTTCTGTCGCCGAGCTATAGGTACCCATATTATAGTGATGTATATATGTATAAAAAAACACTCTCACCTGATTTTTTGGCACTGTTTCCTTTTCCGCCATTTTTATTCTTCCTCGGGTAGAGATTTATCTTGCTCTGACCACACCCCATCACAGACACAGCCTAAACATTTGTCAAAATTACATAACAATTATTTTAGATGGAATTTAATTACTATTCATTTAAGACATTGTTATGTAAACCAGTCTAATGATTTCACATATTTTGTACTATTTTATAATTTGTAATTTATTTTTAATGATTCTTTTCACTTCCATTTCATTTTGTGTTTCGTCGTGTGTGATTTTTCAAATGTTCTGCGTGACTGGACGCGGAGGGGCGCCATGACTTGTTCCCTGAAAAAAAGAGTAATATTAAAGAGTTGCTTTTTCTTTCATCGAACATGAGTGGTATTGAATTTGCACTTGCACTACGAGCAGTTTTTTAGGTGTAGGTATAAATAAACTTAGCAGCCAACGCAGAAGACCGTTAAGATAGGTCAAACGCAAACATATCAAACAATTTAAAAAACAACTTTTCGGAAAATTACAATGTGTAAAATTTTAATGCCGTCCCTAAAGTTTGACTGCTCATAAATTTAACTTCTCTAGGATGTTTTTTTGAACGGGCTAATGCTGTTAGTCTCTACCGACTTTTACAGCGTCACCGGGCGGGAGGGCAGGCGCTTAAGGCGCCCAGCCGTCAAAAGTGGGAGGAAACTAGCTCAAGGGCACCCCTGGGGTACGAGCCTCGGCTTTGGCCGTTGCCGGGATAAGAGGATCGAGAAGACTACGAGCACTGGAAGAGTGGACCCTATTGAAAATCATAACCGCTCTAGCTAACCTACAGGGGATACGTCGACCTCGCCGGCGGGGTCGGTGTCTGATTGAGTTACGATGGATATACTATAACGGTGCCGAAAGCGGTACTTGAACCAGAAGGGCTAGACTGGTCCGGTGATCCTAGCGCAACCGATACTACGGCTGCTATAGGATCATCCGGGTCGCTCAAGACGTGTCTCGGGCGGTGACGACGGGATGAATCTAACATGTACATATGTACATACCCACATGCATTGTAGTAGGTACGTCATAAGAAATATGTGCGAGTTTTGAGCTGTCAAACTATAACGCAGCCAGGCATTGGGCTAATACCAATTTTTTTCACCGTTTGACTGAACTTAAACTGTTATAATTTAGTGGTTTCTGGGCCAATATGACCATAATTTCTCCAGTGTCATACTGTTTAGCTGTCTTGTAAAGTAAATCTGTGAAATATGACAGTTCGCAGTTCCGTAACATAATTTATTATTGAAGACATAAAGTTCATATTTATCAACAATAAATATATTAGCGGTCGTCTGTGTTGGGCAAACTTTTCAAGCATCACAGAATTGATGGGTCAACCATATCAACGGATTTAACATAACCGTGGGTACCTACGGATTTTCGGGCTTTTCATACACCAAAAGCGACATTTAAACAGCCGGCGGAGTGGAATTTATACATGAGGATTTTGGAACAATTTCCCACTTGGTTAAACGATTTGCATGACATTTTTACGACACGGCATAAGGTATGGGTTGAATAAAAACATAGCTTTAGC
Source organism: Ennomos fuscantarius (assembly GCA_905220475.3). Taxonomy (NCBI): domain Eukaryota; kingdom Metazoa; phylum Arthropoda; class Insecta; order Lepidoptera; family Geometridae; genus Ennomos; species Ennomos fuscantarius. The sequence continues at coordinate 3,014,783 of HG992026.1, read as the reverse complement.
AATTTACTAACCTTTATTAGGAAATATGTTTTCTTGTAATATACACTGGATAAAACAAAAGAAAAAATTGCATTTACTACTGCAAGTGCTACTTAAACATTACGGCAAAAAAGAATCCGAAAAAAGGTCACCCCGTCGTCGCCGCCCGAGACATGTCTAGAGCGACCCGGAGGATCCTATAGCAGCCGTAGTATCGGCTGCGCTAGTATCACTGCACCAGTCTAGACCTTCTGACTCAGGTACCGCTTTCGCTTTTGGCACCGGTATAGGATACCAGCGTAACACAATCAGACACCGACCCCGCCGGCGAGGTCGACGTACCCCCCGTAGGTTAGCTACAACGATCGCGACTTTCAATAGGGAGTGGACCCAGGATCGAGAAGAGTAGGTCCACTGGAAGAGTGGACTTCCAGTGGACGTAGTCTTCTCGATCCTCTTATCCCGGCAAAGGCCCAAGCCGAGGCTCGCACCCCAGGGGTGCCCTTGAGCTAATTGCCTCCCACTTTTGACAGCAGTTGTGAATTTTGAACTTTTTTCAATAAAGCGCGTTTTTTTTAACGTGTGATAAGGGGAGATTATTATCCGTTAAGTGTTCGTGAACGTGCGTTGGCAAATAGTTCCAAGTTTTAAAACTATGCCTTTTCGTTTTCTCTTCAAGGCTTCCTAGAGCCTTCAGTAAAATATCCACCATTTTACTGTGGTGTACACATTTGACTTTTACAAAATAAGACTTTGACATGACATACATAGACTCTTTCTTTTTCTTCTTTTTCCTTTAATGGCTTTCTATCGCTTTTTAATGATAATTTTGCCAATGCCAAGTAAGGATTTTTTTGTACGGTTATGTGGCATACAGACAGACAGGTCAAACTTATAACGCCCCGTAATTTTTACGTCGGGGGTGTAAAACCATCAGTCCAATGAGGTATCACAAAAATGCAAAAGAACGCTCCATCTTTGAAGTGGCTTTAAAATGGCTTTCTTTAAGCAACCGCGTTATACCGTTCCGCGAGCCGTCGCTCCTTACCATTATTGTTAAATCAACTTAATCATATCCAACTTGATGATGGAGAAAGTTACGTAACAGTTTTATCCCTGTTTTTGAGAAACGGGAAATTTTTATAGCAGTTTAATGGTTAGGTGTAAAGTTTTAAGCTTCGCAAAAGTACTGTCGTATCGGCTTTTATTTGGCTTTATACTTGAGACATACTCCGCCATATTAAAATTAGGCTTTAATTTGTAAAGCGTGTACAATAAATACTCATAGGACGCTACGCATTGTAATTTTCCTAACTTTAGAGGCCTTAGACTTATCTAACGCTGGGTTTGGAAGGTACCTTACGGCACTCCGCAGTATAAAATGAAGGCGATTGATGAACTGACATTGCACACTTTATAATATAAAATAATATATAATAATAATAAAAGCGCCCAACGATCACATACAAAGATCCTGGATCCTAACTAGGATTCCCTGTGTATAGGGACCCAGGAACTACGAGTGCCATGCTCCCACAACATCCAGACTCAGAACAAGTTTTTGCGCTTATATTTTGTGCAAAAATATTGTCCTGCCGCGGGAATCGAACCCGCCGCCTCCGGGTTATGAGCCAACCTGCTCAACCACCACACCACAGAGGTTGTCAAAATATTTTGTCAATATATTTTTTGTTATGTTTGGACTCCACACTTTTGTGTATTTAGACAGTGTCAAGTAATTGACAATGTTTCAAGTTAATGATGTTTACGCAAATATGTGTCAAGTCACAGTCGAAGTCATCCAGTCAAGTCATAGTCAAGTCATAGTCGAGTCAAAGTCATACTCCTAGTAAAGTGGTGGCAACTTTACTTGAAGATTCTATGGAGTTTTGGAAACAACACGAAAATAATCGTTTCACCATCATTATACCACCTTCCCACACTCATGCCTGTAATCCAGCACTTAACGAATAAAATGCCACCAATTTTATGCACTAACACTGATAATAGCCCAAGTTTTGGAAAATAATACAATGCGGCGATACGATCTTTTCGTTTTCCCGCCAAAACACAAAATATATTTATCAAGTCAAGTCCACGACCACATAGAGCAGTCGTATCGCCCCACAGACTACATAGACGCACAGATGCGTCCTTGAAATTCACACATGCAAACTTACAAACGGAAGTCTCCGAGGTGCCCTCTGAATTTGTAAGTGGTAGAAGGGCCCTTAGCTCCCACGGTCTTACACTCGACGCCCTTACTATCGAGGGTCCCTTTTGTTGTGGGGCCCTGGTGAATCAGACGGTTTTTGAATGGGAGACTTTTTATTAGGTCTTTTGTTGCAGGATGTAACATTGAAGTAATTTACTGGTAGTTGGTACAACTCCAATCAATTTTTATTTTATTAAATTTTTGTTAAAGAAGGTATATATAAATATGTTAATCAATCGGCCGTGGGGACCGAGTGCCCACAAAATTTATAAAGAACTTTCAGAACGACTGATCGAAGCAACACGTGACCAAAATGCTGGTTTTTATTTAGCCCAAAGACTAAGCATTGCCATTCAACGGGGCAATGCCGCCAGCATTTTGGGCACGTTGCCTACTGGTAGCGGCTTCTTAGATTAAGTTTTGCTAATGCATAGTTTTTAATTTTCATTTAACCTTTATAATTTAATTATTATATTTTTTGTAGATATGTCTACAAAATATTTACCAAAAAAAATAAATCAATCGGTTTATAATATATATATATTTATATTATATAGTATGTATATTTGTTTGTATGTTTGTTTTTATATTTGTTTAGTTAATATTGTAGGAAAACTTATTGAAATAGTTTTAGTTCGTTTTGTTTTTACGTGTACACCAAAGCCCAAAATTCTAAGCTACAGATTCCTCCGATTCAAAGGTTGTCTGGAAGAGATTGCTCTAAGCGATAAGACCGCCTGTTGTATTAGTACTAGTTTATTATGTAAGTTATTCTTTTTGTAAATTGTTTTCTTTTTTACGGTGTACAATAAAGTGTTGATCTATCTATCTATTGCCTCACAATGGTTGTTACCTAAGTGGTTGACGAGTGTTTTTGAAAATTAATTCGTTATTGCTAAGGAATTTGATGATACTGTGAATAACGATAGATCAACTAATGTGGCTCATAAGACTTTTCGGATCCTTATCTCGCGGGTTCAAAAGCCTAATTCGAAAAATCTATGTATTTCCCGTCGGATTCCATTCATTTGCATAATAATAAATGAAAAATTAAAAAGAGTACGACTTTCGTACGAGTCCTAAAGTTACGATTATATGCTTTTATGTTCTCAAAAAAGCACCGAAACTAAGAAGGATCGATGGTTTTTGAGGATGCATTTTAGGTAATATTATCATCAGTGCTTGAAAGTCGGAGATCTTTTTTTCACAGAAGTCTATGCTTTTCGTTATATGTATATCAGCTGGGCGATCACGTAACTCAATTGCAACCAATAGAAACAAAAATTTGTATGGCATATTTGACAGTTTCAATACGCAGCTTAGTATGGAAAGTTACTTGTGCAAAGTTAGTATGGAAATTTCTCCTGATACATTGCAATCAAAGTTTCGTGATCGCCCCCAGATGGGTGATCACGAAACTTTGATTGCAATGCATCAATAGAAATTGCAATTCTAATTTGAAAATTTCCATTGTAACAATGCACATAACCTGCGTATTGAAACTGTCAAATCCATACAAATTTGTGTTTCTGTCGGTTGTAATCAAGTTATGTAAGCCTAGCAAGTCTATTTGTGGTTACAACCATGCTGTCGATCTATATTGCTTGCCAGAATACTTCACTAAAGAGTTACCAATACTAAAGTACTCGTACGAGTTCATTTGAATAAACATTAATGTACTCGGTGTCCAGTATAGGAAAATATTTCTGTGAATTAATTAATTGCGTGTAGTTGCTGCTAATGGGGCTGTACAACCAGGGTACAAAAAAAGGTTGAGTTCCAATACAAAGCCGATTTATTAAAATGGCGGGTCAACGCTAGGCCCTATGCCATTCACCTAAATTAATCGAAAACATTCGATCACCTTATGAAACTAGCGGAGACAAACGCTTGCGCGATGCAGGATTTAGTTGTCGTGGAGTAGCGCCATCTAGTCTCATTTCCAATAACTAAAGCGCTACTCTGCACGACGCGAACCGATTATACTTATACAGGGGCTGTGTTGTTCATATAACCAATCGGTGTTTCGTATTAAAGGTGGGAATAAGAGAGTTTTTCTTTTCTGCAATGTTCGTCTAGGTACCACCGCTTTGTCAGTTATTCTGCCGCCAAGCAGTGTTCCGGTTTGAAGGGCATTGTAGCTAGTGAAATTACTGGGCAATTAACACTTTATGAGCTGATCTCACCATCGAGTAATCTTATTACCAGACTGTGCTGATCCAGACGTCGTGTTTCCAGACGTCCACCAGACTGGGATGATGTGCACTACAGTTATGAAAGTTATGAAATTTATAGCCTCACAAAAACATACCCAAAAGCGCCGCAAGCAATCCATTTTATATAAGCACTGGCAATAACGCGTAACCGAATCGTTAACAAACGTTTATTTATCTGGCCAATCGTTAAGATTCGAGGGCAGGCCCATAAACACGTTGTAAAGTAGGCAAATGTGTGAGAAGGGGAACCCCCCTGCTTGCGGGGATAGGTGTTGATTTAAGGTTTGACGCAGGTCAAATATTGTACCCTCTTTCAATCAGTGACATGGACTTTTGGCGGGAAAACTAAAAAGATCGTGACACCGCATTGTATTATTTTCCAAAACTTGTGTTATGTTCAGTGTTAGTGCCTAAAATTGGTGGCATTTTAATCGTTAATTGCTGGATTACATGCATGAGTGTGGGAAAGTGGTATAGTAATGGTGAAACGTATCTTTTCGTGTTGTTTCCAAAACTCCATAGAAGCTTCTGGTAAAGTTGCCACCACTTTACTAGGAGTATGAGTTGACTAGACTAGACTATGACTTGACTTGACACATACAACATACATATGTATAATATTAATTAACTTGAAAAATTAATTACTTGACACTGGCTAAATACACAAAAGTGTGGAGCCAAAACCGAAAAAAAAAAACTAGTGACATTTTTACGACATGATTACTCTTAATTTATCCCTTATCTTATTATCTTAATTTATGTAGGTAGTGCTCTTAGGTGTTCACTTCATTTAAATTGTACTCTTTTTTGTCTATCCGTGAGGACCTTTAATTGGCTTCTTTTTTTGTAAACGTGTGTCTATTGTAATTATAACAGCTGTTGGTCTTCCAAGAATAAAATAAATAAATAAATAAATAAGTAATGCTATATGGAGTTACTACCTCCCTAATGCATTATTAAAGTAAATCTTTTTTACGCTTGACTTGGGGAGTAAGCTGGTGAATGCGAGGCGAACGGAAGTTGAAGTTAGTTCACGTAGATCTTTATTATAAATAGATAGATAGATGGTAACTCTTTATGGTCTCACCAATGAAATTTATACAGGAATAAAATAAATCAGTGTAACAAAACATTATCATTATCATTTCATCAAACATTGTCATCAACAAAACAAAGTTAATAATTTGTATTATTATGTTGGTATGTCCGGTTTTCAATTTACAAGATGGCGACATTAGCATTAAACAAAGGAAAAACAAAGTCACTTATACCGGCCGATAGATGGAGCTAAACTAAAGAAGTTTTACTTCAGCCGAGTGGTGAGGCACACTTGTTTTTATGGGTAGGCCACATCAGTCGCAGAACCGATAATGTTCTCGAATGGTAACCACAAACCGGAAGACGAAGTGCAGGCCTGCCCCACTAGGTGGAACGACGACCTAGCCCTAACTGGCGCTCTATAGAAGCCTATGTAAATTATCGATTTGAACCCTGGGAAAGGATATGGTGATATACTCATAGGTACTTATTATTTCGATGGACTGCATTGAAATAAACTATAGTTAGCAAAGAAACGAAATGTTTCATTTAGCTTTCACGTATCAGTTGAAGAAAAATGTTATAAACCAAACAAAAATAATCATTAAACTAAAAAAAAACAATAAATTTCTGAAATTGAACTTATCCTCTATCCAAATTCTGCAAACTACTGTCGTGCAAAAAGTTGCACTTTCTGTCAAACCATTGAAGCGTTATATTTGTATACCCTCATCTCAAGTTTTGGGACATCGCCTCAATTAGTTAACAATTCACAACTTTGTCGTCGACATCCTAGAATTTCCGTGAACGTACAGTGATTGTCAATTCAATCCCTTATATTGAGCTTCCGGTCCTGCCGCCATTATCCTGTCATGTGCAGGGATGCCTGATATTTATCGATAATCGATTAGTACACAATTACCGGGAGTTATTGAATGTAAATGTCGATATCGATAATATTTTAGTATATTGTAATTCATGCAGCATATCTCATAGTAAAATATCGAAAGTTCAGACAATATCGTGCACTCAAAAGTACCTACTTGATAAGTTTGGTAAAAAAAATATATTTTATTTATTTTACAAAAACCACAGCCCTTAAGTAACAAAGTTTATTATTTACATGCTAAACCTACAGCCAAAATTGGATTTACATTCTATATTTCGAAAGAAAAGAAATGTACATGACAGTCACTAGAAAAATGATAACAATAAAAAACAACAAAGAAAAAAGAGTAAATTCATTTTTATATATGCGCACACGCATGTTGATAGTGTATTATATTGCACTTGCTGCGTGTTGTGTGTACTGTACTGTCTTAATTGCGTTAAATATATATTTTAAAATTATAAATTAAATAATATAATACATAATATACATATTTGTAAATAATTGTTCTTGTAAAACATCGAGGTTTTTTCGTTTTACGTGACACTGCTTAAAAAAGTAATCGATATTAAAGATATCGATACGTATTTTGTTTAAATAAAATTATATTGAACAACGATAGTTAGCTATCGATCAATATCGATGTTTCCCAATATCGGTCATCCCTTTTGGTTCTTTGATATTTCGGTTCTTCCTGCTTTGATGAGATCAACAATCGCATAAAAACCCTTTGTGCCTTTATGCCACTACGGTGATATGGCACGTTTCGGAGAGAGCGTGGCACATCGGATTATGTCGGACTTATACATTTATGTATATTCGACTTTTCTTTTGCCCTTTTCAAACACTTCAAAAACCAATTGGGTATTTTAGAGATAGACGACTCTCGCACACCCTCCCTTGAAGAGAATATAAAATACAGTACTAATTACTTGAAAGAAAGTAGATCATTTAAAATTTAAATACATTCCAAAAAGTTTTTAAACGATAAAACTAAAATAAAATTAAAGACTATGCATTAGCAAAACTTAATCTAAGAAGCCGCTACCAGTAGGAAACGTGTCCAAAATGCTGGCGGCATTGCCCGGATGAATGGCAATGCTTAGTCTTCCAGCATTTTGGCCCAAAATGCTGGTCTTTATTTAGCCCAAAAAGTACTTATTCAGTATTACATTATTCATTTTATAATACTTAGTGTTGAGCTTAGAGGAATTACGCTATTTCTATGGTATAGAGTATATTTTATACCTGCTTTAAGCATACAATAGTGGCAACTTCTAGTGGCACAAAACCAAGAAACTTACATAAAACACTGGAGTATGCATAGCAAACGACGCTATTTTATAATTACTTACACACGACGCGTCACGCGTAAAAAGAGGAGAAAAGTGTAAGAAACGTCATTAAAGACCACATTTCCTAGCTTCAAAGCGTTTGTTCGCTATGCCTCCTCCACTGTTTATATAAGCTTTTGCGTATATTCCAGAAAACCTCCCCTTCACCATGTGAGATCGACGTCCCACTGCGATCGAGTCGAGTGCCTCATTACGACGGCTGACTTGGCATTCGCGATACACTAAAAATATTTTATTTACTTTATTTCCATATGATAAAAGCAAACATAACCCTTTCGATCCCTGACAGAAAACAAAGCTTGCTTAGGGCATATTGACCAATCCACTTTCTTGGATACACTACGAAATATTGGGGCAATAATAACAACTAATTTTATAGTTTTGTTATCACACTATCACACTTCACATCACACTAATATTATAAAGGCGAAAGTTTGTATGTGTGTATGTTTGTTACTCCTTCAAGCTCGTATGGCTGAATGGATTTGGATGACATTCGGTACCAAGATAGCTTATAGACTGGATTAACATATAGGCTACATTTAACCCGGAAAAGTGAAATGTTCCCGTGGGATGAGTAAATAATTATAATACTTTTTATCCGCGGGTGAAACCGCGGGGCGCAACTAGAGATGTATATTATTTAGTTAAATAATTTCCTAAATAGAAAGTGATTTGAAATGGATGTATATATAAAAACGAGTGTGCTTTAGACCACACGACTGAAGTAAAACTTCTTTACTCTAGAGTAATAATATGTAATCCTCCAACAACCTAATGAATAAGAATATGATAAGGGGACGTAAGTTTACTATTTCCACCAACTTACGAATATTACGAAAGATAATATTGAACTTGCGTTTAGCCCTATTTACTTACTTATTCAAACATACCATAAAGACTTATCTAAAATAACAGTAAAATACTTATTTCTGGCAATGTGTCAAGTGAAATAAGTTGGCACAACAGCAAAACTATTCTATGTATATGGAGAAAAATAATACTGTAAGAGAGGGTACACTTTGACGTATAAAATTTAGACACTCCTAAAATACCACTAAATTTGGACGCATAATGACCAAAACGCATCTAGCGAAACATCCCGTAACTAAGATGCGAAATGGTCAATATCGTCATTTAAACGCGTCAATATCAAGCGGTTTTGCCCATCTTTAAAAAAGGGTGGGTTACATTTTATTTTAAATTAGCTTCTGCCCGCGGCTTCATCCGCGTGGCCTATAGGAAACGAAGAAGAAAATTTTTCGTTGAAAATTTAACCCATTTCACCCTTTTAGGGGTGGAATTTCGAAAACCCCTTTCTTAGTGGATACCTACACTTTACAAAGAACACACCCTCCAAATTTCAAGTCTCTAAGACCAGCGGTTTAGGCTGTGTGTTGATATATGAGTCAGTCAGTCAGGACTTTGAATTTGATATGTATAGATTGTTAATGGCAATGAGCGGGGTGCGTGCTGAGGAGAGAGAGAGAGAGCTATCTACCTTCGAAAATTAATCAGTCATCGTTTGCGCCACCTCCGCGCGCGACGCGCGTTGCCTACAAAGTCAAAGTCAAAGTCAAAAGATTTATTGCAAATAGGCTAATTTTAGCACTTTTACAAGTCAAAATTATATAAGGTACTTAAAATTAAGTTATTTCACTAAGCATATAAAATTACAAAGTGCTTATTGTCAAATAATATAGCAAGCCCATTACAATATATGAGTTTGAAAAAAAAGCAGTTCTCTTTCTCACTACTGGTGCAAGCAATCCGGCACAATGCAGAATTGAAAACTTTGATCCGAAGCTTCGATTACAACTGTAAAGAGGAAGCTACAAGAAACTTTACAGTGATGTATTTTTTTAGTCTTCTTTCTACTGTCTTTTACAATGTATACAATTCATTACAGTTGAGATAATGAATATGTTACAAAAATAACCACCACGTCACATCGGTGCAAGAAAAATACCGTGATTATCTTATTATAAACATTACAAATAGAAACTGAATTTATAGATAGGAATAGACAATAGGCAAAGTACCTAAGATTTCATACCGTTAAGCTTGGGATATTCAGGCCAAGCTTTTTTGTCCGACACATAATCATTTATTGTGTAATAGGCTTTTTTCATTAAGTTTGACTTTATGAATAATTTAAATTTACGCATTGACAATAGGCTATTTGACTACTATATTTTTATTACATACATAAATAATATACCTCAAAAAATAGATAACTGTGAAAACAAAACTTGAATATCTCAAAAAATTACTAAGTTACAGGCATTTTAAAATACAGAAATAGAAAGAGACAACTCAAACACGCTGTGACGTCAGTTACCAGTTCTCATAGTAACTCATTACTAAGCTGTGGTAGCTCTACATACAATCTTTTTGGCATGTGACGTCACAAGCCATGCCTTCATAGTAGCTGTGAGGAAGCTCAACACGATCTCTGTTTTGCGAGAAAGGGACAGGCGATGAAACTTTAAAAGCGTACTACTCCGTGATTAATTTACCGATTTTACTTATTTTTACAATGATTACATTCATTTTTAACCTACTTTATGAAAATAATATTTGCTTGTTCATTTTTAATAGTAGTCAAATAGCCTATTGTTCGATACCGTCAGGCAACTTGTTATAAAACATTTTTTTGTACCTACCTTCAGTCAAATAAAATAGTGATAGTGTATATTTCTAGGATTTTTGCTACTATCGGGGGCGGCATAGTCGCCAATAATGGTAAATGACCAAAAATATAAATCTCAAACAGAACCACTTTAAAAATAGCTTCATAGGACCAAAAGCACTAATCTAGTTTTAGCACTGGTACCTTTTTAGATGTTTCCGCGATCACGTTACGTTAAAAGCTCCGCTACTCGCATTAGCCCTATATTTTTTCCCCACGTCTCAAGATATATTCGCGTCATTATATGTGGAACGTTTCATCCGAAAAATCTGTTACCGTTCAAGCACAGAACAATTTATCATAAAAATAACAAATTTTTTACTTACACGCATTTCAGGGCCGAATAGGAAAGTTTTTGGACGGAATTTCACAAATGGATTTGAGCTTACTTTTTTGTGTTTATTTTGCGAAATCAAAGATCTGATTCAACAATTCAGAAGAATAAAGTTTGCAAAAAAAAAGGCAGGGTTTGATTTCGCGGTTTCAAGTGATGATAGCGTATTGATTTTTAGGTTATCGCTAATTTTTGAAAAGCTGCTTATATTGTGTTTGCTGTTTATTTATGAACCCACAAAGAGTGGCTACATAACCTGCTTAGGGGTTACTTGAACCCTCAAAGTGGCTACATACCTTACGAAGGGGTTAGCTGAACCCACAAAGAGTGGCTACATAAACTACGTAGGGGTTACCTGAACCCACAAAGTGGCTACATAGCTTACAAAGGGGTTAGCTGAAACCACAAAGAGTGGCTACATAATCTACCTAGGGGTTGCTTGAATCCACAAAGAGTGGCTACATAACCTACCTAGAGATTACCTGAACCCACAGAGTGGCTACATAATTTATGAAGGGGTTACCTGAACCCACCAAGAGTGGCTACATACCCTATGTAGGGACTATTATCTAGATACCTATAAGGATGTTTCCCAATCTCATTATAGAATCCACCGCACCGATTTAATATTATTATTTTGTAATTAAATACCCACCGCAGTCTTGGCTACGATTTTAATGAAATCCATTTAGAGAGCCTTCGGGATTTCACCTATTTATAATCTATTACTTGTGCCTTTAACCGCCAGAGACCAGACACTGAATTTTCCGTTGACATTTCATAAAATGAGAAATGAACACAGTAGTGCATGCACACTACTGCTTGGCGGCAGAATACCTGGTAAGTGGCATCTACCTAGACTCAGTATTATCAACTACTAGCTATCACTACCTACTAACACTCTACTAAAGTCTTTTTTAATACTTTTATAGCCGTGAAAAGGTAAATTAACACTCAAAGCACTGAATCCAAGTCATAACCGTCCTCTAAAACTAATTAACGCCTTTGTTTCTATAATAATCCCGAGCTACAACGAGTGTAAAATTAAATTTTCTTGTTAAAATAAGGAGAGAGCATGAAAGCGAAGTGCTCAAGTAAAGCGAAATCCTTTGCTTAATAGATGTTAATCTCTGTGAAACTGTTATTGCAACGGAAGGTGGCTGCTAGCTCTTCATCAGAGTAGTCGAGGCTTAAAAGGCAAAAAGGATTAATTTAAGTTATCAAGGCATGGTTTTTGAATAATGATATAAAAGCTATTTATTTGAATAAAACAAAACACAGTGAAATTAAAGAATAATTTTGTATAGTGAACACTGTATTAATAATAGTACTTTTATTTTAGACAGATTATAATTTGTTAGTTGAATAACATTTATCCAGCCATTGAAAGATCGCATCTAAGTCAATTACTAGGTGGTAGGACTTTGTTGCAAAGTTCGTCTAGGTAGGTACCACCGCTTTGCCAGTTATTCTGCCGCCAAGCAGTAGTGCGCAAGCACTACTGTGTTCCGGTTTGAAGGGCACTGTAGCTAGTGAAATTACTGGGCAATTGAGACTTTATGATCTGATCTCACAGTCGAGTAATCTTATTACCAGACTGTGCTGATGTCTCAGGATGATGTGCGCAGTGCAGTGTTGCTCGAAACTCTATTTTGGAGTTCCGATTGACACTGTTCTGTTATGGGCAGCCGTGGCGCTTAACATCAGGTGAACGGCTAGCTCGTCAAATCATTCAGTAACATAAAAAAAAAATCTTACAATATTAAGGGAAAAGTACCTTACAAAGTTACTTAACGAGAAAATAAATTGGAGTTTGGCACATACTTATCTAAGTAATATTTCTAATAGCCCTTGGCTTGATGCCAAATCAAATGAACCAATGGGTTGGAAGATTAAATCGTGTCTTTCAAGTAGTGGGTAATTTTTTCGTATTAACTTAGAACTTTGCAGATTGCGTTAAAAAGGATTGAAAAGCTGCTATGGTTGGAATATATTAATTGCATACTACCTATTGAGTTGCCATCTTCAATAGGTAATTAATTGAATAATTAAATAATCAAATAATTAAGTAATGAAATGCTTTAAAATTTCATCTTATTAAATTTTGACGATATATCTATTTTGTAATTGAAATCAATAATTTTTTTTTTTATTTGCACTCATTTGCAATCTCCCTTACAGGGTTCATGTACCTACTAAACTAGTTGTTAAGACCTGACATAATATATAAATTGTACATGAATGCAACTATATGAATATGAATAATATATATATTGGGTATCCAGAAATATATATACAATAGGGTAGGGTTCAGATCAGAGTTGAAGATACTTAATAAACAAGCATTACGAGCTTATTTTGATAAAAGAGTTTTTTATGGAATCATGTATTCTCATTACACGTTAAAGACCAAAAACAGCTCAAGAGCCTCTCAACGCTAAAGTAATAAGCAATAAAGATAAAGAAAGCCCGAAATACAAATCCATATCAAGGGAATCGAAAGAATATCCTGCGTAGTCATAAATCTGAACAAATTGCGATTACGCGACATATTTTACGCTCCCTGTCACATACATTAGACTTCTAAAAAGTCTCGAGATTTTGAACCTTATGACCTTTAGTATAGAGATAAGAAGACTAGTCACAGAGCCTCCAGAGACTTAGCGTAAGATGCTTGAAGATGTTGATACATCTTTGTGTGTCGTAAAAAAGCTGGAACACTTTGCACCTTATGACGTCTGTTTTATCGTTTAGGAAAGAGTTTCAGAGTTTGAGGCACCAAAGATTGTTTTCTATAACCATAACAATCATAACCAAGTTAGGATTTTTTACATTATTTTTCTATCTTTAGTAGGTTTCGTAATCACACAGAAATTGTTGTTATTCATATACCGTTTACATCAAATATTTCATGAATATACAAAGCATAATTAATATTAAAACCAGCCAATGTTTTAATCGCCTGTCTAAAAAGTTTTACCAAATAAATATTTAACAAATATTGATAAACCAAAAACAAACCTTTTTGCCAATAGATTGCTTAGATACAGTACAATAATTTACTTTCCTGTGATAGAGATATAATGACAAGTCACTCACGCCTAGCACCTTTATTAGATCTGCCGCTGTCTCCCTGCTTATAGGTATGTCGTCTAAGTAAAATATTACAGCACCTTATCAAAGACTCGGAGAGAATAAGAAGCAGGTTTGTAGCTATCACGAGAAGTGGAACGAAAGTGGTATGATTTACTGTTTGGAGTACTCTTGTGAAGGCAAGGTTTAAAGTAAAATGATTAGTAAAAGAGATGCTAGCTCAGTTGGCAGGGTAGTCGACTTGCAATTCTCAGGCCGTGGCTTTGAATCCTGTTTGAAGCTTGAGCTTTTTGTAAAGAATCACATTTATGAGGGACCAATTGGTAGTAAGGCATATTCAACCAACTTCAAAAAAGAGTTCTATAATCGGTTGTAATTTTTAATGTTTGTTACCTTAGAACTCAATCATTTATATACCAATTTGGATTTTTTTATATTTATTTGTAAGTTCATACTTTCAAACTGGCCCCTTAAACATTTCAATTCGCTTTAGCAATTTTAAATCAAAATAACTGAAAAAAAAAATTACGATGATATTCTGCAAGTATTTCTGTACGAAATTAAGTGACTAAAGGCGGTTTTAACGATTTAAAGAAAATTATCTGGTGCTCGTCTTGCTAGCCACCGTCAAGTTATGAACATGCGGCCAAGCACATAAGGCTGTGTTCGGGTGGATGGCAGCATGCGTGTCCGGACCAATGATCCCTCCTAGAAGCTCAAAGCAGAGACCGTCACAAAGTTCACCACTTCGTGGCGGCGAGGAGGTGCCGTGGCGAGCCCCTGGCGGGGTAGAGGTCAGTCACCTGCGGAAGCAAACACGCGCATTCCTATTGCGGTGGTGGACGAAGCATCTGTCTTCACCGGTCCCTGGGCAGAGGCCAGTGGAGTCTATCAGCCCGGTCCTTCAGAAGTTGGTGCGATGGCCATTAAGGTCACTGGTTTTCCAATTGGTTCAGGTGCTTAAGTTCCCAATCGATACGTGCCACTTTCGGCCATATTGTCACATAATAATAGGTCTTTACCTATGAAATTGCCGTATTGCAGTACAGACTTTTTCAAACAAAAAAAAGTTTTGATTGGCTATGAATTCTAAATTCAAATTAATTTTGTTTTAAAAATATGACATTCTATTTACAAAATAAGTCTTTTGTTTATTGATTAGCGTTGTATTTTCATTACATTTCAACATTTTTCCTCATAATGGATACTTTGAAATTTCGTGTAATTATGGAATATGAGTTCCGTCGTGGCACCAACGCGGCACAAACGACACGTAACATCAACGACGTTTACGGAGAGAACTGTACAAACGAACGTACAACCCGTTATTGGTTTGCTCGGTTCCGTTCTGGGAATTTTGACTTGAAAAATTAACCTCGTGGTCGTCCGGAAACTTTGGTCAACAATGATGAATTAAAGGCGATTGCGGAAGCTGATGAATCTCAATCTACAGCTGAGCTGGCAGCAGCTTTTGATGTTAGCATCAAAACAATATTGGTCCATTTGCGACAGATTGGCAAGATAAAAAAGCTTGATAGATGGGTGCCCCACGAACTTAACGATCGCCAGCGCAACGTACGCGTCGAGACTTGCCTTGCGCTGCTTAACAAGCACAGAAATGAAGGAATTTTGAACCGAATTGTTACGTGCGACGAAAAATGGATTCTTTTTGACAATCGAAAGCGCTCAGCAAGTTGGTTAGATCCTGGTTCGGTACCAAAGCAATGTGCAAAACGAAAAATGACCCCTAGAAAGGTGATGGTCACAGTTTGGTGGTCTAGTGCTGGTGTGATTCATCATAGCTTTTTACAAAACGGCGAGAGCATTACTGCAGATGTGTACATTGAAGAACTGACCACAATGATGGCAAAACTCGCACGTCTGCAACCAGCTTTGGTCAATCGGTCGTCTCCACTGCTACTTCACGACAACGCGCGACCCCATACTGCACAACAGACCGTCTCTAAGCTGCATGAGTTGGGTTTGGAAGCTCTCCCTCATCCGCCATACTCACCAGATCTTGCGCCTACCGACTATTACTTTTTCCAAAATTTGGACAACTTTTTAGCGGGAAAAAAATTCAATTCCCGAGAGGCAGTACAAAACGCCTTTGAAGAGTTTGTTGTCTCCCGTCCTGCTGATTTTTTCAAGAAGGGCATCCATAAACTGCCACAGCGTTGGCAAAGATGCATTGATTGCAGGGGTGATTACTTTGAATAAAAGAAATAAATAAGTTCGAAAAAAAAATACTTTAACTTTTTTCAAACAAAACGGCAATTTCATAGGTAAAGACCTAATATATATAACTCAAAGGTGACTGATTGACTGACTGACATAGTGATCTATCAACGCACAGCCCAAACTACTGGACGGATCGGGCTGAAATTTTGCATGCAGGTAGATGTTATGACGTAGGCATCCGCTAAGAAAGGATTTTTCGAAATTCCACCCTTAAGAGGGTGAAATGGTTGTCACATAATACCAAGACTTGAAATATGGATATATACTAGCCTTTTTAAATATATAAAAACAGAGCTTTGTTGTCCGTCGTCTGCTCAATACGACCCCACTGCGAAGAAACGGGCCTTCTCTCACATGGAGACAGTGGAGGCAATAATCAAACACTCTGACCAAGCGCGGGTTGGTGGATGACATAACTTTATCGAATTTCATAATTATTCTATGCTTTTGGTAGGTAGGTACAATAATTAAACGTTTATGTTCATACTAGCTCCTGCCCGCGGCTTCGCCAGCGTGGCCTATAGGAAAAGAAGACGAAAATTTTTCATAGATAATTAAACCACCCATTTCACCCTCTTAGGGATGTAATTTGGAAAAACCCTTTCTTTGTGGATACCTACACTTTACAAAGAACACATCCTCCAAATTTCAAGTCTCTAGGACCAGCGGTTTAGGCTGTGCGTTGATATATAAGTCAGTCAGTCAGTCAGGACTTTGAATTTTATATATGTTATATTATACATATAGGTACTTGAACTTTTTTTTTAACACGGCAAATTGCCTTTATTTTCTAAATACTACAATGATTTAATAACTAATAATAAAAACTTCCTACTACTATTAATACAAAAAAAAATTTGGACTATATACTGGCCGCGATGATCTATAGACAGTCCAAATGCTCCAGCCCATTTTCACATACTTAAACTGATTGGACCTCTCTTCAGTCAGTTCAAATATTCACAGCGTAGTAAACTAGAGAATTAGTACGTTGGTACACAAGTGAAATACCAATTTAAACCGCAGTCTCCTTCGAACTGAACTGGAATGACGGCACTAGAGCTCGTAAAACCACTGGATATATATAATAAGTAAGTGCTTATATAGTTAGACTAGATGATACACTTTTTTTACACTTTTTATTGTATATAATTGTATCAGCCGAATTTTTGAAATAAAATTTCTTCACGCACGCTTGACTTGGGGAGTAAGCGAGGCGAACGGAAGTTGAAAGTTATTAGTTAACGTAGATCTCCATTGTCAACATAACACAGTTAAAAAATTGTACTATTATGTTAGTATGTCCAGTGAAATGACATTTAGAAATGTCGTCATGCTTTGTTTAAAGTTAATATCACCATCTGGGCACTGTAGCTAGCGAAATTACTGGGAAAATGAGACTTTATGATCTGATCTCACAGTCGAGTAATTTTATTACCAGTCTGTGCTGATGTCTCAGGATGATGTGCGTAGTTCGGTGTCGCGTGAAACTCTATCTTTTGGGGTTCCGAGTGACACTGTTCTGTTATGGGCGGCCGTGTTGCTTAACATCAGGTAAACGACTAGCTCGTCACTTCATTCACTAATATAAAAAGAAACTTGACATTTTACCGGACATACCAACATAATCCTAGAAATTTTAAGTAATTTTTAACTTTGGTATGTTGTCTATGGAGATCTACGTGAACCAGTACAACCAGCCTCTCTCTCTTGCCCCTACAGTAATATACGAAACGTAGCTCTCTCTCTTTCTATCTTCACTAACATATATCTCCCTCTCAACTTCCGTTCTCCTCGCCACGCATTCACCAGCTTACTCCACAAGTCAAGCGAGCGTAAAGAAGGTTTACTTCAAAATATTTTGTAACTGAATCTCTGTCGAATCTTTACCATCTACGTGAACGCACTCTGGGGCCTATAAATTCATTAAGGGTAATATAACTTTTTTTAACACGGCAAATTGCCTTTATTTTCTAAATACTACAATGATTTAATAACTAATACTAAAAACTACCTACTACAAAAACAAGAAACATTTGGACTATATACTAGCCGCGATGACCTATAGACAGTCCAAATGCTCCAGCCCACTACCAGTAGGTAGCGCACCCAACATGCTGGCAGCATTGCCCCGTTGAATTGCAATGTTTATTCGTTGTGCCAAATAAGTGCCAGCATTTTGGTCACGCGTCGCGTCGACCAGACGCTCTGATAAACTTTTGAAAACGCGATGAGCTCCCGGCCCCCAAGGACCCAGGGTCTCAACACCAAACGGCTCAAATATGTAACCGCTAAAAATAATAATATAATATAAAACTATAAACTATAACTATTCACGTAACGGATGTTACATCGTGTGACATGTCTACGATGAAAAATCATAGCTCATACAAAAGTTTGTAAACAATTTCATAGTAATATAAACTGTAGAATCACACGTACACTGAAAATTCTTTGTTTTATTTGATTACTAGATAACGCCCTGCAGTTTCACCCTCTATTTTCCAGTTTTCCCATAAGAACTCTTAATTTTCCGGGATAAATCGCACTCTATTTTAAATTTGGTAGTGTCTGCGATCTGCGTTCAAAATTTCGTCCAAATCGGTTTTTCTGTTTTTGCATGAAATGAAAGCCAGACAAATACACAATGGTACAATACCATAATTGATAGTAAGAACTTACCAACTGGTTTGATAGCTCAGTTGGTAGCCTTTTCAACTATAGATTGTGGGTTCGATTCCCACCCAGAACAAACATTTATGTGATGAGCATAGGTATTCCTTTTGTGTGGATGTTATGTATGTATGTATTTACAAACAAAAAATATCTTAGTATTCTATCAGTTATCCGTAGATAGGTTTCCATAGTACAAACATTGCTTAGTTTACGGCTAGGTGGCGCTGTGTGAAATAGCCACAAATACGTTATTTATTTACTTAAGTAATTTACAGGGGAGGTTTAACTCAGATTGTAGTCCTTGTAACAAAGTTGTTGAAAACATGTACGTATATCTATAGTCGCGTCGCCAAAAGTACAGATACATTTTTTTATTTACTTAAGTAATTTACAGGAGAGGTTTAGCTCTGATTGTAACAAAGCTCTGATTGTAACTTGTAACAAAGTTGAAAACATGTACTGTACGTATATATATAGTCGCGTCGCCAAAAGTACAGAAAGATCCCCACGTCTCTGTCCCGACGCACCCTAAGGGGCGCTATCGACCGCCCTTACCGCGGGGTGGAAACTAAAGTGTGTCTCGTTCACACTTGTCTTGAGAAGGGACTCTTACATCCTCATGAACCCAATACTTTCCCACTGCTGGGACACAGGCTCTGTTTTACAAGGAAAATGAAGGCTAATGCACCAAACAATGGATTAAGTTTATGAATTTTGTAATTCTTGAACATGTCCCTTAATCACAATTGAAGGGTTAAGAATAAAAAGGGTTTAACTGTCAAATTGATAGTTTCGAGAAAATGGACTTTAAACTACAACGGCCTCATTTTAATGTAGAGTGCTTATAAGGTAATAGAAAATGTTTATGTAAGTTTCAGTTGCTTGAAAATGTTTTAATTCTATTTTAAAATAATAAATATAGTACTAATTCTACAATTACTGTAAAAATATAATATAATAAAATAAATATTTAAAAAAATTAAAATGAAAAATATATTTTAAAAAAGTATTTTAAAAAATCCAAGTTAATTTTTAATATAAAGTAGGCTGAAGCTGAAGATGACTCGTGTGGGAGATCACCTCAGGCTGTCCTTAATAAGATCCAAGTTTCATACCTCTTTATGTTTTTGTCTGCATTTAGACTAGAAGTTTATGACCGCACTGAAACAAAGGAACCACGGTAGCAAGCGGTTTCGCCTAAACCGTGGTCCAGCTCCATATTGGCTTCGTGTGAAGAAGCATTTAAATTTCACTCCCCGCATCTGTCGCTGGGACTGATTCCTCGGTATTTTCTTTAGAGCGATTCCTATATTTTCCGTTCATACAGTTTGAATAGTTACTTGAACGTGAATTGGCGTTTTGTGTTCAATGTTACTTACTTGAACAATGGATTTGAGAAATTTGTGCAACAAATTATACATATTTTTGAAAAAATGCCATGGGCTAGTATAAAGCAAAAACCCAGTTTTATGACTACATTAATGTACGTGACGTGTCAAAATAAACATAAAAAAGAAGTGATGATAAAACATAAAACGAAAAACAGGAAACCTATCAAGATTTTTTTTTTCTTTTTTTATACTGGACTTAGCTAAGTGCTATACTTTTTGTAAAATAAAATCATTCTACTGACCCCTTCAAATTTACAGCGATAACAACACATTGTTTTTTTCACAAATTAAATAGCCAAACTGGTGTTCTAAGGAAAGAAATAATATTTATTTAATATCCATATTTCACGTAATCCACAAAAAACACTCAAAATTAACACAAATTTTGACATGAAATTATGATCTGCGATTGTCAACTTTAAAATAGAGGCCCGATCTAAAAAAGTGCTATGAAGTGGCCTTCATTAGGCTTCTAAACAAAAAAATCTTTAGAGCTAAATACTCAGCAAACTCTACCAAACATATTATAAATTGAATCACAAAATTTTGAATAAGTATTTAACTTTTTTTTAACACGGCAAATTGCCTTTATTTTCTAAATACTACAATGATTTAATAACTAATACTAAAAACTACCTACTACTACTACAAAAAAAAATTTATATACTATATATATTGACTGGCCCGATAGCTCAGTTGGAAGTAGCCCTGCCTTCTGAACTGTGGGTTGTGGGTTCGATTCCCACTCAGGACAAACATTTGTGTGATGAACATAGGTGTTTGTTCTGTGTCTGGGTGTCATATTGTATTCTATGTATGTATTTACAAACAAAAAAGTATCTAAGTATTGTATCAGTTATCTGGTTCCCATAGCACAAGCTTTGCTTAGTTTGGGGCTAGATGGCGTTGTGTGAGATGTCCACACATATTATTATTATTATTATTATATACTGGCCGCGATGACCTATAGACAGCCCAAATGCTCCAGCCCACTACCAGTAGGTAGCGTACCCAACATGCTGGCAGCATTGCACCGTTGAATTGCAATGCTTATTCGTTGTTATTATTTAGCATCAAGTATTTAATTGAAGTGTGTATTGTATTGTATAATCACAGTTTAATAATAAATACTACGGTATAGTCACGCATTTACCTCTGCCTATAATTGTGTAGCAGTTCTACGAAAACGTCTACGCCGTAGACCTCCTAGCGCCGTTAGAAACAAACGTTGAAATTAGAAGTTTGTTCACAAAGCCTTCAGAGTGTTTCTAGTATTATAGGCACTATACGTTTTTATCCTTAGACTACTTTTAAAGATATGGATGGAGGTTAAGTACCCTATATAAACCAAGCATACATAGATTACTGTATTATATATAAGTTCATGTTAATAATAGGCTTAATTCATAAATATAAAAAATTATCTAACAAAAAGCACGGACCCAGGTGTCTGTGGAAACGCAGATTAATAAAAAAAAAAAAAGCATACACAGATATAAATGTATTCTGTATGTGCAGAACTATTCACTGGTGAATATTAAGGATGGATAATAATAATAATAATAATAATAAAAGCCTTTATTAACAATCTTAAGTATATATTACATTTCATCTTAAAACTATTTGTGAACTACTATTAGGAAACATGACTGTTTATGAAAGTAACGTAATTGCAATATATGTATTAGGTATGTTTTTGAATCTATTTGAATTCTAAGGATTTCAAAGGATCCAGACTTTTATTTTATCAAAAACATCTCACTATCAGTTGTCCTACTTGTAAATCAGAGCAGGTGCCGCAGTAGGGGGAAGACGGGGACATCCGGTACCCACGCAAACTCTCCAACTTTCCTGTACTTTGCTAAGCCGAACTTAAGTAATCTTCAAAAACCCTACGGGTATTTACAGTTATCTCTTAGGCCCATATACTTAATGACTCCTATTCGTCGTGAGAAAGGCCGTTGTGAAAATGGCGCTGTTCGGTTTTTCCACGTAGTTATGTATTCTACAATACTAAAAATGTTTGGTATTCGGATTTTCTTTTCTTCGTAAATATATACACATAAAATTCAAAGTCCTGACTGAACTGACTGAATGACTGATTTATATATCAACGCACAGCTTGAACCGCTGGTCCTGGACACTTGAAATTTGGAGGGTGTGTTTTTTGTAAAGTGTTACCTGCTAAGATCAGGTTTTTCGAAATTCCACCCCCAAGAGGGTGAAATGGGTGGTTGAATTATCTATGAAAAAAATTCTTCTTCGTTTCATATAGGCCACGCGTGCGAAGCCACGGGCAGGATCTAGTTGGTCCATAAACAAAAAATCTACATATTTTTTATTATATTTTTTTTATTGCGTTAGAAGCTTGAATTTTATACATCATTTATTTGATATTAATTTCAAGTTCATACTTTCATCTGTTCCTGAAAACATTTCTTCAAAGATTGATAGATAGAGAGACGTACAGACAGATGATAATATGGACAACAAGATGAGGGTTTTATTTTCTTAAAATAGGTATCGAACGCTAAAATGGCATACGGAACCTTACAAAACAAGATAAATATTTTATCGGTTTTATGTCTTGATTTATCAAACATGTTATAACTTGATCGTAATTTGTAATAGTACATTCTTACCCTAAGGATAAAAGTAACTTATTTAGTCCCGAGACGGGGTTCCCAATAGTTTGAGAGACTAAATAAGTTTTTAACCCGAGATGGAACATGGTTCAATAGAGTAGTATATAACTAGTTTCTTTATAATTATTTGCCAGCTGTTAGTTGAAAACGATTCTCCCTAGGGCTGAAAAATATTATTTTCAACCCGCTCCTCAAGCAACTTCAGGCCTACTTTCCGAGTATGAGTAATGAAAAGTCATTTGTTGTATAGATGCATAAAAATACTCGTAATTCTTCTTTATTCTTTTTCTTAATTAATTTTTGTGATTTTTTTTTATGTTAGTCAATGATGTGACGAGCTGTCGTTCACCTGATGTTAAGTGACACGACCGCCCATGACAAAACAGTGTTACTCGGAACTCCAAAATACAAAGCTTTGTGCGACACTGCACTGCGCACATCATCCTGAGACATCAGCACAGTCTAGTAACTCGACTGTGAGATCAGATTATAAAGTCTCATTTGCCCAGTAATTTTACTATCTACAGTGCCAACCGGAACACAGTAGTGCTTGCACACTACTGCTTGATGGCAGAATAACTGGCAGCGGTGGTACCTAGACGAACTTTGCAGAAAAGTCCTACCACCTAGCAAAATTTTATGACAAAACTTTGGAAAAAAAAGTAGTAATAAGTTTTAAGTTTAACATCACGATAAAAATTCACGATAGACGTACAATTGACTGGTAATCTGTGATCAAAGCGTACAATTTCTGGAAAATTCAGCGAACGCCCACGGAACTTATATCGATAGAACTTAGATCAAAGCGTCGAGATGTCGAAAATAACATTCGGTATAAGGGGATTCCTTCAGATTATGTAGTTAAGCTGTATTGATTGACTTGATGAAGTTGAATTTAGGGCGGGTTCGGGTTACCCCACTCTCCCCTGTCATGGTCAAACCCTTGTCTTTGATCGGGGCTCTTCACACTTTTTCTTTCTATTGTTATAAACTACACATTAGTAAATATATTATTATCTAATATTAATAAAAGGTACGTTTAGCCCAAACAACTAAAGAGAGAGAGAGAGTTTTAATGTTTGGGGAATGTTTTTTCTGGCGTAAGGCAAGAAAGGGATTTCAACCCCTAGGTAATGAAAAGTAAAATGAAAAACACCGGTATAACTGCGGGCTGCCTATATTTATGATTATACTAGCGGCCCGCCCTGTCTTCGCACGTTTGCACGTGTGTATAAAATATATATATATAAATATTATTCTATCACCTATGTTCATCTGAGATAATGTATATAGGATACTATATGGTGAAAGAATTTTAAAATCGGTTCAGTAGTTTCAAAGCCTATTCAATGCCATCATACAATCAAATCTTTCTTCTTTATTATATTAGTATAGATTTCTTAGTATTTAAAGTAACTAAAGCAAGCATCTGGTGTTAGCAGTTAGCAAAGTTACGTAATTATTATTGCTCTCAAGACTGTGATGGGACCTTGAAAGTCTAGTCGTCAACTTAGTACACTTAGGTAGCCTCGACTTGAGCACTTAATCCAGAATAGCGTAGGTAAGAAAATACGTACGTATATATTTGTTACAAATCAGCGTTGGATTCCAGGATAAGCAAGTTTACATTTGGTTCTTGTTTTTTATTCATTATTTAAGAAAAAAATAAATGTAATTTCCCTTCAGCACGTATAAATATATCACCTTTTACATTTTGTTCTAAAAAACCATTTTTTATTCATTTAAAATTTAAGGCTATATATATAATATAACCAACTATTTTTTAAGCTAAAGTTAAAACAGTTCGCGAAAACTCATTAGTAATTTTTGGTAGTCTTCTTTTGCTAGTCTTTCCTGTAATAATAAGCCTTTAATAATCTGTGATTTTATTAGATCAGTGCGATTCTTTTTTTTTATAATGCTCAAAGAGAACTTTTAAATGAAAATTGAGCTTAAAAATGTCAAGTGCTTAATACTTTGGCCAAAGCTATCGATAAGTAAAACCACGGTGCAATAATACTGCTTATAATGACCAATTAGCACAACGGGCATTGTGAATTCAACAATTACAAACAAAAAAGTAATACGCCCAACGATCACATACATAGATCTGGGACCCTAACTAGGATTCCGTGTCTTAGGACCCAGGAACTATGAGGACCATGATCCCACAACACCCAGACTCAGAACAAGTATTTGCGCTTTTTTTCTGTGCTTAAATACTTGTCCTGCCGCGGGAATCGAACCCGTCGCCTCCGGGTTATGAGCAAACCTGCTCAACCACCACGCCACAGAGGCTGTCTAAACCACCACAAAAAAAAACAATGCAATAATAATAATAAAAACAACGCCCAACGATCACATACATAGATCCTGTACCCTAACTAGGATTCCCTGTATCTAGAGACCCAGGAACTAAACGGACCATGGTCCCACAACACTCAGACACAGAACAAGTACTTGCGCTTTTTTCTGTGCACAAATACTTGTCCTGCAATAATAATAATATAATATATGTGTAGACATCTCACACGACGCCACCTAGCCCCAAACTAAGCAAAACTTGTGCTATGGCAACCAGATAACTGATACAATACTTAGATACTTTTTTTGTTTGTAAATACATACATAGAATACAATATAACACCCAGACACAGAACAAACACCTATGTTCATCACATAAATGTTCGTTTTAGGTGGGAACCGAACTCACAACCCAAGTTCAGAAGGCAGTGTACCTACTGAGCTATCGGACCAGTCAAAAATAATTTCAATACAATAATTTCTGTAATTTCAATACAAAGGCCTATTAACCACAGTTGCCGTCATAAACTTTACAAACGAAACAATGAAACGCACGAACTATAAAAGGACCCAAATCTAAATTACAATCCGGGAAACTCATTATGCGAAGTTGTAAATTTTAATTAGTCAACCGTTAAATAACTGACCCTTCGCAGCTTCTCATATGAACTTTATATTTTTCAACACTTTTTGAAGCTTCTTACGCACGCTTGACTTGGGGAGTAAGCTGGTGAATGCGAGGCGAAATTGAAGTCGGTTCACTTAGATCTCCATTGTCAACATAACAAAGTTAAAAATTTGTATTATTATGTTGGTATGTCCTGTAAAATGACAATTTACAACGTCAAGATGGCAACATTAACATTAAACAAAGCAAAAACAAAGTTATACCGGCCGATAGATAGAGCTAAACTAAAAAAAGTTTTACTTCAGTCATAGGGTCTAAAGCACACTCGTTTTTTTAATTATCAATGGGTTTGATTATCGGCGTTTGACTATATCTCACCTGATGATGATGAGGTCGAAGGTGGAGCATGCTTATCCAGAAATAACCTACCCACTTACTTTGTTTGCATAATATAGATCTAAGGTCAACAAATTGTTAAAAGATAGATTTTTATTAATGTACCTATTGGTGTTGCATAAAGAAGAAATCTTTAAAATAGATATTATTTTTGTTTTGGCTCCACACTTTTGTGTATTTAGCCAGTGCCAAGTATTAATTTTTCAAGTAAATTTATATTATACATATTTATCTTGTATGTGTCAAGTCACGTCACAGTCCAAGACATCAAGTCAAGTCATACTCCTGCGGTGGCAACTTTACCAGAAGCTTCTATGGAGTTTTGGAAACAACACGAAAAGAAACGTTTCACCATCATTATACCATTTTCCCACACTCATGCTTGTAATCCAGCACGAATAAAATGCCACCAATTTTATGCACTAACACTGAAAATAACGCAAGTTTTGGAAAATAATACAATGCGGTGACGCGCTTCTTCAATTTCCTGCTAAAAAAAACTTTAAAATAGTTCCCAGGGTAAGTAAAAGGGGTACAGAATACTATTAAGTGATATAGTTGACATGAAAGTGGTAATGCCTACACGAGACGACCCTGACTGGATAAACGGCTGGCTGTGTCCAGTGGACGGGCAAATTAATCCCAATATAGAACTAGTAGACAAGCAAGGGACAAGCTTGCTGGTACGATGTCACACTTTAAAAGTCCCTTTACATTTTTAAAAGCTAGCTAAATATTACTAGCGTGGACTGGACTGATGATGAAAAATGATATGCTTTAGACCACACGACTGAAGTAAAACTTCTTTTTTCTAACTTTTTTCTGGTCAAGTCATACTCCTAGTAAAGTGGTGGCAACTTTACCAGGAGCTTCTATGGAGTTTTGTAAACAACACGAAAAGAAACGTTTCACCATCATTATACCACTTTCCCACACTAATGCCTATAATCAGCACTTAACGAATAAAATGACACCAATTTTATGCACGAGCACTGAAAATAACAGTTTTGGAAAATAATACAATGCGGTGACGCAATCTTTTTCGTTTTCCCGCCGAAACTCCTATCCCGTAATTAAAATCATATTACATAGGTTACGTACGGATAATCAGTACTCAGTTAAAGATCATGACCCTGACCATTGGGTGTCCTTTACAAATTACTCTAGTATTCAACCCACGACATCCCAAATACCAATCGAGTTCACGTCAAAATGTTACGCTTGACTTGAAGCCTAGTGACGTCACTCCATTCAACGGCTATATCATTTTAAAACAGAGTTGCCAGTACATTGCGTAAATTTGAAGTGTTGCCAGGTGAGTGTTGAAATAGAAATAAAGGCATATTTACTTATTTCCCGAGCTTTTTACTCGCACGCATTAAAACTAAAGCGGCAAAGCACTTTAGCCATTCTAGCTCTCAGACAGCAGCACAATATAGACTGCATTTAATAGTAATAATAATAATAACGCCCAACGATCACATACATAGATCCCGGACCCTAACTAGGATTCCCTGTGTCTAGGGACCCAGGAGCTACGAGGACCATGGTCCCACAACAAAACGCAGAACAAGTACTTATTTGCACTTTTTTCCTGTGCACAAATAATTGTCCTGTCGAGGGCATCGAGCCCGCCGCCTCCGGTTATGACCCGACTTGCTCAACGACCACACCACAGAGGCTGTCAATTTATAATGGGGCATTTGTAATGGGCGGCCGCAGGGCTGTAGCTAGAGTCAAGTTTAAGGTAGGGCCGCATAGGTTACAGATAGGGCGGAAGTAAAAAAAAAAACATACTAGATCTGCCCTCGAAGCTATCGATATCGCTATAGCTCCTACTGCTGTTTCATCCGCGGATAAAAGGTAGTCTATGTGTTGATACACTATATAAGCTATCTATATTCTAAATTTTATCCAAATCCGCCCAGCCGTTTGAGCGTGAAAGAGTAACAAACATCCACACAACCATGCAAACTTTCTTATTAATAATATTATTAGGATAGTACTGTATCCTAGGTCAGAAGCTCAAAAGCAATACGGACAAAATATGTTTTTTTTATTGTAAGTAATGACGCGACGAGCTAACAGTTCGCCTGATGTTAAGCGACATGGCTGCCCATATCAGTTGCAGTGTCACTCGGAACTCTAAAGTACAGAGAGAGTCGCGTGACACTGCACTGCTCACGTCATTCTGAGACATGAGCACAATCTAGTAATAAGATTACTAGACTGTGTCATAAGTCTCATTTGCCCAGTAATTTCACTAGCTACATTGCCCTTCAAACCGGAACGCAGCAGTGCTTGCGCACTACTGCTTGGCGGCAGAATAACTGGCAAAGCGGTGGTACCTACCTAGACGAACTTTGCAGAAAAGTCCTACCACCTAGAAAATAAATTTTCTAATTTCGCATTCCTTTGCAGTTCCATATCTATAATTTACTTGTAGTCTGAGTTGTAGCCGTAATGGCGGCCTCTGGCGGTGTTATGGCTTTAGATGAACTCTATATTTTAATTAAACTGTGTTCAAATGGGGCGCCTCGTTGACTTGGAGTTAGAAATTCTTTGTGTTAAGCTAACTTTGTTAGTGTAATGTTTGAACAATTCTTGGCAAATTAATTTCGTTTAAGCTACTGTTGGTTATATTCAAAAAGCTTATATCAAACACACATAGGTACAAAAACGTTAAGAAACGTCATTTAAGGTGACGTGCTTCAAAGCGCGGTTCGCCATGCATTCCAGTGTTTTATATAAGCTTCTTGGTTATATTGAAAGAAGAAAAAAGGTATTTATTCGCTTAGATTAGGTTTTTATTGTGTTTTATGTAAGCTTCTTGGTTATATTGAAAGAAGAAAAAAGGTATTTATTAGCTTAGATTAGGTTTTTATTGTGTTTTATGTAAGCTTCTTGGTTATATTAAAAGAAGAAAAAGAGGAAAAGAAAAAAGGTATTTATTAGCACAAGGCATATATTGTGTTTTATGTAAGCTTCTTGGTTATAATATAAGAAGCAAAAGAAGAAAAGAAAAAGAGTATTTATTTGCTCAAGGTGTATATTGTGTTTGTAAGCTTTTTGGTTATAATAAAAGAAGAAAAAAGTATTTATTTGTATAAATTGTGTTTTATGTAAGCTTTTTAGTTATAATAAAAGAAGAAAAAGAAGAAAAGAAAAAGGTATTTATTTCCTCAAGGTATGGCTCGTTTTTCATTTACGTATGTAAAACTTAGTGCTTTCAGCAAAACATCGCTGTCCGTTCTTAACCGATCAGTGAAGTTAAGCAGCATTTGGTTTCAGTCACTACTTGTATGACCGCTAGAAAAAGTGATATAAAATACAACTGAGCGCTGCTGTGCTTCGCTGTCGATCTTGAGACCGACGTCAAAAGCCACCCAAAAGCTTTAGACGGTTTAGAAATTAGGGGTAAAATTAAATAATTTTACTAAGCATATAAAATTACAAAGTGCTTATTGTCAAATAATATATAGCAAATAATATATAACAGTAGATGAGTTTGAAAAAAAAGAAGTTCTCTTTCTCCGATCCGAAGCTTCGATAAATATCATAGATTAATTATTTTTTCAGAGATAAAATTTATTTTATAATTGTTAATACAAAACTAAACTAGACTTTAAAAAACTAAACTATACCTAAGAACTTACAATAATTTAAAATAGCTGTCATTAAGTGGCCAAACAGTGTTAACCTTTTCACTCACCAGCCCATTCCATTCCCAAACACGTAGGCTCAGGCCGGTCAATCAAATAAATCTATGTCACCAGACTATCCGGCACATAAAAATAAATTAATCATTATTATCCGGCTACCCGGGACATAAAAATAAATACCCTAACAAGGCTTTAGGCAGTCCACACACGTTCCGACCCGGTATTTCCGAGCGCAACGATGCGTGGCGTTGGTAGATGATAAGGTGTTTTTTTTATTCTCATTTAAGTTTTGTTGATATTTATACGTAATCGGC
Organism: Ennomos fuscantarius; assembly: GCA_905220475.3. Lineage (NCBI taxonomy): Eukaryota > Metazoa > Arthropoda > Insecta > Lepidoptera > Geometridae > Ennomos > Ennomos fuscantarius. Next base: position 2,984,715 of record HG992026.1, on the reverse strand, counting down.
TTATTATGTACTTAAGATTTAAGTACATAGTACATACACGAGTACCTCGTGGAATGTATCATCTGTGTCGATCGACCTTATTACGATATACCGAAATACCCTTCACTGATAGAATGCTTCATCGACTGCACTCTTTTTTAGCAGGTCATTTTTACGATATCTTTCGCCAATAGAAGTATTTTACATTTTGAGTGCCAGCCTTCTTGCATCCCTGCGTTATTGAATAGGTCGTCGGTCCTAGTCTAGGCCTACGGTGAGTCTTCTGGTTCGTGGTTACCACTCGAGAACATTTCTTTCCCATTGGCCGTCAGCGAGTGATGTAGCCTGGCCATTGCCAACTTCCTAACTCTAAAGCGATCTACAGACGCTACCAGCCTCCAACCCTAAGTACCTATAGTTGGTAGGTACTTGCTAGAAAACTGCCACCAACACGTGTTTTGTGCTCCCAACCTCTGTCGGCGCCCCGCACCGACTAAGTACCTACAAGTATATGGTACTTAGTCGGCCTTGGAAGCTGTCACCAGCACGTGTTTTGTGCTTCCAACCCCGCTTTTATTTATGAACAAAGTGTCTTGTGCAAAACTTTGGCTTTAGTTATCTTGCGTAAATATATAAATAGAACGCAAGCTTTGTATTGAGTTCTGCATCACCACAGAATATTGATTTCAATCAGTATATTATATCTAAGTCGTTTCGAATTATTCATTATTTTTCACAATTAAACTAACAAATCTTCCGTAAAAGATCAATTCGAAACTAATAATTGTAGAACAATGCAAATCGGTAAATCACCCACTTCATACCACACTCCGAATTACGGTAGAGATCAGTTGTAAATATTAGGAAATATTCACGATTTTCATCTTTGCGAAGTTTTTAGTCTGATCTACACACAGCTGGTGTTTAAAGTCAAACGTAAAATGTAAACAGACATTCCACTGAGTATCTCAATGTTTACTAAACTTTCACGAGATTAAATTCTCGTAAATCAGAAGTAGCCTCAAAACTCACATGTAACGATAATATTTACAGTATACCCAACTAGTGTGTTGTTACAAAAAATATTTCGATACCATTTTTTCATAAAAGGATTTTGAAAAACAGAGAATACTAAAAAAAAAATATCATACAGACTGATTGAGGAAGATAGATTCTCGGAGGTCATAAAATCTCATTTGCCCAGTAAGTTCACTTGATATAATGCCCTTCAAACCGGAACACAGTAGTGCTTGCATTAGCTTGGCGGTAGAATAACTGCCAAAGCTGTGGTACCTACTGTGGTAGATGAACATTGCAGAAAAGCTCTTGTAGGTTAGGTACATTCAAATCAATCAAATCGATCAAAAACACAGGGAATCCTAGTTAGGGCCGATGATCTATGTATGTGATCGTTGAGCGTTATTGTTATTGTTATTATTAATAATTTAATTTATTGGTAATGAATGAATGAATTAATCAATTAGTAATTAATTAAATTAATTAGTGATTAATTATATTCTACTCCGATTATTAATACTTCGTTATTTTTATTGTTATTATAAATTGATTAATTAATTGGTAGTGAATGAATAAATTAATTCAGATTAATTAATTAGTAATGAATTAAATGAATGAATTAAATGAATTAGTGATTAATTATATTCTACTCTGATTATTATTACTTCGTTGCACCACTCAATATTATGTTTATTTCCCCCAACTATAATTAGCATGATAAAACGTCTCGTATCGATCGCAGACACCTGGCGTCCCCCACCTTACAAATACGGCATAAAAGACACCTTTTATAAGGCTATAAGGCGGAAACAGCCATTGAATAGCATTATGGACGTCGCCTAATTGAATAGCCCCATTGACTGTCAAAGGAAGCATGACGCGGTAGTTAACGTTGTTCGATACTTAAATATTTTTAGATATTTGTGGACATTTTACACAACACCATCTAGCCCCAAACTAACCAAAGCTGCTAGTATGGGGAACAGAAATATAACCGATACAATACTTAGATACTTTTTGTTTGTAAATACATACATAGAATATATAATATTACACCCAGACACAGAACAAACACTTATGTTCATTACACAAATGTTTGTCCTATTGGGAACCTACAACCTGCAGTTCAGAAGGCAGAGATGAGCAACTACCAACTGAGCTATCAAGCCAGTCATAGGTGGATAAAAGATAATTATTATTATATTAAAATCAAGGGTCAAGTTTGTTGCTACAATCAAAGCTGCAGATCGGAGTTTTATTTTTTGTACCAGATTCTTTTTTACTAAGTCATAAATAATAATTACTGCCTTATCTTATAGCAGCTGCTTATTAGCTAATGATATTGAACATTTCATAATAATTTTATGAAATGACCTCTGTGGCGTGGTGATTGAACAGGTCGGCTCATAGCCCGGAGGCAGCGGGTTCGATTCCCGCGGCAGGACAAGTAGTTGTAAACAGAATAAAGGGCAAATATTTGTTTTGAGTCAAGATGTTGCAGATGGTCCTCGTAGTTCCTGGGTCTCTAGACACAGGGAATCCTAATTAGGGTCCAGGTTCTATGTATATGATCGTTGGGCGTTATTATTATTATTATTTATTTTATTTTATTTAGATTGAGACAGAATACTCATAATCTACATTTATACTTAGGCTCGTACAGATCGACGCTCATTTGTCGATCGATACTCAAGTCTTTTATTCACAGAATGATCGCTTTATAAATGAAATGTTAACTTAAGTACTATATCACGATTGAGTTTTGTTCTGTAATAGTACGAGCCTTATAAGACACTAAACCATAAACACTATTTTTTGTAAATAAAAACCTTACTAAATCTTTTTTACCTTTACCTTACTTAGAAAAAACATCCAGACCCAAAAAAAAAACATGACAAATAATGTTTTTCCTGAGTGGAAATCGAATCCACAACCTAGGCCACAGAACGTAGTTTCACCAACTGAGATTATGAAGCCCAGTCTTTAATAGTTAAGTATATATATGATTATTATTTCCTCAGACGAATGAGTTTACCGCTATGGCGGCGGGGTATGTCTAAGATCTTTGATTAATTCAATGCAATAAAACAACAAACAAACAAATTGAAGATCTGAGAGAAATCCAAAACGGAAGATTTATCTAAAAAATAAAATCAACAGGATCGTAAACCTCATTAACAAAAACCTAATTAAATAATTATTTCCACCGGATAACGTTAATCTTTTTAAAGAAAGATAAAATAAAAATACTTAGTTTATAGAAAATTATTTGCAAAGGAAACTCAAGTGCTTAATCTTATTAAACGAAACAATCTGCTTAATTAGTCAGGAGCAAGAAATTCCTTGGAAAATGCTTTTTTTAAATTAAGAAATACTCGAGTGGGTTGATTAAAGAATGTTCCTTGAATCAAAAATTTAGCTACAGATTATAACAATACTATACTAGTACCCAAACCAATTACATAAAAGGTCTCTGCAGCAGAAGTATGTACTAATGGTATATATATGTACAGCATATTTCACCATTTTTTTATTGTAATAGTAGGTAGTGTTTAGTATGAAAATAAAGGTTAAAAAAAAAATATATATATATATATATATTTATACCAATGTCAAAATATGAACCGATAAATTTTAATGTAAAGGAAATAATTTGGATCTTGAGCTGTAATAACGGGGCAATTTTTTCCTTTATGCTGAAATTAATCAGTTGATAAGCTAAGCAGGTAATAAACCTACCTACTATTATTATAAAATTATATAATAAAATTTAAGACATGACGTTGAATCGAAACATGGTTCATAATAATATTATGCTTATGCCAAAAATAAACTTTAATCTAAAAACACAAAGCAATAAACTTATCAAACTTATCATATAGCGGAATTACATAGACCAGAAATCCCTGTATTATTACAACGGCGTTACACCAAATATTCTTGTATCATTACAGTGTAATTACACCCAGATGTTTTTGTATTATTACAGTGCACCAGATGTTCCTGTATCATTACAGTGAAAATATTAATTTATTACACAAGATATTCCCGTATCATTAAAGCGAAATTACACCAGATATCCCTGTATCATTACAGTGGCATTACTCCAGATATTCCTGTACCATTACAGTGGAGTTACACTAGATACCCCTGGATCAATACAGTGTAATTACACCAGATATTTATGTATGCGTTATAGCAAAATTACAGTACATACTCCTTATTATTACAGCGAAATTACTATATTGTTTTGTAAAACAAAATCTATTTAAAATTTAAACATAGGCTTTGATTTTGAACACAGGACTTGTTAAATATATTCCTTGTCCTAAAACCCCTTTAGATAAATATTAGAATGAAGTGAAAACCCCCGAAACAACTACCAACTTTCGTAATTTATCTCTCACGCATAGTTTAGTCTTTGTTAGGCTTCAGCTCAACTAAGTATGTCTCAAAGACAAAGTCCTATTCATGTGAAACAGTTTGATAGACTAAGTTAGCATTCCTAACGAACGCCACAGCTCTTGTACACATAGTTTAACATAGGTATAATGTAGCACCTATGAATGCTATAACTGAGTTTCGGATCCGAGTTTTCTGTTCTGCACAAAGCTACATTATGCCGGATTGCTTGCACCAGTGGTGAAAAATGAAATTCCATTTTTCAAACTCGCATAATTGCAATAGGCTTGCTATTAAGGAATGCAATCTATGTTTTTTTTTTATGATAATGAACGTTGTGACTAGCTAGTTGTTCACCTGGTGCTAAGTGGTGCGGCCGCCCATAACAGTTGCAGTGTCACTCGGAACTCTAATGTAAAGTTTCGAGTGACACTGCACTGAACACGTCGTTCCCATGGACCCTAAATAAGGTTGTGTCTAAAGACCCAGGAACTACGAGGACCATGGTCTCACAACACCCAGACACAGAACAAGTATTTGCGCGTTTTTTTCTGTGTACAAATACTTTTCCTGCCACGGGAATCAAACCGCTGCCTCCGGGTTATGGGCCTGCTCAACCCCTCACCACAGAGACTGTCAAAAATAAAGCGTAAGTACCGATACATTAATAATGCCAATTTAATTCTGTAATGGATTGTAAAGGTCAAAATAGCGGTAACCCGGTAATTAATACCAGTTAAATAGGTAGGTACGGATTATTTCAAATCGAGACATCAAAGCCTTGTAAGTATTTGAAGTAAACTATGAATAGTTAATTGAACCGAAATAACAGTTTTGTTTGTGTATTATTTCCTTTTGATTTTTTATCAATCCACTTTCGTTTACTATCTCTTTCATCTATATTCTATCTCTTTTTCTCTGTTCTTTTTATGTAGATGGATTACTAACGGCTTACCTTTTTATCGTTTCATAGCTGTCCCGATATATGTATGTCCACGACCACGTGGTCCGGTCCAAATTTTTCATACAACAACCCTATAGAATATAGAATGTTTCGTAAACTCAAATTTGAATTTTTTTTTTTGGAATTATTGCAAGCGTTTTAAAGTAAATTATAGTCAAATTGATCTAGCTAAGTACTACTACTACTACTAAACTACTTGCCAACGGACGGGCTAATTTTTTACAGTTTTTTTGAAGTCAAACTTCTTTACGCATTCTTTACGAATTGGGGTAAGCTGGTCAGGCGAACGGAAGTTGAGAGGACTTATAATGATAGATAACCCAACGATCACATAGATCCTGGACCCTAACTAGGATTCCCGTGTCTAGGGACCCAGGAACTACGAGGACCATGGTTCACACCCAGACTCAGAAAAGTATTTGCGCATTTTTTTTCTGGGCACAAATACTTGTCCTGCCGCGGGAGTCAAACCCGCCGCCTCCGAATTATGAACAGATCTGCTCAACCACCACACCACAGAGGCTGTCTATACCTCCCTCTCTACGTGAAGATAGAAATAAAGAGTTACGTTTCATATATTACTGTACGGGCAAGAGAGATGGAGCTAAAGAGGTTTTACTTCAGTCGTGTGGTCTAAAGCACACTCGTGGGGGTTTTGGCGGGAAAACGAAAAAGATCGTGTCGCCGCATTGTATTATTTTCCAAAACTTGTGTTATTTTCAGTGTTAGTGCATAAAATTGGTGGCATTTTATTCGTTAAGTGCTGGATTACAGGCATAAGTGTGGGAAAGTGGCATAATGATGGTGAAACGTTTATTTTCGTGTTGTTTCCAAAACTCCATAGAAGCTTCAAGTAAAGTTGCCATCACTTTACTAGGAGTATGACTTTAACTAGACTATGACTTGACTTGATGACTTCGACTGTGACTTGACACATATTTGCGTGAAATATCATTAACTTGATAAATTATCAATTACTTGACACTGGCTAAATACACGGAGGTGTGGAGCCAAAACATTAAAAAAAAAATTACTAGCGTGAAAATGTTTTAATCAACCTGACAGTTCATTTTGGACGTGTCTATATCTGTCCTGCCAAAATATCCAATCTATTTAGCTAAAATTTACAGGGTAGCAAATGAATTAGGCTATCGTCTGCTAATGTAATTATCTATAGCTATCTAATTAGTACGTGTTATAGCAGGCTTCGCCATCGGGGGTCATTGTGTAAGGCTAGACGATGATTGGATTACTTGGGCTGGTAACACTAATTTTCGGCTACATTGGCGACAAAATGACGTAGCCTGTCGACTGTCTAAGCAAAGATATGCTCTTACTTTTTTTGAAGTAAAACTTTCTGACGCACGCTTGACTTGGGGAGTAAGCTGGAATGCGTTACGAGGCGAATGGAAGTTGAAAGTAGTGGGTTCACGTAGATCTCCATTGTCAACATAACAAAGTTAGAAATTTGTATTATTATGTTGGTATGTCCGGTAATTTACAATTGTCAAAATGGTGACATTTGGAATTAAGAACTAAGAATTAAGTAAATCATGTCTTGGCTTTAGGGACAGCTTGTCGTATTTTTGACTTTGTTGTGATGTTCAAAACCACTGACCTGCTCGGCGATCACGTAACTCGATTGCAACAGATATAAACACATATTTGTATGGATTTGACAGTTTCAATACGCAGTTTATGTGCATAGTTAGTATGGAAATTTCTCCTGTTGCAATTGCAATCATATTTCGTGATCACCCCCTTGGTTGGCAAATTGTTGGAAGGGCCATGATTGGTTGGTATCAACAGCCAATCATGGATGGTTCCGGCTCAAAAATATTGAGTTTGGTGGCTTTTGGCGTTAGTTAAGGCGCTACGAAAAAGTCGAAAAAGCAGTGAGTTCTCGTTGATCAGCAGAAGCGTCAAGACATCACAATTTTTTGTTGAATCTGATAGGAAGTTTGTATAAGAATCAAGTAATATACAAAATGGAAGAGGTATTCTATATGTATTCATACATAGATAGATAGATAGATAGATAAAACTCTTTATTGAAACACCACATTGTAGGAACAATTTACAGGCACAAACTTAAGAATTAAGTGTCACAATGGGCGGTCTTATCGCTTAAAGCGATCTCTTCCAGACAACCCAAAAATGTAGGGGGGGGGGAAAAACAATAAAAATAAGGACACATACATACATAGATTCTGGATCAACTCGGATTCCCTGTATCTAAGGACCCAGGAACTACGACGATCATGGCAACGCCCAGACGAGTGTTTGCGCTGTTTATGTTCACAAATACTAGTACTACCTTGCCTACCTACCTAGCCTTCGGGTTATAAGCCGGCTCAAACACCACACCGCAGAGGCTGTCTATTAAGATGCTGCTATAAAAACCATAAGTCAGGATAATATTATTACTTATTATTAAATGCATAGAAAATTAGTAGACCTGGCATCCGGCGTGGTTTATTTTCGTTATGCCTAACAAAAATGTTCAATTAATCTTACGTGTATATAATAAAAACAATGTTTATCCCATTGTTTCCAAAGAATTCCCATTAAATCCGTACCGAGCTCAGATTTATAATGTTTTAACGTGGAAAGATACTACACATGCAGATTCCTGTATCTTAAAATGCTTACAACTTTGTTTTATTTTTTGAAGTAAAACTTCATTATGCGCGCTTGACTTGGGGAGTAAGCTGGTGAATGTGAGGCGAACGGGAGTTGAAGTTGGTTCACGTAGATTTCCATTGTCAACATTACAAAGTTAAAAATTTGTATTATTATGTTGGTATGTCCGGTAAAATGACAATGTACAATTGTCAAGATGGCGACATTTAACATTAAACAAAGCAAAAATAAAGTAATACTCATCATATATAGTTACGAGCTTCTGCCCGCAGCTTCGCCCGCAGCGTGGCTGTGGGAAAATAATTCAACCACCCATTTCACCCTCTTAGGTATCCACCAAGGGTGGAGTTTCGAAAAATCCTTTCTTAGCGGATGCCTACGTCATAACATCTACCTGTATGCCAAATTTCAGCCCGATCCGACTATGTCAGTCAATCACCTTTGCGTTATATATATCTAGAAGATTACACACGTTTTTTTTGATTTTTTTTTTCTTAATACTGTTCTCCATCTCTGAGTGTGCCGTCTATATATTCTTTTCATCTGAGGAAACAGGTATGGTCCATTCTTTTCTTATGTATGCAAGTGGTAAGTAAAATCTGATGGTGTCAGAAACTTGACTTAGGACAAGCCAGAAACTGGAACCTAAAGTGCTCTCGGAAGCACTGCAGCTCTCACTTGTATTCCTTTTTTTTACTGGTCTAATAGCTCAGTTGGTAGTAGCTCTTCCTTCTGAACTGTAGGTTGTGAGTTCGATCCCTGCCTAGAATAAAAATTTGTGTGATGAACATACGTGTTTGTTGTGTCTGGGTGTTAAATTGTATTATATTTGTATTTACAAACAAAAAGTATCTAAGTATTCACTTACCTGGTTTTTATAGTACAAGCTTTACTAAGTTTGAGATTAGATGGCCCATCACACAACACTTAGGTCCGTATTACAGAAAGATGCTCAGTGGTCGATCGATGCTCAAGCAGAGATTTCATTCATAAAGTGTTCAATTAGTGAATGAAATCTCTGCTTCAGCACTGATTGATGACTGAGCATCGTTCTGTAATACGGACCTTAGATATACAACAACTATTGACGCTATTTTCCTGTGCACAAATGCTTGTCCCGCCGCGGGAATCGAACCTGTCACCTCCGGGTAATGAACCGACCTGCTCAACCACCACACCACAGAGACTGTTAACGCATAAGTATAAATTGTAGTAAAAGTAATAATATTGTAGTAGTTTAGGTGATAGTAATGGAGTCATATATAATATTTCAAGATATTGAAAGATGGAGAATAGGAAAGATGGAAAAGAGTGCAGTAATGAACCCTTTCGATCTCTCCGAACATATAAATCTAGCTCATCTCCATGCGGATTTACATCCAAATACAATTCCGATTCAAAACGCGATATGTATTCAGGACAGCCGCGGTTCTAAATCGAATTTCTATACCAATTTGTTTTCATACAAATTGTATTTTACTTACGCAATCAAATTTGTAACGGAACTAGAACTAGGCTGTGGTTCTATCCATGTTACTTTAATCAATCCTTAATCTAAAAAAAAGCTTGTGATAAAATGTCCCTAAATATTTATTTAAAAAAAGCACGGGTTTGTGTAGTGTCAAAATATCAAGTATGTAATATAACACCCAGATTTTAAAACGGCCATTGACCTCAGAGGTATCATTTAAATGGATCCTTTTTAAAAGAGGCCAACCGTTCAATTCCACCGCATTTGATTAACAAAAATGAGAACATCATCAATGTAATTGCAGTCGCAATTGATTAATTAATTAATCTATCACATCAGATCTTGATCAAATGGGGACCACACAAAAAGCACTAATTCAAATAAAAAAAAGAATCATCAAAATCGGATCACCCAGTCAAAAGTTCTGACTCTGAGGTCTGAGTCTGAGGTAACAAACATTAAAAAAAACAGTCGAATTGAGAACGTCCTTCTTTTTTGAAGCTCGGTAAAAAAGCCTGGGTTTGGGCCACGTGGTAAAATGACCAAATGTCAAAATGTCAAGTAGGTATATACTATAAAAGATGTTAAAACATCCTCAAAGGTTTCATTTTAAAAATACCTTTCTTCGAACACCCCTGATACCTCTTTAAAAGACAGCCTCTGTATAATATAACAATAATACTAAAAATAATAAACGTTATCAATGCCACAGAATAAATAATAATACAACAAGCAAAGATCAACATAGAATACTTTTTATATAATATGATAAAAAGATATTTAGATGGATATCTATAGAGATATTTATATAGATGGATGGATTTATATTAGATGGATATTTACCCGTTTTTTTTTACCCTACGGAAGCTGTTAAGCTTCCAGCTTCCGTAGGAAAACGGGTAAATATCCAGTGAAACACGGGTCAAAATTGCAATTGCATTCGGTGGCTCTATACGTGAGTAGAACAACCGCGACTCTAAATAATAATAATAATAATATATAACTTATTTTATTAATAACGATAAATGTGTTTTGTAATTAAGTTCTGTTGTTTTGGGCCTGTGATAATATCATCCTTCAATTTAATATAACTTAATTAATCAAGTAATAAACAGAAAACAATAAAAATAAAACTTAATGTAACAAACCACTACCAGTAGGCAACGTGCCAAATAGACTGGCAACATTGCCACGTTGAACGGCAATGCTCAATCTTTGTCCGAAAAAACCCGCATTTTGGTTAGGTACGTGTTGCTACGACCAGACGTTTAGAAAGATCTTTAAAATTTTTGATAGCATTCGGTCCCCAACAAAGATAATAAAGCCACTGTGGGTTAATAGTTAATGATCCCCAAGGACTCAGTGTCTCAACTGCAAAAGGCGCAAATATAAAACCGCTACCAAGATTATTACACTTGCGCCTTTCTGGCTGTTCAGCAGAATCCACCGCCGATAAGTCGTAAGTTAGAGACTTTTATTCAGAAACAGCATTAAATAGGCAATTATAATAATAATAATAATAAGTATGGACATCTCACACAACGACCTCTTTATGAAAAGTCTTCTGCTCGGTTTCTTCAGCAAAACCTTTCAACTCTTCTAGAAAGTGTTTAAAAAAAATCAACTCTACCATTATATATGTTAAAAAGTTTCAATATTCGAATTATATTACACTATAATATACTATATATAGTATATTATATACTATATATATAAGATATATACCATATATATAAGATACTATGCTTACCATGTATTATCAAGTCAGTAGGAAAAATAAATTGATCCAATAATCTTTTTGAGTGAGACTGACTAAAACGTTTCTAATGTCTCTATCTAAACATTAAACAGTGTATATACTACTCAAAATTATAAACACAAACTGACAAACCGAATCATTATTACGGTACAGATTTAAAAACATGTGATTTAATTGTAATAATTGAATATTTTGTATATTGATCTCCATAATGTATACGAGATACGTAAGTCACGATGACCTCCCTTGACCTCTCCGCAAACAGCATTACAATATAATATGTTTAAATGCAATGAATCATAAACAATCGCAACTCACCATAAACTCCGATGCACTGAGCAATCCAATCCCATAGACAGTTACCATTATCACACCCATATCTAGTTGGCATCACCGATAAGACTCACTCAAAACGGTCAACACTGGCCACTCATAAAAAAACTAAATCTAACCCCACTTTATTTTTCACGCATTCCATTTTTAAATCTGACACTTATGTTTTTAATTTAATCTTTTGTTGCAATGGGACTGAGTTATACAGCCAGGCCGGCAGTAAGACACGCTTGCGCGGCGTTTTCAACGGACCACGACTGAGCATAAGCTGTGGTCTTAGAGTCTTTTTTCGCATACCTGTTACGTTTTTCGTACGGCGCGTGCGTAAAAGCGAGTGGAGCAGAGCTGGAGTATACGTTATTAAGTTGGCATAATTATTATCGCTGACATGGCAATACTAGATTGATAGGTAAGGTTATCGCGCGGCGCACGTGCCAAGGTTTGTTTAGGGTTGTTAGGAGATAGGCTTTTGGTAGGAAAGCGTAATTTATATTACGCATTATGCATATTATGTCCATTTACGTTTCGTTACGTAGTAATTAGTGGCGTAGCGGTAGAATATCATTAATGAATACTAGTAGGTACTAGCATTATTGGTATTGCCAATTTTTTATTTAATCTGTCAGGCTTATTTAACCCGTTGGACGCCACTAATATGCATAATCCTTCTTACTAATATTTTATGCGAAAATTTGTGTGTATGTAAATGTTTGTTACCGTTAATCTCCGTAACTACTCAATCAATTTTGATGAAATTTGTAATGTGTATAGCTTATACGCTAGATTAACGCATTGGATACTTTTTATCGGTGAATGAAACCGCGGGCCGCAACTAGTAATGAATAAACAATTCACCACTGTAGTACAAATCTGTACGGATCCCAGTGGATTCCAAAAATCCCCAAACAAGAACTTTGTTTGGGGATTTTTGGAACTTTTCGATTTTTGGATTGCTGTTGCCGCTTTTATAACCACACAAGGTGGAATAACAACAGTTAATTACAAATCCTATTATTATTATAGTACAGGACCTAAATCATGAGCAAACGTGACGAGACCGTAAAATTGCTACTACGTTAGTTTGTCCGAGATCGTGCGTGTGCGTGACCCATTATTTCAGGTAACTCTCTAGATTCCTAAGCTATACCTAATACCATATACCTAGTACCTAGAATCCTACATTTTCCAGTATTACCTGTTTTCAAAAGGGATAAAGGACAGTGTAGGATAGTGTTTGTGCTTCATACAATGGAGCATAAAGACCGCTTTGTCCGCTTATCTGTCGCGATTTGCGTTCAGTGTGTAGGTAGGTTCGGTATTAGAATATAACGCTGTATTTTTACATATTTTTGAAGTGAAAACTTCTTTAGGGCTTGAGCACTTTTAGAGTGAACAAAAATCATGGCACTCGCGTCATCGTCACCGAACGCTTTCCATGAGCGATATGTTTGTATAGGTGTATATGTGGCTATACTGTCTATATATACGTGTGCTTTTTGGGTAAATAAAAGCGTGAAACTCACGTCACACACACACACACACGCGCGTACACACACACAAATTCACACCACACACATATTCATTCACATTATTTATAAAGTCTGTTTTAAAATATCTACGCATTTTCTATTCTATTTGTTTTTATGTAGGTATAAATTACATTAAAAACTCGACTGCTATTTCAGCAGTTACAATAACAGTGTAGTAGATACGTAAGTCTAAGAAGAAATTAAGACGGTGAGATAAAAACATTCAAATGTTTGTACACATTTCACACAGCGCCATCTAGTTTAAAACTTCAAACTGATAGAATACTTAGATACTTTTTTGCTCGTAAATACATAATAAGAGTTTGGCGGGAAAACGAAAAAGATCGCGTCGCCACATTATATTATTTTCCAAAACTTGTGTTATTTTCAGTGTTAGTGCATAAAATTGGTGGCATTTCATTCATTGTGCTGGACTACAGGCATGAGTGTGGGAAAGTGGTATAATGATGGTGAAACGTTTATTTTCGTGTTGTTTCCAAAACTCCATAGAAGCTTCTGGTAAAGTTGCCACCGCTTTACTAGGAGTATGACTTGACTAGACTTAAGACTATGACTTGACTTGATGACTTTGACTGTGACATGACTTGACTTGATACATATATATATTACTTACCTAACTCGAGAAATTATCAATTACTTGACACTGGCTAAATACACGAAAAGGTGGAGCCATACCAAAACAAAAAAAAAATACAAAATATATAGAATAAAATATTCATTCATATTCATATTCATTTATTCTGTTACCATATGTGCATATTGATCTTACATTTCAAATATTATATATATATCATAATATTAATAGTAACAATATGGACCCTGTAGGGCACTACAGATTAATATGATGAGGGTAGGGTTAGTAGATAAAATTTAACATATTTCATGCGATACGCTTAATAAATTTCAATAAAATTTAACATTCACAACTTAATTAACAGAGAAAAATTCTTTCAAAGAATAGTAGCACTTTTTAACGAGATGTGACTTCAACCGACCAATAAAGGCATATTCGTTTTGTATCTCTTTTAGACGAAGGGGTATATGGTTATATATTTTTATACACATTACGTAAGTACTCGTGCTGTGCATTTTGAGTTTTGAATTTGGGAGGGCTAACCTGTCCCTGTATCTAAGATTAAACGTACCTAAATAGTTGTCTTTCAAAGTTTTAAAAAATTGGGGGTATTTTTTAACAAATTTGCAAATTTCGAGTATATAAATGGAAGTTAAAGTTAGGATTTGATGCTGGATAAAATATGGTTTACAACTTGTTGTACTATCCACGTGTGCTATGATGCGGATACACTTTTTTTGTAATATAAACAAATCATCGGCTCCAGTGCTATTTCCCCACAGTATGACACCATACTGTAATCAGGCGTGAGCGTAGGCATAGTATGCCGAAAGTGCTGTCGCGACATTTGTTGTTTTTTTTAGCTCCGATAAGGCGTAAGTAAAACTACTAAGCTTAGATTTTATTTTTTGTACGTGTGTCTGCCAATTAACATTTGTATCGATGTTCAGTCCAAGAAGTGTAAAGGAGTCTACGCACTCTAATTTTGTGTTATTGTAAGTGAAGTTAATTTCTAATTGTGATTTTTGACGTGGTTTAAATTGCATTATTTTGGTTTTTGAGTAGTTTATTTGTAAATTGTGGTCTTCAAGCCAGTCAACGACTTTGGATAGAATGGAGTTTAATTCAGTGTTTACATTACTACCTTTGGTTGGGTATGGAAATAAAATGGAGATATCATCGGCAAATAACACGCACATCTCTTTGAATATTTTTGGTAAGTCATTAATATATATTAAAAATAATAAGCAGCCCAATACACTTCCTTGTGGGATTGAGCTATTCATTATTTTGGGATCCGATCTAAATTTTTTTATTTTCCCTGTTTGTAAATTATAATTTTCTACTTCTACTGATTGTTCGCGGTCTTTTAGATAGGACGCAAACCATTCGTTAGCAAGGCCCCTCACACTTATGCCATAAAGTTTTTTTAATAATATAGGGTAGGAAACTTTGTCATATGCTTTGCTCATATCGAGCAGAATACCTATTGCATATTTTTTAGCATTTATAATATTCAGAACTTCTTGCATGTATTTGTATAACCGTTGATCGCCTTTTTCTGAAGCCATTTTGACTATCATCAAAAACTGTAAAACAAAAATATAAACGCCCAGACACGGAAAAAACATCGATGTACCTCACATAAATGTTTGTCCTGGGTGGTAATCGAACCCACAACCTAACAGTTCAGAAGACAGGGTTACTACTACCAAATGATTGAGATAAAGTTTTGATGTGATAAGCGGCGTTGAATTTTGGCACCTTTCTTCACTTTGCATTATTTACCACTGAAACTATTTGAGTGTTAATAATGGTGGATAGCATTCGTGAACGGGCACGAGTGAAATGTAAATGGTACGATGATAAAAATCGAGTAAGTTTTAGTAAGCCAAACGGAATAAATAATTATTGCGTTCCAACTTTTGGCAAGTTTTTTGGGTACTTCCCGCCAAAATTTCTTCTACATACAAAATGCACGAATAACCATAGAATAGAAAAAGAGGTGTTTTCTCCGACAATAATAGTATTAATTACAGCGCCATCTGCCCTGTAAGACTAATAGTATCAGTAAGCAAAAGCCGCTAAAAAATTTCAGTAGAGGGCACTTACTTCAATTCTCACTTTGCTTGATCGTTTGTATTTGCTTTAAAACAAACTATATGTTCGATCCTCTCTCCTTGTCTATGGACAAACATTGACATCTAGCATTTGTGTCATCTGTCAAATCTTTTCATTTCGGCCATTTTCGCCGAAAGTTTGGTGTTCACTTTGGGTCACGTATCTTTTCGTGGCCTTTTGATCACTGATTTAAAAACCATTCAAGATGGTGCAGAAGAAGGTAAAAACCATGTGGGTTTAGTTAATTACTATATTTTGGTTACAAAAAGTGAAAGAATCGTGAAGTTTGACTCTAACATGTTCGACAACATTCATTGTTTTCGACGTAAATATTGTTATATTCTGACCATTTGGAGGCAATTACAACTTTTGTGCACACTTTGAAGACTCGTCAAGTTTCTTAAGTGTAGGAATTATTTTAATCATTTTAATCACTGTCTTAGTGTTTGGACTTAACCTCAAAAATGTACCATGATGATAACTTTCCAACTGATGTGCTATGATTACTCCCTAATTATCACCAAGATCGCTGACGACAACGCTAAACTCAGTATAACGTAAGTTTTCTGGACTATCTTTTGAATTTCCGGTTGGTTTCAGCCTAAAAAGAAGGTTGGAAAGAAGGTAGCTGCCGCTCCCTTGGTCGTCAAGAAAGTTGAACCAAAAAAGATTGTAAACCCTCTCTTTGAGAAAAGGGCGAAGAACTTCGCTATCGGTAAGTTAATTTTCCCAGATTTAAGTGAATTAACGACTTAATCATGTATCTAAAATTACAAACACTAGATAATGCATTGAATACAATTATAACCTCTAAACTTAACATAATTAAATTGTACATAATAATGTAAAGGTTTCTTTGTCCATTCGTTATTTACATATATGTGCATACATTTACTGTTGGATCTAAATGATGTAAAAAATATTACAATCTGAACTGCCATGTGGTTGCAAAATATCGAGCTTTTTAACACTGATAAGGTCCAACAGTAAGTTTTTATATTAATATGTAAATTATTAAATACAACCACCATTTCTTACAAATGTTAATTAAACACAAAAATCACAAATTTGTTCAAAACTATTATCATTTCTTGCATAATAAAACACAATCTACATGTGTTCTTCACCAGGTCAGGACATTCAGCCAACCCGTGACCTGTCCCGCTTTGTCCGATGGCCCAAGTACATCCGCATCCAGCGTCAAAAGGCAGTGCTACAGCGCAGGTTGAAGGTGCCCCCACCTATCAACCAGTTTACCCAGACACTTGACAAGACCACAGGTTAGTACCCTATCTTCAGTTCTCAGAATTTGAAACAGAACTACTCTGTGAGGGCTAGATTCATAAATACAACAGTCAAAAAACTAAATAAGTATTTTTATATACCAAACTTCTATAATTCCATCCAAGTTTTTCAATACAGGACAAAAGCTTTTGGTTCATTGCTAAAATAACCAACTAATAAAATATTGATGGAAGAATGATCATTACTGATTTAAAAATAATATTATTAGCTCTGTGTAGCAAAATCACTGGAACTTTCCATAAAACATCAACACAGTTTATACAGGACTGAAGAAATATCTATTCAAAATGATGAACCCCAAATGCAACTATGAATCACTATGATTATCAACAAAATATACGAGCTTTTTAACTCTGATTACATAAATAATTTCCAATAGTTCAATATGCATTGGTTCTTGCTCTAAAATATTCAAATTCTCCATTCCAGCCAAAGGACTGTTCAAGATCTTGGAAAAATACCGGCCAGAAACTGAAGCTGCCAGGAAGGAACGCCTAAAGAAGGCGGCTGAAGCTAAGGTACATTATCTTTTATTCATTTTACATATTGAGTAAAAATTTATTGTTTTGGACATTGACAAGTCATATTTTTTGTTCTTGATTAATTTTGGCTCTTTGTAAATCCAAAATATCCACATATATAACTTGTTCTGTGTCTGAGTTTTGTGGGACCATTGTCCTCAAAGTCTTTGGATACAGAGAATCCTAGTTAGTTACGATTTATGTATGTGATTGTTAGACACTCTTATTATTAAAAGGTCTATCTCAAATCCACAACACAAAATTATACATTTTTTTTTTTATATTACGGAATAACGTGACGATCTAGCCGTTCGCCTGATGTTAAACGACATGGCTGCCCATATCAGCTGCAGTGTCACTCGGAACTCTAAAGTATAGAGGTTCGCGTGGCACTGCACTGCGCACGTCATCCAGCAACATCAGCACAATCTAGTAATAAGATTACTAAACTGTGAGATCAGATCATAAAGTCTCATTTGCCCAGTAATTTCACTAGCTACAGTGCCCTTCAAACCGGAACACAGCAGTGCTTGCGCACTACTGCTTGACGGCAGAATAACTGGCAAAGCGGTGGTACCTACCTAGACGAACTTTGCAGTAAAGTCCTACCACCTAGTCAAATAATAAATACATCACAAGGATTTGATAAAATCATTGTTATTTCTTACAACTATCGAACACCCAGTAATATAGTATATGATGCATAAACCTTACACAGAATGCCATGAAGACATTTTCCACCAAGATCTCTGAACATCCCAACCATAGTCACAAAGCCACATTTCTTTCCGGCAATTTCTTAAATTATCAATATTGCAGGTGGCCAAGAAAGATGAGCCCCCAGCGAAGAGGCCTTTGACCATCCGTTCTGGTACAAACACTGTCACCAAACTGGTGGAGAAAAAGAAGGCACAGCTTGTTGTCATCGCTCATGATGTTGATCCCATTGAGGTAAGAAAAATGTGCTAATTTGGTCTAATTTAATGACTGTTAGTGACAATCTTAGTAGTTATGTGTTGATAACAGATGGATATGAAACTTTGTGTATAATTTTGAAGTGTATTGTTGATTGTCACACAAAATTACACCAATATTATGAAAATGTAGTATGTAGTGATTACTAAATTATTTTGGATATCTTGAGATTACTCTCAGAACAACAATTGCTAAAGTCATGGCTGTGATGTAAGAATTTCTTCACCTGAGGCTACTGAATATCAAATTCTATAGCTGCATGAAGATGCTTGACTCTGAGCCTTTGACTTGAATCTTACAAGTACATAATAGCATCAGTAAAACTGTTGAAACTTGAAAAACTTATTTGATATCTCATTAAACCATCCTATAAATGCTACAAATTTTTTTTTTTTTTGCTAGAAAGGCATAATTTCCAAAAAAAACCAGTTGTTATATATATGCAAGTGTGGTTAAAACAACAACGTGATCTTACGTCATAATTCAGCTAGTTCCTATTCAGATGTTATCTGTTGTAAAGACAGTTAAATTTTAAGTCTGATAATTCTTATTAGTGGTTAAATGGAATAAATATAAATAATAATAATGGATAACAAATACATTTCAGCTGGTGCTCTTCCTGCCTGCCCTCTGCCGTAAGATGGGTGTCCCATACTGCATTGTCAAGGGCAAGTCCCGTTTGGGAGCCTTAGTTCACCGCAAGACCTGCACATGTTTAGCGCTCACACATGTAAGTCTTATTCATATTTATTTCTGATGGTGTATCTTGGTTCTTGTATTCGGTTTTGTATAGTAATGTATTTAATAGGCTTACATTTGACCACATTTAGCCAGATATTAAATGATACTATGGACAAGAAAATCTATTGTTGATTCCTATAGCCATTTGCATGTTAACCCTTACTCAAAGGAAAAACATTTTAGGGGATAAATAAAGACAGAGAATGGTTTCTAGGTGTGTGGTTTGTATGACTTTTTTTTCAGACCATTGGTTAATGATTTTCCAGTATTTGATTAAGGGTTAAAGGTTAATTCCATAATGTGGAACTGATCTGAATGCTCTTATTTTACTATTCAAAGTTGATAATGTTGTTATTTTTATTTGAATTAAATTTTTTCTTACTACAAGCTATTGCAGTTAGCTGCTGGTTGATTGTTGTATAAAGCAACATACAAATAAAAAACTATAACAACATTCCAAAGATTCCATTTCCAAAAAATATACCTAAATTGAAAATTAAATCACCAATCAAGATACACCATCTAAGAAACTAGGAGTTATTCTAAGTTGGCATATAATGATGATTTATTTGCTATCAGACTGCCATGCTGAAAGCTATATCTACCACCAATAGAGCTTATCTGAATATGCCATTTGATACCACAAACTGTTTTGACGGCCATTTTACCTTAGTTTACGCTAATAAACTTATAATTAAAAATTTATAGCTTAGCTATTTAAAAGGTCAAACTTATGATGAATAGTTTTCTTTAAATATGTTAACAAATGACATGACAAGCTTGTCGTTTGTCTGATGTTAAGCGACACTGTATTACACACGTCATTCGAAGACACAGTCTCATTTGCCTTATAATTTCACGAGCTACAGTGCCATTCAAACTGGAAGTGCGCAAGCAGCAGTCCAGGCGCACTACTGCTTGGGCACAGAATTAGTTTTATAAAAGAAAATTAAACTAGAATATATGCCATCTTTGCACATGAAAACTATGTTGATGGAAATTTTATGTTTTTATCTGAGCTATGTTTGCGCCTTAATTTCATCAAACTGCACTGCTATAGTCATATAAATGTGACTAACGGACATTACTTTCGAATTTATTACCATGCATTGTTTGAGATGAGTTCTATTTACTACACATAATTTTTTCTCCTTTTATATTGAATATAAATAAAGAAACTATATTATTTTATATTTATTATGTATATTTACCGTTCACCCGTTTTACCCCTTGTTATTTTTCTTAATTTTCTGGGAAAAAAGTATCCATTTTAATACCTTGAGCGTGGTGTTTTAAAAGCTGCATACAAACGACGTTAATTTTCCATATAAGGATTAATTACATTTACATTCACACAAGACTATCAAAATCATAGCCCTCTTTTTGGCATTACGAGTAATAATAGGTTATTTATAAGTACAAAACTACCCATTGTTTCTTTGTATCTATTTCACATTTTTTCCATCCACAGGTTGAGTCCGGCGACCGCGCTTCCTTCGCCAAGGTCGTGGAAGCTATCAAGACCAACTTCAACGAGCGGTACGAGGAGTTGAGGAGACACTGGGGCGGCGGCGTCCTCGGGAACAAGTCGAACGCGCGTATCGCCAAGCTTGAGAAGGCTAAGCAACGCGAATTGGCGCAAAAGCAGGGCTAAACCAATAAATTATAAGATTTATTTCGTTGTTTTATTTGTTAGGGTCAAAGCCACAGGATTTTTTTGTTAATGAATGGTGTGACAAGCTAGTTGTTCACCTGATGTTAAACGACACGGCCGCCCATAACAGAACATCGGAACTCCAAAATATAGTTTCATGTGACTGCACTGCGCACATCATGCTGAGACATCAGCTAAGTGGTAATAAGATGACTGAGATCAGATTTCTACAGTGCCCTTCAAACTAGAACAGTAGAGCTTGCACACTACTGCTTGGTGGCAGAATAACTAGCAAAGAGGTGGTAGACGAACTTTGAATACTTGTACTTATTGCAAAATAGGCTATTTTTAACACTTCTGCAAGTCAAAATGAGATTACAAAAACGTGCTTAATGTCAAACATAGCAATTAGGTACAATATGTTGGGATAAAAAAAAAGTTCTGTTTCGCACTACAGGTGCAATCCGGCGAAATTATGCGTAGTATATTGGGATGTACAGACGTATAATAATAATAATAATAAATTTATTTGTTCACATAAAATAAAGCACACAGAATTATGCATCTAGGAATGTTATGGACTAAAGAATAACAAAAATAATGCTGAACCCTGAATCCCACACTAGGACGACCTGTGTCGTGAGATTCAGTTTCTTCCTAAATGTAGGGTAGTTTATTACTGTTTATTAGAGTAGACATATAAAATTGCACTTAAGTATCTATTTTATGGTAATGTTCATTAGTAAAGTACCTAGAATTTACAAAAACATGATAATTAGAGAAAAATTATCTTATTAAAATCGTAAACTTAAATCTAACTTATGACTTCCAGTGTAGATCAGAAAGTAGCAGAAACATCTCAAGTTCGCGCTAATATAATTATGTATGAAATGGATGAATAAATACAATATGTTAGTGTTTGGTTGGTGCAGTAGGCATTGTAAGTTAGCTTAGTTGTGTAGGTATGTGAGTGAGTGCAATATAGGAAAGTAGTATGTATGTTTGTGTGGCATCATGGCATGTGTACGTGGTACTATGGTATGTGCTATGGGACTATAATATCACACTAATGTTAAAGTTGGTAAGTGAATATTATAATAACGACGTTATTCACTTTTTTACAAATAATATTTTTGTTGCAAAAAGCTTCTAGTGTAAAGAACTTATCGTGTTACAACAAATATACAAACAAGGTTTAGACAGACGTCAAACGTGTGTTGCAAAGTAGCGGTTTAACACTTGTTCGAAGCCTGCTCAAATCTATTTATAACGTAACAGCCTTATTAATAAACGGGCATTAGTCTCGGATTAGTTACTGTTATTTTATTTTATTTATTTTATTTTATTTTATTTTATTGTAATAGGTTCGGTAACAGACAATAGGCCATTACATACATTAGTATAAAATCAACATTGATACAGCTATATAAACCTAAAGTCCAATTATAACCGTACACAACTTAAACTAAGAAATCTTTGACACTATATAAATAAACAATTTTTTAATAGACTATTATTCTAAATACAAGTAAATTTACATAATATTAGTTACTTAATTACTTAATTAAATTATTGATAGCAAGTTTGAAGGATGCAAAACTACATGAAAACATGTCACTGGGATTACTTAATTCATCATATGCGCGGCACATCCTAACTAAAGGACTGTTCCGTGAAACGTTATTGTAGGTAGGCGGCATGTTAAATAGCTGAAAACTACGTACAGAACGTGAGGGTACTTTTAAATTGACATTCATTAACAGTTCATTACCAAACATACCATTAACAATTTTGTACAAGATGCACAAATCCATAATGTTTCTACGACTTACAAGGGTTTTCATTTTGAATTTATTCAGTCTATCTGAATATTCCTTAAGCTTACGTCTCAAACCAAGTTTACTACACAGTGACCTCAAAAACTTACGCTGAATAGCCTCGACTCTGTCTACATGCGTATCATATATGGGGTACCACACCGAAGAGCAATACTCAAGAATTGACCTTACCAAGCAATTGTATAAAATAATCCACGTGGCATCATTTCTAAAAGGTTTCGCTGTGCGCAAAACAAACCCCAACATTCTATTTGCCCTATTTGAAATGTAATCATAGTAAGGTCTAAAAGAAAGCGCAGAATCGAACACAACCCCCAAATCACGAACAGTGTCAACACGACCTATAGATGTCCCATCAAGGTGGTAATTGAAACAAATGGGTGATTTGTTCTTGGTAAAGCTAATTATTTGGCATTTGTTAGTGTTGAGTGACATATGGTTGATTGCACACCAGTCATTGATTAAGTCCAGATCTTCTTGGAGCCGTAAACAGTCGACTTTAGAGGAGACTCGACGAAATATTTTGATGTCATCTGCGTATGCTAAGAAATTTCCATCTAAACGATCTAAAAGATCGTTAATAAATGCCAAGAATAACAAAGGCCCTAGGTTTGAGCCCTGAGGCACACCCGATGAAGCCATGAATGGTGCCGATTCATATCCATATAACGCCACCAACTGAGACCTGTTCAAAAGATAAGAGCTTAACCATCTATGTAGATTCCCGTGAATGCCCAAACGAGCCAGTTTTTTTAGCAATATAAGGTGATCAACGCGATCGAAAGCTTTTGAAAAATCTGTGTATATGGCATCCGTCTGTATTCCAGCTTCGAAGGACTCACAAATGTAGGTGGTGTACTCGAGAAGATTGGTGGATGTGGATCTGCCCGTGATAAAACCATGCTGATTGGGATTTAATCGGTGTTTTAAATGGCTATAAATATGATCATACGCTATGCTTTCAAATACCTTAGCAAAACAGTTAATTATACTAATTGGTCTGTAGTTTGTAGCGTCACATTTATCACCGGATTTGTATATAGGAGTTATCTTGGCTAATTTCCATAGAGATGGAAAAACACCTTCAGCTAAAGACTTCGAAAAGATCAATAATAAAGGTTTAAGCAGAGCTGGTGCGCAGCTTCGGACAAATATAGGGGGGATACCATCAGGTCCCGCTGACTTAGTAGTGTTAAGACTTTTTAATCGAGTTAACAAATCTGCATCCGATATAACCATTGAGTAAGTCGAGAAACTCGTAGGAGCGAAGTGGGGGTAATAATGACCGTTAGACGGGCTACTATATACCGATGAAAAATAATCAGCAAATAAGTTTACAACATCATTTCCAGTAACAGCAATACGGTTCTGCAATTTAATAGTACTCGGAACAGCATTAGTGACTCTTTTATTTTTGGTATAACGCCAGAAATTTTTTATATTGTTAGACAAACCTTCCTCAATACCTTCAATATATTTTTTGTAGCAGTTACTCATATTATCTTTCGCAACATTTCGAAAATACGAGTATGTATCGTAATCTCGAGGGTTACCAAATTTTTTGAACTTAGCATGGTACTTATCTTTTCTTCTCATCAGTCGAATAAGTTCCCTGGAAAACCAAACAGGAAATCTATTGTTATGAGTTTTACGCTTAGGAGTATAACTTTCAATAATTAAATAAAGCTTATTATAAAAGAATTGAACAAAGTCATCACAGTTTAGATTTTCTGAATGCTCAGCCCAGTTCACTGTATTTAATTCACTAATGCATTTTTCGTAGTCAGTTTTGTAAAAACAGAGCTTCTCCACCTCTTTGTTTACTGGTAACATCGGGAGATAACAGCGATTAGTCAATTCGAATGGAGGGTGATGATTATCCATACGACTGAGTGCTGGAGCACATGTGATAGCACAGTCCGCTGGGTTATCAAATAGAACTAAGTCTAATATTCTTTTGTTGTGATTACTAATATAATTAAGTTGATGAAGTGCAGTTTCTTGCAGCAGTTCATATAGAGCCTTAGATTTATCACATTGATAAGTGATCGGGCAACCTAGCTGTTTCGACCACTTTAAATCACCCAGATTGAAATCACCAATAATACAGGTAGGGCAAGTAGCAGAGCTTACTATGTCTTTAGAACAATTCAAAAAGTCGATATAAATAGAAGAAGGTAGATAGTCTGGTAAATACACAGTACATAAATTCATTATAAGTTTGTTGTTAATTTTTAATTGAACCCATAAATTTTCTATTACACTGAGTTGCCAATCAGATCTTATATTCACGTCATATTTTCTTAAAATAGCTATTAGTACACCACCACCATGTTTTTTGTTGAACTTTTCTTTAAATAAATCACTACGATCGTGACGTAATACCTGATACCTGCTATCAATAATTTCAGTAGAACTAATTTGATCATCTAACCAAGTTTCACAAAGACATATCACGTCATAATTTTGGCACAACACTGATTTATAAATGTCATTAACCTTTGATCTAGAACCACGTAGATTTTGATAAAAAAAATAGATAAAGCCATTGAAAGACTATACCCAGGACATAGAAAAATACCTAAATATCTATCAAAGCGATTACTAATACTTTAAACAACATCTGAATACTTAGTCGGCACACCGTAACAAAAGATAGAAAAACGCTTAAAAGCTAGAAAATATGAGTATAAGATGAGTTAGATACAAAAATATTATAACCGCGCGACCATAGTATTCTAGTAAAAATTAAAAACTAATACTTAGAGTTAGATACACTAGATACACATAATCACGCAATTATAATATTTTAGTAAAAATTGAAAACCAATTAATACACAACTAAGTAACAACTTAGCCTAAAAAAAACAAGCCAGAATAGGTACCCAACCAAAATATTTAGGGTAAGGTGGGGTACAGTGTTACAAAAAAAATAAACGGCAATGTAGTGACGAAAATATTAATTTAATCAACTTTTAACTGGCATGGATATAACCTATAATAGTCTCTCCTGACTTTTAATTATTCAAACTTAACTATTATCAGCAACAACATACTTAAAATGGGACTTTAATGAGATCAGTCGATTGTAACAATGAGCCCCGCATCTGGGGTACTCTCTTACAGGACAGGGGGCACAATGTTACAACATTAAAATAATAGAAAACAATCAACAATAAGAGAAAAATTAAGGTTTTTAACAAATATAAAATTTCTTTATAATATTTTTTGGGTAAGTATAAACATCTGCTTGACGTTTGGTCTTTCTTTCAGCTACATCTAAAAGAGGAAGCACAATTTTAATATCTTCTGACGCTACTGTCGCTGTATCAGGTTCAAGAGGGAAGTAGAAGTTAATATCAACTTTTCCACTTCTACGTAAATAACTAATGTCATATTCATTATCCTCAATATTTGTCAGTAATTTGCCAACATAATGCTTGACTTGTTGTTTTCCAACAAATTTAACGACAACAAAGTCTTCCTTTTTCGGTTTCACGAGATATTTCAACGGAACTTCGTCTTCAGGTGTTAAATCGTCAGACGAGGATATCAATATGTTTTCTAAATTACTATCCGAGTCGTCATTGAATAGAACTCTTTTGATTGTTTCAGTTGTCTTTGGTTTCTTACACGGAACTTTCTTTTTTTGTGACATTTTCTTTTTCTTTCCTTTTCCTAATTTTTTTTTTCTCTTTTCAATGCTTCTTGTTCAATTTCGATCTTAATAGGTGTATCAGTTGGAATGCAGCTTTTCCCCCTCTTTCTCCCCCGGTTCGATGGCAGTCTTGGTTGTGCTTTTGGATAAGCCCGACATCCTATAGGACTGAACAGAGTCTCATCTAGAGTAGTTTGAAAAGCTGCTAATGAACAGTTTTCTTCAGCTCTTACAGATGGTCCTTCCGCAGGTTGGGTATCCATCTGACTTTCATTCGTAAGTATGCTTGGGCTTAGGGATACAGAAAGCCTGTTTAACACTTGTTGTTCTGGAGAAGCTGGTATCTGAAGTATCGAAGATGTGTTTGGCCCTGCATCGGTTACAGCAGCCTTTTGTGGTCCAGAGGAGGAACTTGATGTGGTAACACCATCAGATTTGGCAATTTGAGAATACTTTTTATTCCCAATGGGTTGATTTGATTCGGCGGTATCAGGAGGAAAAGCTTGTTGAGCTTCAAAGGCCTGGCTTACTCCGGGGACATTAGAAAGGTCACTAAGTGGCCGATTCGTCACTTCACTTGGCATGAAATCATCGTCCGTGAAAATATGTCTGTCAAAAGGAAATATTCCAGTTTTCCGAAATCCAGATTTAATGTTTGTGGGTGTCATGGCTCGATCAAAAGCTTGTCCCAACAATTCAGCGACATTGTAAATGGAAATTGTCTTTCCAGGATGACGCATTAGCCACGAATCTGCAGCCGCATTGTAGTAAGTTTGCAGCGGACCAAAGACAGATACGTCTAGTGGTTGTAGTCTGTGGCTAGAATGTGGTGGTATGATCAGCAAGGTAACTCCATTATCTTTTGCGATATTCAATACCGCAGGCACTAAATGGCTATCGTGATTGTCAACAATCAGTAATGACGGGTTTTCTTTTGAAGAGGCTGTTATTTTTATGAAATGTTTCATGACTTCAGAAAACAATTCACCATTCATCCATCCAGTGGGCTGAGCCAGCCCTAGAGTCCCCAATGGTGCACCATTAACCATAAAAGACTTGAATTGTTTTCTGGGGAATACCATTGCCGGAGGTAGTGATGATCCCGTTGCAGATACTGCACAACACGTAGTGACCAGTGTTCCTCTTTCAGCGCTTGTTACTTTATTCAACTGTTTAGCTCCCTTTGCTGCAATAATTTTTTTTGGTTTTTGGACAGTAGTTGTTCCAGTTTCATCCAAACAGTAAACTCTGCTACCGTCTGCGAAACTAGGGCATCGCCGCATAACATTTTCCAAATTGTTGAAAAATATATTCACGTTACGGCGATTGAATGATGTTGCGCGCGTCAAGCTGCAAGGTTCTGGTTTTCTTAACGTTAAATCTGCATGCCGTTTTCTAAATCCGTATAACCAGTCAACTCCTGCCATCTTTTTATCTTCCCAGTTTTTTGGAATCCTCAAATTGTGGTAAATAGACATTTCGTAAGCGAGTTTTCTGCACTCAACCGTATCTAGACCGTAGCACATCTTAGAACAGTTTATTAAATATTCCTTCAATGCATTTTCTTCATTAGGACTGAATACAGCTCTATTAGCATAATTTGGAGTAAGTGGCAAATGTCCAGCTTCTTGTACTGAACATTCTTTCTTCTTTTTTACATATCTTTGCAATGTCATGAAATTCAAATGTTTTCCATTTGCTGCCTTTCGAAGACTCATCCCACTTTCAACCAAGAGAATTGCATCTCTCATGTCATTTTCAGTATGGAGTCCGTAATCCGTCTTCCTCTTATGATTTCGCACCATTTTCTTAATAGGCCTACAAAAGGACAAGAATTAGCTTATTGGGGCTCATTGATACAGTGTCACATAGTGCCCCGTAACATAGTGCCCCAGGCGAAGCAATCAGAAAAATAAATTCAAATGAGCCTTTTAGGTTATATTAACAAAAAACTTTATAACGGTAATTTGACGCTAAATATGCAGTAAACAGAAGAAAATAACAATCACTTACCTAAATGCAAAACCTCAGGAAAGAAATAGAAAACATTAACGTGAATTTTTCTACGTTTTATCACACAAATTCGATTTTTGTTCGATAACTCTCCAACGCGGAACAACATGTGGCAATGACAACTGTATTAAGATGGCTGTCTGTGCGCTTGTTAAAACTGTATACCAATATTATAAAAGCTAAAGACAGAGATGGAGATATGTGCATTGTAACAGTGTACCCCGTGTAACACTGTACCCCACCTTACCCTACTTGATTAAATCTAAACTATTAGAGTTTTTTATAATAATATATTGAGAAGTATCATCCCTTCTAACATAAATGCGACCGTTGCGCACCCACACAAACTTATAGGACGCCGCCTTTGCCCTCCTCCTGGCTTCGGCGTGCAAAGCCTTGTTAAGTGGTGAAAGATGCTCCGATATATAAACAGGAACCTTATCACCTGAATATCCCAATAAGCTAGTGTTAAGTTTCTCTTTAGGATGAGACTTATTGTATCTGGCCACCGCAGAGTAGAACTCATCACGACGGTTTACGTTCTTAAACTTTACGATGATCGTACGGGGCAGCTTACTGTCCTTGTTTTGTTTTGCAACCCTGGTGCAGTTAATGACATCCTCTGAGCTCAACTGGTAGTTGACAACGTTTGCACATTGCTGCAGGAGACTGCCGAAGTTCTCGGAGCGGTGCTCAGGTATACCATGTATTTCTATATTATTATCCCGCAAGTGCTGCTCCATGTTGTTCAACCTGTCAGACAAATCAGTAACAGCGGAGCGCAAAACACAATTCTCAGTTCTTAGTTGGTTATTCACCTCTCCAAGCACCTCTATAGATTTTTTCATCGCTACCTGATTGCTACTGAGGGCCAATACTGTCTGTTGGAGCTCATTAACGTTCTGGATAGCATTTCTGATTGGCTCAAGCTCCGTTTTCATAACTGATGCTAGAAGAGACGGGAGCTCTTGTTTCACAGCTGCCAATAGAT
Organism: Ennomos fuscantarius; assembly: GCA_905220475.3. NCBI lineage: Eukaryota > Metazoa > Arthropoda > Insecta > Lepidoptera > Geometridae > Ennomos > Ennomos fuscantarius. Next base: position 2,955,206 of record HG992026.1, on the reverse strand, counting down.
GATCCTTAATCGCTAAGATCATGTTCTCATCAAATAATCGCTCAGCGGGTACTTGCTTCAATGTGCACTGATTTTCCGTATTACTTAATATGGGCTCAGGAATAGTACCACTGGAGGCGCCCTCTGGTTGAATTCCAATTTTAACACCACGGATTGGCGTATTTGTATTATCACCCCTAGGCTCCTTGCTCTTACAGAGGTCACAATTCCACCCTTGCAACAAAGCGAAACTGTTGTTGGTGAAGTGCTTTTCTGGAATATTAGCGCACTGCAGGTCATACGTTAGTGCGCAAACAGAGCACGTCATATATTTGCGCCCTTTGATGGCAGCTTTGCAACCGGCACATGTAGAGGTATTGGATCTAGATGCCATCTTCTATGGCCGTATCCAACAGTAAGCTATGAAATTGCGATAGATGGTAATGGTTTGTTTATTAGGTATGTTTCAAATACTTATATAATTTGATATAGCTGTATAATTTTAATACAATCCGTAATGTAATGCTGTAAAGTAGTTGTCCTGGGTATTCGTCGTCCAAAAAGTTTTTACCACATTGGGGTTCGAATCAGCGGAATCGTCTTCAGCGTAGCATACATCATACCACTAGGCCAGCCGGTCATTTAGTGCTGCGACCAAATTTGTCGTATATAATGCCCCTACTCGTAATCGGTAATTATTCTGCGCGTAGGGTAGGTCAATGTTTATGCCTGACCGATGTTTATATGCTATCACTTCTGCATTTAAAAATACTTAAATATAGTTACTGCCAAAAATCTCTTGACAAATTCTTATGTACTCTGATTAGATTTTAACTTATTCACACTCTGATTCAAAACACAATCACGTTAAGACACTTTTAACAATATTTTTATTTATTTATTTGTCGGACACAGTTAAATCACTTCCACTCGTGTCGAGTACCAAGTACCCTCTACTTGGTACTCGACACGAGGTACTCGTTACTTCAGCTTTTGTCCCTATTTTTGCTACTGGAATATTTAGCTGGATCGAAAGAGACAAAAGATGGTGTAACTAGTCTATGGATAGTTCGTGTTTATTAATAGCGCTGTTAATGTCTAGAATATTTGTAGTTTTTACTATGTGTTTTTTTTTTTTTTTTTTTTTTTAGAGTTACGAATGTGGGGCCTGGTCACTTACCACTCAAACAGGTTTCAACAAGACAGGACTTTATAATATCTGAGTTCGAGATTAGAACGAGTGGAATTACGTCTAACAAAAATTCGTTGATTGGCAGTAGAACAGGCCCCTCAATGTCATGATTTTACCTTGATAACATCCTCCGTTTCACAGTAACCTAAGGAAGATAGCCAGGAAACCATTTTTTGTTTGAAAACGTAACGTGATGCTTCTAGGACTTTAAGGGTTCTGTCTAAGCGCTGATATAAGAATGGTCCTTTATATGAATAAGCTCGTTGTCCTAGCGAGGTTTTCGTACGAGGAGCTGACCATGTGTTGTGTCGAGCAGACCGCGTCGGCGTTATAATGGTCTTCATGGCAGTCTTATGAAAGCGCATTGTCACTGCAAGAATGTATAACTGCCGGACTCGGAGGTATTTAGTATCATCGTATAATTTATCCGTAGGATACCTGAAAGGCATTTTATAAGCGGCTTTAAGCAGAGCTCTCTGTGCTCTTTCAATTTTTAAAAAGAGAGTTTTACTTGCTGATCCCCAACACACTATGCAGTAATTTAAAATTGACTGGCATAAGGCTTGGTAAACAATTTTTAATGTTTTTTTATCTGCCAAAGAGCCCAACCTCTTGAAAATGTATATCATTTTGCGTACTCGACCACACAGAGCATTGATTTGGTTTTCCCATGTTAGCTGATGGTCAATTGTTACATCGAGATACTTCATACTATCGATACACTCTAAGTTTGGGCAGAGGCATGTTTCATTTTGGCAAGAACCACATGTGTGTAATTTAATGTTGATGCAGCCGGGCTGAGATCGTTGAGATATGCGGAACGCCATGTATTTGGTTTTAGCTATGTTTAAGGTTAGCAAGTTGTTTTGTAGCCAATGCGCAACCTGGGCTAGCCCACGCTGAGCCATATCAATGACCTCCTTCCAGTTGGCTCCATGAAAGATGATAGCTGTGTCATCAGCAAATGCATATATATTGGCTTGATTGATCGGAAGCTGACAGAGGTCATTAATGTACGCCAGGAAGAGAGTAGGACCAAGCACACTTCCTTGTGGGACGCCATAGGAGACAGTAGCAAAGTCACTGTACTGGTTTGATATGCGAACTCTTTGTTTTCTGTCACTCAAATATGAACGGAACCAATTCAGTGGGATTCCCCTTACTCCAAGGAGTTCTAACTTCCTCAACAGAATCGGCCAAGACACAGTGTCGAATGCCTTGGCCAAATCTAGAAACACTCCCACGCACTTTTTACCTGAGTCTAGGTTTTCGGACACCTTATCTACCAGAGCCACAACAGCATCTTCAGTAGATTTATGTGCTCTGAATCCATATTGATTAGGGGACAATATATCGTTCTGTTCTAAAAAACCTAGGAGACGCTTGTTCACTACTTTTTCCAATATTTTTGATATAGATGGTAATAAGGAAATTGGGCGGTAATTAGATAATGTAGAAGTATTGCCAGACTTAAAAACTGGACAAATATCCGCAGTTTTGAAACAGCCAGGTACGCTGCCTTGAAGCATACTCAGGTTACATATATGAGCAATCGGTAACGCTAGAGTATGGCTAGCGCGTTTCAAGATTTCATTGCTTATCTGGTCATAGCCTGGGGCAGACGCAGATTTCAGACCCGAGATTATATTTCTGATTTCCGATACATCGGTAGGTGCCAGAAAAAGGGAACCAACTGGACTATGTTTAACTGATGCGACATCTGCCAGTTGTGACTCCGTTTTGCACAGTTTATCAAGGATGCCTTGGGCAAGGTCACTTCCAACCGATGAAAAGAAGTCATTGACAGCGTTTAATGAGTCGGGAACATTTGCTTTGACTTTTAGAAGATCACTAGAGTTTGTTTGTGATGTTTTCATCTTACAGACATCTTTTACTGTACTCCAGAGCTTTTTACTATTGTCTTTGTTAGAAGCGATTCGGTCTGAGTCGTATTTGTCTTTTTGGGTCTGAAGTAACCATTGACAATAGTTACGATAGTTTTTGTATCGCAGCTTTAAAGACAAGTCATTTGGAGACTGTCTGACCTCAAGGTGTAGTGAGTCTCTTCATCTGATACAGTTAATTAGTCTAGGTGTCATCCAAGGTTTTATGAGTACCTCTGAGCTGGCAATCTTTCTTTGGGTTGTGTTGGTTTTAATGGCGATGCTAATTTGGTCAAGCAGACTTTGGGTGGCTAGTGTAACATCTGTTTCGAGGTAGAGTGTGGTCCAATTTATGTTCTCCAAGTAAGTAACTACATCGGCAAGATTAGTTTTGGTGATTAGCTTAGTCCTGGCGGGGCTTTTGTCTAGTAATTTGTTGATTCCGATAATGACTGTGTCGTGATCCGTTATATCCGAATCACATACAACAACACGACCCTGTTTGTTGCTTTTGATAAACGCGTGATCCAAGCAATTAGGTCCCCGGGTTGGTAAAATGTGGCCTGGAATATATCCATAATAGGCGATAAGGTCGAGGTAGTCTAGTGACCTTAGGTCATTAGCACTAGCTTTGATATCAATATTAACATCACCGGTTATTATACAAGACTCAGTAGATATTCCAGACAAAGTAAATTCCAAAGATTTAAAAAAAATTGTTGTGTCTCTTATCGATGGGGTGCGGTATAATGCAATTATGCTTAGTTCGGAGCCCAGTTTTATAACCAGGCAGTTAGCATCGTCAAATTGAGGTTCTTGAATTTCAATGTTCAGCCCCAATTTGCAGAATATAACTAGCCCATCGTTTTGGTTCCTTAATATTGTCGATGAGTGGCAAGTATAATTGGGTAGGTTAATTTTTTGAAAATTTTCGTCGATCCAACATTCTGTTAATATAATAACGTCTGGAAGAAATTGCAGCCGTGACAGGTATATTATGAATTGGTCAAGGTTTTTTCGCACACTTCGAATATTTTGTGTTACAACAATTGTTTGTAGCGTATGGTCCCCTAACTTATCTTTACATTCTTCAGCCGTGCTAACTCTAAAACTGTCTATTAATGTAGTGTTGTCAATGCTATTAATTAAGTCTAGATCAGTAAGTAGTTATGTATGTGAATTGTGATACGAGTAAGTTAAAGTTGTACGAGTCGTACTATTTTTTTATTTAGACACTATATTAAAGCTGTGTTGCACTGCCACAGGAGAAATTGCACATTACACCGAGGTTAACGAACTTAATGCTCTCTAGCATTAAGTTCCCTATTTACCTACATTTGTTTCTGCAATAAAACATTTTCTATCTATGTATGTGTACCAACTGTAATATTATGTCACGGCAGTTTATGAACCCAGCTAAAGAGACGGATAGTTGAGAGTTAAATCCCGCAGTACCTTTTTAATTCTGCTAACATTTCAAATCGAAGTCTAACACTCAAAAATGTACTCTCAAGGAAGTGAAATAAATTTATTTTTATTGCCCGATGCACGTAAAACTGCGATATCCGTCGTACAGTATATACTATTCACCTAGAGCTTGAGAAATGATTTGTTGTTCGTTTATTTCGCTTATTATTTACGGTAAGTTTAAATCTTTTTCTATAATTGCGATAGTCGAGAGTGGGAGAAAATTGATGCTTTCTCTGATTTGGTTGAACCTATGAAGTGGGTAAGAAATTTCGATCAGCTAAAATTATTTTACTAATAAGTGTTCTGAGGTGTCAAATATTTAAATGTAAACAAGATTTGTTTTTTAAAGTAAAACTACGCACGTTGTTCTGGGGAGAGTAAGCTGGTGAATCAGAGGCAAACGGAAGTTTAAGTTGGTTCACGTATATCTCCGCTGTCAACATAACAAAGTTAATTTTTTTAAATTATTAAGTATTATGTCCGTTAAAGTGACAATCTACAATTGTCAAGGCGACATTGCGCGAAGCTATTACCTACTACTACTACTCAAAGGAGAGAAAAAAAAACAGGCAAAGCGAAAACAAAGTTATACCGCTCAATAGATGGAGCTGAACTAAAGAAGTTTTACGTCAGTAGTGTGGTCTGAAGGACACTCGTTTTTTTATACCACAGACACTGGGCCCGTGCTCTTTGTTACATAAGTTTAAAATTACTTTACCATAACCAAGCAGCACCCGTTCAAATAAAATTTATACAAATGTTTTCAGTATATAAGTCTTAGTCATCAGCCGGAAGATCTACTGCTGAACATGGGTATAGACCCATGGAGCTTGGACCGGCTTGGCCTCTTGCATCCAACGGCTTTCCGCGGTACTCACGAGGTAGTCCATCCACCTAGTGAGGGGCGAGCCTACGTTGTGTCTTCCAGTTCGTGGACACAGGGCTGTACCTAGAGTCGAATTTGAGGTAGGACAGCATTGGTTACAGGTAGGGTGGAAGTAAAAATTTGTCATAATTGATCTGCCCTTAAAGCACGGGCTTCTTCAATCACCATGTATAAACCTGACCTCAAGGTCGGAGATGTACATTCAATAGCTATTCGTAGACAAATAATTTCTGTGACAGAACATGTATACTAGGTACTAGGTGGTAGGATTTTTCTGCAAAGTTCGTCTAGGTAGGTACCACCGCTTTGTCAGTTACTCTGCCGCCAAGCAGTAGTGCGCAAGCACTGCTGCGTTCAGGTTGGAAGGGCACTGTAACTAGTGAAATTACTGGGCAAATGGCTGATGATGACTTCTGATCTCACAGTCTAGTAATCTTATTACTAGATTGTGCTGATGTCTCAGAATGACGTGCGTAGTGCAGTGTCACGCGAAACTCTGTACTTTAGAGTTCCGAGTGACACTGCAACTGATATGGGCAGCCGTGTCTCTTAACATTAGGCGAACTGTTAGCTCGTCGCGTCATTCATTACAATAAAAAAAATGCATTTAAGATTTTTTTATCTCAAACTATGAACAAACAATTTATTTTAGTTTTTAGTATTTTTAAGGTAGGGCGCCCCACAATATGGTCCGATTTGAAAGCTAATTATCAATGACTTTTTAAATAATACACGTATAGTTTTACCAAGGCTGTCTGAAGGAGTAAAGGTGAATATGCAAGGCTCCATAAGCCTTGGCAAGGACGTTGTGGAGACCCTGTCACGGATCGTCAATGAAAACAAGAATGGAAGGCGATCACTAACGGACGGAGATGAAAATGACGCGCACGGTTACTCTGACACCATAGCCTTAATCGTCAACTCGGCTTTCCTTTGTCGAGACCTTAACTTTTGTCAAGGTGAGAATCTAGATTGAGCTTGCGATGTTTTTGATCATCTTTCACTGAGACAAACTATTTTAATCTGTGGTGTGGAGGTTGAACCGGCGGGATTGATTCCCGCGATAGGACAAGTATGTGTGCATAGAAAAAAAGCCCAAATACTTGTTCTGTGACCATGGTCAGTTCCCCCCTGCCCCTAGCCCCTAGATACAGGGAATCCTAGCTAGGGTCCAGGATCTATTTATGTGATCGTTGTGCGTTATTATTATTGTTATAAATTAGACATAATTAAGTATCATATTCCCGTTGCGAAATGGGCGTTATCTTGCATGTGTTAATAGGTGGTAGCACTTTTCTGCAAAGTTCGTCTTGACTATGCTGAAGTCCCAGGTTGACGTGCGCAGTGTCATTTGAAACTTTACATTTTATAGTTTAGATTGGCACTGCATTTGTTATGGGAAGCTGTGATACTTAATATCAGAGTAACGGCTACCTCGTCAGATCATTCAATAACACAAAAAAACAATGCAGAAAGTATTAATACTTAATAAGTAGATGCCTTATGTGTCATAATTTTTAAGATGAATATGTAGGCATTTCCATGATGATTTGTTTCACCTTTGTAGGGTGGAGTCCGCACATAATCTGGCAAATCATTGATAGATGCGAACCACAGTGCATAGAATTGGAAGTGAATTTAATTAATAATAGTAATAATGAATAATTTTTAGAAGGTGTAATACTTTGCTTCAGGTGATGTAGGTATCCTGGTGAATAGATATATCATCGTACTGGCGAAAGCTGTCGAAAGCGTGTTCGAAGGTCTTATCGTCGATGATGGTAAAAAGCAAAACGACCAGATAATGAAAGCTGTCATTTTCGAAGATGACCTTAGAAAACTGATATTTGATATAAAGAAGTTACTAGAAAATATAAATAAGAAAATATCCGAGGAGAATGAAGCATTCATGTGGATTGATTTAATAAAGAGAATAAATGCTAAATTTCAAGATCAAGCGATCGTGTTTGCTGGACAGAGGCTGGAGGGGACGGTTCAAGAAATAATCGATCTCAAAAAGAAGCTAATGCAAAAGGTTGTCGCCGATACGACCTTAGCCGAGCTCCATTTCGAAAGCAAGCTATGTTTGGAATACAGCGTCTGCACAAGAAGCTACGAGTGCACATCAGCGCTAAACACATTCTTGGACAAAATCACATTCAGTTCCGATGAGCGCGTGAAGGAGTTCTTTAGGTACTTCTACGAAACCTTGCCGAATACGAACTTTTTTATAGACTTAGTGACGTCACAGCCCGCGAATTCCAATCCATACTGTATGAAATGGCATACACAGACAACATACTGACAAAGAATATACTGATGATAGTGCATAAAACTGTTGGGAATAGGCTGAATGTTGTGTCTTCGAAATTCAAAGCAACAAACAATGCAATCGGTAGGGACGTGAAACTAGTTCATATGATCCTATCCGATGTGGATCATATTTATAATAGTAAGCAGAAGAAGGATCCATTTCACGATTTTTTTGGTGATTTCTTTAATTGGATCAAGGTTGGTGGTCATTTTGCTGCCCCGCTGCGTCATCTGATGAAAGACATACAAAACGTATTTTCGTATGGATCTGATGAATTAGTCCTGAAACTTGTTAATGAAGTGAAAGTGTTTATGGAGATCACTGTTGATCCGTAAAGCTAAGTTTTACTAAGAAATTACATTTTATATTTCCATTATGAAACGTTTCATTTAACATAAGTTCTCATACTAAAATAATCTATCACTTACTTACTAGAGCATTTTGGAACTTTCTGATTTTTATCATCAAAACAAAGGCATATAAAAATAAATATTTAAGCTTAACTCTAAGCATAAGTCTCTTAGGTCCGTATTACAGAACGATGCTCAGTCATCGATCGGTGCTCAAGCAGAGATTTAATTCACTAATTGATCACTTTATGAAAAAAAATCTCCGAATTTGTATTATAAATAATAATAATATGCGTGGGCACACAACGCCGTCTAGCCCCAAACTATGCAAAGCTACTAATGGGAACCAGATAACTGATACAACACTGATACTTTTTGTTTGTAAATACGTTCATAGAATACAATATAACACCCAGACACAGAACAAACACCTATGTTCATCACACAAATGTTTGTCCTGGGGGAATCGAACTCACCACCCACAGTTCAGAAGGCAGGGTTATTACCAACAGAGCTATCGGGCCAGTCAAATACCTTTAGCTTTGTAACATATTTATTGCTCCATAAATCCTTTGATAAAATATATCATAAATCATACGCGCTCAGTTGAAAATTGATATCCAAGAATACCCATAGCAAAAAATAAATTTATTTTTATGACGCGTAAAATTGTGGCAGAATATACTACGTTTTAGTTTTTTGCTATAGAAATGATTTGTTTTGGATTAACTTTACTTCTTGTCTTTGGTAAGTTACTGGTTTTATAATATATAGGTATACATAACTAGGTTTATTTTTAGCAATTAGCATTACCTAATTCATTAAGTAAACCTTTACAGCCTTATCAATAAACACGAACTAACTTTAGACTAGTTACACCATCTTTTATCTCTTTCGATCCAGCTAAATATTCCAGTAGCAAAAAAAGGACAAAAACTGAAGTAACTAATCCGAGACTAATACCTAATATTGATAAGGCTGTTAAAGTTTCTTGTAACTTCTTTACAGTTGTAATCGAAGCTTCGGATCGGAGTTTTCTGTTATGCATTGTGCCGGATTGCTTGCACTAGTAGTGAGAAAGAGAACTTTTTTTCAAACTCACATAATGTAATGGTGCTTGCTATATATTATTTGACAATAAGCACTTGATAATTTTATATGCAAATGTAATTTTATATATTTTCTATGGAGGAGGCCTTTACCCGTAAAGGGGTCCTTGATTTAAAAGTGGGGGAAACAGCAGTGAAATAACAAAAATCTAATAGATCAGAATAATATAATGACAAGGAATAATAAAAGACTTTTTTTTACATTTTTATTTATTTTATAATTTTATATGCCTAGTTAAATAACTTAATTTTAAATACCTAATATAATTTTGACTTGTTAAAGTGCTAAAAATAGCCTAATTGCAATAAATCTTTTGACTTCGACTTTGACTGATACAACAGCATTTTTCAAAATTTATAATCCAAAACATGTGAGTTAAGTTTCAAGGTTTTCGTGTGACGACCAAGAACCTGAATACACAGCGTAGATCGACCTCCATAGATGAATCGACGACCTGGTTAAAACCGAGAGAGACGATTGATGCAAGGCAAGCAGTGCTTTGTGGAAGAGGCCTATGTTTAACAGTGGAGGTTTTCAGGTTATTAATGATGAAGGTTCAAGGTGTGGTAACAAAGTATACCTTACTATAGAAGTTCCATATCCACAAATAGTTTTCATGTAGGTATCTACTTACCTATATATCGTCGAAAGTCGTACGTTTTATTTGTATCCTTAAAAAATGGTGCTAAGACGTCTGATGTATCAGGGTTTGATCACGAAACTCGATTGCAACCGATAAAAAACAAATTTGTATCTATTTGACAGTTTGAATACGCAGTGTATGTGCATAGTTAGAATGGAAATTCCTCCTGTTGCAATCAAAGTTTCGTGAACCCCCCAGGACGAAATAGGCCCAGAATTGAGATAAACAGAAAAATTAAAATCAAACCATATTGTATAGCCATTTCTATTTACAGCCATACCAAAGTGGTCTGATGGGATGCAGGTCAATATGCAAGCTTCCATAAGCCTTGGCAAAGAGGTCATGGACACGTTATCACATATCGTTAATAAAAATAAAATGAGTGGAAGGAGAGCATTTGGGCTGGGAAAAGATGAACTTGATAATCAGCCTGGCGACAGCGATACTATAGCTGTTATAGTCAATGCGGCGTTTCTTTGTCGTGATTTTAGTTTTTGTCAAGGTAAGAGTCATTATCAGCAGAAGTGACCTTAGGTCGCAAAACTGAGTACTTTTGTGAAAGAAAAGGCCTTTAGAGTCCATGACATGGCTTCACACGTTGACCGCAGACTTGGTTAGAGCCGCCAGAAACCGATGGATGGAAACGGCTGTCTATCGTTCATTATAGCGCTCAATGATGAGGGAGGCCTGGTTCCAGTTTTTAAACAGGTCATTCTGGCTGACAGGAAATATTTTCAATCTGAATTTAAGCGCTAAGTATTTAAGGTACTCTTTGATATGCTCCTATCGTCTCTGAACCTAAACTGTTGAGATACATACCTATCATTCCTATATATCACCGATTCATTATGATCTGTCATTGTATTTGTTTCAGGGGATATAAGGAGTTTAGTGAACAAATATATAATAGTCCTCACCAAAGCCGTGGAAGGTGTCTTTGAAGGTCTTATCAATGATATTGATAAACAACGTCACGAAAACACTGGAGTTAAAGTAGTCATTTTCGAAGACGAGCTAGGTAAATTAATCCGTGAGATAAAGATATTACTGAGAGTTGCAAACGAAAAAATAAAAGATAAAAATCAAGCAATAGTCTGGATTGATCTTATGAAGAAAATCAATGCTAAATTCCAAGACTATGCGATTACGTTTGCTTCGCAAAGATTGGAAGGGAACGTTCATGAGATTACTGAAGTCAAAAATAAATTGATACAGAAACTTATCATCGCTACAACATCAATAGAACTACAGTTTATAAACAATTTATGTGCTGAATATAATATTTGTTCCAAAAGTCACGAATGTACTATTGCTCTAAACACACTATTAAAAGAAATAGACACAGCTACTGATGAACAAGCAAAGGAATTTATAAGATATTTCTACGAAACGTTGCCTGCTACAAACTTTTATTACAGAATCAGTGATGTGACTGGACACGAATTTCAATCGATTTTACACGATATGGCGTACGCAGTGAACATACCAACTAAAAATGTTCTTGCACTTATACAACAGAATATCGAAGACAGGCTGGATTCTATATCTTTAGGGATGAAGAAGGATCTACCGGCAGGTAGAGATGTTAAACTTGCTCATATTATGCTGTCTGATATGGACCATTTTTATAGTAAGCTGGACAAGAAAGAGCCTTTTCGGGACTTCTTAATCGATTTCTTCGAGTGGAAGAAGGGAGGCGTTCGTCGGTTCAACCAATCGATTCGTCGTGTGATGAAAGATTTACAGAACTTATTGACTTTCGAGTCGGATGAATTGGTTTTAAAATTAGTTAATGAAATGCGAGTGTTTATGGAGATCACTGTCGATCCCATCCATTAAAGTTTTAACTGCATTTTTGCTCTTTTTTCTGAGTCATTGCAGGAGTACATAATAATTCTAGGTCACAGATTATATTTCCTTTTATTGGCGGGAAAAAGAAAAAGATCGCGTCACCACATTGTATTATTTTCCAAAACTTGTGTTATTTTCAGTGTTAGTGCATAAAATTGGTGGCATTTTTTCTTTTCATGTTGTTTCCAAAACTCCATAGAAGCTTCTGGTAAAGTTGCCACCACTTTACTAGGAGTATGACTTGACTAGATGACTTGGACAGTAACTTGACTTGACTTGACTTGACATATATACATTATTAATTTACTTGAAAAATTACCAATTACTTGACCACTGGCTAAATACACTAAAGTGTGGAGCCAAACCAAAACAAAAAAAAAGTAATGATGAGGTTGACAATGGAACATGCTAGAAGATATCGGTTCACTCTTGCCTTGAAAACTCCCAGATGAGTTTTGGCGGGAAAACGAAAAAGATCGTGTCACTGCATTGTATTATTTTCCAAAACTTGTGTTATTTTCAGTGTTAGTGCATAAAACTGGTGGCATTCTATTCGTGAAGTGCTGGATTATAGGCGTGAGTGTGGGAAAATGGTATAATGATGGTGAAACGTTTCTTTTCGTTTTGTTTCCAAAACTCCATAGAAGCTTCAAGTAAAGTTGTCACCACTTTACTAGGTGTATGACTTTGACTAGACTATGACTTGACTTGATGACTTCGATTATGACTTGACACATATTTGCGTGAAATATCATTAACTTGATAAATTATCATTACTTGACACTGGCTAAATACACAAAAGTGTGGAGCCAAAGCATAAAAAAAAAAAAAAAAAAAAAAAAAAAAAAAAAAAAAAAAACTCCCAGATTATATTTTCGGGCCTACTTTAGTTCAGGTGTACACACATGATTATGCATGGCATGAAATTTTCTTCTTGTATTGATATATGGCTTGAGTGTCAATATTTTTAAATTCTTTTATGTACAAAATAATATTAGAATATTTACAAATATACCTATAACATAATAATAATAATAATAAGAAAGAAAGAAAGAAACACTTTATTTGCAAGAACTGTACACAACATTCGTAATTACCCTAAAAAAACAAAACATAATCTAGTGAAATTTAAAACTAGCTTATAACTATAACCTATTCCTTGCTGTGTGCGAACATCGTTGCTGTGTACAATGCAGTACAAAACGGTCTGGGCTCAGCATGTGCCGTGGACGAGTCCAGGGCGCTGATTTTCAGCCCAGACCTCGAGTGACGAATATATTAATCTTAATTATATAGTAATAACATTTAGTGTAAAAAAATAAATAAATAATATAATTTAAAAACAATAATCAGAGATTTCGAAAAGAGTATAAACAGAATGTAAAGGTGGAAAAAAAATACACAAAAATAAAATAAATAAACAACCAATATAGCAGTCATACAACCATCGAATAATGAGAACGAATTTTCAAATAAAATTAAAAATAAACATAAACAAGCCGTCACGCTCAATAACGCCCAACGATCACATACATACAACAACATAGGTTTAAAAATTCACCCACCAATAAGTACTAACACAAGTTTACTGTAATCATAGTAAGTACCTACTTACTATGATTATTATAGTGATCCATGCATACTTCCATCCATAATATGGCCTGATAGCTCAGTTGGTAGTAACCTTGCCTTCAGAACTTAGGTTGAAGGTTCGATTCCCACACAGGAAAAACATTTGTGTGACATTGATTTGTTCTGTGTTAGGGTGTTATATTATATTCTATGTATGTATGTACAAACACAAAGCATATAAGTATTGTATCCAGTTATCTGGTTCCCAAGCCTTGCTTAGTTTGGGGCTAGTTGGCGCTGTTTAAAATGTCCACAATTATTTATTATTATTATATTTTATTTCCAATATCGTCATTACCCACGACCCGTCTAGCACAATAATGAGCTATCTTGGAAGACGTCGACTCACCAGACCTTTCCCAAACTTTGACATTAGCTACGTTATAAAACGGAAATAAGCCGTTAAATGAAAATAAACCTTGGTTATGCCTAGTTTACTTCATAATTCTCTTTCAGACGCCACTTAACTTGAAATATAATTCAACCCTCGACGCCAGAGATGAAAAGATGAAATTACAGAAACAATTTATTCATTGCAATTTTCTGCCTCAAGTTTTGCATTCGTTTTGTGAGGCAATCTCGCAGACTGTTAGGGTCAGAATCCAACGGAAATGATATATGCTGGGCAGCATATTCTATCCCTACTTTTCTATACTTCACTGACAGCTTCTGTGGAGTGGTGGTTGAACAGGTCGGCTCATAGCCCGGAGGCAGCGAGTTTGATTCCCATGGCAGGACATATATTTGAGATAGAAAAAAAAGCGCAAATACTTGTTCTGAGTCTGGGTATTGTGAGACCATGGTCCTCGTAGTTCCTGGGTCCCTAAACACAGGGAATCCTAGTTAGGGTACTAGGGTCCTATGTATGTGATCGTTGGGCGTTATTATTATTATTATACTTATATACTATAAAAGTTTATCTTTTCAGAACTGTGGGCTGATCCCGAAATTTGATTGCAATGCAATAGGAAAAAATTCATTAAATTTAACAACTAATTTGAAAATTTTCTCAATAAATTGGATTTCCTGTATCTTGGAACTCAGAAACTACGAGAACCATGGTCCCACAACACCCATACACATAACTAGTATTTGCGCGGGAATCGAATCCGCCGCTTCCGGGTTATGAGCCGACCTACACCACATCCACATCACAGAGGCTGTATGCAAATGGCGTTACAAGAGTTTTCTTTCACTAGGTACCAATTTCAATTCCTGAATATGCTCTCATGCTAGTGCAATGTGTCATTGTGCAATGCTAGCGTCTCATTTCAAAGTTCATAAAATTAACTGGACAAAGGTAATAAATACTCAGTTTATTTCGCGGGGATCTTACATCGTTTAGAGAACGCTACTTACTATCTACAGAATGATTGGTTTGTAGAGTTGTACAACATTCCTTTTGAACATTTTCTAACATGTCTTTTTTATCAGGAATTTATCTGAAAGAAAGAAAGAAAAACATTTATTCGTGACACACAACTGATAAAAAATACGTAACACAAAAACAATAAAACAATGCTACATGGTGTCACGAATGGGCTCCGACTCAGCATACAATTAAGGTCCTAAGACCTTATCTATACATATAAAATTCAAAGTCCTTATGACTGACTTATATATCAACGCACAGCCTAAACCCCTGATCCTAGATACTTGAAATTTGGAAGATGTGTTCTTTATAAAGTGTAGGTATCTGTGGCATTCTTTAATTTTTACTTTGCTACTGTGCCAAGGCGCGCGCATTCACGTCGGCGCAGTAGTGCTTGTTTAAAGTAGACAAGAGTTGTCAGAAAAAAATTAAAAGATATCGACACGCAAAATTATAACTGATTTTTATTTATAATATTTATGTGGCTACTATGGCTACATATCTACTAAGAAAGGGTTTTTCGAAATTCTACTCCTAAGAGGGTGAAATGAGTGGTTTTTATTTTTCGCTTTCTATAGGCCACGCGGGCGAAGCCGCGGGCAGAAGAATTTTATACCTTCCCCTTCCCACTTTTCTTTCTTTCTCCACCTATTACCTCATATCTTTCCTATTTATATGCTTCCTTACTCCTTAGTAATATTATAAACGCTAAAGTTTTGATGCATGAATGTATAGATGTTTGTTACTCTTTCACGCAAAAACTACTGAATGTATCTTAAGGAAACTTGCAGGAATCCAGTTTATACGCTAGATTAACACATAGGATACTTTTATCCAAAGGTAAAACCGCGGAGTGCGACTAGTATAGAATAAATGTCTGATGATGTCATTATAAAACCTTTTTTTTTTCACCTTAGATCATAAACATTATCATATAACTACACGGCCTTCTAGGAAAACTTTCTTAGAATTCTTAGATAAAAACCAACTTTAACTACAATGGTAAATATTTTATACGAGATAATCTTGGTAAAGTGGCTGCAACAAACCCTGGCGAGTTCTCGACTGGACGCAAATTGGACGCGACTTCCCTTGGGGTTGGAAGCAAGGCTACCTACCCCCACCTGAGTGATCTACGTTCAACATTGAAAGTGTGACCATGGTTTTTATTTTTTTGGCTCCGCACTTTTTTGTATTTAGCCATTGTCAAGTAATTAATAATTTCTCGAGGAAATTAATATTATATAAATGTGTCAAGTCAAGTCACACTCCAAGTCATCAAGTCAAGTCATAGTCTGGTCAAGCTTCTATGGAGTTTTGGAAACAACACGAAAAGAAACGTTTCACCAACATTATACCACTTTCCCACACTCATGCCTATAATCCAGCACTTAACGAATATTTACGAATATTATTTTTTGGCGGGAATGTGAAAAAGATTGCGTCACCGCATTGTATTATTTTCCTAAACTTGTGTTATTTTCAGTGTTAGTGCATAAAATTGGTGGCATTCTATTCTTAAGTGCTGGATTACAGGCGTGAGTGTGGGAAAATAGTATAATGATGGTGAAACGTTTATTTTCGTGTTTCCAAAACTCCATAGAAGCTTCTAGTAAAGTTGCCACCACTTTACTAGGAGTATGACTTGACTAGACTATGACTTGACTTGTTGACTTGGACTGTGACTTGACACATACATATAATATTAATTAACTTAAGAAATTATCAATTACTTGAAACTTGCTAAATACACGAAAGTGTGGAGCCAATACATAAACAAAAAAAAAATGAAAACAGCGACAGTAGGAACCATACATTCTGTATGGTTTTATTGTGTAAGTATTGTTATACGATATCTCCACCATTTTGATGATTCCATATTGACTTATATTATAAAAAAATCGGTATGAACGTTTGTACGTCAGCTTGTATATTTGTAATTACTAACTAACTTTGTCGACATTTTT
Organism: Ennomos fuscantarius; assembly: GCA_905220475.3. Taxonomy (NCBI): domain Eukaryota; kingdom Metazoa; phylum Arthropoda; class Insecta; order Lepidoptera; family Geometridae; genus Ennomos; species Ennomos fuscantarius. The sequence continues at coordinate 2,938,557 of HG992026.1, read as the reverse complement.
CGCTTGAGTTTGTTTTTCTTGAAATTCTAAAACGGTTTAGCACTACTACGTAGGCGTGGATTATTGGACAGCCTCTGTGGTGTAGTGGTTGACAGGTCGGCTCATAATCCTGGAGGCAGCGGATTCGATTCTCGCGACAGGATAAGTATTTGTGTTCAGAAAAAAAATCGCAAACACTTGTTTTGAGTCTGGGTGTTGTGACACCATGGTCCTCGTAGTTCCTGGGTTCCTAGACACAGGGAATCCTAGTTAAGGTCCAGAATCATTGGGCATTATTATTATTATTGTTGCAATGTGAAATGTGAACATTTTTTGATGCTTTTTTCATAACTCACGGCTACTATTTACTTTCCTTCTCAGAATCTGCTACAAATTCAGTGTAATTATGATAATCACATTCAGTTGGAAAGTTTATATTTTGTTTAAATGCATCATAAACGTTTTTTTTATAAATAAGATTTCAGTTACTAAATTTTTCGTTGAAAATAAAGTGCTAGATTCTATATTTTTAGAATAGAATAGAAAGAATAGAAAATGTTTATTCATAGTCAACACAGGTGCAGTTTTAACTTTACAGTATATACTCTAAGGTTTAACAAAGTGGGTTATAAATTATACAAAGAGTAGGTACTCATGGCTATAAAAAACTTATGGCTGGCTATTTACTTGGCTTATATTACATACATTAAAAATTTATTAAAAATTTTTTCAACGAAAGCTTTATCCTAACCAATAAGTAAACCATTGTTACCCTACTTTGTACCTAGGTCAACTAGAAAATAAAAAGTAACGAAGAGATTAGAAAATAAAAGACGTTGTTTGTGGAAACTGTATTTTTCCAGTTTGAGCAAGAACTTGTTTTATTCGATGTTGTCTTTTGTAAAACTATGTAGCGCAAGCAATAGAAACATAAATATGTATATGGTTTTTTTTATATGGTAAAATGGGCATACGTTTGACAACAACTCACCTGATGGTAAGTGACGAAGTTGTCTAAGGTGGAGCACGCTTGCCCATGAGATGCCCATTCACTCTTGACTTAAAAAGACCCAGGTTACACCCAGGAGGAAACATTGTTGTTGGAAGAGCATTCCATTTTCCTTATTAATAAACGGGTATTAGTCTCGGATTAGTTACTTCAGCTTTTGTCCTTTTTTTGCTACTGGAATATTTAGTTGGATCGAAAGAAACAAAATATGGCGTAACTAGTCTAAAGCTAGTTCGTGTTTATTAATAAAGCTGTTAGTGCGGACTTGAGGTATACGATTTAACAGTTTCAATACGCAGTTTATGTGTGCAGTTTCTATGGAAATTTTCAAATTAGGAATAAAATTTCACCTGTTGCATTGCAATCAAAGTTCCGTGATCACAACCTAGGTACCTATATACGGTAAACCTGTTACGGTAAATACATATTGTTATGATATCATTCCGACTAACCTTTCCGATCCTAACCTTGGCCTAAAACACCAGCACCATGTGTAAATTTAAATAATGCATAAACTTTAGTATATAGGTATATAATCTAGATGAAATAAGTACCTAGATATAATGGCTAGTGGTTTGATTGAGTGATATATTAAAACATCTGTGTGAAATATATTGAACATATTAAGTATAGAAATGTTGTACAGGCGTAGACTTCAACAAAAAGTCACATGTCTACCATAGTTTCTACTAAAACATCTAGATAGTACCAAAACCACACAATAAATAATATTAGGTACAGGTATAAAACGCTAATCTTTAGTCACTACAAATAAAAGAAAAGCTGGAAAACTACACAGAAGGGTGAAACTTCACGTTTTGCCTGAAAGCCCGTACTCCATGGAACGTGACCAAAATGCGGGACGTTTTGGCGTAGGTAACTTGTGCGAACACGTGCGGTAGAGATGGGACGGGGCTTGCTTTTGCTCAATACGGACTTTTTATGTTGACAGCTGGTGTCAAGTTGTCAACATGTCGAGGTGTTCCAAATTTAAAAGCGTACATTTTTTGCAAGTTCCTGTGTTCAGCGAAAGCATATTTATTTTTTGTTTTTGTTTTGGCTTCGCACTTTTGTGTATTTAGCCAGTGTCAAGTTATTGATAATTGCTCATGTTAATTAATATATATATATCAAGTCACAGTCCAAGTCATCAAGTCAAGTCATAGTCTAGTCTAGTCAAGTCATACGCCCAGTGAAGCGGTGACAACTTTATCAGAAACTTCTATGGAGTTTTGGAAACAACACGAAAAGAAACGTTTCACCATCATTATACCACTTTCCCACACCTGTAATCCAGCACTTAACGAATAAAATGCCACCAATTTTATGCACTAACACTGAAAATAACACAAGTTGAAAATAATACAATGCGACGCGATCTTTTTCGTTTTCCCGCCAAAACTCCCAATACGGACTTTTTATGTTGACAGCTGGTGTCAAGTTGTTACATGTCGAGGTGGTCTAAGTTTAAAAGCGTACATTTTTTGCAAGTGCCCGTGTTCAGGGAGAGCTTAGTTAGCATTGTCCGAGAGCAATAAACGCCTGTACTAAATTTGACAGCGGAGTTTTGGCGGGAACGCGAAAAAGATTGCGTCACCGAATTGTATTATTTTCCAAAACTTGTGTTATTTTCAGTGTTAGTGCACAAAATTGGTGGCATTCTATTCGTTAAGTGCTGGATTACAGGCGTGAGTGAGGGAAAATGTTATAATGATGGTGAAACGTTTCTTTTCGTGTTGTTTCCAAAACTCCATAAAAGCTTCAAGTAAAGTTGCCACCACTTTACTAGGAGTATGCCTTTGACTAGACTATGACTTGACTATGACTTGACTATGACTTGACTATGACTTGACTATGACTTGACTATGACTTGACTATGACTTGACTATGACTTGACTATGACTTGACTATGACTTGACTATGACTTGACTATGACTTGACTATGACTTGACTATGACTTGACTATGACTTGACTATGACTTGACTATGACTTGACTATGACTTGACTATGACTTGACTATGACTTGACTATGACTTGACTATGACTTGACTATGACTTGACTATGACTTGACTATGACTTGACTATGACTTGACTATGACTTGACTATGACTTGACTATGACTTGACTATGACTTGACTATGACTTGACTATGACTTGACTATGACTTGACTATGACTTGACTATGACTTGACTATGACTTGACTATGACTTGACTATGACTTGACTATGACTTGACTATGACTTGACTATGACTTGACTATGACTTGACTATGACTTGACTATGACTTGACTATGACTTGACTATGACTTGACTATGACTTGACTATGACTTGACTATGACTTGACTATGACTTGACTATGACTTGACTATGACTTGACTATGACTTGACTATGACTTGACTATGACTTGACTATGACTTGACTATGACTTGACTATGACTTGACTATGACTTGACTATGACTTGACTATGACTTGACTATGACTTGACTATGACTTGACTATGACTTGACTATGACTTGACTATGACTTGACTATGACTTGACTATGACTTGACTATGACTTGACTATGACTTGACTATGACTTGACTATGACTTGACTATGACTTGTCGTGACAAATCCATTCAGCCGTTTGAGCGTGAAGGAGTAACAAACATACACACATACACACAAATAAACATACACACATACAAACTTTCGTCTTTATAATATTAGTGTGATTGTTTATAACTAAGGCCCTAGTTTTCTTCCTTGCAGGAACCTGACTGTAACCTCTACGGATTTATGGCGGATCCCTCGTAACTCACCACAGAGAACTTTCACCGCAAATGCGGGTAGAATTGAGAAATCTCTAGCCAAATAGTTTGACCCGCTGCGACGTTTTACTCTTATGAAACATTCCTTACAAACACACCTTACTTCCTACCCGTTTTAGTTTCGCAATGTTGATTGTACCACATAAAATTGTTAGATTGCTTTACGAGTTCTCTGCATAGTGGTAAGTACTTAATTAAATAATGAATAAATAAATATTTGTGAGCGTTTTACACTTCACATAGCTTCATTTAACCCCAAAACTAAGCATACGTTAGCTTGTTTTGTGGGTATATCTTTCTTTCTTTTTACTATAGAAATCATTAATCAGCTGGGCGATCGCGTAACTCGATTGCAACCAATTGAAACACTTTGTATGGATTTGACAATTTGAATACGCAGTTTATGTGCATAGTTAGTATGGAAATTTCATCTGTTGTATTGCAATCAAAGTCTCGTAATCACCTCTCCGATGGAACGTGTACAAATACTGTATTAAAGCTAGGATAGATTGTAAATACTTTTTTAATTAAAAGAGAAAGATTAGATACATTCTCACATCCGTTTGGTATTCCCGTAAATATACGTAATGTTTCATATTAAATACTCTTTTTTACTACTACGAAATTTGACCCTATTTGCATTAGGTACTTACTTGATTAAACATTCATTGGGCATAATTTTAGATATATATAAATTTGATTGTGGATATATCTATAATAATGTGGGGGTCAAGGAACCCTGTACCTGTGTACATATCACCCGTGGCTTAGTTATAATTATAATAATAAATTTCATTTTATTACAGATAATTCAATCCGATTTGTTAGTAACAATAAAACTTACCAGTTAGTAAAATCATCATTATTATTAATTACTATAAATGACAAGCACATCAGAAATTATGAATTAATTCATAACAAATCTATATTAAAATTAAAATTCTTTATAATCAATTATTTGGCATTTCGATGCGTCGGGAACACAAGCATCCGTCCAATGATTTTTGATTCCACAGAGACGCTCCCGTGCTTTAGTATATTACTAGTTACGCCCCACGGTTTCGCCCGTGGATAAAAAGTATCCCATATGTTAATTCAGCGTGTAAGCTATCTGCATTCCAAGTTTCATTAAAATCCATTCAGAAGTTTTTGTGTGAAAGAGTAATAAACAGCCGTACATACAACATTGACAGCCTCTGTGGTGCGGTGGTTGAGCAGGTCGGTTCATAACACGGAGGCGGCGGGTTCAATTCCCGCGGCAGGATAAGTATTTGTGCACACAAAAAAAGCGCATACTTGTTCTGTGTCTGGGTGTTGTGGGACCATGGTCGTACTTCCTGGGTCCCTAGACACAGGGAATCTTAGTTAGGGTCCAGGATCTATGTATGTTTGGCGTTATTATAATACTGAACGCTAATTGGTTGCCTGTTGATCATCGGCTGTCTTCAACCAATGAGCGTACAGTATATTTATGATGATTTGACAAGAGTTTGACAATCCTACGTGAAACCGAAGGCTAGAGGATAAGTACGAACTTAGAAGCTTTCAAACTTTAGTGCAGACGTGCTTAAGTATCCTTTGTTATTCTCAGTAGTGTAAGCAATCTGTCGGTAAATTTTTATTCATCTGCCGTTTATTCGTGAAAGCCACACAAACACTTGACTGGCCCGATAGCTCAGTTGGTAGTAACCCTGCCTTCTGAACTGTGGGTTGTGGGTTCGATTCCCACCCAGGACAAACATTTGTGTGATGAATATAGGTGTTTGTTCTGTGTCTGGGTGTCATATTGTATTCTATGTATGTATTTACAAATGAAAAAAAAAGTATCTAAGTATTGTATCAGTTAACTAATTGCCATAGCACAAGCTTTGCTTAGTTTGGGGCTAGATGGCGTTGTGTGAGATGTCCACACATATTATTATTACTTTAGTATTAGACAACTTTTGAAACCGAAAAGTTTCCATCCAGTATTTAAGTATTTTTTGTCCTTAAGTAAGGATTAAAAATAAATAACTTGTTTTCGCAGGCAAGCGTCCTCGCGTCGACGTAGTGGTTATATGCTCTTTGCTCGCGTCCTCAGTCAGGATTATTCCGTCAGTATATAATTACACATGTTTGATGCATGTTTGATAGAAAACCTGTTATACATTTATGTATAAAATCATTTGATCTTTATATATGCAAAGCTGAAATATAATATGTTTGATTTAAAAATATTCGTGATACTTCTGTGTTGGAAAGTTACAAAAGGAGATGTATATGACATACCTGAAGGTAAGCCATGATTATTATCAAGCAATGATTGTTCTATCAAGTATCAAAATGGCTTAAATGGCCAAGGTTAGTAAAAGTAAAAAAAATATTTATTTATTTATACTTTAGCACAAAATAATGTACAAGGTCTTAATGCTATGAATCATTATCTACCAGTCAACCTGGATGTGCAAGAAAAGAAATGGTAGCGGTGCAGTAAAATTGATATTAGAATAAAATACGTCTATGTATATAATATTAAAAAAAAATAAAAAATAAGTATTACTAAAACCCCACTATAAAAAGCCCTTGAATATTCTTCTTCCATGACTTTAATAAATATACTTCATGTAAAAAACAACACGTCTATATTAAAATACGTACCTAAGTAATTAAAATTATTAATGTAAGCAAATATAATTCCTTAAAAACCCGGTTTTCACCAATGAGAATATCAATGTATTTATGTATGCAAATCGAAATTCGCATTATTAACTCTTATCATAACATACTTATAAATTACTTATAATAACTGCTTATCAGATCTTGAATATAAATCCTTTATAAAATATAATTCCTTTTATATCCAATAATTGACTTAGTTGGGCTAGTGTTATTAGGTCTTTACCTATGAAATTGCCGTTTTGTTTGAAAAAAGTTAGAGTATTTTTTTTTCGAACTTATTTATTTATTTTATTCAAAGTAATCACCCCTGCAATCAATGCATCTTTGCCAACGCTGTGGCAGTTTATGGATGCCCTTCTTGAAAAAATCAGCAGGATGGGAGACAACAAACTCTTCAAAGGCGTTTTGTACTGCCTCTCGGGAATTGATTTTTTTTCCCGCTAAAAAGATGTCCAAATTTTGGAAAAAGTAATAGTCGGTAGGCGCAAGATCTGGTGAGTATGGCGGATGAGGGAGAGCTTCCAAACCCAACTCATGCAGCTTAGAGACGGTCTGTTGTGCAGTATGGGGTCGCGCGTTGTCGTGAAGTAGCAGTGGAGACGACCGATTGACCAAAGCTGGTTGCAGACGTGCGAGTTTCGCCATCATTGTGGTCAGTTCTTCAATGTACACATCTGCAGTAATGCTCTCGCCGTTTTGTAAAAAGCTATGATGAATCACACCAGCACTAGACCACCAAACTGTGACCATCACCTTTCTAGGGGTCATTTTTCGTTTTGCACATTGCTTTGGTACCGAACCAGAATCTAACCAACTTGCTGAGCGCTTTCAATTGTCAAAAAGAATCCATTTTTCGTCACACGTAACAATTTGGTTCAAAATTCCTTCATTTCTGTGCCTGTTAAGCAGCGCAAGACAAGTCTCAACGCGTACGTTGCGCTGGCGATCGTTAAGTTCGTGGGGCACCCATCTATCAAGCTTTTTTATCTTGCCAATCTGTCGCAAATGGACCAATATTGTTTTGATGCTAACATCAAAAGCTGCTGCCAGCTCAGCTGTAGATTGAGATTCATCAGCTTCCACAATCGCCTTTAATTCATCATTGTTGACCAAAGTTTCCAGACGACCACGAGGTTCATTTTTCAAGTCGAAATTCCCAGAACGGAACCGAGCAAACCAATAACGGGTTGTACGTTCGTTTGTACAGTTCTCTCCGTAAACGTCGTTGATGTTACGTGTTGTTTGTGCCGCGTTGGTGCTACGACGGAACTCATATTCCATAATTACACGAAATTTCAAAGTATCCATTAAGAGGAAAAATGTTGAAAAGTAATGAAAATGCAACACTTATCAATAAACAAAAGACTTATATTGTAAATAGAATGTCATATTTTTAAAACAAAATTAATTTGAATTTAGAATTCATAGCAAATCAAAACTTTTTTTTGTTTGAAAAAGTCTGTACTGCAATACGGCAATTTCATAGGTAAAGACCTATTATTATCAGGGGCGAGTTGGCTGGACTGCAGTCGCGACCCCTTCTCGCCCCGGTACGGCGGACGAGGGCTCACGGGGGGTTTTAGTGGTTCGAGTCCCACATACCCCCTCCACAGGGGTGGTGGCGAGTGCATTTCCCCCCCTCAAAAAAAACTATCTTGAAGGTGTCCTTTGCTGTAATCCTGGGTATTTGGTTGCGAGTCCCTTATTACACTATGGTCTTCACATGTTTGATCGTCAATCAACATTGTGGTTTCGTCATGAACTTCCGAAAATTGCTTACGAACCGGTGTGTCTTTCTATTCTATTCTATTCCTAATAATCCAAATCACATTTTGGACAACGCCAAGAATTTGCTAATAAATATTTATTCTCTGTATTGAATGCCGTAGTTATATTTAGGCAGTTATAATGAAAATTGTCAGTACACAAAACGCACCGGAGAAGTTCCCCCTACCAATTAGTTGGTTGCATGACACGCAATACATTTTTTGAAATTATTGTAGCTATTTTGGTATGATCACTGGTCTTGTAGATCTCTTATTTATTTAGTTAAACAAACATTGCACTCGGTAATGGCCGCCTACACGCATTGTGTTGTGCCGGCTCACTTATGCGACGCGATATTATAAATGTTGTTTTCCTGTTATTTCTTGGATCGCACAATCTACTGCACTGCGGTTTTCACCATTTTGTGTTGTTTTTAACGAGCTTCAATGTAATGCTTATTTAGAGTGCTAAACTGTACTTTTTATTTACTACTGTTTCTGAATAAAGTTCAGCAATGATGCGGCCAAGATCTTCATCCGATCGGTGTACCCCACAAACTCATGACTTTAGTAAATATACTTCATGTTCCATCTGGTGTCCCGCAGGGTTCTCTGCTTGGCCCTTTATTTTACTCAGCTCATATGACATTGGTTCTTGCTTCCAAAATTCATCTTTCCTACTTTTCGCTGATGACAAGAAAGTTTATAGCAAAATACGTAGCATCGAAGACGGCTTTAAACTTCAAATATTCTTAGACAGATTATCTGTTTTTTTTTCTTTATATTAGTGAATGATGTGACGAGCTAGTCATTCGCCTGATGTTAAGTGCCGCGGCCGCGCATAACAGAACAGTGTCACTCGGAACTCTACAACAGTTTCACGCGACACTGCACTGCGCACATCATCCTGAGACATCAGCACAGTCTGGTAATAAGATTACTCGACTGTGAGATCAGATCATAAAGTCTCAATTGCCCAGTAATTACACTAGCTACAGTGCCCTTCAAACCGGAACACAGATTATTTGATTACTGTAAAATAAACCGTATTGGAGTTAGTGTAGCTTTACACGAAGTAATTCCCAATCTCGTATTCTTACAAGCTCAATGACGTAGAAATTAAAAAAGAAAACAATGTTAGGGACCTGGGGATATATTTGGATGAAAAGCTCACTTTCTCATTTCATATAGAACACATTGTCGACAAAGCATATACAAATCTCGGCTTCGTGTAACCAAATATTTCACTAGTATGCCCAGTCTAAAAGTTCTATATTATGCTTACGTACGTAGCGTACTTGAGTACTGCAGTCCAATATGGAACCCGCAGTATGTTATATACGAACAAGCGATCGAGTCAATTCAGAGGAAGTTTGTTAAACACTTAGATTACCGGAGTAAGTCTTACTGTGATAACTAGGATAGTTCTTGTCAGAAGCATGGGCTGATTTCACTGCGCAAAATGCGCATTATAATTGATATGTCCCTTTTACATGATATTTGTTCAGGTATGCTTGACTGCACTTCATTAATTTCCAGAGTACTAAATCTGCGAGCTCCGAGCTCATGAACCAGGAACACACAGCTTTTTTACGTACCTACTCACCGAACAAACTACTCTGCGAATAGTCTCACAAGTAGAATGCCCAAAACCTATAATAAGCTAAATTAATAGATAGATCCCTTTATCACTTCTAAAAAAACTTTTAAAATCAGGCTAATTCAATTGTTAGCTGATCAATTTTAGACAACAATAATTGCAAGGAATTTCATACTTTCTCTTTTAAAATGTTGAAAAGTCACTGGTATATTGCTTTTGAACTCAACGATGCGAGACGTGGACATGAAACATTATCAGCCTTATTAATAAAAACGAACTAGCTATAGACGTTACACCGTGTTTTGTCTCTTTCGATCCAACTAAATATTCCAGTAGCAAACAAAAGCTGAAGTAACTAATCCGAGACTAATACCCGTTTATAAATAAGGCTGTTTAAGTTCGACGACGATGGAGGAAAATGTAGCTATGTAAACCATCCATTATCTGCCTACGCTTATGATATTTTTTGTTTTGTTTTACTTGCTACCTGCGTTGCATGGACAGGTCGGCTATATCACGGTATGAACATAACATTGTTATTATATAGATGTTGCTGATTATAGTACAACTCACGCGCACACTCACACCAATTCACACTACTAACACAATACACACACATCAATAAGCCCTAACAGTTGTATTGTTACTATTATTTTATTTGAGGGTTTTTGGCGGGAACGCGAAAAAGATTGCGTCACCGCATTGTATTATTTTCCAAAACTTGTGTTATTTTCAGAGTTAGTGCATAAAATTGGTGGCATTCTATTCGTTAAGCGCTAGATTACAGGCTTGAGTGTGGAAAAATGGTATAATGATGGTGAAACGTTTCTTTTCGTGTTGTTTCTAAAACTCCATAGAAGCTTCAAGTAAAGTTGCCACCACTTTTCTAGAAGTATGACTTTGACTAGACTATGACTTGACTTGATGACTGCGACTGTGACTTGACACATATTTGCATAAGGTGTGGAGCAAAACATAAAAATAAAAAAAATATTTTCCGACCTACCTACCTGTATTATTTTGCGATTTTACTGTTTACTATTAGTAGTCCTTGTATAGTGTATTATAATGAAAATAAAATATAGAGTATTATAATGTTGACCCTAGCTAATAAGTAATATTGTTTTCCACCTTACTCCTATTAGTTACCTACCTCGAACCAAAAGTTTTCATCTATTTATTTTTTATATAATAGTTAGTTACCTCGCTTTTTTATTATATCATTTATATTAGGTCTTTACCTATGAAATTGCCGTTTTGTTTGAAAAAAGTTAAAGTATTTTTTTATTCGAACTTATTTATTTCTTTTATTCCAAGTAATCCCCCCTGCAATCAATGCATCTTTGCCAACGCTGCGGCAGTTTATGGATGCCCTTCTTGAAAAAATCAGCAGGACGGGAGACAACAAACTCTTCAAAGGCGTTTTGTACTGCCTCTCGGGAATTGAATTTTTTTCCCGCTAAAAAGTTGTCCAAATTTTGGAAAAAGTAATAGTCGGTAGGCGCAAGATCTGGTGAGTATGGCGGATGAGGGAGAGCTTCCAAACCCAACTCATGCAGCTTAGAGACGGTCTGTTGTGCAGTATGGGGTCGCGCGTTGTCGTGAAGTAGCAGTGGAGACGACCGATTGACCAAAGCTGGTTGCAGATGTGCGAGTTTCGCCATCATTGTGGTCAGTTCTTCAATGTACACATCTGCAGTAATGCTCTCGCCGTTTTGTAAAAAGCTATGATGAATCACACCAGCACTAGACCACCAAACTGTGACCATCACCTTTCTAGGGGTCATTTTTCGTTTTGCACATTGCTTTGGTACCGAACCAGGATCTAACCAACTTGCTGAGCGCTTTCGATTGTCAAAAAGAATCCATTTTTCGTCGCACGTAACAATTCGGTTCAAAATTCCTTCATTTCTGTGCCTGTTAAGCAGCGCAAGGCAAGTCTCGACGCGTACGTTGCGCTGGCGATCGTTAAGTTCGTGGGGCACCCATCTATCAAGCTTTTTTATCTCGCCAATCTGTCGCAAATGGACCAATATTGTTTTGATGCTAACATCAAAAGCTGCTGCCAGCTCAGCTGTAGATTGAGATTCATCAGCTTCCACAATCGCCTTTAATTCATCATTGTTGACCAAAGTTTCCGGACGACCACGAGATTCATTTTTAAAGTCAAAATTCCCAGAACGGAACCGAGCAAACCAATAACGGGTTGTACGTTCGTTTGTACAGTTCTCTCCGTAAACGTCGTTGATGTTACGTGTCGTTTGTGCCGCGTTGGTGCCACTACGGAACTCATATTCCATAATTACACGAAATTTCAAAGTATCCATTATGAGGAAAAATGTTGAAATGTAATGAAAATACAACGCTAATCAATAAACAAAAGACTTATATTGTAAATAGAATGTCATATTTTTAAAACAAAATTAATTTGAATTTAGAATTCATAGCCAATCAAAACTTTTTTTTGTTTGAAAAAGTCTGTACTGCAATACGGCAATTTCATAGGTAAAGACCTATTATATATATTTATATATATTGTTATATACCGGTAATATTATGTTAAAAATACAAAATGTAGATTCAAGATGGCTTAAGGGCAACATAACATATCGGGGGCGAGTTGGCTGGACTGCAGTCGCGACCCCTTCTCGCCCCGGTACGGCGGACGAGGGCTCACGGGGGGGTTTTAGTGGGTTTAAGTCCCACCTACCCTCTGCCACCACCCCCGTGGTGGCAGGGAAATTAAAAAAAGGGCGAGGGCATTTCCCCCCATCAAAAAAAAAAAACAGCATGTAACAGTTTTATAGCGGAACGGATATAATAAGCTGTGAATCTTAGATTAATAAATAAATGTAAAAAAGAACACGTCTGTATTAAAATAAGTACCTAAGTAATTAAAATCATTAATGTAAGAAAATATAATTCCTAAAACAAGAGTTTTCACCGACGTCGATCCCAATGAGAATATAATCGAAATTCGCATTATTAAGGATATCTCCAAAACTGCTTATCAAATCTTGATCAATTTTAAATCGGGCCACGGGCACTAGCTTTCAAATAAAAAAAATCATCAAAATTGGTTCACCTAATCGAAAGTTTTGAGGTTGTTAATTAAATGTCAGTCATAATTCGCCGGACACAGACGCTGGCAGGGTATTCCACTCTTTAATCATTATAATTATGAAGGTCTGAAAAATGAAGGAAGAATCAAATCGCTTTGTACAAATGGGAGGTATTTCGACTATGAAGGGATGGCGCTTAGCCGAGCGTCTCGTAGTCCGGTATTGGTGATGGGGGAATGAGATCATGCAGTTCTTGTGTACAACTTTTTGTACCTGCCCATGTCCCCAATGAAAATTTGCCTTTTTGACATTTGCTTTGATTTCAGAAAGTACTTGTGAGTGGAGGAATGCCACTGGAAAATGCGTCCACGCACGGCGGTGTTACTCATTTCAGTATGACCGTATGGAAAATAGGCATCCACCGGTAAGGTCAAATGATATTTAAAGCTAAATTCCGAATTGTTTATCGATAAAACTTTAGACGACATTATCAACATGCAACATGCAGCAGCATGCAAATAACTGCTTGCAAACTATACGTAGGCAAACAAAAACTGTTAGGTTTTGTGTGATTCTGTGCGGATCTGACATTGCGAGTGATTCTTTGTAGTTCTGTGTGTCTTACCAGCTAAATATAAGTGACTATGTTGATGATTTTCAGCAAAATTACACTATATATAAGGTTCTTATAGATTACGTGTGGTTGTTAGTGATTCTGTGTGGTTCTTAGTAATTCTGTGTGGTTCTTAGTAATTCTGTGTGGTTCTTAGTAATTCTGTGTAGTTCTTAATGATTCTGTGTGTTTCTGTGTGAAGACTGAACAAGTATTTGCGCTTTTTTGTGCACAAATACTGGTCTTGTCGCGGCTATCGAACCCGCCACCTCCAGGTTATGAGCCGACCTGCACCACCACGCCTTGGAGGCTATCAATAGCGTGTGTATAGCGGTTGGTGCAGTATACCTACATATGTCCATCACCGGACTACTAGACGCTCGGCTAAGCGCCATCCTTTCGTGGTCGAAATACCACCCATTCGTACCAAGCGATTTGATTCCACGTTCTTAATTAGAACGGCTAAGGAATGGAATGACCTGCCAGCGTCTGTGTTTCCGGCGAAATATGACCCGGGCGTGTTCAAGAGAAGAGTGAATAGGTATTTACTTGGCTGGCATGCTACACCTTCGATCACATCGTCACTTCCCATCAGGTGAGAGCGTGGTCAAATGCTAGACAAGTTTGAAGTAAAAAAAAAATGTATAAACCAGACCATAAATAATGGTCAGGTGGTCGGGTGGAGGGTTTTTATCTGGCATTTATTTATTTTATTTATTTATTTCACAAAATCCACAGATCTTAAGCTAAGAAATAGTTTCACTTAATATTATTATTACATTTTGTCGGTGTCAGCCAGCCAGCCAGCCGGGTGGGTTCTGAAATACACTGGGAACATATTGGGAATTGGGGTGATGGATGATGACGGAATGTTTTTTACGAATTTCGAAATTATATGCGTTCATCATTCTAACATTTTTTTACAGATTTGTTCATTCGAAGGCAAGGAACCTATAATATGCTGCACTGATTGCGTCATTGGGGACATCAAGTAAGTCCTATATTTTTAGGTTGATGTCTTCTCATCACTGACTTTATTATCTTTGGTATTAACGTTAAAGTATATATGGTAGGTATACAAAATTAAGTTCATGCTTTTCAATGCTTTCACAATTCACGTTTTGGCATCATTTTGTTTTCAGTCATCGCGTAAAAGATGTATTGGACACTGATCATTATAAAACGGATAGGAAATATTTAAAAAGTAAGTTTTAAGCCACATCTGTACTATATCTGGGCTGTTTATGAACGCTTACACCCTTACACACACGCACACACACGCACATACGCACTCACTCACACACGCAAACGCGCGCATACACACACGTTCACACACAATATCACACACGCACATACACACTCGCACACACAAACGCGCGCATACACACACGTTCACACACAATATCACACACACACACGCACATACACACTCGCACACACAAACGCGCGCATACACACACGTTCACACACAATATCACACACACACACACATACACACTCAAACACACAAACGCGCGCATACACACACGTTCACACACAATATCACACACACAAACACACCCTCTCTCTCTCACATTATCCCCACACAAATTGTATAATTATGACGTTAGTTTTATTGTTATTACTAACTTATCGTAACAGTTGAACCTCGAAGAGAACTAGGAGCTAGTAAAACTAATAATTTGTTGAGCAAATAAATACCCTTTTCTTTCTTTTTTCTTTCTTTCATGCTCAATTTAATATATCGGGCATGAATTTTTTTTAAAATATATTTATAATCAACTTCACAGAATGCTATGAGTACAAGGTTACTCTGCCGTACGCCTGCAAGACTCACGTATCACATACATACAAACTTGAATGGAAAGAAAGTAAGAAATGCTATGACTTCACCCACGGGGGACTTGCGCCTGTGGGGGGTGAGGATGCGCTCAGAGGAGACTACCCTCATATGGTAAGAGTTCGCATTTAAATATGCAGTATTTATCTTAAATTTTGATGATCAAATAAAATTGACAGTGTAACACCCCAACCAAGAGCTTCCACCAAATGAAACTAGATGGCGTTCTCAACCCTTAAAACACGCAAGCGTTTCATTCATGAAGTATCAAGGGCCACCTCACAGAAATAAGTTTGGTTGTACTCGTCATCCAGTAATATAGCTGCATGGAGGTGCTTCCACCTCGTTGGGACACCATCTGAACGCCAAAATAACTGATTCAACGCGTCACCTAATCGACCGCTTCCACCTCGTTGGGACGGCCGATCTGGTAATTGTAATACGGTCTAGCCTGTAATACGTTTGAATAAAACAAGCGTTCTCTCTCGAAACTTCTCTCTCTCATTCGATTCCCCGTGCGCCCTCTCTTACAACAGATAATTTTTTAAAGGAAAAATTTGAATCACGAACGGCATTTGAAACCGCAACCACGTTCCTAAAGCCGGGACACGCTTAAGGTACCGTGACAGGTGACAGGATCATGGAACTGTGATTGCAATGCAACGTGAGAAAATTTCATTCCTGGTTTGAAAATTTCCATAATAACCTATGCACATAAACTACGAATTGAAACTGACAAATTTGTTTCTGTTAGTCCCAATCAAGTTACGTGATCGTTTAGCAGATGTCCAAAATCCTCCCTCACCGTTTACAACCAACTTACGGGATCGGAAACGTCATACATTGAGATTCTGGAGAATCACTTTAACCAGCATGGACAAGCTATCTATATATTAAATATAAGTATCTTCTAAACATGTACAAGCTATCGTAGACCGCATCGTCACTTTCCATTAAATGAGGCCGCGTTCAAATGTATACCTATTAAGCTATATTAAAAATTATCCAGATATTGCAGTACCAAAGAAAAGATGATCAACTGATTTACAGGCGTTACTGGGCTATGGTCCTGACCTGGAGACAGCCGAGTGGCTTTGCGGCGGTTCTCTGATCAGCGAGCGGTTCATCCTCACAGCCGGTCATTGCGCCTCCAGTACTCAATTGTAAGTGATACAGGTCAACAATTGAAGGGTTGAGAATAAAAGGGTTTAACTGTCAAATTGATAGTTTCGAGAAAATTTACTTTAAACTTCAATGGCTTCATTTTAATGTAGAGTGCTTATAAGGTATTAGAAAAGGTTTATGTAAGTTTCAGTTGCTTGAAAATGTTTTAATTTATTCTATTTTAAAATACTAAATATAGCACTAATTTATACAATTACTGTAAAAATATAATATAATAATGTTTTTATGCTAATCGAACTGTATTCCTGTGACAGATAAACCGTTTTTAGACTAAAAATCTCGAGATTTAAGCCTCATTTCGGTATTTTGAGAATGTATTATTGTAGATAATTTCACGCTGAATCCAACGATACCCATAAGTCATTTTGTGAAAAAAATCAGTCAAACCCTTTTTGTTCTCACCCCTTCAATTGTTACTGGGCTACGGCCCTGAACTGGAGTCAGCCGAGTGGTCAGTGAGCGGCTCATCCTCACAGCCGGTCATTGTATACACACACACACACACACACACACACACACACACACACACACACACACACACACACACACACACACACACACACACTGTTACGTTGACCGACGCCAGCCTATACTAGAAGGGTAAGATAAAACTACCAATATATAATTCGCTTCCTCATTTTCTAGCCAGACGTTTCGGTTGTCTAATTCAGATTTATTATTTCCAGAGGTGCAGTGACCTATGTAGCGCTAGGTATGCTAAAACGGTCAGACCCTCCGCACTTCTGGAAGCGGTACAAGATTAAGAGGTTCATCCCGCACCCGGATTACCATCCACCTCTAAAATACAATGACATTGCGCTCATTGAGACAGAAATTTCGTGAGTATATATAGGATAATTTGACTCTTATTTTGGTTATAAAACAAGTACTTCTTAGTTAAATTTTTAGCATGTATATTTGCATTTCATAAAGATGCGCCCGCATTATTTAGGAAAGCGCCGCACGGCGAGTTCTCGTCGGAAGGCATTGGACACGACTTCTTGAAATGGAAGGTTGCAGAACCAATCTCGTTATGCATCATCTATAGCGAAAACTACAGTAAAGCTGTTTTTGAAGTAAAACTTCTTTACGCACGCTTGACTTGGAGAGTAAGCTGACGAGGCGAACGGAAGTTGAAAGTTGTTAGTTTACGTTAAACTCTATTGTCAACATAACAAAGTTAAAAATTACTTAAAATTTGTGTTATTATGTTGGTATGTCCGGTAAAATGACAATTTTACCGGACATACCAACTTCAGTCGTGTGGTCTAAAGCACACTTTTATTTCGTTTCGCGTCGCAGACGTAGCACTCTGGCTGAACGTCTAAACTAGATTTCTTACACACTTCATACGTTACCAGTTTTATATAATTGTAGCATTAATTTCACGGATGGCGTGCGTCCGGCATGCCTTACGCACAAGCCGGAGATTCGAGGCGATGATCTCGCGTACGCCACGGGATGGGGGTCTTTGGGACCGCACAAGGAAAATGCTGATGTTATGCAGAAGGTAAAATAAAGTACCAATATTCATTGAAGGGGTGAGAACAAAAAGGGTTCAACTGATTTTTTCACAAAAAGACTTTTGAGTATCGATACATTCTCAAAATACCGAAATGAGGCTTAAATCTTGAGATTAATACAGTTCGCTTAGCATAAAAACATTGCTATATTTATTTTATTATATTATATTTTTACAGTAATTGTACGAATTAGTACTATATTTTGTATTTTAAAATAGAATTAGTACATTTTCAAGCAACTGAATCTTACATAAACCTGTTCTATAACTTAATAAGTACTTTACATTAAAATGAAGCCGTTGAAGTTTAAAGTCAATTTTCTCGAAATTGACAATTTGACAGTTAAACCCTTTTTATTCTCAACTCTTCAATTATCAATGCTAGCATAAAGTTACAAAGTCGCTTTTTCTGTCCCTATGTATGCTTAAATCTTTAAAACTACGCAATGGATTTTGATGTGGTTTTTTTTAATAGATAGAGTGGTTGAAGCGGACGGTTTATATAACATCCATTAAATAGTGGAGAAATACTGTTATTTTTGAGGTTTCTAATGTGATGTCGTAAATAATTACATTTTTTCGCTTACATTGCAAACGCAGGCTGAACCCTACGATATTTATCAAAATAATGTACTAAGTATTGTAAACATTAAAAAGGTATAGGCCACTGTTCTGTTATGGGCAGCCGGGTCGATTAACATCAGGTGAACGACTAGCACGTGACATCATTCACTAAAATAAAAAAAAATAAACTTTATCAAATTTTATCGCGTTATTATACTTTAGGTGTTCCTGCAAAAGTTCAGTCCTGAAGAGTGCGCTCGACAGTACCCAGTCTACCGCCACCTCCCTCAAGGACACAACGAGACCACGCAAGTGTGCTACGGAGACCACAATAAAGTCAGAGACACGTGCCGGGTACGTTTTTTTCCCCGTCGTCGCCGCCCGAGACACGTCTTGAGCGACCCGGGTGATCCTATAGCAGCCGTAGTATCGGCTGCGCTAGGATCACCGGACCAGTCTAGCCCTTCTGGCTCAGGTACCGCGCCCGGCACCGGTATAGGATACCAGCGTAACACATACAGACATCGCCGGCGAGGTCGACGTACCCCCCCGTAGGTTAGCTAGAACGGTCGCGACTTTCAATAGGGTCCACTCTTCCAGTGGACGTAGTCTTCTCGATCTTCTTATCCCGGCAGCGGCCCAAGCCTAGGCTCGCACCCCAGGGGTGCCCTTGAGCTAGTTGCCTCCCACTTTTGACGGCTGGGAACCTTAAGCGCCCGCCCTCCCGCCCGGTGACGCTGTAAAGGTCGATAGAGACCAAGCGCATTAGCTTGTTCCAAAAAAAGTCGTGCCGGGTACGTACAGAGAAAAGCAGCCAAACATACATAAATCCTGAACCGTAACTAGGATACCTATATGCTATTGTGGTACCACAAAACCCAGACTCAGAACAAAAATTTGCGCTTTTATTGTGCACAAATATGTGTCCTCCGCGAAAATTGAACACGTCGCCTCTGAGATATGAGCTGATTAATAGTATACTTAACAGTAACAACACTATATTGCATTGTTGTCAATTTTAATTTTGTTTATCTTACGTCTTTTTCGGTTTATACCTAACGGCTAAGAAATTGTAGTATGGCCCTTTTAAAATGTCAGTTTTCTTACTTTGTTTTTTAGGGTGACAGCGGTGGGCCATTGCAGAAGCGCGATCCTGACGCGCGGTACTGTCAGTACGCAGTCATTGGTGTGACGTCATACGGCCATGAGTGCGGCGCGCCAGGCTCAGCTGGCGTCTACACTCGGGTCTACCACTACCTCCCTTGGATAGAGAACATTGTGTGGCCATAGTACTTATGCCAAGTTTCCGTTATGAAAATTATAGTGGCCTTAGATCTACTATAATTTATTTCTACATCACACTAAAATTATAAACGCTGAAACAATTTCTAAGTGAAAACAAATCATCCCAAAATCGTCCCAGCTCCGTTGTAGTTCTCAATGTCTCGTTTTCCCGAATTTGGACGTTATATCGCTTTTTCAATGCTCTATGTCCCTTATATGAAAGTTAGGCATTCGTCACGTCGTAGCAACACGGAATCAGATAGCTATATAAACGTTATTGGAAATAAAACAATTAATTGGTTAGAACACTTTTTTTACTCTTTTTAAAACAAAAATCCAAAATATTGTATTATATAAATAAAACAAAACGAAAAATGATTTTTGTCTTCACGCATATGATATAATGATGTACAATTAATCATAATTCTCCGCCGGTTTTTGCAGTAGTTATCAAGACTTCGTAAATTAAAAACATGACTAGGTACAAGGTATAGAGAAGAAATAGACCGAAAGCCTCTTAAAATAAATGACTACGTTCCACGGCCTAAATAATTATGTTGTAATAACCAAAATTATTCAGGTTTCTGAAACAAAGCCTTTATTAAAATGAAATTAAGAGCAGTGACTGTCGTTTATGGACTAAACTTAGTAATTACGCAGGTTTTCGATCGTTTACAATTTTCGTTTAATTTTCGTAACCAATCAAGCTGGAATATTTTTAATTAACAACATTCTCAGTTTTATTTAAGCTGACTGGAATTGAGAATGATTAAATGTGATAAATTTAAAAACCGTATTAATTCAATCCATCCAATTGGAAATGGCAGAACAAGTTTTTATTATTATTTTATTAAGACTGTATTTTTTGAGGTGATGGGTGTTAAAAATACCGCCCAACGATCACATACATGGATCCTGGACCCTAACTAGGTTTCTCTGTATCTGGACCAAGGAACTAAGAGGACCATGGTCTCATAACACCCAGACTCAGAACAAGTATTTGAGCTTTTTTCTGTGCACAAGTACTTGTCCTGCTTGGTATCGAACCCGCCACCTCCAGGTTTCTTTTCTTTTTTTTTAAATCTGCTTTACCACAGACTCCTGGATCCGTACTCTTTTTGAATATACTACTTACGTGTTTGTTTGCTGTATGTTTGTTTTAACAAAAACAATTCGGGAGGAACTTTTTTTTGTTCATTTTTTCTTACAATTTTGGACACTATGCTATAACATTTAAATATCGCCGCCTCCGGGTTATGAGCAGAACTACTCAAACATCACACCACAGAGGCTGTCCTTAAAAATGACAAATAAGACTAGGTCTAATATTTTCAGTATCGTGTAATGAGTACAATAGAACCTTAAGTACAATAAAGTGTACAAGTTAGTTGTTAAGTACAGTACTGTAGGAGTACTTGAGTATTTTAGTTTGAAAACTATCGTGAGTATGACACATTTTGTAAGATAATAATAACGGCTAAAACTCACGTCAATTAAAAGTCGAAATTACTCCGACCAGGTTTCGGACATATTCGATGTCCTTCTTCTGGGAGCCAGTTACTAACGCAAACCGCGGCGGCTTTCGCGAGCGTCAGCACGTAACTTACGTGACTTTAATTGACGTGAGTTTTAGCCGTTATTTTTATCTTACTTTTTTTTGTGTTTTGGCTCTACACTTTTGTGTATTTAGCCAGTGTCAAGTAATTGATAATTTAGTAAGTTAATGATATTTCACGTAAATAATGTGTCAGGTCACAGTCGAAGTCATCAAGTCAAGTCATAGTCTAGTCTAGTCAAGTCATACTCCTAGTAAAGCGGTGGCAACATTACTAGAAGCTTCTATGGAGTTTTGGAAACAACACGAAAAGAAACGATTCACCATCATCATACCACTTTCCCACACTCACGCCTGTAATCCAGCACTTAACGAATAAAATGCCACCAATTTTATGCACTAACACTGAAAATAACACAAGTTTTGGAAAATAATACAATGCAGTGACGCAATCTTTTTCACTTTCCCGCCAAAACTCCTACTTGAGTATTAATATGACCAACAGTCTCCATAGTAAAAGGGCTTCATTTCAATCACCGTAACGGGATATTCGACTTCAGGGAAGTAGATATAAGACCTCATATCGCCGCAGTCACAGTCGAATGCTGACTTAAAGCACGAGCAGACAGGCGAAGGGTTGTCGTAGACGAAGCACACATTGGACGTATCTCTGTAACAGGAACAAGCTGGCATACCGCAGTCGCAGGTAGAACTGACGGTGTAGATTGGTAGACCGCAGTCGCATTGATCAAAATTGGAGCATTTCTTGTCACAGCTGCTGGTTTTTGAACATTTGACGATGCCGCAGTGTGTGTCGTAATCTGAGCAACCACATTTTGGCGACAGCGTTAAGGCTTCTCGGAAACAGCAGTATCCATTTGTGTACTAGAAAAAAAAACAAATTAAGCATGACGGCGGCTATGTCCACTTATAAACTCTATGCACAGCGATCGAGCACCGTAATTTACCCTGTCGTGGCATTAAATTTATTACAGTGGCAGCACCGGCAACTGTCATGGCGCCCCTACCTGTCTGGCTATAAAAAAGGAGCGCTCGGTGTACTGCGGATCATTCTTGTTCCAGACACGGCGCGGTGTGGACATGCTGAAGCCCTATAGTTATATAGGTTGCAACTTACGCAGAAACCCGTTTCTGCCGACAAGCATATAATGTAATACCCATACCATCAAATGCGATAACACTGAAATTTCACACAATGTCATCTAGCCCCAAACTAATTTACTAACTAGTTGGGGTCCAGGATCTATGTATGTGATCGTTGGGCGTTATTATTATTATTATTTAATATTAAACTAAGCAAAGCTTGTACTATGGAAACCAGGTAACTGATACAATACTTAGATACTTTTTGTTTGTAAATACATACATAGAATACAATATAACAATCACACACAGACCAAACATCTATATTCATCACACAAATGTTTGTTCTGGGTGGGAGTCGAACCCACAACCTACAGTTCAGAAGGCAGAGCCACTACCAACTGAGCAGGTACAGGTTTCCTCGGAGTTATTTAAGCGACAACACTTCTTAATAGTCAATTATATTCCTTAATTAAAGAAATAAAGAAAAAATGACTCTAATAATAAGTGCTTAGGTCAGGAAATGCCTACTGCACGCGAAACAATTGATAATATCTCGTTTATTATTTATATTAAGCCCTTTGTTATACTTTTGCTTCTAAAGTTCAAAACCTTCAACTTCAGCCGCGAGCTTAACTAATTGGAAATTAATTACTGCATAAGCAAGTCTGATGGCCGAGCCGGCTTTATATTAAATTCTGTAATCCCGTCTTTTTAACGTCACTATACAAAGTTATTTCGTTTTAATATTTAATATTACAGCCTCGAGTCTTAATAAAATTTATATGAAGATCAAGCCTCTGGTACTCTACTCTGAGCTGACTATATAAGGTTTATGTACATGTATCTACGTATATAGAAATCGCCTATTTACATTCAAAATGTATCTATATATTGTATCAGTTACCTGGTTTCCGTAGTACAAGCTTTGCTTAGTTTGTGACTAGGTGGCATTGTGTGAAATGTCCGCCAATATTTATTTATTTACGAGCTTCTGCCCGCAGCTTTGCCCGCGGCGTGGCCTATGGGAAAATAATTCAACCACCCATTTCACCCTCTTAAGGGTGGAATTTCGAAAAATACTTTCTTAGCGAATGCCTACGTCATAACATCTACCTGCATGCCAAATTTTAGCCCGATCCGTCCAGTGGTTTGGGCTGTGCGTTGATAGATCACTATGTGAGTCAGTCAATCAGTCAGTCACCTTGAGTTATATATATTTAGATTATTATTTATTTATTAATGAAAACTAATTTAAAAAATCATACATTATTACGTAATTAATGGAGCTTACCTCTAATACACAAATCACTAAAACAACAAATATGTATCTATGCATTTTTAATAAAATTGCCAACACTTTTAAACTGCACCAAATAGGCACTTAGTAAAAATAAGCACGAATTAAATGATATCCAATACATTTATAACATTTTCTAATTACACAATTAAAGACGTTGGGAAATTGGACACATTTCTAAAATTTCACAATTTTCCATAACCATGTCAGTGGGTCATTGAGATAACCATTTTCATTTGTTTTGTTGTTTTGTTAATCACGTACTGTCCACTTTTATATTTTAATTAACGAGACGCTCACGTATTATTATGAAATAGGTACTTTTATAAAGAAAAAAATCGCCATCCGTATAAATTCTCGATTCGTACAATATAGCCACAATTTCTTTATTGTTGTCGATTGTACGAAATGCTGATTTTGTGCAACTCGATAAGTTGAGCGAATTTGATAAACAAAGGAACAGCGCAACATTTTTGTACGAATCGACAATAAAGTAGGTATCTCAAAATTCCGTACAAACTACTAAATTAACACGAATTGTATAAATTTAGCATTTAGCATTTGGCGATGTTTTCTTATTAATAATGATAACATTTGACAGTTCAGTTGGTAGTTACCTACATTAGCACGGCCTTCCGTTCGTCAGCTTAGGAAGGATATGAAGGATCCGCCGCTATTTTGACGAAGACTCCATCACTACAACCCTCTCCTAGTCCAAGCAACAAGCTACTACAAAGACACGACAGATTCGCCACCCAGTCGTCGCCACCCGAGTCACGTCTTGAGCGACCCGGGCGAACCTATAGCAGCCGTAGCTGCGCTAGGATCACCGGACCAGTCTAGCCCTTCTGGCTCAGGTACCGCGCCCGGCACCGGTATAGGATACCAGCGTAACACAATCAGACACCGACCCCACCGGCGAGGTCAACGTACCCCCCGTGCGTTAGCTAAAACGGTCGC
The DNA here is from genome assembly GCA_905220475.3 of Ennomos fuscantarius. NCBI lineage: Eukaryota > Metazoa > Arthropoda > Insecta > Lepidoptera > Geometridae > Ennomos > Ennomos fuscantarius. The sequence goes on along the minus strand of HG992026.1, from coordinate 2,913,739 downwards.
GACAGTCCATAGGGTCCTCTTCCACATAGTCTTACCCAACGCAATGGCCCAAGCCGAGCTCGCACCCTGAGTGTGCCCTTGAGCCAGTTGCCTTCCACTTTTGACGTCTGCCCTCCCGCCCGATGACGCTGTAATAATAGTTACACAGCATTAGCCCATTAAAAAAAATTACACGTAGTAAGTAGCTCTGAGGGAAAGACTGAAGGCAGGGAACGTAAACAAATTACGGAGGTTAGCTAATATCTATTGAGAACCATACAGGAAGGAAAAAATTAAAGGATATTATAAATCATCAACATGTTTATTGGTATTTTGAACCAGTGTTTTGCTACCTTAGGGAAACGATGGCCTTAAGTACAATAGTTATTAACATTTTGATGCCCTTGTCATAGTAACTTGTTTGAACATTCCAATAATCCAATTATTGTACTTTCAATAACTTCACTTTGACAAGGTATTAAAAAGGTTTAGACATTGAAATTGTTGGTTTGTAAATTTTAATATAGAAATTCTAAGCCTTTCTTACAGCTGTGTGTGTGATATGCAATAAAAGTAACTAGCTACCTATACAAAATGTTAAGTTTCTTAGAATCGTATCCTAAAATCACATAATAAAAATATGGACCAAGAAGTTTTGATACTTTGTAAACAAAATATGTTACAATAATGATTTAAAATACTAACATATATTTTTATAAAGAACTGAACATTTTGTATCATCATAAAAAGTCAAATTAATATTCACTTAACTGATGAACGATTGAAAATCTAATTAACAAGTCTAACTATTTCAATAGGTAAGTATAGATTTTACACCTCAACGATTAAAAAGCGGTGGTTTTAGGTAAAGAGTTACAGACACACCTATGTAATAATGGATTCAATTCATATTTTTTTACTAATGCATTAAAAACTAAACAAAAAATCCGTGTTTATTATTTTTCAACTAAATTTTAATGAAAAGGGGGCGTGGTTGAAATGTTTTCCATTGTATGCTGCAGTCACATTATAATTATAACAATTGGCACCGAAATTTTAAGTACTAATATATCATTTTATACATAAGTTTTGTATATATTATGATGTATGATTTACATTAACATTATTCAAATATTGATATTTTTTCTTTAAAAGATGTTTACAATACAAAATAAATTACAAAACTAAAGTACTTTTTTATGTGACTTGATTTGTATAATTATAAGGTGTTAACAAAAATATGTAATAATAATAAATACACTTTACAATACACATACTAAGTATATCCTAAATAAACAATAGAATGTTACATAAAATCAGTCGTGTGCAAAGTTTAATGAATATCAAAATTTTATATCATTAAGTTTTTTTTTTATTATTTGATAGGCTCGCGCTTGACCACTATCGCACCTGACGATGCGGTCTAGGATGTAACACGCTTGCCTAGAAGATACCTGTTCACTCTCGATTTGAAGACTCCAAGGTTGTAAGTAAGTAATAAGTATATATATATCAAGTAGTAGGTAACTGTTTAATCACATATTAAAATTAATACACATACCGTCTTAAACACTCTCTAGCAATCTTAATGGATTGTTTAAATATATTTTTTAAAATTTTGGAATAGGTGAGGTTAAATGAGAATGTTGCTAGAAGCCAGAAAAAATACGCCTTGGTGGTGAAGTCTTTTTTATAACTGTCACACTCTATTATACAAATTTAGGCTTCACACGTTCACATAACAAAACCTCACTTTGTTTTTTAATAAAACTTGAGAAATAATGAATATAAAATTGAATTGTTGGATAATATCGAAATAGTTTTTGGCACCTTGCAAAATGAAATATTATCCACTGTCTAAGAGATAATCGATTTATGCAGCGGATTAGCTATCGATCATTAGTACACCGAATGATTTAATTGAAAGATTGAATATTAAGTACACCGAATGATTAGTAGGTATGAACGAGGTATTCATGCACTAAATTAGTGCCTTTTTGATGAGTTACTAACATTTTTCATGCACAATTTTATGAATACATGCAATTTTAGAAAAATACCATAGCAAAGGTAGTTTTAATAAGACCTTATTTTTGATAAAACTTTGTACAAAGGTAACGGAATAATAATAGCAGACTGTGTAAATTTCAGCCAAGACTTTTAAATATAATATTAGGTACAATTTTTTTTATCTTGACAAAAAATATTACGTATTACGTAAGAAACTTTTATTTACAATAGTTCGAGTATCAAGAATATATTATTATCGATTAATTTGCCTCAATAGAATAAAGCTGGTGATACAACCTTTCAATTATAAAGGTAATTAATATAATAATAAATCAATATATATGTATATATATCGATTATATTAATGAACTATATTCTGTATTTTTTTTATTAAACAAGTTTTTAAACCATATTTTGTATTATCAGGTAAAACTCACTGCTCACTAAAAGCTTGATAGGTTAAGCAAATATCATAAAATGGTGGGACATTATAGAAAATACTTAATGCTAGCAACAGTGTTTATTTTTCTGCCGATGCCATATACGCTATTAATTATTTTACATTCAACTTATTCCTATTTCAGAAAAGTCAAAACTTACCAGTTAAGTTTAATGTCAACAAGTATGTAAATCATATTTTCGTTATTTATTGGCACAAGCGATATCTATGAAATTTGTCAAGCGATAGCTAACAAATCGCGCAGCTAAAACCACTGGCTTATTCCTCTCCAAAAACTTACACACATCTGCTGCCGTATCAAAAGCGCTGCACGAAAATTGCTTCACATCTCAAGTGCAAAATGTAAATCTAATAAGTGACTTACTACTATTTGTGACTTAACGTGTTTTCGAATAACTGCTTTTAAACGAAGCAGTTATATCGTATTCACATCTTAATTACAGGAACTTTATCGTTCAGGCGTAACTCTGCGCATGCTCCAAGGGTATGCTCGACAGCTTATTACCCTTGTCCACCCAGTTCTTTAACCTTCCCCGTAACTCTTCCAAACTTTTCGACTTCGCTTTATTTATCCTCTTATACTTAACGTCTTTAGGTTTGGTTACATTTCTGTGGTTCGACATGACGCGGTTGTAGGTCACCACGTGGTTAGGCCGCGGTTCGGGATCTTCCACATCGCTCTCAGGGTTTGAAGTGGCCTCCTCGTCTGACTCCTGAACGTTTTTTGGCACGTAACTGTAGGACCACACCTCCTTTCCGGTTTTTGGTTTGGCCTCTTTATCGCTGTCTATGCTTTTCACTTCGGCGGTGAGGACGCAGCTGCGCATTTTGAAGTTGTCCCGTCTTTGAGCAAGCAGAGTCGTGTGCTTCTCTTCGTCGGTTTTATTCGCATCTTTTATCTCCTTCTCCGTACTGCTTTGCGCACTGAGGCCTTTGGTGGAGTCTCCATCAGCTTCCTCCTCCACGCTGTAAACAGTCTCGAGAATTTCTGGTCTTCGAAGGAAGCCATTAGATCGTCGCACCACATTGTATTTGATATTTGGATCTATCGCGTCAGAAATGGATCTTACTATGGTGACGCTATCAGAGTTTGTCGACCGGAACCGTGGTATATGAGGGGTGTTGCTATCAAAGTCGACGTCTTCCATGATGACGGCTGAGTCTGAGTCGTTTAAAGAGTCGAAATCACCCGCAATGTGGGTATCTTGGAGCATGTCTCTAAAATCTGGAATGGTTTGGGAGGTATCAACGCCGTGGTCGAGAAGTTTGGCTTGAAGGGATTCTATGACCTTCTGTTGCTTCATGATTATGGTTTCTCTTAAAGCGAGCATATTCGAGATTTCTTTCTGCTTGCGGACGAGCCGAGACTCGAAAAGCAAGAGTTGGCTGGAGAGAGATTTGAGCTGCTCGGCCTTTTCTCGCTGCAAGCGGGTGACTAGTTCTTCTTGGGTCCTTTGAGCGCGCCGCCATGTCAGTAGCTGATGCGCTTGCGCACGATACTTCATTCGAAGGTCTCTGAAAACCATAATTCCAGATTTAAATTGCTTGAGACTGAAAGTTTTTTATAACGTTCTAGTAGTTATGTTTTTTGGTAGTGCAGTCTTGTATGCGTTATTGTTTTTTACCTGATAGATCTCCTGGCTTCCTCCAAGGTGTGGGCTTCCAGAGGATCTGTGAGAGACGCTGCTAGCGAGACATCCGGCTCAGTGGGACTGTTGAGAGCCGACTCGCTTCGACTGAAACAAAGAAAATATCGTTCAAATAAATAGGCTACCGCCTAATAAGCCGCTTAAAAATCGGGTATGGATACTTAAAGGCATTTTATCGTTTGATTCTTCTATCACAAATAATTTATAAGCGCTTTAGAATATATAAGCGCCAATATATTTGTAGTTATTTTGTGGTTTCTTAACTAAAAAGCAGGGTGCGCCATGCTTGAGTAAATACGAATTCTTTATCAGACACTGAATCTAGAAACAATTTATAGTAACCTATATGCGCGAATCCGTTGACACATAATAATAGCAAATGTAGCAAGCACGTGATTTTATTCAAAGAAATCACCCGAATACCAATTTCGAGTTCACGTTCATTACCAAATACAATAATTTAGATATAACAATGTCACCCGTACTATCTGCGAACGTGCTATTTAAGAATTACGAAACATTCAGTCCAAGTTACGTAAAATCCTGATAATGGGTCCCGTTCCACCCAGACGGGTACAAACATTGTCATCAAAATTTGAATGCTGGAATATCATTTTCAATAGGTGAAAAGGTTTCACAACCCATTGAAAATGCTTAGAATGGAACGTGAGATGTATCTTTAAACGTTTCAGATTGTATTTTCATTAGCATTTTAATCTAACGTTCATTTTAACCGTTAATATTGTCCAGTAAAAATAATTTGATGCTCTACTTTACGAACATTTAAAAAAAATGAAAATCACCGTCCATATTTTACTGCGTTATTCTTTGTAAGGTCTGGAAGAGTTCGCTCTAAGCTATAAGACCGCCTGTTGTTACGCTTTGGTTAAGTTTGTTCACTTTTCAATTATTTATGATATGGTGTTTCAATAGTTTATCTATCTATCTATTCTTACGAAACAGTTTTTGTTTGTGTTTCTTCTTCTAACAATAGGTATTGTTGGGTAAATATACTATTAGTTATATTATCTTTTATAATAATTTAATATAGTCTATGGTCAACCTTTGATACTCTCTGTTTACTCTCTGACAAAGAGCATATAACCACTTCGTTTTACTCTCTGAAATAAAATGAAGTACAAGTCGAATATAAAGCGTTTGATTTTATTAAATTATTTAAACAATTAACAGTATAATATTCCTAGTTATTTGTGTATAAATAAATAGAATAATATATTATTTTATATTATATAAAAAATCTAAAAAACTCCCGCTCGAAAACTACTGACCTCAAGTATTTACATTCTGTGTAACTCAGAACGTATATGTGAATCTTTAAATTAGCAAATTACACGGTTGTAGTCACCGGATTCGCCATTAAGGAAATTGGAACCCCTTGGTTTGGATTTTGTAGCAAAAGCATCCAGAAAACGCCTAATATTTTCCGGTTGCATTTGTTTGTGAACAAAAGGTAGTATATACGGTGGAATTTAATTTGCTCTTTTCCTTAAGTGTATGCACTCAGACCATGCTATAGGATATTCGTACAAGGTCCAATTAAAAATAATTGGTTTTGTTTTAGTATTTAGTGCCTACTAAAATAACTGCATGACAGCCGAAATGTCTATTTAACGGTACACACAGCGCGAGCACCAGCTGAGTGCTTTGTAAATGTTTCGTAGGTAATAAAACACCTGCTTTCAATGCCGCAAGGCTTTTCTTTAGAATTTAATTTGATAATACCTAGATTTAAGTTTTATTTCATAAGTACATTTTTATTTAGTTATATGGGAGCGTTCTATAGAATAGACTGAATACATTAAAGGAAAAGAACGAATTAAATTCCACCCTGTATACATTTATATGGACACGTGAACTCCAATAATTAAATTATTTATTTATTTATTTATTTATTTATTTATTTATTTATTTATTAAAAGACCAACAGCATTAGGATAGTATAGATAGTAATTACATAAAAGCAGAATATTAATGTAGCCAATAATAGGTCTCGATAGTAATACAAGTTTTATAATCAAAGAGACACAGCTCGCACTGCATTACGCATGTTTAAAGAGTGATAATGAGGGTGTGCTAAGGTTGTAGGGTTAGGTGTATGATTATTAGTATTAACGTTTAATTAATTAATAATAGGTAATTTATGCACGCGTGTCTGGGTGTGTGTGTGTGTGTGTGTTTGTTTGTGTGTGTGTGTGTGTGTGTGTGTGTGTGTGTGTGTGTGTGTGTGTGTTTGTTTGTGTGTGTGTGTTTTTCTCTGTTCGTTTGTGTGTGTATGTCTGTGTGTGTGTTTTGTATAATTATATAGATAGGAAGTAACTTATTCCGTACCCAGTAACTGTTGGAATACCTTGTTTTTGAAGGTATTTTTGGAAGTATTAAAGATATCGAGATCCGAAAATTTCTTATTGTATGTTGAGCTGATACGTGAAATAGGGGCGTTGCTTGCATATTTCGTATTTTGAAAAGGGGGTAAAAATAATGTTGTATGCCGTGTACGCTTTCTGGGGACATTAATATTAATATTAGATAATAAAACTGGAGCATCCAGGTGACCGTTAACTATGTTATACAACAACATTACGTCTAGTAATGTACGTCTATCTACTAAAGGCATAATTTTGTGACGAGTGCAGCCTATGCTATAATCAGAATAGGTATGAACTCTGTAATTCAGGTGTTTAATAAATTTGGCTTGAATTTTTTCTATACGTTGTATATACGTTATATAATAAGGAGACCAGATACTACTCGCATACTCAAGCACACTTCGGACATATGCATAATAGACGCTTTTGACGCAATTCAGGTTAGAAAAAGGTTTACAGTTACGAAGTACGAACCCAAGGTTTTTGTAGGCCTTGTCCACAATGGCGTCAATATGTTCAGTCATAGTTAGTTTTTTATCAAGAATAACACCTAAATCGCGTACTACTTCTACTTTATCGAGAGCAACATTATTAATCGTGTATGTAAAGTCAATGGGATATCGCTTGCGAGTAAACGAGATTTGCTGGCATTTTTGTACATTCACAGTTATGTTGTTGATGGAGTAATAATGGGAGAGCTTATTAAGGGTGTTTTGAAGGAAGGTACAATCTTGGACATTATTTATTTTATAAAAAATCTTTTTGTCGTCAGCATATAAAAGATATTTAACAGAGTCAAAACAGGTATATATATCGTAAATATAAGCGTTGTAGAGAAGAGGACCGAGATGTGAGCCCTGCGGAATTCCTGAAGGTATGCTGATGAAGTCAGACCTGTACCCCCCGACCACAACTGCCTGGGATCTGTTTGACAGGTAGGATTTTATCCACCGTAGCAAGTCCCCGTGGATACCTAACCTTTCTAATTTGGCCAACAGGATGACGTGGTCTATATAATATATTATGGATGGTTGGTAAAGAGTACTAAGTATTTATTCTATGATATACTCGTATAAGTGCCTAAAGTAACAGATCCAATAAGTCCTGTACTCTATCAATATTGTATCTGTTACGGCAAAAATGTGTGTGAAAAATTAAAACGGAAAATACTAACTGGCTTATGTTTATTTTCGAGGGTAGGCTAAATGTTAACGAAACGTTCATTTGCGACATGACTTCATCTTTTTTCATCTGAACTCCACAAACACCCTAAAGTATATTTGTTGCTAAACCAGCGGTTTCTGGTCGCACCTACTTGTAGCCGGCTAAATCTAGATCTACCGCGTTTTTTATGATATTTCCCCTATTCATGTACTTATAATTTTTAAGTGATAGCCGGCTATTATACGGCGTATTATTTGACTGGCCTGATAGCTCAGCTGGTAGCCCTACTGAACTGTTGGTTGTGGATTCGATTCCCACCCGGGACAAACATTTGTGTGATGAACATATGTGTGTATTCTGTGTCTGGGTGTCATATTGTATTTTATGTATTTTACAAATAAAAATCATATAAGTATTGTATCACACACACATAGTACAAGGTTTGCTTAATTTGGGACTAGATGGCGTTGTGCGAAATGTCAAAAAAATGTTTAGCGGAATAATCTGACGTTTATTTTTACACCCATCTTTAGCCGTAACATTCATTATCATTACATCCTGTACACAAGCGTCCCGCATAGAGTGTCACTGAGCGGTTTTGGTTATCTTTTGAATCCAATGGCTCCCCGTCGTTTTGACTCAGTGTCTTTACCTTAACATCGGTTATAACTAACACAATGTTAACACATTAGTTCGATATCGATTGTCGAAGTGTTATGAGGTTTAGAGTATATGAGTGAATTGTCGAGACCAGGGTTGTTGCGGATGCAAAAATTTTGACATCCGCGGATGCGAATGCGCATGCGGATTATTAGAGGGCCACATCCGCGGATGCGGATGCGGATGCGGATGCAGATTTCAGGCTTATTTATAAATATTTCTGAACATATGAACAAAAATATTTTTTGTCTTACATAAAATAAGTTCAGATACTGCTTTTTATTGATGGCGACAGTTTTATTGACTTTTACGCTTAATATTTACATCCAAGTATTCTAAACACATGGATAAACTGAGTAAACAAACATTAATTAATTCGCAGTGAGAATCACGTCGATAATCAAAACCTGTGGGATCTTGTCACCAATGTTTCCTATGGTCAGCAAACAAAGTTAGGAAATTACAAAATCGCGCGCGGCACTCACCATTCTGGCCCGCTCACTTTCTTTGCATGTCGGTACTTGCCGCAGATATGAATCCGCATTCATTAAAGCTCCGCATGAATTTGATGCGGATGCATATGCGGATGATGATGTCGGAATTAATGCGAATGCTCCGCATTTGCGGATGCGGATGCGAATATTCGTAACATCTCTAGTCGAGAGTGTATTGTCGAAGTGTTATGTGGTTTAGAATACGACACTTCGACAATCGATATCGAACTAATGTGTTAACATTTGTGTTAGCATTAGTTCGATATCGATTGTCGAAGTGTCGTACTCTAAATTTCTTGCCAATACAATGCTATTAATAGGTAATACGATCACACACGCGTGTTAGAAGCACTCAGTATGTAGATCACTTGAGTTGGCGACGATAAGTCAATTATCTGTGTATGCTCCAATAACATTAAAGCGGTTAAAGCCTATTAGCTATTATCATTTGTGTTCTCAGATGGCATAAACAAGTGTACCGAGTTACAATCGGCTACAGGAATCCATTTACTCAGAGATATAAAATTATGTTGAGGAATATGAGGCGTCCTCATATCGCTCTGGCTGTGTAGCGCTACTATTTTTGTTTGTTTTGGTTTTGGCTCCACACTTTTGTGTATTTAGCCAGTGTCAAGTAATTAATTTCTTAAGTTAATTAATATTATATATATGTGTCAAGTCACATTCCAGGTCATCAAGTCAAGCCAGTTAAGTCTAGTCTAGTCAAGTCGTACTCCTAATAAAGTGGTGAAAATTTTACCAGAAGCTTGTATGTAGTTTTGGAAACAACACGAAAAAAACGTTTCACCATCATTATACCACTTTCCCACACTCATGCGTGTACTCCAGCACTTAACGAATAAAATGCCACCAATTTTATGCACTAACACTGAAAATAACACAAGTTTTGGAAAATAATACAATGCGATGACGCGATCTTTTTCGTTTCCCCGCCAAAAAACCGTAGCGCTACTTGTGATTTAAGGAAGACGTGTTGCTGTTTGCTATCTCTTTTTCGCACGGCAAATTTCAAAGCCAGTGTTGCCAATCAGAAAAGTTTACCCAACTTGATTTTAAGTTATAGGAACAAATTAATTTCATTAATTGATTCACAACATATCTATTAAATAATACATTTATTTGTGTTAGCTTACGTCTATCCATTACCACAGAATACAACGTACTTAGAAACAACATCCTTCTTGTACGTCTATATATATTCATTAATTTTCATGAAAACCTATTGTCTACTAAGATAGATAGTGTAACTGTCATCAAGTGCTTCTAAATATGCTTGAGGTTCAATTTAGAACTATTTTCTTGTCATTAGATTCTCAAACCTATGTATATTTGTCATTACTTTAAACAATTTCAAACCTAATCTCGTATTTATAAGGTCGAATCGCAATATCACTTTGTCAAAACAATGCAAGGTTTTTATGTTTCTGCCAATTTTGAAGCTTATGGCTTGTGTATTAGGTTGAATATCGTATATTCTGGGGGGAAAGAGGTTGGCTACGGTTGGATGGCGACCTGTGTACCAGGTGGTCTCCAGTTCCGGAGACAGCTGTTGCGGTAACGTGTTTTGTGGGGGAACAACGATGTAGTAACATATGAAGGACTTCTTCCTCTTATTAAATGATTGTACGACACAAAGACTGAATTTTAAATTCCATTTTTTAACGTGCCACCTTGGTTTAAAGCACCTAAATAATCAACGCCTTGGGTGAGCTAAAGATAAAGATGATTAATTTATTAGAACATGAGTAAAATACATTTCCAAAAAATATACATGCATTGGTGTTATGGTGTTTTTAAGTCCACAATGTCTTGCCTGCGTAGGCGCACAAATAATTATTGAAGAAAATTAACTGCCGATATAAATAACAATGATAATAATGATTTAATAAAAAAAAAATAATAACATGTCAGGTTAAATAAAATCAAAATATACACATCAAACAAAAAAATAACAATAAAGTATAAATATAAAAATATTAATTATTTACATGTTTTGTCATTCATAAAATCATTAATAATGATATTAATAACATTTTTCTGTCAACATTTGCTTTAATTTTATTTTAAATGTGTCTGATTTCTTTATACTCTTAGGCACTTTATTGTATATTATTTAACTAAGAATATTTTAAATGATCGAGACGGTCAAATCTGAGAGTACCTATGAGGAATAACGAAAAACGCTTAAAGGAGTATATTGCTGACTGACGACTAGGTGTTTCCGTAAAATAGTAAAGTGTGAGATATCAAAGAAGCGGGTAGCGTGGCGAAAATATAAATAAAAATTTTAAAAAGTAAAAAAAAAAACTATTTTTTTTATGAAAAAGCAACCAAAAAGTGGCCTTGAACTCCAACCTCCGTGTCGCTTACAGAGTCTGTCTCGTGTAGTTTATGATTTATCACCTGGTTATCTATAAATACGTGATCCCTCATTAATTCCCGCTTTAATAAGAACATCCCTCATTAAAAAGCACAGCGTTGCCCATAACGAATTAATTTTGCAAACACTTTTAATTAAGTTGGCAGATTCGGTAGGTAAAACCTGATTAAAGTTTACAAAACTGTGAATCCCAAATTACAAGTTCTTAAGGCGATTTTATACAAAAATTTGGCACGAAATAACTTTTGTCAACTTTTGTATTGGAGCCTATTTAACTCTAGCCTATATGGTGAATAATAGTACTAATGCCACCTACAAGATTTGATCTTGAATGTGGACAGTGTAGGCACATGCTTGGTGTAGGCACATATTATAGGATCTTTTGCAATTTTTTTTTATACAATGTTTTGGCTCCACACTTTTGTGTATTTAGCCAGTGTCAAGTAATTAATAATTTATCAAGTTAATGATATTTCACGCAAATATGTGTCAAGTCACAGTCGAAGTCATCAAGTCAAGTCATAGTCTAGTCAAAGTCATACTCCTAGTAAAGTGGTGGCAACTTTACTTGAAGCTTCTATGGAGTTTTGGAAACAACACGAAAAGAAACGTTTCACCATCATTATAACATTTTCCCACACTCACGCCTGTAATCCAGCACTTAACGAATAGAATGCCATCAATTTTATGCACTAACACTGAAAATAACACAAGTTTTGGAAATAAATACAATGCGGTGACGCAATCTTTTTCGCTTTCCCGCCAAAACTACCTTTTGCAGGTTACCACTCAAATAAATTTTCATTCTGAACACAGACCAGTCAAAAAAGCCCACTGCCAGAGATCCAAGTCAGATCTTTGCCACAGAGCACAAACTACGCTAACTTTATTGCCAACGTCACAGCAATGGTTCTGACGGATTCTAATTAGAAGTAGTCTTGACTGAGTTGATCCCGTAACTTTGATTCCTATGCAACAGAAATTTCACTCCTGAGATGAAATTTTTCCATAGTAACTATTCACATAAACTGCGATGCGATGGAACTATCAAATCCATACGAATCTTGTTTCTATCTGTAGCAATCAAGATCGCCCATCTGAGACAGGAAAAACAATCCATGGAACTACAAACTTAAGCAAGGAAATCAGCTGGACGATCACGTAACTCGATTGAAACGAATAGAAAACCTTAATATGTATAGATTTAACAGTTTGAACACGCAGTTTATGTGTATAGTTAGATGGAAATTTTGACTGTTGCATTGCAATCAAAGTTTCGTGATCGCCCCGTAATGTATAAACGTAATGAAAAAACGTAATTAGACTATGGCTTTTCTTCTATTTTACGACTAAAACTCGGGACGTTTGTGAATTTCCTGTAAATTCTCAGTTATTGCCAACGGGAAATTGAAGTCAAATTGAATTATGCCGAGTTGAAAACGTCTTTGGAGTTCAAAAGACTTGGCATGTTTTAGCCGAAAAGTTCGTAAACGAGAGCTTTTGATTGCATTGAGCTTGCAAACGACGTTTTAAGTTTAACGGTTACCTAGTTTCTGAAATAGGTCACTTGAGTAATTTCTCCAAAAGTGCATGTGTATGAATAAGTTTATGAATTTCCAGCATTTACTAATTTCCATTGGGTGAAATATGATACGATTCGGTCATAATATTGTACCTATACTTAAATGATACGTTGCCGCACAATAAAAACTAAATTATTCTACACTTACGTTTTTAGAACATATTAGATAAACTTGATATTGAAGCACCACAAATCATTAAAAACTGAATTAACAAACTTAACGAACTGTAACAATGGGCGGTCTTGTCGCTCATCGCGATTGCTTCCAGACAACCTTGCACTGAAAGGAATAAAGTAACTGTATGGACGATGGTTTTCATAAAAAGCTATTGTGTAGAACTCAGACCGCATCTTTTCAACCTCTAGACGCTATTCCTCCATGGACCTAGAAACAGGAATAATATCCTTTCCCAGGATCTATCTACATTGACAGCCAGTGGTGTGGTGGTTGAGCAAGTCGGCTCATAGCCCGGAGGCGGTGGGTTCGATTCCCGCGGCAGGAAAAGTATTTGTGCACATAAAAAAGCGCAGATACTTGTTCTGAGTCTGGGTGTTGTGGGACCATGGTCCTTGTAGTTCCTGGGTCCCAGGGGACCCCAGGGGATCCTAGTTAGGGTCCAAGATCTACGTACGTGATCGTTGGGCGTTATTATTATTATTATCTACATATCACATCGCTAACGCTGTATACAGCTATCATTAATTCAGTGGATCAAGTTCCTTAGCTTTAAATAATTCACGAGCTGTCAAACGAGCTTGCGCGACCATTTTCCTTCCATTCTCTAAATTACGAAAGACACGTTAAATAATCTACTTTGAAAAGATCGTATGTCTAACTAGACCAGCTAGGCAATCACAGAACTTAATTGCAACCGATATAAATACTGATTTGTATGGATATGTCAATTTAAATACAATAATTAATCTAATAGAATATAATATAACACCCAGACAGAGAATAAACATTGATGTTCATCACACAATGGTACTGGGTGGGAATCGAACCGACAACTTACAGTTCAGGTACTACCAACTGACCTATCCGGTCAGTCAATATATAATTTTTTTTTTGGCTCCACACTTTTTTTTATTTAGCCAGTTTCAAGTAATTGATAATTTCTTAAGTTTATTAATATTATATATATGGGTCAAGTCAAGTCACATTCCAAGTCATCAAGTCAAGTCATAGTCTATTCTAGTCAAAGTCATACTCCTAGTAAAGTGGTGGCAAATTTACCAGAAGCTTCTATGGAGTTTTGGAAACAACACGTAAAGAAACGTTTCAACATCATCATACCACTTTCCCACACTCATGCTTGTAATCCAGCACTTAAAGAATAAAATGCAAGAATAAAAGCTTTCGGTGATGACGCGAGTTCCATGATTTTTGTTCACCCAAAAAGTACACATATATACACATTATATATATAGCTCATGGGAAGCGATGACGATGACGCGAGTTTCACGCTTTTTGTTCACCTAAAAAGTGTTCAAAACACCTAAAGAAGTATTGTCAGAAAGTACGAAGTAGATATCGCCACGACACGATATAAGCTGAAAGCACTGCAAGCATATCTATCGGAACTGTCCGGAACACTTGTCGCCGGTCGGTAGAAGCCAGACAGTTTTCGCTTTGCGCAGCCTCTGTCTATGCAATGCCTCTACTACAAGTTTACTGTACTTGCTATCGGGCATAGTTACTGTACTTGCTATCGGGCATAGTTACTGTACTTGCTATCGGGCATAGTTACTGTACTTGCTATCGGGCATAGTTACTGTACTTGCTATCGGGCATAGTTACTGTACTTGCTATCGGGCATAGTTACTGTACTTGCTATCGGGCATAGTTACTGTACTTGCTATCGGGCATAGTTACTGTACTTACTATCGGACATAGGACATATCGGACTTACTATAGACATTTATGTATTTTTTGGTGGTAAACCGAAAACGAACGCGTCACCGCATTGTATTATTTTCCAAATCTTGTGCTATTTTCAGTGTTAGTGCATAAAATTGATGGCATTTTATTCGTTAGCTGTATTTTTTTTGTGTTTTGGCTCCACACTTTGTGTATTTAGCCAGTGCCAAGTAATTAATAATTTACCAAGTTAATGATATTTCACGCAAATATGTGTCAAGTCACAGTCGAAGTCATCAAGTCAAGTCATAGTCTAGTCAAAGTCATACTCCTAGTAAAGTGGTGGCAACTTTACTTGAAGCTTCTATGGAGTTTTGGAAACAACACGAAAAGAAACGTTTCACCATCATTATACCATTTTCCCACAATCACGCCTGTGATTCAGCACTTAACGAATAGAATGCCACCAATTTTATGCACTAACACTGAAAATAACACAAGTTTTGGAAAATAATACAATGCGGTGACGCAATCTTTTTCGCATTCACGCCAAAACTCCGTTCGCTGAATTACATGACTATGGGAAAGTGGTATAATGATTGTGAAACGTTTCTTTTCGTGTTGTTTCCAAAACTACATAGAAGCTTCTGGTAAAGTTGCCACCATTTTACTAGGAGTATGACTTGGCTAGACTAGACTATGACTTAACTTGATGACTTGGAGTGTGACTTGATTTGACACAAATATATAGAACATTAATTAACTTGAGAAATTATCAATCACTTGACACTGGCTAAATACACAAAAGCTAAAACAAAAACAAAAAAAAAGTTTGATTAAACTTATTACGTTATGTCATTCCTGTCAACACTCAGTGGCCGTACTTTAAGAAAATGAAAATGTGGAAAAAAAATGTAGAAAATATAGGAAGGAAATTAAATAGAGTTACGTCGCAGTGGCTATCATTTGCCTGTCAGGGAAGGAGTGGATTTGATAGATACTTTCAAACGTAACTGTTGCTTAAAAACTGACATTTCAATATCGTGTTGGCCAGGTATATTAAGTACTACGTAACTAATTTCAAAGTGTAATTACTTCCCGTTCCTAATATACGTTTTGGTTACGACTTGGCATGAAAACTAATATAAATTTGAAACAAGGAGTTTTGGCGTGAAAGCGAAAAAGATTGCGTCACCGCATTGTATTATTTTCCAAAACTGGCAACTTTACTAGAAGCTTCTATGGAGTTTTGTAAACAACATGAAAATAAACGTTTCACCATCATTAGACCACTTTCCCACACTCATGCCTGTAATCCAGCGCTTAACGAATAAAATGCCACCAATTTTATGCACTAACACTGAAAATAAAACAAGTTTTGGAAAATATTATAATGCGGTGACGCGATGTTTTTCGTTTTCCCGGCAAAACTCTGTAGTGTAGTACTCAAACTATATTTATTTTTAACCAATAACTGAACCAGCAATTGTAAAATCAAACCAAAAATACCAATATTGCTGTCTCTTTCTCTTAAGCGTAATCTATCTCCCTTTCCATTCTATTTACATTAGAGCCGCAGTTGGCGGAGCTACGGTTTAAATAATAGTTACTGTGCAAAACGCACATTATGGAGGAAAAAGAAGCGCCCAGTCCTAAACACACAGCAAGAGCGGCTCAGCTGATTTATGTTTACAGTGCTCGCTTAGCTTAGAAGAACAATATAGACCGGGCATAGAACTAAAAAGAATACGAATTGGCAAGATGATACCATACCGCCCGCATTCATCGCGACTCGTAATGCATAGGAACCATCGGAATCGAATTTATTTATTGAAGTAAAATTTTTATCCGCCCGCTTGACTTGGGGGTAAGCTGATGAGGCGAACGGAAGTTGAGAGAAAGAAAAAGCTACGTTTCGTATATTACTGTAGGGGCAAGAGAGATATCTTAGAATATTGTTAATCGGCATTAAAAGAAGTAGGCAATGGCAAACCTAAGCCAAGTCTTAAATAATCAAGTCAATTATAGGTCTTTGTTTAGAATAGGAATTTACTCATTAATAAATGTTAATTTAAATCGAGGCTTTTTGATTTGAAAGTCGCACGGTCTACCGCTAGGCCATACTCGCTCTGATACCGGCTTTGAATTTCGTAAATAATTTCAGTGAAAAAAGGGGTGTTTGGTTTCGTTAAATCGGTACGTGACCAAAATGCTGGCATAATATATTTTATTCAACGGATCAGCCTCGTTATACAGCGGGGCAACGTTGCCTGCATTATGGGTTGTCACGTTACGTCCTTCCTCTTGTGGAGAGGTAGAATTGAACGTCACAAGTTATCGAGTAGCTCCTCACCTACCTAACTTATTCCTAAATCGGCAGGATCCTAAGAGCTTAATAAAAGAGGAAAATAAGTTAAAGAATTATATTTGAAGAATAATTACAGAAAATAAAAAAATAAAGGCTGCGGTGAAATATAAAAAAATTACAAGTCTCAATTTAGATGAATTAGTAGTTTAAGAACTTCGGCCAACAGGGCCCACTTATGCAGTACAGAGAGACTGAAGAACTCTGTAGGTCCAGGATTTAGGCCGACAAGGCAGACTTTTGTAGTTGGGCCGACTTCTATGCTCAGCGGCAAACTCGATCAGTTGTCAGCGACTGAGACGGTGACAGCAGATGTAGTTTTAGCGATAGATTCTCGTCAATAGATTCGCCGTAGTACGGTGATTGGCTCTCGGCGATAGATTCGCCGTAACTCGGCGACTGGCGCTTGGCGATAGATTCGCCGTAACTCGGCGACTGGCGCTCGGCGATAGATTCGCCGTAACTCTGCGACTGGCGCTCAGCTATAGATTCGCCGTAACTCTGCGACTGGCGCTCAGCTATAGATTCGCCGTAACTCGGCGACTGGCGCTCGGCGATAGATGCGTTGTATCACGGCGATTGGCGAAAAATTAAGCGATTGGCACTTGCAATTTTGGAGTATTATAGCCAAATAATTTTGAAGGCGTTCTTGAGTTCCCGGGCCTTGCCTGGCCCGGGAATGGCCTTATATCAATTTAGTGTTCCTCGTTTGAGGAGTAAACTGAGACTGCCATTTCTTAGCGACAGCCCTTCTAACGAAAACTCCGTGAGCGTTCCATGCTTCAGACTTTTAAATATTTCAAAATTTTGGATACAGAACGATAAAAAAAATAAATGTAGAGTCTAAATACATAAAATCTTGGCCAAACTATGAAAAACCTTGCCGAAATTGACAATAAAAAAGAAAAACGAACCAATTTGAATAAAAACAAAATTCCAATCGTAAAACAATTGTAAGCAATGACAGTCATATTTTCAGTGAAAATCGAGACAATTGTGAAATGAAACCAAGATTTTTATGTATAAAGAGCAAAAATGTAGTGAAATAATAGATAATATGTGATGTGTTATGTGCAGTGATGTGATAAAAAGCAAACATAAGGTAATAAATAACATTACAGGGTATATACGCGGAAGTTGCCAGTTTTGAACGATTTTTGAGTTATCTGTCTATAGATACATTTTACTTTTAAGTAGGTACTCGAGTTTGGCGGGAAAACGAAAAAGATCGCGTCACCGCATTGAATTATTTTCCAAAACTTGTGCTATTTTCAGTGTTAGTGCATAAGCGCGCGTGCGTTTAGTACTGAATTACAGGTACGAGTGTGGGATAGTGGTGTAATGATGGTGAAACGTTTCTTTTCGTGTAGTTTCCAAAGCTCCATAGAAGCGTCTGGTAAAGTTGCCATCACTTTACTAGGAGTATGACTTGACTAGACTAGACTATGACTTAACTTGATGACTTGGACTGTGACTTGACTTGATACATAATATATAGGTATCTAATATGAATTAACTTGATAAATTATCAATTACTTGACACTGGCTAAATACACAAAAGTGTGGAGCCAAACCAAAACAAAAAAAGTAGGTGCTTTAAAGAAGGTTTGACAATACATTTTAATGAATTTTGAAGCTCCACGTAACCTTACGTTTGATACAAATGATCGTACTTACCCCACGGGTAAAGTTACGACATGATTGCGTTATTAAAGGCAGCGTCCAAGCACAACTCTTGTTTTTGAGGCCTTTGTTTAAAGTTGAAAATCGCAAATCATAGCTGATGTTAAACTGGGTCTGCGCTTGAAACTGTGTTTTATTTTGCGGGTTTTTTGGGAATTTTGTGAAATAAGACATTAAATAAATTACAGCGTTATGTTTGAATCACCAGCAATTTAGAAAAAAATGTTGTTAGCGCTTTAAATTTAGAGCACTATTATGATAAAGTTTTAAGGGGTCATTCTAGGATTTTATTTTGGAAAAACCAAATTACTTAGTAAAATTGCATTCAGTCACTGTTTTTCTTTTTTATTTCCTTTTTAGGATATTTTTTGTTTATTTGCGTCATGTCGTTACCAAAAAATGCTTTTTGTTGATATTGTGATCGGACTGTCTTAAATAAAAATCGAGTTTGCTTTAGACCACACGACTGAAGTAAAACTTCTTTAGTTTAGCTCCATCTATCGGCCGGTATAACTTTGTTTTTTCTTTGTTTAATGTTAATGTCGCTATATTGACAATTATAAATTATAATTTTACCGGAAATACCAACAATAATAAAAAAAAAATAACTTTGTTATATTGACAATGAAGATCTACGTTAACCAACAACTTTCAACTTCCGTTCGCCTCTCCAGCTTACTCCCCAAGTCAAGAGTGCGTAAAGAAGTTTTACTTCAAAAATTAATGTAGACACCAAGAAATGACAACAACTGTCAATGTAAAACCTCTTAGAATCGAAGCATAAAGACTAACGTAAACATGGGATGAGAGCGCTCAGCCCCAAGAACTTGGCTCAACGCCAAGGAAAAGTGGAATAAGAAATGTCTTCGGTAAGTATAATACGCTTTGATTTTCTCTTGTACGTATTTGCTTCTGTAGGCCGATTCCGTTACTTTGAGTGTTCATCGCTTCCCGAAGAGCTCGTCATTTGAAAGTTTTCCGGCGTAATGGCGCAATCGAAAACTCGGTTAATAGTTGTATTTATTAATTGGAAAGTCTTATAAACTAAAATCAGTTAATTAATACAGGCCTACTACTTTTACTAGGTGGTAGGACTTTACTGCAAAGTTCGTCTAGGTAGGTACCACCGCTTTTCCAGTTATTCTGCCGCCAAGCAGTAGTGCGCAAGCACTGCTGTGTTCCGGTTTGAAGGGCACTGTAGCTAGTGAAATTACTGGGCAAATGAGACTTTATGATCTGATCTCACAGTTTAGTAATCTTATTACTAGATTGTGCTGATGTCTCTGGATGACGTGCGCAGTGCAGTGTCACGCGAACCTCTATACTTTAGAGTTCCGAGTGACACTGCCGCTGGTATGGGCAGCCGTGTCGTTTAACATCAGGCGAACGGCTAGCTCGTCACGTCATTAAAAATAAAAAAGGCTTAAATGTTAAAAATGTGATTGTAATAAGGCAGGATGTATAGGATGCGTATGTTGAAATTCAATTAGATAAGTAGGTACATACTTGGGGCAGACCTTTGGGAACAAAACAAGGAAGTAAGATAAATATACCCCGTTTTACTGTTATATGTATTTTTAATTATATGTATTAACCATTCAGCTAAGGCCTTAAAAAACAGTCGGCCTTCTCATATCACCTGGCACTAACTTACATGTACAAATATAAAAATTAATTCGAACTAATTAGCACACTAATATTGTTAAGGCGAATGTTTGTATGTGTGTATGTCTGTACGTGTGTATGTTTGTTACTCCTTCACGCTCAAACGGCTGAATGAAATTGGATAAAATTTGGTACCAAGATAGCTTATACACTAGATTAACATATAGGCTACATTTTATCCCAGGAAAATGAGATTTTCCCGTAGGATGAGTAAGCAATTAAAATACTTTTTAACCTCGTGTGAAACCGCGGGGCGCAACTAGTCATATATAAAAACAGGGTAAAAAAAAAGAAAAAAAAACGAGTGTGCTTTAGACCACACGACTGAGGTAAAACTTCTTTATTTTAGCTCCATCTATCGGCCGGTATAACTTTATTTTTATTTTTTTAATATTAATATATTAATCTGACATATTTTTTTTAATTCACTTCGACCATCACATCGGCCATTAAGTTTGAATCACACTCTATACAGAAGTAGCATCCTTCGATTTTCCGAGATCCTGTAACTCCCTGTGATATATGTGGCAGAAATAATTTATTGACATTAACGACAACTGGCGTTTTGCTGACACGACGTAGTCAATAAATTATATTGCCATGAAGTGTCGAGACACGTAACACGCACCGTCACAGAAATCGGAAAAATATACTTTATATTAGGTAGGAACGGTATATACAGTTTATATTATATGGACGTAAAAAAACGAGTGTGCTTAGACCACACGACTGAAGTAAAACTTCTTTAGTTTACCCCCATCTATCGGCCCCGGCATCTATCTAACTTGGTTTGGGCTTTATTTAATGTTAATGTCGTCATCTTGACAATTGTAAATTGTCATTTTACAGGACATACCAACATAATAATAGAGTTTTGGAGGGAAAGCGAAAAAGATTGCGTCACCGCATTGTATTATTTTCCAAAACTTGTGTTATTTTCAGTGTTAGTGCATAAAATTGGTAGCATTTTATTCGTGCTGGATTATAGGCGTGAGTGTGGGAAAATGGTATAATGATGGTGAAACGTTTCTTTTCGTGTTGTTTCCAAAACTCCATAGAAGCTTCAAGTAAAGTTGCCACCACTATACTAGGAGTATGACTTGACTAGACTAGACTATGACTTGACTTGATGACTTGAACTGTGACTTGACTTGACACAAATACACATAATATTAATTAACTTGAGAAATTATCAATTACTTGACACTGGCTAAATACACAAAAGTGTGGAGCCAAAACGTAAAAAAAAATAATAATAAACAATAATACATATTTTTAACATTGTTATATTGACAATGGAGATCTACGTGAACAAACTTCAACTTCCGTTCGCCTAGCATTCACCAGCTTACTCCTCAAGTCAAGTGTGCGTTAAGAAGTTTTACTATAATAACAAACTACGGGCGAGGGTTATTATTGTTTAAAAGTTGCAAGTATTTTTAAAACCGCAAAGTTCAAGGTCCGTGTGGAACCAGTTGAAAGAGTATAACAAATCACTTTTATGTTGTTTTAAAACAAAGGTTTCATACACGTCTTTTGTTAGAGGATTTTTTACTCTTTTTATTATTTAAAACATGGTTGATTTAGCACTTCCGCCACAGAAGAAATAGCATCATATTCTTTAAATCATTTGCAGCATCTTTTATCTGTGCCATAAATCATATGCTATATTATAGAACTGGCGATGGGAGATAGCTGCCTCCTTTCGCCGTCCCATCTATTCATCCTCTGTGGTGAGACAGCCTCTGTGGTGTGGTGGTTGAGCAGGTCGGCCCGGAGGCGGCAGGTTCGATTCCCACGGCAGGACAAGTATTTGTGCACTCAAAAAAGCTCAAACTCTACTTGTTCTGAGTCTGGGTGTTGTGGGACCATGGTCTTCGTAGTTCCTGGGTCCCTAGACACAGGGAATCCTAGTTAGGGTCTAGGATCTAAGTATGTGATCTAAAAAAAAATTATGAATTGTGATGTGATATAAAAAAATCTAAAAAATATCCTTTTTTCCCGATCTTTTTGCTCTCCTCTGGGACTTGAGGCATAAAACTAGGTAAAAGATTCCGTGCAAAGCCACGGTTGGTCAGCAAGAATAAGGATAAAATGCACATTATTTTTAAATGTTTATCATGCATGCGCTTGACATCTCACCGACGCTAGTGCAAAACATATGCTTACGCATACAAAGCATATACTTATGAATTTTGCGCCAGATAAAATTTAAAACATAATTATTATTATATGTACTAACGAGCTTCTGCCCGCAGCTTCGCCCGCGAGGTGGCCTATGGGAAAATAATTGAACCGCCTTTTTACCCTCTTAAGGGTGGAATTTCGAAAAATCCTTTCTTAGCGGATGCCTACGTCATACCATCTAACTGCATTCCAAATTTCAGCCCGATGCGTCCAGTGGTTTGGGCTGTGCGTTGATAGATCACTATATTAGTCAATCAATCAGTCAGTCACCTTTGAGTTATATATATTTAGATATAATGTTATTATTTACTTGGCTAGCATGCTACACCTTCGATCACATCGTCACTTCCCATCAGGTGAGAGCGTGGTCAAATGCTAGACAAATTTGAAAAAAAAAATGTATCGATTGTAATTATTATGTTATTTTTATTACAGCATCTGTGGTGTTGAGGTTGAGTAGGTCGGTTCATAGCCCGGAGGCGGCGGGATCAATTCCCGCGACAGGTCAGGTACTGTACACAGAAAAAAAGCGCATAATACTTGTTCTTAGTCTGGGTGTTGCGGGACCATGGTCCTTGTAGTTCCTGGGTCCCTAGACACAGGAAATCCTATTTAGGGTCCAGGTTTAACGTATGTGATCGTTGGGCGTTATTATTATTAATCATTCTATTCATCTAAGCGATTCAAGCCATGGGAATCGCACAGTTTTCAATAAATTTATTGGTGTTATATAACATTTTATTGATATTATTCTGCTAAAAACAAGGCCAAATGTCAAGGTTCAAGCAGAAATAGCAACTAGTAGACTGCCTCGGTCGGTGGCTATTTGCATTTCAATATTAAGCAAACTCGAGGTCAAATTGGAATAACTTGTTATTTTTCAGTACTTCTAGGTAAAAATGGATGATAAAATCAGAGGACCTACATATCACACTATCACACTAATATTATTAAGGCTAAAGTTTGTATGTGTGTATGCGTGTTTGTGTGTATGTTTATTACTCCACGCTCAAACGGCTGAATGAATTTGGATGAAATTCGGTACCAAGATAGCTTATACACTAGATTAACATATAGGCTACATTTTATCCCGGAAAAGTGAAATTTTCCCGTGGGATGAGTAAATAATTAAAATACTTTTTATCTGCGGGTGAAACCGCGGGGCGCAACTAGTATTTATATATTTGTGCAATCAAATCCAGTTTTACTTTTTTTAACGGACTAAGAAAGAAAGAAGAAAGCAGGAAAAGATATTCAGGACATCACACAACATTACATTATAGGACAATACAGTTTAATTTAGAAAGAATAGACAAAATGAGCTTTTATTCTCGAATCATCTAAAATAATATTATAAAGAGGAAAGATTTTATTGTTATATATAATAAATATCAAAGATCTATTCAATGCAAACATGCCTTAAATCGTTCTAGTAGTATTGACTCTGAAATTACTAGACCGATTTGCAAAATTCTTTCACCATTTAAATCCTACATTATCAGAACATATCCATAGGTGATGGGATATTTTCATAAAAGTTAGAGATCCGTATGAATCGATATTTTCATAACGATAAAAACTTTTTTTAAATTACTTGGCTGTTGGTATTGCAGAACTAAGTCACTATTGGGTAGTTTTGGCGGGAAAGCGAAAAAGATTGCGTCACCGCATTTATTACATATTATTTTCCAAAACTTGTGTTATTTTCAGTGTTAGTGCATAAACTTGGTGGCGTTTTATTCGTTAAGTGCTGGATTAGAAGCATGAGTGTGGGAAAGTGGTATAATGATGGTGAAACGTTTCTTTTCGTGTTGTTTCCAAAACTCCATAGAAGCTTCAAGTAAAGTTGCAACCACTTTACTAGGAGTATGACTTTGACTAGACTATGACTTGACTTGATGACTTCTTCTGTGACTTGACACATATTTGCGTGAATTATCTTTAACTTGTTAAATTATCAATCACTTGACACTGGCTAAATACACAAAAGTGTGGAGCCAAAATATTAAAAAAAAGTCACTATTGTCTCTGATTCAATGTAAAATTATTACTTAAAAAAATGACATACCTTCTTTTAGCTGTATAAGTAAATAACATTTCGTTTATTATGTTTGTCAGGAGCTGTGGAATAAATAAGGAAAAAAAAATATATAATGCTAACTCCTAACATTAAATGCTGAATTTAAAGTGAATCTTACTAAAATCCATTTAAGGATAAAGTAATAATATCGTTGTTAAATGTGAAAACAACAAAATGTATAAAATAAAAAACCAATTAATGGGGGCTGCCTTTAAAACGAGCCGAATTTCCTATGAAACTGATATGGCGCCATTATACCTTTTATTTTCGTCTACCGGCGCAATACACAATGGAAAGAGTATGGGTGAGACCATGGAAATGAGGTTTTTTTACAATGTTAACATAAGTTAACATTTTTAAAAAACTCATTTCCTTTTCCTCATTTGTTGTGTTTAAGTTAGCTTAAACAATCTTTATATATAAAGATTATTTAACTTAAACACTACCAGCCTTATTAATAAACGGGTATTAGTCTCGGATTAGTTACTTCAGCTTTTGTCCTTTTTTTGCTACTGGAATATTTAGCTGGATCGCAAGAGACAAAAGATGGTGTAACTAGTCTAAAGCTAGTTCGTGTTTATAAGCATAAAAATTTAAGCTAAAAAAAGCTATTTTCAAGTTTTTCTTAGTGTAAACTACGGATGGAAACTGTCAAAAACATACATATATCAGGTTTTTTTTTTATGCTACTGAATGATGTGACGAGCTAGTCGTTCACCTGATGTTAAGCGCCACGGCCGCCCATTACAGAACAGTGTCATTCGGAACCCCAAATCAGAGTTACGAGTGAGACATCAGCACAGCCTGGTAATAAGATTACTAGACTGTGAGATCAGATTATAAAGTCTCAATTGCCCAGTAATTTCACTAGCTACAGTGCCCTTCAAACCGGAACACAGTAGTGCTTGCACACTACTGCTTGGCGGCAGAATAACTGGCAAAGCGGCGTTACCTACCTAGACGAACTTTGCAACAAAGTACTACCACCTAGTAACTTAAGTACCTGAAATAAAGTTTTCTTCTTATTTCAGAGTCCTGCTCTTACCGGTGGAGTAAACGCCATCGTTCTCGATCTTCGGCCAAAGCTTTAACCTCCCCGTGTGACATGACATTTATATTTTCTTTTATTTGATCTATGTATGCCCTTCTAGGTCTGCCTATTACTCTCTTTCCTTCTACCTTTCCTTCTATGATTATTTTCATTAGGTTGTCGTACCGTATAAGGTGGCAAAACATTTCCCCTCTTCTTGCTTCTATCGTCGCTAGTGTGTTCTGTTTTTCTTGAACCAGGGTAAATACTTCTTCAATAAAGTTTTTTACATCGTATTTATTTATTTAAATAGGGACATAAACGGATAGTTTCGGCTTCGTAGTGTGAGAGAGAGTGTCGTCTGTCACTCAGAGAGAGATAAAACCGGCAGTTTTGTCGTTTTTTGAAGTAAAACTTATTTAGTTTTTTTTGGCGGGAAAACGAAAAAGATCGCGTCACCGCATTGTATTATTTTCCAAAACTTGTGTTATTTTCAGTGTTAGTGCATAAAATTGGTGGCATTTTGTTCGTTAAGTGCTGGATTACAGGCATGAGTGTGGGAAAGTGGTAATGATGGTGAAACGTTTCTTTTCGTGTTGTTTCCAAAACTACATAGAAGCTTCTGGTAGAGTTGCCACCACTTTGCTTGGAGTATGAATTGACTAGACTAGACTATAACTTAATGACTTGACTTGACTTGACAGATATATATTTAATATTAATTAACTTGGGAAATTATCAATTACGTGACACTGGCTTAATACACAAAAGTCGGGAGCCAAAAGAAAACAAAAAAAAAGTATATACAGTCTGTGCCGATAATCCATACTGCGCTGTTTTGTAGGTAATCATTAATCAGGTAAATGCCTAGATTGGCTGCGAAAGCCTTTGATAGAGCCGTGTTGTTTACATTCCCTGCATTCGGCCTTTGTGACTCCAACATACGGGGCAGCTAATTGCAATTCAGCTGCCAGTTTTATGCCCAGTAGGCATGAATTTGCTGTTAATTACGTAAAATAACGTTAATTTACAAGTATATCAACCTATGGGAATTAATTATACGTATTTAACATGTCATTCAAGTCATGGAGTTTAGATTAAGAAAACGAGTGTGCTTTAGACCACACGACTGAAGTAAAACTTCTTCAGCCTTATTAATAAACGGGTATTAGTTTCGGATTAGTTACTTCAGCTTTTGTCCTTTTTTTGCTACTGGATTATTTAGCTGGATCGAAAGAGACAAAAGATGGTGTAACTAGTCTAAAGCTAATTCGTGTTTATTAATAAGGCTGCTTAAGTTTAGCTCCATCTATCGGCCGGTATAACTTTGTTTTTGCTTTGTTTAATGTCGCCATCTTGAAATTTGTAAATTGTCATTTTACCGGACATACCAACATAATAATGCATATTTTTTACTTTGTTATGTTGGCAATGGAGATCTACGTGAACGAACTTCAACTTCCGTTCGCCTTGCATTCATCAGCTTACTCCCTAAGTCAGGCGTGCGTAAACAAGTTTCTCGCGATTTATAATGTTTAGGTATGTAGTTGCGATCCCACGCATTGGTCTTCCACAAATCACTTCCAATGAAATCGTCCGTAAAAATAAAAATATGTTAAGAAATGACATGACGAGCTAGTTGTTCGCCTGATGTTAAGCGCGTTAAGCTACGCGGCTGCCCATATCATTTGCAATGTCACTCGCAATTCTAAAGTATGGAGTTTCGCGTGACACTGCACTGCGCACGCCATCCTGAGACATCAGCACAATCTAGCAATAAGATTAGACTGTGAGATCAGGTCATAGTTTCAGTTGCCCAGTAATTTCACTAGCTGCAGTGCCCTTCAAACTGGAACACAGTAGTGCTTGCACACTACTGCTTGACGGCAGAATAACTGGCAAACGGTGGTATCTACCTACGATCTTTGCAGAAAAGTCCCACCACCAAGTCATTTTGATCTAACTTCATTTGGTAAGTTCGTTTTGATCATCGAATCAGGAGTTATTAAAAAGAGCCTGCCATTTTTACCTTCGTTTGAAAAAATCCTTTAGCGACTGTAACTAGTTATTAACCTTGGACAACGAAAAACCCTTTTTTGGTTTAACAAGGATAAAAGAACTTGAATTAAAATACGCCCTTTCTAATCTTAGCAATATTTTTCAACATCTTGTTCCAATCTATACACATAAAATTCAAAGTCTAACTGACTAAATGACTTATATATCAACGCACAGCCTAAACCGCTGGTCCTAGAGACTTGAAATTTAGAGGGTGTGTTCTTTGTAAAGTGTAGGTATCCACTAAGAAAGGGTTTTTCGAAATTCCACCATTAATATGGTGAAATGGGTGGTTGAATTATCTTTACAAAAAAAAATCTTCGTTTCACGCGGGCGAAGCCACGGGCAGAAGCTAGTGTGATATAAGTAGAAATAGTTGCAATAGCTTAAAGTGGTTGGTAGTTGCGCGTCGAAGTTTCCCAACTTAGTTTCTCGTGTTAAAGGAATTGTAACCGACAATTCTAGAAACTTACATTCTTTTTCAACCAATCGAGCATTCAATAGTAGAATTTGAGATATTTTCGTTGTCTTAACTTTGTTTTCTTTTTCAGTAGTAAGGAATATGAATTGGAGTCACTAGCCGGCTTTGAACCAATGCCCTTTTGGTCATGTTGCCCTTATAATATCTTGTACTGTTATCAATTCTGTGCTCTGTGGGGTGATGATGGAACTGCAATTGAAATACAACAGGAGAAATTTCATTTCTAAATTGAAATTTTCCATAGCTTTTATGCACTTATAGAACTATGTGTTGAAATTGTCAAATCCATACAATTTTGTGTTTCTAGCGGTTTCAATGATGTTCCGTGCTGGCCTAGCTGATTTTTGAAGAAGCTTACCTAAGTAAAAAGTAGCCAAAATGTCACTAAATTAAAAAAAACTATGAACACAAACAAAGTTTTAAGCTCACCTCTCCGAATCCATGGCGTTGTTTTTTAACCGGTAGCCAGCTCTGCACCGGTGCCGCCCGCTGATCGCAACTGTAACAAAAACAGTACGGTTCATTTTTCTCATAATTGAAAATCAACAAGTTCTACATAAATCGAGTAAGCGATTCCCGGGACGGTTTTTGCCTTGGTAGGAAAAATTGCGGTTTCGTTTTTTTAAAAGTCAATGATTTTATTGTTTACAATGTATTTTCCACTGAACCGATTTGGCTGAATCTTTTACTAGGTGGTAGGACTTTCCTGCAAAGTTCGTCTAGGTAGGTACCACCGCTTTGCCAGTTATTTTGTCGCCAAGCAGTGGTGTGCAAGCCACTACTGTGTTCCGGTTTGAAGGGCACTGTAGCTAGTGAAATTACTGGGCAAATGAGACTTTATGACCTGATCTCACAGTCTATTATTACTAGATTGTGTTGATGTCTCAGGATGACGTGCCCAGTGCAGTGTCACGCGAACTGTATACTTTAGAGTTCCGAGTGACGCTGCAACTGATATGGGCAGCTGTGTCGCTTAACATCAGGCGAATGTTTAGCTCGTCACGTCATACCTTAACATAAAAAGTTCGAAATTCAAATACAATAAGTACCAAAATCACTATGAGTCTCGTTTGCATTTGTTTTTAATTCCCGCCGAGATTAAAAAGCACTGCGCAGTGTTCCTATAAAGTTGCAAAGCAGCTCAAATATCAGCCACACCGCAGACTACAGTCCAACGTTGGATACTTAACGGCCACCTCACCCACATGAGGTCTAAGGTAAAGGAGTACAGCGTTTTCTACTACTTTAGTTTTAGAGATGTCACTAAATTCTCTGACATTTCAGAATTTGAGATGTCAAAGATCCAGTCTAGAGAATTTAATTTGAACTTATTTTGACAAAATATGTATGATATGACGCCGATGTTCTAGAACCAACCCGGTTGGCTTGTTGATTAAACAAATGATTAACTATGGCGTCAAAAGTTTTAAGTGGCGTCAAATACTCAAAGCTTGGTTTAGCGACTGGATCTTACTTCGGTTACCAATACTGACGGTTTAATATGTCCTCCAAAACACGATAATGCTAAGATGTAAATAGCACTGTTTGTAGAAGTCGCCTATCCAATGAATAACGCTGAAAGCCCTTTTAAAATCATACAAAATTACTTAGTTCTTTACTAATTACTTATTCAATTTCTAGTAAACCTTTTAATTTATTACTGTCGAATCTATTGGGAAAAATCTTACATTTGATTTGACAGTTATTAAAACAGTCCTGTCACTTTTTGTAAGTCATAATGACAAGAACCGCAATAGAATTAAATAAATAAATATCTGTGAACATTTCACACAGCGCCATCTAGTCCCAAACTAAGCAAAGCTTGTACTATGGGAACCAGATAACTGATACAATACTTAGATACTTTTTTTTAAATTGTAAATATATACATAGAATGCAATATAACACCCAGACACAGAACAAACATCGATGTTCATCACACAAATGTTTGTCCTGGGTGGGAAACGAATCCACAACCCACAGTCCAGAAGGTAGGGTTACTACCAACTGAGCTATCCGGCCAGTCAAAGGAAGAATTAGGAAGTTTAGTTTAAGAAAAAGTATTAGGACGTTTAGTTTCTTTGTGCTCAATCGAATTGACAGTACTTTCAATTTGAGCGATAAGACCCGCCAATCGTTACATTTTGTTGTTGTTGACTTAGTTACAATTAACGTTAACTAAACAAAATTTTCATGTACAATTTCGCTTCCTCTTATCACTTGGGCTAGAATGAAATGGTTTCCCCGATGTTTCCTTCGTATCTGCAAGGTCTGCAAGCTAAACGCTAAAACTTTGGTGCATTGGTACATACTCTGTGGCCTTGGTTAGAAACTTGCACTAAGTTTAACAGTTTGAGTATATATAATTAGTTTTGTTTGAACACTTGATACGATTGCGCTGATTCATTTCAGTTTGAGTAAGTCCCATTTGATCCATGGAATTTGTCGTTATTAGATAAATGGTATTGAATTTCTTGGTTTTTTCTATATCGCATACATAGATCCTGGACCCTAACTAGTTATTCCCTGTCTAGGTACCCAGGAACTACGAGAATCAAGGCCCCACAACACCCAGACTCAGAATAATTATTTGCGCTTTTTTCCGTGCACAAATGCTTGTCCTGCCACGGGAATCAAACCCGAACTACATACAAATAGTACACTTGCGATAGATGGAGCTAAAGAAGTTTTACTTCATCCGTGTGGTCTAAAGAACACTCGTTTTTATTAATGTGGAAATTAGTGGTTTCATTCGCACATTCACACGTCTACCAATTACAACAGTTCATTTGATTATAAATCAAAATGTTACAATCAACAATCGAATAGCAATAAAGCAGTGCATACATCCTTGAGAATTAGGGCACGTAATAACTATTAAAATGGAAATAATGGCTCTTATAATGATATGGGAGCCATTGTGACGGTTTTTATAGTCACATATTGCAAATGTGGAGAAATTAGGTACCTTTAGAACAATGATGGAGTATTTAGGCATAAGGCGGTGGCCCCAGCAGCGTGTGAATATAAACCCCACCTCCTCCCGTGGGTGCCATAGGAGCAGACTAAGGGAATAACCAGAAAATGGGCAGCAGAATTCTACTCGGTATATATAAAGCTTCTGCGATTACCAAATCGAGAAACAAGGAAGTCGTACCACGATCCAAAATTGAAGGGGTGAGAATAAAAAGGGTTTAACTGATTTTTTTCACAAAATGACTTATGGGTATTGTTGGATTCAGCGTGAAATTATCTACAATAATACATCCTCAAAATACCGAAATTAGGCTTAAATCTCAAGATTTTGAGTCTAAAAACGGTTTATCTGTCATAGGAATACAGTTCATTTAGCATAAAAACATTATTATATTTATTTTATTATCTTCTATTTTTACAGTAATTGTATGAATTAGTACTATATTTAGTATTTTGAAATAGAATTAAAACATTTTCAAGCAACTGAAACTTACATAAACCTTTTCTATTACCTTATAAGCACTCTACATTAAAATGACGCCGTTGACGTTTTAAGTCAATTTTCTCGAAACTGTAAATTTGTCAGTTAAACCCTTTTTATTTTCAACCCTTCAATTATGCTTTGCAGTTCGCTGAATAAATACAGTGATTCGTTTTGACAAATTATAAATAAATAAATAAAATATATTTACAATAATATTGTAAGTTAAATTAATGATTTCTTTACTTGGCTTGGCTTCTTTACTTCCCATTAGTGAGAGCGTGGTCAAATGCTAGATAAGTTTGAAGTAAAAAAAATTAAAGAACCAACTTTAAAAGAAACAAAATTATCGCAAAAATAACTAGCAAAAAAAGAAATATGATTTCCATTGTATTCTACGAGTAGCTACCACAAATAAAGAGAAACCGCAGCGAACTGTATAAAATGCATTTATTTTCAATTAAAACAGTGCTTCAAATAAACCTTGCAATGGTTTACCAATATTAACTGTATGCTACGTAAATGAATACTATCGATGCAATGACATTTATTCGAAACTAGTTGCACCCCGCGGTTTCACCCGCGGATAAAAAGTATTGGAATTATTTACTCATCCCACGGAAAAATTTCACTTTTTCGTGATAAAATGTAGCGTATATGTTAATCTAGTGTATAAGCTATCTTGGTACCAAATTTTATCAAAATCCATTCAACCGTTTGAGCGTGAAGGAGTAACAAACATACACACATACAAACTATCGCTTTTATAATATTAGTGTGATGGTGTGATCAGTGTGAGTGTGATGTAATAGTGTGATTAGTGTGATGATGGTGTGATTAGTGTGAAGTGTGATAGTGTGATACGGAAACATTGAAAACATTTGATTTCTATTCTATAAAGAATAGGTATATTGGTGTCGAATGTCGATTCTGTGTCGCATTCTCTAAAACTAAAGTAAACTCAAAGTATGGCGGTACTCTTCTGATAAGGGGGGCTGATAAGGGGGGGGGGGGGGGAAATGAAAAAGACGAAAATATGTTAATTCGGTTACCTTATAGTTGCGACACAGAATCGACACCATTGAGTACAGTAATCCAAAAAAAATCAATACATAAATGTTTTATTTCATTGTATGTTTTTCAATTTTTTTTGGTAAGTCTATAAAATTGACTTTAAAAGTTAGCCGCTCGGTTGCGATAATGTATTGAAGAGTGTCAGGTGCTTCCGCCGGGAACCGAACCGTGACCGCAGCCTGATAGGGTCGGTCACGATGGCGACTCGTCAATACCGCCACAAGTGAACCGAGGAAGAGATTTGAACATTGCAAATGTAGCCCACAAAAAAAGGTTAGTCAACTTAATTCGACTTTTTAAATAAAATGGTATATGATTCACTTTGTTTTTACTAGGTGGTTAGGACTTTTCTGCAAAGTTCGTCTAGGTAGGTACCACCGCTTTGCCAGTTATTCTGCCGCCAATGCTTGCAAGTAATGTGCAAGCACTGCTGTGTTCCGGTTTGAAAGGCACTGTAGTTAGTGAAATTACTGGGAAAATGAGACTTTATAACCTGATCTCGCAGTCTAGTAATCTTATTTTGTGATTGTGCTGACGTCACAGGATGACGTGCGCAGTGCAGTGACAAGCGAAACTCTATACTTTAGAGTTCCGAGTGACACTGCAACTGATATAGGCAGCCGTATCGCTTAACATCAGGCGAACGGTTAGCTCGTCACGTCATTCCTTAATATAAAAAAAATAATTGTAAGTGAAACAACGAGGTAAACAAGAAGATCGCGTAACGGGTATCCGAAAATTTCACTTCTCCGGGATAAAATGTAGCCTATATGCTAATCCAGTGTATAAGCCATCTTGGTACCGAATTTCATCCAAATCCATTCAGCCGTTTGCGCGTAAAGGAGTAACAAACATACACACACACACACACACATACAAACTTTCGCCTTTATAATATTAGTGTGATGTTATGCAGATGACATGGTGCTGCTGAGCGCTTCAATTAGTTAAGCGGGCCTATAAAGAGTACCTACGCAATCAATACGTTTGGTAGTGCAGAACATGTAGCAGCCTCTACCTTGCACCAAAGCAAATTGTAAGCTATTGTGGCGCAACAGTAACTAACGGTGGAGGAACAAAGGTCGACGGGAATCTGATATTTATATCGAACGGCAGCCTTCGGCTGTATGCACTCGACTGCAGTCCCGTTACTGATCTATCGGTTAGCACAGTCAAGAATCCAAAATAGATCTTATTGAATGACGCTAACTGCACAATTTATGAACACTTTTTCTTTTTTCTGTGTTTGGCTCCACACTTTTGTGTATTTAGACATTGTCAAGTTTTTAAAGTTAATGAATATATTGTTAGGGAAAAATCCCCCTGACGCCGGCCCCGCCCTCGGCTGCCTATAAAAGCAGCAAGCTCACCGAGCGCGGCCCTATTTGCCGGCGTGCGCTCCAACGATACGGTTGTCCCTCTGTCCTCGTGATTTTGTTTAAAATTATTATTAAATTGTTAATTATTTGTATTAATAAATTCTGGTTGTGAATTTTGTTTTTTTTAGATTAAAATAATGAAATATCTAACATCATTCGTGGGATCTGACGACGTAGCCGTGCCGTGCCGATCTTATATCCTGATCATTGTTTGTACTTCATAATGCCACCTGCGAGACAAAAGGACAAACGTTCGATAGAACGCACGCCACCGCCACCCGACATTGGACAGCAGTTGGGAGCTATCCTTAATAGGTTGATTGCACTTGAAGAGCGCTCTGGTTCAGAAGCCAGCCGCGCCATCGCGATTGCTGCACCAGACGGGCGTCCCAGCGGATCTCAAGCCTCGGTGATGAGCAGCGAGGCGGGCATATCTACACCGCTCAGCGTGCCTTGCGGCTCGCGTGGGCCCCCGCAGCCTGCGACCGCAAGTGTGCCGCTGTCGCAACAGCCACGTGTCTCGCCCGCCATTACCACATCAGCCCCAACCGAAGACGTAGCTGAGCGGCTTGTCAACGCTATCAACGCCTTGAACCCGGTGAGACCAAACCATTATTTTGTGTCTGATTTTGACCCTGCTATTCATGACGTCAGCATGTGGTGTAACGAAGTAGACCGTGCGCTTATTAAGAACCGTTGGGATGATAACGAATGCTTGGCGCGAATTGGTAATTGTTTGAAAGGGGAAGCGCGTTCTTGGCTGAGCCAGTGGGCGCATGCCGAGCGCACGTGGTCTAATTTCAAACAAGAACTAAAATCATTGTGCCCACGACACGTCGATGTTGCAAATATTCTCTTTGAAGTAATGTGTACCGATTCTGATAAATATTCCACCTATGCAGAGTATGCGCGTAGATCATTGCTTAGGTTACGTGTTGTGACAGGGCTTAGTGATGAACTTCTATCCGCTATTATAATTCGCGGCATTACAGACCCTCAAATACGCGCGTCCGCTACCAATGCAAAGCTTAAGTCCGAGAATATTGTCGAATTTTTATCCATTTATGTAAAGCCCAAGATACGCGACGCATATCCCGCTAATAGTGCCAATCGAAAACAAAGTCGTTTCAATGTACCCTCGACAAGCACTGGTAGTAGCAGAGTAAACGCGGATTATCATAATTCACGCAAACGTCGTGCAAAAGACGCCTCTGTGCGGTGCTTTACATGTGGCCGTTGGGGTCATGTGTTCAATTCTTGTCCCATGAAACCAAAAATTACTACATTAGCACCGAATAAAAACGTTGCGGCTAGTTCTAAGCCAGCAATAGAAAAATGTTCGTTCTGCAAGAAAAGTGGTCATAACGAGAATGTTTGTTTCGCGAAGGAACGTTCTGAGTCACGCAACACTGGAAACGTAAATTTTTGCCGCGAGATTGAGGATGGCTTCAAAAACCGTGATGTGACAGCGGCTGTCATCTGCGGCATTCCAGTTGACGTGTTGATTGACAGCGGTTCCTATATATCATTGATTACGTCTGATTTGTTAAAACACTTCCCTTGCAAAACGAACGCTGGTTATCAGTTGCTACGTGGCTTAGGTGGTACGGAGATACAATCCACATCTTATGTAACATTGCCAATAGAGTTGAGTGAGATATCGTTAGAGGTTGACTTTTACATTGTTCCCCAAGGTTGTCTGAGCACCCCTGTTATTATTGGCACTGACGTACTTAATAGAGATGGTGTTGCGTATATCCGTACGGCCGACTCTCAACGTATTCTCAGGAAGGACGCTGTCGTCAACAACGTTGCTCAAGTGTCATCGAATGTACTGGTCGATCAAATCAATACCCCTTTAATTGGTAATGATAAAAAGCGTCTAGTAGAAGTTCTTGATAAATATTCAAGTAACTTTTTGACTGGTACCGCCACTACTACCGTTAAAACCGGCCAGATGCACATTCGGCTCACGAGCGATTCTCCTGTTTGTTATCGACCATATAAATTGTCCTATGACGAGAAGTTGAGAGTTCGCGCAATTATTCGTGACTTATTAAGTAAAGAAATCATAAGAGAATCCGAGTCTGACTACGCCAGTCCCATTCTCCTAGTAAAAAAGAAAGATGGCACTGACAGGATGGTAGTAGACTTTCGAGCTCTTAATCAGTTAACCGTCAAAGACCGATTTCCGCTCCCCCTGATCGATGATCATATAGATAGACTTGGGGAGAGTAAATACTACTCGGCACTTGATATGGTAACTGGTTTCCACCAAATACGCCTTAGCGAAACCTCAATAGCCAAAACTGCGTTCGTGACACCAGAGGGTCACTATGAATATTTAAAAATGCCTTATGGTCTCGCGAACGCACCAGTTGTCTATCAGCGAATCATATCGGATACTCTGAAACCCTTTATAGACTCTGGTCGCGCACTGGTTTATATTGATGACGTTCTTCTGCCCAGCAGTACTATTAACGAGGGCCTGGAACTCT
The DNA here is from genome assembly GCA_905220475.3 of Ennomos fuscantarius. Classification (NCBI taxonomy): domain Eukaryota; kingdom Metazoa; phylum Arthropoda; class Insecta; order Lepidoptera; family Geometridae; genus Ennomos; species Ennomos fuscantarius. The sequence goes on along the minus strand of HG992026.1, from coordinate 2,877,135 downwards.
TGGACTCAGTGCTGAAAACCCTTACTGAGGCAGGTTTCTCCATTAATTTACGCAAATGCACGTTTATGGCCAATGAAGTGGAGTATCTTGGAAGATTGATAAGTGATGGTCAGGTTCGACCGAGCCCGCGAAAAGTTGAAGCGTTGGTCAAATCACCGGTACCAGGAAACGTAAAACAAGTTCGGCAATTTCTGGGCCTGGCCGGATACTTCCGGAAATATATTCCAAGATACGCCACCAAAACGGCCTGCATTGCAGCCTTGACTCGTAAGGGTACTGCATTTAACTGGGACGAAGAACAGGAAAACGCACGACAGGACATAATTACGACTTTAACTAATGAGCCCGTCCTCACTATATTCGACCCTAAACTGCCCACCGAAGTCCACACGGATGCCAGTTCCATGGGCTACGGTGCGGTATTGATGCAGGTCCATAGTGACGGACGCAAACATGTCGTGGCTTACTTTAGTAAAGTCACTGTCGGTGCCGAACCAAAGTACCACTCCTATGAGCTGGAGACTCTTGCAGTTGTCAAGTCATTGCAGCATTTTCGTCAGTATCTTGTAGGAAAGCCCTTTAAGGTCGTGACTGATTGCAATGCACTCAAAATGACGCAACGTAAAAAGGATCTCCTGCCAAGGGTGGCACGATGGTGGATGTATTTACAAGATTTTGACTTCACATTAGAGTATCGCAAAGGTACTCTAATGCCGCACGCTGACTATCTTAGCAGAAATCCAGTCAACGTTTGCGCCGCAAAGAAGCCATTGAATTGGGCTCAAGTGGCACAAGCGGGTGACGAGGAAACCACCACGCTAATAAAAAGGTTAAATGATGGGCAGCTCGATAGTACTCGCTATGTCAAAAGGAACGATCTTTTGTACTATAAATATGACGTAGCTGGGGAAGATACACGCTTGCTGTGTTATGTCCCAAAGGCTTACAGATTAAGCCTGTTGCGTGCTTTTCATGATGAGCACGACCACATTAGCACGGAAAAGACATTCGATTTGATTGTGAAGCATTTTTGGTTCCCTAGCATGCGTCATTTCGTCAAGAAATATATTTCTCACTGTGTCGTGTGTGTGACGCACAAGAAAGTTCCGCGAGTTTCTCTCCAACCCATAACTTCGTGGCCAAAACCATCTGACCCATTCAAAACTATCCATGTTGATGTGTTAGGAGTTTTACCCGAATCAAATGGATATAAATTCGTACTTATCCTTGTCGATTCATTCACAAAATATTGTCTTCTCTATCCCATGTGCAGACAGGATAGTTTAGAGCTCAAGCGAGTCATTACTAACGCGATTTCTCTTTTTGGTACCCCACAACTATTAATTTGCGATAGAGGGCGTATGTTTGAAAGTGCTGAGTTCAAAAATTGGATGTCAGAAATTGGCATTCAATTGCACCTCATTACGCCTGGTATGCACCAATCGAACGGGCAAGTTGAGAGATATTGTCGCACGGTTCTTAATATGATCAGAATAGAAGTTAATCACAAATCTGAAATATGGTCTAACGTACTTTGGAAGCTGCAGTTGGTCCTTAATATTACCAAACAAAAGACCACTCAGTGTTCTGCGCTTAACTTGCTGATTGGTACTGAAACTACAACGCCTATAATCAGCTCACTGATCAGAGATATCGCCGTAGAAGGTACTAACTCTAATCGTGAAGCGTGGCGCGAGCTCCGCCGCCAGCGAGCCGAGAACTTGCTGGCTGATAATCAGAGGAAGCAGGACGAATATGTAAATAAAAGCCGAAAGGCTCCTCGCAAGTTCGCTATGAAAGACCAAGTTTTCATTATTAAGCAGTCTCAGAGCACGGGAAAACTTGACAGCGGGATGCGCGGTCCTTACTCTATAACTAAAGTCCTGCCAAACGGGCGGTATGAGTTACAACTCTTAGCCGGCGCTTGTGGTAAGACAACACAAGCGGCCGCCGAATATATGGTTCCATGGCGTGGGGAATGGACGCCAGATACTTGCGCAGCCTTTTTCAGCAGTAAGTTACCTGTTAAAAATTTAAGTGCTTACTTATATTCTTACAAATGCGCTTTGCTTTCCTATTTCACTTGCATGCATGGTACCGTTAATTTTTTTTATATATGCTATGAGGCACTTCAGTAAATACCTGTATCAGTCTCTGAATATATTATTCATTGAGCATCGGGGTGAATGAAGGCTTGGGTATCAGGAATGACCTAGACGGGCCGTCTTAGTCTCTGGTATTATGTACCATTGAGCATCGGTGTATATCTGGGAAGAGTTCCGTATAAATCCTTTGGCTAAGTCGTGCCGTTTTAGTCTCTGGTACGATACCATTGAGCATCGGTGTATACTTACCTATTTAAATTCTCATATGTGACTAAAGGTATCAAGGATGACTTAGACGTATCGTTTTAGTCTCTGGTGGTTTCACCATTGAGCATCGATGTTTATCTGAGGAATTTCTGTTTAAATCCTATACTGCAGGTGTAAGTTGACTCAGTAAATGTCTGTGTTAGTCTCCGAAATGTTTTTCGTTGAGCATCGGAATGAATGAGAAGAGACTTCATAAATCCTGCCTGAGTTCTAGCCAAGTGGTACGTGCGTGCATTAAAGTGAAGTTTTCATCATTTATAGGAAACAATTATTTCAGGCATGATAAATTTTATTTGTTCATAATATTGTCCTTATTGTTTTAGGCAATAACGAAGACAATGAAAACTTATGTTCTGACCAGGAGCAAACTGAAGGTTCGAGCCGTGATGACGCCATGATACCAACTTCGTGGCATGAAGATCTACCGCCTTCAGCCTCATCTGGTGCTGACAGCATTACGGCGGCTGACGGTGCTGCTCCTTCGGATTCCAAGACTGGCTGCGAGGACGCTGCCTCGTCAGGAGAGGCCGTGTTAGGGAAAAATCCCCCTGACGCCGGCCCCGCCCTCGGCTGCCTATAAAAGCAGCAAGCTCACCGAGCGCGGCCCTATTTGCCGGCGTGCGCTCCAACGATACGGTTGTCCCTCTGTCCTCGTGATTTTGTTTAAAATTATTATTAAATTGTTAATTATTTGTATTAATAAATTCTGGTTGTGAATTTTGTTTTTTTTAGATTAAAATAATTAAATATCTAACAATATATATATACATAAGTCAAGTCAAGTCACAGTCCAAGTCAAGTCATAGTCTAGTCTAGTCAAGTCATTCTTCTAAGTGATGGCAACTTTACTAGAAGCTTCTATGGAGTTTTGGAGACAACACGAAAAGAAACGTTTCACCATCATTATACCACTTTCCCACACTCATGTACGTAATCCAGCACTTGACGAATAAAATGCCACCAATTTTAGGTACTAACACTGAAAATAGCACAAGTTTTGGAAAATAATACAATGCGGTGACGACATCTTTTTCGTTTTCCCGCCAAAAAACTCTTATGAACACTTATCAAGTTACTATATATTTGTGAATTATAACAGATTTATTGTTATTGGAACCTTTCTTCACTGTTGATATTTGCTAGTCAAAATGTTAGTGTGGTAGCCGAATGTTACTTTATATAGACAGGACCAATTTATTATCTACTCTTGCGTTACTTTACTTGTGACAACAACCAATGAATTAGGTATGTAGGAGTAAGGGTTATGCGTAGGTTGCAACCTATATAACTATAGGCCTTCAGCATGTCCACACCGCGCCGTGTCTGGAACAAGAATGATCCGTAGTACACCGAGCGGTCCCTTTTTATAGCCAGATGGTTGGGGGAGCAATGATAGTTGCCGATGTTGCCACTGTAATAAATTTAAATGCCACCATACGGTAAATTACGGTACTGCCCGCTGCTCATAGAGTTTATAACTGGACGTAGCCGCCGTCAGGTATAAGAAAAAAAGAAAATATTAGAACAAAGGAAAAATAATCAATGTTTGTAATCTCTATTCACACGTTACATCGGTATCGAAGTGCTTCTACCAAATTAAAATTTGTGTAATCATTACGTAAACAAATACTGGGATACATAATATTATGAGATATGTTAATACGCTTCGATTCACACGTCAACATCAAACTTTTCTGTACCAATAATTTTCCTATCGAGTTAAAAATACATCCCTTGCGAAAATAATTGTTAACTTTGCTTTTGTGACTGTTCTTTTTTATATAATACGTAGCAAACAAGCCAGCCTTGACAGCCTCTGTGGTGTGGTGGTTGAGCAGGTCGGCTCGTAACCCGGAGGTGGCGGGTTCGATTCCCGCGACAGGACAAGTATTTGTGCACAGAAAAAAAAGTGCAAATACTTGTTCTGAGTCTGGGTGTTGTGGGACCATGGTCCTCGTAGTTCCTGGGTCCCTAGACACAGGGAATCCTAGTTAGGGTCCAGGATCTATGTATGTGATCGTTGAGCGTTATTATTATTATAAGCATGCGGCCTGCTTAATGGTAAGCGGTCAGCGTAGCCTGGGCTATGTAAAAATTGCCGTGCTACTAATGCGTTGCTTATCCTGTAAAACTCTTTTACCCTCCTAATCTTCCTCAGAATCAGACGTCATGATCCCGTAATGGCTGTCCCATTATTGGAAAAAAACGATGTAACTATGGGATGGATATCTAATCTTTCTTCTTTCTTTATATATAAATAAATATATATAACTCAAAGGTGACTGACTGACATGGTGATCTATCAATGCACAGCCCAAACCACTGGACGGTTCGGGCTGAAATTTGGCATTCAGGTAGATGTTATGACGTAGGCATCCGTTAAGAAAGGATTTTTCGAAATTCCACCCTTAAGAGGGTGAAATGGGTGGTTGAATTATTTTCCCATAGACCACGCCGCGGGCGAAGCTGCGGTCAGAAGCTCGTAGTGGATAAGTCACCGTCTTCAAAAGCAGGTAGATAAATAGAAATGTACTCTTTATTATTTTACCACAATTTGTATTGTGGCATAAATTTTATAAGTTAAAGTGGTACAATTTGGAAATTTATAATAATAATAATAATAATATAATATGTGTGGACATCTCACACAACGCCATCTAGCCCCAAACTAAGCAAAGCTTGTATTATGGGAACCAGATAACTGATACAATACTTAGATACTTTTTTGTTTGTAAATACATACATAGAATACAATATGACACCCAGACACAGAACAAACACCTATGTTCATCACACAAATGTTTGTCCTGGGCGGGAATCGAACCCACAACCCACAGTTCAGAAGGCAGGATTACTACCAACTAAGCTATCGGGTCAGTCAAAATTTATAGCGGCTAGCGTAACATGCTGACGCTCGTGAAACCCGCCCGATGAACATCGTATATGTATTGTTCGAAACCTGGTCGGAGTTACTGACGTGGTTTAACAATTTATAATTTCCAAAATGATTCATACTAAAGTTTTCAAACTAAAGTGTTATAATTTAATGTTCTCTTCAATAAAAGAAATACAGTGTTCTCACTAGTTCGCGAGTCTTTTGATTCATTAACATGTATAAAACCCTTTTATGTCAATAAATGATTATTTGATTTGATTATACAAAAGTGCTCAAAGTCTGAGCCAAAGCGCAGAGAAAAGTGTCGTAAAAATCCAAATAATTCCGTTGTTTTGTTTATGTTTCAGCAAAATCAAATAATTTATTGTTAATAGGCTATTTAAAGCACTTTTAAAAGTCAAAATTTAAACACTAAGCATAATTTGAGCTATTACAAAAGCAATCAAACGGTACACCTACTCACTCTAAACGAGAAAGAACCGAGTGTTAATAAAATAAATAAAATAGCGCTAACAGAATCTCACTGAGCCTTCAGTGAGATCCTAAGGATCCACAACACACCCAAAAGGATTAACCGAAATGCTAGTTCATTTCGATATTATAGTTCATGATTAATGCTACTATTAGCTACGCGTTATGATTGTGTAGGATTACAAACGTTTACGTTAATTGTTACAGCCCCAATCCCAGCTGCGTCGGCGTGATCTCAGATTAGAGGTGAACAGAAACAATAAATACAATATGTCTTACCCACGCTGGCCCATTTAGATAAAATAACGCAGTGTAGTCCGTAACTCCGTACATACAATATGTTAGAAAAGACGTGTCTTTCGACACCGTGTTTAATTACAATTAGAAAATAGCGTTTGATCACATGAAACGTTGATGAATTAAATTGGGTCCTTGGAGACAGGAAGCTCATCGCGTTTTCTAAAGTTTATCAGAGAGCCTGGTCGATGCGACGCGTGACCGAAATTTTAGCACTTATTTGGCACAACGAATCGGCATTGCAATTCGACGGGCAATGCTGCCAACATGACACTACTTACTGGTAGTGGACTGGAGCATTAGTACTGTCTCTAAGTCATCGCGGCTAGTATAGTAGTTCAATTGTTTTTTAGTTTTTTGAAATAAAATAAATATAAATAAATACTTTTAATAAATATGTGGGCAGGAACGTGTTGTGGGTAGGTAGGTTGCAACCTATATAACTATAGGCCTTCAGCATGTCCGCACCGCGCCGTGTCTGGAACAAGAATGATCCGTAGCACACCAATCGATCCCTTTATATAGCCAGACAGGTAGGGCCGCCATGACAGTTGCCGGTGCTGCCCCTGTAATACATTTAATGCCACCACAGGGTAAATTACGGTGCTCGATCGCTGTGCATAGAGTTTATAACTGGACGTAGCCGCCGTCACGGCCATACTGACGTGCGTACGTCCTCGTACGCTTAGCTTCACTATGTACCTGGTGAGGGACATCAGTGTTATTGCTCGTTCATCCTGACAATTAAATTGAGTTAAACTTGGAGTCTAAGTCAAAGTCAAAACATTAGTTTTCAATTTGATTAGTCAAAAGTATTTTAACCTTCCAGTCATCGTCAGGGTTAACCCTTCAGGACCATTAGTAAACCTTCATTTATAAAAAATGGACCGAATAATGCTAACCGGATAGATATCCCTTTAGCAACCAAAAATCATCATTCCTACATTTTTTTAATGGACCAATTAATGCTAGACCGGATAGAGATCCCTTTAGCAACCCACATTTTTTTATGGACCATTAGTGCTAGACCGGATAGATTATCCCTTTAGCATTCGGACGCATTTTTCTTGTCATCATTTTTATTTTTATTTTTTTTCTTTTTCTTACCCTTTTTTTTCTCTTTTTTTTCTGTCACGAATCATCACTTTTTTTACCATAACTTTTATTCTCTTTTTTTTCACTGGTCCGGGTTAACCCTGCAAATAACTTTGATATTCGTGTCATCCGCCGTCACGTCATCATTCACGTCACGTCACGTTTTGCGTTGCTTAATGTGATGTGGAGATGGGCATCCCACTTCTGATGTGGGCAGGAACGTGTTGTGGGTAGGTAGGTTGCAACCTATATAACTATAGGCCTTCAGCATGTCCGCACCGCGCCGTGTCTGGAACAAGAATGATCCGTAGCACACCAATCGATCCCTTTATATAGCCAGACAGGTAGGGCCGCCATGACAGTTGCCGGTGCTGCCCCTGTAATACATTTAATGCCACCACAGGGTAAATTACGGTGCTCGATCGCTGTGCATAGAGTTTATAACTGGACGTAGCCGCCGTCAAATACTTCAGATTGTTGTAATACTAAATAGAAGTTAATGACTGACCTGATGATGAGATCAAAAATAAACCTCGGTTGGGAAACAACTTGACTGCCACAATATTTTTGTGCTTTGGCTTTAGGTTTGTAACGTTAGAGTCCGTGAGCATTGGAAAAATGACCTACCAGCTAACAAAAGCATAAATAATTTAAGCTATGCAGATGACATGGTGCTGCGAAGCACCATGCCAGCCAATTACTAAGCTATGGTTTCAGCTGAAAGTAGAAGAAGCGTTGCAGGTTTTGAAAACTAGACCTTACAGATTAAAACCGTATTGGACAATGTCGCTACCAAATGAGCCATAAGCATATAGACAACATTTTCATTAAATAAACATTTTTTACATAATCATATAGACAGCCTCTGTGGTGTGGTGGTTGAGCAGGTTGGCTCATAGCCCGGAGGCGGCGGGTTCGATTCCCGCGGCAGGACAAGTATTTGTGCACAGAAAAAAAAACGCAAATACTTGTTCTGAATGTGGGTGTTGTGGGGACCATGGTCCTCGTAGTTCCCGAGTCCCTAGACACAGGGAATCCTAGTTAGGATCCAGGACCTATGTATGTGATCGTTGGGCGTTATTATTATTTTATCTTCTCTTTCAATCATAGTAATATAGCATAAACGAATGAGGCATACTAATTCAGCCAGCGGTCTTCGTATGGGACATTAGCTCCAATTGTCTAAACCTCACCCACTGTATTACATTGTGTAACACGTATCTATTGTATTACAACAATATGGAAGTAATGAATGTGCTGAATCGGTATCGTCATTAGCCGTGGGAAACACAAAGAGCTGCGCCGGCGCACCGACTCGGTTGAGGTCGTTTGTCGTAAATATAACCTTACTAATTTCACCTAGCATTGTATAAATTAGGTCAAATGGTCAAATGAGTGTGGGGCGCTGGAGGAGTAGCGCCCCACACTGTAGTGCGAGGGCATTTCCCCCCCTCAAAAAAGGTCTAAGGGTCAAACAGTACTTTTCCCGTTATCCAGTTATTTTTTTATTTTTTTTAATTATTACACACATAAAAAAACAGGGCTTTGTCGCTGTGCGACCACATCGCCCAATCGGTTTACAACAATCATTCTTATGTTCTACTGTGATTTTTAAGTAATGTATACAGACTACAGGCTTCTTTTGACAAGAGAGATGATAAAATACTGTTGCATAATCCTATATTAAACAAATTCTCGGTTCCTAGAACACTTGTCCTCGTTATCCAGTTATGCTTCTTCAATATTTATCTTATGTCTTGCCCACTTCTAACAACATACATTTTTGCAGCGGTAGAATCAAATTTGTCTTCATCATATCTTCCAGATATACAAAGATCAATTTTTTTTCGGGATAATATTGCAATTGAAACTCATATCAATATCTGGCTGCACTGAACAACTGATGACTCAGTTGGTAGTAGCTCTGCCTTCTAACCTGTAGATTTTTGATTCGATTCCCGCTAAGAACAAAAATTTGTGTGATGAAGATCGATGTTCGTTCTGTGTCTGGGTGTTATATTGTATTCTATGTACGTGTTTACAAACAAAAAGACTCTCCAAAGTTAACCAATTTACTCAGCTACCGAAGTTTTGATGAAATACGAAAGTCTTTCAGTAACGGGAGGTAAGTACGAAAATAATTTGAAACACTTTATCGGTACGTAATGGAATCAGACTTCGGGTATCTAGTACTAGAATCACAGAACTAATATTAATAATAAAATGAATAAAATAATAATAACATCCAACGAAGACATACATAGATCCTGGACCCTAACTAAGATTCCCTTTATATAGGGACCCAGAAATTATGAGGACCATGGTCTCATGGTCCCATGGTGATACATTTCAGACACATTGTAAAATTTGCTTATTGTATAAATGAATTGAATTGGATTGAAATAACAGAAGCTTCTACCAGGTGGCAGGACTTATCTGCAAAGTTCGTCTAGGTAGGTACCACCGCTTTGTCAGTTATTCTGCCGCCAAGCAGTAGTGTGCAGGCAGTACTGTGTTCCGGTTTGAAGGGTAGTAGTTAGTGTAGTTAGTGAAATTACTGGGCAAATGAGACTTTATAATCTGATTTCACAGTCGAGTAATCTTATTACCAGACTGTGCTGATGTCTCAGGATGAGACGCGCAGTGCAGTGTCGCGCGATATTTTTTGAGTTTCGAGTGTCACTGTTCTGTTATGGGCGGCCGTGTCACTTTAACATCAGGAACAACTAGCTCGTCACATCATTCACTAAAATATAAAAAAAAACCGCGCGAGGAGTCATCTAAAGTAGCCCGAATAGCAAAGCAAATATCCCACTATAATGAGCTAAGTGGCCCAGCATAATGATGATATTATGTTATTTGATGAAATTCTGTCATGCAAATACCATTTACACGATTACATTGTTCTACCTCACTTCTCACGGGTCAGCTATTTACAATATAATATTCTTTGTAATTACTCGCTTATCGCCTTAGTGTGTGAGAATTTGAGAAACGGACAAAGAGTAATCGCTGTAAGGCCTAGGACATTAAAACACAAAATTTTATGCATATATTAATGTATAAAAGTAAATTTAGAATTTTTTGATATTTCTTGGATGAATAATAATTATATAATCCTCTGATGATTTAGACAACACACAGATGAAGCAGCGGCATGATCAGTTTTTTCATTACGTCATCTTTTTTTATGTTAGTGAATGATGTAGCGAGCTATTCGTTCACCTAATGTTAAGCGACACGGCTGCCCATAACAGAACAGTGTCACTCAGAAGTCCAAAATATAAAATTTCGCGTGACATTGCACTGTGCACATCATCCTGAGACATCAGCACAGTCTGGTAATAACAGTACTCGACTGTGAGAGCAGATGGTAAAGTCTCATTTGCCCAGTAATTTCACACAGTAGTGCTTGCACACTACTACTTGGCGGCAGAATAACTGGCAAAGCGGTGGTTTCTACATAAGACGAACTTTGCAGAAAAGTCCTACCACCTAGTAAATCATATCATCATCTCATTAAACAAAAAGCAACGAGCTACTATGAATCAGGTTAAATGTCGAGTGATAATCTTATTATTGAGCGTCATTCGACATAATATGAAACCTGAACAATCGGCCGCAGCCCTCTCCAAGGTGCTTCTCGGTCGATAGACGTACAAAAAACAAGGCTCTGTGAGATATAATTCGATTAGATTCAATTGTGTCGCACAAGGTCCAAACGGGCGAGTAAATAGCGTGACTGAAATAAAAACTGTGCTTGGAAAATGGACATTTCATAGAACATAGCAAAAAAGAAAAGAGAAATTGCTATACTGAAGTTAATTTAATAATAATGGACGCAAAATGAAAACGAAAAGAAAATAAAATTTTTCTGGTGTTCTTTCAGTTGGTAATGTACACATTAATAAAAAACGTATATTTATAAATGTGAAATTTAGTTAGTTTAGTCTTATTAGTTTGTTCGTTTGTCTGGTCTTCACGCCATAACAGCTGAACCAGTTTAGCTGGAATTTTGTACAAATATTGCAGAATTTGCAGGCTGCACTACTGAGAGCAACATAGGGTACTATTAATCCCGGGATAATGGATAATGGAGCATGGACCCAGGAGTCTGTGGTGAAGCAGAAAATGAAAAAAAAACCCGGAAAATTAGGAAGTCTCGACGGAAAACGGGTAAATAGCAGGCGAAACCACGAGGCACCCTCTAGTAGCCGTCTATCTCCACCACCTACATTCGCGCCTTCAGCGTAGAAGGAAAACATCGTTAGGAATGCAAACAAAGAGGGATTGTCCGCCCTTTCGTAGCCAAGCCACAGAATAATACTACTACCGTAGCTAAGCATTTATCACGTCTTCAAATATTTGTCAAGATCTTGCAGGGTGCTTCCTCGAGTTAGCAGGTAACATTTGTCTGTAGAATAATATATTTTGGAAGTCGAGTCTAGAAAGGTATGAATCAAACGAAATAAGAAATAAAACTTGCCTATTGACACATGTCAAGCCGTGAATGGAATGAAATCAAATGAAATATGAAATAGTGTGGAAACATTAGAAACATTGTTTATTGACATATTGTCAATGAGCAATATTAGTGGAGCAAATTATATGACGGAGTTTTGGCGGGAAAGCGAAAAAGATTGCGTCACCGCATTGTATTATTTTCCAAAACTTGTGTTATTTTCAGTTAACACTGAAACTGCATAAAATTGGTGGCATTTTATTCGTTAAGTGATGGATTACAGGCGTGAGTGTGGGAAAATGGTATAATGATGGTGAAACGTTTCTTTTCGTGTTGTTTCCAAAACTCCATAGAAGCTTCGAGTGAAGTTGCCACCACTTTACTAGGAGTATGACTGACTAGGCTGACTAGACTGACTTGACTATGACTTGACTTGATGACTTCGACTGTTACTTGACACATATTTGCGTGAAATATCGACAACTTGATAAATTATCAATTACTTGACACTGGCTAAATACACAAAAGTGTGGAGCCAAAACGTAAAAAAAAAAATTACATGACAAATTGACAATAATCTACTTTTATGTCTGCCTCTAAGTTGTAATCTATGTCGCATTTGATTTTGATTCTAGCACGTTGCACTTGCTTCAAAGAGTCACAACCCCGCTAAAGGACGGTCAGTTTTATGCAAGTGTTATCACAGGCGTAAGTACTCGTACATTACAGGATATTACGGAACGGAATGTGTAGTCAACGGAAGTCTGGTGGAAGGGTTGAGGTAAAACTTTGTATGTGCCACAAGAGACCAAAGTTCTTTGTATCCCTTACCTTTGATCCCTTCGATGATTGATAATCAACACTGGCAGCAATCAACTTTGCTCTTTTGTAGCACAACCAAATAGGACTAGTAATAAACGAGGACTAGTAATAATAATAATAACGCCCAACGATCACATACACACACACACATAGATCCTGGACCCTAACTAGGATTCAGGAAATACGAAGACCATGGTCCAACCACATCCAGAATAAGAAAAAAATATTTGCGCTTTTTTTTTCTGTGCACAAATTCTTGTACTGCCGCGAGAATCGAGCCTCCGGGTTTCGAGCCGACCTGGGGCCTTACCGTGTAAGTCTGGTGGAGATCGTAATCGTGTTCTCTCTTGCTCGCACTCGTGGACTTGTTAACTGGCGCGTGCAAGATAGCAGGCGAAGCCGATTCCCAGAACGGTTACGCGGTAGGGGTGCTGCTGAACCACCACCCCACTGACGCTAGTATTTAAACTAAACGCTAGGTAATTTTTTTCAAAACAATGGAACAAGGGAAAAATAATTTTCTCTAGAGCCCGTGCCACGTACGTACAAAAACCCAGGAATAAACCATAACAGCCTTATTAATAAACGGGTATTAGCCTCGGGTTAGTTACTTCAGCTTTTGTCCTTTTTTTGCTACTAGAATATTTATCTGGATCAAAAGAGACAAAAGATGGTGTAACTAATCTAAAGCAAGTTCGTGATTATTAATAATGCTGTAAGCGTTCCGTGCAGTAGGATCTACGTTCACGAAAAGAATATTCTTTGTAATAAAAAAGAGAAATAAATACCAACATGAAAACAATTTCTTATTTACAAACAGTCTCTGTCACCGATCGAGAAAAAAGACGTGTCTTTAGATGAAGCTCGTAAAAGTCGTAAATTAAATATTTCCGGGAAAACCCCTCTACAAATATGACTTATCTTTGAAAGAGAGCACGTCGTCGTCTTTGATTAATAATCAAGGCTTAATGAGAAAAGCGGAAATCGCTATTTATTGTACTATACTTTTCTACTTTTATATTTTGTGCTTTTTTCTTTCGTTTCGTATTCAGATTGCTTTTATATTTTGTTCTTTTTTTTGTTTCGTTTTGTATTCAGATGGAAGAGCAATCTGTAAGCAATACTATTTAAAAAAAAACGATTGCCGAATCCCCTTTCTCGACAAAGGTAGTGTTGCATTTACCTTTTCGGGGTTGGATAGAAGTTATCATATTTTGGAAAAGACCTCCTAAAACCCCCTAAAACCTCCTCCTCTAAGGTCCTATCAGAACTTACCACTTCAAAAGTTAACTCTGTAAACTAGGTATGACAGATAAGGTTTTATGTCGCAGAATTAAGATTTAGGAATATGGACATTTTAGAATTCGAAACACAGCTGTTATTTGCGTCTCTAGTCAATTACTGAAGATATGGCCATTTACTTGACTGGTCTCTTGCAAATCTGGCTTCATGATAGTGAGGTTCCACTCCGTCGCTGCTCGGATTATAAAGGTCGAAGCAAAGCGCTGGGTACATAGAAAGACTTTGATTTTTCCTTAGTAAAACATAACATTTAAATACCCGCACACGATACTTACACACCATTTCAAAGTGCCGACAGCAGGTACAGAACATATAAAAGCACTGTCAAACATTAAACATACATGTTCAAACAACAAAATAAACAGAACAATGTTTGACGACTGCATTCAAATTCAATATTTTGGGAGTTACCATTTGACAGTCAGCTACGTAATGTAATTGGAACCATTTTCATCTTCTCGTAATAAACGCATCACACTATCACACTTCACACTAATATTATAGAGGCGAAATTTTGTATGTGTGTTTGTTACTCCTTCACGCTCAAACGGCTGAATGGATTTGGATGAAATTCGGTACCAAGATAGCTTATACACTGGATTAACATAACATACATTTTATCCCGGAAAAGTGAAACACCCCCGTGGCATGAGCAACTAATTAAAATACTTTTTATCTGCGGCTGAAGCCGCGGGACGCAACTAGTTGACTATAAATTCACACCCAGGCACAGTGGCCCCTATTATTTTATACCTTTTTTACCAAGTTGTAGGTATGTGTTAAAGGAGTTTAGAATGTGATAATAGAATTTCAATCTATCGATATTTTATTCCACGTTACCACATACTAAACTCATATCACCACTTTACTAGGAGTATAACTTTGACTAGACTATGACTTTTTATCTGCGGCTGAAACCGCGGGGCGCAACTAGTTGACTATAAATTCACATCCAGGCACAGTGGCCCCTATTATTTTATACCTTTTTTACCAAGTTGTAGGTATGTGTTAAAGGAGTTTAGAATGTGATAGTAGAATTTCAATCTATCGATATTTTATTCCACGTTACCACATACTAAACTCATATCACCACTTTACTAGGAGTATAACTTTGACTAGACTATGACTTTTTATCTGCGGCTGAAACCGCGGGGCGCAACTAGTTGACTATAAATTCACATCCAGGCACAGTGGCCCCTATTATTTTATACCTTTTTTTACCAAGTTGTAGGTATGTGTTAAAGGAGTTTAGAATGTGATAGTAGAATTTCAATCTATCGATATTTTATTCCACGTTACCACATACTAAACTCATATCACCACTTTACTAGGAGTATAACTTTGACTAGACTATGACTTGACTTGATGACTTCGACTGTGACTTGACACATACTTGAGTAAAATATCATTAACTTGATAAATTATTAATTACTTGACACTGGCTAAATACACGGGGTGTGGAGCAAAAAAAAAAAAAGTAATAGTACTCTGCTGTTACCTCGCCCTCTGCCCCCGCTAGTGAGTCGTGTTTGTAGGAGAAATTATATTCACGAGCTATCAACTGGCTTATCTTTGTATAAGCGTCAGTCATCCTGCCGTCAAAATTTTCAGGCCGCCCAAAGACTCTTGAACTGACTGCTGTCTTACGAAACCAGGTAAATGCTAAATACCACTATACGAAAATAGAGTCTGTATGGGAGTGTCTTTATCTTTACCATTTACTAGGTGGTAGGACTTTTCTGTAAAGCTCGTCTAGGTAGGTCGCTTTGCCAGTTATTCTGCCCTCAAGGAGTAGTGCTTGCGCTAGTGCGCAAGCACTAATGAACGTAACTCGAAATACAGTAGTCTGTATTTCGATTTGAAGGGCACTGTAGGTAGTGAAATTACTGTAGGAAAATGAAAATGAGACTTTATGGGTGATCTAACGGGCTAGTAATCTTATTACTATTGCTGATGTCTCAGAATGACTTGCGCAGTGCCACGCGAAACTATACATTGTTATTTAAATGAGTAAATGACCAGAAACGCAAATGACCGTAATATCAAATTATCAAATGACCGGATACGCAAATAACCATAAGCTTAATTCGCAAATGACCAGAGACGCAAATGGCTACTTATATTCCCAGTTCTCTTCTGTCACATAGTATTTATCTTTCATAATATGCCGATTAAAATGACATTACAAGACGAAAACTTCCGTATTCGACTGTACTTATTCGTCGGTACTACCGCCCACAGAGCTTTTTATAAGTAAAATACACAAGCAGGACCAACAGACCTAATAGAATTTTCTGAAATTTGTTTGTACTCTACTTGAATAACTTTAAAGGTATTTTAATGGAAGTTCAGGAATAGAAAATGTTAGGGAAATATTTATTTAAGATTTGAAAGTACTACGGAAAGTATTGAAATTAGATAAATAATTAAACATGAGAGGAATTATTTTATATTATTTATTAACATTATCCTATTAACATTATAAATGTGAAAATCTGTGTTTGTGTGCGTGCGTGCATACGTGCGTGCGTGCGTGTGTTCGTGTGTGAATGTTTGTTATCATTTATCTCCGCAACTACTAAACCAATTGAAGGGGTGAGAACAAAAAGGGTTTAACTGATTTTTTTCACAAAATGACTTATGGGTATCGTTGGATTCAGCGTGAAATTATCTACAATAGTACATCCTCAAAATACCGAAATGAGGCTTAAATCTCGAGATTTTGAGCCTAAAAACGGTTTATCTGTCTCAGGAATACAGTTCGCTTAGCATAATAATATTATTATATTTTTACAGTATGAATTAGTACTATATTTAGTATTTTAAAATAGAATTAAAACATTTTCAAGCAACTGAAACTTAAATAAACCTTTTTTATTACCTTATAAGCACTCTACATTAAAATGACGCCGTTGAAGTTTAAAGTAAATTTTCTCGAAACTATGAATTTGACAGTTAAACCCTTTTTATTTTCAACCCTTCAGTTTAGATACTGTTGTATTAACACATACTTTTAACCACGGGAGAAACCGCGGGGCGCAAATAGCTCAATTTCAAAAGTAGGCTTTAATACGTCAGTTACTACAAATTTGCTGCAAAACTGCAGTCCCTCTTCAGTACAATTAGTTCGCGGTTTCGCAATCGTAGATTAGATATAGTTGGATAAAAATTATCCATGGAGAAGGCACCAGGGTTCTTATATAAAATGTCATCAATTTATAAAACGATATTACTTTTGTATTGAATGAAGTATAGATTGAAGAACAACCCACTCATCCTATATCACGTTGCTAGCCTGTCTGGATATAATAATAATAAATATGTGTGGACATCATCCACAGCGCCATCTAGTCCCAAACTAAGCAATGCTTACTATGAGAACCAGATAACTAATAATACTTAGAGACTTTTTGTTTGTAAATACATACATAGAATACAACACCTACATACAGAAAAAACATCTATATTCATCACACAATGTTTTTCCTGGGTGGGAATCGAACCCACAACCTACAGCTGAGGGCAGTGTTACTGCCAACTGAGCTATGGGGCACTATAATGAAAAGTGGAAGTAGGTATCATGGTTTTGTTTTATAAGCAAAAGAAAAGGGCCATTTCCGAAGCGTTAAATAACAAATGAGCACTTGAACATAGAACGATCTCCATGCAACTGCGGTGCTTAGGGTTACCACGATTTTTTTATTGTATTTAATCGGAAAATTTAATATAGACAGTTATTATTAATAACAATAATAATAACTTAAATAATTTTACATGCATGAAAACATTCTGATCCCCTATCTACATCTATACTAATATTATAAAGAGGAAAGATTTGTATGCAAGTATGTTTGAAACGAATTGGCTCAAAAAGTGCTAGACCCATTTTAAAAATTCTTTCACCATTTGAATGCTACATTATCACTGATTAATATAGGCTATTTTAATTGCAAGAAAAAAATAAGGATTCCTACTAAAACTACAATAATGTTAACCAAGGTGTAAAAAAAATTACTGTACGTTTATGTCAAAATGTTTAAAAAATAATATTCAGAAAATTAATAATTAATATTTGTACCGCTGACAAGTGACAACCCTACCGCGAGCCACAGAGCAGCCGTTGTAAGATGTACAAGGTCAAGTGGCTCAAATGGAGGCATAAGAATAAGTAATGAGGAATACGTCTAAACAAGGAAGAACCACCCTTAAGGCAGGGAGAGGAATGAATCGGTAGTGGATTCAATGAATTGTTAAGTGAGTTAGGTTCGGGAAAATATACTGTCCCTCAGCTGGTATTAATTGTGTTATGAAAATCGATGTATTTGCAAACAAAAAGTATCCAAGTGTTGTATCAATTATCTGGTTCCCACAGTACAAGCTTTGCTTAGTTTGGGGCTATATGGAAATATTTATTCATTTATTTATTGAAGTAAAACTTCTTTACGCACGCTTGACTTGGGGAGTAAGCTGGTGAATGTGAGGCGAACGGGAGTTGAAATTGGTTCACGTAGATCTGCATTGTCAACATGACAAAGTTAAAAATTTGTATTATTCTGTTGGTATGTCCGGTAGAATGAGAATTTACAATTGTCAAGATGGCGACTTTAAACAAAACAAAATCAAAGTTATGCCGGCCGATAGATGGAGCTAAACCAAAGAAGTTTTATTTCAGTGGTGTGGTCTAAACCACACTCGTTTTTTTTATGTAAAGGTATGACATGACTTGAATGACATGTTAAATACATACAACTAGTTCCCATAATCTTCTTGTAAATTAACGTTATTTTACGCAAAATTGCAGTAAATTCTTTTTTGTTTTTGTAATGGTCCAATTCCGTATTCAAAGTTATTTGACATGGTCCTAAAGCGCAGAGCTGATAGGTATATCTTATTTAGAGTTCACTTGAATTCACGCCTCGGTTTTATAGATTGCAACTTTACGATGCGGCTGGTTTTACGACATATGTTTGCTTTATTGGGGGCGACGGGACGTGATTATTGAACAGTTTTAGCCGGTTTATTAGTGAATTTATTTATACTAGTTATAAACAATTTGATGTTCACATTTGGAGTGCAAGCGTTTAGGTGGGTTCGGATTAGTTTAAAGTGCATCATAGTGATAAATAACGTTGACAGCCTCTGTGGTGTGGTGGTTGAGCAGGTCGGCTCATAACCGTTCGATTCTCGCGGCAGGACAAATATTTGTGCACAGAAAAAAAGCGCAAGTACTTGTTCTGAGTTATACACCCAGTATGTAACACCCAGATTTTGTGGGAGCATGGTCCTCGTAGTTCCTGGGTCACTAGACACAGGGAATCCTAGTTAGGGGCCAAGATCTATGTATCTGATCGTTGGGTGTTTATTATTATTATTATTAAATAATAATAATAATAAACACCCAATAAAATATCTATAATCCAGGCAGGATAGCAATTTAGTGAGCAAGCACCACTGTGTTTCGATTTGAAAGGCAATTTAATGTAGCTACTGAAATTTCTGGGCAATGAGATTATATGAATGAGAGAGCAGATGATTTATGATCTGACCTTAGCCTAGAAATCTTATTACTAGACTGTGCTGATGTCACAGGATGATGTGCGCAGTGCAGTGTCACGCGAAACTACATTTGAATTTCAAGTGTCACTGCAACTGATATTGTTTTCAGGTACAGAGAGCGCGTGATCGAAGAAAGAAACAGTTTTTCGCCCATGGGTTCCCCAGTTTTGTTACAGTTGATTTGTAAAAATTGCGTATATTCTTGTTATACCACATAATAAATAATATGGCTATAATAACTATCACAATAAGTAAAGTAAAAATTTGTTGATATATATCTCTCGATGGAGGTATTGAGGAAGATCTATCCCTCAATCTCAGGTAAACTGGAATCAACCTCCATAGGTAGCAATTACTAAATAATACCTGACTCTGACGCCAAAATATTGCACCAAACAATAAGCAATTTGTATCTTATACCATAAAATTTATTACCAATATTCTATTTTAGAGGTCAATAAATATCATTCAATACAATAGAATTTTGAATATTGAATAACTGTTAACAGAATCATACATAATAAAAATAATGCGGTAAATTCAATTATGTTCTTGATAACTGTACCTAAAAAACATACAGACAAGTGTTTGCGCTGTCAAAAGATTACTGCTCTTGCGCATGAGGTCAACGAACTCCTGTATCTATTGCCATGCCAATTAAACTCTACCGCCAAACAACACAGAGATTAAATTCAAGGCTTCAAGTGGAATCTGTAATTTAATTTTATGGGACATTTCCGCAGGATGCCAAAAGCAGTGTAGGTGTGGTGTGGCATGTAATTAATATACATATTATATAAATCTGCTTCTGGTCAACTCTAGAAATTCATCTTCATCATCAACATCTTCATCCGCCAAAGTCCAAAGTCAAAAGATTTATTGCAAATAGGCTAATTTTAGCACTTTTACAAGTCTATATTATATCAGGTACTTAAAATCAAGTTATTTCACTAAGCATATAAAATTACATAGTGCTTATTGTCAAATAATATATAGCAAGCCCATTACAATATATGAGTTTGAAAAAAAAGCAGTTCTCTTTCTCGCTACTGGTGCAAGCAATCCGGCACAATGCAGAATAGAAAACTTTGATCCGAAGCTTCGATTACAACTGTAAAGAAGAAGCTACAAGAAACTTTACAGTAATGTATTTTTTTTTCTTCTCTCTACTGACTTTTACAATGTATATAATTCATTACAGTTGAGATAATGAATATGTTACAAAAGTAACCACCACGTCACACCGGTGCAAAAAAATACCGCGATTATCTTAATAAACATTACAAATAGAAACTGAATTTATAGATAGGAATAGGCAATAGGAAAAGTACCTAAGATTTTATACCGTTAAGCTTGGGATATTCAGGCCAAGCTTTTTTGTCCGACACATAATCATTTATTGTGTAATAGGCTTTTTTCATTAAGTTTGACTTTATGAATAATTTAAATTTACGCATTGACAATTGTTCGATACCGTCAGGCAACTTGTTATAAAAGCGTATACAGTTTCCCATGAATGAACCAAATGCCAAGCCAAATGCTACTACTAAGATTTTCGCCAACCGAAAATTCGTGCACGCACCGCATGTTATGAATTGTGTTTTATGCCTAAGGTAACATAGTTCACTATAAAATGTATGCCCACACAACGTTACACGAAACTTCATAGCGAGTTAGAATAATAGCAATATTGTAGATGCATCTCTTAGCATACCTACTCATCCTGTAAAACCAATTCGTGCTTTATAAAATAAAATTAAAAATGCATAAAGCTCATATGGGTAATTGACTCTTAGCAATTAAGATTATAAATAAACTAACGGCCAAAGACAGGAAGCAACAAAGTATATAATAACATCGTTTATCTAAGCTAAGATCAAGAGCAGAGATTGTGTTAACCACCTCTATCCGAGTTACGTTTAAGTTTAATAACTAAGTTAAATCCTATACGCGGTCTGTATTATAATATATAATTATAATATATAAGTTCATGTTAATAATAGGCTTAATTCATAAATATAAAAAATTATCTAACAAAAAGCACGGACCCAGGTGTCTGTGGAAATGCAGATTAAAAAAATAAAAAAAATCCTATACGCGGGTTAGTTTTAATTAGCTTGTGCTAAACGGAAAACGGTGAGAAAATGAAGACATGGACGTAGACGATCCATGAATGCAGATAATGAAAATAAGTAAATAAGTATGTATTAACGCAGTTTTATTAAACACTAGTTTCTGCCCGCGGCTTCAACGAAGAACAATTTTTTTTTATAGATTATTCAACCACCCATTTCACCCTCTTAGGGGCGGAATTTTGAAAAACCTTTTTTTAGTGGATACCTGCACTTTACAAAAAACACACCAGTGTAATTTCAAGTCTCTAGGACCAGCAGTTTAGGCTGTGCGTTGATATATAAGTCAGTCAGTCAGGAATTTTTAATTTTATATGTATAGATATTTTTTAATTGGTCATAGGTATATGTCTCGTCTGATGTTAAGCAATGACATGGTCTAAGATGGTGTATACTTGCCGAGAAGATACCTCTTCACTCTTAGACTCTAGACGACTCGAAAACTCCCAAGTCATTTTATTTTAAGGAATGACGTGACGAGTTAGCCGTTCGCCTGATGTTAAACGACACGGCTGCCCATATCAGCTGCAGTGTCACTCGGAACTCTAAAGTATAGAGTTTCGCGTGACACTGCACTGCGCACGTCATCCTGAGACATCAGCACAATCTAGTAATAAGATTACTGCAACTGTGAGATCAGATTATAAAGTCTCATTTGCCCAGTAATTTCACTAGCTACAGTGCCCTTCAAACCGGAACACAGCAGTGCTTGCGCACTATTGCTTGGCGGCAGAATAACTGGCAAAGCGGTGGTACCTACCTAGACGAACTTTGCAGTAAAGTCCTACCACCTAGTAAAACCTGGTACCTGGTGGTGGTGGTACCTGGAAACAAGGACGCCAACATGCTGTTCCATTCATCAGCTGTTCGCTCTATAAAGTTAGTAGTGAAACGCTTCGTGCGGGTTGAAAGTATTTCAACCATATATGGATGCCGTGTTTTTGTGCGTCTTGTAGTCCAATGAAAGAAAGGTGATGGGTGAATTAGATCGTGTAATTCTTTCGCAAACACTCCAAAATGCAGTCTAAAAACACCGATAAGTTTACGACGGGTATCCAAGCTCTGAGGCTTTGCTTCCACCAATGCATCGTCAGCTATGAGCTTTTTGGCCCGTCTTTGAATGGGACCCAAGGCTTGGAGCTGATAAACATGATATAAATTGAGGATATAATAAAAATAATATAATTATTAGCTAGCGAACATCAATAAAAAATTACCAGACCACTCTCTTAGATTTTGAGCCACATGTGATTTGGTATCTTTTGAGCCATTTGTGACTGGAGGTGCTCTGAGTGCTGTGACTGTGCAATCATAGAAATGGCTGATGCAGACTTTGACCCAAAGGGACGAAAGGCCCATTTTATAGGATCTGAGATTATTATATTTTCGGATTAGTGATCTTACTGTACCTGTTGATTATTTTTCATGTTAATGATTTTGTGTCTAGGTCATTTTGCGTATTTTCTCTCAATGTTTATTGGTTGGTCATTTTGCTTCAACTCTAATGCCCGTCAGCACCAATATTTTGCGCCGCGCCGCACTTATTTCTCTAGGACATACCTAAATGCGTTGCAGTAGGTACGTCATAGAGGGATAAGAGCGAACTTAGGAGCTTTGACTCTTTAGTGCAGAGAGGGGTAAGTCTAAATAAGAAAATGCTACAAAAACATTTATATGTTTGTATTTCGTGCAAGGACGAATCTCAAGAGTGTCGGAGGAATAGAGCGATGTATTACCACTAAATATTCATAAACTGAGTAAGGTTGTCTCTGTGGAGTTTGGGCTTAAATGTTTGACAGTTGGTGCTTATGTTTAACGTTGACAAGTGACAGTTATAGCTTAATCTAAGTTGAAAGGTCAACACTTTGGCTAAGGACTCCCTTTTAGCTTTGACAGATTAATACAACATTATTATATAGAGTTTTGGCGGGAACGCGAAAAAGATTGCGTCACCGCATTGTATTATTTTCCAAAACTTGTGTTATTTTCAGTGTTAGTGCATAAAATTGGTGGCATTCTATTCGTTAAGTGCTGGATTACAGGCGTGAGTGTGGGAAAATGGTATAAAGATGGTGAAACGTTTCTTTTCGTGTTGTTTCCAAAACTCCATAGAAGCTTCAAGTAAAGTTGCCACCACTTTACTAGGAGTATGACTTTGACTAGACTATGACTTGATTTGATGACTTCGACTGTGACTTGACACATATTTGCGTGAAATATCGATAACTTGATAAATTATCAATTACTTGACACTGGCTAAATACACGGAGGTGTGGAGCCAAAACATAAAAAAAAATGATTATACACTGTGGTGTGGTGGTTGAGCAGGTCGGTTTATAGTCCGGAGGCGGCGGGTTCGATTCCCGCGGCAGGACAAGTGTTTATGCATAGAGAAAAAAGCGCAAATACTTGTTTTGAGTCTGGGTGTTGTGGGACCATGGGTCCTCGTAGTTCCTGGGTCACTACACACAGGGAATCCTAGTTAAGGTCCAGGATCTATGTATGTGATCGTTGGGCGTTATTATTATTAATATTAGTATTACTTATGTTATACTCGTAACGCCGTCCCTTACATTTACGTACAGAATAAAAGAGACGGAAGTATATATTTCGAATCGGAACCATTCCGATAGATTGAAGAATTGAGAAGCAGAATAGAAATAAAGTGAAATGAAACCGATAGATTTTCATTAATGTGTCAGTAACAAACTTTTCATCACGCTTGCTCGTGGCTTTTATCACACCGTTATTAGGTTCATAATCCAATACACGCGTGCTTTTTATTTTACATTATTTATTATAATATCCCGATTTAATTAGGTTTGTATCTCACTGGAAGTTATATGTATGAATACGAACAATTCTTCATTCACCCGGATAATAATACAGTTTAAGTATTTTACTTACAGAGTTTTTATACGGCTATCACAGAATTCGCTATTTAAATAGGTCAGCAACCCATTTTCTTAATTAAATAAAGGGTATCTCTTTCGTACCTATAATTTTAATTATATCAAATTATAATTAACAAGGAGTTGTGTTTTCAATATCTTAATTTTTTATATCTTTCTGAATATTGTTGATATCGACTGCATTTTTCGTTCGCGCTTCCAATTATTTTTTCTTTAATCTGTGAAATACTCTTTGGGTGTGTACCCGCATAGCTGGCGCAGCGCGACGGCGGCGCGCGTTCCTAGAAACCTGTGCCATTTTTTCACGAAAATCAATAACAATAAGTCTGTTATTTCCTCGCAAGTATGATGAGAAACGTCGTATGAAACGCGTGTGCATTGATAATGACACTTTCGGCTCCCTTACTGCATAATGCCGCATCGAACGTAATGATCAACTTAGCACACTTGTTGTGTAATGTACTATTATAAAAAGTTAATGTAAACAATTTTATAAAGTCTACAGCAAAAAATAATTCCCCATTTAAATTATACGTCTATTATTTTTTTTTTTTGTTATTTTATGTTTTCTAGGGAACCTCAAATAATAATAAAAAATTGTTTACTCCTGACAACCCTAAGGGTTGATCTGGATAAGTATACGTACAATAAAAACTTCAGCTACACCAAAAACACGGCCATTTCCTTCAATATTATATCGAAAGTACTCCCAAGGGGAAACGAAACGATATGAAACTTGGATATTGTTTTGGAAATAATCGACCCTTACAAAGATTGATCGTATTGGGAGAAAAAGTGACATGATTTAAGTTTTGCGTTTCTCCCAAAAGGTAGAAAATAAAATGAATTGGGTCACACTAAAATTTTTGGAGAATTGTGATTGTCTCGCCGGTGTAACCGAATTTCAGAGAAAATCATAATTCTCCGAAAATTTTAGTATCATGAAATTTGGTATCCGTCATAATTCTTACTTATGCTCGCTTGCTGGGGTTTTTACGACAGGAGCACATATAATATGATATTAAGGGGAGAAAAAGGAGTATAGAAGAGTGCAACACCATTGCGACAGTAGACAAATATTTGCCAAGTTTTACGAGTACGAGCGTGAGAAGTTGTCAAATAAACTTGTCATTTCCATCCACAGCTGCTATTATATTTTTTCAACTGTATTCAAAAGCAGAGCCTTCTTAATTATACAGAGCAGAAAAATTCTTGAGATTGAGACATTATTGGCCCGATAGCTCAGTTGGTAGTAACTGCCTTCTGAACTGTGGGTTGTGGGTTCGATTCCCACCCAGGACAAGCATTAGTGTGATGGACATCGATGTTTATTCTGTGTCAGTGTTATATTGTATTCTATGTATATATTTACAAAAAAACTAAGTATTCTATCAGTTATCTGGTTCCCGTAGTACAAGCTTTGCTTAGTTTGAAGCAGATGGCGCTGTGTGAAATGTCCACATATTTTTTATATTTAATTGAATTTCAAGTTTTATTAGCGAACAAAACAAGTCTGTTGTTTGTACTTGTTTATTCTGTGACTTTGTTTTTGTGTCCGCTTCAGCAAGGCCATTATTTCGCGGTAAGAAAACCTCATTTACATTGAAGTGTCAAAGAAAATTTCTTGTATAATGCTTGAGTTAGGCCGAGCTTTTGTTGTGATTTTTGTATAGTCCATTTCGTGAATACCTCAAGATCAGAACTTGACATGTATATTATTTATTTAATCGAAATGGCAAATTCTTACTTCGTAATTATATTGGTATCGACAACCTCTGTGGTGTGGTGGTTAAGTAGGTCGGCTCATAGCTCGAAGCAGGCGGGTTCGGTTGCCCCGGCAGAATAAGTATATGTGCACAGAAAAAAAAAGCGCAAATAGCAAATAGCTTGTTCTGTGTCTAGGTGTTGTGGGACCATGGACTTCGTAGTTCCTGGGTCTTTAGACACAGGGAATCCTAGTTAGGGTCCAGGATCTATATGTAATCGTTGGGCGGTTCAAATAATAATAATAATTACTTTGTAATTCATGAATTGGCAGAATCTCAACTCTCGAGTATCCTGATGGAAAAACGATAGAACTTGTGATTCTATTATAAAATTTAGATTTCATTTCAAAATATGGTTTTCCTTTAACGTCTCGTTAATCTTTTCCAAAGGACGAAAGCTTTTGACTGACGTTTTCCATCTTGAACCATGAATTCTTCAAATGAAATTGTCACAAAATGTCAATAAAATAAAAGAGCAAAATGGAGACAACTTGATCAAAGCCCAGCAATTCAAAGGATTAAATTATGCGGACTTTATTTTCCTCGGAACGTTCTTTCTTTTCCTAGTACCATACCTAAAATGTCGAGGATATTATTAGATGATGCATCCCTACAATAGAATGTAGTGCAGTGCAAGTGCAACCTACCTAAAGAACACAAGAAAGATATGTCTTCACCTTAATAGACAATAATAAAAGTGCTATTGGACCCATTTTTATATAATTAGGTGTTTACTAATTAAGCTCAATGTAAAATCCTTTTTTTTTTTTATGTTTTGGCTCCACACTTTTGTATATTTAGCCAGTGTCATGTAATTGATAATTTATCAAGTTAAGGAGTCATCAAGTCTATTCTAAGTAGGTAATACTCCTAGTAAAGTGGTGGCAACTTTACCAGAAACTTCTATGGAGTTTTAGAAACAACACGAAAAGAAACGTTCCACTATCATTATACCACTTTCCCACACTCATGCCTGTTATCCAGCACATAACGAATATCACAGCGCCAATTTTATGCACTAACACTGAAAATAACACAAGTTTTGGAAAATAATACAATGCGGTGAAGCGATCATTCTCGTTTTCCCGCCCAAAAACATTTAAATTACTTATTAGCTTCATGTATGGCTAGATCATAATATTAGTAGAGTATAAAAAAGGTATTCCAGAAAAAAAATTCATCCATTATATTTCGGTCAAATTTGATCAATTATCAATATATTATTTTGACTAACCTCGACGTTAATAACAATGTAACTTGGTCGAAACGTCGAGGTTAGACAAAATAGCGTTTTGATAATTTTTGTGCGCGAATAGACCCTTTTTTTCTATACAATAAATTTGGCAGACTTCCCCATACTTCCTCATACATTCTTCCGTGTCTATAGTCAGTTCGTCTTAGGTCATAGTCAATGCAGCAGAGACCAAAGCACACGTCAAAAGACTGTGCTCATAGCTGTATTGGGATTCAAATCACAGAATACTATTTGATTTAAATACTTTTCCCTAACTTGTCGTAGTACTAGTCGCTTAGATGTGTATAACACAAAAGTTTAAAGCGAAGTGAGGGTAGACACGAGTAGATGGCAAGCCACTGACCTAAAGGGGCGTCATTATCCTTTGGTGAAAATTCTCTTGAAGCCTTCCTTTGGTTTTTAGGTGTCCAGGAAAATCTCATTACATAAATTTACTTCGTTAGCATGCCAGAAGGCGTCATTACTTTGTAATGAAATGGAATAGTTTGAAACACAAGTAAAAGGATTATCAAAACATTATTTTGACTAACCTCGACGTTTCGACCAAGTTGCATTGTTATTAACATCGAGTCAGAATAATGTTTTGATAATTTTTGTACGCGAATAGACCCTTTTTATCTTTACAATATGAGTTCAAGTCGCGAAAAATTAAGTAGTACAAGTTTTGTGTGTTACAAGTAAAAGGAGTTTTATATTTTGGGAGAGGCCTACGTGTTGATTCATTGATGATAACCAATAAAGGAATTTGTATAAGGTTTCACCTTGTCCATTGTAATAATGATTAAGTTTTGTAGGTGAACAATTGATGATATGTAATATGGGTTCCGACTGAAAATCAGTTATTTAGGTCTTACGACCTTAATTGCATACTGAGTCGGGACCTATATCATGACGTCACGCAACATTATGTTTTTAGTTTCTTTTTTTTCGGTGATTTTTCTTGTGCCTATTTGTAATGTTTTGTGATGTCTTGAATAAATGTATTTTCTTTCATTATTTCTTATGATAAAGAATGCCGCTGTCTAGTATTCTGTGGGTATTCCTACCTATAAGCAAGCTAGCTTCGAATTTTTTTTTCATTTTTTGTATGGCTCCACACTTTTGTGTATTAAGCCAGTGTCAAGTAAGTGATAATTTTTCAAGTTAATTAATATATATATATGTGTCAAGTCACAGTTGAAGTCAGCAAGTCAAGTCATAATCTAGTCTAGTCTAGTCAAGTCATACTCCTAGTAAAGTGGTGGCAACTTTACCAGACGCTTCTATGGAGTTTAGGAAACAACACGAAAATAAACGTTTCACCATCATTATACCACTTTCCCACACTCCCGCCTGTAATCCAGCACTTAACGAATAAAACGCCACCAATTTTATGCACTAACACTGAAAATAACACAAGTTTTGGAAAATAATACAATGCGGTGACGCGATCTGTTTCGTTTTCCCGCCAAAACTCCAAGATTATTCAGCTTCGAATTTCCTACCTTATTTCTTTGATTTTGACATCTAACAACCAAGTTACAGAAAATAACACCTCAAAGATATCCAGTATCAAGAGACGTTATACATAATCGAAGGTTTTCTTAAATTGAAATGTGATCTTCGACGTAACAAATAGAAGAGAGGAACATTCAAAGGTAAAACTTTTTAACGAGAATTCCACGATTGTGAAAATCGATATCATGCCGAATAGGTATCTCGATTTGGAATTGTAATCGTTGTATTATATGCTGGTATTTCTTTACCCAATTACATCCATTTCAATGGAGATACATCTGTGATTCTGTAGTCAGTTTAATGGCTTTCGCAGATTGAAAAAAAACAAGTGAATGAATAACAAGCAACAAACGCAAAGCGTAAAAAACCGACTTTACGACTTTTTTTTATGTTTTGGCTCCACACTTTTGTGTATTTAGCCAGTGTCAAGTAATTGATAATTTATCAAATTAATGATATTTCCCGCAAATATGTGTCAAATCACAGTCGAAGTCATCAAGTCAAGTCATAGTTTAGTCAAAGTCATACTCCTAGTAAAGTAGTGGCAACTTTACTTGAAGTTTCTATGGAGTTTTGGAAACAACACGAAAATAAACGTTTCACCATCATTATACCATTTTCCCACACTCATGCCTGTAATCCAGCACTTAACGAATAGAATGCCACCAATTTTATGCACTAACACTGAAAATAACACAAGTTTTGGAAAATAATACAATGCGGTGACACGATCTTTTTCGTTTTCCCGCCAAAATTCGACTACTT
Organism: Ennomos fuscantarius; assembly: GCA_905220475.3. Classification (NCBI taxonomy): domain Eukaryota; kingdom Metazoa; phylum Arthropoda; class Insecta; order Lepidoptera; family Geometridae; genus Ennomos; species Ennomos fuscantarius. The sequence continues at coordinate 2,847,535 of HG992026.1, read as the reverse complement.
CTTCTTCTCTTCGTTTAATGGCCTGCTATCGCTTTTTAGCGATAATTCTGCCAATGTCAAGTGAGGAATTTTGTACGGTTATGTCATGTCCAATTTTCATTTTGACCGTCAAAATGCCACAGTAAAATGGTGGATATTTTACTGACGGCTCTAGGAAGCCTTGAAGAGAAAACGAAAAGGCATGGTTTTAAAACTTGGAACCATTTGCCAACACTCATGCACGTTCACGAACACTTAACGGATAATAATCCACCATTATTACACATTAAAATTCAAAAATACACAGGTTAAGAAAAATAATTCAAAATTCACAACTGCCATTTTCGGATTCTTTTCAACGACCGTTCAAAACTCGACTAAAGACTTATATGATTTTCTCATAAACGCCATTGTCAGAACTGGACCAAACTGAAATGGGACAACACTTTGACATGACATAACCGTACAAAAATTCCTTACTTGACATTGGCAGAATTATCACTAAAAAGCTAAATGCTAACATCTGTAAATAACAACATTGCTAATATGAAACCATACTACCTATCTATTACAACAGGCGTTATTATTATTATTATTGATGTCTTCACTAATATTGGTATACAATACACATGTGACTTTGAAGGAGGGGCACAAAGTAAATTGTAATTCTATGTAAAAGTAATTAGCAGCCCTCGTGAGCCTTATTCCTATTATCAATGTAGATTACATAAACCCTTTATGTCGTAATTAGAAAGTTACACGTTCGAACACTAGTATCACTGGCGGTGTACAAACAAACCACCCGACTCCTTGTTTCAGTTAGTACACTGCTAATAGAGGGCTCAGACTAAAATATACAGAAGGCGCAAAGAGAACTAGGAAGTGAAGTCGAAAAGGGAATAAGTAGACTGAATCGTGTAATTTAACCTGCATTGTTCTCGTGCAGTAATATAGTAAGAATAAAAGTACCTACTATAATTTAGACTTGTAAAAGTGCTCAAAACTTACTCCTTACTCCTTACTCCATACTTTAAAATTGAGCACGATGAGACCGGTCATGTCATATCAAAAAAGGTCTAAATCATGAATTAATAAAAATATTTTCTGTGCATAAAACAAACCCGCCTTAATTGTCAAACCTACGACCAGAGGAGTTTTCGTGGGAAAATGAGAAAGATCGCTTCACCACATCGTATCATTTTCCAAAACTTGTGCTATTTTAGCTGGATTACAGGCATGAGTGTGGGAAAGTGGTATACTGATGGTGAAACGTTTCTTTTCGTGTTGTTTCTAAAACTACACAGAAGCTTCTAAATAAAGTTGCCACCACTTTACTAGGAGTATGAGTTAGGCTAGACTGTGGGTCCTAGTAGTAATAGTATTCTGTGGACTTGACACATATCATGTGCAATAATAACTTGACAAATTATCAATTATTTATTTGACACTGGCTGAATACACAAAAGCGAGGAGCCAAAACAAAAAAAACCTACGGCCAGCTGAGACTTTACCCTAAACTATACTAGTGAGAAACTGAAATAACACTATTTCTTGAAATGACCCAAACTCATCATGAAATGACCCGGTCTCATGTCAAACTGACAGTTCTCATAATGGTATGGCCTATTTTAATAATCGGAATCCCGAATTTCCATCTCCACTTTTTACACTTTTTACAAGATTAGTGGAAGAATTAGGGTTGGAGAAACATGTTTGTCCACTACCCCTACCCCTCTACATGAAGTTGTTACAGAATGTATATTTTAAAGAATAACTGCAGACGGAATAGCATGACGGCCTCACTTTTTATTTTCCGCGTGCCATCTAGTTTTAGTGTTCGGTTAGTCAAATAGATGTTTTAGTTTGTACATACGTGAGTACTTACCTCATTACCGATTCTCATTGGTAACTTTTCACTTTTGATAATGTGCCGAAATGGTTTTAGTTGGTTGGACCATAATGGAAATGAATTATGTACAAATTTGGTCTTTAATGTTATTAACGATACAGCTTATCAATGGTAAATAAATATTAAGTAGGGTATCATATCATTTTTACAGTTTTCCCAGTAGTCAGATTCGTGGTCTTACTACTTTGCCAACGGAAAATTCCCAGTAGTCAGATCCACTCAATATCGAAGATTTTAAACCAAATTAATTTATCCAAAGGCAGGCTAGAAAAGTCTTGTAATAAGCAGCAGTGGTCTGTTTTTGAACAGCAGCATCGAACTTAAATTTTATAGAAAGTTGTCACAAAGAACTTTAAAAAAATAACAAGAAATGGACCTGGAATACTAAACCTGACTGTACGTTTGTTACCCGTGTTACTACTACCTGTACAGCTTTGTATTTTAATCTGCAAGCTTTGAACCTAAAAAATCCACTATGTTTAGTTCATCTTAGATTTATTAGAAATTAGATACGACAAGCTTTGGAACTTCCATTTATTCTGTGCTTCCATCTCAATACAGCCTCTGTGGTGTGGTGGTTGAGCAGGTCCGGTCATAATGCAGAGGCGGCAGGTTCGATTCCCGCGATAGGACAAGTATTTGCACACAGAAAAAAAGCGCAAGCACTTGTTCTGAGTTTAGGTGTTGTGGGACCATGGCCCTCATAGTTCCTGCGCCCCTAGATACAGGAAATTTTAGTTAGGGTCCAGGATCTATGTATGTGATGGTTGGGCGTTATTATCCATCCCTTTCACTCCCATATAAATATCCGCTCCCCGTCCTTGTCATAAGCGCATAGAACCGAGAAAATTCTACGTGAAGGACAGTGTGCATCTATCAACCGTTCGGCGCGTGCTATATGGAATGCGCAATGCAGCTGTTCTCGGATCACGCGTGAGTAACCTATTTTTTCCTTCCTTGTCTTAAATTTTTGTCACATCTGGGTTTCTTAGCATTTTCTATAAATTACTAATTTTATTATTGAACCAGCGCAAACAATAATAATTAATTCCCATAGAAAACCACTATCCAGTCCTAGAATATTGGCTACATTTGTGATTGATTGTGTGCTTCTGTGAATTCACTGTAAATTATTAAGGCAGATGGACTTTGCCAACAAATAGTTGCCTTGGGTCGATGTTCAATATCGAAGATACTACCATCACAAATATTTGCATAGTTTCAACTTGATTAATTAATATTACGAATATCATTTGAATATTTAACTTCTTAGTATGAAATAACAACGAGCTTTTGGTTTGTGGGAGCTATGTTCCTGTTTTAATTAGGTAATAATAGATGGCACGTTCATTCTAAGCTTGATAAGCAGTGATGGAATCAAAGAAGTTTACTGGTTGCTTTATAAGCTTCATTAGCGAAGATTTGTACATTTGATTTTAACAATCTCTTTGTCTAATGAAGGGAAATTACCGATGCTTATCAAATGTTCTCTTTAACATATTCTTACCTGTTGCTTTTCTTGATAACTTTAGGTGTTTTGGTCCTTCGATATCGAATAATAATAACGCCCAACGATCACATACATTAGCTGTTATCATACGCTGGTAAAGCGTTCCACTCTTCGGCTGTTCGTATGTCGTCCGTAATCCCCGAAAACGGCAACTCCACACTCCAGACTCCAAGTCTTCAAATCGAGAGTGAACAGGTATCTTCTAAAGCGTGATACATCCTAGACCGCATCGTCACTTTAAGTCAGATAGTGGTCAAACGCTAACCTATCAAACAATTATAAAAAAAGGCTATTTATGGTAGAGACATACGTTGTTGACTAAACCTTGTAATCATACACATTTGGTGGCATAGTTTATTAAGTGTTAGTATAATGCAGTGCAGTGAAAACAAGTGCTACCTAAAAAGAACACAAGAACAATGTGTCTTCGCCTTAATAGAGACAATAAGAAACGTGTTATTGGACACATTCTTAGATAATTCGATTGTAAAAGTTTAAGTTAAATTCAAATTACTCATTAGTCAAATAGTTGGCTAGATTGTAATATTAGCAGAGTGTCATTGTGCATTCTAGGAATAAGAAAAAAATACACATTTGTTTTCTACTTTACTTAAGCCATCTTCAATTTCCTCACTTCTTCAAATTATCCACCGTGAAAAAATATGTAGCTAAGTATTTCCCAGTCGGTACGACCCTGAAAGATATATCGTAGAAAATATTTTTTATTAACAGGTTTTTCTTGGGGTAACTCCACGCCATAGACTTAATACATTCATGCTCCACGCTATTAGAGTTCAGTTAATGCCATGTTAATATTGTTTTAATTAGAAGAGCTATTCAAAGTCGGGTCAAAGTCACGTTCAAATCCAGTCTAGTCAGGGTCAAGTCAAAGCGGTTGATACTTTACTGAATGCTTCTTTATTAGTATTCGCTCTATCATAATGCAAGTCTGTAATGTGTGTACAAAATCTATGCACCCAATTCCAATAAAATTACATGCACATAATTATCGAAATTTTGGTATTATTTATTTATTTACCGCGCCATGTAATTTATAGGTTATGGACAGGAGTTACGGTTGGGATCACTCGCAATTCAAAGATTCCGGCAGCCGGATTCAAAGTCCATCGGAAACGTTACGATTCTAAATCTCCATATATTTTAGGCTGAACTTGAATGCAGCCCACGGTTTCACCCACTTTTCTTCATACAGTATTAAAACCCCTAAAAGTCCGTATGTACTAGAGTCTATAAAATAAAACTATGCAACACTTTTTTCATTTCTTGTCCACTTGGTACACTAATAAACACTGAGCTCTCATTGGTTGTCTGTTGAAGATTCAACCAATGAGCGTACATGACTTTGACTAACGTACGAGAAATCAGCTGTCAAACTTTAGTTTAGACAGGAATTAGGGTTTTAAATTTTCAAATACTTTTCGTTTTTAGTACACTTCTACAACTTAAAAGAAAACGGAGTTTTGGCGGGAAAACGAAAAAGATCGCGTCACCGCATTGTATTATTTTCCAAAACTTGTGTTATTTTCAGTGTTAGTGCATAAAATTGGTGGCATTCTATTCGTTAAGTGCTGGATTACAGGCATGAGTGTGGGAAAGTGGTATAATGATGAAACGTTTCTTTCTGTCAGTCACTAAGGACAAACAGCCTTTTTAATATAGATGTGGCAATATCGAATCGTAACGTTCCCGAAGATTGTGAATCAGGTTACTGATTGCTGTTACCATAAACATACGTAATTCTAATCAGTTTACATTTCTCAGGTGCACGATTTCGATCAATTTAGTTTTCATTTCCTGATCCTTCACAGCGAAGATTGCCCCGACGGCATGAACTAATGAAATGCATTGCAATTTCACATGCATGCATACTTCCATTTCGAATTATACGTGATATCACAGAATACCTTGTAGTATACTACGTAGCGATGTGGTTTTAGGTGAGGTCGATCTTCCGAGGTTTAGAATTTAGAGCGAAATCTGTGGAGAAAAAAAAAGTGGATATTTTACACACCGCCATCTAGCCCCAAACTAAGCAAAGCTTATGGGAACCCAGAATATAACATCCAGACACAGAACAAACATCGATGTGATCACACAAATGTTTGTCCAGGGTGGGAATCTAACCCACAACCCACAGTTCAGAAGGCAGGGTTACTACCAACTGAGCTATTGGGCCAGTCACCCGTTACCCGTTATCTTTTGCGGAAATTTACAAAAAATGTGGTTCTCCCGGAAAATAAATAGCAACAGGTTTTACAGCAGCTTCGCAGATAAAAGCTCATCTCCGAGCCTTTACTGTTCGTAAACGTGCTGAGATTAGAAGAACAAGTTATTGATAGATGTGAGAAGGAGATTTTTTTATTCCATTATTATTAGATTAGAAGCAGAATAATAGAAATTGTTCGAAGTGGCCAAACGTTAGGCTTTATGAGTATATTATTATGAACGTATTTTGCTTGACTGATTTTTTTTATGTTACCTATTGACATGACGAGCTAGTCGCTCGCCTGATATTAAGCAACACGACTGCCCATATCAGTTGCAGTGACACTTGAAACTCCAAAGTATAGTTTCGCGTGACACTGCACTGCGCACGCCATTCTGAGACAGCACAGTCTAGCAATAAGATTCCCAGACTGTGAGATTCGGTCATTAAGTCTCATTTGCCCAGTAATTTCACTAGCTACAGTGCCCTTCAAACCGGAACACAGTAGTGCTTGCGCACTGCTACTTGGCGGCAGAATAACTAGTAAAGCGGTGGTACCTACCTAGACGAACTTTGCAGAAAAGTCGTACCACCTAATTAATAAAAAATCATAAGCGACCGACCAAACGAAGTGAGCGAAAGCCTCTGCTACAACTCGCGTAAGTAAGCAGTTTTGGCGAGAACGAGTGCTTAAATATGCTGTGTCAACATGTAATTTTTTTGCTAAGTGTGTATTATTAATAATTCAACATTACCGTCTATTTTTTTTACACAATCTTTAATTCTTATAAAAAAAACTTTCTACGATTTTTTTATCAGCCGAGATGAGTGATTTTGATTTCTAACATTATCCTGTCATCCTCTTTCCTAATACACAACTTTCGTCAAGTAACGGATGCTAGAGTAGTAGATGTAGGCACTATTTGTAACAGAAGGTAAAGAACTAATTACTTAACATTCGCAGAAAATGCTCATTTAAAAACTTAGCAGTAAGTTACTAATTTAAAATTGAAAATCTAGTCAACGCCCAGCAACAAAACAGTGGCTTTCATTTAGCCTATTTAGCTAAATAATAAAATAATTACTAGGTGGTAGGACTTTACTGCTAAGTTCGTCTAGGTAGGTACCACCGCTTTGCCAGTTATTCTGCCGCCAAGCAAGTAGTGCTTAAGCACTGCTGTGTTCCGGTTTGAAGGGCACTGTAGCTAGTGAAATTACTGGGCAAAGGAGACTTTATGATCTGATCTCACAGTTTAGTAATCTTATTACTAGATTGTGCTGATGTCTCTGGAAGACGTGCGCAGTGCAGTGTCCCGCGAACCTCTATAATTTAGAGTTCCAAGTGACACTGCAGTTGATATGGGCAGCCGTGTCGTTTAACACCAGGCGAACGGCTAGCTCGTCACGTCATTCCTTAACATAAAAAAAATTATAACCGAATTACAATTATTACTATATAGTTATAAGTTATAATGACACGGTACAAAAAGCTAACTGAACGTTCTTTATGTTATTGAATGATGTGACGAGCTAGTCGTTCACCTGATGTTAAGCGCCACGGCTGCCCATAACAGAACAGTGTCACTCGGAACCCTAAAACATAGAGTTTCAAGCGACACTGCACTGCGCACATCATCCTGAGACATCAGCACAGTCTGGTAATAAGATTACTTGACTGTGAGATCAGATCATAAAGTCTCAATTGCCCAGTGATTTCACTAGCTACAGTGCCCTTCAAACCGGAACACAGTAGTGCTTGCACACTACTGCTTGGCGGCAGAATAACTGGCAAAGCGGTGGTACCTACCTAGACGAACTTTGCAACAAAGTCCTACCACCTAGTGAAAGTTCTCCACTAATAATTATACGAAACGGGATTTTGCACATCATCTTTCCATCCCATAATCATTTGGTCACCCACAAAACCGCCGTGTCATTAGAGCTGCCACGTCTAAAAACGGGAATCATACTTTTGTGGACAAAACGGACTACGAAAAGCGGACTTGTTATCAAGGTCGTTTAAAAAGGGTCGAATTAAATCGCGTCGAAAATCTATTTTGGTCAAAGCCAGACAAAAGCTTGGAAAAGCCGGATGAAAGTTTTATTAAATTCAGATTCGTTGCCGTTCGAGATCTAATTTTACGGCAAAACATTTGAAGTCAGGTAACGCTGTAACCCTATATGTAATCATAGACTTTATACCGCTGTATATAGGGGCGTCTTTTAAATAAGGCAGGATAAGGGAATACGAGCTGCGTTAACAGTGGGCTTACATACTGGCAAATTGCCTTTATTTTCAACTAAATACTACAATGATATAACTAATACTAAACACTACCTAATACAAAAAAAAACATTTGGACTATATACCGCGATGACCTATAGACAGTCCAAATGCTCCAGCCCACTACCAGAAGCAAGCGTACCCAACATGCTGGCAGCATTGCCCCGTTGAATTGCAAAGCTGATTCGTTGTGCCAAATAAGTGCCAGCATTTTGGTCACGCGTAGCGTCGACCAGACGCTCTGATAAACTTTGGAAAAAGCGATGAGCTCCCGGCCCCCACGGGCCCAGGGTCTCAATACCAAACGGCTCAAATATGTAACCGCTACCGAGATTACAGTAGGCTTATATTTATACCGAGATTTAATATACGTGCATTGTTCTCGTAAATCTGTACAGGTATTTATACACTACAGTTGTTATGGCCCTCGTCGGTAGATTAGGTAACATGGTTGTCAAAGTCGAAGGAAAAAACAAGAGTCGTATCTTGACAGTTTAAATATGAACAGAACCAACGATTTTCGCACATCCATAATGTGCATTTTATATTTTTTTTATACTATACGGTGAAAGTTCGACGAGGTCATCAGAAAATGAAAACTGTGGTTATAACAAGAACCGAACCGAATGAAAATAAAATTTAATTATTTATTCGATTGGCCCGATAGCTCAGCTGGTAGTACTCCTGCCTTCTGAATTGTGGGTTGTGGGTTCGATTCCCACCCAGGACAAACATTTGTGTCATGAACATAGGTGTTTGTTCTGTGTCTGGGTGTTATATTGCATTGTATGTATGTATTTACAAACAAAAAGTATCTAAGTATTGTATCAGCTATCTGGTTCCCATAGTAAAAGCTTTGCTTAGTTTGGGGCTAGATGGCGATGTGTGAAATGTCCACAGTTATTTATTTATTTATTTGCTCGTCCCCTGCGAAAATTCACTTTTCGGGGATAATATGTACCCTATATGTTAATCCAGTGTATAAGCTATCTCGGTACCGAATTTCATACAAAGCCGTTTGAGCGTGAAGGAGTAACAAACATACACACATACAAACTTTCGCCTTTATAATATTAGTGTGATAGTGTGATGTTGCTGAGATAGGGAACAAGGTGCCCGTGACGAACTGGCTGTGTATCCAGGTCAAATAATATCAAAAATTCACGAGACATCACGAGTTTCGCGCTTAGAGCGCTGCCGTAGTGATGTCAAGGTCTTTAACTTCTCCAACTGAAGGTTTATTTACGTTAATTACAATTTTGTCTTCGTTAATTTACTGTTGATTTATACCAGATAGAATTTTTTTACTGCAATCAATATAATAGTAAAATAAGTAACAGCTCCTCTTTCTAATCTAATTTTTTTCTACCTGTCTATAATTTTGCGTGCCTGTCCAAAAAATATATCTAAAAGGTTTATTAACGGGTTCTTTAAAGTGTAATTTATTTCTTTTTGCACATATTGATGTAAATATTTAATGAATACTCACTTTTAAAATGAGTTATAGAGGGGCTGCAGCGGGAGTATTAAAGTGAGACGATAATTATACTAAAGTTATTTATTTAAACTAAGTTCGTCCTTAAAACTACTTATAACTAATATGTACAAGTGACAGGTCTCGGCGATCGAGAACAAGTGACGTAGGAGGGGTCATGACTGCCTCACGGGGCTAAGAGGGGAACGCGGGACGCGGGCGATGCGCGGACGGTGGTCGCGATCCCATTCTCACGGAGGCGCTGGTCAGCACTTTCTTTATGTGTTAGTGCCTTGTGGATGTGTGTAAATCCAGCTGACGCGGCGACGACGACGTCTAGACGGTGTGATATGCGGCGCGTCCGGTGCACTTTGCATGCTATGTAACACCTCCCATCGCAGATCAGCAACTATTTCAGTACTTTCAGTCTAAATGTTGCTGAATGGATTTATGCAGCTGGGTGCTAAATTCTCATCATCGGCTTCTTTTATTGGTTGAACGTTAGTCGTGGCAGGCGTGGCAGTCGTTAGGCAGCGTTTTTGATCGTACCAATACTCCTGTACTGGTGATAAGATGTAAAAGGGCATAGTTGTGTGATAAACTGAGTTCGATTGATTTTCAAGAGTAAGGATAGGCTGAGCTGCCATCTTTTCTTGAATTATGTAGAGTCCGTTGAAATTTATCGAGTTAAGTTTCATAGCAGGATATGTTTCATGTCCAGGTTCTGTATATTCGAGGATAATAATGGTCTTCATTGGCTGTCCTTTGATTTCATTGTTAATATTCATAACTGTTAGTTCGTCGGTGTGCAGTATACAGTTTTGCGGGATTGTAACAAAGTAGCTTCCGTGAAGGTAGTGGTGTCTTCTCTTATGAAATGCATCGTCACTTTGGTGGCTTTCGGGAATATGATGATGTAGTGCTGAACGTCCAATCTTTCCATTATTTCTTTAAAAAATGTTATAAGTGTTCTTGTGCATGAGCTTCCAATTGTATGTGCTAGTAATAAATCTCGAATGCAGGTTTTGTTCGAATTTGATGTTTGATATTCGCTTCGCATATGAACCGGTATTCTAACTTCGGGCATTCAGCCTCCATGTACACATAGAATTTCTCGTTAGTTGCTATATTACTGATAAGGGGGTAAGATGACCAAGTTATATTCGTTAGGGATAATGGTGAGTCGTTAAAGTTCGTATATACTAGAGGAACAAATAGGAATTTTAAAAACTACAGCTACCTTATTTTCATAGAAATATGATCTAGACCTTATAATACGATAATATTCTCTAAGTTCTACTCCTAAAATTTGATTCTTATCATATAAAATATAAAGTTTTTGAATCATCTTACGCAATATATCTAATCCTATTATAGAATGATGAGTGCGAGAGGCACGTGTGAATACTAACATATCTTCTAGTCTACGGAATTCATTTGCAATTTTTTCTATATAACCATTTATAATATTTAATAAGTGTGCTATTTTATTCTGATGAACATTGATAGCTGCTATGGCATCGTTCTTTTTAAGAGCATCTGTATAGTCCAGTTAGAATTTTTACGACCAAACCAAGACCATCTATAAGACCTCGTTTCACATTACTTGGCTCTAAACTTTTTAATTAAATTGAAGCTTTAGACAAAACTTGCTGATCAAATGATCGAATTGCGTTTCGTAGGATGTAAAAAAGGATGAATAAAAGTACTATTTATCATATAAGATCTTACTTTTAAAAGCTGGTTTTTATATATCTTAATTTTGTCTTCAATATCAGTCAGTTCAATGTAATGGATAAAAGAGTGGTAGTGGGATACTTATCGTCAATGATTTTTCATGAAATTTACTGAAGTCTACTACAAGGCGCCATTTTTGTCGACCGGAAGCATCAGCCTTCTTTGCTACTTCCCAAATAGGTGAGCTCCACGCAGAGTCGGATGGTTTTATAATGCCTTGCTCTAACATATTCCCAAATTGTTCACTCACCTCTTTTTTGTGAACAAAAGGATATCTGTAGCACTTCGTGTATGCGGGGTTGTCATTGGTAGTTCTAATACAGTGCTTTAGTTTATTAGTAAAGGTCAAGGGTTCTGCCATTTACGCTCCGAAACGCAATCACTTCTTTGTCGCAAGTATATTACATTGATTTCCTCCTGTACATAATCCAAAGCATTATCTGTACTAGCAGGTCTCATCCATCTACTACGAGAACCAAGTGGCTCTTTTACTTACTTGGCTTTAATCCAGGAACAAAAGCCTGCAATGTTAATTTTTTTTATTTAATTTTATTAATATAATTGAATCCGTATTAATCAATTAAATTTACTTTATATTTATTTTTTCAGTTTATTAATTTTACATAAAATTTTTAAATTTATTTGATTAGTTATTTTCATAAAATTAAATTTTATGAGTAATAAATTGTATTTTTATCAATTAAAACTTATTAAATTTACTCACTGCATTTATTCTGAAAATGATTAAAAAATTAATTAAACATACAATGAATAAATTTTTCAGTACCTATAAGATTTTATTTAAATTTAACTGATAATTTCAAATTGTTAATTTTTATCCTTTTTTTTATGGAATAAAAGCAAATATTCTTTATTTAATGTTACTAATTTAATTTAATTCATTTTTATTAATTAAAATAATTTCAATATTTACTCTTTATTTATTTATTCAGTTTATTCATTTTACGTAAATCTTTTAAATTCATTGATTTTTATTTCATAAAATTAAATTTCAATACCAATTTATTGTATTTCAATTAAAATTTATTCAACATATATACTGCTTTTATTCTGAAATTAATTAAAAATTTAACTAAACATACAATTTATCCATTTTTCAATATCAGATTTATTTTATTTTATTTAATTTCGAATCGTAATTTTTTCTTATTTAGGTTTTATTTTTAAATTTTTATAAAAAGAATGTATATTATTTAGTTTTATCGATTTAATTTATTTTATTTATTTACTATATATTTACTTAGTTTAATAATTTCATTTTTTTTTTAATTTATATTTTTTTTTTTATTTAATTAAATTTTACGACCAAAATAATTTTATTTCAATTAAAATTTATTTAATTTTAGTTAACACATTCATTTTGAAATTAATTAAAAACTCAATTAAATATACAATGAATCAACTTTTCAATATTAAATTTTATTTATAATTTTAAATTGATTTTTTTTTCATTTTTATTTATTAAATAAAAACAAATATTTTTTTATATTTTAATTTCATCAATTTAATTAATTCTTATTAATTAATATAATTTTAATATTTAGTCTATATTTATTAAGTTAATTTTTATCAACTTAAAATGTATTAAATTTAATCAATACATTAATTCTAAAACTAATTTAAAAATTAATTAATAATACAATTAATCAATTTTTTGTACATTATAAAATTTTTCAAATTAATTTATTTAATTTTATTTAAAAATGTTACATTTATAAATTTATTAATTATCTCTTTACCTACACTTAATTAGACGTAATCATTAAAATTCATTTTCAAATTAATTTAACATGAATTAATTATTAAAATTAAATTTACTTGACACCTTACCAGTACGATACTGAAAAAGGAATGGTCAGGCAAAATTAGTTTTTTCAAATTAATTCATTTTTTTTTTTCAAAATGTTATATTTATAAATTTATTACTTATCTCTTTAACTAAACTAATTTATCGTAATAATTAAAATTCCTTTTGAAATTAATTTAACATAATAATATGTAATATTAATGAATTATTAAAATTAAATTTACTTGATACCTTACCAGTACGATACTGGAAAAGGTATGGTCAGGTAAAATCCTGACGGAATTACAACTAAAGGGGGGAAGCAACACCAGAGAAAATTCTAGCGTACTTACTGTATATTCATCATCTTTGGTTCACTTTAATATCCTTCGATTTCTTGAAAGCTCCAGCCGCAGTCCTTCAGAGATGTCCGAATCCTTGGTCAAGGCTCAATAGCCAGTCACGTACGCGCACAGTTCAAAGTTCACTGAGTTCACAGGGTTCCCAGAGTTCCACTCAGAAGTCCAAATAGATGTCAAAATTTCCCGAGGGTCGTACGCGCACTTGACCCAAAGATCATACCGTCTGCGCCAGTTATAGAGGGGCTGCAGCGGGAGTATTAAAGTGAGACGATAATTATACTAAAGTTATTTATTTAAACTAAGTTCGTCCTTAAAACTACTTATAACTAATATGTACAAGTGACAGGTCTCGGCGATCGAGAACAAGTGACGTAGGAGGGGTCATGACTGCCTCACGGGGCTAAGAGGGGAACGCGGGACGCGGGCGATGCGCGGACGGTGGTCGCGATCCCATTCTCACGGAGGCGCTGGTCAGCACTTTCTTTATGTGTTAGTGCCTTGTGGATGTGTGTAAATCCAGCTGACGCGGCGACGACGACGTCTAGACGGTGTGATATGCGGCGCGTCCGGTGCACTTTGCATGCTATGTAACAAATGTGATTCCATAAAAAAACATATTTTATTTTTAATTAATAAAAATTAAGTAGTTAACGTATCTTACCAGTTTGTATCTAATGCCCCACTAATCATAAGAATTAGTACACTATCTAGATACATTCAGGTTGTAAAAATATCCAAAATTATATTTTATTTCATGCACGTGGCAACCCTACCTAACAGCGGCTGTGATTGTAAGGCGCATTCATCCTTTGTCTCACTGCACGTACGCTGCGTAGCTGCACTGTAATCAGGGAGGCTCATTATGTGCACTTTTGCAGTAAGCTCTAAAAGAAATAAAACGCCTATTGTGGGTATTTTTGTTTAAAAAATGAACCGCAAGAGTATACTGAAATCTGATATGTCACTCCGACCACATTTTTATTTTATTTTCACTGTTCATTAAGGTATTTCAAACTTACAGTTCTGGAGTGTGTTCGGAGTGCTCCCATGAGAAAAGATTTATTTAATCAGTTCAAACTTAATCCCCTAGATGTGGGTATTTTTCAAAGCATATTATCCGCACAAACATCCAACGCGGCTACTCTGCTGTATCGGTCTGTGTACAGACTGATACACAATGTAACATAACTTTATTTTTCTGTCAATTATACCATTTTTGTACTATGGGGCTGACATAGTCGTTGGACGACTCAAAGTCCCTAAAAAATTTAGATTGGAAAAAAGAAAACTTACAGTTCGTTGCGTCACGGAATTATTAGCAAAAGTTGCAAGTGGGCTGGTTAGCCGTAGAACGTAAACCTAGGGTAGGTTAAAACATAGTAAACTAGTGTAGTTGACTTGAATCGTAAGTGAAGGACTAGGGATGTGTTATGTAGAATGGTTAGCAGCAGATGAAGTAGAGCAAAAAGAGACCTATCTACGGCAGTGTACTAATACAGACTGAAAATAATCGACGACAGTTCATAAACAGCCTTATTAATAAACGGGTATTAGTCTCGGATTAGTTACTTCAGCTTTTGTCCTTTTTTTGCTACTGGAATATTTAGCTGGATCGAAAGAGACAAAAGATGGTGTAACTAGTCTAAAGCTAGTTCGTGTTTATTAATAAGGCTGTTAGATATTAGGTAGGTACTAACTTTGCTCCCATAGAAATGAGAGCTAAACAGAAAAGTTCATTAAATTTACTTGTAGCACAAAACCGTGCGGCGATTAAAAGTAAAATGTTTTATGTTTTGCGACCCCACACCTAATCCCTGTCAAAAACTTTTCTATAGACTGCGAAGTTTAGGCTAACCGTTCCGAAAACGTTATAAAAGTTATCTAGAGTCCTTTCAAATGATTTATTGTTCGGAATCGACCAAAAAGTTAGCCCGAGTCGGCCAACTTTGACGGATAACTATATTAGATAATCTCTTGTGAGAAAGATGGACTTATTGGGTAGAGAGAGAGATGTAAAATTGCCAGAGGCCATCTGACGGACGATTTAAGTGGCGACTTGTATTGCAGAATTGGTAAGCTTTGGTACAAACAAGCGAGACCAAGTAGACTATTGTAAAAAAAGCGAGTAAAAATTTAGTGTGGTTTCAACGTTCACCTTATTTATTTATTAAATACAATTGCAAACTTAAAGCTACGTCATTCACATTGTAACAATTCTCAAGTCTTTAACTTCTTCAATTCTATCTTCACTTCCAAGGTCTTATATGTACTAAACAATCAATACATATAAAATTCAAAATCCTGGCTGTCTGACTGAATGACTTATTTGTCAACGCACAGCCTATACCGCTGGTCCTAGAGACTTTAAATTTTGAGGGTGTGTTCTTTGTAAAGTGTATCCACTAAGAAAGAGTTTTTCGAAATTCCATCCCTAAGAGGGTGAAATACCTAAACTACAGCCCTTGCCGTTGGAGCATTATAAGTGTGCCATTTGCGCAAAGCGGGAGAATGTGCCCGGTGTTCGGTCTCTTGTAGCTCATTGCAGAAAAAACTTAAGATAAACTTATTTAAGTTTAATCTTTATGTTTTATCTCCTCGGCATCGTGGCCTAGATTTACTTTCTTAACTATTCCACATTTTGAGAACTTGGTTATTACTTATCTATTCAAATATGTGTAATCTATGAACTCCATGTCTTTACATGGTTAATAAAAGAGCTTTTATAGAGTACGCAATAAAGGCGAATTCCGCTTTGTCATCAGATTCAGCCAATATACAAGCGTTATCCGCTTACAAAGAGGAACAGGCGCTTTTCCCTTTCATACGTAGTAAAGGATTTATATCCACCATCTATGAAGCTCCGAACGTGTACTGCATTCTAAAAGCGGTTTGTTTGCACATTATGGATATTTCATCTTAGGGTGTTTTTTCTTTTTTTATGTTAAGGAATGACGCAACGAGATAGTCGTTCACCTGGTATTTAGCGACATAGCTCCGAGGATACGTCTCCTGAGACATCAGCACAAACTAGTAATAAAATTCTAGTGACACTTGTATGTTTCACAGTTCGTGAAGTATCTAGTGACACTTTATGTTTCACAGTCTAGAAATAAGATTACTTTATTAAAGTCTCATTAACCCAGTAACTTCACTAGCTACAGTGCCCTTCAAACCAGAATACAGAAGTGCTGTAGCAATGCTGCTTGGCGGCAGAATAACTGGCAGAGGGATGGTACCTACCTAGATGAACTTTGCAGAACAGTCCTACCACCTAGTAAATTATTACTTTATTAAAATAGGTGTTATTCAAATAGGTCTGTATTACAGAACGATGCTCAGTCATCGTTCTGTAATACTCTGCCTGAGCACCGATGCTCAGGCAGAGATTTCATTCACTAATTGGTCACTTTACGAATGAAAGCTCTGCTTGTCATCATCGATGACTGAGCATCGTTCTGTAATACGGACCTAAGAGTGTTTACTCATAAAACTGAATTCCCGAAACACCCAAAAGTATTATTATCGAAAGTTTGCATGTATAGCATTTTTGTGACAAACGCAACAAAACAAATGAATGCAGCTGCTAATGACCTGCTGGATCTTTCGTCGACTCGGGTGCTAAGCGGATTGAAATATAAAATTTTGGAACGTTATATTTATTTCATACAATAACCCCCAATATTTCCGATATGTTGAATTTTCGGCCATATATTTTGGTTTTCTAATCTAGCAACCCTACATTTGGAAGATTGAACAGGAACCGATTTCAAAAACCATTCAATACGTACCCGTTCATAAATGTATGTTGAGTTTTACTACCCAGATAACAATGCTGTCAGAGCTGCAAACGTGTCTATTGTACGACGCCCTGATTTTATACTATCAGCTACGCGAGAGCTAGATAGGCGAGAGCTAGATTCTTTGGCATCAAAAGCCTTGACAAGTTTGCCAGTACCAAAAGCTTAAAGTGCGGTGGGCAAATGTCAAGCATACATAAACCTAAGCTACGTAATTACAATTATTAATAAACGAGCTTCTGCCCGCAGCTTCGCCCGCGGCGTGGCCTATGGGAAAATAATTCAGTCACCCAATTCACCCTCTTAAGGGTGGAATTTCGAAAAATCTTTTCTTAGCGGATGTCTACGTCTAACATCTACTTGCATGCCAAATTTCAGCCCGACCCGTCCAGTGGTTTGGACTGTGCGTTGATAGATCACTATGTCAGTCAGTCAATCAGTCAGTCACCTTTGAGTTATAATAGGTCTTTACCTATGAAATTGCCGTATTACAGTACAGACTTTTTCATAGAAAAAAAAGTTTTGATTGGCTATGAATTCTAAATTCAAATTAATTTTGTTTTAAAAATATGACATTCTATTTACAATATATGTCTTTTGTTTATTGATTAGCGTTGTATTTTCATTACATTTCAACATTTTTCCTCATAATGGATACTTTGAAATTTCGTGTAATTATGGAATATGAGTTCCGTCGTGGCACCAACGCGGCACAAACGACACGTAACATCAACGACGTTTACGGAGAGAACTGTACAAACGAACGTACAACCCGTTATTGGTTTGCTCGGTTCCGTTCTGGGAATTTTGACTTGAAAAATGAACCTCGTGGTCGTCCGGAAACTTCGGTCAACAATGATGAATTAAAGGCGATTGTGGAAGCTGATGAATCTCAATCTACAGCTGAGCTGGCAACAGCTTTTGATGTTAGCATCAAAACAATATTGGTCCATTTGCGACAGATTGGCAAGATAAAAAAGCTTGATAGATGGGTGCCCCACGAACTTAACGATCGCCAGCGCAACGTACGCGTCGAGACTTGCCTTGCGCTGCTTAACAGGCACAGAAATGAAGGAATTTTGAACCGAATTGTTACGTGCGACGAAAAATGGATTCTTTTTGACAATCGAAAGCGCTCAGCAAGTTGGTTAGATCCTGGTTCGGTACCAAAGCAATGTGCAAAACGAAAAATGACCCCTAGAAAGGTAATGGTCACAGTTTGGTGGTCTAGTACTGGTGTGATTCATCATAGCTTTTTACAAAACGGCGAGAGCATTACTGCAGATGTGTACATTGAAGAACTGACCACAATGATGGCGAAACTAGGACGTCTGCAACCAGCTTTGGTCAATCGGTCGTCTCCACTGCTACTTCACGACAACGCGCGACCCCATACTGCACAACAGACCGTCTCTAAGCTGCATGAGTTGGGTTTGGAAGCTCTCCCTCATCCGCCATACTCACCAGATCTTGCGCCTACCGACTATTACTTTTTCCAAAATTTGGACAACTTTTTAGCGGGAAAAAAATTCAATTCCCGAGAGGCAGTACAAAACGCCTTTGAAGAGTTTGTTGTCTCTCATCCTGCTTATTTTTTCAAGAAGGGCATCCATAAACTGCCACAGCGTTGGCAAAGATGCATTGATTGCAGGGGTGATTACTTTGAATAAAAGAAATAAATAAGTTCGAAAAAAAAATACTTCAACTTTTTTCAAACAAAACGGCAATTTCATAGGTAAAGACCTAATATATATTTAGATTATAGCCCGATAAGTACATACAATGATACGTTTCAATGTTAGACAGTAAAGTATCTATGGCACTAAGTGAGTACGATCAGCAACATTCCAGATTTTTTTTAAAACGAGTGTGCTTTAAACAACATGACTGAAGTAAAAATTCTTTAGTTTAGCTTCATCTATCGGCCGGTATAACTTTGTTTTTTGCTTTGTTTAATGTTAATGTTAATTGTCATTTTACTAGATATACCAATATAATAATACAAATTTTAAGCTTTTTTACGTTGACAATGGAGATCTACGTGAACCAACTTCAACTTCCTTTCGACTCACATTCACCAGTTTACTCCCCAAATCAAGCGTGCGTAAAGAAGATTTACTTCAATAAATCTTAACAGAAGAAGGCGTCTCATTTGTAAAATAAGTTCCCAAGCACGAAGTCTTACAGAAATGATCAGAATATACAACATTGAATCCCAAAGGTCGAAACCTTACTTAAAACTTACGATGGCAGTCTCACTAAAGCCCTAATGAGCACTATAGAAACACGTACGTCGTCGGTTTAAGGTCTCCATTTGCCGAATTTGTTAGTTCCCACACCATTGTGCGGCCCGGGATCGTAAATTGCCCGGGAATGTGTCCTTTTCTTGTGAAATTAGTGGCAATCTGTTCTTTTTTCCTGGACAATGTAAATAGGTCTCTATTCTCAACTGTTTCTTGTTTGGCCATGAATGTTTTATCTATTATTGAGTCAGTATTTTAGTTTTGATTGCGTTTATCTATACATATAAAATTCAAAGTCCTGACTGACTGACTGACTGACTGACTGCCAAAGCTTTGTATTTGTATTGTAAGTAGGTCTTTAAAATTTTCTCTTATTTATGGTATAGGTTATTAATGCGTTTTGATGCTGCTTGCAAAGTTTAAATTATTTTTCCTACCCTCTATTAGCAAAAAAGTCTTGTCCAATCTTCCACGTGTATAATCATAAAGCTTTGTAAATAGTAACCCTTGGCACACCAGACACAGTAAACAGGGTTCGGAACTAGGAAGGTCTACAATCGTAAATCCAACCCTGAATTATTTGGGCGCAAACTACACAAATGTCGGCTGTAGGCCGACACGCCTCAGAATCACCTTGTTCTTGTTGTTTAGTGCTAAATGCTAAGGAAACCACGGAATAAGGTGGTAAACCACAACTAATTTGAGTCCGAATTGAGAACAAACTTAGATGATAGCGTAAATCTAAAATTAGATTGACAGTTTTGTAATTTGTATCCTTATAATAAAAGTTAATACTCTCATTATTGGAAAACAAATGGCACACTGCGATGCGCTTTGGGATGCGCTTTGTCAGTAATGTGTCAAAATGTAAGCAAATCATCGTTGCGCGTGCAAGTCGCTATGTGTTATTTAGTTAATGATAATTTCTCGAGATTTAATTAATATGTTATATATTAATATTAATGAGTGTTCATATGAAACTTTTGATATATGAATAACACATAGCCAGATTTCGTAACTCTTTAAATATTGCATTTATCACATAGCTCTTTTTACAGTATGTTTGTATTGAAACAACGATTAAAACTGCATCTAAAACGGAAAATAACTAAATATCAGATAGCGACTTTTGCATGCGCAACGACTTAATTATGATTTTGTCAGTGGAGAAATAAACCTTCCTGAAACCGGGACTAGCACTAGCGCCCTCTGCTGTTAACGTACGAAACTAAAAGTAGGCACATGGGGTGAGATTCGAACTAAGGCTCAGAGATGAAATCGCAATTCGATGATATAGCATTACGACAATAGATAGATCAATATTTTATTTTACACCGGAAAAAAACAATTTTACATAAAGAAAAACTTACGTAATTAACTAATACTAGTACAATAGGCGATCTTATCGCGTAGAGCGATTTTTTCCAGACTACTTTTATATGTAATTTTCTAATTTTATATGATATGAGCTTCTGTCCGCAGCTTCGCCCGCGGCGTGGCCTGTGGGAAAATAATTGAACCACCCATTTCACCCTCTTAAGGGTGGAATTTCGAAAAATCCATTCTTAACGTATCCTTACGTCATAACATCTAACTGCATTCCAAATTTCAGCCCGATCTGTCCAGTGGTTTGAGCTGTGCGTTGATAGATCACTATATTAGTCAGTCAATCAGTCAGTCACCTTTGAGTTATATATATTTAGATTGGCTTTCGATTAAACATCGCGTTAATTATGGCGTTGTATAAATAGGCTTCGCAGAAATGACTTTCAATATTGACTGAGTACGACATAGATCCGAGAAAAAGCAATTGACTATAGATTTCATATCTCCATGAAATTTGACATATGAAAAGGCTTAACTGATGTAATACTGCCATCTCTATGGATCTTTGGAGATGTTTTGCCAACTTCGTGATTTTCTTCTCCGTAAACTACGATGCTATCACACGTGAAGGAGTAACAAACATACACACATACAAACGTTCGCTCTTATAATATTAATACAAGCGAAAGTTTTATGTGTGTATGTTTGTTACTCCTTCACGCTCAAACGGCTGCATGGATTTGGATGAAATTCGGTACCAAGATAGCTTATACACTGGATTAACAGATTTTGAATTTTAGATTTAAAAATTGACCTGAAATTTGGAACATCTAAATATATATAACTCAAAAAGGTGACTGACTGACTGTCATAGTGATCTATCAACGCACAGCCCAAACCACTGGACAGATCGGGCTGAAATTTGGCACGCAGGTAGATGTTATGACGTAGGCATCCGTTAAGAAAGGATTTTTTGAAATTCCACCCTTAAGAGGGTGAAATGGGTGGTTGAATTATTTTCCCATAGACCACGCCGCGGGCGAAGCTGCGGGCAGAAGCTCGTTTTGGATATAAAATTGTAGACTGTTAGCTGTTTCAGCTGCTTTAGACGTCCCCTTAGTTTCTTAACTATCGCAACCAAATTCTAAACTAAATAAGCGCCACTTGTGTGGGTATTAGTTGGGCAAGCCGTTCGATAAGTGTTTGGCCAATTTGTCTCACTTGTTCGGCGGCGACCACTTGAACGCTGACTTATTGAGTATATTTGACAGATTTAGTTTGTGGTCCATCTTGTAGATACTGCACAGTAGTAGTATTTGTCGTTAATGACTACTGAATCCAATGTAGGGCCAACATTTTTCAGCGAAATACAGAATTTTTCAAAATAAGCTATAAAACTATAGTAAACTTTTAAAAAATATAATACAGGACAAAACAGACCAAAAAAATTCTTTAGATGTTGTCAATTTGATATTGACAACTTTGACGTAGTGCCAGTTCCTGCAGTTTTTTTTGTTTGGTTTTGGCTCCACACTTTAGTGTATTTAGCCATTGTCAAGTAATTGATAATTTCTCAAGTTAATTAATGTTATATAGTGTCAAGTCAAGACAAGTCACAGTCCAAGTCATCAAGTTAAGTCATAGTCTAGTCTAGTCTAGTCATACTCCTAGTAAAGTGGTGGCAACTTTACTAGAAGCTTCTATGGAGTTTTGGAAACAACACGAAATGAAACGTTTCGCCATCATTATACCACTTTCCCACACTCATGCCTGTAATCCTGCACTTTACGAATAAAATGCACTAACACTGAAAATAACACAAGTTTTGAGAAATATTACAATGCGGTGACGCAATCTTTTTCGTTTTCCCGCCAAAACTCCGTTCCTCCAGTTAGTATAGAGATCAGTGGGAACCAAAGACAAGAGATTGTAGAAGCGTTCGGAGTCCGGAATTCGGTGACAAAAAACTCGCTTCACTCAAAATTTAATATGTAAAGGCGTACTAATTATTTCCAATAATATATATTTGTTCATTACATTTCGTTCGGTCGATTAATATTTTTGCGTACTATATATTTTTCTACAGTATAAATAGTACGCCAACCCGAAATGTAGTATAATACTATATATTATGGTACGGTTGGCACAACCTTAATTCCAATGATCAAAGGTTTTTGGCTACAGTTACATCATGCAACGTATGGTTCAAATCTTCAATTTATTTCAGTTCTTCGAATATGTTTAAAGTGGATGTCGTATCCATTTCCTTCTCATTCTACGTTCCGCTTACAGTTTTTTGTACATTGTAAGATCAGAAAATATTCCTTCCTTTTCTATAACTTTCCAAATTGAAGTAGCACAGATGATCCTAGCATCGCGTTGGGTTTTTGTTTGTTAACCTTACGTGTGTTCTGTACGTACGTCGGCAACGATATGTAAAAGAAACGGTTTTTTATTTTTGTTACATTTTATTTTTTATATATCATTGCAGACTCCATGTATGGAACTTTATTACCTACATTTGAATTGACTTTTTATTTAAACAAATGACGCGACGAGCACATTGTTCGCCTGTACTCTTAGCGAAGTGGTTATACATTATTTGGCCTGTACTAAGCGGCACGGTGCCACTCAAAGAGCATATAACCGTGTTGCCACTCAGAAATGTAATTTGTAAATTGTAATGGTTTGCACGACACTGCACTGCGCACGTCATCCTTTGATATTTCACACAATAATATTTCGGCTGTACCTAGGAACTAGACCTGTATCTATTTATCCCGACCACAGATAATTCTGTAATCTCAACGCAAACAAAAAGGTGATTACTGTCTGTGGCATCGTTGGACAATAGGCTATTTGACTACTATATTTTTATTACATACATAAATAATATACCTCAAAAAATAGATAACTGTGAAAACAAAACTTGAATATCTCAAAAAAATGACTAAGTTACAGGCATTTTAAAATACAGAAATAGAAAGAGACAACTCAAACACGCAGTGAAGTCAGTTACCAGTTCTCATAGTAACTCATTACTAAGCTGTGGTAGCTCTACATACAATCTTTTTGGCATGTGACGTCACAAGCCATGCCTTCATAGTAGCTGTGAGGAAGCTCAACACGATCTCTGTTTTGCGAGAAAGGGACAGGCGATGAAACTTTAAAAGCGTACTACTCCGTGATTAATTTACCGATTTTACTTATTTTTACAATGATTACATTCATTTTAACCTACTTTATGAAAATAATATTTACTTGTTCATTTTTAATAGTAGTCAAATAGCCTATTGAAACTATTTTTTTTTGTTGGAAAAAATTATCTATACTTTATCTAGAGTGCTCTTTGACATATTTTTTTAGTCGTGGGTTTTTAGTAATAATAGAATTACATCAGCAACATTGAATAACGATAATTAAATGAAATACCCGACAAATATTATCGCAGTTCTGTAACCTAACGATTGAACCGCAAGTTGGGTACGGCCGTTAGTCCTTTGTTTCAGCCCTTAATAAATTAGGGTATAAATACCTTTATATTATTAGATTAACAATAACTAGAAGATAGAGGTAGTGGCGGTGAAATAACCTTGGGAGATTAATGTTTGAATAATAATAATAACGCCCAACAATCACATACATAGATCCCGGACCTTAACTAGGATTCCCTGTGTTTAGGGATCCAGGAACTACGAGGACCATTGTCCCACAACACCCAAATTCAGAACAAGTATTTGCGCTTTTTTCTGTACACAAATACTTGTCCTGCTGCGGGAATCGAAGCTCTGTGTTATGAGCTAACCTGGTCAACCACCACACCACTGAGGCTGGAGGAATTACATTTCAAATTTTTGCGTGTTGATGCTAAACTAATACTTACATTTCTACTCTACATTATACAACACAACAAATTCTGGAGGTTACAGATTAAATTTTGATTAAGTAAGATATGACAAAAATGTTTTTTTTTTTGGAGTTTGGGCGGGAATGCGAAAAATATTGCGTCACCGCATTGTATTATTTTCCAAAACTTGTGTTATTTTCAGTGTTAGTGTATAAAATTGGTGGCATTCTATTCGTTAAGTGCTGGATTACAGGCGTGAGTGTGGGAAAATGGTATAATGATGGTGAAACGTTTCTTTTCGTGTTGTTTCCAAAACTCCATAGAAGCTTCAAGTAAAGTTGCCACCACTTTACTAGGAGTATGACTGTGACTAGACTATGACTTGACTTGATGACTTCGACTGTGACTTGACACGGCCTGAAATATCATAAACTTGATAAATTATCAATTACTTGACACTGGCTAAATACACAAAAGTGTGGAGCCAAAACATTAAAAAAATGTATTTTTCGGTCAGTATCAGAATGACAATCTGGCATAACGCCCTGGTTGGATTTTTCTAATACCGTCTGCCCTCAAAAACATCCCCCACGTGTGGATATGGAGGACAAATACATTAGATATAGTTGAGTGAGAGACAGTTGGGGGGCGAGTTGGCTGGACTGCAGTCGCGACCCCTTCTCGCCCCCGGTACGGCGCGCAAGGGCTCACGGGGGGGGGATTAGTGGGTTCCAGTCCCATATACCCCTGCCACCACCGTACTCTAGGTAAAGGAAAAAAAACTTTAGGAGTACATTTTCATTTTAAAAGCGTAGAACTAATGTAAAAGCACAAAATGAAACCCACTAATGGAGTGTCTAGAATTCTAGATGAAAACTAGCGCCAAAAAGCAACACATTAAAGGTAAAAGGTAACCACGGCAAACAAAGCCGTGCCTGAAAAGGCGATTTAGACTTTTGTTAGTTTGTTCAAAGAGTTTTTAATATTCAGAATAGCTTCTCTTATTCACTGGAGCTTTAATGTCGTAGAAATTAAGCAAAATATGTTTCTTATGTTATTTATTTTATCTTTCTCTTTTCCGATTTTATACTACTTACAATTTTTGTTTAATTACCTATTATTACCTATTATTTATTTATTAATCATTGTGTCTCTGTCTAACATAGTCTCTGTCGAATAATTTATTGCAAACTAGTGTTGTTATCAACTATCAAAGATGCAAACGTGTTCAAGAGTAGTGGTATTTACTTGGCTAGCATGCTACACCTTCGATCGCATCGTCACTTCCCATCAGGTGAGAGCGTGGTCAAATGCTAGACAAGTTTGGAATAAAAAAAAAAGTCTTTTAGACATTTTACATTACACTGCCTATGCATAATATGTCGCAGTTGGGTTGTATAATCCGCCATTTTGCTTTCCGGCTAACTGTTTTTAAAAAAGGTCGTTTTGTATTCTGACGTTGGTCAGTGTGGTTGTGACAGGTGACAACTTTGCACTGCGACGTTTTGCAGTGTTATTTTTAGTGATATTTCAAACGGTACCATACGCGCCTAAACCAGCATCCGAACGTTATATTACAGTGGTAAAACGCCCAACTAAGGGGGTAGTTCTAAAGGGTTGATCAGAGCTATTGTGTGCAACAAATTCGTCTATTCGTGAATAGGGGATGATAGAACTACTTTGCAAGGGTCCTACAGAAAAAGGAACAATTGTATAAATTGTAGATGGCAACTTAGTGATAGGAGATCCTTATCTGTGGGCATTTTGAATTAAAATGTGTTTTTTTAGATGGACCCCTGCCAGTTAATATTCAAATGAAGGATAATATTGTAGACCAGGGGTCTCCAAACCACGGCCCGCGGCCCAATTCCGGTCCGCCAGTGCCATTACATAATAATACCATGCCGGATAAAAATCCTCCAAACCTACACACTCCAACCGCATGGATTCTAGCCCGCCTGACCAATATTTATATGAAAAATTGGTTAATATTTTTTGGCGTTGTGTGAAATACCTACAAATATTTATTTATTTAATGATAATAAATGCTAGTGAAATTACTGGGCAAATGAGACTATATGATCTGATCTCACAGTCGAGTAATCTTATTACTAGACTGTGCTGTTGTCTCAGGACGATTTGCGCAGTGCAGCAGTCATGCGAAACTTAACATGTTGGAGTTCCGAGTGACACTGTTCTGTTATGGGCGGCCGTGTCACTTAACATCAGGTGAACGACTAGCTCGTCACATCATTTAATAATAATTTATTTGTTCACATAAGATAAAGCACACAGAATTATGCATTTAAGAATATTATGGACTAAAGAAGCTAATAACAAAAATAATGCTGAACCCTGAATCTCACACTAGGACGACCTGTGTCGTGAGATTCAGTTTCTTCCTAAAATGTAGGTAGAGTAGTTATTTAATAACATACAAAAAAAAAATTAGGTATATAAGCACCATTAACTATTCTCCCGCGGAAATTCTAAACAGTGCAGGTCGATGGCCAGCGTTCTTCTTACGTAACGACTTGGTATCAATACCAACATCAAAATGTATATCAATAATTTTTTTACGAGCAACATATTGCTAGCTTGTATCGGATCGGCGTTATGTGATGTTAAGAATTTATGTGGCATTACATAAATACATTAAACGATTATGGCCCGTATTGATTGTCGATAGATTCCTGGCTCTACCGATTTATATAACATGTTGGACAGCTTCTGTGGTGTGGTTGAGCATGCGGCTTATAAATCGGAGTCGTCGGGTTCGATTCCCGCAATAGGACAAGTATTTGTGCACAAAAAAGGTACGTGTTTGAGTTTGGGTGTTGTAGGACCATGATCCTCGTAGTTCCTGGGTCCCTAGACACAGGGAATCCTAGGTCCAGGATCTATGTATGTGATCGTTGGGCGTTAGTATTAATAGTATTATTAGTTTCTAGGAAAACCTACAGAAGTCAGAAAGTCAAGTTAGACAGCTTCTATGTTGTGGTGGTTGAGCAGGTCGGCTCATATCCCGGAGGCGATGGGTTCGATTCCCAAAAGCACCAGTTTTTGTGCACAGGGGAGCGCAATACTTGTTCTGAGTTTAGGTGTTGTGTGACCATAGTCCTTGTAGTGCCTAGACACTGGGAATCCTAGTTACGGTCCAGGATTATGTATGTGACCGTTGAGCGTTAGTTATTTATTATTTACTGGCTACTGAGGCACTATTTTTATCCCGGAAAATATTAAATATTAAAAAATATTTAAATTCGTATGATTTGATGTCCACATGTACAGTTGTAGATACTTAAAAATATATAAAAATTTGTTCCGAATTTTATTCACTGTAAAACAAACATAAAAAGGGCACCTCTGATTAAAAAATAACACGAGACTTCTAAATGACCGGTATTAAAGAAATTACTTTACTAAATATTCAGAGCGTTCATGTTTTAATTAAACATAATGTACGAAGTGGCCTTTCAATATACGGTATCCCTATTCTCTGATTTCCACTTCTCACATACTCGAATCAAACATTCTTCATACTAAGAGTATCCTATTTTCTCGGATCAAACATGAAATGGAGCAAAACGAACGTTCAAATAGAAAATATCGAGGAAAAGACGCGTTATCTGATATTCTTTGATAGACATTCGGATTTGGCGGGTTTCCTCTTGATCTCGATGGGGATAATTTACTGGGTTCATTTCCTACCCGCAGTAGGTACCAAATATAATATACCTCATGATTCAAAAGTGGAATCATTTCTCTTGAGGCTTTTCCAAGATTCTGCATTTACATTTTTTTTATTTGTTGATTGTTGATAACTTTTTCTGTTTGTCTCCACGCGTGTAGCGTACTTAGCCAGTAGGTACACTCTCAATATCATAATGACTTATAAATCAAGTTCGGTAACAGTCACAAGTAGCAAGCAGTTAATTCAACTTATATACCATGTTAGGACACATTAACAAGTTGCAAGCAATTAATTCAACTTATAAACCATGTTAGAACACAGTAACAAGTAGCAAGCAGTTAATTCAACTTATATACCATGTTAGAACACAGTAACAAGTAGCAAGCAGTTAATTCAACTTATAAACCATGTTAGAACACAGTCACAAGTAGCAAGCAGTTAATTCAACTTTTATACCATGTTAGGACACAGTCACAAGTAGCAAGCAGTTAATTCAACTTATACACCATGTTAGAACACAGTAACAAGTAGCAAGCAGTTAATTCAACTTATAAACCATGTTAGGACACAGTCACAGGTAGCAAGCAGTTAATTCAACTTATATACCATGTTAGGACACAGTCACAGGTAGCAAGCAGTTAATTCAACTTATATACCATGTTAGAACACAGTGACAAGTAGCAAGCACTTAGTTCAACTTATAAGCCATGTTAGGACACAGTCACAGTAGCAAGCAGTTAGTTCAACTTATAAACCATGTAAGGACACAGTAACAGGTAGCAAGCAAGTTAGTTTACTTACCCACAACTAATTAAAATCTCAATCTGGCTCATTACTACTACTACTGCAACTATTTTTGCCCTAAGAAATACCGTTTTCTTTTGACACTTTGTAGACCTGCATTGCCCATCTGGAGCAGTTCCTTCAGTTCCGACGCATCATCAGCACCTCTGGTGTTGCAGATATTGATAACGGTCGCCTTACCAATACATTAACCTTAATGTAATTTATTTTTCTTTTACAGCTATAAATCTTTTAAAGATTTTAATCCTCACTTACCAGGTGGAGAGCTTTTTGGTTGTGTACCACCGATAGTATAAAAAATATAGTTTGTCTATAATAAGAAAATATGATATCGACCTTACTGCGTGGTCATCTACATTCTACATCAACACAAATATAGAACCACGAGATCATAACTGCAGTATAAATTACCAACTTGTGCTCAGCGACTTTCTCTGTAAGACCTTAGGTTTTCACAGCCCCAGGGTGTTCGCTTTTCCTTTATCTCAACACCGTCTCAGCTAAATTAATATGTGCTGAGGTTGGTAACCCTAGTTGGTAAGTAGAGCTTAGTTCTGTCACAGTGCAGCGTTTATTGAAGGAAGGAAAACTCAATGTTTTTAATTCCACATTTTAATGTTGTAACTAGCCATCTCAACTGAGTCTACGGGCGTGTACTATTATTTAATCTGTGCTACGGCGTAGTGTAAAGGATGTCCTTTCTGTTGAACACTTTAGGAGGGGCAAACTGACTTACGTCATTTGTAGCATTGTTAGTTTAATTAACTTGACCTCTGACTAAATACATAAATAACACCCAACGATCACATACATAGATCCTGGACCGTAACTAGGACTCCCTGTGTCCAGGCACTACAAGGACCATGGTCACACAAAACCTAGACTCAGAACAAGTATTGCGCTTTCCTGTGCATAAATACTTGTACTTGTGAGAATCGAACCTGCCACCTCCGGGATATGATGCCTGCTCAACTACCACACTACAGAGGCAGTCTTACTTGACCTTAGCTAAAAATGACTTCTGAAGGTCTTCCTAGAAACTAATAATACTACTAACGCCCAACGATCACATACATAGATCCTGGACCCTAAGTAGGATTCCCTGTGTTTATGGACTCAGGAACTACGAGGACCATGGTCCCAGAAGCTAGATTAATGTTAGTAAAACGATACTTTTATTTTTGTAAAGAGTGGGTAGTAGCAGAAAAAGACTAAAATAAATTGATTGATTAGATTAATTGCATATTACCTATTGATTTGCCATCTTCAATAGGTAATTAATTGAATAATCAAATAATTAAGTAATGAAATGCTTGAAAATATTATATTATATTATTAAATATTGACGATATATCTATTATGTAATTGAAATCAATGAATTTATTTCTAATCGCACTCAGTTGCAAGCGCCCTTACAGGGTTCATGTACCTACTAAACTAGTTGTTAAGACCTGACATAATATATAAATTGTACATGAATGCAAATAAATGAATATGAATACTTTCCATACTGTTGTTTATACAGCTGTGTCATGCTACAGGTGGCTTAGGGTAATGACGTTTTAATTTTAATATAAGTAATGTCTCGGCATCTCACCACCTTCCATTACGAAAGCCTCGCGACGACAAAGCTCCTGAAATTCTATTCATATTTCATATTTCGAGCCGAAAAACTTTTCATTATTATGACAAGGGATTGTTTTTTTCTTAAATGAGACACACATAAAATCACTTTCACACTAATATTATAAAGGCGAAAGTTTGTATGTGTGTATGGTTGTTACTCCTTCACACTCAAACGGCTGAATGGATTTAGATGAAATTCGGTACCAAGATAGCTTATACCCTGGATTAATATATAGGCTACATTTTATCTCGGAAAAGTGAAATCCGTGGAATGAGCAAATAATTAAAATAGTTTTAATATAAAATAATAATTGGAAAGAAAGAAAATACATTTATTCAAGACGAATTTATTCGTTTGAAATTGTTATAATGAAGGTAGAAAACCTACATGGTATAGGTACTATGGTTATCATCTGCTGGCATGAGCTATAAAAACTGACAAAATATTTATTTCTTCTCTCGAGAAAGCGTTTGAACAATGAACGATCAGTTTATAAACCTTTCTTGCATATAAATTTTAATAATTTTACAGCCTCTGTGGTGTAGTGGTTGAGCAGGTCGGCTCATAGCCCGGAGGCGGCGGATTCGATTCCAGCAACAGGACAAGTATTTGTGCACAAAAAAAAGTGTAAATACTTGTTCTGAGTCTGGGTGTTGTGGGTCCATGGCCCTCGTAGTTCCTAGGTCCCTAGACACGGAATCCTAGTTAGGGTCCAGAACCTATGTATGTGATCGTTGGGCGTTATTATTATTATTATCATAGATAAAAAATAAATAAGCATACAAACAAACAAAAACAAATAAATAAACCCTTTACAACCACTGGTTGTTTTTTTCTTTTCTTTTTTATGTTTGTTACCTCAGATCTACGTCATTCACAAACCGATATGTAAAATTCTTTTTTTTTTTTCATTTATTAAGCATATACTTTCAGATTTGACTTTGATTTTGACTGGCCCGATAGCTCAGTTGGTAGTGACCCTGCCTTCTGAACTGCGGGTTGTGGGTTCGATTCCCACCCAGGACAAACATTTGTGTGATGAACATCGATGTTTGTTCTGTGTCTGGGTGTTATATTGTATTTTATGTATGTATTTACAAACAAAAAGTATCTAAGTATTGTATCAGTTATCTGGTTCCTATAGTACAAGCTTTGCTTAGTTTGGGGCTAGATGGCGTTGTGTGAGATGTCCACACATATTATTATTATTATAGATTGATACCATAGAAATTTCATCAAAAACGGTCGAGTATTTTGATTTTCAAATCAAAATAACTGGAAAAAATAAATAGTTGATAATATCAGCCCAGTAAGTGTCAGTGTGACATTAAGGCGATAGAAATCAATTTAAATTCTTTTTTTTAGGATGTCATAACTTATTTTAGTTTATATATTTAAAAAATTATAAAATAAAGTTCACTAAATAAAGTACACAAATAAACCAGAAATAAAATAGCTTGATACAGTCCAAACCTCCATAAATAATGTACGCACATTTAATTCAATAAACTGGCATCACTGGATCTGATTGGTATAAAGCCGCTAGACAGGTCTGCGCGCGCGCACCGTTATGAGAATGGCCCCACCTGCAACATCAGGTTGATTTCATTAATGGCAACCCTGGAGGCATAGAGGCTTATGTAATACATGGTATACATTACGCTTACTTTATACTGAACAGTGAAATAATAATAATAACGCCCAACGATCACATACATAGATCTTGAACCCTAACTAGGATTTCCTGTCTAGACACCCAGGAACTACGAAGACCATGGTCCCACAACACCCAGACTCAGAACAAGTATTATTATATATATTAATGCTTTTTTTATGCACAAATACTTGTCCTGCCGCGGGAATCGAACCCGCCACCTCCGGGTTATGAGCCAACCTGCTCAACCACCACACCACAAAGGCTGTCAAAGCAAGCACAAAATCTTTGAAAATCCATTTTATTGTTCATAGAGCATTTTAATGTACCGATTTTCGTTGCGGTTGGTTCGGTAGTTCGGAGATTAATGGTTTTTTTTATATTAAGGAATGACGTGACGAGCTAGCCGTTCGCTTGATGTTAAACGACACGGCTGCCCATATCAGCTGCAGTGTTACTCGGAACTTTAGAAAGTATAGAGTTTCGCGTGACACTGCACTGCGCACGTCATCCTGAGACATCAGCACAATCTAGTAATAAGATTACTAAACTGTGAGATCAGATCATAAAGTCTCATTTGCCCAGTAATTTCACTAGCTACAGTGCCCTTCAAACCGGAACACAGCAGTGCTTGCGCACTACTGCATGGCGGCAGAATAACTGGCAAAGCGGTGGTACCTACCTAGACGAACTTTGCAGTAAAGTCCTACCACCTAGTAAAAGTATAATGGTAACAAAAATTCACACACCCAGTCACACGCACTCACACGAACACACATAAACGCCGCACACACGCACGCACACACGCGCGCATACGCACGTACACATAAAAGTAGTAGGATACAACTTTTTGTAAAAAAATATTTTAAGTCACTAAATGGAGAAAAATTGAGAAAACCGTTGTTGCAATTGAAGCATGATTAAATTTTCACAACTCGCGTACTTAATTCGTTCCGCTTTCCACGTTTCCGTTTCCGTTTGTTCCCTAACTCACTTAGGTGAGCTAAAGTGATCCAGAGCGGTTATTGCAATTAGTGTTTATTAGCATACTTGCGTTCTACCACAGAATATATTCACTCTTGTTCTCGTATAGGCAAGTGTCAGCTCGTGAACCGGAGCTGCTTGCGGAAGCTGTTTTGCTCGTGGTGTATACACAATTATAAATAAATACTTATGTTTAAAAATTTGTATTGTCCCTCCTGTATTGTATTTATGTTCATGATTAATAATAAGCTAAAGTAATAAATTAAAAATAATTTAACGAAAAGCTTTAAAACTAAATTTATTATATTTATTTAAATTACACAACAATACACAAAAATGGTTACTTATATAATTGAACTTAGGAGAAAGAAAAAACTAAACTATACATAAGAACTTAAAATAAATAATAATTGAAGAAAAAGTAATATTGTAGGAAAAAATGGGGTCATAAATAAAACACAGAATTTAGATCACCTTCTGCGTAGCGTACCCAAAAAGCTGCCAACATTCCCTCGTTGAATAGCTAGGCTAATTCGTTGGCCGAGGTATGTGCCAGCCTTTTGGTCGCGTGTCAGCTCAACTAGGCGTCTGGAAAGCTCCTTGACAAGGAGCCGCATAAAAAGCACGGAACTAGGTATCCGTGGTAAAGTAGCTAGAAAAAAAAATTTAAGCCCTGGTATCAGAATTTTTTCCACACTGCCCATAGGCAGACTTGCTACCTATTTATTAGAATGAAAACCGAAACAAAATTCGCGCAAAAACAAGATCCAATCAGACTTTGCTGAAAAAGTTGATATTTAAATTATTCAGTTATTCAAACAGTTGTGAGTAAATAAATTCAATTCAGCGAGTGCGATAACTACGTTAAGCACCAAAAGTGCAGCTTCAGGGAATAACACTCCATTTGAAATGGTTGGCGTTTTGCAATTTGCATTATACAAGCATTTCGCTTTTGCTTCAAACGTCGAGTGGTACACTGGAGACCTGCCATTGGTGTGCATTCATGTACATAATATTTCGCTAAATCCATTTTTCCAGACAATTGATAACTCAGGAGTGACTTCGCGGAAGTCCATATTAAAAACAAAATGTAACAAGAATATCTTCTGCTTTTTAGCTTAATCACACTATTATTCATGTTTCATTGTGTATTTTACATTTTTCCAGGCTCAAGCCTGCCAAGGCCCTGCCTTTTAAAGTTATGTGCAGAATTTGCACTTGCGCTAATGACGGTCTAGGAAAAAACGTCGAGAAGAAATCGCCTCGAGAATCATAAAATTTGAGATCATGTGTCATCCACCAAATTTGCTAGGTGGTAGGACTTATCTGCAAAGTTCGTCTAGGTAGGTAACCGCTTTGCCAGTAATTCTGCCGCCAAGCAGTAGTGTGCAAGCACTACTGTGTTCCGGTTCGAAGGGCACTGTAGCTAGTGAAATTACTTGGCAATTGAGACTATGATCTGATCTCACAGTCGAGTAATCTTATTACCAGACTGTGCTGATGTCTCAGGATGATCTGCGCAGTGCAGTGTTACGCGGTACTTTACATTTTGGAGTTCCGAGTGACACTGTTCTGTTAAGGGTGGCCGTATCGCTTAACATCAAGTGAACGACTAGCTCGCACATCATTCATTAACATAAAAAATACAGAGAGAGAGAGAGAGAGAGAGAGAGAGAGAGAGAGAGAGAGAGAGAGAGTACTTTCGCATTTAATTTGGGAGTTTCAACTACTTAATACGAAATCGTTTTATGTCACAGAACAAATAACAGTATAAGTACACTTGTGTTACCTACATAACACATTACCTGAACATTAAATTGAATTTCGATTTACGTAACTAGAGTAAATATATGATCAATCTTGTTCTCTCTTTAATGTTAGTTGTCGTTCTTTCTTTATTCAGGCTACAGAATGTGAATTTCAAACGACTCCGAAGGGTAATCGATCTTTCCCTTTTATGTGGCTGTGTCCGTGAATAAACAGGTGAATAGTTATATATTTTTATCTTATTCGAAGAAATTGCTTAGGTTTGTGAGCTTATTTTACACCCAACAAAGAGTAGGAACTATTATCGAGGCGGCGAATTCGATTCCCACGGCAGTACATGTATTTGCGCTTAGGAAAAAGAGGCGCAAATGCTTGTTCTGTGTGTTGTGGGACCATGGTCCTCATAATTGCTGGGTCTCTAGACACAGGGAGTCCTAGTTAGTATCCAGGACCTATGTATGTGATCGTTGGGCGTTATAATTATTATTTATTATTTCCTTGTGGCTTTCACCCAAAAACGGCAACGATTTGCATGAATTTTTGCAAATAGATTGCTTACATACCTCAGGGTACCAACATAAGGGTACTTTGTATCCCGTAAAATTAAGAGCATTCGCTGGAAATCGTGTAGCTTGTAAGTGAAACTACGGATCCTCTATTGAAGAATAAAGGACATTGCCACCTGTCTTATAGGTTTTCGATGTTTATATCAATTTGTTAATGTCGTGAATTTATTAATTTGTTTCTATTTTACGTGATTTTATTGGGTAAATTGTTTTTACTGGTTTGCAACACTGGCTGATTCGTGATTGGACGGGTCAGTGTATCAGACGGTTGGAGAAGAAAAATAATTCTCTTGAAGAATACACAGAAGTTCAAACGTGCTCCTGATTTTATTTACAATGCTTAATATTAATTCAAAACTTTGTTTAAATCGAGAATTTAAATTTGAAAGCGTTGCGTCGTAATAACATTTATGGCCAACCTTTAACCTCCCAGTTTAGACATTAACCTGGCACTTAAAACTTCATTTAATTTACAGGGAACTTTAGACAAGAGATTAATTTAGGCAAAATTACCGGAGATATTAATTAAAATTTTACGATTTAAACCAATGAAACAATGTTTGACGAATGTATCTTTGATCTTTTAGCGGGGACATTAACTATTAATGATTTACCTTCACATATACAAAAGACAAGTAATCTAACCAAATAAGTCCTGAATCTTTGAATAAAGGTCATCAAAGGCCAGAACAAGCAGAGGAATATCGGTTGTATAGCCTTTGCAATAAAGTCTGACAAATCTGAGTCACGTCAAAGAAAATAAAAGGTCGATGGATAGACCGTGAAGTCTAGATCGCGAATGCAACTCGTTGCTAAACTACATTTGCATGTAACAAATACCTATTTCTGTCAGAGGTTGACGGTTGACGGTCTTATGCAATTTGATTTTTCAAGTTGGTTGTGCAACATACTCGTATAATTGCATTAAATATGTAACTAAAGCTAAATGTTGAAGAAATTCCGTAGAAACGTGAATAAGAAAAAAATAAAAATCTCCACAAAGATTTAGTACATACTTAAAAAAATGGATACTATAAGTTGGATGCATGAGGCAAGCAGTGCAACAGCAAAAAGTAGCACTGTACGGAGGGTCTATATGTTCAGCAGAGATCGTCATCACAATTTATATATTTTTTTATTTAACATAATATTTCTAAACGAATTAAGAATATGTGTATAATAAATAACGTCCAACGATCACATACATCGATCCTGGACCCTAACTAGGATTCCCTGTATCTAGGGACTCAGGAACTACGAAGAACATAATTCCAGAATACCGGGACATTGAAAAAAAGCGCAAATAATTGGACACAATTATTTGCGCTTTTTTTTCTGTGCACAAATACTTATCATGTCGCGGGAATCGAACCCGCCACCTCCATGTTATGAGCCGACCTGCTCAACCACTATATCACAGAGGCTGATTTTTGGGTGTTATTTTTATTATATCAATTTATATATATATATGTTTAGTGACCCAGTTGTCAGTTTAGATATAGTGTTTTGTGTTGTGTACAATATTTTTGTGAGGTACAAAATTTAATATGTTAATAAAAATGTCTAAACGTTCAATTTACTTACACAAAAATATCCGAGGATAATATATTTAATTTGACATACAAAACCAAGGACATCTCGCCCGAGGTCTTTTCGGCTGTTTATCGAAGCGCACAAGTCGTCGACGCATGAAAGCTTTGCGAGATGGAAAAGTCACCATTATACTACAATGTTCTTTCAGATATTTACCTAAAAATCTAAAAATGAACTGAAATATATCGGTAGGTTGCGTATTATGAATCAAAATTATACAGTGTTGTGTTTTAGGCATAAAATGTATTAAAGCACTGTCTAGAAATATGCTTGTTTCGCTGCCAGATCTATTGAAAACACAATCTACTGTGACATACGTCTCTCCACACCATCAACCCTACCACAAAGCATAATTATAAATTTAATTAGTGATGCCATGATTATCTAGCACCCGTCGCCATCCATAGACTATTTTTTCATGCGGCAAACAAAATTATAGTACCTAGTTGAATCTTGTCTGCGATACCTACTATGCACGATACTTATTGTACTCATGTAGAGCTTGTTTTAAAACACGTAATGTAATGCGTTTGTTTTGCACCACTAGAGACAGACTATGGTTCTCTTAAAATGAACCATCATCCATTTCCAATCCTATTCCGTATGTGCTTTTGCCTATCCTAATGTTTCACCATAGTTTTACCATGTTACTTATTACCATAGTATATTTTCAGTCTAGAATCTGGATGGTGTGACGACTTGACAACCTATCGTCTTCCTCAACGCTGGTAAAGGTAAAGAGATGTAAATTTAAACATAGCTTGACAGTTCTCTGCCCGGAAGCGCCTTAGAAACCTATCAATTGCGTCCATTGAAGCATGCCTTGTTTAAGTAGGGATTCCTTTGATACCGGCAGCAGGCTCGATGAAAATAAGAGTATCTTAATACAGAAGTTTACACTTTGATGTATTGAATAAGAACGAATTTCATTTAAAAATTGGGAAATGGTATGTATATCAGTCTCCCCTATGCCGAGGTAAATACTGTGGACTTAACGAACTGTTTGGTTTCTGTGTACCATTTATTGAAGTGCGCTTGTATAGTAGATGTCTTGATTTTTGCCTAATGTTATAGCCTCTTTACTCTCCTCAACCTCAAGGAAGGAATGGTAAGGTTTTTTCGGTATCCGAAATGCCTTCGTTATAATCAATGGCCTTGAAGCGTGATTGAACCGCATTGTCAGATAAATTTCTTCTGCTGCCAAGCGATTTTAGTGTGAAAATCTTACTGTAATTAATTTGAATAATTCTGCTGGACAATTGGGCATGTTAATGAACTCCTACTATACTTACCGTCTGAGCAATAATTCTTAGAAAGTTCTACATCATCCAACATAGGAACATCAAAACCCTAAGCTTGGTCTTCAAGTAATAAGTTTTAACCAACATATCGTAACGAGAAATTCCTTTTCAGTTGGCAGTAGCTACATACAATGAACACGTGTGAAGTGAATTTTCCTTTTTGTAACACAAATTTAATTCATCGCATAAATTTTGATCTAGAAAATAATAAATATTAAATATTGAATCTAAAACAATGTTTATTGCCAAAAAACTCTTTTCATTACACGGAGCGTTGGAGTAAGTTAGGTACTTGAATTATAGCAAAGCGAAAAAGTGATCCGCCATTTTCCTGTTTGGCCTTTTTATACGAATGAGAATAAACGGTAAATACCAGCTAGATCCATTTTCCTTACCTTCTTGGTTCATAGAGCCTATAAACCGTACATAGAAGCCATTAGTTAAATTTAATCAATGCTTAAAATGTTCTGTCTACTTTTCCATGAATGTCATAGAAAAGGCGATATGGAGAATTTTAATCTTGTTTAAGTAAGACTTTATAATGTTTGGCTGCCTGGGCACAAATTACTATAATGTTAACAACGCAAACCTGTGTATTGTGCAAAATAAATGCCAATGTAAAAACAACGTTACGAATTCCAAACGAAACCTCAATATAATCAAATAGGGACGAGAAAGAAATACAGTCCACCTGGCATCCAAACCCGGAACAGCGACGAGACAAATTGTTTTTACGACATAATAACGACTTGACTGTGCGTGGTATGTTTAGTAACTTGGTTGATTTTGGATTGTTCACTTGCATTATTATTTTTATTTAGATATTATGCGATAGCGTAGGCATTACGAGCACGCATTATATCTTCGTCTATACGGAAGGTGTATGAATCGCCAGTCCATATCCAGGATATACACTTTTGTTGGAAGAGCATTCCATTCCTTGGCCGTGCGGACTTTAAATGGCCCATCAAAACGCTTAGTGGGCAAATTCTTCCCGATCTCGGTCACACTGAGCGCCTTATACGTTCTAAAGACCTGACTTGACTTTAAAATAGATGACGATATAGTTTAGGAACTCTCCCTATAAACCTGCACATTTAAAAAACGATGTGAAGATTCCTATCCATTCCCATCCATATCCATCCGTGTGAGTAAAAAAACAATTGAACGGGCTTTTCTTAATCAAAGAACTGGAAATCCTAAGCGACACAAATATTTCGTTTTATCGGCACTGGTTATATCAATCGAAAGTAAAAGTAGTGTCACGTACATCGCGTGCAGCAGGCGACCACCGATACATACATAATTAGGGGTCAACAAACACGCGGTTATAGGAAGAGAATTATTAAATAGACGATAATGTCTCTTGCGTCATTGCACTCCGAATAAAAATCGGTTATGAAATAACTTGATATTTCAAAATGGTAATCGAATGGGTCATTAACCACTGCGTTTTGGAGAACAGGTAGATTAACTTTTGTACAAACGCTACCTATTTAGTTGTCTAGAAAACGAGAGCCAAATATCAGGCTCTGTAGCTGTACTGACATTCTGATGGTTTGGTATAGTCCTTGTAAACAGCCTATTTAAGTTCAATGTATACCTTTTCATTCATAGCTTTTCAAGTGTCTCAATTTACATCAAACATCTATATAAGTATCTTAGTGGGCAGGCCTTATTTTTATATTATCAGCTGGAAAAGTTCAACATTATATCTCTTCTATTATTAAACACTATAAAGCACTGTTGCTAGATTCAATGCTTTTTCCAACAGTGCCTGTATTATTTTTAGAATCGCCACCATTTTCTTATTTCCCTTTCAAACAATGTGCACGGAAATTAGAACCTAAATGACCCGTTTTGATTTCATCATTTGTCCCTGAATCGCCAAATGAAGCCCAAACTCAAAAGTAAAAAATAGAGCGAATATGACAAGCGTTTCGTATTCACCGAGAGGTCCGGAGGCGGGTTTTAATTTCCTCCGGCTGAATGATATTCAGTTTATTCAGCTCTGCCATTTGCCGTGAAAAAAAATGTTTAAACAAAGGGTTTGGAATTAAATGGGGAAAAGATTAATCTGTTGTAACAGTCTGTAAGAATATGCTCTGAACTTGGAGTACGATCCGATACGGCGTTGGAAGGTGGGAATAGTCAATCCAATCAGCTAATCACCCAACAAGCAGCAACCATAAATTCCAAAGGCAAAAGACGTCGCTTCCACTTGTTAGTTTTATTATTTTTATTGTGGTTTGCGTTTGACTACTATCCCACCTGATGGTAAGTGACGATGCGGTCTAGGATGTAATACGCTTGCCTAGAAGATACCTGTTTACTCTCGATATAAGGACTTAGGTTTTAGTTTTCGGGAAATACGGACGCCGGTAAAGCGTTCCATTCTTTAGCTGTTCGCTTTGTTCTCACATGTGGGATATTATCCATGTAACGGTTGGCGTTTTTTCGTACGTGTTAGAGCCAGACATCACTAATGCCGTCTGTATTAACGTTTAAAAGCTCCGAAGTCCGCACTTATATGCCTAGCCAGTAACCCAGCACTAACGAATAAAATGGCACCAATTTTATGCACTAACACTGAAAATAACACAAGTTTTGGAAAATAATACTATGCGGCGACGCGATCGTTTTCGTTGTCCCGCCAAAACTCCTGATCGACTATTACTTGTCTTTAATTTGCAATACATGACATAACATGAAACACGCGCCACATTTGCTATCTTAACAGTATTATCAAAATCGAATAAATATTCTCTTGGAAATAGCTTGCTCATGCGATATACTTCTAATATTCTTAATGGAAAGACTCAACCACTCGTAGACCAAAGAAATAATTAAAATCGCGTTCCTGACGCGAACGTACAGATTACGACTCCGCCTTAACATTTTCCTTCTTTCGCTTCACAAAACTTGTAAAAGCAGATGAATGCCATATTCAAGCTTTTTCATGAAGCGTTACGCATCTATGCTCAATATTTACAGGGCTTTGTAACGCGTATATAGCCAGAAAATAAAATGTCTTAGAAAATATAGACGTTGATATATGATTACAATAGATGAAAATATGTAAAATATCATGCCAGACCAAGCTTAAGTTTATCTTCGCGGAAAATTTTGCAAATAGTGGTGGGTTAAAACCCTCCCTCGAACAGAATGGGAACAAAAACATTCCTAATCTAACGATAACCGAATAAAA
Source organism: Ennomos fuscantarius (assembly GCA_905220475.3). NCBI lineage: Eukaryota > Metazoa > Arthropoda > Insecta > Lepidoptera > Geometridae > Ennomos > Ennomos fuscantarius. Next base: position 2,805,835 of record HG992026.1, on the reverse strand, counting down.
GTGGCGGAATAAAGAAGACGTATAAACTGACGAATTCCGGAATTCCGTCTTTATTCCAATATCACTGGGGCAATTTTGTTGTTCGCAAGGAAGTTTACCAGGTCGAGCAGTTTCCCGGAATCCAAAAATTGTGCCTTTTTCGAGCAAGAATTTCGTGCTCGCTATGTGGATGATGAAGACTGTTTACTGTAAGTAAGTATATAAAATATACATTATTTTATTTTTATTATAGAAACTGACGTGAGTAGTAGGTACTCATAACTACAGCTTAAACGGCTAGCACTCACGAGATACAGTCAGATAACTCGACCGGTGTTCGGGCAATATAGATGCCCATCATCATGATGATATTGCCCCTCGAGTTATTCAATACCTAGTGAGTGCCAGCCGTTTTTTTTTGTTTTGGTTTTGGCTCCACATTTTTGTGTATTTAGCCAGTGTCAAGTAATTAATTTTTCTAGTTAATTTATATTATACATATGTATGTTGTATGTGTCAAGTCAAGTCACAGTCCAAGTCATCAAGTCAAGTCATAGTCTAGTCTAGTCAAGTCATACTCCTAGTAAAGTGGTGGCAACTTTACCAGAAGCGTCTATGGAGTTTTGGAAACAACACGAAAAGAAACGTTTCCCCATCATTATACCACTTTCCCACACTCATGCCTGTAATCCAGCACTTAAGGAATAAAATGCCACCTATTTTATGCACTAACACTGAAAATAACACAAGTTTTGGAAATTAATACAATGCGGAGACACGATCTGATTCGTTTTCCCGCCAAAAAACCCCAGCCGTTTATTAATTGTAGTTATATATTTTTTTCTTATAAGCAGATCACCAACCAGAAAAGTCAGAAGGGTGGCCTAAAATTTCTGACACCACAGCTATCCACATGCCTACAATTGAAGGAAGTGAATACCTACTATATAGAGCGATGATGAAGCCAGTCAGTGGAAAACAGCACTTGGCTAAGGCCGAATAAGGAGCGAAGGAGAAGGTCTTTAATAACAGTAGAACTCTGAAAAGAGGTGAAAGGGTTTAAGTATTAATTTTTATCGATACTTTAATTTCTCAGTAGAAAATACAAAGACGTATCTAAAAGCCAAACGCTCGGCAACTATATTACACGTGGTTAGAATTCATCGAAAATAATACTCGGAAAAAAGCAATTGGTTGGACAAATTCAATAAATCGGAAATACCTATGACTTGTCGAACTTGATTCCTTCGAGTTCGAGCAATGGAACCTACAAGGATTTCGCGAAACTGGAAAAGTGTCAATAAAATACCTCTATATACGACTTTGTTTCGTTGGGAATTAAGATTATATTTCCTGCATTCCACCTAAGATGTTTTTACAATATTTGTGTCATGACTATAAAAATAATAGGTCTTTACCTATGAAATTGCCGTATTGCAGTACAGACTTTTTCAAACGAAAAAAAGTTTTGATTGGCTATGAATTCTAAATTCAAATTAATTTTGTTTTGAAAATATGACATTCTATTTACAATATAAGTCTTTTGTTTATTGATTAGCGTTGTATTTTCATTACATTTCAACATTTTTCCTCATAATGGATACTTTGAAATTTCGTGTAATTATGGAATATGAGTTCCGTCGTGGCACCAACGCGGCACAAACGACACGTAACATCAACGACGTTTACGGAGAGAACTGTACAAACGAACGTACAACCCGTTATTGGTTTGCTCGGTTCCGTTCTGGGAATTTTGACTTGAAAAATGAACCTCGTGGTCGTCCGGAAACTTTGGTCAACAATGATGAATTAAAGGCGATTGTGGAAGCTGATGAATCTCAATCTACAGCTGAACTGGCAGCAGCTTTTGATGTTAGCATCAAAACAATATTGGTCCATTTGCGACAGATTGGCAAGATAAAAAAGTTTGATAGATGGGTGCCCCACGAACTTAACGATCGCCAGCGCAACGTACGCGTCGAGACTTGCCTTGCGCTGCTTAACAAGCACAGAAATGAAGGAATTTTGAACCGAATTGTTACGTGCGACGAAAAATGGATTCTTTTTGACAATCGAAAGCGCTCAGCAAGTTGGTTAGATCCTGGTTCGGTACCAAAGCAATGTGCAAAACGAAAAATGACCCCTAGAAAGGTGATGGTCACAGTTTGGTGGTCTAGTGCTGGTGTGATTCATCATAGCTTTTTACAAAACGGCGAGAGCATTACTGCAGATGTGTACATTGAAGAACTGACCACAATGATGGCGAAACTCGCACGTCTGCAACCAGCTTTGGTCAATCGGTCGTCTCCACTGCTATTTCACGACAACGCGCGACCCCATACTGCACAACAGACCGTCTCTAAGCTGCATGAGTTGGGTTTGGAAGCTCTCCCTCATCCGCCACACTCGCCAGATCTTGCGCGTACCGACTATTACTTTTTCCAAAATTTGGACAACTTTTTAGCGGGAAAAAAATTCAATTCCCGAGAGGCAGTACAAAACGCCTTTGAAGAGTTTGTTGTCTCCCGTTCTGCTGATTTTTTCAAGAAGGGCATCCATAAACTGCCACAGCGTTCGCAAAGATGCATTGATTGCAGGGGTGATTACTTTGAATAAAAGAAATAAATAAGTTCGAAAAAAAAATACTTTAACATTTTTCAAACAAAACGGCAATTTCATAGGTAAAGACCTAATAATAGGTCTTTACCTATGAAATTGCCGTATTGCAGTACAGACTTTTTCAAACAAAAAAAGTTTTGATTGGCTATGGATTCTAAATTCAAATTAATTTTGTTTTAAAAATATGACATTCTATTTACAATATAAGTCTTTTGTTTATTGATTAGCGTTGTATTTTCATTACATTTCAACATTTTTCCTCATAATGGATACTTTGAAATTTCGTGTAATTATGGAATATGAGTTCCGTCGTGGCACCAACGCGGCACAAACGACACGTAACATCAACGACGTTTACGGAGAGAACTGTACAAACGAACGTACAACCCGTTATTGGTTTGCTCGGTTCCCTTCTGGGAATTTTGACTTGAAAAATGAACCTCGTGGTCGTCCGGAAACTTTGGTCAACAATGATGAATTAGAGGCGATTGTGGAAGCTGATGAATCTCAATCTACAGCTGAGCTGGCAGCAGCTTTTGATGTTAGCATCAAAACAATATTGGTCCATTTGCGACAGATTGGCAAGATAAAAAAGCTTGATAGATGGGTGCCCCACGAACTTAACGATCGCCAGCGCAACGTACGCGTCGAGACTTGCCTTGCGCTGCTTAACAGGCACAGAAATGAAGGAATTTTGAACCGAATTGTTACGTGCGACGAAAAATGGATTCTTTTTGACAATCGAAAGCGCTCAGCAAGTTGGTTAGATCCTGGTTCGGTACCAAAGCAAAGTGCAAAACTAAAAATGACCCCTAGAAAGGTGATGGTCACAGTTTGGTGGTCTAGTGCTGGTGTGATTCATCGTAGCTTTTTACAAAACGGCGAGAGCATTACTGCAGATGTGTACATTGAAGAACTGACCACAATGATGGCGAAACTCGCACGTCTGCAACCAGCTTTGGTCAATCGGTCGTCTCCACTGCTACTTCACGACAACGCGCGACCCCATACTGCACAACAGACCGTCTCTAAGCTGCATGAGTTGGGTTTGGAAGCTCTCCCTCATCCGCCATACTCACTAGATCTTGCGCCTACCGACTATTACTTTTTCCAAAATTTGGACAACTTTTTAGCGGGAAAAAAATTCAATTCCCGAGAGGCAGTACAAAACGCCTTTGAAGAGTTTGTTGTCTCCCGTCCTGATGATTTTTTCAAGAAGGGCATCCATAAACTGCCACAGCGTTGGCAAAGATGCATTGATTGCAGGGGTGATTACTTTGAATAAAAGAAATAAATACGTTCGAAAAAAAAATACTTTAACTTTTTTCAAACAAAACGGCAATTTCATAGGTAAAGACCTAATATTATCTATACATATAAAATTCAAAGTCCTGACTGACTTATATATCAACGTACAGCCTAAACCGCTGGTCCTAGAGACTTGAAATTTAAATGGTTTCTTATTTGTAAAATGTAGGTATCTACTAAGAAGGGGTTTTTCGAAATTCCTTCCATAAGAAGGTGAAATGGGTGGTTGAATTATCTATGAAAAATTTTCTTCTTCGTTTCCTATAGGCCACGCGGGTGAAGCCGCGGGCAGAAGCTAGTAAAAACTTAAACCCGCAGCGAGGCAGGGCCCATGCTACCGCTGGTTATGGCTGCAGAGTAGGATCCTGTTGACAATACGGACCATGTCAAAGAGTACTACTACCTTTTGAATATACCCTCAATTCAACCGCCTAGCGAGAGCTTCACTATCATTGTCATCAACATCGTCCACAACGTTTTGTAAGTTCGAAAATTATCGTGAGTATGACACATTTTGTAAGATAAATAACGGCTAAAACTCACGTCAATTAAAAGTCGAAATCACTCCGACCAGGTTTCGGACATATTCGATGTCCTTCTTCTGGGAGCCTATTACTAACGCAAGCCGCGGCGGCTTTCGCGAGCGTCACCACGTAACTGTCCGAAACCTGGTCGGAGTAATTTCGAATTTTAATTGACGTGAGTTTTACCCGTTATTTATCTTACAAAATGTGTCATACTCACGATAGTTTTCAAACTAAAATCATCCACAATGTCCGTAATGCAAGCGAAGCGAATATCGCGTACGATGCTTAGCGGCGTCCATATTTCCCGATAACTGGGAGTCTTCAAATCGAGAGTGAACAGGTATCTTCTAGGCAAGCGTGTTACATCCTAGACCGCATCGTTACTTACCATCAGGGGCGATAGTTGTCAAACGCAAGCCTATCAAACACTAAAAAAAAAAAAACGGTGACCGCACCGCTCCTGACCTCAGTCGTGTATACTACCAACCGCGTCTATATATATTCGCGTACTAAGATAGTTAATTGTGTTACCGGGCAATAAAAAGAAATGTGCACCTATATTGACTATTTTACTTGAATTCCTCCGCGCCACGATACGTATGCATAGGAAACCACCACAACTACATATGCGATCTTTGGATGTCGTCATTATTAAGCATCATGATTTAGCAAGACGCTCGTAGACGTCTCAATCTTTGAATACGTAATCATGTTTGTAATACGTTATACGAGTAGGTAATTAATGAAGTCTTGAAAGCCGAGTTCAAGGGGTATATCAACAAGTCAATCAAAGTATAGTATCTATCCATATCTGTGATCCTTCGCGCATATTACGATAACTTTCAAATTTTATAGTTACATCTTTTACATGATTGTAGATGGGGAATAGCTTATTCACACACAAAAGGACGTAAGTGTCTCAATGTTGTATCATGTATTTGTATATATCTAGTTTCAAAAAAATAATGACCATTTATTGATTTGATGCTTTTCGTCATTGAAACTATAAAAATTAGGCTATTGTTCTCGTAAAAGAATTTCCATGTTCCCCAACAAAAAAAATAATCAGTGGGGATTGCGGCAATATTATGTTGATTAAAGATTTCTTTTGGAAGAATGATCAGAGATTCTAAATTTATATCTGTACAAAAACACTGTTTTAAACTTTCACGTTTGTTCACATTTTTAATAGTTCTTACGGGATCTTTACCGTGATTGGAATCATTTCTGAGTTCCCGATATTTCTTCTATCTATACAACTTCCCTAATCGGCATTAACTATCAGAGAGTCAATATTACTCCTGACCAGGTTTAGGCCGCGGCGCCGCGCGTCTTGCGTTAGTAACTGGCTCCCAGAAGAAAGACATCAAATATGTCCAAAACCAAAATATATAATTTCGACTTTTAACTGACGTGAGTTTAGCGGTTATTAATTTTCCAAAATGTATCGTACTTACGATAGTTTTCAAGCTAAAACTAACGAAACTTCTAAGACCAATCAATTTTAAATTAGAGGATCAGATCAGACCCCGGTAGTAACAATGCCCAATGCTGATCTAGATTAAGCCTATAACTGGACAGACAAGCAGACAAACGGGTCCAAATCGAATAGAAAGCAATGCAGCCAAACAATGGGGCACTGTCCTGAAGTTACAGAATACGCACCAGTTACAGCACTTTCACTGAATTGAAACAATGGGCAAATGTTCGAGTAACTGGATAGCGATATGTTACGCAGAATGCCAGGTCTAGACTAGACTCGCCATTAGTGAGGCACTGTTTCCTTAAATGCTACGCTGTCCATCAATCCTAGCAGTTTAATGAGCCTGGCTTTAGACTTCTTGTGGTGAAGCTATCCGAGAAACGGATTATTGCTGATGCTATTATCACAACTGTTGTCGTAAGAATATTGGGTTAATCATTGTCTTCTTACCTTGATGAATATTGCATATTCTTTATTGATTTCCGCGCACTGAGGGTTCCGTACGCATGTACTGATATTGATAAATAAGATCAAAACAAATATTAGTAAATATAATAAATAGTCCCCTAAATTGAATAGGGATTGAAATCCTTTATGACAAATCCAACTCAAATTGCCCGATTTTTATTTCGAGACTTGTATATGTATTACCATTTTTGAGATATAAAAAGGAAATCTTTAAAAACAAGTTCTTGTATGAGAACCCCTCAATTTTAGTACTTTTTGACGTTTTTGTTAAGTAATCCGCCGTAATAACGCATAATTCAGTGAAAATTTAACCGGACACCTATTACGGATCTAGAGATACAGCCGTTAGGTCGGACAGACAGACGAGGTTTAGTAATAGAGTCCTGTTTTAGCCTTTGGGTACGAAATCCTAATAAGAATCCCGTTAAGAGCGCACAGTTCAATTCTGTTCTTTCTAAATTAGTAAGCGATAATGAAGTATCAGTAAATAAGATAATAACGTGTAGTTACGCAATTCCCAAACGAGCAAACCCACGCTTCTCTCACCGATGTTAGTTTGCCCGCACTCCGCACTTAATTAGCGTCATTATACGTCTGGGATCTCTAAACACTGGTCCATTAACCGGAGCAACGTTGCCGATTGACGACTTGACGTGGGAATGTATGGGATTTTCACATATGCAGCAGTAATAGCTGAAGTTCGGCATGATTTGTTCACAATCATGCCGAACTTCAGCCAGAACCAGTCGAATGATAACGTATTGCCTTACAATTGATTAAAAATTAACATCGGCATTAAAATTATGCAACTGCTGAGGAACGACGAACGTGAAACGTTTCTTTTCGTGCTGTTTCCAAAACTCCATAGAAGCTTCTAGTAAAGTCGCCACCACTTTATTAAGAGTATGACTTAGACTAGACTATGACTTGACACATATCTGCGTGAAATATCATTAAGTTAAGAAATTATCAATTACTTAAAACAAAAGAAAACATCTGTCCGCACGAAATTTTATTTTTTGTGCTCTATCTTTTTCTATCGCTCAGGTTCGTCATTTCCTGAAGCGAGAAGGTTAGCATGAGTGCTATAACTATATTTCTCCCTCCGGAGGTGGCAATGCAGTAAAGAAAAGCATAGAGCCTGAGGAAACGTGATTTTATCGTAGCAGATGTGGGACTACCCCCTATTATGTAAAAAGTTGAAACAAGAGCACAGCCGCTCGTGTGGTGATAACTAACACCGCAGAATAGAAACTTAGAAGACTAAACTTTGAAACCGTTTGTGGATAGGAAGTGTCCTAACTTTAGCGTATCTACTGACAAGTTTTGTACGACACGACGTAGGACAAATTGGTTCAAAACTCCTTAGTTTCAGTGACACCTTTTTACACGCTCGGCTGTTATTCGGACTACAGTGGTGTGCTTTTAGTTGTTTATCTATTACGCAAATTAGAGGAATCACTTGGTACGTGGTAATCAGTATGATAAGCGTCCAAAGTGGCGTTTTATGGGGTGGCCTATGTTCAGCAGTGGAAGTCTTCCGGCTGTTAAGAACGTGTGTGCGTGCGAATGTGCGTGCCTGCTTGCGTGCGTACGTGCGTGCGTGTCATTTCTCTCTTTTTTTCGTGTGATTTCTATAAGTACCTATTTGTAAAAATGTAATGTTGTGTGATGTCTTGAATAAATGTTTTTTCTTTATTTCATGTGAGCGTTGTTATTTTTTACAGGATTATGAGATCATAGTTTTCAACAGATAGACCTAGGTACATCAAAGTGATCCTTTGTTTTTATAAAACGTGCACGTAACCTTAAAAATACAATTCGTTGAACATTCTCAGACAGAGTAAAGTTCATTTGTAAGCAGTTCAATAAAAACGCAATCACTGATAGCGGTGTCGGTACTGTGGCAGCAGACTTAGTCTGTGGGAGCAACAAGTGACTCGTTCAGATTAAGGCGCCCGCTTTTCTCTGAACGGAAAAACACAAACTGCCTAATTTGTAAAAAGGAGTGGTTAAGATTTGTTAGAATTTTGGCAGGCATTGGGCGTGATAATAGCTCAGTTGGAACAACGTCTAATCCGGTGATGAGTTGGAAAACGCGGGTTCAAATTCCGCTGGATACAAATTTTTTTAGAAATTATATAAATATATAGAATAATTGTATTTATTAATATAATAGAATACGATATATATTAATTATATTTTATAAATATATTATACGAGTATGATTATAATAATTAACTTTCGTAGTTTACACTTTAAAATCCATTCTACAATAATTCATCTACTTTCTACTGTAGATTTTGCCATGACAGCTTCTGTGGTGTGATGGTTCAGCAGGTCGGCTCATAGCCCGGAGGCGGCGGGTTCGATTCACGACTGAAGTAAAATTTATTTAGTTTAGCTCCATATATCGGCCGGTATAACATTGTTTTTGCTTTGTTTAATGTCAATGTCACCATCTCGACAATTGTAAATTGTCATTTTATCGGACATACCAACGTAATAATACAATTTTTTTACTTTGTCATGTTGACAATGGAGATCTACGTGAACCAACTTCAACTTCCATTCGCCTCGCATTCACCAGCTTACTTCCCAAGTCAAACGTGCGTAAAGCAGTTTTTCTTCAATAATACGTAACAGTTATCACAGAACAACAATATTTTTTCTATCACAGAATAACTTTTTTATTGAGTGAAGCTTCCATTAAAACAAAACAAAAATCCGATGATTCGATATGGTAATACCATTATTTATTCTGTAGGTTAGAATTAAGATGTAACAAGCGTTTTTATTCTGTAACAAGCAATAACGATCAAATTGCATGTCTTAAATGTAAACAATGATCATCAAGAACGTTACGGCTATCATAATTTGGTAACTGTTTCATAGGAAGGTGATTCTTACAATTGACCTACCATAGATTCTAAGTCTTATTGAGTGCAAGCGCAAAAGTTTCTGAAGATATTTTAAAATTATATTTATTTTAGAAGCATGAATTATTATTACATTAAACATAAGTATTTTATAATCGTTGATCAGAAACTAAACTAGACATAAAAATCTAAATTATACCTAAGAACTTAAAATATAAAAAAATAAAACAAAATTTAAAATAGCCCGTTGGTGGAGGGGAATGTGCCCAGAATGCTGGCAGCATTTATTTTTATTTTTTTATTTGTTGATAGGCTAGCGTTTGACCACTATCGCACCTGATGGTAAGCGACGATGCAGTCTAGGATGTAACACGCTTGCCTAGAAGATACCTGTATAAATAATTAAGGAATGAGCTAACCGTTCACTTGATGTTAAGCGACTAGGTTGCCTATACATATCAAAAAACACTTATATAATATTAATAAGCAATGACTGAAGGTTACTAATGTTTTTTTAAGTAGATATTTATTACTAAAATAAAATTTAATAAGTAAGAAAACGTATGGAGTTTTGGCGGGAAAACTAATAAGTCAGTCACCGCACTGTATTATTTTCCAAAACTTGTGTTATTATCAGTGTTAGTGCATAAAATTGGTGGCATTTTATTCGTTAAGTGCTGGATTACAGGCGTGAGTGTGGGAAAATGGTATAATGATGGTGAAACGTTTCTTTTCGTGTTGTTTCCAAAACTCCATAGGAGCTCTAAGTAAAGTTGCCACCACTTTACTAGGAGTATGACTTGACTAGACTATGCCTTGACTAGACTATGACTTGACTAGACTATGACTTGACTAGACTATGACTTGACTAGACTGTGACTTGACTAGACTGTGACTTGACTAGACTGTGACTTGACTAGACTGTGACTTGACTAGACTGTGACTTGACTAGACTGTGACTTGACTAGACTGTGACTTGACTAGACTGTGACTTGACTAGACTGTGACTTGACTAGACTGTGACTTGACTAGACTGTGACTTGACTAGACTGTGACTTGACTAGACTGTGACTTGACTAGACTGTGACTTGACTAGACTGTGACTTGACTAGACTGTGACTTGACTAGACTGTGACTTGACTAGACTGTGACTTGACTAGACTGTGACTTGACTAGACTGTGACTTGACTAGACTGTGACTTGACTAGACTGTGACTTGACTAGACTGTGACTTGACTAGACTATGACTTGACTTGACTGTGACTTGACTAGACTGTGACTTGACTAGACTATGACTTGACTAGACTATGACTTGACTAGACTATGACTTGACTAGACTATGACTTGACTAGACTATGACTTGACTAGACTATGACTTGACTAGACTATGACTTGACTAGACTATGACTTGACTAGACTATGACTTGACTAGACTATGACTTGACTAGACTATGACTTGACTAGACTATGACTTGACTAGACTATGACTTGACTAGACTATGACTTGACTAGACTATGACTTGACTAGACTATGACTTGACTAGACTATGACTTGACTAGACTATGACTTGACTAGACTATGACTTGACTAGACTATGACTTGACTAGACTATGACTTGACTAGACTATGACTTGACTAGACTATGACTTGACTAGACTATGACTTGACTAGACTATGACTTGACTAGACTATGACTTGACTAGACTATGACTTGACTAGACTATGACTTGACTACACTATGACTTGACTAGACTATGACTTAACTTGATGATTTGGACTGCGACTTGACAAATATCTGCGTGAAATATCACTAACTTCATAAATTATCAATTACTTGACACTACACAAAAGTGTGGTGCTAATACACAAAAAAAAGCCATGAACCTGAAAGAACAATTGATACCGCCAACATTATTATACTATAAGGTAAGCATAACCGTTACTCGGAATCACTCTCCTTAAAAAACCAATTTCTTTCCTAAAATAAAAAATCTCATTCATACACCCGAGTTTTTTCCGGACATAACTTCCAAGTCGGATTAGCACAGCCTTCTTTGGCACGTGCACTATAAAAAATAAATTTTACACCGTTTACGCGGGAAAAGGAATAAAATGGCCGCCATTTTAGCGGGAATTTACGATGTAACGCAACAAGCCCTCGTTCTCTGACGGTTTTTGTTGGTTGACAGGTATAAATATTAAAATGAGTCTTTTCAGTGCCGTGGTAAGCTGTTACCACGAATTTGGGATTAGAAAAACGTTATGAAAAAAGAGTTTCTGTAAAAGAACCTTGAGAAAGGTAGTTTCTTAACCTGTAAGTATGTACATAAAGTAGATACGTAATTAAAATTATGTGACGAGCTAGTCCATATAGCCCATAATAGAACAGTGTCACTCGGAACTCCAAAATACAAAGTTTCGCGTGACATCATCGTCTCATTTTCCCAGTAATTTAACTAGCTACAGTGCCCTTCAAACCGGAACACACTACTGCTTGACGGCAGTATAACTGGCAAAGCGGTGGTACCTACCTAGACGAAATTTGCAGAAAATTCCTACCACCTAGTAAAAAAATATTAATTTACGACACGCGATAGCTTAAGAATAGTAAGTACCACACGGCATCTCTTCCCGTGGCTGCTGTAAGAATCGGCTAAGGGAGAATGTGCAGCATCATTCTCCTCGGTACATTAAAATATTTTGCGATAACCAAGCCACCGTCGCCACCCCTTCAAAAATCGTTCAAAGGGGCGTTTTATGCGGAGGCTTGTGTTCAGCACTGGACTACTACAGGCGGTTTTTTTTTGTTTTGGCTCCACACTTTTATGTATTTAGCCAGTGTCAAGTAATTGATAATTTCTCAATATAATGATATTTAACGCAGATATGTGTCAAGTCACAGTCCAAGTCATAATCTAGTCTAATGTCCATATTACAGAACGATGCTCAGTCATCGATCGGTACTCAAGCAGAGATTTCATTCACTAATTGATCACTTTATGAATAAAATCTCTGCTTGAGCACCGAGCGATGACTGAGCATCGTTCTTTAATACGGACCTACGTCATACTCCTAGTAAAGTGGTGGCAACTTTACAAGCTTCTATAGTTTTTGAAACAATACGAAAAGACGTTTCTTTTCGTATCGTTTCACCATCATTCTACCATTTTCCCACACTCGCCTGTAATCCAGCACTTAACGAATAAAACGCTGCCAATTTTATGCACTAAAACTGAAAATACACAAGTTGGAAAATACAATGCGGTGACGCCATCTTTTTCATTTTCCCGCCAAAACTCAAGCTGTTTATGTGATACTGTAAACATAAATAAACCCGTTCTAGAGGTATACGAAACCAAACCAATCACCACCCACGTGGCTCTTATCTAATTAAATCAATAAGTTTGTTAATCCACCATCACGATCATCGATCAACTTCGTATTAAAAATATTGCATTACATTACATCATATGTTATGCCTAACAACAATATTGCGTTGAAGCAAACTTGGAGTCTTGGACTGGTTATACAATAATTTCAGATCGAAGTCAGAATAATTAAAATGTAGGCCGATCGCATCTGTTTCTTTACGGACGCCGTTTTCGTTCATAAATCCATTGTTACGCAGTGAACCGACACTCGGGTGATTTAAAGACTTCTGTATACCCTGGTCTGGCTCAGTTGGCTCTGCCTTCTGAACTGCAGGTTGTGGGTTCGATTCCCACTCAGGACAAACATTTGTGTGATGAATATCAATGTTTGTTCTGTGTCTGGGTGTTATATTGTGTTCTATGTACGTATTTACAAAGTATCAAAGTATTGTATCAGTTATCCGGTTTCCATAGTACAAGGTTTGCTTAGTTTGGGACTAGATGGGTGCTGTGTGAAATGTTCACAAATATTATTATTAATATATATATACGATGTATTCCTGTGTCAGATAAACCGTTTTAAGACTGACAATCTCGAGATTTAAGCCTGATATCGGTATTTTGAGAATGTATTATTGTAGATAATTTTACGCTGAATTCAAAGATATTTCGATCCAAAGATAGATATACGCTCGGCTAAGCGTCATCCTTTTGTGGTCGAAATACCACCCATTCGTACCAAGCGATTTGACTCAACGTTCTTAATTAGAACGGCTAAGGAATGCCCTACCAGCGTCTGTGTTTCCGGCAAAATATGTCCCGGGCGTGTACAAGAGAAGAGCGAATAGGTATTTACTTGGCTAGCATGCTACACCTTCGATCGCATAGTCACTTCCCATGTGAGAGCGTGGTCAAATGCTAGACAAGTTTGAAGTAAAAAAAAATACCCATAAGTCATTTGGTGAAAAAAATCAGATAAAACCTTTTTGATCTCATCCCTTCAGTTATGTATCATATCAGCATATAAACCGCCTTGTACGTTACAGACCGGCTGAAGTACCTATTACGTAGTTAGGTATCTGTAACGCAGACCACAGCCTACCAGTTGTTGCAGACTTCGTTCGCTCGGTCAATAAAGAGGATACTTGAATATTACCTTCATTTTGTTTTTTTTTTTTTTTTACATTTTGGCTCTTCACTTTTGTGTATTTAGCCAGTGTCAAGTAATTGATAATTTATCAAGTTAATGATATTTTACGCAAATATGTGTCAAGTCACAGTCGAAGTCATCAAGTCAAGTCATAGTTTAGTCAAAGCCGTACTCCTAGTAAAGTGGTGGCAACTTTACTTGAAGCTTTTTTAGGAGTTTTGGAAACAACACGAAAAGAAACGTTTCACCATCATTAAACCATTTTCCCACAATCACGCCTGTGATTCAGCACTTAACGAATAGAATGCCACCAATTTTATGCACTAACACTGAAAATAACACAAGTTTTGGAAAATAATACAATGCGGCGACGCAATCTTTTTCGTTTTCCCGCCAAAACTCCCTCATTTTGTTTTCTATTCTACCTGCATACAGTTCCATGTGCCATGCCACAGATACAAATCTATGTCAAACTTAATATCCAATATGTACTCAATATTCTATTACATCATATTGTAAAAACCAGCCGGAGAATTTAATTGATAGGCGCCATGAGCCTCTCGCACGATATTTATTTACAATCACCCGTTAAATTTTATTTATTATGCTTAATTTGATATTATTATACTTGCAGCTGATGTCACAGACATAAATAATAGTACAAGTAGGTACTTATTAATTATATTTCCTGACATCATTCTTGATAAGTATAATTACAACGTTGTTAAAATATACTTATATCTTCGAATAATGTGACTAATATATCTATCGAACTTCACTTGTAAGTTCGTTTGATTGTATATTTTGATGGCATAAAATAAATTATGTGGATAATAATTTTGATGACGAATATCATTTGAAAATGACGAGGTTGGACCTCGGTCGTAGCCAGGGGGGGCATTGTGGGGCAATGCCCTACCTTAAACTCACAATGCCCTTTTTTAAGTTAGTGAATTATGTGACGAGCAAGTCGTTCACCTGATGTTAAGCGACACGGCCGTCCATAACAGAACAGTGTCACTCGGATCTCCAAAATATATAGTTTCGCGTGACACTGCACTGCGCACATCACCTGAGACATCAGCACAGTCTGGTAATAAGATTACTCGACTGTGAGATCAGATCATAAAGTCTACCTACCTTAAAAATACCAAAAACTAAAATAAATTATTATAATAAAAAAATAACTTATATCCATGCTCATGTTCTTTAACAGAAATGTGTCTACGAATAGCTAATAATAAATAAAAAAATTACTTCCGCCCTTAAAAAAAAATAATGCTGCCCTGCCTCAATTTCGACTCTAGCTACAGCCCTGGGTTGGACATGGAAATTTGAGTATTTTTGAACGTTACACAGAGTGTTTCATGGTCCTCGTAGTTCCTGGGTCCCTCGACACAGGTAATCCTAGTTAGGGTCCAGGATCTATGCATGTGATCGTTGAGCGTTATTATAATTATTATTATTTTTACGCGAATTGCGTTTTAGTGAGGTATGCAGCAAGCTGTAATTTAAATTTTATTTAACTTGTTATCGTTTCTTTGAAGTTATAAATGTATATTTATTTTTAGGATTTAAGGATATGTGGCTGAAAAAAAAAATCTTGTTCTTGTGGTGGGACCATGTCCTTTTTTTTAGTTTTGTGTCGCTTTCACGTGTGAAATTGCTGAACCGATTTCAATGAAATTATGTACACAGGTTGCTAACACTACCGAAATTGACATAGCATACTCATTATCCTGGAAAATTTAATATTTTTTTATTTTTAAAAGTTGGGAAGGATGAATTAATAAACTGGTAAATACCAGTTTTCCTGGAACTCCCTGGAGCCTGCAATTGAAACCACAGTGCGTCCTTTTCGTAAAACAAATCGGAAAGTAATAGGGATTAAGTAGATGGCGCCACTAATTGAGTCACGTTTCCGAAGGTTTTCGGGGGTCTGAATGCTTATAATCATTATTAGGATAAAGTATGGGTGCGTGCCTCGGTTCTTGAGCGCCGGACCCTTGGCTCATAATACAATGAGATTATAGTTAAGTAACAAAAGAGAATGCCGAAGGGTAATGTAATAGAAATATTAGGGGAGTCTGGTTGTGTAACCTTCGGATATGTTGGTTAGATCGTATGAAAATGTCTAAAAAGATTCTTAGATCCATGCTCATGTTCTGTCACAGAAATTATTTGTCTACGAACTAACTATTGATTAATTTAGGAGCCCGTAACCATAATTTCATAAAGAGCAGATCAAATATGATATTTTTTTATACTTCCGCCAGAATGCTGGGCAGCATTGGTTACAGGTAGGGCGGAAGTCCTCAAATTCGACTCTAGCTAGTAGCTACAGCCTGGTACTACGTAGTAATAATCACATTTTAGTGGTCACCCATCCAAGCAGTGACCGCAGCGAAAAGTGCTTAACTTTATCGGTTAAGAACGACTAGCTTCGCTATGAGCGATAAATAAGCAGCCAAGTCTGTAATAAAATCCACATAAACAAAACTAAAAGATGAGTTTTGGCGGAAAAACAAAAAAGATCGTGTCACCGCATAGTATTATTTTCCAAAACTTGTGTTATTTTTAGTGTTAGTGCATAAAGTTGGTGGCATTTTATTCGTTAAGTGCTGGATTACAGGCATGAGTGTGGGAAAGTGGTATAGTGATGGTGAAACGTATCTTTTCGTGTTGTTTCCAAAACTCCGTAGAAGCTTCTGGTAAAGTGGCCACCACTTTACAAGGAGAATGACTTGACTAGACTATGACTTGACTTGATGACTTGGACTGTGACTTGACTTGACATACATATATGTTACTTAACTCGAAAAAATATCAATTACTTGACACTGGCTAAATACACAAAAGTGTGGAGCCATATCAAGACAAAAAAAAAAACTGAAAGATTAACAATAATGTAGCATTACAGAATTCCCACCGACCCACATGCGCGTAGTTGATCGCAGTTACCTACATTACATCACGAGTACGAGTATAATGGATGCCCATTTGTACACCATATAGGACCGGACAGGAAGTGCCATGCATTATGCTTTGTGATGAAGGGAAATCAACCTTGACATGATGTAATAAGGAGCATAAATAACCAGGTAAATTAACGCTGATTTAAAGTCTGCATTCGAATTTGGATCGGCAAGGACTTCGAGTGGTCACATACCGAAGGAATAAAAATTGAAAGTTGAAATACTGATACAAAAGTTAAGAAATATTTTTGAACTGGTTCATTGTCGAGTTACAAAATTTAAACAAGAACATTTCCTTTTTATTTCATTTATCCAAGATTCACAGCTAATACAAAGTTTGGATTAACTTGAGCAGGGTTTCGCTCCTTCCACTTTCTGGCTAATCTATCCCATTTGTCACTTTTTTATTAGAAGTTCCACGGAACCTTCCGTGGATATTACACCTCAATTCACTTCTGTCCTTTGTCTTATCGGATCAACCTTTTCGTCTAACACCTTGTTCTCAAATATCTCACGTTGTATAATTTGTCGCAATTTAGAAGCGACTTTGAAACTACATGAATAATTGTAAAATACGTAGGCACTAGGTATGTTCCACGAGCCAAAGTTTCTACATTCAAAGGCAACTGGCTATCTCATGAAGATTCAGATGTTTTTCTAATATTTTTTTTATTATGCTGCTTTACCCGACTCCTGGTCGCCAGGGCGACATTTTTAATATACCTACTACTTACATATTTGTTAGTTGTATTATTATTATTATTATTTTAACAAAATCAATACAGAAAGGATATACATTTTTCATTTTTCCTTAAATTTTTTTGGACACTAAATATGTATATTTATATATCGGGATTAATTAATTTATTTCTATTTGCGTATACACCACGAGAAGACCAGATTCAGATGTTTAGACCTTGGGTCAGTGTTCAGTCAGCTTGGGGCTTTGCTGTGACTGCAGTTCAGTGTTTCAACACTCATCATTAACAACCTGATGACGTCCACTGCTGAACATAGACCTCGCCTAGATAGCACCACTTTGAGCGGCTGCTTGAATCCTGAATCCATCGGCTCTCGGCGGGTTTGATCAGATCGTCGGTATAAATAGCGGCACGAAACTCTAGCGCTGCGCGTCATTGCGCAGAAGTCGAAAATTAGGGATCACAGGGACGAAAGGAGCGAGTGCGTAGCGCCGGTTGGCTGCCAGCCGTACTTCGTCCCCCGCCCCATACGACGCTCCGCGGACTTCTAACTGTACACTCGCGTTCTAAGGTGTATTGTTATTGCCATTCATTGTTATTGTTATTTTGTTAAGTTTTAGTTCGTTTTTTATGAGTGTATTTTTAGAAGATAGTGAATATGCCTAGAAGAAATACTGTTTTGAAAAGAAAGGCACGAAAAATGGTGTATGACGTGTATTGTTTTGTTAAAAGAGGAACCGATTAATTAATTGTTTCTTTAAAGCAAGATTTAAATAAAAAGAGATAATCTTGTATAGTAAAATAACCTGTTACAAGCTATGCAAAACTTTATCATTAATTATTTATTTAGCGTTTGTGTGCGCGACAGTACCCATACGCAGCTATCCCTTCCACATTTCGCTCAGCGCTAAACTTTCGTGCCGCTACCTATACACCCAGTGGAGGGCCGGAGCTAAACATAAAAATAAAGTAAAAATTCTTTACGCACGCTTAACTTGGGGAGTAAGCTGGTGAATGCGAGTTGGTTCACGTAGATCTCCATTGTCAACATAACAAAGTAAAAAGTTGTATTATTACGTTGGTATGTCCGGTAAAATGACAATTTACAATTGTCAAGATGGCGACTTAGCATGCAACAAACAAAGCAAAAGTTATACCAGCCAATAGGAGCTAAACTAAAGAAGTTTTACTTCAGTCGTGTGATCTAAAACACACTTTCTATAGATCACATTTTCTTCAGCCACAATATTCTTATCTCCCAAAATATTATGACAATGTTCAGGCTGCAACTTATTTGAGACAGCCGGCAAAAGTAACAAAGACCATTATTACGAGTGTTGTGCAAGAGATGGCATGGTCATTACAAGCCGCCGAAATGCAGATGAATCCGTATTCTAGTAAATAACCGATATTAGACAGTCCAACCGCTTTCTCTTTGAGAAAACCGTAATAATGATTTAGTGAACTCTGCGAGTACAATACGGTGTTAAATCGTTAGATTGTAACCAGTCACGCATGAGCTTTTGGACATTACGTCAAATTCTGAAACACTTATGTTTCTGGTTGTGGTGATTGCAAGACTGCAGTCGGGAGTTTTGGCGGGAAAGCGAAAAAGATTGCGTCACCGTATTATATTAATTTCCTAAACTTGTGTTATTTTCAGTGTTAGTGCATAAAATTGGTGGCATTCTATTCCTTAAGTGTTGGATTACAGGCGTGAGTGTGGGAAAATGGTATAATGATGGTGAAACGTTTCTTTTAGTGTTGTTTCCATAACTCCATAGAAGCTTCAAGTAAAGTTGCCATCACATAACTAAAAAAAACTTTAAAGCATTAAAAAAAAATTGCAGTCAATATCTTTTTTTTAAATTCTGTTTTATCACAGACTCTATCATATCTATCTGGGTATTGCAGCTCTTTTTTAATATATTACTTACATATTTGTTTTAACAAATTGGGGAGATATATATATTTTTTTCTTTTTCTTACAATTATATATCTGGAATATCAATTACTATATTTCTATTTGCGTATACACCTCGACCAGACCAGCTCCCGTAAGCAGCACCCGTTCAAGAGCTCGCAGTCAATATTATTTTATTATTTTATTTTATTTTAAGATTTTAAGAAAACTTACAGCTAGGTACACATATAGAAAAGTAAACATATAAAGAAGGCCAATTAAAAGTTTCCATAGATACGTAAAAAAAAAAGAAACAATTAAATACACATAGAAAGACGGATGCACACAAAGAAAAAATATGACTTTTACCACTTTGCTCCCTAATTATTGAAAAATGCATTGGCCATCAGTTTCTTCAGCTGATTAGCGGAAGTATTGAAAAGATCTACATTATGTCTTACAGCTAAGTCGTTGAAACACTTGCTAGCTCTTAATAGATATGAATGCTGCCTGTAATTGGTTCTACCTTCGGCAACATGCAATGTGCAAGGCCTCCTTAGAGATGCATACGGGACACGTAAGCCAATGCTCTCCAACAACTCTGGACAGTCAACCGTGCCATTTGCTATGTTGATTAAGTATACAATATCAGCTATGCGCCTTCGCTCGTACAACGGTAATAAATGGAATTTTTTACACCTTTTAGTATAGTCGGGGAGATAAGTTTTAATTCTAAATTGAAGATAGCGTAAGAAACGTTTTTGGATTCGTTCAATACGCGTTATGTATATATTATAACAAGGATTCCATACCTGTGACGCATATTCCAAGTGACTGCGTACGAAGGCGCAATACAAAATTTTGATAGTTTTAATTGAAGTAAAATCCGATGACATACGCAGTATGAAACCAAGTGCTTTGGAGGCTCTTCTAACAATGTTATCAATATGATCGTCAAAAAGTAATTTACCATCAAAACTTATTCCAAGATCGCAAATTGAATTTACCCTAGTAACATCCAAATTTTTAAGCTTGTACGTAAAAATTATTGGATCTGATTTACGGGTGTAGGAACAAACAAAGCATTTCGATACATTTAGATCTAATTTGTTCACTAAACAGTAGTTTTCAAATCTAGCCAGATCATCCTGAAGATACTGCGCACTTTCAAGTGAGTTAACAGGACAGAGGATCTTCATGTCATCGGCATATAATATTATTTTAGAACTAATAAAACATGCAGTAATGTCATTAATAAAAATATTAAAAAGTAATGGCCCTAATAAAGATCCTTGAGGCACACCTGATGGAATTAGCATTGCTGAAGACGTATATCCATTAAGCACGACTGTCTGACACCTATTTTGAACATAGGACGTGAACCATCTGTACAAGTTACCTCTTATACCGACCGCTTGCAACTTACGAAGTAGTAGTATATGATCAATTCGGTCAAAACACTTACTGTAGTCTGTGTAGACTACATCAACTTGTGAAGGTTGTGACATGTGCTGAGACAGGAAATCGCTACATAATATAAGGTTTGATGTAGTGGATCTGCCTTTTACAAAGCCATGCTGCCCTAAGTTGAGTGTTTGTTTCAGAGAAGCATATACCTGCTTATAGACAACCTTTTCCAACACCTTTGCAAACAGACACAGTTTTGAAATAGGTCTGTAATTTTCGACCATTTTTTTTTTTAGGTCGTATTGAAACGGAAACCTCGTTCACATTATCTAGGTTTGAGCTCTAGGCTCTACTTTTTTGTTTCTCTACATTTTTGGGTTATCTGGAAGAGATCGCTTTAAGCAATAAGACCGCCATTGTGACACCTAATTTTTAAGTTTGTGCTAGTTAATTTTTCCTGTAACCTGTAATGTGGATTTTGTTAAAAATAATACAACTAACAAATATGTATGTAGTATATTAAAAAAGAGCACGGACCCAGGAGTCTGTGGTAAAGCAGCATAATAAAAAAACCTGTAATGTGGTGTTTAGATAAAAAGTTTTATCTTTATATGTACTTATATAAAATGATTTTATATAAGTAGATATAAATTCCCTCTATTTCCCTTGGTCATCGCATCACGAGTGAACGGATGGAACATTTTGTTGTATTTATTATTTTCAGAAGGTTCTTATTAAAGAAAAAATAAGAAAGTTGAGTAAAAAAATAGAAAATGTTTTTTTGTCGCATCTAGTCTACCTATATATCTAGGTCACCAAAAATCTAATTTGGTGTCACATTCCTTGGCTTCCCTTAAAACTCCTAACGAAGCACCAGGACAAACTGTCTACTACCGTACTACGTCCACTTTTACAAGTTCTTACATTGTATAAATCTCATCAGTTCAATTTGTTCCTTGTCGTACTTAGGTTTTATTAGGTAAGCACAAGTTTGAGCACTTTAATAAGCTTTACACAGAGATTCTACAGTTTCTTCAATCATAAAAAGGACAATTACAAAGTTGTTAAATTTCACGAAATTAAAATATTCTGGAAAGAAACTGCTAAATCGGACCAAAAGGATCATGAAAGGGAATGTTAATTTTCCTAATGGGCAAAGTTAACGGAAACTCCATCAAGATGAAAGCTAATTTCGAGTGAAATTGGTGTATTTTTATTACTTACATCATTAAATCCTGGAAAACTTAAAAGTACTTTACGCAATTAATCTGAGTTTTAACTTCTTATCTTTTGAAAATAGTACTTATAATAGAAACAATTTTCATCATTTAAGTTTCATAGTACAATTTAAATTTTATGGTGGCATTTTTACTTAGACAAAATAGGACTTTGACATGACATAACCTTACAAATTTTCCCTCACTTGACACTTGCAGAATTATCACTAAAAAGATATAGAAAGCCATTTTTTTGTTTTGGCTACTCTTTTGTGTATTTGCCAGTGTTAAGTAATCGATAATTTCTCAAGTTATGTAATAATATATCATAATATATATGTGTCAAGTTAAGTAAAGTCACAGTCCAAGTCATGAAATCAAGTCATACTCTAGTCTAAGTCATACTCCTAGCAAAGAGGAGCAACTTTACCAGAAGCTTCTATGGAATTTTGGAAATACACGAAAAGAAGCGTTCACCATTATTTTACCACTTTCCCACACTCATGCCTGTAATCCAAAATCACACAAATTTTGAAAAATAATACAATGCGTTGACGCGATCTTTCTCGTTTTCCCGCCAATAAACGAAAGCCGTTAAACGAAGAAGAATAAGGAGTATGCAAAGTCAGTTTCCAATGATATAATAGCGGTGCAAAGGTCACTGCGTCGGCACGAAAGCACAATTGACATTAAAATGTTGTATTGTGTTGTGAATGTAAAAGTTTGGGGGTTTATGTTTGCTCGCGTCCGTAGGCTTTAACCCTAGTTTCCCTACACGAGACCCCTGGGTGGTGCCAAAAGAGCAACCAAATAACTGGTGGAAGGCCTTAGCCGCCGGCTTAGTTACCACCCATTAGACAAAACCACGATGCCAAGCGACTCGTCGTGTTCCATCGTGATGTCTAATGAAGCCGTTCTGACGAGTAGATGTGGACAGTTGTGTTGGGTATGCAGACCGGTATTGGTGATGGAGATGCTTTCGCGTCGGAGACCTTGCTTCGGAGGGTAGCGGGATCCGAAGCACGGTGCTCTCTGCTGGCCGACCGCAAGTTGTAGGGGGCCCAAGTAGTAGTCTAGCCAACTACGAAAGGCTGCCCCACCGCTTGTGTAAAATCCTGAGGTTGTCCACAGGGCCAGTTGGCGACTGGAAGTGAGGAACTTGTGGGCAATTTCAGGGGGGTTCGGGCGTCCCCGCAGTCTCCGGGCAAGTTCTCCATTGGCGTAGGAGCTTCTCTATTACTGAGGGTTAGCATCCCAATATCTCGTCCACTTCCTACTTGTCTACCTAACTCACCCAATTATGAAAAAGTCAAATAAATTGAGCAAGTTTAAACGGCAGATGCACGTCCTCACTCTTAAAGTGCACCTCACAAATATTCGTGGGCTGCACTCAAATCTGCAAGCGGTCCATCATCATCTGGAGACCAACAAACCGCACTTGCTCTTCTTGACTGAGACGCAAATAGGATGTCCATCAGACACGGCATATCTGGACTATCCAGGATTCATCTTGGAAAACCGCTTCCTTCCACGCGCTGGTATCTGCGTTTACGTCCGTGATGACATTTGCTGTTGGCGTCTCCGAAACCTTGAACATCCCCACTTTTCGGTGATTTGGGTGCTTGTGGACACCGGCATTGAGAAAATTCTCTATGCTGGTGTGTACAGATCACATAGCGGTGACCGGGAGACAACTCTTCTAATGGAGTATCTCAGTGAAACGGCAGATGTGGCTCAGCAACGCTATCCTTCGGCTCAGCTTGTTGTTCTGGGGGACTTTAATGCTCACCACCAGGAGTGGTTAGTCCCACACCGGATCACGGACCACGCTGGGAGAGAGACGCGTAAGCTCGCTTTGGCGCTCAATTTAACGCAGATTGTTAAAGAGCCAACGCGAGTGCCTGACATTGATAGCCACACTGCTAACTGCCTCGACCTTCTGCTCACGACTGAACCAGACCGATACTCTGTGGCGGTATCCTCACCCATTGGTAGCTCCGATCACTGTCTGGTCAAGTCCGTTTCAGTATACTCCCCGCCTGACCCAAGCCCTAAGAGCAATCGGCGTGTCTGGAGATACAACTTAGCAGACTGGGACGAGATGCGACATTTCTTCGCTTCATATCCTTGGCGGCAAACGTGTTTTTCTTCTGGAGATCCGACGGTCTGCGCGAATGCGGTTACTGAGGTAATATGTCGGGCTATGGAATATTTTATTCCATTTTCCGATAAGCCCGTGACCAGCAAAGCCAGCCCATGGTTTGGAGCCGACTGTGCACGCGCTGAAGCGCAGAAGCATGCGGCATATCTGGCATGGGCTGACGCTCGAAAACGCAAGGCCTCGGACACTCGAGCTAAGAAGAAAGCATTTAACGTTGCCGCCAAGGCCTGTAAGAAGGAATTAAGGAAGGCTCGTTTCAATCATATTGGTCGAATAGGGACTAAACTTGCTTCCTACCCAGCTGGTAGTAGTAGCTTTTTGGTCCCTAGCCAAATCGGTTGAAGCGAACTTCTGTCGATCCTCACTGCCTCCATTATTGAAACCAGACGGATCGCTGGCTCACACTGCAAAAGAAAAAGCAAACTTGTTTGCCACTCTCTTTGCAGAAGCTTCGCGTCTAGATTCTGCTAATGAGGTACCTCCCTGCCTTCCACAATGCGGTGTTTTCATGCCGGAAATACGCATACGTCAGAAGGAAGTACTAAAAAAAAGTACTAAAAGAAGGTTTGATTGCTTTTATTGCTGTTCACAATTTTGATTTAAAAACTATTTTTTACTGTCTATTCGTTTGAACACGCATCACGCTGAAACTCCTAGGGCCTTACCGTGTAAGTCTGGTGGAGATCGTAGTCGTGTTCTCTCTTGCTCGCACTCGTGGACTTGTTAATTGGCGCGTGCAGGATGGCAGGCGAAGCCGATACCCAGAACTGTTACGCGGTAGGGGTGGAGGACGGGCTTCAATGAAATGTGGTATGACAGTAGCAAATTTTAGAATAACATTTAGGATACTTTTACTACAATAACAATGTAATTTTAATGCAAGATTTTTTTTAATTCTACTGTGTTTGTTAGTAAATATTGTAACATAACATAATTCAAAAATATTTTTCAATATCTTGAAAAATGAAGTTACATAATTTAATCCATGCGATAATTAAATTGTGTAAGACAATACGGCCGGCTTTCATGGAGATATTATATTATGTATTTACCTACATGATACACGCTAAGATAAAACATTATCGGCAACGAAGATGAAG
The DNA here is from genome assembly GCA_905220475.3 of Ennomos fuscantarius. NCBI lineage: Eukaryota > Metazoa > Arthropoda > Insecta > Lepidoptera > Geometridae > Ennomos > Ennomos fuscantarius. The sequence continues at coordinate 2,780,586 of HG992026.1, read as the reverse complement.
CCAACGGAATGAGGGAAGGGAAAGGAAAAAAGCTTTGGAAAAGGAATACATGCCACCTGCCTTCCTTTATCCCATCCTTTTCCCGTGTTTTCCTTCGCTTCTCTTTTCCCTTTAACAGTGTTAGAGCGTTAACTAATTAACCTGGGCGGGTCAGCTTTTATAATATGTAATAAATACTTGTGGACTATTCACACAACGCCATCTAGCTCCAAACTAAGCAAAGCTTGTATTCTGGGAACTAGATAACTGATATAATACTTAAGATACTTTTTATTTGTAAATATACAATATAACACCCAGACACAGAACAAACATCGACGTTCATCACACAAATATTTGTCCTGGGTGGGAATACAACCCACAATCTACAGCTAAGAAGACAGGGTTACTACCAACTGAGCTATCGAGCCAGAAATATGGGCAGAAAAAAGTAGCAACTTGATACCGCAATTTTATTGTAACCAGCAAAGCTCCGTAAATCTATACGATTGCATAAAAAAGTTACAAAACCAAAAGCATCGGCAACTTCGGTCATATTCTGATAGACTCTCGAAATTTAAACTGCTGCCTCTCAAAACTCGACGTACACATTTTGACTTCATTTATCTTTTTTAAATTATAAGTACACTCTTTAGTTGACTCGCCTTTTCTGCTTTCAAAAATAAATTTCAATATTAAGCCAAGAGCTCGTCGCCCTCATTTAAGTATATTCACACTTCAGGTATTTACTAATAACACCTCATTCTACAACCCTTTGGTAAGGATGTGTCGTCAGTATAACGACATCTTGAAGGAACACCACAGATCTATTGATATCTTTGACCAAAAACTACCAAAATTTAAAAGAGACGTTTTAGCTATCATTTCTTAACTTTAAATGTTTAAAGATTTTGCATTTAAGATACAAATCGATACCATGAAAACATATTTAATTTTTTACTAACTACTTATTTTATTGTTTTGTTAATCGTGATTTGTACACATGTTTTGGGATGTAACCTATCTCAAAATGTTTGTAAACACTTTTTTTTTGTTCTTTTGTTGGTTATATTCTGTTTTGTGTGAATGAATAAATAAATAAAAAGCCTTAAAAAGCTTAATAGCGAAAAAATTATAATAAAAACTATACTCAGTAGCCCAGATTGCGTGTGAACCACGAAGATAGCGAGCACGCAAGCTTTAATTATCAGTTTAACTTTGAAACATTTATGTCAGGAGATAGTAAATAAAAAAAAAGATAGTAATAACACTAGTAAACACCCGTATGGGTAAAGCTTACACTACATGTCTACTTTTTAACCCCCAACGTAAAAACGACGTGTTATACGTTAACGTGCGTGCGCGTGTTTGTGTGTGTGTGTGTGCGTGCTTGCGTGGGTGGGTGCGTGCGTGCGTGCGTGCGTGTGGCATCGTAGCTTCCGAACGGATGATACGATTTTGATTTTGTCTTTTTGTTTCAAAGGTGAATTAGTCGGGAGTGTTCTTAGCTATGTTTTATAAAAATCTGTCCAAGATGGCCGCCGCCACAAAATGGCGGATTACATATTTTTTCACAACTCCCTCAATATGGGTATCAAATTAAAGGGCTCGACTAGAATTCTATACAAAATAAATTTCAAATTCAAGATGGCTACCAGGAAAAAATGGTTTTTTTTTTGTACCTTGGTTGTTTTAAATTTTATATTCAATTATAGCTTTTTCGATACATTTTTAGTTTACGGTAAAGTACGCCTTGCAAAGTAAAGCCTGTGAAGGTAATGATAAAGTGGGGAGGACTTGAGGAAATTGTAGACGACAGATGTGAGAAACGAGAATAAATTGTGTTAGAGAATTGCGGGACACATGTACTTCATATGTCATTGGAAATTGTAACTGGTAAATACGCCTTTTCTATGTGTATATGTGATGTGTAAATTTGAGAATAAGTAAAATATATATTTCCTTACTTCTAGATTAGATTTTTTAAGCCAATTGAAGCCTTATGACTGTGATACTAAATGCACCCAAAAGTTTCAGCCGCATATAATCTTTTTATATCCTATGTTAATCCGGCTCTTAAGCTATTATCGTTCTAAATTTCATTCAAATGATTCAGGCCGTGAATAGGAAACAAACACACACACGCACGCACGCACGCTCCCACCCACCCACACACACACACACACACACACACACACACGCACACACACACAAACTTTTGTATTTTATAATATTAGTTCGCACTTAACTATTGATTTGTAACATCTGTATTGGCCTAAGATATTCGCTGGAGTCAGCACTAAAATGCCACGTATTTTGAAGGAAAAGAAATCTCTAGAACTTCCTCTATTACTACAAAAAAAGGAATAAGCTATTTTTTCTTTAGAAATAAATAGCGTAATAAACTACACGAGAGTAACGAATGTTCTTTCGCACTTAACTTTTTGTAACATCTGTATTAGGTAAAAGGGTGTTTTTACGACTCGACTATTCGCTAAAGAATACCTTTTTGTATAATTGATTGGTTTTGAGGAAAATACTTACTGTGTTTGTACGTCACGTCTGATGCAATGCTAGTTATAATATAGCCCCTCTTTGGTGTCATGTTTTAGCACACCTGAGAAATATCACATCACACTAATCACACTATCACACTAATATTATAAAGGCGAAAGTTTGTATGTGAGTATGTTTGTTACTTCTTCAAGCTTAAACGGCTGAATGGATTTGGATGAAATTCGGTACCAAGATAACTTATACACTGGATTAACATATAGGCTAAAATTTATCCCGGAAAAGTGAAATGTTCCCGTGGGATGAGCAAATAATTAAAATACTTTTTATCCGTGGGTGAAACCGCGGGGCGCAACTAGTAACTAATAAATAAAAACGTGAGTTATTTAATATATATGTAACAATATAACACGGAGGCAGCAGGTTCGATTCCCGCAGCAGGGCAAGTATTTGTGCAAAAAAAAAAAGCGCAAATACTTGTTCTCAGTATGGGTGGTGTGGGACCACGGTCCTTAGTTCAGGGAATCCTAGTTAGGGTCCAGGATCTATGTATGTGATCGTTGGGCGTTATTGTTATTACTATTAATAATATATGAAAGAAAAAATTAAGATAGTTGAGTGAAAAATTAGATAACTTTCACCACGTGGGTGAAACCGCGGGGCGCAGCTAGTTTACAATAAAGATCATTAAGTCAAACTCTGTGTGTGATGAACTCAAATGTCAGAAAACGATCGGTTTAAACCACAGATCTTAAAATACCATAGTACTACCGCCCACGATGACATTTTAGCTGTTTTTGAGCTATCCGAACGTTGAATGAAAACAGTTAAAAACGCAATTTTGCTCATATTCCCAAAACGAACGCCAACGTAATCGTTTTTGCCGTTTTCAACCATTTTGTAAGATAAATAACGGCTAAAACTCACGTCAATTAAAAGTCGAAATTACTCCGACCAGGTTTCGGACATATTCGATGTCCTTCTTCTGGGAGCCAGTTACTAACGCCAACTTAACTAAGGTTCTCAATTTGATTGTTTTTTAAATAATGGCTACCTCTCTTTTTTCTCTTTTTACCTTTTGACTGAAAGCTGGTGCTTCCCCTGTGATCCCATTTTAGTCCCATTTCAATTTGATATTGATCAAAAAAAAGGTAAAAAGATAAAGATCAAATTGAAATTTCAATTTGATCAAGTGGTATGGGTACTTTTTGAGTTTGTCTTAATAATGTGTCTTTCGACTTTAACTACATTCATGATTTTCTCATTTTTGTGATAAACAAGTGCGGTGGGATTGAAGTTGGTTGAATCTTTTTTTAAAGAGATTATTAACTATTCATTTTTCCACTTGTAGTCTACCCGAAAGACCTAACGATGATTTTAATACTTTGTAAATGTAAATATATATAAATGTTTAATAATATTTGTATTAAAATAATCGTTAAGTGCGTTCGGGATGGGAATGACTGGGTTTCTAATAGATTTTATTACATTACTAGCTTCTGCCTAGTAGCCTATAAGAAGGAAGGAGAACATTTTTCATAGATAATATAACCACTCAGTTCACCCTCTTAGGGGTGGAATTTCGAAAAACCCTTTCTTAATGGATACCTACACCTTACAAAGGACACAAAAGTTTCAAGTGTCTAGGACCAGCGGTTAAGGTTGTGCGTTGCTATATAAGTCAGTCAGGACTTTGAATTTTATATGTATAGATAGATTTATAATACAAAATATCTCAGTATTTTCGCGAACTATCAAAGCTAAGACATCATTCAGTGCCTACTCAAAAACGCAATAAACTCACTCCAAACGACACACCGAGTTTTTATTACGTTCGTCCCTTTATTACTATGTAAGACGGCTTTTAACAGATAGTATAGAGATCATAAAAATGTTGTTACTTATTTACAGCATAAAGTAAGAAGTTTAATAAAATGGCCGCTTCATATTTTATTAAAGTATTAAAGGACTTGAAACAGGTGCGGCTTCGACGCGGCGGTTGGTACTTCAAAACTATATTTGTGTAATATTTCTGGAAACTTTAGACATGCTTTGAATTAAAGTTATCAACTGGACCGAACTGTCTTTTGCGTATTCGTTTGTAGCTGAAAATCTTTCTAGTGTAGTAAGGAATAAAGATAATGGTAACTTATTAAGAACATCTTATTACTAGGTGGTAAGACTTTGTTGCAAAGTTCGTCTAGGTGGGTACCACCGCTTTGCCAGTTATTCTGCCGCCAAGCATTAGTGCGCAAGCACTACTGTGTTCCGGTTTGAAGGGCACTGTAGCTAGTGAAATTACTGGGCAATTGAGACTTTACGATCTGATCTCACTGTCGAGTAATCTTATTACAAGACTGTGCTGATGTCTCAGGATGATGTGCGCAAGGCAGTGTTGCTCGAAACTCTATTTTGAGGTTCCGATTGACACTGTTCTGTTATGGGCAGCCGTGGCGCTTAACATCAGGTGAACGACTAGCTCGTCTAATCATTCAGTAACATAAAAAAAAAACATTCAGCCATAGTGTCAAAATTCAGCTAGTAGGTAGTTTATGAACTATTTGGCTTTTACTTTTTTTTTTTTTTTTTTAATCAGTTTTATTATTAGGGACCTTTATAATTATTTTACATGTCAGTCCCATCGTATTCGCAACAAGTTTACAGAATAGGAGATCACCTGAAGTGACTCACAGATCTGAACAACTCCTTTGCTGCGTCTGAAGTTGGATCAGTCAAAATGTTGTTAAATACGCCTACATCGCACATATTCAGATTGTGAGTCACCACAAGCGACTGCCTTTCGCGCTGAAATCGGACACACTCCACCAGCAAATGATAGACATCTTCCACTACTCCGCATGAGTCACAGTTTGGTGAGTCTACTTTCCGCATAAGAAATGCGAACTTTTTCAAAGGCATATGACCAGTCCTTAATCTGTGTGCTGTTACAATAAGTTGACGCGTAAGTCCCGGGTAGCTAAACCAAGGTATATGAGGAGGCTCACACTGGATAGATTTGTACCAAATTCCTTTTTGTAATGATCTTTCGTTAAAATGTTCTTTCCAAATTAGGTAGCATTTCTTCCTGTATTTTGGGAGTATTTCCGAATAGTTAGGCAAAATTTTGTATTCCACACCTTCTTTACTTCCCTACGTAATAAGTCTGTATTTGAGTACAGAAGTTAATAAAATAGCAAAATGGAAATGATGACAATGAAATGAAATAGTTTATTATACAGACAGAATATCAACAGCCTCCGTGGTGTGGTGGTTGAGCAGGTTGTCTCATAACCTGGAGGTGGCGGGTTCGATTCCCGCCACTGAACAAGTATTTGTGCACAGAAAAAAATCGCAAGTACTTGTTGTGTGTCTGGGTGTTGTAGGACCATGGTCCTCGTAGTTCGTAGGTCATTAGACACGGAATCCTAGTTAGAATCCAGGGTCTATGTACATACATAGACCCTGGATTCGATCACATGATCGTCGGGCGTCTATTATTATTTAAATTTATTGTATGTTACTTACCCATTCGAAATAGGAACAACTTGAAATGGTGAATATTATACCTGTAATAAAAAAAACGTCATTATTATATTGTATTTATTTATTTAATACTTTATGCACATAAAAAGTACAAAGGAGGACTTAATGCTAACATCATTTTCTACCAGTCAACCAAGGCGTGCAGAGAAACAATTTGATTAGGCGTGCATATAAGGAAATGAGCATAATTTTGAACATTCATTTGATCATCACATAAATTAAAATAAAACTATAACAACAATACAACTATTTAGCTATAAATATACATATTTTACAAATTTAATAAAATACAAATATTAATGAATACTACAATATAGATAATATATATTATTATACCACAAAAAGTTAATCTATAATGTGCCTAGACGCAATCAAGGCCCTTGTGTTATTTCGAAAGGACTCTAATGACAAAACCGTGTTAATGAATTATATTAATGAACGCAATTAAGACCAACAGAATTTAAAGTTTAAAGCAAAAATATAATATTACTGTCTGGTTTAGACAGACGTAATTAAGAAACCACGCAAAATAAACAAACCCTATCATCATAGCTGATAAAAATAAAAGTATAAAGTCTTCAAAAAGGAGGTGATGAAAACTACGTGGAGATAATAATAAAAACCTTAATGGACTTTTAAAATGATATTAATATATTTAAAAAGAAAATTATTCAAAAAAATACAACCAACTTCGTAGGCGGAGTTTTGGCGGGAAGCGAAAAAGATCGCGTCACCGCATTGTATTATTTTCCAAAACTTGTGTTATTTTCAGTGTTAGTGCATAAAATTGGTAGCATTTTATTCGTTAAGTGCTGAATTATAGGCATGAGTGTGGGAAAGTGGTATAACGATGGTGAAACGTTTCTTTTCGTGTTGTTTCCAAAACTCCATAGAAGCTTCAAGTAAAGTTGCCACCACTTTACTAGGTGTATGACTTTGACTAGACTGACTTGACTATGACTTGACTTGATGACTTCGACTGTGACTTGACACATATTTGCGTGAAATATCGATAACTTGATAAATTATCAATTACTTGACACTGGCTAAATACACAAAAGTGTGGAGCCAAAACTAAAAAAAAAAAAAAAAACTTCGTAGGCGAAAATCAAAGATCAACTGTCAAAATGTAATGCCAAAAAAAGAACAATAATACAGTTTTTAAAACTTAAGTAAACAGGTTTTATATAATAACAAAGAGTTTGCTACAGAACGTTTTCAATTCAACACTTGGGCGCCTTTTGTTACGGTACATCCAGAATTGGGATCGATCAGTGGATGAATCCATCATTTATGTTTATAAGTATTTACACAGTTACGAGCTTCTGCCCGCAGCTTCGCACGCGGCGTGGCCTATGGGAAAATAATTCAACCACCCATTTCACCCTCTTAAGGGTGGAATTTCGAAAAATCCTTTCTTAGCGGATGCATACGTCATAGCATCTACCTGCATGCAAAATTTCAGCACGATCCGTCCAGTGGTATGGGCTGTGCGTTGATAGATCACTATGTCAGTCACCTTTGAGTTATATATATTTAGAAGAAGAAGAAGAAAAAGAAGATATTCCGTGTGATTTGTCTTTTGTAAAAATGTAATGTTGGGTGATGTCTTGAATAAATGTATTTCCTTTTTTGCTTTATTTCTTATTTAGAACTGAGCGCTTCTGTGCCTCGGACGTCCCAATGTCTGCACAGCTACCTACGTCCTCATGATAAGAAGAACAATCTGAGGCTAACAGGCTCCGATGTGAAGTATCTAAGAACTCTTTATGTACGCATTACGCATACAGATCGAGATCCATACTTACTAAAAGCCTTCCCAAATCTTCCGCCGCTGCTGACTACAATGGAGAATGTTCTGAAGAGCTATTCAACCTGCACCCCTACAGCGTAACCGTTCTGGGAATCGGCTTCGCCTGCCATCCTGCACGCGCCAATTAACAAGTCCACGAGTGCGAGCAAGAGAGAACACGATTACGATCTCCACCAGACTTATGCGTAAGGCCCCTGATTCCGGCATCGCGTTTCTACCATCGCACCTCTTGCCACCGCAAGAAAGCTCATCCACATATTATTGAGTCGTGGAAATCGCATACGACTCGATTCATGCGTTCTTACCGTACACCTGCAAAATGTGGAATGAGCTCCCGCTAGCGTACTTTCCGCAGAGTTATAACATGGAGTACTTCAAAAGGAGGGTTAAAAGAGTCCTACAGAGTAAGCAATGCATTGGTGACGCCTTACGGATGTCCATAGGCTACGGTGACCACATCCCATGAGATGGGCCGTATGCTTGTTTGCTCCCTAAACATAAAAAAAGGATGTATACCATAGAGGATCGCTAAAAATCCCAAATTTACACTATCAAAAGTATATACTGGTATAACTACAGTACAGACTGTCAGGCTAAAGCAACGGTTGCCATAGTTTAAAGAACTTTGCAGTCACGACTTAGCCCAGCGGGAAGCGATTTCGAAACAACTAGCAGGGTGTTGCCATCGTATGCCTGGTTTAGAAAGTTACCGAGTTATATCAGAGTAATACAGGGAATGGAAAAGGAATTTACCGATTCCTTTGAACTTGTATTCCTTTGTCTTACGTTAATTATTTTATTAGTGTTAATAAATTATCGTAACGTAAGTACTCCAACATGTGCTTAGATGTATTCTGTGGGAGCACCTATCTTGAGTATTTTATTTTCTGTTCAACTAAGTACAAGGCACTAAGAAATAGTTTTTTATGTAAAACTTCTTTACGTATGCTGGACTTGGGGAGTAAGCTGGTGAATGCGAGACGGGAAGTTGATTCACATAGATCTCCATTACCAACATAGCAAAGTTAAAATTTTGTATTATTATGTTGATATGAAATGATTAAAATGACAATTTTCAATTGTCAAGATAGCGACTTAGCATGCAACAAACAAAGCCAAAGTTATACCAGCCGATAGATGGATATAAAGAAGTTTTATTTCAGTCGTGTGTTTAAAGCACTGGTTTTTTTTTATGCTTACGTCGTAAAAGTACTCGACTTGGCTTCACTTTAATAACCTCTACTACTGGTTCTTATCTCACGCAACTAGAACCTGTCTGGCCGCTTCGTTAGGATTAAAAGTTATAGATGATTTAGCGCTAAAATAAACCGGTTATGACTGGATTAATCTCATTAAAACTAGATCGGATTATGAATACAATTAACATAGCTTCCGTGATGCTGATTTTCCATACAGAGTAGATAATACCAAGGCACGGTTGACTAGGACCTATAAAACAAGATAATGAACAATACTATTAATAATTATAATAATAATCTTAATATATAAAAATAAATCTCTATTTCCTTTGGTCATCGCATCACGGGTGAACGGATACAACACTTTCGAAATTTTTTTTAATTGTGTTTTTTATTTTTAGGAGAATGTTCTTATGAAAGAAAAAATTAAGAAAGAATGGAAAATTTTCATCACTCGGGTGAAATCGCGGGGCACAGCTAGTAATAAATAATTGTGGATATTACACAAAGCGAAATCTAGCCCCAAACTGAGCAAAGCTTGTACTATGTTAACCAGATAACTGATACAATATTTAAATACTTTTTGCTTATAAATACAAACATAGAATAAATAAACACCCAGACACAGAACAAACATCGATGTTCAATACACAAATGTTTGCCCTGGGTGGTGTACCATTCAGAAGGCAGGGTTACTACCAACTGAGCATCAAGCCAGTTAAATAGGGTACGTCAATTAAATAATTTAAACTAATCTTGGTTGACGGCCTTTGTGGAGAGGTAACCACAATTTTGACATAGAATTTAATTAATAACCAACCAACAAATGATACAGCATGTCTTTTAACATTCATTAAAGGATTAGCGTTAACAATAAATAATAATATTTAATAACGCCCAACGATCACATACATAGATCCTGGACCCTAACTAGGATTCCCTGTGTCTAGGGAACTACGAGGACCACGGTCCCACAACACCCAGACTCAGAACAAGTATTTACGCTACTGCAATTTTGCTCCATTGATTCCTGTCCATCATAAGGTAGCCGAAATCGCTTGATGTGATAAGGCCGCCCTTTGTTCTACCATTTTTTGTAAGGTTTTTATGTATTAGTTGGTGTTCAATAAAGTATTATTGTATTGTATTGTATTGTATTGTACGCTGTTTTTCTGTGCACAAATACTTGTCCGGCCGCGGGAATCGTACCCGCCGCCTCCGGGTTATGAGCCGACCTGCTCAACCATCACACCACAGAGGCAGTCATACAAACAAGTCAATCTGTTCAACGATTCGTTTATAGGTTTAAAAATACAACAGAATTACTATGTGTAATTCGCCATGTGACTCCGGTGTAAAAATAGAACTCATTTCTTCCCGAGATCCAGAGGCTGCCGTAAAACCCGGGTAAGGGAATATCCGAGGAATGGGTAACAGCATTCTCCTCGGTGCGATCACCAAAACGCCCTGCCAAGTGTGGTGATTATGGCAGCCCCACCCCCATCGTCTATAAGCGTCCAAAGAAACCAGTAAATCTTAACATATACGAGTAAAATTCAAAGTCCTGACCGACTTATATATATCACCGCACAGTCTAAGCCGCTAGTCCTAGAGACTTGAAATTTGGACGGTGTGTTTTTTGTAAAGTGACTACTACACTAAGAAAGGATTTTTCGAGACTCTCCCCCTAAGAGGGTGAAATGGGTAGTTGAATTATGTATGAAAAAAATTCTTCGTTTCATATAGGCTAAGCGGGCGAAGCCGCGTGCAGAAGCTAATAAGATATAAATCCCTTTCACCTCACTATAATCAGATAATATCCATAACCCTTGTTACCGACACGCGGTTCTGAACTATTCTTTAATCTGTGGCACGGTCTTATAACGAACAGGAAAAGAACTAAATGCTTAGAGAACGGATCAACTCTATCCAGTTTCTATCCCTCCGACAGACCTGTTGCTGAAACGCAATGAGCTGTAAAACCTCAGGAATGTAAGGCTCGGAACAGAGTAACGTAGATATGACTGTGGGAGCATTGAAATTTGTTTCTGTAGCTGAATAAAAATTGATTTTTGTAAAAAATATAATAATAACTAGCTTCTGCCCGCGGCTTCGCCCGCGTGGCCTATAGGAAACAATATTTTTTAAATAGATTATTCAACCACCGATTTCACCCTATTAGGGGTGGAATTTCGAAAAACCCTTTTTTAGTGGATACCTACACTTTACAAAGAACACACTCTAAAAGTTTCAAGTCTCTAGGACGAGCTGTTTAGGCTGTGCGTTGATATATAAGTCGGTCAGTCAGGACTTTGAATTTTATATGTTATAGATAGATAATAGCGCCCAACGTTCACATACATAGATCCTAGACCCTAACTAGGATTCCCTGTATCTAGGGACACAGACTAACGAGTACCATGGTTCGACAACACTCGGACATAGAAGCAATCCTTTTTTTTCCGTCCACAAATACTTTATTACAAATAATGTACTCAGATTCACTGATGAGTTGATGACCATTATTACCTTTACGACTACAGTAGTAGTACTTTTTGTTTTTTGTTTTGGTATGGCTCCACTCTTTCGTGTATTTAGCCAGTGTCAAGTAATTGATAATTTCTCGAGTTAAGTAATAGATATGTGGTGTGTCAAGTCAAGTCACAGTCCAAGTCATCAAGTCAAGTCATAAGTCTAGCCTAGTCAAGTCATACTCCTAGTAAAGTGGTGGTAACTTTACCAGAAGCTTCTATGGAGTTTTGGAAACAACACGAAAAGAAACGTTTCACCATCATTATACCACTTTCCCACACTCATGCCTGTAGTCCAGCACTGAACAAATAAAATGCCACCAATTGTATGCACTAATACTGAAAATAACACAAGTTTTGGGAATTAATACAATACGGCGACGCAAGTACTTTACTTTTTATCATTACGTTTCTTAGACGAGCATTAAATTTTATTCATTTATTTAAAACTTTATACACAGAAAAAGTACAAAGGAGGACTTAATACTCACAGCATTTTCTACCACTCAACCAAAGCGTGCAGAGAAACAATTAGGCGTGCACATTTTTTTTTTTATATTAGTGAATTATGTGACGAGCTAGTCGTTTACCTGATGTTAAGCAACACGGCCGCCCATAACAGAACAGTGTCACTCGGAACACCAAAAGATAGAGTTTCACGCGACACTGCACTGCGCACATCATCCTGAGACATCAGCACAGACTGGTAATAAAATTACTCGACTGTGAGATCAGATCATAAAGTCTCATTTGCCCAGTAATTTCGCTAGCTACAGTGCCCTTCAAACCGGAACACAGTAGTGCTTGCACACTACTGCTTCGCGGCAGAATAACTGGCAAAGCAGTGGTACCTACCTAGACGAACTTTGCAACAAAGTCCTACCACCTAGTGAAACACATAAATAATAACAACATAAATGAGCATAATATTGTAACATTATTTTTTAAGACAATTAATAAGTTAATTATATATCTGCTTTCTCTGTAATTAATTTTTAAATGATAAAAAACCGCAATAATGACCATAACACTAAATCATTAAACAATTATAAATGCGTCAATCAAAATCGATATTCTCAATCGATTACCATATCGATCGATCGATTAGCCGGTCGAGTTTTACGTAACGTAATACACCATTGTTACTAACAAATTAACTCGATAACTGTTACTTACCAAGTTAATTAAAATCAGATTACTGTAATTGGACCTTCTCACTGTTTCACGGGTAATAAGCGAGTTATATTAAGAAGTAGGGAATTAGAAATGGAATAGACCGGAAATCCGGCTAGCCATCCCGTTATAACCTTTTAATGAGCCAATAAATCTTCGATAAAGGAAGTTTTTGTATCAAAAAGATTGATTTTCGTCTGATGATTCATGGCAAAACGACATTCCCGTAATCATACTCGAAATAACATAATAAAAATCGAAAACCGATCTTTGAACAGACAATTAAACCATTGTTGGAGTTTTGGCGGGAAAACGAAAAAGATCGCGTCGCCGCATTGTATTATTTTCCAAAATTTGTGTTATTTTCAGTGTTAATGCATAAAATTGGTGGCATTTTATTCGTTAAGTGCTGAATTACAGGCAGCACTTAACAAATAAAACGAGTGTGGAAAAGTGGTAAGTATAATGATGGTGAAACGTTTCTTTTCGTGTTGTTTCCAAATCTCTATAGAAGCTTCTGGTAAAGTTGTCACCACTTTACTAGGAGTATGACTTGACTAGACTAGACTATGACGCAAATTGATGACTTGGACTGTGACTTGACTTGACACATTATATAATAGTAATTAACTTGAGAAATTATCATTTACTTGACACTGGCTAAATAGCAAAAGTGTGGAGCCAAAACAAAACAAAAAAAAATTTTTTTCTTTTGTTCTTAAGGCGCATTGTAAGCCCAAAATCAACAATAAACCCTCTTTTGATTATTGATGTCACTAATGTGACTTGACATGTCAAAATATTCTGGTTATAACTTCGAGCTTGTTATTGCTCGAAGGGACCCCAAAAAAATACTTTATGAACCTATGTATAATTATCCAAATTTTCAGATAAAACAACACATTTTTTTACAAATTAAATAATAAGATTGATTTTCTAAAGGAATGGTCGAATAAAATATTTACTTTATACTTGATATCCATATTTCACGCAATACACAATAAACCTACAAAATTAACACATACTCATGCGCAGACCCAGTTTAATATTAAAATGATCTGCGATTTTCAACTTTAAACTGAGCGCTATAGCGTCCCCGTCAAAAAAGTGCTTAAAATCTGGTCCACCCAAAAGTAGGCTGGAAGAAATCACTTGAGGCGATAAGGCCGCCCGTTGTTCCACCATTTTGTTGAAAACAATGCACACCATGGTAAATACATACTTAGTTTGGGTCTAGATGGCGTTGTGTGAGATGTCCACACATATTATATATATTATTATATTATACAAAGAAATACATTACAATAACATAATATATTTATTTAACACCAATGTGTTAAATAAAGTATTGTTGTAATGTATTTATTTAGCCGGATCAAATAAACCCCAATCCAACCGGTTTCCGCTTATCCGAAAACCCCGCACCCCATCTCTATTAGATATCACCGGATAAATCTGCCTTGGAAACTCAAGACACCCACTGATAAGTAATCTCGGATCGAATGGGTGTAATAAGTATGATATGATGATATCGTCTGAAATGCCTATAATGGGCCTTCCTTTATTGAAATGTTTGACACGTGTATCGTAAGTGAAACGTGTATGAAAGCACTTTTATGTTGTTGAAGGCAATAAAGGAATAAGGTCTCACTTTATTGGAACCCTTAAAAACTCAAGACACCTACGTATATCGGAACAGTACAGCAATTTTGGTTGTGATGATAGATATAATATTATCTTCAACGTCTTACCCACCCATGTTTCACCCGCAATTTACGCGTTTTCCTTTTTTTTTATTGTTTTATAGGCTCGCGCTTGACCACTATCGCACCTGATGGTAAGTGACGATGCGGTCTAGGATGTAACACGCTTGCCTAGAAGATACATGTTCACTCTCGATTTGAAGACTCCAAGGTTGTAGTAGTTTTCGGGAAATACGGACGCCGGTAAAGCGTTCCACTCTTTGGCTGTTCGCATGATAAATGTGGAGCCAAATCTCTTTGTTCGCACATGTGGGATATTAACCATGTACCGTTTTCCTAGGTTTCCTGTAGGAAACATAGTTTTCGGAGTAAAAAATACAACCAACTTGTATACAAAATTATATCCAAATCAGTTTAGCCGTTTTGACGTAAAAGTCACACAAACAGTCGCGATGAAATTCTACCAAGAAGGTTTATATCTCATTCTAAGGTGAGATATTAATCCAACAAATGTTCAGGACACTCACGACACTCTTACAGTATTTATGAATTGATCTTTTCTTGTGATTTATAATGAAAACGTCAGCTACAGCATACGGAATCGCGCTTAAATAGTACCATGAAGGTTTGTGTCCCATCGCACTGTCCTAAAACATAAATGATCAAAAAAATTAAATGAAGACGTCCACCGCTGAACATAGTACTCAAAGCGCCACTTTCAGAGGCTGCTTGCCTCCTTCATCCATCGGCAACTTTGATTGCAATGCTACAGAAATTTCCGTACTAACTATGCACATAAATTGCGTATTGAAATTGTCAAATCCATACAAAAGTGTTTCTATTGGTTGAAATCGAGTTACGTGATCGCCCAGCAGATCGCCGGTCCACCTGGTAGGGTGCTGGACTAAGCTGCATCTTTCGGTTTTATTATTTTTTTTGTTACGAGCTTCTGCCCGCTGCTTCACCCGCGGCATGGCCTATGAGAAAATAATTCAACCACCCGTTTCACCCTCTTAAGGAATTTCGAAAAAATCCTTTCTTAGCGGATGCCTACGTCATAACACTACCTGCATGCAAAATTTCAGCCCGATCCGCCCAGTGGTTTGGGCTGTGCGTTGATAGATCACTATGTCAGTCACCTTTAACTTAAGTTATATATAATATATTATTAATAGCACCACGATCCCGGACATAGTTATTCGACACAATACAAAAAGTAAAATATTAACAAAAAGAAACATTAAAATCAAAGAATTACGTTATTTCAGGGTCATCCAAGACTAGTCCAAAGCTTAACTAAGCTTTACTCGCCGTTGATGGGAAGAGAAATTGATCCTAATAATGAAATTTTAGTCACAAGCGGATTATTAATATTTAGAGATACTGTATTTATTGTATAATTATATGATATTCGATCGAAGCCGTCCAAGCGTGCGAAGCAGTTAGATACATACAATTAAACACATTTACATGTAGATACATATATAATTACGTATTGTATTTGATTGGAATTCGCTGTTTCTCGCTTGAGAGAACAATGAATGAATAATTCACTGTTAGATGCCTCATTTTATTGATAAGTAGTAGCATTCGCGAACTTAATTTAGGAGACTTCATTTGCATAATTAACTGTCATCAAGTACTTACCTATATTGTTTAATATTACCTTTAATGGAAATTGATGATACTTTGCATATATATAGACATTTTGGGAGGAGTTTGAAATATAACATAGGTAATAAGTATCTATACATATAAAATTTAAAGTCCTGACTGACTTATATATCAACGCAGCCTAAGCCGCTGGTCCTAGATACTTGAAATTTGGAGGGAGTCCTTTGTAAAGTGTAGTTATCGACTAAGAAAGAGTTTTTCGAAATTCTACCCCTAAGAGGGCGAGGTGAAATGGGTGGTTAAATTATTATCCTATAGGCAACGCGGGCGAAGCCGCGGTCAGAAGCTAGTCAAAAATAAAATCAATACTTCTACACAAATTTAAAATCTTCCTTACACTTTCGATAATTTCCTATAATCATTCATCTAAAGCCCTATATTTGTAATTTTTGTTTTGGTTCACGCCTAAAAATATGGTCATCCATTCATTTTCTTCTTGACTTAATCATATCTTGATTTGACCCTCTTATACAAGGCTTGATATGAGCTTTCCTGTGATCTTCATATCGTATTACCTGAGCTTACGTGCTGGATGTATTACATATCGTATGAATGAAATGATACTAATTTCCTAGTAACTATGATAAATTCTATAATAGCTTTCTGTCTGTCTGTATCTCGATTTATTTGATATATAAATTAGAATTCAAAAAAGGAAGATGTTCTCAATTCAACTGTGTTTAAAAAAAAATTGTTACCGTCAGAACTTTCGACTGGTTGAACCCATTTTGATGATTCTTTATTTATTTTAAAGCTGGTGCATCCCCTGTGGTCCAAATTAAATAAGGTCCAGTTCTGCCAATGACATCCGTGAGAAAACCATATAAGTCTAAAGTCGTTTTTTTTACGCTTTGCGTTTGTTTTGTTTTAACAACACTGTAATTTAGGCTCTTTCAGCTTAATTTTGTACCTAAATTATTCCTTCGCTGGCTTATGAGAAGTACAGACGCGGCTCTTTTTAATCTTCCGTAATTTAATACCCGCAAAGTTGCCAGTTTGCAAGTCTACGTCGTGACGCGTTACACATTAATTTTGCGGGAGCTCGAGCCTTTCGCATGGGATTTGCGAACTTTGCGGGTACTTTAGAATTGTAAGCCGTTGGAATTGCTACCCAAAATCTTCGGTCATACTGTAATCGTTTAGGGCCTCATTTTGGAGTTTGGGTTTAACTCAGAAGCGGGGACTATGGGCATTGCTGGCAACAGGAAGCTTTCTCAAGTACCCAAACTGATGTGTTTCTATCTGTGACATCGTAGTCCCAAACGGATGCACCCAATTTGATTTTTCTTTTTAGGGTTCCGCACTCAAAGAGACAAGGAATAAAACGGGACTCTACTACAGACAGAGACAACGGAGGCTTGTAATAGCCTTTCTGGTAGGACTTTACTGCAAAGTTCGTCTAGGTATGTACCACCGCTTTGCCAGTTATTCTGCCGCCAAGCAGTAGTGCTCAAGCACTGCTGTGTTCCGGTTTGAAGGGCACTGTAGCTAGTGAAATTACTGGGCAAATGAGACTTTATGATCTGATCGCACAGTTTAGTAATCTTATTACTAGATTGTGCTGATGTCTCAGGATGACGTGCGCAGTGCAGTGTCACGCGAAACTCTATACATTAGAGTTCCGAGTAACACTGCAGCTGATATGGGTAGCCGTGTCGCTTAACATCAGGCGAACGGCTAGCTCGTCACGTCATTCCTTAACATAAAAAAATAATAATAATAAAGCCTCCGTTGTCTTAGAAACGCATGTATTTATATCATTGAATATGTGGGGCTAGTGTAAAACCTAAACAGTGTAGAATTCACGTACAAATAAATTATGTAAATGTGATATGTCCACAAGTAAATATTTGTGGACGTATCACACAGCGCCATCTAACCCCAAACCAAACATCGTCACTCACCATGAGGTAGCAAACCTATCAAACAATAAAAAAAAAGTTAGGTATATACTTATCTGTTAACGAGTACCATCGCAAATTGATCTAAAAACTCAGAATAATTTAATTATCGAAAAACGAATACCCAATATGAACGAAAACCTCAATTTATTTTCCCACGCAAAAAGCTATTATGCCGCTCACCACGCTATCGTTTGAGGACGTCAAAAGCAAAAAAGACGCGGTTTTTAAAGCCACTCAATCAATCCGTCGCCTAGTCACCTAGATCTGGGACATCAATATCTGTAAACAAGTTAGAACTAATCAAATAAAAATACTACTAAATACCTAGTTGTAAAAGCAGTAGACGTGCAAAGTTGTATTTCAAGACAAAAATAAAATTTTTGGGGGTTTATGTTTGCTCGCGTCCGTAGGCTTTAACCCTAGTTTCCCTACACGTGACCCCTGGGTGGTGCCAAAAGAGCAACCAAATAACTGGTGGAAGGCCTTAGCCGCCGGCTTAGTTACCACCCATTAGACAAAACCACGATGCCAAGCGACTCGTCGTGTTCCATCGTGATGTCTAATGAAGCCGTTCTGACAAGTAGATGTGGACAGTTGTGTTGGGTATGCAGACCGGTATTGGTGATGGAGATGCTTTCGCGTCGGAGACCTTGCTTCGGAGGGTAGCGGGATCCGAAGCACGGTGCTCTCTGCTGGCCGACCGCAAGTTGTAGGGGGCCCAAGTAGTAGTCTAGCCAACTACGAAAGGCTGCCCCACCGCTTGTGTAAAATCCTGAGGTTGTCCACAGGGCCAGTTGGCGACTGGAAGTGAGGAACTTGTGGGCAATTTCAGGGGGGTTCGGGCGTCCCCGCAGTCTCCGCGCAAGTTCTCCATTGGCGTAGGAGCTTCTCTATTACTGAGGGTTAGCATCCCAATATCTCGTCCACTTCCTACTTGTCTACCTAACTCACCCAACTATGAAAAAGTCAAATAAATTGAGCAAGTTTAAACGGCAGATGCACGTCCTCACTCTTAAAGTGCACCTCACAAATATTCGTGGGCTGCACTCAAATCTGCAAGCGGTCCATCATCATCTGGAGACCAACAAACCGCACTTGCTCTTCTTGACTGAGACGCAAATAGGATGTCCATCAAACACGGCATATCTGGACTATCCAGGATTCATCTTGGAAAACCGCTTCCTTCCACGCGCTGGTATCTGCGTTTACGTCCGTGATGACATTTGCTGTTTGCGTCTCCGAAACCTTGAACATCCCCACTTTTCGGTGATTTGGGTGCTTGTGGACACCGGCATTGAGAAAATTCTCTATGCTGGTGTGTACAGATCACATAGTGGTGACCGGGAGACAACTCTTCTAATGGAGTATCTCAGTGAAACGGCAGATGTGGCTCAGCAACGCTATCCTTCGGCTCAGCTTGTTGTTCTGGGGGACTTTAATGCTCACCACCAGGAGTGGTTAGGCCCACACCGGATCACGGACCACGCTGGGAGAGAGACGCGTAAGCTCGCTTTGGCGCTCAATTTAACGCAGATTGTTAAAGAGCCAACGCGAGTGCCTGATATTGATAGCCACACTGCTAACTGCCTCGACCTTCTGCTCACGACTGAACCAGACCGATACTCTGTGGCGGTATCCTCACCCATTGGTAGTTCCGATCACTGTCTGGTCAAGTCCGTTTCAGTATACTCCCCGCCTGACCCAAGCCCTAAGAGCAATCGGCGTGTCTGGAGATACAACTTAGCAGACTGGGACGAGATGCGACATTTCTTCGCTTCATATCCTTGGCGGCAAACGTGTTTTTCTTCTGGAGATCCGACGGTCTGCGCGAATGCGGTTACTGAGGTAGTATGTCGGGCTATGGAATATTTTATTCCATTTTCCGATAAACACGTGACCAGCAAAGCCAGCCCATGGTTTGGAGCCGAATGTGCACGTGCTGAAGCGCAGAAGCATGCGGCATATCTGGCATGGGCTGACGCTCGAAAACGCAAGGCCTCGGACACTCGAGCTAAGAAGAAAGCCTTTAACGTTGCCGCCAAGGCCTGTAAGAAGGAATTAAGGAAGGATCGTTTCAATCATATTGGTCGAATAGGGACTAAACTTGCTTCCTACCCAGCGGGTAGTAAGGCTTTTTGGTCCCTAGCCAAATCGGTTGAAGCGAACTTCTGTCGATCCTCACTGCCTCCATTATTGAAACCAGACGGATCGCTGGCTCACACTGCAAAAGAAAAAGCAAACTTGTTTGCCACTCTCTTTGCAGAAGCTTCGCGTTTAGATACTGCTAATGAGGTACCTCCCTGCCTTCCACAATGCGGTGTTTTCATGCCGGAAATACGCATACGTCAGAAGGAAGTACTAAAAACATTACGCAGTCTAGACGTGAACAAAGCCAGTGGTCCCGATGGTATACCTGCAATTGTACTTAAGAACTGTGCACCTGAGTTGTCTCCCATTCTAACACGCCTATTTCGCCTCTCTCTGGACACCGGAATAGTCCCTATGAGTTGGAAGCTAGCCAACGTACAACCTGTACCTAAAAAGGGCAGTCGTGCTGATCCTGCCAACTATCGACCCATCTCAATTACCTCCATTCTCTGTAAGAGTATGGAGCGTATAATTAACAACAAGCTCTTGGCATACCTTGAAGACAATGATCTCCTCAGTGACCGGCAATACGGATTTCGCCGAAACCGGTCCACTGGGGATCTTCTCGCGTATGCCACTCACATATTGAGCGAAGCCGTAGAGATGCATGGAGAGGCACTTGCTGTATCTCTAGACGTCTCTAAGGCATTTGATCGGGTCTGGCACGACGGACTTCTGAATAAGCTTCCATCTTACGGACTACCTGCTGGTTTGTGCACTTGGATATCAGACTTTTTGAGGGAACGATCGCTTAGAGTAGTTCTTGATGGCTGCTCTTCCGATCAATTAGCTATTAATGCTGGTGTACCTCAGGGGTCAGTTCTTTCAGCAACACTATTCTTACTCCACATCAATGATTTGCTAAAGCCCGGTACCTTTGGGTATGCAGATGATAGTACTGTTGTTGAAAGATACACATCCAGTGCCCGAGCCAGTGGTGACGACGTCCGGATTGAGAGAGAGGCTATGGTGGAGCGCATGAACCTGGCTTTGAAAGCCGTGTCCGATTGGGGCGATGCTAACTTGGTTAGGTTCAATGCTGCAAAAACACAGGCGTGTTTATTCACTGCTAAAAAGAGCCCACTCCATCTGGCTCCTTCATTCCGTGGTGTATCTGTAAGTTTAGGAAACCATCTTGAGCTTTTGGGTGTTGATCTCACGTCAGACCTAAACTTTGGATCCTACATCGAGTCCAAAGCCAAAGTAGCTTCAAAAAAACTCGGCATATTGTCCAAGGTAAGGCGGTACTTCACACCTGGACAGCTTCTAAATCTGTATCAAGCACAAGTCCGATCGTGTATGGAGTACTGCTGCCACCTGTGGGACGGGTCTGCCAAGTACCAGCTTGAGGCTCTGGACTCGATTGAACGGCGTGCCAAAAGGCTCATTGACGACGACACTTTGGTTGGTGAAAGGCTCCAGAGCCTTGCACATCGACGTAAGGTGGCAAGTCTGTCGGTTTTTTACAGATTACACCACGGTGAATGCGCTCAAGAACTGCATGATCTAATTCTCCCATCACCATTCCACTACCGGACTACTAGACGCTCGGCTAAGCGCCATCCTTTTGTGGTCCAAATACCACCCATTCGTACCAAGCGATTTGACTCAACGTTCTTAATTAGAACGGCTAAGGAATGGAATGCCCTGCCAGCGTCTGTGTTTCCGGCGAAATATGACCCGGGCGTGTTCAAGAGAAGAGTGAATAGGTATTTACTTGGCTAGCATGCTACATCTTCGATCGCATCGTCACTTCCCATCAGGTGAGAGCGTGGTCAAATGCTAGAAAAAAAAAAAAAAAAAAAAAAAAAAAAAAATTAGTTTAAAACCCTTTTATTGAAAAAAAGGCTGATATGTGTAGCCGTGTCGCTTAACATCAGGTGAACGACAATCTCGTGATGTCATTTCTTATCATTTAAAAAACCGTTTGTACTATTGTATATTAGATATATATTGATTATATATATTGTATATATATAATCTTATTTGGCACAACGAATAAGCATTTCAATTCAACACAGCAATGCTGCCAGCATGTTGGGTACGCTACCTTCTGATAGTGGGCATTTGGACTGTCTATAGGTCATCGCGGCCAGTATGAATATATAAATATATGTATAAATATATAAGTAAAATACTAAGGTCATAATCCTAAAGAACTTAGATTTTTTGACCCTACACAATAAAAATATATTAATGGCTTAAAGACTGATGAACCATATTGTATTAAATTTCCCGCGCATCAAAACTTATTAGAATACGTCCTATATTATTTATTATTATAATTACCTATATGGCTACAAGTAAACAAAAAATCTAATAATCCACGCATTTCTATACCCAGGTGCAATTATTAATAAGACAAAGTTAAAACTTGGGAGTCGTTTTAACACAACTTGTATGAAAAACTGCAAAGGAAAGTCATATCAAGTCAAATAATTTATTGCTACTTTTAGCACTTTTTGTTATTATTAATTGTAATTGCTCCACTTTAGATACTTTGGAAAATGCTTAGGAGGTGTTTAGGAGGTAAAGGAAACCTCAGGGCCGATTGTTAACAACTTCTTGGCCTCTTATACAAAGTATATATGCACAGAAAATGCACAGATTCCAATTTTTTTACACATAATACCATCCAAATACACTCATACCTCATATCACTCATACATGCAACTCATGCATACAAATGAACTTTCCAGTAATAGTAATGGGTAAAGAAACTATTGTTGCTAAAATTGTTGAAAATAATTTGTTATTCTTTCATTATTATTGTATTGATATGTATTGTAATATGCCTGATAGTTTATGATAAGTTTATTGTTATGTTTCATTGGAGGAGTACTGTTCAGCACAACACAGGGAATCCTACTGTGCTGAACAGCGAAATTGTGAGAATCAGCTTAAATCATTTATATACTTATTTTGTTGATTGTAAACTGAATGTATTATTTTTGCACAAATAAAAAAAAAAAAAAAAAAAAAAAAAAAAAAAAAAAAAAGTAGTAAGTATATACATATAAAGTGCGTGGTGTTTTAATCTATACAATCAGATAAAATTCAAAATCCTGACTGACTGACTTATATAATATAATATATAATAATATAATATATGTGTGGACATCTCACACAACGCCACCTAGTCCCAAACTAAGCAATGCTTGTACTATGGGAACCAGATAACTGATACATTACTTAGATACTTTTTGTTTGTAAATACATACATAGAATACAATATAACACCCAGACACAGAACAAACACCTATGTTCATCACACTAATGTTTGTCCTAGGTGGGAATCGAACCCACAACCCACAGTTCAGAAAGCAGGGTTACTACCAACTGAGCTATCGGGCCAGTCAATATATCAACGCGCAGCCTAAGCCGCTGGTCCTAGAGACTTAAAATTTGGAGGGTGTGTTCTTTGTTAAGTGTAGGTATTCACTAAGAAAGAGTTTTTCGAAATTCCACCCCTAAGAGGGTGAAATGGGTGGTTGAATTATCTTTAAAAAAATTATTCGTTTCCTATAGGCCACGCGGGCGAATCCGAGGGCAGAAGCTAGTAAACTATAAAATTGGATTCCTGATACAAAACACACACTTGCTGTGAAGTGGCTGTACTTAATAATTATCTCAACTTTTTGTTTAGTAAAAAGGAAAGTTACATGCATCTATGAATTATTTTTCGAAAACAATTTAACACCGCACTTATTGTTAGTTTTAATGTTTAACATATTTAAAGTTTCGTCGGATATGTCTTTAAAGTCAGTCTCTAATATCTCCAAGTTAAATTAGATTTCAGGCTTCAAAGATTTTCAATATAGATGCAGAACTTCGAATTAAACAAAAACAACTCAGCTAAACAACCAGATATACAGTTATATTGACTGGCCCGATAGCTCAGTTGGTAGTGACCCTGCCTTCTGAACTGCGGGTTGTGGGTTCGATTCCCACCCAGGACAAACATTTGTGTGATGAACATCGATGTTTGTTCTGTGTCTGGGTGTTATATTGTATTCTATGTATGTATTTACAAACAAAAAGTATCTAAGTATTGTATCAGTTATCTGGTTCCCATAACACAAGCTTTGCTTAGTTTGGGGCTAGATGGCGTTGTGTGAGATGTCTACACATATTATTATTATTATTATTATATGGAGACGGTCCTTTATCGAAATTAAAAGTAATAACATAACAAAATACAAAATCCCCACAAGTTGTTTATAAGTACCTACTTAAAATAAATCACTTCGCTAAAGAAACTCCTGACGAATGTTTATGAACGATGAAAAAGTTTGGCAGCTTTGCCTAAAACTTTTAGATTATTCTCACCGACATAAATAATATGAAACAAAACTTAGGTTTACTTTTCATTCTGTTTTAAGTGGTTTTGAAAATATGGATGAAATAGATAAAGCATTTTAAATGAAACCTACTTTGGTCAAGAATAAAAAGCTTGAAAGATACTTTAATAAGTAACCTAACCCAAGGTTTTTTTGGAGGGAAAACGAAAAGATCGCGTCACCGCATTGTATTATTTTCCAAAACTTGTGTTATTTTCAGTGTTAGTGCATAAAATTGGTGGCGTTTTATTCGTTAAGTGCTGAATTACAGGCATGAGTGTGGGAAAGTGGTATAATGATGGTGAAACGTTTTTTTTCGTGTTGTTTCCAAAACTCCATAGAAGCTTCAAGTAAAGTTGCCACAACTCTACTAGGAGTATGACTTTGACTAGACTATGACTTGACTATCACTTGACTTGATGACTTCGACTGTGACTTGACACACATTTGCGTGAAATATCATTAACTTGATAAATTATCAATTACTTGACACTGGCTAAATACACGGATGTGTGGAGCCAAAACATTATAAAAAAAAAGTGTGTAAGCTGCACAATTTCAAAATAACCTTTCGAATTGTCAAAAACAATAACAAACCAGGACGGGTTACGTAACTCCACGCAAGACAAACAAGAGTGATCGTGAACAGTTCAGTCGTAAAATAAGAATAATTAACTTTGTTCCTTAGCCGTTGGCTAACCATTACAACATTCAGTTTAGTAATTACGAGCTAAATCAAGTATGATGGATGCGACGCGACGGCGGTCGCAAAAAGTCAACAAGAATAAAGCATTAAAGTTTGCGGTACTACTCGTAGCTGATCACATAATTCGATTGAATCCGATAGAAACACATTTGTATGGATTTGACAGTTTCATAAGGAACTTTTCAAATTAAGCATGAAAATATATGGCACAACAATAAACATTAACATTTAACTGGCACTTATTTGGCACAACGAATAAGCATTTCAATTCAACGGGGCAATGCTGCCAGCATGTTGGGTACGCTACCTACTGGTAGTGGGCTGGAGCATTTGGACTGTCTATAGGTCATCGCGGACAGTATATAGTCCAAATGGTTTATTTATGTAGTAGTAGTAGTAGGTAGTTTTTAGTATTAGTTATTAAATCATTGTAGTATTTAGAAAATAAAAGTAATTTGCCGTGTTTAAAAAAATCCAAGATCCCTTTATAAAATAGTATGAAAACAACCACCATAGACTTGCACTTCTTTCATAAAAATATGATGAGATATTTGTCTGTATTACCTTATCGGACACAAAGACTGAATTTTTCTTGTTTTGACTTTGTTAGCAGATAAGTAACTTGCTCAGAATATTTTAATATTGTGTTAGATTCTACACTACTTCACTATACTCAGTGCTAAAACAACTACAGCCTTATTAATAAACGGGTATTAGTCTCGGATTAGTTACTTCAGCTTTTGTCCTTTTTTTGCTACTGGAACATTTAGCTGGATCGAAAGAGACAAAAGATGGTGTAACTAGTCTAAAGCTAGTTCGTGTTTATTAACAAGGCTGCTAATGTTTAAAATGAAAAATTCCCAACATTTCCTTCCTCAACTAGACGATCGCGATCTAAAAAGGACAAACCGATTTTCTTGAAATTTATAGCAGACTTATATAATATCCAGAATTACTTACAATGCGATTGATGGAATAAAGATGGTTTCAGTACGTAAAAATGAACAAAGTACAGCCTTTTCCAGCAGCCGTTACTAAATCTACCACCTACCTTGTACCTTATTAATACAAAGTTGTTTCTTGTTCAAAGAGAGGCAGTAAATCTGCCAGTGATGGAAAGTTCGTCCTATTAATCTATCCTACCTTTGCCTTCATTGAGAAAGTTGGGAAAGTACCTACTATTGTAACAGCGGGAAGAGAAATCAGCAATATTAGCACGAGGAAAGCCTATTCCCTTAATTCATAGTGTCAAGACTTTGATAGTAGGAAAACTCCTACTACCAAAGTCTTGACACTCGTCAGGAAACAGCGCTCACTTATTTGAAGTTACCTTTGATTCTATTGTCTCGTCTAAACTTATTTGAAGTTACCTTTGGTTCTATTGTCTCGTCTAAACTTATTTGAAGTTACCTTTGGTTCTATTGTCTCGTCTAAATTTATTTGAAGTTACCTTTGTTTCCATTGTCTCGTCTAAACTTATTTGAAGTTACCTTTGGTTCTATTGTCTCGTCTAAATTTATTTGAAGTTACCTTTGGTTCCATTGTCTTGTCTAAAGTTATTTGAAGTTACCTTTGGTTCCATTGTCTCGTCTAAACTTATTTGAAGTTACCTTTGGTTCTATTGTCTCGTCTAAACTTATTTGAAGTTACCTTTGGTTCTATTGTCTTGTCTGTTTAGACGAGACCATAGAACCAAAGGTAACTTCAAATAAGTGAGCGCTGTTTCCTGGAAACTGGTTGATTTAATGTATTGACCCAATTGTACCGTGTCGGTAAATCAAAGTAGCAATAACAATTTCAAAGTGAATAATAAGAGGAATCTTTGCCTGGACAAGAATTTAAACAAGACGAAATAAAAGAACTCATTGTTATTCTAGAGCGATACGACTTTCGAAGTGGAATCTGCAGATGCCTTGATGCGGATGTTTAAAACTAATACTATCCCGAATGTTCTAGATACTTGTTAAGTCTTTAGCTCACATCTGTGGGGTCACGGAATTTTAATTGCAATGCAACAGGGGAAATATTAATCCAAATTGGAAATTTTTCATAGTAACTATGCACATAAGCTGCGTATTGAAACTTTCAAATGCATACATTTAAGTGTTTCTGTCTATGGTAATCAAGTTGGATGATCGCCTAGCAGATATAGTAGTACATTAAGTGGATGAACACAAGGTCACAGCCAAAGAGAGAAATTCTTTGCTAACGTCTGGGGAGTAAAGTTTTCTTGTTAAATTTAGCGTAAACCATCAACCAGATAAAAAATTTGAACGATATGCGTACAAAATTAAGTGCAATTATTGAATAATCATCGGTTAATTCAGTTATGTCTGTAGTCTCTAGTTAGGTCTTTAGCGAAGACAAACCACTCAACGGGGTTCCAGGATCCTAAGAAAAACAGTTTCGAAGATGTGTGTGGCACAATAATTGAATTGCGTGGTTGTGCGTGCCCAGTTAACAGCGTTTTCTTTTCCTTCGCCATTTTCAAAAATTTGTGCCTGAGTCAAACCTCAAAGGTCTACCCGTATTTCAACCTCCATTTGACGCGAAATTGCTTAATTTGGAACGATGTCACAGAGTTTATACACCGGAGTCATGTTCAGGTTTGGCCTCGTGGGAGGTAAAGCAATTCGCAGTCGCACTCATATCAAGATTTTAATTTGTTCTGTCTGTGAAATACAACGTAGTCAGTAATTTATATTGCCTATAGATAAAGTTTTCATAGGTAAAATTACAGGTATGTATCATTAGGCGGCTTGGGACCGGTTCAAAAGTTATGATCAGTTTAGGAACAAAGAGGGCACTGTTGGTTTTTATGTAATCTTTTTTCGTTTTTCAAATATTCTGCGTGACTTCTCAAAAATTTCATAGTATTATGGACCGATACCCGTCATCGGCCTGTAATATGCCTGTATGCAAATATATACTGTTGTATGTGTATGCAAAGAATATAATTACTCTACCGAGATATAACACAAAGAATATACTCTCTACTATGTCTGTATAATGTCTGATAAAGTAGAGAGATAATTGATAAATAAATACACATTGGAAAAACTAAAAGCGGCTATTTGTTTCGACGGAAAACGCACAGGGAAAATGGAATTTCATAATCGTTTAATTTCTCTCAAAGAATTCAACCATTACTATTAATCATCCTGTGACTCCTTGTAGGTGTTTATATGCTCTGCAGTGTACGCACGTCTCCAGAAGTAAGACCTTGTCCAGAAGAGACGAATTTACCACGAATCCATATGCACGAAAGGCGAGACGAGTTACGCACTGGACGCCCATGCATAGGTACGAGTACATTGCGTCCCCAAGCATCGCGCGAATTTAAAATAAGCGTGTAACAGGTTGATATCATTGATAACATTGACATATTACAATTTACTAGGTGGTAGGACTTTGTAGCAAAGTTCGTCTAGGTAGGTACCACTGCTTTGCCAGTTATTCTGCCGCCAAGCAGTAGTGTGCAAGCACTACTGTGTTCCGGTTTGAAGGGCACTGTAGCTAATGAAATTACTGGGCAATTGAGACTATATGACCTGATCTCAGTCTAGTAATCTTATTACCAGGCTGTTGTGATGTCTCAGGATGATGTGCGCAGTGCAGTGTCACGCGAAATTCTGTTTTGGGGTTCCGAATGACACTGTTCTGTTATGGGCGGCCGTGGCGCTTAACATCAGGTGAACGACTAGCTCGTCACATCACTCAGTTGCATAAAATATATATATATATATATATATACATATATATAATATATCACTTAGATCTATATGTAGTATATCCCAGTACCTCACAGTCACGCATGCATTCGCGTAGAATATGCCCCTTCCCACAAGGTCTTAATCTCCTCACGCACATTGCTGTCAAACCGCTGACATATCACGACTTGACAAAGTAAAACTACCAGTTCCCGACCTAAGGTACCTGCCACGACACAAGCACCTTTCTAAACCCAATACCACAATCTTAAACTAATTTCTGTGCGTTCGCAAAACAAGCCAGTTTTACAAACATGTGCCTATAGCACTGCAGACGTAACACTGCTTAATTAAAACGGTGTAGTTTACATAACTGACGGCATCGGAATATATTACGCTGCGACATCCGCTGTTGCCGCTTACCGCTGGACTTCTAGACATAGAATGATAACAACTAAAGATAATAAGTAAAAACTGTAACGGGGCAAATTAGAAGTCACTGAACCCAAATCTATTGCATTCAGAATTTTTGATTTATTTATATAATACCTTAGTAAATTAGTTACGTTCAACGAAGTAAAAGCGATTGTAAATAAGTACTGCATACAACGATGAAGAAAAACATTGTGAGGAAGGCATAAATAAAATATATAATTTAAAAAATCACCTAACGATCACATACATAGACCTGGACCCTAACTAGGACTCCCTGTGTCTAAGGACCCAGGAACTACGAGGACCATGGTCCCACAACACCCAGACACAGAACAAGTACGAGTATATGCGCTTTGTGATTCTGTGCAGAAATACTTGCCGTGTCGCGGAAATCTACCCCGCCACCTCCGGGTTATGAGCCAACCTGCTCAATCACCTCACCACGGCGGCTGTCAAAATTCACAAATTTCGACGACATGCGTCTTTCAACGAAGATCTTTATTATTTGAACAAAGTCTTGTCGTATCGGAAGCATTGAAGACTGAATAAATGGCAGCAGGTAATCGATATAATCGAGATAAAGATCGACATATTCTCTTCTCTAGAGACACGTTTGACCAATGAAAACGTAACAAAAGTTTTATGACGTGATCCTCGTGATCGTTCATTGGCCAAATGATTTCTTTAGAGATATTATGTCGATATTTGTAGCTCATTCTGGCCCGAACAAAACTCAAAACTCGAGAAGACCGGGGGCAGTTTTATCCAGTGCGCACAGAATGGATACCTACACCGAGATGATGCCTATTAATCGTTGTCGGACTTCAGGGTCAATTCTCCGATGTTGCCTACAGCGATTGCGGATTAAGCATTATAAAATATTATTATTACAATAAACGCGGCGATGCCGCCATTTTTCTGCGTTTGACGTAATTCAATGCTGAGGCCATCGTGAAACTCTTAGCAGAAATAGGTTATTTTGAATCAATGGATTGGATAAATGATTGCTTTGCTCGGTCAATAATAGCGAGTGCAAATTAAAATAAAAGTACCCACACAAACTGTATTTAACTTAAAACGCGTACGTAACTTATTAAACGTATTATATTGTACGAGGAAGGAAGGAGGAGGAGGAAAATAATTCAACCACCCATTTCACCCTCTTAAGGGTGGTTTTGAAAAATCCTTTCTTAGCGGATGCCTACGTCATAACATCTACCTGCATACCAAATTTCAGCCCGATCCGTCCAGTAGTTTGGGCTGTGCGTTGATAGATCATTATGTCAGTCAGTCAATCACATTTGAGTTATATATATATTTCGATTAACTACAAAAACAAGGCAATTATGGCAAAACATCATATAATATATAGTACAAAATTTTCTAAAAAAAATGTCTAATAAAAATAAAAGAAATAACATTTTTCTACGAGATATACGAGTAAAACGAAGTCTGGTTTGTTCGAACACATATTACTCAAGATTGACTGTTAGGCGGTACAAAGTTCGCCAGGTCAGCTAGTAATCTAATAAATACGAAAGTGTGTACTTTATATCCTAGAAAACACCCGGAAAATTGTCAACGCGGGTAAAACTCCTGCATCAGTTTAGCTGGGCGATCACATAACTCGATTGCAACAGATAGAAACACAAATTTGTATAGATTTGATAGTTTCAATACGCAGTTTATGTACATGGTATGGAAATTTCATGTTTCATTGCAATCAAAGTTTTGTGATCACCCCTCAGTTCTCACTACACTGCATATACATCTGCGGGTTGGTACCCGAATTTTCTACCAGTCGGTGCCGCCCCAAACATGTAGCTGGCGACCCGGACTATCCTGTCGAAGACCATCAGTCTAGCCTTTCTGACTCAGGCACCGTTTTCGGCACTGATTAGGATACAACAACCTACGCAGGATTCGAATCAAAGTGCATTCGGTTTGCAAGTCGGACGAGCTACCGCGTCTCACACGCTCGAAATCTACAGTCTTTATTGAATTCGATAATATGTAAGGTTATTCAGATTTAGCATTAATTTGATGGATAAAGTGGCAACACTAAGAAAAAAGTAGAAAAATGTAAGATGGCGGCGAGGGCGGGCATTCGGTGCGAGGCAGAAGAATTGTAAGATATCTGTAACAAGCGGATGGAAAATAAACGTGTATGCCCAGAATCAAGAGTTTTACTACAAATAGAATCAGTTTGATTTTTTATAATCTCAGGGAGTATCTAAACAACTGCAAAATTATTCAAAGACCATTGACATTATTCAAAGGCATTACTGACCAAGTCATTCTTTCAAAGCTCCTTTGTTCCCTTTGAAGACTATTCAGCTCTGCAGGTTTACCGCTACGTCCAGTGGTCACTGACCCCGGCCTCAGGTGACAATCACAAGCACATAATGAAACAATAACGTGATCCATATTTGTAAAGGCTCAAACGAATGATCTAAGTAACGTATAATATACATAGGTACCTTACATTAGACCTAGTACATAATATGTCAATGCCCCAAAAGTATTCATAACTTCGGTCTAAGTATGGGAGAATTTTTTAAAGTAAAACTTCTTTAGGCACGCTTAACTTGGGGGTAAGCTAGTGAGGCTAACGGAAGTCGAGAGGAAGATATAGAAAGAAAGAGTTACGTTTCGTATTACTGTATATATTATATTACTGTAGGGGCAAGAGAGATGGAGCTAAAGAAGTTTTACTTCAGTCGTATGGTTCACACTCGTTTTTATTTTCTTTATTCAGTAGCCTAAGTAAATATTCTTGTCAGCTTTGAAATGACGTTCATTAATTTGGGATTTTCTAATCACCATTCATCGTCATCAGGTAGGCATGGAATTATATTCGTAGTAAGGAATCATAGACGAATATGTATGTATGGCAGCTACAAAAGGATATAGACGTACGCAGTACCGAATAACAGGTACGTTGCTATTATTTACTCTGTGCAAATACTAGGCACGATACGATTTTTTTTTTGTTTATTGAAGTTAGTCACGCGTGCGTAAAGAACAAGGTCGTAGTATCATAATCGTATCATGATCCTACGACCATGGTAAAGAAGTTTTAGTGTAAAACTTCTTTACGCACGCTTGACTTGGGGAGTAAGCTGGTGAATGCGAGGCGAACGGAAATTAAAGTTGGTTCACGTAAGTAGATCTCCATTGTCAACATAACAAAGTGATTTGTATTATTATGTTGGTATGTCCGGTAAAATGACAATTTACAATTGTCAAGATTGCGACATTTTTTTTTTAAATATTTTGTCTCCACACTTTTGTGTATTTAGCCAGTGTCAAGTAATTAATAATTTATCAAGTTAATG
Organism: Ennomos fuscantarius; assembly: GCA_905220475.3. Lineage (NCBI taxonomy): Eukaryota > Metazoa > Arthropoda > Insecta > Lepidoptera > Geometridae > Ennomos > Ennomos fuscantarius. The sequence continues at coordinate 2,747,876 of HG992026.1, read as the reverse complement.
ATATTTCACGCAAATATGTGTCAAGTTACAGTCGAAGTCATCAAGTCAAGTCATAGTCAAGTCATCATAGTCTACTCAGTCATACTCCTAGTAAAGTGGTGGCAACTTTACTTGACGTTTCTATGGAGTTTTGGAAACAACACGAAAAGAAACGTTTCACCATCATTATACCATTTTCCCACACTCACGCCTGTAATCTAGCACTTACGAATATAATGCCACCAATTTTATGCACTAATACTGAAAATAACACAAGTTTTGGAAAATAATACAATGTGGTGACGCAATATTTTTCGCATTCCCGCCAAAAGTCGATGGCGACATTAACATTAAACAAAGCAAAAACAGTTATACCGGCCGATAGATGGAGCTAAACTAAAGAAGTTTAAGTTCAGTCGTGTGGTCTAAAGCACACTGGTTTTCTTTTTTTTGTTGGATTTTAGTCATCATGGACTATGTCATTCTGTCAACGCGTTATTAAAAGGATATCGATTGATCAATCTCAGCATAAATGACGAATACAATTCCCTCAGTATCCCGGTTTCCACAGAAGCTGGCGAAGCCAAGGTTAATTATTATTATTATTAATAATAATAATAACGCCCAACGATCACATACTCCTCGACCCTAACTAGGATTCCCTGTGTCTAGGGACCCAAGAACTACGAAGACCCATGGTCCAACAACACCCAGACTCAGAACAAGTGTTTGCGCTTTTTTTTATGCACAAATGCTTGTCCTGGCACGGGAATCGAACCCACCGCCTCCGGGTTATGAGCCGAACTGCTCATCCACCACTCTACAGAAGCTTCCACATTGTTCCTTTTCATTTCTCTAATATCGAACCACGGGAATACTTTTGTGGTAACAGGTACGAACTCAAATAAATTACGGATCGGTGGGTAGTAAGAAAGAACAAATCGATTACCTACTGATTATGATACGGTAACAGGTATATAATATGCCTATGCAATCGACTCGCACGGGTAACCTCATTTGATAGGTCTACGTAATAATACCTACAGGCTTTTTTGTTTTTGTTTTGGTTCCACACTTTTGTGTATTTAGCCAGTGTCAAGAATTTGATAATTTCTCAAGTTAAGTCAAAAGTCAAGTCAAGTCACAGTCCAAGCCATCAAGTTAAGTCTAGTATAGTCCAGTCATACTCCTAGTAAAGTGGTGGCAACTTTACCAGAAGCTTCTAAGAAAAGAAACGTAATCATGCCTGTAATCCAACACTTAACGAATTAAGTACCACCAATTTTATGCACTAACACTGAAAATAACACAAGTTTTGGAAAAAAATACAATGCGGCGCACAGTGGTCCCATTTTGAAAAAAGGTGGACTTAGGACCGAAAGTCGGAATTTCGGGCTGTTTTTTTTTTATAGAATAGGTCTTAACTATCCTAACAACATCTATTCTATAAAGAAAATCCGTAGGATGCATAGTTTTCGAGAAAAAAAAAAATCTTTTTTTTCTTGTATGGAGAAAAACATACTTTATTATTTTTCTCAAGTTGGGTGAAATAGTGACGGCTTTTGTTGATATTTTATGAAAGCCCTAGTGGTATTGTATCCAGAAAAAAATAAAACCAATGCGGTCACCTGCGGCCGCGGGAATAATCAGATGTCAAAAATTGATTAATTTTTTTTGCGTATTTTGCAAACATTGTTCGTTTCTGGCCAATTATTTATGTATTTTAGGTTAGTGCTCCATACTTTAATTCGAACTATTATATAACATTTCAAAAAAGTTAATCAAAATCAAGTAATTTTTTTTTATAATTGCTGTTTTACTCATGAAATTGCACGCATACATGGTTAATTCAAAATGCAAATCCTATATTACTCAGTATAATGTACAAAATAAACATGCACGTACCTAAAACGTAAAAAAAAATATTTTAGATTTTCGTTTATGCTTACTAAAAGTCACCGGTAATGGTTACCGACATTACTTACCTACCACTGGCGGGCATTATCTGCATAATCGATTTCTTGCTTTGTATTTTCAAAACTGGTTTTGCGACAGCATTTTCACAACCGCGGTTGTTGAATGCGAGGCAGGATATAAACAAACGAGTCACATCTGATACTAGCTGTGACTGGTCGCTAGCTGGTCGCTTTGTTCCTGACAAATCCTGACAACAGGATAACTCGTATATGCATGCAAGTAACTACCCCCTAAAAATAAAAGTGATATAGCTACATCAATAATAATTGGCGTATGTTATACACCAATAATGTTTGTTATTGGTGTGTTTTAATCTTTCTGTCATCTGTATACGTATGATTTTCTACCAGAAAAAATGACTTATTTGTTTGTGCAGATTCCTGATTACTTATTACACGTTACTTAGCTCCCATTGGCGGACTTTATCTATACAAACAAATGAGTCATTTTTGATAAATGGCTGTGATTGGTCGTTTACTATTACCTTGCTCTTGCACATAGTGACTAATGACCTATCTGTTATGGCGTATTAAATACAGAGCAATGTTAATTTAAATTGATTCATCGCTAACTGTGAAGTACTAAAATTTACTATTTTGAATTTGCAATGGCTGGCTTAGGCACATATTTTGATATGTTCTTGATTCTTAAAGATAGTGGAAATCTTAAGGATTACAATAAATTGTGTGAATTTATAGTTTCCAAAATACCATGTGAAATATCTGAAGATGACCATCAAACAATTAAGGAGTTTTGTCGGCTATTCACCAATCTTGTAACTAAGAAGTGGAAAGATGCAAGCAGAAACTTGAAGACATTTATGAATCGGGAAAACAACCGCAAGTGGTTAGAGACCAATATTAATTGGCCTACTTGCAATACGGTTGATCTTGTTACTACAATGAGAATGCCAGAGGACTTAGTTGAAGAGCCCGAATTACTGCCGGTTGCTATTCCATCTGTCTGCACTACGGAAGCAGGTACTTCTACTGTAAAAGAAGTTAGAGTGCCCTTTGCCGATTTGGGCAACAAACAGAAGAAAAGACGTTCCAGTGTCTTTGTTAACGATAACTCTGAAGAAGAACTACAGTATTATTTTATTTCCAAGTTAAAAGAAAATGGAAAATATGCTTTAGCGAAGATTGTGGAATATCTGTGCGAGACTCCCGAAGTTGTATCAGATGTAACAAAACTCCTTTTCAAGGAAGAAAAAGTAGTCAGTATAGCAGAGGATACATCTTTGGCTTTGTACACAGCCCTTAGCCTATCCAAATGGCAATACTTATCCTTGAGAATGTTTCTGAAGGATGAAAATTGTTCAGCTGCCTTTCCGTCTTATCACAAGTTACTTGACGCTAAAAAGAGATGTTACCCATCTGAAGAACACGTGGAAGTAACGGAAATGGGAGCTCGCATAAGGTATTTATAAAATTATACTATATGTTGTTTTAAAATTTTTAAGCTTCATTAGCTTACTTTTATTAATTTATTTTATTTTTCAGGTTGCAAGGACTTCTTAACCACACAGTGGAAAGAATTTTGCTAGACTTAAGACCAATCACAAGTTCCACCAACGAAGGACTGAAGTTGATATGGAAATGGGGCCTTGACGGAGCATCGTCACAGAGTAATTACAAACAAGTCTCAGCTCCTGAGTTTGACGATTCCTCTGTTGTATTGATCAGCATCGTCCCACTCCGACTAGTTGATGGGGGAGAAATGATTATTTGGGAAAACCCAAATCCTTGCTCACCACATTACTGTCGGCCAGTGAAATTCACGTTTACTTCAGAGACTGCGGAGTTCATAAAAGGGGAACACTTAGAAATGCAGCGCGAAATTACAAAATTGGTACCAACAAATTGTGGTGATGTGGAGATAGCCCACGAACTGCACATGACTATGATCGATGGGAAAGTGGCGAATATTATTGCAGATGTACCTTCATCAGCAACGTGCCCCATTTGCTTGGCGAAACCAAGTGAAATGAATAACTTGGAGCTTTTGGCCACGAGACCGCTTCGACAGGATTTGTACCAATATGGAATTTCATCGTTACATATGAAGATAAGATGTATGGAGTGTCTACTTCATATATCTTATAATATGGACTTCCAGCGCTGGAGTGCTCGTGGCGATCACAAGGAATTGAAGCAAGCAAAGAAAAATGCCACACAACAAGAGTTTAGGGAACAGACTGGAATACTCATCGATATTGTAAAACAGGTAATTTTTCCTTTACTTTGCTTCCTTTATATTATATACTCGTCTGTTTTTGTATGCCCTACTAACTTAATTTCTTGTTTGCAGGGCTTTGGAACAAGTAACGATGGAAACACTGCAAGACGTTTTTTCCGAGATTATAAAAGATCATCGAGAATCACTGGAGTTGATGAAGATTTGTTACTCCGATTTTCTGTCATTCTGCAAGTTATATCTTCAGGAAAGAACGTCAATATTGCGAACTTCAGAAGTTATTGCAAAGAAACAGCAGAACTGTATGTGCATCTCTATCCGTGGTACTACATGCCTGTTAGTGTCCACAAACTTCTGATGCACGGAGCAGATATTTGCAGTCATTTTTCAGTTCTGCCTATTGGTAAGTAATAATAGATCAAGACAAATGAAATATAAAGCAGTTAACTAACTGTAAATCTCTAAATACTAAAATAATAGTTTCAATGTCAACTTCAACGTATAATTATAGCATATTTTTTATTATTTTTAGGGTCCTTGTCGGAGGAAGCTTCCGAGGCTCGTAATAAAGACTTCCGGAACGTAAGAGAGAAGAACACGAGAAAGACAGGAAGGATCCAAACAAACGAGGACATACTACACGGGCTTTTAATAAGTTCAGACCCCCACATATCATGGCTTCGACCAAAATTTTCAAAGCCTAATCATCTAGAGATGCTTCCTGAGGCAATTCAGTTGCTCGAAATAGACTCGGAGTGCGTATACGTGGTAGAAGAGTAGAAAATGAAAATATACCAGATCCAATGCTATAATTTTTTATTTATTTTAATCCTTTAAAAAACTACATATAAAACAGCCCTTTTCAAGGCTACACATTTATCTTATGTTTCTGGTAGAAAATCATACGTACACAACTACATAAGATTAAAACACACACCAATAACAAACATTATTGGTGTATAACATACGCCAATTATTATTGATGTAGCTATATCACTTTTATGTTTAGGGGGTAGTTACTTGCATGCATATACGAGTTATCCTGTTGTCAGGATTTGTCAGGAACAAAGCGACCAGCTAGCGACCAGTCACAGCTAGTATCAGATGTGACTCGTTTGTTTATATCCTGCCTCGCATTCAACAACCGCGGTTGTGAAAATGCTGTCGCAAAACCAGTTTTGAAAATACAAAGCAAGAAATCGATTATGCAGATAATGCCCGCCAGTGGTAGGTAAGTAATGTCGGTAACCATTACCGGTGACTTTTAGTAAGCATAAACGAAAATCTAAAATATTTTTTTTTACGTTTTAGGTACGTGCATGTTTATTTTGTACATTATACTGAGTAATATAGGATTTGCATTTTGAATTAACCATGTATGCGTGCATTTTCATGAATAAAACAGCAATTATAAAAAAAATAACTCGATTTTGATTAATGTTTTTGAAATGTTATATAATAGTTCGAATTAAAGTATGGAGCACTAACCTAAAATACATAAATAATTGGCCAGAAATGAACAATGTTTGCAAAATACGCAAAAAAATTAAGCAATTTTTGACATCTGATTATTCCCGCGGCCGCAGGTGACCGCATTGGTTTTATTTTTTTCTGGATACAATACCACTAGGGCTTTCATAAAATATCAACAAAAGCCGTCACTATTTAACCCAACTTGAGAAAAATAATAAAGTATGTTTTTCTCCATACAAGAAAAAAAAGATTATTTTTTTTCTCGAAAACTATGCATCCTACGGATTTTCTTTATAGAATAGATGTTGTTAGGATAGTTAAGACCTATTCTATAAAAAAAAAACAGCCCGAAATTCCGACTTTCGGTCCTAAGTCCACCTTTTTTCAAAATGGGACCACTGTGCGGCGACGCGATCTTTTTCGTTTTCCCAAAACTCAAGTAAATATTTAGTACCCATATTTATAACTTCCGTTGTAGGTAGGTATGTATACGCACGATACCGTTATTATGCGGGTACAGACGTACCTAGTATGCATTGTAAATTCGCACCGTGAAAAATTACAAAAAAGCTAGGTTAATACACTTATCTATGGGTAGAACCTACTATTACTTATTCTGTGCTTATATGCTAAAGCTATTATTTATTCTTTGGGTAAAGGGCCAAACAAAATAAGCTCTGGTGAGGTACCACGTTAACTATAACCTATTACGATGATACAAAAAATATTTATTTGATATTTTTACCTACCACAAAATATCGACTCGACTTCATAATAGTACTATCACAGACTATGAAATGCGTACTACGTAACCATACTACAAAATATATCATAGTTGGTACCATACAAAAAAACAGATATAACTTAGTACCTACAAAAGTATTAAGTACCTACAAAAAGAAATAACTTTTAGCCATACGTAGGTACCTACTTAGGTAAAAAATATAATATACATAGATATATATGATATGATATGTACATATTTAAGTCCAAGTAGGTATCTATCTAGATAGATATAGAACTTTTATAAGTAATGCGTTTAGGTACACATCTAGCTAGGTTTTAACCGAATATGTTTAGCCAACTTAGGCATGCAGTCAGATTTTTAAACCCCACCTCGTGAAGCTTCCCAATTTGTTTAAAATTTCATAGTCAATGGCTAAGTTTCCATGGTAGGTATATCTCAGCCAGTTAAGTACCTATATAAGGTAGGTAATATGTACAGACAGACCAGCCATATACATATATCTATCTAGCATAGTATAAAATATAATTAAAAATAAGTTGGTACCTACACTTACCTGTTCGTAATCTGCCAACAGCTAAACGGTCCAAAAACAGGAAATTTCTCTTCGATAACAGTTCTAACACATCCAATAAGAATCCAAATGCACAAAAACAAATAAAAACCCACACTATTTCTCACAGGCTAGCCCGGCAACCTGTTCAAAATCTTTGTTCTCAACAAACTTTTTATGCAAAAAACACACCGTAACTTAATCAAAACACAAACTCGAACACTGAAAGATACGCCACGGCAATGTTGCGTTTAATTAAACGTGAGAATATACATAATTGAGCACTTTTAACGGCATCATGTTTTTGTCACGATCGGTTTCTACGGCGGAACTGAAGCCGAAACGCGCACTACGTTCCGCGATTCTAATTGGACTGAGAGAAGCAGCCGCAGCCAGTCGGAGGGCTGGGGTGGGGATGGGGACGTGGGGTTTGATTTGACTGGCTGGGAACGAGTGAGTGTGAAAAAAAAAAAGAGTGTGGCGAATGGCGGATTGGCGGACTGGATCAAGAATGGCGGACTAGGGATTGTGAGACTGTGAATAACTGGCGGTGCGGTCCACTCAGCGCACAACTTACTTTTCTAAAGTGCCACCGTGCCGCGTTGCTTGCTTCGCCTTCGGCAACGTCATTTGGTATTGGCATTGGCAGTCGGCAGCAGAAGTAGGCAGTTGGTACCTACTGGGCTACTAAACTACTGCACTGCCACCAAGCAAGCGGGCTTCATATTTCGTTCGTTTCGCACTTTTGTATGAATAGATCTATTATTATCTGATTGGCCCCATAGCTCGGTTGGTAGTAGTCCTGCCTACTGAACTGTGGGTTGTGGGTTCGATTCCCACCCAGGACAAACATTTGTGTGATGAACATAGTTGTTTGTTCTGTGTCTCGGTGTTATATTGTATTATATGTATGTATTTACAAACAAAAAGTATCTAAGTATTGTATCAGTTATCTGGTTCCCATAATACAAGCTTTGCTTAGTTTGGGGCTAAATGGCGTTGTGTGAGATGTCCACACATATTTATTTATTATTACTATTATTTATTTATCACTAGTGTTATATAATCTGTGGCACATAGTTTTGTAATTTTATGTATAATTCGCTCGCAGCACAGCTACCAACAGAATAGTGCCCTGCTAACGCAGAATTCACCCTATTTACATTGGTCCAGAACAGTAATCACCTTACAAATAGTTGGCACATTATGGTACAGTACTTTACTTTGATGCATTAAAAAACACCCTAAAGCCCCGACCACAGAACACTATTCAATAAATATTTGATGACATCTCACACAACGCCATCTAGCCCCAAACTAAGCAAAGCTTGTAATATTGGAATCAGATAACTGATACAATACTTATCTTTTTTGATTCTAAACACATGCGTAGTATACAATATGACAACCAGACACAGAATAAACATCGATGTTCATCACGCAATTATTGTTTGTCCTGGGTGGGCTGGGAATCGAACCCACAACTTGCAGTTCAGAAGGCAGTGTTACTTACTACCAGTGGAGCTATCGGGCTAGTCGATATTAAAAACACAGATATTCACAATTTCAAACCATTATGTAATGCTGTTTAAATACGGGTTTACCTACTACCTACATATGACTACACTTTCGACGCAGTGGGGGTCCGCTTTTATAATATACATGCTAAGGAATTGAACACGTTACCATCTTGTTTCCTGCCTGAAACATAACCTGGGTGTCTTCAAGGCCATAGTGAATAGATACCTACTTAAATCTAGAAGGTTCTCTATAGATACTGCTCTTATATTTCTATGTACTGCTCCATCTTCTGCCACACCGTCGCACTGGGTGAATTGGTGGTCAAACGTAAATCTATTACAGCTAAAAAAGGGTAAGTGAGAATCTATATTCAACTCCCACGATACTTATTTATAAGCACACTTATTTTTGCTTATGGGTACCTAAAAAGCCTTTAAAACTTGAGGTCAAATATTTGTTTCACACAGCGCCATCTACCCCAGACTAAGCAAAGCTTGTACATGGCAACCTAGGTAACTGATAGAATATTTAAGTTGGCGGTGGCGAATTTAAAAACTACCTACACAACATTTAGTGGGAGTTTTAGCGAGAAAACGAAAAAGAACGCGTCGCCGCATTGTATTATTTTCCAAAACTTGTGTTATTTTCAGTGTTAGTGCATAAAATTGGTGGCATTTTGTTCGTTAAGTGCTGAATTACAGGCATGAGTGTGGGAAAGTGGTATAATGATGGTGAAACGTTTCTTTTCGTGTTGTTTCCAAAATTCCATAGAAGCTTCTGGTAAAGTTGCCATCACTTTACTAGGAGTATGACTTGACTAGACTAGACTATGACTTAACTTGATGACTTGGACTGTGATTTGACACATTAAATAACTTGAGATATTATCAATTACTTGACACTGGCTAAATACACAAAAGTGTGAAGCCAAAACCAAACAAAAAAAAATAGTGTAAATTATATCGATTATTAACCCTATTAGCTTGAAACATTTTCGACATATATAAATATAATATAGTTTTACCTATAATTTGCCTGCACTCAGCTCAAATAAATAAACAATAAGTATTAGTGGCGCCATAGCCGCGCTAACTCATGCCATGCCATCATTCCGGAATGTACTTATAAAAATATAATCTTTGTTCTTTTGTTAAAAAAACATGCAATTAATGTTCATCATAAAAATATTGTGTTGGGTGGGAATCGAACCCACAACAAGTATTTTTCAATCATGCCCTCAGATTTTGACAGAATAAATTTAGGAAGAACTCGAGATCGGAGGCTTAGCTTCCCTTAGCCCACTGAATCCGCCACTGCACAGGAATATTAGTATTTGTACTCATTTTCCCGTAATTTTTATCAAGACTTTAGAGCCTTAGGTCTTAGATTATAAATCCTCTTTAACATTATCGAAAGTAGGCATCGTTCTTAGCTTCAGTAACAATTATACCTACCAAATAAATTCAAGTCCATAGTCCATTAAAAGCAAGGGGATAATAGAGGCTTGGAATAACAACATATTTAGTCATTAAGGTTTCATCCTTAGTTTTAGTAAAAAAAAGAAGTTTAGTTTTCACCATCAATATATTGAATTATTTAATTTCAATAGATAATACATAGATAATATCTAGAGATAGATACCGATGTAACAAGTTTCACACTATTCAGATGGATGACATGACTTCACTTCCACTTTAGGACTTTTATTATCATTACGGTTTCCTTTAGTAATTTGAGACATTTTATGTTTTGTCCTAACATGGGCTGAAAGGTTTTTTCGCCCATAATACTTTCTATCGCAGTACATGCATTCATAATTTTTCTCATAGTGTCGTCTTTTATGCAACAGCAGTTGTTGTTGGTTTTCTAAAAACCTTCCACACACGTCACATCCTACGTTATGATCAGAGTGCATCCAACGATGCTTGATTATAGTTGTAGTTCTAGAAGTCTTATATCCACATATGTCGCAAGTATGAATCTTTTGTTCATTATGCACTTTCGCCTTGTGGTTGCAAAGTTCGCTGCCAGTGTAAAATGATTTTGCACATATTTCACAGGTATATGCTTGAACTCCGCTGTGCCTTTTCATATGTTCTTTCAATATTGATTTTGACTTGAGAACTTTGGAGCAGAGTGTACACGGATACTGGATCTTGGAGTGAGTTTTCATATGCTTGTAAAAACTTGTACGGCACTTAAACATTTTTCCGCAGTAGTTGCATGTACTTTCTTTTATATACATCTTGTGAGCTCTTTCTTTATGCCCTGCCAAGGAGCCATGCTGAGTAAATGTTTTTTCGCAAATGTTACATTTATATGGTCTGTCCCCAGTATGTATACTTAAATGAGTCATCATTGTGTGAATCCATTTTGAGTGAGCACTGCATTCTTTACAGTGATACACTCTAGATCGGCCCTCACCCTCTACTCTTAGTTTAGATGCGTTCAAGCAAGTCTTGCTTTTTTTCATTGTATGATTTCGAAAAGCTTTATAACTTTTTAATATTTTTTTGCAAATGGGACATGTGAGCATTTTAGGCAGATGATCCTTCTTCCAGTGCACTCGTAATTTGCACTTACTTTTAAAAGTGCTACCACAGTCGTGACATTCTAATGTAGCAGTTCTTGGTTGAGTTTCAATACATTTTGAGTTAACCTCAACACTTTGGTGTATCTCTGGTCCTGAGTGAGAGAGTGAATTTTCATCCAAGTAATCAACCTGAAAGTCTTCTTCGTTCTCCTCTTTGATAGGAACTTCTATGAATTGTGAATGCAATGGCTCATTTATTGGTTTTATTGTTGAATGCAAAATGGCATCAGAGTTTTCACATTTTTGTTTAAAACTGCAAGCGTTTTCGAGCTCTTGATGACAAGTTGAACAAATTTTGTCGGGCAAATCATCGCCCTGATTGATCTCGACACTAGCTAAGTAATTAATTTTCTCAAATACGAAAACATCATTAAATTTTTCAAACAGGGATAGTGCTTCACCGTACTGGCAAGCGTCATAACTTAGGCAGACACGACAAATACTACTTTTCTTCTCTTCCTTTTGAATTGATCTCGGATTTTCCATTTTACTTTACTTTTACTGGTATGTAAACTACAAACATTACCAACAAAACATAGCAAAATGACAAAATGCCACAAATATTTTACTGTACAAGACTATTGTGACTCATGAATTTTCAAGAATTCACAGACCATGAGACCATAGAGGATAGAAATGCTCAGTTTTTTTTTGTTTGGTTTTGGCTCCACACTATTGTGTATTTAGCCAGTGTCAAGTAATTGATATATCTCAAGTTAATTAATATCATATAGTGTGTCAAGTCAAGTCACAGTCCAAGTCATTAAGTTAAGTCATAGTCGAGTCTAGTCAAGTCATACTCCTAGTAAAGTGGTGGCAACTTTACTTGAAGCTTTTATGGAGTTTTGGAAACAACGCGAAAAGAAACGTTTCACCATCATTATACCATTTACCCACACTCACGCCTGTAATCCAGCACATAACGAATAGAATGCCACCAATTTTATGCACTAACACTGATATTAACACAAGTTTTGGAAAATAATACAATGCGGTGACGCAATCTGTTTCGTGTTCCCGCCAAAAACTATCAAAACTGTTTTCGTTCAATCGATCACAGTATTCACAGTTCTATGATTGACCATAAGAGAATTGAATTTATTATAAGCGGTGGATGCAATCCTCCCGCAACTCCCAATCTCAGTTCCGGGAGTAATTTCGTTCAGCAGTTCACAGTTTGGATTAAAAAATTCGAACATATGGTTTCAGTCTTTATCTTTTGCCGAAGTAAGTCGAAATGCATTTACGTTTGCAGATTCAATTTGATATTTGATTGCATCACAGCATTGTATTATTTTCCAAAACTTGTGTTATTTTCAGTGTTAGTGCATAAAATTGGTGGCATTTTATTTTTTAAGTGCTGGATTATAGGCGTGAGTGTGGGAAAATGGTATAATGATGGTGAAATGTTTCTTTTCGTGTTGTTGTTGCCACCATTTTACTAGGAGTATGACTTTGACTAGACTATGACGTGACTATGATTTGACTTGATGACTTCGACTGTCACAGTTGACACATATTTTCGTGAAATATCATTAACTTGATAAATTATCAATTACTTGACACTGGCTCAATACACAAAAGTGTGAAGCCAAAACCAAACAGTAGTACTTGCGCACTACTGTTTGGCGGCAGAATAACTGGCAAAGCGGTGGTACACCTAGACGAACTTTGTAGAAAAATCCTACCACCTAGTAAAATGATATAATTCTGTGGTATAGCTAGGTATTCCCTAGTGAACTCGTGAGTTTTTAACATGTTTTTTTATGTATAATATAGGTAAAATAAGACAAATAAGTCCTTATTATTCCGTATAATTTTCTTTAAGTAAGCAGGCAGTAATACATAATATAATAATATTAAAAGACTAGTTAAGTTTAAAGGATAATCCGACAACTATTACATGCATACCCACAATACTGTGCGTAAACCTTGCGTGCGTAAATTATATTTTGTGAACCTTATGCCCGTCTGTACTAAAGTCTATTAAAATACAACTTAGATAAGCAACACTTTCCCCGGAATCTCGTTTGTTAAAATCCTGTCAACTTGGCAGACGATACAATAATGAACGCTCATTGGTTGATTATCAACTGTCTCAACCAATGAACGTGCAGTATTTGACATGTTGACTTGACGCGAGTTCCAAAGTATGTAACACTAGCGAGGGAGTTTTGGCAGCAAAACCAAAAAGATTTAAAGATCGCGTCGCCGCATCGTATTATTTTCCAAAACTTGAATTATTTTCAGTGTTAGTGCATAAAATTGGTGGTATTTTATTCGTTAAGTACTGAATTACAGGCATGAGTGTGGGATAATAGTACAATGATGGTGAAACGTTTCTTTTCGTGTTGTTTCCAAAACTCCATAGAAGCTTCTGGTAATGTTGCCACCACTTTACTAGGAGTATGACTTGACTAGACTAGACTATGACTTAACTTGATGCTTGGACTGTGACTTGACTTGACACATAAGACGATATTAATTAACTTGAGATATAATTAATTACTTGATACTGGCTAAATACACAAAAGTGTGGAGCCAAAACCAAACAAAAAAAAACACTAGCGAGTTCGACAAACGAAGAAAGAAACCGGGGGCTAGGGATAAAATTTCGAACATAGGAGGTGTCAAACTTGAGTGCAGACTGGCATAAGTGAAGGCAGGAACTACAATATTACCGCAACTAGTGGTTGTTTCGTCAGTTTGCTTAGGCCGAGTTTTTCACGTCTCGACCTACGATTTTGTTCTACCGCCATCGCAACTCGATCAAGCGCTTGTCTTGTCTTGTCATATTATCTTCATTGACTTTTTACGAGCTGTTATTTGATTAATACATTCTGTGGTTTGTTTAACTATATCGTTTTTTACCATTGGTGAATACGTCGACAGTTATCAGTAGATATTAGAGTGATAGTTATTATTTACAGGTTAGGTGTTGCCACTATAATACAGAAAAGAACGATTGTGCAAAAACTATGTACTTAATAGGTAAGTGTTACCTAAGTCCTTACTTTTTTTTTTATTTGGTCAAGTAAGGTATTTGGTCCCATTCATTTTCACAATATAAAATTAACCTGTAAATTAGGACCTATGTTATATACCTACCTACTTAAAATTAATTACCTACTTACATTCAATGACATTAAAAAAACATGTAAATCTAATGGAAAACCGTAGGGAAAATTACTGTAAGTAGGCTTACATTTTAAATGTGATCAAATTTATTAAAACGTTAGTACTAGGTGATCTAAAATCAAATTGTATGACCTAGGTACAGCGAATGAAGAACTAAGATAACTGAGGCCCATCGAACTAAGAAGCTCAGTTCGCTGCCTTAGTACCCACATTACAAAAGTTTTTTAGGAGTATGAAAATCTTATGCTGTAATAGATTTATTTATCTTTCGTTAATATTTAGACGAGTCACTATCACTAAATTCAGATTTTCAAATGATGTTGAGATTCAATACGGGATCAGATCTAATTATGTAGATCCAACCTTTATACGAGAAGGAAGGAAGGCAATTGCTGAATGTAATTTAAGCTTATTTTAAAGCTACGTTCGAATACTTTTTTGGCGTTAACATATTTTGATACCAGGGCTGGTCAAATACCCATTGAACCTTTAAAATTGGGGCTATGTATCACAAAAAGCGCCTGTTAACTAACGGTAACTTATAAGCCACTGGTCTTTAATTTTACAACTTTGAGCCCATGAGGTTGAGTCGGGAATTACATTAGTCCTGACTGGACACAACATAGTTCCGAATTTGATAAAGAGAAAAACTTAGCTAATGTAAATAGGCTATTTAACTTCTCTTACTACTAGGAATAAAGGATTTCATTTGGTACGTAACCTGAAGACTGACTTGGCACTAGATTATGAACTTAATATAAATTGGAAAAGACTATCTACGAGCTACGTATTACACAATATCCCTTCAATCCGGAGGTTCCTGGTGCGAGCAGTGTGGTACAGGGGTGGGGGAGGATTTGAACGCTCTAGGGAAGAGGGAGGAGTAGGAAGGGGGTGGTTCGTATTCAGGAGGGGATGGGAGCGGTTGAGTGAAGAGCTGCTGAGAGGCAGCCGTGACGGACACCGTTGGAGACAGGTCGATGCATGACGCAGGGATCGTTATCGGCGTGTCGGATGGCTTGGAACGTTTGCAGCAGCATTCTGAAAGTGAAGGATGCTTTGTTAGATATACCTATTTAGTGTCATTAATTAATATTTATAGACATTTCACACAGCATCTTCTAACCCCAAACTAAGCAAAGGTTGTACTATGGGAACCATGAGATAAAGATAAAATACTTACATACTTTTTTGTTTATAATTTACATACATAGAATACAATATAAGCCCCAGACAAAGAGCAAACATCGATTTTCATCATACAGATGTTTGTCCTGGATGGGAATCAAATCCACAACCTATAGTTCAAAAGGCAGGGTTACTACCAACTGAGCTATCGGGTCATTCATAACCCAAATCTCTTCAACATTTCTGTGTCATTGCTGAGTAATTACACACAACCGCTTGGCGACAGAATAACTGGCAAAGCGGTGGTACCTATAGACGACCTTTGCAGAAAAGTCCTACCACCTAATGGAGCTTTGATTAGGATCACCTGTAGAAAAAAATGTGAGTGCTTTAGACCACACGACTGAAGTAAAACTTCTCCATCAATCAGCTGTTATAACTTTGTTTTATGTTAATGTCGCCATCTTGACAATTGAAGGGTTGAGAATAAAAAGGATTTAACTGACAAATTGACAGTTTCGAGAAAATTGACTTTAAACTTCAACGGCGTCATTTTAATGTAGAGTGCTTAAAAGGTAATAGAAAAAGTTTATGTAAGTTTCAGTTGCTTGAAAATGTTTTGATTCTATTTTAAAATACTAAATATAGTACTAATTCATACAATTACTGTTAAAATATAATATATTAAAATAAATATAATAATGTTTTTATGCTTAGCGAACTGTATTCCTGTGACATATAAACCGTTTTTAGACTCAAAATCTTGAGATTTAAGCCTCAGTTCGGTCCTATTTTGAGAATGTATTATTGTAGATAATTTCACGCTGAATCCAACGATAGCCATAAGTCATTTTGTGACAAAATCAGTTAAACCCTTTTTGTTCTCACCCCTTCAATTGTAAAATGTCATTTTACCGGACATACCAACATAATAATACAAATTTTCAACTTTTTTATGTTGACAATGGAGTTCTACGTGAACCAATAATGAACTTCCATTCGCCTCGTTACGCATTCACAGCTTAGTCCCCAAGTCAAGAGTGCGTAATGAAGTTTAGCTTCAACAAATTTAGCTTTCAAAAAGACCGTTGTTGGTATTGATAACTCACCCCAGGCCAGGCAGAACATGAGTATGGTGGCGCAGACCAGCATGCCGACCACGAGGTAGCTCCAGGGCCCGTACGGCTTCAGTGCTGCTGCGAACTCCATAAATGCGTTGGAAGATTTCTCGCCCTCACTTATTTTCACTGGAAGGAGATAACTTGTTTATATAAACTAATATATAAAGAGGAAAGATTTGATTGCTTGTTTGCATTGTCACACTAATATTATAAAGGCGAAAGTTTGTATATTATGTGTATACGTGTTACTCCTTCACGCTTAAACGGCTGAATGGATTTGGATGAAATTCGGTACCAAGATAGCTTATACACTGGATTAACATATAGGCTACATTTTATCCCGAAAAAGTAAAATACCCCCGTGGGATGAGTAAATAATTAAAATAATTTTTATACGTGGGTGAAACCGCGGGGCGCAACTAGCAGGCTCTGAAACTACTGGACCGATATGATTTTTTTTTACCATAACAGTTCTACATTATCTGTGATGAACGTAGGAGATAGAATATATTACATAGTATACACGGTGGAATTTATTTTTTCTTGTACTTAAATATGTGCACTCAGACCATTCTATAGAACAATAATACAATAAAATTAAAAAAAAAAAATTGAAAATTCCTTTTAAAATAACTGGATAACAGCCGAAATGTCTATTTAACGCTACACACTGTGGGTACCAGCTGAGCGCTTTATAAATGTTTCATAGGCAATAAAACACCTGCTATGTTCAATGTCGCAAGGCTTTTTTTCTTTAGAATTTGGATTCGCGTTAATTTGATAATACCAATTCAAATTCATTTACTTATTTTCACTCATTTTCAAAGACTGAAAATTTAAAAAGGGTGAAATATATTTATTTATTTTAAATTTTCACATGTGAAATACTTGGATGATAATATTAACGTCAATATAATTTTACTTTATTTTGATTTAAAAAAAAAACGATAACCTTTATTAGATGAAATTTGTATGGGACCAATCTGAAAATATATTCATTCAAATAAAAAAATATTTACCAAATCAGTTTATAAATGACCGAGACTTACATACAAAGACGACTTTTTTAAAATTATGTTTGTAAAGCCACTCACTTATCACAGAAGGCTTGGTCATCCCGTCGGGCGGGTCCAAGCCCAGCAGCTCTTGGTTCCTTGCCGCAAACCTCCGCAGCAGCTCCAATAAGGGCGGGTCTCGCCTGTGAGCGCACGCTGCCGACTCTTCGTCCTCGCCGCCCGGGCAGTGCCGCACACCATCGCACACCAGGTACGAGGCAATGCACAGGCTCGTCAGGCCGCAGGTGAACTGAGACTCATCGGTGCACATCGCACCTGGAACAGAGATTAAATTCAATTCAATTTATTTATAAGAAATTTCTTACATGTCAATTGTTATTATTCACACCCTCTGTGGAGTGGTGGTTGAGTAGGTCGGCTCATAACCCGGAGGCGGCGGGTTCGATTCCCGCGGCAGGACCAGTATTTGTGTACAGAAAAAAAGCACAAATACTTGTTCTGAGTCTGGGCGTTGTGGGACCATGGTCGACGTAGTTCCTGGGTCCCTAGACAGAGACACGGAATCCTAGTTAGGGTTCTACGTCAGGATCTACGTATGTGAATGTTGGGCGTTATTATTATTATTATGTATGTATGTATAGGTAAGTATATTAATATTAATGTGTTTACTATTTAAATTTTAGCTATTATTTGAAAATAAAAAAAGGATTAATAAGTATAACAAATATTTCATTGTAGTTATTTGATTTACAATTATTTATTATACACGGTGGCATTTAATTCACTCTTTTCCTTAAATGTATGTACTAAGACCATGCTATAGAATATTAGTTATTTGGTTTACAATTATTAATTATACACAGTGGCATTTAATTCACTCTTTTCCTTAAATGTATGTACTAAGTCCATGCTATAGAATATTTCTACAAAGTCCAATTAAAAAATAAGAAAAGATTTTGTTTAAGTACCTCTTAAAATAACAGCATGACAGCCGAAAAGTCTATTTAACAATACACAAAGCGCGGGCACCAGGTGAGTTCTTTGCAAATGTTTCGTATTCAATAAAACACCTGCTTTGTTCAATGTAACAAGGCTTCTATTCTTTAGAACTTAAATTTGATAATTCCTAGATTTATAGATAGATAGATAAACTCTTTATTGTCTCACCAACGAAATTCAAACAATACAGGAATTATTAAATCTTACATACTAGTGCAACAATGGGCGGTCTTATCGCTAATAGCGATCTCTTCCAGATTTATGTTTTATTTTATAAGTACTTCTTTTATTTAGTTATATTTGTCCCATATCACAGTAGGCCAAGAAATTTTTTAAGTCTTACCGCTATTAAGAGCCGTCACCACCAGCCTTAATTTCTCCGTCTGCTGGTATGGCGAGGTGGGCGGGTTCCACACGATCCTGATTTTGGGCGGCAGTAACCGAGTTCCCGCTCTAGCTGCCACGGACGCTGCGTTGCCTCCGCAGAGGGACAGCCGCCATGACGGCTTCTTCTCTTCTGAAGAGTACTGAAAAGAAGATAAACGTGGATATGAAACACTGAGGTAAGTAGTGGAGAAACCCATGTATCAATCTACCACTCGTTCTCAGAACTGTCAGAAGCTTGACATAAATTCCGTCCTCATTCAACGCCATTTTGGTGGCGCTATTAAGTTTAAATTCATACCCAACTTTCGCATCTGTATACAAATCAGTACCTATACACAGGGGAATTTAATTCGTTCTTTTCCTTAAGTGTATGTACTCAGACCATGTTATAAAATAATCGTACAAGATGCAATTAAAATTTAAAAAGAACCTCTTAAATTAACTGGGTAACAGGTAACAGCCGAAATGTCTATTTAACGCTACACGCAGCGCCGGCACAAGCTGAGCGCTTTGTAAATGTTTCTTAGATAATAAAACACCTCCTTTGTTCAACGTCGCAAGGCTTTTTCTTAGAATATGTTTTTTTTTATGTTAAGGAATGACGTGACGAGCTAGCCGTTCGCCTGATGTTAAACGACACGGTTGCCCATATCAGCTGCAGTGTCACTCGGAACTCTAAAGTATAGAGGTTCGCGTGACACTGCACTGCGCACGTCATCCAGAGACATCAGCACAATCTAGTAATA
Source organism: Ennomos fuscantarius (assembly GCA_905220475.3). Classification (NCBI taxonomy): domain Eukaryota; kingdom Metazoa; phylum Arthropoda; class Insecta; order Lepidoptera; family Geometridae; genus Ennomos; species Ennomos fuscantarius. The sequence goes on along the minus strand of HG992026.1, from coordinate 2,728,304 downwards.
AGATTACTAAACTGTGAGATCAGATCATAAAGTCTCATTTGCCCAGTAATTTCACTAGCTACAGTGCCCTTCAAACCGAATTCGCAGTAATTTGATAAAACCTAGATTTAAGTTATATTTCATATATATATATTTCGATGTTTGTTCTGTGTCTGGGTGTTATTGTATTCTATGTATTTATTTACAAACAAAAAGTATATAAATATTTTATCAACTATATGGTTCCCATAGTACAAGCTTTGCTTAGTTTGGGGCTAGATGGCGCTGTGTGAAATGTCCACACATATTTATTTATTAGCTTTGATACAACAATCGCTTAGCAAGGACATGGAAAAGTTACTTATATTTACATATCTTTAAGAAACAAAATAGACATTATACGCAACAGCTAATACAAGGCGGACTTTAACCAGCCTTCTTTTTATATGGCTTCGGACTGTAGCGTGTGTTCGTATCATTCCGTAATGTGGCTGAATGGGTATATGGGCGATATATCAAAGAGAGCCAATGTCTTGATAAATGGTTACTACTATTTATTCTCTGGCGTGGTGGTCTCATTCAGCCGCTTGACGTCAATTAACCTTTGGGATTTCGTGTAACTCAATATGCGTAGTTAGCTAGTTATGGCTCCTAATAATACCTGCGAGAACACGTCTTGTTCATTAGCAGTGGCTATTTATCTGCTAACTAGTTGCGCCCCGCGGTTTCTCCCGCGGATAAAAAGTATTTTAATTATTTGCTCATCCCACGGGAGCATTTCACTTTTCCGGGATAAAATGTAGCCTATATGTTAATCCAGTGTGTAAGCTATCTTGGTACCGAATTTCATCCAAATCCATTCAGCCGTTTGAGCGTGAAGGAGTAACAAACATACACACATACAAACTTTCGCCTTTATAATATTAGTATGATGTGATACGACCAACCCTATCGCATAAATTGATACTTTACTAGCTACTTAGTACTTTGGAGTAGGCAGAAAAAAACCGCTAATTGCGCAGGTCAACGGCCAGCGTTCTTCTTACGTGAAGGAAACGATATATCAGGTATTATTGCATTTACCTTATCTCTAAGTAAATGTACGGTTTAATTTTTACGACTTGCACGAGGCAGCTAGAACCAAATCACTGATAAACTTGGATTCGCCACAACTAAGGTTTCTACTAAGAATGTGTTCAAAGTATATTGTGCATTTACTAAGAATCATATCAATCATAATGTACTCAGTTAAAAAACAGTGTGCTTTAGACCACACGACTGAAGTAAAACTTGAACAGCCTTATTAATAAACGGGTATTAGTCTCGGATTAGTTACTTCAGCTTTTGTCCTTTTTTCGCTACTGGAATATTTAGCTGTAACGTGTAACTAGTCTAAAGCTAGTTCGTGTTTATTAATAAGGCTGCTTTAGTTTAGTTCCTTCTATCGGTATCTTTGTTTAATGTTAATGTCGCCATCTTAACAATTGTTTTACCGGACATACCGACATAATAATACAATTTTTTAACTATGTAATGTTGACAATGGATAACTACCTACGAGAACCAACTTCTACTTCCGTTCGCCTCGCATTCACCAGCTTACTCCCCAAGTAAAGCGTTTTAGAAACCACTTTAGACGAAACACACTCTTCGAGTAGACTTAGTACTAATTGAAGGGTTGAGAATAAAAAGGGTTTAACTGACAAATTGATAGTTTCGAGAAAATTGACTTTAAACTCAACGGCGTCATTTTAATGTAGAGTGCTTATAAGGTAATAGAAAAGGTTTATGTAAGTTTCAGTTGCTTGCAAATGTTTTAATTCTATTTTAAAATACTAAATATAGTACTAATTCATACAATTACTGTAAAAATATAATATAATAAAATAAATATAATAATGTTTTTATGCTAAGCGAACTGTGTTCCTGTGACAGATAAACGGTTTTTAGACTCAAAATCTCGAGATTTAAGCATAATTTCGGTATTTTGAGAATATATTATTGTAGACTATTTCACGCTGAATTCACCGATACCCATAAGTCATTTTGTGAAAAAAATCAGTTAAACCCTTTTTATTCTCACCCCTTCCATTGTGGTGGCGTTTAATTTGTACTGTAATTCTATTGGGTGCGGCATTCGAAAGTTTTGATGTTACCTAGGTACCTAGGACATAAAGTGTTTGGGTTGGAAGGACGGCTGGGCTCTGGGCATTAAAATAAACCTTCATCGAAATGGCCTACTTACAAGGATAAGTTTGCAAGCATCAGTGTTATTGTGGGCAGGCGCGACCTGGCCCGCAGCAGTATCCTGAGCTTGAGCGCTGCGGGCGCTCCACTTTCGACCTGAAGCCCCTGCCTGCAGGTCACTGATGTCCCGCTCCCATTCTGATAGAGATTCCTGGAAAAGGAAGAAACAATAAGTAAGAAAGGATATTAATCACACTAATATTATAAAGGCGAAAGTTTGTATGTGTGTTTGTGTGTATATTTGTTACTGCTTCACGCTCAAACGGCTGAATGGATTTGGATAAAATTCGGTACCAAGATAGCTTAAACACTGGCTTAATATATAGGCTTTTTAGCCATTTTATGCCGGAAAAGTGAATGTTCCCGTGGGATGAGCAAATAATTAAAATACTTTTTATCCGCGGGGCGCAACTAGTTATATATATATGACGGCGGCAACGTCTAGTTGTAAACTGTATGCGCAGCGGGCAGTAATGTATTTTACCCTGTGGTAGCATTTAAATTTATTACAATGGCAACACCGGTAACTGTCATCGCTTCCCCACCCATCTGGCTATAAAAAGGAAGCGCTCGGTGTACTACCGATCATTCTTGCTCCGGACGTGTCCCGGTGCACATGCTGTAGGGCTATAGTTTTATAATTTGCAACCCATGTATAACCCGGAGCTTATATCAGAAGTGGGATGCCCATCTCCACATCACTCTTCAAGCAACACGGCCAAAAATATGACGACGTGACGGCGGGTGACACTAATATCAAATTTAGTTGCAGGGTTAACCCGGACCAGTAAAAAAAATTGATGGTATCAACCAATCATGGCCCTTCCGGCAGTGCTGCCAACAAAACACTATTTTTACATTCTACCAAAGTCAAAAATACCTCTTCATTTTTATTAAATTTCACGACAGGTGTATGGCCACGAGGCATCCATCCAAGAGATATTCCCCGGTAAGGATGGTCGAGTGCGTGTAGTCACTGCGCGAACTTCTACTCACTCTCAAGCGATCAGTCGCTCGTGTCGCCAGGATACCTATAGAGGATGAGTGCTACTAGGTCGTTAACAACAAGACGCATTCGAAAGCTAACAAAGATTCCACATGAATCTAAGTCAAACTAGAATAAATAGGTATCGCAAAATGATTTCAATTGTACCGTTGCTGACCAAAGCATTGGTTCATTGCCTTACCACCAATTCACGAACTGCTATGGAAATATAGTCTTTATGTTGAAGCATTAAAATGCTGGTCATTTCAGGACGTGTGTATAATGGTATGTCAGTCCTCAATTTTGCAACAATGGATGCAATCAAGGCATGAATGCGTGAATTGGCAGTGTGACTTGTTGACTGATGAAGCCAAGTACCTACAGCTTTGTTGGAGCATAATGACGGATAAATGAACTGGTTGTACAACTTTGGATATTTTACAGTAACGTGTAAGATCTAGATATAATTATCACTTGAGGTGGATGGAACTGATTTGATTTGTTCCGGCTTTCAAATGACTGAAAGTTTATTTTGAATGGTTTGGAATCAATTTCTTTGACTGGCCCGATAGCTCAGTTGGTAGTGCCTTCTAAACTGCGGGTTGTGGGTTCGATTCCCACCCAGGACAAACATTTGTGTGATGAATATAGGTGTTTGTTCTGTGTCTGGGTGTTATATTGTATTTTATGTATGTATTTACAGTATCTAAGTATTGTATCAGTTATCTGGTTCCCATAACACAAGCTTTGCTTAGTTTGGGGCTAGATGGCGTTGTGTGAGATGTCCACACATATTATTATATTATTATTATTATAAAAATTTCTGCGGCTTTGAATAACTGAACAATATGCGATAATGGTAACAGGGGACACATTTTATAAAACAAATAATAGGTATGTTCAGCACCAATTGTAGAAAACTTTTTAATTTTCTTTTCATTAATGATTTTCCACTGCATTTGTCAAAAGGCCAGTTTGGTGTTTCACTATCTGCGAGTGATTTTCGCGCAAGTCATAATAAACAATTGATTAATCAAATATTGCGCTTATACATTATGCTATTACTATACCCATGAGTACACTTGCTATGCATTCAGACGGCTGCTAAAGCAACCGCGGTTGATAATCGATATTTCTAATGGAACTAGGTTGTGACCTCAAGGAATGGAATGTCTTCAAAGCGCATGGGAATAACATAGAAAAGCCGTCGAAATGAGAACCATTTTTAGAGTTGGGTAATTGAGGTTAACATACCATAACGGATAAAAGTACAAAATATAAAAATGAAAACAGTCGTACAAAGTTACAAGCTATTTGGACAAAGCTTTTAAACAATTACTAATTAAGATAATTATAGTTAAGTATAGCTATGTTTTTCTCATTCTACTGTACAACTAGGTAGTAGGACTTTTCTGCAAAGTTCGTCTAGGTAGGTACCCGCCGCCAAGCAGTAGTGTGCAAGCACTACTGTGTTCCGGTTTGAAGGGCACTGTAGTTAGTGAAATGTATTATTATTATTTATATTTTATGATCTGTTCTCACAGTCGAGTAATCTTATTACTAGACTGTGCTGATGTCTCAGGATGATGTATGCATTGAGTGTCACGCGAAACTTCATATTTTGGAGTTCCAAGTAACAATGTTCTGTTATGGGCGGCCGTGTCGCTTAACATCAGGTGAACGACTAGCTCGTCACATCATTCACTAACATAAAAAAAAAATATTTAGGTACGTGGGTATGGTTTCTGATTTAGTGCTTTAACTACGCAACACCTTCATCCCCAATTAGGTATCAATACGCATGTTGTTGTAAATTAAAACGTACGTTATTTGCATTATTTATAAAAATCTTTATTGTTTACAACTAACAGTATTGTACATGGTACAGACAGCAGCAAATTTAACTGCTCCAAATCAACTACCTAGGCTAGGCACAGAATAAATAATAGTACAAATATACAAACTTTTGTACATAAAAACTAAACACAGATAATAACAAGCATCTACGTAAATACAATAATATGTATATAATAAATTTTAAAATAATAATTTGATAATGTTTTTAATACAAAATTAGGGATTTTGGGTGCGAGCCTCGGTTTGGGTCGTTGCCGGCATAAAGGATCGAGAAGACTGCGTCCACTGGAAGAGTGGACCCTATTGAAAGTCGCGACCGTTCTAGCTAACCTAAAGAGGGTTCGTTGCCGGCGGGGTCTGTGTCTGATTGTGTTACGCTGGTATCCTATACCGGTGCCGAAAGCGGTACCTGAGCCAGAAGGGCTAGACTGGTCCGGTGATCCTAGCGCAGCATACTACGGCTGCTATATGATCATCCGGGTTACCACCTGTTAAACATCATAAATAAAACGAGTGTGCTTTAGACCACACGACTGAAGTAAAACTTCTTTCGCTACGGTATCCATCGCCCGGTATAACTTAGATTTTGCTTTGTTTAATGTTAATGTCGCCATCTTGACAATGGACATACCAACATAGTAATACAAATGTAATTCTTAACTTTGTTATGTTGACAATGGAGATCTATATGAACCAACATCTTTCAACTTCCGTTCGCCTCGTTACGCATTCACCAGTTTACTCCCCAAGTCAAACATGCGTAAAAAATTTTTACTTAAACTTACTTACTTTTTTTTGTAAATGGTAAGTTAAGTACTATCATTTATTAAATGATAAACTTTATTCCATTATACGTTATCTGCGGTTATGCATACAAATACCTGAACAAATATTGTAGCTACCGTCATATTACATTTTCGTATTCCACGTGCAATGTGGAATGAATGGAGGACATCAACACAATGCAAGAATTTGTGATTCTAATTATTTTTTAGAATCATCTGTAAACATTTTTGGTGAATGACAAACCATCCTTTATTTTGAAACAAATGTATTTTAGCTATTAATACTTGAGTAGGAGCTATTTAAAAAACGTTATATAACTGTAAATTATCTAGCATGGCATAAACTTGACTGTCTAGGGCCTTTGCCTACATAATATTAGGTATACATACTTAGTTAAGTCACAGTCAAAGGATTTTATTGCAAACAGGCTATTTATAGTATTTTATTTTATAGTTATTTTCAAATAACTACATACTACAAGCTGTGCTTAGTTTGGGACTAGATGGCGCTGTGTGTAATGTCCACAGATATTTATTTATAAAAAAATGGGATATCTTTTCAAAGTTAAAATGATATTAGGTACTTAAAATTAAGTTATAATACCAAGATTCGTATTACAGAACGATGCTGAGTCACCGATCGGTGCTCAAGCAGAGATTTCATTCATAAAGTGATCAACGCTGTTTGAGCACCGATCGATGACTGAGCATCGTTCTGTAATACGGACCTAAGCATATAAAATTACAACGTGGTTATTGTCAAATATTATACAGCAAGCCCATTAGGTACAATATGCGAAATTACTGGGCAACTGAGACTAGCGATCTGATCTTACAGTCGAGTAATCTTATTACCAGACTGTGCGGATGTCTTAGGATGATGTGCGAAGTGCAGTGTCACGCGAAACTATATATTAGAGTTCCGAGTGACACTGTTCTGTTGGCGGCCGTGTCGCTAACAGCAGGTCGACTAGCTCGTCACATCATTCATTAAAATAAAAAGTAAGTTTGAAAAAAAAGAAGTTCTTTTTCCCACTACTGGTGCAAGCAAGCCGTTACAATGCAGAACAGAAAACTCCGATCCGAAGATTCGATTACACTTGTAAAGAAGAAGCTACAAGAAACTACAAGTATGTCAGTAAATCTTAAAGTCGTAAGCATTTTAAAACTTGAGTTTAGCATTGTAAACTGCTTACCGTTAAATCTCGATAAAGAAAACTAAATTAAAACAATGGCTGTTATGAAAAATTCAGAAATGTAACAATGAGGTATTTACCTTATTGCAACACAATTGGGAACAATGCAATGCAACATAACGGATATTTATGTGTCGAAATATAACCAAATTCACTACTTAACGTTTAAAAAATTTTTATTTTAACTTTATTAAAATTAAAAATTTGCTGTATTTACATTAAGTATTTTACATACTAAATAAATAAATATTTGTTGACATCTCACACAGCGCCATCTAGTCCCAAACTAAGTAAAGCTTGTACTATGGAAACCAGATAACTGATACAATAATTAAATACTTTTTTGTTTGTAAACAAACATATGAACATCGATGTTCGTTCCGTGTCTAGGTGACACGAAACGAACATCGATGTACATCACGCAAATCAAAAATGTTTGTCCTGGGTTAGAATCAAACCAACAACCTACAGTTCAGAAGGTAGGGTTATTACCAACTGAGCTATCGGCCACTCTACAAATCGTACGTGTGGTTGGGAAAAAGATAAATATCCTTATAAAAAGTGGTTTCGATCGCTTGGCGGCATCCAAGCACCACTTTTGTTTTAAACGGGGTCTCTACAGCAGCTATGTCTAAAGTTGAAAATCGCAGATCATAATTGATATCAAAATAGACTTGAAACTGTTAAATTTGACGTTAACAGTGTCAAGCGCAGAACAATTGTTTTTGAAGTAAAACTTCTTTACGCATGCTTGTTTTTGGGAGTAAGCTGGGGATTGCGAGGCGAATGGAAATTTAAAGTTGGTTCACGTAGATCTCCATTAAAAAAAAATTAAAATAAATGTATTTTTTTGTTGGTATGTCCGGTAAAATGACAATATACAGTTTTTAAGATGGCGAACATTATACAAAGCAAAAGTTATACCGGCCGATAGATGGAGCTAGTTTTACTTCAGTCGTAATGGTCTAAAGCACACTCGTTTTATTTCTTTTTTACATGATATTATTGGCTGTACCTACAAGACAAGACATATCATGCATTGCCAAACGTTTCACTTCCACTTCCTAGAACAATCAATTATCCAGCTGTACTAACGAGTGGACTATTACCATGTAGTCCACTAAGTGGGGCCATTGTCAAGAAACAAGCCTTCCGTACAACCTCGTATTTCTCTGTTTCGTTTTGTTTTTAATTACTATGCGAACTGGCTTGTTAGGTTAGATATGGTTACGAGGTTCTATATAGATTCATGAATTTTCATAACAATAGTTACCTATTTATTATTTTTTAACTGACTTAGAACTGAGCTTATCAATTCGGTTGTAGTTTTTTTTACGTTTGTTATCACACAACTCTGTCATTTATAATTAGTTTTGAATAATTCTTTTTGAAACCATATTACATTTTTTTTTATATTTTCAGATCTAAACTCATAGAAATTTTATCAAAATTGGTGTATTCGTTGGATTTTAAGGCAAAATAGGTATCTGGAAAAGATATGTTATCCAAGTATTTCGCAGTATGAATTGAAGGCAGTATATTTAAGTACAATTAGTACATTAGGCAGTACCTTAGATTGGTATATGGTTTTTCTACTAGAAATTCTACGTATTAATTATCAGCTGCCCAGCTTTGAACGTTCAATGAGAAATCGAAGATGTCACGGAATTTTGGCATAATTTTGTGATTATTGAAAATATCAGTTTTCTTGCGATATTATTCTTCACTTTTACGGCAACCCAGATAAATACTACTTTTGTCAAAATAAAGGGATGAAATCGGTTATTTGGTTCCATTTGAATTTGAACTTTATGACCGGCCATATTTCGTCCCTTGACACAATTAGAAAATGCAAAATACTTTTATGCTATAATATTGTTAGTGCTAAGGTCGTTTTAGAAGTAGGTATGACACTGGCGGTGCTTTAGGTCTCACACAATGCCTAGGCACTAACTGCGCTGGTCCAAGGTAAACGCAAGGTTGGAACTAATAATCAGTACCTACGTTTTCCAACCTTGGTGCACAGCTATTAGCTAAGTAAAGTCATTTTTACTTTACAAATGGTTAATGCTGAATCATGGCAACACTTGCAGTGAAGGCTTTGCCTTTGATTCCGAATAGACCGTATTAAATATATATATATATATATAAAAATTTGAAATTCTCAAAGCAAACTTTATACTTTAGTATAAAGTTTGCTTTGAGAATTTCAAATTCTGAATTCTCAAAGCAAACTTTATACTAAAGTATAAAGTTTGCTTTGAGAATTTTATGGCGGCGCCCAAACGCAACTTTTATGTTCTTTTAGGCCTGGTTTAAAGTTGAGGATCGCAGATATTTGATGTCAAACTGGGTCTGCAATTGAAACTGTGATAATTATTGGAGGTTTAATGTGAATTAAGTGAAAAAGGCTTATCTAGTAAAACTAATTACTGGTGATAATATGATTAAAATTCCAGCCTGGCTATTTAAATTGCATTTTTTTTTTCAAAATTTGGGGCACTACGTTGACATAATGTCTTTTAGGGTCCATTCATGATGATTTTATTTTGAAAAAATCAAATTACTTAATTAAATCGTATTCGGTCACCGTAACGTCTTCTTTTTATTTGCTATTTACTCTATTTTTCTATTTGGTTAATTTGTTTCGTCACGGCTACCAAAAATAGTGCTTTTTCATAATTTTGTGACCTGGTCACACTACCTTAAATTTGCGCCATTCCAGTTGCCAGATACAAACAAATAAAATGTTCTTTGGAATTATTTTTCATCGTGAAATTGGCATATTACAAATGCCGTTAAGATTTACTTTTATGAGAAATATTGCCATTTCGAGTTAAGAAAAATAGAATTTATCAAGCAACATTTAACTAGGGAACTAGCAACCCTGCATAAAGAGTTAAGTTGCCAATTCATAACATAATAACCGCTACGTAATGTTGGTAACACAAATACGTAATTAAGGATCACATAAGAGTTTAAACAGGTGTTATTACACTACGTAACTTAAACACACTCAGCGCAATGCTACCTGTGTGAAAATTATCTGTGGAAAAATAAAAAAATGCAGTTGGTAACACATATACTTGGCGCAAATACTTGTTTTGAGTTTGGGTGTTGTGGGACCATGGTCCTAGTAGTTCCTGGGTCCCTAGATACAGGGAATATTAGTTAGGGTCCAGGATCTATGTATGTGATTGTTGGGTGTTATTATTATTATATGGCAGTGATGATTAATATTCTTCCTACTTTTTGAAATAGCCATGCAGGAACAATGAATATATAAATAACATGCACTGCACACTGTACACTAAATATATCCTCCCTTTTAAGGGTGAATTCTAGTAAAACATTCCAAATATTTTGGTGGTTTTGCTAACTCTAGGCACTCTTATAATAATAGCCGAGATTTAAATTACATAATTATTACCTAATTTCATTTTGGTATAAGAACTCGGTGGGAACAAATTGGAGTTACTTGGAGCTAATTTGTACCCATTTGGGAATAACGACAAAAACATCCGCTCTTCTAGTCTATGGTCATCAGTCTGGCTCAGTCATCGATCGATACTCAAGCAGAGATTTCATTCATAAAGTGATCAATTAGTGAATGAAATCTCTGCTTGAACACCGATCGATGACTGAGCATCGTTCTGTAATACGAACCTAAGTTGGCGTTGGCAGCGTCCTTGTTTCTAGCTTCTGGGAGTCATCAAGTCAAGTATGCACCATCGTAGACTACTTCATCACCTTCCATCAGGTAATACAGTGGTCAAATGCTTTGCCTATGCTTAGTAATAATAATAATAAACGCACAACGATCACATACATAAATCCTGGACAGGATTACAGGTGTCTAGGGACCCAGGAACTACGAGGCCCATGGTCCCACAATACCCACAGAAAAAGTATTTGGGCTTTTTTTCTGTGCACAAGTACTTGTTTCACCGCGTAAATCGCACCCACCGCCTCCGGGTTAAGCCGACCTTGCTCAACCATTACACCACAGGGGCATTCAAAAACTAACAAAATAATTTAAGTTAAAAAACTTCTAAGCTTGCGTCAGTTAAAAAGTCGAAATTACTCCGACCAGCACCCCTACCGCGTAACCGTTCTGGGAATCGGCTTCGCCTGCCATCCTGCACGCGCCAATTAACAAGTCCACGAGTGCGAGCAAGAGAGAACACGATTACGATCTCCACCAGACTTACGCGGTAAGACCCCAGGCCTCAGAAGCCGATTCCCAGAACGGTTACGCGGTAGGGGTGTAGGTTGCGTTAGTAACTGGCTCCTAGAAGAAGGACCTATGTCCGAAACCTGGTCGGAGTAATTTCGACTTTTTAATTAACGTAATTTAGCCGTTATTTATCTTACAAAATGTGTCACACTCACGATAGTTTTTAAATAAAATAAATATAAGAAATTATATTGTTCTAAGCTTGTAAGAGTTTATAAGTAAGTAAGTGTGTACCAATTACATCAATTCCTGATTGAGTGAGCACCGAGCAGTCGTGACTAAACGCACGCTGTTCAACTTTTTATTGACATTGAACATTTATTGATTACACCTTGATGTCTTTATAGCCATTAGCCTAGTTGACCGTTGATCCTGGAATCAGGGTTTGAATACCGGAAATAAGCACTACCGGTATACCCAAACGAAGTCCTTGGCACGCAGTTGGAACTAACGCCTTTATAACACCAGTACCATTTGATAGTACTATCGTTAGTACTAGTGACACTATTTCACATCGCTAGTATCATCAATGGTGCTAGTGACACAATTTATATATAAGGTGGAATTTAATTTGTTCTCTTCCTTTAATATATGTATTCAGTCCATGCTATAGAACTCAACCATATAATTAATAAAAAAATTGTTATGAAATAAAACTTAAATCTAGGTATTATCACATTTAAATTTGAACATTGAACAAAGCCGGTGGTTTTCACTCGGCCGCGCTGTGTGTACCGTTAAATAGACATTTCGGCTGTTATGCAGTTATTTTAGGAGGCAATAAATACTAAAACAAAACGAATTTGTACGAAAAATTGTACGAATATTCTATAGCATGATCTGAGTACACACATTCAAGGAAATGAGTGAATTAAATTCCACCGTGTGTATTTCTAGTACCTTCATTAGTAATAGTACAGAATACATAATAGTACCACGTAGTTCTAGTGACATTACTTTATATCACTAGTATACCCGGTACTAGTTGCACTACTTTAGTATTGGGGTTATAGGTAGTGTAACGATTTGAGTATTACTTTTTATACCTAATTATTCAACACAAAAATTACCACCAATCAGAAGGTAGCAATGAAAATAAATGTATGGCATGTTTTTTTCTATTTAATCCAAAAGATCTGGTATAATTTGCAGACCCAAAAGTACAATAAATGCTATTATAGAATGGGTTCTATAAAATTGATAACTGTATTATCCCATAACCTACTTATACTATATTATTAAGTAGGATTTGTAATTCCAAATAATTGTAAAACTATAAAAGTGCTAGGTAGCAACACTTAAGAATATTGTATATCTAATATTGAGTAAGTAAAGGTACGATACTTTCAATTAAGCACTTATTCCTTTAAGCTTGGCTGAATAATAAACTAATCATAATAAATTACAAACAAAATAAATTAACTTCTTGTCATAATAAAGTCTAAGGTATATATGAACACGGCTAAGTAAGTAACAATAAACCCGGAGGTTAAACGAATAATAACATTTTTATATGTTAATAATAATTATAAAATGTTAAGATAATTTCCGCTCAAGATAAACGGTTAAAATTTACAATAAACGATTGACACAATTATTTATAAGAGTAAACAACCGTTTATGATGATTTATATGACGTTTGGTTACATATTCTGAAATAAGTTACTACGTAATTTAAGTGTTAGTGTTTAGCTGTAAGTACCGCTTTTCATCGGTTATGTATTCCTTACAATCACTCAAATAGTTCGGTACGCATTGGTTTTCTATTTGGCAAGTTTTTTTATGTTGAACAGGGCGTTTGGCCACATTCCAACCACATTCCACCTCGCCCAAGCCCAAGTCTGCTAACTTAAATAAAATCGCATTTCTACTGACACAATACCGACAAAAAAAACGCGAATACTTGTTCTTAGACTGGGTGTTGTGGGACCATGGCCCTCGTAGTTCCTAGGTCCCTAGACACAGGAAATCCTAGTTAGGGTCTAGGATCTATGTATGTGGTCGTTGGGCGTTATTATTATTATTACAATATTGAGCCCCATTACGATTGTGACAAACCGTACCCGTACCGTTCTTAGATTTATCAGGAAACGCGACAAGCATATTATGGGCAGTAATTATTATAAAGGTTGTAGATATACTTATGTCAAAGTAAATGGATTTTATTGCAAATAGGCTATTTTTAGTAGTTTTTGAAGGTCAAAATGAGATTACTTAAAATATGTACTTAAAGTTTGTATTTGTACTAAGCATATAAAATATAAAAATGTTTAATGTCAAATATTATATAGTACGCGTACGCGTATAGCAATGCGTATGTGTGTGTGCGTGTGTGTGTGTGTGTGAAATTCCACCCTCTTAAGGGTGGAATTTCGAAAAATCCTTTCTTAGCGGTTGGAGGACGTCATAACATCTACCTGCATGCCAAATTTCAGCCAGATCCCTCCAGTGTTTTGGGCTGTGCGTTGATAGATCACTATATCAGTCAGTCAGTCAGACAGTCACCTTTGAGTTATATATATTTAGAGGTAGGCTTCTTCTGACAAGGGAGAATACTGTTACATAACAATAAACAACTTTTCATTTCCTAAATACTTGCCCTTCTGTCACTAGCATTCCGGACACATTCCAACAGAATATCTAGTACAAATCTACTTAGGTAATTACCATCTATACCTAGGTATTATCCTCAATGACATAATATGTAGTTCTGTGGAAATCTAGAAACCACAAGCGTAATTTTAAAGTATAAATATGAAGATTTTAACTAGAAAAATACAGCGAAATCGTCATTATAATATAAGTAGGTACCCACGTAATGAGTAATTCACACAAACTTCAGATTTGCTGAGCAAATACGTGACTGACGCAAGGTAACGTCATATTATGAGAAAACTGATAACCGGTCCGGATTATTCTAGAGAATGGTCTCCAGAGAATATTACTCACAAACAAGTAATCTCTCAAGAAAAAATACTCGCAAATATCATACAATTTAACATCCGTCTGTAGGTATGTTACAAAGTAATAAAATGACTTGAAATTCGAACTTTTTGTTGTGACCGAATTAATCCGTTGAATAGAATGACCCTATTGGTCTTTGCAGTAATTTATAACATACCGAAAGAGTGAACTAATCACAGACTATACAATAATTAAGTACCTATAAATCCTATAATGATACCTGCTTAGATTTTTGCAAAGTTCGTCTAGGAAGGTAGGTTCGTACGGGCACAGAGTTTTGGGATCTTTTTTATGTTAATGAATGATGTGACGAGCTAATCGTTCACCTGATGGTAAGCGACACGGCCGCCCATAACAGAACAGTATCACCCGGAACTCCAAAATATAAAGTTTCGCGTGACACTGCTCTGCACACATCATCCTGCCTGAGACATCAGCACAATCTGGTAACGGGATTACTCAACAGTGAGATCGGACAGTAAATTCTCAATTGTCCAGTAATTTTACTAGCTATACCCTTCTATCCGGAACACAGTATTGCTTGTTTGGCGGCAGAATAACTGGCAAAACGGTACCTACTTAGACGAACTTTCCAGAAAATTCTTACCACCATATAATATAATACAATAATAATTATTATATTTTAGACCTTTAAAACACAAAAGATTTAAACAAGCCTTAGACAAATGTTACACTACCTTTTTGTATTGTTAAACACGCATTTGACGTCTAAGCCTTGTTTATGGATTAGTGGTAACACTGTATTATTTTTTTAAGTTTTGGCTCCACACTTTTGTGTATTTAGCCAGTGTCAAGTAATTGATAATTTATCAAGTTATCGATATTTCACGCAAACATGTGTCAAGTCACAGTCGAAGTCATCAAGTCAAGTCATAGTCAAGTCGAAGTCATCAAGTCAAGTCATAGTCAAGTCAAAGTCATACTCCTAGTAAAGTGGTGGCAACTTTACTTGAAGCTTCTATGGAGCTTTGGAAACAACACGAAAAGAAACGTTTCACCATCATTATACCATTTTCCCACACTCACGCCTGTAATCCAGCACTTAACGAATAGAATGCCATCAATTTTATGCACTAACACTGAAAATAACACAAGTTTTGGAAAATAATACAATGCAGTGACGCAATCTTTTTCGCTTTCCCGCCAAAACCTCACACTGTATTTTTGGGGAAGGAAGTCATAAAATGCATCAAATAGCGCCAAACCACCAGCACTATGATGGCAGCAATAGCTATAGCAATTAAAATAACCCAGCTTCGGCAATCAAAAACCGGTTTTGTAGTTTTCTCCGCTTATATCGTATTCCAGAGTTGCCAGGCTAAAAATAGGTGCAGTCATGCATGCCGCAGAATAAATTGTACTTACAGGCCATGTCCAGTATAACTGGCCAATGGGCAGTGTGGCCACATACCGGATTGACCGTTTTGTTACAACTTGATTGGATTTAAAAAGGCTGTCGAGACGTGAGCTAATATGGAGTGAGCCGTGTGAGTCATGGTTTTAAAAATATATTACCATTTTTTTGTGTAAACGGCTAAGGCAAAAGGTATGAAACCTTGTTAGCCTCTTAATTTGCGTTAGGTAAATTAGAATCATTATTTTATTATCTACCACTATTTCAATCGCCAACTAATGTGGTGTGTTTGAGTAGGTCGGCTCAAAACCCGGTGGCGGGTTCGATTCCCGGGACAGGACAAGACATTTGTACACAGAAAAAAAAGCGCAAATACTTGTTCTGAGTCTGGGTGTTGGGGGACCATGGTCTTCGTCGTTACTGGGTCCCTACACACAAGGAATCTTAGTTAGGGTCCAGGATCTATGTATGTGATCGTTGGCCGTTATTTTTATTATTTCAATTAGCAATTAATGAATTAATTCATTAGGTAGCACCAAATCTACCTACTATATATATTTAATGTAACCCTGTAGGTATGTATTAAAACATGCGACTAAGCATTTGGCTAATTAAAAAACAATTATAAAGGTCACTAGAGCCAACCACAATAAATATCTAAATAAGATCACGACATGTTGACCTAAAGATTGAATAAGGAAAACCTAAATAATAGGTCTTTACCTATGAAATTGCCGTATTGCAGTACAGACTTTTTCAAACAAAAAAAAAGTTTTGATTGGCTATGAATTCTAAATTCAAATTAATTTTGTTTTAAAAATATGACATTCTATTTACGATATAAGTCTTTTGTTTATTGATTAGCGTTGTATTTTCATTACATTTCAACATTTTTCCTCATAATGGATACTTTGAAATTTCGTGTAATTATGGAATATGAGTTCCGTCGTGGCACCAACGCGGCACAAACGACACGTAACATCAACGACGTTTACGGAGAGAACTGTACAAACGAACGTACAACCCGTTATTGGTTTGCTCGGTTCCGTTCTGGGAATTTTGACTTGAAAAATGAACCTCGTGGTCGTCCGGAAACTTTGGTCAACAATGATGAATTAAAGGCGATTGTGGAAGCTGATGAATCTCAATCTACAGCTGAGCTGCCAGCAGCTTTTGATGTTAGCATCAAAACAATATTGGTCCATTTGCGACAGATTGGCAAGATAAAAAAGCTTGATAGATGGGTGCCCCACGAACTTAACGATCGCCAGCGCAACGTACGCGTCGAGACTTGCCTTGCGCTGCTTAACAGGCACAGAAATGAAGGAATTTTGAACCGAATTGTTACGTGCGACGAAAAATGGATTCTTTTTGACAATCGAAAGCGCTCAGCAAGTTGGTTAGATCCTGGTTCGGTACCAAAGCAATATGCAAAACGAAAAATGACCCCTAGAAAGGTAATGGTCACAGTTTGGTGGTCTAGTGCTGGTGTGATTCATCATAGCTTTTTACAAAACGGCGAGAGCATTACTGCAGATGTGTACATTGAAGAACTGACCACAATGATGGCGAAACTCGCTCGTCTGCAACCAGCTTTGGTCAATCGGTCGTCTCCACTGCTACTTTACGACAACGCGCGACCCCATACTGCACAACAGACCGTCTCTAAGCTGCATGAGTTGGGTTTGGAAGCTCTCCCTCATCCGCCATACTCACCAGATCTTGCGCCTACCGACTATTACTTTTTCCAAAATTTGGACAACTTTTTAGCGGGAAAAAAATTCAATTCCCGAGAGGCAGTACAAAACGCCTTTGAAGAGTTTGTTGTCTCCCGTCCTGCTGATTTTTTCAAGAAGGGCATCCATAAACTGCCACAGCGTTGGCAAAGATACATTGATTGCAGGGGTGATTACTTTGAATAAAAGAAATAAATAAGTTCGAAAAAAAAATACTTTAACTTTTTTCAAACAAAACGGCAATTTCATAGGTAAAGACCTAATATAACTTAAGACTTCAGATGTTTTAAGTAAGACCGTTACACATTGATCCATGCAATAAAAAAAATTTAAAATTCCGCATCTCGTGAGCTCATGGAACAGCTGAGAACGGGTTCGGAATATCAAGTTCTTTTTTCTTTTGAAGAAATCGCAATAAGGCTGACATGGATCCATAATTTTAGACACAAAGACACTTTGGTTACGTGGCTTCAATAATTGATTGAATTGTGATAAGTAAAATCTTCGTTAGACTTTATAATTAGGATTATGCAAATTCATAAATTGATTGCATGGTATCTTTGTTAGGAGATATGGCAATCCATCCATCGATGGGATCAGGATCCCACTGATTGACCAAAATAAAATAAACAATAATCTTATTACCAGACTGTGTTGATGTCTCAGGATGATGTGCGCAATGCAGCAGTCATGCGAAACTTTACATGTTAGAGTTCCGAGTGACACTGTTCTGTTATGGGCGGCCGTGTCACTTAACATCAGGTGAACGACTAGCTCGTCACATCATTCAATAACATAAAAAAAAAAAACAAATAAAGCGTTTATTTCTACTACTTTACAATAAATTACATACATTACTATACCTGAAAACTTTTGTGTAAATAGACACTGATTGATTACTCAATAAAATTATCATTGTTCAGACCTGCAAAATCCTGACGAAAGTTCAATATACCGTTTTTGTAAAAAAAATACTTTGACCTATATTTTTGTGTGCAATACCGCAAAACGTCAAAACAAAGGTTTTCACCAGTGTGTGTTGCCAGTGAACACTGTGACGTGGTCTCTTACTGTTGGCCTCATTAGTAAGCTCAAAGTCGCGTAACAAGCTATGGAGAGAGCTGTCGGGATTTCTTGCGAGATAAGACGCTTGTAAAAGCCTTAACAGATGTTCCGTCGCTGCTGACACCGACAAGATGTAACAATAATACTATGCCGGATAAAAATCCTCCAACAAGCCTACACACGCTCCAACCGCATGGATTCTAGACCGCCCGACCAGTATTTAGTACCTAATAAAATAATAAAGAGCTGACGGATGGAAGAGTCAACCGATCAAAGTGGCGCTCTATGGGAAAGGCTTATGTTCAGCAATGGCCGCCTTCCGGAGGAAGCTCTTTACAGCATCGGGTTTCGTTTGATTACGTAATAAGTAGAAAAGATTAAAAACGAAAATCGTAAAAGTAGATTCACCTAAGAAATAATTCGTTATGATCAAGCTATTCTGTTATGATCAAGGCACTTGACTTTGGCAACATTATTATGCTAGGTATACGTAATTTTCCAACTTGGCAACATTTGATCTAATATGATAAATGGAACGATTTAATTTTTTTCTAAAAACTTATTAGGTACCTACGAATCGATAATACTGTTATGTAATTAATAATGTATGTTAAGGATGGAAACGACTTCTTATTTCTTGAAGGTTTATTATTATAATTTACAAATATTAGGTAATAATGTGGCGTTGCGGGCGCAGGCTTAGATGCGTTCGCTCCGGTCGGTGGTCGTTGGGGAATCTCGTTGCGGGGTGCGGGTAGCAGGGGGCTGGCTCGTCCCGCACCTCACTCTTCCGTGGCGATCACGTGTATTGCGCGTGAACATCTTCCGCGGCGTTGAAAGCTTGATTTCAAAAAGATAAGTATGCAGATGTAGTTTGTAGTAGTAGACTTCCTGAAGCAGAAGGTCCAATGGAGATGAAATGTTATCATTGTTCATCGGGTTCAGGTTCAGGTTCAAAGGTTGGTATAGGGCACATCTTGTTGACGCTCCGCCTGAGTGTCCCTCTTGTGGTGTAGACGTCAGCAACTCTGCATATTCCGTCTCGGCCTTCATACAGTTTGCTGACACGTCCCATTCTCCAGTGTAGTGGCATTAGGTTGTCCTCCTTAAGTATGACAAGATCTCCTACTTGAACTGGTTTTTGGTCTTGTCTCCATTTGGAACGGTTTTGTAGTTCAGCCATGTACTCCCGGCGCCACCTCTCCCAAAATTGTTGCCGAACTTGCTCGATGCGCTGGTATCGGTTAGGTCTCGCCGAGCTGGCAGTCAGTGACGGTACAGACATCAGCGGACGGCCAATTAAGAAGTGACCAGGAGTCAAAGGGTTGAGGTCGGTAGGGTCTGATGAAAGGAGAGAAAGAGGACGGGAGTTGAGGATTGCTTCTATTTGGGAGAAAAGCGTAGCCAACTCCTCAAACGTTAAGGCGGCATTACCCGCAATGCGTTTTAAATGAAACTTGGCAGATTTTACACCTGCTTCCCATATTCCACCAAAATGTGGAGAATAGGCGGGGGAGAAAATGAATTTGATTTCCTCATTAGCAGCGTAATCTGAGACCGATTGGCGGCTGGACCTTATAACTCTTCCTAACTCATTTTTGGCGCCGACGAATGTTTTGCCGTTATCGCAATAAATTACACAGGGCCTGCCGCGACGGGACACAAATCTGCGAAGACATGCAAGGAAGGCTTCAGTGGTGAGATCACTCACAACCTCCAAATGAAGAGCCTTCGTTGCAAGACATACGAATATGCATAAATAGGCTTTTTTTATACGGTTACTATTTTGTGATATCGATTTTGCTGGTCCCTTTTTAGATGAAATCATGAAGGGACCAGCAAAATCAATACCACATGCGTTGAACGAAAAGCTTGGATTAATTCTCACATAAGGCAAGTCTCCCATCTTAGGCTGTATAGCTTGACCACGCATACGTGAGCAGACGATACACTTCTTTGAAATGGCGCGAGCTTAGTTCCTGCCACCTAGTGGCCAGTATCTTTCGCGCACAGACGACAAAAGTAGCTGGGGGCCTGCATGAAACAAACGTAAGTGTTCATGGGTCATTAATAATTTAGTTAAATGATGTTTAGCATCGAGTAAGATGGGGTGTTTTTTATCGTATTGACAGTCAGACTGAGTTAATCTACCCCCTACTCTTATTAGGCCATTTGAATCTATGAAGGGATTTAGTGGCAAGAGTTTGCTTTTATAATGCAGCTCCTTTCCGTTTTTAATTTGTTTTAAGTCTTTCGGAAAAGACTGCGACTGGCTCTCTTTTAATAAAAGGGTTGAAGAACGTTCAAGTTCATCAATTTGTAATGGTCCAGTCAATTTAGCGTTAATCTTTTTACAGTTATTTATAAATCGTAGAACATAAGCATAACTTCTTTTTAATCTTAAATAACTTGAATTATTTTCGAAATTAATAATTGTCTCTACGTTTTCGTTGGAAGTACCCTGGTCACACAGTAAAGATTTGGTTTCGGGTAAGTTGCCAGGCGTAGGGTGAGGTTGGGTAGGCCATGTTGACTGATCTTCTTTCAGAAATAAAGGCCCCTCCCACCACAAAGAAGTAGCTTGCAGATGCTGCGGGTCGATGCCCCTAGAAGCAAGGTCTGCTGGGTTGAATTCAGTTGGAACATGTTTCCATTGAAAATCTTGGGTAATTTCATTTATTATATTCACTCTGTTGCGAACAAATGTGTGTAAGGTTTTATTTTGGGCTTTTAGCCAACCGAGTACAACTGTGGAGTCTGTCCACATGTATTTTTGAGTGATTTTGCAGGGTATAGACTTTAGAACCTTATCAGTCAATGTGGACCCTAACAAAGCTGCAGTCAACTCCAATCGTGGAATTGTGAGAGATTTAAGAGGTGCGACTCTTGTTTTAGCACACAATAGCTTAACGACAATGTTCTGCTCACTATCAGTTGAACGTATGTAGATACACGTTCCATAGGCGTGCTGAGACGCATCCACAAAACAATGCAACTCAATGGATTGGTTTTCTTGGCTGCCACCTATAACACAGCGATGTAGAGCTATATCTGATAAATGATGTAGGTGTTGGAGGAAAGCAATCCATCCACTGGCAAATTCTTTTGGTACTGGGTCATCCCAGTCTAGTTTGGCACTCCATAATTTTTGAAGAAGAATCTTAGGCTTTATTATGCAACAACTAACTAAACCCAATGGGTCGAACAGCTTACAAGTTGTGGAAATTATGCTTCTCTTCGTAATCTTTGAGGGAATTTCCACACCACTAGGAAAATGTAACTGATCAGCAACAGGTGACCACTTTAATCCTAAGACATTAGCTTCTTCATGAAAATCAAGACAATTGGACGTTCTTGATTCATCAGATAGTATTTGGGGGCAATTTGTGCGGAATTTTCTCAGTGGAAAACACGCTGAGTTCAGCACTTGGGTGACCTTTAAGTATATGTGAGTTAACTCTTCCACAGTAGACGAGCCAGGGTTCAGATCGTCGATGTAAAAATCGTTTTTGATGACGTTGGCTATGACGGGATCCTGACACTCACCAGCAAGTTCCACCAAACATCTGGTACTCAAAAAAGGAGCAGAAGCCATTCCATAGGTCAACGTTTGTAGCTGTAGGGTTTTAACAGGTTCATCGACTTTATCTCTCCAAAGCACGAGCTGTAAATGACGTTGAGACTCATCTAATGCTATTTGTCTATAAAACTTATCGATATCTGCAGTTAACACGAACTTGTGGATCCTAAAGCAAAGAAGAATTGAAATTAAGTCTCTCTGCACAACCGGTCCAACAGCCTGCAAGTCATTAAGCGATTTTTGAGAGCTGGTTTTGGCCGAAGCATCAAAGACAACCCTCAGCTTTGTGGTTTCACGCTGTTCTCGTATAACACAGTGATGCGGTAAGTAGCACCCGAATTCAGGTTTCTCAATTTCATTTAAATGTCCTAAATTACCATATTCATTAATAAAATTACTATATTTTTCTTTAATATTTTCATCTTTATTTAATTTCTTTTCTAGGTTCATAAAACGTCTCATTGCAATAGGGAATGAGTTGCCTAGTGCCTGCTCGGGATTCTCCTTCAGCGGCATCATGACAGAATATCGGCCATCAGGTAAGCGACGAGTGTTTTTATTAAAATGAGATTCACAAAACTGTTCATCTGTTGTGTAGGTATTATCAGTAGGCCATTCCTCGACCTCCCAGAACTTTTTTAAAGAATCATGAATATCTTGAAGTGATATCATAGAATCATTTTTCACAAAGTTGCATTGGATATTAGTATTAGGTTGATAGTAGGATTCCCCGGTATTACCCGCCACTATCCAACCTAACAGGCTATCTTGTAAGACGGGTTTATTTGGCCCCAATTTAACTTGGTTAGGACTTATCAAGTCAAAGAAATGATCTGCTCCCAGCAGAATATCAATTTCAGAAGGTTCATAGAATGAAGGGTCAGCTAGGACAATATTATCAGGTAAGTTTAATCGCTGAACATCAACTTTGACTTTAGGCATAGTACCAGTTATTGTAGGTATTACCAAGCAACTCACCCTTTTACTAAAAGAGCCAACTCGTGACTTTATTAAGATATTACACCTTTCAGTCACTTTACATACGACGTCATTTATACCAGACACATTAAATGAATTTATCTGCTCCGTTTTTAATCCTATTTTTTCTTGCAGGTTTTTGGTGATAAAAGAAGACTGGCTTCCAGTATCTAACAATGCACGGGCAAGGTAAGTATAATTGTTTTGTTTATTTATGACTTCAACTTGAGCAGTACATAGTAGGACTTGACCAGGTGAGACAGCTGATAAAATAACCGGAATAGGCGATGATTCAGTGTTTTCAGTAGCTACGTTACTAACTGTATTGTTTTTATGTAAAACTGTATTATGTTTTTCTCGACAGATGCGGCATGAACCCTTCAGGGTACAGTCTACATTTTTATGACCACTACGAAGACAATTGGTGCACAACTTGTGTTTATGTACTTCGGTAAGTCTGTCACATACGGTCATGGCCTTAAACTTTGGGCATTGATGCACATAATGATGCATCTTGTTGCAGATAAGACATGCCTTGGTGTGAGAACCCTCCAAAACGGTAAAAGATTTTACATTTGAATATCCTTTGTTCGAATGGTTATTATTTTTATAGTTTGAACGTTTATTGTCGTAATTATAATTAAAGCGGTTTCCATTAGCTGTTTCTAAAACATTTGCACGATTTTCAATAAATTCTTTAAATTCTACAAGTGTAGGTAAGTGCGATAATCGCCCTTTGTGTTCCTCCCAATTACTGCTAGTTTTAGGATCTAACTTTGCAGCTACTAAAAATATCACTAACGGATCCCAACCAGTCGTAGGAACACCTAGGGTGTTAAGCGCGTTTAGGTTTTTATGAAGTTGATCACTCAAATATCTTAAGGCCCTAAAAGATTCCTTCTGAATTGGGTTAAGGCTCACCAACGAGCTTAAGTGATTATTAATCAAAATATTTTTATTGTTATACCTATCACATAAAGCCTTCCACGCGTACTCGTAATTCCGTGCGGCAAACTCAATGGAACTTATTACGATTCCTGCACTTCCCACTAAAGAATTTCTTAAGTAATGAAACTTGTTAATTGGTGGGATCGATTCATTGTCATTGATAAGAGAATCAAAAGTGTCTCTAAATTCCAACCATTTAATGTAGTTGCCATCAAAATTGGGCAAATTTATAGTAGGCAGTTTTACTGAACTATTCGCTATATGACAACAACTTGACTTCGATGAACCGTTAAGAGAATTTTTATTTTTTGCAGAAAATGAATCTATAATTTCTTGCGCCATAGCGATTTGTGAATAAAATTCGCTTTCGGTAATTTCTCGTTCGGAAATCTGCTCATCCACATTTTGAGAACTTTCCTCAATTTCTGTTTGTACATGGTCAAAACTAGACATTAATTCTTGCAACTGTGTTAACCTTAAGGATAATTCTCGTATTTCTAAACTTGTGAGATCAGCAGATGAACCAACTTGGTATTTTTGTATAACATTTTTATGTACAGTTAATCTACTTCTAATACCACCGCGTTTTCGGGCTAATGTTCTTTTAAGTCTTTATCAGATGATTCAATATTTATAATAGGTATAGGACTTTTTGATCTCGGCTTAGATTCAGTTTCCGACATTGTGAATTTAAATTAATACAATATAATCAAGGCACCACAATGAGTAGGTTAAGTTTTACTAATTTGTGCACTCTAACCGTTATACAATCCAGACGCCACCAGTTCAAACCACAGCTACCACCGAGCTCGCCAACAGCACGAGCCGCCCACTCGGAGCACGGCTGACCGCTGTCGTCAGGCCCGCCAACAGCGCTCACGGGACACAGCACGACCCGGCGCGGCGTGAGGAATCAACCCGCAGTGGGCGCTGGAAACGTTCGGCAAATAGGCGTTGAAATAAAGCGTTACAATGGGAGTGGTTTGATTTTCCCTACTTGAATATAAAACTGAATGTTGGGCACTTAAATTATTCAAACTATGCAATTCTTTTTTTTCTTAAATTATGCAAATTAATTAACAAATAAAACTTTGTATATAACGTATTAATATTGAAATATTTACTGACTTTAATGATTATGTAACGGGATTATTAGATAAAGGGTCAATGAACTTGCAAACGCTTAATAGGTGATAGTGAATTTGTTGCTATCAAGCAAACGTAAAAATAGGAATGAAAGTAAATAAGCTTATATAGTTACTTATGATGTAAGCATAACCCACAACAATAATTTATTTATTAGACAGGAAATCAAGCGTAGAATGCTAAGAAGGCTCACGAAAAGAAAACGAAAAAATAATTTGCCGTGAGATAAGTTATGTAATGGCGGAAAGAGATTTTATTTATTTTTACAACTACACTTTGTTTGTGCAAATATATAGGCTAAGATGGTACGCATTTAGCAAGATACCACCTTAAAGTGCTGCGAAGTAGCTAGGCATTCACACAACAAATAGAAGTTGGTAATTGGAAATAAGAAGGAATGTAAATAGGATAGGCTCACTTTCTTTGTTTGACCGGCGCCCGTCGTTATTATCAATTCACTGCACTTCACTGATCCAATCCAATGACACAGCGTTTTCAATGTATCTTCCTCTCCAAATATGCAGATGATGTCCGAGGTCGCCAAAAAACTTGTTAAGGATGGAAACGACTTCTTATTTCTTGAAGGTTTATTATTATAATTTACAAATATTAGGTAATAATGTGGCGTTGCGGGCGCAGGCTTAGATGCGTTCGCTCCGGTCGGTGGTCGTTGGGGAATCTCGTTGCGGGGTGCGGGTAGCAGGGGGCTGGCTCGTCCCGCACCTCACTCTTCCGTGGCGATCACGTGTATTGCGCGTGAACAATGTATACCTATAAAATTCAAAGTCCTGACTGACTGACTAACTTATATATCAACGTACAGCCTAAACCGCTGGTCCTAAAGACTTGAGATTTGGAGGGTGTGTTCTTTGTAATGTTTAGGTATCCACTAAAGGTTCTTCGAAATAGCCCCTAAGAAGGTGAAATGGATGATTGAATTATCTATAAAAAATCTTCTTCGTTTCCTATAGGCCACGCGGGCAGAAGCTAGTTCATAATGATACGGTCCGTTATTACGGTCAAATAAATGGGGAAGATATATAGTAGATGCACAGAGATAAATTGAGCGCGAGTGTTTCGTGCTTTGTGAGTGAGTAGGTATTTTAAGTGAAAGCTACGCCTCTTCAGTCAAAATATATTTGGGCAAGAGTAATCATAATTATTCAATGTACGCCTGTCACCTGATTATTAACTCTCACTTACTTTGAAACACCAGTTTGACTAGTTGCCGAGAGTTTAGCGTAAAAACCCATCATTTCTATGAAGACGTCGTTGAAAAGAATCCGATAATGGCGGTTGTGAATTTTGAACTTTTTTCCATTACCCGTGTATTTTTGAATTTTAATGTGTAATAAGGATTGTTATCCGTTAAGTGTTCGTGAACGTGCACGAGTGTTGGCAAATGATTCCAAGTTTTAAAATCATGCCTTTTCGTTTTATCTTCAAGGCTTCCTAGAGCACAGACCAAGTAGAGGATACTCCTAGAGCCTTCAGTAAAATATCCACCATTTTACTGTTGCATTTTGACTGACAAAATAAGACTTTGACATGACATAAAATTACAAAATTCCTCACTTGACATTGGCAGAATTATCGCTAAAAAGCGGTAGGAAGCCATTAAACGAAGAAAATATTTCTATGAATTTAGCTGTTTCCAATGTTATCTTACGAGTATTTCCCAACCTTTATTGGAATAATCATTTGGCAGCTATTAGATTCAGTTAACTGTAATTAAATTTAAATTCTTGTGTTATGTTTATGTTGATAAAACTATTGGTAGCCAGGAAGTCTATTTTTGGTCATCGGCCCACTCAATTAAATCTGACCATAATAACATAAACAATTCAAACAAGTTGCATCGATCGAGACTATTCGAATTGGTACCTCACCTAAAAGGAATTCACTCAAAAATATGTTATAAACGTCATTGTATAAGCATACTTTATGGTAAATATCTTAGCATGATGTCAAACAAAACACTTAAATTATTTGTTTTACACCTTCTTAAACAAAATTTTATCAGACTTTTGGGGATACTTAATATACTTTTGAGAAAGGGACATTCTAGGAAATAGAACCTAGGACCATTATTAAGAATTTATCTTTTTCTACTAGGTGGTAGGACTTTTTTGCAAAGATCGTCTAGGTAGGTATTACCGCTTTGCCAGTTATTCTGCCGTCAAGTAGAAGTGCGCAAGCACTACTGTGGTCCGGTTTGAAGGGCATTGTAGTTAGTGAAATTACTGGGCAATTGACACTATGATCTGATCTCAGAGACGAGTAATCTTATTACCAAACTGAGCCAATGTCTCAGGTTGATGTGCGCAGTGCATTGTCGAGGGACACTTTATAACGATATTAACATATTTCTGTCTTTTTCATTTCCCCTTTATCAGAAGAGTACCGCCATACTTTAAGTTTACTTTAGTTTTAGAGAATGCGACATAGAATCGACACCAATGTTCTGTTATGGGCGGCCGTGTCGCTTAACATCAGGTGAACGACTAGCTCGTCACATCATTTACTAACATCTATGATGAGAGAATACCATGTCATGCTCAGAGACACAATACTCAATAAGACCTAGTAAGTAGAAGATCACATTACTTTTGTTTGCAACCAAACACAAATTTATATGGAATTGACAGTTTCAAAACGCAGCTTATGTGCATAGTTACTATGCATATCATTTCTCCTATTGCATTGCAATCAATGTTCCGTGATCAGCCTACTAATTAGTAGGCTGATCTTCTAGATAATGGCCCTGGGTTTTATTTGCCAGAATGTTACTTTCTTAAAATGATCATAAGTATACCAAATCATCTAATCTAATAAAATTTTGTTTGAAACACATAGTTTATGACTGTTTTAAGGTACCTACTCTGCGGACTAAAATAATTCAAAGGGTGAGATCAAAAAGGGTTTAACTGTCAAACTGGTAGTTTCGAGAAAATTGACTTTAAACTTCAATGGCTCCATTTTAGTATAGAGTGCTTATTAAGTAATAGAAAAGGTTTATGTAAGTTTCAGTTGCTTGAAATGTATTAATTCTATTTTAAAATACAAAATATAGTACTAATTCGTATAATTACTGTAAAAATATAATACTATAATATAATGAATATAATAATGTCTTTATGTTAATAATAGGCTTAATTAATAAATATAAAAAACTATCAAAAAGCACGGACCCAGGTGTCTGTGGAAATGAAGTATAAAAAAAAATATAATAATGTTTTTATGCTAAGCGAACTGTATTTCTGTGACAGATAAACCGTTTTAGACTGACAATCTCGAGATTTAAGCCTTATTTCGGTATTTTGTGAATGTATTATTGTAGATAATTGCACGCTGAATCCAACCATACCCATGAGTCATTTTGTGAAAAAAATCAGTTAAACCCTTCTTGATCTCATCCCTTCTATCTTCAATTTTAGGCGAACCTGTAAATTTCTTCGGTTTTGCTAAAAAAGATTAACATAAATTAGGAAATAGCTCCACAAAGGTGTCCGAACACCAAGTGGACCTGTCCGACCGGTTTTAGAGGCGTGCTGGCTATGTGTGGAAATGTTATGCAAATATACAAAAACTAGTTCTTAGTCAGTTGCCCGTAGAAACTGTTGCATATTACAAAGCACATTGTAGCCGGTGATAGGTATAATAATATAAAAATAATAATAAATATATTGGACATTTCACACAACGCCATCTAGCCCCAAACTAAGCAGAGCTTGTAGTATGGGAACCACATAACTGATACTATACTTCAGTTCAGAAGGCAGGATTACTATCAACTGAGCTATCGTGCCAATAAAAAAAACAAAGACTCCATTTTATATGTATAGGTAGAGTATTATGCCTTGCCAGTACTAAAGTTTTATAACTCCTAAGTTTGCACTTATATCCCGGTTTCTTTCTGGTTTCGGTACGTTTGTCGAACTCGTCAACATGCCAATGTGCGCCCATTGGTTGAAACAGCTGATGATCAACAGGCAACCAATGAGCGTTCAGTATTTGGTCTGTCAAGTTGACACAAACTTAAAAATATATGAGAACCCAGGGGGAGTTGTTTAGCTAAGTTGTATTTTAATAGACTTTATCACAGACTTCCGACCGATTAGAATAAATGTCAAAAACCACTCATCTCATCATGCCATTTCGAAGCAATATTTTGAAGCAATATTATTTAAAATATATTATTCTTCTAATCATACTGATATTAAAATTATAATTTAAATACCTAAAAAAAATATGAAGATTAACTTGAAGGAAATTAAGTTTATTCAACAGTTTATTTTTTACTATAAACGCAAAATTTAAATAATAATTTTTACGGTATGGATGTGACTAAAGGGTGAAAGTAGCACAATAAAACCGACATACGCTGATTGTTTTTATTCTATATAAAAACGAGCTTCTGCCCGCAGCTTCGCCCGCGGCGTGGCCTATGGGAAAATAATTCAACCACCCATTTCACCCTCTTTAGGGTGGAATTTCGAAAAATCCTTTCTTAGCGGCTGCCTACGTCATAACATCTACCTGCATGCCAAATTTCAGCCCAATCCGGCTAGTTTGCCGTGGTTTGGGCTGTGCGTTGATAGATCACTATGTCAGTCAGTCAATCACCTTTGAGTTATATAGAATTTAGAAGATACCTATTGCTGAAACAGAATAGTATTCGGTCGATATTGAAGCCTTAAAGCATTCATTCATGGCAGACAATAGACTAAATGGAAATTGTAGGTAATCTCATGCAAAGTAGAAGCGTTCTAACCGTGATTGAGAAGTTTAGTGAATGGTGTCATACATTATTTTATAGTTGTAAAAAATACATTTGTAATAGATTAAAATTAAAAACTATGCAATAACAAAACTTAATGTAAGAAGCTACCAGTAGGCAACGTGCTGTCGGCATTGCCTTTTTTAATGGCAATGTTTAGTCTTTGGGCTAAATAGATACCAGCATTTTGGCCAATTTTTTTACATTAATTATTTTAATTTTAGAAGAGACCGCTTTTCCACCACACCATCACCAAACTTCAACAAGATGATATGACGGCGCCGAAGTAGCGGTACATACATTTACTATGCCTGTCCATCACACTGTCACGGGCGCTCGCTCGATGACGGGAGTGCAGTCAAGTGAACAAGCCACCGCGCGCCGTATTAAATGACTATACTTAACGAATAAAATGCCACCAATTAATAATAATATAATAATAATAATAACGCCAAACGATCACACACAGATCCTGGACCCTAACTAGGATTCCCTGTCTCTTGAGACCCAGGAACTACGAGGACCATGGTCCCACAACACCCAGACTCAGAACAAGTGTTTGCATTTTTTTTTCGGTGCATAAATACTTGTCCTGCCGCGGGAATCGAACCCGCCGCCTCCGAGTTATGAGCTGCCCTGCTAAACCACCACACCACAGAGGCTGTCAAATTTTATGCACTAACACTGAAAATAACACAAGTTTTGGAAAATAATACAATGCGGTGACGCGATCTTTTTCGTTTTCCCGCCAAAAGCCCTATACACCCTTATTTTAGGTTATTTTACAGAACTACGTCAGTGTGAACGTCAGTCAGACATGACAAAATTATCCGTCCATCTTGTCCTTCAGGTGAAGTAATAATGTGGATCCTTGCCAGGTTTTAATAATAGGTGTGACTAAGTTCTAAGAAATCGATGAGGAAAAAATTGCAAAAATTAAAATCCTAATGAATATTCAATGCATACAAAATAAACAACTTTATTAAACGTTGCATTCCCACGTACTGTATGAACATAGACGAATAGGTACTAACTAACTATGATTTTATGCGTATCGTAATCGGCTTTAAGACGTATGGCTAGGATAATATGATTGACTTTAATGAGCGGTAAACCACACACTTTAGCATTATATATAGTTAGTCCAATCCCTTATCACAGCAATAAACACGGCAATTTATATATATACATTTTTTTTTAAACGATCTCGTACATAAATCCTGGACCCTGACTAAGATTCCGTGTCTAGGGACCCAGGAACTACGAGGACCATGGTCCCATAACATCCAGACTCAGAACAAGTATTTGCGCTTTTTTTTGTGCACAATTACTTGTACTGCCACGGGAATCGAACCCGCCGCCTCCGGGTTATGAGCCGACCTGCTCAACCACCACACCACAGAGGCTGTCAATTATATTGGCTATTCACTTAACATATTGAGAATGTTAAGTAAATAGCCAAGCGTTGTTGCGACAAAATCCTAAACTATGCTCGCAATTGGTTTACGACACGTCAAAAATATAACATTTAACCACTTTGCCGCAATAAATAAAAGATGTCTTAAGATGGGATACGTATCGATATGTCATATTGTTTACTACGGCATGGTATTCAAAGTGTTAGGGTTATTAAACTCTTGTCACTAGCCCGTTGTCGCCGCCCGAGACACGTCTTGAGCGACCCGGATGATCCTATAGCAGCCGTGGTATCGGCTGCGCTAGCTCAAGCAGAGATTTCATTCATAAAGTGATCAATTTGTGAATGAAATCTCTGCTTGAGCACCGATCGATGACCGAGCATCGTTCTGTAATACGGACCCATGATTATTATGCTTAGGTATCATAAAAATTGTTATATATATATTTATCTTATGCAACAACAATACTCACTTAAATAACATAAGTCTGTAGACACAAATGTCAAAAAAATCTTGTGTGTGTATATATACCAGCTTCAGAAAAGCAGTAAATAGATTAGCAGACCGTATAACCTTCAAAATAACAAATTACTATAGTTAATAACAGTAATAAACACTCAGAACATACATTAAAAAAATCAAATGAATCACACTAATATTATAAAGGCGAAAGTTTGTATGTGTGTTGTGTGTATGTTTGTTACTCCTTTACGCTCAAACCGCTGAATGGATTTGGATGAAATTCAGTACCAAGATAGCTTATACATTGGATTAACATATAGGCTACATTTTATTCCGGAAAAATGATATATTCCCGTGGGATGAGCAAATAATTAAAATACTTTTTATCCGCGGGTGCAACCGCGGGGCGCAACTAGTAGTTAATAACAGTAATAAACACATACATTCTTTAATGTATGTTACATTTAAAAATCAAATCAATTATTAAATACAACCTTCTTTGTTCTATTATTTACGTGTCGTAGGAAAAAAATTCTGTCTATTAATTAGCACGTTTAGCGATAATGGGCCATAGAGCAAAGTCGAATCACACATTTTCCAAAAGTGGCTTTTAGCGAATGAATTTTTGCGAATACTATTTTTAGCAAATGTCATTTAGCCGAAGAGACATTTTAAATAGTGCATTTACATTTGCAAAAGTGATTGTTTTTTGAAAGCCTCTGTGGTGTGCTGATTGAGTAGTTTGGCTCATAACCCGGAGGTGGTGGGTTAATTCCCGCGACAAGACTAGTGTTTGTTTATGGAAAAAAGACCAAATTCTTGTTCACAGTCTGGGTGTTGCGGGACCATGGTCCTCGTAGTTCCTGGGTCCCTAAACACAGGGAATCCAAAGGTCCAGGATCTATGTACATACACATATACATACACACACAACACATATACACACATATACATACACATATACACACAACTCATATACCTACACACATATACATACACATACACACACAAACACCTACACATACATACGCTCTGACATAAATCAAATGTAATTAGATATTAAATAGGAGAAGCCACTGACTCCTGAAACACAGTGAACACTAGTTCAGGAGTCTATGGATTCACTACATAAACTGTTGAACAATATTTATATCAATAAATGATTTTGTATTTGTATTTAATTTATGTGATAGTTGGGCGTTATTACTAGTATTATTTTAGATTTTGCAAAAGGAAATATACGTCCGACCTAAACCATTCCTAGCACGAACCTCGAACTTCAAACTTTACACACTATTGTCGTCATTTCTCATCAGGTTAGATAAGTACTTATATAAATGGCAGTTTATCAGACGTTTAAATAAAGCCTGCGAGTACCTAGAAAACACGTTCTGATTATGTCAGACGTCCACCTTGAACAACCGTGGGCGTGGCGCACCGTCACTGAAGTACTATTGCACAAACAACGTTTTTTTTTCGAACGGTCTAATACTGTTGGTCTCTACCGACATTTACAGCGTCACCGGATGGGAGGGCAGGCGCTCAAGCCGTTAACAGTGGGAGGCAACTAGCTGGCGGGCAGCCCTGGGGTGCGAGCCTCGGCTTGGGCCGTTGCCGGGATAACAGGATCGAGAAGACTGCGTCCATTGGAAGAGCACACCCTATTGAAAGTCGCGATCGTTCTAGTTAACCTACAGAGGGTACGTTGCCGGCGGGGTCGGTGTCTGATTGTGTTACGCTGGTATCCTATACCGGTGTCGAAAACGGTATCTGAGCCAGAAGGGCTAGACTGGTGGTCCGGTGATCCTAGCGCAGCCGATACTACGGCTGCTATAGGATCATCCGGGTCGCTCAAGACGTGTCTCGGGCGGCGACGACGGGGTGTTATTATTGTTCTGTGAAAAGACTGCCAAGCAGCAGGATAATATTATAGAAACTGACGTGAGTGTGAGTGGTGGTGGTGAGTTGTGAGTGTCAGCGCCGAGTCGCCACCGCCGCCGCGCGTACTCCTTGGGCTTCTATATTGCCGAACATCGGTCGAGTTATTCGACTGTATCTCGTGAGTGTTAGCCGTGTAATAGCTGTAGTTATAAGTAGCAGGATACAAAAAAAAACTATTGCAACAGTTAACAAATCAATGTTGTTACGAGACGGTAAAGCTAAAGACGCGGCTGTGTCTTCATTCCTTCACACCAACGAGGCTTCGGGTGGCTATGAGTGGCATTTTACGGGGATGCACAGATCCTATAAAAAAGTATCTGTGGTAAGTACTGTTTTAAGTATTGGACGTCTTCCCGCTGTTGATGTGAACAAATAAAGAAAAATAAAAAACAGTTACGCTATTTTTTGATATCATTAAAGTTGGTTTTGGCTTGGAAGTATCTGATAATTCGATATGCAAATCTACAATTCCTTTTGTATAGGTCGAATCAACAATAAACTGGTTTTCGTACGTAACGAGCTGTCAGTATTAGCAGCACCCGTAGGCCCCGTAACCCACGTACACATATACGCAGAATCGACCAAAACAAATTATGCAAAGTACACAATAAAGAACCTTGTGGCGGTAAAAAACACATGTATTTTAGAACACTCAAAATTTACTGCCACTAAGGTGCTAAATGGTTTGTGTTCATTAGAAGCAATCGAGACAACGCCGCCAACGCTTCAAATTTTTCATAGATATTTGTAATATACTTTGTACTAAAGCCGCCGCCAAGGAGGTAGCCTCCTACTACGGTACGGCTACTTAGATGTCGACGATCGCGATATTCAAACCAAAAACAAAAAATGGTTTATGATTGAAAAGGATTGCGATCACGCCCTAATTCTAATAATATCTATAAATATTATGTAGCTTTTTTTTACAGGGAAAGCGCCTTTATTCTATAAGTATTACAATAATAACAATTACCACATTGTTATTACAATTATTCGGCTGAGCAGCTAAAACGGCGCAAATATAGTAATCTCGGTAGCGGTTACATATTTGAGCCGTTTGGTGTTGACACCCTGGGTCCGTGGGGGCCGGGAGCTCATCGCGTTTTCAAAAGTTTATCAGAGCGCCTGGCCGACGCTACGCGTGACCAAAATGCTGGCACTTATTCGGCACAACGAATAAGCATTGCAATTCATCGGGGCAATGCTGCCAGCATGTTGGGTACGCTACCTACTGGTAGTGGGCTGGAGCATTTGGACTGTCTATAGGTCATCGCGGCCAGTATATAGTCCAAATGTTTTTTTTTTGTAGTAATAGTAGTAGGTAGTTTTTAGTATTAGTTTTAAAATCATTGTAGTATTTAGAAAATAAAGGCAATTTACCATGTTAAAAAAAAAAACGAAATAAAAATAAAAAATACCACAAAATTCTGCTAGCTATTGGCTAGTACACTACACTACCTACTACAGAAACATTTGACTGTGCATGTAGTAGCCGCGCTGACCTATAAGACCGTTCAAATGCTCCAGCCCACTACCAGTAGGTAGCGTACCCAACATGCCGGCAGCATTGCCCCGTAGGCAGTAAATAATAGTACATAAATTAACAAATATTTACATATCATATACATGCATAGTAGACAGCCTCTGTGGTGTGGTAGTTGAGCAAGTCGGCTCATAGCCCGAAAGCGGCGGTTCGATTCCCGCGGCAGCACAAGTATTTGTGCACAAAAAAAAGCGCAAATACTTTTCCCAGTCTGGGTGTTGTGGGACCATGGTCCTCGTAGTTCCTGGGTCCTTAGACACAGGGAATCCTAGTTAGGGTCCTTGGGCGTTATTATTATTAATAGGTAACACATACAAAATAATTTAAAACGACTCATTGTTATACGAACTCTAAACCCATAATGGCGAATGACATTTACGAACAATGGTAGTAAAAGTAACGGTAGAAAAACTAAAGTTTCACTACTTGAACCAACGTCTTGTCCATCCATCATTGTTTTAAATTTATGGTTTCCGTGTTTAAAAACTATAACCTACTTTGTTAAACCAAAAATTTAACTTTCGATTTACTTTACCTTAAATTTTGCTGAAATGCACACAGTATGCATACTCTATTAAGAAAATAACCGATTCAGGCTAAATAATCTCGCTAGATAGATGGATAAAGTCTTAATTGAAACACCACATCTTATATAATTAAAAAAGTGAACAAACTTAACCTAAGTTTAACAATCATGAGCGGTCTTATCGCTCAGAGCGATTGAATTGGTGGTTCGATAGATTAAGTTTTTTTTATTGTTTTCTACTTTCAATTAGATATATATAAATTATTTATTGTACACCAAGAATATAGTATATACTTGCATAGAAACTTAATCAACGCGGTCTTATCGCTCCTTCCAGAGAAACCTTGGGATGGAGAAGATGAGATCTACGATTCTTGAGTACAAATAATTTCTTCTAAACAAATATTATGTAGAGTTATGCATATAAAGTAGACCAAAAGTTTTTCATGAAAATTACCATGGGAGCGGCAAGGCAACCAACCGTGATCAAATTATTTGTAATACATCAACCAGGTAAATGATGACCACCTAGATTTCTAGATGGTCATCATTTACTCGGTGGTCATCATTTACTAGGTGATGGTCATTTTTTTTTGTTTTGGTATGGCTCCACACTTTTGTGTATATAACCAGTGTCAAGTAATTGATAATTTTTCGAGTTAAGTAACATATATGTATATCAAGTCAAGTCACAGTCCAAGACATCAAGTCAAGTCATAGTCTAGTCAAGTCATACTCCTAGTAAAGTGGTGGCAACTTTACTTGAAGCTTCTACGGAGTTTTGGAAACAACACGAAAATATACGTTTCACCATCACTATACCACTTTCCCACACTCGTGCCTATAATCCAGTACTTAACGAATAAAATTCCACCAATTTTATTGAAAATAACACAAGTTTTGGAAAATAATACAATGCGGTGACACGATCTTTTTCGTTTTCCCGCCAAAAACTCTGATGGTAATTTACTAGGCGGTACGACTTTTCTGCAACGTCATCTTTTGTCAGTTATTCTGCCGCCAAGCAGTAGTGCGCAAGCACTACTGTGTTCCGGTTTGAAGGGCACTGTAGCTAGTGAAATTATTAGGCGAATGAATCTTTATGATCTGATCTCACAGTCTTGTGATATAATTACCAGACTGTGCTGATGTCTCAGGATGATGTGCGCAGTGCAGTGTCACGCGAAACTATATTTTAGAGTTCCGAGTAACACTGCCACTGTTATGGGCGGCCGTGTCATTTAGATAGCTTCAGGTGAACGACTAGCTCGTCACGTCATTAATTAACATACAAAACAACGACCATCATATTATAATACATCATGTAGGAAAGATATAGTGATATTTTAATTTAACCTGACAAAAGTCTAAAGTATATAATATAAGTATAAATAAAAAAATAGCATTATAATTACGTGTTTGGTGCTAGATGGCGCTATATTTAATGTCCACAGATATTTATTTATTTATTTATCATAGAAATTCATCCGTAAAGCATTTATATACAACAAACTTTATAAACCAGGCCTTTGTTCAAATAAAATGGGATATATTATAGGAAATTTATATTATGCGACAATAGAGTGTAATTCCTGTAAGTTTCCGACATTTTAAAAATAAACTTTAAAAAAGCAGACTTAATAGTAGATTTATTTACTTATGAATATTATAGCTAAACCTACACCTACCACCACCTACTTAAATAAAACACGTTTCCTTCATTTGGTAAGCAGTATTTCGCTAGCTGTTATTAATCGAGTATCAAACGATTGCAACAAACAAATTAAGCAGCAGAAAACAAGGTTCGAATCAAAGTCGACTTAGCTAGGCAATGAGTACACAACGTCATGGATTTCACCGCCACAATGCCCCGGGCAACGGGCATTGAGCGGCGCGAACCGATGCAAGATGGCGCCTGGTTTAGGCGGGAAAACGAAAAAGATCGCGTCACTGCATTGTATTATTTTCCGTGTTGTGCATAAAATTGGTGGCATTTTATTCTTTAAGTGCTGGATCACAGGCACGACTGTGGGAAAGTGTTATAATGATGGTTTCTTTTCGTGTTGTTTACAAAACTACATAGAAGCTTCTGGTAAACTTTGTCAACTTTACCAGAGGTCTATGTAGTTTACTACGAGTATGATTATTTGACTAGACTAGACTATGACTTGACACACATACATATAAATAATATTAATTAACTTGAGAAATTATAAAACACTGTATGGAGCCAAAACGAAAACAAAAAAAAGATGGTGCCACTTTTTTTTGTTTGTTTTGGCACCACACTTTTGTGTATTCACCCAGTGTCAAATTGATTATTTCTCAAGTTTATGATATTTCACATGTATCAAGTCACAGCCCAAGTAAAGGCCATTTTATTGTTCTTATACCTCTAGCTTACTCATACCTTTTTCTCAATTAAGCGACTTAGTCACTAAGCGAAAAAGCCGATTCAATAAATTAAATGAATATATAATGATAATGTAATATCATTATAGTTACAATCATTCAATCAATCATCATTATAGTTAGTTATAGTTACAATAATTACAATTCATACTAATAGGTTCGATCTGAAAATTCTTTGGAATAGGGCTTGCAAAACCGGTGTTACCGGTTTTTGGATTAAGACATTGTTCTAACAAAAATTAATCAAATGAATAATTGTAACACCGATTACTGTAATGATTCGAGGAAAATATTAAAATATTTCTTGATAAGATGTAGACAATACTTAGCTATATGCAGTTTGTTTGAAAATAAACTCGAAAACTGAAATGAATTGTTTCTATCAGGAAAACTGCGAGAACCTCATGATACATACACTTTTTTCAGTTAACAATTGATTTTATTAATTGAAAAGTCTAAATATCTACGATCGCCGAATTAATAATAGAAGGTAAAGGTTCGAATCATCAGTTACACATTTTTTCAGGCACGTAATTATTTATTGAAAAATATTGCTTTTATGCATTTTTTTTCCCATACAACTAATCTAATTTAAAAAGCAAATAAAAAAATGTCACCTGACAGGACTTTTCCTACAAAGTTCGTCTAGGTAGGTTTGCCAGTTATTCTGCCGCCATGCAGTAGTGTGCAAGCACTACTGTGTTTCGGTTGGAAGGGCATTGTAGCCTAGTGAAATTACTGGGCGAATGGGACTTTAACCAAATGTCTCAGGATGGCGCAGTACAGTGTCACTCGAAAATATATATTTTAGATCCGAGTGACACTGCAACTGTGTCGCTTAACATCCGCCGAACGACTAGCTTATCATAATACTCCTTAACATAAAATATAATAATAATGACAAACAATATTAAATCTAAACTAAAATTAAATGTCGGGTTGTAATTTATGATTTTAACATTTACTTTCCCGTTTGGGATATGTAAATGTGTCTGATTATAAATATCTATACTTACTACATCATGAATAAATTATTGGTGCAGCTGCTAATATGTACTTACGCGTCAGCTGTTTATTTAGGTTACATTTTGTTTTAGAGTATAAACGAATTTATGCAGACAATTTACCTTTTTACACCTTTTCTTTATTATATTTATACTTAGTTAGGGTCCAGGATCTAAATATAATTATGATCGTTGGGCTTTATTATTATAATTTTTTTTTAGGATTTGGCTCCACACTTTTGTGTACTTAGCCAGTGTCAAGTAATTGATAATTAATGATATTTCACGCAAATAAGTGTCAAGTCACAGTC
Source organism: Ennomos fuscantarius (assembly GCA_905220475.3). NCBI lineage: Eukaryota > Metazoa > Arthropoda > Insecta > Lepidoptera > Geometridae > Ennomos > Ennomos fuscantarius. Next base: position 2,688,829 of record HG992026.1, on the reverse strand, counting down.
GAAGTCATCAAGTCAAGTCATAATCAAGTCAAAGTCATACTCCTAGTAAAGTGGTGGCAACTTGAAGCTTCTATGGAGTTTTAGAAACAACACGAAAATAAACGTTACACCATGATTATACCATTTTCCCACACTCGCGCCTGTAATCCAGCACTTAACGAATAGAATACCACCAATTTTATGCACTAACACTGAAAATAACACAAGTTTTGGAAAATAATACAATGCGGTGACGCAATCTTTTTCGCGTTCCCGCCAGAACTCCATTTATTTATTTATTTGTATACTGATAAAAAAGTATTATTATTATTATTCAGAGCCGATTTTAAATAAGTCATAATGTTTGACAAAAAAGTTGCTAAATTACCACAGCTAAAAATAACCAATATCCAACAGGTAAATTAATCTGTTATTACTTACATAGAAATGTATATTGCAATTTGTTTTTATTTATCGTGATAGTACTAAGATGATAGATTTTCACAATAATTGCCCAAGCGGCTCAACTGTCTAGTACATAACGTATATCTATAAAAATGTTTACTCTGCAGTTTATCCATTCCTTTTCTTAATAATAATAATAATAATATGTGTGGACATCTCACACAACGCCATCTAGCCCCAAACTAAGCAAAGCTTGTGCTATGGGAACCAGATAACTGATACAATACTTAAATACTTTTTTGTTTGTAAATACATACATAGAATACAATATGACACCCAGACACAGAACAAACACCTATGTTCATCACACAAATGTTTGTCCTGAGTGGGAATCGAACTCACAACCCACAGTTCAGAAGGCAGGGCTACTACCAACTGAGCTATCGGGCCAGTCCTAAAACACGGTTATTCTAATGAGACTATGTTAATAGCTACTATTCTTAAAACATAATTAGTAAGTAACGGTTGTCTTTAAAAATACGCAAGTTTCCTATTTGCGCCATTCATAAAACTAACGCCACGATTGTGTCTTTTAACAAACCATATATGGCGTTTTATATAGGTAACTTAATTGAGGCGGAGTATGATCCGAGAGATCTTTTTTCAAAAGCCCAGTGCGACGTGACTGAACTGAATAATCAGATGGAAAAAAAGTGTAAATCTACATATACACGGTGGAATTTCATTCGTTCCTTTCCTTTAATTTATGTATTCAGTCCATGCTATAGAACGCTCCCACATAACTAAATAAAAAAGTACTTATGAAATAAAACTTAAATTTAGGTAATCAAATTACTGCGAATTTAAATCCTAATGAAAAGCCTTGCGACATTGAACAAAGCAGGTGTTTTATTGACTACGAAACATTTACAAAGCTAGCCGGTGCCCGCGCTGTGTGTAGTGTTAAATAGATATATTTCGGCTGTCATACAGGTATTTTAGGAGGCACTAAATACTAATACAAAACCTATTTTTTTTTTAATTGGACCTTGTACGTATATTCTATGCATGGTTTGAGTACATACATTTAAGGAAAAGAGCGAATTAAATTACACCGTGTATAAAAGAAAGTCGTTTTAGTTATACTATTTATAACTTAAGAACGGCTGAACCGATTTGGCTGAAAATTGGTGGGGAAGAAGCTTAAAACTAGGAGACGGACATAGGATACTTTTTATCCAGTTCGACCGCGTTTTACTCATTCACCCGTGCGAAGCCGGGGCGGGTCAACAAGTAGGAAATAAAACGAAGAAGAAGGGCGACCGAATACAATTTAAGAAGTAGATTTGTTTTTCTAAAATGAAATCGTAGAATGACCCAAAATAAATACTTTGTCAACTTACCTAAGAGCTTTTTTTTTCAATTCAATTTTCAGTGTACAACAACTATTTTAGCTTTATCCAAAACTCTTTAGAGACCTCCTCCAATACATAAAAATTGTGCTTAGACTCCGCCTTAAGTTGGGCAAAGTATGTGTTAAAAATATTTTACCTACTACAAATGAATTGAGATATAAGTTAATATGTATCAATTTACCTAATTTTGTTGATAAAAATAACAAGAAAATGATGTCAAGATCAAGTTAAACGTTGTAATTAAATCAATGACATAATGATGAATGTCCTGACCGAGTAGAATAAATGTATTAATTATGTTATTAAGTGTAATATTGTGCGCATTAAAGCCGTGTGATGTTGGAGATAAATAGAAGACGAGAAGCGAGGGTTCTGGCAGCCTTAATCACGTCCTGTGCTTCACACACAGCCCACGCCAGCCCAATTTTATCTGTGCGGTTTTCTTTCATACAAATTGTATGACAATGACTCCTATCACCGAAATTGAATTTGTGTTGTGGATTTGTGGAATTCATCCTAGCAATAGAAGTTCATGGTTTTTAGATTTTTCATTTCTTTCATTCTTCATTACAATTACGAGCGGGAAGATTTTAATGATGCGCGAAATTAACTATTCTGTGCCTACTTGTAAACCTTAGAAAAATAGTTTACCAGCTGCGCCCGCGGATAAAAAGTAGCCTCTATATATATTCCAAATTTCTTCCAAATCCGTCCAGTTGTTAGAGCGTGAAGGAGTGAGGCGACGAGTGCGTGAAGTAACACATACATAGACACACACTCATATAAACTTTCCCTTATTTCCAATATTAGTGTGAAGTGTAATACCTAGATACCAAACTTTCCAATATTAGTGTGAAATATGATTACCTAGTAGACGTGGGTAAATAATAGTTGATTGACTGAGAGGTCAGGACTTGCCGATACGGTAGTAATAAATCCTTTTTATCAACGCGTTATCTTATCGTTTATTACTGCTGCGCGTCTCGACCGGAGGAATGAACGATGCACGTAGTCTGGTAATTAATAAAAACGTCATCAAGATCGTAAACAAGTTATAGGTCTGCATAGGACCCGCGAAGTCGTTGATGGCTTGTTAAAAAAGCAAGCGAGTGAAAACGATCCTAAGGATTCCACCCGTTCTTCTTCTAAACAAACTGCAAACGATATACAAAGTTAGCAATATGCACGAAGGTTACTTTGAATAAAAATCGTTTCATTTCGGCCTTAAAGGTGAGTAATGAGTATAGATTAGAGCGTGCACAGTGTAATGTAGCGTGTTTACGAATTGCTCAAAACATGCAAGTTTCCAAAAACATTTACATGTTATGTAACTTTCCTGCGAATGCTCGATCGGCGTTCGACGTAATGCTCACGGTGAAAGAGCAATTTTTTTTTAAGTTTAGCTCCACACTTTTGTGTATTTAGCCAGTGTCAAGTAATTGATAATTTATCAAGTTATCGATATTTCACGTAAATATGTGTCAAGTCACAGTCGAAGTCATCAAGTCAAGTCATAGTCAAGTCAGTCTAGTCAAAATCATACTCCTAGTAAAGTGGTGGCAACTTGAAGCTTCTATGGAGTTTTGGAAACAACACGAAAAGAAACGTTTTACCATCATTATACCATTTTCCTACACTCACGCCTGATCAAGTTTTAGAAGTTTTAGAAAATAATACAATGCGGTGACGCAATCTTTTTCGCTTTCCCGACAAAACTCAAAGAGCATTTAGCTATAACATTTTGTTCTATCTTGCGTTGAATGTTGAAATGTCGAACCTACAGATCACCTTCATCTTGAAAGTTGATATAAATTACTAAATTGTTTAGTAATTTTCTGCAAAAATATATTTTTTTATTTCCGTCATAGATAAAGTACAAGTATAAACACAGATGTGCTAGATAGTTGAGCTCGATGACATAATTACCTAGTTATGTAACACCATGTAATTGGATGCAGCCTGAATATGTATGTTCATATATCAGAAGAGTTTAGATAGAGCTGGCTCTTTGGTATGTATGTGGAATGCCAAGAATGTTGTGCGTTTCTGAATTTGATTTCGTAACGTTATATATAAATTGAAAAAGCCTTCTTACTTTTGCTAAAGCTTATTCGTAAAGTTTTTTTTTTTAACTACACAACAGTATGCAGATAAAAAAAATAGTTATTTTTCAAGAATGTAATGGTAAAAGCCATCATTATGTCATATAGCGTAAAGCTTTAAATGTCACATCATTGCAAGTATATAATATTTATAGCTTTACACTCTTATGTCTCACCTAGGTACCTACATAACCTAATTCTGGGTACAAGCAAAAGAATTTTCACACAAAACTGTAACAATGAACTTGACCTAACATTAAGATTTTCGTAAAAAGAGCTCAAAATTGCTCTTGATAATTGCGACTTATTGCCGTTATCTTCATAATTTCGCCATAGAGAGCCTAATTGGGTGTAGGTAAAATGATAATAAACCGTGAGAATTATCACATCTGCAATTACAGTGCTTCAACTCTTTGTTGGTTTTTCGACATATTTTAAATAATGGGTTGAGTAAGCATTAATTTTGTATATAGAGATCACAAAGTCGCGAATTTATTTTAACACAATGATACGGATGAAGTTTCAAACGTGATAAATAATAAAATACTGTTTAGGTATTTATATTTCTATGCTTTTGGGAGAAAATGGATGCAAATGGTTAACAAAAACAACCGATGAGGTGTTCAACCATTATGGAGCAGAATTAACGTCCTCCGATATGTGATGGTTACAAATCGGGGATAACGTACCAACATCCAAAACTACGTAAATAAGCTGTTACATTTTCACTTCACCTACAGGTGATTTCAGATACATACATAGGAACAATTTGGTGGAAGCATCAGGTGACCAGAATGCTGGCTATTATTTTGAAAAAAAAAATAAGCATTGCCATTCAACGTGGTTGTAAAAGCTGGAGTACCACAGGGAAGTGTACTAGGTCCGGTCCTATACTTATTGTACACTTGTGATATGCCAAAAATAGAAAACAACACCATTGCAACCTTTGCGGATGACACTGCCATCATGGCTACAGGAGGAAACCAAGAGGAAGCCGTCGAAAAAGTCCAATTAGCTATAAATAAAATTTATGATTGGACTAACAAATGGAGAATAAAACTTAACGAAAGCAAGTCTATACACATTGATTTTACTAACAAGAGACCACATTACTACCCGGTATTTATAAACAACCAACAAATACCGTACGAAAATACAGCCAAGTATTTAGGCATGACACTTGACGCAAAGCTTCGCTGGAAGGCTCATGTCAAAAAGAAACGCGATGAACTACAGCTTCGCTACAAGAAGTTGCACTGGCTGCTTGGGAAGCATTCTTCGTTGTCTGTGCACAATAAGATACTTTTATACAAATAAGTCCTCATGCCAATATGGACTTATGGTATTCAGTTATGGGGCTGTACCACACAAAACAATATACAGATCATCCAACGATTTCAAAACCAAGTACTGCGGTGCGCTGTAAATGCACCTTGGTATATCAGAAACGAGGACCTACACCGGGACCTAAAGGTAGACCTTGTTGCTGACGTCATAAAGAAATTCGCTGAAGCTCATGAACGAAGGCTTCACCACCATGTGAATGTCGAGGCGATCCAGCTCCTCGATAACACGGATATAGTGAGAAGACTAAAAAGGAAAAAACCTTTTGAGTTAGTTTAGTGATAGTGATATTGAACTCATAGTGTAGTGAGTGTTACTTAAAAAGACTCATGAACAAAGTGTCTTCCCCTTAATAGAGACATTAAGAAAAGTGTTAATGGACACATTCTTATGACTAGTTTAACAAATTAAGTCAAATTTAAATTACTTATTAGCCGTAGTGATGGCTAGATTGTAATTTTAATGATGTGCTATTAAGGTACCTCATTACAAAAAAAAAAACAAAAAAAAAATTCAACGTGGTAATGCTGCCAGCATTCTGGGAACTTTCCCCTCTACCAACGGGTTATTTATATAAATATAAATTTTTAGTTTTTATTTATTCTAAGTTCTTAGGTATAATTTAGTTTTTACTAGATATTTATTTTGAAACATACAACATATAAATAACTAAACTAAACTAGACCTAAAAAACTAAATTATACCTAAGAACTTAAAATAAATAAAAACTACAAATTTAAAATAACCCGTTGGTAGAGGGGAAAGTTCCCAGAATTTAGTTTTTTAGGTCTAGTTTAATTATTTATATGTTGTATGTTTCAAAATAAACTATTAAATACCATAGGAACATGTTGGTATTACAAAAATAAATGCAACAAAAACATACTTGCAATTTTTTTTTATTACCGCAATCTAAAAATGATTCTTTGATAATGATGCAAGCATAATAATACTACGAAGCGCTTCAAAGTTTTTCGGTGAATACGCAAAAACGAAGTCATGGACTTCAAACTTTCCTGTTTGTTCTCGAAAAAAATTATGTATAAATATTTTGTGTGTCAAGGTCTGTGGTCAAAGCTGTTCAAGGTCAAGTTATTTTATTTCAAATTTATATAAATAGATAGATCAGCTATGTATATATATACTACTTACTATTAATACTATAAAGGCGAAAGTTTGTATGTGTGTAAGAAGCCGCTACCAGTAAGCAACGTGCCCAAAACACTGGCGGCATTGCCCCGTTGAATGGCAATGCTTAGTCTTTGGGCTAAATAGAGACCAGCATTTTTTTAAATAATCATTTACTTATTTATTTTCATTATAACACTACGATAGTTCAAATAAAGTTACAAAACACTTACTCAAACAACAACAAAAACCTAATAACCTTTTCGAAAGCACTAATGAAATCTAGTCACCCAAAAACCCTTTCTATCCCCACCATCTAAAGTGCACATTACGTTGTAAGTGAGAGGAGAAATGTAAGTTAAACTTCACCGTTACCGGTCTACGTGCGGGTATTTTTAGACCTCAAGCTGCTGGACAAGTCTGCTGGGGCCAGTTACGGACGGCCAGTTTTGGACGTAGGCACTAGGCAGTAGTTAGTATGCATTAGTTATGGTCGATTTTACTACTATTATGACTAGTTAAGTTACTTTATTCTAGTATTTTTTATGTGGAATCACTGCGGTACTTACATACTTTCGGTAAATCACACTAATGTTATAAAGGCGAAAGTTTGTATGTGTGTATGTTTGTTACTCCTTCACGCTCAAACGGCTGAATGGATTTGGATAAAATTCGGTACCAAGATAGCTTATACACTGGATTAACATATAGGCTACATTTTATCCTGGAAAAGTGAAATTTTCCCGTGGGATGAGCAAATAATTAAAATGCTTTTTATCCGCGGGTGAAACCGCAGGGCGCAACTTGTCCTTAATATGCTATCTAGCACTAATTCAAATTCATCTTATTTTATATCCTTTTAATAAAGGGGTTAAACTGATTCTAATCGCCGTAACTAGCCGTAATTTTATCTATACATATAAAATTCAAAGTCCTGACTGACTTATATTGCAACGCACAGCCTAAACCGCTGGTCCTAGAGACTTAAAATTTGGAGGGTGTGTTCTTTTTAGGTGTCTACTAAGAAAGGGTTCTTCGAAATTCCACCCCTAAGAGGGTGAAATGGGTGGTTGAACTATCTATGAAAATTTTACTTCTTCATTTCTTATAGGCAACGCGGGCGAAGCCGCGGGCAGAAGCTAGTCTTTAATATGCTGTGTAGCACTATTTTAATTTCATCTTATTACGTTTTTTATGTTATTGAATAATGTGATGAGCTAGTCGTTCACCTGATGTTAAGCGACACGGCCGCCCATAACAGAACTCACTGGGAACTCCAAAATATAAAGTTTCGCGTGACACTGCACTGCGCACATCATCCTGAGACATCAGAGATTTTAAAAGGATTTTTGACCGATATAACCAGCCAAAACTACTTTTGACGGAAAAGTTAGGCAAAACTAAGTACTTTTGACTGATTTTACTAGTTTAAAAGTCCTTTTGACCGATTAAGAGTTTTGACTAGACCATTTGTATATGTACCATATTTACATATCCATTAGATTCTTTATTCAACAACTTTACGTCAAACAAACGCAAAACCCGTAAACGATGGCCTTTTTAATGTTAGATTAACAATGTTAGCATGGTTTATATAATAATAAAGTATAGATTCAACTTGTGTTGCCTAAGTGCAGTTTCAATTAACTTTATTCATAAATACGTAAAGCGTCCTTGCTTTCTGCTATCCAATTTTCAACCTTATCTTGTAACGTGTAAAGTTGTACGTGTAAGTTTTAAAATCTTCATTATCAGCTTTACAATTTGCAGTCTTATTTCTGTTATGAATAAGGGAGGAAATTGTTCAATTTAGGTTAAATAAAAGGCTTTGTTTAGCTGCTGCTTCTATGGCAACCACAAACGTTAAATTAGCCGTAAAGAATCAGTTTTCCTGAGTAGTTACATTGAAAAATATTCATGAATACATATCGATAGTTACAGTGAAATTTATCATCAGGTGTTTTCTAGAATTGGTAGAAAAAAAAAACGTTCTTTCAAGACCGTCTATTCAATATTTCCATTCTTCGATTTAAGATTATTTAGGTTTTTTTATGTTATTGAATGATATGACGAGCTAGTCGTTCACCTGGATGTTAAGCGCCACGGCCGCCCATAACAGGACAGTGTCACTCGGAACCCTAAAACATAGAGTTTCAAGCGACACTGCACTGCGCACATCATCCTGAGACATCAGCACAGTCTGGTAATAAGATTACTCGACTCTGAGATCAGATCATAAAGTCTCAATTGCCCAGTAATTTCACTAGCTACAGTGCCCTTCAAACCGGAACACAGTAGTGCTTGCACACTACTGCTTGGCGGCAGAAGAACTGTTAAAGCGGTGGTACCTACTTAGACGAACTTTGCAACAAAGTCCTACCACCTAGGTTATTTTAATAACGAATCTTACATTGGCTATTTATCTATCATAATGATATCAATCTATCAAAAGAATCTTAGTAATATAAGCGGTCATAATAATATATTCACATATATTTCACTAGGTGGTAGGACTTTTCTGCAAAGTTCGTCTAGATAGGTACCACCGCTTTGCTAGTTATTCTGCCGACAAGCAGTAGTGCGCAAGCACTACTGTGTTCAGGTTTGAAGAGCACTGTAGCTAGTGAAATTACTGGGCAAATGAGACTTTATGACCTAATCTCACAGTTTTGTAATCTTATTACCAGACTGTACTGTCTCAGAATGACGCGCAGTGCAGTGTCACGCGAAACTATAATTTAGTGTTTCAAGTGTCACTGCAACTGATATGGGCAGTCGTGTCGCTTAACATCAGGCGAGGGGATTGCTCGTCATGTCATTTAGTAACATAAAAAAAAACGCTCGATTTTGTATATTGATTTTTCAAATAAATCAGCATAACGTAACTCCAAATTGCAATTCTCGACCAAAGAATACTGGCCATATTGCGGAGGGAGGGCAGGCGCTTAAGGCGCCCAGCCGTTAAACGTGGGAGGCATCGCTCAAGGGGCTCCTTGGGTCGTTGGCAGGATAAGAGAATCGAGAAGTCTATGTGTACTGGAAAAGTGGATTTTCCTTATCTGTTCCATCTTTCCTTTCATTCACAATTCTCCCGTTTCCCTTTTACAAAAATAATAATTTGTTATTCAAAACTTTTTTCGTACATTCGGCGATCGTACTGTATGAATGAGAAAGCTGTTATTTATATAAAAATAAGTAACTCCTTTTTTTTTACTTCAAACTTGTCTAGCATTTGACCGCGCTCTCACCTGATGGGAAGTGACGATGCGATCGAAGGTGTAGCATGCTAGCCAAAACTTTTTCAAAACTACTCCTTTTTGAAAAAGCTCCAAAAATACATAACAGTAAATGAGATCATAATCCAGTAGTGTTTGTGTGATGTATTTACATGCAGACAGCAAGAAGAAATATCTAAAATAAAAACTATATTTTACATTTGTCTAGGTACATCAAAAGGAGTTCTTTAGCCAGTAAAAAACATTAATTTTAAGATAGATATAGATTAAATTATATCACTGAGTTTTATGTAAAATGTAATACTCATTTAAATAAAGAATTTTTGAAAAATAAGTACAAAAAAGTTATCTAAGTTCTTCTATGATTCTACAGATTTTATCTTAGTTCCAGTTTCATACCTCCTTTTGGTTATATGCCTCCTTTTGGGATGGGCTGAGAAGTTCATCAAACAGTATAATTAAAGGGCCGGGGGAACACCTCCACATCATCAAGCACTGGTTGACGATGCACCGGAACCGAAAATAATTTTGATATGTTTTATATCAATTTTAATTTTAAGACTTATATTTTTGGTATTTTATTTTAGCATTTTATTTTGTATTTTTGTATTTGTAAGCACAATATGGGTTTTTTCACCTGAAATAAAGACATGACGGCGGCGACGTCCATTTATAAACTCTATGCGCAGCGGGCAGTACCGTAATTTACCCTGTGGTAGCATTTAATTTTATTACAGTGGCAACACCGGCAACTGTCATCGCTTCCATCTGGCTATATAAAGGGAGCGCTCGGTGTACTACGGATCATTCTTGCTCCGGACACGGCGCGGTGCGCATGCTGAAGGTCTATATTTATATAGGTTGGAACCTACGCACAACCTGTCGTGCTATAGACATTTTATTTATATTTATATTAATATTTATTATAAGGCACACTGTTTGACAACTACGATGTGAGTTTTGTTTTAAATATGAAAAGCCGAGGAAATATTAGCAGGGAACCAAAGATAATAAAGCCCCCTAGTGGATTTATAGTCAATGTACGTAATCAATGTGCACTAATTCTGCAAATCGCAGTTTTGTTTCATAACGCTGCCTATACACTACAGCATGACGTCAGCAGTCATGTGACTGTATTCTTAAACAAGCGTTGCAAAATATTTAAACAGCATTATTGTTCAACATAATATTCAAAACCAACTCAATTGATTAAACACGGTACCGTAACTATGAATCACATGATATTTCTACAATGTCTTCTCCGTTGTAGTCGGGGTCCAAGCATTTTATAATTGATAGAATCAAGCGTGACTTCGCGGAAGTTCATCTTAGATACAAAATGACATAAGAATATCTAGTGTAATTCCGCTAGATCCAGGTAATAAGATTATATTGGGGCAGTCGCAAAGGATTATTTTTTTAAATTTTTTTTTTAATGTTTTGCTCCACACCTCCGTGTATTTAGCCAGTGTCAACTGGCTAAATACACGGAGGTGTGGAGAGTATTATGCCTTCTCAGTACTAAAGTTTTTTTTTTACGTTTTGGCTCCACACTTTTGTGTATTTAGCCAGTGTCAAGTAATAGATAATTTATCAAGTTAATGATATTTCACACAAATTTGTGTCAAGTCACAGGCGAAGTCACCAAGTCAAGTAATAGTCAAGTCATAGTCTAGTCAAAGCCATACTCCTAGTAAAGTGGTGGCAACTTTACTAGAAACTTCTATGGAGTTTTGGAAACAACACGAATAGAAAAGTTTCACCATCATTATACCATTTTCCCACACTCACGCGTGTAATCCAGCACTTAACGAATAAAATGCCACCAATTGTATGCACTAACACTGAAAATAACACAAGTTTAGGAAAATATTACAATGCGGTGACGCAATCTTTTTCGCGTTCCCGCCAAAACTCCTACAAAGGATTATTGTAGGTAAATCACATTAATCACACTAATATTATAAAGGCGAAAGTTTGTATGTTTGTTACTCCTTCACGCTCAAGCGGCTGAATAGATTGGGATGAAATTCGGTACCAAGATAGCTTAAACACTGGATTAACATATAGTCTACATTTTATCCCGGAAAAGTGAAATGCTCCCGTGGGATTAGCAAATAATTCAAATACTTTTTATCCGCGGGTGAAACCGCGGGGCGCAACTAGTTAATGATAAAACCTGAAAAAACCTAAAAAACCTGAAATTACAATAACAAATTATAAGAAATATTATTATGAAATTGAAATTAATAATCATTATTTTGTTTAATAAATAAATGAATTTAAAAAAAGGTACTATAAAATTAATTATTATAAAACCCGAAATTAAAATAACTATATTTGAGGGGTCTCTACAGATCTTTGTTTAAAGTAAAAAATCGCAGAATATTTGATGTTTAACTGGGTCTGTGCTCGTCACATTGTTTAAGCACCAGTCTATTATTTTTTATTTAATTGGTTATTTAATTCGTTATTGTTATCGAAAATTTGCAGCACTAATATGAGGTTCGTTGAAAAAGTATTTTTTGGGGATTATACGATTTTATTTTGGAAAAATGAACTAGTTAGTTAAATTGTATTTGGTCTTATTTTATTTCCTATTTTCATTTTTGAAGTAAAACTTCTTTACGCACGCTTGACTTGAGGAGTAAGCTGGTGAATGCTTGACGCGGCGAACGAAGTTGAAAGTTGTTGGTTAATTCCATTCCAACATCGTTGTCCCCATATTAATAGCTTAATCAGCTATCCCACATTAAATACGATTAAAAAATATCCTTAGTTTGAGTAGTATAATAATAATAATAATATGTGTGGACAACTCACACAACGCCATCTAGCCCCAAACCAAGCAAAACTTGTATTGTGGGCAACCAGATAACTGATGCAATACTTAGACACTTTTTGTTTGTAAATACATACATAGAATACAATATTACACCCAGACACAGAACAAACACCTATGTTCATCATACAAATGTTTGTCATGAGCGGGAATCGAACCCACAACCTAGCTCAGAAAAAGTTACTACCAACTAAGCTATCGGGCCAGTCTTATTGTGGCGTAATCAATAGTTTAAACATCACGACTGCATAAGCTGGGCATGATCTTTAGGTTATCACCGAGATCTGCCAATTGCCTTCGATGATCTTCTTGATAATTATAATGATTAAGGTCTACAGGAAATTTGCAATATTTCGTGTCAGTCACTTTTTGCTAGGAGACTGTAGAATGAAGGACAAAATGAAAGACTAATATAACAGCAATAAATGAATTCCAAATAACGTAGAGACATAAAACAACTTTTTTTTTGCTTTCGAAATATATCCTCATTTTAGAAAATATGATGTGAGATAGAAAAAAATTAAACCAACACGTGTTGGGTAGGTATACTGTATTTCGGGGGCGAGTTGGCTGGACTGCAGTCGTGACCCCTTCTCGCCTCGGTACGGCGGACGAGGGCTCACGGGGGGGTTTTAGTGGGTTCGAGTCCCACATACCCCCTGCCACCACACCCGTGGTGGCAGAGAAGTGCGAGGGCATTTCCCACCCTCAAAAAAATAAACGTTTACTGTATTTATCCATAAATCCATTGTCATGTAATATTTAGGGTATTAATGAGTACCTAAGTAGCTATTACAATTGCGCCAAAAAATATATGACACTTTCTATTTTTATGTTAAGCAATGATATGACGAGATAGTTGTTCGCTTGATGTTAAGCGACACGACTGTCCATATCAGTTGCAGTGTCCCGGAACTGTAAAGTATAGTTTCGCGTGACACTGCACTGCGCACTCCACTCGTGACGCTGTAAAGGTCGGTAGAGCCCAACAGCAATAGCCCGCTCAAAAAAAAGACTGCACACGTCATCTTGAGACATCAACACAGTCACTACACAAATTATCAAATAAACACCTTGTAAATACTTATTCTCTTTCAATACAAATAATGGAAATTTGGGAAAGATATTTTGCAGTCAAGTTACCTGCTGTGTTGGCTTTTGGCAGTGTTGAGACAATTACATTTCGCACCTCTACCATGTGGACTAGACATAAAAGGAGATATAGTTGGAAATAGCAATCGTAAAAATATGTATCATAATTATTACATTCTCTACCCTACATCCCTATCTGTCTTACTAAATGTTAGTCAGCAAAAAAAGACCATAAAGTTTACATATGAACGACAGAAATGTACTCTAATCATAAATTTTGTGATTTTATTAACTTTATAGCCCTTCATTAGGCCTAAGTCATAACCAGCACGTGACTGTTTAATTGATCCTCAACCTTGTCCCACTTCCACCAAGGACCGTTATTAACTAATCCAATGATAACTTTATCGTTGTTGCTAAGCTATTCATGTTCAAGATTAACTAAATTTACCGTGTTGCTTTGTCAATGTATCCCGTTTTCATAAAGAAGCTGTCGATCACCAAATTTATGTAAGGAAAAGAATTAAAAAAATCATTGTAACGCCCAAAGATCACTTACATAGACCCTGGACACTAACTAGGATTCCCTGTATCTAGGGACCCAGGAACTAGGATGATCATAGTCCCACAACACCCGACACAACAAGTATTTGCGCTTTTGTTTCTGTGCTCAAGTACTCGTCCTGCCGCGGGAATGGAACCCGCCCTCTCGGGCTATGAGCCGACCTGCTCGGCTACACCACCACAGCACCAATTATAACAATATGTTCCTTCAAAAGACACTAGTATATGAACAAAGAGGAAGAGAATCGACCATTATCACGAAGACTAAGATTCAGTAGTAGGTACTTAACTGAAACTGAACTTCTAAATAAAACCTCTATTTTTCTTCAAGTCTTCGAAGTTAAAACAATAGCCTACCTTAACATCAATCAGCCTGACAGCGAAGGCAGCGGCGTCAGGAGCTGACAGCTTCAGTTGACAGGCGCGGGGCGCTGCTGCAGGCCGCACCAGGGTCAGAGCCAGGGCGGCGCCCGCGCCTGTGTTGCTCCCGAGCTCCGTGGAGTTGGTACGGCCACATAGCAAGCTGGAGCCGTGCCCTGCAATGAAACATACTCAGTGTTACCACAAATACATAAACAAGGCTTAGACAGACGTTAAACGTGTGTTTAACAATACAAAACAGCAAGGTAACACTAGTTTAAGGCTTGTTTAAATCTTTTGTGGTATTGCTAAATATCTTAATGACCATGATGGTGTTGATGGGAAGCAGTAAGATGAACGATTGAACAAACATTAGTTGTTAGAAGAGGAAGACCTAAGTTGATGATAAAAGTAGTAATACAGTGTCCATCGTTTGTAACAATGAATTATGATCTCTATTTCTATTAAGAATAGCTTATGACACTATTGTTGGTGTGTTCAACAAACTTAATGATAAAGTCATAATAAAAATACCGAAGGCTTTAGATGTGAGGATTTTAGTACCTCGTAAAGCAAGATTATCTATTAAAGATACGGCTTGTTTTATATTATCTCCAACTAGATTCCTATCCATCTACATACAGAGCGTTCATACCATTATACAGAGCGTTCAAGGTTTAGTATCTCCGAAAATTTTAATTAGAAGTCAGCACGCGTTTCTTCCAAATTGTTTCTTACATCGTGCAATAAAATCTTGGTATTCATTTAACATTACCTATCGTATTTCGATTACGAAAATCGGTATATTTATCATCCTCCAAAACATCCTTATCAGATTCCAAATATTCGTTTTGGCACTCACTCTCAAATTATTGGTGTCGTGCGTTACGTCAATCCCAACGTAAATTAGCACCTCACGTACCTCCTCCTCACGTCACCTACAACAACCTTAAGCCATGACAATTATTGAACATAATTTAACAGTCCGAACATAATCATTAATAGTCCAAACGGCCAAGGAATGGAATGCTCTTACAACAACAGAGTTTCCTCCTGGGTATAAACCTGGGTCTTTTTAAGTCAAGAGTGAATGGGCATCTCATGGGCAAGCGTGCTCCACCTTAGACAACTTCGTCACTTACCATCAGGTGAGTTGTTGTCAAACGCATGCACATTGTACCATAAAAAAAATTGTGGCAAATACAATTAAGTATTTAGTAAATTTCACGTATCACCATATGCTCTTCTAGAACTATTTTAATTGCTATTACCTCGCATTGGACAGCATAGCCTAACGTACACAACTGAATATACCCTGACACCGAACGAAAGTACTCAAGCTGACTGCAACACTGAATTACAAATGCATTCTCTTTTTAAATCGGCTGTATTTATCATACACGATAAAATAAATCTTATAGAAAACGTTACTATGTCCATTGCGAATACTACTGCTTCAAGAGAAAGATAAACATTGTAAACATTGCTAAGCCGTGCCTTCTGTATTTAGTCTCACTGACAAAAGAGAGAGAGCAAATAATAGATTAAGTTTTTGAAGGGCTGCTGGCACAGCTGGTGAAATTACTTAGCAAATAAGACTTTATGGCCTAATTTCATAGTTTATTATTCTTTTTACTAGAATGTGTTTATGTCTCAGGGTGATGTGCGCAGTGCAGCAGTGTCTCGCGAAACTTTTTAGTAACACCGCAACTGTTGACTGCCTTGTCCCTTAACACCAGGCGAACGACTAGCTAGTCACATTATACTTTAACATAAAAATCAGTTGAACTGGAGCATTTGATATTATAGATACAAATAACCAATTTATGTGAATATGAAGCAAATAATTTACATTAATATTCAAGTTCCGCCTTGTCTGGCCCTCTTTTCTTTACAAATTGAACTATTAATTTATACCTACTGTGTTTGCACACACAAATATCTCGATATATCGATAACATTAGCAAAGTTAGCAACCTAATCGACTAAACAGTTAGGAACCGACAACGCAACATGCCACACTGCATCGTAATTCCTAATTTGTTAACGGTGATGCATCTGATTATGTTACCACTGACCACTTACTTAATTATCCGCCAGTTTCATTCGTTCACCATTTCTACTGTTACATCAGCAACATTATAACAGAATGAAGTTAAATCGGCTGCTAATTAGACGTAAACTTTAAAGATAAAATGTTAAAACTCTTGGGGGTCACACAAGGTTGCGTTTAGGGCCTATTCTATTCTTATATTAATTGATAGTAATATTGTTTAGAAACATGATACTATTTAGAGTTTGCATCAGTAAATCGGTGCTATCAGTATTATTAATTTATTTTACGTGATGTAACCCGTTCACTTTTTTCCTACCCTGCAGTGCATTGTATGATAAGGCTTGACAGATAATTACAAAAGGAAGTACAATAAATAAATACCAGCATAAAAATACTAGGTAAAATAAATTATGTCAGTGAATTAATGGCGTATGACCTAGTAGATATTATTACATATATATGGTCTGCAACTATACATCAATAATTCCTTGTAAAAGGACGTGACTGATAATTAACAATACTTATAATCGAATGTTATTTTTCTATTAAATACTTTAGAGATGACTCGAGGCAATCTAGCTTAAGGTATGACTAAGAATAATAGTGCTACCTACTAATTATTATATAATAGTAGGGACAAAGATTGTTCTTTCGCCAGTCTTTAATAATGAGGGAGAAATGAACTGAAAAGTTAGGTAGTAGTTGATCGTCGCTACTTCAAAACGGTGACTAAATTCTCTTAGCTAAGTGTTTGAGATGTGATAATCTTGTAAACGCCTAGCACTAATATTAGGTACTTATTCTGTGTAAAGACTAAATTTTTATCGACCAGTTATATTACAATAGTATACAGATATAGGTACACTCACATAGGACAGAATGTGATAATAGTACTGTGTACACATAGTATATGTATTTACTTCATTAAGCGTGCCAGTTCTTATAAAAACTAAATGGGTAATATATGTGAAAACAAGACGTTTTACTGTCATAACTCCACTTGGCTCTAACCTAACCTAACTCGGATCTCTTGGGGAATCCAATTGGAATTTTTCTTCAAACAGATCCTCTGGGGCTTAGTATCTCTTACTTAGGATTACTTAGGATTCGTTTGGTTTTAGTTCCACACGGATTTCTGTGAGTTACTAAATTTAAATTTATAAAAGTTTTTTTTGAATTAAATCTCTGAGTGGGCATAAACCTAGTTTATTATATGTATTCCACATACTTATTGCAAATAATTAGATGTTAACGTAAAGATCTTTTAGTTAAAGAGAAAGTTAAATAGGTGGAGTGTTTTAGGCACTTTCGCCTCTACCAAAGTAAGCACCTATATTTGTCTTTCCATTTTTCCGTGACGCATCCTATGATATGTTTATAATAGATAAGACTTGACGCGGCATTATCCTGAACTAAAATAGCATCTCGCGGGCTGGAAGGTTTGAAGAGTTTAATTGAAGTAATTAGCATTGATGGTTGTTATACCATTATTTATATGTAATTGAAGCATTGTTATCGACATAGTGGCGTGTCTAAAGACGTGACCTAAGCTTGACGCACGTTGGGGACCACGATCCTTGATACATTGACATTCAGTTCTAAGTGCTATTATGTATAATTTGGCGTTCTTTCCACTTTTATCTCCTTTCGAATACCCTAGGGGTTCACGAATATTCATTCATTATTATATATGGACCCCCTGGGGATTCCACGGATACTCGATATTACTCTTAGAACCCCCGAGCATAAAACCTTTGCATTCGGCATCAAGGAGATCAGCATCAAGAGATTATTTAACTAACGTAATTCTCCATGGATTTATAATATTTTCACCGTGATGTGGTTTTGCTTATATGAACATAATAAGATATTAAACATTACTTAAGTTTACAGGTATTTAGTCTAGCCAATATTACGTCAGATTCATGGACTTAAGTCAGTGTGTATCTAGAATGAACATGATTTTGATGAATTCATTTTGCATATTTAATAAATTAAGTTTCTCTTTAAAATGTCACGTGAACACGTGTGTAAAGTGCACAGGCTTTTTTGTGGGTATTTACTTTTTTAATTTTGAAAGCTTAGTCATGTGGTTAGGGATTCCGGATGGCATTTCTTTAATCAATGACTCACGTTACAATGTAACCACAGCAGACATACCTATTTAACTTAACTCTTGTGTTCTTGAGGGATGTGACGTAATTTATTGTACATGTATCACGATTCACATGTCCTGTACATTAACCTATTGCACATGTCAGTGTCTGCTCACAATCTCACATATTAAGCAACGCAGGGAGCTATTGTAAACAGCGCATGCTTTGCATTATAATCAACTTTGCTAATAATACTAACAAGGTTGTCTCATTGATTTACAATGGGTTTCGTTGTCTACTCCGTTTCCAAGTGACTGACAGACTGGCTCACATGCCTAAACAGCAACAATAAATTTGTTCGCCTTTCAGGAAGCTTCGATGGCTTCAGTCTACATTTACTTTGAGCAAGATCTATGACTCGGCAATACAAATTTTTTGCACTAAAATCCAACTCGGCGTGGTTTACAGATTCACAAGTTGTATAGAGGTTTAAGTAAACAAAAATAAAAGAGACTTTTTAACTTGGATATTGTGTAAAACATGTTCCGTGGTTATTTTGATGACATCCCTATGGTATCAGATCCTTGTTTTGGTGGGACTAACTTAAAACGTCCTTGGATAAATTACTCTATCTACGTTCGAATCACGCTCGTTCGATTTTGTTGGTCAGTATAAGCTGGCAGAATACCAAGTGAAAGTAAGATTTCACGAGTTTAACCTCTCTGAAATGCAACGCTTTACAAATAGTTTTAAATGCAACCTTGCTATAAGGTAATGCAGCTGAACCCAGACAGCAGAAGCAGGCCATTGTGGCAAACTGGCAAAGAATATCTCCTAACTTTTGAGTTGTTATGAAGAAAAAGCAGTCGGCATCTTTTCTGTCTTATTTCTGTAGGTATATTTGTTTGGTTGTAAATTATAGAACTTATTTTAGGATGTTTTAGGAGTTGGATTGACTCCTAAAACATTTTAATCATTCTATGGTCCACTTTGAAGACTTTCAAATCATGATCTACGATTGAATAAAATATGCAAAATTATGTTGCTATTGTATTTTATTTTATTTCAATAAATTTTAGAATAACATTGACATTGGCAAAGAGCACGCGATGCCTTTTATTTAGCAAGGTCGTCAAAACAAGACAAACAAAGCTTAGGTACCACCTCCAACTAATATAATAGTTTTTATTATATGCAATACCTACTAGTTCGGCTGGTCTCAGAAAGGTGAGCCCGACATAATTTTCATTTAGACTAGACATACAACTTAATGCACTTTTCAAAACGTTGGAGCTATATTGAGCGGCTCAAATGGAGTTAAGCAGGGCACTGGCCAGGCAAATAGGTGGAACAAGGCAAACTAAGAGCATGGACAGTCACCCGTAGCAAAAGGGTCGACGGCATACTTACTGAAGATGGTACTTAGACTGCATGACACAAGACCTATGTCGGTGTCGAATGGTATATAATACAAGATGGGAGAATATGGATATGGCCATCCAGCTTGGGATGTAAAAAGTTTTTTTGTTGTTTTTGTTTTGGCTCCACACTTCTGTATATTTGGCCAGTGTCAAGTGCCTACTTGATAATTTTCCAAGTTAATTAATATTATAATTATATGTGTCAAGTCAAGTCACAGTCCAAGTCATCAAGTCAAGTCATAGTCTAGTCAAGCCATACTCCTAGTAAATTAGTGGCAACTTTACCTGAAGCTTCTATGTAGTTTTGGAAAATAAACGTTTCACTGTCATTATACCACTTTCCCACATTTTCTATAAGCTACTGTAACCGTACCTATAGCCTCGCAAGTATCCGCAATCCGCATGGTGGGTATATTAGTGTGCCAACAAACGGTCGACCTCTGATGGTAACTGTTCTATGATGGGAACCATCTCATGGGAACACCACCGTCCCCGATACAACGTGCTTAATCGCAAATAGACTATGATGCTTTCAGTTACTCGCGTGACGGAATATTTTTTCCAGTCGACATCGTCCTAGACAAATCCAGCCCCTCCAATAGAACTTGAATAGTGACCGCTTAAAAATATTGGACAAACGCAGCTATATGTGGCCCAAATATATATTTCTCTAATCTATTATGCAGCGAGATATAAATGTATATCTACATGCTTTTCTTTATTATAATGCCTTTGTTTGAAATGCTAGTTTTTATTTGCTTTATATGAATGTCTCTTAAGACGGAATTGATTATGTTATAAGTTTGACGTTTGCATTGTCCATGTGATATCAGGTTGTCCCAAGAGCTAGAAATCAAAACGAATCTACAGGTAAGGGTTCATAAGGTCTATCAAAATCACGCTATAATAGCTCTTCTACCTATAAAATTTCATGGGACAACTTGTACGTGCACGTTACAAGTTACAATATATTCAATGGAAAATCCTTCCCCACAAACGTATTGACCTTCCAGTATCATCAAAGATCGTTGAGCAAATCTGAGTTTCCAATTAACCCCAAACTTGAACTCAATTGGCCAATGAAAAATTATTAAATAGATTTTCTATACAAACCTGTTGGCTAGGCTACCTACCCACCATCTACTATGACATCAGAGAGTTCATACTTAACAAAGTAGTTAGAGAACGATTTGACGCCAGCAAGAGTGTTTAGTATAGTACTACTACTACTACTACTACTACTACATATCAGTGCTACAGTGTCAGTATGGCACTGTAGCACTGATATGAATTTGGTATCTCATCTGATGGACACAATATTCAAATTTAGAAAGAAGATATGTCTTGTAATCATCAGCATACTTAAATTGCTGAATTGAAAATGGGCTCCAGGTATTTGTGCACAGAAAAAAAGCGCAAATACTTGCTTCACGTCTGGGTGTTTTGGGACCATGGTCCTCGTAGTTCCTGAGTTCGCAGATATATAGAATCCTAGTTAGGGTCCAGCATCTTTGGGCCTTTTTATTATTATTTGGACAAATCAGCACTGTCATCATATTTTGGTTCTTCTAGCTAACTTTAGAGATTGTCAGTCTAAGCAGAAATATTTTACTGCAGCCAAATATCAGTCTGTATTAGTTCACTGCCGGATATAGGCCTATCCAGGTTCACCAGCTAGCAGTTTTCGGCTCATTTTATCCAATTGCTGCCTGTCACTAGGCGCAAATCGCCGCTCCCTCTGGACGGAGGCTGTCTTTCCTCACTTCAGTTAGGTACAGGTATAAATAGGTCGATATTACGTAGGTATGCATAATTAGAAAAATGTTACATTCATTAACCGTTTGGCTTTTGGCAGTCCCGGTATGTTCAGACTGTCTGTCTGCAACTCAAAATATCGCTCGTGGGTTTTTGGCATAACGTAAACATTCTGATTCTGATTTCAACCCGTGTAGCTTAAAATAAATCGGTCGTTAGAGTCAGCTGTGTTATTGTTTACTGCGTGAAAGTTAGTTTTGAACGGAAGAGATTAAAATGTGTTGTTGAAGAAGTTACAGGGTTTTAGAGGTTTTAAACAGACCGGAAGTATTGTTAGGTTATATAGTTCACTCAGTTGTGATTTGAATTTGGAACGAGATAAAACCAAGCATAATTACGAGTATACCCGACGAACTCAGCGTCGATATAGTTGTCTACACTGTATCTTATATTTAATCTGTATATTAGGCATTAAGATAATACAGTAAATGCATAGTATACATGGAGCCATGAAAATACCTATCGATTTAACGCGATGAATGTTAATGTTTCTTGCTTTTTTTATAGTGTGGAGCTCCAGGCATTTTTTATCACTTGGTCAGAGTCCCAGATTTTGTCAAAAATTTAATCAATATACGGCTAAAATACAGTTTTGATTTTTGTTTATTAAATGTAGTCGGATAGTGAGTCTCTCAAACATTTTCTTTATCATTTGTATACATAATAGTAAGTAACTAGTAAACTAGTTGTTAAGACCTGACATGATATATAAATTGTACATGAATGCAAATAAATGAATATGAATATGAAATTCAGTCTCAAAGCTTACCTATCCAAAAAGTTGTAGATTTTAAATATATGACAAGAACTTCTCTGTTTCACTATCAATAGTATTATTTCAGCATTTTGACAGCTTCTGTGGTGTGGTGGTTGAGCAGGTCTGCTCATAACCCGGAGGCGGCAGGTTCGATTCCCGCGGCTGTATAAGTATTTGAAGTACGGAAAAATAAGCGCAAATACTTGTTCTGAGTCTGGGTGTTGTGGGACCATGGTCCTCGTAGTTCCTGGGTCCCTAGATACAGGGAATCCTAGTTAGGGTCCAGGATCTATGTATGTGATCGTTGGGCGTATTATTATTATTATTTCATACAATCCATAGATACTCGTATGTACCTATGTAATCTTGTAAATTGAATTCTATAGGTTTTGAAAACTCATATTTTAGATGCTTTTAATGCATATAGTACATCTTAATGTAAATGTAATGTAATGTACAAAACTTCACATTTGTATTAATTAGAGATAGTAAGATAGAAAAAATATAATTAAAAACTAAATATTGGCATTTATATAAATTAGTAAAGGTAAAGTAAGTAAAGGTGAAGTAAGTAAAGGTAAATTAAAGGTATTTTTCACTCAACATGAAAATTCCGATATTGCAGCCGTTTACTTAAAATTGCATCACAATAACATAGGAACGTTTTTAAAACTCCGTATTGTGTGACCTTTGATTTAATTGTCAATTAAAGATTGCGACACTTACGTAATGAAAATCATAAAAAATATGTTGTCATTTTCTTTAGGCACTGGAACTTACAGGGCAAAATCACAGATTTGATCCTAAAATTATTAAATTTGCCCGTAACCCCCAACCTATAAAAAGTTGTAAAATATACACAGGGGGTGTGAATTCATTTCATCCGGTAGCCGCAGAGTCAGAGTCCTGCACTTTTAAAGTTTATATGCATCTTGGAATATGCAATATCTATACTAATATTATAATGTAAGAATAAATCTTACAGAAATGACTCTTACAATTTTAAGTTATTTTTTAATAATGTAAGTGGGGCGATTTCTGTTATGCTTATTTATTTTTCTTTTACCTACTACATATATGTCTAATCAAACTCGTGCAAAACGATCCGCTATTTTGTTATCAATCAATATAACGAATCGGTTATTCTGTGGTCGTAGACCTACCTTTAATTAGGTAACTTAATCTAAACAAACTACTGCCTCACTTACCCAATGTGAAAAGATGCAAAACAAGCAGTGAAGACACAAGGAATCCTCTCAACATGTTTCAAATTTTACGAAAACATACCCACAACACATATAAATAAAAACCAAAGTCATTTGCATTGTGCAGGTAAAAAAAACCTAGTAAAGCCTTACAAAACCACTGCACTTAGTGAATTTTTCACAGTTATTTCTAACACTGTTAGTTTCTATTCCAGTTAAAATAGTTAACAGTTGAAAAGCACTCGGATACACCACATCTCTAAATGTTCGAAGTTTTTATTTTGAAGGGAACATTTTGGCGCGAAATGAGACGAACGCGACCACACGCTCGCTCGCGATAAAGCCGACTTAATGGAAGTTGAGTCTTGTTTGCTGGAGTTGGATTGGATTGGTTCGACGCATTGCTCGTCGGAGCGTCGACGATCGGTTGACGTGACGGTCGTTGGGTCGTTGGAGGCGACAGCGCCGAGCAGAGCCAATCATCGTCATAGGAAAGTAGGTAAGTGAGTGTATATGTATAGTGGCTAAAGGCGCGGCGCGGCGTTGCATCGTCGGGTAGGACTTAGGAGAGACCCGCGACTACGCGTTCCCTGATTCAGGAACGGGTTGAAAAATAGAGTTTACTACTGAATCCCATTATGGGGTTACCATAATCTATATGCTTGGCAACGCTTAGCAGGCGTCTTGGTGATTTGGTGATCGCAGTATATTATAATGCAGATCTAAGATAATACTACTGCTCATTCCTTGGATTCCCTTAGCGGAATAATAGGATGCCGTAAGAGTCGTCTAAGGCATAGACAGACCAAGGGGCGGTCCTATTCTTTAACTTCGACCGCATGGCAATTATTAAGCTTAGCATAAGGAATCAATCTCAAATAAACATTGCATAAAAACCATCCTGTGGACTAATAGCCGTTAAGTTTAGGGATGAAAACTCTGCAACCGCTCAAAATATAGGTCTGTGGGCTCAAGTAAGTAAACCGTAACCTAAATAAATAAATAAATATGTGTGGATAACACACAACGCCATCTAGCCCCAAACTAAGCAAAGCTTGTATTGTGGGCAACCAGATAACTGATGCAATACTTAGATACTTTTTGTTTGTAAATACATACATAGAATACAATATAACACCCACACACAGGACAAACACCTATGTTCATCACACAAATTTTTGCTCTGGGTGGGAATCGAACCCACAACCCACAGTTCAGAAGGTAGGGTTACTACCAACTAAGCTATCGGGCAAGTCAATATATTGTAACTTGTAACGTATCTGTGCCGTTTCGGCTGCTCACCCGTCAAAGGCAGCATTAGATGGCTGTGTCTTGGAGGAAGAACTGGACCTTTAATTTCACTTGAGTTAACTAGACTAATAATTATTATAAAGTGCTTAATTCTAAATCTAATTTTGTCACTGGCTAAATACGCGTATCGCTTGGAGTTAATTTTAAAAACTAACATTAGTTTTTGACAGTGACACCCAAATGACAATGGTATTGTAACAGTTAAACTGTGCTGCCAGCTCAGAGATTAAGATGCTCATGTAGCAGCTTAGAGTGTGGCTAAAATATCTAAATATTCATAATTATTAAATCCAATCTTCTATCTTGACGTGGTCGTTGTTCAGCACGATTGGTGTACTATCTTTATATTATTACTATTATTATACTTACTCTTCAAAATTAAACAGCGCACTGAAAGCAATCCATCTAATTATTAGTAGGTACTAATTATCATTATTATTTTAGGTACACTTACAAATTCACTATACTTTTACAAGCCACCATCCTTATTACAAACGTCCTTTCAACTATTTCGCTAAAGCGAAGGTCAATACGATACGAAGTCGAGTTTTAGCATACTTCATGTCGTATGGACGTGAAGGGTATGCTGAAACCTACGACACAAAATTATTCTTAGTGTAGTCGAAACATAGCGATAATAAAATCCATAGCGTTGTCTCGGATTATGTTACACTTAAATATCAAAATATAATTTATCGCAGCCTTACCTATATAATATTTTACATTAAGCACTTTGTAATTTTATATGCTTAGTACAATAATATAATTTCAAGTGGTACCTAATTTCATGTTAATTTGAAAAAGTGCCAAAAATAGCCAATTTGCAAAAAACCCTTTGACTTTTTTGCGTTCATTGCATCAATGTTTCTGATTATTTGTAATTGGGGTTTTTGGGTATGGTGTTATGTGTACAGAAGTCAAAAATTAGGTATCACAGGGGGGCCAGAGGAACGAAAGGTGTGCGTGCGTAGCGCTGGTTTGCTAACCACTCTAACCAGTCGTATTTCATCCCCCGCCCCATACGACACTCCGCGGACTTCTGACTGTACAGTCGCGTTCTAAGGTGTATTGTTATTTATATTGTTGGTTTTTTTGTAAGTGTAGTTTTAGTAGATAGTGAATATAAAGAAGAAATACTGTTTAAAAAAGACAGGCACGAAAAATGGTTTATGACGTGCATTGTTTTGTGTCATATTCTTCGCGTTATAACGGCGTACATAGTTGTCATTTTATTTTTTAACTACTGCCTACATAACATTTTGTTGGCAACACAGTAGTATGTTAACCGTGTCCGTTTCTTTAGTTTACTTTGTTATTGTGATAATATGATATTTGAAATTAGCTCTTTTATCATGCAGTTTTAGTGCTGAAAATGAAATTGCCGCAGAAGCCACCAACTAAGATTCAATTCAATTAAATTTATTAGTGTTAGCCGATTTAGGAACATTTTATGTAATAAGTATGCAATGCAATACAAACATAATAAAGCGGAATAATTTTATCAAAAAATAAAAGCCGAAAATGGATTCCGCAACGGCAAAGAATTGGATAAAAGTTTTCACAGGATGCTGCGTGAGCGCGTTTTTGATGGAAATTTTAATGGCAAGAACGCCGCAATCTGCTAATTTTGTTACTTTCCTACAATTCTTTTCTATTACACTTTATGGCTTTGTAGCTATATCAAAATTTGGTACGGTAAGTGGAAAATTAATTGACTAGATGATTGTAGTAATGGTACTTAATATTTAGCATTTTTTGTGAAGAGTATGACTAGCAGACTACCTACCTAGACTACCTTTAGGTAGGTACCTACCTCATGTGTTCTATATTGCTTTTAATTATACTTAAACTATAATTTTATTTATTATACTAGTATATTTTCAGGTAAGTCCAAAAATACCCATACAGCAGTATGCAATACTAGTTGCTTTGTTTTTTGTTACAAGTGTGGCAAATAACTATGTTTATGCTTTGCATGTGCCTACGACGCTGCATATGATTATACGGTAATTATTTTTTGCATATTATCAACTACTAGCAAGTAACTAGTTTATCATTGGGGCTTCACTCCCAATTCTTAAAGTGAGATTCCATTAGGCAAGTTACTTGTATGCAAGTGACAAAGTGCATGCAACTTAAACAAACCTGCATACAAGTTACAACTTGCATCTAGGTAGTTTTGAACAGCCTTTTTTCTTATTCCATCAGTACAATATTACTATCTTCCAAAATACTTGGCAAGCAGCACCAACCAGCATGTCTTCCACCAATGGTGTCCTACTCATTTGTTGAATATCTTTGTTTCTAATATATACAAGCAACTTGTATGTGACATTGACATAAAGGAACTGCACCTTTAGGCTTATTAAACTGAGTTAGTTCTGAATGTGACATTCAGATAAACAAAACAATGTTGTTTGTTACCTGTCCATATGAGAGCTTCTGCTGCTCACCTACTGTTAAAATTGGCAAGCAGTTGAGGGATAGACACATTTCAGTAGCGCTGCCAGATACATTCACCATAACAATTGCAACAATTGGTTTAAATATGGTGATGATATAGCTGAAGGCTCAAGATGTACATATAAAATTCAAAGTCTTGACTGACAGACTTATATATCAACACACACAGCGTAAACCGCTGGTCCTAGAGACTTGAAATTTGGAGGGTGTGTTCTTTGTAAAGTGTAGGTATCCACTAAGAGAGTTTTTCGAAATTCCACCTCTAAAATGAGTGGTTGAATTATCTATAAAAAATTGTCTTCTTCGTTTCCAGAAGCAGAAACTAGTACTTTTAATAGAAATATACTTTGCTGGTCAATAATATGTTCCACAGTTGATTCAGACCATTAGTTGCATTCTACCTTTTTCTTATACAACCTGGAATATATTTAGCACTTAGTTTTTCCATGTACACTTTCTCCTTACTAATAAACATTGTGTATCAGAAAAAAATATTATTTTGAATTGTTTCAAAAGGCAAACATAAAACAAGTGTAATCTATTCAACTGCTAAGCAGTGCTTATTAATGAAAGGGTGAATGTGCAAAAGTATTAAAGAATTTTTTTTTATCCTTATACAGGCCTGCATTTGACCACTGTCTCACCTGATGTTAAGTGACTAGTGGAAAAAATATTTTTCTACCCATTTCATAGCACCATAAATAGCTGGTAAATTATGGTAGGTAAGTATTACAATTTACAAAAATTAATTTTTACAAAGTATATATACAAGTACTACTAGAAAAATCTTTATTTCATGACTGATTAAAAACTGGTCCACAATAATTAAATTAACTACTTTTTTATGTTATAAATGTGTTATATTCTTTTCAGATCAGCATCATCGCCAGCCAGCATGCTGGTATACTGCTATACAAAAAAGCAAAGACCAAGATTTCATAATGCTATTGGATCAGTTCTTATAAGCGCTGGTGTCTCATTGGCTATGTATGGTGGAGCACCAGTCGAAGAAACTCAAGGAAAAATCTTATACTGGTGTATTGGAGTGACTATCTTGTTGGCCTCACTTATCACTGGTGCATACACTGGACTACAACAAGAGCTGTTGTACACTAAGTATGGGAAACATCCTAATGAGGTAGGTCATGAGCTTTTTTGGCTCTATTTGCTTTGACTATTTTAGACTTCCAAGTCCATAATGGTCAAAGTAAATGAATTTGGACCCAGAGACCAAGTGTCTAATGCAAAATATCTATTGCGTATGTGGTGTAGAGGTTGAGCAGGTCGGCTCATGACCCGGAGGCGGCGGGTTCGATTCTCGCGACAGGACATGTATTTGGACACCAAAAAAAAGTTGTTCTGAGTCTGGGTGTTGTGGGGCCATGGTCCTCGTAGTTCCTGGGTCTCTGATACAGGGAATCCTAGTTAGGGTTCAGGATCTATGTATGTGATTGTTCGCCGTGTTATTCTTATTATTATTGCACTTCCATTGAACCACACCATGGAGGAGGAATTTGGTGTATGTTGCGTTGTATGCACAGACCTGTATCAATTTGTGGTTTTATATACCTATATGTACACATTTAAATTAATGAGTTGCAGGTGGTATCTAATGAATGACTGGTTTTTTATAATCTGTTAAATATTCATAATTACTAATTAACCACGCTACATACCTACATTCTTGAAATTACCACGATATGATGTGACGAGCTTGCCGTTCACCTGATGTTAAGCGACACGGCCGCCCGCGGCGGCGCGAAACAGTGTCATTCGGAAATTCGAAATATAAAGTTTCGCGTGACACTGCACGGCGCACATCATCCTGAGACAGCACAGTCTGGTAAAACGATTACTGGACTGTGAGATCAGATCATAGTCTCAATTGCCCAGTAATTTCACTAGCTACAGTGCCCTTCAAACCGGAACACAGTAGTACTTGCACACTACTGCTTGGCGGCAGAATAACTGGCAAAGCGGTGGTACCTACCTAGACGAACTTTGCAGAAAAGTCCTGCCTTCAGCACAACACAAGCGTTCAAACACTTGCTGCGAATAAGTGGATTCGTAGGTTTTATAATTATTATTGTAAACTTACATGCTGCTCGCAATTTTCCAGATGCTGTTTTACACCCACGCACTCCCAATGCCGCTGTTCCTTGGAATCTACCCCCAACTTCGTGATACATCTCTAAACCTTAATATTGACATTTGGCTTCTCATAATCCTGAATATTATCTCCCAATTTTGCTGTACACACTCCGTCCACGAGTTGGCAACAAAAGAAACATCAGTCACTGTTACCTTTATTCTAACTTTAAGAAAGTTTATTTCGCTTTTGATTTCTTCCATAGTTTTTAAGAATAATTTAACCATTTCTCACGTCTGCGGAACGGTCTTAGTAGCTATTGGTACATGTGTATACTTTAACTTTTTTAATCAGAGAAAACAAAGGCCTGTTAGTTTAAAAAATGATTAGGTATTTAAGATATACCTGAAAGTATTTATAAAAGGTTAAATTTAATCAAACCTTAGTAATATTTGTTGGTTGTTGATAGGCATCTCATTGCTGCTAATTTACTGAAACAAAATATTTAAGTCTAATCATTAATAATGATTAATATGACATCTAATACTATAATAAATACTTAGGACAATCTTATTTAAATAAATGTTCCTATCACAATATAACCAATAAGTTCTCAAAAGTGTTAACTGAATATTTGACAGCTGTCGAGTATTTGGTTGTACCATATCCATTAATATAACGCCTGGTATACTTGCTGACAGCGTAGACAAATCCACTTAAATTGACCGGTTGACAGATGAAAAATCATTTCACTTATAACTATAACAATAAATTTGCAAGTATATTATGCTAATGAAGTACCAGGGTAGCATCAATCCAAAAGAGGTTAATGAGATTATTGCCAATTCCAAGCAATATCCGAATGTTTTATTGATAATTTCGGATATTTAGTTTCCTAAGCATACGTAAAATTATTAATTATTTGTATAATCATCATCATTTTATATTATAAAGTAGGTTGTGGTACATTTATCAACTTGTGTAGGTAATAATATTAAGTAACAATTATCAAGCATTTATTTTATACTAGTATTATTATGCAATGGTAAGAAAAAAGTGCCTAAATTATACATTCCATTTTATACAACACCAATGTTGTTTTATTGAATAAAACACCTTTATGGACTTTCCGGGTAGCTTTCCATACATATAAATAAATGGTATGTATTCCTGAATAATATAATAATGATATTTAATTATACAGGGCTACAGGAAAAATTGTGCTAGATCCGTTAAGGGCGTGGAGTACCCTTCATTTCTGACTTATTTCACTATGAAACATCCTGCAACCATCCATCATAACATTTTTTCATTTTTTGAGGGGGGAAATGCCCTCGCACTTCCCTGCTCGGTGTATGTGGGACTCGAATCCACTAAAACCCCCGTGAGCCCTCGTCCGCCGTACCGGGGCGAGAAGGGGTCGCGAATGCAGCCAACTCGCCCCCCGGGCAACTCACCCTCAAACAAAATAAACATAATTAAATTATGTAATCTAAAAATCGGCATTATCAATAAAAAAATTAAAAGTCAAATATCTCGAAAAGTTTAGGCTAGGGTGTTTCATAGTGAAATAAGTCAGAAATGATGGGTACTCCACGCCCTTAACGGATCTAGCACGATTTTTCCTGTAACCCTGTGTATTTACCAGCATAGGTTACTTCCATCCATCTAGTTAACCTAGTTTATTCGCGTTTGTTATCCATAATATAGTTGTTCCATTTGAGTGTATTCATGAAATAAAATAAAAAAATTCAATAATTATTATGATATTATATTGATGTCGACTTATGAACTTACAAGGTACATAAAACTAAGTGTACTTACAATCAATTTTGTAACTAACAAATACAACTTAAGCAGGCCACTATAAGATAATAACAGCAATGATTTGAAAGAGTGCTGCTAAATGTGACACATATAAAGAATATAATATAGTACATTTAATTGTAGCCTAATAAATTACACATACACACATACACATTCACTTTATAAACTTATATTACATTTTGTCCCAATTTAATGTTTGTTCGCCATGCAAAACTTTTAATATCTGAAAAGAAATAATAATAATTAGGAATAGGAAAAAATATAGGTGGTTAAAAGACCTAACAGGGCAGTAAAAATTATATAAACGTACTGTACAGGTCACACATCATGTGGTATCTTTAGGAAGACCAGGCCATCATATACACCAGTCAAAATTGTCCATGAATTCACCCTTGAACCAAGCTACAAGCTAAATACTTAGATAGTAAGTAAAATCTGACTATTACAATTGTATTAAAATTTAAAGTCATTCCTGACATCTCTGTTGTGTGGTGGTTGAGTAGGTTGGTTCAACCCGGAGGCGGGTTCGATTCCCGCGGCAGGAAAAGTATTTGTGCACAGAAAGCATAAACCGCAAATACTTCTCCCGAGTCTGAGTGTTGTGGCTCCAGGGGCCGCGTTGTTCCGCGGGGTCTAGGATCTATGTGATCGTTGTGCGTTATTATTATTCCTAATATCACATTATTAGGGTTGATATAAGGCATAATTCTTTTGAAAGCTAAGTACGAAGCTATTGTACTTATTAACAAACTAAGAACTAGGTTGCTGGTTCTTACTGCCTGCCAATGGAACAGCTACTTAGTCTTTTATCTTTACTCATTTCAAATTCAGTAGAGAGGTTAAATACATAATACATTATGTATCTAGTCACGGTAATGGAGCCTACACACCAAGTACCAGAGGGCTAATGTTCAATGTACATCACAAATACCTGTCTGGCATGGTCAGTAAAATGTTACAGCACCTGTGCAGTAGCAAAAATGCATATATAACTAATGTACAGTCAACTATTTTCTTCTCACCTGTTCTTGCTGTCAGAGCGCGAGCGACGATCGCGGGATCGGGAACGTCGCACGGACGGCGATCGGCGACGAATCGATGGCGAACGACGAAGCGAGGGAGACCGACCACGGGAGTAGGAGCGACGACGAGGGCTGCGGCTACGCGACCTGAAGATAACACAGTGTTAAAAGCTAGTCCAATAATGGCGCAATATGTATTAATCATCAAATGGTTTAGGATGGGATTCTAGATTTGAATTGCTGCTATAGCGCTTGAGACCACTCTTTTCGTAGGAAACTTGGTCTACTGCGCAACGCATTGTGTGATTGTGCAATACTTAATAGTATTATTATGTATTCTGTGGCAATTCCAAGAATATAAGCAGGATAGTACAATTCGAAGAATATAAGCCGCATAGTAAACATGTTTTGAGATTCTTCGCAAATTGCCTGCACCAATTGTTTGACCGATTAAGTTTCTTTATCACTGTATGGAAGATTTGGTTATAGTCTAGTATTTTATTTGTGTTACTTTGCTTGTCAGACAAGTTCTATCTCACATTCTACAATTTACTGTCAAATAATACCTCAACGCCAACACACTAAGCTAAGTACATTTATAAGATTCTAAGAATAGGATTCAAATAGTACCGAGCGATGTTGAGCCTGCGAAGGTTGACCGTTGGCTGCTGTGAGGTGAGGCCGAAGGGAGAATATCGAGGTGATATCTTCAGACGTTGGCGTTAAGTTTCTACAGATATTGCAGTTTGGGAAGTCGCTGTTCGGTTTTGTAGCCGTTGCCGATGCGTCGGAGAAGCGTAGCCTAACGGCTCTCGGTACGTCCAAGTGAGGAGCAGGTAGGGGGTTAGGTGACCGCCGCTAGGAGAGTAATTAGGGGGATGCAGTTGAAGGCTTTTGCTGCGCGTTGTGGTTCGCTGTTGAGCGGGATGTTGTAGCGAGCTGCGGTCGCGGATGTCAGATTGGCAAACGTGCCGTACTTGTGGTGAAGAGATGTGGTGAGGTCGTTGGTGTGTTGGTGGTTGGTTGATAAAATGGACCTGTAAACGTTCCAACACCCACCACGTTTAATATCTCCTTTATAATTTTTTTTTAGCAGATTATTACATCAATGGCAAATATTGTACTCAATTATTATTCGTTGACATATATTTATCAGAGATCATGCATTTTTTAATCTTTCAATTTGATTAATCAGTAATTTTAAATTGATAGGAATATGTAAAGCAGTTTAAATAAAACATTGCATGTTCTCAGCACGCAAGTCTTATACCTGGAGTACCTGCGCTCACGCCTGGTGCGACCATTGGACATCTCCACACGAATGCGTGTGCCACAGCAACGTCTATAAGTCAAAAAGTTAAATTTGTTACTTTATATACACTAGCAGCTGAATGTCTAATGTATATTGAGAATGCAAATTGATAAGTGGATCAATGGACATGGAGTAGTAACCGATCTTATTTCCACCAGAATTTTGCCAGAACTTTAGTTATTGGGGCCATTTTAACAGCTGCATAGTTATGATTTACAAAGTACTCAATAACACCTTATGTCTTAATCATTCTTATTGTACAAAGCCCTGTAAGGATGTTGGAATATTTTTGAATGGAGCTCAAGTAGATTTTACAGGACACAAGATTAACAAATTTTACAATTTTCTCATTCATCAATATAGTCAATATTATCAACTCAAATTACATTATATGTTACCACTTGCTATGCATTGCATTTTGATGAGAAAGATGTTCCCCATTCCAAGACAAGTGGCAGTCTAATTTAAAGATAGCCACATCTCAGTCTCGGATTGGAGGTACCATATTTTAGCACACTTATGACTCAAGCGTTTCACATTGATAATGAAACGGATCTAAGGAGTGTGCAGGTAGCATTGTTGTTATACTCATAATATTGAGAATATTTTTGGGTTTAAGGACAAGATTCGAACCTGCGACCCCTGGATCAATATATCGTGTTATATTTCGTCACGCCATATCGGTCGATATGGATGAGGCCGAAAATTTCAACACTATAGTCACACTATAGGGATTTTAACTTCAAACTATTTTAGTACATATGAATATTAAATCAGTTTTAGAACATTCTCCTCTGTTAGGCTAAGTGAACAAGATGGCGGAACGAGGCCCGTACATAACGTAGCTAACAAACGGATCTATATCTACGTCTAATTACTGACTTATAAGCCCACTAAAACATTTTACTTACGTTCCATCTAATCCTCGTACAGAGTCTTCAGCGTCCCGAGGATCTTCATACTCGACAAAAGCAAAGCCAGGGGGATTCCTCGCCACCCATACATTTCTGATATTTCCATACTTTGAAAACACTTTCTCGATATCATATTTAGAGGCATTAGTGCCCAAGTTTCCAACGTAAACTTTGCACGAGAGATCCCATTCGCGATAACGAGACATCTGGAAATAATTGGTTTACTATATAGTGAGTGACCTAATTCCGTTGAGCACAATATCAGCAATCGACGCCATGTTTGCGCACATCACATATCACAGAACTGATTAAATTTATACAATGATTTTGTTAGTTATTACTACTTACAGTTGATTTTAGAGGTAGTATGTAGTTACTTTAATTTATACACCAATTCTTAAACAAACTATTAATATCTAGATTAGGTTCGGAGTCCGCCCTGTAAAAGTCACAGACCAAGAAGAGCACAGAGTACATTGAATAATATGAGAAAGAAGAGCACAGACCAAGTAGAGGATACTAACAAAGAGCATATAACCACTACGTTTTAGATACTAATAAAAGTCACCACTGTCACTGTCCAAACCCAAAATGAATGGAATGACCAAAGAGTATGTAACACTCGCTAGGAATGACAGAATCAAGACCAAAGAGTATGTAACGCTACGCTAGTCGCTAGGAATCACGACTATTCAAGACAGAACTGGGGTATGTGGGTACTCGAACCCACTAAAACCCCCACGTGAGACCTCTTCCACCATACCGGGGCGAGAAGAGGTCGCGACTGCAGTCCAGCCAACTCGCCCCAATAACTGACGTTAGAGAGACGTTGAGAGAGTTTTTTTTTGTTTAAGTTTTAGCTCCACACTTTTGTGTATTTAGCCAGTGTTAAGTAATCGATAATTTATCAAATTAATGATATTTCACGCAAATAGGTGTCAAGTCACAGTCGAAGTCACCAAGTCAAATTATAGTATAGTCAAAGTCATACTCCTAGTAAAGTGGTGGCAACTTTACTTGAAGCTTCTATGGAGTTTTGGAAACAACACGTAAAGAAACGTTTCACCATCATTATTCCACTTTCCCACACTCATGCCTGTAATCCAGCACTTAACGAATAAAATGGCACCAATTTTATGCACTAACACTGAAAATAACACAAGTTTTGGAAAATAATACAATGCGGTGACGCAATCTTTTTCGCTTTCCCGCCAAAATTCGGCCGTCCCATCTTCCAGTCAGCTTAGTGATTTACTGTCAGTGTCATACTGCGGCGCGGCTGTCGGTGTCAGCACAAATTGGCTGTCAGTTGTATTTCTATCTCGCCATTTGTGGGTCGATTTTTTCATTAAATATTTAGAATTTAGTAACGATTTCCATTCTCCGATGATAATTTAATGAAAATAGAGTAAAATGGATGTTGTAGGTCTTCTTAGCAATATAAATGACAAGTCGAACATGTTTGAAGTGAAGACGTGGACCGCTGAATGGTCCAGCAACTTCCAAGACAACCAGGTAAGAACTTATTGATTTTCTGTTATTCAATTTTATTCAGAATTTATAGAAAAAACATTTCGGATTTACTGTAAAGTATCATCCTTTTTGTATAATGGGGTGACTTTGGCTCATGAGATCGTTTTATCCCTGAAAACTAGGAAGAGGAAGTTGTTTTCTTATTCTAAAAATGGATCTAGCGGTGCGGGACCTTGACTATTTCTTAAATATTTTTAAAGATATTAGCTTTATATAGGTGGTTGTAGAGTAGATTTTCTATTTAACACTTGTAACAAAATACGTGCTTTTTCAAATAGCACTCTAAAATTATTTGAGCAAGCTAATGGATGTATTTTTTATAATGCTATTATAGGCAAATAAAAAGTTGTAAATATCAAAACTTAAGGTGCTCCGCGGTATCATTTCTATTTCCATATTTTCACAAGAAATTTTATTATATATTTTTTATTATCTGTACTTAAAAGTACCCATTGCTGATTTTGGTAATGCTAGTGATTCTTGAAAATTTGCATTAGAATTGGTTCAGCCATTTTGGTGTGAGACAATGATTCGTTTTAGGTGTTAGTATAGATAGTTACCAGCATGCAATTTAAAGAATCATAATTGTAAATTTAGGGTTGATGTCTCAATGGCAGGATGAGTACTACACATATTAAGTATATTAATATGATATAATGTGTTTTGTACCTTAATTTTAGGCAAGTATTGAATAAATGTCTTTCTATTCTATTCTGCATAATTATGTAGAAACTAAACTTAGATAATTGATTGTTTAATTACTTAAATTATTTATGTTTAATTACTACATGCTGATAAATTTTCTTTATTCTTGTTTAAAGTTTACATTAATATTAAATTTAACACTGACATAATTATATAAGTCATAGGATGGGAGAAGCCTTGGCTCCTGAAATACAGTGTACTCACTGGTTCGGGAGTCTATGGATTCATTAACATGTATGAAACTCTTTTATGTCAATAAATGACTATTTGATTGATTGAAATGAAAAATTAATTTTATCATTAGAAGTGCACTTAGTTTCACTCCTGCTTCACTTTGACATTGTGGAAGTGGGAAAAAAATATGTTCTTGCTTTGGTTTGGTCAGAATATATTTTTTAATAATATGCACACCTTTATGTCAGATGTAGGTAGGTAGGTAGGTAAGTACCAACTCAGCATTTCTGAAATTTTATTTCTAAATTCATTCTTTGGGTTAACTTGTTCCTATCACTCACTGTTTTAGTAGCTAAAAGAAACAGACAGCAAAATGAAGGTCAAATAAATATTTCAAATTTTGTAGTCAGATTTTTGGTGGGAATGTGAAAATGTTTCATTAGTATTATATTATCTGTAAATTTTATGGATTTACCAATACTTGAAGAAAGGTGAAAAATAAACCATGATCAAATGCAAACCTACTAACAGATAAAAAAAAAAAAAATGTTTGTTTTCTGTCCAAAATGCATGGAAGCATTCAATATAGTAACTAACACCTTAATTGAAGCTGACCTATTACTACTGTATCTATATTTTGACTAAAATAGGCTTGAGTGGTACTGTCGCCACTTGGATATGAGTTTTTAATAAAATGTAACAAAAACTGACTAAAACACATTAGTCATTGTATGAAAAAAACTATTATTCCTCATGCAATTAGCAAAATGCGATTTTGCACACACCGGCTGAAGTAAGTAAAGAATAGTAATTTGCCAGCTGCTCATGACTTAACAAATGTAGGTCAAATAATTGTAGATAATAAGTAAAAGATAAATTTTGTAGTGTTTCCATTTGTTGTTTTTATCTTTAAATTTGGATATCTTTGTTGTTTTGTCTGGGCTTTGACATGATTACATGTCAAAGCCCAGACAAAACTATAATAGGACATTGGAACACAAGAAGATATACTTATTTCATGTTTTGTTTTTAATGAAGAAACCCTGATTTTGACTGGCCCGATAGCTCAGCTGGTAGTATCCCTGCCTTCTGAACTGCAGGTCGTGGGTTCGATTCCCACCCAGGACAAACATTTGTGTGATGAACATTGATGTTTGTTCTGTGTCTGGGTGTTATATTGTATTCTATGTATGTATTTACAAAAAAAAGTATCTAAGTATTGTATCAGTTATCTGGTTCCTATAATACAAGCTTTGCTTAGTTTGGGGCTAGATGGCGCTGTGTGAAATGTCCACACATATTTATTTATTTATTTTACCCTCCAAGGGCTAGTTAGTTTGCTAGGCAGAGAGTATAATATAATAATTGCTTTACGTCTAGTAAGACATCGTCAGTCAGTCTGTCAGTCACTTAGGACAAAGCCTTTTATTAATATAATATCTAATAAAACTTCTGACAGTCTCTTTGCTACGCCATCACGCAACAACTACCGGACCGATTTTGATGAAACTTATTATGCTAATAAACATTTGTTTATTATCTCGGTCAACATTTAGGCTACTTTTTATTCCAAATATCATCCCTTAAAGTGGTGAGAAGGGTTGGTAAAGTTTGTATCGAGAGATTTTTTTGTAAAGCTATTGTTATAAAACTGCAAATATATATAAAAAAAAAATAACTATGCGTGTTTCACAGTTTTTGAAAAATCACCCCTTAAGGGGGTGAAATGTGGTGTTAAAGTTTGTGTGGAGAAACATTTTATTCAATTTTCATCATCATCAATCATGTTAAGTAAATGGCTATGAAACGTTTTTTTAAGTCTGTATACATTGTTGACTGACTGAGTTGATTTTTCCATTGATTTGTCAAAATTAGTCCAGACATACTGAAGCTATGACGCAATTTAGGAAAAAATAATATAAGACCACTATAAGTTGAAAATTTTCCGTAACATTTATATTGTATTTATTGAACACTACGAATATTATTTACTAGCTGCGCCCCCCTGTTTCACCCGCAGATAATAAAGCCTATGTGTTAATCCACTATATATAAGCTATCTATATTCCAAACTTCATCCAAATCCGTCCAGCCATTTGAGCGTGAAAGAGTAAGCAATGTCCATACATACATACATTACAACTTTCACGTTCATAATTTTTTTTTGATATTTCATATTTCATACAGTGCCATCTAGCTCCAAACTAAGTAAAGCTTGTACTACTGGGTCCAGATAACTGGTAGAATTTACTAGGTGGTAGGACTTTGTTGCAAAGTTCGTCTAGGTAGGTACCACCGCTTTGCCCGTTATTCTGCCGCCAAGCAGTAGTGTGCAAGCATTACTGTGTTCCGGTTTGAAGGGCACTGTAGCTAGTGAAATTACTGGGCAATTGAGACTTTATGATCTGATCTCACAGTCGAGTAATCTTATTACCAGACTGTGCTGATGTCTCAGGATGATGTGCGCAGTGCAGTGTCGCTTGAAACTCTATGTTTTAGGGTTCCGAGTGACACTGTTCTGTTATGGGCGGCCGTGGCGCTTAACATCAGGTGAACATCTAGCTCGTCACATCATTCAATAACATAAAAAAAAAATTGTAGGAACAGCCTAGTACTTCAATTACTATTTGTATTTTACTGTGTAAACTTGGTGGGTATAAAATTGCCGTCACCAACTCGTCAATCGTGATAGGAAGCCCACACTTTTGCTCAATACCTACACTATTGCAACAGTAACGATGCTCGAACCAGTTTTGACACAGTTTAAAAATGATTACTGTAGTTCATGACATTTATATCGTACTTATTGAATACTACGAATACCAAAATTTCTTACTGAAGAATCTTCGTTTAATGCAAAATTGTGGTAACCCCTCCCATAAGGCCAAAAGGCCATTATCCTAGAGTTTAAGTTGAAGTGTTTAAATAAACAATGATTAAATATTTGTAGATATTTCAGTAAAAAGCCCAAACCTTTTTGTTTTTACTTCAAACTTGTCTAGCATTTGACCACGCTCTCACCTGATGGGAAGTGACGATGCGATTGAAGGTGTAGCATGCTAGCCAAGTAAATACCTATACACTCTTCTCTTGAACACGCCCGGGTCATATTTCGCCAGAAACACAGACGCTGGCAAGGCATTCCATTCCTTAGCCGTTCTAATTAAGAACGTTGAGTCAAATCGCTTGGTAGGAATGGGTGGTATTTCGACCACGAAAGGATGGCGCTTAGCCGAGCGTCTAGTAGTCCGGTAGTGGAATGGTGATGGGAGAATGAGATCATGCAGTTCTTGAGCGCATTCACCGTGGTGCACTTGTAGCATGAGAACCAGATAACTAATAGAATGCTTAGATATTTATACACTTACCTCCACTTACTTTTTAGTAACAAACATTGTATAGTTGAGGAATAGTTATTTATATTTCTATTTTATCCAGTTTGAAATATACAAAGAAAAAAAAGGCAAAACTTTGAATATAGCTACTTCTTTGTTGTGCAGTGTTTATTAGTAAGTTGATTATAATACAATATAAGTATAGAAAAACAAACATCACTAGCTGTTATATAATATAACATCAAGTGATATTTGTTTAGATTAGGGAACAATGACAAGAGATTGAAACACACAATTTTGGTAATGATTAACATATCTGCTTAAAAATCTAAATATTTATCACGATGCTATGTCGATTGCAGCATAGTAAGTAGTTACGACAGTCTGAACATATTGATAACTGAAATAAAACCAACCAGATTTTTAGTATAGATTGTAAAGGTGTATCGAGGAATTATGACATGGGATTTTCAACTTTAAACAAAGCGCGATAGAGATCCCGTCAAAAACGTGCTATGACGCGGCTTTAAGCCAGGCTGATCATTTGCCTACATCACACGTAGTAAAAACCTGACGATCATACACCATCATGATCAAAATAACGTGATTTTATTATCTTATGTTCTACTAAAAAAGGAAAGATTTATGATTTATAGCAGTATCGCGTAACGTAATCTACATATTAATTTTTATAGTAAAGAAAGAATTGGACGTGAGATCACTTGTCACGGTACTTAACGAGCTTAATTCAAATTTATCCTTTACCATAAAAAATAATCTATGTAAAAGCCTGCGTGACCGTTTGACGATATAAAGAAAGACATGTCCTACTGACTATAATCCGCGCACTGTGTTTACCAAGGACTTGTTTACCAGTCAAACTAACTATCAGAGAGTTCACTGCGAATTTTCACTTTACCGACAGTTGTGTTGTGGCCGCGACGCGATACGGACGTGTTTTTTGTAGTCTCGTAATTACGTTGATTATTGCTTTGTGACAGTCCGTGATCGTTTTTTATAGTTTTTTGAGATGAATTATGCTGTGGTAGGTTACCGATTTTTGTATCGTTTTTATAGCTTTTATCTCAGAATATGAGGCTTGATTACTTTAGTTTTCGATGAGACAAAGGAGTACTTGTTATTGTACGAAGAAAGGACCATGATAAACGTTTCTAGTGTGTTTGAACGTAAACATGTTAGCAAAATGACCATAAGTGGGACATGGAGTTGAGTTGGAAATTGTGGACTTTAGGCATATTTTTTTAAAGACTTGGATGGCACGCAAATGAGCAAGAAAATGATAATTAAAAAACTTATATATCATATTTGCACACATTTCACACAGCGCCATCTAGCCCCAAACCAAGCAAAGCTTGTACTTTGGGAACCACATAACTGATAAAATACTTAGGGGGTAAAACGAAAAAGATCGCGTCGCCGCATTGTATTATTTTCCAAAACTTGTGTTATTTTCAGTGTTAGTGCATAAAATTGGTGGCATTTTATTCGTTAAGTGCTGGATTACAGGCATGAGTGTGGGAAAGTGGTATAATGATGGTGAAACGTTTCTTTTCGTGTTGTTTCCAAAACTCCATAGAAGCTTCAAGTAAAGTTGCCAACACTTTACTAGGAGTATGACTTTGACTTGACTATGACTTGACTTGATGACTTCCACTGTGACTTGATACATATTTGCGTAAATATCATTAACTTGAAAAATTATCAATTATTTGACACTGGCTAAATACACAAAAGTGTGGAGACAAAACCAAACAAATAAAAACTTTTTGTTTGTAAATACATACATAGAATACAATATAACACCCAGACACAGAATGTCGATGTTCATCAGACGTATTTTTGTCCTGAGTGGGAATCAAACCCACAACGTACAGTTCAGAAGGCAGGGTTACTACCAACTGAGCTATCGGACCAGACTAGTTTTAATAGTGATGTTTTAAGTTTTTTTTCTGTTGTTACAGTGGCTGTGGTCCTTCTGCGGCTGTCTACTAGTTTCCTTCCTGGTTGTATTTTTCTACTACTATAGGAGATGGCGGAGCAAAGGTTTGTTAACATTACTTTTTTTTGTTTTTGATTTAACTCCACACTTTTGTGTATTTAGCCAGTGTCAAGTAATTAATTTCTCATGTCAATTAATATTATATGTATATAATAGGTCTTTACCTATGAAATTGCCGTAT
Source organism: Ennomos fuscantarius (assembly GCA_905220475.3). Lineage (NCBI taxonomy): Eukaryota > Metazoa > Arthropoda > Insecta > Lepidoptera > Geometridae > Ennomos > Ennomos fuscantarius. Next base: position 2,646,126 of record HG992026.1, on the reverse strand, counting down.
TACAGTACAGACTTTTTCAAACAAAAAAAAGTTTTGATTGGCTATGAATTCTAAATTCAAATTAATTTTGTTTTAAAAACATGACATTCTATTTACAATATAAGTCTTTTGTTTATTGATTAGCGTTGTATTTTCATTACATTTCAACATTTTTCCTCATAATGGATACTTTGAAATTTCGTGTAATTATGGAATATGAGTTCCGTCGTGGCACCAACGCGGCACAAACGACACGTAACATCAACGACGTTTACGGAGAGAACTGTACAAACGAACGTACAACCCGTTATTGGTTTGCTCGGTTCCGTTCTGGGAATTTTGACTTGAAAAATGAACCTCGTGGTCGTCCGGAAACTTTGGTCAACAATGATGAATTAAAGGCGATTGTGGAAGCTGATGAATCTCAATCTACAGCTGAGCTGGCAGCAGCTTTTGATGTTAGCATCAAAACAATATTGGTCCATTTGCGACAAATTGGCAAGATAAAAAAGCTTGATAGATGGGTGCCCCACGAACTTAACGATCGCCAGCGCAACGTACGCGTCGAGACTTGCCTTGCGCTGCTTAACAGGCACAGAAATGAAGGAATTTTGAACCGAATTGTTACGTGCGACGAAAAATGGATTCTTTTTGACAATCGAAAGCGCTCAGCAAGTTGGTTAGATCCTGGTTCGGTACCAAAGCAATGTGCAAAACGAAAAATGACCCCTAGAAAGGTGATGGTCACAGTTTGGTGGTCTAGTGCTGGTGTGATTTATCATAGCTTTTTACAAAACGGCGAGAGCATTACTGCAGATGTGTACATTGAAGAACTGACCACAATGATGGCGAAACTCGCACGTCTGCAACCAGCTTTGGTCAATCGGTCGTCTCCACTGCTACTTCACGACAACGCGCGACCCCATACTGCACAACAGACCGTCTCTAAGCTGCATGAGTTGGGTTTGGAAGCTCTCCCTCATCCGCCATACTCACCAGATCTTGCGCCTACCGACTATTACTTTTTCCAAAATTTGGACAACTTTTTGGCGGGAAAAAAATTCAATTCCTGAGAGGCAGTACAAAACGCCTTTGAAGAGTTTGTTGTCTCCCGTCCTGCTGATTTTTTCAAGAAGGGCATCCATAAACTGCCACAGCGTTGGCAAAGATGCATTGATTGCAGGGGTGATTACTTTGAATAAAAGAAATAAATAAGTTCGAAAAAAAAATACTTTAACTTTTTTCAAACAAAACGGCAATTTCATAGGTAAAGACCTAAATATATATATGTGTGTGTGTGTCAGATCAAGTCACAATCTAAGTGATCAATGCAAGTCATACTCCTAGTAAAGTGGTGGCAACTTTATCAGAAACTTCTAAGTAGTTTTGGCAACAACACGAAAATAAACGTTTCACCATCATTATACCACTTTCCTATACTCATGCCTGTATTCCAGCACTTAATTATAACAAAATGCCACAATTTTTATGCACCAACACTGAAAATAACTCAAGTTTTGGAAAATAATACAAAGCGGTGACGCGATCTTCTTCGTTTTCCGCCAAAATTCCAAAAAGGATGTACACACATATTTATTCTTACTATTATTATTTACTAGTTGCGCCCCGCGGTTTCACCCGCGGATAAAAAGTATTTTAATTATTTGCTCATCCCACGGGAAAATTTTACTTTTCCGGGATAAATTGTAGCCTATATTTTAATCCAGTGTATAAGCTATCTTGGTACCGAATTTCATCCAAATTCATTCAGCTGTTTGAACGTGAAGAAGTAACAAACATACACACAAACACACATACAAACTTTCGCCTTTATAATATTAGTGTGATAGTGTGATGTAATCGCAAAAACGAGACACAAACATCAATTTAAAGTTACTTCTTGCGTTTTTACAGTAGTTTTGGAAGCTTGGGATCGGAGATTTCTGTTGTGATTAATAATAATAACGCCCAGCGATCACATACATAGATCCTAGACCCTAACTAGGATTCCCTGTGTCTAGAGATCCAGGAACTACGAGGACCATGGTCCCACAACACCTAGACACGGAACAAGTATTTGAGCTTATTTTTTCTTTGCACAAATACTTGTCCTGTCGCGGGAATCGAACCCGCCACCTTCAGGTTATGAGCCAACCTGCTCAACCACCACACCACAGAGGCTGTCAAACTGTCAATAGGCTTGTTATATTTTGACATTAAGCACTTCCTTCCTCGTAACATCGTAATTTCGTTTTACAGAACTGTCCGGTACAACAGGAGTGCCAGGCACAACCGGGGAGCCAGCAAAACGTTTCCGCAAACGAGACAAGATGCTGTTTTACGGAAGACGTATGCTGCGGAAGGTCAAGTCCATCTCCAACTCCGGCCAGGGTCGGAAGCGACGAGCGGTGATGCGTTTCGCCAGGAAACTGCTACAGTTAAAGAAGGAATCAGCCCCTGAGCAGTTGAAGGTAAAGCGGTGGCGGAAAACTGTACCCCGATTCTCAATACTCAATTATTTATTGCCAACATAATGTACTTATAGGCTTAGGGTTTTGCATTGTTCATGCGCACCGGGCCGTGTCCGGAACAAGAATGATCCGTAGTACACCGAGCGCTCCCTTTTTATAGCCAGATGGGTGGGGGAGCGATGACAGCTACCGGTGCTGCCACTGTAATAAATTTAAATGCTACCACAGGGTAAATTACGGTACTGCCCGCTGCGGATAGAGTTTACAACCGGACGTTGCCGCCGTCATACTTATTTTCTAATACAGGTGTTATATGAGTTATCTAATATGTGTTTGCGAAACATATGACCCCATTAGGGTATAGCAACAGATTACGTGAAGACCAGGCCGATCCATTAAATAAACAATATACCTATACGAATATTATTGGGCAAAGTTAATTCTAAAGAAGTAGTAGTCATTAAAAAATCTGTCAAATTATAATAACATTATTTATCACATATATATAAAACCTTATTAAAAACAATTTTCTTGAGCGAGAATTACTTACGGGATTTTATTATATGTTTTTACTGCCATTGAATTGGGACCTGAACCATGCATTTTTAGCTTTTTAGCTTAGAATTTGGTGCGGCGAGTTTGTGTTTAAATCTTGTCTCGTAACGTGCATAATCCATTCGAATGGTTCGAAACCTACGTCTCCTTGATGATGATACAACGAATACCTTTTAATAATAGGTCTTTACCTATGAAATTGCCGTATTTCAGTACAGACTTTTTCAAACAAAAAAAAGTTTTGATTGGCTATGAATTCTAAATTCAAATTAATTTTGTTTTAAAAATATGACATTCTATTTACAATATAAGTCTTTTGTTTATTGATTAGCGTTGTATTTTCATTACATTTCAACATTTTTCCTCATAATGGATACTTTGAAATTTCGTGTAATTATGGAATATGAGTTCCGTCGTGGCACCAACGCGGCACAAACGACACGTAACATCAACGACGTTTACGGAGAGAACTGTACAAACGAACGTACAACCCGTTATTAGTTTGCTCGGTTCCGTTCTGGGAATTTTGACTTGAAAAATGAACCTCGTGGTCGTCCGGAAACTTTGGTCAACAATGATGAATTAAAGGCGATTGTGGAAGCTGATGAATCTCAATCTACAGCTGAGCTGGCAGCAGCTTTTGATGTTAGCATCAAAACAATATTGGTCCATTTGCGACAGATTGGCAAGATAAAAAAGCTTGATAGATGGGTGCCCCACGAACTTAACGATCGCCAGCGCAACGTACGCGTCGAGACTTGCCTTGCGCTGCTTAACAGGCACAGAAATGAAGGAATTTTGAACCGAATAGTTACGTGCGACGAAAAATGGATTCTTTTTGACAATCGAAAGCGCTCAGCAAGTTGATTAGATCCTGGTTCGGTACCAAAGCAATGTGCAAAACGAAAAATGACCCCTAGAAAGGTGACACAGGTCACAGTTTGGTGGTCTAGTGCTGGTGTGATTCATCATAGCTTTTTACAAAACGGCGAGAGCATTACTGCAGATGTGTACATTGAAGAACTGACCACAATGATGGCGAAACTCTCACGTCTGCAACCAGCTTTGGTCAATCGGTCGTCTCCACTGCTACTTCATGACAACGCGCGACCCCATACTGCACAACAGACCGTCTCTAAGCTGCATGAGTTGGGTTTGGAAGCTCTCCCTCATCCGCCATACTCACCAGATCTTGCGCCTACCGACTATTACTTTTTCCAAAATTTGGACAACTTTTTAGCGGGAGAAAAATTCAATTCCCTAGAGGCAGTACAAAACGCCTTTGAAGAGTTTGTTGTCTCCCGTCCTGCTGATTTTTTCAAGAAATGGCATCCATAAACTGCCACAGCGTTGGCAAAGATGCATTGATTGCAGGGGTGATTACATTGAATAAAAGAAATAAATAAGTTCGAAAAAAAAATACTTTAACTTTTTTCAAACAAAACGGCAATTTCATAGGTAAAGACCTAATATTTCTATAATTCTAGCTTCTTCAGTATACAGTAAATAAGCAGTTGTAATATCACTTGACGTGTTTGCTGATAATCGGGACTCGGGAACTGAGTGCTGTTCCATTTTTCCGCGCCATAATCCCCCCAAAACTCAATCTTATTGTGACAGCTTCTTTGATTGGTCGAACTCTCGTCCAATCATCCTCCAACTACCGTCAAAATAACTTTGGAAACGTTAAAACGAAGAATAAATTAATAAGTTACTTAAGAATGTTTAAGAGACAGAGTGTATACTTCGAATCGGAACTGTAGATCGGCCTGCAGACTTTTGGGGCAAATTGTCTATGAATTAAATTCGTTCTTGGAATCTAGATTTATGCCCATCGCTGCTAAAGTTAACCAGCTCCTAAGTTGGCACTTATTCTTCTGTGACATACCAAAGTGTATAGCAGTAGCCATAAAGTACTATGTCGTATGTATGAACTTAGGGAGCGGTCAAATATTAGTACAAGCGGGCATTATATGTTATTAAGATTGAAGGATTGAGAATAAAAAGGGTTTAACTGTCAAATTGATAGTTTCGAGAAAATTGACTTTAAACTTCAACAGCTTCATTTTAATGTAGAGTGCTTATAAGGTAATAGAAAAGGTTTATGTAAGTTTCAGTTGCTTGAAAATGTTTTAATTCTATTTTAAAATACTAAATATAGTACTAATTCATACAATTACTGTGAAAATATAATATAATAATGTTTTTATGCTAAGCGAACTGTATTCCGGTGACAGATAAACCGTATTAATCTCAAGATTTAAGCATCATTTCGGTATTTTGAGAATGTATTATTGTTAATAATTTCACGCTGAATCCAACAATACCCATAAGTCATTTTGTGAAAAAAATCAGTTAAACCATTTTTGTTCTCACCCCTTCGATTAATAACATTTCAAAAAGAGATTTCAAAGCTACTTTCGGTTCACCAGTATTTTGAATATATTTCCAGGCCAAACACGTGGATGAATACTTATGGAAATTTATAAAAAATACCTTAATTTTTTATGATAATGAAGGACGTGACTTGTATTTGCATAATGCAAGGGATACTTTGTATTGTTTGTATATTTTAATGTTAATTGGAAGGTCACTAATGTTTGTGGTCGATCGATTTGCGTCAATTATAGTTTGAAGCTTCCTGAAGACTTTGCATTGCCTATTTTAGTTTTAAATGACATTATTACGATTAAAAAGATTTGTATGGGAATTAGGAAATTTTGTAATAGGCTATTTGACTAGGTACTATTAAAATGAAAGTAAAAATTAAAAAAATTTACAAGTATGTAAATATCACTACATAGTATAAAACAAAGTCGCTTTCTCTGTCCCTATGTATGCTTAAATCTTTAAAACTGCGCAACGGATTTTGATGCGGTTTTTTTTTAATAGATGAAGTGATTGAAGTGGAAGGATTATATGTATGGCGTGCCTATAAATAGCGCGTCGGTTCAGTGAATGACATAGGTTATATATATATATATATTTTATACCTGTGCGAAGCCGGAGCGGGTCCCTAGTTGTTTTCATAAAGTAGGTTGAAAATGAATGTAATAATTGAAAAATTAGGTAAACCTTCCTCACAATTACTATGAAGGCATTTATGACGACATATATCAATATTATGATATTGTAGGTCCCATAGTGGTACCACAGATTAATAAAAAGGTACTATGAAGGATTAATAACTGACGTCATTGCGCGTTAGAGCTCTCTTTCTATTTCTGTATTTTGAAATGCCTGTAAATATAGTTTTTTAGATATTTTATTTCTGCGATTTTTTTTTTGAGGGATTTTATTTATTTCTATTTATGCTATAAAAATATAGCACTCATATAGTTTAAAGTCAATTTTTTTTAAAGCAGACACTTCTAGAGCTCTGTAGTTAGAGTTCTTGACTCGGACAAACTGGTTCTAATTTTGTAATGCAATCAGCTTTATTTCATTCTATTTAACATTCACATAAAGTACTCCATAAGAATTCTTATGACGCAAATATCCATAATCATTTACCACCAAACGGGCCATCTACTTTTTTTTACATTTTACGTCCGCTCATAACAGAAAAGTGTCACTCGGAACTCCAAAATATAAAGTTTCGCGTGACACTGCACTGCGCACATCATCCTGAGACATTAACACAGTCTGGTAATAAGATTACTTGACTGTGAGATCAGATCATAAAGTCTCATTTGCCCAGTAATTTCACTAGCTACGGTGCCCTTCAAACCGGAACACAGTAGTGCTTGTTCTGCTTGGCGGCAGAATAACTGGCAAAGCGGTGGTACCTACCTAGATGAACTTTGTAGAAAAGTCCTACCACCTAGTAAAGGACCTACTGGTTCCCTATTGAAGATAAGAAGTTGTTGACAGGTGTTAGAGCCTCCGGCTGAATACCTGGAGGAAGACCTGACCAGTGACGATCGAGTGCCCCCAGATGCTCTATACATGCTACACAGCATAAGGGTGTTTGGTCATTTTGAAAAACCGGTCTTTTTGATGCTGTGCAAGCATACCGAGATACTAAACCTGCCGGCTGGATCATTCCTTTTTAAAGTTGGTAAGTATATAAAAGCCGCTAAGTCGAGCGTGGTGATAATTATATTTTATTTTATTTTATTTTCCAATGATAACCTCTGTGGTGTGGTGGTTAAGCAGGTCGGTTCATGACCGGGTTCGATTCCCGCGGCAGGACAAATACTTGTGCAAAGAAAAAAAGGCGCATTTACTTGTTCTGTGTCTGGAAGTTGTGGGACCATGGTCCTAGTAGTTCTTGGGTTCCTACAGGGGATCTTAGTCAGGGTCGAGGTTCTATGTGATCGTTGGGCGTTATTATTGAAGTAAAATTTCTTTACGCACGCGTGACTTAAAAGTGAGGGAGTAAGCTGGTGAGCGGAAGTTGAAAGTTGTTGGTTAACGTAGATCTCCATTGTCAACATAACAAAGTAAAAAAATTGTATTTGTAGGCAGAACGGGTTGTGCGTAGGTTGCAACCTATATAACTATAGGCCTTCAGCATGTCCACACCGCGCCGTGTCTGGAACAAGAATGATCCGTAGTACACCGAGCGGTCCCTTTTTATAGCCAGATGGTTGGGGGAGCAATGATAGTTGCCGATGTTGCCACTGTAATAAATTTAAATGCCACCATAGGGTAAATTACGGTACTGCCCGCTGCGCATAGAGTTTATAACTGGACGTAGCCGTCGTCATATTATTATGTTGGTTTGTCCGTTAAAATGACATTTTACAATTATTGTCAAGACGGCGACATTAACATTAAACAATGCAAAAACAAACTTATACCGGCCGATAATTGGAGTTAAAGAAGTTTTACTTCAGTAGTGTGGTCTAAAGCACACTTTTTTTACTTTTTTAGTATTTTATTCTTGCCAGAGTGAAAAAGCTTGTGTAACTCACTAACTATATGTTAAATTCTAGGTGACACAGACGAGAATGTGTACGTGGTCCAAACGGGCCGCGTCAACGTTTACATTACGAACCAAGACGGCAGCGGGCTGTCCTTGAAGGTGGTGCGAGCTGGTGAAAGCGTCACATCTTTGCTCAGTTTCACCGATGTCCTCACGGTGCGTATGTCAAACACAATGTTAATAAAGAAACTTAAAAAATGCTTATAATAATAATAATATAATAATACGTGTGGACATCTCGCACAACACCACCAAGCCCCAAACTAAGCAAAGTTTGTACTATGGGAACCAGATAACTGATACAATACTTAGATACTTTTTGTTTGTAAATACATACATATAATACAATATCACACCCAGACACAGAACAAACACCTATGTTCATCACACAAATGTTTGCCCTGGGTGGGAATCGAACCCACAACCCACAGTTCAGAAGGCAGAGTTACTGCCAACTGAGCTATCGGGCCAGTCAAGTCAGAGCTTATATATTTGATGACAGTTCATGACCATTTTTAAATTTTATTTCATCGGTTTTCATTACGCAATGACCAATGATCCCTTCCAATCACGCTCAAGAAATCTACCGCATAGAAAACTAGAAATGCTAAGCGTACGACTATCGTGCGCTTTTGAATTGTTCATCTATTGTTCAGACAAATCAATCAACAGACAAATGTTCCAGTTTTCCATAATCAATTTCCTTCCATATTAATTTGCATAACAATAGATGAACAATTGAAAAGCGATATTCGCACGGTTAACATTCCTAGTTTTCTGAATGGCAGTTTTGTCTTGCACGTGATTGGACGGAGACTGTTGGTCATTAAATCGTTTAATCTTCTGATTTTCGGTTTGCTAGTGTAAACATCGATGTATTTTAAAGTTTAAAAGCTCCTAGTAATACTCACAATGAAACAAAAAGAAATTAATAACCATTTTGTGAATGTAATTGTATATTTACCACTCAGTGCAGAACAGGTGATATTGAAAATTTTAAAAATTCGTGTTTTCTTGGACCTAGGTTGCTATATAAAGGGATATTTTTTTTATCATAGAAAGCTTTATTAGGGATGTGTTATTTATATTCCCAGGGTCACTCTCAACCATACAAAACTGTGAATGCCAAAGCTTTAGAAGACTCGCAAGTTATAAAGCTGCCCATGCGCGCATTTCAAGAAGTCTTCAAGGAATACCCGGATATATTCGTCAGGGTTATACAGGTGAGTGTAAGAAATGTGCGGGGCAGTCTTTGAGAACTGCATCTAATCGTTAAAATTTGACGAACTCCAGATTTGTCGTAATCTAGGTATATTTATAGTCTGTAAAGCCAGAGTCCGAGGGGTTCCCTGAGGCCCAGGGCCAGGGAAGAGTATAGTTATTTTGTGTTTTGTTTCTATCTATCATGTTTGAAATGGGAAAGGAGAAAACAAGAGAAAATACTGAACTCTAATACCACTGTTAATTGCAGCAGTGAGCAATTTTGTACCCACGTCCAGCGTTTTGGGTTTCATACAGCAGTCAGCCAAGCAGTCACTCTGTTTAAATCCTTTTATTTATATCGGTTATTGGATTTGATTGATTTATTGTGTGATTGATAATGTTTTGTTAAATATTTCTAGATCATCATGGTGCGGCTGCAGCGAGTCACATTCACCGCTTTACATCAGTATCTTGGACTGAGTGCGGAGTTAGTTAACCCTGGTGTAAGTATCTGTTAATAAAAGTACAATAAAATTATTATGAATACTTTAATTAAATGAAATAAATAATAGTATATTCATTCATTCATTCATTAATAGAATTGTCATTTCAGATAATAATAACTGCTTGGTAAATAAATTTATTTACCATCAGGTAAGATTTTCCAACTAAGATCTACTGGTGTATAAAATAAACACTTGCATATTTACATCTCAGAAACAATAAAACAGTTATTATTGTATTTCTTAATGAAGCGATGCTGTACAATAAAGCGAATTTGAATTGTCTAGTAAAGTTGCCGTCCCTATTTTATATAAAACGACAAAGACCACTATAGTTTACACCTGCAAAGTTATTTTTTTCATGATTTTATCCAAAAGATTGACACCATTTTATTCTTCAAAAATATACATGATTTAACTCAAACTGGAGCAGTTCAGAGGAACTGCTCACTTGCGGTAAACGAAATAAACTCGTTCACATCCATGGAGTGTTTTTGTTCAGCAGTTCACTGATTCACAAATTATTGAACTCAAGCCAACGGTGACCGAGTTTCAGTTCATCATCTTATCAGTTTCACTAACTCGACAATTTTGCATACACCATCTCGTACAGATTTCCTGAACGAATTTTTTTTTGTTACTTCAAACTTGTCTAGCATTTGACCACGCTGTCACCTGATAGGAAGTGACGATGCGATCGAAGGTGTAGCATTCTAGACAAGTAAATACCTATTCATATTCACTCTTCTCTTGAACATGCCCGGTTGAAATAAACTGATGAAAGATTTGGTTGCAAAAGTTGTCTATACTGAACGAGATTTGATGAACGGGTTCATTTAGGTGAACGAACGTTCTCAAGCATTGTATTTCCCATTTATTCCAGGGCCGAGACAAACGTCGTCCGACGACAGTGTCGTCATCGCCCGGAAAGACTGGCAAGACTGTGCTGGTCGACAGCAGCACCACAATGCATTCCCCACATCATAGCGAGAGGACCGTGCCTGAACATGTTATGGTAACACTAATGCTTTCTATGCTCTTTTGAAGTGTTTGTTTTAGTTCTGTGATTTGATTGGGTGTTGATTTTTGAATGTTTTATTGTATTCGATTATAGCTCGCGCAAAACTTTATGAGCACTCGGAAGTTAGCGCGGATGGTTGCGCAGTACGCATATTATAGTTATTGTATGGCCGCTTTTACAATGCACTCAACCGCACCATGCGCAGTTGGTACTCGGGCCTAACTTCCGAGAGCTCATCAAGTGTTGCGCGAGCTATAATAATGTGCTATAGCAATGCTTCCGTCTGATCATTTCTAGAGGAAAGGGGCATATCCAATTGCCTCCGTATTTTATTCAATGTTTCCGCGCTAATTTCCGTACAAAAATATTCATACCCCTTTTGTATTTACCCATTATTATCATTGGATATGTAAAGTAAAACAAAAAACTTGCCTCGTAAAGAGATACCGTGTCTCCGTTCCAATAGGTTTGGTACTTTCAATCATTTACATGCCTTATACTTATTGAAAGTGTACTCAGGTAAAACGTTGTCTATCTGTTTGTACGCTTGTAAGATAGTCGAAATGCTCGATTGACTTGTTCATATAACTGAATGTATACATAATGTAATGGAAAAAAGGATTATTGAGCGTGTGATGAACCCGAGTCCATTTGTCCTTATTTATTATTTTATCAATCAATCAATCAATCAAATGTTTATTTGCTAGTTTGCTAGTTTATTCTATCATTAATAGTTTTCGCAGCACAAATATTTGTTCTGAGTCTGGGTGTTGTGGGATCATGGTATCACCTTGATCGTGTGATCACCTCGTAGTTCCTGGGCCCTTATATTCAGGGAATCTTAGAGTCCAGGATTTATGTATGTGATCGTTGGGTGTTATTATTTCTCATTTAGATTTTATATACCTAATGAAAATTGGTTACTAAATAGCTTAACCATTTTTTGTCAATTTATATATTTCTATGATTCCGGTCTCTCCAAATGAGTAACAAAAAGTACTTAGAGATTGGTTATATTTCACATTGATTATTATTAGTTGATTTTTAGACCAGCACATTTGCATTTAGTATTAGTAAATTACTCCCAAATCCTTCCTAATATATTTATTATTATTTACATTTCTGTCTGTTTATAGTGTTTGTGGATTTCACCTCAAAACTGAACCGATTTGGACATAATTTTGCATATTGATTACTTACACTGGCAACACTAAGGATACTTAACATGCCGGAAAATTTATAAATTCCAAGGGAGAATAATAATAATAATTGTGTATATTTCACACAGCGCCATCTAGCCCCAAACTAAGCAAAGCTTGTACTATAGGAACCAGATAATACAGATAGATACAATACTTAGATACTTTTTGTTTGTAAATACATACATACAATACACAATATAACAGACTCAGACCAAACACCTGTTGTTCATCATCACACAATTGTTTGTCCTGGGTGGGAATCGAACCCACAACCCACAGTTCAAAAGGCAGGGCTACTACCAACTGAGCTATCGGGCCAGCTATCGGAAGGGGTAAAATACTGTGCCTCTAGGACCTAATAATAACATCCATTGTGTTCCCCTAACCGCATGGCAGGGAGGCGCTAGTCACTCGGTGTCGTCGCCCATTCACATCCAGGGGCGAAGGACTAGGCCTGACATGGTGCCCGATATCACCTCTAACACGCCACAGGTAAGGATCACAGACACTGCTTATTTCTATAGATTTGGTAAATTTTGAATTTGGAATTCATCGCTGACATTAATCTAAATAAAATAATAATAAAACTGTAACCAAAGTCTAATATATAAATAGACGGTAATAAAAAAAATGTGGTGGTAAGTAAGTAAAAGTCAAATATGTAAATAGACGGGTGATATATAAAAAAAAGTTTTTGGCGGTATGTTTAGAGTAGGGTAATATTCAAAACGTTTTTTTAGATATTTTGTCCGTGTTTCTGTGTGAAAATGCATCACGTAAAAGCGTTTTGTCGCTGTAGTGCTCCGTACGACCGTATTTTCTGCATTTTTCGTGATTATTTTATTTCTTTTATTATTGTTAAAGGTGCAATATTATTGTAAATGAAAAATAATGTTTTTTTTTTGTTTTAGCAGCAGCCAGACGTCCAGCCTACGTCATCCTTCCAGAGAAACAGGGAGGGATCGTCCTTTAAGAAGCACAACACCGACAACATGGATGAGGAGGTATGGACTCGTATAGTTTTCCCATATTTATTTATCAACCTTCAACAGTCAACATGTTTTATTATTAAATACAGAATGATAGTTTAAAATAATTACGCGATGGGTTTTGAATTACGTGTTATTACAGAATGGTCCATGACGCATTAAAAAAGTGACTATTCTATAGTAAATCTCAACACGAAATACATTTTTTAAATAATAAATATGTATATCATTGGACCACTGTCTCGCCTGATGGTGAAGTAAAGATGGGGTCCACAGTGGTGCATGCTTCCCTAGTAAATACCTGTTCGTTCTTAACTTCATTTTTATAGACACTTATACTGTATAGAATAGATACACAGATAACATATGAACCCACAACCCACAGTTCAGAAGGCAGGGTTACTACCAATTGAGCTATCGGGCCAGTAAGTATAAGATTAGAAATTTAAAATTATATTTTAAAGTATAAGATTAGAAATTTAAAATAATAATATAATTTTAAATTTCTAATCTTATACTGACTGGCCTGATAGCTCAATTGGTAGTAACCCTGCCTTCTGAACTGTGGGTTGTGGGTTCAATTCCAACCCAGGACAAATATTTGTATTGAACATCGATGTTTGTTCTGTATCTGGGTGTTATATTCTATGTATGTATTTTACAAACAAAAAGTATCTATGTATTGTATCAGTTATCTGGTTCCCATAGTACAAGCTTTGCTTAGTTTTGGGCTAAATGGCGCTGTGTGAGATGTCCACAAATATTTATTATTATTTATTTATTATTTATATTTAACTTTACTATGATTATAGTATGATATGCACCCACTCTTATATTCAAGTTTAATATTGGTCAGGAAAAATCATGAAGTAATACCAACATTTTCAAGAATAATAAAAATCAAGGAATCTTTATCCAGAACCCGAATATTTTTTAATTTTTTTTTTATTGGTTAATAGGCTCGCGTTTGACCACTATCACACCTGATGGTAAGTGATGATGCGGTCCAGGATGTAACACGCTTGCCTAGAAGATACCTGTTCACTCTCGATTTGAAGACTCCAAGGTTGTAGGTTAATTAGAACCAGATAACTGCTAAAACACCAAAAAATAAAGACTACCTTTGAATATTCTTCGCAGGCTCTAGTTCAGATAGCGACCGAAGCGTTCGTCAAAGAGTTGGGATTGGAAAGCGACACAGTTCTTCGCGGCAACGTCCAAGTGAGAGACCTACCCGCCGGCACTTACATCATGAAGGAGGAGAGCCACAAGGTAAGATCTCCAACTTTGATTTACTTTCAATTGGTGTAATTGATAGAATCAGGCGTAACTTCGTGGAAGTTCATCTTAGATACAAAATGACATAAGAATATCTAGTGTAATTCCGCTAAATTTAGATGATTAAATTATCTATATTGGAGCAAAGGATTATTGTAGGTAAATTAATGAAAAAACCTAAAAAACCTGAAAGTACAATAAAAAATTATAAAAAATATTATTATTATTTATTTACAATCTTAAATTTAAGTTTTTTACAATATTTCTATAAAAGTAACGTTACAAAAATACAATAAAAAACCTAAACCTAGTGTGCCGCCAGCAGCGGGGCAAGGCCCAAGCTACCGGTGGTTAGGGCTGCAGAGTGAGGAACCTCCTGACAATACGTGCCGTGTCAAGGAGTACTGCCTTCTGAATCTGACCCTTGATCCAACCGTCTAACGAGAGCCTCTCGAGGTGTTGGTCGAGGCTCTTCGCTGTTCGGCGAAACAACTATCGGAACAATTATTATTATTATGAAATTTAAATTAATTATTATTATAATAAATAAAAACTGAAATTTAAAATATAAAAATGTATAAATATTATAAAATTAATTATTATTATTACAAATAAACCTAAAATTACAATAACAAATTATAGAAAATTATCGTTATTATTTAAACACTATTTTTTTTATGTTAAGGAATGACGTGACTATAATAATTATATAATAGTAATTAAACTAGATATTCTTATTTCATTTTGTATCAATTGGTTTGGTTGGTAGGGGGTAGATTTGAATCCTGAAATCAGCTGGAGTTTTAGTGAAGGGAAATCTATACATATAAAATTCAAAGTCCTGACTGACTTATATATCAACGCACAACCTAAACCGCTGGTCCTAGTACTACTGTACTATTGTACTTGTTGTACTAATATTCTATAACATGGTCTGAGTACATACATTTAAGGAAAAGAGTGAATTAAATGCCACTTTGTATAATTGCCTACCTGACACATACAAATTTTAAAAAGCAAATTTTTGACTGGCCCGATAGCTCAGTTGGTAGTAACCCTGCCTTCTGAACTGTGGGTTGTGGGTTCGATTCCCACAAACATTTGTGTGATGAACATAGATGTTTGTTCTGCGTCTGGGTGTTATATGGTATTATATGTATGTATTTACAAACAAAAAGTATTTAAGTATTGTATCAGTTATCTGGTTCCCATAGTACAAGTTTTGCTTAGTTTGGGGCTAGATGTCGTTGTGTGAGATGTCCACACATATTATTTAATAAAGCTTTGTACGACTGGTTGTTACACATTTTTAAGGAATTCCAAATGTACTGTTTCAAAAATATTATTTAATATTTGCACACTAGCATGCAGGTTGAACACAAAGTGTATAATGGAGACAATGGGTCCGTGGGGGGCGGCTGCAGCTCATTGCTCGTGCCCATCCCCTGAATATTCCCTTATCCGGTTCTTTCGGCACCCGCGGGAAGAGATGATCCCATTCTCACATCGGGCACTTATTTATTATTTAAAAAGTCGTACGCTAATTTAATTATAAGACCACTTTGGCAGCCTCTAGGGTGTGGTGGTTGAGCAGGTCGGCTCATAACCTGTAGGCCGCGGGTTCATTTCCCGCGACAGGACAAGTGCACAGAAAAAAATTGTAAGCACTTGTTCTCTGTCTGAGTGTTCTGGAACCTCATAGTTCCTGAGTCCCTAGACACGGAATCGTAGTTAGGGTTCAGGAGCTATGTATGTGATCGTTGGGCGTTTATTATTAGTACTTTTTTCCTCTACTAATATAATAATTTTCTTCCCTAAGCTGTTTTATAATATACCCGGTGAGCCAGAGATAAGACAGGTACACGAGCGTGTTAGTGTGAGTGTGAATTCATATACGTGTGCATGTGTTAGGCGTACTTGCATCAATCTGGGTTATAAAATATTATAACGATTATATGCCCATTTCATAAGAACTATGCATGCACATACAGCCTTACTCAGCGTTTGTCCTTTTTTGTAATTGGAATATTGTAATCGACCGAAAAAGATAAAAGATGGTATAACATTTTTTTTGACCACGCTCTCACCCGATGGGAAATGACGATGCGATCGAAGGTGAAGCATGCTAGCCAAGTAAATTCCTATTCACTCTTCTCTTGAACACGCCCGGGTCAAATTTCACCGGAAACACAGACGCTGGGCATTCCATTCTTTAGCCGTTCTAATTAAGAACGTAAAAAATCTTAAGCTAGATCGCGTTTATCAAGAACAATACAGTATTAGCGGTCATATTGTAAAGAAAGATTCGATCCCAAATCTACTCTCTTTTTCTTTCCTCTAGGCACATTTAGGATGAGACGAAGAGTGTGGATTCCGCATCACCATTATATTTGATCTATAACCGTGATCCGATCGATTAGACCAAGAAGCTTCTATAAAACACCAGAAAATGCATTGCGAATAACGCTTTGAAGCAAGGAAATGTAGCTTTGACGTTTCTTATGTTTTTCTTCTCTTCTTTAGGGTGACACGTTACGCGTAATCAAGAGAAAACGCATGCTTTTTGGAGTGTTTTATATGAACTTTTTGAATTAGAATCTAATCGAATCGGGGCGCCGAGTGGTGCGAAGAGACGAGTAGCCACACGAGGTTGTGTTATTGTGTATCTCTTTCTTTCTACTAAGTTATTTCGGTGTTACCGTTAATCCCGGTTGGTGCAAGTTGCGGCTTAGTGAGACAGAATGTGTACTAAAAAATTCACCACCATTTCAATTGTGTGTGAAAATAATCTTTTGAATATGCCTTTTTTGACGGGTAGGCCGGTTATCCATTGGCAGGTAAAAAAAGCCAAAGATCTACCGCTTGCACATGGTTTTACGAAAATTTAAAACCATTGTTATCATAAATTCTTATACTGGATAAAATTCAAAGGAAATGAAATAAGCATGTACTCAAATGCCGCAATGACTTTGGCGATAATTTTTATTACTTAAATGAATCACACCAATTTTTTTTTGTACTGATTCGATTAAAAAATATTTTACAATTTAAAGCGGGCGTCTAGATAATGATGTTGCGACCAAAAGAAGGTCGGTTAAGTGATGGTAGGCTATACTAATTTGTACTCCTTGATTTGTTATTGGTCTAACAATTCTACAGGATGTGGCACTGGTGTACCTTCTATCTGGAGCATTGCTGGTGTCACAGAAGGTGGCAGAAGGAGAAGGAGAGGTACACATGTTCACTGCATATCCAGGTAAGAATCTACATCTACGTTTTGTGAAAATATATCTTAAGCCTTTAGCAAGTGAACGTTGCATGAGCGAAGGGCGAAGGACGGCGGTGTACAGAGGGTATATATAAAAGAAAATCGTGTTAGTTACACTATTTATAGCTCAAGAACGGCTGAACCGATTTGGCTGAAAATTGGTGGGGAGGTAGCTTACAACCAGGAGATGGATAGGACTTTTTATCGCTTTCGACCGCGTTTTACTAATTCACCCGAGTGAAGCCGGGGCGGGTAAACTAGTTAATAATATAATGATAACATTACATAACAACAAGATCAAGAGATAATCTCTTTTATTTTTTAATTTCCCAGGTGAAGTGGAAGGTGGTCTAGCCGTGTTGACTGGCGAGCCCTCTTTCTTCTCCATTCGAGCGAAGCATTTCTCTCGCATCGGCCTCCTATCAAAGAGTACTGTGTACAGCATCATGAGAGAGAGACCATCTGTAGTGCTGCATATTGCCAACACCGTGGTACGGAGGCTGTCACCTTTTGTTAGACAAGTGGATTTCGCGCTGGATTGGGTGAGTTATTGACGATCTAATGCTTTTTTATTTCTTGTTTTCATCATCTGTTCTTGGTATGAAAAGTTTTTGTTGCCGGTTAAGAAAAGTTTGGTCTAAACTTTTAACACTAAAAAAATTTGTCTCATTATGTGTACCACGAACACGGGCCCAATAAAATCCCGTTATGTCCCTAGGGGCGGAGAAGTGTGGCCCTAGGGAAATAACCTACCAAAGTTATACTATCGCATCATACACCTATTTTAATATAATTTTGACACTCTGTGGTAAACGGTGCTGGTATCACGTTGATTTGTTTGTTTCTGTTGAATCTGTTTGTTTTCCCAAATAAAGTAAAAAAAAAGTTTGGTTGAGGAGAAGAAGAGAGTGTTAAAGTTTTACTTTTTATATGAAAGATGAACTATTCTGTATTACAAAACTATGTTATCTCGCATGTGTGACTTTTATATTTAGCGTTTAATAATAAGGATATAAAAGTGAATTACAGATTGCAAATAATTCTGATTTGTCTAATAGTGAAACTTTTGACTAAATTTTCAATCTGGCAGACTTAAATAAAATATGATTAAATCTTTTCAATTTTCCATTCCTTATCCCTACGTTCCTCAAAAACTATCCAGCTCATGGCCCCCGTTTAATCCGACAGGTAAAACTGATTGCCAAGCTCCAAAGCCAATAAGCTTATCTCATCTAATCCTCTCCACAGGTGTTCCTGGAGTCAGGTCGCGCGGTATACCGTCAGGACGAAGAGTCTGGCTCCACGTTCATAGTGCTGAGTGGACGGCTGCGCTCTGTCATCACACATCCTAATGGGAAGAAAGAGCTAGTGGGAGAATACGGGAAAGGGGACTTGGTTGGCATTGTGAGTCTTTAACCATTTTGCTAAGTTTGTTCTAGGTTTTATACCTTTTATAAGCACTTTGTAATTTTATATGCTTAGTGAAATAACTTAATTTTAAGTACCTATATATATTGTTGACTTATAAAGGTGCTAAAAATAGCCTATTTGTAATAAATCTTTTTGACTATATAGATTTATTGATATTATCTGGAAGGTTGTTGTTGTTGTTTTTGTTGTCCTTTCAGCCTCAAAAAAAGATCATGATCACGACCACCTGCAAATCAGCCGAGATAGATCAACCCTTTATTGTACACCGTAAAAAAAAAATGAAAATCTCACATAATTAACTAGTACAATTTGCCGAGTTGGATTACATTGCATTCATATGCGTATCTAACGACGCCGCCGAATTTTTAACTGTATATTTATTTATTTATTTGTTAAACGTATAACGCGTTGGTAGGTATCTTTATAGTGTATGTAGGTCCACGCAAGTAATGTAAAGCAAATTTTTCACCGGCTCCCAAAAAGGAGATATTATGTTTATCTGTATGCATTTTAGTATGAAGATCATTGACGTTAATTGGGGTTTTGTGGGCATGGCCCACCGTGCCCATAATAGTGTATTCAGGCGGACATTGATTACAATATGAACAAATATGAACAAATCAATAAATTTACGACATTAGTCGTAAATTTATTGATTTGTTCATATTTTTCGAAATTTAGTTAGCCGAATCGTTTTTCCGGTTGGCAACACTGACTGTGTTAAACACTTGCGGAAGAAAATCAGTCAGTTAATAGATGTTTTTTTCGAAAATACCCTCTTTATCGAACTTATTTTACTACGTAACAGTTGTCGCTGTTAATAGCTAAGATGCTATGTTTAATTGCAGGTGGAGATGGTAACCCAAACCCGCCGCAGTACGACCGTGATGGCGGTCCGAGACTCGGAACTGGCGAAGCTTCCAGAAGGATTGTTCAACGCGATCAAATTGCGCTTCCCGGTCGTCGTAACGAGGCTTATCAACTTGCTGGGACATAGGATTTTAGGTAACCAAAATTTTATTCGTCTTTATTTTAGTCTTTGTGGTGTAGTAGTTGAGCACTCCGGCTCATAACCCGGACGCGGCGGGTTCGATTCCCGCCGCAGTAGAAGTATGTGCTGTATGTGTGTACGTGCACAGAAAAGAGCAAATACTTGTTGTGTCTGGGTGTTGTGAGACCATGGTCCTCGTAGTACCTGGGTCCCTAGACACAGGGAATCCTAGCCAGGGTCCAGGATCTATGTATTTGATTGTTGGTTGTATAATTATTTATATAATTCGTAATAGTCACCGAGTATAGAAATCAAAACATTCGTAACTTTAAAATAATTCCTATAAATCTGCTATGAAAATAGTTTCATTCCTTATTCATTCAATAACTAAATCAATCTGTAAATGAACGGTTCAATTGAACGAATGAACGATAAGACTAGGTGGTAGGACTTTGTTGCAATGTTAGTCTAGGTAGGTACCACCGCTCTGCCAGTTATTCTGCCGCCAAACAGTAGTGTGCAAGCACTACTGTGTTCCGGTTTGAAGGGCACTGTAGCTAATGAAATTACTGGGCAATTGAGACTTTATGATCTGATCTCACAGTCGAGTAATCTTATCACCAGACTGTGCTGATGTCTCAGGAGGATGTGCGCAGTGCAGTGTCGCTTGAAACTCTATGTTTTAGGGTTCAAAGTGACACTGTTCTGTTATGGGCGGCCGTGGCGCTTAACATCAGATGAACGACTAGCTCGTCACATCATTCAATAACATAAAAAAAATAAAGACATGTGTAATGGTTGAGAGGGTCGGCTCATAGACTGGAGGCGTTGGGTTCGATTCCCGCGACAGGACAAGTATTTGTACACAGGCAAAAAGCGCAAATACTTATTGTGTCTGGGTGTTGTGGGACCATGGTCCTCGTAGTTCCT
The DNA here is from genome assembly GCA_905220475.3 of Ennomos fuscantarius. Classification (NCBI taxonomy): domain Eukaryota; kingdom Metazoa; phylum Arthropoda; class Insecta; order Lepidoptera; family Geometridae; genus Ennomos; species Ennomos fuscantarius. Next base: position 2,625,375 of record HG992026.1, on the reverse strand, counting down.
AGGTCTGTAGACACAGGGAATCCTAGTTAGGGTCCAGGATTTATGTATGTGATCGTTGGGCGTTATTATTATTATTCCAACAGTAGACTTCACCTTCCCTCTCCCCAGAGGTCCTTAGAGGAAATCCTATTAAGGGTTCAGGAGCTATATGTACGGGATCGTTAGGCGTAATTAATAATAAATTAACAATAGTTAACCAACTATTGATCTACAGGTTCCTGGCAAAAGCCAACTGCCGGTTTAGGGGCGGCGACCATAGAGTCGCGACCATCACAGCACAACTTCTCGACGGTTGCAGTAGTACCTGTCAGTGATGACGTACCACTTACTGCATTCACCTACGAACTGTACCACTCATTGTGTGCCATAGGTAAGTGATTATTCCTTACGTAGTATAGCATAAGGTGCATAATTGCGTAACTCGTATAGCTTAAGCATTAGTAACAACAGTCATTGTTTGGTATTGATATATATTAATACGGAATGCACTTAATATTGTATACCAAACAGTATAAATTTGTGTACTTCACAGCCAAGGTTCGAAAGCATAATTGAAGGGGTGAGAACAAAAAGGGTTTAACTGATTTTTTTCACAAAATGACTTAAGGGTATCATTGGATTCAGCGTGAAATTATCTTCAATAATACATTCTCAAAATACTGAAATGAGGTTTGAATCTCGAGATTTTGAGTTTAAAAACGGTTTATCTGTCACAGGAATACAGTTCGCTTAGCATAAAAACATTATTATATTTATTTTATCATATTATAGTTTTACAGTAATTGTATGAATGAGTACTATATTTAGTATTTTAAAATAGAATTAAAACATTTTCAAGCAACAGAAACTTACATAAACCTTTTCTATTACCTTATAAGCACTCTACATTAAAATGACGCCGTTGAAGTTTCAAGTCAATTTTCTCGAAACTATCAATTTAACAGTTAAACCCTTTTTATTCTCACCCCTTCAATTTAGTTCATATTTATGCAAAGTTGAATGAATACGAGCTCATTGGTTTAGTATATTGTTTAATGCGTTGATTTTGAAAAATGCCTCCTGAGAAAAATCCAATATGGTCATACTTTATTTACACGAAGACAAAAAATAGTGCGATAATTATCCGATAGTTATCGGATAATCGGATTTTTTTTTAATGCTAATGAATGCCGTGACGAGCTAACCATTCGCCTGATATTAAGTGACACGGCTGCTCATATCAGTGGCAGGATCACTCGAAACTAAATTATAAAGTTTCGCGTGACCCCGTACTGCGCACGTCATCCTGAAACATCAGCACAATCTAATAATAAGATTACTAGACTGTGAGATCAGGTCATAAAGTCTCATTTGCCCACTAAATTCACTAGCTACAGTGCCCTTCAGACCGGAACACAGCAGTGCTTGCACACTACTGCTTGGCGGCAGAATAACTGGCAAAGCGGTGGTACCTACCTAGACGAACTTTGCAGAAAAGTCCTACCACCTAGTCTAATTCTAATCTTATTAGGTGCTGATTGTGATCCTAGTTGGTCTAATAATAAATAAATAAATAAATAAATAATCCATAATTATCTTGATAATTTCGAACCCTGTCCACAGCACAGCTACTCAACTGAAGCATCCGCTTTTATTTATTGTATATCATCGGTGTTAGGACTGTTACTGCAAAACGAACCTTACACGAATGGCATAAAGTGGTCACTTTGTAAACGTTGTAAAGCTTATTTTTGTTTGTATTTAGGTCCCACAGTCCGTCTCACATCCGACGTCATCAGGAAACTTCTCGGCTTGACCATAATGGACCCTAACAACGAATACAGGCTTAGCTCGTGGCTCGCACAGCAGGAAGACAAACACAAAGTATGTGAATATTCCTTTACCCTTTTAACATGGCAGTCAAAGTATGAAGTTGACATTCCTTGTAATTTTATATACTGTTTTTTTACCACAGACACCTGGGTTCGTGCGTTTTGTTAAATTATTTTAAGTTTATTACCTTAGCTTATTATATCATGAACATATATATAATGCAGGAAGGACAATACAACCAATAATCACACTAATATTATAAAGGCGAAAGTTTGTATGTGTGTTTGTGTGTATGTGTGTATGTTTGTTACTCCTTCACGCTCAAATGGCTGAATGGATTTGGATGAAATTCGGTACCAAGATAGCTTATACACCGGAATAACATATACTGGCAGCATTACCTCGCTGAATTAGAAGACTTAGCTTCTGAATGAAGTATGTGCCAGTTCTAGGATCCCCCGAGGCGAGAACCAATCGAGTTGAAACTTGATGCTGATAATAATAATGTTAAATAGCCTATTTGCAATAAATTGTTTGTAAAAAGCGCAAGTACTTTCCTACGTCTGGGTGTTGTGGGACCATGGTACTCGTAGTTCCTGGATCCTTATATAAAAGTGATCATAGTCCTTTAATTTCCCAACAGATCCGTAATTGTTGTTATTAAATCGTAATTATACGATTCTATTCATGCGCTCTTTTTGCCGTACACCTGCAAAATGTGAAAGGGATACATCATGGAGTAGCTTAATAAAAAGGGTTAAATGATTCCCACAGGGTAACCAACGCATTGAAACATCCAATGTTACAGATGTCCGTAGAGTATGGTGACCACTTCGCATTAGGTGGTCCAAATGTTACGTTCTACATTTTTCGAAGCGGTTTTATAAAAGCAGGTTGCTTAAAGGTGCGTTTGTGGCTAGGTGGCGCTGTACCAATGTGACCCGAGCTTAACGCAGTGGACGCAGCGTTGCATCCGACAGGCGGATTGTATACTCATCGTCGCTTTGGGAGACAAGCAGCCCAGTATTGGGAAGGTAAGGGTTTTGAATCTTTCATATCTGCCAGACGGAACTACAGTTTGACAGCTCTTTTATTTCTCTAGGACGGATGGCGAACCAATGGCACCTTTTATGGCACGCGACACAGTATTTTAGGGACATCACTAATCACAAAATGAATTATGCACTACGAAAAAAGTGTGAAGTATTTGTTATTTGAAGTGCAATTTATTTTCGCTTTAGCCTGTAAAACGTATTAATTCCAAGATAGATACTCGTATATGTAATACTTTGATAAAATAATATTTTACTAGGTGGTAGGACTTGTCTGCAAAGTTCGTATAGGTACCACCGCTTTACCAGTTATTCTGCCGCCAAGCAGTAGTGTGCAAGCACTACTGTGTTCCGGTTTGAAGGGCACTGTAGCTAGTGAAATTACTGGGCAAATGAGACTTTATGACCTAATCTCACAATCGAGTAATCTTATTTCAAGACTGCGCCGATATCTCGGGATGATGTGCGCAGTGCAGTGTCACGCGAAACTTTATATTTTGGAGTTTCGACATGTTGTCGATGACACTGTTCTGTTATGGGCGGCCGTATCGTTTAACATCAGGCGAACGACTTGCACGTAACATCATTCACTAACATTTAAAAAAATTCTTTGTACATTTTAACTCAGTCACATGGTCTATAGTGTAAAAAAAATGCTTTTTCATCCACAGATAGAGAAAGAAATCGAGCGTCTAGCGATCCGAACGCAAAAGGAGCTGGTACTATTGCACCGCGAGGGCGGCGCCAACCCCTCGGGCACCGTCCACTGGCTCAACATGCGCTCGTGGGTCAGCCAGCACCACCACGTGCGCTGTCCGCATCGCATGTTCACCAGGAAGAGCCAGTACCGGATCGTAAGTGGGATATGTAGCTGGGGGGGCAGGAACGGTATCGTCATTATCATTATTATCATTGTCCTCAATATCGTCAGTATCATAAATATCGTCATTTAATCACTGTCCTCATTATCATCATTGACAGCATCATCATCACCATTATCAATATCGTCATTGCCGTCGTCGATATTATCATCATGTACTGTCGTCATAACTACAGCGGTCACCTTTTTCGATTTAGCTAGAGTGTATAGAGAACGCATTTGGTGCTATTGCGTGTTATTTTTGTTTTCATTGTCGTCAACGTCATCATGGTCATTACATTGACGTCGTCATAATTATCTTCCTCATAATTATACCATCATCATCGTAATGATGATTACTATCGTCACCATATTACCATCGTAATCGTAATACCATCATCTTTAGATTAAGATCGTCACCATATTATCATCGTCATCTTAATACCATCATCATTACCATCGTCATTATATTACCATCGTAATCGTAATACCATTATCATTACATTAACATCGTCACCATATTACCATCGTCATCGTAATACCATCATCATTACATTAACGTCGTCACCATATTACCATCGTCATTGCGATACCATCATCATTACATTAACATTGTCAGTATATACCATCATCATATCACCATCGTCATCGTAATACCATCATCATTACATTATCATCATCACCATATTTCTGTTCACATTCCTCTCTAAAATACCAGTTTATATAGCTCTAATTCGAAATACTCCTTAGCCATTCGCATTGTAAATATCGTATCATCTATTTCGGGCAGGTACCAATGTGTAACTTGTTCCAATTCCAGAGCGAGTTGTACTCCAAAGTGCTGATGTCGGAGGCGTCCGTCCACTCGGACTTCTCCCGCCTCGCGCGCTGGCTCACCGGCACCTCCGTGGGGCTGGTGCTGGGCGGCGGGGGCGCCAGGGGCGCCGCGCACGTCGGCATGATACGGGCCATACAGGTACACTCACCGGCACCTCCGTGGGGCTGGTGCTGGGCGGCGGGGGCGCCAGGGGCGCCGCGCACGTCGGCATGATACGGGCCATACAGGTACACTCACCGGCACCTCCGTGGGGCTGGTGCTGGGCGGCGGGGGCGCCAGGGGCGCCGCGCACGTCGGCATGATACGGGCCATACAGGTACACTCACCGGCACCTCCGTGGGGCTGGTGCTGGGCGGCGGGGGCGCCAGGGGCGCCGCGCACGTCGGCATGATACGGGCCATACAGGTACACTCACCGGCACCTCCGTGGGGCTGGTGCTGGGCGGCGGGGGCGCCAGGGGCGCCGCGCACGTCGGCATGATACGGGCCATACAGGTACACTCACCGGCACCTCCGTGGGGCTGGTGCTGGGCGGCGGGGGCGCCAGGGGCGCCGCGCACGTCGGCATGATACGGGCCATACAGGTACACTCACCGGCACCTCCGTGGGGCTGGTGCTGGGCGGCGGGGGCGCCAGGGGCGCCGCGCACGTCGGCATGATACGGGCCATACAGGTACACTCACCGGCACCTCCGTGGGGCTGGTGCTGGGCGGCGGGGGCGCCAGGGGCGCCGCGCACGTCGGCATGATACGGGCCATACAGGTACACTCACCGGCACCTCCGTGGGGCTGGTGCTGGGCGGCGGGGGCGCCAGGGGCGCCGCGCACGTCGGCATGATACGGGCCATACAGGTACACTCACCGGCACCTCCGTGGGGCTGGTGCTGGGCGGCGGGGGCGCCAGGGGCGCCGCGCACGTCGGCATGATACGGGCCATACAGGTATTTTGGGCTGTGCGTTGACAGATCACTATGTCAGTCAGTCACGTTTGAGTTATATATATTTAGATTATTGTTATAGCCCATTGGATTCTTCTATTATTTTACTAGTTGTGCCTCGCGGATAAAAAGTATTCTAATTATTTACTCATCCCATGGGAAAATTTCACTTTTGTACTAAAATGTTGCCTATATGTTAATCTAGTGTATAAGCTATCTTGGTGTTGAATTTCATCCAAATACATTCAGCCGTTTGAGCGTGAAGGAGTAACAATCGTACACACATACACACATACAAACTTTCGCCTTTATAATATTATGTGATAACCCTGATTTCTTTGTTTTTAATGTATGAAATGTTTTGTGTGGTAATTGTAATTGATTTTGTCGTTTTTATCACAATAAATAAATTATAGGTCTCTAAATGTTCGCGAAAGCCGCCGCGGGCTGCGTCAGTAACTAACTCCCAGAAGGACATCGAATACGTCCGAAACCTGGGGGGTGAAAATGGAACTTCGATTGCAATGCAACTAGTGAAATTTAATTCCTAATTTGTAAATTTCCACATAAACTACGTATCGAAAGTGTCAAATCAAATAAACACGTATTGTTTAAATTAAGAAATATTAAATTAACATGTAAACTTTTCGGTTTTCAGGAAGCCGGTATCCCGATCGACATGGTGGGTGGCGTGAGCATCGGCGCCTTCATGGGCGCCCTCTGGTGTATGGAACGGAACATCACAACCGTTACGCAGAAGGCCAGGGAATGGTCTCAGGTTCGTAGTCATAGCTACAACCTAATGTATATATTGAGTTATCGTTAATAATGTGTATTTCGGCTTCAACTACATTGATGATGTTCTCATTTTTGTGATAAACAAATGCGGTGGGATTGAAGTTGATTGGACACTTTTTTTAAAGTAATTATAGAGTTCCGAGCGGCACTGTAGCTGTTATGTACAGTTGTGACAACTTGACAGACTAGCTTGTCACAAATTTACATTAAAAAAAACTTAAGCTAACCATCTTATCAAGACTCTTATAAGATTTTTATAATTGATATATAAACGTTTGACAATATTATATAGAAAACACTTACCTCTCTACTCTCTCTAGATCGCAGTGTTAAAACCTGTACTAATCGCAGATTTTTCTACTAAAATCTAGCGTACAATTGTAACACATAGAGCGTAATATTTAAGCTATGCTCATATAAAATTGGTAAATGTTTCCACATTTACAATTTTACATGAGCTGTTGTGTATGAAAATAGGTTTTATATTAGTTTACAGTCAACCTCTTTTTGTATTGCTTTATTCATTTTTCTTTTCTATTGTATTTGATTGTCTTTTGTTTTTTCAGTTCTTGTCTTGCTCTTTAGCTCAATAAATATGTACTTACTAAAGTTATTGTGGGTGTTTTGGCGGGGAAACGAAAAAGATCGCTTCGCCGCATTGTATTATTTTCCAAAACTTGTGTTATTTTCAGTGTTAGTGCATAAAATTGGTGGCATTTTATTCGTTAAGTCCTGGATTACAGGCATGAGTGTGGGAAAGTGGTATAATGATGGTGAAACGTTTCTTTTCGTGTTGTTTCCAAAACTCCATAGAAGCTTCAAATAAAGTTACCACCACTTTACTAGGAGTATGACTTTGTCTAGACTATGACTTGACTTGATGACTTCGACTGTGACTTGACACATATAATTTGATAAATTATCAATTACATGAGACTGGCTAAATAAACAAAAGTGTGGAGCCAAAACAAAACAAAAAAAAAGTTATTGTCATCGTTCTATTAAACATAATAATAGTAAATAAGCATGCATGAGCAAATAAAGAAAAAAAAACGAGACACAACGATAATTCTAACCAATCACCACACGCTATTCCAGAAAATGACCCAATGGGGCAAGCAACTCCTCGACCTTACCTACCCAGCCACGTCAATGTTCTCCGGACGTCAATTCAACGCGACCATAAAGACTACGTTCGGAGAGGTGCACATCGAGGACCTTTGGCTGCCTTACTTCACAGTCACCACAGATATCAGCTCCAGTTGTATGAGAATACATAGGCACGGTAAGCACAATTATCAATTTGCACTTGGCCAGCTTAGTTGATGGCCTACATTATCCTTATGAGTAATCGCACGTGTCTCAACAATGGATGATATTAAAACCAAACATTTATGCTAAAATAACACATGTAGCAACTGTTGAGCTGATTTCAATTAGAACAAATTTGAGACATAATATTATAGAAACTGACGTGAGTAGTACTCATAACTACAACTATTACACGGCTAACACTCACGAGATACAGTCGAATAACTCGACCGGTGTTCGGGCAATATAGATGCTCATCCTCAAGGAGCACGCGCGGCGGCGGCGGCTCGGCACCGGTCGAGAGTCGAATTTGAGATATCTATGGTTTGTTGTGGTAATGATTTTGCCATCGCTGTCGTCTTCTTGTTTGTTTTTGGTAGTAATTATGGTTTTATTGTTATAGTAACTTCATATTTTACAACATAAAAAATATTGCGAATTTATAGTTTCGTTATTTTACACATTTCTAACACAACACATTCATGGACAGGAAAATATGTTTTGTAATTTATTTATGTTATATTAATAAAAGCTTAATTTGCACTATACTAACCCAAAACTTAATTATTAAGTTATGATTTAAATATATAAACAAGTTGGTGTTCTCGATGTGTTTAAAAAAATTGTCTTTATAAATGTTGTAATTGTAAACTATATTGTGCATGCTTACATGAAAGAAAAGTATGTAACGTAGTTCGATCAGTACATCAACAAATCTGCTGACCGGATTTGATCAATGTTACATGTTTATAAAGCGACTTGAACAAAATAATGTAGACAGTGACAAAAAGTGTAAAAAATATGTTTCAATTTATTTAGACGCACGAATAAAGGAAAATAAAATTTTAGATTTTGAGAACTTTATAGCGAGTCCGCGTCGTACATATGGAAGTTTGATTTTGGGTATGATTGAATAAAACTCCGTAGGTGCGATCTAAGGTCCGTATTACAGAACGATGCTCAGTCATCAATTGGTGCTCAAGCAAAGATTTCATTCATAAAGTGATCAATTAGTGAATGAAATCTCTGCTTGAGCACCGATCGATGACTGAGCAACGTTCTGTAATACGGACCTTAAAATTTAATATTCAAAGCCCTGTATTGTTAGTTTTTATCGTTTCGTTTTATTATTTGTATCTAACACGACAATTCTTTCTGGATATTGTTTGAAAATGTTTCAACTTTTAGCAATTTCTTGAAAGATTTTTATGTTTTTAAGTCACAAAAAGTAATTTAATGACACATCTTCGCTTATATTTTTAGATACAAAATTAAACAAGCATATCAAATATAACTCCGCTAAAATCAAATAAATAACAATCTACTCGTATATTGTTCTAATCGACATTTTTTTAAATTAGTAGATCATAATACCACTTAGTGTAAAAAAATATTCGCGGCTCTCCATAAAGTTCTCAACAATTTTTGTCGCTGGCTTTTTATATGTCACACCATTCAGCGGAATCGTCCGACCATCTTACGATTATACATATCTCTGGTGGTTGGCCCCGTACAGTCGATAGGTATACACACAGTTCATGTGTCAACATACCCTGGTGGCAAGCTATGCACAGTTTACGAAAGATCTTGTAAAGAAACAAATCTTAAGGGGTCTTATAATATATCCTTTTAACGATATTGGATTATAATTTATTACTAACGTATTGGTCAAATATTTGTTATCCACAAAAATAGGTAGCATAATTTGTCCGGTGCTAATTTGACTAATTCCCTAAAAAGATTTTTTTTATATACTGTATTGCTCTTCAAATGGTACTTGCTCTCCAAATGATAGAACTTCTTACAGATCCTATTGCCCATCATAACCTCGTAACAGCTGGTTTTATTTCATACAATGACGTAAAATAATCCAAAGATATCAGGTAGTATGCTGTTTAATTGGATGTCCTCTTTGGGGGTCTTTCGCGTCGTGTGTTGATTACATGCATGGGTTGATAAAATATATATATTTCTTTAAACTTTTCTAATCTATATTAAAGGCTGTCCAGAGTAATTTCATGTGTAATTGTAAAATATTCTTAATAAAATATGAACAAAAACTACGTATTGAAACTGTCAAATCCATAGAAATTTTTGTTTCTATTAATTGCAATGAAGTTACACGATAGCCTAGCTGAGTTACTGACCGATTGACTGAGAGACAATGTAGAATCCAAACAACTGGACTTAGAGACTATGTTTGGGGGGTCTTTCGTTAGAAGCGTAGTGACATACTAAAATCAAGTTCTAAGGGGGTCGAATGGGACGGTTAATATGTACGAATATAAATCGCGGGCTTCCTCTAGTTCGTACCACAAATTTTGATTTGTTTCTTTATGGATCGACTCGTACGTAACGTCCGCTACAACGTTTTTGTTTTGTCCGTTCCGACAACCACACTCACTTGCATTTATATGTGTTTGTACATGTGTCGTATAATAATAAAATACACCGAATTATTCCACTTATTTCTATGTATTAATGTTGTATTGTTGTAAAACCTAAAATTGAGAGTTTTATTTAATATGTACGAATCCGACATTTGCTTCTGGGTTGCCATTACTTACCGTTAAAAAGGGTTTCCTGCGCTTGTGATTGGTTTACATAACAACGCTTATAATGGGAGTATTTTGTTAATTAAAAAACCGTTGCGTGCCTTACAATGTCGGGTTGGATATGAGAATTCGATTATAAATGTTCTATACTATTGCATCGTACGTACATTTCACTAGCACCCTTTTTCCATTTATCATGGTACACATTATGCATGAGTGTGGTTCTTAGTTTATCCATTTAATTCCTTAGTAATTTGTAGCTGCCATCTTCATCGTAACTAGACCTTTATGAGACCCGCAGATGACGAGTTGAAAACTACGATTTTCTCCAAGAAAAATGTTATTGTTTTTATAGACTGACTGCTTATCTCGAAACTTATAACGGCTTAATGTTGCGTGCATTTTGAATGATCGTTGCGTTTCAATTATATAATAGTTCCATTCGTAGCATGTATTGCATGTTTTAGAATATAGCAGCGTATGATCATATCACAAAATACTTAAACATCATCATCGTGGAATTAAATATAGACTCTATGCCGTAAAGTATTTGGATTGGTGATTAACCGAATTAGATGTGTGTTTTCAGAATTGTATGGATCCTCCCAACTATGCGATAGCTCTTTCACGATCATTTTCCTTTCCATGGATTGTGTTGTGTAGTTCACACATACACAGGAATTGTTTGACACAATACATAATTTCGAGGACATTACATTTGTGCCAATTTATTACGCGAACAGTGGACGGAAATGCGCTACTTTGTGCCCGTTAACGGCATTGTTACATGTGTTTCCAGATTCATCAAACGTCAGTAAATATGCCTGAAAATTGAAATTTACAACCATTTACATTACAAAAGCATTAATACATTGAGCTGTGTGATCTTGATGCATATTTTTAACTCGATGAAAATTAATATAGGTGCTCTCAGACATTATATAGGCGAATGTGAGACGTGACCTAGTATTATAAAATTGTCAGGCACACTTATACCGTATGGTAGAAGTAGATGTTGCTACAGGTAAAATTGGCTAGTTTAAGTTGGCTAGTTGAAATTTCATTATTGTATTGCAACACAGATAAAATACGGTATTTTTAAAGTTACGTCAATATGGTTTTTTAAACAATTACCCAAAGTCAAAAGATATATTGCAAAAGGCTATTTACAAGTCAAAATTATATTAGATACTTAAGATCAAGTTATTGTACTAAACATATAATATTAAAAAGTGCTTATTGTCAAATATTATATAGCAAGCCCATAAGGTACAATATGTGAGTTTGAAAAAAAGGAGGTCTCTTTCTCACAACCCACTTGGTTTTCAAATGATGCCACAACCAACAAAATATATTTAATAATAATTAACTTGCGCTGTTATTTTCACGACACTCACTTCTTCTTCTTCGTTTAACGGTTTGCTATCGTTTTTTAGCGATAATTCTGCCAATGTCAACTGAGAAATTTTTATACAGTTATGTCATGTCAAAGTCTTATTTTGTCAAAGTCAGAATGCAACGGTAAAATGGTAGATATATTATTGAAGGCTCTAGAAAGCCTTGAAGATAAAATAAAAAGGCACTGGTTTTAATACTCGTGCACGTTTACGAACAATTAACGGATAATAATCCACCCTTACCACACGTTAAAAAAATACACGGGTTATGGAAAAATATACAAAATTCACAACCGCCATTTTCAGATTCATTTCAAACATCCAACACTATTATTGACAGCGACTTATTTAGGCATGAATGCCAATTGAACCTCAAAATAAAACAACGTAAAATTTAATAAAAGATATTTTAACTACTAGTTATGTGGCTAAATATAAAACGACCTACGAGTTCCACACTAGATCAATCTTGAACATTTGTGAAACCCCCCATTTGGCGCGTCGCAGGTTCATTGTGGCGATACATTCGCGCCTCGATGTCGCTCAGTGGTTACATGCCCCCGCTCTGCGATCCGGTAGACGGCCACCTCCTATTGGACGGCGGTTACGTCAACAACCTGCCAGGTAAACCAATCACAGAGCGCCGTTCTAATGCGTAGGTCACGTGTCAAACTGCGTGCGCGATTGCGCGCGTAGTTTTTATGCTGTAGGCTGAGTGGAAATATTAAATGTTTTCGGTAATTAAAAGAAACATGAATAGGATCTACAGTCTAGATTGTTCTATTACAAGAATAAACCTTATTTCCTCTAGACATCCACACCGTAGATGTTTACAAAGTAAGTTTCCAAAACTGTTTATTTTGGAAACTTATTTACATGGACAACACTAACAATTTACTTTCCATCTTGTATCGATAGCGACTAACACTTTTCCATATCTAAATCTTACGCTATCTTATGTAGAAGTACAATTGCTTTATATTCGAAACCAATGTTTTAGGAACAAAATTACTCCCGCACGTACCTTAAAATCATAATGCAACGATCTTAAAATGTTATCACATAAAAAGGAAAAAAAACTGACAATCCTCAAAAAAAATTATGCCTCGGTCGAAAAATCATCAAATCAAAATCAGTTATAGATTGTTCCCATCAAAATATTTGCACTCAGCCCGCCCAAGGTAAGTGATGGCACCCCATTAGCCCAACGGCTTGTCCCGGCTCATGCTGGAACTGACCTGATGATGCGTCAGGTGTACTCTGGCGGTATTGTCGCGCGTCCATGAGCATCGCTGGCATCTTCCCGCCGATCTGTGACCCGATGGATGGGCACTTACTAGTGGACGGGTGTTACACTAATAACGTACCTGGTATGTATTCAAAATTGGAATTGGAAAAAAAGATCTACTTATATGTGAAATTTTGCATAGATAGATAGAAAATGCTTTATTGCATAAACAACATATATAGGCGAAGTTAATGCTAGAGAGCACTGTCTTCCAGTTAACCTGAATATATAATAATAACACCCAACGATTACATGCATAGATCCTGAACCCTAACTAGGATTCCCTGTGTCGAGGGACCCAGGAACTACGAGGACCATGGTCCAACACCCAGACACAGAACAAGCATTTGCGCTTTTTTTTTCTGTGCACCAATACTTGTTCTGCCGCGGGAATCGAACCCGCCACCTCCTGGTTGGGTCATAACCTGATCAACCACCACACCACAGAGGCTTTCAAATGTATATGTATGTATGTTATTTGTACAGTGATATAAATAAATGCGTCTTTGGTAGTTCAAGGGTTCAGAGACTGTATTTGTATAGAAAAAGCAAAGTACTTTTTGTATTCGCCATTTATTATCTGCGGGTCCACATTGGCTCCGCCCACTTATTTAATTGGCAGTTGTGGAGCCAGTTGGATCCACAGTCGTGGGCCCAATTGGACCCACAACTGAAAATTAAACAAGTGGGCGGAGCCAATGCTTCTAGAACGAATAGGCGGTCGTTGTTGTTAGACAATAATCGTTTAGTCTATTTTTTCACATTGGTAGCCAGGCATTATTTGCGATTAAAAACTCTATTAAGCCTGCCTTTAGAATGACGATCGTAAATCAGTGAAGTATAAATTTATTAGAAAATCTTTCTTATTTAAACATTATTCTTGAATACAGGCCTTAAACCTGGCCTAATAGAGGCGACGACAATTTGTAAAAAATGAATATTTTTCTATTTTCCTATTGTAACAAATAAATAGTAAAATAGTTCAAAGGAAGTTGAAAGTAAACTGAAAACGATTATCTATAAATCTATGTCAAAATCTATTTTTAATATGCATTGCTATATAATTTTCAGCCGATGTGATGAGGTCATTCGGCGCCAAGCATATTCTGGCCATCGACGTGGGCTCCCAAGACGACACCGACCTCACGAACTATGGAGACGATTTGTCAGGATGGTGGCTTCTTTGGAAGAGGTAATGTTGTACTGGGGCTTTTATAATTTGCTATTGATTTTTTATAGACCTCTAAAATATACGAACTTTGCTTTGTTTCTTTTTTCATCGACTTCGAAAACGGTATTAGAGAAGTGTATTTTTTTTTATATTTGCTACCTCAGAACTTTCGTCTGGGTGAAATAATTTTGATGATTCTTCTTTTTTTTTTTAAATTTAAAAGCTGGTGTTTTTCGTGTTGTCCCATTTCAATTCGGTCCAGTTCCACGAGATAACCATATAAGTCTAAAGTCGGTTTTTTACGCTTTGTTTGTGTGAACTGGCATCAAATTTGAGTAGAATTTATTTAGAAGGTGAAAGTGCAGCATTAATCATTAAATATTTGTGGACATTTCACACAGCGCCATTTAGCTCCACAATTGAGCTTGTACAATGGGAACCAGATAACGGATGGTATACTTATATATTTATTTGTTTTTAAATACGCACTTAGAATACAATGTAACACAGAACACAAATCGATGTTCATCACACAAATGTTTGTCTTAGGTTCGATGGATTCGACAACTGAGCTATCGGCCCATTCAAGTCAAGTAGTTTATTTAATGTAAATTTATTTACATTAGGGATTCTATTTTATTATATTAGATTCGAGGTCTCCATTATTTACGTAATGTCGGTTAATGGCTGCACATAATAATAATAATAACGCCCAACGATCACATACATAGATCCTGGACCCTAACTAGGATTCCCAGTGTAGAACCCAGGAACTACGAGAATCATGGTCCCACAACACCCAGACTCAGAACAAGTATTTGTTTTTTTTTATTTGCTCAAATACTTGTGCTGTTGCGGGATTCGAACCAGCCGCCTCCGGGTTATGAAACGACCCGCTCAACCACCACACCACAGAGGCTGTCAATAATTAAATACGTCTAAATATTTCCTTGTAGATGGAACCCATTCACGACTCCGGTGAAAGTACCCAACTTGCCCGATATTCAGAGCAGGCTTGCTTACGTGTCATGCAATCGACAACTAGAGGTAAAGTATAGATCACTATCTATCACCCATCCATAGGTCATGTAATATACACACCATTTCCAAAAGTTACAATATTAATTTTTGAAGTAAAACTTCTTGACGCACGCTTGACTTGGAGAGTAAGCTGGAATGAAAGGCGAGTGGAAGTCGAAGATGGTTAACATAGATCTCCATTGTCAACATGACAAAATTAAAAAATTGTATTATCATTTTCGTATGTCCGCTAAAATGACAATTTACAATAGGCTATTTGACTACTATTAAAAATGAACAAGTAAATATTATTTTCATAAAGTAGGTTAAAAATGAATGTAATCATTGTAAAAATAAGTAAAATCGGTAAATTAATCACGGAGTAGTACGCTTTAAAAGTTTCATCGCCTGTCCCTTTCTCGCAAAACAGAGATCGTGTTGAGCTTCCTCACAGCTACTATGAAGGCATGGCTTGTGACGTCACATGCCAAAAATATTGTATGTAGAGCTACCACAGCTTAGTAATGAGTTACTATGAGTACTGGTAACTGACGTCACTGCGTGTTTGAGTTGTCTCTTTCTATTTCTGTATTTTAAAATGCCTGTAACTTAGTCATTTTTTGAGATATTCAAGTTTTGTTTTCACAGTTATCTATTTTTTGAGGTATATTATTTATGTATGTAATAAAAATATAGTAGTCAAATAGCCTATTGTCAAGACGGTGAAATTAATATTAAACAAAGCAAAAACAAAGTTATACCGGCCGATAGATGGAGCTAAACTAAAGAAATTTTACTTCAGTTGTGTATCACTTGTTTTTTGTACTCAATATCTGCTCATTTCCCATTATCAGCTTAGAACGGTGCTCTGTGGTGTTGTTTACTCGGCACGGCTCTGTGGTCCCGGTTTTCGTATAGGACCACCCCATCTCTTCCTATGGATGCTATAAAAGGGGAATAGTCGGGGAATGGGCAGAAGCATTCCCCGACTAAGCATTTTCTTCCCAGCTAAGGGAACAGTCAGGGAATGGGCAGAAGCATTTTCTTCCCAGCTAAGGGAATAGTCAGGGAATGGGCAGAAGCATTTTCTTCCCAGCTAAGGGAATAGTCAGGGAATGGGCAAAAGCATTTTCTTCCCAGCTAAGGGAATAGTCAGGGAATGGGAAGAAGCATTTTCTTCGTAACATTAAAATACTCTGCGATCTTGCTAAAAGAGTCGCTAAAGTTCTCCTTCTCACTATTGGTGCTAGCGGAAAAAAAGAAGTTCTCTTTCTCACTACTGGTGCTAGCAATCCGGCACAATGTATGCAATGCAATAAATAATACTTTACCACAGACACTAAAAAAGAAATTTTTCACCTTGCTTCTCAGGAGGTCAAAAAGTCTGACTACTGCGAATACATCAGGCCCCCAATCGACGCGTATAAAACTCTCCAATTCGGTTCATTCGATGAGATCCGCGAGGTTGGGTATAGACACGGTGCCGCTTACTTCGAGGGGCAAAGGCGCGGTGGCGGAGGTGGCGTCAGCGGAGCCGCCGGCGAGGGGCGAAGTCCTGACGTGCAGCCTTCGATCACCGAGTGAGTACTGTACTGTACAAGTGTTCTTGGCCAACATTAAATTTTGTGGAAGCTAGCATAATTTGAATAGTATTTCGAGTAAGTCTAAAGAGTTCACATTTAAAAAAAATGATTTTTATATTAGTTAATTTTTAAGTAATTATTAAAAAAAACCAAATGATGAATTGTGAGGATTTAAGATAATCTAGCTTCATTTAGACTTACAAAAGTATAACGATTTGAAAAATTCTACAATTTTATATACTGCATTAAAAATAAAATAAAGATATATGTAACTAACTTTTAATAAAAGTAATAAAATTTTGTGAGTAAAAATTTGGAATGTAGTCCATTAATATCATAATATATTTTTAAAAATGGGTCTAAGCGACTTGCTTTGGTTCGGTAGATAGATCGATAATTGTTTCGATGTAAAAAATCAAAACTTGTTAACTGAATACTGCATCTTTTTCTAGTACGTTCGAACTCGATTCCTTCAATAAACGATCTTAATTTTTTATCTCTTTGAACCGTTTAGCCCAAAGGCGTAATCCATTCGCATTTCGCCATTTCAAAATGTTCAGCTTCGTCTTTCCAAATTAACCACAGCAGTTGATATAACACCATCTCTTCATAAATTAAACCAATTAAAATGTATGAAAATACTAGTTATGCCCCGCGGTTTCACCCGCGGATAAAAGGTATTTTAATAATTTTCTCATCCCACGAAAATTTCACTTTTCCGCGATAAAATTTAGCCTATATGTTAATCCAGTGTATAGGCTATCTTGGTACCGAATTTCATCCAAATCCATTCAGCCGTTTGAGGGTGAAGGAGTAACAAACATACACACAAACACACATACAAACTTTCGCCTTTATAATATTAGTGTGATGTGATGATGAACGTAACCGTTCACGGCTCCTTTGCTTTGTCTTTCTAAGGTCTAGGTTCATTGTTCATTCGTTCTTTCATTAAATTCCAGCTACACATTCACCGATCTCGCTCAAATGGTGTGTTCTGTGCGAACGGCGCGTGATGTAGACCAGGACTCTTCATCTTCAGACGGGGACTATGAGGACCAGCGACACTTCGAAGGTTACGCTTCGGAGCCCAGCGCCGGGATACTTGAGGTAAGAAATACTTGTAAATTATTACCAATAATTTCTAATCTATACATATAAAATTCCTGTCTGACTGACTGACTTATATATCAACGCACAGCCTAAACCGCTGGTCGTAGAGACTTGGAATTTGGAGGGTGTGTTCTTTGGAAAGCTTAAGTATTCAGAAAGGGTTTTTCGTAATTCCACCCTTAAGGGGGTGAAATGGGTGGTTGAATTATGTTTTATAGATAGTTCACTTACTAACAGTTCTTACACATTTTTTAAAGAAATGTGTACATTTACAATTGCAATTGAGTTAACACCTATATTGTATATATGGCTTCTATACCTTCGATAGATATGTTCGGAAAAGGCGTGAATTTGATCACAATAGGGGGACAGGACGTGTCTAGATTTCTTGTGACCCACACCGTTAAAAATGATTGTAAACTGGACAATATAATTTTTAGACACTAAAACTAGACTTATCTTATCTAGACTTATCACTAGACTATCAAAATAGCCTGAAAGTGAGAAAACAAAATAAATGAAAGTATTAAAAAAAGCTCTTTATTGTGAAAATAATAGTTATATACATTATGTTAAAAAAAAAAGTTCTCACGTAAGTGAAATATTTTCTATAGATAGATAAAAATATCTAAACCCTCATTAATGTTCATGAACGAATAAATAAGTGAATGAATGAATGAGTGATTGAATGAACGAGTCGAAAGGTGAACGAACCAAATAAGATTCAGTAGTTGAACACAGACGAAGTGTAAGCTTTACTGCTTTAGTTTTAGCTACTTTTCTATTCTTGTGTGTGCCTTCTAGATGTCATCAAGCGTGGAGGGAGCGGCGTGGATAAGCGACACGGAACTGGTGGGCACTTACGGCACTTACTGACGCACGACCACTTTAACCTGGCCTTTCATGGTTTTGACACTTTCTTTAATACTATAGCGTGCACTGTTCGGGAGCGGGCACTGTGGCGTTTCGGCAAGAAGCTTATACAAGCCGTGGTTTTAAACAGGTTCAATACTTTAAGTGATGTAAGTTTCAGCTAGCGACAGTTGCTTACCCACACAAAAAAAATATTGAAACAAATGATGAACGACTTCGCTGCGGCAGGTTACGTAAAGTTCGTTGCATGAGTGTGCGAGAGAGATACGCATGTTCGTGATGTTTTTTATACTACAAAATATGTAATTTTTCGGTTATGATTTTTTGTTGATTCGAATTCAGTATAAGCAAAATACCTACGTCTATAAGTATTTAACCGTTTTAAAACCACAGCTGGTATAAATCACAAAATAATTGCGAACCACGTTTTGAAGCGAAATGTGATTTTGAATGACGTTTCTAATGTTTTTCATCCCTTACGGTATACCCGTAAAAAGAGATTAAAAACAAGAAACATTGTTAAAGATCTTTTTATTCATTGCTTCAAAGCGCGGTTCGCAATGCATTCCCTAATGTTTTATATAAGCTTTTAGCGTCTCGGGGCTTGGTTCTTTTGTCTCTTTTACGTGGTTCTTTGTTCCGTTTTAACTTGATTCGTTCTCCTTTTTACATGGGTTATTACTCTTTTCTAACATTGTTTTGTAGGGTGTGCATGCATCACAAATAAATAAGCTTTTTCTGCATTGAAAGTATAGAATGGAGAGTTAACACCTGCTATTAATATTAGGTCTTTACCTATGAAATTGCCGTTTTGTTTGAAAAAAGTTAAAGTATTTTTTTTTCGAACTTATTTATTTCTTTTATTCAAAGTAATCACCCCTGCAATCAATGCATCTTTGCCAACGCTGTGGCAGTTTATGGATGCCCTTCTTGAAAAAATCAGCAGGACGGGAGACAACAAACTCTTCAAAGGCGTTTTGTACTGCCACTCGGGAATTGAATTTTTTTCCCGCTAAAAAGTTGTCCAAATTTTGGAAAAAGTAATAGTCGGTAGGTGCAAGATCTGGTGAGTATGGCGGATGAGGGAGAGCTTCCAAACCCAACTCATGCAGCTTAGAGACGGTCTGTTATGCAGTATGGGGTCGCGCGTTGTCGTGAAGTAGCAATGGAGACGACCGATTGACCAAAGCTGGTTGCAGACGTGCGAGTTTCGCCATCATTGTGGTCAGTTCTTCAATGTACACATCTGCAGTAATGCTCTCGCCGTTTTGTAAAAAGCTATGATGAATCACACCAGCACTAGACCACCAAACTGTGACCATCACCTTTCTAGGGGTCATTTTTCGTTTTGCACACTGCTTTGGTACCGAACCAGGATCTAACCAACTTTCTGAGCGCTTTCGATTGTCAAAAAGAATCCATTTTTCGTCGCACGTAACAATTTGGTTCAAAATTCCTTCATTTCTGTGCCTGTTAAGCAGCGCAAGGCAAGTCTCGACGCGTACGTTGCGCTGGCGATCGTTAAGTTCGTGGGGCACCCATCTATCAAGCTTTTTTATCTTGCCAATCTGTCGCAAATGGACCAATATTGTTTTGATGCTAACATCAAAAGCTGCTGCCAGCTCAGCTGTAGATTGAGATTCATCAGCTTCCACAATCGCCTTTAATTCATCATTGTTGACCAAAGTTTCCGGACGACCACGAGGTTCATTTGTCAAGTCAAAATTCCCAGAACGGAACCAAGCAAACCAATAACGGGTTGTACGTTCGTTTGTACAGTTCTCTCCGTAAACGTCGTTGATGTTACGTGTCGTTTGTGCCGCGTTGGTGCCACGACGGAACTCATATTCCATAATTACACGAAATTTCAAAGTATCCATTATGAGGAAAAATGTTGAAATGTAATGAAAATACAACGCTAATCAATAAACAAAAGACTTATATTGTAAATAGAATGTCATATTTTTAAAACAAAATTAATTTGAATTTAGAATTCATAGCCAATCAAAACTTTTTTTGTTTGAAAAAGTCTGTACTGCAATACGGCAATTTCATAGGTAAAGACCTATTATAATATTAGTGTATTTTGTATTTAAAAAAAATCTTTTGTGATCGATACTGTGTTGTCGAATATGTTGTACAAAATACTTCTAAACTTAGTTTGACAGTTGTAAAAGTATTGTGGTCCTTGTCATTTTGACTCAAAGTAAGTGAGCAGCAATATTTTTGGAACTGTCAAATTCGATTTAGTATTTTTATAATTCTTTCATTCACGAGCAATTTAGTTAGAGCAATATTTAAATGTTTAGTTTGCAAATAGTTTATGTACAAATATGATCACTTCGTTGTCATTGCAAAATTTAAAAAAATCTACCTTGTTACCACAAATAGATAGACGACGCTTAGCCAGACGTCAAACGTGTTTAACACTATAAAATAGCAATTTAACACTAGATTAAGGCATGTTTAAATGTTTTGTGGTTAAACCACTACAGCCTTATTAATAAACACGAAATAGCTTTGGATTAGTTACACCATCTTTTGTCTTTTTCGATCCAGCTAAATATTCCAGTAGCAAAAAAGGACAAAAGCTGAAGTAACTAACTCAAGGCTACTACCCGTTTATTAATATGGCTGCTAGTGTTTTGTATCATGTATTTTTCTTACTAGTAAAGTACTTACCGGCGGCGCCACCAGTGTAACTTTGAGAACGTATATGTGTAAACGTGACGTTTGTGAAAATGTTGTTTCTTACAAACCTCGTTTGGTTTAGAGTCAACCATCGATTGATACAGGTTTTGTAGTTGGCCGCTATTTTGAAGAAAATGCAAGATGGCGGATAGTTATACCAGGCTTCATACTAAAATATCCAAACGTCTTTGAAATAGTGTTCATTTTAAACAAGTAATTCAAATATGAGCAAAATCGGTCACGAGATCTGAGTTCGGGCGGGACGAACTAGACTGAACACGATTGTGGCAAAACAATCTGTGAAGTGAAGTCTACTGTTGGAATAATAATAATAACGCCCAACGATCACATACATAGATCCTGGACCCTAACTAAGATTCCCTGTGACTAGGGACCCAGGAACTACGAGGACCATGGTCCTTCAACACCCAGACTCGGAACAAATATTTGCGCTTTTTTATCTGTGCACTAATACTCATCGTGCCGCGGGAATCGAACCCGCCACCTCTGGGTTATGAGCCGACCTGCTCAACCCCCACACCACAGAGGCTGTCAAAGAGAGATAAAATCAAAGTCAAAGATTGTAGGTAGAGCTACCATAGAGGTACCACAGATTAGTAACTGATCTCGCTGCGTGTTCGAGCTGTCTCTTTTCCTGTATTTTAAAATGTATGTCACTTTGTAATTTTTTGAGATATATAATTTTCGTTTTCACGATAGTTAATTTTTTGAGGAATATAATTTATTTATGCAATACAAATATAGCAGTCAAATAGCCTAGTTGCGTAAAAACGTTTGCGATAATGTAGTCTACTATTCCCACAACTACAGTTATATATATATTTTTTTTATTTATTACACATACAAAAAACAGGGCTTTGTCGCTGTGCGACCACATCGCCCAATCGGTTTACAACAATCATTTTTATGTTCTACTGTGATTTTTAAGTAAAACTACAGTTATATTTTGTGCACATTTAAAACTGCAGCATGAAAAAGGCCCGTGGCTTAGTTCCCTTTTCTCTTTTACATTCACAATTTTTTTATTTATTGCTTCATCCGCAGGAGGGTCTCCGAACGCGCCGCGTCGGGGGCTCCCTTTCACTGTCTGAAGACGAAATCGATTCGGAAGCCGAGATGTATGACCCGCTGAACAAACGCGGCGGGGGCAGATGAGACCCGACCTTGCACGACCTGTGCAAGGCCTTGTACGAATACGTGCACGCGAAGGAACAAATCTGCGCTCAGTAAGTGGAAGACTCCTTTACGACCAGTGAATTCCCTGTAAATTTACGAGCCGTGAACTGTCTGTTGGTTTACGACCAGTGAATTTTCCGTAGTAATGATTTAATTGTAGACTGTAAGGAATTTGATTGGATTAGGTGAAAAATTATGACCAGTGAATTGTTAGTTGATTTACGAGCAGAAAATTTCTGTCAGAATGCAATTTTATTACATATTCGAAATTCGTATTTTTATACGAAAATTGCTTGAATTTCTAACAAAGTTAGTGTTTTTATTTTATTTTTACAGTCAATTCACTGTTTGTTTGTATGCTTTATTTTTACTGCTATTGTATAAATATGAAATGCTGGTTGAAATTTGACAAGAAACTAAGAACTATTATTATTAGGATAGATTGATTTTGAATGATCTTTTTAAATCAATATTAAAATAGGTATCTTTTTAACCGACTTCCAATAAGAAGGAGGTGCTATGTTCGTCTGTATGTATATAATTTTTTTCTGATTAGGTAATATAATTCTATATTGAAGTAGCATGATAAATAATCAAGCCATATCATTGCAATAAAAATAATGTTCCAAAGTAACCCTGTGATTATTCCGTATAACCTGTAAATATTTATTTAGATAATTGTTATTAGTGTACCTGTCTTCTCTTTTAGGGTAGCTAAAGGGATGTTGAAGGATAATAGAGCTTAGTTTATAATTTTAAACGATTGGAATGTTTTTTCTTGTGGCATCTGCCAACGACTTTCTAGAGTATATCAGAATTTTCCCAAGCTATAATAATATTTTATCATATAAAGTTTTGTTTACTACCCATTCTACTTTTGATAATGTAACACATAGACAGCTTCCACAAAAATATCATAGATGGCGTTAGATAATTATGGTTGTGAATATTGATTTTTTCCATAACTCGTGTATTTTTGAATTTTAATGTCAAAGTGTTAGTCAAAAGTTTTTATTGCTAATGGGATTTTTAGCACTTTTACTTTTTAATTTGTGGTAATGGTGGATTATGTTCGCGAACGTGCACGAGTGTTAGCAAATTTTACAAACATACCTTTTCGATTTCTCTTCAAGGCTTCCTAGGGCCTTCAGTAAAATATCCATCATTTTACTGTGGTATTTTGATTTTGACAAAATAAGACTGACATGACATAACTGCACAAAAATACCTTAATTTGACATTGGCAGAATTATTGCTAAAAAGCAATAGAAAACCACCATTAAACGAAGAAGATAAACTCGTAATTTACTTGTTTGTTATCCAGCGCCATCTATTATTAATTGTTGGAAGCTGGCTCTAAAAGTAGCTCTTTAAGATTTTCTTTTTTTTAGTTTTCTGTCATCTAACGCACACGATGGGGTAACTTAAGGTTTAAACAGTACATGTGATTTTTGCGTTGATCTTCCATTGATGTAAGATTGTGAATATTGTGCTAACGTGCTCGGAATGCGTCAATACTGTAGCCAAATGAATGTATGTTTTTGTTTGTGATATATCAGTAATACTTATGATAGTTACTCTTGAAGTATTCTAGTTTTATAAAAGACAATGTTTTAAATTAGATGAGATTCATTATAAATTAGAATTTAGGAACGCAACATGTTCTATATCAAAAATTGTACCAAGATGCTATTTCAGTTTTTATTATTCAAACGTTATTTTCATGTGTCTGTGTTATTCGTAATAATTTTACTATAAATCTATTTTGATTTATTGTTTTTTTATAAATATTACGCGATTTACTAAAAGCACGTAAATCATACTTAAAAAAATTGTTGTTATGATAATGTAAAGCTTTTCATAAGCTTCTAAGCTATTAAAGCATCTCATAGACGATTTTCGACCTAATTGGAACTAACTAAAACTGTACGTAAAATCGTTAGAATAAGTAACGGTTACGAAAACATCTGCGCTAACTGTGGTCAAAGTTAATTCGTCTAAGGGCCGTTTTTTCAATGGCTGGATAAAGGTTATCCGACGAATAAATTATAAACCGACTAAAACAAAAAAAACCTTAGCTTTTTGAGGGTTCGGTTTTAAAATACCACATTTTATTCTCACAGTGTTTTCAACTTTTATCCAATTATTGAAAAACCTCACCTAAATGTAATCTTAAATCGACTGATACTTAGCTTTAAGTTGGCCAAACGGCACAAACTGTATCGTATTAAATGAAACCAAAACGAGTAGCTCAAACTATTGTAAATTTTTAATTCAAATAAATGCTTACATAAAATGAAATAGTTTTATTCATAAGATGCGACATCATTTTGCAACCTCCAATGATTTCCCTCTTTATAGTATATTTCACCAAAATTCAACGATAAAATGACAAACAAGTATTCATGGTAAAATTGTTATCATTCAAAATTATTTTTTTATAAACATTGATAAACTTAATAAATAATAATAATAAATATGATTAATAATGAACTAATTTCAGATCAAAAAATAAACTTTTCTGTAAATGGGGTACTTATTTTTTTCAATTATCTAGTTATTGCTGATGAAGTACCTACAGACTATATTTTATAATTTCCATGCATAAAATAAAATATAATTAATTATGTAGATTTAATACATAAAATGCATTTAAATGATAAAGTATAGTCTGTAGACCATTTTTCTATTAAGCATTCATTTTTATTAGTTTATTTTACATTTACATGTTTTCGTAGTTTATTTCTATGATCTTTATATTTAGTATAAATGTAATATGTACAGTTTATTTCAGATTTGTTTCTATCATTCATTTTGATACAATTTTTTTTTTTATACAGGTACAACCTCTTGCAACATTACTAAAATATCTACATAATACCCCAACGTTTTCAGAGTAACTATATTCAAACATATAGGTTCAAGATTATTTTACATAAAATCTAATCGCGGTAAGGCTTTGAATCAATGGCTTTAAGTAAACGATCTTTGACATCTTGGACACGCCTTAAATAACTGTGCACATTCAAAATCTCCGCATTGTCCCCATAATCATTTTTTATCGTCTCCACCATTTCTATGCACATCGTCCTATAATTGTGTTCAGTTTCTAAACCGTAACTGGTAGTTTCCGAAGTCCCATCCCATTGCTCGTGCGTCCTTATTTTTATAGCCTTCACTTTGAACTCCCAGTGAGTTTTCATATGGTATCTCACATCTGGACAGTCGCACAGGTTTATCAGAACTTGCATGCACCGTAATTGTAACACTGGCTTGTTGGGACTGTGGCATAAGTTGACCAAATGCTTTGTTAGATCGTTGGTGCACTCTTTGGCGCGCCATTTCGATCGAGTCGTCAGTGTGGTGTAGCACATTACTCCAAGAGCACTGATCACCACTTCAATATGGGGCGAGTTCAAAAAGTGGCGGAGACCAAATGTGAGATCGTTGTTGTCGGCCAACTTTTTGCCGACTTCGTGTTTGCAAAGCTGTGCCATGCAGTCCAATGCAGCGGACACCATTCGAGGGTCTTTGTTTTGAAATAAGCTTATCATGGTCTGAAAAGCGTTTGCTTTTAGCGGCCGCTCTGGAGCCCATTCTATTAGATTCGACAGTGTCTTCAAATGGAGCAAAACGATACCAGCGTGCTCTTTTTTTATGACGTTAAGAAGATTTTCAATTATAGACTCGTTTCTCATTAACATTTCGCATAACGATCTCTCGCCAGCGTCCTGAGGGTATAGGCTGCCGCGTATCTGATTTCCTTTCTATCCCTCATGATATGCCATATGAGGGTGTCGATGATGACAGGCCGCGTCATGATCCGCTTCCTACCCTGGTAATAATTGGCGAGGTGTGTCAAGATGAGGCACACCTTCTCCCTGATGATGGGATCTCGGTGCTTCATCAGATCGATGAGACGGTATACCACGTTTAGGTTGATGAGAAACATAGCGTTTTCTGTTATTTGTACCTGAAACATTCATATAGTAAATCCTATACCTTGTCGTGCTGGCAACATACCCTGGTTTTTAAGAATTTAAGCCGCCCGCAAGTTTCTGATTTCTACGAATGTTGACTTAGGCTGCTTGTCCATCACACCGTCACCAGCCGGACAGGCGAGACAGGCGTTCATAGTTAATGTATTTACCGCTACTTCGGTGTCTTCATCTCGTTCTCGGGTGAGGATTTCTTTTCTATCGGCAGGAGTCTCCCAACTAAGTAATGACCGCAGCGAACGTTACCGCTAGTCTAGCTTCGCTATGAGCGCATATTTTTGAAGTAAAACTTCTTTACACACGCTTGACTTGGGGGGAAGCTGGTGAAGCGGACGAAGGTTGAGAGGGAGATATGAGGGAGATTTATATCTCCCTCTCTACGTGAAGATAGAAAGAAAGAGCTACGTTTCCTATATTACTGTAGGAGTATGGAGCTAAAGAAGTTTTACTCCAGTCGTGTGGTCTAAAGCACACTCGTTTATTTTGTACCTGATCCATAATGCTGTGCAAGGCTTGCAACTGCACCAGGTGGTCTGTAGAATGTAGGTCTCTATTGATAAGCCTTAGTCCAACTCGACCAAAGCCTAAAGTTGCCCGAGTGATGTCTACATCAGGACAGTACAAAGAAGGCTGCATGGATTCCAGACGCTGTGCTGGTGGCAACTCTACATAAAATATACCATAAATGTTTGAAATATTTTAAATTTTCTTATTACAGTTACTTATTTGATGAATTTCTACATCACAGAAATTATGAATACTTAAATTGAAATTAAATTATGTCGATAAATTCTAAACGATATCTAAGTAGAACCTAGAGGCAATTTCTTCCACTAGTCCCTTCCAACGTATCACTCTGAAGAACATTGGAATTTTATACTACAAGTCCCTTTATTCCACTCTTCCCATGGACAAATCAGAAGATGATACGTCCATGAATTTCCCCCACTGTCAGTGGGTGGTCACTCAGTACATTGAAATGCTATTGCAACCCGGACGAATTAACTAGGCACCTCGCTGCCATTCGTAGGCACACACCATGTATCTAGCTAACTCGCACGGGTTGTACTAGTCACGTAGATCTCCATTGTCAACATACCAAGGCTAAAAATTACTTAAAATTTGTATTATTATGTTGTCTACGGTATATCCGGTAAAATGACAATTTATAATTGTCAAGATGGCGACATTAAAATTAAACAAATGGGGTACTTTATCAAAGTATTAATCAGACCAATGAACTTCTGCTGCAGTTGAAGCTTTATATTGAATAGTCATGTGTCATATTTAAATAAATATTTTTATAAATCATAAGCACAACTAACAAACCAGCTCATACACAGTGTCGTCTACCAATTCAACATACAATGAGTATACTCCCTTTAGTTCTTTATATTTTATACTTTTTATATTTCAGATTTGACAAAAAAATATAGTTCAGTTCTGCAATGTGTATGGAACTGGAAAATGTGCCTACCAATTGTATCAACTTCTGTTATTGTAATAGAAAGTACATCTAGTGTTGTTGCAACGGAAATGAAATATAATATGAAGATAAAATTAGGTCAGTATTTGTTTTATTATTATGTTTTTATATGCCAGCTGCATTTCCCTACATCTGATGGTAAAAATGTACCCTGTTTTATTTTTAAAATATTTTATTTACAGGTTCACTGACTCAGAGGTTGAACCTAAATCATCCACCTCAGTAGAATTTTTGTGCATAGTCACACAAGAAATAGAAAGTCTACTGGTAAGTTTTTTTTGTATGTTTGTACCGGGCCAGAGATCCCAGAATGTCACAAATTTATTAAAGGTTATAAATTGAATTAATAATCAAGTAAAATAATTCCATAATAAGCTAACCGAATTTTTGTCTGTAATAAATCCTTTTTTTGTTGCAGTTGGGGAAAAGAATTAATTGGACAGAAGGAAGAAAAGCTTCTGCAGCATTTTAAGACTGTTAAGGACTCTCTGAAGACTAGCTAAAACATCCATTAATTTAAACAAAT
The DNA here is from genome assembly GCA_905220475.3 of Ennomos fuscantarius. Classification (NCBI taxonomy): domain Eukaryota; kingdom Metazoa; phylum Arthropoda; class Insecta; order Lepidoptera; family Geometridae; genus Ennomos; species Ennomos fuscantarius. Next base: position 2,596,871 of record HG992026.1, on the reverse strand, counting down.
TAGACTCAAACTTTTTGAAAATCCTGCTGTCTGCTTAAAAGTATCTGCTAGAAAGCAGATATTTTTAAGCACCAGAAGCGAAAGCCGCATGGAAAACGCTGGGATATTAAAAACAAAATATTGTCTTTAGCAATATTCAAACGTTCCCTAGAAAATTTAACTTGAATTGTAACACATTCTAAATAAAGCTATAAAATTTATGTCATTTGCCTTTTATTAACACCTAAAAATATATCATATAATTATAGGTACTGTAGTATCGATATTTCGATATTTATCGATAAATATTTTAACGTTATGACAACACTAGATATCGATAACATTTAGCACATCTCTTAAACTGTCAGTGTCTTTGTATGTAAATGTTGGCAGCCCTTCATAATTTTTGCAATGTTGGTTTTATTATGCTACGTCACTTATAGCTATACAGATAATGTTCTAAGTGCCGTCTCTTAAAACGTAGTGGTTATATGCTCTTTGCCCACTGTGGGAAAATGTTGGTCGGGACCAACGATCAGGCAGGGCAGACTTTTTATTCTCTTTGAATTAAACCATTATTATTATTATTCTCTTCGTTTAATGGCTTGCTATCGTTTTTTAGCGATAATTCTGCCAATGTCAAGTTAGGAATTTTGTACGGTCAATGTGATGTCAAAGTCTTATTTTGTTAGTCAAAATGCCAGAGTAAAATGGTGGATATTTTACTGAAGGTAGAGCCTTCAGTAAAATATCCACCATTGTACTGCAATATTTTGATTTTGACAAAATAAGACTTTGACATAACTGTACAAAAATACCTTATTTGACATAAGCAGAATTTTCGCTAAAAAGCAATAGAAAACCACCATTAAACGAAGAAGATAAACTCGAAGGAAGCCTGGAAAAGAAAACGAAAAGGCATGGTTTTAAAACTTGGAACTATTTGCCAACACTCGGTCACGTTCAGGAACACTTAACAAATAATAATCCATCCTTATTACACATTAAAATTCAAAAATACACGGGTAATGGAAAAAGTTCAAAATTCACAACCGTCATCTTCGGATTCTTTTCAACGACCGAATTAAATCATCAAATCATCTTAAACATATCTTTGAGCTTACCATCATGAGGGTCGAATCTCCTCCTCTGTATGGCCCGATCAACAGCTTTATTGATGACCCTGGGGTTCATAGCGCAAACTAGCTGGAGGTAGGAGTTTTTATTAGGGCTAAACATGTTTATTTAATAAATATTATTTATTATGGATTCAAAAGTAAATATTTGATTGTTTTTTAACAATGTTTTGGTGTTCAAGTTGGACAGCGACAAGCGCATGTCAAAGCGTCAATGATTAAATCGGTATTTGTCATGGAACTACTAGATTTGAAGCTGTAACCTTCTTGGTAAATAAATGTGTCTTGTAATAATAATAATAATAATAAAATAAAAAATATTGTAAAAAACATTATTATTTTACTTTTATAAAAATATTGTAAAAAACTTAGATTTAAGATTGTAAATAAATAAATTTATATCTAATAATAATTATAAATATTTTATTATTATTTATTACACAGAGTATGCAAAAAGAAACTTAACGTCAAACATAATTTGCTGCGAGGCTCCAACTAGGCTATATATATATATATAATACATATATATATACTCGTAGGGCATAAGGGATAGGGGGCTATATATATATATATATAGGGGATAGCTTGTATCTTGAGATTCTGAGATACGAATCACCTAAGATGAAGTTAATTACAATGTCATAGGTACCTTAATTAGTTTAAATACATATATGTTAATAAATATACTATAGAGCTTGTTGGCCACACGCCTCTAAAAAGCCGTTTTTTTTACATCAAACTGGTCTACCGGTTTGACCGCGCTCTCACCTGATGGAAAGTGACGATGCAATCGAAGGTGCAGCATGCTAGCCAAGTAAAGCAAAGTTTTGCTCGACTTTAAAAAGGAGGATCATATAATATTTTATTTTATCAAGGGCAATGCGCGGGGTGCGTGCTGAGATGAGAGGCAGCTATAGTTCGTGCAACACTTTATGAGCTCTCGGAAGTTAGACCCGAGTACCAAACTCCGCATGATACAGTTGAGTGCATTGTAAAAGCGGTCATACAGTAACTATAATATGCGTACTGCGCAACCATCTGTTCCGCTAAGCGAACTAAGCGCAGCGCTAAGTTCCGAGGGCTCAAAGTTTTGCGCAAGCTATACCTACCCACATTCAAAACCGATCAGTTGCCGTTTGCGTACCTCCACGCACGAAGCACGTTGCGTACTTTTGTACTTTTTTTGCGCCTACCTCCAATCAAATAAAATAGTGAAAGGGTATTATATATCTGGGAATTTAACATTGCTACTATCGGGTGCTTCGGCATAATCGCCAACAGCTGTTTGTTATTCTCCAACGTTTCATCGCCGAGGGTAGGGAGTGCGGAATCCTTTCCTCCTGCACTTCGTGTCGACGATCAGCTGCGCCTGCCGCCTGAGGTAGCAGCGGGACGGTATGTCTTCCTCTTCGTCTGACGCTGAAACGTCAAACATTAAAGAAACATTTTGAAGTTGTGAAAAACAAAGGCGAGTTTTAATTTAATAATATTTTATATTTTTTTATATTTGGCTCTACACTTTTGTGTATTTAGCCAGTGTCAAGTAATTGATAATTTATCAAGTTGATGATATTTCACGCAGATATGTGTCAAGTCACGGTCCAAGTCGTCATGTCAAGTCAGTAGTAGTAGTCTAGTCTAAGTCATACTCCTAGTAAAGTGGTGGCAGCTTTACTAGAAGGTTTTATGGAGATTTTGGAAACAACACGAAAAGAAACGCTTCACCATCATTATACCACTTTCCCACACTCATGCCTGTAATCCAGCAATGAACGAATAAAACACCACCAATTTTGTGCACTAACACTGAAAATAAGATAAGTTTTGGAAAATAATACAATGCGGTGACGCGATCTTTTTCGTTTTCCCGCCAAAACTCAAATTAAAAACCACAACGCGTGCCAACGCTAAGGTGCAATTGCTATTTAAATGACTACAAAACTCTGAACTAAAATTTGCATTCATGTAGATTATTTCTTTTACATTAAAATCAATATGTTGATAACGCTAAGTAGGCAATACTTGCTGTGAATCAGAAATCTTGAGGTTGAAAAAGTTAGGTAGCGGCGGTCCGCTTTGCCAGTTATTCTGCCACCAAGCTGTAGTGCGCAAGCACTACTGTGTTCCGGTTTGAAGGGAACTGTAGCTAGTGAAATTATTGGACAAATGAGGCTTTACGTTCTAATCTCACAGTTCACTAATTTTATTAACTGTATTGTGATGATATCTCAGGATGACGTGCGCAGTTCAATGTCACGAAAAACTTATACTTTGGAGTTCTGAGTGACACTGCAACTGATACGGGCAGCCGTGTCGCTTAACATCAGGCGAACGGTTAGCTCGTCGCGTCATTCATTCATTCATTAACATAACCCAAGCCAAGCCATAGCCCATACCCAACTCTTTCCTTCTCGTCTCAGACGTCAGTAATATTAAACCGCTCAAAGGCTTCTGTTGAGGTACTCACGTGGCGCTTTCACAGGTTCCCTCTGCAGCAGTTCCTTGTACGTTGGAACGGCTTTCTCTGACTCCTTGGGCGTGCTGTGGCTTTGCATGCTGATCCCAGCCACCGACGGCGCAGCGCTCGTTGGCTACAATCGTTTTAATGTCACAATATTTGAAGTAAAACTTCTTTATCTTGACTTGGGCAGTAAGCTGGTGAATGCGAGATGTACATAAGTTGAAGTTCGTTCACGTAGATCTCCATTGTCGACTTAACATTAAACAAAGCAAAAACAAAGTTATACCGGCCGATAGATGGAGCTAAAGAAGTTTTAATTCAGACGTGTGGTCTAAAGCACACTCGTTTTTTATAGCTGTGGCTCCCATAGTACAAGCTTTGCATAGTTTGTGGCTAGATGGCGCTGTGTGAAATGTCCATAAATATTTATTATTATTATTAAAATAATTATTTATGGGCCATAATATGAATGTGTATTTTACATTTATAATTATTATATATCTATTACGCTATGATACATTATGACTTCTTCTCATCGGGAGGTATTATTTGGCCGATAATAAATAGCATAAAACTAGTCAAGTCTAGTCTACTCACATTAGACGGAACCAAAATGACAGTATTATCCTTCTGTCTCTCCTTTACTTCCTCAGCTCTGGCTCTCGCCTTCTCGTACCGTTGAGTGAGTACCGTCACGAGCTCTTGAACATCGCGAGCTTCAGCTGTCCACTCCGGCATTGCCGGGTCTGGGATTATCTGAAATTAGAAAAAAAAGTGTGTGCTTTAGACCACACGACTGAAGTAGAACTTCTTTATTTCCATCTATCGGTCGGTATAACTTTGTTTTTGGATAACGGTATAGCTCGGCGCTAAAAACCAATCTCTTCCAGACAACTATTGGATGGACAGAGATAGATCAACGAGCAAGGATGCTGGTGCTACAAAAGAATAATATAACAAAAATAATAGGTATTCTACTTAATATAGATTACTTACTATACATAAACATACACAAATAATACAAATACTAATAATAATAAATAAATAATAATAATAATATAAATACTAGGGAAACAGTGAAGGTTTATTTCGAAGTCAAGCTAGAAAGAAAGAAAGAAAACCATTTATTCAACACTCACAAAAATAAAATAAAATTTACAAGAACATACAAGAATATACACACAACAAGAGAATACAATTAAATATAAACAGTACCTAGTTAGAAGTATTTAATAAGGGAAATAAATGAGTAGATATAGCACGGAAGCAGTGGTGTCGAAAAGGGCTTAACTCAGCATTCATGCCGGTGTACTCAACAGAGCTAGAGAGATAGAAGTGCTTTATTTGAGTTTTAAAAGCAGTGAGTGATTGAGCCTGTCTTATGCTGACTGGTCAGTAGAAACACCTGAGTTTTATTACCGAGCACAATGTATCTCAGACGCTATCTGAGTCGGTACAGGGAACCAACCAGCGTTAGATCTATAACAAAGATCACAATCAAATCATACTCACGTCCATAAGTTTGCACAGGTCGTACAAAAGCCGCTTGATTTCCAGCAGTAGACTTTCCAGGTCTTCCATCTTTTTCTTCAGATCATCGTAAATCTCTTCTTCTACCTGTATCACTCTTTTTAGTTCTTGAATTTGTTCTTGGCCCCTAAAATATAATGGAAATACAATACAACGTGAGTTTAAATTTGTAATATGTTCCCGAAAGGGGGTGATTTAGAACAAGGTTGTTCACAATCTGTGAGAACCTCCATTTATTGTGCCGTGGTTCCGGAACTACTAGAAATAGGTAATTCTTAATTTCTATATAAATAATTTGCTTCAATTATAATAATAATATAATAACGCCCAACGATCACATTCATAGATCCTGGACCCTTACTAGGATTCCCTGTGTCTAGGGACCCGGGAACTACAAGGACTATGGTCCTACAAAACCCAGACTCACAACAAGTATTTGCGCTTTTTTTTGCACCAATACTTGTACTGCAGTGAGGCGGCTGAGGCTGAGTGAGGTCGGCTCATAACCCGGACCTGGCAGGTTCGATTCCCGCGGCCAGTCAAGCATTTGTGCACGGAATAAACAAAAAGCGCAAATACATGTTCTGAGTCTGGGTGTTGTGGGACCATGGTCCTCGTAGTTCCTGGGTACAGTCAAGCATTTGTGCACGGAATAAACAAAAAGCGCAAATACATGTAATGAGTCTGGGTGTTGTGGGACAATGGTCCTCGTATTCCCTCGTGTCTAGAGACCCAAGAACTACAAGGACCATGGTCCCACAACACCCAGACTCAGAACATGTATTTTCGCTTTTTGTTTATTCCGTGCACAAATGCTTGACTGTCCGCGGGAATCGAACCTGTAAATATTTAGAGTCCAGGATCTATCTATGTGATCGTTGGGTGTTATTATTATTACTAAGTAAATACATACTCGTCTTTATCCTTAACAGAAGCGAACTTGAAAGCCTCCAGCTCGTTCATGAGCGTCGTCTGTGTCTCCTCCAGATCCAGTTTCTCCTCCTCCGTGGTCTGCTGCAAGTAGGCTAGCCGTTTGGAGGTCTCACGCTGGGATCGGAACCTGTCAAACACCTCCTCCGCTTCGTTAGCCCCTGAAAAATACAAATCAATATGTACATATAAAATTCACCGTCCTGACTGACGCATTATTAAGGATGACTCAAAAACCACTTCTCAGAACTTAATTAAATTTAAATAGGACCACACAAGAAATACCAGCTTTCAAATAAAAAAGAATCATCAAAATCGGTTCAACCAGTTGAACGTTCCAAGGAAACAAACATCACACTAATATATAAAGGCGAAAGTTTGTATGCATGTGTGTTTGTGTGTATGTGTGTATGTTTGTTACTCCTTCACGCTCAAACTGCTGAATGGATTTGAATGAAATTCGGCACCAAGATAGGTTATACACTGGAATAACATATAGGCTACATTTTATCCGAAATCATATCAGAAAAGTTAAATTTTTCTGTGGGATGAGCAAATAATTAACCTTTATAATATTAGTGTGATAGTGTGATTATGTAATACGGGCGTAAGTTTAGTTAATTTTTTATGTAACCTGTAAGTTTCATGAGCCTCTGGAAGATTTCTTCCATCTGCTGCGCAGCGGAAACTTCCTCAGTGACCACCTCTCCTTCGGTGGATCTCGTCGATTCTTGTCTTACTACTCTCGCTGGAAATAACGACCATGTGATTATTGATACAGAAGAAATACCAATGACTTTAAAATGAGTATAAATGATTCAATGAACTGTTATTATTAAAACTAATTCTATATCTCTATATCTGTCTATGAACTAGTGAAGGAAAACCGAACGAAAATCCAAAACTTATGTGGAGCAACTGAACTAAACTATTGAACTAGAAGATAGATATACAGCCTCTGTGGTGTGGTGGTTGAGCAGGTCGCCTCATAACCTAGAGGCGGCGGGATCGATTCTCGTGGCAGGACAAGTATTTGTGCACAGAAAAAAGCGCAAATACTTGTTCTTAGTCTGGGTGTTGTGGGACCATGGTCCTCGTAGTTCCTGGGTCCCTAGACATAGGGAACACTGGTTAGGGTCCAGGATCTATGTATGTGATCGTTGGGCGTGATTATTATTTATTTATTTACTTCAGTGTGATGAAAGGATACATTTGTATAGTTCGGTGACACATTTTGCGCTAGACTAGAAAGCTGCTGGATGTAGAACTAAGGACCGAGCTTTATGGCGTGGTATTGGAGAGGCCTACGTCCAGCAGTTGACAGGAATACGCCGATGGTGATGAATCGTGGTGAAACCATTCCACTACCGGACTACTAGACGCTCGTCTAAGCGCCATCCCTTCGTGGTCGAAATACCATCCATTCGTACCAAGCTATTTGACTCCACGTTCATAATTAGAACGGCTAAGGAATGGAATGCCCTGCCAGCGTCTATGTTTCCGGCGAAATATGACCCGGGCGTGTTTAAGAGATAAAGAACAGTGAATAGGTATTTACTTGGCTAGCATCTTCGATCGCATCGTCACTTCCCACCAGGTAAGAGCGTGGTCAAATGCTACAAGTTTTAAGTAAATAAAAGCGTACCCTGTGGTGGAAACACTCGTTTCTCCAGCTTCTCTAACTCCCGCTTCCTCTCAGCAAACCTTTGAGCGAAGTACTGGCGCTCCTGCGACCTGGAATGTTCCGCGTCGTGGGCCCTCGCAGCCTCGGCCGCCGTGGCAGCCGTAGCTCTGATCCGCATGTCAGCCGCTTCTTCGCGGACATGCTGGAACATTGGAGACATTTTGATTGGTTACAGGTCTCGGGGGCGATTGTGACCCAGCAGAAACCGTCTTTTAATCTGTCTTTAAAAAAAGTTTCTTGTAACTTCTTTAGAGGTATAGTCGAAGCTTCGGATCGGAGTTTTCAGTTCAGCATTATGCCGGATTGCTTGATTCTTTGTCTCTCTCTAAAGCAAACTTAGGTTAAAATATGGTGGCGCTCTTCTAATAAAGGGAAAAAGAAAAAGATATTTTATTTTAATCTATTTCAATCATACTCATATTATAAATGCGAAAGTTTGTATATATAGATATATATATATATAGATGTTTGTTACCCTTACATGCTCAAAAGGCTGGATGGATTTGGATGTAAATTTGAAATACAGATAGCTTAAGTAGCTTAGCGTATAATGGATTGACACTTATAGACTACTTTTCTCCACGAGTGAAACCGTGGGGCGCAGCTAGTTGGTCATAAATTTAAATGCAACTATATAGCTAACTAGCTACTGCCCGCGGCTTTGCCCGCATGGCCTATAGAAAACGAAGAAGAAATATTTTCATAGATATTTCCCTTTCTTAGTGGATGGATGGATACCTTCATTTTACAAAGAATACCCTCCAAATTTCAAGTCTCAAGGACCTGCGGCTTAGGCTGTGCATTGATATATCAGTCAGTCAGTCAGTCAGTCAGGACTTTGAATTTTATATGTATAGATTAATAATATGTATATTATTTTTTTTACCTCAAGTTTTCCGATCTCCTCCTTTTGCTTGTTCAAAAGTTCTTCGATGCGAGAAAGAGAGCTTTCAAATTTTACAGAATCGTCTATGAGCGCCTGCCTGAAACAAAAATATTTATAAACGAAGTCGAAGATGCTTTAACATGAGCAAATACCTAACTCCCACGGTTTCAGGCGCAACTATTAATGCTAATCGAAGAAATTAATTTACCGGGATAAAAAGCATGCTTTGAGTTGACCCTGGTAATATAAGCAGCCCATTTACAAACCTCATCAAAATCAGTTGAGGCATTTTGGCATAAAAGTCACAACGTTCCACATTTAAATATTAGAAGTTTGTCTCTGGTACGGCGTTGTAGGCTTTCGACAACATTAAGATACTGTAATAATTAATAAATAATAGGTCTTTACCTATGAAATTGCCGTATTGCAGTACAGACTTTTTCAAACAAAAAAAGGTTTTGATTGGCTATGAATTCTAAATTCAAATTAATTTTGTTTTAAATATATGACATTCTATTTACAATATAAGTCTTTTGTTTATTGATTAACGTTGTATTTTCATTACATTTCAACATTTTTCCTCATATTGGATACTTTGAAATTTCGTGTAATTATGGAATATGAGTTCCGTCGTGGCACCAACGCGGCACAAACGACACGTAACATCAACGACGTTTACGGAGAGAACTGTACAAACGAACGTACAACCCGTTATTGGTTTGCTCGGTTCCGTTCAGGGAATTTTGACTTGAAAAATGAACCTCGTGGTCGTCCGGAAACTTTGGTCAACAATGATAAATTAAAGGCGATTGTGAAAGCTGATGAATCTCAATCTACAGCTGAGCTGGCAGCAGCTTTTGATGTTAGCATCAAAACAATATTGGTCCATTTGCGACAGATTGGCAAGATAAAAAAGCTTGATGGATGGGTGCCCCACGAACTTAACGATCGCCAGCGCAAAGTACGCGTCGAGACTTGCCTTGCGCTGCTTAACAGGCACAGAAATGAAGGAATTTTGAACCGAATTGTTACGTGCGACGAAAAATGGATTCTTTTTGACAATCGAAAGCGCTCAGCAAGTTGGTTAGATCCTGGGTCGGTACCAAAGCAATGTGCAAAACGAAAAATGACCCCTAGAAAGGTGATGGTCATAGTTTGGTGGTCTAGTGCTGGTGTGATTCATCATAGCTTTTTACAAAACGGCGAGAGCATTACTGCAGATGTGTACATTGAAGAACTGACCACAATGATGGCGAAACTCGCACGTCTGCAACCAGCTTCGGTCAATCGGTCGTCTCCACTGCTACTTCACGAGAACGCGCGACCCCATACTGCACAACAGACCGTCTCTAAGCTGCATGAGTTGGGTTTGGAAGCTCTCCCTCATCCGCCATACTCACCAGATCTTGCGCCTACCGACTATTACTTTTTCCAAAATTTGGCCAACTTATTAGCGGGAAAAAAATTCAATTCCCGAGAGGCAGTACAAAACGCCTTTGAAGAGTTTGTTGTCTCCCGTCCTGCTGATTTTTTCAAGAAGGGCATCCATAAACTGCCACAGCGTTGGCAAAGATGCATTGATTGCAGGGGTGATTACTTTGAATAAAAGAAATAAATGAGTTCGAAAAAAAATACTATAACTTTTTTCAAACAAAACGGCAATTTCATAGGTAAAGACCTAAATATACAAAATATTTTGTGGATCTTTCACACAGCGCCATCTAGCTCCAAACTAAGCAAATCTTGTACTATGGGCACCAGGGGGGTGATAACGAAACTTTGATTGCAATGCAACAGGAGAAATTTCCATACTAACTATGCACATAAACGCGTATACAAACTGTCAAATCCAAACAAATATGTGTTTCTATTGGTTGCAATAGAGTTACGTACACAAAGTGAGCTACTGACACAAAACTTAGATACTTTCGTGTGCAATTATACACAAATACCTATGTTCATGACACAAATGTTTGTCCTGGGTGGTAATCGAACCCACAACGGAGACGTAGACCAACTGAACTATCAGGCTGGTCAAAAATAACAATAATTGTCGATAATGAGTAGGAAGTCCTATTCCTACTAATAACTGACCTTATGGACATGTATTTCTTCTTTACGAGCTCCGCTTCTGTCCATTGAATAAGAACCTTATGGATCTCATTTTCCAAATGAGAAATGTGCTGAAACATATGAAACTCATTTATTTCTCGTTTTAATTGTACCTACCTAAAGAGTATTTGATGTCAAATTTGACAATAATAGGTAATTATTATTAAGTACGGTTACGGTTTACGACTTTATTTCTCAAAGAATAAATCACTTATAGAGAAAATACAATAATATTATACAATTAAGTTGCCGTTGGGCGTAGCCTTGAATTAAACTTTCAAGGCTACGCCCAACGGCAACTTAATTGTATAATATTATTGTATTTTCTCTCAAGATGCAATCATCGCACATCAATTTTCTGATATATTTTTCATGTAGGTACTTGCATCAGTTCACGATCGGTCGGTGGGTAGCTAACAGCAAGTAATAAATAAATAATAAATGTGTAACAATGATTACTTAGTTGTTTTATAATAAATGATTTTTAATCAACTAGCTTCTGCCCGCGGCTTCGCTCGCGTGGCCTATAGGAAACGAAGAAGAAAATTTTCATAGATAATTCAACCACTTCACTCTCTTATGGATGAAATTTCGAAAAACCATTTCTTAGTGAATACCTAAACTTAACAAATAACACACCCTCCAAATTTAAAGTCTGTAGGACCAGCGGTTCAGGCTGTGCGTTGATATATAAGTCAGTCAGTCAGTCAGGACTTTGAAATATCTATAGATAAATAAATGACTAATTATGTAAACGTAGGAAAGACATTATATTTAAAAACTCAAATGCACGAACTAAATTTGGTACTAAAACTTTTGCGTGTATCGGGCCGACAATTTAAATACAATTTCTTTAATTTACAATCAAATAAGTCGATTCATTACAATTGCTACAAAAAACCGATACAATTGTGCTAAAAGTTTAAAAGATTACCTGATTACACTCGACTACAACGAAACCGAAAAATTGATGGCTATAACTGAATGATGATTGAATGATGATTAACTGCCATTGCATCTAGTTAATATTGTATTAAAGATAGATTGCGCGCTTCTACATTTTATCAAACTTCACATTTACACCTGCACAAGCAGATACACATGCACGCGGACACAAAAACACACACACACACACACACTTTCACACACACACATACACGAACACACCCACACACGCAACACACCCTCCCACACACGCACGTATCAGAATACGAACCAAAGACATACTCATGATACAAGCACATACGCACATACCAAAATACAAACAAAACATACTCACAACAGACACACACCCTAGTATACATTCCATCTACCCACATTGTATTTCACTATATTGTAATACCTATGTTATTTATAAGTTTTTAATAGTAATACAACCTCACAGCACATAACTACCTATCAGTATACACTTACGTTATCGTTAAATTATTAAAATCTTTTATCAAGGATGTTGAAGGTGTTAAAAAGGTTTATTTCTAGAAAAGTTACATTTTATTATCTTTATTGTTTCTTTTGTTTTCATATAAACATTGTTATATTCATAAGTTTTTGCTGCAAATGTAAACTTTGTTTATTATTCCTAATTAAATAAGTAACACCTACATAGCTATACTTGTGAGCTTTGACGTGACTGAGGTGACTCACTGTAAGCCCGCTATACAGGCTCATCAGAGACCTAGTGCGGGTTGCAGAGCTTCCCAAGGGTACGGCAATAATTATGATGTATAGATATATCAAAACTACATTAAATACTATGTATAATGTACCGAACATCTGTGTAATTGAGACGAAATAAATAATTTATTATTATTATTTATGTTACATTTTTCAAAATTTGAAATTTTTGATTATTGGCAGTGGCAATTTATATTTTGTGTTGTTGGTGCTGACGGAATATTAGATCCAAAAACGAGACACCGATTGATGATTTACCCAAATGGAAGGGTGGACCAACTTGGGTCAAAACCTACAGAACGTCAGACAGACACACTACAATCTGAACCGATTTTGATAAAATTTGGCATAAACCTAATTTTCTTTGAAACTATGACTTATCTATAACTATGTACACTTTAATATAATAAACAATTCAGTTGACGCGTGTTAACTGCGATACCTACACATGGCAAATAATTTACTCATATGATATTAATTTTCCAATAAATCGTCATAATATCGTTTATTATTACAAAAAAAGAAATCTGAACATTTCACACATCGCCATCTAGTCCCAAACTAATCAAAGCTTGTACTATAAGAACCAGTTACCTGATACAATACTAACATATTTTTTGTTTGTTTGTTTATTTGTAAATATAAAATACATAGAATACTTACAATATAGCATATTGTATATATGTTCATGTTAATAAATTTATAAATATAAAAAAATTTAACAAAAAGCACGGACCTAGGTGTCGGTTGAAATGCAGATGGAAAAAAATAATACAATATAACACCCAGACGCAAACCTAGCATCGATGTTCATCACAAATGTTTGTCATGGGAATCGAGCCCACAACCTACTCAGAAGGCTACCAACTGAACCATCGGACCAGTCAGTAATGTAATTATATTTTATACCTACTTGTGGTAGGATTCTATAATACTATTGTTTTTCTCCTATACACGCACGTCGTTCTTGCTTACCTTTCTAGCTCTACTCGATATTTTTGATTTTACCAGTTCACTTTTAGTATTCTCTATTAGGAGATGTTCATATTCTTTTTCAAGCGTAGTCAGCTTGTTCTTCTTGTTTCTTCTCTCGTATTTCAATAAATCCAGCATCTTCCTCTGTTCTATCACTTTTAGATCTAAATTGTGTGTAATCTGTAAAAATAAGTACCAAACCAACCGTTACTACTTCAATATAATATTATAGACAGCCTTTGTGGTGTAGTGGTTGAGTCGGCTCATAACCCTTTTCGTTCGTTCGTTCGATTCCCGTGACAGGACAAGTATTTGTGCACAAAAATAGCGTAAGGCCTTGACCGTCACAAGCTCATGGACCGCTATAATAATAATAATAACGCCCAACGGTCACATGCATAGGTCCTGGCCCCTAACTAGGAATTCCTGTGTCTAGGGACCCACGAACTACGAGGACCATGGTCCCACAACACCCAGACTCAGAATAAGTATTTGAGCTTTTTCTTTTCTGTACACAATTACTTGTCCTGAAGCAGGAATCGAACCCACCGCCTCCAGGCTATGAGCTGACCTGCTCAACCACCACACCACAGAGGCTGTCAAAATACCATCGTCTATGGACCCGCAGCACCAGACCAGGGGCGTTACTGATACCTTGCCTATCCTATGTATACCTGATCGGCAGTCTTGCTTCCCACCGGGCAGACCTCGTTCAAGTACTTCTTGACCTGCGCCTCCTCCTCGCCTATCACGGCCCTGGCCTGCGCCAGCTCCGTCAGCCTCAGCTTGATCTCCTTTTTCAGGGTGTCGATCAGATCATTGTTCTGCTGCTTCTCTTGTTCATTCTCTTCATAAGTTGACTTTCTTTGACCCTCTGGAAATATGATGCTGTAGCTTTTCTTTAATGTTGATGACGTGCCCAATCCCACTCAGAGCCCTTAAACGGCAGGATCGATTTTGATGAAATGTTGAGTGTAGTTATTTTAGCTCCTGGATCGGGTAACATGTTTTATATCTCAGGATGTAAAAATATAAATAAATATAAGAATATGTTAAATATAATTTATATAAGAAAGATTAAAAATATTTTAAGAATATAAACTTTTGTTTTTTGTTTTTGTTTAGACTGTATTATTTTATTTTATTTTTATCTCAGTAAATTGTGCGTTTTCCGTCGGTTCAGATTTTCCGCGAAGGTGAATCCACAGGGCGCAGTTAATGCAGTATTTCACTGCATACCTACGCACCATCATCAAAAAATATTGACTCAACAGTTTTAGGGAATATATTCAGCATAAACTTAATTAGGCTTTACATAGCCTATATAATTATAAGTGCTTATCAAGTACTTATTCAAAATAACTGTTGCTTTACTAAGATTTTGATGCCTCTATTGTAAGGCATAAAAAAAACCTAAAAAATCGCTCAAACATGCAATTTATTGTCTGTCTTGATACTTTAATTGAAATTATCTTACCCACCAGATAATTGTATTTTCTTCTTGATCTCAAATATTTTTGTGTTTATAGTGGTCAGCCGATCCTCAGTCTCGATTTCAAACGGGTGTTTTTGATAACAAGTCGTCATTGTTATGTTTTTAACACTGCCTGAGAGATATTATTTAGAACAGCGAGTTCGTAGGTGAATGAATCTATTACTGTTGATATCGATGTAATTTGAAACGTTGCTAAGCAATATGAATCAATCTAGAACGTTACAAATCACAATAAAAAAAATGAAACGTTTAAAATATTCTGATTACAATAAATAATATACTAATTCATTTCGTGTTAATTCAAATTCACCCCACAAAAATTTCCTTTTTGTCTTTCAGCGCCATCTGTGTTGTGGTTGTAAAACGACGAAACGATAAAGTTCAAAAGCTCACATGATTGGCTGCGCGCACACAGCGCATGATTTCTCTCCATTGAAACAACATTCCTCCGCGTACCTTTCTATGTGTGCGTTTTTCTGTTCTCACGGTGTTTTAATGACTATTTTACCCATTTATAACTGAAATATAAATTAATTTAAAATAAATACCTTCAATCTTTATTTTCAATAAGCATTCAAGGCCTAGATATCAAGCTAAATGTAGTTACAAGCTGCGCTTACGCACACGAACGAGCGGGCGGCCATTTTGATTTACCGTACAGTGTGTATTTACGAACAAAGCCGTCAGACGCGAGCAGGACGCGGCTGCGCATGTTGCTACCGGGCTTTACGTTTTTTTCGAACGTGTTTTACCGCTAAAATGTCCAATAAACAAACGTTTTCGTCGTAACAACAGTTCACAAACAAAATGAAGTGTCAGTTCTTACATTTAGTTCCGTGAGTGTTGAATATTTTGTGCTTAAACGACACAGAAGGAGTAAAACAAATGTGTGTGTTCCATGTGTGAATGTTGTGCTACAAAATGTGGTCGAGGAACTTTATACCGGATTATGGGATTCAATTGCTGTCTTTGATTGTCGCGGTGTCGACACTGGCGGCCAGGATCCACGGTGTTGAAGGTGAGTGGTAGTTTGTTGCTGGTAGTTAGGGTGTAGAGAGGTAGTGGAGCTTATGAAAGCGCGGCCTGCGAAGTAACGCGACCGATGCGAGGTGGCAGCCCGGCCTGTGAAGCTTTCCGCACGTCCATGTCATGCGAAACCGGTCGGGTAGCATCTCGGTTCTCACACTGCAGACTTGTGAAACGACTCTTTAAAAAACTGGAGTGAATTCATTGCACCGCGTTTTTAATGTTTTTTAATTGAACCGCGTTTGTTGACGATAAGTCAGGGCTGTAACTTAAGATCGTGTTATGACATCGACTCGCCTTAGCCGACCGTGCAAATACTTTAGCGTCGATTGTATTACATACTCGCTTTAGCATTTCCAAGTAATCTACCTGATACACCGTTATGGTTTGAACTAAATTGCTTACCACTATAGATACACGATTCTTCTTAATGATTTTTTTTACAAACTCTGAGTTTCTTGTCGTAGGTAAAATTCCTTGAATAACTATCGAATCTACAGTTCTATATTTCATTCCAGCTCTTGCTTTGACACTGAAATTACCGCTAATCATATCCATATTCATCATTGCTTAATATTGTCAAGGCTTTACCATTTCTCTAACTCATAATACCTACCTACCTATAGCAAAATGTAAGTTAACATATCTTTCTTTTACAAATACCTAATAAAAATTCTTTTATATTCCTTTATTAGCTTATGAGAGGCCAAGATACTTACGAAAAATCAATAAGGATCATCCTCCAACAGCTTTAAAACTCAAAAGCCAAGAAAACAGTTCTAATGCGAATAAATGCGCTTGCGATTACCTTTTCCAAGAACATCTTCTATCTTCTACAAAACTATTAAATATCCAAGATTTTAAGCAGATAAGAATGAACAGTTTAATTCTATACATATCCCTTCGCGTGTTTGTCTAAGGTCGCCTAGTTGAATACCAATGCTCATACCTACTTCTTTGTATTCGAGGTGTATCCCCACAATTTCTGTGGTCGGGACCACGGTGGGACTTTTGAATATTGATCCGCTAGTGTTATTTTATACGGTTAGAGAAAATGTGACCACCAAAATTCTCAATTTTGAGGGAAAGTAATGTCCCGTCATACATTTTTATTGGATGTTATGTAGAGCTTTGTATTCGTGTAGGTACTCCACAGTTATTTTGAATGTCTTCGTTGGAAAGTAAATTATTTATTTATACGGCATGAGGCTTTTATTTACTCACCTTATTGTATACTATTGAACTTATGCTTTCTGCTTTACTAATCCAGAGTAGGTACAGAAAACATAGCTAAAGCTTATTCTGCATTTGTTTTTAAAGTAACTGTGTTGGTAAGGAGAAAATTAGTAGAATCTATCAACACTTTAGCATTATGTTATACTCAAATGGAGAAATGGATTATCTTAAATACGTATTTAGGTAATTGTAGTTACACTCACGTAAGGGAATCGGGTCTAGTTCTAGTATTGTCTTATGACTATAATAGAAAAGATCAATCATTTCAATTTCAATGCCTACATCAAAGATGACGTTGAAACTTTTAATAGAAAATTCTGGAGTTCAATTGCAATAATTTGCTCTATACTAACTAACGCATTGATCATATTAATCAACTAAAGAACGAACTATAAGAATCAACTAAATATTATGTTTGTGAGAACAGTTCTGTCAGTGACCTCTTACGCTGTTGTTTTCCAAACATCGTCGCCTTGTTCCAATTTATAAACATACACAATTAACTACCAATTGTCGAAGCGATCCAATTGGTCCTCGCGCAGGTCACTGAACAAACGTGTCGCATATAAATCTCAACTAAAACCTAGTCCGTATGAACAATTTCTCACTTAATCTTTATAATTCACATATGCTACGGTCCGAATTGAACATCGCCAGCCTTATTTTAGATAGTTTAAGCTATAAATTTGCATAACCCGACGGCAATGTTAACGCGGTCTGGTTTCCAGTCAATCGAGTGTTCGCGACAAGAAATTGTTCTTGGAATCGCCTTTACTTATTTGTAACGTCCAGCGTCTGAGAAACACTGAATATTTGAATGCCATCAGTTTTCATGTTCGAAACCGTAAATTTAATGCTTTGTGTTGTCTAATAATTAGATTTATTGAATGTTTGTGTATTTCTTTACATTTTTCTCACAGTTTGTTTGGGAAAACTTTTTTTTTTGTCCGTTCTCTTAACTGTAAACTAGTTATTAATAATGATAGCTAGAACAATATCTAGCTCGTAGATCTCTTCGATTTTAAATGCACGAATGTCTATTTGTCGTTATTTGTCATATTTGAAGCTAGTTCCATTTACGTTTACCTCATATTCCTTACATGGCGCAGACTTAGAGCATTTTGTAGACATACGCTTTATCCAATCCATTTAATAAGGTATTTAGGTTGTTAGCCATTTTCGTCTGTTGGCGTCAGTGCAACATATCCGCAAGCAATAATTCCTTATATATAAAATATACTTATTTGCTTAAGGCATTCATAAGAATGATTACTGATGGTATTAACAATTTTAATTGTTGTAAACATTCTCTTTATAGGTTATCTAACTTAGAGCTCTCATATTGAGCGTTTATTTAATGCACATGAATCTTAATATACTCCGTAAATGTTATTGCTTGCTTGTTTGGTTCTAGATTAGGTTGTTGAAAATCGTCGATATCAAAATTATCATCGGTAAAAATGTATTTCAAAATACTATAAAAATATAGCTTTACATCTTTTACCATTACAAAAGTGGACAACTCGGCGTAACAATGTTGCGTAGTGTCATAATCAGCTCGTGAAAATTGCTATTTTAAAATACCTCAGTATAATATTCAACTTTACTATCAGTATCCGACTTTGTATCATCAGTTTACAGCTTAATCCTATCATAAAATCACTTGTGCTATATATTTGATTTAGCATAATAATTGGCTACATAAAACTTTACTTCTTTAAGGAATATGCCGTAATAATTATCCTATAAAACCTATGGTATTTTGATTGCAATACTTTCGAAATTTTTTACTGTGTCAGTTAAATAATTAATGTGTATGGTAACATTTACACGTGGAAAGGGTGTGATGTTTTGATTGAAGACGAAAAAGAACGCGTCACCACATTATATTATTTTCCAAAACGTGTGTTTTTTTTTTCAGTGTTAGTGTATAAAATTGGTGGCGTTTTATTCGTTAAGTGCTGGATTACAGGCATGAGTGTGGAAAAGTGGTATAGTGATGGTGAAACGTTTATTTTCGTGTTGTTTACAAAACTCCATAGAAGCTTCTAGTAAAATTACCACCACTTTACTGGGAGTATGACTTGACTAGACTAGACTATGACTTGACTTGATGACTTGGACTGTGACTTGACTTGACACAACTATACATATTATTTAACTTGAGAAATTATCACTTACTTGACACTGGCTAAATACAAAAACAAAAAAAAGTTTTCATGTATTGTTAAAAAATTACCAATTTAAAGTACTTTGGACTCATGTATTCCTCAAAATTAGTAGCACTTTGAGTTGATTTACTAATGTGATATTAAAAGCTGCTGCAATGTAACATATTCCCTTTTTTATGATATTACAACGAGTTTAAGCATTATGGTCTCAAGAAACTTGCAGGAGCGAAACATGCGGGAGCATTATGTAAAATAATTGTTTTGAGGTTTTTTACATCACCAATGAAGCTGAGACATGCAGTTTTTATTACCCTTTAACTACAGTATTGTATGGGAAATACTAGTTTCACATGCGAAAGTTTCCTATTGTTTTGTATTATATGCCTTGTATATGCTTGATCGCAAATAAGATTTTAATTGGTTGGATATTCTATTAAATCAATATATCTTATTTTAGATAAAAATGGTTAAACATGTAATTCATATTAAATTTGTTTTGTTATTTTATCCAAAACAGTCGCATTTAACATAAATTATTAAATTAAATACTTATGAACATTTCACATAACGCCACCTATTTCCAAACTAAGCAAAGCTTGTAGTATGAAAAACAGATAACTGATAGAATACTTATATACTTTTTGTTTGTAAATACATACATAGAATACAATATAACACCCAGACACAGAACTAATCCAGGAACTACGAGACTGTCAAATTATATAATTTCATCCTATTTGATAGCCTCGTAGTGCCTGGGTCCCTAGAAACAGGAATTCCTAGTTAGGGTCCAATCTATCTATGTGATCGTTCGGGGTTTTTATTATTATTTATTTTTATTTATCTAACAAATGTTTATCCTGGGTGGGAATCGAACCCACAAACTGCAGTTCAGAAAGCTAAGCTACTGCCAACTGAGAAATCCGGCCAGGCTTTAACTTTACTGTCTTAAAACATTGTCTTATTCTACGATTTAGATTCTGTACCTTCCAACGCACACTGTTTCGCATATTTTTCTTAACCTATGAACATCGAAGAGACCAAACCTGTCTCACATCCGTAGGGTCTATTTAAGCAAGCCACGCCGGGGCCAATGTTTTGTATGCAAACAAAGCCGGAGATAACGCAACTTGCATGATCACGAAAGTTGTGAAATAGGATCACCTAGAAGAAAAAATTAAAAAGTTAAATAACTATGGAAACATTATATACTTCTTACCTTGTTATAATGTCGAAACAACGGATTTTTATAGAATCCAATATGTAATATTTTCTAAAATCTATTCGATTATATAATGTTAAAAGAACGAGTTAGATTAAAAATTCATTCATTTCGGAACGACTAAATGCTGGGTTCTATTTAGCCCATAGACTAAGCAGTGCCATTCAACGGGGCAATGCCGCCAGCATTTTGGGCACGTTGCCTACTGGTAGCGGCTTCTTAGATAAAGTTTTGCAGATTTTAGATTTAATTTTAGTTTTACTGTTTAAAAACTTATTTCGAAAGTAGTTGTTTAGGCCACAGTGCACAGACCTAGAACATTTTCGCTACTCACTTACACACACCATATTGCTGCATATTATCTAGTACTTAAAATACAAATCATATAGAATCTGATAATGATTTTGGGTAATCTGGAAGAGATCCAAGAGAGATGAAACCGCCCATTATGACACTTAATTTTTAAGTTTGTACTTGTCATATGCTCCTGTAATGTGGTGATTCAATAAAGAGTTTTATCTATCTATATATTCGAAAAAGCATTGCAATTCAACGGGGCAATGCTGCCAGCATATTGGGTACGCTACCTACTGGTAGTGGGCTGGAGCATTTGGACTGTCTATAGGTCATCGCGGCCAGTATATAGTCCAAATGCTTTTTTTTGTAGTAGTAGTAGGTAGTGTTTAGTATTAGTTAATATATCATTGTGGTATTTAGAAAATAAAGGCAATATGCCGTGAAAAAAAATCTATTATATCTATATATCTTGTTTATCATTATAATGCACTAACTACTCACTTTTATTGACTTTAACAACTCTGAAGAATAATTTTGATATCAAAGCTCGTATGATGATTTAACCTCTTATAAAAACTTAATACATCGCTTATGACAATTCAAAATTTCATAAAGCATTACAGAGATTGTGGACAAATTCAACTCGTATAACTATCGGGATAAGATTGAAAATGCTGAGTCTGTTTCAAATGTAAAGAATACTTCCAAGTCTAGTGTTTACAGAGTATCGCTATGCATATGCACAAGTGGTTATCAGACCGTCCGTTCGTTCGTCGTTTGCTTTAATAATAAGCTGCGCTTGCGTCGATGTCACGAACACCAAACACCGCTTCAGGCTAAGCGAGTTTTGTATGCTGGGGATTAAAAAATGAAAAAGATTTAAATGGACGACCGCAGCTCTTTAATTTGAGGTTTGGGTCGAGCCAGATTTATATTGCTTTAGTGCACATTTCACAACAATATTTAGATTTTATATTTTTATTTTGATTATTTTGACAACGTCTGTGGTGTGGTGGTTGAGCAGGTCGGCTCAAAACCCGAGGCGCCAGGTTTGAACCCCGCGGCAGGACAAGTATTTGTGCCCAGAAAAAAACGCAAATACTTGTTCTGTGTCTGGGTGTTGTGGGACCATGGTCCTCGTAGTTCCAGGCTCCCTTGACACAGGGAATCCTAGTTAGGTTCCAGGATCTATGTATGTGATCGTTGAGAGTTATTATTATTACTATTTTACACTAATTATCATGTTTTATTTATATCTCCTTTTGAATATCTAGCTTCGAACTAAAAATGCCACACGTCATTTAGTATGTTAGGTAATGACACCAAGGTAACATGACGAACTAGCCGTTCTTCTAGTTTTAATCGACACGGCTGCCCATTTCTTTTGCAGTGTCACTCAAAACCTAAAGTATAAAGTTTCACGTGATACTGCACTGCGCACATCATCCTTAGAGAGCAGTCTAGGAATAAGATTACTAGGCTATTAAATTACGCGGCGTTGACACCTAATGCAGAAAAGTCCTACCACCTAGTAAACCCAAAATCACACTAATATTATAAAGGCAAAAGTTTGTATGTGTGTTTGTGTGTATGTTTGTTACTCTTTCACGCTCAAACGGCTGAATGGATTTGGATGAAATTCGGTACCAAGATAGCTTATACACTGGATTAACATATAGACTACAATTTATCCCGGAAAAGTGAAATATTCCCGTGGGATGAGCAAATAATTAAAATACTCTTTATCCGCGGGTGAAACCGCGGGGCGCAACTAGTATTTCATTATGTAACGAGTTCGGCGGATATAAGTAGATATGTATTCCACGTTAGTAATCTATTTTTAATATATTTGATGTCATCTCTGAAACCTGATGACCTGTAATCCGTCAAACCACCATAAATAAATATATCGATGTTACCTTCTATTTGTTCGATGCTTTTAAGTTTTCAACCAAAGGTCTGTCGGTTCTCTTCCTGTATCGGATGTCTCAGTTCACTCCCACACTCATAATTTAACAAAACTTAAATTTTCACTTCTGGAAATCATCGACAATTTGAGCTTTATGGCCTGGAGATACAGTAACGCCACATAAGTTCATGTGCAAGTGTTTTGAATCTTGATCTAAATCAATACTTTATTCTATCGTTATAATTGCATCTGGACAATGCATTGTGAATTAAAATGGACTTTAAAAAGATAATCGACCGGATAGTTTTATTATTTTACGTTTTCTGAATTAAACTATTAATAAACATTGTTACATATTTTTACTTTGATCTTATTCCACGAACCGTCGTCGTCGAAAGCTTTTAAAATACTAATTTTTATTAAATTAAAAATTAAATAATAATAAATTCTGATCACGGCTGTTATTGAACATACTAATTTAAATGTTAATATTCACCAAGTAGACAAGTCTGCTAAAAATTAAAAGCGTTATTCAATTTTTAGGTATAAAGTTTAGAATATAAAAGATCTTGTATCTTTTGGTCCACGTTTAAGAAGCACAAAAAATAACCGACGTCAGTTTTAAATACGACGAGATCTATAATTATCTCTGCTATGAAATAATTATAATTAACTACTCTTTTGTTAAAGCATCAATTAATGTTTCATACACTCAACGTAACAAATCGCTAAATTTAATAATCTTTAGCCTGTCAATTGAAAATTGCTGGTACTGGAGACTTAGACGCTCGTGAAAGTGATCTTATCTCTATTTCGAATCGTGGCAATCAATGTCTGTAAATTTAGCTACTATATTATTATCACACTACCACACTAATATTATAAAGGCGAAAGTTTGTATGTGTGGGTGTGTGTATGTGTGTATGTTTGTTACTCCTTCACGCTCAATCCGCTGAATAGATTTGAATGAAATTCGGTACCAAGATAGCTGGACACTGGATTAACATATAGGCTACATTTTATCCCGGAAAAATAAAATGCTCCCGTGGGATGAGCAAATAATTAAAATACTTTTTATCCGCGGATGAAACCGCTGGGCGTAACTCGTACATTATATTTTTGGTTTTTATCTAAACAGCCTGTTGTTAATCAATGAAAAGATCAACTTACTAGGTTACTAGGCAGGAATTTTCTGCAAAGTTCGTCTAGGTAAGTACCGCCGCTTTGCCAGTCATTCTGCCGCCAAGCAGTAGTGCGCAAGCACTACTGTGTTCCGGTTTGAAAGGCACAGTAACTAGTGAAATTACTGGGTAATTGAGACTTTATGACCTAATCTCACAGTCTAGTAATCTTACAATTAACTGTGTTGATGTCTCAGGATGACGTGCGCAGTGCAGTGTCACGCGAAACTATATTTTAGAGTTCCGAGTGACACTGCATCGCTGAACATCAGACGAACGCCTTGCTCGTCACGTCATTCTTTAACATAAAAAACTTCAGTATTATATGCAGCCAAACCTTCGATTCGATAAGGACAAAAACTTTTTTTTTGGCTCCACATTTTTGTGTATTTAGCCAGTGTCCAGTAATTAATAATTTTTCATATTAATTTATATTATACAATGTGTCCAGTCAAATCAAGTCACAGTCCAAGTCATCAAGTTAAGTCATAGTCTAGTCTAGTCAAGTCATTCTACTAATAAAGTGGTGGCAACTTTACCAGACGCTTCTATGGAGTTTTGGAAACAACACGAAAAAAAACGTTTCACCATCATTATACCACTTTCTCACACTCATGCCAGTAATCCAGCACTTAACGAATAAAATGTCACCAATTTTATACACTAACACTGAAAATAACACAAGTTTTGGAAAATCATATAATGCTGTAACGTGATGTTCTTCGTTTTCCCGCCAAAACTCCTCAAAAACCTTTGCTATTTTAAATGGTAATCAGTATCTTTTGGAATAATCTTTTCATTAGAAGGTTGACGATTTACTGTGAGAATGCCTATCTTTGACTAATTTGATAGTTCTGTAGGCTGCATTAGCTGTACCGCTAGGAGTTTCCCAACTTGCGTCACTCTAAATTCTCAAGCTCAATAAATAGAGGCACCGTGGAATTCCGAATGGAACCTAATTGATTTTAAATTATTCGATAACACATTGTGCCGTGTCGATAGACGTGAAAAGCATTCGGATGACCCCCGATAGCTCGTGGGTGTAGTCGTGTGAGACATGCTAGGGTTGCCATTACATACTCTCTAGATTTACGCTAAATATTATATACTCTTTAGACTCAGATTTTGTATTGTAAAGATAAAACAGGACTATTCGCGCACTAAAATTATCAAAACATTATTTTGACTAACCTCGACGTTTCGACCAAGTTATACGAGTATTTTATAATTCTAATAAATGCTAAATAAAACTTCGAAGAGATTTAATTTGCAAAATTATGAATGAGATCATTAATAAATATGGCATACATGGCGTAATTTAGATTTACCTACTTGAACAATAGACCAAAATGCTAGTCTCTACTTCGGCCAAATATTGAGCATTGCCATTCAACGTGGCAATGCTGCCAGCATATTAAGCACGTTGCCTACTGGTAGGGATTGGTTAGATTAAGTTTTCTTTTTATTCTTTTCTGTTTCATTTATCAATTAAAATATAGTACTATCCTATTTCAAATATTATGTTTTTATAAGAGTTCGATATATTAAACAACTAGTTGCGCCCCGCGGTTACACCCGCAGATAAAAAGTATTTAAATTATTTACTCATCCCACGGGAAGATTCCACTTTTCCGGGATAAAATGTAGTCTATATGTTAATCTAGTTTATAAGCTATCTTGGTACCGAATTTCATCCAAATTCATTCAGCCGTTTGAGCGTGAAGGAGTAACAAACAACACACAATCACACACACAAACTTTCGCCTTTTTAATATTAGTGTGATGTGATAGTGTGATAAGGAATTTTAGTATTTTATACGTAGTTTTGGAATCTATATCATAAATGTGTATTCTGTTTTGGCATTTATGTATGATTTATTTCAACGAAATATAGGTACATCTATTATTTAAGTTACTTTAAATGTGTTTGTTATCTTAAAGCAGTCGAGAAAAATGTGTATGGTAAGTATGGTAACCCTACGTGAGACTCGGTTCTATGGTGTTCATAATATCGCGACACGGCACAACATATTGTCAGAACTCGAGTTTTGTGGTTCTTGAATATACGATTGGGAACATACTGTTTTATAGACGTGTTTATTTCTTATCTCATCATTTCATGTTTTATCTATCTTTTTTTTTTTTTATGTTATTGAATGATGTGGCGAGCTAGTCGTTCACCTGATGTTAAGCGCCACGGCCGCCCATAATAGAACAGTGTCACTCGGAACCCTAAAACATAGTTTCAAGCGACACTGCACTGCGCACATCATCCTGAGACATCAGCACAGTCTGGTAATAAGATTACTCGACTGTGAGATCAGATCATAAAGTCTCAATTGCCCAGTAATTTCACTAGCTACAGTGCCCTTCAAACCGGAACACAGTAGTGCTTGCACACTACTGTTTGGCGGCAGAACAACTGGCAAAGCGGTGGTACCTACCTAGACGAACTTTGCAACAAAGTCCTACCACCTAGTAAAAGCTAAGCTTAAATCAACTCTGATGCTCTTGTACAGATTTCAAATTAGCCCACATGACCAGAAAACACAAAAAAACTTTTTGTTTTATTTTTGTATGGGAACTTGGGCAAGGCTGAGTTAATAGTTCAATCTAGTTCTTTGCTCATTTATCATCAAAAACAAGCCATTATTGACTGAAGAAATAGGCACTATTAAGATAAACTACTCAGCTTTTATATTGTGATCGTTAATGACAACCGTTACTGAGACATTACTGATGCTGTTATCATCAATCAAGTATTGTTCTTATTTGAATGCACATTTTTCTCATCAATTATGGTCGTGTCTCTCCATAGCTACTACAACTATAAAGTTTCAAGTCATATTTTATCATATTACATTTCTGTGCAATTTCTTTTTGCTTTAATGTGTCGACATTAACGATATTATTTGAGATCCGCATCCGGCTAAATTATCTAAAAATTAAAGTCATGAAACATCAGCAAAAAGTGATAACAATCTAACCATTGTCTACTATTAAATCACCTTAAAGTTTTAGTTGTTAGTCATCGAAGTTGGTGGCGATTTGTCTAACGGTCTGTACGTCTGAGAGTAATCAAAAATGATTTACGAAAGTGGACTTAGGAAGTGGTTTACTTTTTAAATTATCACAAAAAAGCCGTCTAATGAAGCAGCAACTGGGTCACCAACATAAAAGGTTATTGCGTTTGCTTTCAAAAACAGCATGTCTTTGTTTTTATTGAAATAATTTTCATGGTGTATATCGCAGTTGTTTTACAGTTGTATTTGTCTAGATTTCTATCCGGTCTCCAGTTCAAATCATATCATTTTTGTAGGTTCATTTTATCGACAGATTTTGAAACGAAATGCAATTTTTAGCTATTACTTTATCTGATAATCTATAGGTAGTCATACTAGGTACTATACTATAATTGGATCAGATTTCCCAGATACTACTATGCAAATCTTGTACTAATCAAACTGTCAAACCTTCAATGCCCCACTGCAGGTGCAATAACAGTCAGATTATAATTGGATTATGAAACGCTTCAACGCAAGTGGTGCGTAATGTCTGGCGACCGCAGATACCTATCATGAGAGCGGCATTGGCGACTTCTATAGTACTTTGTCATTATAATTATTGGTCATACATATCTCTACGATCTGATTTTATCTATTGCGACAGAGTCCAATTTCCAAAGTATTGAAAGCATATTTTCAATTAGAAGTATGTTCATAGACTGCCTCATCAGGATCTAGAGTAAGCACCGTGTCGTTATAAATAGTCTAGCCACCTCCTCCAGTGCTTCAATTTAATTAGACTTAGTTCTCTCATGCTGACTAGGTACCAAAGCGTCAAAATTTATAGATACTATATCACCGCCGTTATCTATACCAAGTTACGAACTTGATTTGCTGAAGCCATGCTTTTAATCTTCTATAGGTGTTAGCTAGATTTTACGCTGGACTGAGTTGTCATTTGCTATTAGATCTTAATATTTTAGTTTAGGTGTGAAAATGTTCACAATTTTTTGACGACTCCAATTTAATATTGTTTGGTATCAGTTATATTATTCTACTATATGAAATGTGAGAGAGAAATATTTAAATCAGCTCTTTATTAACTAATATAATTAAGAGCCTGCCTTATTTTGCTTATAGTTGGCCCACAGTTGAATAAGTAGGAAGGCGTCTATTAAATGTATCACAATTTTATTTAAAACGTTACATCGCTTAACGAGAACTTCTTTTTTATTTTATCGGTACGTTATGAAATGGAATATGTACTCCATTTCATTATTCGTCTGTTTATCGGTCTCTAATGAAATCTGTAAAATTTTCGCAACGCATCTGTGGTTTTTGACAAAGTATTGAAATAATAATGCTACCGATCGGAACAACACATACTTACATCATATACCTCTGCAGCCACCTTTGATCCGAATTGTTTTTACACCGTTGTGAGAACTCATTGTCCTACAAGCATTTCAGTTATCTGATCTATACGGCAATTAGAATTAACCACTGGTAAAATATTGGAAATACCACATGGTGTTTAAATGTCTCCATGCAATCTGTGAAATATAAGTAAACATACCTCTGTAAAATCGTTTGCAAATTTGGCTGGAGAATACTCAGTATAAAACTACTTTTGTAAGAAGTATAGTAATACATTAATACATTATTATGGTATATACAGAAATATGTAATAAAGTCTTAAAAGTTGCAAAAACAGGATGGAGTTAATAAAAAAATATTAGCATCGTGATAAAATTGTAACTTAATCTCATGGTATAAACATTCTGATTCATATAGGGTCACATTTAAGTTGATTCGGGTTGCAACTACCTACACATTGCACGACTAAACAAATCAAACGCTCTCAGTATTCTTACTTATTATGAACTTCTGTACTTGTTTATTAATATTTGTTTGGAATTAAAAACTGGTCTCATATGGCAACGGGATTCTCGAGGCCTGCCCAATACCCTGATACCGCGGGTTCTCACGGCCGGATAGCCTACTTCCGAGGGTGCTTCCGTCGGAGACTGGACCAGTCCCAGACCTGGTCGCACCCTATCGTATCGGTGCCTCTTCCGCCGGACACCGCAACGTTCGGTTAGGTATATGAATGGGCATATCAATTGTTGATATGCTTGGCATAGGCGTAGGTATGTTGATAGAACTGTTGTGAGTTGATTGATAACTTTGATAGCATTACCGGCATTACCACAACTGTAGTGCTGGTTATTGATATTCTTATACGTTTAACTATAAATAAATAAAATATGTATGGACATTTCACACAGCGCCATCTAGCCCCAAACTAAGCAAAGCCTGTACTATGGGAGCCAGATAACTGATACAATACTTAGATACTTTTTGTTTGTAAATACATACATAGAATATAATATAACACCCAGACACAGAACAAACATCGATATTCATCACACAAATGTTTGTCCTGGGCGGGAATCGAACCCACGACCTGCAGTTCAGGAGGCAGGGATACTACCAACTGAGCTATCGGGTCAGTCAGCTGGCGTTTTATTTATTGGTGAATTCTAATACATTTAGTATCAATGACAAACAAGATATTTAAGTCGTTTAACATTGCCAATAACTTTAAATAAATCAAATTAAAACTCTTTACTTGCAGCAATGTTCTAATGTCTTCGTTAGCAAAAAACACCACTAACTAAACTCGCTACTCACAGCTCATAGCTAACAGTACTTAAAATAAAGGATGTCGCCCGGAAACGCTCTTGAATCCGGCTGACTGTTGTACAAACGTCAGGTGGATTGTTTCCGACGATTCATTCAGCACAGCCCACAATGTTGTAAACAAAAGACTCGCTGCAGTAAAACTTGGGCTTAGTGCACTTGTTACCCCACCTACCTGGGATTTATTGTCTTTTCGAAAGCATGGTACTTGAAATTGTAAAAGCTAGTTCAAGTTTGAGTAGGCAGTAAAATTTAACGAAACTAAATGCAGACGAGCTCTTGAAGCAGATGAGTGAAAAGGGTATTTATTCAGAGATCATACAATTTTACCTATAAACTAAAAGATCAAGGTGGTAAGTTTAAACGAAACAAAAGCTAATGATACGAATACTCACTCACAAGACCCTGATGAAGAAATAGCTTTTGATTATAAGGATTATCCTTGCAATCACTCCGCTGCATGTCGTGATAATAACGGTACGCGAATAAAATCAACATCTGGTCCGCGGACCGCGCTTGACTTTGCAATTACTTAAGTATTATTATAAAGCTACTGAATCGAGTCGGGCTTATTAACCTGACTGCTAAATGCCTATTCACAACCGTGAGAGTATTTAATTTAATATTACTGAAGAGAATACGTAAAAATGTTATTGCTTTAAGATGCTCTCGCTTGGCTTTGCGAGCATAAACGGCTTAGTCTACCTTACTGTTGCTCATTCTTTAATATTATTCATGGTCATTTGCGTATAGGTACCAGTTTCAATACAGACAAATAACAATTTTTGTAACAGAAATAATTCCTCTAAGTTTTGTAATATTAGTTTTAGTTTGCTCTGTATTTTAACGTTTGGCGTGACTTGTTGCAATTTCATCTATAGCTTCTACAGGGGCAGCAAACACAATAATATCATCCATGTAAAATGTAAATTAATCACGTGAGACGTCACGCGATGTTAACTTGCAATCAGAAGTTTTTAAATATAGTCGTATTTCTATTATGAATAACTAACATATTTTTGTTAATGAATAAAATTGTCGTCAAGTAAGATTTCGACACCATTAGAAGAGAAGTTTAATTACATAATACCCGAGTATCGTGTCGACTATAGTAATTAATACCACTACCTTATTCTCGGCGCGTTTTTTGTCGGTCGGTGATTTGTGCTGAGAACGCGCCATGGCGTTGGCACAGCCGACTGAACACGTACCTCAGCATGCGATGGAGCTTGTGTAATAGGTACGTGGTACCTTCGACTCTTCGAACATCATCATTAAATTCATTACGAATCCATCGACTATCACCGTTAAAAGGCGTGCTCGATACTCGCAAACCCGAAACTTGAAAGTCCGAGAATTAATAGCAAAACCGGTTTTATTATCGGTAACGTTAGAAAGATTTCCGTTTGTTGCGATGTCTAAGGGCTGGGGACCGTTTACCTGCCGGGATGGCTCCCTTCGCCCGGAGCGCACCCTCCGAGATTTTGTGCCGGGTGCGCATGCGCAGGTGCGCGACGCACGACGGCCACGCTAACCGTCTATTTCACAAAACAACAAAACCTCTTAGGAGCCATAGCAACCGTGTCATGTTGAATCCGGTCGGCTTATACCATAAAAAGAACGGAGAATTCGGTTGTTTCCGCTTTCTTGGAACAGTGAATCACCTCGCGTGAGTCGGGACTCTATGATTTATACGCGGATTATTGTTTGCGGTCAAACTTGAATGTCTTATGTGATTAAAATAAATTATGTTAAATCATTTAATATTCAGCTTTAATATGCATGGGCTTTTGGTGTATATGAAGCAAAGCCTCCTAAGGGCTATTATATATTTATCATTTAGAAGGCGCTTTCTCTGGCATAAGTCACGCGACGACCGAGTTCATAAATTCAATGGAAACGATTGCAGGATAACATGAAATCTGTAATTAAAGTCTATTAAGTGTATTTACACATCGAAGTAGTCATAGAGTTTGTAGTTATAAGTGCAGTTTAGAATTTATGCGCGGCTTTTGTCAAGCAAATTACTAAAGCAATAAACCAGAGTCTTGACAAAGTCTCAGGCCTAGGCGAGTTCAAAGATAATAATAATAATAACGACCAACAATCACATACATAGATCCTGTACCTGACTAGGATTCCCTGTGTCTAGAGAATCAGGAACTACGAGGAACATGGTCCCATAACACCAAGACTCAGAACAAGTATTTGCGATTTTTTTATTGGGCACGCTGCCTCCGGTTTATGTGCCGACCTGCGCAACCACCACACCACAAAGGCTCTCAAAGATGCCTTTACTAAGATTCTAAATAACACAGCCTGATATAAAACCTCTTTCTTCGTTCAGATCATATATTTATGCCGTGATTTTGTGCCCTAAACTCGTTCTATAGAAGGAATCCTGTTTATCTGTACGCCGTTTCATCGAGCCAAATTACCTACATTACAGTTAAGCGTGAATCCCAGCTTATTGTGAGCCAGACGTATATGGCATATTAAGCCGATTTCCTGGAGGATCTTGACCTTTAAGAGGTCCCATTTTATAAACTCAGGGAGGAAATTGAATATAAAGTGCCTAGTGTAATCACGATAATTCTTGTGACTTTGGAGCTATATTTATTGATATATGGAGTTTGAAAAACATATTCTATTAATACTTTAACGCTCTCACTTTCATCTCACAATATAAATATAATAACTTTTAAGATAAAAATAATGTTTAAGAAAAAACAGGTTATTAATTTAGCGATTACACGTTTATTATTATTTACAGCGATTATTACATTTTTTAAGATTTGAATAGTCAGACTGGTGTTTTAAACATGTCAACAGTCATTTTTTTAAATCTGATATTTATATATCATATAAAAATTTTTTTTAAAATAAAATAATCATATCAAATAAAAAAATAACTTCACAAAACACCCCCAAAATTAACACAGTTTCAAGCGCGGACCCAATGTTTTATCAAATGTAATCTGCGATTTTCAACTTTAAGCAAAGCCCGCAAGCGACTCCAACAAAAATCTAAAAGTTTCAAGCACGCTGTTTTAGATATGTCTGAATTTATTTAAAGCAATACTAAACATGGAACAGATCATTCATAACAAACAGATCGTTACAATAAAGAAACTGTATAACATTTCGCGCTGCACTGCAATTCAAACTATTCTAAATTGGTATTACATACTATTCGGAAGACTGAATATAATTTATGGTCAGCTCGGTAATTGGCATATGCAACAAATCTGTTCGGCCATAAGTCATTTCATCGAGAATGGCGCGAGTTTGCTGCAAGCTTGTCGCTTGTTGTCAGCTGTGGCTGGTCGTAAACTTACGTGTCAACAGTTTGCTCGCTAATTATTCCTCAAAAGTCGGAAAGGAAAAACTTATTTAGAAAAAGTTGAAGTTATTTTCATTACGTTCAGGTGCTTTTTTGGGGAGTGATATTTTCATTGTTGTTGCTTTTTGAAGAATGCCTTTGTTGGCACTTATTACTTTTCAATCTATGTGGGAATATTAATAACTTTGTATTAATATTTTTTTAAACAGTTTGCTAATGTAGCTTATTATAATCGGTGTACATCCATCTATTTTAAAATTTTGTAAAACCCGATTGTGTTGAAGATCCTATCATACATTCAAAAATAAAACCAGCAATGTCCAATATCTTGATCAACCTCATAACGATTAGTCGATCAACCTTATCTGAACTCTTGCGGTATAAAACCACAAGCCATACTTACATAATATATTATACCGACTAAAACACCGGGCTAGTCTTAAAAGACAGATGATAGCAGCATACGCGGCATATTTATTAGCCGTCTTCAATAATCCGATTTGGTCATTTCGTGCCTTTTGATTAATTAATATACCACAGATGCCGCCTCTTTCAATTCAACTACCAAAATAAATGACCATGGGCCAGTGAATGAACCCGAATTGGATAAATGAGAAGCCACAATATGTGTAACTACTAAACGTGAAGCTACAAAATGTGAAGCTATCGGTTATCTTGCGGTACTAATTCCTACTGAAATATGTTCTCGCTTGAATCTCGTAAATAAAGACGTGGAAGAGATTAATGCGAGAATTAAAATGTGTGTAACATTTATCGTGCTGGCCCCTGTTTCAACGCGAGACATTTCTGATGGACTGGAGAAAGGATGCATCTAATTAATACCCAAGAATGTGTTTAATAGTACTGATGATTTGGTCATTTAAAGACTTATAACGTATATTTATGTAGGTGCTACAATGTTCTGAGGATGTATATATAAAATTGTATTCTATGTATATTTAGGCTTATCTTACACGTGGACGTAATTACGGGTGGCACACTTTTCAACGCAGCACATATTCAATTGAGGTCTTTGTCTAAGCTTTATTTAACCTAAAGTGGTGGCTTGTGACCCTCAATCAATAAATAAGCTATCTGTTTTAACATATGAAACTATTTAACTTATTTGATTGATTTGAGCCAAGTTTAGTTGTCATTTATAGAACACATTTTGAGCAGAGCCCACAAATCTGTGGCTAGGAACTTCGTATTCCTATTTTTTCCTTTCCTTCCGATTACATACAATACAAACTTTACCGAGTTAGAGGTGTAAACGGGTTTTGAGTAACATGTCTACCAAATACTTAAAGAAGGTAAATAGAAAAGCTTTTCGCCTGGCTTAGCGACTGTATGAAACTCCGGAACCAACGGCATAACGTGCCATTCGAAACACGGTAACACTTAGTTGTAACTAGCAATTTGGAAGGCTAAGAAGCAACAGGTTGAAGAAAAATGCATTAAAGAATATAGTAAAACCGCACAGAAAGAAGATATTAAGAAACAAACCTATGATACTTTTACGGTCAATCACGGCTTTTATATTCAAAAACGATATTTGCAAGTATAAAGCGCTGAGCCGCGGACAATCACAAGGCAATCTAGAGGCCCGTCATCTATTAGTGTCATGACGAATCGAAATCGCTATTCTTTGGTGCAGCGATTCTCTCTGAGCTTCAAGTTATTCCTTGGTCCAAGAATTTGTTATATCTTGTTCGTTATATTGACAGCAGATATATCTACTGTACTATAGTTTTAATATGAATAGTTTAAATCAGTACGTTCTTGAAAGGTTTCGAGAGCTTGTATTATGCCCTCATATGTTTATTCCGCACGTATTTATCTCAGGGCTCAATTACCTGAACAATATGTATTTGCATTGCAGGAGCGAATCGGAACATTACAAAACATTTTCGTGCTAACTTAGTGAGGCAATATTGTACTTCATATTGTATTGTACTTGTACTATTATTTATTCTGTGTTTGGTAGACCACAAGCCTTCACATAGCAATTAGCTAAGGGCGTCGTAGCGTTAATTTTAAAAAGTTAGAGGGTTCAAAATTTTCTATTGAATTGAACCTCAGCAGATTAGTTACTTCAATATCATTAATTGATTAACCAACTTTATCGATTTCATATTTTTGATAAAAGTGGTGACTACTTATTTCTTAAAGTGATTACGCATGATCCTAAAGCTTACACCACACATTCGATAACGGCTCTCCACGAGTCTATTCTAGATGATAGACGCTATTGTAGAATAAGTAATGATCCATCCTCTGTCGACGTAATAATATCGGCTGCGGTGCACTTCCATTTTCCTATCACCGTTCCACGTTCTCATTTCGTTGATTTCATTGTTGATGTCAGAATTTGTTGTGGTTACATTGGTATTACTCATTTGGTTACAAATTGAGCTAGTTTGACTTGGAAACTCTGCTTTGTTAAACTTGTATTCGGTATCTATTTTTCGGAATCAAATTTTAGTATTAAAAACCGAGTGAAAAGAACTTTATTTTTCGTTTCCAGGTATTTAATCATTTATATTAATTAGATTTAAGCAATGTATTGTTTCTCTATCTAATTGGCATTGAAATTCAACAACTATCGAACAAGGGAAGTAATTAGAGCTTATTTATTGTGCTACCTTATCTCTGAAAAGTGCACGAGCGACTACGGCGGACCACGGGGGACCAAGGGCCAAGTAATTGTTTACATGCCTCTGCTTATCCTTTCTGGTATTGGTTTTGTATCTATTGAGGTGAGACCATTGTCTGTGAAATGTCGATACTTAATCTATACAAGAACGGGTTTGTTAACTTTAAGCTTGTTCGTTTCGAGAATTGGGTTGCTAATGGTAATCCCTATACATTTTTATGCAGTTAGTCAAACTTACCAAGGAAACGAAAGATTTGCCTATCTGTGTCTACTATCTATATACAGTTATGTTATCCGTCATCATCATCAACTTCATTAATCGACTGCTAGACATGCAATACTACTCCCAAAGCACGTCACTAAGCTCGAACTTTATGTGCACACATAATTATACATTGTAACTACTTAATTCAGGCTAATACCGAAATCACTTCTGTGCTCGAAATTCTCGGTAAGTGATCTGAGGTAATCGAATTTTGACTCTTTCTCTCTTGCAACCGTCCCAAATTACTTGTTGATATTAAAATGTGTATGTAATAACAAGGACGGTACGCCGACATACGAAATGTTTTCTACTATGCTTGAGTGGTCTCAATTATATCCCTAGACCCTTCGTGACGTAGCGGCAGCTGCAGCCAACGTACAACTTTTACACGCCCTCTCTTTCTAACATAGCTATTTAATGTCCTATCTCTTTCAGACAACGCACTCCTGTCATCCGGTCAAGCGACTGTTGCGTACTATATCGATGTTTGATGTCATTTTTCGGTTATGATAAAATTGTTAGTATCTTTCATATAATATTGTCTTGCTTTATAAAAATAATGCACAACATATTATATTGAAATTGTATTAGTATTTTTAGCTGTCTGTTCGGTTAAATATTGGAGATCATCTATCTTTTATCGTATTATGATTTCATAATTATTAATCCTTCTTGACGAACATTATTCTAGGTACCTACTACACAACACCGTAAGGTTCTTACATTCCTCCTGTCAAATTAATGTTCAGTTCTAGGGCCACGTGTTTCGTATCCGTAGTTTTTTGTCCGCCTTTTTTCGATATATCGATCGTTTTTTGTTGACTGTTGCTTTTATAGGTTTTTTGCCCAAATGGCATATGAAATGTAACACAAAAGGATAATGATAAAAAACCGCCAAACGTACTGCACGCTGTGCGCACGACCTTATGGCTTTATTTTTTATTTGAGCTTGTGTTCTGTATTGATCGAATTTGATAAATTTGTATTTCTTTATAGGCATCAGAATATTACTATATAATAACTAGTATTACATATAATTATAACTGTATAGAATAATGTAATTTGACATAAGTAGGTATCTACCTATATTATTTTTACATGGTAGTAAAATATAAACGGTAACAATAGTTGACAATGTTAGTATAAATAAATTACAGTACAAATGTCTATATTTGTAGTAGATAGTTTAGCTAGTAGTAGTTTTTATTATTGTAGTAGTTAGTTAAAAGAATACAGGCAACTCAACCGTTTAAAAAAAATTGTTTGGCTTTAGTTTCGACATTAATTTTTTTAAGTTAATTGTTTTTCACCAAAATAAATATCATTAGTTCACCTGCTCAAAAACAGATTTTTGTTCACCGGTGTGAAGTTAGCGGCCTAAAGTTAGCGGCCTAAGATAACCCGACCAAAATGAAAAGTCACGAATTCTAACAAAATCTTTCGATCGGGCTTTGTTGAGCCTATCAGATGAGTATCATTCGTGAACTCCAGGAATTTCAGAGACGAGAAAATATATAAAAAACTGTGAAAAATCTTGGTGCTCACGATGAAATTCAGACACTGTAGTATGAAAAGTTGGCGTGTGCCACCAAACCGAAATCGGCAATCGAGAGTACTTTCCAAGGTCCATCATATCATAAAAGTTTTGTAACCTCTAGGAACTTCAGAGACGAGAAAATAAATAAAAACTTTGAAAAATCTTGGTGCTCACAACGAAATTCAGACACTTTAGTATGAAAAGTCGGCGTGTGCCGCCAAATCGAAATCGGCAATCAAGAGTGCTGTACTAGTTCCTTCATATCATAAAAGTGTTGTAACCTCCAGGAACTTCAGAGACGAGAAAATAAATAAAAACTTTGAAAAATCTTGGTGCTTACAACGAAATTCAGACACTTTAGTATGAAAAGTCGGCGTGTGCCGCCAAATCGAAATCGGCAATCAAGAATGCTGTACTAGGTCCTTCATATCATAAAAGTTTTGTAACCTCCAGGAACTTCAGAGACGAGAAAATAAATAAAAACTTCGAAAAATCTTGGTGCTCACAACGAAATTCAGACACTTTAGTATGAAGAGTCGGCGTGTGCCGCCAAATCGAAATCGGCAATCAAGGGTTCTGTACTAGGTCCGTCGTATCATAAAAGATTTCAAACCTCCAGGAACTTCAGAGACGAGAAAATAAATAAAAACTGAAAAATCTTGGTGCTCACAACGAAATTCAGACACTTTAGTATGAAAAGTCGGCGTGTGCCGCCAAATCGAAATCGGCAATCAAGAGTGCTGTACTAGGTCCGTCATATCATAAAAGTTTTGTAACCTCCAGGAACTTCAGAGACGAGAAAATAAATAAAAACTGTGAAAAATCTTGGTGCCAACAACGAAATTCAGACACTTTAGTATGAAAAGTCGGCGTGTGCCGCCAAATCGAAATCGGCAATCAAGGGTGCTGTACTAGGTCCGTCGTATCATAAAAGTTTTGTAACCTCCAGGAACTTCAGAGACGAGAAAATAAATAAAAACTGTGAAAAATCTTGGTGCCAACAACGAAATTCAGACACTTTAGTATGAAAAGTCGGCGTGTGCCGCCAAATCGAAATCGGCAATCAAGAGTGTTTTAGTAGGTTCATAATATCATAAAAGTTTTGTAACCTCCAGGAACTTCAGAGACGAGAAAATAAATAAAAAACTTTGAAAAATCTTATTTCCAACAACGAAATTCAGACACTTTAGTATGAAAAGTCGGCGTGTGCCGCCAAATCGAAATCGGCAATCAAGAGTGCTGTACTAGGTCCGTCATATCATAAAAGTTTTGTAACCTCCAGGAACTACAGAGACGAGAAAATAAATAAAAACTGTGAAAAATCTTGGTGCCAACAACGAAATTCAGACACTTTAGTATGAAAAGTCGGCGTGTGCCGCAAAATCGAAATCGGCAATCAAGGGTGCTGTACTAGGTCCGTCATATCATAAAAGATTTGTAACCTCCAGGAACTTCAGAGACGAGAAAATAAAAAAAAAACTTTGAAAAATCTTGGTGCTCACAACGAAATTCAGACACTTTAGTATGAAAAGTCGGCGTGTGCCGCCAAATCAAAATCGGCAATCAAGAGTGCTGTACTAGGTCCGTCATATCATAAAAGTTTTGTAACCTCCAGGAACTTCAGAGACGAGAAAATAAATAAAAACTTTGAAAAATCTTGGTGCTCACAACGAAATTCAGACACTTTAGTATGAAAAGTCGGCGTGTGCCGCCAAATCGAAATCGGCAATCAAGATTGCTGTACTAGGTCCGTCATATCATAAAAGTTTTGTAACCTCCAGGAACTTCAGAGACGAGAAAATAAATAAAAACTTTGAAAAATCTTGGTGCTCACAACGAAATTCAGACACTTTAGTATGAAAAGTCGGCGTGTGCCGCCAAATCGAAATCGGCAATCAAAAGCGTTTTAGTGGGTTCATAATATCATAAAAGTTTTGTAACCTCCAGGAACTTCAGAGACGAGAAAATAAATAAAAACTTTGAAAAATCTTGGTGCTCACAATGAAATTCAGACACTTTAGTATGAAAAGTCGGCGTGTGCCGCCAAATAGAAATCGGCAATCAAGAGTGCTGTACTAGGTCCGTCATATCATAAA
This sequence comes from Ennomos fuscantarius, assembly GCA_905220475.3. Lineage (NCBI taxonomy): Eukaryota > Metazoa > Arthropoda > Insecta > Lepidoptera > Geometridae > Ennomos > Ennomos fuscantarius. Next base: position 2,557,362 of record HG992026.1, on the reverse strand, counting down.
AGATTTAAAACCTCCAGGAACTTCAGAGACGAGAAAATAAATAAAAACTTTGAAAAATCTTGGTGCTCACAACGAAATTCAGACACTTTAGTATGAAAAGTCGGCGTGTGCCGCCAAATCGAAATCGGCAATCAAGAGTGCTGTACTAGGTCTGTCATATCATAAAAGTTTTGTAACCTCCAGGAACTTCAGAGACGAGAAAATAAATAAAAACTGTGAAAAATCTTGGTGCCAACAACGAAATTCAGACACTTTAGTATGAAAAGTCGGCGTGTGCCGCCAAATCGAAATCGGCAATCAAGAGTGTTTTAGTAGGTTCATAATATCATAAAAGTTTTGTAACCTCCAGGAACTTCAGAGACGAGAAAATAAATAAAAACTGAAAAATCTTGGTGCTAACAACGAAATTCAGACACTTTAGTATGAAAAGTCGGCGTGTGCCGCCAAATCGAAATCGGCAATCAAGAGTGTTTTAGTAGGTTCATAATATCATAAAAGTTTTGTAACCTCCAGAAACTTCAGAGACGAGAAAATAAATAAAAAACTTTGAAAAATCTTATTTCCAACAACGAAATTCAGACACTTTAGTATGAAAAGTCGGCGTGTGCCGCCAAATCGAAATCGGCAATCAAGAGTGTTTTAGTAGTTTCATAATATCATAAAAGTTTTGTAACCTCCAGGAACTACAGAGACGAGAAAATAAATAAAAAAACTTTGAAAAATCTTATTTCCAACAACGAAATTCAGACACTTTAGTATGAAAAGTCGGCGTGTGCCGCCAAATCGAAATCGGCAATCAAGAGTGCTGTACTAGGTCCGTCATATCATAAAAGTTTTGTAACCTCCAGGAACTACAGAGACGAGAAAATAAATAAAAACTGTGAAAAATCTTGGTGCCAACAACGAAATTCAGACACTTTAGTATGAAAAGTCGGCGTGTGCCGCCAAATCGAAATCGGCAATCAAGGGTGCTGTACTAGGTCCGTCATATCATAAAAGATTTGTAACCTCCAGGAACTTCAGAGACGAGAAAATAAATAAAAACTTTGAAAAATCTTGGTGCTCACAATGAAATTCAGACACTTTAGTATGAAAAGTCGGCGTGTGCCGCCAAATAGAAATCGGCAATCAAGAGTGCTGTACTAGGTCCGTCATATCATAAAAGATTTAAAACCTCCAGGAACTTCAGAGACGAGAAAATAAATAAAAACTTTGAAAAATCTTGGTGCTCACAACGAAATTCAGACACTTTAGTATGAAAAGTCGGCGTGTGCCGCCAAATCGAAATCGGCAATCAAGAGTGCTGTACTAGGTCTGTCATATCATAAAAGTTTTGTAACCTCCAGGAACTTCAGAGACGAGAAAATAAATAAAAACTGTGAAAAATCTTGGTGCCAACAACGAAATTCAGACACTTTAGTATGAAAAGTCGGCGTGTGCCGCCAAATCGAAATCGGCAATCAAGAGTGTTTTAGTAGGTTCATAATATCATAAAAGTTTTGTAACCTCCAGGAACTTCAGAGACGAGAAAATAAATAAAAACTGTGAAAAATCTTGGTGCTAACAACGAAATTCAGACACTTTAGTATGAAAAGTCGGCGTGTGCCGCCAAATCGAAATCGGCAATCAAGAGTGTTTTAGTAGGTTCATAATATCATAAAAGTTTTGTAACCTCCAGAAACTTCAGAGACGAGAAAATAAATAAAAAACTTTGAAAAATCTTATTTCCAACAACGAAATTAGACACTTTAGTATGAAAAGTCGGCGTGTGCCGCCAAATCGAAATCGGCAATCAAGAGTGTTTTAGTAGTTTCATAATATCATAAAAGTTTTGTAACCTCCAGGAACTACAGAGACGAGAAAATAAATAAAAAACTTTGAAAAATCTTATTTCCAACAACGAAATTCAGACACTTTAGTATGAAAAGTCGGCGTGTGCCGCCAAATCGAAATCGGCAATCAAGAGTGCTGTACTAGGTCCGTCATATCATAAAAGTTTTGTAACCTCCAGGAACTACAGAGACGAGAAAATAAATAAAAACTGTGAAAAATCTTGGTGCCAACAACGAAATTCAGACACTTTAGTATGAAAAGTCGGCGTGTGCCGCCAAATCGAAATCGGCAATCAAGAGTGCTGTACTAGGTCCGTCATATCATAAAAGTTTTGTAACCTCCAGGAACTTCAGAGACGAGAAAATAAATAAAAACTTTGAAAAATCTTGGTGCTCACAACGAAATTCAGACACTTTAGTATGAAAAGTCGGCGTGTGCCGCCAAATGGAAATCGGCAATCAAGAGCGTTTTAGTGGGTTCATAATATCATAAAAGTTTTGTAACCTCCAGGAACTTCAGAGATGAGAAAATAAATAAAAACTTTGAAAAATCTTGGTGCTCACAATGAAATTCAGACACTTTAGTATGAAAAGTCGGCGTGTGCCGCCAAATAGAAATCGGCAATCAAGAGTACTAGGTCCGTCATATCATAAAAGTTTTGTAACCTCCAGGAACTTCAGAGACGAGAAAATAAATAAAAAACTTTGAAAAATCTTACTTCCAACAACGAAATTCAGACACTTCAGTATGAAAAGTCGGCGTGTGCCGCCAAATCGAAATCGGCAATCAAGAGTGCTGTACTAGGTCCGTCATATCATAAAGGTTTTGTAACCTCCAGGAACTTCAGAGACGAGAAAATAAATAAAAACTTTGAAATATCTTGGTGCTCACAACGAAATTCAGACACTTTAGTATGAAAAGTCGGCGTGTGCCACCAAATCGAAATCGGCAATCAAGAGTGCTGTACTAGGTCCGTCATATCATAAAAGATTTGTAACCTCCAGGAACTTCAGAGACGAGAAAATAAAAAAAAAACTTTGAAAAATCTTGGTGCTCACAACGAAATTCAGACACTTTAGTATGAAAAGTCGGCGTGCGCCACCAAATCGAAATCGGCAATCAAGAGTGCTGTACTAGGTCCGTCATATCATAAAAGTTTTGTAACCTCCAGGAACTTCAGAGACGAGAAAATAAATAAAAACTTTGAAAAATCTTGGTGCTCACAACGAAATTCAGACACTTTAGTATGAAAAGTCGGCGTGTGCCGCCAAATCGAAATCGGCAATCAAGAGTGCTGTACTAGGTCCATCATATCATAAAAGTTTTGTAACCTCCAGGAACTTCAGAGACGAGAAAATAAATAAAAACTTTGAAAAATCTTGGTGCTCACAATGAAATTCAGACACTTTAGTATGAAAAGTCGGCGTGTGCCGCCAAATCGAAATTGGCAATCAAGAGTGTTTTAGTAGGTTCATAATATCATAAAAGTTTTGTAACCTCCAGGAACTTCAGAGACGAGAAAATAAATAAAAAATTTTGAAAAATCTTATTTCCAACAACGAAATTCAGACACTTTAGTATGAAAAGTCGGCGTGTGCCGCCAAATCGAAATCGGCAATCAAGAGTGTTTTAGTAGTTTCATAATATCATAAAAGTTTTGTAACCTCCAGGAACTTCAGAGACGAGAAAATAAATAAAAAACTTTGAAAAATCTTATTTCCAACAACGAAATTCAGACACTTTAGTATGAAAAGTCGGCGGAGATTGTGTGTTATTTTGAGGTCAGCAAGCTGCTGATCAGTTGAATCATGCGATCCATCATGCGGTCCATCATGTTTGTCATGATTAGTTGTAGCTTATTAAACATTCTGTCTATGAGTTCTACCAAGTTTTCTGTTCCTGGTGGGCTGGCAGTTTGAAGTTTGTATTTTTCCGTGGGTTTATCCTTGGTTATTTCGGCAAATGATTTCACCGTTCGTGTTGGTGTTGGTTCGCGTTTCTCCGGTGGGTGTAGATTTTTACTTACAGTCTTCCAACCAGTATCGGGTAACATAGGATCATTGTCATACCATCGGGTGGATTCAGTTTCTGTATTTCGTCTGTACGCCTGAGCTTTTTCATTCCATCTAGTAGTTTGATTCTCTTCAACCCTTCTTTGGAATTGGTACTGTTCATCCCTTCTGCGAGGTTGGTTTTCTCTTGGTTTTGGGTTGAGTTTTAGAATCTGCTCTTTGTATTGTTTGTATTTTAAACACCCTCTATACTTAGCAGGGTGCTTCTCTTGACAGTTTGCACATGTTGCTTCTATATCTCGAGATTTAACGCAGGTGGTTGTAGGGTGGTCATCTCCGCATTTAACGCATCTGAATGGCCTGAAGCATTGATTCTTAGAATGACCAAATCTTTGACATCTTTTGCACTGTAACACTTCTTTTTTCTTGTGTGGAGGTTCAAAAGATATTTTAGTGTGGTTGATTTGTTTTATGTTGAAAATGTCCTTGTTGTTATTTTTTGGTTCTAGATCTACATAGAATAGTGGTAGCGCTTCTTTGGTGGTCCGGTGTAGCACCTTAGCTATTTGTCTGACTTCATGTCCTAGTTTTTCAAGTTCCATGGAGATGTTAATTGTATCTTCTGATGGGTGTAATCCGCGTAGCACCACTCTATATGCTCTTTCACTTTTGAGTTGGTAAGTGTAGTGGCTGATGGATTCTGATACGAAGGTTTGTCTGATTGTTTTATACACCTCTACGTTTTTTGGCATAACCTTGACTATGTGTCCTGCTCTTAATGTTGTCATGGTGTACTCGTCATTGGTAGTGATTTTATTTAGTACACTTTTTAAAGCCTTGATGTCTATGACTCCAGTAACGAAAATTGGTTGTGGCTTTGGTGGCTTCATAAGTTCTGCTTTTGAGGTGGCCTCTGTATCAGCATCTAGGATGTCGAATTGGTTCTGCGTTGGAACTGTGTAGGCAGTTACAGTGTTTGGCTTTTTCTTTACATTTTCTGCCTGTAAAGGGCTTGTTTCTATTCGCTTGCGTTTAGTTGTGGGAACTCTGTCCCTCTGCCAGTTATTTTCTTTTGTTGGAGTAAGGGTTTCCTCTACTAGTTTTATTGGTTGTTGAATGACGTCTATCGGTATAGAACCGACTGAGTTGGATCGTGTTTTGATGAACATACTTTTGTGAAAAGTCTGCTGGATTAGTGTAGTCCTTGAGTTTGACTTGTCTATTGATGCTCCTTTCTTCTCCTGTGTTTTTGTAGATTTAGATTTTGTAGGGTCCACTTGTGGCAAAACGTTGCCCCCCCCAGAATACGAGGGGCAGCCTGAGCTATGCTCAGGGAGGGATTCTCCAGCACCGCTGGCGCCGGTACCCTCCTGGGGGACTGTCTCTTTTTGCTTTGCTTCCATGGTTGGGTTTATTTTTTTCTTCGGGGTTGTTTTCCCCTAGCCAGTATTGTTCGGTTATAGCGCCGAAGACTCGCTTTCGCCCTTCGCATTTGCTATTACGGTCTGTTTGTGTGTGAAGCACTCTCAGACCGTAACATTGCCCAGAGGGGACGACCCACAAAGATGGTATGATGTGGGCCCAAATCTAGATCGCGGCGGCAATCTAGAGATGGCGAGGACGTATGCGATTAGGACTTGTCAGTGCACGCTTCCAGCCTTAGCCAGATTGCGTTACCGGTATTCTCAGCTTTTTGTAGGACTGCATCCCCTGGCAAAGACACAACCCACCGAGACCTAACACTGACCACCGACCCTAAACAATACTAAACCAAGAGGTTGTTTTCTTGATTTAGCACTGCTTAGGCCCCCCCCCCCCCCCCCCCAGAGACGAGAAAATAAATAAAAAACTTTGAAAAATCTTATTTCCAACAACGAAATTCAGACACTTTAGTATGAAAAGTCGGCGTGTGCCGCCAAATCGAAATCGGCAATCAAGAGCGTTTTAGTAGGTTCATAATATCATAAAAGTTTTGTAACTTCCAGGAACTTCAGAGACGAGAAAATAAATAAAAACTTTGAAAAATCTTGGTGCTCACAATGAAATTCAGACACTTTAGTATGAAAAGTCGGCGTGTGCCGCCAAATCGAAATCGGCAATCAAGGGTGCTGTACTAGGTCCGTCATATCATAAAAGTTTTGTAACCTCCAGGAACTTCAGAGACGAGAAAATAAATAAAAACTTTGAAAAATCTTGGTGCTCACAACGAAATTCAGACACTTTAGTATCAAAAGTCGGCGTGTGCCGCCAAATCGAAATCGGCAATCAAGAGTGTTTTAGTAGGTTCATAATATCATAAAAGTTTTGTAACCTCCAGGAACTTCAGTGACGAGAAAATAAATAAAAACTTTGAAAAATCTTGGTGCTCACAACGAAATTCAGACACTTTAGTATGAAAAGTCGGCGTGTGCCGCCAAATCGAAATCGGCAATCAAGAGTGCTGTACTAGGTCCGTCATATCATAAAAGTTTTGAAACCTCCAGGAACTTCAGAGACGAGAAAATAAATAAAAACTTTGAAAAATCTTGGTGCTTACAACGAAATTCAGACACTTTAGTATGAAAAGTCGGCGTGTGCCGCCAAATCGACAGTTTTTATTTATTTTCTCGTCTCTGAAGTTCCTGGAGGTTACAAAACTTTTATGATATGACGGACCTAGTACAGCACTCTTGATTGCCGATTTCGATTTGGCGGCACACGCCGACTTTTCATACTAAAGTGTCTGAATTTCGTTGTGAGCACGAAGATTTTTCAAAGTTTTTATTTATTTTCTCGTCTCTGAAGTTCCTGGAGGTTACAAAACTTTTATGATATGACGGACCTAGTACAGCACCCTTGATTGCCGATTTCGATTTGGCGGCACACGCCGACTTTTCATACTAAAGTGTCTGAATTTCATTGTGAGCACCAAGATTTTTCAAAGTTTTTATTTATTTTCTCGTCTCTGAAGTTCCTGGAAGTTACAAAACTTTTATGATATTATGAACCTACTAAAATGCTCTTGATTGCCGATTTCGATTTGGCGGCACACGCCGACTTTTCATACTAAAGTGTCTGAATTTCGTTGTGAGCACCAAGATTTTTCAAAGTTTTTATTTATTTTCTCGTCTCTGAAGTTCCTGGAGGTTACAAAACTTTTATGATATGACGGACCTAGTACAGCACTCTTGATTGCCGATTTCGATTTGGCGGCACACGCCGACTTTTCATACTAAAGTGTCTGAATTTCGTTGTGAGCACCAAGATTTTTCAAAGTTTTTATTTATTTTCTCGTCTCTGAAGTTCCTGGAGGTTACAAAACTTTTATAATATGACGGACCTAGTACAGCACCCTTGATTGCCGATTTCGATTTGGCGGCACACGCCGACTTTTCATACTAAAGTGTCTGAATTTCATTGTGAGCACCAAGATTTTTCAAAGTTTTTATTTATTTTCTCGTCTCTGAAGTTCCTGGAGGTTACAAAACTTTTATGATATTATGAAACTACTAAAACACTCTTGATTGCCGATTTCGATTTGGCGGCACACGCCGACTTTTCATACTAAAGTGTCTGAATTTCGTTGTTGGAAATAAGATATTTCAAAGTTTTTTATTTATTTTCTCGTCTCTGAAGTTCCTGGAGGTTACAAAACTTTTATGATATTATGAACCTACTAAAACACTCTTGATTGCCGATTTCGATTTGGCGGCACACGCCGACTTTTCATACTAAAGTGTCTGAATTTCGTTGTTGGCACCAAGATTTTTCACAGTTTTTATTTATTTTCTCGTCTCTGAAATTCCTGGAGGTTACAAAACTGTTATGATATGACGGACCTAGTACAGCACCCTTGATTGCCGATTTCGATTTGGCGGCACACGCCGACTTTTCATACTAAAGTGTCTGAATTTCATTGTGAGCACCAAGATTTTTCAAAGTTTTTATTTATTTTCTCGTCTCTGAAGTTCCTGGAGGTTACAAAACTTTTATGATATTATGAACCCACTAAAACGCTCTTGATTGCCGATTTCGATTTGGCGGCACACGCCGACTTTTCATACTAAAGAGTCTGAATTTCGTTGTTAGCACCAAGATTTTTCAAAGTTTTTATTTATTTTCTCGTCTCTGAAGTTCCTGGAGGTTACAAAACTTTTATGATATGACGGACCTAGTACAGCACTCTTGATTGCCGATTTCGATTTGGCGGCACACGCCGACTTTTCAAACTAAAGTGTCTGAATTTCGTTGTGAGCACCAAGATTTTTCAAAGTTTTTTTTTATTTTCTCGTCTCTGAAGTTCCTGGAGGTTACAAAACTTTTATGATATGACGGACCTAGTACAGCACTCTTGATTGCCGATTTCGATTTGGCGGCACACGCCGACTTTTCATACTAAAGTGTCTGAATTTCGTTGTTGGCACCAAGATTTTTCACAGTTTTTATTTATTTTCTCGTCTCTGTAGTTCCTGGAGGTTACAAAACTTTTATGATATGACGGACCTAGTACAGCACTCTTGATTGCCGATTTCGATTTGGCGGCACACGCCGACTTTTCATACTAAAGTGTCTGAATTTCGTTGTTGGAAATAAGATTTTTCAAAGTTTTTTATTTATTTTCTCGTCTCTGAAGTTCCTGGAGGTTACAAAACTTTTATGATATTATGAAACTACTAAAACACTCTTGATTGCCGATTTCGATTTGGCGGCACACGCCGACTTTTCATACTAAAGTGTCTGAATTTCGTTGTTGGAAATAAGATTTTTCAAAGTTTTTTATTTATTTATCGTCTCTGAAGTTCCTGGAGGTTACAAAACTTTTATGATATTATGAACCTACTAAAACACTCTTGATTGCCGATTTCGATTTGGCGGCACACGCCGACTTTTCATACTAAAGTGTCTGAATTTCGTTGTTGGCACCAAGATTTTTCACAGTTTTTATTTATTTTCTCGTCTCTGAAGTTCCTGGAGGTTACAAAACTTTTATGATATGACGGACCTAGTACAGCACTCTTGATTGCCGATTTCGATTTGGCAGCACACGCCGACTTTTCATACTAAAGTGTCTGAATTTCGTTGTGAGCACCAAGATTTTTCAAAGTTTTTATTTATTTTCTCGTCTCTGAAGTTCCTGGAGGTTACAAAACTTTTATGATATGACGGATCTAGTACAGCACTCTTGATTGCCGATTTCGATTTGGCGGCACACGCCGACTTTTCATACTAAAGTGTCTGAATTTCGTTGTGAGCACCAAGATTTTTCAAAGTTTTTATTTATTTTCTCGTCTCTGAAGTTCCTGGAGGTTACAAAACTTTTATGATATGACGGACCTAGTACAGCACTCTTGATTGCCGATTTCGATTTGGCGGCACACGCCGACTTTTCATACTAAAGTGTCTGAATTTCGTTGTTGGCACCAAGATTTTTCACAGTTTTTATTTATTTTCTCGTCTCTGTAGTTCCTGGAGGTTACAAAACTTTTATGATATGACGGACCTAGTACAGCACTCTTGATTGCCGATTTCGATTTGGCGGCACACGCCGACTTTTCATACTAAAGTGTCTGAATTTCGTTGTTGGAAATAAGATTTTTCAAAGTTTTTTATTTATTTTCTCGTCTCTGTAGTTCCTGGAGGTTACAAAACTTTTATGATATGACGGACCTAGTACAGCACTCTTGATTGCCGATTTCGATTTGGCGGCACACGCCGACTTTTCATACTAAAGTGTCTGAATTTCGTTGTTGGAAATAAGATTTTTCAAAGTTTTTTATTTATTTTCTCGTCTCTGAAGTTCCTGGAGGTTACAAAACTTTTATGATATTATGAAACTACTAAAACACTCTTGATTGCCGATTTCGATTTGGCGGCACACGCCGACTTTTCATACTAAAGTGTCTGAATTTCGTTGTTGGAAATTAGATTTTTCAAAGTTTTTTATTTATTTTCTCGTCCCTGAAGTTCCTGGAGGTTACAAAACTTTTATGATATTATGAACCTACTAAAACACTCTTGATTGCCGATTTCGATTTGGCGGCACACGCCGACTTTTCATACTAAAGTGTCTGAATTTCGTTGTTGGAAATTAGATTTTTCAAAGTTTTTTATTTATTTTCTCGTCCCTGAAGTTCCTGGAGGTTACAAAACTTTTATGATATTATGAACCTACTAAAACACTCTTGATTGCCGATTTCGATTTGGCGGCACACGCCGACTTTTCATACTAAAGTGTCTGAATTTCGTTGTTGGCACCAAGATTTTTCACAGTTTTTATTTATTTTCTCGTCTCTGAAGTTCCTGGAGGTTACAAAACTTTTATGATATGACGGACCTAGTACAGCACTCTTGATTGCCGATTTCGATTTGGCGGCACACGCCGACTTTTCATACTAAAGTGTCTGAATTTCGTTGTGAGCACCAAGATTTTTCAAAGTTTTTATTTATTTTCACGTCTATGAAGTTCCTGGAGGTTTTAAATCTTTTATGATATGATGGACCTAGTATAGCACTCTTGATTGCCGATTTCGATTTGGCGGCACACGCCGACTTTTCATAATAAAGTGTCTGAATTTCGTTGTGAGCACCAAGATTTTTCAAAGTTTTTATTTATTTTCTCGTCTCTGAAGTTCCTGGAGATTTGAAATCTTTTATGATACGACGGACCTAGTACAGAACCCTTGATTGCCGATTTCGATTTGGCGGCACACGCCGACTTTTCATACTAAAGTGTCTGAATTTCGTTGTTGGAAATAAGATTTTTCAAAGTTTTTTATTTATTTTCTCGTCTCTGAAGTTCCTGGAGGTTACAAAACTTTTATGATATTATGAACCTACTAAAACACTCTTGATTGCCGATTTCGATTTGGCGGCACACGCCGACTTTTCATACTAAAGTGTCTGAATTTCGTTGTTTGCACCAAGATTTTTCACAGTTTTTATTTATTTTCTCGTCTCTGAAGTTCCTGGAGGTTACAAAACTTTTATGATATGACGGACCTAGTACAGCACTTTTGATTGCCGATTTCGATTTGACGGCACACGCCGACTTTTCATACTAAAGTGTCTGAATTTCGTTGTGAGCACCAAGATTTTTCAAAGTTTTTATTTATTTTCTCGTCTCTGAAGTTCCTGGAGGTTTTAAATCTTTTATGATATGATGGACCTAGTATAGCACTCTTGATTGCCTATTTCGATTTGGCGGCACACGCCGACTTTTCATAATAAAGTGTCTGAATTTCGTTGTGAGCACCAAGATTTTTCAAAGTTTTTATTTATTTTCTCGTCTCTGAAGTTCCTGGATGTTACAAAACTTTTATGATATGATGGACCTTGGAAAGTACTCTCGATTGCCGATTTCGGTTTGGTGGCACACGCCAACTTTTCATACTACAGTGTCTGAATTTCATCGTGAGCACCAAGATTTTTCACAGTGTTTTATTTATTTTCTCGTCTCTGAAATTCCTGGAGTTCACGAATGATACTCATCTGATAGGCTCAACAAAGCCCGATCGAAAGATTTTGTTAGAATTCGTGACTTTTCATTTTGGTCGGGTTATCTTAGGCCGCTAACTTTAGGCCGCTAACTTCACACTGGTTTTTTGTTCAAAAATGTTACAAATAATTCGTTTATCATGTAAATAAGTACTTTAATAGGCACATATTAATGAGAATAAAATATGAATGAGCATCCAGTATTATCATTTTATTTGATACTGTGATTTTATTATGCGCATACGTTGCATTGTGTTCAAATTGCGCAGTTTAGCACAGATGTAGGTATAGTTTTCTACAACTACAACTTTCCAACTTAACAAGATATCAGTATCTTAAATCAAATCAATAGAAGAACTCATCGCTATAACAGTTACGTTATTATTTCTGCTACTCAATTTAGTAGCTACGAAATAGGCTTATATTACATCCCATACACTGGAATTTTATTTCTCCACTGTCATTAAAACCTCATTAAAGTCATTTAGGTTAACAATATGAGCAACAGCTTAAGCTCCCGCACGCACTTCCGTTAACCGACACTGGAATCAAACGTTATCTGACCTTACTTATTCATTACTTGTCTGCAACTCTCCATTGCATTTCATTGCCTTTCATCTTGTATTTTTCTAATATTTTGGTTAATCATAATCATTAATCACCAACTCAGAAGTTTGTCTTTACCCTATTCTACTCCCTGTTTTGCCCGCTACAGTTAATGACTCTTTGCTATGTAATAATAATCTGCCATGATTTGTATTAATAATCAAGCCTTGAAATCAAAATAACTATCTTCTTAAGCATCTTTAACCATGGTTATATAAAATTTTAATACATTTACAAAATTAAAAGTTTTGATTCTAATTAAACGTTTGGTTACCTTTTCAATAATGTTTTTGACCCATCACACGCGTTTTGAGTCTTGAAAATTCCTGACGTCTTGCGGCGCCGCCCGGCGCACCTACGTCTGTCACTCCAGGTTTCAAAGTCGTAAAAATCAGTTTAATTAATAACCACTCTTTTAATATTAACTGTTGGATGTTTAATTAGCTAAGATATTTTAACGTCACCGTGAGAATTTACTTCGGCTATAACAATTATGATTTTTAAACATTTTTTGTTGACTTCATATCTGGCTATGTAAATTCACGTTGTTAAATTTTAGCTATGGAATATTTGTGGCTTGTGCTGAAGTTTGTTTGTTAAAATCTATTAACAAGCGCATCTGTATTTTAATAAGAATTTAGTCTTTAGATTTTAAAAGTTGTACTTATTTCGAAGAATATTTAAATGTGTGTTTGTATCTGCATGTTAATTCATTTATATTTTACACTGATTAATATTTGAATGACACGCAGCTTTAATTCAATGAATATACATTTTATATTCAATTAGTTGAAATAAAATGATACCAGTGAAAAGACGCTTAGATTATTTTTGTATTAATTTAGTATGTAAGATTGTAAGCTACGTTTTAAATTGGATGTATAGAAATTTCACTTGAAATAACCATACACAAAAATTTTCTCAAACATTCTCAAACATCTCTATTTTCTCTCAGCAGTCTGGCTCATTGTTCCAGCATTACAAACAAATGCGCATCAAAAAATATAATGGTGACGTCACAATAATCTTTATATCCTCCACCATTGATCCTAACTAGATGTATTGAATTAACACATGTGATGCTCACCAGATGGCGCGCACTTGAGTGTGTTTTGTGAAGGGATGGTGGGAACACCAGACCACGTGTTGGGGTCGCGGATGGGCTGGAGGCGTGTATGTGAAGCGTAATTCGTTCATTGACTTTTAGGAATGATTCAGTATTGATATCATTAGCAGCATTTTTCTGTTAAAGATTGATGTAACTAGCTAGATGTGCACATGATGTTAAGCGTCACGGCTGCCCATAAAAGTTCCACTCGGAACTCTTCTAAATAATATAAAGCTTACTTAACGTGTGTTTTGATAAATTTGTATTTGATATTTTTACTATGTATAAGGACTTACCTGCCTAGTTATTCTACAACATATATCTTTTTACTATATACTTTTTACTATTTTGGATAAATAAATGTATGATAAAATGAATACCCACATGAATTAAATACTTAAATGCTTTTTTTTTCAATCATTGGTATTTTATGTTACAGTTATATTACGATAAATATTGAGTATATTAGCTGAGTTTTTCCAAAAAGCTATATAATTAATTATGAATCATCCAATTAAATTAGCAATAAAATAAACCAATTAGTATTCGTGAAATCAGGTTCCAGATTAACACTTAGTATGTCATTAAGATCTAATTTAACTATTCAAAAACCTTCGCTGTTGACACGATTGGCATTATTAACACAAAAATAATTATCGTAACAACCACAATAATTACTAATGTTCAATAGTTTTTACAACCCCCAATTAACTCCTTAAAAAGTATTCAGTCAACATAAATACTTAATTCGTAATTGTTATCGTGCTTTAAACAGCATTGATGAATGCAATCAACAATTCAGTGGTGACAAATGAAAAACTAATCGCTAGTGTAAAGACAACGAAACATTCTCACAGCATTTATGAATATTAATTGATAATAAACAAAGTTCGGATAACGGCTACTGTGGCATTGGAAACGTTATTAGCATAATTACTGATGATGTTGCCGCTGTTATCATAACCTTTCATCTGGGAGATATCACTGTTCCATCTGCGTAGGAAGATGAAGCAGGTGTTATGAGATGCGGAACAGGCTTGATAGTACACAAGGTGATGCTTTGATTTCCTTCATTTAAGTTTTTTTTCCTAATATTTGATTGGTTTACCTGGATGATATTATTACAATAAATTCGTAATATATTTCACAATGCAAATAAAATCCATATACATAGTAATATTAGGTCTTTACCTATGAAATTGCCGTTTTGTTTGAAAAAAGTTAAAGTATTTTTTTTTCGAACTTATTTATTTCTTTTATTCAAAGTAATCACCCCTGCAATCAATGCATCTTTGCCAACGCTGTGGCAGTTTATGGATGCCCTTCTTGAAAAAATCAGCAGGACGGGAGACAACAAACTCTTCAAAGGCGTTTTGTACCGCCTCTCGGGAATTGAATTTTTTTCCCGCTAAAATGTTGTCAAAATTTTGGAAAAAGTAATAGTCGGTAGGCGCAAGATCTGGTGAGTATGGCGGATGAGGGAGAGCTTCCAAATCCAACTCATGCAGCTTAGAGACGGTCTGTTGTGCAGTATGGGGTCGCGCGTTGTCGTGAAGTAGCAGCGGCGACGACCGATTGACCAAAGCTGGTTGCAGACGTGCGAGTTTCGCCATCATTGTGGTCAGTTCTTCAATGTACACATCTGCAGTAATGCTCTCGCCGTTTTGTAAAAAGCTATGATGAATCACACCAGCACTAGACCACCAAACTGTGACCATCACCTTTCTAGGGGTAATTTTTCGTTTTGCACATTGCTTTGGTACCGAACCAGGATCTAACCAACTTGCTGAGCGCTTTCGATTGTCAAAAAGAATCCATTTTTCGTCGCACGTAACAATTCGGTTCAAAATTCCTTCATTTCTGTGCCTGTTAAGCAGCGCAAGGCAAGTCTCGACGCGTACGTTGCGCTGGCGATCGTTAAGTTCGTGGGGCACCCATCTATCAAGCTTTTTTATCTTGCCAATCTGTCGCAAATGGACCAATATTGTTTTGATGCTAACATCAAAAGATGCTGCCAGCTCAGCCGTAAATTGAGATTCATCAGCTTCCACAATCGCCTTTAATTCATCATTGTTGACCAAAGTTTCCGGACGACCACGAGGTTCATTTTTCAAGTCAATATTCCCAGAACGGAACCGAGAAAACCAATAACGGGTTGTACGTTCGTTTGTACAGTTCTCTCCGTAAACGTCGTTGATGTTACGTGTCGTTTGTGCCGCGTTGGTGCCACGACGGAACTCATATTCCATAATTACACGAAATTTCAAAGAATCCATTATGAGGAAAAATGTTGAAATGTAATGAAAATACAACGCTAATCAATAAACAAAAGACTTATATTGTAAATAGAATGTCATATTTTTAAAACAAAATTAATTTGAATTTAGAATTCATAGCCAATCAAAACTTTTTTTTGTTTGAAAAAGTCTGTACTGCAATACGGCAATTTCATAGGTAAAGACCTATTATATTATACATATCAAAATATCTCCTGATCTGGATGAAATTTAATGATTTATTCACGTAAAAATTAAATCGCGCAAAAAGTTAGCTGGAACCCAGAGGAAGAACAATAAACTTTCAAAATGTGTAGTTCGTATGGGAAGCCGCGGAAAGGAACGGGTTGTAAATCCATTCATCAATGCTCATTGTCAGTATGCATTTGTATCTAATGCAACAAAACACTGGTAAAAAGTTCTCAGTTTTAACTAACTTAAAAAAATGGATGTCAAATTGTTTATTTGGTTCTATAACTTGATAAACTATAAAGAAGTATAATGTATTTTATATTAACCTCCAAATCGGTAGCAAACCTAACGCAATAGCCGTAAGTGCTGGAATCAACTGCCAACATCACTAGATCATTACTGCCATGCAAACTATATGACAGATCAGTAGTCATACGTTTGGTGTGACCTTCACTAGGCTTAATGACTAGCCATTAGATATTGTAGAGCAGTTCTGTATTTCTAGGTTTAATAATACTACAATTTTCCGGTGATTAATGGTTTCAAGTGATTTTCTGTTGTGGCAAGGACTCTGGAGGACGGATGAAGAAATAATTGTATTGTGACCACTTACGCGCAAAATATTTTGTTTTGTTAGTTTAGGTACTCTTTTGATTTGAATAACTAATTGTTCATATAATTGACACCGCAAATTTTCTATTTGTGTATTTTTATAACTAAAACGTTCAAGTCGACTATGCTAAGCGTCTTTACTTTAAATCTCAGCTTGGCTGCTATGTAATTTTTTATTATTATTTTCAAATCTAAAAGAGATGCCTTTTCTAACTTCATTATTTTATTATACATTGAATTAAAAGGTACTTATTTTGTTTCGTAATTTCTATTTTACAACGGTAAATTATTATTAGCTCCCGTATCAATTGCCATATTACATCACGTCTATCAAACTACAACCTTTAACTCAATATTCATCTTCAATCATCGAGTACCTACCAATTCGATTAAAAACAATTTACATTAATAGCGAAACGAATCCAACCGCACAGTTTTACACGAAACTGGTTCGATCTATGTCGGCCCCTTTGGTGGTTACTTACTCACAATTATACCGTACTACTTTTGTCTGCTCGGCTCCCAACTTTTCAATTAATTTCTAGTGTTAATTACTGGTCGTACTTAGTGAAATGTTAAGCTCCGTTAATTGGTTAACTGGTGATATATTTTGACATAACTGTTTCCAAACTACCCATCTCAGATAAATTATTTTGTATTTATATGCGTTTTAATGAAAACCAATTGTAACTTTATTAGTTAAAATTGTCTTTTAATAAGATGGCTAAGTTGATGATAATTTTATAATAATTATACTTATCCCAATTGTAGTCCTCCATCATAGATACAATTTTTTATTGTTTGGTCGTATGCAACGCAACCCAAATTATTTTATATCATTGGCGCATTGGGTCTTTGATTTTATGCTGTTGCATATATATAAAGCACGAAACATCAAGGACACAACTCCTGATACATATCGCGTCACTTGCATCCGGTTCCGGCCACATTTTCGATATTGTAATTTTCTTTTATTATGCCGCTTGGTTTGGCATTAAATGTGACTTGATTGTGTTGTGATTTGTAAATGTATAATTTACGGATACCTTACTTTTTAATATCCAAATGGGCCATAAGTTCTAACTCATCATGACCACTTAATTTTATTACAGCCTAGCGGTATTGCTTCCTAGTCTTAAAAGGGATCTAGAATAATCGTTCTCGACTGGTTGAGTTGAGATCGATTTATATTTAATGGCTACCATTAAAGTTCGAGTAATGCGATCTGTTGGTGGACAGCCGCATTGATGTGTCGACTCCAATTGCTGTTGCTTGATATCTGAATGAACTTGAATGACAATTAAGGAACGTATGCTTATTCAATTATCTATAACTAACTGTCGTCTTCCTTCGTTATATTTTGCACTATATAAACCATACTTCTAAAAAATATGTACAAGTTAGACAGAAGTAAATCATTTTGTGATATTCCGAATCTTAATAATGATAACATAATAATAATATTGATGGTGGGATAATATGACGTAGGTACTTTCTATCGTCATTTTAATGAGTACATACAAGTGATATAACTAATATACGATACTGAAGACTCTGGAAAAAATAATAACATTGCACGCAAAGTACTTGCGCTATCAGCCAACGTTATTGCCGCAGCGGACCCGTCTCGGCCCCGTGTTCCTGTAATCGCCTTGTCGTGTTTCGCCCCGGGAGCTATCGTCCGATACATTATGTTAGAGCTTACACTAAAAGGTGAGACAGTACTAAACCTTTCAGTAAGTCTGGTGCGTTTGATTCAGACTATGATAACTATGCTTAAAGAAAAACAGCTCAGATATTAAACATCAAACATAAATGTTACGAAATAATATGATTGTGCCCAAAAAAGAATATCCGAGAACTACGATTCTTCATGATCTATGGCTAGATAGTTCTTTAGAATGGTATGACTATTATTTGAAGTTTTCAAGCTATCCTGCGATTTGTTATACTGCCTTCGACATATACAATATTGATATTGGACCCTCAGTGCGCCATAACTATTTGTCACAAATATCTTCAGGCGATAAATTTGCGATATGGGTACAGCATCCTCTAGTACCACGTGGGTGGAAATGACGACTTTGAAGGAAACACCTCATTTGCATCGGTATACGAAGTTATGTTGGATATAAATATTTTGCTGGTGTTTGGGACTTGGTATTTCAAGTTGAAAGATTATGTGATTTTAAATTTGTACGCGCATACTTTCTAGTAAGTAGATAACAGACATGTTAGTCTTGTGATATTATAAATTATAGAGATATATTAGGAAAACCGTGAGAATCTGAAAATGACATATCTAGCTCCTGAGCTAGATAAGTAATTTTCAGATTCCAAAACGCAAAGTATTCTATAAGGTCAGGACCTTATGGATTATTTTGCGGTTTGGATGTTAGACATATAAAAAATTTGATATTTTAGCTCTTGCCAAGTTTTGGAAATTTGTTTGGTTATTTTAACAAGAACCTACCCTGAACTGTATCTTTTCTCCCATACTAATCTTATTAGCTCCAAGAGTTTATATTTTTTCTATAAGTGTTGTTTATTAAAGGGATGTTTACCAACTAATTTACTTGTTTCGAGTTGGCGGCGTTTCGGAGCTGTGTTAGTGAGCATGATATGATGGATAATATGGATGATGGATGATACTATGAAATTATTTATTTATATGTAACTACATCGTTTCTTACTCGTGCTACTATTAAATCTACCAACCAGTAGTAATACGGGCAATTCGAGTGAGAAATGAGAAGGTAAATAAAAATGCCGGTGTTACTTCCAAAGCAAATAGAATAACTAAGAACGTCCTTAATCCCAGCATGCCCCATAATTTTATCATGCTTGTCCCTTATTCTCATTAGCATAGCATTGGGAGCAAAACCCATACATAAATGTCGTCAGTTCATTAGATTACCATTAGTCTGTGCAGCGGTGTTATAAATTACGTCATTTTATAAGGCAAGCCCACGTTGGACGTGTGGCAAAATGTTGGCTTATTTTATGAAAACTTGAGTAGCAATGTTTGTGAAGTTAATGCTGCTGCTACTGCTGTAGATGTGCAATGAAAGACTTCGACCCATAAAGATCTGGGAAGCAATTTTTGATCAACGTTAATTAGTGTGAATGGAACGAAGTTTTAAGATGTGCTAAAATCAAAACTTAATTTCTACAACTCACCAATTAAGTACAACTTCATGTAATTGTGATATTACCCATGGATGTATAATTAGACGTCAGATAAAGAACTGTAAAGATCAAACACTCTTTGGAACTCCGTTTTCTGAAGCAAAATATATAATTGGTTTAAATTCATGTGTCAGAAATAAAAATACAATATAATTTAAAATTTTGATATAATGCATTGAACATGTCTTGAAAGATGAAGTTAGTTGTTTATTGTACTACAAAATTGGTTTCGAATTTAGATTGCAGAGCCAGAATTCAGTCCGATTATGTAACCATTTCCCATTATAATATATCACCATCATCACACAAGTCTACCATCAGAGCTATTTGAACCACTTCAATATCAAATCAAACTTGATTGTCTCTTTGATTCCCGATGTAATTGCGCACAGTTGATTACTGTGCGCTTAGAAAAATAACCGGTCTTGGACGTTTCGGTGTGATTATTGACGAGGAATGTAGAAAAAGGGGGCTAGAGCGATTTGTCCTAATCGATGAGAATTTGACATTGAAGGTTATGCGTCTGCGGTATTGGATGCTAAATGATCATTGTTACTGGGTAATTTATCTTTGTTTGTTGGTTTTTCTTTATTATGTTATATGACATCAAAGATTTGTCAAATATTAACTACACGTGTTTCTAAAAATAGAACTGTGCACTGCTCTTGCTTGTGAATCCCGCCATAGCGTACCAGAGCGGGGATAAAGGGGCTATATTATCCACTAGGGGCTAAAGTAATTTTTAAATTGTTGTGAAAATAGAAAGAGAAACGAAAAGAAGTAGTGTCAAAGTCACAAAGCCTATAATACCTATTTAAACACAAACAAAATGTATATGAAGTGGAGACCAAACAACGAAAGGTTTGCTTACTGTAGAGTTCGCTTACGCTTTACTTAGGTATTTTGATGAACTTACAAAAAATATCAAAGTTGAACCCTTTGGAACACATATTCAATGTTACGGCGTAGTTTCGTTGTAGCGTCGGTGTTTCCATCCACATACAACTTGGGTGTCTTTAAGTCAAAAGTAAATAGGTTATTTCTGGGTAAGCGTGCTCCACCTTCGACCTTATTGTCACTTACCATCAGGTCAGATGTAGTCAAACGCAAACCCATCGACATAAAAAAAAAAAACGGCGTAGTTGTTTATATACTCTTTGGTTGCGAACAATAACCTATACAGGACACAATGTTTTATAATTCAATTTTTAATATAATAAACCAGGTAAATATTGTCTAACACTGGTTAAATACACAAAAGTGTAGAGCAAAAAAAAAAAAATGTCTAGGATAATTTTATTTTCTCGTAATCGCAGTGAAAAGTAGTGTGTAACACGGCGCTAAAAACTCATTTTAACTCGGTTTCTATTTACTCCCTCTTCAAAGCCCGGGAATAAAAATACACAATGCCCTCATATATGGTGGGTCGTTTTAGCATCTTGTATAACAATTTACTATTTATTACTAGGTATGTTGATAACATTGCAACAATCTAGACTTGTAATAAACCTGTACAGAAATAGCATTTAAAGCCACCATCTTTGAACTTTCATCAAGCTGCCTATACTACATTAGAGGTATCTGAGGCATGGCAGGTCCCTCCCTTTTACGGCGATATAATATGAGTTCAGAGCGAGATTTCACCGGCAATTAAAATTTAAAATATCTGCAACTGGTTGCGGAGTCGGTTTTGTGGTCGCTCTGTTAGGAAACTTAGTATCAAGTTGGTTAACGTATCATGATGTATGTTTTTATTTTCTGGTTAACCATTTGGTAATGGAGCTTGTGCGTTAACCACGTGTTTTAGCTTTGCGTTAAAAATTAGCTAAAACAGTTGCAACGTAGAAAGTCCCGTCCAGCTATGCATTATAAGCTAAAGCTTGATTTTTTGAAGTAAAACTTCTTTACGCACGCTTGACTTGGGGAGAAAGATGGTGAATGAAATGAACGAAACGACTGGAAGTTGATTCATGTAGATCTCCATTGCCAACATAACAAAGTTAAAAATTAATTAAATTTGTATTTATTATGTTGGTATGACTAGTAAATGATAATTTACAATTGTCAAGATGGCGACATTAACATTCAACAAAGCAAAAACAAAGTTATACTAGCCGATAGATGGAGCTAAACTAAAGAGGTTTTACTTCAGTCGTGTAGCCTA
This sequence comes from Ennomos fuscantarius, assembly GCA_905220475.3. NCBI lineage: Eukaryota > Metazoa > Arthropoda > Insecta > Lepidoptera > Geometridae > Ennomos > Ennomos fuscantarius. The sequence continues at coordinate 2,535,897 of HG992026.1, read as the reverse complement.
AAGCACACTCGTTTTTTTTTTAAATTCTCATTTTCATATTTTTTGCATTATCCAGAATTTCATAAATGTAAGATGAATGACTAAGTTTCCACTAGTGAACATTTTGTATGGTCAATAACTTTACAACTTCTCCAAGACCACAAAACCTTCGCAAAGTTTGCGCGGGAAAATACAACGTTCAACTGTTAATCAATTTATTCTTTTAACGCTTCGATTTAATAACAAAATGCGATTATCAAGCAACTTCTCATTGGGCCTGGTTGTATTTCAGATAACTTCTTAATTTAGTCGTACCAGTTCCGACAGGTTCTTTATATTTATAGCAAGTACCTGGTAAATGCAGTCACATATATTAAAGTTTTAATATGCTGCTTTAACAGCGTTTTATGCACTGCAAGGTTTTGCCTTGTACTTAATTAGGAAGTTTGTTTTGCAATTTCAGTTGAACGTATTAGTTTTGACAGTTTTATGTTTGTTTAATTCATAGAGATTGCTTTATGCATTAGGTATGTATTAGTAGATACAATATTACACAATACTAGTTTCTGCCCGCGGCTTCGCCTGCGTGGCCTATAGGAAACGAAAAAGAAATTTGTCATAGATAATTCAACCACTCATTTCACCCTCTTAGGGTGGAATTTAGAAAACCCCTTTCTTAGTGGTTACCTACACTTTACAAAGAACACACCCTCCAATTTTCAAGTTTCTAGGACCAGTGAATTTTATATGCATAGATTAGGTATCTAGATAGTAGATACAAGGGACTAAAATGACCCATTAATACGAAGTAATTTTACTCCCGGAATTTCGCTGATATCAGGCAAAAAATAACTTTAGCCACTAGAGGATAACTACTTTATGCTACTTTGCTCCGTTTTTCGTGGACTTTTTGTGCAATAAGTCAAAATTTAATATTAAGCATTATTTAATATTTATTATTAGGTCTTTACCTATGAAATTGCCGTTTTGTTTGAAAAAAGTTAAAGTATTTTTTTTTCGAACTTATTTATTTCTTTTATTCAAAGTAATCACCCCTGCAATCAATGCATCTTTGCCAACGCTGTGGCAATTTATGGATGCCCTTCTTGAAAAAATCAGCAGGACGGGAGACAACAAACTCTTCAAAGGCGTTTTGTACTGCCTCTCGGGAATTGAATTTTTTTCCCGCTAAAAAGTTGTCCAAATTTTGGAAAAAGTAATAGTCGGTAGGCGCAAGATCTGGTGAGTATGGCGGATGACGGAGAGCTTCCGAACCCAACTCATGCAGCTTAGAGACGGTCTGTTGTGCAGTATGGGGTCGCGCGTTGTCGTGAAGTAGCAGTGGAGACGACCGATTGACCAAAGCTGGTTGCAGACGTGCGAGTTTCGCCATCATTGTGGTCAGTTCTTCAATGTACACATCTGCAGTAATGCTCTCGCCGTTTTTTAAAAAGCTATGATGAATCACACCAGCACTAGACCACCAAACTGTGACCATCACCTTTCTAGGGGTCATTTTTCGTTTTGCACATTGCTTTGGTACCGAACCAGGATCTAACCAACTTGCTGAGCGCTTTCGATTGTCAAAAAGAATCCATTTTTCGTCGCACGTAACAATTCGGTTCAAAATTCCTTCATTTCTGTGCCTGTTAAGCAGCGCAAGGCAAGTCTCGACGCGTACGTTGCGCTGGCGATCGTCAAGTTCGTGGGGCAACCATCTATCAAGCTTTTTTATCTTGCCAATCTGTCGCAAATGGGCCAATATTGTTTTGATGCTAACATCAAAAGCTGCTGCCAGCTCAGCTGTAGATTGAGATTCATCAGCTTCCACAATCGCCTTTAATTCATCATTGTTGACCAAAGTTTCCGGACGACCACGAGGTTCATTTTTCAAGTCAAAATTCCCAGAACGGAACCGAGCAAACCAATAACGGGTTGTACGTTCGTTTGTACAGTTCTCTCCGTAAACGTCGTTGATGTTACGTGTCGTTTGTGCCGCGTTGGTGCCACGACGGAACTCATATTCCATAATTACACGAAATTTCAAAGTATCCATTATGAGGAAAAATGTTGAAATGTAATGAAAATACAACGCTAATCAATAAACAAAAGACTTATATTGTAAATAGAATGTCATATTTTTAAAACAAAATTAATTTGAATTTAGAATTCATAGCCAATCAAAACTTTTTTTTGTTTGAAAAAGTCTGTACTGCAATACGGCAATTTCATAGGTAAAGACCTATTATTTTCCCTTTGTTCCAACCTCTTAAAATACACTTTGCTTAAATTAACTAATGATATGAAGTGCTGAGTATTAACTGATTTCATTTAACTTTAAAAGGTATTAAGTAAGGCTTTTAGTACCTACCTAAATAGTAGGTATTATTTACAGGAACATAGATATTAAAACCCTAGAACTCAGAATTATCGGTGAAGGCGGTTTAGTATCTGCTTCTTACTGAAAGAGTCGATAAATCAAGAGTATGTTTTGATCAATGTTGTTTTACATCTTCCGTTTTAGACGCGGCATTGTATATATTATTTCCGCCTTGCCTCGCCTGACCTGATAAACTGACCGTTATAATGCATAAGCCTAATAATGTTCCCCGTTATTCTAAGCTAGACAAGATGCCTATAGGAAATACCATGTTAGACCTGGATTGTGGCAATTTGGCAGGAAAAGCGTGAATGGAGAAATTGGTTTTGCTGGCTTTTTCTCTCTAGTTTTTGATCATCTGGACTGGGTATAACAATAACCAGTATTATTTTGTACTAATTTTGTATCTTTCAAGCATCATGACAGTTATGCATGACAGACATTAAAGTTTCTTAATTTGTGTCAATATTTTATATGTTACGAGCTTCTGTCCGCAGCTTCGCCCGCGGCGTGGCCTATGAGAAAATAATTCAACCACCCATTTACATTTCTTTAGGGTGTAATTTCGAAAAATCTTTTCTTAGCGGATGCCTACGTCATAACATCTACCTGCATGCCAAATTTCACCCCGATCCGTCCAGTGGTTTTGGCTGTGCGTTGATAGATCACTATGTCAGTCAGTCAGTCAGTCAGTCACCTTTGAGTTATATATATTTAGATGTTTACAATTGACAGCTTTTATGGTATTTGCGCACAGACCGCAAATACTTTTTCTGTGTCTGGGGTGTTGTGGATCCTCGTAGTTCCTGGGTCCGTGCATACAGGGGATCTGAGTTAGGATCCAGGATCTATCTATATATGGGATAGCGTAAAAAATAAGTATAATATGAGAGTTTCCTTAAAGAGTACAACAGTTTATTCGATTTTGGTTGAGTAACACTAATACTGGCGATACTTTATAGATATTTTAGGGTTCAATTTTCTTTTGTGTCGACTCGTCAATCTTTAGGAACAGTCTTCATACACAGAAATAGTTCTTCACGAATCTCACCATAACTTCACGTGTGAACTCTCGTGAACTTCAAGTTGAGTTCTTGTCATAAATCTCAGCACTTTGTTAACTTAATTGCAGTGCGGTTTGCGTGACAAAGCGTCGGAGACCATTGTCTGATCCATAGACGAGAAAGACGTTACGTTTGTTCCATGGCAGATAGGGTTGGACAACCATTTTGATATTCTTGCTAAAAAGGAATACTTTGAGGGAGTTTGTACTATACGAACCCTTCCATCTCGTCTAGGCAAGTAGTTAGCAGAATTATTAAACATCCCAAAGTCTTCTGACCTTTTTGTCTTTACAATTTGATAACAAAAGACGGTCACTTATTTCTCTTGAATCAGATAAGTTTATATTTATGTCCATTAGTTCATTATTGTCAACAAGATCTTCTAGATGCGATGTAGTTTCATGCTAGTCACGCTGTGCTACCTTATCAAATATCAAGTTTGTGAACTTAGAGCTTGCAGTACCTACCTTGTCGTCATTTAGTTTTCACGATCTAATAACCCCTACTTCCGTGCTGATATTATACATTTAAAAGTAGCAATCCCTGTCAGTTTGTTACCTCTGCACCTATAACTTGCGTATTCAAATCTCTTCACGAAAATACTGAGCTTAATTGTTCAGGATAGCTTTTAATGAAATAGTTTAAAAATTGGGAAAAATAACTACACTTCTAATGTGACAAATCTAAGCACGCGCGTGCGTAGCTGGATGTAGCTGGTTATTTTTTTTAGACTTATAAGAATCGTATTGGCGAAAGCGAAAAAAAAAACAGCCGTCTCTAGACTGCTTTTGTTTCATCTATCACATCAAAACTTTTCTCTCGCGGTGATTTCACTCATTAATTCGCGTTCGACATGCCCATACAGACCCGTACCCAAAGTCCGAACGCGCGACACCCCTGTCCATTGTTTGGTGATGAATCGACGGATAATTCATTAAACGTCGCCTGCGCACACAATGCATGACGAAACAAGCAACGAGAGATACCTCATCAGTTTAAAAAAGACATAAGCCACTTCACATTATAAACCTGAAAGAGACTGTAAAGTCTCTTGAAACCGCTTCATAGCTAAACCAACACCGAAAAGAGATGATGAAATAAAAAAGAAATGTATAATTTTCAGGCTGAGTTTTATCCAGGTACAAATATAGGCCGAAATTAACAATTTGTTCTAATCTTTGTGGCTTTTGCGATACTGTATACCTACATAAAATTACTCATATATATTATGTAAATATCATCGAGGGCTACAGTTATTGCAATTTTCATACGTAGAGGTACTTACGACATTTTTGCCTTGTGCGATATCTTGTTAAGTGCGGACTAAGCTAAGCCATTAATAACTTTGCGGCTTTCTCTTGTCGTGTTGGATTTCGTGGCTAATTTGTGACCTGTGCGACGAGACTGAATTAGGCAAGAAGGTCACCATTTTTGGTCAATGGATGGACAGATTCTGTCATTAGAATCTTCAACGATTGAAAGACCTATAAATTATTAGCATAAATTTTACTGCACCGCTACTAATTTTCTTGCATATCCAGGTTGGCTGTTTAATTAACTAACTAAAGAAAAGAAAGAGTAGCCTACAAAAGGCGTTCTACAATTCATATCATCATGAACTCATAAAAAGATAGATCTTTTTATGAGTTATTAAATGCTACCGCCTGCGGCTTCGTAGTTCGCACGCGTAGTCCACCGTTTGTTACGATGAAAAGCATCCCTTCTTAATGTTGAAAACTATCTTCATAGTACATTTCTTTTAAGACCGGTTCAGCCGTCATGTGTGTGACCAGTGTTGGAATAGGATAGATAAAAAAATATTGTACGTTACGTACAAAAAGATAGTATTTATAAAAAAAGATTTTACATCTTGGAAAAACACCAGTTTAATAAGATCATCTCTCGCAGTATTACACTGTAAAGGAAGAATAAATTAGAGAAACTAAGAAAATATGGAAGGTACAATTTAATCATCAATTAAATTAAAGAAACTAAGAAAATATGGAAGGTACAATTTAATCATCAATTAAATAACTTTAAACTATTAATTAACTTATAACTATAATTTATGGAAAATTTGTTTCGATTTCTGCAACTTGTTCAATGGACTGCATACCCTAATTATTTTTGTCATTGGCTCTTTTTAAATTCTTATTCTGTGTGTTTAAAGTTGGTGCAGTTGCCACTTTTGCTAAGTTTTATTTCATTACATGAAAATAAGTTTGCATCTACAGTTCGTGTTACATTTATTTTTCCGAGTATTTGACTTAGTAAGGTTGATCTTACTCTTAATAAATATTCTTTTACAATCTGCATTTGCATGTCGAAGCACAAGACAATTCAATGCTTATTAAAGGTATTTATTGAAAATAACTTGTCAACTCAGAAATTATCGTATTTTTGCTTTGAATAAGGATAGTGCGTACAAAGAATAAAGATCGTACATTATGACAAATAATCGTACAGATACGATAATTATCGTACAAAATCCAACCCTGTGTGTGACTGACTTTCGAATTTACAACTTTTTTTGCACAGAACGATATACCTACAGAAGAGGTCCCTAATATAATATCCTTTATCATGCACTTTATCCTTTTTTCTATCAACGTTCTATCAGCCAGTACAAACATCAGAGTATATGGATCAAAGGCGGTCGAACAGCGGATGTAACAATACAGTGCCGAGGGCATCCGCTATTACGCTGATTTAAGGCCCCCGTTACCTACTGCGTTGTACCTCACTGATGCTACTGGTAGGATAGCACTTAGCTCCCGTAGGTTGATCAATTTCAAACTGTTTATAATAGATTCGAGTATTTCTTTTGTTGATAGATTAATATTAATTTTCTTCATACACAAAGTAAATACTGACGATGATTACATTACTTTTAGAAATATTTTCAATAATACTAAAATGGAAAAGGTTAAATGCACATGCAATGTTGTTATAAAACTAGAAAGTTCTACGCAAAAAGACGCGCTTGCGCCGCCACACGATACAGAGGGTGAGCACGACCCTAACAATATTGTGCTCATGGCTTTAGGGTAGCTAATAATAATTATCGACAATCGATACTATCTATTGTTGGCTAAGTTCTCTATTGAACACTTTTGAATGGAAGAGGTGAAATGAGATGAAAGAATCATCGTATAAAGTAAAATTGACCAAAAGCTATTTTTACAACTAAAATTACAACAATCCCATCGTATTATCTTTGATGTCTTTAATCAACCTTTTGACCTGTAATTACAGAAACCCGCGGTTAATTATCGTCTATAATTAGTAAATAGGCACTTTAATTACTTACAAATCATAATGAGTAATGAACATCTAACGACTAATTCAGAAGTGATTGTGATTCTTTCTTCCGTATCTATTAATGACTTTGAAAGAAAAATGGTAACCATAGAATCAACAGCTAACAATTAGTAGTTAATTCAAGCTTGATTACTACAAGCTTATTTACTATCTATGTGCCCGAGTACTCTACTATTTGATGCTTTACACCTTTAAAAATCGTATGACGATTAGAGCTTATTTCCTTGATTCCTTAAATTGATGTCCTATTTTCTTTTAATATTACTTCCACAAGGTAAGACGAAAATATTATTTTAACACATGTAAATACTAAGTCATGGTTGAGTTTAGACTTTAGAGCTTAAACGGAAAGTAATTCAGTAAGGTAAGAAGACGATGTAGTCGATGTAGTAATTTAGCGATCTACTCAATCTAATACTGGCCCACAGACACTCGTGTTATATATGTCAAGCCTATGACAATAGAAATTGAAAATTGTACTTCATAAAACTGAGTTTTCGACACACGGTTGCCACCTTTGAGTGAATTTGAGTGAATATATGCTATTTCTAACTTTCCAACACATATTTTCTCGTTTAAAACCGATTTGTATGTAAAAATAATCAATTTAGAATACACGTTATTTTCAAAATCCAATCCAAGTAATAAAATTCCTTCAAAAAAAGTCGGTTGAAAGTAGCTTATCGGCGTCAAGTGAGCCGTCCCGCCTACGCGCGCTAACAGTAGTCGGAGGTCATCAATATCGCACTAACGGTACCATTATGATATGGATTTCGGACCTCACCTATCTTATCGAAGCTATTTTTACTGATTTATTATTGACGGCGTGAGATGATTTTAGCTTTGTGCACTGCTTGTGTCATGAAATAAAGCACTCAGGTTGATTTGGGCCACTTCTTAACCATTTCCTAATTTTTCTACTTAATTTTACGTTGTCATCCATAAAATTTTTATTCGTCTACTTGCTGAAAATGTTCATTCCCATTTGTCTATTTCTTAATTAGTTTCTTCCTAATTCCAATCTTCGTCAGTTATAGGAGTATAGTGAATTCATTAAATTCGTAGTTTTTCAATAGGTATAATAATATGACAAAGCTGTTTTTATAGTGGTCAATTAAAAACTGTTTCAAGTGTGAAAAATTAAGGAAAGACCAAAGACTGGCGGACTAGAACACCAAAGTGACGGCCCTTATTATTTAGTGGCAAAGACTCATTTTGGGTCACCGCGCCATTTTGTTACGTGTAGAAATAAAATAACCTGATCAAATCTGATACATTACCATCTAAAAGTTCTTGAATGCCTTTCAAGCATTTTTAAATTTAAACACGTCATAACCATTTAACAGTAATAGTCAGACTAGACGATAAAGTTGTCTCAAAGCGTGTCATACAACATACAACCTCGTCTATTAATTGTGTTTACTAAACACATTTAGATAATGAATCGTTTAAGCTTTATACCCCAATTTGGGGACAGATAAAATTAAATGATTGTTATGAATCAAATATACAATTTCATTACCATAGTTATGGATACAAGACTGAATTGGAACCAAATATGTAATGAAAGAATTCAAAAAATGCAATGAAGTAGAAAAGGCAAGAGTAATAATGAGCAAGATGATTTTTAATACATATAAATTGATAGATAAAAAAGGGAAGGTAAAATAGCATAAAGAAAGAAAATACACTTAAATCAAAAATACATAAATAGACACACTCTGCCATTTGACTACGACAATGAAATTGTGCCCTATAGAAAAGTATAGTGCACAACTGTGTCTCACGACAATGTCATTCAACTTTGAGAGTTGCTTATAAATAATGCAAATAATGCATAAATTTAAAGTAAATTTAAAGTTCGTATTTAACGTAGATATAGAATACTATAGAAGGAAAGTGTTTGCGCACCTTCGCAATTCGAGGGTGCGTTGTTTTGGGGGTGGATTCCCAAGACAAAAGAACAACACAAATAGAGCTCAGTGAGAAATAGGTAAGAATGTAAGCATGTCCAGCTCGGATCCTGGTGATGACGGTACCGTCCAAGTGGAAAGTAGCATAACAAGCACTATCACAGTGGCAGATTTAGCAGCCTTCACATCATTCGCAAGGTTGAGAATTGTTTTCAAATTGAGAAGAGATGCGAGTTTTCCGATTTTGCAGCATTCGTATCGCGCACAAGACTAAGACAGACGTCCACTTGGACAGTATTGTCATCACCAGGATCCGAGCTGGACTGCTGGTGAGTTGGCTTACATTTTTATCTATATCACACTGAGCTCTATTTGTGTTGTTCTTTTACCTTGGGCATCCACCCCCAAAATAACGCACTCTATGATGTTTTAGTACGTGCTCATGGCTACAATCATTTTCGAAATGATGAGAAGCTATTATTGGTGCGCAGCAGAAAATTCGCCGTTCCGGTGATCTTTACGGAGGTGTTTAGTGCGATTAGTCTGGCTGTGCGGTCACGACTAGTCACGAGCAAATCACCACTTTCGTTAATCAACCGCCCGAGTACCGTACCAGTCACACTACCAATCAAGTTACAATAATTACTCCAAATACCGCATTTGTTCCAAAACATCCATGGGAACTGTGCGTTTTTCCTCTTTCCGGCTTTTTTGATGTCCGTACTGTCAAATATTACCATTTGCCATGAAATCTTTAATGTTGGCTAAATCATTTTTATAAACGATGTTTTTAACAGTTAACGGGCGGGTATCACGCGATATGCGGTTACCTTTAATTTGGCGTATACGGTAGTTTGGGATTGAGATGGAGAGTATGAAGTAGCTCGTGGTTTTAGAAGCTTCAGATAGTACAATACCGTTGTATTATCACGTCTATTACATGTTTGTCAGTAGTTGGAAATAGGTAACTCTTTTATTTTGCGGGTTTCTTGTTACGTTCTTCAACTTGAAACTACTTATTGCTAGGTAATTTTACCGATAGATTTGGCTTAATCATTAAAACGGTTAGTTGCTTCAATATCCTTAGTTCATGCACTTAGCAATTTTTGTGATTATCTGGGTGGTTTTTGCACATTGTATTGCCGGAATGAACATAGGATACTTTTATTTTGAAGAAAACTCCTGCGAGGTATTGTGTAAGTTGCGTATTAAACCTCTAGTTACAATTACGCTGGCGATCTTCATTTGTATCAGCTTGTTTCAGCTCAACAGTAGAGCTAACAATATTATTAAATCTTTTGTTATTGTCATCTATCACGTCTCTACCTATCAAATAACACTTATCTCGCATAACACTCGCTCCGTTTGTTATCATATGCAAATAAAAGAACAGGCATCACTTCTCACGACTTTGCGGAAACGCACGCAGATTCGTAGGCGAATTTTTTATATTTTCGTAACCGTTATCGTTTAGGTTATGGTTTCGTTCCCACGGTGCGGTGATAGCACTATCGGTACTTCCTCTGCTTGCTATGATTCAATGTTGTTGTGATGGTCATTAAAGTTTTTCGATACTTGTCTGGACATGTTTTATACATTTGGATTTAGTTTTGTAAAAATATATTTCTTATCTAATAAAAAGGGATTTTAAAACTAAAATTTTATGAATTGCTTACATACTAAGATAAGATTTAAGAGTACATGTAAATCGAAGAACATGCTCGAAAAATGCATTGTTTGATTCCAACATAACAAACATTTTTTTAATTTAAAAATCAATGTAAATGTAATAAAATAAAGCAATAAAGTCATAATATCATTGAGATATTTGTGCACCTTTTTAAAACATTAGCGCTGTATCAAAAGGTGCACAAAAAGGTTTATGATCCAGAAACGTGTTCATAATAAATGCATTAAATGCACCTTTTTCAAAGGTAATATTTATTCATTATTTTTGTTCTGGAAGTCTTTTCTCAATCATCTGCTGACAGCTTCCGATCAGTTCCATCCAGATTTGGTTAAGATTTATGTGGTCCATGGAATATGAACAAGTGCTCGTCGTGTCATTATTTAACGTTATCATTCTTTGAGGGTCGACGAGCATCGATCAAAGTCATTTGCTCGTAAATGCGTACCTACTTTAAGATGCGACCTTTTTAGTATCAGAAGTCAGAACTTCGGTCTGTGCTCGGTACTGGTCTGCTTTTTGTGGCCTATTTTGTGTTTATTCCTTTTAATATCTTTCATCTTTTCATATACTTTTGACCAAAAGCTATAATTATTTATTTCAAAATTAAAAGCTTCTCTTTAATTGACAATATTTAGATCTTACAGGAATTAGTTAACTTTACTGAAAGTTTACATTATTTTGAAAAGTTACAAAGCTCTTGCTAGAGCAAAGATTACAAGAGTACTGTATAGTACATACTACAAGAATTTTAAATTTGTAGCCATTTAAGACTTAAATTAGTACTGGCATAAATATTGAAATTCGTGGAATATGTAAAGCCAATAACGTTACTTTAGGTGCTAATATTCTAACAGGAAATCTTTGTTCACCCAGCGGAAGATAAGAAGCCTCAGAGTTTGCTAAAGCCTCGCAACGCATGCCTTCCAAAGGCTTGCAAAAACAATGGTTGACCTTATACGGGGATACCGTCTCGGCCGGTTTTTGTCGAACGCCGCCTTTGTGGAAACGAGAAATTGGGAAGTTATGCCAAAAAGGAATGAGATGCAGACCTGGCCAGCCACCATTGTGCAGGCAGGTATTTTGGACTTTCCGCTTTGGCGGATTTTGGAGTGGCCAGTGTCGATTTACGATTGAATATGAGCTTTATACAATAATTTTGCTCAATAACATCTTTATAATCACTGTCAAGATTTATCATTGACTGATTATAGTTTTGGCAATAATAGACAAGTGTAGGAATTGCAATCTGATTACCTATATCCAAACATTTACTAACATCCTGCTTGTAAACTGTGACTTTATTCGCAAGTTGCCGATGCCCATAAAAAGAAAATATAAATTATTTAAGTATAATATTTCCGAACCAATCTAATCAATCAATACTTATTATTGACTAAACGTTGTATTTGATGTTTATGTGTTTCAAAAGTCCACGATATTTAATCTATACCATTTCACACTATATTTCCTCATACTGTGCATATATCAAACAACTTATCGAAGAAATTCGGATTATCACCTCGTTCTATATTTACATAAGCCCAACATTTCTTCCCACGCGTGAACGTCAATCAAATTGGGACTTTAGAGAGTATTACCATGTTTATTTTGCTTAGATAGCTTATCATATTTCGTAATGCTCAGTTAACACTAAAATGAATCGATTCTAGAATTTATAGATTGATTTTGATTTTGGAAGTCATACGTTTGGTAAAACGAAGCTACTAAAACACGAAAATACTACGAAATAGATTTACATATTATAAATCTGTATTAGATGATATTCACATAGTTAATATTTATTCAAAGGGCTATTGCTTGGCGCGCAGTTCCATAAGGTCATTAGAGTCTACTACTAAGGGATGTGGTATTTCCAGTTCTTCTCGGCTTCCCAACATGGTCTCCAGTTGAAGCTCGTGGAAGTCTACATGGCTGTGTTTAAGCCAGTTGCCAAATCTGTTTTTGATTTTTTTGATGGTTGGGCACAGTAAGCAATGATTTCGCTATAAAATTATATAGATACTAGGATCACTACTCTGTATAAACGTATATTTGAATTTAAAGAAATATTGGCATTTTGGAATAATGTGACAGTTTCTGAAATACCTATCTAAAGTGAGAAATCTTTACAATAATTTTCAAAATAAATGTAAGAAATATCTACATTGGCTTCAAGATAACTTTTTTCTGATAACAGAGGCATAATCTAATGCAATTTGTCAACTTTCGAAGTATTTAAAATTTATCAAGTGTTGTGCAAACTTTCCAGAATTGGTTTTAGCTTTCTATGCTAATCTTGTTAGATATTTTAAAGCTTGTTTCTTTTCGTTTTAGATTTGAATGTTCTGTTAGCTTTTCCCATGAAAGTTTTCTTAATAACTTTATCATTTGAATAACTAATACTATTTTTTATGTAGGGTTTGTTTTTGCTTCATTTTTATAAAAATTACAATATCACAAACACAAATTTAGCGTTTCCTTCTTAATATCTTGGATCGCGTGTTAATGATTTCAAGATTTCAACAAGAACTTTATCATCTAGACCGACAGATTTTAATGCTCGGTTCGTTTAAGTTTTTCTTGTTCACTAAGGTTATAAGTACAGGTTACATAAAGATACAAAAACATGGTTCTTTTAATATTCAACTATAACTGTTCTGGAAGTTTTATAGATTTTGTGTGAAATCTTTATATAATATGTTACATAATGATTTACAATAAGTTCACCTGGACCCCAGTAAAAACTTTTATATTTATTAGTTTATCTTCTCAGATTTCCTTTACTTTTATTAATGGAACTTAAATATCTGTCCACCGATATATCTGTTTACGTATCTTAGTGGAACTTTGGGTGGTCCCGATGTTGACTGATAGATATATCTTGATCACATCTCGATACTTAATGCGATAGTGACGATAGCTTGTTATAATGGATTGTTTATTTTTATAAGATTTGCGGCCTATTTTTTGGTTCTTGCTTGCAGACACAGTATGCACTGTCTTCGGTAAGCTTTTGTTTTTATTTACAGGATACAGTTAATTTTGCGTTGTCGTTTGAGATATTGTCAGGTTTGTCATCCGGTGGCAAAATCTGCTTTTAAATTGGGTTGTTTAAAATGTTTTGTAAGCTTTTAAGAAGAAAAAAAACAGTTGTAACTCGAGAAGGTATCACTAGCAAATCAACAATAATTGTCATTACACTCGGAACACATATTTTGTTTTAAAGAAGACTTCTTTATTATAATGCAGTTAACTTAAATACCGCTCCGCTGCAAATTTTTGAACTTCTTCTATCCTATGGTGCTTTGGTTAATAATCGTCGTCTACCATAGCATATTTGGTGACAGAGTTAAAAAGTTGACTTTCATATGCTGTACCAACTCTAAAATATTTGGACCTTGAATCATGCCACCCATTTATATCAGCTAAAGTAATAGCGTTAGATTTCGTAATAACTTTGCCCATGAATAATGTTAAAATTGCATCATTAACTTACAACTATTATAAATGGTTTGTTCTTATTTGCGACTGAAATAAAGTTACCCCAATTATCCATTTATGGCAAATTTGGTATGCAAAATATATTGGTAGCAATTTGGTTTCCGTTTCTGACAACGTTTTTGTACATCACTAATATTTTTGATGTTTTTATGTCAATAATTTATTTGTTTTGTCTTGACTTATGTTTTTCTATATTTTATTTAACTGTTCTACGTATTGTATCAAATCTTAGAATTTATCCCATTTTTTCTTATTTACGGTAGAAATAGTAGTTAGAGACATCTAATAAGTGGGAACTTAATTGATTTAAAACCAGATTTTAGTTTATGTTCATCTTTATCTTTTTTTTGTTTATGTTCATCTATATTTTCGCCAATTGTGAACCGATTTCAAAAATTTGATTTTAGTTCGAAAGGGTAAAACCCCCGAAGTGGTCCCATTAACATTAAGTCAGGATCTAATGATAGAATCTCAAGGAAATCGAGGAAAAACGAACTAACTAACAATGTAATAAAATCTTAGAAGTGAGTGATGACCCACTTCCCGGCTTCCGATTGTGTTTTGATATTTTGCATACTTATCTAGGTTTAGTAACAATAACTAAAATGGATAAACAAAATTTTTTTCCTAAAAATTGAACTGATATGTCAGAACATAAAATAAGCACTTAAAGCTCGAAGTCAGTTCAATTTATTTGAAAAATAATGTTTATAATCATAATAGGCATCAGAATCACACACGTGTATACGCATCAAAACGAATTAAATAAACAATTTTTATAGTTTCTTGAACGAGCAGTTTAATGGTAGGCGCATCATGGATGTCATGGAAGCCTTTCTTTTTAGTATAAGTTTATTTACATAATACTCTCAATACGAAATTATCACAGCATGCCTTGTGATTTTTACATAATTTTTATAAACAACGTTTTCAAAATTGTATTTGAAATCGAAAATATAATGCAAATGAGTACCTACTACCTACTGAGCTGCCTACGCGTATTAGACCTGCTTGACAATTTGATATTTCAATTTTATTATATTTGCAATTAAGCTTACTTATTTATAGCTAAAATCATCAGCCTATTCGTTTTCACTGCTGGGGCACGGATCTTTTCTCACAGGGAAAGTGTATAGACTATATCTATTATATCTATTACGCTGGCCAAATGCGTTAGTGGGTTTCTTAAAACTGCACTCGGTACCTTCATACTGAAACTTGAGACGTAATGTTTTCAATGAACTGTTCGATTCATCTTTCCTGACTTGTCACTTCTATCTCTCTTCATTCCTCTTTTATTAATTACGTTATTCATTTACCTTGTTTACGTTATTTTTTTTATTTAACTGATGTGTGTAATCCATTTGATCTTTTCCAGGTTTCGTGTCCTGCTCTCCGTCTCCTTGCAAGAACGGAGGAACTTGTCTCTCGACACCGCGAGGAGAATATTTTTGCAAGTAAGTTGCATGACATGTTATTGTTTTTATCATTGACGTGCAGTATGCATGCAAATTTACACTACGTCTCATCCATCCTGGATGTAAGTAGATGAAGAGAAAAATGATTTAGATTTCGAATTAGAACCTTTCAGGTGGTTATTGATGATGCTATTGATGATGGAGCATGCTTTCCTAGAAAACACCGGTTCACTCATAAAAACTTCCAGATTGAAATATATTTCTATGGAAGAAGTATCTGTACGACTGTATTTATTATATTCTGGTGTCGCTACTGATATCTCCGTCTTTTTAATTTACCCATTATCAGAAGAGTAACGCAATATTTTAAGCTAAGTTTTTGTCTAGAAATTGTGACACAGATTCTGACTCTGTTAACGTAGCTCCATCGTCAACACTTTGTGATAACGCGAATCAGCCTATTGTAACTGGAAAATAATACATAAATAAAGAGTTTACTTTTTGCCCGTAGTTGCAGTTTCGATGTTAGCTTTCAACAAATGAAGTGAAGACTAGCTGGATAAATTAAACATCTTCCTTACTAATAAACACTGCGTAACAGCGGAATAGCTACTCAGTGTTTCCTCTTCTTTAATCTTCGCCTATTTCAAAATAGATTGTAAGAAACAAAATATCTATTCTTCCGCCTGCCCATAACAAAACAATACAATAATATAATAATCTACTTCTTTCTTCTCTAATAATCTTATTCTTTTTTTCTTATTAGTATCGATAAATAATTCTTTAATTCTAAAACACGTTGTAAATTCGGGTACCTACATAACCGTTATATTTGAATTATTGTAACGCACCCCGACCCTTAGATGCTCACATGGGAGGTCGTACTACCCTTCGATATGTTTTAGTTAGGGGCGCAAATGATGTTGGAATAAGAAATGCTAGGGAATATTTCGTTTTTATAATTATAGAAAATTGGTTTATAATATCCTATAAAATATTCAAACTTTAGATACTTTAGAAGTTTTCTTAAGTCTTAGGTTTTGTTTACAGATAAGGTCAATGGTTGACCAATCGGGGATCATGATGAGTCAATGGCATCATGAAAGGTGTATATTACTATTTTGTTTAAGATAGCCAGTTTAAGGAACCCTAAGAAAAAGCTGGTGATAAAGTCTTGTGTAGGTTATATATCCATTGCAACCGCAACATTTACATTGCAACAAAACATTTTACGTTTCGTTGACATCCCTAATATTATTTGGTGTAGTGTGTCGAATTAATACAGACACGTGTTTTATGATTGTGTGCGTAATGCGTGTGAGCCAAGCGTGCATGTGTGAAAGTGTTAGACAGATGCACGTTCACCCTCCGATAGTAATCTGAAGTGGATCCCTAATTGCATTAAAAAAGTGCTTTGGGAAATTTGTAAACGATATTTTGGTAAATTTGCTAAATCAATTTCAAATTTATCTAAGTGATCCACTTTCATCAAAAATATATACTCTATTATTTACATGCGATTGAAAAGCCAGGAATAGAAGAAAATATAATCCATATTATGAATTACCTACTTAAAAATATCACGGAACATTACATTTTTATTCTCTGCTTTTTTGTGTTGAAATAAAAAAATAAACAAACATTTGTGGACATTTCACATAACGCCATCTAGCCCTAAACCAAGCAAAGCTCGTACAATGGGAACAAGATAACTGATATAATACTTAAATTACTTTTTGTTTGTAAATACATACATAGAATACAATATAACACCCAGACACAAAACAAACACCAATGTACATGAAACAAATGTTTGTACTGGGTGGGAATCGAACCCACAGCCAACCCATAGTCGAGTTCTCTTATTACGAGACTGGGCTGATGTCTCAGGATGATGTGCGCAGTGCGGTGTCATGCGAAACCTTATGTTTTAGAGTTCCGATTGATATTGTTTTGTTATGGACGGCCGTGTCGCTTAACATCAGGTGAATGGCTTGCTCGTCACATCATTTATTAACATAAAAAAAACATATCTATAATTTACCACTACATTAGTCTATTGGTTTCGGGAACAAGAATTTGAGACTTGATTTTCATAATAATGATTAAACTAACATACAATGACATTGTATGTTAGTTTAATCATTTTGAACCTGTTAAAGCTTTTAAGATAGCGATCACTTTTCTAAATCTGGTCTAGACATCTATAAATTGTGCAATGTAACATGAACAACTCTATTAGAAAGAAACACATCAACGAATTTCAAATCATAAAACGTTTAGCTCTTACAAACGCCAATTCAAAAGCGCTTTATTAATTCAACGAGCTTCTGCGCGCAGCTTCGCCCGAGTTGCCTATGGGAAAATAATTCAAGCACCCATTTCACCCTCTTAAGGGTGGAATTTCGAAAAATATTTTCTTAGCGGATGCCTACGTCATAACATCTACTTGCATGCCAAATTTCAGCCCGATCCGTCCAGTGGTTTGGGCTGTGCGCTGATAGATCACTATGTCAGTCAGTCAATCAGTTTGTCAAATCTTTGAGTTTATATATATTTAGATAAAAGATAAATATCTAAAGTCAAATCTATCTATAGAAAGACTATATATCTATAAGAAAGACAAGTCAAAATATCAAGTAGATTTAGGAGTTTAGGCTCTACGTTGTTTGTTAATCATTTAGGCCTTTTATTGGTTTTCGTACCCCCCGTAGGTTAGCTAGAACGGTCGCGACTTTCAATAGGGTCCACTCTTCTTAGGACGTAGTCTTCTCAATCCTCTTATACCGGCCACGGCCGAAGCCGAGGCTGGCACCGCAGGTGTGCCCTTGAGCTAGTTGCCTCTTTTAACGGCTGGGCGCCTTAAGCGCCTGCCCTCCCGCCCGGTGACGCTGTAAACGTTGGTAGAGACCAACAGCATTAGCCCGTTCAATCCCTTTTTATTGGTATTGATAGACACATAATAATCCAAGCCCATCCAAACATTAAGCTGCTCTATGCTCTAAGTTTGCAATGGTCTTAATAATAACCAAATGAAAGCTAACAATTTCCTGCAGGCCAACCTTTTTGCGCCTGCCATACAGGGAGCCCTGTAATGAGCTCCATAAGTGAGAACAAAGACATCCTTGCGAAACACCCCGGTCCCATTTTAAAGTTAAATGAGACCTGGATATTCGATGATTTAGTTCCAGAAAAAGTTAACTGTAGTGGGATAAACCTGCATGCGTTAGTGGTTTAAACATTGAGCAGCTCATATATTAAGATAATTTATGTAATTAAGAAACTTAAATTCTAACTTGTTTCGCGTGAAGGAGGGAGAAAATTATTTACTGTACATTGAAATCTGCTTCATTTAGTTGGAGCACACACAATTTGCTATGCAATAGAAAACAACTCGCGAACTCCTAAACTAGGAGTAATGATAAAATATAGCTAGTTAATATCATTGAATGCTTCTGCATTCAGATGCAGAAACTGTCTTCTGATAGTTTATCTGATCTATGAGAAAATATCTATGACTTTATTTTGTTTTCTTTTGGCTCTACATATTTGTGTATTTAGCTAGTGTCTAGTAATTGATAATTTCCCAAGTTAATTAATATTAAATGAATATGTGTCAAGTCAAGTCACAGTCCAAATCATTAAGTTCATAAAGTTATAGTCTAGTCAAGTCAAGTCATACTCCAAGTAAAGTGGTGGCAACTTTACCAGAAGCTTCTACGTAGTTTTGGAAACAATACGAAAAGAAACGTTTCACCATCATTATACCATTTTCCCACACTCATGCCTGTAATCCAGCACTTAACGAATAAAATGCCACCAATTTTATACACTCACTGAAAATAACACAAGTTTTGGAAAATAATACAATGCGGCGACGCGATCTTTTTCGTCTTCCCGCCAAAACTCCCATATATGACTTATCTCCACGTCCCAATAACAAAAGATATACAAGGATCGTCAAATTGTGTTGCCGGAGTCGGTGCACTAATGGATGTGGGCGTAGGTCTGGGCTCGCTGATGTCATGCGCACGTACCTGCACTTATAAGATCCTGTGGGATACAGAGATGGATTGTACTAACAGTCAAGTTTTGAGTGATAACGAAAACTTTCCAGTCATTATTAGGTTTATACTCCTCTATTAGGAATACATACTGATTTATTCGGTGCTTTTTCTTTATTTTTATAAACACGGTTATCGCTTAATCTGTTTTTCCTAGTTTGTATTTCGTCGTCTTCTGAGCATTAATTGGGCGTGTAAAGGTGGTTTATACCTGGGGTTGATTGATATACCATATAATAATCGACTGGCCCGATAGCTCAGTTGGTAGTAGCCCTGCCTTCTGAACTGTGGGTTGTGGGTTCGATTCCCACTCAGGACAAACATTTGTGTGATGAAAATAGGTGTTTGTTCTGTGTCTGGGTGTCATATTGTATTCTATGTATGTATTTACAAACAAAATAGTATCTAAGTATTGTATCAGTTATCTGGTTCCCATAGCACAAACTTTGCTTAGTTTGGGGCTAGATGGCGTTGTGTGAGATGTCCACACATATTTAAAAAAATAATATAATAATAATATAATATTGGTGGACATTTCAGACAGCGCCATCTAGCCCCAAACTAAGTATATTGTTAATTAAAGGTTGTGTTGCGGTGCACAAGTCGGCTCGGCTTCTACATGATGACTACTCTAACTTAGTACTAAGTTATGCTACGTCGGCTAAACTACTCGTATATAGGTCGGGCGTGTTGATACACTACAGACGTCTGTAGTTTAAATTTCTTATAAATTATTTTTACTGGGATCATCGGAAATACGTATTGTGTCAACAAACATGAGTCGAACATTATGCCCCTTTATAATACTCCATCTCTAATCCATCTTCACTTTTATTGCAATGGGGGTGAATTCAGGATCAGACTTGTAATAATAACAATTTGTTACCCCTGTCAACCTACACGTGCTCGGACATGTTCATTCAAAAGCTCACACAAATAATTCGTAATCGATTTACGAACGATTGTTCTCAATCCAGGCTGTTTTAAAATCGATGTTGTCGAATTTGAAGTCATTCGGGTCCATAAAATTGACCATAAACAATAAGAACGGTTTTAAAGTTGTTTTTTTATATCAAATTGAAGGTTCCACCAACGAGAAAGGACGAAGAATATAAAAATCAATAATGGATCAATTGCTTGTATTATAATTTTTAAATCAGTTTTTTTGTACTTGCATCATTATATCTACAAATGATTAGGTACTATATTTACTATTAGTTTTTATTGTGAGAATAGGATTACCTCATTTCTTTCCGTGAGTAGCGTAAGAGCCGGAAGAGAATTATTATATTCTTATATGTTCGACCAGATTTTTATTTAAAAAAAACACAAAACGTAAACAAACGAATATTATTAATTACAAATTTACAATAACCAAAAATAGACAATAGACAAGGCACAATCTAATACGCAAAAAATATGGCAGAGAGATGTTTCCCCGTTGACGGTCGGCGGCAAAATGGACGAGTCTCACGGTGTCTGCCGCTTATATACCCTCCGGCTTCCAGGCATGTTCTTCTCATCCAACACGGCCTTTCCTGACATGAGGCCGTCCCCGGACTCCTTTAGCTTTGTAAGTCAGTCTCCAGCAGGGGCATAGAGGCTGATTGGTCTTCCGTCAGTCCAGCAGTAGCCAGTGTTGTTGATGTACTGGGCCCATCACTCATAGACGGGCTCAAGGCTTCAGACGGTGGTTCATCGGCTTGCAACAGTGGCTCGGCAGCGGCGGAAGTGGATTCCTCTTCCATATCTGAGTCTGTACCTGTGCAGGACACAAAAAAAATACTACGCACAGATGTATGCTGGCATACAAAAAGTGCGTAATTAGACAAATTCTTTTTTTTTTTTTTTGCAAATTTTAAGCTAAGGTTTTAAAACATGACTGGATAGTACATATGTAGGCACGCTGCAGTCATGCCCACACATGCATGTACCCAAACAGAAAAAAATAACGGTAAGCGATTAACACACACATGTTGTCATGGGTACATGCCAACATATGCATGGACCATATACAAGATATCGAATACATAGACACTACTTTCGATAAACTGTATAGGGTACAAAGCTAGGAGCCATTAGAGCCTCTGAGCTTTGTAATGCTGTGAAGGGATTGTCCATGAATCCAATCTCAGCCCCACCGCAATACCAAATGCAACATTGGATTTGCGATGTCGGAAAACTGCTGTAAAGTAACATACTTCTCAGCCCCACCGTAATACCACACACCACGTTGGTCTTACGATGTCGAAACACTGCTGTAAAGTGACAAACACTTCTCAGCCCCACCGTAATACCACACACCACGTTGGTCTTACGATGTCGAAACACTGCTGTAAAGTGACACACACTTCTCAGCCCCACCACGACAGCCGCAAAGCAGTCGTGATGTCGAAACAACCGACACATCGGGCCATATCCGAATATGGGCTCCGCAACTCACCACTAAAGTAAGCAGCACACACATCAGGAGTCCACTCTCCACGCCATGGGATAATGAACTCCGCCGCCGCTTGAGTTGACTTCCCATAGGAGCCAGCCATGAGTTGCAACTCGTACCGCCCGTTCGGTAGTGACTTCATCACGCGGTACGGGCCACGCATGCCGGAATCCATCTTGCCGGTGGACTGCGCTTGTTTTCTGACAAAAACCAAGGAGTTTAGTTCAAAGCCGCGAGGTGGCTTCCTTCTCTCATTCACGTGGGCATCTTGCTTCAATTGATTTTGCCTGAGTCGCTCTGAAGCCCTTTGCCTGCTCATTTCGCGTAGCGCCTCTCGGTTAGGGCTCGTACCAGTCAGTGCCACATCGCGTATCAAACAGCGAATAAGAGGAGTTGCCGCCTCAATGCCAACCAACAGATTGAGAGCAGATTTCTGTGTTGTCTTTTGCCTCGTTATATTCAAGACCAATTGGATCTTCCAAATAACCTCTGGCCATTGCCGCTGCCGGTAATTACATTCAACGCGTATCATATTAAGGATTGTGCGACAGTAACGTTCGACCTGTCCATTGGATTGGTGCATCTCTGGGGTTATTAAGTGAACCTCACTACCCATACCCGTAACCCAGCTAAGAAAGTCTGAACTTTGGAACATACGACCTCTGTCGCCGACAATTAACCTGGGGGTTCCAAATAGGGAGATGGCAGTTGTAACATGGCGCTTTAATTCGTTAGTATCTTGGCGAAACATTGGATAGAGAAGACAAAACTTCGTGAACGCATCAACAATGATGAGGACATAACGATAACCTTCTGCCTCAGGTAAAGGTCCCAGAGTGTCCATGTGGACTGTGTCAAATGGAATATCGGGTTTTTCCCAAGAATGAATGGGCTGTAACGAGGCTCGGGCTACCTTTTTGTGAGAAAGACACACCAGACAGTGTGTAATGTATTTTTGGGCAAAGGCACGTAACCCAGGGAACCAAAAATGTTTGGTGATCAAGTCGACAGTCTTTTCAATGCCAGGGTGGTCATGTTCGTCATGAAAAATTCGTAAAAGACTAAGTCGGTGACCTTTCGGTATATAGCACAATAGTCGGGGAGACTCACCAGTAGATGTATGGTATATATAGAGGAGATCATTTTTAACAACATAACGAGTGGCGTCTAACTGTCCTTCCATCAACTTTTGGATAATAGACTGGGTCTCTTCGTCAGAAGCCTGGGCGATTCGTGCCCAGTTCAATGGTTTTTGAACCGTGCAAACATTGACGGGGTTTCGACTGAGATAGTCAGCGTGCGCCATCAATGTTCCTTTACGATAGTCCAACACAAAATCGAAATCCTGGAGGTATACCCACCACCTAGCCACCCTGGGTAGCAAATCCTTTTTTCGTTGAGTAAGCTTTAACGCATTACAATCGGTGACTATGGTGAAGCGTATACCAACAAGATAGTGTCTAAAATTTTGCAGCGCTTTAACCACAGCGAGGGTTTCAAGTTCATATGAGTGATATTTACTTTCCGCACCTTGCGTAAGTTTCGAAAAGTATGCAACAACGCGTTTCCGACTCCTTTCGTGTACTTGCAGTAAGACTGCTCCATAACCAATCGAACTCGCGTCTGTGTGGACTTCGACTGGCAATGAAGGGTCATATATTGCGAGCACAGGTTGGCTAGTGAGACACTCGATAATGTCCCTCCGAGCCGTTTCCTGTTCCGGCCCCCAATGAAATTCGACACCGTTTCTAGTCAGAGCAGAAATACAAGCCGTTTTTTGGGCAAAGTTTGCGATGTACCGCCGAAAATAACTCGCCAAACCCATGAGTTGCCGCACTTGTTTGACGTTTTTAGGTTCGGGTGACTCAGTTAATGCTTTCACTTTATTATAGCTCGGCCGTACCTGACCCTGGCTAATATTACGGCCTAAGTATTCTACCTCGGTACACAAAAATGAACATTTGCGCAAGTTAATGGAAAAGCCCGATTTCGTCAAAGTCGTGAGCACCTCATGTAGGAGTGCAAGTCCTCGTTCTACGGAAGAACTCATGAGCAAGACATCGTCGATATAAACCAGGGCTTCACCAGATTCTATGAATTTTCGGAGAGTTTTAGTAATTATCCGCTGGTAAACAACAGGCGCGTTAGCCAGCCCATATGGCATCTTAACGTATTCAAAATGCCCCTCGGGGGTAACAAAGGCAGTTAGAGGAATGGACTCTTCTTCTACCGGAATCTGGTGAAATCCAGTTGCCATATCTAAACTTGTGAAAAATTTACTACGTCCCAATCGGTCTATGTGATCGTCGATTCTTGGAAGCGGAAATCGATCTTTAATAGTCACCTCATTTAACTTGCGATAATCCACACACATCCTGTCCGATCCGTCCTTCTTTTTAACAAGAAGAACGGGGCTCGCGTAGTCAGATTCCGACTCCCTAACTATGCCTTTATCTAATAAGTCATTGACAATATTCCGAACACGAACGTTCTCCGCATGAGACAAACGATATGGGCGGTAGTTGACGGGATTATGACTATTTAGTTTGATACACATACTTCCCGTATTTACGGTAGATGTAGCAGTACCTGTGATGAGGTATTCTGAGAATTTATCAATCGTTCCCAAAAGTCGTTCTAAGTGTTCACCTTCAAGGGGTGAATTAACAGGAACATCGGACCGAACAGTCATCACGTCATCCACCACCTCTCGCGTAAGTAATTGGGTATCACGTGTTCGCACATATCGGATGCCCTCCCTATTCAACACATCCGTACCTACTATAACCGGGGTATTCATAAATTCCGATGCTACAACAAACAAGTCTACTTCCAACGTAACACCATCAAATTCGATCGGTAATGTTATATAGCAGGAACTCTCGATCTCTTGTCCGCCTAACCCCTTTAAGACACGAAAAGCTGGCTTACGTTCACAGTGAAAATGTTTCAAAAGTGATGTCGAAATTAATGATATGGTAGAACCGCTGTCAATCAAAACATCAATAGGAATGCCCCTGATAACCGCAGTCATCACATCCTTACCGTGACTCGATAAACCTTCGCGACAAAAATTGACGTTGTTTACACTTTGCGATTCTGACCTTATCTTTGCAAAACACGTATCTATCTTATGACCAGGCTTTTTGCAGAATGAACAAAGGTCCGACCTCGTAGTTACAAAAGTAGGCTTCGACTTCAAGTCACTATTATTATTGGATGCAGTACCTTCAGAAGCCACCTTGCCCCTTCTACAAAAAGCCTGCCTGTGACCAGCAAGACCGCATTTGTAGCATCTACCTTCATTATATTTGCGCTTCCTGCTTAACTCTGAGTCGAGTTCTTGCTTTCGCTTTATACCATGTGGTTTCATGTTACTAGCGGTATTACTAGTCATTGTCGGTTTTGTTTTTACGAACGAAGAAAAGTATTCAACCAAATCTTGTGGCGAAAGATTTGCGTTCATAGCAGACGATCTGATTTGCGGGTCCGTGATACCACGTATAACTATAGCTGAAATGAGTTCGTCGCTTAGGCCGCGCACAATTCGCAAACGAAGAAGCGAGCGTCTGGTATAATCCGCGTACGTAGGGTAGTTGTCGGAATTTGTCGTCATAACCTCAAATAGAATATTGGCAATATCAGGGGTTTTTGGGCATAAACATTTAAATTCCTTTTTAAAACTACTCCAGGTGCGATCACTAGTCACCCATTCGCTCAGCCACGTTTTAGCATCACCCTTCAGACAGTTCCCTATCCGAGAAAGACACTCGTGATCGTTCCAATTGTTAAGGTTTTTAGCGCGATCTACCTCACTACACCAATCTTCAATATTATGCAAGTTCGGGTCAAAGTTAGACACATAATAATGTTGGTTCGATCTCACCAAAGTTCCAATGGAACGAATCGCATCCACGATGCGGTCGGTCCCCGTAACCTGCACGGCTGTCGACGGCGCCTCGCTGTCCTCTCGCTCCGACGTTGACACCACCGGAGCATGTGGTGCAGGCGGCGGGCAGGACTCAGAGGCTGCCGCGGTGGCAACCACAGCATCAGGCAGCCGTGGCGGGTGATGAACCACGACAGCAGGTGGAAGCGGCGCCGACCGTGCCGGCGATAGCGCCGGAGTCTGGCGTTGCGTTGGCGCCATAGGAGGCGTCCGTGGCGATGTTCGGCGTGAGCTCCACCGCCTCGTCGCTCGCCGATTGCTTCGCTGCGGTGATGGAGACGCTAAGCGCCGTACTGGCGGTGACGCACGGTTGGGTCTGCGGCGCGAACTTCGCCTCGGTGAACGGGCATGTCGAGTAGCAGATCTCGACTCCAAATCTGTAAGTCGAGACAAGATCGCCTCCATTGTGCTCCGCAATGCACCGTCAGGAGTACGATCTCGTCGTCTAACAGATTGCCGGTTTCGTGTTCCGTCGCGACTGCGATGGTGTCCGTGGTCTGACATCTCTCTAGCCAATACGTTAGTCGGTCGAACACACAAAAACAGTGGGCGATTTAGGATAGAATCCAAAGAATCCTATCCCACTTCTGATCTTATATGTTCGACCAGATTTTTATTTAAAAAAAACACAAAACGTAAACAAACGAATATTATTAATTACAAATTTACAATAACCAAAAATAGACAATAGACAAGGCACAATCTAATACGCAAAAAATATGGCAGAGAGATGTTTCCCCGTTGACGGTCGGCGGCAAAATGGACGAGTCTCACGGTGTCTGCCGCTTATATACCCTCCGGCTTCCAGGCATGTTCTTCTCATCCAACAATATTTTATTTTAACCAAATTTCTGTTTTATTTATCTACTAGTTGACCTGCCCTGGCTTCGCACGGGTGAATTAGATAAACGCGGTCGAACGGGAAAAGCATCTTATGCCCGTCTCCTGGACTTAAGCTACTTCCCCGCCAATTTTCAGCCAAATCGGATTAGCCGTTCTTGAGTTATAAATAGTGTAACCAACACGACTTTCTGTCATATATAGATTACAATAAATTAACAATATCTTTAAAAAAAAATTAAGATGAAGTGTATTTATATAATTATAATTTCCGTTTAATGTTGACATCCTATAATTTATTTAAATGTCATATAACAATAATAATAATTTTAATACAAATATGTTTTCCTACAATTACTTTCAAAATAACCAATAGTATTTCTTTTGTAATTTGCTATTGGCAATGCACCTGGGCTTTTTCCCTTTTAACTAAATACAAATATACAAATACAATTTGTTTATTGACACAATCGGTTATAAAGTTATGATGGATCCATAGACTCACGAACTAGTGGAAACTGTGTTTCAGGAATCCGTGGCTTCTCCCATTATTAATTTTACTTAAGTTTTCTTATACTAATTAGTTGTACAGAACATCATAAAAGATAAGATTATTATTATATATTAAAATCTCGACAGTTTATAACAATAACTATATGGTCCTTTTAGTTCCTGGGTCCATGTATACAGGGAATCTGGGAAATCTAGTTAGGGGTCCAGGATCCATGTATGTGATCGTTGGGCGCTATATATTTATTAATAATAATAATAATAAATATGTGTGGACATCTCACATAACGCCACCTAACCCCAAACTAAGCAAAGCTTGTACTACGGGAACCAGATAACTGATACAATACTTAGATACTTTTTGTTTGTAAATACATACATAGAATACAATACAACACAGAACAAATACCTATGTTCATCACACAAAATGTTTGTCCTGGGTGGGAATCGAACGCACAACCCACAGTTCAGAAGGAAGGGTTACTACCAACTGAGCTATCGGGTCAGTCAAATCATAGTTTTTGTATAATTTCCCAGGATAACTGCATCCCCAGTGATAAGTACCCGTGCAAGAACCCCACCAATACAGTTCACGGCGATCTCATAAATAAACAATTTCTAAGTATAACGCATAGTCGGTGTGTTTTTGTGTGCGCAATGATATAAAATGTCTATCCACATTATGTCACTAATTTCATTGAATACGTCTCGACGCTTATTCGCCTTCTCATAAGCTTATTCATATTTTAGTTAGTATTGAATTGGTAAACCTGTTTTGGATGATTATTTAAATTTTGCGATCTATTATACAGTTTTATATTCATCGTAAATGGTGCAATCAATATTCATCACTTTATAAACACTTTGACTTCTTTCCATCAATTCTTTGCATATTTTAGAAATATTGTATCCCTTGTTTTTATTTTGTTATAATATGTTGTATCCTTTTTCCAGATCATTATTAGAAATTACGTTTAATGAGAAATTGATAACTTTTAGTATTCTATTTATTCTCCAGGTTTATTTATTATCAGATCTGTTTCTTCCTTTGATTGCTTTTCGCATCCATTCTATTGTTGTACTTAGTTTATGAACGTCTCATTTAGATTAAACTATTGTATTCGTCCTCGTACTTACAGGTAGAGAAATATTAATCTTTAAGTCTATTACGTTTAGAATGCAAATTTAAAGATCACATGAGCATTTTTGACCTTATTTCAACCTATAACTGTTAGATGCATTATTCTTGCTCACTTAATAGAATTTGGTTACTAATTGTTTAGAATCTGCAATTGTTTCTTTGTAAGAACAAGTTATAATGATATAAAATTTCTTATTCTAAGTTTTTGACCTGAAGTTTTAAGGTTAATATCCTAAAACAGAACCTGCATCATAAAGTCAACTATTGTACCATCTTACACGTATCCCTATACCGTTTAATTTGGATTTACAGTTATTACAGTAACATTTTTTTTTTTTTTAAGTTTCCACATAGTCTTTCTGTGAGCGGTGTAGCATGCACCGAAACTGTTTCGTTTTCCCGGAATCGGATGTGAACTGATGACCTGTGTTGACTGTACTGTATACGTAGTTCACGACATAATACAATGATATTGTACGTAACATGTCATGATGCACTTATGAATTCAACGACTTTCATGCAATAAACAAATGAGAATTTTACTGAGAATGTAATATTTATATTATTTTGAAACAATTCAAAATTACATTAGGTGCTTAAACATATAATTATAATTAATTAAACTGTTCAATACATATTTCCGTGTCAAATAACAAAAAGTAAACTATATATAAATATTGGAGAAAAAGTAATATTGTAGTTAAAAAGGGGTCATAAATAAAACACAGAATTTAGATCACCTGCGGGAAGCGTACTCAAAAAGCTGGCAACATTCACTCGTTGAATAGCTAGGCTGATTGTGAATTAAATTGTAAATTTATGAAGTTACTAGTGTTACTTTCTTTATTTATTTTATGTATAATTTACGAAAACGTAATATCAGAATAATTATAAAGTAATGGAAAAAAAATTTATCATGGGCGTAATTTTTATACGCTTCCGCCGCTAAACTCATGACTTGATGATCTTGCCTAATCCTTCAGCTTTTACAAACAATTTACCGGTTTTTTTTATTTACGTTAAATTCAATCTTTTTATTACGCTAATCAGGTGGATACTGCTATAAATCATAAATTTTCTTAACATTTACTATGTTGTTTAACAAATTTGATGGCCGTGAAAATTGCTTACATCTATTTTACTTTTGCTTACGAGTCATTAGAATCTCAACCATTATCGATGAATTTTCTTCTGTTACCAAATCGTCCAAAATTTTCCAGTTATTTACAATCCTCTCCTTATCGTGATTTTTGCATATATTGACTAAATCTCCTAGTCTTTATATTATCTACTTTCTTGAATATTATTTCGCTTTCTTCGTTTCTATTTTCCTTGAATATAAACAAAAAACCTGACAGCAAAGCACTTAGATCAAGTTTATAACATGCATAATGTATAGTCGTCAGCGGTCGAGTTTTACGATGCTGAATTACAAAATATTGTAATAGATGGCCACATAACTTAGCTTTTATGCTTTGGACGTAACAAATAAACATAGAGTTAACCGGTGTTAGTTCTCACGTGATTGCGTAAAGACAAGTGAATACGCCGAATGTGTAGCAAGGACTGTGGTAATGTCAACGAATTTTAATATTCCCCACAGTTTTTCAACTAAATCTGGGCTAACGGCTTTTGTCCATCTTTGATTTGCTTGACTCTGTGAAAGTTGAACTGGTTTGTATCATTTGCAGACTCATTAAGTAAATAACGTGTTCTTGTGTTTCATTTCTTAACATATTATATTCCATCATTCTCTTTATGATTTTTTTAACGATAAAATTATGCTTCTACTCTCTAAATTTAACTCTTGTTTTTAACTATTTCTGGTTACGAAACGTAGATGCATCAATTCAACACTAAATGCGTTTATAATAAAGGATCTCAACGAAATGCATTAGTTTAATCGTACCTCTGCTATCTACCTTGTTACGCTAGAACCGGTACAAAATGTACTTTTTCTCGGTTTGTTTGACTTACTTCGAAGAAGATAATAGTGGGTACTTCCTCAAATTCGTCTCGAGATGACTCGGCTCATAGCGTGAGAAAAAATATGCTTTTGGGAATTGTTCTCTGTGTAAATGCGAGATGATTATGTCATACGTAATTGAAATGTTGCTTAACTAATAAACTGAAATATGGGTTTGTATTTTTAGCTCGATCGAGAACACTCGTCGATGTCAAAAACTGCCGCAATATCTGTAAAACATCAGAATATGGCTTAATTTTTTGACTGCCCTTTATTTTTCACGTTTTTTTTACATGCAATTGCTCTGTCTACAAAATGTTGTTACTAACATCATCACCAACTATAAAGGGAGCTAAAATAATTCACTACCAGTCTCCGATGAAACTTCTTGATAAGGTACCATTCAATGCAATCGGGTTCCTTTTTCTCGTAGTCTACTTAGATGTTCTATTATTCTTCTGCAAGCCCTTAAAGACCCTTTGACACTGAGATCTTGGGGCGATTATATCAACAGATCACGTGCAGGCACAAGCATTACACTGAACGTGTTTTTTGTCATTATAAAGTATACTTTATCTTACAGGAAATTGGTCAGAGTGCAAGAACAAAGTTATTACTGTAAGGTAGGCCTTATAAGTGTAGGTAGCATTAGTGCCAAATGATCATAAATCTATTTAAATGTCGCTTTCCCGTTGTATTATTAATTCTAAGGAAATAATGAGGTAAATAGAATTAACGATGAAAGCCTCTTATCAACAAGTTTAAAAATATGAGTCTTATTACAAAGGCTCAGGACTCAAAGTCTGATAACCGTGTATCGGTGGACCTTGGATTTAGAAAGACTAATTTTGGCAAAGCTATTAAGTTCTTATTAAAATTGAAGAAATACATTTTCTTCCAAAGTGACTTCCTAAAACTTAAATCAGTGTCTACCTGTGACCACCGGAACATTCATTTAGTGAATGCCACCAACTGAGATCATAATGGTCATACGCTTAAAGAAATTATGCAAATTGAACCTCACTTGGAGAATGTTTCACAACATACTGGACATTCTCTTAATTGGGATTCAGTATTTGAAGACTCTTTAGTTTTTAGAGACTGTGTATCGACACAATTCCAGTTTTAAATAAATACCCCATCACCATTCCACTACCGGACTACTAGATGCTCGGCTAAGCGCCATCCTTTCGTGGTCGAAATACCACCCATTTGTACCAAGCGATTTGATTCAACGTTCTTAATTAGAACGGCTAAGGAATGGAATGCCCTGCCAGCGTCTGTGTTTCCGGCAAAATATGACCCGGGCGTGTTCAAGAGAAGAGTGAATATGTACTTACTTGGCTAGGATGCTACACCTTCGATCGCATCGTCGCTTCCCATCTGGAGCGTGGTCAAATGTTAGACAAGTTTGAAGTAAAAAAAAAACTTATGTCTTTATGATATTGCATAGACCGCCTTTGACCGGAATTATCCTGCCGAGTGGAATTTCTCTAAAAGCTTGCAGCGAGCGTGCGTGGACGATCATTTTAGTGCTATTATCTCGGGAACCGGTTCGTTTGGGCAAATTTGAAACAATGGCGTCTGGACGTGGACCATACGTGACCGAGCACAGTTCCGGGCCAATGCCTTTATGTTTATTATTTACTCTGCATTATTCAATGTAATTTCGATAACATTTCAGAATAAAATTTGATCCTTATGCTCAACGGAAGTATGTGTTATGTTTATGTACCTACTTCATCTAACCAACAAAAGTACTATGCAGTTAATAATGCCCAACGATTACATACATAAATCCTAGATTCCCTGTGTTTAGGGACTCAGGAACTATAAGGCCCATGGTCCCACAACACCCAGACACAGAACAAGTATTTGCGCTTTTTTCTTTGCACAAATACTTGTCCTGCCGCGGGAATCGAACCCGCCATCTCTGGGACATACTCAACCACCACACCGCAGAGGCTGTCAAGTCAAGAGCAGTTGACTAAGTTTTGACTATATCTGCTTTCATTATACTTATGAAATGACCTGCATCTTGCGTCTCACCCGTATTATTATTTATACATATTTTAATTTGCTTTAAGGGTAAAAAATAAATTCTCTTATCACATCTTCAATCATATAGGAAACAGACCAATCTCTTCATATTTCTTATTTCTAGGTCCAGCAAATTAGGCTCTATGTTGGTTGGTTTATTCTTCCTGACTGAGTGATTGACGGGGCTTACCCTTACACTTTACATACTACTTGTTCCTATAATAGACAAAAACTTATGGGCTAAGTAATAGGTTTAATCAAATTGAAACCTGCAAAACAATTCTTACATGATAATTCATCTTGCTGTACTCCGTTCTTTTCATTACCCCACTATAGAAAGCTTTGCCTCTGCCCCATCGAAGATTTCCTATACAACATCAATGAATAATAATAAGCCGAGAGGTATTGAACCATGACTTTATGCAATAAATAACACGATACGATCTTTGCTCTCCGTCTTTGTAACCACTGGTTGTGCTTATACTAAGTCATCTACATCCACCTTTCCTTATGAAGAGTGTTTAATACGTTTCATGAATGGGTATTTAGCATGAACAAACAGAGACACCTCTCCACTGTTCCTGTTAAACCTAAATTTATACGGCAGAGATTTGTAATACTTAGTAAGGTTACTAACTATATTAAACCGTTTGAACTGGCGATTTAATTGCGCAAGGACACACACATTCTACACAGCCTTAGAATTAGCGACTTGGCCTTTAGTTTAAATGTTCCCCTTTATCCAATATGATTGTATCTACATTTATATCACATGCTTTGTTACTAGCGTCTACTATGTACATTTGTTAGATTTATCTTTTACTATTATAAATCTGTTTACTTAATTTAATATCTTCCCAGAGTAGATCTTTGACAAATTCAAATAATAATTCAACAGAGATGTACAAGGTTGTGACTGTTACATCAATATAATGCCATGAATACATTGCTGAGAACGTTAATCCGTCCATTTAAATATTATTTAAATATGAAAGTATTATTTGAATTCGAATGCCACCTCATGTGGGGAGAAATATGAAATTTGTTGTCACATTTGAGTTTTATTAGTAGAAACATCATTCTTGTCATGTTGCCATTACTACTTTACACTTAAATTTTTGGGTTTTTGGCTTTTTACAAGTCATTTGTAAAAAAACGTACGCAGGGAAAGAGTAAATGGCGTTTTTTTTTTCTTGACACCGAAAATACTTTACCTTAATTTATATGGTACCGAACTACCTGCATAAAATATTGCTCCAAATCCATTATTTTAATGACACCATTTTTATTCAGCTGCACTAAAGATCGTGCTAAACTGATAAAAGCTTGTTGTAAAGAACTGACCAAAAGCCGAGATTAAGGTTAAGCTGAGGAAGGATATCATTTATTATTTCCAACGCCAGTGAAGGCTCCACAGATGCATTCCAATGGCCCACTTTATTCAGCCATCGACAGACACGGGCCGTATTATCCTTTTGCATTTTTTTGACAGCCCGCCTGAAGGCTTTTGTATACGAATTTAGCTTCGGCAGATGTTATGGCTGAATTAAATTCTAATACCTTTGTATTACTCTTATTTGTCAATGTTTCTGCAGCGATTGTACCCACTTATAAATGTATATTATGTAACTATATATTTATCTCCATTGTTAGATAATTATTTATTATTTCACAGGTTTCGCTTGTTTAACATTTTGTAATTCCTATCTCATGATCAGTATAAAGAGCATTAAAAGCCTATTCTTAGGCAGTTAATTAACCAAATCTAAAGCCTACACGATTTGGTATCTTTATCTCAATGCTTGTTTCAAAATACAATTCCCATTACCGAATCGTACTTTAGCTAGAGTTTTAGAATGGTTCCATTCCCTCCGAAGTGGAGCATAAGTGTCCTACATTCATTTGTTCAATTAACATCCTTAATGAATCTGGTTGTGGGTTGCGTAAAACGAGTTTTGTTACTTCATTCATTTTTACATGTCTTGTATTATCTATGACTATATGAATGATATTATGCATGTTTTTTTTACCTGTATGTGGGTAAAGTATGACGCAAGCTTAAAACAGGACTATTATTCATTGATGAGATTTCGATTAATTAAGTGTATATATTATAATATGTTTATTAACTTACAGCATTGTTATTTATTTTTAAAAGTTTATTTTATTGAATAATACTTAACCAGTCGAATGTTCAAATTTAACAAGTGGTCAAAAATTTAATGAAACCATATTGTTTTTCATATATATATATTTTATTGATATTATGAAAGACGACTGATATAATATGGAGGATAAATGAAAAATTGTCTGACAAAAATAAAATGAAGTTTTTACTGTTCAGTCTACAATGTTTAGCAGGCAACACATTGTGGATTAAAATACACCTTAACACCATGTATATTTTTTGTAAATGTATTTACTCATGCTCTAATTAATAAATTATCTTTATCTTTATCATAAACCAAAGGATTATCCAAAAAGCTGCACTGGCGTCCGTATTTCTGACATCATTTTGGTTTGTGACAGTGAATCTTTTAGTTTTTTTTTGTCAGATTATTGATTTAGCCTCTATATTATATCAGCTATATTTCATAAAATAAAGTAATTGGTGGTCCATTTGTTTTAAGCTTTGCAATCAATCAACGACCTTAACATTTGCTAAAGTATCTATAGCTACAGACAGGTTTGTAATTTATATACTTAGTAAATTTTACGATTTTAAGCATTGTGGTTTTCAAACCATTACTCGGACAAACTAATTATTTCTACTTACCATCCGCCTACCTTTAAGCTGTAGGTATTGCTAGTTATCTATTCTTTACTTATGTGGGGCTGGTGTAGTAAAAAGTAGTTGAAAATTTCAATTGATTCCTTGTAATGATGCAAATTTAAATGATAACGTCGGTACTTTAACATTATTTTGCATTTTTCTGTAATGACAAATCATAACATCTAGATATCCACGCATTTATTACTATTTATTTACTTCTGTGTCATTAAACGTTTCATTCATCTTGGCAATAACGCAATCCAAATTGAAATTGTCTCTTAAATCTCATCTCATCAAGCAGTAAGGCAAGTCGCACTTTAATGAACTGCCTGAGCTCCTTATACGGCGTTCGTTTGTACAGAATTGTATAGTTCAGTAATCGCCTTACCGATATCTGTATCGCATCGCATTTGAACTAACAACGCCGGTTCGTCTGAACCTGCATTATGTATAGATTTTCTTGTTACAGCATGATCTATTGATGTTTTATTAGGACTTGCATTTGTGGTATCTACCATTGAATTAGTTACTCCTTACTAAATTCAGTTGATGTTATGAATTAACAATTTAATAGCAACAATTTCACTAGCAGCTTTTATAAAATCTACATAGGTTTTGTAAAAGTTTCTAAGGCTAAGGAAGGTGTTGAGAATGTTGGGAATCTTGAGAAAAGTCATTATTTTCGAAGCAGTTGTAAAAAAGTACACTGTCCGTGAACTCGTGTGTTGAACCTTTGTCTCATAAACTGTTATCTTTATCGTTCTAAATCTTGATGACAGTACGAGTAATAAAGAACTTGAACTTCACTGAGCAATACCTCAAACGATGCGGTGAAGGCTAAGATAAATATTTCAATTGTCACAAACGAAAATGACCTTTCTGCTTATACGATAGACGCGAAGGTTAAAGAAGAATGTGTATTGTTACACATACGTGAAAATACACCTGCGCTCGCGCCTATCTCGATACCGTGAAGCACGTCTTTTAAAGCTTAAGACCGCCAGAGCTTATCATGAAGTCGCTATATCTTAATCGCTATACCAACTGTAAGACCACATTAGCTTATTCACAAAAGGGTAAAACTACATCACGTACATTTGTTTTCCTGCTTTAATTCCAAGACGCGTCGCTAATCAGCCCCGCTTAATATAGCCTGTTTAAATACCATTTTAATATGATAATGTCTTCACCTTTACGGTTTCCGAATGGATTCCATTTCTATATCTTTTCTCTTTTATGTGCTTGCTATTAAAAAAATCACTCTGATTTGAAGTCCATCGGCAGCAGACCAGTTTTGTTGCATTCCAATTTAAGGTCTTTATTTGTTTAGATTGGCATCCGGCAAGTGGTAGACCATTGGCTATAACTATCTGGATGGGTACCGTTAATGGTCATATTGATCTTAACAATAAGTGTTTGTTACGAAATGATGTATCGATATGCTTAATCACTCATAGAAAATATTAAAGATCCGTTGAAGAGGTTCTGATGTTACGACTGGGTGGCAAAACGTGTACACTGTGTGCACCGCAGACAGCTATTCCAAACTTTGACGCGTTACACGAGCGATCAATCTAAACGATGTTACAACATCTAGAGCTATCAATTATGGTTCTAATGAAATAATAGCAGCATAGCATCACGATTCAGCCGATGACGGATCCGTACGACTTCGTGCTAGACTTTATGCTACGAATCGTGTAATACCTGATGGAGATAAACTTTTGCCATTGCCAAAGTCAATCTTCATAAGTTGCTGAGCTTATTTATACGTTTTCTACATGGTAAAGATTATAGAACATAAGTGCCGTTTTGTTAAAGTTTAGGTTTAACAAAAAATAATTTAGTCATATTCTGAGAATGGGTAGTCTCTAGTTTCGATGTTATTTTACTATAATATAGTATTCTATAGAATTATATGCATACGATTACTTAAGGTCATAGTTGTGTCTGAGTTTCCTAACCTTTATAACACAACCCGGTTTCTATCAAAACTTTTACCAAATGGTTTCTCTAAACAAATTACATACAAAAGCACTTTGAAAGCTTGCTATTGTTCTAGTTGTTGCAATACCATTTCTACATGTTCTAATGACGTCCGAGGATCATTAATATAAGCATGAATAGATTTGGAAGTGAAAAAAGCTACACGTCGTTTTACGTTCATCTCATAGTCTACTAAATGGAAGAATATGGCCAATCCCCTCCGTGCGTAAACATCAATATGTTATGCTATTTAGTAAAAATATGGCCTAAAAGGCCATTTAACTAGTGAATTTTAGTAATGTGTGAAGCATATTAAATCATTTTTTATTAATAACATTTCAATTGCAATATAAATTTACATATTATTCTGCCAATAACAATGTGACATGTCGGTTGTACCCTCAAATGTAAATCCTCCAGCATCATCAATAATGCGTGCTGTTTCATCGGGTGTCAACACCATCCGTAATGATTCATTCGAGCACAATAACGTTCGTAACAAAATATCTTGAACTCTCACCTCCGTGGAAACCTCAGCATTTCATCATTTGTCAGACATCGGACATGCGCCGCCGCCGGTTTACATGAATATCGTAATATTGAGGTTATAGGTTACATCTGCGTTTGAATGATGACGTCAACAATTCACTTCGTCATAGTCAATAGCATGATCACCGAAGTCACCTGTAGTCAAAAGATTTAATTTAGCATCATTACCTTCCTACTTTATGGTTCTTTCTTTAACTTGTTTTACTTCGTTTTCAAAAATAATAATCTTACCGCTTTAATTATTTTTATTTCATATTCTTTTCCGCTTATCTAACAAACAACAATTTGGAACAATTATGTCAAGCAGAGTCATAAATATTTAAAATCTATCTCCTTCATTTCTATCTACAATCGACAATGTATTATTGATCTTGAGACGTGACCGGCTAGCATTCCGGAGACTGGCTTGCGACAAAAAACAAACTAATTTAGGATTTAGATTGAAGCCCGACCGGAACGAAAGCTCTAAACTCTGTTTGCTCAGCGGCGGCTTTTTATTTACGCACGATCTCGAAGAATCCGTGATTTGTTGATGCCTTCGGAATTAGTTGGAGATAGATTTATATGAATGTAAAGCTTGAAACTTATTCAGTTATCATTTTATCACGGTGTTTGTGAACTGGTGTCCAAAATAGTCGCATTTTGGGTTTTTTTTACTATTAATATTCCTTATTTTTATAATAGGATTTCTTATTTTTCATATAGGTTCAACTGACATTATGTACTCTTTGAACAAAATGTTTAGCAGTTTTGTACTCGTCTAAAAAGATCGCGTCTTACTCTACACTGCACCTACGCCGTATGTCAACGATTAATCAAAGTGATTTAACGAAGCGATCCAATGCAATACTTTACCATCCCAATCGCTTCAGTCACAATAATTTCCAATTAGCTGGTGAACGAAGAATCGCAAGTCGACTACAATGGGGAGACGACACAAAAAGCGACGATTTAGTGCAGTTATAAACTACATTGTGTTGTTCAAATACACATTTACTGCTCTCAGCCTATTTGTGGCAGTTCGAACCTTATACTAACCCATAAACTTTTCTCTAACCAGCGCAGTCATATCTTCAAGCAGGCAGACGCTGATTGCACCGGAGTGTCTCGATCTCAGGATTAGATTACTGCCTTTATAAATATTCCAAGCTTCTGTTAGCGCACAGCCTGTGAATCCATTAGTTTCAGTTTGTTCCGGTGTTGATGGAAACGCATCTCCAAACACTGAAGGAGTTGAAACAAGAATTAACTGTACAGTGATAAATGAAGTTCATTAACATAGCAAGTGAAATAAAAAAGTTCGTGTAAAAGAGAACGTTGTAAGTGACGAAGGCTCTAACAAATATATGGAGTGACATTTAGTGGTAGTTAACGTTAGTGCCCGTTAAATAGAAGCATCAGTTGAAGCGCGGTGCTGCAGTTAAATTTACGTAATTAGTGTTAATATAGATGAATGTATGGAATGTTTGGTAATGGACTAATATACACGTTGTCTTATAGTATGTTCTTTATCACAAGCAACAATGTAGCCTATGTAGTAGTACTAACCAATGTAGTATTTTGATCAAATATTTGTAAGTAGATTCTGTTTTGAAAGGGCACACTTATCTTCTCAAAGTAACATAATCAACGTTTCATATACAAAGTATTCTTTTGTTTAATAAACGAATTCACAAACAGTTGAAGTTTCGCGATTGTGTGCGCCACATGTAGACCTCTTAAACATGAAAACATATTGTTCCAAGATCTGAATGCAACCTGTTATTATACGTAATGCTTGAACAAGAGACACGCCCAGCCTTGATCGATGGACAATGAGCCCTCCGCAATGCGTTTTATGTTTTAAGTAAGTATAGATTTCAAATGATAAAAACTCTGCTCTTTCTACGATGACAAAAGACATTCAGGATTATAATATTCACCAAAAAATGATATTCATTATTAGTTCTTTTTACGAGTTAATTTTTTTATGTTAAGGAATGACTTGACGAGCTAACCGTTTGCCTAATGTTAAGCGACACGGCTGCCCATATCAGTTGCAGTGTCGCTCGGAACTCTAAAGTAGAGTTTCGCGTAACACTGCACTGCGCACGTCATTCGGAGACGTCAGCACAATCTACTTAATAAGATTAGACTATGAGATCAGGTCATAAAATCTAATTTGACCAGTAATTTCACTAGCTACAGTGCCCTTCAAACTGGAACACAGTAGTGCTTGCGCACTACTGCTTGGCGGCAGAATAAATGGCAAAGCAGTGGTAGTACCACTGCTTTAGATAAGTAACCTAGAAGAGCAGAAAAGTTATAATTACAAGATACATCTTTTATATTCACATTGCATCTCATTGCGTCCTTAACAAAGTGTTTGTACGTATTTATTATTGATAGTAAAAGATAGTCTAAAGAGTTAACAGTTTTTTGAAAGTTAATTACCTCACCATTTCCTGTTTCGGATAGTCTCCAGTCTATTTCGTGACGTACTTCAAAATGTTTAACCAAACGGATGTCACCGTTTGACCAACGGTCTTCATAAAAAAGATAAAATGCAGCTTAATGTAGTAATTTTATAAACTCTTTTACTCCAGCAGTTGATTGTAACGAATTTAAGCCATCCAGTTCTTTTGGGCAGCACTCTATGATGTTTTAAAATAAAGTCTATTTTCGGCTTTCATTAGCGGTGCCATCGGAAATCGATTTATTTGAAACGGACTGTTACTAAGTAAACACTACGAGATGGAGTCTCAAATCGATTCCACTCGATGTTTATTTTTTGATGTTCGTTCGAGTCCATTGATCGTGTTGAGTTTAAAGTTTGACTTTGAGTGTTATGTTGAAGTCGAAGTATTATGATTTGGGGCTTGTAATAATATTATAGTTCAACTAAAGCTTTCAATGTAACTCATTATGTTTGTTTGTACAGATACTACTATGATGGAAGGATTAGAAAATCAATTTGATAATTTTTACCATCAAAAATAAAAAAATTGGTATAAAATAATTATCTTGTTAATTTTACAATATTATAGTAATATAGTAATAACTGTATGTAGTATGATATAAAACTTAAATTTACCTAAATCTATTAAAAAAAAATAAGAAACGAGATATCTCGAAACAATCTATTAAATTTTAATCGAGTGAGTATTGGTTCCACTTGTGGAATAAAATTAAAATGAATTTCGTCAAGCCAACACTTGAAACATTCTGCTCAGAAGGTGAATGTAAATGGCCCAAAAGGAAATAATGTAGTGAGAGAATACTACGGACATCTTATAAAATAAAGAACATCGATGTCTAGCGCTGTATACCAGGCTTTAAAAGCGTTAATTCTATGCCGACGAACGATTACTGCCTCATTTAAATAAGCCCCCGCAATTGATTTGATTCAAAAAGAAAGCAAATCTTGTTTTTTTATTAAAAAAAATCCTCTATGCAATACATATCAAGGGTTTTGGTGACCCGTTTAAAAGTATGAAAATTTTGGAACTCGCAACGCAACGATTGAAAGTATATGGGATTTAGATTTGTATTTTCTCTCAGTATATTTAGTCCTTCTAATAGCTTAATTACTTAACAACAATCATTCATTGTCGAAAGATTAAAGGCAATAAAGAATTTATAGATATCAATCAGATGATTAATATTCGAAAAGTTTGTCAATTTATTCACATTTTCACATGAAAGCCATGGACGTACCATCCTAATATGCATCAAGATTTTTTACTAAAGTGTTCCGACTTCCGGTCTGAGATGGGAACTAGAGGAACATTTGAATTTCTTTTGGAAAGTTAAATTCGTGATAGCAGCCTTTTTTCTTATTGAAAAAGGTTGTGAAAGACATCATAATTCAAATATCGAAATCACACAACCGGTCGATGCTTTAAAGTTATAAATCCGATTGTTATTAAAATATTCGATTCATCAAAGGCTTATCGCAGATGTGCTATAAAGAAATTTGAATACGGCTTTGCCTTTTGGTCGCCGCTATTATTAATATGGATCCATTAACAGAGTTTATTGCTAAGAAAACCAGTTCGATGCACAAATTGGTCCCTAAATGAAGCCATGCCCTTTATTTGTGATCTTCGGTTTTACGACCAGATTATTCCATACTCTTTATAAGTATGAATACGAACTAATTAAGTGCCCGAGACCTTCTTCATTGTTAGTAATTAAGCCAAACATTAAGCGTATCTAATGTCTTCGTTTATGTTATTGTTTACTATTTCATATTCCTGTTCACTTAATTGACTAGGTACATAAAAATAATTTCTGTAATGTGAAATATTGTTTAAAGAGATAGTCTTATTACAATTTTTGAATATTATCGTTCTGGTTCTTCAGCCACAACTTAACACGCCTTAATAAAAGGTAGACGACGATAATCTTCTCTCAGCGGAGTATTAGATATACGCTAATTACCATCCAAAAGGTCCGATCCCTTTTAATTATGACAACTTGAAGGCTCGCCGGAACCGGTCTCACCTGCCTTCGTCTCAGCATCTACTTAAAGCATTGCACGTAACCTATTATTTGGTGATACATACTTAAGTACAAACTTAACGATGACTACTCGCTGATCCCATACTCGGAAGATATTTATTTCGTATTTAATATTCTAATGCTGATGTTGGGATTTTGTCGAATATATCTTGAGAATCATTTTGAGCTGTTAAAGCTCACGAAGAGAACGTATAAGTATAGCGTATGTCATGACATCTGAAGATGAATGTTCTAAAGGAAGTAAAATATTAGCAATGACGCAGTCACAAAGCATATCGCAATATCATCAATGTAGCGGGCTCAAGTGATGCAATCACTAGCTATGCAAATTGTCCGAGCACTGGTCGCGGGTCGTCGACCGGCTTGTTTGCCCAGCATCACTCGGAATGAGCCCCGATTGGCTGGACGGAATCGATTCGTAACATGCGCCCGCGCAGATAAGGTCAATGTCGATACGCCTTTAATCCGCTACCGATTCTGATCTTGTTTTTTTTTTCTCATTTGTTTGAATAGTGATCTATTTGTATGTCGTTAAGTGGTCTTGTTTTCATATTCATGTTCAGATGTCTGGTTTTGGTTTTTAACTCTGATCCAGAGCTTATCGTTCGTTACTCCCGATTTGGTTACTTAAGAGCTTAATAGCGATTACTCGATACCGATTGAGCAATTCCAACATTCACTTTTCTTAGAAGCTAAATATCCAATGTTACAAAAACAATTGACCCAAGATCGTGTTCATCATGATCGATAACTCCATCGCACCTTGATTCTGGGCGTCATATTATACCATTATTCTGATAGCATCTAACAGGTACCCGCCTACGACCTCGACATCAGCTAGACGCGTGCTTTCGAAAGTGAGGGTGAAGGAAGATGCTGTAAATTGATTTTTATGATAGCTTTGCGCATATTTCTATATTGTAAGAATAGTATGCTTCTTTGTAGTTGTATATTCTTGGTTCCTAACTCTTCACATAAACGTTATTCCGTTACATACCCTTTCTTATGGCTGGGATAATCTCTTTTAAATAAGAGGAAAAATAAAGAGTGACTCTTAAATTAAATGCCACCACACTATTTGCCATGGTTGGAGAGTTAGCAATAAGAGAAAGAGTTAGGCGGCTTGAATGTTAAATGGAGTGAGAACCCAGGGCTATTTTTTGACAAAGGTAAATAACCTCCTCATTTTATCTTTTTATTTACATAGGTCTAAGCTATAAAGTGAGTTTCAAACTATTTTATGACAGAGACAATATATACATGTTATCCTATATTCTTTCCCTTTTTTACGTCCCCATAACCCTTGTAAGATTTATTGAGAAACATGTTAGATGCATGTGCTGAATAAAACATTATAATGCATATTTGAATCTATAATGAGAAAGCAATGCGACTGCATCTAATCCTGTCTAGATAGTTCATGGTCTAAAACTAGTTCTGTGACCACTTCATTTGGAATCTTATTACCTTTACCGTATTAGATGTCCCTGCTTTCCTTTTAAATTGCTTGCATATTTTTGCCTATCTTGCCACGGTAAATTTAGAAATTTTATTAGCCTTATCTACAAAAATATAGTTTGTATTGTGGAAGATAATACTGACCATAGATATCGCTGTATTATTAGCTATGTGTAGGAAGTATCTTCAAAGGTCTTCAGAAAACTATATATTATAACAAGTATCGGAAATCCTTCAACAAATACAAAAATATAGATTGTAGTTATTCAAAGTAATATTGACCGAAGATTATTAAAAAGTTTGAGGATCTGACTTTACTAGACAAAAAGATAATTTAAAATCTTCATTCAATTTCGATGATAAACTATGCCAGATCTTGCCCCTTCTCAAACTAACAAAATAACCAAAGCTATATTACTCTCGACAAATGTAGAAACCAACTAGCATCGGTGGTAAGGCGAGGTCGAACCGCCCGGAGCTACAGCAGGCGAGGCCAATTGCAGGGAATGCCAGCCAGAGGGGCTCTGAACCTCTCATGCCAAGAGTGTTTCCCACAAACTGATGTAACTACAGCAGTGTTTGATACCGTTTTGAGGAGGAAGTTTAAGATGAACTTCGTATACAAAAGAGAGAACTGAAGGGAAATCAAATTGTCGATAGAATTTAGAGACTGCAACGGCTTGTACTTATTATGTCTATAACAAGTTTATCGTTTATATAAAAAGAATAAGCCCGTCGTGCAGTTGAATGCTTAAAAATAGAATCTTAAAAATGATATTGAGGCTTTGTACTTACGTCAAATCCATCATTAACAATCTTCTATGCAATGGTGAAAGTTTTTAACACAAATTCAAAGTATTTTTCAAATATCTGGTTATTTAAAAACGTCATATATTTTACATTATTAATATATTAGACGGAAACGGAAACTATAATTGCGCTTCATTACATCAAACAAGCTTCGCCGGGCGTTATTTATTTACGACAAATTGTATCTGGTAGATGCAACTTTCACTCTATATTCCGCCAGATTATGTCCTTATTCAAATAAGTATCTTGTAACATTCGAGCGCCATAACATCAACTACTATGTTTACAGCCTTGATTTTATGGAAAATTTTCTGATCTGCTTGTCACACATAATGATGTCCTCATTATAAAATGTCTCTTTTAACGTAAGCAGCATCTAATTTCGACACTTTAACGCCAAGCACGCTCACTACTCTACAATTGGGTGACATAAGTTGCTCAATTGTTATTTATTTTGAGAAACTTTGGTTTGATGGTCTAAGTTACCAGCTTGCCGACTGCTATAGCCGATGTTCAGAATATTAATTTTATCGTTACAGTTTCTAGGAATGTTTTCGTATCGGTTGTTTACTTGATTTGTTGGTACAAATTGCACAGCGATGTTGGAAGAAATTAATGGATCATGAATCTGATTTCACAACTGGAACAACTGTAGGTCCATGCTTAAATGTGAGTTATCGCTTATGTTCGGAACTTAC
Organism: Ennomos fuscantarius; assembly: GCA_905220475.3. Taxonomy (NCBI): domain Eukaryota; kingdom Metazoa; phylum Arthropoda; class Insecta; order Lepidoptera; family Geometridae; genus Ennomos; species Ennomos fuscantarius. The sequence continues at coordinate 2,490,904 of HG992026.1, read as the reverse complement.
GCCTTTGGAGAACGGTTTCTATTTGCATATAATGCCTGAGCGGTGCGACCACGACGTCAGATCTGGAGCACAGATCGGAAAACGTCGTGCTCAAGACCGCTCCATACATCATCACACTCGCGAACTATGATTCAATTTAGCTCTTGCGTTCATAATCAAATATTTATCCGCAAACCAACAGTAGCTAACTCTTTAGCAAATAGTTCATAAAACTCAACAGTTTATTGACTTAAAACCTCATTAAAAATAAAGTTGCATGAGTCACGGCGCTCTGGTTCAGTCAGACAATCGGAAAACCTCGAGTCATCGCCGTACTGCATCGTCTTACGGCTCAGAGTTCGAACGGAACTCGTTATGACAGGGAGTTACGTAGTGTGTGTAAGCTGTAGGCACGTATTCTTTCCAGCAACTTGTACTCGTATCCGAGTTGTTGCGCCGTTTAGCATGGTGACCCGACCCGAAGCGTGCTCCACAGAACAATCTCATTGATCCAATATAAGATTAAGCGGCGTCCGTGGATGTTTCCATTTTGAATTCGCGGTGATGCTTGCTTGAACTCGCACCCGGATGTCATGTTCGATTTACATTTTGTTATCTCGCCAGCATTCAATAGGAGTCGTGCTCTCGAGGTATTTACCGTCTACATGATTGACGGTGTGCCGTTCGATGAAGACAATAGTTTTGTAGCGCCTGCAAATTGGATGGATCCTCGAATATAAAAACGTATTTGAAAAAAGTGTGACAATCTTTAGCTGCGTGTTTCCCCGCGTATTAGTATTCGCGTCATACTTGAAGCCTTATATTTGCCATATGGGTGTCGTTTGGAGAAGCGGATTATGTTGCTGAACTATTCTATTGTTAAATGGCGACCTTGGCGATGTTGATGCGTTGAACTTCGCCGGCCCAAAAGGACGAAGAGCAAAAGGATCCGTTGCTAAGCGTGCGTTTCGGTAAGCGCCCGAGGGCAATCATGTCTGGGTATAATAAAGGGTTGCGTTGAGCTCGTCCTTTCTGCCTTCAGATTTATGGGTACTACGAGTTCGAGAGCCGGCGTGACGATGCGCTCTATACGTTTGTCACACCATTATTGTGTTAGGCTAGTAGGTACCTTAAGTAATTGCTAACATGAGCTCGGTAAATATCTCTGCGCCAACGAACCAAAAAGTCATAAAAGTACATTAATCGTTCTAAGTGCAACATGACAAGGTAACGCCCATATTCATATTTATGCTGATCGAGATGGTCGATATCGATCGAAGGATTTTTTTTCTTATTGATTACACGTTACGTTAGTAACGAAATTCGATTAATAACCGTAATCAATTCAGAATGTACTTTCGATTGATTTATCTTGATGATATTTTTGTTTGTGCTGAATTCGTGGGTGTTTTAAGTGTTGGTGTTTTATCTTGAATCTGCTGATAGGGTCCATCTGAAAACATTTCAAGCTCGGACGCGATTCTTGCAAGCCGTTAAGTGGTCTGATTAACATCGCTTTGGTACATTTACGTAGAACAGTTCAGCGTTTATGAAGGCATCGTCTGTTAGTTTGTTTGCTTTATTAATCAGAGTTAATTGGTTGGATAGGCCCGTTTAGCTTCACTGCCATCAATCAGATTCAGTTTGTTCTTATTAGCAAATAAGCTGATTATGATAAGAATCTGCTTTTAACGTATTACTATTTCTTTGTTTATTTTGTTTATTATGTATTTCAAACTTTAAACTGTATCAGCAATTTCACATTTCCGTATTATTCAACCTCAATATTGTTGACGAAATTATATATTTCAATACAAATGTTGCCATAACTCCTCACTCTCGCATTGACATTCAATCCTCACATGACAACACCATTACATAAGGTAATAGCCGTGACAAAATACTGAGGGAAATTTACTCTGCGCCCGCGCATGCACGTGTGTCTGTGTAACCCGACACTGTGCACACTACAGAGATAAGAGACTATAAAGAGCTGGAAGCTCATTTATTGAAGATAATCTAAGTTCTGTTGAATTAGGGCTGGACTGAGAAACTCCCAAGTTATTTTACTAATATGTAAAATTTTAATGGTCATACTTATAAAATATAAAACTGAAACCTGGCCTATTGTTTGTATGAACATAACTTATATCCCTCTTCCTGCTCGGAGATTCTTCGTTTTACCGTTTGAATCAGCAATGTCAAAATGTTTCACCTTGTATTCTGTCAGCCGCCATCGTCACGTCAGTTCAATAGAGATCGGCGGATGTACTGTGCGGGCTTCCATAGATTATGCGGCAGATGTGATAGATGGATTCTATTCGACCAACTTTTTAATAAAAACCAAGCTATGCCCTGCGATTTAATCAGCTTGTTTCATAATACAATCTGTAACCTCACTGAATATTAGGATTTTAACTTCAAAAATATGTTCATTGAACATCTCATAAAAGTAACTTGCCCTCCAAACATCGTTTTTAAACCAGTGCTTTATTATAGGCGTTTTTTTTTATTCACCCTGTCATTGAATTTAATATAATAAATCAACTTTATTCCGGTGCTTAGTGTTATGATACAAATTAAAAAAAAAATGTTATTTATTGATTTTGGCTTTCTTTAAATAATAAATGATTTCTATTCGCCTTTCAATAAGTTTTCTATTGATCTTCTTGATAAGTAGGTACTGCATAGTCTTCATATCATTATCTTTTTTTATACAAAATATGCAGTTACGATTCTGTACTACCGTTGCGTAAGGTTTCTTATTTACAGTATTATCAATTAGATCTTCATACACTCCATTCAAGTTCCGACGTGTTGCAGCACCGTTACAGGCAGATGTTGCGACTGTGCCATCTGCAACACCTAGCCGTCAGCGACCTTGTACAGAACTGGTTCCTTGCCCTTTTCATGTTCAATTGATTACTTATATTGCGAACTTAAGCTTGATTCTTACTGGAGTGAAATTTCATTGTAAGCACAAACGATTTTGTTACCTGTTTATTTAATATTGTTTAGTAAGTAATTTCTATTGCTATAGATAATACCTATTAATACTTTTAATATTCTCAGACTAAAATTAACATTCACGGACATCTATTTCCAATTGTAGTAAAAGGACTATTATGCAGTAACCTCATTTAACATTTAAGTCATAAAATCGAAAATATTACTAAAAGTATACGATATGATAATTTGATGCTATGCTGAAATTATATTGGTTACTCTATGAAAGCGCGGGGCGCAAGCTGCGCGTGCGACGTACTCACACAAGCGCAGTGCCACCGTAAGCATGTGTGCGTGCGCGTGGGAACGAGCGCGGCGGACGCGTGCGCAGATTGTGACATGCCACGCCAGTATTGTTTAGATTGTTTACCTTTCCGAATAACACCTTGGTATTAAATGGGAGCAATTTTATCTCTTGGCTAAGTTACTGAAAGAATAAAAATGTGGATCATCCAATAATATTCTGATGGTTTCGATATGTTTCTGTAATAGTCAATTACGTTGACCGTACACTATAAAATGTTCCTCAAATAATCGATTCTGTAAATCTAAAGTTCAAAAAGCTGCTAAAAGCTTATTCCTTTAAAGTTCTGTTTTCGAAGAACAAACGAGACACAAATTTTTTGAAACTACTAAATAACATCAAAATTGAACCTTGACTTTAGATATAACAAATAATGTATACTAATCTTGATTGACAAAAGTTGGCGAGTACCTATACAAAGAAACCTTGACTACACCACTTCCTTTTGCCACTCGTTTTTTTTTTCATTTTATATGGCTAGACTAGCTTCACAAATTTTGAATTCAAAATACATATTATTATGATTTTTATTTCTTTGAATGTCAACAAAATTATTTGCCGCAGTTGAATACAAACATTGTATTTTTATGAACAGTTTGGAAAAAAATAATGTTAACTGCTATTACTGTCTACTCGATTGCTCTGTAAATGTTAAACCTACATCCATCGCAACAACTTTATACCTCTGTAAATAAACTTAATGATAATTGATTCCTTTTTGTTTAAATGCAGATGCTGCTAAGACCGCCTTAAATCATTTCAAATTGGATGCCATAGGATAATAGGGTAAAATTATCTCATAAGTCTCAGCATATTCTTTTAAATCGATTACTCGTATCGGTCTCTTCTCTAAATTTTGTTTTATATTGCTCATGTTTATCCGCGGAAGTGAATAATTCGAAATGGATGAATGCTCTTTGAATTTATCTCTCTTGTGTTAGATTTCTACGTATCTAAATGTTATGTCTGATTTGATTGTAGTAAGTTATGTTTTCGTGTTTCGTGTTTTGAATTCCACACCTACCAACCGACACCTACTCTTGAGACTTTGTAAACATCTCATTATCTTTGTCGTGTGTGATTTGGTTATCGTTGATTCACACTTTATGTACTAATGTTTGATTGAGAGTACATAGTTCTGTGTCATATAATTTAATAATGCAATTAGTATTTTCTTTTTTCTTCAGAAAAATACCACAAATATGTACAAAAAACTACATTATTAGAAGCGATTCAAGCTTGATCAGGTATAGCACTCATAATTGTGTTCATTCGTCAATTCAGACTATCTTTGTCTCAATCTATATTGCTGTTGTTTTCAATCTATATTAACACCTATTGTGTACAATATATATAATGCTTCAATTAAAGCAATAACCTTTTGTTCGTGTAGTTCCATTCCAGCGTTATTGTGTCCTCGGGCGGTTGCAGGCTCACGCATGTGGTGCTTTATTTCATCTCTTGGTTTATTATCTGTGGATTGTTTATTGGTTTTATAATGTTGTGTTATTCTATTTGGGTTTAGAGTTTTGAGATTTTATTTTCCAGGTTAGTTTTTGTATGCTCTTTGTTTTATTATAGCTTGCCACTTTTTTTATATAAAATACTTCGATATTGGTGCATAAATAAAAAACTAAATTCATATAAATATCCAAATATGACGATATAACTTATTTGCTATGAAATAAGCTTTACGCTTAAGCCGTCTCACGTATGCAGATTTATTCAAACCGTTGTTGTGAGAATTTTGTAGGTATGTCTTCTCACATAACATGAAGCCTCTGAATAACTAAAGTTGGATGTGGGTTGGTACATACAAAATTGTATTTATCTCACCTGAACTTCCAACTAGTGAAAAGGTCAGGTGCCCTGTGTAAATCTGGTGTGCAGATCCCCTCCCGCGGCCACGCCTACCAACAAATTGCGTGGCCGTTGCGCCTGCGCCGGTCGCTCGCCCAATCACGTGCCTATGTGTTGTGCCTATCTTGATGTCTGGATGTTTGTCTTTGATGTTTTTGGACATGTTACCTAAAATTGCTGCTTGGAAGGAGTCATTTGTAGTGTTCCTTTGAATTTACTACAAGCAAATTACCAGGAAGTTATTGCACTTTTAAAAATGGTGTTATGAATAATTATTATTATTACTTTTGTTAAACTATGATTATTTTAGTGACGACTAGCTGTTCCCCGTGGTTTATAAATTCCTGGTACAAGAAATCAGAGATTTCAAAGCGAATAAATCAATATTGCTGCACCTACTTCTCACAACTTTCCCGCAAGGTAAAACATAAACTAAACATGTAGGGGGTCTAAAGCCCTAAGGTTTTCTTATACGTCAATTACTAAGGTCGTGGGCCCTTATCGGCTGTCTCGGTGCTAGATTTACAGGGACCAGGTAGTCGCGGGAGCAGAGCGTCCCCTTAGGGTTAGCGCTTGTAGTTGGAACTGTAATGATATGGGAGTATATAATGGTGGCGTAAAGGTTATCTTGGACTACTCAAAGATTTTATGTACCTTCGTTTTTGTGATACACAATTAAAATCAGTTCTTAAGATCATATGCTGATGATAATTGTATGCAAATTGAATTTAGGGGATGCCATCCCGTCACACAACATTGCATTGCATTTTTTTATTGAAGTCAATACTTCTTTTGGCGCGTTGAGCACTTTTTGGGTGAATAAAAATCATGGAAATCGCGTCATCGTCACCGCATGCTTTCCATGAGCTATATTATGTCACAAATTACTTAGTTTTCACTTCTACCGGCAGTCCCCAAAGACTGCACCCACATTAATTTTATTTTTTTGTATCTCGTCTTATTATTGTATTGTGTTGTGTGGTGTCCTGAATTAATGTTTTTTCTTTCTTCCAATTATGATGAAGAACATAATACCTAAAGTTTACTGCTACTATAAGAATCATTAAGATTCCTATGCCCGTATGTATTAGTCTATTAAAATATAACTTAGCTAACCACACTTTATCCGCGATCTCGTGTACGTTTGTTAAGTTCGTGCCAACTTCGAAGACCGCACATTGGTTGCCGGTTGATTATCGGTTATCTCGACCAATGAGCGTACAGTATTTGGCATGCTGACTTGACAAGAATTTGACAAACTCACGAGAAACTGGCGCCTAGGGATATAAGTGCGAACTTAAGATATTTCAAACTTAACCACAGACGGCACTACTCTTATAATATTATTTATACGTAATTATTAGGTCGAAAGGAAAACTAGACTTGAATAAAATGCTATTACAATAAAACATCACGAAACTTCACCATGTGCATACAAAGCCCAGTTTGAACCTTTTCAATTTAGATGACTTACCTATATTTTAGGACATAACATTAATAATAATAACGCCTAATCACATACATAGATCCTGGATCCTAAATAGGATTCCCTGTATCTAGAGACCCAGTAACTACGAGGATCATTTAGCGGGTCAGTGTAAAACTATCAAAAAATTATTGTTATTATAGCTCGCATCATTCACGATTTGCTTTGCCTCATTTTTACTTCAGTATTCTATCAACAGCATTCCTATATCCTAGAGAACTGTACTAATCGTAACAGTACACAAAATAAAATAAAAAATATGAAACGGTTAACCGTGGTAAATATGGAAGAAGCGATGCCCTTCTACAAATGAGCAACTTTTTTCCTTTACTTGACTTTGCAGGTCGCGTAACTCAGGCCCATACTTATGTCGCGACTAATGACGACAGGAACTGGTCAGCACTCAGTAGCTAATGTTCTAGGAAAAAGTTAAAGCACATCTCTGGCTGCATCGTTCGTACTTGCAGTTATGATGAACAACATGGATGGTAATCGCAAGAATATAATATAATTTTACTAATTTTTGTGTTATAGTGATACATTTAAATAGCTTCATTTCGTCGTCATCGCATGAAGCTCAAAGTAGAATGTAGTTATAACATAATGATTCTGATTTTAGATAAGTATTAATAATTATTGTAATAGGTAGTTAAATTTTAACGCCTTATCAAGCAAAACGTGCTGTACAATTAATTTTATAATATCTAGGATGCCACTAGTGTGCATACACATGTTTGAACAAATAAAATTATCTTTATCGCCTTATAATTAAAATAAATAATTTTGATACTTGTTGATCGGTGCAAGGTCGATATTGGCCATAGCACAATTGAACTTTTTGGTATCATAAATCTTGATTAAGTTTAGTTTTCATAGCCAGTATTTATAAGTCAACAATGAAGTATCGATATTAAACTGAATATGAACTTATGCTGCTAAATTACTAAACTGCAAAAGTTTGATGTTCAAAAAGGGAAAATCAACTTTGCCATTAATTCTACCAATATATTAAATCAAACTTCGCCAATCACCGTCGCCATGGTTCATCTGCAAGCAGATCCAGTGCGAGATAGTGTTCAGAGACGCATGCATGTACACGCACGCCGCGCGCGTCCCCTATCTGATAGCGGGGACACGCTGCCTCGTTCCGAGAACATGTAGGCTTAGGTAAAGTTGGTAAGATAGATGTGGTTTTAATGATGACGGAGTGGATTCAAGAGCCTATGAATTTAGCGCTGCTAAAAAGGTCCAGTGATAGACTCTGAGTTATTGTAAAAAAGCATCGTATATAACGCAAAACTACTATAATATGCTATCTTTGTTCACGTTTTGAATTTCATTTTAAGGAGTAAAATATGAACAATAACGTTTCTTAAGATCCCTTGTTAAATAAAATAAATTAACAGCAAATATTTGGGTGTCTTTCATAATAACGCCATCTAGACCAGATAAACTAAGAAAGCTTAAATAAAAGCAAATAACAGACTATAATAATGGAAAGACGAAATTAACGCTCATAAAATAAAAAAAGAAGAAAAACAGACAGTTCCCGGAGCATTTAATTACGACACGTTACATTAAAACAATAAGGCGACGTAAAAAGATGACAGCGGCTACCTGCGCGAGATTATCTCACGAAATTATAACCGGTCGCGAAAATAGGGCCTTTGTTCGTGCTTCAGACTTTCTAGAAGCTAAATCTTCATTATAGTGCAAGCAATAAATAATTATAGGACATATCGTAGATCTAATTAGTTTTGAAAAAGATCGTCGGTGTCAGCACGGCGGTGAGACAATTCTCAATTAACAATTGGAATTGCGCGAGCTTGTCTGAGACATGGTGTCGTCTAAGGCGCTGTTACCTCTTCTCTTAGCTCGTGCCCGCTCTAGTAGTGTTGGTAGAAGGCAATAATTTATATTGGTGACGGGCAATCCCGTGTCGCGTTCGACAGAGTGCGCCTTGAAAATAAACAGTGTTGCGTGCAACTTGTACCCGTCGCTCGGTTATACGATATTCTGTAACGTTTGTGAACTTTTAACGAGAAGCATTGCAGTTTCCATGTAAATTCAAACTTGTAAACGCAAAAAACTTAGGAAGGCGTTATTTTACCCATTACTGATTTTAGTAACCTTCTATACCATTGTCAATATTTACAAAAGATTAATTTCTAACAAAAGATCTATTCCTCTTTGAAATTTTGCTTCAATGCCAGGCGTACCCGAAGGGTCAAAAACCCAGCAATGAAAATGCACGTACGATATCATCCATATACCTCGAGACTCGGTGAAGTCGTTGGGTGCACCCAACCCTCTGTAGAGGTCAGTGCGTGGGTGCCGCAGGCTCCGAGAAACACCCACGTTTAGTGTACACTGTACAGGTTCCCTTCAAGTTTAATGTTGCAAGGCAAAGGCCCGATGCTTATATTGGGATGTGCTGATATGCTTTGTTTAAATCTATTGTTGTGGAAAAGGAATTTTCTGTAACTTTAGCAGAAGATGGTTCACATGTATAATTTTTACATGATACTTTTGTGATCTCATATGATATAATGGCAGTTATTTTGGTTATAGAATCCAAAGATTGATCCCTATGTTTACAATAAAATGGGTTCGACTTGACTTCAGATTAAGTATTCCATGAAATTTAGTAAAAGCCCTCTAATTTGTTGAAAGTATGTTTAAGTGCCCATTGCCTGAGCTTTTATAGCTTTTTAATTTGTCTGATCAAATTAGGAGGAAAGTTGGACCATTTCAGAAAATTAATGTTGATAGATATTATGATAAAACACACATACAAAATTTGAATAAACAGTCCATCCGTAATCGTGTAATCAAAGAAACCAATATGATTTTATAGACTCGATCATAGAATCGATTTGATGTTTATGGGAGACGATAGTACGGCTTATATTTATTTTCCCACAAACGCCTAAAGTGTTAGTATTGAACTACAGTAATAAATGAGACTAAGTTCATTAAAGTAACAACATTAACATAGACGTGGGTGGGTATAACATTCGTTTCGGGACTCTGCATAGGCGTAATGATTAGTTGCATTCGGTTTTATTAGTTAGAATCAGACGTCCACCCGCGGTTTCGATGCATGATTTCGTTTGACGCACCTAATAATTTTAACCTTCGTAAAGTTATCTAAGTTTGACATTCTAAAATCAATACAAATCGGGTTCGTTTTCCTCTTAAAATTAGGATTATTGGGACGCAGATAAATCAGCCCTTTTGATGTATAAATCAATGTTTTCCAATGGTATATATTTTACGCACATTTATTCTTAGGTTATCATGTTTCGATAATATATTGTGGGATTATGGAAATTCCTATGGGCTTTGTGTAACGCAATAGGTATATTCATGGGTCGGGACTTCCGCTGCATGTAATTCTATAAGCTTACAAAGCCAGAAAAGACAAAGTATGTATACTTTGACGTTTTGTCAAAATTGGTATCGTAAATACTACCTTATTGAGGATTAAAATATTCACCAACTCATCCCAACCATGTCTTAATGTGAATAAATCAATGATTAAATTATTTATGCTTTAACGCTCGAATCATATTTAACTTACTTTATTATTTAAAAAGGTAATACAAATGTTTTTTTGTTTTTAATTAACTTGTCTACTAATCTATAAACGTAATTCATATCAGTTTAGCTAAAAGTTTCATAATCTTTCCTTTATTTTTATAATTTAGTTTTCCTCATTTGATTGCACCAAGTGTCTTCTACAAATTCCAAGTACCTTTTCTGCGGCACACATAATGGGCGATAGTGGAGTGTGCGCGGGCGCACGTCACGTGGTCGTGTCGCGAGGTATCTGCGTTATTTATGTTCGGTGTCCGGCGTCGGCCGCGATTGTGCGGCCGACTTTATTGGATGTGTTGTGTATGTGGTGGTCGTGGTGGTTTTGTTAAGGTATTGTTAGTCTAAAGATATGGAAATAAAATATAAAATCCAATGGTCTAAATAATTTACAACAGCAACATACGTATAGAATAAAGATTTTTAGTTGTAGTTGTGTCTGAAATTACAAAGAAATGCTTCCACGGACCACGAATCTTCTTTATTAGCTATTCTTACTTACAATAGTAATTTTTATTTTGGATTTATAAAAAAGCCAATATTTTTATAGTCTAACTTAGATAAAGAACGTCGGTCCTAGTTGTTGTAAAAGTGAAACGTTATGTGTAATCTATCTTATATCTTCTTCTTCTGAATATATATAACTCAAAGGTACAGGCACAGCCCAAACTACTGGACGGATCGGGCTGAAATTTGGCATACAGGTAGATGTTATGACGTAGGCATCCGGTAAGAAAGGATTTTTCGAAATTCCACCCTTAAGAGGGTGAAATGGGTGGTTGAATTATTTTCCCATAGGCCACGCCGCGGGCGAAGCTGCGGGCAGAAGCTCGTTATTTAATATTAATTATTATTATTACCATTAGATTTAGGAGTACTTGTTTATTTATTATGATAAGACTTTTTGTTATTTATTTTCTTTCGTTTAGGCCCTACGTGATAAAGTTATAGCCCTCTTTTTCAATTTAGATTGTTATTGGTATGAATCTAAAAATTCGCTTTTATATATTTAAAAATCTAAGTTCGAGTGATTTCGTACATTAACAGACTTATGAAACCGTATTTTCATTTTGCGTATAATCATTACCGCTCTCATATAAATTTATACGACAGTGCGTTGTACTTATTGTGTCCAGAGACCGGAGTCCGGAGGTCCATGGAAATTGTAACTCGCCCCCCCCTGAGTAAACTACTCTTCTCCAACCCGATAATACGAGTTCCCCTTCATATGGCCAAATGATCGTCTAGGAACCCTTACATCGCCACCCGTATAACCAATAGTTCTTTTTAGAGGTACGTTAGAGTTTAATAGATCTTAATAAATTATGATTTCTTTACTATTTTTTTTTTATTATTTATTCGTTATCGCCTACTCATACATAGATACTTACCTTAATCTGGAATAAACATAATAATAAACAATTATACTACATAACTTAAGTATATACTGCATACACCATTCAAACCTCCTCTCTGTAATATACAGTTTTGTAATATAAATTAATTCAAACTTGAAATTGTAGAATGTAAACAGCTCTGTTGTTCATGCTAGGGGTTAAATGATCGAAGATCAGAGTCATAGTTTTAAGGAGATTTAGAACATTAGTAAGACAGAATATTTATAAAGGTGGTTAAGGGGGCCCCCCCCGAAGGGGAGGGAGGGACGCCCCCTCCATGTATAAAATACATGCCCGCGTCCGTCAAGTGCGATTCGTCCTTCATGCTTTATAACGCTCCACCCCATCAAAACCACCCCTAAAAATATTTTTATTTTCATTTTTTTTATATTTTTTTTATAATCATATAATAAAGATCTAATCAAAGATCCAAATTAAATCAATATTAGTAAATAATACAATATCTACTTCTTGTAACGGAAATAGATACCTTATAATATCATTCATGTAAATAAGGTCTCACGACCTGGCTTATAGCACTCCATCAAGGAATAACTATTAGATAAATGTGGACATTGCTCGACCACATGATAGCAAACCCAGCACAAACATAAAATGATTGTCGGGTAATTGTCGGAGAAGAAAGAATTGTAAGCAATATTGGTCGACCTCACTCCAAGTATATCCGATCCAGAGGCATGGCCCAAGGTTGATTAGATCAACAGCTAGGCTAGTGTATAAACTCCGTTACCTCCCCCTGAGTACGTATACAGCAGGGATCCATAGCTCGGAGATGAATAACTAGACCTCCCTCTTTTAGAGACAACTCGGGATCAAGAGCCAGTTCCAAGTATTACAGACGATTCTAAAAGATTGTTGGGTAATTGTCGGAGAAAAATGAAGAATTGTAAGCAATATTGGTCGACCTCACTCCAAGTATATCCGATCCAGAGGCATGGCCCAAGGTTGATTAGATCAACAGCTAGGCTAGTGTATAAACTCCGTTACCTCCCCCTGAGTACGTATACAGCAGGGATCCATAGCTCGGAGATGAATAACTAGACCTCCCTCTTTAGAGACAACTCGGGATCAAGAGCCAGTTCCAAGTATTACAGACGATTCTCTGCACATGTGCAGTCGTAGATCGATATAGTGAATGCAGTAAATATGTTCATATGCATGAACTAAGTTTGCTACAACATGGTAGATTTGTTGTCAAAATTAAAAAATGCAAGGTATTGAAACACATAGTTTTGTGCTAAAGCCAGGCATCATTAAATTTTCTCTTTTTTTTAATAATGAATATAAATAATGAACAATGCCATTATGAATAAGTAAGTATAATATGGACTTAATTCGGATCCGATTAAGCCTAGAAAAACACATATATAGTTTCCAATCAATATAAACAACAGGTTTACATCCGCCATTGATAATTATTATCAATACGGGAATTGAACCCGCGACAACTCCATATCGTCTTGAAAGGATCAAACATCCACTTCACAAGATAGCCATAAATTTATGACAGGTAATATTAGCAATTACCGTAGCTGTCAATCTATAATTTATCTGAAGGAATCGAACCGTCAAACCACAGTATGCATAATCTATAATAGATAATCTGCAGGATTCGAACCCGCGACTACACTGATTAACAACACAACCACGGAAGATAGCTTCTCTATCTCCGAAAGTTGAGAAAACGTAATCTAGTGTCACGAGAGAGTCGAACTCCCAACTTTACAACATAAAATTCATGTTTGAAAAGAATTATCATAGATCATCAAGCATTAATGTAATTAAAGGAATCGAACCCTCATTTCATAATATCATTAACTGTAGTAAATAAACAGCTTTCCGTAATCCCGCTTGGGAGATCTGTCTGTCGCTTAACTTTTCACAGGATTCGAACCCGCAAACACCACTCTCATTAACAACACAACTACGGAAGAAAGATAGCCTTCTTTATTCCCAAAAGTTGAGTAAAATAATAATCAAGAGTTGGATAGAATCGAACTCCCAACTTCACAACATAAAATTTAAGTTTTAAAAGAATTATCATAGATTAATGAAAAGCATTAATGAAATTAAAGGGATCGAACCCTCATTTCATAATATCATTAATTGTAGTAAATAAACAGCATTCCGTAATCCCGTTTGGGAGAACTGTCTGTCGTTTAACTTTTCACAGGATTCGAACCCGCAAACACCACTCTGATTAACAACACAACCACGGAAGAAAGGTAACCTTCTTTATTCCCGAAAGTTCAGTAAAATAATAATCAAGTGTTGCGAGAGAATCGAACTCCCTATAAACAGTATAAACAACATAAAATTATATTTGGTTAAACAATTGCCATACAATGTCAAGCAATTATTTATTTGAAGGAATTGAACCTCCATTCCACAGTATTCTTATCCTGTAATAGTCAAACGGAATTTAGCGATCTCACTCGAAGATTGAGAGTCACTCCCGTTATGTATACTTCTCACAGGACTCGAACCCGCGAGTTTCACTCGGTTCAACGACACAACCACAGATGATAGGTAACACAATTTCTGGTTAACCTATAAGCCACCAACTTCACTTCACTCATTTAATTGAACAACATTATATATGTATATACATATATCTACGACTTCTAAGACCTAGGTAAATAATAAAAGTGAAATTGTTACAACAGTTTATTTAAAAAATATCTCCGATTTTACCGGTTATTCCGAGACAACCTAATTCTAAGGTTTTGAATGATATTTATTTTAGACCATGCCAAAGCACTAGAATCTTATATGAACCTTCTTACCTCCAAACGTACCTTTTTACACATAACCTCACTTCAGGATTTTTGAACAAGAAAGTAATCTATCTTTCAAGTCAACTGAAGTTACCACCGTGGATTATATGAGTATTAACACGTCTTGTACTACATAAAATAGCAATCGCACAGCATTAAAATTACGTACAAAATATAAAAGAGCAAATATTAGTAAGTACATATTGTAGCCTATAGTTACTTTATCCTTGTTTTATAGTTAGATTCCCTTGACGACCCTACAATAGCAACCGATCGGCCGCTATTTTGTATCATTATATTTAGCCGAGAATTTCAGTGTATGAAACAATTATTCCAATTTTACAACTACCTGATAGGTAGAGAGTATTTAGATAACATGAAATGTTCATGAAGATAATCTAAGATTTCTCTATATTATTGAATTTTATTACCATTTGAAATATTTCTATGAGAATTTTGATGTAACTTAGCTTTACCACGAACTCGCCTAAATGGTATTCGTTTATTCTTAATTAGAATTCTATCGACAACATCTTATAAAAATCCGCTCATTAATGATTTAATGAATTCATTCCATACACCTAGCAATCAACAGAACTCATACTCGATCTAGACTTTCAATCCTTCACACTCGTCCCTTAATCTAGTTCCTCCTGACACTTTTCATAATAGCAATTCAGCCGCCATTATACATGAGCATCTCACACAAGATTTTTAGAGTTGCCGTTTTCTTTTCTGTTCCAAATATCTCAACACTTACCGAATAATTTCCAGACACATTTGTACACAATTTATCAGGAAGATCACCGTAATCTAGCAATGTAATCACAATTAGGAACCCTACCTAGGTATAATCTAAATCACGGGGAAAAACGCAAAATAAAATATTGTCTCACAGTTAGTAAGCCGTAAAACAAAACACTGCTAGCACACTCAAAAGTAAAAGAATATCATTATACATGTAATTCGCCTAAACCCTCATACATTTCGAATAACAAGTAACGAATTAACCTCTACTACTCACGTACCGCCGCGCCGTGCTGATTTTAAATTACACACAAGCACTCACTCTAAAAAAGCCCTCGATTTTTCCTTTTTTCCACGTATTTTTTCGTTTCGTACCGTCCCCCGACTGACGCGCACCTTTTTCTACCTTCACTTGTTTTTTTTTTTTTCTCTTTTTTTTTTCGTTAAAATAAAACCTCCTTGATTATTCCCGCGCTTTAGCTTATTATGTAGTAGACTTTTGTTTTATTACAATGCCATGTATGTCTTACCTATCAAACTTTTTTAACCTTTACTCAATCTTATTGAATTTTACGGAATGATGCAAGTGCTGTTAGACACCCACGCTAGATGGCGTTAAACTGAAAACTAGTACGTAATCCAAAACTTATCTCAACGAGTGATTTAGTTACAACCTCCTACGGAGCTTGTAATAGAATAGGAGAGGCTTTAAATGACTTTAATGGTGACCCTAGTAGCTGGTAGACGTGCATGTATATTATACCTAATTGCATACTATTTATAAAAATTATTGCCTGAAAAGATTTGCTAATTTATCTTATTTTTGTTAAATGTAAGCCTTTTTTGGTTTATATTGCGCACCACTGAGTTCTCCTTATTCTTGTGATGCTATCCATCCAAAGGTTGCCTGGAAGAGATCACTTTTAGTATACCGATTGTGCTACATATAATAGTACTATGTCTTTTTTTATTTTATGTTGGTATACGCAATAAAGAGTTTTTCTATTCTATCCTATTCATTCCTGCTAAGTGATCACGGGATCATTGCAATGCAACGGTAGAAATCTCATTCCTGATTTGAAAATTTTCATACTAACTATGCACATAATCTGCGTATTGAAACAGTCAAATTCATACAATTTTCTGTTTCTTTTTGTTGCAATCAAGTTACGTGATCGCCTAGCTGGTTTGTTATTACAACTTAAATATTACTGTTATGGCGATACGTAGATATTATTAACGAAACGTGCATACAAATTTAAGTGACTGATAGAAAAGAAGAGAATAGAAAACGTTTATTTATACAGTACTCTAAGGTTTTAACAATGTAGGTTATAAATTATGTTAAGTTCTAATGGCTATAAAAAAGTCACAGCTCAGGATAATGCGCCACCGATAATAATAATATTAATAACACCCTACGATCACATGTCCTCTTCATGGTCCTGGACCCTAACTAGGATTCCCTGTGTCTAAGCTACGAGGACCATAGTCCTACAACACCTAGTCCCAAAACAAGTGTATGCGCTTTTTTTTCTGTGGACAGATACTTGTCCTGCCGCGGGAATCCAACCCGCCGGATTATGAACCGTCACTGCTCAACCACTACACCACAGAGGCTGTGTGCGACCCTGAGTAGGTGCAGCGAACTTGAGTGCTTGCCAGACCAATCTAATTCTTTCTTTTAACGTACTATTTGTGGTGTGGCGGTGTGTGTTTATCGGTTTTCTATCGAGTGCATTTTGGAGAGTGCCATCACCTTTCCACCATCGGACAGCCACGAAAAAACGCCACTGTTACATGGTCAATACACCACATGTGCAAACAAAGCGATTTGGTTCCACATTTATCATGCGAACAGCCAAAGAGAGAAACGCTTTGCCGGCGTCCGTTTTACCCGATAACTACAACCTTGGAGTCTTCAAATCGAGAATGAACAAGTATCTTAAAGGCAAGCGTGTTACATCCTAGACCGCATCGTTACTTATCAGGTGCGATAGTGGTCAAACGCAAGCCTATCTAACAATAAAAAATGATTATGATTACTATGATTTACTAATTTTAATTTCTTTTGTTTCAGTTGTACGTCCAGGTTTGCCGGAGAGTTCTGCCAGCACCTCAATCCTTGCCACAGCGAATCCAGCCCTAGATGTCAGAACGGGGGGAGCTGTCGGGTCCGACACGGGGCCGGGGGCGGCCCCCCGTCCTTCGCCTGCGACTGCCCTCTCGGCTTCAGTGCGTCCCTGTGCGAGATAAGAGTACCAGCAGCCTGTGATTCAGCCCCCTGCTTAAATGGCGCGACCTGCCGGCTGACGTCACTGGATACTTTTGAGTGTGACTGTCCACCGGGTTACACAGGTCAGTAACTTTTTCAACAGAAAATATTATATTGAGTAACTCATGATGTTAATTTTCTTATTTATATGGACGCGAAGCTCTGAGATTTTAGCAGCAAGTTAATTATTATTATTATGTTCGTCTGTACGTTTTTGTTGTGTATGTTCATCGATATTATCGCCAATTTTAAAAATTAGTTTTTAGTTCGAAGGTCATACTCCCGATGTGGTCCCTTTATCATCAGGTCAGGATCTGATGATAGAATCGCAAGGAAATCGAGGATAAACTAACAATGTAATAAAAATTTTGAAGACAATATTGACCTATGTTTAGTAACTAGAGAAAAAAGAACCAACCTCCTTGCCGCAAAAATATTTATAAGAAAAACGTATATACTTGTAGCACGTGTATTATTTTTAACAATTTGCCTAAGAATTAAATCTTTAGAAGGAAATACGAGTATATTTAAAAAACATTTGAGTATCTGGCTTTTAGGCAAATATTTTTATAGTGTCAAGGAATATGTAACATGTAATAACAAATGTTAATGTAGTAACAAAAGTATTTTTTAAATATTTGCAATTGAATCAAATATATGAGCTTGTACCCAAATTAATAGTCTATTCTTGCAAATAAACAAATGATTTGATTGGATTTTGATTTCATTTGAATAACTAAAAAGGATATAAAAGATGGTGGAGATGGTTTTGAAGTCGGTTTAATTTAAAAAGATATATATTTTTTAACGATTGAAACGTGTACAAGTAGAACGTTACTTTATAAATAAACCTATCTAGATTGGATTGTGTAAAGAACGATCAAACCTGGAATTTTAATTGAATCCTTTAATATATACTGAACATGCACCGACAGTTTAATTACAACCTATATTCCTTTAATAATAGACTCAGTAAGTATATCTATCGTTTGATATTTTTTTTCGATGGAAAGTGACGATGCGGTCGAAGGTGTAGCATGCTAGCCAAGTAAATACCTATTCACTCTTCTTTTGAACACGCCCGGGTCAAATTTCACCGGAAACACAGACGCTGGCATGGCATTCCATTCCTTAGCCGTTCTAATTATTATGAACGTGGAATCAAATAGCTTAGTACGAATTGGTGGTATTTTCACCATGAAGGGATGGCGCGAGCGTCTAGTAGTCCGGTAGTGGAATGGTGATGGGGGAATGAGATCATCCGGTTATTGCATATTATTACTTATTAATCTTCTTATTATTCTGATAATTTTTTTTTACCGTCCATTGCGTGCTGCCTATTTACGTTATATGAGTAAGCTTCACAGGTGTTTCTTTGGCTTATTTGTAAAGTGTTACCGTCAGACAACCTGTCTGTAGGTACTTAATACTTATAAATATATAACCGTAGCTTTGTCAATGTGAATGAAGTTACTCAGAACTTTGGAATTTGCTTTTGCATCGGTTTGTGTCCTTTGTTTACACTTATCGTTTTTGTCATCAGTACTTACCGAACACTTATTCAGTGTAAACTGTAGGTGTTGGTATTTGGTAGATTTGTTTTTGAAGTAAAACTTCTTTACGCACGCTTGACTTGGGGAGTAAGCTGGTGAATGCGAGGCGAACGGAAGTTGAAGTTGGTTCACGTATATCTCCATTGTCAACATGACAAAGTTAAAAAAATTATTATTATGTTGACTGGGCCGGTAAGATGACAATTTACAATTGTCAAGATGGCGACATTAACATTAAACAAAGCAAAAACAATGTTATACCGGCCGATAGATGGAGCTAAACGTAAGCAGCCTTATTAATAAACGGTTATTAGTCTCGGATTAATTATTTCAGCTATTGTCCTTTTTTTGCTACTGGAATATTTAGCTGGATCGAAAGAGACAAAAGATGGTGTTACTAGTCTAAAGCTAGTTCATGTTTATTAATAAGGCTGAAGAAGTTTTACTTCAGTCGTTTGGTCTAAAGCGCACTCGTTTATTTTTTAATATTTTTTTCATTGACCTACATTAAATTGATGTCAAAGTCAAAAGATTTATTGCAAATAGGCTATTTTTAGCACTTTCACAAGTCATAATTAAATTAGGTACTTAAAATTAAGTTATTATACTAAGCATATCGAATTACAAAGTGCTTATTGTTAAATATATAGATACAAAATAAAATACCAAAATAAGTGTGAGAGTATATTAGCAGTGTCCACTGCTAATATACTCTCAGTGACAAATTTTTTTTTTTCGCCTGATGTTAAACGACACGGCAGCCCATGTTAGCTGCAGTGTCACTCGGAACTCTAAAGTATAGAAATTCGCGTGACACTGCACTGCGCACGTCATCCAGAGACATCAGCACAATCTAGTAAGATTACTAGACTGTGAGATCAGATCATAAAGTCTCATTTGCCCAGTAATTTCACTAGCTACAGTGCCCTTCAAACCGGAACACAGCAGTGCTTGCGCACTACTGCTTGGCGGCAGAATAACTGGCAAAGCGGTGGTACCTACCTAGACGAACTTTGCAGTAAAGTCCTACCACCTTGTAACTAATGCCGTAACAATCGTAATGATCATCACAACACTTACATTAAAGTTCTACTAAAAGCGAAGTAAAGTAACCCACCGCCGCCAGCTACAAGTATACCGCCTGCAATACCGTCGAATTAATAATTTATACTAAAGCTATAAATGTCTCAAGTAAGGAAATAATAAAACAAGTTAAGTTTTGGAAAGTAGTACGTTTAGGTGGTTTCCTTTCATGGCTCTTTATGACTAGAACCTTAATCGTTTTAGATAGAGTTTAGATTTGTATGATGTACTTTGATTATTTGGTTCGTATCGAAAGGTTTAAGATATTGAAATGCAGTTTTGATGTATCAAAGGTGTTTTATCAAACTGGTTTTGTAATTTTTTGCTTTCAATTTTTATATCCTTTGTCTCAAATTCACTTGCTTCAATTACTTTATAGTTTAGTTTTTTAGGTCCAGTTTAGTTTAGTTATTGTTAATTCATTTGATAAAGTCAATTGATTGTCTTGCTTCAGGTTTTGTCAGTTTTCGAAATAAATAAAAAAAATAATAACAATTGTTTTTGGTATGTAAAGTCAAAATCAAAAGATTTTGTCTGAAATAGGCTATTTTTAGCACTTTTACGAGTTAATATTACGTAGGTACCTTAAAATTAAGTTATTCTACCATGCATATAAAATTACAAAGTGCTTATTGTCAATTATTACATAAAGTTTCTGTTTCTGTTAATAACCCTTTTTTTGATTTAAAAAAATATTTAAACGCAATTTTCAACGTTTGCTTATGGATACATCAATTTTACCACAATAATACTAAAATTAAATACAAACAGTATCAAACTTAACCACAATAATACTAAATAAAATAAAATAATACCACTAAAATAATACACAATTGACATATAATATATGTAACAGTATCATTTTGAATAAAATAATTCTAAAGAAAAATTAACAAATCTTTTGTTTTCGCTGCTTTCAAACAAAATTAATTAGACGATTGTCGCCGCCATTTATCATGGCTGATTTGCTGGACTCAGTGAAAGCTCAATAAATGAAAGAAAGTTCACCAAAAGTTTGTTGAATTACAGTTACTTATTCATACACCTAAGGCGTGTAATTTTATCAATTAAATATTTAGGCGTTTACTTTATTATTTTATCTCTATCTGAGAGGAAAACTGTATGCTTAAAAGGATTCGCTTGAATATGCTTACAAATTCCTCTTTCTTCCTCCTTATTAGCCGACGTCGAAAAATAAGGAGCTTCTCAATTTAACTGTTTTTTTTAAATATTTGTTACCGTCGGGTTTTTTACGCTTTGTGTTTGCTAATTATCTCAGCTGCTAAACTTTTAATTTCATTTAAATATGCTTCTATTACAATAAAAGTCATGTCATTCAAATAAATAAATAAATAAATAACGTCCAAGGATCACATACATAGATCCTGGATCCTAAATGATCCCCTGTATGTACGGACCCAGGAACTATGAGGATGGTCCCACAACACCCATGTATTTGTGCTTTTTTTCTGTGCACACATATTTGTTCTGTTGCGGGAATTGAATGCACCGTCTCCGGGCACAAATACACCATGGGTGTTGTGGGAACATCCTCATAGTTCCTGGGTCCTTACATACAGGGGATCATTTAGGATCCAGGATCTATGTATGTGATCCTTGGACGTTATTTATTTATTTATTTTAATGACATAACTTTTATTGTAATAGATCCGACCAGCTCGACCACCACACCGGAGGCTGTCAAAGTAGAATGTTTATTATTTAGGTCACATAGCTTTATGTGATCGAAATTTAGCCTGTGATATTATCAATTGAGCTCGTTCCGTTCAATCAAACTGAATTATTTCATTGCTTTAAACTCAAGTCGATTAGTCAGCTAAACATTCCAATTTTCAATTGAAGTGATGACTAACTTATTATGTCGTGGCACGCCATAGAAATAAAACTTCAAATATTGTACTAGCTTCTGCCCGCGGCTTTGTCCGCGTGACTTATAGTAAACGAAGAAAAAAAATGTTCATTGATAATTTAACCACCCATTTTACCCTCTTAGGGGTGGAATTTCGAAAAACCCTTTCTTAGTGGATACCTTACAAAGAACACATCTTCTAAATTTCAAGTCTCTAGGACCAGCGGTTTAGGCTGTGCGTTGACTTATTAGTCAGTCAGTCAGGATTTTGAATTTGATATGTATAGATTTATAATTAAAATAATAATTTATTATAATAGAAGGCATTGCTTCTTTTCCTCACAAGCTTTAAAACATATACATTATACTATACGACAGCCTCTGTGGAGTGGTGGTTGAGCAGGTCGGCTCATAGCCCAGGTGGCGGGTTCGATTCCCGCGGCAGGACAAGTATTTCTGCAAAGAAAAAAGCGCAAATACTTGTTCTGTCTGGGTGTTGTGAGACCATGGTCCTCGTAGTTCCCGGGTCGCTAGACACAGGGAATCTTAGTTACGGCCCAGGATCTATGTAAGTGATCGTTGGGCGTTATTATTACGATTATATTTTATTCGGTTACATATTTTATACTATTTATATTTAATCTGTCAACAATTTATGACATTGGAATGTCATTGCATGAAGTGATTGAGTATTAGCCAATTTCCTGTTCTTGTAAATGATCTTTATCGCTTTTAGGGATCAGAACACAGAAATATAAGATTTATTAAATCAAACAACCTACCTACTTATCGCAAATCAATTGAATTATCTTAATGAAAAAAGGTCAACAGTATTTCTTAATCGCAGTTTAATATTTATGAATATTTTGCTAAATATCGTTATTCAATATAATATTTATCAAGAGTATTTTTTGGTTGATTATCAGGTTCATGACCGCGATTCTGATTATGTATGTATCTCTAAGCTGGTTTCGTGTGTATCTCTAATTTTTGATCTCTATTATTGCGTAAATTGGCAGTTTTTAATATGGTACTCAAAATTCAAAAGCGTTTTAAATGTCATTTTATTTTACGTTTGCACGTTTTAACTCATACTTTATTGATTAGGTTAAAGGTTATATAATATTTATATTATTAGCTTACGTCTGTTGTGGAGGCCAGGGTTTGAATATATCTACTGTCGACTAAAATTATGACTTAATTTATATAAGTAAGGATGATATTACTGTTGCTATTGTTTGCTGATAATTCCTTTTAAAAAGGGTTTTAACCGACTTCAATCCCAATGAGAACATCATCAATGTAGTCGAAATCGAAATACGGATCATTAAGGATAACTCAAAAACTACATGTCAGATCTTGATCAAATTTAAATGGGATCACACGGGAAGCACCAGCTTTGAAAAAAAGAATCATCAAAATCGGTTCGCCCAGTGGAAAGTTCTAAGGTCCAACATAAAAAAAAATCGATTTGAAAAACTCTTTTTTGAAGTCTATTAAAAATAAATCTTATTTTTTTCTTTTTTTTTTTAGGTGAAGAATGTTCACATGAAGATCATTGCGCATCGCAGCCCTGTCGAAACGGAGGGCGCTGCGTCGCCGACAATTCTACCACCGCTGGCTACTCCTGCGCTTGTCCTCCCGGATTCACTGGTTCACGATGCACCGAAGACGTCGTAGAATGTTCTAGCGGCAGCGGTGGTTCCGGCCCTTGTCACCACGGCCGATGTTTCAACACCCACGGCTCGTACACCTGTGTGTGTGAGCCTGGGTACACCGGGAGGGATTGTGATGCGGAGTACGTTCCTTGCGAGCCATCCCCATGTCTTCACGATGGCAGATGCACTCCCTTAGATCAGCTTAGATACGAGTGTGACTGTCCTACAGGTGAGTTCGATAAAAAAGATTAATTTATTGAAGTAAAACTCCTTGACTTGAGGAGTAAGCTGGAGAATGCGAGGCGAACGGACGTTAATAAATTAGTGAACGTAGTATCTCTATTGTCAAAATAAAAAAAAATAAAAATTACTTATTTGTATTGCTATGTTGGTATGTCCGGTAAAATGAAAATTTACATTGTCAAGACACAACGCACATTTTTTTTTATGTTAAAGGGAGCAAACAAGCATACGTCCCACCTGATGGGATGTGGTCACCGTAGCCTATGGACATCTGTAACACATTAACATTAAACAAAGTAAAAACAAAGTTATACCGGCCGATAGATGGAGCTAAGAAGTTTTACTTCAGTCGTGATCTAAAGCACTTTAGCTTTATGAAATCATTTTCGCTAACTGATCGGAACAGATATCTGATGACCTACGATGACAGAAGCAAATGTGAATAAAACATTAGTTGTGTGCTAGTCAATCTTGTCATAATATCCATTAACAAGTTCAGATATCCGCTAACGTTGAGCTATTAAATATTATTGCTTATTATATCACTTGTAATGACGAATACTTGTGATACACTGTCATTAAACTTAGCTTTGATGGTAAGGTATTTTGATTATAACGTAATATTATACCTTGTGACGATTTTATAAAATAAGTAGCTGTGATATCGTTTTACTATTACTTATGACAAAATCCAACTTATTTAATGTAGTTTCAAATAATTTATTGGCGTACCAAGGACACTGAAAAGAAGCCTTAGAAAGAATCGCCTTTATGTATAACTAAACTTTCGTCTACTTGTACCTTAAAAAAAGTGACTATACATAACTTGAGTAATACTTGATTTGACTGGCCCGTTAGCTCAGTTGGTAGTATCACTGCCTTCTGGACTGCAGGTTGTGGGTTCGAATCCCGCCCAGGACAAACATTTGTGTGATGAACATCGATGTTTGTTCTGTGTCTGGGTGTTATATTGTATTTCTATGTATGTATTTACAAACAAAAAAGTATATAAGTATTGTATCAGTTATCTGGTTCCCATAGTACAAGCTTTGCTTAGTTTGGGGCTAGATGGCGCTGTGTGAAATGTCCACAAAAAAAAAACCTAACCAAAAACAGTAATATCTCTTGTAAAATCGTTGGCTTGTAAATTAAACCAGTTTTGTCAAATCAACTTAACCGTAGTTGGACCTTGCCAAATTTTGGTTATAAATAAAATTACCGAAACAGTTAATTTTTTTTTTGTGCATTATTTAGTGTCGCTACATACTGAACTGTGTTATATAATTTCCTATCAATAGGTATTATCATATTATTTTGAATTTTTCGATTCGAAAAAAATTGATAATACGTAAGATAAGGTCAATTCATAATCTAATATGCAGATTTCTAGATACTGATATTTATTACTCCTTGAAAACCGCCCGCAGCCTTACAAGTTCCACTCCAATTTATAATTTTATGCAAATGACCATTTGGTAAATATATATACCAACAGTTTCATTTAGCTTAAAGGCACTACAATTAAAATTAACACAGTTTCTTTAGCGAGTTCCGAAACATTTACAGCATGTTTTTGAAGTAAAACTTCTTTACGCACGCTTGACTTGGGGAGTAAGCTGGTGAATTCGAGGCGAACGGAAGGTGAAGTTGGTTCACATAGATCTCCATTGTCAACATAACAAAGTTAAAAATTTGTATTACTATGTTGTTATGGCCGGTAAAATGACAATTTATAATTGTCAAGATGGCGACATTAACGTTAAACAAAGCAAAACCAAAGTTATACCGGCCGATAGATGGAGTTAAACTAAAAAGTTTTACTTCAGTCGTGTGGTCTAAAGCACACTCGTTTTTTTCTTTAATTTTTGAAATTCATCCAGTTTGTCTTCGCTATCGATTTCATAGTTTCCATCGATGAACTTGAGAAAAGTAGGTACTATATCGGTAATCTATACTGGCCAATCGCAAAGTACCTAAAGCTGCAAACATCATCTACATAATATTCTATCTTCTTGCCCGTAGGTATTAAATTCCTCACACACAGTTCAGAATATATATCAATGCCATCAACTATGAGACCAGGGTCTCTTTAAACGATTCTCTGCTTTACTATTTTCTGGTGTAAGGTCTAAATTTGTTAAGGCTTTTGCGTCTTTGCGTGTCTGAGTCATAGTCTCATAGACTGAGGCCTGAAAGTCGACCATGCCTTTGGGCGACCACGACCTGCCCACTTCGAAAGCTGCACTTAGCTCTAGAAATTATGTTTACGTTTATATTTATAGCGGTGTTAAATGTATTTGTGTTGTCTGTAACGATTTCCAGAACCAGAACTTGAATTGCGAAATAAAATATTAAATAATATATGCAATTATTCTGTTAAGGAAAACGTTATCAGAAAAGGTATAAATGCTTAATAATTGGGTGATTATTAACAATAATTGCTGTTAATAATCCGATAATACCTGAAAATAAAAAATAATATTTTCTCTGGCGTCTTGTGACTCATACCTACATAACAAAACTAGATTGTGCACAAATAAAAACGAGTGTGCTTTAGACCACACGTGGCAGTAAAACTTCGTTAGTTTAGCTCCATCTATCGGCCGGTATAACTTTGGTTTTGCTTTGTTTAACGTTAATGTCGCCATCTTGACAATTATTAATTGTCATTTTACCGGACATACCAACATAATAATACAAATATTTAACTTCGTTATGTTGACAATAGAGATCTACATGAACGAATTTCAACTTCCATTCGCCTCGCATTCATCAGCTTACTCCCCAAGCGTGCGTAAAGAAGTTTTACTTCAAAATTACAAAATTTGAAGCGTTTATCTCATAGTTAATTTTTATTAAAGTAAACACACAAATTGCATCCTTTCTCCACTCGATCCGTATAATTTGCGAACAACCGCAAAGTTTCAACAGTTAGGGTTACATCACATTTTTATTTAGTTCTCTGCCGGTGCTTCATTAGCTACATTACGGTGTTGTAACGGTGGTGAACTGTTGCGACACACACTGAGAAATGGCACATGGAAGTAGTCCGACGAAGATGATTGTCTCTTAATGTTAATGATTTAATGAAAAGGCTGGGTTCTCTGTACGATGGTGACCAAAATAAAGTTAACGAAAAAAAAATCAAAATCAAAGACAAAAGATTTATTGCAAATAGGCAACTTTTAGCAATTTTACAAGTCAAAATTATAATAGGTACTTAAAATGAAGTTATTTTTATTATACCAGCATAGTCTGTTAAAGTCGACAAAATGGTCTACAACGACACGGTTCCAAACAATGAGATTTCACGATCTAAAAAAAGTTATGCGCGTAACCGTTTTTTTATGAACGGGCTAATCCTGTTGGTTTTCCTCCTGCCTCCCGCCCGGTTGTAACGCCCCCCCAAAGAAAACCCCTTACCGTTACCCTGGACCTAGGCGGCCTTAACCTAATTGGTCTATGAGTATATTGAAGTCTATTATGGTATACAAACGTTATATAAACGTTAGAGGTGTTATAGAAGGTGATGAAGATGTAAATATGGCCAAATGATATGTGATCGTCTAATAATGTGGTAGGACCGTACGTTGTGATTTTGTAGTAACCCTAGTTCTTTAAAGGTAGTGAGACAATTCCTAAGGCGACCTAGCTAACCGATCTAGTGTTTATCCGTTTATTTATTATTAATGACTTTAGGTTTTTAAGATGAATTATCAGGATTTGTAGCAAATATGTATTCATGTTATCAATTAGATTATATTTACGTAAACATGCAAGTATATTGAGAATATAGATATCTATTTATTTATCTAGTATACAAGTATTATGGTATTGCTATAAATAGTAAGTAGGTATTCAGGTATTATATTATTGTAATTGTAAGCAACTCCGTATAGAACTCGAATAGGAACCAACGTATTGTTTTCGTAAGTGAATTGAGTTATATATGAGACCTAAAGTAAGACCTAAGTTATTTCTTATAACATTCATCTCGTGCTTTCGGAGTTTACATTAAATATAGTTTGGTTGCACTTATCAGCAAAACTACAGCATGTCATTTTCTGCTATAATTCTGTTCAAGGAGCTCCTCCCCGCCCCAAGAATGTGAGATTCGTCACCTGACTGGATACTCCCCACTGATAAGTGCTTTAAAACTGCAGATGGCAGTGCACTATAGTAAAAAAGAGGACATATTCTTTTATCCAAACAAATTTCTTTGTGGGACTCTTAGGTAATTACTGAATTCGTTACCAGAGAGGCCCTAATCCCCCCTCCCCGTCCTACCTATTCCTATCACGATACCTACGCCTAGACGCGATAAAGACATAACAGTTATATTAGAATTATACATGGATAATTACCCGTTGGTGTTTATTCAAGTTAATAATATTTATGGTTTATTTGTATAATAAACAATTCGAGTTTATGATTAGATTATTTGAGTATAGATTTTATATAGGTAATCAAGCCATACCTAGCTAGATTACAAGATTTTTAGGACATTTATTTGTATCCTTATGAAATATCATGACATTACCAGCCATTAGTTATTTTATATAGATAATCAAGCCATACCCAGCTAGATTACAAGATTATCAGGATATTTACTTATATCCATATGATAATATCATGGCATTACCAGCCATTAGTTATTTTAAATAGGTAATCAAGCCATACCCAGCTAGATTACAAGATTATCAGGATATTTACTTATATCCATATGATAATTCATGACATTACCAGTCATTTATTAGATGTATGTTGAATTTAAAACAATCTTTAATTAGATTGATTTGGTCAGGTTAAACCATCTTAGGTTGTCCCCAAGTTCAGATCCAGAATACTATCGCAGGTAGATTTATATTATATAAAATCCATGATAAAATCCATCAATTACACAAATGAAGAAGAAGCTCTCTAATCTGTACAGCATAGAGAAACCTCAGGGTACGGCTCCGCAAGACCCAATGTGCAAACAGACTTTATCAAAGTAGTCAGTAGATATAGCCCACTTTATGGAGCATATTAGGTTTAGTGAAACCAGATCTTAACCAAGTTCCAACCTTCAGATTTGATAACACAGATACAAACCCATCTGATTAATAATAATTATTTGTTACCAGAATTATAATAATAATAAGCTATGTATGTATGCATAAATAATTACTCTGAGTAAGCATGACATTTCATAAAGATTATGATTTAATTT
This sequence comes from Ennomos fuscantarius, assembly GCA_905220475.3. Taxonomy (NCBI): domain Eukaryota; kingdom Metazoa; phylum Arthropoda; class Insecta; order Lepidoptera; family Geometridae; genus Ennomos; species Ennomos fuscantarius. Next base: position 2,461,836 of record HG992026.1, on the reverse strand, counting down.
GATATTATTTGTTTTGAATAGTATTCATTCAGATATTATTTGTTACAACATTACATCATTTTACTGGAAATTATTTATTGTAATTACGTTTTCACTATGTAAATTACTTGGATCATTTGGAATGTTTATATTTTAGTATTTTATTTATAATGATTTACCGTGGCGTGTACCTCGACTTACCGATGACTGACCCCACTTGTATTATCACAAAACACCAATTTCACTTACTAACACCACTCTTAAGAAACGAGAGAGGACATCTAGCTCACTAATGCACCTAAACAGTTAATAACTCGAGTTAATAACCCAATCAGAAAATTGTTGAAATTATGCAAATTAACCCGCGCTCCGAGTACTTAACCTAAAAATATGCTCCGATCCGATCTACTCCTACGACGAACGCACAATCACCCGTTTTATCCGCAAGAAATCACAAATTTCACAAGTTAATAACTAAATATTCGTAATTACGAAGATTATGCGAATAACTCGATGCACCGAGTACAAGCAACCGTCAAAAATCCTATTTGTTTTCTTTTCAACGCGACCTACTCTCCTGACCCCCGCCATGGCTTCCCGCTAACTATCCAAAATTCCTTTCCAACTAATCTCATCATCTCCTTCTAACGTGTACAATTCTGGCTCTTCTCTTCTCACTCTCACGCTCCACCCGACATTTCGCGGCTTTCTTGCTATCTCCGGTGTTTCTTGCACTTCTAGCCGATACATTTTTGTCACAGCTTATATTATTTTGCAGACGGATGGGAAGTTATTGCGACAAAGGTCCAATTCACATTCCGTGACGTACATTTGTTTAAGTATTTGGCAGTTTTAAGTACTTTTCTTTATTACGATGTAGTTTTATTAATGGTTTCGCTATTTTTCGTTTTCGTAGCAATTTCCGTTTCAAGACATAGATACTTTAATGCTCCGGTAATATTATGTGAATGTAAATTATTTATTATGTTTTGTTTATTGTTCATTTAATTACTTAAATGCATTAATCAACTGTTTGAAAGGGATTAGTGTAATACTAATCTAATTTATTTTGATACATTTCTTATTGATTTAATTATTCTAGTATTTGTAGATGTCCATAAATCTGAGTGAATTGTTTCTGCATATATTTCATATATAGTTTTCTAGTGTCCTGTGACCTTGAACTTATTATGGGATTATTTTACTTGATTTCATTAGTATATTTATTCAATATTTAATCTTTACTATATTTGTGACGTTACGGGACTTCTGTTCCGTTACATCCAACCCCCAAATTTTACGCAGGTGTCTAAATGTATAACCGAAGTAAAATTTTTAACCAAAAATTCAAATAACTCACAAATATAGGTTGTAATGTGATATTTTATAGTCCCCTCTTAATCCCAACCTATTTATAAGCAATTTATAATTTGCTAACGGTTTGACTTTAAACATGTGTGGTTCCTGCTGTAGGTGAGCCTACATGTGTAGTGGATTTAAACCGAACCAAAAATGAACCACAAAATTGTTCAACATCCCAAGCTTATTTTACCTGGATTATAACCAATCGACATTTCCAACCGTGTATATTACTAGACCCTGCTGGGGACCTGGTTGTGAGGCAGGCAGCCCTAGTAGCAAGCTGACAATCATACCTCCTAGATCCATCTTACATCTATTCAGTTTTATTTTGTCTGCTCCCCACAAGATCTTATAATAAAGCTAAAAATAGCAATCGTTTATGAACCCAAACAACCACTCAGAACAATCCCAATCTCAAACTTCATTCCTTTTTCGGAGTATGTGCAGTGTAAGTAGTTCAGATCTTAGCTTCTTGTGCAGTAGGGTTCCTTATAAGTGCATTACCTAATGCTAAGCTGATGACTTTAACCTAACTCCAAAGCTTTTCCTTACAAGAAACCGATTGTGAAGTGTATTATGTCTGAAACCAATCGTCAGCAAACCCCTTCAACCCTAGGCCTTGCCAAACTACTGAAACCCTCGTTGACTGTTACTATCTCAATCACAGGACCAAACCTTTCATTCACATGGTCCTAAATTCATTTGTTCAAACCTTCCATTAGCAAAACAACATTTCCATCCACAATCGACACCCCGACTACATAGACGGAGTCCTTCCGACCTCTAGCATACTGTCTCAACAGTCTAGCAATTCCCAATTTAGGTGAAAGGCTATTAAAATTATTTGCGTATAATATTTTTTACAATATTACTACACTCAAAATAAATACACGTCCCGTTTTATACTCTGTTTCAAAGATTTATGCAAGATTTATAAAAGTTACTGATTATCAAAACAATAATTAACCCTCTGTTCATTTAATTTATTTATATTTAAATTGGTCTAAATTTTAGTCTTATTATTGATATATGAAATAACGTGATGTTAAATTTATCACTTTGTATAATCTTATGCAGTTACAAAAGTCTTTGATTAATTTATTTTTATATAACTATAATATTAAAGAGCATCTAACAGTTTGCACTATCTTATTTTATGGTTGGTATTATTATTTGTTTTTTTTTTTTTCAACAACAGTTAATTCAATTATTTTCCCATCCATTTGAATTTGTATCAATTTCATTCAACAAGTTACTGATATTACAAAGATCAGTTATATCATTACAAAATTCATAAATATCCTCAGTTATAATAAACCGGAGGTCAAACTCTTACACATTATACGTTATTTGAAGTCGATGAATGCATTTAAGTATTCTTCTAATAATGGAAACGAATGTAACTAAGTATCAAGATTCTATTTTTATTTGCATTGCGTTCACTGTTTATGGCACAAAACGTTTTAAAAGTTTCTAGAATTTTTAAGAAAGTTTACTTATTACTCTGAACTAAAATGATTTGAAACAATTATTTAGGACAGAACCCATGCTAGCCTACAAACTGTAAATTCCCGGGTAACCTTATTTTGACCTGACCTCATCAAAACTGCCTACTTCAAAATTCTAATTATTTAAGCAACCCCCAGACTTTTAATTTTATGAGGTTTCGATAGAGAGTTTTACCTATCTATCATCATAACTATATATAACCATCACTTAACCCGTGTAATCATCATCATCATCCATTATTATCATATTAACCAGGATTATCATCATCATAACAGACCATAAACATAACTTTAATTAATCATCATCATAAAAGACCATAAATACGATCTTAACCGGAATCCTCATCATCATCATCATCATAACAGACCATAAACATAATCTTAATTAGTCATCATCATAATAGACCATAAATACGATCTTAACTAGAATCATCATCATCATCATCATCATAACAGGCCATAAACATAATCTTGATTAATTATCATCGCAATATACCTTAAACATGATGTTAACCAGAATCATCATCATCATCATCATAACAGACCATAAACATAATCTTAATTAGTCATCATCATAATAGACCATAATTGTACTCTTAATCAAAAGTAGACATCATCATAATAGACCATATACAATATCTTAATTAATTTTCATCGTAATAGGACCATAAATACGATGTTAACCAGAATCATCATCATCATCATAACAGACCATATATGTAATTGTAATCAAAAGTAATCATCATCGTAATAGACCATAAACTTATTTTGAACATCATAATAGACCATAAATGTAATCTTAAATCATCATCATAATAAACCGTAACTGTACTGTTAATCAAAAGTAATCATCATCGTAATAGACCATAAACATATTTTGAATTGCTTTGAATTTATCTAAATTTACCAAAATTTAGCTATTTTATTTTATTTTATTTTATTTTATTTCATTTTATTTTATTTTATTTTTATTTTTTTTATTTTATTTTTTATTTATCTAATTTATCTAACATTTTTAATTTATTTAATTTATTTTCGCGCAACAACTACTTTACTACACATTTTACAAGTTACGTGTATTTACTATAATGTTTTTCATCATATCATTTAGTATACGCACACCATTTAATAATATAAATCCCATCTACCTAAACACATATCTATTACAGTTACCTAGCTTCGCGCTAACATAATGATACCGCATGCTATGCCCATCTTATAAATAACTCTATCAACCAAAGAGCGATCTCCGTTTCCGAACTAACTGATACTCCGATTAGATAGCCTATAGTAATAGGTAAAAAGGTAGTATAGGTAAATAGTAATTATATTTGCAGTTCTCGGGAACTTTATCTGGTCTGGTAGTAAACGCAATTTTTACTTATCGTAACCACCGAGCACCGAGCTATCAAGCTGTTCCATTATACATGTATGAGTACATGCACCGTTTGTATTACGCCTACCGATAAATTGAGTACTTAACAACGCTAGCCTTAGTTTTCTGACCATTTGCACTAAAGTCTATAAAACCACAACTCGGCTAACCAACCCCCAAACAAAGTCTAACCCACACACTAACTTTCTCTGCACCAACCCGCTAACGTTAAGTCGCTCCTAAGCCCGACGTTTAGTAGATAAGTTAATGATAGAATGACGAGTTCCCATATTTATTTCGGTAAAAGGTATTTTATTAGTAAAAGATACTATTGCCAAGGAGCACACATAAAATTCTATATATTATTTATTTATAAAAGTATTCCGGAGTATTTAAAACGAACTAAGTTACAATAAACATTTAAAAGTCCTATCAACAAGAGCTTGTTTATATTTATATTATACTCGACCACTTGACTATAAATAATAATAACTACAATTTTCAATGCTTTAAAATATCAAAATATAACATGAACGAGTATACATAATAGTATGACATCATAATCATAATCATCATTACTAGAATCAATAAATTTATTCCTAACCGCACTCAGTATGTAAGCGCCATTACAGGGTTCACGTACCAACCCAAACTTAATTAATATCTAACATACTACAAATTCGTACATACTGTCACCAAGTAGTAGTGTGCAAGTACCACCGCGTACCGTTAAGTTGGTTTGATAACGTCTAGCGCTAGCACATATCTACGTAAAGTAGATATGTGCTCCCCCAAAAGAGAATTCGAAAAGTAAATAATAATTCTTACCTACAAAATATAAACCGTTAACCGTAAAACTAGTCGTTGAAATGTAATCGGTAATCATTCCCAATAGAATTACTCTAATTGAATTTAATTATAATTAAACCGTATTATTAATTGAATTAAAACTTTAAATTAAATGTATTATTACTAATTGAATTGAACCGAATTGAATTTTATTTAATTGACTGAATACCATTAAACATGTCATCATATTACAATTATCAATTATTATTGCTTATGCAAATATAGTGAGATTACCAATTCTAGTACGTTCGTATTTCAAAATTCGCGCGTTATATGTCATCGCATATGTTGTGGCCTAATACACAACTAAACTGAATCTAAACCTCAAGTGATGTTGTTGGGTTTAAAGTACAAAATCGCAAACTTTGTTTCTACTGAGTAGCGAAGGCCGCTGTTAATCGGTAACAAAACGCTTGCGTGTTTTAAGGCGGCACAGCTCCATCTAGTTTATCTTAAAGTAAACACTACTTAGTTGCGTAATTTTGGTATTGATGTTTGACGAAATGACGATGCAATGTTTAAGAGAGAACTAACATTAATTCGATACAAAGCATAATCCCATTAATAAAGAATAGATATTAATATTATTTAGATCTATCTATATTCTGCCTGAATCCTAGGTACCACTAAATAATCGGATAAAATCCTGCTACAACAATACTTTATAATCCGTTAATGTAAACGCCAAATTAAACCAATATTTTGTTTAGTAAAATTGTATGACATTATTTTACAATTACCTACTAAATAGCGATTTCATTTAGAATCTTTTTCTTTTATTTACTGCGAAACTGAGTTAATGAACTTGACTAAACCGTGGATATATTCAGACGTATCGACTTCATCCAACTTTATCTAAAAGGTTCTGGACATTACCAGTAGATGGCGCACTAACTGATTTGAACCTTATCAAGCACAATTCGTAATTCTTTTATTACTTATTTTGTGATACAACCCCCATTTTGTAAAACTAAAGAAACATTAAGTAATTGTTAATGTGTTTTTCTAAATATTACTAAGTTTTGTCTTTAATTTGAATAACATAATTATTTTTACCGAACAAACTTCACCTACTATTTGTTAGATGGCTCTAGTACTTTATCATAGTTTTAGTTTTAGCAAACGGTAGTTTTATTGTTTGTCTGTTACAAAGTTAAATATTTGTTTAATGTTTTGTGATGCAAGAAATGTATCTATTTACATATCTACGTATTGATTACAATATAGTTTTGGCCTACGTACTTGGATCAGCGACGAGCGCTCGCGGCTTAGCGGTGACCGCTGAGCCCGCAACTAACAGATTTGGTCACAGGTTCGATTCCGTAACTTTTTTTTTATTTTTTTATTTATTTCCCTGGTACTACCTAATGAACTACGAGTATGTATGTACATACTGGAATCACGCAATCATTTCGAACCGGGATAACAGACTAGAGAATATATACTAATGTAAACACTAAATTGTATTTTGACATATTTCACGACAGAATTAGATTATTTAAATTATTTGAAACGTTTTTAACAATTTTTAGCAAAATAGTACCAACGCGTTCATAACTAAACACGACCTAGGTAGGTACCTATAATCAAAACAAAATATCACCTATCCGCGTAACATGCGTAACAAAATTAGTTTAGGTAGCTAGAACTTCGACTACATTTATGTTTTTATTATTTAAGGGTTATTGTTCGCAATCTTTATACTCGATTTCGCCAATACCTATGTATGCGTATCGCAAGTTGGCGAGTAGGCACGGGTTCGGATCCCGCTCGTGCTTCGAGTACCTACATTTTTTCTTTAAATATGATTTACTATGTGTTTTAGAATCGTAATATAGATACTCTATTAATATTTTGAAGTTATATAATTTATAATGAGATTTAAGAAATTTAGTTAATAATAATAATAATATATAATAATATGTGTGGACATCTCACACAACGCCATCTAGCCCCAAACTAAGCAAAGCTTGTGCTATGGGAACCAGATAACTGATACAATACTTAGATACTTTTTGTTTGTAAATACATACATAGAATACAATATAACACCCAGACACAGAACAAGCACCTATGTTCATCACACAAATGTTTGTCCTGAGTGGGAATCGAACCCACAACCCACAGTTCAGAAGGCAGGGCTACTACCAACTGAGCTATCGGGCCAGTCAAATTAGATTATAGTCAGTTAGATTATATTTATTATTATATTGGTTATTTGTTATTTATTTACTAACAAAATTGTAATTATGGATTCAAACTAGCCTACTTTTACATTATTACTAAGTGTATCCGGCCTTTTTACCCAACCGTCCGGCTAAACTAGTCGGCCTATCCGGCTATTCAGTTTTAAGACCTAGCAAACCTATACCTACATATTTTCTAATGTTTCATAGAAAGATGAAATACGAATATCATTAATATTGGACATCTCTAGAATGTCCGGTGTATATTCACCTATTCCCGCTAAGTAATACTATAACGCTCGTTCGGTTTGCCGGGACTGATCCGCGGCGCCGCGCCGTCGCAGCCCGCGCGCAGCGCAGGCGCCGTCGCCCCCCGCGCGTCCCGCCTTTCGGAACGAAGCTACCTATCGTACTACGAGCTAGCATAGCAACACGCTTTTATTTGCCTTTGAAGTAAACTAAGTGTAAGCGGAATGGCAACGTCGCATGGCACCGTGTCGCGTGTCGCGCGGAATTCTTTTTAAGCAGCGTACTATCGTTTATTCTGTGTGCTAAGCCGAACGCACTATTATATTTTGCGAATCTACTATTGTTTACGTTGTGTTATTAGATGAAATGCAAAGTAAACCGCGCTATAATATTGTCTCAAAACCTCTCCGTTTTCACGTGCAACAAATTGTGCGGTAACTAATGGATATTAGATACCGCTACTGCGACTCAAACCTTTAACTATAACACCTCTTTATACGTTAATTATTTACATACTAATAAAATAACATCCTTGTCACGGCAACACATATTGTAACGCCCCCCCTCAAAAGACCCCTTTACCTAATACTGGACCTAACCGACCTAAGCTATTTGATATAAATATAATAAGTATATATGGTATATTATGGTATATAACGTTAGAGGTGTTCTAGATGGTTTGATGTAGTAAATATGGCCAAATGATATGTGATCGTCTAATAATGTGGTAGGACCGTACGTTGTGATTTTGTAGTAACCCTAGTTCTTTAAAGGTAGTGAGACAATTCCTAAGGCGACCTAGCTAACCGATCTAGTGTTTATCCGTTTATTTATTATTAATGACTTTAGATTTTTAAGATGAATTATCAGGATTTGTAGCAAATATGTATTCATGTTATCAATTAGATTATATTTACGTAAACATGCAAGTATATTGAGAATATAGATATCTATTTATTTATCTAGTATACAAGTATTATGGTATTGCTATAAATAGTAAGTAGGTATTCAGGTATTATATTATTGTAATTGTAAGCAACTCCGTATAGAACTCGAATAGGAACCAACGTATTGTTTTCGTAAGTGAATTGAGTTATATATGAGACCTAAAGTAAGACCTAAGTTATTTCTTATAACATTCATCTCGTGCTTTCGGAGTTTACATTAAATATAGTTTGGTTGCACTTATCAGCAAAACTACAGCATGTCATTTTCTGCTATAATTCTGTTCAAGGAGCTCCTCCCCGCCCCAAGAATGTGAGATTCGTCACCTGACTGGATACTCCCCACTGATAAGTGCTTTAAAACTGCAGATGGCAGTGCACTATAGTAAAAAAGAGGACATATTCTTTTATCCAAACAAATTTCTTTGTGGGACTCTTAGGTAATTACTGAATTCGTTACCAGAGAGGCCCTAATCCCCCCTCCCCGTCCTACCTATTCCTATCACGATACCTACGCCTAGACGCGATAAAGACATAACAGTTATATTAGAATTATACATGGATAATTACCCGTTGGTGTTTATTCAAGTTAATAATATTTATGGTTTATTTGTATAATAAACAATTCGAGTTTATGATTAGATTATTTGAGTATAGATTTTATATAGGTAATCAAGCCATACCTAGCTAGATTACAAGATTTTTAGGACATTTATTTGTATCCTTATGAAAAAATATCATGACATTACCAGCCATTAGTTATTTTATATAGATAATCAAGCCATACCCAGCTAGATTACAAGATTATCAGGATATTTACTTATATCCATATGATAATATCATGGCATTACCAGCCATTAGTTATTTTAAATAGGTAATCAAGCCATACCCAGCTAGATTACAAGATTATCAGGATATTTACTTATATCCATATGATAATTCATGACATTACCAGTCATTTATTAGATGTATGTTGAATTTAAAACAATCTTTAATTAGATTGATTTGGTCAGGTTAAACCATCTTAGGTTGTCCCCAAGTTCAGATCCAGAATACTATCGCAGGTAGATTTATATTATATAAAATCCATGATAAAATCCATCAATTACACAAATGAAGAAGAAGCTCTCTAATCTGTACAGCATAGAGAAACCTCAGGGTACGGCTCCGCAAGACCCAATGTGCAAACAGACTTTATCAAAGTAGTCAGTAGATATAGCCCACTTTATGGAGCATATTAGGTTTAGTGAAACCAGATCTTAACCAAGTTCCAACCTTCAGATTTGATAACACAGATACAAACCCATCTGATTAATAATAATTATTTGTTACCAGAATTATAATAATAATAAGCTATGTATGTATGCATAAATAATTACTCTGAGTAAGCATGACATTTCATAAAGATTATGATTTAATTTGATATTATTTGTTTTGAATAGTATTCATTCAGATATTATTTGTTACAACATTACATCATTTTACTGGAAATTATTTATTGTAATTACGTTTTCACTATGTAAATTACTTGGATCATTTGGAATGTTTATATTTTAGTATTTTATTTATAATGATTTACCGTGGCGTGTACCTCGACTTACCGATGACTGACCCCACTTGTATTATCACAAAACACCAATTTCACTTACTAACACCACTCTTAAGAAACGAGAGAGGACATCTAGCTCACTAATGCACCTAAACAGTTAATAACTCGAGTTAATAACCCAATCAGAAAATTGTTGAAATTATGCAAATTAACCCGCGCTCCGAGTACTTAACCTAAAAATATGCTCCGATCCGATCTACTCCTACGACGAACGCACAATCACCCGTTTTATCCGCAAGAAATCACAAATTTCACAAGTTAATAACTAAATATTCGTAATTACGAAGATTATGCGAATAACTCGATGCACCGAGTACAAGCAACCGTCAAAAATCCTATTTGTTTTCTTTTCAACGCGACCTACTCTCCTGACCCCCGCCATGGCTTCCCGCTAACTATCCAAAATTCCTTTCCAACTAATCTCATCATCTCCTTCTAACGTGTACAATTCTGGCTCTTCTCTTCTCACTCTCACGCTCCACCCGACATTTCGCGGCTTTCTTGCTATCTCCGGTGTTTCTTGCACTTCTAGCCGATACATTTTTGTCACAGCTTATATTATTTTGCAGACGGATGGGAAGTTATTGCGACAAAGGTCCAATTCACATTCCGTGACGTACATTTGTTTAAGTATTTGGCAGTTTTAAGTACTTTTCTTTATTACGATGTAGTTTTATTAATGGTTTCGCTATTTTTCGTTTTCGTAGCAATTTCCGTTTCAAGACATAGATACTTTAATGCTCCGGTAATATTATGTGAATGTAAATTATTTATTATGTTTTGTTTATTGTTCATTTAATTACTTAAATGCATTAATCAACTGTTTGAAAGGGATTAGTGTAATACTAATCTAATTTATTTTGATACATTTCTTATTGATTTAATTATTCTAGTATTTGTAGATGTCCATAAATCTGAGTGAATTGTTTCTGCATATATTTCATATATAGTTTTCTAGTGTCCTGTGACCTTGAACTTATTATGGGATTATTTTACTTGATTTCATTAGTATATTTATTCAATATTTAATCTTTACTATATTTGTGACGTTACGGGACTTCTGTTCCGTTACATCCAACCCCCAAATTTTACGCAGGTGTCTAAATGTATAACCGAAGTAAAATTTTTAACCAAAAATTCAAATAACTCACAAATATAGGTTGTAATGTGATATTTTATAGTCCCCTCTTAATCCCAACCTATTTATAAGCAATTTATAATTTGCTAACGGTTTGACTTTAAACATGTGTGGTTCCTGCTGTAGGTGAGCCTACATGTGTAGTGGATTTAAACCGAACCAAAAATGAACCACAAAATTGTTCAACATCCCAAGCTTATTTTACCTGGATTATAACCAATCGACATTTCCAACCGTGTATATTACTAGACCCTGCTGGGGACCTGGTTGTGAGGCAGGCAGCCCTAGTAGCAAGCTGACAATCATACCTCCTAGATCCATCTTACATCTATTCAGTTTTATTTTGTCTGCTCCCCACAAGATCTTATAATAAAGCTAAAAATAGCAATCGTTTATGAACCCAAACAACCACTCAGAACAATCCCAATCTCAAACTTCATTCCTTTTTCGGAGTATGTGCAGTGTAAGTAGTTCAGATCTTAGCTTCTTGTGCAGTAGGGTTCCTTATAAGTGCATTACCTAATGCTAAGCTGATGACTTTAACCTAACTCCAAAGCTTTTCCTTACAAGAAACCGATTGTGAAGTGTATTATGTCTGAAACCAATCGTCAGCAAACCCCTTCAACCCTAGGCCTTGCCAAACTACTGAAACCCTCGTTGACTGTTACTATCTCAATCACAGGACCAAACCTTTCATTCACATGGTCCTAAATTCATTTGTTCAAACCTTCCATTAGCAAAACAACATTTCCATCCACAATCGACACCCCGACTACATAGACGGAGTCCTTCCGACCTCTAGCATACTGTCTCAACAGTCTAGCAATTCCCAATTTAGGTGAAAGGCTATTAAAATTATTTGCGTATAATATTTTTTACAATATTACTACACTCAAAATAAATACACGTCCCGTTTTATACTCTGTTTCAAAGATTTATGCAAGATTTATAAAAGTTACTGATTATCAAAACAATAATTAACCCTCTGTTCATTTAATTTATTTATATTTAAATTGGTCTAAATTTTAGTCTTATTATTGATATATGAAATAACGTGATGTTAAATTTATCACTTTGTATAATCTTATGCAGTTACAAAAGTCTTTGATTAATTTATTTTTATATAACTATAATATTAAAGAGCATCTAACAGTTTGCACTATCTTATTTTATGGTTGGTATTATTATTTGTTTTTTTTTTTTTCAACAACAGTTAATTCAATTATTTTCCCATCCATTTGAATTTGTATCAATTTCATTCAACAAGTTACTGATATTACAAAGATCAGTTATATCATTACAAAATTCATAAATATCCTCAGTTATAATAAACCGGAGGTCAAACTCTTACACATTATACGTTATTTGAAGTCGATGAATGCATTTAAGTATTCTTCTAATAATGGAAACGAATGTAACTAAGTATCAAGATTCTATTTTTATTTGCATTGCGTTCACTGTTTATGGCACAAAACGTTTTAAAAGTTTCTAGAATTTTTAAGAAAGTTTACTTATTACTCTGAACTAAAATGATTTGAAACAATTATTTAGGACAGAACCCATGCTAGCCTACAAACTGTAAATTCCCGGGTAACCTTATTTTGACCTGACCTCATCAAAACTGCCTACTTCAAAATTCTAATTATTTAAGCAACCCCCAGACTTTTAATTTTATGAGGTTTCGATAGAGAGTTTTACCTATCTATCATCATAACTATATATAACCATCACTTAACCCGTGTAATCATCATCATCATCCATTATTATCATATTAACCAGGATTATCATCATCATAACAGACCATAAACATAACTTTAATTAATCATCATCATAAAAGACCATAAATACGATCTTAACCGGAATCCTCATCATCATCATCATCATAACAGACCATAAACATAATCTTAATTAGTCATCATCATAATAGACCATAAATACGATCTTAACTAGAATCATCATCATCATCATCATCATAACAGGCCATAAACATAATCTTGATTAATTATCATCGCAATATACCTTAAACATGATGTTAACCAGAATCATCATCATCATCATCATAACAGACCATAAACATAATCTTAATTAGTCATCATCATAATAGACCATAATTGTACTCTTAATCAAAAGTAGACATCATCATAATAGACCATATACAATATCTTAATTAATTTTCATCGTAATAGGACCATAAATACGATGTTAACCAGAATCATCATCATCATCATAACAGACCATATATGTAATTGTAATCAAAAGTAATCATCATCGTAATAGACCATAAACTTATTTTGAACATCATAATAGACCATAAATGTAATCTTAAATCATCATCATAATAAACCGTAACTGTACTGTTAATCAAAAGTAATCATCATCGTAATAGACCATAAACATATTTTGAATTGCTTTGAATTTATCTAAATTTACCAAAATTTAGCTATTTTATTTTATTTTATTTTATTTTATTTCATTTTATTTTATTTTATTTTTATTTTTTTTATTTTATTTTTTATTTATCTAATTTATCTAACATTTTTAATTTATTTAATTTATTTTCGCGCAACAACTACTTTACTACACATTTTACAAGTTACGTGTATTTACTATAATGTTTTTCATCATATCATTTAGTATACGCACACCATTTAATAATATAAATCCCATCTACCTAAACACATATCTATTACAGTTACCTAGCTTCGCGCTAACATAATGATACCGCATGCTATGCCCATCTTATAAATAACTCTATCAACCAAAGAGCGATCTCCGTTTCCGAACTAACTGATACTCCGATTAGATAGCCTATAGTAATAGGTAAAAAGGTAGTATAGGTAAATAGTAATTATATTTGCAGTTCTCGGGAACTTTATCTGGTCTGGTAGTAAACGCAATTTTTACTTATCGTAACCACCGAGCACCGAGCTATCAAGCTGTTCCATTATACATGTATGAGTACATGCACCGTTTGTATTACGCCTACCGATAAATTGAGTACTTAACAACGCTAGCCTTAGTTTTCTGACCATTTGCACTAAAGTCTATAAAACCACAACTCGGCTAACCAACCCCCAAACAAAGTCTAACCCACACACTAACTTTCTCTGCACCAACCCGCTAACGTTAAGTCGCTCCTAAGCCCGACGTTTAGTAGATAAGTTAATGATAGAATGACGAGTTCCCATATTTATTTCGGTAAAAGGTATTTTATTAGTAAAAGATACTATTGCCAAGGAGCACACATAAAATTCTATATATTATTTATTTATAAAAGTATTCCGGAGTATTTAAAACGAACTAAGTTACAATAAACATTTAAAAGTCCTATCAACAAGAGCTTGTTTATATTTATATTATACTCGACCACTTGACTATAAATAATAATAACTACAATTTTCAATGCTTTAAAATATCAAAATATAACATGAACGAGTATACATAATAGTATGACATCATAATCATAATCATCATTACTAGAATCAATAAATTTATTCCTAACCGCACTCAGTATGTAAGCGCCATTACAGGGTTCACGTACCAACCCAAACTTAATTAATATCTAACATACTACAAATTCGTACATACTGTCACCAAGTAGTAGTGTGCAAGTACCACCGCGTACCGTTAAGTTGGTTTGATAACGTCTAGCGCTAGCACATATCTACGTAAAGTAGATATGTGCTCCCCCAAAAGAGAATTCGAAAAGTAAATAATAATTCTTACCTACAAAATATAAACCGTTAACCGTAAAACTAGTCGTTGAAATGTAATCGGTAATCATTCCCAATAGAATTACTCTAATTGAATTTAATTATAATTAAACCGTATTATTAATTGAATTAAAACTTTAAATTAAATGTATTATTACTAATTGAATTGAACCGAATTGAATTTTATTTAATTGACTGAATACCATTAAACATGTCATCATATTACAATTATCAATTATTATTGCTTATGCAAATATAGTGAGATTACCAATTCTAGTACGTTCGTATTTCAAAATTCGCGCGTTATATGTCATCGCATATGTTGTGGCCTAATACACAACTAAACTGAATCTAAACCTCAAGTGATGTTGTTGGGTTTAAAGTACAAAATCGCAAACTTTGTTTCTACTGAGTAGCGAAGGCCGCTGTTAATCGGTAACAAAACGCTTGCGTGTTTTAAGGCGGCACAGCTCCATCTAGTTTATCTTAAAGTAAACACTACTTAGTTGCGTAATTTTGGTATTGATGTTTGACGAAATGACGATGCAATGTTTAAGAGAGAACTAACATTAATTCGATACAAAGCATAATCCCATTAATAAAGAATAGATATTAATATTATTTAGATCTATCTATATTCTGCCTGAATCCTAGGTACCACTAAATAATCGGATAAAATCCTGCTACAACAATACTTTATAATCCGTTAATGTAAACGCCAAATTAAACCAATATTTTGTTTAGTAAAATTGTATGACATTATTTTACAATTACCTACTAAATAGCGATTTCATTTAGAATCTTTTTCTTTTATTTACTGCGAAACTGAGTTAATGAACTTGACTAAACCGTGGATATATTCAGACGTATCGACTTCATCCAACTTTATCTAAAAGGTTCTGGACATTACCAGTAGATGGCGCACTAACTGATTTGAACCTTATCAAGCACAATTCGTAATTCTTTTATTACTTATTTTGTGATACAACCCCCATTTTGTAAAACTAAAGAAACATTAAGTAATTGTTAATGTGTTTTTCTAAATATTACTAAGTTTTGTCTTTAATTTGAATAACATAATTATTTTTACCGAACAAACTTCACCTACTATTTGTTAGATGGCTCTAGTACTTTATCATAGTTTTAGTTTTAGCAAACGGTAGTTTTATTGTTTGTCTGTTACAAAGTTAAATATTTGTTTAATGTTTTGTGATGCAAGAAATGTATCTATTTACATATCTACGTATTGATTACAATATAGTTTTGGCCTACGTACTTGGATCAGCGACGAGCGCTCGCGGCTTAGCGGTGACCGCTGAGCCCGCAACTAACAGATTTGGTCACAGGTTCGATTCCGTAACTTTTTTTTTATTTTTTTATTTATTTCCCTGGTACTACCTAATGAACTACGAGTATGTATGTACATACTGGAATCACGCAATCATTTCGAACCGGGATAACAGACTAGAGAATATATACTAATGTAAACACTAAATTGTATTTTGACATATTTCACGACAGAATTAGATTATTTAAATTATTTGAAACGTTTTTAACAATTTTTAGCAAAATAGTACCAACGCGTTCATAACTAAACACGACCTAGGTAGGTACCTATAATCAAAACAAAATATCACCTATCCGCGTAACATGCGTAACAAAATTAGTTTAGGTAGCTAGAACTTCGACTACATTTATGTTTTTATTATTTAAGGGTTATTGTTCGCAATCTTTATACTCGATTTCGCCAATACCTATGTATGCGTATCGCAAGTTGGCGAGTAGGCACGGGTTCGGATCCCGCTCGTGCTTCGAGTACCTACATTTTTTCTTTAAATATGATTTACTATGTGTTTTAGAATCGTAATATAGATACTCTATTAATATTTTGAAGTTATATAATTTATAATGAGATTTAAGAAATTTAGTTAATAATAATAATAATATATAATAATATGTGTGGACATCTCACACAACGCCATCTAGCCCCAAACTAAGCAAAGCTTGTGCTATGGGAACCAGATAACTGATACAATACTTAGATACTTTTTGTTTGTAAATACATACATAGAATACAATATAACACCCAGACACAGAACAAGCACCTATGTTCATCACACAAATGTTTGTCCTGAGTGGGAATCGAACCCACAACCCACAGTTCAGAAGGCAGGGCTACTACCAACTGAGCTATCGGGCCAGTCAAATTAGATTATAGTCAGTTAGATTATATTTATTATTATATTGGTTATTTGTTATTTATTTACTAACAAAATTGTAATTATGGATTCAAACTAGCCTACTTTTACATTATTACTAAGTGTATCCGGCCTTTTTACCCAACCGTCCGGCTAAACTAGTCGGCCTATCCGGCTATTCAGTTTTAAGACCTAGCAAACCTATACCTACATATTTTCTAATGTTTCATAGAAAGATGAAATACGAATATCATTAATATTGGACATCTCTAGAATGTCCGGTGTATATTCACCTATTCCCGCTAAGTAATACTATAACGCTCGTTCGGTTTGCCGGGACTGATCCGCGGCGCCGCGCCGTCGCAGCCCGCGCGCCGCGCAGGCGCCGTCGCCCCCCGCGCGTCTCGCCTTTCGGAACGAAGCTACCTATCGTACTACGAGCTAGCATAGCAACACGCTTTTATTTGCCTTTGAAGTAAACTAAGTGTAAGCGGAATGGCAACGTCGCATGGCACCGTGTCGCGTGTCGCGCGGAATTCTTTTTAAGCAGCGTACTATCGTTTATTCTGTGTGCTAAGCCGAACGCACTATTATATTTTGCGAATCTACTATTGTTTACGTTGTGTTATTAGATGAAATGCAAAGTAAACCGCGCTATAATATTGTCTCAAAACCTCTCCGTTTTCACGTGCAACAAATTGTGCGGTAACTAATGGATATTAGATACCGCTACTGCGACTCAAACCTTTAACTATAACACCTCTTTATACGTTAATTATTTACATACTAATAAAATAACATCCTTGTCACGGCAACACATATTGTAACGCCCCCCCTCAAAAGACCCCTTTACCTAATACTGGACCTAACCGACCTAAGCTATTTGATATAAATATAATAAGTATATATGGTATATTATGGTATATAACGTTAGAGGTGTTCTAGATGGTTTGATGTAGTAAATATGGCCAAATGATATGTGATCGTCTAATAATGTGGTAGGACCGTACGTTGTGATTTTGTAGTAACCCTAGTTCTTTAAAGGTAGTGAGACAATTCCTAAGGCGACCTAGCTAACCGATCTAGTGTTTATCCGTTTATTTATTATTAATGACTTTAGGTTTTTAAGATGAATTATCAGGATTTGTAGCAAATATGTATTCATGTTATCAATTAGATTATATTTACGTAAACATGCAAGTATATTGAGAATATAGATATCTATTTATTTATCTAGTATACAAGTATTATGGTATTGCTATAAATAGTAAGTAGGTATTCAGGTATTATATTATTGTAATTGTAAGCAACTCCGTATAGAACTCGAATAGGAACTAACGTATTGTTTTCGTAAGTGAATTGAGTTATATATGAGACCTAAAGTAAGACCTAAGTTATTTCTTATAACATTCATCTCGTGCTTTCGGAGTTTACATTAAATATAGTTTGGTTGCACTTATCAGCAAAACTACAGCATGTCATTTTCTGCTATAATTCTGTTCAAGGAGCTCCTCCCCGCCCCAAGAATGTGAGATTCGTCACCTGACTGGATACTCCCCACTGATAAGTGCTTTAAAACTGCAGATGGCAGTGCACTATAGTAAAAAAGAGGACATATTCTTTTATCCAAACAAATTTCTTTGTGGGACTCTTAGGTAATTACTGAATTCGTTACCAGAGAGGCCCTAATCCCCCCTCCCCGTCCTACCTATTCCTATCACGATACCTACGCCTAGACGCGATAAAGACATAACAGTTATATTAGAATTATACATGGATAATTACCCGTTGGTGTTTATTCAAGTTAATAATATTTATGGTTTATTTGTATAATAAACAATTCGAGTTTATGATTAGATTATTTGAGTATAGATTTTATATAGGTAATCAAGCCATACCTAGCTAGATTACAAGATTTTTAGGACATTTATTTGTATCCTTATGAAATATCATGACATTACCAGCCATTAGTTATTTTATATAGATAATCAAGCCATACCCAGCTAGATTACAAGATTATCAGGATATTTACTTATATCCATATGATAATATCATGGCATTACCAGCCATTAGTTATTTTAAATAGGTAATCAAGCCATACCCAGCTAGATTACAAGATTATCAGGATATTTACTTATATCCATATGATAATTCATGACATTACCAGTCATTTATTAGATGTATGTTGAATTTAAAACAATCTTTAATTAGATTGATTTGGTCAGGTTAAACCATCTTAGGTTGTCCCCAAGTTCAGATCCAGAATACTATCGCAGGTAGATTTATATTATATAAAATCCATGATAAAATCCATCAATTACACAAATGAAGAAGAAGCTCTCTAATCTGTACAGCATAGAGAAACCTCAGGGTACGGCTCCGCAAGACCCAATGTGCAAACAGACTTTATCAAAGTAGTCAGTAGATATAGCCCACTTTATGGAGCATATTAGGTTTAGTGAAACCAGATCTTAACCAAGTTCCAACCTTCAGATTTGATAACACAGATACAAACCCATCTGATTAATAATAATTATTTGTTACCAGAATTATAATAATAATAAGCTATGTATGTATGCATAAATAATTACTCTGAGTAAGCATGACATTTCATAAAGATTATGATTTAATTTGATATTATTTGTTTTGAATAGTATTCATTCAGATATTATTTGTTACAACATTACATCATTTTACTGGAAATTATTTATTGTAATTACGTTTTCACTATGTAAATTACTTGGATCATTTGGAATGTTTATATTTTAGTATTTTATTTATAATGATTTACCGTGGCGTGTACCTCGACTTACCGATGACTGACCCCACTTGTATTATCACAAAACACCAATTTCACTTACTAACACCACTCTTAAGAAACGAGAGAGGACATCTAGCTCACTAATGCACCTAAACAGTTAATAACTCGAGTTAATAACCCAATCAGAAAATTGTTGAAATTATGCAAATTAACCCGCGCTCCGAGTACTTAACCTAAAAATATGCTCCGATCCGATCTACTCCTACGACGAACGCACAATCACCCGTTTTATCCGCAAGAAATCACAAATTTCACAAGTTAATAACTAAATATTCGTAATTACGAAGATTATGCGAATAACTCGATGCACCGAGTACAAGCAACCGTCAAAAATCCTATTTGTTTTCTTTTCAACGCGACCTACTCTCCTGACCCCCGCCATGGCTTCCCGCTAACTATCCAAAATTCCTTTCCAACTAATCTCATCATCTCCTTCTAACGTGTACAATTCTGGCTCTTCTCTTCTCACTCTCACGCTCCACCCGACATTTCGCGGCTTTCTTGCTATCTCCGGTGTTTCTTGCACTTCTAGCCGATACATTTTTGTCACAGCTTATATTATTTTGCAGACGGATGGGAAGTTATTGCGACAAAGGTCCAATTCACATTCCGTGACGTACATTTGTTTAAGTATTTGGCAGTTTTAAGTACTTTTCTTTATTACGATGTAGTTTTATTAATGGTTTCGCTATTTTTCGTTTTCGTAGCAATTTCCGTTTCAAGACATAGATACTTTAATGCTCCGGTAATATTATGTGAATGGAAATTATTTATTATGTTTTGTTTATTGTTCATTTAATTACTTAAATGCATTAATCAACTGTTTGAAAGGGATTAGTGTAATACTAATCTAATTTATTTTGATACATTTCTTATTGATTTAATTATTCTAGTATTTGTAGATGTCCATAAATCTGAGTGAATTGTTTCTGCATATATTTCATATATAGTTTTCTAGTGTCCTGTGACCTTGAACTTATTATGGGATTATTTTACTTGATTTCATTAGTATATTTATTCAATATTTAATCTTTACTATATTTGTGACGTTACGGGACTTCTGTTCCGTTACACGGTGACGCTGTAAAGGTCAGTACCTTTACAGCGTCACCGGGCGGGAGGGCAGGTGCTGAAGGTGCCGTCAAAAGTGGGAGGCATCTAGCTCAAGGGAAGCCCTGGGTGCGAGCTTTGGCTTGGACCGATGCAGGGATAAGAGACGATAGAACGGCCGCGACTTTCAATAGGTTCCACTCTTCTAGTGGACGTAATTGGAAGAGTGGACCCTATTAAAAGTCACGACCGTTCTAGGTAACCTCCCGTAGGTTAGGAGGTTTTACAGGTGCATAGCAGAAAAAAGTTAGCGAAAAGATCAAACTTAAATTTGTTGTTACATGGTTTAGCTTGACTACCTCACTTGCCTAGTCATGAAACAGTATCTAGCCCAGTTAAGGCCGTGAATCACAATCTTGCACTTAAAATACTGACTGTATGACGCACACTCGGAATGTCCTGTGAAAACTTTTAGAGAAATGAAGGGTCCATAACATATCAATCTATGCCATATATGACCACTTAAGATAGATTTCCCATAGTGATGTCACAGCTTTTAAGTGTGGGAACAGTAACAACCACTTAATTAGCACCCGATGTTGATGTATTCGTTTATTGCCTACTAAAATAGAATATATTGGTAGCAAAAAAAACAGTGGCCAAATCGTATGTGACATGACATGTGTCTTGCTTGTTGTGTGAAACGTAAACGCTATAACATATCTATTATACAGTTTGCAGAAAAAGGAATTCAATGTTTCTTAAAAATGGTTCGATTTTAGTGAAGGCAGTGTCAAATGCTATAATTAGGTGACCAATAAAAATGTATTTAATCGTACTTTACTGATGACTCTAATAGATGAATATTATTTTATTATATTATATTATATGAATCGGAAACTAGAAATCCTAAATCCATAATGTATTAAGTAATATCAGTATAATAACCTCAATTTGAATATTTCCTGCTATCACTTATCATCATCGTTTTAATAAAACTTACCATATCCGGCCTATTTATTAAAAAAACATTATTTCTTTCACCAATTTCAGTAAAGATATCTTAAATGACTAATGAAGATAACACGTGTTTAGAAGCAACGAGGACATGTGTTATATAAGTTCCAAAAATAATGAATGCTTCCGCATCAGTAACAATTGCCGTCGAAACTTCTGGGAAAGAAGAGGCATCAGACTCTCACACATTAGGTACTAATACTTATGTTAATGTTATTGTCAATTCGGGTTCATAAATAGGTTTCGTAGTAGCTTTGTGCGTTTAAGCATGAATAAATTCAATCAAGCATTCATGTATGGATGTAAATATTGGTAAAAAGGTTTCGGGCGCAGCGCAGGGCCAGCTTATTGAATATTTGTTGGGATTCAATCAGTAAACAGTTTTTGGGTGTAGATTTCTTTATATATTTTTATATTTTACGTTATTTTGCAATGAAACCAGACTAAGTACTGTCGCTTTATCGTATAATTTACACGACGTAAGTACCTAATTATGTTAGTTAACCGTTCTTTTTCTTTGGTCCCTTTTGTCCAAAGTTGTATTTGCAAATAAACATTTGTCATAACTTCATCTTCATTGTTTTTGCAATTGATCATTTTTCTGAAAGCATTCAAATGAAAAAATAGAGGCCATAATTCAGTTTGACCCCAAGCAGGCACAGCTTTAAACAAAATATTTACCCAACTTTCCGCATGTTGCCCCGGCAAAAAAGGCGTCGAAAGATTTAAAATCGACGCCGCCGCGCCGCCGTTACGTTTTTATATCCCATAAACAGACACATGTGGCGTTCGTGGGAACAGAGGCTTGGTTAATGAAGGTAATGAGGTTCTACAGTCGCTAATCAGTGGTACTGCGTATGAGGCTCATGTGTTAACGTGTGGTGGTTGGTGATGGGCAATATTGATATCTGTTTGTTCCGATGCGATTAGAGAGAATGAGTGTAGCGCTGTTGATTCCATGTATACCTACTGAAATTTCAATACAATAAGCAGTGGCTGTATATATTTATGTAAATGACAATAAATTATTATACGAAAAACAGAATGCTTTCATAATCACTGCAATTGAAGAATAATAAGTCAATAAGTTGCATTATATTATTACACGTGACATCAATTGAAGAGGTGTGATCAAAAAGGGTTTAACTGATTTTTTTTCACAAAATGACTTATGGGTATCATTGGATTCAGCGTAAAATTATCTACAATAATACATTCTCAAAATACCGAAATGAAGCTTAAATCTCGAGATTTTGAGTCTAAAAACGGTTTATCTGTCACAGGAATACAGTTCGCTTAGCATAAAAACATTATTATATTTTTTTTATTATATTATATTTTTACAGTAATTGTATAAATTAGTACTATGTTTAGTATTTCAAAATAGAAAAACATTTTCAAGCAACTGAAACTCACATAAACCTTTTCTATTACCTTATAAGCACTCTACATTAAAATGACGCTGTTGAAGTTTAAAGTCAATTTTCTAGAAACTTTCCATTTGACAGTTAAATCCTTTTTATTCTCACCCCTTGAATTTGCACACTGCAGTGCAAGCATACCTCACTTATGTAGAAGTATATCGCAAAAAATGTGGATAAATTAAGTCTTTTTTATATTTATGAAGCTTGTTCGTTCCTAACCTAGAAATACCTATTTAGAAGCTTAATTAATGTAGATTGTTGATTAAGAAAGAAAAGAACAAGTTGATTAAGAAATCATCAAAGTTTACATTTCTCGCAAATGAGTTATTGACATTCCAAGATGTTCCAGCTGATAACATAAATCATCACAGTCACCATAAATTGGTTTCAATTTATTATATGACTCAATATTTCACCATGCGGCATCTAGAGATTAAAATGTATAGTTTTTTGCAAAGATAAAAGCAGATGTTCCTTCATTAGCGTTTTGAATTAATAAACCAAATAGCTAATTATTTTCGTGAACATTAATGGCAAAGACCTCATCAAGATGATTCATGTTTTTAGTTATGGTTCCACTTTTCCCATAACTAAGCACTCATAAAACTGTAAATGATTCTTTATTAGACTATAAATTTATACTTCAACGTGAATGATTGTCTCCAGCTTTCTTCAATTGATTTTCCGTTGCTCACAGGTTACCGGGGTCAGAATTGCGAGATTGATATTGACGACTGTCCAGGACATCTCTGTCAGAATGGCGCTACGTGTAACGATGGGCTGAACTCCTACACCTGTGAATGTCCTGCAACGTTTACTGGGACTCTCTGTGAGACTGATGTCGACGAATGTGCTTTGAGGTCAGTTAATACATTTAAAGCTTTTTCCTATATTAATACTTTAACAACGTCAGTTTATATAGTTGAATTCTTATCAAAGTATGTACAATGTATAGACATTATCATGACATGGTCAAAAATAACTTTTCTGAAGAAATAATGTGTTATAAAATGAAAACATGACCGTCAGCAATCACAAACGATTAGAATGCTGATTCATCCACTAATAAAGCTTCAGCTGCAATTAAGTATTCATACACAAACAATTTAAAGAACAGTTACATCTTTCTAAATTGCATCACGTATCCTTTTAGGACCACGAAACAGCATCAAATTAACAACGTAATGTTTTTATCTATTCGCGAAAAAGGTATAGCATTTTGAATCTTAGCCATTGGTATAAAGGATGATAAATTATTTTGGGCTGGTAGATGTATTTTGGCAGATATTACTCGGTCGTCAAGGAATCGGCGCGGTCCAATTAAGCCGGCATGCCGAAGAAACAAAAGGCTGGAACGGATCGGACGATTACACTTCCAAAAAACAATAATCATCTTTGTAATATACTTTACCGCTTTAGCAATAAGCATCAAAATCAGATGAAAGATAACTGCGAAAGGAACAAACAATATGATCGATCTGCGGGTAATTCAATATCCGACGCCATATTTGATTATTCCGACTATGTGGTTGTTAATGATATTTTTGGAATGTTTTAAATAAGTCTCTTCTTTAAACATATCAAATAAAATAAAGTACCTAATACAATAAATATTTATTAAAATATTTAGAAAATCATGCTCTTGAATAGACATAATAGTTATTATGTCTATTCAAGAGCATGATTTTCTACTTATTGGTAACTTATTCGTGAATCTATTTTACCGAAACCTGCCAATGATTAGGGTATTTTAAAACCGGGCAAAGTGCCTTTATTCGTTAAAGTAACTACTACAATAATACTAACTACTACTGGATGCTACTAGATACACTACCCCTTACAACGTGATAATGATTACGATTAGTAAAATATCTCGTTTAAAGTCGACGGTCTTATGGAAAAACGTAATTATCTCTAATCGTTATGGGTTAGCCATTATACATTAGCTATTGAATTGACCTTAAGTCTTCAAGAATGCCGAAGATTCCTTTGCTACTATTTTCTACGACAGTTCTTAAGTCCATAACTTGTATTAAGAGCAACGTCCGCCTTCTCCATATTCTGATCGTTATGGGTTTTCAATAAGAGAACTTTCTTGCGTTAGGTATTTTGTTTTATAGTTACCGAAGTTTTCATTGTATCGAAATACATCTTTAGAAATATAATTTCATATTCCTCTCTTTTCTATACACAATTTTGAAAGATGATCAATTTATGACTTTAGCTATTGAATTGACCTTAAGCATTCAAAAATGCCGAAGATTCCTTTGCTACTATTTTCTACGACAGTTCTTAAGTCCATAACTTGTATTAAGAGCAACGTCCGCCTTTTCCATATTCTGATCGTTATAGGTTTTCAATAAGAGAACTTTCTTGCGTTAGGTATTTCGTTTTATATTTACCGAAGTTTTCATTGTATCGAAATACATCTTTAGAAATATAATTTCATATTCTATTCTTTTCTATTCAAAATTTTGAAAGATGATCAATTTATGACTTTAGCTATTGAATTGACCTTAAGTCTTCACGAATGCCGAAGATTCCTTTGCTACTATTTTCTACGACAGTTCTTAAGTCCATAACTTGTATTGAGAGCAACGCCCGACGTAACCATATGTGATGTGGCATCTACATTAATTGTTAGCTAATGATTGGGAGTAAAAAACGAGTTGTTCAGTTCGCACGGTAATAGCTAGAGCTACGCTTGGTCTGTAATTACTGTTTGCATATATTGAATCTTGCGTCTTTGGTATATATTGTTTTTGTAAAAAAAAATATGTTAATGAATGAAGTGATGGCTAATCGTTTGCCTGATGTTAAGCGACACGGCTGCCTATATCAGTTGCAGTGTCACTTGGAGCTTTGAGCTAAAGTATAGAGTTTCGCATGACACTGTATTGCGTACGTCGTCCACAATCAGCACAGTCTAGTTATAAGATTACTAGAATGTGAGATCAGTCAAGTCTCATTTGCCCAATAATTTCACTAGCTAAAGTGGCGTTCAAATCGGAACACAGCAGTGCTTGCGCACTACTGCTTGGCGGCAGAATAACTGGCAAAGCGGTGGTACCTCCCTAGACGAACTTTGCAGAAAAGTCCTACCACCTAATAGATGGAGCTTTAATACAAACTAATCATCAAATACTTTGATAAAATCTCAAATCAAATTCTTGTTTAATGTAATTTAATATTTATCATCACTAGAGAAGCCCCGCTGTTTTATCTCCAGTTTATCCTTACTAATTTAATTTTCTGGGATAAAAAGTACTCGAATGCTAGTTTCGATAGTTTTAACAATCAGAATATAGGGATTATAAAGGCAACTTCATTCTCAGGTATATTTTCTCACGAATGTAAACTGCAGGGGCTTTCGTTTATGAAACTACTGCGCCCCGCAGTTTCACCCGCGGTTAAAAAGTATTTTAATTATTTGCTTATCCCACGGGGACG
Source organism: Ennomos fuscantarius (assembly GCA_905220475.3). NCBI lineage: Eukaryota > Metazoa > Arthropoda > Insecta > Lepidoptera > Geometridae > Ennomos > Ennomos fuscantarius. The sequence goes on along the minus strand of HG992026.1, from coordinate 2,434,964 downwards.
TTTCTCTTTTCCGGGATAAAATGTAGCCTATGTGTTAATCCAGTGTATAAGCTATCTTGGTACCGAATTTCATCCAAATCCATTCAGCCGTTTGAGCGTGAAGGAGTAACAAACAGACACACATACAAACTTTCGCCTTTATAATATTAGTGTGATAGTGTGATCACGTTTAGATGTTATTGTTTAAAGTGCCCATGCTCGGACCGAAATGATAGTGGAATCACAAATCGTTGTGATATTTTACAAAATGTTACTTAGAAAAAAATATTCAAGCTTAATATCATAAGGATATCGTGAAGTAAACACTTTATCCCCAATTGTTTTTCCTTTTTGACACATTGAATACTTAATCCCAAACGATTATAAATTAATATATTACTATTACCTGTTTCTCCAAAATTAATCGACGCTATATTATAAACTATTAATATTTCGACCAACCGTGGACAAGTCAGACCGCCCGCTGTAGAAGCTTCTTACAGAACAAAACCAAATTAATTTTAACATCCTAATATTTTATTTTCATTTTTATATCCCGGCAATAAAGGTTGATATCCAGTAATATCCTGGTTTACGGGTACCAAGCTATTACTGCCGGAACGTACTTTAACTGCTTAGTCTTGTTCCTTGCCTCTTATTTTTACGTGTTCTGTATTCTAAAAGCGTTCACAAGGGTTTTTTAATTTGAGTCCTATCACGCTGTCTCTGAGATTGTATTTGAATGGTGGATTGTTGTATGGGATAGTGTCATACAATCCGAGCCATTGGCTCATGAAACGCAACAGATAAATGCGTGGCCGATATCGAGTTTCGGTTCGGTTTTTATTTTTATTTTGTGTAGACTCTTCGAAGGTGGTTGAGACGTAGGATAGGAATAATGCATAAAAACGTTATGATATAATTTTATCGTGATTTTCATATAAAATATTGATTATGCACCTAATTGTCATGCGTATAGTTTTAGTAAACAATTTTCGTATTTAGCTAGCTGCTCCCAGTGGTTTCACCTGCGTGGTGAAATTTTTCTAATTTTCCGCTCAAGATCCTTAATTTTTTCTTTCATAAAAACCTTCTGACAATAATAAACAACAAAAAAGAATTAGCGAAAATGTTCCATCCGCTCATGCGTGATGCGATGTTCAAGGGAAATAGAGATTCATTTTTATATAAATTAATTAAGTTATACGATAACGATCTTGCCTAAGAATTGAAATAAGAATATTAAATTAAGCGAAAAGATTCCTATCGGCAGATAAAATAACATAATCAATAATATTATTAATGATTTTATCAAATAAAATTTTGGACTTCAGACCAGTCAATTATTTTTAACCAAATGAAAAAAATGTGCTTTGATTTCATTAGAATAATAGTCAACAATATTTTGTAATACCTAATGTTAACAAACGTGTCTAATCGATTCTGAAATTAATTTGTTTGTTTTGACTTCAGTGGGGTGATAACGAAACTTTGATTGCAATTCAGCAGGAGAATGTAATTTCATACCTAATTAGAAAAATTCCATACTAACTATGCTCATAAGCTACGTATTGTAACTGTCAAATTCATACAATTTTGTGTTTGGTTTCAATCAAGTCACGTGATCGCTAAGCTGATATTGGGAAGGTTTTCTTTCAGGAATAGTCTTCATTATCTTGCACGTCGATCCAAAGCAGGAATACCTACATATTTAAGTTAATTTCCAAGTAAATCGTCATCTTAACCATGTCGCATAAGTCCAGCGTCTGCTCAAGTAGGCAGAGTAATTGCATTTTCACAAGCCGTTACAGCAAGATTTATTACGTGTAGCGCGACGAGTTTTTACGTCAACCACCTTGTTAAATCTGTAATTTTGTTTTTTATTACTTCACACTGTGAGTTAGCGGTGACTAGAAAATTGTCAGGAGGCTTTATTTGTCTACCTTCTTGTTTCCAGTTTAATATATTTAAAATACTAGCTGCGCCCCATGGTTTCACCGGTTAAAAAGTAGCCTATGTGTTTAATCCGTTTTATAAGATATCTATATTCCAAATTTCAATCAACTCCGTCCAGCCGTTTGAGCGTGAAAAAGCAACAAACATCTATATATACAAACTTTCGCGCTTAGATTATTATTTATTTTATTCTAATTTGAAAATCATCGTGAATATGATGGCTAAATCAAGGTCAGGTCAATTTACAGCCAAAATTACTCCGACTAAGATAAGTTGGTAAGTTCGGTTATATGGCAATTTGTTTTGATTCACTCTAAAAGTTTTTTTTTATATCAAGCACGTAAGCGACTGAGGGAGCAAGGAAGGCGTCCTTCGATATGATTACAGAATTTTTATAAATCTGAAATGATATCTTTTAATTTTGCTGTGTTAATAATATTCCTTTAGCCATAGACAGACATTGCTTTTAGTATGTATTTACTTATCTATAATTCACAAAATACTTTTATCAGGGATCCATTGTTACAACCCCAAATGGAACAAATATGTAACCCCTATTTATATGTCTGGGTGTTGTGGGACCATGGTCCTTGTAGTTCCTGGGTTCCTAGACACAAGGAATCCTAGTTATGGTCCAGGATCTATATATAATATGTGATCATTGGGCGTTATTATTATTACATTATTATTATTTCTCCATATTCAAAATACTAAATTAAACTTCCAACTCCACTACTTCGCTAGATCATTGCCTTTTTGTGCATTACCGCTGATAAATCGATCACCAGCAAGATTGATGGCGGTTCGATAATCTCAAATTGAATGGCGGATGCTACTACACTACCATCGTGTCAGTTACAAATGATGGTGGAATCATGATCAGTTCAATGAACACTTGTTCTATACCGCTATCAGTATGCAAATGGTGGTTTTTTGAACGTAATTGGGCGTTTGATGAGTTGCTATTAAAATATGAATAAACTTACTTAAAATTCAATTTATCATTAGCTATGAATTTGAATGTATTAAAATCAATATTTATTCGGGTTAAAGTTAAAGTTGTCAAATTTTTACGCCTACTCATAATAAAAAAATAATGTTTTTCAAAACAGACGAAACTGCTAAATTAAAATAGTTAAATGTGAAAACGATCTTTGTTTCTTACTTTATTCATTTGCTGGCTAGCATATAGTTTTATAATATTATCTCAAAAATTAAAATACGTTATTTAAAAGCTTGGATGTGTCTTGGTGCATATCATACCTATGTATAAGCTTAACCTCAGCTGATATATCTAAAAGGTACTTTAACAACTTTTTTCAATCATGACTTATGCTTACGTGAACTAATTAGGTTTTACGTTAATGAATAGCCAAACTCTACATTTTCCTTTTGTCTACTTTATAATATTCGCTTTGTGCATTATATATTATACGAGCTTCTGCCCGCAGCTTCGCCCGCGGCGTGGCCTATGAGGAAATAATTCAACCACCTATTTCACTCTCTTAAGGGTGGAATTTCGAAAAATCCTTTCTTAGCGGATGCCTACGTCATAACATCTACCTGCATGCCAAGTTTCAGCCCGATCCGTCCAGTGGTTTAGGCTGTGTGTTGATAGATCACTATGGCAGTCAGTCAGTCTGTAATATTACTTATTTATTACTCCCTGTAATTTGTGATTTTCAAGTGTAAAATTTTTATTATCTCTAATATTTTAAGTCGTCAAAAATCAACATTTACGGTAGCTTTATGTTGTATTTTTACGAGCAAATTACTGAGTGTAATTTGCTCTGAACGGAGGGTGCTTGTAGATCATTACGGCTTGCGCTTGCGCATGCTGTGCTACCGGGTATAGCTTTCGCGACGCGGATAAGTTATGAGGTTTCTCTAGATAGTAATACTTATTTAGCTGTAGACAATATGAAAAGCTTTTCTGTTTTGGTTTTGCTTGTGTTAAAAGCAGATATTGATTAAAACAAATATTTGATTATAAAGAGTGCAGTAATTAAATACTATCTACATATATTGGTGATATTTGAAATGTACGTTGATGATACCTATTAGTAAACACTGCAGTTAACAGTTATACAGGTTTATTTTTAATTAACCTAAAACCTTTTAGGTCATAACTCACATCACTTAAACAAGCAACTTTTGGCCTACAACTTAAAATAATAAATATATTTTTCATTAAAAATTTAATAATTTTTAGTTACCTTTTCATTGTGACGTTAATACATGTCAAGAAATATATCATATAACAGATCAATACTCAATTAAATAATAAAATAAGCTCTGTAGCCTGTTTATGCATCGCATTAACAAGAATATTAAGATTAGAAAAAATGTTATAAGTTGTTTGTTTCAATAATATAAGTTAATTCAATGTTTTAGATGAATTCAAAATAACCCTGTTTATAAAGCGAGGAATCGACAATGCAAAAATATAATCGGTAATAGAATCTAGTTGAACAAAATTGTTTTCATAGCAGATTATGTCTGTGCCGATGCAATCAAGTTTAAAAACTTATGAGCACACGTCACATTTTTCCCGTGACTCTAGTAGATTAAAAGCGCTCAAAAGCAAAAAAGAGCGACAAGAACGAGCGTCATCGCTCGATAGATGCCTGACCACTCCAGCCAGTTTCATGAGCGAAATATGATTAATGATGATGACCCTCGACTATCATCTACCTTTCTTCCATAGGTCATCGCTACTGGACTTTTACTGTTATAAACTCATTACTTATTTATTGTTGCCCTTCGTGTCTAATCTTTCGTTATGTAGGCATTGGTTATTTACTCTTCAGTTTATCAATGTTGTTATAATATTCCTTTATTTTATTGGTATTTTCATCCGAACTTATCATAATCAGCTCCCATTGAGGTCGGACCACAGTAAGTTGGTTTCGATCAACAATTTTCTATGCAGACTTATCAAATAATGGCTCTCAACATAATATACACCTCCATCAATTCCAAGACATAAAGATCAAAAAACCAGTCCAGCCAGTTTAACCACCTTTCCCAAAATAAGTCTGTCTCTATGCATACTGCTCTCTGATTTACAGCTCTTCTCAAAATCTTAATATTCCAGTTTATAGCTCATTTCACACAGCTATGTCAATATGGAGCTGTACCGGTTAAAAGTCGATATTTATTGTGCCCCAATCGGAATTTACGATCGAGAGGTGATATGGGTATTGAACCCTAGTGGTAGTGTTCTTGGATATGGCCATTGGTAATGTTCCAACTTGTGTGTGATTGTTTTTGGATTGGGTTTGTCAACGCTTCACTCAAGCTGGGGCAGCAAATCAATATTATTTTAGCTGATATGATAACTTTAGAAATTTCCTGCTTTTTTCCAGCTCCAGCCTTTATACGTTGTTCTAACAGATTTTTATTTCTGATATCTGCAGTGATTGTTAATTTTCAAGATTTTTGTGATCGTCATCAACCCGTTTCTTTTGGTAATGCAAAGCAAAAATTTTGTTTATTTTGAGTGGAACTATGTTGAGATTTTATTTATTATTGTTTATATATTATTTATTAATATAACTTGTAAAGTTGTAAAATCCCTTGTAAATACGACCGAATCACTAACTAAAACCTACGCAGACTACACAGACTACGCTGACGCGTCATTCGACGTCACAAGTTGCAAAACTATTTATCATTAATCCTAAATCGGAAATTATTTCAAATGCCAATCCTAAACATGAATATTGCTAGATCTGATAGGCGTCCGGCGCACGCGCGCCGCGCCCGTTGCCGATCCCCTGCTGATTGCGCCCGCGCACCATAAATTTAATGCACGGATCCTGTTGATTTACATTATCTATGGGCCAACCTAGGTGGACCTGTTACGGTTAAACTAGCTGTTAATTTTATCAGTAATGTACATCATTTTTCGATTTTGAGTATTAGATGTATGTCTTTAACATATTTCGATATTTCACCATATTTATGGGGCCGGGAGCTCATCGTGTTTTTCAAAGTTTATCAGAGCGCCTCACTGCTGGCATTTACTTGGCTGAACGAATCAGCATTGCAATTCAACGGTGCAATGCTGCCAGCATGTTGGGTACGTTACCTACTGGTAGTGGACTGGAGCATTTGGACTGTCGGTTTTTTTTGTAGTAGGTAATGTTTAGTAGTAGTTGTTATACCATTGTAGTTTTTACCATGTGTTAAAGTACATCACATTAAGGAACCCCTACAAGACAGTACGCACGCTTGACTTGGGGAGTAAGCTGGTAAATGTGTGACGAAAGCGTTACGGAAATCGACCGTTCGCCTCGCCCGATCAAGACAGTTAATGTAAAACTTCAATTTAAGGAAAAGATTAAGAGCTAATGAAACGATAAAAGCTTAAAATAAAACAACGTTACACTTAAAACCAAAAGACGACATGCAATTGCCATGTTAACTCAACGTCTCCGCGTTTTAAGACATTGGCTTGAATGGGAGCAATGCTAAACACCCATAATCAAGGCAGGCTGGATTTCATTATGGTTCATTATATGAATTCAACCAAATTATGCTTTCACGACATTTAAAAAAAAATTGCTAATAAGTAGCATTTGCAGACGTAAATGTTTAAGAGAATCAGAGAATGTTACCTTCGTGCATTACATTCTTTTTTGTTTCTTTTCCTCTTGTACCTGGATTATTAATTCGCTAAGTAAAATATTGTATAGTTACTGTTTCTTCTTTTAAATTAAAACTGCTTAAAATCTAGTGTTTAAAAAGTTAATTGAAACTTTTGGATTTCCGCTTCATTAGCATCTGATAGTTATGTTTTCAGTGACTTGCAAAAAGCATGGTTGAGACTAATTTTGAAATCTATTTTTTGTTGCTAGTTTTTGGAGCTATTTGAGTTTTGTTTGGTTTACGATGATTATTTTTTATGGTGTTTATCCTTAATTTTAATACCAGAAGTACTATTTCACCTACCTACCAATATCTACACCAAACTTTGTTTATATTGACGCTGTAGTTATTTATCATCTGGACTTTATTTTCATAGTGATAAGAGTGAAATCATTGAACTAACTTTCTCGTTTCTTCCCCAGGCCTCTAGTCTGTCAAAACGGCGCTACCTGCACCAACACTGTGGGTGGTTTCTCTTGCATCTGCGTCAACGGTTGGACTGGTCCTGAGTGCTCGGTTAACATCGACGACTGCGCTGGCGCTGCTTGTTTCAATGGAGCAACTTGCATCGACAGGGTCGGAGCTTTTTACTGCAAGTGCACCCCTGGAAAGACCGGTAAGTGCATTGACCAAATTACTCTATGTACAAGTTGTGTCTTTATAACCATGCAAGCTTCTAGCTGTTAGTGATACAAAAGCTAAATTTAAGAATTACGTATTGTCAGAGTTTATTGGCTTTAAGTGCAGATATTTTGCTGTATAGTTAAAATGTCATTCAGTTTTATGATAAATTCAAGGAAAATCGGTCTCATGGCACGTGTGTGTCTTTTATTGTAAGTCATTTATTATACATCGATTTGACGTTTGAATGGTGCAGGGCTTTATCGCTACAGTTTATGTAAAATATTGATGAGATCTTAGCATCAAAATGTCTCGCTGTCTTATTTAAGGAAAAGATCATACAAAAATGTACTATTCTCTCTTGCTAGTACTGTATTAAGCGTGAAAAAGTAACGAAATCAATTTTTTCCAATCCAGGTCTTCTCTGCCATCTCGACGACGCCTGTACATCCAACCCTTGCCACGCAGATGCCATCTGCGACACCAGCCCCATTAATGGATCGTACACCTGTTCCTGCGCCTCGGGTTACAAAGGCTTGGACTGCTCTGAAGATATCGACGAGTGTGAGCAGGGTATGATCTAGAAGACATTGATACTATCAGTTTCTCTCTTTCTTATCAACTCTTTAGCTATTACTCTGTATATCTTTTATTAATTCATCGTACTTATTTGGTCTCTACATAGCCTGGTTATTAAATAACGCGATTTAGCTTCGAAAGTACTAAAAATTGTAATTTTAAGGTTATACCTTTTTTCATTTATACTAAAATATCTTTCATTCATTAAAACGGCGTTCTGTGTGATTCATTTACTTATTGTATGCGTTGTTTTTTCTTAAATTAAAATATATCGTCACATCAATCATTCACCATCATCAAACAATCAAATTCGTCGTTTTGCCATTCGATGTATTTATATAATTCACTGCTCCTTCAGGATCACCTTGCGAACATGATGGTATCTGTGTCAACACCCCCGGATCCTTTGCCTGCAACTGTTCCGTGGGGTTCACGGGTCCTCGCTGTGAGACCAACGTGAACGAGTGCGAGAGCCATCCCTGTAGAAACGATGGCTCTTGTCTGGATGACCCTGGTACTTTCAGATGCGTCTGCATGCCTGGTAAGTGAATAATTATAATATTTATTTAATTCAACAACATCATTTTTTTTTGTTAGTGAATGATCTTACGAACTAGTCGTTTACCTGATGTTAAGCGTGGGCGCCCATAACATATATAAAAGTGTCACTCAGAATTCCAAAATATAAAGTTTCGCGTGACACTGCACTGCGCACGTAATCCTGAGACATCAGCACGGCCTGGTAATAAGATTACTCGACTGTGAGGAGCACATCATAAAGCTTCAATTGCCCAGTTATTGGACTAGCTACAATGCCCTTCAAACTGGAACACAGTAGTGCTTGCACATTACTGCTTGGCGGCAGAATAACTGGCAAAGCGGTGGTAACTACCTAGACGAACTTTGCAGAAAAGTCCTACCACCTAGTAAAATCATTTAGTACTGTTGGAACCAAAACAACCTTGTTAAAGTGATGAGATTTTTTAATCACCATCATCAGCTTGAAGACATTCACTGGTGAACATAAGCCTCCTCCATAAGGCCCAATTTTCAGCGTCTGTTTGCCTTTTGCATCCAACGGATCCCCGCAGTTTTCACCAGATTGGTCCACTAATGGAAAGCTGGCCTACTACACATTTTGATACAAATTTTAATATTAATCAGGTCTTTTTTAATGTTCAATAAGTAACCAGGAAGTTTAGAACATCAACGCTTTTCTCAATAAAATAACAACGTCGCGCAAGCTTTCTTTCCTAGTGACTTCAATCTAGTCGGTACTTAAAGATTTCCCCACAGAACGGTAAACTGCGCAAGAGTGCTGCGAAGTTACAATTTGCTCCTTGCCTGACGGCCGCTGATGATTGTCATTAGCATTAGAAAGAGATAGCTGCTGTGACAGATATAGGGTTGGGAGAAGTTTAACGGAACGGGTGACATTTTCTGCAAATTGTTTTTTACCATTTGCGTATTGTGAACAAGTATAGATGGGAATTAATTTGCTAGTATAGTGGTTATTAAATGAAGTTGCAAATGTGTAGCTAAGGCAAGTGAGTAGGAAAATATAAACTAATACTGGAACAAAACATAGATGCATAAATTTATTAAAGAAAGAAGAAATAAAAATTATTTTATTCATGCCAACCTAATAAATCGGGTAAAGATTTTGACAGCTTCTGTGGTGTGGTAGCAGGTCGGCTCATAACCCGTAGGTGGCGGGTTCGATTCCCGCAGCAGGACAAGTATTTGTGCACAGAAAAAAAGCACAAATATTTGTTCTGAGTCTGGGTGTTGGGACCATGGTCCTCGTAGTTCCCGGGTCCTTAGACACAGGGAATCCTAGTTAAGGTCCAGGGTCTATAAATGTGATCGTTGGACGTTATTGTTATTATTACGTTCAAATAGCCAAGTTCATTGCATAACATTACTTTTTTATGACAAAAGACATGGATTGAATTGAATATTTACCCAACGAATTGATAATATCTATTAAGCACTTGATACATTTTCATCTGACAGCAATTTTCAATACTGTCTTTAACACTACACACAATCTTGTATCTCTCTCTATCTCACGCAATTCCTTGCAACTTGAGCAAATCTAATTACATAACAGTGCTTGTGCCAGCCCTATTCAAAGTGGTTCCCATGCCGCCGAGAGCTCGCATTGTCTTTGACGCGGAAATAAAATCGCATCTATAATTTGTTTGTTAGTCTTTGATGCGACGGCGTAGGGTTCAAATTAGGACTTATGGATTAATTTGGAGTCCGGAAGTGCAGTTCTGTGTGTAATTGATTAGTCTTTGATACAGAGAGATATGTAGGTATCTTACTCTCTTCAAATTTTTTTTATTTCAAGTTATTTTCTCTTGGAAAATGGGAAAGAAAAAAAATAAGAGAAAATCCAGGGGACCTAGTGATATTACAAGATAATGTTTTAAATGGGCGCAGCGTTAGATAATTTATTTAATCCGTGATGATAACTCATCACCTGGCGCTGGTTTTCAGTTGAGCCCATTCGTTGACGGGTAAGTTGTCAGGTGACCATGATAAAAACAAATATTAATATATATAATATACACAATACACATACAAATGAAAATAATACATAGTAAAACACTAGAAAGAATAATATGGTAAATTACAAACGGTTAGGTATGTGATGAATAAAATAATCTATAAATATTATGCAGTTCGTCTCGCTTTGTCTGAATACATATAATATTAATGTGTAAGTGACAATGTGACAGAAAGTGACGTCGCGTTTTGTCTGAATACATAATTATAATATTAATGTGTAAGTGACAATATGGCGGAAAGTAACGTCGCGTTTTGTCTGAATACATAATTATAATATTAATGTGTAAGTGACAATATGGCGGAAAGTGACGTCGCGTTTTGTCTGAATACATAATTATAATATTAATGTGTAAGTGACAATATGGCGGAAAGTGACGTCGCGTTTTGTCTGAATACATATAATATACATGTGTAAGTGACAATGTGGCAGAAATTGACGAATCGCTTCGCCTGAATTTTTTGGCCACCCATTTGATATAAATGTAAAAAAATTGTGAAATATTCGGTCAAAAAGAGGAAACGATGCGTTGTGTGATTGCGATGGTTTTGTTCCGAAATGTTTGTAGACAAAGTCGCGGGCAAGCATATAATGTCCTAGTATTTTTATGAAACTTAATTATCTCTACAAATTTTACTGCTAAAATTATCTTAAGCAGCTATAAAAATATCTATTTGGGCTAATAGGATTAGGTGCAGCCCAATTCGTAAAACACGTGATTGTCAACCATCAGTCCCATCGAAAACGTTACGATTATGCTTACTTATTATAAAATCTATTTTATAGCGAGTGGCTTTTAGTCATAATACTAATAGTAAAGTTAATCTTCAGTTAACCTTTTTATCGTTCTAATGGTGCAAGAATAGGTGTTAGGTAAGTACGTACTTAATGATAAAACATTAAAACGCTTCTTCTATGTAACGTACTATTTATACCTACTTCCGAAGATAAAGTAAGAACATTTTTAAAGCGAAGTGGAAAGAGCGACTTTTGGTGGCAATACGCATTCACGTTTCCAAAATTATCAATTTGTCTGTAGTATAATAATAATAATTATGCGTTGTACATAAAACGTGCCTCAAAAGAGAAGGAACTAACCTCCAAGATACGGGTATTATAACTTAGTTTGGTGTTGTCATTATTGTACTGTACATGAAATAAACAATTTTGAATTATAATAATAATAATTGTGGACATTTCACACAGCGCCATCTAGCCCCAAAAGTATCTAAGTATTGGTGTCGATTCTGTGTCGCATACTCTAAACTTCTACAGCCTTATTAATAAACACGAACTAGCTTTAGACTAGTTACATCATGTTTTGTCTCTTTCGATCCAGCTAAATATTCCAGTAGCAAAAAAAGGACAAATGCTGAAGTAACTAATCCGAGACTAATACCCGTTTATTAAAAAGGCTGCTAAAGCTCAACGAAATTAACATATTTCTATCTTTTTCATTCCCCCTTTATCAGAAGGGTACCGCCATACTTTAAGTTTACTGTAGTTTTAGTGAATGCAACACAGAATCGACACCATTGTATCAGTTATCTGGTTCCCATAACTTTGCTTGATTTGGGGCTAGATAGCGCCGTGTGATATATATATTTAAAAAAGTATGTCTGTATTAAATTTCGGAATCCTATTAATTTTTTTATCGACACAATTGTCTCGTTCGTGGTTTGCTTTATTCCTTTAGTGGCTTCTAATTACCGCGCATTGTTCTTCCTCAAGCAAACCCGTCATTTCCAACTACAAAACTAATAATTAGCTATACACACCTACATAGATGCCGAGCTCGTATTTAGTAGTTATACAACAAACATGTCACAGTCACCGATGTGTGTGAAACCACTATCCGTAACCGGCTCCCGTTTCATTTCATAACCAGGGGATTTAAAGCACATGGCTACGTATTACTAAATATTTACAGCGACATGACTATCGTTAGACACTATCTATTTATTCTGTGACATACTACTTTTTGACAGATTTTAAAAATGGAGGAGATTCTATTCGTTTTTTTAATGTTGGTTAACTCGGAACCTTGATACGTCCATGTCCAGAACTGTTATTTATAAACCGATTTGGGATATTTTTATTTGAAAGTACATGCTTTCGGACTAGTCCCATATAATTTTTATCAAAATTGGATTAGTAGTTTCGTTTTTAAATCAAAATAATTGAAAATAAATGACAATGTAATTCATGTATTTTTAGTATGAATTAAGGCGATTGAACTTAGATTAACCCATTTTTTAAAAGGATTAGTGAAACTTATGAACAAAGAATAAGCTAAAAACGGCTTTTTGGCTTTTTCAAATTGGCTTTTATTCTATACTAGTTGTACCCCGCGGTTTCACTTTTGGATAAAAGTATCATGTGTTAATTCAGCGTATGCAGATGCATTCCAAGATTCATTTAAATCCATTCAGTAACATTCGCGTGAAGGAGTAACAAACATCAATACCTCCAAACATTCGCGTATAATATTAGTAACAAGTAAGATTAATAATAACTTATTTTATCTGTTTTATCTTTGACGAGCTTCTGCCCGTAGCTTCGCCCGCGGCGTGGCCTATAGGAAAATAATTCAACCCCCCATTTCACCCTCTTAAGGGTGGAATTTCGAAAAATCCTTTCTTAGCGGATGCCTGCGTCATAACATAACCCTGCATGCCAAATTACAGCCCGATTCGTCCAGTGGTTTGGGCTGTGCGTTGATAGATCACTATGTCAGTCACCTTTGAGTTATATATATTTAAGATAGAAGAGAAGATATATTTAGATTATAACATTTGTTTTCGTTAATCTATGACCAAAGTTAAATAGTCATGTTTTTTTCTGTAACATCCAGACAAATCATGAAGCATTTTTATTTCGCCGTGTAGTCCTTCACTTGAGTGCACACAGTGCTTGTCCGGCAAGTGAACAAATAAGGGCAAGCAAGGGAGGCAGTGACGACGACATTATGTTCTTTTTATTGGATGCATAGGTCCTTGCACTCGTTCTTTTACTGTTGTTGCTAGTCCATCGCGCCATGCTTGGGTTCTGCTAAGAATGCATGCGTATATTTTTCCTCCATATTTATTCTTCTAATCTATATACATCACATCACACTAATATTATAAAAGCGAAAGTTTGTATGTGTGTATGTTTGTTACTCCTTCATGCTCAAACAGCTGAATGAATTTGGATGAAATTCGGTACCAAAATAGCTTATACACTAGATTAACATAAAGGCTACATTTATCCCGGAAAAGTGATTTTTTTCCGTGGGATGAGCAAATAATTAAAATACTTTTTTATCCCCGGGTGAAACCGCAACTAGTTAGGTATATATAAAACAAAGTTATCATGTTACCTATACCACTTATAACTTAACTGTTAATTAAACTTAAAATGTTATTGATTAATATTAAATTATTAATTAATATTAATATTAATGATCAATACATTATTCTTACAATTCTTTCTAATTAATCTTGACAATAATTGTAAATGGCCATTTTACCGGACATACCAACATAATAATACAAATTTTTAAATTCATAATGGAGATCTACGCGAATAAATTTCCACGTTTGCCTCGCATTCACCAGCTTACTCCCCAAGTCGAGCGTGCGTAAAAAAGTTTTACTAGGTGGGAGGGGAGGACTTTGTTGCAAAGTTCGTCTAGGTAGGTATCATCGCTTTGCCAGTTATTCTGCCGCCAAACAGTAGTGTGCAAGCACTACTGTGTTCCGATTTGAAGGGCGCTGTAGCTATTGAAATTATTGAGCAATTGAGACTTTATGATCTGATCTCACAGTCAAGTAATCTTATTACCAGACTGTGCTGATGTCTCAGGATGATGTGGGCGGTGCAGTGTCGCGCGAAACTATGTTTTAGAGTTCCGAGTGACACTATCCTATTATGGGCGGCCCGGCCGTGACGCTTAACATCAGGTGAACGACTAGCTTGACACACCATTCACTAAAGAATAGGCACATACTGGTTGATTTTCATACACCATTTAAAAAGAATAATTCCCCCTGAGGGAATTTTGGCTTCTCACAAAATAATGTTTTGTGCGTTACCATAATGTTTGAACCTATGTCACCAAAAAGGTTTTACATAAAACTAAATTATTTTTAAAATTTGTCAGCTGGTCTTAAAAGTTCTTATTTACATTGTTTAACATTAAAATGTGCGCAAAGACGGCATTAGCATGCGCTGGACATTGCTATTGTGGCTTTGATATGGAGTCGTGACGGCTGGTTGCGGTGCAAGGTATGGGCTTATTTGAATTCAATGGGTTACCGTTTGAAAGATTTGAAAAAAAATCTGTACTTAAAAAGCTATGAAGATAGTCGTTTGAAAGGAGCCCTGAAAACCAAAACCAAGGGTCCTGAAGACAAAAACCAGACTAAGTTATTTATACCTTTGCCTTAATCCTTACCTAAATAAATGATTTCTCAAGCAAGGCTGTTCAAATACCAGTAAATTACGTCTTAGTTTTTTAAAATCTGACATTTCATTCGAAAGATATTACGAGTTTAATAAAATTGAAATAAAATTAATTCGCCGCTACGCCGCCGCGCCGCCGTGATATAATGTACATAATGCATCTAATTAACATTAACTTCCTGATTTTGTACTTCATTGGTGAAACAATAAAGAGTTCTCTATCTCTATCTATCTATCTAATTATTAATAGTATACCTATACTCTAAACGTTAGTAAAATGTTTTTAAAAATTACCCGTTGATGTCATTTATTTTGTTATCAATCATTAAGTCCCGTACCCAAAGGGAGGGATGTAACGATTTTTTTTTGGAAAAACTACTATGGATATAGGTAGTTAAATTTTATTCGGTCACCATTTTTCTTCGTTTTATTTCCTACGAGCTTCTGCTCGCGGCTTCGTACGTGGTGAACGTGGCGTGGTGTGGAAAATAATTCAAACACCCATTTCACCCTCTTAGGGATGGAATTTCGAAAATCCCTTTCTTAGTGGATACCTACACTTTACAAAGAACACACCCTCCAAATTTCAAGTTTGAGGATCAGCGGTTTAGGCTGTGTGTTAATATATAAGTCATTCAGTCAGTCAGCCAGGACTTTGAATATTATATTTATAGATTTTTGTACACTATTTTTTCATCTGATTATTTAGTACAAGCACGTCGTACTGGGCTTTAAAAAATAAGTGGTACTTACTTCCTCTTGATATTGTAATAATTTCAATTTGCTCTGCCTTAATCACCTGTAGTAAAATACTTTGAACCCTGACCGCCAAAATGTTCCACACCAACTCTCACTGATTATCTCCGACCTATTTATTACCCCTATGTTAGAAGAGTACCGCCATACTAAAGTTTTCAAGATTGTCAGAATCGTCACCAAAGCCATACTTTACACAGCCTCTGTGGTGTGGTTGACCAGGTCGGCTCATAACCCGGAGGCGGCAGGTTCGATTCCCACGACAGGACAAGTATTTGTGCACACAAAAAAGCTCAAATACTTGTTTTGAGTCTGGGTGTTGTGGGGCCATGGTCCTCTTAGTTCCTGGGTCCCTAGACACGGAATCCTAGTTAGGGTCCAGGATCTATGTGATCGATGGGCTTTGTTATTATTATTTATATTATTTAAACGGGCTTTAGTAGATATCGCTTATCTTCTATGACTTGTCCAAGAGAACGGCCACCATGCTTCGCATGAAGGCGTGGCGACCCTCCCCACCATTGGGCAAACGGCCGGCCATAGGTTACTATTGCGTTGCGTAACGCTTTTTGTCTGCAGGTAATTGTTACCATTACTTGTTGATATTTGGAAATCAGCAGAAAGAAGGTGGAGCACCTGAGGATTTGCTCGATTAAAAGGATTAAAGCAATGTCAAAGTCAAAAATATGTCTTACTAGTGGCGCCCTGCGGTAAAAATTATTTTAAATATTTGCTCATCCCACGGGAAAATTTCACTTTGCCAGGATAAAATGTAGCCTATATGTTATTCTAGTGTGTAAGTTATCTTGGTACCGAATTTTATCCAAATCCATTTAGCCGTTTGAGCGTGAAGGAGTAACAAACATACACACATACAAACTTTCGCCTTTATAATATTAGTGTGATGTGATCAGTGTGATGTTGCCTTCCAAATTGCATAAATTTTTTTTTAAAGAATGACGTGACGAGCTAACCGTTCGCGTGATGCTAAGCAACACAGCTGCCGATATCAGTTGCAGTGTCACTCGGAACTCTGAAATATAGAGTTTCGCGTGACACAGCGCTGCGCACGTCATCCTGAGACATCAGCACAATCTAGTAAAAAGATTACTAGAATGTAAGATCAGGTCATAAAGTCTCATTTGCGTAGTAATTTCGCTAGCTACAGTGCCCTTCAATCCGAAACACAGTAGTGCTTGCGCACTACTGCTGGACGGCAGAATAACTGGAAAAGCGGTAGACGAACTTTGCAGAAATGTCCTACCGCCTTCCAAAGCTTGTGTTTTGTTTGTACATACATAGAATACAATATAACACCTAGACACAGAACAAACACCTATTTTCCGCACACAAATGTTGGTTCAGGGTGGGAATCGAACCCATAACCTACAGTTCAGAAGGTAGAGCTATTACCAACTGAGCTATCAGGTCAGTCAACTAATAACGAAGGGTGCTCTAAGAAAATACATAGTTCTTGCTTCCAAGTCTACATTCCCAATTTGGCGACATTGTGATTTCTGCTAAGATTACTACCAACTTTAACATCCCGTAGAACATAAGCCTTGTCACCTTCAGTTAAGGCCTACACGGCTGCATCTATAAGCTTGGATTTATTTAAGGGCAATCTTGGAGACTGGTCTGAGCTAGATATGCTGCCATGGCCTGCACCATGCAACATTTATTAATTTCATCTTTATCTAAACGCAGTTTGAGTTCATTCTCATTTGCGCAGGTTTCTTCGTCACTTGACCAGTCCCATATCGAGATGATCACGCCTTAAAGATCTTGAACGTTATTTGTTCTAGTCTAAAGCATATATTTCGTTGAGAAATCTGTTGGTATAATTTTGATGGGTCTAGAAGTTCGTCTCCAATTAGCATTCCTGCACGAAGTCTCCTACTTGAATGGAATATAGAAATAAAGTGTGCGTCTATCATAAATTCTGACGTGGAATGGTAAAGGGCCACGTACGGCGAAGGAACTGAATAACCTATTGAATTCGGATTCGGGAGACAGAAAGTGATACAAATAAATTTAACATCTACGGTTACGAATACATCCAATATATAGGGTTTGGAGACGAGTAATTTATTATATTTACCTTTTTTGTATTATTCTTCTCTTTGTTTAATGGCCTGCTATCGCTTTTTAGCAATAATTCTGCCAATGTCAAGTTAGGAATTTTGTACTGTTATGTCATGTCAAAGTCTTATTTTGTCAGTCAAAATGCCACAGTAAAATGGTGGATATTTCACTAAAGGCTCGGAAACCTTGAAGAGAAAACGAAAAGGCATGGTTATAAAACTTGGAACCATTTGCCAACACTCGTGCTCGTTCACGAATACTTAACGGATAATAATCCACCCTTATTACACACTAGTTGCGCCCCGCGGTTTCACCCGCGGATAAAAAGTATTTTAATTATTTGCTCAACCCACAGGAAAATTTAATTTTTCCGGGATAAAATGTAGCCTATATATTAATCCAGTGAATAAGCTATCTTGGTAGCGAAGTTCATCCAAATTCATTCAGCCGTTTGAGCATGAAGGAGTAACAAACATACACACATTTTTTTTATTTAATAAAAGAATCCAATGGGCTATTACAATAATTGTTATTTAATATTATTTAATAAAATGTCGTTTTTATCAGAATAAATAAATGTCTTATGTATTCTACATAAGTATAATTTTCCTTTACGTGTATTTGATGATTTTGTTTCTTTTCTCCAGGTTTTACGGGAACTCAATGCGAGGTGGAGATCGATGAGTGCGCCAACAACCCCTGTCTGAATGGGGGGGTCTGTCACGACATGATCAACGCGTTTCGATGCACCTGTGTCATTGGGTAAGATGACGTCATTGAACTACAGAGAATATATATATATATATATATATATATATATTATATATATATATATATATTATATATAGAGAATATATATATATATATATTCTCTGGAACCTGGAATATATATATATAATAGGTCTTTACCTATGAAATTGCCGTATTGCAGTACAGACTTTTTCAAACAAAAAAAAGTTTTGATTGGCTATGAATTCTAAATTCAAATTAATTTTGTTTTAAAAATATGACATTCTATTTACAATATAAATCTTTTGTTTATTGATTAGCGTTGTATTTTCATTACATTTCAACATTTTTCCTCATAATGGATACTTTGAAATTTCGTGTAATTATGCAATATGAGTTCCGTCGAGGCACCAACGCGGCACAAACGACACGTAACATCAACGACGTTTACGGAGAGAACTGTACAAACGAACGCACAACCCGTTATTGGTTTGCTCGGTTCCGTTCTGGGAATTTTGACTTGATAAATGAACCTCGTGGTCGTCCGGAAACTTTGGTCAACAATGATGAATTAAAGGCGATTGTGGAAGCTGATGAATCTCAATCTACAGCTGAGCTGGCAGCAGCTTTTGATGTTAGCATCAAAACAATATTGGTCCATTTGCGACAGATTGGCAAGATAAAAAAGCTTGATAGATGGGTGCCCCACGAACTTAACGATCGCCAGCGCAACGTACGCGTCGAGACTTGCCTTGCGCTGCTTAACGGGCACAGAAATGAAGGAATTTTGAACCGAATTGTTACGTGCGACGAAAAATGGATTCTTTTTGACAATCGAAAGCGCTCAGCAAGTTGGTTAGATCCTGGTTCGCTACCAAAGCAATGTGCAAAACGAAAAATGACCCCTAGAAAGGTGATGGTCACAGTTTGGTGGTCTAGTGCTGGTGTGATTCATCATAGCTTTTTACAAAACGGCGACAGCATTACTGCAGATGTGTACATTGAAGAACTGACCACAATGATGGCGAAACTCGCACGTCTGCAACCAGCTTTGGTCAATCGGTCGTCTCCACTGCTACTTCACGACAACGCGCGACCCCATACTGCACAACAGACCGTCTCTAAGCTGCATGAGTTGGGTTTGGAAGCTCTCCCTCATCCGCCATACTCACCAGATCTTGCGCCTACCGACTATTACTTTTTCCAAAATTTGGACAACTTTTTAGCGGGAAAAAAATTCAATTCCCGAGAGGCAGTACAAAACGCCTATGAAGAGTTTGTTGTCTCTCATCCTGCTGATTTTTTCAAGAAGGGCATCCATAAACTGCCACAGTGTTGGCAAAGATGCATTGATTGCAGGGGTGATTACTTTGAATAAAAGAAATAAATAAATTCGAAAAAAAAATACTTTTAACTTTTTTCAAAGAAAACGGCAATTTCATAGGTAAAGACCTAATATTCTCTGTAGAAAATAATTCCCTGTATTATATATATGTTCATGTTAATCATAGGCTTAATTAATAAGTATGAAAAATAATCTAACAAAAAGCACGGACCCAGGTGTCTGTGGAAATGCAGTGTAAAAAAAAAATACTAGAGAATGTATACGCTTGCGGACTAAAGTAATGCGACTAAAACTACGCTTAGGTTAAATTTAAAGTTAAATTTCATGTGGTAATAGTAATTTTTATTTGCCAATAACAATCTTATGTTAGTGGCTCATATTAGGTATAGTTTCCTGCCAAATATCATATTAAATTTATTGTAAAGGAAAAATATAAAAGTAAACAGTTCTAGAGATGTTTCGTTTCCAATTTGATTTTTTTAATAGTAACTATGCAGTCTAACAGCCTTATTAATAAACGGGTAGTTTGTTTTGGGTTAGTTACTTCATTCAGCTTTTGTCCTTTTTTTGCTGCTGGAATATTTAGCTGGATCGAAAAAGACAAAAGATGGTGTAACTAATCTAAAGCAATTTCGTGTTTATTAATAAGGCTGTATAGGTGGTACACTGCCTATAGCAAGTATTGCAACTGTCAAATCCATACAAATATGAGTTTTGTATTGGTTAGCAATCGAGTTTCATGATCGCCCAGCTATTCTAGTCTATAGCATAGATACCTAATCCAGGAGCTTAGGTGTTAATACGTTTCCATTTTGGTTGGTGAAAGGCTCCAGAGCCTTGCACATCGACGTAACGTGGCAAGTTTGTCGGTCTTCTACAGATTACACCACGGCGAATGCGCTCAAGAACTGCATGATCTCATTCTCCCATCACCATTCCACTACCGGACTACTAGACGCTCGGCTAAGCGCCATCCTTTCGTGGTCGAAATACCACCCATTCGTACCAAGCGTTCGACTCAACGTTCGTAATTAGAACGGCTAAGGAATGCAATGCCTTGCCAGCGTCTGTGTTTCCGGCGAAATATGACCCGGGCGTGTTCAAAAGAAGAGTGAATAGGTATTTACTTGGCTAGCATGCTACATTTTCGATCGCATCGTCACTTCCCATCAGGTGAGAGCGCGGTCAAATGCTAGACAAGTTTGAAGTAAAACAAAAAAAAAATTCTACGATGTAACTTTCATCACATTGTGGAGTTTATATCGGATAGCGGTAATCATAGTTTTATGAACGTCATGAGTCATCCCTGCAAATGTAGAACCACAAACTAACTTTGTATGTATTATGATGTTACAGGTTCACAGGCGCACGTTGTCAAGTGAACATCGATGACTGCGCGTCTAGTCCTTGTCGCAACGGAGGCACCTGCCACGACTCTATCGCCGTGTACACTTGTGAATGCCCAGCTGGATACACAGGTATGAATTAACTAATCATGGAGCACTATCGAAATAATTACGTATATATATTGACTACGAATTTCTTATATTTAGTTTTTTTTTTTTTTTACTTCAAACTTGTCTAGCATTTGACCACGCTCTCACCTGATAAGAAGTGACGATGCAATCGAAGGATATTTTATGTTTTACTAGCCGCGACCCGCGGTTTCACCCGCGGATAAAAAGTAGCCTATGTGTTAATCAACTTATAAGCTACTTAAAAAAAACAATAAAAAAATACGGGATAAAAAGTTCCCATGTCCGTCTCCTGACCCTAAGCTACCTCTCCATAAATTTTTAGCCAAATCGGTTCAGCCGTTCTTGAGTTATAAATAGTGTAACTAATACGATTTTTATATATATACTAGTAGACCCGCCCCGGCTTCGCACGGTGAATTAGTAAAACCCAGTCGAATGGTATAAAAAGTATCCTATGGCCGTCTCCTGGTTCTAAGCTACCTCCCACCATTTTTCAGCCAAATCGGTTCAGCCGTTCTTGAGTTATAAATAGTGTAACTAACACGACTTTCTTTTATATATATAGATAGATTAGTGATGCCACTTATAAGATACTAGCGGCCCGTCCTGGCTTCGCACGGGTTGACATAATTTTTTAAAACATTTTGGCATTAACGTACATTAAATGCAGGACGTACCTAAATAATAATGTATTTAGCAATAGTGTATCGCTTGTTCCAACTATTTTTGTAGATATTGATATGTTCTTTAATATTGTGGAACAATTTTTGTTCTATCGTCAATAGTTTTCGCAGCGCATATTGAAAGATATTTTATAGGCATTTTTTTACACCTTGGGTAACATTATTGTAGTTTTAGTAGGGATCCTTATTTTTTCTTGCAATTAAAATAGCCTATATTATTCAGTGATAATGTAGCATTCAAATGGTGAAAGAATTTTAAAATCGGTCCAGCACTTTTTGAGCCAATTCGTTACAAACAAACTTGCATACAAATCTTTCCTCATATTAGTATAGAATAATAATCATTTTAGTTTGAAAACTATCGTGAGTATGACACATTTTGTAAGATAAATAACGGCTAAAATTCACGTCAATTAAAAGTCGAAATTACTCCGACCAGGTTTCGGACATATTCGACGTCCTTCTTCTGGGAGCCAGTTACTAACGCAAGCCGCGGCGGCTTTCGCGAGCGTCAGCACGTAACTAAGCCGCCGCGTTGCGCGCTTGTAACTGGCTGGTAGCTGGTAGTAACTGGCTCCCAGAAGAAGGACGTCGAATATGTCCGAAACTTGGTCGGAGTAATTTCGACTTTTAATTGACGTGAGTTTTAGCCGTTATTTATCTTACAAAACTAATAATCATAAATTCCACTAAATATTATCGAACAAATTTTTAGGAATGTCATGTGAGACCAACATCAACGACTGCCTCTCAGCACCGTGCCACCGAGGCGAGTGCATCGATGGAGACAACAGTTTCACCTGCAACTGTCACCCTGGGTACACTGGGAGAGTCTGCCAGACGCAGATCAACGAGTGCGAATCTAACCCTTGCCAGTTTGGAGGTAAGCAATATTTTATCACTGTAAGAAAATATATTTCATCTGTAAGATCCAAAGTCTGATCCAATTTGGAGGTACGAAATATTGCGTCAGCTAGAAGATCTAAAGATTTGTCAAGAGTCATGATTTTGAATTTGGTTTGAATCAAACTTCTACAGGCTTGAAGTTAAAAGAGCCAATGTTGTCCAATTAAGAGGCAATAGTTAGTAAATTAATATATTCCCGACTAGTATGTCGATTAGTATATTAGTATGTCGATTTCTCGACCAGGTTTCGAGCATATCCAATGCTCTTACCTCTCACCTCAGGAGGTGAGTTCACGCAGCCGCCGCGATCTCGCTACTATTCGTGAGTAACAGTCGGGAATATATTAATTTAAAATGAATGACACTCATGACAATTTTAATATTACAATAGTTAGTAATGGTAAACGTCTCAGACTTTTGTACAAGATATAAAATATCCGCAGTTTTCTTACTTCAAAATAAAACAAGAATAACTAGTGTAATTCTATTAAATATAAAAGTTTTCTTACTGACTTGCCTATTATATTACAACAAATAGAAAATAGAATTAAAGGAGCCAACATAAGCTCTTCGATTAATTCCATCCCATTGCGCCGAGTGAATAGATAGATAGATAGATAACTCTTTATCGTCTCACCAATGAAATTTACATAATGCAGGAATGAATTCATCTTACGAACTAATGCAACAATGGTCTTATCGCTAATAGCGATCTCTTTCAGACAACCTTTTGATGGAAAGTGTCAAAAGATAAAAATAACACGGCGGTGTTAACAATTTAGAATAAAAAGAAATACAGAAATTTAATTCTTAAGACGTTTAGACGTTTTACGGGGACTATGTTTAAATGCCACAAATTTCAAAATCTCTTTATCCCTTGCTTTTTCACTAGTATTATCTATATTAACCAATTTGATTTTCCAGGCCATTGTGAAGACCTTATCGGTGGCTACCAATGCCGTTGCAAGCCAGGCACCTCAGGACGAAATTGCGAGATCAATGTTAACGAATGCTACTCCAACCCTTGCAGAAATGGAGCTACTTGCATCGATGGCATCAATAGGTTAGGACGAAACTTATCTCTTTTATTTGCCATGTCTCATCATCATCATCAATATCATCTTATTGCTGATTTAAAGCTTCTTTTTTTGGTTCTTTTTGCTTTATTATTGTTCCTGAAGTTGGCATTGCACTGGGTACTTAATTCTTTAGATAGATAGATACGGTCTTTATTGTACACATCACATAATATCAAAAATATCAAATGATATAATGAATTACAAGTAGTGGGGAAAAATGGGCGACCGTAACCCTAAAGGCGATCTCTTCCAGGCAACCTTTGGACGGAGACGATTTATTACAAAGTCGTATGGACGGGGTGCACTTAACTACAGCATACTAATGAGATAATTTACCATAACATAATATTAACTACATAATAAACAAACATACTTATACATATTCCTATATCATAAAATAATATACCTACATAAACCATAACAATATTATGTAATAGATACTTAAGTTTCGTTATGAGTCGCTCAAACTTGTCAACTTGCTTATTTTTCTAACCTGAGTTCGTATGTGTTTACTTATAAGAGCATTAATAAAACAATGGGAGGGCCTAAAATTTTGCACTTGCTTTTCTTATTAACGTTCGTATATTTGTTTTATCTAATTTTTTTATTTGTTTCACACGCAGCAATTACTATTTTGAGTAAGTTTCATTCATTATTTGCTTTTGCACTCGTTTAATCCGCTTTAAAAGATTTGGTGGAAGTCTAATTATACATCTAATATGATACAACTCGATGATGAAAGCATCATCATTGTCATCTTTATCACAACTCTAATTTCATCATCCTTTTCTCCAGATACACCTGCGAGTGCATCCCAGGGTTTACAGGACAGCACTGCGAAACCAACATCAATGAATGTTTGTCCAGCCCTTGTGCCAACGGTGGCAAATGTATCGACCGAATCAATGGATTCCGCTGCGAATGTCCTAGAGGCTACTATGACGCTAGGTATGTTGAAGACATTCTAGTAGCTTGTTGTAATCTTGCCATTAAAGCGAATGCAACTTGAGTCTAACGTCAACGAGTATTTGTCCGATCCCTTGCGCCACAGTTGTCTTGCTCGTAAGTAAAATACTTCCTTTGTTTAAATAATGATCACATCACGGACACAGATCCACACTACCGACATTGGATTATTTATCAATCTAACAATCAATCAAGTTTTTATTACAGAAAAATATTACAAATTTATAGGCAGGACCAACGCACTAGTGGGCAATAATACAGCAGGTATAAATTGAGCAAGAGAACAAGAGACTGTAGACAGACGCATTTCAGCACGCATCTGCTTCCCGAAAGTAAAGTCGCCGTCCCCGAACTAAGAATTAACTTGTATCTCAAATAGAATTAGATTTAAAATTAAATAGAATCTTTTTTTGTTTCCAGATGTTTGTCAGATGTTAATGAATGTGCGTCAAACCCATGCATTAACGGAGGCTCTTGTGAGGATGGAGTTAATCAGTTCATCTGCCACTGCTTACCGGGATATGGAGGTGAATACTTCGACAACACTTAAACAATAAATTTAATGCTCTATGAATTGATGCTGTACACTAACTGTATCCCAAATAGTAAATCTTTATTATCATGTAGCGTCGTTAGGAAATTGGTTTCAAGTTTAGTTATATTCGAAATTGCCTAAATCTTTACTTTCTTTTATTTTTCTTTCATCTGTTTTGTTTATGATGTCTCTATTATCTATCTATTTTATTATTTCAACCACATTTATGTTTTTCTTATCTTTTTTTATGAACGAAAAGGCTAATATTTAACCGCAACTCATCTGATGTTAAGCGTCTTTTCTTTATATTTTGTTTCCTTTCTTTCCCTCCAGCCCTCTCTTTGTTTCTCTCTTATATATTTCTTAATCGTTTTCTCCAATCGTTCATTCCGTTTCCAGGTCAACGTTGCGAGCGAGACATAGACGAGTGTAGTTCCAACCCGTGCCAACACGGCGGCACCTGTCACGACCGACTCAACGCTTACAAGTGCGACTGCGTGCTAGGATTCACTGGTAAGATGTTGTATTAAACATTCTTAGTTGTTAAAGATTTTGGTTGCAATTTCAACTTTGCTTACGTTGCCAGTACGTTAATAGTAACACATACATAGGTCCTGGACTCAACTAGGATTCCATGCATCTGGAGATCCAGGAACTACGAGGACCATAGTCCCACAATACCCAGATACAGAAAAAGTTTTTATATTTAAGTATATTATTATGGATCCAAAAAAAACCAAAATAACGCCTAACGATCACACATAGATTCTGGACCCTAACTAAAATATTCTCAAATATTAGGAATAACTCATTTTTATATTTTATCTGACTGTTGAAGTCGCTGAAATCATAACAAATCGTATGTCTACTTATATGGGTTCATCGCAGAGATTGAATTTTTAATTTAACAAAATATATGAAGAACATTTGAGCATACTTAAAAAAATCCTAACCTTTTTGTCTGCTTCAATTTAAGGCATGAATTCAACAATATATTATCAAATTGATTTCTAAATATAATAATAATACGTGTGGATATCTCACACAACGCCATCTAGCCCCAAACTAAGCAAAGCTTGTACTACGGGAACCAGATAACTGATACAATACTTAGATACTTTTTGTTTGTAAATACATACATAGAATACAATATAACACCCAGACACAGAACAAACATCGATGTTAATCACACAAATGTTTGTCCTGGGTGGGAATCGAATCCACGGCCCGCAGTTCAGAAGGCAGGGTCACTACCAACTGAGCTATCGGGTCAGTCAAAGAAATGAAGAGAGACTCTTAGACCCCTTTAAAATTTGCGTTTCGATTTTTTATCTATATCGTGCTAAACTCGACTAAAGATCGTGTCATAATACAATTTCCATGTTCCCAGGTGTAAACTGCGAGACAAATATCGACGACTGCGCCGGCAACCCGTGCCTGCACGGCGGCTCGTGCATCGACCTCGTCAACGGGTACCGCTGCGTGTGCGCGCCGCCGCATTCTGGGAGGAACTGCGAGAACACGTTAGACCCTTGCTCGCCTAACCAGTGAGTACAGATGAACCGTAGACAATAAGAATAGTAGATCGAACTATAACCCCTTGATGAAATTTATGACGTAAAATGTGTCTACATGCCAATGAAAAATAAGAACCCTTGACAATAAATTAAATGGAAAACTCAAATCCCAATCCAAATCCCTAAACGGTAGTAAGTAAGATTAGAAAATAAAGTCTCTGACCCTTGTTAGAGGTACTTAGCTCGTAGGCCAGGCCTCAGCGTCCGGACAGGTATACAAAAAAACAGTGAGTACATACTCAGAGTTGAATAAGTCAGTTTATTTAATGTACTAGTATAACTATATTATACGTGAAACCAATTTTTAGATACCTGTGCATAGCTATTGACCTAAATTATACAAATTTTGGCCAATTTTGTGTATTTGACACGACTTCAGACAGTCACAGACTTATAGGCTATCAAATACAATATCACATAATATATAAACGGAGTAGTCTGACTCAACTTTACCTTTGTGATACAGAGACAAATTAAACAAAATGTCAACAGTTAAACCAAAATGACATAACTGTTGAACAAAATGACAACTATTAAACCAAAATGACACAACTATTGTACAAAATGACAACTATTAAACTATTAAATAAAGTAATACCCTTGTTGAATAAAATGATACAACTATTAAACAAAGTGACACAACTATCGACACAACTGCCATGCCCTTGATGCACAACTATCGACACTCTTAACACAATTTTTGACCGAATTGACAGGCTAATATAATAATGGTTCTTTTCTCTTAGATGCCGTCACGGTGGCCGTTGCATGGCCGAAGCATCATACGCCGAGTTCACCTGTCAATGTCCCGTGGGCTGGACCGGAGCCCTATGTGAGAGGGACGTTAATGAATGTGCTGTCACCGCCCCGTGTCACAACGAAGCCACTTGCATCAACACTGAAGGAGCCTACGCTTGTTTATGCGCGAGGGGGTACGAGGGAAAAGACTGTGCTATCAACACTGATGATTGTGCTTCGTGTAAGTAACCTTTATTGACCACAGTATAATTTTCAAATTGTTACAGCATTTTAAGGTTAGTAAGGCAGATTAGACATGGTTTCTTTTACAATGAAGTTACGACCTGTTTCCATGTCAGTAGTCTGTATTTTCTAAAGGATAGTGTTTAAAATACTGAGGGGTTTTGGAACATTTTCTCTTGATCCTCAGACACTGTATTTTAAATGAATGAATGATGACAGCCTCTGTGGTGTGGTGATTGAGCAGTTTGACTCATAACCCGAAAGTGGCGGGTTCGATACCAACAAGACAAGTATTTGTGCACAGAAAAAAAAGCCCAAATACTTCTGTGTCTGGGTGTTGTGGGACCATCTAGTTCCTGGGTCCGTAGACATAGAAAATCCTAGTTAGGTTCGAGGATCTATATATGTGATCGTTGGGCGTTATTATTATTATTATAATAAAGTTTGTTTATATTGTTCCAGTCCCTTGCCAGAACGGTGCCACTTGCCTGGATAGTATTGGTGACTACAACTGCGTTTGTGCGAGTGGGTTTGCTGGGAAACACTGCGAAGTAGACATCGATGAGTGCCAATCGCGTCCTTGTATGAACGGCGCTACTTGTAACCAGGTGAGAATTGCATTATGTACAAACACTTAATTTACTAGGTGGTAGGACTTTTCTGCAAAGTTCGTCTAGGTAGGTACCACGGCTTTGCCAGTTATTCTGCCGCCAAGCTGTAGTGTGCAAGCACTGCTGTGTTCCGGTTTGAAGGGCACTGTAGCCAGTGAAATTACTGGGCAAATGAGACTTTATGACCTGATCTCACAGTCTAGTAATCTTATTACTAGATAGTGCTGATGTCTCAGAATGACGTGCGCAGTGCAGTGTCACGCGAAACTCTATACTTTAGAGTTCCGAGTGATACTGCAGCTGATATGGGCAGCCGTGTGTGAACGGTTAGCTCGTACCGTCATTCCTAAACATGCTTCATAATAATTCGGTTCTGCATTCTTTAATCAGGTGGTAGGTTCGATTAGTGGGGATCCCAATTTATGTTACAATATTGGCAATGCCAATTATAATAGATCCACAAGAACTGTATGTATCTTTAATATAGTAATCTATAATAATAATATGTGTGGACATATCACACAACGCCATCTAGCCCCAAACTAAACAAAGCTTTTATTATGAGAACCATATAACTGATACAATACTTAAATACTTTTGAGTTTGTAAATACATAAATTACAATATAACACCCAGACACAGAACAAACACCTATGTTCATCACACAAATGTTCGTCTTGGGTGGGAATCGAACCCACAACCCATAGTTCAGAAGGCAGGGTTACTACTACCTGAGCTATCGGGCCTGTCAGAATAATGTAAGTAAAACATCTGTTTTTTTCCAGTATGTGGCTTCGTACACTTGCACTTGTCCGCTTGGATTCTCCGGCATCAACTGTCAGACGAACGATGAGGACTGCACCGAGTCGAGCTGCATGAATGGAGGCAGCTGTATCGATGGAATCAACTCTTACAACTGCTCCTGTCCTCCTGGGTATGATAATTATTTACTTAATTTTTTTATTAGGATTCGAGTGACTGAGTGAATTATTCCTAAGGAATCCTATATCAGTAAAAAGTATATAGTATTAGTTGATAGTTTTAAACTGAATACAGGAGAACAATTTGAGCCCTGACGAGGCTCAGGCATAGTACACGATTTACTATGCGATTTATTATATTTTATGTCAATGTCAAAGTCAAAAGATTTTATGCGAATAGGCTATTTTTAACACTTTTACAAGTCAAAATTATATTAGGTACTTAAAACTAAGTTATTGTACTAGGCATATAGTATTGCAAATTGCGTATTCTCAAATATTATATAGCAAGCCCATTACAAAGAGTTTGAAAAAAAAAGAAGTTTGCTTACTCACTGCTGGTGCAAGTAATCCGACACAATGCAGGACAAAAAACTCCGTTCCGAAGCTCCGACTACAAGAAACTTTACAGTGATGTATTTTTTTTTTTCTACCGTGACTGTGCAGAGAATGTTTTATTCCTTTAATGTTGGAACTCCATTTTAGTTAACACAGTAAATTAAAAAATAAAATCGAATTGCACATTAGCATTTTCTACTTTAGCTAGTTTTGATAATTCAACTTCATCTTCTCCATCAGGTACACTGGCTCCAACTGCCAGTTCCGCATCAACATGTGCGATAGTTCCCCCTGCAACAACGGCGCCACGTGCCACGATCACGTGACTTATTACACCTGCCACTGTTCATATGGATACACTGGAAAACACTGCGAGGCTTACGTCGAATGGTAAGTGATGCCAATGGCCAATGTGTGCTTTTTTTGCTTGAGTTTGCGATTGTGGCGTTATCTATTGTGAATATGTGTACGATTTTTTCATAAACAATACGTGCGTTTACCATTAGATTAACAAACAGCTCTTGGCTAAGTTGAATTAAGCAACCTTTTTTATACTTCATTCATCATGTATTTTAGGTGTGAAGCGAGCCCATGCGAAAATGGAGCGACTTGTTCGCAAAAGGGTCCCCAATACACTTGCACTTGCGCTCCCGGCTGGTCCGGCAAGCTGTGTGACGTTGAGATGGTATCTTGCAAGGACGCTTCTATCAGAAAAGGTATTCCTTTACGATAACGACTTTAAATTTTGATCCTTAAGCTCTGGTGCTAACACTCACATTTCGTTCACAGGAGTAAAATTAAAACAGCTCTGCAATAATGGCTCTTGCGAAGACATTGGCAACTCTCATCGATGTCACTGCCTCGAAGGTTATACAGGTTCCTACTGCCAGAAAGAGATAAACGAATGCGAATCAGCCCCGTGTCAAAATGGGGCAGTTTGTAAAGACCTTGTTGGAACTTATCAGTGCCAGTGTGCCAAGGGCTTCCAAGGACAGAACTGCGAGTTAAACGTCAATGATTGCCTACCAAACCCTTGCCAAAACGGTGGTACTTGCCACGATTTAATCAACAACTTCTCATGTTCCTGTCCATTTGGAACTCTTGGTAAAATTTGTGAGATCAACGTCAACGATTGCAAGCAAGACGCTTGCCATAACAATGGAACTTGCATAGATAAAGTTGGAGGTTTTGAATGCAAGTGCCCGCCAGGCTTTGTCGGGCCTAGGTGTGAAGGAGATATTAACGAGTGTCTCTCACAACCTTGTTCAACGCCGGGAACCCAAGATTGTGTACAGCTCGTCAATGATTACCATTGTAACTGCAAGCCTGGCTTTATGGGTAGGCATTGCGATGCCAAGGTCAACTTCTGCGCTCATTCCCCTTGTCAAAATGGCGGTATTTGCACAGCGATTCAAGGTGGCCACGAATGTTCTTGCAATGATGGGTTCTACGGGAAAAACTGCGAGTATTCTGGATACGCTTGTGACTCCAATCCTTGCCAGAGTGGTGGATATTGCCGAACCTCAGAAATAGGTGGCTACGTATGCGATTGTCCATCCGGATTGTCTGGTATAAACTGTGAAATTGATTCCATGAATGACTGCCTGAGCACTCCTTGCAAACATCCAGAAGCAAAATGCATCGATAAGCCTGGAGATTTTCTTTGTTACTGCCCGCGACAATGGACTGGCAAGGCTTGCGACATTCACGATCCTCACGCCAGAGGTGGCTATGGAAGCCCTGGTAACGGAGGATTCAGCAACAAAAACCCAAGTTTGACTCTTCAAGAACTTGACCTAGCATTCCAAAGAGAACAATGTGTGAAAGCTGGCTGTAAAGAGAAACAAGGTGATCACCATTGTGACGAAGAATGCAATACATACGCCTGTGAATTTGACGGAAACGACTGCTCCCTCGGTATCAATCCTTGGGCGAATTGCACAGCTCCAATCAACTGTTGGGAAGTCTTCATGGATGGAGAGTGCAACGAAGTTTGTAACTCGCAGGCTTGCTTATTCGATGGAAGGGACTGTCAAAAGTCTCTGCAGAGGTGCAATCCAGTCTACGACGCTTACTGTCAGAAACATTACGCTAACGGACATTGCGACTACGGCTGTAACAACGCTGAGTGTAACTGGGATGGTCTCGACTGCGAGAACGAACCGCCGCACCTAGCTGACGGTGTAATGTCAGTCATTTTACTGATGGACATGAAGACCTTCAAAGAAAACTCTGTTGCGTTCCTCCGAGACTTAGGCCATCAGCTGCGAACAACTGTGCTGATAAAGAAAGATCATTTGGGCAACGATATGGTGTTCCCTTGGAAAGGAGCGACTGATGTCGGCCTTCAGGATACGGAATTTGGAAAGAAACACAATATAGTGTTCACGCAGTCGGGAAAATCAGGGGTTCAGGTGTATTTGGAAATCGACAATAGGAAATGCACGACGATGTCCAGTTCGGAATGTTTCTTCACGGCTCGTGAGGCTGCTGAGTTTTTGGCAGCATCTGCTTCAAAGCATTCTTTATCTCCCGACTTTCCAATCTTCCAAGTGAAAGGAGTTAGCCCTCCAGAATCCACGGACGTCCAGACCAACTCCAAATACGTCTTCATTGGTGTTATCTTAGTTCTACTCGCCGGTCTTTTAATAGGAGTTTTAGTAACTGCTCAGAGAAAGCGTGCCGCTGGTATAACGTGGTTCCCTGAAGGTTTTATCCGAAATAACTCGTCTACGCGACGCCGCTCGCGTCGTCGAGGCCCGGATGGTCAAGAAATGAGAAATTTGAATAAAGGGTCCATGGGTTGTATCGATATGGATATCAATGGTGGTCATATGGGTCCTCCTCACTGGTCAGATGAGGATGATGATGGGTCTGCTCCTCCAAGAGCGAAAAGGGCTCGAGGTCCAGGTGACGCTAACGGAGCCCCGGGAGGCTATGCGTCAGATCATACAGCTATTACGGAATATGAGGAAGCTGGCCATGATGGCCGAGTTTGGACGCAGCAGCATTTAGATGCGGCAGATATCAGAGTGCCGCCTAGCATGATGACACCTCCTGCTATCGTAAGTATCTTATAATTATTTTTTTTCTTATTTAGGTACTGTAAAAGCTTTGATCTTTTTTAAAACTTTTCTACGATTTCTTTATCTAGTTCACCTATTTTGCCACCGCAAATAATTTTCTAATGATTTCAATCTATTTCACCAATATACCACATCACTATCACCAGTTTTATCATCAGATAATATATCATGTATTTATTTGCACCGCCGTCCATGCTCATAATGTCTCATATCACTGTCCATCCAAAGGGTGTCTGATAAAAAAAAGTGATCGTTCTTAGCAATAAGACCGCCCATTGTCTTATGATTCTCTTTTCTACATATTTATTTTTGGTGTCAATAAAGCGTTTTGTATTGTATCATCGGATGTCTCTAACTAGCGATTCCACTTTTTTCAAATCTACCCTTATATTTTCAGCACGATGGCCACATGGACGTTGATGCCCGAGGTCCCCTCGGCATGACTCCCCTCATGGTGGCTGCGGTGAGAGGGGGAGGACTGGACACAGGATCCGATGCCGAAGATGAGCAAACAGCACACATCATATCCGAACTGGTCGCTCAGGGAGCTCAACTGAATGCTGCTATGGACAAGACTGGCGAGACGAGTTTGCACCTTGCTGCTAGGTAATATAGACCTAATTCCTTCTTAAATAGGTACTTTTTATCTAGTGATAAAACTGGACAAATTTAATTTTGTCAGTTAATCACTAAAAACGTTTCTGAGGGTCCAATCTCAAGTTATTCACCTTTGACTTCGACTAGATTTCTCATTCCCACTATGTTCAAAGTACGTAGTGGATACTAATAGAAAGCGACTTTGAATTTGACGACTCTTTTCCATCTTACAGATACGCCCGAGCTGATGCAGCCAAGCGACTTCTAGACGCAGGTGCCGATGCCAACTCTCAGGACAATACCGGAAGAACGCCGCTTCACGCTGCAGTTGCAGCTGATGCTATGGGAGTCTTCCAGATACTATTGAGAAATAGAGCTACGAATTTGAACGCTCGGATGCATGATGGAACTACTCCGCTGATATTGGCTGCAAGGTAAAATATGATGTATTTTCTTAAAGCTTAGACTGAAATCTGGTAGAAGAACACCGAAAACAAATTTGCTGCAATGGCCTAGCATAGCTGATGAAATAGGCCAATGTCACTTTTTCAAATCGAGGACGAGATATATATATAATTTAAATGTAAATCATTCATAGCTTAGTACGTATTTACAACTACGCCATCGCAGTTGCAAACGCTTTCTTTTGATAGCCAAATCAACGATTGAAAGAATTTGCGTGGATAAAGGCTACAGTAGGAACAACGAACTAAAACACTCGAAATAACGTTAACTAACCAATTAAATGGACTCAGATGAAACTGCGCGTAAGGTCATCTTAAATACAAAATCATACAAGATCCAGTTTTATATATTCTTGTTTCATTAACCGACTTAAAAAAAGAGGTTCTCAATTCGACTTTTTAATATGTTTGTTACATCAGAATTTTCGACTGGGAGAACCGATTTTCATGATTATTTTTATGTTTGGAAGTTGGTGCTTCCCGTTACCAGTGGTGTCATTTAAATTTGATCAATATCTGACTAGTCGTTTTTGATTTATCTTTAATGATGCTTATTTCGATTTCGACTACATTTGATGGTGCTCTCATTGGGATTCTCAATCAGTTAAACCCTTATTTTAAAAGGAATTTTGTACACCATCTAATCTTCAATGTCCGCACCAGGCTAGCTATAGAAGGCATGGTAGAAGACCTCATCAATGCAGACGCAGACATCAATGCCGCTGACAACAGCGGTAAGACCGCCCTGCACTGGGCGGCTGCTGTCAACAACGTTGACGCGGTCAACGTTTTACTGGTGCATGGCGCTAACAGAGACGCTCAGGATGATAAGGTAATAACTTATATGAAAATAATTATATTACGAGTTACTGACCATTTTTGTGAATTCATAGGGTACAATGTTGACTCATCATTCTGATCACTCATTGCTCGACATGTATTGCTATGCCCATAGTAGAAGAAGGATTAAATTGATACACATATTTAGCTGTTCATTTTTTTAATATAATTCTGTTTCCATCACGTAATCTTGAACTTGTACAAAATGATTAAAAAAATACTTTTATTATTTTTATACTGGAGGATTTTGATAAAATTAACAAAAAACAGAACAAGCACACATAAAAGACGAATAGATTTTCTTTTCTTTTTAAATAGTTCATTGACATTTGGCCACTCATGGAATGTGACGAAGCAGTCCACGAATT
Source organism: Ennomos fuscantarius (assembly GCA_905220475.3). NCBI lineage: Eukaryota > Metazoa > Arthropoda > Insecta > Lepidoptera > Geometridae > Ennomos > Ennomos fuscantarius. Next base: position 2,399,750 of record HG992026.1, on the reverse strand, counting down.
CCTCTATGATGCATGCTATACATATTCATTATTGACTTATAGACAATAATAATGAAGGAGAGATCAAATTTTATTAATCCATATTTAGCATTTGCTGATCCAAAACCTTTCGGCTCAGAATTTTTTATTTTTATTTTTATTTTTTTTTTAAATATTTGTGGACATTTCACAAATCGCCATCTAGCCCCAAACTAAGCAAAGCTTGTATTATGGGAACCAGATAACTGATACAATACTTAGATACTTTTTGTTTGTAAATACATACATAGAATACAATATAACACCCAGACACAGAACAAACACCTATGTTCATCACACAAATGTTTGTCCTGAGTGGGAATCGAACCCACAACCCACAGTTCAGGGCTACTACCAACTGTGCTATCGGGCCAGTCTAGAATTCCCTAACAACATTTCTTCTTCCAGGATGAAACCCCTCTCTTCCTGGGCGCTCGCGAAGGTTCCTACGGCGCGTGTCGAGCGTTACTTGACGCTGTGGCGAACCGTGAGATAACCGACCACATGGACCGGCTGCCCAGAGATGTGGCTCAAGAACGGATGCACGATGACATCGTGAGGCTGTTAGATGAGCACTGTCCAAGGCCACCGCCTCAGCATCATCATCTCATGGGTAAGTCATTTACCATCTCTTCAGAGCATTCTAGAAGTGAATTTCATGAGAGATGGCAGTAACTCTGTTAACTAGTAGTAAGTAACTCTGAAGTAACTCCGTAACTCTGAACTCTGTTGTTAATAAAGTTAGAACCTTAAAATAAGATAAGATATTGGTGTATAGACAAGGTCATGAACGCCGTTGTGTAGTTTTCATCCCAAAAGCGATGAGAATTGCGTTATGGCGGCTGATGATCGTAAATTATCATTTTGGTTCAACGTCACTTTAAGTTACCTTAGTTTATTTGTATTTTTCGTAGACTGTTTTTATGTTTAAACCGATGTTTGTAAACATGTAATAATAATAATAAACTCGATATCCTTTCTGAAGAATTTGACCCAGGCATGCAGTATGGTCGTGATTTTTTTGATTTAGTGCTTGTTAGATGAAAACTGTCCCAGACCACCGCGTCAGCAACATCATCTCATGGATAAGGGGACTTCTACAAGTTACTAGATGTATAATTCTGCTTATGATTGTCTCAAGAATAAGTTTTAAGTCTAATTCAAGAAGGTTCCAGTAGTACATCGCAGCACTGTCTTTGGAGACGATTTCATGACACTGATAGATGGACACAGTCCAAGTGTCCAAAAAAAGTGCAAATCGTTATAGATACTATAAGCGACGTCGGGATATGGCTCAGGGAATCTTATGAGTATGAGAAATAAACCGAATTATTGAACGCGATGTGATGTATAATATTTCTAATATTTCCGAGCAAAATCAAAGACAAGTACAGTCACAATTTAAAAATAAATTAAAAACAAATATTATTCAAAAGAGGCGCGTCGTCTACAGATACCATCTACCATTATTCTCGTCTTAACATAACTCTTATCGAACAATTGTCAATGCGTAAATTTAAATTATTCATAAAGTCAAACTTAATGAAAAAGCCTATTACACAATAAATGATTATGTGTCGGACAAAAAAGCTTGGCCTGAATATTCCAAGCTTAACGGTATGAAATCTTAGGTACTTTGCCTATTCTTATCTATAAATTCGGTTTCTATTTGTAATGTTTATTAAGATAATCACGCTATTTTTCTTGCACCGATGTGACGTGGTGGTTACTTTTGTTTATTCATTATCTCAACTGTAATGAATTATATACATTGTAAAAGACAGTAGAAAGAAGACTAAAAAAAATACATCACTGTAAAGTTTCTTGTAGCTTCTTCTTTACAGTTGTATTCGAAGCTTCGGATCAAAGTTCTCAATTCTGCATTGTGCCGGATTGCTTGCACCAGTAGTGAGAAAGAGAACTGCTTTTTTTTCAAACTCATATATTGTAATGGGCTTGCTATATATATTATTATTTGACAATAAGCACTTTGTAATTTTATATGCTTAGTGAAATAACTTAATTTTAAGTAGGTACCTAATATAATTTTGACTTGTAAAAGTGCTAAAATTAGCCTATTTGCAATAAATCTTTTGAATTTGAATTTAAATTTAGATAACTTTTAGAAAGCGATCTATCTGGTGGACGAAAAATTATTTTCTATATTTCCAATTCTTGAAGAGTTTCGAAATTTTCTTAAAATGTTTTTATGTTCCATCAGCGTCACCAAACCCGCACCCTCAGCTGATCAGCCAGCCCACAGTGATCGCGACGGCGAAGGGAAAGCCGAAAAAGCCCCGCGCGAAAGCTGGCCCCGACAGTCCCGACCAGATGTACGACAACAACAACCTACAGCACACGCAAATAAGAAGGTACCTTAAGAGTCTATTAATTATTTTTTAACTAAAAGCTTTTGACAACTGCATTGCCTGAGATAAAGCATCCCGGAAAGCTGTATTCATGTTGATGAATCCGCAAAGTGCAGCTAATAATATAAGTCAAACATACATCATTAATGATGTATCATATATGTATGATCTTTGATGATGACATCATAAAAGGGTCGTAAGTGTAGTATGATGTTTCTACTGCAATAAAGCAAGTGGAATGAAGTAGCGCTGCAGTGCTGAGTAGTAACAAAAATATGTGAGAACATTGTTGCTTAAAATGGTACAATAATGCAATGGTTTTTATGAGAGAACTCTACCAAATTGGTACCTACACATTTTTTTGATACAACCATAGGTCATCCTACATACATACATGAAAGACTACTAGACAATAATGGAGGTATCTAATTTCAGGAAACCTAGTGTAAAAAAGAGCAACAAAAAGGTGGCGCAAGAAGTCCCACAGAGCGTTGAGAGCCTCGGCTCAAGCCTCAGCCCAGTAGAATCACCGCTCCAAAATTTACAGGTTTGTTTTTTGCATACATTTTAATCTGCGATCACTGTCCATTTGCCACTTGGCAAAGGTCTCCCCCATCTTCCAGTCCTGCCTATCCTGCGCCTTTCTCGTCCTTTGTTACATAGATAAAGTATATACATAGATAATTTTAGTATTGTAAGCAATGTAAATCTGGCTTTATTATTTATTACTAGTTGCGCCCCGCAGATTCACCCGAAGATTAAAAGTATTTTAACTATTTACTCATCCCATGGGAAAATTTCACTTTTCCGGGATATAATGTAGCCTATATGTTAATCTAGTGTATAAGCCATCTTGGTACCGAATTTCATCCAAATCCATTCAGCCGTTTGAGCGTGAAGGAGTAACAAACATACACACATACACACAAACACACATACAAACTTTCGCCTTTATAATATTAGTGTGATAGTGTATGTGTGTGCGATTATTATCTCCGCTTGTAAAACTTTATGAGCTGTCAGAAGACAGCTCATAAAGTTTTGCGCTATATTATACATATATTAGCGCGGATGGCTGCGCAGTACGCATATTATAGTTATTGTATGACCGCTTTTACAATGCACTCTACTGTACCATACGCAGTTTGGAACTCGGGCCTAACTTCCGAGAGCTCATAAAGTTTTGCGCGAGCTATACTTCAAGATGGCAATTTTCAGCGTTCTTTTTGCTGTTATTCTAAGTTGTGTATGGATGTGACAGTTTCAATGAGTACTATGGAAATTTTCGAATTAGGAACGATATAAGATATTTCTCCTGTTGCATTGCAATCAAAGTCCCGTGATCACCTCCCAGATGTTTTTCTTTGACTGTTGCTCTAAAAGCCAAACATGCTAGCTTGTTAATAGATAGCACTGAAGCCGTTATATCTTGAAATATATTTTGACGTCGTAAATTGCAATCCAGTCTGAACTTGTAACAGCATCTATAAAAAATTGTTCAAAAAAAGTTGTTGTGTAAATTAAGAAATAAACTGATACACAGATCCTGGACCCGTAGTGGGATTTCTCGTATCTAGGGGTTCAGGAACTATGAGGATCATGGTCCCACAACACCCAGACAGAATTGTCCAATAGCACAGTATTAACCTGAAGTGTAATATTCCTAGGACTTGCCGTCGCCGTACGACGCGACGTCGTTGTACTCGAACGCAAACGCGATGGCGCAGTTCGTCGGCATGGAGTCGCTAATGCAGCACAAGCAGCCGCCCAGCTATGATGACTGCGTCAAGGTACACGGCTTACACAAACACACCTCTAATTCACACCCTCTCACACATACCCTCTCACACGCACCCTCTCACACACACCCTCTCGCACACACCCTCTCACACACACCCTCTCACACACACACACCCTCTCACACACACCCTCTCACACACATCCCCTCATACACACCCTCTCACATATACCCTCTCACACACACCCTCTCACATATACCCTCTCACACACACCCTCTCACATATACCCTCTCACACACACCCTCTCACATGTACCCTCTCACACACATCCTCTCACATATTCGGCACTCTATAGGAGTGGGCAAACGATTTGAACGAAAATGGTGACTGCGCATTTCTGAGTCTTCGAACTTCGAAAAGTGTAACACTCCTAGAAGTTCTGAATGAAACAAGGGATCTTCGGCATCGTCATCAGCCCAAACGTGTCATCAATGTCAGATTAAACGATGACCAAGTGCGGGTTGGTGGATCACACATGTTCTCTAATTTTGTTTCTTGAACATTCCGGGCCGGGTTCCTAAAAATATTATTTTTAAATTACCAAACTTGTAGTTATGTTTCTATTGTAACAGTTCCCATTGTTGTGTACAGACGGGTCAGACGCTGCACCAGTCGTACGGCGGCGGCGCGGGGGCGTCGCTGTCGCCGCCCTACTCCAACCACTCGCCGACGCACAGCGCGCACACTACCTCGCCGCACGCTTACATAGGTATGTATAGGATGACGGGTTGAGCGTAGGTTGCAACCTATAAAACTATAGGCCTTCAGCATGTCCACACCGCGCCGTGTCCGGAGCAAGAATGGTCCGTAGTACACCGAGCGGTCCGTTTTTATAACCAGATGGGTGAAAATGGGTTAAAAGCTCTGTCATTTATGAACTGATTTAGAAATTTCTTTTGTCATTGGAAACAATAATCTGTCAAATTGGTTCAGACAAATTAAAATAACTGTAAAAGATGTCATCTAAGCACTTATCTATATGAAATTGAGTCGGTATCACACTTTTTGTAAAGGATATTTATATTATTTGTAAAATTAATAACGGCTACACTCACGTCAATTAAAAGTCGAAATTGCTCCGACCATTTACTCAGTTACGTGCTGACGCTCGCGAAGCCCGCCGCGGCTTGCGTTAGTTACTGGCTCCCAGAAGAAGGACGTCGAATATGTCTGAAACCTACACCCCTATCGCGTAATTGTTCTGAAAATGGACTTCGCCTGCCATCCTGCACGCATCAATTTACAAGTCCATGAGTGCGAAGCAAGAGAACACACGATCACCTCCACCAGACTTACGCAATAAGGCCCCTGGTCGACGCCCCGCAGTTTCACCCGTGAATAAAAAGTAGTCTATGTGTTAATCCACTATATAAGCCATCTATGTTTCAAATTTCATCCAAATCTGTTCAGCCGTTTGAGCGTGAATGAGTAACAAACATACATACATATATACTTTCGCGTTTATTATATTAATTTCAATTTTACCATGAATAATTTTTTTTATTTTTTATGCCTCCCTTTTTTTTCTAGGTTCCCCTTCTCCCGGGAAGTCCCGGCCGTCATTGCCGACGTCCCCGGCGCACATGGCGGCGCTAAGACACTCGCATCAGCACCAAATGGACGCATACTCGGCGCTTGCGCATCTAAGTAAGTACAAAAACACAAAACTAGAGTTTTTGCTTGCTAGCAAAAACTATGTTTTGTCTTGCTTATTTATATACCTACAAGATGACAACACAGGTTTTTCTTTCACCCGGAGCCCATTCGTGACACCACGTAGCATTGTTTTATTGTTTTTGTGTTACGTATTTTTTATCAGTTGTGTGTCACGAATAAATGTTTTTTCTTTCTTTCTTTTCTTTCTTTCTTTCTTTAACTATCTGGTGCGATTTATATGAGTGATGCAAAAAGTTTTTTTACCCGACTTCCAAAAAGGGGGAGGTACTACGTTCGTGTGTGTGTATTATTTTTGTGTATTTTCACACAGAAAATATTGATTCATAGATATTTACGTCAATATAAACTGATTAAAAAAAAAATATTGTTCGAAAGGGTAAGAGGTGTGAGATGGTGATATTTATTAAAACCAAATTAGACAATTTGGTTTTAATAAATATATACTTTAATAAGGTGAACCTTACTGGTTTTACGTGTGCTTAATTTCCATTGGATCTGTTCATCCTAAACAGCACTCAGAAGCGACTACTTGTCCTGCTCTAACCCATGCACGTATTGTACAGGTGCGAGTAGCACACATAACGCGCAACTACAAGCGGTGCTCACGCACGCGGCCGCGCTGCAGCAGGTGCAGGCCGCGCCGCATCCCGCACTCACCAATATCATGCCTGGTAAATACTCACTGGAAGTAATCTTGCGCAAAATGTGTCACCGAAATGAAAAGATACAAATGTGTCTTTTCACCACACTGGACTATATCTACGAGGGGCGAAAACATATGCTAAAAAAAATATTTCTTAATATAGTCTCGTTCGGGACTAACACATTTTAAGTTGGTAACCCTTGGATTTGCAAAATAATCTACTGTGATCACCAGGGTCCAAAGCGTGGTGATTATGGCAACCCCTGAATATTGCCTTATGTTTAGCAGTGGACTATTCCAACTGATAAAGTTGATCACATTCACTTGACTGACCAATCAATCCATCTTTTAATTATTATTCAAAATTTGAATATTGTCATCATCATTTTCTCCCACAGGTCTATACGGCGGCTGGGGCATAGGCGATACATTCCCCACCCCTTCCCCCGAATCCCCTGACCACTGGTCAACCCCTTCCCCCCAAACCCCCCTAACTCAATCCCCCCACTCGGACTGGTCGGATCGCGCTGCATTGTCCCCCAATGACATGCAACAGACAAACAAGGGTGGCACCGAGGCCATTTATATATAGACCTTGTGTGCTTGTGTTAAGGTTCATAGTTGAACCAGAAATATCAGTAAAGTTGGTTAGCCGGGCAATTTTTGTATAGCACTTGTAGACTTGTAATTAAGGTTCGTTATTGATTAGATGAAATGTAAGAGTGATCAACATAATGTGGCTCGGGTCATTTAATGCGTCAATTGTAGACTTGTATAATAGGTCAGAATGAACAAAAGGTCAACATTTTGGGTCAGAAGACTTGTGATTATTTATTGTATAGCACTTGTAAACGTATGATTAAAGACTATAATTGAGCAAAGAAACTCCAACTGATGATCCAGATTATTTTGCTTATCACCAATTGTAGAATTGTATTACAAATGCTCAGTTATTGTAAAACAAGACCAATGCAAAGGGTCGGGAGATTCGGGGTAGGTATGTATAGAACTTGTAAACTTGTAATTAGGGTCGGTTATTGAGCAACAAAAAATGGACTTGTAAAGTGAGTGGACCCCCTGGCCATCTATGAATTATTCTAATTTAGAACTTGTAAACTTGTATTAAGGTCTGTTATTAAGCAGCAAAAAAGACATGAAGAAATATGCAATTCTGAGATCATAGATGGTGAAGCGAAGTCATTTTATTTTATACCGAAACTTAATGCAATAGTGAACTTGTAGATCGTTTGTCATTTGTTTTATTTAGATAAGTGTACGAAGACGAATTGACTTTAATTGGATTTACAAAATTGGACTAATTGAATCTGAAATATGAACTAGTTCAACTTCATTTAGTCCAATTAATTAAATTTTAACGTTCCAGTTCATGGACTAGACCAGTGAACTGTTAGTTATTATTTTAATCCAACATAATAAGTAGCTCTCTACGATATTATACTTCGCTTCCCTCAAAATGGTATCTTGGAAGGCTGAAAGAAACACCTATTATAACCCGTGCCAATAAAGCCACTTTAGAAGTTTTGGCGGGAAAACGAAAAAGATCGCGTCACCGCATTGTATTATTTTCCAAAATTTGTGTTATTTTCAGTGTTAGTGCATAAAACTGGTGGCATTTTATTCGTTAAGTGCTGGACTACAGGCATGAGTGTGGGAAAGTGGTATAATGATGGTGAAACGTTTCTTTTCGTGTTGTTTCCAAAACTTCATAGAAGCTTCTAGTAAAGTGGCCACCACTTTACTAGATGTATGACTTGACTTAATGACTTGATCTGCGTGAAATAATATTAACTGGATAAATTATCAATTACTTGACATTGGCTAAATACACATAAGTGTGGAGCTAATGTACAAAAAAGACACTTTATGAACGACGTCAATTTTTTAGACGTCTAATTTACAAAGTTTGTTTAGTGATGAAGGTGCTACACACTACGGCGGACATTCGGTTCTAGAAAATAAAACGGTTGTAACGTTTGGATGGTTTTTTATCGGCGCGGGTTAAAAATATTTAGGTCACAGATAATAAAGTAATCTCGAGGTGCTAAAGTGCCGTAGATATAGACTGATGTACAGCCATGACTCGATGTAAATTAACTTAGTATAGCGTGGACTAACTCGACAATATAAACGGGAAATGACATGAAATCCAGTGGAAAATTCGGTGCATTTTCAGTTAAATTTTACCAAACCATTTCTTTGGTTCAAAATTTTTTAAAATTAATTTTTATTAATCTGATTGCTATTTATTTATCGGAAATAAATTGAAATATGAAAAATGAAATGCAATTTGAGGCATATTTTATTTTAATTATAAAAATTATAAAATTTGTAAGTCTACTTCGATTAAATAAATTAGACTAGATTTAAAAGTTATTGTGTAATTACTGTAATTGACTGTCCCGATAGCTCAGTTGGCAATTACCTTGCCTTCTTTCTGCCTTTCCTTCAGGTTGTGGGTTCCATTCCCTACCAGGACAAATATTTGTGTGATGAACATGGATGTTTGTTCTGTGTCTGGGTCTTATATTGTATTCTATGTATGTATTTACAAATAAAAAGTATTTAAGTATTGTATCAGTTATCTGGTTCCCATAGTACAAGCGCTGTGTGAAATGTCAAAAAATATTATTTATTATGATTAAATTTGAAATATATTTGAAACAATGAACAAAATGCACCTAGTTTTCCATAAGCATCTTACATATAATTGAATTGTTGCATTGTTGATTTTTAAATACTTGTTTTTAAGTCTGTTTTGAAATAATTATAGTTATAGAAATAATGTATTTGAAATGAGATTGTTAAACAGTCAGTCACGCAGTCATTTTAATGGTGAACTGATTGGCTGTACTTCGTGAAGAGAAATTATTTATGTGTGATTCTGTAGTAGTAGTACCTATTGTGTATTGTATACTTCAGTGTATAGCATTTTATTTTATTTTTGTTGTGGTTAAGACGTATGAATCAATTTTTTTACTCAACATTCCCTTGTATTCCATTTTTAAACGATTCAAATCCGGTTTCAAATAGATTTAGGTAAGTTCATGATTAATTTTGAAAAACGTGACTAATTGTTTTGCATTTTTTTATAGTTTCAGTTTAATATCAAAGTAATTATGCTATTTTCCTTGGTCTAAGGTTTTTTTTAGTTTAATTAAGCAAAACTAACCAAGGTTGATACCTGTTTGTATGGATCGTGATTTTTTCCTATTTTTGCAATACATATTTTATTTTATTCTATTTTGAAAACAGGAATCAATCTTGGTGGAAGTTTTAGATAATATTAATTGTTACATAGTTTTCTTCCGCTTTTGAAATCATTCCATAATTGCTTCCAAAAAGCCGTTGTGTCCAGAGGGAATTAAAGGTAGCATGCCAGTCTCTATATTTTTAAAAGCAAAAATGCTTTTTTTTCATGAAGAATTGTTTAACCTTTCAAAATTAGAATGATTCCTTCTTTTTTTTCCGCGATTTTGTGCTCGCACGCTCGACGTTTAAATTTGTTCTTAACGTTTAAATTTTAAATTAGTTTTTTAGCTATAGTAATGTATATTTCTAAATTACTTCAGGCACGTTATGGCAACTTTCCATTGAGTGTTATTGTAAGAGATCTCATCATTCCATGTCGCTTTAAAATGAAAGTTAACTTGTTTTTATCTTGGGACCACAAATGCTCAATTTTAAATACCGACATTATATACCTACATACTCTTTTAAGATATTATAAACAAAGTTTTTAAAACTTTACCCGATTCCAAGTTTCTTACGTTTTGTAAATATTTTTTTATCATTTTTTAATATTTAAATGAGAAAAATGATCTTCGTAGTTTATAAATTTGTAGTTATAATTTTTTTCTGTGTCATCGTTATGTGCCAAGGAGCAAAATAGATCAAAATTCTCAGTACCGTTTCGATTATCTGTTTGCAAAAAGGGATTTAGTGATAATTTTGTGTACTACTAGTTGCTAGTTGTAAGTAGGGTAAAAATTAAGCGAAACGCGTGCTTCCTCTTAATGCATTCTTTTTATTGTAAGCTTGAATGGTTCTCATCAAAACATTATTTTAAGTACAAATTTCAACGGCTCACATTTGGCACAAAAGTTATCGTAAAAAAGGCACAAAACAATGTGAAATCATGTATCTAGTTTAAATTTTATATCTTAGGCCAAACCTTTTGGTTGACCTATAAACTGTGCGTGCCTTTAAACCTAGTTTTATATGTAGAGACAAACTGTAATTTAAACTATTCAGCTAAGATAAACTTAGTTTTAAGCCTGTAAATATCATTTTATCATTATTTTTATGAAATGCATTTCTTTGTAAGAATCAAATTTTTTTCGAGGAGATTGAAATTTTAAGTAATTTCCCCCTTATTTGACAATAAAGGAATAATAAAATGTTGCCTGTTTTATTTCCTGCTGTAGGTTTTTAAGAAGCCTATATAACACAGCTGAGAAAGCATTACGCACAACCGACGGTTTGAGCAAGGAACATAACGAGACATCATTCAACATTTCCTTGCTTTAAAGCATTATTCGCAATGCATTCTCCAGTGGTTTGTTTTTTTTATTAATCTGCATTTCCACAGACACCTGGGTCCGTCCTTTTTGTTAGATAATTTCTTATATTAGGTCTTTACCTATGAAATAGCCGTTTTGTTTGAAAAAAGTTAAAGTATTTTTTTTCGAAATTATTTATTTCTTTTATTCAAAGTAATCACCCCTGCAATCAATGCATCTTTGCCAACGCTGTGGCAGTTTATGGATGCCCTTCTTGAAAAAATCAGCAGGACGGCAGACAACAAACTCTTCAAAGGCGTTTTGTACTGCCTCTCGGGAATTGAATTTTTTTCCCGCTAAAAAGTTGTCCAAATTTTGGAAAAAGTAATAATCGGTAGGCGCAAGATCTGGTGAGTATGGCGGATGAGGGAGAGCTTCCAAACCCAACTCATGCAGCTTAGAGACGGTCTGTTGTGCAGTATGGGGTCGCGCGTTGTCGTGAAGTAGCAGTGGAGACGACCGATTGACCAAGGCTGGTTGCAGACGTGCGAGTTTCGCCATCATTGTGGTCAGTTTTTCAATGTACACATCTGCAGTAATGCTCTCGCCGTTTTGTAAAAAGCTATGATGAATCACACCAGCACTAGACCACCAAACTGTGACCATTACCTTTCTAGGGGTCATTTTTCGTTTTGCACATTGCTTTGGTACCGAACCAGGATCTAACCAACTTGCTGAGCGCTTTCGATTGTCAAAAAGAATCCATTTTTCGTCGCACGTAACAATTCGGTTCAAAATTCCTTCATTTCTGTGCCAGTTAAGCAGCGCAAGGCAAGTCTCGACGCGTACGTTGCGCTGGCGATCGTTAAGTTCGTGGGGCACCCATCTACAAGCTTTTTTATCTTGCCAATCTGTCGCAAATGGACCAATATTGTTTTAATGCTAACATAAAAAGCTGCTGCCAGCTCAGCTGTAGATTGAGATTCATCAGCTTCCACGATCGCCTTTAATTCATCATTGTTGACCAAAGTTTCCGGACGACCACGAGGTTCATTTTTCAAGTCAATATTCCCAGAACGGAACCGAGCAACCCAATAACGGGTTGTACGTTCGTTTGTATAGTTCTCTCCATAAACGTCGTTGATGTTACGTGTCGTTTGTGCCGCGTTGGTGCCACGACGGAACTCATATTCCATAATTACACGAAATTTCAAAGTATCCATTATGAGGAAAAATGTTGAAATGTAATGTAAATACAACGCTAATCAATAAACAAAAGACTTATATTGTAAATAGAATGTCATATTTTTAAAACAAAATTAATTTGAATTTAGAATTCATAGCCAATCAAAACTTTTTTTTGTTTGAAAAAGTCTGTACTGCAATACGGCAATTTCATAGGTATAGACCTATTATTTATGAATTAAGCCTATTATTAACATGAACTTATATATAATACAGGAAGGATAATACAGCCAATAACAAAAAGATACATAAACATAAGCATTTAAGTTCTTATTTTCTAATTGTGCATACACCACTGAGCAAACCAGCTTCCGCAAGCTCTCCAGTGGTTTTATACTTATAAGCTTATTGGTATTTCCAAGATATAAACGACGGTAGTTTCATAAAATTTTCGTGTCATACGGTTAGAGAATAAAAAATGCTCGAAGGTCTTACGTGACAAGCAAAATATTTTGCTTACCTACCCTCATGCGATATAATTATCAGACTATAAACGGTAGTATTTGAGCAGTGTTTACTGAACCCTTTTAGTGAATTATTAAGTTATAAACAGTTTTCCCGTATATAACGACATTTGAAGTGAAATCATAAAGGGCATGCACGCCTATTCAATTAAAATTATAATACGATAGTAGTAGTGTATATGGCAAAATTCTTGGTTAAAATTTGAATATTCGCAATTTATATAATCCACATTTTCAGAAATTGGTGAGTAAAAATTTAAATTGTACTTGACAAGAAATAAATTTAATTATTATAGGTAACCTGCAAATGTTGCTAAAAATGTTTAGTTACTGTTAATAATTAGCTCGCCAGTGGGCTGTAATAATAAAGTAATTGTCAGTGTAAGCAAACAAGAGCTAAGCCTAAGCCACACTAAATTATCAATTTGGAAATCGTATCAAACTAAGGTCTGCTCGCAGTCCCATAATTACCTAATCCTTGCTCCTCCGACAGTTTTTTTAATTTTTTATTGGTTACAGTTACAAGTAAAGCATTTGACAATAGTCTCTCCCGATGATTGATGTTAAGTAATAGCGTGGTCTAGGTATGCTTGCCTAGAAGATACCTTTTCACTCTTGACTTGAAAACTCCATGGTTATTGTTAACTGCTGGGCGATCACGTAACTCGACTGCAACAGATGGAAACACAAATTTGTATGGATTTGTCAGTTTGAATACGCGTTTAAGTGCATAGTTAGTATGGAAATTTCTCCTGTTGCATTGTAATGAAAGTTACGTGATCACTCCCTAGAAACAAGGACGGAAATGTTAAGTGCAGGTGGTACAAATTTCAACTATATATGCATACACAGTTTCTGTGCGTCTTGTAGTACGTTGAAAGAAAAAAAATGGGGGAATTAGATCGTGTACTTCCTTCGTACACTCCAAAATGCGGTCTTTTTACTCATATAAAAATTGTTGACCATGCCACCCACGGACCTGAAAAACCCCGACATGTCCAAGAATCATGACATTAGAGGACATGCGTCATATACCAACCCGCACTTGGCTAGCATGGCGGATAAAAGCCTACACTGTTACCTTATGAAATAATGCCCATGTCCCAGCTGTAAATACGTTTGTATGGACTGATTTTTTTTATGTTTTGGCACCACACTTTTGGGTATTTAGCCAGTGTCAAGTAATTGATAATTTATCAAGTTAATGATATTTCACGCAAATATGTGTCAAGTCACAGTCGAAGTCATCAAGTCAAGTCATAGTCTAGTCAAAGTCATACTCCTAGAAAAGTGGTGGCAACTTTACTTGAAGCTTCTATGGAGTTTTGGAAACAACACGAAAACGTTTCACCATCACATCCACACTCATGCCTGTAGTCCAGCACTTAACGAATAAAATGCCACCAATTTTATGCACTAACACTGAAAATAACACAAGTTTAGGAAAATAATACAATGCGGTGACGCAATCTCTTTCGCTTTCCGCCAAAACTCGGACTGATTCTATATACCTACTAATCCCTAACTTCTATCTTCAATAGTGTGCATTTATTAAGTAAAGCCGGAACTATTGTCATTTTAATTATGTGCATTGATTACGGATACCGTGACCTTCGTAACGTAGGTCAAAACCATACATTTGTATAAGTATGCACTAGAATACATATTTTCAGTTCAGTTCTAATCACTTCATTTCGCCTGTATTCATGAGTGAACTAACTAAATCACGACCAATCTAGTTACTAAAATTACCAGCATATAAATAAATTACATTAGCTAAGCGATCACTTGATTGCAGCCGATAGAAACACAAAAGTATGGATTTGACAGTTTCAATACGCAGTTTATGTACATAGTTACTGTGAAAATTTTCAAATTAGAAATGAAATTTCTCCTGTGGCATTGCAATCAAAGTTTCGTGATCATCCCCCAGATTGAATTCAGCATATTGAGACCACGGTACGAAACGACGGCTTCATGGTGGGCTGGCGCGGCCGGTATGGCCGCGATTGGGCTGGCCACCGTCGTGGGTAACGGAGCAGTTCTGGCTGCTCTAAGGAAGGTCAGACGCGCTCCCTCGCACTATCCCCTGGCCAGCCTGGCGACAGCCGACCTGCTGGTTGGCCTATTCGTGCTTCCCGTCGGTGCTGCTCGTGACCTGTTTGTGTTTCAATTGAGTAAGTATTTGCCTTTTTGTAAATTGTGTTTAAATATCATGTGGAACGTGTGAAAGAGACATGAACATCTAATCCCTAGATGTGGTCGCAGAAGTCCTGGCAGACTAAAGCTTCGTTGGTTACCGTGAAGACCAATCAGTGTTCGAGCCTAGATAAAACAAAAATCCAATCAGGCTGTAGAGATTTTCTTGACCAATCCAAGGCCCTTCCTGGGCAACTGGCAGCAGATGATCATGATAAATTATGTGCACATGCAGTAATTGACCCTGGTCTGGTATACCTAACTCTGAGACATTTCTTGGTTTGGCGGAAACCCGTCCTAACTGGCGACGGCTTGTCAAGAATAAGGAATACGCTTTTGAAGACTAAAGGAAGTGCGATTTTGACCGTAAACGTGACTAACTCAAAAGTAGACCACCTTCTAAATCACTTGTCAATCACATCATCATCATCATCATGTACATCACCTGACGTGCATTCACTTGCGCGTACTTTTACCGCCAAAATCGGATACATTCGTCATTTAATAGCACGCCACCCAAGCTCTCCGGATTGACGACGAGAGAGCCGCCGTTGCCGGAATCGGCATGAATGGCGTCATCATCACTTCTCTATCAGAGTGTGATACTATCTATCGTTCAATTTATATAAGCTACATGCTACTTTAATTTATGGTCTGTATGTGCTCTGGAGATTTTGCTCTTAAATTACCTTTTACATATCTATTAGGTACAGTTCCCCATTTTGCCGGAGTTCAAAGTGATACTCCTTACACCTGGTTTGGGATTGTTTCCCTGTAGATCTTTAAATCTGGACGTTTATTGAAGTAAAAATTTTTTTACGAACGCTTGACTTGGGGAGTAATCTAGCGAGGCGAACGGAAGTTGAAAGCTGTTGGTAAACGTAGATCTCCATTGTCAACATAACAGAGTTAAAAATTTGTATAATTATGTTGGTATGTCCGGTAAAATGCAAATTAACAATTGTCATTTAAAACTATAAAATAGTTATACCGGCTGATAAATGGAGATAGACTAAAGAAGTTTTACTTCAGTCGTGTGGTCTAAAGCACGCTCATTTTTTTTTAAATATCATTACCTACCTTTTTCCAGGTTGGGCTTTGTGTTCATGTTGGAGCACCTTGGACGTCCTCTGCTGCACAGCATCTATTCTATCTCTCTGCGTCCTCGGCTGGGAGCGATGGTGCGGTATCACTGCTCCTCTAGCCCGTGCCAAAAGGTCCAAGTATGCCAAGATATACGCGTCCATGGTCTGGCCCGTTGCTACCATAGTGGCCATGCCCACAATCTTCATACCTTCACAAAAGCATTTCCTGCCCGGAGAGATACCTAAGGCGTGCGATGTCAATACTAATGTTGGGTGAGTGCTGATTTTTATGAATAACTTTAAAATTCAAACATAAAGTATACAACTGTCATACAGAGAATTTGTAAGAAATTCATATGGTTTTTCATAGCTTATTATAACTGATATTATAGATAATTCATCATCCTAGATCGTAGGTCCTAGATTTTACTAGGTGGTTGGAATTTTCTGCAAAGTTCGTCTAGGTAGGTACCACTGCTTTGCCAGTTATTCGTCCGCCAAGCAGTAGTGTGCAAGTACTACTGTGTTCCGGTTTGAAGGGCACTGTAGCTAGTGAAATTACTGGGCAATTGAGACTTTATGATCTGATCTCACAGTCAAGTCATCTTATTACTACGCTGTGCTGATGTCTCAGGATGATGTGCGCAGTGCAGTGTCGCACGAAACCTTCCCTCCGTTATGGGCGGCCGTGTCACTTAACATCAGGTGAACGACATGATCGTCACATCATTCACTAACAAAAACATCTTCATCCGCCTACCCTTACCCTACTATGTGGGGTACTGCATGTCATCTATCACTTACTAATAATAATAATATGTGTGGACATCTCACACAACGCCATCTAGCCCCAAACTAAGCAAAGCTTGTACTATGGGAACCAGATAACTGATACAATACTAAGATACTTTTTGTTTGTAAATACATACATAGAAAACAATATAACACCCAGACACAGAACAAACATCGATGTTCATCACACAAATGTTTGTCCTGGGTGGGAATCGAACCCACAACCCGCAGTTCAGAAGGCAGGGTCACTACCAACTGAGCTATCGGACCAGTCATTATACTGCGAAAAAGATTTTACTATATTTTTACGACCAGCCGCCTGCCTCTTGTTAACCCACAAATTATGGAATTATCGTTTGATGGAATGACAGCCACCCAGTAATACCCAAACTATCGGCCGTAGCTGGGGGAGGGGGGGCACCGACAACCGACAGTTCAGAAGGCAGGGCTACCACCAACTGAGCTACAGCGTTGCCCAAGCTGAGGTATTATTATGTTTATCTGATCTCCTGATTTCTCAACACAAGTCGATCTTATTTGGTGCCTACCCAAACTGATCTAATATCTCCTGGGGGTTTCTTGACTTTTGCTTCTGAGTGAAACCAAATCGTAGTTTTATGTTATGTATCAAACAAAAGCGTAGTTTTATGATGGATTACCAACACTATAGTATCATTATTCTTCTCTTTCTAGTTACGTATTCTTCAGCGTGTTCTTCTCGTTCTACCTTCCGGGGTGTGTGATGGTAGTTATGTACGCTCGGATATTGAGCGCTTTGGCCTCGCCTCCGTCAATCAGAGCTCACCGGGGTCGGACTTCAGGCGTTACACAGGTGATAACTTTTTTAAAACTTGAAACTTGTGTAGCATTTTACCACGCTCTCACCTGATGAGAAGTGACGATGCGATCGAAGGTGTAGTATGCTAGCCAAGTAAATACCTATTCATTCTTCTCTTGAACATCCAGGTCATACTTCGGAAACGCAGACATTGGCAGGGCATTCCATTCTTTAGCCGTTCTAATTATGAAAGTGGATTAAAATCACTTGGTACGAATGGGTAGTATTTCGATCGCGAAAGGATGGCGCTTAGCCGAGCGTCTAGTAGTCCGGTAGTGGAATGGTGATGGGAGAATGAGATCATGCAGTAGTAGCATAACGGGAAGAAAAGAGATTGATGAGAGAGGGGACAGAGTAAAAGACTCTTTCTAGTAATGGCAAAAGTAGATATTCGCCAAGATATTATGTTTAATTCTTAAGATGATTCAAATGAAGAAGAGAAAAAATCTAATTGGTCAAAAAGGGCTTTTTATAACTTAGCTATCTATGTTACAAAAAGCCCTTTTTGGCCTATTATGCAACAGTAACTGATTACCAACAGGCAGGCTGCGTTGTATTTATATTTGTAATAATAACGCCCAACTATCACATACATAGATCCAGGACCCACACCTAGGATTCCCTGTATCTAGGGATCCAAGAACCACGAGGACAATGTTTCCACAACACCCAGACTCAGAACAAATATTTGCGCATATATTTTTTTATATTACTTGTTCTGCCTTGGAAATCGAACCCACCGCCTCCGAGCTATGAGCCGACCTTTCCAACCACCACACCACACAGGCTATCAAAAATTTGGATTGATAAAGTATCTTTCTAGAATTTAATTACTGCAAATATCTATATCTTCAATTTCAGGGGGCGCCTGCGACACCAAATAATGTTGAGGCAAGAACTGGTCCCAAGTCTTTATTCAGAGACAAGATCAAGAAAGTAACAACGTAAGTGCCGACTCAGAATTGAAATTAGCTATTAAATAATGACTGTAGATGTATAATATTATAATATTTGTGTTACAGGATTGTGTCTCCAAAAGGGGGCCATTTAAGTTTGCCTGGTGCTACATCTGATAACAAACCATCTCCTATAAAAAACTCCGTTTCACCGTAAGTTGAAATCTTAGTAACTAATTTCTTTGAAAGGACTACGGAGTATTTTTTGACCCAACAATTCCATACGAGAAAAATTACTACTACATTTATGTATTCTTAGTAGTTTCTTCGGAGGAAGTTCTTCTTTTCATATAGCAATTCACTTTAATGGTGTTTGGGGAAAACGACAACGATATTCATTACGTACGCCTAATTTTGGGCCGATACGACAGTTGGTTCCTGTGCTTTCTGAACTGTAGGTTGTGGGTACGATTCCCACCCAGGTCAAACATTTGTGTGATGAACATCGATGTTTGTTCTGGGTGTTATATTGTATTCTATGTATGTATTTACAAACAAAAAGTATCTAAGTATAGTATTAGTTACTCGTTTCTGTAGTGAAAGATTTGCATAGTTTGAGGATATATTTTCATTTGGAAAACTATACCAAATTTATGAGTTGGTATTATTAATTAAAATTACATGAGATTGGTCTGGTCCGGTCAGTAGAGTAGTCTGATCTACCTAGAGTTTTTGATTTTTTAATTGTACAATTTATACGTTATACACGGCTTAGGATGGAATGGAAGACAAGTCAAATTTAAGAATTTATAGGAAGGAACAATACTTCACAATGGCCCATGGCCGATCTGCCACTTTAAGACGAAGTCGAATTAGTGTCACATTTCTATATAAAAAAAAAACTACAATGATATAACTAATACTAAACACTACCTACTTCAAAAAAAATTGATTTACATATATATATACATATATAGATACTTATATATAGATACATATATATGTGTATATATTGTATATACATATATATGTCTTGAGTTCGACGTCAATGTAAAGTTTATTGAAGATCAGAATAGAGGCAGGCTGTCCCGTTCTAGCCATTGTACAACGTTCTTTCATATACCTTATTCTGTTGCAGGCAGTGCCTTCTATCTCGACAGCGGAAAGCAACTCGGACTATCGTGATGCTGATGTCATTGTTTCTCATCTGCTGGACTCCTTTCTTCATTATGCTTCCTATTGGTAAGCACTAAACTACTTTTTACTAGGTGGTAAGATTTTTCTGCA
Source organism: Ennomos fuscantarius (assembly GCA_905220475.3). Lineage (NCBI taxonomy): Eukaryota > Metazoa > Arthropoda > Insecta > Lepidoptera > Geometridae > Ennomos > Ennomos fuscantarius. The sequence goes on along the minus strand of HG992026.1, from coordinate 2,379,918 downwards.
AGTTTCGTCTACCAAAGTAGGCAGGTCTTTGCCAGCTATTCTGCCTCCAAGCAGTAGTGCGCAAGCACTATCGTGTTCCAGTTTGAAGGGCATTGTAGGTCACTACCTAATTTGCCCAGTAATTTCAACCTAATTTGCCCAGTAATCTCAACCTAATTTGCCCACTAATTTCACTAAATTACTGGGCAAATTAGACTTTATGATCTGATCTCACAATCGAGTAATCTTATTACCGGACTGTGCGGATGTCTCAGGATGACTTGCACACTAGATCGAAAATGGTAATACCCTTTTTTGGCTAGACTGAAGGCATTTTTGATAGATTTAATCTATCAAATGAAATGAAAAAATCCGAGACCGAAGACATTTTCGATAGATTTAATCTATGATAGATTTAATCTATCAAAAATGTCTTCGGTTTAGCCAGTCTAGCCAGTTAAGCGTATATACTTTTCGTATAGATAATAGTCTGCATGAACATTTTTAATTTTATTATTCCATATGTGATGATTTTTTCATTGCCCAATTCCAGATTCTCTCTGTGAATGCGTGTCGGACGTGGCGTGGCAGTGGTGCAGTTGGCTAGGCTACGCCAACTCTGCGCTTAACCCTATTGTCTACGCCGCAGCCTCGCCCAGTGTGCGACGAGCCTTACACGCATCTTTCACTAGCAGTACTTCCTCTAAAACTACTGACTTACCTATGACTCCCAATGTTCGAAGAATTTCATAGCATGTTGTTTAGACTATAAAATAATTAGGACCAATTGACCCGCCTCTGTGGTGTGGTGGTTGAGCAGGTCGGTTCATCCGGAGGCAGCGGGTTCGATTCCCGCGGCAGGACAAGTATTTGTGCAAAGAAAAAAAAAGCGCAAATACTTGTTCTGTGTCTGGGTGTTATGGGACCATGGTCCTCGTAGTTCCTGGGTCGCTATATACAGGGAATCCTAGTTAGGGTCCAGGATCTATGTATTGGGCGTTATTATTAGATGTTTCCGTTTGCTATCATAATTTATAACCCATTGAGAATAGCATAAATTTAGACATACTTTATGGTTTAATTTAAGATAGATTAACTTTAAAATGAGATTAAATTTTAGTTATAACAACTTATGTGAAAAGCTGTAAGAATAAATAAAACATAACATAAAATAAATAACATTTTATTTACACAAAATATCTACATTTGTGTACATTTGTCTTTGGCTTGATCTCTACCCATTCTGTTACAATAAAATTAATTATCAGAAAAAATTGCACTCACAAAATACTGTTTCTATTAAGTGGAAAATAAAACTACGCTTAAATAATACATTTTAACAACAAACAACATCATTAATATCTCTTATTTACAACTTATTTATAAACTTTGAAATAAACTACAAACGATTTAACAACTTATTTTCTACTCTTGTGCAAGAATATTCTGTTATGTATCTCTTATATATTCAAAAAATATCATTATTCATTAAAATATTTTCAAGGCATTTCTTGGTACTTTTCGTTTAATATTTTTTGTCTGTCGACATTTAAAATTATTTATGTAACAAGTAGGTTTATCAAGTTTCTTGATATATCCATTTTGCACTTTAATCTCGATAAAACAGCTAATTATTTAAATACCTATTCGTGTACGCATTTGTCGATTACAAAGAATCATAGTATTATTCTGTGATTTTTCACGAGAGCCTCTCCTATGATGGCGAGTTATAAAAAGTTTATAAAATGGCCACGCAAAATTTGAAATGGCGTTCAATACTCAAGATGGCGGAGAGTTCTGTACGCTAGCGTATTAAGATGGGTTCTTAAATTTCAAGATGGCGCTTCTTCGTCTAATACCTCAAAATGGCGGCGATTGCCAAGAGTGCGGAGACAATGATGGGTGGCTGGGAGAGTGTGCTGGCACCACCACCAAAATCTCTCGCGTCTGGAGAACATGTCTTGCAGGTGCAGCGGCCGGAGAGACAGTAGCCTGGCTCGTCTTCTTCTGATACGCATTCCTGTAGTAAGATATAATAAGTTAGTAAAGTAAACTTCTCAGGACGAGACCTTACTCGTTTCTGAACCATCACTAATTTCTCCGAAGTCACTCTTTATTCCTGCAAAATTCACTAGGTAGCTACTTTCTTCATCTTCATCTCATTCGTCGAAGTCGTCAATTCGTCGTTACAACGAAATAAATCTACACACTACATTACCTAGGTATCATTTCTCCACAACTCACCACTTCCTCCAAAATATACCACATACTCCAACATCAGTCTTTCATTTCTACGTCACGTCCTCCAACGAAACATTCATGCATCTATTCTACCAACACGACCTACCTATAAGAAATCACTTCCTTCAACATCAGCCCTCATTTCTACGTCACTTCCTTCAATATTACCATTCTTATACAACATCACCTCTCATTATTTTACCAGACGACATCCTCCAACATCACGGTTAACTTTCCAGCCATTTTGTCAATTAGGTCTAATGTTATCTAAACCAAATCAGGAAAAAAATATTGAAATGCAAGTATAAAAAACCCTCATTACTACATATTTTACTAGGTGGTAGTACTTTGTTGCAAAGTTCGTCTAGGTAGGTACCACCGCTTTGCCAGTTATTTTGCCGCCAAGCAGTAGTGTGCAAGCACTACTGTGTTCCGGTTTGAAGGGCACTGTAGCTAGTGAAATTACTGAGCAATTGAGACTTTATGACCTGATCTCACAGTCTAGTAATCTTATTACCAGGCTGTGCTGATGTCTCAGGATAATGTGCGCAGTGCAGTGTCACTCGTAACTCTGTTTTGGGGTTCCGAATGACACTGTTCTGTTATGGGCGGCCGTGGCGCTTAACATCAGGTGAATGACTAGCTCGTCACATCACTCAGTAGCATAAAAAAAATACACAACTTGGTTTCTCACACCTCGGTTGCTAGATCCATAATTTACTCCAAGATGACTTCAATTTGTCCTTACAAGGAAAAAGTGTTTTTTTTTGCTGTTTTCTTAGGTAAACTCTAGCTTCCACTAACCTCATCCCTCCTACACTCCTGCCCGGGCCGCCGACGGTGCCAGCATCGTTCAGGAGTGCCAGCAGCACGTGCACTATATGCGCAAGCGCATGTCCCGCCGAGGCAAAGCGCGGCGCCTGGAGACCGTGCATCGGGGGAACCAGCCAGCGAGTCGCATTGCACGTCATACTCGCATGGCTCGTTTAAAGCTTTCACGGCTGTGGTGAAGAAGATAACAAGCTTTGATGCACTTTGAGCACTTTCCCTGTGTCCTCCCTCCCCTTCCCTGTCTCTTCCTCTTTCAATCAACAAGACGTCACGTGATGGGGCATGATTATCGTAATCAAATGAGTTTGGCCTCGTTAGATTAATGTCACAGATTAGCGTCACTGATTAGTCACTGATTAGCGTCTTTAAATTAGAACCATGAAATCTTATATAAAACAAGGTCGTGTTAGTTACACCACTTATAATCAAGAACGGCTAGGGCAATTTTTATTATTTTTATGTTTTTGGATTTATTTTCGTCCGGACTAGGATAATCACACTAATATAATAAAGGCGAAAGTTTGTATGTGTGTATGTTTGTTACTCCTTCACGCTCAAACGGCTGAATGGATTTGGATGAAATTCGGTATATACACACCGGCACAATTAGCGGAACAGAAAAAAAAGTGAGACTATGAGATAATAACGCATATATTTGACGAAAATGTAATTAGACACAAAATAACAAATTGATTAACATCTTTTAACAACGACTTTGAAAAGTCTTCGTTATTTTTTATTGAAAAATAAAGAATATTTGAAATAAGTGAAATTTTTAGATGATTATGAACCATCACAAAAAATAAAAAAGTAAGCATTAAATGATTTACCAATAAAATTAAAGCAAAATTATTAACGAGTGTTTCCCCCTCTTGCTCTGATTACGGTTTCCATTCGTCTGGGCATGCTACAGATTATGTTATCGATGATTTCTTGAGGCAACCGCTCCCACTCCTCAAGTAATGCGTTTCCAAGTTCATTCAGATTGTTGAGGGATTGGCATTCTGGATTTAACCCTTCTTTTTAGCAAGTCCCAGACATGCTCTATCGGATTCATATCGGGGGAATTTACTGGCCACTGCATCACCGGTATACCTACGTGGCTCAGATATGCCTGTACCGATTGTGCACTATGAGCACGAGCATTATCTTGCATTAGAATAAAGTCGTCACCAATAAATGGGGCAAATGGTACAACATGTTCTTCTAAAATGTCTCTGATGTATCGATCTGCTGTCATGGTCCCTCCTGTGACTATCACTAACTCCGTGCGAGCTCCCAAACATATCCCTCCCCAAACCATAATCGAGCCGCCACCATAAGCCACTGTATGTTCAAAATTAGACTGTATGTGGCATTCTCCTTTGCGTCTCCATATTCGCTGTCTCCCATCGATCTGTTTTAAAAGAACTCTGCACTCATCAGTAAAGGAACCTGCTACCATTCGTCCAAATCCCAATGACGATGTTCTCGCGCATAGCTTTGTTCCACTAATTGTGCCGGTGTGTATAGTTAGTTAAATACAGTAATCGAGATAAACTAAAGATACCAACAGAGGCGCGAAAAGTATTACCTACGTAATGTGACATTTCATAACATAATTAACATAGTAGGTCAGGCAGGCACCTGTGCTAACAGTAGCAAAATGATACAGTATCCAGGCCATGTGTGAGGATGTGAGAGTGAGAAAATTTTCCGTTCTTTTTCAGGATGATTTGAAACTTCAAGAATAACGGATATCTGATTACAACGAAATGGACTTAAGCCTTGAGCGCAGAGAGCGCGTAATCTTTTGACGCTACCTACTAACAAGGTACTTCGTATTTCTGTAAAAAATCCAAGCTTCTAATTAAAGAATCTTTTTAATGCATAGGCAATAAAAAGATTGTGGCTAAAATTAGACATTTTAAAACCATTGCTTTGATTTTTTTGTTGTCAAGTAAAGCACGATCTCCCCGTGCCCCCTTCCTCCATGGAACCGTTTATTATTGAGAATGTGTATGAGGCAGTGGTGTGTAAATGTGAAGATGGGAGAGGTGAGTGAGTGTGTGAGAATGAGTGGGTGAGTATGAGTAAACGCAAATGCGACACAGGAATTAGTATAAAGAGTACTCTCTGAGTGTGAGGAAGGGATGGGTGAGTGTGAGAATAAGTGTGAATAGACTCACATGAGACACAGGAGTTGGTATCATTATGTGCGACAAAGTTGTCCCTACAGCGGCAAGTCCCGCGACATTCCAACCCTGGGCCGGCGCACTGCAGCTGGTCCTCGCAAGCTTCACCGAGCACAGCGTCTCGCACGCATCTGTAATATTACATACACAACCCATGAGAAAGATGAGGAGGGACTGATACTATAGTAACGTAATCCTTAGGGCATCACTTGGTGTAACTGGCCGCTATTAGTTATTGGCCACTATTCACTACATTTGCATGAAATAAGACTTACATTCACGTAACGCCACCTGTGATCATGGTTTAACATTACCTTATCTATAAGCTTTCATATTAGTTCACAATTTTTACCGTACGGAAACTAGCACGAACTAAAATGAACTGGCCAGTGCACTAAAGTGGCCAGTTATTAGATGGTACATATCTTTTCAAGTTTGGTCTCGCGTTTTCACACATTTACAACAGAGAAGATAATGCAGATATAAGGCAGATTGCAAAAATTATTGTCTACCAGTTATCGTCTACAACATTATAGTCTATCAAGGAACCAGCGAAAGAGTTTGTGTCCGGCACAGCGACGCTTGGACCTGGCCATGATGAGCTTGTGTGCACATACGGCAGTGCAGCCGTGACTGGTTACATAATTTCCTCCTAGAGCACAGAAATCATATTAATGAATTCCTTTAACCCCGGTTCCCCAAGTTCCTTTTGATCCTGTTTCCCTAGAGCTCGACAGAAGTTTATTAGTGCAAAGCCAAAAGACTATAGAGTCTAACGAAGTTCATGTTTTGATATTTATTTCCCGTCATAATAAGTAGGATTTGAAGTGTAGGGAAACCGTAGCTAGTAAAAAGCCGTAGCAGGCCGTTTCATTACAAGGTGATGCCCCCTTAAGAAACCAGAAACTTAAAGCTATTGTTACGTGATTTATTTACCGATTTTACTTGATTTTTCAATCATTACATTTAAACGACATTATGAAAATAATATTTACTTGGTAGAGTTACGAGCGTGTTAATATGTATTACAATGATAATATTTGAAGGGTTGAGAATAAAAAGGGTTTAACTGTCAAATTGATAGTTTCGAGAAAATTGACTTTAAACTTCAACGGCGTCATTTTAATGTAGAGTGCTTATAAGGTGATAGAAAAGGTTTATGTAAGTTTCAGTCGCTTGAAAATGTTTTAATTCTATTTTAAAATACTAAATATAGTACTAATTCATGCAATTACTGTAAAAATATAATATAATAAAATAAATATAATAATGTTTTTATGCTAAGCGAACTGTATTCCTGTGACAGATAAACCGTTTTTAGACCCAAAACCTCGAGATTTAAGCCTCATTTCAGTATTTTGAGAATGTATTACTGTAGATAATTTCACGCTGTATCCAATGATACCAATAAGTCATTTTGTGAAAAAAAATCGGTTAAACCCTTTTTGTTCTCATCCCTTCAATTGTTATTCGACTCATACAACACAAGGGATGCATCGACATATCGACTCATATAACGCTCTTACGGTATCTTTAATATTACCTTGTTCCGTTGTCTCTAGGACTGAACTGCAGTTGACACGTGCAGTAACCTCGCACACAGAACGCTTGTCTCTCTATTTTCGTTTCTCCCAAATAGCAGTTCATATCGGTCTGGCAACGATCACCGATCACTGAAATACAGAAAAGACATAAAATGTGCGGAGCAGTTTTTGAGGACTGCCGATAGCTGTGCTACGAGACAGATAGCTCATGGAAAGCCTTTGGTGACGATGAAGCGAGTTCCATGATTTTTGGTCAACCAAAAAGTACTCATCGCGCCTTAAGAAGTTTTCACTTGTAAGCCCAAAATGTGACGTCATTAATGTGACGAGTCAAAATAGTTATATAAAAAGAATTGTGTAAAAAATAAAAGGATAGATAGATAGATAGATGAACTCTTTATTGTACACACCAAATAATAAAAAATACAAAGAAAAGAAAACAATCAATTATATAAAGTGTAACAATGGGCGACCTTATCGCTAAAAGCGATCTCTTCCAGGCAACCTTTGGATGGAGAGAATTTGACGAAGTGGTAAAGGACGGGGTGCACATAACTATTTCGTTCATATAAAGGACATAATTATAATTATAATACTTAACTTCTTAAAATATAGAATCAATATCTATTCTATATATATATATAGAAGGAATGTCCTAACAAAACTTCACTAAGTACTTAGTTACTTACTAGTGTTTATAAATAAAATCTTTCAATGACCCCAAAAAAATACTAAGACTTTATGAAATTAGTTCTTCAAATTTCGTAGTTCAACAATTTTTTTGAAAATTAAACAGCAACTGCCTTATTAATAAACGGGTATTAGTCTCGGATTAGTTACTTCAGCTTTTGTTGTTTTTTTTGCTACTGAAACATTTAGCTAGATCGAAAGAGACAAAAGATGGTGTAACTAGTCTAAAGCTAGTTCGTGTTTATTAATAAGGCTGCTAGATTTCAGCTAAAGGAATGACTAGATATTTATTTGAAATTCATATTTTACGTAGTTCACAAAAAAAACCCCGTTGCTGCGAAGCCTATAGACATCTATCTATAGGCTTTGGCTACTGCTTTCTATCAGGCAGACAGTTTGATCGTTTGTAGATTATAACATTTAAAAAATACCTACGGGCTGTCTCATAGCACCGGTCCTCCTCCAGGTGAGCAGTGGGGAGGCATGCGCATGCGCCGTTTACGCACTCTGAGTGTAGACCCATCGTGGAGTGGCACTGAATGTGCTGAATGCATTCCTCGCCATTACGAGCCTCTGGAGTTGAAAGGAGAAAGAATTTTATTCATGTGGTTTAAAAAAAGATTATACCTAAGTTACACCTTTGATCGCATCGTCACTTCATCGAGTCAGAGCATGTCGATAAGTTTGTATTAAAAAAAATCAAAACCAACTTAAAATGCTAATTTACTAGGTGGTAGGATTTTTCTGCCAAGTTCATGTAGACAGTTACGGTGGTATCTGGTGGCTTTGCCAGTTATTCTCCCGCCAAGCCGTAGTGCGCAAGCACTGCTGTGTTCCGGTTTGAAGGACGCAGTACCTTGTGAAAAATATAACTATGAACTAATCTAAAAGTCTAGTAATCTTTATACTAGATTGTGAGCGAAGGGATACCGTGCCCCTTTTAGGGCCCTCATCTCAGCCCCCCAAAAACAGCCAAGGGCTTCACTAACAGAACCTTGAGCCGATTGGAATTTACAATTCAATTTATATTTACATGCCACCATAGTTTTATCTACCTTTCAAACAGCCTTTATCCGTGCTATTGATAGCGGCGTACACGAATCCGTCTTTACAGACGCAGTAGCTCTTCTGCCGACAGAACGCGTTGTCAGGACAGTCCATGTCAACGCTGCAAATATTGCCCGTCCGCCCTGAAATACAATAAAAGAATATCGGTTAGACACATACACGGGTTCATTTAATCCGGGTTGAATTAAAATTTGAACAAAGGGGAAATTTTCCATCACAATCTAGAGTTTTAAGTTCACTTTAGCCTTCATAATTAGTACTGATTCATCGTCATAATTTTCCTAACAATAGAATAATAGGACCCAAGTTGAAAAATCCTGACATTACTTTTTTTTTTATGTTAGTGAATGATGTGACGAGCTAGTCGTTCGCCTGGTGTTAAACGCCACGGCTGCCCATTACAGAACAGTGTCACTCGGAACTAAAACACAGAGTTTCGCGCGACACTGCACTGCGCACATCATTCTGAGACATCAGCACAGTCTAGTAATAAGATTACTCAACTGTGAGATCAGATCATAAAGTCTCAATTGCCCAGTAATTTCACTAGCTACAGTGCCCTTCAAACCGGAAGACAGTAGTGCTTGCACACTACTGCTTGGCGGCAGAATAACTGGCAAAGTGGTGGTACCTACCTAGACGAACTTTGCAACAAAGTCCTACCACCTAGTATAACTTTCATTCTCCTATAGACTCAAAATAAAATAAATAAAATAAAATAAAATAATCTTATATACGAGTAAGAAAACTTTGTGATCATTTTCACGTCGCTATGAACTCTTGGCTGCTACAAGCCAGTTATCCCTGTGGTAACTTTTCTGGCACCTCTTGCTAAAAACTCTTCAGTACTAAAGGATCGATAGGCCGTGCTTTCGCACGGGATCTGTTGAGTCACTGAACATCTGGATCAAGCCAGCTTTTGCTATTTTGCTCCACGCGAGGTTTCTGTCCTCGCTGAGCTGGCCTTAGGACACCTGCACTGAACTCTTAACTGTCTCACCTATGAAGTACAAAATCAGAAATAATATAATATATACACGAACTAGTGTAACAATGGGCGGTCTTAGCAGTTAATAATGTAAGAAACCATTATTTAGTGTTTTAAAATATTGTAATAACTGTATCAAATTAATTAAAGAACTATAAATCAACGTCAAGGAACTAATTTCAATAAGGAGTAGGTCCAAACGGATCTTACCAAACAGCCTATCTGATATTTTTTGATCCCACATAAACATTATTTTGGTGTCCCATCTGATCCCAATCAAAGTGTAACCATCGTCATGTGGTCTCCACGCATTGAACACCTACCTAACCCATCGCGGTTCTCCATTCTACAGCTAATAATGGCAAGCCATTACTTTGCTATTTCAGTGAGCTTATCACCACTGAATTTCACACAAATTCACGATTGAGCGTCGTTCTGTAAATGCTTATTCAAGGAAATCTTGATTTAGAAACTAACTTGAGGTATTTTCTGATAACATATTGAGAAGGGGATATACCGTTTCTGTTGAGTCCTAAACAAAATAGGTACCTACTATTTCGTAATCATCATCAGCCAGAAGGCGTCCACAACTGATCATGCTAGCTTTCACTTTGTCATAATATTTGAACCATAATATTATTTATTCGTTATTAGAATCCATAATATTATATTAACGGCTAACATGCCTTTAGGTATCTAATGGCTTACGGGTGCATGCGGTTTATTCAACCAACTCCTCGAAACATGCGAATCAAATCGGCTCGCCCATTTAGGAGCTACACAGTGCAATCAAAACACATAAATTTAGGCATAGGCAGGTGAGCATTCCTGCATATTCTGGTCATAGTGACCATGCTTTTGTATACCTATACATCTTTACCACTAATTTGTTTGGACACAAATACAGCAATCTTCCAAGAAGGCACAATAAGCTATTTGACTACTATTAAAAATGAACAAGTAAATATTATTTTCATAAAGTAGGTTAAAAATGAATGTAGTCATTGTAAAAATAAGTAAAACCGGTAAATTATCGCCGTTTCATTGCCTGTACCTTTCTCGCAAAACAGAGATCGTGTTGAGCTTCCTCACAGCTACTATGAAGGCATGGCCTGTGACGTCACATGCCAAAAAGATTGTATGTAAAGCTACCACAGCTTAGTAATGAGTTACGGATACGGATCATGAATATGACATCTGCAGGGCGTTATAGATGCGTCGTCACAGAATAAATTAACGATATAACAACTACTACTAAACACTACCTACTACAATAAAAACATTTGGGCTCTATATACTAGCCGCGATGACTTATAGACAGTCCAAATGCTCCAGCCCACTACCAGTAGGTAGCGTATCTAACATGCTCGCAGCATTGCCCCATTGAATCGCAAAATTGGGGCCAGCGCCGCGGCTAATTCGGCTGAGCAGCTTAACCGTCGCAAATAATAGTAATCTCGGTAGCGGTTACATATTTGAGCAGTTTCGTGTTGAGACCCTGGGTCCGTGAGAGCCGGGAGTTCATCGCGTTTTCCAAAGTTTATCAGAGCGCCTAGTCGATGCTACGCGTGACCGAAATGCTGGCACTTATTTGGCACAACGAATTAGCATTTCAGAATAAACAAGTAGTTCTGTGAACGGTAGACCTCGAGAGCACAAACACTTTTGCAACAATTGTTTTCAGTGTGTGTACTTCCCCAACAACTGGAAGAGTTTCACTGCTGAGCCCAGATACCATTTTCGAAACCGGTATAGGATACCAGAGTAACACAATCAGACACCGACCTCACCGGCAAGGTCATCGTACTCTTCGTTTGTTATTAGCTAGAACGATCATATCCTTCCGTAGGGTTCACTGGACGTAGTCTTCTCAATCCATTTCTCCTGGCAACGGTCCAAGACGAGGCTCTAGGGTACCCCAGAGGTGCCCCTGAGCTGGTTGCCTACCAGTTCTACTGTAATGAGGTCGGTAGGTAATCTGTGGTTCGTAGAGACAAACAAAATTTTTATTTTTTCAAAATGTTGGTTTTATTTTGAAAGGGAATTTATTAGCTTAATAATAAAAACTGACGTTTGTGGATGAGTTTTACGATGATTATGCTTTTTATAAGTAGGACATACACGTAGTTACTACTACTATTATATATTATGTGACGAAGGCAAGAAACTAATTCAATTATTTTTAAGCTACTTTAGGCTAATTACTCTTACTTAAGTTTTCGGGTTCATGAAACGAGCGAGCAAGCACCATGCGCAAAACGCTTGCGTCTTAAAGGTGAAGCACTCCAGCGCCATCTAATTCTTTAAACTTAACTAATTCAATCAATCGCTTGCGTGTTTTAAGGCTGGAGCTCTCTAGCGACATCTAGTTCTACAAAGGGAACTAATTAAATCAAATCAACCATATTTTATTATTATTATACTGGCAAATACAACAAGGTATCTAAATTTAAGTACTTTCTGTTAACTTTTTTTACAGTCAGAATATTTGTGCGACAAATATAGATGTTACATTAAATGTGGTTGGTAAATGATACTATAACTTTATAGGTACCTATGAATTTAGATACAAGAAAGGGTAGTTTATTTGGTACAATCATGATACCAATATGAAATACAAGCATTGCTTAATCGAGTCCAGGGAGCTAGATGGCGCTGTGTGAAATAAGCACAAATAAAATAATACAAAATTTATTTTTCAATATAAAACAGGCCGGTTAACAAAAAATTATCTTTGTTATAGATAATGTTGTTTACCTACACACACGCAATACAAGTAATCAAATATGTAGGTGTGCTATGCACACTCATTTGTCTTCTTTGTTTGTACTTTATAGACGTGAGGCACAAGGTTGGCCCTAAATTTACCAGTCATACATTTTTATAGGGTTTAAATAGAATAACAGGTTTTTTTTTATGTTAAGGAATGACGTGACGAGCTAGCCGTTCGCCTGATGTTAAACGACACGGCTGCCCATATCAGCTGCAGTGTCACTCGGAACTCTAAAGTATAGAGTTTCGCGTGACACTGCACTGCGCACGTCATCCTGAGACATCAGCACAATCTAGTAATAAGATTACTAAACTGTGAGATCAGATCATAAAGTCTCATTTGCCCTGTAATTTCACTAGCTACAGTGCCCTTCAAACCGGAACACAGCAGTGCTTGCGCACTACTGCTTGGCGGCAGAATAACTGGCAAAGCGGTGGTACCTACCTAGACGAACTTTGCAGTAAAGTCCTACCAGCTAGACCTCGATTGATGTGTTAGCTGGAAGATGCTCTCTAGCATTAAGTTCACCTATGTACATGTTGTTAGTGCAACAAAGTATTTTCTTTCTGTCTGTGCTGCGGCCGAATCCGCAGAAAACCTGAAAAGGCGCAAATATCCCTAGACAGTGGTTATATATTTGCGCCTTTCGGTGTCGAGACGTTGGGGCCGTGGGGACCGAGTGCCCACAAAATTTACAAAGATCTTTCAGAACGACTGATCGAGGCAACACGTGACCAAAATGGTTTTTATTTAGCCCAAAGACTAAACATTGCCATTCAACGGGGCAATGCTCCAGCATTTTGGGCATATTGCCTACTGGTAGCGGTTTCTTAGATTAAGTTTTACTAATGCATAGTTTTTAATTTTAATTTACGTAATCTATGTCAGAAATTACATATTATTATTTGATTTTGAATTATTGCACGCTGGAGGCATCTCGCGTTTTCACTCGGAATTTCGTATTGTATGTCTACAGACGCTGCCAGCCTCCGACGCCGACGCCAATAGTTAGTAGGTATTTAGGAAGGCTGAAACCAACACGTGTTTTGTGCTTTCAACCTCTGTCGGCCAACAGACTAAGTACCTCAGGCATTACGTATATAAGACTTAATAAGACGGATCACCTTATCCGGACATATTGAGGACAAGGATTGCCGTGTAATTAAAATAGAACTTTGGTACTCTTTGAATAGATACCGTTCTAACCATAGATAAGTAGTATTATACCTTAGAACGTTTTGTTAATGTTTTCTGTGCCATAGATTTATAATATTGAGTACTCCCAGCACTAAGGTTTGGACCAACAAGATTAAATATCTTTGTTGGTTCGGATATTTTTTAGCCTGTGAAAAAAACAAATTAGATTCGATTGATAATTTAATTGGAGTTTTCATTTTTTCTTTTTTTTTTCAGATCAATTGATCGATTAAATTTGATAGATCGATTAATCAATCGGTTGATCGATGGATCGGTTGATCAATTGATTGCATTATGCGTTGATCGACTGATCGTTCAACTGGTTGATCAGTTGATCGATTAATCTGTTGATCGATTGATCGGTTGACTAGTTCATAGACAGATTGATAAATCAATTGATCGGTTGATCCGTAAATCGGTTGGTCGATCGATCGATGGGTCGGTTGATTGATCTATCAATTGATGTGTTTGACAATTTATCGTTTGAATGGTTAATCGACAGATCAATTGATCGATTGAACAATTGATTGATAGATCGGTTGATTGGCTGATTGATGGATCGGTTGATCAATTGATTGCATTATGGGTTGATCAACAGATCGTTGAACAAGTTGATCAGTTGATCGATTGACTAGTTGATAGACAGATTGATAAATCAATTGATCGGTTGATCGATAGACCCGTGAATCGGTTGGTCAATTGATCGATAGATAGGTTGATCGACAGATCAATTGATCGATTGAACAATTGATCGATAGATTGGTTGATTGGCTGATTGATGGATCGATTGATCAATTGATTGTATTATGGGTTGATCGACAGATCGTTTAACTGGTTTATCAGTTGATCTATAGATCCGTTGATCGATTAATCGGTTGGCTAGTTGATGGACAGATAGATCCGTAGATCGGTTGGTCAATTGATCGATGGATCGGCTAATCGATCGATCGATTGATGTGTTTGACAATTGATCATTTGACTGGTAGATCGACTGATCAATTGATCGATTGAACAATAGATTGATAGATCGGTTGATCAATTAATTGCATTATTCGTTGATCGACTGATCGTTCAACTGGTTGATCAGTTGATCGATTTATCGGTTGACTAGTTGATAGACAGATTGATAAATCAATTGATCGGTTGATCGATAGACCCGTAGATCGGTTGGTCAATTGATCGATGGACGGGTTGATCGATCGATCGATTGATGTGTTTGACGATTGACCGTATGACTGGTTGATCGTCAGATCAATTGATCGGTTGAATAATTGATTGATTTGATTGATGATATAGATCGGTTGATTGGCTGATTGATGGATCGGTTGATCAATTGTTTGCATTATGGGTTGATCGACTGACCGTTCAATTGGTTGATCGGTTGATCGATTGATCGGTTAACTAGTTGATAGACAGATTGATAAATCGATTGATCGCTTGATCCACTGATCGATGGATTGGTTGATCGATTGATCGATGGGTTGATCGATTGAAACTGCAGAGTGAAATATTAATTAACACATTATATTCTACATAAAATATTATATAATCTGTGATAATATTTAATACCAATTAAAACCTTGATTTAAATTGTCTTTGCTAACATTTAAAAGTTCAAAATACACAAAAGACATGATCAGAGTTTAGGCGGGAATGCGAAAAAGATTGCGTCGCCGCATTGTATTATTTTCCAAAACTTGTGTAATTTTCAGTGTTAGTGCATAAAATTGGTGGCATTCTATTCGTTAAGTGCTGGATTACAGGCGTGAGTGTGGGAAAATGGTATAATGATGGTGAAACGTTTCTTTTCGTGTTGTTTCCAAAACTCCATAGAAGCTTCTGGTAAAGTTGCCACCACCACTTTACTAGGAGTATGACTTTGACTAGACTATGACTTGACTTGATGACTTCGAATGTGATTTGACACATATTTGCGTGAAATATCATTAACTTGATAAATTATTACTCACTTGACACTGGTTAAATACACAATAGTGTGGAGCCAAAACATTAAAAAAAAAAAAGACATGATCAGTGAACAACTTCTTCCCTTTATTTAAAGCACAGTATTCACCCCATTACATAGGATTTAAAGTTTAAAATAACATGACATTCCACGTTACAATAAACAGTCTGAGTACAACAAAACTGGCAGCTCAAATAATTGCAAGTACCGCTAGTAACATCTGTACAATTCGTCGCGTTTTCGCCTCATTGACCATAAAGAGACGAATATGAATGTGGCCCGTATTTAGGGTTGCCAATATTTTGTCAGCGAAATACAGTATTTTTTAAAATAAGCTAAAAAAATATAGCACACAAAAGAAGACGAATATGAATGTGGCCCGTATTTAGGTTTGCCAACACTTCATCAGCGAAATACAGTATTTTTCAAAATAAGCTAATAGAAATATAGTACCTACACTTTTAAAAAATATAGTACAGAAAAACATACCAAAAATTTCTTTAGGTGTTGCCAATTTGATATTGACAACTTTGACGTATTGCCAGCGCCTCCAGGTTTTTTTTTATATTTTGGCTCCACTCTTTTATGTATTTAGCCAGTGTCAAGTAATTGATAATTTATCAAGTTAATGAAATTTCACGCAAATATGTGTCAAGTCACATTCGAACTCATCAAGTCAAGTCATAGTCAAGTCACAGTCTAGTCAAAGTCATACTCCTAATAAGTGGTGGCAACTTTACTTGAAGCTTCTATGGAGTTTTGGAAACAACACGAAAAGAAACGTTTTACCATCATTATACCATTTTCCCACACTCACGCCTGTAATCCAGCACTTAACGAATATAATGCCACCAATTTTATGCACTAACACTGAAAATAATACAAGTTTAGGAAAATAATACAATGCGGTGACACAATCTTTTTCGCTTTTCCGCCAAAACCCGCTTCCAGTTAGTATGGAGATCAGGGGGAGTCAAAGACAAAAGATTATAGATGCGTTCCGAGTCCGGGATTCAGTTACACAAACTCGCCTCACTCAAAATTTAATGTGAAATTGCGTTAATTATTTTTAATAATAAATGTTTGCTTATTAGATTTCGTTCGGTGTTAAAAATATAGTATTTTTGCGTACTATATATTTCTTCAACAGTATACACGGTGGAATTTAATTCACTCTTTTCCTTAAATGTATGTACTCAGAGCATGCTATAGAATATACGTACAAGGCCCAATTTAAAAAAAAAAGTTTTGTTTTAGTATTTAGTGCCTACTAAAATAACTGCATGACAGCCGAAATGTCTATTTAACGATACACACAGCGCGGGCACCAGCTTGCTTTGTTTCGTAGGCAATAAAACACCTGCTTTCTTCAATGTCACTAGGCTTTTCTTTAGAATTTTGCATACATAGATCCTGGTCCCTAACTAGCATTCCTTACGTCTAGGGACCCTGGAACTACGAGAACCATGGTCCCACAACAACCAGACTCAGAACAAGTATTTGCGCTGTTTTTCTCTGTGCGTAAATACTTGTCCTGCCGCGGGAATTGAACCCGCCGCCTCCGAGTTATGATCCGACCTGCTAAGCTACCAATCCACAGAGGCTGTCTACACTCACAACTAGTACATACTTGTGTAAAACATCGAAACTGTCTTCCACATTCTCTTAATCTAAACCTAAACTAAACTTTAGACTATTAAAAGACGGAAATATTTTAATTTAGTTTAGCTTTTCAACCGACTTCAAAAAAGGAAGAGGTTCTTAATTCGACTGTTTTTTTTTAAATGTTTATACCTCACAACTTTCCACTGGCTGATTTGATGATGCTGTTTTATTTGAAAGCTGGTGCGTCCCGTGTGGGACTCATATCAAATTGATCAAGTCCTGGTGGATAGTTTTTGAGTTATCCTTAATTATGTGAATTTCGACTTCAACTACATTGATGATGTTCTCATTTTTGTAATAAACAAACGCGTCCCCGCATTACAGATTGAAATCGGTTGGGCTCTATTTAAAAATGGAATAATGTTTTTTTTTTATTGTTTTATCAAACAATAAATGTCAAAACCACTATCGCACCTGATGGTAAGTAACGATGCGGTCTAGGATGTAACACGCTTGCCTAGAAGATACCTGTTCACTCTCGATTTGAAGACTCGTATTGTAAATTTAAATATTTGACAACTCACGTTTCTCTGGCTGTTGCGCCACGGCCAACCCCAGCAGCGCCAAAAAACAGATCTCCCATCTTCCCATAGCGTATGGTATACCCACGGAAACTACCGCACAGGGATACAACCGGGAACAAGCCGGGAAACAGCGGACCCGGAACGTATGCGCCAGCGACGTCCACAACGTTCGTCTACAACAAAAACCTTTTGTACATTAAGGCTGCTGTGAAAGATAAGATAAAATGATTAATTAAGTAATTATGTGATAGGAAAAATACTTCGCTGTCACGAGACAAAGGTAGCGAAGCTATGTTTGAGGCGGTTATCTTTAACTGTTTTTTTCTTCTTGGAAACAGACCTGCAGTTTGATAGATTTATTAGAATATGCGCGTATTCTTGTATTGTAGTCACGTACGATCGATTTGGAATCAGTGCAGTCTGTTGTACGAAGTTTTTTTAATTGATAAGAGGCTGTTTGAAGTGATATCTTTTTTTATCTTTTGCAATCGATTACGCATGACACAGATACAAATTATAATTAAAATGGCTGATGTGCGAAATTGCATGTTGCATAGATATATTACACAGATACGTTACTAACTTTAGAAATCATAAGGGTGTAAATTGTCTGAATCATTTACACCCGAACACCCGGACGCGATGAATTTTCCTTCTTTATAGCAAGTACTACGGTATCCTCAAAACGATGCAGTATTTATTTATTAATGAACTGTCTCTAAAAAACGACAGCCAATTAACTTCTCGAATTCAGAAGTGCGAGGCCATTTCCCCCCCAAAAAAAATCCATACTCTCATTACAAAAGATGCATATCTAACAAACTATGATAGTTAACATCAGTTTAACAGCTAAATAACTAGCCATTGGTGTGGTACAAATAGATGTGCGCAGGAACAAAGAAAGGTTTTAATGGTAGTGTAATTTGTAGGTGGTTTCGTTACGCTCTAGTACGTTGGTAGATTCTCACGGTGATCGGCGTCGGAATTTCAAATGTGGAGAAATGGGTCTAGAATAATCCTCAATAATATTCTTTTAAAAGGCGTTAAAATGTCAATGGCCTTAGATAACATCATATTAAAGAATAAGTAGAGTCGGCGCAAGATAGGCCTGCTTGCGGCCAAAATCGTAACTAAATACAGTACTTTAACGTCGATTATTGGTTATTATATCGTAATTTTATATTCTATAATTAAAAAAATTAATAAACAGAAATTTGCTTCGTCTAACTATAGATAGATAACTTCTCTTCGTTGTAGATTATTCGCGATCATTACGCGCAAACTTATCTTGTGCGTACTCTAGTTTGGTTTTTAAATCAAAATACTAGAAAAATGTATAGATCTGACAATCTCATCGAAGTATTCCTCAGTATAAAGTTAAGTTGGTTGGAGTCGGTTTTTTGACATATTTTTTCCAATTATTTTGAATTAACAACCGAAACTAATTAACAAATTTTAATGAAATTTCTATGAGGATTTAGGATAGAGTAATATTTATTCAATTTATATATAAACATAATACTAAACTAAACTAGGCATAAAAACTAAACTGTACCTAAAAAGGACTGAAGTAAAACTTCTTTAGTTTAGCTCCATCTATCGGCCGGTATCACTTTGTTTTTGCTTTGTTTAATGTTAATGTCGCCATATTGACAATTGCATATTAGCTGGTTTT
The DNA here is from genome assembly GCA_905220475.3 of Ennomos fuscantarius. Taxonomy (NCBI): domain Eukaryota; kingdom Metazoa; phylum Arthropoda; class Insecta; order Lepidoptera; family Geometridae; genus Ennomos; species Ennomos fuscantarius. Next base: position 2,360,603 of record HG992026.1, on the reverse strand, counting down.
GGCGGGAAAACGAAAAAGATCGTGTCACCTCATTGTATTATTTAAAAAAAACCTTGTGTTATTTTTAGTGTTAGTGCATACAATTGGTGGCATTTTGTTATTTAAGTGCTGAATTACAGGCATGAGTGTGGGAAAGTGGTATAATGATGGTGAAACGTTTCTTTTCGTGTTGTTTCCAAAACTCCATAGAAACTTCTGGTAAAGTTGCCACCACTTTACTAGGAGTATGACTTGACTCGAAGACTTGGACCGTGACTTGACAATATCTGCGTGAAATATCATTAACTTGAGAAATTATCATTTACTTACTAAATATGACAATGCAAAAATGTGGAGCCAAAAAAAAAATCAAAAAGACATGTAAATTAAATTATATCGCACCTTTACAAATAAAGTGAATCAACTCAAAATTCATGATTGTTGGGATTTCGCGTTTAAAGTTTCACAAGTCTTCCGTCGATTACGTTTCAGTGATGTACGTCGATTATGTATGTAATTATGTTGGCAATAAATTATTAAGTATTGAGTATTGAGTCATTTTACCGGACATACCAACATAATAATTATAATTTAAAAAAATTACTTTGGTATGTTGACAATGAAGATCTAGCATTCACCAGCTTACTCCCCAAGTCAAGCGTGCGTAAAGAAGATTTACTTCAAAACTTATAATAACCCTTTGTTAGAGGGAAACGTACCCAGAATGCTGACAGCATTACCACGTTGAATGGCAATTAATAAATATCTATACATATAAATTCAAAGTCCTGACTGACAGACTGACTTATATATCAACGTACAGCCCAAACCGCTGGTCCTAGAGATTTAAAATTTGGAGGGTGTATTCTTTGTGAAATGTAGGTATCCACTAAGAAAGGGTTTTTCGAAATTCCACCCCTAAGAGGGTAAAATAGGTGGTTGAATTATCTATAAAAAAACTTCGTTGCCTATAGGCCACGTGGGTGAAGCCGTGAGCAGAAGCTAGTTATTATACTTATATAAAGTTAAATTATTATACAAATCTGAAAGTACATTTACCTACATTAGTTTCTAATTGAATAAATTCTAATCAATGTATACAGGACGGAGTTCTGAGGTAACCAGTCATAAAAAAAAACAATTGAATTGTGAATTTTTCCTTTTTTAAGTCAGTTGAAAACAGTGACAAAACCTTAACGTTATGTGTACCGAATATTTTGAGTCTGTGGAGAAAACGGTACTTGCTTAAGATTTATAGTTTAAATACACGACCTTAATGTGTCCGGATAAGGTAATCCGTCTTACTCAAAAACTATGGCCCGTATTACAGAACTTTGCTCAGTCGTCGATTAACGCTCAAGTAGAGATTACATTCACTATTTGATCATTTTGATGAAATTTCGTCTTGGGCAGAGATTCGTGACTAGCGTAGTTTTGTAATACGGGCCTTAGTATTTAATCTGTGTCAATAAACGGCTGAGCTACATTAAATAAGTAATAAGTCGGGGAAAAGGTCTTTTCGTATTTTGTCCATATTGTATTTGAAATCGAATTTCTTTGGTTGTATTCTTTGTAACTGACAGGTTTGGATATAATTTTGCCAATAAGCACTTTGTAACTCTATATGCTTAATACAATAACTTAATTTTACGTATCACACTAATATTATAAAGACGAAAGTTTGTATTTGTGTTTGTGTGTATGTGTGTATATTTGTTACTCCTTCACGCTCAAACGGCTGAATGGATTTAGATGAAATTCGCTACAAAGACAGTTTATACACTGGATTAACATACAGGCTACATATTATCCTGGAAAAGTGATATTTTCCCGTGCGATGGGCAAATAATTAAAATACTTTTTATCCACGGGTGAAACAACGGGGCGCAACTAGTCTAATATAATTTTGACTTGTTAAAGTGCTAAAAATAGCCTATTTGCAATAAATCTTTGACTTTGACTTCATTAGAGGAACGCAATATACAGCAACACAACAATAAATAAAAAAACTTTTAAAAGAGGATAAAGTATTTTTCGCTCTATTTACACTTTTCTGTCTTTGAAAATTAGTGAATATAACAAAAACATGGATTGTTTTGTTTTTAAAATTGTGACGCAAAAATAATTGTTTCATTTACGGACTATCTTTAACAGCCTTATTAATAAACACGAACTAGCTTTAGACTAGTTACACCATCTTTTGTCTCTTTCGATCCAGCTAAATTATCCAATAGCAAAAAAAAGACAAAATCTGAAGTAACTAATCCAAGACTAATACCCGTATAAGGCTGTTAGTGTATAACAGGGGGTGATCATGAAACTTTGATGGCAATGCAACAGGAGAAATTTTCATACTAACTAGCACTTAAACTGCGTATTCAAACTGTCAAATCCATACAAATTTGTGTTTCTATTGGTTGCAATCGAGTTACGCGATCGCCCAGCAGATTGTTGCTTTAGTTCACGCGTTTCCAATCAGATACCTAACTCTTAACGTCATAAATACAACTGGTAAATTCTGACGAGCTCTCGAACAAAATACGAAGAACTTTGTACGCGACCTCTCCTACGTACAGCTTAAAGATTTGTTCACATGGTATTACATAATAATAAAACTATACTGGTAGATATAATTTGACTGTTGTTTTGTTCGTTTCAGGGTCAAGAGCGGCGTCGAGAGACCGGTTTTTGTTGTTGTACTAAGTACGTATCGTTGGTAGTATTTGTTCCTACTCTATAATTTACTATTGTGTTAATGAATTCACGATTGTATAGACCAATAAAGTAGAATTTAAAGGTTACATTGATAAAGGTTTTTATTTTTTTCAAGTTAAGTAGGTGCCGTCTTTAAAATATTAAATAGTCTATAACCTTAGAGGCTGACTGGCCCGATAGCTCAGTTGGTAGTAACTCTGCCTTCTGAACTGTGGGTTGTGGGTTCGATTCCCACCCAGGGCAAACATTTGTGTGATGAACATAGGTGTTTGTTCTGTGTCTGGGTGTAATATTGTATTCTATGTATGTATTTACAAACAAAAAGTATCTAAGTATTGTATCAGTTATCCGGTTCCCATAGCACAAGCTTTGCTTAGTTTGGGGCTAGATGGCGTTGTGTGAGATGTCCACACATATTATTATTATTATTAGAGGAATAAGCGTTATATTTCTATGTCTATAACTGAGTAACGGTAAGATTACGATGAAGGTCAGCTACTTTGAAGAATCATCGCTGCTGTATGACTCTGTTTTATTCAGTGGATCAAAGATATAACAATAATACTTTTTCTGGTGGAAACAACACGAAAATAAACGTTTCACCATCATTATACTACTTTCCCACACTCACGCCTGTAATCCAGCACTTAACGAATAAAATGCCACTTTTATGCACTAACACTGAAAATAACACAAGTTTTGGAAAATAATACAATGCGGTTACGCGATCTTTTTCGTTTTCCCGCCAAAATTTTCCTGAATATTTTAATTATTTATTGCTTCCATAGTGTAAGCCGTGTACACAGACGATATGTAGGTAGGATTACTTAAATTATAAACTTGTGCGTCTGCTGGACCATAAGGACTAACTTTGTCAATTCTTTTTTGATGATAAACATTCAAACAAAAGACAAACAGAAATAAACACACAAGCTGTTACTTTTAAACACAATTTTTCCTAGCTTCTTAAGCCTCTGACCAAAACGTTTCTCATCAAAAACCTGGACCAACTTACGCAATAAACACAATCCAACTTATAAAAGAATAAACTGTACCACGAGATCGTGACCGGATAAAATGCGCGTGCGCATCCACAGAACGTTTCTCTGAGTAACACAAAAAGTTCCGACTGTAATCGCTGTCATCTTGTAAATGGAGTTTAGGGAATAGCTTGGCAGTCTTGATAATTAATCTAAAAGTTGTTACACTAATATTATAAAGGCGAGTCTGTATGTGTGTTTGTGTGTATGTGTGTATGTTTGTCACTCCTTGACACTCAAACGGCTGAATGGATTTGGATGATATTCTGTACTAAGATAGCTTATAAACTGGATTAACATACAGGCTACATATTGTCCCGGAAAAGTGAAATTTTCCCGTGGGATGAGCAAATAATAGAAACATTTTTTATCCGCGGGTGAAACCGCGGGGCGCAACTAGTAAACTGTAAACTGTCAAACAAGTATTAAACTGCTAGCTTTACGAGACTCAGTCTCGACCGGTGTTCTTCTTCTTTCTTCTTCTTCAAACGAGAGTGGTCTTGCTCCACAGAGAAGGCTCTACGCTGAGACACCTCAGCGGTAGCCCGTGCAACTTTCAAACTGACGCATGAAACCAGGGTTGGTTCAAATCCCACTTGCCCTTCCAAGTTATGTGCGGATTTTGCCCTCGGTCCTCCAAACAGTGCCTGATTAACCAAGTAGCAAGTGTAGCAATTGCTACAGGCCCCGCATATATAGATGTAAGAAAAAGAAAAAGCTGTTGGTCTTCCCATAAATAAATAAATATACCGCCCACCCATCTTTGCCTGAACGTAATTTTTTGAGTGAAACTTATTAAAATGTGGTGGAATTTACTTGATGTCATAAAAATGTGAAACCTCACAGCATTTAATACTAATATGGCATTTCAGTTTTAGAAACAACACGAAAAGAAACATTTCACCATCTATTTACCACATTCCCACACTCATGCCTGTAATCCAGCACTTAACGAATAAAACGCCACCAAGTTTATGCACTAACACTGAAAATAACACAAGTTTTGGAAAATAATACAATACGGTCAAGCGATCTTTCTCGTTTTCCCGCCAAAAACTCTACTACCTTTCTATTGGTTGCAATTAAGTTACGCGATTACTTAGACAGATATGACCGAATATTTATTCACTTTTTGTTTTTAAATAGATTAATACTATACCCAGAAACAGAAATATCGATATTTATCACACAAGTGTGTCCTGGGTGGGAATCGAACCCAAAACTTACAGTTCAGGAGACTAACTGAGCATTTAAAAATTCTAAAGTATTTGTCACGCAAGTTCGTTTCATAAAATCCAAAATTCAAAATTATACAATAGCCATAATGTTGAGGTACGATGGAACTGGACAAAGCTTTCTTTGTTCGCGTATCAATATACTAGCAGGAAACGATTTTTGACATATAGCTATAAAATTTGACAGATTTTTGACAGCTACCATCATAAATAACATTTCTTTGAGGTTTATTTTATACTCTTCCGGCTGATGTAAAGTTGTTTGTGTTATAATTTGGAATAAATAACAGATTTCTTGATAACATACCACATTATTAGGTTTTGATGTTAATTTACTTTTTACGAAGTGGCGAGTCTGGTTTTATGAGAGTTGTTTTGGTACTGAACTTGTTTTAGTCGTGCGTGATTTTTGTGCACTTTCATATGAATAGATTCGACTTCGTTTTTTTTCTGTTACCTTTTAAAACGGCAAAACCGATCTTGACTATGTTCGGTACAAAGATAGTATTAGCCCTTGGGAAACACATAGGCTAGTTTTTACCCGATAACGGAGAAGTAAAAGAAGGGTTATGATTGACCGGTATAAATAACGTCCGACGATCACATACATACATCCCGGACTAGGATTTTCTGTATCTAGAAGGAATTACGAGGACCGTAGTCCCAGATTTAGAACAAGTATTTGAGCTTTTCGTATGATCATCTGTTCCTTCAAAACTTCTAAATTACTTGTCATAATTTGACAAATGAAGTATTGTTGGAAGCGTTTTGATCGTCCAATAGCTGTAGGTTATGTAATGTCACATTTGGATCACGATTTCTAATCATTACTAGACTTTGCTGATGTCTCAGGATGACGAGCTCCAGTGCCTTACAAGACTTTACAATTACGAGATCCAAGTGGAATTGTAACTGCTTTTTTTAACTTTATTTTTCTCTATCGACCTTTACAGCCTATCTGGGCGGGAGAACAGGCAATTAAAGCGCCCGTTAATAGTTTTTTTTTATATTGTTAGATAGGCTCGCGCTTGACCACTATCGCACCTGATGGCAAGTAATGATGCGGTCTAGGATGTAGCACGCTTGCCTAGAAGATACCTGTTCATATAACAGATATATATTTTATATATTTCATATATTGATAGTGGGAGACAACTAACTCAAGGGCACCCCTGGGGTGCGAGCCTCGGCTTGGGCCGTTGCCGGGATAAGAGGATCGAGAAGACTGCGTCCACTAAAAGTGTGGACCCTATGGAAAGTCGCGACCGCTCTAGCTAACCTACGGGGGGTACGTCGAGTCGGTGGCTGATTGTATAACTGCTATAGAGCTTATAAGAGACTTTTTCTGTATATAAATGGTGTGACGAGCTAGCCGTTCACCTACTGTTAAGCGACACGGTCGCCCATAACCAAACAGTGTCATTCGAAACTAGAATATAGTTTTTTGTGACTCGAAACATCAGCAAAGTCTGGTAATAAGATTACTCGACTGTGAGATCAGATCATAAAGTCTCAATTGCCCAGTAATTTCACTAGGTGGTAGGACTTTGTTGCAAAGTTCGTCTAGGTAGGTACTACCGCTTTGCCAGTTATTCTGCCGCCAAGCAGTAGTATGCAAGCACTACTGTGTTCCAGTTTGAAGGGCACTGTAGCTAGTGAAATTACTGGGCAATTGAGACTTTATGATCTGATCTCACAGTCGAGTAATCTTATTACCAGACTGTGCTGATGTCTCAGGATGATGTGCGCAGTGCAGTGTCGCTTGTAACTCTATGATTTAGGGTTCCGAGTGACACTGTTCTGTTATGGGCGACCGTGGCGCTTAACATCAGGTGAACGACTAGCTCGTCACATCATTCAATAACATAAAATAAAAATAAAAGGTTACTCTATTGTCTCACCAATGAAATTTACAATATACAGGAATAATATAATTCTATATTTAGTTTCATATTTTTTGTGTGATTTGTCTTGTATGAGTGCCTATTTGCAAAAATGTATTTTTTTCTGATTTCTTTATTTCTTTCTTTTCTCATTGTGTGTTTCCTATAGACCATCTCCTATCTTCCATATAGTTATACATTTCCGTTCATAAAAAAGTGAAGCCATTTAGAGAATAGAGTCCCCTTCACACACAAAACCGTATTCGTCACGGCTTCTACATACAGACAATACCCGATTGTCTGTACCTGCTCAGTTGTGTGTTTATGGTGAATGTGGACAGTGCTTTATTGTCCTTGGTGACCCGCCTGTCACATTGAATGGTGAAATTGATCGTGAGCCTGCGGTTGCTGATGATCATAGGAGTGACTGTACCAACCACCATGTATTACATATTTAATGTAAATTGAGCTATAGGACTTTTCTGCAAAGTTCGTCTAGGTAGGTACCACCGCTTTGCCAGTTATTCTGCCGCCAAGCAGTAATGCGCAAGCGCTGTGTTCCGGTTTAAAGGGCACTGTAGCTAGTGAAATTACTGGGCAAATGAGACTTTATGACCTGATCTCACAGTCTAGTAATCTTACTAGATTGTGCTGATGTCTCAGGATGACGTGCGCAATGCAGTGTCACGCGGAACTCTATACTTTAGAGATCCAAATGACAGTGCAACTGATATGGGCAGCCGTGTCGCTTAACATCAGGTGAACGGTTAGCTCGTTAAGTCAGTTAATTTTTCAAATTAGGAATGATATTTGGCCTGTTTCAATGCAACCGTTCCGTGATCATCTGAACCACCTGACATCGGAGTATTGTACCTTTACACTTTTGTCAATGTACGAAAAACATTCAAGTCACCAGTTTTTTTATTGTCTAACTTTTTCAACATACCGTGAAACATGAAACTAAATCAGTGTAAGTAATGTTTACAACCACTTTTATGTAGGTACTAGCTTGTCTGCGGCTTCGCCCGCGTGGCTTATAGGAAAATAATTCAACCACCCATTTCACCCTCTTAGGGGAGGAATTTCGAAAAAACCCTTTCATAGTGGATACCTACATTTTACAAAGAACACACCCTCCAAATTTCAAGTCTCTAGGACCAGGTTTAAGGTGTGCGTTGATATATAAGTCAGTCATTCAGTCAGTCGGGACTTTTAATTTTATGTATAGATGTGCCAAGTCTGTTTGTAAACTTGTGAAATCGTCATACCCAAAATAGCATTGTAGCTTTTCAGTTAATTATTATGTTACAGTTAAAATTCTTAACTGGGAAAAAGTGTACATGGTCAAAAGTACTTTTGATTAATAAAATCAGCCAAAAAAATGAAATGAAAAATAAAATTAAATAAAATGATATGAAATGAAACTTTAAACAAAAGTAGTTTTTTTTACTTACACCGATTCAGTCAGAAGTTTTTTTGACTGGTTGTATCGTTCAAAACTCTTAAAAAGTTAAGGAGGATAGCAACGGCTGGTGAACCCTGATGCTTTAGCGGTTAAAAGTAATTTTGACTAAGAGCGTCAGTTAAAAAGTTAAGGAGGATAGCAACGGCTGGTGAACCCTGATGCTTTAGCGGTTAAAAGTAATTTTGACTAAGAGCGTCAGTTAAAAAGTTAAGGAGGATAGCAACGGCTGGTGAACCCTGATGCTTTAGCGGTTAAAAGTAATTTTGACTAAGAGCGTCAGTTAAAAAGTTAAGGAGGATAGCAACGGCTGGTGAACCCTGATGCTTTAGCGGTTAAAAGTAATTTTGACTAAGAGCGTCAGTTAAAAAGTTAAGGAGGATAGCAACGGCTGGTGAACCCTGATGCTTTAGCGGTTAAAAGTAATTTTGACTAAGAGCGTCAGTTAAAAAGTTAAGGAGGATAGCAACGGCTGGTGAACCCTGATGCTTTAGCGGTTAAAAGTAATTTTGACTAAGAGCGTCAGTTAAAACTACTTATACTACTAAGTTCGCATTTATTTCACTATGACGTACCTACTTCAATGCATTTGGATACGTCCTAAAAATATAAGTCCGATATTAAAAGCTGCCCAACTTTAGTGCAAACGGGCATAGGTCCTTCAAAATGGGTACGTACGTAACCAGGTGCTTTTTAATCGACTTCAAAAAGGGTTTTCAATTCGTTTTTGTTTTTCATAATATGTTTGTTACCTCAGAACTGTCGACAGGGTGAACCAATTTTGATGATTCTTTTTTATTTGAAAGCTGGTGCCATTTTGGTCTAACTTTGACAATGGCATCCATGAGGAAACCATATAAGTCTAAACTCAGTTTTTTACGCTTTGCAATCGCAATTAATTATTTACACCAAATTATTTTTAATCAAATTCCATTCCATTCCATTTCATTCCCTTACCATGCCACTCCATTATATTTCAGACCAACGGAGAATAAACTAACCCTATAAAGCCTTTTTAAAACGCAGAACTAAAGTCAATTTACTACTTTTTAAATAGAGAACGTTTCATAAAGTCCAGACAAGAAAACCACATGTAATAAAACATTTTAATTGGCAATAAAAATGCATCGCGAATTCGCAAAAGTCGACCGAAAAAATTGTACTACTTTCTAAAAACGCCGCTACCGTGAGAGACGCAGTCGGAACCCGACACTACAATACGATATTGTTATTACGTAGGTATTACGTGTGAGTAACGATATTCACATAACACTGCAATTATTTCACACTACAGGTACAGTTATTTTACTAGGTGGTAGGACTTTTTTTGCCAAGTTCGTTTAGGTAGGTACCGCCGTTAAGTAGGGTATTTCGGTTTACAGTAGGGTATACAGTTACCAGACTGTGCTGATGTCTCAGGATGACCTGCGCAGTGCAGTGTCACGTGAAACTTTACATTAGACTAGAGTTCCGCGTGACTGTTATGGGCGGCCGTGTCGCTTAACATCAGGTGAACGGCTAGCTCATCACATCATTAATTAATGAACTGCGCATTGCCTGTTACTAATTATTTTATTCTTTTTTCATTTTGCATTTAAGATGAACTTCCCGCTTGAATCAATCAATTTCATAAGAATAGTTTTTAATTCATCAAATCCATCAATCTAAAGAAATCCATTTTCTTTTACCGGTGGTACCTTTATTTTCTAAATACTTCAACGATATAATATCTAACAAATCTAATACTAAAAACTACCTACTACTACTACTACAAAAAAAAAAACATTTCGACTATATACTGGCCGCGATGACCTATAGACAGTCCAAATGCCTACTACCAGTAGGTAGCGTACCAAGAAATCCATTTGCTTTTATTTAAAACATACTATCATTTATTCTATAGTAGGAATCCCTAATACTGGTCTACTTATTATCAATTTGTCATGTTTTATCAATGCTGATATCGGATTACTTAAAACAAACAATGAATTAGTGGTGACTAAGCTAGGCGTAACTTTATACCTAGAATATTTTTTTATCCTATGGTAGAGTACCTAAACCTAACAAAAACAAATTAGCCCTATACAAAAAAAAACGAGTGTGCTTTAGACCACACGACTGAAGTTAAACTTCTTTGGTTTAGCTCCATCTATCGGCCGGTATAACTTTGTTTTTGCTTTGTTTAATGTTAATGTCGCTATCTTGACAATTGTAAATTGTCATTTTACCGGACATACCAACATAATAATACAATTTTTTATCTTTGTTATGTTAACAATGGAGATCTACGTGAACCAACTTCAACTTCAATTCACCAGTTTAAGGTCCTCCTCCAAGTTAATTGTGCGAAAAGAAGTTTTACTTCAAAAAAACAAATTTACGCCTGTACAAAATGATCAAATTGTGAATGAAATCATTACTTGAGCATAATACAATACAATACCAACTCTTTATTGTACTCATGCTTAATTAATTTTATATAATAACTTACAGTAGGTAATACAATGGGCGGCCTTATCATTAAAATCGATCTCTTCCAGGCAACCTTTGGATGGACAGTATTAGACGATAGTGGAAGTAGACGGCATAAATTGACGATGGAGTCAGGTTCTGTAATATGGACCTCAGAGTGGAACTATAACAGCCTCAAATCACCTACGAAAACTACATTAATTAAGGAAATATATTTTTTACTATCTACTAAAAGTTGGCAAATAATCAGATAGGAATTTTAAAAAATCCACCATAATACTAAATCCTAAAGGCAATATATAAATAAGTTACAATTCATTAACTAATTCGGTCTGTAAACAATATAAACTCATGACTCGGACAAAGATTTCCGCGTGACCTTGTCATTAATGTCACAATAAATAAAACCGCTAACAAACAAACACACATCAACTTTAAAATAACAAAATACACAGCTAAATCTTTACGCTTACAAACCTAAAAATATCTAATTCTCACCTCTAAATAAAACAATCACAAAACATCACTATCACTTCACTATCACATCACTATCACTGAGTACTTATAATTTATCGATATCGGCTACGATAATATTAACCTCTCTAACGCGGACGACCAACAGCCGCAGTGGTCAGCCATTGACTGAATGAACGGTATTCTATGATTGTGTTCGTTTGTAGTATATCGAGTCGTGGAAATTGTTTTTCACTTTTGTTTGGTTTTAAACTTTTAATACTGTTTGTGTGGGTTATATCTATTTTTATTTGTCACGGTATTTAGGTTAATGTTCTTTTGATTGAAAAAAATTTGTTTACTTATCGGTTTATAGATTAATGTTTTTAATCATTAGTTATTTAAGTTGTTTGGTAATTATATGTCTGTATGTACTGAAGTTGGGTCTTAATTATAATATCGCTCATGCGAACAGTTAGCTCGTGACGTTCCTTAACATAAAAAAAGTTTGATTCTATAAATATTTTCACACACGAACAAAACGAACTTGGGCATAATGTTTACTACAAGTACTCCAACGGCTTCAAATCCAGGTCAGTATGCTGAACAAATACCACAGTATAAATAAACGAGCAGTTTTTTTCTTGATCAACTATCCGTCTTACCACAAAAGATTTAGACACGCCTAAAACACGCGTTGAACGAATGCTTAACATATTTCGTACGACAAATCCTTACCTTGCGCTTGTTTAGGTTTAACATGCTGTCAAAAACTATGGCCTCAGGTCCAACCTGATAGTATTTACTACCAGTCAAATTAAACTGCACTTGATTGACCACTACATATGATTTAATATGGAGTCCACTCCGGCACAGAAAATTTCACAATTTGCTTTAATCGCTAACACATCGCAAGCAGGGCCTGATTAACCCTTAGGCTAATTAGGCTACAGCCTAGGGCGCGAGGATCGAGGGGGCGCGCTTAAATCGTCTTTAGCATGCACTATTAATCTAGCATTATTGCACCTACCCGACATATTTCAACTAGACCGAGACAAAACACTAAAACTAATGCGCTGTGAACTGAAAAATCTTGACACTCCCTGATTTTAACAATAAATTTAGAAAATTTAAAAATGCGCGCTTAACACACACTGACTTGTCACTCGACTCGGTTGGTGGTATTGGATTTTGATCGTATAATGCGTGAAGTGCCTTTATGTACGGTCAGCTATAAAACGGTTTGCCGCCCTAAGGTTGAATGTCGTGCAGATTAAAGGACAACTTTTTAGGCTGACCGTAACACAGACACCTGGCGGGGGCGCGTCCTCATGATTAGCCTAGGGCGGTCAGAACTCTTGATCAGTCGCTGATCGCAAGTAGTGCACCAGAAATGAAACGCTTGCGCGATGCAGGATTTAGTCCCATTAACATGATGTTGACTCAAACTAACAACAATTTGGACACATGCGTTAAACATGGTCTAAAATATAAACAGCCCCAACCCTTTCCCCAGTCGTGTGGTCTAAAGCACACTCGTTTTTTTTTTTCTTTGACTGTAAGAGGAGTTGTAGTTTTGGCGACAGATCTTTAACTAGAGTATGGTAGCTAGCTAGACGAGATCTAGTAAATTCCCTATCACCACGATATTTTCCTTCACCGAAAGCATAAATCTCATTGCAGGATTCGAACCCACGACAACGAAAGTCGACCTCATTACGGACTAAGCTACTATCGCTTTGAAAAGGTTTTTGAACTCCCAAAGCTGGCTATATTGTATACAACTTCACAATGCGGAGTGAAGTAGGATGCGCAGGCGCACGTATCCGGAACGCCGCGCGCTGACCTTGAATAAAGGTAGGTACATTCTAGAAACATCCTCACATACGTACTCTTAGTTGGTGTTATTTATGTAGACAATTATCCACTTATAGGTAAATGACTGTGTCAAGTTTTTTTTTTGTTTTGGCTCCACACTTTTGTCTATTTAGCTAGTGTCAAATAATTGATAACTTCTCAAGTTTTTTTACTAGGTGGTAGGACTTTACTGCTTTGCCAGTTATTCTGCCGCCAAGCAGTAGTGCGCAAGCACTGCTGTGTTCCGGTTTGAAGGGCACTGTAGCTAGTGAAATTACTGGGCAAATGAGACTTTATGATCTGATCTCACAGTTTAGTAATCTTATTACTAGATTGTACTGATGTCTCTGAATGACGTGGCAAGTGCAGTGTCACGCGAACCTATACAGCCTTATTAATAAACGGGTATTAGTATCGGATTAGTTACTTCAGCTTTTGTCCTTTTTTTGCTATCGGAATATTTAGCTGGATCGAAAGAGACCAAAGATGGTGTAACTAGTCTAAAGTTAATTCGTGTTTATTAATAAGGCTGCTATACTTTAGAGTTCCGAGTGACACTGCAGCTGGTATGGGCAGCCGTGTCGTTTAACACCAGGCGAACGGCTAGCTCGTCACGTCATTCCTTAACATAAAAAAAAGTTAATTTAATTATATATTTGTGTCAAGTCAAGTCATAATCTAGTCTAGTCAAGTCACACTCCTAGTAAAGTGGTGGCAACTTTATTAGAAGTTTCTATGTAGTTTTTCTGTATTAAGTTTGATATGCAGTATTACCTACTGGTGGCATATTTGGTCTAGTAATTGATGGACTAGTAATTTCATTATGGGTGGATTCGACCAAACGAGAGTAAATTTTATTCTTACAATAAATCACCATTTGTTCGAGAGTAAATCAATTTCACATTTTATCATCTACAATTCTAAGAATAGCAAGTCTATTCGAGTATTATTACTATACTGCCGTTTTTGGTGGAATAACAGAGTTATTCCGAGAATATTTTAATTCAAAAGACAAAGATAAAAAAAGACGTCCGACCATGTATTTTGACATTTACTTTCCTACACTATAATACGACGAAAGCGAGTTGATATGACATAAGCTTGAATACCGTGTCGTTGTAGAACAACAATTGTTAACTGGGTAATAGATTCGTTCATCATTTATTCCGCTATTCGCGTATAGTAATTCTAAGCGTAACTAAACTTAGTATTGCGTGGAAAAACGAAGAATGAATTACTCGAGTATAATATCATGGAATAGATTTATTCTGGTATAGTTACTCGTTATAAATCCAAGTTTGGTCGAATCCACCCTAAGAACAGGTTAATTTCTCCGATTTAAACATAAACTCAAAGAATGGTTAATCGGTAAGGTTCACTATAATTTAAATGAATTCTTTGATAGTGAGTAAAACAAGAAAATAAAATTCTTGAAGAACATTAATTTTATACTTAGTTATTTTTTAGTCCTTATAGCATTTTAATATTGCAATGTTAATAAATACTTGGTTTTATGCCCATATAGTTACTGTAAGTGCTGTAGACCCCACTATATTATTGTACGTCCGGAATGAATAATAATAATATGTGTGGACATCTCACTCAACGCCATCTAGCCCCAAACTAAGCAAAGCTTGTACTATGGGAACCAGATAACTGATACAATACTTAGATACTTTTGTTTGTAAATACATACATAGAATACAATATAACACCCAGACACAGAACAAACATCGATGTTCATCACACAAATGTTTGTCCTGGGTGGGAATCGAGCCCACAACCCGCAGTTCAGAAGGCAAAGTCACTACCAACTGAGCTATCGGGCCAGTCAATATTACTGTTTGACAATTTTTATAACATAAGACCTTTGCATGTACACAGTTTTTATACAATAAAGTAAATTATGATTCTGATTTTGATTCTGATTCCAACCATATATGTTACGAATATATGAAAGCGATTTTTCTTTTAAGAAAACAAAGTCTTAGGTGAGATAATAATAATAATAAGATGGTTTTTATTGTTCATCTATGCGTATCATTTAAATTATTTTGTATTATTATTGACTGATCCGATAGCTCAGTTGGTTGTAACCCTTCTGAAGTGGGTTGTGGGTTCGATTCTTACTCATGAGAAACATTTGTGTGATGAACATCGATGCTTGTTCTGTGTCTGGGTGTTATATTTACAAACAAAAAGTATATAAATATTGTATCAGTTATCTGGTTCCCATAGTACAAGCTTTGCTTAGTTTGGGGCTAGATGGCGCTGTGTGAAATGTTTACACATATTCATTTATGTATTTATTACAACATGCAGACATGACAGGCGCTATAATCCACAACTTGCCACTGTTTAAATAAACACTACAAACCAAAAAATTAAAGTCTACATATTTCTATAGACAATTATAGATTTCGTTTTTTTTGGCGGGAAAACGAAAAAGATCGCGTCACCGCATTGTATTATTTTCCAAAACTTGTGTTATTTTCAGCGTTAGTGCATAAAATTGGTGGCATTTTATTCGTTAAGTGCTGAATCACAGGCATGAGTGTGGGAAAGTGGTATAATTTTCGAGTTGTTTCCACAACTCCATAGAAGCTTCTGGTAAAGTTGCCACCACTTTACTAGGAGTATGACTTGACTAGACTAGACTCTGACTTGACTTGATGATTTGGACTGAGACTTGACACATACAACATACATATACTAATAATTAACTTGAAAAATTAATTACTTAACACTGGCTAAATACACAAAAGTGTGGAGCCAAAAAAAAAAAAAAAAAATTATAGACTTAGGGACGTAAGGAAATATCTATATGAAATTTTCTCCTATTTGTAAGTCAAAGGACGCACTACTCGTATTTCTTTCACATCTCCATCCCCATGGGACCAAGTCTAGTCCAAGGCTGCTATATGAATGTGAAACTAAAGGAAAGTCACTTAATTTTAATTTACTGTAGAGAGTGCCACTGCCAGCTATTCCCTGGATATTCTCTGTAGTTTCTTTTTAATGTTTTGGCTCCACACTTATGTGTATTTAGCCAGTGTCAAGTAATTGATAATTCATCAAGTTGATGATAATTCACGCAAATATGTGCCAAGTCATAGTCAAGTCATAGTCTAGTCAAAGTCATACTCCTAGTAAAGTGGTGGCAACTTTACTTGAAGCTAGTATGGAGTTTTGGAAACAACACGAAAAGAAACGTTTCACCATCATTATACCATTTTCCCACACTCACGCCTGTAATCCAGCACTTAACGAATAAAATGCCACCAATTTTATGCACTAACACTGAAAATAACACAAGTTTTGGAAAATAATACATTGCGGTGACGCAATCTTTTTCGCTTTCCCGCCAATACTCGTTATAGATATTAGACGGCACACAGCACCCACGATAAACGTATACAACGTGGAATTAAATTCGTTCTTTTCTTTTAATGTATATATTCAGTCCATGCTATAGAACGCCTCCCGTATAACTAAATAAAAAAGTACTTATCAAATAAAACACTGTACTATCAAAACACACTGAAACACTGTAAAACAACACACTAAACACTGTACTGATCTACAGTTGTATCGCCACACTCCTCTAAATCAGTTAGCTGAAGCAATTGAGCTGTTCCAAATTTCAGAGTGGAGCAAAGCGTATGGTCTAATAGTTAATCCTCTCAAAACGCAGGTTATTGTTATAGGTAGTTCCCGAACTATTTGCAAAATTGATTGGGACTTAACTCCAAAAGTAATCTTTGACGGTGTCACCATACCTTTCAGTGATACCGTTAAAAATCTTGGTATTACTATAGACCGGTCATTAACCTGGGACCCTCAGCTTGCATTAACTAGCCGAAAGTTGTTTGCTTCAACTGCTTCGTTGCGTAGACTACGAAATTTTCTACCTACTACCACTAAGATTGCGCTTGCACAATCTCTCTTACTTCCAATTCTTGATTACGCTGACGCCTGCTATCTTGACCTTAGGGAGGACCAGTTAAATAAGCTTGAGCGTCTCCAAAACGTATGCATTAGGTTTATATTTGGGTTGCGCAAATATGACCATGTTTCTGATTTTCGTGCTAAGCTCAAGTGGCTCCCGATTCGCTGTCGCCGGAATGCTCATATACTGTCTCTTCTTTACAGAGTTCTGTTCAATCCTTCTTCCCCGCGCTATCTTCAGGAACGTTTTAATTTCCTTCATGCCTGTCATTCACGTTCTCTTAGATCGTCAGAGAACCTGATGCTAAAAATGCCGGCATACACAACAAAATTTTATGACTGTTCATTTACCGTTGAAGCTGTTCGCTTATGGAATGCCTTACCCACTGAAATAAAACAAGCACCTTCGATAAATGTTTTCAAAGATCGTGTAAAACAGTATTATCTTTCCTATCAGATATTATTAACATACCTACTTTTATTCCAATAATTATAATGTATATTTATCTTTATTAGCAAATGTATGTAGTATATGTATTATAGATATGTATTATGTTTATGTAGGTTTCTTTATGATATGTATGTACTGTATATTTATAGGTATATTATGTATATCCACAGTGTTTTTGTTTGGTTTTTTTTTTTTTATATGAAAACCACCGTCCATATATTACTGCGTTATTCCTTTCCGTGCAAGGTTGTCTGGAAGAGATCGCTCTGAGCGATAAGACCGCCCATTGTTACACTTTGGTTAAGTTTGTTCACTTTTTTTTTTAATTATTTAAGATGTGGTGTTTCAATAAAGAGTTTATCTATCTATCTATCTAAAACCTAAATCTAGGTATTATCAAATTACTGCAAATTTAAATTCCAAAGAAAAGCCTTGCGACATTGAACAAAGCAGGTGTTTTATTGCCTACGAAACATTTACAAATTACTCAGCTGGTGCCCGCGCTGTGTGTACCGTTAAATAAACATTTTGGCTGTCATGCAGTTATTTTAGGAGGCACTACTACTAAAACAAAACCATTTTTTTTATTGGACCTTGTACTAATATTCTATAGCATGGTCTGAGTACATACATTTAAGGAAAAGATCATATTCAATTCCACCGTGTATAGTCCTATTCTTCATAGGGACCATAATGTAAAGTTCCAAGTAACATTTCCAAGCGATTATCTTTGAAATGTTACAAAAATAGACTTGGAATGCTCAACAAAAAATAAATTGGTTATCTAGTTATGTAGTATTATAATGCTTTTAGTTATGCTTAGTTATGACTCGAAGTCAGTCATTTGTGTCTGTTTAATACCTGTCCTATTCTACTAATATTATAAATGCGAAATATAGTGAGTACGGATGTATGAATGTATGTTTGTTACTCTTTCACGCAAAAACTACTGAACGGATTTTAATGAAACTTGGAATGCAGATAGCTTATACGCTGGATTAACATAGGATACTTTTTATGTAATTATTTTATGGGTGCAACTAGTTATTAATATCTAAGAAAATCCCTAGATCTTAGCTTATACAATACGTAGTTCTCTCTAGAGTACAGAATTCATTCAAAAAACGTATAGGTCACGCGTCGCGTCAACCAGACGCTCTGATAAACTTTTGAAAACGCGATGAGCTCCCGGCCCCCACGGACCCAGGGTATCAACACCAAACGGCTCAAATATGTAACCGCTACCGAGATTACTATATTTGCGCCGTTTTAGCTGCTCAGCTCCGTCCCAATTTAATTCAACGGGGCAATGCTGCCAGCATGTTGGGTACGCTACCTACTGGTAGTGGGCTGGAGCATTTGGACTGTCTATAGGTCATCGCGGACAGTATATAGTACAAATGTTTCTTTTTTTGTAGTAGGTAGTTTTTAGTATTAGTTATTAAATCATTGTAGTATTTAGGAAATAAAGGCAATTTGCCGTGTTAAAAACGTATAAAACATCATTGGAAAATTGTTTTCTTGAAGTCGTGCTTATTGATTTGACCTCTGCACGTCCGCGTATCGTAGCCCGTATACATACCTCAAGGTAGTACCCTCAAGGGAATAGAGAAGTTCGCTACCTTGCAGCCTTTTTAATAATAATAATAATATGTGTGGACATCTCACACAGCGCCATCTAGGCCCAAACTCACCTAAGCTTGTACTATGGGAACCAGATAACTGATACAATACTTAGATACTTTTTGTTTAGAAATACATACATAGAATACAATATAACACCCAGACACAGAACAAACACCTATGTTCATCACACAAATGTTTGTCCTAGGTGGGAATCGAACCCACAACCCTCAGTTCAGAAGGCAGGGTTACTACCAACTGAGCTATCAGGCCAGTCAAACTAATAACCTGGTATTAGTCTCGGATTAGTTACTTCAGCTTTTGTTTTTTGCTACTGGAATATTTAGCTGGATCGATAGAGACAAAAGATGGTGTAACCAGTCTAAAGCTAGTTGTGTTTATTAATAAGGCTGTTAGAGTCCAATTTTGCTTGTAGAAGCGACAAAAGTATGTATTACCATGGTTTTACATGCATTCAACCACTCGTCACTTACCATCGGGTGCAATAATGGTCAATCGCATACTTATCAAACAATTTAAAGAAAAGGATGGATTACGAAAAAAATCACCTATGAATTTGAATGAAATTTGAATGTGAATTTTTCACACGCCGTGTCTTGCTTACACTCGCGCTATTTCTCGTCAGAGAGAACTTAACAGGGTATTCATTAATTTTTTTTTTAATGTTACGAAATGACATGACGAGCTAGTCGCTCGCCTGATGTTAAGCGACACGACTGCCCATATCAGTTGCAGTGACACTTGAAATTCAAGTGTAGTTTCGCGTGACACTGCACTGCGCACATCATCCTGAGACATCAGCACAGTCTAGCAATAAGATTACTACACTGTGAGATCAGGTCATAAAGTCTCATTCGCCCAGTAATTTCACTAGCTACAGTGCCCTTCAAACCGGAACACAGTAGTGCTTGCGCACTACTGCTTGGCGGCAGAATAACTGGCAAAGCGGTGGTACCTACCTAGACTAACTTTGCAGAAAAGTCCTACCACCTAGTTGAAAATTAAATTAATAGGTCTTTACCTATGAAATTGCCGTTTAGCAGTACAGACTTTTTCAAACAAAAAAAAGTTTTGATTGGCTATGAATTCTAAATTCAAATTAATTTTGTTTTAAAAATATGACATTCTATTTACAATATAAGTCTTTTGTTTATTGATTAGCGTTGTATTTTCATTACATTTCAACATTTTTCCTCATAATGGATACTTTGAAATTTCGTGTAATTATGGAATATGAGTTCCGTCGTGGCACCAACGCGGCACAAATGACACGTAACATCAACGACGTTTACGGAGAGAACTGTACAAACGAACGTACAATCCGTTATTGGTTTGCTCGGTTCCGTTCTGGGAATTTTGACTTGAAAAATGAACCTCGTGGTCGTCCGGAAACTTTGGTCAACAATGATGAATTAAAGGCGATTGTGGAAGCTGATGAATCTCAATCTACAGCTGAGCTGGCAGCAGCTTTTGATGTTAGCATCAAAACAATATTGGTCTATTTGCGGCAGATTGGCAAGATAAAAAAGCTTGATAGATGGGTGCCCCACGAACTTAACGATCGCCAGCGCAACGTACGCGTCGAGACTTGCCTTGCGCTGCTTAACGGGCACAGAAATGAAGGAATTTTGAACCGAATTGTTACGTGCGACGAAAAATGGATTCTTTTTGACAATCGAAAGCGCTCAGCAAGTTGGTTAGATCCTGGTTCGGTACCAAAGCAATGTGCAAAACGAAAAATGACCCCTAGAAAGGTGATGGTCACAGTTTGGTGGTCTAGTGCTGGTGTGATTCATCATAGCTTTTTACAAAACGGCGAGAGCATTACTGCAGATGTGTACATTGAAGAACTGACCACAATGATGGCGAAACTCGCACGTCTGCAACCAGCTTTGGTCAATCGGTCGTCTCCACTGCTACTTCACGACAAAGCGCGACCCCATACTGCACAACAGACCGTCTCTAAGCTGCATGAGTTGGGTTTGGAAGCTCTCCCTCATCCGCCATACTCACCAGATCTTGCGCCTACCGACTATTACTTTTTCGAAAATTTGGACAACTTTTTAGTGGGAAAAAATTTCAATTCCCGAGAGGCAGTACAAAACGCCTTTGAAGAGTTTGTTGTCTCCCGTCCTGCTGATTTTTTCAAGAAGGGCATCCATAAACTGCCACAGCGTTGGCAAAGATGCATTGATTGCAGGGGTGATTACTTTGAATAAAAGAAATAAATAAGTTCGAAAAAAAAAATACTTTAACTTTTTTCAAACAAAACGGCAATTTCATAGGTAAAGACCTAATATTAAATTGAACTAACTTACAATTACACGGCGACGTATGACTAAATTAGGAACAGGTGACTATTACTTATTCTATGTAATGAGTGTAGAGTGACGTAAGTCGAAACGCCTTTTCCTGTTCGGAAGGAAGTGCGTGGCTGACCTTTGTAGTACAACCTACCCACATTGGTGAGGGTAGCTAGTACAAAGGCAGAACACACTTACCACAGAACGCTTTAAAGTACTTAAGGAAATAATACATATAAAGTTAAAATTACTTACTTATATATTATATTACTTTTATTACTTATATTACTTTGGGGATTAAAGAAAAAGAAAGAATAAAAAATGCAACAATCCGAAAAATATTTTCGGATTAGTATAGTATAATATATATAGTATAATATAATATATATAGTATAATATAATATATATAGTATAATATAATATATATAGTATAATATATATAGTATAGTATAATAGTTTTGTAATTCTAAAATATCTATTTACCTCGCTATACAGAACTTTAACAAACTATCAATCAATACAGTATAGTTTGTATAATGTAATGTAGGTAACATTATACAAACAACCAGTCACATTCGGTCAGTTAACCATAAATTAAGAACACGATCAAGTCTATTACGGTATTACCATTATTTACCGCAAGTACCGAAATACTAACATTGCAATTTGTCTTTTACTGTCCTAGAAAAAAGGTTCAAATGCATTTAAAAATGGTGTGTATACAGCTAATGGCTAAACGTTATAGCTGCATAGTATTTTTATCGCAAGGGCCGATTGACCGACTGACCGATCGATAAGAACGGATGCTGGCGGAATGCGGCGACGACGTAAACCTGATGGAGAAGTTTGAAAACTGACAGAAATTTGCGCGCGAAAGCGGAATCTAACCTCTTTGGTTTTTGAATTAATGAATTTATTATGATTTATTATTTCTTATTGATATTGAGTAGGGTTTACGTAATTACGTATTTGGTTTATTATAACTAATTAGTTAAAATACATAATGAGTATTAAAGTAATATTTGATGAGAATATCAGTCATTCTTATTAAATAAACATTTCAAAGTCATGTAGGATTTATTACAAATAGGCTATTTTTAGCACTTTAACAAGTCAAAGTTATGTTAGGTAAGTGCTTAAAATTATGTTATTGTTTTAAGTATTTAAATTACATAATGCTTATTATTAAATAGTTATGTGAAATATCTGTTTTTATAAACAAAAAATTGAGTTTTCTTTCAAGCAATCCAGCAAAAAATTATAAGCTATCCGGCACTTAAGTAATTTGTGAATTTATTACATTCATGGGACAAATAAAATTACCACAATGAAAAAACTTGTGCAAAACGCAAAAAGGAAATCAAACATCCCTGGTGGGGATCGAACCCACGACCTTTGGATTAGAAGTCCAACGCGCTATCCTCTGCGCCACAGGGACTGACGAGGAGTTGGCCGAAATTATACAATGCTCTCTACATGTATAATCGTGTGTCACACATCAATTTTATAGACGTCGTACTCATTAATTCGTTCATAGGTTATTAATTCATTAATTGTATTTTAACGAAACAAGAAGTCGGTTTAGCTCCATCATAAAAATATTAGCTGGTAAAAGGACTTATGAGACTGATTTTAATACCAAAACTAAAACTGTATGTATAAAGTCCCAAGTCAAGAAATAAAAAAAATAAATTAAAAAAAATTTAAGATAAGGTATGGTAGGGTTGATCGTAGTTGGTCTAGTAAATAAATATGTACATAATTCTTCACTCATTTATTTAGTTTTCATAAGCTTATGTATTATACAATATTAAATAAAAATATATTACAAAAATATTATAAATGCATAATTATTATTAATATTCAAAAAATATCATTTTATTAAAATCATCTCGAGACATTTTAGCCTTAATTTTCTTCCCTTAGAAAAGTTCATTTGATTATGTAACTTTCACGGCAGAATGGCTTAACAAATTTGGATGAAATTTGTACATAGTTTACCTATACTACCGAGATCAACATAGGTTACTTTCTTATTATGACCACGGCAAATGTAACATTGTCGAAATATCGAGGTTAGTCAAAATTACATATTGATAATAGTTTTTGTACGCGAATAAACCCGTTTTATCTTTACAATATAGGTTACTTTCTCGGAAAATCTAGGGTTGCCGCCGCAAGGTGCCACTAAAACGAAAAAAAAAAAACAAACGCTAAAAAAGGAAACTTGATAATAAATAGCTAAGTTGGGTTGTTCAATTTTTAGCACCTTTTCATGCCCTTAAACCATTTTATGTGCTAATTATCCCTTTAGAGTAGTTGTAATTCAATTATAGGAACTTTTAATTGACCTGAATTAGTTTTTGTAGGGCGTTGATGATTGATCATAATCAACAATAGTAATAATAATGCCCAACGATCACATACATAGATCCTGGATCCTAACATGGACTCCCTCAGCCTTATTAATAAACACGAACTAGCTTTAGACTAGTTACACCATCTTTTGTTTCTTTCGATCCAGCTAAATATTCCAGTAGCAAAAACAGGACAAAAGCTGAAGTAACTAATCCGAGACTAATACCCGTTTATTAATAAGGCTGACTGTGTCTAGGGAACCAAAGACTACATGGACCATGGTCCCACAACACCCAGATCCAGAACAAGTATTTGCGCCTCTTTTCCGTGTGTAAATCATAAATCATAAAATTTTATTGGTAAAAAATTTACATGTCAGGCTCTCGAAAACTTTACTATAATTAATAAATTATACTAACATGTCATTAATTAATACAACAATATTAAAAATGAAAACATGTCATGAGAAATTTAAAACAAGTCAATAATAATATTAAAAAAAAAATTATAAGTATTCTTCAAATACGTCAATGTCAAATAAAAGTTATTTAGATAAATAGTTCACAATTATACATACAATAATGTAAATACTTGTTTGTCGAGAATCGAACCCGCCACCTCCGGGTTATGAGCCAACCTGCTCAACCACCACACCACACGCTGTGAAAGGTATTTTCTCAGCAGTTGGATTACAGCAGACAATGTTAACCGTCTACAACAGCGTTACAGCGGTTCGAGTCCCGTCAAAGTACTCCTGGTGTATGTGGGATGGGTGTAGGAAGGACCAGTTACACCAGTCTTTGTTGTGATAATTTTAGGGTTCCATAGTAATAAAACGAAACCAAATTACTTATATCACCGCAATGGAAGCCCTGGGCCGGGAGGAAAGTGTACTAAGGAAAAAAAAAGCAAGTACGAGCGGCATCATTGATGAGCTCAAAGGAGCCTGTCAATTGTCCCGCTCGTATGAATAAAATAGTAGTTATAGCAAACCGTACATCCGAACTTACCCGATTCCCTATCCGAGAGTCTCGCGGCCGATTGCCGCCACGGTACACGGAGTAGCGCGCCTAGTATGTTAGTTTTTTTTTTGTTTGGTTTTGGCTCCACCCTTTTTTGTATTTAGCCAGTGTCAAGTAATTGATAATATCTCAAGTTAATTAATATCATATAATGTGTCAAGTCAAGTCAGTCATCAAGTTAAGTCATAGTCTAGTCTAGTCAAGTCATATTCCTAGTAAAGTGGGGGCAACTTTACCAGAAGCTTCTATGGAGTTTTGGAAACAACACGAAAAGAAACGCTTCACCATCATTATACCACTTTCCCACACTCATGCCTGTAATTCAGCACTTAACGAATAAAATGCCACCAGTTTTATGCACTAACACTGAAAATAACACAAGTTTTGGAAAATAATACAATGCGGCGGCGACGCGATCTTTTTCGTATTCCCGCCATAACTCCAGTATGTTAGTTACTCTTTGGCAGTTCGCCGCCCGACCCCTTACCGTACACACGCGCGCGCGCTACTCTCGCACCGTCGCGAATTTATCACAAACGAATCGTAAGATTTTGGGTTTCAGATCCCCCCTTGTATTCTTTTAAATTTCTTAATGTAAACTTGTACGTGAAAACGAATAGACTTTGTATTCTCTAAAACGTGTTTTCTTTGAACAATCCCGAGGCCCTATGCAGGCCTCCCTCATATAGTAGTAATAAGGGTATTTTAATTAAATTGTAAATCGTGCGTACACCCGGAGCACTCATGCTTACTAAAAAGCTTCTTCTTGCGGCGGCGTCGTGTGTCGGTCGTCCTCTTCCCTCAAACATGGTCGAGGAGGGCGATGGCTGGAACATGCGTCAAGCTCGTGAACGGATGCTTGCGGAAGCTGGTTTGCTCGGTGGTGTACGCACAATTAGAAATAAGTACTTATGTTTATGTATGTTTTTGTTATTGGCTGTATTGTCCTTCCTGTATTATATATATGTTCATGTTAATAATAGGCTTAATTCATAAATATAAAAAATAATCTAACAAAAAGCACGGACTCAGGTGTCTGTGGAAATGCAGAATAAAAAAATTACTTATATCCAGCACTACTGTGTTCCGGTTTTAAGGGCATTGTAGCTATGAAACTACTGGGCAAATGAGACTTTATGATCTGCTGGGCCATCACGTTACTCGATTGCAACCAATAGAAACACATATTTGTAAGGTGACAGTTTGAATACGCAGCTTATGTACATAGTGTGGAAATTTCTCCTGTTTTTTAAAATATTTTGGCTCCACACTTTTGTGTATTTAGCCAGTGTCAAGTAATTGATAATTTATCAAGTTAAAGTTAATGATATTTCACGCAAATATGTGTCAAGTCACAGTCGAAGTCATCAAGTCAAGTCATAGTCTAATCAAAGTCATACTCCTAGTAAAGTGGTGGCAACTTTACTTGAAGCTTCTATGGAGTTTTGGAAACAACACGAAAAGAAACTTTTCACCATCATTATACCATTTTCCCACACTCACGCCTGTAATCCAGCACTTAACGAATAGAATGCCGCCAATTTTATGCACTAACATTGAAAATAACACAAGTTTTGGAAAATAATACAATGCGGTGACGCAATCGTTTTTGCTTTCCCGCCAAAACTCCATTTCTCGTGTTGCATGGCAATAAATGTTACGCGATCACCCCCCTGATCTCACAGTCGAGTAATCTGATTACCAGACTGTGCTGATGTCTCAGGATGATGTTCGCAGTGCAATGTCACGGGAAACTTTATTTTAGAGTTTCGAGTGACACTGCAACTGATAAGGGCAGTTGTGTCGCTTAACATCAGGCGAAGGACATGGTCGTTCCTTAACATTTTTTTTGCCTTATTCCTGAGTACCGTCAAGGTAGGCACTCAATTGAATTACAATCTAGCCATACATAGTTGGCTAATGAGCAATTTAATTACAATCTAGCCATACATAGTTGGCTAATGAGCAATTGAATTACAATCTAACCATACATAGTTGGCTAATGAGCAATTGAATTACAATCTAGCCATACATAGTTGGCTAATGAGCAATTGAATTACAATCTAGCCATACATAGTTGGCTAATGAGCAATTGAATTACAATCTAGCCATACATAGTTGGCTAATGAGCAATTGAATTACAATCTAGCCATACATAGTTGGCTAATGAGCAATTTTAATTTAGCTTAAACTTCTAAAAACCTAGAATTTCTGAGTTCCTTAACAAAAAAAATTGGTAATTGGTTTTAACAACCCAATTGCTTAACCCAACATGGATTGGTTAACTTTTACAGCAGAGAAAAAATATCAAAAACTGCTCTAGAAATACAGATTTTAATTCTACAAGGAAATAAGAGTGATTCAAGCCTTTAAAAAATTTAAATCAGTTTTATTTCTATAGATTAAGCAGAAAAACAAAAGAATGACTTTTCTCTGACAACCTCTGTGGTGTGGTGATTCAGCAGGTCGGCTCATAACCCGGAGGCAACGGGTTCGATTCCCGCGACAGCACAGGTGCACAGAAAAAAAGCTCAAATACTTGTTCTGTGTCTGGATGTTGTTGGACCATGGTCCTCGTAGTTCCTGGGTCCCTAGACACGGAATCCTACTTAGGGTCCAGGATCTATGTCTGTGATTGTTGGGCGTTATTATTATATCAACTGTGCTCTCCATCTCATAAAAGAAACCGCTCCACTCCAAAAACAAGATACAAATTAATTCCCGCTTGTCGAGGCAAAATCGTGAAGTCACGAATTTTAGGTGAGTGAAACGGATATGTACGATTTACTATAAGTTGGAGAGGGATGGAGGATTTTACCTTTCGGCGCATGAGTGTTCCCACGGTGCACTTAGCTGTGATTATTATAAATAAATGTATAGTTTTGAATTTTGATTTATAATTCCGTATTGTCTTGGGAAAGGTCGGAGTTTCGTAATGATTTTGGGTGTGACGTTAACACTTGATTCATAATGGCATTTTATAAATCTCGAAGCCCATGCAATGACAGCATTTTTGAAGTAATCTTATTTACGCACGCTTGACTTGGGAAGTAAACTGGTGGATGCGAGGCGAACTGAAGTTGATGTTGGTTCACGTAGATCTCCATTGTCAACATAAGAAAGTTAAAAAATATTATTATGTTGGTATGTACGGTAAAATGAATATTTACAATTGTCAAGATGGCGACATTAACATTAAACAAAGCAAAAACAAAATTATACCGGCCGATAGATGGAGCTACACTAAAGAAGGTTTACTTCAGTCGTGTGGTCTAAAGATCGCTCGGTTATTTATTCTTATAATAATACCTAAATTTGTATAAAATGACAGATTTTTATTATCGATATTCCTCCAGTTATTATTAAAAAAATAATAATGGCCTTTTTGGCTTCCTGCAAAAACGTTGCGATAATAAAAAAAATTGAACTATTAGCAATAAAAAAATACATAGGTGTCAGCTATTGTTGAACCAACTTTTAATATAACAAATAATAATGGGGGGGCGGGGGTGTAATCATTTCTACTTTACAAGACATGACCTTGGCGAGTTTTTGGCGGGAATGCGAAAAAGATTGCGTCACCGCATTGTATTATTTTCAAAAACTTGTGTTATTTTCAGTGTTAGTGCATAAAATTGGTGGCATTCTATTCGTTAAGTGCTGGATTACAGGCGTGAGTCTGGGAAAATGGTGTAATGATGGTGAAACTTTTCTTTTTGTGTTGTTTCCAAAAGAAGCTTCAAGTAAAGTTGCCACCACTTTACTAGAAGTATGATTTTGACTGGACTATGACTAAACTCTCCAGCCAAAACCCGCCAAAGCTCTCCAGCTAAGTTTCATGATGCAACTTTAAATAAAAAGTCCCGACCAAAAAGGTTACGTTCAAAAACCCAAATATTTCTTCACACGTCGTCATCAAAGAACCTAACGAAGAAAGTAAGACAAATTACAAAATGAAAGGGCGGCCCGTACAAACAAACTACCATTAACAAGACATACAAACGTCATACATTTTGATGATTAATATCTGCGGGAACAAGTGCCGACAGCCATAGAATAAATTATAGTAGGACAGCGCACGCGCTTTATTCTGTTTAATTAATTCAATCTCTCGAATAAACATTATACCTTTTTGGGTACAATCAATTACTTAAATCTATTAAATGTCCGAATATGCTCATCGCGTTTTTCAAAGATTTTTCCCTGGTTGGTGCTGTATACATGCATAATTGGAGGGGTTAGAACAAAAAGGGTTTAACTGATTTTTTTCACTAAATGACTTATGGGTATCGTTGGATTCAGCGTGAAATTACCTACAATAATACATTCTCAAAATGCCGAAATCAGGCTTAAATCTCGAGATTTTGAGTCGCTTAGCATAAAAAAACATTATTATAATTATTTTATTATATTATATTTTAACATTAATTGTATGAATTAGTACTATATTTAGTATTTTAAAATAGAATTAATGCATATTCAAGCAACTGAAACTTACATAAAACTTTTCTATTACCTTAAAGCACTCTACATTAAAATAAAGCCATTGTAGTTTAAAGTCCATTTTCTCGAAACTATCAATTTGACAATTAAACCCTTTTTATTCTCAACCCTTCAATTATTATTAAATACTGGTCGGGTGGGTTAG
This sequence comes from Ennomos fuscantarius, assembly GCA_905220475.3. NCBI lineage: Eukaryota > Metazoa > Arthropoda > Insecta > Lepidoptera > Geometridae > Ennomos > Ennomos fuscantarius. The sequence continues at coordinate 2,331,133 of HG992026.1, read as the reverse complement.
AATCCATACGGTTGGAGTGTGTGTAGGCTTGTTGGAGGATCTTTATCCGGCATGGTAATATTATTACATTTACAGCAGCGGGCGGAATGTCTCGTACGGTCTTTAATACACCCCGTCGTCATCGCCTGAGACACGTCTTAAGCGACCCGGATGATCCTATAGCAGCCGTAGTATCGGCTGCGCTAGGATCACCGGACCAGTCTAGCCCTTCTGGCTCAGGTACCGCGCCCGGCACCGGTATAGGATACCAGCGTAACACAATCAGACACCGACCCCGCTGGCGAGGTCAACGTACCCCCAGATTAGCTAGAACGGTCGCGACTTTCAATAGGATCCCTTCCAGTGGACGTACTCTTGTCGATCCTCTTACCCCGGCCCAAGCCGATGCTCGCGCCCCAGGGGTGCCCTTGAGCTAGTTGCCTCCCACTATTGATGGCTCGGCGCCTTAAGAACCAGCTGTAATGGTCGGTAGAGACATTAGAATTAGACCGTTAAAAAAAACCCCAGCTCTTAATACAGAATAGACGAGTTGGAATGAAAACCGTGAAATTCAAAACAATAAAAAAAATTGTTGGCATCCACGATAAAATTCTATCAAATCATTATCTGTGGGAATTCGGCAGCCGACGCGCGCTAGAGATCTTTGCACCCATATGGCATAGAGTAGAGAAGTGGATCCAGGTACAGATGGGTAAGTTCTTTGATAGCTTTCACAGAATAAAACATTGTGATTTGAATTTTAGGTGGGTTGTTATTGCAGGTATTAAGTACCTGACTGGCTCGACGGCTCAGTTGGTAGTAGCCCTGCCTTCTGAACTGTGGGTTGTGGGTTTGATTCCCACCCAGGACAAACATTTGTGTGATGAACATCGATGTTTGTTCTGTGTCTGGGTGTTATATTGTATTCTATGTACCTATGTATTTACAAACAAAAAGTATCTAAGTATTGTATCAGTTATCTGGTTCCCATAGTACAAGCTTTGCTTAGTTTGTGGCTAGATGGCGCTGTGTGAGATGTCCACACATATTATTATAGTTATTTTATTGAAGTAAAACTTCTTTGCGCACGCTTGACTTACTCCCAAGGTGGTGAGGTGAACGGAAGTTGAGAGGGAGATAGTCTCTACGTGAAGATAGAAAGAGTTACGTATATTACTGTGGGCAAGAGGGGTGGAGCTAAAGAAGTTTTAAAGCACACTCTTTTTTTTATTATTTGTCACATTCCCTTCATCCAACGTCATTTCTTCGTCTAACTAATCTAAATAGTACCAAATATTCAATCTCTGTTACTTTACACTTTAGAGTGGAGTATTAAAAATCTTAAAATCCTTAATTGAATTAGCAACACATTGATCCAAATTTCTTCACATTACAATTCAGATTTTCATTCAAATTTTCTTTAACAATTATAAATTTAATAATTTCAGATTGTTGCTAATACAAATATACGACCAATATATCATCAAAATCTATTAGTAGGTAGTTTGATGTTTATATAAAAAAAGATCTTAATTGGAAAAATATGTAACCCAAAAATTATTCAGTATTTTTCAAAGAACTTTTATTATACGTCAAAGTTTTTGATTGGGATCAGATGGGATTTCAATGGTATTTTGTGGGATCAGTTGGGAAAAATTAGCTGGTGGTTTGGTTGAATCCGTTGGGAGTTTTGAGCCAATGATGATAAAAACAAAACACTGTCTATCACTTCTGTGCCTCCATAATCTACGCCACATTGTGTGTGTTCCGTCATTTTAAAAAGTACCAGACGGAATCCTTCGTTTCGGTTATTATCCAAATTACTTTAGATCATGGTAATTTCGTTGTAATCTACGGGGAATTTGAAGAATGATGATTGCAATGTTTTTTTTAACGCCTAATGGCCATTTGACTGGCGCGATAGCTCAGTTGGTAGTAACCTTGCCTTTTGAACTGTAGGTCGTGGGTTCAATTCCCACCCAGCCACGCTACGCCACAGATTAAATACGTAATAGGAATTTGTAAGTAATGTGCAATGTGATCGTTGGGCGTTTATTATAATGATTTATCTATTTTATTGTAATTGTTTCGAATGAACATATTGCTTTTTTTTTGGCTTCACACTTTTGTGTATTTAGTCATTGTCAAGTAATTGATAATTTACAAGTTAATAATTAATAGTAACAAAACTCTCCAATCTTATTGTTATTGCATACATTGAAATTCACTAAAATCATTATTTAAAAGTGCGCCATCTATACGAAAAATATTGAACAGTAAATTTACGCCATCTATGAGTTATTGTATGAACCATGTTCCAACCTGAGGTTACATCTTTAGATAAAATTATTTAGCAGCTTTCTGTTAGTTGTAATAGTTCATTAGTATACTCTAGATGGCGCTTTAAAACGTAATTTCATTCATAACATTTTTTTATCCACAGGTTTTGCAGGCACCAAGTTTTTAATATAGCTAATAAGCAACCCTATTGTCCCTATTAAACAGTTTTGGCGGGAAAACGAAAAAGATTGCGACACCGCATTGTAATATTTTCCAAAACTTGTGTTATTTTCAGTGTTAGTGCATAAACCTGGTGGCATTTTATTCGTTAAGTGCTGGACTACCACCACCACGCCACGCCACGCCACCACTGACTTGACTGGACTAGACTATGATTTAACTTGATGACTTGGACTGTGACTTGACTGGACACATTATATAACATAAATTAACATGAAAAACTATTAATTACTTGACACTGACTAAATACACAAAAGTGCGGAGCCAAAACAAAACAAAAAAAAAATACGTGCAAAAAACAATACTTGACGGAGGATTATACACAGCATTTAACATATTATAAATAAAAAGCCCAATTTATGACCAATTTTACACAAAAAAACGTTCACTAATCTTTGTTTATTGAGATTTAGCAACAATACAATACATAAACAACGTTTTAATATTGAAAAGAGAGGCAATGACCGATTTTGCGCTGGGCATAGAGCATCATTTGTTTTTTTAAACGTGACCTGGCTTTGGGGGTCGGTCGGATTATTCCACGGGATTATTTTGCGGCATAATAGAAAAGTTTAGGGTGTAATAGCGTTGCATCACTCTTGTTTTTGGACAACTTTTGTTCGTTCAGTGGCTGATTGATCAGGGATGACGTAGAGTTTAATCTGTTTTAATAGATCATTCAAGCGTTTGCAATCAAGCTAATAATTACCAAACAAGGCATTGTCAACTGACAACCAAAAGGAGAAGGTGTTCAATCGGTTGTATTTTTTTTTTTTTATTACCTTAGAACTACGTTTAAAATTATAATTTGATGTCAAACTTGGTTTGCGCATGAAAATGTGTTTGTTAATTTTGTGGGTTTTTTTATGGATTACGTGAGTTATGGATATCAAATAAATATTTTATCTAATTATTCTTTTTGATCAATAATCTAGCTCACCAAGTTTATGCACTATCACTGAAAATAACACAAGTTTTGGAAAATAATACAATACGGTCAAGCGATCTTCATCGTTTTCCCGCCAAAACTCTAATTTAATATTAATTGTTTTGAAAAACGCGCGTCTCCATTTCCCGCCAAACAGGACATTAAACTTTAAGTTTGAAGTATTACCGTGACACAAAACATTATTTTTTCCTTTATCTGTGAACAAAATGTGATGCATTAATATTTTGATGTACCTATTTGGTATAAAAAATATTAAATGGTCACACTAGTTGTGTTTAGTCATGGCTGACCATTATCCATACCACCCCTAACTTTAAAGCTGTTTTTGCCCTCAAAACTCAAAACTACATTATATATAGTGTTATTCTAACGACAATTGAATACGCCTAAGGGTGCTTCAATTTCACCCTTTTGGTTGATGATTAAGCAAATTATTTATTTAGAAATAAACTTAACGATTTTGATACCGTTTATGTACCGTATTTACATGAAAAAAAAAACGAGTGTACTTTAATAGACCATACGACTGCAGTAAAAACTTCTTTAGTTTAGCTCCATCTACCGGCCGGTATAACTTTGTTTTTTTTGTTTTTTTTTTTAGTTTTGTCTCCACACTTTTGTGTATTTAGCCAGTGTTAAGTAATTGATAATTTATCAAATTATCGATATTTCACGCAAATATGTGTCAAGTCACAGTCGAAGTCATCAAGTCAAGTCAGTCTAGTCAAAGTCATTCTCCTAGTAAAGTGGTGACAACTTTACTTGAAGCTTCTATGGAGTTTTGGAAACAACACGAAAATAAACGTTTCACCATCATTATACCATTTTCCCACACTCACGCCTGTAATCCAGCACTTAACGAATAGAATGCCACCAATTTTATGCACTAACACTGAAAATAACACAAGTTTCTGAAAATAATACAATACGGTGACGCAATCTTTTTCGCTTTCCCGCCAAAACTCCAACTTTGTTTTTGCTTTGTTTAATGTTAATGTCGCCATCTTGACAATTGTAAATTGTTATTTTTATCGTACATACCAACATAATCATACAAATTTTTAACTTTCTTATGTTGACAATGGAGATCTATATGAAATCCAATATGAATTACTGATATCAACCACCGTGTAAGTTTCTTACACGACACCCCTTATTTCTTAATTAGGTAAAGCTATTGTTATTATCTAAGAACATTTAAAAAGTAATTTGTCCAATGAAAAAAGGGCAATTTGGGATGTGGCCAATTTGAAAATGGAACTTATTTTTTATTTAACAACCCATATCAGTTGCAGTGTCACTCGGAACTCTACGTATAGAGTTTCGCGTGACACTGCACTGCGCACATCATCCTGAGACATCAGCACAATCTAGTAGATAGATAGATGAACTTTTCATTGTGCACACCACATAATAGCATAAAAATCAAATAATGCAATAATTCACAAGTAGTGGGGAACAATGGGTGACCTTATCGATTAAAGCGATCTCTTCCAGGCAATTTCTGGATGAAAAGGATAGTAATAGATTATTAGATTGAGATTAGGCGCACATCATCCTGAGTCATCAGCACAGTCTGGTAATAAGATTACTCGACTGTCAGATCAGCTGGGCGATCACGAAACTCGATTGCAACCATTAGAAACACCTATTTGTATGGATTTGACAGTTTGAATACGCAGTTTATGTGTATAGTTAGTATGGAAATTTCTCCTGTTGCATTGTAAACAAAGTTCAAGATCACACCCCAGATCATAAAGTCTCATTTGCCCAGTAATTTCACTAGCTACGCTACGATGCCTTTCAAAGTGGAACACAGTTTGGCGGCAGAATAACTGGCAAAGCGGTGGGTATCATATAGACGAACTTTTCAGTAAAGGCCTACTACCATCTAGAACCTATTGTCCCTAATTATTAGTATATGAATATATAATATGTATTTTTGTATTATTATGGTGTTATTTAATAATAGTAATAATAATAATAATAACGCCCAACGGTCACATACATAGATCCTGGACCCTAACTAGGATTCCCTGTGTCTAGGGACCCAGGAACTACGAGGACCAAGGTCCACGTTAATATTAAAATTTATTTATTAAATAAAAATATATAACAAAATTCCAAGCCATATAAAAGAGTGCAATGACCTTCACACATTCAAACGTAAATTATTTCAATATATAATCGACCAAACATTTTACTCGCTTGCTGAATTTTTTTATTAGTAATTGACTTTAATATTAAATGGACGTATTTATTACCTATTGACTTTCGTCTGTGATGTAATAATGTGTAAAGATGTGCTACAAGTGACACTTTTATATTAAAAGCTTCAGCTTATTTGTAATTTTTGTATGCCGTTGCGGCTGATCGCAGTATGGACTTCATATTTTTATTGTAACATCTGTTTTATGACCTGTGTATCACAAAATAAATTATTTGAATTTGAATATTATTTTTATTATTGTTGTTGTTATTGTTAAATAAAGAATTTTCTATCTATCTATCTATCAAATAAAATACTGAAATGATGAGCTCGTTAGAAGATCATTATTTTTACCTATACGTTTACTCCCTAATAAATAGTAAATGTAATATTCAAACTCTAACAGATGTGCATACAGACGCGCGGTACTCAATGAGCCGTGACTACGTAACTGTATGGGGTGTCGTCGACTGTCCCGTGAACGTAATGTTTATACAATCAGGCAGGGTGCCGTTTGACTGTATTACAACTATATAATTGGCGAAGGTGGCGCTAGCTTCAGTGGCATGATGCTGTGATAGTGAAGAATGGTACAATATTTCTAGATTAACATGGTTGTGTGTCCTATAATAGGACACAAACTATGAACAAAAAAAATTCTTTATTTAACAATAACAACAACAATAATAAAAATAATATTAACATGGACCTTGGTCCTCGTAGTTCCTAGGTCCCTAGACACAGGGAATCCTAGTTAGGATAAAGGATCTATGTATGTGATCGGTGGGCGTTATTATTATTATTATTAATAACACCATAATAAATACATAAAATACACACAATAATACAAAAATACATATTATATATTCATATAACAATGTTTGTAGATTGCCATGGTTTGTGTCCTACAATAACATAAACTATAATAATACAATTGTACAATACGCAGTACAATAAGGTGAAGAATAGTACAATATTTCTAGATTACCGTGGTCTGTGTCCTAAACAGTACAATTTTTTTATATTGCCATGGTTTGTGTCCTACAATAGGACTTAAACTATTACCTTGGTTTGGCATGGTTTTTTTTGGTTTATGGGATGACCATGGTTTGTGTCCTACAACCGGACACAAACTATGGTAATCTAAAAAAAATTGTACCGTTTAGGTAGGTTTGGTAATCTAGAAATATTGTACTATTCTTCACCATTATCCTCTCTTGATGTGCCTGGCTGTGCACTTGTGCAGTCACCCCGTCGTCACGTCTTGAGCGACCCGGACGATCCTATAGCAGCCGTAGTATCGGCTGCGCTAGGAGCACTGGACCAGTCTAGCCCTCCAGGCTCAGGTACCGCGCCCGGCACCAGTATAGGAACCAGCGTAACACAATCAGACACCGACCCCGCCGGCGAGGTCGACGTACCCCCGTAGGTTAGCTAGTAAGGTCGCGACTTTCCATAGGGTCCACTGTTCCAGTGGACGTAGTCTTCTCGATCCTCTTATCCCGGCAACGGCCCAAGCCGAAGCACCCCCGGGGTGCCCTTGAGCTAGTTGCCTCCCACTGTTGACGGCTGGGCGCCTTAAGCGTGGCGACTCTGTAAAGGTCGATAGAGACCAACAGCATTAGCTCGTTAAAAAAAAAGGGGTTCCATTTCGTGTTCATTGTCCATCTGTCTCACTCTAATCCAGCATTTTGTATCTAATAACGTTTTATCTATGGGCTGAAATGTTAAATGCTTACAACATTACTGTGATATAAAATAATATTACAAACAGCTGAACACTTTTGTAACTAATTTCACTTAACCCTGCACCAGTCACGTGGTATTTCGATCCCGCTTAAGATATACAGCATTTGCATACAAAATTATTGTTTAATATATAAATAATATATTAATATACGCACGTCGGTCCGTCTGTCACGAACACGCGGCATTGTAATGCGGTTGTTTATTGAAATAAAGTTTACAATGCTCGATTAATTTTATTACTTTTAGGTGAATAATTTTATTTTGGTTTGTAGTTTGGGCCGCTTTTGATTGTCACAGTTTTGATAGTCACAGTTCTTTGGCTAGTTGACTTAAGTTTAAAAAAAAGAGTTGAAAGTATTTTTTCTATGTAAAAAAATAACATGACGAGCTAGTCGTTCTCCTGACGTTAAGCGACACTGCTGCCCATATTAGTTGCAGAAGTTACATTAAAATTGAAGCATTTTATTGTACGCGAAAAGTTAAACTATTCTCATATGTGGCAAAATCATTTTTTTACACTGAAGTAGTAGTAGCACGTGGTATAAAAATCGCCATCTTTGAATGCATTTGACCAATGAGCGACCGTGACCACTTTTATCCTATACTGGTTCACCCGCCCCGGCTTCATATGGGTGAATTAGTAAAACGCAGTCGAACGGGTTAAAAAGTGTCCTATGGCCGTTTTCTGGTTCTAAGATACCTCCCCACAAATTTTCAGCCAAATCGGTTCAGACGTTGTTACGTTATAAATAGTGTAACTAACACGACTTATATATATATATATATATATACGCTATATATATATATATACATATATATAATAACATAAAGCAGCGTCATAGAAGCCAACATCAGTATTATCAAATATACTAGAAAAAAAAAAAAAAAAAAATTTTTAGCACACGATGGTGAAAGATGGAAATAAAATTACAAGAATAAATCTACAGAAATAAAATGTACACTCAAATCTACACTTCGATAATTTTTACACGTGACCTTAAAAAACATCAAACATTGGGACAACGACAAAGAAAACTTGTCCATTGATACAAAATAAACCCTACCGCAAAATAATTTTCAACCATAATCAAATCATGAATTTTGGTCCAATATAATCACTGTAGTGAATGCAGCCACACGACCGGCCTTTGACAATTTAACTTTTCATACAAGCTTAGCTTATAATATTCGTTATTTTAACTAAATAATTAGGTTGCACTTTTTTATGTAAAGGGATGACGTGACGAGCTAGCCGTTCGCCTGATGTTAAACGACACGGCTGCCCATATCAGCTGCAGTGTCACTCGGAACTCTAAAGTATAGAGTTTCGCGTGACACTGCACTGCGCACGTCATTCTGAGACATCAGCACAATCTAGTAATAAGATTACTAAACTGTGAGATCAGATCATAAAGTCTCATTCGCCCAGTAATTTCACTAGCTACAGTGCCCTTCAAACCGGAACACAGCAGTGCTTGCGCACTACTGCTTGGCGGCAGAATAACTGGCAAAGCGGTGGTACCTACCTAGACGAACTTTGCAGAAAAGTCCTACCACCTAGTAACCACTTACCACATGAATATGGATTTCGTGATGTATTGTTCAATTAAAGTATTAAAACGGTTACAATGGGCGCGTGTGTAGTCCAGACGTAGACCGGCCATCGCAGGGTTAGTTCATCTTCTTCAATATTATAAACATTACGCGAATTTAATTATTCAGAGGTTTTGAAGTGAGATTTGGTTTTTTTTTGGCGGGAAAACGAAAAATATCTCGTCGCCGCATTGTATTATTTTCCTAAACTTGTGTTTTTTTGTTATTTTCAGTGTTAGTGCATAAAATTGGTGGCATTCTATTCGTTAAGTGCTGGATTACAGGCGTGAGTGTAGGAAAATGGTATAATGGTGGCGAAACGTTTCTTTTCGTGTTGTTTCCAAAACTCCATAGAAACTTCAAGTTGCCACCACTTTACTAGGAGTATGACTTTGACTAGACTGACTTGACTATGATTTGACCTGATGACTTCGACTGTGACTGGAGACATATTTGCGTGAAATATCATTAACTTGATGAATTATCAATTACTTGACACTGGCTAAATACACAAAAGTGTGGAGCCAAAACATTATAAAAAAAATTCATACACTACATTTTTACTTATTTACTTTTTACATTTGCATGTTATTATACATATAAACCATTCTCTTCAATCACTCGTGTCTATTTAAAAAAACCGCATCAAAATCCGTTGCGTAGTTTTAAAGATTTAAACATACATAGGGACAGAGAAAGCGACTTTGTTTTATGCTATGTAGTGAGTAGTGATGATGATTATACCATTATTAAAAAATAATCGATGATGTGGTAATCGTTAGTCACTGTTGGTGTTTGATTATGAGGTCCGCTTAGATCGTTTTAGCAAATAAAACTGGTATCTAAAGGTAAACGCAAAATATATATTAGGTCTTTACCTATGAAATTGCCGTTTTGTTTGAAAAAAGTTAAAGTATTTTTTTTTTCGAACTTATTTATTTCTAATCTAATCTAATCACCCCTGCAATCAATGCATCTTTGCCAACGCTGTGGCAGTTTATGAATGCCCTTCTTGAAAAAATCAGCAGGACGGGAGACAACAAACTCTTCAAAGGCGTTTTGTACTGCCTCTCAGGAATTGAATTTTTTTCCCGCTAAAAAGTTGTCAAAATTTTGGAAAAAGTAATAGTCGGTAGGCGCAAGATCTGGTGAGTATGGCGGATGAGGGAGAGCTTCCAAACCCAACTCATGCAGCTTAGAGACGGTCTGTTGTGCAGTATGGGGTCGCGCGTTGTCGTGAAGTAGCAGTGGAGACGACCGATTGACCAAAGCTGGTTGCAGACGTGCGAGTTTCGCCATCATTGTGGTCAGTTCTTCAATGTACACATCTGCAGTAATGCTCTCGCCGTTTTGTAAAAAGCTATGATGAATCACACCAGCACTAGACCACCAAACTGTGACCATCACCTTTCTAGGGGTCATTTTTCGTTTTGCACATTGCTTTGGTACCGAACCAGGATCTAACCAACTTGCTGAGCGCTTTCGATTGTCAAAAAGAATCCATTTTTCGTCGCACGTAACAATTCGGTTCAAAATTCCTTCATTTCTGTGCCTGTTAAGCAGCGCAAGGCAAGTCTCGACGCGTACGTTGCGCTGGCGATCGTTAAGTTCGTGGGGCACCCATCTATCAAGCTTTTTTATCTTGGCAATCTGTCGCAAATGGACCAATATTGTTTTGATGCTAACATCAAAAGCTGCTGCCAGCTCAGCTGTAGATTGAGATTCATCAGCTTCCACAATCGCCTTTAATTCATCATTGTTGACCAAAGATTCCGGACGACCACGAGGTTCATTTTTCAAGTCAAAATTCCCAGAACGGAACCGAGCAAACCAATAACGGGTTGTACGTTCGTTTGTACAGTTCTCTCCGTAAACGTAGTTGATGTTACGTGTCGTTTGTGCCGCGTTGGTGCCACGATGGAACTCATATTCCATAATTACACGAAATTTCAAAGTATCCATTATGAGGAAAAATGTTGAAATGTAATGAAAATACAACGCTAATCAATAAACAAAAGACTTATATTGTAAATAGAATGTCATATTTTTAAAACAAAATTAATTTGAATTTAGAATTCATAGCCAATCAAAAGTTTTTTTTGTTTGAAAAAATCTGTACTGCAATACGGCAATTTCATAGGTAAATACCTATTATTATAAAGAACAGTTAGGTTGCTTCACAGTTTTCTGTTGAGTGACAGACGAAAAATCAAAATTCAAAATTTACAGGCGATGACATATCATTAAAAGAAATACAAAAGAGTTAACTATCTAGTAGCTCATGTAACCTCTAACACTCCTCCTTAAATGAGGTACTAGAGCCAGTCCAACTCCTCCTCAAACTTGCATTCCTTTCAGACACCTCTCATGCCTCTCCCTGCAAAGTCCTTTCGTCAGCACATCTGCAGGCATCTCATTCGTAGGCAAATAACTCTGCTTTACCTTCCCCATTCGAACCATCTCACGAATGTAGTAATGCCTCACATCTATATGTTTGGTTCTCCGATGATGCATGGGATTCTCAGCAATTTGAATTGCAGACTGACTATCACTATATAGTTCCACAGCTTCATTAATCCCAGTCAGCTCAGCTAGAAGTGCAGTCAAAAAAGCTGACTCTCTGCATCCCTCCGAAAGAGCCACATATTCAGCCTCAGCACTTGAGAGTGCTACTGTCATTTGCTTGCGACTTTCCCACGCCATAGGACATCCTCCAAATGTGAATACAAAACCAGTGTAAGATTTTCTATCACACACATCCCCTGCGTGATCTGCATCCACATAGCCAACCAGCTTATTTCCTGTCTTCTTGAATATAAGCCCGAGTTCTTTGGTTCCGTTTAAATATCTAAGCACACGCTTCGCAGCTGTCTAATGTGTTTGATCAAAACAACTGTTAAACTGGCTTAAGTAACTAACTGCATATGCAATATCAGGTCTTGAGCACACAGCTAGATACATCAGTGAACCTATTAACTCCCTGTATGGCAGTTCACTTGGTGGAACATACTTCTCATATTGTGGTTTCACAAGCTTTATTCCACTCTCAACAGGAGTCTTTGCAGTCACTCATTCCAAATTTCTTTAGGATCTTCTTAAGATACTCAGTTTGGTTGAGTCGTATAGAGTTCTCCTGACGTTTAATTTTCATACCCAGAAAGACGTCTACTTCACCAAGGTCTTTCATTTTGAACTTTGTTTGAAGCTCTCTTTTCATCGATATTCTCTCTTTTTCATTATTCCAAAATATTTATAATATCGTCAACATAAACTGCAACAAACATCAGAGTTTTGTTTCTTCTTCATGTAAACACAAGGTTCAGTTTCACATCGCTTGAAACCCATCTCTAACAAAACTTTGTTCAATTTCTCATACCATGCTCTGGGAGCCTGCTTTAGCCCATAAAGAGCCTTCTTTAGTAGACAGACATGTCCTTCTTTACCTTGTTCCTCGAAACCTTTGGGTTGTCTCATATAAACCTTTTCTTTTAAGTCTCCGTTTAAGAACGCGGTAACGACATCCATCTGATTATCCTTCACGGCTAGGGCTAATAGTAGTCTCAAGGTACTATGACGTAGTACAGGCGCAAATGTTTCGTTGTAGTTCAATCCTTTTACTTGCGTAAAACCTCTGGCTACGAGTCTCGCCTTGTACCGTATCTTCTCTTTTTTTATTCTAAATAACCATTTAGAATCCACGAAGTAGCCATTAGCCTTTTCTACTAACTCCCAGGTCCGGTTTTTCTTCATTGAATTAAGCTCTTCTTGAATAGTTTTCTGCCATTTATCTTTATTGGGTCTAGATAAAGCTTCTTCCACTGAAGTGGATCTTCCTTCATATTTTCTTCTGCATAATAGAGTATGTAATCACTCAAGTTTTTAGGCTTTCTTTCTCTAAGAGGATATCTTCTTTCAGGAACATCATTAGTGATTTCTAATCCAGGTGCAGAACCTTCACTATCATCCACTTCTTCATTGGGATTCACGGTCTCAATTTCATTTATTTCTCCAGCTGACCGTACCTCTTCACCAGCTATGTTTTCCGTACAATGCTGTTCACCAACTTCTTCACAGTCGAAAAATTCATCAGGCCCTCTTCGTACTGTTTCATGCTGTTCCACTCGATGAGCTTCATTAGGAGCATCAATTTCTCGAATCAATATAAGTCTTTCCCAGCTGTCATCTGATGGTATCACTTCCACGATTTCATCATGAGTGTCGTTTGCATGAACTCGGATTTGATTTTCAAAGAACACAACATCTCTTGCTTTGCATAAACTATGCGTGACAGGGTCTATAAGGCGATAGCCTTTTGTTGTTTCGCAATAGCCAACAAACAGCAATTCTTTTGTTTTTGAATCAAACTTCTTCCACTTTTGTTTCGGGACATGCATAAACGCCCGACAGCCGAAAAACTTTAAATGACTCAGGTCTACCTTCCTGTTAGACCATGCTTCTTCAGGTGTCATCCCTCTTACAGCTAGTGTTGGACATCTATTTTTCAAATAAACTGACGTGTTGACCGCTTCTACCCAATACTTTTTGTTAAGTTTCGCTTCTTCAAGCACGCTTCTAGCTCGTTCCACAATTGAACGATTTGCCCTCTCACTTACTCCATTTTGTTGCGGTGTGTATTCCACTGTCAACTGGTGGATAATACCATTATTCCGCAGAAAAGTATTTACGCGTTCATTGACGTAATCGGTCGCATTGTCTGTTCGAATCGCCTTTAGTTTTTTACCTGTCTGCTTTTCAACAAGCGTTTTAAACTCTACCAATTTCGAATAAACTTCATTACTGTTTCGCAAAAAATAAACAAAAGTTTTTCTCGATTTGTCATCAATAAATGTCAAAAAATACTTATACCCCGTAAATCCACCACACACATCACTATGTACCAGTTCAAGTAGTTCAGTAGCACGCGTACTCTTTTGTATTGGAAAAGGTAATGTAGTTTGCTTACCTTTCAAGCACGACACACATTGTACTGAAACTGGGTCCTTGAGACATATACCTCTAGCCAGTCTGTCACGTAATATTTTTATGTTGCCGAGTCCCAGATGTGCTTGACAGTCATGCTTCTTGGGGCAAAAACGTGCTTTATGTCCTTCCCCACACACGTAGCATTCTATCTTCTTCTTTTCTGTCTTGCCGTTGTTTTTCTCTTTTGCTTTGCTATAGCTTTTCTTTCTAGCAGCACTCAAAGCATTCTGCGAACTTTCAGATGTCACATTGACGTCAATCTGTAGCAATTTGGTTTTAACGTAATCTGTTGTCAACGTTATATTTCTATTCTCTATAGCCATTCTCATCGGCTCGTACTGGTCTCCTAGCCCTTGTAGCATAAGTGCAGCCAGCAACTCGTCGTCTACTTCTTTGCCCATATCTGCTAGCTGATCGGCCAGCGACAGCATCTCGGTGACGTAGACTCGTGGACTGCTATACATACTCAGATTCTGACTAACAAGGCGTCCCAGCAATCGACATCTATTATTTACTCTTTGGTCTTCAGAGGCGGCTCTCAGCGCGTTCCAGCTCTCTTTAGCTGTAGTAGCTTTCTTCACGTGCAGAACAGTAAAGGCGTCAACGACCTACCACTAATTACGAATAATCGCGAACTGCTGGAATTGGCAGTATGCGCGGTTCTCAAAAGAATCCATGATAAAGCAATCGATAAGGGCTAAGTGTATCTAATTGTGGTTGGTAAGCTAGCTCAGTCTGTTCAAACTTCAAACGCTTGCGTGTTTTAAGGTAGGACAGCGCCATCTAGTTCATTAATGGAGAACTAGTGACAGATTTTTTAATTCCCCGTGGAGGGATGGCACCGCACGTTTTGTGCATTTGCCAGTTTCATATTCATTTTGCATCTTCTATAATGCGATAATTTCAGAAGTGAAGTGAAAATTTTCAAACTATTTTTCTCGAGGAGGTGACTTATTTTAATGTATGTACTTATTACTATTGTTAAGAACGGGAAACAGGAGGTGGATATATAGCAATATTTGTTTTAAAAAATAAACGAGTAAAATGGATTATAAATATTTCAATTTCAATTTCAATTTTTATTTGCATTCCACAATGTTGTACAGGTGTAGGTAGTTAAATAACAGTTCATCGTGGACCCTGTCGGGCACGCAACATTAGAAGAGAGGAAGACAAAATTACATTTTATTAGATTAGAAAGGAGCGGTTACTTATTTTATACTAAAATTAAATGAATTATTATTTTTATATACTATGCTTAAATTTTATCATTTAAATATTCATTTATAGTATAATAGCTTTTATTTATTAGAAAGTCCTTTAATTGTTTTATAAAGATTACATTACTTGATTCCATTTTCATTGCTTCTGGAAGCTTATTATATATATTAGGTCTTTACCTATGAAATTGCCGTTTTGTTTGAAAAAAGTTAAAGTATTTTTTTTTCGAACTTATTTATTTCTTTTATTCAAAGTAATCACCCCTGCAATCAATGCATCTTTGCCAACGCTGTGGCAGTTTATGGATGCCCTTCTTGAAAAAATCAGCAGGACGGGAGACAACAAACTCTTCAAAGGCGTTTTGTACTGCCTCTCGGGAATTGAATTTTTTTCCCGCTAAAAAGTTGTCCAAATTTTGGAAAAAGTAATAGTCGGTAGGCGCAAGATCTGGTGAGTATGGCGGATGAGGGAGAGCTTCCAAACCCAACTCATGCAGCTTAGAGACGGTCTGTTGTGCAGTATGGGGTCGCGCGTTGTCGTGAAGTAGCAGTGGAGACGACCGATTGACCAAAGCTGGTTGCAGACGTGCGAGTTTCGCCATCATTGTGGTCAGTTCTTCAATGTACACATCTGCAGTAATGCTCTCGCCGTTTTGTAAAAAGCTATGATGAATCACACCAGCACTAGACCACCAAACTGTGACCATCACCTTTCTAGGGGTCATTTTTCGTTTTGCACATTACTTTGGTACCGAACCAGGATCTAATCAACTTGCTGAGCGCTTTCGATTGTCAAAATGAATCCATTTTTCGTCGCACGTAACAATTCGGTTCAAAATTCCTTCATTTCTGTGCCTGTTAAGCAGCGAAAGGCAAGTCTCGACGCGTACGTTGCGCTGGCGATCGTTAAGTTCGTGGGGCACCCATCTATCAAGCTTTTTTATCTTGCCAATCTGTCGCAAATGGACCAATATTGTTTTAATGCTAACATCAAAAGCTGCTGCCAGCTCAGCTGTAGATTGAGATTCATCAGCTTCCACAATCGCCTTTAATTCATCATTGTTGACCAAAGTTTCCGGACGACCACGAGGTTAATTTTTCAAGTCAAAATTCCCAGAACGGAACCGAGCAAACCAATAACGGGTTGTACGTTCGTTTGTACAGTTCTCTCCGTAAACGTCGTTGATGTTACGTGTCGTTTGTGCCGCGTTGGTGCCACGACGGAACTCATATTCCATAATTACACGAAATTTCAAAGTATCCATTATGAGGAAAAATGTTGAAATGTAATGAAAATACAACGCTAATCAATAAACAAAAGACTTATATTGTAAATAGAATGTCATATTTTTAAAACAAAATTAATTTAAATTTAGAATTCATAGCCAATCAAAACTTTTTTTTGTTTGAAAAGTCTGTACTGCATTACGGCAATTTCATAGGTAAAGACCTATTATTAATAGACATAACAAGTGTACCAGAAGCATGCAGCTTAAGCCGGGAAGAAAGTAATACCAATCGGTTTCCGTGACGAACTGAACGGTTTACGTTTCTCGGCAGGTTTTCCCGTTTTATATATAGGTTCGGATTATTACGTACAAATTTACATATTTCTAAAATGTATATGCCTGTAAGAGTTAAAATTTTGTGTTTTTTAAAATATGGTTTGCAATTGTCTCTTTGTCTATGTCTTTTTTCTCATTCAGAGACTAAAGGATAGGTGAGTGGGTAAAAAAGATAAAATAAAGGAGAGTATATTTGGATGATTCAAGTTGCGTAAATACCAGTAGGCTGCGATTAGATTATAGACCTATTTTTATACCGGTTATCTAGGGGTTGATCACGAAACTTTGATTGCAGTGCAACAGGAGAAATTTCCATACTAACTATATGCAGGAGTTTTGGCGGGAAAGCGAAAAAGATTGCGTCACCACATTGTATTATTTTCCAAAACTCGTGTTATTTTCAGTGTTAGTGCATACTCCTAATAAAGTGGTGGCAACTTTACCAGAAGCTTCTATGGAGTTTTAGAAACAACACGAAAAGAAACGTTTCACCATCATTATACCCCTTTCCCACACTCATGCTTGTAATCCAGCACTAAACGAATAAAAATCCACCAATTTTATGCACTAACACTAAAAATAACACAAGTTTTGGAAAATAATACAATGCAGTGACGCATTATTTTTCGTTATCCCGCCAAAAACCTACCAGGGGCTTAGTTAAGTATTAGGGTTCCCAGTTCTACCCTCTAAACCTAAAAACGGATACGGAACCGTGATAATGATCTGTGATAAAATTATTTTCGATTGCTATCGATATTCGGTCGCGTGTTTTGTGTTTTAATTACCTATAATTTAGGGTCAACTGGATTTAATCTCGCACGCGTTGCGAATTTACTTTTGCGACTTTAAAACAAAATTTTGATTAACATTGTCATGGAAACTACATTCAAACACATCTATCAACGACCGCGCTTGGCGCCAGGCCGCACTGCCTATAAGGTTTGGAGGTCTAGGAATTCGCAAAATTTCCAGTGTATCTTTGCCAGCTTTCCTGTCATCAGCCTACAGCACTAAAAAATTAGTAAACGCTATTTTATCCCCATCACTTCAAAATTATCATTTAGATTTTCTTGCTGAGGCAACAGAAAGCTGGAGAACAGCTTGCCCAAGCGTTTCTTTGCCCAAAACACCCAATTCTCAGAGGCAGTGGGACGGGCCGCTCTGAGCTTTAGAATATAAGGAACTTTTAGACACTTCGTATTCTTCCGTAGAGCGTGCTCGCTTACTTGCAGTCGCTTGTTGGGAGTCGGGGCTTTGGCTGCATGCTTTGCCATCACGAAATTTCGGTAATCTTTTAGATAACAACACCTGTAGGTTAGCCGCATCTTTGCGAATAGGTGCACCTAGCCAAGTCCCTCATCTTTGTTCTTCTTGTGGTGAAATGGTACACGGGCTCGGATACCATGGACGGTCCTGTATAAAAAGTACAGGACGAATACCACGACACGCCAACTTGAACGATATCATCCGTCGGGCTTTAGTTAGTGCCGGTGTCCCATCAGTCCTAGAACCTAATGGACTGATGCGAGATGAATGCTGGCTTTTATTTTGCACAAAAAATAAGCATTGCCATTCAACGTGGTAATGCTGCCAGCATTCTGGGAACTTTCCCCTCGACTAACGATTTATTTTAATTTTTTAGTTTTCATTTATTTTAATTTCTTAGGTATAGTTTAGTTTTTTAGGTCTAGTTTAGTTTTGTATTAACGATTATTGAAATAAAATAAATTATATGTAACTTTTAAAATTTAATTCAAAATATGAAAGAAATTTAAGGTACCGGTTTTCCCTGACAAAACCTGTGGTCTCAGATTTGTTGTTATTTTTTGAAGTAAAACTTCTTTACGCACGCTTGACTTAGGGAGTAAACTGGCAACGCGAACGGAAGTTGAAAGTTGTTGGTAGATCTCCATTGTCAACATAACAAATAAAAAATTTGTATTATTATGTTGGTATGTCCGGTAAAATGACCATTTACAATTGTCAAGATGTCGACATTTACACTAAACAAAGCAAAAATAAAGTTATACCAGCCGATAGATGGAGCTAAACTAAAAGTTTTACTTTAGTCGTGTGGTCTAAAGCACACTCGTTTATTTAAATAGTTTCTCGGAACTATGCATTGTGCTCGTCATCCTGAGACACAAAATAAAGATAGTGAGATAACCTCACCTATTTTTCTACCTACTTTTGAGGGTAGAGGCTCTACCCTCTACCTAGAGGGTAGAGCCGCGGGATACGGCTAGTGCACTAGAATTATTGGCACACCTCGGGCGAGCCCTCATATCGGGACAATTGGTACTTTGATGTGCACCACAATTATTTTATGCGTAATAGGGGCGGCAGATGCGTTCCAGTACTCTATTACATTACGAGAGTTTTTTTTTAATCTCAATTAAACACATGTTCGGTACATTATATATAGTATTTGTGTGAAACAATGTAGTTTTGATATATCTATACATCATAAGAAGGGTTGAGAATAAAAAGGGTTTAACTGTCAAATTGATAGTTTCGAGAAAATTGACTTTAAACTTCAACGGCGTCATTTTAATGTATAGTGCTTATAAGGTAATAGAAAAGGTTTATGTAAGTTTCAGTTGCTTGAAAATGTATTAATTCTATTTTAAAATACAAAATATAGTACTAATTCATACAATTACTGTAAAAATATGGGATAATATAATAAATATAATAATGTTTTTATGCTAAGTGAACTGTATTCCTGTATCAGATAAACCAGTTTTAGACTGAAAAACTCGAGACTTAAGCCTCATTTCGGTATTTTGAGAATGTATTATTGTAGATAATTTCACACTGAATCCAACGATACCCATAAGTCATTTTGTGAAAAAAATCAGTTAAACCCTTTTTGTTCTCACCCCTTCAATAATTGCCGTACCCTTGGGAAGCTCTGCAACCCGCACTAGGTCTCTGATGAGCCTGTATAGCGGGCTGACAATCACCTCAGTCACGTCAAAGCTCACAAGTATATTAGTTATGTAGGTGTTACTTACTTAATTAATTAGGAATAATAAACAGAAGTTTACATTTGCAGCAAAGACGAGGTGGTAGGACTTTTCTGCAAAGTTCGTCTAGGTAGGTACCACCGCTTTGCCAGTTATTCTGCCGCCAAGCAGTAGTGCGCAAGCACTGCTGTGTTCTGGTTTGAAGGGCACTGTAGCTAGTGAAATTACTGGGCAAATGAGACTTTATGATCTGATCTCACAGTTTAGTAATCTTATTACTAGATTGTGCTGATGTCTCTGGATGACGTGCGCAGTGCAGTGTCACGCGAACCTCTATACATTAGAGTTCCGAGTGACACTGCAGCTGATATGGGCAGCCGTGTCGCTTGACATCAGGCGAACGGCTAGCTCGTCACGTCATTCATTAACATAAAAAAAAACTTATGAATAAAACATATGCTTATATCAAAAAATAAAAATAAAAACCAATAAAGATAAATAAAATGTAACTTTTCCGGAAATAAACCTCTTTAACAGCTTCAACATCCTAGATAATTATTTTTGCGGAGGCGATCGTGCTCGCAATTCTGGTCAAATAAATAAGTGGACTGTATGAAATAAAACAACACGTTCTCGTTCAATGCTCAACGCTCGACTCTCAACTGACGACTGCCGACTGCCGACTGCCGACGCTGACTGCCGACTGCCCTTTATTGTTTCGTTCTTATACATTTAGTTCTAAATAGACTATTGTTCTCTATAACATAAACTTATTCCTATAACAAAGCTTAGATCTAAGCCGCTCCGCAACCCAAACACGTGCATCGCTATGCCCGCGAACAATGGCAGCGTCCATCCCGTCCATTTCTACCCATTATTGCCCTTGCTCGCGGGCCACATGTTCAGGCCGCATGTTTGCAGGCTTGCCGTCCTTTACAGCTCTCCCCCCGGCGTAGCTTGCGCAGCCTCCTCCTTCACCAAGACGGCTAGCTTGCTGGTCGGCCGCCGGAATGTGCCCGTTCTTGTTCTGACGTCGCCGTCTGGGCCGGGTAGGTCCGCTCGATAACCCATACCGGCCAGACGTTCCGTGGACTTATGTTGTTGACGACGATCATGACGTCGACGAACCGCAGCCCTCTTCCGTGGTCTGTTGGTTCTCTTTTCGGTGTCAGCGTGGGCGAGTACTCGCGTAGCCATCGCATCTCGCGGCAGGTCACCCGTCGACGCAGTACTCAGCCTTACGTTTTGCATACTATATAGAGCGCCTACGCACTCTCGATTCACGTGACCGGTGGCGCCGTGTTCCTTTTGCATGATAATCGTGGTCACGGGATAACGTCCATCTACAATCACTGGCCGCTTCATCTCGATGGATTCGTTCGATGATTTTATGCAACCTCGCACTTGTATCACCTTTTTCAGCGCGCTCGATGTGTTCTAGTTTCACGCGCGTCGCTCGACGCCGGCATATGTTGATAAATGCCAGCGCACACGCTGTCGCTCGAACCAATCTCTCGAACGTCGATAAGTGGGTCGGATCGGGAACCCATTGGTGCCTTGGCTCGTTCCGCTCGTTTGTATGCAGCACTTCATGGCCTTCCGTATGCACTTGTTGCAACGGCCACTCTTCTTCAGGATCCAGTAAGAAGCAACGGTCCTCAGCTATGCTTGGCATACGGTTGAGCCTAGTAGCGTCATCGACTACGTTGTGTTTCGTCAGTAGCCACCGCCACTCATCTCTATGAGTGAGCTCTGCGATCTCGCCAAGTCGATGCGCGACAAATGGCGTATAACGCCGCGCATCATTTTTAATACTTTGGACGACGGTCGCTGAGTCGGTCCAATATATCGATCTCGCAACTTCGATGGAATGTTTCTTCTTTACAGTGTCCGCGAGTCTCGCTCTAATCACCGATGCCTGTAGTTCGAGGCACGGGATGATCTGTGTGCGTCGCGGCACCACTTTCGCCTTAGCAGTGACCAAAGTGACGGTCAATCGTTCGTCTCGATGCGTAGTCCTCCAGTAGGCTACGGTCGCGTACGCCTGCTCGCTCGCATCACACAAGACGTGGAGTTCTACGCCTTTGTTTCGTTCCAGCGCGTAGCACCGACGTAGACGTAGGCTGGTAATCTCGTTGAGTTGTCTCAACCACGCAGCGAAATGCTCTGCCTCTTCTTCAGGAATCGGATCGTCCCATGATATTTGTAGGCGCCATAAACTCTGCAGGATGATTTTTGCGCGGATCGTGTATAGACTTAGGACGCCGATTGGGTCATAAATGGACATGACCGCACTTAGCGCTTCCCGTTTCGTGGGTGCTCGGCTTTGGTTACGCACGTCGCTCGGTACACGGTGCATTGTCGTGTTGAAACCCAGTTCGTCTTCTTTCGCGTTCCAGTAGAGCCCGAGTATTTTGCTTTCTAGGGCCGCTCCCCCCAGTTGAGTAGGCTCGTTCGCTCGCAAGTTACTCGGCACGTCGCTCAGCACGTTCGTTTCGTTCACGTTCCAATCGCGTAACGTGAAGCCAACAACTTTGTGAACTTCTAGTAGCTCTTGTATTTTTGTGCCATTACACGGTGACGCATAGCCCTTAGCGAGTAAGTTCTCGTTCTGTGTCGAATACTCGCTGGCAAACTCGAGGCAGGCGTCCATCTTTTTCTCATTGTTCTTGAGATGGTTCGCGGCTTCGGCGTAGCTCGGCGGTAAGGTGACGTCATCGTGTCGCCATGGCAGGCCGACTTCACAGCCACCGTCGATCGTTTTCTTCGCTCGTTCATTGACGTCGCTCCCACGTGGCCTAGGCGTGACACCCAGTGCGTCAACTCGAAAATGCGCTTTGACTAGATCACGTAGCCGTCGATTGTGCGTCTCGCTCTCGCACACACGTTGATCGAGAGCGTACACGTGGAGCACGCTCTCGCTTTTGTCAATCGCGCTGCGCGGTGCGGTTCCGTGCACCACCCAGCCGAGTTGTGTTCTTGATGCGGCCGGTTGCTCGGGGCCGCCGATGCGTAGCTCTCGGGAAACGATCATCTCCCAATGATCAGTACCTACTAGAATGCGCGGGCGTGCCAGATCGTAGCACACCTCGCTCTCTAGCAGGTCTCGTAGATGTCGGTGTTGTAATAGCGATCGTGACACCGACTGTTCTCGAAGCCTCAGGTCACGTATGGTGCGCGCTTTCAGCTCGTACATTGAGCTCTCCTTCTTGCCCCGTATGCCAACCTTGACGAGTCTGCTAGTCACCTCTTCTTGGGACTTGTTCACGCCACTCATGTGTAGAGGTTGAGTGGGGCCATCTGCACCGATGCTTCTCGCCAAATCTTCATCGATCAAAGTAATCGTTGCACCTTCATCAAGCAACGCATATGTCGCTACCTCTCCTCGGGGCCCGGAAACGACGACAGGGCACACTTTCAGCATAATCTCACGATTGCCGGTAGCGTTGTGAGATGCTACCGACAGTACGACTGCGTCGTGGCCCGTCTTCGACTCCGCTTGTTGCTTCGCTGGCTCGGTAGTACATCGCTCATTTTGCTCTTCGTGTAGTGACGAATGGTGAGGCCGACGACACCCGTTCACGCTGCACAATTTCGCCTTACACTGGAAACGGCGATGTTTCTTCTCCACGCACTTGAAACAAAGGCCCTTATCGCGAACCACGTTCCATCTTTGGTCCACGTTCAACGCTCGGTAACTAGGGCACTTAAATAACACGTGCGTGTCGTTGCAGTTCGGACACCGGTTCGTTTCCTCCGCTTCGTTCGTGTTGTACACTGCACCCTTTTTTCTTTGTATTACAGGCGCGTTCTTAGTTTCTCGATTTGCCACCGCGTTAGTGGTCGGTGCGTATGTAAAACGCAACGCGATGTCCGCCTCGCGCATTAGGAAGCGAGACAACATCACTATCTCGGGTTCGTTCGTCGTACAGTGCTCATACGCGTATTCGCACCACTTGCTCTTGATATGCGGGCTTAGCTTTTCAAGGACTTCTCGTGACAATTGTGGCGTGTGCAGATATCCACGTCGATCTATGTTCTGCAGGACACACACCACGTTCTGTACTTTTATCGCAAAGCTATTGAGATCTGTAGCGGACAGACCGGGCTTAGGCATTTTCTTCAGATCTTCTAACACACGGTCGATAATCACCTCCGGCCTTCCGAAACTCTGCTCTAGAGTGCGCATGACGACGTCTGGATCGGTGGCCGTGTATAGTAGCGCGGCCACGGCGTCACGCGCTTCACCTTTCAGGCAATTTCTCAGGCGTAGTAGGTTCTCCGTCGGCGGGATTTTGTAAATACTCGTAGAGTCCCGCACAGCGGCTTTGAAAGGAAGCCACTCGTTCGGTGATCCGCTGAAGATGGGCAGATCACAGTTGTATCGGCGATGTGGTCGTGCCATTTTCTCTAACGCCTCGGCCAACTGCGTGTCGATGCCTCTGGATCTGTCCGGAGTCGGAGAACGTCCGCGTCGATCGAAGTGCGCTTTCCGTTCTCCTAGGTTCGTGGCACGCGGTGGTTCGTCGCGCTCCCCCCGTACTGTGGACGTGTTCTTGAGCCAGGCATCGACTCTTTGTAGTTCGTCGGCGATTGGCACCTCGCATAGACTTTTGTTGTCTTCGATCGTAGCTACTTGAGCAGCCAATCGTTTCTTCACGAGATCCGCTTCCATGGCAAGCTCTTGCCGTTTAATTGCCGCGAGCTTCTCCGCCGCTTCTAATTCCGCTAGCCGCAGCTGTAGTGTGGAATTCGTTGTCCGATGCGATTGCGGAGGCGATCGTGCTCGCAGCTCTGCTCGTTCTTGCGTTGTGGCCGTGTCAAAAATACCACGTGACGTTCCGGCCGCCATATCTTCGCTCCCGGTCGTGGAAAGCGAAGCCGATGGCTCCTTTGACAGTCTTTGTTGTTGTTCCTGTTCCACGTGACACAGTTGTCGTTCGTTTCGTTCTTCTGCGTCGCTCTTGCTCTTCCGGTTCCTTGTCGATACCATGACGATCGGTTCAATGGTTCAGGGATCCGGCTTGCAAGGACCAGATTTTGCGGAGGCGATCGTGCTCGCAATTCTGGTCAAATAAATAAGTGGACTGTATGAAATAAAACAACACGTTCTCGTTCAATGCTCAACGCTCGACTCTCAACTGACGACTGCCGACTGCCGACGCTGACTGCCGACTGCCCTTTATTGTTTCGTTCTTATACATTTAGTTCTAAATAGACTATTGTTCTCTATAACATAAACTTATTCCTATAACAAAGCTTAGATCTAAGCCGCTCCGCAACCCAAACACGTGCATCGCTATGCCCGCGAACAATGGCAGCGTCCATCCCGTCCATTTCTACCCATTATTGCCCTTGCTCGCGGGCCACATGTTCAGGCCGCATGTTTGCAGGCTTGCCGTCCTTTACAATTATGTAGGTAATTGTAATGTAACTTCACCTTGGTCACAGATAATATATGTAAAGAAAGAAAGAAACAAAAATGTTTTTATTCATGACAATAGATAGATAGATAAAACTCTATTGAAACACCATATTGCAGGAACAATTTACAAGCACAAACTTGTGAAAAAATTAAGTGTCACAATGGGTGGTCTTATCGCTTAAAACGATCTCTACCAGACATCTCAAAGTAATGAATGTATGTATTAATATTAATAATTAATTAATATTATTATTTTTATTAATTTATGTTTTTATGTTTGTAATCTTTATCTACTAACCTTAAAGGAAAACACTAAAATCTTATCGCCCGGCTTAGTTCACAGACTAAATATCTGAACCCGCTAGTGTTGCCACTTTTCGAAGAAAAATAAAAAGTGCTGGGTGAAAAAGATACAATTCACTGATCTATTCCATTATTTTATATTATACTAGCGCCCCGCCCCGGCTTCGCACGGGTATTTAATATATATCTATTATAGATTGAGATATAAACTATCCTATCTCTCAAGTTGGATCGAACTGCACATGGTGTGCAAATTTTATTATAATCGGTTAAGTGGTTTAGGAGTCCATTGAGGACAAACATTGTGACACGAGATTTATATATATTAAGATTAAGATTAACATTACCTAAACATTCCATTATTTTATATTCTATTAAAATTTCCTATACGTCGTTATTTCTGCCTATTTTGTAATTTACATTAATTAGCGGCCTGTGTTAAATTGCAATATATTGAAATGAAAATTGCGAGTTTTTTCTTATCAAACGGGCTATCATTTTTATTACTTAGTATTTTATTCAGTTTTGAAATAATCGACTTCAGTATCTAAAACCAAACCAAAAAGTTGTTGGAGAAAAAAATTAAAAGAAGATGGCAATGCAGTAGTGGCAAAATATAGCTCCGCCCTGAACTGTAACAGCCTTATTAATAAACACGAACTAGCTTTAGGCTAGTTACACCATCTTTTGTCCCTTTCGATCCAGCTCAATATTCCAGAAGCAAAAAAAGGACAAAAGCTTAAGTAACTAATCCGAGACTAATACCCGTTTATTAATAATGCTGTACGAGCTGAATAAGATCGATCACTACGATTTAGAAGATGGCAGCATTATTTTGCCTAGTGACATTTGTTTCAATAAAGAGTTCTATCGAGTTTTGGCGGGAATGCGAAAAAGATTGCGTCACCGCATTGTATTATTTGCCAAAACTTGTGTTATTTTCAGTGTTAGTGCATAAAATTGGTGGCTTTTAATTCGTTAAGTGCTGGATTACAGGCATGAGTGTGGGTTGGTATAATGATGGTGAAACGTTTCTTTTCGTGTTGTTTCCAAAACTCCATAGAAGCTTCTGGTAAAGTTGCCACCACTTTACTAGGAGTATGACTTGACTAGACTAGACTATGACTTAACTTGATGACTTGGACTGTGACTTGACTTGACACATTATATGATATTAATTAACTTGAGATATTATCAATTACTTGACACTGGCTAAATACACAAAAGTGTGGAGCCAAAACCAAACAAAAAAAAAAGATTTCTATCTAACTTAACAATACACAAAAATGTACAATACAAAATATAAAACTACAATTCATTTTTTTATATCGCATAAATTATCCTAGTTCTATTTCATTATAAAACAAATAATACTCCCAAATTACCTATTAACTATTGACACCTCTAATTAAAACTCAAACAAGCCGTCTCAAGCTCTACTAACACCACCCACCCATTTATTTTTTTTTATTAATAAATTCTAAAGACATTTACACCATTTTTAATTTCACAATAAACACCTCAAACCATAATAACCCTTCTGTAACAAGACCGCCGACTTTTAAAAACAAGTCAAGTAATTTGAGTACTAATTCGAATGAATGGTCTTGCAAATTATTTTAACTAAATTCGGTAATTTAAAATTTTTAGACACTCTTAAGATTAAGAAAATAAAGTCCAAACTTGCAGAGCTTTTAGTTAATCGTTCGCATCTGTAAAGTAGTGTTTCTGATATAAAAAGCGGAATCAGCTGCCGTTCCTTTTATTTGTTGAGACGAATAAAAATATTCTTGAGAGATTTGCAGAAACGCGGTTGAATGGTTGTTAGAAATAGTTTTAGGGAGGCCGAAATATCGATGTTCAATTGTCGATAACGATTTTACTAGGTGGCAGAACTTTTCTGCAAAGTTCGTCTAGGTAGGTACCACCGCTTTGCCAGTTATTCTGCCGCCAAGCAGTAGTATGCAAGTACTACTGTGCTCCGGTTTGAAGGGCAATGTACATAGTGAAATTACTGGGTAAATGAGACTTTATGATCTGATCTCACTGTAAGACTGTACTGATGTCTCAGGATGATGTACGCAGTGCAGCAGCCATGCGAAACTTTACATGTTGGAGTTCCGAGCGTCGCTGTTCTGCTATGGGTGGCCGTGTCGCTTAACATCTGGTGAACGACTAGCTCGTCACATCATTCAATAACATAAAAAAACATGAATTCAACAAATGTCAGGCGAACGGATGCCTGTACAGCTTTAAATTGTTATCAAAACGTCTTAGTTCGACTGATTAAGCGCTGCAACTATGGACTGACTTATGGTGTGCTTTATTATTTGTACAAATAATATTTCTGAAGTAAAACTTCTTTACGCACGCTTGACTTGGAGAGTAAGCTGGTGAATGCGAGGCGAATGGAAGTTGAAGTTGGTTCACGTAGATCTCCTTTGTCAACATAAAAAGTTAAAAATTTATAGTATTATGTTGGTATGTCCGGTAAAATGATACAATTGTCAAGATGGCGACATTAATATTAGACAAAGCCAAAACAAAGCTTTGCCGGCCGATAGATGGAGCTAAACTAAAGAAGTTTTACTTCAGTCTTGTGCTCTAAAGCACACTTTTTTAAAATTATAAATAGTTACATAAAATAGATCAGAAAAATGAAGACGCTTTGATAATTGACTGCTTGGCGGTAGAATAACTGGCAAAGCGGTAGTACCTACCTAGACGAACTTTGCAGAAAAGTCCTACCACCTACTAAATACATATGTAAATGGATGTTTTTATAGGTATGGTATTAAAGGAATTGTAACATAAAGTGCTGTCACTTAATGTCACAAGTTTGCTTGACCAATATTTACAATCTATCGATACATCATCGCCAGGTGGTGACGTCACTAGAGTCCAGGTGTGGCACGTGTTATGAGACATGTTTGTTCTTTGGCGGGCTCAGACTAACGTCAAACAAAACGTCTGGACAAATAACAATTTTATTTGCAGAGATTTTTCACTTAGACTTGTAATAACGGATTTTTAAATGGCTCGCATTTTATAATAAAATAGCTTCTGCCGCGGCTTCGCCCGCGGCGTGGCCTATGGGAAAATAATTGAACCACCCATTTCACCCTCTTAAGGGTGGAGTTTCGAAAAATCCTTTCTTAGCGGATGCTTACGTCATAACATCTAACGGCATTCCAAATTTCAGCCCAATCCGTCCAGTGGTTTGGGCTGTGCGTTGATAGATCACTATATTAGTCAGTCAATAAGCCAGTTATCTTTGAGTTATATATATAATAGGTCTTTACCTATGAAATTGCCGTATTGCAGTACAGACTTTTTCAAACAAAAAAAGTTTTGATTGGCTATGAATTCTAAATTCAAATTAATTTTGTTTTAAAAATATGACATTCTATTTACAATATAAGTCTTTTGTTTATTGATTAGCGTTGTATTTTCATTACATTTCAACATTTTTCCTCATAATGGATACTTTGAAATTTCGTGTAATTATGGAATATGAGTTCCGTCGTGGCACCAACGCGGCACAAACGACACGTAACATCAACGACGTTTACGGAGAGAACTGTACAAACGAACGTACAACCCGTTATTGGTTTGCTCGGTTCCGTTCTGGGAATTTTGACTTGAAAAATGAACCTCGTGGTCGTCCGGAAACTTTGGTCAACAATGATGAATTAAAGGCGATTGTGCAAGCTGATGAATCTCAATCTACAGCTGAGCTGGCAGCAGCTTTTGATGTTAGCATCAAAACAATATTGGTCCATTTGCGACAGATTGCCAAGATAAAAAAGCTTGATAGATGGGTGCCCCACGAACTTAACGATCGCCAGCGCAACGTACGCGTCGAGACTTGCCTTGCGCTGCTTAACAGGCACAGAAATGAAGGAATTTTGAACCGAATTGTTACGTGCGACGAAAAATGGATTCTTTTTGACAATCGAAAGCGCTCAGCACGTTGGTTAGATCCTGGTTCGGTACCAAAGCAATGTGCAAAACGAAAAATGACCCCTAGAAAGGTGATGGTCACAGTTTGGTGGTCTAGTGCTGGTGTGATTCATCATAGCTTTTTACAAAACGGCGAGAGCATTACTGCAGATGTGTACATTGAAGAACTGACCACAATGATGGCGAAACTCGCACGTCTGCAACCAGCTTTGGTCAATCGGTCGTCTCCACTGCTACTTCACGACAACGCGCGACCCCATACTGCACAACAGACCGTCTCTAAGCTGCATGAGTTGGGTTTGGAAGCTCTCCCTCATCCGCCATACTCACCAGATCTTGCGCCTACCGACTACTACTTTTTCCAAAATTTGCACAACTTTTTAGCGGGAAAAAAATTCAATTCCCGAGAGGCAGTACAAAACGCCTTTGAAGAGTTTGTTGTCTCCCGTCCTGCTGATTTTTTCAAGAAGGGCATCCATAAACTGCCACAGCGTTGGCAAAGATGCATTGATTGCAGGGGTGATTACTTTGAATAAAAGAAATAAATAAGTTCGAAAAAAAAAATACTTTAACTTTTTTCAAACAAAACGGCAATTTCATAGGTAAAGACCTAATATTTATAAGACTAGCTTCTGCCCGCGGCTTCGCCCACGCGGCCTATAAAAAACGAAAAAGATTTTTTAATATACATTCAACCACCCATTTTACCCTCCTAGGGGTGGAATTTCGAAAAAACCCTTTCTTAGTAGATACCTACACTTTACAAAGAATACACCCTCCAAATTTTAAGTCTCTAGAACCAGCGGCTTAGGCTGTGCGATATTAATAAGTCAGTCAGTCAGAACTTTTAATTTTATTTGTATAGATAATAATAATAATAATAATAAATAAACATTCGTGAACATTTCACACAGCGCCATCTAGCCCCAAACTAAGCGAAGCTTGTACTATGGGAACCAGATAACTGATACAATACTTAGATACTTTTTCATTGTAAATATAATATATAGAATACAATATAACACCCAGACACAGAACAAACATCGATATTCATCACACAAATGTTCGTTCTAGGTGTGAATCGAACCCACAACATACAGCTCAGAAGGCAGGGTTACTACCAACTGAGCTATCGGGCCATACATAATCAATTCACATAAGTAGACTCGATGAAAAATGTTTTTTGCAATCCACTTCTATACTATGTCTATATATTATTTGACAGTAACCACTTTGCAATTTTATATGCTTAGTAAAACAGCTAAATTTTAAGTAGCTAATATAATTTTGACTTGTAAAAATTAAGTTATTTCACTAAGCATATAAAATTACAAAGTGCTTATTGTCAAATAATATAGCAAGCCCATTACAATATATGAGTTTGAAAAAAAAAGCTTTTGACTTTGACTTTGTCATTTTCTGTTACCTATTTTTTTTTTATGTTTTGGCTCCACACTTTTGTGTATTTAGCCAGTGTCAAGTAATTGATAATTTTTCAAGTTAATGATATTTACGCAAATATGTGTCAAGTCAAAGTCGACGTCATCAAGTCAAGTCATAGTCGAGTCATAGTCAAGTCAAAGTCATACTCCTAGTAAAGTGGTGGCAACTTTACTTGAAGCTTCGATGGAGTTTTGGAAACAACACGAAAAGAAACGTCTCACCATCATTATACCACTTTTCCACACTCATGCCTGTAAAAATAAAGTATGGTATGGTATGGTATGGTATATGGCATTTATGCACTAACACTGAAAATACCACAAGTTTTGGAAAATTATACAATGCGGCGACGCGATCTTTTTCGTTTTCCCGCCAAAACTCCCTTACCTATTTTTATCTTAAAGTTACTACTTATGCGTGGACCATGGACTACCTACAAAATCATTATACAACAAATTTCAAACATTTTAACGTTGGAAATAGCATATCAAACTGCAACAGTAACTTTGTGTAAATCAATGAAATGCGAATTCACATGCGAGCTTGAAATTGGCGCTAAATTTTGAAGTTAATCAAATGTTTTCAAAGAAATGCAAAGGAGAATAGAAAAATGTAACTTAGCTTTTTCTTTAAGAATCGAGGGTGGGTGATAACAATAGAAATTGGAGCAAACAAAATGTTGAAGGCACCTGGCACAGCTGTAGTTTTAATATATTGTTAGGTGTTGCACAAAATAAATAAATACATAAATAATATAAATAATAAATAATTGTTGGTAGAACGTTGAAAAGTTCGTCTAGGTAGGTACCACCGCTTTGCCAGTTATTCTGCCGCCAAGCAGTACTGTGCAAACTTTACTGTGCTCTGGTTTGAAGGGCACTGTAGCTAGTGAAATTACTGGGTAAATGAGACTTTATGATCTAATCTCACAGTCGAGTAATCTTATTACCAGACTGTGCTGATGTCTCAGGATGATGTGCGCAGTGCAGTGTCGCTCGAAACTATGTTTTTGGGTTCCGAGTGACACTCTTCTGTTATGGGCGGCCGTGACGCTTAACATCATGTGAACGACTAGCTCGTAAAATCATACACTAACATAAAAAAGTGAACATTTCACACAGCGCCATCTAGTCCCCAAACTAAGCAAAGCTTAGTGCTAAAAAAAAAAGCTATGGGAACCAGATAACTGATACAATACTTATACACATTTTGTATACATACATAGAATACAATATAACACCAAGACACAGAACACACACTTATGTTCATCACGCAAATGTTTGGGTGTCTGGGTGGGAATCGAACCCACAACCCACAGTTCAGAAATTTATAAACTTTTATGTCTATAAATACTACTTAGCTAAGCCACATTTGATAGAATCAGGCGTGACTTCGAGGGAGTTCATCTTAGATACAAAATGAAATAAGATAAAAATAAAAATATCTAGTGTATTTACACTAGACATTATTATTTCATTTTGTATCTAAGCCATACCTTACCCCGGGTTCTCGTAAATCAAATTAAAATAAGTCTATTTGCTTCACTTTCTATATATTTTGACGGTCTCATGGTGTGGTAGTTGAGCAGGTCAGCTCATAGCTCGGAGGCAGCGGGTTTGATTGGTTTCCGCGGCAGGACAAGTATTTGTGCACAGGGGAAAAAACGTAAATACCTGGTTCTATCTGTGTGTTGTAAGTGGTCCTCGTATCCTGGGTCGCTAGATACAGAGAATCCTAGTTAGGGTCCAGTATCTATGTGTGTTGTCTATGGGCGTTATTATTATTATTTGTTTAAGCACGCTACTGCGAATAACTCAAATATAGTTTAAAATGTACTGTTTCGCTCAACTGACAAGTTCAAATTGCATTATAAAAGTGCATACATACATGGCTGCACAAAATTATTTACAAAGAGCGTCGGGGGGACGAAAAAGTGACAATGTCAAAGTGACGAGTGATACGCCCTTATCGTGTTAGCACAGATATTGTTAGTAATATTTTAAATATTATATTTATGGTTATAATAAAACTATTTTTACCGAAACTAAAGATACAATTGCTGACTCTCGCGGAAGATGCCGTGGCTTGTGTTAGGAACTGGCTGCCAGAAGGACATCGAATATAATAATAATAATAATATGTGTGGAAATTTCACACAGCGCCATCTAGCTCCAAACTAAGCAAAGCTTGTACTATGGGAACCAGATAACTGATACAATACTTAGATACTTTTTTGTTTGTAAATACATACATAGAATACAAAATGACACCCAGACACAGAACAAACACCTATGTTCATCACACAAATGTTTGTCCTGAGTGGGAATCGAACCCACGACCCACAGTTCAGAAGGCAGGGCTACTACCAAATGAGCTATCGGGTCAGTCAAATAAAAAATATGTCCAAAACTGGTCGGAGTAATTTCGACTTTTAACTGACGTGAGTTTAGCCGTTATAAATTTTACAAAATGTATCATACTGACGATAGTTTTCAAACTATCTGACCCGATAGCTTAGTTTCAGTTTTAGTAGTAACCCTGCCTTCTGAACTGTGGGTTGTGGGTTCGATTCCCACTCAGGACAAACATTTGTGTGATGAACATAGGTGTTTACTCTGTGTCTGGGTGTTATATTGTATTCTATGTATGTTTTTACAAACTAAAAGTATAAAAGTATTGTATCAGTACCATACGACAAGCTTTGCTTAGTTTGGGACTAGATGGCGCTGTGTGAAATGTCCACACATTTATTTAATTTTTTTTGGTATAAGGTTGTGTGGTTGAATTTGTACCCTTGATTAGCAATTTTTATAATTACTTCCTGAAAATAATAACTCGTTGCACACTACCACCTTGAAACACGACTGCTACTGCCTATAATTTTTTTTTTTTTTTTTTTTTTTTTTTGTTAAGGAATGACGTGACGAGCTAGCCGTTCGCCTGATGTTAAACGACACGGCTGCCCAAGTGCCCATATCAGCTGCAGTGTCACTCAGAACTCTAAAGTATAGAGGTTCGCGTGACACTGCACTGCGCACGTCATCCAGAGACATCAGCACAATCTAGTAATAAGATTACTAAACTGTGAGATCAGATCATAAAGTCTCATTCGCCCAGTAATTTCACTAGCTACAGTGCCCTTCAAACCGGAACACAGCAGTGCTTGCGCACTACTGCTTGGCGGCAGAATAACTGGCAAAGCGGTGGTACCTACCTATTTAAAATAAAATTAAAGTGTCACCGGATAGTCGTTAACGTCGTGAGATCGGCAGGACCTCAAAAGACCCTGTTGGAACGAAGGGACTAATCCCCTAAACCTATGAGGTTAATGGTCAAGCAAAGTTGAATTATTTGTCAGGCGTCCGTATGTAACAGGCTGAAAGTTGACTTTACACTGGTTTATCAATAACAGGTTTACTGACTAGCTTCTGCCCGCGGCTTCGCCCGCGTGGCCTACTGGAAACGAAGAAGAAATTTTTTCGTAGATAATTCAACCACCCATTTCACCCTCTTAGGGATGGAATTTTGGAAAATCCTTTCTTAGTGAATACTTTAACTTAACAAAGAACACACCCTCCAAATTTCAAGTCTCTAGGACCAGCGGCTTAGCCTGTGCGTTGATATATAAGCAGTCAGGATTAATATGTATGGATGGGTTTGGTTCATAAGAAAGGTAGTAATTTTCAAATTCAAATTCAAATTCTTTCAAATTCTTTATTGCAAGACACTTAATTAGATTACATGATAAAGTGAGCTCTGCCTTTTGCTTTAGTTATTAAACTGTGTTGCAAGAGGCAGGGTCTTCCCGTTAATGATCTAAAGGTTTTACAATAGTAGACTACGGTAATTTAGTGTAAGCAGAGCAGAATTGACTTCAAAAACGGAGGTTCACAATTCGACAGTTAATTTTTTTTTTACTTCAAAACTTCCGACTTGGAG
This sequence comes from Ennomos fuscantarius, assembly GCA_905220475.3. Lineage (NCBI taxonomy): Eukaryota > Metazoa > Arthropoda > Insecta > Lepidoptera > Geometridae > Ennomos > Ennomos fuscantarius. Next base: position 2,296,321 of record HG992026.1, on the reverse strand, counting down.
AACCGATTTTAATGATTCTTATTTTATTTCAAAGATGATGCGACTCGTGTGGTGGTGATTTCACCAAGATCTGACAAAAAGTTTTTGATCTGATCTCGTGGTTATATTCAGTCTGATGACGATGATCACTTGTCACAAAAGCATGTTCCTGTTTTAGGTATGGATGGATGTGGGTTCAAATCCTGTTGGTGATTATTTTCTTACACATTCAATTCTTATTTGTTAGAGTAAGCTGGTGAATGCGACGAACGGAAGTTGGTTCACGTAAATATCCATTGTCAACATAACAAAGTTACGAATTTGTATTATTATGTTGGTATGTCCGGTAAAATGACAATTTACAATTGTCAAAATGGCGACATTAATATTAAACAAAGCAAAAACCAGCGTAAGTTATACCATAAGTTATACCAGCCGATAGATGGAGCTAAAGAAGTTTTACTTCAGTCGTACGCCCTAAAGCACACTCTTTTTTTTAATTTTCTTGGTTTGGTGCTGTACGAAAAGGTCACTTTTACAAAAAAGAATCCACAAGACCGGCAGATGCATTGGCCTTCCTAAGGATGGGTGCACACTCATAAGTCACACAAAAATTGGAGCGGCAAAAGAAAATAATTGGGAAAAATTAAACAACCGTTACTTGTCCTTTTAAAATAAGAATGCGCAATCTTCGAGATCAGCTGCTCCTCAAACAATATGCTGCTCTCGTTCCGAACCCATTGTCAGTGTATCCATTGTCAAACTATTGTTACCCTAAAATACCAGCTTATTCTTAATTCAAACAGGAACTTCCGTGTGCGAAAACTCAGCGAAGACGCATCACAATAGGCCTTCGCCCTTCTTGTATTTTTTTCGGAGTGTCCGCGAAACTAGTTTTTTTTTTTCATGTAAATGTTGATTTATTTTCGTCAACAATGCATCCGTGGTGGGAATTTACGATGCACTTAGGACATGAGTTACTTGTCGCTAAGGGCGTATGACTGCCAGTTATAATGTAACTCGATTTGTATGAGTTACGAACTATGAGTACACACATTTGTAATGAATTTTATGTTTAGATAATGGGTTCGACAACGGGTGAAATTTTGCAGTTCATTTGATTTAATTTGCGTACAAAAATATTTTGTTGTAAGGGTCAACGTTCGCATTTTATTCGTGTAAAAGACGATTTTTTTGTCTCGCTCTTTTTGTTGGTCTCTATCGACCTTTAAAGTGTCACCGCGTGGGAGGCCAGGCGCTTAAGGCGCCAAGCCGTCAAAAGTGGGAGGCAATTAGCTCAAGGGCACCCCTGGACTGCGATTCTTGGCCAGGAGCGTTGTCGGGATAAGAGGATCGAGAAGACTATGTACACTGGAAGAGTAGACCCTATTGAAAGTCGCGACAGTTCTAGCTAACCTACGGGGGGCACGTTGACCTCACTGGTGAGGTCGGTGTCTGATTGTGTTACGCTGGTATCCTATACCGGTGCCGGGCGCGGTACCTGAGCCAGAAGAACTAGACTGGTCCGGTGATCCTAGCGCAGCCCTGTAGCCGGTGACACTGTAAAGGTGTGCTTTAGACCACACGACTGAAATAAAACTTCTTTAGAGCCACCTCTCTTGCCCTTACATTAATAATTATAATTAATTACCGATAGCTCAGTTGGTAGTGACCCTGCATACTGAACTGCGGGTTGTGGGTTCGATCCCCACCCAGGACAAACATTTGTGTGATGAACATCGATGTTTGTTCTGTGTCTGGGTGTTATATATTGTATTCCATGTATATATATACCAACAAAAAGTATCTAAGTATTGTATCAGTTATCTGGTTCCCATAGTACAAGCTTTGCTTAGTTTGGGGCTAGATGGCGTTGTGTGAGAAGTCCACACATATTATTATTATTATATTATTATTAATTATAATAATAATAACGCCCAACGATCACATACATAGATCCGGGTCCCTAACTAGGATTCCCTGTGTCTAGGGACCCAGGAACTACGAGGACCATGGTCCCACAACACCCAGACTCAGAACAAGTATTTGCGCTTTTTTTTCTGTACACAAACACTTGTCCTGTCGCGGGAATCGAACCCGCCGCCTCCAGGCTATGAGCCGACCTGCTCAACCACCACACCACAGAGGCTGTAATACACGAAACGTAACTCTCTCTCTTTATATCTTCACGTTAAGAGGGAGATATCTCCCTCTCAAATTCCGTTCACCTCGCCCGATTAATTTCCGTTACACGTTCACCAAATTAGCGTGCAAAAAGAAGTTTTATTAAAAAAAAATTACTTAAACTAGTTAATAATTCCACTTTGACACGTGCCAGTTATCCAGTTAGGTATCCCATAAAAGGTCTAAGTGTCTAGCAGTTAAACTGTGGTTGGCAGATGCGCAGTGCACGCGCCGTTTCCAACCTTTATAAATGTCAACTGGTACTAAAATGCTAACTGAAAAATAGTACAGAAATATTAAAATTAAACATTTGAGCTGATAAAGAATAGTAGGACTGAGTAGCCGTTACAAAACCGTTTTTCTAAAGGTGATTTCTACTATTTCTTTTTCTGTTTAAAAAGGTCCATCGTTTGTTAGAACGTTGGTTTTTTGTGATCCGTATAGACTTAGCCCCAAGTATCGTAGAGACTGTAAAACTGGTTAAATAGTTTAATGTTATATTATGTAGCACCTTTTTACCAGGTGGTAGGACTTTTCTGCAAAGTTCGTCGAGGTAGGTACCACCGCTTTGCCAGTTATTCTGCTGTGCGCACTGTGTTCCAGTTTGAAGGGCATAATTCCTAGTGAAATTACTGGGCAAATGAGATTTTGACCAGGAAGGTGATCACAAAACTTTGATTGCAATGCAACAGGAGAAATTTTATTCATATTTTGAAAATTTCTATAGTAACTATGTACATAAGCTGCGTATTGAAACTGTGAAATCCAAAGTGTTTCTATCGTTTGCAATCAAGTTACGTGATCGCCCAGCTGATCTCATAGTCTAGTAATCTTATTCCTAGGCTGTGTTGATATCGTCGTAAATGCAGCGCGTACGCAGTGATATGTCATGCGAAACTTTATAAGTGGGTTTTTGCGAAAAAGCGAAAAAGATTGCGTCACCGCATTGTATTATTTTCCAAAACTTGTGTTATTTTCAGTGTTAGTGCATAAAATTAGTGGCATTCTGTTCTTTAAGTGCTGGATTACAGGCGTGAGTGTGGGAAAATGGTATAATGATGGTGAAACGTTTCTTTTCGTGTTGTTTCCAAAACTCCATAGAAGCTTCAAGTAAAGTTGCCACCACTTTACCAGGAGTATGACTTTGACTAGACTATGACTTGACTTGATGACTTCGACTATGACTTGACACATATTTGCGTGAAATATCATTAACTTGATAAATTATCAATTACTTGACACTGGCTAAATACACAAATGAGTGGAGCCAAAACATAAAAAAAAACTTTATAAGTTCCTATTTTAGAGTTTTAAGTAGTACTGTAACAGTTATCGTTGGCCGTGACACTTAACATCGGGCGAACGACAAGCTCACACGTCATTCATTAATACAAATAAAAACATTACCTGTGTATTTAATGCTAAATTCAGAAATTATCGTAACGATAAAATGCTTAAAAACCTTTTCAACTCTACAAACTTAAATGAAATATCACATAAATAAGGTTTAATCATTATTAGCACTACATAAGATATAAAGTTTATTTCAAAAGTGGTACAGCTTAGATTGTTTTCTTTTAACTCTTTTATGTTTCTTTATTGCAAGGGCGTTGTCAGGGACCCTGACACAATAGACCATAGATCTTTGCTCTAAATAGATAACTGTTGAATTAATTCATTTTGTCTGCCTGTCTATAAAAAAATGCATCACCCCTCTTAGTTTTTTTTGATAAAAAAACGTGGGTACAGAGAGATGTATGAGAATAAAAAGTTACATGCCTTTGTCAGAAAAGACAGTTTAAGAAATGATTAGTAGGTTGGTGCATAAAATAAAATGGCTGGCGTAAAAATGGTAAATATTTTGTATGTACTATTTTACGGAAATTTAGCTCTAAACTGCAAATTGCCTTTATTTTCTAAATACTATTATGATAAAAATACTAAAAAATAAATAAATAAATTTAGCTCTTAATAATATTATTGACTAATACAATTTGGTAAAATCTGAAGTCTCTGTGACAAAGGCCATTAAATAATATAAAAAACTGTATATATAATAAATCTATATATATATAAATGAATATCTATTTCCCTATCGCATCACGCGTGAAAATTTTCGCTAATTCTCTTTTTTTGTTGTGTTTTGTGTCAGGAGAAGGTTTTTATGAAAGAAAAATTTAGGATAGTTGAGCGGAAAATTAGAAAATCTTCGCCACGCGGCCGGGTGAAACCATGGGACGCAGCTAGTTTGTAATATTTATTTAATTTTTTGCCTGTAACATAGTATATGTTTTAGTTCCTAGCGTGACTTAACTTAGGCTGGCGTTTACTGATTGCATAAAAAAAAATTGCATAATAGCGATCACAAAGATTTTTTTTTTTTTAAAACATAACAGAAATTATTGCGTCAACGAACACCGGAAATTTGACATTTCGTAAACATAAAAAAACCACTTTCGCCAAGCAACCCCTAAAAATTAATGAGTCAGTTCACCTTGCCATGGATAATACAATTAATAAAGGAGCTTATATTCCTGTAAAAAGCCTAGAAAAACTAAAGGTCAGCGTAGGAATGTAACGATTGACCTTTACTTAGTGACTGCGCGTGCGCAACTCTTGAAACTTAATGAAAAGGGGTTAGCCAGTCACGATATCTTTTCCCTTCCCTTATCCAACACGCTAGGCTATAAATCTAAAAAAGGAGTTTTGGCGGGAACGCGAAAAAGATTGCGTCACCGCATTGTATTATTTTCAAAAACTTGTGTTATTTTCAGTGTTAGTGCATAAAATTAGTGGCATTCTGTTCTTTAAGTTACAGGCGTGAGTGTGGGAAAATGGTATAATGATGGTGAAACGTTTCTTTTCGTGTTGTTTCCAAAACTCCATAGAAGCTTCAAGTAAAGTTGCCACCACTTTACTAGGAGTATGACTTTGACTAGACTATGACTTGACTATGACGACTTGATGACTTCGACTGTGACTTGACACATATTTGCGTGAAATATCATTAACTTGTTAAATTATCAATTACTTGACACTGGCTAAATACACGGAGGTGTGGAGCCAAAACACCTCTTTACACTTTGGTGAATGGGAGGCTAACGGAAGTAGAAGTTGAATGGTTTGGTTGTTCACATAGACCATTATCAACATAACAAAGCTAAAAACGTGTATTATTATGTTGGTATTCCGGTAAAATGACAATTTACAACTATCAAGATGGCGACATTGACATTAAACAAAGCAAAAAATAACGGTATACCGGCCGATAGATGGAGCTAAACTAAAGAAGTTTTACTTCAGTCGTGTGGTCTAAAGTACACTCGATTTTTGGTAATGCAATGCTCAGTTGAAATCAGCTAATTTACCACTTTTACAAGTAAAAATGAGATTAGGTACTTAAAATTAACTTATTGTACTAAACATAAAATGAATTTTTTAATGAGCAATATGCCCGAAACTGACATGATCGACTTCCGATCGCCTCGCTACGCATTGTTTTGTTTTTGTTTTGGGCTCCACACTTTTGTGTATTTAGCCAGTGTCAAGTAATTGATAAAGTCTCAAATTAATTAATATTATATATATGTATATGTGTCAAGTCAAGTCACAGTCCAAGTCATCAAGTTAGACATAGTCTAGTCTAGTCCATAACTACAACTATTACACGGCTAAAACTCACGAGATACAGTCGAATAACTCGACCGGTGTTAGTTAGATAGGTGATAGACCGGTATAGTTGTAGTTATGAGTACTACTCACGTCAGTTTCTATAATATAATAGTCTAGTCCAGTCATACTCCTAGTAAAGTGATGCTTACTTCAAGTCAAGCGTGCGTAAAGAAGTTTTATATCAAATAAATAATACATATAGATGAACATAGAACCTCCTCCTCGGATTTTTAGCACCTAAAAAAATCTACAATCAAAAAGTTCTAATACATTTTATTCTGTGGTATAAGTTCCCAATAGCCCCGGGTCGTTTTGTCGCCCGGGGCAGCGAAACACGGCATAATGAGCGCGTGGCGAAATTTAACAAAATAACACACCGTGCGCATTACACGTCAACTCATTTGACTCTATTGTGTCGAGGGCTACTATAAGTTCTCACGGGGGTACGATGTCGAATGATACTCACTCGACAGTGGTGAGAATTTGACTGACAGCTATGTAACCCACATAGCCGTCAGTCAAATTCTCACCAGTGAAATACCGAAGTCTGTGAACACAACAACTTTCTCAATTAGCATACCTTTATAATCTATACATATAAAATTCAGTTATTAAGTCCTGACTGACTGAATGACTGACTTATATATCAACGCACAGCCTAAGCCACTGTCTTACTAGACTTGAAAGGACAATGTCAAATTTCGCCCTGTACGATAACAGCATCGGACATTCACGATAATTATTAGTTTTTTTTTAAATATAAGTTGCATACATCTGTTTAACACGGACTAGCTGTAAATCGTAATGAAAAAAAAACAGTATTTGATGCGACATTAAACATCCGACACGCCGCCATCTTTGCCAAATGACAATAACCCACAGACCACTTTGGAGAGACTACAATGACCGCAGAGCACCAATATATTAATGACCAAATGTTATGTTAGAGTTTTGGCGGGAAAGCGAAAATGTGAGGTTGTTGATTTTGTATTAATTTCCTAAAACTTGTTTTTCTGCGAGTGTTAATGTGGAATATTAACCATTAGGTGTTCGTTAAGGTGCACAAGTGTAGGCAAATGATACAAACGCAAAACACGTGCCATTTCTTGTTGTCTACAAAACTCTTTCGGAAGATTCAGTAAACCTGTAAAGCGTCCACCACTTTACTGAATCGTGACCCTGACTAGACTTTTAACTACCTGACTGATTGGGACTCGATATATTGACTATTTTATTGAAAAACATACACAGCCCTATTAATAAACGGGTATTAGCCTCGGATTAGTTAATTCAGCTTTTGTCCTTTTTTTGCTACTGGAATATTTAGCTGAATCGAAAGAGACAAAAGATGGTGTAACTAGTCTAAAGCTAGTTAGTGTTTATTAATAAGGCTGACAATGTTTAATGTTTAATATTATGTGTATACTTCGACATGACACTGACTAAATGAACTAATCGCGCGGAGCCGATAAACTAAGAAAAAAACCTCACGTCACTTCACTCGCGCTCGCTCGTTCTTCGTGATCGTGACGTTTAGTGTGTTTTCAATTTAATGGATCAAAAATAAGAAGACAAACAATTGTGCAATATTGCTGTACCTAATTGCATTGTTGGGCGCAGGACATTAATAAAGTGGTTTTGTCTCGTTTCAAAACCAATGTAAGAAAGTAGGTACATATTATACATAATATATACCTACTTTCTTACATAGTTCTTCTTCAGCGCCATCTAGCCCCAAACTTAGCAAAGCTTGTACTATGGGAACCAGATAAATATATATATAATAGGTCTTTATCTATGAAATTGCCGTATTGCAGTACAGACTTTTTCAAACAAAAAAAGTTTTGATTGGCTATGAATTCTAAATTCAAATTAATTTTTTTTTTAAATATGACATTCTATTTACAATATAAGTCTTTTGTTTAGTGATTAGCGTTGTATTTTCATTACATTTCAACATTTTTCCTCATAATGGATACCTTGAAATTTCGTGTAATTATGGAATATGAGTTCCGTCGTGGCACCAACGCGGCACAAACGACACGTAACATCAACGACGTTTACGGAGAGAACTGTACAAACGAACGTACAACCCGTTATTGGTTTGCTCGGTTCCGTTCTGGGAATTTCGACTTGAAAAATGAACCTCGTGGTCGTCCGGAAACTTTGGTCATCAATGATGAATTAAAGGCGATTGTGGAAGCTGATGAATCTCAATCTACAGCTGAGCTGGCAGCAGCTTTTGATGTTAGCGTCAAAACAATATTGGTCCATTTGCGACAGATTGACAAGATAAAAAAGCTTGATAGATGGGTGCCCCACGAACTTAACGATCGCCAGCGCAACGTACGCGTCGAGACTTGCCTTGCGCTGCTTAACAGGCACAGAAATGAAGGAATTTTGAACCGAATTGTTACGTGCGACGAAAAAGGGATTCTTTTTGACAATCGAAAGCGCTCAGCAAGTTGTTTAGATCCTGGTTCGGTACCAAAGCAATGTGCAAAACAAAAAATGACCCCTAGAAAGGTGATGGTCACAGTTTGGTGGTCTAGTGCTGGTGTGATTCATCATAGCTTTTTACAAAACGGCGAGAGCATTACTGCAGATGTGTACATTGAAGAACTGACCACAATGATGGCGAAACTCGCACGTCTGCAACCAGCTTTGGCCAATCGGTCGTCTCCACTGCTACTTCACGACAACGCGCGACCCCATACTGCACAATAGACCGTCTCTAAGCTGCATGAGTTGGGTTTGGAAGCTCTCCCTCATCCGCCATACTCACCAGATCTTGCGCCTACCGACTATTATTTTTTCCCAAAATTTGGACAACTTTTTAGCGGGAAAAAAATTCAATTCCCGAGAGGCAGTACAAAACGCCTTTGAAGAGTTTGTTGTCTCCCGTCCTGCTGATTTTTTCAAGAAGGGCATCCATAAACTGCCACAGCGTTGGCAAAGATGCATTGATTGCAAGGGTGATTACTTTGAATAAAAGAAATAAATAAGTTCGAAAAAAAAATACTTTAACTTTTTTCAAACAAAACGGCAATTTCATAGGTAAAGACCTAATATATAGACAAAATACAATACAATACAATACTCGGATGTCGGAGCTATGAAAAATCATGGCTTTCACGATACGATTATAACCTCAAAATCCGAGACTTTTTTGTAATAGCGCAATTCTCCAGCTAGTCCGCTATAAAATGATGATTGTATACGAAATCAGTAATGTTTTTCAATATAACACATAATTTTTCAAAGCTATTGGTTCAGGGCAAATAATGTATGGACGCAGAACAATGTCCTTTGGAGGGTGTGTTTTTTGTAAAGTGTAGGTATCAATTAAGAAAGGGTTTTTAGAAATTCCACCTCTAAGAGGATGAAATGGGTGGTTGAAATATTTTCCTATAGGCCATGCAGGCGAAGCTAGTAATTAATGAAATTTTTTTTTTTTTGCTATTTAGAGATTATTTTCTGAAGAGTTTAAGTACATAAAAATTCCAGATTTTTAATTTTAGGATTACTATTGTATTTTTATTTGAGCTTGTTTGCCTCCTAGCATACATATTTTATTTTTGTTATTACGACGGATTGACCATATGATCCCAGCGGTGTGCGAATTAGAACACCCTGTTTCTTTCCATGGGTGTCATACGAGCCGGCTAATGGAACATCCAGAGAATGAGTAGCAGTCTCTTCGGTACATTTAAATCTGCTACGATTACCAAGTCGCCTGTCATGCGTGATGATTATGGCAAATTTATAACCACCCAAAGTGGTGTTTTATGGGGAGAGCCATGTCAGACGTCTTCCTGTGTTAATGACATAAAAAAAAATTATATATATATGGGTGGACATTTCACACAATGCCATCTAGCCCCAAGACCCAAACTAAGCAAAGCTTTTACTATGGAAAACTAGATAACTGATACAATACTTAGATACTTTTTGTTTGTAAATACATACATAGGATACAATATAACACCCAGACACAGAACAAACATCGATGTTCATCACACAAATGTTTGTCCTGGGTTGGGATCGAACCCACAACCTGCAGTTCAGAAGGGTTACTACCAACAAACCAACTGAGCCATCATACCAAAGTGTTTTTCTTTAGCATTTCTATTAGAAAAACAACCAAGCCTCGATCTTAGTGCATATATCTCAAAATCTTATCACAATCGAGTTCTAAAACCATTGGTAACGGTACCAGCATCAGTCTAATACCGGGACAAAACGGCCACCCGCTGCGACCAGCGGGGTGTCACACCCCCAACGGAAAATGTGCTACCCTTAAAGGGTGGATGCAAATCCATCAATGGATCTCATGAATAGAGGTGGACATCGTTATGCACCCGATAATGAGTTAATATTGAGTTTTAATTATAGTTGTGCGATTCGATTTTCAGTTTTAATTGGTATACAATACAAAAGTGTGACTGCAGAGAAATTTAATAATGATATAGTTTCGTACTGATTTATATTTTTTACCGACTTCATAAAAAGTGAACCGATTTTGATCATTCTTTTTTATTGGACAACTGGTGCTTCTTGTGTGGTTCCATTTCTATTTGAATGAGAAAACCATACAAGTCTGTTCGGTTATTTACTTCAAAGTAAATATTTAATGACATTTATTTTTTTTATTATCGTCGCAGTTTTGTGATCCTAAAAATCCTGAAAACAAATGCTAAAATTTCTTTTTTTTTTTGGGGTTTTGGCTCGACACTTTTGCGTATTTAGCCAGTGTCAAGTAATTGATAATTTATAAAGTTAATGATATTTCACGTAAATATGGTCGTTGTGACGTCAGGTCGAAGTCATCAAGTCAAGTTAGAGTCAAGTCATAGTCTAGTCAAGTCATACTCCTAGTAAAGTGGTGGCAACTTTACCAGAAGCTTCATAGAGTTTTTCAAACAACACGAAAAAACATGTTTCACCATCATTATACCACTTTTCCACACTCATGCCTGCAATCCAGCACTTAACGAATAAAATGCCACCAATTTTATGCACTAACACTGAAAATAACACAAGCTTTGAACACAAATAATATCTGTTTTTGTGAAATTGCTTAAAAATTATAAAAAGCATTATCTATTGCCATTACAATATTACTATGAAAAGTAGGTTACATTCTTGTCCACAGTATCTCCAAATGCCGTTATTTTTTTTTTTTGTCTCCTTTTTACCATTATTTGAATACAAACATCTATTCGGAGTAGTTTGAAGTTTGAACAACTGTTCGACGGGCATCTGTCGGCCTCAACTTAATCTAATTTGAACAAATCGCTTGTTCACCTTTATTTTTCTCTATATTTCAAAACAGGGCAGGTCTGTCTGTATACAATTATTAACTTATAAACTACTAGCTTTTACCCGCGGCATCGCCCGCGTGGCCTATAGGAAAAAAGAGGAAAATTTTTCATAATTAATTCAACCACCCATCACCCTCTTAGGGATGGAAATTTAAAAAACCCTTTCTTAGTGGATACCTACATTTTACAAAGAACGCACCCTCCAAATTTCAAGTCTCTGGAACAAGCTGTTTAGGCTGTGCATTGATATATAAGTCAGTCAGTCAAGACTTTAGATTTTATATGTATAGATGGTCATACCAACTACTGCTTACAATAACTACTACTAAAATTGGACTGTATATTGGCCGCGCTGGTCTATAGACAAATATTTGAAGAAAACGTCGACGTAGGTTGATCTCCACTTGGTGATTGTCACGCAAAACTATACCTTAGAGCTCCGAGTGACACTGCAACTGATATGGGCAGCCGTGTCGCTTAACATCAGGTGAATGAATAACATAAAAATTACCTAAATATAAAAAAAATTTGCCCTAAGAACTGATAGTGTTACAATTGTATGGGAAAACGTGGGTGAATCTGCGGGCTGCCCCTAGTGATGTCATAAAATAAATGGGATGCAAATATAATTCGATTGTAAGTAATAAAACTAAATGAAATTTTGGAGAAATTACAGCAACGATAAAATAATGGTTGATTCTAAATAGATCCATTGACTAAGACTCATATCAGTTGCAGTGTCACTCGCAATTCTAAAGTATAGAGTTTCGCGTGACACTGTGCTGCGCACGTCATCATGATACATCAGCACAATCTAGTAATAAGATTACTAGACTGTGAGATCAGGGGCGGTGATCACGAAACTTTGATTACAATGCAACAGGAGAAATTTCTATACTAACTATGCACATAAACTGCGTATTAAAATTGTCAAATCCATATAAAATTGTGTTTCTATTGGTTGCAATCGAGTTACGTGATCGCCCGGCAAGTCACAAAGTCTCATTTGCCCAGTAATGTCACTACAGTGCCCTTCAAACCAGAACATAGTAATGCTTGCACATAAGCAGAATGACTGGCAAACCGGTGGTACCTACCTAGACGAACTCTGCAGAAAATGTCTTACCACCTAGTAAATTATTGCATGACTTTCCTTTTTTTTGTTTTGGTTTTGGCTTCACATTTTTGTGTATTTAGCCCAGAACCTGCCTACTTATACGAACTTTGCAGGAAAATTTCTACCACCTAACCTAGTTAAACAATGTGAATGCCTACTTAGTACACTACCAGATAAGTATCTCTCTATTAACACGGGAATTAACTGCAGCTTTCTCTGTACTTAACTGTATTTTATAGCATTGTTATGGAATTTTTTCTATAGAGATCGTATTATTCGCGTGAAAGTACTAGCTCATTGTAAATAAATGGAGGTCAGTATCGCTTGACACATATTCGTATGATGTCAAACTTCAAGATCTCGACTAACCATTTCACTTTTGGTGGCCAATAGCGTACAAATCTAAATATATATAACTCAAAGGTGACTGACTGACTGACATAGTGATCTATCAACACACAGCCCAAACCACTGGACGGATCAGGCTGACATTTGGCATGCAGGTAGATGTTATGACGTAGGCATCCGCTAAGAAAGGATTTTTGAAATTCGACCCTTAAGAGGGTGAAATGGGTGGTTGAATTATTTTCTCATAGGCCAAGCCGCGGGCGAAGCTGCGGGCAGAAGCTCGTGTCGTATAAGCGTACCTGGGAGTTTTCAAGTCAAGAGTGAATAGGTATCTTCTCGGCAAGCAGCCTCTGACTCTGTAGCCTCAGTGTCTACCCTCTGTATAGCCTCAGCCTGTGTGTAGCCTCTATGCAAGCGTGCTACATCCTAGACCGCATCGTCACTTACCATCAGGTGCGATAGTGGTCAAACGCAAGCCTATCTAACAATAAAAAATAAAAAAACGAGTATGCTAAAAACGAGACCACACGACTGAAGTAAAACTTCTTTAGCTCTATCTCTCTTGCCCCTACAGTAATACACGAAACATAACTCTATCTATCTTCGCGTAGTTCACGTAGTATCTCCCTTTCAACTTCCGTTCACATCACCAGCTTACTCCCTAAGTCAAGCGTGCGTAAAGAAGTTTTACTTCAACAAAGAAAATTCATTTTAAAACTCACCGTTATTTTTAAGTTTTTTTTTTTAAGTTAACTTTACTCTTCCGCACTAAGCGTTTTGCTGACTCATTTATAGTCCGAACGGCCAAGGAATGGAATGCTCTTCCAAAAACAGTGTTTCCTTCAAGGTATAACCTGGGTCTTTTTAAGTTAAGAGCGAATGGGCATCTCATGGGCAAGCGTGCTCCAACATAGACAACTTCGTCACTTACCATCAGGTGAGTTGTTGTCAAACGCAAAACTAACAAAACTTTTTTTCGTTAAAATAAAGCTTTGTACCGTTCTAAACGGGTTTCGAACCCACCATATTGTTCAACAGGTGCCTCTAACGGTAATCAAAGAGATCTTATCTGCTAATTAAATTTGACTTGCATTAGTTGCAACTTGCATACCACACGCAGCGCACTGGTGAGCATAATTACATCGCTCAATTAAATTGGGTAGAACAGTCTGAAATGTTAACTGGATTTGTCAGGTTTGGTTGTAGGTTGGGAATCGTTTACTAAAGTTTAAAGTGACGACGAATGTACCTGTATTGTTGTATAGTGTTTCTCCATATTTATGTTAGGATAATTTACATGAGAGTCCCAAGATACAGGCTTCGTGCTTAGTTTGGGGCTCATAGTTAAGTATAGTTTGGGGCTCATAGTTAAGTATAGTTTGGGGCTCATAGTTAAGTATAGTTTGGGGCTCATAGTTAAGTATAGTTTGAAGGAAATTTATATTCTTGCACTGTGTTGAACAAATTGTAACAATTAATTTTTTTTGGCAATAAAAATTATCTTATCTTATCTTATTTAACGGTCTTATAATATTGTACTGACTATAACAATATTTTTTTAAGTCTAACTATGTTCTCATGTAAGTGACTTTTTTGTCTTATTTGAGAATAAATTTCTTTAAACTATCAGCTATCAGATTTTTTTTAAACTCAGTGCGGTCTTTGGGTACTGCTGATAGAAGTGAAAAGTACACATATATACACAGTATATATATAGCTCATTAAAAGCGTTCGATGACGCGAATTTCATGCTTTTTGTTCACCCAAAAAGTACACTTGTCGTTTATAGTATATAAGATCCGATCGATGATATTGCACACTTAACAGAGATCCCTTATTTATTTATTCATAAACAGAATTGTAGCATTGTTAGCTTCTGCACGCGGCTTCGCCCGCGTAGCCTATAGAAAACGAAGAAGAATTTTTTCACAGATAATTCAACCACCCTTTTTACCCTCTTAGGGGTGGAATTTCGAAAAACCCTTTTTTAGGGGATACCTACACTTTACAAAAGAACACACCCTCTAAGGCTCTCCTTTAGGCTGTGCGTTGATATTTATATATCAACGCTGGCTGAATGACTAACATAAGTTAGTCATTCAGCCAGCGTTCAGTCCAGTCAGGATTTTGGATTTTATATGTATAGTTTACCAACAAATTTCCAATGCGGTGTTACAACTTATAATAAACGAGCTTCTGCCCGCAGCTTCGCCCGCGGCGTGGCCTATGGGAAAATAATTCAACCACCCATTTCACCCTCTTAAGGGTAGAATTTCGAAAAATCCTTTCTTAGCGGATGCCTACGTCATAACATCTACCTGCTAGCCAAATTGCAGCCCGATCCGTCCAGTGGTTTGGGCTGTGCGTTGATAGATCACTATGGCAGTCAGTCAGTCAGTCACCTTTGAGTTATAAATATTTAGATATTGTTATTACGATACGTATTTATAGTTAAGATATACTATTATTTTCTATATATCACCTATTAATATTTAACCTATTATATATCCAATAATTGGTAAACCAGTACCACAGAGTCCATAATGTAGCTACCAGTTACTGGCGTTAGGCACAAATTGGAACCATTCTCACGATAGTCATTAAAGACACCTGCGCGCGCGCACCGTGAACTAGTGTCGGTTGACATCTCTAACTCGCTGTCACTAACCCATAAGGATGGACGGGGGTTAAATACAACACGAATGTGAAATGAAGTAGACTTTAATTATAATAATAATAAATGGTAAATGCGCACAAGAATTGCATAATCTCATTCATCGCCATTCTACTACCGGACTACTAGACGCTCGGCTAAGCGCCATCCTTTCGTGGTCGAAATACCACCCATTCGTACCAGGCGATTTGATTCCACATTCTTAATTAGAACGGCTAAGGAATGGAATGCCCTGCCAGCGTCTGTGTTTAAAATATGACCCGGGCGTGTTCAAGAGAAGAGTGAATAGGTATTTACTTGGCTAGCATGCTACACCTTCGATCGCATCGTCAGGTGAGAGGAGAGCGTTGTCAAATGCTAGACAAGTTTGAAGTAAAAAAAAAACCCAACGATCACATACATAGATCTTGGACCCTAACTAGGATTTCCTGTCTAGGGACCCAGGAACTACGAGGACCATGGTCCCACAACACCCAGACTCAGAACAAGTACTTGCTGCACTTATTCTTCTATGACATACCTAAATGCATTTCACTAGGTATGTCATAGAGGGATAAGTGCAAACTTAGGAGCTATCAATAATTAGTACAGAGGGATTATAGAGAATTTAAGCAGCCGCGATTAGTCAAAAACATTACTAAAATATATGACGGCGGCAACGTCCAGTTGTAAACTCTTTGCGCAGCGGGCAGTACCGTAATTTACCCTGTCGTAGCATTCAATTTTATTACAGTGGCAACATCGGCAACTATCATTGCTCCCCCAACCATCTGGCTATAAAAAGGGACCGCTCGGTGTACTACGGATCATTCTTGTTCCAGACACGGCGCGGTGTGGACATGCTGAAGGCCTATAGTTATATAGGTTGCAATCTACCCACTACACGTCCTGCCCACATATATTTATTGCTGTATTAATACACAGTATAATATAACAGTAGTTAATACTGTGCATCCTTAACTCGCCGAGATCAAAATTATCATAAATAACGAGTGTGCTTTAGACCACTTATTAAAACTTCTATACGAAACGTAACTTCCTCTCTTTCTATCTTCACTAAATTATATCTCCCTGTCAACTTCTGTTCGCCTCGCCCGATCAATTTCCGTAACACTCTCGTCATGCATTCATCAGCTTACTCCTCAAGAAAGCGTGCGTAAAGAAGTTTTTCTTCAATAATCTCTGAGATATATTAATAAATTAATAATAATAATATGTGTGGACATTTCACACAGCGCTATCTAGCCCCAAACTAAGCAAAACTAGTGCTATGGGAACCAGATAACTGATACAATACTTGATACTTTTTTGTTTGTAAATACATACATATAATACAATATGACACCCAGACACAGAACAAACACCTATGTTCATCACACAAATGTTTGTCCTGAGTGGTAATCGAACCCACAACCCACAGTTCAGAAGGCAGGGCTACTACCAACTGAGCTATCGGGCCAGTCAAAATTATTTATTATATTATGTATTATTATTTATACCTTAAGGACCATAATTTATTTATTTATTTATTTATTGAACACCAACATAATGTACACTATTACAATAATAAAAATAACATTACATTACATTAAGGCTAAGTGTCATTACAATTATGGGTGAAGACTGCATGCAAGTAAATTAGCGAGTACTTAGAAATTAAAACAAATTTATGTATAGCAAAATAATTATACAGAATATTAAAAGAGTGATTTAAAAAAGATATAAATATATTGAATTATATTGAATATATATGAAATAATAATAAAATAACACAATTCTAATGCCCAACAATAAAACCATTCAGGTTCACACCCGAAAATGTCGCAATTAATGAAACAAATTGATCAATAGAAAGTTTTTAAGCCGAAACAGTTACACCTGTCTCAGGGACTATAATTAGGAATTCGTAAAAACATTTCCTAATACGTAAATATTACGGAAATGAATTGGAAGTGGAGTGGTTCTCAAACTTTGCCGCGGCGCATATCCATAAATATTTAATCTTAAATAAAAGCTCATCATTTTATAAACTGTCTACATAAATATATATCTTAGTAAACTTAATTAACTTACTTACTTACTGCCAACTTCTGTTACTACTAATTTACGAAATTGTTTTATTTGTATACTGGTTCGCACAATTCATTTTAATACTTTTGTTTGTTACAGTTTAATTTTATGTTTGTGTTTTAATTACTACTACTTCTGTTTTTTTGTGCTACTATTTGCACAAATATATGTTTATATTATTTTTTATAATTTATAACATCGATGTATGTCTGTTCCGTGGCTTCACCAAACGGTCCCAACGGAAAACCAGCGCCGGTTCGTAAGAACTAGAACCATGCTGAGTTGGGGCCGGTTCGTGACAGAACTATGAACTCGGCAACTAACTAGGCAATTTTCATGTATTTTTCTATGTTTTTGTTCTGTTACAAAATAAATTTCCTTTCTTTCAAATACATCATTAATTCTTACCATTCTATCCTACTAATATTATAAACGCGAAATCCTATCTCAATAATATTATAAACGTGAAATCCTATCTCAATAATATTATAAACGCGAAATCCTATCTCACTAATATTATAAACGCGAAATCCTATCTCACTAATATTATAAACGCGAAATCCTATTTCAATAATATTATAAACGCGAAATCCTATCTCACTAATATTATAAACGCGAAATCCTATCTCACTAATATTATAAACGTGAAATCCTACCCTACTAATATCATACCTTACTAGATGGTAGGACTTCTGCAAAGTTCGTCTAGGTAGGTACCACCGCTATGCCAGTTATTCTGCCGCCAAGCAGTAGTGCGCAAGCACTGCTATGTTCCGGTTTGAAGGGCACTGTAGCTAGTGAAATTACTGGGCAAATGAGACTTTATGACCTGATCTCACAGTCTAGTAATCTTACTAGATTGTGCTGATGTCTCAGGATGACGTTCGCAGTGCAGTGTCACGCGAAACTCAGTTACGAGTGACACTGCAACTGATATGGGCAGCCGTGTCGCATAACATCAGGCGAACGGTTAGCTCGTCACGTCATTCCATAACATAAAAAAATGAAATAAAAATTATAAACGCGAAACCCTATCCTACTGATATTATAAACGCGAAAGTTTGTATGTATGTACGTTTCTTACTCTTTCACGCTCAAATGGCTGGATGGATTTGCATGAAATTTGGAATATAGATAGCTATACTAGTATATTTCTATTAAACTCATAATGGGCAAAGTGCCTTTATTCTTTTAACAAACTATATACTACAATACAATAATATGAAAACTACATAAAATATTTGGACTATATACTAACCACGATGATCTATAGACAGGTGTTTTTCGTTCGATAATGATTTATTTTTTGACCCCAGATATATAATTATTACATTGACTCATAATAATGATTTGAAGTCAAAGTTTGAGAGCCACAATCCAAGCAGGTGCGTAGCATGCTTCTGAGTTGCTCTTCACTTGACGTTTAAATATCCTCATGGCGTCCTAACTCCATGTTTTGAACACTTGTCAAGTGATGACCCGTGTTTGTGTCGAACGGTTCACGTAAAATATTGAGCGTTACTAAAATAAAATTACTCCTAAATAGGATCACAAAACAAATCGTGTATTTTACACCACACGAATGAAGTAAAACTTCTTTAGTTTAGCTCCATCTATCGGCCGGTATAACTTTGTTTTTCTTTGTGTAATGTTAATGTCACCATCTTGACAACACACTTTACCGGATTGTTTCAAACAGTTGTTCGCTTAAAGATTTTTCTAATATGTATTTTCAAATTTAGAGTATTTTTTGAGTTGTATATAATCACGTAAAAGTTAGTAAGTACTATTAATTGTAATCTTGACACTGGCTAAATACAAAAATGTGTGGATCCAAAAAAAAAGTTTTAATCTATCATGTTGTCTCTACGGTTGTTATAAAGCCTACCCCAAAGGCACCAATGTGAATGAAAAAAAAAGTGAACAAACGTGTAAGCTTAAAATAATATTTTTCTAGCACCACTGTTCAGATAAAAGCGATAATTCGTGAACGCATCTAAAAGCCCGCATCCAAACAACGAGTACTATTCAACAGCATTTTAATGGCTATTTTATCAATAGCCCTTATCAACCTAACTTATCACGTGACCACAAAAGATAAGACAATGAAAAAAGCTCGCCTTGCGTCCGTTCTGGTATCCATACAAGTATCGGTGTCCTTTTCGCACAATGCAAAGCTCTTGTAGAAAAGAAAGAGAAAGGTGAACCATGTGGCAAATGACATCGCCTCCAGGTGGAATCATATTCCGCGTTATTCGTTCGCGGGCTTTTCGCGGCAACACACGGTTGATGCGCGCGCGCCGATTTACCGTCTGTTGAATTCGAAATATGAATTTTAGTTTATTTACGATTATAGTTAGTGTTTCTTTTTACTTTTTAAACATGGAATAATGTGGACAGTGACAATTTAAGTGGTAAATGACAGTTGGAGGATAAAAGGACGTCTTTCCCTACATTTGGGATTTCTTTTCTTCTCGGCGTAAAGGATAAGGTGAGTCGGGCCCTATTCAATTCTAAATTCAAGTTGCAACATTGTATCATATCTGCCTACCTCTGGGTAGTAAGAAAAGGTATGCCAGAGATCTTTAATTTTTTTTGTATTCTGTTGGTTTAAATTTTAAACAGGGAACAAAATATGCTTTGAAATCATAGTGCAGCTTTAAAAGAGTTTGGTTATCGTGAAATTTCTAAGATAATACGTTTAAGGGATAATTTTGTTTATATCAAGTAGTTAATCTGATTTCATGTCACAGTGTTTGTTACAATACTCCTCCGAAACGGCTGCACCGATTTTGATGAAATTTTATATTCACACTTGGTAGGTCTGAGAATAATTTGTTATTTATTTTTCATCATCATCATCGCCGTTTTTCATCACCACGTGGGTGAAACTGCGGGGCGCAGCTAGTAAGTGTATGATTATCCCGGTTTAGTTTTTCGTATGCGTTCAAAAACGCATATAATTTCATAAAATAATTTAACAACTCAGCTATCCACTTTTTTATACATTAAAATATTTTTAAGTATTTTATCTACCGTTTTCTGTACAATTTCAATAATTAATAAGTTATAGTAAGTCATACTTTCCTTATTAATAAACGGCATATTAGTGTTACGAATCTACGAGACCTATATCTACGGCGGCGGCGCGCGTTTATGTCTTTTGTTCATAATGGTCTTACAAAATGCACTACGAATAAAATTAATAGTTTTATTATTGATTTACTAATTGACCCGTCCCGGCTTCGCACGGGTGAATTAGTAAAACGCGGTCGAACGGGATGAAAAGTATCCTATGTCCGTCTCCTGGTTCTAAGCTACCTCCCCACTAATTTTCAGCCAAATCGGTTTAGCCGTTCTTGAGTTATAAACAGTACAATTAACACGACTTTCTTTTATATACGTAATATAAAGATTTGATGTATACAAGGCACAAAAGTTTAGTTTTAATAAATAAATCTTAAATAGAAAGATATAACTTCTATAACTTTATGTAACTAATTTATAAGCATTAGTCCTTACTAAGGGGCATTCATTATTTTTTATATTAATTCCCTATTATAAATATCGTTTATTATATTTAATTTTCAATGGCAATCACAATTTAATGTTAATAATATTTATTCTACTTTTTTAATAACGCCCAACGATCACATACATATCCTGAACCCTAACTAGGATTAGGATTCCCTGTGTCTAAGGGGTTTTTATTCTGTGCACAAATACTTGTGCTACCGCGAGAATCGATCCCGCCACCTTCATGTTATGAGCCTACGTTTAAGTATAACTATTTAATTACGCTTCATTAATTCACACCTATCATAATAAAGTACTTACTATGTATACATAGTTTTTATACCCATAAGTAGGTACTGGATGAAGAATTTATAATGTCTTGTGTACTAGAATGTTACAGTCTTATTAATAAACACGAACTAGCTTAGACTAGTAGACCATCTCTTGTCTCTTTCGATCCAGCTAAATATTCCAGTAGCAAAAAAAGGACAAAAGCTGAAGTAACTAATCCGAGACTAATACCCGTTTATTAATAAGGCTGCTAATGTTTATATATTAAACCGAGGGAAAGTTACTTCGTTTTTTTGTTTGAAAGCTCACAATGAGAACGCAAATGTTCATAAAATAAATAAAATCTTCAAACGCTACCTGCTAAGCGATCACGTAACTTGATAGCAACCAATTAAAATACATATTTGTATGGGTTTGACAGTTTTTTTTGTTTATTTTTGCGCCACACTTTTGTGTATTTAGCCAGTGTCAAGTAATTGATTATTTATCAAGTTAATTAATATTACATGTGTCAAGTCAAGTCACAGTCCAAGTCATAAAGTCAAGTCATAGTCTAGTCTAGTCAAGTCATACTCCTAGTAAAGAGGTGGCAACTTTACCAGAAGCTTCTATGAAGTTTTGGAAACAACACGAAAAGAAACGTTTCACCATCATTATACAATTTTCCCACACTCACGCCTGTAATCCAGCATTTAACGAATAGAATGCCACCAATTTTATGCACTAACACTGAAAATAACATAAGTTTTGGAAAATAATACAATGCGATGACGCGATCTTTTTTCGTTTTCCCGCCAAAACTTGAACGCAAATGTTCATGAATTAAAAAAACCTCAATCACAACCTACAACGCGATCACCATCTCAACCAATTAAAACACATTTGTATCGTAATCAATACACAGCTAATGTGCATAGTTACTGTAGAAATTTATAAATTAAGAAAGATTTTTTCTTTTTGCATTGCAATCAGAGTTCCATAATCACCCCCCTGTTAGTTTTATATAAAAACTGTGAGCACTTAAATCAAGCGGTCGAAATCAACCTTAAGGGCCCTTGCACACTCTCAACTTTACCACAACAAGACAAAAGATCATAACAACCTCTTCAAAATATCAGCTCGCCTTCAAGGGTCTGTTATTCCTTTAATTAATGGGAGACAGAGACGGATATAGCAGTTTAAAGAAGGTGGAAATGAGATGGTGTTTTTTTAATCGTATTAGTTCAACCCTTGGCGGTCAACCAACCGTGCGCAGATTTTTTGCGCTATTTCAATGAAGATCGCGTTTTATGATTCCTTGCAAGTTATTCTATTATGAGCATAAATAATTATCCTTTATAAAACCAAGAATTGCAATTGGTTTTTTAAAGGATAATTAAAGGAAAAATACGAATTACTGGAAAACTGTAATGTAGCTACTGTGTTAGTACTATAATAATAATGCCCAACGATCACATACATAGATTCTGGACACTAACTAGGATTCCCTATGTCTAGGAACTACGAAAACTATGGTCCCACAATACCCAGGCTCAGAACAAGGTTTTGCGCTGTTTTTTTATGTGCGCTATTTTTTAAAGTTTATTGAAAAACCGCCTCTACATCACTAAATATTAATTAATATAAGTACATACAGCTGGCCTTTTTCACAGAAGATGAATTTAATGATATTTATAATAAGGTTTAAAATCCAATAATTTATTTATTTATTTATTTATTTCATGGAAAACAAACAGCTTTAAGCAATATATTATAGTACAAAATTTGTTATCAAACAAGCCTTAATAGTTTTCACAAATAGAACAGAGCTACATTCCAGTTTATATATTATATAATTAAACTAAATAAATGCAGACTATTGAAATATATAACATTTAAGTGGTGCGATTATAACATTGAATTGATATTTAAATAAGTAAGTACTATATACCTTTAACAAAGTTTTAAGATAGAAGGGGGAAAAAAGGAAAAAGCAAATCCATATCAATCTATAGAACCTGAGTAAAGAGTAAACCTATAAGTCATCAAAAAAAGTAGATGTTACATAATTTTTGAAGAAATTTGATTTCGCTGTAAATAAATCAACATTCTTAGAATAGTTGGAATTAAAGTTTCTACATACACGAATAAAGAAAGAATTTTGTCTATAATTAGTCAAACGTGTATCCACATGAAGCATGAGATAGTTCCGTCTGGAGACAGCACGAGTAGGTACCTGGAGTTTGATCTTCGAAAGAAGATCGCAACACTCCGCTTTGTTCAGAACTAGATTATGAAGGAACGTCAGATCGGCCGCCTCGCGGCGCAGAGACAAGGGAAGCAGATGGTGGTGCTTACAACTTACGTCATAGTCTGGTAATTTTAACCTGTGTCTGAAATTAACAAAACGCAAAAATTTTCTTTGAATTTTCTCTATTTTATCAATATAACACTCGTAACGAGGGTTCCACACTTGGGATGCATACTCTAATTGACTTCTCACCAGAGAACAATACAAGATTTTTAGAGACTTGACAGTTTTGAAGTCTTTGGTGATCCGAAAGATAAAGCCTAGGGTTTTAGTTGCTTTAGATGTTATACTCTCAACGTGTTTATCTAACAGAAGCTTCGAGTCCAGGATTACACCCAGGTCTCTAACGTAGTCGGTACGCTGTAGTGATTGTTGGTTCAGCTTGTAATCAAATTGTAAAGCGTTACGGGATCTAGTAAAAGTGATGCAGTTACATTTGGATACATTAAGATCAAGTTTATTTTTACAGCAATATTCTTGCAGCCGAATAAGATCCTCCTGCAGAAGTAAACAGTCATATGTAGAATTGATATTTTTATAGACTTTCATATCATCAGCAAATAATAGAAAATTAGAATTGACAAAACAGTTATTGATATCATTGATAAATATTGTAAATAGTAGTGGTCCCAAAATGGAACCTTGTGGAACACCTGATGATATGGTAGACCGTGGTGATTGTGAAGAGTACCCATTTAAAACTACCGTTTGGCAACGACTTTTTACATATGAACTAAACCATCTAAGAAGATCCCCACGAATACCTGCAGCATGTAGCTTACGAAGCAAAATCACATGGTCGATTCGATCAAATGCTTTGCTGTAGTCTGTGTATATTGTGTCTACCTGACCTCCAGATTCTATTCCCTTGGATACATCATCAGTAAATGCCAATAGATTAGTAACAGTTGACCTGCCCCTTAAGAAACCGTGTTGTTGTGGGAGAAAAATATGTTTGAGTGCAGCAAGTATCTGGTTATGGGTCACCTTTTCTAAGACCTTGGCTAGTACACAAAGTTTGGAAATAGGTCTATAATTAGCAACTTCACGTTTAGGGCCTTTTTTGTGAATGGGTGTTACAGTTGCTGTTTTCCAAATCTTTGGCATGACTCCTTCTGTGATTGAGCGCTTGAAAAGGAAACAAACCGGCGGGCACAGGCTGCTGGCGCATTTTGAAATAAACACGGGATGTAAATCGTCGGGCCCCGCTGACTTATTGCAGTCCAGACATTTAAGTAATTTATAAATTTCATAATAGTTAATTTCGACTGAACACATATCAGCAGCCGAAGACAAGGGAATGGAATAGTCTGCTGAAACAGGGTCAGCTGTAGTAGTATCAGAGCACGGTAAGTAGGTGGAATTAAAGAACTGGGCGAAGGCATTGCAGATGTCTTCACCCGTCGTCAAGTTAATATTATTATATATCATAGAGGAAGGGTAGGAATCAGGGTGGGGCAACTTACCATGGACTTTTCGTTCAATAGGTGGGTTTGATATAGGAATACCAGTAACAAAAAAAAAGAGATAAAATTGTCGGTAAAATGGCAGCACCAAAGTTTTCAACTAACTGTCAAATGTCAAAATTTAAATCAAACGACATAAAACGGTAATCCGCAAAAGTGTGATTTTGTTTTGGTGTCGTTTTATCCTGGTTTTTGTGCTTTTACGTTCAAAGTGCGTTGAATTGAGCCTTCTCCTCCGCCTTTGCATTGAAACTCTTTCAAAAAGTTATCAAACTGCATTTGAGTTGTGTTTCGAGCCTAGTGACTCTTTAGCTTAGTGACTCTTAGTTTCTTTTGTTGTGTCGGTTTCTAATATGAAGGACAATAGCCGGAGATGTGTAAAACGCAGTGCTTCAACAGCACAAGATCCGGAGCTGGTTTTACATCGATTTCCAAAACCAGGACATTCCAACTTACAACGGTATACATAACCATAATACATTAGTAATTTCTAACGTCAACAAACAAAATTGGGTATCTAATTACATCAAACCAATTCTTTTTTCAGTATGGAAGCTTGGGCAAAGTATTGTTATCCAGAAGAGAACTAGAGTTCTGAAGAATTTCAGAAAAAGCTGTATACCAGCCATAAAATGCTTTGCTCCAAGCATTTTTCCTAAAATTGATTTGTGCTAGATCCCTTAGAAAGGAAAAAGCTGCATAGATATGCCATTCCTTCTGAATCCAGCACTACATCAGAATGCATCTCTCCAGTTGAAGTTTCAGCAATCAGTGAAAGCAATCAACAGCCTGGAACTTCAAGAGTGTCTGATGTGAGTTAAAAGTACAACGGGTAATATAATATTTGTGAATTTTATTATCTAATAGACTAGTAGAGGCCTACAACTATCTCATCACAACAAAAATGCAAGACCGAGAACAAAAAAGAAAATGTTTGATAGCCTCACCTACATTGAATAGGTGTCTCACTTACATTTAATATAGTGACTTTTAAAATATATTTTTGGAGCTTTGTGGTAGAATAAAGTTTTTGTGGTTTTACAGATTCAAATGGAAACTCAGGCATCCACATCTTTAGTCGAGATGCCCTGCACCCAAATTCAACAACCCAGAATTTCTGGTGTAAGTTTTTCTATTGTTGCATTTATGTTATGTATACTCCTTTTTTGTAGTTAGACTAGTAGATGGTGTGGCTTCGTAAATATCCTGTGCGTGTATTATATTTATTAATTTTTGGTTACAGGTTAAATCGGAAAAATCAAACAAAGAAAGGTCACTTCTGAACAAGTGCCGAAGAAGCTTATAAAAACTTTGCCGTCTTTAAAAAACTATTAAAAAGCTGAAGAGTCAACGGATTTTGGAAGCCCTTTTTGATGACAATGCTGTCCAAGAGCTTTCAGCTAACCTGAATAGCTCTTTTGCTGTGTTATTACAAGGGCAGTTGTTAAATTGCAAGAGGGAAAAAAAGGGCGCCGCTCGAATTTGCATCAAAAAATTATATCTCTTAGATTACACAAGCAACCCTGCAAAATAAATTGCTGTTTTAAAACACATTTAACTTTAATCAAATCTGTAAAAAAAAGTCTAAAGTTTGTCTGAAAGAGATCGCTTTTTAGCGATAACACCGCCCACTGTAACCTTCTCATAAGATATTTCCTGTTGTTGTATTTGTTACCTTGGTTGAGAGTTAATCTATCTACATATCTAAATTCTATTGCTTCAATGCATCAAAATGTATGAAATAGACATTCTTCTTGGCAAGCATTATTATCATTATGTTTAAAATAGTGTTCGTTTATTTTTATATTATTGTAGAGAAAAATCATCAGTAAACATGAAGTTTTAGAAGATTTTTCATGATAAAAGTTTTAAACAATGATAAGTTATTGTAAATAACCATTACAATATATAAAAAAGCCTGTTACAACAACAAAACAGAGGAAACTTCCATTTGAACTATAAAACTAAATTAGAATTTATCCTAACCAATTCCTTTCTGGAATAAATTGATGTACCTACATATATAACTTACTTTTATTTAATTCTACCCTTGACATACGAAGTATGTCACAAGCTCCTTCCAAAATAAATTACTAATGTATATTATTAGCGAAACCAACTCTAATAATATAAATTGGTAATTTATTTTGGACCGATCTTTTTATTATTCTTGGTTAAGTGACAGAACAGACATTTTAAATTTCGCGCGCTTTATTAGTTGCTAAAGGGTCCCACAAGAGGCGCTGGTAGTCATACTTTCAAACCACGTTTTTTGTATGGAGTTCCGGTTCTTCTCCGCTAGGAGTAATAGTATTCTGTGGTAGGAATTGTGTTGCTTATTAGCTTTTACATAGGACCAAAAAGCTTTAGGATTTTTTTTAATTGAATTTTCAGTATTTAATATGTAGGTATTATAACATTCTATCTCAACACGTCTGGCTCGCTGCCTTAAGACACTAAAAGCATTATTATCAGATTTATTGCCATAAATTTTGTATTTGCTATGTAATTTATTTTTTTCCTTTAATATTTTAATCAGTGCTGGAGAATACCAGACAGGGTATTGGCTTGAGCGCACATGATTGGAAGGAACAAATTTGTCACGCAAACCAAGAAGTATAGTATTGAACAACTCGACTGCCTCATCCATTGTACCCCGTGATAATAAAGATTGCCAGTCCTGATTATCTAGTTCATCACAGATTGCTGAATAATCCCCTTTTGAATAATGATATTTCAGCCTAGCGCTGGTTTTGAGAGCAGGTAAATCAATAAAATTAGGTTGACAAACAAGGGCTGGGTGGTATAAGTCCTCGTCTACTAAAGGTTCTGTACAATGCCAGACTGATACTTCACCATTGGAAAGAATCAAGTCGAGTATGCCACCCAGGTGGTTTCTAATATTATTAAACTGGTTTAGGTCGCAGAGGTTTAATAGGTCCTGCATTTCAGCATGGTTTAAGTTTGAATTGCAAAAAGATGGAATAAGGCACAAACTTTCCTCAGGCAAAGACCATGAAATATCACTTAGGTTAAAATCTCCAGCTATAAACATTTTATCATTTGGGTTATTAGAACAAATAGATAGAACTTTATCAGAAAAGTTTATCAATTGTGAAGAAAAAGAAAGCCCGTTATTCTGTTGACACAGATAAATGCAGCCGATGTGAAGCATAACAGGCGAAGTTCCTTTACTTGCTCCAAACTTGATAGAAAGCCAGATATCCTCAGCCGTGGAGAGCCAGTCCGGCCGCGCCGCCACCGCTAGGTCCCGGCACGTCGCGATAAGGACTCCCCCACCGCGCGACTGCCCAACACTCGAGTAGTCTCGATCGCGCCGCCACACTGTGTACTTGTCACTAAAAAGTTCCTCATCTTTTATTCCGTCCAATAACCACGTCTCGGTTAAGACTATTACGTCATAATAACATAGTTGAACATTTCTCTTAAACTGCACAGTCTTCGTTCGCAAACCCCTAACATTTTGGTAATAGATTTTGAAAGTCATAGTACACGGATCGCGACACAGCAATCACTAATATGATATTTATTTTAAATAAAGTTAGGGGTTTGCGAATCGAAGGTAATTGAGGACCTCCTCCTTTCATGAAGTTGGTTAAAAATGAATGAAAACAGAGAGTGATTAATGATTTTAATATACGTATATTATAGTATGACCGAGCATAATAGACGAAGACGGGTTTTAGATGTGAAATTAGTCGTATAATAATGAGCAACAATAAAATACAGCTAGCGGCAGCAGTCGGTACGCTATGACTCGTTATAAGTAGTCGACACTAAGCAACCATCGCAGGCGTGATCTAGGGCTATCTCAATGTATATAGGTATGAATGATTCTATTATGTGGAGCACGACAATTCTTATAACCTTTTTATTATGTGCGGATAAGTGGAAACATGAATGACTTATTATGTAGAAAACATAATTAAATATAGCAATATAATAAAATTCAAAATTTTCAGTTATGTAATATAGAATATTAGAATGTATATTATGTAACATATCCGAGTAGATATCTATATGATATAGTAAAGAATAAATAACAAAAATAATATTTATATGTAAACTTTTAATTTGTGTTAACAGGGGTAATATAGATTGATATGGGTTACGCACCGTGAACCTGGCAGGCTGGTTTAGGTATTGCAACATAGTTGAAACATAATATATCAGTAAATATATAATAGACAAAAAAACAGAAGGAATAATAAATAGTCACTTGATTTTTGTTAAATCATTGTCATTGTAGATTGCAACTATCGGCGAAGAATCGTTTTTTCTCGTCAGGATTTTGCAATTTTGAACCCATACATATCTATGATTCTTCTCCAGGGCTGCCTTTTTGGTTCTAGTAAGAAGCTGTTTATTTTCTTTTGTTAGGTGATCATTGATATAAATTTTCGCTGAGCTCCCCAAGAAGTCCAGATGTTCAGCAGTCAGACCTGGCTTGTGCGCCCTGGCCGAAGCTACAAAATTCTCTTTTTGATATCGCCCGAGGAACCCCACGATGATGGGCTTAGGCTGTGATGAAGACCGAGCCCTTGTAATAAAGTTGATGTCAGTTTTCACAATAGGTTGGCCAATCAGGGCTCCGATTTTGCACACAACTTCGAAAAGATTTTCGTTCTTCTTTAGTGGAATTCCTTTTATTTCAATATTGTTAATTCTTAACAATTGATCTTTGGCAGCGACTTCACTTGATAGCTTAGCGACTACTTCTTTTAATTGGGGGTAGTCTGCGGAAACGGAAGGTTGATTTTCTAGAATGTGGACTCTTTTTTCAACATCTACTATTCTCACGGAGTTTCCCTCTACTTCCTTCTTTATGATACACAAGGTTTCCTCGAAATTATGCAAATTCTCCTTAAGATTCTTAATTTCTTGTACAATAGACGGTAGTTGCTCCAACCGCACATTAATTCCGTTGATGCCGTTCCGCAATTCCTGTAGCACTACATCTAGGGTAGCAGCCGATGGTACGCAGGCCTGCATAACTGGAGACGCTACAGACGCAGCTTGACTGGTCTTGCAGCTGGTGCACATCACGGCAGCTTGCCTTGCTGCACCAAGTTTCCGATAGTTTGATTCAGTAATATGCGCGCATGAAAAACAGTACGTTAAATAACATTTAGAGCACTTCACTCCGTCCGAATAATCCCTGCTACAAACTGGACATGTAAACATGATGGAATGTTGTATATTCCGTGCCGCGTACAGTAAGTCGACGATTGAAGCGACGGTAAGCGAGCGGATTACGTGCTTACAACGCGGGTGCGCAGCGCGGACTGATAATAGATAATATCAGTAAAACCCTGAAGACTGATAATAGCAGTAAAACCCTTTGCATTATCATAAGATTAAAACACAACCCTTCCAATTCGAAATTCAAAAACAAAAAACTCAACAAATCGTTTTAAATATCTAAGAAACAAAAGCATAACATCGTAAAAGTTGCGGTAGTGATAGATAGAAAACTATTGTAAATTACAATGAGAATACAATAATTACAATAACAATACATTTAATCTATTGTAATTGTAATTTATTAGTTTACACGCAACTGTGGAGCTTGCATTTTAGTGTCGTTATTATTTTTAATAACGACACTAAAATGCAAGCTCCGCACTTGAGGACTTCAAGACGTTTCCGTTGATTTCCTTTATAAAGTGACAAATGACACGTGGTAGGAATAAATATAATTGACGTTTTTTTGTGTATTGCCTTCACACTTCCGTGTATTTAGCCAGTGTCAAATAATTGATAATTTATCAAGTTAATGATATTTCACGCACACGTGTGTCAAGTCACAGTCGAAGTCATCAAGTCGAGTCATAGACATGCTCTAGTCATTCTCCTAGTAAAGTGGTGGCAACTTTACCAAAAGCTCCTATGGTGTTTTGGAAACAACACGAAAAGAAACGTTTCACCATCATTTTACCACTTTCCCACACTCATGCCTGTAACCCAGCACTTAACGAACAAAACGCCACCAAGTTTATGCACTAACACTAAAAATAACAAGGTTTGAAAAATAATACAATGCGGTGATCCTAGTTTTCTTGTTTTCCCGCCAAAACTCCCGAATTGACGTTTACTGTCAAATGAATAACCTCCCATATGTTTCTAATATAAACTACTAATTTCTACTATCTTGAAAACAGTAAATTTAAATTTAAAAAATTACATTATATTCAGTATTTTATCGGATTCATGCTTTCACTTTGCTATTTTTTAATCTTTTCAAGTTATTAAAAAAAACTCGCCACTTCGTTGTATTTGTTATCACCTTTTTTTTTAATGTGGCTTTCTCCGGTTCTCACGGAAACGTCAGGTAGAACAAACAAGTAAAAAATGGTGTAACAACATTTCAAAGGGGTGAGCATGATAGTCTGCGGATACAAGTAAAGTTACTTAGTTTTTGTAATTAAATAAAACAGTTGTCTATGTCACGGAATGAGTTGAACTCCACTTACTCCACACTTATAGGGTCATAATATTCTAAAGAGAGTCGAAGAGAAAATAGCAATCTGGAGTTTTGGCGGGAAAACGAAAAAGATCGCGTCGCCCCATTGTATTATTTTCCAAAACTTGTGTTATTTTCAGTGTTAGTGCATACAATTGTTGGCATTTTATTCGTTAAGTGTTGGATTACAGGCGTGAGTGTGGGAAAGTGGTATAATGATGGTGAAACGATTACTTTCGTGTTGTTTCCAGAACTCCATAGAAGCTTCAAATAAAGTTGCCACCACTTTACTAGGAGTATGACTTTGACTCGACTATGACAAGTTAATGATGTTTACACATATTTGCGTAAACATCATTTACTTGAAAAATTATCTTTTACTTGACACTGGCTAAATACACAAAAGTGTGGAGCCAATACATAAAAAAAAAAAAAATAGCAATCTATCAGAGAAAAATAGAACGTAGCATGTTAGGCATAAGAAAGCAGACAAAGTAAGCAACCAAGATATAAGAAACAAAATGAGGGTATATGAAATATCAGAATGGACGCGACTTCTAAAATTTAAATAGGCAGGACATAATATCTGTAGACTTGAAAATATAAGATGGACTAAAAAGGTCACAGAATAGATTCCATTAGACGGGAAAAGAACTCAGGGAAGACAGAGGAAAAGGAGAGATATTTCCTTTGAGTTTTTCTTGCTCAAACAACTCACTCTCTTGTCCAATCAAGCGGAATCCAGTGATGCCTACTAAAAAATCACCTAACATAATCACGTAAAATAGAAACAAAAAAGTTGTTGACTGTTGCCAGAGAAAACTTAGGAAAAAAAACGAGTGTGCTAGACCACACGACTGAAGTACTTCTTTAGCTCCGATCTATCGGCCGGTATAACTTTGTATTTGCTTTATTTAATGTTAATGTCGCCATCTTGATAATTGTAAATTTCATTATACCGGACATACCAACATAATAATACAAATTTCAAGTAGTTTTTAACTTTATTATGTGGACAATGGAGATCTACCTACTTGAACCAACTTCCGTTTACCTCGTTACGCATTCACCAGCTTACTCCCCAAGTCAAGCGTGCGTAAAGAAGTTTTACTTAAAAAAATAAAAACATTTATTTTCCTGAAAGTCTGAGATTATGCATTCACATTGGCACTGCCGAGCTTTTATCTTTTCATCACACAACACAAATTTGACATCACTATCTGTCAATCTGACAACACAATCTGTCAATCTGACAACACTTTATCCAGAACTACGTACAAGTGACACAATAATATCACTTGTTTTCCTCCTCCTAATAATAAAATCGAAGCTCTACAGTTACGAACACATACTAGAATGATAGTACCTTGTCGCACTAAACTATCTATTCAACTAAATTAAATTACAAAAGAAAGTACAAACATTCATTTCGATAAAGCAATATCATGACACTACACATATCGCAGAAATCAAGAACCTTGTGTCAATAAACTTTTCGAATTACATCGCGAAAAGTAAGCGAAAGCGTAACTTTATTGCTGTGACAAAGTACTATTTTGTGACACAAATCAAGTTCTTCCTGGGAACGCCACCGGTAATCCTCGAAACCAGAGGTCAGGGGGCAAGGAGGGCTGATTTATATTGATACTTGGACACCTGGGCAGGGGATAATGTAAGTCTTCACTGAGTCGTCTTACCGAGGTATTTATTGCGATGTGGTTGCTTCAATACGGCTAATTCGTCTAAGAAGTGAGGTAAATTGAATTAGGAATACGATATAGTATTGTATCTATTCATTTTTAATTTACTAGCTTCTTCATTACAGTTGTAATCGAAGCTTCGGATCGGAGTTTTCTGTTCTGCATTGTGCCAGATTGCTTGCACCAGTAGTGGAAAGAACTTCTATTTTTTTCAAACTCATATTGTAATGGGCTTGCTATATATTGTTTGACAATAAGCATTTTGTAATTCTATATGCTTAGTGAAATAACTTAATTTTAAGTACCTAATATTATTTTGACTTGTATAAGTGCTAAAAATAGCCTATTTGCAATAAATCTTATGACTTTGACTTTTAAAACCGACTTCCAAAAAGGAGAAGGTACTATGTTCATCTGTATATTTTTTTGTATGTTCATCGAATTTATATATACGAATTGTGGGTTGTGGGTTCGATTCTCACTAAGGACAAACATTTGTGTGATGAAAAAAAAAGAAAAAAAAATTAAAAATTCAAACCGACTTTATATCCACATATAAGCACCATATCTACATACTTGCTACATACGTAGTATCGAATCTACTACCTACTTGGCTTTTACTACGAACTTTAAATAGATGAGTGAGTAACGCTTGTAATAATTATATTAATTTATCTTTCGCCTTCAAGTACCATTCGTGGTTTTGAAGTTTTTTTTTTGTAACAATTTTTTTTTTCTATTTGCATTACCACAGACACCTGGATCCGTGCTTTTTGTTAAATTATTTGTTAGTTAGTTGTTATTTGCTATTATAATTTATTGGTAGTACATAGTTAGATTTGCAAATAAGTGTTTTACTTAATGATCTAACCAAGCCATCAATCACACCACCATAAAGGTTTTCTCTTATATACTTACCACTGAAATAGAGCGTAATAAAAAAAAAAAGCAAAGTGTAAATCATTGCTAAAACCGTTGAAAATCGAACTGGTTCACCAGAAAAGAAAATAAAACGGCCATTTTGAAAACTCACCGCGCGAGAACGTGTTCTCATTTCAAAAACTTTTCAAATTTGAAGTTGACAATAGGTTCGAACTTTTTTTGCAAATAACAAATGACTTAGGAACAAGCACATACAGCCAAGTCGGGTTAACAATAACATATCGAGTAAGTAGGGGAGTAGATCGCATGGTTTCAACTTTTTTTTTATGGGATCTTGATTTCTTGATAAAGGTGAGGTTTTATTACCGTTAGAAGCAGATCATAAAATTACTTTACTGCTCTATCATAGACTCGGATTATCTTTGGATTATTTTGTGTTACATTTCTCCTTAACTAGTATAGATCTAGTGGTGTAATGATGTTTTATTGAGTGTTATGTAATAGTTTTATAGATTTACAGTTTGTTATTTTGTTACAAGTTTTTATGACGTTTGTTTCTTTATTTATAGTTTGTTTGTTTGACCAGCTTTTTCATTAGTTTGATAATGTTTTTACAATATTAACCATTGTAAATATTTAATGAATGAAATTACGATTTCTGTAATTATAATTTATTTCTTTATATTTTATCACAGTTCACAACTGTTACTGTTAAATATTAGGATAGCTTTTTTAAGTATTCATACTTACAAGTGTCATATTAATAGGTTGGATAATATTTTCAGTTTTTTTGTATTTGATCAATTATGAAGATACGTTGTCAAATAGTCTAGTCTAGTCAAAAATTATTTTTGTGCGTAGACAATAAAATTTAATTGAAATGTTTTTATATCAACTACTTATTATATTATTGCACACTTTTAATTTATAACGTCTGTGACGTGGTGGTGGAGCAGGTTGGCCCGGAGGTGGCGGGTTCGGTTCCCGCGAGAGCTCAAGTATTTATGCACAGAAGAAAGCGCAAATACATGTTCTGAGTCTAGGGTCTGTATTACAGAACGATGCTCAGTCATCGATCGGTGCTCAAGTAGAGATTTCGAATTGATCACTTTATGAATGAAATCTCTGCTTGAGCACCGATCGATGACTGAGCATCGTTCTGTAAATCGGACCTAGGTGTTTTTTTTTTTTTTTTTTTTTTTATGATAAAATGGGCATGCGTTTGACAACAACTCACCTGATGGTAAGTGACGAAGTTGTCTAAGGTGGAGCACGCTTGCCCATGAGATGCCTATTCACTCTTGACTTAAAAAGACCTAGGTTATATCCTGAAGGAAACACTGTTTTTGGGAGAGCATTCCATTCCTTGGCCGTTCGGACTATAAATGAGTCAGCAAAACGCTTAGTGCGGACTTGGGTTACACTAACAACGTAAGGGTGTGACGAATCACCAAGTCTTGTAGTTCTATGATGGAAAGGAGATGAAGGAATGAGTTGATGAAGGGCATGCGCACACTCTCCAAAATGTAGCCTATAGAAGACTGACAGACCGGCGACCTTGCGTCTGTGCTCAAGGCTTTGAACTTTCCCTTGTGAGACCATAGTCCTCGTAGTTCCTGGATCCATAGATACAATCTATGTATGTGATCGTTGGGCGTTATTATTATTATTTTAATATCAACCGTATCTAACCATCTGCTCCGAATAGATATAAATTATAACTCAATGTCATAATCAAACACTCGACCCAATAACTACGCCCCTCTAAACTCGATCGTAAATTCCCACAAGTCGCTTCCAAGGAACGATTGTTGTCACAAATAAATCACGATTTACATGTTGCCTTTGCCTTGAAGCAAAAAAAAAACTATAAAGAGCGGGAACGCATTGGAACAAAATTAAAAAAAAAAAAACTAGATCGTTGATGATTGAGCGGGAAATTGGCGCTCTTATTTCATAGAGTTAAAGTTTTATTTTTAATGTTGATTGGTAATGGTCTTACTCGCTTTGCGCTTGCGATGACAATGATGAAATAAGGAAGAGGAATACAATAGGAAGCTGGAAAGAATTGCATACGGCAAAGATTATGCTCCAGATTGGTTAACAATCGAAATTATTATTACCTACTCTAGTTTTGGAAGGTAAGGCAATTGTTAAGGTACAATACTACCGATTTTGTAAGGGTATGGTTACCTTTGACATGCGCCATCTGCCTTCCTTGGGTTTTTTTTTTTTTGCCTTCAACGGTTAAGTAAGAAATAGCCAATATATTTTATTATTTATTTTGTAAGTATAGATTATAATAATAATAATAATAATATAACTTTATTTCAGACTCAAGATCCATAGTAAAAATACACACACAAAAAAAAACAATATGATATATGAAAATTAAATAAAAGAATAAAAAACCTTATAAATAAGTTCTATATTACAATTTTTTTAATAGGGGTTAAAGCGTCAATCGTCTTATAGCTGGCCGGATAGCTCAGTTGGTAGTAACCCTGCCTTCTGAACTGTAGGTTGCGGGTTCGATTCCCACCCAGGACCAACGTTTGTGTGATGTGATGGTCATCGATGTTCGTTCTGTGTCTGGATGTAATATTATTAATTATATGTATGTATTTAGAAACAAAAAGTAACTGAGTAGTGTATTAGTTATCTGGTTTCCATAGTACAAGCTTTGCTTAGTTTGGGACTAGATGGCGCTGTGTGAAATGTCCACTAATATTTATTTATCTAACAGTCTCTGTGGTATGGTGGTTAGGCTGGTCGGCTCGTAAACCGGAGGCGGCGGGTTTGATTCCCGCGGAAGGACAAGTATTTATGCACAAAAAAAGCGCAAATACTTCTTCTGTGTCTGGGTGTTGTGGGATGGTCCTCGTAATTCCTGGGTCTCTAGATACAGAGAATCCTAGTTAGGGTCCTGGATCTATATGTACGTGATCGTTGGGCGTTAATATTATTATGATTTATTTTCATACCAAAAACACACTTGGATAAACAAACATTATTTTTCCAATTATTTTAATAATAAACTAAAAAAACAAACAAATAATTGCTAGTTATCACAAGGAATAACCTAATAACCCCTTGGGGTAAAACCGCCCACTCCATTAACTGTTCAAGAAAATCTATTTCAACTTTTCCCATGATTCCAGAAATCGTACAAAATTAATTAAAAGTAGTGAAGCCCATCATTTCACGGCCGATGATTCTGTTTGTAATTTGTAAATATGTTGTTTTGAGGTGATATTACCCCGTATTTTGGGGTAATCAGATGCCCCCGAATTACGGTAAATAGTGTATAGACACAAAAAACGAGTGTGCTTTAAACCACGCGGCTGAGGTAAAACTTTAGGCTCCCTCCATCTATCGGCCCGAATAACTTTGTTTTTGCTTTGCTTAATATAAATGTCGCCATCTTGACAATTGAAGGGGTGAGAACAAAAAGGGTTTAACTGATTTTTTTCACCAAATGACTTATGGGTATCGTTGGATTCAGCGTAAAATTATCTACAATAATACATCCTCAAAAGACCGAAATGAGGCTTAAATCTCAAGATTTTGAGTCTAAAAACGGTTTATCTTTCACAGGAATACAGTTCGCTTAGAATAAAAACACTATTATTGTGACGAATCGATCTTGCTGGTTATTAATTAAAACACAAAAACTTTATCATAAAAGTGGAACGTGGATGGTGGCCGTGCGAGACATATATAAACGATTAAATTAAAATAACATTTTTCAATAAAAATAAACGTGACGAAAAAATAACAGAAAAAACTCTCCATGGCCACCGCAATTTTCTCGTGGACATATAGATTTCTCGCACAGATACCTCCTTGTTATCCATTTATTTAGATATGACGTATAAACTATTTCAAAGTATAAAAAGTAGTTATTGCACTCGGCTGCGTCGTGCACATTCTCCCGCCGTGCACCTTGTGCACCCCAACTTATTACTACAGAGCACGATAACTTTTTTGACCGCCCTTTTCAGAAGTCTCGGCTTAGTGTTCAGCTCTACCACTCTGACAATGCCATCTCTACCCGGGTAGGTCGCGGTAATCTGTCCTTGGGCCAAGTATTTCTAGGTAAATTCTCACCCATTATCAGTACTACATTGCCAGTCTTCGCCATTCGTCCACTGCCTCGCGGCTCCCGCCGGTATTGAAGGAGAGGCAAGTATTCGCGAAGCCAGCGGGCCAAAAAAATATCACCGAGGCTCTGTGAGCGTCACAATCTTTGTCATGAATTGAAATTACTATTATTGAAGCTGCTTTTTTGTGTAATTTTTCCGAGTATCCGATATGCTTTTGCATTTCTCTGCTTTAAATATATTGCTATGCAGGGCGATGAGGCTACACCAAAGATGACGTTGCTTATTCGATACCCGATAGGAAGCCCCTTCCGGCGGTCATTTCTCTTTAAGAAACGAAATGCATTTCTATCTTCCTCGCGCTTACTTATTCTCAGGAAGATCTCTTTAATTTTGCCGGTTGCTGCGATGCATCTCTGGCGAATGCGTATCAATAATCCAGGTATTATTTTCGATTTCAATAGGTCCGTACCAGCGAGCAAAGCATCATTCAAACTGATTCCGTTTGTCTTAGCTGCTGCATCCAATACAATTGTAGGGTTAGGCTTCGTAGAATTGATCACAGCAAAGTGAGGTAAGTACCAGGTGCGATGAGGATCCGGTGATTTGGTAGTTACCTCAGCATACTCATTCTTTATCAGATGCGATATTTGCTCTTGATACTGCCTTTTTAGTTCGACGTTTCTATCAAGCTTCCGTTCTATGCTTGTGAGCCGTTTTATTGCTGAGTCTTTATTATCAGGCAATACGATCTCGTCATTTCGCCACAGCAATCCTGTCTCAAAACGGCCATCGGGCAAGCGGTGACTTTTTTCCTTCAGTATAGCCAGGGCACGTTCGTTTTGATCATTCTTGGGGCTCCTGGGTTCGATTCCAATAGAGTCAAGGCCAAAGAAGTTTAGATCTTCAATTCGTTCTTTTTTATTATAGTGGACTGTAATATTCGAAACGATATGTACTTTTTGCGTCTTGTCTCCAGTGGGGCCATGTAGCACCCACCCTAGCTCTGTGAGTGAAGCTGCCGGTTGACTTTGCGCACCGCTCTTGATTGATCTCGATACTATCAAGTTCCAGTTGTCCTGCCCGATCAATAAGGTTGGCGTGCCACGATTATATGTCAAGTCTTGGGCAATTTCATGTAGGTGCTCGCATGCGTTTATCAAATTTTTGTCTACTGATTGAGGTGAGAGGTGTAGTCGATCGATCGTGCGCGCAGTGAATATGTGCTCTTTTTGGGCGTGTTTTCCAGTTACATTCAGTGACACGCGTCTGGATGTATTGGCGTTGACTCGTGCTCCCGCGATGCTCTCTATCTCGAATGGCTCCTCTGGGCCTGTGGCACCGACAGCTCTAGCCACATCATCCTCGATGAGAGTAACGGTAGAGCCTTCATCGAGCAACGCGAATGTGTCGAAAGTGGCAGTAGGACCTCGTACTCTTATAGGTATTACCTTCAACAAAGCTCTTTCTAACATCTGTGGTCGTGTTGAAGCGACAACGGCTGGATCGGCGTCTCCAGTTAACTTCTTCTGCGTGTTAGTTTCCTGCTCCACGGATGTCTCACTGTGCAACAGTGGATGATGGGATCCCTTGCATGAGTCTACACCACAAGGTTTGTAGCTACAACGATGGTGAAAGTGTCTCTTATTTAAGCATCTAAAACATATATTGTTGTCTTTTGCTTTCTGCCATCTGTCACTAACCTTTAAGTCCTTAAAATCCGTGCAATCTCGTGTATTATGTTTACCCTTACAAACCGGACAAACTGTAGGACTCGTTGTTTTACCCGATGTAGTGTTAGACGGTGTAGCAGCATATGCCCGTTGTTGTTTCTGTTGTGGTGGTGACCGATCGCTAACATTCTCCGCCTGCGCATATCGGCTACAAAGTTCTGCTTCTCTGGATAAGAAAGATGAAATTTTAATTAGGTCAGGCTCATCTTCTAGCCTCTCTGCCGCGTAATCGTACCATCTGTATTTAATAGCCGGTGTCATTTTCTCGACGATCAGTCTCACCCCTTCAGGGTTGTATAGATACAATCGTTTATTAAGAGCCTACTGCTACTATATTGCAAATGCGGCTGGCAAATATACAGACATCGCGTGGATTATCAGTAAGACGGGGTAGAGTCTTCAGTTTCTCTATTTCTGATATGACTATTGAGTCAGGACGACCAAATCTTACCTCGAGCAATTGCATCACCTCTTCCGGTTCAGTCTCACCTATAAACAGTTTAATAGCGGTTTCCTTTGCTGCCCCACGTAAACATCTTCGTAGCCGCACTAAGTTTTCTGTCTTAGTGTAATGTTTATTTGTATCGCGGTAACTAGCTTTAAACGCTAACCATTCATTGGTTGCACCATTGAAGTACGGTAAATCTTGAAGGTGTTTTGGCTGTAACGACGTTGTAGCCCGAGCGGACTCGATTAAAGCAGCAGTGAGCGATGACATGTCTATAATTTGTGGGCCTTGAGGCGCTGGTGCGGATGCTTGCTCCTGAGGCATATTCGTGTAGTTGCGACGTTGAGGCGAGCAAGCATCATGCCCATCGAGATCCTGTACCTTCGGCTGAGTATCGAGCCAACTTTTCACACGGAACGACTTATCTTTTCTAGCGCAGTAGTCGCTGTCGTCGTCGGTAGACTGCGCCTCGATACGCGCCATCTCGGCTTCCGCAACGGCCGTCATTGCACGCGCTTCCTGCAGCTTTGCTTGAGCAAGGCGCTCCATTGCCTCTGCTCGCATTATCGATTTCCTGGACCGAGCAGACTTAGCCGACGATTTCGATTTCTTATCTTCTTTACACTGCTGCACTGCTGGGACCACCGCTGGCGCTGGCATGCTTGGTGCCAATACTGGCGGTGATGGTTCTACTGCCTGACTCCACCCTTGGACAGATGATGACGCGGGGACGTTTTCTGCTATACGTTTGGATGTAACCGATCTTGTTGTCACTGGCGGCATTTTTCATTTATTCATATACGGGCGGAAACAACTAATTTTATTGGAGAACACGAGGTTTCCGGTTCGATTTCGATATTTTATTTAAAGTTTACACACGACACGATTTTCATTATAAACTTTAAACAACGTTCACACCACCATTTTCCACTACGATTTCAGTTCCACACTAAGTCTTTGCTTTCGATAACTTCGATTTCACAATGATCGCGGCGACAACGATGAAAATTACGATGAGATAGGGTCGACGCGATATTGCTTGATCCGGCCGATGGTCCAATTTTTTTTTTTTTTTTTTTTTTTTTTTTTTTTTTTTTTTTATCATAAAAGTGGAACGTGGATGGTGGCCGTGCGAGACATATATAAACGATTAAATTAAAATAACATTTTTCAATAAAAATAAACGTGACGAAAAAATAACAGAAAAAACTCTCCATGGCCACCGCGATTTTCTCGTGGCCATATAGATTTCTCGCACAGATACCTCCTTGTTATCCATTTATTTAGATATGACGTATAAACTATTTCAAAGTATAAAAAGTAGTTATTGCACTCGGCTGCGTCGTGCACATTTATATTTATTTTATTTTATTATATTTTTACAGTAATTGTATGAATCAGTACTGCATTTAGTATTTTAAAATAGAATTAATACATTTTAAGGAACTGAAACTTACATAAACCTTTTCTATTACCTTATAAGCACTCTACATTAAAATGAAGCCGTTGAAGTTTAAATTCAATTTTCTCGAAACTATCAATTTGACAGTTAAACCCTTTTTATTCTGAACCCATTAATTATTATTGACATAATAGAAAGAGACATAATATAAAAGAGAATTATTATTAAATATCAAGATATATCTATCATTACTATATTATACTAATACTATAAAGGCGAAAGTTTGTATGTGTTTGTGTGTATGTTTGTTACTCTTTCACGCTCAAACGGCTGAATGGATTTGGATGAAATTCAGTACCAAGATAGCTTATACACTGGATTAACATATAGTCTACATTTTATCCCGGAAAAGTGAAACTTTTTGTGGAATGAGCAAATAATTAAATCGCTTTTTATTCGCGGGTTAAACCGCGGGGCGCAACTAGTCTTCTATATCTAAGTGAGAATAAAAAAATACCTAATTCTGTCCTCAGACTAAGTAGAAAAATATAAAAGATATGAAATTCTAAAATAATACCAAATTCTTTTCGAGCACTGATCTATCAGGAGTAACGTCTAATACGTCATATAGATTTGTGTACTTATCTATTAAACAATGAGGTAGGTATATTTACGCTCCTAGATCAATTTGGGCGGAATATGGTATGACTTTTAAACTATAGTTCTGAATCCGAGGCAATATTTGTATACAACACAGCCTCTGTGGTGTGGTGGTTGAGCAGGTCTGCTCATAACCCTGAGGTGGCGGGTTCAATTCCCGCGGCAGGACAAGTATTTGTGCACAGAAAAAAAAGCGCAAGTTCTGAGTCTGGGTGTTGTGGGACCACGATCCTCGTAGTTCCTGGGTCAGGGACAGGTCTAGGGAGACACAGGGACTCCTAGTTAGGGTCTAGGATCTATGTATGTGATCGTTGGGCTTTATAAAGTGGTGGCAACTTTACTAGAAGCTTCTATGGAGTTTTGGAAACAACACGAAAAGAAACGTTTCACCATCATTATACCACTTTCCCATACTCATGCCTGTAATGCAGCACTTAACGAATAAAACACCACCAATTTTATGCGCTAACACTGAAAATAACACAAGTTTTGGAAAATAATAGAAAGCGGCGAAGTGATCTTTCTCGTTTTACCCCCAAAACTTTCATAAACTTCATAGAAATCTTTATTAAATCATCAAAAACACGCGTGAAACATCGCAGCTGGATCCCTGATACAGAAATCAAAATATTAATTAATTTAATAGTATACCCCATACTTCTCCCTGGTCGGCTATAGCAGTCGCCATATGGTGAAGATCGTAGATAACATTATAATAACCTACGGTAACATGCTGTTATGACGTTAGCTAGACTATTTAGCCGGCAGGAAAGAAACAAAGTAGAATCCATAGACTAAATTTATAGGGCGTAAGTTTTTTTTAAATTTGATTCATTCAGCAGCGAATTTAAACAAAGTTTGACATTTCCGAACAGGGTAGTACAAATAAACTATTTGAGAATCACTTGTACCCATCATCGCTCTTTTGACCCTATTCCTTTCCTTTTCCAA
Organism: Ennomos fuscantarius; assembly: GCA_905220475.3. Lineage (NCBI taxonomy): Eukaryota > Metazoa > Arthropoda > Insecta > Lepidoptera > Geometridae > Ennomos > Ennomos fuscantarius. Next base: position 2,253,027 of record HG992026.1, on the reverse strand, counting down.
ATTCCGTTTTATTGTAAATATTGTAAATAAATATACCGTTTCCCCATTTAATAAAAAAAATAAAAAATTATCCGGCCTGTACTTCTCAACTCTGATTTATTGAAGATGTCTTGAATAAAATACAAGTCTGAAAAAATGAAAACGAAGAAACTTCCATCAATAAAACAGACTCTGGCAAATGCACAAGACGTGCGAAGCCATTTCTCCTCAAAGGGAAAAAAAACTATTTAAGGGAGTTTTGGCGATTGCGAAAAAGATTGCGTCACCGCATTGTATTATTTTCCAAAACTTGTGTTAGTTTCAGTGTTAGTGAAAAAAATTGGTGGCATTCTATTGTAGATATATAAGTATATAAGTGCTGGATTACAGGCGTGAGTGTGGAAAAATAATATAATGATGTTGAAACGTTTCTTTTCGTGTTGTTTCCAACTCCATAGAAGCTTCAAGTAAAGTTGCCACCACTTTACTAGTTTATCTCCCCTTCAATTGTCAAGATGGCGACATTAACACTAAACAAAGCAAAATCAAAGTTATACCGGCCGATAGATGGAGCTAAACAAAAGAAGTTTTACTTCAGTCGTGTGGCCTAAAGCACGCTCGTTTTTATGGACTACATGTGTATCGGAAAATGTAACTAGCGCAATTTTAAGCTGTTTAAAGATGTGCTATCAAAATAGGATACATCTGCATTATATTTGGGTACTTAATACACGAAACTGAACAATAATATCATTATAATTACCGGCACTTATCGAGCACCTATGCCTGACGCGGGGGAGGTTGACAGCTGCGCGTACGCACGCGCGTGCAATTAACATAAAAGCTACAGCAATTTGTTACACTACTTATTTGTATTTCTTTGATTTTTAACGACTAGTGTGCTAAAAAGAACATTGCAATTATAATTATTATAATAATAATATGTGTGGACATCTCACACAACGCCATCTAGCCTCAAACTAAGCAAAGCTTGTGCTATGTGAACCAGATAACTGATACAATACTTAGATACTTTTTTTGTTTGTGACACCCAGACACAGAACAAACACCTATGTTCATCACACAAATGTTTGTCCTGAGTGGGAATCGAACCCACAACCCACAGTTCAGAAGGCAGGGCTACTATCAACTGAGCTATCGGGCCAGTCTAAATTGCAATGAAATAATAATAAATGTTTATTATTTTTATGTATGAACATTTTTGACAATTGTTCGTCATTTGTATGAAAGTTTTACCCCGTAGCTCGTCCATCGAATAATAAAAAAACGAGTCTGCTTTAAACCACATGACTGAAGTAAAACTTCTTTAGTTTAGCTCCATCTATCGGCCGTTATAACTTTGTTTTTGCTTTGTTTAATGTTATAGTCGCAATCTTGACAATCGTAAATTGTCATTTTACCGGACACACCAACCTAACAATGCAAATTTTTAACATTGTTATGTTGACAATGGAGATCTACGTGAACCAACTTCAACTTCCGTTCGCCTCGCATTCACCAGCTTACTCCCGAAGTCAAGCGTGCGTAAAGAAGTTTTACTTCCATAATCGAAAAATTATTATTTAAAATTTTACAATGACATTCCAAAGTGTACTAGCGTGAAACGTCACAAATCGGTATTCCATTTATTCACGGTAATACAGTGTGGTTCCGTAGTTACGGGACCAAACATACGCAGTGCCGAAACTTGACTGAATAATTCATGAGTACAGTGCCACCTGCCGTTTAACCGACAAACTAACATTTGGTGTCGTAAATAAAGTGCTAATAAATATTTCAAAATATCCCCGCTGGCTGTATACGACATTTACCTTTGCCACGTAAGGTCATAGAAAAAGTTTAAAAATTTAGTCAATGTCAAACATCAAAACCGAGTTTTGGCGGGAAAACGAGATAGATCGCTTCACCGCATAATATTATTTTCCAAAACTTGTGTTATTTTCAGTGTTAGTGCATAAACTTGGTGGCGTTTTATTCGTTAAGTGCTGGATTACGTGTTGTTTCCAAAACTCCGTAGAAGCTTCTACTAAAGTTGCCACGACTTTACTAGGAGTATGACTTAACTTTGACTAGACTATAATTTGGACTGTAACTAGACACATATCTCCGTGAAATATCATTAACTTGAGAAATTATCAATTACTTGACACTGGCTAAATACACAAAAGTGTGGAGCCATAACAAAAAAAAAACAATAAACCATAGATAAAACCATTTATAAAAATATTAAAAACCCTTTGTTTTAGGTACTTAAACTTATAAAAATATAGAGTTTATTAAACTATAAATGTTGAAAGTGGTACAAGTTATCTGGGTTTATGAATACGCTTACAAATTATTACTGTGCCCTTATATAAAAGTGCATACAATAGCGGCTCTTTATCTCTTTTTCAATTTAAAGAAAAAAACATCCGGTCCATGTCTGATCCGTAAGACGGTTGACAATTTTTTATTTTGTTTGTACCACTGTTTATCATTTGTTTGGGCCATGTGTCTTAATTCAACCAAACAGAGTCTTTTATCCCACTTGAAATTAATAAAAAGGCAAAAAACGGTAAAAATTCAAACGCAAAAATTGAATTCCACTGAAACGTGTTTCTTCTATTCAGCCAGCATCATTGACGGCCAGCACGTACCATTCCATGCGCACGAAAAAATATTCCCGCCTAAAATTAAACCTTATTTCTCAGTGCGTTCGGAAACATTCAACAGTTTAAACGGCATTTCGATGGGTAGTGAATAAGAAACTTTTTGTTCCACGACCCTATATTTCGCGAGTCGAGACGTGCATTCGATATTTAAAAATGCTCCAGAAGTCTTAAATTCAATAGTAATTTGGTAAAAATAGGGAGAGGATATAATACCAGCCATACGCCCTGTTTCTGCGGTCCTGTATTTAGCTCGCGAATTCTCGCGGCTAAGTATTGTCCCATACTGGTTTCTGAACGCAGCGTGAACTCGTCTCTGTATGGCGTGTATGAATGCGTTCATAGTTTCTAATTACACACTCAATTTGGTAGGTAAAGCGAGGAATATGAGTTATTGCCCTGACCGAATCTTGTAAGAGATCTGCCATTTTTAATTTTCGGCCTAGCAACAATGGTGCGGAATTCCTTCGAGTTAGCATTACAAAAGGTACTTTAAAATTATATTTTAAAGTGATTAGCAAGTTGATTGGAATAAAATATTAGGGTGATTGTAATCAAATCGTTGCATCGCCGTTTTAGCTATCATTTCTGAACTTTAAATGTTTAAAGATTTTGCATTTAAGAAACAAATCGTACCATGAAAACATATTTAATTTTTTACTAACTACTTATTTTATTGTTTTGTTAATCGTGATGTGTACACATGTTTTGGGATGTAACCTAGCTCAAAATGTTTGTAAACTTTAATTTTTTTGTTCTTTTGTTGGTTATATTCTGTTTTGTGTGCCAAATGAATAAATAAATAAATAAATATGTATTTTCTCAGCGGGAAGTATAACTCACCTACTTAGATATATTGTTTTGACTAATTTAATTATCATAATTTGTTGCCATTCAAATGAAAACCAAGCGCTAATTTCACGATTTAAATATTTACCTACATGGTGGCGGGGATCGAACCCACTGCCTCCATGTTATGAATCAATAACCTGCCCAACCATAGGTAGGTAATTCACTAAATGCGTGTCGCAGTGTTTGTTACCAAACTACTCCGAAACGGCTGAACCGATTTTGATGCAATTTTATATTCACACTTGGTAGGTATGAGAATAGGTTGTTATTTATTTGTCATCCCTCTAAGTGATAAGGGTGGCCCGCCCCAAAATTTAATTTTTGATTTTCATTTTTTTTTAAAATTATGGCATTAAAAAATACATACAACCCTAAATTCTAAAATTTTCACCTTCTTCAATCATTCCCTATTTTTTAATTTATATGGCAAAACAACACAGCTAGTACCTATTAAAATCTTCATTATAAGTTATTTTTACCATTGGCAACTGTAAATGGTCATTGCAGTAAGTCAAGAATAATTCAATAGTCAAGTGTTCAAACCCATTCATAATACGAAACTGCAGTAAAAATGTTATAACACATTACTGTTATGTAAACAAAGCTGGGCAAGGCAGTGGTCAAATATTTTGCCTATAACCAATTTTTTTTAAACTTGAAGTAAAGGTAAGTACGGGATAATAAAAATCCTAGTAAGAACGCCCAACGATCAATACATAGATCCTGGACCCTAACTAGGATTCCCTGTGTCTTTCCTAGGAACTACGAGGACCATGGTCCCGCAACACCCAGACTCAGAACAAGTAGTTGCGCTTTTCTGTGCTTACTTGTCCTGCCGCGGGAATCAAACCCGCCGCGTCCGGGTTATAAACTAACCTGCTCAGCCACCACACTACAGAGGCTGTCATAATAGTGCATAAATACCACTTATTACTTTTAATAACTGAAAATGAAAATGAAAAATACATTTATTTGGATAAAGGCAAATACGTACATTACATTAGGAAAACCTGGGTCCCCACACTAGGCTCAGAGCCCGTATTATGCGGTCCAGGCCTATTTCGCAGGAAATAATATGGGAAATGCCTAAGCTAGGTTACACATATTTATATAAATTACAAATAATTTTAAATTAAAGATTAAGTTAACTGTATGATAAAAAATAAATACGCACTAATTTTTAGATTAATATTCGCACTAGAATACTAATCTAACCAAGATTTGCGAATGTGAGAAATGACACTACAAGTTGACTATGGTAATATAAACCACTTGTGGTTCATTTTAGCCAAATTGGTCTAACTTTTTTGGCGTGAACGTCACAGCACTGCTGTGTTCCGGTTTGAAGGGCACTGTAGCTAGTGAAATTACTGGGCAAATGAGACTATGATCTGATCTCACAGTTCAGTAATCTTATTACTAGATTATGCTGATGTCTCAGGATGACGTGCGCAGTGCAGTGTCACGCGAAACTATACTTTAGAGTTCCATGTAACACTGCAGTTGATATGGGCAGCCGTCTCGTTTACCATCAGGCGAACTGCTAGCTCATCACGTCATTCCTTAACATAAAAAAAAAAACAAATAAACGGGTAATGTATTCCTTTTTGGATATTTCATGTTATGTTCAGACTTTTGTATCACACTGTACCTTGTCAAGTAATTGCAAGTTGCAAGTCATTGACTCATAAATTTAAGAGAAAACTGTGAAACCTCTTAATCCACATATTCAATGGGTCACCATTAAGTTACCGCAAGTAAAGCAGTTACCTGGCATATAAGCTCAACAATACCGTTTGGTGTAAAATTTTACAGCTTAGTGGCTATAAACGAACTAGCTATCTATTTTGGAAGTAAAACTTCTTTACACACGTTGACGGGTTAATCTGGTGAAGCGAACGGAAGTTAAGAGGGAGACATACTTATATCTCCTTCTCCACGTGAAGATAGAAAGAGTTATGTTCCGTATATTACTGCAGGGGCAAGAGAGATGGAGCTTATACCTATCACACTTCACACTAATATTATAAAGGCGAAAGTTTGTATGTGCGTATGTGTGTATGTTTGTTATTCTTTCACGCTCAACGGCTGAATGGATTTGGATGAAGTTCGGTACCAAGATAGCTTATACACTGGATTAACATATAGGCTATATTTTATCCCGGAAAAGTGAAATGCTCCCGTGGGATGAGCAAACAATCAAAACACTTTATGGGTGAAACCGCGGGGCGCAACTAGTAACTTACAAATGATAGTTTATCGGTTTTCGCTCGCACTAATTGAAGGGGTGAGAATAAAAAGGATTTAACTGATTTTTTTGACAAAATGACTTAAGGGTATCGTTGGATTCAGCGTGAAATTATCTTCAATAATACATTCTCAAAACACCGAAATTAAGCTTAAATCTCGAGATTATGAGTCTAAAAACGGTTTATCTGTCACAGGAATACAGTTCGCTTAGCATAAAATTATTATTATATTTACTTTATTATATTATATTTTTACAGGAATTGTATAAATTAGTACTATATTTAGTACTTTTAAATAGAATTAAAACATTTTCAAGCAACTGAAACTTACATAAACGTTTTCTATTACCTTATAAGCACTCTACATTAAAATGACGCCGTTGACATTTAAAGTCAATTTTCTCGAAACTGTCAATTTGACAGTTAAACCCTTTTTATTCTCAACCCTTCAATTTACTTAACCGAGAAAAGCTACCTATATTATTATGTATACGTACCATACAATACTTGAGTACCTGTGTATATATTGTAACCTATGTAGCAGATTAATTTATTTTTATGATACACAAAATTGATATCATTTTTATAATATAATTCCTTAAAAAATAGGGCTTAAACCGACTTTAATCCCATTGAGAACATCATCAAACAAGTCGAAATCGAAAAATAAGCAATTTTTAAATATTCGACTGGCCCGATAGCTCAGTTGGTAGTAAGCCTTTTGGGGGTTTATGTTTGCTCGCGTCCGTAGGCTTTAACCCTAGTTTCCCTACACGTGACCCCTGGGTGGTGCCAAAAGAGCAACCAAATAACTGGTGGAAGGCCTTAGCCGCCGGCTTAGTTACCACCCATTAGACAAAACCACGATGCCAAGCGACTCGTCGTGTTCCATCGTGATGTCTAATGAAGCCGTTCTGACGAGTAGATGTGGACAGTTGTGTTGGGTATGCAGACCGGTATTGGTGATGGAGATGCTTTCGCGTCGGAGACCTTGCTTCGGAGGGTAGCGGGATCCGAAGCACGGTGCTCTCTGCTGGCCGACCGCAAGTTGTAGGGGGCCCAAGTAGTAGTCTAGCCAACTACGAAAGGCTGCCCCACCGCTTGTGTATAATCCTGAGGTTGTCCACAGGGCCAGTTGGCGACTGGAAGTGAGGAACTTGTGGGCAATTTCAGGGGGGTTCGGGCGTCCCCGCAGTCTCCGCGCAAGTTCTCCATTGGCGTAGGAGCTTCTCTATTACTGAGGGTTAGCATCCCAATATCTCGTCCACTTCCTACTTGTCTACCTAACTCACCCAACTAAGAAAAAGTCGAAAAAATTGAGCAAGTTTAAACGGCAGATGCACGTCCTCACTCTTAAAGTGCACCTCACAAATATTCGTGGGCTGCACTCAAATCTGCAAGCGGTCCATCATCATCTGGAGACCAACAAACCGCACTTGCTCTTCTTGACTGAGACGCAAATAGGATGTCCATCAGACACGGCATATCTGGACTATCCAGGATTCATCTTGGAAAACCGCTTCCTTCCACGCGCTGGTATCTGCGTTTACGTCCGTGATGACATTTGCTGTTTGCGTCTCCGAAACCTTGAACATCCCCACTTTTCGGTGATTTGGGTGCTTGTGGACACCGGCATTGAGAAAATTCTCTATGCTGGTGTGTACAGATCACATAGCGGTGACCGGGAGACAACTCTTCTAATGGAGTATCTCAGTGAAACGGCAGATGTGGCTCAGCAACGCTATCCTTCGGCTCAGCTTGTTGTTCTGGGGGACTTTAATGCTCACCACCAGGAGTGGTTAGTCCCACACCGGATCACGGACCACGCTGGGAGAGAGACGCGTAAGCTCGCTTTGGCGCTCAATTTAACGCAGATTGTTAAAGAGCCAACGCGAGTGCCTGATATTGATAGCCACACTGCTAACTGCCTCGACCTTCTGCTCACGACTGAACCAGACCGATACTCTGTGGCGGTATCCTCACCCATTGGTAGTTCCGATCACTGTCTGGTCAAGTCCGTTTCAGTATACTCCCCGCCTGACCCAAGCCCTAAGAGCAATCGGCGTGTCTGGAGATACAACTTAGCAGACTGGGACGAGATGCGACATTTCTTCGCTTCATATCCTTGGCGGCAAACGTGTTTTTCTTCTGGAGATCCGACGGTCTGCGCGAATGCGGTTACTGAGGTAGTATGTCGGGCTATGGAATATTTTATTCCATTTTCCGATAAACCCGTGACCAGCAAAGCCAGTCCATGGTTTGGAGCCGAATGTGCACGTGCTGAAGCGCAGAAGCATGCGGCATATCTGGCATGGGCTGACGCTCGAAAACGCAAGGCCTCGGACACTCGAGCTAAGAAGAAAGCCTTTAACGTTGCCGCCAAGGCCTGTAAGAAGGAATTAAGGAAGGCTCGTTTCAATCATATTGGTCGAATAGGGACTAAACTTGCTTCCTACCCAGCGGGTAGTAAGGCTTTTTGGTCCCTAGCCAAATCGGTTGAAGTGAACTTCTGTCGATCCTCACTGCCTCCATTATTGAAACCAGACGGATCGCTGGCTCACACTGCAAAAGAAAAAGCAAACTTGTTTGCCACTCTCTTTGCAGAAGCTTCGCGTTTAGATACTGCTAATGAGGTACCTCCCTGCCTTCCACAATGCGGTGTTTTCATGCCGGAAATACGCATACGTCAGAAGGAAGTACTAAAAACATTACGCAGTCTAGACGTGAACAAAGCCAGTGGTCCCGATGGTATACCTGCAATTGTACTTAAGAGCTGTGCACCCGAGTTGTCTCCCATTCTAACACGCCTATTTCGCCTCTCTCTAGACACCGGAATAGTCCCTATGAGTTGGAAGCTAGCCAACGTACAACCTGTACCTAAGAAGGGCAGTCGTGCTGATCCTGCCAACTATCGACCCATCTCAATTACCTCCATTCTCTGTAAGAGTATGGAGCGTATAATTAACAACAAGCTCTTGGCATACCTTGAAGACAATGATCTCCTCAGTGACCGGCAATACGGATTTCGCCGAAACCGGTCCACTGGGGATCTTCTCGCGTATGCCACTCACATATTGAGCGAAGCCTTAGAGATGCATGGAGAGGCACTTGCTGTATCTCTAGACGTCTCTAAGGCATTTGATCGGGTCTGGCACGACGGTCTTCTGAATAAGCTTCCATCTTACGGACTACCTGCTGGTTTGTGCACTTGGATATCAGACTTTTTGAGGGAACGATCGCTTAGAGTAGTTCTTGATGGCTGCTCTTCCGATCAATTAGCTATTAATGCTGGTGTACCTCAGGGGTCAGTTCTTTCAGCAACACTATTCTTACTCCACATCAATGATTTGCTAAAGCCCGGTACCTTTGGGTATGCAGATGATAGTACTGTTGTTGAAAGATACACATCCAGTGCCCGAGCCAGTGGTGACGATGTCCGGATTGAGAGAGAGGCTATGGTTGAGCGCATGAACCTGGCTTTGAAAGCCGTGTCCGATTGGGGCGATGCTAACTTGGTTAGGTTCAATGCTGCAAAAACACAGGCGTGTTTATTCACTGCTAAAAAGAGCCCACTCCATCTGGCTCCTTCATTCCGTGGTGTATCTGTAAGTTTAGGAAACCATCTTGAGCTTTTGGGTGTTGATCTCACGTCAAACCTAAACTTTGGTTCCTACATCGAGTCCAAAGCCAAAGTAGCTTCAAAAAAACTCGGCATATTGTCCAAGGTAAGGCGGTACTTCACACCTGGACAGCTTCTAAATCTGTATCAAGCACAAGTCCGATCGTGTATGGAGTACTGCTGCCACCTGTGGGACGGGTCTGCCAAGTACCAGCTTGAGGCTCTGGACTCGATTGAACGGCGTGCCAAAAGGCTCATTGACGACGACACTTTGGTTGGTGAAAGGCTCCAGAGCCTTGCACATCGACGTAAGGTGGCAAGTCTGTCGGTTTTTTACAGATTACACCACGGTGAATGCGCTCAAGAACTGCATGATCTAATTCTCCCATCACCATTCCACTACCGGACTACTAGACGCTCGGCTAAGCGCCATCCTTTTGTGGTCGAAATACCACCCATTCGTACCAAGCGATTTGACTCAACGTTCTTAATTAGAACGGCTAAGGAATGGAATGCCCTGCCAGCGTCTGTGTTTCCGGCGAAATATGACCCGGGCGTGTTCAAGAGAAGAGTGAATAGGTATTTACTTGGCTAGCATGCTACACCTTCGATCGCATCGTCACTTCCCATCAGGTGAGAGCGTGGTCAAATGCTAGACAAGTTTGAAGTAAAAAAAAAAAAAAAAAAAAAAAAAAAAAGCCTGCCTTCTGAACTGTGGGTTGTGGGTTCGATTCCCACCCAGGACAAACATTTGTGTGATGAACATAGGTGTCTGTTCTGTGTCTGGGTGTTATATTGTATTCTATGTATGTATTTACAAACAAAAAGTATCTAAGTATTGTATCAGTTATCTGGATCCTATAATACAAGCTTTGCTTAGTTTGGGGCTAGATGGCGCTGTGTAAAATGTCCACAAATATTTATTTATTATTTATTTATTATTATTATTATTATTACTAACTATGCACCTAAACTGCGTATTCAAACTGTCCAATCCATACTTTGTTTTTCTATCGAGTTACGTGATCGCCAGTTTTCAAATAAAAGGACGAATTGAGAACCTCCTCTTTTTTTGAAGTCGGTTGATAGTAAAAGGAAACATCATCTAGTTGAATTTTACTTGAGTTAAATTAACTGAACACCTCTTTAGTTCTAAACTATAAACCAAAACGTTTATAAACAGTAAACGATTGCCACGGGTTTACCGCTACCTTAAGATTAGAGACGCCATGGCATGGTGAATTGGTTCACGATTTCCTCCCGCCATTCAGAACATTCCTTTAATGCGGAATTCACTAATTGAATGGAGTCCGCTTCATATACGAGATAGAAACGATTATTTTCAGCTGACTTCAAAAAAAGAAGGATGTTCTCAATTCGACTTTTTTTTTTGTTACCTCAGAACTTTCTACTGGGTTTTTTTATGTTATTGAATGATGTGACAAGCTAGTTCGTTCACCTGATGTTAAGCGACACGGCCGCCCATAACAAAACAGTGTCACTCAGAACTCCAACATGTAAAGTCTCGCATGACTCCTGCACTGCGCACATCATCCTGAGACATCAGCACAGTCTGGTAATAAGATATTGATAAGATTTGCCCAGTAATTTCACTAGCTACATTGCCCTTCAGACCGGAACACAGTAGTGCTTGCACACTACTGCTTGACGGTAGAATAACTGACAAAGCGGTGGTACCTACCTAGACGAACTTTGCAAAAAAGTCCTACCACCTAGAAAAGTCCTACCAACTAGAACCAATTGAATTGGGTGAACCAATTTTGATGATCCTGTTTTATTTGAAAGCTGGTGCTTCCCGTTTGGTCCTACTTCAATTTGATCAAGATCTGATGGGTGGTTTTTGAGTTATCCTTAATAATATTTATTTCGACTTCAACTACATTGAAGATTGTAATAAAACTAGCAAGTTGGATGAACACTGATTTTATTTCTGCTAGCTTACATAAAACATATTTAAAGATATCTAGAATTATGTTAATATTAGATTTCTACATACTTTATATTAATTCTACTACGATGATATTAACGAAACTTTATATTTTAGAGTTCCGAGTGACACTGTTCTGTTATTGGCGGGCGTATCGCTTAACATCAGATGAACAACTAGCTAGTCACATCATTCAATAACAAAAAAAAAGAGATCTTGGCGCCTTATGCATGTGGTGACGCTATAAAAGTTACCAACAGCATCCGCCAGTCCAAAAACAGTTTAAAAACAGAATTTCTTATACAGTGTTATATCTGTTAAACAAACTAAAACCTCGGGCACAGGGCCCTTTTGTCTGTTTGAAGACCTTTTTTCTCATAGAGAAGCCTAAAATTACTTAAATAGACACCACTTAATTAATATAAAACACAAGTCAATCATAATCCTTTAAAAGTTTAAAATGTTGCAACGTATAATTTATTAGTATTGTAATAATTAAGTCTATGTAATATTGTTGATCCATAGAAAAAATGTTTTGCTAACCTGGCTTGTCAGTTTGACTGTGACAATTCCTTGTTTACATTTTTGACCTTCAATATATTAGAGAAAAAAGTAGAAAGAGTACGACCGGACTATTTTGAATTCAGTTTTGTACAAGATGGCTTACTCTACCGAAATTTACATAAGAAACTGGTAAATTGCAGATAAAACTGCGAGGCTAAACAATATGCTGTGTCGAATCAGATCTCGATTGTAGCTTCCATAAACACATTCCTACATTCTGGAATTTCGAAACATCAATGGACGGCGATAGCCTATAACAATTTAAGTTAACGCTTTGTAATAAAATTTGACATGGTTAGGATAATCGCAACACATCATATTTAATGGTTTAGAATAGATTGATAGATAGAAAATGCTGTGTTTCACAAAGAACAATAGGTACATGAGCGAACTTGCAAAAAACAGTTTGGCCTGAATATCCCAAGCCCAATGTTATGAAATCTTAGGTACCTTGCCTGTTGCTATATAATTTCAGTTTCTATTTGTAATGTTATTAAGATCATCTTAATAAACTTCTTGCACCGGTGTGAAGTGTGGGTGGTACCTTTGTAATATATTCATTACACACTCAACTGTAATAAATTACAAATATTGTAAAACACATTTAAAAAAAAACATCACTGTAAAGTTTCTTGTAGCTTCTTCTTTACAGATTTAATCTAAGCTTCGGATCGAAGTTTTCTGTTCTGCATTGTGCGATTGCTAGCACCAGTAGTGAGAAAGAGAACTTTTTTTTCCAAACACATGTATTGTGCTTGTTATGTAATATTTGACAATAAACACTTTGTAATTCTATATGCCTAGTAAAATAACTTAATTTTAAGTGGCTAATATAATTTTGACTTGTAAAAGTGCTAAAAAAAGGCCTATTTGCAATAAATCTTTTGACTTTGACATTGAATGAATTATAATTAATGCACAAGAGCCGTCGGTCGCCCGGTTGTGGTAAGATAAGTCGTTAAGCTAAGTTAAGTAGCCTCAGGGCAGTCTGAAAATTTTGAAGAGGTGACCACTTGCCAACACGAAAAGAAGCATCCACATTTTCTATTTTGGGGATAATTTGGGTTCTGCTAAGTCTTGTTACGCCATAATCTCATTATTTTACGTTAAGCAATGACATCACGAGCGAGTCGTTTGCCTAGTTTTAAGCGACACGGCCGCACATATCGGTTGTAGTATCACTCGCAACACCAAAGTATAGAGTTTGGCGTGACACTGCAGTGCGCAAGTCATCCTGAGACATCAGCACAGGCTAGTAGAATTACTGAGATTAGGTCAGTTTATTTTTCCCAGTAATTTCACTAGCTACAGTGCTCTTCAAACCGGAACACAGTAGTGCTTGCGTTTGTTGCGGCTTGCCGGCAGAATAACTGGTAAAGTGGTGGTACCTACCTAGACGACTTTGGTCGTCGTTACAGAAAAGTCCTACCGCATACATACTCCTAGTAAAGTGGTGGCAACATTAGCAGAAGCTCCTATGAATTTTTAGAAACAACACGAAAAGGAACGTTTCACCATCATTATACCACTTTCCCACACTCATGCTTGTAATCCAGCACTTAACAAATAAAATTACACCAAATTTATGCACTAACAAGGAAAATAACACAAGTTTTGGAAAATAATACAATGCGGTGACGCAATCTTTTTTTTTCTACTTTTTAATTACCTACCAAACAGTACTGATATGTCACAGTTCCTGTCTATCATGTTTTTGTGCTAGCTTTATTTATATAGTGAGAGGTGGCGGGTTCGATTCTCGCGACAGGACAAGTATTTTTGCACATAAAAAAGAGCAAATACTTATTCTGTGTCTGTGTGTTGTGGGACCATGGTCCTCATAGTTCCTGGATCCCTAGACACAAGGAATCCTAGTTAGGGCCGGGACCTATGTTGATCGTTGGGCGTTATTATTATTTTTTTTTTTTTTATTGGTTGATAGTCTCGCGTTTGACCACTATCACACCTGATGGTAAGTGATGATGCGGTCTAGGATGTAACACGCTTGCCTAGAAGATACCTGTTCACTCTCGATTTGAAGATTCCAAGGTTGTAGGTTTCGGGAAATACGGATGCTGGTAAAGCGTTCCACTCCTTGGCTGTTCGCATGATAAATGTAGAGCCAAATCTCTTTGTTCGCACATGTGGGATATTAACCATGTAACGTAATATATTATTATTATTATATGTAATATAATATATATTATTATAATATGTAATATAATATATATTATTATAATATGTAATATAATATATATTATTATAATATGTAATATAATATTATTATTATTATAGTAAAAGTCCGATTATTTATTTATATCTAATCGATCTTCTCGAACCCTCTTAGTATCATGATCCCTTGAAACGTATATTTCTCCATTATCCCACGGAAGCGTTATAGTTTTCCATCACATAGTCAAGCAAGGCTCAATGTTTGCCTATAGGAAGCGTATTCGTGCGCATACATAAACCATCGAAGCTCGCTAAAGAATAACGCGCAGTAGAGCATCTTCCTAACAGCGGTATAGTACTTTTAGAATCTAGCACTTTTATAGAGCAGTAAAGTAGAAACAACCATGTCCTGTAAACACGTTTTACATGCATAAACGTTAGTTTGTAAACAAAATGTTATTATATATATTTATTTTTAAAATTTAGGTTTATCTAGAGTTTGCATATTATATTAGATATTAGTATAAGTAGATCTTCAAATGGTATTTTTAGGAACTGTTTTTTTTAATTAAATATATTTTATTTTTGTTTTATTGCCTATTATGATTACGTAATTGGTGGTAAGATAAAATAAAAATAGTTCATTGTTCACCACCGTCTGCTTCCATTATAGTCAAATACTGTCCATCCAAAGGTTGCCTGGAAGAGATCGCTTTTAGTGATAAGGCCACCCATTGTATTACCAACTATAAATTATTATGTAAAATTAATTTAAGCATGTGGTATGCAATAAAGAGTTTGTATTGTATTGTATTGTATTATTCTAATTTTAAAAAATCCTTGTCTTAAAATCCTCGATAGTTATTATACATATATTATGTAAATTAAATAATTTGTAATTGGTTGTTTATTGACATATTCAAGACTGATCATTGAATAGATTATAATGAGTGGAGTTTATCTACTGTTTCTTTTTATACGACAGCTAGCAGCTATATGAAATGGGGTCATGAGAATAGCATATTGATGGATTGATGATCACTTGTCATTCGAACAATGACAAAGTGTGATTGCGCCGCCACTTTCTGCATTGACTTGTAATTTTAGTATTAGTTACATAGTGACCATTATAACCTATTAGTCTACTCCAAAAACCTCAAATAACGGGTGATCTTACGTTATGATGGAAGGTATTTATATTTTAGACTGTAAAGTCCTTAATTAAACTGTTTCATTTGTTTCAGATACACAATGCTAAAGTGGACTGTGTACGCTAAAAAGAACCAAGAGAACCAAGTCCCCAATAGTATACAAACCGAAGAATGTGAAGCATGTACCAGCGCACCTTTTAACAACTTAGCCAGAAGGTCTCTAGATGGTGAAACCGTCAAAAAAAGCAAAAAACCTAGCAGATATCAAAGGAGATCACTCGGTGCTAATGCTAGAAAAAGCAACGTCAGAACTGTAGACAAAGAAAATTTCAACTATATTGGTTGTACTCCTAACTACTATAAAGAAGGTTTCATCAAAAAAACTGAGGGGCTTGCGTTAAAAGATGTTAGCAATATTACACCTACTTCAGCCACTCCAGTTAATAATTATGACATTATGAAATATTATTTAGATAGTACAAAAGATGATATCCCTCCAGATTTACCTCCTACTCCAACATACAGCAGAAGAGTAAGAGAAGCAAAGAAAATGAAACTTGAAATGACTACCACTAACAATGAAACTTTTAGAAGAGACAACACTCTTTATAAATCAGAGAGAATAATCAAAGATAGATCTCCATTTGGCTCACCAAAACTTAGTCACAGTACCTCAGAACCATCTTTGAATGATTTGTCAGAAAGACTTAGTTCAACTACTAACAATAGGCACTCTTTTGCCGTTAGCAAACAGAACACTAAGCCTGTATGCACAACCAAGGCATCGTGTGAAGGACTAGTCGAAATAGAATACGATAAAGAATTAGTGATTAATTGTATAGAAAAACCTGTTAGTGTTGATAGAGTCAGTGAAGGAAAAACTTTACCGATTTTCGGCCATCACATATTTTTAGAAAACCCTTTATATTTTAACAAAAATGATTCTGGAATCACGGGCGTGAGGCCTCTAAAACGAACGAGAAAGAAATCGAATGATTTTGAAAGTTCCTATAAATCACCTTCTGTTGATAAGAAAAATACACACGCAATGGTGAGAGATGCCTGTTCACCTATATCAATAACACCTTTATCTGTCAAGCTAGCTGCACTAAGGTTTAGTACTATGAGTACTCACAGTAAATCTCAAAGAGTGCCTTTCACGAATGACGTGTCAGAATATTTTCCTAAAATAGAAAATCCATTCAGTATTCCTCTTCGAGATGAGGAAATGTCGACTGAAATGGAAAATAAATTCATTTTGCCGAAAGATTCTGTGCTACAAGAAACAGAGTCATCCACTCAATCAACTGTATCTACAACTCAAATGGGAGACGTTACTTTAGAAAGAATGATTGAAGACATTATCAAGAGTACGAAAATTGTGAAATCGAAGAGACGAATACTGAAGAAAGTTCCAGATAGTGAAGTTCTTGAAGATGAAATACCGTCTTTAAATGCTGTTAAAGATTTATTCGTAAATCCGCAAGCTGAAAACAAAGCTAACTTAATTAAAGAAGCGAAATATGTTAGCTTATCAAGAGAAAATTCAGTTTCTCCTAAAAGTACTCCAACAAAAAAAGTAATGCCCGTCCATAGAATAAATGAAAAACTGCTAAAAAATTTGCCTATAGGTGGATTTATCTTAGAAGATGGATATAATGAAAGAGAAGTCAAAACGCCAGACAATTTTGTGATACCCACACTAAAGGACGTAGTCAACGAACACAGAAACCAATCTCTCAATAGATCTCGTTCCATGAGTTCTACCATGAGTAAAGGAAATCTAGAAGAAGTATCTTCTGACTCAGCTGTTGATTTGTACTCGGCAGCAAATGAACGGGCTAGTCTGAGGTTGAAAAGACAAAGGTGTATTAGGCGAAAGAAGTCAACAGTGAGCAACGAAAGCCAACTAAAACTAAAAATAATAGAACCGAAACCATTTACGCTAACTTTGGAAATTGGTTTACCTAGTCCTACGTCAGAACAACAGAATGTATCCCTCTGTGAGCCTCTCAGTTCACCTCTCTGTTACCCGTTAAATGATGATGACTTCTTGCAGTTTCCAAATAATTCAATCAGATCGAACGTCTCACACAGCAGTTTGATGCCAAGCGAACATAACCAGAATGGCCTTTCAAGAGAACTATTTGGTTTGACTCTTGAGAATGGAATCCTAAGTCCTATAACTCCAGTACCAAAACTCAAAAGACCTGGTAAAGTGTTGAGTGAAGAACGGGCACACAAAACGAGCAAATTAGATGAAGATTTCATACCAACTGAAGGGTTTACTCCTGTCATAGAACACAAATCAATACGCAGATGCTTAACGTATTCTCCTGAAGAGACTAGTATATCTAGCAGTGAGGAAAAACGAAGAAGCGTTGCTAGTAATAAGTTTGAACAGAGTAGTGATCACTTCCAAGCACTAAAAGGGACTATAGACTTGGAGATAATAACGAGGAATGACGTCATAGACGTGCACGGTGAGTGGTGACTATCGAACTTCATTTATACAAACTTTATTCTCTCGTCTTTATGCCAGAATTTTAATTGTTTGCTTTTATTTCAGTTATCCGATGCAGAGACTTACAAAGGGCTTCGGGAAAGACAGATGATATTAATGCTTATGCAAAGGTCAGTGTAATTTTAATTATTCTTCTCTGCACTAAAGTTTTGATGCCCTTAAGTTCTAGTGGGAACTACAATTTTTCTAGTACACCCAAAAGCGTAGCAATGGAAAACTTAGGAAATGTCAAACTCCATTAGTGTTTCCCATAGACTTAGGATGTTCAGCGAAAATATTCTAAATCTGCGTTGTTTCCACAGAGTAGATAAGACCCTCCTCTATGCTATTTTATTCATCCCATCCACCCCACCTTATCTCAAAGAATGCTTTAAGTTCCTATACCAGACTCACTCCCTGTCCCTGCGTTCTTCCGAAACTCTCCAGCTCAAGCCTCCCGTCCATACTTCCCAGTTCTACGACAAATCCTTTACAGTGCAAGCTGTTCGTCTGTGGAATGCTCTTCCTACAGAAATCAGACACGTATTAGGATGTATTTATATTTATATTTACCAAGTTATAGGTAATAGTTTATTTTTTATGTATTTCTTTTTATTCTAAATTGTTTTAGACCGCCGTGTATTATCTTTTGATACTTTCTATCCAAAGGATGTCTGGAAGAGATCGCTATTAGCGATAAGACCACCCGTTGTTGCACTAGTACGAAAGATTTAATCATTCCTGTATGAATTTCGTTGGTGAGACAATAAAGAGTTATCTATCTATCTATCTATAACAGTACCTACACTTATCTACTCTGATTTTGTAGATGAGTGTTGTAGTATAAATTAATTTAATATTTTCAATATTACAGGTAGTCATAAGTGGTATGACCGAAACGCAGACTCTTCCATCACAACGGTCCATCTTCCAGCGAACCTCAGTGCTCTATGGACGGCGAGAGCCAGAGTTCCAGAGACATCTGAAGCTGCCTCTACCCACAGCAATATATGATCATCAGCTGATACATATATCGGTTTGGCACAGGGACAAGAAGTACAGGTAGGTTTTAGCTTTACAATCATTTTCAGGTGCTGAGATTTGAAGAACCATTGGAAGTCATTGTTGGTAGCCAAAAAAGGTCTACTTTGACGGCGAGACCAAAATGTATCAAAAATTATATAAATTATATAAGAATAAGTTTATTAGAATAAGAATAAGTGTATTTAATACAAACGTTAGTCACAACAGGTTAGCTATGTAATTTAGACGAGCTTGTATGTATACTTAATACTTACTACTACTTAAACATTACATTTAACATTACTTAAATATAACAAAATAAAATTTAACAATAAATAAACAAATATTTGTGGTAATTTCACACAGTGTCATCTAGAACCAAACTAAGCAAAGCTTGTACTATGGGAACCAATGAAGCATACACATTAATTATGTTCTTAAATACATAAAGAAATACAACATAACACCCAGACAGAAAAAACATTGATGTTCATCACATAATATGTGGAATTTACATACACTTTATATTATTATTCATCTCACATTCCCAAATTTCACTTAACTCAAAATATAAAAAACGTAATAATTAAACGACCGTTTCTGAAAATCAAAAGCCAATTCCCCAACGAGGGGCAATATTTTCCGCTCCGATTGCGTAATCAGCCATAACTGGCCGTATCGGTTACCGCTTATTTTAATGGGTAAAGACGTTGTGAATTTTAATTGTTTTCTAGTTCGTAAATCAGAAATGGCACACGCAAGTGCTTTTGGAAAAACACCTGATGGTTTATATTTACAACTATGTAGTTTAATGCTTTTTAGACAAAAGCCTAGCGTGCGTGATAGAAGAGCCTTTCTTTAAAAAAAATCAGACAATATTCAACACGAGTTTTGGCGGGAAAACGAAAAAATCGCGTCACCGCATTGTATTATTTTCCGAAACTTGTGTTATTTTCAGTGGTAGTGCATAACATTGGTGGCATTTTATTCGTTAAGTGCTGGATTACAGGCACGAGTGTGGGAAAGTGGTATAATGATGGTGAAACGTTCATTTTCGTGTGTTGTTTCCAAAACTACATAGAAGCTTCTAGTAAAGTTGCCACCACTTTACTAGGAGTATGACTTGACTAGACTAGACTATGACTTAACTTGATGACTTGGACTGTGACTTGACTTGACACATTATATGATATTAATTTACTAGAGATATTATCAATTACTTGACACTGGCTAAATACACAAAAGTGTGGAACCAAAACAAAAAATAAAATATTCGACACGAGTTTTGGCGGAAAAACGAAAAAAATCGCTTCACCGCAGTATATTATTTTCCGAAACTTGTGTTATTTTCAGTGGTAGTGCATAACATTGGTGGCATTTTATTCGTTAAGTGCTGGATTACAGGCACGAGTGTGGGAAAGTGGTATAATGATGGTGAAACGTTCATTTTCGTGTGTTGTTTCCAAAACTACATAGAAGCTTCGGGTAAAGTAGCCACCACTTAGTAAAGTATATAGTCTAGTCTAAATCATACGTCTAGTAAGACGTATGATTTACTTGGACTGTGACTTGACACATATCTGCGTGAACTGTTATTAACTTGATAAACTATCAATTACTTGACACTAGTTAAATACACAAAATTGTGGAGCCAACAATTACAAGAAAAAAACTATGTAGCGCCTTTTAGACAAAAATCTGACGTGCGTGATAGAATAGCGTTTCTTATAAGAAAAAATCAGACAATATTTAACACAATTGATAAGGAATAATAGCGTGGTTAAAGATATTGTTCGCTTGCCAAGATAAAGAATGTACTCAAGATTGAAAATAATAATAACGCCCAACGATCACATACATAGATCCTGGACCCTAAAGGATTCCCTGTGTCTAGGGTCCCAGGAGCTACGAGGGCCATGGTCCCACAATACCCAGACTCAAAACAAGTATTTGCGCTTTTTTTCTGTACACATATACCTGCCGCGGGAATCGATCCCGCCGCCTCCGGGTTACGAGCCGACCTGCGCAACCACCACACCACAGGGGCTGTCTAAATGTATAGTGAGCCTTTATAGAAAATATGAAAGTAAGATAACTAATTATTCCTATTTTTTTGATAGAGACGTAATTCCAATGTCAAAAATACCCGAGCTGGTCAGAGCTCATCAAATATCCACTGACTACCTTCTTTCCAATAATGGATGTAAATAATAAAGCATTAATAGATCTATCACGATAAAGCCGTAACCACAGATTATATAATACTACAATAATAGCCGTACGTAGGCAGGCAATTATAATCAACGATTAGTGTTGGGACACCCACTCTACAGAGTCAGTTCAGTGAACTGCTCTATACTCAGGTATGAAGCAGTTCACTGTCCAAGATAGTTCATTTTATCTTTGCTGTAATCTAAATATATATAACTCAAAGGTGACTGACTGACTGACTGACATATATAGTGATCTATCAACGCACAGCCCAAACAACTGGACGGATCGAGCTGAAATTTGGCATGCAGGTAGATGTTATGACGTAGGCATCCGCTAAGAAAGGATTTTTCGAAATTCCACCCTTAAGAGGGTGAAATGGGTGGTTGAATTATTTTCCCATAGGCCATGCCGCGGGCGAAGCTGCGGGCAGAAGCTCGTCTATATCATATAATGCTGTCTGACAATGCCGCCATGAGAGATCAATGCATGATTGCATTGCTTGCGAGATTCTAGCCATTTATTAATTTTAGAGGGTTAAGTTAATTTTATCCCGAAAAATTAAAGGTTACTGATGGAAAGCCCACGCGGGCGAAGCCGCGGGCAAAAGCTAGTCTTCTATATAAAAGAAAGTCGAGTTAGTTTCACTATTTATAAAGAACGGCTGAACCGATTTGGCTGAAAATTGGTGGGGAGGCAGCTTAAAACTAGGAGAAGGATATAGAATACTTTTATTCCGTTTTAAAAAAAAATTAAATGTAGATAGTTTATATAGTGTATTACATACAAGCTACTTTTTATCCGCAGGTGAAACCGCGTTGGCGCGGTTAGTGCTAGATAAAGATCAATGAATGGTTCTGGATATTGAATACTGAACAATGGACCTGACAGTTTTAAGATTACTGAGGATGATAAGATTCAAAGTGATTTTTTCCTAATTAACTATTCACTTAATTAAATCAATAAAGATGGCTGTAGAGATAACGATTCCGATTGAACTGTTTTGTTTAATTGAGCCAAGTAGAGGTAATTATTACTTGTTTTAAAGAATCAATAATTCTTAGCTTCATTGAACTGAGTCAAATCGATCAAGTCGCGTGGATGCTTTTTTGTAAATGAGCGTTAAAGCTTCCGAACCAAAACTTTGCAAACCTAATTTCCTTTGAAGTTAACGAAATTGTTACAGCTTAAAAGCAGTGAACCAAATAGTTTTTATTACGCTTTCTGAATGCCAACTACCACATACCTGCAAGATGTGGAATGAGCTTCCCTCTGAGGTGTTTCCGCTGAGCTACAACATGGGGCACTTTGAACGAAGCGTAAATAGATTTTTAAAGGGTAGGCAACGTATTGGCAGCTCCCCGGGTGTTGCAGGTGTGTATAGGCGACGGTAACTGCTTACCATCAGGTGAGCCGTCAGCTAGTTTGTCTGTCTATGTTATAAAAAAAGTGCTAAAGTTTCAAACGTGAAAGCTGTGTGAGCCATATAATATCAGATCTAGTTCCCACGAAAATTAACAGCATCAGCTCAATTGAGCTACCGTCACTATATAAAATTCTATTCAAGAGGAAGAGCGGAAAAAATGGAACGTCTGAATAATGCAGCTCCGGATGAACTCGTTTCAGCTTAACGGGCGTACTCAAAGGAATGTTCCCGGAACTGTCAGAATTGGTGTAAAGAATTCGTATTAAATTTTATTTTTTGTTTTAATTGCTGCTTTATTTTTTCAGTTTCATGATAATTATTTCAACAGCATTTAAAAAATATAAATGCGAATTTCATTCTAGCTTCTATTAATAATACATACCTTTAGTTTTTATATAAAAACAAAACACTTTTTCATCTATCGCGACTTGAACTCATATTGTAAAGATAAAACGGGTCTAATCGCGCACAAAAATTATCAAAACATTGGCCGTGGATATGAGGGGTTTTGATAATTTTTGTACGCGAATAGACCCGTTTTATCTTTACAATATGAAAAACAAAACAGTATTTATACTTATAAAAAAAACTAGTTTACTTTGAATTCCATTGTAAAATAATAGATTATAAATTATTGAGCTCGCGTCTGGGACAGCGTTGGCCTGCACTGAAACGGACCCACATATCATAGTTACCGTAACACTGTCGGAGTAGAGAATGTTTTTCACTTTTTCCTTTGGCATATTCCACTCTCATACATAAGATATTGGGGGTTGGAAGGAATGACGCGGGGCGGCGGCACGCGTGCGCTGTCTCATCGATCGTGCCCGGCACGAAACCCGGGCAGTCGCGTTACAAAATTAAGAGGGAGCACCGTCTTTGCCCTACTCACCCTAAAAAATACGCATTGAAATCTTAAGACCAAGTGCTGTGTGTGTCGTGTTTGTGATACTGTGACGTACTTTCCAAGTGTGTATTAAAAGCTCGGGTAAGGATTTTGAAAGAACCTTTGTTGGACATCGTAGTGCCTTCATTAATTTTATCTGATAAGTGAATTATTTAACGATTCGAGTTCGCTTTCGGAAATGGAATTGAGCTATACCTATATATGTGTAATAGGTATACTGAAACGGGCAAACATTGGAAATTGTCTTTCGTATTTGCTTGTCCGCCCATTTGCCGTGCAAATATGCATGGACACACATTACGTGGCTACCGTTCAAGGTTCCACCGTTTTTCGTCTCAATGGTGTAGCTTTTCTCTACATTCAAATTGCGAATTTACTAGGATCCGACTGGGAATCTGGGATTCTAAATATATATATAACTCAGGGATGACTGACTGACTGTCTGACTGACTGACATAGTGATCTATCAACGCACAGCCCAAACCACTGGACGGATCGGGTTGAAATTTGGCATGCAGGTAGATGTTATGACGTAGGCATCCGCTAAGAAAGGATTTTTCGAAATTCCACCCTTAAGAGGGTGAAATGGGTGGTTGAATTATTTTCCCATAGGCCACGCCGCGGGCGAAGCTGCGGGCAGAAGCTCGTTAATAATAATAACGCCCAACGATCACATACATAGATCCTATACTTTAAGTAGGATTCCGTGTGTCTAGGTACCCAGCAACTACGAGGACGTGGTCCCACAACATCCAGACTCAGAACAAGTATTTGCGCTTTTTTTCTGCACAATTACTTGTCCTGCCGCAGGAATAGAACCCCGCCGCCTTCGGGTTATAAGCCGACCTGCATAACCACCACTCCACAGAGGCTTTACCTTCTAGGCAAGCGTGTTACATCCTAGACCGCATCGTTACTTACCATCAGATGCGATAGTGGTTAAACGCAAGCCTATCAAACACTAAAAAAAGGCTCTCAGATTGTCAGGTTTTATATTTATTTATTACTAGCTGACCCACCCCGGCTTCGCATGGGTGAATTATAATAGATAAAAAAAGATAAAAAGTATCATATGTCCGTCTTCTGGTTTTAAGCTACCTCCCCACTAATTATCAGCCAAATCGGTTCAGCCGTTCTTGATATATAAATAGTATAATTAACACGACTTTATTTTATAAATATTGATTTATATTGCACCAACCTTCTATGTGTAGACAGAAAATATAATTTCATGCATTATTGAACACTAGCGTCTGCCCGCGCCTTCACCCACATGGCCTATAGGAAAGGAAGAAGAATTTTTTGTCATAGATAATTCAACCACCCCTTTCACCCTATTAGGGGTGGAATTTCGAAAAACCCTTTCTTCGTGGATACCTACACTTTACAAAGAACACACACTCCAAATTTCAAGTCTCAAGGATCAGCGGTTTAGACTGTGCTGTGTTGATATATAAGTCAGTCAGTCAGGACTTTGAATTTTATATGTATAGATTTATATTGCACCAAACTTCTGTGTGTAGACAGAAAATATAATGTCATGCATTATTGAACATGTGGCGCTCGAATCTATCATTTTATGTGACATGCCTACTGCATTACTAAGAAGTTAGCCTCGTAACATTTCTATATCTAGATCTAAGACTTCTTGACCTAGTTTTTATAATTATGGATAAAAGTAATACCGATGTAATCAAATGACTTGTCCGTTACAAAGTGGAGTTAAACCGTAAATTGTATTTGTACTGAAGGTAATAAAGCCATGAACTGTAATAAGTAAGCTACTTTACTAGGTGGTAGGACTTTTCTGCAAAGTTCGTCTAGGTAGGTACCACCGCTTTGCCAGTTATTCTGCCGCCAAGCAGTAGTGTGCAGCACTACTGTGTTCCAGTTTGAAGGAAACTGTGGCTAGTGAAATTACTGGGCAATTGAGACTATATGACCTGATCTCACAGTCTAGTAATCTTATTACCAGGCTGTGCTGATGTCTCAGGATGATGTGCGCAGTGCAGTGTCACGCGAAACTCTGTTTTAGGGTTCCGAATGACACTGTTCTGTTATGGGCGGCCGTGGCGCTTAACACCAGGCGAACGACTAGCTCGTCACATCATTCACTAACATAAAAAAAAACTATTTTAAAAATAAATTTGTTTATAAAAATATTTTTGGAGAGCATTTGAGGTAGTATTTTGGCATAAAACACTAACATTACCAAATTTTTTTATCATAAAAAACTAGCGCAATCTACCAAAAGTCAACTACAAAAATATTTCGCAATAATAATAAGGAATTTTCCTGTCATACTCCAAATATTAGGTCTTTACCTATGAAATTGCCGTTTTGTTTGAAAAAAGTTGAAGTATTTTTTTTCGAACTTATTTATTTCTTTTATTTAAAGTAATCACCCCTGCAATCAATGCATCTTTGCCAACGCTGTGGCAGTTTATGGATGCCCTTCTTGAAAAAATCAGCAGGACGGGAGACAACAAACTCTTCAAAGGCGTTTTGTACTGCCCCTCGGGAATTGAATTTTTTTCCCGCTAAAAAGTTGTCCAAATTTTGGAAAAAGTAATAGTCGGTAGGCGCAAGATCTGGTGAGTATGGCGGATGAGGGAGAGCTTCCAAACCCAACTCATGCAGCTTAGAGACGGTCTGTTGTGCAGTATGGGGTCGCGCGTTGTCGTGAAGTAGCAGTGGAGACGACCGATTGACCAAAGCTGGTTGCAGACGTGCGAGTTTCGCCATCATTGTGGTCAGTTCTTCAATGTAAACATCTGCAGTAATGCTCTCGCCGTTTTGTAAAAAGCTATGATGAATCACACCAGCACTAGACCACCAAACTGTGACCATCACCTTTCTAGGGGTCATTTTTCGTTTTGCACATTGCTTTGGTACCGAACCAGGATCTAACCAACTTGCTGAGCGCTTTCGATTGTCAAAAAGAATCCATTTTTCGTCGCACGTAACAATTCGGTTCAAAATTCCTTCATTTCTGTGCCTGTTAAGCAGCGCAAGGCAAGTCTCGACGCGTACGTTGCGCTGGCGATCGTTAAGTTCGTGGGGCACCCATCTATCAGGCTTTTTTATCTTGCCAATCTGTCGCAAATGGACCAATATTGTTTTGATGCTAACATCAAAAGCTGCTGCCAGCTCAGCTGTATATTGAGATTCATCAGCTTCCACAATCACCTTTAATTCATCATTGTTGACCAAAGTTTCTAGACGACCACGAGGTTCATTTTTCAAGTCAAAATTCCCAGAACGGAACCGAGCAAACCAATAACGGGTTGTACGTTCGTTTGTACAGTTCTCTCCGTAAACGTCGTTGATGTTACATGTCGTTTGTGCCGCGTTGGTGCCACGACGGAACTCATATTCCATAATTACACGAAATTTCAAAGTATCCATTATGAGGAAAAATGTTGAAATGTAATGAAAATACAACGCTAATCAATAAACAAAAGACTTATATTGTAAATAGAATGTCATATTTTTAAAACAAAATTAATTTGAATTTAGAATTCATAGCCAATCAAAACTTTTTTTTGTTTGAAAAAGTCTGTACTGCAAAACGGCAATTTCATAGGTAAAGACCTATTAGATACGCCATATTTTCTCATACTGGAAGTCAGTTGTCACCAAGCTTTTCAGTTCGATGGATTGGATCAGCGCCAGTGTTTCCTTAATGATGCGTCTGTGGTTCGATACCCGTTATGTCTTTCCTTTAGTTTTTTCTTTTTATTATCTGTTGAACAAATGTACTATCGGTGATATGGGAAATCGCATATTTGTCTATTCGACGAAATATCTCAATATGGTCCATATTATGGTTTACGAGCTTCTGCTCGCGGCTTCGCC
This sequence comes from Ennomos fuscantarius, assembly GCA_905220475.3. Lineage (NCBI taxonomy): Eukaryota > Metazoa > Arthropoda > Insecta > Lepidoptera > Geometridae > Ennomos > Ennomos fuscantarius. Next base: position 2,225,896 of record HG992026.1, on the reverse strand, counting down.
CGCGTGGCTAATAGGAAATTAATTCAACCACCCATTTCACCCTCTTTTTTAATGTTAGTGAATGATGTGACGAGCTAGTCGTTCACCTGATGCTAAGCGACACGGCTGCCCATAACAGATCAGTGTCACTCGGAACTCCAATATATAAAGTTTCGCATGACACTACACTGCGCACATCATCCTGAGATATCAGCACAATCTGGTAATAAGATTACTCGACTGTGAGATCAGATCATAAAGTCTCATTTGCCCAGTATTCACTAGTTACAGTGCCCTTCAAACCCGGACACTTAGCTTGCACCGCTTAGCGGTGGAATTTCGAAAAACCTTTTCTAGTGGATACTTCCACTTTTCAAAGAACACACCTTCCAAATTTCAAGTCTCTAGGACCAGCGGTTTAGGCTGTGCGTTGATATATAAGTCATTCAGTCAGTCAGTCAGAACTTTGAATTTTACATGTATAGATTCTACTTTTAGTTTGGGAGATCTCGGGGGAGTATAACAAATGGACCTGCCTTTACGGTAGCACTCGAGTCCTATCTAGCTAGCTCTAGTTAGCTATCTAAATCTATATCCTTATATATATATAAAAAAAACATGCAGGGCCGTCTTTGGGGACTGTCGATAGAAGTGAAAACTAAGTAACTTGTGACATATAGCTCATGGGAAGCGTGCGGTGACTATGACGCGATTTTAGACTTTACTGCATACAGATCGCTAAAGAATTAATCTGAAAACTGATAAACACTTCTAGACCCTGATAGTACGTTATTGTTTCGGTGCTTCTTTATTTGCGTGAACTTCATATAAAAACGGCTCAACCAATTTGGGTGATATTTTGTACACAGATGACATACATGATCAAGACACTGTACTAGTAAGTATTCTGCGCCAAGACTAATACAGCTTTATTAATAAACGGGTATTAGTCCCGGATTAGTTACTTCAGCTTTTGTCCTTTTTATGCTACTGGAAAATTTAGCTGGATCGAAAGAGACAAAAGATGGTGTAACTAGTCTAAAGCTAGTTCGTGTTTATTAATAAGGCTGATAGAGTATACACATTATCCTGTAAAATTAGAGGTAGAACTTGGATACATGTGTATAGGGGTTCTTCTATCAATCAATAATAGACTTTTTGCTCCAAATATAGACGCTGAAAGCTTATAATTAAATATGATTCCATAGTAATAATTATTATAAGCTTTCGGCATATAGGACTAATGAATGTACGTCATTAGGGTGTATTTTTGAATGCTTTTAATTATTTTGGTAATACATATGATATATGCTACATATGAGTGGATAGTCTAAAAGTCTAAGCTAAGGACAGCTTAAAAGCACACCGTTATTAAAATCGTTTGGTTGAACAAATACGTGGATAAATCAAACGTCCTCTGCGGCGTGTGGACATACGGCAAACCGGGACTTTGTGTTCTCGTAAAACTAAGGTGTAAAAGACAGTAGAAAGAAGAAAAAAAAATCACTGTAAAGTTTGTTGTAGCTTCTTATTTACAGTTGTAATCGAACCTTCGGATCGGAGTTTTCTGTTCTGCATTGTGCCGGATTGCTTGCACCAGTAGTAAGAAAGAGAACTGCTTTTTTTTTCATACTCATGTATTGTAATGAGCTTGCTATATATTATTTGACAATAAGAATTTTGTAATTTTATATGCTTAGTGAAATAACTTAATTTTAAGTACCTAATATAATTTTGACTTGTAAATGTGCTAAAATTAGCCTATTTTCAATAAATCTTTTGACTTTGAATTTGACTTTAACAAAGTGAGAACGATACCTATCATGGAATAGGAGAAAAGGGGGTCAAAATCCTCTCTAGATTTCCCCTTTAAAGGGTTTTATTGTTTGATCGGCTTGACCACTATTTCACCTATATACTAAGTGATTTGAGAAAGTCGTGTAGAGGTAGGAAAAAGTAAGATGAAAGATAAAACTCTTTATTGATACACCACATTACAGGAACAATTTACAAGCACAAACATAAAAATTAAGTGTCACTATGGTCTTATCGCTTAAAGCGATCTCTTCCAGACAACTAAATAAAGAAGAGCAAAAAAAAAAAACAAATCTTTTAGGGTATTAAATTCTTTTAGGCCTAGCTGTTTGGATTCATTCATTTATCATTTATCTTGGTAAGACTGTTGTGATGGTGTTTGATTTTTGTCACTTTCAACTAAAGTATTTAGTATTTGGTCATTCATGTTTTTCGTTTTATTTTCTGTCTACAAAATTATCTTCATATGATTATTATGATACGTCACGTCACATAAATGATGTCATGAAAGTGCTTTTTGTTGATTAAGGTTTTTTTTATATATTTGTGAATAATGTGATGAGCTAGTCGTTCACCTGATGCCAAGCGACACGGCCGCTCATAACAGAACAGTGTCACTCAGATCTCCAAAATATATATTTCGTGTGACACTGCGCACATCATCCTGAGACATCAGCACAGTCTGGTAATAAGATTACTCGACTGTGAGATCAGATCAAAAGTCTCAATTGCCCATTAATTTCACTAGCTACAGTGCCCTTCAAACCGAAACACAGTAGTGCTTGCACACTACCGCTTGGCGGTAGAGTAACTGGCAAAGCGGTGGTACCTACCTAGACGAACTTTGCAGAAAAGTCCTACCACCTAGTAAACACCGGGGCTTAAATTACAGACAGTAGATTTAAGCGAACCACTTCTTACCCGTTTAGAGCTTATAAACAACCAATCGATAGCTCTTATAGATTACGAGCTTCTGCCCGCAGCTTCGCCCGCGGCGTGGCCTACGAGAAAATAATTCAAACACCCATTTCACCCTCTTAAGAGTGGAATTTCGAAAAATCCTTTCTTAGCGGATGCCTACGCCATAACACCTACCTGCATGTCAAATTTCAGCCCGATCCGTCCAGTGGTTTGGGCTGTGCGTTGATAGATCACTATGTCAGCCAGTCAATCAGTCAGTCACCTTTGAGTTATATATATTTAGAAGATATTGATTTCTACCCACAATGTTTTTGGATTCTGGTAAAGGCCAAGGGCATTCTTAAGTTAAGATTTTGGGGTCCATTAATGGGTCCAATAATGGACACCTACTCGCTATATATGGAACTAACTAATGAGTAACCTAATATCCTATACACAGGTTATCTTAGCTTTGAGTTATATATATTTAGGTATACCACTAAACCTACATAAAACAGGTAGATCCTATAAAGCCACAGATCGGTAGAGGCTATAAAAGAGTATGAGCTCTCAGAGAAGCGTTATAGCGGTACGACGCGACGCTGCTATAGTGGTTTAGAGCCTCAGTTTAGGGCTCGTTAAATGACCGTCCAGGGATGCTTTTCTTTACATTGTTCGTTATTGTGCCTACTTGACGCTCTTGGTATCTCGTTTGGTTTTCCATGAAAAATTTTAATGGGAAAATATTTGTCATGATGTGGTTTTTTATTTTTTTTGTTTTATGTTTATTAAATAGTATTATGTTGTACATAATACTATTTATTAAACATAAAAGGGAACTTAATCATAATAATAAATTCATAATAATTAATATTAATATTTGTCATGTGTTTTGTGTTGTGTTTTGTTTGTGTTGTTTTGTGTTTATATGTGTGTGTAACTGTTTTTTTTTTATAAGTGTTTTTTCCCATTATCCAAATCCATTAAAAAATTTAAAAATTAAAACAATAACTAAAAAAAATGTGCCCCGCGGTTTCACCCGCGGATAAAAAGTATTTTAATCACTTAATTATTTACTCATCCCACGGGAAAATTTCACTTTTACGGGATAAAATGTTGCCAATATGTTAAGCTAGTGCATAAGCTATCTTGGTACCGAATTTTATCCAAATCCATTGAGTTGTTTAAGCGTGAAGGAGTAACAAACATACACACATACAAACTGTCGTCTTTATAATATTAGTGTGGTAGTGTGATTTAGTGATAAATGTTTGAATTCCCGTTATATGCTTTTTGTTCTTTTCGCAAACGTTAAGTTCCTAAGACGCTGAATTCCCAATCTGACAAATTCTCGTACCCGTGAAATTCTGACTACTTTTTCAATGTATAATCAATAACCTTTAGGGTTCTAGAGTTCTACAATTTTACATTTAAATAAAACACAACAAGCTGAAATGAACATTATTACAAAAACTGAAGGAGATTTTTTATGTAACCATTTTGGAATGGCCTCATTGAACAACAAACAAAAATAATAAAAACACCGAAAGAGATCGCAAAGTAGCGTTTGCAAAGCAATTATGGCCGATGCCGCTCGTAAAACGGCCGCTGCGGCCATTGTGGCCGCAACGACATGACCCGTCGCGGCGCAATATTTGCACCTATATCCTTTTGTAATCCTAATGACTGGGATTATACTGCTCCACAGAAATTTAATTATTGGATTTACCGATTTTATTATGTGTCTCTACAGGGCTATCACTAATAAAGAGTGGAGAGTCAACACCAATAAAAATGGTGCATAGTCAACACCAATAAAAATGGTGCACAGTCAACACCAATAAAAATAGTGTGCGGTCAACATTAATAAAAAGTGTAAATGTTTATAATATTTTAAAGTTTATGCTGATGGATATTGTAGGTTTTTTTTTTTCATTTTATTGTTTGTAGAATTGAATTGAATTTTATAGTTCAAAATTAACTGCACCCAATGATGTGATTTTTGGATAGTTTTTTGATTTTTTTTCCAATACTTTTAAACATATTCATGGGGTCACGCTCCACCCGTATTGATCTGCACATACTTCACCTTAAATACTTTACTTATTTTTATACCTTTTAATAAAAGAGATAAACATTTCCTATGGTCTTTTGTTTGTGTGACATTCATGTCAAAAATTTTCAGATTTTGGCATTTGGTAACCAATCCACATTATACATACAAAGACACAACGCAATGCATTAGTAATAGGGAAAAGGAAGGGAGGGAAGTGGGGAACTAGATATAAAAGAAACAATAATGATTAATTATTTAATTTCATATAGCAATGTATCTCAAAAATAGTAATGCTTTTAATTTATGAGTGAACAGCTTAGCGATCACGTAACTCGACAACAACTGATAGAAACAAAAATTTGTATGGATTAAACAATTTTAATACTCAGTTTATGTGCATAGTTAGTATGGAAATTTCTCCTGTTGAATTGCCATCAAACTTTCGTGATCACCTTCCACGTATTTTCTAGGCAAGCATGCCCGCGTCATTGCTTAACATCAGGCGAGGCAGTGGTCAAATGCTTTGCCAATAAAACCCAACCAATTAAAAAAAAAAACAAGTTTATTCACAGTAAACCCACCGGGCAATATCGGAAGAGATCATGCGCAAGTCCTACCTAAACCTTGCTGATGAATGGAAAAAAAATCAGATTAGGCAAAATCGATAGTTTTACCGACTACCACGGCTTTCTTAGCATTCGTTTATCTCACGCATAATACGGCCGCATAATATGGCAAATGACAGCTCAGTTAAAATAAAAATAATAATCATAATAATAATAACGCAAAATATGGCAAAAGACGGCTCAGTCAAAAAAAAAAAATAATAACGCCCTACGATTACATGCATAGATCCGGAACCCTAACTAGGATTCCCTGTCTTTAGGGAACCAGGAACTACGAGGACCGTTGTCTCACAACACATATTTTATTTATATTATATTTTATTTACATTATATATTCACTTTTTTAAGTTGTGAGACAACAGTTATTTGTTTCAGTGATATGAGTTATGACCTAAAAGATTTGGAATAGCCTTGTGTAAATGAAAAAAGGCATACTATATAAAACTGATGTTAAAAAAATTCCACGTTCCACATTATCAATCCTATTCATACTTTTTATCCCGGAAAATTAAAAATACTTTTTTAACCCGTACCAATTAGTTCTTTTGAAGAAGTAAATTAAATTAATGTACTTTTATGGTTTATAATCAGTCTTTTTTTTTTTTTTTTATCTTCAAACTTGTCTAGCATTTGACCACGCTCTCACCTGATGGGAAGTGACGATGCGATCGAAGGTGTAGCATGCTAGCCAAGTCTAATTGCAAAACACCAAAACAGCAAACAAATCTCAAAATAGCCGTTTCATAACTCTTTGAGGGAGAACTTTTAACTAATGCTAACTCCGTAGCCCTTTATGTTTTCCTTCTAGGGTTGCCACTTGTAAATATGTTATGTAAACTATATTTAATTATCTGAGAAAAAGCAAAATTGTAGTAGTGCAGTTGTGTTTGACAGCCTCTGAGTTGTGGTAGTTGAGCAGGTCGACTGGACCTGGAGGCAGCGAGTTCGATCCCCGCGGCCGGACAAGTGCACAGAAAAAAAGCGCAAATACCTGTTCTGCGTCTGGATGTTGTGGGACCATGGTCCTCGTAGTTCCTGGGTCCCTATACACAGGGAATCCTAGTTAGGGTCCAGGATCTATGTATGTGATCGTTGGGCGTTATTTATTTATTTATATTTATAAATGTTATGTTAAGAAAAACATAATTTGTACTGATTTACATTGCACCAGGGCTTGCTTTTGTATGTAATTTTATTTTTCAAACTAAACTTTGGTAATAAGAATTAAGAATTTATAGTCCTTAAATTAATAATAATTTAAGGACTATAAGGAAGCATCTTTGTTTTTTTGTTACTTAATGATATGACGAACTAGTCACTTGCCTGGTGTTAAGCGACATGCTGCCCGTATCAGTTGCAGTGTCACGCGGAACTCTTAAAGTATTGAGTTTCGCGTGACACTGCACTGCGCACGTCATCCTGAGACATCAGCACAGTCTGGTAATAAGATTGCCTAATAGACTGTGAGATTAGGTCATAAAGTCATATTTGCTCGGTAATTTCACCAGCTACAGTACCCTTCAAACTGGAACACAGTAGTGCTTGCACACTACTACTTGGCGGCATAATAACTGGCAAAGCCACCGCTTTGCCAGTTACCACCAGGTACCACCGTACCTACCTAGACGAACTTCGCAGAAAATTCCTACCACCTAATATTGTTAATTCGGTTATTTTTAAAGCACGTTTTATTTCTATTTTAGTGTTTTTAGTTTTGCTAAAAATCACACTAATATTATAAATGTGAAAGTTTGTATATCGTCGTTGCGCGTGCAAAAGTCGCTATGTGTTATTTAGTTATTGATAATTTTTCGAGAGTTAATTAATATATAACGTGTTCATATGGAACTTTTGATACCTATATGAATAACGCATAGCTAGATTTCCTACCTCTTTAAATATTGCATTTATCACAAAGCTCTTTTTATAGTATGTTTGTATTGAAACAACGCTTAAAACTGCATCTAAAGCAGAAAATAACTAAAAAGCAAATAGCGACTTTTGCACGCGCAACGACGATATGTGCATGTATGTTTGTTACTCCTTCAATCTCAAATCATTTCAATATACCAATAAAAATCGTCATGGTAATTATTAAACAATACATGTACAGCTATTGTAACAAGAGTGTAAAATAAGCCGTATTGCGATAGGTAATAAGGTTATTAAGTAACACGAGCAAGAAACATCATCAATCAACACCGTTATTCAAGTTAAATATTTAGCAAACACAACTAAATCAACTTTTACTGAAATATAGAGTAACTACATAAATAAATGAACAGAAATACTTTTAATACCTTTTACATTTACTTTACTAGAAAGAATATTTACAAACAGAATTTTTAATCGGGCACAAGTCAAGCTCTTTTAACAAACTGCGGCGTCCTCTCGAGACAACCCTATCGCCCCCTAAAGTCGGCCGGGCGGCTTCGGCCGCATTTCCCCGAGCTGTACGCCGTTTCCCCAGTATCCCCTCGAAATTATTTTTACTGCTCCTGTTTGCTACATTGTTAATGCCTCCGACTCCGGGTTTATGACTGGCTTTTATACTGTGTTTTTGGATCTTATGGGCCAATAGTTGGATGGTATCGTGGGATCTGTTGAACAGATATTGAACTCAATATCGTATTTTTCGTAACTAACTTCCTTCGTATTTCTGCTGGGTTTTACGTAACTCGATTGCAACAAATAGGAACACAAATTTGTATGGATTTGACAGTTTGAATAAGCAGTTATATGAATAGTTAGTATGGAAATTTCTCCTGTTGCATTGCAATCAAAGTTTCGTGATCATCCCCCTGGTCTTACTTTACTTTGTTTTTCGTTAATTTCATTCAGTCATGTATGGATTTTATTCACAATCATCGTTTATTTAGTAACTTCTTTCAACAATTCTAATTATTATTTTATTATGGCATAATCAATTAATTTGATGTAGGATCAAATTGGAATATGATCAATTGATCTTAAGGATCAGATGAATGTCAAATTTAAATCACAAGCAAACTACATAATACAAAAGGTGGTAGAACTTCTCCGCGAAGTTTGTTTAGGTATCACCAATTTGCCAGCTATTCTGCCGTCACGCAATAGTGTGCAAGCACTACTGTGTTTTCCGGTTTGAAGTGCAATGTAGCTTGTAAAATTACTGGGCATATGATAATTTATAACCTGACTAGTTGTGCCCCGCGGTTTCACCCGCGGATAAAAGGTATTTTAATTATTTGCTCATCCCACGGGAATTTTTTTTTCCGGGATAAAATGTAGCCTATATGTTAATCCAGTGTATAAGCTATCTTAGTACCGAATTTCATCCAAATCCATTGAGCCGTTTGAGCGTGAAGGAGTAACAAACATACACACATACACACAAACACACATACAAACTTTAGCCTTTATAATATTAGTGTGATGTCACAGTCGCATTCTTAGATTGTGCAGATGTTTTAAGATGACGTGCGCAGCGCAAACTTTATATTTTAGTTTCGAGTGACACTGCAATTGAAGGGTTGAGAATAAAAAGGGTTAAACTGTCAAATTGATAGTTTCGAGAAAATTGACTTTAAACTTCAACGGTGTCATTTTAATATAGAGTGCTTATAAGGTAATAGAAAAGGTTTATGTAAGTTTCAGTTGCTTGAAAATGTTTTAATTCTATTTTAAAATACTAAATATAGTACTAATTCATACAATTACTGTAAAAATATAATATAATAAAATAAATATAATAATGTTTTTATGCTAAGCGAACTGTATTACTGTGACAGATAAACCGTTCAAGTTCAAGTTCCGAGGCTCAAAATTTCAAGATTTAAGCCTCATTTCGGTATTTTGAGAATGTATTATTGTAGATTATTTCACGCTGAATCCAACGATGCCCATAAGTCATTTGGTGAAAAAAATCAGTTAAACCCTTTTTATTCTCACCCCTTCAATTGTTATGTGTGGCCATGACGCTTAAAAACAAGTGACAATCTTCATGTCACTCATTATACAAATAAAATCTAACATTTCATCAAATTAATAACGGCTAACTCACGTCAATTTAAAGTAAATTACTCCAACCATGTTTCGGATATATTCGAAGTTCTTGTGGGAGTCAGTTCTTTTCATTTCATTATGTAAGTAAAACCACGTGGTTTGATGTACTCAAGCTCATTGCAGTAGCATGGAGGGGTGCGCCCTCACGCTTCACCACCATTGCAAGTCAAAGGTCACTACTTAATTAAAACTGGTAACTCATAAATTAAACTTCGTTAGAAGTCGGTACATAGACATAGTTCATTAGCGGTGAACTTGTATTAATTAACCGTTGAAAAGAGTCATATTAATAATTATACTAGAAACGATATTGAGCAGTTATGCCCGTTTGCTCTAAACTTTTGACAGCTCCTAAGTTCGCACTTATTCCTCTGTGACATACCCAAATGCATTACAGTAGGTATATCATAGATAGATATAAGATACTCTAGACCCTAACTAGGGTTCCCTGTATCTAGGATCCCAGAAACTACGAGGTCCGTGGTCCAACAACACCTAGGCAGAACATGTATTTGCGCTTTTTTTTCTGTGTTGCCAGCTATGAGTCGACCTACTAAACCACCACACTTAAAAAGCTGTCAAACAAACAAACACTATCCCGAATTACGTTACCTGTGTGCAAAGGAAACCATATATAGCAAGTCTGAAAATAACGCTCCAGTTAATATACAAATCTTGGCTAGCTGCCAGCAATAAACCCTTATGTGAATCTTTTAGCATAAACACGCTTGTTTATCTGTTTAAAAATTTCTCGATGTTTTTATGTAAGTAACGTGACGAGCGTAAGAGTTACAGTAGCTTTCAGAACTCAAAATTATGGGTAGCTCTCAAAGGAGACCAACAAATGGAACCCATTTTCCGACTTTCCCATCTGATTCTTCATAATCAATTAATCACAGTCCGATTTGATCCTATGTAAAGTTTATAAGATCTTTCTTGGCACGTTGCATTGAGCATCTTCAGACAGCATAGTCTAGTTAGATTTCTAGATTGTGGAAGCGGTTCAAAAGTCTCATTACTAAGTTCGTGTATATTGATGAGAATTCTTAATTTACTAAGAACAAAAGAGTAGTTCCCGACAAGAAGAATGCTTTTAAATATAAAACAATTTTTTTTTCTGCTCGTCGTTTGTTTTAACATCCAATTCATTAAGTACCTTTCTCTTCGTTAGGCATTATATTTGTCATTTTTTTTTTTACTCAAACTTGTCTATCATTTGACCACGCTCTCACCTGATGGGAAGTGACGATGCGATCGAAGGTGTAGCATGCTAGCTAAGTAAATACCTATTCACTCTTCTCTTGAACACGCTCGACTCATATTTCGCCGGAAACACAGACGCTCGCGCTGGCCGGGCATTCCATTCCTTAGCCGTTCTAATTAAAAACATGGAATCAAATCGCGGTCTTTTTCGTTTTCCCGCCAAAGCTGTGACTCGAATTTGGTGATTTAATACAAGTTTTTTATAAAACTTATATATCAATGTAACCTAAAGCTGGCTAAATGCTATTTTGCTTACTGGGTGAGGAAAAGTTTTTTTTTTGTAGTGACTACGCGACTAGCTTATTTAGCAAAGGTGCCTGTTCTGTTGTATTAATGTACTTTTCGTTCTAGAATCATTCACGCAGTGTCTGCGACCATCGGATGTACTTTCCCACCCCGCCATCAATACATTGTAAAAACACTGCTAGTTTCGTTTTCACACTATGTATTTTTGTGTTACACATTCCATCAAACAAGTTTGCCTTTTTAATGAAGAAAGTACCATCACCAAATTGTGAAGAGTGTGGGTCCATTGAAGATGTACAGCATGTTCTGTTGGAATGTGTCCGGAATGCCGGTGACAGAAGGACAAGTGTTCCGGAACCGAGAATTTGTTTAATGTAGGATTATGCAACAGTATTTTATCATCTCCCATCTAGTCTGTATACATTACTTAAATATCACAGTAGAACATAGGAATGATTGTTGTAAACCGATTGGGCGATGTGGTCGCACAGCGACAAAGCCCTGCTTTTTGTGTGTGTGTATAATAAATTAAAAAAAAAAGAAAATTGTGTTATTTTGTATTCGATATGAACTTCCGTGAGGTCAAATGAATTTAAAACATAGCAATGTTTTAAAAATGACTCCTAAAATATAGAATTGCATTATTCACTGAATCACCTAGCTAACGAACTGAGGAAACTTGCAAAAAATACGGACAAAGCAACTTCCATATTTACAAAACTTTAAAGCTATCCATTTCTCTCGTTAGCATAATTGTAACAGTTTTTTTCCCGTATTTTCTGTTATCTTTTTCGCTGTGTCCGATGAGTCTGATTCGTCCATCCAAAGGGCGGTATTGAGTTTCACAAGGGTGTTCCCTTTGTCGTGTCAATCGGCAGTCAGTGGCGTACACTTAATTGGTTAGCTATTTTTGGACACACCTTGGCGAAAGGTTAGGGATATTGTAGATTAAATTGGACAAAGTGTAGACTGTCTTTATTAACTTGGCATATATTGTCGTTAGTATTACTTTCAATTGTTTTTATCATTGATAATGATAATGATAAGTTTATTGATAATTATAAAAAAAACAAGTCTGAAATTATTAAATGAGCATAAAAATAAAATAATAAATGCAATAACATAATTATTGTAAAAATAATGTTATTAAAATAGTAGGTATATAAAAAGTAAATTGATCACACCAGTTTTGGAATGAATTCGCGCTATATAGCGCCATATCTATAAGAAAACATTTTATTTTATTTTTAAAAGTCTGAACATTTTCAACACTGCGTATTGAGTCTGGAAGATCATTTGCTAGTTTCTTCCATTTTTAATAGTACTTACAGATCTTTACTACTATTGGAATCATTTCTGAGTTAATACTTAAGTAAAAACAGTAGGGTAGGTTCATTCTTTGTTATGTGATCATGTGTCTGTTAGAAAAATTTAAAAATATCTTGTAACGACGTTTTCTCTTTTGATTTAAATATCTTCATTTACTTATTGTGGTTTTGATGTTCTATGGTCTATAGAATAAATTTTATACGTACTGCTTCCGTTTCTTGAAAAGTCTTTTCTCTCTTCTATTGCAAATACCTAGGCATCCTATTTCGTTATTCAACCAATGGTTATACTTTATGTGTATTTTATTTTTTGTATATTAAACCGACTTCGTGGTCTTCTTTCTGAACTTTATGTAAGAACTTTTTCAAACAAAAAAAATCATTAAAATCCGCAATTGTTGAAAATATTGATGAACATAAAAAAAAATCATACGAATTCACAAATAACGCATGAACAATTAAAGCATGGGCAAAAGTAGACGAAATAAACTATGGTTTGTTTTATAACTTCGCTTACATTTGTCCACTTAGTAAAGTTTCCGATATGGCGTGATTCTAAGTAGGTACCATAGAAATGGAAATAATACCGGCAAAGTGCTATCAATTTTATGTGTTATTGGTTTTCAAAGCTTTAATACAGTTGAATTGTGAGCGATATTATAATGTAATCGTCTTATAGTCAATTTTGTTTTGTAAATCCTTAGTGCTATTATCGTTTGAACCCAATGCTTTTCTGGTACTTAAATATCCACAATTCAGCATATCTATACCATGATAAAGGTTATGGTGAAAGAGTATTTATACGATGTATGTTTCTTGTAATCGTACTACAATCAGCACGACAACTTGAAATAATCAAATTAACTAGCACTCATCAATCTACATTTTCCAGTACCGTCTCTATCTCAAAGTCCGGAAGGATGTCTTTCGTATCTCAAACCGTCGCCGGGCTGAGCCAACACGCCCGCCGAGAGGAAACTCCCCCGCGTCAGCACTGCTCTCATCAGCACGCCCATCGCTTCCAGCTGTCCCGCAAGAACAGCCTACCAGAATGGGACCCCCCAGAACCACGCGTCAGAAAAAACAGCCTCCCAGCCGATATCATGGGCGAAGACCCCAAGACACCACCCATTATAGAAGAATGACAATCACCCCAGTAAGTCATCTTGGTGTCTCCCGTCACAATAGTCGCATGGATGCACCTAGCACCGGAAGACAGGCTTCTTGGAACAGGCCCCCTTGCATGCTTAGAGGCTTCTGTGAGACCTTAGGGGACGGACCCTGCACGAACCCTGATTCTAGATGTGTGTATCGATGTTTATTTAAGAAGATTATTGTTTATTGAAGAGCCAAGAAATGTGTTGTCTGTCCATTGAACCCTTGAAGAATCCCCTAACCCTGAAGTCCCATGCTTGGGGTATCAGAAGATTCATATAAATGCCTTTAAATGTATCTTAAATATTAAGAAGTTAGAGTATATCGATGGGGAGTACGACGGAAGACCTAAATATAAGAAGATGCTGCTGATGAAGATTTGTGAAGATTAGTATTTTTCAAGAAAACGTTAACGACTATGTCGCATACCTATATGTCTACCTATATGCTTTCTAAATGAAGGTCTACAAAGAAAATATACTTTTTTCTATGAAATGTATATACGGATTAACATACAAACTAAAACAAACGATATTATTACTTTTTTAATTAGAAATCGATCACTACCAACGATCACGATCAAGGTCTTGATTCGCAATCGGCCTTGCAATATGCCATACATAAATATATGCAAGAATTAATCAAAGTTAAAGCAATTAAGGTTCAATTTAGACCACATCTACATAATTTGAGCAAGGAAATTACACGATTTGATTCTATTAAGCCATCTGACAGGTTCAGATCCTGTTCGGTCATAAATATCTTTGGAAACCTTTGGCACAATAATATTTTAGATATACACTTTGCGTTTCGGAAACTTACCTGCATAACCAAGCTGCGATAAGGTACTAAGTTTTTTGGACAACCTTTGGAATCTTTTAAAGTTTGGAAACTGGATTGCAGTTAAGTTCCGAATATTACGTCTTGGTATATGCTGGCAACATTCAAATATTGCCATATTGGTTCTCATAATATGGACTTAGTCAAGAATCAACTATGAAAAAATACTTGTAAGTGACTCTTGATTTAGTATCATACCAAAATGAAGGCTAACAGCCAGTGCCCTCACGAAATAAACATTTTTACTTAATAAAGGCGTAAACGCTACTCATGATAAAGTAGTTTTGCAATCAATCACAAATATGAACAACTGGTAGAAAATGGAAAACTTGTTATATGAGCAAGGAAGGATACAGAATGTTGACTTGATTATTTTTATGAAATATGAATTAAACATATCTGTATTGGCTAAGTTGTATTGGATATGTTGCTTAAGTAGACGGTATAATATAGTAAAATAATATTGAGAACGTCCTTCAGACGCACTTAACTAAATTAATTGACTGACAGCTCAGATTCAAAATTTGAATTTCCTACAATGGATTTAAAATAAGTTTTCATCAATGCCAATGATAACACTACACGCGTGAAAGCTCAAAAGGTTGGAGATGATCTAAAATCACAACAAGAACCGCTGCAAAGAAAGAGGAAAGAGAAAAGGAACACAACAACAACAACAGAAATGTTATCACAATAATCGAGATTCATAAAATAAAAACAATAAAACCCTTATAAAGACTTAAGAATCTTAGTAGTTACTGCTATGTGCGTTGTAGCGTCGAACAGCTAAATCCTTCGAGACCGAGAAACTGTGCCATATAAACGCTATCATAACACAATCTTGTCCCAAAACGAGACAGGGCTAATTCCCCAAATGGAAAAACAAAAAACTTGGCAATCCCATTTGGCTGGTAGTCTAGGCTAGGACATCTATCGACCTTGAATAATGAGCCAAGGTTAGCAGAACTTTCACGTTTGACCGTGAAACAGTGATGAAGATGGATATAAAAAGGCAAACTGCCACTTTGTTTCAGTGATGTTAGCCCAGAAGAAATTTTGTGTCACGATTCTGCCCTCCTAAGCATAACCAACGCATTCGCCTGTTCTAAAACGCACCTAAAGTTTTTTATTTTATTTTTGCTGTCACGCCTAAACTAATCGAGATATACAAAACATAGACTTTGACCTATGTAATAGGGCAAATTCTGTGATTCAAAATATTATTTTTATTGTCTTTGATTTTTATTTATTTATGCAGCTTGCCTTGTTGATAAAACATTTCTGAGGTTTCATGAAATAGTATGTTTTTTTTTTATGTTAAGGAATGACGTGACGAGCTAGCCGTTCGCCTGATGTTAAACGACACGGCTGCCCATACCAGCTGCAGTGTCACTCGGAATTCTAAAGTATAGAGGATCGCGTGACACTGCATTGCGCACGTCATCCTGAGACATCAGCACAATCTACTAATAAGATTACTAAACTGTGAGATCAGATCATAAAGTCTCATTTGCCAAGTAATTTCACTAGCTACAGTGCCCTTCAAACCGGAACACAGCAGTGCTTGCACACTACTGCTTGGCGGCAGAATAACTGGCAAAGCGGTGGTACCTACCTAGACGAACTTTGCAGTAAAGTCCTACCACCTAGTAAATGTATAGATATGGGTGATTATTTCTTTTAAAAAATAAAACCAACAATTTAAATGTAACCAATACACGTCTACACTAAAGTTTGACATCTCTATTCGCACTTATCTCTAGGACGGACCCAAATGCGTTGCAGTAAGTACGTCACAGAGGGATAAATGCTAATTTAGGAGTTATCAAACTTTAGACCGTTGACGGCATAACGGTATTTTAGTTAGGCTTTACACCTTCGATATGAATAAGTAATAATTTCTCCACACTTCGTTGTGCACCATCAATAAATTATTGCTTCTCACTAGCATCGCACAGTGGGCAAATTGGGGCATTGAATACTCCACCCGGTGCTTGCATTACTTCTTCAGCTGCAAGTTTGTGTAATAGACGAATTTTCATCATTTTTGCGTCTTGTGACGTACCAAAACCTCTGATTTCACTGTTTAGCGAAACTTGAGAAAAATATATGAATATTGATTTCCCTAAAGAGGTGTTAGTGACAGAGAAGGCACTGATTTCTGATAAACTTGTTCAGGAATCTATGGATTTATTATGATCATTTTTAGTTTTGAAAACAAAAAATATTTCACTTTTTATTTGATCTAATGAATATACTCTCATCTTGTTATTTAAAATTTAAAACAGTTATAATATAGAAAAAAAAGCGTTGACGTCTGGTAGGTAAATAAAAGCTTCAACTTTTCATTTCAACAGCCTTTGTGGTGTAGTGGTTGAGCAGGTCAGTTAATAACCCAGAGGCGGCGGGATCGATGCGATCGATGCGGCAGGACTAGTATTTATGCTCAGAAAAAAAGCGCTATTACTTATTCTGGGTCTGGCTGTTGTGGGACCATGGCCTTCATAGTTCCTGGGTCCCTAGACACAGGGAATCTTAGTTAGGGTCCAGGATCTATGTATGTGATCGTTGGACGTTATAATTGTTATTATTAATACCAGGCCGTAAGCATTTTAAAACCCCTTAACTCTTACGTTTGACCTCATAAAGGTCACGTTAACTTTCCCCACGAGGGATGCAAATCACGCAAAGGTATTTACACCTATTGCACGTAACTGCAGTACTTTCACCCATAGCGTGTTCCATCTGATAACAAGGCCGCCGGTGGCGGAAACTGGCGAATAAATATCCTTTACAAGGCCCTGATAGGAGGGTTAAATGGATATTTGTAATATTAGGTTATGTTTGAGAGAAATGGGTAGATGTTATGGCTTTGGGCACGCATCACAAATTGGAGTTATGTAGTTTCTGGACGAAATTTCACTAAGGGTAATGTAGACGTCAAGAACTCTAAGACCCTAGCGACAGTATATTATAGACAGGCTTTGTTAACCCGAGTCTCCTTGGCGGATGTGAACTTTTAACTAAATGAATATCTATAATAATGCAGATTATCTATTTTACTAGGTGGTAGGACTTTTCTGCAAAGTTCGTCTAGGTAGGTACCACCGCTTTGCCAGTTATTCTGCCGCCAAGCAGTAGTGCGCAAGCACTACTGTGTTCCGGTTTGAAGGGCACTGTAGCTAGTGAAATTACTGGGCAAATGAGACTTTATGACCTGATCTCACAGTCTAGTAATCTTGTTACTAGATTGTGTTGATGTCTCAGGATGACGTGCGCAGTGCAGTGTCACGCGAAACTCTATACTTTAGAGTTCCGAGTGACACTGCAACTGATATGGGCAGCCGTGTCGCTTAACATCAGGCGAACGGTTAGCTCGTCGCGTCATCCCTTAATATAAAAAAAAAAAAAAAAAATCTTTATCTGTATTATCTTTATCGAGGTTATCGTTATCCAGATAATCTTTATCAAGATTGTCGTTACCCAGATAATCTTTTTCAAGATTGTCGTTACCCAGATAATCTTTATCAAGATTATCTTTATTCAGATTTTCTTTCTTCATGATACCTTTGATATTTTTCCAAGTGTCTATATTAGGTCTCTTCAGTTTTCTATCAAAAACACAGTAACTGTTTAAGTTATATTTACCATGTTTATAAGTAAGGGGACTAATAAATAGAATCAAAACAACTTTAAAACAGTTACACAAAAAACTATATTTTGTAAAACTGAAACTTATAATATCATCGATTAGCTCACCTAAATGAATTCAAAATGTTTTCTTCGTAACCATTGAAGTGTTCATAAAACTCAAATCATATACTAGACGTCCTCGAAAGGGGCATAGTGGTGAGACTATAGAATTAGCAATCTGTGGAAAATTTCGCCCACATCATTTCAGCCGTTTTGGCCTAAAAGCTATGAAATGAAACAGACAACGTTTTAATTTTATATATCAGTAGGGATCGTTTATGGGTTCGGTATAACTATAATATGTTTACCTACATTAGGAATTTGGGCCGCAAATCTTCTAGTCACGTAACATTACGGTCAACTTCTACGATGACTCATCGTATGAATATCGACTTACTTATTACCGTTATTACTTTCTAAACAATGGCAATAGTGTTAAGTCATGTATGATGATAACGGTCACTTTCTCATTACACGGTGTTATTTAAGTAATTTTATTATATATCGTCAAAAAATTGTTAGGATGTGTGAAGTATGAATATTTATGGAGCAAATACTCTGATATTGTGTGATAGAGAAGGGAAGAAAGGAATATACTGTACCGCTCACTTAGCAGAATAGATTGATGTCTTAGATAATATCGTCTGTGATTTCGTTGATTTTTCTTTTCAAAATAATCTTACTATACTAGATTTCTTATTATAACATATTATTATTATTTGGTATAGAAGTAGTTTCTTGGACAAGATCAATTTAAAATTGATTGCATAAGCCATCACCCATAAACAATTATATCTGAGTGCTTTTCCTAGTTCCATACTTGTTAGCTCGCTCTAAATAAGTCTATCATGTTACTGTCCTCTTTAAAATTCCGTAGAAAACCAATATCTTGGCAAGTAGTCACCGTGGTCGTTTGGGTTCAAACTTATAATGGACTGCAGTCCAGTTTTTATTCGAATTCTTTCAAAGTATCGTGATAGGCGTTGGACAAAGATACTCGCTCCTTGCTTTAAAATTTAACAAGCCAGACAAGTTTTTATTGTTGACGTGAAAATATCCGAGTTCTAAGGAGTTTTCTGCAATTTTGAGACGGAATGCTTTGCCGCTGAGGACTCAACGGTCTCATTTCAAGGATAATGGAACTTGTGAAGCTTATGACGTTTCTTCATTATTTTTCAAGTCGCTTTGCAGAGTGCAGAATATATTTTACTTTGAAATAAATTATCATCACTGGTTTTTTATGCATTTTATAAAAAATGCCTAGGATTTCTATAGCATTTTTAAAACCTAAATTTTTAAGTGCTTCAGGAACTTAATTTTTATTTTTTAGTTGCTATAAGTTTTTCTTCTTAGATTTACTTGAGATCAACGTAACTTCTGGTAAAAATATATAAGCATAAGGTTGCTACTAATATACATAGTAATAGTTGAACAATTAAAATCACTGTGATGCGAATAACGAGTCTAACGCATTGTACAAAATATACCTTTTACACCATTGCCTATGCATTATGCGTACAATTATGTCTTACAAAACTTTTGCATCTTGTTCCAGGCGGAGCGAGTTCCTAGGATGCGTCTCGTTCCCGCTAAAAGATGCGACTAAAGCGGACATCACTGGCACCTACTTCCTGCAGGCGAGTGGACGCCAGCCCCATGAGAAGACGAGAGTAGAACCGCGCAAGATGGCCACTGACAACACAGAAACTAGCGACGGCACTAAAGAAAACCATAATGATAAAGGTATGGAAGGAAATAATATTGTCGTTAAGATTTATTTAGTCATCAAGATGAATCGTAACAAGCTGAAAGTAGAACACAAAAAAGAGACACGAAAAATACTGCTAGAAACCAAATTACTGGCTAAAATATCCGTTATGGGAAGTAAATCTTGATTTTTTTTTATGTTATGGATTGATATGATGAGTTAGACGTTCGCCTGATAATCGACTCGGCTGCCCATATCAGTTGAAGTGTCACTCGGGACTCGGAAAGTATAGTGTTTCGCGTGACACTGCACTGCGCACGTCGTCCTGAGACATCAGCGTTTCTAGTAATAAGACTACTAGACTGTGAGATTAGGTCATAAAATTTCATTTGCGCAGTGTTTTCACTAGCTACAATGCCCTTCAAACCGGAGCACAGTAGTGTGCAAGCACTACTGTGCTCCATTAGTTGGCGGCAGAATAACTGGCAAAGCGGTGGTACCTACTTAGACAAACATTGCAGAAACGTTCTTCCACCGAGATTGATTTATGTATTTGTGAAAATATTATATTAGGTATAAAAAAACCCATGCGCCATTCTGTAAACTAAACTCAAACCAATTAGAACCGATCTTCGAGAAAATGATTTCTAGAATTAAACATGGTGACATATTCCGCGTTAACAAAATAACAGCATCTAATCTAAATCTTCAGTCAGGACTCGTTCTGGGTGCCACCACCGCTAAAGGTCGAGGTGAATTGATGACCGCTCACACAATGTTAATATTAAGTGGTTCTTTTGACTGTGTAAATAAGGACTGATTTTTAACTAAAAATACAAAACTATTGACAAAAACTGACCCCTCAGCGTGCCTCAGCAGGTAAAATGCTGTCAGTATTGATAGCGACAGGCTATTTCACGTCAATATTTATTGCGTGGGATTATTTGTTCATCCTAAAATGGACGTAGCTTTTAGAACCCTTTACCTGAGTTTTTGCTTAGCCAAGTGAGTTCACAGTCAGACATCAGTTAGACATTCACAGATATAACTTCTTATACATAAGTGTTCACGCCACTACCATTGCTATTTAGTGGGCCAAATTAACAATTACCTATTATCCAACAAACACATAGGTAAATGGATTTTATTCCTTAATATATCTTTGGAATCATAGGTCCGTATTACAGAACGATGCTAAGTCAGCGATCGATACTCGAGCGGAGATTTCATTCATAAAATGATCGAATAGGGAATGAAATCTCTGCTTGAGCAGCAATCGATGACTGAGCATCGTTCTGTAATACGGATCATAAACTTCAAAGAGTGGTTGGTCTACGACACTCGGCCAAGTCACAAAAACTACTTATTTATACATATCTAATTTGTGTCCAGGGTCTATTTGCGATGAATGTGGACAAAAGATGCAATTTTTTTGTTATAAGCAAAGCATTTGACCATTGATGTTAAGCAATGACCTGGGCTAAGATATGCTTGCCTCAATTATTTAGTAACAGCTAAATAAAGCTTTTCGCGTAACGTAAACGTAATGACTTGTAAAACACTTATAAAGGTTTTTGTTTATGGAGCTACATAACATTCCCTTCTAAATCCATAACTTCATCATCGTTGTTTCAGGCGTAGCAACCAATGGTCCTTCATCCACCACCTCAGCCAACCAAGCTCAAGCCGTAGCAGCAGCGCTTCAGAGAGAGGCAGACGAGCACCTGTTCCTTAGATACCTGGAACTGGATCCCCCTGAAGAACCAGGAGCGCCAAGACGGGCTCAAAGAAATGGACGAACACCCTTCACAACTTCTAGAAAGTAAGTTGGTTTGTATCATGTAGCCCTTGGCATAAGGCTATCCTGGTGTGGCATACGCACTTAAATATTTGAATGTATGATCGATTAGAAAGACAAGAGCTGCAAGCTTCCCAGAATTCTTTATCTTTATTATGTTAGGGCATAATGAGAGAGGAATAAAAAATCCGTAATTACCAACACTGTCATTAATGACACAAGAGTTACCATAATCACATCACATCACACTTCACTTCACGTTAATTAATATTATAAAGGCGAAAGTTTGTATGTGTGTTTGTGTGTATGTTTGTTACTCCTTCACGCTCAAACGGCTGAATGGATTTGAATGCAATTCGGTACCAAGATAGCTTACACACTGGATTAACATATAGGCTACATTTTATCCCGGAGAAATTTTCCGAAAAATTCAGATGTGATGAGCAAATAATTAAAATACCCTTTATCCGTGGGTGAAACCGCGGGGCGTAACTAGTATCATCTATATGTAAGAGTCCGAATAACATAAGAATAATAATATAATAATAATAACATAAGACCATGGAGTGTTACAGTATCTTAATTAATCCTTTCCAGATTGGTTCGTGGCGCTGCCGGAGGCTTCGGCTTCACGGTGGTATGGACTCGTCCTCCTCGAGTGGAGCGCGTGGCGCAAGGTGGATCTGCCGAGAGGGGTGGCCTTCGCGCCGGGGATTACATAGTCTTCGTTGGGAACAAGAACGTGGTCACGTCATCAGAGGAGGAAGTTAGGGGGCTTGTCAAGTAAGTTTTTGTTTTATTCGGTAATCCACAGAATTTCGTGCTCTGCTTACTGAATTAATATTAAGTTATTGATAGAAAGGCGTTATATTCAAGTTTGATTTTTTGGTCATTTTAAAAGCTGGACATCTATGTCTATTAAATGGATTGTGCAAAAAATTTGGGTTATTGCTTTCTTTGTTAAATATAAGTCATTGAATGGTTTGATAAATTTACTTAATTATTAAAAATTATTATACATATCCAAAAAATTAGGTGCACAGCAGTTTTTAATGTCACATTTTTGGCAATTCATCATTCAATCCAATATTCTATTTATTTTCTTAACATACATTCTAAATTGGTCGTTTCCCCTTTCCAGATCAGCTGGCCAAACGCTTATCATAGAAACCTTCCGTCGGGTGCCCCCAAATGGAGTTGGAGTCCGGACTCGCTTAGCCCAAGCTACAGTGGGGTCTATTCCACCGGCGGAATCAACCCCACCCCCTCCTCCCCGATCACCAAGAACTGCTGCCTTATCATCGCCGGCGGCAGCGGCCAGACCGCCCACTGCCTGTTCTTCTACCAGCCAGTCCCTCGACCGTCGCAAGCTACACTTGCCACAAGTCACATTTTCTAAAGAGGTCGGTAACGGCATCATCGTCTAAATTCTATAAAAATTCAAATTCTAAAATTTTATTACTAGTCACGCATGTCTCGAATTTAACGTTCTCAGTATATATAAAAGTGGTGCTAGTATTAGACCTTGTGGGACTCTATAAAAGTATATCAGTTGATAAAATAGCGTGTTTAAAATTGAGATTGTGTTTAACAGATATAAGTCTGTTATTTATTTTGTACAGACTTCATACATTCCAATTAATTTTAAGATGTGTTTGAATATATTTATCTCTAGGGTTTGTAGTAGTAGTTAAATCAAAAACATTAAATGGGGAATCGTTACGTTTAAGCTTACTGTTTTTGTTAATATTTATTTTGTTATCGTGTTTTCTTTTCTATTTAGTTTCTTTGAGATTTTGTGTGTTACTTTTTATTATATGTCATTTCATAAATCATACTTAGTGGTATTTTTTATTTTGTATAATTTTGTTTACATAGCAAACAATTTTAATTTTTCTAGTTTCTTATTTATTTTCTTTACTCGTAAAAATTTGGTTCCTGTTGTTTTATTTCATTTTTAACTTATGTTTTAGTGGCATTATGTGCAAATAAATTTATTGCTTTTAATTTGTTTTGTTTTCTTTATTTTGTTTATTCACTTCACACCTATCATTAGTTGGATTTTTGCCCCCATTTGTATAAACTGTATACTATATACAGAAAAAAAAATCAGCTTAGCAAGTTATTTCTCTTTAAATATCAAGTAACAATACTCATAAAAGCTTACATAGATTTTTTATCTCGTTTTTACATGTTAGTCACTAATCAGTTGACAGAATAGTATATTTTATAGCAGATATTGGTATTATTATAGAACGTTCATTAACACGAAGATTCAATTTTATATATGCAATCAATCCAAAGGATACAAACAAATTGATAAAAATATTGGATGATAACACCAAAAATATCATTATTATGATTTATAGGAAACACACGAAAGATTAGTTAAATAATTATCCAGCAATAAAAGTTGATCCTACCAGAATCAATATGCACGCCTGACAAAAGATTGATATTATTTAACACATCATCAGTCATTAATAAATTCTGTACATTTTCATTCAATCTACGCCTTTTTAAGTTATTTAATTGTATAAATCAAATCAAGAACTACAAAAGTTAAATGATGTAGATTTTCGTAGAAACAACCTACACCTAACCCACCCAACAGACTCCAGGGTTGTCAACGGACGGCCGCAAGCGAGCCCTCCTGGCAGTAATAGCGAGAGAACAGCACTACGCCACATGCCTACAGTTCGGTCTCGTGAGGTTCGTGTCACCCCTGGCGGAGAGAGCTGATCTGATCGCACCATGTGACCAACAGCTGTTGTTTCAAAATATTGAAGAAGTGAGTAATACGTGGTTGAGAGCTATGGTGAAATAGATAGCTAATGTTCGATTCAGTATTGCATTCTTAAATCTAGACAACAATAAGAGAAAATGAGCTGTACACATCATAAGCCCGGAAAGGTCCACTGCTAAACAATAGGCCTCCCCCACTGGTAAGTATAGAAGTAGCAGTACATTGTAGTTCAGACTAAACAGAATGCTGTTGTCTGTGCCCTGGATTTTCCTTAAACGGCTCTTATACGACACTCGCTTACGGAACCACACGGCTAACATCTTGAGCTGTATAATGACTGCAAATTCACCAACGTAGATATTCAAAACCATTTCATCTTACCGCTGATATAAAACTGTCACCTTACGACTTCAATCTCTTGTATTTTATGAGGTAAATTTGGTAACAGTATTCTTTTGTGAGATGGTCTATAATCGTCAGATAATTATTCAATTGTAAAAAGCGTTGCCAGAGTCGTGGAAGCCTTTCGACTGAATGATAGAGAAGTTCCTATTATCACGAAAACCTTTATCTTAAACAAAGTAGTAGATTGATCTTAGTCTTTACCTATGAAATTGCTGATCTGCAGTCCTCGCCATTTCAAACCAAATTACATAGTTTTTTTCTTTCAAAATTAGGTATTTGTTGTTTTGTGATAAGCGTGGGTTTTCAGCATATTTAACAACTAATTTTAAAATATGAGTACCGCCGTGACAGCAATGCGGCACAAGCGACACGCAACATCACAAAGTTTAGGGTGTGAACACTACAAACGAATGTTATTATTATTGGTTTCCTTATTGGTTTGACGGCTTCCATTCTGAAAATTTCAACCTCAAAAATGAGCCGCGGTCATTCAAAAACTTTGGTGACAAAAATATATTTAATAAAAAACGGCACTTTCATAGGTAAAGACCTAATTACTATTACTGCATAGCAAAACTGACACTATTTTTCACTCGTAGATCTTCAGACTGTCTGAAGACATATTAGACCAAGTGGTGCAAGACGATGGTGAGATCCAAACTTCGACGGTAGTCGCGGTATACCTACAGAAGACCCCTGTGTTCCTTAGCCTTTATAAGAAGTACTGTCTAGGATTGAAACGAGCCGATTGTGTGCTGGTAAGTTTAAAAGATGTTCTGTCACTTTGATATCTTCTGTTAATCTTTATTTAATGGTACCATACAGGATTGATGCAGAAGATAATCGCCGTAGCCGGAATCGGCAAGAATGACATTATTATCATGGTACTCTAAACTATGTCAAACATTATATAGGTTTTAGCTTTGAAATCCGTAGATTGGCAATCTAAGAGATTGTGAGAATGCTAAGAGATGGTGAAAAGCTGGTAGCCTCGAAGTTGATAAGTTCGAACATCGCCGTAAGGTTTCCTATCTATCGAATCTTCTATAGAATCCATTTCAAAGAGTGTAGTAAGGAATTGTAGGATTTGATCCCTGCTTCCCCCTTCTACAACAGGACAAGTAGTAGGCTAAATATCATCCTTTCACAGAATGAATTGGCGGAATGTAACCTCTAATTCACACTAAGCATGGTTCCACTTTGGCTGTACGTGCTGCTAAGGAATTTCTAGATTTCCGTTCTCCATCTTCGGCCACATCATCCTATGCCATCAGGAGAGTTGGTGGTCAAACGTTAATCAATAACGCTAAAAAGTTAACAATGGACTTTTAATTATTTTATATAAATACTTCCAAAATTAGGCCTACATCATTTTCAAATTTAATGAAAAAAAAAAAACAAGTTTTCATTAATTGCACAATTCACCAGGTGAAAAAATCAAAAGATCCAAGCGGTGCGTTTTCTCGGTTCTGCACGAGTCCACCCATTCCGCGCCGAAGACCAGACATAACGTCATTAGTCCACAAGCCGCTGGAGCAGTTCAGAGAGTTGCTGAGATTGATGAGAGCGGCTGCAGCTGCTAACGGTGCCGGACCTTATGACCAGTTGGAGAAAAAGCAGCTGCAAGTTATTGTTGATCAGTTGCAGGTATTAAAAAAAGAAACTTCTTTAAAGATATTAAGGTGTTTTTGGCAAAAATCTTAAGCCATAGATAAATAAATTTTAGATGGATGATCCTGACTAAATGGTACATTACAGGTTGGTTACCAAGATGTGACGGCTGGATCAGGTCTGATGGGGCTGGCTGGTGATGGTAAACCGTTGCTATCGGTCGCTGACTTAGAAAGTCGACTCGTGTTCACTAGGTGTAAGGTTAGTACACCATCATTATTAAGGTTTACTAGTAGGGATACCTTGATAGAAATGCGTGTACCAGGCGGGTATACCAGTAACAAATAGCTAATTTTAGGTTCACTCTGGAATAAACTACAAACTTTTTCAGACAATTTATACTGTATGCACCTGTAAGTAGTTTAAAAGTTTAAACAGGTATACTTGCTTTCTGTCAATTTTATTTTCATCTATTTCATCCAGATTATCTAGTCATATTTCTTCTACTAACATTTGGTGAACTATCGACACTACTAACTTTACTTTACAACATATAAGCACCATAATATCTTATGTTCTTGCCCCCTCAAACTTGAAGTGAATTTGAAGACGTCAAAACGAATACAAAGATTTTTTTTTCTTTTCAGCCGTTTGTCCTAAGCACTCCTGGTCGACAGTGGATCTTTGGTGGGGAACTCTCAAGAGTGGAAGGTCGAGCGATAAGGCCATATTGGGCCCTGCTGTTCAGTGACTTACTTTTATTTGCCACAGTGTCAAGAGACAGGGTGCTCTTCGTCACTGAAGAACCAGTGGCTTTGGCGACGGTTTCTGAAGCGCAGTTCAATGTAAGAAAAAAAGGTAAAGAACTTATTGATTCACAAAAAGTAACGTAACATTTTAGATCACTTTAAAAATCATTGTGCAGTGAGAAAGCTAAAAATTCTTTGTGGTTTTTATATTATAACGGATGAAAAAACTGTCCTAAAACAAATCGAAGAAGAAAGAATAACTAAAGATTACTTACACTAATTTATTTTCCAAAATAACACTTATATTGTTCAATCAGCTTATTTAGCTTATTTTAATGACTATTTTTCTTGGTTGTATGGTGAATGATGATAACGGATTGTATTCCTTTTGACGCCTTGCAAACCTGTTGCCTTTTAAAGCTCTTATGCAGCAATGAAGCAATTAATGCCTGTTTTGAAATCAAAATCTTCAGAATCACGACAATTGAACTATTTTCCTTAAAAAAATATGTTTTTAAAGACTAATTCCTATGTATAACTTGTACAAATAGCGAGAGTTTAAAACACTACTGCTAACCTTTGATTTCCTCTTAATCAGCAACTGAATTTCGACTGATCCTGGGCCGTACTGGAGGGGAGTCTCCTATAGTATCCTGTACCCCCCGCACCCCAGGTCGGACGCGCACCGTTGTGCTTCGAGCACCCTCGATAGATCTCAAAGCAGTGTGGCATAGTCTTCTCCAAAGACAGATGTGAGTATCTTACAGCCAAATTTTTAATCCTGATAAAGTTTCTTGCCTCTTGTTATTTAGACGAAAAGACTTGTGTAAGTTTTGACAGTGGACTGCCATGTTACCGATAGACGTATGCGATTGAGACTACAAGGATATCCATCAAAATCTCGTTCGAATCTCGATAGCTGGAACCATAGAGACTCATAACGAACATATGTTTTTCCTGTTGTGCCATCTATATTGTGATCGGGATTATAATCGACATTTTGACGTGAGTCACTCACTATGCAGGAACTTCTGATTTAACTGCAACGACAGCTGAGCTAAGCAGCTCAGCTAAGCTCTTTCCTTCCTTCGATAATCTTGCATTTGAATAAATTTAAGCAGTTTGTACCTTTTGTTCAATGTATTAGCCTTATATAACTCAGTTTTGCTATTTGCTATCTTTACAACAAATGTGTTTTATTCCCAGATACCGAGCACACACGATGTCAGGCACACCACTTGGATCTCCGCTGGATTCACCTGATCCTCAGCTGACATTTTCCCTGGCGACCCTAGACTCACAACAGCGCCAGGTATCAGCCTCCAGCATCCAGCGGCACTCCAGCCTGGCTTTACTTCCAGCCAGTTCTTACCGCTCTCACCTTAACATGCTTGTCGAAGAACGTCCAGAGAAAGAATGTCGGGTCAGCTTCGACGTCCGAACCAGTTCAGATACCCCCACTCCTCAACCAGTAAGAGGACCACTTAGTACCGTCTGGAGAACTGCCGCAACACCTGAAACTCCATCAGCGAATTTATCCCCAGCTGAGTCTCAAACCTTTTCCTCACATTTTGTATCCTCGTCAAGTATTGAAAGGAATGATGAGCGTGCTACTTCACCGAGCGCGCAACTCACTCCGGATGGAGGCGAAGAAGAGTATTCCGAGATGTCTCCTTGTAGGTGGGAATCGTTCGAAGCTGACTTGGCTTTAGCAGACTTAGACGTGGACCCTTCGTACAAGCATGCGGTTGAGGAGCGTATATTTTTGCCCGACGATCCTCTTTTTCCACGAGTGGCCCTCCCAGAGAGACCGACTCCACCCGCGTACTTGGAACTTTGATCCGCGGAGTCAGATCCGGAGCTAGCAGACTCTTGCTTCCCCCGGACCCGTGTCAACAGGAGATAAACAGTTGTGCTCATAGAAACCTTGATCGGTGTGTTCTTCTAGTGCTGTTCGTAGCCAGTATGTAGGCATGGCAGGAGGGTACTGTCGGCAAAGCTTTCGTGTAGACTGGCCGGTGACGGCACGAGAAACGTTGTTGGATTGTTATGAAAATTGCTTATAGTCGAGATTAAGGTTGTGGTAACAAAAATTTTGAGAGACATATTTTCGAACATTAGCAGTATTAAAGAATCGTTGGTATTTTGATTATAATAGATAAAAAATCTAATTTATAAGTCTGATACCCACTTATGATGTTTATATGAAACGTTAAAAAGCTACCGGATTTTCAGGATAATAAGAACTCACTTGAAATAACACTGATTCCATGATGGGTATTATACAACTCGCTTTAGAATTTATGGAAACGTGTTTGCCAATACTTTACAATAATTATAAAATAGATAATCAGTGTCAAAACGTAACTTTAGGGTACCAATAGTAGAGAATGTGTGTACAATTTTAACATAAATCCAACCTTTATGTATATAACGATTTGCTTCACGTCTTCCGTCCTTTTCGAAAGAGAAATTCAAAAAGCTTTCTTGTTTTGTACTGATTTCAGTGGTGGGGTGAACATTGTATGCTCATTTTGCATTGATATTACTAACTCTTTATCCAAACTGTTTAATGGAACAATTAGCGTAACTGGTGACAAACTTACTCCTGATGTGAATGTTCTAATAGATGATGTACAGAGTGATATGGATGTAAATCTGTACATTGCCTTACTTGTACAGGTCATGTGGATATTTGGCGATCAGCTTCGCGAGATCAATCATGTAGATTCCATTGTAGACGTAGCACATTTTGATTTGACGCTTGTTAAGTTTAACAAATAAAAGCATTTATCGCCACTAGCACTATATAAATGTATTTACAATGAAAAATGGTAGTTGATGTTAATATTAAATGTGACAAAATTGTTTGTTTATTGCTTTTTATTGGTGTTAACTTAGTTAAATATCTCTTCATGTAATATCTGATGTTATTGTTCTAATGGATTAGTAATGCGTATTCATTATGTCGCTAGCATCGCAAAATGTTCACATAACCTAATTATCGGGGTTATTTTGTATGTGTATATTATGACCTCTTTTTTATATAAACAAATTCGTAGTTAGAATCAATAATTTTCGATGTCTTTGGCTGTGTGTAAATTTTAATATAGACTTTAATATTGTACGATGAAAATTCATAATTTTGAGATAACATTTACTCATAGTTCTGGATTCTTTGTGACGTAATTTTAATGGACGTAAGAATATATGAATCTGAATGTTTATGTTTAGACCGGAGCAGTATATTTCTAATTAATCCGTGAATAAAGTGAATCTGTCAATGGCGATAAATCATATTCTTTTTATTTTGTTTATTAGGCCCCGTTTTGCGACGCTAACGAAAATAAATATTCTACCATTTTTCTTTGTAATAGTACCCTTACATAGGCCTAAGCATATAAGTTTTTAAGCTCTATTATACATTCACAGTTCCATTACGTCGCACAGAAAATGCATGTTAATTATTATTACAATCAATACTGCAACAATCGGGTAAGTCCACAATTTATCTTATTAATAAATATATTTTTCTTCAAATATCCACGTTGACAGTACAAAGTAGCACTATCAAAATAGTTACTTAACTACTCATGTTAGCAATGAAAAATCTACTACTTAATTTCAGACCAGAAGAAGTTCAGCAGAAACACAAACAGGCGCTGGTGGGAGTGCCACAGAAGGTGGACGAAGCACTAGGAGCAGAGGGTCTACTTTACATCTTCAAAGGTGGATGACTCAACTACCTGAAGCTGAGGAGATGGATCCACCAGATTCTGATATGGAGGTAGAGTAAATAAATAAATATACTTTTATCCTGGGATAATGAGAACATAACATTATGTTGTTTCTTAATAATGTTACAGATGTGGAGTGTTGAAGAGTTAAGAAAAAGATCAAAAGAATTAAATCTTTTAGAGGTAGCAGACCTTGTAGCAAATACTGAATTAAAAGGCTCGTCACCAAATGAAAAGAAAGAAAACGATCGTAGCCCATCTAAAAGCAGTAATTCGGGAAGCCAAGTGAGTTTAACTAAAAGGCTTCAAACTACATATACATTCATAGAACATTAATTATATTGTGACTTAATTTAAAACAATATACTGATTTTGCAGATTACAGTTCGTACAAGTCCAGTGGTTGTGGACACGATACCAGTTTGCAGACAGTGTCACAAAAAATGTCTGTCTAAGCCTAACAGTCCTCTTATATCACAGAAAGAACCTCCAGTTATTCATACCAAGTCAAAAACGGAAGCGTCACCACAGAATTCTATCTCTAACAAAAGTTCGGCAAGCACATGCAGTGCCAATTGTGATTATCGCAAACCGAAATCGTTTGTTTGTCATTTAGAGCGTAAGAATGCCATGAAAATACGTCCAGAAGATGCCCCAAAGGTGGCAATGAAAGTCATAGACTCTATCGAGCAAAGTCAAAGAATGCTCAAGTCGACATCTTACGAACTAAAAACTGATTCACCGATCCTAACAAGAAGTATGTCAAGAAGCCATACAAAAAGCCAGTTAGAATTGAGGAAAGAAAACTCAATAAGGTCTCCTAGTCCGTCTTCTAGCAGTAGAAACAACAGTCCATTATCCACCAGTCATACGACATGTAGTTCTATGGTTTTTAACTCTAGTTCAAATGATCTTAGAATGTCAAACTCTAACATTGCTAACCAGGTGCAGTGCGTGATAGCCCAGGAAAAATATTTGAATGAAGTTAAATGCGTGGAAAATATCACTTTATCGAAATCAAAGACTGTACAATGTAACTACCCATCACCAGCGTCAGCAAGGAAAGAACAAGTTACAAGACAAAAAGCTGAAAATGTGCTAAACAAAGTATTAGGCATGAACATCATCACCAAAAGAGATAATGTTGGAACATGTTTGAAAACATCATCAATTTTCTTAGAAGATGATTCAATACATGAAGATGAAACAGATTTTAGGATTGAAAGAGGAATGAGACGTTCACCAAAAATGGGTATTTCAGCTGTAAGTAAAATGAATGGAGACATAAGTTTAACTAAAAAGACTGAAAGAATTGAAGACCATAACGCTAATACGAACCCTAATGATGTAGTTTCTGATGACGATCTAGAACTAGGTCCACTTATGTTGATGGGCCTATCAGCTATCAATCCAGCAGCGCACTTGATGAGAGTGGAACCTTTTAGAAGGAATTCACCCACCAATCTAAATAATCCCAGCTCAAGGCCTGCTAGTTTGGGTTCAGCAAAATCAGAATCTTCTGTTCCAAATATAGCTGTAGTTCCTCCAACACCGGATTACAATTCCACGCATAAGACTGTGAGTTTATTTTGTTTTACTTTAGGCTTATCTGTTTATTTGCTATTGATTGCTTTATAACATTTTTGTTTCAGGATGACCTTGTAGATGATTCCCCTGATTCCCCAGATGTCCCAGATGACCTTCCTTACGTATCACTCAAAAGGTGAGAGGACAATTCAGATATAAATTATACTAATCGCTTTTGAAAAATGAAGTCACAAGTTATTTTAGAAATTACTTCTATAGGTACGGCACGATGTCCAGCCTAGAGAGGCTACCGTCCGATGAGACTGACGATGGTAATGTAAGACTGACAACACAGGAACCAGACCCTACAAAAAATTTTAATCCAGGTAAAACAGTATTATTCTAAGACTTTTTTGTTAGACTTACACAATAATAATATTAATTATCAGAAATCGAGATAAATATTCTAAATTACTTATATATTTGCAGTAGCTGGTGCTGCTGGAGGAATCATGGGATGGACAGCAAGAGCAGGTTCATTTGTTGTAGAGAAAATGAACATATTCAGTTATACGGAAAGCGTGCCTAGCACGGCCATAGCCCACAAGCAGCCTTCATTTTTGGAAAGGTGAGATGAGTTTGCTATGATTTTTATACCTGAAAGTTCATTAGTAGTTTTGTATACTTACTACCTACTTTTTGTGACAAAGTTTTCCATACGATTCCAACGATATATAATTCATTTAATCCATTCCATTTCCAACGATATATAATTCATTTAATCCATTCCATTTCCAACGATATATAATTCATTTAATCCATTCCATTTCCAACGATATATAATTCATTTAATTTGTGAAGCTTCGGGTTTTCCAATGATTATAAAAATTTAAATTACTTGTTATGAATTTTCTTCATTTTTGTCACTGTTTGCATATAATTGATGTCTTTTTAACAATAGGTGGATAACATTACAAAGAAGAAACACAATACAACGATATGTACAAGCGAGTACGTGATGAAATATATCTGAGTTTTTTAATATTGTTATAATAGCTAGTCGTAGATTTTCAGATTCAATAGTAATTTAATAAACGCTAGATTTAGGTACGTTTATATATTGTAAATAGAAAATAAATGGTAAACGTACTACTATTACTATATTAGTTTTGTTTGTGTAGAAAAAAACTATAACAAATGCTAAGTTTAATGAATGAAATTAAATTTGTAGTTTCTTACCGAACATCTTATTCTTTAGTTTTCCAATTTAGAGTTATTTGCTGAACGGTGTGATATATCTACATGTTTTAATATATAAACATTTTTGTTTATACAAATTAGAAATGAAATAAAATTAGAAATATTAGAGCTAAAATATTATATAACTTTATGTATTTTATTAATTCATTTTCTCGTATAGGCAAGTAGTCAGCAGTAATGTGAGAATTTTTAGGCAGCCCAGGGCTTATGACTAATTATTTTAACATATTTATTACCGAAAGTAGAAATTTAAGCAGTAGATAATTATATTTTTACGTCATAGTAGATACAGTTTTCTGTGCTACCTAGTATTTTATTTGTGATCCTGTTAGAACTGTTTTTCAACACAATGAAAGTATACAAATATACTATATTATATTATAACAGGTGTCTTGGTGTCAGTGATTGGAAAACAACCGGCGGAGCAGAAGAAGGTGGGGGAGAGACTGGAGAAGGTAGTGGTGCAAGTGGTGAAGATGCATGGGGCACTCCATCATCAGGAGACCTATCAGACAATCTGCCTGATTCAGAACATGGAACGTTATCGGTAAGAGTAGATAGTTCACGCCAGAAACAAGAATTTTGGCTATTATTAGCGAACTTGCATTATAACTATATTTAACTTTTAGAGGGCATATTTTTTTAATGACATGCTTATAATAATTTATTTATACAACACCTATTTCGTATGTGAGCAGAATTCAACTTTCTATTTGAATATGTTTGAATGTATGATTAGTAAAGTGCAATTTTAGTTCTCGGATGCATACCATATTAAAAAGTATCTGCATAAATCATTTATTAGTTCCCAGTTAAAGCATTTGAGCGGAAAAAATTTCACGGTTTCAGTCACCAACAAAGTCGTCATCTTCGTACGCGGGTGATGACGATACGGAGCTGATGATGGATGAACTGCTGATGGCACCTACTATCACAGGACCCACCACTCTAAGACCGCTTCTACCCAGGTAAAATAAATTTTCATAATTATATTACTTTAATAACTTTATTACACTTTTGCTTGAGTAATGCTTTCACAATATTTCAATATTATTTTCTGCTCTGCGTTAGTAGTATGCTATGTCACGATACACTCAATATAAAACACAAACTAATAGTTCTGGGTAACGTAGGGATGTTTTCAGGAGACGACTGGAGCCACTACTAGAAGAAGATTGCTCAGACAGTGGTAGCGAAGATAACAAGGCTACCCCTACCAATTCTGATGACCAGGTGAATACCTTTACTATCTAACTAGTATGACTATGTTATGACTATGTGAATGGACGTGACAACACTACCAATGTAAATCAACATCTATATATTGCTGGATATTTTAACCCTAGATATTTAAGTAACTTTGTATGATATCGTATACTTGTCAGCATCTATGAGACAATTACAAATATTATGTAATTAGTGAATTTAATACTGAAGTAGACATAGATGTATTTTATACCTTACAGATGCTTTAGATTTAGTTGCATTACAATATTAATAATATGTTAATGATACAAATATTATTTGATAAGCATGCTAATGACCATCAAAATCATGTAATTGGATCAGGCATGTATGTGCATGAAACGATACCTAAATGTGTGGTGCCTTAGAATGTGGATACTAGTACTACCAATCACTAGTATACCTAAAAGTATAGTCCTTTCCTCTTAATCAACTAGATTTCCATTTCCATCACATAGAACTTTTGTGTCAGACAGATTAGATTAGATGATCTAATTGGAAAAGAAAAACGAAATTAAACTCACATACATACTTCTTTGCCATGGATTTGAACTAAGGTTTCTAGCAAGTAGTAGTCGCGTAGTTTGTAGCTAGGTTAAATCTCACCTTGTGACTGGTCCGCTGGTGCGGCGCTTGGCGCAGGACAGCGGGCGTGGCCTCGATGCTGACGACTGCTGCGACGTGCCGCACCTGCCGCCCTCTGCTTCCGAGTCAGGTGAGATATACTCGAAGCTTTGTTTATCTGGATGACCTATTTATTTGCGGAGGTTTTTGAATTAGATGCGAAATTATTAGCACAGTGACTAAAATATTTTAATAGAATCAATCAATATTTATAGCATAAAACTTATATCTGTATGCACACAAGAAAAACTTTACTATATTATTCAAGCACAAAAATCTAAACAAGTATGACTAACTAAGTGAAATACATTTTGACAGAAAAGTGGACCACTTGACAAATACTCAAAGGTGAGAAGGTGACAGTTTCAGATCACTCTCAATAACACCATGAAATTATTATTATTAACAAATAACAAACTTTTACAGCACGATGCATGCCATCTATTAAGGAAACAAAATGATCGTACCAAAAATGAGCATCAAAGTTTCAGCTACATAGTTTATGCGTAGTTTAAATCGATGTTATTTTTGGCGAAAAAATATATTTCTCTAAGCTGATACCCCGTATACTTCGTACCCTGGCACGATATACTTTGTTTATGTAGAATTTGCACTACACTGTACTCAAAACTTATTTATAACTATGCATTTTTTCTGCTATACCTTCTATCATTTATGTTATCAATTTTTACTTTTACTTTGATTTCAAACCCGTGATTATTGACTATGGACCTTACCATCTCAAACTAATTAGATAATTTTACGTAATGATATAAAACACGTATATATAAACACGTATGCGTGTTTTATATCATTAGACTTATTCCATTGGGCAAGAACGGAAAGAATTAACCAAAACCAAGCGTAATAGCAAAGCTAAAAAAATCTATTACTACAAATGACCATCGCGTTGTTTTACATCTTACCTCTATAAGATGTGGTATTTTTTTATGGTTTCATAGTACGTTTCCAATTAGGATTTTAACAAAGCGGATCGTTCTACAGAAGCAGGGGACGGGGGTGCGGGCGCCGCACAAACTGTTGGAGAGGATCGAGGTGGTGGCGCCGAGTCCGAGCTGAGTCCCGACCGGACGCCCACCAACGAGGGGCCTTCGACGCCCTTACTATCTGGTAAGATACAACCTAATGAAATCATAACGCCCAATGATCATACCTATTATTAACCTATTCTAGTTAGGGTCCAGGATATAGATCCTGGACCCTAACTAGAATTCTCTGTGTCTAAGGGACCCGGGAACTATGAGAACCATGATTCCACAACACCCAGACTCAGTACAAGTATTTGCGCTGTCAATACTTATATATCAACTTGGTATAAGTAATGTACCTACTTTTTTCTGCGTAATAATTTGCCTGTCATTTGTATTTTCTTAAAATATGCCTTGAAAATCACTAAAAGGAATCGAGGGAATGGGTATCATCGTTCCCGAATGTACCAACAATTGCGATCACAAAGTCCGCTTAGTGTTTATGGTAAACGTATCTATAGGTTACTCTATTGTCCTCCTCCCTGTTGTTGCTCTAAGAAAATTATTGTTTTGTATTTTGTCTAGTTTCAAAAGAGTTTGCGGAGGCCCGTGCCGCGGCTGCCAGTGCTGCAGCTCGTCGGGGCTCAGCCAGCTCGGCAAGCACGCCCTCAACACTCGAGCGTACCGCCATACACATCCCGACGCCGACGCAGAACGCGCCACAACAACTCTCACCACGTGAGATTTACTTATATTTTGAACTCACCCCGGCTTTATTTAAAGCTAACGTAGCTACAGACGTAATCTTATATCATAATAAAATATAGCCTATGTCACTCAGGGATAGTGTACCTTTCTATCAGTGAAATAACTTTTAAAAATGTTTGTTATATTGATTGTAAATTGTTATATTGATGTAGCTCTTGATATCAGCGCCTACTTATAAAGTCACAAACCTTACCTTTGTAATATTAGCATAGAACACCTTGAATATTGAGCTACTTTTAGTAAAAAAATAATACACTTACTTTTGATCTTATTGGGATCATCAAAAATATTCTGGGACTTTACAACTAAAAACTCACCTATACATTGAAGTTATTTAAATGTACTTCTTGATTTTCCAAAGCAAGGTTGATACATCCCAGTGCAAATTGAGTTCCTATTTGTTTTTTTGAATAGTAAGCATCGGGATTACAACGGGTTGACTAATTTTCGTCTACAGCCTCGGAGCAAGTACAAGCAGTTGCAGAATCTACTCCACCAGCCGCGCCTCCGCCAGCGACATCGGAGGCACGCCTTACTCCTCGAGCGGAGATGAGGCTCGCGCTCGACCAGGGGAGGGACATGCTGGCAGACCAGGAGGTATCATGGGTAAGATCTTACAGCATTGAGTGAAGAATCACTGACGTCAGAGGAATACTTTTCTTTACGAGCAAATAGGAGGCTGACGCTCTACCTAGTTTGGCTGGCTGTATTGTAGTCATTGACCAGTTGAAGTAAAAAATTGAGAAACGTGGCTATGAACTATGAGGAGTAAGGAAGGTAGTAATTCCTCTGTGAATGCTAATTGCAGAGCTTAGTCATTTATTATCCGCCGCTCATTAGTTCGGGTAACTTTCTCTTCACTTCTACATGCAGCCTCTAGATTCCTTCACAAATGCTGGCAAAGATAACTTTACAACAGCAGAGTCATTCTAGTCATTGTGTCATTAATTGGTTCTTCATACAGCTATGAAGACCCCAACTGTAATGTAATATCTCCAGGGTGGCGGGTCCGACCCCTGGTCGTTTCGCGCAGCGTGCCAGCGGTCGCTGCTACGACGCGTGGCGAGCGCGGACGCGGTAGCGATGTGCCGCGCGCCGCCACGCCGCACCGTCCCGCATACTACTTCGCGCAGTTCTGTATATGCCTGGAAACGTGAGTAAACCCACACTCGAATCTGTGTCAATACTCGCACTTGCACTAGCCGATGCTATCCTACTTGTATTCGCTTTTGCATTTCCAGACACTACTCTTTCACAACAGGGTTCTCTTGCACTAGCGCTCACTCTTTTACTTGTCTACAACTCGTATTCACTCTCTCGTTTTCATTTGCACTCACAATCACTCTTCAACTCCCATTTGAACTCACTGAGTTCTGAAACGGTAACATCAATGGTTTTTTAACATTTGGACAAGGACATTTTAGGACATTGTTGATAATTGTGTAAAAGTATGTTACTTTAGTTCCAGAAAACGAGAAACTTACGGAGATGGAGCAACTGGCACGAGTGGAAGCTCAGACGATGCGTTCGCGGACGCGGTCTCTATGCCAGAACGGGAAGATGTAAGTTTATTACACTCGTCACCTCCACACCTCACAGTTTGTGAATAGTTTTATAGCTATACTTTATGTTTCTTCGTGTTAAAAAGTTATATTGTTTTGTGTTTTTAACTTGTTGTCATTTGTTTTGAATCGTGTTGACGTCACTATACCTGAAGCTGTGTTTCCTTCTAGAATGGGGTTCCTCCGTCGTCGCGCGTCATCCGATAGCCCCCGCCGCGAGCCGTTCATCATCAGCTCGCGGCCTTTCTCCCCTCGGCGCACCACTGTGAGCACCAACGGCTATTACAAGATATGCTTTGTTAACGGCTCTGTGTGACGCACTTGCTTCTGTGCCAACTCCGCCAACTAGCTAACGGTGGGCAACTATGCCAACGGCAGCTGGATTTAAACCGATTACGAAAGATTTTTCATCTTAATCTATTTGTCTGATGGTTGGATTTGAATTCATGTTTCCAGATGGAGGCTACAGTCCATAACTCAATTTTTTCGATATAATGCGATCTTGTTGACTTCACAAAGGCCCTGTTTATTCAATTTAATAGGTTCTGTTTGACTCTGTATTCTTTTTTCCGATACGATCGTAGTTCTGTTTATTATTCTAACAATTGCTTTTGTTCTAACCTCAATCTTAATTTTAACCTATTAGTTAGTAATAGATACTACATCTCTCAACATAAATTTGTTGACAAACTTTCATGGATATTAGGTATTCCGTTAAATCGTCTGGGATTGTGAATTCAACGTATAAAGCAAAATGAATTTGCAACAATCGAAGAAATTTATCGAATATTTAAATGAAAAAGCTTTCTAAGTAATTTGCGTGTAAATAATATAGGGAAAGGTAACGACAAATACAATAATGTAACGCTACACAATTTAGTAATAATAAGAGTAATTTTAGTTATTGAAATAAATTTTTATAGTAATGGTAATTGAAATCCGAATTCCAATCAATTCTTATGTGGTTTTAACAGGAATAAAATAAATGAGGATAAATTTCAAAAAAGATTTTTACTAGAATCTTAACTTTTACTATTGATAATCTTAACTATTTAAAATTTATCGTGTGAAATGTTTGAATGAAATTACTTATAGCTAATCGAAAATGTAGTGAGATTATTTGTCAAATTGATAGTCGGTAATTATGTATTGGCCAATAAAATTGCCTTTGAAAATTTTAAAATTTTCTTTGTTATATAAAAATAACTTTAACGATTAGTAAGTGAAATTCTCTGTTTTCAACATTTAAGTAAGTATATTCGCTTTAGCTCATTTGTTATAAAATTATGAAAATCTCGGCACTAAACTATAAGCTCATGTCAATTCTAAATTTCGCTAACTATAGTGTTAAAGTTTAAATCCAGCTTAATACGATGCTAATCTCTTGTTTTTGTTGATTGTTGAAGTAATTTGTCCATGTTTATTGGAACGAGAATTCTTGAAAATATATTTTTACTAAATATCACTGCGCTTTTCATTCTTCATCCCGCAGCTTCTGGCTGGATCCTTTGCTATAACAATTATATTATAGATTTTTAGACGATTCTTAGAAGTAGCTGATCTTGCAACATTGCCTCAATTAATTTTAACTGCACTGTATAACTCCATATGACTCGCCAATAATAATTACGATATTACATCATTATAGCATACAATTTTATGATATATATAAATTATTAGGGTTTTTTAACGATATAATAGCAATTTAGA
This sequence comes from Ennomos fuscantarius, assembly GCA_905220475.3. NCBI lineage: Eukaryota > Metazoa > Arthropoda > Insecta > Lepidoptera > Geometridae > Ennomos > Ennomos fuscantarius. The sequence goes on along the minus strand of HG992026.1, from coordinate 2,185,512 downwards.
ACTGTAAATTTTTAGATTCACTTATCATAAAAGTCACAATAATTATATTTAAAGATAATAATATGAATCATAAACAACATATACTTAATAATACTATCTCATATGTTCATGTTAATACGATGTTATGTATTAACATGAACATATGTTCCTGTCATATAATACCTATACACCAAGTATGAAATCGATAAATGCTACCTATGTTTTTCCAGGAGAAGCAATTCGAGAAACGATTCTGGAAACAAGTGACCAGAAGGCGCCAATCTTTGGGCTCGGTCAGCCAGATATGAAGAAACGAGGGTATATAATGGACAAATTAACCAGTGAAATGTGGGTGCATCGCATAAATTTATACATGAAAGCTGTGCAATCGCCACGTCTTAAAATAACTAAACAAATTTTCATATAAACGTGTTCACTTAAGTTTTTTGTGACTAATACTTTAGATGGTCGAAATTTTTTAAACAAAGTCGGAGAACATTGGATGTGGCAGTTTTAGTGGTTAATTAGGGTTGTTATGGATATGAACAGTTTTGAAAGGATGCCAAAGTTGATCAATATGATAATGATATGTTTGCCAAAATCGAAAGGGACCTGTTTCACAACCTATTTCATATCGTAGATAAATGCCAATAAATGGTAAAAAGCAGATAAAAATAAAAATGGTAACCGGAGCATCTGCTAGCCTTATGTCAAAAGGCTTTATTGTAAATAACCAATGATTAACGGTCTAAAGTTTCTCTAGCTGTACAGTATAGAATAGTTATCGTTTTAATGAGCTTGTAGAATATGTTATTTATTACATATGTACGTAATTCTCAAGTTTTAGCCATCTTGTACGTTTAACTGTTGACTATTTCTCCTAATATGTAAATAGTTGTTTTTCTAGTTGTACCAATTGTACTTAATTTTACAGTTTATGAATTTTAACTAAATTTTTGTTTCGTAATAGTTGCGCTTGTTTTTTTTTTATTAGTAGCACTTCAATATTATCAAGGCATCATATTTATTGTAATTGTGAAATGTACGCTTCTCTATATTTTATAAAGAGTTGTTCTTAAAATTTTAACGAAATTTTATGGATTTTGAGTGTTTGTAAATTAATAATTTAAAACTCAACTGTCTGAGACTCGACATTTCGACTCATTTGTATTATTTTAATCATTCAAAAATAAAATACATACACTTCGAAATGAGCTAACTTTGTTTTGAATTATGAATTATGGAAAATACACAAATATAAATAAAAGAGCGTGTAGCTATTTGCCAATGTCAAAATTTTTTCAAATTCCTTTTTTATAAATATTTTATTATTTTTTTATTGTAATGAATAGGTATTAAAAAAAATGTTTATATTTAAATAACGAGTGAGATTCCAACTGAGAAAGATTTTGTTGAATCACTTAATTTAATTTAATATAAATAATGGTGATTCTGTTGGAAGAGGTCTGGTTAAAATATATTGGAAACAAAAATGGTCGTCTAGGAAAGTTATTTCGATATTATTTATATTGTAACTCATTTCAGTCTTACCTTATTCATGAAAAAGATAGTTTTCGCTTACCCGGGCAATTATTATCAGCAAGAAGATAATTTTTATACAACAAATTATTGTTTGATATATATAATAAAATTTATATAATTATAGAGCGTTTTTACTAATAAGTTACCAATTTTGGTGACTCCTAGTGTACGGGTGGAGGTGAAAGAAAATCCAAATTAAAATGTTAAAGTAAGTCCATATATTTGGATAAAATTTATCAAAATAGGTACATTTATAAACAAATTTGTAAATACAAATCTACATATAAACCATTAATTTTTAATGATAAAAACATTAGTTTTTCTTATTAGCTTAGCACCAAACTATTATTTTTTTCTAACTGGAAACAAAACTACGGGAAGGCAAAATACTTGTTAGTTCTAAAACGTATCAAAAACCTATATGGATAACTACCACTTTTTGCGTAAGTAGGTAATAAACGATGGTCCAATTAAGTAAACGTTTCCTTAACTACACTAAACAGAAAATAATGCTAATTGATAGAATCAGGCATGACTTCGCGGAAGTTCATCTTAGATACAAAATGAAATAATAATATCTAGTGTAATTCCGCTGAATTCAAGTACTTAGATTATCTATATTGGGTTAAAGGATTATTGTAGGTATATTAATGAAAAAACTTGAAAAAACCCTAAAAATCATGAAATTACTATAACAAATTTAAAAAAATATAATTATTATGAAATTTATATTAATTATTATTATTATTTTTATTGATATAAAATTAATTATTACTATTATTATAATAAATAAAACTGAAATTTAAAATATAAAATTATATAAATATTATACAATTAATTATTATTATTACAAATAAACACCAATACAGATAACCCTCGACACGTGTTTCGCCTCTTCACATGATTTTTAGGGTTTTTTCAGGTTTTTTCATTAATATACCTACAATAATCCTTTAACCCAATATAGATAATCTAAGTACTTGAATTCAGCGGAATTACACTAGATATTATTATTTCATTTTGTATCGAAAATAATGCTTACAAAATAATCGGTATTATTCAACGTAGACGCGCTAAATTTTTCCTCATTTTCCAGCTATTCTCTCGGAAAGTAGAAACGCGAAGGAATAAATAAAATAAATTTTCAGGTAGCGGATCACGGGAAGCTTTAAATATTACTGTGATGGACGGAAGATGAAGTTTGATTAATTCGCCACTCAGACACGCGTCCCGCCTAATTCCCTGTTCTACGAAATCCCCTAAAAATTACACAAAAGCTTTGAGAATAGTAGGTAATTACGATATATTTATAGTTTTATAAAGAAGAAAACCTCCAAATATATTTTCGTTTCTAGTTAGAAAAGTTTCTAAATTACAAACGTTTCGTTGAGCTCATCTTGTATTAACCCGTCCCATTTTCTTCGCATAGCAATCGAGGCAAGCAATTGCCAGTGGGCTAGCTTGCCTCCACCGCTAGGCTTTACTCGCCTTACTTATACCAATATTTACAAGCTAGAACAAAACTGGCAGACAATAAAAAAAGCGAGATGGACCTATATCGTTATCGTAGAAACTCTAAGTAAACTCTGATTACTCATCTGCATTAGGATCGTATTCTGATTTGTATAATGCTTATTTTGAAGTAAAGAATTTACGCACGCTTGGGGAGTAAGCTGGCGAGGCGAACGGAAGTTGAAAATTGTTGGTTAACGTAGATCTCCATTGTCAAAAAAGAATAATTTGTATTATTATGTTGGTATCCGGTAAAACATTTTAAAATTGTCAAGATAGCGATATTGACATTAAACAAAGTTATACCAGCCGATAGATGGAGCTAAATTAAAGAAGTTTTACTTCAGTCGTGTGGTCTAAAGCACACTCCTTTTTAAAATCTAGAACGTAAATTACATGTCAAACAGTTCGCAATTAAAAAGTTTTGTCAATATTTCTCACGCCATCTATTGGTAATAAAGGCACAACTCTTTATTCAACACGTAGATTTTAAACTTCATAGTGAGCGTTCGAATCAAAAAATACTAATGAAAGTGTGTAAAAAAAAAGGTTTCATTATTTTCTATGATACAGGCCCATCTTTACATAACATTGTCAGTTGTCACTGGTTACAAGCATGATGTTAATTTAATTGGCACGATGTTAGTAAGAAAATTAAAATCAAATTATTAAACTATGAATCGTAAACTTACTGGTAAAGAAGTTTAAACATCGGAAATGTTATAAGTTGCAATATTCATTGCATTTCAACTATCTGTTTTTCTTAATCTAAATATATTGATAAATCTACATTTATTTAATTATTAGTATGTCACTTTATCAGGTAAATAATTAGTCACACAAGGACGGATTTAGGACGTAGCACATAAACATAAAACATGGAATGTATAAGGCAGTGGAAAATATCACTTTGATTTTTCATTTTGAGCATAATTTCAATTCTGCAAAGTTTAAAAATTCATTTTGAATCATTTTTGACTCGAATCACGTCATCTATCAACAAACATTCCTCATTTTAGATTTAATTTATGATAAATTCACCTAACATCTTCTGGAAAACTACAATGCGATATATTTCTTATTCGAAATAGCGCCATCTTGTGTCGTCTCGTAGAACGTTGTTTAAATATTATGTGGATGCGCTTGAAGTCCTTGAACTCTGAATATCAAATCTAATCTCTCCATTCCCTTGTAGATGCTTGGAAAGTCCTTACTTCAGATGAAGTGAAGGTAGTCAAGCCTTGAGGTCCTGTGGAAAAATATACAATTAAATCGACGCCGCTGTAAGACTCGTTTGAGAATACGTTTAAGAAAAATGGCCTTAAAATTATCGAAATAAGAATCTATTGTAAATCAAACCAACGTTGAAATTTGCGTCACAATTGAAAGCTGCACATATGGTGTGCGCCCGACAGACCTATATGTCTGGAATCAAACGTGATCGTAAACTCTTTCATACGGTAGAAAACTACAAGTTTCACTGTTTAGCGTTTATGAAGTACTAAAAAAAGAGCTATAAATCGTAATTTTAGCTTCCAGCGACATTTCAAAAATGTAGTCTTCGCAGCTACTGAAGAATGTGACCATTTAGTGGTCAGAGCGTGTACTCTTGTGAGTTGGGTGGGTTCAAGTCTTAAGTGCGGTTTACAAGTCCTAGCAAACTGCTTCAGCGAGTATATGTACCTATGATAGCTAAGACAGTCCTGTCGGCCAAAGAAGTACTTTAGCGAGTATGATGTTACAAGTTCTTACCTCTGATGCGACGGCCTGGAGTAGGCGTGACGTCACCATCTGGCGCCGTCCAATGTTCCACCACCTCCGTGGCGGAGCGCGCCAGTGAAGGCTGGCTGGCGGACCGATGCAGGGAGTGACAGGACCATGACCTAGGAATATACCTGATCAGATACCGGATAACTAGACGTTCACTGCTGAAAAGACCCTAGCCCGAAAGTGATGCGACAGTTTTGTAAAATTAATAACGGCTAAACTCACGTTTACTAATACGTCGAAATTACTCCGACCAGGTTTCGGACATGGTCGAAATTACTCCGACCAGGTTTCGGACATGGTCGAAATTACTCCGACCAGGTTCGATAGCCTCCTCCTGGGCCGTGCGTACGTACGGTTACGTGCTGACGCTCGCGAAAGCCGCCGCGGCTTGCGTTAGTAACTGGCTCCCAGAAGAAGGGCATCGAATATGTACGAAATGGTCGGAGTAATTTTGACTTTATAACTGACGTGAGTTTAGTTGGTGGTTTTCAAACTAAAAGATGTGGCAGTTTTCAGTAAACCAATAAGTCATGCCCAGCTCAGTTAATACACAGGTCGACTTGCGTGGGTAGTGATCTCGAATTCTGATTTATAAGGTTAGGCTTTTAATGAAAGAAATCATCCTGATGAAACAATAGCATGGTGGGAGCATTTTCCAACACCCATCTGGCTAGCTACTACGCTCAAGTTAAGGATCTATCACCAAGCACTTAAAAGGTATACTTGAGGCTTCAGTTGACGACCCTAATCCGTGTATAGCATAGCTTCACCTTCAGCAATATTGTCAATGAACATCGGGTGAAAATGCGCTGGTCAAGTGTTACCCTGCACCATGAGCAAATACTATCAGTAGTTAGTACTTTGTGTGCCTATTAACAGATGGAGCTGTTATCAAAATCAACATATATCGATCACTCACTGGTTCTGATGGAAAGGATGTTCGCTGTCGCTGTCATCGTCATAGTACCTCCCGAGTTGTGTGCCGGCGGACACTTCGGAGTGTGTGTCGGCCTGTTCTCGAGCGTAGTCCACCATCATCTCGGACATCGATCTGTTGGCCACAGAAAATTTATGACCAATCAGCCTTTAAAGACCTCTCTCCAGTCTCTGTGGTACTGTGGTTGAGCAGTTCGGCTCATAACCCGGAGGCGGCGGGTTCGATTCCCGCGGCAGGACAAGTATTTGTACACAGAAAAAAGCGCAAATATTTGTTGTGAGTCTGGGTGTTGTGGGACCATGGTCCTCGTAGTGCCTGGGTCCCTAGACACAGAGAATCCTAGTTATGGTCAAGGATCTATGTATGTAATCGTTGGACATTATTATTATTTTAATCCTTTGGCAAGATCCAGAATGATTCCCAAGGGATTTTCATTAATGTTTCTGATAATGTCTAGGTACTGCTTGCTCTAAGACCACTCACAGACAAGAATAAACTGGTACTGCCTCTTATGTTGTGAAACAAACGAGAAGACAGCTGAAGACCTGCAAGAAATTTCCTCTACTTTTCTCACATCTCTTTCGATGACTTATTAGTATTGCCATAAAAATAGTCAAAACTACGATTAGAGCTTTACGTTAATCGGTATACGTTACTCTTATCTTGGATACCGTCAAGGACAGTCAGAAGAGATTAATTGTCCTAAAATTCCATACCTCATGTCATGGTGATCGCTGCGGTAAGAGGACCGGCGGGATCTCTGAGGCTCTCTCAGGGAGGTCGCATCAGAGTCGTACTCGTAAAGAGTCGGAAGGGAGCTACGGCGTGAGCGGGAGTCCCACTCAGACTTCTTGCGGTAGCGGTTCTGAAAAAACAAAGATATTACGTCAGCTAGCCAATGCCTTCATCATCAGCTTCTACTACAGTCTTTGGCTGGGTAAAGGCCTCACTTCTATTTTATCACCCTTCCGGCCTTCTTACAAATGGAGAGATTGTAGGCTATAATCTACAAGGCAAGCCAAGTGCGTGTTGGTGGATTGTATATGTCCATGACTTTCTGGTTTTTTGAACATGTTGGGTTCCTCAAGATTTTTTAACTATATTTGATCAAGCGTTTTCAAATTTTGCACATAATTAGAAAAGTTTATGGGACCCGAGTAGAAGATGCGTAAGATTGAAGTAGCATAAGCGACTGGCTGATAGCTCAGTTGGTAGTAGTAGTTGGTAGTAGCAGGGTGCCTTCTGAACTGTGGGTTGTGGGTTCGATCCCCACCCAGGACAAACATTTGTGTGATGAACATCGATGTTTGTTCTGTGTCTGGGTGTTATATTGTATTCTATGTATGTATTTCCAAACAAAAAGCATCTAAGTATTGTATCAGTTATCTGGATCCCATAGTACAAGGTTTTCTTAGTTTGGGACTAGATGGCGCTGTGTGAAATGTCCACGGATATTTATTTATTATTATTATTATAGCTACCAGTGAACAGCATCAATGTCTTTCGAATGCCAACCAAAATTACCTTGGGTTTGTCAGGAGGCGGCGCCAGGATCCTTATGATAACTTCCCACTTAGGTGGAGTGTAGAGTGGAGCGAACCGCTGGTCATGAGCCACCCGGGAGAACTCCTCGCGGGTCGATGACCTCGCCAGCTCGCGGCGGAGGGTGCTCTCGTGGGTGATCACTTCACGCCAGCGGAGGCGCTCCTCGCGTGTCAAACGGTACGCGCGCTCGCTCTCTGAGAGAACCTAAAATAGAATGAAGAATAAGGAAAACCGTCTCAAATGCACTATAAACACTTATCGGTCCAATTCAATAAACGATCTTTGAATAGAAACTACATCTATTTACATTTATTTGTCTTGATTATCTAGAACTTTCCATAGACTTTTGTTCCTATTCAAAGATCGGACCTATATTGCAAATGGCCGCAAAAGAGAAATTCCTGACGAGTGCCCATCAACCCAGATTTTTAGTAGCTTGTTGTATTTGTATGGAAATATTTGGAGTGGGAGTCTTCTTTTTATGGTATAAGAGTATTTAAGAAAAGATTTCTTGCCATACCACCAAATATTTTGACTCTAAAACGTTAAATTTAAAATTCTATAGCACTACACATAAATCTTACATTTAGATTCTAGGTTCAACTTTTGAGCAGTGGTATAATTGTGTAATAAATTAATAATCTTGACTGTAGATCACACCAGATGGATGGAAGAGGGTTTAAATGCTAGTAGTAATTGAAAATTTTCCTTTACAGTAAAATTAATCACTTCCCACTGTAACAACGACAGAGCGTAAGAGATGATTATAATTACTAATGGACCGTTGTTAGACGTGCCTTCGAAAGAACTGCTGGTACTAATTTCCCATAAGAGTAAATCACTAGCAATAGGTCTCACCTCATCCTGAGCTTCGGTCTTTAGCACCCTTGTCAGCACACTCCAGTTGGTGGGAACGGGGGGAGCTGGTATCGGTTCCGGAACATCCTCATCATCTTCCTCTCGGTATAGAGGGTTCCGGGCAGGGGGTAGCTCTGGGAGAAGCGGTAGGTCAGTAGGGGAGCGTGGACCAGGGGAATATGCGTGGGATGCTGTCTGCTTGATCAGTTCGGGGGAGAATAAGTCGGGACCGCCTTTTCCTGGAATAAAAATTACAAGTTAAGTTGCAAAGTCAGCTTTGATATCTCCATTCCTTCCGATGTTCCGATCTCACGAGAATCAATGTGATCGATGTGAGGACTTTCAAAAATGAGCTCTGTGACGTAAGCCAGAGAATACGTAATAGTACAATTACCTAAGTATTAAATATTTGAAATATTCCTTTACCGCCCGCGGTACTACCGACTATCCCACCTGTAGTAGCACGGACAATAATTCTAGAAGTTCCGTCAGGATCAGTAGTAACACAGCCAGTTTTTTGACTCGTGATACTACCAGTACAAGCAATGATACTTTCATAGCTTGTTGCTAGTTGAACAACCACTCGTTCTTTCAACCCACGGGCTATATTTTCCCGTATCTATTACTACTCCTGCGCAACAATGCTTTTATAATCCTTTTTAACCGACTTCAAAAAAGAAAAGTGTTTTCAATTCGACTGTTTTTTGTTTCCTCAGAAATTTCGACTGGATGTACCGATTTTGTAAGCTGGTGCTTCCCGTATGGTCCCATTTCAATTTGGTCCAGTTCTGACAATGGCATCCACGAGAAAACCATATAAGTCTGAAATCGGTTTTTCAGGCTTTGCGTTTGTTACTTGTTCAATGATTCTTCTTAAAAAATGTAGAACACTTACACACACTAATATTATAAAGGCGAAAGTTTGTATGTGTGTTTGTGTGTATGTTTGTTACTCTTTCACGCTCAAACGGCTGAATGGATATGGATGAAATTCGGTACCAAGATAGCTTATACACTGGATTAACATATAGGCTACATTTTATCCCGGAAAAGTGAAATGCTCCCTGAATGAGCAAATAATTAAAATACTTTTTATCCGCGGGTGAAACCGCGGGGCGCAACTAGTTGTCTATAAATCTATCCAACACACTTACCAATGAACTTCTGCGGTGGAAGCGACAACGGCACTCTCTCCATCTTCGGCGTCAACGTCATTCCTGAAGCACTGCTGATATCCGAGAAGTTCTCCCACTGGGACTCGGGCAGGGTATGGTTTCGTATGGTGACATCGAACTGAGGCGGCGGCGCTGGAACTTGCTTGTACTCTGTGACCAGACGCTTGTGTCGCTCGATGTCTTCTATCGTCTTCTTTTCGGTGATCGTTCGGAGGAACACGTCGTCTACAACGTGTGACGTTATTTCTGGTTTCCTATTTAAAAAAATAGAATTGATTCTGAACATTATTGGGTAGGAAATTAAAGCGACTATTCTGAATACAAGTTTGAATTTGTGTGAACTTTACTTCTAAGTACACAAGAGGATTTTACAGAAGAAGTTTTCTATCTATCTATCTATTTTTAATCATGATCATGACCATGATGGTGATGATATTACTATCTACATAGATAGATAGATAGATAAACTCTTTATTGAAACCGAAAAGACGAAACATAAAAGGGGCCGTTCAAGTATTACGTAAGCACTATGGGAGGACGGGGGGGTTTTTTCTTTGCTTATTTTGGATGACATGGGGGGTAGGGGAGTCTAGATGATGATTACGTCATCGGTATTTATTTACCTTTGTATACGAATAGGAACCCTCACAACATTGTGTTTGCTTGAAACACTAAACATTATAATTGAAGCGGGGTATGAATAAAAAGGGTTTAATTGATTTTTTTCACAAAATGACTTATGGGTATCGTTGGATTCAGCGTGAAATTATCTACAATAATACATTCTCAAAATACCGAAATGTGGCTTACAGGAATACAGTTTGCTTAGCATAAAAACATTATTATATTTATATTATTATATCATATTTTTACAGTAATTGTATGAATTAGTACTATATGTAGTATTTTAAAATAGAATTAATACATTTTCAAGCAACTGAAACTTACATAAACCTTTTCTATTACCTTATAAGCACTCTACATTAAAATGAAGTTGAAGTTTAAAGTCAATTTTCTCGAAACTGTCAATTTGTCAGTTAAACCCTTTTTGTTCTCAACCCTTCAATTATAATATTAAAAAAATAACACATTAATTGAGAAATGTTTACGTAAGCATGGGGGTGAGGAGGTACGAGCTTTGCTTATTTTTGCCGACAAAGGGGGATGGGGGGGTAAATCATTAATAAATCTGCTTACGTAATGCTTGAACGGCCCCAAACAGGAGAGCTTATAAGTATGTTACAATGGGCGGTCTTATCACTAAAAAGCTATCTCTTCCAGACAACCTTTGGATGCACAGAGATAGATCAATGAGTATAGACGGTGGTGCTATAACATAAAAGTTACATACATACTAAAATAAATATTATACAACTAGCTGACTCGCCCCGGCTACGCACGGGTTAATAGTTTTACACCTTAACCCTGCCCAAGAGAATACTTCTTCTTCTCTCATCTCAGCTTTTAAATCTTCCCTAGACTACGACAAACATATTAAAACTAAAATCAGCTAGATCGGCCCAGCCGCTCTCGAGTTTTAGCGAGACTAAAGAACAGCAATTAATTTTTACATATACAAGGTGGAATTTAATTCGTTATTTTCCTTTAATGTAATCAGTCAATGCTATAGAATGTTCCCATATAACTAAATAAAAAAAGTACTTATGCAATAAAACTTACATCTAGGTATTATCAAATTTAAATTCTTTTTTTTTTTTTTTTTTTTTACTTCAAACTTGTCTAGCATTTGACCACGCTCTCACCTGATGGGAAGTGACGATGCGATCGAAGGTGTAGCATGCTAGCCAAGTAAATACCTATTCACTCTTCTCTTGAACACGCCCGGGTCATATTTCGCCGGAAACACAGACGCTGGCAGGGCATTCCATTCCTTAGCCGTTCTAATTAAGAACGTTGAGTCAAATCGCTTGGTACGAATGGGTGGTATTTCGACCACAAAAGGATGGCGCTTAGCCGAGCGTCTAGTAGTCCGGTAGTGGAATGGTGATGGGAGAATTAGATCATGCAGTTCTTGAGCGCATTCACCGTGGTGTAATCTGTAAAAAACCGACAGACTTGCCACCTTACGTCGATGTGCAAGGCTCTGGAGCCTTTCACCAACCAAAGTGTCGTCGTCAATGAGCCTTTTGGCACGCCGTTCGATCGAGTCCAGAGCCTCAAGCTGGTACTTGGCAGACCCGTCCCACAGGTGGCAGCAGTACTCCATACACGATCGGACTTGTGCTTGATACAGATTTAGAAGCTGTCCAGGTGTGAAGTACCGCCTTACCTTGGACAATATGCCGAGTTTTTTTGAAGCTACTTTTGCTTTGGACTCGATGTAGGATCCAAAGTTTAGGTTTGACGTAAGATCAACACCCAAAAGCTCAAGATGGTTTCCTAAACTTACAGATACACCACGGAATGAAGGAGCCAGATGGAGTGGGCTCTTTTTAGCAGTGAATAAACACGCCTGTGTTTTTGCAGCATTGAACCTAACCAAGTTAGCATCGCCCCAATCGGACACGGCTTTCAAAGCCAGGTTCATGCGCTCAACCATAGCCTCTCTCTCAATCCGGACGTCGTCACCACTGGCTCGGGCACTGGATTCTAAGGAAAAGCCTTGCGACATTGAACAAAGCAGGTTTTCTTATTGCCTAAAAACATTTACAAAGCACTCAGCTGGTGCCCGCGCTGTGTGTACCGTTAAATAGACATTTCGGTTGTCATGAAGTTATTTTAGGAGGCACTAAATACTAAAACAAAACCTTTTTTTTTAATTGGCCCTTGTACGATTAATCTATAGCATGGTCTGAGTACATACATTTAAGGAAAAGAGTGAATTAAATTCCACCGTGTATAGAAGAAGAAGATACATACTACTACTATACATAATACAAATAAACATACATAATATATCAATACTAAGGATGAAGATTTATTTCGGAGTGAAGGTAGAGAGTCAAGAGAGAGTCAAGCTACATAATATTTCTGAGGTCTCTATCTCACCTGGCCGGCATGATCGGAGTCTCTGGCATAGGTTCCAGGCTTTCCATCAGCACCTCTTGCTCTTCCGTCTCCAGACGCTCTCTCATCACAGGAGGTGGAGGAGGAGGTTTCTGGAGAGAGAACAACTATTAAGATACAAGTTGCAATATCATTCTTCTGCAAGCTAGAAGCAGCATAGCTTTGGCTGAAAATCAAGTCTTAATGGCTAATAAGTTTATCTAAACCAAATAGTATTCTAGAAAATGTTGATGCAAGGTTAGTTTGCGCAATATGGCTGTGCGGAGGTTAGTCACTATTTGTTGTTATTTACGCCAGAAATCAGACTTGTAAAGTGCAAAGTTTTCACGGCTTATTGGATCCAATTTACAAAAGGACAAATGTTTCAAGGTCTACTATCGTATTTGTTGGATGGATTTGTATCTCCGAAAATCTACACAAAAGTGAGTGTATTGTTAATATTGTGTAAAACACCAAATTCTACTTTCAATAGCTAAATATTAGCTTTTTGCCTGAAAAATCCTCTAGTAAAGTTTCCTTCTAATAAAGTCTCCTTCTAATAAAGTTTCCATCTAATAAATTCTCCTTCTAATAAAGTTTCCTTCTAATAAAGTCTCCCTCTAATAAAGTTTTCTTCTAATAAAGTCTCCCTCTAATAAAGTTTCCTTCTAATAAAGTCTCCCTCTAATAAAGTTTCCTTCTAATAAAGTCTCCCTCTAATAAAATTTCCTTCTAGTAAAGTCTCCCTCTAATAAAGTTTCCTTCTAATAAAGTCTCCCTCTAATAAAGTTTTCTTCTAATGAAGTCTCCCTCTAATAAAGTTTCCTTCTAATAAAGTCTCCCTCTAATAAAGTTTCCTTCTAATAAAGTCTCCTTCTAATAAAGTTTTCTTCTAATAAAGTCTCCCTCTAATAGTTTCCTTCTAATAAAGTCTCCCTCTAATAAAGTTTCCTTCTAATAAAGTCTCTTTCTAATAAAATTTCCTTCTAATAAAGTCTCCCTCTATAAAGTATCCTTCTAGTAAATTCTCCTTCTAGTGATCTTCCCTTACCTTGATGTGGAACATTCTCGCATGAGAGCCATCTGTCACTTCTGTCACGGAGTGCGTGTCAGTCATCTCAGTGTTGAGAGACGCCAGCGAGCGCGGACGACGGGACCACTCCTGGTTAGTGGTGACAAGTGGGATGTGGTATGAGTGGTGGGCATATGGGAATTGGTTTATAATGAGTTTTTGTGTGCTTTGTGAACAAATAAGAATGTAATGTGGTGGTGATAGATCAGGTTATTCATATCGCCAAAAATTTATGAATATAAAATATATTATTATTGTATTATAGTGGTTAGACTTCGTGGCCACCGCTATCACATAGATTTACGAGATCCCTAAAAATACACTCTGAAATTATTCTTTATTTATGTAAGTAACGGGTGCAGTTTTCTGTACCTTAACCCATAATTAATGTATGGGGATATTTGATAGGATATTTAAAAATTCTCTCGGTAGGTGAGTTAAGTAATTTTGGTAATAATAAGATGCTCCATGAAACCCAAAAACTTCATTTCAAAATTAGACCTTATTCAAATGTGCACATAACATAAACCAAAACCTGTGCTAAAAATCAAAATGAAATTACGTTTTAGTCACATCTCAACCAACAATCTATCCACAATCTGCTAAACAACCATTAGAAACACATATTTGTATGAATTTGACAGTTTCAATACGCAGTTCATGTGCAGTTCCTATGATTTTTTTTAAATTAGGCACGAAATTTCTTTTGTTGCATTACAATCAAGGTACCGTGATCGCCCCCGTGGATGAAAAAGAAACACTCTCCGTCTCTTTCATCTTGAATCTAGATGGAGGAGATGGAACGAATTCGAGGCGGAGCCTGATGGATTTTGAATCTGGATGTGGATTCTCATCCTTTTCTGTAAAAAGCGATTTGAAAAAGGGGAGAATAGAACGCACGGTCAACTGGTTTAATCAATACCGGGTACTGGTTTAATCGTTTAATCTTTTCCTCCCTTCCACTTTCAAACACTTTCAAGTGAGAGACATCTCACTTTCTTTTCGCCATAACTCTCAATCTTCTCTCCCTTACCTGTCTATCCCGGTTAACCTGCGAGTAGACGGCGGGCCGCGGCGGTCTCTCGGGCGGGGGGAGGTGCGCGGCGCGCGCGGGGAGCGGCAGGGCGGCGGGCGACACGGTCCGCAGCGACTCCTGCCGCTCGTGCTCCTCCAGCAGCGCGTTGTGTCTGTGACCGGGTTAAAGTTGACAACTTTCGGCGGGAAAACAAAAAAGATCGCGTCACCGCATTGTATTATTTTCCAAAACTTGTGTTATTTTCAGTGTTAGTGCATAAAATTAAATAATAATTATGGTTTATTCAGGCATATGGGAAAGTGGTATGATGATGGTGAAACGTTTCTTTTCGTGTTGTTTCCAAAACTCCATAGAAGCTTCTGGTAAAGTTGGCACCACTTTACTAGGAGTATGACTTGACTAGACTAAACTATGACTTAACTTGATGACTTGGACTGTGACTTGACTTGATTTGACACATTATATAATATTAATTAACTTGAGAAGTTATCAATTACTTGACACTGGCTAAATACACAAAAGTGTGGAGCCAAAACAAAACAAAAAACTGAAGGAAAATGATTAACAAACTAACCTAATGCTTCCTCCATCGGTCTCCGTGACGGTGATGGTGGAGGGTGGTGAGGGCGGCACCGGCGGGCGCTGTACCCGCACCCGCACGTCAAACGCCGGCGCAACCACTCTGCCGAAGCGGCTGTTGGACGCCGACGTTTCTTGTGCCTCTCCATAACCTGGTATCACATTTCAAGGGGTAAGAACAAAAAGGGTTTAACTATACAATTGATAGTTTCGAGAAAATGACTTTAAACTTCAACGGCTTCATTTTAATGTAGAGTGCTTATTAAGTAATAGAAAAGGTTTATGTAAGTTTCAGTTGCTTGAAAATGTGTTAATTCTATTTTAAAATACAAAATATAGTACTAATTCGTACAATTACTGTAAAAATATTATAATAATAATAATAATAATATTATAATGTTTTTATGCTAAGCGGACTGTATTCTTGTGTCAGATAAGCCGTTTTTAGACTGAAAATCTCGAGATTTAAGCCTCATATCGGTATTTTGATAATGTATTATTGTAGATAATTTCACGCTGAATCCAATATTATACATAATGACTAAAACTAAATTGTATCTAAACTATAATAAATCTAAATCTATAAATATCTTATCTGGTTTATTTAAAGCGTTAATAATGTTAGACTATTTGCAATAAATTATTTAATTGTTAGAATTATGAATTGATATGGTGGAAGATCCTCGTTGGTCTCCCTATGACGTACCTTCGCTATGGTAGCTCTCGTCCATCATGAAGGCACGGTTGACCTGCGCATGCTCGGCCTCGCTCGGCGTCTCGGAGGGGTAGTCGGAGGGGATGGTGTCGGACGCCACGCTTGCTGCTTCCCCTACGGCGTACACGGGGTGGGCTCGGGGAATCTTTACCTCTGCACATTGGGAAGAAAATGTAAATATTAGGTCCTAACATATAAAATTGGCGTTTTGTCGTTGGCTACTTTGATTTCAAATATCTCGTCTTTGGTTAGGAATTCTAATTTCAAATTTATACAGCTATTTACTCATGCATTTGTTTTTCGAAAACCGTAATCCATATGTTTTTTCCATCTATGGTTTTTTCTTGCTTCAAGACGCTTGATGAAAGCTTGATTGGTGATGTTAATACAAATAATTATCTTGTGATGATGATCGTAGTGATTCTGATGCTGATTCCGGTAATAATAATGGTGATTATGATGATAGTGGTGATTCTGATGCTCACGCTGATAATATGAATGGTGATTCTGATGATAATAATAACAATGACAACGTTGATTACGATGAATGTGATGATGATTTAGATGTTAATGATTATATTTATTTGTTCATTTATTTATTATACACAAAACAAATTACAGTCAAACTAAAACCAAATAGAAATATAAATTATGAACTGGATTGTAATTGGTAAATGAACAATGACATAAGAAAGACACGTTCGTATTATAACCATTGACTTATACAAAGTCAGCTCTTTTAGTTTAGCAAAGTGCAAAAGCGCAGATTTTTAAACCTCAAGCCTAAAAACAACAAAAAAGTTATCAATAGACTGTGAACAATAAAGCAGTAAGACCTACTTCAAAACCCCGAAGGAACTTGTCTTATATTATTTTAGCATTTCCAAACATTTACCTGGCAAGCTCTCCCGGCTAACAATAGAAGCAGACGAGTCATCGATCAGTCTACGTGGTGGCGGCAGCGCACGTCTTCTCAAACAAAGGTAGGATACTCCCAACCCCAGGAGTAGCAGAGTCAGGAATAGGATCGCGCAGATTATCATCAGGATGTGAGTTCCAGCTAGAGGAGCCTTTGCTGGAAGGGGGCCCTTCTCAGGTCTGGAAGAAAAATTGATGGGTTAACCGAAAGAAACACTCTTGATCAGGTTTTTAAATAAATTGGACGCTTTTCAGCCGAAAGCACTAGGATTTTTGGGGGTCGACGTGATCTTTCTCGTCTCCCCATCATAAAGCGTGTTCTTATCTATAGTGCGGGGGACTCCAATGAAAACTAGGGCTCACTGAATAATACATATATATTTCTAGTCGGTATACAAAATTGGATAAACTGCAACATGACGCGGTACTGGTGGAGAGACGACTGAGGAGGCCAGAGCTGCGCGGTCGCCGCGTGCATTAATATCTGCCGCGGTAGGATTCTGTACTCTAGATTGTCAGAGCAGTCCAGCCCTTCTGGTTCAGGCACCGTTTTCGGCACCGGCGTAGGATACCACAGCGTAACACACCGACCGACCTCGCCAGCAAGGTCGACGTACTCCATAAGCGGTCCTGACTTTCGGGACTGCGGGTCTACTATTCCAGTCGACGTAGTCTTCTCGATCCATATCTCCTCTGCAGTTCCCTAAATCTTAAAGTACTCACGTAAAGATGAGCGGGTTAAACACAGGTTTGGGCACGATGGGAGGCGGGTATCGACACACGATGGTGATGACCTCGTCTCCATCCATCTCCAAGCCTGGATGGAACCGGACCACGATGTTGTTGGTGAACACCCGGAGAGGGTCCTAGAAAATTGAGTTTTATTTTATAGGAAGATACTCGAAAAGCTTGCGTAATGTGGTCCGTAATCCGATATAACTGCTTTAGAAGTTCTTGAGTGTATTG
This sequence comes from Ennomos fuscantarius, assembly GCA_905220475.3. Classification (NCBI taxonomy): domain Eukaryota; kingdom Metazoa; phylum Arthropoda; class Insecta; order Lepidoptera; family Geometridae; genus Ennomos; species Ennomos fuscantarius. Next base: position 2,167,902 of record HG992026.1, on the reverse strand, counting down.
GTGGGAAAATGCTACGCAGTTTATATGCATAGTTACTTTGGAAATTTTCAAATTTGGAATGAAATTTCTCCTGTAACAAGTTACAGAAATTATAAGACATTTTGAAAGTAAACATACTAAGAATTTTTAGAATAATATTTGAGAAAATAATAGTATAACTACTTTAAAAATATGTACACAACTGAAAAGTCTAATAATATAGAGAAGCTACGTAAATTTGTAACCATCAAAAAAATTTAATTAATTCAAACGTTGCCTCATGGCTTCAGGTTTGTTTTTCCGATTTGTGTGTTGATGATTCGCAGACTATAACCAGCTATGTAATTGAACTAGTCTAAATGAACTGAGTACCCGAGTATATTCACAAATATTGTAGTTTTACCTGTTTTGTCCCGCATCCCTTCAGAGGAAGCTCCAGCTTATAGGACAGAGCTCCCTTCCCAGTGACTTGACATGCCGAGTGCCTGTCAAAGTCCGCGTACGCAATCCCGTAGAATTTTTCGTTGAATTTCAATTCAATCTGAAAAAAAATGTGATTTAAGTATCGTGCTTTTGGGCATAATTATAACATTTCAACAAAAATCAATAGATAGTAATATAATCATCTTTTTATCTACAATTTTTTTTATTTTTTTTTCTATTTAGGGCTTTTTATTAAATATTTATCGGTTACAAAATTCAATAGTTCGTTCTAGAAAAAACGAGTGTGTAACCACACGACTGAAGTAAATCTTCTTTAACTCCATCTCTCTTGCCCCTACAGTAATAAATGAAACGTAACTCTTTCTTTCTATCTTCACGTAGAGAGGGAGATATAAGTCTTCCCTCTCAACTTCCATTCGCACTTTACCGCCAAGTCAAGCGTGCCTAAAGAAGTTTTACTTCAAAAATTGATCATTATTTTTTGTTTCTCTAAAAATTAAAAACCGTTAAAGCATCCAAATATACATTTCCATTCATGCACTTCATAAAATAAAAACAATTACAAAACCTAATTTGTAACAAAATATACTTCCAACATCCCCGCTCAATGTTCAACTGTACATGATACAGGAAGATCAACATAAAGATCGAACAAGCTATCAAGACCTACATCTTACGATATACGATCTTGATTTACTCGATACTTTAGCCTGCAGCGAAATGATGGGTATCAAACTATCATGTTTACACGCAGCTCGACGAGAATACCGCTACGAAACATCGAGAGTAAAGAATGTGTGATAACTACTTAACAGTTACAGATAATAAGACAAATATATTGCGTGGCCTATTGGAAACGAATGGCATCTTTTTCTACCGAAACAGACATTATAAACGTTTCTCTGTATATATTATACAAACTGACCCAAACAGTGCAATAATATGAAACTCTGGGATGAGAGTAGTATGGTTTTAACAGTACTCAAAGCGAGTAGTGTTCAAAAGATAAGTGCGAACTTAGGGGCTCAGAAACATCAGTGCAGACAGGGATCTGATTGTATTTCTGACCACATTGAAGTAGAGACGTTTTAGCTATTATTTCCGAACTTTGGATGTTTGATTATTTTGCATTTACCTAAGATACAAATCGATACAGATATAGTTTTGTTAATCATGATGTGTACACATGTTTTGGGATGCAACCTAGCTCAAAATGTTTGTAAATGTTCTTGTGTTGGTTATATACTGTTTTGCGTGCCAAAAAAAAGAGATAGCAAAAAATCTGAACAAATAAATTCTATGCCTTTGGGCGGCATTGATAGTGAAATGCTCCACACCAAACGCTGAAGATTTTTTTGTTCACGTGATCTTAGTAATTATTTATTAGTTTGGCACCACACTATTAGCTTATTTAGCCAGTGCTAAGTTTACGTTATATTCAAATTATAGAATTATTCATGTGTTCAAAGTTCAAAGTCGCGTTTAAATCACGTCCAATTCTATTCTAGGCATGGTCAAGTATAAATCAAGCTCCAGTAAAGCGGCGAATACTGCACTGAATGCTGTTGCACGATTTTTGAGAAGACATAAAAATCACGTTTTTCATCATTATATATTACTAGTTGCGTCCCGCGGTTTCACCCGCGGATAATAAGTATTTTAATTATTTGCTCATCCACGGGAAAATTTCACTTTTCCGGGATAAAATGTAGCCTATATGTTAATCCAGTGTATAAGCTGTCTTGGTACCGAATTTCATCCAAATCCATTCAGCCGTTTGAGCGTGAAGGTGTAACAAACATACACACACACACATACACACAAACACAGATACAAACTTTCGCCTTCCTAATATTAGTGTGATGATTTTCTCTTCCACCATCATTACAGTCAAAACTACTCAAGTGTTGGCAAATACCAAGCCGACAATGGAACATTTTCACGATCCCAATTCTCCTATGATTCTAAAACTACCCGCTGATCCAATCTAACCTCCACAGACTGATTAACATATTAATTGGTAGAGATATAAGTTCTTAAATGGCAGCAATCATACATATTGTACCCAAGTATGGTAGTGTACAAACCTGCATGGAACCTGCCGCGCAGTTCAGGGCCGCCTTGGTTCTGTTCAGGAAGATCACTGGACTCAAGTCATCGAGTTTTGTAACCTGGAAAGGACATAAACGAGATTTCATTAGTAAAATTTAATGAATGAATTTTGAACCTTTTTTTTGATTGAACCTTTATTAAATGAATGAATGAATGAATGAATGAACGAACGAACGACCGAACGAACTTACGAACGAACAAACGGAGGAATGAATGAATGAATGAATGAATAAATAAATGAATGAATTAACAAATGAATCAATTAATTATTAATTTATTACTAATAATTTTCATACCATTTCCTGTTTTAGTATTTTAAAAATTAGTTGCGCGTCTTCCAGACAATTCTCGCTCTTACCCAGGAATTCTTTTTATTATTTTAGTTCGTACGTCACATAAATAATAAGGTTCATAATGCTATGTACAATTTCATTCGCCTTCACTCCGTTCCGCGGCTATGTAAATTGAGCCTTAGATGCGCTGTGCGATCTTAACTACACTTTATTTCATTGTTACAAGAGTCCTAATTTATTTGACATTCCGGAGTGAAGCTTCTATATTACCTATCTTCTGTGTTGAAATGCAAAACTACACTAGATCGCATCACTACTCTCTTACATAAAGTTACTAGATAACATTACGACGGCACATAAAGCGATTGCTTAAGGCCGTTTCGCTCCAAAAATGTTTAAATAATAATGCTATATTCAGTTTTGTTTCGTTTGGAACGTGGCTATAAATCCATATTGCTAATTATTGGCCCCGGGCTGTGTCTATCATGGGGCGCGGCTCCATTGACTCACGGGAACATAATGTTATCCGTGATTCATAATAATAATAATAATAAATGGATTCTGCATTAACCATCTCGCCCCGGTGAGACAGGACTAGCGCAATTCGTCGTGACATATACAGCTTAAAGAAAACTAATTTGACAGCTCTAAAAATGTTGACGCCCCCTTCATACGTCAATATTACAATGACATAATGGCCTTTTCTTTTTAATGTTTTGGGTCCACACTTTTGTGTATTTAGTCTAGTCAAAGTCATACTCCTAGTAAAGTGGTGGCAACTTTACTTGAAGCTTCTATGGAGTTTTGGAAACAACACGAAAAGAAACGTTTCACCATCATTATACCATTTTCCCACACTAATGGCCTTTATTTTCAACTAAATACTGTAATAATATAATAACTAATACTAAACACTACCATTAATATGACATTGGTGTCGTTTCTGTGTCGCATTCTCTAAAACTAAACCAAACTTAAAGTATGGCGGTACTCTTCTGATAAAAGGGAAATGAAAAAGACGGACATATGTTAATTTCGTTTAGCTTTAGAGTATGCGACACAGAATCGACACCATTAATAGCTTTAGAACTGTCAAACTAAGGTCCGTATTACTATGTAGTATGCTCAAGCAGAGATTTTATTCACTAACTGATAACTTTATGAATGAAATCTCTGCTTGAGCACCGATCGAAAACTGAGCATCGTTCTGTAATGCGGACCTAAGTATATATTTAAAAATAATGTACAACATCGACACTCGGTGTTCTCGCATTAACAACGGAAACGCGTACTGTCCACGGGCTATCTATTCGTAATGGCGCCGATACAGACCGTTCGCTGTTCCAGCATCCAGTATGCTTACATGTATAGTTTGTACTTGTAATTGTTACAATATCTTACGGCTAAAATATATGGGATAAATTTTGCGCTTTGACAGCTATGATGTTGGTAAGAAAGATACAATTCTTTTAAATAAATAATGACTCTTGACTCCTGACAGACTAGGTGGAAGCCCCAACCACTGAATCATAGATACGAGTACTTTGATATTTGGAGGGCCATGCCTTGCTTTTATGGCTAAGGAGTGTACTAAAAAAAAGAGTGCTTTAGACTACAAGACTGAAGTTAAACTTAGCTCCATCTATCGGCCGGTATAACTTTGTTTTGCTTTATTTAATGTTAATGTCGCCATCTTCACAATTGTAAATTGACATTTTTCCGGACATACCAAAATGATAATACAAATTTTTAACTTTGTTGTGTTGCCAATGGAGATTTACGTTAACCAACAACTTTTAAATTTCGTTCGCTTCGCCAGCTTACTCCCTAAGTCTAGCGGGCGTAAAGAAGTTTTACTTCAAAAAGGTTTGTAATTCAACCTCTATTATGAGTACATGGGGTATTAAAAAAAACACGGGTAACCTAATTATACCTACAAGAGAACTATGTCACTTTCGAAGAATCTCCTCGAAACCATTTCGTGCGCATTTTCATCACGTTCGCTCAATCGGAGTGTTTTTGTACAGGCCTAGCGGTTTGACCTACAACTTTACGACGAGAGAGAATCAAAACAAAGCTAACAAAATCGTGTGCTTAAAATAGCATGAGGTTAAGTGTTTAAAAAAAATACAGTTTTCGTGGTTTGCTTTCATATTGGGTTTTATCGAGTAGATTAGTGCGAAGTAACACGTTAATGTAATGAATTAGTTAATGATCAGTAAAAGCTCTTTATTCGCGGCGTATTCCGTAAATATGCTGCGAATACAGAAACCGTGAATATGGAATGGTTATTTATATGGGATTATAGGGGATACGTTCCTAGGTGACAAAATAAGAAACAAGTATATAAAAATGAATTTAATTGAAGTTTTAGACTATATTGATTAATTATTGTCTTCAGGCTTAGGCAATGGTTTGGTCAAGGCGGAACCAAAACAGCGGCGATATCATTTAACAATATACTTTAGACATAGTTGTAATAAGTTCTATTTTACTTTTTTATTAGTGCATTTGACGACGCGTTTACAAAGGATATTCGGTTGGATACCTAGATATAGTAATCCTTTTTATCGATGTGTATGTACCGAAAGAAATTTTTAGCCGCGAATATAGGAATTGGGTTGCATTTTTTTAATCCGTGAATAGTGAAAACGCTAATGAAGGAAGCGCGAATAAGGAGCTATTACTGTATTTCACAGTCATGCATTCTCTTCTTTCTTTAAATTATTAGGTGGTAGTAATTTTCTGCAAAGTTAGTCTAGGCAGTATGCCACCGCTTTCAGATGTACTGCCGCCAAGCACCATTCTGTATCGGTTTGAAGGGTATTGTAGACAGTGACATTAATGGGCATTTGAGACTTTATGACCTGATTTTACAGTCTAGCGATCTGATTATCAGACTGTGCTGATATCTCAGGATGACGTGCGCAGTGCAGTGTCACGTGAAACTTTATATTTTAGAGTTCCGAGTGACACTGCAACTGTTATGGGAGGGTGTGTCGCTTAACATCGGGTGAACAACTATCTCGTCATTATAATAATAATAATAATAACGCCCAACGTTTCAATACATAGATCCTGGACCCTAACTAGGATTCCCTGTGTCTAGGGACCCAGGAACTACGAGGTCCATTAGTCCAACAACACAGACTCAGAGCCAGCATTTACGCTTTTTTTTCTTTTATTGGAGCGGAGATTTTCTTCTCTTTTAGATTTCCCGTTGATTTGTTACTTTAAGCCTATAATATTAAAGTCTAGCTACTAAGAAATTCTTACCTTTCCATCGAGCACGGTTTGTTCTGGCAACCCTTCGCCCTGATATTCTATGTTATTGGCTTGCGAATCGTAGTTCGACTGCGCTCGTACACACGCTAGTACACACGCCAGTGCAAGCCACGGTAGCGCCATCTCTGTTCTGGAACAAAGAATACCTTGATTAAAGTTTTTGAAGAAAAACTTCTTTACGCAGGCTTAATTTGGGGAGTAAGCTGGTGAATGCGCGGCGCATTGAACGTTGATGTTGGTTCACGTATTTATCGTTCTCCATTTACTGTTACCTTTTTGATCTTAATTCTGAATCTAATAAATCTGATTTCCGGAAGCTGTTTAAGCTTTTAGAAAAGATTATAGTAATTATCGCAATAAACTGTTTTCCATACCGTATTCATTTGTTCAAAACATTATTTTTTAAACATAGAACTTTTATTTCAGAAAGAGTAAAATTTCCGCGGGAAATGCGTTAAATCCAATTAGTCACAACACTAGCAGAAGCAAGAAAAGATTGTAATGCGAAACTTTCTCCGTGGAAAAATCGTTTTTACTCGATCTAGCGTAACATTATATCGGTGCGTAAGCGAGAACCGGCTTAAGAGGAAAGCTGTAGAATGTCTCTTCTAGTAGAGAAGTTCTCGCAATTTCAATATAATAATAATAATAATAATAATAACGCCCAACGATCACATAGATAGATCCTGGACCCTAATTAGGATTCCCTGTGTCTAGGAAGCCACGAACTACGAGGACCATAGTCCCACAACACCCAGACTCTGAACAAGTATTTACGTTTTTTTTTCTGTGCACAAATACTTGCCGCGGGTATCGAACCCCCCGCCTCCGGGTTATTAGCCGACCTGCTCAAACACCACACCACAGAGGCTGTCAAAAAAAAACTACGTTAATTGCGTGATCGGTAATTTGAATGTAAGTGCGTGTATAATAAATTCTTTATACAAAACAAAGTCATGTTAGTTACGCTAAAGCAAGGCTGAACCAATTATTAAGATAAATCGACGAAGATAAATCCTAAAACATAATAATCATATTGTGTTTTAGGATTTATCTTCGTCGGTAATATGATAATCTTTATTTAAAATTAATGTCTATATACCTTGGTCATCGCCTCACGCGTGAACGCGCATTGTCAAGAAAAAGTAAGTAGGTCTTATGAAAGAAAAAATTAAGAAAATTGTTCGAAAAATTAGAAAAAATTCACAACACGCGTATACTGCGGGGCGCAGCTGGTAAGTAATTGAAAATTGAAGTCAATTAACAAAAAAAATCCTAAACATGTACATTCATTGACTGTTTGACGGAACGAAGTTCACCGGGTCAACTAGTTTTTAATAAAAGCTTAGAATTTAACGAAAATCATAATAAATTGCAATCAAACTCCTGATTAATTTTTGACCCGCATTTTAGAGTGTGCATTGGAGTTGCATAGCCTGGTTCCGCCGTCACCGTTCCACGAACGGACAACCAGATCTACGAAAAGCGCCACCATTAATATTCCACATGTGCGAACAAAGCGATTTGGCTCCACATTTATCATGCGAACAGCCAAAGAGTGGAGAGCTTTACCGGCATCCGTATTTCCCTAAAACTACAACCTTGAAGTCTTCAAATCGAGAGTGAACGGATATCTTCTAGGCAAGCGTGTTACATCCTAGACCGCATCGTCACTTATCAGGTGCGATAGTTGTCAAACGCGAGCCTATCTAAAAATAAAAAAGAGACCTGTATTTTTTTATAATGACGGTATAGATTACTTAACCTGTCGAACTACAATTTTCTTTTACGAACATATTTTAATTACGTTATCTCAAAATAAAACGTGCGCGCATAATCTTTTTAATTGTCTATCGTTTGCCAATTAAGTCATAAAATAGTTTTTGTAGGATAGCGTGTTTTTATTGGTAAAAACAAGTACATATGAAAAAACTGGACCTAACGGGAAAAGAAAATAATAATGGACATACATTATGATGTTGGAAATAGAAAATGTACAATAAATTAAATTTTTGACGACAAAAAAGTTACGCATTAGTTCTATACAAACTCTTACGAGAATGTCTCTAGATGGCGTCCCTGAGCTCTAGAAAAAAAAACAGATCAATATCCGTCTAAGAGTTTTGGCGGGAAAATCGTGTCACCGCATTTTATTATTTTCCAAAACTTGTGTTATTTTCAGTGTTAGTGCATAAAATTGGTGGCATTTTATTCGTTAAGTGTTGAATTACAGTCATGAGTGTGGGAAAGTGGTATTATGATGGTGAAACGTTTCTTTTCGTGTTGTTTCCAAAATTCCATAGAAGCTTCTGGTAAAGTTGCCACCACTTTACTAGGAGCATGACTTGACTAGACTAGACTATGACTTAACTTGTTGACTTGGACTGTGACTCGACTTGACACTATACAATATTAATTAACTTGAGAAATTATCAATTACTTTACACTGGCTAAATACAAAAAAGTGAGGAGCTAAAACAAAAAAAAATCCGTCTATAGCGCCACCAATTTATCTGTTAGGCTCGATTTGTTGCCATCTCTTTCTAATAGTGCAAGTAATGGCCTCACTAAAAAGAGACGACGGAGTAATCAACTGAACGGATAAGTTTGTGTACATGACAATAGAACCTAAATAACCAACTAAATGACCGAGTTTTTTGGCGGGAATGCGAAAAAGATTGCGTCGCCGCATTGTATTATTTTCCAAAACTTGTGTAATTTTCAGTGTTAGTGCATAAAATTGGTGGCATTCTATTCGTTAAGTGCTGGATTACAGGCGTGAGTGTGGGAAAATGGTATAATGATGGTGAAACGTTTCTTTTCGTGTTGTTTCCAAAACTCCATAGAAGCTTCTGGTAAAGTTGCCACCACTTTACTAGGAGTATGACTTTGACTAGACTATGACTTGACTATGACTTGACTTGATGACTTCGACTGTGACTTGACACATATTTGCGTGAAATATCATTAACTTGATAAATTATTAATTACTTGACACTGGCTAAATACACAATTGTGTGGAGCCAAAACATAAGAAAAAAAAAAAAAACTAAATGACCAGCACCATTCAACAGCTGTTTTTACCATAAAGCGATAGGACAAAATATGCAAGGATATCAACCAGCTAGACCTCTCACGACTGATGCTATACAAAAAGCAAACTTATAGCCTTTTATATAGGGTACAATATTCTTGTTTGATATTCCAAGGTCGCGATTGCTGTCAAAAATAATTGTATGTCAACTACAGAGAGAAGTTGGACCGATTTGGACTTATTGTTCCGCGATCATGAGTTGAACGAGTTGGGCAACATGTTTTTTATATATAGGTATATTTTGGCTCCACACATTTGTATATTTAGCCAGTGTCAAGTAATTGACTGTTGTTCTGTGTCTGGGTTTTTTTTTTTTGTGTTTTGGCTCCACACCTCCGTGTATTTAGCCAGTGTCAAGTAATTGATAATTTATCAAGTTAATGATATTTCACGCAAATATGTGTCAAGTCACAGTCAAAGTCATCAAGTCACGTCATAGTCTAGTCAAAGTCATACTCCTAGTAAAGTGGTGACAACTTTACTAGAAGCTTTTATGGAGTTTTGGAAACAACACGAAAAGAAACGTTTCACTATCATTATACCATTTTCCCACACTCACGCCTGTAATCCAGCACTTAACGAATAGAATGCCACCAATTTTATGCACTAACACTGAAAATAACACAAGTTTTGGAAAATAATACAATGCGGTGACGCAATCTTTTTCGCGTTCCCGCCAAAAACTATATTGTTTTCAATATATTTAAAACCATAAAGTATCTATAGTAAGTATTGTATGTTATCTGGTTGCCATTGTAGAAGGTTTGCTTAGTTTGACGCTAGATGGCGCTGTGTGAAATATCCACAAATAAACAATAAACAAAATGAATTAATGAACCAATTAGATTAATTTATGATGGTCATTTTAACGCTTCACCTTCGTCATTTATAATTTTATTATTGTTGAAACTATTGCGGCAATGAATTTAAAACCGAAAATTAAAATTACGGCCAACGATTACATACATACATCCTGGGGCCTTACCGCGTAAGTCTGGTGGAGATGGTAATCGTGTTCTCTCTTGCTCGCACTCGTGGACTTGTTAATTGGCGCGTGCAGGATGGCAGGTGAAGCCGATTCCCAGAACGGTTACGCGGTAGTGGTACTGGAAACTAAATTGGGATTCCATGTGTAGTGACTGTTCTTTGTAAAGTGTAGGTATCCCCTAAGAAAGGGTTTTTTGAAATTCCATCCCTAAAAGGGTGAAATAGGTGGTTGAATTATCAATAAAAGAAAAATTTCTTCTTCGTTTCCTATAGGCCACGTGGGTGAAGTCGCGGGCAGAAGCTAGTCTAACATATATCACACTTCACACTAATATTATAAAGGCGAAAGTTTGTATGTGTGTTTGTGTGTATGTGTGTATGTTTGTTACTCCTTCACGCTCAAACGGCTGAATGGATTTGGATGAAATTCGGTACCAAGATAGCTTATACACTGGTTTAACATACAGGCTACATTTTATCCCGGAAAAGTGAAATTTTCCCGTGGGGTAAGCAAATAATTAAAATACCTTTTAAGAGCCGTTCAAGTATTACGTAAGCAGATTTATTAGAATTATTTACCCCCCCCCCCTCAACCCCCTTGTCAGCAAAAGTAAGCAAAGCTCTTACCCCCTCCCCCATGCTTACGTAAACATTTTCAATCAATTAATGTATTATTTTTTTAAATATTATAATTATAATGTTTCGTGTCAAGCAAAGACAATGTGATTGTTGATTGTGTTGCTATTCGTGTAAAAAGGTAACTACCTACTACCGATGGCGTAATCATCATCTAGACTCCCCAAAGAAAAGAACCCCCCCCCCCCCCCCCCCCATAGTGCTTACGTAATACTTGAACGGCCCTTTATACGCGCAACTAGTCATTGATAATTTACACTTTCTTGGTTGTAATTCAAGGTATAATATCTTATGTCAAAGATATGAAAATCCATAATTGAAGTCGCATTTCATGCAAGAATTTTTATCTGGTTTATCTGAACGCCCTTCATTTGTATGTATGATGAAGCATAGAATTAAGAACAGCTAGAAGTTCTGAACACAGGAGAGACTGAGACATCAAAACATATACACTTCTAAAATCTATATAGGGTTCGATAACTTGTACAACAAGTAATTTATTCTGTGGTTCAGTGAATTAATTTTTTTTATGTTAATGAATGACCTGACGAGCTAACCGTTCGCCTGATGATAAGCGACACGGCTGCCCATATCAGTTGCAGTGTCACTCGGAACTCTAAAATATAGAGTTTCGCGTGACACTGCACTGCGCACGTCATCCTGAGACATCAGCACAATCTAGTAATAAGATTACTAGACTGTGAGATCTGGTTATAAAGTCTCATTTGTCCCAACAATTTCACTAGCTACAGTGCCCTTCAAACCGGAACACAGCAGTGCTTGCGCATGACTGCTAGGCGGCAGAATAACTGGCAAAGCGGTGGTACTGACTTAGACGAACTTTGCAGAAAAGTCATACCACCTATTAAATAGTAAAAAGTAAATCCTACTATATTATAAACACGAAAGTTTGTATGTATGGAAGATTGTTACTCTTTCACGCTCAAACGGCTGGACGGATTTGGATGAAATTTAGAATGTACATAGCTCATATAGACTAACTCATAGGCTACTTTTTATCTACGGCTGAAACCGCGGGGCGCAGCTAGTCTAAATATATATAACTCAAAGGTGATTGACTGACTGACTGACATAGTTATCAATCAACGCACAGCCCAAACCACTGGACGGATCAGGCTGAAATTTGGCATGCAGGCAGATGTTATGACGTAGGCTAAGAAAGGATTTTTCGAAATTCCACCGTTAAGAGGGTGAAATGGGTGGTTGAATTATTTTCCCATAGGCCACGCCGCGGGCGAAGCTGCGGGCAGCAGCTCGTAATAAATAAAAGAGGAATATTTTTACATGATCTTTACAAAGAGTAAGTAGGTATAATATCTCAATCTATACATATAAAATTCAAAGTCCTGAACTTATATCAACGCACAGCCTAAACCGCTGGTCCTAGAGACTTGAAATTTGGAGGGTGTAGGTATCCACTAAGAAAAGGTTTTCGAAATGCCACCCCTAAGAGGGTGAAATGGGTGATCGAATTATCTATGAAAAATAGTCTTCATCGTTTCCTATAGGCCACGCGGGCGAATCCGCGGGCAGAATCTAGTCATCTATATATATAAAATCGCAAAAATAAATATCTTCGCAAAACTCACAAAATGTCACTTAAAGAATGCATTAACTTTCAAATTTATTTGCAAATGAAACACTGCGCGCGTCGGAGCATCGAACTTAGCTTTTTACATATTTTTACTTGCACGAGATTTTATTTCAAAGTGAATAAAATTTATTCAAGATTATTTTTAAAATGTCCACATTTTTTTATTATTTTATACCGTGGAACATTCAGATTGCGCATTGAAAGTTAAAATATGTGCATTTGCCACATACGGCGTTATGCGTATAAGTCCTAATTTATTAAAATTGGAAACCAAGAGGCTGCGTATGGAAATCTTTTCTCATTAATATCCGGAATCCCGGACATGCAATATTGATTTAGTCAATAAAAATATTTCTTAAAATTAATAACATAATTGTTTTAATATATGTTAACTCTGCCTTTATTAAATACGAACACATATTAAATGAAAATTCAAAACTATGAATTAGCAAAACTTAATCTAAGAAGCCGCTACCAGTAGGCAACGTGCCCAAAATGCTGGTGGCATTGCCCCGTTGAATGGCAAAAAAAATGGCAAATTGTTTTAATTAATAAGTATATTAGTATAATGTATATTAGTAAAAAGAAAATAGTCTTGAGTATCCAGTATCAACGACCTCGTTATTTCATAATACTTACAATCTAGAGTTTTAACGGGAAAACGAGAAAGATCGCGTCACCGCATTGTACTATTTTCCAAAACTTGTGTTATTTTCAATGTTAGTGCATAAAATTGGTGGCATTTTATTCGTTAAGTGCTGGATTACACATAAGTGTGGGAAAGTGGTATAATGATGGTGAAATGTTTCTTTTCGTGTTGTTTCCAAAACTCCATAGAATCTTCTAGTAAAGTTGCCACCACTTTACTAGTAGTATGACTGGATAAATGTCAACTGTGAACCTTTTCAAAGCCGCTTTTATATAAACACGTCGTTGAATTAAAAAACAGGTATAAAGATTTGATTAACACATCCATAAAGGCGTACAGATGGTTAATAAATGTGTATGTATTCTAGACGTGATAACTCTCACCAAACCCAAATGCATAAGAACTTAAATGATTTTACAGTTGCCCTTTCGATGTTTTGTTAGAATAAAAATTAAATGTCATTTTTTACTTGACTGCTCCGTTGGTAGTAACCCTGCCTTCTGAACTGTAGGTTGTAGGTTCGATTCCTACGCAGGACAAACATTTGTGTGATTTACATCGATGTTTGTTCTGTGTCTGGGTGTTATATTGTATTCTATGTATGTATTTACAAACAAAAAGTATCTAAGTATTGTATCTTTGTATCTATGTATAAGTCTATGTATTAAGTTATCTGGTTCCCATAGTACAAGCTTTGCTTAGTTTGGGGCTGGATGGCGCTGTGTGAAACGTCCACATATTTATTCATTTATTTGATCTTTTAAGTAATGATAATTTCGAACATATTAACAACATTGCCGGGAAAGAGAGAGTTAACTCTTAAACCTCATAATGAATTAACTATAAACTTTATTTCACGGTTTTAACCGTTTCAAATTGTGTCAATGTCCTATTAGTTCCTGGGTCCCTAGACACAGGGAATCCTAGTTAGGGTCCAGGATCTATGTATGTGATTGTTGGGCGTTATTATTATTATTATAATTATATACAAGACTAGCGGCCCGTCCCGGCTTCGCTCGGGTGGACGTTTATTTACTAAACATTTTATAATATACGAAAAACAATGTATCACGCACCGGCGCCATCTACTTAAAATGTTGGTTTGTCCTGAATTTTTCCTGAATTTTCTTTGCTATAAACCTCACGGAGCCCGAGACCTTTCCAACGAATGCAAAACCGTGGAAATCGGTTCGTGCGTTCTGGAGTTATAGCGTCAGGAAGGAAAACCCGATATTTTTATATAGTAGATTGCGATGAGGTGATCAGATAGAAACTGTACCGTATGAACAGGCCTTAAGAGTATCTTTTTATTTTTGAAAAGGCGTAATCCTTGGCCTCGGTGGGTTTCGGCACCAGATTGTTTATGGCCACTTCGCGTGTCATGCGCAGTGGGCGGTGGCATTGCTCCTACACAGTGCATTGTTCTTCCAATGCCGATGTGTTAATTGTGCAGTTCTGTTAGTTCATAGACACTATTGGTATTTGATAGTTTCGACTCTGTGGTGTGGTGGTTGAGCAGGTCGGCGCATAACCCGGAGGTGGCGGGTTCGATTCCGCAGGACAAGTATTAGTGCACAGAAAAAAGCGCAAATACTTGTTCTGTGTTTGGGTGTTGTGTGACCATGGTTCTCGTAGTTCCTGGGTCCTAGATACAGCGACTAGGTGGTAGGTGGTAGGACTTTTCTGCAAAGTTCGTCTAGGTAGGTACCACCGCTTTGCCAGTTATTCTGCCGCCAAGCAGTAGTGTGCAAGCACTACTGTGTTCCGGTTTGAAGGACAATGTAGCTAGTGAAATTACTGGGCAAATGAGACTTATGATCTGATCTCACAGTCGAGTAATCTTATTACCAGACTGTGATGTCTCAGGATGATGTGCGCAATGCAGCAGTCATGCGAAACTTTACATGTTAGAGTTCCGAGTGACACTGTTCTGTTATGGGCGGCCGTGTCACTTAACATCAGGTGAACGACTAGCTCGTCACATCATTCAATAACATAAAAAAAAAATCTTAGGGTTCAGGATCTATGGATGTGATCGTTGGGCGTTATTATTGTAATATTCATAAGTCAGGTTGAAGCTCACAAAACAATACGGTCGTAATTGAAGCATCTCTAGACATTTCGAGTATATCACACAAGTCCCGTCATTTTGTCCCGTGATGGGACAACGGGACGGGAATATCTTGACCTATTTTGTCTCTGTGGACAAGTGATGTCAATATTTCGGACCCACAAGTTCCTTGTGTTGTCATTACACTATTTTGACCAGTTAGTCTTGTGTAACTTTTGTATATGTAGTACCAGGATAGCATCAATTAAGAAGAGGTTCAGGCGATAAAACTACTCGGATAGACTCGAAATTTAAATAGCCTTATATTTATACTAAAAATCCCTAGTACCGGTAGTACTAGACAGCTAGCACGTGCGAAGAGAGAGATAATCAGCGAGTTTCAGCTTCCTAAACCGTCATCTCTGTCACACGGAGAACTATAGGTTGTAGCTCTGTTAATCCACAGATTACTAAATATGTAGAGCGATAAAAGGTCACACACAGTAACAGAGTCGACGTACGACAAAAAAAATTGTTGTAAAAGTGCTAAAAATAGCCTATTTGCAATAAATCTTTTGACTTTGACTTTGACAATCGTTCAACCCGTTATGTATACCACCGGTACCTAAGCTCGTACTGGTCAGGTCAGTTGAAATTTAATTTCGTAAATAGTCTTCCCTGGCAATGTCTATACATCTATCTATACATATAAAATTCAAAGTACTGACTGACTGACTGACTTATATATCAACACACAAGATCCTAGCGACTTGAAATTTGGAGGGTGTGTTCTTTGTAAAGTGTAGGTATCCACTAAGAAAGGGTATTTCGAAATTCCACCTCTAGGGTCCGTATTACAGAACGATGCTCAGTCATCGATAGTTGCTCAAGCAGAGATTTCATTCACTAATTGATGACTTTATGAATGAAATCTCTGCTTGAACACCGATCGATGACTGAGCATTGTTCTGTAATACGACGATAAGAGGGTGAAATAGGTGGGTTGAACTATTTTCCTATAGGCCACGCGGGTGAAGCCGCTGGCAGAAGCTAGTTAATAATACAATCAAATTGCGATGCGTTTTTTGTCATCTGTTTTGGAGTACCTATATTTTACCAATTAATTATGAAATCAATCTGGATTTCTGCTAAATGAATACAAAATGAAAATTCAACATATTTATTCCCGGGTGAAGTCTCAAAGCTTGTCCGGGTTTTTATTATACGTATTTACCATATCATTTTATTTTTCCATTGAGTATATGCCAGTATAGAACAAAGCACACATTTGCTTTTGCAGGTGCATCGCAATAATCATGCCATATATTTGCATTGTAAGCTAATGCGTTGTTGTCTTTGCTTACGCACTTTATTAACTGCTTGGAATTATGGTAATCTGCTGGCATTGGTTCTTTGTCATCTGTGTAGAAAACTTGCAGGCTTTACCTTGCAAGCTCGAGTAATATGCCAGCCAACGTTTCAGTAAAAAAAAACGCCCAACGATCACATACATAGATCCTGGACCCTA
Organism: Ennomos fuscantarius; assembly: GCA_905220475.3. Classification (NCBI taxonomy): domain Eukaryota; kingdom Metazoa; phylum Arthropoda; class Insecta; order Lepidoptera; family Geometridae; genus Ennomos; species Ennomos fuscantarius. Next base: position 2,151,230 of record HG992026.1, on the reverse strand, counting down.
ACTAGGTTTCCCTGTATCTGTTGACTCAGTAACTACAGGGATCATGGTCCCACAACACCCAGACACAGAGTGTGTGGTGGTTAAGCAGGTCAGTTCATAGCCTGGAGGCGGCAGGTTCGATTACCGCGGCAGAACAAGTATTTATGCACAGAAAAAAGTGCAAATACTTGTTCTGAGTCTGGGTGTTGTGGGACCATGGTCCTCGTAGTTCCTGGGTCCCTAGACACACAGAATCCTAGTTAGGGTACAGGATCTATGTATGTGACCGTTGGGCGTTATTTATTTAGCTCCATCTATCGGCCGGTATAGCTTTGTTTAATGTTAACGTCGCCATTTTGATAAGTGTAAATTTTCATTTTGCCGGACATACCAACATAATAATACAAATTTTTAACTTTATGTTGACAATGGAGATCTACGTGAACCGACATCAATTTGCACCGCATTCTCCAGCTAACACTAAGTCAAGCGTGCGTAAAGAAGTTTTACTTCAAAAAACCTATGTAAGTATGAACAAAGATTCTGCTGCACAACTTGCTCCGTACAGCTTTTTATATATTCATTGGCCAACAAATCTAGTGAAGATATTTTAATTAGTTTGCTACTAAAATTCACTTTATTTCACCGAGTTAGTCAAGCTCCAAGCAATAAAATAAAACATAAAATTAATTCCCTGAGGAAGCTAACGGTGGTCAACTGGTCATCCAAGAACATTACCATAAATCAGACTACGTCCAATATTAAAACTATATAAACAGAACCGGATTCCGGTGTATTTCCAACTCTTCCGTCATCGTATGCCATTAAATTTGAATTTAACATACAACAACCTGCTCTAGAACAAAGGTGTAAAGTTGGAAATCGCGTGGGAGAAATGGAAAGGCTTTTAAGTCGATGACTTAACTACAATAATCTTAAGTTAGAATTTATCACTAGATCAGAGACTTTGGTGCGCTTTAATGATACTTTCGGTGTCATTATTTACAGCGTCTTTTTGTATCGAAACAGGTAGTAAGATTATCGGATTTTTGAGACTTTCAATGATAATTTGAGTACTTTTAAATAATCTTAATTAATTTGAAGTTGCGAGTCATTCGACTCAGCATTTTTATGAGATTATCAGACATTTTTATGAATTAGAGAGATATTTTGTTATCGAGCGATGGACTTTAAAAATGAGTAGTGGATGGAGAAAGAAGCGTACGATGGCGTTTGATGGTTAAAAACTGTATATTTTAAATATTGAAATAAGATAATCGAATAAACACAACTGCATGCAACCAAACTAAAATGCAACTTCAATCAAAGTCAAATGATTTTATTATGAATGGGCTATTTTTAGCAATTTTACAAGTCAAAATGAGGTTAGGTACTTAAAAATAGTAATTAGGTCATAAAAATTTTTATATACTAAACATATAAAATTACAAACTGTTCAATGTCAAATATTATATTGCAAGCCCATTAGGTACAATACGTGAGTTTAAAAAAAAGAAGTTCTCTTTCTCACTACTGGTGCAAGCAATCCGGCACAATGCAGAACAGAAAACTCCGATCCGAAGCTTTGATAACACCTGTAAAGAGGAAGCTAAAGAAACTTTACAGTGATAGATAGATAGATAGATAAAAGTCTTATTGAAACACCACATTACAGGAACAATTTACAAGCACAAACTTAAAAATTAGGTGTCACAATAGGCGGTCCTATCGCTTATAGCGATCTCTTCCAGACAACCCAACGTCATAACTTCTTTACGCACACTTGACTTGGAGAGTAAGCTGGTGAAGAATTCGAGGCGAACAGCAAATGAGGTTGGTTCACATAGATCTCCATTGTTAACATAACAAAATTATGTTGGTATGTCCGGTAAAATGACGATTTACAATTGACAAGATGGCGACATTAACATTAAACAAAGTTATACCGACCGATAGATAAAGCTAAACTAAAGCAGCCTTATAAATAAGCGGGTATTAGTCTCGGGTTAGTTACTTCAGCTTTTGTCCTTTTTTTGCAACTGGAATACTTAGCTAGCTCGAAAGAGACAAAAGATGGTGTAACTAATCTAAAGCTAGTTCGTGTTTATTAATAAGGCTGAAGAAGTTTTACTTTAGTCGTGTGGTCTAAATAACACTCGTTTTTATTTAGATTTTATTGTATGTACAATTTAATCTAAATTTCGAAGTCATCGTCAACGTCGAGATGCATATACTTACATTAAAATAATACATTGTTTGCAATAGTTCGGGTTTTGTCCCAAATATGGCGGCAGACATCTTGAAAAGCCAAAACAAGAGATATATTCAGGAAAAAAATGTGTTCGAAATGGCAACATCAGTACCAGTAGCCGACTGACTTGACATCAATACCTTTACAAATGCGACCGCTCATTGCAAAAACCACTTGAATGCCTAAATACAGAAGCATCTGATCTAGACTGACACAAGCGAAAATAAACCCTATTCGAATTACCTTACAGCTTTGTTCAATTACTATCTTATTGATCAGACCAAGATCAATGCACGAGAAAATATACCGTAGTAAGTTAGTATTAAAGTCCGGAATGAATTACAGTCTTGTGATGTAATAGTGGACGACCTCATCCATATATTTTTGGTTCTGGCAACTTTCACTTTTGGCGAATGCAAGTAACGAGACAAGTTGCTTATTGTATGTTTTGTTTTACGTAATGTATGTAAATATGTTGGACAATAGATATTGTAATGTTTAAGATTATTGACCTGTCAAAATTGTCTTATAAGGATTGTAATACGAATTGTCTTTGGATTAAAGTTCGTTGGCTTTTTGTATTAACCATCAAATACTTTTGTTTCTGCAATAGTTACTACTACTATAGTAAGTGGTAGTACTTACTTTGTTGTAGCCTTTGGTAGTAACTAATAATAAAAACGCCCAACGATCACATACATAGATCCTCGACCCTGACTAGGAACTCGTGTCTATGGACCCAGGAACTACGAGGAACATGGTACTCAGAAAGTATTTGCGCTTTTTTTTTCTGTGCACATATGCTTGTCCTGCTGCGGGAAACGAACCCACCGCCTCTAGGTTATGAGGCGGCCTGCTCAACCACCACACCACAGAGGCTTCTTTAGCGGTAATCGTAAGGTTGGTAGAGTTTATAGTATGAGGTGAGATGGTAGTATTACTAGCCTATCTATTAGACTGGTCCGATAGCTCAGTTGGTAGTAACCCTGCCTTCTGAACTGCAGGTTCGATTCTTACCCAGGAAAGATATCCACGGTTGTTCTGAATATGGGTGTTATATTGTATTCTATGTATATATTTACAAACAAAACGTATCTAAGTATTGTATCAGTTATCTGGTTCCCATAGTACAAGCTTTGCTGTTTTGGTCTGATTTATTAGGTTCAATTTCCAGTGACCCTAGGATTATGGACCGCCATATCCAATGGAGGTAGGGAATATAAGAGTATTTTCCCCCACTTAAAAAAGCGAATATTAGAGAATTTTAAATGATAATAATATTTTAGTTTGATCGTGAGTACTTTTTCTAAGATAAATAACGGCTAAACTCACGTCGAAAAAAAGTCGAAAATAATCCGACCGAATCACACTAATATTATAAAGGCGAAAGATTGTATGTGTGTATGTTTGTTACTCCGTCACGCTCAAACAGCTGAATGGATTTGGATGAAATTCGGTACCAAGATAGCTTATACACTGGATTATATGGGCTACATTTTATACCGGAAAAGAGAAATGTTCCCGTGGGATGAGCAAATAATTAAAATACTTTTTTAAACCGCGGGGCGCAACAAGTAATAAATAAATATAAAGTATTCTTTAACCCAAATAAGATATCTAGTGGCTTTACCACCAGCTGTGCTTCGTCCTTGCGCGTGCGCACCGGCCCACTGTATCCGCCGCTCCGCCATTCACTATCCTACCTGTGTTCAATATACTCTGCGTTATTTACCAGGCCACAGATTAAACAAGTTAACCTTTGCTTACTTTGATGAGGAACCTCATTTCAATAATTCACGGGAAAATAATGTTGTTTGCTTAAACTGTAGCGAATTTGTTATATTGATTTTCATGCTCGTTATTTTTATATCTGATTTTAATTCTGGCTGTAATTTAAGTAATATTTACTTTATTGATTTACTTAGTGAAAAAGTAAGCCTATTTGTAATAAATGTATGAGTTTGGAGTTTTGTGTTTTGATAGAAGTAGGCTCTTTGGATTATGTGAAATAAAACAGTTTTCTCTTGAATACTTAAACCTAGTATGTATTACGTAGTTAGCTATACAGCTATTACTGGACTGTGCTGATGTCTCAGGATGAGGAGCACAAACTTTATACTTTTGAGTTCCGAGTGACACTGCAACTGATACGGGCCACCGTGTCGCTTAACATCAGGTGAACGACAACTTCGTCATGTCATTCCTTAACATTTAAAAAACGAGTATGCTTTAGACCGCACGACTGAAGTAAAACTTCTTTAGTTTAGCTCCATCTATCAGCCGGTGTAACTTTGTTTTTGCTTTATTTAATGTTAATGTTCTCGTTTTACCGAATATACCAACATAATAATACAAATTTTTATCTTTGTTATGTTGGCAATGGAGATCTACGTGAATCAACTCCCGTTCGCCTCGCTAACATTTGTTAACAAGTGGCTTAAAACGTACGTAAAGTAGTTTTTCTTCAAAATGTGCTTTACTTACTGCTGGTGTCTGTAGGTACTTACTACTTACGTAAGTCTTAAATTTAATCAGTTGCACAGGAACGGAGGTTACGTCACAGCTATTAACTAGAGGCCTGCACTCAAGCGCATCTTAGATCCGCGATAAAACTTATTGCGTCTGTTATTTTAACTCTGCGATATAAAAATAATTATCATCATTATGTATACACCACTGTACTTCATCAAGGTTCAATTTGATACACAAATAATTATACTCTGATCAGATTGGAAAATAATTTACCTTATTATCTATGTCGTTCTTTATGTAAGGGCAAGTTCTGTGCTTTGGCTAATCTCCAGCGAATTTTTATTTAAAATAAGATTTTTTTGTTATTGTTTGATAGTTTTTTGTTTGACCACTATCTCATCTGATGGTAAATGACGATGCGGTCTATTGTAAAGTTTTTTTTTTTGCTCAAAGCCTTTCTAATCATATGTTACAGTTGTGATTTTTCCATATTTATTTTATCATTTTTAAACATTAGTAAACAAAAACCGCTTTGCCAGTTATTCTGCCGCCAAGCAGTAGTGTGCAAGCAGTAGTGTTCCGGTTTGAAGGGCACTGTAGCTAGTGAAATCACTGGGCAATTGAGACTGTATGATCTGATCTCACAGTCGAGTAATCTTATTACGACTGTGCTGATGTCTCAGGATGATGTGCGCAGTGCAGTGTCACGCAAAACTTTATATTTTGGAGTTCCGAGTGACAGTCTTCTGTAATGGGCAGCCGTGTCGCTTAACATCAGATGAACAACTAGCTCGTCACATCATTCACTAACATAAAAAAAACCAAGCGTGTCATTTAAAAACCAATGTCAAGAATAATTGAAGAATGCTGACATTTAAATCCATTGACATTTACACCTCTAACACCATTCTAGCCTAAAACGAAGACGAACCAAAGGTCAAAATTAAACGCTCATAAAATTTTAATGACATCCAACAAAAATTCAATAACAAACAAAAAAGAAAGGACTCCACACCGTGCCATCATTTCTATATTTGGTCTCCAAGGTCGATCTCCCGGGTCCGACTCCCTGCTGTCAAGTTGTTTTGAGTTCATTAGTGGACCCTAATTTGGACCGGCTACGTTGAGAAATGCTGACAGTTGCAGGTTTTTTTTGTTTTGGCTCCACACTTTTGTTTATTTAGCCAGTGTCAAGTAATTGATAATTTCTCAAGTGAATTAATTTTTTTTTTTTACACGGCAAATTGCTTTTATTTTCTAAATACTATAATGATTTAATAACTAATAATAAAAACTACCTACTACTACTACTACAAAAAAAAACATTTGGACTATATACTGGCCGCGATGACCTATAGACAGTCCAAATGCTCCAGCCCACTACCAGTAGGTAGCGTACCCAACAACCACAACACAAATGCCAATAAACAATAAGTGAAGTGAACAACAAACAAGTATACCATTTCATAAATATGTGGGCAGAGAACGTGTTGTGGGTAGGTTGCAACCTATATAACTATAGGCCTTCAGCATGTCCGCACCGCGCCGTGTCTGGAACAAGAATGATCCGTAGCACACCAATCGATCCCTTTATATAGCCAGACAGGTAGGGCCGCCATGACAGTTGCCGGTGCTGCCCCTGTAATACATTTAATGCCACCACAGGGTAAATTACGGTGCTCGATCGCTGTGCATAGAGTTTATAACTGGACGTAGCCGCCGTCAAATACAATTTTATATTATACTTGCTTTTGTTTTTAGTTTAAATAACAAATTAAAATAAATGAAATAAACAGCGACCAACATTCCAACTACATCTCGCCTTGCATCTACAATGGCATTATCTAGTTGCAGATAAATGTCCCACTCACTCAGCAACTGGTTACCAACTAGTTGTGCCGGTTAGTTATACAAGTTTAATTGTTGTGTAAAAAGTAAAGTACATGACGTGAGGTTATCGGAATCAACTTATAAAAGGCAATCATAAGGGTGTGCGGAATTACCTTGTAAGCTTAAGTTATTAAGCTAATTAGATTTTAGATGGTAACAAATTAAGATACAACTACTGACTAAAGTAAACTTTTTTTGTTTTGGTTTTAGGCTCCACACTTGAGTGTATTTAGCCAGTGTCAAGTAATTGGTAATTTTTCAAGTTCATTAATAATGTATATATATGTCAAGTCAAGTCACGATACAGTCCAAGTCATCAATTCAAGTCATAGTCTAGTCTAGTCAAGTCATACTCCTAGTAAAGTGGTGGCAACTTCACTCGAAGCTTCTATGGAGTTTTGGAAACAACACGAAAAGAAACGTTTCACCATCATTATACCATTTTCCCACATTCACGCCTGTAATCCAGCACTTAACGAATAGAATGCCACCAATTTTATGCACCAACACTGAAAATAACACAAGTTTTGGAAAATAAACGCACAAAAAAGTTAAACTACCTAAATACTCTTGTTTCATTTTGTGTCCTTAAAACTCTCAAGCAAAAGTGCTAAATTCACATTGTTAATAATAAAAACTGAATTTAAAGTTATAAATGCATGTATTGCTTCAGTAGTCTGAGGTTTTCTATTATGGTTTTATGATTTTTTACTACTAATTCAATACCTATTTCTTTTAGGTTTTTAGCAAGTCCTAATAATGTCAAGTAGTCTAACCAAAAAAAAGTCAAATCTTTTTTTTTTATATTACACTCGTTCGTTTTAGTTAACTCTCAAAAATGTATGAAGAAGTAAAAAAACGGTCTCGGTTAAAGGAGATTCACGATTCGGGTGCCAGCAAATTTGTATGCAGAGCGTATCGCTCATTTGAGCCCAAAAAAGCATCTCTTTTATTCCATCAAAATTCAACAAAACATTGTTTGTGCAGAAAATAAAATAAAACTTTTCACTCGAACTGTGGGCGGGCCGAAATCGATGTAATTTACAAATCTTATTGGATTTTTGTCTTGGTGTAGAACTGAAGAATATTACAAAACTTTTTTTTAACATGCTATTGGCTTAATGCATATTGCACAAGCTGTGCGCAGCAGCCGCAAATAACGTCGGCAAAACTGGCTTCCCCCTCCCCCCGGAATAAATAAATGATATGCCATAAATGTGGATGAATTAAAAAAGTTACATTATTATGGTTTAAAAAAAGTAACAAGTTTTTATTTGTTTTATTTTATTTATAAAGCTGGGAACTAAAAATAAGTTTCGTTCATTATCTACATAGGTTTTAGTTGTATAAAATCGCCTTGAGGTATCGATCACGTCTGGTGTTCTATTATATCTGCCAATGGCTATTAATTATCATTATTTATTTAAACTATAATTCCATTAATTGTTTTTATCTCTAATATTTTAGTACTCTACATTTTCTTATAAAGTATCATATTTTACTGTTTGAATTATAACCTGTATGATTCTTAACGTAGTTGCGTGCGAGTTAACGAGAGGTTTCCAATTATTTTTTTCCCAACATCTAGAAAAATGGTTCAATTTACTAATTAAATATATTTAACTTATATTTTCGATAGTACAAATGCACTCGGCTTCTTTCTGCCTGGCTGAAAATGCATAGAATCTACCATTCTTCTCTGAATAATTAAAAATAAAATGTATCAATCAATAAATATCTAATAAATATCTAATAATAAATCTTTTTTCTTATTCCTAGATTTATATTAACGTTTTGTGCCTGCAAATAATTAGAATTTACAAAAATATAACTACTTTTTATTATTTTTAATGGGTAACATAGATCCGGTTCTCTACAGATTTCTCCAGTTCTAAATGCCAAGGCTGTGGCTTGAATTGACATTACAGTGACATGTTCAACGCGCACATTTGTGCGCGACACGACTATGTACTTACAGGTAGTATCTACGTAAACATCTAAAATAAATAAATAACGCCTAACGATCACATACATAGATCCTGGACCCTTACTAGGATTCCCTGTATCTAGTGGACCTTGGTCCCACAACACCCCGACACAGAACAAGTATTTGCGCTTTTTCTCATATATACTTGTTTCGTCACGGGAATCAAACCCCCCACCTCGGGTTATGAGCCGACCTTAACCACCACACCACCGAGGCTATCAAATGAGTACCGAGTTTATTCTAATATGGTACCTACATTACTGTACTGGCTATCGAGTATTGTGAAAATGTGTATGTTTGTATGTTAGTGTATATATTTCTTCTGAATTCACGCTACAAAGGCAGAAAAATTTGATTGAAATTTAGTATGGAAATAATCTATGCCCTGGATATTTTATCCTGGAAATAATATAAACGCGGAGAAAACCGCGGATATATTAGAGCTTATTTTCAACAATAAAGGAGAAACTACTCAATAATGGCAACCCACAACTGGCCGCAGGAATTCCTTTTTATTTGTCTAGATAAATGTTTATTCTTTTTATCTAGACGTTAAACTTATGTACCCTTATCAAATACCTGTTTTATCCACTATTGAAGTGTCTGGCATCTAACGAGACGATCGCAGATAATGCCTAGCAGCCTACGCTTGTTAAAACCTAGAACAATAGTTGTTGCAAAAACAACCTTATTATAATAGAGGTATAGTCCCTTGTAAAGTAGCTGGTGCGATAGTTTCCAAAGTGTAATACTTCGAACACTCGAAAGAATCTCGAAAATTACTATTTATTATATCGACTTCAGTAGTGTAGAATAAAAAGTAGATATGCTTTACAAAAACAAGCTACCTGCTGGTTTGTGCACTTGGATATCAGACTTTTTGAGGGAACGATCGCTTAGAGTAGTTCTTGATGGCTGCTCTTCCGATCAATTAGCTATTAATGCTGGTGTACCTCAGGGGTCAGTTCTTTCAGCAACACTATTCTTACTCCACATCAATGATTTGCTAAAGCCCGGTACCTTTGGGTATGCAGATGATAGTACTGTTGTTGAAAGATACACATCCAGTGCCCGAGCCAGTGGTGACGACGTCCGGATTGAGAGAGAGGCTATGGTTGAGCGCATGAACCTGGCTTTGAAAGCCGTGTCCGATTGGAGCGATGCTAACTTGGTTAGGTTCAATGCTGCAAAAACACAGGCGTGTTTATTCACTGATAAAAGAGCCCACTCCATCTGGCTCCTTCATTCCGTGGTGTATCTGTAAGTTTAGGAAACCATCTTGAGCTTTTGGGTGTTGATCTTACGTCAAACCTAAACTTTGGATCCTACATCGAGTCCAAAGCCAAAGTAGCTTCAAAAAAACTCGGCATATTGTCCAAGGTAAGGCGGTACTTCACACCTGGACAGCTTCTAAATCTGTATCAAGCACAAGTCCGATCGTGTATGGAGTACTGCTGCCACCTGTGGGACGGGTCTGCCAAGTACCAGCTTGAGGCTCTGGACTCGATCGAACGGCGTGCCAAAAGGCTCATTGACGACGACACTTTGGTTGGTGAAAGGCTCCAGAGCCTTGCACATCGACGTAAGGTGGCAAGTCTGTCGGTTTTTTACAGATTACACCACGGTGAATGCGCTCAAGAACTGCATGATCTAATTCTCCCATCACCATTCCACTACCGGACTACTAGACGCTCGGCTAAGCGCCATCCTTTTGTGGTCGAAATACCACCCATTCGTACCAAGCGATTTGACTCAACGTTCTTAATTAGAACGGCTAAGGAATGGAATGCCCTGCCAGCGTCTGTGTTTCCGGCGAAATATGACCCGGGCGTGTTCAAGAGAAGAGTGAATAGGTATTTACTTGGCTAGCATGCTACATCTTCGATCGCATCGTCACTTCCCATCAGGTGAGAGCGCGGTCAAATGCTAGACAAGTTTGAAGTAAAAAAAAAAAAAAAAAAAAAAAAAAAAAAAAAGGTAAATTTAAAAAAATTAAAATCCTTTGACACATATTAAAAAATAATATGTAATTCGCCATTTTGTGGTGACGGCCATCTTGTATTTGAAATTTATCATAGTGTACATAGTATTCAATTAGTTCCCAATATTTATAAAGTGTCCATAAATTTAAGAAAATAGGAAAAAGTGTGAATAAGTTCCTCCTGTATATAATAAATAATAATAAAAACACCACTAACAATATGTAAGTAGTATATTAAAAAGATCACGGACCCACGAGTCTTTTTTTTACTTTAAACTTGTCTAGCATTTGACCACGCTCTCACCCGATGGGAAGTGACGATGCGATCGAAGGTGTAGCATGCTAGCCAAGTAAATACTTATTCAATCTTCTCTTGAACACGCCCGGGTCATATTTCGCCAGAAACACAGACGCTGGCAGGACATTCCATTCCTTAGCCGTTCTAATTAAGAACTGAGAGTAATTAGTAATTTAGTAAGTAGAGAGGTAATGCAGTATTCAATTAGTTAAGCCATTTCATTCGATACAAATATTGAGGGAGTTGTGAAAAAATATATAGTCTGCCATATTGTAGCGGGGCGGCCATTTTGGACTGATTTTCATAAAACATAGCTGAGAACAATCCCGACTAATTCACCTTTATCAGCTAAAAAACAGATTTAAAATAGGTATATGCGTTCGGGAGCTACGATGCCACAGACAAACACACAGACATATCGAACTCACCCCGTCGTTTTTAACTAGCTACATCTCCGTTGATACAATAATTAACTTGCAATGGCGACGGTGTCTTTAATAAAAAATGACGATACGTAATTGGATAATACTATGACATTATGAGACAAAACAAGATGTACGAGACGCTTATTTTTAGTAAGTTTAGTAAATGCACAGTTAAAATAATAGACTTTGTTTGTTTTATATTCGTTTGAGAACGTGACTACGGTACAATTTTTAGCGTTATTACTTTTCAGAATAATTTATCTAGTAATACGTAAATAATATTACTTAAGCGCTTAAAGCTGATATAGAAACGACAGATGGATTCTTTAAAAAACGTACGAACATATAACATAATTATACGTAAACGTAGAAATACGTTAAAATATATTTAATCTATATGTACGAATCTAACGTATTGCTTCAGTTTTCAATTACCTATATATTCATATATACTTAACAAACAAAAACTACCACCACTACCTACTACTTTACCTTCTGGTAGTGGGCAGGAGCATTTGGACTGTCTATAGGTCATTACGGCCAGTATATAGTCCAAATGTTTTTTTTTTTGTAGTAGTAGTAGTAGGCAGTTTTTAGTATTAGTTCTTAACAAATCATTGTTTACATCATACCAAATGATTTTAGTAGTTTCCATAATAATTATGTTCTATTGTTTGTTCTACCAATAAAACATTTCTATTCTCGATCGATCATTAATAAATTACAATGGTAGCGCTCCAGCACGACGCTAGAGTCAAGGAATCCGATCCCTGTCCGTTTTTCTTACATTGTTAACTGTCATCCTGTCACTATAAATTCCATTCTAACCGTGTGTTTTTATTAGCTTTAAAATTCACAGATTTAGAACTGCGATGGATGTATAATAAACCTATAGCTGTGGAAGATACAATAAATATTATGTCACTAGGAATAAAGAAAAGGGTGTGCGTGCGTGCATGCGTGCGTGCGTGCGTGCGTGCGGACGTGGGTGCGTGTGTGCGTGTGTGTTAATTTATTTTGACTGACTGACGAACTGGAGGAAAAACCCTAATACGTACAGAATGTATTTTTGAAAATAGAAGATAAGCGTATTTAATTTTAATCGATTAATCAGTGTGATCTATAGTTACATGAAAGCAATTTTTGAAAGACAATAATTTTGTTTAATCGCCGTCTTACAACATTAGCCTTTCTATTTCTAGTATATTCCTTGTACAAATATGTACTGATTGATGCAATTGGTCGTAAAAAATCTATAGAAGATTGCCAACACACTATTGATATAATGGCAGGAAATCGTTGCGTGCCAAGTTGCCAACTGATAGGTTGGTCATTTTCAAGTCATTGAGATCAAAACATAGACAATGTTAATCTAAGAATAAAAATATATTATTGTGTAGAGTTTTGATCTGAATAGTGGCATTAGAGACTAGTCTATATTATAAAGAGACTGAAATAATAACATAGCAGCTGCGACTACATTACGATGCGATTTATGCACAGTACCTATTGACTGCGGGTAGTTTTAAATATCCAAATATATATGGAACTCTATAGTCTCGATTAGATTTACCATGACTCGATAACTCAAAATGGGTAAAACACTATTTTTTCAATTGCATGGTGAAATGTAGTTTTCTTACCTGGCAACACTCGTCTAAGTCCCGTTCAAGATGGCTGACAATCACTCGCGCGGACACTTCATCACATGGTCGGCTCGTTACTGGAACAAAGGAGGTTTTCATGACTTGTTTGTTTTAATTTTAATGTTAATTAATTCATAAGGAGTTGGAATGCGTAGGCGCATGCTGTTGTCCTTGTTAAGCTCTGTGCAATTAATTAGATTATTGTCTGAGGGTAGTCCAATCAACATTAAATCATGTTTTATTGATGTTTGGTTACGCTTTTTCTTACGACAAAACGAATCAATGTATCAACATTTTGTTCTATAATCAATAGTGTTAATACAAAAATACTCTAGTTAAATATTTAATACAATCATGTTAAAATATCACAAAAATCGAAAAAGAAACATCTGTTTACAAAAAACATAACACCCGACATGAAAAAATTCAATGTTGCCACAGGTAAACAACTTTTTCTTCCATCAAAAAAAACGCTCCACATTTCTTTCAAACACCAGTAGGCGTGAAGAATTAGTTTAACAGACGGGATCTTTGTAAACCTGTCAACACATTTGCATACAAAGGGATGTTAACGGGCCCATAGTCTATTAGAACAGCGATGACATATCAAAACATAAAAAATATGAATATGATATTTTTCCATTTTAAATCGGTGAAGGTGGATTAATAATGCCAGAACCGGTTTTGTTTTTGTAACCGATAGCGGCGTCTAGTTTTTGTTTGCTGGCAACATCTAGTTTTTATGTCCGATTTACATAAAATTTTTAAATACATATAATGCTAAGTGGTACTTTTTTGTACCTTAATAGGGCTTCATTTGACCGCGGTTTGACTGCGATGGTACACGCTTGCCTAGAAGATGCCATGTTCACTCGGATTTGAAACTCGGATAGTTAAGACCAAAGAGCAAATTTGCCTACCATTTTAACTTGGAATGCGAATTCCGCAAATGACTTGATAAGTCACTTGTGCGGAACCGGCCAAGATTCTAACACACCGCGCGTTTGCTTGAAATTCACGTGTGCTTCCATTAACCGCTACTTCTTTGTAAGAATGCTGCGGCACAAATATTTCCTTTTTATGTCAGAAGTACCAAAAAATGGTGGACATTTCACACAGCGCCATCTAGCCTCAAACTAAACAAAGCTATGTATATATATGGGAACTAGATAATTGATACAATACTTAGATATTTTTTGTTTGTAAATACATACATAGAATACAATATAATACTCAGACACAGAACAAACATCGATTTTCATCACATAAACGTTTGTCCTGGGTGGGAATCGAATCCACAACCCGCAGTTTAGAAGGCAGCGGACTACTACCAACTGAGCTATCGAGCCAGTCAAGATAGTACTCTAATGACACATCTTTGCGTCACTATACCATGAATAGGCGTTAACGACGCAGAATTGTATCTTTTATGCCAAAAGTACCATTTTCAGGACTAGTAACGGTAGGTACTGTTGACATGTAATACATTAGGCTATTAGACTACTATTTACAGCCTCTGTGATACAGAAATAAAAAGCTCAAATTGTTCCGTGTCTGGGTATCGTGGAACCATGGTCGTTGTAGTTCCTGGGTCCCTAGACACAGGGAAACCTAGTTAGGATCCAGGATATATTTATGTGATTATGGGGCGTTATTATTGTTATTAATGTATCATCGGTCATCGTACTCCATGCCGTCTTTAGGTATTTACATGGCGTTTGTCATCATGAGCTGTGAACGATGACTCAGGTATTGAAGTATTACGATGTATTACGATTCATACGACGTGCAAGCCGTATGACACAGACGTTTGATTACGGTGACCACAAAAGCTAAGTATACAATAAAAAAATGAAATAAAACTTCTTTACGTACGCTTGTCTTAGGGTAACCTGGCGAGGTGAACGGAAGTGGAAAGTTGTTGATTAACGTAGATCTCCATTGTCAACATAACAAAGCAAAAATTTGTATAATTATGTTGGTATGTCCGGTAAAATGACAATTTACAATTGTCAAAATGGCGACATTAACATTAAACAAAGCAAAAACAAAGTTATACCGGCCGATAGATGGAGCTAAACTAAAGAAGTTTTACTTCAGGCGCGTGGTCCAATGCAAATAAATTGTCTGACTTAATAAAACATTTATATTCTTTTAAGCTGGTTTCAAGTAAAAACAATATTCATTAACATAATAATATGTTATGTTTAACCGTTTGAATAACAATTCTGTGTCTGAGTAATAAATGATTGTTATTATCTTTATTCAACAGAAACATTAATATATACAGGCACTCTATAAATAAAAAGTTAGAACTAATAATACAAAATAAATATGCAATCCAACTTACCACTGCGTGGTAAGGTTCCCAGAACACTGGCAGCATTACCTCGTTGAATTAGAAGACTGAGGTCCGTATTACAGAACGATGCTCAGTCATCGATTAGTGCTCAAGCAGAGATTTAATTCGCAAATTGATCACTTTATGAATGAAATCTCTGCTTGAGCACCGATCGATGACTGAGCATCATTCTGTAATAAGTGCTGGCACATACTTCGCTCAGAAGCTAATCTAGCTGCTAATTCAGCGAAGTAATAAATCAATTATATTTACCGCAAATATGTGCATAGTAATTTGATCATTGAGTAATATGTCACAATGACAACACCATAGCCGGTTACCGAGACGAGGAGAGGATTGCTTAGCTGAACACATTTTTCTAGATAGACGCATTCAAAAGATATTATTAACGTATTATTATTTATATGTCTGACAGTAAAATACCATAACCAGCAGTCATGTATTGACATTCGTCACATCGCTCATACTCTCCACCGCATCAAACATGAATGCACAAACAGTTTAATTCGCTGTAACAGAATAAAAGAACAGTTGATAGTACAAACACGTTTTTATAGTTGAATTCAAATGATTTGATTGTATCGTCATTGGTCAAAACCTGCTATACAAATAAAGGGATACTGCGCACGTCAGTTTTACTAGAATGGCTTAGATAGATTAAATATTACCTACTCACAGCCATACTCTGAAGTTAGTTAAATTCAATCAATGCTAAAATCGTGCTGTCAATTTTCTGCCTGTAAGATATCATGGCGCGGTCGTTGAAAAGAATCCGAAAATGACGGTAGTGCATTTTGTTTTTTTTTTATAACCCGTTGAATTTTAACGAATGATAAGGGTGGATTATTGCAAATGGTTCCAAGTTATAAAACCACGCGTTTTTGTTAGAGCCTTCAGTAAAATATCCACCATTTTACTAAAGCATTATGACTAACAAAATAAAACTTTGACATGACATAAACGTACAAAAATTACTTTACCTTACTTGACATTGGCAGAATTATCGCTAAATAGCGATAGAAAGTCATTAAACGAAGAAGAAGAAGAGATGCCATGACCGAAAACTAGACAGGGCTTGAAGGGTAATAGTATTCTGTGGGGCTTGGATCCTTTTAGTCGTTGTTCCAATAGACAAGGCATTTTAAGCATTGATATAATTGATTTATTCAATTAAGTTTTAAGTACGTTTCAAGTATTTTTAAACTAGTTTTAATATCACACTAATATTGTAAAGGCGAAAGTTTGTATGTGTGTATGTTTGTTACTCCTTCACGCTCAAACGGCTGAATGGATTTGGATGAAATTCGGTACCAAGATAGCTTATACACTGGATTAACACATAGGCTACATTTTATCCCGGAAAAATGAAACGTTCCCGTGGGATAAGCAAATAACTAAAATACTTTTTATCCGCGGGTGAAACCGCGGGGCGCAACTAGTAAAGATATAATTATTAACATATCGAGCATGATCTGAGGACTAATTAACTTAAATAACATTGCAAAGTTGAATGGCAACGATCAACCTTTATGTCAAGTAGAATACCAGCATTTACGTCACGTAATTTACTTGCTTCACCAGAAAATATTTTTCTTACATGCCTCCGCATAAAATTCCGTATTAACAGAAAACGGACTAATTATAAATGCTAAATAGAAGTCTATTCATTCAAAGACACGCCTTATATCCATAAAAGCTTTGAGAAAGGTCCACGAGAACCATGCTGCATAGCTATGGGACCACCAACATGGACCTGGATGGAAAAGCGCCTTTATTGGATGCGTTTGATGAATTCACTTGTATTATAGGTATTTATTTACAGTTAAAAAGTAACGATGATGTGTGAAATGGCCACTTGATTATCTAACAAATAATAATAACTCCAAATGACCACATACATAGATCCCTCACATACTCAGATGCCTGGACAACTAGGGTTCCCTGTATCTAGAGACCCAGGAACTACGATGACCATGGTCCCACAACACCCACACAGAACAAGTATATAGGCTTTTTTTCTGTATACAAATACTAGTCCTAGCGCGGGAATCAAATCCGCCGTCTCTGGGTTATAAGCCGACCTGCTCAACCACCACACCACAGAGGTTGTTAGAAAATCAGATCAACTTGTTCCTAGGTCTACAACATAACAGCCAAACGTATTTGGAAATGGTTTATTAATAATAGTATTAACATATCAATAAACTTGTCGATAGAGGTCGTTGAAAAGAATCCGTAAATGGCGGTTGAGAATTTAGAACTTTTTTCCATTACCCGTGTATTTTTGAATTTTAACGTGTAATAAGGGTGGATTATTATCCGTTAAGTGTTCGTGAACGTGCACGAGTGTTGGCAAATGGTTCCAAGTTTTAAAATCATGCCTTTTCATTTTCTCTTCAAGGCTCCCTAAAGCCTTCAGTAATATATCCACCATTTTACTGTGGCATTTTGACTGACAAAATAAGATTTTGACATGACATAACCGTACAAAATTCCTTACTTGATATTGGCAGAATTATCGCTAAAAAGCGATGCCAAGCCATTAAACGAAGAGAAGAAGAAGAAGAAGAACTTGTCGATACTGACATCAAGTGAGTGTTGCCAGTATGCGCTTTAAAAAAACTACCCAAGTACAAAAACTGATTAGACAGTTTCTATATAATACCCGGAACGGCCATCACTTATCTTGTTCCTGGAACTTGTGGCTGGGCAGCCGACGCGACGTGATGACACGCGGACACCCGACGCTGTAGATGTCTGTATAGTTCTATCCTACACTTACTCGTACCATTATGTACCTACTCTGTGCTTCAGTGCACTGATAATTTGCTATCATTACAGTGAACAGTTTTGAAGCGATGGTAACTGATATAATTTTTACTAGGTGGTAGGACTTAATTTCTGCATTGTTCGTCAAGGTAGGTCCACTCCTTTGCCAGTTATTCTGCCGCCAAGCAGTGGTGCGCAAGCACTACTTTGTTCCAGTTTGAAGGGCACTGTAGCTAGTGAAATCATTGAGTAAATGAAAAGTTATTACCTAATCTCACAGTCTAGTAATCTTGTGATAATAATCGTGCTGATGCCTAAAAATGACGTGCGCAGTGCCATGCAAAACATTATATTTTATAATCCCGAGTGACACGGCCGTGTCACTTGACATCAGGCGAACGACTAGACAGTAACGTCATTAATTGCCATAAACAAAATAACCAACAACATGGTTGTTTTATGGTACGTGTATGGTACCTACATGACTAAATGGTATCCTAATAATCATAAGAGTGAGTAGAGTGAATAGGTATTTACTTGGCTAGCATGCTACACCTTCGATCGCATCGTCACTTCCCATCGGGTGAGAGCGTGGTCAAATGCTAGACAAGTTTGAAGTAAAAAAAAAAGAAATATAATCATAATCAAATGAAGACATAAATACATGTTGTTATGCATGTTATGTAATGCAGAACGTCTACCAATATGCCTAAAATGCAATTTTCTGGCAACTCTTTTTAAGCAACTAGTCTGATCCTACATTGCACCCACGTGTGTTGTATTTATGTTCATTACTAATAATAATAATTAATTCTGTGTTTTATTTATGATCCCCTTTTTTCCTACATTATCACTTTTTCTTTAATTATTATTTAAGTTCTTATGTATAGTTTGGTTTTTTCTTTCTCCTAAGTTCAATTATATAAGTAACCATTTTTGTGTATTGTTGTGTAAATTAAATAAATATAACATTTAAAATTCTAAAAATAATAATAAGGTAAAGTAATAAATTTAAAGTAATTTAACAAAGAGCACGGGCCCAATGTCTTTAGTAACGCAGCTTAAAAAAATACATTGCAAGATCACTAGCTGATTCGATAGGTACTTCTACTCTAGAATGGGTAGCCGCAGTACATAGAGCACCACATTCATAAAAAATATCACCTTATCATTGCTATAAGTACCACGACGCGGTATTAATAATTTGCTTATACTTTTTTCACGCGCCAAGGTCAAATGTTTAAGTTTACAAAGGTGTATAAAGGACGGAAACTGACTCACTACCGGTGAACGTGACGTCACGGAGACGAGAAAAACACTCTGTGGTTAGTAAAATTCCTGGTATTTAATCCTAGTTTAAAAGTTCTAAGAAACTTGGTTTAGAGTAAGTATTAGACTCTAAACCAAATTTCTCAAAACATTTCTTCAGTTGATAATAAGAATAAAACCATATTTTATCCAGTATCAAATCCTAACTTTAACTTCTATTTATATACTAGAAATTTGCTAATTTGTTAAAAAATACCCCCAATTTTTTAAAACTTTGAAAGACAACTATTTCGGTACGTTTAATCTTAGATACAGGGACAGGTTAGCCCTCCCAAATTCAAAACTCAAAATGCACAGCACGAGTACTTACGTAATGTGTATAAAAATATATAACCATATACCCCTTCGTCTAAAAGAGATACAAAACGATTATGCCTTTATTGGTCGGTTGAAGTCACATCTCGTTAAAAAGTGCTACTATTCTTTGAAAGAATTTTTCGAAGATAATCATAAAATATAAATCTGTTAATTATGTTGTGAATGTTAAATTTTATTGAAATTTATTAAGCGTATCGCATGAAATATGTTAAATTTTATCTACTAACCCTACCCTCATCATATTAATCTGTAGTGCCCTACAGGGTCCATATTGTTACTATTAATATTATGATATATATAATAGGTCTTTACCTATGAAATTGCCGTATTGCAGTACAGACTTTTTCAAACAAAAAAAAGTTTTGATTGGCTATGAATTCTAAATTCAAATTAATTTTGTTTTAAAAATATGACATTCTATTTACAATATAAGTCTTTTGTTTATTGATTAGCGTTGTATTTTCATTACATTACAACATTTTTCCTCATAATGGATACTTTGAAATTTCGTGTAATTATGGTATATGAGTTCCGTCGTGGCACCAACGCGGCACAAACGACACGTAACATCAACGACGTTTACGGAGAGAACTGTACAAACGAACGTACAACCCGTTATTGGTTTGCTCGGTTCCGTTCTGGGAATTTTGACTTGAAAAATGAACCTCGTGGTCGTCCGGAAACTTTGGTCAACAATGATGAATTAAAGGCGATTGTGGAAGCTGATGAATCTCAATCTACAGCTGAGCTGGCAGCAGCTTTTGATGTTAGCATCAAAACAATATTGGTCCATTTGCGACAGATTGGCAAGATAAAAAAGCTTGATAGATGGGTGCCCCACGAACTTAACGATCGCCAGCGCAACGTACGCGTCGAGACTTGCCTTGCGCTGCTTAACAGGCACAGAAATGAAGGAATTTTGAACCGAATTGTTACGTGCGACGAAAAATGGATTCTTTTTGACAATCGAAAGCGCTCAGCAAGTTGGTTAGATCCTGGTTCGGTACCAAAGCAATGTGCAAAACGAAAATTGACTCCTAGAAAGGTAATGGTCACAGTTAGGTGGTCTAGTGCTGGTGTGATTCATCATAGCTTTTTACAAAACGGCGAGAGCATTACTGCAGATGTGTACATTGAAGAACTGACCACAATGATGGCGAAACTCGTACGTCTGCAACCAGCTTTGGTCAATCGGTCGTCTCTACTGCTACTTCACGACAACGCGCGACCCCATACTGCACAACAGACCGTCTCTAAGCTGCATGAGTTGGGTTTGGAAGCTCTCCCTCATCCGCCATACTCACCAGATCTTGCGCCTACCGACTATTACTTTTTCCAAAATTTGGACAACTTTTTAGCGGGAAAAAAATTCAATTCCCGAGAGGCAGTACATAACGCCTTTGAAGAGTTTGTTGTCTCCCGTCCTGCTGATTTTTTCGAGAAGGGCATCCAAAAACTGCCACAGGGTTGGCAAAGATGCATTGATTGCAGGGGTGATTACTTTGAATAAAAGAAATAAATAAGTTCGAAAAAAAAATACTTTAACTTTTTTCAAACAAAACGGCAATTTCATAGGTAAAGACCTAATATATAATATTCGAAATGTAAGATCAATATGCACATATGGTAACAGAATAAATGAATATGAATATGAATAATAACGTCCAGCGATCACATACATAGATCCTGGACCCTAACTAGGATTCCCTAGGGACCCAAGAACTACGAGGATCCACAGCACCCAGACTCAGAACAAGTATTTGCGCTTTTTTTTCTGTGCACAAATACTTGTCCTGCCGCAGGAATCGAACCCGCCGCCTCCGAGCTGACCTACTCAAAACTACACCACAGAGGCTATCAAATAAAAATGAGTTCAAAAATATCTGTGTTGTTTATATTTTCTGTGTTGTTGTTATCATATAATTTTATGTATATTTCCAAGTTTAATATGAGAAAAACCAACGCCGTCACCGAACCGTTAATAATTAACAACACAACACTAATTAAAAACACTAACAAAAACGGAACAATAGCACTATTATTATTAAAATTCTTTAACGAACTTCGAAAAATCATTATATACTTATCTGTATTAATATAAGGTTTTGTCCTGACTTACAGACAACAGAGCCCAAATCCCTCGAATTCAACCTATTTATAGAGATTCGATAATATTAGGTCGGGGAAAGACCCTTGGTGTTTTTTTAGAAATCGAATTTCTCTGTTTTAGTTTAAATACTATAGTGAGAAGGATACATTTTGGAAAATTAATGACGTAGCCATCTAACGTTAATTAAAAGTCAAAATTACGCCGACCAGCTGGGCGATCACGTAACTCATTTGCAACTGATAGAAAAACACATTTGTATGGATTTGACAGTTTAAATACTATGTGATATAATATACTTATATTTACAAATGTATATATATATATATATATATATATTTTTTTATGTTAAGGAATGACGTGACGAGCTAGCCGTTCGCCTGATGTTAAACGACACGGCTGCCCATATCAGCTGCAGTGTCACTCGGAACTCTAAAGTATATAATAATAATAATAATAAGATGTGTGTGAGAGCAGCTCAAAAAGTCTCATTTGCCCAGTAATTTCACTAGCTACAGTGCCCTTCAAACCGGAACACAGCAGTGCTTGCGCACTACTGCTTGGCGGCAGAATAACTGGCAAAGCGGTGTACCTAGACGAACTTTGCAGTAAAGTCCTACCACCTAGTAATATAATGTTTGTATATATATTTTATACATTTTATATTATATTTTATAATGTTTGTAATATAATATTATTATATTATACTGTTACAAAATACTTCACTTCGGGAGCTGATGCAAGCGGCGTAGTATATATACGAGCGACGGAGAAGGCTCGGGCTCACTTTTTCGGGCAGCGCTCAGAGGCGACGGACGTTTTATAAAATCACGCGGTTAATTATTGTCGGTTCTTAGTAAATCTTAATAAATATTCTTAGCTTGATTGTAAACTTACTTTTTTTAAAAACTAAAACCACTTAGGATTTCCAACATCAGAAGTGGGATCTAACTCAATTCTGACTTGGTTATTCTGATTTCAAATATTGCTTTGCTTTTGCTGTTGTGATTTTAAAGAATTTCCGTTTAAATTTTTGGTAATTACGGCTGAGACTAGTAAACGTAAAAGTCGTAAGCGAGAGCGAACGTCTATTCCTGGTTTAGAAGCCCAGCTTCAAACTTTCATAAGCCGCTTAGGTGTTTTGAAAGATTCCAGGACATGCAGTGCAAGTGTTGTTGCGAGTACATCGCGCGCCATGTCGGCGCCTGCACCGGATGCTCCGGCACGCCAGCCGCGTCGTGCGAGCCGTCTGCCCGCTGACTGCGCCGTCGAGCGCCGAGTCGTACCCTGCAAGTCTGGACCTGTCCGTGCCGTGTACAAGCACGCCTCCGCCCACCGCGGATATGGTTATAAGTAGCCGAAAAGCTCGTTAATGCTATGATGCCATGCCGGTAAGATCGAACCATGTATTTATGTCAAATTTCGATCTGTCTTTGCATGATTTTGATTCGTTGTGTGGTCAAATTGATCATGTGCGCAAACTAAATAGATGGGACGACAGTGAGTGTTTAGCACGTATAGGTAATTGTCTGAAGGTGACGCAAGGTCGTGGCTATACGATTGGGTTAGTAATGATCGTAGTTGGCCAAATTTCAAGAGTGAATTCAAGGCATTGTGCCCTATACGAGTAAATATCGCGAACATTTTATTTGATGCTATGAAAACTGATTCTGATAACTACCCCACGTATGCAGAATATGCTAGACGTTTGTTGTTACGTTACGCATTGTTAACGATTTGAGTGATGAATGAGTTCATTGTAGCGATAGTTACACGCTGGTGTTACTGATACTCAAATTCGCGCAGCTGCTATGAATTTAGTGAGTTTTTTGCCCATTTATGTGAAACCTCATCAGATTACACCCGTTCGAGCTCGTGGTGTTTTTCGCAAAGGTTATGTTCAACAAAACAAGCGAAAACGCGAGTATAGTGATTCTAAAGAGTGAGGCAGAATTTTCCATCAACGTTGAATTTTTTACAACTGAAATAGATTACTAAGGTCAAATGATTACTAATGGTCAGGTGAGACCGAGCGAGCACAAGGTAGAAGCTTCTGTTAACACGTAAGTGCCAAGCAATGTCTAAAGAGGTTAGACATTTTTAATGCTACTAAGTTAGTTTTTGTTACTTTAGACGGTACATCCCCGGTTATTCATTCAAAACAGAACTCGCATGGTGTACCGTTAAGATGCGGTGATGAATAATACTGCGTCCACACTACCAGACGCTGACCAGCAACTCAAAGACGCTTATGTCAACAAGGGTCGTCAGCAGTCACGAACCTTCACCGTTGGCGATTTTGTGTTCGTGAACAGGTCGTCACAATCTACGGGAAAGCTGGACTCTGGCATGCGGGGGCCCTACAAGGTCCTGCATGTGCTGCCACCCACCGCTGTAGCTCGAAACTTCGCGGCGGGTCTTATGGCAAGACAACGCAAGCGGCCGCCGATCACATGGTGTTTTGGCGGGGCGAATGGACGCTGGAGGCTTGTTCTGCGTTCTCCACTGCGGATATCTGTCTCACCAATGTGACTCAGCGATGACTGCACTTTGTGTGGCGTCGTTTGCAATGTGTGATCATTTCGCACAGTTGCCTTCTCTCTATTTGCAATGTGTGAGGTGGCCTATGCCTCTTCATGCAGTTGCCTTTTGCAATATGTGACGAGATTATTCTCTCCACATAGTTGCCGTTTTTTGCAATGTAAGACGTGGTATGTGAGTGCCATATCATACAGTTGCCGTTTTTGCAATGTATGACGTGGTTTGTGAGTGCCATGTCACACAGTTGCCGTTTTTGAAATGTATGACGTTATTTGTGAGTGTTATGTCATACAGTTGCCGTTTTTGAAATGTATGACGTTATTTGTGAGTGTTATGTCATACAGTTGCCGTTTTTGCAATGTATGACGTGATTTGTGAGTGTCACGTCATACAGTTGCCGTGTTTTCAATGTACGACGTGTTTTGTGAGTATCATATCATACAGTTGCCATTTTTGCAATGTATGACGTGGTTTGTGAGTGCCATGTCATACAGTTGCCGTTTATGCTATTTATGACGTGATTTGTGAGTATTACATCATACAGTTGCCGTTTTTGTAATGTTTGACGTGATTTGTGAGTGTCACGTCATACGGTTGCCGTTTCTGCAATGTATGATGTGGTTTATGAATGTTATCCCATACAGTTGCCGTTTTCTATTACAATGTGTGGCGAAGTTTAGAAGTCCGGAATTCTGAAATTCGCAATACATTTATTTTTCTTTATTTTCTATGCTAAAGTACTTTCTTACATGCGGTTGGAACCTTACTTTTTCTTACAAATTTTCATAAAATTAGTATGCGAGACCTGTGTTGGTTGTACTTGAGTGCACGCTTGTGCTTCTAACACAGTTGTTTTGCAGTCTCTGTTTTCAATGTTTATTACAAGTACCTGTTGAATTTCTCTAAATTGAAATTTCTTTGAATTGAGCAACAGCTTCATTTTAATTTTGAAATGGTTTTAGTTACCAACGTTATGCCTGTACATCGGGTCCTAAAATCATGTTTTGTTGTGTTATAGAAGAAGACACAACGGTCGAGGTCGACGACAATGTGCCGCTTGAAGATGAAGCAGCTGTTGAGGACAACACGCAAGCAGGAACGGCCGTGTTACAAAATACTTCACTTCGGGAGCTGATGCAAGCGGCGTAGTATATATACGAGCGACGGAGAAGGCTCGGGCTCACTTTTTCGGGCAGCGCTCAGAGGCAACGGACGTTTTATAAAATCACGCGGTTAATTATTGTCGGTTCTTAGTAAATCTTAATAAATATTCTTAGCTTGATTGTAAACTTACTTTTTTTAAAAACTAAAACCACTTAGGATTTCCAACAATACATATAATTTATGTGCATAGTTAGTATGAAAACTTCTCCTGTTGCATTGCAATCAAAGTTTCGTGATCACCCCCTAGGTTTCGGACATATTCGATGTCCTTCTTCTGGGAGCCAGTTACTAACGCAAGCCGCGGCGGCTTTCGCGAGCGTCAGCACTCTGGAAGAAGGATATCGCATATGTCCACAATCTGGTCGGAGTCATTTTTTTTTTTTCGTTTGTACTGTTTGTATCAGACAAGTTTGGATACCATTAGAAAAAAGCAATTTAACGCAATATAGTAAAAATAAAATATTTTCAGCTGTATTTTTTTTTATCTGGCACTGAAAATAGCAATCAGCGTTATTGTTTTGTTTTTCCATTTATAAAACATTACTGTGGCAGAAAAATGTTGTTTCGTTTATGGATAAGTGAGCACAACAACAAAGTGATTGCACAACGTTGGTTGGTGGTTGGTTCAAGAGAATCCAGTTCAGAAATTATTAACGTCAATAATGCAGCTAGTTCTGCACATTCTAGAGCTCTTAACCAACCAAGAAGGAACTTTTCCCCGTCCTATTATTTGCAAAGTGACTTCCTTTTCTACCATAAAAATATAATGTAAAGGGTGTTTGAAAATTCAACCCCTAAGGGGGACAAATGGGGTAGATTGTATGTAGAAACGTGCGTAAAGCCGCGCGCTGCATCTAGTGACTTATTATAAATCGAGTAGAATACAGTGCGACCTTGTTGATATGACCTTGTCAAAGCTACCTCGTAAACTAGTGAATATTATTTTAAAATTATATATACATCTGTTTGCTTACCATCGTAACTAAGTTCGCATATTTTGAATGCTATATTTTGCGCGGGACTCCTCAATTTGAAAATAATTCGCGTACATATCAAACTAATCCACACATTTTAAATAAATAAATGAATGTGTTTGAGGATTTTATACAATGCCATCTAGTCCGAAACTAAGCAAAGCTTGTACTATGGAAACCTAACTGATACAATACTTATATACTTTTTGTTTGTAAATACATACATAGAATACAATATAACACCCAGACACAGAACAAACATCGGTATTCATCACACAAATGTTAGTTCCGAGTCGGAATCGAACCCACAACCTACAGTTCAGAAGGCAGAGCTACTACCAACTGAGCTATCAGGCTAGTTGATTCAGTATTGGATACGCTAATGGAATAATTGAAAAAAAAAGTAAGCCTTTTTAGCTTACTTTTTTTTCAATTATTTAACAAATATCCAAGGGTATATAAAAAAATCTGAAATTTATATAAAAAGATATCGTATAAGTCGCATACAATAGATCAGGGAATCTTATTTTGCACGATAAAAAGGAGGAAGGAATTCCAAGGAGGCGCATCGCCTACTCCGTACATCCGTAAGGTGAGGTGTGGCCGGCTATGTAAGCTTCCACTAGCGTAGCCATATTACGAATTTCCCGCTTAAGAATGGAATGAACCAGACTAAGGTCCGTATTACAGAACGATGCTCAAACATCGATCGCTGCTCACACAGAGGTTTCATTCACTAATTAATCACTTTATGAATGAAATCTCTGCTTGAGCACCAATCGATGACTGAGCATCGTTCTGTAATACGACCATAAGAGTGGACAATGGTTATAGCCAGACTAAATAAACTTCATTGAACGCTATCACAGAATAAGTTATGTACTAAAACGATGTCACCATTACCCATACAAAAGACTTCAACGCGCATAGCTCACACGAGTTTTTCGGTGTATAGTTCCAGTTACCATTCCTTCCCATTTGCATGCTCTCAGCCCTTCTACTTTTTTACGAAACTCGTTTCGAAATGTAAAGTCAACAAATCGAAAGCAAACATTTGCTCAGTCCAGCACCGGCCAGGTTGAAAAAACTGTCAAGTACGAATCAGGTCTAAAATCAGATCGGAGTTCCGTACAAAACAAATTACCAACCCATCTCTATCTAAGGGTATAGATAGATCTTCAATGGATATATCATTATCAAAATCATAAATCGATAAGCGGCAGCCTCTATGGTGTGGTGGTTGAGCAATTCGGCTTATAACCCGGAGGCGGCGGGTTCGATTCCCACGGCAGGACAAGTATTTGTGCACAAAAAAGTGCAAATAGTTGTTCTGAGCCTGGATGTTATGGGAGCATGGTCCTAGATCCTGAGTCCCTAGACACAGGGAATCCTAGTTTTGGCCAGGATCTATGTATGTGATCGTTGGGCGTTATTATTATTAATATTTTATGTAAATAATGTGAATATCATAGTTTTGCAATTTTTCACGCTTATTCTTAATGTTATTTTATTACTTATGTTAGTTGAAAATTACGGCAGGTGTCCATTTTAACAAATGGACGTTTAAGAAATTTTTAAATTAAATATTTAATTATTTTTAAGGTAAGCTACGTCCCTTGCCGTAAGTAACAAACAAGTGATATTTACCAGTGAGCTTTGAAGTTTAAGTTACTCCGCATTTCAAGCCATATCAAAGCCGAGAAGTCAAGTAATTTATTGCAAATAAACTTATTGGCAAAATTGCGGTAACCTCTCCATAAAGGCTATTAACAAAGAATTGAAATTGAAGTTGAACTATTTTTATCCCCTTTGTCATGTCAAATCCTTTGGGAATTCTTACGTTGCTTGCATATGACATTTATGAGTTCGCGCCATAAAAACGTGTCATAAAAACAAATTGGATTTTATGTAATTAAAGGAAACATTTTGAAAACAATTTGATTTTACACACCGCTAAGATAACATAAATAATAAGAGAAAAATCAAATTAATACAAAACCATGAATTACAAAAAAAAACACCGTTAGTTAGAACTCGCCACCGCGTAGTAAGGTTCCCAGAATACTTACGGCATTACAATACATTACTTTATAGGAACTGTTTTCAGTTCCTCTAAAGTATGAAGGTTAAAACATGACGGCGCGATCGCATACATTTTCTTTGAGCGCTGCCCACGGCGACGCGTCATTTAAATTGAAAGTGTAATAATAAAAAATGCTTTTCTACACAATATTATAGAAGTCATAAAGCCTTTATGTCATTAAGGTATAAGGTAAGAGTAAACAGGTATCTTCTAGGCAAGCGTGTTACATCCTAGACCGCATCGTTACTTACCATCAGGTGCGATAGTGGTCAAACGCAAGCCTATCTAACAAAAAAAAATAAGGTACGTTCAACAGTTACCCTACGGCTATTATGTATTGTCGTGAAATTGATTCTTATTGTTAAAAACTAAGAGGTGTTTTTGACTTTGGTAGAATGTAAAAATAGTGATTTGGCAACACTGTCGGAAGGCCCATGATTTGTTGCTACCATCAACCAATCATGGATGGTTCCGGCTCAGTAAAATTGAGTTTGGTGGGGGGAAGTTGAGTCGCGACGAAAAGGTTGAAAATGCATTCAATTCTCGTTGATCGGCAAAAGCGTCAAGACATATCACACTTGTTGACTCTGTATTGGAAGTATAAGAAATGTGTAATGTAATGTGTATAAGAAAAATAAATATACAATATGGCGGCATTCTATGTGTTTTCACTTCAGTATTCTGTGTTTACGACTGAGTAGCGGTTCCCTTCTCACCGAACCCTGTCAGCAATAGGTGCAACAAACTTTACACCGCTATTGCTAATTGTTGTCTTCTTTGGAAACGCGATACGGACCGATAGTGGCCAAGATTGCTTGGAAACAGAGGAACGACTGCATCGCTCACACTTAAGACGGGGACCATGATAACACGCTCTAAGAAATAGGGTTGAAAATCACGGTGAAAACTTTAGATTTTTGGATCAGCGAATTTCAACGCCAAAGGTTTATAATAATAAAATAAAGAAATAATAATAAATATGTGTGGACTTTTTAAACAGCGCCATCTAGCCCCAAACTAAGCAAAGCTTGTACTATGGGAACCAGATAACTGATACAATACTTAGATACTTTTTGTTTGTAAATACATACATACAATACAATATAAAAACCCAGAAACAGAACCAACATCGTTGATCGTCACACAAATGTTTGTCCTGGGTGGGAATCGAACCCATAACCTGCAGTTCAGAAGGCCAACTGAGCTATCGGGCCAGTCAATTATTATTAGGTATTTTTGAAAGATGTCTACCTAATTTTCTGTTTGTTGAAAGTATTTTATGTTTTTCTGCATAATATATTTAACGGTGTTTACTATTTAACAACCTCTGTGGTGTGGTGGTTGAGCAGATCGGCTCATAGCATGGACAGCGGGTTCGATTCCCGCGGCAGAACAATATTTATGCTGAGAAATAAAAGCGCAAGTTCTTGTTCTATTAGCTGTTCGGGTGTAGACGGAGCATGGCTCTCGTAGTTCCTAGATACAGAAAATCCTAGTTAGGGTCCAGGATTTATGTATGTGATCGTTGGGCGTGATTATTATTATAGATATGATGATTATTATATTATTAAATCGGTTCACAATCAACGACAATATCGACAACACAAAAAATACATACAGACGAACATAGTACCTCCTCCTTTTTGGAAGTCGGTTAAAAATAAAATAGCGGTATACTGGTTCGTAAAAAATTCATCACAAACAAGTTATCTCTAACCGTGAGTAGAATGTGAAGTGCATTACCTCCATTATACACACGTGTGTAAAACATCGGCAATGGGAGTCACCGTTACTAAGTTTACCATCGATATAATAACAAACCAGATGAACTTTTCTATTATATACAAGTCGCGCACTGAAGCTGTATCAATTTAGCAATTTTACAGCTTTTAAAGCTTGTTGGAACTTGAACATATTACCACAATTGAAGAGATGAGATCAAGAGTTAGCTGTCATTATGAGCACATTATAATTGAAGGGGTGAGAACAAAAAGAGTTTAACTGACTTTTTTCACAAAATGACTTATGGGTATCGTTGAATTCAGCGTGAAATTATCTACAATAATTCATTCTCAACATACGATATGAGGCGTAAATCTCGAGATTTTCAGTCTAAAAACGGTTTATCTGACATAAGAATACAGTCCGCGCAGCATAAAAACATTATTATATTTATTATATTATATTTTTACAGTAATTGTACGAATTAGTACTATATATTTTTACATTATACATTTTCAAGCAACTTAAACTTACATGAACCTTTTCTATTACTTAATAAGCACTCTACATTAAAATGAAGCCGTTGAAGTTTGAAGTCAATTTTCTCGAAACTATCATGTTGACAGTTAAACCCTTTTTGTTCTCACCCCTTGAATTCATATTCTGACATGATATAAGTATTAGTAGGTATAATTGCACAATCACACACAAATAGTACAATCATATACTTAATAATTGCGATTCTTTTGAAGTAAAACTTCTTTACACACGCTTGACTTGGGGAGTAAGCTGGTGAATGCGAGCCGAATGTAAATTGAAGCTGGTTCACGTAGATCTCCAGTCAAAATAAAAAAGTTGAAAATTACATAAAATTTGTATTATTATGTTGGTATGTTCGGTAAAATGACAATTTACAATTGAAGGGTTGCGTAAAAAAGGGTTTAACTGTCAAATTGATAGTTTCGAGAAAATAGACTTTAAACTTCAACGGCGTCATTTTAATGTAGAGTGCTTATAAGGTATTAGAAAAGGCTTATGTAAGTTTCAGTTGCTTGATTTATTTTAAAATACTAAATATAGTACTAATTCATACAATTACTGTAAAAATATAATATAATAAAATAAATATAATAATGTTTTAATGCTAAGCGAACTGTATTCCTGTGTCAGATAAACCGTTTTTAGACTCAAAATCTCGAAATTTAAACCTCATTTCGGTATTTTGAGAATTTATTATTGTAGATAATGTCACGCTGAATCCAACGATACCCATAAGTCATATTGTGAAAAAAATCAGTTAAACCCTTCTTGATCTCATCCCTTCATTATTGTCAAGATGGCGACATTAACATTAAACAAAGTTATACCGGCCGATAGATGGAGCTAAACTAAAGAAGTTTTACGTAAGGTAAAAGGTGTGGTCTAAGGAACACTCGTGTTTTTTGCATTATCCAAACATGGAGCTTTTAAAAGGGAGTTAAGAGTTCTACAGGGTAAGGACCGCATTAGTAACAGCCTTTATAATGTCACAGATATCCATAGAGTACGATGGCTGCGGTAATGCTCTATGGTCACATTAGGTGCCATGGGCCGTTTACGTATTTCCTACATATAGCATTAATATAAACTAATACTGTACTACTCCAATAAATAAGACAAAATGTGTAGATTTTACTATACAAAATCCTTTAGCTAAACTTATCAGTATAATAAGGAGTTCGTAGATTTATTAAACGAGATCGTAACATTTGGCAATATGAAAGAAAAGAATAGATACAAAGAGATTCTTTTAGAGCAGTTTCGGCCGCCTCACTTTGGTCCATCTACATCTTGTTTATTTTTAACTTACTACATAGAGGTATGTGGTAGGTAGAGGCCGCACCTAGATCGCAAATGTGTAATGTCATACCCATATTCATAATTGGAAGGCTGACAATTGAAGGGTTGAGAATAAAAAGGATTTAACTGACAAATTGACAGTTTCGAGAAAATTGACTTTAAACGTCAACGGCGACATTTTTATGTAGAGTGCTTATAAGGTAATAGAAAAGGTTTATGTAAGTTTCAGTTGCTTGAAAATGTTTTAGTTCTATTTAAAATTACTAAATATAGTACTAATTCATACAATTACTGTAAAAACATAATATAATAAAAGAAATAAAGTAATGTTTTTATGCTAAGCATACTGTATTCCTGTGACAGATAAACCATTTTTAGACTTAAAATCTCGAGATTTAAGCCTCATTTCGGTATTTTGAGAATGTATTATTGAAGATAATTTCACGCTGAATCCAACGATACCCATAAGTCATTTGGTCAAAAAAATCAGTTAAATCCTTTTTATTCTCACCCCTTCAATTGTGTATACCTAGTATAAGCTCTCCCTGGTTTTTTGCAGAATTTTTGCGCTTTTTCCTGGAGTATTAATTTAATGTTCCAACACAAAAATAAGTACCTATCCTTCCTACTAATGTTATAAATGCAGCAGTTTGTGTGTTTGAATGTTTGTTAACATTAATCACCATAACAACTTTTTTATGTTAGTGAATGATGTGACGAGCTAGTCGTTCACCTGATGTTAAGCGATACGGCCACCCATAACAAAACAGTGTCACTGTGAACTCCAAAAAATAAAG
The DNA here is from genome assembly GCA_905220475.3 of Ennomos fuscantarius. NCBI lineage: Eukaryota > Metazoa > Arthropoda > Insecta > Lepidoptera > Geometridae > Ennomos > Ennomos fuscantarius. The sequence goes on along the minus strand of HG992026.1, from coordinate 2,118,296 downwards.
TTTCGCATGACACTAAACGACGCGACTGCCACTGTGACACTCTACTAAATTATAGAGTTTCACGTGACACTGCACTGCGTACAACATTCTGAGACATCAGCTCAGTCTGGTAATAAGATTACTCGACTGTAAGATCAGATCATAAAGTCTCATTTTCCTAGTAATTTCACTAGCTACAACGCACTTCAAACCGGAACACAGTAGCGCTTGCACACTGCTTGGCGGCAGAATAAATGGCAAAGCGGTGGTACCTACCTAGACGAACTTTGCAAAAAAGTCCTACCACTTAGTAAAGTACTTGGAAAGCACATAGCTTATACAGCGGATTAACACATAGGATACTTCTTAACCGCGGGTGAAACCGAGGGACGCAACTATTTTTCAAATTTTTTTGTATAGTTTGGACTCAAGTCAACGAACTTATATATTCCCCGAGTGTCGTGACTACGCGAGATATCATGCATGCTGTCATTATCAAAATCAAAACATCGAATCACCGATCAACTTCTGTCAAAAATACACTCGGCGTATCAGTGGCGTATTATTACGGGAATTACGCGTAATTATGGAGTGGCAGCGTATTACGCTGTAGTTACGTCAAATTATCGTATGTTTAAAGGGTGAACTTGGGACTTTTGTGCCCACGAATGTTTTTTTATGCGTTGGTTACACGCGATACCACCTTTTTGACGTAATTGGCAAATGAGTAAAATATTCGAAATTGTTAAATTACTAATAATTCTGGGCGGCTAGTTAAAAGAAAACGCAACGTTTGATTATAACGCCGCCCGATCACATAACTTCAAATAATGCTATTTCCTGTTATGCAAAACCCATGCATAAATCTATGCAGTTTCATTCATATAAAAAACGAGTGTGCTTTAAACTACACGACTGAAATAAAACTTCTTTAGCTCCATCTATCGGCCGGTATAACTTTGTTTTTGCTTTGTTTTATGTTAATGTCGCCATCTTGACAATAGTAAATTGTCATTCTACCGGATATACCATCATAATAACACCAACTTTGTTATGTTGACAATGGAGATCTACGTGAACCAACTTCGAGTTCTATTCGCCTCGCATTCACCAGCTTACTCCCCGAGTCAGCGTGCGTCAAGAAGTTTCACTTCAAAAAAATTGACACTTTAACAACATAGCTTGCACGTCCTTGTCAGTCATAAAACCAGGTTTCGCTCTATTTTTACTTAAAAGCCCCACGCAAAAAATGTTGTAGTTTTTCTGGAAATGCAAGTGTTAAGTCTCCAATTACACATCGTTAGAGGGTGCTTATTTCTGCATTTTACCTAGAACCGACGCGCGGGGATTAATACATTGCATTTAAACTCTCATCTGTTGAAATTATGCCACGTTAACTTAATTCTCTGGCTATATACGGACATATTTAGGATTTGGGCCAATTTTCCTGATAGCATAAATTTGTTTGTGTTGTAATAATTTTTGTTTTGTTATTACCATTGCAACCGTTTTCCCGCGGGAAGTCTTAATTTTCCGACTGATTTACTCACAATATACAGTCCAAACCGCTAGACCTATGGAATTAAAAGGGTTTTCAGTTCAGACCCTTACAGCCTTATTAATAAACGGGTATTAGTCTCGGATTAGTTACTTCATCTTCTGTCCTTTTTTTGCTACTGGAATATTTAGCTGGATCGAAAGAGACAAAAGATGGTGTAACTAAAGCTAGTTCGTGTTTATAATAGGGGTGTATACCTCGCGCAAAACTTTATGAACTCACGAAAGTTAGTGCGGATGGCTGCGCACTACACATATTATAGTTATTGTATGACCGCTTTTACAATGCACTCAACTGTACCATGCGCAGTTGGAACTCGGTCCTAACGAGAGCTCATAAAGTTTTGCGCGAGCTATACTAAGGAAAAGGTTTTGAAAATCGAATCCTTGGGTGTTATGGGTGTCCAAATTAAATGAATAAATGCGGGTGAAACCGCTAGCTACCTCTAGTATACTGTTTAACTTACTAACCCTACTTAAGTTACGAGTGGCTGAGCTTTCTTGCTGAGGTATTCGACGAATCAGCCTTTCGATTAATTACTTAATTAATATTTAATAATACTTATACTATTATTTTATTTTCATTTGTTATAGGCAAAGCATTTGACCACTGCCTTGCCTCATTTTAAGCAATAACGTGGGCTAAGATAGGGCATGCTTGCCTAGAAGATACCTGTTCAATCTCGACTTGAAAACTCCCGGGTTATAGTTAACTATAACCGGTTATGGTTATAGTTACTAGGTGGTATGACTTTGTTGCAAAGGTCGTCTAGGTAGGTACCACCGCTTTGCCAGTTATTCTGCCGCCAAGCAGTAGTGTGCAAGCACTATTGTGTTCCAGTTTGAAGGGCACTGTAGCTAGTGAAATTACTGGGCAATTGAAACTTTATGATCTGATCTCACAGTCGAGTAATCTTATTACCAGACTGTGCTGATGTCTCAGGATGATGTGCGCAGTGCAGTGTCGCTTGAAACTCTATGTTTTAGGGTTCCGCGTGACACTGTTCTGTTATGGGCGGCCGTGGCGCTTAACATCAGGTGAATGACTAGCTCGTAACATCATTCAATAACATTTAAAAAAAAAACTGGAAACAAGGGCGCCGACAAACTGTTCCATTCATTAGCTCGAACTATAAAGTTAGTAATGAAACGCTTAGTGCGGGCTGAAGGAATTTCAACCATATATGATGTCGCGTTTCTGTGCGTCTTGTAGTCCGATAAAAGAATGAAGATAGGGTAATTAGATCGTAATTCCTTTGTACACTCTCCAAAGCGCTGTCCAAAACACCAACTAATAAGTCAGCAACTTTATGAAGGTGATCCAAGCTCTGAAGCTTGGCTTCATCGTCACCGATAAGCATTTTTTCCGTCTCTGAAAGTAAAGGCTTATTATTTAATAAAAGGGGTGAGAACAAAAAGGGTTTAACTGATTTTTTTCACAAAATGACTTATGGATATTGTTGGATTCAGCGTGAAATTATCTACAATAATAAATTTTCAAAATACCGAAATGAGGCTTAAATCTCGAGATTTGAGTCTAAAAACGGTTTATCTGTCACAGGAATACAGTTCGCTTAGCATAAAAACATTATTATATTTGTTATATTATATTTTTACAGTTGAATTGTATTGTATGAATTAGTACTATATTTAGTATTTTAAAATAGAATTAAAACATTTTCAAGCAACTGAAACTAACATAAACCTTTTCTATACCTTATAAGCACTCTACATTAAAATGACGCCGTTGAAGTTTAATTAGTAAATTTTCTCGAAACTATCAATTTGACAGTTAAACCCTTTTTATTCTCAACCCTTCATTATAATGGTTGAAGTTTTATTTAAAAATAATCTAAGTATTATAAAAAAACATTAGAATGCCGCTGCGCCGTGATACCACGCGCATCATTGTTAGCCTTTCAGCGCTTGCATAAACTCTCTCCTATCAAGAAGCTGCCTTTGTGTTATAAACCTAATAAAATACAGCGAAGACACAATAAAACGTACGTTGAAAGAGCGGTCATAAACACTATTCAGATTAAAACGAGATAAACAGAAATACTAGAATTGCAGAAAAATATTAAGACCGTAAAATAACAGACAAGTTCGCGCCGTAAATTGGAGCCATAGACAACAAACATGGCCGCCCCATCTGCGTTGTCTCTGGCACACATATTTGACACAAAATTACCTAATCTAAACCGTAAACGTTATGGAATATAGTTTATTTTTCTACAGCACCAGTTATTAATAACTTTGTATTTTATACCGATGACAATCAAAGAGAGCTCCTGCTGTGTTATAGCTGGCAATGTATATTTTACGGCCGTCAAAAAGATGTGTTATTATTTATTTTATTACTGTTTGTGATACACTGAGCTTATTGTGACCACTTGATTGAAGATTGCTACTTTGTACTGGTATTTATGGAGACTTGACGTTGTTAAACTGGTTGAATAAGTAGCTATTTTCTTAGTGTGTAATATGGATTATCTTACCTCGATTATTTGACGTGTCCTCTGCCGCAGACCCTCGGAAAGTTCAGCATTGAAGACAAGCGTTCGATATCTGAAACAAGCAAAAGTTAAACATAGATGAATACAAACACATTTTCCATTTTCTAGTTTTTGTATTTTGTATAATTGTATTGTAAGATTGTAATATTTGTACAAAATTAAATACATTCACATTCACAGTGTATTAGGCTTAGTTTTTCGCAAAAAAAAAATTATTATTATTTAAATTGATTATTTAGCCCAAAGACCAAGCATTGCCATTCGACGGGGCAATGCCGATGCCGATGCCACCTGCATTTTGGGCACGCGTACTGGTAGCGGCTTCTTAGATTAAGTTTTGCTAATGCACAGTTTCGCTATTTTATTGTTTAAAAACTTATAATTCATTCATTCATTTATTCATTCATTCATCTAAGCAAAATAGCATGTTAATCAAAAAGTACCAAATTATTTATAGGAATATCTTTACATACGTTATAATAAGTTCATAGAGTCCTAAACTAGTGTATTTCTGGAGCCAAAGCTTGGTCCATAAATATTTATCTGGGCCCATAACCTCAAAAACTTTCACAAGCGTTTTCTCAGCCAACCTACTTAGGGCAAAATGCGAAGTACACTTTTCAATTAACCTTATTTGTAAAAGAGGTAGCCCTAGGATGCTTAAATCGCTGATTTCTGTTGCAGAAAATGTTCATACTTATTTAGTCCTTACAACACGAACCTCCTTACATCCATTCAACTTCTTATAAAAAGCATCCAACAAGACCTTTTTAAATGCATCCACTTATTAATATTGTTTAAAGCCCGAACATTTTTTCTCGGAACAAGTTCCCAGGACTCGAAGGTCCAACCAATGTGACTCCTTTGACATTAACAGCCGGTTTCCGAAACATTCATAAAGAAATCTCTACTTTATGCTCATGAAAATACGGTTTTGTTTACATAAGAAGGGCTTATGTAAATGTTATAAGATATGCCTTAAAAAGGAAAGTGATCGGGTATCCTTGAACTGTGTTTTGCTTTTCGTGAACAATGTGTGGTGAGGTAGATATGTTAATATCTCTCATATTGCTTTAGGGTCATTTGTACGAGGTTTGGTAGCAAAGTAATTTGAAGGCTTTTTATGTGCACAAATACTTAAAACATAAAAAAAGCGCTAATACTTGTTCTGAGTCTGGCTGTGGGACCATGTTCCTCGTAGTTCCTGGGTCCCCAGACACAGAGAATCTTAGTTAGGGTCCCGAATCTATGTACTCGTATGTGATCGTTAGGCGTCATTATTATCATAGGCCTCTCCCATGGGGTGCCACTTTGAACAGCTACTTGCCTCTTCAGTGTCACCCCACAGTGTGACCAAGTCTTCGTACACGTCATGTGCTTTCCGGTTTGTGGTCGCCACTGAGAAGCTACCAAAACTCTGCGAGTGATATAGACTGTCTTGCCATTAGTCTTAAGTTTTGAAAGTTGTGGGACCATGGTCCTGTAGTTCCTGGGTCCCTAGACACAGGGGGAAATCCTAGTTAGGGTCCAGGATATATGTATGTGATCGTTGGCCATTATTATTATTATAAGATATTAATAATAAAAGTATTTTCATTTTAACCGACATAATTATTTTGTTTCAACGATGGGAAATTTGTTGGGCAGAAGAAAACAATCATCTTTTTTAATGTTAAAAAATGACTAGTCGTTCGTCTGACGCTAAGCGACACGGCTGCCTATATGAGTTGCAGTGTCACTCGGAACTCTAAAGTAAAGAGTTTCACGTGACACTGCACTGCGCACGTCATCTTGAGACATCAACGAATTCTTATAAAAAAAAAACATTAACAAACATTACTTTCTAAAACGAGCTTCTGCCCGTAGCTTCGCCCGCGGCGTGGGTTATGGGAAAATAATTTAACCACCCATTTCACCCCCTTAAGGGTGAAATTTCAGAAAATCCTTTCTTAGCGGATGCCTACGTCATAACATCTACATGCATGCAAAATTTCAGCCCGATCCGTCCAGTGGTTTGGGCTGTGCGTTGATAGATCACTATGTCAGTCAGTCACCTTTGAGTTATATATATTTATAGATTTACAGCTATTGGTTTGACTTTAGTTCTCTTGCAGATATCCTAATACGAAAGACTAACAGCCTTATTAATAAACACGAACTAGCTTTAAACTAGTTACACCATCTTTTGTCTTTCGATCCAGCTACATATTCCAGTGGCGAAAAAAGGACAAAAGCTGAAGTAACTAATCCGAGACTAATACCCGTTTATTAATAAGGCTGTATGAGTCCATGATACGAAGCGATAAATTCAATAATTTCTTCCTATACTCAAGGTAAAAACGACACATTGTTGAATCCCTTTGCATCAGCGGTTCCGCGTTCTATGCGCCCACGCAGCCTGACTAATGCTGGAGTTATAAGGTCGGACGGGTCCTATATTTGGCCGCCATTTCGTAATTATGGCGCGCCGTTTTAGTCATTTTGATTGAGCAAGTTGCCGACCACTTTGGGGATTTGTGCTTGGTATTTAATGTGTTTTTGAAGTTAGAGTTTTGTAATGGATTTCTGAGTGGGATCTGTGGTTCTGGGAAATTTATTTGGATGACGATGACGAAATAGTTATTGATCTGCTTCTTGCGAAAATCTCTACTAATACATTTTAATAACTGTGTTTGTTATTTCTGGGTTATATACATACATGTATTTAGGTATACTGTGTATGTATATATTATGTACTTATTACTACGTATATTATGTACATATGTATTTATTTATTTTATTCTTTAGAGTGTGTGTGTATATATATTTTTCTACATTTTAAGAAGTTAAAAGGTATTATGTTTATTATTCCCTTGATATGAACTAAATAGTTACGTGCATCCCGTCCTTTACCACTTCGTCAAATTCTCTCCATCCAAAGGTTGCCTGGAAGAGATCGCTTTTAGCTATAAGGTCGCCCACTTTATATACTGGGATAATTGTTTTTTTAATAATTGTTAAATATTGTACAATAAAGAGTTTATCTATTTATCTTTTAGAAGGTGGCTTTTTGACGACTGAGGCTGATCCTTATTCCTAATAAGTATAAGTATTAAATTGAAACGATGTCTGTTTGTTTGACGTTCTAATAAAATACTACTAGGTGGTAGGACTCTTCTACAAAGTTCGTCTAGGTAGGTACCACCGCTTTGCCAGGTATTCGGCCGCCAAGCAGTAGTGCGCAAGCACTGCAGTGTTCCGGTTTAAAGGGCACTGTAGCTAGTGAAATTCCTGGGCAAATGATAGTTTACGCCTTAATCTCATAGTCTCTAGTCATATTATAAGAATGTGTTGATGTCTCAGGCAGTGCAGTGTCACGCGAAACTATACTCTGGCAGCCTTATTAATAAATACGAAATAGCTTTGGATTAGTTACACCATCTTTTGTCTTTTTCAATCCAGCTAAATATTCCAGTAGCAAAAAGGGACAAAAGCTAAAATAACTAACCCAAGGCTACTACCCGTTTATTAATAAGGCTGTATAGTTCCGAGTGACACTGCAACTCATATGGGCAGCCGTGTCGCTTAGCGTCAGGCAAACGACTAGCACGTCATGTCATTTTTAACATTAAATAAGATGGTTGTTTTCTACTGCGCAACAATTTTCGCGCCCTTAAATAATTATGTCGGTTAAAATTAAAATACTTTTATTATTAATACGAGTATCTGATAATAATAATAACGACCAACGATCATATACATAGATCCTATACCCTAACTAGGATTCCCTGTGTTTAGGGACCCAAGAACTACGAAGACCATGGTCCCACAACACTCAAAACTCAAGACTCAGAAACAAGTATTTGCGCTTTTTTTTCTGTGCACAAATACTTGTCCTGCCGCGGGAATCGAACCCGCCGCTTCCGAGTTATGAGCCGACCTGCTCAACCACCACACCACAAAGGCTGTCAAATATTATATTATATTATATCGCTAATTTTTTGAAACATCCACATAGTGTAATGCTCGCCTCTCACATTTATCTACTATCATATATTCTGTACCATTATGGGAACGAGGTGTTACATGATGTAGCGTGGGAACTTTTTCTGTGATTTTCACTATGAACATTTATGATGGAATGAGACGAGCTGAACGGTAAAATGGCACATATCAGCCAGGGTACTAAATGTCATTGCGAGAATTACTATCATTGTCGATATTGATCATTGTCATGGCAACATATAGGGACTTGGGCAAACGTTTGGTGGAAGCATCAGGTGACCAGAATGCTGGCTTTTATTTTGCACAAAAAATAAGCATTGCCATTCAACGTGGTAATGCCGCCAGCATTTTGGGCACTTTCCCCTCCACCAACGGGTTATTAGAACGAAGTTTCTTATCGCGCGTTGCGAAAGGGACTAGACGGAAAAAATTAAGACCAAAAGTTGTAACGACACTTATTAAAGCCGTGCGGCGTGCGCGTGTTTCTCTGTCTCTCCCTGCCTCTTTCTCTCTCTCTCTCTCTCTCTCTCTATTTACATTATATTTGTTAATAATAAAAAAAATATTATTATAACTAAAAAATAATAAAATTTTATTACAATTCCTTCACTAATTAATCGAAAGGAACTTTGTTCTATCCGGGTGTCCCTTTACACCTCTCAAGTTTTTTATTTTTATTTTCAGTTTTTATATATTTTAAGTTCTTAGATATAGTTTAGTTTTGTGTTAACGATCATAAAATACTTATATTGTCGATAGATCTGTGTAGTATCCGTCGGATTCGTAGAATCAAAAGGTATTTGCTATACGGTTGAAAATGTTGAGCACACAAATCTGCCGTATTCTAAATCAGTTTCGAGGCTTTTTTGAATAAAAAAATTCTTTAGGCGCTTTCAGCACTTTATGGGTGATCAAAAATCATGGAACACGCGTCACCGTTACCGAACGCTTTCCATGTATACTGTGTATATATGTGTACTTTTTAGTTGAACAAAAAGCGTGGAATTGCGTCATCGTCACCGCACGCTTCCCATGAGCTCATGTCACAAGTTGCTTAGTTTTCCCTTCTATCAGCGGTCTTCAAAGGAAGTCCGCACTTTTTTTTCATATGAAACATTAAAAATAAGAACAACTTGAGAATCTCATCCTTTTTTTAAATCGGCTAAAAATATATATAGCCTATTTCTATATTCTATTTTATGTTGTGTAGGTACTTATTCAGGTTGTGATAACATGCAATGCTAGAAATTTAATAATCTTTAATACAAAAAAAAGGCACTTTCCCCTCCACCAACGGGCTATTTTAAATTTTTAGTTTTATAATTTAGTTTTTTAGGTCTAGTTTAGTTTTGTATAAATGCAATGCTTGAAAACACAGTGCAATATTCATCCATGTCGCATCCTCTCCCAATCGTGTCTAGCAGATCTGACGTCGCGTCGTGTCGTACCGTGAAACTCGCAGTCTAACAGTACCGGGAACGGTACACCCGCCATTAACTGAGCAATGGTATATAATTGGCTTGGATTGTATTAGACACTAAAAGCCCTTTGGAAACATACGCTACTTACTTACGCCTAGGTGCCTTTAAAACAAAATCTTACTAAATTCATAAAATTCATTTAATCGATAAGTACATATAAAATTCTAAGTCCTGACTGACTAAACCGCTGGTCCTAGAGACTTGAAATTTGTAGGGTGTATTCTTTGTAAAGTGTAAGTAGCCACTAGAAAGGGATTTTCAAAATTCCACCCCTAAGAGGGTGAAATGGATGGTCGAATTATCTACGAAAAAATTTCTTCTTCGTTTCCTATAGGCGGGCGAAGCCGCGGGAAGAAGCTAGTATGTTATACATGAACAATGCTACTCGACAACGGCAGTAATATTTATCTCAAAAAAAATTTACTAAAGGGGTTTTTACGGTTTTTTTTTATTAATCTGCATTTCCACAGACACTTGGGTCCGTCCTTTTTGTTAGATATTTTTTATATTTATGAATTAAGCCTATTATTGACATGAACTTATATATAAGTATATAAGGTTTTTAAGGTTGATGGTTTAGACTTCAATCCAAGATTTTGCAAATATGCGAACTGTAAATGAAGCATGCGCCACTTTGGCGATTTACTCGTCATTCATCTGCTAAGGCCTTTTTTATACCTATGTAACCGATGTAAAAATAACAATTTTATTAGATTTTCTCGTATGAAGAAGCAGAAGAAAAGAAGGTCAGCAGCCCTGATGCCAGAAGTGATGATTTTAGATATGATATCAGATTGACTGATGCCAGAATCTGGTCTCAAGACAAAATTTGATTCAGAAAATGATCGATTAGTGAATGAAATCTCTACTTAGGCACCAATAGACGACTGAGTAATCGTTCTATAATACGGGTTTTTACTATTGTAACTGCGATCGATGCTCAGTTGTAAATACCATATTTTGTAGCGCTCACCTTTCTAAGAGAGACCCTGATCCGTTAAGAACTGTTGGTCAATCTTTGCTATTAGTCCTACAATTGTTATGCTAACATCTGCAAACTAATCTTTGTACAGGAATCTTCACAAATCATTCGAGTATACTTATATAAGACCGCCAAAAACTTTACTTAATTTTTTTATCTCTCAATGACCAAGACTTAATAGAACTTACAGGTAAAACTTGATACTGATGTTCAAACGATATACAGCTATATTAAAATGACTTAGCATAAAAAATAAGACATCATCCCGAGACAATATAACTCTGGTTACGTAAAAGAAGCGCTTCAAAAGAAACTGTTAAAGATGACATCAAAGTTGCACACAGCCAAGGTAAAAATGAAACAAAAGAAAGTTCAAATTACGGTATTTACCGCTCTATTCATAAAGCTAATTCTGTTATGAAATATTTCCCAAGAGACAGCATAGCTCACGGTGAAATTTGCATTCATTAATTAACTTTCTTCCGTTGCACACGTTGTTTTTGTTGATACGAAAGCAAAATAGATATGAGAGAATCGGAGACTTTCTGTTATCATAAACTGGGAGATTGTGTTCTCGCTTGTCATTGATAGATTTATCATTGTTCTCACGATTTGAAAGATTTCTTCTCTTTTTTACGGATAACGTGTCACCCTAAAGAAAGAGTAAAAAAACATAAGAATCGTCATCAAGGCAACATTTCCGTGCTTTAAATAGTTGTTCACATACATTCTCCATCGTTTTATACATGGTGGCATTTAATTCACTCTTTTCCTTTAATGTATGTACTCAGACCATGCTATAGAATATTCGTACAAGATCCAATTTAAAAAAAAATTGTTTTATTATTTAATGCCTCTTAAAATAACTGCATGACAGCCGAAATGTCTATTAAACGGTACACACAGCGCGGGCACCAGATGAGTGCTTTGTAAATGCTTCGTAGGCAATAAAACACCTGCTTAGTTCAATGTCACAAGGCTTTTCTTTAGAATTTAAATTTGATATTACCTAGATTTAAGTTTTATTTCATAAGTACTTTTTTATTAAGTTATATGGGAGCATTCTATAGCATGGACTGAATACATACATTAAATTAAAAGAACGAATTAAATTCCACCTTGTATAAGATTTTGTTTTTGCTATCGTGGAATTTATCTTAGGTACCGGTATTACAGTACTACCCGCAATCGTGAATATCTGCTCATGATGAAATTTCATTCACAAAATAAACAAAAAGTGAATTAAATGTCGACTTGAGCATCAATCGATGAGTATAATTCTGTAATACGGGCCTCAAAGTGTAAACCGCTTATCCGAGATTAAAGGCGTTCCTCTCAAATTGCATAACTTAGAAGAATAATGTTGCAAAATTTGTATCTAGAGCATAGAACGTTTAAAAATCTATAACCGTCCTTTTTGTTTCGACGTAGTCGGATACCTAATGAAGTCATATCGTCCCAACAACTTGCATGAGCTGAGTAAGTAATCTTGGAAAGGATATCTTCCGGTAACAAATTAAGATTCCGTATAGTCACTTTCCCTACCATTGGTCGTTTCCATGTAGCCTTACGGAAAACATGCTTTTTCCTTATGCGTATCGCAAGCTATGAGACATTTGCTTGCGTCGTCGGTCGGTGTTCATACTAATACATATGAGGAAAGCTGGGTTCAGTTTTTCCACTAGTTTAGCCTTTATCAGCACTTATGGCAGGATAGCTAGTAGGATAGATAAAGTTGGTAGTACCTAACCCTGCCTTCTGAATTAGTGGTTTAGGTTGTGTGTTCGACCCCTACCCAGGGCAAACATATGTGTGTACAACGTCGGTGCTTTGTTTTTTTTGGCTCCACACTTCGTGTATTTAGCCTATGTAAAGTAATTGATAATTTATCAAGTTAATGATATTTCACGCAGATATGTCAAGTCCAAGTCATAGTATAGTCTACTAGTAGCTTCCAAGGCAGTTTTGGAAACAACACGAAAAGAAACGTTTCACCATCATTATACAACTATCTCACAGTCATGCCTGTAATCCAGCACTTAACGAATAAAACACCACCAATTTTAAGCACTAACACTGAAAATGACACAAGTTTTGGAAAACAATACAATGCAGTGCCGCGATCTTTTTCGTTTTCCCGCCAAAACACAACATCGGTACTTGTTCTGTGTCTAGGTGTTATATTGTATTCTATGCTATCTTAAACACATTGTTCGCAAACTTACACTCAACCAAAGATGGGTACTCTCTAAGTGTCCATTTAATAGTGCGCACCGATCAGGAAGAGCAACCAGTCGGACCAGTCCGCGATCTAGTCGCGTCTAGCTCTAGGAATATACCTATACCTACCGGCTCCTACTCATCCCGTAACGCAAATAGAATACTGGATTACTGGTAAGTGAATCGTCGAGTAATCCAAGCATGGATAATGATATTGTAATTATTATTAGGTAGGTAAATTGAAGAACTATAGGTAGGTAGCCTAAGAAGCAAAGTTGGTCCAGTTTATTCCTAAACGGGTCCAAATCAGATCCGAACCAAAACGATTAGCTACTTCAAAAAAGGACTAAAATGGACATTCTATTTTAGTCTGTAAAATCATTAATACTTTTCTTAAAAATTCCTTTTGGTTAAAAAAGTACTTGTGAGATGGTGATTCATAGTAAGTCCAGGAAATCGTTTTGATTTACTTTTAATTTTTGAAAATTATACTTTGGTACATCTAAAACGTAATATCAAATAGTGGAATAAAAAACTTAAGCTAAATGCAAATAGAGTTTATTTTAAAATCACATAATAAGGTAATTAAACATGATAGTACAACCGCATTCATATCCCATTCACGGCATACAAGATTAGCATGAGCGTTACTAGGTGGTAGGACTTTACTGCAAAGTTCGTCTAGGTAGGTACCACCGCTTTGCCAGTTATTCTGCCGCCAAGCAGTAGTGCGCAAGCACTGCTGTGTTCCGGTTTGAAGGGCACTGTAGCTAGTGAAATTACTGGGCAAATGAGACTTTATGATCTGATCTCACAGTTTAGTAATCTTATTACTAGATTGTGCTGATGTCTCTGGATGACGCGCGCAGTGCAGTGTCACGCGAAGCTCTATACTGTAGAGTTCCGAGTGACACTGCAGCTGATATGGGCAGCCGTGTCGTTTAACATCAGGCGAACGGCTAGCTCGCCACGTCATTCCTTAACATAAAAAAAAAAAAGAAAGCATGATCATTGATCATGATGATGATTATTAAATTAAGAAAAAGTCCGACTCCGAAGTTCCTTTGAATTTAGGCCTCAGGTGTTCTTTTGAAAGGAATACTAGTAATAATAGTAATAGTGATAATAATAATAATACTCTGCAAAATCTTATGTTTGTTTTTCATTATAATGTATTCACAATTGAAAGTTACACATATAGTGTGCGTTTGACATGTCTTTAATACCCATGAAAACTAATTTCTAACAAAATAGATTACGCGACTAAGCTTTTCATTGCAGTAAAATTCTACATTTTGTGAAATAAATTGCACATAAGTATCGGTAAAAGTGCAATGACCAGTTATAAAAAAATCCTAAATGGGTACAAAAACCACAAAATTCGCCCTATTTACATAGATATATGCAAAAACATGAAAAAAAAATTGTCGGCGACAATTGTTATAAAAATTGTAAATAATAATAAAATGTTATTATGGAAAAGATCAGTTAAAATCAACTTGTGAGATAATATAATAAATAACAAAAATATTATTAACAAAATTTAAAAAATGTATATTTTAGGCACCCACCCACGATCATAGACAATACACTAACCCTTTGTAAACAGGGCGAATTCTGTGCCCACAACAGATATTAATTCATCACTGAATGTTAAATAATTACGCGCCCACTGGAACAGGTCCAGTATTGGGAGTGGGCGACCAGTCAATAATGTACAATGAAATATGTAATAGGACACAAATCTTAGTAAAATATTAAAACGTGGTGCGGGAGAGCAACAAAATACGATACGCTGAATATAAGGCTGATTGTCACAATTATTCTATAAAGTCTAAGTCCAAAGAACAGCTGGACGAGCTGGTGTGACAAGCAGCCGAAACTGCTGGACGAGCTGGTGTGACAAGCAGCCGAAACTGCTGGACGAGCTAGTGCGACATGCAGTCGGTTACATAACTTCTTTTAAAGCCCCCAAGATCCTTTTGATTCCGTCTCCTCGCAAGCCGTTTCATTATATTTATACAAATTTATGCAGTGCCAAAGAAATGAGTACTAACTTATTTAGCAATATAGAGTCTGAAATTCATGTTTTGCAATATTTATTTTCAGTCATAATAACTGTAGGGAAACGAGCCCTACCAGGCTGTTTCAGTACTTTATTTTAATTAATGTAATCTCAACTTAAACATGACTGAACGTTATAATTCTGTAATACGACCCTTATTATAGAGCTCAGTCGTGAATCTTTGCTCAAGACGTGATTCCATTCACAAAATGATCAAATATGAATGAAATCTCGACTTGAGCATCAATCGACGAGCATAGTTTTGTAAAAAGGGCCTTAAGATCACTTTTGTCTTTTGTTAAGATTTTTGGCGGGATGTTTGAAATTTAAGCAATGTTGTTTAATAAATAAAATAATAAGTTTAATGTGTTATTTCATTGTAGCTGATTACATTGGTCCGCTGGTAAGTACCTCAGAATAGATGAGTAGGTACTAGTATAGTAGTACCTAGCCCGTACGTCACTCGTAACATAAGTTAGGTTATGTTCGAAATGGTGAATGCTAACGCGACCCCATCTTGCATACCATACCCCATGGCGGCAGGGAAGGATGAGGGCTTATTAGAGCCCCCTCAAAACAGTTCGTGGCTCTACGCATACACTCGTAATTTGCAAATCCACAGGTATTCACCTTCATTATCCAAGACAGCTGACAATTCAACAACATTAGTTCCACTTTCCACGCACACAACAAAACAAAAACATGTTTTAAACTTACATACATTACATAAGTACTGGTGGGTGTTCCATGATTGACAGGTGGGCGGCGTTTAAGGCATAAGCTGTAGCGATTTAATGTACGGTTTCGGATATTTTTTTTAATAAATAATTGTATGAGTGAATGTAATGAATGTATTATTATTATTTCAGTTATTTATTTATTTTCTTGGGTTGTAATTTTAATAAATATCCTACTACTATTATAAATGCGAAAGTTTGGATGTATGGGTAAATGTTTGTTACTCTTTCACGCAAATAGTACTGAACGGATTTGGATGAAATTCGGAATACATATAGTTTATATTAACATCTTAATTAATTACGTAATTTAAAATTGATTTTTAGAAATTTTTAGCGTTCCAAACCATAATGGCAATCTTTGGAATATAGATAGCTTACTATGGATTAACACATACTACTTTTATGCGCGGGTAAAACCGCGGGACGCAACTAGTAAAATATAAATGTTATAGAAAATAAAAACTAAGGTGCCGTCGGCAGCGGGGCAGGGTCCAACCTACCGGTGGTTAGGGTTGCAGAGTGAGGAACCTCTTCACAATACGCGTCGTGTCAAGGATCACTGCCTTTTGTATCTGACCCTTGACCCAACCGTCTAGCGAGAGCCTCTTAAGAGGTCGAGGCTCTTTGCTATAAGACCGTTTACCGATACTTATCATTATTATTATTAATGACTAGCGGCCCGCCCCAGCTTCGCACGGGTATTTTATATATACATCGCCTATGTTCATCAAGGATAATATAGTATTCTTATGGTGAAAGAATTTCAAATATGTCGGTTTCAGAGCCTATGCAATGCAAACAATCAAATCTTTCCCCTTTATAATATATTTTAGACAATGAAGACTCTACACACATATTATATACTAGTAACAACGTTTATATTATCACTTGCTCCATTGCAATTTATTACAAAAAGACAAATAATAATCCAAACTGTAAGACGCATTTACAGTTCAAAATATGCAGTCTAATTTTTAAACCATCCCCACTTACATTAATTCACTACGTTATTTTATTACACAATACTCTCTATACGTACCATACCAACAAAATTTATAATTACGTTTCATGGAAAGATCATAACTAAAAATATAGCTACAAAAAAAACCCAAAACTTATTATAAATAATACGAAAACCTCTCATTAAAATATTAGGCCAATTAATTAAAAACTATTTAACAATGGACTGAGCTTGCCCAATAATAATGATGCATGCTAAGTCACTTTATAGGACCGGTTTGCCAAAAAAATGACATTAGATAAGGAGTAAAATTAATGTTTATCCTCGAGAGAACTGGTTAGACCGAGACGAGATAAAAACAACAGGAGAATGACCTTTGCAAGACAGGATTCTGAAAATATTAACGTTGGCTTAGTGAAATACAATATCTAAATTCACAACTCTTCGGAATTTTCGTGTGCACATTTGAGTTGTTTGTGACTAAAGCTTGTAATTTTATATCTGACAGAATCTAGTATTATAACATTTTTCAAGTAAAATTCTCTAAGCACTTTTGCCTTGGGGAGTAAGCTGTTGGATGCGTGACGAGGCGAACGGAAGTTGAGAGGGAGATATAAGTAAGTGAAGATAGAAAAAGAGAGACGTTTCGTATATTACTGTAGGAGCAAGAGAGGCATGTTGGACTGGTTCACGTAAGTCTCCATTTTCAACATAACGAAGTTAAAAATTACTTAAAATTTGTATTATTATGTTAGCATGACCGGTAAAATGACAATTCACAATTGCCAAGATGGCGACATTAACATTAAACAATCAAAAACGTAGTTATACCGACCGATAGATGGAGCTAAAGAAGTTTTACTTCAGCTATGTGGTCTAAAGCACACTTTTTTTTAAATTGGCATTGATTTTTCATATGACAAAAATGTAACTTGATGTATCTACTTCAGGTACATAAATTGTGAAAATATGTTAAAAGGTACCTACATAAGCCTAAAAAAAAAGAACTGGTATTGTCCACTCCACTAACAACCCATCAATAGCACTCCATATTGAATTGCATAATACCTATCGAGTTGCCTGCTTCGATAGGTAATTAATTAATTAAATGCTTGAAAATACTATATTATTATTTTTTTGCGATATATCTATTATGTAATTAAAATCAATAAATTTCATTTTTTAAACGCACCCAGTTGCAAGCGCCCTTACAGCGTTCATGTACCTACTAAACTAGTTGTTAAGACCTGACATCACATCACACTAATATTATAAAGGCGAAAGTTTGTATGTGTGTATGTTTGTTACTCCTTCACGCTCAAACGGCTGAATGGATTTGGATGAAATTCGGTACCAAGATAGGTTTATACAGTGGATTAACATATAGGCTACATTTTATAAGTGAAATTTTCCCGTGGAATGAGCAAATAATTAAAATAGTTTTTATCTGCGGGTGACATCGCGGGGTTCAACTAGTTAAGACCTGACATAATAAATAAATTGTACATAAATGTAAATAAATGAATATGAATAGTGCCCGCTAGTTTCTTATAACTCGATCACAGTTATTTTAAAATCTCAATAGATCTAGTACGGACATAAAGCTGTTGGAACGGTGTCACGGCCGCTTGAGTATCGGCAGGCGTGACTATGCAAATGGTGACAACATGGCGGGACAACTTGTTTGGGGCTCGAGGTAGGCACGTGAATTATGGCTTGAAAAGTTGGTACATTTAGCCAAACTAGTAGACGTTTAAAGAATGGAACATCGTGAATTATTGAATTAAAACTTCTTTACGCACGCTTGACCTGGGGAGTAAGTTGGTAAATGCGAGGCGAACGCAAGTTGAAGTTATTTGACGTAATCTCCATTGTCAACATAACAAAGTTAATGTATTATTATGTTGGTATGTTCGGTAAAATGACAATTTATAATTGTCAAGATGGCGGCGTTAACATTAAACAAAGACAAAACAAAGTTATACCAGCCGATAGATGGAGCTAAACTTTAGTTATACTTCAGTCGTGTAGTCTAAAAAGCAATCGTTTTTTTGTCTATTGATAGAACTACTGTTTATTCCTACCTGTTCTATTAGCAGCAACCGGGTTTCTTTTTCCTACTTGTTCTTTCGGTTCTGAACACAAGGGACATTTTTCTAGTCTGTTTGTGAAAAATGAAGAATAATTTTCTTTATTAGATATTCTATTGCTAGAACAACCGGGTTTCTTTTTTCTACTAGTTTTATCGGCAAAACAACCGGGAATCATTTGTCCGACTTGTTCAGGTATTAGAACGAGTTTTCTCATACTCGTTCTATCGGTAGAACGACCGGGTTTTGGTCCGGTGATCCTAGCGCAGCCGATACTACGGCTGCTATAGGATCATCCGGGTCGCTCAAGACGTGTCTCTGGCGGCGACGTCGGGGTGAGTTTGAAACGTACCCAAATGGGTACGTTCCAGACTCACCCCGTCGTCGTCGTCGTCGCGCGTATGACGTATGTACTTACTGCAACTCATTTGATTTATTGCAGTACGTCATAGACGGATGAATATAAACTGATGAACTGTAAAGACAGGCATAAGAAACAAAGAAAACAAACCGCGTGTATTTAATATCGTATTCGCCGTATTAATGACTACCTAATTACTACGATCACATTTCACTTTCACTCTTTTTAGCCGTAACAAAGAGGCAAACTGTACCTACCATATTATGTTGATTTATTTAATAAGACAATTATGTATTTGCAAACAAAGCAAAAGTTTTTTCTGCGAATTATTTACAAGTGACATGGAAGCTAGTTTAAAATGACTTAGCTTATGAATAATGAGGTGCTATTAACTAGACAAATGTTTATTCTTTAGAACAACTTAATATAATGATGGCATATTAATTTAAAAATTACAAGAGGTGCAATACAGGGCGTTGGAGTCGTGTTAAAAAATGCATTATACTTAGGTACTAAATAGTAAATATGTACAAAATGGGGCAACAGCTACGATTCAAAAATGGCTAAATCTTAATAATAACTTTTAGGTGATTATCTATCTGCTATCACATTTAATAATTTATATAATTCAAAATAAATAATAGTCAAACACAAGTCATAAATATTATGCGCAGACGTAAATCAGAGGGAGTGATCACGAAACATTGATTGCATCTGGAAAAATTTCCATACTATGCCACATATTACCACATAAACTGCGTATTGAAACTGTCTGATCACTGACTAAAACTGACAAATCCATATATTTAAGTATTTCTATTGGTTGCAATCAAGATACATATGATCGCCCGCAGCTGTGCGGCTGTGAAAATTTTCAAATTTGGAATGAAATCTCTCCTGCTGCATTGCAATTAATGTTTCTTGATCACCCCACTGAGCATCATTCTGTCATACAGACCTCAAGACTGTGCTATAGAATAAAATCTTGACTGCATTTCCAATAATTAACTATTACACTTATTAAGTCCAAAACTATAAATCACTGATACTTAAGTGCGAAACACTTGACTCAAATCAAAGTCTTTCAAGTTGACAAGTCCACTATGCCCATTTATCATACAGTAGTACTCTGCTCCGACAATGTAGGCTAGCACCATGGCTCCCACCAAGCCTCCAAGGGACTTAGACTTGGGCAGTAGGATTCCCGTTGCGATGAGAAGTCCAACATATGTCATAAACCTAAAAATATGGGTTAGTTTAATTTTTATATTTATTTATTTATAATATTGTAACCACACTATTTCCTGGGTGATCACGAAACTTTGATTGCAACAAGAGAAATTTACATACTAACTATGCACATAGACTGTACATTTAAGCTGTCAAATCCATACAAATTTGTGTTTCTAAAGGTTGCAATTGAGTTATGTGATGGCCCAACTATTTCTATTTCAACTGATGTTAAGTGATAGGCAAAGTTGGTTCCACTTTACACTTCGATTGTGAATTGCTCTCAAATGAGGTTATCTAAACTGGGCTCAGTGACAGATTCTTGAGGGTGGTAAATAATATGAGGAGAACAAAAATATACCCTTCGACAATGCAATAATGCAATCACAAGTCTTCCTTGACCAAAGGTGTAGAAAGGAAGATTGAAGGTATGTATTTTTACGCAGACTTGCACTAACTATGATTATTTATGGATGTATATGTCTATTTATGCTGCAAAACATTGTAAAGACTCGATTTCATTAGGCAAGTTACTTGTATGCAAGAGACAACATGAACAAACATGCATGTAGGTAATTTGATCTTGTATAGTTAGCAACACTGCTTCTTTATAAAGTCAAAACTACTTGCAAAACCTGCATGCAATGTTTCTAACGCAAGCAACTTGTATGTATATTAGATGTCAAACTTGCATGCTACACTTGCCTAATGGAATCGCCCCGTTAAAGAGAACACAACATGCAAATGTGTGAATGAGACAGGTGTATATAAGTACTTTTAAATCATTATTATTTTAAGCCAGGATGATATAAATGATATTGATAATTTAATGTCTGTCTTCAATGTAAATAATTTAATGGAAAAAAATGTTAGTAGGTATTGTAACATCATACTAAAATTACCCATTTAAAAAATAATAATATGTATCACTAAAGATTAGTATTAACATAATGTAATAAATAAATAAATATTTGTGTACATTTCACACAGCACCATCTACCCCAAACAAAGCAAAGCTTGTACTATGGAAACCAGAAAACATAGATACTTTTTTTTTCTTGTAAATATATACATAGAATACAATATAACACCCAGACACAGGACAAACACCCATGTTCATCACACAAATGTTTGTCCTGGGTGGGAATTGAACCAAAAACCTTCAGTTAAGAAGGCAGAGCTATTACCAATTGAGCCATCAGGTCAATAGAATACATACATACATAAATATAGAAGTATACACCCAATATCTCAGCCCAAATTAATGATAATGATATCCCATCACCAAAAATTTAAGTCAAAAGTTACCTATTTGTCCTATAAACCAGGTACCATTTTATATGTAACGTTACTATAGCTCTTCATTTCTGCAAGAAATATTTATCATTAGTCCAAATTCAGTAACAAAATTAAACAGAAAATTAGTTTATTTAACTTAAACCTTTTTATTACCTTGTTGTGGTCATTTTTTCTGTATGATCTATGGCATCCTCTCTATCGGGTACGCAGAATTCACCTTTCTTTGAGTATTCTTTAGCACATTTTCTACACATATCAGGTCCATCTCCATGGCATCCATCACAAGCTTTGTCACATTTTGTACATACATAAGATCCAATTGAGTTCATACAGAATTCATCTTTCTTACAAACATCTACATTGTCACATTCATTGATGTCTAGGCAGCCTTCATCATTATCAAATGCATACCCTGGTTTGCAAGCACTGCAGTCTTTATTAGTACCAGCTCGGCAACCTCCTATACAGGATGTGTGGCACCGAGAGCACAACATTTTATTGGCATCTGAATATGCAAGATAATGTCCAGATGAACATTTGTCACAAATCTCTCCTGTATAGCCTGTATCACAAAGGCAGGTACCGTTACCTTTACGGGTGCCATCACCTCTGCATTTGCCATTTCCACTGCAAAGTTTGCTATGATCACCAGAGCAAGGTGTGCAGTCTTTGCCATAGTGATGTTTCGGACAGCAAACCTTGATTTTTTCTATGCATATGTATGTGTACAAGTCTTCAGCTTCATCCCGGTCTTGAGACCACCACTCTTCTATAAATTCCTCAGCCTTTTCAGCCATATGATGGCACTCAAGTGAGTGTTTGCTTGTCTCCCTGCAGATACCGTCTTGTATGTCGATAAGGCGTATTTCGCTGCGCTTGTAAGACTTCTTCAGTTTTTCTTCTTCCCATGCAGTATCGCCACCCTCATATTTACCCCGCGCAGTGCGCTCCAAGCCATTTTTAAACGATTCTATGAATAATTTACAAGCCTGGCAATCCCCAAGGGGTATCTTTGACTGACTAATGATCGCGGGATTTAATACGGGAGGCTGGACATTGCAAATAATTGCTGGCAATAGAATGAGGGTCAAAGCAAGTTGTAATTTTCCAATTCGGTGACTATCCATGTCGAAGCGTCCCTGAAAATTTATTAAATATAGTAATGTAAGCTACACTTGGAACCAAAACACGCAACATCTAGAAAAGCGAAATGAAACCAAAACTGTGTACGTTGAATACCTCTATCGATCCGCGATTATTCTCGAACAGCACTTTAATTCATCAAACGTTAGCATACACTGATTATATACTTTAAATGCAAATCTATGTAAGATTTCATGCACAATTAAAGCAAAATTTAACTGACGTGTTCTATTCCGACTCGCTCGCTAATATTATTTCATTTTCGACGAAATTGACATTTGTCTTGACATTTCACACAGCTGTTTTTGACTTGACATTGACGGCGCCGCGCCGGCATAGTTGAATGTTTTACGTTCCATTCCACGAACTCGTTGATCGGAAGATTTTAAATTTTATTTTATAATCAATAACCAAGCATAATTTTATTACAAAAAAAAACATTTTTTAGGCTACATCCTCAATTCCTGTCTATGATAAATATAAAACATTTCAGTGACATGCTCTAATAATTTGTCATTTTACGGGAGAGACGTCTAATTTAGAAGAACAGAAAAAGTTTTATCTTAGGTACTTCCTATATCAAACCCAATGTATACGTAGATATGCATAATCTACAGTCGTAATTGCTGCACCGGTATTTATACTTGCATAATAGCTTCCTGCTTTCACCACCACAAAGAATACTAAAGTTCTCTTGCTAACAAAGTTATTTGCAGACGACGAAACAACCGATTAACGCAAAATCTCAGCATTTGCAACTATATACGGTTCTAGCATCGTCCCATCGAGTGGTAGGTGTAAAATTGTAAAATAAAACAACTGACAATAGTTTTGTCACCGGCTCGCACGCATAGTGTGTGGCACGAAGTTAGTTCTTTTTGAGATAGCACTGATGTCGAATTTAGTTGTAATAATCTAATTAACAAAGGCTATATACAAAATAAAATAAGTACAAGTTATTGTTATAAATTTTAGGTTTATTAATTTTTTGGCGGAATATACTAGACATATTATTTTCATTTTGTATTTAAGATGAACTTCCGCGAAGCCACGCCTTATTCTATCAATCAATAAAGGCTATGTTTATTTTGCCATATAATTTATCTTATACAAAATTATGCTCAGTTGCGTCGATTGATACCCAAGTAGAGATTTCATTCAAAGATTACAAGCACTGAGTTTGAATTCAAAGGAAAGCTCAATATACATAGATTTTTTCTTATTGAAATATTCACAACACTGCGTTCTAAATAGAGCGTACAGCGAGAGTGCTAGCGAATATCGAATTATCGATGACTGTGATGAATAAGAGATATATAAAATTCAAAATTCAAAATGCACAGCACGAGTACTTACGTAATGTGTATAAAAATATATAACCATATACCCCTTCGTCTAAAAGAGATACAAAACGAATATGCCTTTATTGGTCGGTTGAAGTCACATCTCGTTAAAAAGTGCTACTATTCTTTGAAAGAATTTTTCGAAGATAATCATAAAATATAAATCTGTTAATTATGTTGTGAATGTTAAATTTTATTGAGATTTATTAAGCGTATCGCATGAAATATGTTAAACTTTATCTACTAACCCTACCCTCATCATATTAATCTTTAGTGCCCTACAGGGTCCATATTGTTACTATTAATATTATGATATATATATAATATTTGAAATGTAAGATCAATATGCACATATGGTAACAGAATAAATGAATATGAATATGAATATAAATAATAATGATAGAACTTATAGATAGATAAGAAAGTTTTTTTGAAGTAAAACTTCTTTACGCACGCTTGACTTGGGGAGTAAGCTGGTGAATGCGCAGCGATCGGAAGTTGAAGTTGTTTCACATAGATCTCTATGTTGGTATATCCGGTAAAATGACCACAATTATCAAAATGCGACAATAACAAAATTATACCGGCCGATAGATGGAGCTAAACTAAAGAAGTTTTACTTCAGTCGTGTAGTGTAATGCACATTCGCTTTTTTAAAATGTGTTTTCTCATACATGACGGTTGTATTTACTATTTAAAATTGATATAAGACTCTCTAGTGACATATTTCATTTAATCCATATAAATTGTGCCTTGGCGATGGTTTATCGCAACACAATAGTACTTGAATCGCGTTTGCTTGCTCTTTTTGCATATTCGCACATAAATATGTCAGTGAAAAGAATATTTTTAGATCGGTATCGCGATATTCACGTTGCGGCATTTTTATAATAGCAAATCTTTTATCAGACTCAATTCCTGTCACACAGACTTGTGCAATTTTTTAGACCTAGAAATGATGAAAATTGTTATTTATGATACTGAGAAATTGTAGCATGTTATTTTATATCCATCGTTAACAAGATAAAGAAGTCTACTGCTAAACATATTCTTCATTATGTTTCATTTATTATTGAAGTAAACCTTTTTTAAGCACGCTTGACTTGGGAAGTAAGCTGGAGAGACGAATGGAAGGTGATTCACAAAGATCTCCATTGTCAACATAACAAACTTAAAAATTATGTTGGTATGTCCGGTAAAATGACAGTTTACAATTATTATTGTCAAGATGGCGACATTAACATTAAACAAAGCAAAAACAAAGATATAAAAAGGCATACTTTGGGTAAGAAGTTTTATTTCAGCACACTTGTTTTTTTTCTAAGATAATATCTCTATTTTTAATTTTAAGACCAATACGCTTTGTAAACTAATAGCTATTCTGTGAACCTAGACTTAGGACTTAATAATACCATTATCTAAAAAAGAAAAATAAACAATAATAAAATTACCCTTCATGAATATAAATCTAAACTAAATCGCTTAATTACGTTAAAGTGTTAGCATACGTCCATAAAAAGAAACTTAATACTTTACATCCGCTGTCAGTGGGTACCTGCATATTTTATTTATACTTTTTGCATTTATTGCAATTATCCTGTTTCATTTTAATTGCCACCACTTATTAACATTTTAGTTATTCAACTCAAAGTTGGTAGGATTTCATTTATATTCTATAGGTTTTATTTGCAGTTGAAGTCGGTTCACGTAGATCTCCATTGTCAACGGAACAAAGTTAAAATTTTGTGTTATTATGTTGGTGTGTCCGGTATAATGACAATTGTCGATGGCGACATTAAAATTAATCTAAGCAAAACAAAGTTACACCGGCCGATAGGTGCAGCCAAATTAAAGACGTTTTACTTCAGTCGTGTGATCTAAAAAGCCTACTGGTTTTTTTTGCAATAAATTTTAAAATTTAATAGGCTTTGTAAATATTCAGAGACTATTTTCGTGTAAGTGTAGACACTGAAACTCCAACAGTTGTTCAAATATTGGCTCTATGAGTAGGTACTCAAATTTAGAGCAGTTAAATGATGGTGAAATATTAGTCCAATTTCAGCTGACTAATAAAGGAGATTCTCAATTTGGTTGTATATTTTGTTTATTACCTTAGAACTCCAGAATTTAATAAAAAATATTTTTACCATACTTTCAGTTTGGTCCCATAGAAGTTTTATCAAAATCAGTTCAGTTTAGCATTATTTAAATCAATATTTTGGAAAATATGTCATTCAAATATATTTTCTTAGTATGAAATGAAGCCGATTGAAGTCTATTTTTAAAGGATATTAAAAACTAAAAACTAATAGTATTATGTCGGCACTAAGATTGATAATCTCATAATATAAAATGGATGGATAAATCAGTAAGCGAAAAACGCTCAAAGGAGACTTGAGTCCAATTTTAATAAAAAGTGTATCTGTACTACTACCTAGATACATACATTTTGAATGAAACCTTAACTGATATCGAACTTTAACTACTAGATTAATTTTTTTTTTAATGAAATAAATTTTCAGCATAAAAATCAAATTAGTACGCTAACTTTTTATCATCTCTATCTATGAATACGTTTAGTCTGCTATCGGTATTTTTTTCTTTGCTCCTCACTATTGTGTGTTTACTAAGACTTGACTAACAAGTCTAAGTCTTGTGTTTTGTGTCAAGTCAAGTCTTAGTCTAGTCTAGTCAAGTCAACTTCTAGTAAAGTAGTAGCAACTTTACCAGAAGCGCCTTTGGAGTAGGTATTGGAAACAACACGAAAATAAACGTTTCATCACCATAACACATGCCTGTAATCCAACACTTAACGAATGAAATGCCCCACTTTTATGCTCTAACACTAAAAATAGCACAACTTTTGGAAAATAATAGAATGCGGCGACTCAATCTGTTTCGTTTTCTCGCCAAAACACCAAGTGCTCTAGTGTAGTGCCATGGTTTAACTTGGTATAATAATCTTCCAGCTACAAATAGCTGTCGGCATATGAATTACCACCATGCAGGGTACCCATGTTACCCAAATACCAAGGTCTTGTCCGATGGGTATTGTGCAAATATGCATCGTCATTACAGCCCATTCGAGATTCACTTATCAGATGCTAGAGTAATTATAAAACTGATTTAAAAATTGATTACTTTAAATGACGGATAGACGCTTGGGTTAATTCTTTGCTTACAGTTTCTTTGTTTCAGGTAATATTATAATATTTTAATTCTCTTATATTCAAGTACATTGTTTAAATAACGAGTGTGCTTTAGAACACACTACTAAAGTAAAACTTCTTTAGTTTAGCTCCATCTATCGGCCGGTATAGCTTTGTTTAATGTTAATGTCGCCATCTTGACAATTGTTTATAGTCATTTTACCGGACATACCAACATAATAATACAAATTTTAAGTAATTTTAAACTATGTTATGTTGATAATGAAGCTCTACGTGAACTAACAACTTTCAACATCCGTTCGCCTCGTTACGCATTCACCAGCTTACTCCCCAAGTCAAGCGTGCTTAATTAAACTAAATTAAATCAAGTGTGACAGCCTCTGTGGTGTGGTGGTTGAGCAAGTCGGCTCATAACCTGGAGGCAGCGGGTTCGTTTCCCGCGGCAGGACAAGTATTTGCGCACAGAAAAAAGGCGCAAATACTTGTTCTGAGTCTGGGTGTTGTGGGACCATGGTCCTCGTAGTTCCTGGATCCCTGGACACGGAATTCTAGTTAGGATCCAGGATCTATGTACCTATGTGATCGTTGGGCGTTATTATGATTATTATTATAAAAAATTCAGTTTTACTTCAAA
The DNA here is from genome assembly GCA_905220475.3 of Ennomos fuscantarius. Classification (NCBI taxonomy): domain Eukaryota; kingdom Metazoa; phylum Arthropoda; class Insecta; order Lepidoptera; family Geometridae; genus Ennomos; species Ennomos fuscantarius. Next base: position 2,090,541 of record HG992026.1, on the reverse strand, counting down.
AAAATATTTCACATCTAAATCCAAGACAGTCATGTCATCATGTCTAACCTTGGTTGGATTCTTAGTAAACATATACCTACTATTTAAGCAAATACCTACTGTATTCTTTAGTTGTCCGTCATCTTCACCCAACCCAGAACCCAGACGGGTGACGTCATTCTTGCATTGTAAATGCCAAGCGAACGGACGAGCGCTCGAGACCTTGCAACTGGCGACTTGCGACAGCAGCGTACGACATCTACATCACGATTAATAGCAAATCAATAAAAATACTTTAGAATCCACCCAATTGGTACGTTTTTCATTAACGTATCATTTTTTTTTTGTTTTGGTTTGGCTCCACACTTTTTTGTATTTAGCCAGTGTCAAGTAATTGATAATATCTCAAGTGAATTAATATCATATAAGGTGTCAAGTCAAATCACAGTCCAAGTCATAGTCTAGTCTAGTCATCTAGTAAAGTGGTAGCAACTTTACTAGAAGCTTCTATGGAGTTTTGGAAACAACACGAAAAGAAACGTTTCACCATCATTATACCATTTTCCCACACTCACGCCTGTAATCCAGCACTTAACGAACAGAATGCCACCAATTTTATGCACTAACATTGAAAATAACACAAGTTTTGGAAAATAATACAATGCGGCGACGCGATCTTTTTCGCTTTCCCGCCAAAACCTCTCTTATCAAGTGTTTATTGACGAACATTATTTGAATGCAATATTTTTATGGCCGTGTAATAAACCGTTTTTCACTGGATAAAATTAGTACTTGACTTTTTTATGATGAAAAAATGGTGTAAATCTTAATATGTATTATATTAAGATTATCTTATCACATTGTTTGTCCGCTATTTACTCCTAAACTCCTGAATCGATTTTAATGAAATTTTGCACACTGTGTGCAGTTTTATCCAACTTGAAAGATAGGATATTTGTATCTCAGTTTACAATATAAAATACCCGTGCGAAGCCAGGGCGGGCCGCTAGTACGTAATATAACAAAGAAAACAGATGCAGTGATTGAATAGAATTTAACCAAGTTTAGTTTTTCCAAAATTATATAGTAGAATGAACGCCAAAAAATACTTTGTCCACGCTCCAAGTTTTCGACGATAACAACACTTTCTTGTAAGAATAAAAAGAAAAAAATTAACGCTTTATTTTATAAAATGCTGAGATCAAATATAAACAAGTTGTTTGAAGTTTACGAGCGTGAATTGCACATCTCCGTTGCACCGTTGCGCTTTAATAAAACTTCAATGTTACTGCCAAAAACGACCGTAAAACGGAACGGAATAATATTTCCCTGAGAAGAAATACTGCCGATTCCCGCCAATATTCAATTTCAAATAAATTAGAACGCGGAGGTTGCATTGAGTGGGAGCGAGCCGCGCCCACTATACCCGCGAAATCCTTTTCGAGTAGCCTTGTGTATGCCGTAACGCCGATGCATTGGCTCACAAACAGACTTACGAAAGAACGAAACTTAAATGTAATTTATAATTATAGTTTCCTTGAATTCATTTCACGGTTTCCCGTAACTTTATTCCATTCAATAAATCATGTCAAAAAATCGTGTCTTCCAAAGTGATAAAAAGCCAATAACGTTGAAGTAATTTTTTGTGCTAATAAACGATGTCCTCTTGAGGCTACATCGTTAGCACTTTTAACAAAAAAAATTCATTTTGATGAGTTTTTTCACCAAAAGTTTTCCATCAACACCATCAACTTTTTCTTTTTTTTTATGTTTTGGCTCGACACTTTTGTGTATTTAGCCAGTGTCAAGTAATTGATAATTAATCGAGTTAATGATATATCGTCATGAAGTCAGTCTTGTCTATGTCATACTCCTAGTAAAGTGGTGGCAACTTTACTATAGAAGGTTTATAGAAGTTTGGAAACAACACGAAAAGAAACGTTTCACCATCATTATACTACTTTCCCACACTCATGCCTGTACTCCAGCACTTAACGAATAAAATGCCACCAATTTTATGCACTAACACTGAAAATTACACAAGTTTTGGAAAATAATACAATGAAGTGACGCGATTTTCGTTTTCCCGCCAAAACTCCCCTCTTTGACTATGTTCTCTTATTTATATATATGTTTTATGTTCTTTTTTCTTTTAAATCGGCAAATGTGTTGTTGGCTATTCAGCCTAAAAAGGTGTAATAAATAAGTCACGTACAAACATCCTGCGATGTGTCTTCCATAAAAACACCACGGCTAATCGCCGGTCATCGCTCTTTCTAGCTGTTTCGTAAAACATATTTTATTATTGCTGGCAGACGGTTACGGGAAAGACGAGTTCCATGTCAGGCTGGTTTCGCTATGTGTGCGCAAGTGCCGCGGCCTAATGGCCAGATATTGCCTAATTTGGAGCGCACACCGTTGACAAAAGAGTTTTGTTCTACTTTAACTTTTTAAAGTAAAACTTCTATACGCACGCTTAACTTGGGGAGTAAGCTGGTGAATGCGAGGCGAACGGAAGTTGAAATTAGTTCACGTAGATCTCCATTGACACCATAACAAAGTAAAAAATTGTATGATTATGTTGGTATGTCCGGTGAAATGACAATTTACAATTGTCAAGATGGCGACATTAGCATTAAAGTACGGCCGATAGATTTTTTTTAATGTTACGAAATGACATGACGAGCTATAGTCGCTCGCCTGATGTTAAGCGACACGACTGCCCATATCAGTTACAGTGACACTTGAAACTCTGAAGTATAGTTTCACGTGACACTGCACTGCGCACGTCATTCTGAGACATCAGCACAGTCTAGCAATAAAATTACTATACTGTGAGATTAGGTCATAAAATCTCATTTGCCCAGTAATTTCACTAGCTACAGTGCCCTTCAAACCGGAACACAGTAGTGCTTGCACATTACTACTTGGCGGCAGAATAACTGGCAAAGCGGTGGTACCTACCTAGACGAACTTTGCAGTAAAGTCCTACCACCGAGTAAACTTGTTCTGAGGGCCGTATTACAGAACGATGCTCAGTCATCGATCGGTGCTCAAGAGATTTCATAAAGTGATCAATTACAGAATGATATCTCTGCTTGAGAACCGATCGCTGACTGAGCATCGTTCTGTAATACGGACCTGAGTTTGGGAGTTGTGGGTCCACGGTCCTCGTAGTTCCTGGGTCCCTAGATACAGGGAATCCAAATTAGGTTCCAGGATCTATATGTGATCGTTGGGCGTTATTATTATTTTATTGTTGTGATGTGTTGTGCCTCTGGAATCTACAAATCACTAAAGCTCTGAGTCAGAGCCTCTAACGTCTATTATGTTCCACAGTGTTATTTGCGTAAGTGGATAGAGTTCGATGCGGGATAACAAGCCAGAAAGAACCGCCGCAAGCTAAAGTTTCTTTTGTCTTCACTGAACGAGACCTCCAGGCTAAAGTCTAAAACGTGATCTTATCTAATTTTGCAAAATTACCATAAATACGTTAGTTGAATTGAAATAAAATAACTAAACATTTAACTCCCTTGTTTAAATGGTACTAATCACACTATCACGTTTCACACTAATATTGTAAAGGCGAAAGTTTGTATGTGTGTTTGTGTGTATGTGTGTATGTTTGTTACTTCTTCACGCTCAAACGGCTGAATGAATTTGGATGGAATTCAGTACCAAGATAGCTTATACACTAGATTAACATATAGGCTACATTTTATCCCGGAAAAGTGAAATTTTCCCGTGGGATGAGCAAATAATTAAAATACTTTTTATCCGCGGGTGGAACCTCGGGGCGCAACTAGTAAATACTGAACGGTCAACTCTAAATAATCAAAAATGTATTTACTAAATTAAAGATTAAATTTACATATAAACATAATACTAAACATTATTAAATTATTTGAAAAGTAATAAATAATAATAATATAAATACTTATAGAAAATATAATGACCAAAACTGAAGGAAGTTTTTTCAGGTCGAAGCTACACGTGACCGAAATGCTGGCCTCTACTTCGGCCAAAGATTGAGCATTGCCATTCATGGCAATGCTGCCAGCATATTGGGCACGTTGCCTACTGGTAGGGACTTGTTGGATTAAGTTTCCTTTTATAGTTTTCTGTTTTAATTAACTACTAGTTGCGCCCCGCGGTAAAAAGTATTTTCATTATTTGCTCATCCCACGGGAGCATTTGACTTTTCCGGGGCAAAATGTAGCCTATATGTTAATCCAGTGTATAAGCTATCTTGGTACCGAAGTTCATCCAAATCCATTCAGCCGTTTGAGCGTGAAGGAGTAACAAACATACACACATACACAACACACATACAAACTTTCGCCTTAATAATATTAGTGTGATTACAATAAAGGACACTCGTTAAAAAAAAGACCAAAACTAAATTAAATCTAAACTAAAAATAATACATATTTCAACTGACTCCCTAGTGTTAAAAATTCCTTATTTTTTACCAGGGGCGACACTCCTGTAGGTGCCAAATAGGGTGCTCGCTAGAGCGTTAAAATCCAGCGTAAAATTTAAAACCGAACGTTTCGTTTTTGCCGCTATTTTATCATCCACTTTATTCTGTAAATAGTTCAGGCGATACAATGCGCTTGCTCTTCGTCATTATAAAAAATAGTTGTAGTGCCTTTGCGGCTGCGAAAAACGACATAAGCCTTGGTAAGAAAAAAAAACTATTATCGATTGCTCTCTGCGGGATACCGCGATAAGTCTCGAGCACCTAATGATGCATCAACTATCATAATCGATACGATAAAACGTTTTTTTGGGCACATGACTATTGCTTCGCATTTGCAAAAAAACCCTTAAAATACCAAGAAGATGGTCGATTTTATTTTAACACTCAAGGTTACTAAAATTGCTAGCTATTTTACGTAGGTATTACGCGTCCCTACTCTCAAAGGAACCACAGAAATAGCATTACCCACTGCTTTGTAATTAGAATTTGTATTTATTAGTCATAAATAAGATCGTAAAGTCAAACTGATGCGTTGATTTATAAAAAAAAAGGATTAGCCCGCCCTCAAAGGCATAAAAAGCTGAAGCATCGTACCCGGGTAATCGAACATGAAAAATAAAAGAAATCTCATTAACTTCTGGCGTTAACGGCTCACTCTTCTGAATTAGTTTGGTTATCAACAGAATAACTTGAAAGGCGTTGCAGGTTTTAGCTTGTGGTACAAGGGGACATTCATTAAAGATAATCCTAATGTAACATTGGAATGAAATCTATAATAATAATAATAATAACGCCCAACGATCACATACATAGATCCTGGACCTAACTAGGATTCGCTGTGTACGAACTACGATGACCATGGTCCCACAACGTCCAGACTCAAAACAAGTATGTGCTGTTTTTTTTTTCTGTGCACAAATACTTGTCCTGTCGTGGGAATCGATCCCACCACCTCCAGGTTATGAGCCGACCTGCTCAACCACCACACCACAGAGGCTGTCATCTTAATTTTATTGAAGTGGATTGAATGGTGGTCTCACTGGAACAACAAAACATAACTCAACTTAGAATTCTTCAAAACACTTCATCTATTAGGATAAGTAACATACAGTCTGAACTCAGGGACTTTTAAAATTATAATTTAACTTATATTATAGACGGTTTTTTTGGCGTGAAAACGAAAAAGATCGCGTCGGCACATCATATTATTTTCCAAAACTTGTGTTATTTTCAGTGTTAGTGCATAAACTTGGTGGCATTTTATTCGTTAAGTGATGAATTACATGCATGAGTGTGGGAAAGTGGTATAATGATGGTGAATTTTCGTTTTGTATTGTTTCCAAAACTCCATAGAAGCTTTTGGTAAAGTTGCCACCACTTTACTAGGAGTATGACTTGACTAGACTAGACTATGACTGAACTTGATGACTTGGACTGTGACTTGACTTGACACATTATATAATAGTAATTACTTGAGAAATTATCAATGACTTGACACTGGCTAAATACACAAAAGTGTGGAGCCAAAACATAACAAAAAAAATTATAGACTTAGCAATGTAAATAGAGCGAATTCTGTGCCTAATATGATTTTTTACGTTTCATAACCTTTACTGCAAGCTGGTAATATGGTAAATTCCCGCCAATTCTGAGCGTGGCTTGCGCGGGCTCGAGAGGCGGAACTATAGTAATAGGCGCATTCCGCTGGCAAGCCTGTGAATGCAGCTGTACTTAGAATCTTTAAACGGCTTAGGAGGCTTTTCAAACTTTTTTGATCACGTTCATAAAGTTTAAGAAAAATCGAATAAAAAACGATAAGTCACTCGATGATATGTTCTGTTTTGTGAACAATGATTTTCAATCAAATAGTGAATTTACCTATGAAGAATAGCACTATATAACTTAATTGTATCGTATCAAATCCCAAAAATATTTACATTTTTATATTATTTAATATTCAATTAAAGTCAATAAAACGGGTGTGCTTTAGGCCACACGACTGAAGTAAAACTTCTATACGAAACGTAAATCTCCCTCTTTCTATCTGCACTAGCTTATATCTCCCTCTCAACTTCCGTTCGCCTCTCCTGATCAGTTTCCGTAAAACTTTTATTGCGCATTCACCTGCAGCTTACTCCCCAAATCAAGCGTGCGTAAAGAAGTTTTACTTCAATAAATATACCGCCGCATTGTATTATTTTCCAAAACTTGTGTTATTTTCAGTGTTAGTGCATAAAATTGGTGTCATTCTATTCGTTAAGTGCTGTATTACAGGAGTGTGGGAAAATGGTATAATGATGGTGAAACGTTTATTTTCGTGTTGTTTCCAAAACTCCATAGAAGCTTCAAGTAAAGTTGCCACCACTTTACTAGGAGTATGACTTTGACTAGACTGTGACTTTGACTAGACTATGACTTGATGACTTCGACTGTGACTTGACACATATTTGCGTGAAATATCATTAACTTGATAAATTATCAATTACTTGACACTGGCTAAATATACGGAGGTGTGGAGCCAAAACATAAAAAAATTTAAAAAAAAAATATGCCGCCTAAAAGTCAATATCTATTAGAGACTGATCACAGTTGGTCACAGTCACAGATTATAAAAAACAATTGGCTAGTGACAGTCAAACAGAATATAGGCTTTTTATGTTTGTGGATGATGTGACGAGCTAGTCGTTGACCTGATGTTAAGCGACACGGCGCCCATAACAGAACAGTGTCACTCAGAACTCTGAAGTACAATTTCGCGTTACAGTTATGTAATTATACATTTTGGGCTACGACTACTATACTAACCTATCACTTCTCTCATCTCATTGGTGGTAGGACTTTGTTGCAAACTTCGTCTACGTAGGTACCATCGCTTTGCCAGTTATTCTGCCGCCAAGCAGTAGTGTGCAAGCACTACTGTGCTCCGGTTTGAAGGGCACTGTAGCTAGTGAAATTATTAGGCAAATGAGACTTTATGACCTGATCTCACAGTCTAGTAATCTTACTAGATTGTGCTGATATCTCACGATGACGTGCGCAGTGCAGTGTCACGCGAAACTCTATTAGGGTTCCGAGTGACACTGCAACTGATATGGGCAGCCGTGTCGCTTAATATCAGGCGAATGGTTAGCTCGTCACGTCATTCTATAACATAAAAAAAACTTATGACGTAAAGTGGATTGATCTCTACAATTTCTCGACAGCTCTCTCTCGGTAGAGTTTATTATGTTCCATGCTCTAATACCTACAAGCAGATTAGATATCTTTCTGTAGGGCCTTACCGCGTAAGTCTAGTGGAGATCGTAATCGTATTCTCTCTTGCTCGCACTCGTGGACTTTTTAATTGGCGCGTGCAGGATGGCAGACGAAGCCAATTCCCAGAATGGTTACGCGGTAAGGGTGCAGCAGGTCTCTATTATATAATGTCTCTTGTGTCACTACTGCCCGTCGGTACTAAAGTTTGAAAGGTCGTAAGTTCTATGACATACTACTGACTACTGCAATGCATTTGGGTACCTATGTCACAAAGGAATAAGTGCGTAGGAACAAGACGGGCATACGTATTTGAGGTCCGTATTACAGAACTATGCTCAGTCATCGATCGGTGCTCAAGCAGAGATTTCATTCACTAATTGATTACTTTATGAATGAAATCACTGCTGGAGCACTGATCGATGACAGCATCGTTCTGTAATACGGACCTTAGTAAAATAGATGTCCAAAGTCAAAGTAGGAGTTTTGACGGGATAGCGAAAAAGATTGCGTCACCGCATCGTATTATTTTCCAAAACTTGTGTTATTTTCAGTGTTAGTGCATAAAATTGGTGGCATATTATTCGTTAAGTGCTGGATTACAGGCGTGAGTGTGGGAAAATGGTATAATGATGGTGAACCGTTTAATTTCGTGTTGTTTCCAAAACTCCATAGAAGCTTCTGGTAAAGTTGCCACCACTTTACTAGGAGTATGACTTTGACTAGACTGACTTGACTCTGACTTGACTTGATGACTTCGACTGTGACTTGACACATATTTGCATGAAATATCGATAACTTGAAAAATTATCAATTACTTGACACTGGCTAAATACACAAAAATGTGAAGTGAAAAAAAAAGTCAAAGTAGTTCTACAAATCTAATGAAAACTTTGAGAGCCAGCGTCTGAGGAAACCATTACGGCTCGGCGGGTCCATGGTTAATGCGCGACCATAATACCCTACCTTTGTTTATCGTTATGCCGATGAGATTGGGATTTTTATGTCTAATTGCATTTTATGCACTTCTTGAGAGAGCAGTAGAAAAACTGTTAATAGCTTTTTTGTATCTAACTGCAAGTGTATGATGTGGGTAGTTTTATTTTTTCCAAGTTAGGAAATAACTTACGTTTTGAATTTGTAAGATATTATATAAAGGCGAGAAGATGTAAACATAATCATAATCATAAACTGTTCATACTTACTAGTATATTTATTTCTGCTGGGCGATCACGTAACTCGATTGCAACCCATAGAAACACATAAATGTATATATTTTACGGTTCCGGTACGCAGTTTATGTGCATAGTTTCCATGGGAATTTCTCCTGTTGCATTGCATTCAAAGTTTCATGATCACCCCCCTGTTAGTCATCTACTTAAGTACAGAAACAAATTTATATTAATCAATGGTTATGTAATCAGACTTTGGATAACGTTTATAATTCTTCGTTTATATCTTTACAGTTGTAATCGAAGCTTCGGATCAAAGTTTTCAATTCTGCATTGTGCCGGATTGCTTGCACCAGTAGTGAGAAAGAGAACTGCTTTTTTTTCAAACTCATATAATGTAATGGGCTTGCTATATATTATTTGACAATAAGCACTTTGTAATTTTATATGCTTAGTGAAATAACTTAATTTTAAGTACCTAATATAATTTTGACTTGTAAAAGTGCTAAAATTAGCCTATTTGCAATAAAATCTTTTGACTTTGACTTTGACTTTGAATTCTTGCAATAATCGTATACATATAAAGGTAACAAATGAATAAAATTAAAGACTAGTTTATTTTTATTAAGTCTTATAGGATTATACAATAACTAAACTAAACCTATAAAACTAAACTGTACCTAAGAACTTAAAATAAATAAAAACTAAAAATTTAAAATAAACCGTTGGTCGAGGGGAAAGTTCCCAGAATGCTGGCAGCATTACCACGTTGAATGGCAATGCTTATTTTTTGTGCAAAATAAAAGCCATATTATATTATATGATTATACATATTTCTATTCTTATAAAATTTGTAAGAAAGTACATTTTCAAATGCCAGTGGATTAGAAAGGACGTCCTAGTTAGTAGTAGAAGTTTTACGATTACAGTTTATTACCTTAAGTTGAAGGAACTCTGATAGGACAATAAATCCTAATTGGAATCCTAGGAGAAAAACTAATTTAAAATATCTTGGAGCCTATAGATTCAATTAAAAGTTAACATAAGTAACTGCCTGCAATAAATTTTGCTCTCGCTCACTTTGAGCCGTCTTCAATTAAGACAGAAAGAGATAAACATAATGTATTACCTACTAATATGAGATTTAAAAGTATAGAAGTACTTATGTTACGTATGTAACTTATCACACTATTATTATAAAGGCGAAATTTTGTATGTGTGTTTGTGTGAATGTGTCTATGTTTGTTACTCCTTCACGCTCAAACGGCTGTAATGAATTTGGATGAAATTCGGTACCAAGATAGCTTATACACTGGATTAACATATAGGCTAAATTTTATCCCGTAACAGTGAAATGTTCCCGTGGGATGAGCAAATAATTAAAATACTTTTATCCACGGGTGAAACCGCGGGGCGCAACTAGTGTTAGATAAAGGGGAAATACACATGTATTCATAAATTGTCAATTTTGATGAGTACTATTTTCAGAAATGTAAACTGACATTTATAAATATTTTTTTCTCTTTATATAAGAAAATTATTAAAATGTATTATAATCTATATAGGTATATAAAAGAAAGTCGTGTTAGTTACACTATTTATAACTCAAGAACGGCTGAACCGATTTGGCTGAAAATTGGAGAAGGAGGTAGCTTAGAACCAGGAGACGGACATAGGATACTTTTTATCCAGTTCGACCGCGTTTACTAATTCACCCGTGCGAAGCCGGGGCGAGTCAACTAGATAAATAAAACAGACAACAATAAAAATAAAACTTAATCTAACAAACAACCAGTAAGCAACGTGCCCAATATGCTGGCATCATATAATAATAACATAATATTTTTTCAAAAATGTTTGACACTTTAGTTGATACATTTTTGAGTCATTTGACTGAAGTCAATTGAAATTTTAAAAGCCTAATCTAGGTGATACAGAACGGCAATGCATTTATCATTCATCAATATATCAATAAGTAAGACAGAGACGAAAACATTTTGCGGAATCGGTGGACAGAGGTCAGACGTTACCTAATGCGTGTAAGGCCTATGAGAACTACGGTCGCACGGACGTCATAGATTGCGTGACACAGAACGCCTGCGGTGAATTTATAAAAGTTATACATCCACGATGGAGTTGATGATACTTTGTACTTAATTGATATGTACCTGTATAGTAGTAGGTATTTATAAGTTCTAAAATTAATGACGTAGCTAGTACCATATGATATTAACAGCTAAAGTTACCCATAAATATCACGAGGTCGTATTAAGTAATCTTTGCAATCGACCGTAACAACTAATGAATGGTTTACAAAACGATGCAAATGTACCAGCACACTGAGCCCGCCATTTATCTATGTAAGCTATCGAGTATCAGCTAGACCACAATAAAGTAGAACCAAAGTATCGATATATTTAAATAAAAATAATGCAAACAAACCTCTTTGCAGAGTCGCTGGCAGTCGGTACGTCCGATACTTGAGAATTAAAAAATAAACAAGCACTGTTATGAAACACTAACGGGCACTTTTACGGCACTAAGTGGGGTTCGGGATCGTGTAGCGGCGGTTGAAGCAACGTGCGCGAGCGCCGACCGTTCCGCACTGACTGCCGCGGTTGTGCGGTGAACGTAGCTTGACCTTCCTGCCCACGGAGCCTAGCAATAGAGCCTCTTTTCCTCTTTGAACCGTACCCCAAAATGTGAGACCTTCTAGGAGCAATCAATGATGGGCATTTCCCAATGCAATAACAGACACTAGGTGGTAGGACTTTTCTGCAAAGTTCGTCTAGGTAGGTACCACCGCTTTGCCAGTTACTCTCAGAGTAACTGGCAAAGCGGTGGTGTGCAAGCACTACTGGGTTCCGGTTTGAAGGGCAATGTAGCTAGTGAAATTACTGGGCAAATGAGACTTTATGATCTGATCTCACAGTCGAGTAATCTTATTACCAGACTGTGCTGATGTCTCAGGATGATGTGCGCAGTGCAGCAGTCATGTGAAACTTTACATGTTGGAGTTCCGAGTGACATTGTTCTGTTATGGGCAGCCGTGTCACTTAACATCAGGTGAACGACTAGCTCGTCACATCATTCAATAACAAAAAAAGACGTTTTCCTTTAAGGTCCACAGTGCCCTGGGTATATTTTTGTACTCTATAAAATAATGCATGAAAAATTATGAAACTGAATAATAATGTAGAGGTAACATATACCTTGCAGACAAAATTGAATATAAAAATTGTGGGTAGAAAAAATAATAGAAATCATTATTAATCATCACGACACCGCCTTAAAAGTAGATAACTCATTTTTTTTTTATTAAACGTAATTATTATTATATTATGAATATATTTACAAGGTCCTTATGTGCACTAATAAACTCACTACCGGAATGGGATAAATTAAAGATTAATTGTTACTTTTTACCACATATATTGTCCTCGCGAACCGAACACACAATTAATAATATAAAAATGAGTAAGCCCGGAGTATGTGAGGACACGCGTCTCCGAATGCTACTCTTACGCGACTCGCGTGCAACTCTCGTGCAACTCTAATGCAACTCTACTGCTTACTGTTACGCGACTCCACTATAATTTAATCACGCGCCCCTTAAATAGGTCGGCGCTGGCGACGTCAACGTAAACAAACGTGTGTCCCTACAATATATATCTACCGTACTACTCTATCAAGCATCAATAATAAAGGGACGTCAATGTAGTATGATGTAAGTTAGATACAGATATATTAATATATCTAGCCATACATACATAGTTACATAATTTTATATACTAACTAGTAGCGCCCCACGGTTTCACCTGCGGATAAAAAGTATTTTAATTATTTGCTCATCCCATGAGAAAATTTTACTTTTCCGCAATAAAATGTACCGGTACCGAATTTCATCCAAATCCATTCAGCCGTTTGAGCGTGAAGGAGTAACAAACATACACACAAACACACATACAAACTTTCGCCTTTATAATATTAGGTCTTTACCTATGAAATTGCCGTTTTTATTTATTTCTTTTATTCAAAGTTATCACCCCTGCAATCAATGCATCTTTGCCAACGCTGTGGCAGTTTATGGATGCCCTTCTTGAAAAAATCAGCAGGATGGGAGACAACAAACTCTTCAAAGGCGTTTTGTACTGCCTCTCGGGAATTGAATTTTTTTCCCGCTAAAAAGTTGTCCAAATTTTGGAAAAAGTAATAGTCGGTAGGCGCAAGATCTGGTGAGTATGGCGGATGAGGGAGAGCTTCCAAACCCAACTCATGCAGCTTAGAGACGGTCTGTTGTGCAGTATGGGGTCGCGCGTTGTCGTGAAGTAGCAGTGGAGACGACCGATTGACCAAAGCTGGTTGCAGAAGTGCGAGTTTCGCCATCATTGTGGTCAGTTCTTCAATGTACACATCTGCAGTAATGCTCTCGCCGTTTTGTAAAAAGCTATGATGAATCATACCAGCACTAGACCACCAAACTGTGACCATCACCTTTCTAGGGGTCATTTTTCGTTTTGCACATTGCTTTGGTACCGAACCAGGATCTAACCAACTTGCTGAGCGCTTTCGATTGTCAAAAAGAATCCATTTTTCGTCGCACGTAACAATTCGGTTCAAAATTCCTTCATTTCTGTGTCTGTTAAGCAGCACAAGGCAAGTCTCGCCGCGTACGTTGCGCTGGCGATCGTTAAGTTCGTGGGGCACCCATTTATCAAGCTTTTTTATCTTGCCAATCTGTCGCAAATGGACCAATATTGTTTTGATGCTAACATCAAAAGCTGCTGCCAGCTCAGATGTAGATTGAGATTCATCAGCTTCCACAATCGCCTTTAATTCATCATTGTTGACCAAAGTTTCCGGACGACCACGAGGTTCATTTTTCAAGTCAAAATTCCCAGAACGAAACCGAGCAAACCAATAACGGGTTGTACGTTCGTTTGTACAGTTCTCTCCGTAAACGTCGTTGATGTTACGTGTCGTTTGTGCCGCGTTGGTGCTACGACGGAACTCATATTCCATAATTACACGAAATTTCAAAGTATCCATTATGAGGAAAAATGTTGAAATGTAATGAAAATATAACGCTAATCAATAAACAAAAGACTTATATTGTAAATAGAATGTCATATTTTTAAAACAAAATTAATTTGAATTTGGAATTCATAGCCAATCAAAACTTTTTTTTGTTTGAAAAAGTCTGTACTGCAATACGGCAATTTCATAGGTAAAGACCTATTATTAGTGTTATGTGATAGTGTGATTAGGAGTTATTTTAATTTCTTCTCTAGAGGTGTAATCGAAGCATTGGATTGGACTTATTTGTGTGCCGGGTTGCTTGCACCAGTGGTGAGAACTTATTTTTTAAACTGACATATTATACTTAATGGGTTTGCTATATACATACAACATTAATATATTATTATTATATTAAATATCATTTAACATTAAGTACCTTGTAATGTTATATGCTACAATACAATAACTTAATTTTAAATACGTTATATCATTTTAACTTGTAAAAGTGCTAAAAATAGCCTATTTGCTATAAAATCCTTTGACTTTGACTTCACTACAAATAAGAAACGGATTATTAACGGTATTAATATTTTATTCTGTTACTATTGTTGGTTGAAATAATTATGCATATAATATCTGATAATGAGGAACGGATATATTTTATATTCGCTTATTTGTATAATTCGTATAGAATCCATAGTACCTAAAGATAATATTATAATCTACCAGAGTGTTTCCATCTGACCTAGACGGTATCGAGGTGCTCGGCAGCTGGGCTGGGCGCGTATTTGTAAAATATATGATATTTTGTCGTACCTTACGTTAAGTACCTACTTTATTTTCATTGCAATTATGATAATTAGTTATAACAATTTTGGAAAATTAATAATGGCTGATCTCACGTCCATTAAAAGTATGAGTATGATTACGAAGAAATTGCGAAAACTCAAAAAAGAAGATTCGATGTGAGACATAATATAAAAAAATCAATGAAATCGGAATGAAAACACAACGTTAGCGCTTTTTGTACGGGCAAGAGGGGGGTATACTCCGATATACTCCGAGATAGTTATACTCTTTGGGATGTTCAACGTAGTTATGCTTTACTCACATGTTATAAATGTTTTGTAATTCGCGGGAAACAGCCTTTTCTTTACCATATCGTATGGATAATACTTTTTTTTTTTTGTTTTGGCTCCACACTTTTGTGTATTTAGCCAGTGTCAAGTAATTAATAATTTATCAAGTTAATGATATTTTACGCAAATGTGTGTCAAGTCACAGTCGAAGTCGTCAAGTCATAGTCCAGTCAAAGTCATACTCCTAGTAAAGTGGTGGCAACTTGAAGCTTCTATGGAGTTTTGGAAACAACACGAAAAGAAACGTTTCACCATCATTATACCATTTTCCCACACTCACGCCTGTAATCCAGCACTTAACGAATAGAATGCCACCAATTTTATGCACTAACACTGAAAATAACACAATTTTTGGAAAATAATACAATGCGGTGACGCAATCTATTTCGCGTTCCCGCCAAAACTCATAATACGTATTACGTGTAATGAAACGTTTCAAGAATACCAGTTTATAAATTTACCTCCTTTTTGCTGGTACATACAATGTATGTCATCTACAAAATTATATTCAATTACTTCAAAATAATATGTTCAGTCCAATTCATCAAGACGTTAAGTCTTGGCTTAATCTAAGTCATACTCCTAGTAAAGTGGTGGCAACTTTACTATAAGATTCTATGGAGTTTTGGAAAAAACACGTTTCACCATCATTATACCACTTTCCCACACTCATGCCTGTAATCCAGCACTTATAGTATAAATCACCACCAGTTTTATGTAACTTGTGTTATTACACTGAAAATAACACAAGTTTTGGAACATAACACAGTGCGGTGAAGCGAACTTTTCATTTTCTTGCCAAAATAATAGTAAGAATAATAAATTTATTTGTTTAAATAAAAAAAACAATAACATACCGGCCGATAGGTGAAGCTAAACTAAAAAAGTTTTACATCAGTCATATGGTCAAAAGCACACTCTTTTTATGCAATAAACTTTACCGTTTTTAATTAATTTTTTCTTCTAACATTTTGTAATTAAGTGTGGTAATTTTGGTGGATTTGCTTGCAACCTTAAGTATGTCAAGTCTTGATTTCAGTTGTCATTGTCAATATATCAATTTTACAATCAGCTGACTGTCAATATGACACCTTATTCCTACTAGCCTACTACATACATAATATAAAGCCTTGTTTATTTTCCTTTTTGATTTCAATGAATTCATGAATTGGCGAAATTGGAGTTAAAGCAAAAAACTGGTTTTTATAAACATCATAAGTTTAGGCGTTGACCCTTGCTTTAAGACGATAAAAACAATGCATCACTTACGCAGAATTAGTTTAAATATTGGTCAGTTAGGTTATGTATTGGTAAAGTTGCGAACTTTGGCCTTGTTACAGAACATGGTTTCCTTATATTCATTTTATATTTTTTTAAGGTTCAAACAACCGACGACGAGTTTTCAGGCAGGCTTTCATTCACTTAAAGTCAGAATGTAGATCGACGCAATCTCCAGTGGATAACCCACCGGGAAGCGCTCTCCAGTTCTCAATACCAACTGGTATTCTCGGCCAGGCGACCTGCTTTACACATCCTCATATGGTCCTGAAGGAACACTTGACGTGTGGCATCACTCAGGCCGAGTATAGAGACAGGAGGGATACATTTGTTAGCAAGTTGGTTGCTGAAGTAGACAATGCGCACAAAACGCATATTGTAAGTTTTTGACATTATCCTAATTTATATTAATACTTTAGAATATGTCGGTATTATGATTGCCTTTTTAAAATATTTTACACAGATTGTTAGTCTATACTCTTATATTATAAAGAGGAAAGATTTGTATATAAGTACCTATGTTTGTAACGAATTGGCTCAAAAAATAGTGGACCAATTTTAAAAATTATTTCACCATTTTAATGCTATATTATCACTCATTAATATAGTAACGTAATAATTTATCAAATGTGGGACCTACAAACATGAAATTTATTTGCTTCTAACTGCTGATATTTAGGTGCTGTTGCATGCATCCTGATCATGGATAGACTAAAAATTTACTGGTGTATGATAATAATGCCCAATGCCCAAGAATCACATACATAGATCCTGGAGCCTAACTAAGATTCCCTGTATCTAGGAGAACAACAAAGACCATGGTTCCACAACACCCAGACACAGAACAAGTAAATACTTGTTCTGTGTCTGGGTGTGTGTCACTTTTTTCATGTGCACAAATACTTGTCCTGTTATGGGAATCAAACCAGCTGCTCCCAAGTTATGAGCCTACCTGCTCATCACACTGTAGGTGCCGTTAAAATAATTGTAAATATCCCGTTTATGTAGAATATATTGTAGAATAGTTTGTATAACTGTAATTTTTAAATGATTTATATTTCAGATTGTGATACCAGCAGCACGGAAGCAGTACATGTCAGACAAAATTCCTTATGTATTTAGACAGAATTCTGATTTTTTCTACCTCACGGGATGTTTGGAGCCTTCAGCTATTCTAGTCATGGTGAAGCCAGCACAAGTGGATGCATACAAGGCAAGTTCAGAATGTATTGTAAAATCACTCTTTACGGGCAGTGCAATAAAGCTCATTACTGTATAATTTAATACCTAATTCTGAACAAAATAGACAAAGATTTGAAACATACAGACACACTGACCCCATTTCATCTATATCTGCTTAATTATTAAGAAAATAGCAATAATCCACATAGAAAACTGTTATATTTGCAGCAATAACTATAGGTAATATGTGCATAGTTGCAGCCTCTGTGGTGGGGAGATTGAGCAGGTCGGCTCTTAGCCCGGAGGGGCGGGTTCGATTCCTATTTCGATGATATTTGTGCATAGAAAAAAAAGCGCAAATACTTGTTCTGAGTCTGGGTGCTGTAGGACCATGGTCCTCATAGGTCCTGGGTCCCTATACACAGGGAATCCTAGTTACGTTCCAGGATCTATGTATGTGATTGTTGGGTGTTATTATTATTATATTTCATTTATTTATTTACATCTTAAATTTAAGTTATTTACAATATTTTTTTAAAAGTAATATTACAATAATACAATAAAAAACCTAAACCTAGTGTGCCACCAGCAGCGGGGCAAGGCCCAAGCTACCGGTGGTTAGGGTTGCAGACTGAGGAACCTCCTGATAATATGTGTCGTGTCAAGGAGTACTACCTTCTGAATCTGACCCTTGATCCAACCGTCTAACAAGAGCCTCTTGAGTTGTTGGTGTTGTTTTGTTATTATTACTTGGCCAGTTATAGTAATTTAACCGTATTGCTCATTACTATAGAGATTAAAAATACTTTTAATTTTTACCTTTTATTTCAGAGCATACTATTTGTACATGAGAAAGACAGTCATGCAGAGTTGTGGGAGGGCCCCAGGACTGGATGTGCAGCTTCTGTTACTCTGTTCTCAGTCGATGAGTCAAGACCAGTTGAAAACTTTAGCAGTTACCTTAATAGGTAAGAATGCAAATAAATGGTTTGGTGAGGTAGTGATCAAGGCTGAAGGTAGCCAGTGAAACAAATAGATTCAAATAATAATAGGTCTTTACCTATGAAATTGCCGTATTGCAGTACAGACTTTTTCAAACAAAAAAAAGTTTTGATTGGCTATGAATTCTAAATTCAAATTAATTTTGTTTTAGAAATATGACATTCTATTTACAATATAAGTCTTTTGTTTATTGATTAGCGTTGTATTTTCATTACATTTCAACATTTTTCCTCATAATGGATACTTTGAAATTTCGTGTAATTATGGAATATGAGTTCCGTCGTGGCACCAACGCGGCACAAACGACACGTAACATCAACGACGTTTACGGAGAGAACTGTACAAACGAACGTACAACCCGTTATTGGTTTGCTCGGTTCCGTTCTGGGAATTTTGACTTGAAAAATGAACCTCGTGGTCGTCCGGAAACTTTGGTCAACAATGATGAATTAAAGGCGATTGTGGAAGCTGATGAATCTCAATCTACAGCTGAGCTGGCAGCAGCTTTTGATGTTAGCATCAAAACAATATTGGTCCATTTGCGACAGATTGGCAAGATAAAAAAGCTTGATAGATGGGTGCCCCACGAACTTAACGATCGCCAGCGCAACGTACGCGTCGAGACTTGCCTTGCGCTGCTTAACAGGCACAGAAATGAAGGAATTTTGAACCGAATTGTTACGTGCGACGAAAAATGGATTCTTTTTGACAATCGAAAGCGCTCAGCAAGTTGGTTAGATCCTGGTTCGGTACCAAAGCAATGTGCAAAACGAAAAATGACCCCTAGAAAGGTGATGGTCACAGTTTGGTGGTCTAGTGCTGGTGTGATTCATCATAGCTTTTTACAAAACGGCGAAAGCATTACTGCAGATGTGTACATTGAAGAACTGACCACAATGATGGCGAAACTCGCACGTCTGCAACCAGCTTTGGTCAATCGGTCGTCTCCACTGCTACTTCACGACAACGCGCGACCCCATACTGCACAACAGACCGTCTCTAAGCTGCATGAGTTGGATTTGGAAGCTCTCCCTCATCCGCCATACTCACCAGATCTTGCGCCTACCGACTATTACTTTTTCCAAAATTTGGAAAACTTTTTAGCGGGAAAAAAATTCAATTCCCGAGAGGCAGTACAAAACGCCTTTGAAGAGTTTGTTGTCTCCCGTCCTGCTGATTTTTTCAAGAAGGGCATCCATAAACTGCCACAGCGTTGGCAAAGATGCATTGATTGCAGGGGTGATTACTTTGAATAAAAGAAATAAATAAGTTCGAAAAAAAAATACTATAACTTTTTTCAAACAAAACGGCAATTTCATAGGTAAAGACCTAATAATAATAATAACGCCCAACAATCACATATTCAATTTCAATTGTTATTTGCATTCCACAATGTTGTTTACAGGTGTAGATACTTAGCTCAGTTGGTAGTAACCCTGCCTTCTGAACTATGGGTTGTGGGTTCGATTCCCACCCAGGACAAACATTTGTGTGATGAACATAGGTGTTTGTTCTGTGTCTGGGTGTTATATCGTATTACAAGTATATATTTACAAAAAAATTATTTAAGTATTGTATCAGTTATCTGGTTCCCATAATACGAGCTTTGCTTAGTTTGGGGCTAGATGGCGTTGTGTGAGATGTCCGCACATATTATTATTATTATGATTAAATAACAGTTCATCGTGGACCCTGTCGGGCACGCAACCTTAGAAGAGAGGAAGATAAAATAAAATTAGATTAGAAAGAGGAGTGGTTACTCATTTTATACTAAAATTAAATGAATTATTATTTTTATATTCCTACTATGCTTAAATTTTATCATTTATAGTATAATTAGCTTTCATCAATTATAAATTGCTTTAATTGCATACATAGATTCTGGACCCTAACTAGGATTTCCTATGTCTAGGGACCCATGAACTTCGAGGACCATGGTCCCACAACACCCAGACTCAGTATTTGCGCTTTTTTTCTGTACACAAATACTTGTCCTGCCGCGGAAATCGAACCCGCTGCCTGTGGATTACGAGCCGACCTGCTTAACCACCACACCATAGAGGCTGTCAGCAAAGCTAAAGACTATATGTATTTTATTACCCATGGATCGATTCTTGAAGGATTTGAACCGAACTCCTCAATATTATTAAATCAAAATAACTGAAAAAAAAATGTGTCATCCAAGAGCTTTTCAATATGAAATTAATTACACCACACGCAGCAAGTGCAATATAATACACTATCAACATTCGTGTGCGCATACATAAAACAGAATTTACTCATGTTTCTTTGTTGTTTTTATTGTTATCGTTTTTCTAGTGACTGTCATGTAAAATTTTTTTTCTTTCTAAATATAGAATGTAAATCCGATTTTGGCTGTAGGTTTAGCATGTAAATAATAAACTTTGTTACTTAAGGGCTGTGGATTTTGTAAAGTAATAAAATAAAATAAAATAATCAGGTAAATAAAGTCAGTCCAACTCAATTATTGTAAAATGATACTATTTAATTTCTCTACAGATTAGCATTAGAATCGAAGCCCTCCATTTTATGGTACCACAATGAGAGTCCATCAAACCCTGACATCCACCAATCAGTCCGAGCAGTACTCCGTGCTGACAGCCAGGTGTCATTGGCAGACCCTCAGAAGCTGCTCCACTTCATGAGGGTAATCAAGTCACCGGCTGAAGTGGAGCTGATGAA
Organism: Ennomos fuscantarius; assembly: GCA_905220475.3. Taxonomy (NCBI): domain Eukaryota; kingdom Metazoa; phylum Arthropoda; class Insecta; order Lepidoptera; family Geometridae; genus Ennomos; species Ennomos fuscantarius. The sequence goes on along the minus strand of HG992026.1, from coordinate 2,069,332 downwards.
GGAAACTTGTTATATAGGATCACAATCAGTTAATACGGCAATGGCTTGCACTAAACCAGGTAAGGATAGTTTTACTAGGTGGCAGGACTTTTTTACTTTGCCAGTTATTCTACCGCTAAGCAGTAGTGTGCGACCACTACTGTGTTCTGGTTTGAAGGGCACTGTAGCCGAGAATTAGACGTAATGACCTAAGTAATAAGATTACTTGACTGTACTGATGTTTTAGGATGATGTGCGCAGTGCAGTGTCACGCGAAATTATATACTTTAGAGTTCTGATTGACACTGCAACTGATATGGGCAGCCGTGTCGCTTAAATCAGGCGAACGACTAGCTCCAACATTAAAAAATATTTAAAAGTGTTTGGTCGCTCCAATTAAACAATTCAAATTTTTGACAGTCTGTGGTGTGGTGGCGGAACAGGTCGGTTCATAGCCCGGAGGCGGCGGGTTCGATTCCCGCGGCAAGACAAGTATTTGCGCAAATAAAATAAAAACTCAAATACTTGTTCTGAGTCTGGGTGTTGTGGGACCATGTTCCTCGTAGTTCCTGGGTCCCTAGACACAGGGAATCCTAGTTAGGGTCCAGGATCTATGTATGTGATCGTTGGGCGTTATTATTATTATTTATTTATTAAAAAATATAAAAAAAACCAGTACATTTTTCCTCACAGGAGTATCGGAGCACGCTATCAACGCAGTCCTAGACTACAGCTGCAAGCTGGGTGGGGCGGAGCACCTCGCCTTCCCGCCGGTGGTCGGCGGCGGAGCCCGAGCCACGCACATACACTACGTCACAAACAACCAGCTACTGCAGGATGGGGAGATGTTGCTGGTTGATTCCGGTATGTGTTTTTAAAACTATACACAACAAACACACATAATCCTCCTCATCGGAGGAGGTCAACATAGCCTATGGACATAATGGACACTTTTGTTAGAAGACAATTCACACAGCGCCATCTGGTCCTAAACTAAGCAAAGCTTGTAATATGGGAGCCAGATAACTGATACAATACTTAGATACTTTTGTTTGTAAATACATATCTTATCTTATCTTATCTTATCTTATCAATATTGCAATTGCATAAGTTTGTGAATGTTTGTTACCATTAATCTCTGTAACTGCTGATTTCAATGAAATTTCGAATGCTCGATCAACACATACGTTGCTTAGTTGGCGCGGAGTGAAACTTATCTCAATATTATACCTGTATTTTCTCACTGGTATATAATGTAGGAATATATATATTATAATATATATATATGTGTATATATATATATATTATATAATGTATATAATATATATATATATATATATATATATATATATATATATATATATTATATATTATATATATAGTATATAATATATATATATATATATATATATATATATATATTATATAATGTATATAATATATAAATTAGTTCATACCCTGATGCTTTGTGGGTGTGAGATGAGTGAGTTAGTTAATATATGTAAAGGTATATATATATATATATTATATAAGTGTGTATTTATTCTATTAGTTGTAGTTCATAGACCCACGGGAAGGTGTGGTCGTGTGCGTTTGGTGGCGAGGAGGCAGGTTTATTAGTAATTGTATTGTTGTAAGACGTAGTAATGTGTGTTAAATGTACCTACTCACGTTGTGGTTATCTAATGTGTAATTATTGTTTTTTCTTAATCTAGTATACAACGTAGATAGTGTAGTATTTTTTGTTTTAGTTTTCATTTTATTTCTACATGTGAAGACTTTTTAATGGCTTTGTTGTTACCTAAATTTATTGTATATTTTAGCTTATAATAGTCGATAGTCTTCTAAAACCTAATAAATAAATAAATAAATAAATACATAGAATACAATATAACACCCAGACACAGAACAAACATCGATGTTCATCACACAAATGTTTGGCCTTGGTGGGAGTTGAACCCAAAACCTGTAGTTAAGGAAGCAGGGTTACTACCAAATGAGCTATCGGGCCAGATAATGCGCAGGGGTGCTAATTACCTCTAGCCTCTGTGGTGTAGTGGTTTATCAGGTCGGCTCATAACTCAGAGGCGGAGGGTTTGATTCCTGGGGCAGGACAAGTGTTTGTGCACAGAAAAAGAAAAGCGCCAATACTTGTTCTGAGTCTGAGTGTTATGGGACCATGGTCCTCGTAGTTTCTGAGCCCCAGAATCCTAGTTAGAGTCTAGGATCTATGTATGTGCTCGTTGGGACGATTTAAACCTATTAGAAGGTGTCTTGAGACACATTACTAGCTCCAAAAGTTGCATTTTTCGAGCAACAGCATCCAAATCCTTTCAGCCTTTAAGCGTTTCAGTACTAACTTTATAATGCGAACAGCTAATGAATGAAACAACTTACCAGCGTCTCTGTTTCCTGAAAAATATAATGTGGGAGTTTCCAAGTCGAGAGTGAACAGGTATCTTCTAGGCAAGCGAGCACCATGTTAGACCACGTCATTGCTTAACATCAGGCGAGGCAGTAGTCAGAAGCTTTAGCTATAACAAAAAAAAAAAGAAAAAAGACTGTCTTGAAAATTCATGATTTCTATTTCAGGCTGCCAGCGATGGCTGTACAACTCTGATATCTCGCGGACATGGCCCGTATCGGGAAAATTCTCCAAATACCACAAGATAATGTACGAACTGGTACTATCTGTACAAGTAAGTACATATATAGAAAGCAAAGGTTCTTCAATATTTGATATCCTCTGAGGTGTGGTGGTTGAGCTGGTCGGCTTATAACCCGGGGGCAGCGGGTTGGGTTTCCGCGGCAGGACAAGTATTTGTGCACAGAAAAAAAAAGCGCAATATTTGTTCTGAGTCTGGGTGTTGTGGGACCATGGTCCTCGTAGTTCCTGGGTCCCTAGACACAGGGAATCTTAGTTAGAGTCCAGGATGTATGTATGTGATTGTTGGGCGTTATTATCATTATTATTGCATTATGAAAATTATAATAATATTATTCATTTATTTATTTACAATCTTAAATTTAAGTTTTTACAATATTTCTATAAAAGTAACATTACAAAAATACAATAAAAAACCTAAACCTAGTGTGCCGCCAGCAGCGGGGCAAGGCCCAAGCTACCGGTGGTTAGGGCTGCAGAGTGAGGAACCTCCTGACAATACGTGCCGTGTCAAGGAGTACTGCCTTCTGAATCTGACCCTTGATCCAACCGTCTAACGAGAGCCTCTCGAGGTGTTGGTCGAGGCTCTTCGCTATAAGGCCGTTCGCCGAAACAACTATCGGAACAATGCTCGTTGAGTCAACACTCCACATGGCGGTTACCTCGTGAGCTAAGTCAAGGTACTTGCTGAGTTTGTCCTTCTCAGCTTTCACGAGGTTCTCGTCATGTGGAATAGCGATGTCAACGAGCACTGCACGGCGTTGGGACCGGTCTATCAGCACGATATCAGGCTTATAATATATTATATAATATTATTATTATTACATTATGAAAACAATAATAATAATAATAATATGTGTGGACATCTCACACAGCGCCATCTAGCCCCAAACTAAGCAAAGCTAGTACTATGGGAACCAGATAACTGATACAATACTTAGATACTTTTTGTTTGTAAATACATACATAGAATATAATATTACACCCAGACACAGAACAAACACCTATGTTCATCACACAAAAATATATGTCCTGGGTGGGAATAGAACCCAAAACCCACATTTCAGAAGGCAGGGTTATTACCAACCGAGCTATCGAGCAAATCCAATATAATATTTAAATTAAATTTAAAACGAAATAATATTTACTTGTTCATTTTTTATTGTACTCAAATTGCGTATTGTTATGTATCTTTTCTAGAAACGTCTAATAGAGCTCCTGGGCGAGCATCGTCCTCCACTAGACCAGTTGTTCGACAGCATGTGTCGGCTGCTAGGGGCGCGGCTGCAGGCCGAAGGGGTGCTCCGGAAGGATATCGACGCGCATAATCTGATCGCGGTTAGTATACGGGTTAAAGGGACCTGTTGAGTTTTGGCGGGAAAACGAAAAAGATCGCGACACCGCATTGTATTATATTCCAAAACTTGTGTTTCAGTGTTAGTGCATAAAATTGGTGGCATTTTATTCGTTAAGTGCTGGACTACAGGCATGAGTGTGGGAAAGCAGTATAATGATGGTGAAACGTTTCTTGTCGTGTTCTTTCCAGAACTCCATAGAAGCTTCTGGTAAAATTGCCACCACTTTACTAGGAGTATGACTTGACTAGATTATGACTTGCCTTGATGACTCGGACTGAGACTTGACTAAACACATGTATACGTATTAATTAACTTGAAAAATTATCAATTACTTGACACTGGCTAAATACACAAAAGTGTGGAGCCAAACTAAAAACTAAAAAGGGGACCCATTTGGGGTTACAGCGGCCCTTTTGGAGGGCATATCAATTGACCCTGACCAAAACTGTCACATCATCACATATGAACAGCCGGAAGACGCCCACTGCTGGACATAGGCTTCCTTCATAAAGCGCCACCATAGACTCATCACACCGAGGAGAATTACTGCTACCCATCAAAGTCAAAAGATTTTATTGCAAATAGGCTATTTTTAGCACTTTTACAAGACAAAATTATATAAAGTACTTAAAATCATGTTATTGTACTGAGCATATAGAATTACAAAGCTTGCTTATTGTCAAATATTATATAGTAAGCCCATTACAATATATGTGTTTGAAAAAAAAAGAAGTTCTCTTTCACACTACTGGTGCAAGCAATCCGGCACAATGCAGAACAGAAAACTCCGATCCGAAGCTTTGATTGCACCTGTAAAGAAGCTACAAGAAACTTTTCAGTGATCCTCAGCTAGCTGTTACGGCACCCGTGTATGGTGGAGAGATGGTGTAGTCCTATGGAAGTCCAAATGGCCAAAATAATCAGCAAATACCCCTAAACATAAACTTTGTGAAATAAAATTTATTACTAAGAATTATGGTTTACAATATTACAAAGATGAATCGGCACATAATTATTTTAACGAAATTCTGCATTTAGGTACAGGAGTACAAATTATTATATGTGGTGTAGTGGTTGAGCAGGTTTAAACCCGGAGGCGCCGGGTTCGATTCCCGCGGTAGGACAAGTATATGTTTACAGATAAAAAAGCGCAAATACTTGTTCTGTGTCTAGGTGTTGTACGACCATGGTCCCCAGAATCCTAGTTACGGTTCAGGATCTATGAATGCTATCGTTGGGCGTTATTATCATTATTGTACCAATATGTACCCTATTCCCAGGAAGCGTACCGTTTGTGTCCACACCACGTGTCTCACTACCTAGGGCTCGATGTACACGACGCGCCGCTCGTTCGTCGCGGGACGCCTGTACGGAAAAATATGATCGTCACTGTTGAACCAGGTGAGTTCTTGAGTGAACGCTCTTGTGAGTCGTGCTTGTGAGTCACGGTGTCACTCGATAAGATAATGACGGAAGCGTACCAAGTAAATAGGCTATTTAACTACTATTAAAAATGAACAAGTAAATATTATTTTCATAAAGTAGGTTAAAAATGAATGTAATCATTGTACAAATAGGTAAAATCGGTAAATTAATCACGGAGTAGTACGCTTTTAAAGTTTCATCGCCTGTCCCTTTCTCGCAAAACAGAGATCGTGTTGAGCTTCCTCACAGCTACTATGAAGGCATGGCTTGTGACGTCACATGCCAAAAAGATTGTATGTAGAGCTACCACAGCTTAGTAATGAGGTACTGTGAGGACTGGTAACTGACGTCACTGCGTGTTTGAGTGGTCTCTTTCTATTTCTGTATTTTAAAATGCCTGTAACTTAGTCATTTTTCGAGATATTCAAGTTTTGTTTTCACAGTTATCTATTTTTTGAGGTATATTATTTATGTATGTAATAAAAATATAGTAGTCAAATAGCCTATTGGCGCGGGTGAGCCAGCTTCCATATTCCAAATTGGCCCATAAAAATATCCGTTATTTTTATCAACCTCGCACTAATTTTCCAATCCAATTGTTTTTTGTGTTGAAATTATCAATTACTCGACACTGGCTAAATACACAAAAGTGTGGAGCCAAAAGGAAAAAAATAGTTTATCTATGTACCAGTGTTCCTCAGGTATCTACATCCGGCCCGAGGACGAGTCCGTGCCGCCCGAGTTCCGCGGCATCGGTATCAGGATCGAAGACGACGTCCTCATCACGGACGCTGGACCCGTGGTACTTACAGACTCGTGTGTCAAGGAAGTCGGCGACATAGAGGCCATTGTCGGAAAGCACAGCTTGTGAAAACCTCTTGTGTCTGGATGAATAGGTACGATTGAAAACCTTATTGACTGTGAGAATGTCCGAAGTAGTTAAAGAAATTGTTAGCGACAAAGGCCATTATCGGGTAGCGCAGCTTGTGTCTTGTAGCTGGATAAAAAAGTACGAATATGAATCTTATTGATTGTAGTTACAAAAATAGCAAAAAAATTGACCTAAACGCAATTATCAGAAAGTACAGCTTGTGAACACTTCTTGTGGAAAAAAGGTACGATTATGAACCTTATTGACTGTGAAAAAGATGTTATATCCGAAGTAGAGTTATAAAGTGAAATGACTTCCAACACTATCAAAATAAGTGGTTGTAATTAAAATAAGTATGACATGAAATGTTTTTACAAAAAAAATGTTCGATTATCAAATAGAATCATGCAAATCAGTCCATTTTTGGTAAAGTTTTTATATCGCTCTCGAAGATTGGCACTCAGCAGAATACCTCAAATCAGTGAAGTCATCATTATATATTATCTATGGCCCAGAGCATACAATATAAGAATCTCATTTGAGACATTAAAATTTGGAAAGTACAACATTTATTGTTTCCTAAAGACATTGGTTATGTAAAACCGAATTTAATAAAAACAATTTATAAAATATATACTGGCAAACTGAAATGCATGTATGGAGTATTCATGAATTAAAAATAAGGTTTAATTTATATTGGCGTGGAACGGAATTACACAACAATTATACATAGCATAATGAACTTTGTGACAATTTTGTAAATAGCATGAACTAAAAATCAGCGTGTGCGTCTCTTCTTCTTTATGAAAGGCACTCCGCCCTTTAGGTACAAAGCTACGAGTACACGAGACCGACCCCGAATACCGGGATAATCCATTACCACCAAGAAAGTTCTACAGATAGTCCTATCTTCTTCTAAATATCTAACTCAAAGGTGACTGACTGATTGACTGACTGACGTAGTGATCTATCAACGCACAGCTCAAACCACTGGACGGATCGCGCTGAAATTTGGCATACAGGTAGATGTTATGACGTAGGCATCCGCTAAGAAAGGAGAAAGGAGGAGGTTTTTCGAAATTCCACCCTTATGAGGGTGAAATGGGTCGTTGAATTTTTCCATAGGCCACGCCGCGGTCGAAGCTGCGGGCAGAAGCTCGTAGCTTATATAGTGGATTAACACATGGGGTACTTTTTTCCCGCGGGTGAAACAGCAGGGTGCAGCTAGTATAGAATATATAGAGCTTTCTTGATTACGCCTATCGTGCCAGAAGTGCAAAGCCAATAGGGTAGACCCTGAGTAGGCTTGTAGCGCTGTTCGAGCTAAACTGCGCTTTACTCCGTTGTAACAAGAGTCGCAATTTATTCAAGTGACTTCACGGAGGAAGGCTTCAGTACGTGTACTTTGATGTGGTAATTCATTACAATAGGTACATTTTACAACATTCCATTCCGTGTCAATGTAAATTGAACCTTAATGATCTATTGTGATACTCGTACAAATATCGTTTTGTATTAGTTGTTAAGTACACTGAAGTTGTTATTGGAAATGTTGTACATTATAGTATTATATAATCTGTGTACATGTACATATAAAAGAATAATAAATAAATTATTGTTCCCTAACTGTGGCTTTTTCATTTAAATTTTAGTCAATTGTTAGGTAAAATAAATTAAAAATAAAAGTTTAGTATAAATTAATAAAATCGATTTATTTGCAAAATAATGCATTTTGTATAAAAAGTATGCTAAAACTATTACTTAACAAGGCACTTGGTTCAAACTCGCAGATTTATATTTAACAAAATACTTATACTAAAACAGGAATGTAGGTAATTTAGGAAGTTTGGCACAAAAATAGTACCTAAGAATAACGAATTAGGACATAATATAGGATACTTGAACCAAACACGAAACGTTTTCGTTGAATTAACACAAAACTTCGACAGTGTTTAATACCTTGTATTAGAGTTCATTGTGGATAGAAAAATCAATTAATTCATAGATTCCTTATAATTAAAAAATTAAACAATTGCAACCAATATGGACGACAGCTGTTCAAATATGGACAGCCTCTGTGGCGTGGTGGTAGAGCGGCTCATAGCCCAGACACGGCGGGTTCGATTCCGCGACAGGACAAGTTTGTGTACAATAAAGCGCAAATACTTGTTCTGAGTGTGGGTATTGTAGGACTATGTCCTCGTAGCTCCTTGGTCTCTAGATACAGGGAATCCTAGTTAGGGTCCAGGATCTATGTATTTGATCGTTGGGAGTTTTTTATTTATTTATTTAAATATTAGTAGTAGTACATACAGTAGACAAAACAATGTAAATACGTTTGATGATAAAAATCTATAATTGAATAATTAAGATCATATTTAATCGAGACAATTTATATTACAACACCTTTTAATAAAAATAAAGCATTTCATAATGATTTCGAATAATGCTTTCTTTGTGTTGAAAATGCAATTTGTTTACACTAATTTGAGAAAAAAATACAATCAATTTTGTACTTTAAAAAAGATTAATGTTAAAAAAACTAAAAATTCTTAAAATCTACGTAACTGTGTCATCTCGTCGTTGCCAGCACGACTTAACTATCTTATTCTAAAATAAACGAATTTCTTAAGCATTAAAGAAATTTAATGATTGAAAAATGCATGATGTTAATTCCATTTGTGTTACTCAGTAGTAACACGCTTTTGTTACCTATTAATAATACACGCACCATTTAAAGAGAAAAATATCTGAATAGACTGCCGTCTCACTCCCAATACACTTTTTACATAATGGTGGAAGTGGGACGACATACTCTTGCTTTCGTCAGAATCTTTTTTCCAATAGCGCGCGTTTAAACATATACTTTTATAACTTTACATACTAGTAACATAAACTGACGTTACGCACTAGTAACATAACTTGTGTTACTGGCAAGTAATTTTGCTATTTACTATTAAGATCATAGTTATTCGAGACATACTGTGGCCTTTAATAAAACATAGTCTTTTGTAGAGAATGGTTTTGGTACCATTTTTTCATATTGGTCACTAACAATAGGCGTAAAAATGCATATTAGAGACATTATTAAATCTTGATTTCTTAAAATTACACTATACCAAATAAAAAACAAAATATAAATGAAAAAGTTTTCAGATGAAAATATTAAAATGTCGCATACATTTACAATGTGTTCCATTGTAACGTTTTATGGCTTACCTATTTATAAAATATCAACGGTACGTACCTATTTATTGGTGTCAATTATCTCGCATTCCATAAAGCTAAACGAAGTTAAAATTTACCCCCTTACGGATAAACATTACATGACAGTGGAATAGCGTTTTTACTGTATCTTTTATTATTATAATATTTATTTCTTTATTTCCTATTTAAAATTTGATAGAGAGAAAGAAAAAACAAAATAACAATTCTTCCGCTACACAATGTTTTAGTAAGAAGCATATAGCTTTAGAAATGCGACACAGATTCAACACCAATATCCATTGGTTTTAGTATATTTATTAGTACACATACTTAATATAGTATCTGTAAATATTAGAGTTTCGAGATGACCCGCAACTTACACTTAAACCTACTTAAAAAAGGAGGTTCTCAATTCGATTTAATTCTTTGTTTGTTACCTCAAAACTCCGATTTTTTTTTCAAAGGGTTTACTTTTGGATTGGTCCCATAGAAATTTCATTAAGTTTAGTATTATAGTTTAAAAAAACTGGATTAAATATGTCAACCAAATAATACAGTGTGCAATGAAGGCGATCGAATTCAGTTTAACCCCTTCCATTAAAAGGATGCTGCCTTTGATAACAAGTGCCCTACGTTAATCTCTGCAGTGCATTTCTTCATCCATGTTCAACAGCCAAACGCCAAACAATGTTACATTTCTACATAAAAGCTGTGATTTTAATCAGGTTCAATATTTTTCGAGCAACTGCTTACCCATACTAAAAATCTAGGGTAAGTAGCAACTGAATAACTTAGATTTTTCAATGTAAAACAGAATATACTTCCTAATTTTACAGCGGGGCGATCACGTAACTCGATTGCAACGAATAGAAACACAAATTTGTATGGATTTAACAGTTTGAATACGCAGTTTATGAATTATAATTATTGAATTATAATATATTGAATTATTAAAATGTCTCCTGCTGCATTGCAATAAAAGTTTCGTGATCACCCCCCTGATAACAGTACAGTATTACTTTCATCCACTTGGCTCCCCTAATTCGGATATCTTGGGGGATTAGATGGGAATATTTCTAGTCTACAAGCGTGCGAGCGAGATAGCCGCGCATTCTCGCAATGTTTTTAAATACAAAAACCTGTATTTTTTTCGGTGATTTATGAAAACTATGTATCTCACAAGTAATACATATTAAACTAGTTGACTCGCCCCGGCTTCGCATGAGTGAATTAGTAAAACGCGGTCAAACGGGATAAAAGTATCCTATGTCTATCTGCTCGTTCTAAGTTACCACTACACCAATTTTCAGCCAAATCGCTTCAGCCGTTCTTGAGTTACAAATAGTGTAACTAACACGACTTTGTTTTATATGTATAGATAGATTAAATAAGATTATTTAGTGCGATTGCGAAGTCAAACTATTTTATTTAAAACATAAAAGATGTTTAATATTGATGTGGTCACTATAAGATGACGTTAGGTTAGCTAATTGCGTAATAACTTAAGACAGAAGGTCCCTTAAGTAGGAACTTAATAAAGTAACCGACTTGGAATTACACGGACCTCACAACTTTTTACGGTAGAAGAACTGAGTCGCGAGACTTGTTTTTTTTTACAGGTTATGATTTTTTGTCGATTCTAGTTCAGTATAAGCAATATACGTTTACCTACGTCTAGCATTGCAATTCGACGGGGCAATGCTGCCAGCATGTTGGGTACGCTACCTACTGGTAGCTGGCTGCAGCATTTGGTCTGTCTGTCTGTCTATAGGTCACCGCGGCTAGTATATAAGGTACAGGAGCCAATGAAGGCCCACTTAATTTCAAAACCTCGTGAAATCTTGCAGATAAATAAAGTATAGAAAAAACATAATGGAAGTTGTAATAATAATAATTAAAACACACTTGCATTATTGTCTATGGTACTAGTAGCATAAACCCGCGAAATTTAAAATGTTTCGTTTAATCATAACTGTATTTTTTTTAAAGTGGGCTATCTTAGGAGCCGGGCCATCTTCGGCGACACTACCTTAGTATACATTTTTTTTTTTTTTAGTAGTAGGTAATGTTTTGTATTAGTTATTATAATCATTGTAGTATTTAGTTTGAAAATAAAGGCAATTTCCTACGTTTATAAATACTCACCACCTTATTACATAATACAATAAATAACTGATTGATTGAACCTGTTTAAAACCTCAGATGGTATACACGATGGCATTCAATTCACTCTTTTCCTTAAATGTATGTACTCAGACCATGCTATAGAAAAATCGGACAAGGTCCAATAAAAAAAAAAATTGTTTTAGTATTTAGTGCCTCTTAAAATAACTGCATGACAGCCGAAACGTTTACTTAACGGTACACACAGCGCGGGCACCAGCTGAGTGCTTTGTAAATGTTTCGTAGGCAATAAAATAAAAAACCTGCTTTGTTCAATGTCACAAGGCTTTTCTTTAGAATTTAAATTTGATAATACCTAGATTTAATTTTTATTTCATAAGTACGTGTTTTATTTAGTTATATGGGAGAATTCTATAGCATGGACTGAATACATACATTAAAGGAAAAAAACTAATTAAATTCCACCGTGTATAAAAGTAGATCTACCCTAAATTGAAAACACCCACACATGATTTCACTGTATCACCAATTCCCATGGTCCCATCGGATCACATGGTCCCGTTGGGTCCCATCCTGTCGGGTCACCAGTCAACATCCTCGGGCAAGCCGCCGGGGTATTCCCCGGTGAGGCAAGCGGTGCAATGGCCGCCGACGCCGTCGCTCGGCGTCGACTTCATGTTATAGTGGACGGCGCTTACTAGACCTTCCACGCTTAGGTATTCGAGGGTATCCGCACCTGTACAAACGTGATACTATAAAATGTGCACAAAAAATCAATTTCATACACAAACATACCATTTAAATACATAAAATGTAATAAAATCAGTTATTAAGGTTTGCGACCTTAATTGCACGCTGAGTCGGGACCTACATGATGACGTCACGCTATATGTTTTAGTTTCTTGTTTCGTTTGATTTGTCTTGTATATGTGCCTATTTGTAAAAATGTAATGTTGCTTGAATAAATGTATTTTCTTTCTTCTTTCTTTCTTTCTATTTACAAATGTACATGGATAATAATAATAACGCCCAACGATCACATACATAGATCCTGGACCCCAACGAAAAGGATAACATACATACTATGAATGTATGGTCCTGCCGATTAAAGCCACCGTTTAACAGTCTGGATGTATTTTTGTTATACCCCGTGTTTCAATCTACTCCATGACACATACTATGAACACAAAACTATTACATTATTATATATGTTACATTATTATTATTATTACGCTCAAAGATCATTTTTTTTTTATTATTGTAAGGAATGACGCGACGAGCTAACCGTTCGCCTGATGTTAAGCGACACGGCTGCCCATATCAGTTGCATTGTAGAGTTTCGCGTGACATTGCACTGTGCACGTCATTCTGAGACATCAGCACAATCTAGTAATAAGATTACTAGACTGTGAGATCAGGTCATAAAGTCTCATTTGCCCAGTAATTTCACTGGCTACAGTGCCCTTCAATCGGAACGCAGCAGTGCTTGCACACTATTGCTTGCCTGAACCCTAACTAGGATTCCCTGTGTCTAGGGACCCAGGAACTACGAGGATCAAGATCCCACAACACCCAGATTCTGAACCAAGTATTTCAGCTTTTTTTCTATATACAAATACTTGTCCAGCCACGGGAATCGAACCCGCCGCCTCCGGGTTATGAGCCAACTTGCTCGACTACCACACCAGGCAGGCTGTCATTGGATTTGGTCTCTACCTTTGAGGGTTACTTACCGACAAGGTCCGCGAGCTGAAAGCTGTCCATCTTGTTAGCGATGAGCTCTTCTTTAGTGGGGATGTTGATGCCCATATAGCACGGGTGCTTCAGCGGCGGGGACGCTATCCTTATGTGTACCTGTGGGAAATACGCGGCTATTGAGGCATTTGGTAATATTTAGGCAATAACGTATTACACAGGGGTAGACTAGTGGCATTCTTACATATGAATACTAACAATAAAACTAGTGTGACCACACGACTGATGTAAAACTTTTTTTTTATGTTTTGGCTCCACACTATTGTGTATTTAGCCAGTGTCAAGTAATTATTAATTTATCAAGTTAATGATATTTCACGCAAATATGTATCAAGTCACAGTCGAAGTCATCAAGTCAAGTCATAGTCTAGTCAAAGTTATACTCCTAGTAAAGTGGTGGCAACTTTACTTGAAGCTTCTATGGAGTTTTGGAAACGACACGAAAAGAAACGTTTCACCATCATTATACCATTTTTCCACACTCACGCCTGTAATCCAGCACTTAACGAATATAATGCCACCAATTTTATGCACTAACACTGAAAATAACACAAGTTTTGGAAAATAATACAATATGGTGACGCAATCTTTTTCGCGTTCCCGCCAAAACTCCGATGTAAAACTTCTTCAGCCTTATTAATAAACGGGTATTAGTCTCGGATTAGTTACTTCAGCTTTTGTTCTTTTTTTGCTACTGGAATATTTAGCTGGATCGAAAGAGACAAAAAATGGTGTAACTAGTCTAAAGCTAGTTCGTGTTTATTAATAAGGCTGCTTTAGTTTAGCTCCATCTATCGGCCGGTATAACTTTGTTTTTGCTTTATTTAATTTTAATGTCAACATATTGATGATTGTAAATTGTACTGGACATACCAACATAATAATACAAATAAGTAAAAATGTAAAACTTCTTTACTAAAGTTATACCTTTGTTTATATCTTCATTTTTGCTTTGTTGAATGTTAATGTCGCCAACTTGACAAATTTTAAATTGTCATTTTACCAGACATACCAACATAGTAATATGTATTTTTTATTTGTTATGTTGACAATGGAGATATACGTGAACCAACTTAAACTTCCGTTCGCCTCGCATTCACCAGCTGACTCCCCAACCCATATCAAACGTGCAATTGAGGCAAATTTCCATACGAACTATGCACATAAACTTAAAGCGTATTCAAACTGTCAAATCCATACAAATTTGTGTTTCTATTAGTTGCAATTAAGTTACGTGATCGCCCAGCTGATTTCATAGTCGAGTAATCTTATTACCAGACTGTGCTGATGTCTCAGGATGATGTGCGTAGTGCAATGTCACGTGAAACTATGTTTTAGAGTTCCAAGTGCTGTTCTGTTACGGGCGGCCGCGGCGCTTAACATCAGGTTACTAGCTCGTCACATCATTCACTAACATAAAAAAAACTATACTTGACAATAATAAATACAACAAAAAAGAATTATCGTAAATGTTCCATCCGTTCACGCGTAATGCGATGACCAAGGGAAATAGATTCATTTTTGGTATATTAAGACTAGCGGCTCGTCCCGGCTTCGCTCGGGTGGACGTTTATTTACTAAACATTTTATAATATACGTAAAACAATGTATCACGCACCGGCGCCATCTACTTAAAATGTTGGTTTGTCCTGAATTTTTCCTGAATTTTCTTTGCTATAAACCTCACGGAGCCCGAGACCTTTCCAACGAATGCAAAACCGTGGAAATCGGTTCGTGCGTTCTGGAGTTATAGCGTCAGGAAGGAAAACCCGACTTATTTTTATATAGTAGATTACAGTTGAGATATATTACAAAAGTAACCACCCAAACTTAACACCGAATGCATCCTTTGACTAAAAAAATTGCATTATTTCCTTACCTCAGCCGCTCCAGCGTCTCTCAACAGCTTGATGATAGGTCCGATCGTGTTCCCTCTCACGATCGAGTCGTCGATCAGAACGATTCTCTTCCCCCTGACGTTCTCGGACAAGGCGCCGAACTTCTTCGCGACGCCCAACTGACGTAGCCTCGTGGAGGGCTGGATGAAGGTTCTACCAACGTAGCGATTCTTGCAGAGTACTTCCATGAATGGAATGCCGGACTGTGGAAATTATCGGGAGTTAGTAAGGTAGGTAGGTATAGCTCGCGCAAAACTTTGAACTCTTGGAAGTTAGCGCTGATGGCTGCGCAGTACGCATATTATAGTTACTGTATGGCCGCTTTTACAATGCACTCAACTGTACCATGCGCAGTTTGGTACTCGGACCTAACTTCCGAGATCTCATACAGCCTTATTAATAAACGAGTATTAGTCTCGGATTAGTTACTTCAGCTTTTGTCCTTTTTTTGCTACTGGAATATTTAGCTGGATCGAAAGAGACAAAAGATGGTTTAACTAGTCTAAAGCTAGTTCGTGTTTATTAATAAGGCTGGTAAACTTTTGCGCGAGCTATACGATCCGTGTTTTTAGAGTGGTAGTGACTCAACCTGTAGAGATGTATGTACCTATTTAAATACATAAATAGTGAAACATAAACGAGTGTTACTAGAACTGACCAAAACGTAGTAAAACTTAACCAAATTTAGTAAACCTTAACCAAATTTAGTAAAACTTAACCAAAAGTAAAACTTAACTAAACTTAGCAAAATTGTACAAAATTTAGTAAAACTTAACCAAACGGTATAAAATACGTAACTAAACCAAATTTAAATTAAACCACAACTATCACACCACAACCAAACCTTATAAAAAAAATATAAACTTCAATAAAAACCCTTACGAAACTAAAGACCGACTGCATTAAAGTTTAAAGCACTTATCGCACTTATCTCTCTAGTCCCAGGTTTCTCGTACGCTTGTCAAACTCCTGTCAAGTCAACACACCAAATACTGTACGCTAATTGGTTGAAGACAGCCAATGATCAACAGACAATGTGTTTAACTATATAAGCTATCTATATAAAAAAAAAAACTAATTAAAAACACGAAATAAAATGTCCTGTTTATCCTATGTCCGTTTCCTGGTTCTAAGCTACCTCCCTACAAATTTTCAGCTAAAACGGTTCAACCACTCTTGAGTTATCAATAGTGTAGCTAACACGACTTTTTTTTATATACAAGGTGGAATTTAATTCACTCTTTTCTTTAAATGTATGTACTGAGACCATGCTATAGAATATTCTTACAAGGTCTAATAAATAAAAAAAATAGATTTTGTTTTAGTATTTAGTGCCTCCTTAAATAACTGCATGACAGCCGAAATGTCTATTTAACGGTACACACAGCGCGGGCACCAGCCGAGTGCTTTGTAAATGTTTCATAGGCAATAAAATACCTGCTTTGTTCAATGTCACAAGGCTTTTCTTTAGAATTTAAATTTGATAATACCTAGATTTAAGTTTTATTTCATAAGTACTTTTTTTATTTAGTGATATGGGAGCGTTATATAGCATGGACTGAATACATAAATTAAAGGAAAAGAACGAATTAAATTCCACCGTGTATATAGGTTTATATTACCTGGCGAGCGTACCCGTGCGCGGCGGCCGTCCCCGACTCGGGCACGGACGACACGATGTCCGCGTCCACGGGGGACTCGCGCGCCAGCATCCGCCCGCACTGCATGCGCGCTGAATATACCATTTGACCTGCGATATTATAATAATGACAATATGTGTAATATGTGTGGACATCTCACACAACGCCATCTAGCCCCAAACTAAGCAAAGCTTGTGCTATGGGAACCAGATAACTGATACAATACTTAGATACTTTTTGTTTGTAAATACATACATAGAATACAATTGATGAACTATTTTAAAAAAATTACCAACTTTTTTTTGTTTTGGTTTGGCTCTACACTATTGTGTTAGCCATTGTCAAGTAATTGGTAATTTCTTGAGTTAATTAATATATACCTATGTCAAGTCAAGTGAAGTCATAGTCCAAGTCAACCAAGTCAAGTCATAGTCTAGTCTAGTCAAGTCATACTCCTAGTAAAGTGGTGGCAACTTTATCAGAAGCTTCTATGGAGTTTTGGAAACAACACGAAAAAAAAAACGTTTCACCATCATTATACCACTTTCCCACACTCTTGCCTGTAATTCAGCACATAACGAATAAAATTCCACCAATTTTATGCACTAACACTGAAAATAACACAAGTTTTCGAAAATAATACAATGCGGTAACGCGTACATTTTCGTTTTCCCGCCAAAACTCAATTGCCTACTTGTAGTGGATTGTTAGTTTAAGTTTTCTTTTCTGGGGGCATTGACCTAGATATAATTATGCAACAAAACTTGTAAAAATACCAAGTCTCACAGAGTCTCACAACTTACAGTTGTAATAACACCATGTAATACAAGTCGGTACTGTTTCAAGTTATTATATAATTAGCTAACCTAACAATATCTTATAGTGACCATATGAATATAAAAAATCATTTGTTTCCTCCAGCTCCATCTATCGGTCGGTATAACTCTGTTTTAGATTTGTTCAATGTTAATGTCGCCATCTTGACAATTCAAGTCAAGATCAAAAAGAGTTTAACTGTCAAATTGATAGTTTCGAGTTCCATTGAAAATTCAGAGTTAACAAACAAAAAAAAAACATAAAAGTGTCACTTGGAACTTGGAATTCCAAAATATATAGTTTCGTGTGACACTACACTGTGCACATCATCCTGAGACATCAACGCAGTCTGGTAATAAGATTACTCGACTGTGAGCTCAATAATTTCACTAGCTACAATGCCCTTCAAACCGGAACACAGTAGTGCTTGCACACTACTGCTTGGCGGCAGAATAACTGGCAGAGCGGTGGTACCTACCTAGACGAACTTATAATAATAATATATAAATATGAATTTGAATTTGAATATGTAACCATAAGTTGTATTGCATAAGTTTGTATCTTATGATTTTGTAACGCTTTTTACTAAGTATTTTAATAAATGTGTTATGTGTTAGTGTGAACTTTGCAGAAAAGTACCACCTTTTTGAAGTTGGTTGCAAAATACAAATGTTTTAATACATTAATAAGCCCGCTGACCTTCAAAGATGCTGTCTGCGCGAGCGAAGTAAACGTACTCGAAGATGCAGAAGGCCTGCGGCCGCCCCGACGGTCGCTCCACCACGTCCACTGTGCGAATGCCTTTACGGGACATCTCGACTATTTCTCCGGGTAACACTTCGCGGACGTAGCGTGCGCCTGTCGAACAAAAGCTTTATTTAAGTTTCGCCTCCATGGGACCAAACGGGAATTTTTTCCTTTTAGATCCCACTTGGGACCTAGTGGGAATTTATATTGCTGCTGGCTCCCAAAATAGTAAACATTCGTCCTTACTGCTGGGATGCATTGTAGCCCATTATCCACCACGCAAGTGTGGGTTAATGGATGACACAAGTCTTCCAATTCGGGATTCTCAAATTGGCATCGTTTTCCTTCACCATTGTAGAAGCATTTTACAGTTTGAGTGACATTGTAGGTATGGGCGGACGTTTAACATCAGACGAACGACTTGCTCGTCACATAATTCATTTAACTTTTTTTAAAATATTATAATATTTATTTATTTATATTTTTATATTTATTTATTAATATTTTTTTATATATTGGATACTAATCTATTAAATTTGAATAAGGCAAGTTAATTAGCTATGTACTCACCGATAGAGAGGAACCCACAAGACTCAGACGAAACCACCCATCCCTCTGGTCTATCTTCCATCCCATTCTTGGCGCAGCCGTTCATTAAAACTGGAATCATAAGCTACGGTTATTAATATTTTCGGGCGTTTCACACAGCGCCATCTAGCTCCCAACTAAGCAAAGCCTAAATACAAACTCAGACAAAAAAATTAAAACCAGCTTTCATCGCATAAAGATATGTCCGGGGTGGGACTCAAATCCACAACCTACAGTTCAAAAGGCAAAGCTACTGCCGACTGCGCTGTGAAGCCAATCAGGGGGTGATCACGAAACTTTGGTTACAATGCAACAGAAGAAATTTCCATACTAACTGTGTACATAAACTGCGTATTCAATCTGTCAAATCTATACAAATGTGTGTTTCTAATGGTTGCAATAAAGTGCGTGATCGCCCAGCAGGTTATAAGAAAAAAGATAAAATTAAAAACAAATAAAAGTTGTATAAGTGTTAAATATTCATTCATTAATAATAATGGACATGGAAATAAATAAATAAATATTTCACACAGCGCCATCTACACTCAAAACTAAGCAAAGCTTGTACTATTGAAACCAGCTAGGCGATCATATAACTTGATTGCAACAAATAGAAACAGAAATAAATGTATGGATTTGATAGTTTCGATATGCAGTTTACGTGCATTGTTACTGTGGATTTTTTTAAATTCGGCTTGAAATTTATCCTGTTGCAATGCAACCGAAGTTCCGTTATCACCCGACAGATAACTGATACAATATCAACCTACAGTTCAGAAGCCATATGCTGAGTAACATACAATAACTTTTATATTGAAATCATGCATTTCTAATGACTGAAAAATTGCAACTGTATTTTTCAATGATTTATATCAGTATCGCCTGCATAGCGTAATAAACAGGGATATGATCACGAAATTTTGATTGAAATGCTATTTCCATACTAATGCACATAAACTGTGTATTCAAACTGTCAAATCCATACAAATTTGTCTTTCTATCTGTTGCAATCGAGTTACATGATCGCCCAGCTGATTAATTTTAATATAAAGGAAAAATTTGAATCACGAACGTGATTTGACCCGGAATCCATCCGTACATGCTTTACTAGTTTACTTTGAAATACCGTGTCAAGTGATATCATGACTATATTTATCCTTCACCTTACAACCAAATTCGTCAACGCCATCTATTGAGAGTCTTGAGGCTCACCCCAACCAGGACGGACGGGATGGATGCCATTCAAACCCATTCGTGATTAAAATGTTTCCTATCCATGAAAATGAATCCCTTTCCATTTTTTGATGGATAAAATGAATTTCCCAAACGAACAGAATCATTGAAGTAAAACTTCTTTACGCTCGCTTGACTTAGGGAGTAAGCTGGTCAATGCGTGACGAGGCAAATGGAAGTTGCACGTACATTGTCACCATAACAAAGTAAAAAATTTGTATGATTATGTTGGTAAAATACAGTAAAATTACAATTTACAATTGTCAAGATGGCGACATTAACAAAGCTAAAACAAAGTTACACCGGCCGATAGATGGAGCTAAACAAAAGAAGTTTTACTTCAGTCGTGTGGTCTAAAGCACTCTCGTTTTTTACAACATCCACCACACCCAATAAGTAAAGTCATCAAATCACGCCATTAAAGCAAAGTTCTGAAAACAGCCAACACTATTCATGTCGCACTCCCAAAACCATTCAACAAAGTGGGCGAATGAGAAGTCTCAGGTAAAGGTAAAGTAAGGACTATACCGGTTCGTGCCGAATTCTAACACAGTTATTTCACTCCATGGTTCCTCATCTGCTCTCCGTTCATTAGAGGTCAGAAATAGTTGCGATAGAATTTTGATCAAATAAGTATTTGAAATGTGGACTCCAAGTTTACGTAAATCTCCATGGGCAGACTGACAGTAATAGCTCAAATAATAATAATAATAACGCCCGTCAATCACATACATAGATCCTGGACCCTAACTAGGATTCCCTGTCTAGGGACCCAGGAACCACGAGGACCACAACATCCCGACAGAACAAGAATTTACGTTTTTTTTCTGTGCATAATACTTGTCCTGTTGCGGGAATCGAACCGCCACCTCTGTTATGAGCCAACCTGCTCAACCACCACACCACAGAGGCTGTCAAAATAATTAGATTCATGGACGCTCACTAGTTAATTCCACTACCATCAGCGCCAAAATAGCGGGAATAAAATTTCCTTATTATGTAGAGGTCTCCACCGTCCAGTCAGTCCATACATAGGGGTTAGTATTATTATATATTCTGAGGTCCATAGAGGCTATGTAGTGTCAGAACCGTTTTTTAAATGGCGCGAATTGTAATGGTATAATGATGCGAATTACCCGAGGCATGCTGCGCTGACGATTGTTTGTAGACATCTGGAAAATGTTCATTCAATATGAGTATGTTCATTCATTAATAGTTGTGTTCATTCAAAAATGTACAAGTTATGCAGAATGTGCCTATAATTTGGCTTTTGTGAAATGATAATAATTTTGTAGCATGCTTTCGAACGAAAGGGGATTAAATAAAATAAATTATTAGGAATGGAATACGAAATCTTTGAATGAACGATGTTATATATTATGACAGTGAGCTCGTTACAGTGTTAAAAACTAAAATATAGAAATGTATTCGTGTATGTATTATTGTTCGGCTCAAGTACACCAGAGAAATTGTCAAGAATTTTTTTCTACAAGTCGCCTGCATTCTTATGAACACCATCAAACTGGATGTTAAAGTAATAAAAATCTATTAATGTGTTAGTATGTCTGTCAGACGATTGCTTGACGTCAATCTCACTTGTTGGGAAGCGAAGGTGTAGCATGTTAAGTAATTCCCAATTAAAGAAATTCTTTTGATCATTCTAGAGAAGTTAGAAGCATTGTTATTATTATGATTTGAATAAACAGTCAAATATTAGTACTTTTGCTAATTAATATTGTTTTAATTCAATGTTTAATGAATACTAGTTAAGTAGTTAACCAGAGCCCCCCTCCGCCCTCAGGTGGAACGACGACCCGCTGGGTGATCACAAAACTTTGATAGCAATACAACAAGATAAATTTCATTACTTATTAGAAAATTTCTATACTAACTATGCACACATAAGCTGCGTATTGAAACTGTCAAATTCGAACAATATTGTGTTTCTATTAGATGCAATTAAGTTACATGATCACCTAGCTGAGAAATTATGTATTCCTAATTTGAAAATTTCCATAACTATGCACATAAACTGAAACTGTCATATCCATACAAATATGTGTTTCTATTGGTTGTGTGGTTGTATATAGCCAGGAGATATAGTGGCGATTGGCTGGAGCGATGGAGGTGCGAGTAGGTCGGAGGTTGGAGGACGACTGAGACACTGGTTTCCACATAATGTTCTGTTTATTCCAAATCAGCCTGCCTTATATACAAAAATCTGGGTCTGCCTGAGCTACCTCGGATCTTTACTTTCTGGAGACCCCTATGACGTCAGAGGTCACGTGACACTTAAAACTATGTACATTTTCTATCCTACGGCGCAGCCTTACCGTCAGGAGAGCCCCTCAATATAATATTTACAATTAAGCCTAACTTATTATCTAATCTACCTAAATCTTAACTAATATAGGGATTAATAAATGTACAACAAAAATATTATATTTATTCCTACCTAAAATACTTAACTATAGCTATATACAACATAAAAATATTTACATAAAATAAGGTGCGTGGGCGTGTCACTACAGTTGCAAACAAGTTACATGATCGCCTAGCTAGCCGAAACGGGGAGCCGTAGGATGCGGAGTCAAAATGAAATAAATAATAAATAAATAAAGTGAAAATATCAGCTCAAAGTGGCGCTATGTCCCATAGGTTCCTATGTCCCCATCACATAGGTTATCATAAGGAAGACATACTGTTGAACATAGGTCACCCTATGTTCAACAGTAAGTCTTCCGGCTTTTGACGATGAAGTAGTAACATTGAATGAGAACAGTCGACACGTTTCGAATTAAATAACACTACGATGTTGTCTTTTTTAAATTAAAATTTATACTCTCAGTTTTGATAAGTCATAAGTTTCTTACATGAGGATCCGAGGGGTAGAATCTTCCCCAAGCACAAGGGTCGGTTGCCGTAGGGGTCGCGGACGGCGTAGATCTTGTCCTTCAGCATTATTACCAGCGAGTAGCTTAAAGGAGCCAGCCTGCATGGAACGGAAGAAAAAATTTATGCCCGTCTGCACTTAAGTATGACAGCTCTTACAAACAAAGCATTAGCATTCTGCACACTTCATCGAAAATGCGGTCAGATCAGGGTTTTAAGATGGATGTACACCTAAATTAAATGAAAATATATTTAGCAGATGCATAAATAACAAACATACACACACAAACTATTGCATCTTTACCTTTTGCCATTTTTCCTCGTTATAATAAATAGTTAGTGGGCATTTCACACAGCGCCATCTAGCCTCAAATTTAGCAAAGCTACTGTGTATGTAACAGATAAATTGACAGAATTCTCAACATACTGTTTTGTATGTAAGTACAAACTTTCGCCTTCTTGTCGTTTTATTTCAGTCATTATAATCATAATTAATTAATTGATAAAAAAAAATACAGTTCGAATACCATAAACACCAATAACTTTTTAAAAATTAACATGCCAATGGTGTCGATTCTGTGCCGCATTCTCTAAAACTAAAGTATGGCGGTACTCTTCCGATAAAGGGGAAATGAAAAAGACGGAAATATGTTAATTTCGTTTAGCTTTAGAGTACGCGACACAGAATCGACACCAATGTAGTCATTAATTTAGAACTCAATACCCAAACACAGAACAAACAGAACAAATGTTTATCCTGGGTGGGAATCGAGCCCACAACCTACAGTTCAGAAGGCAGAGCTACTACCAACTGAGCTACGAGGCAAGTTACGACGTGGTATTGCATGATACTGGTCCGCTTACCTCATAAGGTGGTTAATTCTCGCGGGCCAGTCCGGGCCATTGGTCTCTCCCTCGGGAGGGTTGAGGCACAGCGCTTGAGTGATCAGCTCGGAGTCCGAATGTGTCGACAGGCCCACGCCTCGCCCTAATACCTGGAGGGTGATCACAAAACTTTGATTGCAATGCAACAGGAGAAATGTCTATACTAACTATGCACATAAACTGCGTATTCAAACTGTCAAATCCATACAAATTTGTGTTTCTATTGGTTGCGTGATCGCCCAGCTGAACACAGTACATGAAAATTTGTAAAAATAACTCTTGCATCATTTTAGCCTTTATAGTGTGGTCGTACAGCAGGTCGGCTCATAGCCTGGAGGCGGTGGGTTTGATTCCGAGCCAAACAAGTATTTGTACACAGAAAAAAAACGCAAATACTTGTTCTGAGTCTAGGTGTTGGTGGACCATGGTCGTCGTAGTTCCTGGGTCACAGGGAATCCTAGTTAGGGTCAAGGATCTATGTATGTGATCGTGGGGCGTTATTATTATGATTTTTTAATAATACAGGCATAGAAAAAAAGCGAAAAAGATCACGTCACCGCATTGTATTATTTTCCAAAACTTGTGTTATTTTCAGTGTTAGTGCATAAAATTGGTGACATTTTATTCGTTAAGTGCTGGACTACATCATGAGTCTGGGAAAGTGATATAATGATGGTAAAACGTTTCTTTTCGTGTTGTTTCCAAAACTCCATAGAAATTTCTGGTAAAGTTGCCACCACTTTACTAGGAGTATGACTTTGACTAGACTATGACTTGATGACTTCGACTGTGACTTGACACATATTTACGTGAAATACTTGCGTTAATGGCTTGACTAGACTAGACTACGACTTGACTTGATGACTTCGTCTGCGACTTGACTTGACTTGACCTATATACATGTATATTAATTAACTCGATAAATTATCAATTACTTGACACTGGCTAAATACACCAGTGTGGAGCGATACCAAAACAAAAAAAATACAAGAATAATCCGTACCATCTTCCTAAGACTGCTACAGTTGACGAGCTCGCCGTTATGGGCGACCGCGAGCGCCCCGTGTTGAGTGTGGACGACAAACGGCTGGCAGTTCACCTCTTCAGACGCCGCTGATGTCGAATATCTGGAGACAAGTTACGTTCTACATCGGTATTCGTTGCAAGAAGATTATTATTATTCTTGCAACTCCGCATTCTAGCGGTTGTAAGTCAGTATTCAAGCGGTTGTAATTCAGTATTCTAGCGGTTGTAATTCAGTATTCTAGGGGTTGTAAGTCAGTATTCTAGCGGCTATAAATCTTACAAAAAATACTCTTACAGAGAATGGAGGTAATTGAGATGGTGATGAGATGGGTCGATAGTTGGCAGGATCATATGTCAGGTTATATGTCAATGTTCTAGTGATTTCAAGCCGTTTTTCTTACGAGTGTAAGCCGGCATTGTAGTGATTGTAAGCAGTGTTCTAGTGGTTGTAAGTCAATGTTCTAGTGGTTTTAAATCGGTATTCTAGTTGTTATAAGTAATGTTTTAGTGGTTCTGCAACTGATGGGTATATTCGTGTTTCAACCAATCACATAAGCTGCGTATTCAAACTGTCAAATCCATAAAAAATGTTGTGTTTCTATTGGTTGTAATCGAGTTACATGATAGCCCAGCTGGTATCTTCTAGGCAAGCGTGGTACATGCTAGACCGTCGTCACTTACCATCAGGTGCGATAGTGGTCAAACGCAAGCCTATCTAACAATAAAAAAAAATTATAGGAAGTTCAATTAGTAGGATAGGATTCACCTCCTGTCAAACCCCGTACCAATCTTGTCCAGAGATATTAAGAAAAAACTTCTTACATGATGCTCTAGCCGAAGATCTATTCTCGCCAAAACCCCCCAACCTACAGCCATTGGGAAACACAGGCACTGGCATGAGAACCAATTTATGGTATGTATATACATCCTCATGTTCTGTGCATACTAAACACTCCATTTGACAGCCCCTGTGGTGTGGTGGTTGAGCAGGTCGGCTCATAACCCGGAGGCAGCGGGTTCGATTCCCGCGGCACAAGTATTTGTGCACAGAAAAAAAGCGCATATACTTGTTCTGAGTCTGGGTGTTGTGGGACCATGCTCCTCGTAGTTCCTGGGTCCCTAGACACAGGGAATCCTAGTTAGGGTCCAGGATCTATATATGTGATCGTTGGGCGTTATTATTATTAATTACGATATTTTTACCTAGTATGTCCAATTCCCAGGTTTCCCTTGAGCTTTTTCATGGCCTCATCGTTGAATATATTGTTGATAAGGCCCATGCCCTTATGAGAGTTGAATGCGCGCGCATTTTTCCCCTCTGACGTGACAATGCCCGCAGATTCTTGTCCTCTGGAAAAAAAATGATAAACGGGGCATTAGCAATGGCCTTTTTTCTTGATAAGTGGGTCGTTAGCTTGTGTTGTGTAGGTTATGTAAATTGGAAGTACCTACTTAGAGGTGACATAACGTTGAGATTAAGAATGCTTGTTAAATCCGTTTCGATGATAAGTGCACGTTTTTAACAACTTAGATAAGTAATAAAAATTTTTGTCTCGCTGTTAAAATTTTAATAGTAAACAATGTATAATACATGTACATAATTTCCAAGTCATTTATTAAATACGAATTAAATATAGATGTATTGAGGTTTATAGCTAGCACCGTGCATTTTAGTCTACTTGAATCGCCGCTGGAAAAACAAACGACGTGTTTTGTAAATGTAGATAAATTCTAAAATAGGCTGCAGTTGGAAGTGCACTTGTCATTTCAAAGAGAATAACATTTTGTTTATCACAAAAATGAGAAAATCGTCGATGTAGATGAAGTCGAAATACACATCTGTACTAATATTATAAAGAGGAAAGATTTGTATGTGATTATGTTTGTAAAGAATTGGCTCAAAAAGTACTGAACCGATATTGTAAAGATAAAACGGGTCTATTCGCGCACAAAAATTATCAAAATATAATTTTGATAATTTTTGTGCGCACGCCGTGCGCCGTGGTCACGAGGGGACTCGTGGAGGGACAGTCCCCTCGTGACCACGGCCAATGTAACTTGGTCGAAACGTCGAGGTTAGTCAAAATTATATTTTGATAATTTTTGTGCGCGAATAGACCCGTTTTATCTTTACGATATGAGTTCAAGTCGCGAAAGTTTAAAAAGTGTTACTGAACCGATTTTAAAAATTCTTTCACAATTTGAATGCTACATTATCACTAATTAATTAAGGATAACTTCAAAAACTACCCATCAAATCTTGATCAAATTGAAATGGGACCACACGGGAAGCACCAGCTTCCAAATAAAAAAGAATCATCAAAATCGGTTCACCCAATCGAAAATTCTGAGGTAATATTTTAAACATTAAAAAAAAACACAGCCGCATTGAGAACATCCTCCTTTATTGAAATCGGTTCAAAAGAAAAACAAAATACTGTGTAACTACCCTATTATTATATAGTAGCGAAAATAATATAAATAGGTTTGTAGCTATATAGTTGACAGCCTCTGTATGGTGGTTGAACAGGTCGACTCATAACTCGGAGGCGGCGGGTTCGATTCCCGTGGCAAGACAAGTATTTGTGCACAGAAAAACAAGGCGCAAGTACTTGTTCTGAGTCTGGGTGTTGTGAGACCATGGTCCTCGTAGTTCCTGAGTCCCTAGACACAGGGAATGCTAGTTAGGGTCCATGATCTATGTATGTCATCGTTAGGATTTATTATTATTATATTATAGTGTACCTGTGCTGAAGCGCGACTAATCCTAGACATATGACCTGCCCCACATCCACCTGTGTCGGCCACTCGCCGGTGCCGATCGCGCCAAACACTCCGCATTCGTGCGTCAATCCTACAACAAACAAGCACAAAATATAAGTAACCTTACGAACCACCACCGCTCATTAATCCCCTAGGTCAGGGGATGCCCCGACTTTGGGGCGCAGAATAGTCCAAGGGGAAGGAGGGGTAAAGGGCACGGCAGTTACAAAAGCTATATTTATAAATACGTTTTATTTTTGTACCAGATACCCCATTTTTTTTCTTTTAATTTTTGGCTCCACACCTCCGTGTATTTAGTCAGTGTCAAGTAATTCCCCATTTTTTTTATTAGACGGAGTTAAATGACAGCTCGAAATGTCACATGTCAAAATAATGCTGCCAATTCTAAATCATAGTGAAGCATCTGATTCAGCTCCTACAGTTCCAAAAGAGCAGAACTATAATTTGCCTCTACAACAATGCCACTTTGGTTCTAAATACCACCGCCAACAATTTTTTGTTTAGATTCAGTGAAGACGATTTTCTCGATACTGAATAAAATATTGAATAATAAAAATGATAACTTGTTATATTTTGCTAATTCACAAATATTTAAATATATTGCATCTTTCTCAGGCCGCTTAATGTAAATCACAAATCAGGCAGTAATTACGATTTTTAGAGATGTTTAAAAATAAAAGAATGGAATAGATCACTAAATTTAAATGAAGTGAACTGTATCATTTTTATCCAGCACTATTTATTTTTCATGAAAACTTGCAACACTCGTAATGTCATTTTACTTCGTCTAATTAGCAAACGGGGTTTCGGTAGTGCATCGTCCCTGGTTCTATTTCCGTACAATTTTACAAAAAAAAAAATTACAAAAATAACTCCGCATATAGGAATCATGTACTCAAAAGTAGATTTTAGCACATTGTAATTTAACATGCTAAAAATAGCCTATTTGCAATAAATCTTTTGACTTTGACTTTAACATGGACAATACTGCCAGTGCCAGCACACTGGGCAATCGTGACATTTTCCTTTTCACTCCATTTTCGATTTTGGGCATTATTTATTTTGCCACTCAGTTTACTACTGCTAAACCAAAGGCATCAAATTACTCGTATCTTACTGGTATTATATTGGTAGTAAGAAACTACTTTTTCTTAGCTTATTCGTTAATATTCTTATCGACTGTGAATGGAAAATCTCCACCAACACTTTCGTCTTTAATAATTTTATTTTCTGTCTATTATAATTATAATATTCCAATCTATCATCAGCCATAAATCTAGTAGAATTCTCAGCGGGATTTTCAGTAGAATTTTCACCGATGATTCTAGTAGAATACTCTGCGGTAATTCTAGTGAAATAATTTTCTCAATCTGTAAAACTTTATACTAAAAACGATGCAAGATGCAAATTAACCAGATTGAATCTTTTTCGTATATTTTATTCTTTACCATGAATTACCTACCTAGAGTCATTGTTCCACAAAAGTTACCATGCCGTCAACAGCGTAAAAATCTGGGTCAGCAATGAAAATCAGTTTATGATACTTTTTTAACCACCGATCACGTGTTAGATCCGTGCGTTATCTTAAATATCATATCTGAAACTAAATATTCCATGACCTCTGGGAGGAACCTCGTTAGTGAAGATGAATCCCGATAATCTTCGTTGAACTATATTTAATTGTTGTCTTATTGAGATTATATACTAAATAAGGATTGTTTTACATTCAGCCGATACAGTATCGAGTTTTTTAGACCAATTAGGCAGCAGTAAACGTTGTGAGTAAATGGATTTGTAGATAATTAATTTTATTTTAGGTAATGACGTGACGAGCAAACCGTTCGCCTGATGATAAGCACAGCTGCCCATATCAGTTGCAGTGTCACTCGGAACTCTAGTATAGAGTTTCGCGTGACAATGCACTGCGCATGTCATCCTAAAACATCAGCACAATCTATTAATAAGATTACTAGACTGTGAGATCAGCTGGGCGATCACGTAACTTGATTGCAACTGACAGAAACACACATTTGTATGGATTTGACAGTTTGAATAAGCAGTTTATGTGCATAGTTCGTATGGAAATTTCGCCTGTTGCATTGCAATCTAAGTTTTATGATATAGATCCCTATCCCTGGTCATAAAGTCTCATTTGCCCAGTAATTTCACTAGCTGCAGTGATCTTCAAACCGGAACACAGCAGGGGTAGCGCACTACTGCTTGGCGGCAGAATAACTGGTAAAGCGGTGGTACCTACCTAGACGAACTTTGCAGAAAAGTCCTACCTCCTAGTGAATAATATAGCCGATACAGAAGTCAACCTAGTTATAGATGATATTATGTACTTTTTATTTCATACGTTGGTATATTGGCCATGCTGACCTACAGTCTAAATGCTCCAGCCCCAACCAGTATGTAAAGCATTTTCTTTAAATGAATAAATAAATAATCAAATTTTTTTCTTCTTATTTACAAACAAAAAAAAGTATCTGTAGGCAGAACGGTTTGTGGGTAAGTCGCAACCTATATAACTATAGGCCTTCAGCATATCCACACCGCACCGTGTCTGGAACAAGAATGCTCGTAGTACACCGAGCGATCCCTTTATATAGCCAGATGGGTGGGGCAGCGACGACAGTTGCCGGTGTTGCCACTGTAATAAATTTAAATGCTGCCACAGGGTAAATTACGGTACTGCCCGCTGCGCATAGAGTTTATAACTGGACGTAGCCGCCGTCATATCTAAGTATTGTATCAGTTATCTGGTTCCCATAGCACAAGCTTTGCTTAGTTTGGGGCTAGGTGGCGTTGTGTGAGATGTCCGCACATATTTTTTTTTATAAATGCTTAGTGTTTTGACAATTTTGGGATCCTTACCCATTTTCCTGACTGAAAGAACTCTCGATTTCTTTCAAGTTCTCATTCTATCGCATTTAACGGTTTTGCCATTTGGGCGTCAAAGCCAGACAGACAAACAAACAAACAGATTACGTTTCACTTTTATATATTAGTAGGGATTTTTACCTGACTCAACTGCCCCCCTCCCATACCTCTTGCTCCTCACTTTGACC
Organism: Ennomos fuscantarius; assembly: GCA_905220475.3. NCBI lineage: Eukaryota > Metazoa > Arthropoda > Insecta > Lepidoptera > Geometridae > Ennomos > Ennomos fuscantarius. The sequence continues at coordinate 2,038,368 of HG992026.1, read as the reverse complement.
TCTCCCTGTGTCTTGTCGCAGTGACAGTTTGACTGACAGCTGTCATCGGCGCCATCTTGTAGTCTTTCCATTGCCGGTTCTGTTTCAGGTCTTGTGTTAAAACATGAAATTGGCCCATCGGGACCGTCCATTTTTTTCCGCTTGTTCTTGTTTATCTGTAATTAATAACATTTGACTTATTTTCCGTTTGTTTCCATATAATTGGCGGACCTCGGACTTGGAACTACTGATATCTTGATCGTATATCTGGCAAGATCTAGGTCAAAGACAAAAGCCTGGCTTTATCTGAGAGACTGGCTTAATCATTGGCCACAATAATGGCTGTTATTATTTTGACTGGCCCGATAGCTCAGTTGGTAATAACTCTGCCTTCTGAACTGTGGGTTGTGGGTTCAATTCCCACCCAGGACAAACATTTGTGTGATGAACATAGGTGTTTGTTCTGTGTCTGGGTGTTATAATGTGTTCTATGTATGTATTTACAAACAAAAAGTATCTAAGTATTGTATCAGTTATCTGGTTCCCATAATACAAGCTTTGCTTAGTTTGGGGCTAGATGGCGCTGTGTGGAATGTCCACACATATTACTATTATATTATTGTGTTAAGGAATTAAATGACGAGCTAATCGTTCGCCTGATGTTAAGCGACACGGCTGCCCGTATCAGTTGCAGTGAATACCGTATCCTGTTTTCCGGATTGTAATCCCTAACTGTAACGACGAACGAACGTAAAGTAACCTTGTACCTATACACGGTGGTTTAATTCATTTTTATCCTTAAATGTATGTACTCAGACCATGCTATAGAATATTCGGACAAGGTCCAATTAAATAAAAGTAGATTTTTGTTTTAGTATTTAGTGCCTCTTAAAATAACTGCATGACAGTCGAAATGTCTATTTAACGGGTGTCACAGCGCGGGCACCAGCTGAGTGCTTTGTAAATGTTTCGTAGGCAATAAAATAACTGCTTTATTCAATATCACAAGGCTTTTCTTTAAAATTTAATTTTGGTAATACCTAGATTTAAGTTTTATTTCATAAGTACTTTTTTATTTAGTTTATGGGAGCATTCTATAGCATGGACTGAATACGTGCATTAAAGGAAAAGAACGATTTACCCACCTTGTATATACAGTGGAATCTCGGACTTTGTTGAGTCGAAATCCTCGGTAAGTCGAAAATGCCTTTTTATTCCTTTCTTGCCTTTAGTTCCTTTCCACTAAACCCTCAGATACTCTAACAAAATGTTATTTCTCTGCGTAGATATTTTACATATACTCGATAACTCGAATTTCGAAAAACAAACTATGTCGAAGTTAAAAAAACGTAATCATAAGACGTCATTATGTTGTATTAAGTAAGACTTGGAATTCCCCGAACTCGAAGCAATAAAATCGAAAAGGAATGTCCGGTGCTTATATTGTATTGTTTCTGCCTAGTTCATGTGCAATGAATGAATCTATTCATTAAATTTTCCAAGTCGCTGTTATTTATATATTTATTTGCTATTGAGAAAATAATGGATAAAGCATCTGCAAATTCTATACAGCAAAAGATAACAGATTTTTTAAAATGTGTAATTGCTTCCAATAAATATACCTACCATAAAACTTAAATCCTATTTTTTAATTATTTTTTTTTCACTAAACACCTATTAAATATTCTCAAAAATCGTGCGCTCTTAACTCGAAATTTTAATCATCAAATACTTTTGAATTACTTGTTAAGTCGAAGATTCAGTAAGTCAGATTGTTTTTTGCTTAAAATATCGAGATAATACTGTGAAAGATAATTCCGAAATATATTTTAAACCAAAAATAAAATTTTAAAATTTTGTCAGTCTGTCTATCTGTATAAAAATTAATCATGCAAAAACGGCTTTATGGATTTTGATGCCGTTTACTGTTGTAAGTATTCTGCTTAAAAAGTTCTTACAGTTGTTTTATAAAAATCGGTCTATTCACTACGAAGTAAAGTAGACTCGTACGCGTGATCGGTCAGATGCTGGTACTACGCGTCGTAAGGACGCCTTTATGTCAGTAGTACCTACCATTGATGGTACGAGTGACACAACTTTGTATCATGACTCAGAGATACTCTCGTTTATTTGTGAAATGATAACATATTTAGCTAAGCAATTCCACGGAAATGTCAACAAAAGTTTAACTAGCTATTTAGAGGCTTTTGTAACATCTTCCGATGATAATTATTACTTCGGCCAAAAACCAACCCAGTGCTAATGATTAATGATGATTAATGACAGTCATCTTTTTTTTCATATAAAAACGCGAGTTTAATTATCTAAGGTCCGTATTACAGAATTACGCTCAGTCGTCGATCGATGTACAAGTCGCAGTTTCATTCCCATAAGATATTTTTTATTCATTAATATCCTATAAATTACTGAATGTAAATGAATACCTACCGCGCTAGTTCGATTGTTGTAACAAAATAGTATTAGTGTAAGTATCATTATAAAGTAAACGTTCTTCAAGAGATTGTAATTGTAATGAAAATTAAATACATTTACAGTGTATTAGGCTAAATTTTACGCAAATAAATCATTCATCCATTCATTCATCCTATTTAAAAAAATTAAAAATTTAAAAAACCAAACTGCCGTAACGATTTTGATGAAATTTCTATGGGACCAATCTGAAAGTAGGTATGGCCTTTCAAATAAATAAAAAATCCAAATTGGGTAATAAATGACGGAGTTCTGACGTATAGTTAACAAACATTAAAAAAAACATACAATCAAATAGAAAAACTCATTTTTGAAGTCGGCCGGGAAAATGTAAATATGATTCTTTGAGTGAAAATAAATATCTTAAACCTTTAAAAAAATGCTCCGTTTTATCTGCATATTTCTAAACCTAATTAGTTCGGCTAAGGTTATCCAAGAAATGGGCAGCTACAAGTTTTAAATCAAATCTTTTTTTCATTTAGTTGTAATTATGTAATGTTTGTTACTGTGTACATTACAATATATGAGTTTGAAAAAAAGCAGTTCTCTTTCTCACTACTGGTGCAAGCAATCCGGCACAATGCAGAATAGAAAACTTTGATCCGAAGCTTCGATTACAACTGTAAAGAAGCTACAAGAAACTTTACAGTGATGTATTTTTTTTTCTTACTGTCTTTTACAATGTATATAATTCATTGCAGTTGAGATAATGAATATGTTACAAAAGTAACCACCACGTCACACCGGTGCAAGAAAAACACCGTGATTATCTTAATAAACATTACAAATAGAAACTGAAATTATAGATAGGAATAGGCAATAGGCAAAGTACCTAATATTTCATACCGTTAAGCTTGGGATATTCAGGCCAAGCTTTTTTGTCCGACACATAAGTTACAGTTTAATACAGTTTGTGCAAATAAAGTGTTTCTTTCTTTCATTCTACTTGGTATATTAAAATCTTCTACGATCACTGTGATAATGGTCATTATGGCAAAATCCCCCTGAATCATAATTAGCGTCTTATGGGGAAGGCGTTTGTTTACCAGTAGACGTCTTCCAGCTGGTGGTGGTGGTATGTCGGTATGCCTCCCCTCAATGAGTTATGCTTACCTGATTAAAGCAAGGGCCAGCGGGACATCAAGCTGATAATTTATTTAAATATAGAATCACGCGACTCGGTTTATTGCTTGGTGGCAAGAAAACAAATCACGACGACCCCACCGGAGTTCCAGATTAAATATGTCAATGTAAACATTAATTTCGATGTCAACAACATAACAATTACTTCGATAAACGAGCAAAATCAAAACATGCGCTAGATTCTGCTGGATGATGTAAATGTCATAATTTTTTTCTATTTATTGGCGAAGTGACTGACCCATTTGCGATAAAGAATTTAAATAAATCATGGTCTCGGAAGGGAAAATCTTTGATCATAACGCAGTTGTCATAACAAGTTGGTAAGTTTGACGTCACTATGTTTCTGGAGCGACAATTATTCGTCGGAGACTGATAAGAGTGTGTGCTGCCCTTATCGTCGTTGAACTTTTCCTTCAGATTTGTTTGCTTCATTAACAATTTTGGGAATTGATATTACGATACGCCCTTCATTACAAAACTATCGATTTGGACAGTTTCTATATCTCATTCTATTTCTCACGAACGGGATTTAAGCCGGCATCCGTTTATGCGTCCCTAAAGCTGGGACGGACTGATCTTAAGCTACCGTGCCAAATGATCATGTCAAAACTTATCCTCCACAATTCAAAACCAACGGGGTTGGTAGCAAGTTCTTGTGGCAGAAGTAGGCGATACCTAACACCTTACACCTTAACACCTACTGTAAATACTAATGTAATATAAGGTGATAGGACTTTTCTGCAAAGTTCGTCTAGGTAGGTACCACCGCTTTGCCAGTTATTCTACCACCAAGCAGTAGTGTGCAACCATTCCTGTGTTCCGGTTTGAAGGGCTGTAGCTAGTGAAATTACTGGGCAAATGAGACTTTATGACCTGATCTCACAGTCTAGATCTTACTAGATTGTGCTGATGTCTCAGGATGACGTGCGCAATGCAGTGTCATGCGAAACTCTACTTAAGAAATCCGAGTGACACTTCAACTGATATGAGCAGCCGTGTCGATTAACATCAGGCGAACGGTTAGCTCACCACGACATTCCTTAATATAAAAAAATGGAAAATTGAACGTTACAAAAATAGAAACACAGCTGCGACAATACGTGGAAAACTATGTGTGCCCCGCAGTTTTACCCGCGCTGATAAAGATCGCGCTATCCCACAGGAACTATACGATTTTCCAGTTTAAAAAGTATTCTATGTATATGTTACTCCAGGACCAATACACATTACACACTAAACAAAAAAACTAAACTAAAAAAGTTTCATTAAACTCTGTTCAGTCGCACACACACACAATTTTTGCATAATTAAAGGATATGAAAATCTAAGCTTAAACGCAAAAAATAATATGTAATGTGATAAAAATATAGCAACAAAAATCTCACTAACAACTTTATTACATCCGTCAAAGTAAATGAAAAACAAAACAATCTCCCAAGTGTAACAGTACAATGAACAACCTTAGCAGAACGAAAAACTAATAATAATAACGCCAAACGGTCACATACATAGATCCTGGACCCTAACTAGGATTCCCTGTGTCTAGGGACCCAGGAACTACGAGGACCATGGACCTCACACCCAGACTCAGAACAAGTATTTGCGCTTTTTTTTCTGTGCACAAATACTTGTACTGTCGCGGAAATCGAACCCGCCGCCTCCGGGTTATAAGCCGACCTGCTCAACCACCACACCACAGGGGCTGTCAAATGGAGTGTTTAGTATGCACAGAACATGAGGATGTATATACATACCATAAATTGGTTCTCATGCCAGTGCCTGTTTCCCAATGGCTGTAGGGTGGGGGGGTTTGGTGAGAATAGATTTAAAACTTCGGCTAGAGTATCAGGTACGAAGTTTTTGTTTGTACTTTAAATGTTTTACTAGGTGGTAGGACTTTACTGCAAAGTTCATCTAGGTAGGTACCACCGCTTTGCCAGTTATTCTGCGCCAAACAGTAGTGCGCAAGCACTGCTGTGTTCCGGTTTGAAGGGCGCTGTAGCTAGTGAAATTACTGGGCAAATGAGACTTTATGATCTGATCTCACAGTTTAGTAATCTTATTACTAGATTGTGCTGATGTCTCTGGACTCTGGATGACGTGCGCAGTGCAGTGTCACGCGAACCTCTATACTTTAGAGTTCCGAGTGACACTGCAGCTGGTATGGGCAGCCGTGTCGTTTAACATCAGGCGAACGGCTAGCTCGTCTCGTCATTCATTAACATAAAAAAAAAATGTACTGACGAAACCAACCGACATTTCCAAGTAGATTCGGCCGTTCGTTAATGAAATGAAAACAATACCATGCAATAGTCGAGCGTTGTGTCGTCAGAGCCCAGAGCCGTAGGGGGTCACTACGATATCTCGTGACACTAGGGTACATTTCCAGAGGTCAGGACATACGTCTGTGATAATGATAACGCTAGCTAATTGACAACACATTTACTATTATTACAGCAATGAGCAATATCACGATAGCAATGTCCATTGTGATATTTATAGAAAAAAAAACCGAGTGTGCTTTAGACTACACGACTGAAGTAAAACTTTGTTTTAGCTTAAAACTAAGTTTAGCTCCATCTATCGGCCGGTATAACTTTGTTTAATGTTAATGTCTACAAAATCACACTTCACACTAATATTATAAAGGCGAAAGTTTGTATGTGTGTTTGTGTGTATGTTTGTTACTCCTTCACGCTCAAACGGCTGAATGGATTTTGATCAAATTCGGTACCAAGATAGCTTATACAATGGATTAACATATAGGCTACATTTTATCCCGGAAAAGTGAAATGTTCCCGTGGGATGAGCAAATAATTAAATTACTTTTTATCCGCGGGTGAAACCGCGAGGCGCAACTAGTTGTCTATAAATATTGACAATTGTAAATTGTCGATTACCGAACATACCAACATAATAATACAAATTTTTAACTTTATATTGACAATGGAGATACACGTGAACCAACTTGAACTTCCGTTCGCCTCGCACTCACCAGTTTACTCCGCAAGTCAAGCATGCGTAAAGAAGTTACCTAATTCAAAAACGAGGAATCATCACCATCGTCAACCAGAAGGCTTCCACAGCTAAACAAAGACCACAGAGCAACAAAGCGGCTGCGTGCTTCCACCAGCTCTTTGAAGTGGTCATCAATTCACTAATTACACGTATAAAATATAGTGAGGATCCGGCCTACCCTGTACGTAGTCGCCACACGAGAAACTTTCTTCCCCATTAAGGTCGGTTCTGCAATCGCAGTGACCTGCACATTGCCATTTCAACTTGCAGATTTTGAGAGTATGTCGGTGACTTTTATAACGTACTAGAATCGATGCAGTTGGGAGTGTGTGTAGGCTTGTTGGAGCATTTTTATCCGGCGTGGTATTATAGTTACATATTGTCGAAGATAGCAACGATTACAAACCTTAGCGTATAACAATAATTATGATCAAAATGATTAATTATGTCACTGATAACTTTTTCGACTTCTTTACAGATATAAACTTATATTTAAATTTATGTATAGTAAATATCTCGCGATTGAAGCTCTTATCAATTATAAACAATGATTTTTAAATGCGTAACTGAAGCATTTTGTTTGTCTCCGGGTGAGTTTACGCAATATTAAAAAACAATCAATAAGTACAATCACCTAAAATGAAATCCTACAATAGATAATCAGTTTTAATTTTAATCTTTTCCTTTTTTAGATGACCATCTCAAAATAAAAGTTTTTAATGCTAACTTGTTCTGAGTCTGGGTGTTGTGGGACCGTAGATACAGGGAATCCTAGTTAGGGTCTAGGATTTACGTATGTATGTGATCGTTGGGCGTTATTTATTTAATTTAAATTTATGATAACATTTACAAATATCGTCAAAAAGTAACAAATGGAGGTGGATAAAAGGAGGGACTTTACTTCCATCAGACACTCTGGTTACCACATACTGCAGCTATACTGCAATAGTAATTCTAGCTAGCCACTATGTAATTATGAATCTAACGTTGAGGCTGGCATTACGAAGTCTGCCTGCTGACAGCTAGTGTTCTTTCCCTAATTGCCACACGATGTCGGTATCAGATCATCGGTTTCAAATAAACAAGCACGTGGGTGGAGCAACTGTTGACGAAACGTAGATTGAACTCGCCCATTGAAATAAGAGTAAGGCAAAACTTGCCAAGGGCTTGCTTGCCCAACCTCTTGATGGATGTAGAAATAGAAAGACATTCGATACTTACATGAAAATTAGATCATGTTTCATAAACAAATTACTATTATTTACCTACTCGTATAATGAGCAATACAGCCAGAATAACGTGCATATAATTTAAAATATACACAGGGGTGAGGCAGGGTGATCTTCCTCCCCAAATTATTCACGAGCCTATTAGAGGACGATTCAAAAGTGTTGTGGTCCATGCCAAAAGTCAAATGCTCCAAGATCTGAGCACAGTAATCCTTGAGATTGGACTGATGATAAATCTATTCATATATCAGTCATGACTAAAAGCATAAAGGGAGGATGACGAGCAGGCATACAATATATCGACGATGTCGATCTCTTGGGCCAGCTTCGAAAAACACAAGAAAATCGAAGGTCGCGTCGAGGATACCTTTTATTGACCAGGCAGCACTCCCAAATGTTGCCTGGTTCATAAAAGGGATACGAAAAGACAAAGTCCCACTACCACTAAAATGCCGACTTGTTGACATGTGGATCCAGCCTATCCTGCTCTGGGGCTCGGTTTTGGCCCCTGACCAAGTCCCAAGAAGTCCAAATTCAAAGGGTTTGCTGAAGTACAATGGCACACAGCATTCTTGACATCAGAGCGCGTTGGAACACCGCATTGCGCTCTAAAAGGTATTACCGACGTTGGCACAAAGACAGCCAAACTGTCGTGGAACTCTGCTGGGGACTTGGCCCTTATGCATCTGGCGAGGTGGAAAAAAATCGTTACTTTATGGGAATTTACAAACGAACGGCCAGCTACGTCGTGAACGGCCTCGAAACAGGAACAAAGAACAAAATACAGCATAAACCGATCCAGATGCCGTTATTAGTGATTTCAAAAATCCCAGCACTACCAGCGATATGTTAGCAAACGTGCAACAAGAATAGCAGCCTAGCAGTCCCGCTGTCCCTACCAACTAAAAATGTAAAGAATTTCTCCCTTCGTTTACGACATGACTATTATAATATCAATACCTATCTATCCTAATTAGATTGGACAACATCACCGGACGTACATACTCAATCCATACACAAAATATAAAAACAACCAATTTACTAGTCTAGTATGTTAATAGGTAGTATGTCTAATCTAAAGCTAAGTTGACGAGAAAATCCGGTCCGCCTCCATCCATCGGCATCGCCCCCACTCGTTATGCAGCTGCATTTTTGGGCTGTAATAATATGTCAGTTTACTGACCCAATTTCAAATCAAGTAGCTAATAAATAATAAACCATCAGTCCTCAGTAATATTTTCTTATCTTTACCTGGCTATGGATTACTTAGATTAAATTCATTCATCATTGATGTGAGCTATCATCCCGAAACTTTTTACGTGATAAATCTGGTACAAGGAGATCCATAGGAGAACTAGAACCACTGACATAGCTCACAGAACGAACGAGTTGAAACAGCAATGGGTAGGCCACATCGCTTGTAGAACCAGGAACCGATGAGGAAGAGTTTTTCGAGTGGCGACCACGAACTGGAAGTCAAAGCGGCCGGCCTCTCACTAGGGATTTTTTTAATTTTATAGATAGAAAACAGGCCACCAGCCTCTTGATGGGAAGAGGTCTATGGACAACTGATCGAAATGTTAGATGAAGAGCAAAGCAGCTGTTCAAAATGACGTTCTTTGGGGAGAGCTATGTACAGCACTAGACATCCTCAGGATGATTTACAGCAATTGATTACAATCACCCGAAAGATAATAGAAAGGACTATCCACTACCCCAAATAGTATTGGTATAGCTACATGGTGTTCACTAATCTAATACAATATCAAGACTTATTTTCCGATAGACAGGTCACTATGTCAAGACTTTTTCTTATTTGATGTTTGACAATAGTAGAATGTTAATTTAATATATTTTTAGTACCTGTATTTAGGCACTTATTCTATAATTTTTACCTTTGATATTTTCCACAATTATGTGGGTAATTTGTGTAACAGCTATTCTACTTCGTTATGCTCCAGTGTCGACACATTTCTAACTATATTTAGATCTAATCATGAAAACCTATAATTGGCTTTATACAGTTAAATTGATGTGTATTTTGTTGAGATGAGCTGTTGGTTTTCCTATAAATAAAAAAATAAATAACATTGTTGTTCCTGATAACTAGATTGCAGACTCTAGGTATGACTATGTTATTTTATTTTCTTAGGAAAACAACAACAGAACAATCACATTATAACAAAGTCATCACCACCATTAAACCAATAAGTGAAGGTGGTGCTACATGTGAAGAAGTCATTATCTTCATCAGCCCACTGTTGGACAAGAGCCTCACCAAAGTTATGCTACTGAAGATGATCTTCAACTCTTCCACGCATCACCAGGCACTCCACCGAGTCACAAGGTGCTGCGTCTAATGCTATGTTAACCAGACACCAGTTTGCAGTCTCCATTCCAATGTCTAATACATGATGTAATTTGGAAGTTAGATAATTTAAGCCCTAAGAAATGGCATAGGATAACTTTTATCTCTATAATCTATATATAAACTGTAGTCCATGCATTGGATATTACATATTGTTAATATTACATATTATACATATTAGGTAAGTAAGTTACCTACTTTATCCATATGACCAAAATGTGTTTTGTTGAATTTGTATGGATGTAAGGTCTACATTACAAAGTATGTTTTCTTATTGTGGCAAATCTGTCTCACATTTTCTATAAAAGATAGAGATATATTAATTTTTTTCAGCTTAAATAGCATATTCTGTACTGAATTGACACTATTGTTAAGTTATAATGGCTGACGAAAGAGCTCTGGCTGGGTGCTATGTGACTTATGGAGTACTTCCTAAAATGTTGTCCAGTGACTTTTCAACTACTTTATTATTAGCTTTATTTCTGTATTTGTAAATTTTTTAATAAAATAATGTGTAACTGAACATTGTGTGTAATGGAACATTTTAGCTGATTATTTTTTTATTGTGTTTATTATTGTCAGAAGGTTCTTATGAAAAAAAAATTTAGAAAGTTATAAAATATTCACCGTGCAGGTAAAACTATGGGGCACAGCTAGTATTACAATAAATATAATTTGAATTTAAATTTTTAAGTTGGGCTTATATTAACCTACATAGGCATAAGAATCAAAATAAAACTTAAGAAAATATGTACAATGTCCACAACTACTTACTAATGTACGTTTTTGTTTCACATAGTATTTAATTGCATTAGTTAATTTAAGGAGTGTTTACAAGTGAAGCCAGTAGAAAAAGGCAACACTTCACTAATTAAATGGAAGATGGAATAAAATGTTTAAAATAAGTAGGTATTTTTATGCCGCTATTACCTATTTCACACATTCCTGTGTGGCCTAACCTATCAGATATACCTAAAATAGAGTTCAAAATACAACAAAAATAGAAAAAAATAAAGCATATAATTATGTCGTGATAATACTATCAATAAAAATTGTAATAATCAACAAAAATAAACTAGAAACGAAAGCCATGTGGTGGTTTCAGATAACCACACCAAAACACGAAGCTAATCAAGGCCTTGGATAATTAAAGGAAAACAGAACAATTCAAACTCGTCGAGATCACAATGTCACCATTTCACAAACACCTGTTGCACAACAAGTTGGTAAAAATGGAATAAAATAAGAAGGAAGGCTCACCTGCGCAGGAGAAAAGGTATAACTTTAACAAGTCTTGTGTTAATTTATAAACAAACTCGAATCTTTGCGTAGTTCTCGTTACGAAGCGGCAAGTTAATAAAACAAGAATTATATTGAAAGCCCGTATATTAATTTGAATTGACGTTTGACGTTTCAAGTGGGAGTGAGACAAACGTATATGGTGGTTCAAACTACATCGACTAAATAATTTTGATACTTGGTATAAAAATTACGAGAGAAACACAAGGAAGGAGAATTTTTACTTTTCCCAATACAATGACAATAAACTTATGAAGCCCTAATTACAGTTAGTTTTACAAGTTTTCAAAGTCATTTATTCGTGACTTCGGAAACTTATCTACCTTTCAATGCCGTACCAAAGTAAACGACCAAAAAGCCAGTCTTATATTTTAATGTAAACAGTCTACTCTTTTGCATTTGATACTGTCCATCCAAAGGTGGTCTGGAAGAGATCACTGTGAGCGATAAGACCGCCAATGGCAACACTAGTTTATAAGGTTTTCCTGATATTTGTATATATCATTAGTGGAACAATAAAGAGTTATCTATCTATATATCTGTATCTATAATAAGACTATCAAAATATAAATTATTTGATGAAATAAAAAGCAACTTGTAATATTGTTAAATTATGTAGGCACGACATTTTTACTAGTTGATAGCAAGTAAAACGGAACGTCCAAGTAATGCTCTTGTGTTAAAATATATGGTGAACTTTACGCAACTTGAAACTTCACGTGAAGACTTCATATTATTAAGACATTTCTTTAAGAAAAAGTGTACCTGCCAACTTAAGTGGCGCTATTTTAAAGCTAAGCCAGTAATGCACCTCTGTACTAACGTCTGTTAAACTATAACTTGGGAGCTGTCAATCTTTAGTACAGACGGACATTAGTATCCTAAACATCTATCATTACATAATTAATAATTTCATAACTTCTTAAGATCCGATCAAAATACTTTCTTTTCTGTTGCAGGTGAATTATAGAACTTCATTAACTATTGTGTTTTCATCTGGCGTATCAAGTTTAGTATCAATTGGATCCGTGCAAGTATCAAAGACTCTTATTCCAACTATAACCTCTTATCATGATACGTTTGCTCGCTCATTGAACAAAGAGAGCACGTGCGTTAATTTTCTTGTTTCTCGGCGCTGGTTATCAAAACTGTATAAAAGGCTCTCGGCGTGCAACGAAATCATCGCGCGAGCTTCTCCGTTCTCAAAACTCACATCTTCGTTACGTACATCTTCAAAAATGGCATATCCGAAAGAAGGTAGGTACTATTTATGTTTTCAACTTCAGTATTCAACTCTTGGATAATGGCCTTTTATTTATATTTTGTTTAGGTACTAACTACATAAGTTTTTTGTTGACTGCTGTCCGGCTTAAGTAAGATCGATTTTAAAGCGCTAAAAGGCTCCAACGGCCTTGATCATCAAACTAGTATTATGTATATAATCGCCGTTATATTCATTATGTATTAATTTATAAAAATGAAATCTGATTTTTTAAAGTCAAAGAGTATATATATTACTTACGTTATTTATGCTAACTTTTTGTTAATAAATAAAACAAGTATTGCCGTCGCAAGGGCAACACTTCTCTAGATTCCTGGGCCGCACTCAGGTGAAAGAGGGCTTACTTTTTATGATCTTTAAAATTTAAGGGCTTAAATTACAGCTGAGTAACCAGTTTAAGGAACGTACGTAATCACACTGTAGGTACAGTGCTGTACATAGATATTTCAATAGAAAAATCTTGTTTTCCTACTTAGGTTAACATTATTTTCAGACATGTTAACGGACGTAGTGACTTGATATATGGAAGGTCTTCTATTTATAGCGTAGCGCAACAAGAAGAAAAGCTTTTTTGAAAATTCTTTCTCTAAATAGTCAAATAAGGTAGAATACAGAAACGCGGGTAAAACCGTGAGCTGCGCCTAATTATGTGTTTACATAAGATCTAAATATGCTTGCCTGTTGGTTGGCTGTCTTTGAAACTACTGAAAGAATATGAAAATTCTTTCACTGATAGAAAGCCACCTACATGACATGGGTTCTGTTTTTATGGTAATGCTAGTTTCCATTGGATATCAACACAATTCAATATAGGTTAAATAGGGAATTCCTCAAACACTCTTTTCGTCTAATCATGAGATTTGCCAAATACGCCATTTTCAGTCAAGTAAGTAGGTAGGTAAAATGTACTTACGTTACCTACCTATCTATTTATGTGGAATAATAAAAGTAGCTACCCAATGAAAATATGTGTTAATAGGCATAGGCTACGAATCTAATAATGTAATTTATATGAATTTGGAATTCTACGCCAACTGTCCGGAAAGTGCGTATTTTTCTATACCGGTCAACTCCTTGACGATTGGACAGATTTAAAAAGGGTAGGTACTTACAATAATTGATAATTAGTCGGATTGCCACTACTTTTTGTATCCTAATACTTCCTACTACCATGCGTGCAAAGTTTCGGGTAAAGGCAAAGGTGGTGGATAGAATTTCTGTAGTTTTTACCGTAGAAACTACTATAAATTTAACAATAATGTCTTGTCTTGTAAACTTTTCTTATGTGATTTTTTTCAGTTGGTGGTTACAAGTTGGGTGGTCTTATTATTGAAGGTAAAACGAAACAAGTATTCGACCTTCCTGAACTAACTGGCCACTGTCTTCTCCTCAACAAAGATAGAATTACAGCCGGTGACGGCGTCAAGGCCCATGATTTGGAAGGAAAGGCCGCTATTTCTAACCAAACCAATGCTAAAGTTTTTGAAATATTGAAGGCCACTGGTGAGTTCGATTTTGCCTACCTAAATGTACATTACCAGTCCTTAAGCACTAATGACCTTAATGTAATTTATGGGACCGGACTTTCTATCCATTTAAAGATTTACATTGCTTGCAACAAATATTTACATGTCTAATGCATGTCAAAACCAAATTCATATCCCGTAGTAAGAAGAAAGTTGACGCAAGAATTAGAAACAATTAGTCAGCCAAGATGTGGAGCAAAGAGAATATAGCCACTACGTATGTTGAAGGCCTACGCAATTCTATTTCTCCTGTAACTATATTCAATAATTTCATTGAACCATCTGTTTTCTTGACCCAACTTGATCCCAGCGAACAAACAACAAACAGATAGTCGCTACGTAATTGTTATTATGAAATAATATAGTCTACTTATGTAACATGTTTTTGCTTCAATAAAATAATAACAACTGCCATGAAATGACCGGCTTGAATACTTTATTGTACCAATGTAAATACTTTATTTTTTCTGATAAAGCTATGCAGTATTTTAAGTCAAGAAATGCCTTTCTTATATGCAATGTGATTAATGCATTGAACTTATTACAGCAGCTTCACTTATTACTACGTAAGATAAAAAAATATCGATAGCAGTAATGATAAAAGGTCAACATTTTAAGTCAATATTTATATAGTTCAGCTAAAGGAAATACTATACAAATATTATATACGTGGTATTTATACATTTGAGATTTAAATTTGACTTCTTGATTGAATTTTTGATGAAATTTGATTTGAATTAAACTTTGATGCTTAGAAATCTGTTGATATCACAAATGTTTAACTTCTGACGTACATATACGTCGAACTTCAGTGCAGTATTATTTTAATCAATAATGCAAATCACTTGTTGGTTTCAGGCCTTAAAACAGCGTTTGTAAAAATTGCATCTCCGACCGCTTTCATTTCTAAGAAATGTGAAATGATTCCGATTGAGTGGGTGACAAGGAGACTTGCTACGGGCTCCTTCCTTAAACGAAACCCTGGCGTTCCCGAGGGATTCCGTTTCACACCGCCCAAGCAAGAAACATTCTTCAAAGATGATGCTAACCACGACCCGCAATGGTCTGAGGAGCAGATCGTCTCCGCTAAATGGACGATCAATGGTTTGACCATAGGTAAAATATCACATTTTTGAAATCCCATAATATTACCAGTGGTCAGATTATCCAAGCAGAAATTCCATTTACAGCGTTATTTATCTATATTATGATTTCCTAGGTCAAGATGAAGTTGATTATATGAGAAAGTCTACGATTCTCGTATTCGAGATCCTGGAGAAGGCTTGGGCACTTCGTGATTGCGCTCTTATTGACATGAAGATTGAGTTTGGAGTTGACACAGAAGGTAAACAAAATAAAAAAGCCAACTTTTTTTACCTGGATGTTGTTTATTCAACGTGAACTTACTAAAAAATAGATAAGAAAGAAAGCTCGTAATTTTCATTTTGCAGGAAACATCGTTTTAGCTGACGTTATTGACTCAGACTCGTGGAGATTATGGCCTTCTGGTGATAAAAGATTGATGGTGGATAAGCAGGTAATTCTATTTTTCACCCCTTTGTGCTAGTTTGAACCATATTTAATATTATTCTAGTGCGACTTTCTGTTGAATACCAAACTTTATGATTCTAACAGAAAGGAACTATCTTCAACAGTAACCATCAACAAGTAAAAACAACAACAAAAAGTTTATTAATCAGCTAAATCTATATCCATCCCAATGAACCCTAATTTTTTTTTATTATGTTGTATTGCTAGGTATACAGAAACCTCACCACAGTGACAGCGGCTGATCTGGACACAGTAAAGCGTAACTTCACGTGGATAAAGGACCAACTCGATTACCTGAAACCTTCAGTGCACCATAAGGTGGTTATCTTCATGGGTTCACCAGCTGACCAAGAGCACTGTCAAAAAATTGCTAAAGGTAAAACAGGAAAATTTTAGCTGGTTAGTTAGCTGTGGACAATTGTACATACGAGTACTTATTTTATACCATACCGTAAGATTGAATTCGTTAATTTCCTGATATGTTCACGCCATAGACTGTTTATATATCTCTAAATACAAAATTACCTATAAAATAAAATGTCAACTAGTTATTATCAAATAAGTCCAAATTCATATTCTTAACAAATGCCTTGCCACATCGAACACCAAATTGGGAGTATTTAACAAATTGGGGGTCTTAACAAATTTATATTTGCTAAAATAAGGACTTCTATTTATGTACTAATAAAAGTATTTATTGTTTTCTTTTCATCTGTAGCCGCTCATGAGCTTGGCTTGGACGTTGACCTCCGAGTAACCTCAGCTCACAAAGCCACAGAGGAGACCCTGCGCATCATGCAGCAATACGAGGACACGCATGGAGCCCTAGTGTTCATTGCCGTCGCAGGCCGCTCCAACGGACTCGGGCCGGTTCTTTCCGGGAACACTTCATACCCTGTCATCAATTGCCCTCCACCCTCAGATAAGCTTGTTCAGGTATTTTTTTATAAATTATTAAGTGCATATGGCATGGCAACATGGCCTGTTACATTTTGCTTTACATATTATTTTACAATTTCTGTCTTTTATTAACATGTCTATTGTTTTCCTAGTAGATTAAAAGTACTTAGATCGTATCGTGCGTGACTTTACATAGAGCGAGATTTGTGGTCAATCGCAAGCCTATTGTATATGACAGTCTTTTTTAATCTGAGCTTTTTACCTGTTGTTTTCAGGACATCTGGTCCTCCCTCTCAGTACCGTCCGGGCTTGGCTGCGCAACTGTCATCTACCCTGACAGTGCAGCGCTCATGGCGGCTCAGATCATAGGCCTGCAAGACTATCTCGTGTGGGCGCGCTTACGCGTCAAACAGCTCCACATGGCCGCTTCGCTGAGACAGGCGGACAAAAAACTCAGGAACTTATCGGTTTAAACTTTACGCGCCATCAACCACTTTATAATTATAGCATATTTTTACATTACTTACCTAATATTAAAATTTCTTTGTTACTATAAATAGAATGAAAACTATGAACATGCAATAGTCGTCATTTGAGTATTTATAATAATTATGTACATGTACATATATATAATACTCGCTCGAATGGTAGGATTTTATCTCGTTTTATAAGTTTTATTGTAAGAAGTACCAAAACAAATCACATGAGCTTGAAAGTGCTTCTTCTGCACTAAAGCCTATTAACTTTACTAAGCAACACTTTATCCGGGTTCTCGTACGTAAGTTTAACTCCTCTCAACTTGGTACACTAAAAACTTAACGCTCATTAATTGCCTGTTGATCATCGGCTGTCTTAAACTATTGAGCGTACAGTATTTGGTGTGTTGACCTGACAAAAGCTTGACAAACGTACGAGCTACCGAATACTAGAGAGATAAGTGCAAAGGTGCTTAGAACCTCTGAAACTTTAGTTTAGACGGGCCTAGTTATAAACTAATATATAGCATACATTCCGATTTATAAAAAACTTTTTAGAAATTGGTATTTTATTTATAAGCCAAAATCTTTTTCCCTCCAGGTCGTAATCCATCGGTGTTTCGCCATTTCAAAATTCCATACATTACGTACATTTATGTAGCGCAATGCTTCATAATATATTCACACCCATCAGCACAGGTAGTATTTATTTTAGAAATAGATATAGTTATCCCTTCTCTCGAGAAAGCATTAGACCAATGAATAAAACAAAATCAAGAATTGAGGATGTAACCTTCTTTCTTCTTTTCGTTTTCGCCTTCTCGAGAGAAAAGCTATTATGTCAATTTATTCAGGCCATGCCGCCTTACCCGTGCCGTCTTATAATTAAAAGACAAAACCAATGTGGAATTGCTTCCGCCAGTAGTATTTAAGCAGAGATATATCTGTCATCTGTGCATCCTATAACATCCATTTTTTTCTTGTATTGCCAGACACGGTTTTTAAATATAACATCTAAAATGAAGGATATTATAACATGCATGGACACATTAAAAAAAAAGATTTAAAAGAGTCCTACAGAGTAAGCAACGCATTAGTGCCTTTGGTCGTATCGTGGTCTTACGCCAAAGAATATAAAACAGTACTCCTTACGCCGTCCCTGGTAAATCTTTTCATTGTTGATTGACTTTTAACACACAGGTTAGAGAAAATACAATTTTGAGTTGAGTTGCGGAGTTCAAGCTTCAAAATTTCGGAAAAGCTTAAATTATTTTTTATACAGCGATTTTAAAAAAATTCAACTCCCAGCGGCTTTTACGCGAACTTGTATTTTCCAAGTAGATCCACCTAATACGCCCACCACGTTTGGCTAACCCTCTACCAAACCTTAGGTCCTTATTACAGAACGATGCTCAGTCATCAATTGCTGCTCAAGCAGAGATTTCATTCACTAATTGATCACTAAACACTATTATTCAATCCAGTCTGAAATTTCTGCCAATTTTTTTGGTTTTTTAAAGCAAGATTAGGCAAGAGAGCCACATCTGTGCCCATACGTATGCGATTGGGTCACATGTGTAATCCATCACACCTTGCTCGACTTCGCATTGTTGACTCTCCATTATGTCAATGCGGTGAAGATATTGGTGACATTAATCATATTATTTTAAACTGCTCCTTGTATGACCACACCCCTTTATATGATAATTTGATATATCTCAAAATTCCGCTTCCCACTAATATGTATTTTTTACTTATATAATAGGTCTTTACCTATGAAATTGCCGTATTGCAGTACAGACTTTTTCAAACAAAAAAAAGTTTTGATTGGCTATGAATTCTAAATTCAAATTAATTTTGTTTTAAAAATATGACATTCTATTTACAATATAAGTCTTTTGTTTATTGATTAGCGTTGTATTTTCATTACATTTCAACATTTTTCCTCATAATGGATACTTTGAAATTTCGTGTAATTATGGAATATGAGTTCCGTCGTGGCACCAACGCGGCACAAACGACACGTAACATCAACGACGTTTACGGAGAGAACTGTACAAACGAAAGTACAACCCGTTATTGGTTTGTTCGGTTCCGTTCTGGGAATTTTGACTTGAAAAATTAACCTCGTGGTCGTCCGGAAACTTTGGTCAACAATGATGAATTAAAGGCGATTGTGGAAGCTGATGAATCTCAATCTACAGCTGAGCTGGCAGCAGCTTTTGATGTTAGCATCAAAACAATATTGGTCCATTTGCGACAGATTGGCAAGATAAAAAAGCTTGATAGATGGGTGCCCCACGAACTTAACGATCGCCAGCGCAACGTACGCGTCGAGACTTGCCTTGCGCTGCTTAACAGGCACAGAAATGAAGGAATTTTGAACCGAATTGTTACGTGCGACGAAAAATGGATTCTTTTTGACAATCGAAAGCGCTCAGCAAGTTGGTTAGATCCTGGTTCGGTACCAAAGCAATGTGCAAAACGAAAAATGACCCCTAGAAAGGTGATGGTCACAGTTTGGTGGTCTAGTGCTGGTGTGATTCATCATAGCTTTTTACAAAACGGCGAGAGCATTACTGCAGATGTGTACATTGAAGAACTGACCACAATGATGGCGAAACTCACACGTCTGCAACCAGCTTTGGTCAATCGGTCGTCTCCACTGCTTCACGACAACGCGCGACCCCATACTGCACAACAGACCGTCTCTAAGCTGCATGAGTTGGGTTTGGAAGCTCTCCCTCATCCGCCATACTCACCAGATCTTGCGCCTACCGACTATTACTTTTTCCAAAATGTGGACAACTTTTTAGCGAGAAAAAAATTCAATTCCCGAGAGGCAGTACAAAACGCCTTTGAAGAGTTTGTTGTCTCCCGTCCTGCTGATTTTTTCAAGAAGGGCATCCATAAACTGCCACAACGTTGGCAAAGATGCATTGATTGCAGGGGTGATTACTTTGAATAAAAGAAATAAATAAGTTCGAAAAAAAATACTTTAACTTTTTTCAAACACAACGGCAATTTCATAGGTAAAGACCTAATATAATACCATCCCTATCTATAAAGTCTTGGCTTCATGCATTGAAGCTAATGACATTAAGTTATGAATGTAATATAATTATTTTTATTAATTATCCATATTTTTATCCACTTGTACCTATCCTCGCTCCTTTGACCATATTCCTTTCATTTTCCAAATTCCGTTTTTTTTGTAAATATTGTAAATAAAAATACCGTTTCCCCGTTTTATAAAAAAATAAGATAAAAATAAAAAATTGTCTGGCTGTACTTCTCAACTTCGATTTATTGAAGATGTCCTTAAGAAAATACAAGTCTGAAAAATTAAAACGAAGAAACTTCTATGAATAAAACAGACTCTGGCAAATGCACAAGACGTGCGACGTCATAGGAGGAGGAAAAAAAAAATAGTATCTCTCGGGAGATTTGGCGGCAAAATGAAAAAGATCGCGTCACAGCATTGTATTATTTTCCAAAAATTGTGTTATTTTCAGTGTTAGTGCATAAAATTGGTGGAATTTTATTCGTTAGCGCTGGACTACAGGCATGAGTGTGGGAAAGTGGTATAATAATGGTGAAACGTTTATTTTCATATTGTTTCCAAAACTCCATAGAAGCTTCTGGTAAAGTTGCCACTGCTTTACTACTTGACTAGACTAGACTATGACTTGACTTGATGACTTGGACTGTGACTTGACTTGACACATATTTTATATAATATCATTAACTTCAAAATTATCAATTACTTGACACTGGCTAAATACACAAAAGAGTGGAAATAAACGTAAAATTAAAAAAGTATCTCTCCTTGTCCTTAGCCTGTGAGCTGCAGTAGTGCAAATGTCAATGTCAGCAGTTTTGCAAAGTTGCCGTGCAAATGTGCGCTGTAGATATTTTGCAGCAAAATTGAATTTTAGGTCGTTATATACGCAAAAAATGGCAGAGAAATCAGCAGATTACTCATCTGCCAATGGATTCGATAGCAAAACACCATTCTTAATTGGTGTGGCAGGCGGCACAGCAAGTGGAAAGGTTAGCATGATAGAGCTACTTTGCCTAACATTTTATTGATTTTAGCAGATAATTATTACGTAAGTGACCCTGGCTGCTAGTATGCAGGCCAAAAGATGAAGGAGGTCAAATATATGGGAGTGTCACCAAAAAGGGTATATAAGAATCATGTTTCATTAACCTCTCAGATTGCAACTAATTGTGCCATGTTAACATCTTCAGTAGTACCTACTTAAAACCATCTTCAACAACAGTATACAAATCGTTTCGGTATCTAATAACAAATACTCATGTAGAAGATCTATCACAAACAACAGGTATTTAAGGTAATGCATGGCTTCTACTCTAAAGTAGGCCTTAATACTCAATAACTTTGATGTTATGTACTGAAAAGTATTATAACATCAACAATTTAACTGGACTTAAGGATGTTGTCCAGTATGTATAGGTTCCTGTATAAAAAATACCGTGAAGACAAAGGTTCATCTCCTAACCTATCATGGCCAGCTCTGACTTTGCATAGGCAAGTTTTCAAAAATTATTTTCTGGAAAATGTTGATTTCTGCAACTTAAAACTTTATGTGAAGCTTTCATATATTAAGACTTTTTGTGAAAAAAAATATGAACCTCGATTTATTTTAGCATTAATCTAAAGTTTAGCTATATAGGTCTTTTATATCGTTTTCTAGTAAAATATGTTTTGCCTTGCATTAGGAGTAGTATTGTTACAATCAGGGACTAAAACTCTACCTATCACAATAGCGTTTGATATCAGAATCAATTTCAAATGATTCTAAATCCAACCCATAACAAAATAATAATTATAATATAGCTCAAAAGTAAGAGTACTAAGTATCTCCTTTATTTTCTCTATGTGACATTGGTGAATATAGCAATCCCACATTATCCATAATAAGAAGTGGAATCCTAAAACACAAAATTAACAACAGCATTAATACATCTAACCATAGTCAACAGTATGCCAGAAGATCATGGAGAAACTAGGCCAACAGCACAAAGAACAAACTGAACGAAGGGTGGTCTGCATCAGCCAGGATTCTTTCTACCGCACACTCACCCCCTCTGAGAGATTACGCGCAGAGCGAGGACAGTTCAATTTCGACCACCCTGATGCATTTGATGACAAGAAGCTGCTCTCTATACTGAAAAGTATCTTAGCGGGGAAGAAAGTTGATGTTCCTGAGTATGACTATATCACAAATTCAATCAGGTAATATATTATTACAATGCTTTTATTATTTAAAATAAAACAAATTACTCTTTACTTTAAAAGTCCTCTGTTAATTCACTGTAAAGATTTATGAAAATATGCAATAATTTACAAGTTTAAATTTACTGTTGGTTGAAACATGCTATATTGAGTGCTTTAGAAAAATGAGCCAAAAAATGTACACTACTGAACATAGGTCTCCCATAAAACGCTAATATGTATGCTTATCATTTGCTGAAGAAGAGAAGAGAAGAGTTGGTGTGTCAGCCTCACCCAAACAATAGCCCCAAATTCAATATACTTCAATATTCAAAACAATACATAAAATAGGATTGTTGAGACTATTAGAGAGGGTTTTAGCCTTTTTACATATCACATATACTCGTGATATGTTTGTTAAAATTAAGCTTAACTTATCTGGCCAGTAACTACACATTTCTTTCTAGCCCTCACCGTTCACACACAATCTACCCGGCCGATGTGGTGCTCATAGAAGGCATCCTTGTATTCTACTTCCCAGAAGTGAGAGAGCTGTTTCACATGAAGCTTTTTGTTGACACAGATTCGGACACAAGGCTTGCTAGGAGAGGTATGTAAAATTATGTGTTACTAGCTTCTTCCCGCACCTTCGCCCGCGTGACCTGTAGGAATTGAAGAAGAAATTTTTTCATAGATAATTCTACCACCCTTTTATTTATTTAATACTTTATGCACATAAAAAGTACAAAGGAGGACTTAATGCTTAAAAGCATTTTCTACGAGTCAACCACGTTTTCCCATTTCACCCTTTTAGGGGTGGAATTTCGAAAAACAAGGGTTTTAGGTGTTATTAGTGGATACCTACACTTTACGAAAAATACACCCTCCAAATTTCAAGTTTCTATGACCAGCGGTGTAGGCTGTGCGTTGATATATGAGTCATTCAGTTGGTCAGTCAGGACTTTGAATTTGGTATGTATAGATTTTTGTTTTATTAATGTTTGATTATTTGGCGTCGTGACACAGATAACTTAATAGTTACAGGTACAGATGATTCCCTCTGCAAAGACATTTAAATAGCAACTCTGGCAGCAACACAATAAGGTGGAATTCAACTTGCACAGCACAGCATGCCTAAAATCGTAATCAACTATTTTATTATTTATTTTACTATTTATTCATTTATAAAGAGGATTATGTTTTGTCCATAGTGCCTCGCGACATCATGGAGCGTGGCAGAGACCTGGAGCAAGTTCTCAACCAGTACATGAACTTTGTGAAGCCGGCGTTCGAAGAGTTCTGCCTTCCCGTAAGTATTATATTTTTATCACACTAATATTATAAAAGCGAAAGTTTGTATGTGTGTATGTTTGTTACTCCTTCACGCTCAAACGGCTGAATGGATTTGGATGAAATTCGGTACCAATATAGCTTATACACTGGATTAACATATAGGCTACATATTATCCCGTAAAACTGAATGTTTCCCGTGAGATGAGCAAAGATAAAAATACTTTTTGTCCGCGGGTGAAACCGCGGGGCGCAGCTAGTAGAGATAATATTGGGACTGGGTTTCTGTAGTTACATTTTACATTATATCATAGAGATGCCTTTTTTGCATATGTGAGTGTTACAAAACAAAAAAAAAATATGCAGAATGTACCTACATTTCTAATTCGCGGAACGACAAAAATTTTAAAAGACCTAACTTAACGAATCAACCTAAACGAACACTTACTTTAGTTATTTTTTTTGTTATTTTTAATATAAATTTTTATTTTAGAAAGCATCGTCATTTTGTAAAAAATGGACAGAAAACTCGAAACAGTTGTAGGATATCGATTAGAAGATTTGAAATTGACAACATTTTTTTTCAACTTGACATTTTTTGAAGCCAGTACTTGAGTATAATGACATCCTTGTATTGAGGTAGCAAACATTTACGAATGAAAAAGAAAAAAAAACTATTAAAGTAGAGAATTATTAGGTAAAATAGGTACATAGGCCTTTCTGTTAAATAATCTGGTTCCCTGACACGACAGCTTCTAGGGTTGACAAAGTTTTTGGCTTTGATAGCTAATTATATTTTATTGCGGTTTATTTTGTAACACGTTGTATAGAAAAAAAAGGTGTATGATTTTTTATTGAGGTTTAAAACAATTGTCTTGTTTATATAATATTCCCTTAGTGGGGAAAACGGTAAAGTTGCGGGGCTCCGCTACTGTGACATAATATATTTTATTTATTATAAGAAGTTTACACAATTGTGTGAATTTGAAAAATATCGAATAGAGGTTATTGTGCTTCCAGACAAAGAAGTTTGCTGACGTGATCATACCGAGAGGTGCAGACAACTTGGGTAAGTTAAATTGTAACTTAGCACTGAGGAGGCGTCCATTGATAACGTGAGGGGTTGGCGGAAGGGGGTCGAATCTCACCACCACGGGTCGAATCTCACGTCAAGCAGAGGGTTGCGTCAAATATCACGTATTTTTTTATTTCCTCAAGAAACAATGGAAAATTGTAAGAAAACTGGGTTAAACTAAATGAAACATGTTTCTCTACTAAAATATTGCATAAACCCTACACAATAATACTTATCGCGGTTATGCGAACGCCATAAAGGTGCACAGTAAACCCTCGATTGTGTAGCAGCCACTGGCCAGCAAAGAGAAAAAAATCTCACGCGAGGTTATTGTCGAGTCAAATCTCACGTCATCTCACCAAAGGGGAGAAGGGGTCGAAAAATCACCAATACTGTTCACGTTATTAATGGTCGCCTCCAAACATATGTTTTTATATGACAAGGTTTTTTCGCAAAGCTATAAAACTGTGTTACAGTCTAGCTGTCAGGCTGCTGGGAGAGTGTGTTGAAAATGAAAATTAATAATTGTTAATGAAAATTCTGATCATTTTGTTGTTAGTGTCTTTGGTTTAATACGAGAGTTACCACTTTATTTTCCGTACAAAAGCACCAACGTTTTCTTACCATTCATCTTCTATCTACTTTATCCGATTTTGATTTTTTTAAATATGTTATCTATACAATGAAAACCTAAACTACGTCTTTTGTTTTTGAATTTTCGCATTATCTACGTAGTTTAGCAACCTAAAGTGATTTTGCATCGAAATTATGACAAAGATAAGTAGTTTTAATTAACATACAAAACATATTTTCAAAAATAAACGAAACGTTCTCCTACGCCTAAGCGTAGATTATAATTTATTCGAACGATTGACCCCAAAAAGAAAAGGTTTTGTTACGGCTTAATAAAGGGTGAAATGAAAACCGTTTTCTCCGAAACGCTAAAATGTAGGTAATTCCCACATGGGCTCTATTGTCAGATTGTCGTACAGAACGACGGCTGGCAGGAGAAATTCCATTAGTTAACTTTGTGTAACCAATCAGGAAGTGTCTATTTCGACAAAAGTTTATTTCGTTCGTTCACGTGAAAACATCGTGCGAGTATGTGTGCGTCTGCGTCTCTACACTTCGTTCTACGTTCTTTCAGTTCTGTTGATGAATGAACGTCTAGTACTGAACCGAATGAAAAAAATAACTGAACCAGAGAGATTGAACGAATTCGTTTTCATATCGGTCGCATTTAGATAATTATAATTTATAATATACCTATTTTATTCGTTGACATAATATTGGGGCGAGTTGCAATATGCAATTCCATTTTATATTTTTTTAAACCGTGAAACTATCGTTCATTCTTTTCAAAATACGTCCCGGTTCTAAAGTGTCCAATTCAAGTCCAAGGTAAGTAGCACGAGGTCATAGCCACTGCAACGAGTTACCTCTCATCCCCAAACCGCTAACTTCTTGCAGCGGCTATGCCCTTAGTAGCTGCTAAACGCGACCGTCGCGTCACGTGTTAAAGTCCATTTTCACTTGTTGCAGTGGCTATTGACCTTATCGTGCATCACATATGGGATATAATGTACAAGAAGCGTCCGTCGACGCCGGCGAAGATTAACGGGAGCTGCAATGGGGCACATCACGAGGTGGAGGAGGGAACCAATGGGCGGCGGTTGTCGGGAAGCTCTGAGGACACGCTCAGTCGGTAGTGGCCGTGAATTGTATGGTCTGTGGCATTTGTGACGTGTACTGTACTACTTTCCAATTAGTTACTTAATTTAAACGTTGGATAATGTTCTTCAAAGTAAAGCTCGCATGCGTCTTGTGGTCGCATACGCCGTTATTTCACTGGGATTTTGTTTTTGACAAAGCGTGTTTGTAGATTTTATTTCAGAGCGGTAAGGTCTCTTTTGTTTCGACTTCAATATCAGTGTGAGCGAAAGAGATAAGAAAATGTAAATTTGTCTTTCTAAATGAGAAACAGGAACGAATAAATTGTGTGGAATAATAGAAGATAATTTCTTGAAAGTATATGAATATTATAAAAAGTTATTATAAAACGATCCGTTAAAGATATATCCAATTTTGTTTACCATTAAATTTTTTTTTCAAATTTGATGTTAAAACGGTTATTAAAATGCTATGAAACAATTTAATTTATTAATTGTTTTGAGATCCATGGTTACGGTCACAAAAGTCACAAATCGAAATGATTAGCTGTATGTCGATAATTAGGCGTCATTAATATTTTAAGTTATGCATAAACTTATATTGTATGTATCCATTATTCAAACGTTTTTGGTTCGCACATTGTGTTATAAAACAACTGCGCCTGGCTTTACGTTTTTTGCAGTGACTGTAAACACGTGGGTCTTTGATGCTAAATGTGACTTCATAAAACGGTATTACGTTACAAATTATAATGCAGTGACTGCAAACGAGTAAGCACCGCGCTGGCGTGATTTTAGTTACATTGTTTTATTAATATGCGCACTGAAACTTATCGAATCAAATTATTTACTTAATTTGCCTCAGGTCACGTGAACATGTAAGAGCAGAACTAAGCCAAATTTATTATCCTTTACGAGGACTCAAATCGAAAATGGCAATTTTACTTTAGGTGCGCCTTAAGGCCATTGGTTCTCTTTGATTTTATTGTCTATCTCCGTATTTATGTGTGCTTTGGTGCACATGCATGTCTGTTATGAAAAAAATATTTAAGACTTGTTCTGAATGCATAATATTTTGATGGTTATGTAAAGTATTTATTTTTATAAATGCTTTTTACACTCTCAATTGATTGACTCAGTGCTGCTTCCACTATTTTGTCTCCAGCTGTATTTTAATATTAAGTTCCAATTTTGTTATTACGTTTATTATATAAGGCTGAAGCTTAACAAAGCATTATAGTATAAGAATGGAATTGGTAAACGGTTTAAGACTAATGAAAAATATAGTTGAAATAGAATTTGTTTAGAACAAAACTGAAATTTAGATATTTTTGAGGAGACATTGTTTGAACCGTATTTTTTTAAAGCCAAAAGTTTTAGTGAACTATAAATTATTAAACAGTGTAAAATGCTTTCATAAAAAAATCTCTTATCTATATGCCAACATTGCACAACTGGTTTTATGTTTATGTATGTTACGTAACTGTTTATTGTTTTTGTCTATTAAAGTATGAAAATCGACAAAGGCATAGTTACGATACATCAAAACAAGGTTATACAACTTTTTTAATTTAAGAAATACATAAAATTATAAAATTACACATTGACTAAATATTGCGTTATCTATTAAAACAATTTCAATGCGATTATTTTAAAATACTAAGTTAATTAACATGAAAATCGTGATGAGAATTTAATTACTTATTACATTTTTTTTTATTCTGGCATTATTGGTTACCTTATTATTGTTTAGTTGTAAGTGTTCTATGCATTTATATGTATATTTTGTAGATATATGCAACAGTGCATAGTTTTAATTTCCGTTAACATATTATAGTATGTATAACGCGTAGTTTATTTAATTATCGTATTTATATATTATTTACAATATTACAATTTTGACTTTAGTATATTGGCTGCATATTTAGTTACTAGACTAGCAAAATTAAATTATACACGGTGGCATTTAATTCACTCTTTTCCTTAAATGCATGTACTCAGACCATGCTATAGAACAGACGTACAAGGTCCAATTAAAAAAAAAAAAATTATTATTTAGTGCCCCTTAAAATAACTGCATGACAGCCGAAATGTCTATTTAACGGTACACACAGCGCAGACATCTAGCTGAGTGCTGTTTTCATACCTGGTTTGTTCAATGTCACAAGGCTTTTCTTTAGAATTTAAATTTGATAATACCTGATTTAAGTTTTATTTCATAAGTACTTTTTTATTTAGTTATATGGGAGCATTCTATAGCATGGACTGAATACATATACTAAATGAAAAGAACGAATTAAATTCCACCTTGTACCTACCTTATATAAGAACTTATATTAACGATATATCGAATGTATATTTTTTAACGAATTTAATATATGTATGTGTGCTCCAGATACTGATTTAAGTACCCCAATATAGACTGAAAAATAATGTGCGCAAAAAATACCGCAGTAGAGCTGAACACAGCAAAGTATACCGAGAGTGAAACTTTTGTATAATATTGTTTGAATTTAACAAGTAGAGAATTTTTCAGTATGGATAGCTTTTAGCATTTATTGTAGAGCATTTGATGAGCATTTATTTTCAGTCCAATTTATAAGTCGGGGGACGTCTTTTCGTATATTTTACGTATGTATTTGAAATAGTATTTCAATAGTTGTACCGTATATACTGACTGGTTTGAAAAGTAAAAAAATATTAATTGATTGATTCAGGAGTGACCTCGCAGAAGTTCATCTTCAATACAAAATAAAACAGAAATGTCGATGGTAATACCGTTGAAAACAAACAATAAGATTAACTACGAGTGTATTGGGGCAGTTGTAAAGGATTGTTGTAGGTACATGTAAAATTGATGTGAAAACTATTTGTTAAATCCGCCCCATTTAAATATTTTAAATCTTTGAAACTGATTGAAAATAACTAAAACAATCAGTATTTTAATTTACAATATAAAAAACAATTATGACAAAGAAAATGTTATTTTTAACGAATCGGGAACGTACCCCTCAGTAACAGCACAACGTTGGTTTAAGCGTTTCCAGTTCGGAAAATTTTAACCTCAAAAATGCTTAAGTTACGTACATTCTATAGAGATTTCGAGTAAAAAACGAAGAAACCTGTCCCCCGACTTAATAGGTTACAGCAGACAAAGAATCATTACGGCAACTAGATTCCGCGCAAGATAAGTCTGCGCGCGGTCAAGATTGGAACTAACTGCAGTATTGCCGATTTGTACTTTAACGTCGAGAAATAATAAATATTATTATGTTATTTTTTGTTCTATAATTAAAAAATAAAATAAACAGAAATCTGCTTCGTCTAATTATGGATAGAATACTTCACTTCGTTGTAGATGATTCGACGGCAACGCGATCATTACGCACAGACTTATCTTGCGCGGACTCAAATTCCAACTGACATACGACATTAACATTTGTTTCTACAATTCCTAACGCCTTTTTACATACTGGTTAGTGGTTTTAAACTAATAATGGTGTCGATTTTGTGTCGCGTACTCTAAAGCTAAACGAAATTAACATATTTCCGTCTTTTTCATTTCCCCTTTATCAGAAAAGTACCGCCATACTTTAAGTTTACTTTAGTTTTTGAGAATGCGACACAGACTCGACACCACTGTCTATTTAAGTTCGATAACTATCCTGAGTATGATACATTTTGTAAAATTAATAACGGCTAAACTCATGTCAAATAAGTCGAAATCACTCCGACCAGGTTTCGGACATAATCGATGTCGTTCTTCCAATTAGTAACTGGCTCCCAGAAGAAATACTTCGAATATTTCTGAAACCTGGTCGGAGTAATTTGGACTTTGAATAATTGACGTGAGTGTCATGTATATTTAGCTTATCTTGTTATTAATTTTGTTAATACATATTGTTCTCATAACAGATACCAGTGAATGTTTCAAAAAGTTTTTTCACGATCTCTCTGTAGCTTAGATATTTTATAGATGATGTACTCGCTTCAATATCCCAGTTTTATTAGTAAAGTTAATTTACACACATTCGCTATAACAACTAACTTTTTTTAAATGTCGAACGTAAAAATGATTAAGTAATAAAAATAACACTTAATATTTTATCTGTGTCTTTCGTGCTATTATACGACTATGTAGGTACATCTCTCATCAAGATTGTGGTATACTTAGCGATTGTCCCAATTTTCTTAGTGCACAAATGCTTTAAAATTATATTTATACCTATTACGATATTTTATGTTAAGGAATGTTATGACGTGCTAGTCGTTCGTCTTATGTTAAGCGACACGGCTGCCCGTATCAGTTGCAGTGTCACTCGGAACTCCAATAGAGTTTCGCGTGACACTGCACTGCCACGTCATCCTGAGATACACAGTCTAGTAATAAGATTACTAGACTGAGATCTGGGGGATGATCACGAAACTTTGATTGCAATGCAACAGGAGACATTTCTATACTAACTATGCATCTAAACTGCGTATTGAAACTGTCAAATCCATACAAATTTTTGTTTCTATTTGTTGCAATTGAGTTACGTGATCGTCCAGCAGGTCATAGTCTCATTTACCCAGTAATTTCACTAGCTAGATACAATGCCCTTCAAACCCGAACACTTACAGTAGTGCTTGCAAACTACTGCTTGGTGACAGAATTGCTGGCGAAGCGGTGGTACCTATCTAGACGAACTTTGCAGAAAAGTCCTACGACCTAGTACACGTGATTATATTGTATGTCTATTCCTAGTATTTCCATAAGAAAATATGTTGACCCTTATACTGTAATGTAAGTGTATTATGACTAGTAAAGTGTTTGCATCCTCATCATTGTTTAATTTTATTTACTTTATTTTATTGGAGTGATAATATTCAACCAGTTCAGGCAGGAATAGCACGATAAAAAATTCTTTTCTTTCTACATTTTATATTATATAATAATATGTTAACTGTAGCTGGGTTGCTGCGTAGTTAGTCCCCGTAATATCGGGAAGTCAGAAATGTATAATTCCAAACTTTAAATATTCCTTAGTGCTTTTATAAATAATACTTCGACTGGCCCGATAGCTCAGTTGGTAGTAACTCTGCCTTCTGAACTGCAGGTCGTGGGTTCGATTCCCACCCAGGACAAACATTTGTGTGATGAACATCGATGTTTGTTCTGTGTCTGGGTGTTTATATAGTATTCTATGTATGTATTTACAAACAAAAAATTATCTAAGTATTTTATCAGTTATCTGGTTCCCATAGTACAAGCTTTGCTTAGTTTGGAGCTAGATGGCGCTGTGTGAAATGTCCACACATATATATATATATAATATGTAGTAGCCAAAATATAGGTAGTTCAGTTCAATTGACAAGTCGGGTCTGGGGCGAGATGGTAAAATGATAAAGCGACGACATCTCGGTGGAGGGCTGCTCATAGGGGAATTTTAGGGGGTTCGAGTCCCACGTACGCTCGTGGTAGGAGGGAAAAACGAGAGCATTATTCCGCGTTAAAAAAATCATAAGGGCGTTATGTATGGTGTCTGAGAGAAAACGTATTTATTTTCTATAATCAGTTTTGACTTTAAAGCCACACAAACAAGGATTCACTTTAAGCCAAACAAAAATATACCACCAATATTTACTAAAAAGTTCGTGAAGGGTGCTTGAAACTTGTAGGATTACTGCATGCAATTTAATTTTTTACATTGAACATAGAAATAACTCGAGTGTGCTTTAGACCACACGACTGAAGTAAACTTCTTTAGCTCCATCTATCGACCGGTATGACTTTGTTTAATGTTAATGTAGCCATCTTGACAATAATTGTAATTGTCATGTTACCGGACATACCAACATCTTAATACAAATTTAAAATAATTTTTAACTTTATGTTGACAACGGAGATCTACGACCAACCAACTTTCAACAATCGTTCGCCTCGTTACGCATTCACCAGCTTACTCCCCAACCCAAGTCAAGCAACCGTGCGTAAAGAAGTTTTACTTCTAAAAACAAAGACGCAAATCCTCACTTCAGAGCTGTAAAGTAATGTCATCGTATACTTGTTAGTCTCGTAATTGAGCACTAGAACTATTTGTATATTTTTCCCTATTTATTACATACATAGACTAGAAAGTTCTATCGTAGAACTAGTTCGAAGTAACCCCCTTGTGACTCCCCAGTGGCGATAGACCTGATCGTGCAGCACATCTCGGACTACCTGAAGCGAAGCCCGAGCGACAAGGCGAGCGCGCTGGCGCCCCTAGTCGCCTCCACGCCGGGCAGCCCGCAGCGAGGCAAGGCCGGCCGGCCGCACTAGTGGACCACTCTACACACAACTACAGGTACCTCCCGGACCTTTTGTTCTACTGCTTCGTTCCCCTTGTTTGGTTTAGGGCAAGACGGTGAACTCCATAGGACTCCCACTCTTTCAGTGGACGTAGTCTTCTCGATCCTCTTATCCCGTCTACAACCTAAGCCGAGGCGCGCACTCCAGGGATGCCTACCACTTTTGACGGCTGGGCGCCTTAAGCGCCTACCCTCCCGCCCGGTGACGCTGTAGGTCGGTAGCCCGTCCAAAAAAGGACTGAACAAAATAGAGTTAGTCTAGTGTGGTAGCA
Source organism: Ennomos fuscantarius (assembly GCA_905220475.3). Lineage (NCBI taxonomy): Eukaryota > Metazoa > Arthropoda > Insecta > Lepidoptera > Geometridae > Ennomos > Ennomos fuscantarius. The sequence goes on along the minus strand of HG992026.1, from coordinate 2,005,225 downwards.
GTTAATATCTCGGAAAAGAAAGAGAGGTGGTCGCGATTGAGAGAGATAGCGTTAGTAGTTTGGATCAATTTGATCCGATCAAATTGATATTTGAAGTGCCGAAGCCAGTAATGCAGCAAGCCAGTTGATGTACTAAGCGATCATGAACCATAACATATCTTTATTTATTAAATAACATAAACAAATATCATCGCAGGAAGTATAACTTGGCGAGACGGTAGTATGTACCTGATTTGTGGGCGGAGCTCGGAGGTTAAGAATATGATGATTGAGCTAAGAAAAGGTAGTAATAAACCAGAATACTGTTAAAAATATGAAATTACAAAATATGTTTTACTTATTTCAGAATGTACGAGATGTGGTGTGATAGGTGAGAGCAATAACTGATGGCTGGATTGAGATAACATGCGAGATTTCCCGGCTCCGGACATGAGCATTGTACCTACCATGTAAAGTGTCTTAAGGTCGGTTATTCGAGCGCAAATTGGCGGCTATTTGGCGGAGTGGCGAACTAGTTTTAACGTTGTAGTAAAGCAGTTTAAAGTTTAAACTATAGTTTTAGTCTGACCGTCAATATTCTAAGAATTAAATGTTACCATTACTCAATAGACGTAAGCGTTAATTGTAAGTAGATTGTAGTGACAGAGCTATTTTATTTAATAAATTAATCAACACATTAGATTAGTTCCGTTACCAATAAACATTGTATAGTGGAGAAAAAGGTTTTTCGTATTTTGTCTTTGTCCGTTGAATTCGAAATGAAAAAGACAAAATAATATTAAACAGTTAGTAGTTCTGTTGCAGTGTTTATTGGTAAGGAGGTATGTATTACAATTGATTTAGTTGCCAAATTGATTGCAGATCTGCGTCAAATCGGGCTGCTATCTTTTCTGATTCAAAATCTCCGTTTCTTTCATTCTGAATGTATATGAAAAAGACAGAGAGTGGATTTCGTATCCGAATTTATCCGATGGATTACGAATCGGACAAAAAAGCAACGAAACATAACCAAACTATAAATAAGAACCTCGAGCGTTTAAAAGACAAATTCTCTTTCCGCTTTAGACTTTCCTTCCAGGAATTTTTGACAGAATCCTTGTCTATTTGGCAGCTTATTCAATAGGTACTTTTACGACATATTTAGAACCGCCTAGAAATGGATTTATGTAATTGCACCATTTCAACGCCACTCCGCCATTTCTACGCCATTACAATTCATATATTCTGATTTTTAAATTTAAATCTCAGAAAACCGACATATCTACTGTGTACCTAATCTAACTTCTCTAGTAATTGTAAAGAACTAGTCAATCGAAATTTTACATGCTCAATGGCTTATGTACTTATTTCGGCCATTTTTATATTGCAACTTTAATTGCGTATTGCATTTAAACGATGGTTTGTTTACACCGATGGAGAGGACTGTGTTGCTGCCAGATACAACACCATTCCACGAGCCCACTTTTACCACTTAATAGGTATCTAACGTGAACGAAAAGTCTTACCGCATAATTAGAGCATGCCCGACTGCGCCCAATGTTTGACAGCTCCAAGCTCAAAGTTTGCATTTATACTTCTATGACGTACTATCAGGGTTTAAAAATGTTTATCAATTTTCGAATTAGATTCTTTAGCACACTGCGTGCGGTATACTTTTTAATAGTTGTAGTATTGATCCTAACATAAAGAGTATGACTTTGGATGGTGACTCTTTTCTGAAAAAAAGTTGAAACGTTCGCTTGGTTATCTATGGTTCGTTTGTTTTTTTTTACTCGTCTCTATGCCAGATAATATTTTATAATATTTTTACCAAAAAGTTTACCTAAGCTATCCTAGACGATTATCGCGAGCGACCGATTTTCGTTGTACCTAATAAAACATTCTATGCTCTAACCCCTAAACAAATCACATCACATGATATCATCGAACTTGTGACATAAGATTTGTGTATGCAATTACAATACCAACCTTAAGGGGTAAACGTTCTCAGGCCACGAGCATACCTAATGTAACGCATTTGGGTACGTCCTAGAGATAAGTGAGCTGTCATACTTTAATGCAGATGGGCATGGGTCTCAATATTGTCCATTCTAATCCAGTGCGCTCTATTTCAGAACAATTTAAATGTATACTAGAGTCACAATGTCAAAATATATAAGACAGTAGTGTTGGGCGCAGCTCGCTTGGTGTAAACAAAATCATTGTTTGATAATATATTGTTCTAATGTGAAAAGTGAATTTGATGATATTACATTAGTTTGATCGAAAATATTATAAACAACCTGGCGAAATTACTAGTCAGGCGTTATACGGGAGAGTTAGTGAGCGTGGATTTGAGGCTGTTAGTTTATTTAGATTTTTGTAGTTTTAAACGTGATATTCGCTTGTGTTGTCGTTTTTGAACATTCAAAATATTTATTTTATTTTAAGGTTAATTAAATTTTAATGACGAAAGGTGGAGACGCTAGTTTGTTGTTTTTGAAACGTCTCTGCTTTTAGGTATTGATTATAAATTAATATAAAGGTGCCTCTTACCTATGTGGGATCTTACCTTACAGGTTTCGGGTACCTAAAGATATTTACTAGTAAATACGAGATAGTGCTTGTAGGTTGAATATGCCGACGGAATATAATGGCGAAAATTTGTTCCTGCCCATATTTCGTCATATTTCCCCGCCTTTGAAGGTGCTGTCGCTAAGCGAGCAGCGCGGCTTGGAACGCGCTAACTCTGCTCAACCAATGGCGAGCGTGCACGCTTATTTGCAACTCCGCGATTGGTCGAACGACTGCAAGGTTCGAACAACGTTTCATAAAATATTCGCGATGTTTTTAGTCAACGCCTTATACTTTGCGCAAATAATTTATAATATTTTATTGCTTCTCACGAACACGCCAAGTTTTGTTAAGATGTGTGATTATGATTATATTGTCAATATTGAATTCCTGATTTTTTTATGCAAGTTTGAAGTTATTGTAGTATAGTTGCCGACACATGACGCCTGTTTTATAATTGAAACCAAAGAATGTATTTAGATATTTTGTTGTGATTATTGGATTTGATTGTGTTGTTATCACCGTTTTTATACTTACGATTATAAACCAAAAAATATTCAATTTAGGAAGTTTGTGACGGTTCTTTACTGAAAAAAAACAGAAGTCTGTTAATTTTAATGAATTTGAACATTTACCGTTTATTTACGGAGTTTGTTATGTGAATTAAATATATGAGTTTATTAGTAAAACATAGTTTACCTAGTAAAATTGAAATGCGTTAAAAATTATAAATACACACATCTAAATAATAATGGAATCACTTGGAACAGAAGGATGCTTCCAAAAGTTTGCAATGTTGTCGATACACAAGCATTCAAAATTTTACAAGATAGGATAATCTATCGAGCGAAAAAGGTTTCACGTTCAACATTGCTACTTATTCCATGATTCTATGAAAATATATGGTACTAGTTGCGCCCCGCGGTTTCACCCGCAGATAAAACGTATTTTAATTATTTACTCATCCCACGGGAAAATTTCACTTTTCCGGGATAAAATGTTGCCTATATGCTAATCTAGTGTATAAGCTATCTTTGTACCGAATTTCATCCAAATCCATTCAGCCGTTTGAGAGTAACAAAGGGTAACAAACATACACAAACATACACAAACACACATACAAACTTTCGCCTTTGTAATAATAGTGTGATTATAGGTATTATGAAATGAATGATATCGGATTTTTTTTGTTATCGTCGTTAAGGTTGAATGCTTGTCGACCGGCATCAATGTACCAAACATTTAATTCCCCTTTACGGGTACCTATTTATTATACCGAGATTTGCACTTTCATATAGGCTACATACAGACATCATCGATAGGTTGATTTTGCGATTCACCAGATGTAGTGTGTTCTAGATACTAATGCACGTTTCTTAATATCAATAATTTAGGCGTGATTGGGAAGTTGCTAAGAATACTTTGAATATTTTTTTAAAATATGAAACCTATAATATTTTGTATACATAACGTATTTAGAAAAAAATATGATATCGCCTGCTTAGAGTAATTAGTTATTATAAAAATTAATCAACCGATTACTTTTTTTTTTTTGATTTTTGAACTGATTAATTTTTTAATGTAAAGGAATATTTTGAATCATGCCTGAGATTTAGGCCCTTGTTTATCCGTCTCTAAACCTAGACATGCCTTTAAACTACCGTGACAAATGACACGTGTTTACTTAACATTCAAAATTAACCCGTTTCTAATTTTATAAAGCAAGATGAAAGTTATTGTTGCTCCTGTGAACGGTTCAAACCTGAGATTAAGATTACCTACTACTTCTATCCCAGTTTAGGCAAGAGGTCAGAAGGTTTAGGCTTTTACTTGAAGGCTTTTGGATGTCTTATTAAATTAGCTGGGATCGATGGCCTAACTACTAAGTAGGAGCTATAAAAATTCCGACTTATAATATATAAACAATGCATTGGTGTCGATTCTCTAAAACTAAAGTAAACTTAAAGTATGGCGGTACTCTTCTGATAAAGGGGAAATGAAAAAGACGGAAATATGTTAATTTCGTTTAGCTTTGGAGTATGCGAGACAGAATCGACACCAGTGTCTTGCTCTCTGCTGTTATTGATTTACTAATTAGTTCCCAGTTCGTACAATTAAATAGAACGAATTGGGCACTGACAGCTCAGCTGGTAGTATCTCTGCCTTCTGAAGTGGGTTCGATTCCCACTCAGGACAAACATCAATGTTTGTTCTGTCTGTTATGTTATATTCTATGTATAAAAAAGAAAAAGTATATAAGTATTGTTCAGTTATCTGGTTGCCATAGTATAAACTTTGCTCTGTTTGGTTTTAGTTTGAAATGTATAAACAAATTGTTACAATATCCATTCGTTTATGTCGTAATTTTATATACCTTACGTCACCCCGGCTCTCCCAATTGCGGCCTTACATAAGTCTAACATTGCATTAACAATCTCGATCATTTTTACATACCATATTATCACCTACACTTATTAGCTATGAATTTGTTTAGTGACACAAATTTTAATTGTTATATGAATTATTTATTTTTGAAATAAAGCTATTTTCATTTATAAAGTCTATATTACCTTATTTTCTTGTTCCTATTAACTACATACTCCTTTAACTGATAAACATTCTGTGGCAGAAAAAGTTTGACTGACGTTTCTCTCGTATTTTAAGTATGAAAAATAAACTAAGAATGAATTGGAAATGAAACAACACACCAAATTTGATCCGCATTTATTACAGTACACATAAAAATAATAACTATTGCAATAATTATAGAAATCAAAATAATCGTTGTTTATTAAATATTTAAAATCTTCTTAGCCTAATCGTTTGCATGAAGCGTGGCGCGTGGACTAGAGGGCGCTTTGTTGTATTGGGATCGATTACATGGAAAATGATGTTTTATTTAGAAAACATAAAGAACAGTTTAGTATATCAATCCGACTTAACAAAGTGAGTTTAGCAAATGTCCAGATTTTTCGGCAGAATCTGTGTAAAAATTATTAGGAGTTCGAAGAGTGCCTACCAATTTAAATAATGTCTCTCCAACCTTTGTAAAGAGTAGACCAATGTATGACGAAGGATCTAAGACTAGATCGTTAGAACTTAGAAGTAATGTAAAGATGACTGTAAAAGAGAATTAGAATGAAAAGAAAGTAATAGGAACATTTTGTCAAGTTTTTGTTCAGACTCTGACGTCTAGAGAAGTTAGGTATTTCATTTTAAATAAAATTTTTAGTACATATAATGACGAGAACGCCAGGGTAATTAAATTTCTAGTAATATAATACTTGTTCCGAATCTGGGTGTTGTGGGACCATGATCCTCGTAGTTCCTGGGTCACACACACACACCCTGGGACACAGGGAATAGTTAGGGTCCAGGATCTATGTATGTGATCATTGGGCGTTATTATTAATAATTTTATTTATTTTAAGGGGTTTTTTTCACTATGGAGACATAGTACCATCTGTAGTGGTAAATCAACTCGATCCCGTCCGCCCAGCGCTAAACGCGCGATGCTTCACTCCACAAACCTTTACATGATGATCTACCAACCGGACAGTTCCCAATACGCAACTTCTATCTCTACACACGTAAAAAATATACTAATAAATAAAACGAGGAAACTATCCGATCTGGAAGCCGCTCTATTCCCTGTGATTTTGTGTGACTAAGAATTTATGGATACTAATGAAGATAAAAAATATTATTTAGACCATCATGGTTAAATTAACGGTAAACACCACCAATGATTTATTCGTAAGCACTCGATAAGATAAACTTTTGGATGCATTTTTTGTCTCGCTCTTTAGATAATTTTATAGCGTAGAGCGTATATGAATAAAATGTTTAATATATACAATAAACAGAATAATATAATAGATCTTCTGCCTGAACCAGTCACACAAGTGTCTTGGTGCAGCTTTGGTAATAAACTAGTAGTACAATACAATACAAAAAATCTTTATTGTGACCAGAAAAAAAAAACAGTTCCAGATGATGAAACTTAAAGCCATAGTACAATGGATGGACTTATCGCTATAGGCGATCTCTTCCAGTCAACCCTTGGATGGAAAGAATTATTGGAGAGATAGAGGTCGGTGGTGTAAACAAATTAAGTGAAATTGAGATAAATAAAAATTAATAAAGATTATATAGATACGTATAATAAATACAGAATAAATTAAATAGAACTGATTACCTGACTATACAAAGTGTATTTTACATATTTATTCCTCGTTACACAAAACCACGCAACATTTAAGCGTCACAATTGTATTTGGTCGAATATAATTTAAAACAATAAAATGTACACTTAAAACTATAATTATAAAAAGTACAAGCGGAAACGCTTATCAACTATTTGTTACAAAAGATACTAAAGCAATTTGTGTGTTGTATTTCAGGATCACTTACGAGTACGCGTTTGTATCCCGAGTTAATCCTTTAAATATAGGAATATATTTCCGATCACGTTACTTCACGAGACAAACACAGTATTTGGGCTAACTGGATTCTTGTTGCTCAATAATAAAACTATGTTCTGGATACTTCCTTTCAAAATGCTAATCTGAACAATGTAGTCCCTTTCATGTAGATGGAAATGACAAGTCCGCAAAAGATACAATATAATAGACACTCAATATCAATTAATAATAAAACTTTTTTGAGATACTTTCGAATCTGAACTTGTGGGGCTCGGGCCCGTATTACAGAAATACATCAGTCGTGAATCGGCCATCAAGACGATATTTAATTCGCAAAATGACAAATGTGTGAATGAAATTTCGACTTGAGCATTGATCATTGACTGAGCATTGTTCTGTTAACGACACAAATACATATAAGTAATTACGTAGGTAGCACACATATATTTCTATAGATAGAGGATAATTGCCTATAGATTAAAAATCTCACTTTTATGTGTACTATTATTTTTCAGAGCTTTTACATAACACACATTATAAACTAAATACATATAGAAATAAGATATTACTGTTATAAATAATTTTACTTTCAGAAACGAAACTAAATATCAATAAATTAATAATGTATCGAGCTTACGTTGCAGCTAGCCCAAAGCTACTTTACAATTTAACTCAATCGATCCTTTGTATAAATACGTAATATTGTCAAAGCTACACTGCTCGTATTACAAAGATTCACTAGGGGTTGAACTACATCTGTCAGTACGGAATCCCACTTCTATCCTTTTCTATCGATCAGGATCTCCACTTTCTAGAGCGAGAAAGATAGCAGTGCTATTGCCACGCTGACTGCCGCGTGATTGTACTCACGCTACCCCTCTCGCTCCAGGAAACGACGATCCCGAGCGATAGACAAGGATAGAGCATGGAAAAATGGGATTGCTAACAAATGTGGCTTAACCCTAATTAGTAACTTTCTCCTAAAAATATATAAGCACTATTCAACAGTCATGAGGTAAGACATTTAATATTAAACCGACTTCAAATTATAAGAATTGTATAAAAGTACAGCATTATTATACTTTCTCGGTACACCGGTGACGATATAGAGGTCGGTAGAGATCAACAGGATTTACCCGCTCAAGAACTCTCAACACCAAAAGGCCAATGTATTATGTGCCTTCATATTCATTCAATGCTATTCTTTATCAAGCCCTTCATTTGAAGTCGGTGGCAAACATGACACGACAGAAGTCAAGTTTTAAAAAAGCTACTTATTTTTTGCGCTAGCTCTATGCAAGGCTGGTTCCAAATTCGGACCACATATACGACCAATCAAAATCAAAGGACAAATTACATCTCTTTCCATTTCATTATTATTTAATCGATTTAGAATAACTACGCTTAGGTGGATTTTCAAACAACGCGCTGTTGAAAACGTAAGCCCTAAATTGGGTGTTGCCATGTTGTTGACGAAAAATTTTCCAATAAAAAAAATGACGAAAGTAATCTAATATTTTCGTTTCATCTTTTTTATTTTGTGGTGCAAATAAGCATGCGGCTACTTAATGGTAAGTGATCACAGTCACGTTTTACTCGAAAAATTCATCATCGATTTTAATATGTATTGAGCCCCCAATTTATAACCCAACGCATTAACTGAAGCTAAATGCTAAGCGCAGTTATTCGAAATGCCATATTTATCATAATTTAAAAGCACTAGCGGATTTAATTTCACTCGAAGTCGAGTCTTAAATAACAATTTAAGCATATAACGCTTGTATTATAGAATACTGCAGTGCTGAACTATTTACATAAGCAACGCTATGTACAACGAGATATAACAATAAGTTCGACGATATACATACAACCCCTTAATAATAACCACTGTGTAACAGTGGAAGAGCTTGTTAGTGTTTTCTCTTGTTTTATCTTTCCCAGTTACAAACTTGGTAGAAAGAAACAAAACACTAAATAAGTATTCCTTCACTACACAATGTTTGGTTATTACACGTTTAATTTAAACACCTAAAACAATTCTCAATACATTAGCGATAAACTTATGGCATAAAACCTAACTATTTTTGTTTAGTTCGAAGTTATCTTGTAAATGAAAGAGATAACACAATACACAATATGAGTGTGCGAATGAAACGGCATCATTCAAATATTTTAGCCCTGGTTGTTGCAAGAATACAGAATAATAACTTAGACGCGGCTTTTCAATAATCAGATAAAAGCTTTTCATTGGATAAAACAAAACACAGTGAAAATAAAAATAATTGTATAGTGAACACTGCAATAATAATGGTAGTTTTATTTAGATTATAATTTGTTAGTTGAATAAAATTTATCCAGCTATTGAAAAATCGCACCTTAGACCAATAAGATATTTTTTATCTCGGAAAATTAAGAGTTCTCGCGGGAAAATATTTTACGTCGTCAAACTATAAAACTGACAAGGATAAAGTGTCGTGCCATACGTTAATATCCTAAACACACTATTCACGTTTCAATCTCATAAGCTACACGCGTCATAGGCATCGCACTATTGGTTCTAAATTAGGTTTGTACTAACGATTGATTTTTAGTGAAGATAGCAAGTGAAAGGAAAACCCTGGACTGGTGAAACTTACTTCATTACAAAACAAATGAGGTGTCGGAACTTTGTTAAAACACGTTGCGGGACCTATTATTTATGTTGTGACTATGCTGTAAGTCTCAGTGACTATTCTGTGAGTCTGGGTGACTATGCTGTAAAACTCAGTGACTACGCGGCAGGTCTGCTATTCGACTGCATCGTCACTTGTGAGTTACAGTCAAACGTGCCCTATTCGCAGATAAAAAATACTATTTTGTAGGTCACGATACCGTACATGTCTCAAGTCCCAGGGAGCACGCTATAAGCGCCAGTGAATATGCTTTAAGCTGCAAGGAATTAAGTGTATATTCCGTAAGTCCCGAACGACCAGTATAACAATACATTAAAATCCATTGACTATGCTTATCTGTAAGTTAGTAACCAATACATTTTGTAAGTTCCATTGACTACATTGCAAATCCCTACTACGATGCCGTAAGTGATGTCGTTAGTGCCACCGAGCATACTTTCAGCCAGCAACCACCAAGTGCTCATTTTCCGTCACGATGCCGAAGTTCCTGTGACGATATCGTAAGCGTCCGTGACGATGGCATGAGTACCCGTGCCGATGGCGTAAGTCCCTAGGCAGCCTACGCTAGAGTGAGCAGTGAGAAGTCCCCGCGAGCGTACGAGAGCGCGCGGCGGCTAGTCGGCGGGCCGCGGCGGGGGCGCGCGGGGCGGGAGGGGAGACGCGGGCACGCTCCAGCTCTCACTAGTACCCCATCTGGAATGTATACCTTACCTTAGTATCTGGAAACCTTCTGTCCCACTAGTGAACATGTGGCGTGCTAGCCCACGAAAAAGTTTCAATACCAGTCTAATAGAGAACTTTTCCAGCTAGTTGCTAGGGGCAACGAATGTTGTTGATATAGACTTCACATGAGAGAAAATTTTATTTTCCGCATTTTGGTTTTTGTAAATATCTTTTTAATTAATATATCTTATACAAAGTCAATCGGCATATCATTAATTCAGCAAACCTATGGACCTCCTTCTATTACAACAAAAGTGTATCGAACTTCGCTTTACTGGTGACCCCGACGTGATTAACTAGGCTTTACTGGTGACCTGTTTTGAACCGAAAGTCCACGTTTGCAGTAAATGTGTGTGATTTTGATTTTGTTGCTGATTGCGATAATTCTGATACTGATTCACATAAAGATGTCGCTCTCAACCGATAAGAACGAAGATATTTGTCGTGTGGGCGTGCGCATTCCGCCGTTTTGGCCTGAAAAGCCGGCCATTTGGTTCGCGCAGATCGAGGGCCAATTCGCGATATCGAACATTACTACGGACAATACGAAGTTTTTCTACGTTATCGGCCAACTAGACCCGCAGTATGCTTCTGAGGTGGAAGATATAATCATCAACCCGCCCGACACCAACAGGTATGAAAAATTGAAGTCGGAACTTATCAAACGACTGTCCGCGTCACGAGAAAAGAAGGTCAAGCAATTACTTATGCACGCAGAACTTGGAGACCGTAAGCCATCTCAGTTTCTAAGACATTTGCAACATTTGGCTGGACCTGGAGTTCCCGAAGATTTTCTACGTACTATCTGGACCAGTCGCTTACCAAGTAGCACGCAAACGATAATCGCTTCGCAGATGACGTCTTCACTGGAAGCGCTCGCAGATCTCGCTGACCGCATCCATGACGTTGTTTCGCCTACAGCGCACGTAGCATCAACATCAAGTGCCATACCAGGAAGCTCTTTAGAAGCCATGAACCAACAGATTGCTGAACTTACCAAACAAGTGCAAGCTCTAACTGCGCAGGTGAACCGGCATTCACGTGCACCGAATCGTTCAAACAAGAAAACGCGCGGTCTTTCTAGCTCCACACGATCACAGTCGAACTATAGAAAATTTCCTGTGTGCTGGTATCATAGTAAGTTCGGAAATGAAGCAAGTAAGTGCGTAAAACCATGTGATTATCATGCGGGAAACGCGAACAGCAGTCGGTAATGGCGACGACCGATTGCCAAACTTCCGGTCGCCTATTTGTCACGGACGGCGCTACGAAGATGCAGTTTCTCATCGATACTGGCAGTGACGTATGTGTCTTCCCCCGATCGGCACTCAAGGAACGTCGTGAGAAAACAAATTATGAGCTGTGTGCGGCAAACGGTACACCCATTTCTACTTACGGCTACGCTCATTTAGTGCTGAACCTAGGCTTGCGCCGTGACTTCACTTGGCGATTCATTGTAGCGGACGTTACAAAGGCCATAATAGGTGTGGATTTTTTATCATTTTACAACCTCATCGTGGATTGTCGAAATCAACGTTTAATCGACAACACTACAAGCCTTACGTCCCCAGCTTCACCTGCACAGTCAACTGGGAACATTTCATCGGTAAAAGTTATTTCTGGAAATTCCGTATATCATAACATACTAAGCGAATACCCTGAGATTACTCGACCTTCCGGTGTCCACCGTGTTCCGAAGCATAATACCATGCATCATATACAAACTACTGCAGGGCCGCCAATAAGCAGCACACCACGAAGACTAGCACCGGATAAATTAAAAATCGCAAAAGACGAATTTGCAGATATGTTGAGGAACGGAACAGCCAGACCTTCAAAGTCACCATGGTCATCACCACTTCATCTTGCGCCTAAAAAAGATAACGGCTGGCGTCCATGCGGTGACTACAGAATGCTCAACGCTAGAACCGTACCAGACAGCTATCCCATTCGGCACATACATGACTTTGCACATTGTCTCTCCGGCTGTCAAGTATACTCGGTTATCGATCTCGTAAAAGCTTATAATCAAATTCCTGTCTGCCCTGAGGATATTCCAAAGACCGCAATCACGACGCCGTTTGGTTTATACGAATTTCCGTTCATGACGTTCGGACTACGTAATGCCAGCCAAACGTTTCAACGATTTGTGGACGAGATGCTTAGGGGCCTTGAAGAGTTCTGCTTCCCGTTTCTGGACGATTTTTTGATCTTCTCACCTGATCAGGAATCACACAAGAAGCACCTTCATCTGCTCTTCAACAGACTAAAGGAATACGGCATGGTAATCAACACGAACAAGTGCATATTCGGTGTATCAGAGGTAACGTTTTTAGGACACAGCATCTCAGCAGCTGGGACTAAACCATTACCATCGAAGGTAGAAGCAGTTGCGAATTACCCACCACCGAAAACCGTTAGAGAACTGCGAAGATTCCTAGGAATGGTGAACTTTTACAGAAGGTTTATTCCTGACGCAGCGCGGCATCAAGCGCCTCTGAATGCACTGCTCACAGGATCAGTTAAAGGTTCACATCCCGTGCATTTATCAGAAGAAGCTACTAAAGCATTCATCACCTGCAAGGAAAGTCTCTGCCAAGCAGCACTACTTGCTCATCCAGACTGCCAAGCGAAGCTCGCTATAGTCACTGATGCTTCAGACACAGCAATGGGCGCAGCTTTACAACAGCATAGAGACGGCCTGTGGGAACCTTTAGCATTTTTCTCTCGAAAACTTTCGCCATGTCAACAGAAATACTCGCCTTATGACAGGGAACTTCTCGCCATCTACGAAGCAATAAAATACTTTCGTCACATGGTGGAGGCGAGAGCCTTTATTATTTACACTGACCATAAGCCCATAACTTTCGCATTTCATTCACGAAAAGAAAAGTGCTCACCAAGACAGTTCAGACATCTGGATTTTATTTCACAGTTTTCCACAGATATCAGGCATATTTCAGGAAAGGATAACGTTGTGGCTGACAGTTTATCACGCATCGAAGATATTACTCAGCCCATCGATCTATCCAAGCTTGCTCAAGCACAAAGCACAGATCCTGAACTAGAACAACTTTTGGATAGCGATACTTCTCTGCGCTTGACAAAAATCAAACTGCCTGGATCTCACACAGAAATCTATTGTGACAAGAGCAGCAATGTGGCCAGACCTTATGTGACCAAAGACATGCGACGGCAAGTATTCAAAAACTTGCATTCTTTTAGCCACCCTGGCACAAATGCGACGACGAAACTGATATCGGAACGCTATGTATGGCCTAGTATGCGAAAAGATTGTAGAGAGTGGACTCGTTCCTGCCTAGCATGCCAACGATCAAAAATAACACGTCATGTCTCATCTCCATTAGCATCATTCAGCTTACCTCGAGCCAGATTCATGAAAATCCACATAGATTTGATCGGACCTTTACCTCTTTCACAAGGGTATCGTTACTGTCTCACATGTGTAGATCGCTTCACACGATGGCCCGAAGCTATACCATTACAGGAGATAACAGCTGAAACAGTGGCAAAAGCTTTAGTTCACGGATGGATATCCAGATTCGGCTGCCCTGAAGATATCGTCACTGATCGTGGTCGACAGTTTGAATCAGAACTTTTTAAGCATTTGTCCCACATCATCGGATTTCAACGCAGACGAACTACAGCCTACCATCCAGCATGCAATGGACTCGTCGAAAGATTCCACAGACAGCTTAAAGCCGCCATTACATGTCATGCGACCAGCAGCTGGCTTGAAACACTTCCACTTGTACTACTGGGAATCCGGGCGGCATTTAAGGAAGACTTACAAGCGACTCCAGCTGAACTCGTATATGGAGAGACACTACGACTCCCAGGTGACATTTTTTGTCAATCGGCTGATGGCACAGAGGACTTGACAGTATACACTGAAAGACTGCGCACATTCGCCAAAAATTTGTTGCCATTACCAACTTCTCACCATGGGAATAACCGCTCCATATTCATTTTCAAAGATTTAGCAACAGCATCCCACGTCTTTCTAAGAGATGACACCTCGCACCCATCTTTTCAAGCAGCTTACACAGGCCCGCATGAGGTGATAGAACGAGGGGATAAAGTTTTCAAGCTCCGCATAAAAGGCAAAGAAGTCACTGTATCAGTCGACCGCATTAAACCTGCCTACATACTTCGTGAGTTGGACCATTCTCCCGCCGTGGCAGCACCCGAGACCCGAGACGCTCCAGTGACCACCACTCGATCAGGACGAACAGTGCGTTTTCCAGAATATTATCGCCCGTAGGACGGTCTCTGGAGGGGAGTGATGTGGCGTGCTAGCCCACGAAAAAGTTTCAATACCAGTCTAATAGAGAACTTTTCCAGCTAGTTGCTAGGGGCAACGAATGTTGTTGATATAGACTTCACATGAGAGAAAATTTTATTTTCCGCATTTTGGTTTTTGTAAATATCTTTTTAATTAATATATCTTATACAAAGTCAATCGGCATATCATTAATTCAGCAAACCTATGGACCTCCTTCTATTACAACAAAAGTGTATCGAACTTCGCTTTAAACATATTCCGCAAAATTTATTTGCTTCCTTTTTCTTCTTAGTTGACCAGTCATTGTTTGATACGTATAATGATTCATACATACAGTTTAGTCTTACTTTCACCGGTCGTTTGAACAAGTGTACCGACTGTATAGTCAATAAGTAATCTAAATAAGTAACCTACCATTTAATCCATTAGAAAAAGCAGTAAGCTAGTGAAAATAGTTGAGGGGTTATTAAAAGAAAGATCATGATGTATCCATTAATAAGCACTATGAGAAGCGGTCGAGGAAGAAATATGAACGATAATATATATAGATTTATTGGCTAAATTTTGCGAATTCAAAAACATTCAGAGCTGTAAACTTTACGGAATAAATTACGAGTAGCATGTAGTGAATGATGTACGCAACCCATTAGCGGCACATCTAATAACAAGTAATTTTGACAATGTCCTTGATCAATATTCACTTTGATGCCGGATCAGTATAGGAACTGGATAAGTTTCCACATTTTTCGAGGATAAGAGAAGTAAACATGTCTGTATCAACACGGCCAAGTAATAGGTAGATATGTATAGTGACGACACAACGAAACTTTGCCGCTTGCAGTTGGTGAGAATGGTAGTATCATTTGTCAAACAATTAATAATAATTATTCGACTCGGTTTGTCAAGCCGAGTACTCGCTCGAGTTACTGAATAGTTTGGTTTTAAATATTAATGACTGGAAAAATATATGTACATATATAATTATAATATCATCTAAGAATTTTGTCAGTAAGAAATTAAGGTGACCGAAGTTTAAAACTAAATTACTCGGTACGGCCGAGTACTCGGTTCGACAAACCTAAAACCGAGTATACTTGGTACTCGGTTACTCGACGCATCTCTAGTAAGAACCTCGCCTAAACGCCTCATCTAAATTCGAAGTGACAAATTATCGTTGGCATAACTGTAAACCAAAAGCTTAAATAAAACACTGGAGTATGCATCGTGAACCACGCTTTGAGAAAGGGATAAAAAAATGTAAGAAACGCAATTCTAGGTCGCATTTCCTTGCATCAAAGATACATTCTCGGGTGTTTTATCTAAGCTTCTTGAATGATCTCGTTTCAATAAAGCAAAGATCTGAAAAGGGCAGACATGTCTATTGCTGTTTCACTACCAATGCACTTAAACATAATGGTGGAAGTGGGAAGAAATATTTTCCATAGCTCTTAAAATTTTTAGCAACCAGCAGGACTTAAATCCGCGTCTTCCAACTCACATGCGTGTGTGTTGCACTTCCCAAACCCAATCCATTATATTTCCTTGCTGTCATGCAGAATCGTTCTCTTAAATGACTCTCGTTATGTACTTATACTTTGACCAAAATAAAATGAATGGACGGGCCCAGAGGAAGAACTTTTGAAAACTAAACTGAGCGCCGGCTCGCAATTGGCTTAATCTCTCGTCCTTGGCCGTACGATGAGCCATACGCGTTTATCACCGTAAGAGATAAACACAGGTGCCTTTTTCTCACGTAAGTATGTGTAGGTCCTGTCACGCAAAAAGAAGGTTTTGTTTGTTGAATGATATTTATAAAAAATGTTGTAATTAATCTGTTGTGTGTTTAAAAGTTAAAGCTCATTATTTCGCGCAATATCTACTACACTAAAGCGCATCTAAGTAATAATATATTTTATATAAGCCTATTTTTACAAATACTTATTGTATGCACTTTTATTTATGTGTAATATGTATGTATTAATACATTTATTTTATTATTATTGTAATGTGTAGTTAATGTCTATATATCCACCTTTCTGTAGTTAAGTGTACCTCATATAAAGTTTTATAAATTTTTCTGTACTGAAAACCACAGTCCTTATTTTTGTTGTTTCTTTCCCTATATTTCTAGGTCGTCTGAAAGAGATCGCCTTAAGCGGACATGGTGACACTTAGATTTTAAGTTTGTGACTGCCAAATGTTCCTGAAATGTGGTGTTTCAAAAGAGATTCATCTAAGTATATATTAGTAAGAGGGAATGTACTATTCACTAATTGGCGAGCATAACTATTTCCGATGGATCCGTTTTGAATGTCACTAGCAAGTTAAACGGCTAGGACCGATCCATTCATGTCAGTTTGGTCGCACGCGTGTAGTACCTGTGGGCGTGGCGGTGGTGATGCGGCGAGTCCCGGCGCGCTGCAACGTGATGCCACTTGACGTAACCGCTCAGCCGGCGCTTCAATAGCCCGGCGAGCGAGTGCAGCCAGCCTGCGACAACCGCGCGCGCCCCTTACTACACGCACCGCGCCCGACACGCTCGTGCTCCATACTAAACGCTACACACCTCGCTGTGTGTGCTCTTTGCTTTCGCTTGCTCTTTACCGGAGTGTGATTGCTTTTAATTGGATTAATACTGTTTTCACCGGAGTTTGATTGGATTAATACGATTTTTACCGGAGTTTGATTGGATTAATACTGTTTTCACCGGAGTTTGATTGGATTAATACGATTTTTACCGGAGTTTGATTGCTTTTTGATTGGATTAATACTGTTTTCACCGGAGTTTGATTGCTTTTTGATTGGATTAATACTGTTTTTACCGCAGTATGATTGCGTTTTGATTGGATTAATACCGTTTTTACCGGAGTTTGATTGCTTTTTGATTGGATTAATACTGTTTTTACCGCAGTATGATTGCTTTTTGATTGGATTAATACCGTTTTTACCGGAGTTTGATTGCTTTTTGATTGGATTAATACTGTTTTTACCGCAGTATGATTGCGTTTTGATTGGATTAATACCGTTTTTACCGGAGTTTGATTGCTTTTTGATTGGATTAATACCGTTTTTACCGGAGTTTGATTGATTTTTGATTGGATTAATACTGTTTTTACCAGAGTTTGATTGATTTTTGATTGGGTTAATACCGTATTTACCGGAGTGTGACAGCTTTTTCATAAGATACATATTGATTTTACGGCCTTATACAGCAGTAATAATTTAAGATATTTTGAGTGATTGATACACACCACACTTGTTAAGGCCGCTCATAGCACGTTCTTAGCGCTCTGTTCATGGTTGAAAATCACAGATCATAATTTAATGTCAAACTGGGCTGCCTGTGAAAATATGTTAATTTGCGGATTTTTTGTTTATTACGTGGTATAAATATCAAATAAATATTTGGTAATTCCTTTAGGACAATGGTCCCGCTAGTTAATTTAAAAAAATAATACTGTCACTAAAAATTTGGAGAATTATGTTCAAAAAGTATTACTTTGAAGTTATTAGAACGATTTTATTTCAGAAACCAAAGTTCTTAGCAAAGTTTTGTTTTTCATATGATTATATTGATACGTCACGTCAAATCGGTGTCGTCGAAAAAGAGTTTTTTGTTATTTTGGACTTGGGGCGCCGCGCCTTAGTCTGAACTGTAGCCAGCATCTAATACTGCTGGCGACTAGCCACCACAAAGAGGTCTAGGTGTGGCAATATTATATCATATTTTGACATATTGTCAGCTGTCATATCGTGGGTCGAATTAAGTTTCAGTCGTTCTTCCTTTTAAATATTCTTTTAACTTTATTTTAGCATCGTGAAGTAGCACACAGATGAATTAACACTAACTTCACGCCGATTGTCAAGGCGAGTTTGGAGCAAAGAGCACACACGCCCGGCCGTAGCCGAGCGAAGCCGAGTGATGATGGCCGGTGATGATGAACTGACACCCTCACACCTCGCTAACAAAGCTCAAAGCTTGCTGGCTGAATTGACAGTTCGCTAACATGGCAACCCTAATTGTTGCTAGCATTACACAGCTACAATTTTAACTGACGTATGGCTGTAATCGCGTACTTTATGATGACACTTTTATTTCATAGTTTATAGTTTTGTGGCGTCTTTATCGACGCGATGTGGCATTGATAAACACGCCACAGTTTCATTTGGTATAATGTGAATCACAGTATACAGGATCTTCTTAAATGATAGGACTTTCACTGAACATATGATAATAATTGACATTTTGAAACGCAACTGTGAAATATTCCAATTTAATAAAACCTCTCTGAACGGTCATGATGTCGTTAAGGGTGGGTCCGGGTGGTAGGACCTTTTTGCATATGGCCGCATTAGCTCCAATTTTGGCTGCTGTGTCGGTTGCACTATAAGTAGGTACTTAAGTTTTATAATGTTGGCAACAATTTAAAGTTCTCGGCTAGACAGTGACTTCCTCCAAGTGGCAACGACAACCGCGTCAACTATGTACAGTGCCACCAAATTATCTTTTAATTCTACTTCTGCACCCATCTCTTTTTAATGACGGTATTCTCAGCATAATTAGAAAGAGACAGCGAAACATCGAAATGAAGAGGTAAATTGGTGGCACTGTATTCGATACGGCGTAATGACAAATAATCAATTTTTGTGTACTGGTACAGTATCACTTTGTCTAGCCGCAATCTCCATTTTCGATGAACTGACAATTTCAAACTGTTGCTAAAAGTTTATCAAAAGTTCCAGCAACACCAGAAGCTCTAAATACAACAGTAAACCTTACTAGCCAGGCGATAGGGCCGTGTTTAGTGTAGCTAGGCATGTGACTGGCGTCAATGGGCAGGCGATGTGGGCGTAAGGACAGCGGCAAAGCACAGGTTCAAATATGATACATTCATAGAATTTCCGCATATTGCCAAAATGAATCTTAACAACGACATAATAGGGTATTTACTTGGAAATTCTATCAATGCAAACAAATACACAAATGTACATCAAGTGATATCAAGGGTACATAGTTTCGAAAAGAGTAAATTAATATAAGAAGCAATAAACGATGAATTTGTTAGATTTCTACCTTCAAATGCTAAGTCTGGTGCAGAACTTTTGCAGAACCTTCTTTATTGTAGTCTGCCTCCAGCCTTATACATTGCTTGCTTGTGTTTTTTGGTTACGAAGTAGGTTACATACATAGATATTTCTTCAAATTTTCCTATCGTATAGCTTCAGTTTGAAGCAAAAGCGTAACCGCGAAGCACAGAGGTTTGCGTCCGAAGCACATATTTCCCATATATTTCGTGTTTTAGACTAGATATTTACATAATGAAAAGGCACAGATAATGTGAGAATGGTGTATGGTGGAGGAAAGCGAAATGATTGTATTCCAACTTGACTAGCAAAAAACTGTAGCAGTCAATCAATTTATTATAAAATGTATTATTCGACTCGAAGGACCAAAATACTGAGACCTATTGTATTAATTAAAGGAAGTAAAAAAGGGCTTTCTCAAACCCTTAATATGAAAAAAAAACTAACAAACTAGCCATTTCGAAATTTCAAAACACTGATATTGTGTGTGTCATCAATACAATCATTTCACATGATGCACGTATAAAGTGAGTGCGAGTGAGACAGAGTGGCAAGCGCAGCTGTCGCGTGACCCTCGCGGCGAGGTCGCAGGCTGGCTGCCCCCTTCGTTACGTACAATACTCAATATCAATACATACAACAAACATACTTAATATTAACTAGAGGTCAACTGACTGTTCTATCTGTTGAAAGTAAAAGAGAAATAAATACGAAATTAATATCAAAAATTTGTAAAATCAACCCTAATGATGTGATATATAGGTTTACATTCATATTAAGTGAATTAATTTGGGAATGTTGAAGGATCAGGAAAGTGCGTATATGGTTTCAATTGGGCAAACACTAGGCAATTCTGTTTGACTTCATGCCGATGTGATGATTCTGTTTAAGGTTCTACAAATTTTAAAGTCCAGCGTGCTATCGTGATCGCACACTCTCAGGCCAAAACTAACGTATTCATACAACTTGAAATTAAGTAACATGATTTTAATCAAGTAAACTTCAAAACCTTCAAAACTTATCCGATAAATCTTTTGCTATTGGTTTTGGTTGGACTACTTGTGTCGTTTTAATGCCTGTTCTCAACGGGTTTTTTTTAAATACAGCGACTGACTGTAAATAGCAGTTGCTACAATAGATAAGATCCTATGCTGTCTATTTCAATAATTAAGTCATCCCTTTTGATTTAAAATCAATATGAGTAAAAGGGATAGAAGTAATTTTGACAATATTATTATCTGAGAACCAGCTCTTTTTATCAAACTATCGATGCTGAAGCTTAGAAATGTACAGTACAAAGATGATCATTCATAATGCTTTGAATGAATATTTTTCTTTTGCGATTTTTTAGACCTCTTAATATTATTATTGATTGATAGAGGAGCAACATACCTGCTACTGTGTCCATATCTACAATGTTGGATTCACTTCTAATGTTATAATAGACAAAATATTTATAATTATTCATTCAGTCTGCCCAATACAAATGTCTTAATATGTTCAATGGTCACCGTACACTTGGGAGTGAAATCATCTTCGATGGTCATTCGGAAAAGGACAAAATAATGCTACGAATCTGCGAATGCCTTAGTGAAGACCTCAAGTGTACAACCACATTTTTCAACCGAGTTGCGACTATAGAGACTAAAACAGCCCACGACCAAAACATTTTTTTTTCATAATATTAAGTTCAAATCAATAGATTCTATTACTCTGAACCCGAAAATATCAATGTCAGAATATATCCGCGTATCATTTGACTGAATTTTCAATGTCAACAATTTTCCCCGAACTGTAAAGTAGTATTCCGTCTGATTTTCGAAATGTAGTTGAACGATAGGTCCAAGATAACGTGAACACGGGTTTCAGACGCCGGAAGCGTAGCCGGGGTCTAGCGCAGCTGATAAGTTTCTGTGCGTTACTGCATCTAGTCGGGTTCGGAATCATCTAAATTCTAATCTAAACGATTTTGTACGGTTTTTACGGTAAAACGATGACACATTATATTGGTCGAGAGCTCTCGTATTAGAAGGGTGTACTTCTCTTCAAATTAAAAAACTGCGAGTCACTTAAAAAAAAATTCTGCTTTGCGAACTCGCGAATTTCTTGAAGTATTCTTTTACTAAACATTTGTTACGGAACTACGAATTTCTTAGCAAAGACCCGAGTGTGCAATCACAGTTACCTTCTCCATATCACTTTTTCACCAATTATAATTAGGAAGTGACTTTTCAAATGAACATCAGATCTTGATTCGTCAGTGAAGGCTCCGAGACTGCTGGGCTCAGAACTGTATGGTTGGCTAGAGGGGTGAGAGGGAGTACCTTGGTCGTCGTGGTGCTTGTGCGGAGGCGGGGGCGGAGGCTCCCGCAGGCCGTTGCGGAGCTCCGCACGAGTCAGGCTGCGGCTTCGGGGCTCCGCTAGCCTGGACGGAGTAGTTT
Organism: Ennomos fuscantarius; assembly: GCA_905220475.3. Lineage (NCBI taxonomy): Eukaryota > Metazoa > Arthropoda > Insecta > Lepidoptera > Geometridae > Ennomos > Ennomos fuscantarius. The sequence continues at coordinate 1,983,021 of HG992026.1, read as the reverse complement.
TTTCGATTGTATTTTTTTCTTTTTTATTTCCTTTTTTTTATTTATTTAATTTATGAACCGATTTCCCAAAATCTTCTTTTATGTGAGAGACCATACATTCAGATTGATGCCATAGAAATTTCATCAACATCGGTCCAGTAGTTTGATTTTGAAATAAATATTTGTAGACATTTCACACAGCGCCAAGTAGCCCCCAAATTAAGCAAAGCTTGTACTATGGAAACCAGATAACTGATACAATACTTAGATACTTTTTTATTTGTAAATACATAGAATACAATTAAACACCCAGACACTAAGCAAACCTCGATGTTCATCACACAAATGTTTGTTCTGGGTGGGAATCGAACCCACAACAAACAGTTCAGAAGACAGGGTTACTACCAACTGAGGTATTGGGTCAGTCAGTAGGTATATTATAGAGATAACTGCTCTTATGCTATTGTACTCTACGTATGAGTGGTCAAAAGACGGGAATTAAAGTCATTATGATCCGGCTCGAAGGACCACTTGGTCCTTCAAGCCTGTCAATGTAACTAACTTTACTTTATGTAACTAACTTAGGTGGCTTATTTATTGCAGTTTCATGGACAGCATGTAAAAAGGCAAATCAATGAGTTTTTTTATCACCTATCATTAAGCAGTAAGGGTGACGGTGGGTGTAGCCTCTCGTGAAGCGGTAGGGGTTCCAGCTCCATACTGCCGTTTGCTGAAAAAATTACACTTTCAATTAATCCACCAAACGAATTTGGACTCTATTTCAAAGAGGCAAGGTTTAGCTAGTCTATTATCAACACTTTCAATTAATGTACCAGACGACTTTGTACTCTATTTCAAAGAGACAAGATTTAGCTAGTCGATTATCAACCTTTTCAAAAAGCCATACAGTAAATAACTTACACCTCTATTCCGTGAAACGTTATTTTATATGCCCGTCTGCGTTAGAGGTTCACAGCTCTTAAGTTCGCATTTATCCCTCTTCTTCGTACCAATTGCAACGCATTTGGTTACATCCTAGTGAGTTATGTCATTAAGAGTTAAGAGTGTCTCAAAGTGTAATGCAGACAAGCAATATTTTAAATACAACTCTGAACAGTATCCCGAAGACATACAGTTAAAAATGCCTTACCTTCATGCCCCAACATGTGGTGCTGCCTGCTCATTCGCGGCGGCGGCTCGGGAGATCTTCCCGCGCTGTGTTCTCTACTTAAACTGAAAATAAATAATAATATACTAGGTGGTAGGATTTTTCCCAAAGTTCGTCTAGGTAGGTACCACCGCTTCCCCAGTTTTTCTGCCGCAAAGCAGTAGTGTGTAAGCACTGCTGTGTTTCGGTTTGAAGGGCACCATAGTTAGTCAAATCACTGGGCAAATGAGACTTTATGACCTGATCTCACAGTCTAGTAATCTTATTACTAGATTGTGCTGATGTCTAAAGATGACGTGCGCAGTGCAGTGTCACGCGAAACTCTATACTTTAGAGCTCCGAGAGATACTGCAGCTGATATCGGCAGCCGTGTCGCTTAACATCAGGTGAACGGTTAGCTCGTCACGTCATACCTTAAAAAATCATAGGCATATAAAAAGTTGAAAGGCCAGTGTGGCTGAACGGTAGAACGCGTTACTTTAAATGGTTCTAATACTGATTGTACCCGAAGCAATAAGTTTATGTAAGGAAAAAGGAAAGGAAGGAAAGAGAATGTAAAATAAATAAATGTGTGGACACTTCACACAGCGCCATCCAGAGCCAAAACTAAGCAAAGCTTGTACTATGGGAACCAGATAACCGAGACAATACTTAAATACTCATTGTGGAGTAAGCTGGCGAGGCGAACGGAAGTTGAAAGTTGTTGGTTAACGTAATCTCCATTGTCAACATAACAACGTTAAAAATTTGTATTATTACGTTGGTATGTCCAGTAAAATGACAATTTACAAGTGTCAAGATGACATAAGTGACATTAACATTAAACAAAGTTATACCGGCCGATAGATGGAGCTAAAAGTAACTTTTAAGCTAAAACAAAGTTTTACTTCAGTCGTGTGGTCTAAAGCACACTTTTTTTAATCACACTATTATTATAAAGGTAAAGTTTGTATGTGTGTATGTTTGTTACTCCTTCAAGCTCAAACGGCTGAATGGATTTGGACGAAACTCGGTACCAAGATAGCTTATACACTGGATTAACATATAGGCTACATATTATCCCGAAAAAGTGAAATTTTGCGATGGGATGAGCAAATAATTAAAATACTTTTAATCCGCGGGTGAAACTGCGGGGCGCAACTAGTACAACATAATTGACAACCTCCTCCTTTTATGTAGTCGGTTGAAAGCGAACACAGTACCTTCTATGCCTTGGCGTTGCGTGTAAGTCCACCCTCGATCTCCGCTGTTGGTTCTGATGATAAAACCTTTGTAGGACTATAGGGCTCGTGTTGCCGGAACTCTGTAAGACACAAATCACAATCGGGTTTTATTACTGCATGTTTCAATAAAAATAACGGGTTTTAAAACTACCCGTAAAGCGGAAAAGAGGTTAAATGGGGTCTTATAACGAGTTCATTCACAATATTTAAGAACCGTAGTAACGTTTTTTACGGTATAATATACCCCAAAAATCTTTTTTTTTCCTGATGTGCATACTCTATTTCAGTAAAATTAAAGAGTAAACTATGTAGAATGTACCTACATTTCTACCTATTTTTTGATTGAAGAATATTTGAAATTGAAAACATTTTATTTTATTTATTGTACATAAACCAGAAAATAAAACAGATATAGATGACGAAACTTAAAGCAACTTTTAAATTAAATTTAAAAGCTGATTAACCTTAAGCCCTCGGTAGTCGGAACCCTATGGAAAGTCGCGACCGTTTTAGCTAACCTAGGGGGGGTACGTCGACCTCGCCGGCGGGGCCGGTGTCTGATTGTGTTACGCTGGTATCCTATACCGGTGCCGGGCGCGGTACCTAATCAGTAACCGAGGTTGTTGTTTGCAGCCTCAGTTGTATGCTGAGCCGGGACCTATTCCTGACATCGCGCAATAGTATGTGTGATTGTGTATATGTTTCTATTGTCGTAGTATTAATGTTACCTATGCGATATTGTGCGTCAGAAACAAAGTTTATTTCATTTCGTTACTTGAGCCAGAAGGGCTAGACTGGTCCGGTGCTCCTAGCGCAGCCGATACTACGGCTGCTATAGGGTCATCCGGGTCGCTCAAGACGTGTGTCGGGCGGCGACGACGGTGTCCCGGTGACCGAGAGTAGCGAAAGCTGTAGCCCGGCTATCCGGGGTGGTGGAGCGCGGTACTCACGGCGGGCGAGGCGCGCCAGCGGGCGTCGGCCGACACGCGGCGCGCGGGCGGCGGCGGCGGGGACGCGCACGCATCGATCGTCCTGCAACGTTACATCGGGTTTGCATCACTCTAAAGTGTCTTGTAGCTTCTTCTTTACAGGTGTCATCGAACGATGGGAGTTTTCTGTTCTGCATTGTGCCGGATTGCATGCACCAGTAGTAAGAAAGAGAACTTCCTTTTTTTTTTCAAACTCATATATTGTAATGAGCTCATTATTTACGAGCTTCTGTCCGCAGCATCGCCCGCGGCGTGGCCTATGGGAAAATAATTCAACCACCCATTTCACCCTCTTAAGGGTGGAATTTCGGAAAATCTTTTCTTAGCGGATGCCTACGTCATAACATCTACCTGCATGCAATATTTCAGCCCGATCCGTCCTGTGGTTTGGGCTGTGCATTGATAGATCACTATGTGAGTCAGTCAATCAGTCAGTCACCTTTGAGCTACATATATATAATTAGATTGTAATGAGCTTGCTATATATTATTTGACTATGAGCACTTTGTAATTTTATATGCTTAGTACTTTTTAGTAACTTAATTTTAAATACCTAATAATTTTGTCTTGTAAAAGTGCTAAAATAGCCTATTTGCAATAAAATCTTTTGACTTTGACTTTGGTGCAAACGTGAAAACGTTTCCTAGTAGGCTACGTATCATTTGCTTTTCATTCAATACTTGCAAAGCAAAGCATTTAGTATTGATTGATGGGAAATAATGGTAGATAATGGTTAATAACCAATTGAATATTCAAAATAAAAAAAAATTGAATAAAAAACAAGTTTGCTTTAGACCACACACCTGAAGTAAAACTTCTTTAGTTTAGCTCCATCTATGGGCCGGTATAACTCTTGCTTTGTTTAATGTTAATGTAGCCTTTTTGATAGTTGTAAATTGTCATTTTACCAGACATACCCACATAATATTTTTTTTTAACTATTATAAGTTGACAATGGAGATCTACGTGAACCACCAACTTTAAAATTCCGTTCGCCTTGTTACACATTCTCCAGCTTACTCTCCAAGTCAAGCGTGCGTAAAGAAGTTTTATTACAAAAACTGACGTGACCATCCTGGCGCAGACAATACTGCACTAGGATCGTCCTACTAGGCTGCCTAAAACGTCGGCGTAATTAGACCTTCCTCACGACATACTTAATATAAGATCATGTATTTAATTAATGGTGTATTCTTACAAATAAACATTTGATTTGATTTGATACCTTCGTCGCGGGTAGGGCGAGTGGTTGGAGAAGTCGGTCTCCAAGCTGGTGGGCTGCGAGCTGCTGCCCCCCGCGCTGCTGCCTGACGCCCATCGAGCCCTGAGCATCAACACAAGGGTTGGAGAAAATACGCTATTTGACTGATATATTTTTATTGAGACATCCTCTGTGGTGTGGTAGTTGAGCAAGTCGGCTCATAACCCGGAGGTGGCGGGTTCGATTCCCGCGGCAGGACAAGTATTTGTGCACAGAAAAAAAAGTGCAAATACTTGTTCTGAGTCTGGGTGTTGTGGGACCATGCTCCTCGTAGTTCCTGGGTCCCTAGACACAGGGAATCCTAGTTAGGGTCCAGGATCTATGTATGTGATCGTCGGGCGTTATTATTTATTATTATTATTATTGCATAAATAAATTATATACCTCAAAAAAATAGACCATCGTGCAACCAAAAATTAAATATATCAAAAAATTACTAAGTTACAGGCATTTTAAAATACAGGAATAGAAAGAGACAGCTCAAACACGCAGTGACGTCAGTTACCAATCCTTGCAGTAACTCATTACTAAGCTGTGGTACCTCTATGGTAGCTCTACATACAATCTCTTTGGCATGTGACGTGACAAATAAAGCGTCTTAGTAGCTATGAGGAAGCTCCACACGATGTCTGTTTTGCGGGACAAGCCAGGCCTATTTTTAAGCTACTTTATGTAAATAATATTTATTGGTTAATTTTTAATAATAGTCAAGTAGCCTATTATATCTTTATAAAAAAAAGCCTTAATTTAGTACCGAAAAATACGTATATGATATTAACAACTATACATTTTTTCCCGTTATATTGATTCAAAAACCAAACTACTGAACCACATTTCTATCGGATTAGTCTGAAAATATATCCTCAACAATAAAAATAAAAAAATAGTTTTTTTTTTTAAATATGCTTCTCAATTGTTTGAATAGAGAATCTCTTCTTTGAAATCGGTTAATAAGAACCTCTTTGAACCGGTTGCTGAACTTGATTGCAACATATAGAAACACAAATTCGTATTGATTTGAGTTTCTGTGCATAGATACTGTGGAAATTTTCAAATTAGGAATGGCATTTTTCCTGTTGCAATGCAATCAAAGTTCCGTGATCGTCTAGCTGTTAGATGCACCTATAAGATAAAAACAACTCACCTTCCAGGCGTCGGCGTGGCTTGCTCGGGCGTCCAATGCTGCGAGCTCGTCACAAAGTTCCTCACAGGTTCGAATCCGTTTCCGGTGACATGTGGCACGTGCGTCGGCGTAGCATTCACCGACTTGGTACCGCCGGGCGATAACGGCAGCGTTGCGTACCAATCGCCAACAGATACCGTGCTCTGGGTTGATTTCACTACGAACGCGTGCTCTAGAAGCTTCGCGTATTTCGGACGCTGTCGGTAGTTCTTTGTTAGGCTGGAAGAAAGTATCGAGTACAGACACTGAATTACTAGTCATGTCTTATTTCCGGCGTCCAGTAAGGCAATGTAGTTTTTGAACGAGAAAAATAAGGGTGTTGTTGTGTGCGCGCGTCGTGTTTGTTACCTTTTCACGCCGCAACAGTTGAACGAATTTAAATTATATTTGGAATAGAGATAGCTTACACGCTGAATTAGCACATGGGATTTTTTCATCCTGCAAAAATATATGGTTTCTTGTGATTGCAGGTGAAACAAAACCGCGGCGCACAGTTTATAAGCAATAATTTAGAAACGCATTATAATTCGGCTGTTAAAATTTGTTTATGTAGTTAGATATTGAAGACTTACCACTGTGATACAAAAGACTTAAACTCTGATGAAAAATCACTGTCTTCAGGCAACTTTGGCGGCGCATCCACTATTACCTGGAACGAGAAAATTTAATATTATTTAAAATGGAATTAAATGGCAGGATTCAGTCTTATTGAATCGGTTTATTGTTATCTAAATTCACACTAAAATCTTACAACAAAAATATTTAGACAGGCAACTCTGTGTCATACAGGTATAAATACTGAATAAATTGGACAACATCGCACCTGATGGAAAGCGATGATGTAGTCTATATCTCACATTTGCCTAAGAGATGCCTATTCACCCTTGATTTGATAAGACCCAGATTTTCATTTCCAGGAAAAAAGGAATCAGTGAGTGCATTCCATTCCCCGCATTGTGCAACTACATATAGAAACCAGGTAGCAGAGTGCATTCCATTCCCCGCATTTTGCAACTACATAAAAAACTAGGAATCAGGGAGTGTAGTCCATTCCCCATATTATTCAACTCCATATAGAAACAAGGAAGCAGGGAGTGCATTCCATTCCCCGCACTGTACAACTAGATATAGAAACAAGGAATCAGGGATTGCAGTCCATTCCCCATATTTTTAGAATCAGGGAATGCATTCTATTCCCCGCAATGTGCAACTACATATAGAAACAAGGTAGCAGGGAATGCATTCCATTCCCCCATCGTGCAACTAGATATAGAAACAAGGTAGCAGGGAGTGCATTCCATTCCCCATATCGTGCAACTCTGTATACACTCACCCTAGTTAGCACCTCGAAGTCGTTTTGGCAGTCTCTGTATGGGAAGACTCCGGTGGCCAGCTCCACGAGAGAGATCCCGAGCGACCACACGTCTGCACGGATGTCGTAGTCCGGCCGCGTCGGGTCCGGCGGGTCTATCCTCTCAGGCTACCAAACATATTTACTTTATTAATTTTTAGCTGCGGGCAGTGGCTTTATTTATTTTTAGCTGGTGGCAGTAACCAAAGGCCCCGGGGCAATAAATAAACTAAGGCCCCAACTAAACTATTTATTTTTTATTTTATTTATTAAACAAAATAAAAATTACATAGTTTAGTTGGGGCCTTAGTTTATTTATTAACTATTATAATCTTTGCTTAGTTTGGGGCTAGATGGCGTTGTGGGAGATGTCCACACATATTATATATATTATATTATATTATTATTATATTATATATATATAATCGTTAGTTACATACTCGTCGTGTTCCGAATTTGACGTACTTCAGATTTATACATATTCCGAATGTTGACATTTTGACTAGTTCAATTTAGTTTGTAAGTCAGAGGACTAGACTTACAAACTAAATTGAACTAGTCAAAATGTCAACCTCGGACTCTTCCGGGGGGCCTCCTAAACTTGGGGGCCCCGGGTCTCTGCCTCGTATAGCCCTCCGGTAGCTACACCGCCGGCTGCGGGTTCGATTCCCGCGACAGGACAAGTATTTGTGAACAGAAAAAAGGCTCAAATACTTCTGTGTCACTTATGGACATTGTAACACCGTAGACTAATATTGCCTTGCCAACTCAACGTTTATTGATGCAGTAAAAATATGTATATACAACCATGAAACACTTAATGATAAGCATTATGTAGCAGATTAATGAATTATTTGTGTTTTACTGGGAATGTATGGGTATGGATGATATTCTACAGATTTTTTAAAAGAATTATGGAATACTTTAATACTATGACGATCAAAACAACATCGAGCTCAGTAATGTAAGTCTATGTTTGCCAGCCTCTGTGGTGTGGTAGTTAAGCAGGACGGCTCATAACCCGGAGGTGGCGAGATCGATTCCTGCGGCAGAACAAGTACACAGAAAAAAAAGCGCAAATATTTGTTCTGAGTCTGGGTGTTGTGGGACTATGGTCCTCGTAGTTCCTGGGTCACTAGACCCAGGGAATACTATTTAAGGTCCAGGATCTATGTATGCGATCGTTGGGCGTTATTATTATTATTATGTAGACGCTTTGAATGGTTTCTATCATGCGCGTGACGTCACAGTGCTGCATGTGACGTCACTACGCTGCCTGTGACGTCAAAGCGCTGCATGTGACGTCACTACGCTGTAAACTGTAAGCTCACCGCCATGTACGCCGCACAGCCCGCGCTCCGAGTCTTGGCCTTGGAGTCGACGAGGCGGCCGCTGATGCCGAAGTCGCACAGCTTTACATTACCGCGCTCGTCCAGCAGAATATTGCTAGGCTTCACGTCGCGGTGGATCACTCCGTGCGTGTCTTTCAGGTACGAGAGCGCGTTTACCGTCTGCCAACAAAACGTTCATATCATTAGTACTGGAACTGATCAGCGGAAAGTGAAAAGATTTGGGGAGTGTTGATGTGAAAAGGGCTATGCAATTTGTCCAAGTTAAAAGAAATACTGACTGCAATAAATAAATAATAAATGAATATTTGTACACATTTTACACAGCATCGTTCTCAACTTTACAGAAAGTGTTGATTAATTTCATTTTGATTTGCAAAAATTAATCTGTAAACTCGATTATAGAATATCGATTTTAATATTAAAGTGAACCGCCATCTTAGATTTTCATTATGTGTGGTAGGAGTCAGTCGCATCGCTTCCCAGTCATAAAAATAAAAGGATAATATACATTCATATCTTCTTAAATCCTTACACCACGTTCTTTTATTGCCCACAAACCTCCATTTCCTATAGAAAGTCCTATAAGCTAGTAAAGAAATACTGACCGCAACGGTAACCTTCCCGAGTATGGCCTCAGGGATCGGTGCGGCGAGCCGTTTGAGCAGCTTGTCGAAGCAGGTGGCCATGAGCTCCATGCAGATCCAGACGTCCGCGTCGGTGACGAAGCAGCCGAGGCAGCGCACGATGTACGGGCAGTCGTGCGAGCGCACCACCACGTCGAGGTCCATCAGGATGCGCTTCGTCTCCTCCGAGTTGCCTGACCGACGCATTTGCTGGAGAATATGATTCATATTCATATTTTTAAAGTGAAACTTCTTTACGCACGCTTGACTTGGGGAGTATGGTGAATGCATAGCGAACAGAATTTGATTCACGTAGAACTCCATTGCCAACATAACACAGTTAAAAAATTGTATTATTATGCTGGTATATCCGGAATAATAAATAGGTAATAATAAATAGAATGACAATTTACAGTTGTCAACATGGCGACATCAACATTAAAAACAAGCAAAAACAAAGTTGTACCGGTCGATAGATGGAGCTAAACTAAAGCAGCCTTATTAATAAACGGGTATTAGTCTCGGATTAGTTACTTCAGCTTTTGTCCTTTTTTTTGCTACGGGATATTTAGCTGGATCGAAAGAGACAAAAGATGGTGTAACTAGTCTAAAGCTTGTTCGTGTTTATTAATAAGGCTGAAGAAGTTTTACTTCAGTTGTGTGGTCTAAAGCCCACTCGTTTTGTTTTTATTTTATTTTTTATGTTAAGGAATGACACGACGAGCTAGTCGTTCGCCTGATATCGTCGATGTTCATCATATTAATTGTTTCTCAGATTATATTTTAAAAAAACTTTTTACCCGCATCCCTAAAGCCAGGACATACTTTATTTGAGCTACCGTAGCTTTGCTAGCTTTAGCTTGCTTAGATAGTGCACCGTCAGAACTATGCCTAATTCGTAATATGTGAATTAATAATAATAATAATAACGCCCAACGATCCCATACATAGATCCTAGAGCCTAACTAGGATTCCCTGTGTCTAGGGAACCAGGAACTACGAGGACCATGGTCCCACAACATCCAGACTCAGAACAAGTATTTGCGGTTTTTTTCTGTTCACAAATACTTGTCCTGCCGCGGGAATCAAACCCGCCGCCTCCGGGTTATGAGCCGACCTGCTCAACCACTACACCACAGAGGCAATAATAAATGAAAGCTTACCTTGACAGCAATGACTGCTCCGGAAGGCCTGTGCAGCATCTTGACCACATGTCCACAGGTCCCGCTGCCCAGCTCTCCCAGGTGCTGCAGCTCGTCAATGTGTGACCGGTACTCCACGCCTTCCACGTTCAGCTTGCCACTCACCTGGGAAATAATATCAACATAACATTCAACCACTGGCTGACTTATGGCTCCGAGACATGGTCTCTTACTGTTGGCCGAAATTAGTAAACTCGAGTGGCGACCACAAATCAAAAGAAGCAGGCCCCCAGTATGCGGACCAACGCTCAGGGCGGTGATCACGAAACTATAATTGCAATGCATCAGGAGAAATCTTCATCTAACTATTCACATAAACTGCGTATTCAAACTGTCAAATCCATACAAATTTGTTTCTAATCAAATACGTGATCGCCCAGCTGGTCAAAGCCGCGGGAAACAGATGGATGCAGGAGGCAAGCAACCGCTCAAAGTAGCGCTCTGCACTCCTACCGCGTAACTGTTCTGGGAATCAGCTTCGCCTGCCATCCTGCACGCGGCAATTAACAAGTCCACGAGTGCGAGCAAGAGAGAACACGATTACCATCTCCACCAGACTTACGCGGTAAGGCCCCTGGTCCCCGACAGCATGGCCTGTGTTCAGCAGCGGACTTCTTTATGGTGATGATAATGTGTTCATCATCATTCATTATATAATAAATAAAATAATATCCTTTATTCTCTGACTTTTCTTACTCGTATTTTATCTTCTCTAACATTTTTCACAAATCATTTAATTAAATCTTCTATCATAATTTTACCAGCAATGTTACAAGTCAGGTTCTGGGCATAGGTCTCCTCTAGAATACGCCATTTTACCGTTTCTGGCTTGACAGAAACATTAAAATCCATCTCTGAGGTATGAGGATTTGATATCTTTGTTTGGTTTATTTTTAAAATAGACCAATAAAAAAGCAGGAAGTTGAAGATATTTTTTTAAAGAAGTAAAACCATGGTGCCGTACCAAATTTAGAAATCGGTATGATCAAGAGTCACAAAAAGTGCATCCACCAACCCACACTTGGCCAGCATTGTACATATCGGGACCTACATGATGACGTCACGCAACATTATACATTTTAGTTTCTTTTTTCGTGTGATTTGTCTTGTATAAGTGCCTATTTGTAAAAATGAAATGCTGTGTGATGTCTTGAATAAATGAATCTTTCTTTCTTTCTAATGGCCTACACTCTCAACATGTGAAAGAAAGCTCATGTCTCCCCGCAGGGAACACCATAGGGCACAGCTAGTATTTTATACACATACCTTATAGACTTCGCGCATCCTATACTCTGTCTCCGTAGCTTGCGGTGATCTTGGTGGAAATGTTGGTATTTCTCTATTCGGGAATAATGCTGCAACAAATGAAGCACATAATTTAGATTTTTTATAGCTCTAGATAGAGTATGTATTTACCCAATTGACACCCTATTTGCAGTCTTTTTAATAAACAGATAAATACTGACTGAACAAAACAAAATACTTAGATTAAAGTGAATGATAAAAAAATGAGCTTAAATTAAGCTTTGTTCCAATAAATAAATAAATATCTGTGGACATTTCACACAGCGCCATCAAGCCCCAAACTAAGCAAAACCTGTACTATTTACAATGTATGTATGTATAAATACTGGTAAAAATAAGTTTTAAGGTCCGTTTATAATTGATTTACTCATCACCAGCCCCATATGCCTTCACCGCTGGGACACAAGTTTTTTCTCACAAGGATCTGACAAACACTTCACTCATTATTGATGTAGCCAAGTGAGGTGGATGACACATATCCTCAAATTTGTGTTTCTTCTACATGCAGGTTTTCATCATTGTTATATGAGTATATCCAATTTTGCACATAACTTGAAAAATAATTAGTGATGGAGCAGGATTCGAACCAGGGTGCACCACTTTTAAAGTTTCACGAGCAACCTCTGGGTCACATATATACATAGTACGTATTACATACAAACATACAAGAAAAAAATTATTACATTATTTAAATGAATCCATAGATTCCCAAACTAGTTTTAAAACTGTATTTCATTAATCAGAGGCTTCTCATCAATATTTTAAATATTATTGTGTCACAAATAAAAAACTATAAAGCTTGGTTACAAAAAAAATTAATTGGACCACCTTTTTAAAAAATAATCAATGTACCTACATCAAATCAAGACAGTACAGACAGACTGTAGGTTAAACTGGAAATCTCAACAAGATAATGTAGGTCCAAAATAAGTTATTTTCATATGCACTCTATATGCTTAGGCAGATAGTGAGCCAATCTGCGGTTACTACTGCATATCACAGATATGTATCCCACAGTAATCCTTAATAAGATATTATCTTCTGGGGTAACAGAGTGGACAAACTAATGCCATGTTACCACAAATACATAAACAACGCTTAGACAGACATCCAACATGTGTTCAAATATACAAAAAGGTACTTTAACATTTGTCTAAGGCATGCTGTGCTGCATGTATGCATGGCTGTCTAAGGCATTTGTCTTTAAATCTTTTGTGGTTACACTAATGGTGTTTAAGGCTCAGAAGAGGTGCATGAGGGTTTGACGGTTTTTTAAACATTGTTTCAATAATTTTAAACTTTTGACCTTGTAATGTATCTATGAATTTCAATACTTATTTGTGATGACATGACATTGTCAGAAAGTGTTTATAAATAGGGCCACACTGCTTAATAAGAGTATCTTTTGTATGGCACCCTGCATTTACTGACTGGCTCGATAGCTCAGTTGGTAGTAACCCTGCTTTCTGAACTGAGGGTTGTGGGTTTGATTCCCACCCAGGACAAACATTTGTGTGATAAACATAGGTGTTTGTTCTGTGTCTGGGTGTTATATTGTATTCTATGTATATATTTACAAACCAAAAGTATCTAAGTATTGTATCAGTTATCTGGTTCCCATAGTACAAGCATTGCTTAGTTTAGGCCTAGATGTCATTGTGTGAGATGTCCATATATATATTATAATTATTACTTACAACCATCAGCTAAAACAAATTGAGGAAAATTTCCAATCTACATAACTTTAAATTAAAAATAATTATTTTCTTAAATAACGCTTATTATAACAACTGGATATTGTAATGACAAGTTCAGATCCATATTATACATGTTTATGATTATTTTGTATACATTTTTATAAGCAATATAATCTATAATATTTTCAAATAATTTAATGCCATTTACATTTAACCAGTTGACATTTGAATTAGATTACTATCATGTATTATTGAGAATAATTTCATTTTGCAACATAAAAACTAGTTACGCCTGTAAGATAATTACATATACACATAGCAAAAAAATGCATTGATTTGAAAAGCAATGACAGTTCTATGCACTGTAGTTTGAGGCATGTTAACGCTTAAGCATATTGATTATAGCCTGACTATGCTAAATTGTAGATTGGCAACAAAACACACTAACATAAAATCATAAAAACAATGTCCGGTGACTACCAATTCCTTAACATCACCAACAAGTCAATGCCAACTCATGCAAATTATTTGTTTACACTGTGCACACAGGCGCCACTGTACATTTTTTAATTCGGTAGACATAATATAGCGATTTTGATAGAGATATTAGTGTATAACCTTAGATTAGAAATTATTGATAATGGTGATAAATAATTGCAATATTTATATCTGAAATCTAATGAAGAAATTATTAAAAGTTTATATTTAGAAGATAGCCAGAAATTCAAGGCTTGAAAGTAGCTTTTCTTCTTTGCAATATACTCAAAACATTAGGTGAACCATGGTCAAGAAAATTAAGGTGATGGCATGACGAAAGCATTTAGTAAATAACACATGAATTTAAGAAAGCTGTTTTTTATATATTTATCTGCAATAATTGTACTTACGAGGTCTAGGTCTTCGGCCACTCCCCGGTCTAGGAGTCCCGATTCCGACTTGGTTGCTGAAACCACCTTCTCTCCGTATACGCATTTCATTTTCGAAACGTTCCTGTAAGCCTTTCAGTTTCCCTTCAATTGAACTGTTTGACATTATAGCCACTAACGCGTTCCACTGATTATCATCTAAGTACTTGTTATAACCAAACGAATAACATCATTTAATAAACAAAAATTACAATGAAAAGCGCAATAGTCCAAGGATTTCCTCCAATTTCCTTCGCCAATAGCCAGCCATTTCCATTCGCTCTTCAAAGAATATAAAATAAATACGAAGAGTATATAATCCATACACCAGATAATGGCTACCACAGGTTATGAATGGTATATCATAAGGCATATTACAAAAAGTTCTCAATCTATGCTCGGTATTTGATCATATTGTGAATGTAATCTCATCTTGAGTAGAGATTCATGACTGAGGATTTTTTGTAATACGGGCCATAAACTAAAGGCAAACACGCACGCACATAACAGTGGTATTACATTTATATTATCTTTGACACGCACCCAAGAACGCACACGCAGAGAGAGAGAGAGAGAGACACAGAGCGAGAGAGAGAAAGAGAGAGAGAGAGATACAAGGCAGTTCATACCGAGAATATTTCCTCATACTATCTGGAATAAGCAAGCCGGATGGAAACGCAGCTCAGTCCGAGGGATAAGTCATTGTCGTTGTCAGTACCTCCATAGCCTCCAATATAAAAGTTACGCTATGGTCAGTATGGTGACACTAAATAAAAAAACGAGTGTGCTTTAGACGCATACGCACACACGGCTGAAGTAAAAATTCTTTAGCTCCATCTGTCGGCCGGTATAAGTTTGTATTTGCTTTGCTTAATGTCGCCATTTTTTTTGTTTAATAAATATATAATATAAAATCTTGAAAATTGTAAAAGCGCGAATTCTGTAATAATCATGGAAATGTATAGTTCTTTCATTCTCTTAATTACTAAACGTCAGTTTTAGGAGTGCCTTAACGTTAACTGCTTAGTGCAGACCAACAACTTTTTTTCTGGCAGCATAACATTGCGAACCGTCCTTTTACAATGTGAAGCAGAGATATGCACGAACTTGTTTGAATTTCAGGTACAGCCAGAGACAGAGGTGCCTTCTAAATTTACCATTAAAAAAATATTACCCGATTAAGTCGGGTAATTGAGAAATAAATCAAAAAATCTTAGCATAGGATGAAATGCTAATTTGCCGGTTTATTACTGGTCAAATTTTATGTTCATTTATTGTCATGAAACTCTTCGACCGAATAATAATATTCTTTTAATAGTTAGCTTTTTAACTTACTAGCAAAAATTTCATCTTTCACATCTTTTTTTAATTTCACTAGCTACAGTGCCCTTCAAACCGGAACACAGCAGTGCTTGCACACTACTGCTTGGCGGCAGAATAAGACTCCAAAACTGCACCTGGTGTTTTGACCCGTGTGGGCAATGTGTAACAATACACACAGCAACCACTTTTCTTGTAAAAAACTACTTTTTCTTTTCGAGGAAATTCATTGATAGTTCATTTATGGCAGCTGCTGCATTTTATAAAGGATTTTTTAACAATCCCCACTGATTTTAAACAACACTATTAATCATTATTTTGTTTCACGCCATTTCGTTTCTCACTGTCTGTCAAGCCATACGTATGTTACCTAGTAATTACCATTAACAATATTTTACCATTGTACCATTAACACTGAAAATTCTTTTTTATTGCAACAAATATAATGAATCATGAAAATGTATGGTTCTTTCATTAACTTAGTTACGAAACGTCAGTTTGTGGAGTGACTTAACGTTAACTTGTTGGTGCAGAGAAACTCATTCCGAAAATTCCATAAATGTGAACAAAAAAATCATGAATTCATGTGACGTAATTTATTGATGGCCCCCTAAGATAATTCTTAAAAAAATTAGGGTAAAACCAAAATTTAAAGTGGAAACACTGGTCTGTGGAGCTATTTCCTGCGGACTGCGCTGTGTGGATGAGAAAAAAAGGGAAATAAAGATATTTCATTCAATTTATTATTGCGTTCAAGTGCGTTTCAACATAGTGCAACATACTTACGTTTACGGCTGTGTTGTGACTCAAACATGTGAACAGTGTCATAAACTTGTTCCCGTAAAATGACATGACGTGAAAATATTATAACTTTTACTATTTTCCGTGCTAGATGCGTTGTAAAACTATTTAGTTGACGAAATGATGATGCAGCCCACGTCAGAGGGGTGTATGAACATCGCGGAGCTGGCGAATCAACTTCGACGCGAGAAGATTCTTATAAACTCCGAAAGGCAGCTGTTGCAGAAGCTCAATGAAGAGGTGGAGAAGCGAGCGTTGGAGCTCCTGCAGGCGTCCTGGACGTGTTCCATGCAGCGCCAGAATCTCACAAACCTGATAACGTCGAGATCCGAGCAAGATTCTATAATAGCATGCCAGAGGGCCAGCCAACTTGAGAGAGCCACTTTTGTTGATGTGTACAAGGTCTTAAAGTTTAAGGTAAGTTAGAATATTATTTTCTGTTTATACTTGTAATAGTATAATGGTAATAACTTTCACAAAAATGTAGTCTACCATCAACAAATATAAGTATTTTTATTTAAATATGATAGTCTGGAAGTAGGAGGCTATAGATAAAACTGTTGGAGATTAGAATATTTAAATAATTTCACTAATATATTTCTTTTACTTAAATTGTATATAAATACAGTTTTATTATACTGCAGTTTTGATCTAACATGGCTGAATACGCCCACTTTTATTGCTATACCACTTTATAATAATAATAAGCTGGATGTATAATGCTTTAAGAATTTACTATTTCCTAGTGCATGCTTTTTTTGATAAAAATTATTATATCATGCATAGAAATCTTGAAGCATTAGCAGAATTTTTTTTTAAAATATAATGAAATCTTAAAATACAAAAATGAATTTCTATTTCCCTTGGTCATTGCATCATGTGTGAATGGATACAACATTTTTGCTAATTCTTTTTTTATTGTGTTTATTTATTATTTGGAGAAGGTTCTTATGAAAGAAAAAGTTAAGAAAGTATGGATAATTTTCACCATGAGTGTGAAACCGCAGGGCACAGCTAGTAAATAATATTTGTATATTGTAAAATTACACAAATATAAAATTACACTATACAGGGTATAAATTGATAGAGGATCAATGGCAGTCAAGTGGTATGGCATCTCAGTAGTAATAGTTAGAGAGCTGCTGGTATTTTTTATAGTCATCTTCAGTGAATTCCTAGATTTTGTCATAAAATTACCACCTTACTTATGAATATTACTTAAAATGTGTAGTTGCTTAATGTGTTTTACTAACTTTTAAGTACACCCAACATACCGTAAAAGGGGTATTTGCACAATTGGCATTGTTTTAGAGATTTGCAGCCACTTTTAAAACTAGTGCCATTGAAAAGAACTCAGTAGTACTTTAGAATAACTCCATTCGATTTTAGAGGAAGGAAGGTCGGCCCCCTAATTCTAATATGTTATGTAATGTGGTAAGGCCTGCACTGACTGAAAAATGTATCCTCATACTATATATAAAATTAGATAAAATCAATAAAGCCAGCACAATAGGTCATACTGCAATGGCTCACCCTGAAATAACAAATCAAGTAATTTAAGGCTGAATCAGAAAGTTCATGGCCAAAAGTTTCACTTGTAAATTAACAAATGACTCATGCTGTCACTGTCAGGCCTTATATTATCTTTGTATTACAATGATATTTTTCTTGAACATTGTAATTTAATGTTTGTGTGCTTTATTAGTCAGATTTTAGTAATTAAGTCATTAAGGGTGGATTCAACCAAACTTGGATTTATACACGAGTAACTATACCAGAATAAATCTATTCCACAATATTATACTTGAGTAATTCATTCTTCGTTTTTCCACGCAATACTAAGTTTAGATATGCTTAGAATTACTATACGCGAATAGCGGAATAAATGATGAACGAATCTATTACCCAGTTAACAATTGCTGTTCTACAACGACACGGTATTCAAGTCAACTCGCTTTTGTCGTATTATAGTGTAGGAAAGTAAGTGATAAAGTACATGGTCGGATGTCTTTTTTATCTTTGTCTATTTTGAATTAAAATATTCTCAGAATAACTCTGTTATTCACCAAAAACGGTGGTATAGTAATAAGACTTGCTATTCTTAGAATTGTAGATGATAAAATGTGAAATTGATTTACTCTCGAACAAATGGCGATTTATTCTAAGAATAAAATTTACTCTCATTTGGTCGAATCCACCCTTAATATCTTTAAATATATTACAATGGATTCAAATAATATGACCTTAAACATAAATTGATTAATGAAATATACACATAATACATAGTTTACAGTATGCACTCCTTTGACAGATTTAGTTAATTAAACTAGCAGAACATCTTCATATCATCTTGTAGTGAGTTGCCAGCACAGCTGTTAAAAAATACTGCTTATTCAGAGGGTGCCTTAAGGATAATGAGAGAGTGGAGCAAATTTTGAAATACAGCCACAGAGGAAACCAGATACATACACATCAGCACAGAATCGTTAACATGAGATGACACACAGCAACCTACTCTATAAATTTTAAATTGCCTAATCATCTTTCTCCTAGCACCAAACATGGGTGCCACTAGAGCAGCTCTGTCGGCAGCCTAGTTCCACACTCTTTTACGTCTGCTGGTATGACTAGTAGATGCTGGCAGTAGGAAATACACAATACAGCCCAAGTGGGACATCAATTCAGGACTAATCACCCCATTTATAAAAATAATAAGAACCTGTTTCAATGTAGGAAGTTTCTTAAGAGGTTTGGAATTGTAGTGTTATTTGTCAAAGACAATGGTAATTTGTCTTCATTGTTCCAATCTTTTGTATGTATATGAGTTGTTGGTGAATGAATGCTTTTACGGTTGCTAATCTTTTATTAGTAAATTTAGAGTCAATTCATAGACATCTCTGTTTCTCAGGACATTATAATAATAATGCCCACAGATCACATACATAGATACTGGACCCTAACTAGGATTCCTGGTTCTAGGGACCCAGGAACTATGCGGACCATGGTCCACAACACCCAGTCTCAGAACAAGTATTTGCACTTGTTTATCTATGCCCAAAAACTTGTCCTGTGACGGGAATCAAACCTGCTGCCTCTGAGATATGAGCTGACCTGCTCAACCTCCACACCACAGAGGCTGTCAAACATTATGACACTGTTTCTTTCAGATTGATATTGATGACTTATTGTCATGACCACCATCTTTAGTATATGCCTACCACTACTATCTACCTAGAATATCTAAATACTTTTACTAGGTGGTAGGACTTTTCTGCAAAGTTCGTCTAGGTAGTTAGGTAGTAGTTATTCTGCCGCCAAGCAGTAGTGCGCAAGCACATACTAAGTTACTTTTAATGTAAGGGTCTGGTAGAAATAAATTATTCTTGTTCTCATTAGTAAAATTACGAGCTATATCTATCTGCTCCAGGAAGCAACTGCACTCGGGGAGCTGCTAGGATGGCTGCGCGAGTCCCCACACCTCGTAGCTCTGTGCCTACTCCTTGGGGAGGACCACATGCCACCTTCCCTGCCGTCCAGCTTGGTGGCGGGGCTGTACGGCAGCTGTCGGTCGAATGCGGACCGGACGAGCTTGCTAGCGGTGGTTCGCTCCCTTATCAAGCACCATATGGTGCACTCCAGTGATCCTAGGAAGTAAGTATCTTAATAAAATACCAACAAGTCTTGGCACTAAATTGGCATGTTGGTAGTCAATACAAACATACATTTAACAAGGCAATCTTTAATGCTAAAAGCGTTTTCATTTAAAACTTCTTTACACACGCTTGACTTGGGGAGGAAGCTGGTAAATGCGAGGCGAACGGTTGAATTAGTTCACGTAGAACTCCATTGTCAACATAACAAAGTTAAAAATTTGTATTATTATGTTGGTATGTCTGGTAAATCACAATTTACCATTGACAAGATGGCGATATTAATATTAAACAAAGCAAAAAAAATCTATATGGTATAACTTATACCGACCTATAGATGGAGCTAAACTAAAAAAGTTTTACTTCAGTCGTTTCGTCTAGAGCTTCCTCGTTTTAAATTTTTTTCTGATTTTATTCCAACCTTTAAATCGACATTTAAGAATGTTTTCTTTGTAATTACTATATTTTGTTTAATTTCTTACTTTTTCAGGTTATTACGCACTGGTAAATGCGCCCTGTCAGCTTTATACGCCGTGTTCCGCGACGGACACACGCCAGCACGACAGTTCCTAGTGGCAGCCCTGCAGGCGCCTGTCATGGCGGTATTGCACGAGGATGAATTCTTCCTCGACATCGACCCCGACAAGGCTATGGAGAGGTAACTCTTGTGATTCTGATTTTTCTGAGTGGTTCACTCACTGTTAAGAATAGAGATATAGGTTTGTTTTCGTGTTGTTTACAGTTGTTTTATTATTAGATACTATTTAATTTCAATTTAGTTGTTACTCTATATTTTATTAAGTAACTAGCGGCCCGCTCCGACTTTGCACGGGTATAAAATATATAGCCTATGTCATTCACTGAAAAAATGATTTAAATCGATCCAGTAGTTTTGATTTATTTATCAGTGCCCGTGGCCCGCATGCGTTAAATTTAGAGTAAAACAATTCTTAAAAATGTTATTGTGGGATATCCATAAGAGATAAATAACGTGTGTGAATACGACATCACATTAGACACCTCAAAAATAACAGTTTTCACTCAAAAATTTCTCCACTATTTAATGGATGTTATTATACATATAAACCTTCCTCTTCGATCACTCTATCTATTAAAAAGAAACCGCATCAAAATCCATTGCGTAGTTTTAAAGATTTAAGCATACATAGGGACAGAGAAAGCGACTTAGTTTTATACTATGTAGTGATAGTGATAATATTACAATAAAATATGTGGCGCCATTTATTTTCTCATAGTGAGTGATGAAAAGTAGAGTGTAACACTCGGGCACGTAAAAATATTAATTTGCTCCCTTATGATACAACCTACTGTTGTTTTCCTCTTAGGTTTTCCTCAGCGGACCGTCTGAAGAAGTTCGGTCAGCCGAACAGCGCGGAGTACGCGACCAAAGTGGCGCGCTACCGCAAGTGGACCGTACAGTCTCTGTACAACCTGACTGCCAAAATGATTGGTTCCCTACGCGAGCACTGGCTCAACTTCCCCGCTATCATCGCTTGGATCGTTCAGCAAATTGTGCATCTATTGAAGCAGCATTCCAGGTAATACTTGGTGGTAGGACTTTTCTGCAAAGTTCGTCTAGGTAGGTACCACCGCTTTACCAGTTATTCTGCCGCCAAGCAGTATTACGCAAGTACTGCTGTGTTCCGGTTGAATGGAAGTGAAATTACTGGGCAAATGAGACTATGATCAGATCACACAGACTAGTAATCTTATTACTAGATTGTGCTGATGTCTCAGGATGATGTGCGCAGTGCAATGTCACGCAAAACTATACTAGAGTTCCGAGTGACACTGCAGCTGATATGGGCAGTCGTGTCGCTTAACATCGGGTGAACGGTTAGCTCGTCACGTCATACCATAACACAAAAAAAACCTGTGACACTTGACAGTATAGGCTTGCAATATTAGCAGGTTGAAAATGGGAAATAAAAGTTCTCGAGTGGCGATCACGAACCGGTAGACAGCGTAGACCAGCCCCCCGCCACTGACGTGTAATATTATTAAATGAATGATTATTGATTAATAGATTGAACGGCTGGAGAACTGTTGGATGCGGGAGGCAATATTTCTCCCGCAAAAACGGATAATAAGCAGGTAAAACTGGGGTGCCATTTAGTTGACTAGTCTAATCTTCTATTTCAGAATATCAGACCGTGATCTGCACGCGATCTGCACAGAGCTGGTTCTGAACCAGTTCATCTGCCCCGCGATCGTGAACCCGGAGGCTCACGGGATCGTGGAAGTGCCGGTGTCTTACATCGCGCGGTTCAACCTCATACAGATCGCGCAGATTGTGCAGATGTTATGCCTGGCTAAGCATCAGGAGGTGAGTCAGGGGCAGTCTGTGGGATCAGCAAACATTGTTTCGTTTTGGATTTATCGCCATGTAGATTTACTCATAGATGTCTTAGTACATTCTATGAAACACATTTTATTCTATTTTATAAATGTGGTCCTAAAGGTTTTCGCAGCCACTGGGCGAGCGACTATATGATCCCCTCCGCGGCAAACTTGAGAATTTGCATTTTTTGCGAAAATGAGTTTTTTTAGCAGTGATACACATTGTGGCAAATCGTTGTATCTCTAGCTTTTATAGTTTAGGAGATACATTAGCAGTAAAAAAGCTGTTTTGAAATATTTTTAAAATTATACCATAGTAAAGTAGGTAGTAGTTTTTTTGCTCTCCTGAAAAATGTGTAAAATGCATATTCGCAAGTTTGTCGTGGAGGGGACGATATCTTGACAGAGCGTCGATCCGGTGATTTCGAAGGGTTGAACCCTCGCCTAAATTTTTAGGAGCCGTATTTTTGTAGATTTGGTCACATTATCCAAACTCTCTTTCGAGAAATCGACCAATAATAACGCATCACAAGGTTTGTAAAGTGATCGTTTAGTGGTCGAACGCTTTCGCAAGAGCAGAGGTAACGTCAATTAGTACACGGCTCGTGTGACCCGTGCAGGTGGAGGCGAAGGTCCGCGACGTGTACAGCAAGTTCGACCGCTCGTGCGTGTGGGCGCTGGTGGAGCGCGTGACGTCCGAGGCGTATGCGCCCGCGCCCGCCGCGCCGCCCGCCGCCGGCCCGCTGCGCACGGACGCCGCGCTGCACACCACGCGAGCGCTGTACGCGCCGCACGACGCGCACCTGCTGGTGAGTACCGTGCCCCTGGCGGCCCCCGCGCCGTATGCGCCCGCGCCCGCCGCGCCGCCCGCCGCCGGCCCGCTGCGCACGGACGCCGCGCTGCACACCACGCGAGCGCTGTACGCGCCGCACGACGCGCACCTGCTGGTGAGTACCGTGCCCCTGGCGGCCCCCGCGCCGTATGCGCCCGCGCCCGCCGCGCCGCCCGCCGCCGGCCCGCTGCGCACGGACGCCGCGCTGCACACCACGCGAGCGCTGTACGCGCCGCACGACGCGCACCTGCTGGTGAGTACCGTGCCCCTGGCGGCCCCCGCGCCGCCGGGAAGGTATCGCTGTGACGGCGTGCCTCCCGTGTTCTTGCTCCCATTGACCAATGTTGTTTGAGATGCCATGGTTATGTAGCGTACGTCGCCGAACCTTACCTGCGGTACTGTGAATGACACTTGACGCGCATAAATTGCTGCTACCCTGTGCGCGTTTTAAACGAGCCGAACACGGCGACTGGTGACTGAAAATCGGTCTGGTGTAAACGAGTCACCATATTATTTATTCTTTTTACCAAGGTTGAAACAACGGTAGTAGAAGAAACGACAGTGATCAATTTTACAAGCGTAACGCTCGCTGCTCCACTACGCTTACTTCTTTCTCGTGTAAGCAATTAATTAGCTTTGTGTCTGCTTTTACAGCTTCCTACACTGTGTGATTTTGTAAGGAGATGCCTAGATGGATAGCTAAAAAAACCTATATCATAAATATGCTAAGTGTTTTTTTCACAGATTTCATTCCTCCGACGCATTTCATCGAAATTGAACAATAACACTCCAAGCCTGATGGCTGAGGAACAACAGGGGACGGCGGGACCTCTCAACGACGCGTTCAGGTATAAGATAAACTCATTCCTTTTCTTTCCTACTTTATTTTTTGTATACTACCCTCATGAATATGAATTTAACCCTAGAAGCGTTCGAAGAAATATTCCAAGTTCATGCAATCTATACTGATTTTTCAAAGGCTTTTGACGTGATCGATTGCTACCTAATCGTTAAAGAAGCTCGGAGATGCTGGCATATGCGGCTCATTACTCTGATTGTGCTATTCGTACTTCTGCAACTGGTCGCTATTAGTCTTGAATTGGTGTTTTTAATCTGGAACTATGAAAGTTCCATCCGGAATGTCGCAGGGTGCTCACCTGGGGCCTCTGTTCTTTATGGTTTTTGTATAAGATTTCTACTCTAATAGCCATGACATTTTTTACGATATGTTTGTATATTATTACAACACAGTCAAGAACCTTTCCATAAGTTCCAGCTTTAAACTACTACTCATTAAATCAAGGTGTAATTGCAGTAGTAGTGAGTCCAGTAGCGAAACGTCTTTATCCAGTGAGGCGTGCGCGGCTCGCCTCACCGCGTTACTGCAGACTGAGGAACCTAACTACAGAAGTCGACTGCACGATCTACTAAAGAAAATGCCGGACTTTACTACTTACAGGTGAGCGAACACAGATTGCAGATGGCTGCAAGTTTACTAATTTCAAATGTATCTTAACTCTAGCGATTGCCCAACTATTATCGCTATAAAAATATCGATTTGGATCACATCGTCGTCTGAATTTAAAATTATAATCCAGAATTCTAAATGATGTTATCTTAGATTTCATTGATATATTGCTACGATTTTAATTTTTTTAGTACATAAGTCAAGTCAAGGGGTTTTATTGCAGATAGGCTATATTTTTAGTATCTTTACATCTCAAAATTTCGTAAATAAATAATAACTCTTTCGTCGTAAATTTAAAATAAATTGTAGTCCTTATACGTCATGATTTTTGAATGTGGAACCTATGTCCTTCCCGCGGATGAAGACGCGAAGCGTTTAGTAAAAAATAAAGTTGCCATAAAAATACAGTCGTTGGCTATTCCGTAACAAATGTGTATATTTTCAGACCAACCCTACCGCCGGAAACGAAAGATGCTATCGTAGAAAACGGCCATACCCCCAAAAAGAGCATCTTAGCCAAAGTAGCCAAACCTCGCCTCCCACGCTCGGCTAGCTCGAACTCTTCCTTAGCACTGGCCTTAGACGACAAGCCTTTAAATGGCAATACTGAAAAGGACGAAACTGCTTTGGAGCATTTGGAGGTTTTGGTCATAAAGCTGGCCAATGCTGAAGAGCAAGATTATGTTGGTAAGTGATTTTCAACTTTATGTCTACAGGTTAAGATTTGAACACTGACGCGGAAATAGCTGATAATGTTTATTTTATAAATGAGGAGATTTGAACGAAATATCTTGTTCACAGCGATGGATGGATGGTTAATAATGTAACCCCAGCTTTAATAAAATATATTTTATCTTTTAAAAGGATCTAGAATGCTAAGAAGTATGTACCTTGTCCTACAGGTCTAGTCCCCGAGTCGAAGGTTCTAGAATGTTACTACGGGGGATTGGAAGCTGGTGACGCAGACGATACCGGCTCCGCGCTCGCTGTGGCCGGCCCCGGGGCCCCCGTGCAGAAGAGAACCAGGTAATCTAGCTGGACGGACAACTGATGGTGTTTAGAAACTTGTCACCGCCTAAGTGGGCTCCCAGGTCTTGAAATAAATAAATAAAATCTTGCTTGATACTCTTATATTTCGACTTTTACAAATAATACATTTAAAACGATACAAATAGCACACGTATGAATGCGCACAAGAGCTGCTGAGCTGAGGTCGAAATACCAGGTGGTATTTTAACCACGAGGGATGGCGCCAATGGTGATTCGTACTTAGTTCATAATTAGAACGGCTAAGGAATGGAATGCCATGCCAGCGTCTGTGTTTCCGGTGAAATATGACCCGGGCGTGTTCAAAAGAAGAGTGTATAGATTTTTACTTGGCTAGCATGCTACACCTTCGATCGCATCGTCACTTTCCATCAGGTGAGAGCGTGGTCAAATGCTAGACAAGTTTGAAGTAAAAAAAATACGTATAATGATGGATGCCAATCGGGTAGTGAGACGCGGGCGGGAGGAAAATAGAGTTGCCACATGTCGCTTCTGAACTGCATTAACAAGGGTATACGGTATCTATGATCCTAAGCCTGTAATATATTACATGAGTGCTGTCTGACATTGCGGACAGCAAAGGGTAAATCAGTCGAACGTTGACCTTTGCATAACAATGCATTTATAACTGGTGAAAGCCGCACACATGGTGTGTGCCCGACATGTCTTGAAGTTATGACTTAGTTTTAATTTCAACGAGAACGTATTTGGTTGTGTCACTCGGCGCGTTAAAATCATAATAATGTGCGTGTTAATAATGTCCATAATGGCATATAGCTTATGAAGAAACTGTTATGCTCGTCTGTACTAAAGTCTATTAAAATACATCATAGCTAAGCAACACTGGGTTTTCGTATACGTTTGTTAAATTCGTGTCAATTTGGCAGACCAAATACTGAACACTTATTGGGTGCCTGTTGATCATGGGTTTCCTCAACCAATGAGCGTAGAGTATGTGGCATGCCTTAACGACAGACAAACGTATAGTGCCAGAATGTAGCGATGGCGCCACGATCGAAAAGTAAAGCGATTAAACAGCACAGACATCATCCGACTAACAACAACAATATATTTATTACTTGATACTGGCTAAACACCACCAAAGTGTGGAGCCATACTTAAACAAAAAAAAAACAATATGACGTTTTCAAAATGGCGTTACTAGTTCCGCTTTTGGCCGTTCTACAGATAAGTTGGTGGCACTGCACGAAAGACGGGGCTAGGGATAAAAGTGAGAATTTAGGAGCTGTTAAACTTTAGAACAGACAATCATCAATGTTGAATTAAATAAATAAAGAGCATAAGAGTAAGTCTGACCTAAATATGATATTTCAGGTTTTCAGTATCCCACGACGAGGTGTCCCTCGGCAATACGTCGGACAACCTGGAGGCGGTGTCGGAGGCCGCCTCCAACCATAGCGTCACCTCCAGTCTCGAGCTAGAAACGGAGGACCAGAACGACAACCTCTCGGACATGGTAACAGCGATTTAGAATTTTATTACAATAACAACTAGTAAACTAGCATTCACTTTTTAAAATTTCGCGACTTGAACTCATATTGTAAAGATAAAACGGGTCTATTCGCGCACAAAAATTATCAAAACATTATTATGACACCTCGACGTTTCAACCAAGTTACATTGGCCGTGGTCACGAGGGGACTGAGGGACGTCGAGGGTAGTTAAAATAATGTTTTGATAATTTTTGTGCGCGAATAGATCCGTTTTATCTTTACAATAAAAACTAGCATTCACTCGGGCACTATAGATAGATGCCCGTCTTCACGGAGTACAGCTAGTTTCTACAATTGTTGACCGAGCGAGCCCGAAGCGAGAGCGTAGCGTCTCGGTTTCAGTTTGGGCTAAAATGATTTCGTTACAGTCTACAGGTCGTATTTCTCAAACGATTCTCGTGAAATTGTGTCAGCGTTTTTTGTCGTTACAGTTTATAAAAAAGATTTCAACACCAAGTCGTTTCATTTATTACATGCGTTTTATTTTATTTTTCTTTCTGGTTTCAATATAACATCTTATTTGAACGTCACATTATCCAAAATTAAAAAAAAAAAAACTACGATTTTAATATAACACAAAAACAAAATTAAAAATAGGTACGTGTCTGCTATTTCTCAACTAACTTTTAATAAAACCAATATAAATAGGTTCAAAAATTTGAAATGTTATCCATTGCGGAGTGCGCCAAGCCTGGTAGAATTACCAAGTGTGTATACACACTTGTTTTGTTATGTTTTTTTAGTTTGAACGTTAGTTTCAGTAACGTACTGACGCTCGCGAAAGCCGCCGCGGCTCGCGTTAGTAACTGGCTCCCAGAAGAATGACATCGAACATGTCCGAAACCTGAGGGGTGATCACGAAACTTTGATTGCAATACAACAGGAGAAATTTC
Organism: Ennomos fuscantarius; assembly: GCA_905220475.3. NCBI lineage: Eukaryota > Metazoa > Arthropoda > Insecta > Lepidoptera > Geometridae > Ennomos > Ennomos fuscantarius. Next base: position 1,954,897 of record HG992026.1, on the reverse strand, counting down.
CGTACTAACTATGCACATAAATTGCGTATTCAAACTGTCAATACTTCTATAGGTTGCAATCGAGTTACGTAATGGCCCAGCTGGGGCCTTACCGCCTAAATCTGGTGGAGATCGTAATCGTGTTCTCTCTTGCTCGCACTCGTGGACTTGTTAATTGGCGCGTGCAGGATGGCAGGCGAAGCCGATTCCCAGAACAGTTATACGATACTACTGTTATACTTGTCGGAATAATTTCGACTTTTTAATTGACGTGAGTTTAGCCATTATTTATTTTACAAAAAGGGTGTATACGTGCAGGTGTCGGCGAACGTGAGCGGGCGCGGCAGCCCCAACATCTCGGGCCGCGAGACGCCCTCCTCGCAGGTCACCGACGGGGAGCCCGCGGGGGAGCCCCCCAGGAGGTAACCGCAGCCTACACAATACACAAGCTAACGCTGCGTACACTACGCGTCCGACAGCTTGTACTCCATGTGACAGCTTATGATGCATCAGCCAGGTTATCATCTACCCAACAGTTTATGATCCTTCTTAAAACAAAAATACAACACACAAATATGTAAGTAGTGTATTTTAAAAAGAACACGGATTCAGGAATCTGTCGTAAAGAAGAATTAGAAAAAAATGGTAATTTATAATCCACCTGACAAGTTTTGATCTGTTAGATAGTTTATAATCCATCAGACCGTTTGTGATCCTTCCGACAATTTATGATCCATCTGTTAGTTTATGGTCCAGCTTATCATCCAGCTGATAGAATATGATCCATTCGAAAGTTTTTTGTTCGAGTAGACCAACATTTGACTGCAAATCACATGATGTTAAGCGACGATACTCTCGAAGGTGTAGCACGTTGGCTTGTAGAGAACCTATTCACTATTATCTTAAAAAGACCCAGATTATGATCCATCTGACAGTTTATGATCCATGTGACAGTTTATGATACTGTACTGTAAGATACATTTATGAACATAATAATTGTTTAGTTGTCCAAATTTATGTAATACCAATTCTAACTTGCAGATTACCCCTGAACATTCCGATCCCACAAGTGGGCAGCGCTCAAGCGAAACTTCTCAAGCAAGCTAGAAACGAAATCGAAGATAAATTCTGCAAGTTTGAAATTAAGGTATAATACAACAAGGCACGGGGTTTGACCAAGGCGTACAACAGACATTGTCAGTCTTACCTATAAACGATATTTAAATTTAATTAATGCTTAATATTCTGTCTCGTTCTCGCTTGCAACGTTTCAGAAGTAGATAACCATTGATTAAATTTAACAAATGTTTATAAGTAAGGCCTTTTAGATATACTATTATTAATATTAGATCAATGTGCAGACGTGATCGCGATTAACACAATCCGGCCAAAATATCACATTTAATTGATTTCATAGTATAAAATCCTGAATCGTTAACAGATTAACTATGGTATTTATATTATTTCGGTATGTCACAGAGGAATAAGTGCGAACTTAGAAGTTGTCGTACTTTAGTACAGACGGGCATAACAGTGATTCAATTTAGTACATCGCTTTATAATAAGGCTGTATGTTCTAGAAGCTGCTCGAAGGCGACGAGACGATCAGCATAATGTCGGACACCTGGAGCACCGACGTGCTGGCGTCGGACTCCGAGATCATCGGCGACTCCTGCGACCCCGCGCAGGCGGCCGCCGCGCACGGTACAGTTACCGACACTAACATCGGCGACTCCTGCGACCCCGCGCAGGCGGCCGCCGCGCACGGTACAGTTACCGACACTAACATCGGCGACTCCTGCGACCCCGCGCAGGCGGCCGCCGCGCACGGTACAGTTACCGACACTAACATCGGCGACTCCTGCGACCCCGCGCAGGCGGCCGCCGCGCACGGTACAGTTACCGACACTAACATCGGCGACTCCTGCGACCCCGCGCAGGCGGCCGCCGCGCACGGTACAGTTACCGACACTAACATCGGCGACTCCTGCGACCCCGCGCAGGCGGCCGCCGCGCACGGTACAGTTACCGACACTAACATCGGCGACTCCTGCGACCCCGCGCAGGCGGCCGCCGCGCACGGTACAGTTACCGACACTAACATCGGCGACTCCTGCGACCCCGCGCAGGCGGCCGCCGCGCACGGTACAGTTACCGACACTAACATCGGCGACTCCTGCGACCCCGCGCAGGCGGCCGCCGCGCACGGTACAGTTACCGACACTAACATCGGCGACTCCTGCGACCCCGCGCAGGCGGCCGCCGCGCACGGTACAGTTACCGACACTAACATCGGCGACTCCTGCGACCCCGCGCAGGCGGCCGCCGCGCACGGTACAGTTACCGACACTAACATCGGCGACTCCTGCGACCCCGCGCAGGCGGCCGCCGCGCACGGTACAGTTACCGACACTAACATTGAGTCTCTATTCGTATTTTCTTGATACATTTATGTAAAGGAACGTGTTGCATATAAACGTAAACTGTAAAAAATAAAAATAAAACATCCTGTAATATTGCGCCATCTCATAATATCGCTTATAAGGATCAAATTTTGTGAAAAAAATCTCATCCTAAAATCCTAAAAATCCATTCATATAATAAAATTAATGAACTTTAGGTAATCAATTCGAAATGATGCTTTTCAGCGGTATTTGCTATTCCCCATACTTTTTTTATTTTATTATTGTTTGATAGCTTTGCGTTTGACCACTATAATAACACCTGATGATAAGTGATGATGTGGTTTAGGATTTGACCACGCCCAGTTGAAAAATTCTAGTTTGAAGTTGACGCTGTGTGTAACGTCCACAAATCATATTTATTTATTTATTGAATATGAATGGCCCGATAGCTCAGTTGGTAGTAACCCTGCCTTGTGAACTGTGGGATGTGGGTTCGATTTCTACCCAGGACAAACATTTGTGTGATTTACATTGATGTTTGTTCTGTATTTGGGTGTTCTATTGTATTCTATTTACAAAAAAGAAAGCATTTTAATATTGTATCAGTTATCTGGTTCCCATAGTACAAGCTTTGCTTATTTTGGGGCTAGATGGTGCTGTGTGAAATGTGTACAAATATTTATTATTTATTATTAATTCTGTGTAATTCATATACTGCCTTGCAGGAGTGATCACGGGCAACAGCCAAGCGCCGGACGTTTCAGAAACGGCGAGCGAATCGGCGTGGAGCATGGATGTGCTTGCGTCAGACAGTGATAGGAATACTGAGGTCAGTTGGTTAGAGAAGAACAGATGATGCCATTTATTTTCATAACAATAGATGATCAATTAAAAGTGTACGACTGTCGTACGAATAACAGTCAAGAGTGTATTGTTTTAGCTACTGGAAAACGGTCTCAATACACATATTTTAACTTTATTCATTGGCATTCACAGATTTTGGAAAACTGTAATCAGCAAGAAAATGGGCAATTTACACAAAAACTAATAGAATAATTTTATACATTGACTATTGAATAATATGAAGGGCGTAAGTATGCGACCCATAGCAGTTGCACTCTAAATCATAAAAAATAGTTTCATGCGACACTGCACTGTGCATGTCATCCTGAGACGTCAGCTCAGTCTAGTAATATGACTTCTATTAGACTGTCAGCTGAAGTAGTCTCATTTGCCCAGTAATTTCACTACTTTAAATATAGTGCCCTTCCACAGTAGTGCTTGCACACTATTGCATGGCGCGACTATAATTAATTCTGTTTGTATAGGTGGATACAGATGATTGTGTATCTGTGGCGGCGCGATCCGACACGTCCTGGCCGCGGCGGCCCTCGCAGCAGGACGACTTTCCTCCAGTCAGACTGCCTGCACAGGTACCTAAACTTTCGGTAAATAACATTTATTTTTTTTTTGTATTTTACGGTTTTAGTTAGTGTAAAAGACTGAATAGTCGTAAATTATCTAATCATAAGATATTTGCGTTCATTCCGTACACCCATCACTATTATTTTTAATTTGTTAATTTTTGACATACGTAGAACATTCATTTATAACTACCATACATCATTATTCATGCGGGTTCGATTCCCGCGGCAGGACAAGTATTTGTGTACAGAAAAAAAGCCCAAATACTTGTTCTGAGTCTGGGTGTTGTGGGACCATGGTCCTCGTAGTTCCTAGGTCCAGAGAATCCTAGTCAGGGTCCAGGATCTAGGTGATCGTTTGGCGTTATTATTATTACTATTTATATTTTTTTATGTATGTGATCGTTAGGTGTTATTATTGTCATTATTTATTATTATTTCAATTATTTTATGTAATAATTTAATGTGTTTAAACTATATTTACAATTAAATGTAATCGAAAAATATTTCTTCTCCACACCACATAACGAATAAAGAATCATAAGTCTAAAGTTACTAGAAGTTAATTTAGAGGGTTCGGTACGGCGGACGAGGGCTCACGGGGGGGTTTTAGTGGGTTCGAGTCATACATACCTCCTTGTTACCACCCCCGTGGTGGCTTGGCGCGAGGGCATTTCCCCCCCTCAAAAAATAAAATAAATAGGGTTATATTAGCTTACTTCTTTAGACATGTCATAAATAATTTTTGTTGTGTACCCATATTGTCAGAAAATAAATCATTTGATTTTGTGTGATACTTCTACAGTTTTGTTTTTAAACTTACAACTATTTTATTAGTCATTATGTGTTTTAATAACTTGTAAAGGAGCATTTCATAATTTACCATTTTGTTCCAGAACGGTAACATGAGAAGACCCGACTTGGGTAGCCCGAGGCACACGGCACGGCCGAACTTGCCGAACAGGTATGTGAAAGCAAATTATAATATGTGTTGAATAACAATCATAAAAAAACTTGGTATAATTATTACAAAACGAAAGTTAATATGGGAGTTGTTACACAGATCTTATATATAAAAAAGTGACAATTTGACGGAAATTATACTATAATTAAATAGTAATTACAAAACAATAACACCGATTGATTTAGTTATTTTCAGATATTTTCAAATATATATAGGATGACGGGCTGTGCGTAGGTTGCAACCTATAAAACTATAGGCCTTCAGCATGTCCACACGGCGCCGTGTCCGGAGCAAGAATGATCCGTAGTACACCGAGCGCTCCATTTATATAGCCAGATGGGCGGAGCAGCGATGACAGTTGCCGGTGTTGCCACTGTAATAAATTTAAATGCCACCACAGGGTAAATTACGGTACTACTCGCTGCGCATAGAGTTTATAACTGGACTTTGCCGCTGTCATATATAAATAGGACGGGAAGTATTTTTTTTTTACTTTTTAATATGTTGTATTGCTTTAAATTCTAATGATATCCAAACCATTCGTGTACGAACAAAGCAACCAATGAAATACGATTTCAAACTCACACCTAAACAAAATAGGAAAACACTTTCCCCGACCTATTTATTAAAGTGAAGCACGCCCACATCCCAGCAGTTCTAACATATTTATTTATGGACCTTCAACAGTACTTTACGTTTGATTTTCCGTGTGGTTCCGGTGTTGGGTAGGACCACCCCATCTCTTCCCGTGGGTACTATGAGAGGTTCATTATTAATATCTTCTGCGATCACCAAGCCTCCTGTATGTTATTGAATGTTGTGACGAGCTCGTTCACCGGATATTAAGCGACACGGCCACCCATAACAGAACAATGTCACTCGGAACTCCAAAATATATAGTTTCGTATGATACTGCACCGCGCACATCATCCTACGACATCAGCACAGTCTGGTAATAAGATTACTCGACTGTGAGATCAGCTGGATGTTAAGGAATGACTTGACGAGCTAGCCGTTCGCCTGATGTTAAACGACACGGCTGCCCAAATCAGCTGCAGTGTCACTCGGAACTCTTAAGTATAGAGGTTCGCGTGACACTGCACTGCGCACGTCATCCAGAGACATCAGCACAATCTAGTAATAAGATTACTAAACTGTGAGATAAGATCATAAATTCTCATTTGCCCAGTAATTTCACTAGCTACAGTGCCCTTCAAACCGGAACACAGCAGTGCTTGCGCACTTCTGCTTGGCGGCAGAATAACTGACAAAGCGGTGGTACCTACCTAGACGAACTTTGCAGAAAAGTTCTACCACCTAGTGAAATCATAACATTTGCAGCAGGCGATGTGTAAAAAAGCTATAAAGGATCGCCCACTTTGTTGCTTTGTATGTGGATTGGCATTATGAATCAGACATAACTGCTTTATGAGTTAGCTTGAAGCTACTTCATTAGAAGTTTGAAAACTGTGTTGCTGGAAAGAACACACTAATCATGTTTGATATTCACACAATCGATGAAGGAGGTTACATATTTTGAAATGGACTATATGCTCTAGAGAGTTAGGTGAGGAATTGATACGGCAGAATAACTGGCAAAGCGGTGGTACCTACCTAGACGAACTTTGCAGTAAAGTCCCTACCACCTAGTACTGATATAAGTGCGGCGGCAGGTCGGGCGGGTACCTGACGGCGACGGCGGCGCTCTCGCGCGGCGCCGAGCTGGACCTGCCCGCGCTGCCCGCGCCGCACTACCCCATCGAGAACCGGAAGAGCATCCTCGTCAACGGATACCCGGTGAGCCGTCATCGGTTCCGTACCTTTCTATTTGTGAAAACTGTTAAGGCTTGTTTGATAACTAATTTTGTACTGTAATATATTTCTTAAAGCTGTTTGTTTTCCAAGAAATAAATAAATAGTACAGTGAAAACTCATTATTCGCGCTTCCTTCATTAGCGTTTTCACTATTCGCGGTTTAAAAAAATGCGACCCAATTCTTATATTCGTGGCTAAAGATTTCATTATTCGCGGATCTAATCGGTACATCGGTACACATTGATAAAACGGATTCCAATATCTAGGTATCCAACCGAATATCCTTTGTATACGCGTCATCAAATGAATAAATAAATAAGTAAAATGATCTTATTACAACTATGCCTATAGTATGTTGTTAAATTATATCGCCGCTGTATTGGTTCCGCCGTTGCCAAACTACTGCCCAAGCCTGAAGATAATAATAATTACTCAATATGGTCAAAAACTTCAATTAAATTTATTATTATTTACTTATTTTTTATTTTGTCACCTAGGAACGTATCCATATAAATTGCCATTTCATATTCACGGTTTCTGTATTCGCGGCATATATACGGAACGCATACCCCGCGAATAAAGAGCTTTTAATGTATTTTAAAAGCGTTGCTGTTTCTTCTAGACTGAATAATAAGAACTTTTAACCCGCACTAAGCGATTTGCTACGCACATTATAATGCGAACAGTCAATGAATGAAACACTTTGCCGGCGTCCTTGTTTCCAGCTTCCTATAATCTAGGAGTTTTCTAGGCAAGCATGCAACCTAAACTGCATCATTACTTTTCAGGAGATACAGTGGTCCAAAATTGAAGGGATGAGATCAAAAAGGGTGACTTGTAAACTTAGTCTACCAATAAATGAGTATTTGAGTATTTGGGTTTCACTATCGGGGTATCGTGGGATTCAGTGTGAACAATAATACATTCTCAAAATACCGATATGAGGCGTATATCTCGAGATTTTCTGTCTAAAAACGGTTTATCTGACACAGGAATACAGTCCGCGTAGCATAAAAACATAATTATATTTATTATATCATATAATATTTTTACAGTAATCAGATCTATAATCGAATCAGTACTATGTTTTGTATTTTAAAATAGAATTAATAAATGTTCAAGCAACTGAAACTTACATAAACCTTTTCTATTACTTAATACGCACTCTACATTAAAATGAGGCCGTTGAAGTTTAAAGTGAATTTTCTCGAAACTATCAATTTGACAGTTAAACCCTTTATATTTTCACCCCTTGAATAGTATGCTGCTATTTCTCAGGTGATGACGTGCTACGCTACGTCGGCGCCAGAAAGCCCGAGCACGGCGGCGCCTCCGCCGCTGCCCAACGATGTTTTTGATTTCGTGCCACCTAATAGGTAAAAATAAACAATAATGTCGCTTAAAAGGACCCTCCTGGTATTTGAAAATGTTATTGCTGTCGGTCTGCTATCTGCACGTGTGATAGAGAGAGTAGACCAGTTTTAAGTTTCATGGTCATTCAAATACACTGCAAGATCAAATTGTACAACACACACACAGATAAATTTTATGAGTTCCAGACCAGAGACATTAGTAATCATAATAACGCCCAACGATCACATACCGTCGTTGCGCGTGCAAGAGTCGCTATGTGCTATTTAGTTATTTTCCGTTTTAGATGCAGTTTTAATTGTTGTTTCAATACAAACATACTGTTAAAAGAGCTATATGATAAATGCAATATTTAAAGAGTTACGAAACTAGCTATGTGTTATTGATATATCAAAAGTTCCATATGAATACGTTATATAATAATTAATTAACTCGAGAAATTATCAATAACTAAATAACACATAGCGACTTTTGCACGCGCAATGACAATACATAGATCCTGGACCCTAACTAGGATTCCCAGTGTCTAGAGACTCAGAAACTACTAGGACCATGGTCCCACAACACACAGACTCAGAACAAGTATTTGCGCTAATTTTCCGTGCACAAATACTTGTCCTGTCGCCGGAATCGAACCCGCCACCTCCGGGTTATGAGCCAACCTGCTCAACCACCACACCACAGACGCTGTGTAGGGATTTAATATCGACTGTATTTTAGAACCTGTTGATGAATATTCAATATACAATACATATCGGGAGATCAAATTCAATAAATAAGCAAATTATTCCTAAGTATATCTGTTTAAGGTTCGATACGTACATTCAGTTCTACGCAACTATTACACGTTTGATTTTTAGCAGAAGATTTTTATTGTTCTGTCAACATTGGGGTCTATTTGCAAAATGGCATGTAGTCGCCTGGAATGAGGACCAGTTCTCGTATTGCCTTTTCTAAATTGTGGGCGTTCTTTGCTATGACTAGTTATAGTCAAGCGATTAACAAAAGGTCGTTTTCCACAGACCGGCCGAAAGCGTCCAAACAGAATCAACCCTCGAGGCGAACAGCCAATCAGACGCGACCTCGCAATGGGTCGACGACAGCTTCCCACCTCCCCACCACTCCCCGCACCGCGCCTACCCCTCAAAATACGACCTCCCTTCCACCTCCAAAAACTACGACGACAACGACATGGATCGCTCGCTAAACTCCAGCGAGAGTTCCTTCAACGCTCTCTCTGTCTCGCAATACGACAGGCGATTCGATTCCGGAATCGATACAGAGCGCACCGAAAACGAATCTCGATCAGCGATCACCGATCTGATGACTCGAATGAGTTCCGCCACCATCTCGACTTCCAACTTGGTGAACAACGTGTCCCGAATCGTTAAGTCGGAGATACGGACGAGCATCGTTAGTATCAGCTCGTCACGGATCGAGAAGAAGCGAGATGCGAACAGTAATATATCTCTGAGTACGCTGTCGGTGAACAGCGCAGAGTCGGTGTCGGACAAAAGCTCCAGCCAGGATGTCAACTCGGAGAACGTGACGGAGAGGCGCGTGACCCCGCCGCCCGTGAAGGTGGCCTCCACCGGTGCTATACCTAAGAGCATCAGCTTCGATGCTACCGCGGAGAAGTCGCAGAGGTAAGCCTCTTGATATATTATGAGTTCCCTTTTTTGATTTCAAACTAAAACTAGACCTAAAAAAAATAAACTATACCTAAGAACTTAAAATAAATGAAAACTAAAAATTTAAAATAAACCGTTGGTCGAGGGGAAAGTTCCCAGAATGCTGGCAGCATTACCACGTTGAATGGCAATGCTTATTTTTTGTGCAAAATATAAGCCAGCATTCTGGTGGCCCATGCTTCCACCAAATGTTTGGCCAAGTCCCTATATCTTGCCATGGCAGCCGGCCCCCATGGACCCATTGTCTCCACCCCAAACGGCACAAACATGTAAGCCCTGTTAAGGAGTGCATATTTGTGCATATAGTTCCTTTTTTGATAATTTTAGTACTTCTTTCATCATTAGCCTGAACACGTCCACTGCTAAACATAGGCCTCCCCTAACACAGTACTTTCTTGTGAACTTAAAAATATATTTCAAGTCCTTATCGTTCAAACCGATTTTGGAATATTAGCTATAGATGAGCATGTCATATGGGAAGAAAACTGCCCCGTTTCCTCGCGCCCTGATTACGTTGACTATGAGTCTTACAATATTTTTAAATAAATTCTTTGTATTATTTGCCGTGTCACTTCGATTACTTTCGACGGTTACACGATCGGTTCTTGTTCATTACTGCTTAGCGCTAAAATGTGTTGTCAAATAAATATAACCATTTGTCACTAGTCACACTCATAGTCTTAGCACAAGTAAAACAAAACCAATACCTATTTTTTCCCCCTTAATTAAATGTTTGTGTCAATTCTGAGCAACACTCAGATTTTTAAACCATTGGAAGGTTCCGATGTCTTATCAAGAGACGGAAAGTGTTGATTACGAATCAAGCTGCTGGACCTATGTACGTTTTGCATGCGAATTATTTTGTACTAGCGGCCCGCCGCGGCGTCGCACTATCAGGGATAATGTGTGATTCTAATGGTGAAAGCATTTTTCAAATTGGTACATTAGTTATTATATAGTTATTAGTTTCATAGCCTATTCAATGCAAACAAACAATTAAATCTGTCCTCTTTATACTTTTTTTTAGATTTTGTATCATCGATTCAATACCTATCAATCATCACGATCTCCGCATCAGGTTTTTTGGCGGGAAAACGAAAGAGATCGCATTACCGCATTGTATTATTTTCCTAAACTTGTGTTATTTTCAGTGTTAATGCATAAAATTGGTGGCATTTTATTCAATAAGTGCTGGATTACAGGCATGAGTGTGGGAAAGTGGTATAATGATGGTGAAACGTTTCTTTTCGTGTTGTTTCCAAGACTTCATAGAAGCTTCTGGTAAAATTGCCACCACTTTACTAGGAGTATGACTTGACTAGACTATGACTTGACTTTATGACTTGGACTGTGACTTGACTTGACACATATAAATATAACTTGAACTTGAGAAATTATCAATTACTTGACACTGGCTAAATAAACAAAAGTGTGCCAGTAATGTTGCCAGAGTTCGCCATAGGTGGACTCGTCATAAGAGGCCTGCTATCGCAGCATTGTACTGTATTTATAGATTTTGTTTTGTGTTAGGCGACGTATAGTGGGCGAAGACGGTCTGGTTGGCAACCTCGACGAGCTGAAGAACAACATGCGCCGCTCCGGAGGCAACCTGTTGCACAAGATCAAGATGTTCCGCCAGAAAGGACGGCATCATCAACAGAATGGTAAGCGAGTTGTCTTTAGTCAGATGGTTCAATTCACATATAGGGAACATGCTGATGGACTAGAACAGTGATGGGCAAAGTAGGGCCCGCGGGCCATCTCCGGCCCGCCGACGGTCCTTTGACATGAATAGTATATGGCCCGCGATATTTATATTTTAAGGTCCAGAAGTGTAATTAAATTCTTATATGTAAATTTTACAAAACTAGATTCTTAACGATGATTGATCACGCTCAGAAAATTGTGGCGATGTTTGCATCATCGTTATGTGTGCTAACAAACTATTGCGACCAATATCAATTGCGGAAAAACTCAATCAGAAACCGTAGAAAATGTTTGTCGAACACGTAAATATTTCATATTATAAAGTTAAGTTGGGATATAGTCGCGTACAGAATTTATCAAGATATAATTTTGACCGGTTACCGACCTCGATGTTTCGACCAAAGTTAGATTGGTCGTGTTCACTAGGAGACTTGTGTAAAGAGTGTTAGCGTCGTGCTGACCGGGCGTTGTCACCAACTACCCGCATTTGGTATAAAACTAATGATTTTTCTATAGCATTGCTTTCTTTCGATACTCGGACATATCACGTATAATTGCGTAATTAAGGACACATGAACATCAACATATATTCTTTGAAAGACATCAGAAAACTCAGAAATTGTACTGGAATCAACTTAATCTCTTTCTTTTAGACGTGAAACTCCCTGAAGTGGAAGCCCTCAGCGAGGACGGATGCCGCGCGGACGGCGGCAGCACCGAGAGCTCAGAGGAGATCCTCGCCAAGTACCGGCGCAAGTGTACCGCCGAGTGCGGAGCCAAGCCGCGCCGCGCCCAGCGCCGCGCCTCCGACGTGCCGCCCGCCGACCTGGAGAGGTAACTCGGTGGGGCACGGGAGCCCGGGGGAGAGCCAAGTACGGCGCAAGTGTACCGCCGAGTGCGGAGCCAAGCCGCGCCGCGCCCAGCGCCGCGCCTCCGACGTGCCGCCCGCCGACCTGGAGAGGTAACTCGGTGGGGCACGGGAGCCCGGGGGAGAGCCAAGTACGGCGCAAGTGTACCGCCGAGTGCGGAGCCAAGCCGCGCCGCGCCCAGCGCCGCGCCTCCGACGTGCCGCCCGCCGACCTGGAGAGGTAACTCGGTGGGGCACGGGAGCCCGGGGGAGAGCCAAGTACGGCGCAAGTGTACCGCCGAGTGCGGAGCCAAGCCGCGCCGCGCCCAGCGCCGCGCCTCCGACGTGCCGCCCGCCGACCTGGAGAGGTAACTCGGTGGGGCACGGGAGCCCGGGGGAGAGCCAAGTACGGCGCAAGTGTACCGCCGAGTGCGGAGCCAAGCCGCGCCGCGCCCAGCGCCGCGCCTCCGACGTGCCGCCCGCCGACCTGGAGAGGTAACTCGGTGGGGCACGGGAGCCCGGGGGAGAGCCAAGTACGGCGCAAGTGTACCGCCGAGTGCGGAGCCAAGCCGCGCCGCGCCCAGCGCCGCGCCTCCGACGTGCCGCCCGCCGACCTGGAGAGGTAACTCGGTGGGGCACGGGAGCCCGGGGGAGAGCCAAGTACGGCGCAAGTGTACCGCCGAGTGCGGAGCCAAGCCGCGCCGCGCCCAGCGCCGCGCCTCCGACGTGCCGCCCGCCGACCTGGAGAGGTAACTCGGTGGGGCACGGGAGCCCGGGGGAGAGCCAAGTACGGCGCAAGTGTACCGCCGAGTGCGGAGCCAAGCCGCGCCGCGCCCAGCGCCGCGCCTCCGACGTGCCGCCCGCCGAAAGCCCTCTAGAGACCACCTATATTCATAAAAGTTATGCTGGGACTCCGTCTTAAAGAGTCATCATCGGCTCTTCATCTTTTCAAAGTCGAGATTCTGTTAGACCTGCGACGGTTTCGTAGGATGTGTATTTATTGGAATGTTTTGAAAGATCGTATTTGCGCTAAACTTGGCCTAAAGTGACCCAGAATTGGGTTAACGAACTGTGACCTTGTATCTTCTGAATGAAATTTGCTTTCATTGCCATAAATTTAGTAGGTACCTAAGTATTAAAACTTACGGATTGGCAGTGGTGAATGAAAACCAGTGATGCGAATGATATGATTTTGATTTGACTGTACAATTATTTTTGGAAATATCAAGTATAACATCAACCAATGACTTTTCATAATGTTTGAAAAACATTTGAAATTATTTTTACGCCTAATATTATATCAAAGTTCGAAGATTTTTTTAAAGTATTGATGCATTTTTTAACTCTAAGTGTTAAAACATTCAAAATTAAAATGTAATTAAATGTATTAATAACTAAAAAAATAACTCTTTGACAATAAAATAGTATATAATATTCCGCGAGTCATATTATCTGAATTTATAATTTGTAAACGAACTAGCTACAAAAAAATTCCATCTAGTAGTATCCCGTAAATGTAGTATAAAGCACTATGTATAGGAAAGTGCAAACTTTCACAGCACTCACAATTCGTGCACATATTACACCGTCGTTCCTTTCTTCCCGCAGTGTACAAATGTACAATTATGTTACAGATGCGAAGGGGTCGTCGATCTGAACGACCCCGAAGTGTTCAACAGCATGAAACGCAAGCTGCGGCTCGTGCTTTCAAACCCAGACCTGCACTGCGCTGAATACGTGCCCAACGTGAGTTATCTTTACAACGTATGTTGCGATGCATAAATTACACAGAACGTCTCTGAACTAAAAATGCACCTTGAGTAGATCTGAACTAGGTAGAAATGTGTGTTTTAGTATATGCTGATTTTAAAGCTTAATATCCTGTACATTTAAAGATACGACACAAAACGAAAAGTCTACAATATTTATGATTTATAGCAGTTTCGCCTGTTTAGAGCAATTAACCCCGCTTGTCATTAAGGCGGAGTCTGATCACAAAAACTCTTCAAACAACATCAAAAACACTAGCACTCCGAAAAAATACTTTGTTGACGTAATGTTCCAAATTTTCAGAGATAACAATAATTGTTTTTTTTTAAATCTGTAATACGCATGTTGTAACAACCAGTCAACAAAGTTTTAATTTGCCCTTTAAAATTTTTATGTCATTCAGTATACAATTATATATTGATATGCACATATAATAAACGTTTCTCTAATATATATCTTTACGACAAGGAGGTTGATGCAGTAGGTTGGTAAATTAAGATCTTTTTTTTGTCGTGTAATAATTTCACTGCGATTATGAAATAAAGTTGAAATGGCTTTAGAAAAGAAACAAAACTCTTTGATGGGAAGGCATAGGAAGAGTGAGTCATTTTTTGAATAATGGCTTACAGCTAGCCAAAAACCAGGCCTTGTTTATTAGCCGGCGCGAGATGGTTAATGCAGTGCGTCTCCATCTCGCCCCATCTCGGCGGCCGGAGGTCAGATCACGGGGGGGTTTTAGTGGGTTCGTGTCCCACATATGCCATCCCTGTGGTGGCAGGGAAGTGCGAGGGCATATCCACCCCTCAAAAAAAAGGCCTTGTATATTACACGAATACATCGTTTTTGAATTTTAAATATCTTTCTATGTCAACTGAGTATTAAGTGTCTTTCTATGTCAACTGAATTTTAAGTGTCTTTTTATGTCAACTGAGTGTTGAATGTCTTTCTATTTGAATGGAGTTTTAAGTGTGTGTTGTATGTGAAGTGAGTGGCGTGGTGTGTGTGCAGCGCGGCGCGCGCGGGTCGCTGGCGGCGTGGGCGGGCGCGGCGGGCGGCGAGGGCGCGGCGGCGCTGGCGCGCGCGCTGGCGGGCGCGGGCGCGGGCGCGGGCGCGCTGGCGGGCGCGCTGCGCGCCGACCTGGCCGCGCGCCGCCCCTACGCCGCCTACCTCGCCGACTGCCGCGCCGCGCGCCACCACGCCGCGCACGCGCTCAACAAGTACGTACCGCATTTACGATCTGTACTATAACGCCATTTCCTTTTTATGTTTTAGCTCCACGCTTTTATTTATTTAGCCAGTGTCGAGTAATTGATAATTTCTCAAGTTAATTATTCTATATATATAAAAGAAAGTCATTACTCGAGAACGGCTGAACCGATTTGGCTGAATATTAATTGAGAAGTAGATTAGAACCAGGAGACGGATATAGGATACTTTTTATCCCGTTCGACAGTGTTTTAATAATTCAACCGTGCGAAGTCGGGGCGGGTCAGCTAGTATTATATATATATATATAGGCTCGCGGGTTAGGCATGACGGGCAAATTATAAAATTATAGGCCTTCAGCATGCGCACCGGGCCGTTCCAGAGCTAGAATGATCCCGTAGCACACCGATCGCTCACTTTATATAGCCGGATGGGTGGGGAGCGATGATAGTTGCCGGTGTTGCCACTGTATTAAATTTAAATGCTGCTACAGGGTAAATTACGGTACTGCCCGCTGCGCATAGAGTTTACAACTGGACGTTGCCGCCGTCATATGTGTGTCAAGTCAAGTCATAGTCTAGTCCATTCAAATAATATGACTTGACTAAATTGACATAATTTAAAATATTATTTATATTTCAGTTCACAATCTACACCGGCTAAGATCGCACGTAATTAGCAGATCGCTCGTCTTTCCATATATCCTAAACATTTTTTCCGCAAAATGAAATCCACAGCGCGAGGAAATGAGCCTACCGAGAAGGTTCAGTGCAGCTTATGTAAGAAGCACTTGGATTTCGATAGTGCGCAAGTTACTGAGCTCGGGTGGAAGAAGTTGGGCTCGGAAAGGCGCGCTGCTTGGCGGTGTGCCTCTTGCAAGCTGCCAGCTGTTTCGCCAACCTTGCCCACATCGCCGGCTAGTGGGTCTGAGCCCGTGACTATAGAAGCGGTTCTTAAGGAGATTAAGGGCCTCAAAGCCCAACTTGCTGGCCTACCTGCCCTCATTGTAGATGTCAGGACAATAAAAGACGAAATATCTAACTTGTGCAACGCAACACCATCTTTATTACAATCAACCCCAACTATAAACAACCTTTTACAAACATGGCGACCTTGCCAGCGCCAGAATAGTCTACCTTCACATATTAATTGATCCAATAAACGTTCAGTGAAATCCGTGTGGTGCGTGCGGAGTGCGCGGCGTGCGTGCGCGCGGCGGCGGCGGCGCGCGCGCTGGAGCAGCTGGAGCGCGGCGGCGCGCTGCGGCGCCTCGCGCGCCACCACCACGCGCACGACCTCCGCGCCGCGCACCACGGTACGGACTCCACCCTACTGTCGCAGTAACATATGTACGGCGGCGGCGCGCGCGCTGGAGCAGCTGGAGCGCGGCTAACAGCAACAGCATAACAACAGCCAGACACAGAACAAGTTTGAGCTTTTTTTCTGTGTATTTGTTCTGCCGCGGGAATCGACTGTTAAATTATACTATATTCTATAAAAAAAAGTGTCCTTTAGACCACACGACTAAAGTAAAACTTCATTACTTCATCTCTCGTACCCCTACAGTGATATACGAAACTTAACTCTCTTTTTCTACCTTCACATAGAGAGGGAGTTATGCTTATATCTCCCTCTCAATTTTCGTCCGCCTCATCAGCTTAGTCCCCAAGTCAAGCGTGCGTGTCAAGTTTTACGTCAACAATTATAATTGTTTCAGGTGAACTTATGGATGAGAAGGCTACAAGACTGACAGCTAGCATTAAGGCCATCACGGCCGAGGTGAAAGCTGACCCTTCCTGGGATGGTAAGTTTCTCTTAATCTCAGACTCGCGGACTCTTTTGTACACGTTTGGTTCGTGTCTTAGGTCCGTATTACAGGACGATGCTCAATCATCGATTGGTGCTCAAGCAGAGTTATCATTCACTAATTGATCACTTTTTACAGTAATTGTACAAATTAGTACTATATTTTGTATTTTAAAATAGAATTAATACACTTTCAAGCAACGGAAACTTACATAAACTATCTCTATTACTTAATAAGCACTCTACATTACAATGAAGCTGTTGAAGTTTAAAGTCAAATTCTCACCCCTTGAATTACCATAATTGTCCCTCAGAACTAGCGATTTGCCTACATCAGAAGGGAGAGCTAACCTATGTATGATTTCACCTATATCCAACGCAATGTGTTGCATCTAGGAGCATCCTCGACAGTGCTGGAAATGGTTGAGATAACCGTGGAAAGGGCTGCCTTCGCGAGACTCTACCTGCACGTGCTGTTTCCGAACGGCGACGGCGACATCGCCAGGGATCAGTGAGTGTCGTATTTTAGATTTATCACGCCGCTATTTATGCGCTTTTTCTTCCACGAACCTGCAAGGTATTGAATGATCTTCCTCCTGAAGCTTTTCCGTAGAACTACAGTAGCTTCGAGAAAATTATCAAGGAGTCCTCTCTTAGGCAATGCCTTTGGTGTTTCAAATGTCTATAGAAGGTCACGTTTTAGAATAAAACTTCTATTATTTACCTTTGCAGATGACAATTTATATAAGGTACTAGCTGCGCCTCGCAGTTTCATCCGTGGATAAAAAGAAGCTAGTGTCTAAGCTATAAGGTTCCTTTTTACCTTTTGGTATGGAATGCTAAAAATCAATTTTAATTTAGGTAACTAATTTAGATGTTAATATAAACTATCTGTGTTCCCAATTTCATTCAAATCCGTTAGTTTTTGCGTAAAAAAGCCCACGGAGTCGCCCGTCGCATCGTGGTGTTGTAATTGTCCCACGGGAACATAATATCGGGATAAAAAGTATTCTATATATTAATGGGGGTTTGTGTTTGCTCGCGTCCGTAGGCTTTAACCCTAGTTTCCCTACACGTGACCCCTGGGTGGTGCCAAAAGAGCAACCAAATAACTGGTGGAAGGCCTTAGCCGCCGGCTTAGTTACCACCCATTGGACAAAACCACGATGCCAAGCGACTCGTCGTGTTCCATCGTGACGTCCAATGAAGCCGTTCTGACGAGTAGATGTGGACAGTTGTGTTGGGTATGCAGACCGGTATTGGTGATGGAGAGGCTTTCGCGTCGGAGACCTTGCTTCGGAGGGTAGCGGGATCCGAAGCACGGTGCTCTCTGCTGGCCGACCGCAAGTTGTAGGGGGCCCAAGTAGTAGTCTAGCCAACTACGAAAGGCTGCCCCGCCGCTTGTGTAAAATCCTGAGGTTGCCCACAGGGCCAGTTGGCGACTGGAAGTGAGGAACTTGTGGGTAATTTCAGGGGGGTTCGGGCGTCCCCGCAGTCTCCGCGCAAGTTCTCCATTGGCGCGGAAGCTTCTCTATTACTGAGGGTTAGCATCCCAATATCTCGTCCACTTCTAACTTGTCTACCTAACTCACCCAACCATGAAAAAGTCTAATAAAGTGAACAAGTTTAAACGGCAGATGCACGTCCTCACTCTTAAAGTGCACCTCACAAATATTCGTGGGCTGCACTCAAATCTGCAAGCGGTCCATCATCATCTGGAGACCAATAAACCACACTTGTTCTTCTTGACTGAGACGCAAATAGGATGTCCATCAGACACGGCATATCTGGACTATCCAGGATTCATCTTGGAAAACCGCTTACTTCCACGCGCTGGTATCTGCGTTTTCGTCCGTGATGACATTTGTTGTTTGCGTCTCCGGAACCTTGAACATCCCCACTTTTCGGTGATTTGGGTGCTAGTGGACACCGGCATTGAGAAAATTCTCTATGCTGGTGTGTACAGATCACATAGCGGTGACCGGGAGACAACTCTTCTAATGGAGTATCTCAGTGAAACGGCAGATGTGGCTCAGCAACGCTATCCTTCGGCTCAGCTTGTTGTTCTAGGGGACTTCAATGCTCACCACCAGGAGTGGTTAGTCCCACACCAGATCACGGACCACGCTGGGAGAGAGACGCGTAAGCTCGCTTTGGCGCTCAATTTAACGCAGATTGTTCAAGAGCCAACGCGAGTGCCTGACATTGATAGCCACACTGCTAACTGCCTCGACCTTCTGCTCACGACTGAACCAGACCGATACTCTGTGGCGGTATCCTCACCCATTGGTAGCTCCGATCACTGTCTGGTTAAGTCCGTTTCAGTATACTCCCCGCCTGACCCAAGCCCTAAGAGCATTCGGCGTGTCTGGAGATACAATTTAGCAGACTGGGATGAGATGCGACATTTCTTCGCCTCATATCCTTGGCGGCAAACGTGTTTTTCTTCTGGAGATCCGACGGTTTGCGCGAATGCGTTTACTGAGGTAGTATGTCGGGCTATGGAATATTTTATTCCATTTTCCGATAAACCCAAGACCAGCAAAGCCAGCCCATGGTTTGGAGCCGACTGTGCACACGCTGAAGCGCAGAAACATGCGGCATATCTGGCATGGGCTGACGCTCGAAAACGCAAGGCCTCGGACACTCGAGCTAAGAAGAAAGCCTTTAATGTTGCCGCCAAGGCCTGTAAGAAGGAATTAAGGAAGGCTCGTTTCAATCATATTGGTCGAATAGGGACTAAACTTGCTTCCTATCCAGCTGGTAGTAAGGCTTTTTGGTCCCTAGCCAAATCGGTTGAAGCGAACTTCTGTCGATCTTCACTGCCTCCATTATTAAAACCTGACGGATCGCTGGCTCACACTGCAAAAGAAAAAGCAAACTTGTTTGCCACTCTCTTTGCAGAAGCTTCGCGTTTAGATACTGCTAATGAGGTACCTCCCTGCCTTCCACATAGCGGTGCTTTCATGCCGGAAATACGCATACGTCAGAAGGAGGTACTAAAAACATTATGCAGTCTAGACGTGAACAAAGCCAGTGGTCCCGATGGTATACCAGCAATTGTACTTAAGAGCTGTGCACCTGAGTTGTCTCCCATTTTAACACGCCTATTTCGCCTCTCTCTAGACACCGGAATAGTCCCTAAGAGTTGGAAGCTAGCCAATGTACAACCTGTACCTAAGAAGGGCAGTCGTGCTGATCCTGCCAACTACCGACCCATCTCAATTACCTCCATACTCTGTAAGAGTATGGAGCGTATAATCAACAACAAGCTCTTGGCACACCTTGAAGTCAATGATCTCCTCAGTGACCGGCAATACGGATTTCGCCGAAACCGGTCAACTGGGGATCTTCTCGCATACGCCACGCACATATTGAGCGAAGCCTTGGAGATGCATGGAGAGGCACTTGCTGTATCTCTAGACGTCTCTAAGGCATTTGATCGGGTCTGGCACGACGGTCTTCTGAATAAGCTTCCATCTTACGGACTACCTGCTGGTTTGTGCACTTGGATATCAGACTTTTTGAGGGAACGATCGCTTAGAGTAGTTCTTGATGGCTGCTCTTCCGATCAATTAGCTATTAATGCTGGTGTACCTCAGGGGTCAGTTCTTTCAGCAACACTATTCTTACTCCACATCAATGATTTGCTAAAGCCCGGTACCTTTGGGTATGCAGATGATAGTACTGTTGTTGAAAGATACACATCCAGTGCCCGAGCCAGTGGTGACGACGTCCGGATTGAGAGAGAGGCTATGGTTGAGCGCATGAACCTGGCTTTGAAAGCCGTGTCCGATTGGTCCGATTGGCGATGCTAACTTGGTTAGGTTCAATGCTGCAAAAACACAGGCGTGTTTATTCACTGCTAAAAAGAGCCCACTCCATCTGGCTCCTTCATTCCGTGGTGTATCTGTAAGTTTAGGAAACCATCTTGAGCTTTTGGGTGTTGATCTCACGTCAAACCTAAACTTTGGATCCTACATTGAGTCCAAAGCCAAAGTAGCTTCAAAAAAACTCGGCATATTGTCCAAGGTAAGGCGGTACTTCACACCTGGACAGCTTCTAAATCTGTATCAAGCACAGGTCCGATCGTGTATGGAGTACTGCTGCCACCTGTGGGACGGGTCTGCCAAGTACCAGCTTGAGGCTCTGGACTCGATTGAACGGCGTGCCAAAAGGCTCATTGACGACGACACTTTGGTTGGTGAAAGGCTCCAGAGCCTTGTACATCGACGTAAGGTGGCAAGTCTGTCGGTCTTCTACAGATTACACCACGGTGAATGCGCTCAAGAACTGCATGATCTCATTCTCCCATCACCATTCCACTACCGGACTACTAGACGCTCGGCTAAGCGCCATCCTTTCGTGGTCGAAATACCACCCATTCGTACCAAGCGATTTGACTCAACGTTTTTAATTAGAACGGCTAAGGAATGGAATGCCCTGCCAGCGTCTGTGTTTCCGGCGAAATATGACCCGGGCGTGTTCAAGAGAAGAGTGAATAGGTATTTACTTGGCTAGCATGCTACATCTTCGATAGCATCGTCACTTCCCATCAGGTGAGAGCGCGGTCAAATGCTAGACAAGTTTGAAGTAAAAAAAAAAAAAAAAAAAAAAAATCCAGGTTATAAACTATTTGTGTTCCAAATTTCATTTAAATCCTTTCAGTAGTTTTTGCGTGAAATAGTAACAAACATTCATCCATACTCACAAACTTTCGAATTTATAATATTAGTAGGATAGATTGTTGTCTTATGTTAGTGTAAGCGTTCGGCGCCTATACTTGCGGCTCGAATATTGATGTGAATTTTTCGATCGGGGCGCGAGCGTCCTTTTCTTTCAACTCTGTGGGATTTGCGCGTCCAGATTGTGAATAGTTTAGCGTAATGCAGGGTGCTGAGCGAGCACATCCGGCGGCTGAGCGCGTGCACGAGCGCGGCGCGCGCCGGCGTCGGGGCGCCGCACCTGTGGGCCGCGCCCTTCCCGCGCGCGCAGCTGCTGCTGCGGCACCTGCCCGTGTACCGCACGCCGCGGGACAAGGTACGTGTGCACCTGCGGGCCTGCTCATCTTATAACTACCCTGCTGATGTCTCAGGAATGACGTGCGCAATGCTATGACACGCGAACTTTATATTTTGAAGTTCTGAATGGGATCGCAATCGTTACAGGCGGCCGTGACGCTCAACATCAGGCTAAAGAAAAAATCGCGAAATAATAATACCTTAATAGAGACAATAAAAAAATTGTTATTGTACACATTCTTTGATAATTAGGTGTTTAGAAAATTAAAATGAATGTAATTTTTCAAGTTAATTAATATAATATATGTGTCAAGTCAAGTCACAGTCCAAGTCAAGTCATAAAATAATCTAGTCTAGTCAAGTCAAGTCATACTCCTAGTAAAGTAGTGGCAACTTTACCAGAAGCGTCTATGGAGTTTTGGAAACAACACGAAAAGGAACGTTTCACCATCATTATACCACTTTCCCACACTCAAGCCTGTAATTCAATACTTAACGAATAAAACGCCAACAATTTTATGCACTAACACTGAAAATAACAAAGGTTTCGGAAAATAATACAATGCGGTGACGCGATCTTTTTCGTTTTCCCGCCAAAACTGCCAACATATACAATAGTAGCATCCTCCCGCAGCTTTCGTGCATAATGCGGTGCGTGACCGCGATAATGGCGGTGCTGGGGCTGCACGACGGCGCCGCTCCCTCCGCCGACGACCTCACACCTGTGCTCATCTTCGTCATCATCAAAGTAAGTCTACTGACGCACTATTGAAACCACATCCTTATGCATCATCCATATATACATATAATAAATTTGAAATCGTACACGCTTCGAAACGAATTAATTATGAAAAATTACACGTAGATTTTTGCTTTATAGCGCTGAGCATACGGAAAATATCGTAAAGTGGTGTTCTCACCACTTTACGATATTTTCCGTTCCGTATTTGGTAAAGTTTGTATGGAGCGATTTTTTTTGTAAAGCTATTGTTATGAAACATTGCAAATATACCGAGAAAAAGAAAAAAAATACACATGTTTCACTTCACATGTTTTCCTTAAGGGGATGAAATGTGATGTTAAGTTTAGTGTAGGATCACTATAAGTTGAGCTCTGAAATATACACCAGACCTTTGGTGCACAAGGTTTAGCTTAAACTGGCTTTCATACCTTGAGAGTTTGTAGAATCAAAGGATAAGTTAATGCGGTTTTTAAAAAAACTCGTTCAAGGGCGAGTCAGATAAGTTTACAGAGGGTATATATAAAAGCATAGAAATATAACGTTCCTCTAAGTATAAAAGAATGTCGTGTTAGTTACACTATTTATAACTCAAGAACGGTTGAACTGATTTGGCTGAAAATTGGTGGGAGGTAGCTTAAAACTAGGAGATGGACATAGGATGCTTTTATCCCTTTCGACCGCGTTTGACTAATTCACCCGTGCGAATCCGGGGCAGATCAACTAGTCTAATAATAAGATTACTAGACTGCGAGATCAGGTCATAAAGTCTCATTTTCCCAGTAAATTCACTAGCTACAGTGCTCTTCAAACCGGAACACAGCAGTGCTTGCGCACTACTGCTTGGCGGCAGCATAACTGGCAAAGCGGTGGTAAAAAACCTACCTAGACGAACTTTGCAGAAAATTCCTACCACGTAGTAAAACTACAGGTGAACCCGCCGTCCCTGCTGTCGACCATTGAGCTGGTGAACGCGCTGGGCGGGGCGGCGCTGGCGGGCGAGGCGCTGTACTGGTGGACGCAGTTCTGCGCCGCCGTCGCCTACATCAAGACCATGGACTACCCGCCCTCGTAGCACGCGCCCGCGCGCGCCGTCAGTACCGCTAATGGGCTACACTTATACATGTCACAATTGAAGGGTTGAGAATAAAAAGGGTTTCTGTCAAATTGACAGTTTCGAGAAAATTGACTTTAAACTTCAACGGCGTCATTTGAATGTAGAGTTCTTAAAGGTAATAGAAAAGGTTTATGTAAGTTTCAGTTGCTTGAAAATATTTTAATTATATTTTAAAATATTAAATATAGTACTAAATCATACAATTACTGTAAAAATATAACATAATAAAATAAATATAATTATGTTTTTATGCTCAGCGAACTGTATTCCTGTGACAGATAAACCGTTTTTAGACTCACTATCTCGAGATTTATGCCTCATTTCGGTATTTTGAGAATGTATTACTGTAGATAATTTCACGCTGAATCCAACAATACCCATAAGTCATTTTGTGAAAAAAATCAGTTAAACCCTTTTTGTTCTCACCCCTTCAATTATTGAACAAACAGCACGGACCCAGGTGTCTGTGGAAATGCAGATAGAAAAAGTAACCACAGCGGGGATATCTCGTTTAGAACGTTACTCATTCAAATTATTGTTCCGTTTGTTAAGATAAATGTAGGTATAGTTATAAATAGTTAGAATTGAGAAACGGTGATGAAAAAAACTAGTGTGTTTTAGACCACACGACTGAAGTAAAACTTCTTTAGTTTAGCTCCATCTATCAGCCGATATAACTTTGTTTAATGTTAATGTCGCAGTCTTGTCAATTATAAATTGTCATTCTACCAGACATGCAAACATGATACTTTTTTTTTTACTTTGTTATGTTGACAATGGAAATCTAAGTGAACCAACTTCAACTTCCCTTCGCATTCACCTGCTTACTCCCCAAGTCAAAAATTAGTAAAGAAGTTTTACTTCAAAAATTCTTATGGAGACCACCAAAAATAGGATATTCAACCAAAACAACAATTTAGGTTCAAGGATCTTTATTATACATCACAATTTACTAATTCTAACCGATAATGATATCTGATAAAATGTTCAGATTTTCCGATTTTAGTTAACTTTTTCTTTTTTTTTTAACCTTTAGGGTTGTTTA
The DNA here is from genome assembly GCA_905220475.3 of Ennomos fuscantarius. Classification (NCBI taxonomy): domain Eukaryota; kingdom Metazoa; phylum Arthropoda; class Insecta; order Lepidoptera; family Geometridae; genus Ennomos; species Ennomos fuscantarius. The sequence continues at coordinate 1,929,990 of HG992026.1, read as the reverse complement.
ACACTTTCTGGGCGAATAAAAAGCGCGAAACTCTTGTCATCGTCACCGCACGTCTTCCCATGAGCTATATGTCACAAGTTACTTAGTTTTTAGCACATTCATTAACATGCTTTTTTAAATTTTCAGATTACAGCGCGTGTCTACAGTTCTATAATGGAAACAAGCCCGGCGCCATTCTCTCGCGACCGGCGCCATTCAGTGTAAACACATCAAATGCGATACGCCGGTAGCACCTCGTGTAATCGCTTACAATGTAGATATTTGTAGAAAAATCACTAATAACAAATTTTTAAAAACGTAGTCACAATTTTTTAATACACTAGCTTTTGCCCGTGTGGCCATAGGAAACGAACATTTTTTTTATAGATAATTCAACCACCCATTTCATCCTCTTACCTCTTACCTTAACCCTTTCTTAGTGGATACCTAAATTTTGAAAAAACCACACCCTCCAAATTTCTAGTCACTAGGACCAGCGATTTAGGCTGTGCGTTGATATATAAGTCAAGTCAGTCAGTCAGTCAGGACTTTTAAATTTATAGATGTTTGACCGATCAATTTGATTTCTACTACGCCATTGATACCGTATACTGACAGCGAGTAAAATCGAGTTTGCTTCGGAAATGTGGCTAGATAATCATAATCAATTCATTCATAAAATGTCAATTTACAAGTCAAATTAATTCTTACAATTTAAAATAGCCTACATTATTATCAAGTGCATTTAAAACTTAGAGACCTATGTAAATAGGTATGTAAAATAATAAAATCACCACGTGAGGTAGTCTCGCATAAAAATCATTCAACCCATTTGGCGCCATTGATGTTAGAATACGAATTACACCATAAACGATAGACACCAACATTATACGACATTTGTTTTACGATGTCGTTGCCTGAAATAAATTATTATTATAACAAATTGGCAGAGGCATCTACGGGCCTTGGGCGAGGCACGTACAGAACAAATAAGTACTGACATACGAGGCAACCTCGCGAGGCTGCTTGGTCAGATACTACGAGGCTATTAATGGAGTAGTAATCTATTTTCAATCCCAATTGTTTGAATCTAAATCGACTAAGTCGCTTTCATTAGTCGCAAATAGTGGATACCGCAGGAATATTTGCCTCGATTTACGGCAAACCGTGTCGAGGCATGCTCATGCCTGTGTCGCTTATCAACCAAACGCGAGTTCGGTGCTATTTAACTAATAATTATTGCAATATAAAATTGTTATGCCATGCCGAGGTGTCGACATTGCCCACTCGTTGATATATCCCAGTGAATATAACACGGTACTAAAAATCTATTCAACTTATAGGCGAGCAGACTGCGGTTATTCTACAGCTTCGATTCAATTTTTACTAAACACGGACCTTTAAATTTTCCCACTAATTTTATTGTGAATGTTTCGTAAGACTACTGGGAAACAATAAGACTTCCACCGTTTTACTATCAAAAGAAAAGTCCCAGTGGTTCAGTAGGGAGGGGATTCAATTAGAACTACGTTCGTAAGCAAATTTATTGATAGATCTACAAATATTTACATTTAATTTAAAACTAAACTTATTTCTGTTGAATGTGAGGCCGCTTCCTGATTGGATCCTTCCCGCTCTGAGGACTTATTTAATTATACGTGCTCTGTAAAGAATCTACCGAATCGGTACAAACGGTACCGTATGGACACAATCAGGGAGTGGTCCAAATGTACACTCGAGTGTGCACTTATCAATATGGTAATATTTCTGCGATATTACCAATGTCGCATTACATATGCTTGTATTATATTATAAAAAAATGTAGCATGAAGATATGGTAAATAGCTCCTAGATCTTCATTAAATCATTTTCTAATCTTCCTCTTAAGCTAAGAAAAGTATATATTTTGCACATCAAATCAAAGATAATCATAGAAAGTAATTTATTCATGTATATTTGCGATTTTACTAACGATTAGTGTAGGAGTTTAGTGTCTATAACAATATTAACCATATATTATGCCACCAACATAATATCCAATCGTATCAAGTAAGATGGATTGCATAAACATGGTGTGAACACTTACATGTTGAATAATTGATATAATTTGCAAAGCCTTAAAACTCCAGGCTTTTAAATTTTTAACTAACCTTTTGGATTAGCCCATAATAAAATGATCGTCATCTGTGATGTAAAAAGTTGGATAAATACTCGAGAATGTATGTATTTTTGGATTAAATGTAAGCTACAACTTTGTGATAACTTCAAATTAATGTTATTGGAGATAATGTTGCTAATATATTCGAAAAGTGGAGGCTCGAATCCTTTAACGGGTAGTGGACTGAAAACAGCTCGGAAGATGAAAATAAACGTTGTTAAACTTGAAACTAATAAAAATACTCTTAACGAAATATCATGTATTCTAATTTAAGGTAGCTTTATTCTTTGTTAAGCACCAGTTTATTTAGCACCCTCTAAAACTTGAAAGACACTATGGTATCCTGGAATAGGTTTAGTATAGTAAAATATTAACCTATCCGTCACACGCATTTGGCTAATGAAACCTATATAGTAACAATTTCATATGTGAAAGTAAGCAAGAGACGTCAACACAAATAATGTAATCTTGCCTAATAGAGTAGACACTAGTGTAGGCGCATACAGTTATTGTTAACACTAGCGTTATTATCAGAATGTACCTTATGTAATCAGATCAATGAAATTATATTTAGCATTAAATCACGGTTATTTTATTATCCTTGTTATTTTTTGTCGGAAGAAAGGGGGCAATATCTTCGCCGAAAATTACAGTCCACCCGCCAGTCGCTGTACATCGTATCTACTCTGCTAGACATTGTGGGGCCATTGCCCAAAACTAAAATAAATTATTACAGTTAAATTATGTTTATATTTTGAGTTAAAAAAAAATCTTAGAACCATGCTCAAATCGGTCACAGAAATTATTTGTCTACGAATGACTATTGAATGTGCCATGTGATATACATGGTGATTAATTTAGGAGCCCGTGCTGAGAGGGCAGATCAATTATGATATTTTTTAACTTCCACCCGTGTAACCAATGCTGTCCTACCTTAAATTAGACTAGCCACAGCCCCGGTGGAAACTGATGATGATACAATCTACGGCTGAATTAGTACCAGCTTTCGATCTTACCAAAGAATCAAAACAATATTGGATTTTTTTTAAATAATATTATTCATTTGAGTCAAATTAGCAAGGCAAAAAATATAGAAACAAGATTACGTTACATAGCTTATTTTTTAAAAAACGGTAATTTCATATATAAAAATTCCAGGTTAACTGGAAGATAATGCTCTCTAGCATTAAGTTCGCCTTTGTACCTACATTTGTTATTTGTGTAATAAAGCATTTTCTATCTATCTATAAAAACCTATTATATTCTCTACAATTGGTACTTAAAATCACAATAATATTATTTGACGAAAATTAGTTCGTCCAATTTGGTTTTTATTATGTTAGCCGCTATTAAAACTTCGGCCAAAACGTTTTAACACGCACAATACATCTTAGGTAAAAAAATAAATAATAGGACAATAAATCAACTTTGAGACAACCCCCTAACAAGAGGGTGGCATGCGTAGACAGAAATGGCAGGCGTCACGCATGCGTGCGTTTTTCTGAGGCGTTACTACGGTCCACGTGGTAAGCATGCCTACGTGCCGGAATGCGCGTGGGTGCGTAGTGCGTACTTCCTGATGTTATAAGGTTATGATAGGCTAAGCAGAGAAATTATGACGATAACTGCTATCAGCTAGTATAAACGAATTTGTATAGGTGTTCTCTTATCTTTTTTTTTGTTTATTTATGTAGGCAGAGTACTTAGGTATATATAATTAAATGCACCACCGTCCATGCTTAGCTCGGATCTCTTCCAACCAAAGGTTATCCTGGAAGGGGAAAGGGATCACTCACAGTGATAAGACTGGCCATTGTACCCTAATTCTCATTTCTAACTTGGTGTCAATAAAGAGAATTGTATTGTATAAACAGACTTCTCTAGAAAGTTTTACTACACTCAAACTGCGAAATGTAATATTTGCAATCAATAATAAATATAAACTGCATGACCAATTATTATGATAAAACTGCTGCTCATTCAGTTGTAAAATCACGGTCATGTTTTTTTTTGCAGTGCAGGGTTTGGGTGGTGATGACTTTTCGCAATTAATTTCTAATAGTGTTCCCAACATTCATACCGATATTTCGCTCTATGCGAATTATTGTAGTTTTGAATGTTTTATTTGACCAGACTATTCCATATTTTAATAAATGGTAAAATTAATCATACAGATTGAAAAAACTGAAACAAGAAAATTGGTCGTACACTTTTATTATGTACTAGTTTTTACATTTTGTGAATATACACTTAAAAACAACACCTTCCAGCAGCAGGTCACTGAAACAAAATATTCCAGGTTAATTAAGATATTTTCCAAGTGACAAAACATTAATTTATAAAGGATTAATCAGAAAAAGATTCCACGTCATGAGCACTCAGCAGTAGCAAATAATTTTAACATCATTTTGCAAACAAAACTTCAAAAAAGAAATGAACATTATTAATTTGAGATGTTGGGTGCAGTTTTCATTCATAAATTCATGGTTATTGTGCAGCACAAAGAAATTCCTTCTGTATCAACCATTACTATTATATTATTACTAGTTTAAACACTTTCAAATAAATACCACTATGTATATCACTACTTTTATTAAATTAATAATCACCTTATCACAGTGTGGTTGGTAGTCTATGACCGTGGCCTCTCCTTCTTTTCTTTGTACAAAGCAAGAAGGGATACATTGGCCACCTTCACCACCTATAAAACGAAATCAATCATTAGTCAATTGCACCTCGCACATCATGTGAGGTTTTATATGATACCATACCAAATTCGCTCGGCAAATTAATCTTACATTAATGAATAACTTTGTTAATGTAAATTGGTTGGATAGCAGGATAGTAAGTAGGGATAGTAGATAGATAGGATAGGGTAGGGATATATTAATTTAAAAGGATAGTAAGTTTTCAGAGCTGTAAAAGAACAAGGCCTAACTTTGGTGGTAGTTGTTGTGCTTAGCCAGAAACAATACAATACTCATATTAAAGGTATATAAAACTAGCTTCTGCCAGCGGCTTCACCCACATGGCCTATAAGAAGATATGCTTTCTTAGTAGATACCTACACTTTACAAAGAACACACCCTACACATTTCAAGTCTCTAGGAAGTTTAGGCTGTGCATAAGTAATTCAATCAGGATTTTGAATTTTATATGCATAGATTTAGAATCAATTATATGTATACTGCTTGCATCAAGATGAATTCAATGCCATAATAAACGTAAAATATAAATTATTTAAAATAGATTTTAAAACTTGCCTTGAACCTGACTCCGGGAATGTCACCAACAGCATGTCCCTTACGACCGAAACCTGCCACTAGCACTTCATCATTCTCCTCAATGTGATTAAGGCAGCCATCACGGGGCACGAAAGCTGTCACCTTCTTTCCATTCTTGATCAGCTGAACTCGAACACACTTGCGAATGGCAGAGTTGGGCTGCTTAGCTTCAACACCACTGTAGAAATTAGTTTAATGTTAAACTTAAATGTATATGCATAATGCCAATGCATGAAAGTACTACAAATAGGCTGTTTCATTTTACAGTAATGAAACAAATACATTTTTACAGTGCATAAAAAAATCAAAAAATGTTAAATATTTCTATTTACATAATGACAGTTATGTTAGTCATGTTTAACTCTGCAATTGTTTCCAATCAAGTAATAACATGTATAAAAGTAACACATACATCAATTAAAACAGAAAATTAGCATTCAGATAGCTGAACAAACAACTGTCTGGCTTTCTTTTGAGAGTAAAAAACCAGTCTCAGAGTAAACACCAAACATGCATATAACCTCTAACAGAGTTCATTGACCCATGTGTCCAAACACGAAGATCGATAAAACTGGCGCGTAAGCGTGTATTCGGGCAGCGTTGGTTACGCACGTTAGTATTCATATAATGTAGGCTTCAACAATTTGCAGCAACTAGTAGAACGTGGAGGCGTTGCCGCCACTCGCAGTATTATCCTGTGATTGTAGTGGAAAAACATTCACAGGAATAATACCACGCGCGGGAGGACGCCATTTGACTTCTCTCTTCTTGTTTCGGTGACTTCTCATACACTCTGAAGGTGCTATCTGGAGTTAGGCGATGTACAGAAGCAACTATAACTAAACTACATATTAATACTTCTACGGTTTCTAGGAAAGCATAACAAGAACACAGACCAACTTGTAAGGGGAAATTGGAGAAACGTACTTACACTTTCTCCAAGACGATGCCCTTGGCGTGAGATGCGCCTCCGAAAGGATTAGCCTTCCATCTCGTTCCCATGTGAGCTTTCTTGAACTCTTTGTCCGCCCATCTCTGTTCACGACGGTGGTTCACGTGCTTCCGCGCTGTGCGGATACCACGGGGTTTGCCTGAAATAACGATGTCGCCGGTTACCACTTATCTTCATAATACACTAAAATTGACAGACAATCCTCTTCGAGCATAATCATGAATGGGAAAACTTTTATTGCACCTCGCAACCGGCGCGGGTTTGGCAAGATGGAAACAGATTCATTTTACACCACGAGAAAAACATGTCTCCGCCATGACTGACACCTATGCATGCACATATATAACGCAATTTTACGGCGTAATAGGGCCGAAGAAAAACACTCCCTACATTTTATCCACGATTATTGCACTATTCCGCACTTCGTAAACAGTTTTGTGAAATAAAATAAAACAATTTTGGCACAAAACTATTCCTTACCCATTGCGATAGCACGACACGAATCGGCTACGGGTGGGAAAAGAAATTCGTCAGTCGACTGGCCAACCACGGGCTTCAACAAAACAAAACTGCCAACTGAAAAAAAAATTTAGGGTTGCCATTTTTTAAAACTATTAACTGAACTTGGTTTGACCCAGTATTGTAGAACTACTCTCAGGTCCGTATTACAGAACGATGCTCAGTTATCGATCGGTGCTCAAGCAGAGATTTCATTCATAAAGTGATCAATTAGTGACTGAAATCTCTGCTTGAGCACCGATCGACGACTAAGCATCGTTCTGTAATACGGACCATAGATTCATGTAAATCACTCAAAACTCTTTTTTTCTTTCTGATTCTGGCATCGCATTATTCATGCATTTTGCCAGTGTCGAGTGACTCATTGTTTTCTTTCTCCGTTGTCGTTTAATTTTGTATTTCACAGATTATCTGTGGTTGTGTTCTATTAAGACATAGCGTAGCGTTACATACTCTTTGGGTGAGGTATACATTCACAGAATACTATTACTCCTAGCGGAGAAGAACCGGAACTCCATACAAAAAACGTGGTTTGAAAGTATGACTACCAGCGCCTCTTGTGGGACCCTTTAGCAACTAATAAAGCGCGCGAAATTTAAAATGTCTGTTCTGTCACTTAACCAAGAATAATAAAAAGATCGGTCCAAAATAAATTACCAATTTATATTATTAGAGTTGGTTTCGCTAATAATATACATTAGTAATTTATTTTGGAAGGAGCTTGTGACATACATCGTATGTCAAGGGTAGAATTAAATAAAAGTAAGTTATATATGTAGGTACATCAATTTATTCCAGAAAGGAATTGGTTAGGATAAATTCTAATTTAGTTTTATAGTTCAAATGGAAGTTTCCTCTGTTTTGTTGTTGTAACAGGCTTTTTTATATATTGTAATGGTTATTTACAATAACTTATCATTGTTTAAAACTTTTATCATGAAAAATCTTCTAAAACTTCATGTTTACTGATGATTTTTCTCTACAATAATATAAAAATAAACGAACACTATTTTAAACATAATGATAATAATGCTTGCCAAGAAGAATGTCTATTTCATACATTTTGATGCATTGAAGCAATAGAATTTAGATATGTAGATAGATTAACTCTCAACCAAGGTAACAAATACAACAACAGGAAATATCTTATGAGAAGGTTACAGTGGGCGGTGTTATCGCTAAAAAGCGATCTCTTTCAGACAAACTTTAGACTTTTTTTTACAGATTTGATTAAAGTTAAATGTGTTTTAAAACAGCAATTTATTTTGCAGGGTTGCTTGTGTAATCTAAGAGATATAATTTTTTGATGCAAATTCGAGCGGCGCCCTTTTTTTCCCTCTTGCAATTTAACAACTGCCCTTGTAATAACACAGCAAAAGAGCTATTCAGGTTAGCTGAAAGCTCTTGGACAGCATTGTCATCAAAAAGGGCTTCCAAAATCCGTTGACTCTTCAGCTTTTTAATAGTTTTTTAAAGACGGCAAAGTTTTTATAAGCTTCTTCGGCACTTGTTCAGAAGTGACCTTTCTTTGTTTGATTTTTCCGATTTAACCTGTAACCAAAAATTAATAAATATAATACACGCACAGGATATTTACGAAGCCACACCATCTACTAGTCTAACTACAAAAAAGGAGTATACATAACATAAATGCAACAATAGAAAAACTTACACCAGAAATTCTGGGTTGTTGAATTTGGGTGCAGGGCATCTCGACTAAAGATGTGGATGCCTGAGTTTCCATTTGAATCTGTAAAACCACAAAAACTTTATTCTACCACAAAGCTCCAAAAATATATTTTAAAAGTCACTATATTAAATGTAAGTGAGACACCTATTCAATGTAGGTGAGGCTATCAAACATTTTCTTTTTTGTTCTCGGTCTTGCATTTTTGTTGTGATGAGATAGTTGTAGGCCTCTACTAGTCTATTAGATAATAAAATTCACAAATATTATATTACCCGTTGTACTTTTAACTCACATCAGACACTCTTGAAGTTCCAGGCTGTTGATTGCTTTCACTGATTGCTGAAACTTCAACTGGAGAGATGCATTCTGATGTAGTGCTGGATTCAGAAGGAATGGCATATCTATGCAGCTTTTTCCTTTCTAAGGGATCTAGCACAAATCAATTTTAGGAAAAATGCTTGGAGCAAAGCATTTTATGGCTGGTATACAGCTTTTTCTGAAATTCTTCAGAACTCTAGTTCTCTTCTGGATAACAATACTTTGCCCAAGCTTCCATACTGAAAAAAGAATTGGTTTGATGTAATTAGATACCCAATTTTGTTTGTTGACGTTAGAAATTACTAATGTATTATGGTTATGTATACCGTTGTAAGTTGGAATGTCCTGGTTTTGGAAATCGATGTAAAACCAGCTCCGGATCTTGTGCTGTTGAAGCACTGCGTTTTACACATCTCCGGCTATTGTCCTTCATATTAGAAACCGACACAACAAAAGAAACTAAGAGTCACTAAGCTAAAGAGTCACTAGGCTCGAAACACAACTCAAATGCAGTTTGATAACTTTTTGAAAGAGTTTCAATGCAAAGGCGGAGGAGAAGGCTCAATTCAACGCACTTTGAACGTAAAAGCACAAAAACCAGGATAAAACGACACCAAAACAAAATCACACTTTTGCGGATTACCGTTTTATGTCGTTTGATTTAAATTTTGACATTTGACAGTTAGTTGAAAACTTTGGTGCTGCCATTTTACCGACAATTTTATCTCTTTTTTTTTGTTACTGGTATTCCTATATCAAACCCACCTATTGAACGAAAAGTCCATGGTAAGTTGCCCCACCCTGTATACATTTCATGATTCCACATGCATTCTGATGTTTTTCAAAATAAATATACCAAACAAATAACTTATAAAAATTATAAAATTATTCTAAAAATACAACTATGACTCTAAACTTAGCAAGAAAAGATGGTGGGCCAGGTTACGTCGGCATACAGTTTTGTCAAGAGTGCAACAACATGCTTTACCCGCGCGAAGATAAAAACAACAAAGTTCTTCTGTACGCTTGTAGGAATTGTGACTATAAACAACTGGCAGACTCCAACTGCGTGTACGTGAACAAAATTATGCACGAAGTCGACGAATTGACCCATATAAACCCTGATGTAGTGAGCGACCCTACTTTACCCCGTACCAAGGATCACACGTGCCCGAAGTGCAACCACCGAGAGGCGGTCTTCTTCCAAGGACAGACCAGACGTGCTGAAGAAGAGATGAGACTGTATTACGTATGTACCAGTTGCAAACACAGGTGGACTGAGTGAAACACTAAGTATATTGTACTAAGAGTAACTATTTGTAAGAGAAATAAATCAAGTTTCCTTATTCTTGCGTTTTACTTGGGCATACCTGCAAAAACTGATCTCAGATCTGATTGATCATGTTCAAGATGTTTACATCCTACTAATTTATCAAAAAAAGTGAAACTATTTTTCTGTGTCATATAGGTCAACCATTCCTTCAATAGTTATTGAATATTATCAATGTTCATTACATAAAATATATTGACAAATATTGTTGCTCGTGTATTAGTAGATAGTTATCTGATGGACCTTAGTGCTTCTCCTGATAATTATATAAAAAATCATACTATACCTATTTAAAATACTGCTCCATAAGGCTTTAAAATAAAAAAGTATTCAAATTTTAAAATAATTTATTAACTAAGTAATATTGCAAAGCCATTTATTTGATCTAATATAACAGTAACAATTCACAGCCATTGATCAATTATAATGAACATTGAACATGTTTCTACACAACCTACGAACATCCTATTTTAATTAATATAATTCATTATACATTTTAAAACATAACATCATGCTTTTACAAATTTTGTACTATTTTATTCGTTACAATTGCAGCAGACACTTGGCCTCCAAGACACAAACTTAAGGTCAGGGGGATGATCACAAAACTTTGATGCAGTGCAACAGTAGAAATTTCAATACTAACTATGCACATGAACTGCATATTCAAACTGTCAAATCCATACAAATATGTGTTTCTATCAATTGCAATCGAGTTACATGATCATCCAGCAGTTAGAAGTACAGTAGTCATTAATCCAGCACTATTAAAAACTAGGGGTGCAGGATTACATGAATGTACTGGATTCCATAGAAAAATCATAATATATTATACATGCTTTCATGTACTACACACATTTTTATAACTGTGACATATTATCATACAATTAACTAAGTAATCTTAAAAAAAATCCTGAGTTTTTTTTGTAACATTTAAGTCCCAATTTTAGTCCTTGTTTAAAAATTATTGCAGAGCAGACAGGAGTACAGGCAAAATATTGTATGAATCAACTCATGTTTTTTTTTAATTATTGACACTTTACTGTACTTGTAATTTCAGACAGAGTATACAATTAATATGGAAGTAGGTACATTTAAGGAAAAATCATTTGGCACAAAATATAGAACAAATATTGTCACTTAAATATGAACACTGAGAACTCACAGAGTGTGCTTTAAACATTGTCTCGTGAAAGAATTCAATTATTCAGCATTAGCTAAGTATTTAAGGGCTCATCCTTCTACTCTTTTGTTTGGTCTTAAAATACTTTATTGTGTCTTGTAATTATTAGAATGCGAAAAAATTAATATGTACATTATTTTCAAATTTCTTAAGAATGGTATATTTAAAAATGTCTCTCTTACTTAGTAGAATAAACAGGTACAATTGTTCTAAAAGCATGCAAAAGTTTAAAAGTTCTTTAACAAGCCTGCATAAAGATTTTAACATTAGATACATTGTGGACAAATAATCTTAATAGGCTATTTGACTACTATTAAATTACCAAGTAAATGTTATCTTCCTAAAGTAGCTAAAAAAAAAATAATTAAAAAAATAAGTAAAACCGGTAAATATATCATGGAGTAGTACACCTTTAAAGTATCATCACCTGTCCCTTTCTCACAAAATAGAGATAGAGCTTCTTTACAGCTACTAAGAAGGCATAGTTTGTGATGTCATATGCCAAAGAGATTGAGGACTACCAAGAGGTACCACAGTTTAGTAATGAGGTACTATAGAGGACTGGTAACTGATGTCACTGAGTGTTTGAAATCTCTTTCTATTCCTGTATTTTAAAATGCCTGTAATTTTGTCTATTTTATGAGATATTTATATAAAATATCTCATAAATATAAAATATATATATCTATAAATATATATTTATGCAATAAAAATACAGCAGTCAAATACCCTACTATTATGATCATTTACCTCATAGCTGTCATATATATTCAAATATTTAAGCAGCCACATTTAAATTATTAAACATGAAATACTTTTTAAGTCTACTTAAATTAACTAATGTTAATTAAGTTTTGCATAATACAAAACTATAGCGTGCAATTATAATTATAAAAGCTGTGTAATAGTAAATCTCTAAACTTAAACCATCAAGTAGGAAACATCTTAAACATATAGCTTAAAGTACTAAGTATCAAGCGGAAAATTCGTAATGTGCCTGAATTGAATCAACATTCAACCTTAAAGATCTTGAAAGGTATTTAGAATGTATTCAGCATTAAATCCTATTAATAACAATAATAACGCCCAACGATTTATTAAGGCCATGTTGTCCCAGTTTGCAAATGGGACCACCACACCTCTTCCCGCCGTTATGCGCTATAATTATATACGCTTCTGCCCGCAGCTTCGCCCGCGTGGCCTATAGGAAAATAATTCAACCACCCATTTCACCCTCTTAAAGGTGGAATTTCGAAAAACCCTTTCTTAGTGTATACCTACAATTTACAAAGAACACACCCTCCAAATTTCAAGTCTCTAGGACCAGCGGTTTAGGCTGTGCCTTGATGTATAAGTCAGTCAGTCAGTCAAGATTTTGAATTTTATATGTATAGATTACGCCGAAATGGGCAGCAGCATTTTTCTTGGTTATCATTATCATTAAAATCTTATGTGATCACCAAGATCCTACGACACCAGGCGTGGTGATTTATGGCAAATCTCTCCTGTGACAAGCATCCAAACTAGCGTTTTATGGGGCAGGTCTATGATCAATAGTAGACGTCGTTTTTTAATGTTTAAATATAATAATTATGAGTTGTCGATTTACAGCAACGTCATCTACATGAATAATTAGTACAAAAATTTATAATTACATATTTAAAACTGAGTAAATCTAAACACCTATCAACTGTATATTTTGGAGTTAAATGTTTATTGAATTCAGGGTGTCACACAAATAACGCTATTTGTCTCCACATAATATTTTTATGAAATAAGTTACCGTAATTTTTATTCTATACTAGCTGTGGCCCGCGGTTACACCCACGGGTGAAATTTTTCCAATGTACTGTTCAACTTTCTTAATTTTTTCTTTCATAAGAACCTTCTACTGACAATAATAAACACAACAAATAAAGAATTTGCGAAAATGTTTCATCCGTTCACCCGTGATGCGATGACGACGACAAGGGAAATAGAGAAAAATATTTATCTCTATATTAATCAAAGTAATTACCCATACATCTTTTCCAACCCAGAGGCAGATTATTGATACCAGTCTTGAAGAAATCGGGTGGACAGGGTTAATAAATTCTTCAAAGCCATTTTGTACTGCCTCTCGGGTCTTGAATTTTTTTCCCGCCAAGTTATCTATTGTACTTTGGCAAATGCAGCTTTTAGCAGGGGAAAGCTCCAAACCATTCGTAAGAAGCCAGGAATTAAGATGCTGAAGAGAAAAGATAGACAAATCGATCCTACAGAAATTTTGATATGAGAAGTATAAAGTAAAGTATGGTTTGCGTATTGAAGAATACGACAAAGACCGACAGAACTCGTGCTCAAATGTACTTGATGAGATTTAGCAAGAAAACCATGGCTTTCGAGGAACCACTCAACGCGGTTTTAACAAGATGCTCAGCAAGCTTAGCTAAATCTAAAGACCACAGATAACTTTTTATATACGAAGTAAAGACCTATTCATTATTCGTTGTTTCCTTGAGTTTGTAATGTGGGTTTAATTTCGATTCAGACTTTTAATAACATTAATTTTCGCTACGACTTCTCTCTCCAGTAGTAATTCTCTTCTAGTATAATTAAATTTATTATTAGTACATCGAACAAATCAAAACAACTGTAAATATTTAAAATAGGTACTATAACTATTATTTTCTCTCATTTTATTACCCAAACAATGGAATATACTCATCCAGAAATATTTGAGCATATTGCCTTAGGTATTAGAGAGCAAAAGTCAGAACGTGATATCAAAATGTTCTGCTAAACTCAAATATTTATGAATAATATCACTATTTAAATTATCTTATAATTTAAGAGAAGCATTAAACAGATGGGCACAACGTTTCTTATATTTTACAATAACAGGTACGTAACATGGGTAAAAATAACAATTGTAGAATTAATTCATCAACCTTTAGGAAGACGGGATTTCAAAATTAAACGGAACAGCCAAAGATTAAATCCTTATTCTAATTAAATTACATGTAATTATATTAAAATGTGCCTTTGACATTTCAATATTTAAATTTAGTCCTTATTATCGTACAGGTATACTTTTTAACCATTCTGTTATGACACATTTAATACCTACCTGTTTAATGTCTTTTTTGTATGAAATTGTATTTAACTTTAATTAATGCTCAATTTTGTTTAATTATTGCGAATTAGCTTCATAAGATTGTCATCCTAATTACATCTTTAACATTGACTTAATTGCAAAGCACCAACTATCTGATTATAGGTCTATTCTATGGCACAAAAGTTTAACCTAGTTTAAAACGTTTCTAAAACTTCACGATGTGCGTCGATTGTATTGCTGGCGTTTATTTCCTAAAAATGCTATAAAATACAAGCTCGGGCAAAACAACCTTTAATTATTAACGATTAGCCTATGCTCGAAGCTAAATTGGACATTGTTATGGACAATTTAGTACGTGTTGGTGACTTAATACTTAAAGCGGATGCGGCTCGAAGGACCAAAAATTAAGCTTTTGATTATGAGGATGAAATTCAGATTATGTTTTAAAGAATGCATATGTATTAGATCCTACCGAAATACCGGTAAGTGGATGGTGCCAGCCGCTAATGTTTTCTTATGTCGAAAGCTCCATCCGACAAAAGTACATAATTTAATACAAATAAGCTTATACAGTCAAAAAATGGGTCGTTGTAGTTTGGTTGAACAGCCGAACCAAACCAAAACGATCTATTCTTAACTTAAGCCTTATTATCAAGACACGTTATTGTACGTATTTTTTCAACCTTGACGTTGTACAAATAAATGTTTTTTTTAAATCAATAAACACACTTCGTTTGCTACGTTGTAATAAGGTTCCTTTGATATAACTTTCCTGTTTTTAATTCTATTCATAAACAACACCACCCGATCACATACATAGATCCAAGGACCTAACTACGATTCCCTGTATGTAGGGACCCGGGAACTACGAGGACCATTAGTCTCACAACACCCAGACTCAGAACAAGTATTTGTGCTACTTTGTGTACAAATACTTGTCCTGTTGCGGGAATCGAAACCGCTGACCCCGGGCTATGAGCCGACCTGCTCAACCACCACACCACAGAGGTTGACTAGCTTTCTTCTATCTACGAGTTAAAACATTAGCAGCGGTTTCTAGGCATCACATATCTCCTTTTAATACTTTTTGTTTATTTTGCTCTTTTTACATCATTCTCGACGGACGACCGAGTGTCGTTTTGAAATGCGTTCCTAGGGGCTTAAGCACTAATTTAATTTCTCCATTATTTTCCGCAGCTTAGACGCACATACTTTCAATAACCTTTCAATAAACCATATTCATTGAAACTTTCCTCACTACTTGAAACCAACTTTAAATATCTTTCTTATATATTTCTTATATAGGAAGTTGAAACATCGGATTTTGCTATTACGTATTAGCATCAGTACATCTTCTAGAGTTGTATTTTATTGTTCTGTATTAAATTACAGCTGGTTTTTTCTACAATAGGTAAGTTTATTAGTAACGATCCATTTATGTTTCTGTCCAATACTTGAACAATTCCTATCTCTTTAAACAACGGTTTTTGTTATCCTTCGACCTAAGCCATCAAGTTTCTCACACATACTCCCAACATGTACCATTCCTGCGGTATTGTACCATTTACCTCAGGAATGTGCCGTCTATCCTCAGTCGTCTGCCACGGAATGAGAACCGTCAGTGTTCCGGCGGTGGTGGTAAATCCGGGAAGCTTTCCGGGAGAGGGGGCAGGACGTTCGTCTCGAACTGCCCTGACATGTTTCCCGGGGGAGAGTAGTTCGCCACCACTATCACCTTGCCCGCTCGGGAGCGAGCTTTGCCGACCCCGAAGAAGCGGGTTGATACCCACACCATTTGGGTGAAGTGACCTAGAAATATTTTAAGTAATAATAATAAATGTGGACGTTACACAACGCCATCTAGCCCCAAACTAAGTAAACCTTAGTAGCAAAGCAAAGCAAATGGGAACCAGATCACTGATACTATACTTAAATACTTTTTTGTTTGTAAATACATACATAGAATACAATATAACACCCTGACACAGAACAAACACTTGTTCATCACACAAATATTTGTCCTGGGTGGGAATTGAAACCACGACCCACAGTTCAGAAGGCAGGGCTACTACCAACTAAGCTATCGGGCCAGTCAAAAAAAGTCAATCAAGACATACATTATATTTTTTTTTTTATTATAATTAAACACTATAATATGTTTGACGGCCAAAAGCTATTAAAACGTTTGGCCTCACTAGTGAGTCGTTAATTAATTAAGGTTATTAATTAATTATTTATAGTTTATTCAGTGACGACGACGATCCACAATTTGGTTTCAACGGAAAGCCTTCAGAAATCAAACATTTCGTTCGAGCATGTTGCACATTTGATCTGATGGCCCCGAAGTCCCAAGTATTGTATGGCAAACACTGGCAACGTAAGTTTTAATGTATGGGTGTACAATATAATCAAAGTGAACGGCGTGCCAAAAGGCTCATTGACGACGACACTTTGGTTGGTGAAAGGCTCCAGAGCCTTGCACATCGACGTAAGGTGGCAAGTCTGTCGGTCTTTTACAGATTACACAACGGTGAATGCGCTCAAGAACTGCATGATCTCATTCTCCCATCACCATTCCACTACCGGACTACTAGACGCTCGGCTAAGCGCCATCCTTTCGTGGTTGAAATACCACCTATTCGTACCAAGCGATTTGACTCAACGTTATTAATTAGAACGACTAAGTAATGGAATGCCCTGCCAGCGTCTGTATTTCCGGCAAAATATGTATTTGGTTAGCATGCTACACCTTCGATCGCATCGTCACTTCCCATCAGGTGAGAGCGCGGTCAAAAGCTAGACAAGTTCGAAGTAAGAAAAAAAAATTTTTTAATTCACCTGCATTGACATTGGCGTGGAGCACTTCAGGTTCCCTGAAGAAGCCGTATTGCCGCACCGCTGCGTACCAGTACGAAGACACCTCTTGACCTGAAATATTATATTGAACCATCGATCATTCATTTTTTGGTTTATTGGCTTTTGAAAACGGATTTAGCACTTAAGGATTTCCCAAATTATCTCAATGTGACTTCGATTTTTTTCACCTTTACTTAATTGAAGCTTTATCCTTTTCTCTCCTCACATATATAATGATACTGTAAAATTAATTATAGAATGGTATAGAACACGGTAAACGGAATTTTGACTTGACGGCCTCTGTGGTGTGGTGGTTGAGCAGGTCGGCTCATAACCCGGAGGCGGCGGTTTTGATTCCCATGACAGGACAAGTATTTGTGCACAAAAAAAGCGGAAATACTTGTTCTGAGTCTGGGTGCTGTGGGACCATGGTCCTCGTAGTTCCTGGGTCCCTAGACACAGGAAATCCTAGTTAGGGTCCAGGATCTATGTATGTGATCGTTGAGCGTTATTATTATTATTTATTTATTTATTTACTGTGGGGGACGTGTTCGCCTTGTCTTCCCATAATCAAGCGTGTTCTTCTCTATGGTGCGGGGGACTCCAAGGAAAACTAGGACTCGCTGGATAAATAAATATATATTTCGAGTTTATATACATAATTGGTTAACTACAACATGACGCGGTACTGGTGGAGAGACGACTGAGGAGGCCAGAGCGGCGCGGTCGCCGCGTGCAATAATTTCTGCCGCGTTAGCATTCTGTGCCCCTACATTTACAATCTTAAGTTTAAGTTTTTTACAATATTTTTATAAAAGTTATTTAATTACAAAAATACAAAATAATTATTATTAATTCTTCCCTGCAAATTGCATGCAGAAATTGAATTAATCTTTAACTTGGTCCGAAACTTAGCGTATACCTGTGACGTCAGGCTGCAGCGCGCTGACCGGCCGCTGGTACAGGTTCTGCCCCACGTCGCGGTCGTTCCTGTAGCGGAACTTGTTGGTGTGCGCGAGGTGGTTCGCCCACGCCTGCGCGTAGTCGCATAGCTGGGAAATGTATGAAGATAGTTAAGCTTTCATCCACCTAGGATATGTTAGTCCAGCCGCACGAAGATGACCCTTCAAAAAATATTTGAGTCCGAATTCCATGAAGGGGGCTTAATGACTTCTGAACATCCCAAACCATAATACATAAGGCTATAAACAGAGGTTCAAAGAATTCAAAGAAAACTTCAAGGGGTCTAAAAAAGAAGCTTTTATAGATGAATCTATGAAAGGATGATCTCGATTTTAACTTTTGTATTACCCAATTATTTTTGTTTTTACCCAATTGTTCTACTTCTATTATCATTAGTTCTGTGCCAACGCTCAGCCTGTTCCCTGCTCAGTATATATACCTCTGGGGCCATGTAGAGTTGGGGCGCGCCGTGCCTCTGCCGGTACACATTATGCCAGCACAGGCACTCGGTGATGAAGTCGCTATCCTGCCACGCAGTGCGCACCTCGCTCCACTGCACTACCATACTCACCGGCCGCGTGCGTAGAACCTAAACAAGATATTATAAATACTTGATAGAACTTTTGAAATGTTAATAAAATATTATAGGTTACCCTTGAGATTAGTTACGGTTTAGATACCCAAGTAAGCAGTATTATTAATTTTGTGCGGTTTAAGGCTGTGTTAGATTTAAAGGATTATTGGCCGGCTAAGGTGATAGAGCTTAAGATTTTCATGTCACCATTTCATGTGTTACCTATTTAGTATAGTTTTAAAGACTAGTTTAGTCTAAACTAATAATTAATATTTATTTATTGTATTAAAGTTTTTATGGTTTCCTAATAAATATCCAAATAGAATCCCAAGTAGTTTACACCGATACTAGCATGATACGTCCGTTACCGATAGTTATAATACTACGGTAATAGTACTAGTATAGTATTATATTATCTGTGGTAGTAGTATAAGGTATCACATAACTTAAATATGTACCCAAGTAGTACCTTAATACCACATTTTCCTACTTGCACAAGCTTTCACGCAAAGTAATATTTTACCTAGGTATACCTACATTACCTAATGGTAATATAGTAGGTAAAATATTACTTATGCCTAATGTAGGTTTACCTAGGTGCGGTGGCCTCTTTCTGTGACACTATTGTCTCACAGAGAGAGGCAGAGGAGCGGGAGAGGGAGAGAGATCCTCTCGCACATCCGCTCCGGAGAGCGCGGTTACGGAGGCGGGCTAACAGAGCCCGGACTCCGTCTCCGCTTAGAGGGCCTGGGGCGCTGGACGCGGGGGCGTCCAACGCTCCACACTAGGGATAGGCCCTCACGAGGTGTAGATGGCCCCCTATGTTCCGGGGCATCACACGAGGAGGAAGGAGGGGCTTTATACACCCCTCCAGGGAGGGGGCTGTCTACACCCCCCCCTTGAGGAGGGTCCGCTGCTTTACACAGCGGACAACAGCGCAGGCAGGGCTGCGGAGAGTGCGAAAGCGGACCCGCGGCCCTGCTTCCAGCTGGGACGGAGGAACATCGTGAAGTTTTAGTCGGTATGGGTGCCCCTCTGGCACCGAGCCCGACACTACCCGTGGCCCACCCAGCCACGGGTGTGCGTAAATGCATTTCTTCACGTTAAAAAAAAAAAAAAGTGTTTACCTAGGTAAAATAGTACTTATACCTAATGTAGGTATACCTAGGTAAAATATTACTTATCATTCGGGAGCACGTCTGAGTCAGCTCATAAAATTGTTTACACAATACTGCCTGCCGCAGCCCGCATTTACTATGTACAATTAGATTAATTAATTAATTAAAATATTAATTAATCTAGACAATTACATTTTGCTAGCCGTGCCTTAGGAATCTATACATATAAAATTTAAAGTCCTGACTGACTGACTGACTTATATATATCAACGCACAGCCTAAACTACTGGTCCTAGAGATTTGAAATTTGGAGGGTGTGTTCTTTGTAAAGTGTAGGTATCCACTAAGAAAGGGTTTTTCTAAATTCCACCCCTAAGAAGTTGATTGAACTATCTATGAAAAAATGTCTTTTTTGTTTCCTATAGGCCACGCGGGCGGAAGCTAGTACTGTATAATACAGCCATTCCTACCTACAGACCTAGGTACTCACAGAAAAAATCGAGTGTGCTTTAGACCATACTACGTGTTTTAAGTAAAACTTCTTTAATAGCTCCATCTATCGGCCGGTATAACTTGGTTTTGGCTTTGTTTAATGTCGCCGTCTTGACAATTTGTAAATTGTCATTTTACCGGACATAGCAACATTTTTTTTTTGTTATGTTGACAATGGAGATCTACGTTAACCAACAACTTTCAACTTACTCCCCAAGTCAAGCAAGTATAGAAAATATTAATTTTTATTCAAAAATAACAGTACTACGTAGGTACTATATAATTATGCATTTTTGTGCCTACTATATTTCATTTGACTGGCCCGATAGCTCAGTTAGTAGCCCTGCCGTATATACACGGTGGAATTTAATTCACTCTTTTCCTTAAATGTATGTACTCGACCATGCTATAGAATATTCGTAGTCGTCGTTAGTGCATCTTAAAATAACTGCATGACAGCCGAAATGTCTATTTAACGGTACACACAGCGCGGGCACCGGCTGAGTGCTTTGTAATTGTTTCGTAGGCAATAAAACACCTGCTTTGTTCAATGTCACAAGGCTTTTCTTTAGAATTAAAATTTGATAATACCTATATTTAAGTTTTATTTCATGAGTATTTTTGTATTTAGTTATATGGGAGCATTCTATAGCATGCACTGGATACATACTTTAAAGGAAAAGAACGAATTAAATTCCACCTTGTATTATAATTTGTGTAGGTACTTAAAAAGAGTTCGTCTGAATACTGGAGGAATAAAGAATAGTAAAACTTAGAGTAGGTAATAAAACTTTAGCACGCCGTAAAAGCTCGTCATTAACTGGTCATTCAAGTTTTATAACCCTGGTTAAATGCAAATGTGCAGCGCGGTATAAAAATAAATCTGTTCAGTTTATTGTTACTCGATTGGTTCATGGCACGCGACCCTAAGTGGTTGGAACTTTGATTCATTTACAAACACAACAAATATAATAATAAAAAATATAAATAAACGTGTGTACTTTAGACTAGTTTAGACCACACGACTGAAGAAAAACTTCTATAGGTACTAACTAACTATGCTAACTCTCTCTCTTTCTATTCACTAATTTATATCTCCCTCTCAACCTTCGTTCGCCTCGCCCGATCAATTTTCGTAACGCTCTCGTCACGCATTCACCAGCTTACTCCCCAAGTCAAGCGTGCGGAGGCTCTAAGCAAAAGTTAGTACCAAAACCCACATGACAGAGCATTACTAAAATATTTTCGATCCATGTAGCCCGGTACCGAGTATGGGTAGTACAGAAAACCAATTTCGGTCCCACGTTCCTAGTTTTCGGAACGAGGTACTTCATCCATATAAAATGCATGCGCAACTAAATTTCCTGCAACTTGGTAACATTTTTTTTTAACGTTCTAATGCTGTTGGACTCAACTGACCTTTACAGCGTCACCGGACGCCTGGCCTCTCGCCAGCCATCAAATGTGGGAGGCAACTAGCTCAAGGGCACCCCTGAAGTGCAAACCTCAGCTTGGGCCGTTGCCCAAGAGAGAGGATCGACTCGAGAAGACTACTTCCACTGGAAAAGTGTACCCTCACACCCTGTGGAAAGTAACTTTCGATCTGTGTAGCCCGGTGCGGGGTATGGGTAGTACAGAAAACCAATTTCGGTTCCACGTTCCTATATAGTATTCCGAACGAGGTACTTCATTCATATAAAATGCATGCCTCTCGAAATTTGCTGCAAGTTGGTATAAAATGTTGTACTTGTCGACAACTACGTCTAGTATACTTTAACATTCTGTAGACATGTCCCAATAGAGTGCATGCGCTCTGCTACTATCGTATGTAAATTTCTACCTTCAAAGTTAGATGAGATAGAAATTAAGTAAGAACTAAGACACATTATGTAGAATAGGATGAATTTTTAACTTCCGAGTACTCCCGACACAAACAGAGGTGTGTTTTTAAGTTTAACGTGTGTTTATACGTGTGTATCTGTGTGTGTTTGTCTGCGCAGACATCATAGCTCCTTATGTATGCCTTATGCATTATAGCTCCGTATGATGTGTTACGACAAGTGTTATTAGGCTATGATTTAAAGAAATATAATTTTTCGCACCTATTTATATAGAATTTGTCATGGATGTATCGAAGTCAAACATCATCAGCAATAGGCCCCGCTCTCTCGAAATTCAAAGTCAAAGTCTGTAATAATAGCGAAGCCTGAATATCCCACTCTTAACGGTATGAAATCTTAGGTACTCTGCCTATTGCCTGTTCCTATCTATAATTTCAGTTTCTATTTGTAATGTTTATTAAGATAATCACGGTATTTTTCTTGCACCGGTGTGACGTGGTGGTTACTTTTGTAACATATTCATTATCTCAACTGTAATAAATTATAAGTATACATTGTAAAATACAGTAGAAAGAAGAAAAAAAAATACATCACTGTAGTTTCTTATAGTTTCTTCTTTACAGTTGTAATCGAAGCTTCGGATCGGAGTTTTCTGCTCTGCATTGTGCCGGATTGCTTGCACCAGTAGTGAGAAAGAGAATTGCTTTTTTTTTTCTAACTCATATATTGTAACGGGCTTGCTGTATATTATTTGACAATAAGCACTTTGTATCTTTATACACAGACCAAGTAGAGGATACTATGTATTCTTTATATGCTTAGTGAAATAACTTAATTTTATGTACCTAATATAATTTTGACTTGTAAAAGTGCTAAAATTAGCCTATTTGCAATAAACCTTTTGACTTTGAAGAGGAGTACAGATAATTAAAGGTACCTACAAGATGCCTACAGGCGACATCTTTGCTCTTTGGTTCAATACGCCGCACAATTTTTATTGCAGGTTACTCAACCCTGTCTAATTTGAGCTTGACTCCCAATTGACCTTTCACCTTTCGCTCGCTTACATCGCAAAAGTCGAGAAACTTCAAATAAATAAATCTGAGAGAAACTGGGAACTTAATTGGAAAAGTTAAGAGAAAAACCGCGAACTCGCAAAAAGAAAGTAGGTATGTGGTCGTTTCGAGTGAAGTTGCGAGAAGTGGCTCGCACAACTCGCACACCCTCATTAGCGGTAAAAGCCGAGAGTCACTCATGGCGAGGATGGTAGTAGGGTTCACACGCTCGTAAGATATATACGGAAGAGTTGCTTATAATATGAGAATGAATATGAAAATGTTCCGTGTACCATAATTACTTATTTTTTATCTACAATTCTTTTTTTTTGATTAAAAATAGTTTGCCTTTTGATTTTAATTAGTTTGAAATATATCTATTATATTATAAGTTTACAATTATATTTATCCGATTAGTTTTATCGTATAATGTTTAATAACTTTACTAACAAAATGGGATAAACAAAAAATGTTATTGCTTTTGACCAAATATATTGTCCACACGAACTGAACACATGATTCATAAAATTAATAAGCCCGGGGTATGTGCGGATACGCGTCTCAAATAATATGGAGGAATTATCGAATTCAACTCCTTGCAAGTGCAAATATACAACTCTCTATGCGACCGCCTTAGAACTGTTTATGCAACTATTTATTTATCTCGCTCCCTTTACATAGGTCGGCGCCGGCGTCAATAACGTAAACAACGTGTGTTCCTACATAGTCATGAGGCTAATAGAATAAAATATTCTGGATAAAATTGTTTTGGGTTGTTTTTTTACATTAATTCAATTAGGTATCAAGGTAAAGCCAAGCTCAGGCTCGTGGGCCATAAAGTGGCCTGTCAAGGCATTTGAATTTGAAAAAGAAGATGAAACCGTTGATGTATCACGCCTGCCCGAAAAAATTCAGTAAAGTCTACACAAAAGTTTTAAAAAAATTTGTGTGCTTTAGACCACAGGACTGAAGTAAAACTTATTTAGTCTAGCTCCATCTATCAGCTGGTATAGCTTTGTTTAATGCTAATGTCGGCATCTTGATAATTTTAAATTGTAGTTTTACCGGATGTACCAACATAATAATACAAATTATTAACTTTGTTTTGTTGACAATGGAGATCTATGTGAATCAACTTCAACTTCCGTTCGCCTCATATTCACCACAGCTGACTCCCCCAAGTCAAGCGTGGAAGTATTAGTTCAAAAAAGGCTTATGTAAGGCGAAGGCACATAAACCATTCAAAATAGCTAATCATCACACCTCGGGCCGGGAAGGTAATGATAAATGAGAGCATCCTTTCATAAGCTTGATGGATGGATTCGGGTCGCATACCGACTAGCTATGCCCTATAATAATGTTTCCAGAAATTATCGAGGGCACTTCACTCAATTTGTCGGTGTCTTTACATCACTCTATGATTTATTTTCTGCTTTGTTCCTATTCTGTATTCTAATGAAAACTATATATATAGTTTCCTATTTGGGCTTCACGCTTTTATAAAGTGACTTAAGGCGAGCGTGAAAAGTTAGCGTCGCACTTTCTAAAATCAAGTTTTTTGTTGTGTTGTTGTTTATTATATATTCTAAATCCAGCACAAGAAAGAAAAACAGTATTTATCAAAAGGAGGGGGTTGACTTCCCACACTCACTTAAGGCAGCAAACGAGCGAACGCCGTGTTCCTATAGGTTTCCTGTAGGTACTCATAAAATTAGGTCCTTCACTCAATCATTAATTTACCTTTTCAAACACTAACGTGTTTGAAATTCTTGTTAATAAGTTCGTTTCAAATGAACTGATCCGAATGGAACTGACAGGGCGTACCGCCGCAGGGCCCAAGCCCCTCTGACTTGAAGGTCGCAAAAACATTTCCGTAAAACAGGTCAAGGATCTGTCCTTCCCACCGTCTGTTGTTTTAAATTGAAGGTGAGATGTAAGTAATGTGACGTAATTTCAGTGGAGATGAAAGAAAAGAAGAAAATGAAAGAAACGTGCCTTATACTCGTCATGATGTAGGTATTGGTTATCCAAGTTCATATGGTAAGTAAACTTTTTTCGAGTAGGTTCATAAACTAAGTTTCAATAACAATTTTACCCTTGGCCCTTACATCCATAATAAGTAGGTACAGCGCATTTTTGATCACTTAGGAATACTTAGGATATTATTATTCATTATACACCAGCGCAGTTCCCAATGCCCATGCCCTTAAATTTGTAAGCTATGCTTCCGATTCTCAAAACCGTAAATAATGGAAAGAGGATTTCTGACTATAAAATTCCATTTTTTTAATTTTTACATCGCTTTAGTTTTGCGCTAACATTGAATAAGAATTAAAAGTAAAGTTATAATTTCGGGTCGAATAGTATTATATACTTAGGTAGATTTTGTGTCATTTACATTTTTCACATTTGCGAACTTATAACGTAAAGTAAAGTAGCTACCTACTTAGCTACGAATGTATTTTTTCATTTTGAGCACTTAAGTATTTGCCATCTAAAAATAAAAATAAAAATCTCGAAATGTTTATCAATGAACCGCCGAGGCTCAAACCTAAAGCTTCTACTTTTGGGGAGCATTTACATAATCTTTATTTAGTTCCGCCCGCTGTTTTGAGTGGGTGGATCCTGGAATAAGGCTTGGAGTCCGAAGTGCGAGCGCTTTATTTAACATCCTTTTAATAATTTTGTTTGTTTTGAGCGAGTACGGTTAAGCGGTAGCCATTGCAATTTTCAAATTGACACAATATCCTGGTTTGAGCCCCGCTTAGGCATTGATTTTCAAGTACCTCCCTAATAAATAAAAGTAGACCTAAAAGCATTAAAAAATTTCATGAATTTTACAGTGTTTTGTAACTAAATAACAAAATCTTTATAAAAGTATATTAATTAAATAAAAAATAAATACATTTAAATCTTTCAATATTTTTCTTGTCATATCTTTATTTTCAATATATATCTATTCTGTTTTTTTTTTAAATCTTTATACCGTATTATCTAAAATTCCGAGCTATATTGATTTGTTAAAGATTATCCACGTCAGTCCGTTACAGTGTAAACCAGTGTAATGTACAGAATGCCGGTCCCCAAACGTTTTCTAGATATTCTTACTAGATAAAAACATTTCCAAAAAAACAAACAAAGAAACATTTTTTCCAAACTTTTTTATTTTTTATTTATAGAGTGCCTATATTTTATGTTTAAGTAATGTATAACATAATGTATAACAGGAATATATTATATATTATATATATTATACACTATGCCTATGTTTCCGTTAATTTTTTTTTTTCCAAAACCGTTTCTACTATTACTTATTTTTACATGTCAAGTAAAATATACCTATCTACACGTTAATAATTCTACCCACTATGAATTCTGAATTCAAAACGAAAGATAAACCATCGCTATTTGACCTTTTCTGTAATTGGAGTTGACAGACGGATGGAGATCCGTAATTTCGGTACAATTAGTTACGGTACAGATAATATAATACTATACTACGGTACGACCGTAGCTTTATAATTCCCCTAGTGGCCGGTGGATATCCCTTCATCCGGGGGTAATTTCTATTATCTCAAAGGATCAGACGCTGCGGACTGCGGCAAAACATAGTCGGGAGTCTTGATGAAATGTGTAGGCTGGCATACGTAATATGGCAACGTATATCGTAAACTTAAATAAGTGATTTATCCTGGCTGAAATGGAAACATATAGGGAAACGTGCCAAACGAGTAGTAAAGACATCAAGTGACCAGAATGCTGGCTTTTATTTTGCACAAAAAATAAGCATTGCCATTCAACTTGGTAATGCTGCCAACGTTCTGGGCACATTACCCTCCACCAAAGGGTTATTATAAGTTTTTTTAGTTTTCTCATTTAAAGTTTATAGGTGTAGTTTAGTTTTTGATGTAAAACTTCTTTACGCACGCTTGACTTAGGGAGTAAGCTGGTTCGGGGGCGAGTTCGCTGGACTGCAGTCGCGACCCCTTCTCGCCCCTGTACGGCGGACGAGGGCTCACGGGGGGGTTTTAGTGGGTTCGAGTCCCACATACCACCACGGGGTGGTGGCAGGGAAGTGCGAGAGGGCATCCCCCCCCCCCCCCCCCCATAAAAAAGGGAGTAAGCTGAAGCTGGTAAATGCGAAACGAACGAAAGTTCAAGTTGGTACATGTAGATCTCTAGTGTCAACATAACAAAGTTAAAAATTATATACTTAAAATTTGTATTATTATGGTGGTATGTCCGGTGATATAACGATTGTCAAAATGGCGACATTAACATTAAACAAAGTAAAAACAAAAATTATACCAGCCTATAGATAAAGGCTCAGGAAGTTTTTTCATGATTGTGAATAAAAAATATTAGTAATCAATCAATCTTTTAAATGTCTATCATGTATCTTATATCTCATGCGTAGGTACTTTTTGTCATAAATAAAAAAATATTTCTTTCTTCTTTCTTTCTAATAGTAGGTAGATAATGGTACATGTAGTAATTGTAATACTTATAGTGTACTTATAATTAATTCTTACCTTCTGTAAAAGTTTTGGTCTGTTGTCGAGCGGTTCGTTTTCGTTGTCATTCTTGCTCGTTGATTCGCTGTCGTTGATCTTGTTAGCGTTCCTGTTATACATTAATTAGTTAAGAATCTCCGTTTATGTTCACAGACATTGAGGAAGTCATCATCACCCAATCACACTGGCAGATTTCTTTGGTAATTCCAGTAGATTATAAGTAGGTGGTAGGACTTTTCTGCAAAATTCGTCTAGGTCTAGTTATTCTGCAGCCAAGTAGTAGTGTGCAAGCACTACTGTATTCCGGTTTGAAGGACACTGTAGCTAGTGAAGTTGCTGAGCTATTGAGACTTTATCATCTCATCTCACAGTCGAGTAGTGTTATTAAGACTGTGCTGATGTCTCGGGATGATGTGCGCAGTGCAGTGTCACGCGAAACTTTATATTTTAGAGTTACGAGTGACACTGTTCTGTTATGGGTAGTAGGCCGTGTCGCTTAACATCAGGTGAACGACTAGCTCGACACATCACTCACTATAATAATAATAATATAAAAAATATAAAAAACCCTTAGCCATCTCTACCCTTACCGCACCCACCGAGAAGAAAAAGAGCGGCCGGTACCACACGGCATTGAGTAAGTGTTTGTTAATAATTGTCTATATTGTATATAGGAAAAAACTGAAAGAAGTTCGGAAAGAAAACGTATATATTGCAGAAGCAATCGTCAGTCCTTGCTAGTTAAATGTAAAAAGCTTTATATCCGCAGCTAAACTTGCAAATCACTTTGTGGGCCGACAAATACTTTCTAGACTAGGGTAAAGAAACAAATTGGCAATTCAGCTATTTCGCACGTAGGGTTGCGTGCTGTATACCATTTCAATTTGCCGATGCCACGCAGTAGTTCAAGGCTGAATGCGGAATAAAGGGCTCGCTGACAACCCCTGAAAGGGCAATCTCGTGATGTCACTGTTGCTAAACAGCCATTTATTGAACTGATAAGTAAAATTTATTGCAGTTAATGGAGAGAAACGATGCGAGCTAAATATCTTGACATTTTCGTCTGGAAATGAGATTTCGTTGAAATATACTTTAAGTACATACCTATGAAGCTTACCGTGTGAAACTTTGTGGGCTGGAGCATTTGGACTGTCTATAGGTCATCGCGGCCAGTATATAGTCCAAATGTTTTTTTTTGTAGTAGTTAGTTGTAGTAGTAGGTAGTTTGTAGTATTAGATCGTAGTAGTATTTATAACATAACTACCAGCCCGTCCCGGCTTCGCTCGGGTGGACGTTTATTTATTAAACATTTTATAATATACGAAAAACAATGTATCACGCACCGGCGCCATCTACTTAAAATGTTGGTTTGTCCTGAATTTTTCCTGAATTTTCTTTGCTATAAACCTCACGGAGCCCGAGACCTTTCCAACGAATGCAAAACCGTGGAAATCGGTTCGTGCGTTCTGGAGTTATAGCGTCAGGAAGGAAAACCCGACTTATTTTTATATAGTAGAGATAATGTCTATCCGATCTCAAAATTCTTGTTAATTTAAGTTCTTATATAAGCTTACCGTTAGATACCTCTGACGTACTAATGTTAACTTGTTTTTAACCGACTTCAAAGAGGAGGTTCGCAATTTATTTTCTTCGTTTGGTTATACATTCGTCATGTATAAACCAAGAGGGATTATTATACCTACTTTCAAATTGGATCTCATAGAAATTAAATAAAATTGATATAGTGGTATGGTTTTTAATTGAAAAAAATTGGGATAAATATAGAGATGATAAAATTTACCATTCATGTGCTTAATTATAAACGAGGTTTTACTAGGTGGTAGGACTTTGTTGCAAAGTTCGTCTAGGTAAGTAGGTACCACCGCTTTGCCAGTTATTCTGCCGCCAAGCAGTAGTGTGCAAGCACTACTGGTTCCGGTTTGAAGGGCACTGTAGCTAGTGAAATTACTGGGTAAATGAGACTTTATGATCTGATCTCACAGTCGAGTAATTTTATTACCAGTCTGTGCTGATGTCTCAGGATGATGTGCGCAGTGCAGTGTCGCGTGAAACTCTATCTTTTGGGGTTCCGAGTGACACTGTTCTGTTATGGGCGGCCGTGTTGCTTAACATCAGGTAAACGACTACCTCGTCACATCATTCGCTAATATAAAAAAAAAAGGTTCTGCTCGCAGCTTCGCCCGCGGCGTGGCCTATGGGAAAATAACTCAACCACTCATTTCACCCTCTTAAGGGTGGAATTTCAAAAAATCTTTTCTTAGCGGATGCCTAGGTCATGACATCTACCTGCACGCCAAATTTCAGCCCGATCCGTCCAGTGGTTTGGGCTGTGCGTTGATAGATCACTATGTCAGTTAGACAGTCTTGCCTTTGAGTTATATATATTTAGATCTTTTCCTGTTATATTAATTATCACGCACCATGCAAGTATTGAAGTCAGCTTAAGCCCTTTCTAAAAAGAAAATTATTTTTTAGCGGATTAGAGAAGACCCCGGGGTCTCTCTCTCGGGTACTCTCATGGTGTAGACTCTACACTGCAGAGGATCATGACCCTTTGATAGCAAAGCAACTAACAAAAATTGTTTTATTAATTAAAAATTCATGGGTATCTCCGTAAACTGCGTTGAAACTATCAAAACCATAGCTATTTTAGTTCCATCGGTAGCAATCAAGTTATGATCACCTAGCGGGTACTGATATTACAAACGCAAAGCGTAAAAAACCGACTCTTATTTGGTATATGGTTACCTCATGCATGTTTTTGTCAGAACTGGACCAAATTAAAAAGAGGACCACAATATAAGCACCAATTTAAAATAATAAAAAAAACTACAATAACGGTTCACCCAGTTAAAAGTTTTTAAGTAACAAACATAAAAAAACAGTCGAACTGAGAACCACCTCCTTTTTTGTAGTCGGTTAAAAGTAAAGTATTTATACGTATTCAGTGGGGTCGATTCTGTGTCGCATACTCTAAAGCTAAACTAAATTAACATAGTTCCGTCTTTTTCATTTCCCCTTTATCAGAAGAGTACCACCATACTTTAAGTTTAATTTAGTTTTAGAGAATGCGACACAGAATCTACACCAGTGTTTAATCTATGAGCTCTTCGATAAATAACGCCCAACGATCACATACATAGATCCTGGACCCTAACTAGGATTCCCTGTGTCTAGGGACCCAGGGACTACGATTACCATGGTCCCACAACACCCAGACACAGATCAAGTATTTGCGCTTTTTTTTCGTCCTGCCGCGGGAATCAAACCCGCCGCCTCCGGCACCGGACACCGCAGAGGCTGTCAAAAATAAATATACCTGATCAAAGTAAGCCACAATAGTAAACTCACCTGTCAGAGTTGAGTAATGCTGGGGACACTTTCTTCCTTAGGTTGGCAAGCGCCGTCAGCTCTTCTCGTTTCCGGGACGGAGGCGGAGCCCCACAGAGGGTCAGCAGTGGCGTAGGCGCGGGCGGAGTGGGCCGGGACAGGAGTCTAGTAGAATGTGGTGAAAATAGGTGTTGAAGGTTTAGGTACAATAAAATAATACTTAATTCAAAACTATTATGAGTATGACACATTTTGTAAGATAAAAAGTAATAGGAGTAATTTAGACCTTTTTAATTGATTTGAGTTTAGCCGTTATTTATCTTACAGTGTAAAATAGAATACTTAAACCTTCAACCCCTATTTTCACCACATTTGGACGAATAATTCGTAACTAATTCGTACACCTCTATCACACTAATATTATAAAGGCGAAAGTTTGTATGTGTGTATGTGTGTTTGTGTGTAGGTTTGTTACTCCTTCACGCTCAAATATAATAATAATAGATTTGGATGAATTTCGGTACCAAGATAGCTTATACACTGTATTAACATATAGGACACATTTTATCCCGGAAAAGTGAAATTTTCCCGTGGGATGAGCAAATAATTAAAATACTTTTCATCCGCGGGTGAAACCGCAGGGCGCAACTAGTATTCTATGTAAATTTATATAACTTGAAGAATACAATACAATACAGTGTCACTGCATATTGCTATGAGCGGCCGTGACACAATACCAAGCGAAGGACAACCTCGTCAAGTCATTCGTTTACCTAAAAAAACTAATCTCAATTAATTCACCAAGTCAATATACTCGTATCAGCTGCTTTTTTTTTTCAAGATTTGAAAGTGGGGCCATTATTGGACTTTAAGCTAGGGCTCAAGGTGTCAGAGTAAAAACAGTTGGGTATTTCTTCGATTATTAAGTATAACCTAATAACATAAGTAGTTGCGTAATAAATATCTTTGGCAATAACAAGCCAAACTGATTATGGCTAGTTCCTTTTAACTCGCAGGTTTTTGCCCCCATTTTCACTGTATAAATTCTCTTCCAGTAAGTTCTCTTTTGGTCTTTAGAGAAATGCTTAAAATGGAATCCGCCGCTAAACTGTTTGAAAGAGCATTTCTACGGTCAATACAAAATAAAACCGCTATATCCTCTGCAACGAAAGAAATTGCTTCTCCAAGAGATTTAGGTCAAGTTAAAGATATAAGCCACAGAAATAAAAATAAGTATATTATACCATACTACAATTTGTTTCATAAGAGATACGGTTTAGAAACCATGTCATACTTATAAAATAGTTCTAACAGAATACGTAACAAATGTCAAAATATTTTTGGAAGTCTGCTCTTAATAACAGTTTTTTTTATTGGCGCAAGTCATACATGTCACTGTATTCTAATCGTTGGCAAAACTTATTAGAGACGAGAGGAAAAAGAAGAAATGCTCAGGGCTTGTCAGATACGCGTTTTGGTACTGCGCATCTACGGTGCGTAGCCCTTGTGTGCTGCGGTGTGCTACGGCTACGAGCTAGACCTATGCGCTAACGCGTAGCTTGCAGCTCTACGACGATGACGCTACGGCGTAGTCAGCTACGCAAATAATTATGTCTTACTATTGGCTCAGTTTTTAGCGTGACTCCATGAAAAATTAAAAATCTTCTGATTAAATTCTACTGATTAAATGTATATTGTGAATAGAGTTTACCATATACTATACGTGAAAATAAGTTGTATAATATTTATGTACTGGAATTTTATTTAGGTAATGTACCACTGTTAACTATATTGTACCATTTTATTTCTGTTTTATACTACTCTAGGGACCTATTTAATTGTGTGATATTCTTGTGATTTATTTTTGTTATTCATTGTGGAATAAATGTTTTTCCTAAACATATTGGCACAGTGTTTCAGGTTAGTAATACATATTTTGTAATAATTTTATATCTACATCGTAATTTAGCTGAAATGTCCCAAAAATAAACATTTAAAAGAGAAACGAAAACTTGTACGTAATGTCGAAGTGTAACATCACATTCGATTTCATTTCAGCAAAATAAAATACTTATTGAAAGCGTCTCACAGTTTTAATTTATTTCAAAATGTATGTCAGTTTATTATATTAAATAATAACTATTGATAATTTTATTCCAATAGCTTATTTACAACGAGTAATAATAAGCTTAATCTATTCATGACATAACTAAAAGAACATTTCCAAACTATTTAGTAGTAGTACAAAAAAATACCACACCGTCAACCCATTCAAAAAACATCCACTGCATTCCTTGCATTCGAAATTCGAAACACAAAAACAAACAAAAGACTGTATACCTTTTCGAGGCCGGCGTTCTTTTCGAGAGCAGCGTGTAGTCGTGCACAGAACTCGACGGGTTGCTGAAGACCGGAGCGGGGGGATAGTACGCCTCGTCCTCATCTCTGTAGTTGTTGTTTACTAGTGCAGACTTCAGGGGCAATAGTTCGACGGTGTCGGAGTCCGGGCGGCGCGGGCGGTCGCGTGGCGTGCTCATGTCGCGAGTGTGGGACCCATCGCGGCGCCCGCATGCAGCCTACTGAGACCTGCCCTTGAAAATGCTGCAGTGTAGGGTGGGGACACGCTTTGGATCGGCAATCCGGGTGCTTGCTACGCAAAATTGTAGCCCATTCGAAGCTTCATTTGTGATAGAATTCAGTAGTTATTTAAGTAAAACTTCTTTACGCGCGCTTGACTTGGGGAGTAAGCTGGGGAATGTGAGGCGAATGGTAGTTGAAGTTGGTTCATGTAGATCTCCATTGTCTACATAACAAAGTTACAAATTTCTATATTATTATGTTGGTATGTCCGGTAAATGACAATTTAGTTTATTATAATAAGGTACCCGATATAAATAGCTATCATGAATTTCGCACAAGAAATTTAGATTTTTTTCTGATAAGAGTTCGCGTGACTTGATTGCAACAGATCAATATAAAATATCTATGGATTTGACAATTTCAATACGCAGTTTATGTACATTCTTAGTTACATATTAAGAAAAATTTCATATTCGAAATGAATTTGCGACAACACATTAGGTACCCCAAATTATACGTACACCTTGACCTCTTGAAATTTTACAAGCATTAATTGATTAAGGGATAATGGAGATCTAAATTCTTGCAAGTTACCTTTTATCTGCAGTTACCACCTAACATACAATACAAAGATTTTCTAGTAATTATTTTCAGCTACGTGATGAGTACTTGTTCACATAATAAGTATATAAGCTTTCGCATTCCAAGACCATAAAGTACCATTACATACCCTCTGACTGGGTAAGTACATCACTAGCCCCAATAGGGGATCTCGGAGCGAATCCCGGGCTCCAACATTTCACGCATGCGCTGCTGTTAGCTACGAAGTACTAACCTTCTGCGCATCTTCGCACTAACAATACCTCTCACCCCTAACAATCCCCCTTTTGTTAAATACTAAAATGTCTCTCAAAACATCGCACCACCCGGCCAACACTGAGCACGTATAAAAAAATGTAAGTACCTAATACACACACCTAGTCCTCCTCTCTTTAAACTGCAGCATAATATTGTCATAAAACTGTTAGCTTTATATACAATCTGTTTATGGAAAGTCCGGTCCTTAGGGCCTTTCTTACATCCCCATTATATATCTATTTACCTCATCAGCTGGTGGAATAAATAACTTAATCGATATATATATAAATACGACTAAAGCTTTACATAGATTGAACAGTCAAAAAGTACCTAAATATTCTAAGTAGGCGGTCGAGCATGGATGCATGTACATTATTATGTGCGTTTCAGCGTGTCCGACCATATGTGTATGTTTTTTCTTAAACGGCTGTCAATAACGCATGAAATAATATAATGCTAGGAGCATTTGGAGTGTCTAAAGATCCTGATCGTGGCTAGTATAAAGTCCAGGTGGTTTTTTTGAAGTAAAACTTCTTTACGCACCCTTGACTTGGGGAGTAAGCTGGCGAGACGGACGGAAGTCGAAAGTTGATGGTTAACGTAGATCTCTATTGTCAACATAATAAAGTTAAAATTTGAGTTTTGGCGGGAATGCAAAAAAGTTTGCGTTACCACATTGTATTATTTTCCAAAACTTGTGTTATTTTCAATGTTATGGCATAAAACTGGTGGCATTCTATTCGTTAAGTGCTGGATTACAGGCGTGAGTGTAGGAAAATGGTATAATGATAGTAAAACGTTTCTTTTTGTGTTGTTTCCAAAACTCCATAGAAGCTTCAAGTAAAGTTGCCACCACTTTACTAGGAGTATGACTTTGACTGGACTATGACTTGATGACTTCGACTGTGACTTGACACATAATTGCGTGAAATATCATTAACTTGATAAATTATTAATTACTTGACACTGGCTAAATACACAAAAGGGTGGAGCCAAAATATTAAAAAAGTTAAAATTTACATAAATACTCTCTCATTATGCTGGTATATCCGGTAAAATGACAAGTTACGTACGGTGACATTTTTTTTTTGTTTTGTTTTGGTTCATATGTGTATTTCAGCAAGTGTCAAGTAATTTATAATTTCTCAAGTTAATTAATATTATATAATATGTCAAGTCACAGTCCAAGTCATCAAGTGGTCTAGTCTAGTCAAGTCATACTCTTCATAAAGTGGTGGCAACTTTACCAGAAGCTTCTATGGAGTTTTGGAAACAACACGAAAAAAAACGTTTCACCATCATTATACCACTTTTCCACACTCATACCTGTAATTCAGCATTTAACGAATAAAATGCCACCAATTTTATGCAATAACACTAGTTTTGGAAAACAATACAATGCGGCGATGCGATCTTTTTCGTTTTCCCGCCAAAACCAAAACTACATTCATTAAACAAAGCAAAAACACAGCTTGGGGGTGGCGAGTTATATTATCTGTGTTGAGTAGCAATCAAAGAGTATCCTAAGCACATGCTAGCAAACACAACACACAAATATATATTCTTGATCAGTATTTGTAATATATACTCTTTGCCAAATACTTTGACATTAACAATTATTAATGTATCCACTATACTCTTTTTATTGATCTTTGTTCCACAAAGGCCATTTACAAAGAGTTGAAGTTGAAGTTGATCTTTGTTTGTGACGGCTCATGTTATTGTTGTACATACCTAATTGATAATTGAGTAAATACAAATACAATATTTTTTATTTATCGTTGAAATTAAATACAACATTACGCTCATAGAAACAGAATTTTTGCCTTTTCTCCAATAAAGTTGCAGTTCCCATGTTCAGGTGCGAATTCACAATACCTAACTGAGGGTAATCACAAAATATGATGCAACAGTGTGATTCATCGATGATTTATTTTTGTCAGCAGATACAGACCTGGAAACTCCTGATGCTGTAGTGTACTACACTTTACGACAATTGCCCGTTTTATACTCGTAAATAATGGATACCATTGAATTTGTACGCACGCTTCGCGACCAGGTAGAGGATCCAAATTTAAAGTTTGTTTGTCTGTACTACTTGTAGTGCATGACTGATCCATTACTTATTCTGTAAAACGTTAATGTGGTGTGTAGTTTGTAGGTAATTTTATAGTTTGGTACTTTTAAATTGTTGATAGCTGCTACATTCTGTCCATCACCCAGTATAGGTATTTTATTGATTTCAGGACACTACAGGTTACATCTCTACTCTCTATCACTGCTCCACTGATAAGGCTACATACCTGTGCTTTTATGACATTACTGATAAATTGAAGACAACGCAAAACAACATATATGATATTGGTGGCACATATACTGGAGAACAGCCAGATTTCTGGTTCTACTATACAACATCTATGTGTCATGGCTCCAACTATTTGCTCAACTTATTTGTCTTACCTCGAAAGCCAGCAAGCTTCTCTTTACTTCTCCCTAAATCAAACAAACTGACTAATCAAATTAAGGCAGTTGGTGAAATGAAGCTAGACTTCACTCGTGGCCCACAAACACAACTTACATTTAGAACCACTCAAAAAGATGAACATGTCTATGTAAAGACCTTTTTATTTAACATGGAAGACATAGAGACTATAGAAAACTGTAGCTTACTTGTGCCATTGGCAATTCAACTACACTTCAAACTGCAGCTGGATCATGACACTGTGAGGACAATTAAATTACGGCATGATCTCAGCAGTTTGCTGTCTCAGAAAGAGAACACAGATTTCACTCTTCAATCATCTTCTTCAAAAACCTATCCAGTGCACAAAGTGATATTAGCAGCTCATAGTCCTGTCCTGAGATCCATGCTAAACAATCCACAGCAAACGCTAGCTCTAGATGTGTCAGATGAAGCTATGGAAATAATCATAGAATTTTTGTATAGTGGAACACTGAGTAACCTTTACAATCAAGATTTTATCATGCTACTGGCAATAGCTGAGAGATTACAATTTGTGCAGCTATTTGCTTTGGTACAACAAATTCTGGGCGAAGCTATCAATGGCCGAAATGCTGTAGATGTAGCATTAATAGCAAAAAAATATAGTTTAGATAAACTAACATATAAAGTGTTTGACTTCATAAAAATGAACCCTGCAGTTTTGGCTTCGGAAAGCTGGCAGAGTTTAGATGATATTGAGTTGTTGAAGCAGTTGCTTAAGTATCTTCACCCTCCTACTCACAGTGTCAACTGAAGGAGGTAAAACACTCGTCATTCACTGTAATGTATTGCTTGTGTCATACAGTACATGGATACATACATAAAGGTGTTATCAATTAATAAGCATTGTAAATATGTAGTAGTTCATATTTTTGGAGGTTGTATTGAACATACGAATAAGCTTCCACATAGTGATACTAAAATCACTTGAAACCACAGCCATTACTAAGAAACTAACAATAGATAAAACTGTTGATGTTGTTATTACATTAAGTCCTAAAATATCAATTTTGTATATTTTTAACATTAAATGCTACATTAATTTAAAGAGTAATTTACAATACATAGTAAATAAGTACCTTGCATCAAATTTGTCCAGAACTAGGGTAGGGGCAATGCCGTCGATATTACGAAATCTGACATTGTTTAGTTAGATCATGTATTACTATTTACATTTAGGTATAAATCTCGTTACAAAAGAGGGTATGACATGGGTATGAATATGATGTATGCAAACTAGATTTGGATAAAAAAAAAACACTGGATAAAACCAAGGTAAGTTTGTCCTGTTTGTTTTATTCTGCGAATTCGTGCAAATAATTTATTAACCAAGTGAAACAATGGTGTCGATTCTGTGTCGCATTCTCTAAAACTAAAGTAAACTTAAAGTATGACGATACTCTTCTGATAAAGGGGAAATGAAAAAGACGGAAATATGTTAATTTCGTTTAGCTTTAAAGTATGCGACACAGAATCGACACCAATGTTTTAGTATTTTTCTACCTATACGTTTTTTTGGTTTTGCTGCAGAAATTCTTAATTCCAGG
Organism: Ennomos fuscantarius; assembly: GCA_905220475.3. Classification (NCBI taxonomy): domain Eukaryota; kingdom Metazoa; phylum Arthropoda; class Insecta; order Lepidoptera; family Geometridae; genus Ennomos; species Ennomos fuscantarius. The sequence goes on along the minus strand of HG992026.1, from coordinate 1,891,227 downwards.
ATAAAACTGCTTATTTCCAGTTGTCACCACTAGCTCCGTTCCTATTGGTGCCAATGGAAAAAACCCATTAGTCCATATAATGTAGATAGGCCATTTGGGGCCGTTCGGAATAATCCCGATGCCAGAGGTGAGCGCAGGGACAACAAAGTTTGAAGTTGTCGGGCGATACCGAGTGGGCACACGAAATAGCTACTTAAAAAAATCTATAGTAATTATGATCCATTGTGCATTAAGGCATAAATCCATTCGTAAATAGGCGAATTCTTTTTTTTTGGAACCGGCTAATGCTGTAGTAGTCTATCGACCCTTACAGCGTCACCGGGGGGAGGGCAGGCCCTTAAGGCGTCTAAAGTGGAAGGCAACTAGCTCAACGGCACCCCTGGGGTGTGAACCTCAGCTTGGGCCGTTGCCGGGATAATAAAATCAAGAACACCTCCACTGGAAGAGTGGACCCTATGGAACGTCGCAACCGTTCTAGCTAACCTACGGGGGGTACGTCGACCTCGCCGGCGGAGTTGGTGTCCGGGTATTATGGTATCCTGAACCGCGCCGTGCCGAGATGGGTAGCAGAGCCAGAAGGGCTGGCTTATATTATTATTAATAATTTATTACTAGTTGACCCGCCCCGGCTTCGCACGGGTGAATTAGTAAAACGCGGCTGAATGGGATAAAATCCTATGTCTGTCTCCTGGTCCTAAGCTACCTCCCCACCAATTTTCACTCAAATCGGTTCAGCCGTTCTTGAGTTATAAATAGTGTAATTAACACGACTTTTTTATATATACACTAGTTGAACCGCCCGGATTCGCACGGGTGTATTAGTAAAACGCGGTCGAACGGGATAAAAATTACCCTATGTCCGCCTCCAGCATAAAAAGTCCGTCCCCTAGTTCTAAGCTACCTCCCTACCAATTTTCAGCCAAATCGGTTCATTCGTTCTTGAGTTATAAATAGTGTAACTAACACGACTTTCTTTAATATCTATAAATTATCTATTAATTCAATCAATAAATTGCTACGTTCGTTCGCAGCTATGGGTTTATGTTATTTGTTTCTATCACAGACCAAGTGGTTTCTATGCTATACAATTTGTGATTTGTTCATTTAATCATTATTGGGGACCTATAATTTTCATTCCAATTCCAAATGCGAAATTGTTGTGAAATTGCCGCAGAAGCCAATATCATATCATCATAATCGCGTTATCGGTTTTATCACAGACTGTAGAGGTCTGTGATAAAACCGATAACGCGTGCACGGTGTAATGTATAATTTATAATATACTCTGTATAATGTACTCTGTTGTGTTCGTAGTCTGTAGAAACAAAGCGTGCGTGCCACAGTATCTTTTCTTAGCTAACGTAGTGGTTATATGCTCTTTGTTAGCTATATGAGTCTGTGGCCTTCGTTTTAATATCAGAATTCCGTTTATTTTCTGTACATATTTCATAATTTCAGCGTAATATTTATAAATTTTTAAGTTCCGTAGATATCAATAAATATAATAAAACAGAAAAGTGAAAAAATAACTAGGTGACAACATGTTCTGAATTTCGATGTAACAGTGTGTAGTCACTACCTGCATTGCATTGGTTTTTATGGTTGATAATTTATAAGGAGCTTGTGGTTTTAGGAAAATGAGCAGCTCGGAGGAAGTATCATGGATTTCTTGGTTCTGTGGACTACGGGGTAACGAGTTCTTCTGCGAGGTAACGTTTCATGTTTTGATGAAATTAACTTGCCCAAATATAAATATTGATCCATTTTGATCTGTTTTAGGTGGACGAGGATTATATAAACGATAAGTTTAACTTGACGGGGCTGAATGAGCAAGTACCGCATTACAGACAAGCCCTAGATATGATCTTAGATCTGGAACCTGGTGAGTTTTTATTGCTTATGGTCAGATCACGTTTTGGGTACCTATAGCATAGCATCAGCTTCATTTTCACCAAATTTAGAATATAAGCACTGACTACCTACTTAACATGAATAATAGAGCTGTATTCTGAACTAAAATCTCAAGGCACTCGCTACAAACTAAACAATTAAAAATATGTCAATATAATTAATTTGCTCTTACAAGCAAATTAATTATATTGACCTATATTGTGACCTAGTTTACAATTTATCATATTATTTTAATATCTATATTAAAAATAAAAATGAATAAACTGTCTTGAAACTAAATAAAATGTAATAATATCTTTCAGATGATGACCTAGATGACAACCCAAAACAATCTGACCTGGTAGAGCAAGCCTCTGAGATACTTTACGGCTTGATCCATGCTCGTTACATCCTCACTAACCGGTTAGAATATTAAAATATATGATTATGAACTGGGGGTACAAAAAGAGTTGATTTTCAAAATATGACAATTTACATTCTAGCTGTTTTAAGCATAGTATTTTTCACAATAGACAAAAAAGTTAAATTTGAGCAAAATCAACAGACAGACTAGTGATTTCCATAAGATTTATGTCTTTTTTTTTTCAATATTCTAAAAACTTTATAAACAATCTTTTCCAGTTATACATTTCTATTTTCATTATATATGTATAGTTATACGTATATCTACTTTTACAGTGGAATCGGACAAATGTTGGAGAAATTTCAAGCGGGTGACTTTGGTCACTGCCCTCGCGTCTACTGCGAGTGCCAACCCATGCTGCCACTTGGTAAGTTCACAACTGCAGGTGTAAAACAACTAGGGGGCTATAATCAAGAATGGCCATCAAAACAATTGCCATGCTAAAACTAAGCTATTTACTAAAAAACTAAAACTATAATTTACATAATACATATGAACAAACCTAATCTAGCAAAATATTGCCATTAAGCAACATGCCCGACATGCTTAACCTTGGATGGAAAGATCCCTGAAAATTTTGTGTGGCGCAAATATAAAATGGCTATCATGGCTACTTATATATTTGCACCCTTTTAGTAGCTCAGCAGAATCCTCAGAACCAATTTTTATAGTTGAGTCAAATTTAAAGTCATGTCATTTATTGCAAACAGGACATTTTTTACATAATAGATCAAAATTACAAAAAATAATCTGTAATCCATTTGGATGAATAAAATTAAAATGGGTTCTTATGACTGGCTTTAGTTTATTATTGGTATTTTTATCACTGAGCTATCTATAAAATTGCTAAATTGCCAATTTAGCATTGTGCTAATATCTCAGAATGATGTGCACAGTGCAGTGTCATGGAAATTTTACATTGGAGTGAGTACCAAGTGACACTGCAAATGTTATGGGCGGTCGTGTCGCTTAACATCAGTTGAACGACTAGCTACGTCATATCTTAACATATAAAGGATATTAGTAAGCAAATGAGTTTGTATGTGTCGGTGCAGGGTTGTCAGACGTGCCCGGAGAAGCGATGGTGAAGCTGTACTGCCCGCGCTGCATGGACGTGTACACGCCGAAGTCGTCGCGGCACCACCACACGGACGGCGCCTATTTCGGCACCGGCTTCCCGCACATGGTGTTCATGGTGCATCCGGAGTACCGCCCCAAGAGGCCCGCGTCGCAGTTCGTGCCTAGGTATGCTATATTTTGTGTGTTGGTTTTTTTACACCTGAGTTATCTAGCTTTTGACCACGGGCTCACCGCATGGGAAGTGACAGGTCTTCTGCTTCCCCTTTACAATACATCTTCAACCTACGTCTTCCGGTTCGTGGTCGCTACTCGAGAAGTTTTCTTCCCCATCGGTTATCGGTACAAGAATACCATACCAAAATATTCTATTAAACACCAATAAATTACGATACACTTACTTTACACAGAAGAAGAAGAATGTTAAAACCACGGGACTTTATTTCAACCGATTTCTTCCAGAACATAAAAAGCCCTAAGTAAGTAAAGAGCTAATCGTTCGCCTTGTGCTAAGCGTCACGTTCGCCCATTACAGATTGTAGTGTCACTCGGAACTCTATTCGCGTGACACCGCATTGCGAACGTCACCCTGAGACTTCACACAGTCTAGTAATAAGATTTTTAGACTTTGAGATCAGATCATAAATGCACGCAGATTGTCTACGCTACCGAGTTTATAGAATACTTCTGGGCCGGAAAATTTAAAGTTCCCCTGGGAAAACTGGTAAATTGCGGGTCAGTTATTTGTGGCAGTGAGATTGCTTCTACGGAGAACGAACGCAATTATCAAATTATTTATTTATTTAATTAATTAGTACGGTTCCACCAATTACACTAATTATTACATAAACACAATTACAATTTGATTGGAATAAATTACAATTAAATAAAAATGAAAGAAATAAAACATAGATAATAAAAATAAAAATAAATATCAATTCAAAACAGTCAAAAATAAATTAGATTGTACAAAAAAAGAGAAAATACATTTGTCATATTGTTTTTTAAAATACATATGCATAGTCAATAATAATCAAAAGTTTATTATTTAAAATTAATTATACATAGTCGCGGGAATAAAACAAATAATTTAATACCTTTAAACTCCACTATCATGCATTCGCCTCACAATATTCCAAACACTCCCGCAAAATCACCTTCCATTCGTCAACAAACACATCACATTCCGGGTTGGCATCCAGGAGGGCATTAAGTGCAGCAAGGGATCGCGGTATAGGGGATCTTGCGCGAGCAGTTCAGCACCTAGGAACGACAAACAGTCTGTGCTTCCTGCTACGGCGGTAGTTATTGGGTGCAAAAATCCGGCACAACTGGTCACTAAAATCAGGGGCGTCCACCTTCCCACGGAGAATCTTACACATTGTGACTAGCTGATCCTTTGATCTCCGGACCTCAATCAAGAATTATCGTTTTTCTGCAGACTGTACGGGTTCAAGATCCACCCGCTCGCGTACCAGATCCAGCAGCAGGCGGCTGCGAACTTCAAGGCGCCGCTGCGGAGTCTCTCGTACAACAACGGTAAACGCTAGGGCTACACGCGTGACCCCACCGCCCGGTACAGGCGCGCCCGAGTGCGGGAGCTGCGCCCTCTCGTGCGACCCGGCCTACTCGACCGGTAACGTGCCGCCGCAAGTCTCATCCCACTGCCATCGCCACCCCAACCATACCCTCGGCTCTTCTTTATACGCTTAATTTGAACAAGTGGATGGGCACAATTGTGTTGGATATGCAGACCGGTATTAGTGATGGATGGGCTTTTACGTTGGAGACTTTGTTACGTAGGGTAACGGCATCCGAAGAACGGTGTTCTCTGCTGGCCGACTGCAAGTTGTAGGGGGCTCAAGTAGCAGTCTAGCCAGCTACGAAAGGCTGCCCCACCACTTGTGCAAAATTCTGAGTTGGTCCATAGGGCACGAAGGGTCTCCGCGCAAGTTCTCCATTGCACGTGGCGTTTCTGATTGATAGGATAGAAGCACCTCTATTGCTGAGGGTTAGCATCCCAATATCTTGCCCACTTCTTATTGGTTTACCAAACTCACTCAACCATGAAAAATAAAGTAAATTGAACAAGTTTTAACGGCAGATTCATGTCCTCACTCTAAACTCACCTCACGTAATCGTGGGCAGCATTCTAATCTACAAGCGGTCCACCATCATATGGAGACCAACAAACCACACTTGTTCTTCTTGACTGAGACGTAAATAGGATGTCCATCAGACACAACATTTGCTGTTTACGTTCCTCGCAAACTCGACCAACTGCCTCACAAACTGCCTTGCAAACTGCCTCGACCTTCTGCTCAAGACTGAACCAGACCGATCCGAGTATCCTCACCCGTCATCACTCATTGGTAACACCGATCACGGTTTGGTTAAGTCTGTTTCAGTGTACTCCCCACCTGACGCCACCCCAAAGAGCATTTAGCGTGCTTGGAGATTTTTTGACAATTTAGTAGACTGACGAGATGCGTCATTTCTTCGCATTATATCCTTGGCGGCTAACGTGTTTTTCTTGTGGAGATCGGACGGTCTGCGCGAATGCGTAACTGAGGTATTATGTCGAGCGGTCGAGAGCTGTGCACCAGAGTTGTCTCCTATTCTAACACGCCTAGTTTGCCTATGTCTTAACACAGGTATAGTCCCTACGAGTTGGAAGCCAACAACCTGTACGTAAGAAGGGTAGTCGTGATCCTGCCAAGTGCCAACTATTGGCCTATCTCGATTACCTACTTGCTGAACAACAGGCTCTTGACATATCCTGAAGACAATTATCTCCTCAGTGATCGGCAATATAGATTTCACCGAAACCGGTAAACTGGGAATCTTCTCGCGTATGCCACATATTGAGCAAAGTCATGGAGATGTATGGCGAGACACTCGCTGTATCTGTAGACGTCTCTAAGGCATTTGATTGGGTCTGGCACGGCGGTCTTCTGAATAAGTTTTCGGACTAACTACTGGTCTGTGCACTTGGATATCAGACTTTTTGAGGGAACGACCGCTAAGAGTAGTTCTTGACGGCTGCTCGTCCGATTACTTGGCTATTGATGCTGGTGTACCTCAGGGATCAGTTCTTTCAGCAAAACTATTCTTACTCCACATCAACGATCTGTTAAAACCCGGCACCTTTGGGTATGCAGATGACAGTACTGTTGTTGAAAGATACACATCCAGTGACCTTGCCAGTAGTGACGACATCTGAATTGAGAGAGAGGCGATAGTTGAGCGTATGCACCTAGCATTGAAAGCCGTGTCTGATTAGGGCGATGCTAACTTGGTTAAGTTCAATGCTGCAAAAACACAGCTAAGACGAGCCCACTCCATCATGGTGTATCTGTAAATTAAGGAAAGCAACTTGAGCTTTAGGTGTTGATTTCATGTCAAATCTAAATTTTGGATCCTACAACGAGTCCAAAGCCAAAGTAGCTTCTAAATTTTTTCCATCCAAGGTAAAGTGGTACTTCACACCTAGGCCTGTTGAGGCTCTTGACTCAATAGAACGGCGTGCCAAAAAGCTAATTGACGACACTTTGATAGATGCAAGGCCATAGCTGCCTAGCTATCGACGTAAAGTGGCAAGTCTACCGACCTTTTACAGATTACACCATGGCGAATGTGTACAAAAACTGTATGAATAGTAGGTTTTGTTTAGTGTTAATGGCAAAACATTTTATAAAGTATGATTGGCTGCTAAATTACGTCTCTTAATCTATAGTACAAAGAATGTGTAGTATTTGTGCTGTTTCAGCGCGGTTTGATGAAGTCTCACGCGAATTTGAGGATAATTATTTTGGAATAATATTTTACGTATTAACTCAAGGCAGATTACCGAAACAGTTTTCCATTTGCAACTGGTGTGAAGTTCAAAATTGTCGTAAATTCCTATGCTACAGCCCGTCACATTTAGCATCGAAGTTCCTAAAACCATGCACTCAAAACTACAACTATTACAAGGCTAAAACTCACGAGATACAGTCGAATAACTCGACCGGTGAGTTTTAGCCGTGTAATAGTTGTAGTTATGTGTACACTCACGTCAGTTTCTATAATATCATGCACTCAAAAACATTACCATTTATTTCTTCTTCATTAAGAAACTTTGCAGATACATTAGCTTACATTTGAGTGCTTGAAACACTTCCTTCCTCCCATCATTGTATTCCATCATTTTTAACTTTGACAGTTAGGTCATGATCATTCGCTTTATATGTCGTCTCCCTGGCTGTCCAGTCTTCAATATGTAGTGTGTAGAACACGTCAGTGGGATTAGACTAAAGTGTCCATGTTCCGGATAATTTACAAAGATAAAGAAGTATACGATGGATATGTTCGAAAATTAAATTTTGTACCCATTAGGCGAGACCTTTTTGGCTCATTTTGCCTATTTACAGAAATCCTTAAATCCTTTGACTCAATTTACATTGCTGCGTAACGGAATCGTTCACTGCATAATGAGACTTTTTCGGTTGAAAATAAAATATTACGGCCTGTGAAAAAAATAGGCCGCGTGTCTTCCAAGAAATTTATTGGTTTTGCGCAAATTATTTTAGTTTGTTTGTTACACAAATATTATTGACATAAAGTTCGTTATACTATGTACAATTCCGTTCAATGTAACCTAGAGTAATGTACATTGAGCATAACTTTGTTAGTAACATTAAATGTCGCGTTATGTCAATCCGTGTTGCTGTTTGCAATCTTTTCACACTTATAATAAGCTTTCATCCAAAGTATTCCCCACTTCCCACTAACGTAGGATATGTATAGTGGACGCGAGGGCGGGTCTGTTGCCAAATAATGTAGAATCTAATTACATTTTTGATAGAATAAATAATAAATATTGCACTGCTTTGAAATAAGAAGCAAGCAGTGCTGAACATTGCATTTCTTAAGTAGAATTTTATTTGATAGTTATTTAGAATATAATAGCATAGTAAAGTTAGATATATATTTTTATAAGTAGTAGCACGAGTCCGTATTTCAGCAACAACGGATGTTCAGAGAGCGTAGATAATGTTGCCAACTAATAAAGACACTTGAAATTCTTAGAGACAATGAGTTCACGTAACATTAGATGTGGTGTTTTCGGATCATAATTAAGGAAAGTGGTTTATTCAATGTAACTGTAGCACATAAAATATATGAACTTAATGTAAGGGTCACGTATGTTTTTATTTTTATATCCGAGTAACTCATTTAGGATCTAGACGATCATTTCACATTTACGCGTTCATCTTTCCACTGAAGTTTATAAATTATTCTCTGTAAGGGTTTCACTAATATTAATAAATGTTAAGAGAAATATCGGCCTTTTTTCTTGCTTCTCCTGCATGTTAACCGAAAGTCCTCCGCTGAGTGTTAATGTCTGAAGGATGTAGCGAGACTGCTCCCGCGGAGTCCAAATAAACCAGGCGGATTCAATGAGTAGCTTCACGATTTGCATCGACTAATTTTATCTGTACATAATCGCTAAATATCATGGTAGAAATGCTAATTGTTTCATGCTAAGTACTTACATTTAGAAGTCAACTGTACTTTAGCATATCTAAAAGCTTTTAATTGTTGTGTTTAGTCACAAGAGCCATATAGCTGAGCCCATCAATCTGCTTAGTTTAGCGGCTGGAGGCTCTCGCTACTATGTGAACTAACATTTTAATGGAGTAAAATGTTTGTTTGCCGCAGAAACGAAGACTTCCAGTAACATTCCAAAATGATTTAGTAACGCAAAGCCTGGCGCGGCCGCTCAGCGCTCATCCGGCGCCGGCGCGACGCCGCATCTATACTTTAACAACCGACAATCTCCCGTCTTACAACTACTACCTAAATATAGTATTTATTTAATCGACTTACTCGTATTTAACTGAGCAGTTATGTTATAAACTAAATAAAGTTTATTTTTACGTTTTCTGTATTATGTTTTTCATTTGATTATGATAATATTATGTGATTAAAACTAGATGAGCATTAATTATTATTATTATGCATTATTGCATGCTAGTTATATTATAAACAAATAAAAAATTTAAACAAAACAAATTTAACCAGACCACATTTTTCCAAGTTCTATACACAAGTTCTTCGAAATAATAGAAGAATAATTTGACAGCCTCTGTGGTGTGGAGGTTGAGCTGGTCGGCTCATAGCCCGGAGCTGGAAGGTTAAATTCCCGCGGCAGGACAAGTATTTGTGCACAGAAAAAAAGCACAAATACTTGTTCTGAGTCTGAGTGTTGTGGGACCATAGTCCTTAAAGTTCGTGGGTCACAAGACACAGGAAATGCTACTTAGGGTTCAGGATCTTTGTATATGTGGTCGTTGGGCGTTATTATTATTATTAATTTTAGCGTCCTTTCTAAATAGGGCCACTGTTTTTTTTCGGAAGCATCAGTTTTTTTTTTATTTCTCTGAAAATTTCTCACGGTTTACTTCAACTTTGATTAAAACGGTACCCTCGTATCGCTTGTCGTTTCCGAGATCCGTTGAGGTACTACATCGTGATCATTATTTTTTGGTGTCGAATTTATCTGGGGGTTACGAGTTCCATCTCTGTACACTTCATACATGGTTTTGATCCACTCTGAGAGCTGAAACCAATTGTGTCAATCAGTCATAGGTCAGTGAGTTAGTGGGTGTTTTTTTTTCCTATGTCTATACGTACCCATGGAATAAAAACATCTTGCTATTTCTAGCAAAACTCACATATTGGAAAGATGAGCTCGGTCAGTGGGTAAATTTTAACAATAATTAGCATGGCAATACTGTTTGTCTGTATTTGACCCAGGTAGTGTCAGATTATGACACTGACTGGGTCAACATAAAATATATATATGCTGTCGCTCGACAATCAACATCGTAAGAGCGACAGTAAAACGTAGTGGTTATATGCTCTTTGAGAGACAGTTAACATAGTGTATCGTACCATCTTTTGTTAGTCATATTTCCAATCTAGAGGTAACAGATCTGTGGTAATACTAAAATTGTATAATTATCAACCTGTACATAAAATTATACAGGTTGAAGTTTAGAATGTTTAGATGTTTAGAATGTTTTATGATAACCGATTTGAGTTTCGACAGTGAACCTTATGAGACTATTATACGCTACGCTTTAACCATAATTATGTCTAGTCAGAAGTTTTAGAAAGTAGTATAGGTGCCAATTTTCACATTAGCAGATTTGTAGTTTTTTCTGAGGTTAAGGTTGCACTTTAATCTAAATCCATTCAGCCACTTTTAGGAAAGAGATCTTCTACTTTTTACTCTGAACAAAATCAAAGTAATTTTGTACAAGTGTATGAGATTTACAAATATCGACAAATTTACTCTAATGGGCCGTGTGGGTGCATCACTATTCGAGAGACGTAAAATAACCCATCTCAATAACATTAATTAAAGCTTTAAATCTCCAAGTAATTACCACAACATGTTAATAATATGATGCCAAAATGTATATCCTAAATGTGAAATGCATATTTACTTTGAAACTTCGATATTTAACATAATATTAGCCAGTAAACCATTGCGTGTGAAATGATGATTCTGAAATCCTTATTTCTCCTTTTGATGTTTTTGATGAACAAAACACAGCGCAACACGGTATATTTTCACTATAGGACACAATATTTAGTCCTGATAACAATATATCACTATATTTTCACGTTTATATGCTCTCGCGATTCAATTGTGTCACCGGCTGTTCTGTCACAACATTACACGCGGTACGAGGTTGCCGTTGCCCGTTCCTACAATCACTTTCTCGCATATTTTTTGCGACGTTTCGTGTATTAGAGATACGAGACACTATGTATACACGACGGATGCGGAGTGGCAAGGCCGCATGGCTCCGTCCATTATGATCCTAGGACCATGACAACAACATACGATTTTCTTTAATCTGTGAGTTTGTTTCTCTCTTTCTCCCTCTTTAGATATGTGTCGTAGTTATTATATACTCTTTGCTCTTCAAGTCCTTACCTCATGACCTCACGTTAGCGTTACATACTCTTTGCCTCACGTCAACTGTCAAGCGACCTAACTAATCTGTGGTCAAGCGTGGCTAATCAAGGCACGAAAAGGTAAGTTTTGCCTTCGTTTAACATTACTACATATTTCCGTTTGTTTGCTATATCTTAGCGTAACATTGATAAAACTTTAAGTTCCGTAAATAAATTAGAAGAAACACTTAAAAATTTGAAAAATAGGTGAAGACGTACAAATTTGGTGTAGCAGTGTGTAGTCATATTGCATTGGTTTTTGGCTTTTTATGGCTCAAATTATTAAGAAGCTTGTGGTGGTTTTAGGAAAATGAGCAGTTCGGAGGAAGTATCATGGATTTCTTGGTTCTGTGGACTACGGGGTAACGAGTTCTTCTGCGAGGTAACGTTTCATGTTTTGATGAAATCAATGTGTCAGATAGCCTAAATATTGATTCAATTTGATCTGTTTTAGGTGGACGAGGATTATATAAATGATAAGTTTAACTTGACGGGACTGAATGAGCAAGTACCGCATTACAGACAAGCTCTAGATATGATCTTAGATCTGGAACCTGGTGAGTTTTTATTGCTTATGGTCAGATCACGTTTTGGGTACCCATAGCATAAGCTTCAGCTTCATTTTAACAGAATATAGAACATAAGCAGAGACTGTACCTACTTAACACAAATGTTAGAATGTGTTAAGGATGATAGAGCTATATTCTGAAGTTAAGTCTCAGGCACTTGCTATAAACTAAACAACCAAAAAGTTGTCAATATAAATAATGTGCTTGTAAGATGAGAGTTTATAATATATAGTAATAAATTATATTGATTAAGTAGTCTTGAATCAAAATAATATGTAATAACTTTCAGATGATGACATAGATGACAACCCAAACCAATCTGATCTGGTAGAGCAAGCCTCCGAGATACTTTACGGCTTGATCCATGCTCGTTACATCCTCACCAACCGGTAAGAACATTAAAATATACAATTAACAACTGAAGGTACAATAGAAATGTTGATTTTCAAAATATGGAAATTTAATATTCTAACTTTTTTAAGCATACTATTTTTCACAATAGATAAAAAGTGAATTTTCCGAAAAATCGAAAGACACAAGTGATTCCTAAAAGGTTGTGTGTTAAAACTTTAGAACAAAATGTAAAGAGGAGGTTTAAGAATCTGGTCCAGTTATGCACTTCTATTTTACTGTGAGCATCTAAAATGTAATGTATATGCATATATCTTCTTTTACAGTGGAATCGGACAAATGTTGGAGAAATTTCAAGCGGGTGACTTTGGTCACTGCCCTCGCGTCTACTGCGAGTGCCAACCCATGCTGCCACTTGGTAAGTTCACTATTGCAACTGCAGGTGTAAAACAACTAGGGGACTATAATCGTGAATATTTAATATAAAATTAAAGGTTATGCTTATTAAAAGCCCTTAATTTTTGATAAAAAACTGCAGTTTCACACCCACTATGGGTAATATAGCAGACACATATAGAATACTATACATATATATATACTATATGCATATCAACCACAATTAGGGTTAATCTACTATTGTAATTGTGGTTAATATGCTGTTGCCTTAATAAAATTTATAAAAATAATTGTTAAAACTATAGTCTTAGGTAATTTCGGTAAGTGCAGTTTCACGAGAAACTTTACATTAGAGTTCTGAATGAGACTGCAAATACTGCAATTGTTATGGGCGGCGGTCTACTGGACGACTAGCGCGTTTTGGCATTCAGTAAAATATAAATAATGTAAAACAAAGACAAAATGCTAAAATGAGTTTGTATGTATTGGTGCAGGGTTGTCCGACGTGCCCGGAGAAGCGATGGTGAAGCTGTACTGCCCGCGCTGCATGGACGTGTACACGCCGAAGTCGTCGCGGCACCACCACACGGACGGCGCCTACTTCGGCACCGGCTTCCCGCACATGATGTTTATGGTGCACCCGGAGTTCCGCCCTAAAAGGCCCGCGTCGCAGTTCGTGCCTAGGTATGCTTATGTTGTGTATGAAAATAGGTTTTATATTGGTTTACAGTCAACCTCTTTTTGTATTGTTTTATTCTTCTTTCTTGTCTATTTTATTTGATTGTCTATAGTTTTTTCCGTTTTTGTCTTGCTCCCTAGCTCAATACAGATGTACTTACTAAAGTTATTGCAATCGTTTTATGAAACATAAATAGGTTAATTTTATTGTATTTTTTTTACCAGTAAATAACGGGTTAATTATTATTTGTGGCTCTAAATATGCAATAATTTCATTCGCAACTTCGCCATTCGCCTGGGTCCATCCTTGTTGCGTCCATTCCCAGTGAGGTTGCTTCTACGGAGCACGAACGCAATTATCAAGAATTATTGTTTGTCCGCAGACTGTACGGGTTCAAGATCCACCCGCTCGCGTACCAGATCCAGCAGCAGGCGGCTGCGAACTTCAAGGCGCCGCTGCGGAGTCTCTCGTACAACAACGGTAAACGCTAGGGCTACAAACGCGACCCCACCGCCCGGTACAGACGCGCCCTAGTGCGGGGGCTGCGCCCTCTCGTGCGACCCGGCCTGCTCGACCGGTAGCATGCCGCCGCAAGTCTCATCCCACTGCCATCGCCATCCCCAACCATACCCTCGGCTCTTTATGCGCTTAACTTGAGCGGAGATATAAAATGCAACTGGTAAACGATCAAGCTATTGGTGTTGATTCAAAAACATAAACTATCATACTGTCTCATCTCGCTGCCATTAACAGAGAATACTCAATAGTACCTTCAAGTACAGAAGATTCACTCAGGGAAGTCACTTAAACAGAAAGCGACTCTACTTACTACGCAATAAAGCAGCTACACAAACCAATAAAACAGCTGCATATCTTTCTATCGCTATTCCGCTGCTCTTTATAAGAGAGATAGCGACAATTGGACAATTTGTAGAGCTTGTCTGGCCAAGTACTGACAGCCAGTTCCCGATCTCGGGCACGGCGCTGCTCTCTGACTTCATACGGTCAATCATCATCAGGCAAGGTGTGGTAAAACTAGATCAGGTTTGATGCAAAAATGATAATAAAAATTTGATATCAAGTATTTGGTGTCTGGGAAAAACTAATTAAAATACTAGCTGACTCGGCGAACTTCGTTCTCCCTAACAGTCAATGAATGTGCATGTTTGTTCTTTTTTATTGATTGACTTCAATTTTATTTCTTAGTCAGTTTCTTAGTCTTCGTCAGGAATAAGATCACCTGACGAAGATCTAAAAACAAAAATCATAGAAATTGGTCTAGCTGTCCTTCAGTTATAAGTGGTGTAACTAACACGACTTTGTTTTAATAATTATATTTGTTTTATTGTTTGTTTGAGTTTACCAAGTGCTTTAATTACGTCTCTCAACCTCTAGTACAAAGAACGTGTAGTAACTCGTGCTGTTTCACGCGGATTTGTTGGATAATTGTTTTGCAATAATATTTCACGCATTAACCCATAGCAGATTACCGAAACCGTATTCCTTTTTCAACTGGTGTGAAGTTCAAAATTGGCATTATTTCATATTCTGCTGTCCGTCACACACTTAGAATTATTTGAATTCTAAATGTAATTCTAAATTTATTTTAAAGTTCCCAAAATTATGCACTCAAAAACATAACCATTTATTTCTTCTTCATAAAATCTTTGCAGATATATTAGCTTACATTTGAGAGAACCCCTTCCTCCCATCATCATCACTTTCCATCATTTTTAACTTCGACAATTAGGTCATGGCCATTCGCTTTATATGTCGTCTCCCTGGCTGTCCAGTCTTCAATATGTAGTGTGTAGAATATGTCAGTGGGATTAGACTAAAGTGTCCATGTTCCGGATAATTTGTTTCACTAAAACTGCGACAAAGAAGTATACGACGGATCTGTTCGAAAATTAGATTTTGTACCCATTAGGCAAAACCTTTGGCTCATTTTGACTTGTAAAAGTGCTAAAAACGGTCTATTAACAAAAATCCATTGACTTTAATTCAATTTACATAGGTGTGTGACGGAATTGTTCACTGCATAATGCGACTTGTCGATTATGTAACAAAATAGTACGGACTATGTAAAAAATTAATTCCAAGAAATTTATTGGTTTCACGCTTTGTGGAATTATTTTAGTTTGTATGTTACACAATTGACATAAAGTTCTTTATACTATTCCGTTCCATTGTACCTGTGGCATTTTGTAAGATGAATAACGGCTAAACTCACGTCAATTAAAAGTCGAAATTACTCCGACCAGGTTTCGGACATATTCGATGTCCTTCTTCTGGGAGTCGGTTACTAACGCAAGCCGTGGCGGCTTTCGCGAGCGTCAGCGCGTACCTGTGGCAATTTAAATTGTGCATAACTTTTTTAAATCTTACATTATGTCAATCCGTGTTCCTGTTCCTTATCTTTCCACGCTTATAATAAGCTTTCATCCAAAGTATTCCCCACTTCCCACTAACGTAGGATATGTATAGTGGACGCGAGGGCGGGTCTGTGCCATTAACATTTTGGTGAATATGACACGCCAAAATCAGGCTACAACGTTAGGTCGCGGATTTTGATATTTTGACATTTTGATAATACTTGTTACTGGCTGTTGCTGTTTTACTGTGTCGAGTGTTGCCAGATTATGTAGGATCTAATTAAATTTGATAGAATAAATAATGCACTGCTTTAAAATAAGCAGCCTGTGCTGAACGTTTCATTTCTTGAATATAATTTTATTTGATAGTTATTTAGATTGTAATAGCATAGCAAAGTTAGAGATATATTTTTATAAGTAGTAGCACAGTAGCTACACGAGTCGTATTTCAGCAACAACGGATGTTCAGAGAGCGTAGATAATGTTGCTAACTAATAAAGGCACTTGATATTCTTAGAGACAATGAGCTCACGTAACATTAGATGTGGTGTTTTCGGATCATAATTAAGGAAAGTGGTTTATTCAATGTAACTGTAGCACATAAAATATATGAACTTAATGTAAGGGTCACGTATGTTTTTATTTTTATATCCGAGTAACTCATTTAGGATCTAGACGATCATTTCACATTTACGCGTTCATCTTTCCACTGAAGTTTATAAATTATTCTCTGTAAGGGTTCCACTAATATTAATAAATGTTATGAGAAATATCGGCCTTTTTTCTTGCTTCTCCTGCATGTTAACCGAAAGTCCTCTGCTGAGTGTTAATGTCTGAAGGATGTAGCGAGACTGCTCCCGCGGAGTCCAAATAAACCAGGCGGATTCAATGAGTAGCTTCACGATTTGCATCGACTAATTTTATCTGTACATAATCGCTAAATATCATGGTAGAAATGCTAATTGTTTCATGTTAAGTACTTACATTTAGAAGTCAACTGTACTTTAGCAGAACTAAAAGCTTTTAAATTCTTGTGTTTAGTCACAAGAGCCATATTAGCTGAGTCCATCAATCTGCTTGGTTTAGCGGCTGGAGGCTCTCGCTACTATGTGAACTAACATTTTAATGGAGTAAAATGTTTGTTTGCCGCAGAAACGAAGACTTCCAGTAACATTCCAAAATGATTTAGTAAAGCAAAGCCTGGCGCGGCCGCACAGCGCTCCGCCGGCGCCGGCGCGACGCCGCATCTATACCTTAACAACCGACTATCTCCCGTCTAACAACTACTACCTAAATATAGTATTTATTTAATAGACTTACTCGTATTTAACTGAGCAGTTATGTTATAAACTAAATAAAGTTTATTTTTACGTTTTCTGTATTATGTTTTTCATTTGATTATGATAACATTGTGATTAAAACAAGATAAGCAAGTAAAGAATGCTAGTTATATATTAAACCAAATATAAAATTTAAACAAAACAAATCTAAAACAGACCACATTTTTCCAAGTTATATACACAAGTTTTTAGAAATAGTAGAAGATAAATTTTCAGTCCTTCCTAAATAGGGATAACTTAACATGAAAATATAAAATAAATTTATCAATTAAAGTATTTTTTTTGTAAGAAACTTCTCATACAAAATATCACATAAACTTACATTCTAAATCATTTCACGACATTTGGGTAGTACACATTGAACTAACCTTTATAAGGTCTAGAAATGAGTTATTGTTCTTATACATATTGTTGCACCACCAGTATACAATAAAGTACTAAGAAACATCAAATAAATGCATAAGTAACTACAGTGCTAGGTAAGTACATAGCTCTCTTATCAGAGGCAGATTGGTGATTTCCTTGAAAGTGCTGCTATGTAGAGCATCCCGGTTCCTCTTGATATACTTCATTGCAGTTAGTTTCAGGCTATCAGAGTCATACATATCAGCTAGCACTAGGATGTCCAGAGCATTGTCAGGGGTGAGCTGTTGTGACAGAGCATGGTTGCACAGTTCTCTCATGCCTTTGAGGTTGTAGCGATCTGATAACATCAAACCATTGCTGAAGTTAATATTCTCAATATCATTGATAGTGCCTGTGTAGATGAACTCCAGCATAGCTCGAACATCCTCTGTGGCAACATCGACTAGGCGGACTATGTTGTTCTGACTCTCCGCTGTGTCATCCTTCAGCATGGCTTTAAATACATCACTATGGCTCATCAGTATAATTTTATGAACTTTAAACTGGACTCCCTCTTCACTCTCCACAGTGAAGTCTGCACCAACTGGGTCATCAAGCAAAGCTCGACAATCATGCTGTGCTTTAATGTTGTCCACTTCATCAGCCGGCAGTCGTATAGAAGAGTGAGAGTTAGCTTGCACAGCAATATAAAGCTTACTATCTTTTAAAAAATCGACATCTAAATCAGTGAAACTGTAAGTGGTGACATAAACATGGCATTTTTTGTCCACTATTCTATATGTGGAGTACTTAAGAGTTTCCGAAAGATAAGCGATGTTACTTTTCTTATTCAACTGGAGATCATTTCCGCTGCTTAAGCCAATAGAGTAGGCGCCTTCATGGTTATTGCCTGCGAAAATGTGCAGAAGGAAAATATTGCCGACTTGCTCGGTCTTGTATGTGAACCAGTGGTCAGGGACGTCCTTTATGTAGGTTCCGCCGATGTCGTAGATGTTGCAGCGGTGAAACTTAGGGTAAATATTCTCCAAGCAGAGCCATTTTACTTCGTTGGTTTGGCAGCTACGGTGACCGTATATGACGTCTGCATCTTTCTGGAAGCATAATATAATACACAATGACTATTCTCTGTCTGACTCACCAAGCTTAGAATCGAGATTTGATGAAGTACCAACAAGTTTCTGTTTTGGTGTAGGCATGTCCGTGTCCATATTGTCCATGGTCAGTTCGTGGCAAAATAATTACTGGGGAAGAAAGGAATACCTACAATAGACAGGAAACTTGAATATTATTTTAGAATTTTGAAGAGCAAAGCAAGGCCATAAGCCGATGCCTTTTTTTTTAATGTTTTGGCTCCACACTTTTGTGTATTTAGCCAGTGTCAAGTAATTGATATATCAAGTTAATGATATTTCAGAAAAGAAATAAAGAAAATACATCACGCAAATATGTGTCAAGTCACAGTCGAAGTCATCAAGTCAAGTCAAAGTCATACTCCTAGTAAAGTGGTAGCAACGTTACTTGAAGCTTCCATGGAGTTTTGGAAACAACACGAAAAATAGACGCCTCACCATCATTATACCACTTTCCCACACTCACGCCTGTAATCCAGCACTTAACGAATAGAATGCCACCAATTTTATGCACTAACACTGAAAATAACACAAGTTTCGGAAAATAATACAATGCGGCGACGCGATCTTTTTCGTTTTCCCGCCAAAATTCCGCCGAGGCCTTTTTCTGTTGATGTATAATAACCACAGATTAAAGAGTATGTAACGCTACGCTACCACAGGCACTGATCAGTTAGTAGTATACTCTTTGGTTATATACTTGGTAGATAGGTATACTATTGCTTACCTTTTTTTTTATTTGCTTATGGTAATAGTATTAATCAAGAGTTGAAGTTGACAGTAGTCACTAGTCACAACTGTCACAAGTCACAAGTTGACGTAGAACGTAAATGGAACTCGATTGTTTTTAGAATTTTTTCTTTTTGATAGAATTGTAATTTTTCATAAATTATTTTCTAATGCTATGATGATTGCCGAGGCTATAAGCCTCTATCACTATGGTATTAAACGCCGCTGTGCAAATGTTGAGGTAAAAATGTAGTATTTACATCCATTAACCTATATTTACCCATACTTGAGTCATCGTATTTTGTATTTTTATCAACAAATGTAGTCCCAGAGCAGAGGTCATTTATTTTACAGCTATTCTTAGTATTGTTAGAGTTTCAGCTTCTTCTGTTAAGTTTAACCTTCAATGCAGGGTACTTGCGTGAGCTTATTGCCTGAAAAATTATAATCATTAACATAACAATAAAAAAACACCCTAATCAATGATCCCTGATGTGATAAATTTTATGTGCTCATAATCAAAATTTTACAGTACAAAGCATTTTTGGAATAAGGAGAAAAATTAAAGTGAAATGTGTTTAAAAAATCTTATCCTCAGGGAGGCGGATGAGCTGAAAGATGCAATATCAAAATTCAAAAGCGGAACTTCAATGCTACAGGAGCGCAGCCTTTGGGTCACACAACAGCAACTACAGAAGGTAAATCAGTTTTAATTTTTAGTATTGATTATAAAATGTATGCCTGCTAAGAGTATGAGATTTCAGTATAGGAAAACATTTTATAAGAATCTTGTTAGCAGCCTCACTTGAGAGCCATAAGCATTCTTAAGAATCAGCAATATTTATGGTGTTGCAGACACTCATAATTAACCATTTATCATTTGTTTATTTATTATTTCTATTTGTAATAACATATTGTACCACTTATGCCCTTCTGCAGTTGTTAAGTTATTGACAGTTTGCATTTATCTCTACGACATACCCAAATGCATTGAAGTAGGTATGTCATGAAGGGATAAGAACTTAAGAGCTAGTAAACTTCAGTACAGATGGTAATTAATTTAAAATCACACTATTCACACTAATATTATAAAGGCAAAAGTTTGTATGTGTGTATGTTTGTTACTCCTTCACGCTCAAACAGCTGAATGGATTTGGATGAAATTTGGTACCAAGATAGCTTATACACTGGATTAACATTTAGGCAACATTTTATCCTGGAAAAGTGAAATGTTCCCGTGGTATGAGCAAATAATTAAAATACTTTCTATCAGCGGGTGAAACCGCGGGGCGCAACTAGTATAAAGACACAAATCACACCATGGTTCATGCAGTGTGATCTACGCTGATGAAAGAAATGCTAAAATGCCTACATACACACACTGATGTCTAAAATCTTTATATAATTATATTATGTCAATCTGGTTTTGACTAAACTCTGTAGAATTTCTTCCATTCTTTACATTTCTGAGGCAGCATTTTCGGCTCTGGGTATAATGTAACATTAGCCATTTCCACTACAGTTTTCCTTCCTTTATGTCTTTTTTCATCTACTTTTCTCTCCACAATGGCTTTTATGAATTCAGCATGTCACACGAGAGGCCAAATATAGTTCTACTTCTTTGTTGGTCTTGCAACTATGGTCCGTATTACAGAACAATGCTCAGTCATCAATTGGTGCTCAAGCAGAGATTTCATTCGCTGATTGATCACTTTATGAATTAAATCTCTGCCGGAGCACCAATCGATGACTGAGCATTGTTCTGTAATATGGAGCTTAGTCGCTTAAATAGAGCTTGATTTAAAAAAGATTTTTTTTTACTATTGACTGGCTGGATAGCTAAGTTGGAAGTAGCTCTGTCTGCTGAACTGTAGGTTGTGGGTCCATCCAGGACAAACATTTGTGTGAAGAACATAGGTGTTTGTGCTGTGTCTGGGTGTTATATGTATTCTATGTATGTATTTATAATTAAAAATTATATAAACATCCATAGAACAAGATTTGTTTAGTTTGGGACTAGATGGTGTTGTGTGAAATATCCACAATTATTATTATTTACATATTATTATTTAAATACTCGCAAACTGAGTTCTGAATATATTTATGTTGCAGATTTATCAGAAAGTTCTAGTATTGGACTTAGATTATGCCCTGGATAAAAAAGTTGAGCAGGACCTGTGGAATATTGGGTTTAAGCAGCAGATCGAAGCCCTACAGTCTATATCTAAGGACAAAAAGGTGTGCTTCCTAAAGTATATATTATAAAAACTCGTAAATGAATCGACTTTTCATTGTTTTTACATTATGATTTTGATTTAGTATAGTGCTTTGCGAAAAGATTTTCTGGTGACAGTTTTTATTAAGACAAACTTTATGTATGGATAAATGTTTTAATTTTTTGGTTTTTCTACTCAATCCAAGCTGTCTCTCTCTCATCATAATAGACCTAATGTATTTGAAAAAATATACAAATTTAATTATGGAATTATACAAAAATATATAATACCCATCTTAGTAAATCACACACAACTAGACTATGTTCAGGATTACATATACCTAGGTAAATTAGTATCATTCCATAAAAACAAAAATTTGGATGAAATAAATAGAAGGATATCTCTTTCGTGGAAAAAGTTCTGGAGCTATAAAGAGGTATTAAAGTCAACCCTACCATTATACTTAAAAAGAAAAGTAATGGATACTTGCATACTCCCTTGTCTTACCTATGCTTGCCAGACTTGGATATATAACCAAGAGGTACGACACAAAATACAAGTCTGTCAAAGGGCCATGGAGAGAAGTATTTTAAATATAAAGTTACGTGACAAAAAGAGGAATAAAGAAATCAGAGAATCAACAAAAATTATAGATGCATTAACACATGCAATGAAATTAAAATGGAAATGGGCAGGACATGTGGCAAGAATTAAAGACCAAAGATGGACTTATAAAATTACAAAATGGAAAGGGCCACTTGGGAAAAGAAAAAGAGGCAGACCTTTAGAGAGATGGACAGATGAAATAAGAGCAATAGCCGGAAATGATTGGATACAGAAAGCAGAAGACAGAGAAAACTGGGTTTCTATGGAGGAGGCCTTTACCCGTAAAGGGGTCCTTGATTTAAAAGTGGGGGAAAGAGCAGTGAAGTAACAAAAATCTATAATAACAAGGAATAATTAAAAGGCTTTTTTATTTTATTTTTATTTTATTTATTTGAAAAAATAACCTGTGTGGTCCATTTATTTGCATCACCACATATGTTTTATAATGATGAATTTCATATAGAATCCCCTGAGAAGTGAGGGGCAGGCGATGCTATCATGGGTCCT
Source organism: Ennomos fuscantarius (assembly GCA_905220475.3). Taxonomy (NCBI): domain Eukaryota; kingdom Metazoa; phylum Arthropoda; class Insecta; order Lepidoptera; family Geometridae; genus Ennomos; species Ennomos fuscantarius. The sequence continues at coordinate 1,868,559 of HG992026.1, read as the reverse complement.
GCAAGCAGCTGCTGGATTCTACTTGTGTCTGCTGCATCAAATTTGCACTACATTCCAATTGGACTTACCGTTCAGGTAACATTACATGCATACTTAATATAACTGTATAAATTGTCATCTTAGTATAAATGGCAACACCACACTTGATTCTTAACCTTCCTTTATTATTTTTAGTCTTAATTATTTATTTTCTGTTTTCACTAGGTGGTAGAACTTGTTGCAAAGTTCGTCTAAGTAGGTACCATCGCTTTGCCAGTTATTCTGCCGCCAAGCAGTAGTGTGCAAGTACTACTGTGTTCCGGTTTAAAGGGCACTGTACCTTGTGAAATTACTGGGCAATTGAGACTTTATGATCTGATCTCACAATTGAGTAATCTTATTACAAGACTGTGCTGATGTCTCAGGATGATGTGCGCAGTGCAGTGTCGCTCGAAACTATGTTTTGGGGTGCATAAAATTGGTGGCATTTTATTCGTTAAGTGCTGGATTACAGGCATGAGTGTGGGAAAGTGGTATAATGATGGTAAAACGTTTATTTTCGTGTTGTTTCCAAAACTCCATAGAAGCTTTTGGTAAAGTTGCCACCACTTTACTAGGAGTATGACTTGACTAGACTAGACTATATATATCTTGACTCTGACTTCGACTGTGATCTGACACATATTTGCGTGAAATATCATTATCTTGATAAATTATCAATCACTTGACACTGGCTAAATACACAAAAGTGTAGAGCCAAAACACAAAAAAAATCTGCCTACGATTTCGTCTCCTGGATTGGCTGCTCAGGGGGAGCTAACATATACAGCTTCCTCTATCCATCAGGCGGCGGGCGTCGCTGGTGGGGTGCGTGGAGGGGTGGGGCGCGGGCGGGGGTGAGGCGGGGGGCGCGGCGCGGCTGCCGGCGCCGGCGGCGGCGCGGTACATCTGCCAGCACTGCCTCGTGCACCTCGGAGACCTCGCGCGGTACCGCCAGCAGCTGCGCGTCGCTCATACCTTCTACAGGTATGTTGTCCTTTCACTACACCTGAATAAAATTTAATGTATTAGGTACCACAGATTTTAAAATACTATAGTATTACTAATTGCTGTACTGTATTTACAAATTAAGCATTTTGTAAATTTATGTGTACTCTAAAAGTATTTTAAGTATTCTTATTTTGATTTGTAAAAAGTGTCAAAAATAAAGTCAAAGTCAAAAGATTTTAAGATTACAAGTTATTATATTAGGTACTTAAAATGAAGTTATTGTACGAAGCATATGTGCGGTAAACTAAAACACTCACCTGTGGGATTCTGGGTTGGATAGCTGGACACTAGGAATCACCTCTTTTACACGTTTTATGTGAAGTTTTCTCGTGATTATTAAATATTTGCAAAATTGTATGCGCGCGCGGCAGTAGCTTTTTCGGAGTGTTGGAAGCGGGCGGGGGGAGGGAAGGGTCGGAATAGGGACGTGCCTCGTTCGCCGCCATAGATGCAATATCTTGCCAAATAGTGTTGTGAATACGCGACATGGCCCCCCACAAAAAAGGGTTACACTTTTTTAATTTAAACAAACAAAGAAAAAAAACTTTACGCTGAAGGATTTTGTAATATAAGGCCAAATACGCTGTATCTTGCTGCTTACAATGATAATAAGTTGATAAAATATTCTATATAGAGTGGACTGTATTATGTGATTGCTTACTGACTACTATACTTAAAACTAACTCCCTTTTCTAATTCTTATAATTATGTTAATCTGTATTACATGGTAAGGGAACCAGCTTTGCTAAACTACGAGTGAATAGTCCTCTTGAAGTTTTGATTTCCACGACACGACATATTGAGTCACGTCCGGGAAAAAGCTTGGTCACCCTACCCGTGCACCATTGTAAACTGGGTAAGTTGTCCTCCTTGACCAGAACTAAGTCGCCTATCTTGACATTGTATTGGGTTGTATGCCACTTAGCCCGTTGCTGTAAAGTATGGAGATAATCATGACTCCATCGTTTCCATACGTTTGTTGTCATATTTCTAAGGAGTTGCCAACGCGCAAGTAAATTTACTCGTGGAGATTCAACAGGAGCAACTTCGGGTATGGAAACCAGCGCAGATCCTATTATGAAGTGGCCCGGTGTTAATACGGAGAAATCATTGGGATCATTTGATAAAGGGCATAATGGCCGCGAATTTAATATTGCCTCTATCTGTACGAATATTGTCGTGAGCTCCTCAAATGTCAAAGGTCGATCGCCTACAACGCGTCTCAAATGTGATTTGCTCGATTTGACGGCGGCTTCAGCCAGCCCATTGAACGCGGGACTCAATGGAGGCGCAAAACGCCAACGTACAAAATGTTCGGAATAAAACTGGTTTAAATTGGGATCTTGAATAATATCTCGCTTGAATTTTCCTAGAACATTGCACGCACCTTTAAAATTAGAACCTGAATCAGACCAAATTTCCGTAGGTAGACCGCGCCTAGCGACGAACCGACGAAGTGCCGCTAAAAATGCCTCGGAAGTAAGGTCGCTGACTACTTCCAAATGAACCGATTTGGTCGTGAAACACACGAACACGCAAAGATAAGACTTGACTATTTTGGCATTGCGCAATGAACTCGATTTTGTATTATACGGGCCAGCGAAATCTATTGAAATTGAAACAAACGGTCGATGAGATTCTGTAACACGACTCGCCGGTAAATCGCCCATTTTGATCTGAGGCGGTTGACATTTTAGCCTGAAACAGCTGATGCATTTAAAAACTCTGCTGCGTATGACTCGTCGAGCTGACAGGATCCAAAATTGTTCTCGAAGGAGAGACATTAATGCGTTGGGCCCTGCATGCAAGTACTTGACGTGATGATAATCTACAACGAGATCAGTAAAATGGTGCGAGTGGGGTAGCACGAGTGGATGTTTCGAAGAGTAGCTAAGAGATGAGTTGATCAACCTACCCCCCACCCTCAGTAATCCATCGTCGTCTATAAAAGGCTGCAGGCGTATCATTCCGGTACTACAGGGCTTGTTCGCCTGTAGGTTGCATATGTCTTTGCTAAAGGCCTGGGACTGAACGCATTTAACGAGCGCGTGAAGGCTTTGCTTTAATTCATCGCTACTTAAAGGTCCGGTTAAAGGCCCCGTTTCCTGAAACCTTGGTTTTGATTTTCGACTGTTGTTGGCAAAACGAAGCATCCACGCAGTAACCCGTACGAGTTTGGTGAATGAGCTACAGTCTTGAATGAAGGAATTTTTACCCACTTCGTCGTCTGTTACAGCAGCAACTACTTGAGCCGGCTTCTTCATACCGGGAAGCGAAGTACGTTCAAGCTGTTCACATGGCGGTGGCCATGTTTCCGGATCGCGCGTGAGCCATTCTGGTCCCCACCAAAGTTCGTGACTAACCAATTCTTGCGGCGAAATACCCCTTGAAGCAGGGTCACACGGGTTCAAAGCAGTCGGTACGTACAGCCAGTGTTCCGGGGAAATCAATGCTTGAATCTGACTAACGCGGTTAGATTCGAAAACTTTGAGAAGGTGCGGTTGAGTACGCAACCAACAGAGAACTATGGACGAGTCGCTCCATGCGTACGTATTCCGATGCAAATTCTTTCGCAACTTAAGCGAGTCAGCTACGCGCACCAATAGACGAGCCAAAAGGTGAGCCCCTGATAGTTCTAACTTTGGAACCGTCAGTTTTTGTTTGATCGGAGCTACGCGTGTTTTGGCTATGAGCAGATGCATGGTAACACTGTTATCTATATGGACGCAGCGCATGTAAACACAAGCCGCGTACGCGGATTCCGATGCGTCGCTAAAACCGTGTAGGTCAAAATGCTGAACCGACTTTGATAAAACTTTGCGGTCCAGAGATATGCTTTGCAGATGATGAAGATCATTACAAAAGCGTTGCCAGTCCTCCACTACATCGCGAGGAGGCACTTCGTCCCAATCAAGACCTAATGTCCACAGACGTTGCATGAGTATTTTCACAAAAATAACGCAGGGTGCTAGCCACCCGTTCGGATCATAAATGGAACTTATCCTGGATAAGATTATGCGTTTAGTGCACAAGTCGCTGTCTAATGATACTTGATACGAAAAGGTATCAGATTTCGGGCTGTACTTGAAGCCTAGTATTTTTAACGAAACATCGTCATTCTCAGCGAATCGCAGCTCACAGTGTTCAGTTGGCAGATTTGTAAGCAACTGAGGCTCGTTGCTCATCCACTTGCGAAGCTCAAATTCACCTTTGCCTAAAAGGTCTATTAGCTCAGTTTTCATGCGTTGAGCTTCGGCCAATGAGCTCGCTCCGGTAACAATGTCATCAACGAATATATCGTTGAGCAGAATTTGAGAGGCACACGGATGTGTCTCTTTGCCTTGATGAGCCAACTCATGTAAACAGCGCATCGCGAGAAATGCTGCTGTAGTAACACCGTAACTTAACGTATTAAGTTGAAATTTTTGAATTTCAAGCTCGCTGTTATCGCGCCATACGATCAACTGATAATGTCGATCATCTGGGTGCAGTAAAACTTGGCGATACATTTGTCGAATATCTGCGGAGAATACCACTTCATGTAATCTAAAATGGAGTATAATGTCGACAATATCCTGCTGTAATTTGGGTCCAGCTAACAACTCCTCATTTAGCGACTTCCCTCCGGGGGCTTTCGAAGAGGCGTTAAATACACACCTGATTTTTTCCGTACCCTTCTTATAAACCCCGTGATGAGGAATGTAGTAATTTGGGAGGCGCTGTGCAATCGAAGGTTCGATTGGCTGCATGTGTCCCAGTTGAATATATTCCCGCATAAAATCTTTGTACTGTGTCTCTAAGCGTTCGTCACGTTTGAATTTATTTTCTAGTGATATCAGTCGACGGATAGCTATGTGCAAAGTGTCCCCGAAATTTTGGCTAATATCATGGTCACCCTGTCTGAAGGGCAATCGCACGATAAAACGCCCAGTGTGAGTACGCGAATGCGTCTGCTTAAAATGATCTTCGCACATAACATCGCTAGGATCGGACTGCTTAACCTGTGTTACTTCCTCTATTTCCCAGAATTTTTTCAATGTTTCATCTATGGATGTCACGCAAGTCAACGACTGAAGTTCGGATCGTCGTTCGGCTATGTCTCCCATTAAAACCCAACCAAAAATCGTATCAAATGCGGTGGGTGAACCTTCGCCTACATCTAACTTAGGCCCGTTAAAAATCTTCGCGCAGGCCCCCGCCCCTAGTAACATGTCGATATGACTCCTTTCGTGAAATCGCGGATCGGCCAACCGAAGATGACTAAATTTTGTCAAAAGTGCGGTGTCGATATTCGATGTAGGCAAAGGCGCGGTAATTTTCGGTAGCACTAGCAACTCTACACAGAGGGGCACCCCTGATTCATTTTTTAGGTACATTTCTATCTGACCTTTAGGGTGTACTTTATTCGATTCGCCGACACCCGAAATCGAAATGTCAGTTTTCTTGTACCTCAACCCTAATCCCTAAGGCAAGACGTTGTTATAAAATTCGCCATACTACCGGGGTCCAATAGAGCACGAACCGAGCGATATTCCCCACTTCTAGCAACCGAAATTTCGACTACGGCCGTAGCGAGCAGCGAGTGACGCGTGTGGCTATGGTTGAAGCGCGGGTCGCACGAGTGTGACAGGGATAGAACCTGCGCTTCGTTCGTCGTCGCGGACGATATCGCCGCGGATGTACTAGCGCAGTGAGCGCTCACTTGTTTGTCGTTAGGCGCTTGCGTCTCGTTGGCGCTAGGTTTCGCATTTGACTGTGGTTCATCATTAGAACACAACAAAGTGTTGTGTTTGCGTGAGCAATTTTGACAACGGGATCGCGAGTAACAGTCTACAACCCTGTGTGGACGTAAACAGTTAAAACACAGATTTTTTGATTTAACTAATTCGCTTCGTGATTTTAAATCCAATGATGTGAATTTCACACATTTAAACATGAGGTGCGCGCCGCTGCAAAGTGGGCACGACACCGTTTGCCCTCCGCTGTTGTTGTTGTTGTTACGTACTGCCGGCTCTGCGGAAACGACACTGGACGCATAGGACATTTTGCTACTCTTATTGGGCATAGTGCTGTTTGACGACTTGCCGCTACTCTGTTGACATACGCCAGTAGTTTCTAATGTTTTGCAATAGTTGCTCAGAAAAGCCAATAGATTATCGAATGTAGGTATTTTCACGTCCTGATACCCTAGCTCAAATCTCGTTCGTAATTCACTGTCGAGTTTTCTCGTGAATATGTGAAGTAGTAAAAGAGACCACTCTTTGACGGGAAACCCTAAACTAGCAAGGCCACTCGTATTTTCCTGCAATACATTTACGAAGTTACGCAACTGCGAAGCATTTTTAGCGGAAACTGTAGGTAACGACATTATTGCCGATAGATGCGTGTCGGCGATCAACCTTTTGTCGTCATAACGATCGAGCAATAATTTTCGCGCCACTTCATAATTGTCCGGAATGTTCGTTAAATGTTTGATAAGATTGGCAGGTTCGCCCGCGAGACAACTCGTTAGGTAGTGTTTTTTCTGTACATTACTTAATCTTTCGTTATTATGTACTAGGGCATCGAACAAATTGAGAAAACTAGGGAAATCACAATAATTGCCTGTGAAACGGGGCAATCCGATGTCCGGAAGACGGCAGTTTATTTCAGTTAGCTTGCTCGAGGTGCAGTGTGTATCTAGGTTTTTCTGTATACTTGCTTTGGAATCGACATTTGGCTGAGTCGCAAATGTGCTTAGTTTATATCTAACCTCTAGACACTGTTCCTCGAACAACACAAACTTATTTCGTAATGAATCTAATATGTCTTCATCCTTGACCGTGGACTTAAGATTTAGAAAACATTCCTCAACATCAGAACAAATCGTGTCGAGACCGGAACATCGAATCGTAAACTTGACTACACTCTGTTCTTGACTAAAATCTAATGTAGTTGCAGCAACATACAACGCATTAACCTTTTCACATAAAAACTCATACTTTAAACTGTTCATTTGACTTGGTGGCATTTTCAATCAATTTTAGCAACAAAATTATTACACGGAAAAAAATATGGCGGCTGGTTCGGATTTTACAAAAACAGTATTCGACTCGATAGGATCACATTTATGTGCGGTAAACGAAAACACTCACCTGTGGGATTCTGGGTTGGATAGCTGGACACTAGGAATCACCTCTTTTACACGTTTTATGTGAAGTTTTCTCGTGATTATTAAATATTTGCAAAATTGTATGCGCGCGCGGCAGTAGCTTTTTCGGAGTGTTGGAAGCGGGCGGGGGGAGGGAAGGGTCGGAATAGGGACGTGCCTCGTTCGCCGCCATAGATGCAATATCTTGCCAAATAGTGTTGTGAATACGCGACAGCATATAGAATTACAAAGTGCTTATTGTCAAATATTACATAACAAGCCATTAAAATATATGAGTTTGAAAAAAAAGCAGTTCTCTTTCACACTACTGGTGCAAGCAATCTGGCACAATGCAGAACAGAAAACTCCGATCCGAAGCTTCGATTACATCTGTAAAGAAGAAGCTACAAGAAACTTTACAGTCCATAAGTCCATATATTTTATATATGGACCATTAATAGCCTATTTTAAGTGTTTTTAACGTATAGTCTAAAAAGAAATAGTCGCGTACTTCGGACTTCGGTCAATTTTCATCAGTACACCGTCGAAGCAGCTTAGCGAGTAGCGTAGTACCTACTCTACGAAGTGGCTTCGGTTGCCTCCGGGCTTAACGCAGAAGTGGTTTCCAGACACGCGCTGGTGGTGTCGGTGCACTCGGGCCAGCCGTACAACCAGCTGGCGCTGGTGGCGTGGCGGCGCGCGCGGCGGCTGGCGGCGCTGTACTGGCACGTGCGCTCGCTGCTGGTGCGGGCTCCCTTCCCGCCCGCGCCCGCCAACCTGGCACGCACGCTGCGCGCCGCCGCCGGCCGGGGCCTCCACGCGCGACCGTGAGTCAGCTGCACTATTTCTTTATTTATTGAAGTAAAACTTCTTTACGCGCGCTTGACTTGGGGAGTAAGCCGGTGAATGGGAGGCGAACTGAAGTTGTAGTTGGTTCACGTAGATCTCCATTGTCTACATAACAAAATTAAAAAATTGTATTATTACGTTGTCCGGTAAAATGACAATTTACAATTTTATTGTCAAGATGGCGACATTAACATTAAACAACGCTTTGTTATATCGCGAAAGTTATACCGGCTGATAGATGGAGCTAAACTAAAGAAGTTTTACTTCAGTCATGTAGTCTAAAGCACGCGTTTTTGTTTTTAAGTTTACTCGCCCGCTGTTCTCCTTATCGTACAGCCCGTCGCTTGTTCGTAGAATGTTCGTTATTGATCTCTTTGGGGTTTGCAAGTATTACTAACAATATGCACATTCCCGATTGAAATAATAACTTTTAGTCCCTAGGGATTAAAGAGCTATTTAGTCTGTTTACGAAAAATAAACAAGCTCTTTTTGAATATATGTGATAATAAATACATGAGATCTTAAGAAAAGCATGTAACAGCTTTAGAGATGGATGTTTGTTCAGATTCAAATCCCGGTCATGATTAAAATTTTCCTTTACATTTGCCTATCATAGTACATACCTGTATTATGTAATTAATTATATAAATAATTATTAATTAATTTTTGACTAGTTGCTGAAGTATTTGACTTAGCCCTTGTATACCAGGGCGGAGCTCCCGGTGCTGCCCGGCATCACGCCGGCGCCGGCGCCGCCGCCCCCCGGCCCGCAGCGGCTCGACGCGCACTCTTACGTCACGGAGCTCATCCGAGCACTGCACTTCATACACACTGGAGACGAGTCAGTATCACACTACAACGCTTTACAACTACTGGCTTAAATTGTCGCCATTTAATAGGTGGTAGGACTTTTCTGGAAAGTTCATTTGGGTAGGTTGGTATAAGTAGTGGCACGAAACTCTAGCGCTGCGCGTCATTGCGCAGAAGTCAAAAATTAGGGATCACAGGGGGCTAGAGGGACGAAGGGCGCGTCCGTAGCGCCGGTTGGCTGCCAGCCGTACTCCGTCCCCCGCCACATACGACGCTCCGCGGACTTCTGACTGTACAGTCACGTTCTAAGGTGTATTTTATTGCCATCATTGTTATTGTTTTTTGTTAAGTTTGAGTTCGTTTCTTATTGTTGGTATTTTTAGTAGATAGTGAATATGCCTAGAAGAAATACTGTTTTGAAAAGACAGGCACGAAAAATGGGGTATGACGTGCATTGTTTTGTTAAAAGAGAAACCAATAAATTGATTGATTCTTTAAAGCAAGATTTAAATAAAAAGAGGTTAATCTTGAATAGTAAAACAACCTGTTACAAGCTATGCAAAACTTTAACTTTACCTATTCATTAATGTTTGCGTGCGCGACAGTACCCATGTTATCCCATTCACGTTTCGCTCAGCGCCAAACTTGCGTGCCGCTACCTATTCTCTACGGTGGTTCGCTTTGCTAGTAATTTAACCGCCAAGCCGTGTGGTTTTATATCGTGTGGTCTAAAGCACACTTGTTGTTTTGTCTCAGGTTAGACACGGCGGAGACTCTGGTGAACTCGCTGAACTCCTCGTTAAGTACCTTAATAGCCACCAACAGCTTCGAATCTATGACTCTAATAAAGGTAAGACAACGGTATTTATTTAATTTGGCAAATCAAGTGTGCGCTTACTATTGGCAGCCTCTGTGGTGTGGTGGTTGAGCAGGTCGGCTCATCCGGACGCGGCGAGTTCGATTCCCGCGGCAGGACAAGTATTTGTGCACAGAAAAAAAAAGCACAAATACTTGTTCTGTGTCTGGGTGTTGTGAGACCATGATCCTCGTAGTTCCTGGCTCCCTAGACACAGAATCCTAGTTAGGTTCCAGGATCTATGTATGTGATCGTTGGGCGCTATTATAATTGAAGGGGTGAGAATAAAAAGGATTTAACTGATTTTTTTGACCAAATGACTTATGGGTATCGTTGGATTCAGCGTGAAATTATCTTCAATAATACATTCTCAAAATACCGAAATGAGGCTTAAATCTCGAGATTTTGAGTCTAAAAATGGTTTATCTGTCACAGGAATACAGTTTGCTTAGCATAAAAACATTACTATATTTATTTTATTATATTATATTTTTACAGTAATTGTATGAATTAGTACTATATTTAGTAATTTTAAATAGAATTAAAACATTTTCAAGCAACTGAAACTTACATAAACCTTTTCTATTACCTTATAAGCACTCTACATTAAAATGACGCCGTTGACGTTTAAAGTCAATTTTCTCGAAACTGTCAATTTGTCAGTTAAATCCTTTTTATTCTCAACCCTTCAATTGTTATTATACAGTCTATCATTGTAAGACATTTTTTATTTGAAATTAAATCCTGAAAACAAAAGCTATATTTTCTTATATCCCCAATACAAGGTATTCAAGCTATTATGTATTTTTAGATGACGTGTGTCCTCATCTGGCTGGTACAGTCAGCCACAGAGGAGCTAACGTTGTGCGGCGGCGGCGGGACGGCGGCGGAGGCCCGCGGGGCTTCGCTAGCGACCGCCCTAGCGACCGGCACGCTGCTGGCGCTGCTCCTGCCCGCGTACACGGCGCCGCAGCCGCCGCCGGCCGCCCTACCTGCAGGTGACGCCTAACACTTTGCTATCACACACAACACACTACACGGGGCCTAGTGGGTGTTTGGGATAACACAATGATAGGTTCAGATTAAGTGAACGGTATATTGCACAAAATATACAATCTATACACATAAAATTTAAAGTCCTGACTGACTGACTTACATATCAACGCACAGCCTAAACCGCTGATCCTAGAGGCTTGAAATTTTGAGGGTGTTTTCTTTGTAAAGTGTAGGTATCCACTAAGAAAAGGTTTTTCGAAATTCCATCCTTAAGAGGGTGAAATGGGTGGTTGAATTATTTTCCTATAGGCCACGCGGGCGAAACCACGGGCAGAAGCTAGTACTTAAAAGTCGTCTATATTAGTATTATCACAATGATTAAATTAGATTCATTCACACAACAGTAAAAAGCCGGCATCGGCATAGGGCAGAAACAGAAGAAACATGGACAAAGTGATACATTTGACATTACATACTCTGACGTTAGTCTATCATTTAAAAAGAGATTAAATATTAATTAGGGTCTCGTTGAAAATAATCTGAAAATGGTGGTTGTGAATTTTGAATTTTTTTCCATAACCCGTGTATTTTTTTTAAATCTAAATATATATAACTCAAAGGTGACTGACATAGTGATCTATCAACGCACAGCCCAAACCACTGGACGGATCGGGCTGAAATTTTGCGTGCAGGTAGATGTTATGACGTAGGCATCCGCTAAGAAAGGATTTTTCGAAATTCCACCCTTAAGAGGGTGAAATGGGTGGTTGAATTATTTTCCCATAGGGCACGCCGCGGGCGAAGCTGCGGGCAGAAGCTCGTGTATAATAAGGGTGGATTATTACAATTGTATATTTTTTGGGATATATTATTTATTTATTCAACACAAATATATAGCCTATTGTGTACTAGTACGAATTGTTATATACCCAAGTAGCGGTCCCGCGTAGTCCATGTCCGCACGTTAACAGTGAAGGTGTGGATGGAGTGGAGCACGCGGCACCCGCGCGTGCTGGCGTGCGCGGCGTGGCGCGCTCGCGCTGCACTCTGGCCCGCGCTGGCGCACGCGCTCACGCACCTCGCGCCGCTCGCCGACGGAGGCGACGCTTGTGAGTACTGTAGCAAACTCTATTTTATAGCTGGAAAGGCCGAATTTAACTCAACCGATTATCTTGAGCTCGATGTGTTTTATTTACAGTTTTATTTTAATATGGTTTATTTTTAATTTATATTCTGCTTCAATACGTGGCTATTTTCACGGCCTTTTTCTTCATTATGCCTTCATTAGGTCTTTTGGTGGAATGGATGATCTATCATGTTACTCCCCGGATTAAAATTGGTTGAAAACTATCATATAAGTATATTATTATTGTGGTGGCTGAGCAGATCGGCTCATAACCCGGAGGCGGCGGGTTCGATTCCCGCGGCAGAACAAGAATTTGTGCACAAAAAAGCGCAAATATTTGTTTGTGTCTGGGTGTTGTGGGACCATGGTCCTCGTAGTTCCTGGCTCCCTAGACACAGGGAATCCTAGTTAGGGTCCAAGATCTATGTATGTGATCGTTGGGCGTCATTATTATTATTATATCGTTGTGTAGACGCTACGGCCCCCCTGCCGGAAGACGAGGAGCTGCACGGGTTCCTGCCGCTGGAAGGGTACCTGAAGAATCTCCGGTTCCCTAACCACGCCGCCTGGGACACGTACGGCGGCCGCGTGCCGGATCGCAGCACAGAGGACGACGCAGAGTGAGTACACTCCTTTATCTACTCCTGGACACTGGAAACCGGATAATTGATACAATGATTAGATACTTTTTGTCTGCAAATACATAATTAGAACACCTACAATATTCCTGTTAGAGGATTTAGTTATGTTATTAGCTGAATGTTAATATGTTATGTTATAATCATGCCAAAAACGCACGAAGTAGCAAAGTAATGCGCAATGTTAATATTTCCTTTTTTTTCCATCTACCCTAAAATTTATGATTTAAATAGAACTGTATATTTATAAACTTTGTAAAGTGTTATTAGTTTTAAGAGGCGCCTTCAGCCTACAAAACAATTTATATTCTCAGAATAAATTTGTAACTTAGACACTAACGCTAAGTCTTACAAAATAAAATGTAATTTTATGTCAATAAAGGAATTTTAAAATCAATCAATCACTCCTTTATGTCCTGCTCAGGATTTGGGGAATCATTAGTATAAGTAGCGGCACGAAACTCTAGCGCTGCGCGTCATTGCGCAGAAGTCAAAAATGAGGTATCACAGGGGGCTCGGGGGACGAAGGGCGCGTCCGTAGCGCCGGTTGGCTGCCAGCCGTACTCCGTCCCCCGCCACATGCGACGCTCCACGGACTTCTGACTGTACACTCGCGTTCTAAGGTGTATTGTTATTGCCATTCATTGTTATTGTATTTTGTTAAATTTGAGTATGTAAGCAGAAACGGGTTTCTGCGTAGGTTGCAACCTATATAACTATAGGCCTTCAGCATGTCCACACCGCGCCGTATCTGGAACAAGAATGATCCGTAGTACACCGAACGGTCCCTTTTTATAGCCAGATGGTTGGGGGAGCAATGATAGTTGCCGATGTTGCCACTGTAATAATTTGAATGCTACGACAGGGTAAATTACGGTAATGCCCGCTGCGCAAAGAGTTTACAACTGGACGTAGCCACCGTCAAGTACATTAGTTATTGTTGGTTTTCTATTAGTGTATTTTTAGTAGATAGTGAATATGCCTAGAAGAAATACTGTTTAGAAAAGAGCGGAAGGATCAGAAGATTATCGTTGGATTCAGCAAGAAATTATCTACAATAATACATTCTCGAAATACCGAAGTGAATCTCGAGATTTTCAGTCTTATCTGACTCAGGAATACAGTTCGCTTAGCATTAAAAAAAATATATATTTATTATATTTTTACAGTAATTGTACGAATTAGTACTACATTTTGTATTTTAAAATAGAATTAATACATTTTAAAGTAACAGAAACTTACATGAACCTTTTCTATTACTTAATAAGCACTCTACATTAAAATGAAGCCGTTGAAGTTTAAAGTCAATTTTCTCGAAACTATCAATTTGACAGTTAAACTCTTTTTGATCTCACCCCTTGAATTATGACCACTAGTGTGGACCGTCCAGTGAGCACATCGTTGCAGGTCCCCGCTGGAAGTGCCGACGTGTCTGCTGGAAGAGCCGGAGCTGCAGAAGCGAGTCCGCGCGCATCGACTAGTGCAGCTCGGGAAGCGGCTCGCCGAACTCGTGCCGGAACAGTTCTCTTTCACGTACGTTCTGTATCTTTACATTACACCACCATCATCTCGGAGCTTCATTGCGAACAGACGTATTGAATCATTACAATCTTATATATGAAATTCTCGTGTCACAGTATCACACTGGTGTCGATTCTCTAAAACTAAAGTAAACTTAAAGTATGTGTGGTACTCTTCTGATAAAGGGGAAATGACAAAGACGGTAATATGTTAATTTCGTTTAGCTTTAGAGTATGCGACACAGAATCGACACTACTATCACACTAATATTATAAAGTCGAAAGTTTGTATGTGAGTTTGTGTATGTGTGTATATTTGTTACTCCTTCACTCTCCAAATGGCTGAATGGATTTGGATAAAATTCGGAACCAAGATAGCTTATACACTAGATTAACATATAGGTTAAATTTTATCCCGGAAAAGTGAAAGTTTCCCGTGGGATGAGTAAATAATTAAATAATTAAAATACTTTTTATCCGCAACTAGTATGTAGATAAAACAAAGTAGTGTTAATTACACCACTTATAAGTTAAGAACGGTTGGACCATTTTTTTGTAATTTTTGTGTTTTGGATTTACCTTACTTTACGAAAATCAATCATTCATTCACTTACAACATAGTCATACCTATATGTTAAATAAATAATAATAACACCCAACGATCACATACATAGATCCTGGAACCCGCCACCTTCGGGTTGAGCCGACCTTCTCAACCACCACACCACAGAGGCTGTCCTATATGTTACATAATAATAATAATATGTGTGGACATCTCACACAACGCCATCTAGCCCCAAACTAAGCAAAGCTTGTGCTATGGGAACCAGATAACTGATACAATACTTAGATACTTTTTGTTTGTAAATACATACATAGAATACAATATGACACCCAGACACAGAACAAACACCTATGATACATGAATTTCAGCAGTGAAGAAAACAACACTGTAACATTCACCGCGGCTGCGGTAGACGGTGAACAACTGTCGTTGGCCCTCGCGGAACTGTCGGCGGCGAGGGGGGAGGGGACAGTGGGGGGAGAAGATACCGATGCGGACGACAGTGGAGACGAGGCGCCTAACTTGAAGCCGCCCATCGTCATTTCTGAGGCAGACTTCAGGGAGAAAGGTAATAAACCTGCACATTTATTATTATTATTATTACAAATTCAAAGTCAAAAGATCTATTGCAAATAGGCTAATTTTAGCACTTTTACAAGTCAAAATTATATTAGGTACTTAAAATTAAGTTATTTCACTAAGCATATAAAATTACAAAGTGCTTATTGTCAAATAATATATAGCAAGCCCATTACAATATATGAGTTGGAAAAAAAAAACAGTTCTCTCACAATACTGGTGCAAGCAATCCGGCACAATGCCTACATGCCTTCATACAATGTCATTACTCAGTCTAACTAATCCATACAGTACTTAGTTCCCAATATTACATTGTATGAGCCCTGTGAGGGCGTTGCACTTTAGAGTGGAGCATACATTGCCTAACTCTCGTCACATTACAATAATATTCAGGTCGAAGGAAATTGAAGGGTTGAGAGTAAAAAGGATTTAACTGACAAATTGACAGTTTCGAGAAAATTGACTTTAAACGTCAACGGCGTCATTTTTATGTAGAGTGCTTATAAGGTAATAGAAAAGGTTTATGTAAGTTTCAGTTGCTTGAAAATGTTTTATTTCTATTTAAAATTACCAAATATAGTACTAATTCATACAATTACTGTAAAAATATAATATAATAAAAGAAATAAAGTAATGTTTTTATGCTAAGCGTACTGTATTCCTGTGACAGATAAACCATTTTTAGACTCAAAATCCCGAGATTTAAGCCTCATTTCGGTATTTTGAGAATGTATTATTGAAGATAATTTCACGCTGAATCCAACGATACCCATAAGTCATTTGGTCAAAAAAATCAGTTAAATCCTTTTTATTCTCACCCCTTCAATTATGATTACTGTCACTTACATTTTTAGGTTAATGGTCAATATTGGATCATTTTTAGTTTTATTATCAACCGCGCCTGTCGGTCGTATAATGATCATTTCAATGATATGGAAAACCGTTTGAGTTAGTGTAGTGTTATAGTGTAACGGAATAGATATTAGTGCTACTTGTGCTACATGGAAAGAACACATGAACAAAGTGTCTTCGCCTTAATATAGACAATAAGATTAGTGTTAGTGGAATTTAAGAAAATAGGAAAAATAAGTTCCTCCTGTATATAATAAATAATAATAACACAATAACATAACTAACAACATGTAAGTAGTATTTTAAAAAAGAGCACGGTCCCAGGAGTCTGTGGTAAAGCAGAATAAAAAAAAATGTTAATGGACATAATCATAGAAATTAGGTTCTCAGTTTTTCTTTTGTTTTGTTTTGCCTCCACACTTTTGTGTATTTAGCCAGTGTCAAGTAATTGATAATTTCTCAAGTTAATTAATATTATTATGTCAAGTCACAGTCCAAGTCATCAAGTCATTGTCTAGTCTAATCAAGTCATACTCGTAGTTAAGCACTGGCAACTTTACCAGAAGCTCCTATGTAGTTTCGGAAACAACACGAAAAGAAACGTTTCACCATCATTATACCACTTTCTCACACTCATGCCTGTAATCCAGCACTTAACGAATAAAACGCCACCAATTTTATGCACTAACACTGAAAATAACACAAGTTTTGGAAAATAATACAATGGGGTGACGCGATCTTTTTCGTTTTCTCGCCAAAACCAATAGGAATGTTTATGCGATATGTTTACTTGTCAGTTCGCGAGAAGCGCGCCGGTATTCTGAAGCCGCAAGGATCGCTGGAGAGAGCTCGCGAGGAACGTGCTTTGTTCACCCAAGACGATCTGGTTAGTATTATACAAGAAAATATAAATATATAGCTCAGTTGGTAGTATCCCATCCCAAATATTCTGAACTGCAGGTTGTGGGTTCGATTCACGCCCAGGACAAATATTTGTGTGATGAGCATCGATGTTTGTTCATTGTTTGTTCAGTGTGTTATATTGTATTCTATGTATGTATTTATGAACAAAGAGTATATAAGTATTGTATCAGTTATCTGGTTCCCATAGCACAAGCTTTGCTTACTTTGGGGCTAGATGGCGCTGTGTGAAATGTGCTCACATATTTATTTATTTTATGTGGTATTTAATATTTTTTCTTATTATATCTGGTAAATATTATTAATGTTGCGTCCCAGTTGAGTCCACAACACTTAAATGGTAGAGTAGATATAAAAGTATATAAGTTTTAATAGATACAAAGAGCTTTAAGCTTAAGCTTTAAGTTTAGCCGATTTTCCCACTCGGTCGCGGCGTGCATAAGCGCACTGTTGATTCAAGTTCATATTATTTTGTGGAGTAATAAGTTAAAATCGTTACTATAAAATTTGTACTGTAGCGGGCCACTTTAGGTCTTCTTCAATGGACCACATTTGACAACATCAAACTTTTGACCCCCAGAGTTTATTGGTTTTATTAATACTTAGAATACATACTTGTTTTATGTTTTGTTTTTTAAGTATAACCTGGGAAATATTTAATATAAAATCTGATTTTTGAAGTAGAACTTCTTTACGCACGCTTGACTTGGGGGTAAGCTGAGAGCGAACGGAAGTTGAGAGAGAGATAAGTATATAACGTAACTCTTTCCTTCCATCTTCACGTAGAGAGGGTTCTACGTGAAGATGGAAGGAAAGAGTTATGTTTCGTCTATTACTGCAGGAGCAAGAGAGATGGAGCTAAAGAAGTTATACTTCAGTCGTGTGGTCTAAAGCACACTCGTTTTTTTTTATATGGGCTCTTTATATATATCTCTTAATGATTTTGGAGTTTAGTACCTTGCAAGATTTTTGGTTTCTGGTTGTTTTGAATTGATTTCGGTTTATTTATATATGTTTGTGTAGCAGGATGAAGGCAGCGAAGACAGCAGTAAATGCGAGGATAAAAAAGAACTGCGTAAGCCTCGCGTCAACATAGCCATGGCTGCCATCATGCGGAAGCAGGAGGAATCTAATAAACAGGTGCGCCTTGACTTTGACTTTGAAATATTCGGCTCGAAGGACCAATAAATATAATGGTCCTTCGAGCCGAATACTGTCTGTTGGGAACATACTTGCAAAACGGGTTTTTGTTTAATTAACTCTTAAGTCATCGTATATACAGAAACCCGCTGTGAAATCCAGCTATTAATTATGTATTGCTGACCAAAATGGACACCGTGACATTGATGTCCCTGCAAATCATCAAATCACGTGTGGTGTGAGCGAGACGCAAATAGAAGTTGAACCTGGTTTTAATATAGTATGAAATGATTTGTTATTTTTCACAAAAAGTTTTTCAGTAAAATAATCTTTGTTTGCACTAGTAAACTTACGGTTTGCAAGTATTTGTGCTACTGTCATATCTACCGCTGAAAAGGCTGAACGGGTTTTGATTAATTTTGATGCATAGATACCTACTTTAGAACTTTTTTAAATGTGAAATGAACGAATTGTCTCGGAAAAAATTGTACAGCACGAGTGCGGGGTACAGCTAGTGTGAAATAAGTTGATGAAATGAAGAAATAAGTTCGGTATTATTATTTCAGGTGAAATTCGTGACGCCGCCGCCGACGCCCGAGTCCTCCGTCGACAGCGCAGAATTGAAAGACGAAAAACCGAAAGTGATCCAACCGAAAGCGATCAAATCGCTCGCCAACTTGCCTCTCGGCAGAAAAACCGGCGGCATCCTTTCGCTCAAAGACAAGTCCGCTGGATATCCGCATCTCGTAAACACAGAACCTGAACCTAAGAAGGAGAAAGAAGAGAAGAAAGAGCAGAAACCAAGTCAAACCACGCAATCTCAGCAGACGTACCAGAAGAGACAAGAAGTTCCGCCCTCGCCGACATGGCCGGCAACCATGTCGCAACCAACCTTCAGTGAGCCTCGAATGAATTTTCCGAAAAATTACGGGATACAAAATGCAAGCATCAGCTACAACCCTAACTACCAAGGCGTCAACAACCAGGGCATACGCTTGCCGGTCGTCAACCCTAAAGAGATCGACGTCAGAACCGCAGCGTTACAGAAACAGAACTCGCGGCAGGAGATGTTCCAAGATGGGCACAAATTCAACAACTATCAAATGTCGGACAAGAAAAATTTCCTCAACGATCTGCCGCCGCGGTTCGCGAACCAATACCGGTACTGGCAATCGGCGCAGGAGTCACAGTTCAACGATAACAAATTCAGAGATGACAGCTTCAAAGCCAGCCCTAACACCTTCAATCAGCAGCGGTCGAATTGGCCCAACCAGCAAGTTCTGGATAACTACGGCCAGCAAGCTTCGTGGTGGAAACCGGATAATCCGTCTCCGAATTTCAATTACACGGGACCGGTGAGCCAGATGAAACCGAACTATTTTGCGGTGAACAATAACCTGCCGAGCCCCTATCAAAGTATGCCATCTTTCAGTCCGATGCAAAACAGCATGGGGAATAAACCCGAGGGCATAAACCAGGGTTATTTGCCGTCGACGATCGGGCAGCCAATGCAAACGTTGCAGGGTCTAGTGACGTCACCTAACTTCAATACCTCCCTCAATAGCTTTACATCCTACCCTCCAGCTGTGACGTACGATGCTGCGATGTACCCTCAGTTCAGTAATATCGGTTACCGGCCGATGCAGATTCAGAAGCCGCCGAATTTCCAGGAGAAAGACTTGATGGACTTAGGGGTTGGCTTCGGTAACAACCCTGGTGACGTGCAAAGGAATTTGATCTTTAATGACCCTAAGGATATTGATGGTAGTAAACTGGATCATAATAAGGTGCGTTGTTATATTTCTAAATATACGATATCAAACTCTTTGTACATTATTCAATATATTTTTAGCACTTAAATGTTCATATAAATTCTTTCATTTTCATAATGGAGTGTGAATAATTGTTTCAGGCCGCGGAAGGCACAAACATAGAAGCACCAAGCAATACTTATTCATTATTCAGCGGCGCGCCCAACACGGCTTCCTGGGGCTCCGCGCAGAATCATCCGCCTCAGGTAAATAACAAAAGACATTATGCCAATTTCGGGGCAAGAAAGCAAACATTTTTTTTCTTTTTTCTCTTTACAGCGTCACCGAGCAAAAGCAAACCTTCAATTATTATTCATGTATGAGGTATCGGTTCTAAAATTGTTCCTGGGACCCTAGACTAGAATTTCATACAGGTATACAGGACCTCCTTGTATCTAGGGCCTAGATACAGAGAGGGGTCGTATATATATGTAACTGTTTGCGATAAAATTCGATTTTTTTAATCATTTATATTATTTAATTAGTATTATTATGATTCACTCATTTATCCGTTTTTTAAAGATCGTTTTTACAAAAATACACAGCCATTCTATGATGATTAACATTAATGTTATTTTTTCAGTCCCTGTGGTCGGGCCCCGGGCCTTCGCCCCTCGAGCGTTTACTAGAACAACAAAAACAGATGAGCCAACCGCCCGCGCCGCAGTGACAGGCTCGCGTAGCATCCAGCCACGCCTTTGGGACTATATCTACTTGTTATGTGGAAATTATGGTAAAAAACAAGCCATTAGACAAGCTGTAAACTAAACAGTTATCTTACTCGCACGATTCTTTCGGAAGTGTAGTTGGAGCGGGACAACAATAGGAACACACTTCAGGACTTGATTAATGATACGAACTGGGACCCGATTCGAAATATCCCGTACTTTTTATTCATATTGCAAAATTGGTTTGAACGATAAGGGCGTCAGATATCGACTTGGCGTTAATCGAGACGATTCCAACCCTTCCCTTCCGTTAAACTCCCTTCATAAAATATGGACCGATGACAATCCGTTTGCTCGAATTCGTCGGTGATATTCATCATTCCATAGAACTTTTATTAATTAAATGTGAATGTGTCTGTAGACATAATTCGAGCAAATGTGGATTTTAGTAAAATTAACTCAAAAATGTTGTGTTGTACTATTATAATAAGCATTAAGCAATATTAGCATGTTTTTTTTGCTCATCCTGTGTATTCAAATGCCTCGTGTAGGAATCCAAGCAAAACATCGCCCATTCGATCTTCTGCCCTTTAAATTCATATCACAAAATCAAATTTGAACGACACAAACGCCAATAAAATTGAATGGACTATACGTCTAAACGTTTTGAATAAATGAATATCAAATGAACAACTTGATACAAGATTTTGGAATTACCAACATTTTACGCTGAGAATGACTTTCAGTTCTCTCTTGAAGAGCTAAACAAATTGAAAAACGTTAAACATACATTTAAATATCAAATGTTAATAAAAAATGCTTATTTCTAATATAAATCATGTATGGAAATACACACATTGGTATTTTCATATAGCAGATGATTCATGGTTGACTGTTCACTAGCGGTTTTTTCAGGTTTATATTTTGTGATATGTATAATATAGCTAGTATTCGAAATTGTTGGTAGTGATTTAGCGTTTTTATAACTCTGCAGATGTTCGATTTTGTATAAATGAAGAGTTTTTAATAAAAACACCATAACAATGAAAAAAATATTATACTAGTAAATAACGAGTTCTCACGTTGCGCGTGCAGTGAACTCGCTATTTTTATGTAAAATTCATCAATTCGAGTCGGGGTTTTCGATATTTACTAGTAAATTATATTGTAAGAGTTTTGTTGTGACTAAGTGAAAATATATTGCAATAATAATTTTTGTGGAACGATTTTTTTATAATAAAATTATTTTTGTTTACCTGCTAGTTTTTAATTTATTGTTTAATCCTTATTCATTATTTGGGAAAATTAAAATAATTACGCTGTTCAGTCAATAATTTAAATTTTATTCCTCCATAATCGCACTAAACATAATTTTATTATTGAATTTCTAATGTGTAAAAAAGCGTACTACATAATTTTACCTAACTGCATTATACAAAAAATATTTACAATCCATACATACATAATTATGCTAATATGTCCACAAATATTTATATTTCTTTATAATAAATATTTGAGTGAAGCGTAATGATGATGACAAATATTTGAGACGTGGACAATACTTTTATTACAGTTATAAAATATTCAACTATTTAAAATAATTACATTTTGTGAACTACGTAACAATCATCACGATTCTTCGTAAAGTTAACTAATGCTCGATGTCACAACAAATTCGGGAACCTAATACTCAACGTAATTATTTTATTTATTCTTCACTATACATTTTGTAAATCATTTCAATGAAAAGGTTTCTGAAAAAGTGTGACATGCGGTTTACATCGTAAAACAAAATTTATATTTATTTTTATTCTATCACTTAAAACGTTTGACACATAATAAACAAAGGCACAATAAAATAAACAATTTTTGCTTCCCAGCACCACCAAAGTAAGAATTAGCAACCAAGTAGTTCCTCCAATTAATTAAATAATCACTAACTTATCTTTGAGAGGTGCTAAGCGACTACTCGCTACGTGAATGATAACTAAGGCCTGCATTGTTAAACCAATCTTAGTTCTGAGGGCAATCTTTTGTTTCTCAATTTATTAATCTCAATATCGAATTTGAGAGCTGATATCAATTTAATAATATAATCTAGTGAGACTAAAAAACTAACGAGCGTGCTTTAGACCACACGACTGAAGTAAAACTTTAGCTCCATCTCTACGTGAAAATAGAAAGAGTTACGTTTTGTATATTACTGTAGGGGCAAGAGAGCTTGCTATTTCTATTTTCACGTAGAGAGGGAGATAAAGTATATCTCCGTCTCAACTTCCGTTCGCTTCAACAGCTTATCCCCAAGTCAAGCGTGCTTAAAGAAGCTTCAAAAATCGCAGTAGTTCAGTCAATTGAACTACTGAGACTACGACGAATTCTGCACGTGTAGGTCTTATTAGATTACAAGTTCGAAGCCGAGGACGGGTCAGCTAGAAACTTATAAAATTGAATATTAGTTAGGGAATCTCGAATTCGGAACTTTGATTGGTTTCTATGTACAGGCCTGAAACGGGTCATAAATACATCACAAGAGCCATGGAACTTAGAAAGAAGATATGTACAAAGAATTGACAAACACAGATGCACTATACATTGGGCGGCATAATTATATTATAATTTATAGTAAAATCAGTAACTTTAATTCAACATTTCTTTCTATTAATATTACATATCGTTCGTGCAATTTTATTATATTTAAAATAAATGTCATTAATCCATGGGTAGTTTTTATTACTATCTATAGTTAAAATCTTCGTCAGCAGTCGATAACTTCATACAATTTCTATGGATTCATTAATTTAATGTTTAATTTTAATTAAAAATGTGTAATAATCCGTATCAAACCACAAGTACATGTAAATTTGTGTATATTAAAAATATTATAAACCTATCTACTTTTCTGTGAGCATTTGAACTGTCCGTTTTATGTAGACTCAAATCCATTTTAGAGCGAATCATATCCGGGTATTCGTAGCTCCATTAAAATTTATATTTCATTTTCGTGTAGTGCATTTTTTAATATAATTTCGCTTTTCCATTTTGACTAGTTCACTTGGCTGCTTGCGGCCGGTAACCTATTGTACGTACAACTACAAAAATGGCTATTGGCACAATTAAATTCATTTATTAGTGGATCGAGAAGACACATTCATTACAATATTATAATGTAATCTAAAATAGAGAATTAGTGCTCGCAAATTGTAACTTTAATATTCATTACATTACTACTTATGTCTTGATGAAAGTTTGAAATATTTAAACTTAATCTGATCAAAATCGATAGTTTTTTAAGGTTATAAAAATGACGTATGTTAAGTGAATCAACACATGTTACATGTACTCCCTAACATTCAGTCGAGGTGTCACCGACACACCAATAATAATAATAACGCCCAACGATCACATACATAGATCCTGGACCCTAACTTGGATTCCCTGTAGGGACCCAGAAACTACAAGGACCATGGTCCCACAACACCCAAACACAGAACAAGTATTCACAAAAGGACCAATACATTCCTTACCACTCTGGCGAATCAAGTTCATGTAACATAACACTCACTTGCCATTGGGCTAAGAGAATGAAACAAAAAAAAAACAATAATTATACATAATACATCGTTGCGGTTTTCTGTAATAATAACAATATTGAAATGTGAAATCATGAGATCAAAATTCAATAAACTGATTTCAAAATTAATTTTTGAATTTTACCATAGTTTTCTAGTAGTAAGTAATTTCTAAACAACGTTATCTTTAGATATGCACGCTATATAAATTTATAGCTCCAAATACATTGTAATGCTTATATACTACGTATTTACTACGTAATTATAAAATATGGTTTAAATATCAATTGTCAATATTTGATCAATTCAGTAACAACTATAGAGACAATAATTCCGCTGCAAAAGTAGTATTTTAAGTAAAAATAAATAAACACACAACCAATTTTTGTATATAATCTCAGTAAAGTAGTAGTCTAAAGCCAGTCGGGAATTAACATTTATTCAATATAAGCTCATAACTCCGTGAGCAATTTGACGTAATAAAGAGCAAAGTTCGAATTCCTTGAATGAGGATTGAGTCATGGATATAAAATTGATTGCCATTATGAATCCTAAATTTTTCCCCAAACAGTAGTTCACCCTTGTAGGGAAAGGCAAAATCAGTCGTTTTACCACCCGATCCATTTCTATCAAAGTCAAGTAAGGTCAAGATAATTGGTCTTCCATAGTGAACGCCCACCCAACCAGTAAATATCACGCGAGCGCATATTCTAAGAATCACAAATCAAGTAGGAACTAAAAAATGATCTGCTCAGCATTGTAATGTAACCGTTAATAGAAATTAAGCGTTTCTAACGTAACTTCACCGTCTAACGTTACCAGTTAAGGCGCGCGTTCAATAAGCACCACAGAAACGTCGATACGAAAACAGAAGTTTACATTCCTAATAACAATTCTCAATTTTTGTGCTTCATTTAACTGTATCGTGATCATTCAATTTGCCGCGTAAATACTTGGTCACGTCAATGCCTAATCGGCAAAACTTGAATGTATTTAACGTATTGTAATTTATACCTTATGGCAACGTATTTAGGATAGTATATCGTTCTCACGTCTGTCGCTCCACTGAGAAGTTGTAGGCGTAGTCTCGGTCGAGATCGAAGCGCGTGCGCCGTTTGATAGACGGTACGTGTGTCTGGAAAAAAGTTAATCAATTTAGATAATTAAAATAAAGGTAGTTGAAGGTCAACTATTCGATGTTTTAGGTATTTGCACTGGATCGGTACTCAGTGAAAACTCGGCCTAAGTTGGAGCATGGTTCAACACTCAGTATACAATAAACAAACCGCGAAACTTAGCTTAACTTAACTTAAATTTTTCGAGTAATTTTCTAAAAAAAAACATTGCACACAAATTAAATAAAGAGCAAATTAATCAAGCGATGATATGAACAACTGAATCGCCATTACCTGGGGGTTCACGGGGTGGGGATTCCCCAACGATTATATGTATTCCTTTTTAACTAAATACCCTTAATTTTTGCGACATGCATTGCAAGTAATGATTGATTTCCTAGAAAAAGATGTGTTATACTATACATACACTAAACAGCTACAGCCTTATTAATAAACGGGTATTAGTCTCGGATTAGTTACTTCAGCTTTTGTCCTTTTTTTGCTACTGGAATATTTAGCTGGATCGAAAGAGACAAAAGATGGTGTAACTAGGCTAAAGCTAGTTCGTGTTTATTCATAAGGCTGCTAAAGTCCAATGTCTGACAGAACTATAAATTACTTAACATTTCCGTTTCCATTTCTATATCTAGGCTTGCAGATAAAATTTATCAAGAAAATAATTCCAGACAGCTATATTCGTAACCGTTGTGCATCATACACAAGAAGAAAAAAACACGATCGAATTGAGAACTTCCTCGAATTAAATCAAATATTTAATTGGTAGAACACAATAAATACAAGAATAAACATATTTAAACGTTTACGGCTTAACCACTTAAGATTTAAACAAGCTTTAATCTACTGTTAAATTGCTGTTTTGTAGTTTTAAACACACGTTTGACGTCTGTCTAAGTCTTGTTTATATATCTGTGGTAACACGGCCTATATTAAACCAGCATTCAAGTGTGCAAATACTAAATTGTATTTGTACTTTTAAAATGTTAAAGCCACTTTATATGAATGTAGCAATAAAACCTTTACACTGTAACCCTGGGACAGGAGTTTTGGGGGGAAAACGAAAAAGATTGTATCACCGCATTGAATTATTTTCCAAAACTTGTGTTATTTTCAGTGTTAATACACAAAATTGGTAGTGTTTTATTCGTTAAGTGCTGAATTACAGGCATGACTGTGGGAAAGTGGTATCATGATGGTGAAACGTTTTTTTTTCGTTTGTTTCCAAAACTCCATGGAAGCTTCAAGTAAAGTTGCCACCACTTTACTAGGAGTATGACTTTGACTAGACTATGACTTGACTTGATGACTTCGACTGTGACTTGACACATATTTGCGTGAAATATCATTAACTTGATAAATTATCAATTACTTGACACTGGCTAAATACACAAAAGTGTAGAGCCAAAACGTACAAAAAAAACCCTGTGTCAGCAATAAATTATTTTGAATGCGAACTCACCAAAGTATCACTAGGCAGCCCCCTCAGCTTGGGGTTGAGTACGAAGGGCACCCCTTCCATGCCGTTGTACCCCCCTAGGGTCTGGTACATATTGTTCCGCGGTAGAGGGGCGGGGTTCTTCTTGCGGGACGGCGCGACGGGAGACGTCGGGCCCGGGCTGCCCGGGACCGGGGATATGGCCGATGGAGGCCTGCAAATGTACACGCGTTGGTAAAGTTTCTAGTGTTTCTTTAACTGGGACAGCGGGAGGCAAATCTGATCCATAGAAAATGACGTGTAAATAGTCACAATCGAACATAACAACGTTAATGGGTAAAGATCATTAGCATAAATTATCAGATACAATAAATCAGCTTATCAAGGGCGAGTATTCAAAAATAAACAAAATCCTGACAACCCACTCCCTTCCCTACTCCCCCCATCTCGTTTGTATCAACGAACGGGTTAATTTTTGTTTAGCTGGTAGGACTTTTCTGTAAAGTTCGTCTAGGTAGATACCACCGCTTTGCCAGTTATTCTGCCGTCAAGCAGTAGTGCGCAAGCACTACTGTGTTCCGGTTTGAAGGGCACTGTAGCTAGTGAAATTACTAGGCAAATGACACTTTATGACGTGATCTCACAGTCTAGTAATCTTACTAGATTGTGCTGATGTCTCAGGATAACTTGAGCATCCAATTGAACACTCACCTAGGAGCCGGCCTGGAGGGTTTGATGTTGTATGAAGGACTGAGCGCTTCGTAGTCATGGTCGGACGTGAACTCCTCGATCTTGGGGTAGCCAGGAGACTGCAGGTTCAGGTGGTTCAGCTCAGATACGAGGGGAGATAGTTTCGGCGGCCGGTCGGGGACTTGGCGCAGTCTGGAAGATACCATCGTGTTCATGGTTTTGAACTTGTTTATGTTTTTAATACAGTTGTTATGTTTAAGTATAAGCATACATACATTGTTTTTATATTAAAAATAAAATTATTACTAAAAAAAAATATTTTTATATATTTTATTAATAAAAACAAAACTTCTTTACGCACGCTTGACTTTGGGAGTAAGCTGGTAATAAGGCGAACGAATTTGAAAGTTGTTTGTTAAGGTAGATCTCCACCGTCAATATAACAAAGTTAAAAATCACTTAAAATTTGTGTTATTATGTTGGTATGTCCGGTAAAATGATAATTGCCGACATTAACATTCAACAAAGTTATACCGGCCGATAGATGGAGCTAAAGAAGTTTTACTTCAGTCGTGTGGTCTATAGCACACTTTTTTTATCACTGTTTCAATATGAAAAGATAAGTTTTCTGTGGCACACCGTAATGATCGACAAAGATCCGTGCATGCACAACTGTGGCGCAAAGAAGGCTAGACAATTTTCCAGTCAAAGATTCAATTATAAAAGTAGACATAAACCTTTCTAATTCTCGAGGCTTGAACCCATCAAGAAATGAAATGATCGAAAAAAGTGCATTCGGACACGAGTCTCAGAAGATTACTACATAAAAACTTGCTTTTACATTCACACAGGTATTATTTTAATTTAATTATTTATATATGTATTTAATTATATTTTAGTGATCCTGCTTACCAGTAGGATAATCACAATTACAAATTATTAATTACGGGAAGTCTTTACTTTCCGTGGAAAAATGTATTTTATGTTAATTTCAGTAGTAAACGTACGAAAAAGCAAAAAAAAATTGTCCAAATGTTATCAAAATCGGTTTAGCCATTTTGGCGTCACACGAACCAACAGACTAATATGTTGTTAGAACTATTTATGTAGGTAAACCAAACTTAATTGTATAATATATGGTCAGGTGTACATTTAAATGAGGAATTGTCAAAATGAAATGGACAAATGATTGTCTATTATACATACGTCTTTAAATGAGAAAATATACTAAGTTTCTAAATTAATCTGGCTAATCTTTTATATACCTACTGCAATCACTTTAGATGTGTCCCTCACTCGTAAGGGGCCGTTCATTACAGTATTACGTAAGCAGCTTTATTACAATTATTTACCCCTTCCATCCCCCTTTGCAGCAAAAGTAAGCAAAGCCCCCTCCCCCCCATGCTTACGTAAACATTTTCAATTAATGTATTTTTTTTAATATTATAATGTTTCGTGTTTCTACGTGATTGTTGCTATTCGTGTAAATAGGTAAATAACTACCGATGACGTAATCATCATCTAGACTCCCCTACCTCCCCCCCCATGTCATCCAAAATAAGCAAAGCAAAGACCCCCCCGCCCCCCCATAGTGCTTACGTCATACTTGAACGGCCCCTAAGTTGTTCCATTTGAGAGCCTCGTCATAGGAAATCGAAAGAGTTCTACGCAAAAACGAAATCATTCCGTTAGCGGTCAGGCAGGCGATTATAGAACATAACATTAGATGTACTTAGAACCTTTTTCCGCCAACTACAGTTTTGGCCGTTGGTATTCGAACGTAAACTTTCAACGATAAGCCAATATTAGACTACAATAAAAATAGTTACTTATATCATAACCTGACAATGTTGGTATGTCTGTATTGTGTGTTTTATTGTTAATTTGGACCGTGTTGCATTGTTATCATTTGCTTTCCTTAACGACAGCTATTTTAATCAGATACTAATTATGGTGGTCTTAGCATAAACTTTGAAACATTCCAATGGAACTGGGCATCGTGAATCTATAAACTTAAGGACATTTATAAGAACCACTGCATTATTGATTAGAAAGTAAAATGTAGAAGAATTTAATCAATGAAATGATTAAAAATATAAATATGTGTGTACATTTCACACAGCGCTATCTAGCCCCAAACTAAGCAAAGCTTATACTATGGAAACCAGATAACTGATACAATAATTATATACTATTTGTTTGTAAATACATACATAGAATACAATATAACACCCAGACGAAAGACAAACATCGATGTACATCACACAAATGTTTGTCCTGGGTGAGAATCGAACCCACAACCTACAGTTCAAAAGGCTGACCAACTACCAACTGAGCTATCGGGCCAGTGAAGTCAGATCAAGATAATTTACGTGTAATGTACGACACGACACGTTGTGTACGTGCGACCTGCGTAAACACGGACTTTGAAGCGTGCGTTTACTGGGATCATATTCACAACGATACTCGATGAAACGAGCGTTTGTTAATAACACTGATTCCTTTGTAAATTCTATTTTAGTGGCAGATTGTTTTCCTTCTGCCATAAATAATTTCCTCCACACACTCCACGTTCAAGTTAATACACGTTTGTGTCCATGTGGGAGACTAACGGTTTAACCACAAAAGATTTTAACAAGCCTTAAACAAGTGTTTAACAATACAAAATAGTATATTTTGTATTGTTAAACACGCGTTTGAAATCTGTCTAAGCCTTGTTTATGTATTTGTGGTAACACGGCTAATATCCTAAACAGAGGTTAACTTAGGGATTAGTGCTCGTACATTTATACCTACTCGAGTAATGTTATACCACTAATAGTGTATCAATTCATACTGTCATCTTTATGTGAAACAAGTTATACCTACTATCTATAAACTGTTCAAGTTTCAAAAGTACACAAGTTTTAATAGCGTACCTACGTTTTAAATTCAAGTTTATATAAGTATGTATACTTAATGCATCTTTTTTTATTTATTATATAGGTTACCTAATTATACATAAATAGAAAATTTAAATTAAATTAAATATTGCCGTTCTTATTATAATATAATAAATAAATAATAAAAACTATTCATTTGCAAAACTTAATCTAAGAAGTAGGCAACGTGCCTAAAATGCGGCACTGCCCCGTTTAATGGCAATGCCTTTGTTTAAGCAAAATTAGTCTTTGGGCTAAATATAGACCAGCATTTTGGTCACGTGTTGCCTCGATCAGTCGTTCCGAAAGATTTTTGTAAACGATGGTGGTTACCTATTTATTTCCGAAACATATTCCATTTATTTCATTTCATTTTAAAGTCACAGTAATAAAATGTAGGTAAAATAAACAAGCGCGTAGGTACAATTGTATCGTATTTCTCCAACATCTAGAGAAATTAGATACCCTTGAGATGGATGGACTACGGAAGGCGACTTTCGACCTGAATATGGAACCAGAATATAATATACCGATCGTGTTTCGTAGATGGCATGGCTACCAATGCAGGCAACTGTTTGCAAATCATACTTTTTTATCTATATATAACGTGACCATACGTCCCGCATTGGGCGGGACAGTCCCGCGCTCTCAGACGTCAATAACGTCCCGCTTTCACAAACAGACAAAAAAATTTTCAAACTTGTTCTACAATTCTAGTGCGTGCGATGGGATTTTCCGTAATCTATACATTAAAATTTAAAGTGATGACTGACTGACTCACTTATATTTCAACGCACAGCCTAAACCGCTGGTCCTAGAGACTTAAAATTTGGAGGGTGTGTACTTTGTAAAATGTAGGTACCCACTAAGAAAGGGTTTTTTGACATTCATCTATAAAAAAATCTTCGTTTCCTATAGGCTACGCGGGCGAAGCCGCGGGCAGAAGCTAGTTTTATATAAGAAACCACAGAAGACTCTTTTACTAACCAGTTTTTGTACTATTAAAACACTATTCATTCGTTAAAGTCACAACTCCAATATTATTTTTTGGAACGCTGATTCACCAATGGGTGTCCTGGGGTGCGAGCCTCGGCTTGGGCCGTTGCCGGGATAAGAGGATCGAGAAGATTCCGTCGACTGGAAGAGTAGACCCTATGGAAAATGCAGCTCCATCATTATTTTAAGAGAAAGACTATAGGATGAAAGTGAGAGTCATTCACAGAAATGCCATAAATAGTCGATTCTGCCATTAAGCCACTGACTCAGTCACCATACACTCTTCATTCAAACACAATATGAATCAAATTTCCGCATCAACCGGCGTGTTGCGGCGGCCGGTGGCAATTCCATATTTATTTATAAACACAGTCAGATAATCGTGTTGTTGCATAACAAATCCGTTGTTTTGTTATTAGCTTGGTGCATTCAGGCATGCGCAGTGCACGTTACGTTATGTACAAATGATAATAGCGTATAACAATGTAGGTTAGCACTCATATGCATATGTGTACACAATAGCTCAGCGATGCATTACAGACGTAAGTAACAGATTTGCTCCTTGGTGATATGATAGCACCAAACAAAGCATCTTTACTGTTTACCCGACAGACCCGATAACTCAGTTGGTAGCAAAGATAATAAAGCCCGTTGATAGCTCGTGTACATAATTTCTCCTACAAACACGACTCACTAGCGGGGGCAGAGGGCGAGGTAACAGCAGAGTACTACATATTACTTATTCTGTAGGCATTTTCTGTGCTTGCGATTGGCTGATCACGATAATGACGCAAGAGCAAGGATAAAACGAGACAGTCATATGAAATTACAAAGAACAGAATAGGACAGAGCAATTTTATTCGTTAGCTGTTTCTCCGCGGAAATCCAAAACGAAACTGACGTACTTGCAAAGGCTAGTAGTGGAAATCAACTACTATTTTTCGTATGAGGGGAAGTTGTATCATTGGTCAAGTGGATTTATAGTCATTGGTTGGTGTAACCCTTCCTATTGAGCTGTAGGTTGTGGGTTCGATTCCCACCCAGGTACTTTACAAAAAAAAGTATCTAAGTATTGTATCAGTTATCTGGTTCCCATAGTACAAGCTTTGCTTATTTTGGGACTAGATGGCGCTGTGTGAAATTTCCACAAATATTTATTTATTTATTATTTACCCGAGTGGAGTGGATATTTTGTATTGAAGCTACAGTTTATATTATCACTAATTAATTGTAAGTACGTTCTACGCACATAAGTGAAGTTGAATGTTATTGGTTAACGTAGATCTCCATTAACATAAAAAAGTTAAAAATTACTTAAAATTTGTATTATTATGTTGGTATATCCGGTAAGGACAATTTACAATGGTCAAGATGGCGACATTAACGTTAAACAAAGCAAAGTTACACATACCGGCCGATAGATGGAGCTAAACTAAAGAAGTTTTACTTCAGTCGTGTGGTCTAAAAGCACACTCCTTTTTATAATAAATTAATAATATAAATATAATATAATATAAATATCTTTGGACATTTCACACAGCGCCATCTAGCCCCAAACTAAGCAAAGCTTGTACTATGGGATCCAGATAACTGATACAATACTTATATACCTACTTTTTGTTTGTAAATACATACATAGAATACAATATAAACACCCAGACACAGAACAAACATCGATGCTCATCACACAAATGTTTGTCCTGGGTGGGAATCGAACCCACAACCTGCAGTTCAGAAGGCAGGGACACTACCAACTGAGCTATCGGGCCAGTCATAATGGTTAAAGTCAGTCCGGTTAGAGAAGAATCTATGCTAGGGAAGGTTTCCTCACCTCCTGTTCGCTTCAGGTGTGATGGTGACCACGTTTTCGTACTCGTTCTGTTTGTGTGTAGGCGAGGAGTCAGTGCTGCCGCCACTCACTTTGTAGCACACCACCTTGCCGTTTATCTCGCTGTAACAATCAGTATAATTTCCTAAGTTGTCCTAAGTGTATGACGGCGGCATCGTCCAGTTATAAACTCTATGCACAGCGATCGAGCACCGTAATTTACCCTGTGGTGGCATTAAATTTATTACAGTGGCAGCATCGGCAACTGTCATGGCGCCCCTACCTGTCTGGCTATATAAAGGGATCGATTGGTGCGCTACGGAGCATTCTTGTTTCAGACGCGGCGCGGTGTGGACATGCTGAAGGCCTATAGTTATATAGGTTGCAACCTATCCACAACACGTTCCTGCCCACATCAGAAGTGGGATTGCCCATTTCTACATCACTCTTCAAGCAACGCGAAACGTGACGTGACGTGAATGATGTCGTGACGGCGGGTAACACTAATATCAAATTTAGTTGCAGGGTTAACCCGGACCAGTGAAAAAAAAGATAATAAAAGTTATGGTAAAAAAAAGTAATGATTCGTGAGAGAAAAAAAAAGAGAAAAAAAAGGGTAAGAAAAAAGTTTAAAAAAAAAGAGAAAAAAAAAAAACTGAAAAAAGAGAATAAAAAGGAAAAAAGAAAGAATGTAAGAATGATGACAAAAAAATGTGTCTGAATGCTAAAGGGATAATCTATCCGGTCTAGCACTAATTGGTATTAGTTGGAAAGATGATTTTTGGTTGCTAAAGGGATATCTATCCGGTCTAGCACTATCCGGTCCATTGTTTATAAATAAAGGGATAAGGTAAATGATGATTTTTGGTTGCTAAAGGGATATCTATCCGGTCTAGCACTATCCGGTCCATTTTTATGAATGAAGGGATAAGGTATTAGTTTGTTGATTTTTGGTTGCTAAAGGGATATCTATCCGGTCTAGCACCATCCAGTCCACTTTTTGTAAATGAATGGATACTGATGGTCCTGAAGGGTTAACCCTTCAATTACAACTCTTTGTAAATGGCCTTTGTGGAGAGGAGACCAGGGTTAACCCTGACGCTGGTTATGATGAAGGTTAAAATGCTTTTGACTAATCAAATTGAAACCTGATCCTTTGACTCCAAGTTTAACTCAATTTAATTGTCAGGATGAACGAGCCATAACACTGATACTTATGTCCCTCACCAAGTACAAAGTGAAGCTAAGCGTACGAGGACGTACGCACGTCAGAATGGCCGTGACGGCGGCATCGTCCAGTTATAAACTCTATGCACAGCGATCGAGCACCGTAATTTACCCTGTGGTGGCATTAAATTTATTACAGTGGCAGCATCGGCAACTGTCATGGCGCCCCTACCTGTCTGGCTATATAAAGGGATCGATTGGTGCGCTACGGAGCATTCTTGTTTCAGACGCGGCGCGGTGTGGACATGCTGAAGGCCTATAGTTATATAGGTTGCAACCTATCCACAACACGTTCCTGCCCACATGTACATATTTCTAATAATATCATTATTATCTATTTCATTTTAATTCTTTATTTGCTTGCATCAAAGATGATAACAATAATAATTCATGTTTCTACACATTAACCAGAATGGCATGCAAAAAAAATATTTACACGTAATTAATATATATAAAAGAAAGTCGTTAGTTACACTATTTATAACTCAAGAACGGCTGAACCGATTTGGCTGTAAATT
The DNA here is from genome assembly GCA_905220475.3 of Ennomos fuscantarius. NCBI lineage: Eukaryota > Metazoa > Arthropoda > Insecta > Lepidoptera > Geometridae > Ennomos > Ennomos fuscantarius. The sequence continues at coordinate 1,833,752 of HG992026.1, read as the reverse complement.
GGTGGGGAGGTAGTTTAGAATTAAGAGACGGACATAGGATACTTTACATATGTTTTTAATTTTTTTTTAAATCTTGTATAGTGGTTTATAGGGTACTTTTTATCGGCGGGTGAAACCACGGGGCGCAGCTAGTATATGTATAAAGGAGATATTAAGCAAATTACTTAAATGAACGATATTAATCACGTTTCATATCTTAAACACTTATGTACTTATGTTAAATAAACTATAAAGTCATTAAGAATCATTATAAAATATTCCCAGAATTGTATAAATTGAAATTGCAATTGTCTATCAGTTAAGTTGTTCATCAATAAATTGTATAATAGCTTTTTGTCAATCATTGGACTCGCTTTGAAATTGGATGTTGACTTTAGCAAACGGTTACAAATTCTTGGCGCCATACTGAATGTGCTTTTCTTGGATAGGGCACATTTCTTACTGGACAACTACTCTTTCACAGCAGCCGCTTCCATTTTCTAATTCCAATTTTATGCCGGCGCGGTATGGCCAGCACTGACGACGGTCACTGTGAAAGAGTAGCGTCCAGTAAGGAAGGCCGTCTCCCGCTTGGAGTGTTTCGTGCATGTCCCCCGCCAGCCCAGCTTCTTAAAGTTACAGACCGCGGCTCTAGGTTTCTGGCGCAGCTGCGTGCTGATCCAGTGTCGGTATCGCAGCTGATTGAGCAGGATGGCTCATAACCAAGAGGAAGCGGGGTCGATTCCCGCGATAGGGCAAGTCAAATACAAATTTATTTATTGACATAATTGGTTACAAAGTTATGATGAATCCATAAACTCCCGAACTAGTGGAAATTGTGTTTCAGGAGTCAGTGTCTTCTCCCATCATTAATTTTACCTAAACTATGTCGTACTAATTAGTTTTACAGAACATCGTAATTTATACAATAACAATAAATAATATCTAAGTATAAGACAAGTTATGCGATTTTTTTTTTAATGTTTTGGCTCCACACTATTGTGTATTTAGCCAGTGTCAAGTAATTAATAATTTATCAAGTTAATGATATTTCACGCAAATATGTGTCAAGTCACAGTCGAAGTCATCAAGTCATAGTCTAGTCAAAGTCATACTCCTAGTAAAGTGGTGGCAACTTTACTTGAAGCTTCTATGGAGTTTTGGAAACAACACGAAAAGAAACGTTTCACATCATTATACCATTTTCCCACACTCACGCCTGTAATCCAGCACTTAACGAATAGAATGCCACCAATTTTATGGACTAACACTGAAAATAACACAAGTTTTGGAAAATAATACAATGCGGTGACGCAATCTTTCTCGCATTCCCGCCAAAAACCAAGTTATGCTATTTATACTTAAGTATTTGAGGACAGAAAAAAAGCGCACAAACTTGTTCTGAGTCTGGGCGTACAGGGAATCCTAGTAAGGGATTAGGATCTATGTATGTAATTTTTGAGCGTTATTTTTTTATTTATTTTTGTGTAGTACTCACCCCGCGAGTATGAATCCGAGCGGCGCCTGGCGCATGCGCGAGCACACGATGACGTCGGTGACGGGCGGCGCGGGCGGCGCGGCGGCGGGCCGCGACACGCGCGTGCACAGGCGCCGCTTGCCCGCGCGGCCCGCCACGCTGAACCCCGCCGGCGCCGCCTCGCGGTCGCCCACCACCACCACGCCGTCCATCACGTACCCCGGCACACCTGCACGACAACCATTCCTCTTCGTTACCACACTCTATACTTTTTTTTGAGGGGGGGAAATTCCCTCGGAGTTTTGGCGGGAAATCGAATAAGACGCATCACCGCATTGTACCACACTTGTGTTATTTTCAGTGGTAGTACATAAAATTGGTGGCATTTTATTCTTTAAGTGCTGGATTACAAACAAAGTGTGGGAAGTTATATAATGCTAGTGAAACATTTCTTTTCGTGCTGTTTCCATAACTCCATAGAAGCTTCTGATAAGTAGCCACCACTTTACTAGGAGTATGACGGACTTGACTTGATGACTTAGACCGTGACATGACTTAACTTGACACATATATGCATGTATAATCATCACATAACTTGAGAAATTATCGTACTAATACGTAATTACTTGACACAGGCTAATTACATAAAAGTGTGGAGCCAAAACAAAAACAAAGAAATTCCCTCGCACTTCTACTACCACGGGGGTGGTGGCAGGGGGTATGTGGGACTTGAACCCACTAAAACTTCCCCGTAAGCTGTCTTCCGCCGAACTGGGACGAGAAGGGGTCGCGTTTGCAGTCCAGCCATCTCGCCCCGACACTCTATAAACTACATCAACCATAACATTATCTCACAATCAGACACCGACCCCGCCGGTGAGGTCGACATACCCCCCGTAGGTTAGCTAGGACGGTCGCGACTTTTATTACGGTCCACTCTTCCAGCGGACGTAGTCTTATCGAACCTCTTATCCCGGCAACGGCCCAAGCCGAGGCTCACACCCCAGCTGCCCTTGAGCTAGTTGCATCTCAGTTTTGACGGCTGGGTACCTTAACCGCCTGGCCTCCCACCCGGTGACGCTGTAAATGTCGGTAGACTAACAGCAAAAAAATCTTATTCGTATAAAAATGCGCCAAGTCCTGTATTGATTTTGTTAAAAAAAAATACAACTAACAAATATGTAAGTAGTATATTAAAAGAGAACACGGACCAGGAAACTGTGGTAAGGCAGCATAAAAAAAAATTTAAAAAATGCGCCGAGTGCAACTTTTAACGAGTAACCGAGTATACTCGGTTTCAAGTGTTTGTCAAACCAAGTACTCAGCCAAGTGATACCGAGTAGTTCTAGTAGCTTTAAATATTAATACACACGGGTAAAGTTGTAACCGGTGCATCTCAAATTTTACTAAGAGTTGTTGAATGACGCAACGTCTCCGTTTTTTGTGATTCATAAACATGTTAGTTAGCTCACAATACAAATACAATACAATAGAATATATCGTGGGTCCGAATATTTGGAATGCTACAATGAGCTTCAACTCACAGGGTCAATTGTTCTCAAATGCATACCGAGATACTTGAGCGAGCTTCCCAACAGTCCAGCCCAGAAGATAACCTACAGGTAGGGTTGCCAACCGTACTATAATATATAGTATATTACTATATTTAGAGTCGGCGTACTATATACTGTTGAAGAAATATATAGTACGCAAAAATACTAAATTTTTAGCACCGAACTAAATCTAGTAAACTAATACATTTTTTTAAATTACATTAAATTTTGAGGCAAGTTTGTGTAACCGAATTCCGGACTCCGAACGCATCAACAATCTATTGTGCTATATTATTTAGAAGTGTACTATATTTTTTATAGCTTATTTTGAAAAATACTGTATTTCGCTGAGAAAATGTTGGCAACTCTACCTGCAGGGTTGAAGTCGTCGCTTATCTCTTGAAAGGTGCATAACTTTAACGTATTTATCATTTGTTTACTACGAGTAATGCCGGTTTCCTAGTGAGTCACACTCGAGTAAACTTAGCGTGGTATAATAATTATCGTGTTAATTCAACCGCATGAATGATTCAAGAGTTTGATGGCGTCATAGGTTTTTATCCTTCTTAATATTCAGACGAAAGCATCGGATGATTAGTTTTAGCGACACCTTTATCCTTTTTGTTTTTACATAAGTACTTTTATTAATTTTCTAAAATAAATTTCGATTTCTTATACGCCTATTGAAAGATAGATAGACAGATAGATAAAACTCTTTATTGAAACTCCACATTACAAGAACAATTTACATGCACAAACTTAAAAAATTAAGTGTCACAATGCGGTCTTAAAGCAATCTCTTTCAGGCAACCCAAAGAAAGTTGTTTACGAAGGTATTCATTTCATGAAATAAATTGTATCATGAGACTAGCGAGCATAAAGGCTATTTTTGAATCCTACACTACGATGTATGACCTAAGCTGTATTTTCATCCTTCATTTGAAAGAAACTTCCAACTAAACAAACTTCGGCGTCGGTGTTGCAAAGTAATCGTCCGAATGAGTCAATGTTTGAAGATTAAACGGTTAATTGAAATGGTCATTTCATCACTCGCATCCCAGCCGCCGCCAAAGAAAACAAAGAAACTAAATAATATTATGACAAAATACCGATTTGGTTGAAGATCGCCGTCGGCGTCGACGACAAAGCTAGCCTTTTATTTCTTTTTTTATTTTACGTTTTGGTTCCACACTTTTGTGTATTTAGCCAGTGTCAAGTAATTGATACTTTTGAAGTTAATGATATTATATAAAATATGTGTCAAGTCACAGTCTAAGTCATCAAGTCAAGTCATAGTTTAGTCTAGTCAAGTCATACTCCTAGTAAAGCGGTGGCAACTTTACCAGAAGCTTCTATGGAGTTTTGGAAACAACAAGAAAATAAACGTTTCGACATTATTATACCACTTTCCCGCACTCATGCCTGTAGTCCAGCACTTAACGAATAAATTGCCAACAATTTTATGCACTAACTCTGAAAAATAACACAAGTTTTGGAAAATAATACAATGCAGTGACGCGATCTTTTTCATTTTCCCGCCAAAACTCCAAACTTATTGTTTCTTTTAATACTTACGTCAAGAAATGACGATCGTTCATTGACGTCAAGACCTGTCGAGCTTTAATCATGGCAACTAAATAAATAGCTTCACGGTTAACATCTTTGGCTCGCACCACTAATCTAGCCAGTCCCTGGTGGTGACGTCACAGCTTTTCAATTGACCCGCCACACCGCCCCGCTCGTTACGGCCATTGAGTAATGTAGTGATTGAAACGACTGCGATTGCAATGATTGACGATAGGACCGACCTTCCTCTTGGTTCATTGAAAGTGAACGCGCAAAGATATTTTGGTACGCGCACGCAGCTGTTTGAACGCGATTCGACATTACAAACTGTTTTCAGTGTCACCTTGACCAATTATCCTTTTACATTCTTCTACTAGGTTCTCTATTTCTCGCGAGTCGCAAACCACGAATGCTTTGTGCTGTAAATTGTAATCAAACACAGACCTAATAGAGTCGGAATTGGCTTACCCTTTTTAAATATAGAATAGAATAAATGTTTATTCATGACTTTTGTTGACAATGATTTAAAAATAATAATTAAATGTAACAAGGAATAAAATTAGTTGTTTGTCCATTGCCACGAATCGGTCCCAACTCAGCATATTGCTGGTCCTGCAACCAGCGCTGGTCTTCCGTTAGGATCTATTCGGTGGCGTCATGGCACGGTTTACAATTATTTAAACCAATAATAAACTATACACAATCAGAAAAACAAGAGACGAATACATATACAAATATAACGTACAAGAGAAGAATAGTAACTATAAGTACCTACATACAAGCGGTCCTTCGTCGTCAATGCCCTTGTATCGTAAGACTCCCAATCGATGAAAGTCACGGAAAATTTATTCAACAAGTTTCGATTACTCGTGTAAGCACTTACTTATAAAGATACATACGTATAGTAGGGTAATACAAGTTCATTTCGTAAATAACGTATGCTTGACTTGTTTCAAAACTACCAAGCTATAGTAATTTAAAGGTCCACGCCCCTGTCTCGCTCAATACTCTCGTCTAGTCGCAAGATTCTAATTAATTTTACTATTGAAGTAAGTCTTCGTCGTGTCCCTGTCACACGATCATTGCACCGAGCGAGTCTAGCTCAGTCTGATTCATTTTGGAAATATGACGATAATTAATTAAGACCCTCAGTTCAGTTACAGGACCGACGAGCCGGACTTAAAGGGCTTTGAACTTCAGACGTCATCATAAGCTGCTTTCATTTTATACAATTGTGATCGTGTTAGTTATCTGAATGTTGACCCACTTGTCTCGCGTTAGATAGATTGTGTGGCGAGTCTTCAAGGGGACCAATTCGTTTGAAAACTGTTCTTTATTCTTGTGTAGAAATCTTTATGAAAGAGTAGTTTAAAACGCGATTGCTTTGTTAGAAATATTGACTATATTTTGTATTGTTTTTATATTTTGACTGGCCCGATAGCTCAGTTGGTAGTAGCCCTGCCTTCTGAACTGTGGGTTGTGGGTTCGATTCCCACTCAGGACAAACATTTGTGTGATGAACATAGGTGTTTGTTCTGTGCCTGGGTGTCATATTGTATTCTATGTATGTATTGACAAACAAAAAAGTATATAAGTATAGTATCAGTTATCTGGATTCCATAGCACAAGCTTTGCTTAGTTTGGGGCTAGATGGCGTGTGAGATGTCCACACATATTATTATTATATTTTGTTAGTACGACGAAGTGGAAACAATGTATCTCAATGAACTTTATTAATTAAATAATAGTGCAGTAATAAATAATAAAATAATAACGCCCAACGATTACATACAGAGATCTTGGACCCTAACTAGGATTCCCTGTGTCTACGGATCCAGGAACTGCGAGGACTATGGTCCCACAACACCCAGACTCAGAACAAGTATTTGCGCTTTTTTCTGTGCACAAATACTTGTCCTTGTATTGTAGTTTGAAGCGTAGATCCCGTTTTGTTACTTGTGTCGCACTTGTTAAATCTATTGTCAAATCAGGGCCGCAATTCTCGCCAATAGACTTCTTTTCCGTCGAGCTAGTGTATGGCAGTCACGAGTCCGAAAAATTACATCTCTACGTGGTTACGTAGAGATCTAATGTGTGTACGTAGTTACGTATCGCCTAAAAATTTGCTCAATCTTCAGTCAGACGCTGATATCCCAAAATATAATTTTTTGCAATGTCGAATTATCATTGATAATATCCTTTTATATTATATCTTTTTATATTGTATCTTTATATATTATATATCATGTGTTTGAGCTGACAGAAAAATCTTTTAGATATAGAAATAACTGGATGCTGCACTACGACATACCTAAAGATATATACATCTAAGTTTCATGCGCTGTACAATACTTTGTGACATGAAAACTAGATCAGTGTATCGCAGAGGTTGTAAGTAAGCTCTTCATATCGACGTATCGGGTCTTCGCATCCAAATATGAACTATACGTACGCTACATGGAAACGTTTACACTTGAAAATTTCCGTGTAGGTAATTTAACGTTCCTACGAATGCTCAGCGCTAGATTCCCCACGGCGAGTGAGCATTTACCTTTAACATGAGTTTAGGTATGTTTTCCGTATCTTTTGTTTCCCTTTCTGTTAGCGTTTGTTCGATGAAATGTAACAATAAACCGCTCGTTGTGTAAAGGTGGGTAAAATAGTAGTAATTTGTATAGCATTTGACCACGCTCTCACCTGATGGGAAGTGACGATGCGATCGAAGATGTAGCATGCTAGCCAAGTAAATACCTATTCACTCTTTTCTTGAACACGCCCGGGTCATATTTCGCCGGGAACACAGACGCTGGCAAGGCATTCCATTCCTTAGCCGTTCTAATTAAGAACGTTGAGTCAAATCGTTTGGTACGAATGGGTGGTATTTCGACCACAAAAGGATGGTGCTTAGCCGAGCGTCTAATAGTCCGGTAGTGGAATGGTGATGGGAGAATTAGATCATGCAGTTCTTGAGCGCATTATTACAACGAAATATAAAAATTGTACCTGTATACGGTCGTCGCCGCCAATTCGCGTGCAACAACGTACATAGGCAAGCGTGTTACATCCTAGACCGCATCGTCACTTACCATCAGGTGTGATAGTGGTCAAACGCGAGCCTATCAATCAATAAAAAAAAATTACAATTTTAACCGACTCCAAAAAAAGAGGAGGTGTTATGTTCGTCTGTACGTTTTTTTTTAAAGAATTATACTTTTGACAGTATCAGCTCAACATAAATACATAGAGTTTTCGCTTTTATAACCGCTTGAAGCATAGCACAAACCGCGATAACTTTGCATGTGTATCGAATCGAGTGTATCGAGCGAATCAGTCGTTTTGGCTATGCCCGCGTTATAAGTGCAATGCTTACGTAAATTTATAATGTTTGAAATTGTATCATTACAATGAACACTTTAACATTCGTCTAAACGAATTAAGTCATAATAATGCTCGAATCTGAATTACATTTGAAACATGCGACAATGCTCCCGATGGATTGAATACACCTTTAATCAAGTTGTAACTAAACCAGCGTCAACGTTCGGTTTATGTAGTGACACGAGAACGGCTCGGTGTTCTGTTACAAGTAAACGATTCGTTTGATCTTTGCAAGCGAATGAAGGGTATTTGATGATGAACTCCGGGCAGTGCTTGGACTGCGACCGATGCTACTGCCCTACGCGATGAAAGGTTGGTGGAGTATTCTTAATTCTATCTATCTTGCAGGGATAGCATATCAATTCCTCACCTAACTCTCTAGACGCACCTCATATAGTCCATTTCAAAATATCTAACCACCTTTATAGATTGTGTGAATATCAAACATGATTAGTGTGTTCTTTCCAGCAACACAGTTTTCAAACTTCTAATGAAGTAGCTTCAAGCTAACTCATAAAGCAGTTATGTCTGATTCATAATGCCAATCCACATACAAAGCAACAAAGTGGGCGATCCTTTAAAGCTTTTTAACACATCGCCTACTGCAAATGTTATTGATTTATCAAATTGCAAGTTTCCTTTTAGCTCACTTTCATACACCCCCGTATGAAATTCAGCTAAAAACGAAACCAACGTTTTGTTAAAAGATGGCAGTGGATAGGTTCTTAGTTTCTTAAATTTGTGTGGTTCAGTTGTCCACGAAAATAAAACCGCGGAATGCAATTATCGACAAAACCGTTATTAATTTAAAAAAATCATTGAAATGATTTGAATTTGCGGATTAACAAAAAAAATCTTCTTACTGCAATGTTTGTTTTTGAGCCATTTCAAATATATTACAAACTTTTAATAGCAACAAAAATCTAGTAGTAGCAATCTAGTTACTAATTATGTTGATAAGGTCTAGCACACAAAAAATTACAATGATTATAATAAAACTTATCAGCCAGTTGGTATGTTTGGTGATAATAAACAAAAACGTCATGGATATTCATATATATCTTTTTTTTTTGTACATACTTAATTTTGAAGTATTTTAAGATCGTTATCGTAATGAATGTTTTCTTCTATCGGTTATAGGCAAAGCATTTGACCATTGTCGCGCCTGATGTAAAGCAATGAGGTGGTCTAACATGGGGCATACTTGCCTAGAAGATACCTCTGATTGTAAAGTGCTAAAAATAGCCTATTTGCAATAAATCCTTCGACTTTTGATTTTGACCTGTCCACTCTTGACTTGAAAATTTACCGAATATAGTTCACTGGAAACAAGGACGCCGGCAAGCTTTTCCATTCATTAGCTGTTCGCAATATAAAGTTAGTATAGCTAAACTCTTAGTGCAGGTTGAAGGAATTTTAACTATGCTATGGATGCAGAGTTTCTATGCGTCTTGTAGTCCGATGAAGGAAAGGAGATGGGAGAATTAGATCGTGTAATTCCTTTAGATACTCTCCAAAATGTAGTCTATAAAACACCTTAAACACAGATAAGCCAGCAACTTTGCGTCGGTGATCCAAGCTCTGAAGCTTAGCTTCCACCAACGCATCGTCACCGATGAGACTTTTGGCCCGTCTCTGTGCAACATTTATCTCGCAAGTTTCTTTCCGCATAAAGATCTGCTTTGGTCGTTTGTCCAGACACCCAGAGAACTTAAAAATACAGTAATACTTTATTTGGGATGCCGTGAGTTGTATCGTGGGTATAATCTCATAATGAGCTTCCGGTTTGTAATTAAAATATTGTTATGAAACAACAAGTTGGTAAGGTTTTCTTTTCTTATTCTCGTATCAGCTTACTTAATTCTCACTTGACAATTCTTATCTCAGCTGCACGCACTCTTTTCAATAGAGGCCAATGTCAATTTCCCTATAGAGTATCACCAGAAGACCTACAAGCGCATTAGCCCATCAGCTTGCGTAGTTGCTACATACACCTGTGTTGTGTATATCGCAGATTATACGGATTAGCGTAACATAAACACGTGAAGCTCCGGATCCCATTATAGGAGTGCTTGATCAGGTAGAAAATCAATGAGTTCGGGTTACTGTATGTACTATCTAAGTTCCTAATATACTCAGTGGGCATGGAACGAGGTAAAATTACGGTTTCATAATTATTACAGGCTGTTCGATTACAATACGTAGCCGCAGCACTTACAGAGGGCTTCTCGGAAAAATTACAAGCTTTTTTAATGGTAAAATGGGCATGCGTTTGACAACAACTCTCTGATGGTAAGTGACGAAGTTGTCTATGTTGGAGCACGTTTGCCCATGAGATGCCCATTTACTCTTGACTTAAAAAGACCCAGGTTATACTCAGGAGGAAACACTGTTGTTGGAAGAGCATTCCATACCTTGGCCGTTCAGACTATAAATGACCCAGGAAAACGCTTAGTGTGGACTTGGGGTACACTAACGACGTAAGGATGTTGATATAACGTCATCCAGTGATGTTAACATTTGGTGTTGCGTCGCCGTTGGACATATTCTTCAGTTGTGGTTTACATGTTTGTGTCCTATGACCACAATTTCCGCTAAAGTCTAACCGCAGTGAAAAACACCACGGAAACATTGAACCAGTGGCTAGACGGGACAGTGCCTCGGGCCACTCGGACTCTGACTTATAAACTATAAGTTACTGAAAATTTCTCCCACCTTCGGAATATAAATAATCTGAGGAAAACGACGAATCTGGATTACGACAAATCTGGATTACGTCGAATTCGGAGCAAGACGAAAACAGAACATACGATTTTAAATAGTTGAGTTGGGGCCCCAGGTTACCTAGCTACGCCATTGCATAGGACAAGATTTTTCCAACTTACCCTCAGACTTTGACAAGCAAATATAATGGCTGGGCTTCTTGCCAAACAGTCCACTTTGACGCAGCAGGCCCGCGTCCGCGTCTTCATCGTAGGTCCGACTGACCGGCCAGTACCCCGTGGGGCACTTGGCGACGCTCTCGACTATCTGTAGCGACAGCAGCGGTCGCTCGTCAGGCAGCGCTCCGCCCAATGCCGAGAGGACCTTTGACATCTTCAGTTATGTCATTATATCAACTGATATAATGACTGAACTTAGTCTCAGTCAGTCTTGCGTATTGCACGGTATTTGGCTTAATTGATCAGTCTCTTGATGGGTAGCACCTGAAACAAAGAGATTTGTCATCTTATACCAGATTCTTATAGGGGCTGTTATCAATTCAACTTGTGTTTTTCTTTCATAGCATATTCCACGATAGTTCTTAGAATCTATATATGTATCTACCTAATCTAAGAATATATATATACAATTAAATACACACAGTACCTAGATAGGTATATTTTAGGTATATTCATATATGAAAAGAGAAATAGAAGAGTAGATATAGCTAGGAAATTACAGTGGTTTCAAAATTAGGCATGTTTTTTAAATACAAATAAATAACTAATCATTAATAGATCAACTCCATATAATAAAACAGTTTCATAAATATATACATTCCTACATTTTAATAGTTAATTAAAAAGTTCAGTTGATTAGTGAGTAAAATAACAATACCACAAAAATAATATTTCTAATAATTTTCCTGTCGAATCAATGTTTTAGTTTTACTACACTCAGTCGCCACTAGCTATTTCATTTCATCATTTTTTATTCTCCGATTCTTTATTGTTCATGTATTTTGGTGCATAGGTATGTGTAAAAAAAGTAGTTCAGCAGTTCTTGAATTATAAATAGTGTAACTAACACGACTTTCTTTTATATACAGGGCTACAAGAAAAATTGTGCTAGATCCGTTAAGGGCATGGAGTACCCATCATTTCTGATTTATTTCACTATGAAACACTCTAGCCTAAACTTAACCCTTTTCGAGATATCCGACTTTATTCAATTTTTATTATTTATTTTTTATTGAAATTTGGCAATTTTTAGGCTACAAAATTTATATACATAAATTATATTATATGTATATATATATTAAAAATTATATATATATATATATATATATATATATATATGTATATATATATCTATCACAGTTTTTCCTGTAGCCCTGTTTATAGAAGATGATTCAGAAACTTCTTGGAACATGACTTATTGTTAGGTTTTTACAAAAACTACATTTCTTAAAATTCGTTTGTTATTAAATTAACATATTTTTTAAATAGATCTACATGTAAAAAATATCACAGTATGGTTCAGGTATCTCAAAAACGTTAGCAAGAAGTATGACATTGATGGTGCATTGTATTACAATGCAACAGTTGTTAGAAATAGGTTAAGAAACAAAGCCAATTGAGTTAGCAGAGTTCACCTGCTGAGCTTCTTGTATAGACAATTAAACATTCATTTGCTTGCCTATTTCTCAAATTCAATTGAATGGTACAAGTGACATAAGATTAGAATAAAAATAACATCACTATTTAAATTTAATTTAATGATTAATTTGTAAAAAAGTTGTTAATGTTACTTCGATAAAAGTTAATACTATTGTCATTAAAAATTATTTCACATTAAGGCTTCTATTACAGAACTATACTCAGTTGTGAATCTCTGCTTAAGACGAGATTTCATTCACAAAATGACCAATGTGAATGAATCTTTTATTGAGCATCAATAGATGTCTGAGCATAGTTCTGTAATACAAGCCTTAGATTCTTTATTGCTCCCAGATATCTCAGCAATAAACATGGTGAAACAGTGCAATAGCAGATACTCAATGTTTTATCATTGTCTATTTCAAACTTGATAGAGAGAAAAAAAACATTAAATAACTATTATTACTTTATGTTTATTTTGATATGAAGTTTGGCTGTACAGTAATTCCACTATAAAAACAACTACATACAACTATAAAACAAAAAGAGACCATACACTTTGTGGCAGAGTTAAGAGCTCACTAATTGTCCACTAACCCAGTTCCAAAGCACTTGTAACTGTATAGGATGACCAATACTGGGTAGGTAGGAAGGTGTTAAGTGTCCCATAAATAAATTAGATCACCTACACACTGAAGTTTGTTTTATAATAACTCTCCATTATAAGGCCTGTATGAACTATTAACTCTAAACCATAAATCTACCTTTTTGTTTCTTATTCTAAAGACTGTAATGTGAATAAGTAGATACCTTGTAAATGCCAATTAATCCAAAAACAAACTCACAACCACAAAGGAACACCCTACCTAAACAGAAACACTGTGGTGCATGGGCCCTGGCGAAAGTCAGATGTTTATCTTCATAAATGCACTACTTATCAGTCTATTATTTGACTCACTATGAAAATAATCTTAACTATTCTGGGTGTATGAATGCACTGGTTACGTAGGCGACCGACTTGGCTCCGTTCCATCGAGTAAGTACAACGGGCTGCGGACTCGTGCACCGCTCGCGATGCGCTACGCGGCTACGCGACAATTACATCCGACGGCGACGGACAGCCTACAACGAGTCGAACAATGACCCCCACCAGATGATAGCCGCCCCTTGGTTTATAAGAACCGTTATACACCAATACAAATAGCAAATACTGTGGCTTACCTTAGTCAAGACATCACGCGAGATTCACGCCGCTATCGAAGCCTAGACCTTGTTTTCTTAAAGAAACAATGAAATCTCCGAATGAAATCACGATCAAAAACACCAAGTTTTAGCACATAAAGGAAACTTTGATAATGTTATTAAAGTGATTTTAAGATAGATTTGATACCTGTTTCAATTAAAGTCTGTAATAAAAATTCATATTAATAAATTGATTCAAAACAATTTGATAACAAAAACCTTTGAAAAGACCATAGCCCACAGACTAGGTAGAGATAGTAGCACAGAAACGAGAGTCTCAATCCAACAGGCTCAAAAGTTACTCGGCACACAGGGATTATAATACTATAGAACTAATCTGTGGATGTATGAATGAAATCTCTGCTTAATTAAGCATCGTTGCTCTTCTCTGTCCGACCGTAGGTCCGTATTACAGACGAGTCATCGATCGGTGCTCAAGCAGAGATTTCATTCATAAAATTAGTGAATGAAATCTCTGCTTGAGCACCGATCGATGACTGAGCATCGTTCTGTAATACGGACCTACGTTCTGTAATGCGGGCCAAAGAGTTAAGAGTATATTAACCACTACGCCAAATATTAGGTCTTTACCTATGAAATTGCCGTTTTATTTGAAAAAAGTTAAAATATTTTTTTTTCCCAACTTATTTATTTCTTTTATTCGAAGTAATCACCCCTGCAATCAATGCATCTTTGCCAACGCTGTGGTAGTTTATGGATGCCCTTCTTGAAAAAATCAGCAGGACGGGAGACAACAAACTCTTCAAAGGCGTTTTGTACTGCCTCTCGGGAATTGAATTTTTTTCCCGCTAAAAAGTTGTCCAAATTTTGGGAAAAGTAATAGTCGGTAGGCGCAAAATCTGGTGAGTATGGCGGATGAGGGAGAGCTTCCAATCCCAACTCATGCAGCTTAGAGACGGTCTGTTGTGCAGTATGGGGTCGCGCGTTGTCGTAAAGTAGCAGTGGAGACGACCGATTGACCAAATCTGGTTGCAGACGTGCGAGTTTCGCCGTCATTGTGGTCAGTTCTTCAATGTACACATCTGCAGTAATGCTCTCGCCGTTTTGTAAAAAGCTATGATGAATCACACCAGCACTAGACCACCAAACTGTGACCATCACCTTTCTAGGGGTCATTTTGCGTTTTGCACATTGCTTTGGTACCGAACCAGGATCTAACCAACTTGCTGAGCGCTTTCGATTGTCAAAAAGAATCCATTTTTCGTCGCACGTAACAATTCGGTTCAAAATTCCTTCATTTCTGTGCCTGTTAAGCAGCGCAAGGCAAGTCTCGACGCGTACGTTGCGCTGGCGATCGTTAAGTTCGTGGGGCACCCATCTATCAAGCTTTTTTATCTTGCCAATCTGTCGCAAATGGACCAATATTGTTTTGATGCTAACATCAAAAGCTGCTGCCAGCTCAGCTGTAGATTGAGATTCATCAGCTTCCACAATCGCCTTTAATTCATCATTGTTGACCAAAGTTTCCGGACGACCGCGAGGTTCATTTTTCAAGTCTAAATTCCCAGAACGGAACCGAGCAAACCAATAACGGGTTGTACGTTCGTTTGTACAGTTCTCTCCGTAAACGTCGTTGATGTTACGTGTCGTTTGTGCCGCGTTGGTGCCACGACGGAACTCATATTCCATAATTACACGAAATTTCAAAGTATCCATTATGAGGAAAAATGTTGAAATGTAATGAAAATACAACGCTAATTAATAAACAAAAGACTTATATTGTAAATAGAATGTCATATTTTTAAAACAAAATTAATTTGAATTTAGAATTCATAGCCAATCAAAATTTTTTTTTGTTTCAAAAAGTCTGTACTGCAATACGGCAATTTCATAGGTAAAGACCTATTATATACCTAAATATATGCTCTACTTAGTCTGTGGTAAATATATTATTTTATTAATAATTAATATATTATTATATTATTTTATTCTCTTAGCAAATTACACATTTCATTTCCTACCCATGTACATGAACTCTTATCTTCCATCAACCCTCATATATACTTAGTTCTCATCGATTTTCTCATTTTAAATAATCGAAAACTTAAGTATATATACAGTATTATAGTATGTTTTGTCATTCATTCATTTTTTATTTTATTTTTTCAATTCATCTGTGCACTTGTAGTTTTTTACATTTATATTTGTATTTTTATACTTTTACTTTTCTGGTCATATCATTTTGACTGGCTCGATAGCTCAGTTGGTAGTAGCCCTGCCTTCTGAACTGTGGGTTGTGGGTTCGATTCCTACTCAGGACAAACATTTGTGTGATGAACATAGGTGTTTGTTCTGTGTCTGGGTGTCATATTGTATTCTATGTATGTATTTACAAACAAGAAAGTATCTAAGTATAGTATCAGTTATCTGGTTCCCATAGCACAAGCTTTGCTTAGTTTGGGGCTAGATGGCGTTGTGTGAGATGTCCACACATATTATTATTATTATTTTTCAAAATTTCGTTGTTACATCCTGCTTATTGACGTGAAACTGGCAGAAATGTCAAATAGACAGTTGCCACAAAAAAAAGATAAGAATGAACGATTTGTAAGATCAGTCTCTGAAGAGGAAAAGGATCACTAACAAGTTGCCAGTAAAGAAATTCCAATTTATTGAAATATGGAAAATAGGAAGTAGAGCTAAAGGAACATATTATATTATATACCCCGAGTATTTATCAGAATAGTATATTCTAAATAGCAAATAATAGTATAGATTAGAATAGTACTTTCTTAGGTACACAGATATATATACTCCTTACAGGTTTAATTTCTTTTTATATAATACTATAATAGTGAATTAAATAGCATTTAGGATAAGTTTTTAAAATGGCCAAGTGTGGGCTGCACGACGTAATTTTTAGCAAGAATTTTGTGATTAAAAAACGTATACAAGGTAAAATAGTTATTTCTAGTAAATCTTGGAGTAATACAATTTTTTAAATTTCAATCTTGCTATGATTTCATGGCGGCCAGCCTCCAGTGTAGAGCTCATCATAAATCGTACGTCAGATCAGTCTTCAAATGATGTAACGATAGATCTTAACCACATGCAGTTACTGTATGAACGCTGTTATGATTATTCATATCATATCATAATGCACTTAACTGTACCGTACGCGTTTTGGTACTTAGGCCTAACTTCCGAGAACTCATAAAGTTATAAACAAGTTATACCTAACGTGTCCATACACTAACGCTATGATAAAACATTGCTGTATCACTACTTGTTCTGTTGAAAGAAAGAGGGAAGGGAGAAGGAAAAGATAAGATAGGGATGAATGGATCAGGGAAAGCTGGTAGCATCTGGCTCCCTTTGACAACCGGGGCGAGTCACCTAGTAATAAATAAAATAAAAATAGTAATGACAGTTTCTTTATTGTATTAACACATAATGTAACAATCATTTACAGTTTTAAATATCTATCTCACTAACAGGGCAGAGTTCATTGACTTTAAAATAGCTGATTAAAATTTTTAAAGGTTCGAAGCTTTGTCAACAAAAGTTTGCTCAATGACTCCAATCTCTGCAGCACGACAAACAAGGAAAAAATCTATTCTATATAATAAATAAAATGTATCTATTTAAATGTCCATGTCGATCTAGTGAAATAACTTTCGAATATAGTAACTAATGTTTGCACTTTTCGTTGAAGTCTAAAAACTACATTGTTGTTGCTGCATCATACAATGCATTATAAATCACGTAAATATAAGCCTAATAAGCGCTACAAATAAAATTTTATTTTATTCACACAAATGTTTCCATATTTTAGTATAACATTGTCGACTGGCAACATTGACGATCTACCCACATTTTATGCGCATCTTTATTCAAGCTCTGTATAATGGCAGCTGAAAGCCATCCTATTCTAGAACTTTGAAAGGGAGTGGTGTAGCATCAGCGGTGCCCGGAGACGAGCTAAAGTAAGGTGATACATCGGACAAGTAGTTTCGGGGTACAAGTCCTATAAGAAGCGCAATTTTGGCTGCTATGGGGGCCTTTTCTGTATCATCTATGATTGTGTCCTGGTCTGGCATCATCTGGAATGGGCGATTCAGCATTATAATAATAATAACGATCACATACATAGATCCTGGACCCAGGAACTACAAGGACCATAGTCACACAACACCCAGACTCATTATGTATAACATTTTACTATTTAAGCTCCCAAATTGGCTCAATACACACTAGCGAAAGCCTAGCGACCGACGACGCTTCCATGCAGCACACAAGTTTTTGTAATCTTAGGTCCGTATTACAGAACGATGCTTAGTCATCGATCGTTGCTCAAGCAGAGATTTAATTCACTAATTGATCATTTTATGAATGAAATCCCCGATTGAGCATCAATCGATGACTGAGCATCGTTCTGTAATACGGAACTTATAGACAATGTATTGTTTTTTTTTCAAATTTTAAATTCACAGAGCATCAAAAAATGGTCAGGCATCCTTGTCTGAATTGCGTCATTGATAAATGAAAAAAGAAATATATTCTGTACCTTGTCACAAATATGCTTTTGAATGAGTCCATCTCCTCCTACATAAAATGTAGAGAATCCATCGTACCATCTGGGAACAGAAGCAAAGATTTACAAAAATGATGAAAGATATCATTGTTTGTTGAGTAAAGGGAAACGATAGAATAGGTACTGTAAAAGGGCCTGCGTCGACACACACTGGTCAGTTAATTACAGCAATGATTATAAACCATCTAATGACTACCTTGTAATGTTTGCCACTAACCGCTTTGCCAGTTATTCTGCCGCCAAGCAGTAGTGCGCAAGCACTGCTGTGTTCCGGTTTGAAGAGCACTGTAGCTAGTGAAATTACTGGGAAAATGAGACTATGATCTGATCTCACAGTTTAGTAATCTTATTACTAGATTGTGCTGATGTCTCAGGATGACGTGCGCAGTGCAGTGTCACGCGAAACTCTATACTTTAGAGTTCCGAGTAACACTGCAGCTGATATGGGCAGCCGTGTCGTTTAACATCAGGCGAACGGCTAGCGCGTCACGTCATTCCTTAACATATAAAAAAAATGTAAATCCGATTATGGTTGTAAGTTAAGTATGTAAATTATAAACTTTGTTAATTAGATACAAAATAAAATAATAATATCTAGTGTAATTCTGCTGAATTCAGGTAATTAGATTATCTATGTTGGGGCAGTCGTAAAGGATTATTGTAGGTAAATTAATGAAAAAACCTGAAATTACAATTACAAATTTAAAAATTATTATTATTAAATTTAAATTAATTATTATTATTTTTATTACTATAAAACCTGAACTTAAAATGATACATTTAAAAATATTACGATTATAAAATTAATTATTATTATAGTAAATAAAACTAAAATTTTAAATTTGCGAACTTTTGCACGAGCCTTCGTCGAGTCAACACGGTCCTGAGGATGCCTCGTGAAGAGGCGAAACACGTGTCGAGGGTTATCTGTATTGGTGTTTTTTGTAATAAATTATATAATATTTATATAATTTTATATTTTACATTTCCGTTTTATTTATTATATTTCGTTTTATATTTTATAATAATTAATTTAAATTTAATAATAATTTTTAAAATTGTTATTTTAATTTCAGGTTTTTTAGGTTTTTTCATTAATTTACCTACAATAATCCTTTATAACTGCCCCAATATAGTTAAACTAATTAATTTAACTAATTATGTAAAATAAAATAAATAAATATTGAAGGAATTCTATTAAAGGATAATTCTAAAGACAATTTGCTACATTCTAATAGGTTGTAATCAAGGAGCTTGGATAAAACACTGGAAAATTATTCGCTAACCACACTTTGAAAAGGAAATGTGATATTGAATGACGTTGCTTATGTTGTTCATCTCTTTCTTACAAGTAAACTTATCACGCGTAAGAAAGAGATGAGTACCATAAATTTAATTCAAGGCCAATTTCCTTCTTTCAAAGTGATGTTTGGAATGCATTCTCCAGAATTTTATCTTGAATCTTTAAATCTCTGCCATGTTACCACAAATACATAAATAGGGCTGAAACAGACCTCAAACATGTGTTTAACAATTAAAAACAGCAGTCTAACACTAGTTTAAGGCTTGTTTAAATCTTTTGTGGTTAAACCATCATTGTCACTTCGTAAACTTACAGTTCTTGATCATTGAAAACTTTCTTCATGTCCCACAGTTTGTACTTCCAAAACAAGAAGAACACTTTCAGACCCGATATGCCTCGAATGCGCCATCGCATTCTGAAACAAGATAAATAGATATTTGATGTTGATCTAAACGAAAATAAAATATCTCCATCTTTTTCATTCCCTCAAGTACCACTTCTGATAAAGAGGCTATAGTTTAAGTTCAGCCTTAGAAAATGTGACATAGGATATAATTTGTTAGCATGCTACACCTTCGATCGCATAAAAAGCGCACTTGGTCTAAGTCTGGGTGTTATGGGACCATGGTCCTCGTAGTCCCTGGGTCTCTAGTATGTGATCGTTGGGTGTTATAATAATATCAATTATTATTAAATGTATTCAAATTATGAAGGGACAAGTAAAAACACCAAAATTAAGCCACTTACAGTAGATGGAGATCATCATAACTATAATGTATTTAATGATAAATGTATATTTTTTACACAATACCTAAAAAATTAAAAAAGATAAAACTAAAGAACTTATGATAACTCATTGGTGGAGGGAAAAGTGCCCCAAATGTTAACCACATAGAATGGCAATGCTTATTTTTTGTGCAAAATAAAAGCCAGCATTCTGTTCACCAAACATTAATGTAAAGTTAAAAGGAAAATAATCTTACTTGATGGAAGAGTCTTCTGGATGCTGGGTGATCTTCAAGATTTCCATCTTGACATATGCAAACTTGAAGTGACCAATAGTTCTCAGCAAGGCCACTTGCCTCACATATGGAAACAGTCCCCTGTCAAATTATATTTTCGATTTACTTTCATAGTTAGCAAGTATTTCTCTGGGTTGTTAAGGTTTTAGACCTAGAGTCTAGATGCTAAATGTAAAAAATATATGATCAGATTACTAAAGAATTTAATGAAAAATTTATAGAAATTGAATGAGTACAAAACTTAATTAAATTAATTTTTTTGATGCATTTAGCACCCAGGTCCTAAATTCTTGACCTAGCACTGCAAGTACAAACCAAATTGATACCGAATAAAAAAAATGCAAGATTTATATAGAATGAAATCGAATATGTCGATTGCTCATGCTACCCATGTAGGATTTTTCCTTCATATTATCTCTTCTTTAGAAAAAACGTTTAATCAATAAATAATGACGCGGATCACGTGATATAGTTTTTGTTGCACATTTTAATTTCAGCTCTTGGTGGGTACCACCAGTGCAGGTGTTGTAACACATATTATTTCATAAAGATACAGTCGGCAAAAATGTTGCAAATAGTAATATTTTATTTTTGTCATATTGTAAAGAAAAAAATTAATTGAATGCCTGACATTGATTTTAGACTTAGTTTAGCTGATTTTATAATCTATTTTTCAAAGGGATTAGACCTAACCTAAAATATGGATTTGGAACACACCCATAACTTTTATATTGGTGACGAAACAGTAACTATGTGGTAGTGTAAACTCTATTAAAACTCAAGCCATTGAACTCACACTGTGGTTGTTCCTCTGATGTTGTTAACAAACACTAAGTTTGGATGGTAGATGGAGTAGTCCAAGGGCTGGATGAATAAATTAGGCATCTGAAATTATGGAAAATAAATAAAAGTGTTACTTAGCTAGTTACTTCCTTTAGATAAAGTTGAACCTAAGCTAGCTAAGTTGTATTTCAACAGACTTTGGTACAAATGGGCATAAACATTTTTGGAAGGAAGATAAAAAAATATTTAAAAAGTCACAGCTCAAATAATTAAAAACTAAGTAGACATACTAATTATAAGGTTTTTCAATAAAGTAATTTATCAATGATTATACTTACAGTTTCTGATAAGATATTGAAAACCTTT
This sequence comes from Ennomos fuscantarius, assembly GCA_905220475.3. Lineage (NCBI taxonomy): Eukaryota > Metazoa > Arthropoda > Insecta > Lepidoptera > Geometridae > Ennomos > Ennomos fuscantarius. The sequence continues at coordinate 1,812,167 of HG992026.1, read as the reverse complement.
TGAAGCTGTTCCTCGCTAGGTCTTCCATCTGTATTAGTGTTGTTTGAGGGGCTTACTGTGGCTGGTACATTGCTCTGGCAGTAATCTACTGCACTGCGCTCAAATTCTGATAGACAGGTTGGCTCTATGTTCTGGAAAATATATAAAACCATATTTTCTTCATTTCTAACATGTCCACAGATTAAATTTCTTCATGATACTAAATAAGTAAATAAATAAAGAATGGCAAGCAATCACATATATAGATCCTAGATCCTATGATTCCTTGTATCTAGGGACACGGGAACTATGAGGACCATGGCCCTACAACACCCAGATAAGAAGAAGTGTTTGTGCTCCACTGCCTCTGCATTATGAGCCAACCTGCTCAACCACAACACCACATAGGCTGTCTCAAGTATATCTAAAGTATATGTAATATGGAAAGTATAATAGGTACTTCAGACTTACATTATTATTAAATTTAGTTATATCTATATCACTAATATTGGTGCAAGGTATATCAAAACTGTATGTGGGTAATCTTTGTTCAATATAATCATCACTGTTTAAACTGAACTGTTTTATCTCCAGCTCATTGTAATAATTTTGTGTAATTTCCTTTGCTTCAAGCTGGTCAAAATAGCTATGTGGTGGTAGTTTACAGCTTTTCCTTGTTATATTGTCATTGGTAATGACTTCATGAAGGTAGATATCATCAATGTTGCTCTCCGTCAAACTCCTTGGCGCTAGTTGACAGCTAGATATACGACGCTGGTTGAGAAACTGAAAAAACCACATATTGGATGTATTGGTTATATCATCCATCCATCATAAGTTGTGTATATTCATTCCAAGAATACTTTTCTGTATAAATTCTGTAAATAATATCCTGCTCTATTAAAATGAAGTTAAGGTGTATTTTACAGGGAAACAAATAAAACACGTGAATGTTAACAATAATTTGCACATCTTTAATTGGTTCAATGTCAAAGTAAAATATCGGGATTTTCATAACATTTAGCGAAATTTTCTGGTTTTAACACTACTTGACTTTTTGGTACTGGACTTTTTGAGTTATTAACATCATTTCGAGTAAAATTATATTCTTATTATTAGTAGTTACTCACTTCTTCAAGGAATTGAGTCCGCATCGGGATTTTTCTAGACAACCGGTTAGAGTGGCTTTTGGTGGAGACTATTCCATTTATAGGCAATATTTTATGCGAGAATGTACGCAAACAAATAGCCATGTTATCACCACATGTATATCACTCTTTAGCACAAGAAATACTCAAACAACTAGTAAATGTGACGCAAAAAAAATACTCCGACATCGCAATCGCACCGAAAATCTTTGAAAGAAAAATGACGGGGACGGAGACGGACGATGAAGTGAAGAAGAAATAAGAAAATTAATGAAAATGATTATGACATTTTATTGACAGTGACAATCAATCCGAAGACAGCTAAATAAAACCTGAATTATGCACTAACACTGAAAATAACACAAGTTTTGGAAAATAATACAATGCAGCGACGCGATCTTTTTCGTTTTCCCGCCAAAACTCCGTGGTGCACTTTAGAATATAATACTCTTTGAGTGCAGTGTGCCGTAGAATACTTTTATATCCATCTGCCGCTACAAATTGTGATTATATCCTCTTTGATCATTATCACAGAGTGCTTTTCTACATTCCTCTACTTGGTCTGTGCTGTGCTCTACGATTTTGTATTTGTAAATAGTGATTCTGATTTCTGATTTTCTGATCGATAATCTAATAATTTATCAAAGTATAGTCGAAGATGAGTGTTCAGAGATTATTTCAGTGTCTTAACAGCGCCTTTACTGCAAACTTCAACACCGTAGGTTCCCATTTTGCATAGTTCAAGTTCTGGATTATTAGTAAATGATAACCCACTTGCATTCCTTCATAAAGCTACCACTTTGATATAACAGGCAGGGTAGCGCTCCTATCTGATGTTCAAATATCGGTTTTATTATTTCTTTACTATTTTATACCTACACATCAATTCTCAAAATTCCAGACATTGCCAACCTGTACCTTTTTCCGGCTGAAGCACAGTACAGCTGAAGCCAATGAACACAGAGCCAAAGTAATGAGCCGGGGGCTGCCAGAGAGGAAGGCACTGCCGGGAGTAAAAAGCATAATTCTGGTGGCATCTGGTAAAGGAGGCGTGGGGAAGACTACTACAGCTGGTGGGTAAAAATGTCTTGAAATGTACAATTCCTTTTATTATTATTATTACTTGTATTCCTAAAGAGTTATAACTTGCCGGCAGTGCAGGTACTCAATGTGATAAATAGTATTGATATTTAGCATTTATGAATTTTATAACAGTATCACCTGCTTAGGGATAATGATTCAAACTCACCTCCGTAGTACCAAAAATGTAGTATAGTAAGTACCAAAAATTATTTTATCTACTCTGATCACTGATTATGAATGATAAAGATACTATTTAATATCTTATGTAAAAAAGTATAATATACTCTTTATAACTAACTATTGTATCATTATCATTGATAAATCACAAAAATTTGTACCAAAATTTGACATTTCTTTGAGGGTGCTCATTAGGTGCTCACTAATAAAGGATTTTACACATGATGCAAATTAGGGGCCCCTGAATGATGAAATTAAAATTTTTGTGTTGTAATACTTAGATATCAAATATTATACCTATTTAAAAAAATGTGATGTCACATAATTTGGAACCCCTCTTTACCCTTGTCACACTTCAACGACCCTCTCCCTCCCCCTTAACATGTAAGGGAGTAAAACTAAAAAAAATCATAATTATTAAACCATTGGGTAGTGTTAGATATGATTATGCAGAGTTTAATTGTCCATAGTACTGATATTGCAGTGAATCTTGCATGTGCCATGAAAGTGATAGAGCCCGACAAGGAGATAGGGCTCCTGGATGCAGATGTCTTTGGACCATCGGTGCCTCTGATGATGAACATCAGTGGAGAACCCATGCTGAATGATGACAACCTTATTGAACCTCTGCTTAACTATGGAGTGAAATGGTAAGATTGACCTTTGATTATGAGGCAAATATTATAAGTTAAATGTTTCATCATCATCATCAACAGCCTAAAGACATTCACTGCTGAACTAGGCCTCCCCCATGTTTCATAAACAGAAAATTTGGCCAGTGTGGTGATCCTAAACTACACTAATAAATAGTTCACCACACCAAAATATTCAAATGATGAAAGAATTTTTAAAATCGGTCCAGTACTTTTGAGTCAATTCGTTACAAACATACTTACATACAAATCTTTCCTGTGAATGATAAAGTGATGTACTACAATTTTATAGAAGAAATCAATATCTACAAAAAAGTCTGCGATAATTACATATATCTAACTGTTATACAGTTATGTCACAATAACTAATATATATATACTTTTTTATGTTAAAATATGCAATAGTAATTCCGGTTCAAACAAGGCCACACCATTCGTACGGGTAATTAATCCTTATACAAATAAATCTATTCATATTCAGTTTATAATTTATGAAAATCTTGTTTAATACCCATGCGAAGCCGGGGCGGGCCGCTAATGACACTAATATTATAAAGGCGAAAGTTTGTATGTGTGTATGTTTGTTACTCCTTCACGCTCAAACGGCTGAATAGATTTGGATAAAATTCGGTACCAAGATAGCTTATACACTGGATTAACATATAGGCTACATTTTATCCCGGAAAAGTGAAATTTTCCCGTGGGATTAGTAAATAATTAAAGTACTATACATCCGCGGGGCCCAACTAGTAAGTAATAAAAAAAAACTAGTAGTAGAGGTCCGTGATGCAGCAGGGCGGTTGTTGCAGCATGTCCATGGGCCTGCTGGTGTCGGGCGAGAACGCTGTGGTGTGGCGCGGCCTGATGGTGATGCAGGCGCTGGAGCGGCTCACGCGCCACGTGGCGTGGGGGCCGCTCGACTGCCTCGTCGTCGACACGCCGCCCGGAACCGGAGACACGCATTTGTCGCTAGCGCAGAACTTGCCCATAGATGGTATGTAATAATAATAACGCCCAACGATCGAGTACATAGATCCTGGACCCTAAATAGGATTCCCTGTATCTAGGGACCCAGGGACTACGAGGATCATGGTCCCACAACACCCAGACTCAGCGCAAATACTTATTATTTGCGCTTTTTTTTTCTGTGCACAAATACTTGTCCTGCCGCGGGAATCGAACCCGCCACCTCCGGGCTATGAGCCGATCTGCTCAACCACCACACCACAGAGGCTGTCAATGGCATGTACTTTACTATCATTCATTTCCCGCCCGGTGACGCTGTAAAGCAGAGACCAACAGGTCTCTACCGATCTTCACATTCCATTGCATTGGTCCGTTAAAAAAAACTACCATTGATTTATTTATATATCGTTCGAAACAGTTGTGATTTTTATTGTTTGATAGGCTTGCTTTTGACGCTAAACTCATTTGACATCGCCCTCCAGTACTTTGAAGTAAAACTGCTTTACGCACGTTTGATTTGGGGAGTACGGAAGTTAATTCACGTAGATCTCCATTGTGAAAAAAAATTTATTATTAATTTGGTATGTCCAGTAAAATTACAATTTACTATTGTCAAGTTGACGACATTAACATTAAACAAAGCAAAAACAAAGTTATATCGGCCGATAGATGGAGCTAAACTAAAGAAGTTTTACTTCAGTCGTTTGGTCTACAGCACACTCGTTTTTAATTAATGACGAGCTTTTCGTTAGCTTTACGTTAAACGTCGCGGCCGTCCATCTCTATAGTTCCGAGTGCAACTGAAATAATTAAGTTAATTACTTTCACTACGCATTTTTAATAGACATATCGTTTCATAGACTTCTTTTACTTGATTCATATTTATGGAGGGTGGATGTTTCGCCATACAAATAAAAAAGAAATATTTGTCTCTTTTCACAGGAGCAATAGTAGTAACCACGCCGCAATCAGCGGCTTTGCAGGTCACAAAACGAGGCGTCAACATGCTGGAGAAACTTAAAGTTCCTATCATCGGCTTGGTGGAAAACATGTCGTACGCAATCTGCCACAGTTGCGGCATAAAAAACTTCGTATTCGGTAATGAGACTAGAAAGGCTGCAGATGAAATGGGCCTCGAAATCATCCAGAGCTTCGAAGTGGACCAGAATATGTCGGAATGTATAAACAGCGGGAAACCAGCGATCTATGCGCTACCGGATAGTGCGCTCGCGGAGAAATACAGGGTTCTGGCAAATAAAGTGTTCAAATACATAGAGATTAAAGATAATCGCAATGAGGTAGCAAAGGCGAAAGACTAGATACGCACGAAATTGTTGTAGGATTACGTTTATTGGATATTAAAATCTCATTATTTATATATAGGCGCTTACAATATACTTACTTTACTTATTGAAACAAGCGTCCTACCATCAGTGCAGCGCACTTCGCTGGAGGACGGGAAATATGAGAATTCATATTTCTTTTATATTTAGTGAGACGTAAAAATAAAACATAAATCCATTTTAATATGTAATAAAATTTATTGGGAACTTCTTATCATTATGACCAAACTGTAACTTAGGAAAAATAAATAAAAAATAGTAATAATACAAAAATATTTGTCTTTTAAATACACTCAATATAGATTTATTTTTATTAATAATAAAATGTAAAAGATGAGGCTGATTTTCATTTGTGATGCCAACAAAGATGGCATTAAATATAAAAACTAACACAAATCTAACAGATGGCCATACAACTAGGTCAAAACCTGACACTTCATTCCTCAATAAGTACAAAATATAATTATTTACATTGACATCACATTAGAGAAGAATATGGAATGAATTCGTAAAATTTTAGTGAAAAAAGAGAAACGGAAGGTTTTAGTTGATTCCGTACACTTACATGCAAACCACACACCGCCATAACAACATATCACTTATGCGGAAGAGTATAAACTAACAAATTAATTATTGGTACACATAGTTGGGATATAACATGTAACTATCAACTAGTTCATAGTAAATTTTTTAGTAACTAGCTTTTCATATACATTCCACCATGTTATATAGCAAATATGTCAATGCGGAATAGCTTTAGAGATCACAACATTCACAACACATGTAATACGAGTAATTAAGAAAATACAAATTTATTTTAAGAATGATGCACTCTAGTCCAAGATGGATATTTTCAACAAGTATTAGACAATGGAGCTTTACAAAAAAGTTTATTATCAGAAATGGTTGTACCGAAAACAAAACAAAAAAAAAATTGTCAACGGCAAGTGTTCCCTCAAATCGTTTTGTCATCTCAGCAGTGTCTTAGGTCTGTATTACAGAACTATGCTCAAGTAGAGATTAGATGATTTTGTGAATAAAATATCGTCTTGAGCAGAGATGAGCGTAGTTCTGTAACACCTTACAATCTGTCAACCAAGTTACATGCACGTGCGTCGAATTTAAAGACCATAGACAATTGACTCGCAAAAAAGCGGCGCACGCGCAACCAACTTTGTCAATGTATAAAAAAGTTTACGGATATGGAAGTGTGGTCGCAAATCTCGACTAGTCTTAACACTGATTGTGTAAAGCCGTCTGCCAAATATCCACAGAGCTCCACGAAAATATACCGCGCTGATGACAAGAATGAATGAAAGAAAGAATGAATTGAATGATGAATTCGACGTAAGTAACAAAAAAAATACTAACTTCTCCAAATAGAAAACATTTTGTTCTCGTATAGGGAAGCTCTGGGTGTAAAAATTGACCATAGACAATGACAGAAGAGTCAATAGAATTGAATTATCTGTAATAAAATGAAATTTATTTAATAGTATAGGCACAGAAGAATCACTCCGCGAAGTCACTTAAATAAATAGCAACTTTAACTAGAACGCAATAAAGTGCACTTCAGCTCGCACAGTACTACGAGCCTAACCTAAACTAGTGCCTTTCCATCGCTACTCTTAATTTCTTTTCTTTTGGTCCAATTTACTTGTAGCATCGTACGCAAACCGCGGAGTGCGTCTCCTGACCCACCATACAACTTAAACACCCAGTCTTAAAACAAAACGTCAGTCACCAATAAACATCCGTAAAGCTCTGTGCACACCAGCACGGCGTAGCTGTTAGTTCCGCACCACGTTACTAATATCAATAGTCTGTGCACTGTGGTTGGGCCATTGTTGGTCCTACCACTTCTTCTTGTGCTCGTCCATACTGACGCCTCCGGGCCCGAGATACACAATCATGAGCAGGCCGCCGACCACAGATAACGTCTGTAAAAAGACAGAATGGGTCACTATATAATAATAATAATATTAATAACGCCCAACGATCACATACATATACACAGATCCTGGACCTGGACGAGGACCATGGTCCCACAACACCCAGACTCAGAATAAGGATTTGCGTTTTTTTATCGTTTGCAACATTTTTATCAGGCATGGTATCATTTGGCCACATTTAATTTAGAGTGACGACACAGCCGTAGTTGACGCCGAACATCGCCTGGATTGGTAACCTACTGGGTGGTGGGACACACAGTTTACTTGTTTATTAATTTGTTACTAGCTCCGCCCCGCGGTTTCACCCGCGTGGTTAAAATTTTCCATACGTTCTTAACTTTTTCTTTCATAAGAACCTTCTCCTGAAAATAATAAACACAACAAAAAAGAATTAGCGAAAATGTTTTATCCTTTCACCCGGACCATGATCCTAGTAGTTCCTGGGTCCATAGATACAGGGAATCCTATTTAGGATCCAGGATCAATGATGAGGTCTTAGGCATACAAAAATATATACCAGAGAGACATCTTACCTGGAAGAAGTCATACTTCAAGAAGTCCCTAAGAGGTTTGTACGAGGGCACGGTCCACCACGCGTTGTGGTACAAGTTGAGGACTGAGAGGACCACCACCAGCATCAAAGCTGACAGCTTGGTGCGGTAGCCCACCGTCACCAGGATCATCAGGATGCTGCCCAGGAGGTCTTGGACGATCTGGAACGAAACAAAGAAATATGGGTTTTTTTTTGACAGACCCAATAGATCAGGTGGTAGTAGTCCTGCCTTCTGAACTGTAGGTTGTCGGTTCGATTCCCACCTAGGCCAACAATTGTGTGATGAAGATCGATGTTTGTTTTGTGTCTGGGTGTTATATAATAATAATAATAACGATCACATACATAGGTCCTGGAACCTAACTAGGATTCCCTATGTCTAGGGAGCCAGGAACAACGAGGACCATGGTCCCACAACACCCAGACTCAGAACACGTATTTGCGGTTTTTTTCTGTGCACAAATACTTGTCCTGTCGCGGGAATCGAACCCGCCGCCTCCGGGTTATGAGCCGACCTGCTCAACCACCACACCACAGAGGCTGCTATTGTATATAAGTATGTATTTACAAACAAGAATATTTAATATTGTATCAGTTATCTGGACACTGTTATGTTATGGGCGGTCGTGTCGCTTAACATCAGGTGAACGACTACCTCGTCACTTCATTCATTAACATAAAAAAACTTTAACCAAAGTGTCACATTGAGCGGTCTTATAGCGATCTATACCAGACGACCTTGCAAGGAATAACACAGTACATAAAATATAAGCACTCTGTATGTTAATGTATTAATAGACTATGATAAGACAGGATGTGTGAAACTTATGTTAAGGAATGACGTGACAAGCTAACCGTTCGCCTGATGTTAAGCGACACGGCTGCGCATATCAGTTGCAGTGTCACTCGGAACTCTAAAGTATAGTTTCGCGTGACACTGCACTGCGCACGTCATACTGAGACATCAGAACAATCTAGTAAGATTACTAGACTGTGAGATCAGGTCATAGTCTCATTTGCCCAGTAACTTCACTAGCTACAGTGCCCTTCAATCCGGAACACAGCAGTACTTGCGCACTACTGCTTCGCGGCAGAATAACTGGCAATGCGGTGGTACCTACCTAGACGAACTTTGCAGAAAATTCCGCCTAGTAAATTTAAATTTCGATAGAACCAGTTTCACGTTTTAATAAATTAGCCAGCCTGCGGCTTTTATTAATATGGGTCATCGGTGACGTCATAATACGTGATTTACATAACTTGATCGAATAATGATGAGATAACGACGCGACATGGTCTCATTATTATTATGTAAATTATAATCAAGTCTGTAAGATTTCTTACACTTCGATGAGTTTTAAAGGTTACATAAGTGGGTGTCGTGTCACGCTGTACTACTCTCTACTAGACGTGGGAGTTCAAACGAGAACCGCCTTAAAAAATAAGCGCGTTTACGAATTTAAGCTGATTCCATATAAACGCTAACGATTGATTCCAAATGTGAAGGACATGTGTTTGTTCTGTGTCTGGGTGTAATATTGTATTCTCTGTATGTATTTAGAAACAAAAAAAGTATCGAAGTATTCTATTAGTTATATGGTTCCCAACAAGCTTTGCTTAGTTTGCGGCTAGATGGCGCTGTGTGAAATGTACACAAATATTTATTATTTATTTATTTTAAAACTTTCTCACACTTAGGTCCGTATTACAGAACGATGCTCAGTCATCGATCGGTGCTCAAGCAGAGATTCCATTCACTAATCACTTTATAAATGACGTCTCTGCTTGAGCACCCTTCTGTAATATTTTATTTTAATTATTTATTTATTTTATTTTATTCTCAAAGGAAAACTTACAGCTAGTTATACATACACATAAATATCACACTAATAGGTACGGAAAGCTACTTAAAAGTTTTCACAAATACTTTATAAAGAATACAACATAGAACAGTAGAAAGACGGATGTGCACAAACAGAGTTAATGTTTAAATTTAGCGTGTAGAACTAATTTTTTTAATAACATTTATTAAATAGTCTAATTAATAATAATTGACAAGTAGAACTTCAAAATTTTATATGCCTAGAACAATATCATAAGTTAAGTATTTAATGGTTTCTGATTTTAGATTTGTGAGTGTGCTAAAATTTGCCTATTTGCAATTAATTAATATGGACCTAAGTGATGTGTAGATACACAAAACTTAACTATACAGTCATAATCGATGTAGTTCTAAATACACTCACCTGTAAGAATGAGACTTCAAATCGTAGGAGCGTGATAAACATGAAGGCCAGCAAGATCCGTCCCGCCAGCTGGAGATACGACTTGGGCTTGTTCTCGCCAAGGCTGGGCACTCCGGCGAATAGACTCCGGCCTTCCGCGCGCGCCTCCGCCAACACTAGCAGGAGGGCGCCGATCAGGGCGAGGTTGCGAAGCAAGAACTGTATGTCCCATAGTATGCTATACGCGAATGTCTGGAAATAGGAAAAAAAACGAGTGTGCTTTAGACCACAAGACTGAAGTAAAACTTCTTTAGTGTAGCTCCAACTATCGGCCGGCATAACTTTGTTTTTGCTTTGTTTAATGTTAATGTCGCCATCTTACCATTACCGGCTGTCACAGCGTTGTTTCCGAAAACTGCATCTAATTTTTTTTATAGGATCTGTGTTTTAAACATTATATTAGTTAAATACTTAAGTCTGCTAGCCGATTAGTTACCTTTACGTTACCGTTCCTACTCTCATTTAAAAATATTATTTTGTATTTTCACTTGCAAGTGAATTATGATTCTTTGAGTGAAAATTAATATCTTAAACCTAAATATAATAAATGTTATTGTTTTGTCAGTGTACTATCGAATGCCCTACAGCCGTTGAACGTATCGAAGGTATACAATGTCCCACAATGACAGGTCTTTTATCGCATAACCTTACAGTGATTTCTTTGAGACAACATTTTGTTAAAAGTTAAATAATGTATAGAAATGATTCTCCTCAGAATTTGGGGTGTTTTGGAGCAAATGCCTAAGTTTAAATCCACCGAGGTTAGGGTGTGTGCGTGTGCGTTTGCGTGTGGATGGGTGCGTGTGGGTGTGTATGTGTTTTTTTTATATATAAATGAGACAAATGTACATAACACTTATAACAATATGTGCGACCACAGAAATTGTGTAAAGATATCTTTTATCGTTGTTCTAGTCCGCGTTTACGTAAGTGTATAGTGAAAATGCGCCAAACCAGGTGTTTTTGAAAACCTTTATACTACTGAATTAGTACAATGTAACAATATATGAAAAAGTGGTTCTTTGTTTCAATCTTAAAATAAACGTGTTAAATATATAAATACACTCTAAGATTTCTAGACAGTGCCAACGCGCAGAAAACTCGCCAAAACAAATGACCAATCATTACAGCTTTTACGTCGCTGTGATATGAAATAAGATTGCTATCGGAAAGGCTGTCTCCTTCGTCGTGAATGTAAAAGAGGGAAACAGAAAGCGTAGATTTCTTGACGGAACCTTTCCAACGGATTGTCGATCGGGGTACGCAATAGCCATACAGGAATCGACGCTGATAACAACTAGAAAACTCCTTCAATATCACTACAGTTGGTTTTATTACCCTTCTACGCCTTATTTTAGTTGCAGTAAGGTTTGCAATTGTGTAGTATTACAGACTCCCAGTCGTAGGATCGTTGATTGTGCAAATCGATAATATTTTCTTTGCCCACATGAAAATAGCACTGTTGCGGATTAATTTTATAAACACATAATATCATGTCGCAGTAAAATTACAAATTCCAGTTTTACTATTTGTTTTGTTATTATGAAAAGGTACTAAAGTAAACAGTCCCGAATCGGGAACGCTGCGATGCCGTGTTTTCTCTAGTGCCCACATTCCAACGCAGGATTACTTACTATTATTATATAAATACAATGTACCGTTGCTAAATCAGTTCTCTAGCGTTCTGCCATAAATAACGTTATATGACTGTGGTATAGTACAAATACAACTATACATTATAATATTTTAAAAAAATTGAGGAATTTTGATTGAATGAAGTGAAAACTTTTTTAGGCGTGTTGAGCAATTTTGGATGAGCATCATGGAAATCGCGTTATCGTCACTGAACGCTTTCCATGAGCTATATGTGTACTTTTTGGGTGATCAAAAAGCGTGAAACTCGCATCAAATTCACCGAACCGCTTTCCATATGAGTTAAGTTAAAAGTTACTTAGTTTGCACTTCTATCGGCAGTCCCCTCCATTTTTTGTAAAAGGAATTTTATAATACTCTTAGATGGAGCTTAGTTGAAATTTAGTTGATAACGTTTTTCCATCTAGATGGACAATGAATGGGTGTATTTATAGTGCAGCACGCACCTGTAGTACAACGATGAAGAACAGCATCCCACAAGCGATGTCCACCTTTAGCCTGCCCAGAACCATGACGCAGCCCCCCAATTGGCCGAATAAGTTTATTATCTGCAACATAAAACGTGATATATAAATATTTTTTATGAAACAAAAGGTTTTCCTCAAAATTCTACTATCACAGACCCACCGAGCGTAAACTAACCGACTTCAAAAAAGGAGCAGTTTCTTAATTCCACTGTTTTTTTAATGTTCGTTACCTCACAACTATCGACTGGGTAAACCGATTATTATGATTCTTTTTTTATTTGAAAGCTGGCGCTTCCCTTGGGATTGAAGTCGGTCACAAGCCTTTTAAACCTTGACCTTTTAGCCCAGAAAACCCAATTAGTATCATGCGCATGCGTCCTAAATATTTGCGATTATCTTTTCCATAACAAAGAATGGAATGATTTGACATCGTCATTTCCCTGGTAAAAATATAAGCAGTTATCAAAAAATAAGTAAGAAAATAAATAATAATATTTTTGACAGCCTCTGTGGTGTGGTGGTTGAGCAGGTCGGCTCATAACCCGGAGGTGGCGGGTTCGATTCCCGCGGCAGGACAAGTATTTGTGCAAAGAAAAAAAAGCGCAAATACTTGTTCTGTGTCTGGGTGTTGTGGGACCATGGTCCTCGTATTTCCTGGGTCCCTAGACACAGGGAATCCTAGTTAGGGTCCAGGATCTATGTATGTGATCGTTGGGCGTTATTATTATTAATGTTTGAACAAATGTGCTGCTTAATAAAAAATATTTTTATTATAACTTGCATGTGGTGGTTCGAGTGGAATCCGCCCGGTGACGCTGTAACGGTCGTTAGAGCCCAACAGCATTAGCCCGTTCAAAATAAATGCGCGAGTGGAAGAGTGCGTATGATGCAGGTGGGAGTGAAAAGTCTAATAATTCCTCTGAGCACACAAATATTTGTCTGGTTAACTACCTTTCTGGGTTAGTCAATGAATCGCAACTACTCTTTTGTTTTTTTCCTTTTCTTCATAAAGATTAAAGGTAAAAATAGAATAAATCGAATAACAATAATCTTTAGAAGAAATTAAACCAAAAATATTTCATTACAGTACATGTTCTCTCATTCAGGGATTCCCATTCCGACATATATTTGTATGCTACTGATAGTAAAAGTGATAGCCACAATTGAAGGGGTGAGAACAAAAAAGGGTTTAACTGATTTTTTTCACAAAATAACATATGGGTATCGTTGGATTCAGCGTGAAATTATCTACAATAGTACATTCCCAAAATACGAAATGAGGCTTAAATCTCGAGATTTTGAGTCTAAAAATGGTTTATCTGTCACAGAAATACAGTTCGCTTAGCATAAAAACATTATTATATTATATTTTTACAGTAATTATTCATAATTACTGTAAAAATATAATATAATAATGTATGAAATAGAATTAATATATTTTCAAGCAACTGAAACTTACATAGTGGGTCTAGGCTGAAATTCACTGAGTCTAGGCTGAAAATCAGCGCTGGATGTCTCTGATGACCAGCAATATGCTGAGACGACGCCCATTCGATACTTGTTTTTTTTTTCTATTCATTATGTAGGTACATATTATGTGTATAAATGTAACCTGTTTTTGTATTTTAATTTTAGACAAGTATTGAATAAATGTTTTTCAATTCTATTCTATTTCTATTCTATTCTACATAAACCTTTTCTATTACCTTATAAGCACTCTACATTAACATTAAGCCGTTGAAGTTTAAAGTCAATTTTCTCGAAACTATCAATTTGACAGTTAAACCCTTTTTATTCTCAACCCTTCAATTAATTTCGTACAGAAGTAAAACAAAGTTTGTTATCGTATCGACTGGGCAATAATATAATAAGTATTTATCTATTACGCGACAAAGCGTTAACTCTATCGTAATCTTAAAATATTTTATCAAAAAAATAATATGTAATGTTCGGGATTTCGTCGTTTTGTTATACGTTAACATAATAACACTCTCCTAGATAAAACAGACATGAGTTTTTAAATGTAGAAAATGTATCTTTGACAGCCTCTGTGGTGTGGTGGTTGGGCAGGTCGGCTCATAGCCCTGAGGCCGCCGGTTCGATTCCCACAACAGGACAAGTATTTGAGCACGGAAAAAAGCGCAAATACTTGTTCTGTATCTGAGTGTTGTATGACCATGGTCTTCGTAGTTCCTGGGTCCCTAGATACAGGGGATCCTAGTTAGGATCCAAGACGTATGTAATCGTCGGGCGTTATTTATTAATTACTAGTTGCGCTGCGCGGTTTCACCCGCGGATAAAAAGTATTTTATATATTTGCTCATCCCACGGGAAAATTTCACTTTTCCGGGATAAAATGTAGCCTATATGCTAATTCAGTGTATAAGCTATCTTGGTACCGAATTTCATCCAAATCCATTCAGCCGTTTGAGCGTGAAGGAGTAACAAACATACACACATACAAACTTTCGCCTTTATAATATTAGTGTGATTGTTTATTATCTTAATTATCATGTATGTTTATTAATATTGAGCTGAGCCGACCTGCTCTACCACCACTCCACAGAGGCTTTCAAAGGTATAAAAGTAGATATGTGTAATAATTATCTGATAGCTAAGATAGGGATGCATGAAAATATTGTGTACACTCAAAGAGTATTGATCTCTGCTCCATAAAACAGTATAACAGGTACAATGCCCGGCCACGGCCTGCACGTGTCATCCGATGATACAACGTAGATAAAGGTCATGAACAGTACAATTTTCTTGGCACTGTGAGCCACTACCGCATCGTCACGTACCTCGCCACCGCAGTTGAAGATCTGGCTACAACTAGCAATGGATAGTTTAAATTTACTTGGCTTTTTTATTTATTAACTAGGAGAGGAAAGAGTGGCTGCGATTCCCCATACAACTCTATTTTCTCCCTGGATTACTGCACGTAGGCCCTGTATTTTGATTTTTTCAAAAACGAATTACAATGGTTCCTGTTCTTTACTCGGATGCGTGTTTTTTTTTGTGTGTTTGTACCATTACCAGAAAAAACGAGTCTGTTTTAGACCACACGACTGAAGTAAAACTTTTTCTCTTGCCCCTACAATAATATATGAAACGTAACTCAGTTAAGCGTGCGTAGAGAAATTTTACTTCATAAATCATCACAGCTCAGAAAAACATTACATAATGATGCTTTTTCATTGCTTTTTCTTGTTATAGAAGGTGTTTACAGGCGGGCAAACAATTTGAGTGTAGTTTGGTGCAACCCAGCCCTAATATAGGTTGGGATAATGAAACATTTTTATTGCTTGTATAAAAGTGCAAAGTGCAGAAAAACAACCACACGTGGAATCAACCGTGCTTGTGCCAAATTGACACTACATTACATATAAATATAAACTTACACTGTCTGTAAATAAATGACGATATCAAAATTAATTAATATACGAATATCTAATTGAGAAATCACAAAGTTTACTTTATTAAACAACTGTTTAAACGAAACATATCAAAATAATAAAATTACAGCATTTGTTACAATTTTTGCTTTATATTATAACTTAATCACAGGGGAAGTGCGTGGATGATTGAAAATATCTTTATTATATCTTTATCTGTTAATATTATTCATTGTATTTTTTATAATATATCTATAACAATAACAAAATACAATAAATAAACTTAAACCTAGAGTCCCACCGGCATACGGCAGTGATTGTGGGACAGGGCCACAGATGGTAGGGCTCAAGCTGCCGGGGGTTAGGGCTGCAGGCAGAGTGAGGACCCTCCTGACAGTACGTGCCTACAAAATTATTTCTTTTTATTTACTAGGTGGTAGGACTTTTCTGCAAAGTTCGTCTAGGTAGGTACCACCGCTATGCCGCCAAGCAGTAGTGCGCAAGCACTGCTGTGTTCCGGTTAGAAGGGCACTGTAGCTAGTGAAATTACTGGGCAAATGAGACTTTACGACCTAATAGACTGGCCCGATAGCTCAGTTGGTAGTAGCCCTGCCTTCTGAACTGTGGGTCGTGGGTTCGATTCCCACTCAGGACAAACATTTGTGTGATGAACATAGGTGTTTGTTCTGTGTCTGGGTGTCATATTGTATTGTATTCTATGTATGTATTTACAAACAAAAAAGTATCTAAGTATAGTATCAGTTATCTGGTTCCCATAGCACAAGCTTTGCTTAGTTTGGGGCTAGATGGCGTTGTGTGAGATGTCCACACATATTATTATTATTATTATTATTAATATCACAGTCTAGTAATATAGTAATTTTATTACTAGACTGTGCTGGTGTCTCAGGATGACGTGCGCAGTGCAGTGTCGCGCGAAACTATACCTTAGAGTTCCGAGTGACACTGCAACTAATATGGGCAGCCGTGTCGCTTAACATCAGGCAAACAGTTAGCACGTGACGATAAAAAATATTATAGTTGAGCGATTGATTTCATATCAATCCAAGAGATTCGCAGGGGTTAACCAAATTCAAATGAGCGTAACCGCGTGCGTAAGCTAGTTATCAATCACGATAAAATAGACCCTATAAAAAACAAGGATAATGTAGTTTTCTGTCAGTGAAAGAATCCAGTATTTCCAGAGTGGCGCGTACATTATAAATTAACAAACTTCACCACTTTGTAATATTACTACATAATTAAGATATGAAACTGAAAATCTAACTTATATATTATATATTCTATAATAAGGTTAAATTTCTCAATTAATTTAAAGCAACAATGAGAAACTGTTCAAATAAAAGCACGTATATGTAGAGGTGTACATGTACACACACAAGTACACAAAACTTTTTGTGGTTGGATGTTCCGCAGCGAATGAAAACGAAAGCGAAAGTCCAAGTTCCAAAGTAAGCCAAGGTCGCTTTCAAATGATGACATAAATCTTTACAAAAGGAATCCGTCACACGGAATACGAACTACGCAATGCATGTTAAAGTAATGAATGGATCTTCTTCTTCTCTTCGTTTAATGGCCTGCTATCGCTTTTTAGCGATAATTTTGCCAATGTCAAGTGAGGAATTTTGTACGGTTATGTCATGTCAAAGTCTTTTTTGTCAGTCAAAATGCCACAGTAAAATGGTATTATAGATATTTTACTGACGGCTCTAGGAAGCCTTGAAGAGAAAACGAAAAGGCATGGTTTTAAAACTTGGAACCATTTGCCCACACTCGTGCACGTTCACGAACACTTAACGGATAATAAATCCACCCTTATTACACATTAAAATTCAAAAATACACGGGTTAAGGAAAATAATTCAAAATTCACAACCGCCATTTTCGGATTCTTTTCAACGACCCCGATCAATACTCCATGAATGGATCTTTTTTCTTTTTCTTTTTTTCTTAATAAAGGTGTTTTTAATCTGTAAGTCACATTGTTAATTCTAAGTAAATAGTAGCTATTTGACTGTGTCTTGTAGTTATTACATTATTACTATAAATATTGATAGAATAAAGATATTTTAAAAACTAACAAAACAATGAATGGATCGCACCGTTCCATAATATGAGTCCATATTACTAAAGAGAAGACCACAGAATAAATAAGGACTAAGGCTATAGATTTGGTCTTGGAGACGGACTATATGGTTAATTGAATGAGTGGACGGAAGAGCCTAAGTATATTCAACTGCGTTCAGTGCTTTAAAGGATACGAATTGCAATGTACTTGTGATCAGCGCAACAAAATTTCGTATTGTAATAAACGGTTATCCATATTTCGTATACGGTAAAAACTCTTACATACGTAACTTTTCTATTCTAATTATTTGAAGAGTTCATTTTCATAGCTTAGTTTTTTAAACTGAGAACTTTCAACTTTCCTATATATTTAATAGCAGGATGTTTAACGATACAAGAACATGTTGAATAACATAGGCGAGCCGAAATATCGGGAATTCAGAATGAAAACCCAGAAATATTTCCAATCACGGTAATAAAAATATTCATTGCAAATGTAGTGATCCGTGATAGTTTAAAACAGAGCTTTCCTATATATTACCTTTAAAAAATATATATATGCATAGGTTTTGACCACTGTCTCACTTGATAGCAAACGATGATGCAGCAAAATAACTAAAAAACTGTTCAAAACGAGAGTGAACATGTATCTTCTAGGCAAGCGTGTTACATCCTAGACCGCATCGTTACTTACCATCAGGTGCGATAGTGGTCAAACGCGAGCCTATCTAACAAAGAAAAAGCCTGAAGAGTGAAGTTTTCTTGCTTATAGAACATACCCCTTCAGTCGACTTAGAGACGCCTTATCAACTTGTTAAAATTTACTCACCACAAACATAGTGGCGAGGAACTTGCCGCATCCCCACGAGATGTCCATGTAGTCTCGCTGCTCCGACCACTGGAACCACATCCGGAGACCGTCCTCGAGGAATGTGGAGATAAGGCATAGCCGCGCTACCGTGGGCAGGACATTCTTGCCTTTGCGGATCACCTGCGGACAATATTACACACAATTGAAGTGGTGAGAACAAAAAGGGTTTTATTGATTTTTTTCACAAAATGACTTATTGGTATCGTTGGATTCAGCGTGAAATTATCTACAATAATACATTCTCAAAATACCGAAATGAGGCTTAAATCTCGAGATTTTGAGTCTAAAAACGGTTTATCTGTCACAGGAATACAGTTCACTTAGCATAAAAACATTATTATATTTATTTTGTTATATTATATTTTTAAAGTCATTGTATGAATTAGTAATTAATATTTAGTATTTTAAAATAGAATTAAAACATTTTCAAGCAACTGAAACTTACATAAACTTTTTCTTTTACCTTATAAGCACTCTACTTTAAAATGACGCCGTTGAAGTTTAAAGTAAATTTTTTTCTCGGTAGCACAGCAAAAATGCTATCGACGGCAGGGAGGCGATGGAATTTTGACGCGTACTACACTTCACTATGAAACACCCTAGCCTAAACTTAACCCTTTCCAAGACATTCAATTTATAATTTTTTTATTGAAAATTGCTGATTTTTTGGCTACAAAATGTAATTATGTTGATTTTGTTAGGGGGCGAGTTGGCCGGGGGGGGCGAGTTGGCTGGACTGCAGTCGCGACCCCTTCTCGCCCTTGGTAAGGCGGACGAGGGCTCACGGGGGGTGTTTTAGTGGGTCCCACAAGCGAGGGCACTTCCCCCCCTCAAAAAAAAAAGGATGTTTCATAGTGAAATAAGTCAGAAATTATGGGTACTCCACGCCATTAACGGATCTAGCACAATTTTTCCTGTAACCCTGTATAATGTTCGCTTTCGGCAGTTTCAGCGCTGAATTATTATCGCGTTAGACAGCAAGCGAACGGCGACCGCACACGATAGCATGCAGAAGCACATGATCGTCGGAAGCGCACGATAGCACGCAGCAGCACATAGTAGTGCATAAATGCGATTCAGGTCCGTATTTTTACTAGGTGGTAGGACTTTTCTGCAAAGTTCTTCTACCATATAGGTAGGTACCACCGCTTTGCCAGTTATTCTGACGCCAAGCAGAGTGTGCACTACTGTGTTCCGGTTTGAAGGGCACTGTAGCTAGTGAAATTACTGGGCAATTGAGACTTTATGATCTGATCTCACAGTCGAGTAATCTTATTACCAAACTGTGCTGATGTCTCAGGATGATATGCGCAGTGCAGTGTCGCTCGAAACTATGTTTTTGGGGTTCCGAGTGACACTGTTCTGTTATGGGTGGCCGTGTCGCTTAACATCAGGTAAACGACTAGCTCGTCACATCATTCACTAACAAAAAAAAAAAATTAAAAAAATTATAGAACGATGGTCAGTCATCGATTGCTCAAGCAGAGATTTCATTCACTAATTGATCACTTTATAAATGAAATCTCTGCTTGAGAACCGATCGATGACTGAGCATCGTTCTGTAATAAGGACCTGAATCGCATTTATGCACTACTATGTGCTGCTGCGTGCTATCGTGCGCGAATGGATTTGGATGAAATTCGGTACCAAGATAGCTTATATCGCCAAGAACGTCACAATAATCAAAATAGATGTTAATAGCATTCAAGAACTTCCCTTTTTTTTTTAAAAAGGATATTATGTCGCAACTTTTACGCTTTCTGTCTAACAGTGGGAATTGGGGATATTGGCATCCTAAAAACTTTATAGTTTATAGTAGTAAAGTACTATAAAGTTTATAGTAGAGTTTAATAACTAGGCCGCGTAGGATGTGTAACGAATTTATCGCCGCGAGCGCATGCGAAATCCATAGTTTAACTTGGAATTATTGAAATGTAACCGCATTACTTAATTAATTTGGGTTTTCAAACGAAAAGACCTATGCTATATTACTTATTCTATGACTAAACAAACCATGACCGTGGCTATTAAAAAAAGAAAGACGATTTTACATCCAAGATTGTCACACAAAATGTTATTACTGAGGTGATCAGACGGTATATAAAATCCGAATTCAACAATAAGTTCTCAATACAACCATTTTTTTTCCAAGTAATACATTATCATGTCTAATTTTTTCCATTTAATCTTGCTTTACGGCTTTTTATTTTGTGTTGTGACTATTATTTATTCTGTGACTATACACAGGGAACTAACATAGCATTGAAAAATAAATAGAAAAATTTAACCACATCAAATTACACTGATAATTTATCAATTCATATGATTTGTCAAGATATTGCGTTAATTAAGTTTCTTCAAGATTAGCAATCACAGTAATACTGGTAGTGTTGTAGACCACAGATAAGGCAATTACACAAGACTTCTTACAAAATTAAATTCTTATACTTATTCTTATACTTCATTACAAAATTAAAATTATCTTAGATATTAATAACATTACAAAAAATTATATATATTTATTTCAAAATACCATTTCATTTTAAGCCTTAAACCTGGATAATAAGAATAATAAAGCACATTTATTTAGCGTTTTTCTCTTTTTCAGAACACACCTAGTACCATTACACAAAAATATCTGGTAGCAAAAGCTAAAACGAATTGACAAACTTTTACTAAAGCAAAAGTGAAAGTACCTGCACACATGAGTGTAGCAATCTAAAATACTAAAAGAGAAAATATCAGGCCTGTTTTTGAACTACTGAAAAAATTTAAATATTTGTAGATGGTTATTGGTTTATAAACCTGCAAATTCAGTTAATCATCTAATTGATTGGTAGTTTTTTGTTCAAAGGGCTTTATCAAATTGCAAATTGATTGGTTGTTATAAATTATTACATCAAGATTAATGATTTTGTCTATTAAATCTCAACTTGTGCACCAATTCATTACTCTACTCTTCTGTGATGCCTGAATATTGATATTATAGTCTATATTAATAAATTGTTCTATCCTACACTTTGTTTCTAATAACTTTGTCAATAGTCTAACATTCCGATAATTAAATAATGAAGTTTGAGACTTATAACATAATCATTACAATGCAATGATCATAGTCATAATTAGTGTGCATATTGAATAAATAATTTTAATAACAATTTGGAACCTTCAAACCTTTGAGATTAGCATTTGACACACAGAGTTTCAATCAAATTACTAATACTACTAATAAATTTAATTACTAATAGATCATCATAAGAATTTAAGAATTGATTAAAGATTTAAGAATTTAATAATGCTACAAGTGACACTTTTATATTAAAAGCTTCAGCTTATTTGCAATTTTTGTATGCCATTGCGGCTGATCGCAATATGGACTTCATATTTTATTGTAACATCTGTTTTATGACCTGTGTATCACAAAATAAATGATTTGAATTTGGATTTGATTTGAATTAATGTTTATATCAACTATTTATAAAATATAGTAAATGTATCAAGTTCCAGGTCCTACTAATGTATATAATTGTTTATATTTCTAAATTTAAGAAGCAATTGACTTTTACTTTATTTATTTGGGCATGATGATGTACAAACATTTTAATTTCAGCATAGTGTTTTGGTTCTTTTATTATTTCTACATCCCTTTATTGCCTGGCATTAGCCAATAAATGGAAAACTTTCAAATAGTAATAGTATCATCTACATAGAAAGTATTTTAAATATTGATTGCACATGGCTGAGTGTATTATATGAGATGGGGTTATTAGATAAGCTGTTGGGACTCATTTTATAACTACTAACTCATATACTTAGTACTTTTTATAAGTTTATTTGAACATTTATATCATCTATGTGGTGTTCTTTTTACCATGAAATCTAGGACCATCCATAGAGATAATAATATCAAAATTAACGAATTTACTGCCTAGATAACCGGGTTAAAAGGTGAAACTAGTTTACATCAACTCTTGGAAGTCTTCAAGTACAGTTTTTTTACGTACATAAAGAAACAGAAGTAATTTAAAAGGATATCTCGTTTGGCAACGACGCAGATATATTTATATACTATTTTTGTAGTGTTAGATTAGTATTTCCATTCACTAGGCGCCAACAAGAAAGTTCGGTGACGTGACATACCCTATCTGAAGTAGGTACGCAACTAAATATTAAATTAAGATAACACATTCCCACATAATGAAACTGAATTAAAGTATCCTTTACCTGATCAGCAATATCTTCGGCTGTGGAAACGTATTCATTTGGAATTTGCATTCTTCACTACACAATCACAAGCACAATCACTAAAAATTAAATTACACTGATTTTGTTCGAAAATTCGTCACGTCAGTAATCGGCTGTCGCTGTCAAATGACGTTGAACAGTTGGATTACTTTTCCTATCATTTAAATTACTTCACATGCCAAGATCACAAAATAAAGCCCTTAATAAAATATTTAACATTCACAGAATAGATTAACTTAAATTTTTATGGTTAAATGTATTAATTCATATATTTTTTATTATGTGCAAGATTACAAGTAACTGTAAAGTACTTGAGTTTACCGGATGTTTGGGACTTATCAGATTCTTGTCAAATGATAACGTTTCGTTCACTAAACGAAAAAAATGACGTGAGTTATAATAAATATTATTATTATATTCGTAGATTTTGGTGTGAGTTTTTTCATATTTTAATGGATTAATTTAATTTAAAGTCTTTGTTTATTGCTTCCTAAGGATTAAAAAAAGGCATGAGGATTGAATCGAATAGCTTCTGCGGCAATATCTAGCTGCGTTGCATCGTCGCATTAACGAAACGAAATTGACAGTGATAGCAACTATGTGAAGTGACAATGACATCAGTAAAGCTGAAGTCAAGTGGCAGATCACAGATACAAGATTCAATACAATACGCATTTATGGGCTTTGCTTTTGTACTATCATTCTACGTGACATTGACAAAATTGTGGTAACCTCTCCACAAAGGCCATCAACAAGAACGAAGTTGAAGTTTGCTATTGGTTTCATTTATTGTTTGTATTTTACATAAAATAACTATTGTAATTAAAAGTAGGAAAGTTAATTTGAGTTTTTGGTCAATATTAACATTAAAAACAAACGCTTGCGCTCAAGTTAACTTTATGTAAGTTTCCTAGCTAAATAAGATACATTACGACAAACTTGTTCCATAACCTTATTAATAATTATTTATTTCAGAAAATGCTAGAAGTAACGTGCAATGACCGTCTTGGCAAGAAAGTGCGTGTAAAATGCAACCCCGATGATACTGTTGGAGATCTAAAAAAGCTAATAGCTGCACAAACTGGAACTCGTTATGATAAAATAGTGTTGAAGAAATGGTACACAGTATTCAAAGACCACATCAAGCTATCTGACTGTATCCTTTTACTTTAGAAACTATCTAAAGAATCTCTTTAATCAACAGTTTATTGGTATATCTATAAATAATTGCAGTAAAAAGACAATATTAAGAATTTTCCCAGATCTAAAGTAGAAAGTGATTGCTTTCTAGTCTAGATTAAATTCTTAATGTGTGACTATTAGAAGAAAGAATGTGACAAGTTACATGAAAGTTATTGTTATTTAATCACACTTCACGCTTCGATTATTCTCACCCAAGTTCACATCCCACAGGTTCAGTATGCTTTTTAACTAATTTTGCTTTTCTCAATACTTTAACACACCACCACCACATTGTTTTCTTGACTTTTATCACAGATGAAATACATGATGGAATGAATCTGGAGCTGTACTATCAATAAAGAAAATCTTTTAATATAATTTAACTATTTTAGTAATAAGTAAATTTGTTTACACTTCACTTAAGTCTTTCATTTTTTTCGCTATATTAATCTTGTGTTAAGATAATCAAGAATAATTACAGAAAGAGAGATATCAATTTTGCCTTCTTAATTAGCTATTTAGGTCTAATTGACTATGTGAAACTGAAACGCTGTTGTCAAAATAAAATAGGTACTATTTATTTGCTGTTATCTGAAAGCACTGCAAAGAATCATTATAGGCCAATAGCCTGAAAATCGACAAAGCCTACTCTCCATATAATTGCTTTTCATCGGTCAATATTATCACATGCACTTTAGTAGTAATTCGAAATCAGCAATTCATAAATTGGTAAATAATATAAACCTATATACAAACAATTCATAAATTCTACAAAACAATGTACAATGTACCATATTATTTCAATTGTTGATAAAAATACTGTTTGCTTTTACCATTGATATAAAAACGAATACTAGACCTATTACATGATTTTGTACAGTAGAGATGAAGTTATAAATACTTAATTTAAACATAAAAATTTAGGTAGTGTAGCTAGTAGCATTTAGTAGTAGTTTTTATTATTATTGTGGGTAGTTATTTTAAATAAAAAAAGCACTGCCTGTTATAAAAATATAAATGTAATTACTATTTAATAGTTGAAAATTGGCGCATTAATTATTTTTAATGATATTTGTTCATTCAATCTCATTCGGTGTTGATAATGTAGTATTTTTGCTTACTATATATTATTTCAACAGTATACAGTACGCCGACTCGAATTATAGTACAATAGTATATTTTTATGAACTAGATGGTCGAACTTTGCAAGGTGTTTTTTTTTTGACTCCACACTTTTGTGTATTTAGCCAGTGTCAAGTAATATTTTTTTCAAGTTATTTTATATTATACATAATGTATGTTGTATGTGTCAAGTCTAGTCTAGTCAAGTTATACTCCTAGTAAAGTGGTGGCAGCTTGCCTGTAATCCAGCACTTAACGAATAAAATTCCACCAATTTTATACACTAACACTGAAAATAACACAAGTTTTGGAAAATAATACAATGCGGTGACACGATCTTTTTCGTTTTCCCGCCAAAACTCCTTGCACGGTGTTTCTTTGGTACTTATATGTAAATAAGAATTACTAATAAAATATGAATAATATTTATGAGCAGCGCCATCTATATAGTTGGTAAAACAGTTGTTGTTTAAGCTGATGGCCCTAGAAGCCAAAAAAAGAAGTAGTATTACTACTCGCCATTAGATGTCAGGAAGAGTCATATTTTCAGTTTATGTTTAAGTTGATTACGAATAAATAGTTATTGATTTGACTTTTATCTTGGCACCAAAACATTTCCAATAGAATAAATATGTATATTTGCACAACGTCGGTTTCTTTACTAATGTAGTTTTTTTTTTGTTTTGGCTCCACACGTCGTGTATTGAGCCAGTGTCAAGTAATTGATAATTTTTCATGTTAATTAATATTATATAATGTGTCAAGTCAAGTCACAGTCCAAGTCATCAAGTTAAGTCATATTCTAGTCTAGTCAAGTCGTACTCCTAGTAAAGTGGTGGCAACTTTACCAGAAGCTTCTATGGAGTTTTGGATACAACACGAAAAGAAACGTGTCACCATCATTATACCACTTTCCCACACTCATGCCTGTAATCCAGCACTTAACGTATAATGCCACCAATTTTATGCACTAATACTGAAAAAATAACACAAGTTTTGGAAAATAATACAATGCGGTGACGCAATCTTTTTCGTTTTCCCGCCAAAAACCCCACTAAATGTAGTTACTACCGTATTATTTTTAAAAGAAAGCTCTGTCATCATACCTATATACATAAATTAAATGCGTTGATAAAGGGCTCCCAATAATAGTTTTTCTCAGGAACGAAGGAACTTGAAAAAAATGTGAAACATATATAATAATCATCTGGATTCAAATCTTGTGTTATTCAGTTCTATTTCAGCCGATTTCCCACCTGAGCTCTTATAATATAACCTTGTAGATAGGAGCGAAATTTACTTTCATATTTTAACGATATTTTAACAGTTTTTCTTTGCCTAAAAACACGGGAAAACAAGATTTTCTAAAAATGAAACCTAGCTAGATCGATTTATCGCCCACGAACCACGAAACCTATGTATGCAGGGGATACTTTTCCTGAAAACGGTCGGAGCTGTTTCCGAATTTCGGATTATTTATATACATATATTGCTCGACAAGAATTGCCCGTTTGAAGGTTAATTTATAAGATAGATTATGTATTCGAAGTGTCGAATACATGAAAGCGTGCTTCGCAATGCATTCTCCAGTGTTTTACTTAAGCCTCTTGGCAGGACAACATTGTATTTGATATGTCATTAACTAAATCCGTTTCCGGTTTCATTTCATTCACATTCAATCCCAATCATTCCATTCCCATTCATTCCATCAAACTGTTACACTCGTTTGACTTAATATATATTCTTCGTGTAGTTTGTTCGTTCATTCGTTCATTCATCTGCCGCCATTGTGGTTGCGTTGTTTTTCCTTTCATGCTATTTATATTTTACATGGCAAAAACTGTATGAAAAATAATAATTCTCATCAATTATTTTGACAATAGTGGTGCTATTAACATTATAGTATTAGATTATCTTTAAGTATATCAAAATGTCTGAAGTTGAAGGTATGTATTGTGCCAATATACTGATGAGCCAAAGGAACTGTGTCACTAATGTATCATGATTTTCAGAGTTCAACCAACAAAAGCCAGCTAAAACGGGCAAGCAGCACAACGTATTACCGATATGGGGTAATGAACAGACTATGAACCTGAACCCTCTAATCTTAGCAAATATTCAGGGCTCTAGCTACTTCAAAGGTAGGTAAGCAAACGTAACCACGCAGCGGAACTTGGATACCAAAATGCCACTATCACACATTCCTTATATTCTCCACACTCATATCACATTCGTCACTTACTCACTTAGAATGATCTTTTCTGGGTATCATAATCTTCAGTTATTGTGTTATGTGCATCATATCATAATAGTGTGCTACATTGGGTATTCATACTGACATTATAATTTATTTTCCATATTTATCAACATCATGTAAACATAGCAAAACAGGAAACCAAGCCATTTGGTGGCAAAAACCAATTAATAACATAATATAGGTCTAGAAGTAAAACATCAAATGACCACTTGTGATTCCATAAAGCACATAACTCTTACTTTCAAACAATTATTAAATGTTAATGATTAAGTAAATTAGTCAAAGTAATTACATTGCCAACACAGCTATGTTAAAAATGTATGAAACTTATTTTTGAAGTTACATCTATTGCCAACAGTGCACCTGTTCAAACTGAAGACTTATCATGAAGTTGTTGACGAGATCTACTACCAGGTGAAGCACCTGGAGCCTTGGGAGCGTGGCAGCCGCAAGACGGCTGGCCAGACTGGCATGTGTGGCGGCGTGAGTATGTTTCTTCATCATCTCTAACACATTATTTCTTATAATATTTTCATGAATAAAATTATTAATAATAATAATAATAATAATAATAATAATATGTGTGGACATCTCACACAACGCCATCTAGCCCCAAACTAAGCAAAGCTTGTACTATGGGAACCAGATAACTGATACAATACTTAGATACTTTTTGTTTGTAAATACATACATAGAATACAATATAACACCCAGACACAGAACAAACATCGATGTTCATCACACAAATGTTTGTCCTGGGTGGGAATCGAACCCACAACCCGCAGTTCAGAAGGCAGGGTCACTACCAACTGAGCTATCGGGCCAGTCAACTGAGCTATCGGGCCAGTCAACTGAGCTATCGGGCCAGTCAACTGAGCTATCGGGCCAGTCAACTGAGCTATCGGGCCAGTCAACTGAGCTATCGGGCCAGTCAGTATTAAGTCTATATTTTAAAGGAATACTTGCTTAAATCTAGTCTGTTAGTCTCTCCACATCATATTCACAGGGAAAAATGCTCACTCCATCATGGTTTGCAGGAAACCATTATTAATATTATGCTTTCCAAACAGAGTTCCTTTAAATAATCATGCATGTTAATTTTTCTTCAATGGATCCAGATGTGGCATCATCCTACCTCTGTATGGTGCATCTACTTTGTGATAGAACCCAGTCTACCCATAGCATCATGAGTTTAATTAATTTATCTTAAATTGCTCCAGGTGCGAGGTGTTGGTGCCGGGGGTATTGTCTCTACAGCATTTTGCCTTCTCTATAAGTTATATACACTGCGTTTGACCCGCAAGCAGGTCAACGGTTTACTCACACACTCTGACTCACCATATATCAGAGCGCTTGGTAGGTATGATTATTACTTTTTGTTATTTTTTTTATAGTACGTACTATCTAGGGAGTCGTCCATTCATTACATTATATTTTTAGCTAATCAAAACTCACTGAATGATTTTGGTACAAAAAAAATTGGATTTTAATAAATTCTAGAAAATGAAGGCTGGTAAATTGTTGCCTGGCAACAGCGAGTAAACATCACAAAATATTATTTTGCTTAGTATACTACAACCTTGTGGTGCTAGGGCATTTTTTCTGAACTTCCTTCCGCCCACGTGATTCATGAACAATCTCTATGTATTTAATTAAAATAATGACAACCCAAGAATAAAATAAATAAAATCATGTATATTTTTGTTTAAAACAAAATGAGTTTACAAATATGTTGTAAACTCATTTTGTTTTTACAAATATTTTGTAAACTCATTTTGTGTTCCTTACTGCTTTGCCATAAGATAAGACATTTTATGAGTTATGCCTCCTTAACCTTGTGTACCCAACATGAAATTAATTTGTTTGTAAGAACAAACACGTTATATACATTAATAACAGCCTCTGGTGTTTGAGCAGGTTGGCTCATAGCCCGGAGGCGCGCGGCGGGATCGATTCCCGCGACAGGTCAATTATTTCTACACAAATAAATTACAAATCCTTGTTCTGAGCTAGATACAAGTAATCCCAGTTAAGGTCTAGGGTCTATGTATGTGATCATTTGGTGTTATTATTATTCATAATCTCATTCATGTCTACAAAATACAATCAATAACTTTCAAATGCTTAAATGGTTTTTCCTCCATAAAATCAATCTACATTTCCAGGTTTTATGTACATTCGCTACACGCAGCCTCCTGCAGACCTGTTTGACTGGTACGCTGAGTACTTGGATGATGAGGAGGAGGTGGACCCTCGAGCCGGCGGCGGAGGCCCCACCAACATGGGCGCTCTGGTGCGACAGATGCTCATCAAGCTGGACTGGTTCAGCACACTGTTCCCCAGGATACCTGTGCCAATACAGAAGCAAATTGAGCAAAGGTATGTTCTACAAAGCCAGGTTTTATTGCAAAACATCAACTTTTATTTAGTGGTTTCTGTGACCATTGTAATGTACTAAGACAGGATTAATTTAACAGAATTGGCCAGTGAAAATGAGCATTAAGGAATAAAACTTATTTATAGTCCATAAACATTGCCAACTTCATTAAAAAATAGTTTTCTTAATTCTAGTTTTTACTATGAAAGCATGTTTCTTGAAATTTCAAATGTATGTTACAAGTTCATTCATATGACATACATTTATTTTTATTTATTTATTTATTAACACACCACAAAATACATTTTATCCTTACCTATTAACTGTAATCTAATGTTTGAATATAATATAATTTTATATAATATAATATAATATAATATAATATAATATATATATATATAATATAATATATATAATTTTAATATAATATAATATAATATAATATAATTTAAATATAATCCCACTAATATAATAAAGGTGAAAGTTTGTGTGTATGTTTCTTACTCCTTCGCGCTTAAACGGCTGAATGGATTTGGATGAAATTCAGTACCAAGATTGACACTGGATTAACATATAGGCTGCATTTTATCCCGGAAAGTGAAATTTTCCCATGGGATGAGAAAATTAATAAAATACTTTTTATCCGCGGATGAAACCATGTGCATGATAAAAGTAGGTATATCTTATGACGGGGGCGAGTTGGCTGGACTGCAGTCGTGACCCCCTTTTCGCCGGCGTCGGGTACGGCGGACGAGGGCTCACGGGGGGGTTTTAGTGGGTTCGAGTGCCACATACCCCCGTGGTGGCAGGCAAGTGCGAGGGGCATTTCCCTCCTCAAAAAAAAAAAGTATATCATATGAAGGGACATTAACAGCCATGCTGTGTCACAGCATGTAACATGCCTGTATACAGAATAATAATGATCTCCTAGTCATTTTAGTGTTTTAAATGTGATTTTTACAGGTCTAATCAATTTTCTGTTTCAGATTTTACATCAAATAATATTTTTATACAAATTGCTTAGTATACGAACTTTTGTTAATTTCATATCCTCATGAATTATTTAATCCAAAGCATGCACTTTTGCTTCATACATAACACTACTTGTGACATGGCAGTAATACATTATGTCTTCAACACTAGGTTAGCAGAGCACAATAGACAGAAGGCGCCGCAGAACCCGCCTCCCAACAACTTTAGAGGTAACGCAGGCGGCGGTGCCGGAGGAGGTGGCGTCAGCAACTATAACCCCGGCAGGATGGATGCCGACCGGCGGGAGCACGACGACAGGGACAGGCGTGATTATGGAGACGAGAGGTACATAATTATTATGATGTTCATTTTATTATTGCAGGTTCAGAGACCAACAAAAAGCAAGGAAGTTTTTGTTTCTAAAGTGCATTACCTAAATCATGGATGTTGATAGAATACCGTTACCTGAGTTCCATTACCATGTTTTTTTTTTCATATCTTTTTTTATTAGGAGATTTATCTCCTTATCTATCTATGTATATGAAAATGAATCTTTATTTCCCTTGGTCATCGCATCGCGCGTGAACAGATGGAACATTTCCGCTAATTCTTTTATCGTCACGAGAAGGTTATAATGAAAGAAAAAATTAATAAAGTTGAGCGGAAAAATATAAAATTTTCACCACACGTGTTAAACCATGGGACGCATATATAGAATATATTAATTACTGTTCGTTAAAACTAAAAAAACGTCATGACGATTTAAACAATTCTTTTTTTATTTGATCACTCATACGAGGTTTAAAAGAAACAAAAATAGGGAAAACCCATAAAAAACTAATTAAACCGTGCGAAGCCTGGGGTGTTCAGCTAGTATTATATAAAGCAAAATTGTTCTAAATTCTAAACTATTGTTTCGTTTTCACAGGTATCCTAAAGAGAGACCGAAACGTGACGACAGAGATCGGGACCGCGACCGTGATCGAGACCGCGGCGACCGCGACCGAGACCGTAGAGACCGCGAGCGTGACCGCCGCGACCGGGACCGCCACCGCTCGCGCTCCCGAGACCGCCCGCGCCACCGATCACGCTCTCGGGACCGCCGGCATAGATAATGTTACGCCTATGGCTAGTTGATTAAAGTGTCTTTAATAAATAATAATAATGTTCGTAAGCTGTTGTTTTTATTTCTTTTACACAACTTTAGAACATAAAACAGCTGTTGTTTGTTTAATGATCAGAACTGTTTGGCTTTATAACTAGACATATTTCAAAAAGATGTTTATTAATATATTAAGTCTAAGTATCAACATTTCTAGAGAAAATTAAGATAACTTTATTATGATAATCTAGAAATGTTATAATCACGTAATTGTTTTTTTTATCAAAAAGGGAGAAAATTAAACAAGATAAGCCTTGTTTGAAATTAAGCAATGTTTCATAGAAATAAATTTATTGCACTATAAATAAAAATCGGGCATACTATGTAGAATAGTGTTGTTACATAAGACAAGCTTAGCTATGAAATAAATACACAATGGAAATGTAGAAAGATCTCGAAAGCAGTTGTTTAAATAAAGATTGTTGTTTTATGCAGCAGCACCTTTCACTGCCTCTTGTTGCTCAAACTTGGGGTATTTATTTTCTACATCTGCCCAAGATATTTTGCTGTTAGAAAGGTCTCTCACAACTGCAGGCACATCAACCAATGGTAGTCTTACTTGACCCATACTATCCCTTTCTCTCAATGTCACTGAATGAGGTTCCTTGATAGTGTCAAAATCTACAGTTATAGCATATGGGACACCTAACTCATCAGTCCTGGCGTAGCGGCGCCCAATAGAGCCAGAGGAATCATCTACTTTGTGGGACACATCAACAGAAGTCAACTCCTGGTTGAGTTCCCTCACAAATGGCTGGAACTCCGCATTTCCACTCAAAGGCAAGACTGCACATTTCATAGGTGCCACAGAGGGAGGCAGGGAAAAATATGTCCTTTGTTCATCACCTTCCCTCATCTTGAAGCTGTGCTCTAAAATGCAGTACAGGATCCTTCCAATACCAAATGATGGTTCAATTACGCTGGGGATGATCTCCTCTACATGCACTGTTTTCTGGGTTTTCTTTACACTTACAAGATTTGGTGTTAGTTTGAATTCCCCATTAGGTGTAGACAGCAAATACTCCCCATCACCTTCTAGTTGACTCTGCAGCTGTTCCAAACCAGCATTATCTAAAGCTGCTAGAGCATCATTGATGACTTTAGCATCCTTCTTGAACTCCTTCCCTATTGCTGCTTTGTTGGCAACTGGTTCAACCACTTCAATCTGCTTGGGAGCAGGTAATTTTTTTTCAGCTGCCAACCTGATGCCAGTTGCTTTGGTGTGCTGAGTCAGGTCATAAGCAGACCTGTCAGCGCAGCCTACACATTCTATCCAGCCATAACTGCATAGAATTTCTGCATCCCAACAGTCACAGGCATAGTGGGCCATCTCATTTCCCATGTGTTGTCTGAATCGTAGTTTCTTAGGGTCAATGCCAACTGCCCGCAGGTACAGGTAGATCCTAGCCATGAAGTATCCCAGGGTCTGATTGTTCACAATTCCTTTAGACACGGCATCTCCTATAGTCATGATCTCAGCAGCTTTGCCCTGTTCTTGACTATCTGCAGAATAGAATAACATTTGTGTATCTTTGACAGTTTCAAATTTAGGATGTTCTTTGCTGTCACAAAAGTGTTCAATTTCACACATGGTGAATTCTCTTACTCTGAGCAGGCCAGATCTGGGAGAGATTTCATTCCTGAAGGAGTTACCAATCTGGGCAGCTGCAAATGGTAAGCGACCCTGATTGAACTCCAACAACCGCTTGAAGTTAACAAAGATACCTTGAGCTGTCTCTGGCCTCAAGAAGCCTTTCACTAAGCCAGAAGGGCCAATCTGGGTGTTGAACATGAGATTGAATTCAATGGGAGGTGTGAGCTCATTGCCACTGATAGGTGACTTCATATCAAACCTCTTCATCAATGCTGACATTTCATCAGCTGTCATACCATCTAGTTTCACAAGAATATCTTCAATTTCAGCCTTTAGTTCAGCCTTGGTGTTTTTCTCACTTTTGATTTTCTCAAGATGAGCTTTGATTAAATGATCTAACCGGAAGCACTCTCCAGACTTGATATCTTTAGTCATAAGGTCAGCGAACCTCTCCACATGTCCAGAAGCTTTAAGTACAGGTTCAGGTGTTAATATTGAACAATCTATCTCTAACATCTGCTCTTGAAGAATGAAGTACTTTCTCCACAGCTGAATCATGTTGCTTTTGAGCGCACATCCCATAGGTCCGAAATCAAACTGGCCAGTTATGCCGCCATAAATGGCAAATGACTGGTCATAGAAGAACCTTCTCTTGATAAGATCTTCCATCTTAGCACGGTCGAATAACTCCTCAGAAGGCGCTAGACTGAGCTCTTTGTCTTCCAGCACTTTCTTTCGTGCTTTTAATTCAGCAACGGCCTTCTTTACGTCTATTTCTGGAGCTTTCTCTTCCTTCAGTTTCCTTACTAGATCACCCTGCTCTTTCACAAGGGCACGCAGCGGCGCGAGAATTTCTTCAATCTTGGGATCTGCCATGGCTATTTCTCGGAGGGGATTAGGGATCTTGATCTTCCTATGATGCTTATTGCTCCCCCAATTCTGTGTGTGTGATAGTCTGAGTTGAGTGCAGACCGCAGGAGCACGGTAACTAAATATACTACACTTGAATACTAAAGGGAGAATGTTTCTCATTTATCTGTATAGTGAAACAGCTGGCTTAATTTGTTACATTGAGCCGGTAATTAGCTTTTTGATCGCGTGGTAAAGTAAATTGAAGGAAAGAAAAGGAAACGATCATCGCAAAATGTTCCAACTGGCTGTTTGACTTTGACATTTGACAACATGATGATGCAGATGTAACTTTTTTTCAAAGCGACAGTGACTTAAAATTACACTTGACACAGACTTTAGCATGAGAGAGCAAGAGGTAGAATAGTATTTCCTTCCCGAGGCCGAGGTCAAGCACTGAAGATGGCAACACTTGATTTACTGTCTCTTTCAGTTTGGTAAATCACAGCGTAAAAGATGACGAGATGAAGCGTGATAGAGCTAGTTTTAATTATTTGTTTTCTTTTCTCATAATTTATATTTGACAGCACAAAGGAGGCGGGCGGCCATTTTATTGCTGGTTAGCGAACGGGGGTGAAGCTGTGGCTTTTTGCCCCACAAAAGAGTTGTTGTTGTATTTTTATTGCATTATATTTTCTAAGCACCCGTTTTAAACCACGTACAAAACAGTATACGGTTGTAGTATAAGTTCAAGAGTATTTATGTATTGAGTCGGAAGAAGAAATGGACGATCCGAATAGAATGATGGCGCACAGTGGAGGTTTGATGGGGCCTCAAGGCTACGGCCTGCCTGGAGGCGATGGCACGCCGGCGGCAGGAGAGGGCGAGGCGCGCAAGCAGGACATTGGCGAGATCCTCCAGCAGATCATGAATATCACTGACCAGAGCCTCGACGAAGCACAGGCGAGGAAACACACACTAAACTGTCACAGAATGAAGCCTGCCCTATTTTCAGTGTTGTGTGAAATCAAAGAGAAAACAGGTATGCACTTTCCAAATACTTTTCTCGTGAAGTATTTCAAAATAAGCCTGTAACATAAATATACCTAAGTAGCTTTTAGGTGGTCAAACAGGTTTTGATCAGAAATATTTTGGTTATTCTATAGTTAAATGGTTTTATCCTGTTGAGTTAAGGAATTCAAAATATCTGATAATAACATTGAAATTAAGTTTATCATTTTAATATAACTACTGCTGCTGAGGTGGTAAATTTTACTCACAATCAATATTACAAATAAAAAGATAAAAACTCGATGTTCTGTAACACTCCTTGAAAGAAAGTCATGTGCTGATTTATAAATACATAGAATGGTGAAGTGCACAGAGTTCTTGTTAGTCTTATCAAGACGTTAATGTATCTTCAATATAAACAAGCATTACAGATTTCTTATAAAACTCTAAATATACCAGTTCCATAAAACACATTATTTGAATGTGGAGATAGATGCATAGATAGAAAATGCTTTAATGCAACAAAACAACAAATGTATGTAACGCGAATTTACTGTTAATCATTCTTAATTATTTAAATCTCAATAATTGTGTGATGATAAAGTCTAATAGTTCTAAATATTTAAGCAAGCTCATATAATCATTCTCGTCTCCAGTTCTTTCACTCCGCAACACACAAGAGGAGGAGCCTCCAGACCCGCAGTTGATGCGGCTGGACAACATGCTGATTGCCGAGGGTGTTGCGGGCCCAGAGAAGGGTGGCGGTGCTGGGGCTGCAGCTTCTGCTTCTGCCGCTGCTGGTGAATGGGGTAAGATACAATTCAATGATAATGGTGTCATTCAATTGTACATGATCAGGAATTTACCATTCACTCTGGACTAATCTAGACTCCATTGAATTGGGATTGCATATTGACATGGATACTCGCATTGGGAATTTGAGAAACCTGCATGCTGTAATATTTTGATGTCACTTCTCTTTTCAGGCATCTCAGTGGCTATTCAGGCTAGAATTAAGATACTCCTAAAGTAACATATTTAACAATGTTTATCTAATGTTCCTAAGCTAATATTGTTTTGTTAAAGTTAAATCATTAATCAGTCCATAATCAATGCAGTATCAATATTGATATGCAAGTCTATTTTATTTATGTACAGTGGAAAACCTAGTTTGGCCAAAAACTCTATCAAACTTATTTTTCCAGCCTTATTTTATTTAAACCTCACAACCATTATATTTAAAAATTACACTTATTGGTATCACCGTCACTTGAATTAAAATAACATTGGCAGAATTTGAAAGTTCCATTTTTTGTAATCTATGAAAAGAAGACACATTAAATACTGGAATTTCCATTGATTCTCTTACTATTATATTAATAGATTTATAAAAGAAGGAAAACTCTAGCTTTGAAAGTGATATTTTTAAATCAGTGCAACTCTTTTGCATAATAGTACTACATACAGAGGGTTCACTGTGCAAAATAAACACAATAAATAAAGACTCTTGCCCCATCACAATAAAGTGCAATTCAGGTTGCACAGTGATAATTACCTACATTTATATTCACCTAAAAGTTATCTCTCTATCGGCGTAACTCGTGGTTCTTCTAATGACGTTAGGTTTGTATTTTAAAGAATAATAAATATGAATATCTATCTACTTACAAGTTTATAATAATAATAATATGTGAGGACATTTCACACAGCGCCATCTAGCCCCAAACTAAGCAAAGCTTGTACTATGCAAACTAGGTAACTGAATACTTAGATACTTTTTTTTTTAAATACATACATAGAATAGAATATTACACCCATACACAGAAAAAACACCTATGTTCATCACACAAATGTTTGTCCTGGGTGGGAATCTAACCCACAACCCATAGGTCAGAAGGCAGGGTTGCTACCAACTGAGCTATTGGGCCAGTCAAAGTCATTTATAC
Organism: Ennomos fuscantarius; assembly: GCA_905220475.3. Lineage (NCBI taxonomy): Eukaryota > Metazoa > Arthropoda > Insecta > Lepidoptera > Geometridae > Ennomos > Ennomos fuscantarius. The sequence goes on along the minus strand of HG992026.1, from coordinate 1,774,838 downwards.
CAGTTATGTATACAGATATTATAACGCGTCAAATAAACCTAGGGTATTTACTCAGTAGTATATTGTTTGAACTAAAATGTTTATTTTTAGGTAAGCAAAATGGTATTCAATCCATAAACAATCTAATTTTATTGTGGACTAATAGGTACCTAATTTATACTTTCCTATAAATAAATAAATAACGTACAACAATCACATTCATAGATCCTGGACCCTAAGTGGGATTGTACAACAATTTCGTTCTCAATATGCACATACTACAGTTACAGAATATTGTTTATGTGATGGTTTACAACAAAATAGCTTTACCTCCAGAATTGGAAAGAAAATAAAGTTCGTTTCCTTGTACTTTTAACAAGATCGCCTATATGCCACTGTTAGTTAATGCGCGTCTCGGCTACTGTGTGAGCCGAGCGGCGATCTTACCGCCGGCCGCACGTAGGTAAACTGGAGTAAGACCTCCCCTGCCAAAGCAGGGTTTAGGATGTGCAGATCTATGTTAACCAACAACTTTCAACACATTCGTTGCATCGTTACACATTCACCAGCTTACTTTTCAAGTCAACCGTGAAAGAAGTTTTACTTCAAACAGAAATCCAGTCAAAAATTACAAAAACCATACCAAAGAGCATCATTCACAACCCATAGCTGCTCTAAATACGGAGCTTGCAAGTTGTGATTTCTGTCCACTCGTCACTTAAGGCACTGTGGCCCAAGCAGATAACGCCATCGAGCACTCGGACTACCGCGCCAAGCTAGCGCAGATCCGCCAGATATACCACCAGGAGCTGGACAAGTACGAGAACGCCTGCAACGAGTTCACCACACACGTCATGAACTTGCTGAGGGAGCAGAGTCGCACAAGGCCCATCACGCCTAAGGTAACAATAGGCTATTTGACTGCTATATTTTTATTGCACACATAAATAATATACCTCAAAAAATAGATAACTGTGAAAACAAAACTTGAATGTCTCAAAAAATGACTAAGTTACAGGCATTTTAAAATACAGAAATAGAAAGAGACAACTCAAACACGCAGTGACGTCAGTTACCAGTTCTCACAGTAACTCATTACTAAGCTGTGGTAGCTCTACATACAATATTTTGGGATGTGACGTCACAAGCCATGCCTTCATAGTAGCTGTGAGAAAGCTCAACACGATCTCTGTTTTGCGAGAAAGGGACAGGCGATGAAACTTTAAAAGCGTACTACTCCGTGATTAATTTACCGATTTTACTTATTTTTACAATGATTACATTCATTTTTAACCTACTTTATGAAAATAATATTTACTTGTTTATTTTTAATAGTAGTCAAATAGCCTATCCCCTTATCATTGCACTCTATTGACCTGTTAAAGTAATTTATAATAATTATATTTGTGGACATTTCACACAGCGCCATCTAGCCCTAAACAAATCAAGGCTTGTACTATGGGAACCAGATTACTGATACAATACTTAGGTACTTTTTTTTGTTTGTATACAATATAACACTCAGACACAGAACAAACATCGATGTTCATCACACAAATGTTTGTTCTGGGTGGGAATCAAACCCACAACCCACAGTTCTGAAGCCCTGCCTTGACTACAAATTGAGCCACCGCGCAAGGCGCAAATAAAAAAATAGCCTGTTTGCAATTATTAAGTTAATTAATTAAAAGAAATGAGTGAAAGGGATATTTCGCAAATAAAGGTTTCGGGTAGTGCTGACATCATAACCCGAAATAGCGGCATCCTTGTTGGACTTCCATTATTTAAAAGGGAATATTTATTCCGATATCTGAATCCCGATTTACAATCCATCCGATACTCTTTCCGATAGCTCGTAAATCGGGCTGCTATACGGGGTATGGCAAACACGTTCCAAATGATAGAAGAATGGTAATGTTTACGCTAGAACGATATTTACGTGCGTGCAGGAAATCGAGCGCATGGTGCAAATCATCCACAAGAAGTTCAGCTCCATCCAGATGCAGCTGAAGCAGTCCACCTGCGAGGCCGTCATGATCCTGCGCTCACGGTAATTCAAAGTCTCCAGTCGTTTCCCAATCTGTAATATATTCATTTCAAAATGTAGATCAAATCGTTACAAATAAAAAGGGTTCTTAATTCTAATACATTTAAAACTGTTTTCGTTGTAGGTCTTCTATATAACGTTTATATTGATGTGTGATCCGAATTACTTTGTATAATATTGTGTTGCCATCGCAGCATTGCTTTTCAACATTTTCTGCAGTCAATTTAATCTAATTAAATGCCGCGTTAAACGCGTGAATGTTTATAAAAAACACAAAACCAGCTCAACTTTGGCCTCTAAAACAACAATCGAAACCCACGCATTCCCGCTTGCAGTTTCCTGGACGCGCGCCGAAAGCGGCGCAACTTCAGCAAGCAAGCGTCCGAGATACTGAACGAGTACTTCTATTCGCACCTCTCGAACCCGTATCCCAGTGAAGAGGCGAAAGAGGAGCTGGCCCGCAAGTGCGGCATCACAGTCTCGCAGGTAACTCCGTCGTTCCAGCTTCCTCGACAGCCGCCGCAAGCGACGTAACTTCACGAAACGGGCGCTCGACCTCATGAATGACTACTTCTACTCGCACCTGGCGAACCCTTACCCGAGTGAGGAGGTCAAGGCGGAGCTGGCGGCTCGCTGTGGCATTACCGTGTCGCAGGTATCCTCTTCACGCCTCCATGTCCATTTCACTAGGTGGTAGGACTTTTCTGCAAAGTTCGTCTAGGTAGGTACCATCGCTTGCTACTTATTCTGCCGCCAAGCAGTAGTGCACAAGCACTGCTGTGTTCCGCTTTGAAGGGCACTGTAGCTAGTGAAATTACTGGGCATATGAGACTTTATGACATGATCTCACAGTTTAGTAATATTACTAGATTGTGCTGATGTCTCAGGATGACGTGCGAAGTGCAGTGTCACGCGAAACTCTTATATACTGAGTTCCGAGTGACACTGCAACTGATATGGGCAGCCGTGTCCAACGTTAATTTCATGAATTTTATTAAACCATTTCAGATACTCCCATTGTGTATTATCATATTTTCAAATACACTGCTCATAAATATTACAAACTCCACATGCACAAATTTACATACGTTTATTGATTCAGGTGTCTAATTGGTTCGGCAACAAGCGCATCCGCTACAAGAAGAACATCGGCAAGGCGCAAGAGGAGGCCAATCTCTACGCGGCGAAGAAAGCTGCCGGTAATTATACGCGTTCATCTATACTGTAGTAGTAAGGCTAATGGTACCGGTGGGAAATGTGGGCTGGTGGTGAATTTGACTGCTGTTAGGCGCGGAATTTTGATACCTATACAAACTGAACGGAGACTTGGTTGATGTAAAATATTGAAATAGATTTAAAATAAATTGTAAATACTTGAAACCGGTTTCATAATCGCAACAGAGTTGACCCTGATGAGGTCGTGTTTGAAATGAAATGCGGTCCATGTCGTTTCGACATATATAGTAATAATAATAACGCCCAACGATCACATACATAGATCCTGGTCCGGACTAGAAGTATCTAATCTCCATTACGTCAGTTCTACCGTACAGATTTATAACCAAGCAGTTACTAATTCCAATTCCACGCCACATTACCTACATGGGAAACTGGGTTCTATTCCTTATGACTGAAGTACCTAGTTTAGCTGGAACCCGTTACAGAATACGCTTATCTTTAGTCCGTAGTACACGATCATGCTCCCATCAACCTGAGATTGAGTGTAATGTTGGTGACTATCATTAGAATTGTTTCCGCACACAGACTTGCCATGGATCGGCGCGAGACGCGACGCTAACTCGCCCGAGCCCAGGCCTCCGTCATATTACAGTAAACTATATTCCTTACTGGCCGTTATTTTACAGTAAACTATCATTCTTACTGGCCCGTTACATTATAGTAAATAACTTCGCACTGACCATTATATTATAGTAAATTATTCCTGGCGAGCTATATTATTACAGTAAATTATTCCTTACGAGCCATATTATTACAGTAAATTATTCCTTACGAGCCATATTATTACAGTAAATTATTCCTTACGAGCCATATTACTACAGTAAATTATTCCTTACGAGCCATATTATTACAGTAAATTATTCCTTACGAGCCATATTATTATATATATATTACAGTAACTTATGTCATACTGGCCATGTTATTACAGTAATTTATTATTTGTGGGTCATAATATTACAATAAACTATTCCTTACTGGCCGTTACCTGCCATCCTTACTGCTAGGGAAATTGCTTGATTAGTTGGAATAATTGGTTATACCGGTGGTAGATATCTTTCACTGATGTGTTGTGTTTTCATTTAAAAAACTGATATTTTAAAGATAAAAGCTTACATGAATAGATGTGTATTTAGAAAGTGGTGACAATTCTAAACAGCATATACTAAAGATAATCTAAATTTACGGCACTTAGGTCTGCATTACAGAACGATGCTCAGTCATCGATCGGCGCTCAGGCAGAGATTTCATTCACTAATTGGTCACTTTATGAATGAAATCTCTGCTTGAGCGCCGATCGATGACTGAGCATCGTTCTGTAATACGGACCTTAGAACGTTAGTAGTTGTCTCGTTTTCGCTAGCGACATTTCACGTCAGCGAGAAGATGAAAGGACATTGCAAGCATTGAAATTTAACTAACGTTTATAAGTAAAACTGTAAATGTATTGCTGTACTCTTCTGATAAAAAGTAAATAAAGAAGATGTATACTGTCAAAATTTAGCTCAGTTAATGATCCTGTCATTCCAAATAAAATACAAAAGAACGCACATTCAGTTCAGCAGTAACATGCTTGTATTTTGGTAAAATTAACATTTACTACCATACAAGAGCGTTTAGCAATTTTCAACGCTATCCGCTTCATAATTACGTCAGTGCGGTTGCGACCCACACTGGCACTTCCAAAAGTACATCACCGATCCGTGAAAGATGCATACCGTCGACGACAGCGCGATTCAGTTTAACACGCGCTAATAAAGGAACTATTTTAATATATAGCCTGCCGTTCTATCGTTTCTAAACACTATTGTTTCCATTATGTTTTACAAATATTTAACATTTGGCAATAGTGATGAATTAAAATTACTATTACACTTATCTTTATATTTGACATTTGGCAATAGTGATGAATTAAAATTACTATTGTACTTATCTTTATATTTAACATTTGGCAATAGTGATGAATTAAAATTACTATTGTACTTATCTTTATATTTAACATTTGGCAATAGTGATGAATTAAAATTACTATTGTACTTTATATTTGACATTTGGCAATAGTGATGCAATGAAATTATTATTATACTTATCTTATATTTGACATTCGACAATCATGACGTATGAATGAATGTATTTTTTTATTATTTCTTAAGTGTCTAAATGTCTCAACTATTCATTGTAACTTACGTGCCATATGTAATAAATTACTCTTGTAATCTGAATCAATAAATCACCGATACAGAGCAATATAATGAGTAGAAAAAAACAAATATGCAGTATAAAATTAACGATAACTTTCTCTACCATGTAAATAACTTGCCAAGCTATATTGTATAGTTTAAAATTGGCCGGCCACATTAGCAGGTCAACTTTGTTTGCTATTGCGTTAAAAACAAAACAAATAATAGGTACTTTTTATTCTATTTTACAATTAATTTTTAATGAAACCAAAAATAATTTGGGGAATATGTTTGAAATTTTATCCGACACTAAATTTACATTAGTAGTGACATTAAATTACTGCCTAAATTACCGCGTGAAGTGGTGTAGTTACACTAGAATTTACTCTGAGGTATTCCTTAACCGCCATATGCCATATTGATGATTGCCATTGTAAAATTATGGCCATAAATCGACGCTACACCTAGCGTCGTATTATTATTATAGCCATAACTTTGTTAGCAACATAATAATGTCAAAGTGAATGTACTTATATAGTCTATGGTTTTTCGTTCTTCTACTACTCTGTCATCAATGGCAGGCAACAGGCAAGTTTTTAACAATAAATTTATGTAAATTCATTTGTTTTTGAGAGCTACATTCACTATTGCCAAAACACGGTGGCCACAGCATTACGATTTGCTCTAAAATTTAGATTTTATAAACAATTTTGTTGTGTATTGATGCACGTGAAACGATAGAACGGTCGGCATTGCCAGGTGAGGTTAGGTAAGGCATGTCCCGGTGAATGGTACAGAGGGTTGTGTGTGGGCAGCAGCAGGCGCGTCCCCGTACTCGATGGGCGCGGCGAGCGGCGCGGCGACCCCGCTCATGTCGCCGGCGCCCGCGCAGGACTCCATGGGCTACTCGCTGCCCGCGCCGGGGTACGACCAGCCGCAGCCGGGGTACGACAACTCCATGGGGTACGACCCCATGCACCAGGACCTCTCGCCGTAGGCGCCCATTAAGCAGGTGAGCGCGGCGCAACGGGACCCAATACTTTATTGTACCTTACTTTCGCAGGATTGTAAGATGATCGAAGCCGGATTGCATTTATCATTTTTGTTTTGTGCTAGATTGCTTGTGTACCGTATAAAACTCGCTCAGAGAGTTATGTTGTATGTTTCTTTATGGGTTCGAATCCGGAATGAAGATACGGCGTCGATTCTATTGTGCACAGTATACAATTTAATTTGACAGCTTTAAAAATGTAACTGTCCCTTTCGTATAGATCGAAATGACAAGGACCGGCATAGTTTTAGAACTGTCAGATTAAGTTCAAGGTTTTTCCTCTATTGTTTCCTTTTCAACAATGTTTGACAACGATGTTCCTTTCATAACAATGTTCGATAATGCTAAATTATTTTCCTTTTTTCTACCCAATATTTGATAACGCAAAATTATTTTATTTCATAACAATGTTTGATAATGCTAAATTAATTTCCTATATTATACTTATACACAATCTTTGATAACGCAATATTATTTTCTTTTCATACAGTGTTTGATAATGCTAAATTATGTTACTTACATAATGCTATGTTTGATAATCCTAAATGATTCCGTGAACGCTTGGTTCCAGGTCCGGGTGCGCGAGTCGATCGAGCAGCTTCCACAGATTTGCCATTTACATTACATAACTATTATAACGTTAGGTAGCCGAGGGGCAGGTGTGCGATCATCGCCGCGGCTCTACAAACTTGTATACTATTGCATTACGCATCATACTATTATAATGTAGCGATCGTATTTTTGGACGGACATGTAAATCATACGTATTTTATTTGTATTAACTTTTTAAAATCTATACGACTGGCGTTCAGTATTTCGTTTATATTATATAATATTTTAATTTAAAATCAACTATTTTATAGTATTATTTTATCCAGTGACTGTATATTTGTTTTCTAAAGGTAGTTATTTGTGCAGTATTAGTAATTTTACATGGAGTTCATCACGCTGATAATAATTGATAGGCGGGATCTCGTTTGTATTCGTTCAATGATAAACTTAATCTTCTCTACGGTGGATATAAATATACGATAGTTTGTAAGTGATATAGTGTAATATTTTAATGTAAGTATTCAGATATTTTGTGCTGATTAGTGTTCTATGTGAATGTGGCCGGAGATCGCGCGCTGGTTGCCGACCGCCTGTGCTGGTTCCTAGCTCATTATTATGAACGGAACATTGTTACAACTAATATGCAGCCAAAAAAACCCGGTAAATAAGGTAGAGGTCTTCTCAATACCGCTGCCTGTTTGACATTTTGACGAAAGGGAGTGACATAACAATAGATTGTTTTTCTCGAATTAGCTGTTAGAAAAAAAGAAAGTAAAGAAAAAGAAAGAAACGCTCATTAAGCTTAACTGTTGTGTAAACAATTCAATGAATGTCTGCATACTCGGTTGTTCAAAATCCTATACTTAATGTGACAGTTCTAAAACCATTGTGATCCTTTTTCCTTTAGATGTATATGAAAGGGACAGGGACATTTTTAGAGCTGTCAAATTCATTTTAGGATAACAGAATCCACCCCAATAACTAGAAAAGTCTCGCTTAGACGCGTCATGTTTTTCATCGGCGAGTTAACAAATAATTTTGAATAAAAGGGTAAGATGCCCCGTTAATCCAAGACGTCGGACGAAAGTACTCCAGCGCAGTTTTTAATTTTATTGTTAATCAATTGCTGTGCGAAAGTACGCATTCTAGTGGTAAGAGGGTTGCAGGAAACAGTACCGTGCAATGCGCGGCGAACAGCGGCGGCTCGCGGCGCGAACTTGTGTGCAATCTTAATACTTTAGTAGCTACGGTTGTGTTATAATTATCGCACGCGCAATACTTCCGCTCTGCAAACAATACAAAATCATGTTTTGATCGACGTTTTTTATAATTTTCTAACACAAGGAGACGTGAATATCAGAACATAATATATTTTAACGCGGTGCTATTGTTTTCGTAGCACTAATTATTATATTTCTATTATTATTTTATCTTTAGCCGTAAGTTATTATTTTTGGTCGTTCGCCAACTTGTTGAATGCAGAAGGTTGTATTAGTTCCACTTAGTGTTAGTTCGGAAAACAATTGCTAGCGTTAAGTTGATGTGTTCTATAACAGAATATCTGAAACAGTATACGAGAAATAAACGAAAATTTAATTGAATGTTAAAGTTTGCCGTGGAACATTGAAACTGCATCGCGCCGCTGTGTTTTAACGTTTTATCGCACTAAAGTATACAATAGAGTACGTATTTATGTAATGATGGGGTTATAGAAGCAATATTACGGCGGCGCGGACACCATGTATACGACAAGTTCAATGTTATTGCGACCATCAGATTGAATAAATACATTTTTGTGTAGTTAAATGGTTGTTTCATTTATTCAGAGCATGTGGAACAAACGCGCCTATTTGTTGCAGCGTTGTTCTATCTATGTTTGCAAGGATTCTATAGGAACGTTACGAACGCTCGCTTGACACGCGAATTTTTTAAAACCGAATGGGATAAAGGTTAAAAAATCTTAATAATATATATATATATATGTATATATAATTCAATCTCTATACGCGTGAATGGATGGAACATTTTCGCTAATTCTTCTTTTGTTGTGTTTATTATTGTTAGGAGAAGGATCTTATGAAAGAAAAATTAGGATATTTGAGCGGAAATTGGAAAATTTTCATCATGTGGGTGGAACCGCGGGGCGCAGCTAGTGTAATATACATTTGAATTTATACTCGTAGAAGAATAAGTCAATGTTGTGTCAATGAAAGAATCAAAAATATCAAACATTGATTATTCTGAAAACGAGCAAAGAATACTCTAGTTTGCTTTAACCTACCTTTCGAGTTATGGAATGGATGCTCAGTTGGTGCCTGATCGGGGATCATTCAGTTTACTGATTGAATAAATTGTTATAGTAAATGATCAAGACAATGTTCTTGGCTATGTGATGATAAGTTTTATAAGCTGTTATCATAGTAACGCAGGTGTTGTGGGAGGTTCAGGTATCATCACGTTTCGTGAGGTCACTTCATAGTAGATATACCTACAAATAATCGTTTGTTATTGAACGAAGTTGAGACAAGACAATTTAGAACAAAAGAAAAAACTATTCGGGCTACGACGATGCTTTTCCACAAAACAAAACAATCAAAAGCGTAAATATTTTTAGCACAACACGATAAGTCTCGAAACCTATTCTTCAATAACCTTCGTAATGCGCACTTAGGCCATGATTTGGCGAATATCACGAATCTGTAAAATAATTTGGTAATTTAGTAAATAAAAACCGGCCGGGACTCGGACTCGCGCACATTGACTGGCCCGATAGCTCAGTTGGTAGTAACCCTGCCTTCTGAACCGTGGGTTGTGGGTTCGATTCCCACCCAGGACAAACATTTGTGTGATGAACATAGGTGTTTGTTCTGTGTCTGGGTGTTATATTGTATTCTATGTATGTATTTACAAACAAAAAGTATCTAAGTAATTGTATCAGTTATTTGGTTCCCATAATACAAGCTTTGCTTATTTTGGGACTAGATGGCGTTGCGTGAGATGTCCACATATATTATTTGTATTATAAATATCACTGGAGGCCATTGATACCAATAACGTTAGGAAAATATCCTTGAAATGGAAGTAATGGAACTACTTCCATAAAAACCAGGTTTACCAAATTTAGAAGTAAACTGAAGTCTGAATTCACTGTGTAAAGAAATAGTATGAACGTGATTGTTTAATAAATAAAATGTCATTTCTTTTTTCTTTGTTGGTGCGAACTATAATTACACCAACAAGACACATTCTCCATTTTCAAAGGCGGTTTAACATAATATAAACAAAAGCAATGTGTAGAGCTATATATACTCTACACTACTTCTCTACTACCTTACTTACTCCTACCTTTTATAAACCTTGCTACAATAACAATATTCCCAGATAAAGTTAGTTATAAATCTGTTTGATAACAATAATTGGTTACACTTTTTATAAGCACGACGTGTTTTGTTTGTGTTTATATTTATCGTATACCTATATGGAATAAGAATATATACGCTTCCACAACCTTGGCGGGACAGTATGAATCAGGCGCTACACCACGCTAGTGTAGCGTACTAGCGCGGAAAGCGGACCAAAGTATTTTGTGATTAGACCCGGACTGTGTCAGTGCGGTGAGATCCACAGAGCACATTATATAGTGAGATCATTCGTCGACAGACATCCACTGTAAGAGGTTATGTTAAAATCCATCGTCAACTTAGCTAAAGCTACAACTGTCGGGAGAACCAGTAAGTACAGTAATTGTGCTTTATTACCAAAACTGCTAGAATTTGTTTAATTTCACAAGCCGCGTTGACAGGCACTGCACTGCAAGTTTCAATTTCACAATTTTTGTTGTTATTACTCACAGATATAGACAGACAGAGGGTCTATGTATTGAATTATTAAACTTAAGTACACCTAGTTAATTAAATGTAGCTACTAAGACGTGTTGTAAATGTAAGTAGGTATAACTTATTTTTTAATCTTCACTGTTATATAGCGGTTTCATCTTCATAAAAATGAATCTCCGTTTCCCTCGGCCATCAAATCACGCGTGAACGGATGGAACATTTTCACTCATTCTCTATTTGTTATGTTTATTGTTGTCTTAAGATTCTTATGAAAGAAAAAACTAAGAAAGTTAGAAAGTTTTCGCCATGCGGGTGAAACCGCGGGGCGCAGCTAGTCTACTATAGTAACTAGGTAGGTTCCGTAATTAAAATGTTAAAGTTTCCTTTATGTATTATCTATTTACCTAGTTTAAATGCTATGCTGTAAGAAAAGATGACCTTTCAGTGAATAGGAAGGTACAATATATTTTATTGAATACGGAATACTAAATGAAGAAGGAATATAATTTTGTTGCTAGATTGACCTTAATAGGTAGGTATTCCAGCAATATAATAAAATAATAGTACAAGTGATCAAACTATCACACTTCTGATCCAAATGTATCGTGTGTAAGAGTTATTAGAGAGATTATACATAACTGGAGGGCGCCGCCGCGGTTTTGACCGTAACTTATTAACCGTTTCCCGCGGAAACTCTACAACGGTAATTTGAGCAACTATTCAAAATTTTGTCCAAACCGGTTCAGCCGTTTTGCCGTGAAAGCCACACAAACAAACAAACCGACCACCTTTCATTTTTATATATTACTAAGGTTATGGGTATTAGACTTAATAAGCGAATTATTTTGTGATTAGTTACTTATAGTACCTACCTATATATTTTGTTAGGCAGCTTTATTATTCTATATAATTTAAACATATATAAGCAAAACTTTTGTTTTCATGTTATATCGATTCATGAAAATGACGTAATGTAACGATCAGTATAAACATTTATTATATCTGCGAAGATAACGAACAGATAAACATGGCAATTTCTACAGAATTAAGAAATCACTTTGTACATTATTTTTATACTAAAATACGTGAATAATAAGTAATGTTTTAATCACACGCCCCAGCTAGCTCGAGAATGAAGGCTCCAGCGTGCTTGTCAAAAATGTGTCTAATTTTGATTAGTACAGTGAGTATACTTTCGGTTGCAGCAGCAAAGATGACTAGCGTCCACAGTGCATACGTGGAGGAGGTCCACGATGTCCCCATGTCGGTGATCATCCGCCCGTTCATACCCGAGCTCGATGAGAAGAAAGTGGAATCTCTTATGGAGACTATTCAGGTAAAATAATACACCAATACGCGGATAAAAGGCTTTTTAATTATTTGCTCATCCCACGAGAAAATTTCACTTTCCCGGGATAAAATGTAGCTTATATATTAATCCAGTGTATAAGCTATCTTGGTACCAAATTTCATCCAAATCCATTCAGCCGTTTGCGCGTGAAGTAGTAACACACACTCACACAAACACACATACAAACTTTCGCCTTTATAATATTAGTGTGATGTGATGTGATTACTAAAAATTGTAACTAGACAAAGATTTGTTAAAATAAAATTTAAAAACTATGCAGAAGCAAAACTTCTTCTAAGAAGCCGCTACCGCTAATACTTAATCTTAGTAGACAACGTGCCCAAAATTAACAAAATATTCGCAATGAAATGTGTATTTATCCGGGTTAGGATGATTTGTTCATGGACTTAGCATCATAAATAGAGCGAATTCTTTAGTTTTGTTGTATTCACTCGCTGATTAACACATAAAAAGAGCACAAATAGTACTTTTGTACTTTGATGGCGCGACTATAGGTACATGATCACAATATTACTAAAGTTCGTGGCACAGATTGCGCTGATATGTGCGCTTTTAATTGCTAAATATCTAATTTGATATTATTCCATCGTCTTTCTCGGGCGGTGCTTACTAGATTAAGGTTTCTCGCTCTCTTCGTGAGTCTTTTGAGAGTAGCGAACTAAGTCTGTGACTGACTACTCGTCTCCCTCTCGACTCTACGCCGCGACACTCGAAAGTCGCACACCTCACTAAAAATATGCAAGATTTTGCACACGTATGAAAACTTTGTTTAATTTCTCAGAAAGAAGAAGAGTCTGGCGTTGTTCCCCCCATCGACATCCTCTGGATCCAGGGGTCGGAAGGCGGCGACTACTACTACAGCTTCGGCGGCTGCCATCGGTACGCGGCGTACAAGCGTCTCAACAGGCCCACCATACCCGCCAAGCTGATCCGGTCTACCGTTACCGACCTCAGGACATATCTGGGCAGCAGCACGCCGGATTTGAAGTAGTTATAGTTATCCAGTGTAAATAAGGTTCATATTGAATTGTTTGTTAACACGTTCGTGCGAAGGTGCTTCGATAAAGACGAGTAAGCGTGTGTACTCATTACACATTCATCATATAAATTATATACCTAGATTCGCGTAGTAATATGTAGGCTAGGTTATATCAAGCTTACTGGTTGAACAGTGAACCTATCGATATATAAAACTATATAGCTTCTGCCCGCGTGACTTATAAAAAACGAAGAAATTTTTTCGTAAATAATTCAACCACCCATTTCACCGTCTTAAGGGTGGGATTCCGAAAAACTTTCTCACTGGATACCTACACTTTACAAAGAACACATCCTCCAAATTTAAAGTCTCTAGGACCAGCTTTGCGTTGTAATAGGTAAGTTTTTAAGTTATCATAAGTCAGTCAGTCAAGTCAGGACTTTGATATTTTATATGTATACATTAATTCCTTTTGTTTGAACGGGCACGTGGCACGGGCGCACAATATGCGCGTCCGTGCCACAGTTTAAGTAGGAGAATGTAGGTTCGCGTCGCCGATGATTGTAGTAGCGTTGTGTCACAGAATAAGTATTAGTTACATGTGTAAATTAATTTAATTAAGGGTTTCTGGAGTATTTATCTAATTAACACTGTTGAACCAGTCGGCTATCGTATGTACATATTTAATATATTTTGCGGGACTGTGAATATTGCATTCCCCATCTGTACATGTAACTGGTAAAAAATTAGTTTTAATAGAAAGAGTTTTTGTATTTATTAATTGTAAAAAATACTATCTTTAAGACTGTTTTGTACATCTAAGTTTAAAATAAAAGACCGAAATCTCTCCGACCAGTATTTATTGTGGAGTTCCTTACCTACTACAGAACAGAGATATGCCATTTCTGTATGATATTATATTTACAAACATGAACATAAATAATATCAAAATACATTTTTTACTTTCCATGCGTCGTATGATGGTACCAAGGGTACCTACACAATATTCCTAGAACACAGTCTATAATAAAAGAAACCAAACAGTGAAGACACTTCTAAGAGAAGACAAAAAAATGTGTTGTGTAAGTCATATGTAATCACTCTACGCTGAATAGTAAGAGATACAAAAATATTTAAATGTTTCCCCTTCAGTGTCTCCACTGTACGTTTACTGTAGCGAAAGCCGTGGACATCGACAACACAAAATTCGCACCAATCAAATAATAGGTGGTCAAATGCTAGACAAGTTTGAAATAATAAAAAAAAATTAAAAAAACCAATACCATCAAGCTTGCCTATGACAACAAGTAACATTAATTAACATTCTGAAATAGAAATAAATAAATGTTTGTTTGTTTTTTTCTATTTTGTCTATTTGGTTTGTTTGTTGTGCGTGAATAATTATTTTACTTCGAAAACTCATTTATAATACAAAACATGACTGATCAATAAAATCATGACTGGCGAACTGCAAATTACGAAATGACACTTGATGTCATTATGTATGCACTGCACTTGATGTAATTTGCATTTCGTGACATTCAAATTATGCAGAACAAACAATGTACCTACTATAATATATAATGATAGTATGTAGTGTGCTAATATTGCTACTATATTAGTGTTAGTCGTAAAGAGATCAGTGATACTGCACATGGGTTTTTGGCACGTAAAATATAAAACTATAATAATGATACACAAGTAACTCAAGTATCACACCGCACAGCGGACCGGTAGGCCTTGCCATCCTTTTCTCGATTATACCTCTAAAAAGGAACGCATAGCGACCATACAACATACATCACTGCATTGATTTTAATTTTAATTTTGAAAATAAACTCTTCAATACATACAGCGATTTGACTTCACGTCATAATAAGATTCACTAAATTTTAGATTTTATCATAAACTAAACTAAAATATATAAAAAACAATGTCACTGAATGTCTCATTCACTAAAAATGAAATGAAATGAAATAGTTTATTAAATGTTTACAAACATCGGTTTAAACATAAAATAGTCTACGAAAAATACACATAGTTTACTCCTGGTTGGAAAACTAAAGCCAAATAACCATTGCTGTACTCTTCTGATTAAGGGGAAATGAAACAGACAGAGATATTTTAATTTCCATTACCTTTAGCGAATGCTGTACAGAATTTACACTATTGTGTACAATTTCATAATTATTAGGTTGCAAGTTTACCGATATTTTTGCAAGCTTTGCGACTTCACATTGGTCTTCATATTGGGATGGTCGCGATGTATTAAACACAATTAACAAATACAGCAAGTTTTGGTAAAATATTTTTTGTTGTTTCACACTTTAATCTGTTCCACTGCGCTCGTTCCCGTCTTGTCCTCGCAGACCAACCAAATAGAAAAAATATATCTATTTAAGTTACATACAACAACCATAAATCATTAATTATTTTCTACTCTATTCTGTTTAAATATATATTTCTTTATTTTATAACAATATTGTTCACCCTGTCGCCTCGGACAAGATACTAAGATTTTAAAACTCCTACTAAACCGAGTCCTAATATAAAATATATTAAAAATCGGTTTCATCGTCAATATATCTCATAAATATATCTTTTTTTCTTTTCACAACATGTTGTAAAGCGGTGGTTACTGATATATTTTATTGTTCTTTTTGCATATATAATTTATTAAAAGCATTCAATTTTCTGGCACTATTAATTTAATAATTTTATTATTATAACATTTATATTTTATTTATTTATAATTATTTATTTTCATTTGAAAGTGTCCACAGTTATTGAATGCATACAAAACAAATTTAATATAGTTAGCAGAAAATAGCGTAATGTTCGTCAATAACATAACATAGCAATATAATAATAATATGTGTGTACATTTCACACAGCGCCATCTAGCCCCAAACTAAGCAAAGCTTGTACTATGGGAACTAGATAACTGATACAATACTTAGATACTTTAAAAAAAAATACATACATAAAATAGAATATAACACCCAGATACAGAACAAACACCTATGTTCATCACACAAATGTTTGTCCTGGGTGGGAATCGAACCCACAACCCATAGGTCAGAAGGCAGGGTTGCTACCAACTGAGCTATCGGGCCAGTCAAATAAATCACGTCCATGTTTAATTATAATACAATATTATGGTTCCAATTGTAGTCACTTTCAAAACGATGCTTTTTAAATGGGGTTCATTTATTAATAAATCTACAGAGAATAGAATAAAGGTAAACGACGTGTACATAAAACATACACGACATAAAGTTGGAAGGAGAACATCAATTGTGCATAGAATTACAATTCTATAATCCTACTTATTATCAGCTTACACTATAACAAGTAGTAAAATAAGATAACAAGTATTTACAAAGCTCACATTATAATGTACTGATGAATTGCATTTTGATAATCCGATAATGAATTCAAGAGTTTTAGTAGATTGTTGAATCTGTATCAGATACAGAGTACAAATATAAAATAAAAAGTGTTTTACAGACCAAGTTGTTTCATATGATATTTTATCCTTCGAATGACCGACGTCAAAATAAAGTGTCACATTTTGTTCCGGTGGAACATCGCCGTCGACACGCTGTTCAACAATGGAGTTGTGCACGTGAATGGTGCACCCGACACGCCTTGATTCAAAGCAATATAACAGAGCTTATGTTTGACAAATCATATTTCAAACGAAGACCTTAGAACGTTCAAAATGTATAGTTTTCCGCCTATTTGCGTTTTACTAGCTATCTGATAAATATGATTAATTTACGTCAAAATAAAACTTATTGAACACAATGATTAGTTTAAGTAAAACAGTGTTAAAATGAAATAATACTATGAATTGGAATGTTGATGGAAGAACGGACTGAGGTACCAGTTGAGTATATTTTAATATTGGTGGTAGCTTTTTACAATAGGCTATTTGACTGTTATATTTTTATTGCACACATAAATAATATACCTCAAAAAATAGATAACTGTGAAAACAAAACTTGAATATCTCAAAAAATTACTAAGTTACAGGAATTTTAAAATACAGGAATAGAAAGAGACAACTCAAACACGCAGTGACGTCAGTTACCAGTCCTCACAGTAACTCATTACTAAGCTGTGGTAGCTCTATATACAATCTCTTTGGCATGTGACGTCACAAGCCATGCCTTCATAGTAGCTGTGAGGAAGCTCTACACGATCTCTGCTTTGCGAGAAAGGGACAGGCGATGAAACTTTAAAAGCGTACTACTCCGTGATGAATTTACCGATTTTACTTATTTTTACAATGATTACATTCATTTTTAACCTACTTTATGAAAATAATATTTACTTGTTTATTTTTAATAGTAGTCAAATAGCCTATTTATGGTCTGGGATACGATGGCCTTTACGGTGACAATATTTTATGATATGATATCAGGTGCTTAGATATAAATCCTAAATAATAATTTGAAAGAGGAGACAATAAACCAGGCAGTACAGATCTTCAAGCTCTGGTTTGCTATATATTTATATTTATTATTATCTGTTACTTTTTACTGACAACTAATGCTACATGTATTGAAACATAATATGAAAGCTTTTGGCACATATTCTGCATGCTGGGAAAAAGCAGAAATCTTAAATCAAAGAAGTTCAAAAGTTGAATAATGAATTATTAACACTATAAAAATAGGACATTGTAAAATGTTAAGTAATAAAATTGATAGAATTTGAGCATATCGTCATGGTGGGTGTGAATTCGTCAACATTAAATGTGCTATGGGTAAAGTGCGCACTTGCGGCATAGTTTATATGCATTTTTGATGCTGCGCAGGTCAAGTTCTACTTGGGCAAAGCTCTCGTTTATTGCCGTATAAGTACAAGAGCTCAATTAACAACAAAGCTAAAATGATAACCGTTAGAGGTCGACACGTGCACAAATCTTAGCTCATGTCCAGAAATCTTCCTGAATTTTACAATACTGTCGGTTTCAGACTACATTGCCAATACTGGCAGCGTAGTAAACATTTTGACTAGTCTCTATAGAGTTGATTAAAAAGTATTATTAGATAGGAAAATGTAGATAAATTTACTTTCCACTGCAATTTTAAAAATATGTCCAAGCTAGGTGTACATTATTAAAATATGTTGTTTGCAGACAAAGAATTTTGAACACCAACATTGAATTATTCTAATAATAAAGTGTAAGATTAAGTTTTTAACGTGTCATGTCTATAAACTACTTAGTTTAGAGTTTAAAGCATTACTTTGCACCATCGAAACATCATAGTGCTAGGAGAGAGAGAGAGAGAGAGAGAGGACGACACATGTCCATTTTTGAAAGATAAATTTTGAAACATTAGAGTTCTTAATTTTAACAAAATATATGGACTATCTTTGTAAAACTACACATAATATTTATTTAAAACTGCACACAGATTTTAATAGTATATATAATTTTTATATTTATTTTGAGATTTCGTTTTGTCATACAACCATAATAATGGTTTTTGTATTTGCACTTATTTATTAGACAAATCCCTTAATTAGCTAAGTAAACATTTAATTTTGCATTATATTTTATGATTATTTATTATTATTACCAATAAATTTTACACATTTGTTATCTACAGTTCCCGGAAATAAATATGGCACATAAATACGTCAGGAAGGAAGACTAGATAAACAGGAGAAGACAAGGACTCACATATTTGACATATACCATCTACACATATGCTTTATTCTTTATCGTATTTGCATGACATTCCATTCACATTCCCGCGTGCCATATTTGTTGCCACGAACTGTATCCCCGTTCACAATAGTGAACCTACCTATCCAACGTGACAACAACGCCACATACATAATGATCTATTTGCTAAATATAAAAAAAATATCTAAATGACTACATTTCTCATTTTATTTTGATATACATAAACTTTACTTAAAATATTTGCTTTTAACAACAATCGATCGATGCTAAATATGCTAAAATACCCAAGGTCATTCTGTTGACCGTTCAATGGCTCTAATAAGCTTTATTTAGTTTTATATGGAAATATCTGTACATTTGACTATACACTTCATTTCTAGCCTCATAACCTTGCTATCCAGTCTATAATTAAGACAATCTGTAATAAACACCTTTTCTTTTCATCACTTCATCTTAACATTTCACTATATGTACACTTTTCTATATTTATTTACTGTTTGAGACTAATGGATGAATTTTACATTCTTTAGCAATTGGAATTTATGAAAATATATGTTTGGTTCATGTCTCTCCACGGTCTACTTTTTGTTGTAAAACATATGTTTTTGTTACAATAATATCCAATGATTTACAATTAGCTAGCTATACCAAATACTTTACTTAGGTTACACAAAGTCACTCACAGTTCATTATTTGTTAAATGTCAATCCATATAAAAAAAATCTCCCGTTGCCAGTTTCCTCGGTTAAGTGTCCCACACCGGTATCTTTCTTACCTTAAAGCACCAACAATGTGTAGTTAATCCCGTAGCCCATTATGTTCTGTTTTGTTGGCATAATATATTCAAGCACCAATTTGTTAATCAACTGATAATGAGAATAACGATTAAATTGTTGAACAACAACATAATAATGTAGCGTTGCTACATTCATCGCATTAGGGCCCAAGTTTATTGGAACACAAACCCCGTGGCAATAAATTTCTTGAACACAAATGGGCTACAAGCTCCTTGAACACAACCCAACATCTACAAGTTTCTTTTCTTGAACACAACCGAGTAGGCTACAAGTTTATTGAACACAACCTAATGGCTGCAAGTTTCTTGAACACAATCCAATTGCTGCAAGTTTCTAGAACACAACCCAATGGATGCAAGTTTCTTGAACACAACCCAATGGCTGCATATTTTTAGAACCCAACCCAATGGTTGCAAATTTCTTGAACACAGCCCGATGGGTGCATATTTTTAGGACACAACCCAATGGCTGCAAGTTTCTTGAACACGACCGAGTGTGTTATTATAGTCTTTTAACTTTTTACCCCGAGTCGTGAAGATGACCTCTACACGAGGTCGGCAGCGTCGACGTTATCGCTGGCGTGCGGCGGCGGCAGCGGCGGTGGCAGCGGCGGAGGCACGCGCTGCGGCGATGAGTAGGGCTCGCGCTCGGCGCGGCAAAGCTGACATCAGTCCAGCGCTCCGATGCACTCGGGCTCCTCCCGCACGCATTCCTTGGGGAAGTAGCCGGATCGGTTGTCGCCCTAGGTGTATACAATAACATAATTAAATATCTGTGGACATCTACCTACAAACTAAGCAAATCTTGTACACTAGCTGATACTAAACTTAGATACTCTTTTGTTTGTAAATACATACATGTAATACAACTAGCTGCGCCCCGCGGTTTCACCAGCGGTTAAACATTTATGAACTATTTGCTCATCTCACCAGAACATTTCACTTTTCTGGGATAAAATATAGCCTATATGTTAATCCAGTGTGTAAGCTATCTTGATACCGAATTTTATCCAAATCCGTTCAGCCGTTTGAGCGTGAAGGAGTAACAAACATACACACTTTCGCCTTTATAATATTAGTGTGATATAACACCCAGACAGAAAAACACATCAGGAAGCTTAATTCAAATATACCAAAGATACATATCTATGAACAAAAAAAACAAACCTCAAATGCGTACACGGGCCAACGCTTACTTTTACGGATACCTCTCCAGTTAATATAACTAATGCTAATGCCTCATAAAAAATATTTTAATAATTGTTTTACAACAATAAAATGTAGTATACATAATTTTTATAAGGCGCAGTCACGATCTATGATCTATATATATTTCATCGGGCAGGCCGGCAGACGTTGACTTGCTGAACATAGGCATACCCCACAAAACGATACTTTGGACAATAGGGGGAGAGGTTGCCATAATCACCACGCTTTTCTTTAGAAAGCGTCACAAGGCTTTTCTTTAGAATTTAAATTTGCAGTAATTTGATAATACCTAGATTTAAGTTTATTTCATAAGTACTTTTTTTATTTAATTAAATGGGAGCGTTTTATAGCATGGACTGAAAACATACGTTAAAGGAAAAGAACGAATTAAATTCCACCTTGTATATATAAAAATCAATAGCTGTTCGTTAGTCTCCTTTTGGTTTTAAAATGTTTGTCGTAGTCTAGGGAAGGTTTAAAAGGTGAGATGAGAGAAGAAGTATTCTCTTGGACAGGGTCAGGGTGTAAAACTATTACCCCGAGCGTAGCCGGGGCGGGTCAGCTAATATAATAGGTCATTACCTATGAAATTGCCGTATTGCAGTACAGACTTTTTCAAACAAAAAAAAGTTTTGATTGGCTATGAATTCTACATTCAAATTAATTTTGTTTTAAAAATATGACATTCTATTTACAATATAAGTCTTTTGTTTATTGATTAGCGTTGTATTTTAATTACATTTCAACATTTTTCCTCATAATGGATACTTTGAAATTTCGTGTAATTATGGAATATGAGTTCCGTCGTGGCACCAACGCGGCACAAACGACACGTAACATCAACGACGTTTACGGAGAGAACTGTACAAACGAACGTACAACCCGTTATTGGTTTGCTCGGTTCCATTCTGGGAATTTTGACTTGAAAAATGAACCTCGTGGTCGTCCGGAAACTTTGGTCAACAATGATGAATTAAAGGCGATTGTGGAAGCTGATGAATCTCAATCTACAGCTGAGCTGGCAGCAGCTTTTGATGTTAGCATCAAAACAATATTGGTCCATTTGCGACAGATTGGCAAGATAAAAAAGCTTGATAGATGGGTGCCCCACGAACTTAACGATCGCCAGCGCAACGTACGCGTCGAGACTTGCCTTGCGCTGCTTAACAGGCACAGAAATGAAGGAATTTTGAACCGAATTGTTACGTGCGACGAAAAATGGATTCTTTTTGACAATCGAAAGCGCTCAGCAAGTTGGTTAGATCCTGGTTCGGTACCAAAGCAATGTGCAAAACGAAAAATGACCCCTAGAAAGGTGATGGTCACAGTTTGGTGGTCTAGTGCTGGTGTGATTCATCATAGCTTTTTACAAAACGGCGAGAGCATTACTGCAGATGTGTACATTGAAGAACTGACCACAATGATGGCGAAACTCGCACGTCTGCAACCAGCTTTGGTCAATCGGTCGTCTCCACTGCTACTTCACGACAACGCGCGACCCCATACTGCACAACAGACCGTCTCTAAGCTGCATGAGTTGGGTTTGGAAGCTTTCCCTCATCCGCCATACTTACCAGATCTTGCGCCTACCGACTATTACTTTTTCCAAAATTTGGACAACTTTTTAGCGGGAAAAAAATTCAATTCCCGAGAGGCAGTACAAAACGCCTTTGAAGAGTTTGTTGTCTCCCGTCCTGCTGATTTTTTCAAGAAGGGCATCCATAAACTGCCACAGCGTTGGCAAAGATGCATTGATTGCAGGGGTGATTACTTTGAATAAAAGAAATAAATAAGTTCGAAAAAAAAATACTTTAACTTTTTTCAAACAAAACGGCAATTTCATAGGTAAAGACCTAATAATATAACTATTATTACTGTCAAGTTAAGCTACGCTGTCTCGGCGTGTGAGCAGGACTCCTTCCCACGTAAGAGTGAATAAGAATAGAATCTAAGTTTTGTATCAGCTAGTGCACAAGCTTTGCTTAGTTTGTAGGTAGAAAATAATAAATCTATATTAAAGATACTGATCCATCATAGTTCAAATTAATTACACATAATAGATACACATAGAATACATAATAAGACACATTGTAGCCTTTTAGGTGGCGCTTTTTTTTTCTGTGCACAAACACATGTCCTGCCGCGGGAACGGAACCCGCCGCCTCCAGGTTATGAACCGACCTGCTCAACCACCACACCACAGAGGCCGGCTGAAGATAAATAATATAAGCGGTGGACGGTACCTTGTCGAGCGTGCGGCCCTTCCACCAGCCGCGGCTGTCGCCCTCCTTGCTGAGCACGAGCACCTTGGCGCCGGGCCGCAGCGCGAGCTGCGTCGGCTCCAGCGGCCGGAAGTCGTGCACCACCGTCGCCACCACGCGCCGGAACGGCCACCGCAGGTTCGAGTTCAACCTTCACAACAAACGCTTGGACGCTAACTATAAAGCCTTAAAGGAGTAATTCAAGTAAAACTTCTTTACGCACGCTTGACTTGGGGAGTAAGCTGGTGAATACGAGGCGAACGTACATTGAATAGACATTAATAGAATAGAATATTATTTACTGGCCTTATAACTTTGAAAGTTTGTTGAAGTTAATTCACGTAGATCTCCATTGTCAACATAACAAAGTTACATATTTGTATTATTATTTTGGTATGTCAAACAAAAACAAATTTATACCGGCCGATAGATGGAGATAAACTAAAGAAGTTTCACTGTCGTGTGGTTAAAAGCACACTCATTTTTTTTAGGTGATTGGGTTAGTGCACAACTAACCACATTATATCCACATTGTAGCTAGTGAAATTACTGGGCAATTAAGACCTTATGGTCTGATCTCACAGTCGAGTAATCTGATTACCAGACTGTGCCATGCTGATGTCTCAGGATGATGTGCGCAGTGCAGTTTCACACGAAACTATATATTTTGGAGATCTGAGTGACACAGTTCTGTTATGGGCGGCCGTGTCGCTTAACATCAGGTGAACGACTAGCTCGTCACATCATTCACTAACATAAAAAACCGCATTAGTGTCACGTCTAGTGTTACAGATGTCTAGGTTGCGATGACCTCTCGCTATCAGGAGGTCCGTATGTTTGCAGCATAAAAAATTTAGGCCATGGATAAGTCATCATCAATTCAGCCCAACACGTTCCCACTGCTGGGACACGACCTTTCACAGGGAGATGAGAGTGGGCCAACACGCTGTTCAAGAGCGGGTTGGTGGATAACATAAGTTCTCGAATGTACCAGTTTACTCACGATGCTTTCTTTTACCACTGTAAGAGCTCGCACGTAATTTCAAAAGTCATAAGTGTAGGGCTGAACCAGGGTGAGCCAGTTTGGAAGTGACACGGGCTCTTTGAACCACAGTCGCTCTTACCGCACATAAACAGAGTATTAAAACTGAAGTCAATACGAATTTGACTTTCAAACTATTTTAATCAAGTATCATGTTCCCCTGGCTGGAAATGAACAGTTGTTCCTCACCCCTCAAAGTTCTCGGAGAGGCTGGTCTTCTCGTAGTAGGAGACGAGCTCGACGACGCTTCGGAAGAAGCGCGACTCCGAGAGGAAGTAGTGCTGCACCTGGTCTATCGGCTTCCGGCACACTCGCATGTGCTTCACCGTGTTATCCGTTCTACCGAAGAAGAGTTAATTGTTTTAAAAAAAGTTATCGTACACAATGTATAATGACTTGCATTGTAATAACCCCGTGTGCACACCGAAGAGTTAATGTATGGCGAACTGACTGATAACAACTTATATTGTACTCTACACATATTTAAGCAGATTAATTTAATTTGATTTTGTTTCATCATACTAATAATAATAATAATAACGATCAACGATCACATACATAGATCCTGGACCCTAACTAGGATTCCCTGTGTCTAGGGACCCAGGAACTACGAGGACCATGGTCTCACAACACCCAGACTCAGAACAAGTATTTGCGCGTTTTTTGTGCACAGATACTTTGTCCTGCCGCAGGAACCCGCCGCTTCCGGGTTATGAGCCGAACTTCACAACCACCACGACACAGAGCTGTCAAAAAATGTTATGGTTATTCACTCAGATTCGATATTTCTACCATCGCAACTTTCACTACTGCAAAAAGCTCATCCGCATATTATTGAATCGTGGAAATCAAACACGCTTCTTTTTAAAAGGGAGGGCCATCAAGTACTTGCTGGAGTTGACAGAATGGGCGCGCGTGTACCTACTTGAGCGAGAGGGCGTAGTGCGTGTCGGTGGGCGCGAGCGCGGGCTGCGGGCGCACGCGCAGCAGGAAGGTGCCGTCCACGCGCCGCTCCAGCCGCGCCGTCGCCGTCTCCCGCCCCATCTCGCCCACGTACCTGCGCGGGGCCCATAGAAGCTTCTAGTAAAGTTGCTACCACTTTACTAGGAGTATGACTAGACTATGAATTGGACTGTGACTTAACTTGACTTGACACATTATATGATATTAATTAACTTGAGATATTATCAATTACTTGACACTGGTTAAATACACAAAAGTGTGCAGCCAAAACAAAACAAAATAAAATAGAGTAGAGTAGTCCGGGGCCACTCACCACATGTAGTAGTGCAGCGCGTGGTCGGGCGGCAGCAGGTGCGGCGGCGGCGGCGCGGGCGACACGCCGCCGCCGCAGCGCCCCGACACGGGGATGCACTCCTTGTGCGCGCACGCGCCGCACGCCGTGCACAGGTAGCCCTGCGCGGCGCACGGTGCACGCATGCGTTACAAGTGGACCATAGGTACATACAGTGCCGGATTAATCAAGCGCGGGGCCCGTAACGAATTCTTTCAAAGAACCCTTGATCTACTAGGGATTCTTAAGTATAAAGTGGTAAGAAAACAATTCAATACTCAATACGTTTATTTGCCATCTATTATAGGCTACAATTTGTTGACGTTTTTGTGATATCAAGTAAATTCAATATACCACATCACATTAAATTCCACATAGAAAATTATGCTCAGGGGGGCCCGTATTGCTACTCTTGCTACGTAATCCGGTACTGAGTACATACTATAATTCTGATATATTACTTTTTTAAAGTCTATTGTTTTCGGTCGTTTCATTTAGTTTCTCCGTAGTCCCGTCAAAAAGCGAATATGCGCACTTATTAACGGATTACACGGGATTTCACTGACAGGGTTCGGATTTTGATTCTGAAGCTTATCGGCGGTTACAACACGGCGATATAAAGTGTAGATACAACATCTGATTGAAATTAATCGATGAAGTTTTTGCACAACCAACTCAGGATATACTTTGTTGAAATAGGAAAGGATAATTTGTTATATATTAAAACCGGAAGCCCCTTACGGTATCATCATTCGCAATTTATCCGTTTTTCCACGTAAATAGTCAATTTTCCAGGATAATATGTATTAATTGTTGTTGTGTTGATTCCGGTAATATTAGCTAGACTTCTTACCTGAAATATTCGTCCTTTGACAAATTTTGAGCAGTGATGACAGGTGGCTGGTTTTTCGAATGTGTGAAGTACGAATTTGTGGTTTGTACTTCGACACCCAGGTGGTTCTAGATTGTCGCTGAAAGAAAATCAAAATATACTAGATATTTCATTTGCCGAATCCAATCTCAATAACTAAAACATATTTTACTAATGTTATGCTGATGACATGGTGCTATTGAGCCTTTCAATCGATTACATAAAAAAACTAAAAAAGAAATACTTTGTCTTACAGTTTTCAGTTCGTTCAAACGCTGCGTTCTTACGTTCTTACATTAAAAATATAATGTACAAAGAATAAATAAATAACGCCCAAAGATCAGATTACATAGATCCTGGCAATAACTACCTACCTGTAATAACTAAGGTTCCCTGTGACACAGAAACTACGAGGGCCATGGTACTGCAATATCCAGACCCAGAACAAGTATGTTCGCTTTTTTCATCCCTTTTTACCACTGCTAGCAAAAAAATAGTACTCACATAGCGTCTCGTATCGCCTTGACCCACTTCCGCTTGCAGTCTTCAGTGCGCGCGTACAGCGTGAAGGTGGCATCCTTCGTGCGGCGCACGAGGTAGAAGTGCGACGTCCAGCGCCCATCGTTCCGCAGCGTCCGCCGGCTGCAGCCTTCTTCCACCCTGTACTCGGCGAGGCGGATCCCGACCCGGTACGAGTACTGGTTGTCCTGCAGAAACTACGGAGATATTACTGTACGTAACGGTTGTGAAGCAGAATTAACCTTAATTTAAGTGCAGTATCATGCTAACAGCCAAAGAGTGGAACGCTCTATCGGCATCCGTATTTCCCGAAAACCTATAACCTATATAACCTTGGAGTCTTCAAATCGAGAGTGAACAGGTATCTTCTAGGCAAGCGTGTTACATCCTAGACTGCATCCATCAGGTGCGATAGTGGTCAAGCGCGAGCCTATCAAACAATAAAAAAATGTATTTTTTGGCTGGCCTGATAGCTCAGTTGGTAGTAACGCTGAAGAGAGACGACCAAGACCAAGAAGAATAGCAAACCAAAGGGACTCACTAGCACTCACAAGCTCATTCTGAGCTGTGGGTTTGATTCCACCCAGGACAAACATTTGGGTGATGAACATCGATGTTTGTTCCGTGCCTGGGTGTTATATAGTATTCTATGTACGTATTTACAAACAAAAAAGTATATGTGGATTGTATCAGTTGTCTGGTTCCCATAGTACAAGCCATGCTTAGTATGGGACTAGATGGCACTATGTTAAATAACCACACTTATTTATTTATAAATGCCTAATTTCATCACGAAAAAGCGCTTGCTTATATAATACTTATTCAAATTATACTCGAGATTTTGCAGAACGAATGGAAACACGTGTGCCTACTGTGCGTCCTACCTACTGGAGCAATTACACACAACAAATATTCTTTTTTACTTTACTTAAGTCCCTTTAGTGTGAATTTAGATCACATGTTGAAGAAGATTGATTATATTATACAAGTCTAACGCAATCTCGACATATGACGCAAGAAACAAAGGTGACTTTAACTTGACGATTTTGGGGGGCAGTAGGATAAACCATCTAATAACTGGCCAGTTAGTTTTAGTTCGTGCTAGTTTCCATACGGTAAAAATTGTGAACTAATATGAAAGCTTATAGATAAGGTAATGTTAAACTATGATCACAGGTGGCGTTACGTGAATGTAAGTCTTATTTCATGCAAATGTAGTAAATAGTGGCCAGTTACACCAAGTTTTACCTTATACTTTTGTACGTATTTCACACAGAATAAACTAAATTTACTCATAATCTTGTCCACAATTCAAACCTAGAGAGTACAATTTTCCTTGAAAAGGTTTACACCACAACTTTGCACTATAAATCGAACGCAATTACAACCAATAATGATCTGTACCATGCAAAAAACAGAGAACATAACGATCTAGCTGTCGACAACTTAAAACCTAAAAGTGTTACCAAACTCTAAAACAAACTTTATCATGCAGGAAACTAGAGTTAAATTTACATGGACGGGTTCACATAGCAACATCAGCCTGTAAAGTCTTGCGAATATAGTCTAGCGGAACCACAATAATCAGTATACATGCAGGAAATAGAGTTAAGTTTACTTGGACGGGTTTACACAGCAACATACACCTGTAAGTCTAGTATAGTCTAAAGAAACCATAACCTGAAATATTCTTCATCATGCAAGAAACAGAGTTAAATGTACCTTGACAGGTTTACACAGTAGCATGAGCTTGTCAAACACGAACACGTATCTGGTCCTTAGCTTCTGGTCCTCGTGCGCCTTCACCTTGAGTTCTCCGTCGAGCAGCAACCGGCCGTACGCGGCGAGGGCAGCGCCGCCCGCGCCCAGCGCACCTCCATCCCAGTCTATGATGCTCTCCTGGTACATTAACGATGGATGGATGGATTAAAAAGGCAGTCATTACACTTTTTTTTGTATGTGAATGATGATACAGAACAGTGTCACTCGGAACTCCAAAATATAAAGTTTCACGTGACACTGCACTGCGCACATCATCCTGAGACATCAGCACAGTCTAGTAATAAGATTACTCAACTGTGAGATTAGATCATAAGTCTCATTTTGCCCAGTAATTTCACTAGCTACAGTACCCTTCAAACTGGAACACATTAGTGCTTGCACACTACTGCTTGGCGGCAGAATAACTGGCAAAGTAAACACTTAGTAAAACATATTAATTTTAAGACAGATAGACGAGTAGCTTAGATTCTAGCGCTAAGTTGTACGTAACATGTAATATTTATTAAAATAAAGAATTTTTGAAATGAATGAAACGATGGATGCATCATCAGACAATTTGCGTCCGAGGGAGGGGGTTGCGAAACTATGGAATACATACTCCAAAAACCAACAAATCGCGAAACTTACTGAATTGAACTCGCAATAATCTCAAAAGCTTTTAGAAGTAAAACTTCTTTACGCTCGCTTGACTTGGGTAGTCAGCTGGCGAAGAAGTTGAAAGTTGTTGGTTAACGTAGATCTCCATTGTCAACATAACAAAGTTAACAATTTGTATTATTATGTTGGTATGTCCGATAAAATGACAAGTTACAATTGTCAAGATGGCGACGTTAACATTAAACAAAGCAAAAACAAAGTTATACCGGCCGATAGATGGAGCTAAAGTAAAGAAGTTTTTTCAGTCGTGTTGTCTAAAGCACACTCGTTTTTATAACAAACTAGTTGACCCGCCCCGGCTTTGCACGGGAGAAATAGTAAAACACGGTCCAACGGGATAAAAAGTATCCTATGTCCGTTTCCTGGTTCTAAGCTACTTCCCCACCAAATTGCAGCCAAATCGGTTCAGCCGTTATTTAGTGTAAATAACACGACTTCCTTTTATATATATGGATATCTATATATCAAATGTTCAACAATATGAGGAGTCGACTAAAACGGTTGCTAAGTTGGCGCCAAGAACACATAAAACATGTCGACCATGTTTATGTTCATATTACATTTTATTCCGACATAAAAGTTATTGCTAAAGACAAAATAAAACAACACTATTCTGAATAAAATATGATGATAATATGTATGATTATCGTTTTCTTTATTTCGGAAATATTGTTTAGCGGAACTAAAGTATTTCAATCGCTGATAAGTATTTCAGTAGAGTAAGAAATATTTAAATTATTATCGTATTTGTATTGTTTTGATTTGTGTTTTTGATCTTGGTTTATATTTAATAAAAATCTTATTAGTTTGAAAACTAATTTATGTATTTATTTCTATAAGTGTTATGTCGCCGCAAAAGATTTCCCATGTTTTTTTTCATGTGTCAAATTTATTAGCCAACAAAATTATGGTCCAAGTATATATAATCGACGAATCGATAATTTGACAAACAAACATAATGAAGCATTTATGAATGTAAAAATTAGCCTATATAATACAACTATTGCAACTAATGCCCTTGTGCACTAAAGTTTGACCGCTCCTAAGTTCGTATTTACATTTATATGACGTATCTCTATACTATGTTGTTCAAGTAGAAATAAACTTTAGTATCACCTTGATAAGATTCAATATGCTATGTTATGTACCTGCACTTTAGCGAGCAACGCCAGCACTTCGCTGTCTCGCTTCACCTCGTTGATGTACTGCGCGACGTCCACCATCGCCTCTTTCGCACGCTCCAACCCACGAAACTCTTCATGATTCTAGAATAAATTTGATAAAATCAAAAACATTTCGACGTTGACGCATTAAATTTAACTATCGGAATATCGCAGCATGATCCTTTTTAACCGATTTCAAAAAAGGAAGTTCTCAATACGACTGTATTTTTTTAAATGTTTGTTATTTCGAAACTTTCGAGTGGGTGACCCGATTTTGATGATTATTTTTTTATTTGAAAGTTGGTGCTTCCCGTGTTGTCCCAATTAAATTTGATCAAGATCTGACAAGTAGTTTTTGAGTTATCCTTAATAATGCTTATTTCGAATTCGACTACATTGATGATGTTCTCATTGGGATTGATGTCGAATAAAAATATATATATCCGTTTTTTGAAAAGGAATTATTGTTTTAATAGTCTAAAAAGTTGTGGGATTGAAGGCGGTTGAAAACGTTTTTTAAAAAGGAATTATTATCACACTTCACATTAATGTTATAAAGGCGAAAGTTTGTATGTGTTTATGTTTGTTACTCCTTCACGCTCAAACGGCTGAATGGTGATTTGAATGAAATTCGGTACCAAGATAGCTTATACACAGGAATAACATATAAGCTAGATTTTATCCAGGAAAAGTGAAATTTTCCCGTGGGATGAGGAAATATATAAAATACTTTTTATCCGCGAGTGAAACCGCGGGGCGCAACTAGTTATTTTAATATTCTTAAAAGTTGTTTAATAGCAGTCTAATGTATGTGTTCCTTACCGGCTGTGTTTCATGAACCAGCTTGTCCAGGAGCAGGTGGTACTTGAGCACCCGTTGCATAGGTACCGAGAGTATGTCGCGCAGTTGGATCCGTCCATCGCTGTGCTCCTTCTGACATTTCTGAAACAACGACGTACGTCCACTTATTTATACATCACAGTTTTAATTGAATTTAATTTAATCTTAGTTAGTGGCTTCTGCAATTTCACACTTTCGCCAGTATCATGTACTAGTATAGACCATCAAACGAAGGAGATTGTTCGGTAATTTAAAGAATTTGGCCGGTGCAATGAGTTTTATGATGAATTTTACACTGAAACTAATCTGTAACAAATACAAGACAAAACGTTATAATAAATATAAACATAAATGTTCTGAAAGCAATGCAACGTGAGTAGATGCAATGCAGACATTCTAATAAAAGACGTCCGAGAGGCTTGTCACGATAGCAATAAAAAACGAATGTGCTTTAGACCACACGACTGAAGTATAACTTCTTTAGCTCCATCTATCGGCCGGTATAACTTGAAAATTGTAAAATGTCATTTTACCGGACATACTAACATAATAAAACAAATTTGAAGTAAATTTGTCATGTTGAAAATGGAGATTTACGCACAACGTTTAACTTCCGTTCACCTCGTTACGCATACACCAGCTTACTCCCCAAGTAAAACGGGCGTAAAGAAGTTGTACTTTAAAAAAAAAGTGTGGAGTCTTTGGGGACTACCGATAGAAGTGAAAACTAAGCAACTTGTGACGTTTAGCTCATGGAAAGCGTTCGGTGACGATGACGCGAGTTCCGTGATTTTTGATCACCTAAAAAGTGCTCGACACTACTAAATAAGTAAAGCATGCCCGTTTTTTTTTAAAGTGAAAACTTTTAAAAAAACGGGCATGCTTTAGACCATAGGACTGAAGTAAAACTTCTTTAGTTTATCGGCCGTTATAACTTTGTTTAATGTTAATGTCGCCATCTTGACGATTGTAAATTCTCATTTTACCGGAGATACCAACATAATAATACAATTTCTTTACTTTATTATGTTGACAATTGTTACTACGTAAACCAACAACTTTTAAGGTCCGCTAGCCTCGCCAGGAAGAGCGAAAGGCTGGAAGTATTCGAAATGTGGTGTTGGAGGCGTATGGAGAGAATAAGCTGGACTGAGCGAAAAACCAATGAAGAAGTGCTTACCCTGGTTCAAGAAAAACGGAACATACTAGCGACAATAGAAGCGAGAAGAGGAAAAATGTTTGGCCACCTTATACGACATGACAACCTTATGAAAAACATCATGGAAGGAAAGATAGAAGGGAAGAGAGGAAGAGGCAGACCTAGAAGGGCTTACACAGGTCAAATAAAAGAAAAAATAGATGTCATGTCGTACAGGGAGGTTAAAACGTTGGCCGAAGACCGAGAACGATGGCGATTACTCCACCGACAAGAGCTGGACTCTTAAATAAGAAGAAGAAGAAGCCTCGCCAGCTTACTCCCCAAGTAAAGCGTGCGTAAAGAAGTTTTACTTTAAAAAGTCAAAGTTCTACTCACCGCCAGTTGCTTGCTGATCGTGCTGTCCCTTGCGTCTAATGTCTTGAGCGTCTCCTGAGCGTGAGTGAGATTGGAGCAGTAGTCTCCGTAAAGGAGCAATCGTTCGCGCCACGCCAGGAACACGTCCGAGAGACGCGGCACGCCGCTGCCCGGGACGCACGCTTCTGTCGCCAGCTTTAGTTGCCGAAGCAGGCCTGAATGGATCTCGTGTAGCTCCTGAAGGGACAGGTACGTATTAATTAATGATAATAATAATGACGCCCAACGATCACATAAATAGATCCTGGACCCTACCTACGATTCTGTGGACCCAGGAAATACGAGGACCATGGTCCCACATCACCCAGACTCAGAACAAGTATTTACTCTTTTTTCTGTGCACAAATACGTCCTACCGCTGGAATCGAACCCGCCGCCTCCGGGTTATGCCGACCGACCGACAGCCGACCTGCTCTACTACCACACCACAGACGCTGTAATTCCACAACGAACATACCCTGCACGATTTCTTAGATATTAACCTCCAATGTTACAGTACGATAAATCGTTCCTCCAGTAACAACTCGTGTAGTTTCAGGCGGAAAAGTTCTAGTACCAATTTACCTTGACACGAATTCTAGATATTTCAAACAACCGAACCGGTAGTCCAGGCAGTACAGATATACGTAGTGTCTAAATACTACAATGATATAATAACTAATACTAAAAAAAATAGTAAATCTCGGTAGCGGTTACATATTTGAGCCGTTTGGTGTTGAGACCCTGGGCCCGTGGGGGCCGGGAGCTCATCGCGTTTTCCAAAGTTTATCAGAGCGCCTGGTCGATGCTACGCGTTACCAAAATGCTGTCACCTATTTGGCACAACGAATAAGCATTGTTGCAGCTTAGCCAGCATGTTGGGTACGCTACCTACTGGTAGTGGGCTGGCGCATTTGGACTGTCTATAGGTCATCGCGGTCAATATATGGTCCAAATTTATTTTTTTGTAGTAGTGTCTTACTTACCAACTTACTAATAAACATCGCATAACAGTTGAATAACCACATACAGCCTTATTAATAAACACGAACTAGCTTTAGACTAGTTACACCATCTTTTGTTTCTTTCGATCCAGCTAAATATTCCAGTAGCAAAAAAAGGACAAAAGCTGAAGTAACTAATCCGAGACTAATACCCGTTTATTAATAAGGCTGTTAGTGTTTTCTCTTATTTTACCTTTGCCAATTTCAAATTCAATAGATACAGACAAAACACAAAATAAATATTTCTCCGCTATACAAATATACCAAATAATGTTTAGTAACAAAGGACAATTTACGACAATAATTAATATAGGTAACAGTGGGCATACAGAAATGCATCTTTAATCGACAGTTTTAAACATAAATAGCACCCCTTTTAAAATGGGGGTTTAAAACAACAATTGGAAAGTGATAAACATGGGAGCAGCTGTTTTCAACGAATCGCATTTCTCTGCCTACGCCACGAACATAAACACTCTACGAATAAATATTTAGCCAGCTTTGCTCGACTCGAATACTTTTGGAATACTCCGCAGTGGTTCAATCTCAAACGTCTATTTTTACAGCTAATTTGCTAAGAGCTTGTTTACGTTGGATAATCCATTTTTAAGTGAATTTTGTATTCGAGCTCACCCTTCATCGCCCATTGTTTTTGTATTAAAATCTTATGAACGAAACGAATATCTGTGGAGATAAAAGAAAATGCTCTTTTATGTGTGTGCGGTGAGCCGGCCAAATATTTAGGCGAGTTAAAAATTAATTGCGGCCTTTAGAAACTAAGCAAGGCCGCCTGCGGTGTAAGGGGATTAGACCCGCTCTCGTTCATTTGAACAACGCAATGTTTTCAAATTTAAATTACATATGGTTAGGAGTCGCCCAGAAGCAACAAAGTTAAATTATAACTTTGTATGGTTTTGAAAATGTAATTCAAAATAGAACCGGGGAAGTAGAGAAAAAAAGTCAGTGATTCTTTGATGATAATGTTGAAACCATTGTAACCTTCATCGTAATTATATATTTTTGAATGCGAGATGTTCTGATGATCTCGGAATTTTCAACACGAAAAGTCGTAATATCAAAAATATAAAAGACAAGAGCGAACTACATAAAACCTTAAATAAAAATGCCTCTTCGCATATAAGAACTCATTTTAAAGATGTGATACTATCCCGGTCCCGCCACAGACAAAAGACCACAACCATCAGAATACAACAGTTATGTCGATCGTAGAGGGTACGTTAATATCTATTCTGTGACGAGGGTTGAAACACCCCTACATGTACATCCATAGAATCATGTTAGTTCTAAAATCGAAAGGGTTAGCCAAGACGCAATACTTATCAAGTTACAGGGACAATGGGGGAAATTGAGATTGATGTCGGTAGATTACAGTGGGACAATCGGTTACAGTTGTTACTAAACGGATTACGGTGTTGGGTAACTGTTGCGAGGTTTATACACATTTTCCTTTGTAGAAATATCGTATCGAATATTGGATTAGGTAGAGATCACGCTGCGTTATTTGGAAAGTGATGTCTCAAACTGTGACAGTTTATATAAGGATCACGTTACTTACGGAGTTAAATTGAATATTTACTACTTTGGTTACGTAGTTACTATTAACGGATCTATGACAAGTTTTGTACTGTGTTTATAATCAGCAGTTATCCTATGGCCGTCTCCTGGTTCTAAGCTACCTCCACACCAATTTTTAGCCAAATCGGTTCAGCCGTTCTTGAGTTATAAATAGTGTAACTAATACGACTTTATTAATATAGTAAATATTAAGAAGTATAGAAAAATTAAGGAACGTTAGAAAAATTGTTTCGAGCATAACAAGGTACAAAAATGTATAAACATGAAAGTGAAGCTTTACACCGACAATTTCTTCTTTGACGCTCAAAAAATAAACATGTTGAATATGATATATCGCTCACCTTGATGCCGAAGAATATGACGTGCAGATCCTGCTGCTTCAGGTACGGCATCAATGGCCTCAGGAAGTACTTCACGATCTTGCTCAGAACATCCACATAGTTGCATTCAGTATCCACCAGCTCCCTTATGACATAATCCCTTTTCTCTAGGCTATGCGACGAAGTCGCTAACTGCAATGAAAATATTAATATTTATAAATAAAATTACAATTAAAAAAAATATTAAAGCGCAAGCGCATAAAAAAGCAAGACCAAATGACCATTCTACGCCAATAATCTACGCAAAACATTTAGTAAAAAGTGTGATAGCAAACTAATGACTACCGGTGGAAAAAAAAGTCGTGGTCCGAGAAATAATAAGTCCATGAATAATTCAGCCGATGTCCGGAACGCCTGGCGAAACTTTTACTTGTATAATTGTTGCTGTCATTGGCCGAAGAACCGATTGCTTGGATCTGCTGGTGGATGTGGACAATGCATCCGCGTGACTGGGTTTGATACTGTACAATACCTATATAAGAGAAGTTTTTTGTAGTTTTCCTATTTCAAACTGAATTTTGTAAGAAGAAATATTTCGAGAATAATAAGATAACCTTAGTCTAATTAAATTAAATTTACATGGCACGTTAATTGAGTACCAATAAAGAGAAATCTAACATCTACTAATCATTATGATTTCAATTAGATATTTGAATATGCAAATGTTTGGTATTTAATTATTAGTTCCAAAATCAAACATCTGCATTCATTCGAATGTAATTCTCCGAATTTTGGTAATCGCTGACATTCGTCGGATTTGAAACTAATGCGGATAAAAACTAACTCCTACTCCTAATAGAACCAGTAAGACCACTCGGGCATTAAAATTTCTCCGAAAGATGTTTCTATTGCAAATTATTGCTGCGTTAATCATTGTAAGAATTGCAATGTCGCAATTAGCATAGATGCTTATCCATCGATCTGATACGGCTTGAATAGATCAAGGATAGAAGATAATTGTGTCAATTTAAATAGTTTTGCATCTGCTAAAGAACGTATAACAACTAGATTTTGTATATTCCGACCAACACCAATTCCTCAGTTTCAGTATGTGTTCAGATATTGCCACATTCTCATTCATACAACGGATATCAAGTAGAATCCAATACGTTTTAGACTTTTTCTAAAGTTTTAAAATGGCAACGTCGAGTAGTGATGCTGTGATTGTTAATTTGCATTTGAACTCATTTGCCAAAGTAGAAATGAGATGCTACAACAAAATCTACCACCACAAGCCACACCACCAATACACCTGGCTCAATACTATTCTAGAATGATCTAGTTGATCATTCAATCAAAGACTGCATTTTACTGTCACATTCTTTGTTGTGGTTTTTTTTTTATGTTAAGGAATGACATGACGAGCTAGTCGTCGGCCTGATGTCAAGCGACACGGCTGCCCAAATCAGTTGCAGTGTCACTCGGATCTCTAAAATATAGTTTCGCGTGATACTGCTCTTCGCACGTCATCCTCAGACATCAGCACAGTCTAGTAAAAAGATTAAATAATAATAATAACACCCAACGATCACTACATAGATCCTGGAACATAACTAGGATTCCCTGTCTAGGGATCCAGGAACTATGAGGACCATGATCCCACAACTCCCAGACTCAGAACAAGTATTTGCTCTTTTTTTCTGTGCACAAATACTTGTCCTGCCGCGGGGATCGAGCTCGCCGCCTCCGGGTTATGACCCGACCTGCACTCCCTACCGCGTAACGTTCTGGGAATCGGCTTCGCCTGCCATCCTGCTCTCGCCATTTAACAAGTCCACGAGTGCGAGCAAGAGAGAACGCGATTACGATCTCCACCAGACTTAAGAGGTAAGGCCCCTGCTCAACCACCACACCACAGAGGCTGTCATACGATTACAAGACTGTGAGATCAGGTCATAAAGTTTTATTTCCCCAGTAAATTCATTAGCTACAGTGCCCTTTAAACCGGAACAAAGTAGTGCTTGCGCACTACTACTTGGCGGCAGAACTACTGGCAAAGCGGTGGTACCTACTTAGACAAACTTTGCAGAAAAGTCCTACCACCTAGTAAAAGTTGTTGTGGTGTAAACTGCATTGTTATACTTTGGTGTTAAATAAAGTATTTTTGCATTGTATTGTACTGCAGACTTTCTTTTATAGGACTCTGATTGTATATAGGACGATGAAGACTGTGGATGTAATGTAGTGACATTCGACTTATATTTCTCGCTCCACGACCTAAAAACAGAAAAGATTAAGCGAAAATTAAAGAAAAGTCAAACCGAGCGTACAGTCGGCGTCGCGCGGTTGTTAGCGGGCAGTGGCGGGTCGCGTGCGGACGCCTTCACCGCGCAGAGGTCGTGGTAGATCTCCTCGTCGTGCAGCCGCGCGCAGTAGCTCGCGTACTCGGCGTCCTGCGGCGGCGAGGCGACGCCGCTGCGCACGCGCAACGTTACCCGGACGGTTCCACGCACGTGACCATACGTTGATACAGTACAGAACCTTTAGCTATGCAGCTGGTTACTGAAGAGTAATCTAGGGCACCGAGGAGATGCTTTTGAAATCGATAGCTTGTGTAATAAATAATCACCAAGCTTTTAGCAGTTTGCTATTCAATTATTAAACCGAAACACAGCAGTAGTTATCATTTAATTAGAGCTGATTTTACAACTACATAATACTTTTCATCGAGTCTTGCACTAAATCAACGTATTTTCAGTCTTAGCGTATATGTACATTGTGGAAAAACCGTCCAGCAAAGATGTTACCAACTACGACAGGCTGAACCGGGGTTGATAGACTTGATATTCAGCGACTTAAAAGTGCAATTCAGTAATTAACAATAATCCTAAAAACGTAACGCCCGGTCAGAGTTGTGTAACATCTTGCATGCATAAGCTAATAAAAACAAAATTATAATACAAGTAATCTAGCTCGAAGGAACAAAAATACTTCAGAGCTACTAAACAAAAATTAAGCTTATCACACAATACTTTATAAAGGTAACATTTAAAACGTTTGTAAAAAGAAAATAAGCGACGACCATCTATGAGGGAAAAGCCTAAAACAAAGGAAAACCGATCACACCTAAGACCATTCTATGCAAATCAAACAAAACTAGTCATGCGTACGTATCTATAGACAGCGTATCAACATAATCATTTTCTGGCAATAAAACAATAAAAATAGCTAATCGCAGTGCGCTTGGTACACGACAACCTTATCTCATTATAGCATACCTTTACCTGGAAGGTGGTTAAGGACTACTAGGTATTGTTGAATTAAAAGTTGCATTTTTATGTTAGTGAATGATGTAACGAGCTAGTCGTTCACCTGATGTTAAGCGACGCGGACACCCATAACAGAACAGTGTCAGTCGGAACTCCAAAATATAAAATTACGCGTGAAGTGCAATGTGCACATCATCCTGAGACATCAGCACAGTCTGGTAATAAGATTACTAGACTGTGAGATCAAATCGTAAAGTCTCAATTGCCCAGTAATTTCACTAGCTATAGTGCCCTTCAAACCGGAATACAGTAGTGCTTGCACACTACTGCTAACTAAAAAATGTAACCATTTCTTTTTACAATATTGCTTATTTTAAAATTTTATGTTTTGGGTTATGTTCGGGCCTTTCGTCGTAGACTGCGGCCCGGTGGTAGTTGTAAATCCAAACCACTGCACTGTTCTAATAGTTGTTGTATTTGTTAAAAGAAAGTCTACGCGCAATTCGGTGTCTGAGCCGCACTAGTTAGAATGGACACATTAGCGCGCGACGGTGGTTAAGTGACGACTCGCTTT
Organism: Ennomos fuscantarius; assembly: GCA_905220475.3. Lineage (NCBI taxonomy): Eukaryota > Metazoa > Arthropoda > Insecta > Lepidoptera > Geometridae > Ennomos > Ennomos fuscantarius. Next base: position 1,735,153 of record HG992026.1, on the reverse strand, counting down.
AGTAAAGAATGTACGGACATTTATAGTTTACCTAAGCGTATACAAAATTGCTGTACGTGCTGTATTGGCTCGTACATACTCCCGAGGGAAAAGTGCGTGCAAAGATCACCAAATTTGCGTTACAAGTTAAAATATAAAAGTAAGTAAAAAGCAACCACAATAAGCAAAATACAAAGTTATAAAAACTCGTTTCTAAAATATATAAAAATAAATCAAAGGTTAAATCTTGTTCCGTGTTCTGATGCTGGTTTCGGCTGAGGAATGTTCTCCGACTGTCGGTCTTCGATTTCAGCATACGTATGGGCAGCGATTTCTTCTATTTCTATGTTTTCAGTTCTTTCTCGATTCTTTGGTGACGTTTTATTAGTTGTATTGCTCCGTTTGCATTCAGGAAGATATCTTTTTAGTCTCCACACGATGATTGTGACAACAATTCCTCCCACCAGCAAACTGCTTAGTGCGTAGTTGCCGATGTTGTGTGTCGTTATAGTGTTAGGCAGGTTCTCAAGTCCTTTTTGTTGAGCTATCTGGTGATCTAACATTCCGTGTTCTTTAGATAGGTCCAGTTCAGATAGCTCTATTTTCGTTGGTTTGTAGGCATTCACCATGTCATTTGGTGATTCAATGGAAGGTACTTCCAGTATTATTCCAATGTTGGTTTTACTACTGAAGATGTTATGTGCATACAACGTAGCGTCCTTGTGTTTCATTACACAGCCCTGACCTAGGGCAAGAAGACCCGCCATAGTTATTTTTGTAGTTGTAATTTGATTCTCGCATATAATACGAGTCGAGCATTCGTCGATGCAGTTATACAGCCATATGTTTGGTCTCTGTAGTTTTAGCCATTGGTTGTTACATTGGTGTTGTCTCCAATCACAAGTTATGTTTGTATTTTGACTCAGCATTTTTGCCTCGCAAGATGCTGTAGCTCCATGTAAGTTGTTGATCGGAGTGTAGGCGTGGCAAATGTAGCCGTTTTCTATCAGAGTGCATTGTTGCAGATCAGCTTCTTCCATCTGTATGTAGGTATTCTTTACGAAGTTCACTCCTATATACCTAGTAGTAGTTACGATCATCTGACACTGGTTGGGCACGTGCTGTTGAAGTATAGGTATAGTTTGATACAATGCATATTCGTCATCGCTCAGTAGCGGTATATGTAATTCGAAGAGTAGGTATTGTTCGGTTAGCCGGGCTTTAACATAAATAAGTTTGTATATGTTTTGAATGTTTGCTCCTTCATTGTTTTTAATAGGGAGCGTTAATCTTCTTTGTTTTAATTAGTTTTGTGTTGTTCTGGGGAGTCTGAGTTTCAGGACTTCGTTTTGATGAATCAGTACTCTCGCATGTGTCGATGATAGGTAGCGGCGTTATCTTAATTATGGGTCTTTTTAGTACTCCGTTCTGTGTCTTTAGTGAGACTACTCGAACTAAGTTGTCGCTGCCGGGGTGTAACTCTACTACCCGGCCCATAGCCCACTTGCCAGGGGGTAAACTATTTTCTTTTATGAGTACCAATTGCCCTTTTCGTATGTTTTCTTTAGTTTGTTGCCACTTGTTTCGGTTTTGTAGTAAATGAAGATACTCTTTTGACCAGCGGTCCCAGTAGTGTCGGCGCATGAGTTCAATGAGTTTCCAGTTGTTCCTGAGATCTATAGATTTTAGGTTATCAGGGTCATTGAGTGGTAGTGAGAGCGTCGGACTTCCCGTGAGGAAGTGACCAGGCGTAAGGTAATCCAGGTCTTCCACATCTTCTGAAAGCGGACTCAGTGGCCTACTGTTCATGCACGCTTCGATCTGAGTAAGAAGCGTTGAAAATTGCTCGTAAGTTAATTTCTGTTGTCCGATTACTCGTTTCAGATGGTTTTTCATCGATCGCACGGCTGCTTCCCATAAGCCCCCTGCTGAGGGCCAGGAAGGGGCGTTAAAATGCCACTCAATTTGCAGGTTGTTGATCTCCTTGAAGAATTCTGAAGATAGCATTGTTTTGTATTGTTCGAACTCTTCTTTTAATAATCTCTCAGCCCCCACAAAGTTAGTTCCGTTGTCAGAATAGATGTGTTTAGGTGTTCCTCTTCTAGCGCTCATTCGCGTTAATGCTGCGATAAAAGTTTGCGTTGACAAGTCCGAAACAAGTTCAATATGTACTGCCTTAGTGCTCATACATATGAATATAGCTATATAGCCTTTGCATGTTTTTATCCCACGGCCTTTGTTTATTTTAACTTCAACGTGACCCGTAAAATCAACTCCTGTGTGCAGGAATGGTCTGCATGGAGTGATTCTTTCTTTGGGAAGGTTTCCCATCAGTTGTTCAGTGCGTGTTGATGCGTAACGGCGGCATTGTATGCATTGCCGAAGTATCTTTTTGACGGTTCGATTGCCGCTGACGATCCAGTAGTTGTTTCTAGTGTGAGCTAGCGTTAGTCTTGCTCCACCATGTAGTGTGCTTTTGTGCGAGTTTTCAATGATTAATTGAGTCAGCCTTCCCTCTTTTGGGACTAGAATGGGGTGTTTAGTTTCTTCTGGCAGGTACGCATTTTCTAATCGCCCTCCGACGCGTAGAATCCCATCCGAGTCCAAAAAGGGGTTGAGTTTCAAAATAGTGCTCCCGTTGGGTAGCCCTCTTCTTAAGTTGAGGGATTTTACCTCGTTTTCAAAATAATTCCCTTGTATAGATTTTATAATCTGTCGCGATGCATTTTTAATTTCAATCAAAGTGAGTTCATTGCCGTCACTTGACCTACTTTTGTTTCGTGATAAATCGGTGAAACGTAAAACACAGGCGAGTATTCTTGTAATATGAGCTATGTCGCTATGTCGTTCAAGTAATGATTCAATTAATTCATTTTTGTTCGACCGAGGTTCCGTCGTGTTAATCGTGTAGCAGTTTGTTTGAATGCCCTCGTTCGTATAATAAGTTTCGGTTGTTGTTAGATCTTGTTTTCCCAGTTCCTTGAGCCACTGAGGTCCTTCCCACCACAAAGAGAAGTTTACGAGTTTGGATGGTGAAAGTCCTCTTGAAGCACAGTCGGCCGGGTTTTCATTGCTCTTTACGTAACCCCAGTTTATCGCAGGCACGATTTTTGTTATTTGTTTAGTTCTATTTGTTATGTATGTTTCATATTTTGTTTGACTTCCTTGAAGCCATGCTAAGACTACTTTCGAGTCTGTCCAACAGGATATCCGGAGGTTGTACTCTGCAAGGACCTTAATTATCCTTTCAAGGACCTTGGCTAGCAAAACGGCTGCGCTCAGTTCCAGCCTCGGTATCGTAGTTTTATTTTTCAGCGGTGCCACCTTAGTTTTTGCAGCGAGTAAAGTTGTGTCGTAAGCGCCGGTCAGTGACGTAGTCCTGCTGTAGATGACGCATGCGTAGGCTTGTTGACTCGCGTCACAGAAGGCTTGTAACTCGATCGTTTCATTGTTTGTGTTTTTTAACCATCGTGGTAAACTAATATTGTTTATGTTAGGGAGATCGGATTTTATTTTAATCCACTCTTCTGCTATGTTTTCGGGAACAGTTTCGTCCCATCCAATGTTTTGGTAGTTTTCATTCCATAGTTTTTGGAAGATAAGTTTCGTTTGGAGGATTATAGGAGACAGCCAACCAAGAGGATCATATAACTTGCTTATCTCAGATAACAGTCTGCGTTTAGTGTATGGTGCGTCGTTGTTGCAGGTGGATGACGCGCAAGTGAAATGGAATGTGTCACTTGTGTCATCCCATGCGAGGCCGAGTGTTTTGCTAAATTCTTGCTGCTTGAAGTTGAAGTCGTTAGTGTGGCTTTTCTCTTTCTCATGCAGTTCTTGAAGAATTAATGGCTCGTTAGATGCCCATTTTCGTAAGTGAAATCCACCCTTCTTGAGTAATTTGTAGAGCTGCTTTTGCAGTTGTTTCGTTGTCTCAATAGTATGGTGGCCTGTTATGACGTCATCCATATAACACTCGTTTTGTAGAGCTTTCTGCGCTAGCGGAAAAGCGTTGCCTTCATCCTTAGCTAGTTTATGGAGCGTGCGTATAGCGAGGAATGGTGCGCACTTGGTACCGTAGGTCAGTGTGCACAGCTGCATTTCCCGGAGAGGTTCTCTCACGGATTCTCTCCAAATGATTCTTTGAAGATGTTGTTGATCTTGATGGATTAAGATTTGTCGATACATTTTCTCGATGTCCGCCGTAAGAACATATTTATAGCTCCGCCATTTAATTATCAGCGAGAAAATATCCTTTTGTAGGTTAGGTCCTTTTTCCATCAGGTCGTTAAGGCTGAACCCGGTTGTCTGTATTTTCATTGACGCATTAAAAACAGCTCTCAGTTTGGTGGTTGATGAGCTTTCTCTTAACACGCCATGGTGTGGTAGGTAGGCTTGTACTTGACGCTCGGCTTCTGTCACTGGTTTCATGTGGCCTAAGTCGATGTAGTCACGTATAAATTGTTTGTATAGTTTACCGAAGTGTTCTTGTCTCGACATTTTCTTTTCTAAATGAAGAAATTGTGCGATGGCTTGAGGCTTCGAATTGCCAAGATTTTTATGGTAGTTCTCTTTCATTGGCATCTTCACCATATAACGCCCGTTATCTAGGCGTTGAGTTGTTTCTGTGTAATATTTTTCGCAGTATACATCGTTTGCAGTACATTCGGGTTCCTTAGGGATTTCTTCTGTCTCCCAGAACTTTGATAAGTTGTCTAGGTCCGTTACGGTGACTAGACAGTTAAAGTGTTTTGTAGCGCCGCACAGTATCCAGCCAAGTTTTGTCTGTTGTGCTACTGGGAAGTTGTTGTTGGGTTTAAGTATTCCTTCTAGAATCACTTCGGAATAAATGTCCGCTCCTAGCAGGAGATCAATGGGCCCGGAGATGTTAAAGTCTGGATCAGCTAGCTTGATGTTTTCGAGATGCGTCCAGCTTTCGGTGTTAATCGTGGAGTTAGGCAAGTTGTTAGCTAATTTACGCATAACTAATGCTTCCGTTTTGAATGTATAATCAGAGTGAATCGATTTACATTTCAGTTTAATCATCCCTTTACTTGTGCCCATTATGGTGCCAACTCCAGTAACCGCTGCGTTCGTCTTGTTTCGTGGTAAGTTTAATCTTTGAGCTGCGTTTTCTGATATCAAAGTTATTTGAGATCCCTGATCCAGAAGCGCCCGAAGGATGACGTAGTCCCCTTCTTTGTTTTCGACTCTAAGTTGAAGAGTTGTGAGGAGTATCTCTCGTTCACCGTTGATGTGATTAGCGGTTCGCTCAGCCGCTGTTGAGAAAGATGGTCTTGATTGTTGTCCTTTCTTCAAGTTGTCATCATGAAGAAGAGAATGATGTTGTAGGTTACACGTGTGACACCGTTTCTTAGAGTAGCATTTGCTTTCGCCATGGCTGTATAAGCAGTTTTTGCAAATATTCATTTTATTTACTGTTAAGTTTCGCGTTGCGACATCCATGTTTAAAAATGATGTACATTGCATTAGCGCATGATTATTTTTGCAATGCGGGCAGATTCGGATTGCAGCATGGTAGGTTTTTGTCCACTTTTCTGCGTTGTTATAGTTCGTTGACCTCTGATTCTTGTATTGAACATTGTTATTTGTTGGAAGATTTTGTTTCTGACCGCCCTTTTTGCTTCTCGCTGTTTCTGATGCTATAAACTTTAGTTCCAGGAATTTTAAAAACTCGTCTAAGTCTGGTAGTTCTCGTGGATGTTTCAAGTGTTGTATGTATTCTCCGTAGGTGATGTCATCCAGTTTTGATGATAGTAAATGCACAATGATAGGACCCCATACAGGGACGTCGATCTTGATGTTTTCCAATGCGTTTAAATACTCTTTTGTAGTGTCGTGCATTCTTTTTAAATTCGCTGAGTTCAGTTTATCAATCGACGGTTGATTGAGAAGATTTTCTATGTACGAGGTGAAAAGCAATCGCTTGTTATCGTAGCGATGCTGAATTATGTCCAGACATGAGTCATAGTTTTCAGCGCTCACTGGAAGATGTTTAATCAGCTTTTCCGCTTCACCCCTCAATTTCGATTTCAGAAATTTCATTTTCTGTGTTTTGTTCAACGTTGGATTATTATGAATCATCTCGAAGAATAAATCTCTAAAAGAGATCCAGTTGTTGTAAGCTCCATTGAACTCTGGTAACTCTATTCTTGGTGTTGTTTTTTCGTAATGAGATGTTTCGAAGATTCTTCTGTTCAAATCTTTTTTGAGGCCGTCGTAGACTTGCTCCCAATGCTCGAACTTTTCTTCGTAATTCCTGTCACTACCTTTTAGTAAGTAGCTTAGTTCCCAGTGGATCTTGTCGATTGATTCCCACTTTGATTGTAGGATGTTAAGTTGATCTTGAAGGTGCCACTTCTCCTTCGGGTCATCTTGATTTATTTTGGAGACTGCTCGCATCAAGGCGTTGAAGTTACACATCTGATTTCGGAAAAGGACTGATAAGTGATCCGTCCCATCTGCCGTAGGCTGGAGTACTTCAGTTGTACCAAGTGATTGTAGTCGCGGTGGTCCGCGGGTTTCCGGTATTTTCGGATTAGTTATTCCCGAAAATCCCGGTTTGTTTGACAACTCATCTTTTAGTTGAGTCATCGAAGTCATCATTTCGTCGAAAATTCTTTTCGTTGTGTTATATGTGTTCTCCTTAAAGTAGTCATGGTCTTTTTTCGTTGACTCATACTTCTTCAGGATTTCGTGATTCGCTCGAAACTCCTCCCAGTGCGATTGTAAAGCTTCGATACGAGTGTTGAGGTATTCTATGGATTTTCTAGTCACAGAATCCTTTTTGTAGTTTGTTTGAAGTGTTTTGATTTTATCGTAGGCCGTTTGTTGTTCCTTTATTAGTTCGTGGAACATGTAGTCTTCTGTAGACATTGTTAATAGAACAGTGTGAGATTTGGATCGTTAAGTATTTGTTGCAGCAGTAGACGTTATCTCCGCTGGTAAGTTAATGTTGTGGCGGAAGACGTAATCCTCGCCGATAATTTAATTGTTAAAACAGTGGACGTTGCCCCTGCCCGTTCGTTAATAGTTTTGTAGTTGTAGGTAGATGCAGTAGACGTTGTCTCCGCTCTGGTCCGTTGTTGGATGGCACTCAGTGCGGCACTCTCTCCTTACGTTATGTGCACCTTCTCAATGCTGCTGGTGAGACCCGCTTGTGGGAGGCCAACAGCACCGATTTGCTAACGTAATTGAGATATATACCACACTAAGCACTGTCATTAAAAAACTCGAAGGTTTTTGGATCCGGCTCGAAGGACCAAAAGGATGCTTTTGGTCGTAGTTGTAAATAATGGCTCGAAGGACCAAAAGGATGTTCGGGCCTTTCGTCGTAGACTGCGGCCCGGTGGTAGTTGTAAATCCAAACCACTGCACTGTTCTAATAGTTGTTGTATTTGTTAAAAGAAAGTCTACGCGCAATTCGGTGTCTGAGCCGCACTAGTTAGAATGGACACATTAGCGCGCGACGGTGGTTAAGTGACGACTCGCTTTAGTAAAGAATGTACGGACATTTATAGTTTACCTAAGCGTATACAAAATTGCTGTACGTGCTGTATTGGCTCGTACAGGTTAACCTTTGGTGTAAAATAAAGATAAAATTTTTATTTATTTACTAGTTGCGCCCCGCGGATTTACCCGCGGAAAAAGGTATTTTAATTATTTGCTCATTCCGCGGGAAAATTTTACTTTTCCGGGATAAAATGCCTATATGTTAATCCAGTGTATAAGCTATCTTGGTACCAAATTTCATCCAAATCCATTCAGCCGTTTGAGCGTTAAGAAGTAACAAACATACACACATACACACAAACACACATACAAACATTCGCCTTTATAATATTAGTGTGATGTGATTTAAGTTTAAGCTTTATGTGGAAAACGAACAGCTAATGGCATATGGAAAGAATAGAGAAACGCATATACTTCAGATAGTGAGAGCTAAAGCCAATCTAGTATTTCTAGTGACGAACAATCACACAAAATCTTTTTTACGGCTTCCACCCTAACAAAAAATTACCCCTGGTACAAGTGAATTAGAGATAGATGATGATAATAATAATAATAATCATCATCATAATAATAATAACGCCCAACGATCACATACATAGATCTTGGAACCTAACTAGGATTCCCTGTGTCTAGGGAGCCAGGAACTACGAGGACCATGGTCCCACAACACCCAGACACAAAACAAGTACTTGCGCTTTTTTTCTGTGCACAAATACTTATCCTAGCGCGGGAATCGAACCCACCACCTCTGGGTTATTAGCCAAATTGCTTAACAACCACACCACAGAGACTGTCAATAAATAGATAGAAAATGCTTTATTACACATTCAACAATAAGAACATGGGCTTATCTTCCCGCTGTACTGGGCATAAATTAGAAATTTTAAAGCGTCAGTGCTGTGGACTATACAAATTGTCTAAGTAAATAAAAAAAGACTGTGCCGATGGACCTCGGGCAGTAACCGCATTAATGGTACCAAAAAAGTTTTCTCATTTGGTTGGTTTAAATAAAGATGAACAATTCGTCCAAACTACATCACAGAACATACATAGTAAAGGTATATTAAGATCGGGCTAATTTCACAGACGTAAAAGAATGAAGAGCTTACTTTCACAAATAAAGGATTATATAGATATATTTTTTTTTGTTAAACTTAGGAATTTTATAGACCTTGACGGACTTACGAGTAACATGTGAAATAAAAACTGGCAATTCGCAGTTATTAAGCCTTAGGTAGAAATTGCTGAATATTTGGACGATAACAAAAAACCTAATACATACTTGCAAAACAAGTTCCAACGGCCCCTGTATTGTGCCAAACTACGTGGGCGTATATTTCATTAATGTTCCCGAACTGGGTTTTATGTGTATATGTATTTGTTATCAATCACTGAAACTGGGTAGACTTTATCTGTATGAAAAGAGAAACGAGCAAGACAATCAAGTGTACATTGCTGTAAGAGCGCTATTGATTTAGTTTGGGATTTCCGAGAGTAATTCACTTAGAAATTAAGTACAATAGAAATTAAGACTCACTCATTTAGAAATTAAGTACAATAGAAATAATTTAGGATGACACGACAGCTTTCCGCCTCCGCAGTGTATTCTTTAGGTACAGAGTACCGACTATTACCGGTAAACAATTAATATCTGTCGCTTCATCGGAATTTCTTAATCCAATAATGGTCCCGAAATAGAGCAAAGGTCCTTTCAAAATATACTGAAATACGAGTACCAACAGAAGCTCTAGCGCCTAAAATAAATTATGGCCAAAACATTTTTCCCGTGCGAATTTCCACGTAAAAGTTATATCCGATCGGTAAACAATTTTGCTACGTTATCAACTCGGGACCAATGTTATGATTTCTATTAGATACGTTAAATCCCGTATGATTTAGATTCTGTATCGCATTATCTATAGATAAACTAAACCGCAAGTCTAATTTACCTTTAGAAAAGATGGCGGTACTCTGATAACGACAAGAGATGTTTTAATTTATTTAGTTTTAGAGGATGCGACATAGAGTCAATACTTATGTAGCTTTAGTCCAGTTTGGTCAGATTTTAAATGGCTAAAAATTTTATAAACTTGACCGGTCGCCGTTTCAACGGCGTTTCTTCACCATTGAATTTTCAATATCTCTCAGTACATCCCTGCCACCCTATAAAGTCCTTCCAAATTTGGATTCTCTAAGTCTCAGGCTCTATGTTGTCTGTCAGTCAGTCAGTCATGGATGAGCAGATGAAAGAACATAGCAGGAAAGAAGTTGGACGGTGGAGGACGGGGCGCGTCAGCTAGTTAATTAATACAGATATATTTATAGATATAGTAACAGAGTGCTGCAATCCCCAAAAATAAAATTGTCACATCCGATTTAATTGTAATCTAACAACTTGTTCGTATGCGTATCACATCGGATACATTTTATTTACGCAACGGGAAAAAGGAACCACAAGCCGAGGACGATCCAATTACGTAACAGTGTAATTTTTATACACTTCCATTTATGGAAGCGAAAGGAATCCGGAAATGATGAATATTGAAACTCCACTTATGAGAGACAGTATAGTAAGATGTCTTCTTAATAAACAGGCAGGTTGCACAAGTTTCGAGTCCTCGTGAGGACTTTTAACTTATTCATGGAACGAGCTAAAGGTCGGACCCTTGATTAATCTAACTCCCACTCTAACATATTGAAGAAGAAAACTTTGTGCAAGGTTTAGATTATGCTCAAATTAACCTTCGAAACTTTTACTACTGACACACAATTTTGCAGGTTTGTAGTTTGTTTGATCATCACCATTTTAACGAAAATAACTAAAATTATTATGTGGCAAAATGAACCTGTGGGCAAACAATGATGATCAGAAAAGTTGAATTTGTATTTGCTAGCCCAGCTGTTGAGTAAAACGTTCAAATTATCGCAGGTTGGTTTGCTAAAAATATAATTCAGCTTTGTACTCTCCAGTCTTGTTAGACAGAATTATTAGCTATTTTAAGAATAAACTTCTCGTATTAAAGTTGTTTAATTCTCTCTTTGCAGCCTCTTTTCCATTAAACAAATCTGTGGTGGAGAGCATGTGGGCGTCCCTAGGGGGTCGGTGTACGTGAGTCTTCAATGCGCAATACCGTGGGATGAAACAAGAGATATAATTTTATTATAATAAGCCAGGTTTCGCGGAAGTTTCGCGTTTATGTTCATGCCTAAAGGTACGGACATGATAGGGGTATAAAAAAATGCGGTATGGGGTAGTCAAACATTTTACGATCATACAGGAAAATACACAAATTTTGTAGTAGTGCTGTGTACCACAACATCCATTAAGTTGAGTAACGTAAGAAAGAAGAAGGATGTCTAAGACTAAGGTGATATTTTAGTTTGGCCAAATTGGAATCGAAAGCATCGCATATTGCTGTAACGAGGAGCATGCAGCGGTGCTATGACAAATTTGCAAAATGTTTCCTTAGATGCATGCAGCTATACTATTGGTCGAAACTAGCTATATATTTAGAAAAAAACTACCGCGGCCCATTTAAAAATGAATAAAAATCATGTTAGGTATTACGTTGAGTCAAAAGTTCCGTTATTTAGCAGCGATTAAGTACCGTCTAATCTTAAGTTTTCGGTCCTTGCTTATCGGGCCGTTTATCAGCTTCGTACAAAGAGAAATTGTATTTCTTTAAGCTACTTCAAATGGCATAGTTTTGAGAACTCTTGCGTCATCGGCTATAGACGTCAGAAATGTCCCGTTGCTGGCAATTATATCGAGTTATGAGAAATAGCTTCATAGGTCTCGGAGAACAGTTAAGGGATAATGGACACTGGACGGCGATGGACGGTATAATTATAATCTTAATTGAGATACGTTATAGACGACCGTAATTTTTTTTGACACGAAAAGTCGTTGCTTTGGAGTCCACAGATTAATTACAACGATCGATCTTCTAGATATTGTCTCTAAAAAATTAAAATAATTTCTATGTAACTGTGTGTAGAACCTTCTAACAAATTACAAGAAAAAAATCTAATCTAGATGAAAAGTCCAATAATGTAGAGTAAATAATATACTGTTATTTTTTATGTATATATACATAAATTGTTCTTCGGTCAAATAAAGCGCTTCAAACTTCAAATAAAGACGCGTACGGCGTGTCTAGCAATGCCAGCATCTTCATGAATGGAATTGATTTTAATTGAAACGGGAGCGTCTCATCGGTTCCAGATGCCACTGTTACGAGAATCCGTACACCAGGCGGGTTTGAATACGCTATGCGCCTCGTTAAAACAATTCATTGACCGGCGTCGACTGATTACGAATGCATTGCCTATTTTGTACTTTACATGCGTATTCAGTATTAGATTTGGTTGGAACGCATACTGAAGTACCTCCACAAATATGCGAAAAGATCTGGATTAGAAGTGTTTTGAAAATTTTAGGAATTGTGGCTGGTATTAACTTATATCCCATATGATGAATTATACATATAACGGCATTATTACGGCTATAGCGGCAAATCTACTTGTCGTTCGATAAACTCTTTAGCTCCATCATGCGATAAGTTACAAAGACGTAAGAGATGCTATATACACTTGTTGATTTCTACATGGTGTAGATAATTTAATAAGGACCGATCTATCAATTGTCAGATAATGTTTTTATTCTAAAAATAAAGAGACCTAACTGTCTATTAATATTTTATTGTGCAATGAAAATATTTACCCAAAGACAAATTATTTGTATTTTGAATACATTTACATCACATTTGAATGATTATATTTAAACAGTTTGGTTTTGTACATAGATCTTTTAAAGGTCATTAACCTGAAGCATATCTTATTACAATTTGCAGGTGCTACTTACAAATATGTACTGTTAAATCTTCTATGATGCTACTCAGCAATTTCAGGTAGGTAATTATACTTCTCAAGTTACATGTGTGCAATCTCATAGTCAATACGTTTAAATTGTATTGTCCTCGTTGCAGTAACGATTAGTTCACGTGTTACGGCAATATATTAATTGCAGTACCTATCTGACCATAGTAATGAAACTGTGAACACGTTCTGCCGCCGTTTCCCTGTTCATGACTTGATTGCATGTTGGTGTGTGGTTATTTTTGAAACGCATTGGATTTGCTAACGTTTAGAGCTGTTTATTGTCGACCTTCGTAGCAATAGGATTATTAACTGAAAGTCGGTTTCCAATATACTCTAAAAAATTATATGTATCGGTAGACAGTAGATGCCTTCTAACACAGTTACTTATGGTGGTGACGACTGGGAATGAGCCTAATATGAAGATTTTTCACAGATAAAACCGATTTCAAGACTAAATATACATTTCACATTTGTTTTATTGCTAGTGACCTCTAAATGATAAATATTTCAAAACTTGTCGTAAGTTCGTCGACGTAAGTAGTAGATATCCAATTACCAAATTATTTTTTTTATTACCAACAATTTTTGATCGCCACAAGTCCAGCTTTTGCCAAAAGTTATAAGAGAGAGGAGAGAGAGAAACCAAACAAACTCTATTTACAACTCAACTCAAAACACCAATCTATAGCTCACCATAAAAAATAACACCACCGTGCGAAAACTCTGAGAGTACCGTATATCCTTGATAGCAGACCTACGGTAATCCTCAGGAAATATCAGTCGTCTCTCATCAGATCATCACACCACCGTGCGTATATACAACTTGAAGCGTGCGCAGCGTTGCCGTGTACCAAGCGATTGCCAACTCTCCCGTACTTATCGACACGGATTAGACGAGCTGGTGCAGTTTCGTAAAATTAGGTAGAACGCGATTAGTCTAGCGTTTGGTTTCTGCTCTGGATCCAGAGCAATAATATTAGTGAAGCCATTTTGGCCCGAAACAAAAGTAATATAAAATGCATTGGCAACCTTCAGGAGAGTTCGTGAATAAACTTAAATCTATTTAGGTTAAAAATAAGGTACATTATTAGTTGGCAGCAGATGATTTACCATCGGTAGTTTACTGTTGTTACACCTCAATGGTAGACGCATAAGACGCGCCTGTTAGACTGTATATCTAAATCAGCTAATATTCTCCCTACATTAAAGAAATAATTTACACCATTGAAATGTAAATGTATCTGACCAACATAATCCGTATCCGCATCGATAAGTCCAGGAAATCTATAAAACATGGAGCCACCTCGGGCATTGCTGACGTGAACTTGACGTAGCACAGGTCCTCGTATATTTCCTCCACGCGGTCCTCGCAGTTGGCGCTGGGGATCGTGAACTGGACCCAGGGCGTTTCGGAGGCGGGCTTGGCGACCGGGCTTTCCGGCATATTGTACGTAGCTTCGATGGAAGTCGCGGTACTACAAGGTAAGTGGAGTTGTACGACAGCAAAATTGCCTAATGTCGGAACGCACAGCAGGTATAGCTGTATTGTATCGTGGAAGCAGTTCTCGATGTTACCATGACTCCATTGCTGCCACGCTTTTCGGGCTTTAAATTAATATAGAATATGTCTATGTTTTTATTACATAGCTAATAGATGCTTACGTTAATAACAATCAAAATAATGAAACAACAACTCCGAACGTCATCTGATAAAAGTATTTACCATTTATCAATGAAAAATAAGGATTACAGAACTGGCCGAAAAGGGTACTTACATAGACTGCAGATCTTTATAGATGTCTTCCTCGGACTGTGTTCTGTGTGCCGAGAACGGTCTGAAAACCATCATGTAAGTCAGTTCACCATTTTATAGCACCGGTTCAAAGTCAAGTCCTACTTTGAGATCTACAGGTTGCCCCACATACGTTTAATGGGTTCAATTTATTTCCAATGTATTGGGTTAATCAGCGGTGAATCTAGGTATATGCAAGTCTGTCGCCAGTTGGGAATGTCAGGCTGGTTATATTTTCGCCCTTCTGTGCCAGGCCGTTGAATATTTAATTGGATTGACTTACAGTTTTGGTGTGGAAAGAGTAATGTTTATTCGTGGTTTACCAACCGTTTTTATTTTAGCAGCAAGGGTTGGGAGTATGGGTGTTACTAGCGTACTGAAAATTAAATTGTCTAGCTTAAAATAGGTTTTTGTAGAACAAACAAGGTCAGGACAACGTAGGATGCAGGGTTTTGTCTTCATCTGGGATTATTTTTGTTCTCTTCGTTGATAGTTTTCTATATACAAATATAACCATAACTACCATTTTTAACATTGATAGTAGTAATGCTATCAGCAATGTTATGATTTATTTCTTTTTCAGTAATCTATTTACCCAAACAAAATTACAAAGAATATAAACTATAAATTTTTGTCAGTGATCCAGATTACATGGTATACTTTAACATAATATGTCCAAGTCAGAGAAGGAAATTTTGCAGGTTAACACAAGGATTGAAGGTTGAATTGACTATTGAGGATTCTCTGATAAAGAGATAAATTGGAATATATATCGGAATATATACGGCAAATACGATTTAGTAAACAAATTGAAATAGGGAAAACCATCCTAATTAAATTTTAATTAGGTTAGGAACTCGGTTATTTGATAAAAAAAATTACATATGTAATAATGTGTTGATTTTAGATAGGACATTTACATATTTTGTTCATCATCCATTTAGACAAGAATCATAATATTCTACTTTATATTTTAGATGATCGATGAATATAATTGACATGGAAAATAACATGCCGAATGAGACTCCATGTGGTTAAGGCTTTCATCACTTCGATTCTCAATAAGGGACCTACACTAGCCCATTCTGATTCACAGCTACATAAGTCTACCCCTAGGCATGTCACCATTAAACAGGATCTTCATTCAGATCTTCTTATCCAATCCTAGCCTGCCACCCTATGTATGCTTTCACTCCATCGAGCCGCAGTGCGTTCTTACAGTTTCCACTCTAAACCATGTCTGCTTCACCGATTGCCAGTTCTGGGGTAGAGATCAGCATGCAGCCTATTGCTATTTCAGGAGGCTAATCCACTGAGCTGTCTCTCTCAATGAAACACTGAGCATACCTCTTTCTATAAGCCCTCTGAACGAATTTTAAACGATAGATAGTCTCTCTAGGTAGATAGTGGCGAGACGATAGCTGTTACACTTTTGTTTTTAAATACTGTGGTGACGAAAATACGCTACGGAGTTTCCTAAACTCTGCCCAACCTAGAATAAGGGACACTACAAGCGAACATAACTCACTTGATATTTTTAGCAAGCGCCTTGGGACACTGGCTGAGCTTGGCGAGGGTGCACAGCACTCGGTGGAAGTTGGACAGGTCGAACAGCATGGACGGGTCGAAGAGGTCAGTCTCCCGCAGCTCAAATTGCTCGTGACAGGTACGGAGGAACACTTTGATGTTCCGCATGCACAAGAACTGTTTGGACAAGCAGATAATACATTATTTCTTAAGCATGTGCAACTTTATTTTAATATTAACGTTACCCTGCAAATCCGCTCGCGTTGACTGCAAATCACAATATGCTCTAACATACGATAGTATTTTTAGAGCGACTTTGTCGCAGCGCTTTGTGGGTACGTGATTTTAGATGGAGACCTTGGGTGTCTCACACGAAAAACCGCATCCAAAGCCTACTAATACTAGTTACTTTTGAGCTTATTGTTACATTACTACACAAATACACGGCTATATTCTTACGCGTGCCGCTAGTGGTTACACTTTGTAATTTTATATGAAAAGTGTTATTGACTTGTAAAAATAGCCTATTTGCAATAAATTATTTGATTTAGACGAAATATTAAACATGATTAATAGGTTCAGTGACATCTAAATAGCCAATACCAGATTGCTTTGTAAAAATAGCTTAAACTAGCTTTAGCTAGCAGATTTGCATGCAACATGTGGACGATATTGTAGTTTTTCTCCAATATTTAATCTAGATTATAATATACATTTTGATTAAATTAGATTAATATGCAATGAATATAACCACCAATGAATCTTTACTTTGTACCAAATATAATATGAGCATAGCGGCAGGTGAAGCTAATAAAACATAGCATAATGTAGTAAAAAAATTGTTTACAAATGCTATATACATACATAATTTACATGTTGAATCCAGTTTTATGCTTATCTTGCATTGTAGAGATAAATCTATGTCCTATTTTCTAGTGACAGCACACTAAACATTCAAATTAATTCAGATTTAAGTAAAGTACTATATATATATATTATTATAAAATATTTCACATTTATAATACTAGACTAGAGGCTAACTATGTTGTTTCACGCACATTTATGGATAAATTTTCAATAGTCTATCCTTGTGTCATTCTTTATTATGCCATAAAAGGAAGACATCCTCCATGTACTAAACCATTAAGTCCATCATTTTATGCTGTATATGTATAGTTAAGCCATCATATGAATGTCTACTATCCCTAAGATAACAAAATGCTATCTTTTTCTAGAATTATACCTGTTCTAGAAGTAGATAGTAATTAATATTACTTGTATCATTTACAGCATATTACAGAGAAACTTTATAATTATCAGTTATTTTCATACTATTATCTAATTGTAGTAGCTGCTATGTTATGACGAAATGATTGTTTATTTACTGATTAGGTACCACATATAGGTGCATTTGCAAGTGGAGACCCTATATGCAACTAACTAATGATGATGTCAATTATTTTTCTTATTCATAGTAGTAATCAAGTATCTAATATAAATTTTGACTTCTAAAAGTGCTAAAAATAGCCTATTTAGATAAATCTTTTGACTTTGACTTTATTAAGTATAGTCAAAATAGAATAATTCTATAAATGTTAAATTAGCTTGTACCCAGATTACTTAATATTACAATAACAATTGAACAAAGGCATACTAATGAAAACAAACTAGAAATCCCATATATGTTATATTTGTATATGTTATTTTCCAACTGTTAAAATTATTTATCTTTTTTTTTATTGTCAATAGCCTATAGTTTTATTTCTTGTCCAAAATAAGCAAAGGTCAAATTCAAGAAAAACCAACTGCTGTTATATAGTAATTATATAGTGTATATATGTACACAATAATTGTTAAGATGTGTTATCTCAAAGTAAAACATACACAAAAGCTGTCTCTCCACCTCTCCTGATAATGGAAACACATAAATTATTAATTTATGAATTGAAATACTCTGGCAATAGTAGTCAGTTCATTCACAATTACTTTCAATGGAGATAATATTATGTTCATATATATTCACATTTGGTGCTGTGTCCATTCCATGTATACACATCAATGGCATAATACTTACCATTCATTTGCTGCATGCATAATTAAATACAACACACTACACATCCTTTGACTATGATACAGTTATAACTTGGTGGAAGTGGAAGGAAGCGGTACCGTAATATAAATGAAAATAACGAATCACTTTGTCATGAAAACATAACTTTGAAATCAATGATATTTCTAGACCAATAACATAGAAAGTCACAAGTCTTAGGCAAAATAATGTTCAGTAGCGTACAACGCTATAAAAGGCCGAAATTAATTGGTTTATACTAGATTATAGTAATAAGAGCGAAGGTCACGCTTGCCGTACCTGCGCCATCTGAGGCCGCTGGTTGACTTCCTTCATGTCTATGGAGCTCGGGTTCAGCACATTGAGCAAGTTGCAAAGAAGCACGCCGTCGCGCAAGGTGTACGCCAGGTCGTGGATTGTGCTCGTCTCCCAGTTCGCCTTGTGGTCGGGACGCAGCAACCCACATCTCGTCAACCAAGCCGCGCACTCGCGCCATAGATCCTCGCCGCCATCAGCCATGATTTACATCCACCTAATGTTGCACATCGATAGTATCAGCGATCACCACTGCTTTTTAATAATTAAATGCCCATCATCAACGAGGGTTAATTGATAATTGACATACAAATTGATACTACAACTACAAACACACAGGCGAACCAAACGACTACCGAGAACAATAATATTTGACAACTAAAATCCGGTGTTGCCACCTGGTCCAAGCCTGTCAGTTTAGTGCCACCGTCTTTAATTTAATTTCACAGATTTAAGAAAAACAATTACATGTGTGCCTTTTGATCTGAAGAACCATCAAATAAAATATTTTATTATTTGAGTTTACTCTTGGTTTACATAGTATGAAACTGTTAAAATAATGACATTATCAATTTGACATTGACAGTCAAATTGTAATGGAAAAGATGGTATGGCAACATTTAATGAAGGTCATAGAGGTGAACCCTGCTAAGATGAGGATACGTCCACACAATAACTAGCTCCAGGAACCTACTCCAAAAGTGTTTAGACTTTTTTCTTCAATTCTTTATATATTCCTGTTCCCCACCCTAAACTGGAAACTAAACATTAGAAATATTTTAATGACACTCCACTTATAGTTAGAATGATGTCACTTTTCACACTGCAGCGAAGTTATTGAAATTACTGGGAAAATAAGACTTTATGACCTAATCTAACACTTATTACTACATGCAGTGTCTTGTGACTTTACACTAGAGTAGAGATCCGAGTGACACTGCACTTGATATGTCGCTTAACTTTTTTTTATGTAATAAATATAAAACTGGCAAATAGTCTATTGATAAACTAAGTTTTTTGAAATTTAGGTCGACAAATCTATTCCAACAACGTGTTCTAGTTTATACCAGTATACCAATATTACCAGTTTACCAATTAACAGTATTTAATTATTCATTTACGTACGCGCCGCGCAACTTAGTCCTTGGCTTGTTTTCTGTATCACCAAACACCTCATCCATACACTAGTATTATATAACCTTAATTTGTGACAATGAGTAAAAATACCTAAGCGTGTGATACTGCTGACAAGATATGATATGATACCCCATGACTATTCAATTCACCTCATCTCTAGTAAAAGGTGTGACGCGAATGCACGTCGAACGAACGAATTTTTACAAAAATTCAGAAATAAGAGCTTTATAACAGCTATAGTTTGTGAATTTCGGTGACAAATACAGGTGAGTCTTACATCTGCTAATAAATTAATGCACAAATTGAATGATTTTTCATCGAATAATCTCTGTGACACACCCATGTTCTGTATCGGCTAAATTCCATTCCATCTCCACCCTAGCTTTCAATATAGTAATTTCACCGTGATTAATGTCGGGAATGTAATTAGAAATTTGTTTTTATTGCAATACATTCGTGATATTTAAATTAAGACCTGCGGAAATCAAAAATAGTCCGTGGCCGTTATCCTTATTAGGTTTATTTTGGAGCATTACGTCATTGTATATATGAGGGAAGTGCGGGGTCGATAGAATATAGCGGCTAGCGACTGCGGTGTTTCCGCCGGCCCGACTCCAGTATCTGGAGCAAAGCGTCGAGGGGCCGCCTCCTACTTTCTACCTATAGATAATCCTTACTGTATTTAGATATGTTGAATTGAATATTGATGGTCAACCAAGTGATATTTTAAATTATTTATGTATGTACCTTTTATAACTTGAATATTATATCTGTTTCATCCAGAATCCAGTCTATATGTAGTAACAAATAATATTTTGTAAGTACCTACTGAATTATAGTTTGTATTAGTTGTCTTAAAAATAATGTCATGGAGTAAAGTGTTTATAAAACTAGGCATACTATATACCTGCAATACACAGATTTCTTCTGAGATTTTACAATTTTACAATTTAGAGTCTCTATAATAGAAGGGATATAAGAGTGTTTTGTTTTACTCCTACTAACTGTATTGTTTACAAAAGTTAAACTTTTAAATTCCATCTAATTCAGACATAATATATAATAAATACCATGTAGAATGGAAACCATGTTTTGAACCCCACCCTTTTGTGACAGATATCCTGCCTCTATACATGTGGTTGGTCCCCTAATGCAAATAGGTATTTCCAACAGTGGAGATATAATAAATTATTATGATTGTCATCAATAATTACAGTCTAAAAATGTATTGAACTTCTATTTGTGGATATCGGAAAGCTACTTAATACTAATTGGAAGCTACATGATACTAGGATGTTACTGACAATAAGGATGATTTCTACTTGAATTTGGACTTTTAACAAATAAGTATTAAATAAAAAGGATGATAAACAACTGAAAGATGAGGTTTTCATGGTAAAAAATCTGTTAAAATTGTAAAACTCTTATTACATTATCATTTTGGAAAAGAAAAAAAAATACTCACAGGAAAGTGCATCCATAATTTTGAATTTGTATATAAAATACATACAGTAAGTATTGATGATTGTTAATTTACTAGATTATTTAATAGTTTGATGTAAAATTATAACCTGTGATCAGAGTATATAGACTTATTTAGAGCCAATGACTTCAAATATGACATACCTATGCAACCTGTTTCATGTAAGCTATGAAATCATTTCATTTAGGCAAGAACATGATCTTTATTTAGTCCAATTTCAAACCTTTAATTGCACTTTCAACTTTACCAAGTTATTTTACTAACTTCTGTGAATCCCAGGATCTTGTGCATGGTCACATATATATACATATACATATTTATGTACAAATTATACATGATATTTCCAGCATTGCCTACTATTAACATAATATACACTGCCTCTAACTTGACTAGATCATATTACCCTAGGTATTGATTACTGGGGAGTGGTGCCTGAGTTGTGTATTCAGCTATAACATCGCTCACTGGCCTGTCACTGTAAAGTGCATCTAATCAATTTTACAGTTGTGTTGTGTTATTATGGTTTATTGTGTACTGCAAGGTGTATGTGATATAGGTTGGAAAATATGATCTATCTAAATATTTATCAGTGACTTCTAAACACATATTACACACATACATGTTTTATTGTTTGCATGCAACACTACAATATCAAAATAAAATTGAAAACTGCATGAACAACAGAGATCATCTTGATTTGGCTTATCAATGTATTATTTTAGATTTTGAACCATAGAAGTTTCCATTTTATTTGTTGCTATTTACATTCAACATAGCACTAATTATGCCACCGTAAATACTATGATGCTACGGAATAGATCCTAATGGAAGACCAGCGCTGGTTGCATGACCAGCAATATGCTGAGTTTGGACCGATTCATGGCAATTGGCAAATAATGATTTTATTCTTTGTAACACTTCATTTTTAAAAACATTGCCTTTTGTCATGAATAAATATGTATTCTATTCTATTTTATAATAATTTACTATTTGTTTTTAATAGGTAGATAATGATGTAATTGTACATTAGTTAATCATTTTAACCTGCATACTTCACATTCAGTCAAAAAATGGTCTAAGTAATTAATATTCTATTTGATGATGATATGTGTGATAATTTACCTATTCTTTGCTACTTTGCTACACTATGAGTCAAACAAGTTATTTGTCAATTTAACTATGTCACAGAATAGTTGTCTTGTTACAACTTCTTCAAAATAAATACTAAGCAATCATTAGACAAAGATATCCTACAAGCATCACAGTCATCAGTGCAAAGCACCCAGAACTGATAAAAATGCTATTTATTTCCAAAAACAGCCCAACATCATTATCAATTATCATAATTACAAAGATAACATTATCCTGACTCACGCAAGGCCGGGTGACGTAACTACGATATAAGCGGCGCAGTGGAAAACAGTGTTAAAACTTCGTAAACGTGCTCAAACTACACAGTTACAGCCACACTACAGTAGATATAAATGTTTCTTCAAAACGTGATTGGTGCAGTGCTATTAATTAATATAAATTTGTATTACTTTCATCAAGCATACTGCCAAACCCTCATCTTCTCTCCTTCTTTCTCATTTAGGCTGGCTGGCTCTGGTGTCGAAGGCATCTGATTTGGTTTAAAAATTACTACCTAAAAACCTACTGTTAGTTACTGGCTATTTTAGGCACTGACTATATGTCTACTGTAACATAAAAGGTGATGTCAAGTGAGACGTGACCTTCTCTTCATTACTGTGGGATGAGATCAGATTATAGCAGAGGTGTTCAGTCAAATCAGCTTTTTATTCTCATTCTCGTACTTAAGTTGACTTGAACACTAAAATGTTTATTAATATAGATTGTTTACCATATGCCCCTGAAAATAAATTAAACCAAAAAAAACCTTCAAAAAATTATTAAATTATGTTTGTGTTGATCATATAAAATTAAAAAATTAAAGTTATATTATTAAAGCAGAAAGAAATTAGAAATCTTTAGGGTTTAATAATTATTATAACAGCATTAAACTCGGCTAAGACCTTTGCTCGAGAACTGGGTTATGCTGAAAACCAGCCCTGCATAGAACATTTCTACGCAGCACAGTGCTGAACATACTCCTGTTGCCAATTAATTATATTATGTTAGATGTAATATTATTTGTGCATACCCAGTTGGTTTTACTTTTTTTTGGCAATAAACAATTTTTATTTATTTTTTTTTTGTTTGTATTGGTGTGGCAACTTAATTAAATACTTAAAGAACATTAACATTATTATGTAGTACTTGGCTATAGTACTACATAATCTGTGGCTATACTGTAAACTATTCTGAGCCGCTGGAGCCGACCTTTATTCTTGTTATATAAGGTTGAGGTCAGCATAAAAAACCTACATGTCTATGTTATAAAGCAAAACGCGTACCTACTAGACTATAACTTGATAATCGTTGTTACAAAGTTTGCTGCCTATTGCTATTGACCGGAACACTATATTGACGTCTCGCAAACGGCAGGGATTTTTAAATAAAAATTTACCAAATTTATTTTTCTCGAAGATTACATAATTGGTATAAAATCTATAGAATTTTACTCGCTACGCGCACAGAGAAAGTAAGCGTGAATCAATAGTACAAAGTAATGCAATATGCACCCACTGTAATGAGGTCACCGACTGCCGCAGTCGTGCGCTCACACTCACACCACGCCTACCAGCGCTGTGTGCTGGCAGACTTTTCTAGGGTCTATCTATTTTATATCTATGTAATTATGTGTTACTATGTACATACTAGTATATTAGTTGTCAGACTAATGTATACAGTACAGATTAGATTAAGGTACTTAACCACTATGTATTTTCTTATACTTGTCTACACAATTGAAATCGAATCAATATAAGAATAATTAAATCTAAATGTTAGGATTTTTTGACGATGTATTTATAATGAAGATATTGTTGTGTACATAAATATATGAATAAACTGCGACTTCTTTTGTTGTAGTTGAATATACGCATCCATCATGGAGCAGATCCCACCCCCGAAGGAGGTGAAGATCCTAGAAACAGCCGAGGACATCCAGGAGCGTCGTGAGCAGGTACTATATAATTGGCCATTACCAAGGTTGTTGTAGGTTTTTAACTATCCGGGCACGGATGCTTTGGAAAGTACCTGCACCAAATCGCGAGGCGGGAAGAGACCCCTGCCTGCCATGAGTGTGGGGCGCTGGAGGATACAGCGCCCCACACACTGGAAGTGTGTGCCGCTTGAGACCCGCAGCGGCACACACTTTCCTTGGCAGTAGGCCACGATCTCTCGCTGCCAAGCGTGGTGAGAGGCAGGTGGCAGGCGGTGGTCTCCTTCTGCGAGTACGTGATGGCGCAGAAGGAGACCGCGGAGCGGGTCAGAGAGAAGGCCGCTGGAGCTGACCCGCTCCGGCGCAGACGAGTGGGAGGGAGGAGGAGGCGTTACGCGCTTTTAACTATCCACTCATCTTCATTTCAGCTGAAATTAGAGCTTAAACCATTAATGAAACAATTCGTGGCCGTTTGCTAGCCAACCCTATTTGGCTAGCCTCCATTATGTTTTCAGCTCAAGGCCTAGTTAAGCTGGCAATGTTGTTGGCCTAAAAACTTCAGCTTCACGGCTTGACGAGACAAGAACTCTAAAAAGCATAATCTTAATTTTGTCATCATATTTAAAGCGACATATTAATATAACGTTTTAACTTTATATCGGTTTCCTCAGGTGCTGAACCGCTATGAAGACTTCAAGCAAGAGGCGCGCGCTAAGCGCGAGAAGCTCGAGGACTCGCGTCGTTTCCAGTACTTCAAGCGCGATGCTGACGAGCTCGAGTCCTGGATCCAGGAGAAGCTGCAGGCGGCAAGCGATGAGAGTTACAAAGATCCTACCAACTTACAGGTAAGAAAACTTGAATACTAATTTTTATTTGATTGAATGAATTATTATTATTATTTTAGCAGCATGAAAGTTTTCTGTCCTTCAAATTTGGTGATAACTATTTATCTTGTCATTTTATAATAGTGCTATCTTTATATGAAAATACTAAGAAACAAAGCATTTTATCTATCTATCTAGGTAAGAAAACTTATTTTTTTATATTAATTTTCTGCAGGCCAAGATCCAAAAGCACCAAGCCTTTGAGGCTGAGGTGGCTGCCCACTCCAATGCCATTGTGGTACTTGACAACACTGGCAGCGAGATGATCTCCGCTGGCCACTTTGCTTCGGAAACTATCCGGAGGAGGCTGGACGAGCTCCACCGTCTGTGGGAGCTTTTATTGTCTAGGCTCGCTGAGAAGGGCATGAAGCTGCAGCAGGCTCTGGTGCTGGTGCAGTTCTTGAGGCACTGCAATGAGGTCATGTTCTGGATCCATGACAAGGTTAGTGATGTGACATAATAATTTGAAATTTGAAACATACCTATTACTATAAAATCAATATTGGTCTCGATTCTTTTGCATGTAGAATCCTAAAATATATCTAGTTTGTCATTTGTAATCTCGGTAGTGTCAGCGGTCTGTAGGCACCAAATCAGTTCAGCCGTTTACAAAAAATGTTTAAATTCTATATTGTATTACCTGTTTTGAGGCTCATCATATGTCTTAACTGTACAATCACATTCAACTCTTACTTAAATACTAGTTTGTTAATGTATTACAAATATTCCAGGAGACGTTCGTATGCGCGGATGAGTTCGGCTCCGACCTGGAGCATGTGGAGGTCCTCCAGCGCAAGTTCGACGAGTTCCAGAAGGACATGGCGGCCCAGGAGTACCGCGTCACCGAGGTCAACCAGCTGGCCGAGCGGCTCGTGCTAGAGGGACATCCCGAGAGGGAGACCATCGTCAAGAGGAAGGATGTGAGTGACCACATCACCACTCAATGCCAGAGTCAAATAATTTATTGGAAATAGGCTATAATTAGCATTTTTACAATTAAACATCAGTGTACTTAACATGCTCCTAGCCTAGGACTACACTGAATAGTTTTATAAACCATGGAAACAATGGTGTAGTGGTTGAGGAAGTTGGCTCATTACCCGCAGGCGGTGGGTTTGATTCCCGGGACAGGACAAGTGTTTGTGCACAGAAAAAAAGCGCAAATATTTGTTCTGTGTCTGGGTGTTGTGGGACCATGTTCCTCGTAATTCCTGGATCCCTAGAAAGAGATACAGGGAATCCTAGTTAGGATCTAGGATCTATGTTTGCGATCTTTGGGCGTTTATTATTATTATTGTTATTTTAAAATACAATGTAGTAAAGAATATGGAACAGAGATGAAATGAAGATTCTATTAGAATAAGAAAGAAATATTAACAGAATGTAGGTATAAATTTTTAATTGCATTTCTAAAAAGGTTTACTAAACTTGCTACTCTTCATCATGTACAGGAGCTGAACGAAGCGTGGCAGCGTCTCCGTCAGATGGCTCTCATGCGTCAAGAGCGGCTGTTCGGAGCGCACGAGATCCAGCGGTTCAACCGCGACGCTGACGAGACCATCGCCTGGATCTCCGAGAAGGATGTCGTCCTAGGATCCGACGACTATGGGCGGGACCTGGCTACCGTGCAGACGTTGCAGGTGAGACATTCACATCAACATCCGGAAGATGTCTACTGCTGTATATAAGCATGCCCGTAATATATCAATTTGAATTCAAGGACGCTAAACTGGCAATTAAAAGCTGGCTGGGAAATCTCAGCTATGCTGAAACTACAGTTACTTGCGGTTATTATGTAAAGTGCAGATTAGGACTCAATATCATGATGACACACACACAAACACACTCACATATACTCAGATATGTCCTTACAAATATAATAATACATTTAAATTAATATATGTGTGTGTAAAATACAGTATATATATACTGTTTATTTATTTAATTAATGTTAAACATTGATGTATTAAAAGTAAAATAAATATGTAAGCTTACCAATGTCTTGCCAAAGCGATGTCAGCTACGGCTAACGATACATGAGGGGTATGCTGAAACCTACCACACAAGATTATTGTTAGTGTTGGTTAATCACGACAGAACAGCGATAATACTTGGATTGTGATCTAAGTATTAAAAGGATTGTATATGTTTTCATGAAATAAATTTTATTTATATTTAGAGGGGGTTATAATCATTATGCTTGCACACTACTGTTTGGCAGTAGCAAAGCGGTGGTACCTACCTAAACGATCTTTGCAGAAAAGTCCTACCACCTAGTAGTAGATTATTATGTGCCTTAAACAAGTGGACAATCTACGTTCTCGAGTCCCACAATGTATGTGCTTGCAGCGCAAGCACGAGGGCGTGGAGCGCGACCTGGCGGCGCTGGAAGACAAGGTGTCGACGCTGGACGGGGAGGCGGCGCGCCTCGCCGCCATCCACGCCGACCACGCGCCCGCCATACACGGCAAGCGGGACGAGATCACGCAGGCCTGGCAGACGCTCGTGCAGAAGGCCAAGGTAACACTAGCTGCAGCCCGTGGCTTCGGTCAATATCCCCTATGTGCAAACAAAACGATTTGGCTCTACATTTATCATGCGAACAGCCAAAGAGTGGAACGCTTTACCGGCGTCCGTGTTTCCCGATAACTACAACCTTGGAGTCTTCAAATCGAGAGTGAACAGGTATCTTCTAGGCAAGCGTGTCACATCCTAGACCGCATCGTTACTTACTAAGCGATAGTGGTAAAACGCAAGCCTATCTAGCAAAAAAAAACCAGCCTGAAGATGTCAACTGCTGAATAGAATAGAATAGAGCTTCTGTGGTGTGGTGGTTGAGCAGGTCGGCTCGTAACCCGGAGGCGGCGGGTTCGATTCCCGCGCAGGACAAGGATTTGTGGAACAAAAAAAAAGTGCAAATACTTGTTCTGAGTCTGGGTATTGTGGGACCATGGTCCTCGTAGGTTCTAGGTCCCTAGACACAGGGAATCCTAGTTAGGGTCCAGGATCTATGTATGTGATAGTTAGGCGTTATTATTATTATTATTATATGCATTATGCAGAGTTATAATCTCTTTGCAGTAACATTAAAAGAACCCCTCTTTACTCTATCTCTACTAACATATTAAAGGTAAAATGTTGTCTAACTGTTTGTTTTCCATGGCAAAACAGCTGGGCCAATGTAGGTGTTTTAAACACATTTTATCCCGGAAAATTGATGAAAGTAGAATATTGCGGGTAAAACTGCGACGTGACTATAGTATTAAATGAAAAGCGTAATTTGATGCCCCCAGGAGCGTCGCTCCGAGCTGGAGTCATCTCATGACCTGCACCGCTTCCTGGCGGACTACCGCGACCTCGTGTCGTGGATGTCCGACATCCGCGCCCTCATCGCCGCTGACGACCTCGCCAAGGACGTGCCCGGAGCCGAGGCTCTGCTGGAGAGGCATCAGGAGCACAAGGTCAGTTGGCTTGGTTGGTGTACGATTGTGCAGGATAGGCAGGAAAAACTTGGTGATAGCAGTGGCTATTATTTATTCATTTTTGACTTTCGTTTTTACTAATACTTTTGTAACCGCTAGGAAATGCTACGACATGTACGAATGAATGAATTTATTACAAAACTGATGCATAACTTCCCATAAACAAGGGGAGCAGAATGTCGTATCACACTATTGTTGCCAAAACCGTCGCCAACTCCATCTAGCGATAGATCAGCAATGCTAAAATGACACTCGGAAAACCGCTCATTACCCAGCTTTTTTTTGTTTCTTCAAATGAACATACAGTGGACAGACAAAATCAGTTATGACGTCTTCATACCGAGATAGATGCGCGTTTCTACAAACACATGATTCCTTTCAGTATGTCCGTTTGTTCCCGTTGGCAACAACTTCACACACAGTGCGAGACGGACGCGCTCGAACAAGCAGCTATCGTTCCGTGCTTTTATCTTTAGTTCTCACACGTAATAATATCTGTGGCCAGGGCGAGATGGACGCGCGCTCGGATGTGATCCGCGCGTGCGACGCGGCCGGCCAAGTGCTGGTAGAAAGCGGACATCGTGCGCACGGCGAGGTGGCCGCAGCGCTAGACACGCTGCAGCGAGAGAGCGCAGCGCTGCAAGCGCTGTGGGAGCAGCGCCGCGTGCTCTACCTGCAGTGCATGGACCTGCAGCTCTTCTACCGGGACACCGAGCAGGCGGACGCTTGGATGCACAAGCAGGAGGCGAGTATCTATTGCACGCAGAACGCTGTTCCTATAACTGCAACACTCCGCCCCTCACTGACTTAAGATGACGATGTTAGATGCCACTCTCTACGCTTTCCCTGATATGAGATGCCACTCTCTACCTTTCCCTTGACTTAAGATGCCAATCTCTATCTTTCCCTTGACTTAAGATGCCACTCTACCTTTTCCTGACATGTTATGCCACTCTCTACCTGTCCCTTGATAAGTCAACTACTATCTACTACCACTATCTACCTTTCCCGGATATGAGATGCCAATCTCTCTCTACCTTTCCTTTGACATAAAAGACCACTCTGCCTCTGACATGAGGTTTTATTTAAATATATGTGTTTATTATGAATATGATGTTGAAACAGCTGCACCTTACTACAGGCATTCCTAGCGAATGAAGACGTGGGTGACTCTCTCGACTCCGTCGAGGCTTTGCTCAAGAAACACGAAGACTTTGAGAAGTCGCTCGCGGCTCAGGAAGAAAAGATCAAAGCACTCGACGAGTTCGCGTCCAAACTGATCGAAGGACAACATTATGCAGCTGATGACGTCGCGCAGAGGCGTGAGATGGTATGTACTTGGAATAGATTATCCTTTTTTTTATAAGTTTCAAGTTAAGTAAGTAAAGTAAGCAAGTTGAATGAGGCTCATAACGGACACAATAATGGACCAAAGGATCCACAAAATTGTAGGTTCCCCTTTACTAATAAACACTGCATATCCATGGAATATGCCACTTCCTGTTCTATCTTTGCCTATTTCAAATTTGATAGAGAGAAACAAAACACTTGGGTTTAACAACAAAATATTTAAACAAGCCTTAATCTAGTGTTTAACTGCTGTTTTGTAGTGTTATATGTAAGTTTGATGTCTATCTAAGCCTTGTTTATGAATTTGTGGTAACATAGGAAATAACTGTTCTTCCACTTCACAATGTTTATTAAGTGTCAGTTGTACAACTAAACGTTCTACTAAGAATGAATAAGATCTTACCAAATGTTTTTATAGTCAAACACATGTAATTGAAATAAAGAATCTTTAATTAATGAATTACAAAGTTAAATTGACTCTTCTTAATTCATCAATTTGTCCCATGTCTTTCTTGATCAACAAACCACTGATAAAGTTATGAATGTCCGTAGCTATTGGAGCGTCGTGCCGCCCTATTAGAGAAGTCCAGCCAGCGCCGCGCTCTTCTAGAAGACGCTTACAAGTACCAGCAGTATGAACGGGACTGCGACGAAACTAAAGGTAAATTTTGTTTATACTCACATTTGTATGTAAAATGTTTTGCATTGTTCACTGGCATTAAGTATGTAAGTTGAAAGAGTTCGCTAAGTTATTAAGAAAAAAAATAGAAAAAACAACAATAAACAAAAATATTTTTTATTTTTTTTCCGAAATGTTACTTCCTAGGAATTCTAGACTACAATAGTTTAGCAACAATAAGAAATCAAGAATATGCATCTACTAAAGTCTTACAAGTATCTTTTTTATTAATTACCGTCAGAATATCCATCAATTTGTTCCTTAATAACGACAGATGCAAAGATTGCTAGTATTTATTAATGTTATTTTCATTATCTGTAAGTAAAGTTTCTTTTTATTTTTCAGAAAATTTTTAAACACTAAAATATTTTCTTAAGGATATGAAAAAAAGTACAGTTTACTGTTTTCTTTTATTTAAGAATGGATATGTTTATATCTTTTTGATTTTATCAAGGCCTCTGCCAAAAGTCACACAGATCATATTACCAATGTAGAAGCAGAATTATAATAAGAAACATTGAAAATCTGGGTCAGGCTATAAATAAATGAAATGTAATTTCCCAGGGTGGATAAACGAGAAGCTAAAGTTCGCGACGGACGACTCGTACCTCGACCCGACGAACCTGAACGGCAAGGTGCAGAAGCACCAGAACTTCGAGCAGGAGCTGCAGGCCAACAAGCCGCGGGTGGACGAGATCGCCACGCTCGGCGCCCGCCTGCTGGACCAGGAGCACTTCGCCAAGCGTGAGTACTGGGAACTAGCCACTGCTTGCGAAACGAACAACACTTACTTTCTTTTTGTATATATATGCTAGAGGTATATAGTTAAACCTACAGGATTAGCTGAGGTATACAAATTAACATATACCTTTGTTTTTGTTTATGTTGTGGCTCCACACTTTTGTGTATGTAGCCAGTGTCAAGTGATTGATAATTTCTCAAGTAATATTATATGACAGTGATAGTGAAATTACTGGGCAATTGAGACTTTAGCATCTGATCTCACAGTCGAGTATTATTACCAGACTGTGGTGATGTCTCAGGATGATGTGCGCAGTGCAGTGTCACGCGAAACTTTATATATTGGAGTTCCGAGTGACACTGTTCTGTTATGGGCGGCCGTGTCGCTTAACATCAGGTGGACGACTAGCTCGTCACATCATACACTAACATAAAAAATTTAAAGATAAACCTGGTGTAGGCAATTTGCTATGTGAGGATCACCAGCCAGTTTTACAGTGGTAGGATTTATTTTACTTTATGATTTCGAAAGAGCTCCAAAAATAAAAAATGCAGCTCAAGAAATATCCTCCTGACAGCACAAATCAAGCGATTTTGTGTACTACAAAAACACTAGCAAAATAATCTCCCATAAAACCGCTGTTATTGATCGATCAACGACGCATGTATGATCGTTATTCATATATATTAATATTATAAAGAGGGAAGATTTGTATGTAAGTATGTTTGTAACGAATTTGCTCAAAATGTACTGGAAAGATTTTAAAAATTCTTTCACCATTTTAATGCTACATTATCACTGATTTATATAGGCTATTTTAATTGCAAGAAAAAAATAAGGGAGTACTAAAACTACAATAACGTTACCCAAGGTGTAACAAAATGAAAAAATAAATATATAATAAGTAAACGATATTTTGCTTCCTCTTAAACCGAGTTAATATAAATATGGGATGAGACAGAAATTAGTACAGCGCAGTAAAGTTAAGTAAAGTTACTAAAGTAAGAACTAGTAAAGTTCCCGCGCAAATGTTATTGTACCACGCTGGTACTTAACTGAAGCATCCTGACTGTTAAATAGTAGAAGTTCTCCACCATCTTATTAACAGCTCAAATCGAGTCCCGTCTAACGGAGCTGGCCGGTCTATGGGAGAGGTTGGCGCTGGCATCTGAACTGAAGGGGAGTAAGCTTCAGGAGGCGGCTCAGCAGCAGCAGTACAACCGCGCTGTGGAAGATATCGAGCTGTGGCTCTCGGAGGTTGAAGGACAGCTGCTTAGCGAAGACTATGGAAAGGTATATAAATAAATAAATAATAAATAAATTAATATCTGTGGACATTTCACACAGCGCCATCTAGTCCCAAACTAAGCAAAGCTTGTACAATGGGAACTACATAACTGATACAATACTTAGATACTTTTTGTTTGTAAATACATACATAGAATACAATATAACAGCCAGACACAGAACAAACATCGATGTTCATCACACAAATGTTTGTCCTGTGTGGGGATCGAACCCACAACCCACAGTCCAGAAGGCGGGGTTACTACCAACTGAGCTATAGGGCCAGTATGTATGACAAACTCATCCGTTATTCATCACGGTATCACCACCCCATTATGTTTTCTCTTATTGTATTTAATCTACAAAAGAGAAAAAGAAAAACAGATTATGGTGCACACAATGGGCTCGATGTTTCATAACTTTTTGAAGTAAAACTTCTTTACGAGGCGAACCGAAGTTGAAGATGGCTCATGTAGATCTCCATTGTCAACATAACAAAGTTAAAAATTTGTATTATTATGTTGGTATGTCCGGTAAAATGACAATTTACAATTGTCGTGATGTCAACATTAACATTAAACCAAGCAAAAAGTTATACCGGTCGACAGAAGGAGCTAAACTAAAGAAGTTTTACTTCAGTGGTGTGGTCTAAAGCACACTCGTTTTGTTGTTGCTAAGTAACTGGGTCTTAACTAACACACCCTATTTTCGTACCCTCTTAGGATCTGACCAGCGTCCAAAACCTGCAGAAGAAGCACGCCCTTCTAGAAGCCGACGTAGGGTCCCACGCGGAACGTATCGACGCCATCAACAAGCAAGCCGACCAGTTCATCGAGAGGGACCATTTCGACGCTGATAATATCAAGACCAAGCAGGTTAGTATGCTGTCCACAGCTCTATTTGTGTTTTAGGTCTGATTTGATATTTCCCTTTACTATTTTTTTTTGGCTCCACACCGTGACTTTTACACCCTTAACTTTTTAATTGATAGTATTGTTTGTTCCCAGGATGGCTTGGTGGGCCGCTACACCGCCCTCGACAAGCCGATGGCGATCCGCAAGCGCCGCCTACTCGACTCCCTGCAAGCGCAGCAGCTGTTCCGCGACTTAGACGATGAGGCCGCCTGGATCCGGGAGAAGGAACCTATCATCGCTTCTACTAACAGAGGTGAGGGGTACATACCTGGAGGATCATGACCGTCTGCACTAAAGATTGACAGCTCCTAAGTTACCGCACGTATACTATAACGTACCTACACATTTGGAATGGGCGCTTTAAGGCCGAGAGAAAAGATAAGTCAAGTCACCGATAGAAAAGCAAGCCTTTCTTTCTTTTCTTAAGATAACAGTTGCCTATGTAATAACAAAAGGTTCTACCTCCAGGTCGCGACCTGATCGGTGTCCAGAACCTGATGAAGAAGCACCAGGCGGTGATGGGTGAGATGGCACAACACGAGGCCCGAGTGGAGGCCGTGCGAGCCGCCGGCGCAGCCCTGAGGGACGCGGGGCACTTCGCTGCTGACGAGATCGCGCAGCGGCTTCACCAGCTGCAGCAACAGTGGACGCAGCTGCAGGAGAAGGCTTTGCAGGTGAATATATGTCCTAGATCTGTGGAATAAAAGGGCATTCTGGTCAAACTTAGCTTAGTCGCCCAGCAAGCTGTAGCAACAGTGGATCCAGCTGCATGAGATCTGCCTGAAGCATTTCATTTGTTTTATTGAAGAAATACTTTCAATCCGTGGTGAAATTTTTTATAGATTTTGTTACAATAAACGCCCGAGCTTCCAAAAATAATGAAATCAGTTGAAAACACAAGCTCTGTTACTTATGAAAACCCCCTCATTAAACTATATTTTACCTCTTCCTAGCGCAAACAAGACCTAGAAGACTCCCTACAAGCCCAGCAATACTTTGCCGATGCCAACGAGGCAGAGTCGTGGATGCGTGAGAAGGAACCGATGGCCAACACCCAGGACTATGGCAAAGACGAAGACTCCTCCGAAGCTTTGTTGAAGAAACATGAAGCCCTCCTCTCCGATTTGGAAGCCTTCGGGAACACTATCAAGTCGCTAAGGGAGCAGGCTGATTCTTGCCGTGTATGTATTTGTTTTTTGTGATGTGATTAGTTGTAGTTCATAATAGTGTATTTTGTACTCTCCGTTGCCAGAATGTGTGGGTCATTTGTGTATATCGTTTATAACGGACTAGCAGCCCGTCCCGGCTTCGCGCGGGTGGACATTTCTTTTTTAAACATTTTGGCATAAACATTTTTTTCTTGCAATTAAAATAGCCTATATTAATAAGTGATAATGTAGCATTCAAATGGTGAAATTTTTTTTTAAATCGGTCTACTAATTTTTTTAGCCAATTTGTTACAAACATACTATCTATACTATATATAAATCTTTCCTCTTTATAATATTAGTAAAGTATTGTTAAGGTAATTATTGTGGTCTAAAGAATGATTGCTGGGAAACAAATACAAAGAAATGGTACTCAGCAGGTGTTTTTGACTTCTCTGACTCAGTGTCATAAACCCCTTTGGTCTTTCAATTAAAATATTGTTTCTAATGTGCAATTTGAACAATTTCCTGCAGTGCACTGATAATTTGTTTTTAAATGCTACTTTCACCAGTTTCACCTTGGTGCGATGCCAGTTTTGAGTCTATTTTCTCACTAACACGTTACTAAAACGTTTTTCAGTTTTTGACCACAACATTTAGCTATATATCCATACTTCGATTTCTCCCCACAGCAACAGGAGTCTCCAGTGGTGGACGTGTCCGGCAAGGAATGTGTGGTCGCACTCTACGACTACGCCGAGAAGTCTCCGCGCGAAGTCTCCATGAAGCGAGGCGATGTACTCACGCTGCTCAACTCTAACAATAAGGTATGGACGAATATACAACGCCTTGCAATTTATGAACCATCGTCACAAAATAATTAATAGTTGAATATTTCAACTTTTTTACTGTAAACTGATTTCTTTCAAGATATTTATGAGTGGTAACTAATATTTATCATCAACTAGAAAACCACCCCTACTGAACACAGGCTTCCCCTTAAACCATAAAATTCCACTTTGGACACATAATAGAGGGAGGGGTTGCCACAATTGCTACGCTTGGCACGTGTCTTGGTGATCTTTATTACTAGTATGTTTTGGAGTTCCGAGTGACAATGCAACTGTAATGGGCGACCATGTCGCTTAACATCAGGTGAACGACTAGCTCGTTACGTCATTCATTAACATTTATAACAAGTTTATTTTTTCTGGAGCTGGATGGATTTCTTGAGGATATCTCCATTGTATTTCTAGTTTATTTATACAGTATAAAAATAACAGCTATATTGTGACACACTTATTTTGTATGTAAATGAGCCATGACAATTTATAGACAATTCATCACATAACGTAGCGTCGTTCCAATTCAATTGATACAAGACAATCATCTACAATGGGCATTACAAATACCTCTAATATTGAAAAGGCCTTGTGTAATAATAACATTTAATATTTACAGATAAAAATATGTAAACCTATTCATTTATCATTCCCTATCATCATACTTATCAAGAGTTTATGACGGTGTTGTATAATACCATTGTAATTGATATTATCTATAGTCCAATTCGGTCAAATATTTCTAATATGCTGGTAGCATCTAGCGACTACTGCTATACAAAGCTTCCCATTGGCCATCCACTTAGATCATCTGAAAATCATCTCTGGGGGATTCGTTTGTAATTTTTCTCCACACGTCCCGTGAGGGTTTTGGAACAGTTATCGTCAAATTACTTATGAATGAAGAGTTAGAGTCGTCACACCGAAATCCATGCGGCGATAATTGATTCACTAAACGGTTCTAACGGAAGACCGGCGCCGATTCGTAAGAACTAGCACTATTCTGAGTTGGAGCCGATTTGTGACAGAATATTGAAAGCGTCTTATTTTGTATTTTTCTAATATTTTTTTTATCATGTCACATATAAATAAATTTTCTTTATTTTCTTTCTGATATCTTATAGTTATTTCGAGTTTCTGTAAATCTGTACCATTACGTTTGTTAATTAGACTTCACAATCAACCCATACCTCGAACGCCTTGGCTCCATAACATAAGGATGTGCCGTCACCGTTCACATGAGATGGAACTTCCATCTCAAACAACTGTTTAGATCGTGTTAAATCCATTGTTATCTGGCTCCCACCGCAACATACACGCAACGTTCGCTGATATACTTACATGCGATAAACACTACGCGATCGTCGCTTGAAACGAACGAACGTGCGCACAAGCATTATTTATATTTAAATACGCAAATCCTGAATAAGTTCTGAATATCAGTATGAGATACATCCATATAAGAATTAGCGAATATACATTTTGTGATAGAATAATCTCAAATCGAAATATATTAGGTCTTTACCTATGAAATTGCCGTTTTGTTTGAAAAAAGTTAAAGTATTTTTTTTTCGAACTTATTTATTTCTTTTATTCAAAGTAATCACCCCTGCAATCAATGCATCTTTGCCAACGCTGTGGCAGTTTATGGATGCCCTTCTTCAAAAAATCAGCAGGACGGGAGACAACAAACTCTTCAAAGGCGTTTTGTACTGCCTCTCGGGAATTGAAATTTTTTCCCGCTAAAAAGTTGTCCAAATTTTGGAAAAAGTAATAGTCGGTAGGCGCAAGATCTGGTGAGTATGGCGGATGAGGGAGAGCTTCCAAACCCAACTCATGCAGCTTAGAGACGGTCTGTTGTGCAGTATGGGGTCGCGCGTTGTCGTGAAGTAGCAGTGGAGACGACCGATTGACCAAAGCTGGTTGCAGACGTGCGAGTTTCGCCATCATTGTGGTCAGTTCTTCAATGTACACATCTGCAGTAATGCTCTCGCCGTTTTGTAAAAAGCTATGATGTATCACACCAGCACTAGACCACCAAACTGTGACCATCACCTTTCTAGGGGTCATTTTTCGTTTTGCACATTGCTTTGGTACCGAACCAAGATCTAATCAACTTGCTGAGCGCTTTCGATTGTCAAAAAGAATCCATTTTTCGTCGCACGTAACAATTCGGTTCAAAATTCCTTCATTTCTGTGCCTGTTAAGCAGCGCAAGGCAAGTCTCGACGCGTACGTTGCGCTGACGATCGTTAAGTTCGTGGGGCACCCATCTATCAAGCTTTTTTTCTCGTGCCAATCTGTCGCAAATGGACCAATATTGTTTTGATGCTAACATCAAAAGCTGCTGCCAGCTCAGCTGTAGATTGAGATTCATCAGCTTCCACAATCGCCTTTAATTCATCATTGTTGACCAAAGTTTCCGGACGACCACGAGGTTCATTTTTCAAGTCAAAATTCCCAGAACGGAACCGAGCAAACCAATAACGGGTTGTACGTTCGTTTGTACAGTTCTCTCCGTAAACGTCGTTGATGTTACGTGTCGTTTGTGCCGCGTTGGTGCCACGACGGAACTCATATTCCATAATTACACGAAATTTCAAAGTATTCATTATGAGGAAAAACGTTGAAATGTAATGAAAATACAACACTAATCAATAAACAAAAGACTTATATTGTAAATACAATGTCATATTTTTAAAACAAAATTAATTTTAATTTAGAATTCATAGCCAATCAAAACTTTTTTTTGTTTGAAAAAGTCTGTACTGCAATACGGCAATTTCATAGGTAAAGACCTATTATTACAGTGTTTACAAAAGATTTTTTAATATAATCTAACTTAACTTGTTTTATTCAGTAAATCGTAAGACGGATTGGTTGTATCTAGCTGACTTCTAACTCATAAAATAAAGTGTCTAATTAATTTTTGTGGAATGAAACACTCACAACTAGAGTTTCGAACTTGTGCAATATTTATAATGTAGATCTAAGAGAGGGGCTTATTAAATTTTCTGTGATATAAACGTGATACTAGTTGTAGCAAAATGATAGTTTTAAGCTGGTTGGTTGTGGCAGTATTCGAATACGTGTTTGTGTTTAGTAAGAGAGATAAGAGGCGGATTTTGAAATACGTAAGTTTGTTTAGCTTAATGATATCAATGTTGTGTTTAATTAAAATTACTAGTTCATATTAATTAGTTAGTTTATTCAGGTGCCAACATTATGAACGTTGTAAACATATCTGTTTACCCATGTCGACTACAGCGAGATATTCACGCTGTACGCATATATGATTAAATAAATATTATATATCGAAGAATGCAATGTTCTAAATATACATCATTTATATCTAATATTTTTCAGGGAAATTGTATCACTGTTCCCAAATTCCCCTGGACGCAGCGGGTTCGCTTCCCGCGGCAGGACAAGTATATGTACACAGGAAAAAAACGCAAATACCTGTTCTGAGTCTGGGTGTTGTGGGACCATGGTCCTCGGAGTTCCTGTGTCCCTAGAAACAGGGGAATCCTAGTTAGGGTCCAGGATCTATGTATGTGATCGTTGGGCGTTACTATAGAAGCTGGCCACTACAAATATAATATAGATACATATTTTCATTCGGGAAATAGGCGTAGGCCGCGTAATAGAGCGGAAAATAAATGTTATGAAATCTAAACAATGAATTCGTTGATAGCTGATGCCATTATATGTTATGATATCACCCAATGAACCAATGGAATGGAAAGATTGATGGCACAATAAACCACAAAGGCGAAAGGAAGTTTAAGTTGGTTTCTAGATCTCCATTGTCAACACATATTATTATTATGTTGGCATGTCCGGTAAAATGACAATTTATCATTGTCAAGATGGCTACATTAACGTTAAACATATGATATTACATATCATCATATCCTGCTGTCCATAGGCAGCCGTGTCGCTTAACATCAGGCGAACGGTTAGCTCGTCACGTCATTCATTATCATATAAAAAACTTAAAAAGCAAAAACCAAGTTATACCGGCCGATAGATGGAGCTAAACTAAAGAAGTTTTACATCAGTCGTAAAGCACACTCGTTTTTTTAACATCATATTTTTGAGTACAACCAATTGCAATTTACGACACCGGAAGTATCTACAGCCAATACAGCGGAAACCACAAAAAAACGTGAGAATCAGGCAGATAAGATGTAAAGGTATCACCACATAAATGATAGCATTTACGAAATATTCAAATCAATATTTTCTTATCGTATTCAACCCCTAATGATAGCTTTATCAACCCTGTAGACTAAAAAAATGAACTATTTTTAAGTAGGCTAAAAATTAGTTCAATTTTGTATAAAAGTGGTTGGTTAATGATGACTGACTGAAGAAAAACAGATGTGGTTCCATGCCATCCTCGAGTATTACTTAAGCTAAACATTCAGCAGTAGATCTGTCTGTCTCTGGTTTTGGTCATAATTAAATTAAATGAAACAAATGAAAAGAAACCGACGCAAAATATCGCGTAGGTAATACGAGGACAATAAAAACTTATATACACAGTCATAATATGCTATACTGCGCGATGTCAGGAATAGATTCAAAAGTTTGCTGAAATTTATAATGATTAATTACAGTAAACTTCGGAAGCAAACACAAACCAAAACAAATGAACATATAGTCTCCGGGGTTATGCATAGGCTGCAAACTATGGAGCTATAGGCCTTTAGCATACACACCGGGCCGTGTCTGGAGCAAGAATGATTCCTTAGCACACCGATCGCTCCCTTTATATAGCCAGATGGGTTGGGGAGCGATGACAGTTGCTGGTGTTACCATTGTAATAAATTTAAATGCTACAACAGGGTAAATTACGGTACTGCCCGCTGCGCATAGAGTTTATAACTGGACGTTGCCGCCGTCAAACATATTTATTTATTCTTGGGATGACCAACAGCTTTTTCTTACATCGTTGAAACATACTATGTACTAGGAAGCCAATTAAAGGTCCTCACGTCTAGCAGTATAGTAGTACTAATGCACATGGCTAACATGACCAATTTGTTGTGCAGGATTGGTGGAAGGTAGAAGTAAACGACCGCCAAGGTTTCGTCCCCGCAGCCTATGTGAAGAAGATCGACGCTGGACTATCCTCATCGCAGCAGAACCTGGCTGACTCCAGCTCCATCGCGGCCCGTCAGAACCAGGTATATTTCTTGTGTGAAAGAATATGCAAGGATTGAACAAAGTGGCATTCTAAATATATAAGGATAGTATTCTATTCTATTCTATTCTATAAATAACATAATCCTTTACATTTTATTACTTCATGACATCACATAAATATGTTTGAATTTAGCAAGGAATCTTTCTCCGATGTTTTGCAAAGCAATCATTGCCTTCTGATACTGTTTTGAGATGCAACCAACCTAAAGGCACCTTGCAACACTGTTGACATATAAAATATTCCTCCTCAGATCGAAGGCCAGTATGACAACCTCTTGGGACTAGCCCGCGAGCGCCAGAACAAGCTCAACGAGACCGTCAAGGCGTACGTGCTGGTGCGAGAGGCCGCTGAACTCGCCACATGGATCAAGGATAAGGTACGATTATGTAGTTCCTAAGATTTAATGAGCAGTATTTGCAACGGTCTGCCAGATTGTATGCAGTCGCCGTCGCTGCAACAATAGTCAGCGCTGATGCGTTGGCAGTTCTTGCTATTCATGTTCTACACCTTCAAACCACAGTTAGTTTTATTTACGCTCTAAACTCTAACCGACAGAATTTCAAAACGAATTAAAAATAACTGTTTTTCAATGATTGGAATTTAAATTCTTAGCCTTAAAGCATAATATATTGGCCTTCCGGATGAATATGTTGATTTAATAAACCGTTATATTGATGATATGAATCAAGTTTGTAGTCAAGTAGATAAAAAATTCTGACGTCGCATCACAGCGAATGTCATGGTGGATACATAACTACGATTCCACAGTACTCAAACATTCAGTAGTCTTGTATTCTTATATGGGTAGATATAATCTTATGAGTAAGGTTACTCAGAAACCGTATCTTCATGCAACATCACATCGTGTTTTAGCCATTATAGATTAACGTTTAACCGCCAACCGCCTGATGGTAAGCGACAGTGTGGCCAAAGATGGAGCATGGAATCACACACTACTTAACAGCCTCTGCGGTGTGGTGGTTGAGCAGGTCGGCTCATAACCCGGAGGTGGCGGGTTCGATTCCTGAGGCAGGACAAGTATTTGTGCACGGAAAAAAAAGCGCAAATACTTGTTCTGAGTCTGGGTGTTGTGGGACCATGGTCTTCGTAGTTCCTGGGTCCCTAGACACAGAGAATCCTAGTTAGGGTCCAGAATCTGTATGTGATCGTTGGGCGTTATTATTATTTATTATTGTTATTACTACACACATCTACATACACGGTAAAAAACCCACTTTCTCTCATGATATCAGGAAATGCACGCCCAAGTACAAGACGTCGGTGAAGACCTGGAGCAGGTGGAGGTCATGCAGAAGAAGTTCGACGACTTCCAAAATGACCTGCGCGCTAACGAGGTCCGCCTCGCGGAGATGAACGAGATCGCTGTGCAGCTGATGACGGTCGGACAGACTGAGGCTGCGCTCAAGATCAAGACTCAGATGCAGGTTGGTCTTCTTCTCGTGTTGGCAAGTGCCGATAATCTTGTAAATTTTTAAGCCACCCAATGGTTTTTGTCTTGGCTTAATGACAATTGTAGGTTGGTAGAAACAATTACTATATTTCCGACTAGGTGTTTTTTTATTTCTAAATTTCCCATTACAGTTATATCTTCTCGTACCTGGTAATGGTTTACCAAGCAAAGTTGCAGCATAGTATTCATAGGAATAACGATATTATGGTGGTACTGCAACCTAATGTGATACTCCTAAAGTTATTCAACACTTATATATAAAGCTTCCTTTGGCATGTCCTAGTTTCTCTGATGTTTATTTGAAATTGACGCAAACTCAATCGCAATTGGTCACAAGTTATAATTTTTTAAACTCAAATTTAGCTTGTAGGTTTTCTGTTTCTTTTTTAGTAATTTTACAGAACGATTTCTTCAATCCTATAAATGTTCAACATTCGCCATCAACAGTCCACGGTACATATCTATTTATTTGTAATCCAGGAGCTGAACTCCAAATGGACATCGCTGCAGCAGCTAACGGCGGAGCGCGCGGCTCAGCTGGGCTCAGCTCACGAAGTGCAGAGGTTCCACCGTGACGTCGACGAAACCAAGGACTGGATCGCTGAGAAGGAGGCCGCACTCGATACTGAAGACCTTGGGAAAGACCTGCGATCTGTGCAGACCTTGCAGCGTGAGTTCCCGGTCTTGGTTTACAAACAATTTGCACTTTTTTTGTTCTTGCAAGAGTTTGTTTAATGAAAGGATGTTGTGAATTAACATATGGCAGGCAGGTTTTTAAATGATACAAAGAATAGTTTCTGGGCATGGGTGAATTAAAATGAGCAATAAAAATTACACAGGTCTAATTAAATTTAAATTATACTTAACTACTAAGAACATTTTACATTGAAAATCGTACTATAAATAATGATACCGCTGGAACTGTTAATCTAATTACACGTTTCTAAATAGTACAGTCAAATTGTTTACTTGAGGATTAAGTATTGTTCTTAAATAAATTTTTAAAACATTCCAATGACTTGCTTATTGTAAAGTGTTTGTTATAAAGCCATTAAAATGACTTGTATTGTATTGATGCTAACCTTCCTGCAGGCAAGCACGAGGGCCTCGAGCGCGACCTGGCGGCGCTGGGCGACAAGATCCGTCAGCTGGACGACACGGCCAACCGGCTGATGGCCACGCACGGGGACTCCGCCGACGCCACCTACTCCAAGCAGCGCGAGATCAATGACGCCTGGCAGCAGCTGCAGGCCAGGGCTAACGCACGCAAGGAGAAGCTGCTCGACTCTTATGACCTGCAGAGGTTTGTAGCTTTGTAAAATATTTTTC
Organism: Ennomos fuscantarius; assembly: GCA_905220475.3. Classification (NCBI taxonomy): domain Eukaryota; kingdom Metazoa; phylum Arthropoda; class Insecta; order Lepidoptera; family Geometridae; genus Ennomos; species Ennomos fuscantarius. Next base: position 1,692,035 of record HG992026.1, on the reverse strand, counting down.
AAGTAAAATTCTACGCACTCTTGACGTCCGCCTTCCGTTCGCCTCACCAACTTAACCTCAAGTCAAGAGTGCGTAGAGTTTTACTTGAAAAATTATATAACATATATATAGTATAAGTATTTATATCTCTCTCTCTACGTGAAATTAAAAAGAGTAGGGAAAGAAAAAAAGAGTCTGTTTTGTATATCACTGTAGGAGCAAGAGAGTTGGGGCTAAAGAAGGTTTACTTCAGTCGTGTGGTCTAAAGCACACTTGTTTTTTATCTTATTTTACGAAGTATTTTTATATATATATATATATATGTCTTTTCAGTACTTCTCTTATCAGGCAACAGTATTATCCTTATCTAACAGCACCATATTTCCCCAGATTCCTTTCTGACTACCGCGACCTGATGGCGTGGATCAACTCGATGATGGCCCTCGTGAGTTCGGACGAGCTCGCCAATGACGTCACCGGCGCCGAGGCCTTGCTCGAAAGACACCAGGTATGACGTCATACGTTACTTTTGAAACAAACGGGCTTGAACCACTTTCATTTTATTTATTATTGTATATTTTACTAGGTGGTAGGACTTTACTGCAAAGTTCGTCTAGGTAGGTACCACCGCTTTGCCAGTTATTCTGCCGCCAAGCAGTAGTGTGCAAGCACTGCTGTGTTCCGGTTTGAAGGGCACTGTAGCTAGTGAAATTACTGGGCAAATGAGACTTTATGATCTGATCTCACAGTTTAGTAATCTTATTACTAGATTGTGCTGATGTCTCAGGATGACGTGCGCAATGCAGTGTCACGTGAACCTCTATACTTTAGAGTTCCGAGTGACACTGCAGCTGGTATGGGCAGCCGTGTCGTTTAACATCAGGCGAACGGCTAGCTCGTCACGTCATTCCTTAACATAAAAAAAAAAAAAAAAAAAAAAAAAAAAAAAAAAAAAAATATATATATTGATTACTTTAGGCTAGGTCTACACGAGTCTGATCTAATGAATATAGCCTACAGGTGCATGGACTTCCAAGGACCCCAAAAGTCATGCCAGCTTGAGACTATTTGTAATCTTCCTTTCATATTAGGAAAGCAGATTTTCAAGAATTGATTTTAATTTTATGACAATCCTAATTAAAGTAATGCAAAATGACATACATTAAAACTTTCATTTCGTTTCATCTGATTCTTCATTTTTGCAATCTGAAAATTGAATAAATGTAAATATTTTTGTAGATTTCAATTTTGTTCACTAACTGTCACTTATCTACCAAAAATTGAGTTCATCATAATGTCTTGCTTAGACTATAAATGTGATCATAAACCTTGTAGTCAGTATGCTAACTTCCGCCTCATCACCCAACGATGTCATCCAACCATGTCGCCTGTGTTGTAGACCCAACGCCTGGAGATAGACGCGCGCTACGGCATTATGCCGCAGGTCAGATGCACGCATGTGTGGACAGTGCCTTACTAAACAATAATCACAAGTTTAGATACTGTCGCACTAAACTAGAATACTGTTTGTTTCAATAACATAATTATGGTATTCCGATTTAGACGGCGCATAACTGTACATTGGTTTAATTACTTCGAATGACTGAAATAAAACAATTGAGAGTATTTTAATTTTCGTTAGTTTTCTTTATGTACCGTTAACCGAACTTTAAAAACCGCGGTTGATATTTGTCTCTCATTTTCTCTGATTAGTTAGTCTTAAGAGAAAGTGAGATGCAGCAATTGCTAGCCTCTGTAATTCTAATATAGATGTAAAGATTTGAAGTCATTCGAAATGTATTCTATTATCACGCAAACTAAGTATCATTACGCAATTTTTTTTATGGTACGCTACTTCAAAATTCAACGATATTTTGAAAATGTATCACTACTACACTGGTACTGAAAACTACAAGTAGGTGCCACTTGTAATATGAGTTTTCATAACGTAACAAATTGACAAAATTTTCTTTTAACATTCTTTATGTAAAAAATTATTCTATTCTATATTTTTTCAGTGTTGTAACATAAGGACAATCATAAACGATTTTCTTTGTTAAATGAACATAAACCAGTTATCAAATTATGGTTGTTCTTATGTATTTCTTGTGTGAGACTTGGAAATTGCAGTCAATTTATTTTCTTCTTTCGTATTTGTGTGTTGTGTTCTTTCTTCGCTGTGCCAACACAACTATAATTTAATGTTTTAGATTTTATAATATAATTTAAACCAATTAACATAACACTTTAAAAACTAATACAAAAAAATTAAATCAATGACGCCGTTTACTCGAAAACATCTGCGCGATACATGGCAATCTTAGTAAAGGAAAAAAAGTTTATTCGACAAAGATAAAAATAACATTAGTAAGCAAACATACAGCCACTAACAGAAATGTTGTATACCATCAACCAACGCGAGCGCTGGAAAATTCAAGCTCTAGAGCTCTATCAAGGGCTTGCGTATACTTAACTAGCTTCTCTAGTACCAGCGAACAAAGCAAAATCTCATTATAACTCATGAGTCTTCTTTATTAAAGAAGCTAGATGAATTATGATCACCCGCGTGATAAATTAACTTACTCAGGTAAGTCTTACTTACACCTCTACTCAAGTAACGTGGCAGTTACACAAACGGTATAGTGTATACCCAGACTCGCTGAAAAGCCCCGAGAGCACCTGAAAAGCTTGACATTGGATAGTATTTTCCGTTCGGGGTTGGTTTTACACGGGGAACATGGTGTGAATGTAGATTTATTTTTGCGTTTGTTGCGGGAATCCTCGCCTTATGTTTGCCTTATAGACTGAAAACTCCGTTCTCTAATCAATAGTAATGTATCTAGGAGCACCGTACGGAGATGGACGCTCGCGCCGGCACGTTCCAAGCGCTGGAGTTGTTCGGACAACAGCTCCTGCAAGGCGGACATTACGCCAGCCTCGACATACAAGAGAAGCTTAACAACATGGGCGACGCACGCCAGGAACTTGAGAAGTAAGATATAAACAGTAAAAATCGCATTTATTAATTTGTTAGTGCAGTTTCGACTTTAGTTTTCTTCTGAATTAGGGGGCGATAGAATCGGAATTACCTGTTTAATTTTATTCACATCTTTTCTTTAATCATTGACAGCCTCTGTAGTGTGGTGGTTGAGCAATTCGGCTCATAGTCCGGAGGTGGCGGGTTCGATTCCCGCGGCAGGACAAGTATTTGTGCACTTAAAAAGAAGCGCAAATACTTGTTCTGAGTCTGGGTGTTGTGGGACCATGGTCCTCGTAGCTCCTGGGTATCTAGACACAAGGAATCCTAGTTACCGTACAAGATCTATGCATGTGATCATATTATTATTATTAATCGTTGTAACGCGTGTATTAGAAAATCTGTTTGGACCAAAGCCACAAAATGTTGTGTTTCCACTCGCATGTGATTTGGAAGTGGAGGGGAGTGAGACAGCAATATAAATGTACGTTCTTTTCAGATTTTTAATTGAATACCACTTTGATATGTTATGTTCATCACAAACAATATCACAATTTGAACAGCGATATAGACGAGATGTTCCGCAAAAAATAAGATTCCGGTATATATCTTAACATTCTCGACCCATATGTTATTTTCCCCCCAGGGCGTGGGTGAACCGTCGCATGAAGCTGGACCAGAACCTGGAGCTGCAGCTGTTCTACCGCGACTGCGAGCAGGCGGAGGGATGGATGGCGGCGCGCGAGGCCTTCCTCTCGCCGGTGGACCAGGCCGACAGCCAGGCCGACCAGGCCGCGCAGCCGGACAACGTAGAGCAGCTCATCAAGAAGCACGAGGACTTTGACAAGGCTATCAATGCTCACGTAAGTAACGTCTTCAGACACTAGCCTATGCTACTGACTGCCGCGGAAGCGACCTTAGCAATGAACTTGCAATTAGCAAAGAAATGAGAATTTTCAAATATAGTGGCAGACAGCCCGAGCAGTATGTAAAATGTAATAATGATATTAACCTAGTATTTGTGGTATATTTGTGGCTTTATAGCTAATTTTTTATGTTAAGGAATGAAATGATTTAGTCATTCGCCTGATTTTAAGCGTAACGGCTGAACATACAAGTTGCAGTGCTACTCGGAACTCTGTTAGTTTCCCTTGCACTTTGCACTACGCACTAAAACGCATAAAATCTACCTGTTCTGGAAGTATGCAGTTTACAAATTCAAGCTATGTTGAAAATGTAATCTCCATTTTGTAACCATATAATCTGAAAGAAACATCCCTTAATTATATCGTCTATACGTTATGATATGACAATTTGTTATGCAATCGAGTGATTAGTTAAGCAAAGAGTTTACAAGCTTAACATCTCGATTATCAATTGAATGGACACGTTAAGAACAATGTTTACCATATTTTTCATTAGGAAGAGAAGATCGCCCAGCTGCAGACCCTGGCCGACCAGCTCATCGCGTCTGAGCACTACGCGGCCGACCCCATCGACCACAAGCGGAGGCAGGTGCTCGACCGCTGGCGGCATCTCAAGGAGGCGCTCATTGAGAAACGTTCCAGGTAAATATCTTTGTGTACATATCCTCACTCGAGAGCCAGCTCCCAATCCAGGCCAGACTATTGCCCATATTGTTACCTAACATGGGGTGAAATGTGGCCAAAAACCGATAATAGACCATCGCGTAATTCCTATTTGTAATCTACCGTTTATTAGTTACACTCGTTAATTGGATTAGCCAGAAAGGAAGAAGGGGAAGGAGTTGAGGAGAGGAGGAGAAGGAAGAGACCTCAAATTCTATCTGTTTTTTTTTGAGGAGTTTGTTTTAGGGGTTTTTGGGCATTCCGGTTCTCTTCAAAGTTTTTTCTTATATAATGTATATTGTTTTCCCAAGGCTCGGCGATGAGCAGACCTTGCAGCAATTCTCCCGCGATGCTGATGAGATGGAGAACTGGATCGCAGAAAAACTGCAGCTTGCTACCGAAGAGAGCTACAAGGTGAGATGACGTGTCTCATTTAAACTCCACCTTTCCGTTTTATTTTTATACCTTTATTGATTTAAAACAATAAAAAATTTTGAGTGATTTGATATTGAGTGATATTGGATATTCGATTTGACTCGGAAAAATATATATTTGAAGTACTTTTTGAAACCCCAATTTTTATAAGAGAATTTTAAAGTTTGGTATGTAGCTGTTTAAATTATAGTGTGTTACATTTACGAAAGTCTCAATTATAAGTTTCCAAACAAATCTAGCAAAAATTTCATTTCATTTGGACTAATTTTATTACTGGTTTGTAGAATACTTTTGCCGCTTTTATTTGACTACTCCTTATAACAGCCAGTGTTTCCAGGACCCGGCCAACATCCAGTCGAAGCACCAGAAGCACCAGGCGTTCGAGGCGGAGCTGGCCGCCAACGCCGAGCGCATACAGTCCGTGCTGGCCATGGGCGGCAACCTCGTGCAGCGCGGCCAGTGCAGCGGCAGCGAGGATGCCGTGCAGGTAACTATTATATGAGCAGGAATAATAATAATATCACACAACGCCTAGCTAGCCCCAAACTAAGCAAAGCTTGTTCTATGGGAACCAGATAACTGATACTTAGATACTTTTTGTTTGTAAATACATACATAGAATACAATATGACACCCAGACACAGAACAAACACCTATGTTCATCACACAAATGTTTGTCCTGGGTGGGACTCGAAGCCACAACCCACAGTTCAGAAGGCAGGGCTACTACCAACTGAGCTATCGGGTCAGTCATAATGTTGCGTTTACTTCACATCAAAATGTATCTTGTATGATACTGTAGGCTTTATGCAGAACTGTTAATCAGTAATTTGATAATTAGATCTTAGATAGGTAAATGTGCTGAAGTGCTGAAGATGATCAATTTAATATAAGAAGATGATCAAAGAACATATAACTTAGTACTAACTTTTTGATTGTTTGTGTATTACATCACTGTAGAGACTTGGGAAGATTTCAGTGTATTAAATATCGTATTCCATAATAAAGCAAAGGAAACTTCTGAATTAATTAAAAAATGTGAAGTTTATTCAACAGCCAGTCTACAAAAAAAATGGTACGATAATATCCTAAGAATATTGTATTGTCACAGTTTATCCAAGTCTTATTTTTCTGTTGGTCCGTCCAGGCTCGCTTGGCTTCCATCGCCGACCAGTGGGAGTTCCTCACTCAGAAGACGACGGAGAAGTCTCTCAAGCTGAAGGAGGCCAACAAACAGCGGACATACATCGCTGCAGTCAAGGACCTCGACTTCTGGCTTGGAGAGGTAACTTTACGAGTTTAATTAGTCCATGTCTGGGCCTTTCTGCGATTTATTGTGGTAGCACTTTATATTTATGTGGTACTAGTTGCGCCCCGCGGTTTCACCCGCGGATAAAAAGTATTTTGTTTGCTCATCCCACGGGAAATGTCACTTTTCCGGGATTAAATGTAGCCTATATGTTAATCCAGTGTATAAGTTACCTTGGTACCGAATTTCATCCAAATCCATTCAGCCGTTTGTGCGTGAAGGAGTAACAAACATACACACATACACACATGAAAGTTTGGGGAAATATTTTGCTTGGCAAAATTGTATTTTAATAGATTTTAGTGCAGACAGTAATGGTACTGTGATAACCTCTATAGCGTTTGTATATATTTATTAACTTTCAGATACATCATTCAAGTTTAAACGAATATTTTTTTTACCAAATTCTAACATGGTGCACGATTTTAACTCTTAAGTTTATTGTTTGTAGGTGGAGAGTCTGTTGACATCGGAAGACTCTGGGAAGGATCTCGCTTCAGTTCAGAATCTCATGAAGAAGCATCAGCTCGTCGAGGCTGACATCCAAGCTCACGAGGACAGAATCAACGGTAATATAACAATATGCATTCAATTAACTGTAGTAACTGTGTGTTTTTATTGAAGTTAAACTCTTTTTATCTATTCTATATTTTTTTATTTGTATTATATAGTGTTGTGTTTTTATATCCTATGAAAAAAACAAGTGTCAAGTTTTTATCCAGCAAATCCAATTTACTCAACAATTTAAAAATATAAATAAAAATAGGATCAAGCGAATAGATTTACGTCAACCGTAAGTTCGACTGCCATCCCACTTGCATTGTCCCGCGCAAATACTTATTCTGAGTGGGTGTTGTGGGAGCATGGTCCTCGTAGTTCCTGGGTCCAGGACCTATGTATGTGATCGTCGGGCGCTACCATTATAATTGAAGGGTTGAGAATAAAAAGGATTTAACTGACAAATTGACAGTTTCGAGAAAATTGACTTTAAACGTCAACGTCGTCATTTTAATGTAGAGTGCTTATAAGGTAATAGAAAAGGTTTATGTAAGTTTCAGTTGCTTGAAAATGTTTTAATTCCATTTTTAAATACTAATTATAGTACTAATTCATACAATTACTGTAAAAATATAATATAATAAAATAAATATAATAGTGTTTATATGCTAAGCAAACTGTATTCCTGTGACAGATAAACCGTTTTTAGACTCAAAATCTCGAGATTTAAGCCTCATTTCGGTATTTTGAGAATGTATTATTGAAGATAATTTCACGCTGAATCCAACGATACCCATAAGTCATTTTGTGAAAAAAATCACTTAAACCCTTTTTGTTCTCACCCCTTCAATCGTCCCCAGACATGAACAGCCAAGCGGACGCGCTGGTGAGCTCGGGGCAGTTCGACAGCGCGGGCATCGGGTCGCGGCGCGCCGCCATCAACGAGCGCTTCGAGCGCGTGCGCAACCTCGCCGCGCACCGCCGCGCGCGCCTGCACGAGGCCAACACGCTGCACCAGTTCTTCCGGGACATCGCCGACGAGGAGTCCTGGATCAAGTTGGTGCACCTCTGTATTCCATGCTTCAGATAGCCGATACAAACAGATCTCTACGCCGTTTATCTGGTTAAACATATTTATTTCTCATTAAGAATAAAATTCACTGACATGAGAAATATAAAATTACATTTAACGTTAGGGCTTATCGTTCTTACATTATTTTCTATTTACATTGATATATATTTAGCTTATTAATCTTATTTATACACGTACAACTTACTGTAATATTGCGGGTAGTTTCAGATTTAAATACTAGGGAAATAAATGTGTATAGTTACTATGGGGTCATACCGTGATCACCCCCAGGTCACTTTAATCCTTCTTTAGAGATGTCGTTAACGAGGACTACCATTTTCTATAGTGCGGACTCGGTTTTGTTAGACAGAGAAGCATCAACGATTCATTTTGCAGCAGTTTTTCAGGGATATTGCTAATGATGTTATTTATAAAAAGTTGGGCTAGACGGCATCTATGTAGGTGTAACGTGAAGCCACCTTCAATCATATTAATGCTCGAAAATCTTAGCCTTTCGTTACTAACGTAGTACTTCGACCACTTGCATTGTTTCAATTTATAAAAAATAAATTAAACTGTTATGCAATTTGTACTTTCTTCGGTGCTTCAGAGGTATTGACTAAATTCCATACATTGATATAAATTATAACAAACAATATCATCAATGTACCTTCCAGAAGTTTATACAAAAACGAACATTTTTCAATCGTAAACTGCGTTATTGAACTTGTGCTAATTTTTAAAACTTTTCCAGGGAAAAGAAGCTCCTCGTGGCATCCGACGACTACGGCCGCGACCTGACCGGCGTCCAGAACCTCCTCAAGAAGCACAAGCGGCTGGAGGCCGAGCTGGCCAGCCACGAGCCCGCCATCCAAGCCGTGCAAGAAGCCGGGGAGAAACTGATGGACGTATCCAACCTCGGGGTGCCCGAGATCGAACAGCGCTTGAAAGCGCTTTCGTTAGCGTGGGCGGAGCTTCAAGCGCTGGCTGGAGAGCGGGGCGCTAAGCTGCAGCAGTCGCTCGCCTACCAGCAGTACTTGGCCAAGGTCGATGAGGAGGAAGCTTGGATTAGGTGAGGGTTTTGTCTTATTGTAGGATATTTTCATTTATTTGAATTCATAATGGTGTAAATTATTTTACTTAAATTATCTATTTGTAATTATCTGACCCGACATGCATTCCTTTTCATACAAAAATCCCTAAGATACAAGTATCTTCAGTTCTTTTTCAATAACTGTTACCTTCAAATAATTATGCAATCCCGAACTATAAGATCATTTAAGCCGGATGCTTTTCTTTCAAAAATTTATATTTGATATCAAATTGTTATGAATAGCCTTAAAGACCAATAAAATATGGGTCAAGAACGAAATCGAGCTTTGATAATACATTACTAGGGCGCACTCGGCGCTATAGGTACAACAAACTACATACATATACTATGTATGTAGGGACTGACCCAGACCACTGCGCGTAACGCGTCAAAGGGTCAGCGTCGGTTTAGGCTTAACAGGAGTCGCTATTTAATTTTATGTGACTTCGCGGAGTGAATCTTCTGTACGTAACCAAGCCGTAACCGACGCGTATCGTCTGCAGCGAGAAGCAGCAACTGGTGGTGGTGGGCGAGTGCGGCGACAGCATGGCGGCGGTGCAGGGGCTCCTCAAGAAGCACGAGGCGCTGGAGGCCGAGCTGGCGGCGCGCGGCGAGCGCGTGCGCGAGCTGGCGGCCGAGGGCGACGCGCTGCTGCGCGCCGGCAACCTGCACGCCGACGCGCTGCGCTCGCGCATCCAGGCGCTGCAGGTACGCTCCTACATACCACTGCGGCGAGGCGAACCTCCGCGCTATTCGCCGTAAACAAAAGTTTTTTTCACCGTGTCTCTCGGTGTCAGTTAGTGATAATTTTACCGCGGCAGTTTGTACATTTGTTAATTCTTTTAAAGTGTATATATCTCATTCGTAGTAAAGCCAGCAGTATTATTCTTGACTATATCAGACAGCCCCTAGGGATATTGGATCTTCATGTATATTTTACCGCCTCTACAATGAAGAATGTTCTGAAGAGCTATTCTACCTGATTCCGGCATCGCGTTTCTACCATCGCACCTCTCGCCACCGCAAAAAGCTCGTCCACATATTATTGAGTTGTGGAAATCTAGGGTTAGGCTATGGTGACCACTTCCCATCAATGTACACAATAAGTGCCTACAACTATGTCCCATGGAACAGGCTAAACTGGAGAAGCTGACGAGCCTGGCGGCGCGGCGCAAGGCGGCCCTGGTGGACAACTCGCTGTACCTGCAGCTGCTGTGGAAGGCGGACGTGGTGGAGTCGTGGATCGCGGACAAGGAGACGCACGTGCGCTCCGACGAGTTCGGCCGCGACCTGTCCACCGTGCAGACGCTGCTCACCAAGCAGGACACCTTCGATGCAGGTGCGTGCGCATACATCCCGTCTGACAGCAGAGCGCGCTTTACATACATACTGCATTACATACAAGTTCCTTAATATTACAACACGAGAAAAACTTCTGCAACCAGTAAATGTAAAACTATGAGGAACGAGGGAGTGTATTGAAACTACCGAGTGCCATGCATAAACTGATTTATTCTCCCTACCTTCACATTATGTGCATTATTATTACAAGTAATACCGCCATCTACCTACATCCTCCTTCTTAAAAAGAAAACATTATTATCTAATAATTCTAATTCAATAATAAACCTACTCATACTTTACATGTTCATGCTTTTATGATTACATTATTACTTTAGTATTTATTAATATTTTAAACAAGAATCAATTTTTTATTTTTATGTTCGTACACATATCTACATATCTAATTTACTCAGTTCTTATATATCCTGTTTTAGAAATTTAATTTACAATAAAAATAATAACAATTAAAACATTAGTTATACATTTTACAAAAATAAAAAAAAACGAAACAGAGATCAAAAAATCAAACACACACATTCCTACTGCACACGCTACACATTCTCTTTCTTTAAAAAGACACATGCTCAACATCATATCAATCTTATTATGATAAATTAGATTAATGCTTTTATATAATTATAATCATAAATTAGTTACATACATATTTTGCTTATATCATACGAGTAGGTTTAACAAATTTTCCATGCTACTTATTTTCATTATTAAAAGATATTAATTTAGAAAAGCTTAATAAATCACGTTTTTTTTTACAACATCATCAATTACAATAAATCATCAAATAATTATATTTATTAATAAGTACATGTTTTCACGGTAGTTAAGTAACTCATTACACAGGCATAGTGCAATTATAAATAATAAGTCCCAACCTAATACAGACATACATTACTCCAGCCTAACTCATTACACAGGCATAGTGCAATTATAAATAATAAGTCCCAACCTAATACAGACATACATTACTCCAGCCTAACCATTACACAGGCATAGTGCAATTATAAATAATAAGTCCCAACCTAATACAGACATACATTACTCCAGCCTAACCATTACACAGGCATAGTGCAATTATAAATAATAAGTCCCAACCTAATACAGACATACATTACTCCAGCCTAACCATTACACAGGCATAGTGCAATTATAAATAATAAGTCCCAACCTAATACAGACATACATTACTCCAGCCTAACCATTACACAGGCATAGTGCAATTATAAATAATAAGTCCCAACCTAATACAGACATACATTACTCCAGCCTAACCATTACACAGGCATAGTGCAATTATAAATAATAAGTCCCAACCTAATACAGACATACATTACTCCAGCCTAACCAATTATTATTTCCTACATCGTATAGCTTTTTTTTCATTACATTTCAGAACTATGTCTATCCTTCATGTTCTCTCGTATTTTTTATTGAAATAAGTGGCAAACATGTAGGCAGCCTATCTATTGGTAAATAGTCACCGATGCCAATGGGATATTTGCAACATGGAGGGCTTCGCCGGTGCGTTGTCTACCATAAGAAAAATGCTGAATACATTTTCGACTAAATTAATTATTAGGACAAAAAAAGATTAAAAAATTGGAACATTTTGATGGATAGATGGAATAAAGTGGGGGTTTTGCTCATTTTTAATTTACTCCTAAAGTTTACTCTTAAATTAGGATATAACGGATTGATCTTATTGGAATTTGCATGCATTTACTAGGTGGTAGGATTTTTCTGTAAAGTTCGTCTAGGTAGGTACCACCGCTTTCCCAGTTATTCTGCCGCCAAGCAGTAGTGCACAAGCACTACTGTGTTCCGGTTTGAAGGGCACTGTAGCTAGTGAAATTACTGGGCAAATGAGACTTTATGATCTGATCTCACAGTCTAGTAATCTTGTTACTAGATTGTGTTGATGTCTCAGGACGACGTGCGCAGTGCAAAACGCGCGAAACTCTATACTTTAGAGTTCCGAGTGACACTGCAACTGATATGGGCAGCCGTGTCGCTTAACATCAGGGGAACGGTTAGCTCGTCACGTCATCCCTTAACATAAAAAAAAAATTGGCTACTTTTGATTAACCCATCATTTGATCTGTCCCGCACCCATATAGCCAAAACTAAAAGCTACAATCTCCTCGCATTCCGGCCCCAGGTCTAGCAGCGTTCGAGCACGAAGGCATCCAGAATATCACGATGCTGAAGGAGCAGCTGGTGGCGGCGGGGCACGAGCAGACGGCGGCCATCGTGGCGCGGCACGGCGCCGTGCTGGCGCGCTGGCAGCGCCTGCTGGCGGACTCCGCCGCGCGCAAGCAGCGCCTGCTGCAGCTGCAGGACCAGTTCCGCCAGATCGAGGAGCTCTACCTTACCTTTGCCAAGAAGGTATGATCACTATCATCACAGCACTACTTTATTTATTTATTTGGACATCCAATGGCTTTCTTACTAATGAATATGACAATAGGATACTAAAAACTGCTAAGCCTGAAAGGCCTGATTTAGCAGTCCACAGTGAAACTGCATGGGCTGTGAACTCGGGGACACCTTGTAACTATACAGTGCTTGTAGCCCCAATGATACAGTTGCGATGATGACGAACTCTACTCTCTCCAAGGTGGAGTGTCAGGTCCTCGGACTCTTATCAAAGGTTGTGTTCACGTTATTTTATTTTTCGCGTATCCCCGCTATAACCATGACTTAATAAGGACGGAGTTAATGATGTTATTGAATCATTGTACGTATGTATTGAAAATGTCTCAAACTGCATCTGAATTTTGTATTATCTGAACGGGATTTACTCACGTTTAAAATTGGCCGGACTATCCGACTATAGTTTCAACTGCATTTGGCAGCCTTCCTCATGCATCTGAATTTTTTATGATTGTTAATTATAACAAAACTCAGTCGTGGAACAAATTTTTACTTAACATAAAAATTAATCATTTAGATAGATTCACATTGAAAGTTGAAACATAGCTTATTAATATTGTTCCCTTCCTTCCCCCAGGCTTCAGCGTTCAACTCATGGTTCGAGAATGCGGAGGAGGATCTCACGGATCCAGTGCGATGCAACTCCATTGAGGAAATACGCGCACTTCGCGATGCGCATGCGCAGTTCCAGGTAAGCGACCACACCAACCATACCGCTCGGCGGGAAATACAGCGCTGATTGTTTAAATTGCATTGTTTAAACAATTTACCTTTACATTTGGGTGAAGATCAAAATTTCAAATATAACCAGTTTTTTGAAGTATTCAGCGATCAACCTGCGTCATTTAAAGGTTCCGTTTTAAAGGAACGCGCAAGTGGTCGCGTGTTAACTAAACCTGGGTTAGCCCTTTAGTTTATCTTGCACGTTAACAAATTAGCCACTTATCCCTTTAAAGTTTAGCCCAGGCTTAGGCGTGCAAGTGAGCTTTAATTTATTTTAAATTTAATCCATTTGATAAAACTGGTCACCTTGTTTCGGTTTTTTGCAGTGAAACACGAGTGTTACTATTAATTTAATTGGGTTTTTTATTTATTTTTTATTATGAAGTACATCATTTTAATTTCTTCTCTGTCATAGCAACGGAAATATCCTACACAAATAATTAGCTTTGGCTCTGAATATCCCTCTGAAATCGTACGTTTTCCACCGACCAGGCGTCCCTGTCGTCCGCTCAAAGCGACTTCGAAGCGCTGGCCGCGCTGGACGAGCAGATCAAGTCGTTCAACGTGGGCGCTAACCCTTACACCTGGTTCACTATGGAGGCTCTGGAAGAGACCTGGCGCAATCTGCGCAAGATCATAGGTAAGGAATCATAGTTCAACAATTTGAAGCAAGGAAGGAATAGTTATATTTGGTTTCTATCGTGTTTTTGGTTTCTATCTATTGAATTTGAAATGGGCTAAGATAAAACAAGAGAAAAGTGTGATTTTCTATTGTTTTAATATTAAACAGGTTAGTTTATACAAGTATGGTTTGTTCATTGGTCGCTTATATTTTATGTGATGTTTTTTTTAGGAGGTATCAAGTAATTAGGTTTTAAGAAATTCATAAGATTGACTAATCATTGCATACTCTGACTGTATGTTTATTCTGTCTCTTCGATTCACTGATTTTGAGTCTGACATACTTTTCACCTAGAGGCTTTGCTTCTACGAAATGATTATATTAAATAAATGTATTATGTATGTGTGTTTCTCCTAAAAACGTCTTTAATCAAGAACACGTGAGAATTAAACTATAAATGCTAACATTTTATTGAAGCACGGACAAGCAATATTTTAACATGGCCAATATACTGTCGCACCCACACCGAATATAATAAAAAATATGCGTGCAAGTGAAATAACCGTGTGGTCCCTTAGCGGAGCGCGATGTGGAGCTCACGAAGGAAGCCCAGAGGCAGGAGGAGAACGACAAGTTGCGCAAGGAGTTCGCCAAACACGCCAACGCATTCCACCAGTGGCTCACCGAGACTCGGTAATTACATAAATGTAAAATATAGGATACTTTATTTTATTAGGTGGTGAATAAGTAGCTACGCCCATGTCTGTGTGGCTTTGGTAGACTAGCACCGTCACACAGGATATTTTCTGCGTGACAGACGTTTCTTAGTTCCTAAAACACCGCTTTTGAAGGACTAACTGATCTTCAAAATCCTTTACATCCCAGTGACATAGTCAATCCGTTTTTAAGAACATACATTTAGGATATTCAAATAGGTTTATTACCTTAGTAACATGAAGTCAGAAATTTCAATAATATTGATGTGCACACAGGTATCAGCTGCTAGGCTGGGACGGGTAATGTATCCTACAGTCGCGTTTTGGAACTAAACATACGGAAACTTGGCAACAATTGTAATAAAAATCGTTTTATCTTTACCAATAATTTGCTCCGATAATTTCGTAGAAGAGGCCTAAAATCTCTGTTACTGGGATCACTCCCTTGCTGTAATAAAAAAAAAAAAAACTTGGGAAATAGCATTGTTATATGCTAATTTCGTCTATTGTGCACAAATGTTAATGGAAAATAAGGAAAACTTTAATTGCACAAATTATAGCTTGTAATTTCTCTCTTTAATTTTCAATACTATTGTACAAAATTCTTTAATATACCTCATTTGACTGTTTTTAAACGTTGCCGTCCCTTTTATACACAAGGAAAAACAACAACAACAAAAAACAACTTTTGCAACAACAAGGACCGCAATCGTTTTTTAAATGCCATGTTTAGGACCATTATTGTTGGTTGCCAAGCTTCGTTATTGTTGTAAACACATGTGCGTTCGTTGTCGATGTCTTCTATCCTAAAAGCATTGTACCAACACTGCTTACATCTCTAAACTGACTTCAAAAAATGGAACATAAAGATATAGTGTACATAGTCTAAACGATAATCTGTTTCTTTGTAACAGTAATGCATGCTGTCTATTTATTGCCACCATTTTACTCTTCTAATAATAAACTAAATATTTGAAGTACAGAAAAACTACTTAGTTACTCTCTAGAAACCGAAACAAAAATTTTCATTTTATTATTTCATCGATTGACATTACATTATCATCTCTTATATCAGTCTAACTGGGACAAGATGATGCCAAAATCAATGTATAACGATTAACAACCTCCTATACTATATTTGACTCTGCCAGTAACAGCTGCATATAATTTCCAGCACATCGATGATGGAGGGAACAGGTTCACTGGAGCAGCAGCTGGCCACGCTGCGAGCGCGTGCCGGAGAAGTTAGAGCCAGGAGGGTCGACCTGCGACGCCTGGAAGAATTAGGTATGGGCCTATACTGTTTTACTTTTACCCGTGATTGAATCTCTTTAAAATCACTCCAAAGTTTTCATGGTTATTAATTGGTCACAAAATGTATTAAAACGCGAGTTGTGTAGTGTAGTAATTACGTGGTTGGTTCGTCCAAGATTCTTTGGAATTTATGTTTTATCTTTGATTATAAGAACACTAATAGTGTTAGTGTATATTGAGTGACCTTTGGTAGATCAGAGAACACTATTGTTTTAGCAATGGTGGGTATCAGATGGTTTGTTACAAACGTTCCATGTTACGAGATCTAGTTGGTCTATTGATCTAACATGGGTTGGGGTTCGGAATGGCATCAGATTTAGTATCACACGGAGACTTTCAGATTTTGATCTTACATGAACTAGAACTAAATGGACTTCGTGATACAGAATAACTATATTCATACACATCCTCACTGCTTAGCAAATCTCTCAAAGACTTAACACCCACTCATCATTGCCAACACCTGCGACAAAAACACTGAAGCAGCTGCGCCAGCAACCTAGAGCAACGTTTCATTACTTTAAGGTACTGGGCTGACTTGGGTAGATTCTGACGGGGGAATTCCCAAAACCATCCATGCGGGACGTCAGTGCAGCCCTTACTAACCCCACTTCAAATTAGAATTCTAACTGCTTATACTAATACTTGTTTACATTCTAGGCGCAGCACTTGAAGAGCACCTGATCCTGGACAACCGTTACACGGAGCACAGCACGGTGGGGCTCGCCCAGCAGTGGGACCAGCTCGACCAGCTCTCCATGCGCATGCAGCACAACCTCGAGCAGCAGATCCAGGCCAGGAACCACTCCGGTCAGTACCACACTAAGACAGCGGGACTAGCTCGACCAGCTCTTTATGTGTCTAATTTGAATAAATAATTATAATGATAAGTTTTTTTTTGTGAATCCTACTTGCTTTGCAAAATGTAAGAGTTAATGAGTTTTGTACTTCATTAGGTTTTGAATACTTTTCTGTCTCTTGGCTAGTAGTATCATATCATCAGTAGTATTGCCAAGCAATTCCAGCTTTAAATAATATTGGAGTACAACCTATGCCAGTGTAACCTATCAAATTACTATAGAAGTTGTGCATACACAACTATGGTAATTTGATGAGAAGGGCTATCATTCCATATTTAGTAATCAACCGTGTGTACGTTCGGCAGGTGTGAGCGAGGACGCGCTGAAGGAGTTCTCGATGATGTTCAAGCACTTCGACAAGGACCGTTCGGGCCGCCTCAACCACCACGAGTTCAAGTCCTGCCTCCGCGCGCTCGGATACGACCTGCCCATGGTCGAGGAGGGACAGCCCGACCCGGAGTTCGAGGCTATACTCAGTGAGTACACACGCATTTGCAGGACGTTTTGACTATTTTCCTTGTGTTCTCTGATTATATCCTTTCAAATATAAAGAAAATAATTATGAATATCGTAGATATCGCTTCAGATGAGGTAATAAACATTTAAAAAATGCATCCGAATCCAGTACCTCTTCTTTGAAGTCAGTTGAAAAGGGTTTATGATTCCATTCGCAAATTGTCACAAGCCCATAGCCTTCCGTGATTTCCTACTGGGAAGTAAAAAATAAATAATAAAATAAAATCATCAATTTATTGCCACTATATAATAATAAAACAGAATGAGGTTACAGCTTAAAATAGACTTAAATAATATTTGTCATAGGACAATGGTAACTTCAGCATGTGCTGTGTGAACACAGCACTGTCTTTCAAGTTACCCTTATGCTTGGACTAAACCAAGAAAGGTGATAAAGCAGTTTCAATTATTTATTAGATAGGGTATCTTGTCAATAATACAAGTAAGAGCCATCATGTAACCGTTCCTCTGTCGCACAGACGTGGTGGACCCGAACCGCGACGGGCAGGTGTCGCTGCAGGAGTACATGGCCTTCATGATCAGCAAGGAGACGGAGAACGTTCACTCCTCCGAGGAGATCGAGAATGCATTCCGCGCCATCACCGCGCACCAGGACCGAGCGTACGTCACCAAGGACGAACTATATGCAGTGAGTATCAACTTGTTGACTAAACATTTTACTATGGAATTAAGAACTGACTTAGTTACCATTTTATTTAACCCCAGGATTCAAATTTACCAGTATAATTATGACCCATCCCAATTCAACTAGCTTTCTAACAGTCGGTCGATCAGCTTCGGCGTCTCGCCGTGATACGGAACTAAGCTATCTGTAGAGCTACATCTTATTCTGAAAATATAGGTCATATTCTTCTGCTGCATTAAAATATATAATACTAAATAATTATGTCGTTTTTTATTATACATTTTGTTTCGTATCACTAATTTAACTGTCTTTATCTAAAACTTGAGCCACACCTTGTATACTGTACTGCGCCATGTAGTGCTCCATTCTTAGCCGTATTCAGTCGAGGGCATTTAAGTTCACACAACCCACTACCAAGGAAAACTAAATCAGGGCTATTTACATTTTATCTACAATACCTTCTACCTTTTACAGAACCTGACGAAAGAGATGGCAGACTACTGCGTTGCTCGTATGAAGCCCTACGCAGACTCCAAGACGGAGCGCCCCATTCCCAACGCTCTCGACTACATCGACTTCACGCGCACGCTCTTCCAGAACTAGATGCGCACATCCGCCCGCCGCGGCGTCTCGCGCAGTACTGATCAGTAATCATATTTATTCGCATTAAACTCGAAAACAAACATGTGTTTTTTAATTAAACTCCCACCCGAGTACTGCGGAGACGTCCGCGCGGCGCTTGCTTACTCTTCAACACTTCGTATAGCTTCTAAACGTTTTTAGACTGAATGTTAAGCATTTTCTAAATTTTATAGCATAGCAATTGGATTTTTATTAATAAAATAAAGCAGACGCGTGCGCTACTTCGAAAGATCGAGTAACTTTCAATGTGAAAGTACGCGTTCTCGAGTTAAAATCGTTGAATATCGATGTATGGCGTCGCTACTCGCGTAGCCTCGCCGCATTTACCGTTGGGTAAACAAGTAAGGGTTAGAATTCCATTTCTCTGAGTCGAGCAGAGAAATACGAAGCTGCCGATTATAACGATCATGTAGTCAGCTTTTTGTCGTTTCGATTTAAATATATCCATTGCATTCGCGACACTTTGTTAGATGTTAAGCTTAAATACTGCATTTTTGTCGTAAAGTTAAGATTCACTGCTAATATTCTATTTATTTTTTGTATATTCATAAAACGTTACTTTCCAATAAAGTATTTATTTTTATATTACTTGTTTCTTTTTTAAAGTCACGATTAACAATTAAATTATATTTATATTTAAACAAAATACAAATAACAGTATTTGGCAGATGGTATACGTGCCCGACCAGCCCCGGTGAAGCGCGGTTGGCTATAGTCCCTTAAATACTGGTTACAATTTATAGGTAATGCTTACGATATTTAAGCACTTGAACAGAATGAAACGTGCAAGAAATTAAACTATTACATACTGTGGTTTCATTAAATTATATTTGCCAGAATTATCTATATATATATCGGCATGGACGAATGTGTTTACGTTTGCTTTCATGATTTCGCAACATAAAAACAATAAAAATGTAAGCAATGGTTCCCATAGCATATTATTAACACTTTCAGTCCCAGGTACCATAATTGGGTCCGGTAGATATATATTTTTTTTACTTTAAGCTTACTAGCATTTGAATTCGACCACTCTTATCTGAGATATAAAACTCACATCTAAACTCTGGTTCCATTATTTTCTAATCCATGAGTATTTCTATATATTCCTATTAGGTATTATTACTATTTTATTTGTGATTGTTAAAGTAGTTGTGTGTGAATTGACGAGTGGTTTTCTAATAACTTTTCTCTCCCATCTTCTACAAAAATGATTCAATATACTATTTAATCTATACTTTCTTCACATACAAATGTATTCTCTATCACCAATTACAAGTGTTGAAATAGAAATGAAAAAGTACACTAATATTTAAATTAATTTTATTTTACATAAATAGATAAATTCTTTATTGTACACACCACATAATAACAAAAATACACATACATAATTACAACTCAATAACTGAGACAAAATTTTGGGTTATTTTGGGACAATTTTATATTGCAAAATATGTTATATCTACTTGCATAGTACATACTTCACTATTACCATTTATTTTACAGATACATTAATTTCTAGACGAAAATGTCGAACATAAATTTAAAAGACCAATTTTATATAACTACCCTATAACTTAATTATTTGGGAGTTTTGGCGGAAAAACGGGAAAGATCGCTTCACTGCATTGTATTATTTACTAAATCTTGTATTATTTTCAGTGTTAATGCATAAAATTGGTGGTTTTTTCAAAGTGCTGGATTACAGCCATAAGTGTGGGAAAGAAGTATAATGATGGTGAAACGTTTCTTTTCGTGTTGTTTCCAAAACTCCATAGAAGCTTCTAGTAAAGTTGCCACCACTTTACTAGGAGTACGACTTAGACTAGACTATAAAGTTATACGACTTGATGACTTCGACTGTGACTTGACACATATCTGCGTGAAATATCGTTAACTTGATAATTTATAAATTACTTGACACTGGCTAAATACACAAGTGTGGAGTCAAAACATACATAAAAAACCAATAATTACTTTAGAATATTATTACTATTATAATAATTATTATTGTTTCGTACGATAACAGTAATTATTTTGTTCATTACGTTAAATAATTTTCATGTAGATGAAATATTTTCTTATGAGAAATAGAGATATCCTTAACCTCAATCACCATCTCCTGTATCTACCGGTACATAAAATGTATATTGGCTAAGTGCGTTCAGATCTGTCAGGAACTATTTACATAATGCAAACTAATATCTGCGCTTGTGCCCCGGTTTCCTTTTGTAAAGGAACCTGGGCACTCGCAAGTCCCCCTTGAGGTGAAGGAACCCGCAGCCACGGCCTGCCTGCCGCCTGCCATGGGGGGCGGGATGGCGAGTTAGTTCAACCCTGTGTCCGACCGACGGACTCTCCTTTGAGATTGCCAGATTTCCCAGCAACCTCCAGAATGCGGGCGAGTTCTTCCCTCACCCGCGCCCTCAATCAGTCAGAACTGCACTGCAGGTCCCTACTGCTTTCCCGCGTATCTCCCATCCATGCCCCGCGCAACATGAGTCGGCAGACTATCAAGAAATAATAAGAATGACCCTGGGTAAAATATTTTATTGTTTTTACTTTATTATTTGTAAATGTCGAAATACAAGTATATCAAGCAAGAAGATTTTTATTTAATTCAAGATCTAGGAACCTACTTCGGCGATGACAAGTTTCTAACACTTTCAATAGCCATTGAAGTCTTAGGAAAATATTGTAAGCAAGGAAAATTGTCGACCGATTCTCGGGTTGACTCTTAATTCTCCAATCCAATCCAAGAAAATTTTTTATATAATGGAAATAACACTTCTCGCAAAAGTCGAAAGCTCCCTGATCTAAAATCATGTTGAAGGCCTTCATAGTAGTGACGAAAAGAATGGGTATGCATGAAACGAGCTGTTCTTCGATTGCTAAGAAATCATTCCAGTACATCCATAGTTTAGTAAAAAATGATCCATATGTTACCAAAATTACAGAGCACATGAAGGAGCTAGCCCACGAAAAGCTTGATAAAAACGATGCTGAAGAAAATAATATTTTCATAAGCAAACTTATTTTACAACGAGGCAACTGCAAAGGTGTAGCTACAGACTCATCGGTGGGACAAGGGCAGGATGTAAGTCCATACTTTTCACCGGCAGTTGGAAAGCGTATAAAATCTTTGATTCCTTACTTTCCCCTATACTCAGAGTAGTCAATCCAATTTGTAACTATGAATGCTTGGCCGCAATTTCTTCTGTAGTTGAGGCCGAGTTTAACGACCTTCAACATAGAATGCTTATACATGAACGCGTTCCAATGCGGGTAGATAATTTTGTTAGAATGCATATAAAAAAATTTTCATGACGAACAAAGCTAGCAATAGGAGAAAAACGTCCGATCAATTATAAGGAAAGTGCAGCAAGTCCAATTCATACTGTAGCGTCGATAAACGTGCCACAATAATTATTTAAGTACAGCGCCATCTGCACATTTACAGTTTATATTTGTATAATTATTTATTTATTGTCTGCGCTCTAATGTATCTATTATGATTCATACACAATATTCATTCAGACTCTCTTCTACTCCATCGCGCGGGCAAGTTGTAGCTCGATGCTATTAAGTTATATATTGTAATATTTCATGATGGCTCGAAGAGCAGATCGAAAGTTGTAGTCTCCGAAATACATAATTACACCGGACACTGAAGTTTCACTGAAAACTACAGCCCACTGCGACTTCACCCCCAAATTACAATTAAAAACGGAAAAAAGCGTTAGAAATTAAACAGGAACCTGACACTGAACTATGAGGACCAATCAACTAACGAGGAAGAAGAGCTAACAATGGAACATGACTAGCGCAACAAAAACTAAACTACCAAAATAAGCTGACTTATTTGAACTCATTTCCAGACCATAGCGTCTGCAGAGAAAAGTGGGGATCACGGCCATTAAAATGAAGCCCTCGAAAATTATAGACTACATTATGGCAACAGAGCACATATTTTGTATTGAACTAAGATAACTGTTAAATCAATAAATTGAATAAGAGTTTAAAATGATGTATGTTCTTTGTTCCCTTAGGTCTAGGGCCATTAGGACATTAGAGAAGAACGGGCACTGGTCGGCTGAAGTACTCACAAACCAGAGACTAAGGTCCGTATTACAGAACGAAGCTCAGTCATCGATCGGTGCTCAAACTGAGATTTCAATTTATATTATTATAATAGGTCTTTACCTATGAAATTGCCGTATTGCAGTACAGACTTTTTCAAACCAAAAAAAGTTTTGATTGGCTATGAATTCTAAATTCAAATTAATTTTGTTTTAAAAATATGACATTCTATTTACAATATAAGTCTTTTGTTTATTGATTAGCGTTGTATTTTCATTACATTTCAACATTTTTCCTCATAATGGATACTTTGAAATTTCGTGTAATTATGGAATATGAGTTCCGTCGTGGCACCAACGCGGCACAAACGACACGTAACATCAACGAAGTTTACGGAGAGAACTGTACAAACGAACGTACAATCCGTTATTGGTTTGCTCGGTTCCGTTCTGGGAATTTTGACTTGAAAAATGAACCTCGTGGTCGTCCGGAAACTTTGGTCAACAATGATGAATTAAAGGCGATTGTGGAAGCTGATGAATCTCAATCTACAGCTGAGCTGGCAGCAGCTTTTGATGTTAGCATCAAAACAATATTGGTCCATTTGCGACAGATTGGCAAGATAAAAAAGCTTGATAGATGGGTGCCCCACGAACTTAACGATCGCCAGCGCAACGTACGCGTCGAGACTTGCCTTGCGCTGCTTAACAGGCACAGAAATGAAGGAATTTTGAACCGAATTGTTACGTGCGACGAAAAATGGATTCTTTTTGACAATCGAAAGCGCTCAGCAAGTTGGTTAGATCCTGGTTCGGTACCAAAGCAATGTGCAAAAGGAAAAATGACCCCTAGAAAGGTGATGGTCACAGTTTGGTCGTCTAGTGCTGGTGTGATTCATCATAGCTTTTTACAAAACGGCGAGAGCATTACTGCAGATGTGTACATTGAAGAACTGACCACAATGATGGCGAAACTCGCACGTCTGCAACCAGCTTTGGTCAATCGGTCGTCTCCACTGGTACTTCACGACAACGCGCGACCCCATACTGCACAACAGACCGTCTCTAAGCTGCATGAGTTGGGTTTGGAAGCTTTCCCTCATCCGCCATACTCACCAGATCTTGCGCCTACCGACTATTACTTTTTCCAAAATTTGGACAACTTTTTAGCGGGAAAAAAATTCAATTCCCGAGAGGCAGTACAAAACGCCTTTAAAGAGTTTGTTGTCTCCCGTCCTGCTGATTTTTTCAAGAAGGGCATCCATAAACTGCCACAGCGTTGGCAAAGATGCATTGATTGCAGGGGTGATTACTTTGAATAAAAGAAATAAATAAATTCGAAAAAAAGAATACTTTAACTTTTTTCAAACAAAACGGCAATTTCATAGGTAAAGACCTAATATATATTTCATCCTATTTACATAGGAATATGGTATTATTTGAGTTGTGATGATAATAATGTTAGCAAAAATACCTACTATTTAAATAGTCTTTGATATGAAATTTAAATGCCAATGTATTATATATTATATTTATCATTATTTTAAAGCATAGGTATAACTTTTCAGGTACTTGAAAAGGAAAAAGATGTAAGTAGTGGAAAAAGTGAAAATGAAGGGGAAAAGGTCGAGAGTATAATATCACAGACTTCTGGAGGTCATGCTGGTCTCTCTTGCGTAGAAACTATACCTGAGAACGTTTGTGACAATGACCTAGGCAAATGGTAGGTCGGACTTCTTTGATGACCACACGTCAAAAATTAGAAATACTACAACGCTGTTGGCACACGTGAATTTCAAGGGGTACCCAAGATATAAAGATTGCCAAATTTAATAAGACTGCAAAAAATTAAGTAATAAAGCCAAATAATAAAGTAAAAGAAAAATAAAATATTTACAAATAAAGAAAATTTACAAGAGAAACATATTCCAAGAAAGTTCTTCAGGGGGTGAAATTGAAGAGCAAGAAAACATTTGTCAAGATGACAGCAATGACAAAATAAATGTGGGCGATGAAAATCATAACAAATGCATTATTTGCGAGGACTGAGGCTCTTTCTTACGCCGCATCTATACAAGAAGACAGAATAGTTGTATTTACAGATTCAAAAAGCGCGCTCCAGCATTTGGCTTGATGTACCTCGGGTATCCGAGGCACCCCGACAGCCTATACAGTTCTGGACAGTATTTCTGTGTTGACATCTCATTCCAAATGTATTAAGTTGCAGTGGATCCCGTCACACTGTGGTGTTGACTGTAATGAACAAGTTGATTTATTAGCTAGACAAGCAAGTACTGATGGTGTTGAATATAGTATACGTCCATATTACACAGATTGTATTTGTTTGATTAAAAAACAATGCTACAAATTATGGAATGAATATTTCGATTTGCGTTCTAGAGACAAGGGCATTTGGTATAAAACCGTACAGCCACAACCACTTCATACTCCGTGGATAGATACTAAAAAAAGGTCTAGAAAAGATATAGTAGTAATGATGAGGCTCCGCTGTGGACACATCCCATCTAAGAAGTTTGCGTTTCTCATGAGAAAGGTCCCGTCACCGAACTGCGACCATTGTGGTGTACCTGAGGACCTGGTGCATGTCTTGATGGAATGTGTCCATAACGCGGCCTACCGAATTGTTAAGTGCAATCACATTTTAAAAAGCTCCGCTGACTGCAATATTATTTTATCAGACCCTAATTCAAATGATGTGAAATTATTAATTAAATTGTACAAACTAAAGTTATCCTCCGATCAGTCCACATAGTTATCTATTTATACAATATAAGCATATAAGTACTTAAATATTAATATTCCTATGTTTGATTAGTTGTAAATTTTCATGTACCAGGGCGACATAGTCATGGTTGATTAAAGCCCTTAAATAAAGAATAAAAAAAAAATTATTTGCGAGGAAATTGGAGAAAATAACGAGATGTGGTATCGGTGTACAACATATGGGCTGTGGTCCCATGCGACATGTTCTGGATGGGATTCGGCAGAAGGATGCATAATTGTGTCATTTATGCGCTTGACGATTAAATCTCTTTTTGTCTTTGTTTACCTTTAATAATTTTGTCGTTGCATACGTAGTCATATTTGTTTATTGTATAAGACTGATCTCAGGTACAAATACAAATATTTGATGCCATTTTATGATTATAGACTGTACTTTAATTGTATTCTTAGATCTCATGCTTATATGATAATGAATCTTAATTGTTACACTGCAAAGAAACAGGTTTGTGCGTACACTACCCCTTCGCCTGCGCGCCATTACCCAATGTGTAGATTATTTTACTTGCCAAGTGTGAGCTCACTGAAAATACTGCTAAACAAAATACCCTTGGTTTGCGGGATCAATGCCCAAGTGTGGAAACAGTAAAAGAAATACCTTCAAAAAGAGCTGACAATGAATACTTGTGTATTGGTGGCATTTGATGACTGTAAATAAAAAATAAAAAATTGACGTATAACCCTACACTTGACTACACTTAGACGGCTACCAAGATCATGCTCGTCAAGGCCGCACACCACAAATTGCTAGCCACGCGTTAACATTTATGGCCATAGCTTTGCGAAAACAATGCCGTCAATAGCCTTTTATTCCTCCGGAGAATGCGTTACAGACAGATTAAGTGTGACTATAAACAACCCGCAGACATGTGCGCAAAACGCTATATAAAACGGATTCTGGTAATATACAGGTAAAATTTCTCAACCTTCATAATCTACTTAATAACAAAGACATGTTTGTTACATAACCTATCACGACAAGATTGCGAGATTCTTCACGTGATATACCTTCTTGCTTCTATACTAATTTATGGCTGAAGAATTGGCAATAGATTCCGGCAGTGAATATGAAGGGGAAGAGTACAATGAATTAGAACTACTGGCGATGTACGGCTACTGCGGTGGACAGGATAGGGGAGTGGGACCAATGCGGCATATCTCCTCCAAAAATTTTTGATGTCGATGTCGTAGGGTCGGACAGCGTGTCGGAAATGTCCGTGTCGACCCCTCCCGTACGCCAAGGCCGCGTATGTTGGCCGCAGGCGGAAATGGCAAAGTGCGGGTGGGGATCGAAAAGGACCAGGCCACAAAAATGGAAAACGACGTGCTGCAACGGGGAAAGGATGCGCATAGGGCAACCTTCGAAAGGAGATAAAACTCACTGCGATAGAGAGCCTGACTCTGTACGAGATAACCATTTTCTTGTCCGATTCCCGTCAGCGGCACATCGCGGAAATAGAAAGAGAGCGCGCACGCCACGCAAAAAAGCTACTCTCTGCGGATAGGACTCATAGCAGGGAGATTTCGAAATTAAATGAGGAACTGTCTAAACAAAAGGGTCTAGCCAGAAACGATATCACGGCCACCCTGACGGAGACCAAGGCCATCCGCGACTAGCAGGGCTACGAGTCGAGAGAGCCCCACCAGGATATAAAGGAAATATCGGAGGCTATTAAGGATCTCAGCGATCAAGTAAGGAGTACAAAGAGCGCAGGAGTCTTAAGAAACTTAAAAATCGGAGTGGAAACTTTTCAGAGGCAACTGGACGAAATGAGACGGGGCCTGAACTCTGACAATATCCGCTGGGACCCTGAAAGCCAATAAAGAGATCCTGACACACCTCGTCTCTTGAAAGCGCAATAAAAGAAATTGCAATTAAACAAAACACAACCCCCCGAAACTACCTCCCCAACTCCCTATCAAAATCAACATAGAGGAGCATGTCGTGCATATATTTCCCATAAATGAACGCCTCGAAGCCGTATCGTCAGAGCTTCGAACGATGCCGTAGGACAGGCTCAATTTCCCCTAAGCCCTAAGCATAGAATCAGAGTTCACCCAAGCCAAGGACCCAAAAGGGCAGACCTATGCAAAGGTAGCGGCTAAACCACCAGTCTTAAAGCCTAATCACACCCTTATAGTCTCAACGTCGAATCCAGCGGTGCCTACTATCCGAGAAACTGATTGACAGGATAAGTGTCGCTTTGGACGCAAAACGGACAGGAGCTAGAGTCGACTGAGTGCGCAAAGCCAGAAACAGGAAAGTGATCTTGAGCTGCGGCACGAAGAAAGATCTGAACCTGGTCCGTACTCAAGTCCAAAAGGACAAAGCTCTTAAAGTGGGACTTGCGAAAGCGGGAAACCCACTCGTGACGGACGTCGCGTCGCATCATACGGACTCAGATGTGGTGGAGCAGCTGCTGGCACAGAACAAGCACACGCTCGGGAGCATAGATCTGAAGGAGACTATAGGGGTGCGATATCGAAAAAAGGCAATAAATCCTCTGACGTGCCATCCGGTGCTGGAAGTCTCTCCGCAAATACACAAAAAGTTGGTAGAAGCCGGGAAAGTTTAAAATCACACAAAGGTGAATCAGTCAAAGGGTTACCTACATGCCATACACACATGTATATAAAGGCAAATCTAATGTTGTATGGTGAAGTGCCTCAGAAGCATGCTATCAAAGAAATTTAAAAACATAACTCGAAAAAATTGTCTGTAGGTCATTTTATTAATAACATCCAAGTTGGAAAGTATCAAAAGGGAGGAAGAGGAGCTGGATCAATTGTTTCATGCCACAAACGGGCTAAGTATAGAGCTAGCTGCAGTGCAGTGCCCTTTTGTTTGCTACGGGCCGAACCTATGTGTAAAATTAGTTTTAGTTAGTTAAGTACAGTAGTCTTTGACGGGCTTTTGCGCTGAACATACGGTTGGCGCCAAGCTAGAATAAACGTCCTGTGGAATCACTCCTGAAGCGCCGTGTTTGTTGTTTTCTTTGCTCCATACCCAAATTACCCAACTCGAGGATCCTTGCGCCGCAACGTCGTCTACAGGCGTGAAGTACCTTAATCTGCGCCAGTTAAATCAAGACGCCTTAGAAAATATTTTTGCTTTAATGTCAGCACGGCGTTACAAATAAAAACCCTACATGTTCACATTTCAGGGCAGCTTTATAAACGGTGTTAGTATCAGGCCATACAGCATCAATTTGTCGTGGATCATTCTGTAAATCAATCATACTGTACAGAGGACCAGAACACATTTTATTTAAATTTTCAAGAAATATTACGAGGAAAACTATTGCCCATAATTATATTCTTAGATGGGCATAAATGCAGCTATGGATTGCAGATTTACACCAAATTGCATCCAATGTCACCTAAGGGTACTGAATATAGCTGGTGTGAACACGGAGGATAACCACAGAAGATTAATGCTACGTGGAAAATGTAGTATGTAAATATTCAAATGTAGGATCAAGCCAAATACGTTCTTACTTCCAACGTTCCCATCATGTGATCACAGGCGTAAGGCATTTCAGTGCGCGGCTTTTACATACACATAAATAAGAAAATTCCACCAATTATTTTACAAAAATCTAACAAACGTTTCGCAAGACGATTTTATAATAAAACACTGTACTATCACGACGACACCCAAAACTGCAAGTGGGTAGCAAGCGAAAATATTCGTTAAAATATTTCATTCTTAACAAGAGCGGCAAGATGATCCCTGTTTGTCAAAAAACATTTACTAAGGCATTGTGTGTTAGTGACTTCACAAAACTCTAAGCGTAGCTGGGAACATCTGTTGTACTTCCCGTATGCTATACTTTATGTCAGAAGTAATCCTTCAAATAGGAAATCTCTAACAGCTAGATTAAAGGAGAACTGTATAAAGTACAATACACTGGAGAAACCTCTTTTATTTTCAGATAATAATTCGGACATACACCAAAATTCAACAAATTTAAGCACCTCTACCGAGTCTGTGTCCTACAAACTAGTGGAAGGCAAGCTCATTGACGGGGATATAAATTTATATTGACTCTCAATTGTAGAGGGAAAGCATCCACCCCCATCAACTAATCTGCCGCTACCAAAGATTCTTTTTTTAGAAAAAATTTTTAAAGAACAAATTCGAAATCATTTGCTATGTTCAGCACGCTTATTCAAAATTAAAACCCACATGGCTTTTACCACAGTTCGATATTGTCAGTTTGTTCCAAAATTTACGTATATCTTATGATGTTGTCAGCTCTGTATTGCTTGTATCTCCATCGACGAAATGATAATACCATTTAAAGGGTCATGTGGCTTTAAAGAATATTGCCCCAACAAGCCAAACTTTGTCGGGCTGAAAACTTTCGTTGCAGTAAATCCAGATGGACTTATACTAGATATGGTTGTTTATCAAGGTGAGAGAACATTTGAAGAATATTCAACACAAGGTTTTTCACTTGCTGAGTGAGCAGTGGTAAGACTTACAGAAACGTTGGTGCCTGGTCATTATCTATATTTTGACAGATGTTTTTCAACAAATCTTTTGGATTACCGACGAATTATAAAGACTTCCAGATAAAGAAACCAATCCTTATGGTGGCACAGAAGTGAAATGCAGACCAGATAGGAAAATTGCCATAACTAAATGGCAAGACAACAAACCAGTCCTAATGGTAGTTGTTAGCACAGAAGTGAAACGTAGACCATATGGGAAAATTGCCACAACTAAATGGCTAGACAACAAACCAGTCCTAATGGTAGTTGTTAGTATAGAAGTGAAATGCAGACCATATGGGAAAATTGCCATAACTAAATGGCTAGACAACAAACCAGTCCTAATGGTACTTGTTAGCACAGAAGTGAAACGTAGACCATATGGGAAAATTGCCACAACTAAATGGCTAGACAACAAACCAGTCCTAATGGTAGTTGTTAGCATAGAAGTGAAATGCAGACCATATGGGAAAATTGCCACAACTAAATGGCTAGACAACAAACCAGTCCTAATGGTAGTTGTTAGCACAGAAGTGAAACGTAGATCATATGGGAAAATTGCCACAACTAAATGGCTAGACAACAAACCAGTCCTAATGGTAGTTGTTAGCATAGAAGTGAAATGCAGACCAGATAGGAAAATTGCCATAACTAAATGGCTAGACAACAAACCAGTCCTAATGGTAGTTGTTAGCACAGAAGTGAAACGTAGATCATATGGGAAAATTGCCACAACTAAATGGCTAGACAACAAACCAGTCCTAATGGTAGTTGTTAGCATAGAAGTGAAATGCAGACCATATGCGAAAATTGCCACAACTAAATGGCTAGACAACAAACCAGTCCTAATGGTAGTTGTTAGCACAGAAGTGAAACGTAGATCATATGGGAAAATTGCCACAACTAAATGGCTAGACAACAAACCAGTCCTAATGGTAGTTGTTAGCATAGAAGTGAAATGCAGACCAGATAGGAAAATTGCCATTGCTAAATGGCTAGATAACAAACCAGTCCTAATGGTAGTTGGTAGCACAGAAGTGAAATGCAGACCAGATAGGAAAATTGCCATTGCTAAATGGCTAGACAACAAACCAGTCCTAATGGTAGTTGGTAGCACAGAAGTAAAATGCAGATCATATGGGTAAATTGCCATAACTACATGGCTAGGCAACAAAACAGTCTTTATGATCCACAATCCACATGCTTTTCAGATATTGTTTGCGATACATGCAGGTGTTTTAGTTTTGACTCCATATTTTTGTGTATTTAGCCAGTGTCAAGTAACGAGGATCAGTAAAGTTAATTCAATAGAACTAGTATCCACGTTATTTTATTGGGAGAATAGCAAAACGTCTGGCTGTGCAAAGGGCGGCATATCATTCCACAAGTACGCAATTTTCATATGGTAATTAGAGAAAACTTAGTACATCTATTTTGAAATTAAAAACGAACATTATGAAAAAGAAGAAGCGTTAGAGAAAGAAGTTATGTGTACCTACATACACGAACATCGAAATGATCTCAACAGCAATGTCTTGTCTGGGCAGAAGGTGGAGTTTTACCACCTCTTTTTACCAATTTTTTACAAAGTTTAAGGTCCTTAGGTACTTAAAAAAATAGTTTTTCTGACTTTAAAAAGAAGTGTTTGTACATTTCAGAACCATACAATATGTATACATAGTTTAAGGTGAATTAGACACAAATTGGACACTAATTTGTATCAAAGTTACAATTAACCAAACAAAATACTGCGCGCCTTATCGCTGCCAACGGCTAACTGGCGGCGACCGTCACAGTGACGTCACGGCTACCGCGACGGCCACTCGGTGAACTTGGCTAGTAATTTGGTCATAACTTCGTTAATTTTTGTCGTAGAACAAAAATTTTTGCACCGTATGCTAATGCTGTAAATGCCGTAGCTCTATAAATCTGCTTTCTCAACCAAAAATCTTACGGATGCTCATTGATAATTTCTGGAGTTAATTAATATTATATTTGTGTCAAGTTTCGTTCCAAAATATACTTGAGATATTATCAATTACTTGACACTGGCTAAATACACAAGAGTGTGGAGCCAAAACAAAACAAAAAAAGTTTTTGTGTAACGGTTTATTCAAACAAGAAGAACAAATAAGTGGTGTACATATTTATAAGAATAAACTCATTGATTTAAAAAATATTATTAAGCTTAAGTACAAGTAGATCTCTCGTATTGTACAGTGGTGAAATTGTGATTTCAGAGTTGAAGTTTATGTGTATGTGAAGTTAATGTATTTTAATGAATTGCGATGTGTACTACCTATGATAACCAAGTAAGTGTGAAGGTTTCTTCATTAAATCTTACAGGCTTGTTATTGTGTTTCAAGGAAATGGCACCAATGAGAAAGGTTGGACGACGGCAACTAGAAATGCTTGTAGAATTTGCCGAGCAGAATCGCGACATTGTAACTAACAGCTCCCGCAGTGGTCCCCTCGCCCACCAACAAGCCTTAAAGGCGTAGGAAACTGTCCCGCGCACTGAACGCTTGTGGCGAAGGGATTATTCATGTGGTATTACAATATATACAATGTCCTTCAAACCGGATCACAATATTGTAGCTAGCAGAATAGCTGGCAAAGCGGTGGTACCTACGTAGACGAACTTTGTAGAAAAGTCCTACCAGCTAGAAACAACGATATTGTCGCGAGTGCGAAGCTTTAGATGTGAAGGTAGGTACAGAACAGTACGTAAGCTGGCAGAAGCCAGATGACATTTACAGCTAACGTCAAGTCGATGACGCAACTAGCGAGGTGAGCGAGCGCGCGCGGTAGTCGCGGCATTCTTGAACGAGACAGCGCCAGAGCAACACCCAGTATATCTCAGTAAGTGAGCTTGTGATTTTTATGTGCTAGCACTCTCAGATACTCTCAGACATTCTCAGATGCTCTCAGACATTCTCAGATGCTCTCAGTGATTCTCAAAAACTCTCAGATATAACCATGTCTTGTGTATCCTAGAAACCGATGCGTCGGACTGTTTGCGGACAGTGGCTCAGTTGACTCAGTCTCAGATCAGTCTCAGATTTACCAGTACCAGAATCAGCTCAGTTGCGAGGCTTGGGGTGGCTGTAGGGGAGGTTGGAGGCCACGCGGGGGGGAAACCCCCCAAACTGAATCAGATCAGTTCTCAGCTCAGAGAGTCAGACTAACTCAGAAAGCACAGACATGGTTATACTTTAGCAGAAATACCTACTATTTAAGTAGTATATTATATTTATCATTATTTTAAAGCATAGGTATAACTTTTCAGGTACTTGAAAAGGAAAAAGATGTAAGTAGTGGAAAAAGTTAAAATGAAAGGGAAAAGGTCGAGAGTATAATATCACAGACTTCTGGAGGTCATGCTGGTCCCTCTTGCGTAGAGACTATGCCTGAGAACGTGTATGACAATGACCTAGGCAAATGGGTAGGTCGCACTTCTTTGATAACCACACGTCAAAAATTAGAAATACTACAACGCTGTTGGTACAATTTCAGGGGGTACCCCCTGAAATTTACGTGTGCAAATAAACGTGTTTTAAAATTTTCACCCAGCAAAAAGAACATGAAATTGCTGAACAAGTTAAGCTACTGGGTTTGCGTAAAGTGGTTTATAAATATGCTATGCTCAATAATATCAAAAACAATTTCAATAAAATCGGCAAAACCACTAGAGTGGATTGGGTACACGGCTTTATGCACAACCTTTCAGTTTCTGTTGCACCATATTCTAAACCGGCCCAAAGAAAGAGGAAACGACATGCTATTAACTGCGACCCCTATGAGAGATATTTTACTAGAAAAACAAGATATAAAGATTGCCAAATTTAATAAGACTGCAAAAAATTAAGTAATAAAGCCAAATAATAAAGTAAAAGAAAAGAAAATATTTACAAGAGAAAAATATTCCAAGAAAGTTCTTTAGGGGGTGAAATTGAAGAGCAAGAAAACATTTGTGAAAATGACAGTAATGATAAAATAAATGTGGGCGATGAAAATCATAATAAATGCATTATTTGCGAGGAAATTGGAGAAAATAACGAGATGTGGTATCGGTGTACAACATGTGGGCTGTGGTCCCATGCGACATGTTCTGGATAGGATTCGGCAGAAGGATGCATAATTGTGTCATTTATGCGCTTGACGATTAAATCTCTTTTTGTCTTTGTTTACCTTTAATAATTTTGTCGTTGCATACGTAGCCATATTTGTTTATTGTATAAGACTGATCTCTGATACAAATACAAATATTTGATGCCATTTTATGATTATAGACTGTACTTTGTATTCTTAGAACTCTTGCTTATATGCTAATGATAATGGATCTTAATTGTTACACTGCAAAGAAACCGGTTTGTGCGTACACTACCCCTTCGCTTGCGCGCCATTACCCAATGTGTAGATTATTTTGCTTGCCAAGTGTGAGCTCACTGAGAATACTGCTAAACAAAATACCCTTGGTTTGCGGGATCAATGCCCAAGTATGGAAACAGTAAAAGAAATACCTTCAAAAAGAGCTGACAATGAAAACTTGTGTATGGTGGCATTTGATGAAATGTCAATAAGAAAAAAATTGACGTATAACACTAAACTTGACCAGTTGGACGGCAACCAAGATCATGCTCGTTGAGGCCGCACACCATAAATGACTGGCCACGCGTTATCATTTATGGTAAAATCTTGCGAAAAAAATGGAAGCAGCCAATAGTCCTTTATTCCTCCGGAGAATGCGTCACAGATAGTTTGAGTGTGACTATTAACAACCCGCAGATATTTGCGCATAGCGCTATACAAAACGGATTCCGGTAATTTACAGGTAAATTTTCTGAACCTTCATAATCTACTTAATAATAAAGACATGTTTGTTACATAACCTATCACAGCAACATTGCGAGATTCGCGTGACCTTTTTGCTTCTATGCTGATTTATGGCTGAAGAATTGGCAATAGATTCCGGCAGTGAATATAAGGGGAAGAGTACAATAAATTAGAACTACTGGCGATATAAGGCTACTGCGGTGGACAAGATAGGGGGAGAGGGATTAATGCGGCATAGCTTCTCCAAAAATGTTTGATGTCGATGTCGAAGGGTCGGACAGCGTGTCGGAAATTTCCGTGACGAGCCCTCCCGTACGCCAAGGCTGCGCCAGTATGTTGGCCGCAGGCGGAATTGGTAAAGAGCGGGTGAGGGTCGAAATGGACCAGGCCACAAAAATGACAAACGACGTGCTGCAACGGGGGAAGGATGCGCTGGAGTCGTCGGGCAACCTTCGCAAGGAGATAAAACTCAGTGATAGAGAGCCTGCTGACTGTACGAGATAACCCTTTCCTTGTCCGACTCCCGTCAGCGACACATCGCGGAAAAAGAAAGGGAGCGCGCACGCCACGCAAAAGAACTACTCTACTCTACTTTTATAGAATCAAATCTTCAGCGACGACCTACCCCCAAAATTTCGCCAGGGGTAGGCCTATATGTAAGGTAACTTTTAGTGAAAGAATCAGATTTTTAGCTCTTAAGCGCTTGGAATTATTTAATTTAGAGTAATTTTACAAACCGCATAATAATTGGAGGAGGAGGGGAACGAAAGGGCGGATACACTCGCAAAGGACGCCGCCTTAAGATTTAAAAAAAAGGCCTGATTATGACAAATGTCCGATTTCATTTGTCAAGCGACCAATTCGCTTTGAGACGCTCGACAAATGGAACCGGAGGTATAAAGCCGGAGAAACAGCCGCTGATGCATACAGTGTAACCAGGAAATTTGAACCAACGGCAATAATGACCCAAGTTACGACGGGGCACGGTGGGTTCTCCGAATACTTAAATCGCTTTAAGTGTAAGTACAGCCCATCGTGCATCTGCGAACCAGATGCGCTCGAATCTGTAATCCACATCTTGACGGAGTGCCCCTCCCATGGTCCTGAAAGATATGATATCGAACAAAGATTAGGAATAACATTAACGCCAGATATATTTAATGAATTGTTGGCAGATACAAATCGTAGGACTGATTTCATAAAGTACTGTGTCAAAATAGCAAAAAAGGTAATAAATAGAAACAAAACAAATATTTAAGTTATGTTGTATATATATAGTAAGTATATATAATAGCAACATAAATATATAAATAGAGTAGAAACAAACGTGAAAATGTGTCCTAGCAAATTATAACTTAAACTTGTAGTAAAATCTGAAGTGTACCTAGATATAAGATATACTAGAACATAAGAAACTGCACCAGAAAAATGTTGTAGATGTAAATATGACTGTAATAGATTAAGAGATAGAATCTTATAAGATGGTTAAGGATAAGAGAAAATATTATAATACCTACTAAAAGATAAGAAAAGACTCTGATAATGTCAGAGGAACCTTAACTCGCGGGCTGGGCCACACGCCCGGACACGTAGGGGAAAAAAAAAAGTATTGATACCAACCCCCCCCCGACACCACCCCCAACCCCCTATCAAAAACAACATAGAGGAGCATGTCCAGCCCATAAATGAACGCCTCGAAGCCGTATCGTCAGAGCTTCAAACGATGGGGCAGGACAGGTTCAATCTCCCCCCCAGCCCTAAGAATAGCAAGCAAAGCAGAGTTCACCCAAGCAAAGGTAGCGGCTAAACCACCAGTCTTAAAGCCTAATCACAACCTTAGTCTCAACGTCGAATCCAACGGTGCTCACTACATCCGAGAACCTGATTGACAGGATAAGTGCCGCTTTAGACGCGAAACGGACCGGAGCTAGAGTCGACCGAGTGCGCAAAGCCAGAACAGGAAAGTGATCCTGTGCTGCGGCACGAAGGAAGATCTGAACCTGGTCCGTACTGAAGTCCAAAAGGACAACGCTCTTAAAGTGGAGCTTGCGAAAGCGGAAAATCCACTCGTAATTGTGAGGGACGTCCTGTCGCATCATACGGATGTGGTCAGATGTGGTGGAGTAGGTGCTGGCACAGAACAAGCAAAAATTATTAATTTATATCGTTTAAAAACCTAATGAGGCAACGGATTTTG
This sequence comes from Ennomos fuscantarius, assembly GCA_905220475.3. Lineage (NCBI taxonomy): Eukaryota > Metazoa > Arthropoda > Insecta > Lepidoptera > Geometridae > Ennomos > Ennomos fuscantarius. The sequence goes on along the minus strand of HG992026.1, from coordinate 1,654,841 downwards.
GAAGCCCTTTTTGATGACAATGCTGTCTAAGAGCTTTCAGCTAACCTGAATGGCTCTTTTGCTGTTTTATTACAAGGGCAGTTGTTAAATTGTAAAAGAAAAAACAAGGGTGCACACATGTGACGTCTTCATAGTAGCTGTAATATATAGAAATTAAAAATTTGACATTTTTAATTTCTACAAATTAAACCTAACAGTGGTAATAATACCCCATAAACAAGGCTAAGTTGAGAGTCTAAATGCCGCACATGCACTAAGTAACACAATGGCAGGACTTTTAAAGAAGATGGCTCTTAAACATGAAACCAAAGAGAAAAATAGGCAATTAAATACAAAAGACGTTGTTACGGAAGCACCACGAGCTTCACACATGCTTCACATTTCATTAGGTTTATGTAGTTATATGTGTAAGTAAATTGTATTTTATGTTGTATAGGATGTTAAACGTGTTAATTTTAAGTAATTATAAATATTATGTCCATAAATACCACGCAGTTGTTGTATTTAAATAGCGCTTGTAACCCGGAGCAGGCCAAAGAGTTACCAAAGGCATTTTTTGTTCGAAGTAAGTAAGTAGAGAGCTAGCTGCAGTGCCCTTTTGTTTGCTACGGGCCGAACCTATGTGTAAAATAAGTTCTAGTTAGTTTTAAGTACAGTAGTCTTTGACGGGCTTCTGCGCTGAACATACGGTTGGCGCCAAGCTAGAATACACCGCAACGTCGTCTACAGGCGTGAAGTACCTTAATCTGCGCCAGTTAAATCAAGACGCCTCAGAAAATATTTTTGCTTTAATGTCAGCACGGCGTTACAAATAAAAACCCTACATGTTCACATTTCAGGGCGGCTTTAAAAACGGTGTTAGTATCAGGCCATACAGCATCAATTAGTTGTGGATCATTCTGTAAATCAATCATACTGTACAGAGGACCAGAACACATTTTATTTAAATTTTCAAGAAATATTACGAGGAAAGCTATTGCCCATAATTATATTCTTAGATGGGCATAAATGCAGCTGTGGATTGCAGATTTACACCAAATTGCATCCAATGTCACCTAAGGGTACTGAATATAGCTGGTGTGAACACGGAGGATAACCACAGAAGATTAATGCTACGTGGAAAATGTAGTATGTAAATATTCAAATGTAGGATTAAGCCAAATACGTTCTTACTTCCAACGTTCCCATCATGTGATCACAGGCGCAAGGCATTTCAGTGCGCGGCTTTTACATACATAGAAATAAGAAAATTGCACCAATTATTTTACAAACATCTAACAAACGGTTCGCAAGACAATTTTATAATAAAACACCGTACTATCACGACATCCACAATTGCAAGTTGGTAGCAAGCGAAAACATTCGTTAAAGTATAATAAAAAAAAAAGACGAGCGGCAAGATGATCCCTGTTTGTCAAAAAACATTTACTAAGGCATTGTGTGTTAGTGACTTCACAAAATTCTAACAGCCTTATTAATAAACAGGTAGTAGTCTCGGAGTAGTTACTTCAGCTTTTGTCCTTTTTTTGCTACTGGAATATTCAGCTGGATCGAAAGAGGCAAAAGATGGTGTAACTAGTCTAAAGCTAGTTCGTGTTTATTAATAAGGCTGTAAGCGTAGCTGGGAACATCTGTTGTACTTCCCGTATGCTATACTTTATGTCAGAAGTAATCCTTCAAATAGGAAATCTCTAACAGCTAGATTAAAGGAGAACAGTATAAAGTACAATACACTGGAGAAACCTCTTTTATTTTCAGATAATAATTCGGACCAACACCAAGATTCAACAAATTTAAGCACCTCTACCGAGTCTGTGTCCTACAAACTAGTGGAAGGCAAGCTCATTGACGGGGATATAAATTTATATTGACTCTCAATTGTAGAGGGAAAGCATCCACCCTCATCAACTAATCTGCCGCTACCAAAGATTCTTTTTGTAGAAAATTTTTTTAATGAAAAAATGATTTTGAATTTTTGCAATGTTCAGCACGCTTATTCAAAATTAACACCCACATGGCTTTTACCATAGTTCGATATTGTCAGTTTGTTCCAAAATTTACGTATATCTTATGATGTTGTCAGCTCTGTATTGCTTGTATCTCCATCGACGAAATGATAATATCATTTAAAGGGTCATGTGGCTTTAAAGAATATTGCCCCAACAAGCCAAACTTTGTCGGGCTGAAAACTTTCGTTGCAGTAAATCCAGATGGACTTATACTAGATATGGTTGTTTGTCAAGGTGAGAAAACATTTGAAGAATATTCAACACAAGGTTTTTCACTTGCTGAGTGAGCAGTGGTAAGACTTACAGAAATGTTGGTGCCTGGTCATTATCTATATTTTGACAGATGTTTTTCAACAAATCTTTTGGATTAACTACTTGAAAGAGGATTCAATGGAACTAGACCAATAATAAAAAAACAGAAAATCTAAAATCAATTTTACCGACGAATTATAAAGACTTCCAGATAAAGAAACCAATCCTTATGGTAGCACAGAAGTGAAACGTAGACCATATGGGAAAATTGCCACAACTAAATGGCTAGACAACAAACCAGTCCTAATTGTAGTTGTTAGCATAGAAGTGAAATGCAGACCATATGGGAAAATTGCCATAACTAAATGGCTAGACAACAAACCAGTCCTAATGGTACTTGTTAGCACAGAAGTGAAACGTAGACCATATGGGAAAATTGCCACAACTAAATGGCTAGACAACAAACCAGTCCTAATGGTAGTTGTTAGCATAGAAGTGAAATGCAGACCATATGGGAAAATTGCCACAACTAAATGGCTAGACAACAAACCAGTCCTAATGGTAGTTGTTAGCATAGAAGTGAAATGCAGACCAGATAGGAAAATTGCCATTGCTAAATGGCTAGATAACAAACCAGTCCTAATGGTAGTTGGTAGCACAGAAGTGAAATGCAGACCAGATAGGAAAATTGCCATTGCTAAATGGCTAGACAACAAACCAGTCCTAATGGTAGTTGGTAGCACAGAAGTAAAATGCAGATCATATGGGTAAATTGCCATAACTACATGGCTAGGCAACAAAACAGTCTTTATGATCCACAATCCACATGCTTTTCAGATATTGTTTGCGATACATGCAGGTGTTTTAGTTTTGACTCCATATTTTTGTGTATTTAGCCAGTGTCAAGTAACGAGGATCAGTAAAATTAATTCAATAGAACTAGTATCCACGTTATTTTATGGGGAGAATAGCAAAACGTCTGGGTGTGCAAAGGACGGCATATCATTCCACAAGTACGCAATTTTCATGTGGTAATTAGAGAAAACTTAGTACATCTATTTTGAAATTAAAAACGAACATTATGAAAAAGAAGAAGCGTTAGAGAAAGAAGTTATGTGTACCTACCTACATACACGAACATCGAAATGATCTCAACAGCAATGTCTTGCCTGGGCAGAAGGTGGAGTTTTACCACCTCTTTTTACCAATTTTTTACAAAGTTTAAGGTCCTTAGGTACTTAAAAAAATAGTTTTTCTGACTTTAAAAAAAAGTGTTTGTACATTTCAGAACCATACAATATGTATACATAGTTTAAGGTGAATTAGACACAAATTAGACACTAATTTGTATCAAAGTTACAATTAACCAAACAAAATACTGCGCGCCTTATCGCTGCCAACGGCTAACTGGCGGCGACCGTCACAGTGACGTCACGGCTACCGCGACGGCCACTCGGTGAACTTGGCTAGTAATTTGGTCATAACTTCGTTAATTTTTGTCGTAGAACAAAAATTTTTGCACCGTATGCTAATGCTGTAAATGCCGTAGCTCTATAAATCTGCTTTCTCAACCAAAAATCTTACGGATGCTCATTGATAATTTCTGGAGTTAATTAATATTATATTTGTGTCAAGTTTCGTTCCAAAATATAAGACGGTGAAGTTATCTTCTTATGCGTACTAGCCACCCGTGTTATGGCGTATGTATGGGAAAGTGGTATAATAATGGTGAAACGTTTCTTTTCGTGTTGTTTCCAAAACTACATAGAAGCTTCTGGTAAAGTAGCCACCACTTTACTAGGAGTATGACTTGACTAGACTAGTCTATGACTTAACTTGATGACTTGGACTATTTTTTGGAGTATTTGAGTATCTAATATTCATTAACTTGAGATATTATCAATTACTTGACACTGGCTAAATACACAAGAGTGTGGAGCCACAACAAAACAAAAAAAGTTTTTGTGTAACGGTTTATTCAAACAAGAAGAACAAATAAGTGGTGTACATATTTATAAGAATAAACTCATTAATTTAGAAAAGTATTATTAAGCGTAAGTACAAGTAGATCTCTCGTATGGTACAGTGGTGAAATTGTGATTTCAGAGTTGAAGTTTATATGTGTATGTGAAATTAATGTATTTTAATGAATTGCGATGTGTACTACCTATGATAACCAAGTAAGTGTGAAGGTTTCTTCATTAAATCTTACAGGCTTGTTATTGTTTTTCAAGGAAATGGCACCAATGAGAAAGGTGGGACGACGGCAACTAGAAATGCTTGTAGAATTTGCCGAGCAGAATCGCGACATTGTAACTAACAGCTCCCGCAGTGGTCCCCGCCCACCAACAAGCCTTAAAGGCGTGGGAAACTGTCCCGCGCACTGAACGCTTGTGGCGAAGGGATTATTCATGTGATATTACAATATATACAATGTCCTTCAAACCGGATCACAATAGTGTAGCTAGCAGAATAGCTGGCAAAGCGGTGGTACCTACGTAGACGAACTTTGTAGAAAAGTCCTACCAGCTAGAAACAACGATATTGTCGCGAGTGCGAAGCTTTAGATGTGAATGTAGGTACAGAACAGTACGTAAGCTGGCAGAAGCCAGATGACATTTACAGCTAACGTCAGGTTGATGACGCAACTAGCGAGGTGAGCGAGCGCGCGCGGTAGTCGAGGCATTCTTGAACGAGACAGCGCCAGAGCAACACCCAGTAAATCTCAGTAAGTGAGCTTGTGATTTTTATGTGCTAGCACTTTCAGATACTCTCAGACATTCTCAGATGCTCTCAGACATTCTCAGATGCTCTCAGTGATTATCAGAAACTCTCAGATATAACCATGTCTTGTGTATCCCAGAAACCGATGCGTCGGACTGTTTGCGGACAGTGGCTCAGTTGACTCAGTCTCAGATCAGTCTCAGATTTACCAGTACCAGAATCAGCTCAGTTGCGAGGCTTGGGGTGGCTGTAGGGGAGGTTGGAGGCCACGCGGGGGGGAAACCCCCAAACTGAATCAGATTTCGTGAACATATAATGTCTGTGTGTAAAAGCGCTAATAAGACCTTAGGCTTTATTATGAGAACTGCCTCACAGTTCCAGGATGTTAGAGTGGCTATAATGCTATACAATGCTTTTGTTCGTAGCAAACTAGAGTTCAGCGCTATCGTCTGGGATCCGCGTGAGGCTAAGTACGCTGTGATGATAGAGAGAGTGCAACGGAAGTTTGCTAGATACATCTATAAAAGAATGTATGGGTTTTATCCTTACCTCTACCCGTCTCTATTTGTCTCAGGAATGATTGGACTAGACACATTGGAATACAGGCGTAAACTACTGCTTGTGATCCATTATTGCTCAATACTGCATGGCATAATTAGTAATTCGGATGTATTAGCTTCCATGAATCTGTACGTTCCTAAGAATTATTTGCGAACAGGACGTCGTCGGCATCAGTTGTTTGCTTGTCCAGTACCACGGACTCACCACTGCAATAATTCACCCACGCTGCGGGCACTGGCCCTACTTAATGCGTTCACTCATGAGTGCCAGCATGTCGACATATTTTACGATAACATAAGGACTATTTGTAATAACTTTAAATTTACACGTAAATAATCATTAAAATAGTTAGCGTTTTGGTCATAAACTGTGAGCTAATTATTATAAATTGAACAATAATAAATAAATAAATAGATCAGTTCTCAGCTCAGAGAGTCAGACTAACTCAGAAAGCACAGACATGGTTATCTTGGCTCTAATGTTTATTCCTTTACAGCGATTGTATTTATGCATTGTATTACTGCATGCTCAGTGACGTATTTATCAGACATTCGTTAGGTACCGTGACCAGGGTACTTGGCGACAGATATCATATCAACGATAGACTGAATAACTAAGCATACAATCTCAAAAAAGTTTAATGTTTTTGGTTCTACAAAAATATGTTCCATTAATTGAATTTGTTACTTTGTCATAGCGTATTGTCTCATAGAATAAAAAACTAATCTAATATAAACAATTTTATTACAATCCTACAATCCTAGTCATAAACATGGTAAAGTGTCAATAACATGGTCAAGTAAGTCACAAGCATTCTATGTTGTCACACAGTTATGTGGTTGCTTAAATGTTGAAGTTGCGTTTTTTTATGCATCCAATAGTAGTGGATACATAAATATGCATAATAAAACAACATATGTTTTGTCAGTAAAGATATGAAAATGGCCCTTATAGACAAACATACTGGCTTTTAAAGTTTTTTAATTTAATTCAATCAGACCATAGATTTGTAGCGATCTGGAGAAATTATTTTTAATTAATTAAAATTTTGAATATTTGTACAAAAGTAATAAATTAACTGATATACACAAGTTAGCATAATTTCATTATTTCACTGTTTAACACAATAAGATTCCTTTAAACACGATTACCTCGGAACGTTTTATGTGATGATACAATATTGAAAATCATATGTAAAATTATGTTATTTTCCTTGTGGAGTTTATGGAACCCATGGCCCTAGTTAAAACAGGAGTAAAGGCTGTTGTAATTCGAAGAATAATTTCGGACATTGAATTAAAGTGAAAACGTTGTAGTTATTCCACAAATTAACAACAACAGAAGAATTTCTTTAAAGACCTAAATTGCCAACAAATTATGTATCGATTTGTGTGAGTACGTCTAAAGAAGCACACTCACCCAGCACTCTTCAATGCAACAAGTACAATGACGGGTCCATTCGGTTACGTGCAACGTGTCGTGTACGTACACTTGCCGCGTCTGTACGTACACGTTGCAGTACAGATAAGAGATACACGATTGAAAGCGATAGAGAGAGAGATGCAGGGGTCCTACTCTGTTGTACCAAATCATAGTTTTGGCAGTTCTACATTATTGCGTTCCTCGTAGTTTCGACCTGTGTGAAAGGACATCAACAATTTCAGAACTGCCATAGTTACTAGATTTAGTTAATGATTTTACAAAATCCAGACTATTATAATTGAATTAAGGCAGGTAGTGCTGTGCAAGATGAATTAAACTTTACCGCGAAACGATATTAATTGAAGTTTATTTTATTTTATTTTTATATATATATACTAAACATTTACACAGAATATACCGCCCATAACAGAACAGTGTCACTTGGAACTCTAAAGTATTCAATTTCGCGTGACACTGCACTGCGTCGTCATCCTGAGACATCAGCACAATCTAGTAATAAGATTACTAGACTGTGAGATCAGCTGGGCAATAGAAACACAAATTTGTATGGATTTGACAATTTAAATACATAGTTTATGTGCATATTGCTTCTGTTGCATTGCAATCAAAGTTTCTAGACAAATTTTGCAGACACGGCTTTCCACAGTCAGTGTTTGCTGTGATCACAGTACCTGGTCTATAAATGTTCTGTGGTTCAAGAGAGCGGTGAACTATAGTCGCGCTTGCTGCAACATTCGGAACTCCTGCGGCGTGAGTAGCGGCTGCAGCTTGTCCAGCAGTTGCTGCGGCAGCTGCGACTGATGCACTGCGCTGGCCAAGTACGGGATGGATAGCAGCTCGCGCACCGAGGGCCGCGCGCGGGCGTTGTACGTCAGGCACCACCGCAGCGCCTCTATAAGTGACACGGGGAGGTCTGCAAACAAATATGAAAATTAAATATTGAAGCACTTTTACGCATCAGTAGTACTCGAATATGGACTATTGTGAAATATATGTATAATATGAATAAATCTCTCATTCCCCCATAAGCAATTTCACTACCGGACTACTTCCTTTCGTGGTCGAAAAACCACCCATTCGTACTAAGTGATTTGATTCCACGTTCATAATTAGAACGGCTAAGGAATGGAATGCCAGCGTCTGTGTTTCCGGCGAAATATGACCCGGGCGTGTTCAAGAGAAGAGTGAATAGGTATTTACTTGGCTAGCATGCTACACCTTCGATCGCATCGTCACTTCCCATCAGGTGAGAACGTGGTCATAAGGGGTACAGAACACTTGGGTTTTTTGGCTTTGGGTTTGATAAACTTTTACGTCAATTTAATTTTAAAAAAAAATATTTTGAGCCTTGGTACCATAGAATAAGTTTATTACGATAAAAGAGGTCCGCGAATCATTAAACCCGCATGCAGTATACCCGCCGTTCCTGCGGGAAACCTTAATTTCTTATCGAAATTTTATCTAAATCCATTCAGCCATTATAGCGTGAAAGCCACACAAACAAACGATCGTTTCACTTTTTAGAGATTATCGGCTGTCTTCGACCATTGGTTGTATGGTATATTGATAAAGGCATAAAATATTTGGTGTTACACGAGTTTAAGAAACGTTCAAGAAACCGGTTTAAAAAAACGAGTGTGCTTTAGACCACACGACTGAAGTAAAACTTCTTTAGTTTAGGTACATCTATCGGCTGGTATAACTTTGTTTAATGTTAATGTCGCCATCTTGACGATTGTAAATTGTATGTTATGTTGACAATGGAGATCAACATCAACCAAAAACTTTCAACTTCCGTTCGCCTCTCCAGCTTACTCCCCAAGTCAAGCGTGCGTAAAGAAGTTTGCCTTCAATAAATTATTATAATGTACTTGGTACATGATGTAGATCTTTTTCCGCAACTTGCCGCACAGCGGTCCCTCTTTATGTGAGGTGGTACACACAAATGAATTAATGTTTGTTATGATAGATGCTAACTTTGAACGGGCGGGTAGTCGATCCGGTGGTTGGGGTCGAGGATGGCGGCGAGCTTGGCGAGGCTCGCGATGTGGCCGAACGGCGTGCGGCCGTACACCATGCTGTACAGGATGCAGCCCAGGGACCACACGTCGGAGCGGAACGATATCTGCCGGGAATATCATATATTAATAAATGACGTGACGATCTAATCGTTCACCTGATGTTAAACATGACGCCCGTCCATAACAGTTTCAATGCCAATCGTTTTCTTTTTCACTTTATTTGGGCAAATAAACAGTACCACATTAAAATTATAGCCGACTAGATTCTGCCCGCGTGGGCTATCCTTCAGAAACCATTAATTTTTCGGGATAAAATTTACTTAACCCTCTTAAATTAATAAATGGCTGGAATCTCGTACGTACATTGATCTCTCATAGCGGCATTGTTGTAACATATTCATTATCTCAACTGTAATGAATTATATACATTGTAAAAGACAGTAGAAAGAAGACTAAAAAAATACATCACTGTAAAGTTTCTTGTAGCTTCTTCTTTACAGTTGTAATCGAAGCTTCGGATCAGTGTTTTCAATTCTGCATTGTGCCGGATTGCTTGCACCAGTAGTGAGAAAGAGAACTGCTTTTTGTTTCTAACTCATATATTGTAATGGGCTTGCTATATATTATTTGACAATAAGCACTTTGTAATTTTATATGCTTAGTGAAATAACTTAATTTTAAGTACCTTGTATAATTTTGACTTGTAAAAGTGCTAAAATTAGCCTATTTGCAATAAATCTTTTGACTTTGACTTTGACTTTACCCTTTCCAGCGGTTTGGGCTCTGCATTATCTGTCAGTCAGTCAGAACAAAGCCTTTTATATAATAGATAAATAATACACAATGAAGGTAATAAAAGTAATACCAGCACTGTTTACCAAAGAGTGTTAAAATTATATTAAAATAGGTATATGATGCGATTGGTTTTATTGCTACGCTTATAATTCAACAATTATTTTTAAACATACTAGGTCGCATTGCCGCTATATATATCGAGTAAATTATTATTATTATTAATTGAGAAGGTTTACGGCAGTGCGTTCTAGTAGGTATTCTATATAAAAAAATTGTATTTGAAAATATAAAGTTACACTGTCATGTCATCCAGAGACAGCACAATCTGTTTTTAATGCATTTACAAGTCATAATATGAATTTCAGAATACTAAAAATAATGTAAAGATAAAACCGGGTCTATTCGCGTACAAAATTATCAAAACATTATTTTGACTAACTTCGATATTCAGTCTCCTTGAGAACACGGCCAATGTAACTTGGTCGAAACGTAAATTTTTTGTACGTGAATAGACCCGTTTTATCTCTACAATGGTGTCGTTTCTGTGTCGCATTCTCTAAAGTTAAACCAAATTAACATATTTCCGCCTTTTTCATTTCCCCTTTATCAGAAGAGTACCGCCATACTTTAAGTTTACTTTAGTTTTAGAGAATGCGACACAGAATCGACACTAATATGAGTTCAAGTCGTGAAAGTTTAAAGTGTTACTAAAAATAAGTTTATTAAATGCAAATTAAATGACAAAGTGCATGAATAAGCAAGGGTTGCCAGCTTACCTTGATAGGAGCTGTTCCGTCCCCCGCTGTGACGCCATACCCTCCCGCGCCTCCCATGAGCGCCTCCGGACTGATGTAAGAATATGTCCCGGTGGCCTGCGACCGCACCACGCTGGTCGCGTCGTTGCTGATGGCAGACGCAATGCCGAAGTCGATCAGCTTCAACCGTCCCCTCACCAGCAAGAAGTTAGCTGGCTTTAAGTCCGCGTGGATTACACCTGAAGATGTTACGGATGGTTGATGGTTGGTTATAGTACACCTGATTCCATAACATTTTGTTCATAAAGTGCCTTTATATAACTGTACTTATTACATCACTCAAACGCCAAATGTAATTAATTAAGTACTACTGTACACAGCATACATCGCAGTTGCGTGGACCTCCTTCTATTATAATAAAGTGTGTCTAACCACGCCTCAGTACGACACGCACCATGTTCATGTATGTAATGCACGGCATGTAGCATTTCCTCCCAGTAGTGCAACAGCAGCGCTGGCGGGAGAGCGCCAGCGCCTCGCGCTTGCAGCACCGAGGATAGGTCTCCATCACCTGCCTCAAGTACTAGGCGCAGGAACTGGTTCGCACGGTCATACTCGCTGAAACATCATCATTATGTATCAGAAAATTCTTATGATTTTAGTTTGAAAACTATCATGAGTATGACACATTTTGTAAGATAAACAACGGCTAAACTCACGTCAATTAAAAGTCGAAAATTACTCCGACCAAGTTTCGGACATATTCAATGTCCTTCTGGGAGCCAGTTACTAACGGAAGCTGCGGCGGCTTTCGCGAGCATCAGCAGGTAACGCAGTATAACGTAGTTTAGCCGTTATTTATTCTTATGATTGTTAAAAAAGACCTCGGCGTTTTTGCTAGCAGTGTTCACCAAAACCCCAATTACACTAAAATCCATTCAGCAATCTAGCTATGTGAAATGAAACCTACACAAGCATGAAATGTCAATTTGACAGCCTCTGTGGTGTGGTGATTGAGCAGGTCGGCGGGTTCGATTCCGCAGTGGGGCAAGTAATTGTGTATAAATAGTGGAAATACTTGTTCTGAGCCTGGATGTTGTAGGACCATGGTCCTCATAGTTCCTGGGTACAGATAGGTACAGTGAATTCTAGTTAGGGTCCATAATCTTTATATGTGATTGTTGGGGGTTATTATTATTATTATTTAATTTTATTCTTCTGGTCCAAGACAGTTTGGTGATTATTTCAACACAATAAAAAAACTATTTTAAATTAATTTAAAATGATTCTCAGTTGCTTCTACTGCGACAATTTCACCAATGACAATAGCAGTAAGAAAAATGTAGACTTCTTGGTTTATTACTTTTGTGGCTAGTTGTCACAATTCTGCCAATACCTGTTTCATGCTAGTGTTATGAAGTTTTGGTCAACATTTGGGTTGAAAAGAAGATTGAGGTTGGTCCCTCAATTCCACCTAACATATCCAAAATATTACTCCAGATCTCCATTAAAAGTATTTTATATTAAAAGTATACTTACTAATCAAATAACTTGACAACCCTATCAGAATTCTGTAGTTCTCTCAATAGCCTCACTTCATTGATGTACCCCTGTGCTAGCTCATGGTCTGTTGCTAAATTCACACACTTCAAAGCATATTCACACGATGTGCTCACATCTAGTACCTGAAGAAATAGAAAAAAATATATCAACCTTTATATAGTCACTGACAAAACCAATAAATATTTTGATTTAATTTATTACTTTTTACCACTAGCGAGTAGTAGGTAAGCAGCAGAAGGAGATAAAGAGTAGCCTATTAAGTAAGGTAAAAGTGCATCCAAATTGGTTCTATCATTTGAACACATGAAGCACACATTTTTGTTTCACTTTTATTTATTACAAGTTTAAATTAATACATATAGACAATACTTGCCTTATATACTTCACTGGACCCTCCGGTGCCCAACTTCTTTATAAAAATATACTTTTTGCCTTTTATAGCAGTAGACTTAAACAACATCTTTCCATTATTCCCAAGGACTCCTTGTGGATATGATGGTGTGGCCGCATATGATGCTGGCATTGGCTTCCGGTTCACAGGAGTTTCGGGAACTGAGAGATGGGTAGGTTTTGATGTTGAATCTGGAACATTGCATTGCTCATCTTTCTGCTGTTGTATGAACAGCTCGCATCTCACTTTATCTCTGTTCTGTATTGCAGGTTTCTGAGGTGTTTTCTTTTGACTTTTCCGTGCAGAGGTTGGTGTGAACTTCCGTATACCAGATTTAAACACTGGTGTTGCAGGTTTAGGTTTCTGACCACTGTTTGACACTTTTGCTGTTTCTGGGGTTTTGATATGTGCTGAATAAAGTGATCTCGCAATATTGTTATGTGGCTTCAATGCATTCCGCATTTTTGTCCCAGAATTTGTATACATTGAGTTACTAATACTTTTTTTGGGGGCACTACTTTGTGCATGACTCTCACGGACGTTTTCTTTGTCATGGTCGCTATGATTATTATTTTTCTCTGACGCAAAAGATTTAATGTTATTTGTCGTAGTTTGTGACGACTTTACGACGGGAGTCAGAAACTCGCTTGATGTTGTTCTGATGCATTTTGGTTGTATTTTAGAAACTGGGGAAGTTTGTTTCGTCTCAATTTCATCGCAGGAGTCTGCCTTCTCTGACGCAAACGAATTAACAATACTGGTTTTTGTCTGTGAAGATTTTACGACTGGAGTCGGGAACTCGCTGGCTGTTGTCTTTTTGTATTTCAGTTGTGATGTAGAAACTGGGGAAGGTTGTTTCTTATAATTTTCATCGCAAGAGCCCGCACTATCTTCCCCGCATGAAAAACTGCAATTAAGACTGTCAGGCTGCGACTCAAGAGTTTGTAGCGTCTTCAAACTCTCCAACAATGCAGACATCGGCATTGGAGCAAATTTTGTACTACTTGACGTGGATTCCGTCTTTCCGTTCATTGTAAATTCATTTACATAGAACCAAACTCTTCAATGGTAATTATAGACTTCCATTAATCCTATTCTCACTATTTCACAGTAACATACATCACAGAATACTATTATATGAATTCTTTTAAAAATAACGAACGAAACGAAAAAATTACCAAAGAGTAAAGAGTACAGACCCACAGACTAAGACCTAAGTAGAGGATACATAATTATATACAGAGGATATGATTTTTTTTTGTTTTGGTATGGCTCCACACTTTTGTGTAATTAGCCAGTGTCAAGTAATTGATAATTTTTCGAGTTAAGTAACATATATGTATATATATATAGTCTAGTCAAGTCATACTCCTTGTAAAGTGGTGGCCACTTTACCAGAAGCTTCTACGGAGTTTTGCAAACAACACGAAAAGATACGTTTCACCATCACTATACCACTTTCCCACACTCATGCCTGTAATCCAGCACTTAACGAATAAAATGCCACCAATTTTATGCACTAATACTGAAAATAACACAAGTTTTGGAAAGTAATACAATGCGGACACGATCTTTTTTGTTTTCCCGCCAAAACTTCCGGATAGCGGATACTATGTTACAGACCTACCAAGCTGTCTGTGAATTGAAGAGGTCGCTCTATTGAAAGTTTTGGCGGGAAAACGAAAAAGATCGCGTCACCGCATTGTATTATAATCCAAAATTCGTGTTATTTCCAATGTTAGTGCATAAAATTGATGGTATTTTATTCGTTAAGTGCTGGATTACAGGCATGCGTGTGTGAAAGCAGTATAATGATTGTGAAACGTTTCTTTCAGTGTTGTTTCCAAAAATCCATAGAAGCTTCTAGTAAAGTTGCCACCACTTTACTAGGAGTACGACTTAGACTAGACTATAAAGTTAAAGACTTAAGACTTCGACTGTGACCTGACACATATTTACGTGAAATATCATTAACTTGATAAATTATCAATTACTTGACACTGGCTAAATATACAAAAGTGTGGAGCTAAAACACAAAAAAACGTAATTTGTACATAATATTAATATTATAACCCAATTTTATTTTCACTATTCAGTAGTAAGCTCATTGAAATGGTTACTTTACTTCAATCATTTCAATAAAATCGAATAAACTAAATTCGTAAGCGCGCTTATTTTGCAAAACCGGTTTTTTTTATGCGCAATGTCCATATCGAATTACCATAGTATATAGTCCAAATGTTCATTTTTTTGTGGTAGCCTGGTAGGTAGTATTTAGTATTGGCTGTTATATTATTGTAGTATAGACCGTGGTCCTCGCAGTTCCTGGGTCCCTAGATACAAAGGATCCTAGTTAGGGCCCAGGATCTATGTATGTGATCGTTGGGCGTTATTATTTATTAAATATAGGTATTATATACTCTGCCCGAAGTGGCGTGGAGTTTTTGAATGTCCTGTTTAAATTCCTCTAAAAATAAAAATTCTTTGATTGATATATGTTGTATGATTGTTTGAGATACAGTAACAACATGCGGCTTATTGCTAAAAAATATATAAAAATACCTTAAAGTCATTTTTGTATACATAGCAAGGAAGTTCTATGCTATGATAGACTAGCGGCCCGCCCCGGACCCGCACTGGTATTATAATTACAAATTTTAGCACAAACATACAATCACGCCCTTCTTTTTGCGTCAGGGTTACTAAAGAAAGAAAGTATTATAATGTTTTTTTATTATTATTAGAGCCTATTCAATGCAAACTAACGAATAAATCTTTCCTCTTTATAATATTTATTATACAAGTAGAAGTAAAATATAGCAATACAATGTAAATATACATGATTCATTGAATGATTGAGTTCTGTGCAGATTTATTTACAATACATTCTTATTTATCTTATTTAGACACTAAAACTGCATTGTTGAAGATAGGATTCTGAAAAAGCTGATAAAAAAATGTTCACTCTTATCTCTTGCCACTCTGTGTAAAGAGTGTATGTGCTCGCATTTTTATTACTGTTTGTTCGCGTGAGTCCAACTTTCACACGATTATAACAATAATAGGAATAAAAGTAGTAATCGTGAAAAAGATTAGAAATGCGAGCTGTTTCAAATCTATTCACTGTATCTTTATGTTTTTTTTTCTATCTGCATTACCACAGACACGTGAGTCCGTGCTTTCTCTTTATAGTTGAGTAATGTTATCGCTATGATTCAGTCTTGGCAGGGTATCTGCAGTCGGCGCTACCACACTCGCATTTCATCCACTTCGATTTCACCGACCAGAATTTGTCGCCGTAGTCGAATCTGTAAAATAAATAATATATTTAAATGCCATAGAATCATCAAGCGATTGCAATGATTTTTCAGAGTAGGTATACTCGTGTTAAGAGTTTAACATTTTCTCGAATGATTCAGCAAATTTTTAATGAAGGTTTGCAATTAGCTGAACGAGTATGGCTCAGCGGTAGTCAATGCTAATTTCAAACCGAGACGCCCCCAGGTTTGAATCTCACTGAACTGCGACAATGTTTTTATTTATTTATTGCCTAAACATAATTGGTACTTAGTATATAGTTAAAGTAACCTAAAATATATACTCTGACAAGAGTGTTGCGATTGTTTGTTAAGGCAAACAGTAACTTATGAACTACTGGTTGTGCCCTGCGGTTTCACCCGCGGATAAAAAGTTGAATTGTTTATGATTTTAATTATTTGCTCATCCCGCGGGAAAGTTTCACTTTTCCGGGATAAAATGTAGCCTATATGTTAATCCAGTGTATAAGCTATTTTTGTACCGAATTTCATCCAAATCCATTCAGCCGTTTGAGCGTGAAGGAGTAACAAACATACACACAAACACACAAACTTTCGCTTTTATAATATACGTGTGATTTATTACTTTAGCTTAATTATTAGTCATGAACATAAACACAATACAAAATTATTTTTTAAATATAAGTCCAATTAAGTTTTTTTTTTTTTTTTTTTTTTTTTTGTCAGATAGGCTTGCGTTTGACCACTATCGCACCTGATGGTAAGTAACGATGCGGTCTAGGATGTAGCACGCTTGCCTAGAAGATACCTGTTCACTCTCGATTTGAAGACTCCAAGGTTGTAGTTATCGGGAAATACGGACGCCGGTAAAGCGTTCCAGTCTTTGGCTGTTCGCATGATAAATGTGGAGCCAAAACGCTTTGTTCGCACATGGGGGATATTGACCATGTAACGGTGGCGTTTTTTCGTACATCTGGTTGTTCGATGGTGGAAAGGTGATGGCGGAATCAGGTTATGCAACTCTAATGCGCACTCTCCAAAATGCACTCGATAGAAAACCGATAAACTGGCAACTTTGCGTCTATGGTCAAGGCTTTGTAGGCGGGCCTCAAACAAGTCGCTACCTATGAGCCTCTTAGCACGCCTTTCGATAGAGTCTAAGGCTTCCAGCTGGTATTTAGCAGACCCATCCCACAGGTGGCAGCAGTACTCCATGCACGATCGAACTTGAGCTTGGTACAAATTAAGAAGCTGTTCAGGTGCGAAGTACTGCCTGACCTTAGAGAGAACGCCCAGCTTTTTGGCAGCTAGTTTAGCCTTTGACTCTATAAAGGACCCAAAGTTGAGGTTGGATGACAGAGTCATGCCAAGAAGCTCTAGGTGATCCGAAATCGGTATCGGAACATCATGGAGAGTCGGAGATAGCACAAACGGACTCTTTTTCGCAGAGAAAAGACACGCCTGGGTTTTATTTGCATTGAACTTAACCAAGTTTGCCTCGCCCCATGCAGAGACGGTATTCAAGGCTAAGTTCATGCGCTCAACCATGGTCTCTCTTAGAGTCTGAATTTCGGCACCACTGGCCCTAGCGCTTGACTTGTAGCTTTCTACAACCGTGCTGTCATCCGCATACCCAAAAATACCGGGTTTCAGGAGGTCATTTATATGCAGCAGGAAGAGGGTTGCAGAAAGTACCGATCCTTGAGGTACCCCAGCATTAATCGCTAATCGATCAGACGAGCAGCCGTCAATAACTACTCGAATAGATCTTTCCCTCAAAAAATCGGAAATCCACTTGCACAGGCCAGTGGGCAAGCCGTATGATGGAAGTTTGCTTATGAGGCTGTCGTGCCAGACCCTGTCGAAGGCCTTCGAGATATCGAGAGAAACGGCAAGCGTTTCTCCGTACTTCTCGATGGCCTCGCTCCATGTGTGCGTGGCATACGCTAGAAGGTCCCCAGTGGACCGATTTCGGCGAAAACCGTACTGTCGATCGCTTAAGAGGTCGTTTGCTTCTAGGTATGCCAGGAGCCGGCTGTTCAGGACACGTTCCATAGTCTTACAGAGTATGGAAGTGACTGATATTGGCCTATAGTTAGCAGGGTCGGCACGACTACCTTTTTTAGGCACGGGCTGCACGTTAGCAATCTTCCATGATTTTGGCACCTGTTCAGAGTCTAAAGAAAGACGAAAAAGGCGTGTCAGGATAGGAGTCAACTCAGGCGCGCATGTTTTTAGCACTATGGCTGGGATCCCATCAGGGCCACTAGCTTTGTTCACGTCTAGATTGCGCAGCGCTCTACGTACCTCATTCTGACGGATACGAATCTCCGGCATTGACGCCTCGCATCCCGGTAGACAAGGAGGTACCTCGCCAGCGGTGTCCAGACGTGAAGATTCAGAGAAAAGAGATGCGAACAAGTTCGCCTTTTCCTCTGCTGTGTGAGCTAGTGACCCATCAGGCTTTAGCAGCGGGGGCAGTGAGGGGCGACAAAAGTTCGCCTCAACCGATTTAGCCAGGGACCAAAACGCTTTACTTCCCGCAGGATATGAAGCAAGTTTGGTCCCAATGTGACTAATATGGCTGAAGCGAGCCTTTTTTAGGGCTTTTTTGCAGGCCTTGGCAGCTTTATTAAAGGCTCTCTTCATCTTGCTCAAATTCTTCGATTTGCGGGCTCTTGCATCTACCCAGGCTAAATATGCCTCTTGCTTTAACGCATCGGCGTTTCTGCATTCAGCTCCAAACCATGGGGCAGCTTTTCCGGATTGCGGGGTGTCGGAAAAGGGAATGTAGTATTCCATGGCTTGCCGCAACACGTCAGTCACAACGTCCGCGCAAATCGAAGGGTCGCTCGAAGAGAAGCAAACTTGCCGCCAAGGATAAGAAGACAAAAAAGATCGCATCTCGTTCCAATCTGCTGACTTGTATCGCCATACACGCCGGGTGCCTTTCGGGCTACGATCAAGCGGCGAGTATACCGACACGGAGTTCACCAAACAGTGAAGTCGCCCAGAACCACTAATTGAGCCGAAGGGTACCGCTGCTGAGCCGCGTCAGCTGCCTCACTGAGATAGTCAGCCAGCCTGGTTGTCTCCTGGTCTCCACTGTGAGATCGGTAGACACCAGCATAAAGAATCTTCTCGATGCCAGTGTCCACAAGCAACCAAATGACCGAGAAACGAGAGTCTTCCAAGTTTCGAAGACGTCGACAGCAAATGTCGTCACGCGTATAAACGCAGATACCAGCACGCTGCTTAAATTTGTGCTCTAAAACGTACCCAGGGTAGGATAGGTAAGCTGCATCTGACGGACACCGTATCTGCGTCTCCGAGAGGAACAAGAGGTGAGGTTTCGCAGTTTCCAGGTGGCGGTGGACTGCTATGAGGTTAGAGTGCACACCTCTGATGTTTGTGAGGTGCACCTTTAGTGAAAGGACGTGCTGCCGCTGTTTAACGTTCCTTTTTACTGTTCCTTTTTTCATAGTGATTGAGAGTGAGGGAAGGTGGGAAAAATTGGCAGTGAAGTGAGGCGCAACTGTATGCACCAAAAAGACCCGCAGCGAGGAACTACACCATTGGATGGCTAGCATGGAGACTGCGGGGACGCCCGAACCCCCCCAAGAATGGCTATCGGGTCCTTTCATCCGGTCGCCAACCGGCACGATAGAGCATTCCGGGATTTTTCGCGAGTTGGCGGGGCAGCCTTTCGTGAGTGGCTAGCACACTACTTGGGCCCCCTACTAACTGCGGTCGGCCAGCGGTGCACCGTTCTTCGGATCCCGCTAGCCTCCAAACTAGCCAGCCGATGCAGGACACATACTACGTCTGTCTAAACCGGTGTACTACACTTGCGAAACTACCCCGACCCAATTTCCCCGATCAGCTACACCGAGCATCGTGCCGGAACACGTCAGAGACGCTTGGCGGCCCGTCTTTCCCCGGTGGGTGGTCGCAAGCCGTCGGCCGAAGCCTACCACCAGTGTGTCACCTGATTAGCACCACCCGGGGACCACGTGTAGGGATTCAGGATTAGGGGTGTACTCCTACGGACGCGGGTGACTCAGTCCCCAAAATTATTATTATTATTAGCGGGTTAAGTCCCACATACCCCCAGCCACCAACCCCGTGGTGGCGTTTTGCCCCCTCAAAAAGGGGGGATGTGGTCGTCGTGACTCACGTGAACTGTTCCCCGGGCTGTATGGGCGCGGTGGCGAATAGCGTGACGGTGGGCAGGCGAAGGTCGCGCGTGTGCGTGAACACGCGCACGGGCGCCAGGTTGGGCCGGCAGCTGTGGTTGATGAACCGCGCCGCGCTGCCGTACTGGCACGCGTCCACGCACAGCTGGCTCTTGTCGCTGCATTGCTGAATTCAACAGAATATAGTCAAAAGATTCATTGCAAATAGGCTATTTTTAGCACTTTTACAAGTCAAAATTATATTAAGTACGAGCTTCTGCCCGCAGCTTCGCCCGCGGCGTGGCCTATGGGAAAATAATTTAACCACCCATTTCACCCTCTTAAGGGTGGAATTTCGAAAAATCCTTTCTTAGCGGATGCCTACGTCATAATATCAATCAATCAAGTTTTTATTTCATTAAAATATTACATATTTATAGGCAGGGCCATATATAATATCTACCTGCATGCCAAATTTCAGGCCGATCCGTCCAGTGGTTTGGGCTGTGCGTTGATAGATCACTATGTCAGTCAGTCAGTCACCTTTGAGTTATATATATGTAGAAGACTAGCTGACCCGCCCCGGCTACGCACGGGTTAACAGTTATACACCCTAATCCTGTCTAAGAGAATACTTCTTCTTCTTTTCTCACCCTTTAAACCTTCCCTAGACTACAACAAACATTTCAAAAGCAAAATCAGCTAAACCGGCCCAGTTGGAGTTTTAGCGAGACTAACGAACAGCAATTGTTTTTTATCTTATATATATATATATGTATATATATTAAGAAGATAGATAGCTCGCGCAAATTTTTATGAGCTCTCGGAAGTTAGTGCGGATGGCTGCGCAGTACGCATATTATATAGCTATTATATATAAATATTATATTGTCTCATCTAAGATCGCAAAATGTAAGAGTTTTGGGAAAAACATGTGTGAATGGCACAAAATAATGCATATGTGTACATAGGGAAACCTAGTTAAGGTCCAGGATCTAAGTATGTGATCGTTGGACGTTATATGTAGAAAACCGCAACTACAAAGACAAAAAACAGTGGAAAAATAAAAGAAAAAAGACGTCATAATGCAATCATATCCATACAACAGTGTTAGAAACAAATCTCTTTTTAGTACACTTATGGTAGAAAGACAACGTCAGAGGTGGTTTCTCTTCACCAAACTCAGACTCAAAACATCTGCTCTTTCCGAAGTTACTATCAAATAGTCCGCGGTTTTACCAAACCCGCCTCTGGAATGTGCGGTGTAAAGTGTCTTGTAGCTTCTTTTTTACAGGTAATCCTTAGATTACCTGTAGAGCAAAAAAGCAAGCGGTAGAGCAAAAAACTCCGATCCGAAGCTTACTTCGGATCGGAGTTTTTTGCTCTACCGGATTGCTTGCACCAGTAGTGAGAAAGAGAACTTCTCTTTTTTTTTTAAACTCGTATATTGTAATGGGCTTGCTATATAATATTTGACAATAAGCACTTTGTAATTTTATATGTTTAATAAAATAACTTAATTTTAAGTACCTAATATAATTTTGACTTGTAAAAGTGCTAAAATTAGCCTATTTGCAATAAAATCTTTTGACTTTAACTTTGACCAATATATAGTAACAAACAAGGCCGATATGTACCAAGCTCACCTCTCAAAGGTCCAATTTAACTAAAATGACTTGAAATGACCAAAATAGGTCTGAATTCACCAACTCACAATTCAACTCACTACCAAAGGTATACAGTTTCACCCAACTCACCTCCAAAAGGTCCGGTTTCACCTCCAACGCGAACATGTAGCTGTCGTCGGGGCGCGTGTCTGCGTGGTGCAGCGGCAGCAGCTCGCCGCAGTAGAGGGCGACGGGCGCGCCGGGCGGCACGCGCGCGGCGGCGCGCAGGCCCCACGCGCGCGCCCCGCGCTCGCGGTACACCTCGGCCGGGACCAGCAGCGAGCCCCGCTCCGACAGCCGGCTCACTACGCTGTTCGGGCATTGTTTCTGTAGACAGGACCAATTATTTACATTTAGAATTTGCACTTGCCTTTACAACGGTAAAGGAATAACTTTGTGAGGAAACCGGCATGTTCAAATCGACACAAAATTCGAGAATACATGTAAGTTTTTGAAGAGACAATTTTTTTGAGGTGTTGGGTAGGTGTAACATGGGGAGTAAGGACCGAGGCGAACGGAAGTTGAAGTTGGTTCACGTAGATCTCCATTGTCTGTTGACATTTCAACAAGTTCTTCCTTCGGGAAGAGGGAAGAAGAAGAGAAGCTGGCGGCCACTGCCACCTCACCCCAGCGCCGGTACCAGTAAAGCGCCCTGGAAACGCGAGTAAAGGTGTGTGCTCACCAGGTTGCACCGGCAGGTCTGGTTGCACTGGAACAGCATGGGCGGGTCGTGGTAGGGGAAGGAGGGCAGCAGGCGGCCGCCGCGCCACCAGCGCCGCACGCCCAGCGACACGCACGCGCACGCAGCCCCTTCCGACCCGCACTCCCCCTCCGCGCACGAACATCCCTGGGGAGATTTAGGTTTAACGAAATTATTTACTCACAAAGAACATAATTCACTTATGATGAGCTTAAGTATGTATAAATAATAACTAAATAATCTAGTTACAATTAATCTAAATATTATTCAGATTCTAGATGGTCTGGCGGTAAATGCGTTTAAAAAACATTGGCAGAATATTATATTTTTTCAGTTTAGTTTTGAACATAGGCATAGTTTTACAATCTTTAGTATCGTTTGGTAGATCATTAAATAATTGTGCACCTTCATACATAATATTTCTATTTTTTTTTTTTGACATATGAAGTTCTTGTAGGTTTTAATTTGATTTTATTTGTATTTCGCAAGCTATGTTTAAAAGATCTTTTTGTGAATAATATTTGTGTGTGTATTTTGAAGGTCAATATTTTTTGATTAGAATGCAAGTTGTGTATGTATAGGATGACGGGTTGTGCGTAGGTTGCAACCTATATAACTATAGGCCTTCAGCGTGCGCACCGGGCCGTGTCCGGAGCAAGAATTGATCCGTAGTACACCGAGCGCTCTCTTTTTACAGCCAGATGGGTGGGGGAGCGATGACAGCTACCGGTGTTGCCACTGTAATAAACTTAAATGCTACCACAAGATAAATTACGGTACTACCCGCTGCGCATAGAGTTTACAACTGGATGTTGCCGCCTTCATATGTATAAGTAAGTAAGTAAGTAATTTTAAATAAAAAAAATTGTTTGTTCATAGAGAGAACATGTGTTTGTCAGGTAGTCGTAATTGATTTTACTGTAGCAACCGCAGATCTACAATATTTTCGATACTCTTTTTTCGTACATCTGGATCATAGTTAGGGTCCAGGATCTATGTGTGTTATCGTTGGGCGTTATTATTATTATTTGCAATACGTTACCTTGAGGCTCTGTATAGTGTAGTCGACGTTGAGCGGGTGCGGCGTGACGTGTCGCGTGACGTACGTGAAGTCCCGCGGCGCGGGCTCGTCGTCTACTTCGTTGACGCACGGCACCGGGTAGTACTCCCTCCCGTTCGATATGTCGCTGCGGACGGGAAACAATGGCGAAAGATGAGTATTGGCGGGAAAACGAAAAAGATCGCGTCGCCGCATCATATTATTATCCAAAACTTGTGTTATTTTCAGTGTTAGTGCATAAAATTGGTGCCATTTTGTTCGTTAAGTGCTGAATTACAGGCATGAGTGTGGGAAAGTGGTATAATGATGGTGAAACGTTTCTTTTCGTGTTGTTTCCAAAACTCCATAGAAGCTTCTGGTTAAGTTGCCACCACTTTACTAGGAGTATGACTTGACTAGACTAGACTAGACTATAACTTAACTTAATGACTTGGACTGTGACTTGACTTGACACATTATATAATATTAATTAACTTGAGAAATTATCAATTACTTGACACTGGCTAAATACACAAAAATGTGGAGCCAAAACGAAAAAAAAATGATAAAAACAATAATAATAATAACAAAAACAACCAACGATCACATACATAGATCCCGGACCCTAACTAGGATTCCGTGTTTAGGGACCCAAAAACTACGAGGACCAATGGTCCCACAACACCCAGAAACAGATCAAGTATTTGCGCTTATTTTTTTTGGAATATCATACACATAACCTGAACGGTTTCGATTCCGACAAGTATTTGTGAACAGTAAAAAAAGCGCATGTTGTGTGTCGGGTGTTGTGGGACCATGGTCCACGTAGTTTTTGGGTCCCTAAACACGGAATCCTAGTTAGGGTCCGGGATCTATGTATGTGATAATTGTGCGTTATTATTATTATTATTTTCATATCTAATTAAAATGATGCTATTTATTAGTTTAGAATTTTACACGGGAAAAAATATCGATAAATAAAAATATATAATATAAAACCCAAAAAAATGTATACAGATGAACATAGTACATCATCCTTTTTGTCGATTAAAAATGGTTTCTCACTTTGACAGCAGCCTGTAGGGCGTCCCTTTGTCTTTGATGGCTGCACTCATCTGCATGTTCAGCGAGATGGCACTCTGGCACTGCCCCGTGCACACGTCCAGCGGCAGCTCGCCCGCCGAGTTCTCGACGTCACTCTGGAACACGTCGACATTATTCGTTGACTGGCCCGATAGCCCAGTTGGATATACACCAAAGCCCAAAATTCTAAGCTACAGATTCCTCCGATTCATAGGTTGTCTGGAAGAGATCGCTCTAAACAATAAGACAGCCTTAGTAGGCTCAATAGGAAAAGAAAAACTTACATAATAAACTAGTACTAGTACAATTACTAGTACTAGTTTATTATGTAAGTTTTTCTTTTTGTAAAATGGTTTTCTTTTTTACGGTGTACAATAAAGTGTTGATCTATCTATCTATCTATCTAACCCTGCCTTCTGAACTGTAGGTTGTGGGTTCGATTCCCGCCCAGGACAAACATTTGTGTGATGAACATCGGTGTTTGTTCTGTGTTTGGGTGTTATATTGTATTCTATGTATGTATTTACAAACAAAACGTATCTAAGTATTGTATCAGTTATCTGGTTCCCATAGCACAAGGTTTGCTTAGTTTGGGGCTAGATGGCGTTGTGCGAAATGTCCACACATATTTATTATTTTAATACTATAGGTTCGCTAAACTAATGGCTGTCTGCACTACAGTTTTACTGCTCTTAAGTTCGCACTTATAGCTCTTTTTGAAGTAAAACTTCTTTACACACGCTTGACTTGAGGTGTAAGATGGTGAATGCGTAGCGAGGCGAACGGAAGTCGATTCACATAAATCTCCATGGCAAACTATATATATTACTATATATATATATCTATATATTATGCTCGGTGGTGTACGCACAATTAGAAATAAGTACTTATGTTTATGTGTTATTGGCTGTATTGTCCTCCCTGTATTATATATATGTTCATGTTAATAATAGGCTTAATTAATAAATATAAAAAATAATCTAACAAAAAGCACGGATCCAGGTGTCTGTGGAAATGCAGTATAAAAACTCCATGGCAAAACATAACAGTCAAAAAATTAAAAAATCGGAAGTAAAACTTCTTTAGCTTCATCTATCGGCCGGTATAACTGATTGTACCGGTTGTACATACCAACATAATAATACAAATGTTCAACTATGTTATGTTGACAATAGTTCTACGTGAGCCAACTTCGCCTCAAATTCACCAGCTTACTCCCAAGTCAAGCGTAAAATAGTTTTACTTCAAAAACCTAACTAGACGAAATCTGCAGAAAATTCATTGTGTAGTAGTTGTATATTGAAAATCGGTATATGTACAGAGCTCAATGCACCACGGAGGTGCAAACCAAGCCAAGGTCAATGAGTGCAATAAAATGTGATAATTTTCATGTTTGTATAGGTCATACATACCCTCGCTCCCCACGCGAGTAGAATCACCACACACGAGTAGTGTCCTTGTCGCGCCGCAATGTGTCTGCGAAATTATATAACACAATATTATAAAAGCGAAAGTTTGTATGTGTGAATGTCTGTTGGTGTGTATGTGTGTTGGTGTGTATGTGTGTATGTTTGTTCATCGGCGGGCGCGCGCTGCACGAGCAGCTGCAGGCAGGGCGCGGCGCCCGCGGCGTACAGTACCGTGGCAGTGTGCGGGCGGCACTCACAGCGGCGTGTCGGCGTGCGCGTTGCGCGCGTGCGCGGCGGCGGGCGCGCGCTGCACGAGCAGCTGCAGGCAGGGCGCGGCGCCCGCGGCGTACAGTACCGTGGCAGTGTGCGGGCGGCACTCACAGCGGCGTGTCGGCGTGCGCGTTGCGCGCGTGCGCGGCGGCGGGCGCGCGCTGCACGAGCAGCTGCAGGCAGGGCGCGGCGCCCGCGGCGTACAGTACCGTGGCAGTGTGCGGGCGGCACTCACAGCGGCGTGTCGGCGTGCGCGTTGCGCGCGTGCGCGGCGGCGGGCGCGCGCTGCACGAGCAGCTGCAGGCAGGGCGCGGCGCCCGCGAGCGCGCACCAGTGCGCGGCCGCGTTGCCCTCGTTGTCCGTGGACGTGGGGCTCGCGCCGCGGGACAGCAGCAACCTGTGCCACAAACACAGCTTTTGGTCTGGTGGTTGAGCAGGAGGCAGCGGGCTCGATTCCCGCGGCAGGACAAGCATTTTTGCACATATAAAAACGAATGTGCTTTAGACCACACGACTGAAGTAAAACTTCTTCAGCCTTATTAATAAACACGAACTAGCTTTAGACTAGTTACACCATCTTTTGTCTCTTTCGATCCAGCTAAATATTCCAGTAGCAAAAAAAGAACAAAAGCTGAAGTAACTAATCCGAGACTAATACCCGTTTATTAATAAGGCTGCTTTAGTTTAGCTTCATCTATCGGCCGGTATAACTCTTTCTTTAATGTTTATGTCGCCATGTTGACGATTCAAGGGGTGAGAACAAAAAGGATTTAACTGTCACATTGATAGTTTCGAGAAAATTGACTTTAAACTTCAACGGCTTCATTTTAATGTAGAGTGCTTATTAAGTAATAGAAAAGGTTTATTAAAGTTTCAGTTGTTTGAATATGTATTAATTCATTTTAAAAATACAAAATATAGTACAATTCAACAATTACTGTAAAAATATAATATGATATTATCTAATAACATTTGTATGCTAAGCGAACTGAATTCCTGACAGATAAACCGTTTTTAGGCTGACAATCTCGTGATTTCAACCTCATTTCGGTATCTTGAGATTGCATATTGTAGAGAATTTCACGCTGAATCCAACGATACCCATAAGTTATTTTGTGAAAAAAATCAGTTAAACACTTCTTGATCTCATCCCTTCAATTGTAAAATGTCATTTGTCAATGTCATTTTACCAGACATACCAACATAATAATACAAATTTTTAACTTTGATATGTTGACAAACGAGATCTACGTGAACCAACTTCAACTTCCGTTCGCCTCGCATCCACCAGCTTACTCCCTGAGTCTGTCTTAATTTGACTTGGCTAGCTTGCTACACCTTCGATCGCATCATCTTCGGTTTGGTTTCTACAGCTCACGCTAACCATGCATCAACACCAATATGAGCTGACCTCACGACGTCACAGTGCGAGTTCTCCGCTGCCCACACGAGAGGGCTCCAACCTCCGTGGTCACGCGCGTCCACATCGATATCTGCGGCCTTCAGTAGCTCCTCGCACACTGCGGTGCTGCCGTGCTGCGCCGCTATGTGCAGAGGGGTCATCAAGTCTGGTTGGTCCTTGGAACCAGAAAGAAATATTCTCATCAATTGACGCTCGTGCCAGTCCTGGCTGACACCACGCTTTAAGCACGAAACTACAAGTATATATTGTAGGCTTGTATCGCAGTGCGAGCTAAACTACACTTTATTGCGTTATAGCAAGGGTCGCTATTTATTTAATTGAATCGCTGAGTGAATCTTCTGCACATATACTATAAAGTATTCTTTGCTTGTGCGCAGAATTTATAATCTACTAGCTATGCCCCGCGGTTTCACCCGCGTGGTGAAAATTATCCATATTTCTTAAATTTTTTTTCATGAGAATCTTCTCCTGAAAATAATCTACACAATAAAACAAAGAATTAGCGAAAATGTTGTATCCGTTCACCTGTGATGCGATGACCGAGATAAGTAGAGATTCATTTTTATATGTTTATAAGATGTTGCCTTGTAAAATAGTAATGTTTAACTAGGCTGCACTCGACTCAATCAAAATAGATTTTTTACAAAATGGCAATCACCAAAAATCACCAAACTGTACTTATACATAAAAATGTTGATTTAGTTTTTGTTTGTGCGGCTTAAACGTAAAACGCTCATTCAATTTGGATGAAATTTTGCAGATGTACTTCTTAAATTACAGAGATCAACACAGGATATTTTCCTGAAAAATTTCCAAAATTTCCACGGTAAAACGGGTAAACTGCTGATGAATCCGCGAATTATCTTGAGTAATCTAACAAAAAACGAAAATACTACTAATGTAGCAAGAAACAAAAAGAATTTTTCAAGGAAAACTATTGGGTGTTGTGGGATCATGGTCCTCGTAGTTCCTGGATCCCTAGACACAGGGAATCCTAGTTAGAGTCCAGGATCTATGTATGTGATCGTTGGGCGTTATTATTATTATTATTATATTATTTTATTATTATTAAACTCACAGGTAAGTTAACATCACAACCGGCAGCAACCAAATACCGGATCACTTTCATCAGATCCTCATTCGTTGTTTTGTTCTCTTCGGCCGATGCCGCATCAGGCTTCTCCACCTCCTGGCTCATCTCTTCCTGGCTTTCAGTTTCTGGCTTCGAATCCGCTTCGATGTCATCAGCGTTCATTTCCTGCTTCAACTTGTCTTTTGGCTTAAGTTCTGATTTGTCCAGTAGTGCTAGAACAAACAAACAGAGTGGTTCAAAAAAATGCATGAAATAACTAGAATTTTGTAAGGATTAATAATATTGTACAAAATCGCATTTCGTTCACTGCGAAAAGCAATTTTTTAATATAATGACTTCACGCGACTAGCGTATTCAGCCAGCATTAGGTTACATTTATCTATGTTTTAATAAAACTAACCTTAATCTACTCATATCACTATATTCACATAGGTACTTGCATACTAATTTTACACATATAAACTAGGAGTTATAAATATATACTACAATAATTATTTTATATTAAACATTATCAATGATGTTTAATATAAAAAAAGCTATCTAAGGTCCATTTTACAGAACGATGCTGTCATCGATTGGTGCTCAAGCAGAGATTTCATTCATAAAGTTGTAAATTAATGAATGAAATCTCTGCTTGAGCAGCGATCCATGACTAAGCGTCATTCTGTAATACGGACCTTAGTATTGTATCAGTTATCTGGCTCTCATAGTACTAGCTTTGCTTAGTTTGGGACTAGATGGCGCTGTGTAAAATATCCACGAATATTTAATATTTATCTTAATCGAAACCCTCTTTATTGCAGTACTTAATCATGTAAAAGAAAGTCAAGGTCGGCTGGCAACACCTAAAGCTAAGTGACGGACCGGAGTTTTGGCGGGAAAACGAAATAGATTGCGTCGCCGCATTGTATTATTTTCCAAAACTTGTGTTATTTTCAGTGTTAGTGCATAAAATTGGTGGCATTTTATTCGATAAGTGCTGGATTACAGGCGTGAAGTGTGGGAAAGTGGTATAATTATGGTGAAACGTTTCTTTTCGTGTTGTTTCAAAAACTCCATAGAAGCTTCAAGTAAAGTTGCCACCACTTTACTAGGAGTATGACTTTGACTAGACTGACTTGACTATGACTCGACTTGATGACTTCGACTGTGACTTGACACATATTTGCGTGAAATATCGATAACTTGATAAATTATCAATTACTTGACACTGGCTAAATACACAAAAGTGTGGAGCCAAAACTTAAAATAAAAAAAAATAAAAAAGTGACGGACCTAGCACGGCGATGAGTAGCGGCGTCCTCATGCAGTTGTCCCTCGCGGAGAGCAGCCCGCCGGCGCGGTGCAGCGCGAGCAGCGCGGCGAGGCGGGCGGCGCGCGCGGCCGCGTGCACGCACGTGCCGCCGTGCTGCGACGCCAGCCGCTTGTTGAGCTTGCACCCGGACACTGGGGAACACTAACTAATCACCACCATGATCAACTAGTTGCGCCCCGCGGTTTCACCCGCGGATAAAAAGTATTTTAATTATTTTCTCATCCCCCGGGAAAATTGCACTTTTCCGGGATACAATGTAGCCTATATGTTAATCCAGTGTATAAGCTATCTTGGTACCGAATTTCATCCAAATCCATTCAGCCGTTTGAGCGTGAAGGAGTAACAAACATACACACATACACACAAACACACATACAAACTTTCGCCTTCATAATATTAGTGTGACAACATGTTGGTGGATTTTGAGACTGACTTTATTTGACATTTGACACCAGACGTGTGGGGCCATGTAAGTGCAGTAATGAGCCGACCTGCTAAACCACTACACAACACCACAAAGGTTTCATACTATCTAGCTAGGTACAAAGCACACTGCTACCTACATAGACCATGTAGTAGGTAGCTATGTAGGGTAGTTTTTGCAATCTCTTGCAAAAACTACTTTATTACATAGTAAAATTGACTCACCAATCTTAGGTATAAGCTGTTCCAAAGTCTCTCCCGCGAGAATAGCATCGCAAAGCTCTTGAGGAGTGCACTTCACCACATCTGTGTTCGCGAATAGCCGCTTCACATCCTTGGCTGGAGGCAGAAGGTCTTCGGGGATGATTGGGGATGTTGTCAGTTGTGATGGGGAGAGGGTGGAGAAGCCAAGGTAGGCTGGGGTGCTGGAAATGTTAATTAAACTTTATATGTATAGTGAAGTGAGCTTCACATAATCTGGGAAGTCAAAGTCAAAGGATATAACTTGCAAATTGGCTATTTTTAGCAAAATTATTTTTTATATTATATATTTAATTTTATAATGTTATAGTAATATAGTGGTTTTATTATTCTTACGGTATAGTACAGTACAGATACATTCCTGTCATATTATTTCACCCACAATTTGGGAGTTTTATTGTATGAATTTTCAACTCTCAGGGAATAAAGCGTCGTAATATTGGTCTTGGTAGATATTAGTCTAATTGGTTAAGTTGGAGTGACGTGAAATTTTGCTTTGGCTTTCAAACAAACAAAAAACAGACATTTCACCTTTATACATTAGTAAATAAGGACCAAAATAAAGTGTCATCATTGGTGAGATAGTGGTCAAACAAAAGCCTATCAAAGAATTTAGAAAAATCTAAGTATATTAACAAACTACTTACCACTGTTCTCTCTGATCTGGCAGGAAGATCCTCTTGTTGCTGCTCGACATCAGAACCCTGACTTTCCAACAGGTAGTGTTAGCTGGCTGCCACCGGTATGAGTAGACCCCACAGTGGGGGCAACCTGGCTTGCTCTTGGAGTCGCTATACGGTAGACCGCAGTCCAAGTGGAACAGGTGGCCTTCTGAGCACTGGAGGAATATACCCTGGGGGAATACAATCGTTACATTGATAACAAGGATCACGTGCACAGGGCCTGAACCCTAACTAGGATAACCTGCATCCAGGGACCCAGGAACTAGGTCCATGATGAGGACCATGGTCCCACAGCACCCAGACACAGTAACAAGTATTTGCATTTATTACTACATATAAACCTTACCTACATTTATATGCTCAATAATAACTTAAATTAAGGTTTCTTATTATTAAAATTAGCCTATTTGTATAATTTTTTTTTGTTTTTGTTTTGGCTCCACACTTTTGTATATTCGTATGGAAGTCTTTTGTATGGAAGTCAGTGCGTAGACGACGGATCGTGCGCACGCTCACCGCTTACTTGCTCCCCGTAGCTAACCAACCTACCGCGGTTCTCAAACTTTTTTGTGTTTTATTTTTATTTTATTTATTTATTTCTATTTTATTTATTTATTTCACAAAATCCACAGATCTTAAGCTAAGAAATAGTTTCACTTAATATTAGACTTATATCCAATTACGGATTTACTTTATTTTATAAAATTCCATATTGAAAATAGAGAGCAGAAAGTACAAACTTAAGTAGGTTACATTGACAAGAAGGAAATGGAAGAGGAAGGTAATAACTTAATAAACATACTAATACATAATAGCACACGATACAATACAATAACTAACAGACTTAAATTTTATTTAAAATTAAATTAATTACAGAGCTCTTAAACTTTTGCTTTTGACAGTGAAATATGTCGACAGAGCTAAAACGCTTATTAAAACTCTCCTGTGTTCGACAGATAACAGAGTTTTCGTAGTAGTTGGTACGTGCGTGCGGGACATAGAACAAAGTTGTGTGCCTTGTGCGATATGATGGGGCACGAAGCTGCAGGAACTGTTCAGAGAGTTTGATGCTGTCAATAGCACCGTGACACACACCATGCATAAATAATTGGTCTAACAGCGTCCGCCTATCCTGAAGTGACATGACGTTGTGAAATTTGCAGGACTCTTCATAATTTGTGTATTTGTGATATGATCGATAATTTAAGTGTTTCAAAAATTTTAATTGAATTTTTTCGATATCTTGAATATACATTACATATTGTGGACTCCAAACATTGCAACAATATTCAAGAATGCTTCTCACGTATGCACAATAAAGTATTTTAAGGCATTTAATATCTGAAAAAGGCTTGCCAACACGTAAAATAAAGCCAAGGCTCTTATAAGATCTGCTAATTATAATAATAATAATAATAATATATGTGGACATCTCACACAACGCCATCTAGTCCCAAACTAAGCAAAGCTTGTATTATGGGAACCAGATAACTGATACAATTACTTAGATAATTTTTGTTTGTAAATACATACATAGAATATAATATGACACCCAGACACAGAACAAACACCTATGTTCATCACACAAATATTTGTCCTGGGTGGGAATCGAACCCACAACCCACAGTTCAGAAGGCAGGGTTACTACCAACTGAGCTATCGGGCCATTATATCCGATACATGCTCATTAAAAGATAATTTGTAATCTAAAAGAACGCCTAGGTCCCTAACGCATTGTGTTCTTAATAATGTGGTGTTGGAAATTTTGTAATTAAAGTAAATGGGCTTTCTTTTCCTAGTAAAGGTCATAAGCACGCATTTATTCACGTTAATATTTATTTTATTTTCTAAATAGTAAAGATTCAACCTATTTAAGTCTAGCTGAAGCCCATTACAGTCAGCTTGAGTCTTAATATTACAATAGATCTTAGTGTCATCTGCGTACATAAGATAACTGGCATTCTGGAAGCATCTCCCAACATCATACAAGTATGCGGCGTACAGCAAGGGAGCAAGGATTAAACCCTGTGGGACGCCTGAAGGTACGTCTATAAAGTCAGAACGATACCCACCCACCACGACAGCCTGACAACGATTGCGGAGATAAGACTCCATCCAACGAAGTAGATCACCACATATACCAAGTTCCTGAAGCTTACGTAACAAGATGTTGTGGTCTACACGATCAAAGGCTTTCTCAAAGTCCGTGTACACCACATCAATCTGAGAACCACCATCCATACCACGCAAGACGTCACTAGTGAAAATAGCCAAGTTTGTATTTGTAGACCTACCCTTGATGAAACCATGTTGCTGATGGGGAATATTATGATAAATGAAAGGGTAGATATAATGATGTACTATTTTTTCCATTAATTTACCTAAGGTATTTAAAATTGATATTGGACGATAGTTTATAATAGATGTTTTTGTGCCCTTTT
The DNA here is from genome assembly GCA_905220475.3 of Ennomos fuscantarius. Classification (NCBI taxonomy): domain Eukaryota; kingdom Metazoa; phylum Arthropoda; class Insecta; order Lepidoptera; family Geometridae; genus Ennomos; species Ennomos fuscantarius. The sequence goes on along the minus strand of HG992026.1, from coordinate 1,621,067 downwards.
TATGGACAGGGACGATGTGTGCCGTTTTCCATATCTTCGGAAAGAAACCTTCTCGGAAACAACGGTTGAACAAGTACGTAATAGGAAGTGCAAGAGACTCTGCACAATTAACGTAAAACAGGGGTGGAATTTTGTCACTACCGGCACCCTTATTAGGATCAACATTTTTAAGCAGCTTCAAAACAAAATCATTATCAACGATTATAGAGTGCAGATTGTCAGTACTCGTAACTGTTTTGGTTGAAGTAGTTATTTGATTAGGACTGGGTGCATTAAAATTTTCCCAGAAGAACTCATTAAAGGCTACACATATATCTTTCTCATTAGTTAATGGCTTATCATTATAGAACATTAATTTTGGATAATTTGTGATATTTCTCCTTTTTGATTTGACGTAAGACCAGAAAAGCTTAGGGCATAATTTTATTCTATCTTCAGAGAATTTAATATAAGATTCATGGCAAGTATTCTGTAGTAGTTTTACTTTAGTTCGCAAGTCTGAAAACGTCTGATATTCCAGTTTGTTTTTATATTTTATCCAGTTGGAATGAGCTTTAGCTTTTTCCTTAATAAGCTTTATTAACTCCCGGCTGTACCAGACTGGATAAACATGAGAGCTTGACGTAAAAACATGCGGTACGTATTGCTCAATAGCTTCTTCAAGAGTCGCATAAAGGTTGTTCACCGCTTCCTCAACGTCACAGGCCAGGAGCAGACCTTGCCAGTCTTTATTAAGTAAATATTTATTAATAGATAAATAATCAGCTTTCCGGAAAAGTTGCCTTTTAAATGGGGTTTTTTTAAGCGGTGGTATTAATATATCAGTTGCATTTATAATGAAAGAAGGATGATGTGTGTCTTCTATGACTAGCGGGCTATCTAGTTTTTTTAATTCTAAGGAAAAATTCGCAAACACTAAATCCAGAGTGTTTTGGTGTGAGCTTACTAATGTATTGTACTGACTGAAACCTGAGTATGATATTTGATTTATTAGTAATGAAGCGCAGTTTTGCAGCTCCACGGAACCCTTTTTTAAAATAATGTGGTCACCCGAAGACCATTGTATACAGGGCAGATTAAAATCTCCTACTAAAATAATATTGTCGTTTGGATGTTTACTAGAAATATCACGCAGAACATCAAGTAATATATCAACACGCTTAGGTATGAACTTATCAGGAGGCAGGTAAACAACTCCTATATGTAGGTCATGGAGTGAGCGGAGAGAGCTCGTGGTAGGGGCGGGTGAGGGAGACGAGGTCGTGTCGAGCGCACGTCGCGGCACAGTAGCCCACACACACTCGAGGTCGTCGCGCTGCCATTTTGAGCGCGCGCGCGCATTCAGTTGTGCAGCGCTCATTATCATAACACCCCCGCCAAGCGAGGCCCGATCGCGGCGAAATACCTCGTACCGGCCGCCGCTCAGCTCCGCATCCAGAATGCCGTCGCACAACCATGTCTCTGTTATCAGGATTATATCAGCATCGCAGTGCAACACATTATTGTAAAAGACGTTTGTCTTCGTTCTAAGACCGCGCACGTTTTGATACAGAAGCTGTAACTTATTAGTCATCATAGTGAGGCCATGAAACAATAATCCTTTTATATGTCGGACACAATAAAAGTGTGCTCAAGTTAATGAAATAAGCATGCTCATGTTGTAAAATAGGGTTATAGTGATGATAATAACTATTATAGAGAAAAGTGCAATAGTTAGATAGGATTGTTTTTTGAGTAAATAATGTTGAGATAATATTGTAGTATAGTAGCATTACTACTAAATATTGTATACTGTGAAATATTGTTTTGTAAATGTTATGAAATGTAAATATTGTGTAAGTGTGATTGTATAATATTGAGATTATTGTCTTAATCCTACGACTGTGTGCTACCTGCAAATAATACATAATATATTCTAGCATAATACTTAAAATAATGACAATAATGGAGTAAATTTTTATTTTATTTATAGTAAAGAAAATTGACCGGTTACAGATAGTTCTTATTTTATTTTTTCTAAGTCCGATACACTTATGATCGGAATGGGGGGCGAAGTGTCTGTTTTCCTCATATAAAGACGGCAGTTTTTTGTCCAAACGTGTTTGTAATTAAAGTCGGAGGCTTTCGCCTTACACAACTTTAGTAATTGTTTATTTTCTTTTGTTAAATGTTCATTTACATAGATTTTTTTGATTTCGCCTCCCATCCCTAGCTCCTTAGTTGTAATGTGACGATGCTTCCGAGCAGCAGCTATAACGGCATCCTTGGTACTGCGCTGCCTAAATCGGGCTACGATGGCGCGGCTGGAGGCGGCGCCGCCGGAGGCACTGGCCGGCCGGCGCGCCTGCACCCGGTGCGCGAACTCGATGTCACCACTCTGCAAGCGGATCCCAGCTTGAGCGGCGATGTTCAGGATGATGTCCACAGTAGTTTCATCCTTGACCTCGGGTACACCAACCACCTCAATGTTTTGCGCTCTGGCCCACTGGTCCTGACGGGCCTGCGCGTCTTCTAATGATTTTGTTCGTGCCTTCATCTCATTGAGCTCTTGACGGAGCTGTTTGTTTTCGTCACTAAGAATGGCGATGTCAGCTTTTGTATCAGAGTAATATTTAAGAATATCATCACATTGACCACTAAGATATTTGACCGAAGTTTCGAGGCTGACCAGCCGATCTCCCAGTGCCTGGAACTGAGTCGCTGTCACATCCTTAAGAGCTTTAGTAACTTCCTTTCGGATCATCTTAGCCATAGCCACCTGCGCTTCTTCGCTGCCAGCCGACGGTGCGTCAACGGGCCACGCTTGAGATAGATCAGGGCTGTCGTGAGGCGTGGTAGGTGTCGGGGCGCATCTTCTCACAGTAACGTTGGCATGACCAGGTTCTTCAGCAGGCAATTCCAGGGTCAGCTTAACTGGGGTATTTGTGTTATCACCACCTTTTACTTGCTTGCAGATACACAATGGACATACCCAAGACTTTTTGTAGTCCTCCGCAGATAGGTTAACACACGCGAAATGATATTTCTTAACGCACGAAGCGCGAGAACATGTCGATATTTTATTGTCAGATGATTTAAACGACTTATTACACCCATTACACTTCGACATTTCAATATTCGTAACTAATTACTACAACAAGAAAATATTTCCACAAGTACCTTCAAGTTCAGTTATGAGTGTTTACTGTGCGCGCGTAGTACGTCTGCTCTCTAACGACGCTGGGGGCGGTATATACGCATAGTGTTAATACGCATTACTTGTTTAATTTCGTTTTTCGGAAGTATTTCGGTTCATACTTTATACTAGAATGAAGTGCAAGCGGTGCGAGTCCGAATTTAGGGATGGAGTCCAGTGCACTGCCTGCCAATGTCACTACGACTTTCCCTGCGCCGGAATAACGGAAGCTGGGTATAGGAAGCTGGGTGACAGAAAGAACACCTGGAAGTGCACCGCCTGCAAAAATGCTGGAGCTGCCAGTCCTCTTAACCCTCCCTTGGCGAAAACGGGTACTGCTAAGTCACCCACCCCGGTCAGCATGGAGAGTATCGCGCTGGATCTTAAGAATCTATCTACTCAGGTCTCAACGTTACCTACATTAATAGAAAGTGTAAAGGCCATTCAGTCAGATATTGCGGATCTTAAGACTATGAAAGCTGATATTGCTGACTTGAAACTAATGAAACCTGATGTGGCTGACATGAAAACCTCCATAGATTTCATCCAGCACTCGGTAGAAACTTTAACGGGCAGAATCTCCGACGTCAGTCAAGAAGTCCAGGGACTTCTTAAGACTAAGGATGAAGTACATCTTTTGCAGCAGCGTTTTGAACACCTTGAGGGAACAATGCGAGAGTACGAGCAAAGATCTCGCATGAATAACATAGAGATAAAAGGAGTTCCAGTAACCCAATCGGAAAACCTATTTTAATTAGTGGCCAAAATTGGAGATCTTATCAGCTGCACGATTCCAAAGGAGCAGATTAACTATGTTGCAAGAATACCCATGCGCAATGATAAACTTAACAAGACCATCATTGTCTCAGTACATAATAGGTATTTAAAGGAAGAATTCGTGGCTGCAGCGAAGAAGCTCACTATTCTCCCAGTAGACCTGAGCCTACGAGGCGATAACAGGATTTTTGTTAACGATCATCTCACCCTGGAGAACAAGATGCTGCTTAATAAAGTGAAGACTATGGCTAAAGAGCGGGGGTTTGCTTACGTTTGGGTAAAGGGGTGCAAAATATTTGCCCGAAAAAACCCGACATCACATGTGCTGGCAATAAGATCCGAATTCGACTTAAAAAAGATATCTTAAACTATAATTTATTATATGTTCTTTCGTTTATTAGACAATGTTTACGCTCCCATAATGGCACCAAGTGTTTGAGAAACACTTGCTCAGCTGCATTCTGGTATGCGCACTGCACTTGCGCGCGCTTCCTTTTCTATTCAATGCTTACTCAATCGCCTCGTCTCGCTCATACTCGGCCGGTTATGTGCCGACGTTATCTGCTCAAACGATTCATTGTATCTTTTGCTACCGCTAATTATTTTATCAATTTATTTTGTTTGTCGTATTGTTTTTATGGTCTGCGCAGCTATTTACGCTCTATCGCTTTACTGAATGTTGTCTGTATTCCCTTTGCCTATTATTTAGTGGTTTTCAAATCTATCCAGCTGCTATCTTTTACTGTTAAAAATGATGGTTAAAATATATTATCAAAATGTGCGCGGCTTACGAACTAAAACATCTGCTTTTTATAGAAATGTTTGCATGAGTGCGTATGATATTATATGCCTGACAGAAACATGGTTAATTGAAGGTGTATGTGACAGTGAATTGTTCGATGATCGGTATATTGTGTGGAGGCGGGATCGGGATTATGAGAAAACAAACCAAAGATTAGGGGGTGGGGTTCTTATAGCTGTTCGACGTGAGCTTAATGCCGAAACTTGCAGTGATTGGTGCTCAAATGCCGAAGATTTATGGGTGACTATAACGTTGTATTGCCAGAAACCTAAGGTAGTATATAAGCTGCACATATGTACAGTATATATTTGTAACCAAATTACAACGGGCAACTCACTGGCAGCTCAATTGACTAACTTCTCAGAACGGTTTTCTGACATAATTTTGGACAATCCGTGTGATAAGTTTATAATTGTTGGCGATTTCAACATGCCTAATTTGATTTGGAAAATATCTGATGAGGCCTGTTTTTATAATGCTTGTAATATTCACGGCTCTAATCAGCTCAATTTATTTGATAATTTTAATTTATGTAATTTGTCACAGTACAGTTTTATTCATAATCAAAACAACCGAATTTTAGACTTGGTTTTTTCAAATAGCGAGGTGTCAGTTACAAGATGTAACAGTCCCATATTACCAGAAGATTTCCATCACCCAGCTCTCTGTATTTCCGCCGATTTTGTTAGAATTCATTCTTTAACTAACCGCCCCTATGCTAAGTACTTATATCAATTGGGCGATTATGATTTAATTACTCAGAAACTAGACGATATTATTTGGAAACAAGAGCTTTGTAATAAACCAATTGAATCGGCCGTATCCCACTTTTATAACACGTTAGAAAACTTACGGAATACCTATATACCCACTAAGCTAGTTACAACTACGCAAAAGTATCCGATCTGGTTTAAAAAACCGCTTCTTAAAATATTAAAAGAAAAATATAAATATCATTCTAAATATAAAACCTATGGTAATAGATCTGACCTGCAATCTTTTATCACGTTACGTGACCGTGCTAAAAAATTAGAAAAGGAAATGTTTGATAACTACATGGCTAGCATCGAAAAAAATATCTCCACCAACCCAAAAGCTTTCTGGTCCTATATTAAATCGAAAAATCGGAATAGTTCTTATCCTGCTGTACTACGTTTCGGCCAGCGCTCTTCCGATAAGGGGGAGGAAATATCAAACATGTTTAGTGAATACTTCCACTCGACGTTCTTAAATAGCACTCATGCAGATGATTCACTTGTTGTTACTGAGAGCAGCTTAACGGTAGCGGACATAGGAGATGTGGAAGTTATCCCTGAAGATGTCTGTAAATTATTGGAGTGCCTTGACTTAAACAAATCGGCAGGACCAGACAATATTCCTGCAATATTCATTGTTAAATGCGCCAAAAGCCTGTCGATTCCCCTATCGATTTTGTTTAAGCGATCTTTTTCGGAGGGTGTGGTGCCTGGTATTTGGAAATCGGCATACATTACCCCAGTACATAAAAAAGGACCTAAAAAAATGGTCGAAAATTACAGACCTATTTCGAAACTGTGCCTGTTTGCAAAGGTGTTGGAAAAGGTAGTCTATAAGCAGGTATATGCTTCTCTGAAACAAACACAGCTTAGAGCAGCATGGCTTTGTAAAAGGCAGATCCACCACATCAAACCTTATATTATGTAGCGATTTCCTATCTCAGAACATGTCACAACCTTCACAACCTTTCATACTGCGTATGTCATCGGATTTTACTTCAATTAAAACTATCAAAATTTTGTATTGCGCCTTCGTACGCAGTCACTTGGTATATGCGTCACAGGTATGGAATCCTTGTTATAATATATACATAACGCGTATTGAACGAATCCAAAAACGTTTCTTACGCTATCTTCAATTTAGAATTAAGACTTATCTCCCCGACTATACTAAAAGGTGTAAAAAATTCCATTTACTACCGTTGTACGAGCGAAGGCGCATAGCTGATATTGTATACTTAATCAACATAGCAAATGGCACAGTTGACTGTCCAGAGTTGTTGGAGAGCATTGGCTTACGGGTCCCATATGCATCTTTAAGGAGGCCTTGCACATTGCATGTTGCCGAAGGTAGAACCAATTACAGGCAACATTCATATCTATTAAGAGCTAGCAAGTGTTTCAATGACTTAGCTGTGAGACATAATATAGATATTTTTAATACTTCCGCTAATCAGCTGAAGAAGCTGATGGCCAATGTATTTTTTAATAATTAGGGAGAATAGTGGTTGTTGCGTAGAAGTCACATTTTTTCTTTGTGTGCATCCGTCTTTCTGTGTGTATTTATTTGTTTTTTTTTTACGTATCTATGGAAACTTTTAATTGGCCTTCTTTATATGTTTACTTTTCTATACGTGTACCTAGCTGTAAGTTTTCTTAAAATCTTAAAATAAAAATAAAAATATTTAGCCAGCGTCAAGTAATTGATAATTTTTCAAGTTACAAGGTATTAGATATATGTGTCAAGTCAAGTCACAGTCCAAGTCATCATTAGCACATGTGGCTAACTGCACTGCACTAATACTACTAGACGCGAGCATTACCTGTGAGCAGTAGAGTCCACAAGCTGGGCAGCACATGTGGTTGGCCAGCTGCTCGGCGTGCAGAGTACAGAGCAGCGTGAAGGGAGCGCGCGGGCCGGCGCGCAGCATCGCTCCGTACCCGGCCTTGGAGCGCCGGGCGCCGTGGGAGCAGCCCACGCGGACTCCATCCACGATTTCTATGGCTTGGCAGAACACTGGCTCTGCGGGCGAAATATGTAATGATGGCTTTATGTGTCAGGGTTTTGGCCTAAACCCTAAAGAATACTAGAAAATTGTGTACGTAAATAAATATAACCGAATTTATTTTATTTTTTTAGGAGGATTAAAAACTTATTACTGCTCGTTAATAGTTTCTTACGGAAAACACCTTTTTCAAATAGATGGTGGACTAGGTGGTAGGACTTTACTGCGAGGTTCGTCTAGGTAGGTACCACCGCTTTGCCAGTTATTCTGCCGCCAAGCTGTAGTGCGCAAGCACTGCTGTGTTTCGGTTTGAAGGGCACTGTAGCTAGTGAAATTACTGGGCAAATGAGACTTTATGATCTGATCTCACAGTTTAGTTATCTTATTACTAGACTGTGCTGATGTCTCTGGATGACGTGCGCAGTGCAGTGTCACGCGAACCTCTATACTTTAGAGTTCCGAGTGATACTGCAACTGATATGGGTAACCATGTCGTTTAACATCAGGCGAACGGCTAGCTCGTCACGTCATTCCTTAACATAAAAATAAAAAAAAAGATGGCATGAAAAATTTGTTTTTTAATGATTGACATAAGTTTTATTATCCTATTCTCGACGAAGATAAATCTATAGTTATAAGTGGTGTAATACTACTTTATTTTATACATATAGATATGTATATACATAAGATGACGGCACGCTAAGCTTCAATTGTTAACTGTCGTCTGTATCTCGATACTTACCGACAAGTTCAGCTGGATCTGCGTAGAAATTACTGGGAGTCTCACAGTAGCATTTGGCGATGATGGCCGTCTTCTCAGTCGGACACGCCGCTTCCGAACCTTCCTCGCCTCCCGCAGGGTTGCTAATAATTTATTTGTCCTTGGTTAAATTAATACTTCATTTGTAATAAACACAGGCATTAAAAGATTTAATACAAGTAATATTCTTTAGTCCGGTTGTGCAGTGTGTAAACGTAAAAGTGTAAACTAGGCAGGCACAGGCACTACATAATTATTATGAAACAAAAATACCAAACTGTATGAATTATTCAAAACTCAAAAGCAGAGGTTGTATGCATGCATGGACTGATTGTAATAATTAAATGTATGGATTTGACAGTTTCAATATACAGTTTATGTGCATAGTTATTATAGATTTTTTTAAATTTGGTTTGGAACATTATCTAATTTAAAACATTTAATTTTTTTATTGTATTCTATGTATGTATTTACAACAAAAATTATATAAGTATTGTATCAGTTATCTGGTTCCCATAGTACAAGCTTTGCCTAGTTTGGGGCTAGATAGCGCCGTGTGAAATGTCCACAAATATTTATTTATATTTATTTATTATTTAATTATGTGTTGTAACTAAGCTACCTACCTCTCATCTTCACACTCAGCTTCCAAAGTGGCATCCTCCTCTGAATGTCTTGTCTTGCGCCTTTTCCGATGACTCCTGGTAAAAAAAAAACAACATAAGTGACAATCCCAAATTGTAATGAGCTGATGAGATACTGTTTACCTGTCACTGTCATCTGGGCCCGCCCTGCGCGACGAGCGTCGAGGCGGCGCCCTGTCCAATAAATAGAGTTTGAAAGCTCTTATTGGAATAGAAACTACATCTACATTCTACGCTAGTTCAGAGGTACTTAAACTATGGTTCATTGTGTCATGTTTGTGTGTTTGATTGTTTGTGTGTTCAATTGTTTGTATGCTTGGTTGTTTGTATATTCAGTCGATTGTATGTCCAATTGTATTTTTGTAGTTTTCATGATAATTCCCTTAAAATTTGAAGGGCTATGAGTGTAATAAAAATGTTGCTCACTTTGAATCATCATCAGGCACCGTAGAGGATTGATCACTGTCATTCATGAATGAGGAACAGAGTCTGGTCGACCTACGAGGTCTGTCACCCTTAGATGTTGCAACCGAACACAGGAATTCTTCATCATCAGAATCCTCATCAGCTTCCAGCAGTTTACTGATCACCTCAGAGTCATCATCTATTTCTTCCTCATCATCATCTTCTAACAGTTCACTTTCTTCTTCTTCTTCTTCATCTTCAAGCTCTCTGGAGTATCAGGAAGAAAAAGTTATAGAATTTGATTTATTTTGTTATTAGTGAAATTAATGTTCCAAAGTAGTAGAGATTAAAATTCTAAGTAAGTACTAAAACTTTGGCAGATATTCTACTGCTAAGCAGTAATATACAAGCTTTATAATATTGTGCTGCAGTTTTAAATATTGTAATCATTTATAATTCAAATTCAAAATTTAAAAAATTTATAATTGTTGTTTTTTTGACAGATTTTCCATATAAATTCTGTCAAAAATGGACAATTGCAAATGGCCATTGCAATTTTGTTAGTAGACTTGGACCCCTTAATTCTCAAAGGAAATGCAGGGAAATGTAACATTTCCCATAAAATTACAATTAAACTATACTGAGAATTATATGAGACTGTGACCTGCAGCACAGAACACAATATTAGCATTGTATCGGTTATGGACAGATGTGATCTTAAAATGTAGCTAAATGGCTAGCATGTCAAACCATTCATTCACATAATAAAAATTGTAAGAGCTTTATACTCACTTGCTTTCAGTTTCGTCTTCTGCCTCTACATCTACATCCACATCTTCAGGGTCAATAGCCTTCAGCCCCAATTTGCACAAATGCTGCACTTTCATATCAGAGTTTTGACTGTCACTATCCAACTCCACCACCTCAGCCTCCACTGTTGCCTTCTTCAGTTTCTCGATCTCGACAGGAAGAGGCCTAGCAGAACGCCGAGTTCTCACACCTTCCTCAGGAGACTTATCTGTCTGTATCCCAAGCCGGGCATTGTTTTGATACTCTAGTCCTATCCGAAGTTCTTCGTTTGCCAAGATTTTAGCTGTAGGCTTGATGCGCCTTGACAATCGTTGTGTAGGGCCTGGTGTAGCTTCATTGTAGGATTTTTCCTTTCTAGCTATAGCACTGGCGAGGACATTATCATCCTTGCTGCGTCGGCGTGTGCGTTTTGCAGCCGAATGGGAGCTATCTGACTCATCGTTTTCAGACACTGGCTGGCTCTTGTCTTTTTTAGGAGATATTGAATTGTCGCTGTCGCAGACCCAGTCCCACTTGCCGCGAGTCCGGCTTGAGCGCCGCGGCGACACTTCTTCGTGCTTCTCTTCGGTGGAAACAATCTTCATGTTAGTACTTTTAGTATTAGATTTCTCCGAGCGGAATGTGAGCACTATACGAGGTTTAGGCTCCTCTGTATCGCTTTTATCCTTTTTCCCTTCGGTTTTATCCAAGCTCACGGTGATGTTGTCTGCGGTTTTATCGCTCTTTTTTTTGGGCGTTGCTTCGTCGTCGTTCATTTTGTCTTCAAGGTCTTCCAGTTCTACCAGGGTCGACACTCACTATTCTTGTTTGAGAATTTTCTTGACAAGAATACTCGAAATATTCGAGTAGTATGAAAATTATTAATTTATGGGAAACACAAGGATGCAATAATGCCAGAAGATAAATCCTGTAGACTAATGCTAGCTAGCATAGCTTTAGCTATGAAAGTAACTATATATTTAATTGATTAAATACACAAACTATGTAAATTATTTGGCAAGTGTATTTTATTGACTATTATGATATAAATTAAAAATTCCAAAGGAAATGTCCGTCCATTCTCCCGAGATATTTTTGTAAACAAAATAACAATTAAATGGCGTTGTCAATGTCATCTTTTCAAAATAAAGTGAGTAGCTCACGATGCACAGAGTTATGGCGGGAAAACGAAAAAGATCGCCTCATAGCATTGTATTATTTTCCAAAACTCGTGTTATTTTCAGTGTTAGTGCATAAAATTGCTGGTATTTTATTTGTTAAGTGCTGGATTACAGGCATGAGTGTGGGAAAGTGGTATAATGATGGTGAAACGTTTCTTTTCGTGTTGTTTTCAAAACTCCATAGTAGCTTCTGGTAAAGTTGCCACCATTTTACTAGGTGTAGTGTAGTATGACTTGACTAGACTAGACTATGACTTGACTTGATGACTTGGATTGTGACTTGACTTGACACGTACAACATGCATTATGTATAATATAAATTAACTTGAAAAATTAAATACTTGACACTGGCTTAATACACAAAAGTGTGGAGCTAAAACCAAAACAAAAAAAACTTACGATGCAATTTTTCCGTTATACGCAACTTCAAGATACATTTTTGAAGTAAAACTTTAAACTTCTTTACGGACGCTTGACTTCGGAAGTAAGGAGCACGTAAAGAGTAAGCTGGTGAATGCGTGACGGGTGTCACGAAAATGGAACGGGCGAGGCGAACAGAAGTTAAATATAAGTTAGTGACGATAGAAAGAGAGAGTTACGTTTCAGTCGTGTGGCCTAAAGCATACACGTTTAGTTGTGGCCTAAAGCATGCACAACTGTGCATAGACTAAGTAGAGAAAAATTCATGTGGGAGTCACAGGATTCGCCCTAAGCCACCCACGTGTGTAGCGGGAGGACTGTGGCCAATAAATTGGAAGTTTAATCGCCGTTTTTCCGTAAAATACTCTTACGACTCTTATCAGTTGGTAGTATGTCACATCCTTGCTTGCAGTGCTGCAAGGAAACCTTACAGCCAACTCAAGTATAAACTTCGTTATATAATAGAAATTGAGTGCGTATCATTCATAACTACACACAAGTAAACGGCTAGCACTCACTGTCTGACTATCGACTGAGCGACTCAGGCCGCCGCGCGCCGGCCGCAGAGTTAGACTCTATTGAATTCTATTCTATTTGACTGGCCCGATAGCTCAGTTGGTAGTAAGCCTGCCTTCTGAACTGTGGGTTGTGGGTTCGATTCCCACCCAGGACATACATTTGTGTGATGAACATAGGTGTTTGTTCTGTGTCTGGGTGTTATATTGTATTCTATGTATGTATTTACAAACAAAAAGTATCTAAGTATTGTATCAGTTATCTGGTTCCCATTATACAAGCTTTGCTGAGTTTGGGGCTAGATGGCGCTGTGTAAAATGTCCACAAATATTTATTTATTATTTATTATTCAACTGTACTTGTATGAGCCTTTTTCTTGTTATAGTTATAATCTTCTTGGTTGCAAGATATACTTATTTAGTAATTAGTATGTATAGTCTAACATGTATAAGTTGGCGCGCTGGCGCTGTGGCGCCACTGGTCACATACTTATTATTAATTTCGACTATGTTCAGGTAATATTTAGATGATAATTTATTACTCCAAACCTCTAAATTATTTATGTCAAAGTTGGTTAAAGCTAATAAACTCAGCAATCCATTTAAATTACATGAAATGTTGTAGTTCTTCAATTCGCCACCGCCAACTCGTATTAGTCAGACTGTACATAACCTTTTTGGTGGCCAGAGTACGTTATTTTTTTTAAGCGTCCCGCTGTTTTACCCTTTTTAACACGGGCACTGTATCCTGTATTGGTAGCGTTATCTACTTGAATGTGATTGAAGGCTTAGCCACTAAAATTGGGTTAATGAAACACTGTTATTTCATATCAATGGCTTTACTAAAACGATAGGCAGTACCTGCTTACCTGATTAAGAAAAATTGTGCGTTGAGCTTTTAGCCATACACAATTAAATATAGGCATAAGTACTTACTTACCTAGTCATGATAAAATAAAGCCTTTTAATTATGCTATTTTTTAGATTATACAATCACAGCCACTATAACGACTACCTGAGTCACAGCTCTTAGCTTGATTTATTATTTACAATACAAAACATTCTTAATTTATTTATCAGATATGTTATGTCCACATTATTAGACGTCATGTTACATGATAGTATAATAATAAGGCAATATTTACGCGCAACTAGGTTGTATGCATTTGTGAGTAACGAGATTTATAAATTATGACATAAAGCCGAAATAAATAAAATAAAATAATAAAGCGTACACCCGACCGCATTGTCACATACTTCCTGAGTCACTTTACGACCATCACACATATGACATGGCCACTAAACTTTGCACTAATAGATGCGTTGTTCGAACTCTCACAAGCTTCTTAAATATTATTGCACAGTATTAAAATTATTATGTACAAAGATCGTCAGCTAACTGCTACTGATGTAAGATCCATACAGTACCACTATAGTACGAATTTATTGTACTTTTTACTGTTCTTTTAAAAAATATATTCTACCCAGATTCTACAAGGATTATGGTCCCACAACACCCAGGCACAGAAGTATTTGCGCCTTTTTTTCTACTTGTAATACTTGTCCTGCAGCGAGAATTGAAACCCGCCACCTCCGGGTTATAACCAACCTGCTCAACCACCACACCACAGAGGCTGTCTACTTACTGTACATTATTATACTTACTGCATGAGTATCGTAAAATGATGGTATGAAATCCTTAGTTAAGTTTAGTTGCCGCTAGTGGCGCTGTGTTTCATACAAATATTTAAGGTATGCAACAGTAAGTACAGTATAAGTAGTAATAAACTCATACTAGAGGTACTGTTCGTATCAAAAGCACACGTAAAACCAACATCACTAGACATGAGACACAGGCCCAGATTGTCAGGTCTCCCACACACTTTGAATGGGGGGATTTGAGCCCGCATCCATGCTGTACAAGTAATCTCATGATCTAATTCAGATCCTATAGGTCTCGCTAGTCGTTCTTGCGGTCCGGTTGTTGCGTGCGGGGAGCATCGTCATCGGTATTCACTGGAGGGGCCAGCGCCCGCCGGCGCAGTATCCTGGCGGCGAGGCACCCGAGCAGCGAGCCGGCGAGCGCGGCCGCGGCCCCCGCCTTGGCCCCCACGGCGAGCCCCACAGGGCCGCCACAGACGGCGCCGCACACGGCGCCCCCGGCCACCCACACGCCCCCTTCGCGGAGCCGCTCCCCCGCCGCGAGGTGCCACCGCGCCGCTGTCACGTTCTCCGCCGCCACCTCCGTGCTCTCAGCTGTTTGCTGCACCTGCGGGGACATGACACAAAACTTAAAATAAAAGATAAACTTCGCGAAGTCACTTAAATAAATAGCGACTCTTACTACAACGCAATAAAGTGCAGTTCAGCTCGCACAGCGCTACCCGACGCCACGTTGATATGGACCGTTCCCATGGGGGCATTGTGGGCAATACCCTACCTTTAAATCACAATGCCCTACCTTAAAAATACCAAAAACTAAGATAAATTATGGTAATTATAATGATGATGATTATAATAATAATAAATACATAAATATATACTTAAAAAAATAATAATTTGGTAATGGTTTTCGTTTGGCCAAAAGCCCGCGAAAATTAGTTTAAGCCTTGGAAACGAGAGAATCGTAAATGACTTTTAAAACAATATTAATAATAACGCCCAACAATCACATACATAGATCCTGGACCCTAACTGGGATTCCCAGTGTCTAGGGACCCACGAACTACGAGGACCATGGTCCCACAACACCCAGACTCAGAAAAAGTATTTGCGCTTTTTTTATGTGCACAAATACTTGTCCTGCCGCGGGAATCGAACCCGCCGCCTCCGGGTTATGAGCCGACCTGCTCAACCACTACACCCCAGAGGCCGTCTAAATGAATTAAATTGATTGTTCATAATTTGAAATGAAAAAAAATCTTAGATCCATGCTCACGATCTGTCACAGACCTAGAGGTTAGTGATGTACATCACTGACCATCGTGCGTGGCCATTACAGCACTTGAGAAACAAGCCGCCACTCAAAGTGGCGCTCGATGGGGAGGCCTATCTTCAATGGATGTCTTTACGCTGATGATAATATATGCTGTTGGGTTCTAACCTATACACATACAGCGTCACCTAAATCCACCCACCTAAAATGGACGGTAACCAGCTCAAAGGGCCCCTGGGGTGCGAACCTCGACTTGTACCGTAACGGAAGAAGACCTAAAAGACCAAATCCTCTAGAAGAGTGGACCGTATGGAAAATCACAACCCTCTAGCAAACCTACGACCATCTCGTCGGCAATCAGACAACAGTGAACAAACAATAGGGTCTTCCTTAAAGATAAGGCACTCACCAGTTCCCGCTGCTGCAGCGCGGCGCACTGCACGTGCTGCCAGGCCTCGTGCAGCGCGCGCACCTCCGCGTGCAGCGCGCCCCACCCGCGGAGCACCTCCAGCCGCGACGACAGCGCCAGATCCTGTCACCAACTCGTATGAGGTTGGGGAAAGTTTCCTCGTATTTTATTTAAAATGAAAATCCGAATCAAATAATTTCTTGCACTTTTGCTAATTTTAGCACTTTTGCGTGTCAAAATCATTTCTAGAGCTCTATGGAATATACGGAAATCGTTGCATTTTGAACTGGAAACGCTTGAACCAACGTTATGGTATCCTCAAAGTAAAGACGGTCCGTAAACGGAATACATATTTTAGTGTTACAATTTAGTTTTTTTATGTAACGGAGAAAACTAAACAATAATCCCGAATGTCTTAGCTATTTACTTGACACTGGCTAAATACACGAAAGTTAGGAGTTAGGTTAGGAGCCCATAACATACAAAAAAATGTCTTAGCTATTTTCAAAATCGGGAAAAACAGAAGTAAGGCAACAATTATTATTTTGAATTTTGAAGTAAAACTTTTTTTACGCACGCTCGTCTTGGAAGCTGGTGAATGCGTGACGGGAGCGTTGCGTAATTTGATCGGGCGAGGCGAACGGAAGTTGAGAGGGAGATATAAGTTAGTGAAGATAGAAAGAGAGAGTTACATTTCATATAGAAGTTTTACTTCAGTCATGTGGTCTAAAGCACACTCGTTATCTTAATAATATATATAAATCTCGTGTCACAATGTTTGTCCTCAATGGACTCCTAAACCACTTAACCGATTATAATAAAATTCGCACACCATGTGCAGTTCGATCCAACTTGAGAGATAGGATAGTTTATATCTCAATCTATAATAGATATATATTAAATACCCGTGCGAAGCCAGGGCGGGCCGCTAGTTTAATATATTGTTTTGCTTTAAATTGCCTTCTTCTAACGATATACAAACCAGCCAGCTACAAATAGTAAAATCAAATAAATTTGATTACAAATAACCTACAAAATATGAGAAGACCATTCCCCCGACCAATGTGACATAAATATTTTTTTTGAATAAAATATCAATTGCTAACTTGTTCGTCGACTTGCAGCTGCAACAGCCCCGCCTCCTCTCTAGGCGGGGGGTCCCCGGGGCTTAAACGAGTGTCTCTTGAGTCCTCAGGCAGGTCCTCCGGGTCCCCCTCCGGTACAAGCCCCACAGAGTCCGTGGAGACCGCGCTGCCCACCACCGCCGCACTCGACCACTCTGCAATTGCATTGCTATTATTTCCTATGGCAATTTATTTAATTTGATTATTCGTTTTCATCATCATTAAACAGCTTGAAGACGCTCACTCAACACATAGACCTCTCCCATAGAGGAGCCACTCAAATTGACGCTCTTTGGGGGAGACCGAGAAGAATGTTACAGCCCATTCCATTTTATAGCTATTATCCTCGTTACATTTAGTTTTTTTTACGTTTTGGCTCCACACTTTTGTGTATTTAGCCAGTGTCAAGTGATTGGCAATTTATCAAGTTAATAATATTTCATGTCAAGTCAGTCCAAGTCATCAAGTCAAGTCATAGTCTAGTCTAAGTCATACTCCTAGTAAAGTGGTGGCTACTTTACTAGAAGCTTCTATGCAGTTTTGGTAACAACACGAAAGGAAACGTTTCACCATCATTATACCACTTTCCCACACTCATGCCCGTAATCCAGCACTAAACGAACCACAAATTTTATCCACTAACACTGAAAATAACACAAGTTTTGGAAAATAATACAATGCGGTGAAGCGATCTTTCTCGTTTTTCCGCCAAAAGCCTACATTTAGTTGATCCTGTGTTCAAAAACTACATTATTGTGTCTAATTTGAGCGGTTATGATGAGCCTCATAAGTTGCAGTATAATAATGGGTGTTAATTAACGTTGATGAAGTTGACAGCACACGTCTCACCCCTCCGACTCGGCTGCAAGCTGCTCGAGTACACTAGCGCCCTACAACTGCTTTCTATCGTACCTAGGAACATTAATGTTACTGGATCATTATTATATTTATATTGGATTGGTTGTAACCCTGCCTTCTGGACTGTGGGTTGTGGGTTCGATCCCCACCCAGGACAAACATATGTGTGATGAACATCGATGTTTGTTCTGTGTCTGGGTGTCATATTGTATTCTATGTATGTATTTGCAAACAAAAGTATCTAAGTATAGTATGAGTAATCTAGTTCCCATAGTACAAGCTTTGCTTAGTTTGGGGCTAGATGGCGTTGTGTGAGATGTCCACACATATTATATTATTATTTATTATTACCTGATGCTAAGCAGCACGGCCATAACAAATTAGGTGCAGTGTCACTCGGAACTTAGTTTCTCGTGAAAATGACGATATCCTCAGACATCACATAGTTTCGTACCTTATATCTATCTCCAGTACGAGTTTATCCTAATGTACATGACTGTACCCGATATCGAATATCGTAAAATATTGTATGAAATACTTACTTAACTTTAGTTACCTCTAGGGGCGCTGTGCTTGTATTTCATATATTTCATGATATGTACTCAATATCGAGTCCACTTATGTCATTAAAATAAATTAGTACTATGGGTAGATAATAAAGTCTCGTTTGGCTTGTAATTTCACTCCATTGCTGAATACAGGCCTCCTTCATAAAACGCTGCTTTGGACGCTTATCATAGGGCTTTCAAAGTACCGAGGAGAATGATGGTGCCGTGATGAAAGCGGTAGAGCATCAGAGCACTACAGGTGTAGTTAAGGTTACCCAGGTAGTCCATAACGGCGGCGTGCGTGTCGTCCCGCGCTCGGCGCGTCCTGTCGTCGAAGGCGGGCACGTCGGCGGGGCGCACGCGCGCCCGCAGCGCCTCCAGCTCGGCCAGCAGCGCGCGCAGCCGCGACGCCGCGCGCCGCGCGCCCGCCTGCTCACGGACCGCCGCCTTGTACTCCCCCGCGTTCGAGTACTGCGAGATACCAACGGTGTTCGTCCATCACAGAGAACTGTCTAGTATGACTTCATTCAAACGTACCAAGTACAATTGGACACCATTAAATTTTTTGTAAGGAAGGTACCAGAATTCGAAAACAATTTCAAGGTTATCTTATGGAGTTAGTTATGTAAAATATGCGCAAAAAAAATGCAGACAAATGCAGTACCTCCTCCTTATTGAAAGGCAGTTAAAAAGATCAGTTATAAACAAAAAATGTCTAAGTATTATATCAGTTATGGTTCCCATAGTACAAGTATGTTTAGTTTGGGGCTTGATGGTGCTGTGTGAAATGTCCACAATTATTAATTGATTTATTTTCCTTCTGGCTCCTAGCTAAAATCTTCATTTAACCAAAAATTTAAATAAATCTGCAAAGTGTTTAAGTAGGATAAGTGGACCCATTAGGTTGGTTTCATATAAATAAGATACTTAGTATTCAATACAGTAATGTATCTCACACTAGGGTACTTTTAGTGATTGTAGGAAAAAACATTGGGCATTGGATTAAATCCAAACAAACATCATTAACAAAAATATTTTTTAATGGTGATACTGAATAAAGTTCATCTAGTTGTTGCAGTGAGTGGGACTTACTACAAAAAAATTATAATTATAATTTCACTTTGTCATCAACCTACTGTTGGGACAACATTTCTAAAAATCCTAATCCCACTAATTCTTTCATATCTGTAATAATAATAATAATATAGCCACTTCATCCTAGCTTCAATCATATAACTATTGAAATCATGCTAACAGCGAAGTTCTGGTTGCTATAAATAGAGGAACTTACAAGGACGCAAATTACGCATTACCTACTTCTATTTTTGTAACATTTTATTTTGCAAGAACTTGCTTAGGTTCCTAGAACAAAGGATTGGATTTTTATCAGTTATTTGATACCCAATATTTTTTGATCCCTTGCAAGTACGTACCTTGATAATGTTGGCCTTGTGTTGTCGTAACAAATCCAGATGGTGGGGAATAGCGACTTCATTGAATTTGCTAAGAGAGAGTTCCACTCTTTTTAGAGGTAGTTTATTTGATTCCTCCATTACTTCTTTTGTACTAAAGTATCTTTAAAGAGTTCTTAATTGCAACCACATAGCAAATACTTATTAATTAATTACAACAACTTCACACTATTCAAACACGATGGTAAAAATGTTTACAGTATGTACAGAGATCGAGCTCATAACCATTAACCATTGATCTTTTCTTTGTTCCCCTCGAGTCCAATTCTAATAACGGAAGTAACTGAAAATTAAGTAATTAATACAACTCCCAGTTATGTAGGTATAATTAAAAAAATAAAAATGAATTATTTGATATAAATATCACATCACAATGTACATATTTGTTAGGTTTTGCTCTTTTTGGTATTTTTGAAGTTCTTCTTCTTTTTCGACTCATATTAGGTGCTTCTTGTCAATGTCAATGTCAGTCATCAAGAGGTTAATTTTTATGTTATACATCAGTGTTACCAAGTTAGGCAATATCACCTTTTGGCTAACTAAGGTCCGTATTACGGATCGATGCTCAGTCATTGATCGGTGCTCAAGCAGAGATTTCATTAACTAATTCAGCAATTTATGAATGAAATCTCTGCTTGAGCACCCATCGATGACTGAGCATCGTTCTGTAATACGGACCTAAGAGGGGCGACCAAGAATTACATTGGGAAATCGGCGATTATTTTGGGGGATTTTTACATACACTGCAGGCCTAGCACGGCCGGTGGACAACTTCTCCCCAGGTAGAGGATAACAAACTTATCCTCATTGTCACTTTATTCCACTCAGCGAGCACGGCCGCGGCAGTGGAAAGCTTTATCCGGGGGATAAATGAGGGGAGTAGCGTTTTAAGTTTTCTCTACCGTATTGTTGCCAGTATGAGAAAATTTAACTTAAACTGACATTACATGCTTCAATATTTTGTTCAGTCCATCAAACCATCGATAATTGTTCGGCTAAATATACTGGGATTGAAGACAAAATATAAAAAAATAAGGTTTTATAAGAAAAAATAAGGTTTATGAGTCTGTGTCCTTGTGTTAATCAAAGAGTATGTAACAAATACTATGTATATGAGTGAGAGTAAGTGAATAGTTTATATTAAATTTTATTTTGTTTGTAATATGAGCGGAAAAATGTGATTAATTATTGTGTAGTAGTTATATTTTAAATTTTTATATGTATATATTTTATAATAAAATATACTCAAAAAATATATGCATCATTTGAGTTAATTACGTAAATTAAATAATTTCCTAATTAAAACTAAACTAATAATTGTATTTTCACGAATATTTCGCTATGTAATTTTTTTGTATTGAAACTAATTTCCCGGGATTTGAAGTGATTCCGAATGCTCCTCCCGGTGTAACTTTCGCTCCAAAATTCGAGTTCCCGCGATTAAACGTAGTTATAATAGGCACGCGACATTTTTGTGCCTATTAAAACACTTTGAATTCCTTATACCCACCTACAAGAGTCGAAGATAAATACTCTCTGCTTTGTGTCAATTCAAGAGAATATTATCCACTTTTTTCCGAGTCCGTGCTCTGAAGCCGGGAGTAGCGGGATATAATGTCTACGATAATGTCAAAGGGAAATATTTCTTTCCTCTCCTCGTTGCCGTGCTACTTAAGGTGGAGAGGGGGATTATTTTCACTGACAGGTGGAAAAAACCGGGGGAAAGACAATTTCTCCACATGCCGTGCTAAGCCTGCTGTACACAATATTATGCTGTAGTAACTAGTCTCATAATTATGTCAGTAGTAAGAATGCGTGTACCACATAATTACATCACTGATTAAATTATTTTATTTTTGATCACTTACCTACTGAACAATACACGCGAACACCAATCGCGACGCGAACACCTACTTATCAACGGATTCTACGATGAGGATAACCTATAACCATCTACCCCTGTATTTCTTAATTTCAATGGCTTCTCGGACAACTCTTGGGTAGAATTGCTTGTCAGTAGCGAGAACCTTAGAGGCATGAAGTTCGATCCAGTGGTTTGGTCCTGACTCAAGCAAGTGTTCAGCGATTGCAAATTTATTGGTTTGTCGGTTTTTCACAGCCGCGATATGTTGCTTAACCCTTAGGTAAGTCAAAATAATGTTTTGATAATTTTAGTGTGCGAATAGACCCGTTCATCTATACTAACTATGTATAGGTAACTTGATATTTTTATCTAGGTTCTCTTCATAGCTTAAGATAGACTTTTCTAATGATGTAATGCTATCAAAATTGAGAATTGTGTTGTTTAGTTCCAGGAATACAAAAAAAAAACAGCTTTTAGGTACCATGGTGTTAGATGTGGAAAAAAGCGTAAGTTTTATGACAGACAAATTGAAAAGTTTCGAGGAAAAGTACACTATTTTGAACTCTGAGCGTGATTCACTGGTAAAACAGGTCGAGATGTTTGATGAAAAACTAGAAAATATGGAGCGTTATTCCTTAAAAACTTTCATTGAAATAAGAAACCTACCCAAAAAGCCGAAAGAATCCAAAGAAAATATATTACAGACTTTCCAAACTCTGGCTAAGGTCTTGGACGTGCCCTACGAAAAAAACGAGATTAAAGATATGTATAGGCTGCCAGCCAAAAAAGACTCCACTACGTCTACTGTTGTAGTAGAATTCACAAATACGTGGTCAAAAAGAAATCTACTTACTGCCGTAAAAAAATTTAGAAAGTCTAGGTCTGACCAATTAAACTCTAAGAACCTAGGTTTTGATGGGTTAGCCTCGCCAGTCTATATTTCTGAAAGAATGACTGCAAGAACCAAAAGGCTACATTTTCTGGCTCGTGAGCTAGCAAGAACCGAAAACTATGCCCACTGCTGGGTAACAAATGGTAAAGTTTTTCTTCGAAAGCTGGACGGCGCGCCATTCATAGCTGTGAGAAACGAAGACCATTTACACTCGCTCCGGACACAGAATAATATTGTATGACTATGTTACCTCTTTACAATGTTCTATAGTAATCCTCGTGTAGCCGTAGTATTTAATTTATTTTTCTTGTTTATTTATATACACTCACTACCAACACATCACACACACTTTTACACTAAAAACTATACAGTAAGCTATCATCAAGCATTGATAATGATAATTATATCTTTCCGTACGTCTGCACTGCATCTCGTAATGATCGGAACTGAGCCTATTGACGATATAAGTGACCATCATGTTTATTGCTCGATTCCTACAAACTGCACCCCATTGTTATGCGCCCTTGAACTTGAGATGCTCGACTTTTATGTCATAAATGCATATTTCCACAAAACAGCTGATAACATTCTTCTGAGTACTAGCGTATTATATAATTCTAAAGCTTATCTTGCATTGTTAATGAGTTGCTATAGGTTTGATTATGTGTTTCAAATAATTAAATTAATAGTTTCGAATAATCATGTAATAAATAGAAATCGTGTTTTCTGCTTAATAAAATCGAAGGTAAACCATAATAAAATAATAATGAAACCTTTTGGTTGTTCAATTAATTATATTTTTTCTTTAATGCAACAAATGTTAAATAATGGATAACGTCTCAATTATTATGAATAATGTCGATAAAATATCACCGTCCAGCTCACAGTTGTGCTTTCCAGAAGAGTGTAGAACACTTATTAAGAATCCAACGAATAAACTTAAAATACTTACCCAGCGCTTCATGTAATTTCACGGGTTTCCAAGTACTTTTGTCTAGGTTGGCGGTAAGCCCAGATATTATAGTCTTAACGGAATGTTGGCTTGCCTCAAACTCATGTATACCCCAAATAAGTGGCTATAACTCACATAATACTGCTATACTAAAAAACCAGAATGATGGTGTTATTGCCTATTGCAGGGTTGGCTTAAACTATGAATCATATGAACCTAACCTTCAGGACTGCTCCTGTCTTGTAATTAAATTAAATAACAGCATAATTTTGATTTCTATTTACCGCTCACCATCCTTTCAAAGCCTTAACGCGTTCTTAATGTCATTAGATAATTTATTATGCTCTTTTAAAAATTATAAAAACGTTATCTTGACTGGTGATTTAAACATAAACATACTATCTGATTTCCATGATAGCAATGCCTCCGAATACTTAAATATTTTGGCTGCACATGGTATTCTCCCAGCACATACTTTGCCTACAAGAGGTAAAAACTGCCTTGATCACTTCATGCTACGCTCCACCTATGATTGCCAAACATTCATTGTTCAAAATACTCTAACTGACCATGACACAATACTCTCAGTAATGGAAGTTAAAAATACAAAACTTATGTACTCATTAAAATCAGTAACTAAAATAAACTACCAAGAAATTTCAAATACACTTAATAATACAGATTTTTCACAATTATTCAGTTTTTCAAACTGCAATGCGGCCACTGAATATTTTATTAATATATTAACTACGGCAATTTTCAATAATTCGATTACATCAATGATGCCAAAAAGAATGGTTACAAGAAAGCCATGGATTACAATTGGTCTAGTAAGGTGCATGAAAAATAGGGACCGTATGCACTTGAGATTACGAAGTCAACCAAGTGACAAAACCCTTCAGGTAACTTATAAGCGCTACAGAAATTTTTGTAAATCATTACTTAAAAAAGCGAAATCAAAATATGATAAAGAGAGATTAGCTGAAGCGAGTAAGAGTAAAAATATTAAAAAAAACGTGGAAAGTAATAAATGACATTACTAATTATAAAACTACTCCTGCGCTATCTCTAGACCTTTTGGCCATAGGCGAGTCGGCTGGTGAGGCGGTAAACTCGGTTAATTATTATTTCGCTAACGTAGGCAAAAACCTTGCTGAAAAAATCACTCCTGAGCCTGATGTCTCGAGCGGTTCGCAGGGTATAAGCCATGAGAAATCTATGGTTATGATGAGCACAGACGTTATGGAGATTACAGCACTAATAAGCACTCTAAAAGTAGACTGTTCTGTGGGATGGGATAATGTATCCTCCAACATACTAGTACAAAATAAATATTTGCTTGCGCCTATTTTGACTCATTTAATAAATCTTTGTTTACAAACTGGAACGTTCCCCGAGGTATTGAAGCGCGCTTTGATAATACCTATCCACAAGGGAGGTAACAAGAAACTGGTAGGAAATTATAGGCCCATCTCAATTCTCACATCCGTGTCAAAAGTCTTTGAAAAAGTCATTAACAACCGTCTGGTTAACTACTTAGAAATTAACAGCTTGCTTTCTCCCAATCAATATGGCTTTCGCAAAGGCAAATGTACTTCAAATGCTGTACTAAAATTGACTCAATTTATAGTTGGTAGTCTGGACGTAAAAAAGAAAAGTTTAGCTGTTTTCTTGGATCTTGCAAAGGCTTTTGACACGGTGTCTATTCCATTGCTTCTGAATAAGCTGGAAAAGCTGGGAATCAGAGGTACACAACTTAAACTTTTTAATGATTATCTGCGTGGTAGAACGCAGAGTGTCAAAATAGGTGACACAGTTAGTGACCCTTTGCCTGTGATCTGCGGCGTCCCTCAAGGCTCAATACTCGGCCCAACTCTCTTTCTGATCTACATAAATGACCTCTGCAGCATGTCAATTGAAAATGGTTGTGTTATTACTTATGCTGATGACACAGCTGTTGTTCTGCAGGGAGATAGTTGGACAGAAGTATTTCAAACGGCTCAGAGAGTATTCGATAACATTTCTTCTTGGCTACGTAATAATATGCTAACCTTGAATGTAGAAAAAACTAAATATATTACCTTCAAAATCAAAAATATTAATAACCTACAACCACTGGACTCCTTCACTCTGATTGGTCACAGAGCATCCTCTTGTCGGAATGCCATTACAGGTTCTTGCGATTGTGTAGCCATACAGAGAGTGGACTCCATTAAGTATCTTGGTGTCATTTTGGACAATAGGCTTACTTTTGTTGACCATATTCACCTAATTACGCAACGTGTCAGAAAACTAACAGCAGTATTTAAAACTATTAGAGATTGCGCTGACTCAGATATAATTAAAATGCTTTACTATTCTCTTTGTCAGTCTATACTTACATACTGTATCACGTCTTGGGGAGGTACAAATAAAACTTATCTCCTACCTCTTGAAAGAGCCCAAAGAGGTTTACTTAAATGCAGTACAAACCAACCATATCGATATCCAACAGTGGCTCTGTACAAAAAATGTAAGGTCCTTACGGTTAGACAATTATTCATCCAAAATTTATTACTCCATCAGCACTCTCTAACATAT
Source organism: Ennomos fuscantarius (assembly GCA_905220475.3). NCBI lineage: Eukaryota > Metazoa > Arthropoda > Insecta > Lepidoptera > Geometridae > Ennomos > Ennomos fuscantarius. The sequence continues at coordinate 1,595,204 of HG992026.1, read as the reverse complement.
TTTAACCCTACAACAGTCAAACGTGTTTCCCATTATGTCTGTCTTGTGCCTAGAACAAACACAGAATTTGCTGGTAAGTTTCCCGACTTTCTGGGTCCTTTCATTTACAATAAAATAAATAAGATTTTAAAAATTTTCAACCTTACTTCATATCAGACTAAAAAGGTTCTCTTTGAAACACTATCCGAATTAAATTACGATGCTACGGAAAATTTACTATTATCAATTAAATAAAACGTTTACCACATACACCAACACACCCCACATACACTAACATACACCACACACACCAACTCACACCACATACACCAATACACAAAAGATACACTAACACACACTCATACACCACATACGCTAATGCAGACAACATAATTATACCAACACATACCATGTGCACTAGCACGCACCACACACACCAACATGCACAACATACACACTTAATCTAGGTACCTATACGTGTTCATCAATATTTCACACCATCGTCTCACATCTCCACACTTACACTTAATTAGATTATATTTTTGCATGTGATGTTACACTTATCATATTTTATTCTAGTACTCTAATAGGCGTATAAAAACTGTATCTCCGACGAAAGAGTCCTGATTCCCACAGCACGGGTTTCGAGCCTAGTGTGGGAGCCAGGTGTTCTAATCTCCACCATTTTGTAATTTTGCCTTTTGTCAAATAAATGTTTTTTCATTTTCATTTTTCATTTTCATTTTCAGAATAGGCGATATTTGGGTACATTAAAGAAAAATATAATAATACTACATGGCACGGAGTAGTAAGCTTAAAAAAACTTGCAACATTTTAGAAAAGTAATATCAAAGAGTATTAACTATAATAACTATAGTAATCACAGACTGCTATTACTTCTACCGAGACGAGAGTAATATAGTTTTGAGGGCAACATTGCTTAAGTTTAATTTAATGTCAAAAAGTAGTTTCTTGAGTAAAGTCCTACTTAATATATTATTAAATAAAATACTAAATACTTGGTTCCAATCATAACTTTTGTGAAATTTTAATAGTATAGCTTCAAGTTAATAAGTCAATAAAATGAACGAGTTGTTTTATAGTCACGAACATGTGTTGCAAGGGGGCTTCTTCCAAGACACCCTCCGGAAACTCCAGAGTCCAAACACCAGTATAGAGCCTCATAATATTATGTACCCTGTATTTTTATTGTAAGTTTTGTGTGGTAAAATAATTTTCATGCATAGTTCTCACGTTTAACAGTAATTCATAAAAAAAACTTTTCCAAGTCCATGGAATTATAATACCTATCTATGTCTAATCATATGTTATAAAAAAACATGTTTTTCTTATACTATTCGTGTTATCAAAATATAATAATAATTATCTAGTTTTTTACTGTTACCACGCACAGATAACTGACTGCTGTTTAATATTTTTGCTTGACCATTTATTTTATGTAATGTAATCATTGTACACACATAACATCATAATGACTATGTTGTTGTTGGATAAAGATTTGAAAAGTTAGCCATGTGATCCAAGCAGGATCATTGAGCATTATCCAATAATTGAACCAAAATTTATGACATCAAGTAATAAATAAAGCATTATTATAAAGATTTAACCTGATGAGAAAAAGTACTACATAGTTTGAATATATATTTATAGTTTGCTTATACTTCATCTGTGCCTATACTAACAGCGAAACTAGACTACTTATTATTGTATTGTTATAAATTACAATTTATCCGAAATAATAATGAAATACCATGAATGTATCAAACCTCCAGATAGATCATGCAGAACTGAGCATTTAAAGCACCTCATGTATACAGATTTTCTTGTATGCACATGGCACACACATGTATAACTTCATTTCTGGATGGAACAATTTAATTAAACAAGTACTAACCTACTCAGAACTCCAAAGAATATGTTACAACATTCGGTATTAAAATCCATCTGGTATTATTTTGTGTGATGAATTTTAACACAGACAGACATTTTTAAATTCAATATTTTAATACTTTAATTTACCTACACAAAAAAAGTTTTGTTTCTAAATTTCATTTCATGCACAGATTTTACTTTAGTTAATAAAATTATAGGTAAGTGTTTGATTAGAAATGGAAAATTGTGATGATTCCAGACAAGATGACGATGCATCACAAGCTGTATCAAGTATGCCCAATGTATACCGCTACGGGATAAATCCATTAATTGGTGCATTGACGGACTTAGTCAACAAGGGGCTGAAGTCTATACTTATATTTGGTGTTATTGATACTCTTCCTAAGGTAATACAACATGCTTATTCACTTAAGTATTTAAAATAACTTATTTGCATATCTGATCATTTACTAGTTTGGAATATTTTTAAATAATGAAATATTATAGTCATTGATGTCTCTGGTCATTTACTAATTGAATATACATTCATATAGCCATTAGGTTGACTGCACTGAATACAAGTCTGGTATGATGTGTAGAACATTTTCTCAACGAATTATAATAGTAATAAATATTACCTACTGTAAAATATATATTTGATTTTCTGTTAAATACTTATTGAATGATGGAAGCGTAAAATGATTTATATGCTGATGGTTAATGAAAAAAAGCATAACATATTTTAAAATTATATTTTGATGTTAATTGGGTGTATTAAACATTTTAAAAATCAAAACATCATTGTAATCAATTTTTTTGCATCTTAACTAGAGAACTTAAGGGGAAATAAGTATTGGTTGTCAACACTGAATGAACGCAACTTTTTCTCTCGATCGTCAACAGTGATGACTACAGGATTTTACCGGGAATTACTCGGATTTTATAATACTCAAATAATTCTTTGGCACCTGTGTAAAGTGTCAAAGGATTAATAATATTTATCTCCCCACCATCACTGCGTCAGACATGTCTTCAGTGACCTGGACAAACCCATGTGCTTGTATCAGCTTAACCTTTCTGGGCCTAAGTAAACCTAAAAGGGTGCTATTTTAGGCCAGTATAGTGTTTCTCGATATATTAGCGTAAGCGACGTAGGGAGGTTGACAGGTCGCAACATTCCAAAGGTGCCACTCTTAATGTAGGTACAGATCCTCTTACATATAAATTGATACCCATTTCAGGATCCCACTGGCTCCAGTGCTGACTGATCCTCTTACATATAAATTGATACCCATTTCAGGATCCCACTGGCTCCAGTGCTGACTCACCAGCTAACCCAGTAATAAAAGCGCTGCCAAAATTGCGAGAGGCTTTCCCAGAGCTACTTATTGCATGTGACGTTTGTCTGTGTACATACACCTCCCACGGCCACTGCGGTGTGCTCACGGGTGAAGGGAATATAGACCATGCTGCTTCAGTGAAAAGGATAGCAGAGGTTGCTCTAGCTTATGCTAAAGCTGGTAAGTTCCATTTGATCTATACTAATATTATAAAGAGGAAAGGTTTGTGTACGAGCCAATACAGCGCGTACAGCAATTTTGTATACGCTTAGGTAAACTATAAATGTCTGTACATTATTTACTAAAGCGAGTCGTTACTTAACCACCGTCGCGCGCTAATGTGTCCATTCTAACTTGAACTTCTTTAGAATGGACACATTAGCGCGCGACGGTGGTTAAGTAACGACTCGCTTTAGTAAAGAATGTACGGACATTTATAGTTTACCTAAGCGTATACAAAATTGCTGTACGTGCTGTATTGGCTTGTACAGTTTGTATGTAAGTATGTTTGTAACGAATTGGCTCAAAAATAACTGGACCGATTTTAAAAATACTTTCACCATTTGAATGATACATTAACCCCTGCTGAATATAGGCCATTTTAATCGCAAGAGTAAAATAAAACTAAAATAAATGTCCACTGGCCAAAGTGGCGAAGCCGGGACGAGCCGCTAGTAAGTAATATCTTATTACGAAAAATTAAATATTCATTTAACTTTAATTCATCAAACTTTTTTCAAAAAACGACTTTTTTTAAAATTATTACAGATTTTTTAGTTCTATGTAAGTTGAATTCATTGTTGCTTGATTGTTTCAGGCGCACAAATAATTGCCCCTTCAGATATGATGGACAATAGAATCAAAGCTATCAAAGATACACTAGTTGCTAAAAAATTGCAAAATAGGGTAAGTACTATCATAGAAGAGTGAGAGCTATCTCTACCGAGACATTTATACTATTAGCAACCAGGCAATAAAAGGCTGCTAAATTTTAAAAAATCCACCTAGTACTGGTAGCAATGGCTTAATGGAATGAAATGAAATTAATTAAAAATCGTAGATCATATTTGATGTGTTACTGGGTTTGCGCTCGAAAATGTGTTAAGTGACAGGCATATCAAAAACAAATTAACTGGTAATGCGTTTAAAACAGCATTCTGACTAATTAATTTGTAAAAATTTTGTTAGCGCTGAAAATTTGGAGCTCGGTAGGTATTTTCTGTAAGATAAATAACGGCTAAACTCACGTCAACTGAAAAGTCAAAATTACTTTGACCAAGTTTTTGAGATATTCGATGTCCGTTATTTATCTTTATATATTTACAAAATGTGTCATACTCAAGATAATTTTCAATATATGTTGATAAAGTATTTTTTGAGATCATTTTACAATTTTATTATGGAAAAACCAAACTAATTAGTTAAATTGTATTCGGGTACTGTTCTTCTTCGTTTTATTTCCTAAACACACTTTTTTTTCATCTGATAATTTAGTTCCGTCACCTCGCACTGTGCGTTCAAAAATAGTGCTTTTTTGTTGATTTTGTGATCAGATAGATAGATAGATCAACACATTATTGTACACTGTAAAAAAATACAAAAAGAACTTACCTAAGTAAGTATAAGGATTTTCATACAGACTGCGTTAAAACGATATTTGTTAATAAACATAAATAACATTTCAGGCGGAAACTGAACATTATCTGAAAAAAAAATTACGGAAGAACAATTTAATTAATAATATTAGAATAATTGGCGGTCTTATCGCTTGGAGCGCTCTTGTATGAATACTACGAATTAACAGATTATTATATTATGGTATATATACGGATTCCGCCTGAAATGCTATTTATGTTTATTAACAAACATCGTTTTGCCGCAGCCTGTATGAAAATCCAAATGATTTTGATCCAAATGATTAGGAAACCCTATATTTTGTACCCCCATACCAGCTAACATAAACAGAAAAAGTTACAAAGTTATATACTATGTCCTTCTATGTATTAAAAGCCAGCTATTTCCAGGTTTCCGTGCTATCGTACTCGTGCAAGTTCGCGTCATCAATGTACGGTCCTTTCCGTGACACGATGAAGAGTTCGCCGATGGAAGGGGACCGCAAGTGCTACCAGCTGCCGCCCGAGAGCGCCGGCCTCGCCGCCAGGGCCGCGGTAAGCTGCTATCTTCACATGTAGGCAAGCTGTCAGCTGATGTCAAAGTCAAAGTCAAATAATTTATTTCAAACTAGCTGCGTCCCGCGGTTTCACCCGCATCGTGAACATTTTCTGATTTTCCGCTCACTTAACTTTCTTATTTTTTTTGGTTATAAGAACCTTCTCCTAATAATAATAAACACAAAAAAAAATTGGCAAAAATGTTTACCAAGGGAAATAGAGATTCATTTTTATATATACATGTATATATATATATATATATGTATATTTATATATATATATATATATATAATATAAATATAATATATAATATAAATATAAATATACATATATATATACATGTATATATAAAAATGAATCTCTATTTCCCTTGGTAAACATTTTTGCCAATTTTTTTTTGTGTTTATATATATATGTATAATTATATTATATATACATATCTATTTAAAGGGACGACGTTTATATTTCTGCTATCAAGGTGTATTATTGGCGTTAGCAAATTTTACTCAAAGGATTTTTTTTATTTAACTGGATTCATAGATTATCATTGCATTGGTTTGATCCACCTGTATATGAAACCTTAGAAATATCTACCTATAGATTGTCTAGGAGCAATACGTGAATATTATTAAGGAAAAAAGCACAGATATTTGTTCTGAGTCTGAGTGTTGTGGGACCACGGTCCTCGTAGTTCCTGGGTCCCTAGACACGGAATCCTAGTTAGGGTCCAGGATCTTAATATGTGATCGTTGGGTGTTAGTATTATAATAAATTCATAATAACAATAATAATAATAACGCTTAACGATCACATAGAGAATAAGGCCAGACTCAGATTATTTGAGCGCTTTTTTCCTCCCAGCTGTTCTGGGATCATGGTCCTCGTAGTTCTTGGGTCCCTAGATAGAGAATCCTAGTTAGAGTCCAGGATCTATGTATGTGATCTTTGGGCGTTATTATTATTATTATTTATTTATTTATTATAACCATGCCTTCAATTCCAGGCCCGAGACGTGGCTGAAGGAGCGGACTTCCTGATGGTGAAGCCGGGTCTGCCGTACCTGGACATCGTCAGGCAGACCAAGGACCAGTACCCGCACCACCCACTGTTTGTTTATCAGGTTAGTTCTGGATAACTGTCTATTGAGTGGACAAATTAGGAAGTGGACAACTTCGGAAATGGACTATTCAAGATATTCACTCATGAGTACCGCCACCATGTCGACATATTTTACGATAACGTAAGAACTATTTGTAATAACTTTAGATTTACACATAAGTAGGCATTAAAATAGTTAGCGTTTTCATTAACTGTAAGCTATCTATTGTAAACTGAATAATAAATAAATAAATGAATTAGACCACATGACTGAAGTAAAATTTCTTTATCCATCTATCGGCCGGTATAACTTTGTTTAATGTAAATGTTGCCATCTTGTCAATTGTAAACATTTAACCGGACGTACCAACATAATAAACACAAATTTTAAGTAATTTTTAACTTTGCTATGTTGACAATGGAGATCTTTGTTTTTTTTTGTGAGGGGGAAATGCGCTCGCACATCCCTGCCACCACGAGGGTAATGGCAGGGAAAACCCACTAAAATCCTCCCTTGAGCCCTCGTCCGTACCGGGGGCGAGAAGGGGTCGCGACTGCAGTCCAGCCAATTCGCCCCCCGATGGAGATGTACCTACGTTAACCTACAACTTTCAACTTCAGTTCGCCTCGTTACGCATTCACCAGCTTACACCTTAAGTCAAGTGTGCGTAAACAAGTTTTATAATATTATAGAAACTGACGTGAGTAGTATTCATAACTACAATTGAAGGGGTGAGAACAAAAAGGATTTAACTGATTTTCTTCACAAAATGACTTATGGGTATCGTTGGATTCAGCGTGAAATTATCTTCAATGTTACATTCTCAAAATACCGAAATGAGGCTTTAATCTCGAGATTTTGAGTCTAAAAATGATTTATCTGTCACAGGAATACAGTTTGCTTAGCATAGAAACATTACTATATTTATTTTATTATATTGTATTTTTACAGTAATTGTATGAATTAGTACTATATTTAGTATTTAAAATAGAATTAAAATATTTTCAAGCAACCGAAACTTACATAAACCTTTTCTATTACCTTATAAGCACTCTACATTAAAATGACGCCGTTGACGTTTAAAGTCAATTTTCTCGAAACTGTCAATTTGTCAGTTAAACCCTTTTTATTCTCAACCCTTCAATTAGTACACGGCTAACACTCACGAAATACAGTCGAATAACTCGACCGGTAGTCGACTACTCAACTCAACTAGTTGTAGTTTTAAAGAAGTTTTACTTCAAAAAACTAGTCGAAATCGAACACGTGTACGAAAAAGCCGGCTGCAGCTATTTTAACATATATTTGTATCAGGTTTCAGGAGAATACGCGATGATAACGAAGAGCGGCGTGGGTAAAGAGTTAGAGACAACTCTCATGGAAACCATGGTCTGCTTTAGAAGAGCGGGTGGGTACCGTAATTTCTGTTTTTTGTTTTGGCTTCACACTTTTGTGTATTTAGCCAGAGTCGAGTAATTGATAATTTCTCAAGTTAATTAATATTATATATATTATGTCAAGTCAAGTCATTGTCTAGTCTAGTCAAGTCATATACTCCTAGTAAAGTGGTGGCAAATTTAACAGAATTTTCTATGTAGTTTTGGAAACAACACGAAAAGAAATGTTTGACCATCATTATACCACTTCCCAACACTCATGTCTCCACCGCCATAAATTTTATGCACTAACACTGAAAATAACACAAGTTTTGGAAAATAATACAATGGGGTGACGCGATCTTTTTCGCTTTCCCGCCAAAACTCCAATATATCGTGTTTAAAAATTAAAAGTGTAGACCACAGACTACGCCAAAGCCATACCCAACGATCACATACATAGATCCTGGACCCTAACTGGGGATGACGGACCTTTTACGGCTTTTACGGCATCCGTGGGAAGAGATGGGGTGGTGCTATTCTCAGGCACTACACCATAGAGACTAATTAATATTTTTGTTTGCAGGTGCGGATTGCATCATAACTTACTTCGCGCCTTTAATTTTAAGCATAATATCTAATAAACAATAGTCACAAAAAAATTACTAGTTCTTTACATTGTTTTCGATTTTAGGATGCATTCTCTAAAAGTAAACTTAAATTATGGCTGTGCTCTTCTGATAAACGAGGAGTGAAAGAGACGGAGATAATCTTTTTTTATACACGTACAACCTACGGTGGTTAGGAAAAAGTGTAATAAGTACAGATATTGTTGTTAAAAGTAATAAAAATGAGTATAGGGTTTAGATTTGTAATTAATTATTATTGTTTCTTGTTTTTATTGGGTATGTCGTATGTTTTTTTTATATATTTGGTACAATAAATAAAGTTATTTTAAGTGTAATATTTTTGTATTATTTTTACATTTATGTAGCTATACCTTTTTACAATTATATATATAAAATTAATAACATTGTAGCAAATTCCAAAAACCCGTGCTTTTATATTTTAATGTCTTCGAAAAAAGCCCCTAATTAAAAAAGAAAAGGTATGCGTTACCGTGTCTCCAGTTTGAGTTTTTTCGAAATGTTACACATAAACATTTGTTTTCATTCATAATCTGTCTCTTGCGCTTTACTATATTTAAAGATTAATAACAGATTTTGTGAAGATGTTAAAATGAGTTCCGATGAGAAAGGCGACCGTGCTATCAGTTTTAGAATTATAGACTTAATATCGAGAAGAAGACACAGATTTAGAGTCGGAAAGGAATGAAGGAATTTTTATAGTATATTCTAACTAGAACTTCATCGGACAGACCATTGATGATCTCAGAATTTTGAGAGTATTACAAATTGAAAATCGGTTTGGATTGGGCAATTGTTCCTGAAATCGATTTGAGTAATTGATTTTAGTAACACGAAAGATCACGTGGCAAAGATGACAGTCGTGCGCGGTGCGCGCGGGGCGGTTTAAAAAACCCTGCTTCCCTCCACACGCGCGAGGAATGTTTATCATGTACCTCTGAAAACAAAAACATTGGGTTTGCAAATGTAAATAGGATGAATTCTGTAGTTTGAATACACAAATGTGCATGGCCACGCCTCTTTGTTTCGATATTTTTGTGCAGTTTCGAAAAAGCGTGCAGGAGACCCGACTAAAACGTCTCCATTGTACCCCCATTATATATCTCGTGTTTAAAAATTAAAAGTGTAGACTATAGACTACTATACGCCAAAGCCATACCCGCTGTTTCACCCATTAGTTATTTTCCGTTCTCGGGAAAAAATTGACTTAAAATGTGTATAAAAATCCAATCTCTGCAAAATGTTTTTTTTTGTACGAGCTGTTGGTCTCTAACGACCTTTACAGCGTCACCGGGCGGGAGGGCGTTCGCTTAAGGCTCCCAGCCGTAAAACAAAATGTTGACGCTACAATCTATCCCGGCATGAATTTTCTAATTATGTAGTCTACAAACAACACAAAATTTTGAATTATCATAAAGACTATCAATTTTCTAATTCGTAATTTTTGATTGTTCTAAGTTACTAAGTTACGAAATAATTGATACCATTTCATATGAAACTCGAAATATTGAAATACGCGCGAACGTTGAGTAACTCTTCTCGGAGCCAGTTACAAACGTGGGCCAATAAGAATACGCCAAATAAGCAAACTTGGCCCAATCACGTAACACTTATTCAGACGTCATCAGAAATTAAACCAATCAGATTCGCCCACGATCAACACTAGCGCTAAATAATAACGGCGGTTGCGCGGAAAACTTCAGTTGTTCATGAAAAATCGAACGTGCAAGAGCTTTTATTTGTGAATTTGCGCGAGTGCCCCATTGAGAGTGCATTTAATTCTAATATCGTGGCAGTGATCGATTTATTGGAATCTCGTTCATCAAATAGTTTTACAGGTAATTATGATAAATTGAACTAATTTTAAATCATCTTCGTTTTGTTTGCTCCGTTTGGTTGGAATCTGCCTAGTAACCTGTCAATTTATCTTTTGTCACATTTTACAAAAAAAATACAGTTTCAACTGTAAGACCTGCTAAATTATAGCGGATTTCTCAGTTTAAAGGTATTCGAGTCTAATAAACCATAATATTCATTCAAATTATTAGATTCCGGAGTGGAAACGTCAGCGAATTTTCTCGATGTTCCGAGTGGGCCGGCGCATCGCCCTCGCCCTACATCTCGTGGCGGTTCTGAAATGCACCGTTATCTTGTTCTTTACCGCTATAGTCTGTAGAACTTTCGCTTTTTAGGATCTACATGACGAGTCCCGTTTCTGTCTGCCGGCTTTCGAGTGACGTGTCCCTTGTTGGTGATTACGTGTCCTTGTGTTAGCGTCGCCAAGTTGCCAGGTGGCTTTCAAACCTGAAGATATTACAGTAGGAGATTAATAAATGTGCCTTACTGATGCACCCGTTATTTTGTTACAGATTAGTGGATAAAATCGAGTGAAAATGCGGTGGAGTTTACTAGCTTTAGCGCTGGTGGTCGCGGTGGTGTCCGCCGACGATAAGAAGGAGAAGGAAAAGGACATCGGAACCGTCATCGGTATTGATTTGGGAACAACATATTCATGGTGAGCATTTATAATTCATTAATATTATTCACACAATAGTGGGTGGATGTATGTCTTACTATCATGTGCCACAAACTGCTGTCCTAGATGTCAATTTAGAATCTAACTGAGATCTAACTTGGTAATTGCTAATATTTGTACAATATGGCTCCAATTAAAGCTCCCACAAAAAGATTATGTGGCCCTGCAGACTGGGATGTTTGCCAAGAGACAACTGTGTAAATTTTGTTAAATATTCAAGAGCCAAATATAATATGTATGTACATTTATTTACTATAATCATTTAATATTAATTTACAACAGTACACACATTTAAAGCAAGCTTTTTTTTTTTTTTTAATAACCGTTTGCTAGTTGTTCATCTAATGTTAAGCGACACTGCCATCCATTACAGTTGCAGTGTCTTTAGAATTCTAACATAGTTTTATGTGACACTGCACTGTGCACATCATGCTGAGATATCAGCAGTTTAGTAATAAGATTACTAGATTGAGATCAGATCATAGTCTCATTGCTCCGTAATTTTACTAGCTACAGTGCCATTCAAACCGGAACACAGTAGTGCTTGCATATTACTGCTTGGTGTCAAAATAACTGGCAAAGAGGTGGTATCATGTAAATAAACTTGGAAAAGTCCTAGTAACATCTCTATTCATTGACCTTTTACTTATAGTTTATTACCTGCTTCATAGTTCAAGATTCTAAAAACATCATTCAAAATTAGAAGATATAATGTGTGGCGTGCTGGCCCACGAAAAAGTTTCTATACCAATCTCATAGATAAACTTTCCAGCTAGTTGCTAGGGGCAACGAATGTTGTTGATATAGACTTCACATTAGAGAAAATTTTATTTTCCGCATTTTGGTTTTTGTAAATATCTTTTTAATTAATATATCTTATACAAAGTCAATCGGCATATCATTAATTCAGCAAACCTATGGACCTCCTTCTATTACAACAAAAGTGTATCTAACTTCGCTTTACTGGTGACCTGTTTTGAACCGAAAGTCCGCGTTTGCAGTAAATGTGTGTGATTTTGATTTTGTTGCTGATTGCGATAATTCTGATACTGATTCACATAAAGATGTCGCTCTCAACCGATAAGAACGAAGATATTTGTCGTGTGGGCGTGCGCATTCCGCCGTTTTGGCCTGAAAAGCCGGCCATTTGGTTCGCGCAGATCGAGGGCCAATTCGCGATATCGAACATTACTACGGACAATACGAAGTTTTTCTACGTTATCGGCCAACTAGAACCGCAGTATGCTTCTGAGGTGGAAGATATAATCATCAACCCGCCCGACACCAACAGGTATGAAAAATTGAAGTCGGAACTTATCAAACGACTGTCCGCGTCACGAGAAAAGAAGGTCAAGCAATTACTTATGCACGCAGAACTTGGAGACCGTAAGCCATCTCAGTTTCTAAGACATTTGCAACATTTGGCTGGACCTGGAGTTCCCGAAGATTTTCTACGTACTATATGGACCAGTCGCCTACCAAGTAGCACGCAAACGATAATCGCTTCGCAGATGACGTCTTCGCTGGAAGCGCTCGCAGATCTCGCTGACCGCATCCATGACGTTGTGTCGCCTACAGCGCACGTAGCATCAACATCAAGTGCCATACCAGGAAGCTCTTTAGACGCCATGAAGCAACAGATTGCTGAACTTACCAAACAAGTGCAAGCTCTAACTGCGCAGGTGAACCGGCATTCACGTGCACCGAATCGTTCAAACAAGAAAACGCGCGGTCGTTCTAGCTCCACACGATCACAGTCGAACTATAGAAAATTTCCTGTGTGCTGGTATCATAGTAAGTTCGGCAATGAAGCAAGTAAGTGCGTAAAACCATGCGACTACCATGCGGGAAACGCGAACAGCAGTCGGTAATGGCGACGACCGATTGCCAAACTTCCGGTCGCCTATTTGTCACGGACGGCGCTACGAAGATGCAGTTTCTCATCGATACTGGCAGTGACGTATGTGTCTTCCCCCGATCGGCACTCAAGGAACGTCGTGAGAAAACAAATTATGAGCTGTGTGCGGCAAACGGTACACCCATTTCTACTTACGGCTACGCTCATTTAGTGCTGAACCTAGGCTTGCGCCGTGACTTCACTTGGCGATTCATTGTAGCGGACGTTACAAAGGCCATAATAGGTGTGGATTTTTTATCATTTTACAACCTCATCGTGGATTGTCGAAATCAACGTTTAATCGACAACACTACAAGCCTTACGTCCCCAGCTTCACCTGCACAGTCAACTGGGAACATTTCATCGGTAAAAGTTATTTCTGGAAATTCCGTATATCATAACATACTAAGCGAATACCCTGAGATTACTCGACCTTCCGGTGTCCACCGTGTTCCGAAGCATAATACCATGCATCATATACAGACTACTGCAGGACCGCCAATTAGCAGCACACCACGAAGACTAGCACCGGATAAATTAAAAATCGCAAAAGACGAATTTGCAGATATGTTAAGGAACGGAACAGCCAGACCTTCAAAGTCACCATGGTCATCACCACTTCATCTTGCGCCTAAAAAAGATAACGGCTGGCGTCCATGCGGTGACTACAGAATGCTCAACGCTAGAACCGTACCAGACAGCTATCCCAATCGGCACATACATGACTTTGCACATTGTCTCTCCGGCTGTCAAGTATACTCGGTTATCGATCTCGTAAAAGCGTATAATCAAATTCCTGTCTGCCCTGAGGATATTCCGAAGACCGCAATCACGACGCCGTTTGGTTTATACGAATTCCCGTTCATGACGTTCGGACTACGTAATGCCAGCCAAACGTTTCAACGATTTGTGGACGAGATGCTTAGGGGCCTTGAAGAGTTCTGCTTCCCGTTTCTGGACGATTTTTTGATCTTCTCACCTGATCAAGAATCACACAAGAAGCACCTTCATCTGCTCTTCAACAGACTAAAGGAATACGGCATGGTTATCAACACGAACAAGTGCATATTCGGTGTATCAGAGGTAACGTTTTTAGGACACAGCATCTCAGCAGCTGGCACTAAGCCGTTACCATCGAAGGTAGAAGCAGTTGCGAATTACCCTCCACCGAAAACCGTTAGAGAACTGCGAAGATTCCTAGGAATGGTGAACTTTTACAGAAGGTTTATTCCTGACGCAGCACGGCATCAAGCGCCTCTGAATGCACTGCTCACAGGATCGGTTAAAGGTTCACATCCCGTGCATTTATCAGAAGAAGCTACTAAAGCATTCATCGCCTGCAAGGAAAGTCTCTGCCAAGCAGCACTACTTGCTCATCCAGACTGCCAAGCGAAGCTCGCTATAGTCACTGATGCTTCAGACACAGCAATGGGCGCAGCTTTACAACAGCATAGAGACGGCCTGTGGGAACCTTTAGCATTTTTCTCTCGAAAACTTTCGCCATGTCAACAGAAATACTCGCCTTACGACAGGGAACTTCTCGCCATCTACGAAGCAATAAAATACTTTCGTCACATGGTGGAGGCGAGAGATTTCATTATTTACACTGACCATAAGCCCATAACTTTCGCATTTCATTCACGAAAAGAAAAGTGCTCACCAAGACAGTTCAGACATCTGGATTTTATTTCACAGTTTTCCACAGATATCAGGCATATTTCAGGAAAGGATAACGTTGTGGCTGACAGTTTATCACGCATCGAAGAGATTACTCAGCCCATCGATCTATCCAAGCTTGCTCAAGCACAAAGCACAGATCCTGAACTAGAACAACTTTTGGATAGCGATACTTCTCTGCGCTTGACAAAAATCAAACTGCCTGGATCTCACACAGAAATCTATTGTGACAAGAGCAGCAATGTGGCCAGACCTTATGTGACCAAAGACATGCGACGGCAAGTGTTCGAAAACTTGCATTCTTTTAGCCACCCTGGCACAAATGCGACGACGAAACTAATATCGGAACGCTATGTATGGCCTAGTATGCGAAAAGATTGTAGAGAGTGGACTCGTTCCTGCCTAGCATGCCAACGATCAAAAATAACACGTCATGTCTCATCTCCGTTAGCATCATTCAGCTTACCTCGAGCCAGATTCATGAAAATCCACATAGATTTGATCGGACCTTTACCTCTCTCACAAGGGTATCGTTACTGTCTCACATGTGTAGATCGCTTCACACGATGGCCCGAAGCTATACCATTACAGGAGATAACAGCTGAAACTGTGGCAAAAGCTTTAGTTCACGGATGGATATCCAGATTCGGCTGCCCTGAAGATATCGTCACTGATCGTGGTCGACAGTTTGAATCAGAACTTTTTAAGCATCTGTCTCACATCATCGGATTTCAACGCAGACGAACTACAGCCTACCATCCAGCATGCAATGGACTCGTCGAAAGATTCCACAGACAGCTTAAAGCCGCCATTACATGTCATGCGACGAGCAGCTGGCTTGAAACACTTCCACTTGTACTACTGGGAATCCGGGCGGCATTTAAGGAAGACTTACAAGCGACTCCAGCTGAGCTCGTATATGGAGAGACACTACGACTCCCAGGGGACATTTTTTGTCAATCGGCTGATGGCACAGAGGACTTGACAGTATACACTGAAAGACTGCGCACATTCGCCAAAAATTTGTTGCCATTACCAACTTCTCACCATGGGAATAACCGCTCCATATTCATTTTCAAAGATTTAGCAACAGCATCCCACGTCTTTCTAAGAGATGACACCTCGCATCCATCTTTTCAAGCAGCTTACACAGGCCCGCATGAGGTGATAGAACGAGGGGATAAAGTTTTCAAGCTCCGCATAAAAGGCAAAGAAGTCACGGTATCAGTCGACCGCATTAAACCTGCCTACATACTTCGTGAGTTGGACCATTCTCCCGTCGTGGCAGCACCCGAGACCCGAGACGCTCCAGTGACCACCACTCGATCAGGACGAACAGTGCGTTTTCCAGAATATTATCGCCCGTAGGACGGTCTCTGGAGGGGGGTGATGTGGCGTGCTGGCCCACGAAAAAGTTTCTATACCAATCTCATAGATAAACTTTCCAGCTAGTTGCTAGGGGCAACGAATGTTGTTGATATAGACTTCACATTAGAGAAAATTTTATTTTCCGCATTTTGGTTTTTGTAAATATCTTTTTAATTAATATATCTTATACAAAGTCAATCGGCATATCATTAATTCAGCAAACCTATGGACCTCCTTCTATTACAACAAAAGCGTATCGAACTTTGCTTAAAATGTATGTCAGTGATTTTAAAAAGGCAGTTTCTGGTTGATTAGGTAGATAAAAGTGAAGTAATCAAAATGATGAAGTAAAAAACACATTACTACCTATAATATATATTTTTTTACATGTTTAATCCGAAATGATGGTGTATGTAAGCTTTTTGACCATTTTTTGTACTCTGAAAATAAGTAGTTTGCTACTTAGGTCATTTGTTTAGATAAGATGAGAGAGAAATTGGCAAATTATAAATTGTGCCACTGTCTTAACATACATTATTTTATACAAATTAGGCTGTTCTACAAAAAAAAGATTTTAAATAGTATCATAATTTCCACCAGTTGCTGATAATGTTAATTTATGTATTATCTGCCAACACCTTATCATTTATTACAAAATTTACAATTGTGTGTGATAAATTATTAACAATTGTTATACCATATTTAAAATATTGTTGCCATGCTACTGGGTAGTACTCTTATTGTACACTGTGAGCAAATAGATGTATTATAAATTTAAATACATATTTGTTTAATAATCGAATTTATAATAGCTAC
Organism: Ennomos fuscantarius; assembly: GCA_905220475.3. Lineage (NCBI taxonomy): Eukaryota > Metazoa > Arthropoda > Insecta > Lepidoptera > Geometridae > Ennomos > Ennomos fuscantarius. Next base: position 1,578,405 of record HG992026.1, on the reverse strand, counting down.
ACTTGTGTAAAAAAACATCTGCTAGGTGATCACGTAACACATTTGTATGGATTTGACTGTTTTAATACAAAGCTTATGAGCATAAATACTATGGAAATTTTCAAATTCGAAATAAAATTACTGCTGTTACATTGCAAACAAAGTTCTGTGATCACCCCCCAGGTAGCTAAAACCACATTCAACCAAATTCATCAATTTGGGAGCTATGATGCTACAGAAACACACATCAAACTAAACGCTCCTTTCCATCTTCCACCTCCCTTGTCAGCGCCGAGTTCATACTTTCCCTCTGTCACTTGGGGTATGTCCTAGAGAGATAAGTGCAAAATTAAGAGCTGTTAAAGTTCACTGCAGATGGGTATTAGGACACCCAACTATTTTATTACATGTATAAAACAAGCCTCATGTAATTTTTCTAATACTCATCTCTCTTGTTCCCAGTGTGGGTGTGTATAAGAATGGCCGCGTGGAAATCATCGCCAACGACCAGGGTAACCGTATCACTCCTTCATATGTTGCGTTCACCGCTGATGGTGAGCGCCTCATCGGAGACGCCGCCAAGAACCAGCTGACCACAAACCCTGAGAACACCGTGTTCGATGCCAAACGGCTTATCGGTCGCGAGTGGGGAGACACCACTGTCCAACATGACGTCAAGTTCTTCCCCTTCAAGGTCATCGAGAAGCAGAGCAAGCCCCATGTCCAAGTACAAACCGCCCAGGGTCAAAAGGTGTTCGCTCCCGAGGAAATTTCCGCCATGGTCCTCACCAAGATGAAGGAAACCGCTGAAGCTTACCTCGGCAAGAAGGTCACCCACGCCGTCGTCACCGTACCTGCATACTTCAACGACGCCCAGCGTCAAGCTACCAAGGATGCCGGAGCCATCGCCGGCCTCCAAGTTATGAGAATCATTAACGAGCCCACTGCTGCAGCTATCGCTTACGGTCTTGATAAGAAGGAGGGAGAGAAGAACGTTCTCGTATTCGATTTGGGCGGTGGTACCTTTGACGTATCGCTGCTCACAATCGACAATGGTGTGTTTGAGGTGGTCGCCACCAACGGTGACACCCATTTGGGAGGCGAGGACTTCGACCAGAGGGTCATGGAGCACTTCATTAAGCTGTACAAGAAGAAGAAGGGCAAGGACATCAGAAAAGACAACCGCGCCGTCCAGAAGCTGCGTCGTGAAGTGGAGAAGGCGAAGAGAGCTCTGTCCTCCAGCCACCAAGTTAAGATCGAAATTGAGTCCTTCTTCGAGGGTGAAGACTTCGCCGAGACTCTGACCAGGGCCAAGTTTGAGGAGCTGAACATGGACCTTTTCAGATCGACCCTCAAGCCCGTGCAGAAGGTGCTCGAAGATGCCGACATGAACAAGAAGGACGTTGATGAGATCGTACTTGTCGGTGGTTCCACTCGTATCCCCAAGGTGCAGCAACTGGTCAAGGAGTTCTTCAACGGCAAGGAGCCATCCCGAGGCATCAACCCCGACGAAGCTGTCGCGTACGGAGCCGCCGTTCAGGCCGGAGTGCTCAGTGGTGAACAGGACACTGATGCGATCGTTCTGCTCGATGTCAACCCTCTTACCATGGGTATCGAGACCGTAGGAGGCGTGATGACCAAGCTGATCCCCCGTAACACCGTCATCCCCACCAAAAAGTCCCAGATCTTCTCGACCGCCAGCGACAACCAGCACACCGTCACCATCCAGGTTTACGAGGGTGAGCGCCCAATGACCAAGGACAATCATCTGCTCGGTAAATTCGACCTGACCGGAATCCCACCCGCGCCCCGTGGCATCCCTCAAATCGAGGTGACGTTCGAAATCGATGCGAACGGTATCCTGCAGGTGTCTGCCGAGGACAAGGGCACAGGAAACAGGGAGAAGATCGTCATTACTAACGACCAGAACAGGTTGACGCCAGAGGACATCGAACGGATGATCAAGGATGCCGAGAAGTTCGCCGATGACGACAAGAAGCTAAAGGAGCGCGTCGAGTCTAGGAACGAGCTCGAGAGCTATGCTTACTCACTAAAGAACCAGCTTCAGGACAAGGAAAAACTTGGCTCTAAGGTTGGTATTTCTCATAATCTTTAAAAACATAAATTTAAGTAATGGTTTTTAGTTTTGAACTAGGTGATTTGGCCAGTAGAAACTAACAAATAATTTCTTTTTGTCTACAGCTCAGTGACGACGAGAAGATAAAGATGGAGGAAGCCATTGACGCTACAATCAAGTGGCTGGAAGACAACCAGGATACTGATGCGGAAGAGTACAAGAAGCAGAAGAAGTCTCTCGAGGATGTGGTGCAGCCAATCATCGCCAAGCTGTACCAGGGCCAGGGTGGCGTGCCGCCGACGCCAGGCGGAGAGGACGAGGACTTCAAAGACGAGTTGTAAACTATCAGACTGTCACGCGTGTGATCCTAGCCAAATGTGATCTCCGTTAGGTTAGTACAGGCTATCTGCCAGGGGTAAGTCCCCAGGCGCATAGCCTGTATCGAAGCACGGATATGATGCGTTAGAGTTTAGCTCGTGTTGTGTATATTTATTGTGCGTCTGTGTGTGAGTGCGGGCCTCGATGTGATCGAGCGTTGTGTATAAATCGATGCATTTTTATTTTAGTAAAGCAATAGTTTCGCGTGTGTGTGTGGGCCCATTTTCCCTGGTTTCGGTTTATCTTCCTATTTTGTTTAGGAAATAGCCGAATGTCTCCGACCGTTGGAGACTACCTCAGTGTTCTTAAATGTATGTATGTAATTATTTTGAGACTGCAAGATGTTAGTTCATAATTAGCAGAATAATTAATGTAGTAATTTAATGAATTTCAATGGAAGCATGAGGGGGAGTACATAATAAAACAATTTTCTAATGAGAACTAATTTTTTTTATTTACCTGCAAAGTTAAATTAGATAAATTCAAATTAATATTAGTCACCGCGAGCGTTACGTAGTTGGGAGCAGAATCCGATGTCGAAAGCTGGTGCGGCCATTACAGCTGCTTGGACTTTCACCTGCACTTTGTCTGTCAATAAAATGGAATTAAATTAGGTTTATAGGGATAAACTTCATTTTCTTTTTGTTTTGGCTCCACACTGTGTCAGCCAGCCAGTGTCAAGTAATTGATAATTTCTCAAGTTAATTAATATCATGCATTTCTGTGTTAAGTCAAGTCACAGTCCAAGTCATCAAGTCATACTCGTAGTAAAGTGGTGGCAACTTTACCAGAAGCTTCTATGGAGTTTTGGAAACAACACGAATAGAAACGTTTCACCATCATTATACCACTTTCCCACACTCGTGCCTGTAATCCAGCACTTAACGAACAAAATGCCACCAATTTTATGCTCTAACATTGAAAATGAAAATTTTGGAAAATAATACAATGCGGTGACGCGATCTTTTTCTTTTTACGCCAAAACTTCATTTTTATTCTTCCCAGTGGTGGGCAAGCTAGTGCGGAGAAATTTTAACACATTAGGTCATAGATACCCATAGGTTCTTCCGCGTCGATCTCAACAGCGGTGATGCCGGCAGCCGCTCTCATTTCTGCCAGTGCATCCGAGAAGTAAAAGTCTAACTGAAATTAAATAAAACGGCATTTCCAATAGTTTATCTATATATAATTTCCAATTATTAGTTCCATTGATTAGGCCTTAATTTAATGCTGAAAGTATGTACTTGGATGATATATTTATTTTGCTTTAATAATCAAACTACCAAGCCTATTTTGATGATTTTTTTATTAGATGAGGACCAATCTGAAAGTATACTGTCACAATTAAAAAAAGATTTCCCATATAATTTTCAATTTAAATTCATATTTTTAGTGATGTTCAGAGAGTAGCCGTGGCCGTATGCTTTGAGGCCAAAGTCATATCGTGTGTATAATTAAAGCGATTGCTCCATATTTGCTACAAGTTTTATTTCAGCTGCCTAACCTGCAACTCTGTAATTAGAACGACCGATTGGTCGAACAATTTGATTAATATGACCACCATAGTTATATAGATACTCTCGTGTCACTCTTTAGAAGAATTTTTATTAACGATGATGTCATAGTTCTGTTAGGACTTCGCGTCATGGGGCATTGACCTACAGAAACGCGTGTACCAATTCTATGCACGATCCCCGTTACTGCCGATCTGGGTTATCATGATCAAGGTTGAAACGGTCTAATAACTACGTACCTAAATAAGTGAAAATTAGCTGACATGCTTTCACAGACCACTCTGAAAGTGTAAATTAAAATTTTTGACCTTTTTTGAACCGAATTCAATAAAGGAGGAGGTTCTCAATTCGCCTGTTTTTTTTATTTTCGTTACTCTGCTGAACTTTCTACTGGGTGAACCAATTTTGATAATTCTTTTTTTATTTGAAAGCTGGTGCTTCGCCATAAATGTGATAAAGATCTGACAAGTATTTTTGAGTCATCCTTATATAATAATGCGTATTTCGATTTCGATTACATTAATGATGTTCTCATTGGGATTGAAGTAGGTTTAAACCCTTTTTTTAAAGTAATGATTACTGTTGTAGTTGATGTCGTTGTTGAAGTATGATGGCGGGCAGAGGACATCCTAATTAATAATCAGTACCTAAATAGGTTAAAAAAATAATCGGATTACCTACCTTCTTTATTCAACTGACAAGACAAATATAGATAATACTTTAATGATTTTTGGGTCTTTTACCAAAACCACGTTCTCCACATTCACAAATCACACTAATATTATAAAGACGAAAGTTTGTTTATAATAATAATAAATAATTCAAGACACATTTTCATCCTCTAAATTGGTACTAAATGAAAACCAATGTAAATTTTTGACTTTACCGCTCTCCAGTGCTTTTTTAGAATAAGCAAATATGTGAACCAATGTCCTAGTTTACCTCAAAGTCGAGCTGAGCAGCATCGTGATTGGGATGTACCAGGACGCGCGGCCCTGACTTCGGCGGCGCGGGCTTTCCGGTACACCAATCCACTCCGTACGCCATACAACGCTGCTTGCAAGTGGCCATCGAAGCGTTCAGGAATATGATACTGTCAAAGTACTGCATGTTAAACACACTTACTGGATATATATTATAGAGGAGATAAAAAAATCTGCTTTTGGATAATTTATACCTTACTAGCGGCCCGTCCCGGCTTCGCTCGGGTGGACGTTTATTTATTAAACATTTTATAATATACGAAAAACAATGTATCACGCACCGGCGCCATCTACTTAAAATGTTGGTTTGTCGTATATTTTTCCTGAATTTTCTTTGCTATAAACCTCACGGAGCCCGAGACCTTTCCAACGAATGCAAAACCGTGGAAATCGGTTCGTGCGTTCTGGAGTTATAGCGTCAGGAAGGAAAACCCGATTTATTTTTATATAGTAGAAGATGTCCTGTGTCTACATAGTCGCGGCGATGTGAGAAAAGAACCACCTCACCTTTTATCGCAGGTGCCGTAAGAAATATTCAGGGAATGGAACATTAAAATTAAAATCACCAAGACGCGTGTTGATTATGGCAATCACCCCTCTAATAGGGGAGGCCTATGTTCAGCAGTGTACTCAAAAAGGCTGGTGATGATGGAACGTATACAATAATAAAATCACAGGCAGTTAGTTTACTACTAAGTATTATGTATTCTGTGGTGTAACTGCTGAGAGTGACGAAAGTGCACCAATTTCAGTTTATACTTTCTAAACGAAAGTTGTTTCACAAAGCAATTGAGAAACTGAACAGACAGACTAGAGGTTTTTTGAGTCATACAAAATACCATTACATCACCATGATATGAAAATCATTGCTCTGCTTAGGTACATATACCGGTTAGGCGGAGTGCTCATATTGTCCAGTATTTCAAATTCAGCGCCACAGCACGGGAATCCAGTCAGCACCCAACCATGAGATATGCAATCCTACAACAGGCTCAAAATGCTTATAATAATTCATTTTAAAGTAATATTTTATTTTACACCCAACGATCACATACATATTATAATAGTAGGGACTTAAGTACACAGAGACATTTTCCGCGCCAGTGCCGAGAAAGGGTAAGTCCCTTCTTCTGTGGGGAGAAAAATAAAGTATGGACCTACTTACTTGCTGTAACAACCGTCGTTTGATTATTTCACCTCGAAGTTGTACGCTCGGCTCGAATCCATGCAGTTTCTCTTTTAAATCATTTTTCTTCTCCTTTGTCTCATTTAGTATATCTTCAAAGTGCACTAAAAATAAAAAATAAAAATGCGAACAGTTTTAGGTCCGCTGCAGTGATTATTGCTGCTGTTACAAAAAGTTTAAGTAGGTAGCATCGGTTTCAGACAGAGAAACTAAACTTCAATAAACATTTATTCATATAAGTAGGTATCAAAAAACTCAATGAAAAATACAGTTATTTGGACAAGGTTTATAAGTAGTCTATGTTTACATTTTGCTGGGATACTTGGTTCCCACAATAGGTTCGGGGCTCGTATTATGAGCTCCATCAACCCCATCTCATTTCTTCCTTTTTCACTATAGGTGTCGTAAGAACCGGCCAAGGGAATCTCTTGCGACCTCATTGCGATCATCAAAACGCCTGCCAAGCGTGTTAATTATAGCAACTAACCCAAAAATGAGGGAGACCTAGGTATATGTTCTGCATCTTCCATCCTATGAAGTAAAGAAGTGATGACAACGTATTCATACAATTAATTAACCCGAAGTGTTTAGCAACTGCCTGCGCCTGGCTCCTCCGGCCGGAGCCCCTGGGTCCGATGAGCAGCACGCGGTAGATGCCGGGCGCGCCGACCGCGTGGAGCCCCTGCCCGGGCCCCTGCAGCCCGGCGGCGCACGCGCGCACCGCGTTGAAACATTTACTCGATATCTTGTCTGTGTCGTCGCTCGGCTCGATGTGGACTTCCTACATCCATTAAGTTTTAGTACTAGCAGGTGAGAGGGATGAGGCGAACCTTCGAGTTATGGCATTTTATTACAGCAAGTGTCTCTTAGTGGTAGCCCGGGTGACTTTTAAGCCGAGGCGCCCTGGTTGGATTCTCGCTCGGCCCTGAACATCTTTCACTTTCAAGTTACGTGGGAAATTCGGAAGAAACTGGCATGTTCAAAATACGAGGACATGTGTCATCCATTCGCCAACCTAGCGTGGTCGATTACGGCTTCCCAAACAGCAAAAGTACTATAGCAGTCGAGATAACGTTTTCAGTAAGCTACTATTTATACTATCTACTACTATTATACTTTTCTAGGTGGTAGGACTTTTCTGCAAAGTTCGTCTAGTTAGGTACCAGTTATTCTGCCGCCAAGCAGTAGTGCGCAAGCACTACTGTGTTCCGTTTTGTAAGGGCACCGTAGCTAGTGAAATTACTGGGCAAATGAGACTTTATGACCTAATCTCACAGTCTAATAATCTTATTGCTAGATTGTGCTGATGTCTCAGAATGATTTGCGCAGTGCAGGGTCACGCGAAACTATACTTTATAGTTTCAAGTGTCACTGCTACTGATATGGTGTCGCTTAACATCAGGTGAGCGATTAGCTCGTCATGTCAATACTTACATAACATAAAAAAAAAAACTCTCTCTCTGTGAGATGAGGCCAGAGCCGGGAGGCATGGGAACGTAATGGGATGATGAAAACGACGACAACGACGGTTAGTTTTGAATTAATAATCACCTTCAAACACAAAATCACGCTCATTGGTTACAGACAGTCAGACACTGTTATTGCACAATTACGATTTTAGCATACCTTCAAAGTCGCCTTATAAGCATACTTCAGCCCCTCAAAATCCTGCTGAAAGAAGCCCCTCACAGGAGTGAACGGGTCGGGTGCGGCCATCGCCTGCGGCGGCGTCGGTATCAGAGTCAGCGTCACCGTGGGCAGGACGCCGTCTTGCTGAAGGTTACGCGCTTCGCGGACGGTGCACGGGTGGTCTGAGAGCACGGACTTTTGAAAGAGACTACATTTTTAACTTAACCTACCTAAAGAATGTGATGAACAGCCATGAGCTTTAACTTATTCGGCTCGTCAGCTTTTATCTAGCATCTGGTTGTTATAAGAATGGAAAAAAGTCTATTATTTTTTGTTCTCATACGACGCTGACGACTTGAAGTTGAATCTAGCTTGAGCATGTCAATTTTTTTTTAATATCTGGCAGATAATGGTGTCGATTCTGTGTCGCATACTCTAAAGCTAAACGAAATTAACATATTTCCGTCTTTTTCATTTCCCCTTTATCAGAAGAGTACCGCCATACTTTAAGTTTAGTTTTCGAGAATGCGACACAGAATCGACACCAATGTACCCTTACTTGTAGGTATAGTACTTATGTCACAGGATAATATGTATATAACGCCCAAAGATCCTGTACATAGATCCTGGACCCAAAAAAAGGTAAAAGTGCTAAAATTAGCCTATTTGCAATAAATCTTTTGACTTTGACTAAAGTAGGGATTCCCAGTATCTATATAGGGACCCAGGAACTACGAGGACCATGGTTCCACAACACCCAGACACAGAACAAGTATTTGTAGTAGTTTAGCTACTTTAGTTAGTAGCTTATTTCATGTACTTGTCCTGTCGTAGGCATCGAACCCGTCGCCTCGGGGTTATGAGCCTACCTGCTTAAGCACCACACCACAAGAGTTATCACTATCTAGTGTTTCACTATGTTTCACACATGTTAAAACGACGATTTTTTTATTGTTTATTTTTTGTATATATAGACAGCCTCTGTGGTGTGGTGGTTGAGCAGATCGGCTCATAGCTCGGAGGCAGCGGGTTCGATTCCCGCGGCAGGACAAGTATTTGTGCACAGAAAAAAAACGCAAATACTTGTTCTGAATCTGGGTGTTATGGGACCATATATGTCCTCTTAATTCTTGGGTCTCTAGACACAGGGAATCTTATTTAGAGTCTAGGATTTATGTATGCGATCGTTAGGCGTTTTTATTATTATTATCCAAATATAACAGATAGAAGAGGTGGTAATTTTGATGTCGATACAACTGCAACTTTGATATATCCGATAGAATAAACCAAAGGTGTAAAATAATTAAAAGTTTAGAGGTAATTTGGTCAGGAGGTGGGGCTTCAATAAATGCTGTGCTATATGGTACTAGTACTATAATTTATGTGGCTAAGGAGAACTTAAAGATTTACCAAACATAAGCCATCCCGCTTGAGGCACAGGGTCCTTTAGCGTCATATGTTTTGTCACTTCCGACAAGAGAACCGGCGAGATGCAGCCCGGCACGTAGTCATCGTGCTGTGCGTGACAAATATCGATACAATCTGCGATAGTTAATGACAATGCAAGTAGGTATTTATTATCGGCATGCCTAGGTACCTTCTCGTAACGATCCATCACGCATCGACGCGTAATCACAAAGACGCCAAGGTCTTTTATCATCTGCTTAGCCACACCTTTCACGTCTGAAAATTCGTTCAAAAATTTTGATTTTTTTTTGAGACAGGCTGTTCCTCTGCTTAACTTTACAGCGTTACGTGCCACTAGCTCAAGGGCGTCCCTGATATGCGAGCCTCGGCTTAGGTCGTTGCCGGGATAAGAGGATCTAGAAGACTACGTCCACTGGAAGAGTGGACCCTATAATACTGAAAGTCGCGTCCGTTCTAGCTAACCTACGGGGGTAACGACCTCACGGCGCTATAATATTTTTTTGCTTAAAACCCGTAACATGTACTACGTAAACAATTTAATTTGTAACTTTAAATTTATTTAATTTGTAAAATTAACAATTTAAAAGTTTAGCTACAGTAGAATTATACCAATGTTAAGATCAGGCGATACAAGCATTATGACTCTGTCTGCATCCTTGGAGCAATTCCGACGGTGTCCGAGGTATATTTTCATATGCTTTAAGTGATCCCTCGGCAGGTTCACGACGAGGTCTTGGACTACATCCTATAATATAATCAATTAGCGTAAACACTAGGGCAGGTGTTCTACTGAACTTTAAATGATACTTGAGTGGGCGGGATAAAAGCAGAAAAAGCTAAAAACACCAAACTGCAACGGTGAAGGAATAAATTGAGGATTTCAGCATTGTTCGTGTTACTTGTTAATTGTACAGGACTTATAGTTGATCACCAATTTTCCCGTTTTTTAAATGACATGTCGAGCTACTCGTTCGCCTGATGTTGAGCGACACGGCTGTCCTTATCAGTTTCAGTGTCACTCGGAACAAAAGTTTCGCGTAACACTGCACTGCGCACCTCATCCTGAGACATCAGCATAGTTAAGTAATAAAATTACTAAGATTACTTTAACTGTGAGATTAGGTCATAAAGTCTCATTTGACCAGAAATTCACTGGCTACAGTATCCTTCAAACTGGAACACAGCTATAGTAGTGCTTGCGCACTAGTGTTTGGCGGCAGAATAACTGGCAAAGCGGTGGTAGAAAGCTAGACGAACTTTGCAGAGAATTCCTACCACCTACCGCTTTGCCCAAAGATTAGGATTAGTATAATTGCAAGCTAGATTTGCAATTACTACTTTTTGAATTGTGGCTACTTACTGGCTACGTATGCTCAAATATGTAGATAATAATAGTACCTTATTAGGTAGTGTAGTTATAAGTACCTATAACTCTGTGGATACTTAGACGTGAATAGGAAAAACCTATTTTCTGAGTAAAATATTCCCTTTTTTCCCACCAGCTGCAATATACCAGTGGGGGATGGGCAAAATAAAAGAATCTTTCTTCTTCCTTCGTGGATATTCCAAATTGGTCAACTCAAATAAATATTTACTTACCTTAAATATATTATAAATTCTATATTTCTCGAGATATGGTATAAATCTCTCCGGCATTTCAAGAGGTTTTCTTGTAGCGTCAGTTTCAGTCATGTTTCTATGTTTATAATAATAATAATTATTATTAGGTTGAAATCAATTATTTATTAATTTTATAATTTGGATCTGTGAACAACATAACAATAATCGCATCGCATAAAATTCGTATAGGTCTGATGATAAATCTATGCCGCTTGCACTCAAGAAGGCTAGGTCTAGGTACATGCACAATTTATTTTTTTTGCTTAAACCTGTTAGATAAATTCAAGCAGATCCAAAACAATTCAACTTCAACTCTTTGTAAATGGCCTTTGTGGAGAGGTTACCACAATTTTGCCAATATCACGTAGAAAGATAGCACATCAAACGAAGATTTTTCAGTGAGAAATTTTGGTATATGTGGAGAATGAGGTCAACTATGAAAGTACTAGATGAATCTAAAATGCTGAAACAAAACAAAAGAATACTATATTTACAACAAGTAATAATATTGATAATGAAATAATAAATAATCTAAAACTAATATTTAAGTACACAATATAACATAAATACTTACACAATTTCTAAAATAACTACCTACTTACAACTTAATTTTATTCACTTTAATAAATTTACATAAAATACCTATAAACGGAGAAAATACCAGACATAATAAACACTTGAGGGAAGTGGGACGAGGGATATTGTTTGGAATAACATCATACAATGAAAACTGTAATTTGGAACAACTGAAAAATATATGGTCCACATTTCCTTGATCTAAACCACATTCACAGAGAGAATTATCCCTAATCCTAAGTTTATTTAGGAAAACCGGAGTACAAGAGTGATTCAAGCGTAAACGACAAACAACTGAAGTGGTCAATTTGTCTGCCTTTTTAAATTTAGAGAACCAGGGTTTATGAGGAATCTCAGGCTGAACATCACCAAAAAATTTACCTTTAATAGATTTAGAATTTTGCCATGCACTAGACCATGTCTTGAATAAAGCCGGTTCAAAGGTGGTACATAAATCATGAAAATATATTTGAGAATGGTCAAGAGATCCTGTATGAACAGCTGACCTAGCACAAGAATCAGCTGACTCATTACCGAGGATACCTGAATGGCCAGGAATCCAAGCTAAAACAACATTAATACCTAATCTGTTACATTGAAATAGAAGCTCTCTAATTTTAAGGATTACAGGGAACCTGGTTTTTGAACGGAACTGATTAGAGAGAATGGACTGAAGACAACTTTTAGAATCAGAAAAAATAATAGATTTATTAATGTTGTGCGATTTTACGAATTTAATGGCTTCTAGAATGGCGACAGATTCCCCTGTAAAAACTGAATAAACTGAAGGGCACTTGTAAGCTAAAATAATTCTAGTAGATGGAACCCAAACTGCAGCACCAACAGAGCTATCAGCAGATTTGGAAGCATCCGTGTATAAAATCCGTATATATATATTTCTATATATATATATATCCAAAACAATAGCCACCAAAAACTATAACGTCAACAAGTAACATTTTAGGACTACCACTCTGGAAAGTTTTCTCCAACAAAGAGAAAATTGAAATGTAATGCATCTTTTATGGTTACTAATATTTTGAAATAGAAGTATTCTTAAAAAGTCATGCACCAAGCAAATAAGGTAAAAGGCAAAATAAAGATTGGGGAAAAAACTTTTTCTCGGCCAACGGTCGATCTAGCGTAATCTTGTTGAAACCTAGTTTTAGCGGCATAGCAGGAATAGTATTCGAGTATTATTTTGTATTTAAGGTAAATTTCCGTGAGGTCACGTCTGAAAAATTCTAATTTGTATGTAATATTATGTATCATTTCAGGCGCTGTATACCCTACACACAGGCCTAGTATATGGATTAAAATGAACTTATGGGTAGATAACTTTATAAGTGATCATGACAGAAAGCACTTCATTGTTTACAATGCTTTGAGCTGCAATTTAACTAAATTATTCAGATATTATTTGTAGAAGTTCCAAAATCAATCATTTGATTTGACAAAAAAAAATTATGAAAGTTAGTCCAAACCATGTTCTACAATTTTTTTATGAGCCACGGAAATTTTTTTATGCTCTCATCCTACATTTTCTCTAGTCAAATTGCAAAATTTTACCTGTTACTACTATCATTATTATTACTCTAGTGGTACAACAAAATATGACTATGATTTTTTTTATATTTAAATAGGAACACGAGTAGGTATAGTATTAATAAGCCCCAAACACCAGAGTAGCCGTAGGCATGGATATTTTTACTGCGAAATAATGTACAATTCTGGAAAAACTAAATAAGAATACTTATTTACTTCACTACTGCTACTGTAGCCACTCTATTGTTCATGTGTTTTTTTTTTAATAACATAATTTTACTGTTTGTCGAAAATAAAAAGTAATCATCTGGCAACTTAAAAACTTTTTGTACATATTTTTCACTTTCTACTTTCTAGGTTATGTTTTTGTTATTGTAGCAGAGCAGTTTTCCATTTCAAATTCCAATACAAAGTTTAAAAACATAATGTTCCAGTAAACTGGTTAAATGTGGTATGATCTTACAATCAAGTTCAAGGGGTCAAAAACCACGTTGTTTATAGCTAAGTACGTTACGGAAACAGAAACACCGCGCGCGTGCTTATCAGAATTACATTACGACATTATTTTATTACGAAGCTCTTGCCTTCATTGCTCAGCTGGCAGCTCAGCCAAAACAGTGGTCGGTGTGTAACTGGCAGCTAGCAGATGACTAGCTTTGGTTTGCATCACATTCGTTTAGTGTATAGAGTCATTAAGATGTATTCAACTTCCACCAGTTCGAGTTATGAGGTACGTTATATTCTTTACTACCTACTGCTATACGAATTGCACTTGATTAAAATATCAGTAATTTTATGCCTGTAAATTTTGTTTAAACTGATCTCCTAAAAATGATAGTTACTTCAAACTTTATTTACTTAATATTTAACCTAAAATCCTTATTACAATACAGACGTTATTTATCTTGTTTAAAAAAAATATTTGCTAAGCAGGTACTAAAAAAAATAATATCATTTATGTCAATGTTAGCTGGTGTGTGGTATGGAACAGAGCCGGCTCATGAAAATTTTTAATGGCTGTTCACAAATAAATAATTGGTCATGCTTACCATTAATGATTTTATTTACAAAAAAATATTTAAATTTACTAGGTGGTAGGACTTTGTTGCAAAGTTCGTCTAGGTAGGTACCACCGCTTTGCCAATTATTCTGCCACCAAGCAGTAGTGTGCAAGAGCTACTGTGTTTCGGTTTGAAGGGCACTGTAGCTAGTGAAATTACTGGGCAATTGAGACTTTATTATCTGATCTCACAGTCGAGTTAAATGCCGTGTAGGCATTGTGTAGAACTTTGTTTCTTAGGAGCAGAATTGCTAGTGCTCCAGTCTCTACTCAATACAACCAGTCACCATACTGTGGTACGATTGTACGTAGATAATTACTTGTAGTGAGATGCTGAACAGACCTTAGAGCATCAATGCATGAACTTAAAGATGGAGAGAATATATATAAATAAATTTATATATATAGTAAATAAACTGAAAAAAAAAAAAAAACAAATTGTGTTAACAAAATTTTTCTGGGAGTTCACTGCACCAGCGCTCCTTAGGACGGGCCGCCTCTGTATGGAATATTCTCGTATGGAATATGTTTGAATTCAAATTATAAACACCTCAACTACTGTTGAAATTAGAAACACTTTGAATTTAATTATAGACATTGTGTATCTTTTCTATTTGGAGAATGCAAATTATTGGATACAGAGATGTTGTGCTTTTGCCATAAAGTAAAATACCTATAGTTCCTGTTTTAGATTATGTAACTTATTGTGTAACATATAGGCATTTTAATTATTCATTTATTATTATTCAAAATAAAGTATTTAATGGTATAATAATAAATTTAAAAATATTTTTTTGTGCTCACACTTATTACGTAAACATATTGTCATTGCAAGCACCACTGCATTTGCATTTGGTGAAATGCAGTGAAATCAGGCAAAAATGCTTTTGCCTATTGATAAATACTGCAGTTATCCCCAAATGTGGAACCCTACACAGTATTGGCTGTATTGTCCTCCCTGTATTATATATATGTTCATGTTAATAATAGGCTTAATTAATAAATATAAAAAATAATCTAACAAAAAGCACGGACCCAGGTGTCTGTGGAAATGCAGTACAAAAAAAAAACACTACACAGTTAATAAATTGATTAAAAGAAATGCAACACACATGACCTCTATCTCTGGCATTGGATGGAGCACTGTTGAGAAAATATTCAGGTGTAGTAAGCGGAGGGCAAATGCTCACAACAAATATTCCCATCAAGAAAATGTTCCTGTCCAGTAGCCAGTTCCATTCCAACCTTTATAAAAAGGATGACAACAGTTTTAGAATGGTTAAATTAAATTTAGTATAGCATTTAGCATGGAAAAATCTGTACAATTACCAGTACATTATTTTTAGTCTAAAAACTATCTCACAGGAACTACACAAAAATCCAGGATATATGGCAGCCTCTGTGGTGTGGTGGTTTGAGTAGGTCGGCTCATAAACCGGAGGCGGCGGGTTCGATTCCCGCGGGAGTACAAGTAATTGTGCACAGAAAAAAGCGCAAATACTTGTTCTGAGTCTGGGTGTTGTGGAACCATGGTCCACATAGTTCCTGGGTCCCTAGACACAGGGAATCCTAGTTAGGGTCCAGGATCTATGTATGTGATTATTGGGCGTTATTATTATTATTATTATTAATCCATTCATATATTTCAGCACTGAATAGTAACAGCACATATTATATTATACTATGGAAACAGATATAATACACTTTTTTATTTTAAATTTACCCATTTTCAGGATGCAATAAAAAAGTTGAACTCGCTACAGTCAAACAAAGCAACAATAGAACAAATAAAGAAAAATTTAAAAACTGGCGAAGTGAGTATACAATCTGAAGGGGAAGGTCAACACTAGTAATAATTAATCTACAGAATCAAAGGTCAATCAAGTTGGATGTTTCCATAAGTGATTTAATCCTAAATTGTTATATAAATATCTGCGCAAATCAAGACCATGAAGTCTTAGTGGGTCATATATCCAAAATTTAAATTATAAAACATAATTCAAACTTACATCTGAGTATTTTATTTTTTGAATGGGCTAATGCTGTGTGTCTCTACCGACCTTTACAGCGTCACCGGGCAGAATCTGAGTATTTTACTGCTGTAAGTGTAGGTAATTGTTTGTTTGAGAATATAGGATAGATTGTGGTCCAAAGAATGCTTTAACCATGGCATGGCTAATTTTTGATACCAACACAATTTGAGTTCATCTGTACTTGGGTTATATTTTCTAGACCTTAGGCTATTATCATATTCTCTAGGTCTTTGAACTTCCACTGAAATTGAACTCCCTATTAAGTACACAGATAGATGAATAGATAAACTCTTTAGTGAACCACCACTATATTCACACATATTCATATTCACTATATTCATATACAATGTATTCTCTAGGTCTAGATAGAATAATGCATCACAAAAAACGAAGCCAAGACAAAAAAACTGTAAGCATACTAAAACAGTTATGAACTTCCACTGAAATTGAACTCTCTATTAAGTACACAGATAGATGAATAGATAAACTGTTTAGTGAACCACCACATCACAAATCATTAAATCTATACATATAAAATTTAAAGTCCTGACTACTTGTATATCAACGCACAGCCTAAACCGCTGGTCCTAGAAACTTGAAGTTTGGAGGGTATGTTCTTTGTAAAGTGTGGGTGTCCACTAAGAAAGGGTTTTACGAAATTCCACTAAGAGGGTGAAAAAGGTGGTCGAATTATCTACGAAAAAATTTCTTCTTAGTTTCCTATAGGCCACGCGGGTGAAGCCGCGGGCAAAAGTATTATATTACTAGGTATTATGATAACATTTCACGCAAATAGAGCATTGTATATGATGCAGACAATAATATTGTCTTGGTTCGCTTCTTAGAAATCCGTACCGATAATACCACATATTATCAGTTATCATATACGCACTTCACAGTTAGTAAACGGGTTTTCCTGGTAAAAGTAACAATTCCCTTTTTCCATCCAGATGGTAAAACATTGGTATGACAACAACAACAATACTTTTCATGGTTTTTCAGAAATGCACAAATATTGGAGACATGGCAAACTACTTGCGGAGAATAGGGATCCCGCTGACAAAGTTGGATGAGCTATCGGTGATACACGTGGCAGGGACCAAGGGGAAGGTAAATTTTTCAAATAAACTTGCGTTTTATTACCTATTGATTATTTTGACTTAACATTTCTCGGTTTGTTTGCAAGAACGAAAATTTTCGATCGCAATTACTGACTGAATTATTGACGAAGCTCGGGTTTCGTAAACGGCTGAAGCGATTTTTTTAATCATTTAATTTATTTTATGACTAGCTGCGACCCGCGGTTTCACCCACCAAAATTTTCTAATCTATCTTAATTTTTTGTTTCATAAGAACCTTCTTCTGACAATAATAAACACAACAGCAAAAAGATTTATCGAAAAAGTTCCATTTGTTTACGCGTGATCCGACGATCAAGGGAAATAGAGAGTCATTTTTATATATTAAGATTATTTTTAAAAGTCATAATCCACAACACTTGTCAAGTACAATTATGTATTATATATATATTTTAGTTATTAGATATAATGTATTAGTTTATTTTATTATAAAATATGTAAGTATTAGAATGTAGGTATATTTACCAAGTTATAGGTAATAGTTTCTGTTTATCTGTATTTCTTTTTATTAAAATTGTTTTACACCGCCGTGTATTATTTTTATCTGCTGATACTTTCCATCCAAAGGGTTGTCTGGAAGAGATCGTTACGAGCGATAAGACCGCCTTTTGTTGGACTAGTACGTAAGATTTATTTTATTCCTGTATTTATGTAAATTTCATTGGTTAGATAATAAAAAGTTATCCATCTATAAATATAATATAATATATAATATATATAAAATATATATGTATATATATAAATATATTCCGTTTTTGTTATTATTTTTATATTTTTTATTCCGTTGTATTTTATGTTGTCGAATGACGTGACGAGCCAGCCGTTCGCCTGATGTTAAGCGTCACGGCTGCTCATAACAGTTGCAGTGCCACCCGGAACTTTAAAATATAAAGTTACGCGTGATAATGAACTGTTAGACATCAGCACAGTTTAGTAATAAGATAAATTAGTATTTAATGGGAATTGTGAAACTTTTAGGGTTCAACAAGCGCGATGTGTGAGTCGATCCTGCGCCATCACGGGTTCCGCACAGGGTTCTATTCCTCACCGCACCTGGTGGCGGCGCGCGAGAGGGTGCGCCTCGACGGACAACAGTTGACGAAGGATGCCTTCGCAACACACCTGCATCGGGTGTACGGCCTTTTGAAGGATACACAGGTATGTAGAGTAATCGGCTCCACAGATAACCCTCTGTGTCGGGATTGCATGTAGGAAAACGAGACTGAAACATGTGCATTTACATTTACTACATTCATTTTTCATTTCAAAAATTCTTTATTTTAATAAATATTACATGTTACGTACAACTTAGCGCTAGAATCTAAGCTATAATTGTCTTAAAATTAAAATGTTTTACAGGCTAAAGACCGCCTTTTTAAACTTTTAGTACATAACGTAAAAAATTTGAAGTTCTCGTTAAATCGTAATCGAGGGTAGTTACATTAAGTTTCAACATAATTATTGTTTCTACGTACTTCTGTACAAGAGACAAAAAAAACAACTTGACAGCCTCTGTGGTTGAGCAGGTCGGCTCATAACCCGGAGGCAGCGGGTTCGATTCCCGCGGCAGGACATGTATTTGTTACCAGATAAAAAAGCGCGCAAATACTTGTTCTAAGTCTGGGTGTTGTGGGACCATGGTCCTCGTAGTTCCTGGGTCCCACACAGGGAATCCTAGTTAGGGTTCAGGATCTATGTATGCGATCGTTGGGCGTTTATTATTATTATTATATTCCAGGAGTATGACGGCGATATGCCGAAGTACTTCGCGTTTCTGACCGTTACGGCGTTCTACGTGTTCCTGTTGGAGAAGGTGGATGTAGCGATCATCGAAGTTGGTATCGGCGGCGTCGTCGACTACACCAACGTGTTGCGGTAAGTGGCACGTGGTAGGACTTGCTATACGGCCTTCGATGTCTGAGGCTAAGGTCCGTATTACAGAACGATGCTCAAGCAGAGATTTCATTCACTAATTGATCAATTAGTAAAAGAAATCTCTGCTTGAGCACCGATCGATGACTGAGCATCGTTCTATAATACGGACTTTTCTTTTTTTTTCCCCCCTTCTATCTTAAAACTTTGTTAAAGGTATATAGTACTTACTTATTTAAATATCAATTCAATGTTATAATCGCACCACTTAAATGGTAAATGTTTCAATAGTCTGCACTTATTTAGTTTAATTATTTATATAAACTGGAATGTAGCTCTGTTCTATTTGTGAAAACTGTTAAGGCTTGTTTGATAACTAATTTTGTACTGTAATATATTGCTTAAAGCTGTTTGTTTTCCATGAAATAAATAAATAAATATAAATTTTAGCGACTATTCATCAATTCCTTTCATAAAAATAACTTTACTGTCGATATAATGCCCTTTAAAAAAAAAGAGTGCTTTTAGATCACACGACTGAAGTAAAACTTCTTTAGTTTATCTCTATCTATCGGCCGGTATAACTTTGTTTTTGCTTTGTTTAATGTTAATGTCGCCATCTTGACAATTGTAATTTGTCATTTTACCGGAAATACCAACATAATAATAAAAAAAATTAACTTTGTTATGTTGACAATGGAGATCTATGTGAACCAGTACAACCCGCCTCTCTATCTTGCCCCTACAGTAATACACGAAACGTAACTCTCAATCTCTTTCTATATTCACTAACTTATATTTCCCTTTCAACTTCCGTTCGCCTCGTCACGCATTCACCAGCTTACTCCCCAATTCAAGCGTGCGTAAAGAAGTTTTAATTTAACAAACAAATTATCGAAGATTTCCATCAAATTTTAAAGTGAAATCTGTGTTACCAGCAAGGTCCCAGTAGTGGGTATAACGGCGCTGGGGTTGGACCACACGTCGATCCTGGGCACCACTCTCCCCGAGATCGCAGCAGCCAAGGCCGGCGTCATGAAGCCAGGCTGCCGCGCCTACACTGTCCAACAGCCGGCTGTAGCTATGGATGTACTCACTGCCTTCGCTGATCATGTAAAGGTGAGTACAATAGTATAAATAAGTAATATATCGACTGACCCGATAGCTCAGTCGGTAGTAACCCTGCCTTCTGAACTGTGGGTTGTGGGTTCGATTCCCACCCAGAACAAACTTTTTTTTATGTTAGTGAATGATGTGACGAGCTAGTCGTTCACCTGATGTTAAGCGCCACGGCCGCCCATAACAGAACAGTGTGACTCGGAACCCCAAAACATATAGTTTCCACGACACTGCACTGCGCACATCATCCTGAGACATCACAGTCTGGTAATAGGATTACATGACTGTGAGATCAGATCATGAAGTCTCAATTGCCCAGTAATTTCACTAGCTACAGTGCCCTTCAAACCGGAACACAGTAGTGCTTGCACACCACTGCTTGGCGGCAGAATAACTGGCAAAGCGGTGGTACCTACCTAGACGAACTTTGCAACAAAGTCCTACCACCTAGTGAAAGTTGTGTGATGAACATCGATGTTTGTTCTGTGTCTGGGTGTTATATTGTATTCTATGTATGTATTTACAAACAAAAAGTATCTAAGTATTGTATCAGTTATTTGGTTTCCATAGTAAAAGCTTTGCTTAGTTTGGGGCTAGATGGCGTTGTGTGAAATGTTCAACAATATTTTAATTTAATTTAAAAATAGGTTCATAAGTATCTAAACTTGAAAATTAAATTTCAGCACACAAAACTGCCGACTAGCACTCGACCGGAACCGACTTACGGTTCCGGTCGAGTGCTAGTCACTGCATGTAGCACTGTGCTAGTAAATGCATTCAAAGGTTTCAAGGTTTAATAGAGAAAAATAATTATTTCCAGTGTCCCCTCACCGTGGTTCCCGCTTACACAGACTACACGTTCCCCAACACAGAAAAATCTCAACTCAAAGTTGACTTAGACGCCTACCGAATCAACGCCTCTCTTGCCATTCAACTATCACACGCCTGGATGCGAATAACACAAACGAAGAACGACTTTGTTAGTCTCAGCAATAAAGCTCAATACCACTCGACAAACGGCTACCAAATGGACTCTAAAAATGGCAATACAGTGCATAACGGCGTGACAAATGGTAACGGAAAATGTTTGGCAAGTAAAATGCAAAATGGTTTCAAAAATGGTCACAAGGATCAGAATGGAGTGACAAATTGGGATATACAAGGAGACTTGGTGTATGAAGTTCCTTATGAGACAGCGGAAGGATTGAGGCAGTGTAAATGGCCAGGAAGGTATCACATAATTGAAGCAGATCATGCTAAATTCTATTTGGACGGAGCTCACACGAAGGAATCTATGGAGATATGTGCCAGCTGGTACAAGGATAGCAGCAGGTAACTTGATCTACATAAACCTGTTATTTCTCTACCCAGAATGTTTCTTTTTGAAGTAAAACTTCTTTACGCACACTCGACTTCGGAAGTAAGCTGGCGAGGTGAACGGAAGTTGAATGTTGTTGGTTAACGTAGATCTCCATTGTCAACATAACAAAGGTCTATAGTATAGTATCACTGTAAAGTTTCTTGTAGCTTCTTCTATACAGTTGTAATCGAAGCTTGGGATGGGAGTTTTCTGTTCTGCATTGTGCCGGATTGCTTGCACCAGTAGTGAGAAAGAGAACTGCTTTTTTTTCAAACTCATATATTGCAATGGGCTTGCTATGTAATATTTGACAATAAGCACTTTGTAATTCTATATGCTTAGTGAAATAACTTAATTTTAAGTACCTAATATAATTTTGACTTGTAAAAATGCTAAAAATAGCCTATTTGCAATAAATCTTTTGGCTTTGACTTTTAGTGTATTGTTATGTTGGTTTGTCGGGCAAAATTACAATATAGTATTGTCGAGATGGCGACATTAACATTAAACAAAGCAAAACCATAGTTTTTTTTTTGTTTTGGTATGGCTCCACACATTTGTGTATTTAGCCAGCGTCAAGTAATTGATAATTTTTCGAGTTAAGTAATATATAATATGTATGTCAAGTCAAGTCAAGTCACAGTCCAAGTCATCAAGTCAAGTCATAGTCTAGTCTAGTCAAGTCATACTCCTAGTAAAGTGGTGGCCACTTTACCAGAAGCTTCTATGGAGTTTTGGAAACAACACGAAAAGATACGTTTCACCATCATTATACCACTTTCCCACACTTTAAGTGTGGCAGCATAATATGCCTGTAATCCAGCACTTAACAAATAAAATGCCACCAATTTTATGCACTAACACTGAAAATAACACAAGTTTTGGAAAACAATACAATGCGGTGACGCAATCTTTTGCGTTTTCCCGCCAAAAACTCAAAAACCATAGTTATACCGGCCGAAAGATGGAGATAAAGAAGTTTTACTTCAGCCGTGTGGTCTAAAGCACACTTTTTTTACAGCATTTGTGTTGATGTAATTTAGCTCTCTTGGCTGCGCTGATTATGTAACTTTGTTTGTAATGCAACAGAAGTGATTCCTAATTTGATAGTTGTCATAGTATAGTAACTTAGTAACTACAATTAAGTAATTTTGACATTATTATGTTGACAATAGAGATCTACGTAAACCAAAAACTTTCAACTTCCGTTCGCCTCGTCACGCATTCCCCACCATACTCCACATTCACAAAAACAAGATTATTTCTATCTTTCATGTTTGCTTAGCATACCTAAATCGTTACTCCCTGTCCCCAGTACATCGGATACGCTGGTATTCAGTGCCACGGGAGATAGAAACGCCGAAATGTTGCTGCAACCTCTCAGCGGCATCCCATTTCAACAAGTCTACTTCGTCATCCCAACAGCCCACAACGTCACCACACAAAACCACGACAACTACTCTCTAGTAGAACAAGAAGAACTCATACAACGATGTAGGAAGCACGCGGAAATCTGGAAGAAAATCAACCCTGATTCTGACGTCACAGTATTAGAATGTGTTTCTGATGCTCTGATCAATATAAAGAAACGTAAGGGGATACCTTCCGTGCTTATCACAGGGTCCTTGCATTTAGTTGGTGCAGCTTTGTCGATATTAGATCCTAATTTAAGCACTTGACCTATTTCTAAGTTAATAGGCTAATTGACTGCTATATTTTTTATTGCATAAGTCTATACGTTTAAATTCAAAGTCCTGACTGACTTATATATCAACGCACAGCCTAAGCCGCTGGTCTTAGAGACTTGAAATTTGGAGGGTGTGTTCTTTGCAAAGAGTAGATATTCACTAAGAAAGGATTTTTCGAAATTCCACCCCTAAGAGGGTGAAATGGGTGGTTGAATTATCTATGAAATAAAATTCTTCATCGTTTCCTATAGGACACGCGGGCGAAGCCGCAGACAGAAGCTAGTAAATAATATACCTCAAAAAAATAGACAGGCCTGAAAACAAAAAAATATTAGCTCAAAAAATTACTAATTACAGGTATTTTAAAATACAGGAATAGAAAGAGACAGCTTAAACACGCAGTGACGTCAGTTACCATTCCTTACAGTATCTCATTACTAAGCTGTGGTATCTATGGTGGCTCTACATACAATTTCTTTCGCATGTGACGTCACTAGCAAAACTTCATAGTAGCTATGAGGAAGCGTCACACGATCTCTGTCTTGCACGAAAGGGACAGGCGATGCCCCCTCCAGAAACTTTAAAGGCGTACTACTCTGTGATTTATTTACTGATTTTACTTAGTTTTTAAATTATTGCATCAGTTTTTAAACTACTTTATGGTAATAATATTTATTTGTTCATTTTAATAGTAGTCGAATAGCCTAATAATTAAATAAATAATTATAATGTACTTAATCAATTTCGAATTTTACATACACTTGTATGTATATACTTTAAATAAATCTACATAAATGTGATGACTAATTTATTTGTATATTAAGTAGAGTCTTGTACTCAATTTTAAAAATAGTTTTAAACTAATTGGAATCGTCATAAATAAACAAATGAATATTTGTGGACATTTCACACAGCGTCATTTAGCCCCAAACTAAGCATAGCTTGTACTATTGGAACCAGATACTGATAGAATACTTAGATACTTTTTGTTTGTAAATACATACATAGAATACAATATAACACCCAGACACAAAACAAACATCGATGTTCATCACACAAAATATTTGTCCTGGGTGGGAATCGAACCCACAACCTACAGCTCATTATCGTTTTATTTGATTTTGATTTTTAATGTATTGTAAAAAAATGCCTGAAGCCATTGTGACGTCATTCGTAAGTAAACAAAACTTCCCGCTTTCAAAGTGTTGCGGATTTATGTATTGTTTAGATATTAAAACGAATTTATTTTATAAGATAAAATGTATAAATATCCTATTACTAATAAACACTGTGTAACAGTCGAATAGCTATTTAGTATTTTCTCTTTACCTTTTTCAAACTTGACAGACACAAACAGAAATAACTTTCTTCTTATAACTGCTAAGCCAATTTAAATTTTTGGAAGCTTTGGCGGGAGAGCTTATTTTATCTATATTTCTTAATAACTTTCTAATATTTATACTATATCTACAATAATATAATAATTACCCACTACTTAACACTACCTATAAAAAAAATATTGGTCCATATTGCGATATGAGTGTCGTAGTGTGTATTCACCATCATTATACCACTTTCCCACACTCATGCCTGTAATCCAGCACTTAACGAATAAAATGCTACCAATTTTATGAACTAACACTGAAAATTACACAAGTTTTGGAAAATAATACAATGCGGTGACGCGATCTTTTTCGTTTTCCCGCCAAAACTCCATCTGCGCTAGTTTGACAGTTCCTAAGTTTGCACTTATCCCTCTATGGCATACCTACTTGAGTACATCCTTGAGAGATAAGGGCCAACTTAAGAGCTGAGTTTAGTGGAGACAGGCATAAGTATGCTAATTTTTTGTTTTACTTTTGATACTAGCTATTGACTGTTGAGGCTCTATTCCTATTAAAACCCAACACTGCCATCTAAGCCTTGCTAACAAAGTGACTAAACTTAACTGATATTAAGAGAACAAGAAAATTTAAAATTTCTTAATAGTTTATTTCATTTTGTCAACTGCACCTGCTCAATATGCTATATAGTAACAGTTGTAAGTTTTTGTAAAAATCATAAAATAAATACCTATTCTACAGTTAATTGTGTATCATTTGTATCAAGCAGTCTATCAATATCACTGAGCCACAAGATCAACCTGTCCAGGTATCCACCATCCTGCTTGTAGCTCAGTAACAACAGCTGCATATGCTGGAAGGCCATGGGCTGTTCCAACAGATACTCCAATTGCTTATTCCTAATAGACAACAGTTTTATAAACACAATCGCTATTAGAGTCCATTGTAAAGGCTTGAACATAATGTTATCTGCTTTCAACTTAAATGTATTTACTAATAAGCGTACATCTGAACTTATTGTTTGTGTTAGTAGTCCTAAAGACCGAAGCAAATCTGGTAACACTTTATTGAGATGCTGACAGACAATACGTCTGCGTAATGCATTTTGTGCATTTTTGTCAACTAATGGAAGTTGAGTCACTTTGCTTTGATCATCATTAACATTTTCAGCTTCTCTGGTACAAACTACTTTTGGGACTGCTGTCTCGCCAGATAGATATGCCTTTACTTTTAATTCCATTTTCTTACTTTCCTCCTGAAGTATGGAATAATCTGGCAACGGTTTTGTTTCTCTCTGCAATGTTTTCACATCGTGGTGCCTGTCTTCAATCTCTAGCATGTTCAACTTCTTACATAACTGTTGGTATTGATCATATGAATTTGCATTGTAGAAAATACCTTTAGCGTAATTATTTAAGTACTCCTTTATACAATCTCCTTTGTCTGCGACCATTTCTCTGACTTTCTCATCTCCAAAAATAAATAGCATGGTGTCTAGTGTAAACCATTCAGCAAGACACTTTTCAACTTCAATAGTTAGTGCTGTGACTATAGGCTGCTTTTTCTGTACTCTCTTCAGCTTACTCTCTTTACGAGTTGTATCCGGTCTTTCAAAAAGTATTGGATCTATGTTTCTTTCTGGTTTCTCTACTATATCTCCTACAACATTTGTAGGATTATGGGCAGGTTTCTTATTTTCCTTAATGGTTAAGTTTTGTAGCTTATTAGTGGTGTTACTTACTTCATTATCAGCCCCATTTTCTTTTCCTACATCCGAGTGTATATCACATAGTAGTTCATTGTTAAGAGTTTTCAACTCCATATTGTGAATGTTTTGATCTATTGTTTCAGTTTCTAAGATTGGTGTAGGTCTCTCGTCAATATCATCTTGATCATCATTATGCAACTCATTTAGACTTGCAGTGGCAAAATCTTTGATGGATGTAAATAATCTGTTTTCTGAGGTCAATTGAACTCTGGTTATTAAAGAAACATCTATTTCTTGCCCCATACTGCCACTAGAATCTATAGGCACTATATTGAACTTGGGTATATCTTCATACTCCCGGAACCATAAGGGACTTGTCAACATTTGTTTTTTCACATACATAGCAGCTTTGTAACAACTGTTACTGCAGAAGTTTTTCCGTGCTGTGATATCATATACTTTATTGGTTTTTAATGATATTCGGTACTTTTGCTTAGGAATATCTTTCTCTGACAAGGATTGTTCACATAATGGATAACCACAGAGATGGGTAATGGATCTCTCCTCTACAACATCGTCAAAATGAGCTTGATTGATGTCTGGTAAACACTGGATTAAGTAAGATTCTGTAATACCTGTTTCTAGTAGGCTTTCAACAATTTGTTGAGCTTTTGTATTGCACTCTTTCTTTTTAAGTATAGCTTGACGTATTTGCTCTTTCGTCATCTCCTCGAGCTTTGTAGGTCGTTTTTTATTTGCTATTTCCATTTTATGAAAACGCACACTAAAATAACATATGTTTATTCCAATTTAGTTAAATTATTCAATACATAATATGTATATATGTATGTAGTACATACCATGTACATACCACAGATCAGTAATATGTCGCTAGCTACAAACAATATATGTAATTTAATAAATTTGTGTTAATTTTTTGTTGTTTTGTTTTCATTTTCAGTATTTTTCAAACTTTTTTTTCTTTTAATGGCTTTTTTTTCTTTTAATTTATCATTAATTCTGTCAATGTCAAATGAGTGAAAATTTTGTGCATTTATGTCAACTTCAACTTCAACTCTTTGTAAATGGCCTTTGTGGAGAGGTTACCACAATTTTGCCAATATCACGTAGAAAGATAGCACATCAAACGAAGATTTTTCAGTGAGAAATTTTGGTATATGTGGAGAATGAGGTCAACTATGAAAGTACTAGATGAATCTAAAATGCTGAAACAAAACAAAAGAATACTATATTTACAACAAGTAATAATATTGATAATGAAATAATAAATAATCTAATACTAATATTTAAGTACACAATATAACATAAATACTTACACAATTTCTAAAATAACTACCTACTTACAACTTAATTTTATTCACTTTAATAAATTTACATAACTTCAACTTCAACTCTTTGTAAATGGCCTTTGTGGAGAGGTTACCACAATTTTGCCAATATCACGTAGAAAGATAGCACATCAAACGAAGATTTTTCAGTGAGAAATTTTGGTATATGTGGAGAATGAGGTCAACTATGAAAGTACTAGATGAATCTAAAATGCTGAAACAAAACAAAAGAATACTATATTTACAACAAGTAATAATATTGATAATGAAATAATAAATAATCTAAAACTAATATTTAAGTACACAATATAACATAAATACTTACACAATTTCTAAAATAACTACCTACTTACAACTTAATTTTATTCACTTTAATAAATTTACATAAAATACCTATAAACGGAGAAAATACCAGACATAATAAACACTTGAGGGAAGTGGGACGAGGGATATTGTTTGGAATAACATCATACAATGAAAACTGTAATTTGGAACAACTGAAAAATATATGGTCCACATTTCCTTGATCTAAACCACATTCACAGAGAGAATTATCCCTAATCCTAAGTTTATTTAGGAAAACCGGAGTACAAGAGTGATTCAAGCGTAAACGACAAACAACTGAAGTGGTCAATTTGTCTGCCTTTTTAAATTTAGAGAACCAGGGTTTATGAGGAATCTCAGGCTGAACATCACCAAAAAATTTACCTTTAATAGATTTAGAATTTTGCCATGCACTAGACCATGTCTTGAATAAAGCCGGTTCAAAGGTGGTACATAAATCATGAAAATATATTTGAGAATGGTCAAGAGATCCTGTATGAACAGCTGACCTAGCACAAGAATCAGCTGACTCATTACCGAGGATACCTGAATGGCCAGGAATCCAAGCTAAAACAACATTAATACCTAATCTGTTACATTGAAATAGAAGCTCTCTAATTTTAAGGATTACAGGGAACCTGGTTTTTGAACGGAACTGATTAGAGAGAATGGACTGAAGACAACTTTTAGAATCAGAAAAAATAATAGATTTATTAATGTTGTGCGATTTTACGAATTTAATGGCTTCTAGAATGGCGACAGATTCCCCTGTAAAAACTGAATAAACTGAAGGGCACTTGTAAGCTAAAATAATTCTAGTAGATGGAACCCAAACTGCAGCACCAACAGAGCTATCAGCAGATTTGGAAGCATCCGTGTATAAAGTGAACCAATCCTTGAAATCAGTATGTAATATGTGGGAGAAGGACCAATTGGCGTCCACTGAGCCCTTATTGATTCCAAAGTCTAAGATAATGTTGGGTTTGAAAATTAACGCATCATAAGGAGTACAGTATAACGGCATTAATTGACTTTGAAAAAGTGGGTTAGGGAGACGAATAAACTGTCGATAACTATGTACAAGACAACAAATCTTTTCCGGTTGCTGGTGACCAAGAGAATCATAAAGAGAAGATAATTGGGCTAACTTACCAAGAAGAGGATGACCGGAATTTTGCACTAGTTTGAAGAAAAATCTGTTGGAAAGAAACTGTCTGCGAAGATGGAGAGGGGGATCCACACACTCCACTTGCATGGCATTGATGGGGGAAGATTTCATAGCACCAAGAATGATGCGCAGACATTTTGACTGAATCTTATCAATTTTCTTAAGACCGGATTTGTTACAAGGGTCTAGAAGAAAAGATCCATAGTCCATATGAGAACGAACTATGGCATTATAAAGTAATTTTTGGGTGTATGGGTGTGCACCCCACCAAACTCCAGACAAAGAACGAAGAATATTGATATTCTTTTCACATTTTTGAGACACAAAATTAAAATGATCTAGACCTGATAGTTTGTTGTCAAGCCACACCCCCAGAAATTTCACCTTGTTGTCTTGTGGAACAATTTCACTGTCAACTGAGATATTAACCAGAGGAACATGTCTTTTTCTAGAAAACACCACTACACTACTTTTGGCAGTCGATAGGGATAGACCATGCTGTATAAGCCAATCAGATAAATAACCAAGAGCGGAAGTTAAACGATTAGAAGCCGTTGTCAAATTTTTGTCAGATATGTAAAGGGCTATATCATCAGCATACTGTAAAATTTGACAAAAAGATTGTACCGAAAGTTCCAGATCACAAGTGTACAAGCTGTAGAGTATAGGACTGAGTACAGACCCTTGAGGCAAGCCTTTCCAAACAACCCTTGGGGAAAGAATAGAATACTGGCTTTTAATAGATATAGTTCTTTCTGTTAGCATGTTAAATATAAAACGAACCAATTTCTCAGGAATACCCAAAAAGGAGAGTTTATCCCTGAGAACAGGAAGTAAAACATTGTCATATGCCGAGGCAATATCTAAGAAAACTCCTACTAAATATTCTTTCTGTAAAAGGGAGATGCGAATATCAGATACCAATATGCTTAAGCTGTCCATAGTGCTCATTCCTTTTCTGAACCCAAACTGGGTTTTAGCCAACAAATTTTTACTCTCTACAAACCATTCAATCCTATGTTTAATCATGTGCTCTGAGACTTTGGCTAAAACCGATGACAGAGCTATGGGTCTATAGCTATTCGAATCGGAGGGATTCTTCCCAGGTTTAGCAATAGGGATGATTATTTGGTTTTTCCATTGCTGAGGAATAAATCCCCAATTTAAAAAGTTATTGATTAAGTCTAGATAATACTGTTTACTGTTATCAGATGAATTTTTTAAAAATGAGTATGGGATACCGTCAGCCCCAGGAGATGAATCTATAAGACCGTCAAGCGCCAACTGAAGTTCATGAAATGAGAATGAAGAATCAAAGCTATTAACTGATGGTATAAAACATGGAGCGGAAGGGAAAGCGTCCACACTTGGAACAAAGGGAGGAGACATCTTATCAGAAAAGCCCTCAATCCATGAAAAAGGGTCATTGATGGAAATATCATTGATATTGTAGGCACCCCTGAACCGTCTTATTTGCATCCAAACTAAAGACGAAGGAGTACGCGGGGACAGATTTTCACAATAAATAAACCAACCATCTCTTTTCTTTTTATTTAAGAGTTTTTTTGCTTTGGCAGCAATCCTTTGATATTTAATAAAGTTGTTTAAAGACATGACTGCATTATATTCTTGTTCAGCCTGCTTTCTTTCTCTAACAACCTCTGAACAATCAGCATCCCACCAGGGAGTTGAAACAATAAAATTGTACGGTTTTTTTAATGGAAAATGCTCTTCAGCACTGGAAATAATGCATTCAACAAATTTAGAATATGATTCAGAGAGGGTAAAAAGGTCAGAGCTGTTAGAAACAGCAAGAGCACTCAATTTATTATCCAAAGTGGAAGAATAAGAAGACCATTTATCTTTAGATAAACCAGATAATCGGAATTTAAGAGAAGGACAAAAGTTCCGTGCAGGAGTTACTCTATCTGGGATAGACATAACTATGGGAAAATGGTCACTGCCATAGGAAAGGTCTAGGACCTTCCATGAAATGACAGATGCCAGAACAGGAGAACAAACTGTAATATCAACAGCACTTCTAGGGTTCTGTGACGGATACACCCTACGAGTGGGCGAACCATCATTTATGATACAAAGATTCGCATCATCAAACATTTCTAAGAGGGCAAGGCCAAAAGCATCGTCGTGGCTAGAGCCCCATGACATATGGTGGGCGTTGAAATCCCCCATTAAAATAATGGGAGAGGATACTGAAGATATAGCAGAAGATATATCAGGGATCATATTTGAATGAGGATGGGGGATGTAAACAGACAAAAATGTGATGTTGAACATTTTTACAGCTATAATGTTAATGTCAGGTGAAATAGGAGGGAAAGGAACTAGTGAAAATGGAAATGAGCGCCTTACTAGTAAGGCGCAACCAGCATACCCGTCAGCCCTGTCATCTCGGAGACAGGAGTACCCTGGAACCCTAAAACGGGATCCAGGTACCAACCATGTCTCCGAGATGGCAATCACTGACGGGTGAAATTTATTAATGAGGTGAAGCAATTCAGGCTTCCTGCGCCGAATGCTTTTCGTGTTCCACTGGAGAATGGACACTTGATCCATGATTGTTAAGTAATGAGATGACTTGTGAAAGTTTATGGGCAACGTTGGACGGTAGATTTGTATTTGTTTGGGAAATGATGCTGATGACAATGGACAACAGCATGGAAATGTTATCAAACTGAGATGAAGGGGAACATGATTGTTGGGAAGACAATAATGCATGACCATTGGGGAGAGATGATGGATAATGTGCAACTATGGCGTCATGAGCGGCTTTGTCATATGATTTACCTAATGGAGATTTGGGGCTAGGGGAAGAATACACAGTTTTTCTATATGAAACTTGTGGGGAACAAACAGACTGACTAGTCTGAGAAGAAGATATGTTAACACCTTTAACTACTTCTGAATAAGGTCTGATGGTTTTCGGGTACTGGAAAGCAGCCTCTTCATACGACAAATTTTCTTGTGACATGACAAGCTTAATTGATTTTTGCCTAGCCTGTTCGGGACAAAACCTGCTATTCGCATAATGTTGCCCGGAACAGTGGAGACATGAAGCTTTTGTGGAGTCCACGTCGCAGGAATCACCTGAATGTGGTTGAGCACATTTGAAACACCTGGCCTTCGACCTACATTGTGCCTTTATATGACCAAAGCGACAACAGTTGTTGCACTGTACTGTTGGGAATTGATACAATTCAACAGGTAGGGAGGTGTGAAAGGAAAATATTTTAGTTGGAAGGGTTTGCCCTTGAAATGTGACAACAACTGTTTGAGTTGGGACCCATGTTGCCTTGCCCTCATCTAAAACCTTGCGGTTGAGCCTACGAGCCTTTAATATTGAACCACATCCATTGGGGAGAACTACAGAATCCACAAATTCATTCATGGACATGTCCACGGGAACATGTCGAACCACACCCATTTTGGTGATGTTATAAGATGGAATTCGCACTTCGTATTTGAATTTTTCTAAAAGAGGATTCAATAAAAATTTGTTAGCATCATCTGCGGTCTTAAATTCTACACTAATTTTATTTCTACCAACTTTTTTGACGCCGTCAGGACATATGTTAGAAATTTTGTGTTGGCATAAGAATTGTCCAAATTTAATGGGTCTAATTGATGTTCCTGCAGCGGGATCTGGTTCGGAACGTGAAACGTGGACCATAAATGGACCTTTGTCGGTTTCAGTATAGGCTTTTATGCCTATAACTAGGCTGGGATGAACGTAAATATTTTGGATGGAGGCAACAGTCATATCTCTAGATAAAATAGATTTTTTTGGCCTTCCACTCTCATCACTTAAAATTTCAAATAATCTCCGTTTAGAAGCATGCACCGGGCGATCGGGGGGATCGGGAGGGTCAGGGGGATCAGGCACCATTGGGTCAAGCCACAAATCCTTCTCCATTTTCAACAAATCTCAACTACTTACCTATTTTATGACGAAACACTAAAATAAAACTACACTAACGCAATGAAAACACAAATTTTGCCGAAATCGAACGGAAAAATAAATTTAAATAATTTTATCGAAAAAACTCAACTGAACTCTTCACGTGTGACAGCTGTCCTCTAATAAATTTACATAAAATACCTATAAACGGAGAAAATACCAGACATAATTGCATTTATGTCATGTCAAAAAAGTCAAAATACGGAGTTTTTTTTGTTTTGTTTTTGCTCCACACTTTTGTGTATTTAGCCAGTGTCAAGCAATTGATAATATCTCAAGTAAATTAATATCATATAATGTGTCAAGTCACAGTCCAAGTCATCAAGTCAAGTCATAGTCTAGTTAGTAGTCAATGCGGCGGCGATGCGATCTTTTTCGTATTCCCGCCATAACTTCTGGTGATTCTCTCACTTCGTCACTTCGTTCAAGTCATTTGACTGTCAGTGTCAGGCTGTCAGTTCGCATAATTGCTGTCACTAGTGTCAGTGTCTCCTTAGTGTATCCCCGACTTAGCCTGTGGTGGGATCTTTATAGGTTTCCTGAATATATGTACATAATATAAGTGTATGTAATACTTTTATTTTGGCCTATGTTCACGTTCATATGTAATTTTTGCATTATTTTTCCAAATATATGTCGTTCATAAACAAATACCTTCATTGCCTCATTTGAATTTTAAATTCATCTTCCTTTGATTGGTGGGCTAACTGAATTCATATCAGAAGGGGGCGAAGTGCTTCAGTTCAATATTTACTTTCTAATTTATCAATGCGTTAGATAAGAAGATAGAAAATGTTGTATATTGAAGGTATGGCGTGTAAACAGATATGGAGACGAACTTGGTAGGTAGGGTTGGTAGGTTTTTGAGTAGCGGCAGTCACTGAATGCACTGTGCAGGAAGCAGTGAAATGTAAGTACTAATTTTTAATATCAATTAAGTATATATTTAATGTCGTCATTACTAACCCTACTTGTTGATCATGAGATGATTTTTACACAGAAGTAGGCTGTATTGTAAATTCTGACCATTCTGCCTGAATCTGAATATTCTCTTTGTCTGTGTCCCAAATGTTGGAGAGAGGTTCCTTGTGTATTATTTTTATATATGTCTATTATGTTTATTACTTTAGTGATTGATCAAATGATATGCTGGTCTCATATCCATATTAGTTAAATTTATGTAGAAATATAGTTGTAATCTTTTATCATTTATTTATTTATGTACGTCATCATTCCTGGACATCATTTTAATATAAATAATACAATATAATAATAAATAATAAATTAATACAATAGCCGGTATCTTGTATTTACAAAAAAAAACCTTAAATAATTAATTGGTAGTTTGACATGAGCCTTGGATGGGTGTTTGCAAGTCTGTGTGAGTTAATTCAAAAATAATACTTTTATGCAATAAAAAGATGTCAATATTATTAATTATAAGTAACACCCAACATATTACATACATAGATCCTGGACCCTAACTAGCATTCCCTGTATCTAATGACCCAGGAACTACAAGGACCATGGTTACCCCACCTAGTCTAGAACTAGGATTTGTGCTTTTTTTTCTATGCACACATTTTGTTCCTGCTGCGAGAATCGAACCTGCGGCTTGCCAACCTGCTCAACCAGCACACCATAGCCATTACCAATGGGTTTCCTCTCACAGAGCTTGTGTGAAATTTTATTTTATTTTATTTTATTTATTTCACAAAATCCACAGATCTTAAGCTAAGAAATAGTTTCACTTAATATTAGAACTTACATCCAATTACGGATTTACTTTATAATATAAAATTCCATATTGAAAATAGAGAGCAGAAAATACAAACTTAAGTAGGTTACATTGACAAGAAGGAAATGGAAGAGGAAGGTAATAACTTAATAAACATACTAATACATAATAGCACACGATACAATACAATATCTAACAGACTTAAATATTATTTAAAATTAAACTAATTACAGAGCTCTTAAACTTTTGCTTTTGACAGTGAAATATGTCAACAGACCAAAAACGCTTATTAAAACTCTCTTGTGTTCGACAGATAACAGAGTTTTCATAGTAGTTGGTACGTGCATGCGGGACATAGAAAAAAAGTTGTGTGCCTTGTGCGATATGATGGGGCACGAAGCTGCAGGAACTGTTCAGAGAGTTTGATGCTGTCAATAGCACCGTGACACACACCATGCATAAATAATTGGTCTAACAGCGTCCGCCTATCCTGAAGTGACATGACGTTGTGAAATTTGCAGGACTCTTCATAATTTGTGTATTTGTGATATGATCGAAACCCATTGGTAATGCGATAAATTGTTCTATGTTTCATTAAATATGCTTAACCGTTATTGCTCCAGTGAAACTCTACAATCCTTTATTGGTAATTCACATCTCAACAGATCATTCTGTAGTTTTTAACATTATAATAACTTTTATATAATAGGTCTTTACCTATGAAATTGCCATACTGCTTGCAGCTCAGCCATTTCAAAACAAAATACTTTTTTGCTCGGTAAAAATGAACATATGCTACATTATTACATATATGCCTGCAATAGTTTCACAGTTCAACTTCTATACATACTACTACTAACTTTTAAAATGCATGGTTTACGAGTGGGGCGCTCCATCGGGTCTTCCCTTATATACGCGTTATATACACATACCAGATTCATAATCATAATAAACATTTGTTTGTATTTTTAGTTCTCAGTTGATTCATAGGCATGTTCTTTTTTGGTTGTATACAAATCCATAACTTAACAGGCTCTTATTTATTAAGATATATTATATATTATTATGTTTTGTTTGTTCATTTAAATTGTTGAGGTAAACCATCTTCTCATCATGAGAGGAAGGTATGTTATGTATTTAATTATAAAATGTCGGTACTTCAATGTGGGTATGATGAATAAAGTTCAGTTTGTTTTCTGCAATCAATTGTGTTGTATCTTTTACATATATACATTGTTAATATAAGTATATTAACAATGTATATGCAGTTTTATTTTTATTTGACAGCCTCTGTGGTGTGGTGGTTGAGCACGTCGGCTCATAACCCGGAGGCGGCGGGTTCAATTCCCGCGGCAGGACAAGTAATAGTGCACAGAAAAACAAAAAACGCAAATACTTGTTTTGTGTCTGGGTGTTGTGGGACCATGGTCCTCGTAGTTCCTGGGTCCCTAGACACAGGGAATCCTAGTTAGGGTCCAGGATCTATGTATGTGATTGGGTTTTATTATTATTATATCAAGAACTATATCCAGTATGTTCACTGTTCAACAGTCAGCCATGTCCCATTTTATATTGGTAGGCATAATCAGTAGGTTGATTAAATGCAAAATAAAAATAAGAATGTGGTATCAATCTGTGAACTGTTACAATATTTTCCTTGTACATCGCTACCGCGCTTGTGCTGTATGATCCGGGCGTAAGAATAGGACTGCCCTACTTCTTCCGGGTGGCATATAAGCCGGCTAAGGGAATATCTAGGGAATGGGCAGCAGTATCTTCTTGCATTATAATCTATGGCGATTACCAAGACGCCTGCAATGCGTGGTGATTATGGCAACCTTCCCCCTGATGTGGTGCCTATGGTCACCAGTGAACGCGAAAAAGCTGATGTGTGCACACTACATCCCTAATTATTTTCAAAACAACGCCCACATCTATTAAACAAAATGACTCAAATCCTAATTACAATTGACCTGACGAAAAACTTGTTCCATTGTTTTATAACTCCATTGTTCAGTAGTGTTTATAGAAACACTTCTATCACACGCAGTGTACATTAGAGTTGGCAAATCGGTAGCTGTACAACTAGCTAGTAGTATTCTATTAGTAGTGCAGTTGACAGAACAGTGCATAACCAGTGCAGTTTCGGAGAAGCCTTGCTTCGTTTCTTCGCTCGCATATCAAGGATTCGATTGCAGTTTCGATGCTTCTGTAACCCCTAACAACTGACTATAGTTAGCGACTCCAATCTAATCAGTGTGCGTAGATACCTCTACTCAGAAGAACTATTGCCAAATTGTGACGATATCAAAGGCGGATTTAAGGGGGGGGGGGGGGGGGGGCACGTGCCCCCATTTTTGTGTACCATCACAGTACATACTTAAAAGCAAATCAAATTATCAGAGTCGCTAAAATATATGAATAAAATAACAGAGAACATAAGTGAATCTCTTGTCTATTTCTGGCTGGAAATGCGAATTTTGTTCTTTGCATCCCTTTCACGCACTTGCAAATGTGAGATGATAATCAATAATCAGCGTTTGCAAGTTATCCATAAACAGTTCTTATCAATCATTATTGTTTTTACACTTTCATAAATCTTTATACTTGAAATTGTAAAACAAACTTCTAACTTTCTTGTTGATTTTTTTGCCCGTCCGCCCCTTGGGCTACTCCCAGAAAAAAATCCTGGATCCGCCCTTGGACGATATCATCCTCCTTCATCATCATCCCAGCTTTCCACGGAGTATTGTGACGATATTATCCTCCTTCATCATCATTCCGGCTTTCCACCTGCTTTCGTAGTTTTCGCATCAATTATTATCCATTCTAAAAAATTAAAAAATCAGGTGGAAAGCTGGAATTATTATGAAAGAGGATCATATCGTTACAAAAGACCTCAAGACATCTACCTATAAAGATGTTCTTGTTGTCATAGAATAAAGTTTGCCGGTAAAGCGGCTTTATAATGATGTGATGTACGCAAGGAAAGTAAGGTCCGTATTACAGAACGATGCTCAGTCATCGAT
Source organism: Ennomos fuscantarius (assembly GCA_905220475.3). Classification (NCBI taxonomy): domain Eukaryota; kingdom Metazoa; phylum Arthropoda; class Insecta; order Lepidoptera; family Geometridae; genus Ennomos; species Ennomos fuscantarius. Next base: position 1,540,581 of record HG992026.1, on the reverse strand, counting down.
CGGTACTCAAGCAGAGATTTCATGCATAAAGTGATCAGTTAGTGAATGAAACATCTGCTTGAGCACTGATCGATGTCTGAGCATCGTTCTGTAATATGGAAAGATTACAAGTTACGCTTGTAAGCTAGTTACGAAAGGACGGAGGTTGCGAGTGGGGGAGAGGGAAGTTTCTCGACTTCCCTCATCCGCTACTATCCTAAATATATGTACTTATGTACAACTAGTCGAAGGTCTTCGATTTCAATTCAACTCCCAAAACTCCCTCCCTCCTTTCTTTATGTCCTCCCATTTTGTGCAGGCGAGTGTTTGGTACTAAAATTTCTAAGCCATCTGAAGACTTGGTCGTTAATAACGACGTAAAGAAAGTTAAAAGTTCTATTTGGTAACGCATGAATATCTTATCATATTTAAGTGATGCGTGAACTTTCTTATCGGCCGAAATTCAATAGCAGACGACACTACTGTTGATGTGATCGTAAAATACATTATTTTTACCGTAATTCTTTAAATTAATATTTTGAAAATGATTTTTTTTGGTAGTAATGTGTACGTAATATTATGTTTAATAAATATTGTTAATTGTTAATTTACTAACTGATAACAAGCTCGTAAGTATTTTTTTAGCCCACATTTTGTTGTAATAGCTTTTATTTGAAAGAATAAAGACACTTTGTCGTGTGTTCTTTGTAAAGTGTAGGTATCAACTAAGAAAGGGTTTTTGGAAATTCCACCCCTAAGAGGGTGAAATGGGTGGTTGAATTATTTCCCTATAGGCCTCGCGGGTGAAGCCGCGGACAGAAGCTAGTAATATATAATAGAGGATTATGTTGTCTTTGTTGAAGTAAAACTTCTTTACGCACGCTTGACTTGGGGAGTAAGTTGGTGAATGCGAGGCGAACGGAAGTTAAAGTTGGTTCACGTAGATCTCCATTGTCAACAAATTGTTGCTTTGTTGTCAATGTTTGACTGGCCCGATAGCTCAGTTGGTAGTAGCCCTGCCTTCTGAGCTGTGGGTTGTGGGTTCGATTCCCACCCAGGACAAACATTTGTGTGATGAACATAGGTATTTGTTCTGTGTCTGAGTGTTATATTGTATTCTATGTATGTATTTACAAACAAAAATTATTTAAGTATTGTATCAGTTATCTGGTTCCCATAGCACAAGCTTTGCTTAGTTTGGGGCTAGATGGCGCTGTGTAAAATGTCCACAAATATTTATTTTATATTTTATTTAATTGTTGCTTTGTTGTCAATGTTGGTATGTCCGGTAAAATGACAATTTACAAGTGTCAAGATGGCGACATTAACATTAAACAAACCAAAAAAATATACCGGCCGATAGATGGAGCTAAAGAAGTTTTAATGCAGTCGTGAGGTGTAAAGCACACTCGTTTTTTTTCCCAGGTGATAAATGCCATAATCCAAAATGCATATGTGGATGTGGTTCGGGTACGACCTGGGAGAGTTCCTGTTCTCCGGTCTGAATATTAACAGCCGCTGGTCCTTTGCCCTCACGTGGATCGTGCTGTTCTTCGTCGCCCTCTTGTATGAGGGCTCCAAGGTAAGCTAGCAGGTCCATAGCTGGTTTTAAGTCTTAGAAAACTCTATGGAGGGGAAAAAACAAATGCCCCCGGAGAGAGAGAGTACCCTGAATTAATAAATAATGATGTGTAAAATTTTCTAACATTAATATGTTAGGAAATTTTACACATCATTATTTTAAAAAGTAAATATAATTGCTTTCAAAGATTTTTAAAGTCTCTTGCCAGAGCCGGGATTCGAACTCCCCAAATGTGGAAAAGAAATAGAAATAAGAAAGTAAAGAAAATAAAAAAGTATTCGTTTAATAATAAAAAAAAAAATTATGCTACCGACTGAAAGGGTCAATCGTAAGAATCTATCCAAAATCATCGGTAACACTTTTTAAAGGTTTGATACTTGAACTGTCATAATATTGTATTTACTCAAAAGTATCGTAAAAGTTACGACGGGGATTTATTCGCGCACAGAAAAAAAATCGTGTAACCTGTTTTACTAAATTTCTGTGTGCGAATAGACCTAACCTCCTTTATTTAACGGGTTAATGCTGTTGGTCTCTGCCGACCTTTACAGCGTCACTGGGCGGGAGAGCAGGTGCTTAAGGCGCCCAGTCATCAAAAGTGGGATGCAACTAGCTCAAGGGCACCCTTGGGTTGCGAGCCTCGGCTTGGGCCGTTGCCGGGATAAGAGGATCGAGAAGACTACGTCCACTAGAAGAAACACCTGCAGCTATGGCTGTGTTGCAGGTTTACCTGGCCAGGGTGCAGCGGGCGGCGCATAAGCGGCTGTACCCTTACCGGTCCGATGAACGGAGGAATTTGCTGTGTGATAGGTAAGTTTAAATTTAAACATGATCATCGTCATCAGCCTTTATTAGTCGACTGCTGGACACAGGACTCTCCCAAGGCACGCCTGAGCCCGGTCTTCGGCTCTACTCTTCCAGTTACTGCCAGCTTGACTGGCCCGATAGCTCAGTTGGTAGTAACCTTGCCTTCTGAACTGTGGGTTGTGGGTTCGATTCCCACTCAGGACAAACATTTGTGTGATGAACATATAGGTGTTTGTTCTGTGTCTGGGTGTTATATTGTATTCTATGTATGTATTTACAAACAAAAAGTATCTAAGTATTGTATCTGTTATCTGGTTCCCATAGTACAAGCTTTGCTTAGTTTGGGGCTAGATGGCGTTGTGTGAGATGTCCACACATATTATATTATTATTATATTATATTATAGCTACCTTGCGTATGTCATCGCTCCATCATTCCGCAGGGCGTCCTACACTACGTCTGCCGATCCGCGGTCTCCACTCCAGAACACGTAACATGATGGAGAATGCTAAACTACCTGATTTATCTATTCGTTTACTAAAGAGGGTTATTCAATCGACTTCAAAAAAGATCTTCTCAATTTGGCTGTATTTTTTTTAATGTTTGTTATGTCTTCAGAACTCTATAATTTTTTAATTAGGAAAATTCTTATTTATTTGTAACGATATTCTTTCAGATTGGTTTCGATAGAAAAATTTGAAAAGGCTTATTTTTGATTTGCTGCATTTTGATGAATCATGTAAAGTAGATTTGCCCTATTCTCTAGAATAACCGACGTGGCGGCTGTAAAAGTTCATTTTGAGCTTTAAATGGACAAAAAAGCATAAAAGTATAAAGTATAGTAATAATAAAAGACTATTCTTCATATAAATTATTATTAAATTATTATTATTATTCTACGAGTATCATCAAATATCATTCAGTTTATTTTTGAATATTGCAAGCGTATAATATACTAGTATTATAGCGTATAGTATTATTACATTTCGCCCACGACTCGTACTAAATTTTTTCTACGGGATGGGAATCCAAAGGTTGCCTGGGAGAGTTTGCTTTTAGCGGTATAAAACTGCACATTGTCTGTGTACATACGTATTTGTTCTGCATCCAATACGTTATTTACTGGTTATTGCGTATACGCAATAAAGCAGGGGTCTCCAAATCCGGCCCGCGACAGCTTAAGACTAGTGTCGTCAATCCGGCCCGCAACAGCCAATAATAATAACAACGCCCAACGATAGATAGATATCTATCGTTGGGCGATAGATATCTATCCATCGTTGGGCATCATAGATCCTGGACCTTAACTAGGATCCCCTGTATTTAGGGACCCAGGAACTACAAGGAACATAGTCGGCGAAGGAATATAGGGCGTGCTAAGAGACTTATCAACGATGAGACACTAATCAACGGGAAAATTCAAAGCCTTGAACACAGACGCAAGGTCGCCGGTCTGTCAGTCTTCTATAGGCTACATTTTGGAGAGTGTGCGCATGCCCTTCATCAACTCATTCCTTCATCTCCTTTCCATCATAGAACTACAAGACTTGGTGATTCGTCACACCCTTACGTTGTTAGTGTACCCCAAGTCCGCACTAAGCGTTTTGCTGACTCATTTATAGTCCGAACGGCCAAGGAATGGAATGCTCTCCCAAAAACAGTATTTCCTTCAAGGTATAACCTAGGTCTTTTTAAGTCAAGAGTGAATAAGCATCTCATGGGCAAGCGTGCTCCACCTTAGACAACTTCGTCACTTACCATCAGGTGAGTTGTTGTCAAACGCATGCCCATTTTATCATAAAAAAAAAAAAAAAAAAAAAATCCCACAATACCCAGACAGAAAAAGCATTTGCGCTTTTTTTCTGTGCACAAATACTTGTCCTGTCGCGGGAATCGAACCCAATGTTTTATTCCTTCTCCACTTGGAATACACTGAAGTAATCATTATGGCCCTAATGTCTCAAAGTTTGGAGACCCTGCAATAAAAAGTTATTCTATTCTATACCTAAAGAGTAGCATGTGATTATTAAAAAACATTAAGTTAATAAGCGAACAATAGTACTTGTATATCAAATAATGCATTGTAGAGTAGAATAATAGAAACAATGTTTACACAAAGTGCAATATCAATGCAAATAGGAGTGTTCAAACAATGCTATGAGTAATGTCTATTCTGTGACAATGCTATCAACATTCAACGGGATCAACAAAACAGAATCAGCGTTTTTTTTTTGTTTGGTTTTGACTCCACACTTTTGTGTATTTAGCCAGTGTCAAGTAATTGATAATATCTCAAGTTAATTAATATCATATAGTATGTCAAGTCAAGTCAAGACACAGTCCAAGTCATCAAGTTAAGTTATAGTCTAGTCTAGTCAAGTCATACTCCTAGTAAAGTGGTGGCAACTTTACCAGAAGCTTCTATGGAGTTTTGGAAACAACACGAAAAGAAACGTTTCACCATCATTATACCATTTCCCCACACTCATGCCTGTAATTCAGCACTTAACGAATAGAATGTCACCAATTTTATGCACTAACACTGAAAATAACACAAGTTTTGGAAAATAATACAATGCGGTGACGCAATCTTTTTCGCGTTCCCGCCTGAAAACCAGTATCAGCCTTATTAATAAACGGGTATTAGTCTCGGGTTAGTTACTTCAGCTTTTGTCCTTTTTTTGCTACTGGAATATTTAGCTGGACCGAAAGAGACAAAAGATGGTGTAACTAGTCTAAAGCTAGTTCGTGTTTATTAATAAGGCTGTATCGTTTTAGGCAAGAGAGAGTTTGACGCCACATCTAAAATTATTCTACGAAATACGATCGAACAATGTGGCCGAGGCCCATATTACAAGCTCGACGCTCAGTCGTAAATCAATGCTCAAATCAAAATTGAATTCACAAAATTATCATTTATATTTTTTTATAATTTTATTTTATTATGCAGCGATCAAATACATTCCAAAAACTGGACACAATCTACATATCGAGGATCCTAAGACTTTTCTAGAACTCGCTATTGCCTTTCTGAAGAGTAATCACTAAATATAATGATACTTATAATAATACTAGCGGCCCGCCCCGGCTTCGCACGGGTTTTTAATATATATCTATTATAGATTGAGATATAAACGATCCTATCTCTCAAGTTGGATCGAACTGCACATGGTGTGGGAATTTTATTATAATCGGTTAAGTGGTTTAGGAGTCCATTGAGGACAAACATTGTGACACGAGATTTATATATATTGAGAAAGATAAGCATTTGAATGAGTTTCGAGTTGAGCGCGCCGATCGAATGCGCTTCGTTCTATAGAACGGCCTTTAGACATAAACCAGATATGTTTTCCTGAATTCTTATGTATCAACTTTTTCTGTTTAATTTTTTAGTTGCTTATACTTTTATAGAGCAGGCAGGGCAAGGAAATACCTGCTTAAATTATAATTATAATAATAATAGGTCTTTACCTATGAAATTGCCGTATTGCAGTACAGACTTTTTCAAACAAAAAAAAGTTTTGATTGGCTATGAATTCTAAATTCAAATTAATTTTGTTTTAAAAATATGAGATTCTATTTACAATATAAGTCTTTTGTTTATTGATTAGCGTTGTATTTTCATTACATTTCAACATTTTTCCTCATAATGGATACTTTGAAATTTCGTGTAATTATGGAATATGAGTTCCGTCGTGGCACCAACGCGGCACAAACGACACGTAACATCAACGACGTTTACGGAGAGAACTGTACAAACGAACGTACAACCCGTTATTGGTTTGCTCGGTTCCGTTCTGGGTATTTTGACTTGAAAAATGAACCTCGTGGTCGTCCGGAAACTTTGGTCAACAATGATGAATTAAAGGCGATTGTGGAAGCTGATGAATCTCAATCTACAGCTGAGCTGGCAGCAGCTTTTGATGTTAGCATCAAAACAATATTGGTCCATTTGCGACAGATTGGCAAGATAAAAAAGCTTGATAGATGGGTGCCCCACGAATTTAACGATCGCCAGCGCAACGTACGCGTCGAGACTTGCCTTGCGCTGCTTAACAGGCACGGAAATGAAGGAATTTTGAACCCAATTGTTACGTGCGACGAAAAATGGATTCTTTTTGACAATCGAAAGCGCTCAGCAAGTTGGTTAGATCCTGGTTCGGTACCAAAGCAATGTGCAAAACGAAAAATGACCCCTAGAAAGGTGATGGTCACAGTTTGGTGGTCTAGTGCTGGTGTGATTCATCATAGCTTTTTACAAAACGGCGAGAGCATTACTGCAGATGTGTACTTTGAAGAACTGATCACAATGATGGCGAAACTCACACGTCTGCAACCAGCTTTGGTCAATCGGTCGTCTCCACTGCTACTTCACGACAACGCGCGACCCCATACTGCACAACAGACGGTCTCTAAGCTGCATGAGTTGGGTTTGGAAGCTCTCCCTCATCCGCCATACTCACCAGATCTTGCGCCTACCGACTATTACTTTTTCCAAAATTTGGACAACTTTTTAGCGGGAAAAAAATTCGATTCCCGAGAGGCAGTACAAAACGCCTTTGAAGAGTTTGTTGTCTCCCGTCCTGCTGATTTTTTCAAGAAGGGCATCCATAAACTGCCACAGCGTTGGCAAAGATGCATTGATTGCAGGGGTGATTACTTTGAATAAAAGAAATAAATAAGTTCGAAAAAAAAATTCTTTAACTTTTTTCAAACAAAACGGCAATTTCATAGGTAAAGACCTAATATGTGTGGACATTGCACACAACGCCATCTAGCCCCAAACTAAGCAAATATAAATATAAATCAATAAATATCTGTGGACATTTCACACAACGCCGTCTAGCCCCAAACTAAGCAGAGCTTGTACTATGGGAACCGGATAACTGATACAATACTTAGATACTTTTTGTTTGTAAATACATACATAGAATACAATATAACACCCAGACACAGAACAAACATCGATGTTCATCACACAAATGTTTGTCCTGGGTGGGAATTAAACCCACAACCCACAGGTCAGAAGGCAGGGTTACTTCAACTGAGCTATCGGGCCAGTCAAAAGTTAAATCTCTAATAGGTGTTAACGTCAAGCTATACAGTCTTTTTTTTTTTTTGAGGGGGGGAAATGCCCTCGCACTTCGGGGGTATGTGGGACTCGAACCCACAAAACCCCCCCGTGAGCCCTCGTCCGCCGTACCGGGGCGAGAAGGGGTCGCGACTGCAGTCCAGCCAACTCGCCCCCGGCGGCAGGCCCTTTCGGGCCTCTCAAGCTATACAGTCTATTGTAACAATTCATATCCGGTCTGAATCTGACCAACTCTTGTTAGAGTTAAATTACCCACAAGATACCGCACCCATACCCTATTAGAAAGGAGACCATGCCAATGTCATTCAAGGTTTGTACAAAACGCGACATACTTACTCATTATTTGCGTCGACCTTGCATTTTTTTAAGCTAGCGTTGCTTTTCTGATATAGGCGTAATGATAAAGTCGGATATATTTAAATTTAGTTTACCTACCTTTAGCGAATGCTGTAAAAAATTACACAAATAACGTACTTATAGAAAACACAGTTTATTACTCATATTGAGTATTTATAGGTAAGTACAGGTTAGTTTACTTACAGTCTACTAGGTGGTAGGTCTTTTCTGCAAAGTTCTTCTAGGTAAGTACCACCGCTTTGCCAGTTATTCTGCCGCCAAGCAGTAGTGCGCAAGCACTGCGGCATTCCGGTTTGAAGGGCACTATAGCTAGTGAAATTACTGGGCAAACGAGACTTATGACCTGATCTCAAAGTCTAGTAATCTTATTACTAGATTGTGCTGATGTCTCAGAATGAAGTGCGCAGTGCAGTGTCACGCGAAACTCTGTACTTTAGAGTTCCGAGTGACACTGCAACTGATATGGGCAGCCGTGTCGCTTCACATCAGGCGAACTGTTAGCTCGTCGCGTCATTCCTTACAATAAAAAAGTTACATCGTAAATACGATACACGTTTTATGGGATGGTGGAATGGGGATAGGGAAATTGGGTTATTCTCGTTGTCAGCTCTTCGCCCCCATGAAGAGGAACTGGAGGAGGCGTTAATTCTATTACTATGACAAATAAATTGCCCGGAGGCGGCGGGTTCGATTCCCGCGACAGGACAAGTATTTGTGCACAGATAAAAAAATGCGCAAATACTTGTTCTGAGTCTGGGTATTGTGGGACCATGGTCCTCGTAGTTCCTGGGTCCCTAGACACAGGGAAACCAAGTTAGGGTCTAGGATCTATGTGATCGTTGGGTGTTATTATTATTATTATTGTATTTTCCTCAAATTATTATATTTCCATTCTCATTTCATTATCTATTGCATTATTTAAAGTGACGACGAATGTACTTGTATTGATTTTTTAAAGTCTAACTATGTTGTCATGGAAGTGACTTTTTGTCTTATTTGAGAATAAATTTCCTTAAACCTATTATCACTTTCCATTGGGTCCATTCTTTCTATGGACGTAATGTACTGAAACCTCTTTTTCCGGCAACGGCTCCAGCCAAGCCCTACTTTGAAATTATATACAAATTTTTTATTGCGTTTTGCAAGTTATGAACCAAATTATCTGACCATAAATTTTATAGCGGTACGCAATAAACAAATATCACACGATCGCATTGTTTCAATGTTAATTGGGCGGAACTGTTTCTTAGTACAGGAAGAGATTACCTTTCTTTTATCGATACATCGGCGGCAGATCTAATCTTTGTACAAAAACTACTAATAAAAAATACAAAAACTATTTACACTGCTTAAAACGTAATATTATATTGTTCTTTAGGAGAGGCCTATGTCCAGCAGTGGACTGATACAGGCTGATGATGATGATGATGATGAAAACGTAATATTCGTAGTAATAGTAAATTATTCGTAATCTAGAATTTTCGATTTTTTTGGGCTTCATCTGCTCATCTTCATTTTGTTCCACTAGTGAGACGGGGGGGTGGAGGTCGTAAACAGGCGTCCTAGCTTCCAGTGACTTCCCTTTAAATGACTTCCGACTTCATAAAGAGAGGAGGTTCTCGATTCTGTTGCAAGTTTTATTTTTTATATTTCTTACTATTTGAAAAACTGTATGTATTCCAACTACATCTCTGTATGAAATTAAGGCGATGGCAGTCGGATTAACCCCTTTTTTAAAGCATATTATTCGTCTACGTTGACTGAAAAAATAGCTATGAACTTAGCATAATGTCCCATCAATATTGCACTACCGCATTGAACCTTCCACAATACACCAGGGTTAACTGAAAGATAATGCTCTATAGCATTAAGTTCGCCTATGTGTCTTCTATTGTTTTGGACAGCCTCTGCGCTGTGGTGGTTGAGCAGGTTGGCTCATAACTCAGAGGCAGTGGACAAGAATTTGTGCACAGAAAAAACAAACGAAAATACTTGTTCTGAGTCTGGGTGTTGTGGGACCATGGTCCGCGTAGTTCCTGGGTCACTAGACACGGAATCCTATTTAGGGTCCAGGATCTATGTATGTATCGGCAGAAACGGGTTGTGGGTAGGTTGCAACCTATATAACTATAAGCCTTCAGCATGTCCACACCGCGCCGTGTCTGGAACAAGAATGATCCGTAGTACACCGAGCGCTCCTTTTTTATAGCCAGACAGGTAGGGGCGCCATGACAGTTGCCGGTGCTGCCACTGTAATAAATTGAATGCCACCACAGGGTAAATTACGGTGCTCGATCGCTGTGCATAGTTTATAACTGGACGTTGCCGCCGTCATATGTAATCGTCGGGCATTATTATTATTATTATTGTTGTTGTTTTTGCAATAAAGATTTTCTTATTTATTATAATGTTAGCAAAATGGTCGGTAGGGTGCAATCATTAGCTAGGTAATGTTTACCCTGGGTTTTGTCTGCAGGGAGCATGGGATGGAGCCGACGACGAGCCGCAACGCCGGCGCTGGTCCGGTCAGCCGGTGGGATACCTTCAGAGTTCGGTGAGGATACCACACTTGCAGGAACCAGCTTTTAGTTTCAGTTGCTATTTGGAGCCATTTCCATCAAGCTTCCTAAAGTTCGCCGTACGTTTTTGTAAGTTTTTTTTTTTGACATTGACAGCCTCTGTGGTGTGGTGGTTGAGCAGGTCGGCTCATAACCCAGAGGCGGCGGGTTCGATTCCCGCTGCGGGGGAAGTATTTGTGCACAGAAAACAAAGCGCAAATACTTGTTCGGAGTCTGGGTGTTGTGGGACCATGATCCTCGTAGTTTCTGGGTCCCTAGACGGAATCCTAGTTAGGGTCCAGGATCTATGTATGTGATCGTTGGGCGTTATTATTATTATTAGTTTGATAGCGTCTTAAATACCTAGATTCATAATTAACCTAATACAGTGCCTTCAAACGCAGCGTGGTGGTACGGTGAATTATACTGCTCTACCAACCAACAAATCATCCAACCAACCAACCCAAGCAATCAAATAACCAACTAAACAGCCAACCAAACACCCAACAAACCAACCAAATAAACTAACTTTTTTTTACTTCAAACTCGTCTATAGTATTTGACCACGCGCTCACCTGATGGGAAGTGACATGTAATCGAAGGTGTAGCATGCTAGCCAAGTAAATACCTATTCACTATTCTCTTGAACAAGCTCGGGTCATATTTCGCCGGAAACCCAGACGCTGGCAGGGCAATGCATTCCTTAGCCGTTCTAATTAAGAACGTGGAATCAAATCGCTTAGTACGAGTGGGTGGTATTTCGACCATGAAGCGATGGCGCTTAGCCGAGCGTCTTGAACTAACCAACCAAACAATTAATCAAATAATGAATAATCAACAACAACCAAGACCACAGGTTATATAATACTAGTAACCATGATCAACCAACCAACAATCATCATGACCAGGGGCCTTACCGCGTAAGTCTGGTGGAGATCGTAATCGTGTTCTCTCTTGCTCGCACTCATTGGCTTTTTAATTGGCGCGTGTGGGATGGCAGGCGAAGCCGATTCCCAGAACGGTTACGCGGTAGGGGTGCTGGTCTTCTCTATAGTTCAGCCCAAATAAATAAAATTTTACACGTTAATAGTACATGAACATTTCAAGGCAGTTTCCATGAAGAACGAAATAAGACAAAGACAACTATTCACGTAAAACTTCTTTATGCACGCTTGACTTGGGAGTAAGCTGGTGAGGCGAACAGAATATATCGCCCTCTCTACGTGCAGATAGAAAGAAAGAGTTACATTTCGTGTATTTCTGTAGGAGCAAGAGAGATGGGACTAAAGAAGTTTTACTTACACACTCGTTTTATTTATTTTGTCTCCGTTTCGTTCCCAGGGCGTTAGTGAACGGGCATCAATCGCTCATCTTCCTGATTCACAACGTGGTCGGATACCTGTTGATGCTTGCTGTAATGGTCTACAATGTACACCTGCTGCTGGCCGTGGTCTTCGGCACCATGCTCGGTGAGACGTTGTCAAACATTACGTTACGAGCTGACGCTCGCGAAAGCCGCCGCGGCTTGCGTTAGTAACTGGCTCCCAGAAGAAGGACATCGAATATGTCCGAAACCAGGTCGGAGTAATTTCGACTTTTAATTGACGTGAGTTTTAGCCGTTATTTATCTTACAAAATGAGTCATACTCACGATAGTTTTCAAACTAAAGTTGTCAAACATACCCATCATCATTATCAGCCGGCTGAACATAGAGGCTTCCCTATTATAGAGCCACTACGCGCCACCAGCGCCACTTTGAATGAATACAAATTCTAGACATAACGAAATAAAGTGCAGTTTGGCTCGCACAGTGTTACAAGCCTACCCTAAACAGGGGTTTGAACACGGAACTTTGATTGCAAAGCAACAATATATAATACTAATTTGAAAATTTGCACATAAACTGCGCATTAAAACTTTAAATCCCTTCGATCCTTTAGATGGGAGTTGGAAAGGCAAGGCGTACCCCTCTGTTGGCCATTTGGCGCTGCTTGGCCATACACATTACATAAAACAGTTTCACTCGCAACCGCGGCCATTAAGATGGTGTGCGGCTTTATTATAGTGTGCGTTTACATGAACAAGGCTTCGATTTGCGCGTGTGCTATGCGTGTTCACCTCGTCCTCCGTAAAGATCAGCAGAAAATAATGTTTGCGGGTTGTAACGTTATCATCTCCTTTGTTAAATTCTCTAAGGTCAAATCCATACAAAGTGTTTCTATTTTCTTTTTGGTTGCAAACAAGTTACGTGATAGCCTAGCTGGTGCCTCTCTTTCTGTTGCTTTAGCTCTTTTCTGTCACGTTACGCAGAACGGCCTTTAGTCGTGGCCGGTCCCATGTACTCTTAGCTTCACACTTTAAAATGCGGAGAGCGCCAGGCCTACTGACCAACAACCTAGAACAGCAACATCAACGCACAGCAACAATAGTCAATAACCATGGTTGCGTAACGAGATCCCCAAGTTGTAACCCTGATCATTACTTTGGGTATAATGATCAGGTTGTAACCTTGATCATACCTTTGGGGATAACGATTAGGTTGTACCCTGATCATTGCTTTGGGGATAATGATCAGGTTGTACACTGATCATTACTTTGGGTATAATGATCAGGTCGTAACCCTGATCATTACTTTGGGGATAATAATCGGGTTGTACCCTGATCATTACTTTGGGGATAATGATCAGGGTTACCAACACCTATTATGTTCATATTTGGATCGTAACTTCAATGGTCTATTACAAAGTGCGTTTACCATTTTGCAGGGTATTTCCTGTTCGGCACAAAGCTGACTCGTCTCCAAATGCAGTGCTTCAGTACGAAGCGAGTGGTCATCTGTACTCCGGAATGTGATGATACCGGTGAGTCTTACAAAATGGTTTCTACTTTACATTCTATTTGAGGCCATGAGATCCAAATACCTTTATTATATTATATTCTATATACATTCTAATAAAGGTGAGGAGCCATTTTCTCAGTTCTTTATCATCCTATTTTAATCTCTATTTATTGGAAGCCTTTTATTCATGAATTTATTTATTACGCTATAGCTTTTACCATTTAGAGCAGACTCCAATAAAAAGATGAAAATTGAAAAAATGCAGTTTGACCACTTTGGCTCTCATGGCCTCATTTCGTCTTGATATGCTTGCTTGCATATTGACTGTGTGCTTTTTACATCAGGTCGTAAAAAAAAATTGGTATGTTTTGCGTTTCTTTCACAGTTATTGCGGGTGTCGAATGTCGATTCCGTTGTGCAAATACCTAAACTAAATTTTTATATTCCGTCTCTTTCATACAAAGCTTGAGTTAGTTGCCTCCCACTTTTGATAGATGGGTGCCTTAAACGTCTGCCCTCCCGCCCGGTGACGCTGTCAGTAGAGACCAACAGCATTAACCCATAAAAACACTAAAATATTATAAATTCAAGAGCAACTCACATCTATCTGTTCTTTCATTTAACGACTAAGATTGAACAGACCTTGATCAACCTGGTCAATTCCGTGAGGAGCCGTTAGATGTAACAAGCAAATAAATCATGAGCGGCGCTCTATGAGGAGGTCTATGTTCATTAGTGGACGTCATCCGGCTGATGATGATGATGATCGGGACAAAGCCCTCGCGCGTCAAGCCGCGGGCGCCATTTAGAGCTAGTACTCGTTACCCAAGTGTTTCCTCTCCGCACGCCGCTAAGACCGCTGCAACACTGAGAAGTGCACGTGGGAGGTCTGCGACGGCAAGCTCTGCAAGATGGACGCTGTGGAGCTGCAGCAGGCGGACACCAGCCTCGCGCCGCAAGCGGAGCCCTATCGCAGGCAGTACGCCTTCCGAAACACTCTATTCTAGTGTCCGACCGACGGTTTCAAAAATTTAGATCTGGAAATAGCTGGTGGCACTTTTTAGGCTTTATAGAAGAAATAAACGTGCTTTAGACCACACGACTGAAGTAAAACTTCTTTAGCTCCATCTATCGGCCGGTATAACTTTGTTTTTGCTTTGTGTTAATGTCGCCATCTTGACAATTGGAAATTGTCATTTTACCGGACATACCAACATAATAATACAAATTTTACAAACAACAACTTTCAACTTTCGTTCGCCTCGTCACGCATTCACCATATTACTCCCCAAGTCAAGCCAGCGTAAAGAAGTTTTACTTTAAAAATGTCTGCCGCTTGTCTCGCCTAAAACGTGATACATTTACGTCTATTCGAAGACAGCAGCATTACTGCTCATGTGTCTACGTCTATATATATATATTGAATTCACTTTCAATGTTCATTTTCCAACAGTGGTAGTTAATTTAATTTGACAGTTCTAAAGATTGCAGTCCCTTTCATAAAGGTCGAGGTCTTAAAACTATCGCGGTCCTTGTCAGATGACATGTCCAGTGTCCAATTGCACTCCTTCTCCCTCGAATCTCCGGTCGGACAATGTAAACGTAGTTTATCAATAAATGAGTACATGAGGTATTGTAGACGTACATTATTCAAAGCCGTTGATAGTCCGTTAACGTTGAAAATACTAACAGATTACAAATTACACTTAAGTAATTAGAGTACTTAATTTATTTGCGGAATGTTATAAGTAACACAGCGTCGGTAGCAGCGTAGATAGCGTTTAATTGCATTGTTAACTCATTATCTGCCTTAAATACATACTACTTTAATTATTCAGTTACTTTATATCACTAACGTTGCTTCACCTAAATAAAACTAATGAAAGAGAAATTCTAATGAATTATAGTCGATTATGTAGTGGGAGCGAGGCTTTTTATAAATGTATGCAAAGTCATAATTACAAGTCAAAATTTATATTAGGTACTCAAAATTTAGTTATTGTACTAAGCGTATAAAATTGCAGTGTTTATTGTCAAATATTATATAGCAAGCCCATTACAATATGTGAGTTTGAAAGAAAAAGAGATTTCGTTCTCACTACTGGTGCAAGCCAGAATCGGCCAGCGAGTGATTGATGAACGAGTGTGAGAGTGAACGAGTGAGCATCTCACCTGCGATGACGTAACTTGATCGCAACCAATAGAAAAAAAATTCTATGAGTTTGACTGTTTCAATATGCAGCTTATGTGCATAGTTACTATGGAAATGTTCATATAAGGACTGAAATTTCCCTTGTTGCATTGCAATCAAAGAACGTGATCACCCGCCTGATGTTAAGCGACGATGCAAGTTAAGGTGAAGCACGTTGGCTTATGACGAGCCTATTCACCCTAGTGTAGAGAGGAGAACAAGAATTATATTTTCTTTAATAGTACGTGTCGTAGGTACAAATTATTCCACCCTTCAATTACCGTTTCCACACTTCCAGCTGAGACCACAACACCGCCGCTTCTAGACTCGCCAATCAACTCCGAATCCGACCTGTTCATCTGCCAGACTCGAACCTGCATCCAGCCTTCCCATTACTTCCGTGCCAGCACCTCCCAGGACGGCACGATAGATCACGCCACATGCTACTATGGAGCCAAGAAGTGCCCTTCAAAAGTCGCCCGAGCAAAAAGGATAGAAGCACGCTGCCATCACGCGGAAAGCGAGAAGGAAGATAGCCCGAGCGTTGAGGACGTCCAGCTATTACGCACGGAACGACAAGGCTGCTGTAAAAAGAAACCGGAACCGCCCCCAGAGGAGAAGTGTTGCAAGAAAGAGACGGCAGTAGTCATCCACGAACCGCAAAGCACGTGCTGCAAGAAAGAAGAGGATAGACATATAGAGGAAGCGCCAGAGGAAAGGAGACAGGAGACCAGAGAGAAAAGCCCGCCGATCACGTGCTGTCACAATGCGAAGTCAACGAGCGAGAGTCAGGAGCAGATAGTCAAGTAGAATAGATTATTTAACCTTATAATTAATAGTATATCATGTCGAGAGGTTCTATAACAATATAGACGTGGTTTGTCTTGTACAATAAAGAAGCCTAGAGCTTCGCTGGAGCAATAACTAAGCATGTAATAAAACATAGAACAATTTATTGTATTAGGTTTAAGGCTCATAGCCCGGAGGCGGCGGTTTCGATTCCCGCGACAGGACAAGTAATTCTGCATAAAAAACCGCAAATACTTGTTCCGAGTCTGGGTTTTGTGGGACCACGTTCTTGGTAGTTTTAATAATTAGAGTCCAGGATCTATGTATGTGATCATTGGGAATTATTTATTTATTTTTATTTGAAACTAAATGCGATCACAATTTATTACGAGAAACGCAAGTATTTTTCCGTTCGTGATGTTCAAATTGGTCTATTGTGTATTTCAGGGTCAGAATTAAGTATGTTATTGTTATTTGGGAATGTGGGAATATTATTTATTTAGAGTTGTTATATTGTGTTACGTTAGGAACCGAAGTGTAAGGTTCGAGAAGCAACCGATCAAATTATTGGGCTATTAGATTAATATAAATTGTGATATTAGATTCGGAGCGAAGCACTGTTACTAGAACGCACTATGGACCTAAACACTAAACCCCTTTCTAACAAACACTGTATAAAAGTGAATTGATTTGATAAAGACTTTATAACCAGACTAGCTTCTGCCCGCGTGGCCTATAGGAAATGAAGAAAATTTTTCATAGATAATTCAACCACAAATTTCACTCTCTTAGGGATGGAATTTCAAAAACCCTTAGTGGATACCTGCTCTTTACAAAGAACACACCTTTCAAATTTCACCAGTCTCTAGGACCAGCGGTTTAGGCTGTGCCTTAATATATATGTCAGTCAGTCAGGACTTTGAATTTTATATGTATAGATCTCACAGTTTGGGCATTAATAAGATCCCGAGACATCAGCACGGTCTGGTAATAAGATTATGGCGGACGCACTGCAGTGTCACGCGAAACTTTATTTTTAAAGATCCAAGCGACACTACAGCCTTTACACAAAATAATTATTCTTCCGCTACATAATATTTATTAGTAAGGGTGTATGTACTTCCGCTTGTAAAATTCGATATGACCATATTCAGATAGCTCAGTAATAGAACAGTGTTTAGAAACGCCCTCTCAGGGAAATGAGAGCATAGATATAAATAAAAGAAGGAAGGCTAAGCTTCTTCACAAGCTTCTCGATTGTGGTTCACTTAAATTAGGCACACAATTAGAGAAAAGGACGTGTCTAATATTCCACTTTTAGATACATCTATGTATCGTCATATTTTGGCGAATGACTGTTGACATACCAGTGATGTTCCTATAGTACATGTTCAAAGTGCACAAAAGTGCTAAAAAAATTTCACATTTAACGCCATCTAGTCCCAAACTAAGCAAAGTTTGTACTATGGAAACCAAGTAACTGATAGAAAACAAATACTTTTTGTTTGTAAATACATACATAGAATACAATATAACACCCAGAAATAGAACAAACGCATGTTCATCACACAAATGTTTGTTCTAGGTGGGAATCGAACCCACAACCTGCAGTTCAGAAGGCAGAGCCCTACCAACTGAGCTATCAGGCCAGTCTAATAGCCTATTTGCAATAAAATCTTTTGAATTTGACTCACTCTAAATGAACTTTGAAGTTCCATCGTCAGATGATTCTATATAGTGCGGCTGCAGCTTGCATGAGACTCTGCTATTAGTATGTTAGTGATAGTCTATTTTAGACGGTTCTCAAAATGTGGTCGTCCCTTTCATTATAGATCATAATGACAAGGACCGCAACAGGTTGAAAAGTGAATTTTATAATGTATTTTGTACAATGTAATCGATACCAATGCCTGTCTAATCACAAAAAAACTTAAGCGATAAGACGTTTTTCAACCTATTTCCAAAAAGGAGGTTCTCAATTCGACGGTTTTTTAAATGTTTGTTGCCTCAATGAATGAATTCGGATGAACCTGGAACTGGATGGACGATTTTGATGATTCTTTTTTATTTCGAAGCTGGTGCTTCCCGTGTGGTTTCAATTTGGTTTAGTTCTGATAATGAGATCCATGAGAAAACCATATAGTCTAAAGTCGGTTTTTACGCTTTGCGTTTTTACTTGTACTCGTAACCCCACATTTGAAGCCTTTCTAAGCCTTATGTATATTTCGGTGGTAAGAGACACGAAATAGTTTCAAGTTATTTGCTCATGACTGAATGTTTTTGTAGAAGTTTTATTTTTATGACAAATTTTACGTTTTATAATGAATTAACATGTTATTTGTTTCCTAAGTGTATACTTTAAAGCATATCGCTGGAGCGAATTTAATTACCGTTGATTGATACGTATTCATTAAAATCCTACATGAAATCACAAAGTACCTAGTCACGGGTTATATTTTTTGAAGCAGATTCTAGGCACTATATTATTACTATTTGTATATTTTGTGCGGTACGTAAACAAGCAAACGAGAAATATCTCGTAAATATACAATGTAATTTTTTTTTATTAATCTGCATTTCCACAGACACCTGGGTCCGTGCTTTTTGTTAGAAAAAAGCACGGACCCAGGTGTCTGTGGAAATGCAGATTAATAAAAAAAAAAAATTGTTGGTTTTAATTATAAATAGGTTTTAGGTCTCGTATTTCCAACTGGACAAATGGAAAGTATCACTAGTTCAGTTTGTTGAACAAATGATAATAAATAGTTTGGTAATGTTGCTACTGCAGTTAATAATATATAGCTACGCAGTTTTAAAACACTCACACACAGACTATGGTGTGGCAGGACAAGTATTTGTGCACAGAAAAAAAAGCGCAAATACTTCTAAGTCTGGGTGCTGTGGGATCAAGGTCCTCGTAGTTTCTGGGTCCCTAGACACGGAATCCTAGTTAGGGTCCGGGATCTATGTATGTGATCGTTGGGTGTTATTATTATTACTATTATTTAATATGTACAAATGACTGCATCCATGTTTAGAAATTGTTTTGTAGACCTTTAGTATTGTTTCTTCCTTAATATGCCTTGTATTATTGATTTGCTGTGCCAAAAATGAATGACGTTGACTTTTTGTTAGTGTTTATAGAAATAGAAAATAATATTTTGTTATATTAAAATGATGATATTTTATAATTGTTCGTTTTTCATTTAATCCTATTAACTTTCTTCTTCTCTTCGTTTAATGGCTTTCTATCGCTTTTTAGCGATGATTCTGCCAATGTCAAGAAAGGAATTTTTGTACGGTTATGTCATGTCAAAGTCTTATTTTGTCAGTCAAAATGCCACAGTAAAATGGTGGATATTTTATTGAAGGCTCTATGAAGCTTGAAGAGAAACGAAAAGGCATGGTTTAAAAACTTGGAACCATTTTTGCCAACATCGTGCACGTTCACGAACACTTAACGGATAATAATCCACCTTTATCACATAACACAAAAAAAACTCAGGTTATGGAAAAGAAAAACTAAATTCACATTTTCGGATTCTTTTCAACGTATTATTCACTTTCAATTGATGCGGAAGATACTTAGCGTGGAACGTTTGAAATATGTCAAAAATATGTTTATTTTTGTAATACTTTTTATTTTCGTCAGTAATACAATAATCATAATAGAACATTAAATGAAAGTTATTAAAATAATGCTTTAGTTCTAGCTTACGCCTAATGTTTTGTTACAAATAATCACAATATAATGCGTTAGGCGCGGCCGCCGTTTCTTGTCAATAGAAGTAGCGAGATTCCTTACTGGGTGCCGGCACCACGCTCAATCAGACTCAGCAGACTACTTTAAACTTCGACCATGAAAAAGCGTTATCGGAAGCGCGCCTTTTTCAAACAACTGTCAGGAACTAGGACTCGTGATAAGTATCGATTTCAATATATAGAAAAATTAAATGCGTGGTTTTCCATTACAAACGGATTCGTTTGAATTACGAAGGATTAAAATTAATGTCACGGATGACGACTTTAGAGAGGATTCACAAGATGGAAAATCGCCAACTTTCCGTCATCACAAAACTGTTCCAATTAAGCGTGGTTTACAAATTTCCAAAGGTAAATATATACATCTTATAAGGTGGGTGCAATACCGACATAAATTCTAGTCTATTGAACATAATTATGAGAAAATCCACTGGAATAACAAAGTGCAATACTTATAGTTAGGCTCCTTATTAATTTATATTCATGTTTAATAATAAATAAATTATAAATAGTCTGGTTACAATAGACAAACAATAGAAATCTTCAATGATCAAATAAACAAAATTATACGCGCATTAAAAAAAACGAGTGTATTTTAGGCCACGCGACTCAAGTAGAACTTCTTTAGATCCACCTCTCTTGCCATTACAGTAATATATGAAACGTAACTCTCTCTCTCTCTCTCTCTTTCTATCTTTTTTGTTTAATGTTAATGTCGCCATCTTGACAACTTACAATTATTATTAAATTGGTTATTTTACCACACATACTAACATAATACACATTTTTAACTTTGTAATGTTGGCAATGGAGATCTCTACGTAAACCCGTTTACTCCCTTTTAACTTTGTAATGTTGGCAATGGAGATCTCTACGTGAACCAGTTTACTCCCCAAGTCAAGCGTGCGTTTCGATCGTAGTTCAATTCTCACAACTTGTAAAAAGGAAAAAGTAAATATATAAATGAACAAATGACGGCAGTGTAGGAATACTTTTGACCATAAATCTAGGGTGCCCAGTGTACTACTGAGTTAAAGTTCTTAGGTGTACCTATTTTTATTGTTTGTCTATGCGACCGTAACAACGCACACCGCGCCCTCGACTGCGAGGTTCCTTATAATAATACAAAAATAACAAAGTCGAATAAATATGGCCATCCATTGTTGTCACATAATCTGATAAGTGTCGGCGACACGCAACATGCTGTATATTATACTTTAACAAAATAAATTCTTAATTTTTATATATACATTTAACGATAACTAGGAAGAATAGCAAATTGGAATGAACCTAATGGGGTAGAAGAGTTTGCATCTTACAAAAGTTGGATCAACGTTTTGGTTTAAAACTGGGGAAGGACGGGGGAGCAATTCTAACCCGACACTAATGACTCGTCAAACGCTGCAACGAACATAAACAGTATGCTATATCGTAATCCAACGTATAAGCTATCACCATTCCAAATATCATTCAAATCCGTTCAACTTTTACGGCGTGAAGAGGAAACACACACACACACACACACACACACACACACACACACACACACACACACACACACACACACACACACACAAACATGCATTTATAATATTCATTAATTAATGTTATGCACTTTTTATCTAAAAGACAATGTTCAATTGCAAAATTAATTTCTATGTCCAAGTTCTACCTGTATTTGTTCGTAAGATGCAAAGACTTCGAATAAACATTAATGTTAGTAGCAAAGGAAGACAACTACAACAACTATTTGACCGCTTATTTTACAGAAGAGCGTAGCTAAAGACAGCCCTCGAAGGGCGGCAATGAAAATATTCCAATGTTCAACGCGTCTTCACTTCAAAACGATATAACAAGGTAACCGGGGATGTTACGGAGCTTCCGATTCCGAAACGTCGAAAATTCCGATTAATATTACACCTCCGACTTCGACTCCGATACTTTCGAACCGGAGGCTGAAGCACGGCGATGAAAATTATTTACTAAGAAATTGGAAATTAACGAGGCTGATTCATGTTTGTAATATTTTATTTTATTTAGACCTGCCCTTAACTAGCAAGTCTATCTTCCGCCTCCGGACTCAACTTCGGTTCCGATTCCGAGATACCAAATTTGAAACAAATCCGACCTCGGTTTCCATCCATTCTACATTACAAAACCACCTCCGTTACATCCCCGGTTATAGCTCGCGCAAAACTTTATGAGCTCTCGGAAGTTAGGCCCGAGTCCCAAACTGCGCATGTTACAAAGCACTCAGCATTGTAAAAGCGACCATACTGTAACTACAATATGCGTACTGGGCAGCCATCCGCGCTAACTTCCGAGAGCTCATAAAGTTTTGCGCGAGCTATACAATTTAGAATTTCGTGAATGACAAAACGTTCACCAATTCACTGACATAAAGAAAACGTTAACACGTGAACTAGCGCTCTTTTATTTTTGCAATACCGATTACACGCAACAGTTGAACATAATCTTATGTGCACCTACGGAAAACTATTAAAAAATTGCTTTTCTTACAGCTTGCTTAATAACTGTACTTACCAAAATCAATAGCAAAATTCAAGTACAAGAGGAAATGTGAAATAACTACAAACATGGGAAGGTAGCATAAATGACACTACAACCTAATCTCGACTATAGATTTTGGATGTTTTACATCACAGACACACAATTGCATTAGTAAAAAAATAAAATTAAACAAATCACAACATACAACTTCATCTATACATATTTAAACTTTAACACTAGAGTGCAAAAATTGCTCGAAATCTTATATCTATACAAACTTTACGGGTTCTTCGTAATGGCTTTCATTATTTTTGATGTAAAGCCAATCGTGGATAATTGAAACCTCAGCTGTACCCTATTACGAGTTTATTCGAATACAATACAATACAAAAATTCTTTATTGTACACCAGAAAAAAAAACATTTACAGATGATGAAACTTCAAGCTATAGTATAGGGACTTATCGCTAAAAGCGATCTCTTCCAGTCAACCTTTAGATGAAAAGAATTATTGGAGAGATAGAGGCATACACATTTCGAATTTGGACGAGTATACATTTACTGCATCTAGTATCTTTAAATATTTATATGACATCCCAGCACAGTTGCTAGCTTAACTAATTTTATGCAAATATTTTTGTTAAGGAATGACGTGACTAGCTAGCCTGATGTTAAGCGACATGGCTGCCCATATCAGTTGCAGTGTCGCTCGGAACTATAGTTTCGCGTGACACTGCACTGTGCACGTCATCCTGAGACATCAGCACAATCTGGTAAAAAGATTACTAGACTGTGAGATCAGGTCGTAAAGTCTCATTTGCCCTGTAATTTCACTACCTATACAGTACCTTTAAATCTGAACACGGCATTGCTTGCGCACTACTGCTTCGCGGCAGAATAACTGGCAAAGCGGAAAACCCACAACCTGGTACAAGATACTCGCAATGGATTAGAATAAACTTGTAGTAGGGGGACTGATATTCTCACCGCACGCGCATAAGTATGGCCTTACGCAAAAGAAACCATATAATTTTAATATGAAGTGCAAATAACTCGTACTAACAAACATTATGTTGATAATAATTTTATGTAGAAAAAATGGTCCACTCACCCGGGCTCATTTTTGGTAATTTATTACATTAAACACATTAAATATAATCATTATACTTTCAAAAAAGTAACACTTTTCAGCTAATATGTGCTTAATTTAAAACATCAGAAGATTCTAATCTACACTACATATATATGAATTTGTAAAATCAAAATCGGAAGATCAATATTTCATTATGTTGTATTTCGATCGCCCGATTTCGGTCCATAGTGATATAAACGAAACTTTGCCGCTCTAAGTTGGTCGGATGACTGTGCACTAAGCATTTATTTATTCATAAAACTAAAACAAATCATTATGCGCATGCGCAAGGCCAATTCAGAGCAGCGAAGATTCTTTGTCATCACTGTACAAATATTTTATTTTTTCAATTATCTACAATTTTCTGTCAAATTTAGGCAACTTTTCCAATTGCCTAGATTAGATCTAGATGCTGCACACGTGAAGCCCCATGCTCCATGTACTGCGTCACAATCATAAATTGTAGTATTTTTGAAACGAAATTCATTATTACAAATGAAAAATAACATTTATTTCCATCGAGTAGCAACTATTTAGTAGGTATTAAAATATAGTACCTAACCAAACGATGCAATGAATTCATATTCACTAAATAATAAAAATTCGAAACAATAATTGCTGTACTGCAAGTAATCAGCAAGTCAAAAAAATAATCACTGGCATGCATAAATAAAGACTATAAATAATTTAATAAAATGTTTGACATTTACAGGCTCTCGCTTTTATGTTCACAAATAATATGTTCAAATAGTAGCATGAGGCCACTTTCTCTAGAAATTCCTTTCACTGAATGTCTTTAATTTTTCCTACATAGTATGTGAAGCCTAAATTTGTAGAATGTCAGTATGACACTTATAAAAAACCTTCAATAACAAGACATTTTATTGTTTTCTTTTTGGTTTCTGGCAAAAATCTGTATTTAGCCTCACTTTATCAAAAAAAAAACTACAAGTCTACTAATAAAAAATACGTGTCTGTTATTTTGCAACAAACTTTTAATAAAACCAATAAATACTGGGGGGAAGGTCAACAATTTTAAATTTTTACCATTTTCAAAGGCACCTTTGCAGAAGTTTGCAAATGCGACCTTTTGCACAAGCAACATTGTTTAAGAGCGGCATTTTGCAACAGGGACGTTACTTTTTAAAGTAACATTTTGCAGCTGAAACCTTATGTGGCTAAACAGTGAAAGTTCACAGTAATTTGAAAACATTAGAGGGTTATATCGCAGTAGGCGAACATACCGGTGCCGTGTTTAGCAGGGGACAGTGGAGTGTTCAAGCCATAAGCTGCCAGTACTGCAGGAGGCGCTCGCCAGACGGCGCCGTCATCCCTTGCGGCCGGATAAAGTTCATCTCTATTGTCTTAAACCTTTTCTTGAGTTCTAGGTCGAATGCCTGCGGGGAAATAAAGCATACAGTTGAGTAAAAATTGAAATGTCTTTTTTTTATCTTTCGATGTTTTGGTAAGTGAGGATGAAGGTGGATCACGATTACTCGGAAATAACCTTGACTTAAAAACTTTGAGTGGCCCAATAACTCAGTTGCTATTAACCCTGCCTTCTGAGTTGTATATTGTACATTCGATTCCCACCCAGGACAAACATTCGGGTGATGAACATCGATGTTTATTCCGTGTCTGGGTGTTATATTGTATTCTATGTATGTATTTACAAATAAAAAGTATATAAGTATTGTATCAGTTATCTGCTTCCCATAGTACAAGCTTTGCTTAGTTTGGGGCTAGATGGCGCTGTGTGAAATGTGTACTAATATTTATTATGTATAAACACCTAAGTTGTAGGTGAATGGAAACACCGACGACGGGAGCGAGTTCCATCACCTAGCTGTACGCACAGTAAAAAAATCTGCAAAGCGTTTCGTACGAAAAAAAGGTATGCAGAGTCAATAGAATTACCATTCGTGAAATTAATCATCTGCTGGTTGGCGACGTTACTGGAATCCGGATAATACAATAATAATACTGTATCCAGCTAAGATAACTGATATTTTTAAAATAGAAGGACATTGTCATTTGCTAATCACTCCCTACTTACCCATTTACAAATCTTGCTAGGTACTGAAGTTATTTTTTTGTTAACCTTTATTTTCATACTGCTGGGCCAAGGTCTCCCCATATCTTTCTAGACACCTTGGTCCCCACGATTACTAAATTTCAAACAGGATTTTTAATTTAAACAGGAATTACTATGCGTCGCCTAAAAGAAGAATAAATGGTATATAATTGAGCCGTAAGGAAGTAACCAGCAGATAGAACGAGGCATCTTAGATTTATAAGTATTATCGAAAAGTATCAATGGATTTTTTAAAATAATAACAATGTCCAACGATCACATACATAGATCTTGGACCGTAACTAGGATTCCGTGTCTAGGGACCCAGAAACTACGAGGACCATGGTCCCACAACACCCAGACTCCAAGTATATGCGCTTGTTTTCTGTTCACAAGTACATGTCCTGTCGCGGAAACAGAACCCGCCGCCTCCGAGTTATACGCCGACCGCCTCAACCACCACACCACAGAGCTTGTCCAACGATACCACCCAAGCTATACACAGGTAGAGTAGTGAACTCACCACGCCGTCCGCGGGGTCAACGACCGCCTGAGCAGCGGTGGCCAGGTTCCCGGCGGCGGCGGCCAGCGCAGCCGCGTAGTGCTGGCGGAGCGCCGCCACCTCCCACAACGAGGAGCCGAGCGCGCGGGAGCTGCACGCGCACGTCTCCTCCATCACGTACGGGTCGTGCGACACTGGTGGGGCACATCACGTGAAACGGGGAATACACTCAGTCGGCAACACTGGGGCTGTCATCTAACCCAATTGAAAATGGGCTTCAGAGTTTTGGCGGGAAAACGAAAAAGATCACGTTACTGCATTATATTATTTTCCAAAACTTGTGTTATTTTCAGTGTTAGTGCATAAAATTGGTGGCATTCTATTCGCTAAGTGCTGGATAAGCATGACAAGCATGAGTGTGGGAAAGTGGTATAATGATAGTGAAACTTTTTTTTTGTTGTTCCAAAACTCCATAGAAGCTTCTGGTAAAGTTGCCACCACTTTACTAGGAGTATGACTTGACTAGACTAGACTATGACTTGACTCTGACTTGACTTGATGACTTCGACTATGACCTGACACATTATTTACGTGAAATATCATTAACTTGCTAAATTATCAATTACTTGACACTGGCTAAATACACAAAAGTGTGGAGCCAAAACACACAAAAAAAAAAGGGCTTCATTTAGTAATTTCCGACAAGTTGACATGTCTATCTATCGGTACTTTCTATTACTCTAGTACTAATTACTATTTACACGATTGAAGTAAAACTTCTTTACGCACGCTTGACTTCGGGAGTAAGGTGGTGAATGCGAGGCGAACGGTTGAAGTTGGTTCACGTAGATCCTCATTATCAACATAAAATAATTAAAAATTTGTATTACTATGTTGGTATGTCCGGTAAAATGACAATTTACAATTGTCAAGATGGCGACATTAACATTAAACAAAACAAAAACAAATATATACCGGCCGATAGATGGAGCTAAACTAAAGAAGCTTTATTTCAGTCGTGTGGTCAACACATTTTACATAATTATTATTATATTATTTTTTTATAATAATACACATTTTAAGTAATTTTTAACTTTGTTATATTGACAATGGAGATCTACCTGAACCAAAAACTGCCGTTCCCCTCGTAACGCATTCACCAGCTTACTCGCCAAATCAAGCGAGCGTAAAGAAGGTTTACTTCAAAAATTAATGCTTGTTAAAAACTCATCGTATAAAGATACAAAGGGTCTATTTGCGCATAATAATAATAATAAAAAATCCACTTGTGACCACGGCCAATGTAACTTGGTCGAAACGTCGAGGTTAGTCAAAATTGAAGGGGTGAGAATAAAAAGGATTTAACTGATTTTTTTGACAAAATGACTTATGGGTATCGTTGGATTCAGCGTGAAATTATCTTCAATGATACATTCTCAAAATACCGAAATGAGGCTTAAATCTCGAGATTTTGAGTCTAAAAATGGTTTATCTGTCACAGGATTACAGTTTGCTTAGCATAAAAGCATTATTATATTTATTTTATTATATTATATTTTTACAGTAATTGTATGAATTAGTACTATATTTAGTATTTTAAAATAGAATTAATACATTTTCAAGCAACTGAAACTTACATAAACCTTTTCTATTACCTTATAAGCACTCTACATTAAAATGACGCCGTTGACGTTTAAAGTCAATTTTCTCGAAACTGTCAATTTGTCAGTTAAATCCTTTTTATTCTCAACCCTTCAATTATGTTTTGATAATTTTTGTGCGCGAATAGACCCGTTATATCTTTACAATATGAGTTCAAGTCGCGAAAGGTTAAAAACTCACTGATATGTGGAGAGTCTTCAAGGCAGATCATCCGTTTGAGAGCTGGATGACGCACTAGTAGGTTTGCGACGAGCTGCAGAAGGGCCGTCGCGTCTTCAGGGGACGCGACCAGCGCCAGCCGCGACAGGCGCTTCGCGAACGCCGCCACGAGGCTCTCCGGCAAGTGGCTGGAAAGGTCAAAATCATTTGAAGGATTTTGCACGGAACAAACTTTATGTCACTTGAATATGAATAAGTGTGTGTGGAAACTGCGACTCTTAGGTCCGTATTACAGAACGATGCTCAGTCATCGATTGGTGCTCAAGCAGAGATTTCATTCACTAATTTCACTAATACTTTATGAATGAAATCTGCTTGAGCACCGATCGATGACTGAGCATCGTTCTGTAATACGGACCTTATAGATAACTAGTTGCGCCCCGCGGTTTCACACGGATAAAAAGCGTTTTAATTATTTGCTCATCCCATGGGAAAATTTCACTTTTCCGGGATAAAATGTAGCCTATTGTTAATCCAGTGTATAAGCTATCTTGGTACCGAATTTCATCCAAATCTATTCAGCCGTTTGAGCGTGAAGGAGTAACAAACATACACACATACAAACTTTCGCCTTTATAATATTGGTGTGATTTATGCAATAAAAATATATGTGTGGATATCTCACACAACGCCACCTAGCCCCACACTAAGCAAAGCTTGTATTATGGGAACCAATTAACTGATACAATATCTAAATACTTTTTTTGTTTGTAAATACATACATATAATCGACTGGCCCGATAGCTTAGTTGGTAGGCACCCTGCCTTCTGAACTGTGGGTTGTGGGTTCGATTCCCACCCAGGACAAACATTTGTGTGATGAACATCGATGTTTGTTCTGTGTCTGGGTGTTATATTGTATTCTATGTATGTATTTACAAACAAAAACTATCCAAGTATTGTATCAATTATCTGGTTCCCATAATACAAGCTTTGCTTAGTTTGGGGCTAGATGGCGTTGTGTGAGATGTCCACACATATTATTATTAATACAATATAATAAAAATATAGCAGTCAAATAGCCTGTCGAGTGAACTCACGTGGAAGACAAGAAGACGTCTGCGATGTGCATCAAGCGGCGCTTGTACCGCGTCGCGAATATCTCCGGCTCGAACATTCCGTAGAGGCGGTCGTACATGTCGGGGTACTCGATGTTGTGTCGCCGGACCAGCTCCAGCACTCCCTGCAGAGCCAGCATGCTGATCGGACCACCTGCAGGTGAACACTTTATTAACGGATCTATGGAAGCTGCATTGTAGATTATATTAGGTAGTAGGGAGGTAAAACACAGGTGAAGTGCTTCTTTTTTTCAAACTCATATATTGTAATGGGCTTGCTATATATAATTTGACAATAAATCGGATCTCGATATCTTTAATACTTCCAAAAATACCTTCAAAAACTAGGTATTCCAACACTTACTGGGTACGGAATAAGTTATTTCCTATCTATATAATTATACAAAACACACACACACACACACACACACACACACACACACACACACACACACACACACACACACACACACACACCCACACACGCGTGCATAAATTACCTATTATTAATTAAACGTTACTACTAATAATCATACATCTAACCCTACAACCTTAGCACACCCTCATTATCACTCTTTAAAACATGCGTAATGCAGTGCGAGCTGTGTCTCTTTGATTATAATTTTGTATTACTATCGAGACCTATTATTGGCTACATTAATATTCTGCTTTTATGTAATTACTATCTATATTATCCTAATGCTGTTGGTCTTTTAATAAATAAATAAATAAGCACTTTGTATTTTTATATGTCAAGTGAAATAACTAAATTTTAAGTACCTAATATAATTTTGACTTGTAAAAGTGCTAAAAATAGCCTATTTGCAATAAATCTTTTGACTTTGACTTTAAATGACAAATTCATATCACACCAATAATATTATACAAAAGTTTGTGTAAATTTACTTTTTTCAAAATTTGCAAATTTATTTTGAACCATTATCAACCAATTTCAAAATAAGATGGTAAAGAACCTTAAAAGCGATCTCTTTTCAACCAACTTCAAAAAAGAAGGTTCTCTATTTGATTGTATGATTTTTATTATGCAGAACTTCATCATTTAATAACCAGTTTGGAAAAACATTTTTGGATCTATATACTCACACATCGGTCCCATAGAAATGTCATCAAAATTTGTTAAGCACTTTGATTTTTAAATCAAAATAAACGGAATTAATATATGTATGATAATAACATCTAAGTATTTCTCAGATTTTTTAAAGCTTTTTTCTTATTTATTAAAAATCATTTCCTGTGTACCCATTAGCGGAAAAAATGTAATTATTTACGATATCACATTAGAAACCTCAAAAATAACAGTTTGCACTCAAAAATTTATCCACTATTGAATGGATGTCATTATAAATATAAACCTTCCTCTTCAATCACTCTATCTATTAAATAAAACAGCAGCGTTGCGTGGTTTTAAAGATTTAGGCATACATACAGACAGAAAAAGCGACTTTGTTTTATACTATGTAGTGTTTATATACTAGCTTCTGTCCACAGCTTCGCCCGCGAGGCCTATAGGAAACGAGGAAGAAAATTTTTCATAGATAATTCAACAACCCATTCCACCCTTTTGAGGATGGGATTTCGAAAAACCCTTTCTTATTGGATATCTACACTATACAAAGAACACACCCTCCAAATTTCAAGTTTATAGGACCAGCGGTTTAGGCTGTGTGTTGATATATGTCATTTTATATGTATAGATGATTATTTTAGTATGGCGGTGTTGAGTGAACCATTATTATGACCGCACTGACCCGCGTCGAGGCTGTCGCAGAGCATGTCTGTGGCGAGGCGCGGCTTGTGCAGCAGCGGCATCATGCGCTCGACGAGCAGCAGCAGCGCGCGGCGGTGCGTGCGCGGCGTGTCGCACAGCGCCCACTGGCACGCGAACCCCCAGCACTTGTTCGCGTACCGCCGGCACACGCCCGGGTTGTACGGGAACGGGGGCAATCCTGGGACAACATTAAAGCCTAAATCAATCAATCACTATTATTATTTACTAGGTGGTAGGACTTTATTGCAAAGTTCGTCTAGGTAGGTACCACCGCTTTGCCAGTTATTCTGCCGCCAAGCAGTAGTGCGCAAGCACTGCTGTGTTCCGGTTTGAAGGGCACTGTAGCTAGTGAAATTACTGGGCATATGAGACTTTATGATCTGATCTCACAGTTTAGTAATCTTATTACTAGATTGTGCTGATGTCTCTGGATGACGTGCGCAGTGCAGTGTCACGCGAACCTCTATACTTAGAGTTCCGAGTGACACTGCAGCTGGTATGGGCAGCCGTGTCGCTTAACATGAGGCGAACGGCTGGCTCGTCACGACATTCCTTAACATAAAAAAAAAATCAATATATATTTAATTCAGGCATAAATTATCCTTTTTTGAAGTAAAACTTCTTTACGCACGCTTGACTTGGGGAGTAAGGTGGTGAATGCGAGGCGAACGGAAGTTGAAGTTGGTTTACGTAGATCTCCATTATTAACGTAAAAAAATTTAAAAATTTGTATTATTATGTCGGTATGTCCGGTAATATGGCAAATTACAATTGTCAAGATTGCGACACTAACATTAAAGAAAGCTAATACAAAGTAATGCCAGCTGATAGATGGAGTTACACTAAAGAAGTTTTACTGCAATGTTCTAAAGCACACAAATTTTTTAAACGAGTAACTTGTCTTTAGCGAGTAAGAGCATAAATCGATTATCGGCATGGTGTGTTCCAAGAAATGTCAGAATTTTGTGATCATGTACCACAATCCCGTTAATAATGTGCAAAATACTGTTTGCGCAGCTTTTATGTCTTATTCAGTGAGAACATGACATTACAAAACATACTAACCTGAATAAATACAAGTTTCAGAGCAAATTTATCACAAATTTTATTGTATTATTCTGTTAATTTTTGTGTTATCTATTTTGTCCTATTTATATTGTAGATTGGGAATGCTCCTTCAGATATATCGGAATATTTCAGTGTTTGCATTTTTGTAAATATTCAGCTATTTTACTCTAAAAAATTTAAGGATCTCATTAAACAAAATGCCGTTATTTTATTTTAAAAACTATGGCGGCCTGTCGGTACGTTACATTACAAAAATAAATATGTGTGGACATTTCCACACAGCGCCACATAGCCCTAAACTAAACAAAGTTTGTACTATGGAAACCACATAACTGATACAACACTTATATACTTTTTTTACCTGATACTCATATTACAGAATTATGTATTAATTATTTGATCATTTTCTGAATGAAATTTTGTCTTGAGCATACTTGCTTAAGTTTATCAGTGTAACAAACAAAAGATCTTGGGTTAAAAATAAAATTACTAATTGAGTCATCACCTTAACCAGATTAATAATAATAGCGCCCAACAATCACATACATAGATCCTGGACCCTAACTAGGATTCCCTACATCTAGGAACCCAGGAACTATGAGCTAATGATAATATTATAACTTATGTTCACTTGAAACAATGTGGAACATGTATCATATGTATTAACCATACAAGCATTGTGTATGCGAGTGTTTATCAGATGAGTAAGTAACATACCTACATACTACGGCAGATGCATGCTAACAACCAATTTGTCCTTGGACTTGCTGTATCAATATTAATGACATTGATATGAAGGTAACACTTTAAGCTTTAGATTTTCAGCTTTGACTTGCATATTACAACCATCAGTGAGCAGAAAATTTGGCTTACTGCCAAGGCACTCACCATCGACCCCACAAAGAAGTTTTTCTTCCTTCTCTTCCCCATCCCTGTCCTTGCTTTTCAGCTTGACTTCTGTTGGTATCTCACAGACCAGCAGTTTGTCTAGCAGTTCCAAGTAGTTTTGCATGTATATTGGGGTTGGTGATCTGGATAAAGGAAATGTAAAGCATTAAATTCACTTGACATTTAATTAAAATGAATTTTTTTCAATGTTCTCATTACTCATGGTATGTCATTGCAGGAATTGAACCTACAATTCAGCATAAAGTCTTATTAACCTGACCTTATACACTGTGGGAGTTGTATGTTATGATTATGGGGGCTAGTTATCACCCCTTACTAGTAAACAAGGCATAATAGCAGAATATTATTATTACTATCTTAGCTCATTTTAAACTCGATAGAGAGAAACAAAACACTAAGTAGCTATTCCCTTTATAGTTACAACCATCATGATGTAACAGCAGGCTACTGCTGAACATAATCACTTCCTTTTTGGACTCCACAATGAACATTTCATAGCTATTGATATACATTGACTTCCGTCAATCATTTACAATAATAAAATCCTTTATTTCTAAATGTTGAATGTCTTACTTTCGATAAGCAATAGTAGACAGAACTTTGAGACCATATTGCTGGACATCTTTATACTCTGTGAATTCTTGGAAGCGAGTCAGTGGGGCTGTCATAGGTATTTCAGAGTCAAGCAGAACCGTGAATATGTTCTGAAAAATAAAAAAGAAGATTGCATTATTCTTCTTAAAACGGAGGCCTTATCGCTAAACATTTTTTCATAAACAAGTTTAACCAGTACAATTAACAGCTTTATATTATAATATCAAAATGCTTTGATAAATAAATAACAATTAGGCTACTAGCTTATAGGGGATGTAAGCCTATTTTACGAACAGCAATTGTAATAACATTGGTTTTAAATGGTGCATTATACTATAGATCATCATTACCTTGAGCCGAGTAGAAGGAAAATAATATCCAGAGGAATTCTCCAATGGGTTCCTTCCTTCAGCCTGCATTAGCTTGCAAGCTGTGACTAAGGCTTGAAGGCGGGAAGTTGTACGGCCTCGCTTGATGCATTCTAACGACTGAGTGATGGCTGCCTCATAACACTCACATAGCCATTTGGAATATACTGCTTCTGGGGTTTGGTCTGGAAGTTTATATATAGTTTATAGTTTTTAAATAATATATAAGTCTATAGGTTTCATTGGTACTTTTACATACGAGATTTAGAGTAAAAAAATTGCTGTTAGTACTTAAATAAAAACTAACTGAAAAGTATCATATTCATACACCATCAAATGATAATTTTTTGGTCATTATATTAAAACCTTTTAGAGAATTCTCTGATAATACAAATATGTATGAATCTAATGCAACACTTATGGTGCAATGTGTACCAAGTTTCATGATTGTGATATTGAACCTTATACTTGGTGGTATTAATGTAAATAATATAAGCAAATAATTACAGGTAAGTACACACATGGTATTCATGACCTTGAGATTATCTTTTTGTTGTGGGGCCCGCCTTGCATTTGTACAAATTAACCATTCCCAGACAATCATACCAATTGGCCATTATGTGATATGCGTTTCTATAAAACACAATTTTTGGTTCCATTATAGTACGAGCAGTATACAAATGCAGCCGACTCAACCATTTATATAAGCAAATAGCGTCACATGTCGCCAAATCTGGTCTTCCAACAATATTGATGATATATATTCATGATTCTGCAAAACCGCACTTCCTCACGCGTTGTCGTGCTCATTGGTCATTTCTATACAACTTATTTAGGAGAGACACGATGAAAAATCAATAATAATGCGCTAAATGGAATCAACACTGCCATGATACGGCTTGCGATTATGCTTACCTGATGGTTTCAGTGGAATAATTTTCTCCACCAAGTCACCCCTTTTCAATAATTCAGTAAATATCACTTCGATCGTAAGCAGTAGGGGCGTATAATTATCAGTTTCAGCCTGAAATACCAATATTCCTTCAGTAATCACAAACGTAACCTATGACGCAGTTTTCATATCCGATTTTGTGGCACTTTGATCGGTCACATTCTTACCTCGAACATTTGTAGGATATCAGCGAGATTATTTGCATGTTTTCTGGAGTTCAAAAATTCATTAGCTTTATTACGAAGCTGCGCCGAAATCATTTTTGAAAAATTTTGTGGTTTGGCAGCCATTTTTGTATTCAAGAGAAGTTGTCAAAATTCAGACGGAACTACAACATACAGAAAAAAGAATTCGTTCGTAAATTTCTCAACTTACTCCACCAGTACACCAACATTAAAAATCAATAAAAATAGACGGACATGATCACTGATTAAAGAACATTGTGGGCACGGGCCAAGCCAGCCAACCCTATCTCTACTAATGCCTACCACAAATTATAAAGTATTATGTACAAGATTCAACATTCACTACAACTCATTTAAACTAAACGAATATAATAATAAATTAATGAATGTAGAAACTAATCCTGAAGCTCTAGGCTCTGGGCTCTCGCCCCAGGCCAGGAGTAATAGTATTCGGTGCTCTCACCGCATCGTGTTTTCGTTTAGGAATCTCTTAGCATTATATAGTCTATCTATGGAAATATGAATTTTGAGATTTTTGAGGTTAGCTGTCAAAACATTACAAAACGAGATGCGGCTTATGTTTTGATTTTTTCCGATGGCGAATTTTGTATTGTTTATTCGATAATTTCAAGGGTGATTAACGAACAAACATTTTCCCAAAGAAGTATTATAAACTGTAGAAACAAGAAACGCTGATATCACGAGATGGACGGAGATTTGTACGATGAGTTCGGGAACTACATAGGGCCAGATCTTGAATCCGACTCAGAAGATGAACAGAGTGTGTACGGGCAGGACAACCGGGACGATGAGGACGCTATGGAAGAAGATGACGATGCTGATGTGGAGCCCGAAGTGGCGCCCATGTCCGTGGTTCTGCATGAGGATAAAAGGTATGACAGCATTGCATTAGTTGGTCCTGATTATTCGGTATAGAACACTTTCAACACACGATCTCTGTGGATCCGGTATTTTCGGGCTTATGAAGCCTCAGAGATAATAAAACTTTTCAACTCAAAATATCTGAATGGAACACATCATACTGTACCATTCCATACCATTCTTTATACCAGAAAAAATAAATACAAAAACGAAATAAAGTGCAAATTACATGATGATGAGCTGAATCTGAAATATTCATTTTAAACAATGTTCAAATTGATATTTTGTTTTTATCAGATATTACCCTCAAGCAGTAGAAGTTTATGGACCAGATGTAGAAACAGTGGTGCAAGAAGAAGATACCCAAGCCCTGGATAAGCCACTGATAGAGCCTATCAAGCACAAGAAGTTCCAGCTGCAGGAGCAAGAGCTTCCGGAGACCAAGTATGATATGGAATACCTGGCTGATATGCTGGATAATACAAACCTGATGAGGAATATCACCCTAATGGGACATTTACATAATGGTATGATTGTAAGCCTTTATGGATAATTTTTGAGTATAAATATAAATAAATAAATAGATATCTGTGGACATTTTACACAGCGCCATCTAGCCCCAAATTAAGCAAAGCTTGTACTATGGGAACCAGATAACTGATACAGTACTTATATATACTTTTTGTTTGTAAATATATACATAGAATACAATATAACACCCAGACACAGAACAAACATCGATGTTCATCACACAAATGTTTGTCCTGGGTGGGAATCGAACCCACAACCTGCAGTTCAGAAGGCAGGGATACTACCAACTGAGTTAACGGGCCAGTATATATTACATATTTTTAAATTGGTATTTAGATTTATTTATTAGTCTTTGAGTTATACCTAAAGTTAGGGGAAATTGCTGTATTGATATAATTCATTATACATTATAATATATTGTATAATGATAGTTTAGTTGTCAATCCTGCAAATCAGTCACAAGCAAGAAAGTTCACATAGTAACAAAATTTTTTTTTAAAATGATATATTGTGGTGTATATTAAATTAGACCTTGTAATTGGGTTATGAGAGCTTTGAACAAAAAATATAACTATTAAAATGCTATAGAGAATATAGAGAGAATTCATAACTCATATTTTCAATTACATTTTTAGGGAGATACAGTAAAACTACACATCAATGACAAATATTTATAAAGTTGTAGTGTCCCTTTTAGATCTGTAAAATGGGTATTTTAATTGTATTAATAAACTGTTATATTTCCAGGAAAAACCTCCTTTGTGGACTGTCTCATCCGTCAAACCCACCCTGGAACAGCAAACCATGAAACCACCATTCCAATGAGATACACTGACACATTGTTTGTGGAGCAAGAAAGAGGAGTCTCAATCAAGTCCATGCCTGTAACATTACTCCTCAAGAACATCAAGGGGAAATCCCATCTCTTGAACATTATGGATACTCCAGGACATGTGAACTTTAGCGATGAGGTCACAGCAGCCTTGAGGATTTCTGATGGTATGTAAACAGTGCTACGCTGAATTCACCTTTGTTTTTTACATATTGTTTGTAATTTACTTCTTTTTGAATTTTCATATATCATCTATTTTGATTGGATAACTATTTCTTAAAAGAAAAAGTTCTTATCCAACCATCATTAGGAGATAAATTGAATACATGATGTATTCAATTAATCATATAATGTATTGTAGGTTGGTCCATGTGTTTTTTAGCTCAGTATTATGTACAATGACTAGTGATTTTTATTATTAATTATAGTTAAACAAAAAATAGGGTTATAAATGTCAGAGAACAAAACTGCATGATTGAAACTGACACCTCACCTACAATCTCCTTTTCTTGTTTAAAATTACATCTCTTTTCCACAGGGGCAGTACTATTCGTAGATGCAGCAGAAGGCATAATGCTGAACACCGAACGTCTTCTCCGACATGCAGTCCAAGAGAGAGTGCCTTTAACAGTTTGCATTAACAAGATTGACCGTCTCATCTTAGAACTGAAGCTGCCACCCGCAGATGCATACTACAAGCTAAGGCATATCATTGATGAGCTCAACTCCATGTCCAAGACTCACCAGCCACAGGATAATCCTGATGAACCAGCAGTAATATTCTCACCATTGTTAGGTAAATAGTAAAATAATCATTTCTATCTTTTCTTTATGTACTTTTAGGCCAACATTTGACTATAACTCACCTGAAGATGCAGTCAAAGATGTAGCATGTATCTGAATTTGAGTAAACAATTATATAGCTTTAATAATTCATATTCTGTAAGAAAACTGAGCATTCAATAATGACCATTCACACATATTCCGTAAAGATAGATCTTTCATACCTATCATAGTCAAATTAGACTCGCTAATGAACCAGAACGCGTGTTTTCAATGTATTCGGTATATTCAGTGAAATAAGTCTCCATAAATTGATCTGTAACCTCAAGTGCTTTGCTATCAAAGATATGTCAACCCCCAGGTAATGTGTGCTTCGCATCATCCCTCTACGACGTGTGTTTCTCCCTGGAATCGTTCGCTGCGATGTACGCGGCGGCGCATCCTGGGGCAGGGCTTCGCCCCTCAGAGATGGCCAACTGGCTGTGGGGAGATGTTTACTTCAACGCCAAGACCAGGCGGTTCACCAAGAAACAGCCTCATGCATCTGCGCAAAGGAGTTTTGTTGAGTTCATCTTGGAGCCGCTTTATAAGATCTTTGCTCAGGTATAGTTTTTAATTTACCATTTCATCATATTACTGTATTATTAATTAAACCAGTAGCCCACTAGGGTCTTACACCATAATCAAATCATAAATAAATAACGTTCAGGTAAAATTATATTCTTTAGACTTTTATTATAATTAATTATTAGA
The DNA here is from genome assembly GCA_905220475.3 of Ennomos fuscantarius. NCBI lineage: Eukaryota > Metazoa > Arthropoda > Insecta > Lepidoptera > Geometridae > Ennomos > Ennomos fuscantarius. The sequence goes on along the minus strand of HG992026.1, from coordinate 1,501,821 downwards.
ATAATAATAATAAATAAATAAATGTGTGGACATTTCACACAGCGCCATCTAGCCCCAAACTAAGCAAAGCTTGTACTATGGGAACCAGATAACTGATACAATACTTAGATACTTTTTTTTGTCTGTAAATACATACATAGAATACAATATAGAATAGAAAAACTCTTTATTGCATATACCAACATAAAATAAAACTAGATATTACAGTAGCACAATGTGCGGCCTTATCACTAAAAGTGATCTCTTCCAGACAACCTTTATTCATGACTCGTTACATAATATTCAATTGAATTAATAATTCAATTGAATAATATCTCAACCTTTATCGACATATCACGTCGTTTGTCTTTCATGCTAAAACGGTTGAACCAATTTGGGTGAAATTTTACATACAGATTGTTTATATGTCGACATAGGATACTTTTTAACCTGGAAAGTAGAGTTACCGCAGGAAAATCCGTAAATTGCGAAAGAAATCGCCGTTTTCTTCTAACGTGCAATAAAATTAATCTTGGAAAATTACTGGGCAATTGAGACTTAATGATCTGATCACACAGTCGAGTAATCTTATTGCCGGACTGTGTTGATGTCTCAGGATGATGTGCGCAGTGCAGTGTCGCCTGTAACTGGAAAATATATATGTTTTAGGGTTCCGAGTAACACTATTCTGTTATGGGCGGCCGTGGCGCTTAACATCAGGTGAACGACTAGCTCGTCACATCATTCAATAACATAAAAAAAAGCAGATTTAATGAGCAGTTGATTCGAGAGCTGTTTGTTTCAGGTGGTGGGAGATGTAGACGACACTTTGCCAGCGGTCCTTCAGGAGCTGGGCATCAACTTGACGAAGCAGGAGTCAAAGTTGAACGTGCGACCGCTGCTAAGGCTGGTCTGCAGCAGGTTCTTCGGAGAATTCTCGTAAGTGACATTTGTTTTTTTATTACAATACTAGTTGCGCCCTGCGGTTTCACCCGCGGATAAAAAGTATTTTAATTATTTGCTCATCCCACGGGAACATTTCACTTTTCCGGGATAAAATGTAGCCTATATGCTAATCCAGTGTATAAGCTATCTTGGTACCGAATTTAATCCAAATCCGTTCAGTCGTTTGAGCGTGAAGGAGTAACAAACATACACACAAACGCATATACAAACTTTCGCCTTTATAATAATAATAATAATAATAACGCCCGACAATCACATACATAGATCCTGGACCCTAACTAGGATTCCCTGTGTCTAGGGACCCAGGAACTACGAGGACCATGGTCCCACAACACCCAGACTCGGAACAAGTAATTGCGCTTTTTTTCTGTGCACAAATACTTGTCCTGCCGCGGGAATCGAACCCGCCACCTCCGGGTTATGAGCCGACCTGCTCCACCACCACACCACAGAGGCTGTCTAAATATTAGTGTGTCTATACATATAAAATTGAAAGTCCTGACAGACTCACTGAATGACTGACATATATATCAATGCACAGCCGTAACCGCTGGTCCTAGAGACTTGAAATTTAGAGGGTGTGTTCTTTGTAAAGTAAAGATTTAAAAAAAAAATTTAATCCATTAAGTGTTTTTTTTAAATTCCACCCCTAAGAGGGTGAAATGCATGGTTGAATTATTTTCCTATAGGCCACGCGGGCGAAGCTACGAAGCTAGTATGGAATAAATAAACAATTATTTATTTAATGCCTTCACTAGGGGCTTCGTGGAGATGGTGGTTCAAAACGTCCCGTCGCCACTAGACGGGGCCCCGCGCAAGGTGGGGCACACCTACCGCGGCACCGAGGGGCCCCTCCGCGACGACATGCTCGCCTGCGACCAGTCGGGCCGGCTGGTGGCCCACACCACCAAGATGTACCCCACTGATGACTGTACCTTCTTTCTCGTGAGTCTTTTGTACCCCAGCAATGTTTGAGTACCTTTTTGTAATATTTTTTAAAAAGTATAACTTCTTTACACCCTCTTGACTTGAGTAAGCTGGCGAAGCGAACGGAAGTTGAAAGTTGTTGGTTAACGTAGATCTTTATTGTCAACATAACAATATTAAATAAATGTATTATTATGTTGGTATGTCAGGCAAAAAGACAATCACTGACATTAAACAAAGCAAAAACAAAGTTATACCGGCCGATAGATGGAGCTAAATTAAAGAAGTTTTTTAGTCCACCCGGGACTAAAGCATAATCGTTTTTTTATCACATTATCCTAAAAAAGCTAGGTTGTTCTTCGACATCACTACTACAACATCACTAAAATTGTTCTTTAATCCGTAGGGACTAAAAGTGATTCGAATTTTGAATGTACTCATAGATATTGTTATTAAAAGTTGTAATCACCAAACAGATCAATCACGAATATTGTATGAACAAGCGAAAAGTTGTATGATAAAATAAATTGCGCTCAAACTAAATTGAAATAAGTTTTTGAATCAAATAACAATCCGCGTAATGCATTTCGCCTTAATTCCTAGTTGTTTACTAAAATCGGATTTTACTCAGTTTAATAAGAAATGAATATGTCCTTATCGAGTAGGGAAAGTATTATAATTATGATCTTACTCACACTCGTGACTCACTTTCCATTGACGTCTTCTCGATTCTCTTATCCCGGCAACGGCAGCCGAGGTTCGCACCCTAGGGGTAAAGGTCGGCAGAGGCCAACAGCATTAGCCCGTTAAAAAAACATTCGACACAAGTTATTTTTCCGTCAAAAATTAGCATTGTCTTGCCATAACTCCCATTTAAGGTCCGTATTCGTTATTCGCCATCCTTAATGCTAGGGAAATTGCTTGATTAGTTGGAATAATTGGTTATACCGGTGGTAGATATCTTGCACTGATGTGGTGTTGTGTTTTCATTAAAAACTGATATTTTAAAGATAAAGGCTTACTTGAATAGATATGTAGTTAGAAAGTGGTGACAATTCTAAACATTTGCTAAAGGTAATCTAAATTTACAGCAAAAGGTCCGTATCACAGAACGATGCTCAGTCATCGATCGTTGCTCAAGCAGAGATTTCATTCGTAAAGTGATTAATTAGTGAATGAAATCTCTAATTAATCTGTAATACGGACCATTAGTGTGTCATTAATATGTCCCAGGTGCTAGCGCGCATAATGTCCGGCACGCTGTACGCGGGACAGTCCGTGCGCGTGCTGGGAGAGAACTACAGCTCGCAGGATGAGGAAGATTCCAGAATCATGAACGTCGGCCGGCTGTGGATCTACGAGGCTAGGTATAAGGTGAGATCCCAATTACGTCGGCTGGCTGTGGATCTACAGGGCTAGGTATAAGGTAAGATCCCAATTACGTCGGCCGGCTGTGGATCTACGAGGCTAGGTATAAGGCGAGATCCCAATTACGTCGGCTGGCTGTGGATCTACAGGGCTAGGTATAAGGTAAGATCCCAATTACGTCAGCCGGCTGTGGATCTACGAGGCTAGGTATAAGGTGAGATCCCAATTACGTCGGCTGGCTGTGGATCTACAGGGCTAGGTATAAGGTAAGATCCCAATTACGTCAGCCGGCTGTGGATCTACGAGGCTAGGTATAAGGTGAGATCCCAATTACGTCGGCTGGCTGTGGATCTACAGGGCTAGGTATAAGGTAAGATCCCAATTACGTCAGCCGGCTGTGGATCTACGAGGTTAGGTATAAGGTGAGATCCCAAACTTGGCACGTATCACAGAAGTATGTGCAGTCGTCGATTGATGCTCAAGACTTTGACTTTCTTTCATATATATATACTAGTTAATCCCTGCGATTTCACCCGCGGATAAATACAATTTAAATATTTGCTCATCCCACGGGAGCATTTCACTTTTCCGGGATACAATGTAGCCTATATGATAATCCAGTGTATAAGCTAATTTGGTACCGAATTTCATACAAATCCATTCAGCCATTTAAGCGTGAAGGAGTAACAAACATACACACATAAAAACTTTCGCCTTTAAAATATTAGTGTGATATACAAGGTGGAATTTAATTCGTTCTTTTCTTTTGATAATACCTAGATTTAAGTTTTATTTCATAAGTACTTTTTAGTTATACTACTATTTAGTTATCCTCCCAGCATTATATAGCATGAACTGAAAACATATATTAAAGGAAAAGAACGAATTAAATTCCACCTTGTATATCACACTAATATTAATAGGTAAAGTCAAATTTAAATTTTAAAGAAAAGGCTTTTCTTTAGAATTCAAATTTGATAATACCTGGATTTAAGTTTTATTTCATAAGTACTTTTTAGTTATACTACTATTTAGTTATATGGGAGCATTATATAGCATGGACTGACAACATATATTAAAGGAAAAGAGTGAATTAAATCATCTTGTATATAGATTAAAACCTGGTTTCATATTGTAGGTGGAATTGAACCGCGTCCCAGCAGGCTGTTGGGCGCTGATCGAGGGTGTCGACCAGCCCATAGTGAAGACATGTACCATGGTCTCAGCAGATGAAGACGAAGAGTTGCACACATTTGCCCCACTACGGTTCAACACCCAAGCGGTGGTGAAGATAGCCGTGGAACCAGTCAACCCTAGCGAGCTGCCCAAAATGTTGGATGGATTGAGAAAGGTTGGTTGAGATTACGTATAATGAATAGGCTGTGAGGAAAAGTTGGTTGAGATTAGGTAAAGTGAATAGGCTGTGAGGAAAGGTTTGTTGAGATTAGTTGAAGTGAATAGGCTACCCGGGGGCGAGTTGGCTGGACTGCAGTCGCAACCCCTTCTCGCCTCCGGTATGGCGGACTAGGGCTCACGGGGGGGTTTTAGGGGGTCGAGTCCCACATACCCCCCGATACCCCCTGCCACCACCCTCGTGGCGCGAGGGCATTTACCTCTCTCAAAAAAAAATTTAATAGGCTGTGAGGAAAGGTTGGTTGAGATTAGGTAAATAGGCTGTGAGGAAAGGTTGGTTTAGATTACGTAAAATGAATAGGCTGTGAGGAAAAGTTGGTTGACATTAGATAAAGTGAATAGTCTGTGAGGAAAGGCTGGTGGTCCACTTAGCTTGGTGACTGCAGAAGATTTAATGCACCTGGATATTCCCTAAGCCGGCTCTTACGGCACCCACGGGAAGAGATGGGGTGCTCCTATTTTCACACTGCCGAGGTCACACAACAAATTTTAGGAGTGAGTGAATAAAATTAGTTGAGTGTGTAAAGATTTGATGAAATTAGCTGAGATTGAGAAAAGTAGTTGGAGATTTAACAGCTTAGCGTAAAAATTGCAGTTGAATTGATCAACTTTAGCAAGCAATCGGATCAAACCTGGCGAGCTACAAACAGACGAAAAAAACGACGTTAGTGGGTCAGGTAGCTTAAGATAAAGAACGACCAGTTCATAGAGATTTAATCAAATAAAATAAAACATCACATGTGGTTCCATTGTTACAAAACCACAATACAACACGGAGTCTCTCTCCCTCAAACTCCATTCTAACAAAACTTCCTTTACAAATTTGGCAACTTATATCCGCGTATTGTTTATGTTTGTTTGTGTCTCGCTCTGTTTTCGTCCTGTCTCCCTCTGACTCCCCCCTTGTCCGCAGGTGAACAAGTCATATCCGCTGGTGTCGACGCGAGTGGAGGAGTCTGGGGAGCACGTGGTGCTGGGGACGGGGGAACTGTATCTGGACTGCGTAATGCACGACTTGAGGAATATGTACTCGGAGATTGACATTAAAGGTAATTACCACATTTATTCACACGATCCTTTTTTCACGTTTCATATATTTCGAATTTTTGTTTTCGTCTATAATATACGTGCATTGGCCTTGGAAAGCTTATTATTTGCATATGTTTTAATGAATAAATGATCAGATTCATAAAAGTCAGCTTTGCTACAATGATTTTCAACTAATGAAACTATTAAGTTTTAATAGTTACCAACGAGGCTTGCGAGAATCACAACGTAAATATGGCATTGCTTAACGCGCGAAAATTGATATTTCTGTTTATTGTTGTTATAACTAACTGTAACAATAATAAATATCGTAAAAATGGAGCAACAAAATATAAAAACTGAACCGAGTAGATATATTTTATCAAAGACCAAGACAACCTCATAATCGTGTAACAAAGAAAGTTGATAACCAAACTTTGACGTTAGGCGCGTAAATAGTTTTTAATCTTTAAAGTTTCATTTTTCCACCACCGTGGCGCTAGTTTCTTTCCTTTAGCGAGTTAGTACCATAGTTAAACTAGGGTCATCGGAGGACTAACTTTAGACCATGGACGATCCCCGTATCAGCGATAAACTCGTTTTTGTAGTAAGATTTTTAAATAGTGTAGGTTTAGACCTAATAACTTTAGTCCACGCTTGGTCTGCGTTTTGTAATAAGACGGTAAAACTATAGGCCTTCAGCATGCGCACCGGGCCGTGTCCGAAGCAAGAATGATCCGTAGTACACCAAGCGCTCTCTTTTTATAGCCAGATGGGTGGGGGAGCGATGACAGATACCGGTGCTGCCGCTGTAATAAATTTAAATGATACCACAGGGTAAATTACTGTCCGCTGCGCATAGAGTTTACAACTGGACTTTGCCGCCGTCAAATACAATATAACACCCAGACACAGAACAAACATCGATGTTCATCACACAAATGTTTGTCCTGGGTGGGACTCAAACCCACAACCGCAATTCATAAGGCTACTCCACCATTTACTACCAACTGAGCTATAGGGCCTGTCAATATTTGTTGCCTTTTTGAAGTAAAACTTCTTTACGCACCCTTAACTTGGGGATTAAGCTGGCGAGGCGAACGGAAGTTGAAAGATGTTGGTTCACGTAGATCTCCATTGTTAACATAACAAAGTTAAAAATTTGTATTATTATGTTGGGATGTCTGGTAAAATGAAAATTTTCAATTGTCAAGACGGCGACATTAACATTAAACAAAGCAAAAACAAAGTTATACCAGCCGATAGATTGAGCTAAAATAAAGAAGTTTTACTTCAGTTGTGTGGTCTAAAGCACAATCGCTTTTTAACTATAATATAAATTGTTGGGTGGTCTTACAGCTAATGTTTTGTTTTGTTTCGAACAATTGTCAATGCGTAAATTTAAATTATTCATAAAGTCAAACCTAATTACACAATAAATGATTATGTGTCGGACAAAAAAGCTTGGCCTGAATATCCCAAGCTTAACGGTATAAAATCTTAGGTACTTTGCCTATTGCCTATTCCTATCTATATATTCAGTTTCTATTTGTAATGTTTATTAAGATAATCACGGTATTTTTCTTGCACCGGTGTGACGTGGTGGTTATGTAGGGAACCCTCCCACATTATATATAATATACATATATATTTATTACATACGATTATATATTCACATATCTACACACCCATTCCATATAACATTATTATAAATAAATATATTCATACACTTACCTATTTTAGTTATTTAAATTTAGTATATCACATACCACACTCCATTAATACAAACATTCAAACACCTAGCACACATTAAACCGTACCTTGCTTAAATGCCGGTTGTCGTATGGCAATGCGATCCGTGGACTCACCGCGTGACGTCAATAGCGAGCCCCGGCCGGTAGCAAGTTAGCTACGATGCGCGAGCACCGCTCGATACTACCCCACAGGCAGTCAATAAAAATCATTGACGCGCTGTGATCGATTATTGTTTTTTATCCATTATCTATCGTTGTTTATTTGTGTTGTTTTCTTGGTGTTCATTACTACTCTTGTTGTGTCGTCCTTCTGAACTTATAAATGTAGAACTGAGTGTTGTGTGCGTGGAAATATACCAATTAGTGCTACCTTTGGACATTTTAATCGGACTCCCGTAAGGTACCTACAGAGAATTATATTTACTCAATCCTGCACCCGCGACACATACCTACAGTTACTTTTGTAACATATTAATTATCTCAACTGTAATGAATTATGTACATTGTAAAAGACAGTAGAAAGAAGAAAAAAAAATACATCACTGTAAAGTTTCTTGTAGCTTCTTCTTTACAGTTGTAATCGAAGCTTCGGATCAAAGTTTTAAATTCTGCATTGTGCCGGATTGCTTGTACCAGTAGTGAGAAAGAGAACGGCTTTTTTTTTCAAACTCATATAATGTAATGGGCTTGCTATATTATTTGACTATAAGCACTTTGTAATTTTATATGCTTAGTGAAATAACTTAATTTTAAGTACGTAATATAATTTTGACTTGTAAAAGTGCTAAAATTAGCCTATTTGCAATAAATCTTTTGACTTTGACTTTTTGTTTCCAGTTGCAGACCCAGTGGTGTCGTTCTGCGAGACGGTGGTAGAAACGTCGTCGTTGAAATGTTTCGCGGAGACCCCGAACAAGCGCAACAAGCTGACCATGATAGCGGAGCCCCTCGAGCGGGGGCTGGCCGAGGACATCGAGGCGGGCGCGGTCTGCGTCAACTGGGACAGGAAGCGGCTTGGGGAGTTCTTCCAGACCAAGTGTGTATTTACTTGAAAATTTATTCATTTTTTATCAGACTTTAAAAATACGAGGTTTTTTTTTTTGTTTTGGTATGGCTCCACACTTTTGTGTATTTAGCCAGAAAAGTATATTATAAACTAATGAAGTTTTATTTCAGTTGTGTGGTCTAAAGCACGCTAATTTTTTTTTAATGTTTCATATATAGAACTCCGTCATTCATTAAAAATATTTGAACATTCTTTTTTTATTTGAATCGATATACTTTGCACCTTTTTTATTTTTTATTTTATCGAACACACATAGATCCTGGACTATTGGTATTCTCTGTGTCTAGGGACCCAGGAACTATGACACCCAAACTCAGAACAAGTATTTGCGCTTCTTTTTTTTAAATAATTGTCCTGCCGCGGGATTCGAACCCGCCGCCTCCGGGATATGAGCCGACCTGCGGAACCACCACTCCACAGAGGCTGTCAACTTAATTTCACACTGAGAAATACTTGGATAATTTCATCTTCTGTGTATTTATTTATCCCGTTATTCTGATTTCAAAACCAATCACGGCTATATGGTTATAGGTTCATTATAGGGTTATTATTTTGGGATGAACACATTTCAAAACTCATATAATCGAATTGAAAACCTCTCCTTTTTTTACAAGTCGGTTGACAAATAAAGCTATGCCATCTGGGTAATTTTTTTTTTTTTTAATCTGGGTAATTTTTTTACATAAGGCAAAATAGGTTTTTTAACTCAAAATTGAGTAATTTTTTACCCAATTTTGTGTTAAAAAAATCTTTTTTTTCCCAATCTTGTTTTTTTCGAAGCCTGCCACTGCTCACTCACCCACTCGCCACGAAAGCTTTCTTTAATTGTTCAGTTGTTTATGTACAGATACGACTGGGATTTACTGGCGGCGCGTTCGATCTGGGCGTTCGGTCCGGACACCACCGGCCCCAATATCCTCGTGGACGACACGCTGCCCTCGGAGGTCGACAAACACCTGCTCGCCTCCGTCAAAGACAGCATCGTGCAAGGTAAACTATCTCCCACACTAATCAACACTTAGCAAGGAGATTTTTAAACGAAAAAGATTGCGTCACCGCATTGTATTATTATTATTATTTTTTATGTTAATGAATGATGTGACGAGCTAGTCGTTCACTTGATATTAAGCGCCACGGCCGCCCATAACATAACAGTTTGGAACTCTAAAACATAGTTTCTGCGCGACACTGCACTGCGCACATCATCGTGAGACATCAGCACAGACTGGTAATAAGACTACTCGACTGTGAGATCAGATCATAAAGTCTCAATTGCCCCGTAATTTCACTAGCTACAGTGCCCTTCAAACCCGAACACAGTAGTGCTTGCACACTACTACTTGGCGGCAGAATAACTGGCAAAGCGGTGGTACCTACAGACGAACTTTGCAACAAGTCCTACCACCTAGTAAAATTAGTATTTTCCAAAACTTGTGTTATTTACAGTGTTAGTACATAAAATTGGTGGCATTTTATTCGTTAAGTGCTGGATTACATGCGTGAGTGTGGGGAAGTTGTGTAATGATGGCGAAACGTTTCTTTTCGTGTTGTTTCCAAAACTCCATAGAAACTTCTGGTAAAGTTGCCGCCACCACTGTACTAGGAGTATGACTTGACTAGACTATGACTTAACTTGATGACTAGGACTGTGACTTGACACATTATATGATATTAATTAACTTGAGATATGATATGAATTGAATATGGAGTTCCGAGTGACACTGTTCTGTTATGGGTAGCCGTGTCGCTTAACATCAGATGAACGACTAGCTCGTTACAACATTGACTAACATAAAAACATTTAAAAAAAGCATTTTCTATCTATCTATCTATCTATAATGTCCAGGTTTCCAATGGGGCACGAGAGAAGGGCCGCTGTGCGAGGAGCCGATTAGAAACGTGAAGTTCAAGATATTGGACGCGGTTATAGCGCAGGAACCGTTGCACAGGGGCGGCGGGCAGATCATTCCAACGGCCAGACGAGTGAGTATCACTAACATGCGAGTACATATTCAGCCTCATTTTTTTAAAGGCCTCTTTGCGACTATGACGTTGCACCCACGACCCTATATTTTAACTTTGTGTTGACAATGGAGATCTACGTTACCAACAACATTCAACTTCCGTTCGCCTCTTTACACATTCACCAGCTTACTCCCCAAATCAAGCGTGCGTAAAGAAGTTTTACTTCATAAAGGTTGCTCAAGTAAATAAGTAGTTTGGGTACACTAGAACATAATTGAAGGGGTGAGAACAAAAAGGGTTTAACTGATTTTTTTCACAAAATGACTTAATGGGTATTGTTGGATTCAGCGTGAAATTATCTACAATAATACATTCTCAAAATACCGAAATGAGGCTTAAATCTCGAGATTTTGAGTCTAAAAACGGTTTATCTGTCACAGGAATACAGATCGCTTAGCATAAAAACATTACTATATTTATTTCATTATATTATATTTTTACAGTGATTGTATGAATTAGTACTAATTTTAGTATTTTAAAATAGCTTTAAAACATTTTCAAGCAACTGAAGCATAAACGTTTTCTATTACCTTTAAGCACTCTACATTAAAATGACGCCGTTGTAGTTTAAAGTCAATTTTCTCGAAACTATCAATTTGACAGTTAAACCCTTTTTATTCTCAACCCTTCAATTATTACTATCGTGGACTCTCACTGGTGCGTTTCAAAAACATAACTGACTGGCTCGTTAGCTCAGTTGGTGGTATCCCTGCCTCCTGAACTGTAGGTTGTGGGTTCGATTCCCACCCAGGACGAACATTTGTGTGATAAACATCGATGTTTGTTCTCTGTCTAGGTGTTATATTGTATTCTATATATGTATTTACAAACAAAAAGTATCTAAGTATTGTATCAGTTATCTGCTTCCCATAGTACAAGTTTTGCTTAGTTTGGGGCTAGATGGCGCTGTGTGAAATGTCCACACATATTTATTTTTATTTATAAGCGACAAAATGTCCATAATCAAAAATGGCTTCATTATGACGAGTTCTACAGTCAGTCTATATAGATCAGTGGTACTTCATAACGCAGCAAAGCTAATTACGTAATGTTGTACAGGGAGTTTTGGCGGGAAAACGAAAAAGATGCGTCACCGCATTGTATTATTTTCCAAAACTTGTGTTATTTTCAGTGTTAGTGCATAAACTTGGTGGCATTTTATTCGTTAAGTGCTGGATTACATGCATGAGTGTGGGAAAGTGGTATAATGATGGTGAAACGTTTCTTTTCGTGTTTTTTCCAAAACTCCATAGAAGCTTCTGGTAAAGTTGCCACCACTTTACTTGGAGTATGACTTGACTAGAAAAGACTATGACTTGACTTGATGACTGGGACTGTGACTTGACTTGACACATATCTGCGTGAAATATCATTAACTTGATAAATTATCAATTACTTGACACTGGCTAAATACACAAAAGTATGGAGCCAAAACACAAAAAAAAAAAAAAACGTTGTACAGGTGGCATACTCGGCATTCCTCATGGCGACCCCTCGGCTGATGGAGCCCTATTTATTTGTGGAGGTGCAGGCGCCCGCGGATTGTGTGTCGGCCGTCTACACGGTGCTGGCTAAGCGGAGAGGTACTACTTTTATACTAGTTTAATAATAATAATAATAACGCCCAACGATCACATACATAGATCCTGGACCCTAACTTGGGTTCCCCGTGTCTAGGGACCCTGGAACTACGAGGACCATGGTCCCAAAACACCCAAACACAGAACAAGTATTTGCGCTTTGTTTTCGTGGCACAAATACTTGCCCTGCCGTGGGAATCGAACCCGCCGGCTCCGGTCTATGAGCTGACCTGCTCAACCACCACACCACAGAGGCTGAGAGTTTCTGCCCGTGGCGTGGACTGGGACGATTGGATTGTAGTTTATTGCTATAAATATCCTCAGGATTGGAACCATCTCCATACTTTCTAAAGCAAAATTGGAAAAACATGTGTGACATGGATGCGAACAAAAAAATCATGTAGTTTTTGTGATTCATTAATTTAATCTAGGTACATGTACAGGTCACTAGAGAGCTAGCCGAGCCAGTTTAGACACCTTCGGCAACATATTGGTGGTTGCGCAAGTCGGCTCACAACCCAGAGGCGGCGGGTTCGATTCTCGCGGCAGGACAAGTATTTGTACACAGAAAAAAGCACAAATACATGTTCTGTGTCTGGGTCCTGTGGGACCATGGTCCTCGTAGTTCCTGGGTCAGTAGACACAGGGAATCCTAGTTAGGGTCTAGGATCTATATGTGTAATCGTTGGGCGTTATTATTATTATTATATCACTAGCTGACCCGGCAAACGTTGTTTTGCCATATTAATTAAAAATAGGGGATGATGGAAGAAAGTAGAAAATGTAAGGTTGTATTTATATTTTAATGCCACATCACAAAAAAATTTGGGGTGGGCCTTATCACTTAGGGGGATGAAAAATAGATAACAACCTATTCTCAGACCTACCAAGTGTGAATATAAAATTTCATCAAAATTGGTTCAGCTGATTCGAAGGAGTATGGTAACAAACACTATATATATATATATAGATATATATAGATTAGGTGAAATGTGCTCGATATAAAAAGATACCACCAATTTTTTTTGAGGGAGGAAATGCCCCCGAATGGTGTGTGGGATTCGAACCACTAAAACCCCCCGTGATCCCTCGTCCGCCGTACCGGGGCGAGAAGGGGTCGCGACTGCATTCCAGCCAACAAACCACCACTAGGCGAGCGTGCTACATCATCGATCGCATTTTCGCTTAACTTCATCAGAAATGTGGTCAAACGCAAGCATTATCTAGTATAAAATAACTCCGTTTGTCCCCAGGTCATGTGACGCAGGACGCGCCAGTCCCGGGGTCCCCGCTGTACACGATCAAAGCGTTCGTCCCCGCGATCGACTCGTTCGGGTTCGAGACCGATCTGCGCACGCACACGCAGGGCCAGGCCTTCTGTCTGCAGCTCTTCCATCACTGGCAGATTGTGCCCGGGGACCCGTTAGACAAGAGCATCGTTATCAGGTGAAATCTCACTAATATTATAAAGGCGAAAGTTTGTATGTTTGTGTTCACGCTCAAACGGCTCAATGGATTTGGATGAAATTCGGTACCAAGGTAGCTTACACACTGGATATAGGCTTCATTTTTTCCCGGAAAAGTGATATATTACCGTGGGATTAGCAAATAATTAAAATACTTTTTATCCGCGGGTTAAACCTGGCCCTATAGCTCAGTTGGTAGTAACCCTGCCTTCTGAACAGTGGGTTGTGGGTTCGATTCCCACCGAGGACGAACATTTGTGTGATGAACATCGGTGTTTGTTCTGTGTCTGTATATTGTATTCTATGTATTTTTAATTTTGTTTTGTTTTGGCTCCACACTTTTGTGTATTTAGCCAGTGTCAAGTAATTAATAATTTTTCATGTTAATTTATATTACATAATGTGTCAAGTCAAGTCAAATCTCAGTCCAAGTCATCAAGTTAAGTCATAGTCTAGTCTAGTCAAATCAAACTCCTAGTAAAGTGGTGGCAACTTTACCAGAAGCTTCTATGGAGTTTTGGAAACAGCACGAAAAGAAACGTTTCACCATCATTATACCACTTCCCCACACTCATGCCTGTAATTCAGCACTTAATGAATAAAATGCCACCAATTTTATCCACTAACACTGAAAATAACACAAGTTTTGGAAAATAATGAAATGCGGCGACGTGATCTTTTTCGTTTTCCCGCCAAAACTCGTATTCTATGTATATATTTACAAACAAAAAGTATCCGAGTATTGTATCAGTTATCTGGTTCCCATAGTACAAGCTATGCTTAGTTTGGGGCTAGGTGGCGTTGTGTGAAATGTCCACACATATTATTGTTTGTTTTTTTTTTTTTTTTTTTCAAATAAATACTACAATGATATAATAACTACTATTAAACACTGCCTACTAAAAAAACATTTGGACTATATACTAGCCGCGATGACCTATAGACAGTACAAATGCTCCAGCCTATTACCAGTAGGTAGCGTACCCAACATGCCGGCAGCATTGCCCCGTTGAATGCAATGAATGCAATTCTGATTCGTTGTGCCAAATAAGTGCCAGCATTTTGATCACGCGTAGCATAGACACGTAGCTCTGATTTTTTTTTTCATGATGCGAAATGATTTGACGAGCTTGTCGCTTGCCTGATGTTAAGCGACACGACTGCCCATATCAGTTGCAGTCACACTTGAAACTCTAAAGTATAGTTTCGCGAGAAACTCCACTGCGCACGTCATCCTGAGACATCAGCACAATCTAGTAATAAGATTACGAGATCAGGTCGTAAAGTCTCATTTGGCCAGTAATTTCACTAGGTACAATGTCCTTCAAACCGGCACAGCAGTGCTTGCGCACTACTGCTTGCGGCAGGATAACTGACAAAGCGGTGGTACCTACCTAGACGAACTTTGCAGAAAAGTCCTACCACCTAGTGAAACGGCGGGTTCGACTCCCGCGGCAGGACAAGTATTTGTACACAGGAAAAAACGGCAAATACTTGTTCTGGGTTTGGGATTGTGGGACCATAGTTCTCGTAGTTTCTGGGTCCTTAGATACAGGGAATCCTAGTTAGGGTCCAGGATCTATGTATGTAATCGTTGGGCGTTATTATTATTATTATTTTTAAATCTGGAAATAAAATTATTGATTTTTTTATGGCTATATTCTGTTTCCCCAGGCCTCTAGAGCCGCAGCCGGCGACTCACCTGGCGCGAGAGTTCATGATTAAGACGCGGCGCCGCAAGGGACTCAGCGAGGATGTCTCCATCAACAAGTTCTTCGACGATCCCATGTTGTTGGAGCTGGCCAGACAAGACGTCCAGCTTAATTAGTTTGTAGGATAGTTTAATCTTATAATCTATTTAATAATAAATGGATTTGTAATTTTTGTTGTTGTTTTTCTTATTACCGTTTTTGTTTTGTTTAATTTTTTTTTGCATTAGGTGCTATAAATTTACCCTGATGTTAAGTGCCACGGCGCCCATTACAGTTACAGCGCCACTAGGAACTCTACATTGGAAGATGAAGACGTCAAACCATAGAATAGGAATTGACATTTCAAAATATGCAGCCACTGAACCACCAAGCCCTTCAATAAATACAGGTGATAAAGAAGTACGATACAATGGATCTTGCTAATAGCAGTATTATTATTTATTATCTGTGGATCCTCCAACTGTGCTCTTGATTTGTAAGTCAACAGCGCCATGCAACGCGACTTCATCCTGCGAATCCAATTTTCTTGGACAAGGAGCTCAATTTAGTAGCATTCTTTATTTATAAATATTTAGTGAGTGCTTACTGTTGTTTTTTAACAAATATTTAGATATCATTATTACATAAATAAAAGAGAATTATAAATCAGGCCACCTTTGTGTGCAGTATCTCAAATTAACCAGTAAATTTTAAATAATTAACGAAATATACTTATAATTAGCACGGTTGTACTTTTTATTGGTTGAAAACTTTATATTTGAACCATCTCTATGCCAGAATTTCAATATGGTGACCGCCATGCACGCCATAACCACTAAACCATCATGGTTTAGTGGTTGAGTGTTGCGCGTACAAACATATATTTTTTACTTTCAACCAACAAACAAGTTATTTTATAATAAAATAACAATACTAAACGATTCTAAGGTATCATAACCGATTTTCTAATATTTCGTACCTATAAGTGGCCCAGATCTATGCATTTCTGGATCGTTTCTTTTAATTTTATATGTATAGAAATTAGAAACAAATAACGTGTGTGACATCACTATTATAGTCACACAATCTATCTTCGTAAATGTTTTACAAATGTCAAAACAAAACCCATGTGTTGTGTTAGTAATTATATACTCTTCGTAGCGGTTTTATGCTCTTTGATCACAGAAAACTATTATTGGTAGCGGAGCGGAGTCTAATACTCTTTGTAAGCTGCCGTTACCCATAAAACGTAGTGGTTATTTTAGCGTTACATACTCTTTGGGTTATATGCTATTATTTGGTTACCCATGTGTGTGTGTTGACAAAAGTATTTTTAACGTGTATTTGCATTTAATCAATATTTGTAGAATATTAAATCTAGGTTTCCAGTTTAAATAGTTAAACCTCACAATGGCTCGCGGAAAAGACAAGAAGAAGTAAGTGTGCTTATAACTTCCATGTTATTCGAGGTTTTTAGAGTGTGTTCTAATGGCATTTCCTGATATTTCAGACGCAAGTTAGAGAAGAAGCAAGAAGGAGAAGATGTGCCGAAGAAAGTGCCTCACACTTTGGAGTCGCTTAGGGAGAAAGATGAGACTATGCTGGCAAATGCAGACCCAGAGGAACAAGAAGAGGTTAGGAAATGCTTGAAGTAATTTTGTTTGTGTGTAACTTTATGTGAATGAGTTCCACGGTAAGGTAGCAGTATCTTATTGCACTCGCTGTCTAAAACTGTAACTGATGAAAACAGTAGTCATTAAAAATGTTTGTATATAAGTAGTGTTAACTGAAATATTTCCAGGCACAAAAAGACATGGAACTAGATGAGCTATCAGGATACTATGAGAATGCATATGAACCCAAAGTATTGATCACATACTCGGACAACCCTCACAGCAAATCTCGAATATTTGGAAAAGAACTGATGAGAATCATACCTAATTCGATATCTAGGTATAGACAGAGGTGAGAATGCTAACCAGTAAAGTTGTAAATTGTATAATTTTTGTTCTCTGCTAAGTGTGCATGTTTCACGCGTGGACTACAGTTTATCAAGATCTACTTAGTATGGAGGCTCCTCTCCATAAGTGCACTGTACTGAATTTTTTGAGTCTATTATGTTAAAAAGTAGTCTATGGCCTTCATTTCCATGGAAAATTTCATCAATAAAACAAAATTTTTGCTTGGTGCTGGCCACATAATACACAAAACATAGTTTGCCTTAGTTCTAACTTAACTGTTTTTGTTGTTCAGCAGAATCTTTTCAAGATATTCCAGTGGAATATTGCAGTCAGATACTACTACTGCCTTGCTTGGCTTTTCAGATCGTCTGTAAAACGTATATGTCAATCAGCAGTCCGGGAAGGTGTCACAGATGTCATAGTTGTCAATGAAAATCAGAAGCAGCCGAATGGTTTCCTGCTGATCCATCTGCCTGATGGACCAACAGCTCACTTCAGACTATCTAGTTGTAAAATTACTCCAGAGTTGAGGAAAGATTACAAAGAGATCACTACACATAGGCCAGAGGTAAATGTTATCTTGAAGCTGGCTGGTTATTTTTATAAGCAGTCACTGTTGCTTCTGCACATAGAAACACAAGAAGCTTTTGATGTTTTGTTGACCCTTCAAGGCCCATGTAGACGTCAACTCAAGTGCTGCTGCTGAAACACACTTGGCAACAGTAGTAACTAGTCAGATAGAACTGAAAATAGGCTACAATTCTATAGTATATAAACACTTCGATTTTGTACTGTCCAATTACCAGTTTTGTAGTAAGTTATCTAATGAACAATTTTCAGGTAATCTTGAACAACTTCAGCACGCGCCTGGGTCTGACTGTGGGCCGCATGCTTGGCGCACTCTTCCACTATGAGCCTCAATTCCGCGGCCGTCGCGCCGTTACTTTCCACAACCAGCGGGACTACATATTCTTTAGGCACCACCGGTTAGTATCCACACCTTGGTGGATTGGGTTTCTATTATGTAAATAATGTACCATAAAGAACATTTAGTTGTTACTTCTCAATGTGGGGCATTTAATTCGAGTGAGTGGTTAGTTAATGTTCAAAACGATCTCCACACAAAAGATCAACAGAACCAACTTAGATGTTTTATTCTGAAAAGGTATCATAAAGACATAACCAGAGACAGTTATGTATTTTTTTGTTAATCTCATTACCATTGGCCCAACCCAAAACGATGTTTATTCCCAGGTACGAGTTCACGACAGACGGCAAGCGCGCCAAGCTGCGGGAGCTAGGCCCGCGGTTCACGTTGAAGCTGATCTCCCTCCAGCAAGGGACCTTCGATTCCAAGCGCGGAGACTACGAGTGGATCATCGCCGGCCGCCGACACCAGATGGAAACCTCGAGAAGACGGTTCTTCTTGTAGTTTAGTACCAATAAAGTTATTTGTAAGAAAATATGCCCGTTTTGTTTTTGGAGTGAAACCGAGATTAGTGTTGAAATAGGTACCTACGTGTTTTAATTTTGATGACGTTATGAAATATTGAAGGGCATGTAGCTACCCACTGTCAATTATATTCCATAGAACGATCAAATAATAAACAGTTAACTCGATTTAATTATTAAGGCAATATTCTATCAGATTAATTAGCCATAAGTATATTACGTGTATATATATTGTAATATATTTAGCTGTTAGTTTTCCGAAGAAAATAAAATAAAATTAATCATAACATGATACGACTTTATAATTAAATAAATATTTGTGGACATTTTACACAGCGCCATCTAGCCCCAAACTAAGCAAAGCTTGTACTATTGGGAACCAGATAACTGATACAATATAACACCCCGACAGTTCAGACACAGAACAAACAGCTATGTTCATCACGCAAATGATTGTCCTGGGTGGGAATCGAATCCACAACCTAGTTTTGAAGGCAAAGCTACTACCAACTGAACTATCAGGCCAGTCGTATTAGGTAGGTACTAACATGACTTGTATATTTGTTTAGTGGTGAGTGCGAGCCATATCCACTTTCACCCTACTAGTGGAGAATGGGATAACCCTACATAGGTACTTGTCGGTTGTAGTGATGGATGATTACCAAATAAAAGAAATTTAGTTATTAGCTTATTGGCTACACCAAAAAGTATAGTAACTGTCAAAGTATAATAAAAGTCGACCCACCCCGATAAAATGTATTTTTTTCAAAAATGGTTTTAGCAATGTACATAATGTATATTTTTTGAAAACCTGTTTGAGCTTTAAAATGATGCCATTATTTTGAATAGCTTTCCAAGTTCTAAATTGAAATGAAAAAAATGTGGTTAATGCAGGATAATTAAAATCAAAATAAAATACAATATTAATTAATATACATAAAATTTATTTATTTAATATTTGGGGGCGTCCATAAATTACGTGAGGTGTTTAAGGGGGGGAGGGGGTCGAGTCAAATCTCATCTAATCTTACGTTGGGGAGAGGGGGGGTCTCGGCAAATATCACGCAATTTTTTTTCTGATTGAAACAAAAAAAAATTATACTATTTTGGTCTATTTAATCCAGATTGTACATGCTTAAGATTTAATCTTAAGCGTAATCGTAGTACGATTAAGATCATTTACTAATTAAGAACGAAGTTGAAGGAGCAGATGATTTTACTGAAAATCATATCGCACGCTTAAACCAATAGTGTCACTATCCAAAAAACTTAACTTTTCAGTAGAGCCAAAAAACGTTTTTTGTGGTGTGAATATGAATGATACGTTAGAATTCATGCACAATTTAGTTATTCTTTGATACAGAAAATATGGGTAAATATTGTATCTCAAATATGAAAACAAAAAATAATTGATTTGGTTGTATTTATAATTTATATTTTTTCGTTATTTATTTTAAAGTGTCACTTTGGCTTTCATTATTTAACTTTATTTCGTCTTAGTGACACTGTGGACTTACTTTTCAATAAAAATAAATAAATAAAAAAAGCTTTAATACTATTTTTTAATAACCAAAAATGGTTTTATTTACTTTTACAGTGATAAAATATATATACTTATTATCACAAGGTAAAAAAAGAAACAAATTGTTCAGATACAAATTTATTTAAATAAATCTAGAATATCCGTTTACCAAACATAAAATTCTGTTAGTTTTCATTAACTAAAGCAAACAAAAAATATTCAAAAAAAAAAAAAACAACAATCATCTTCTCCATTATCATTGTACATTATTGCTATAAAGTAATCAGACTTAACTCCAGTTTTTTAAATTTCTTCCACGATAAGAACAATTTAAAAAAAATCTGTTAGCTTACATTGACTTATGACTAACGCAAACAAAAAGTATTCAAATATCAACATCTTCTCCTTAGTCTATGTACTGTAAAATGTCAGACGTATACATCCAGTACTTTATCCAGCATCTAAAAAACACGCCTAGTGTGTTAACAAGGCAACTCTATTCTTACTTGAAATAATTAAAATCGACTAGAATTGTAATAATCAATCAATAATATAAACCACTTATAAGTAAATCACATAGATGAATCTTAGATTCTTTATTAAAGTAACGTACGAAATTATATAAAAAATCAAAATCCAACAAATAACATTGTTGGGATAGATAACTTTAGTGAAAAAAATTACAAAATACCATTGTAAAACAATTCTGCATAATACCGTGGGATTAAATTGCTGTCTATTAAGGATTTTAGGTCATTTTTTTTTCTAGTAGTTAACTCTAATTTTGTATTATTAAGTTGTTTTAACTGAAAACCCAGACGGTTTGCATTGCGTCTAGAGCGAGATTGTCGACTTAGGGCTATTTCATTAAACTGGTTTTCAGTATAGGAGTTTTTGTAAAATATTCTTATTTCTCCATGGTTTTCCTTAACAAATTTTATGACTTTAATGTCTGAAAGTCTAATTGTGTCCCCATGTGTATTTTTATTAAAATGGGTGCCACATTCATAAGCTAAATTTTTTAAATCAAAAAAATCGGAATATAGCATTCCTTTAACATTATAAGTATTGCCTCGTTTCTTAGCTGATTTTATTAAAGTGATATACTGCTCAGGAACATAAATTGGTGATGACTTCAAAAACTTCCTAACTTCTTTTTCTACAACAGAGTGTACGTTATCGTTCTCATTTTGTGTATGGCCTGCTATTAAATATTTATGTGTGATACTCTTAATCCTAAAATTAGCCAGAGCATACATGTACATAGAAAACATAAATTGGTTTTTCTGTTGACCACAACAATTGTCTGAATAGAAAACTATTTCTAAATTACGGTCATTGACAGCTTGCGCTTTTTCTTTTATAAATTCTAAGACACAGGAACCAATTTCATTAGCTCCTCTTAAACTATCCACTTCACTCCAAACGTAACAATTACATTTGTCTTTATTTAACTCACAGATAGTGAAATTACAAACGTTAAGTTTTGATTTGTAATAAAAAGCAGAAGTCTTACACATCGGAAGAGGTAGCACTGCTTGTAAATCATAGCATGCAACTACGTAATTTTCTTGAACCTTTAGCTTATCCTCATTTTTTTCAACTCTACTGAATTCTTTTTCCGTGTGATGTTCTAGATATTTTAGCTCATTTTCTTCCTTTTCAAGTACATCCATATTTTCAAAGGCAGCACAAAACTCGCACATGTCCTTTTTTGGTATGAAAAAGCTTATATTATAATCTTGTTTAAATATTTTCCGATAAGTATGTTGCTCACCGGTTGGCTTTCCTTCTATTTCACACATTTTTTTGTAATCCCTGTATAAATCCATTAAATTTTTGCCTCCGTCAATAAACTCCCGACTTGTCTGTTGCCTTAAGTAGTGACTCTCGATACGCGGTATGGAATCAATATGATTTTTTATACCCTGTACCACTTCATCGAGAACCTTGTGTTGGTTTCCGTGTTTACCCCTCTTCTCTGGCTCTACAATACCACTATCACACATCTTCTCTAATACAGTTCTAATCGGTCTATCATTTATCCCTAGAGTATTTTTAAAAAATATTTTACAAACACGTACTCTATTTTCTCCCAGTGTCAAGTGGAAAGCATGCTTTGGTTTACGATTGTTATTCTCTCTTTTGTAACTGTACTTTGGTGTTACAATAGTCAAATGTTTACATATAAAATCCCTCTGTCGAGTTATACAGCCCATTTCCCAATATAGCTTGAAGATAGCATTTCTATGATCTTCATCAATTTTTGCTGAACATCCTATACGACATCGTTCTGTACAAGGAGGGCCCATGCGTCTTTCCGAAATAACTCTCTTAGTTTTGGATAGTGAAACGTATTGTTTTCCTGAATTACGCAACTTCTTAGCGTTTTTTTTCTTATCATTCACCACACCCTTACGCTTTTTTTTTGTGGGGGAAACCATAGGGACTGGAACGTTATCATCAGCAGGCTCACTGCTAGAGCTTTCCCTATGTGAGGCTTGGTTAAGTGTTGGAACATAATCAGCGTCATCATCATCCGGGGAAAAATCACCTGCTCTTGACGATGCTATAGAAGATCTTGATTTGGATGAACAACAACTTAATGATCTTGCTCTAGGTAATTGAATAGGAATAGATTCAGGAATCATACTATTTTGTAAATATTTAGATGTGCTCGGTAGATTCTCGCCCGGTTGTGTCAAATAGTGAGTACTAATATTGAACTCCTTAGACTGAATTGAATCTGAAATATGTGTCCCAATGCTAGATGAAGATGAACTGCTCGAAGAGGAAGAGCTGCATGAAGTAGATGAACTATTGCTGCTTAAACTACGTAACTTTTGATTGTTTTCAACCGAGATCTGTAGTGGCTCTACTTGAGTAAGAGTATGAAACACTGGTTGATGAGAGTTTGTTTTTTCATCACTACAGTCATTTTCTTTATTTTCAAGCGCAAGCTTCAGTAATTTATCGCGCCGCTGCATTGTTTTGCACACCTTAAAATATGAAAGCCATAAATCAGTCGCTTTAAAATATAGAAAATAATATCTAAAGTATAATTAATGGAATCGTCCAAAACAATATTTTGAAACCTTACTCTAGTAGTATGACCTTATAAGAAAGGATAAAAAGACACTTTGCGTTAATTATTGCCATAATCCTAACTGCAAAATGACACTTTATGAAATAAAGTATTTTATTAATGAGTGTAATACAGTTTTTTAAGAAAATGATGACAGCAAAAATGACATAATAAGCAATGTGACGATTATGCTGTAGTGTACAAATGATAAATAACCAATAATTTTAAAGACAAACTGGCACTAAGCTGAAAGTGTCATTATGGCGTCAAATTATCGAATTAATAATGTGGTATTTTTAATGCAAAACTGACACTAAACAAAAAATGACAATATGGCGTCCAACCAATGATCTAAATAACAGAAAAACTTAGTGCTAATATGAATTTAAACGCAAAATGTCAATATTTCATTTAAAATAATGCATTACTTACCCAAAACTATGACTAGTAAACCGGTGTAATCACTAAAATGACACTTTTGCACTTAAAAATCGTAAGTTTTGTTCTTGGCGACACGTACTTTTTCGTTGAAGGTCAGTGTTCCTCTGAGGAGAGGGGAATATTTTGTTTAGTGACGAAGCGGACTACTGCCATCTAGCGGTTATTTCTGTTACTTTTAGACTAGTGTAAGTGCGATTACGCGTAGTTCCACGTTTTCCAACAGATGGCATTAAAAAGTCGATTTGGCAAAATTTTGGATAGTGACAGTATTGGATTAAGCGTGCGATATGGAAATGTTGGTTCCAATAGTCTCTCTTGAGACCGTGCATGTTTCTCCATGGACTGAATTAGAGTAGATATTCTTTTTTTAATTACAGTATTCACGATTTAAGTATTCTATTGTTAAATTTTTATTACACTTATAATTAAACTCTCAGCAATATTGATTACTAGTCTTAACTAGTCGTAAATAAAAGGACGATGAAAATTTATTTTTTTCTTTTTACAATAACAATCCAACGCGTTTACGTAAGAAACTCACATTTTGAAAAATCTCACGTGAGATTCGGGGATGGGGGAGGGGGTTGAATAAAATCTCACGACATCTCACCAGGGGGGGAGGGAGGGGAAGAAAATTTAAAAAAACACCTCACGTAATTTATGGACGCCCCCTTTGGTGTTGCCTCCCCTAGCCTTAATAACAGCTCGTAAGCGGTTTGTCATCAACCAGATGAGTTTTGTTATTAGGTCTTGAGGAAGCCTTTCCCACTCCTCTTCTAGCACTGTGATGGTTGCAAAGGCTGGATTTCTGGCTCAAACTCTCCATTTAAACCCAAAACCAATAGATGCTCAATGGGATTCAGATCAGGACTTATTGATGGCCAATCCAGTTTGAATGCCAACTTCCTCCACGAACTAACACACTCGTCAGTTCATGGAGCGAGTGTAGTTGTTACAGTAAGTTGATGGAAAACTCAGATGAATCAGACTTGCTAGATGTCCTCAAGTACCTGTGAAGCAATACAAAGACTAATTATTAAAAAATAAAAAAATAAATTCTGAATATTTACTTCCAAATTGTAGCTTTTTTCAAATTAAAAAGAACAAAATTTTAACTGCAGGGATCTGATAGATGCAGTAGGCAAGCAGCTGCTGCTCAGATATATAAGGTGGGCTTTTGTTCAGCAGTGGACATCGTCAGGCTATTGATGAACTTTTTTAATCACGAACGGGGTTTGAACACGCATTCATCCATCCCTAAAGTCGTAACACAACTAAATATTGATGATCAATATTATAAAATATGTTTTGAATTAACTAGATATTTTGCAAGACCAGTTTTTTTGTAGCGAGTCTCTATAACCAAGATGGCGTCACTGCGCCGAACTCGGCAGTTTATGACCACGATTATCTCTGTCTCGCTTACAGAGATTGCACTATTATACATGCACTCCCATAGGATCGAAGACAAGGAAAAACATAGATCTGAGAAATCTTACCTTTGTTGAATTCGATGTAGGCTGTGAAATAAAGAAAATAAATTAGATAACATTTTTTAAAGTAAATTTGACATTAATATTTTGGACATTCAAAATCAGACGCATTTGGTTGGTCAACATGGTTTTATGGGTTCACTCTGGTGAGGGAGACCTGAAGGTCAAGATCATCATTTTATGTGCTTATACAATTGAATGAATAAGAGTGTCGTAGGCTAGACATTCCTTGGGAAAAGGTCATATTTGTTTATTGGTAGAACCACTAGATCTAGATCTTACCTATAGGAGCATTGTTGATAGGTACCCTCTAACCTGGAAAAGAAAGATTTCAAGTAAAGCAATGACGTGGAAGGTTTCATATTGTATTTTTCCGACAAGAATTTATCAGACATGCTTGGTAGGTCAACATGGTTTTTTGGGTTCGCTCTGTTGAGGGAGACCTGAAGGTCGAAGGTCATCATTTAATATGAAACAAGTTTTACAAGTTATTAAAATAAATAAATAATCTCACCAATCGTCTTGTGTTATGTTTCGACTAGATTTGTTCCGAAAGGGCATTTCTGCTATCAAGTTTAGGTTCTCCAAAGGGTCAGCCATAACAATCCTGACCGCACCCCGCTCACTCGTTCGCAGTGCCATCAGCAGCGTGACAGGCCATCCACGACTCGATTTGTTTCGAAGGGACTACAATGGAATACCAGTTTGGATCTTTGAACGCTTCCTGAGTTACTGCTAACCAAAGTTTGTATTACATCTGAAGACTGATAATCTTCCAAAATGTTGTTTATGGTTACTACTCATGAGGGTTCATCCCATTGCATTGGTTCAGTTATTTATCAACATGTCTTGCATTTAACCTGTAATAAAATAATTTGGATAGAGTCTGCAATACGCTGAACAACTGTTTTTTTTCTAGTAATGGTAAATCAGACGCGTAAGGTGGTCAACATGGTTTTATGGGTTCACTCTGTTGAGGGAGACCTGAATGGGTCTAATCATCATTTAATCATTTATGATAACTAACGGCACTATAGAAATTTGAAGTATGAATTAGGCTATAGCTTTCAGTCTAACTACACTTTCGAGATACCGATGGGAAAAGGGATATTCTCAGGAATATTATCCAGATTTATTTATATACAATGCTACAGCACCCTAAGATAAAGTTAATGATTAAATTACAAAAAAAATTTCGCCGCCACACGTTTTTATAACATCTGTACTAGATCATATCTTAAGAGCAGCTGGTCAACTATTTGTTTTGTTTTAATTATATATTCAATCAACTAACCTTGGCTTGTTAGAAGTGATACATGGCAGCTGATGAAGACTCGGGATAAGTCTTGCAACCCTGTGTAAGAAATCAAGTGTTAAAATCCTCAACGAAACAAATCATAATCCAGAAGTAGGAAAATAAATCAGTGTGGATAGTTATGTTAACAGCATTATTTATAAGATGTCCCTATCTGAAATCATCATTTGGGTTTCTTGTAAATAAAACAGGTCTATTGAGAAGCAGCATGGCATTGTCTTTACATTTTAAATAAACTTAAATTGAGCTCATAAACCTGTTATTACTTTATTATTATTTAAAGTTAATCTAACCTTTTCTAAGCAGTCTTGAAAGATACTAGTCATCCTGCAGTTTCTGGAAAGAAAGTACAAGTTATTACAAACCTGTTCTTGGACAAGAACATTTTTTGAATGCATTTTTAAAAAAATCAGTGAAGATAGTTATGTTAACAGCATTATAATCAGATGTCCCTATCTGTGTTCATCATTTTAGTACCTATTACACATATTACTAGATGCAAAAGTGTGGAAATATTTCAATTTCAATGTGTATAATACATATTTGACTACCTCTCAATAGTTTTCTGAATAAATATGTATAATCAGATTGTACCTTCATTTCCTTTTCTTGATCAACCAGGGGGGTGATCACGAAACTTTCGATTGCAATGCATCAAAAGAAATTTTCATACTAACTATGCACATAAACTACGTATTTAAACTGTCAAATCCATACAAACTTGTGTTTCTATCGGTGGCAATCGAGTTACATGATTGCCCATCAGATGATGAAATATGATGTAACTGAATCAAAAGAACATATTAAGATGAATCATCACAAAATTGTGACTTTCCTTTTTTCTCAGATTGATTTGAAGAACGAAGACACTATTTACCTAATAGTTCAGGTGAACTTATAAATTTCATCATAGTAAAATGTACCAACATTTTCACACCAAAATCAGTCTTTTAATGATACACAATAAAAATTAGCATTATTTTTTATCAAATTAGCTTTATATTATAAACGATATGAAACGAAAAATAATTCAACCACTCATTTCACCCTCTTAAGGGCAGAATTTCTAAAAAATCCTTTCTTAGCGGATGTCTACATCATAACATCTACCTTCATGCCAAATTTCAGCCCAATCCGTCCAGTGGTTTGGGCTGTGCGTTGATAGATCACTATGTCAGTCAGTCAATCAGTTGGGTCACCTTTGAGTTATATTTAGATATATTTTACCTGCCTGTTTTAATTTCTTCCAAATTCCAATAGGGTGCAGACTGTAGACTTAGCATCTGAAATTGAAATACTGGTTCAAATATATCCAAACATAACCAGTGTGGTTCAAGTGACATAATAGGTATCAGATAGGAGCGAAAGACATGCAATAAGTTGTGCATCATAGGTTTCAGCTGAACTATGGAGTCATCATGTAAAGAAAATAACTGTAGCAATATTATCACATTAAATTGAGAAGTGCTTGTTTGTAAAAATCTAGTTAGTTGGCCTCTGTGGTGGCAGGTTGGCTCATAACTCAGTGGTGGGTTCGATTCCCGCAATAAGACAAGTACCTATTTTTGTACAGAATAAAGTGCAAAATTTTTCAAGTCTGCATGTAGTGGGATCATTTTTCCTGGGTCTCTAGATACAGGAAAGCCTAGTTACGCGTCCAGGATTTATGTATTGATTGTTGGGCGTTATTTATTTAACCTGTCGATTAAACAAGGACGCGAAACTGCCAAATGGTTTCCATGCTCCATAATATCTTGACAGTTATAACATACAGCTTGATAATTAGCTTTTTTATAAAAATAACTTACCGATTTTTATTTCTTCCAATATAGAATGGAGATCTGAAATTGAAATACTGGTTCAAATACATCATCCAAATAAATCAGAATGTACTTCAGACTAACATAATATCAGATAGGAGCGAAAGACATGCAATAGGTTGTGCATCATAGATTTCAGCTGAACTATGGAGTCATCATGAAAAGAGAACAATTTCATTTAAATAAATAGAGAAAAATCTAAGTTACTTTTAATGTAATCTGTCGACTACTAAGCACTAACTGCCACAGGCCTGGAGCATAATTTTTTCCAAGTAAATATTTAGACTTTTACAATATACCTCTTTATAATTTACTTATTGTATGCATTCTGAAGTCCTAAACTAATAATATGATGTCACTGTTCTCCAAATAATATCTGCAAATTAGGTTATAATTTTGGTCTAGACTTTAACCTCACAAAATGTATAATTTAGTAAGATGCAAACTCACCAGTAGATGTCATGTCTGCAATGAATCATCTGAAGAAAAGAAAAAGAAATGCATTTTAATATTGATTTAGAAAAATACTAAACAAAATTTTGTGTAGAATGGTTCAGACTGCTTTTAAAAAGCTGTTGGTTCTGCATCAAACCTCCCAATGGGCTGCCCTATGCTAAAATTTCAAAGATTAATATTTACAAAAAGAATTATGAAAAAGTAATGAAAATTCTAGAAGGTGCCCTACTCTAGTTTACACCCGTTGGGAGGAACTGAAGGTTACATCAGCTGCACTGCGATGTCATCATATTAAAATAAAATCTAAGGCAGTACCTAGTTTGAACTAAAATAAATTGTACTGTCCTAATTTCAAGTACTGAATAGTTCCACATAATTTGGTACTTATTTTTAGTTGAAAATGTAATAAATACTTAATAATCAACCTAAAACAATTTTTATCAAAAATAATTAATTCATAGACTTACCAATTATGTTTTTTTATGTAAATGCTGCATTGACAAGGCATCAACCTAAAAGTAAAAAAATAATATCATAATTGGCCCAGCAGTTGCAATATTGTATTTTTTAATAGACATTAATCAGATAGAGCTAATATACATGCAAATCATGGTATTCAATGGTTAGCATTTGTCATCATGTAAAGATCCAAAATAAAGTATGATTTTTAAAATTTAACTATACACTTACAGCCTTATTAATAAACGGGTAGGTTTTAGGTTATAATTGGGATTGTTGTGCAAATTAACATTGTACAGCATATAAGTTCCTCTTCGTCAATAACTGTCATAAGGTGCAAACAAGTTATGTGCAGTCTAGTCTTGTCACTCCAGACTCATCCTATTTGCTACTTATAATAATGTTCTTATTACCATTGGGCTTTCTGTATTTCCCCTGAACAAAAATTCGAGGTGCATCAACACCTTCCTTGATGTTGATGGTTCTCCGATGCACATAAGAGTTCATCAGGATCTCAAAACCAGCATCACTGAACAGGTTGGCAAGCTCCTCTTCCGTGAAATAGTAGCTTCTGAGGATAAAAATTACATGTCAACATTGCCATAGGTATTATTTTATTCAGACTAGTGATGAATATATTTAGGTTAGTTACCTTGTGCCATCTTGTCTCATGTAAAAGTTCTCCGCTATCTTGTGTCCAGGCTTGAATCGCAGTTGCGCCATGTCGTGGCGTCCGTAGTCGCGAAACAATAGCACGCCACCAGGGCGGAGAGCCCGAAATGCAACCTTCGCCACTTGAGCCCATGCCCCAGGACTTATCGCAGACAGCACGAAGATGAGACTGGCTATATCAATGCTTTCTTCTCGAACATTTTCGAATAAATCGTCAGTCGTCAAATCAGCACAGAACGCCTTCATTTGATTGTCATTGAATTTTTTATTAGACTTTACAAACTCCACGGCACGTGGAGAAAAATCACACGCGTAGAAAAAGAAATTTGAAAATCCCTCTTCAACTAATGGATAAACCATGTTACCGACTCCACAGCCCATCTCAAGAAAAGATATCTTTTGTTCTGGATCGAAATTTATAAGCTCTTGAAACTCACGTGTAGTCCAATGCCGGTCCCTAAAGAATTTAGTCTTGTTATTCTTGTAAAAGATATCCCAATGACGCTTTGAGTCTCGCTCCAGTTTTGCAGCTTTTGATTCTGAAATTACCCGAGAATTATGGCTCTCAAGCCTTTGCTTTTCATCCTCGGTGAGCGTCTTTAATCGGTGGACGAAAATTTCAGCATCAGCAACGCGTTCAGGTTCATCGGTTTCCATCTTCATGATCGATTCCTTTTTTATTTTTGCAAAAGCATTATAGTTCTGTATTAATGTTTTGTAGTTTCATTACTTGCATATTTCGATAAATTAAATACTTTTTAAAATGTAATGTTAAGATTATATACTATCCAACCAAAGCGTAAACGAAAACGACCGACGCGAAGTGATGATGAAGTACCAAAGAGAATATCAATTATCAAAGAGTATTTGACTTTTCTCTGTCTACGGTATATGATGACCAAGACCAAAGAGTATATAACGCTAACTACTACGTTTGATGTGAACAGTGGTCGTATCATGGAAGGGCCAATTTGATTGTGAGAGGCTCCATCTGAGTTGTATTTTGATCATTTTGCTCTATGGTTCTTCGTTATTGATTCATACTAAAGTCCGTATTACAGAACGTTGCTCAGTCATCGATCGGTGCTCAAGCAGAGATTTCATTCATAAAGTGATCAATTAATGAATGAAATCTCTGCTTGAGCAGCGATCGATGACTGAGCATTGTTCTGTAATACGGACCTATGTATACTGATAAGGAAACTGTGGGATCGTATTCCACATATCAGCCACATATCTGTTCGTCGAACTTTGGAATTCAGTGATCACCACCATACCACTATTAATCACCATACTATAATCCTACATTAATAAAGATCTACTTTTGCATCTCTTGTTTTTCGGTTACCTGACATAATCGGGTAATATTTTTTTAATGGTATATCGTAATATCGATACAGCACTACACGATATATCGATATTTAATATAAAAATTCGGGCCATACGATATGTTCGATATATCGTATTCCTATAAAAATATCGCATTATCGTATCGCATCAAACTATGATAATGTTTTACATTTTATAGTGTTAAGATACTTAGTACATCATGACAAAATGATGATAAACAGTGCCGCCATTGAATATATTGTTAATCGTAATAGGAGATACCGCTGACAAAAATGTTTATAGGACAAGCTGACTTTTGTTTAGATTTTTGATTGGTATTTAAAATATATCTTTAGAATTTGTGATACCGTCATATATGATCAATAAATGTTTATTATCATCTTGTCCTATTTCATTATGTTCGAGTTTGAGCTACAACTTCAAATTCATAACATTACAATGGCACCACCAGGAAAGCTACTGTTTGGAATATTTTTATCAAATCAGATTCTGATTTAATAAACTTTTTATATTATATTTTATTTTATTATTTTACATACATTATTTACTAGCATTTGGACTGTCTATAGGTCATTGCGGCCAGTATATAGTCCAAATTTTTTTTTGTAGTAGTAGTAGTAGTAGGTAGTCTTGATTGAGGTGGATCCTCAATCTATAATATTCCTAGGATCTATTCCTGAAGAAAATAAACATTATAAACCATTCACATATATATATTTAGGCACACAAAAATATATTGAAATTCTGCATCGTAGCAACACGCACACGCGAAATATTCAAAATCAGTTGTCCACAGACAATATAAACGTACCGATAGAGTTTGGAGCACACAAGAAGGTTTCTATAGAAATCATAATATACCTGCCTATAGTTCAACACACCTCCTTGATTTTATAGAAAATTCCATTAATCCATGTAATACACATATAAATTATCTAGACACAATCAATAAACTCTTCACAGTCACTAGCTTGGCTCCAACTCTATAACATCAATAACTATATAACTTTAAAACAAACAAACAAAACACAATCACCGTTAAAACAATATAGCAACTATCATGGCATGACAATAATTCATTGACATAACATAACTCATTAACATAGCATAACATGAACATGCCATCAAACAATATTTAACATTTGTCTAAGTTTCTGAAATCTAATTGTACATCTATTATTTGCTTATTTATACGTTCGTCAACCATTTCCCACGTTTTATTCTGTTCCAGGCTATTAATTTCATCTTCCATCGCTTTCTTCCATTTTTTTTTGATTCTGGGCCATTCATAGCTTCATCATAAGTATCAGGTACTAATGCATCACAAAAATTAACATACACTACATGATCATTAAACCTTTCTGGTAACCTTCTTTCTCGTTTAGGACGCTGTAGACTCACCTCCTCAGTTTGAGCCTTCTTATTTTCATCTTCCACAGAATCATAAAATTCTTCACTTTCTTCGTCATTTTCATTTCTCTCATTCACATCTCGAAACTTTATAACATTTTCTTTTTCAGCTTCAATAAAAGTTACGTGGCGACTAATAACAATTTTTTCATTAATCAAAATTCGATATCCTGTGTCTGTATATCCTACGAGTACACCTTTTGTTCCCTTTGGACTCAATTTCGACTGCCTGTTTACTTCAGGAACTCTAACAAAACATTCACTTCCATATATTTTCAAATTATCGATTGTAGGTTTCCGACCCCACATAATTTCAAAAGGCGTCTTATTTTCAGCTGCAGTTGTCAACAATCTGTTACTTAAATACGCTGCAGTTAGAATACATTCTGGCCAATACCTTTTATTAATGTTCGCCTCTGACATTAAGCATCTTGCCCGATCCATAAGTGTTCTGTTCAACCTTTCAGCAACTCCATTGAGTTCATGCGTGTAAGCAGGAGCAGGCTTCACATATATACCTTCTTCTTTGGCAAAGTGATAAAAGTCTTTGTTCAAGTACTCACGGCCATTATCACATCTGATCTCTTTTACTTTTCTGCCAGTTTGATTATGCATCAGCTTTACATAAGTTCTAAAACAGTCAAAAACATCACTTTTATTTTTAATTACACATACCTGCACATGCCTACTATAATCATCAATGAACGTTACAAAATATCTTTGTCCATTATATCCTACCGGAGTAATTGGTCCATTTACATCAGTGTGCACAATCTCTAAAGGTTCAGTAGCACGACGTCTACTATTTTTAAAAGGCAAGTTACACATTTTATTCGTCATACATATTTCACACTGTATATACTCATCGGTTAACTTTTCAGGTAAACCACCAAGCGACTTATGCCTACACATTTCTTTAATCTTAAAGAAATTTGCATGTCCTAGTATCCTATGTAGTTTCTCTTTGTCGGACATCATTGCACAAGATGCGTTTACATTTTTACATTCATTAGAAACTACTTTTCCTACTAACTCATACAATTTGTTCTTTTTGTTAGCTACAGCAACTAGTCCTCTCTGCGCATTAAATATTTCTGCTTTATCCTGATAAAACTTTACCATATTCTTTCTATTTACAATGCTTGACACACTCAGTAAGTTTCGTTTCATGCTTGGTACATAATAAACATTATCTACGTCTATTCTTACCGTTTTACCACCAGCTTGACAATTCATCACGACCTTACCTATCTTTTCTGACTTTAAGCAAAAACCATCTCCTACTTTAATATTTACAGGACTATCTAAAGTTTCATACTCGCAGAAGAATGAATCATTATTTACAATATGATCGCTACAACCGCTGTCTAATAACCACGTGACATCTGACGTCTTCTCCGTTCCAACTGTCAATGCCTCGACCTCGACTTCTACATTAAAACCTGCTGCAGAACTGCTCTGACCATAGCTTGTTGAAGGATTTCCATTACCACCTCTTTGCTTGTATCTTCCGTATCTTCCTCTATGTCCACGTCTATATCCTCTACCTCTTTGGTGCTGACAATTTGCCAACTTTGGACAATTTCTTTTTAGATGCCCTGGACGATTACACTCGTAGCAATTATTATTTTCTCTGTTCCCATTGTCATCTCTGTTTTGCTGCGTGCTGCTTGCAAATGAAAATTCTTCCTTCTCTTTTTTCTTAAATTCCAACAGTAACTTCGACTTCACATATTCCACCGACTGCTTTTCTTTAGGCATCGCATCAACTACATTCACTATCTGTGAAAAACTATCGGGTAGCGCTAATAATAGATAATTTAATCTGTCTTCTTCCGACATGGTCTCTCCTGCACTTTTTAGTTCATTTACTCTCGTTTCAAATTGATGCAAAAACTCGACAGGATTTTCACCTTCCTTCAGTTTCATCTCCAACAGAGACCTTTTCAACAATAGCTTGTTCGCACACCCTTTCATAATATAAATTTCATCAAACTTTTTTAGCATATCCAACGCCGATGCCTCCGATATAATTATGTCCAGCTGAGAATTATTTACACCATTTACAATGTAGTTTCTGGCTTTCAAATCCATCCCTTTCCATTCGCTCTCAGATATATTTTCAGTTTTGGCTTCAATCGCCGATAAACAATTTTTCATTTCAAGGAACAACTTTAATCGGAATTTCCATTTCTCATAATCAGTGCCATCAAATATTTGCAATCGGAACTCATCCTTACCTTCCATGGTTTTTTCACGACTACCGTCTGTCAATTGTTTTTCTGATCTTGTCAAAAATTTTCTTTAGAAACCACGCTCTGCTACCATCTTGATTGAGGTGGATCCTCAATCTATAATATTCCTAGGATCTATTCCTGAAGAAAATAAACATTATAAACCATTCACATATATATATTTAGGCACACAAAAATATATTGAAATTCTGCATCGTAGCAACACGCACACGCGAAATATTCAAAATCAGTTGTCCACAGACAATATAAACGTACCGATAGAGTTTGGAGCACACAAGAAGGTTTCTATAGAAATCATAATATACCTGCCTATAGTTCAACAGGTAGTTTTTAGTATTAGTTATTAAATCATTGTAGTATTTAGAAAATTATAAACTATTGTGAAAACATTAAAAAGTTACCACTTTGCATTGATGTATACTTATTACATCGCATATCGATTGAAAAGCATGCGATACCGATACGATGCGATATATCTATACAAAGGGAAGCGACAATATCGCGTATCGATATTCGATATAAATGAATTCAATAGAGTTATGATGCGATATACCGATATAAAACACTTTTTTGGGCATTCCTACCCTGGAAGATGGGGCGTCTGGCGTTATACACTCTTTGGGGACGTCGTTTAGTGTGGGACACTACTTGCGTCGACCACAGCTTCTATAAAAAAAGTCGGATACACCGCTCGGGACACGGTATTGGCACCCGTGAAGCGGATACTAAAACACAAAGCAGATACTACGTCGAGTCAGTACGCAACGAACAGCTGGGCGAGCGAGTACTGCACGACGCGTGAATCTCAGTGCTTAAAATATGCCGTATTGCATGTCGAAACGCTGTAAAACATGTTCCCAGAAAACATGACAAAAAGATGGAATATCGTTTCACAAGTAAAGTCAAGTAATTTGATTATTAGCTTTAATATTATTTTTCCATGTGATATTTTTCAACACAACACCTAAACGAGAATCGGTTAGTGTACCCAGTCTACATTGAAACTATTTTACCTAGAAGTATGGGTAAAATTGTAATTTAATAAGGAGTCGTGTGTACATTTTATTTTTTGTTTTCTAAAACGGCCAAGTGCGGGTTGCACGAAGTAATAAGGATATATTTATGATTTTTATGGCAGTATCGTCTTCTCAGCGTAATCTATAGATGAAGAATCAAGAATTTAAGAAATCATGAAATTCAAGATTATTTAGCTTCCATATTCCCATAAAGAGGGTTAGAACGTAAAACTAATTAGCCCGTGCGAAGCCAGGGCGGGTCAACTAGTAAATAATAAGTAGGTACCTGGTGTGTAATAATAGTGTGTAAGAATTATATTAATATTATTGTGACTATATAATAATAAAAAAAAAATTTTGCGACTTGAAATCATATTGTAAAGATAAAACGCATCTTTACAAATATGAGTTATATTAGACTATTAGACAACCTAAGAAGGTTAGCAGGTAGTACCAACATACGATTGCAATAAGCAACCAAACGTCGCAGCATGTTATTGTAACTCTGCTCTAATTTGCTAAACATCGTACAGATGTTGCTTGCAACCACCTCCGGTGCAATGTTTATTCAACAATCACGTTCGACAACTTGGTTATTGCCAACTGGCCTGTCTTTACCACCTTCCGATAAGTTACGCAGAACTTTTTCTTCTCGGGCACTCCTGTCAGAGTGGTGGTATTTGCAAATATATAGTTGGGTTAGTTTTACTAGGTGGTAGGATTTTGTTGCAAAGTTCGTCTAGGTAGGTACCACCGCTTTGCCAGTTATTCTACCGCCAAGCAGTAGTGTGCAAGCACTACTGCGTTTCGGTTTGAAGGGCACTGTAGCTAGTGAAATTACTGGGCAATTGAGACTTTATGATCTGATCTCACAGTCGAGTAATCTTATTACCAGACTATGCTGATGTCTCAGGATGATGTGCGCAGTGCAGTGTCGCGCGAAACTCTATGATTTAGAGTTCCGAGTGACACTGTTCTGTTATGGGCGGACGTGGCTGTTTACATTAGGTGAACGACTAGCTCGTCACATCATTCAGTAACATAAAAAAAAATACCACCATTCTGACAAGAGAGTAAACACTTTATTGAAACACCACAAAATAAATAAAAAGGAAACAAACTTAACCAAAGTGTAACAATGGGCGGTCTTATCGCTCAGAGCGATCTCTTCCAGACAACCTTGAGATTGATGATTGATGAACGATTGATGGCGTTGCAAGCGCACACTGCACTATGGTGGCTCAGGTCTTGTTTAATTTGTCGCAATAATAAGCAGGAAGAAGATGTAGGTCCGTATTACAGAACGATGCTCAGTCATCGATCGGTTCTCGAGCAGAGATTTTATTCGTAAAGTGATCAATTAGTGATTGAAATCTCTTCTTGAGCACCAATCGATGACTGAGCATCGTTCTGTAATATGGACCTTAAAATACTATAACACAAACTTAAGACTAGGTAATTTTTTTTTGTATGTGTATTGGCTCCACCCTTTTGCCCTTTTTTCAAGTAATTAAATTTATTATTATATATTGTGGACGAAACGATAGGTCAAACTGGTTGAGTTAGATTCTTTGTGCCATGTTTTAGTCAATGTAGGTACCTACCGGCCAAGGTGGACACAGGACATAATGGTATTTGTCCTAGATGTAGAGATTGTTCTCAAATATAACGCTATAATAATTACGGACTATTAAAAAAGCGCAAATACTTGTTCCGAGGCTGGGTGTTGTGGGACCATGGTCCTCGTAGTTCCTGGGTCCCTAGACACAGGGAATCCTAGTTAGGGATCTGTGTAGTTAGGGTTCAAGATCTATGTATGTGATGGTTGGGCGTTATTATTATTATATTATTATTATTATGTAGGTAATGTATTCACAGAAATGTGTTTAATTATGTTATATTTTAATCTAAGATTTCAATGAAATTTCGTGATAGATAGAAGTGCCTACCTATTTATGAATATTCAAAATATGTATTAAAGGGTATATAACTCATTTTATTTATTGCAAATCATTCTGTCCATCATCCCATGCATATGGACGGAGCGAGGTTGTGCGGACCTGTGCCATTGGCCCCGATAGGGGTT
This sequence comes from Ennomos fuscantarius, assembly GCA_905220475.3. Classification (NCBI taxonomy): domain Eukaryota; kingdom Metazoa; phylum Arthropoda; class Insecta; order Lepidoptera; family Geometridae; genus Ennomos; species Ennomos fuscantarius. Next base: position 1,463,767 of record HG992026.1, on the reverse strand, counting down.
GGCGGGGCTGATGGCACATTTTCACGACTGCCCCGGTACCAGGGCTCGGGCATCGGGGCTATTGGGACCAAGTCCCCAAACCTATAGGTACATAATTAAGTAATAAATAATTGTTATAAATTCTACTATATTAAAACGTGAAACCACATTACCAATATTCTGTATCTATATACAATTGTTCATGCTATGGTACCATGTATAGCTTGTGAACCTAAGTAAGTACACATTTTATTTCACACTAGTTGACCCGCCCCGGCTTCGCACGGGTGAATTATCAAAACACGATCGTGATAAAAAGTCCTATGTCCGTCTCTGGTTCTAAGCTACCTCCCCACCAATTGTCAGCCAAATCGGTTCAGCCGTTCTTGAGATATAAATAGTGTGACTAAGACGACTTTATTTTATATATAAAGATATATGAGTAGATATAGATTTATTCAGGTCACCCAGCAGCGTAACAGTTACATAATTAATTTCAACTAACGTCGAAAGAATGTTACACAAAATATGATCTGATATAAAAAAAAACATAAAATAATGTCATAGTTTACGTATAGTATAATATAATCTGTGACATAAGTAACGCAATTTATCATGAAAGCAACCATAACAGACGCGATTCAAGGACACTCTAATTGGCATCAGCTTCCGATATGTAAGGTAGCATACGAACTAACACTTCAATAGCGGTGGATAATTATGGGATGTAGGTATTTCAATGTGTAATCAAATCGTATCGTGCAACTGCTGTTATGGGCAATGACGTTTAACACTAGACAAAAGACTAGCTCGTCACATCCTTCGATTACGTTAAAATAACATACTTACTAGCTAGCCAGGTAGAAGGTTCAGTTCTTAGAAATATTATTACTGTTTATGCTTCTCAAACAAAGCTTCAATGACGGCCAGTGCTTAGTGCGTGTCTGTACAGGTTGTTATCATAACCAAAGAATAAAAATAATTATACTTACGAATTTTTTATATACTAACTGATTACAATAGTGCTGAAATAGTGACCTAGAAAAGTAATAGATATAGCTATTATAATTATAGTTACCAAACTACATTTACCAGTATTATAAATAGCTTTATAAAGGGGTGTTTTAACCACTAATAATTTATCTCTCTCCTGTGAAATAACAGTATCATGAAACATCAGTACCGTGATTGAAAAAAAAGTAATATGCGTACTAAACACGTACAGCCTTATTAATAAACTGGTATTAGTATCGGATTAGTTACTTCTGCTTTTGTTCTTTTTTTGTTACTGGAATATTTGGCTGGATCGAAAGAGACAAAAGATGGTGTAACTAGTCTAAATCTAGTACGTGTTTATTAATGAGGCTGGTAGTGAACATCATGGAAGTTTAAAACAGTGTAGTACACAGTAGACTTTAATCTCCACGCAAGCACTCTCAACGCACGTGATTATGGCAGCATAAATTTGATATGGCATCCTTTGATTTCTACATTAATGGCAAAATTTAGGACGTAAATTGGCAATTTATACTTTTTAACCCCGTTTTAACTTCTAAGCGATATGCTATTATTTAATCCACGCGAGCAATATACAGGTAAATTACAGGTTAGTTAGGTTACTGCAACTGTCAAAGTGACATTTGCATCTATATGTAAGAGTCCGCTAGTTCTCAATTTTCTCAATAGGTGTCGGTATGAGGCTTTTTGCATGAAGTGTTTCGCACGGAGAACCGTTTCTGAGAGTTACTGCAACTGTCAAAGTGACATTTGCATCTATATGTAAGAGTCCGCTAGTTCTCAATTTTCTCAATAGGTGTCGGTATGAGGCTTTTTGCATGAAGTGTTTCGCACGGAGAACCGTTTCTGAGATCTGTAGAACGGACAAAGCTTGGCCTGTATTATGTGGAACAAAGGAAGAATTGCAGAATGGCGCTGTAAAGCGGTCTTTGCTCAAGGAATATTTTTGTTATAGCCGATGACGCATCAGTTATCAGTACAAAGTCCCGGAAACAGCTGTTTATGAGGTGTATAATTAAAACAATGTAATAATGTGGCAGTAAATATATTCAGAAAATATTCAACGGTGAATCAACTTGATTTCGCCAGTGTAAAAAGTTTATACGCACTAGTAAATTATCGAACAGTAATACTACAATATTGTCTTTAAAGAATTCGAAATAGTTGATTTCTTATAATTAATAGTTTATTGCTTTATACAATATCGATTTCATTTATCGAGTATAACATTCGATAACAAAGACATTACAGATAACTTTCAACTTCAGCAGTCAAGCGCTCCAGCAATCCTAGGTACACGATAAACACTTAATTTAGATTATTATAATAATTACATATCACAATGAGACGTCTCTTTAACACCATTCACTCGCACACAAACAATATAGAATACAAAATGAAGGCACGAGATCTACCTACAACTACGACTATTTTAGTAAACATGCTCCAAAAAACAACGCTAAATGCACGCGCGCCCATTGCGGGCGCGCCTCAGTCAAAGTATTGCGCTTAGAAGAGAAGAGTTCAAACCACCCAACGGCAGTCAAATGTTAAAGCGGTTCTGGAATACAATGAGTGCAGCCCGACGAGGTCGTTCCCCGAGCGGGCTAGGTAATGGAATGTCGGCGTGCAGCCGCTCCCGGCGCCTTTTGTGTGCGCCGGACGCTCCCGGCCCCGGCCGGTCCGCGGCGCAGCGTAGCCGCAGGTAGCACTGCCCCGCTGTACCGCGGACCCGCCATAGCTCACTTTCAACACGTCACAAGTACGACCCAAAGTCTACAGTCCCAAAACACTGAACGTGCGACTACACAGTGTCCTTCCCTTCAAACTTATCCGCCAATTCTCCCATCAACTCTTTATAGATCAGCGGATCGATATTCTTCCCGAGCTGGTAGAGCACGAACCAGTCACCAATCTGCAGCTTGCGAGCCACAGACTCCACCTGGTCCTGAGGAGCAAGGCGGCTGCGGGCACGAAGAAGGTACAGGCGAACGCGCGGGCCTGCTACCACTGCCATGCGGTACAGGAGAGAGATTCCACTCAGAATAGACAGGATCATGAACCAGAACCACAGGAACACGTAGATTTTCTCATTCACGATATTCAGTGGAAGCACGCACAGGCCGTCGAACTTTTGTACCGTTCCAGAGGGACCATATTTATGGAATGTGCACTTGGTAACTTTGGGGAACACACGTGCCATCGGGTCGATGCGTTCTTCAGGTTCCAACTCAGTAAAGCTGACTACATCACTGCCGTAGGTCGAGAACTCGCCGTCCAAGAAAAAGTCCATGAAGAATATTTGCCCAACGACATTGATGAAGTTTAAAACTTCGCATATGAAGAATCGAAAGGCGTAAAAATTCTGAGTATGCAGGTTTGTGTGGAAGTAGTCTACTAGCAACTTTTTTCGGTCCTTTTTGCAATCATCTCCCACTACGGGGCAGTTTAGGTCGAGCACAAGCATTTTGATGCGTCCTCCTTCCCATGTTTTCCACAGATACCGCGGCACATAAAACAGGATTGCTTGGAAGAATAGCACAAAACACACCCACTGGTAGTATTTGTGGTACTTAACTTCATCTTGGCCGTCCACGTGCGAAGCCACACCAGGTTGCGCGTAGTCTTTGCCCACTCGACCCACGAGCCGGTTGGGGATGGTGAAAGTCGAGTAGATCCAGCAGTATGTGTCCATTACGGCGAGCGGAATCTCGTCGACGATGCAGTCGATTGGGTCCCCAATATACTGTCGTGACGTGACGAGTAGCGAGAACGCAATCAAGATGATCACGGTGGCTTTGTAGTGCAGGCGAAACACATTGTTGTCAATACACACAGAGTCAAGCTTGAGAAGCCCCTTGACGGAGCCAAATACATCAAACATGGCGGTCGTATACTAGCCGCGGGCGCGCGGCGCGTCGGTCGCGATCGAGAAAAACGGGCGTGCGCTTAGCCCTCGCGTCGAGGTTGGAATGCTGAGCGGTGGGGCGCGGTGTTCGCCAAGGAGGGCGCAGGCCTAGCGGGGCGGCGGGTGGAGTGGGGGGCGCAAGCCCCCGCCTCGCAAGCAGACAGATTCTTTGCCTCGCTCGGATCAACGACACAGCACTGACCCTATTTACGAACTTCATGGCGTCATCTGGTAGCCACGGCGACGTGCCCGTCGGCTATGCATCTCGCTCGTCTCGGGCTCTCGGCCCTCGGCTTTACGAATTGGCTTCAATGGCTTGGTAGGTGCGTGCTATTTCGTGATACTACTTTCATGGCGCTAGTGCTCTAACTACCTAGTCGTTTAACTAAAGTAATCGGCACCTTTGCCGGTCTCACAGCTTGGTAAACAATACACGAGCATCCTCCATTACGATAATCCAAGCGAAAAATGCCACACACTGAGAAAATAATTTCATGGAGCAGAATTATGTGACGCAATAAATGGACGTCACTGTCTTTAACTGATTGACAGCGTAAATTGTGTCATTAGGTTAAGTAGGTAGTTGAAAATAACAATAACAAAACAATGTAGTGTACCTACCTAATAGTTATATAGTTAGTGGTTTATTATGTAACGCTAATATTAAACTTTTAATTACATATAACTATTGCAAGTTCAAATTAAAATATGTATATCTATTGCAGTGCTTGCCTTGCTTGTTTAACTCAAATTGTATCCAATTCTGATAAGGTTTGCGTAACTGTACTTCAGTTTTATTACTTGTTACAACGATCGTAAGCACTTACCTCCGAGCACTTAATATCACATTACTTACGATTATTTTTCTTATACCAGCAGAGACAGTGAAAAGATAAATTTTACAATAAACTGGTAAACATTGGCTTGGTAATATGAGTATGTTCAATTTATAATTAGGTACCTGCTTTTCTGATATTTTAAAGCTTCACATCGAATTTGGGAGAGTGTTGGTTATGCTGGGGTACATTTTTATCACTTGTATTTGCTAAGTATGACTGGCATAATAGGACTATTTTGCAAAATAGGCAGATATGATTATGTGTGCAACACAGCACTGCAGGTGATACACGTGTTCTTATATTACGGCCCTTGTGTGAGGTGACTAGAAATGAAACATCAAGGTACATAATAAAATGCACTGCTCATAAGTATTGACCTGCGAGCGCCATTTTTTTAGGATATCGGGGCTGATGGCACTATTCAAAATCAGTCCCGGTACCGGGGCAGAGGCGCTGGGGCCGATGGGACTAAGTCAGTCTGATGCCCAAGCTTAGTGGCATGTAAAATCATAGAATTCGCCCTATTTATGTAGGTCAATAAACATTTTTGGCATTCTTGTGATAAAAATATTAAGAACCTTAATTAATTAACATTAATTTATTTCAAGAATAAGGCGTCGTTAATTTAGTTATAATGCATTACTTTATTAATACCTACATAGACTAGATAGTAATTTATTAATAATTACCTAGTACTGGTGCAGAATAAATAGAATATGACGCCTAGAGCGGTCACAGCGAAGCTCGACCAACTTGACTAGTATTCGGATGGGTGACCGCTGTAAAAGTAGGCTTTAGAAGTTACCGTCCTGGCTGTTGGTGTTTCGTAAGAAATTTGTTTGCAATTAGAACTAAAAGCTGTCTGCAGCCTCAATCTGTTGGACGGGAGCCGCAACACGACCCCACACGATGCGATTGACTGATTGAGTTGACAAATTATATGGTGTGTAAAAGTACTAAATGCCACACAGAAAAAAAAAAACAGGTGTGCTTTAGACCATAACTGAAGTAAACCTTCTTTAGTTCCATCTATCGGCCGGTATAACTTTGTTTTTGCTTTGTTTAATGTTAATGTTGCCATCTTTACCGGACATACTAACATAATAATAAAAATCTTTAACTTTCTTATGTTGATCAACCAACCCATTCCATTCGCCTCACCAGCTTACTCCCCAAGTCAAGCGTGCGTAAAGAAGTTTTACTTCAAAAATCTATTAAGTAGTTTTTAAATTTTAATAGTAGTAAGGAAGGGTAGCAATTGGAATTACATCAGTATTGGATAGTTGGATATATGATCCGGAAGAGCGTGAATTTGTTTCCATTTGCAGTGTAATATTTCCTAAAAATTATTGAATCAACATTTCACACAAAATTCTTTGTACCGTAAACCTGCATTTTGTATTGTAATCTTATCGTGAAAACTGATATTGTGTTTTTGATAATGACTCGTTACCTACATACTCAATGCGTAATGAAATATAGTATGGTATGTGACACATCCAAGGAAGTTGTTTAGTATATTCCATAGAATATACATACATACATAAATATAGAATATACATATGTAATATACATTTTGGTTTTGATTTGTCATATGTAAATACATTACATATGACAAATCTAAACCAAATACATAGTCATCTAGGCCTGTCAATGTCATATATTTATGTCACATATTTAACTATCTATCTATTATCTATGAATCTATGATTACCATGGTTATATTACTTATTTGTTTTATTTTTGGCGCGAAGTCGAAAAACATTGCGTCACCGCATTGTATTATTTTAAAATTCGTGGCATTTTATTCGTTAAGTGCTGGATTACAGGCATGAGTGTGAGATGGTGGTATAATGATGGTGAAACGTTTCTTTTCGTCTTGTTTCCAAAACTATACATAGAAGTTTCTGGTAAAGTTACCACCACTTTACTAGGAGTATGACTTGACTAGACTAGATTATGACTTGGACTGTGACTTGACTTGACACATATACAATAATATTAATTAACTTGAGAAACTATCAGTACTTGACACTGGCTAAATACACAAGAGTGCGGAGACAAAACGAAAGAAAATAAATTACTTTAAAAAAAATCTATCCATACTTTTCCATAATACTTATAAACCTATCTATCTGCCGGTTACTTCCTTACGGTTCAATTAGGAACCATTTATTCTTGTTTTAGCCGACTTCAAAGAAGTAACGAGGTTCTCGATTCGACTGTATTTTTTATGTTATGTGATCTCATAATCTCCGTCATTTATAAACCAATTTCGAAAGTTATGTTTTTAATCAGTAAGGATATATTTCAGATTATATCAAATTGTACCCATATACATTTTAAATGTATTACAACATCATCCGAGTATGTTCTCAGAAAGTTCACAGGTATATATATATATATATATATAATAGTACGAGTACTTGGCATGATATATGAATAATAGACAAAATCGGTTCTTTTACTTTTGTTTATGATATTATAGATGCGAAAGTTTGTGTGTGAATTTTTGTCATTTTCTATCTCCGTAGCTACAAAACTGATTTTGATGAAATTTGCAATGCAAATAGCTTATACGTTAGAATAATACATGGGATACTTTCTTAATGCAGTTAAAACCGCGGGACGCAACTAGTGCATAATCATTTTGAGGCCAATGGATGTACCTAACTCGTATGTACGAATTAAATATAAAATATTCAGAGAAAATCCACATTGTTTTATTGTAATAACTATATATTTACGGCAAAACGGTTGTGTCGAGGCTTGACCACAGATGATACAATATACTACCTATACTAGTAAATGTCACGAAAGCCTTTTGGAGTTTCCTTCAATTGTCCATTAATATTTACCTATGGTGGTAGCTCAATGGTACTGTATCAGATAATTTTTGCCTGTATCTACCTACTATGGGTACTATTACTTGACAGCCTCTGTGGAGCGGTGGTTGAGCAGGTCGGCTCATAGCCCGGAGGCAGCTGGTTCGATTCCCACGGCAGGACATGTATTTGTGCACAGAAAAAAAGCGCAAATACTCGTTCTGAGTCTGGGTGTTGTTGGACCATAGTCCTCGTAGTTCCTGGGTCCCTAGATACAGGGAATCGGAGTTAGGGTCCAGGATCTATGTCTGTGATCGTTGGGCGTTATTATTATTATTTTACGAGCTTTTGCCTGCAGCTTCGCCCGCGGCATGGTCTATGGGAAAATAATTCAACTACCTATTTTACCCTCTTAAGGATGAAATTTCGAAAAATCCTTTCTTAGCGGATGCCTACGTCATACAGATGTATGCCAAATTTCAGCCCGATCCATCCAGTGGTTTGGGCTGTGCGTTGATAGATCACTGTCAGTCAGTCACCTTTGAGTTATATATATGTATTTAGATTAGATTCTGTGTCATAACGCTATAGCAATAAACAGAAAAGCCTAATCAAAAGCAGAAATTATTGTAAAACCAACCAAACATACAAACACCAAAATCCAACTTGATTTTCTTGTAATTCCTTCGTTCCCTACGACACCACCAAGCTGTACGTACTACGTAGTGTCGAAAGATGATATATCTACCGAGATCAAGGTAGGATACTTCCTATCACAGAATTTAATTAGTTTCCGCGGGAAAAGAGATAATGGCAAGTGAAGCCGCTGAGCAAAGCTAAGTATCCTATATATAACTATCATATAATTTTATGACACTATACACTACAATAACACTTTATTGAACACCAACCAATACATAACAATATACCTTAAAAAATTTGTGTCCATCCTATCACAGAATTTTATCATAGGAGGTATCCTTCCTATCACAGAATTTTATGAGCTTCCGCGGGAAAAGATATAATAGCAGGTGAAGCCGCTGAGCACAGCTCATAAAATTCTGTGATATGGAGTATACTTTCTATCACATAATTTTATGAAAAAAACATTCCTATCACAGAATTTTATGAGTTTCCGCGAGAAAAGAGATTAGCAGGAGCTGATGCTGATGATGATGAGCTGAGCTATGCTCTGTGATCTGTGTGATGTGCTCAGAATTTTATGGGTTTCAGCGGGAAGAGAGATAATAGTAGGTGAAGCCGCTGAGCACATCACACAGATCACATCATCTTGTCTGGTGATTGCAGTAGATTATAATGCAGATCAAGGAGAAATGTTGCTGCCTATTCCATGAATATTCCCGCTTCCCGCTTTCCCGCTCTTACGGAACCTACGGAAAAAGAATGGGATGGTCATATTTTACGCTAAAACTGCACGGCTAAAGAAACAGATGGATGCGGGTTCAAATTCGCTCGTGATTCAAGTTTTACGTAATCTAAATTAAAATTAAAATCTTCATTACGCCAAGCGGGCGATACGCTTATAAATCATAAACCTTTATACCTATGTATAGTTATAGAACTGGCGAATAAAATACCTAAAAACTATGAAGTTAATGTTTAAATAGGGATTTCCTTAAATATTACAAGTTAGTTGGTACTTACCTATGCTGTCATTCCAGCAGTGCGCCAACAATTACAGGAAAAAATATGTAAGTAGACACTACTATGTAACCTGTGTCTATACCTACCTAGTTTGTGTAAAATTGTGTACGAACTATAGATTATTAATAGGTGTAGGTAGGTAGGAATAATTAGCAAAACAATTTTTTATCTAAACAAGTACTGTCATAAAATAATATCAGCCGACGCCCAATAATGGAACTACGAGGACCACCCACCCATCTCAAGTGTTGGCGCTTTTTTTAGTGTTCTTTTTTTGTTTGTCCTGCCGCGGGAATCAAACCCGCTGCCTGCGAGTTAATGTTAATCACACTATCACATCACACTAGTCACACTAATATTATAAAGGCGAAAGTTTGTATGTGTGTTGATGTGTATGTGTGTATGTTTGTTACTCCGTCACGCTCAAACGGCTGAATAGATTTGAGTGAAATTCGATACCATGAGAGCTTATACACTGGATTAACATATAGGCTACATTTTATCCCGGAAAAGTGAAATTCTCTCGTGGGATGAGCAAATAATTGAAATACTTTTTATCCGCGGGTGAAACCGTGGGACGCAACTAGTTTATGATTAAAAAAACGAAGAAGAACGAAGTGCTTTTTATTTATTTGTAAAAGGTAATATATAGAAAAAATTAAGAAGGACAAAACTGTAGAGAAAGAACGAATACTAGGTGATATTCAAATACTAGGTGATATACGATTACTAGGTGATATTCGTCCTTTCTCTACACTTTTTCTTCCTTCTTAATCTTTTTTCCATTGCCTTTTCTATGGGGGATAGCCCCCTCTATTCGCTCTGCCCTCATTCCCCATCCAACTCCTTGATAACGACTTAACCTCTCCGTCACTCTGTCAGTTTTTTAACAAAGTTTCTGCGTGTGTCAAACAAGGTTTTTTTTTTATGTTAAGGAATGACGTGACGAGCTAGCCGTTCGCCTGATGTTAAACGACACGGCTGTCCATATCAGCTGCAGTGTCACTCGGAACTCTAAAGTATAGAGGTTCACGTGACACTGCACTGCGCACGTCATCCAGAGACATCAGCACAATCTAGTAATAAGATTACTAAACTGTGAGATCAGATCATAAAGTCTCATTTGCCCAGTAATTTCACTAGCTACAAAACCCTTCAAACCGGAACACAGCAGTGCTTGCGCACTACTGCTTGGCGGCAGAATAACTGGCAAAGCGGTGGTACCTACCTAGACGAACTTTGCAATAAAGTCCTACCACCTAGTAAAACCCTAGTGACCCTGAACTGCGTACAATGCTACAAGTTCAGGGTGTCCGTAAACGATGCGTACCGTTACTTAGCTTACGAAATGAGTATTTAAACATTGCCTCAAGAATATTAACTAGGCTGTGTGCATACGAAGAAACTGGCGGGCTGTTGGTTTTTCGAAGAAAGCGTCGGTTAGCTGAGGCAATCTGTGTTGCGCCAGGCGACATGAATGTGCGTGAATCATGAATTGATTGATAGATTCAGGATACGTGAGTCAACCGAAACAGGCTATATTTTCTAAATAAAATAAATAAATATTTCTTGACTTTTTGCACAGCGCCTTCTAGTCCCAAACTAAGCAAAGCTTATACTATGGGAACCGGATAACTGATACAATACTTAGATACTTTTTTTTGTAAATAAATACATAGAATACTATATATGACACGCAGACAGAACAAATATCTGTGTTCATCACACAAATGTTTGTCCTAGGTGGGAATCGAGTCAACAAAAATAAAACAAAACAAACAATTGCTGTGCTATATTATGGCAATACATGTCATTACTTTATCAAATGCCATAAACAGCTTTGGGAAAGAATAAAGTGGCATTAACTTGTCACAAATAAGGTTTTATCTATTTGACGTACGTTGTACCTACTTACATAGTTGGATGATGATTTGCCAGATTGGCCTTGATCTACATTTTGTCGTTTCTTTTTATCAACATTTTTAAGTGAGTATGTTACTCAATAACTGTGTAGACAAATTTTAGTACGTATTTTCCATATGTCAGTAGGTTCTGGCAGATACCAAGGTACTATCACGTACTAGCTGCGCACGCGGTTTCACTCGCAAACAAAAAGTAGCCTATGTGTTAATCCACTATATAATCTATTTATATTACAAACGAACTTCTGCCCGCAGCTTCGCCCGCGGGGTGGCCGATGGGAAAATAATTCAACCACCCATTTCACCCATTTAAGGGTGGAATTTCGAAAAATCCTTTCTTAGCGGATGCCTACGTCATACATCTACCTGCATGCCAAATTTCAGCCCGATCCATCCAGTGGTTTGGGCTGTGCGTTGATAGATCACTATATCAGTCAGTCAACCAGTCAGTCACCTTTGAGTTATATATATTTAGAAGATAGATAGAAGATAGATTTCATACAAATCCGTCCAGCCGTTTGAGCGTGAAAGAGTAACAAACATCCACACATAAAAACTTTTGCGTTTATAAAATTAGCAGGATAGGATATCTATCTTCTTGTCTAAAAAAAGAATAGGGAAAGGAAGTATGTATCTACATATATTTTGTACATGCCGAGTTCCTCATTGTTAAAGTGAGTGCTAATTTCGGATTCGAACCAGTGCGCGTATCGGTTTGAAGGCCGCATGGGTTACCACTCTGAGCCACACTCGCTCAGGTACATGTAGTCAATCTAATAATCAATATCAACGTAATAAATATCTAATCTAAGTAGTAACATTAGACACTAACAGCTTTATTAATAAACACGAACTAGCTTTAGATTAGTTACACCATCTTTTGTCTCTTTCGATCTAGCTAAATATTCCAGTAGCAAAAAAAGGACAAAAGCTGAAGTAACTAACCCGAGACTAATACCCGTTTATTAATAAGGCTGTAATAGTGTTAACAATTGAATCAGACGTTGAGTCAACTGTTTTTGCAATTTCGATTTTACATTAATTTATTTTATTTTATTCTTATAGTATGTACAAATTACAGCTAGTTATACAAACACGTAAATATCACACTAATACGTACGGAAATATAATGAAAAGTTTTCACAAATATAATTATTGTATTATTTAAAGTAAAACTTCTTAAAGCACGCTTGACTTGGGGAGTAAGCTGGTGAATGCGTAACAAGGCGAACGAAACTTGAAAGTTGCTAGTTCCCGTAGATCTCCATTGTCAACATAACAAAGTTAAAAATTACTTAAAATTTGTATTATCATGTTGGTATGTCCGGTAACATTACAATTTACTATTGTCAAGATGGCGACATTGACATTAAACAAAGCTATAATAAAGTTAAACCGGCCGATAGATGGAGCTAAACTAAAGAAGTTTTATTTCAGTCGCGTGGTCTAAATCACACACGTTACAAAAAAATTATATACAACTAGCGGCCCTCTCCGGCTTCGCACGGGTATAAAATATATAGCCAATGTCATTCACTGAAAAAACGATAAAAATCGATCCAGTAGTTTTGATTTATTCATTACTACCCGTGGCCCACACGCGTTAAATTTAGAGTAAAACAATCCTTCTTTCTCTAAACCATGAAGATTTCATGCTATCTTTGTAATATCTAAATTCATACACTACATTTTTACTTTTTTACATGTTATTATACATGTAAACCTTCCTCTTCAATCACTCTCTCTATTTAAAAAAACCGCATCAAAATCTGTCGCGTAGTTTTAAAGATTTAAGCATACATAGGGACAGAGAAAGCGACTTTGTTTTATACTATGTAGTGATGAAGAATAGATGGTAAAATATAGTACAGTAGAAAAACGGATGTGCGCAAACAGAAACTATATGTGTTATGTAGGTATTTGTCTTTTTAACACAGTAGTAGGTATCTATATCTTTTCGTATTTAATATAATCGGCATTGATAAAGAACCGCACCCATTCGATTACTGTTTAATTTATTGCGACCGACCTTGCAATTGAGGTGCGGTTAAATTGAAAACGCATTACCTACATCCTACAATACAATCTAGATGTTATTTCCATGTACCTTAATTGATAAATGCAACAAAACTTCTTAGTATAGATTTATGTAACACTAGCTGAGCCACCCCGGCTTCGCACTTGTTAATTATCTGTTCAAAGGGAGAAATAAAAGATTGGGGAAAATAATGAATGGATCGGTTTAAGGGAAGAGAGAGACCGGAGAAGAAAAAAATGGAAAGGATGAAGGCAGACCCATCGCCGTGCCATTCATGCATCCTTATGACGTCATAACTTATTATAACCACTTAAAAATAGAATAGCGTATTGGCTAGTTGAATTTATTAGGTACCTTCTACCCACGGGTGAAACCGCGGGGCTAGTTGCGCCCCGCGGTTTCACCCAGTAGAAAGTATTTTAATCATTTGCTCATCCCACGGGAACATTTCACTTTTCCGGGATAAAATGTAGCCTATATGTTAATCCAGTGTATAAGCTATCTTGGTACCGAATTTTATCCAAATCCATTCAGCCGGTTGAGCGTGAAGGAGTAACAAACATACACACATACAAACTTGGTATATGTGTACCAACTTTCCCCTTCATAATATTAGTGTGATAGTACAAATAAAATAAAACAGATGAAAATATGCCATTAATTCTTGATTTGAATTGTGGCGCTATACGGACACGGACGATCTTATCGTTTACTTTTCTTCGATAAATATATATCATCTTATCTCTAAAAGACTGGACTACAGTCGGCGCCTTTGATAAGTACATCCGTCGAAATACCACGATGTAATCTCAACACAAAACATACAATAAGTAAAGAAATATTTTAATCCCTAATTATGCGAATACTTACTATGATTAATTGATAAAATGCAATTTATTCTACCGTACCATAAATTAATATATTAATATTTATTTATTAATTTGCTTGGTTAGGGATTACGTTAACATAGGTATCTATTTGTATCTTAGTTTGTAAAAAAAATGACTGTGCTTTACACGAAATAAAACTAAGAAGTAAAACTTCTTTAGTTTAGCTCCATCTATCGGCCGGTATAACTTTGTTTTTGCTTTGTTTAATATCACCATCTTGACAGTTGTAAATCGTCATTTTATCGGAAATACCAACATAGTAATACAAATTTTCAGCTCCAATTGACAGCCTCTGAGGCGTAGAACATGTCAGCTCATAGCCCGACGGTGGCGGGTTCGATTCCCGCGGCAGGAGAAGTATTTGTGAACAGAAAAAAAAGCGCAAATACTTGTTCGGAGTCTGGGTGTTGTGGGACCATGGTCCTCGTAGTTCCTGGGTTCCTAGACACAGGGAATCTTAGTTGGGGTCCAGGATCTATGTATGTGATCGTTGGGGGTCAAAATGGAGATCTATGTTAACAATATCAATTTCACTTCGGCAGCTTACTCCCCAAGTAAAGCATGCTAGAAGTTTTACTTCAAAATAATTTTACATTTCCAAAAACCTAAGGTCCTTGGTTGTGCGTAGTACATTGTACCTTTTTGCCAACATCACCAGCCAGTCCTGCGCACGGTCAATTGGTCATAGAACAAATAACATTACATTAAATATTTATATTTTAAACAAAGTAGATAAAATAATTGCTGGTGATATAATTAATTGAATTATTATCCTTTTGCCAATAATTCCAATGGCGCTGCTAGTCAAAGCTGGGTAAGTCATTACTAATTAGTTTGAATAATAGCATGACCATATTTGCGATGGCTCTTTCTTTTATTATACCATTACACGTCCTGATAGCGTAATGCAAAAAATTATAAAGGCTAAACGTGAAGCGGCAAAATATACTCATGCTCTTTATATCTCTACGTATACGTAATTATTGCTACGAAACGGGTAGCCTGACAGCCTGCGCAGACGCAGCGGAGAGATGGCAACACCGCGGCGGCGGGGGGAGGTAACGGGTAACACGGAACCCGTCAAACCTGCAACCGAGACTTGAGTCCGCTCTCGCAAAATACTCAGGCTAACAAATAATATTACACCTTATGAACACATCCATAAAGATTATAATCGAACGTGGCAAAGCAAGAAATTTATCACAAAGAGGTTCTATTCCTTTTACAACCTCTTTTCAACCGAGAGGGCCGTAAGATATTCATTTTAATAATGAAACTTTGCCGTGTTTGACATAGGGGTTCTATTAGTCTGTGATTTATTTTCAACTATTTCCGGCTAAAGTTTTTTAACTCTTAATGTTTTCGATATTGAGTACGTTTTCGAATGGGAATAAGGAGTAAGTTATGCTGTTTGACCATTTTCTGCCAAGTAATGCACAAGACATGTTCAAACTTCAAACTTCTCGGAACTGAGAGATCGGCATCGTTAGTTCATTTAAGGCGGTTTTTTTTGGGGATATTAAGTTGTCGTGATTATTTGAAACCTGTAAAACCTTGTAGAAACTGGTTTGCATTTTATAGTTAATCTTGATGAATAGTAGTGACACAGAATATATGATAGTACCACGTAGTAGTGCCCTGTGGAAAACTATTATCTAATCTGTGGTAAAACGATTATTTGATGAAGTACCTATAGCTTAGAGAATTTAGAAATAGCTCGATTACCTATTATAGAAGTAAGTACGTGATTAAAAACAAAATAATGACTTTTAAAAATAAAATTGTTTTTGTGTTAAAGTGAACTCTGTACATCTACCTAATTTAATGTTAACCAACAGATAAAATAAATATATAACAAAATATTGTGTAATTCCTTTAAGTTAACAAATGTATTTTTATAATTAGAAATACGTGTAAATGGAGTTTTTATAACTAAACTTTAGTGGTAGTACCTATCTACCTAATATTTTGTTTGTACCTACATATAAGCAGAGCCGAGGAAACATTGAAAAACACCTGATTACGACATGGTTATATACAGTCACAGGTCCTACAAAAAAGTTTTTTTTTATATGATCTGTGGTTACAGTAAAAGCAAATATAGAGGTTTTTTGGCGGGAAAGTCGATCGCGTCACCGCATTGTACAATATTCCAAAACTTGTGTTATTTTTAGTGTTGGTGCATAATTGGTGGCATTTTATTCGTTAAGTGCTGGATTACAGGCATGAGTGTGGGAAAGTAGTATAATGAAGGTGAAACGCTTCTTTTCGTGTTGTTTCCAAAACTGCATAGAAATTTCTGGCAAAGTTGCCACCACTGCCACACCAGTTTACTAGGAGTATGACTTGACTAGACTAAGCTATGACTTGACTTCTTGACTTGGACTGTGACCTGACTTAACACACACATATTTATAAGTATAGAAGTAAGATATTAATTATCTTGAGAAATTAATTACTTGACACTGGCTAAATACACAAAAGTGTGGAGCCAAAACCAAACATAAACAATAAATATAAATAGGTATGTGATCGCTACGCTCAGTTGACTATGCATGCTGCATTGACAATAGGCACTACACTAGAATCCGCGTTTGTACGCACATTGCATTTCATTATGCCCATCCAGAGTTAGGTCCCACGGTTTGCTTTTGACAAATGACTACAAAAAATAAGTGACGCAAAAACTATAATAACTATTAATACCGGCCATCTATCTACGCCCTATTAGCAGCATTATGGTCGATAACTGGGCAGTTTACCCTACCTGTGTTGAATTTTGTTTTCGTACATTGGTTAGTTGGTTAAAAATTAGAATCAAAGTCAAATAATTTGTTGTGAATAGGCTATATTTAATTACCACTTTTACAAGTCAAAATACACAGTATCTTCATTTCTTGATTAATGGCTTTAGACAGCGATAATGTCTAGCGATAATTCAGCTAATCGTTTTTGGCGGGAACGCGAAAAAGATTGCGTCATTGCATTGTATTATTTTCCAAAACTTGTGTTATTTTCAGTGTTAGTGCATAAAATCGGTGGCATTCTATTCGTTAAGTGCTGGATCACAGGCGTGAGTGTGGGAAAATGGTATAATGATGGTGAAACGTTTCTTTTCGTGTTGTTTCCAAAACTCAATAGAAGCTTCAAGTAAAGTTGCCACCACTTTACTAGGAGTATGACTTTGACTAGACTATGACTTGACTTGATGACTTCGACTGTGACTTGACACATATTTGAGTAAAATATCATTAACTTGATAAATTATCAATTACTTGACACTGGCTAAATACACGGAGGTGTGGAGCCAAAACATCAAAAAAAAAATGTCTAGCGATAGTTCAGCTAATGTCAAGTGAGAAAAAATTGTGCACGTCACGTTATGTAACGTCAAAATCGAAGTGTCAGAAAATCCGTTTTTTTTTTGGCGGGATAACGAAAAAGATTGCTTTACCGCATTGTATTATTTTCCAAAACGTGTGTTATTTCGGTGTTAGTGCATAAAATTGGTGGCATTTTATTCATTAAGTGCTGGATTACATGCATGAGTGTAGGAAAGTGGTATAATGATGGTGAAAAATTTTTTTTGTGTTGTTTCCAAAACTTCATAAAAGCTTTTGGTAAAGTTGCCACAACTTTACTATGAGTTTGACTTGACTAGACTTATGACTTGACTTGATGACTTGTACTGTGACTTGACTTAACACATATATTATATTAATCAACTTGAGAATTTATCAAATACTTGACACTAGCCAAATACACAAAAGTGTGGAGGCAAATGAAAAACAAATAAAATATCGAAAAATGGGTGATAGGTATTTATATCTAGAATACCTTGCAGAGAACATAACGATAATATATGGTTTTAAAACTGAACCATTCGTAAACACGGATAATAATTAATCCACCCAATAAAGGTGTAATAAACACATTAAAATTCAGAAATACACGTGTTGTGGAAAAATATCAAAATTCCCTATCGTCATTTTTGTATCAAGTTGTTTATTTGGGAGTCTTACACATAATTTAAGTTATTGTGCTAAGCATATAAAATTACAAAGTACCTAATATTAAATATAGCAAGCTTACTTACTTACGAGTTAACTATATTAAAAAAACTTTTTTGCACTATTTGTGCAAGTAATTCGGCATAATGAATAAAAGAAAACTCCGATCCGGACCGATAGAGGACACCAAAAAGCATTATCTGATAGGAATGCATTGTGTGTGCGTGGGTGTGTGTGTGGGTGTGTGTGTGTGTGTGTGTGTGTGTGTGTGTGTGTGTGTGTGTGTGTGTGTGTGTGTGTGTGTGGATTGTGGACTGACCTGAGGTATGTAGTTTTATGTGTAAGTATTCTTGTTTATCCATTGTTTAAACATTAATAAAAATATCTTTTTCGAATTGTGCATTGGTTCCACCCCCTCTGGGTCTAGGCTGAAAATCAGCGCTGGATGTCTCTGATGACCAGCAATATGCTGAGCCGACGCCCATTCGATACTTGTTTATTTCTATTCATTATGTACATATTATGTATATAAATTTAACCTGTTTTTGTATTTTAATTTTAGACAAGTATTGAATAAATGTTTTTCTATTCTATTCTATTGAGGTAACCGCATGAAATTGTGCCTTCGGAAACGGTCTGCATAGTATTTGAGTTACTAACACTGTCTACGTGATGTCCAACATCATGCCAAAGCCACAACCACAAAACAGGAAAATACTAAGCTCGCGCACCGAGACGCACAAAGCAAAATCAAAGTTATACCGGCCGATAGATGGAGCTAAAATATTTACTACTACTAAAGCACACTTTATTTTTCATAAAGTAGTTTAAAATGAAAGTAATCATTGAAAAAAATATTAAAACCTGTAAATAAATAACGGAAAAATGCGCTTTTAAAGTTTCATCGCATCGTGTGGAGCTTTCTCAAAGCTACTATGAAGGCTACTGTGACGTCACATGCCACAGAGATTGTATGTAGGTACCATAGGAGTATAGGGGCGCTACCATAGGGGTACCACAGCTTAAAATGCCTGTAACTTTGTCATTTTTTGATTGATTTAATTTTTGTTTTTAAGGCTGTCTGTTTTTTGAGGTATATTATTTCTTTATGCAGTAAAAAGATAGCAGCCAAATAGTCTATTCAAGCCTATTAGACTGGCCCGATGACTCAGTTCAGTAACCCTGCCTTCTGAACTGTGGGTTTTGGGTGCGATTCCCACCCAGGACAAACATTTGTGTGATGAACATAGGTGTTTGTTCTGTGTCTGGGTGTTATATTGTATTATATGTAAGTATTGTATCAGTTGTCTGGTACCCATAATACGAGCTTTGCTTAGTTTGGGGCTAGATGGCGTTGTGTGATAAGTCCGCAAAAAAAAGCCATTTAACTTTTAGATTGAAACCTTTTTGGTTTATTGGCGAAGAAGCATTAGTGATTGCGCTCAGCGCCTATTGTTCGGCACGAATATTGTTATCACTTTCACCTCTATCTGGACGCGACCGTAATTAGCTTTCCTGCTCTTTGTCAAAAGCAAAGGGGAAAATACATGGCGCAAATACATTTCTTGTCACAACAAGGTAAGGTGCAAAATAATAAACGATGATTCCTTTAAATCACAATGCATTTTGCAAAATGTAATTTACCAGTCTATGCATGAATCCGATTTAGGTGTAGTTGTATGAATGACAACACCTCGGTTAAATGAATTATATGTTCTTTTAGTTCTATCCATTTTAAGTTTTTTTTTTTTTTTTTTTTTTTTTTTTTTTTTTTTTTACTGTTAAAGGGAGCAAACAAGCATACGGCCCACCTGATGGGAAGTGGTCACCGTAGCCTATGGACATCTGTAACACCGGAGGAGGCGTCACCAATGGTATTATTTTATTATTATTTAGGTATTTATGTAAAATATTAACAATATTACAATATTTCAACCACATCACGCTATCACACTAATAGTATAAAGGCGAAAGTTTGTATGTGTGTACGTTTGTTACTCCTTCACGCTCAAACGGCTGAATAGATTTGGATGAAATTTGGTACCAAGATAGTTGAAACCCTGGATTAACATATAGACTACATTTTATCCCGGAAAAGTGAAATTTTCCCGTGGGATGAGCAAATAGTTAAAATACTTTATATCCGCCGGTGAAACCGCAGGGCGCAACTAGTAGTTTAAACAAATTTTCATTTTGTGACAGGCAGATAGTTCTAGTCACAGAATCCACCATAAGTCTATGGTTCTAGTATAAAAATAGAATAATACTTAATACCCATAAGTGAACCGTCGTGCGCGTCGACATGTCAACTCGAGCCGGCTAGACGAAATCTTGTGCAATCAGGATTAACTAGTCTGACTAGTTTACTCTTTAGTAGATTTCGCTAATCCGTATTGTTGGTAAACCTTTATTGCAAAATGCTTATATAAAATAAGAGAATGTACGGCGAACGCGTTGAAGCAAAGAAATGTGGCTTTGAATGACGTAGCTAATGTTTTTACATCATACACTTCAGCGGGAACACGTCCATGAGGAGAATAATGCTATCCTGTCAATGGTTTTAATGAGCATCACGAGCATGAAAGACAGTACTGATATACTACTAAAATACTAATCAAAGTGTTACTGAAAGTGTTACAGAAAGTGTTACTGAAAATGTTACTGAAAATGTTACTGAAAATGTTACTGAAGATGTTGCAGAATGTGTTACAGAAAGTGTTACTGAAAGTGCTACTAAAAGTGTTACTGAAAATGTTACTGAAAGTGCTACTGAAAGTGTTACCTAATGAGAGTATTTGTGCAACAATTGGATAAGTATTTTATTTATATATATTATTATATTAAGTATTTTACACACAACATACAGTATTTTAGCATAATACAAAAATTACTGTGAATCAAAAATTTTAGAATAAATTAATTTTGAAACTATTGTGTAGGAAAACTAAGAATAGTTTTATTCAAACAGTCGCAGTCTCTGTGGAAACGAAATCTACTCGCCCGACCCGCGACTACAAGTTTTTTTAAAACACTCTAGCAGTTCAGTGACCTTAGGCTTGTATGAAAGCTTTAGCTTAGCTTTAAGTCAGCTACAAGTTAGGTACACGACTTACAAACTAAAAGAGCGAGTTGTCTGAAGCACGACTAAACTCCAAAATCATGTTAGGTATTGGTAGTTCATAGTTAAGTTAATTACCTACTAACAATAGCCAAGCCGAGTCTTAAAAAAATCTTTTTTATTTTTTATTTTTTTTTACTGGCAAATTGCCTTTATTTTCAACTAAATATTACTGTGATATAGTAACTAATAAATCATTTTAATAATTCAGCTAGAATTCGTTATCATCCTGCATGTAACCATATATTTTATATTACACACAACATACAGTAGGTATTTTAGCATAATACAAAAAAATGACTGTGGTGTGGAAACGGCGTAAATATAGTAAATCTCAGTAGCGGTTACCTTTTGATGTTGAGACCCTGGGTCCCTGGCCAGAGCGCCTGGTCGATGCTACGCGTGACCAAAATGCTGGCACTTATTTTGCACAACGAATCAGCATTGCAAATCAACGGGGCAACGCTGCCAGCATGTTGGGTACGCTACCTACTGGTAGCGGGCTGGAGCATTTGGACTCTCCATAGGTCATCGCGGCCAATATAAAGTCTAATTTTTTTTTTGTAGTAGTAGGTAGTTATTATATCATTGGTGTCGATTCTGTGTCGCATTCTATAAAACTAAAGTAAACTTAAAATATGGTGGTACTCTTCTGATAAAGGGGAAATGAAAAAGACGGAAATATGTTAATTTCGTTTAGCTTTAGAGTATGCGACACTTTTTTTTTTTTTGAACGATCTAATGCTGTTGGTCTCTAACGACCTTTACAGCGTCACCGGGCGGGAGGGCGGGCGCTTAAGGCGCCCAGCCGTCAAAAGTGGGAGGCAACTAGCTCAATGGCATCCCTGGGGTGCGAGCCTCGGCTTGGGCCGTTGCCGGTATAAGAGGATCGAGAAGACTACGTCCACTGGAAGAGTGGACCCTATTGAAAGTCGCGACCGTTCTAGCTAAACTACGGGGAGTACGTCGACCTCGCCGGCGGGGTCGGTGTCTGATTGTGTTACGCTGGTATCCTATACCGGTGCCGGGCGCGGTACCTGAGCCGGAAGGGCTAGACTGGTCCGGTGATCCTAGCGCAGCCGATACTACGGCTGCTATAGGATCATCCGGGTCGCTCAAGACGTGTCTCGGGGGGCGACGACGGGGTGAGAGTATGCGACACAGAATCGACACCAAGTATTAAGAAATAATGTTTGGACGGTTTAAGAGATTCAACCCACTTAGTAGTAGTGAGTAGGCACTCAAGGCAAATGGTTGAATTTATACAAGGAGGCAGGTTACATGACATAGTAATGGTACTTACCTACCTAAGTATTACTCAAAGTAGGTTTTTGCGAACAAAGTTCACATAAATAGTCACACACATTGTTACTAACTTAATTTTTTTAGAGGGTGAGGGAGGGGGTGGTCTCTTTCCTGTCACCACGGCCATGATGTCAGGGGTCATGTGGGACCCCACATGACCCCTGACATCATGGCCGTATTATATTGTATGTAATGCTATGAACTAACGGAACTAGGTGGTAGGACTTTACTGCAAAGTTCGTCTAGGTAGGTACCACCGCTTTGCCAGTTATTCTGCCGCCAAGCAGTAGTGCGCAAGCACTGCTGTGTTCCGGTTTGAAGAGCACTGTAGCTAGTGAAATTACTGGGCAAATGAGACTTTATGATCTGATCTCACAGTTTAGTAATCTTATTACTAGATTGTGCTGATGTCTCAGGATGACGTGCGCAGTGCAGTGTCACGCGAAACTATACTTTAGAGTTCCGAGTGACACTTCAGCTGATATGGGCAGCCGTGTCGTTTAACATCAGGCGAACGGCTAGCTCGTCACGTCATTCCTTAACATAAAAAAAAACTAAGCATGTACATACATTGCTACTGCATTAGACCTGCGTATTTCTTTGTGATCATAACTTTTTATTAATATGATCAAATAATTAAATGTCAAATTATAAATTGCCCCTCGCTTCACCCTCGTTTTACCTATGTCCATCCTCACAATAACTACTCACATTTACTAAATTTGCTATGTTCAAATCGGTAATTCGTCAAATCCTTTTTTCGTCAAATCATGAAATTGATCAAACATCGAGTTTTAATACAAACGTGTAGTATCATTAAAAACGTTAAAGCACGAAATCCACCTTTCCGACAGACTCAAGTTTTTTACCAAGCACAGTGGTTGATTGACTCAAAAGCTAAAAAAAGCTAAGCTTTTTGCGTCGATAAATTTTAATGACCATCAATCAGTAAATTCAAATTCAACAGTTTACTGAACAGCTTATTCGATTATGCGGTGATCGGGGATCTATAGCGGTCGTTAGATGGTATTATTTTTAGAATTAATGGGAAGAGGAAACCCGATATTGAAAGGAAGTTACATAAGACTAGCAAATGGTAATATAATAAATAGTTGTGTTTATAAATTATGAATGAATGATATTTGTATGGGTGGGCTTAGGCTTTTTGAGTCTTTTAGATAATTAAAAAAAGTTTTTAGCAGTTAAATATTTCAGGAGCTCAAGGTCGACGCGACGCAATTCTGTCCCCAAATGCCGGTGCTTATTTGGCACAACGAATCCGCATTGCCGTTCAACGGGGCAATGTTGCCAGCATATTGGACACACTGCCAACTAGATGGAGTTGGAGCTGGAGTATTTTAACAGTCTCAACAGCTGCCAATGTAATAATCTACATTATGTATTGTGTAGATATTATTTAATCATGACCTAAAAGTTTAATAGACAAAAACCTAGATTATCTGTTTGGTTAAAAAAAAAAATCCCGAGGAAAAATGGATAAAACTTATCTTTAGTACCTTAGGTAGTATTTCAAAGTAGAAAAAAAAATTATAAGTGAGATGAGACAATATTTTGTCGATAGGTACCTGCATTACATGGTAACAGACAGCATTATGTCTTGACTGGCCCGATAGTTCAGTTGGTAGTAACGCTGCATTCCGAACTGTGGGTTGTGGGTTCGATTCCCACCCAGAACAAACATTTGTGTGATGAACATAGGTGTTTGTTCTGTCTGGGTGTTATATTGTATTCTATGTATGTATTTACAAACGAAAAATATTTAAGTATTATAGCAGTTATCTGGTTGTCATAGTACAAGCTTTCCTTAGTTTGGGGCTAGATGGCGCTGTGTGAAATGTCCACACATATATTATTATTATTATTATGCCACTCCTTTCACCTCATCTTCAGGGTGGCACAATATAAAATGTGACTTATCAACTGCCACACAGAGTAGAAGTCCTAAGGTCAACAACACACACATATATAATTTATACAGAAGGATTCGTGTTTGGTTTGCATGTGGTAGTAGACACCAGACAATTAGTATTCAAGCCATGTCTCAGAGCCTGTTGCTATGGCCTACTTTGATACCATTTAGATAATACATTAAGTCAACGGTTTAGTTTAAAATAAGTTTGATGAAGCTGTAGGCGATTTAAGTCTTAAGTCCCTCTAAAATAAGCCTAATGTTATAATATACATAGAGGATAAAATCATAAAATAATAGATAATCATTTACCTATACCTTAATAGAGGATCATGGAAATAAATGATAGTATTTATTTCTATGGGTACGTTATGGGTACGGGAAGTATTAAATGTAGATAAAATCCCTAGAAGTAACATTAAAGAAAATAATAAGTACATCGTCAACTATGTACCCGGTTAGTTACACGGGTTTCATTGGAGTTGCTGTAGTGGATAGCCAAGCAAGTCACCTTCATCTCTGGTACTCCTATAGGCTAGGCAGTAAAAATAGCCCAGAACTATCCTGAATTCTGAAACATCAGCCAACCTAGTCCATCTCATGCTCATTATTTCCAGGTTTAAGGTAGACTTATACTAAATTATTTGATAGGTTTTATATATGTTTTAATAAGTGTGATAAATACCAACTAAAGTTTCCGACGTAGTTTGCAGAATTGTAAATAGCACACACACATCGCTCGCAGATTCAAAATACGATTAGGAAGAAAGGTCTTTAGTGACCATGAACTGGAAGACGTAGCTTATGGGCCCCCCAATAGGTGGATCGACTACCTAATCAAAGCCGTGGAGAGCCGTTGGTTGGATGGAAGAAACAAGTAGCCAATCAAAGTGGCGCTCTATGGGGGGCTATGATTAGCAGTAGAATTAAAAATAAAAAAGTTAATACTGTGACAACTGGGTGCAGAGAGCTGAAAATAAAGCTCAGTGTGCTATTAGAGGCCTGCATCCAGCAGTGGACATTGTACAAGGGTCTCCAATGGAAAGGTTTGGCCTACCTTTGGGGGATACCTCCGTATAGCCCTCAAGAAGTGGACGTTTTCCAGCTGATGAAGATGTTCCACGAGCAGTTAAGCCTTTAGTCTTATTGCAGTAGCTAATACTGTGAGAACTGGATGCAGAGAGCTAAAAATCAAGCTCAGTGTGCTATTGGATGCTGCATCCAGCAGTGGACATTAGACAAGGGTTACCGATGATGAAAAATTTGACCTTCCTTTAGGAAATACCTACGTATAGCCCTCAAAGGTAGGCAGATGACCTACATAAATTTCCGCTTCGGTAGTTGGTTCAGGCCTCAATTTATCTGTTTATCATGAGTACTGTCTATGCCGACTGTAGTCTAATCTTGCGATGCCAAGGCCTTGCCACTTGAAGTTTGAAGCGATAGCGTTTTGGATGTCTTGATGTAATGAAGGGAAAATCGTTTGCGACGCAGTTTTGTAAATTGTTAGCCTTGTATACTTTATCGCAATCTACGCTATTTATTAATACAGTCTCTGTGAAACTAAGAAGTTTTACTTACGTAGTCTTTCTACAATTCAGACTTTGAACAACTACAAAATTTTGCCTACGATTTTTGAAACTAAGACATTATTATTAGAGTTGCGGTCATAGCTAAGCTCGAATATAGCCGTTCGGGCAACTGACCACTACAAAAAGGCATAGAAATTCTGGTATCAGTGCTGAACTGCTGACACTTGCCACTATACGAGAAGGACGGAATTTAATTTTTAATTTAAATATGGTTTGTTCACTTTTGGTTTTCACGTAGGTACTACAAACGTCTACGATATATGCTTCTTGTAAGTAGGTACATTTTATTCTAAAAAATAAACCTTAAAAAATCGAGTTACACGCGGTTCTAATCGGGTTCGATCAATCAACTATTAAATATTCTGTGGTCTTATTGACCTTGAGTACCACGCCAAGTAGATATCAGTATCGATTCAGCAACAGCATAAGTACCTACGTAACTTCAGATAAAGAAATACTATGCTATATCAGGCTAAAAGGCAACAAACGCCGTACACTCGATACGCGATATGCAGTTGACCTCGCTGACCCAATGACCACATGTTGACTCGACGGACAGCTCGACGCTGTTGGTAGGTAGCATATAAATATATATATATATTTTTTATGTCAATGAATGATGTGACGAGCAAGTCATTCGCCTGATGTTAAGCGATACGGCCGCCCATAACAGAACAGTGTCGTTCAGAACTCCAAAATATAAAGGTTCGCGTGACACTGCACTGCGCACAACATCCCGAGACATCAGCACAGTCTTGTAATAAGATTACTCGACTGTGAGATCAGATTATAAAGTCTCATTTGCCCAGTAATTTCACTAGCTACAGTGCCCTTCAAACCGGAACACAGTAGTGCTTGCACACTACTGCTTGGCGGCAGAATAACTGGCAAAGCGGTGGTACCTACCTAGACGACTAGCAGAAAAGTCCCACCACCTAGTATATTTATTAGGTACTCTTTATCAAGGTGCAATATTCATCATGTGGTCCAGGTGTGAGGATAGGACCACCGTAGTTCAAGCTGCGGGTGCCGTAAGAATCGGCAAAGGGAATATCCGAAGAATAGTACAGCAGCCTTCTCCTGGGTACAAATCTTCTGCGATCGGCAAGACACAAGTCGGGAGTTTCGGCGGGAACGCGAAAAAGTTTGCGTCACCGCATTGTATTATTTTCCAAAACTTGTGTTATTTTCAGTGTTAGTTAAGTGCTGGATTACAGGCATGAATGTGGGAAAGTGGTATAATGATGGTGAAACGTTTCTTTTCGTGTTGTTTCCAAAACTCCATAGAAGCTTCTAGTAAAGTTGCCACCGCTTTACTAGGAGTATGACTTGACTAGACTAGACTATGACTTGACTCTGACTTGACTTGATGACTTCGACTGTG
The DNA here is from genome assembly GCA_905220475.3 of Ennomos fuscantarius. Classification (NCBI taxonomy): domain Eukaryota; kingdom Metazoa; phylum Arthropoda; class Insecta; order Lepidoptera; family Geometridae; genus Ennomos; species Ennomos fuscantarius. The sequence continues at coordinate 1,436,345 of HG992026.1, read as the reverse complement.
ACTTGACACATTATTTACGTGAAATATCATTAACTTGCTAAATTATCAATTACTTGACACTGTCTAAATACACAAAAGTGTGGAGCCAAAACACAAAAAAAAGACAAGTCAAAAGTCATAAGATTTTTATTTCAAAATAACATCTGGTACTTTTTTTTTGTTTTGGCTCCACACTTTGTGTATTTAGCCAGTGTCGAGTAATTGATAATTTTTTAGTTAATGATATTTCTTATATATATATAAGTATGTATCATGTCAAGTCACAGTCCAAGTCATCAAGTTAAGTCATAGTCTAGTATAGTCAAGTCATACTCTTGTAGTTGTAGTCAAGTTGTACTAAGCATATAAAATTACAAAGTGCTTATTGTCAAATATTATATAGCAACCTTATTAGGAACAAATCAGAATTTGAACAAAAATATCTCTTTTCTCACTACTGGTGCAAGCAATCCGGCACAATGCAAAACCGAAAACTCCGATCCGAAGCTTTGATTACACCTGTAAAGAAGAAGCTACAAGAAACTTTGCAGTGATTTTTTACTAATTTATTTATTTGTTTACTTGTGTATATATAATTTGCCATAATCACCTACCAAGCATGGTATATTACATTTATGTTTCGCTAAAATACTTATTTTCCATTGCGCTGAAAAAATATATCTCTGTTAATAAAATCAGTCATTTCATTAAAACTGACTTCAGGCGCACTCTTAATTGGGCTATTTGCAATATTACTATAGAACTGTCATGTCAAACGCATTATTTATTATTATTATTATTTATGTAAATTTCTGATTATTATTATTATTAATAATAATCAGTAATCGCTGAATACGTAGTCGTGTGTTAAAATAACTTATTTCTGATTCATTTCTTCATCATTATCCATTTCTTTAGACACAGGGAATCCTAGTTAGAACGATATTTTCTTCTGACCAGATTTTAGAAGAAAATATCTTTGATCAAAAGTCGTAATCTCACACAAAAACTTTATTGGGACACTGTAATTCAATAGCTTATTTTAATTATTATGTCTTTATTTGAGCCGGTATTGCATTGCATTCAATCAGCTAGCAGACTTCGTATAGTCATAACATTACATGCCCATAAACGTGATGCAGGTGGCTGTCAACTGTCATATCAGCTATAAATCTGTAGGGCTGACAGTTTCGCGGCTGAATCTAGGGTTGCCAGCCGTACTATAATATATAGTATAGTACTATATTTTGGGTCGGCGTACTATATGCTGTTGAAGAAATATACAGTACAGACAGACATATACAGTACAGCCTCTGTGGTGTAGTGGTTGAGCAGGTCGGCTCATAGCCCGAAGGCGGCGGGTTCGATTCCCGAGGCAGGACCAGTATTTGTGTACCGAAAAAAAAGCGCAAATACTTGTTCTGAGTCTGGGTGTTCTGGGACCATGTTCCTCGTGGTTCCTGGGTCCCTAGACACAGGGAATCCTAGTTAGGGTTCAGGATCTATGCATGTGATCGTTGGGCGTTATTATTATTATTATAGTACGCAAAAATACTTTATTTTTCTTTTTTCTTTCGATATATAACAAAAAAATATTTTAAACAAATAACGTGCCTTTATAATAAATAAGTAGGTACACATACATAAATACATTACATTAAGTTTTGAGTGAGGCGAGTTCCTGTAACCGAATTCCGGACTCCGAACGCACGTACAATCTTTTCTTGTCTTTAGCTTCCACTGATCTCTATAATAACTCTCCAGTCTTCTCGCCTCCGCGCTGGAAAATGTCAAATTGACGATATCTAAAGAATTTTTTGTTCTGTTTTTTTTGTACTACATTTTAAGAAGTGTAATGTTTTAAAATACATACCTATCCCTGCAATCGCAGTAGTCTCCGACCAACTCAATGTGGCTGCGCCATATTAAATCGGGTTGAAGTAATCAAGTACCTAGGGATAATGATAGATGATAAACTCAACTGGAATGATCACATAACAACTTTAGCACCGCGAGTGAGAAAGTTAATTTACATATTTAAAACGCTCAGAACAGTTGCAGACTTTACGTTAGCCATACAAACATATAGAGCTCTATGTGAGTGCCTCATAAGGTATTGCATATGTGCATGGGGAAGTGCAGCAAAAACTCACCTTATAACTGCAGAACGTGCCCAGCGTGCGCTTCTCAAAGTGATAATGTTCCTACCTTTTAGACACCCTACAAATGATGTCTACAAAAGAGCCGGTGTTCTCAGCGTTAGGAAAATGTTTATCTATGAAAGTGTCCGCAGGTATCATAGAAAAACTGTGCCAACATTACCCAAAAATATTAAAAGAGTTGATCGGTGTCCTGTTCCCAAAGCTAAGAGTAGGTTTGCTCAGAAACAATATAATGTTGTTACTCCCCATTTATACGACAAAATTAATAAGGAACATAAAATTAAAAATAAAACAAATAATGAAATTAAAAAGATTTTACTAATTTGGCTCGAGCAATTTGACTATGAAGGTATAGAAAACCTTTTAAAAGGTTTTTATTTTTAATGTAGCTACATAATATAATTAATATAATATCGACGCACACGCACACACACGTACACACACACACACACGCACGTGTACACACACACACACACACGCACTCACACACACTCACACGCACTCACACACATACTCACACACACTCGCGCACTCACACACACACACACACACACACACACGCACTCACACATGGGCACTTATAATTATAATTATTTTTTTCTTTATTCTTGTTTAAAGTTTACATTAATAATAAATTTAACACTGACATAATTATATAAGCCATAGGATGGGAGAAGCCTTGGCTCCTGAAATACAGTGTACTCACTAGTTCGGGAGTCTATGGACTCATTAACATGTATGAAACCCTTTTATGTCAATAAATGATTATTTGATATTTGATATTTGATATATTTTTTATAGGTTATTTTGAAAAATACTGTATTTCGCTGAAAAAAATTTGGCAACCCTAGCTGATTTATACGTACAATGTACTTATGTAATGTCATAATGACTGAGAAAGGATTCGTAGGTCATTCCGTATTTGAATCAACTCTCAAGACGTCCATCGGCAATTGGCATTTTAAGCTATCACTGTCATCAAATAATTGAAATTGAAATTTATTTATTGTTCAATAATTTGCACTATAGTTAAAACAAAAGAACTTTTGCAGAAATATCATACGGCAGCTACGGAAAAATTATGGCCAATCGGCCATCATTTTTCGTCATAAATAGTAGGATAATCTTTAAATATTGAATTCTTCTTTCTCGTGGTGACAAAGTGGTTAGCTATGATGCCAGAATTTTTAAGCCACCCTATGACTTCTTGGCTTAACGACTGTTGTCCAACAACAGCTGGAATGGACGTAACGTATCCGAAGCACGATATATATATAGCTCTGTTGGCAAAACCACACTTTTGTAGCCGTCACCCATCCATTTGACCGCGGTGAATGTTGCTTAACTTTACTAGAAAGGCTAACTGATTTCTCTGCGAGTGTTGCGTTTTAAAGTATCAATTTAGCCAATGTTACATCTTCGTCACATCTTATCAGTCGATTGAGTCATAGCATTGTTTGACAATCATCAAGTAGTCCTAATTACGTTTGCTTGCTTTATGATAAATGTGGAGCAGCCGCGGTGTTCATGATGTATGTCACACAAAGTTTTTTGCTTGCTGACGATAACATACATTCAGTTTACATATCGAAGTAGGTACATAGTACTTGCAGATATCTATCTATACATATGATAAATTGGAGATCCTACGCGCTTCGGAACGAATTCATTATGGATTACACGTAGATTTTTGCCTTATAGGGCTGAGCATACGGAAAATATCGTAACCGCGATTCAATTTTTTTTTGTGACAATTTTTTTAACACGGCAAATTGCCTTTATTTTCTAAATACTACAATGATTGAATAGCTAATACTAAAAACTACCTACTACAAAAAAAAAGAAACATTTGGACTATATACTGGCCGCGATGACCTATAGACAGTCCAAATGCTCAAGCCCAAAATTTTCGCCCAACCGCGATTCATAACTTCATACAAACAACCTCAAATTCCATAGAAACTATGCATTATTATTGACAACACCAAACAGCGCCATCTAGAAATTTTTTGGGACACTTCTGTCTGTCCTTTTGTTACGCCATCATACAATAACTATAACCGGACCGATTTTGATGAAATGAACCATAATATATGGTAAAGATTTATTATCCCGGTCAACATTTAGGCTACTTTTTATTCCAAATATCATCCTTTAAAGTGGTGAGAAGGGTTGGTAAAGTTTGTATTTAGATTTTTTTTTGTAAAGCAATAGCTTTAAAAAAAAAAAATTGAATTATTATTATTGCAAATAAATCAAGAAAAAGTCAAAAAAACGTGTTTCACAGTTTTTGAAAAATCAACCCTTAAATGTGGTGTTAAAGTTTGTGTGGACAAACATTTTATTCAATTTTGATATCATTTATTTCACAAATCCACCATACCTACATCCAATTACGGATTCACTTTAAATACAGAGCAGAAAGTACAAACTTAAGTAGGTTACATTGACAAGAAATCATGTTAAGCAAATGGTTATGAAAGGTTTTTTTCAGTTCGATTTCATTGTTGACTGAGTTGATTTGTCCGTTGATGTATCAAAATTAGTCTAGACATATTGAAGCTATGATGCAATTTACGAAAAATAATATCGGTCCACTATAAGTTGTACTCTGAAATATACACCAGACCTTTGGTGCACAAGGTTTAGCTTTAACTGGCTGTTCATACCTTGAGAGTATTAAACCATTCAAGGGCGAGTCAGACAAGTGTACACAGGGTATTTATAAAAGAAAGTCGTGTTATTTACACTATTTATAAATCAAGAACGGCTGAACCGATTTGGCTGAAAATTGGTGGCGAAGTAGCTTAAAACTAGGAGACGGACATAGATTAGCTTTTTATCCATTTCCACAGCGTTTTACTAATTTACCCGTGCGAAGCCGCGGCGGGTTAACTAGTTGTGTTATAAGGTTACTTGTGATATAAACCTGACCTTTCGAATGGCCTGAATGCTCATTTGTTTTAAATTTATTTATTACTAGTTGCGCCCCGCGGTTTCACCCGCGGATAAAAAGTATTTTAATTATTTAAATATCCCACCGAAAAAAATTGGCGGGAAAAAATGTAGCCTATATGTTAATCTAGTGTATAAGCTATCTTGGTACCGAATTTCATCCATATCCATTCAGCCGTTTGAGTGTGAAGGAGTAACAAACATACACACAAACACACATACAAACTTTCGCCTTTATAATATTAGTGTGATTACATGCCTTCATACAATGTCATTACTTAGTCTAACTAATCTATACAGTACTTATAGTTCCAAATATTCCATTTTATGAGCCCTGGGTTGCAGTTTAGAGTGGAGCATATCGGAAATTATGATAACTGTCAGCTTTTTTTTAATTTTTAGGATAATTGTCAATATTGAATCATTATTAGTTTATAAATTTATAATATAATACATGATTTATGAGACAGATACATGCTTTTCCACTTCAACGCTAAGTAGGTAAGTAGGCACGAAATATATATTTCTGAACCGTAGGTTGTGGGTTCGATTCCCACATTTGTGTGATGAATATAGACGTTTGTTTTGTATCATGGTATTATATTGTATTCTATGCATGTATTTACGGACAAAAAGTATCTATGTATTCTATCATATATATGGTTTCCATAGAACAAGCTTTGCTTAACTAAGCAAAGCTTGTTCTATGGCCTAACTAGGGGCTAGATGGTGTTGTGTAAAATGTTCACAATTTGTTATTTTATTTATATGTACTCCGGTTTACGCGCTGTATTCATCTTTGAGTGTTAAACAAAGATTATAGGGTTTATAAATAAATTGATAGCAAATATGCTATATACACATACATAATGTATATGCTAACAATATTATCAGCGAATGTTTTCACCGCTGGGATACGAGTGTCTTCTTTCAAAAGAGGGAGTACGAGAGATAATTGCTATCTCCCTTAAATATTAGGTCACGTTCTACAAATGGTTCACTTTTATTTATTCGGTGACTCATGTCACAAACCCAAAAACTGTACATCTAAATTTATATAACTCAAAGGTGACTGACTGATTGACTGACATAGTGATCTATCAACGCACAGCAAAAACCACTGGACGAATCGAGCTGAAATTTGGCATGCAGGTAGATGTATGACGTAGGCATCCGCTAAGAAAGGATTTTTCGAAATTCTACCCTTAAGAGGGCGAAATGGGTGGTTGAATTATTTTCCCATTTTCCACGCCGCGGGCGAAGCTCGTTTCATATATAATTCGTGTACGTACAAAATATACTATGAGTTCTCCTAGTCTCTTCTCTCTATTGAATGTAGAGTAGAAAGTAAAGCCCGTCTGCAGTATAATATGAGAGCTCTTAAGTTCGTACTTATTTTTATTTGCATTCTAAATGCGTTGCAGTAGGTAAGTCATAGAGCTGGGGCGACATGGTCAATGCAACCGCGACACCATCTCGCCCCACCCAGGCGGTGGACGGATCATGGGAGGTTTTAGTGGGTTTGAGTCCCACATACCCCCTACCACCACCCCCGTGGTCGTAGGGAAGCGCGAGGGCATTTCCCCCCCCTAAAAAAAGGTAAGTCATAGAGGGATATAAGGACGAACTTAAGCGCTGTCAAACTTAAGTGCAGACAAGCATTAGAGAACTCATTCACACAAGTCTACTCTAATACAGGTGCGTGATAAGTTGCGTGGGAATTAGCGCCAAAAAGACCCGATTCTTCAGTCTTCACATTTCGAAGGGCTTATTATGCATCGACCGTCACATTGCACTTCGAAAACCTGATGGAATACATAATGACGTGGTATTTACTGTTACAATGGATCCGTTCCATTTTAGTGATGTGCTATTGAATGGAGTCGAGTCAAATCTGCGTCTCGACTTCACTTTCGACCACTCGTACTAGACTCGAAACAAGTTGTTTGAGAAGCTCATAATAGAACCATTAATAAATGATTTTCTCTTTGAACGGGCTAAATCTCTTGGTCTCTACCGACTTTTACAGCATCACCGGGTGGGAGGGCAGACGCTTAAGGCGCCCAGCCATTAAAAGTGGAAGGCAACTAGCTCAAGGGGCCGTTGCCGGGATAAGAGGATCGATAAGTCTACTGGAAGAGTGGAAAATCGCGACCGTTGTAGCTAAAAGGGGGTAATTAATAAATGATGCCAGCCTGCCTGGTAACGCTGTAAAGGTAGGAAGAAACCATTGAATTAGCTCATTCAATAACAATTATGCCACTGGCGCACTCAGTACTAACTCTGCGCTGTAATTGAGCCTGATCTCGAGTTGGATAACATGCAGCGGGCTACTGAAGCAGCTGCTCAAATTGGCACTCCTTGGGAGGAGGTCACGTCGCGTTTTTTGGACGTAATTTAGGGGGTGGGCGGAGAGGCTAGGGTTTGCCATAATGACCACGCTTGGTATAACTACTTAGTACCTACAAATCGGCCATTCTGATTCCGATCCGGGATTATCGATACTTCGCACAACCCTAGCTTGGATTCAAGCCTCGGCTCCGTTCGTTCGGCATAATCATAAATACTGTCCCAATAAGGCGGCGGTATGCGAGTTGCGCAAGAGTCGATTGTAGGTTGTGGGCGACTGGCATGAGACATTCAATGCTCTTTATTGACATTCACGGTGAAAGCTTCGTTAAAAACGTGGTTAACAGTTACTGACGATAGGCCTATGATAATGTTTACGGGTTTTGGGTTCAATCGATGTCAAAAGCGTCCAAATAGCTTTGCAACTAGAATGATAATAGGTACCTACTTCATTGATCCAATGACGACCTTATTACCATGACCTTATAAATCCTTTAGGTACGTAAAGATCACTTCCCAAAATGTCCACCTTCAATATACCCACATCCGTAATTGTCAGTTTGCCAAAACTTCCGTTTCCCATATTTACCGTTTCTCAAAATCCTCGTTTTACAAAATGCACATGCATGACACTTTTTAAACTTTCGCGACTTGAAACACGCAAAACGTCGAGGTTAGTCAAAATTATGTATTGATAATTTTTATGCTAGTACATGTCCCAAAATGTCTGTTTTCAACATTTATATTCCTCAGTTACTGTCATGCTTCCCTTTGGAAGTTTGCGTTTGGTGCGATATGAACTTGGTCGATTTCTAATGCCAATTTGGCTAGGAAACCTAACTACAGCATGAAAAAAGTAACGAAGAAAATGACAAAAAATATTTCTTCATATTTAATTTACGATTTCCATGATTTCTTCCACTAATTAAATACGATTATTGTGAGAGAGTATATGATGTTCCTTGATGCGACCCATTTAAACTTGTATAATTATATATTAGTGTCGATTCTGTGTCGCATACTCTAAAGCTAAACGAAATTAACATCTTTCCGTCTTTGTCATTTCCCCTTTATCAGAAGAGTACCGCCATACTTTAAGTTTACTTTAGTTTTAGAGAATGCAACACAGAATCGACACCATATATTTAAATTACGCGACTCTGATGCTCGTTTGAACTAAATTTTGACAGTTATCCCTCGACGACATACTGCGATGCATTTGGGTATGTCACAGAGGAATAAGGACGCACTTAGGAGCTGTCAAACTTTAGTACAAACGGGCATGAGAGCATCATCCCCTGATGAACCCTTCTAGAAGTTTCATATCGACCCTATCACTATTTGACAGCTGGTTGAGCAGGTCGGCTCATAACCCGGAGGCGGCAGGTTCGATTCCCGCGCCATGACAAGTATTTGAGCTCAGAAAAAAATGCAAACGCTTGTTCTGTGTCTGGGTGTTGTAGGATCATGGTCCTCGTAGTTCCTGGGTCCCTTAACAGGGAATCCTAGTTAGGTATGTGCTAGGTATGTGATCGTTGGGCATTATATTATTTTAACAATGGCGAGTAAATTAAATGAATGGTGTTATTTCTTCAATATCACTAACTTTTCCTTTAGCTTTCATGTACAATACAAGCAGACTTCCAGACGCAGGTCAATCATTACTGATTAGGTCTGTGGGTAGAGGAAACGATACAGAAAAATAAATAAGAATTCACTACCATAATTGAAGGGGTGAGAATAAAAAGGATTTAACTGATTTTTTTGACAAAATGACTTATGGGTATCGTTGGATTCAGCGTGAAATTATCTTCAATGTTACATTCTCAAAATACCGAAATGAGGCTTAAATCTCGAGATTTTGAGTCTAAAAATGGTTTATCTGTCACAGGAATACAGTTTGCTTAGCATAGAAACATTATTATATTTATTTTATTATATTATATTTTTACAGTAATTGTATGAATTAGTAATTTTAAATAGAATGAAAACATTTTCAAGCAACTGAAACTTACCTTTTCTATTACCTTATAAGCACTCTACATTAAAATGACGCCGTTGACGTTTAAAGTCAATTTTCTCGAAACTGTCAATTTGTCAGTTAAATCCTTTTTATTCTCAACCCTTCAATTATTATGTAACCTTTGTAACAACAGGCAACAATATTATGTCTGCTAAATAGCAGACATAATATTGTTGCCTTTTATCCCGGTTGATGTGGTTGGAAATTCATAAGTCATCATCAACCACAATTGAGGCCATGAGAGCCAAAGTGGCCTAACTGCATTTTTAAATACCTTTATTGTATTGTACTCTATGTACATTATTATAAAGGATAGGAGCTATTTTCTCACTTCTTCTTTCATCCTATTTTAATCCCTATTTATTGAAAGCTTTTTATTGGTGGATTTATTTATGCGCTATAGCTTTTACTATTTAGAGCAGACTCAATTATTGTAAAGTCATCACGCAAATTCAGGCGCCATCGCAAAGAAGGTAATAACTATCTTCAGCGAGTTTTGGCGGGAAAACGAAAAAGATCGCGTCACCGCATCATATTATTTATAATGCGGTATAAATTTATTTTCAGTGTTAATGCATAAAATTGGTGGCATTTTATTCGTTAAGTGCTGGATTACAGGCACGAGTGTGGGAAAGTGGTATACTGATGGTAAAACGTTTCTTTTCGTGTTGTTTCCAAAACTCCATAGAAGCTTCTGGTAAAGTTGCCACCACTTTACTAGGAGTATCACTTGACTAGACTAGATTATGACTTGACTTGATGACTTAAACTCTGACTTGACTTGACACATATATATATTAACTAACTAAATTTACTTGAAAAATTATCAATTTGTTGACCCTGGCTAAATACACAAAAGTGTGGAGCCAAACAACAAAAAAAACTATCTTCAGATAGGTGCTTACGTAAATGTCATAACAATCTGACGCATAGCATAATGCCAGGGAAAATATTATCTATGAACTACGTCACAAACTGCACAACAATGTGTAGGGGAAAATCCTGTGAATGAATAAAGCTTACGAAGAGTTTTTTTTCGGTAAAACGAAACCAATTTCAAATTCTGTTTGCCTTGCATTCACCAGCTTACATCAGTCAAGCGTGCGTAAAGAAGTCTTACTTCAAACAAATCCGGGTTATAAAAGGAAATTTCACGAGCTGAACATAACGTACAAGTAGTTCTGCTTTTGTGAGCCATACCCGTAATACAAAAGGCAATAAATTGAGGAAGTATTGTAAATACTGCGACTCAGGTGCATTCAATTGATAACAAGTGACCTACAATCATAGTTACGCAGTAAAGGGGATAAATATAAACTGATATGCATTATGAACTGTGGCGTACATGTGCCACTGGCAACGGCAAGGTCAAAGTAATTGCCTTAGTCTCCGCTTCCCGCGGGACGCTCAATTATAATCATGCGCGTTACGTGACCACTCTGGTACTTGGTACTACTGTTTGTGTTGTTATCTTGTTGTTTTACAAGATACTAGCGCTCATAGTAACGACTATGAGCTGTTATGAAAGCATATGCTTTCAAGTGAAGCATTTTGACTTGATTTTATTCGTTTTTTGTATGTTTATGTTTTACTAGGTGGTAGGACTTTACTGCAAAGTTCGTCTAGGTAGGTACCACCGCTGTGCCAGTTATTCTGCCGCCAAGCAGTAGTGCGCAAGCACTGCTGTGTTCCGGTTTGAAGGGCACTGTAGCTAATAAAATTACTGGGCAAATGAGACTTTATGATCTGATCTCACAGTTTAGTAATCTTATTACTAGATTGTGCTGATGTCTCAGGATTACGTGCGCAGTGCAGTGTCACGCGAAACTATACTTTAGAGTTCCGAGTCACACTGCAGCTGATATGGGCAGCCGTGTCGTTTAACATCAGGCGAACGGCTAGCTCGTCACGTCATTCCTTAACATAAAAAAAAAAATTGTCGCCACAATTTTGTGTATTTAGCCAGTGTCAATTAATGATATTTCACGCCGATATGAGTCAAGTCACAGTCCAAGTCATCAAGTCAACCCAGCTGTTGACATGAGGCAATAGTCGTTAAAGCCAGTCAGAAGCCTTTGAACGGTCTAAAAACTCTGAGACCATGGCTGAGCTATCTAAACCAGAAAAAGAACAAGATATTGGGTTCGATTCCCACAGCAGGACAAGCATTTGTGCACAGGAAAAGAAAAGCGCAAATACTTGTTCTGAGTCTGGGTGTTGTGAGATCATGGTCCTCGTAGTTCCTGGGTCCCTAGACACAGGAAATCCTAGTTACGGTCCAGGATCTATGTATGTGATCGTTGGGCATTATCGTAATATCGTAGTATCGTAAGATCATTATAGTAATAGTATTTAAAATCTCTGGCATAGGTAAAGCAATCCTTACCTCTACGTGGTAAACCTTCGATCACTTAAATCCTCTCCATCCAAATTAGCGGTTGCCAGGGGTAGATTGTTTTCAGCGATAAGGTCACCCATTGTTACATTTCTTTCGAATGATCCATATTCTCTATAATATTTTATTGTGTAAGTACAGTGTGACTGTGTCGTCCCAGTTTGCAATTAGGACCACCCCATCTCTTCCAGTGGGTGCGTAAGAGCTGCCTAAGGGAATATCCAGTGAATGGGCAGAAGGATTTTCCGTGGTACATTAAATAATAACTAAATAATAATAACGCCCAACGATCACATAAAGATATTCTGGACCCTAACTAGCATGCTACATCTTCGATCGCATCGTCACTTCCCATCCAAAGCGCGGTCAAATGCTAGACAAGATTGAAGTTAAAAAAAAGAACTAGGATTCCCTCATCCCTGTATCTAAGGACCCAGGAACTACGAAGACCATGGTCCCACAACACCCAGACTCAGAACGAGTATTTGCGCTTTTTTTCTGTACACAAATACTGGTTCTGCCGCGGGAATCAAACCCGCTGTCTCCGGGCTATGAGTCGACCTGCTCAACAACCACACCACAAAAGCTGTTAACATCTGCGATCACCAAACGGTCTGCTAAGGCAAATCCTATGGCAATTTATGACCAGTGTTCAGCAGTAGAAATCTCCCAGCTGTTAACGAGTGACGTGTGTGACAAGGATAAGAGAGTTAATGCTATGGTCACATGGGCACTTATGTACAAGAAAAGGGTTGAATCGTGATATAATCAAGATATTCCTGAAGAAACATTTTAAGTGATTTATGGGGTACTCAACTGCAAATGCATAAGTAACAAGTACAGTAAACTACAATGTACAAGAAAAGGGTTAAATCGAGATATCTAGATATTTCAGAAGAATTTTTTATGGGGATATGATTTATGAGTACCCATGCAAATGCATTGGTAACAAGGTAAACTACAATAGTCACGTATGCAAGTAATTTTCCTATTAAAGTTTTGATGAGTATAAAATTGTTTGTTCCACATTTTGTTTACCTGTAGGTATGTGTACATGATTCAATTTTCATGTTATTCATAAAGAAAATATGAGTGGATTAATAGTGTTATTATTGCGTGCCTACGTGACTAAATTACCAATGAAAAATTTGTTGTATGAAGCTTAGTGAGCATTTAAATATGGGATTTGTGAATGTCTCTTATACTATTATATTTATATGTATGTATTATAGGTTTACTTTGATTTTAAAACCAAACTACTAATTCGATTTTGATGAAACTACGGGATTTGAAAGTTATGCTCTTTCAAATTAAAAAGTTTTTCCAGTTGTTCATTTTTGAAGACAACTGATAAAAAAGGGTGGCTCTTGAAAACTCATCTTAACCGCCTCTGTGGTGTGGTGGTTAAGCAGGTCGGCATAACCCGGAAGCAGCGGGTTCAATTTTCGCAGCAGGACAAGTGTTTGTGCACAGAAACAAAAGCGCAAATACTTGTTCCCTAGACACAGGGAATCCTAGTTAGGGTCCAGGATCTATGTAACGGATCGTTGGGCGTTATTATATTATTATTTTTTAACTCCCAACTGAATGGGAATTTGGTAATTTGTCTGGTAACACCAATTTTAAATTATGTTGACGCGGGGCTTGTGCTGATGGCCCTTGTGAATGAATTGACCTATGGAAGATGGAAGCTAATTGGGTAATGTCCTCAATTTTATAGCAATACAAGTCGTATGAAAGATATTATGGAAGTGCATGGTATATATAAGTATGTCAGTAAATATATGTGAGTTTTAAAAAGAATCAAAAATTATTTGGAGCTCATAAACTGTTTAGTGAATATGTATCAATTGCCTTGTGGACTCTTGAAAGACTCGCGGGCAGTTTTGTGTTAATCAGAATGCAGTTTTATGAATTTTCTTTTCATATAAAGTAAATATAAAATTATATTAAAACATTAATTGAATAATTTCTCAAAAAAGTTGATTGAACGTAATATTTTTGGTCCACTGAAGTTGACTATACAGGGCCGTTGAATTTTGAGATCAGTGACCCGCAAGTTTGACTTGAAAGTCATATTAATAAACATATTTTTTTTTATTTTCATTAAAAAACAATTTTTTTTATAAAAAGAAACATATGAGCTTTGAATATGTTGACATCACTGACATGATTATTATAATTTTAAAAATCACTATGAAGGTGATTTTTTTTAAGTCTATAAAAATCCCATTGAAAACTATATCATTACTCAACACGTACTCAAATTTAAAGTCATCCTCATTATAATGTTATTATAAAACAATGCCTGTTGACATAAGGAACAAAGTTGCACGACTTTAAGTACCTATATTAGTATTAATTATAATAAAATTACTGTATTTCAGACTCAAGGATCCATATACAAAGTAGATATTAAAACTGTAGACGTTTATACTTTCCTGTCTATATTTCCTGTTGAAACGGAAGCTGGGGTATACATTGACGACAATGGCTGTGATCACTGGTTAACTGAGTGATTTGATTTTCAATTTGCACAAACATATATACATGCACATACATAACATAGTATTTATTGACCGAACGAAGTGAACGAAATTTTCTGCTTCAACTCGCGAAATGCTTTCACTTGTCCGGATGCACGTACTCGCGTACAGGTCGTCTTTTTCACAAAACGACGATACTTCACATGTTTTACAGATGATGTTTTTTTTTTATCGTCGTAATATTTAATTGGTGGGGGTATTACCCCTAAAAAGGGGGAGGATGGCTGCCGCAACACCTGATTTGGAAAGACCATTTAGCACTCAATTCGAAACAAGTATGTCAGATATGAGCACTATTGGTCAAGAGGTTGTCAAGATATAAGGTCGTGAGGTGAGGACGTCTTCAGGCTATTGATGATGATGATGATGTAAGTATTTAAAAAAACCCACTTATTTATTTATCTATTTATTTATGAATTGCTAGACTAACAGCTTTTTATTACATCGTAGAAATTCTGTTTTGTGTCTGGGTGTTGTGGGAACATGGTCCTCGTAGCTCCTGGTCCAAGACAGGGAATCCAATTAGGGTCCAGAATCTATGTATGTGATCGTTGGGCGTTATTATTATTCTTGTAGTGGTCAACCATCGCAAGTAGTGATCGCAGTGACTGGTCGATATATTAGACTTTTTCTCAATCACAGTCCGTTTATTCATAGATAATTTATAGCTTATGGTATCATGGTACATCGAGTCAAATAATGTTATGTTTTGTGGTTACCGCCGATGCAGCGCCAGATTGATTCACTACTTACTAGCTATCATGGATCTATAAATACATATTGCCTATAAGTCACTGATAAAAAAACTCACACTCCTAATTAGCTTTTACATAATTATGATACACTTAAGTACTGTTATATTTTCGACAAGACGCTTATAAATGAATTTGTATATAAGGCACTCCCCTATATCCACGCACAGAGTTCCAGTGCCAGATTAAGCAAATTCTTTCAAAGAGCCCTTGATCTACTATGGTTATTTAAAGTGGTAAAAAACAATTTAATACACAATACTCAATACGTTGATTTGCCATCTATAGGTTACAATTTTGTTCAATATACAAAATTCGAAATCAATATATAAGTTTCACTAAAAAAATACGCTCAGGCAGAATGGGCTTAAATATATGGGGCCCCCTTTTGCGCGGGGTCCGTAGCAATTTCTACTATTGCTATGGTGGTTAATCCGGCACTACTTACGAGATAATTATGTAGGTAACCACGATAATCGTAGTACAATTAAATGTACCTACACCTTGGTACGTTAACCGTAGTATCCTGTACTTGGTCTGTGAGTACATCTGCTAGCAATTCATACATTTTCATGATCACAATACTAAGCAATTAAGTGTCTACATTGAGACATCCGGCGTGAAACTTGATAAAAAGTTTTCAAAGGACCACAGGTAGTGTGAAAGGGCAAGATAAATGTAAGTGAGTCATCGAATCGACAACGCAACGGCATACTCAGGTAGAGTTTGTCTACTAACTGATACCTATTCTGTGTCCTCATCTCGACCTGTTTCCATAGAAACTGATACGCTATCTGTGATCTCGCCTCAAGCATTGTAATTAGTGACGTCTAGAGAATATCGATAATTTGCATAATGCTCGATTTAGATCGATTTCGCAGAACGATCGCGGAGTGATTAGAAAATTATGGGGTCGGCGGAGTATAACGTTTTGTAAATAAAATATATGAAGATTTAGTAGTTTAATGCCCGTGTGTACTAAATTTTGACAGCTCCTAAGTTCGCCCACATATCCCTAGCCCCTGGTTTCCCATACGTTTATCAAACTCATTAACTCATGTCAAGTCATCATGCCAAATACTGTAAGCTTTGGTTTTGGTTGAGACGGCCGATGATCAACTGGCAACCACTCAGCGTTCAGCATTTGGTCTGCCAAGTTGGCAGGAATTTTACAAACGTATACGAGAACCCGAAGGAAACTAGTTGCTTAGCTAAGTTGTATTTTAATAGACTTAAGTATATACGGCCATAAGAGATAGCTTAGCTATATAGTAACTACGTCATTTACTTTTACATACCTTGTATTGCTTGCTTGCTCGCTTGCTTGCCAGCTGGCTTGCTTGCTTTCTTTTTCAGGCTGTGATTATTTTTAGACCCATTTCTGTCCATCCAAAGGTTTGCCTGGAAGATTATCGCCCTAAGTTACACGACCGCCCATTTTCGGTACAGTTTTGTATCATCTCTGTGTAATTTGTTGTATAAAATATTTTTCTATTCTATCTGGGATTCTAGTAATACTTCTAATTTAGACAAAACGTATCCTTTAGAAACACGCATTATATTACATTTCGATTCCCACGGCAAGACAAGTATTTGTGCACAGAAAAAAGCGCAAATACTTGTTTTGTGTCTGATTGTGGGACCACAGTCCCTGTAGGTCCTGAGTCCCTAGATGCAGGGAATCCTAGTTAGGGTCCATGATCTATGTATATGATCGTTGGGCGTTATTATACTCGCGCCTCGTCCTCGAGATTAGTACTTGTAGATATTAGTTCACACATGTAGTATCGCTAGGTGTCACCACTCTTGCACTTACTTCAGAGTTTTTTTTTTTTTTTTTTGCTGTGGGTAGTTTGTGGATTTCTATTACGAGTTGTCTGTGGAAAAGCTAGTCATTCGCAATCAAGTGCTCAACCACTCAAGGCGTTTTCGCACTGTTTCGTCGTCAAAATGCCGAAACGTAAGCGTACAAGGACCCACGAAGAAAATATAGACCATTATAAGAAAAAAATAAAGAAATTGGAAGACAAAATTCGTGAACAGCAAAAAAGTGATAGTGCATCGGAATCGGAGGAAGTTATGCCGTACGACACGGGAGCAGGTATTTACCATTATAAATGTATCTACGTATTTACGTAGTGATATTATTATGCAATCGAAGCAGTCGCTGGGGCTGCTTCAACGCATTGAAATACGGTTGGCGTTCCTTCCGCTGGGGATTGTAACCTAACCTAACATATCACGAGTATATTACAAAAAATATTACTCCTATTCAGGATATTAGATCTTTTATACTTACCTATAGACACTAGTTATTTGCTTGAATATTACATAATAATTTACAGATATACCCGCATTGATACCAGAGGACTGGCTATTACAAATGCCAGAAAACGAAAGCACTGTGACAATCTCAGATAATGCTATTGAGCCTCGGCCAGGGCCCAGTACCTCTACAAGCACGCCTCCAGAAGACAACATCACTGCCAATGAAAATGTCTGTCTGGATACTGAAATTCTGGAAATTTTGGGCGATGACCCTTCTACTGCTATAAAATACGGCCCAGAGATACGCAATGAACTTGCAAGCCGTTTATTGTACATTGTTAAAGAAGGTCTCAGTAAAGAAAATCGCAAAGATTTAATTTCAAAATACCCCGTGCCGACAAAATGTGTCCAAATTGATGCCCCCATAATAAATCCGGAGATTAAAGCGGCAATCGTTGAGACTGCCATCAAACGTGATAAAGGCATTGAGACTAAGCAAAAACAAATGACTAGTGCAATAGCATGTTTGAGTGACATCATAAACACTCAATTAAATTCTAAAGCAAAAAACAACGATATGCTCCAAAAACTAATGGACATAAGTAGAATTTTATGCGACATACAACACGCTGACTCGACCGACACTTCGACTGTTACGAGAAGGAACTTCATTTTATTTGCTTTAAAAAACGACATGAAAGAACACCTTAAAAATACTAAGATTGATACTTACTTATTCGGCGACAATTTAGCCGAAACATTAAAATCAGCCAAGGCCGTAAATAAGTCTGGAATTGAACTGAAAGCCGAATTAAATAAGGCCACAAATAGCAAGTACAAAGGGGCAGTTCCAAGACCTTTAAACCGCAAGGCTCCCCCCAGGCACGCAGGCTGCCTGCGGGGCCCAGGAGCCGCGAGCCTGCTGCAGCGCGCGCGGCGTATCGCCCGCCCCCGCCTCACCCGCCGCCGCACGCGAGCTCATCGAGGACGTTATCGCAGGCACACCAAGCAACGACGTATTCACGTCGCCGCTTCTAGACACAGTTAAGTATGCTGGTCGATTATCTCATTTTTATCATCAGTGGGCTCTCATTACGAAAGACCACACTATACTATCTTGCATAGAAGGTTATAAAATACAATTTACGGCACCTGTTGTACAACATACGCTACCTGCAAAACCATCTTACACAAATAATGAAAAAATACATTATTTGGAAGCTTTAAATAACATGCTTAAAATAGGTGCTATATCAATATGCAGTCCATGTCATAACCAATTTGTATCGAGTACTTTTCTAGTACCGAAACCGAATAGTAAAATGCGTTTCATTTTAAATTTAAAAAACTTAAACAAATTTATAAAAACAGATCACTTTAAATTAGAAGACCTAAAACAGCGGTAAAACTGGTGACACAAAACTGTCATATGGCTACACTTGATCTTAAAGACGCATATTTTTTAATTAAAATACATGAAGAATCTCGAAAATACCTTCGATTCATTTTTGAAGATAAAATGTACGAATTCAACGTTTTACCATTCGGTCTCAATACCGCACCTTACATTTTTACAAAAATAACTAAACCCATAGCTAAGCTATTGCGTTCTGCTAGTCTCTTATCTACTCTGTATTTAGATGACTGGCTTTTGTTCAGACGTACCCGTCAGGAATGTCTGGCTAATATAGACCTAACTAAAAGATTGTTAACTTCTCTTGGATTTATTATTAATGAAGAAAAAAGTATTCTCCTACCTTCAACAAAATGCAAATTCTTAGGCATGATCATAGATTCTCGTAACCTTCAACTCAGTTTACCGACAGACAAAAGATTACGACTTAAGGCGCAACTAGAATGGTTTATGAAGTTAAAACATGCAAAATTAGAGTTTTCGCACAATTATTAGGCTCATTAATTTCGACCTGCCCAGCCATAGAATATGGGTGGCTACATACTAAAGAAATGGAACGATGTAAATATTTAAACTTGATAGATCATGGCGATTATAACCGATTCATGAATTTGCCTGAATCTATTCGCCCTGACTTACACTGGTGGCTAAATAATATACAGCATTCTGTGCATCGAATAAAAACCGATGACTACCAGGCTGAAATATTTTCTGACGCCTCAACTACGGGGTGGGGGGCTGTTTCTAACGGGAAAACCGCGAGTGGTCGGTGGTCGAATACTGAGCGACATCTACATATTAATTGTTTAGAATTGCTTGCTGCTTTTTTCGCTTTAAAAGTTTTCGCGCACAACCTTTCCGACTGCCAAATATTATTACGTATTGATAACACAACGGCAATTTCATACATTAACAGAATGGGCGGTGTACAATACCCTCACCTCACTCAAATAACGTGTGACATTTGGAACTGGTGCGAAAACAAAAGGCTATTTATTTTCGCCTCGTATATAAAATCCAGTGATAACACTATTGCAGATTATGAGTCGCGAAAGAGCCATCCTGACATAGAATGGGAGCTATCGGACTGTGCTTTTGATACTCTCACGCATGCTTTCGGGCTCCCACAGATTGACCTGTTTGCGAGTCGCTTCAACAAAAAATGCGCCACATATATATCTTGGCACAGAGACCCAGACGCCGTTGCTATAAATTCATTTACAGTATCATGGTCAAATTACTTTTTCTATGCATTCCCACCTGTTTCAGTTATACTGAAAACTCTTAGGAAAATAATTTCTGACAATGCAAGAGGTATAATGATCGTGCCCGCTTGGCCAACACAGCCATGGTACCCCGTATTTAGGTCCCTTCTTATATCGGAAACTGTAACATTTCCCCCTAATAGCAATGCCTTATTATTTAATTCCAGCTCCCGTCGGATACACAACTCGATTACCCTGGTGGCAGGAATATTATCCGGCACGCATTATCAAAGCGAAGCATACCAAAGTTATCGTTAGACATTATGTTAGCATCATTATCACATAACTCTATGAAGCAGTATGAAGTTTGCCTAAAGAAATGGTGGCATTTCTGCAAAACTAATTCTGTAAATGTTTACGAAGCGTCTGTACCCACAGTCATTTACTTCCCAACTATTTAATGACGGCTGTCAGTATGGGACCCTTTACTCGTGCAGATCGGCACTTTCCCTGGTATTAGGCCCGATACTAACAAATGACGATAGGTTGAAAAGGTTCTTTAAGGGGGTGTTTAGACTGAAACCACCAAAACCCAAATATAACGTTACTTGGGATACCAACCTCGTGTTAGACAATCTCAGCACGTGGCACCCTAATGAAGAACTATCTTTAGAAAGGCTTTCAAATAAAACTATTACGCTACTAGCTCTTTCAACTGCGCACAGAGTTCAAACTCTCTCTAAGATAAAAATTAGTAATACGTATTCAAATGTATTCAAAAATTATCACAGCGTATAACAATTAAAATACCGGATATAATAAAAACTTCTAGACCTGGCTGTAAGCAGCCCATATTACAATTACCCTTTTTTATCGAAAAGCCAGCAATATGCCCAGCTACAACGCTACTATGTTACATAGAACGTACTTCGTCAATCAGGATATCTGAAGATTTGTTTGTTGGTATCAGGAAACCTTACAAATCAGTCGGCACGCAAACGCTCAGCCGGTGGATAAAACGCACGCTTGGCGAGTGCGGAGTCGACACAAGTGTGTTCAGCGCGCACAGCATGCGCCACGCGGCCGCGTCGCGCGCGCACGCGCTCGGCGTCAGTGTAGACACTATACGCAACACTGCCGGTTGGAGCAGAAATTCTACCACTTTCGCAAAATTCTATCAAAGAAACATTGTTAATGATAACGATGACACGGCTTTAGCGGAGTCGATAATTAATTAGAACTGATTTAAACTTTCGTTAAAAAGATTCTGCGTCATATTATCCGATTTCAATAATTAAAATCATTATCATAATTGTAATAACTATTATAAGAATAATTATTTTTCAGTTAGATACATAATACGATGCAACAGATACCTACCGAAGTGTATTAATATATATCAAATAAGTAATTATCTGATCACAATAAGAAATATATAAATGTATATAAAGATTCTACTATTTTCTATTATATACAAAGTTTGTCATTTACTTGATTATCTTGATAAAGAAAATAACTAATAAATGAGTGTTAAATAAATTAAAACATAATGTTAGATAAATAACAGTATTTTCATTCATTGATGATATTCCCGTATTCCTACTCTCAAGGTCTACATGTGTGAACTAATATCTACAAGTACTAATCTCGAGGACGAGGCGCGAGTATAATTAATGATTAAACGAACTTACCTGTACGTGAAGTTCTATCATAATTATACGAGCGCCGAGTCCGAAGAGATTAGTACCCCACCCTCCCGGAGTTATACACGCCCCAAATAATATCTCGGCAATACATCAATGAACTTCAAGCTCTAGCTCTAAACTAAATGACTAGCTTTTCCACAGACAACTCGTAATAGAAATCCACAAACTACCCACAGCAAAAAAAAAAAAAAAAAACTCTGAAGTAAGTGCAAGAGTGGTGACACCTAGCGATACTACATGTGTGAACTAATATCTACAAGTACTCATCTCTTCGGACTCGGCGCTCGTATAATTATGATAGAACTTCACGTACAGGTAAGTTCGTTTAATCATTAATTATTATTGCACAACAATCTCAATAACCTACTCACCCTACAGTAATGTAGACTTAAAATCTGTGGTAAAACTAACTAATGCATATTAAGCGTTGCAGTAATGAGGTAGGTAATTAGGAGAAGGCTATCTGACGTCAGTTATTTGAACTTTCTATTTTACAATCTTCATTCTTAGAGTTTTGGCGGAAAAACGAAAAAGATCGCATCGTCGCATTGTATTATTTTCCAAAACTTGTGTTATTTTCAGTGTTAGTGAATAAAATTGGTGGCATTCTATTCGTTAAGTGCTGGATTACAGGCGTGAGTGTGGGAAAATGGTATAATGATGGTGAAACGTTTCTTTTCGTGTTGTTTCCAAAACTCCATAGAAGCTTCAAGTAAAGTTGCCACCACTTTACTAGGAGTATGACTTTGACTAGACTATGACTTGACTTGATGACTTCGACTGTGACTTGACACATATTTGCGTAAATATCATTAACTTGATAAATTATTAATTACTTGACACTGGCTAAATACACAAAAGTGTGGAGCCAAAACATTAAAAAAAAAAAAACTTCATTCTTACAACAAGGTTAAAGTTATATCTACTTACGTTTCTGCTTATCTTTTCTATTTAATGAAAAGCAAAGAAAATAGATTTTTCTAATATTATAAAATATTATATATATATATATACTTATATGTATATATGTATATTCTAAATGCTAGTTTAACGTTTTTGCCTATTCTTATTTAAATTGTAAGTAAATCGATATCGATAAAATTGTATAAATCTTGGATTTAATAATTATCGATATTCATCCATAAGTCCATCACTAATATAATACGCGTAAACGTGGTAGCTCCATCTTTTCTAACGGTTCCATGCATCTCTCTCTCTCCCACTTAATAAGAACTATCATTTTTCCTCTTCTTGCGTAGGTGTAGTGCAAGTAGAGAGCCAGACAAAAAGGTGGGAAGGTTCGATAAGGCCCTTAATTGTGTATTATTGGATGACGGTTGATTCTATAGATAGATGGTTATATTTTCGGGTTGATCTTGGTCAATACTTTGATGGAGCAATCTATATAGTTTTTTTTTACTGTTTGTATGCAGACTATAATGAAAAAGAATTGTTAGCTTCTCTAGTTACTTTTTTTTATAAAGATAACCCTTTTTTTATGTATTGGCTCCACACTTTTGTGTATTTAGCCAGCGTCAAGTAATTGATAATTTATCAAGTTAATGATATTTCACGCAAATATGTGTCAAGTCACAGTCGAAGTCATCAGTCATACTCCTAGTAAAGTGGTGGCAATTTTACTTGAAGCTTCTATGGAGTTTTGGAAACAACACGAAAAGAAACGTTTCACCATCATTATATCATTTTCCCACACTTACACCTGTAATCCAGCACTTAACGAATAGAATGCCACCAATTTTATGCACTAACACTGAAAATAACACAAGTTTTTGGAAAAAAAAACAATGCGGTGACACGATCTTTTTCGTTTTCCCCAAGATAACCCTTAATCTGTGACAGTTAGCAATGTCATTTACTAATAACTTTTTAAATGGTATCTGGCACATAATATTTAATCTGTATGAAAGATTTGTCATGCTCGTGACGATTTTTACCAGAAATTTAGTTACTTTACTTAGTTATCACTAGTTAAAACATTCGTCAAACAACTCAAAGTTTGAGTTTTGGGAGGAAAACTAAAAAGATTACGTCAGCGCATTGTATTAATTTCCAAAACTTGTGTTATTTTCAGTTTTAGTTTTTTTTTAATTTGGTGGCATTTTATTCGTTAAGTGCTGGATTACATGCATGAGTGTGGAAAAATGGTATAATGATGGTGAAACGTTTCTTTTCGTGTTGTTTCCAAAACTCCATAGAAGCTTCTGGTAAAGTTGCCACCACTTTACTAGGAGTATGACTTGACTAGACTAGACTATGACTTAACTTGATGACTTCGACTGTGACTTGACTTGACTCACATATAATTATACATTAATTAACTTGAGAAATTATCAAATACTTGACACTGGCTAAATACACAAAAATGTGGAGCCAAACCAAAAACAAAAACAACTCAAAGTTTGTTAGTGTTGACCAACTTAGCTGTTCAGGTAGATTTTGTGCCCTCTCTTTCTAATAGTGCAGGTAACGGCCTTACTAAAAAGAAACAACAGATGTATTCAAGTAAGCAGATTCGTTAGTGACACTACTCTGAACTGCGTTCTGACAGCCATGCCAGCCATTAGCCATTGCGGTCAGCCAAAATAAAACTTCAAGAATCAGTATCGACGGGAGACGAACTGGTTCCGATTTTTTTTTGTTTGAGTGCCGTTTACCCGGAACCGATAACACTGCGGTCACTGGATACCTTCGCTTGGTTTGGACACGTTCAAACTTCACATTGGAAATAAACATGGATACTTTGTAAAACTCAGCAGTAGGTGTTCAATAATGTTTCTTAAAACAATGAGGCAAAATATTTTCATAAACTTAACTTTCAGTGAATTCTTTACCTACCAGACTTATTCTGTTACAACATAAGAAAAAACCGATATAATTTACTGATGAATCTTATAATAATAATCATAATAATATAATCTAAACTAATTCAATAACTTAATACTTGCGTTTAAAATGTTACTCTTACCTTATATTTATATGGCTTTGATGATAATAGTTTTCCTCTTGTTAAATGTTACAAACAATTTGTTGAGCTAAGTACCTACCTTTTCATTGTAATCGCCTACTTATTAGTTCTAAGAGTGATAACCTATATTTGGCTTTAGGGTATTTATTATCCTGTTTTCATATTTTGTAAGAAAGCTGTTGGTTGTCCAAATAAAATAAAATAAAAAAATAAAAAACGATTGCGGACTAATTTCACTGTTGTTTCAGCATTAAGGCAGTCTGTCTACTATAGTACCTATTATATATCTGTGGCTAGGCCGAGTCAGGCAGATTCGGGGCAAGTTGGCCAGCCTGGGCAAAATGAGAAAAGGGTCATTTAAATTATACCTAAGTCAACTATTTCTCCAAGGCTCCATTGCAATTCCTGTCCAAATTCCACAGATATTCCGATGCAAAGATCTTTCATAGACATATCAGTAGCATTATTAGACTTATAGAGCGCATTAGTGAGCTATTTTAAGAATAAAACACTCAAAGATAAATTGATAATTAGAGGGGCCACGATTTTATTTGCAACTCACCCGCGGAAACTATAAATCTGGGATAAAAGTAGCCTTCGTGTTTATCCCGGTAATTTGAGCAATTCCTATACAAACTTTGTACTAGGTGGTAGGACTTTGTTGCAAAGTTCGTCTAGGTAGGTACCACCGCTTTGCCAGTTATTCTGCCGCCAAGCAGTAGTGTGCAAGCACTACTGTGTTCCGGTTTGAAGGGCACTGTAGCTAGTAAAATTACTGGGCAATTGAAACTTTATGATCAGATCTCACAGTCTGGTAGTCTTGTTACTAGATTGTGTTGATGTATCAAGATAACGTGCGCAGTGCAGTGTCGCTTGAAACTCTTATGTTTTAGGGTTCCAAGTGATACTGTTCTCACACGTCACATCATTAACTAACATAAAAAAAAAATAAACATAAAAATGGTTTAATCCGTTTTCGTTGTAAAAACCACTCAAACAAACAGACAACGTTTAATATTAACATTATTTGTTTAATATTATTAAGGATTGCAAAAGTATGAAATATCCATATACAGCTTTGTCCGGCTAAAGCAAGTCCGGGACCGGTCGTGCGCATGAGTCTCAGGAACATATTGTAACGTACCCCACGCGCACATGCAAGACACAATGCATACTTGTAGACCCGCATGCGTATACGTGTGTATCTACAGTGGGAATACGTGTGTGTGCGCAGGTCAAACGATGGTCAGGCTTGTTACATTAGTCCGATGTCAAGCTAGGTCTTAATTTTATTGGCACACAGACATTCATGACGTAATGCCAAGAATGTCAAGGCAGGTACTATGACAGCCTCTATGGTGGGGTGGTTGAGCAGGTCGGCTCATAATCCGGAGGCGGTGGGTTCGATTCTCACGACAGGATAAGTATGTGTGCGCAGAAAAAAAAGCCCAAATTCCTGTTCTGCGTCTGGTTGTTGTGGGACCATGGTCCTCGTAGCTCCTGGGTCCCTCAGGGAATCCTAGTTAATGCCCAGGATCGTTGGGTGTTATTTTTATTATTATTATAAGAGAATTTCCTTGAGACAGAGTCAATATTTGAAAGTTCAATATAGTAATAGTAGTTAAGTATATTAGGACCTATAAAGTTAGTCCAAGGAACGCTGTAAGCCTATGTGGTAATTTGAACTTCTTATTCAGGCTCCTCCAAAAATTAACAAGAAAAATATTAAGGTATTTTAGGATTGCTACTATGTAGGTACCACCTGATTTAAACAATTCAAACCCTTTGGTATAGTACAAACAATATATTATAATACTGTACTTATACTCACTTTGTTGCCTGATCATGATAAACTTGTCTGCCCGCTTCCTGCCCGCCTGCCCGCATGCCTGCCTGCTTTCCTGCTTATCTGTTATTCTGTCTGTCCAAGGAAGACCTCTTTTCTCAGGAACAGCTTGAAGGTAGTTATATTGAACTTGGTAATAAATAAGTACTAAGGTCTACCATTTCATATGATTCTGTAAAAAATCGAGTCAAATCAAAATTATACAATATACTTAATAAATTATATGATAAGGTTTGTGTGTGAGAATGTTTTTTAACAATAATCTCCATAACTACCAAATATCATCAAGATTGATGATATTTGGAATGCAGATAGATTATACGCTGGATTAGTACATAAGGTACTTATTATACACGGGTGAAACCGCGGGGCGCAACTAGTTATACAATAATACAAGTACTTATATAAAAACATAATTGTATTGTACATATACCTATTGGTTTTATTGATCATGTCATGATTATATAGAATTTTCCTAATGATAGGTACTTATTATTTAAGAAAGTTTATAGAAGTAAAACTTCTTTTTTTATGTTTTGGCTCCACACTTTTGTGTATTTAGCCAGTGTCAAGTAATTGATAATTTTCAAGTTAATGATATTAACGCAAATATGTGTCAAGTCACAGTCGACGTCATCAAGTCAAGTCATAGTCAAGTCATACTCTAGTCAAAGTCATACTCCTAGTAAAGTGGTGGCAACTTTACTTGAAGCTTCTATGGAGTTTTGGAAACAACACGAAAAAAAAACGTTTCACCATCATTATACCACTTTCCCACACTCATGCCTGTAATCCAGCACTTAACAAATAAAATGCCACCAATTTTATGCACTAACACTGAAAATGACACAAGTTTTGGAAAATAATACAATGCGACGACGCGATCTTTTTCGTTTTCCCGCCAAAACTCCGTAAAACTTCTTACGCACGGTTGATTTGGGGAGTAAGCTGGGGAATGCGTGACGAGAGCGTTACGGAAATTGATCGGGCGAGGCGAACGGACGTTGAGACGGAGATATAAGTTAGTGAAGATAGAAAGAGTTCCGTTTCGTTTAGAAGTTTTACTTCAGTCATGTGCTTTAAAGCACACTCGATTTAATTATCTAGATCATTATATACTCACTTAAATAAACTGTTTTTATTTGAATCATAAATAAGGCTTTGTTTTTAAAATCGTAAGAATTATGTATTCGTGCCTTATTCGTGTCGCTCGCCGCAGAAGGAATGCAGTCTTACGGGGTCCCAACACACACACAAGTAAGCTGTGTGCTCGTGTGCGAGACAAATTGACTCATAATGCAGGACTGGGGACTACTAGGGTACAAGTTGCGAGAACTCACTATAATGTTCACTTTTTTGGAACCTATATTAAACTAGGTTTTTTTATATTATTAAATGATATGACGAGCTAGTCGTTCACCTGATGTTAAGCGCCACGGCCGCCCATAACAGAACAGTGTCACTCGGAACCCTAAAACATAAAGTTTCAAGCGACAATGCACTGCGCACGTTATCTTGATACATTAACACAATCAAGTAACAAGACTACCAGACTGTGAGATCTGATCATAAAGTCTCAATTGCCCAGTAATTTTACTAGCTACAGTGCCCTTCAAACTGGAACACAGTAGTGCTTGCACACTACTGCTTGGTGGCAGAATAACTGGCAAAGCGGTGGCTACCTAGACGAACTTTGCAAGAAAGTCCTACTACCTAGTAAAAACCCTAATTGTCAGTTGCGTAGCTATCGGAGGGCTGGACGGGGTAGTGCTCCGAGTCCCCCAAACTCAGGGGGCCCCCAGACTCTGACTTACAAACTATAAATTGAACTAGTGAAAATTTCTCCCACATTCGGAATGTAAATAAAGTACGAGATTACGACAAATATGGAGTCGTCGATTTCGGAACACGACAAATACGGAACGGAAAATGATTTTAAATACATAGTTTAGTTGGAATCCTGCACCCCTACCGCGTAACCGTTCTGGGAATCGGCTTCGCCTGCCATCCTGCACGCGCCAATGAACAAGTCCACGAGTGTGAGCAAGAGAGAACACGATTACCATCTCCACCAGACTTACGCGGTAAGGCCCTGGTTTATAACACATTAACATTTTTATTTACTTACTTATTACTTAAGTATATAAGTATCAAAATAGTGAAATAGACAATGAGTTTTACTTATACCTAGAATAAATAGAGAATAAAATGCATCAGCAGCTTATATAAATACATCTATTCCTATTACCTTAAGGGTTAAAATTAGCAAGTATTCAGTTATTAAACTTTTTTTATTACTCTGCAACATCTACAATGTAGCTTACCTCTGATTGGTCGACATCTTTTGAGTGTCTCTCTGACTCCTTTTCTCTTATTTCGAGTCCTATTAAACACTAGCTTCTGCCCGCGGCTTTGCCCACGTGGTGGTATAGGAAACGAAGAAATTTTTTTTAAATAGATAATTCAACCATAGTATATATTTTACGTTCTTAGGGGTGGAATTTCGAAAAACTCTTTCTTAGTGGATACCTACACTTTACAAAGAACACACAACTCCATATTTCAAGTCTCTAGGACCAGCGGCTTAGGCTGTGCGTCAGGACTTAGAATTTTATATGTGTAGATTTGTAAGTTAGTCTTAACTCTCAAGCTCAACTCGATGATAACCTAAAAACTAACGAGTGAGTTTCTTGTGAGTTCTTCCCAAATAGTAACCATCTTCTGTAACAAGCATGTGTGTGTGTGAAACTTTGCAATTTTTTACAGCTAAATCTCATAAATAGGTACCACTTAGCAACCGATAAGTCTTATTATGTTAAGAATGTATCACAATTTATAAGTAAGCCCCGTACCTAATACTTTGGCAGTCTATAGGTGACTGCATTTTTAAATACCTTTATTATATTGTATGTTCATTATAATAAAGGGGAGGAGCCATTTCCTCACTTCTTCTTTCATCCTATTTTAATCCCTATTTATTAGAAGCCTTTTATTGGTGGATTTATTTATAGCACCATAGCTTTTACCATTTAGAGCAGACTCCAATAAAAATATGAAAATTGAAAAAAAAATGCAGTTAGGCCACTTTGGATTGCATTGAACGCTAATGACGCATATTACACGGTGGTAAGTTTATTTGCAGTCAGACAATATGGCTATGACTGACGGATTCACTAGGTGGAAGGAGCCGTAGGACTTTTATGCAAAGTTCGTCTAGGTATAGGTACTATAGACGGAGCGGGCGGAGCAAAGCGGGTGTACCTATATGATACACACGCTTTAGTTGTTCTGCCGCCAAGCAGTGCTGTGTTCCGGTTTGAAGGGCATTGTAGCTATTGAAATTACTGGGCAATTGAGACTTTATGATCTGACCTCACAGTCAAGTAATCTTATTACCAGACTGTGCTGATGTCTCAGGATGACGTGCGCAGTGCAATGCCGCGCGAAATTTTATATTTTAGAGTTCCGAATGTCACTGTACTGTTATGAGCGGCCGTGTCGCTTAGCATCAGATGAACGACTAGCTCGTCACATCATTCAATAACATTAAAAAAAAAATATCTCATCGAATGCGTTGATTGCTGCTGAGCGCTGAAAATCTGTCAAACGTCAGTCAACAATTCAGTCATTATTTCTTATAGCATTGCTTGTGAAGTTGTGACTGAGGATCACGAATGATGAGATGCAACGTTAGCTGTATTCTCTAAACTATAAAGAATGCAGCCACTGCTGCATCTTTTTCTCATTTAGAGTTTTTTTTTTCTATTTAATTATACAAACTTTATTTTTAAAGAATATGCCACCTTTATATCTAATCAGGTTTGATTATTTAATGTATTATAATTATTGTAAAAAAAATAATTAAACCTAATTTTAACGGCTGCTTGGTTCAGATCAGCCTCTGACCTGCCAATAAACGTGGCCAGCGGGAAACAATTGCCGACGCATACCCTCCTTTCTAGTATCAGCATGAAACGGTGTGGTGACAATATTTGTAATTATAAGTAAACTAGCTTCTGTCTGCGCCTTCGCCCGCGTGGCCTATAGTAAAATAATTCAACCACCCATTTCACCCTCTTAGGGGGGTAATTTCGGAAAAACCTTTCTTAGTGGATACCTACACTTTACAAAGAACACACCCTCCAAATTTCAAGTCTCTAGAACCAGCGGTTTAGGCTGTGTATATATAAGTCAGTCAGTCAGTCAGGACTTTGAATTTTTAAATGTTTAGATTTCTTTTTTTTTTAAATTTATTTAATGGGCTTTGTCGCTGAGCGACCACATCGCCCAATTGGAAAAAAATCACAGCGTTATCTTAAATTTAAACCTAATTCTACTAGCCTATACGGCATTATGGCTTTATTAGACAGTGGTAAGGCCAACATGCTATTGCATTGTCCGACGTCACATCCGTTCCTACCGACCCACGATCTTCTGTACCTCTCATTCCGCACACATTCCATCAACAGGTTCTGGATATCCTCAATGACTCCACAGTCAACACAATTAGGGGACGGTGCTTTCCTCATAAGGTATGCAAACTTCTTTGATGGAATGTGCGCGGAGCGAATTCTGAGAGCAGTCACCAACAATTGCCGGTTAAATGTTTAGATAATCACGCGTCGCTGGAAATAACTTAAAATTAACCAGGACCCGGAAGTGTGACTAAAAATCCCATTAAGATTAATTCTAATACCTACCTGCACTGCCGGAAACGATAACGTATATTTGGTAAAAATACGGTAACTGCACGTCGTAGTTTAAATGACGAAATAATTCGTCATAGTTAGTAATAGAAACTCTTAGTAGGCAGCTATACATATCAGGATTATTGAATAGTAGAAGCCAGAGATAAGTTTCTGATTGAAATATACCTACTTACGTGGCGTTCGTTGGAATCATGATAATCATTTATATTTACGTGCTGTTTAAACAAAATGTTGAATGAAGGTTAGATACCTAAAACAGTGTGTGATATTAGCCAATAGATAATAGATTACGTACTCCAAAATGAAAGTTTGTTCCCACATAATAATTTTGAAAACATTTTCAGTAGGTTTCAATATGTATCTATCTACTTAAAAACTAGCTTCTAACCAAATACTTACAACAAAGTTTGCAGAAGCACTTAGTTATAAAATTGGTAAGATTTGCTACAGAAAGATATAATGCGACCGAAAATGGAGACAAAACAAACCTGAAAAATATGATCAATTTATCATATTCTATAAACACACATATAATGCAACCTCAGCGGAAATATGCATATTTATATGCAAAAAATTCACTGCAGTCACATTCAGTAGTTGATCAACTAAATCTTATAGCCTCAGAATACGTAATTACGTATAGCTTCAAAAATGTTTGACTTGGAAATAATAATCAGCAGCAGGGAGTCAAATCCGCTGACTTAAGGAAGCTGCAATAGATTCTCCATAGTTAGTTATGTCAATGGAATACTCTTTGAAATACTTTGTGAAATAAGTAAAGCGTGTTCTAAAATTATTTTTAACCGACTTCAAAAAAGGAGGAGGTTCTCATTCGACTCTATTTTTTGTGTTTGTTACCTACCCTCATTTTTGACTGGGTGAACCGGTTTCGATGATTCTTTATTTGAAAGCTGGTCCTATCCGTGTGGTCATAATTCAATTTGGTCCAGTTCTGACAATGACTTCCATGAAAAAAGTCAAAAGTCGGTTTTTTTATACGCTTTGCGTTTGTGATTATTACGCTGTCCCACAGAGTCCCACTATTGCACGATATCAGCTGCCTATTCCGATATCGGATTGATAAAACATGAGTGACCTAAATTGGCGTATGAAGTCACCTCGAATGGAAAATTAATAGGTATTGTTCATTAACAGGCTCTGGTGGTGTGCTGGTGGCGGGTTTGATTTCCACGGCAGGAAAAGTATTTGTGCACAGAACAAAGCACAAATACTTGCTCTGAGTCTGGGTGTAGTGGGACCATGGTCCTCGTAGTCCCTGGGTCTTAGATACAAGGAATCCTAGTTAGGGTCCAAGATCTATGTATGTAATCGTTAGTTGTTATTTATTTATTTAGTTAAAGTCAAGTTAGTTAAACTAACAATGCTACAAGTGACTAAGTTTGTTTGCACCTCCTAATGTGTTCGATAAAAAGGACATCTATTCTTAAATTGTTTGCGATGGCTATTAGTTACATTACAACGTTAAAATGTAATTAGAATCAGGGCTGTAGTTAGACCCAAATTTCGGTGGAAGTAAAAAAATATCATAATGGAAGGGTTGAGAATAAAAAGGGTATAACTGTCAAATTGATAGTTTCGAGAAAATTGACTTTAAACTTCAACTGCTTCATTTTAATGCAGAGTGCTGGTAATAGAAAAGGTTTATGTAAGTTTCAGTTGCTTGAAAATGTATTAATTCTTTTTAATACTAAATATATTACTAATTCATACAATTACTGTAAAAATATAATATAATAAAGTAATTATAATAATGTTTTTACGCTATTTTATTCCTGTGACAGATGAACCGTTTTTAGACTGAAAATCTCGAGATTGAAGCCTCATTTCGGTATTTTGAGAATGTATTATTGTAGATAATTTCACGCTGAATATAACGATACCCATAAGTCATTTTGTGAAAAAATCAGTTAAACCCTTTTTGTTCTCACCCCTTCAATTGATCTGCCCTCAAAGCATGGGCTTCTAAATCAATCACCATATACGTTCAATAGCTATTCGTAGACAAATAATTCCTGTGACAGAACATGAGCATGGATCTAAGATTTGTTTCATCTCAAACTGTGAACAAACAATTTAGTTAATAATAATTTATCGTTTACTAGCTGCGCCTCGCGGTTTCACCCGCGTGGTGAATATTTTATAGACTTCTTTTTTTTCTTAGATAACAAGAAGAAGTATTTCTTTCTTAGATAACCTTCTGACAATAATGAACACAACATAAAAAGAGTTAGCGAAAATGTTCCATCCGCTCACGCGCAATGCGATGACCACGAGATTCATTTATATATTATCTATAGAGATCGTAATCTATATACGATATGACAGAGCTATGGAGATTCATTTTAACCGACTCCAAAAAGGAGGAGGTAATATGTTCCTCTGTATGATTTTTTTAAAATAAATTGATCTTTTTTTGAACGGGCTAATGATGTTGGTCTCTACCGCTACTACTACTACTGGAGGGCAGGCGTCCAGTATGTATATATAACGAACTTCTGCCAACAGCTTCGCCCGCGGCGTGGCCTATGGGATAATAATTCAACCACCCATTTTACCGTCTTAAGGGTAGAATTTCGAAAAATCCTTTTTTCCTTTTTTTGGGCTGTGCGTTGATAGATCACTATGTCAGTCAGTCAATCAGTCAGTCACCTTTGAGTTGTATATATTTAAAGATTTTGGTATTTTTAAGGTACGGCATAGTGATTTCTAGGGAGGGCATTGCCCCACAATGCTCCCCCTAGCTACGCCCGTGAGCATTATTATTGATGTTCAAAGGTTTTACATTTATTTTACGATGAATGTATAATCTAATACTTAGCCATTGTTTATTGCTGTATTTAATTACGAGTAGGTACTTAATATTTATTAGGTAATTTTAAGTTTATCAATACCTACCTAGCATTTACTAGCATTTACTTTGACAGCCTCTGTGCTGTGGTGGTTAAGCTGGTCAGCTCATAACCCGGAGGCGGCGGGTTCGATTCCCGGGGCAGGACAAGTATTTGTGCACAGAAAAAAAAGCGTATATACTTGTTCCGAGTCTGGGAGTTGTGGGACCATGGTCCTCGTAGTTCCTGGGTCCGTAGACACAGGGAATCCGAGTCAGGGTCCAGGATTTATGTATGTGATCGTTGGGCGTTATTATTATTATTATTTAGTAGTAGTTGCTATTCTTGTAGTAAATTCATGATACCTTTTTTATAGTTCGTGTCACATCATCAGCTCAATGACACTGTAGAACTAGTCACGGTTGAGACACGGGCCTCCTCTTATATGGATTAAGTTTTGGCCATAATCCACCACGCTCGTCAAGTGCGGGTTGGTATATGTCTAGAGAATTCGGATTCGGATCCCGGTTATATTTTAGTCCCGAAATTTTCGGGATTCAATTTATTCCACTATTCATTTTCCTAATTTTACTCATATCTGTTCTGCCGCTGCAGCGTCAAGAAACACAAAAACGTTCACATTTATAATTATTGTGATGATATTAGATATTAGGTATATTTGTATTTATTAGGATTCCAATTTTTATTAGTATTTTTATTTGAGAAAACTGAACTTTATAACGCTTTAATCGCATTTCTTTGTTAATTTCTGGTTGTTTCAAGATACGGTGTAGATTTTGAGTCGCATTGTCAAAAGTGTAAAGACAAACGATACTAAAATATTTCCGTTATTTTCATTTCCTATTTATCAGAAGAGTACTACCGTAATAATAGGTCTTTACCTATGAAATTGCCGTATTGCAGTACAGACTTTTTCAAACAAAAAAAAGTTTTGATTGGCTATGAATTCTAAATTCAAATTAATTTTGTTTTAAAAATATGACATTCTATTTACAATATAAGTCTTTTGTTTATTGATTAGCGTTGTATTTTCATTACATTTCAACATTTTTCCTCATAATGGATACTTTGAAATTTCGTGTAATTATGGAATATGAGTTCCGTCGTGGCACCAACGCGGCACAAACGACACGTAACATCAACGACGTTTACGGAGAGAACCGTACAAACGAACGTACAACCCGTTATTGGTTTGCTCGGTTCCGTTCTGGGAATTTTGACTTGAAAAATAAACCTCGTGGTCGTCCGGAAACTTTGGTCAACAATGATGAATTAAAGGCGATTGTGGAAGCTGATGAATCTCAATCTACAGCTGAGCTGGCAGCAGCTTTTGATGTTAGCATCTAAACAATATTGGTCCATTTGCGACAGATTGGCAAGATAAAAAAGCTTGATAGATGGGTGCCCCACGAACTTAACGATCGCCAGCGCAACGTACGCGTCGAGACTTGCCTTGCGCTGCTTAACAGGCACAGAAATGAAGGAATTTTGAACCGAATTGTTACGTGCGACGAAAAATGGATTCTTTTTGACAATCGAAAGCGCTCAGCAAGTTGGTTTGATCCTGGTTCGGTACCAAAGCAATGTGCAAAACGAAAAATGACCCCTAGAAAGGTGATGGTCACAGTTTGGTGGTCTAGTGCTGGTGTGATTCATCATAGCTTTTTACAAAATGGCGAGAGCATTACTGCAGATGTGTACATTGAAGAACTGACCACAATGATGGCGAAACTCGCACGTCTGCTACCAGCTTTGGTCAATCGGTCGTCTCCACTGCTACTTCACGACAACGCGCGACCCCATACTGCACAGCAGGCCGTCTCTAAGCTGCATGAGTTGGGTTTGGAAGCTCGCCCTCATCCGCCATACTCACCAGATCTTGCGCCTACCGACTATTACTTTTTCCAAAATTTTGACAACTTTTTAGCGGGAAAAAAATTCAATTCCCGAGAGGCAGTACAAAACGCCTTTGAAGAGTTTGTTGTCTCCCGTCCTGCTGATTTTTTCAAGAAGGGCATCCATAAACTGCCACAGCGTTGGCAAAGATGCATTGATTGCAGGGGTGATAACTTTGAATAAAAGAAATAAATAAGTTCGAAAAAAAAATACTTTAACTTTTTTCAAACAAAACGGCAATTTCATAGGTAAAGACCTAATAAATAAATAAATATGTGAGGACATTTCAGACAGCGCCATCTAGCCCCAAACTAAGCAAAGCTTGTACTATAGGAACCAGATGACTGATACAATACTTAGATACTTTTTGTTTGTAAATACATACATAGAATACAATATAACACCCAGACACAGAACAACATCGATGTTCATCACACAAATGTTTGTCCTGGTTGGGGATCGAACCCGTTCCGAAGGCAAGGATACTACCAACTGAGCTATCGGGCCAGTCAATGTTTAGTTTACTTTGTTTACGAGGTGGTAGGACTTTTCTGCAAAGTTCGTCCAGGCAGATACCACCGCTCTGTCAGTTACTCCGCCTCCAAGCAGCACTTGCGCACTAGTGCAAGCACTATTACTGTGTTCCGGTGTTTGAAGGGCATTGCAGCTAGTGAAATTACTGGGCAATTGAGACTTTATGATCTGATCTCACAGTCGAGTAATCTTATTACTAGACTG
Organism: Ennomos fuscantarius; assembly: GCA_905220475.3. Lineage (NCBI taxonomy): Eukaryota > Metazoa > Arthropoda > Insecta > Lepidoptera > Geometridae > Ennomos > Ennomos fuscantarius. The sequence continues at coordinate 1,399,546 of HG992026.1, read as the reverse complement.
TGCTGATATCTCAGGATGATGTGCGCAGTGCAGTGTTGGTCGAAACTATTTTGGGCTTCCGATTGACACTGTTCTGTTATGGGCAGCCGTGGCGCTTAACATCAGGTGAACGGCTAGCTCGTCAAATTATTCAGTAACATTTTAAAAAAAAACAGTGTGCTGATGTCTCAGGACGATGTGCGCAGTGCAGTGTTGCGTGAAACTTTATATTTTAGAGTTCCGAGTGACACTGTTCTCTTATGAGCGGCCGTGTCGCTTAACATCAAGTGAACGACTTGCTCATTACAATGAAATAAAAAATCGCATTAAAAAAAAACTTAAATTATGTAAACAAACCAATCTCTGCCTAAATTGCTCGATGTTAATTCTAATTGCTTATTATTGAAACCGTCATAAATTAACGTGATATCTACGCTATTTACTAATACCAACTAAGTGTTAGATGGTATTAGCTAATTAATCTATACAGAAGTATTATCTACCGAGATTATAGTTTAATCGTAAGTAAGGATTGGAATGAAATTGATTAAACGTGCCAACTTATATATTTTTTTTTTTTTTCTATATTATTGAATGATGTGACGAGCTAGTCGTTCACCTGATGTTAAGCGCCACGGCCGCCCATAACAGAACAGTGTCACTCGGAACCCTAAAACATAGAGTTTCAAGCGACACTGCACTGCGCACATCATCCCGAGACATCAGCACAGTCTGGTATAAGATTACTCGACTGTGAGATCAGATCATAAAGTCTCAATTGCCCAGTAATTTCACTAGCTACAGTGCCCTTCAAACCGGAACACAGTAGTGCTTGCACACTACTGCTTGGCGGCAGAATAACTGGCAAAGCAGTGGTACCTACCTAGACGAACTTTGCAACAAAGTTCTACCACCTAGTAAAATAATATAATTAAATAACAGCAATAGATTACATACATACGGAATAATAATATAGAAATATATATTTGTTAATAAGTAATATAGAATATGTATTAGTTTATTCTAATATTATTATAACATAAGTATTAGGATGTAGTATTTATTGCTAAAAATTAAGTATTAGTTATTTAATTATCGTTATTAGATTTCTTTTAAATTGTCACACACCACCGTATACTCTTTTGCATTTGATACGGTCCATCCAAAGGTTGTCTGGAAGAGATCGCTGTCAGCGACAAGACCGCCCATTGTAACACCAGTTTATAAGGTTGTCTTGATACTTTTATATTTCTTTGGTGGAACAATAATGACTTAATGACTTCGATTTTGATTAACTTGATAAATTATCAATTACATGACACCGCCTAAATACACAAAAGTGTGGAGCCAGAACATTATAAAAAAAAAGCTAAACATTACCTCATTTTTTTATTTTGGTTTGGCTTCACCCTTTTGTGTATTTAGCCAGTGTCAAGTAATTGATAATAATTTCTTAAGTTAATTAATATTATATAATGTGTCAAGTTAAGTCATAGTCCAAGTCATCAAGTTAAGTCATAGTCTAGTCTAGTCATACTCCTAGTAAAGTGATGGCCACTTTACCAGAAGCTTCTATGGAGTTTTGGAAACAACACGAAAAGAAACGTGTCGCCATCATTATACCACTTTCCCACACTCATGCCTGTAATCCAGCACTTAACGAATAAAATGCCACTAATTTTTATACACAAACACTGAAAATAACACAAGTTTTGGAAAATAATACAATGCGGTGACGCAATCTTTTTCGTTTTCCCGCCAAAACTCCCATTACCTCATTGAAGGGTCATACTGTTTTTTTGTTTTGGCTCCACACTTTTGTTTATTTAGCCAGTGTCAAGTAATTCATAATAATATCTCAAGTTAATTAATATCATATAATGTGTAAAGTCAAGTCAAGTCATAGTCCAAGTCATCAAGTTAAGTCATATTGTCACTATACCACTTTCCTACACTCATGCCTGTAATTTAGCACTGAACGAATAAAATACCACCAATTTTATGCACTAACTGAAAATAACACAAGTTTTGGAAAATAATACAGTGCGGCGGCGACGCGATCTTTTCTGTTTTCCCGCCAAAACTCTCAACTTATATTTTTTCTTTCTTTTCTTTATTTAACTTCAACTTCTTATTGTGACTTCTGCGGGGTTACCGCAATTCTTTTCTTTCTTTGTTTTTTATCTTTTATTTCTTGCACGATATATACGTAATAGCATTTAAGAAACATTGTGTGAACCCACATTGCATTGGAACCAAGCATGGCATTAGAAAAAAATCATTAAAATTCATTAACCACATGGACAATTCAATGATATATTCTTATATGGCACAACGAATCAGCATTGCAATTCAACGGGGCAATGCTGCCAGCATGTTGGTTACGCTACCTACTGGTAGGTCATCGCGGCCAGTATATATTCCAAATGATTTTTTTTGGTAGTTGGTAGTGTTTAGTATTAGTTGTTATATCATTGCAGTATTTAGTTGAAAATAAAGGCAATTTGCCGGTAGAAAAAAGGAACATTGTGTAATCCCACAACTCAAATAATTTGAATAATAATTATTTGCTGGGTTAGATTAGAACGACATAACAATGAATAAAGTTTTCCTTGTATGAATATTCTTCGTACCTAATATGATGTACTGAATTCATTCCCTATCCTACATTTTGTGCTGTGGCTTGTTAGTCGCTGACTACTGGCTACTAAGCTCGTGTTAGTCGCATTTTAGCGTTATCTCATAGTGGTTTGATGTAGTTTAATTTGGATAATAGTTAAAAAAGTTCCCGTGAAATTGTTATTTAACGTATGCTGCCAAAATTGGTCAAGCTTAAAGTTATTTAATTTTCTTTACCATCTGAAAATTCTTTTGTTTCATTGCTGCTGGTCAGGTTAGTAGGTATAATTTATTTTATTAGTAGTATTTATTTTATTTTTATGTTAATGAATAATGTGATGAGCTATCTGTTCATTTTATGTTAAGCGACACGGCCGCCCATGACAGAGCAGTGTCACTCGGAACTAAACAATATAAAATTTCGCACAATGCACTGCGCACATCATGCTGAGACATCAACACAGTCTGGTAATAAGATTACTCGACTGTGAGATCAGATCATAAAGTCTCAATTGCCCAGTAATTTCACTAGCTACAGTACCCTTCAAAACGGAACACAGTAGTGCTTGCGCATTACTACTTGGCGGCAGAATAACTGGCAAAGCTGTGGTACCTACCTAGACGGACTTTGCAGAAAAGTCCTACCACTTAGTAAAGTAAAGGTATATAGAGTCTTTTACATTAATAGGTATGAGTTTTTACACAGGTACATACATTTATTTATGTAATTATCAGGTTAGCACTTATCACTCTAGTAATTTATTTTTAATTCCCACTTTGGTAATTTATATGGCAACAAATCATTACTAAAGCGCAGAGATAGGCACAGGATAGGCAGTTATACTAGGGGCAAGTACTGTTGGAAACATTAATTTACTATCTTTTTTTTTATTAATTGATAGGCTCGCGTTTGACCACTATCACACCTGATGGTAAGTGACGATGCGGTCTAGGATGTAACACGCTTGCCTAGAAGATACCTGTTATATATAATAAATAAATATATTCCAGAGTTCCTTAAATTTTGTCCCTTTCGATAAACGATATATTCTATTATATAAAAGGCTTTGTCCTGACTGACTGACACACAACGCACAGCCCAAACCGCTGGACGTATAGACTTCAAATTTAGAGAGTGGCTACCTTTTATGACGTAACCGCGTGCTAAGAAAGGATTTTTGAAAATTCAACCCATAAGTGGGTGAAAAGGGTAAAAAGCTTTTGTATGAAAAACCTACATTTCGTGACGTATCCTACCGTTATCCGAGCGATCATTACTTTCAATATTAACATATTATTTATATTCTTAGGTTTTTGATAGTTAAGTTTGTGATTTTCCTAGATTGGCGTGGTTGTGTTTCTAAATATTTCTTCGTAATTTGTGCAGAATTTTACGTAAAGATTTAATTATTTACTACTACTACTACTACTACAATAGGTGTTTTTATTTTATAAGAGTCCTTTTCGATTTGCAATATGGTTAGTTATTATTTATCTGGTATTTTGTGCATGCTGTGTTTCCTTTGAATAGACAATGCATCCAGAAAAAATGTATGTTTAGTAAGTAATATTATTTAAAATAGTGTAATTGTCAATAGGAAGCCGAATTAAATAAATAAATAAATAAATTTATATTCTGAGGTTTTTGATAGTTGAGTTTTCTCAAATACTCAAATATCTAGATTGTAAGTTCGTTAGAATTAAGTAATTGCTTTCCTGCAGTCAATTTTTCGGTAGGGTTCCCAGGTCAAAGATAGTTGGTAATATATTTAATTATTTTAGTACAAATATAGTTCAAGAGTCACTAAACGTTAATTTTATTGTGAAATGGTGAGTCATACCATCATACCAATCGTGGGTGATGGGGCTTGCCTTTTTCGATCCCTGTCCTATTTAATGTGTTGAACTCAGGAAAAGGCATTGGATGTCCGTAAAGAAATTGTCAGTCATATAGTAGCTAATTGGCAAGAATTTGCGATATTGTGATATAATGCTAAGTCAAACAATGCCGCTATGAGAAATCAATGCACGCACGAGATTCCAGCCATTTATTAATTTAAGAGGGTTAAGTTAATTTTATCCCAAAAAAATAATGGTTTCTGAGGGATAGCCCACGCGGGCGAAGCCGAAGGCAGAAGCTAGTTAAGTATAAATACGAAGAATATATTTTTTTTTATGTTTTGGCTCCACACTTGTGTGTAAGTAATTGATAATTTTTCATGTTAATGATATTTACGCAAATATGTGTCATGTCACAGTTGAAGTCATCAAGTCAAGTCATAGTCAAGTCATAGTCTAGTCAAAGTCATACTCCTAGTAAAGTGGTAGCAACTTTACTTGAAGCTTCTATGGAGTTTTGGAAACAACACGAAAAAAAAACGTTTCACCATCATTATACCACTTCCCCACACTCATGCCTGTAATCCAGCACTTAACGAATAAAATGCCACCAATTTTATGCACTAACACTGAAAATAACACAAGTTTTGGAAAATAATACAATGCGGTGACGCGATCTTTTTCGTTTTCCCGCATACAAGGAAAACTTAATAGAAATATATATTAATAACTTATGATATCTGTGCGTTAATGATCTATTTATATATTATCTGTGGTTTCTCTCTCTTCTCAATATACAGACAAGTGCGGACGTATTTTATTTTAATTTCATCGGACCAACGACTAATTTTATTAATTTCGTTTGGCTTCGTTCAGTACTAATAATAAAGGTCAGTTTTTTTTTACATTAATACATGACAATATGCTTATTACACATATAATTATTGTGGAGCGGTAGAATAGGTCGTTTTTTGTTTTTATTTCTCGCTGTCAAATTTGGAATAGGCAAAGATGAAACAAAAAGTTTATGGCGGGAAAACAAAAAAGATTGCATCACCGCATTGTATTATTTTCCAAAATTTGTGTTATTTTCAGTGTTAGTGCATAAAATTGGTGGCATTCTATTCATTAAGTGCTGGATTACAGTCGTGAGTATGGGAAAATAGTATGATGATGGCGAAACGTTTCTTTTCGTGTTGTTTCCAAAACTACATAGAAGCTTCTGGTAAAGTTGCCACCACTTTACTCGTACTTGGAGTATGACTTGACTAGACTAGACTATGGCTTGACTTGATGATTTGGACTGTAACTTGACACAAATATATGTAATATTAATTAACTTAAAAATTACTGGACACTAGCTAAATACACGAAAGTGTGGAGTTAAAACCAGAAAAAAAAGATAAAACAATACATGGTTGTATTGTTTTATCTTTTTTTTCTTAGGTATTTCTACTGTAATATGTGTATTAATTATAAGTAATATTGCTTAAAGGACACGTTTTGGTATAATAATAAATAGTCCGTTAATGGTAAAAATAATTTCGTATGGTATAAACCAATGCGGGGCTGTTTAAATTCAACGAGTTTTTTTAAACTTGTTTTTTATGTTCTTTTTTTCATTTACATTTTGTGCCATTTAATTGGTTGATGTAGCTGTTTATCGAAAGGGACAAAAGAACTCGGGAATATATTTATTTAATGCTTATAATACAGAGTAAACTATTATTGGATTTTACGTAATTTAAGTACACAAGAACAATTTTAATTACTCATATACATATTTGGATTTCGTCATCACGGTTACCAGAATAGGTTGGCCCTTGTAACGGAATTGTTTGAGCATACATTTCAAATTTGATTGAAGATGACTGCATTATAAATAATAATATAATAATAATAATAACGCCCAACGATAACATACATAGATCCTGGACCCTGTCTAGGATTCCCTGTGTCGAGGGACCCAGGAACCACAAGGACCATGGTCCCACAACACCCAGACTCAAATCAAGTATTTGCGCTTTTTTCTGTGCACAAATACTTGTCCTGGAGGAATCGAACCCGCCGCTTCAGGGTTATGAGTTGACCTGCTCAACCACCACACCACAGTCGTCATTATGAATATAAACGTACTAAAAAAACTTATTGATATAGGTACCTACTCGTATATCTATACCTAACTAGACACGTCGGCGCGTCACCCGCGTCTTACCCGTTTTCCTACGGAAATACACAATTTTCCGGAATAAGGTAGAAAAGTTGTTTGAAAAATTTAATCCAAATAAGTTCAGCTGTTTAAATCCTAAACGTTGCGACGTAAAGAGGGTTTAATCACAGACACACAAACTTTCTATTTATTTATTTTTATTAGTGTGTGTATAAATAGAGATGTGATAATAGTTAACTAATAACAATTGAAGGGTTGAAAATAAAAAGGGTTTAACTGTCAAATTGATAGTTTCGAGAAAATTGACTTTAAACTTCAACGGAGTCATTTTAATGTAGAGTGCTTATAAGGTAATAGAAAAGGTTTATATAAGTTTCAGTTGCTTGAAAATGTTTTAATTCTATTTTAAAATACTGAATATAGTACTAATTCATACAATTACTGTAAAAATATAATATAATACAATAAATATAATAATGTTTTAATGCTAAGCGAACTGTATTCCTGTGACAGATAAAGCGTTTTTAGACTCAAAATCTCGAGATTTAAGCTTCATTTCGGTATTTTGAGAATGTATTATTGTAGATAATTTCACGCTGAATCCAACGATACCCCTAAGTCATTTTGTTAAAAAAATCAGTTAAATCCTTTTTGTTCTCACTCCTTCAATTGTATTACTAATTACATTAATAAATCTATACAAATAGTCAAAGAAACCTCTTCTTTTTATCAGTGAATAGAAATAACAAAGCGTAAAAAACGGCTTCAGACATGGTTTTCTCAAATTCATCATAAGCTGTAGGCTAGCAATGATTCGACGGTTAAAAAGCCTAGATTAATAATAATAATAATACATAATAATTGGTCGGATCAAACCCGGAGGCCGCGGGATTGATTCTCGTGGCAGGACAAGTATTTGTGAAAAGAAAAAAAGTGTTATTTTATTCTGGGAGTAGTGGGACCATGGCCTAGACACAGGGAATCCTAGTTAGGGTCCAGGATCTATGTATGTGATCGTTGGGCGTTATTATTATTGTCCCATTAACCTAATTTTTTACGTCTGCGCAATGACGCGCAGCGCCAGAGTTTCGTGCCGCTAATTATACAATCTTTTCCACAGAAAAAAATCGTAAAATATGGTGCTGGTCGTTACGTTGAAAAACTTGGCACCGCGGATGCGGTTCAAGACCTGCGCGTCCATCGACAACATTGTCTTCAAGTTGCACTACCAAATGACTGTAACCTTGCTGCTCCTGTTCATAGTCTTCGTCTGCGCCAGGGACTACTATGGAGACCACATCAAGTGCCTCAACGACAAAGGCGTGGAGAACCAAATGATTAACACATATTGCTTCTTTATGTCGACGTTTACAATGGTATGACATACTTATCTTTGCGTAGGTACATACGTCGTAGAATCTGTAAGATGGATTGAGCATTAAGGATTTTAGGTAATAGTGTTCTGGTTCTCGAGTGGCGACCACAAACTTTTAAGGCATAGCGTAAGCCAGTCCCGCGTCTAAGGACATATTGTCAGAAACGCGGGGGGCTTGGCGTTGTATATAACCAGGAGATATAGTGGCGATTGGCTGGAGCGATGGAGGTGCGAGGTCGGAGGTTGGAGGACGACTGAGACACTGGTTTCCATATAATGTTCTGTTTATTCCAAATCAGCCTGCCTTATATACAAAAATCTGGGTCTGCCTGAGCTACCTCGGATCTTTACTTTTTGGGTGCAATAGGCAAGCATATTGCCCGCTCAACGTATCGTTCTATTTGGGAGGCCTATGTTCCTGTACATGCGCAGTTCATGCACAGCCTTGATGGACTTGATTTGATGTGCGATCCGAGCAGATAGTTAAATACTAATATTCTTGACAGCCTCTGTGGTGTGATGGTTGAGAAGGTCGTCTTATAACCCGGAAGCGGCGGGTTCGATTTCCGCGGCAGGACAAGTATTGTGCACCAAAAAACAAAGCGCAAATACTTGTTCTGTGTGTTGTGGGACCGTGGTCCTCGTAGTTCCTGGGTACCTAGACACAGGGAATCCTAGTTAGGATCCGGGGTCTATGTATGTAAGCGTTGGGCGTTATTATTGTTATTATTATTCATTCAACATTACAAAAATACAATAAAAAACCTAAACCTAGTGTACCGCCAGCAGCGGGGCAAGGCCCAAGCTACCGGTGGTTAGGGCTGCAGAGTGAGGAACCTCTTATTATTATTATTATTATGTAGTGAACGGAGATGATGACATGGTATTTTTGGGTATGGTGAAGTGTGGCGGACGAAAAGCTGCTAGACGCGGAAAGACGCTGCCAGTTAGCAACCGTTCTTTCTTGTGGGTTCAGTACTCAACAACAGAGTAGCTACGTGGAATGCATGTCGATTGACTCTTTCGCTTTGGCGTCTGAATCATGCTGACTGATGGTAGCAGTTATATAACCATATTACTTATAGGATTTCACTTCAAATCGGCGGCAATTTATATAATTTTTTAAATTTATCGTTAAAGTCACAGATTTGAGATATATTGTATCACTTGAAAATTATATTACAAAAGATTCTATATTAAAAATACTATAGGGTTCTTTTACATCTCCATTTGAACTCCTTAGGTATTATATTTATTAAAAACCATTTCTTAGTGCGCCTGCGCCGACACCCGCCAAATATATACCGTACACTGTCTGTCAGTCAGCGTAAGCCTATCAAGACAAAGCCTTAAAAAAAAAACAATATCCTTTATTAATTTTCTCAGCCAAAATACTTCGACGAAAATCTATTGAAACTCGGGGCTATACCGCATCCAGGAGTGGGCCCCTATACGGAAAACGAAGAGACAATAAGTTACAAATACTACCAGTGGGTGCCGTTTGTGCTGTTCATACAGGCCACCTGCTTCTACATGCCGCATTACATCTGGAAGAAAATGGAAGGTATGTAGTTACTACTTGTTACTAAGCCAGGAGAAGAATACAGCGGGCTGAGCAGCATTAGGGAAACTTCGCCGTGTTTTTTCATCACCCTTACCGCAATTTCTTAAGACGAAAATCTTTAACTTGTACGTCCTACCAGTCATGACCCACGGAGCCGAAACAATGGCTATGGAGAGAGCTATGCTCCGTGTATCTCTGCGGGTTAGAATCCGAAATAAAATCATTCGCCAAAGAACTAAAGTTTCATATAAAAGCTGACATGTAAAAATAAGTCGTTGGAGTAGAACTGAGAAGCATTTGAAATCCAAGTCTTTAAACATACGTTTACAATTTTAGTTTGGACAATATCGTCACATTTTGTAAGATAAATAACGGCCTAAACTCACGTCAATTAAAAAGTCGAAATCATTCCGACCAGGTTTCGGACGTATTCGATGTGAGACACAAAACAAGTATTTGTATATTGTTCCATGCACAAACACTTTTCTGGCGGGTTGGATTCCTGCGTTAATGGTTATGTTATGAGCCGACCACGGGCCTTACCGCGTAAGTCTGGTGGAGATGGTAATCGTGTTCTCTCTTGCTCGCACTCGTGGACTTGTTAATTGGCTCGTGCAGGATGGCAGGCGAAGCCGATGTCCAGAACAGTTACGCGGTAGGGTCGTTGCTCAACCGCAACACCCCAGAGGCTGTCATAAATCTTTGTTCTATGTTTTTTTCTAGGAGGAAGAGTTAAAATGTTAGTTGACGGGCTGAAACATGCGACCTTGTCTCTAAACCAAGAACAAGATTTGGACTGCAAAACTGGGAAGATACTATCGAAAGAATCTATCAAAAAGAAGCTGAATATCATTACAAACGATATTATATTGCGGTAACGACATTTTTAATTGTTGTAAATATAAAAAAATATGCAAATACAGGGTGGCGCAATAGAACGTGATTTATTAAGTATAGGCTAAAAAAAGAAATACAAAAGGTATAGTTGAAATAAGATATAGGATGATTAGGTAATTAAATATAGTTTATTTAAAAAAAATAACGTCATCTAAATGACGGCCCTCTCGAAGACGGCACTCCTGTAAACGCGAACGCGGATTTGTGAAAACTCTTGTCAATAAAGCTGGGGTGATAGCTGCCATTTCCCCACGGATATTTTCTTTTAGCTGACTGATGTTCCTCGGATTGTTCATGTAGACTTTGTGTTTGAGGTATCCCCACAAAAAAAAGTCAGGAGGCGTTAAGTCAGGGCTACGTGGGGGCCAAGGGATATCACTTCTTTTAGAAATTAGTCTTGCAGGAATTATCTCACAACCGCCATTGAGTCATTTGATGTGGTCAGGTCGCTCCGTCTTGTTGGAATCAAGTCCTCGTATTTGCTATTCTCGATCTCGCAAGTCAGAACTTGCGAAATACGAATGCGAATATCCCTCTAGCACCGCAACATAGCGGTCGGTGTTAACGGTGATGTTTTGTCCTCGTAAATCTTCAAAGAAGAAAGGGCCAATAATTCCATTGCTTGAGATTGCTGCCCATACCGTTACTTTCGGACTATGCAGTGGATTTTGATGTTTCATTTTTGGATTCTCGTCGTTCCAATAGCGACAATTTTGTCATTACATCATTTTTACGAATTATTTTCATTTACCCATTTAAATGGGTAAATGAAAATGAGCCTCGCTCGCCAGAAAAAAGGATGTTGTCAAAAGTGAAAAATCGACTAAGCATTTCTTCAGTAAATGCCAACCTTGCTCCGAAGCCGGTGTCTTTTAATTCCTGTGTTAACTGGAGCTTACAAGGATGCAGTTTAAGATCCAACTTCAAAATTCGATGTAAACTTCGTCGCGACAAGTTTAAAGCCACCGATCGCTTCCGAGTAGACACTTGCGGATTTTTTCCTACTGACTCCTTCACCCTCTCAATATTGCTTGTGGTCCTAGACGTTCTTAGACGACCTTTTGCTGGTGGTTTAAACGTGGAACCGGTCTCTTCAAAACGCTTTATCCATACTTTAATTAAATTTGCACTCGGAGCTTCATTAATGTGTGTTAATCCATATTCAGAACAATACATTCGCCTTGTAGAGATGTATGAACGACCGTTCTCGTAAAACGTGCGAATAAAAAAGCGCGACGCTTCCCGTCGAAGTGACTCATGGTTACTAAATCTCCACGAGTGCCACTATCCAACCAAGCTAAGCTCCCCCCGCCCGCGCACTGTTTACCCCGCGAAAAAGATGACGCAATATGCTCGTTCTATTGCCAACCTGTATAAGTGAAAACTGTCCACAAATAATCACTTCAAATTTTGAAACACGTTTGTCGAGTTCAGAACATTGAGATTTTTCGGAAACTGCCGAAACAAATTCTAATGAGAAAAACAACTATTTTTAATTTATTTTGTTTTAAGCACTCTTTTTTTTTATAAATCGATTGTCTTACGTTGTATTCACGGTTTCCCAGATTAAGGCTCTCAAAGACGTGGTCAACCTGGCTGGTCGCGATGGAGATCACGAATCTCTTGAACATCGTGGTCCAGATCTGGGTCAATGACATACTTCTCAAGGGCCACTTCATAGGAATCGGTGCTAGTGTCATTGCATTCTACGACACAAACGCAAAGATCTACCCGCTAGATCCCATATTCCCAAAGGTAAGAAATAAAACAAAACATACAGAAAAAACATTTTGTATTGTGCCAAAATAGCAAAAATTTCAAAAGCAGTTTCTTATATAGTTTTCTCATGGATGCCATTGTCAAAACTGGATCTGAGTCTGGGTGTTGTTGGACCATGGTCCTCGTAGTTCCTGGGTCCCTAGATACAAGGAATTTTACTTAGGGTCCAGGATCGTTAGGCGTTAATTATTTATTTTATTTATTTATATTTGTTCATTATTTCGAAAACTATGATCCAGGTGACGAAGTGTGTTTTCTGGAAGTACGGTCCAAGTGGATCGCTTCAGAACCAGGATGCGATGTGCGTGATGGGGCTGAACATAATCCATGAAAAGATCTACACCATTTTGTGGTTCTGGTTCTTATTCATCTTCATCGTCTCTGTGCTCGGTAAGTCGATAATCTTTATCTTATTCAATAATATTCATTTGGAATGGACATTATAAGTAGCGCCACGAAAGTCTAGCGCTGCGCGTCATTGCGCAGAAGTAAAAAATTAAGTATCACAGGGGGCTAGAGGGACGAAAGGTGCGCGTGCGTAGCGCCGGTTGGCTGCCAGCCGCACTCCGTCCCCCGCCACATACGACGCTCCGCGGACTGACTGTACAGTCACGTTCTAAGGTGTATTTTATTGCCATTCATTTTTATTGTTTTTTGTTTAGTTTGAGTTCGTTTGTTATTGTTGGTTTTTATATGAGTGTATTTTAGTAGATAATGAATATGCCTAGAAGAAATACTTTTTTAAAAAGACAGGCTCAAAAAATGGTGTATGACGTGCATTGTTTTGTTAAAAGAGGAACCAATGAACTGATTGATTGTTTAAAGCAAGATTTCAATAAAAAGAGGTTAATCATGTATAGTAAAACAACCTATTACAAGCTATCGAAAACTTACGTTTGCGTGCGCGACAGTACCTATGCGCAGCTATCCCCTCCACATTCCGCTCAGTGCTAAACTTTCGTGCCGCTACCTATACGTAAAGTACCAACTAGACTTAATTTAGAGTTTAAAAGGGATGTTAAAGGTTGCATGAAGCTACGCAGGTCATATCGCAGGCTGCGTCTGGCTAACAGCTCTTTGCTAATAATATTTAAACGGTGTCTGTTTGTTTTGTTTGGCTTTCACGCCAAAACGGCTGAACTAACAAAACGTCTATACTACGTAATCAATAACGAAAAGTTTTTATTCTGGAAGGTTAAGGGTTAATACGAATAAACTGGCAAGTTGCGGATGACAACGTCGCATGTTGTCACCCGCAACATGCGACGCAGTGGTTGTAGGCAATTAGGCATACGTTGTGAAAGAAAATGTGTCATTTTCATAGTATACAAATTTTACTCGTTATAGAAAGTACAATGACATAGATAATCATTAATTCTTTTATAGTTCTTGTATGTATGTAGTATATTATATACTTGCTTACGTTGCTGCGGCGGAATGATCTCTCTCTGGCTTAAACGATAAGAACTATAAAATAATTAATGATTATCTATGTAATTGTACTTTATATTGATTTCGTATTATGATCCTTAAATTACGTAGGTATACCTTTTATGTACTTGACTGTGACTTGATTAGGTCATAAAGTCTCATTTGCCCATTTCACTAGCTACAGTGCCTGTCAAACCGAAACGCAGTAGTGCTTGCGCACTACTGATAACAGGTATAGCAGAATAACTGGCATAGCGGTGGTACCTACCTCGTTGAATTTTGCAGAAAAGTTCTACTACGTAGTAAAATTTCTATTGTTCATTACTTTCATTCGTTCTTTCCTATCCAGCTGTGATGTGGCGCATATGTTCATTCTTCTGCTTCCGCCTTTCACTCCGCTATACCGAGGTGATGTTCTGGCAGGCCAGCGCTGGGAAATTAAACAAGGATGACGTCATCCGTGTCGTGAACGGGTGCGAGTACGAAAACTGCCTGTTCCTGCACTATATGTATAAGAATATGGAGCCGCAGTTATTCCAGTAAGTCAAGCCTATGTGCCTAATGAATAAATGAATGAATGAACGAACGAACGAATGAATGAATGAATGAAAGCCGCAGTTGTTCCAGTAAGTCAAGCCTATGTGCCTAATGAATAAATGATTGAAGTATTTAAATGGTGTTTTTGAGTTTTGGCGGGAATGCGAAAAAGATTGCGTCGCCGCATTGTATTATTTTCCAAAACTTGTGTAATTTTCACTGTTAGTGCATAAAATTGGTGGCATTCTATTCGTTAAGTGCTGGATTGCAGGCGTGAGTGTGGGAAAATGGTATAATGATGGTGAAACGTTTCTTTTCGTGTTGTTTCCAAAACTCCATAGAAGGTTCTGGTAAAGTTGCCACCACTTTACTAGGAGTATGACTTTGACTAGACTATGACTTGACTTGATGACTTCGACTGTGACTTGACACATATTTGCGTGAAATATCATTAACTTGATAAATTATTAATTACTTGACACTGGCTAAATACACAATAGTGTGGAGCCAAAACATTAAAAAAAAAATGATTGAATGAACGAACGAACGAATGAATGAATGAAATCTTTATTTGATCGAATATTAGGTTACATTTAGATGGTCATAAATAATAAGGACTCGACTAAAAAGTCCTTTTAGAGAAACGTGCTTACAATTTTTTTTTTCAAACTTTATTACAATTAACATATTGCTTACATTTAATATATTTTTCAGATAATATAATTAAAGCTGTAGTCATGAAAATTTTTGGGTTGATGAATGAGAAACAATAAAAATTGTGAATAGCTGATAATGCAACCGTAATAATAGATATTATTTATGTACCATAACGGGTAAACTATTTGAAACCAACGAGGTATAAGTACTAGAAGTTAACAAAAAGTTTAGTTTGTGTTTCTAATGAAAACAATGTTCGGTTAATATTATTCCTCTTGAATATTCATGATAATATTAACTTGTTAGTTATTTATTAAAACGATAGTGGTCTGATGGTTGATTGATCTAGCTACTAATATCTAAGGTTAAAAAAGTGCTATAGAGAGAACCGCGGCCTCTAACGCGCGCGTTATAGGCCCCGGTTCCCGCCGCCCCGACTGGCCGGAACCGCCGCAAACGCTACGTCCCGCAATTTTTAAATCTGTAATATCTTCGAAAATATTCATTTAAATCATGTGCTGTAAAGGGCCATATAGATCTATAATAAATCAACAATGTGTTTAAGGTATTTAATTAGATAAGGATTAATGCTGTATTGGTTAAAATCGCTTCGAAAATTAGCCATTATTTGTCGTAAAAAATGTTATTGTTGGATATCCATAAGAGATAGTCATATTTTGATCAATACTTAGTACATTATTTTGATAAATCTCGTAGGGTTCAGCCTGCGTTTGCAATGTAAGCGGAAAAAAAAAAATTTACAACATCACATTAGAAACCTCAAAAATAACACTATTTCTCCACTATTTAATGGATGTTATTATACATATAAACCTTCCTCTTTAATCACTCTATCTATTAGAAAAAACCGCATCAAAATCCGTAAATAAAATTTAAAACTAAATATAAAATAATTTGTCAAAAACCTAAATATACAAAAAATCACAATTTTAATCTCAATCAATAAAATATCCACTTTCTGCTAAGTTCGTCTAGGTAGGTACCACCGCTATGCCAGTTATTCTGCCACCAAGCAGTAGTGCGCAAGCACTGCTGTGTTCCGGTTTGAAGGGCACTGTAGCTAGTGAAATTACTGGGCAAATGAGACTTTATGATCTTATCTCACAGCTTAGTAATCTTATTACTAGATTGTGCTGGTGTCTCAGGATGACGAGCGCAGTGCAGTGTCTCGCGAAACTCTATACTTTAGAGTTCCGAGTGACACTGCAGCTGATATGGGCAGCCGTATCGTTTAACATCAGGCAAACGGCTAGCTCGTCACGTCATTCATTAACATAGAAAAAAACACTAATATACTTTAAAATTTTACTTTTTGAATCCCTTGAAATAAACGAACGGTGCAACTTTTTCTAGGCAATGGCCTAGCACTATTCTATTTACCATCAATTCTTATATAGCACTGTGTATTCTATCTTCATTTTCATCTTTTTTCACTGTATTAGATGTTTACGCTCCACACTCAATAACCCAAAATTTGACTAGATTTTGTTTTTCTTATTGTGTTAACCTTGGTTTCAATTTTTTTAGATCGTTCTATGGTTTTTTACTTAACGAATTACAAAAGTGGCAGATATTTTTGTACCACTCATTTACAAATATATCTGCCACTTTTTGTAGCGGTCCATCCAAGTATAGTGACTGCAGCGAACATTTTTTAACTATAACAGTGCTGTATAACGGTGCTTCGATATGAGCGCTATTTTGTTTAACATTTTTATGTTTATTTTGGCCGTGTGTAGCTAAAATTAAAAATTAAATAAAAGGCTGTAAAAATAAAAGGTTTACTTATAGAAAGAAAGAAAGGAAAAGGTATTTCAACAAATTCTTAGTTACCAGCTCCTACGGCCGGCAGGATACCCTGAGTCTGTGGAAGCTATATAAGTTCTCTTCGAGGTTCAAATATTACGTTAAGTTAGTAATAACAATAAAACTGACGTCATGGACAATTTGTGTGTGTGCGTGTGTGTGTGTGTGTGTGTGTGTGTGTGTGTGTGTGTATTTGTGTGTTTGTAAGTTATACTTAAAAGTATTTTTATGGTACCATTTTTTGTACAGGGTGGTGTTCGCTCTTGTAGCCCAAGAGTTGAAGAATATGCAGGAGAGTAACTACAACTGTCTAACTCAACGGAAGACGAAAACTGACCTGCAGTTTGTAGACAACATCGGGTTTAAGGATGAAATTCTACCGTTGAAAGGAGGGAGTAGTTCTTAGGAAGAGGTGACGACTCAAGTCCGGCTAATAAAATCTAAAGTTCACTGCTTATCAGCGGAATAGCTACACAATGTTTTCTCTTGTTCTATCGTTGCCTATTTCAAACAATGATGATGATGATGATGGAATAATAATAGTAACACACAACAATCACATACAGACATGTAATGAAACAAAACATTCTGCTGTAGAAGGAGGACAATAAAATTTATAGAATTATTGCCTATTTAGCGTATAATTAGCAGATGATTTATGTATGTAAAGAATAATTTTAGTTCTAGGCTCAATTTCCGTTAGTAATTAATTAATTATTATTTTGGTCTATTAATGAAATCTCATCGAATAAATAATCTCAGATAAAACACTGTCTTGTTGAGTATCTGAAGAAGATTGAAGCTATAGAAATAACAAATTTAAGGAAAATTAAATAGATAGATTTCAATTAGTATGTAATTATTAGATCCCGTTTCTCCAGTAATCCGTTTTTTTGGGAAAGCCTAATTTTTAGGATAAAAAGTATCCCACGTTGATCTTGGTAATATAAGCAATGTTCGTACCAACCATAGATAGCCTAAATAACCTGTTACTGCTAATATACCAAAAATTTTATGTGATAATGATAATTAAAACTGTATATTTTTTTAGGTATAATTTTTTATGTCTAGTTTAGTTTTTTATCAACGATTATAAAACTTGTAGGTTAAGGTTGTTTATTTCAAAGTATTTTAAGTTATCGATTATGAAAGCCAAATTATTAATAACTGGTGATTTGAATATTAATAGTGCGTCTGTAAATATTGCTAATTACTATGTTTATTTTTTGGAATATTGCAATTCAGTGGAATGTCATAGTATTTTTGATGGGCGTGGAAGTAAGCTTGATGTTGTGTTGATGCGGGAATGCGATGAGTCACAGGTGAGTGTTGTAACGACTGGTAGTCTGGTTGAGAAAACTGACATATACCATCCTCCACTTGAAATAACTTTATGTATTAATTCACGCTGATGAATGCTTGATGCTGACAAACGTTTGCCGCCTAGCAATATTGACAAATCTCGTGATTGGAATTTTAAGAAAATCGATGTATTCCATTTGATGACCAGCAATATTGCAAAATGCGTTCTAATTATAAATAAATAAATACGTGATTATAAAATATATAATACTAGCCGCGCCCCGCGTTTTCAACCGTGGATAAAATGTGGCCTATGTGGTAATCCACTATATAATTATATTATATTTATATTATATTATATTATATTATATTATATTATATCATATCATATCATATCATATCATATCATATCATATCATATCATATCATATCATATCATATCATATCATATCATATCATATCATATCATATCATATCATATCATATCATATCATATCATATCATATCATATCATATCATATCATATCATATCATATCATATCATATCATATCATATCATATCATATCATATCATATCATATCATATCATATCATATCATATCATATCATATCATATCATATCATATCATATCATATCATATCATATCATATCATATCATATCATATCATATCATATCATATCATATCATATCATATCATATCATACTATATTATACTATATTATATTATATTATATTATATTATATTATATTATATAATATTTTATATTTTATTATATTATATTATATATATGGATATATATGGATAGATTAGAAGATTCTAATTCCCATTTTCAATTAAATGATAGCAAATAAAAATGAGGAAACATTACTTGACAAAAGGCAAAATTACATAATGGTGGAGATTGGAACGCTAATAATAAATGATAATTACGCTACTATTTTTAAAGATAATTTTCCGAAGAATAAAACAAATCTATAGGAATAATTATATAGGAAATGTTAAATTTTATTGAAATTTAAAAATTGAGCGTATCATACGAAATAGTCTATGATTGTGTGTATCTAAGTGTATAAATTTAAATAATCCTGCCCTGCAGGGTCCACGTGGTTACTACTAATATACAATATATAATGTAAGATGAATTTGCACATGTGGCAACAATAAATGAATATGAATATTAATATGAACATTTAATAGGATATGGATATTTGAATAATCATTATTTTAAAACATTTACAGTTTAATTTGTTTTTTTTTTTATGTGAATTTTTACGTAGCTGTATATAATGTTTACACAACAACTATATTATATTACTCAAATATACTTTTTAATTAATGTATTACGTGTAAAAACATAGTTTATCAATAAATGAGTATTTGAGTACCTATTAGGTACGTAAATAGGTTCTGTAAAGGTTAGAGAAGAACATAACAGGAGCGGTAGGCTACGCGCTGCGCGGCTAGATGTAAAAGCCGTAGCTGCTGACACCGACAAGATGTAATAATAACACCATGACTGATAAAAATCCTACAACAAGTCTAGACACATTCCGACAGCATGGCCTGCCCGACCAATATTTTATAATAATTATGTAGGTATACAGCACCAACCGCCGTACACACGCTATGACGCGGCTATCCTCAGCCTTCCCGATACCTAACTATCTCGTAGGTATTTCAGCCGGGCTTGTAAAATGACAGCTCGCCGCGGTCAGCTGCCCCGCGCACCCTGGGACATCCGTGACTTACCCGTGGCACAACTGCGTGACGCTACCAATAGTGCCTTGGGTAACTACTTTTCCCTAAAACAATAGTTCATTTCTGTGAGACTGAAAGTTTTCTTCCCGATAACACAACTAGGTACAACTTGATAAAAAATGAAAGTCTTCTTCTGGGAATTTAATGTTCCCTAACGAATAAACGACTTGACACTATTTAATTTTTGGTAATATTTCATTTCAAAACGGAACACAGTAGTGCTTGCACACTACTGCTTGGCGGCAGAATAACTGGCAAAGCGGTGGTAGGTAACCTACCTAGACGGACTTTGCAGAAAAGTCCTACCACCTAGTAAAGTAAAGGTATATAGAGTCACACATTCACTCAGAATCTCACGTTTTACATTAATAGGTATGAGTTTTTCACAGGTACATACATTTATTTATGTAATTATCAGGTTAGCACTTATAACTCTAGTAATTTATTTCTAATTGCTCACTTTGGTAATTTATATGGAAACAAATCATTACTAAAGCGCAGAGATAGGCACAGGATAGGCAGTTATACTAGGGGCAAGTACTGTTGGAAACATTAATTTACTATCTGTGCGATAATGATCTATTTATATATTATTTGTGGTTTCTTTCTCTTCTTCTCAATATACAGACAAGTGCGGTCGTATTTTATTTTATTTCATCGGACCAACGAGTGATTTTATTTATTTCGTTTGGCTTCGTTCAGTATCTACTAATAATAAAGGTCAGTTTGTTTTTTGTTTTACATTATTACACGACAATATGCTTATTACATATACAATTACTGTGTAGCGGTAGAATAGGTCGTTTTTTGTTTTTATTTGTCGCTGTCAAGTTTGCCAAAGTCGCAAGTTTATGGCGGGAAAACGAAAAAGATCGCGTCACCGCATTGTATTATTTTCCAAAACTTGTGTTATTTTCAGTGTTAGTGCATAAAATTGGTGGCATTCTATTCGTTAAGTGCTGGATTACAGGCGTGAGTGTGGGAAAATGGTATAATAATGGTGAAACGTTTATTTTCGTGTTGTTTCCAAAACTAGAAGCTTTTGGTAAAGTTGCCACCACTTTACTTGGAGTATGACTTGACTAGACTAGCTATGGCTTGACTTCATGACTTGGACTGTGAATTGACTTGACACAAATACATGTAATATTAATTAACTTGAGAAATTATCAATTACTGGACACTGGCTAAATACACAAAAGTGTAGAGCCAAAACAAAATCCAAAAAATGATAAAAAATAGAAATTGCCGATCGGCAATTTCACGTGAAATGTGTGTATTAAAAGTAATATTGCCTACAGGACACGTCTTGGTATAATAATAAATGATCTGATAATAATGATACAAATATTTTCGTATGGTATAAACCAATGCGATCCAGGACATACTGTTAAAATTTCATCGAATTTTTTAAAATTGTTTTTATGTGTTTTTTCATTTACATTTTGTGCCATTTAATTGGTTGATGTTGCTGTTTATCGAAAGGGACATAACTAAGAACTCAATGATGTTTTTATTTAATGCTTATAATACAGAGTAAACTATTATTGGATAATACGTAATTAAAGTACACAAGAACAATTTTAAAATTACTCATATCTTTGGATTTCGTCATCACGGTTAACAGAATGGGTTCGCCCTTGTAGCGGAATTGTTTGAGCATACATTTCAATTTTGATTAAAAATATAATAGATCCTGGACCCTAACTAGGATTCCCTGTGGTGAGGGACCCAGGAACTACAAGGACCATGGTCCCACAACAGCCAGACACAGAACAAGTATTTGCGCTTTTTTTTCTGTGTACAAATACTTGTCCTGGAGGAATCGAACCACACTACAGAGGCTGTCACTATAAATATTTGAGAAAAGACGTACTAAGGAAACTTATAGATATAGGTATCTATACCTAACTAGATTTGTCGACGTGTCACCCGTCTCTTACCCGTTTTCCCACGGAAATACACAATTTTCCGGGAAAAGTATAGAAATATGTGTACAAAATTTCCTCCAAATCCGTTCAGCTGTTGCGACGTAAAGAGGGTTTAATCGCAGACACACAAACTTTCTATCTATTTATTTTTATTAGTGTGGTAGATATAAATATTAACTAATTACATAATTGTGTTACTAATTACTAATTACAATAATATATCTACATAGATAGACTCGGAAACCTCTTCTTTTTATCAGTGAATAGAAAATAAACGCAAATCGTAAAAAAATGAGTTCAGACATATGGTTTTCTCATGGATGCCATTGTCAGAACTGGGGCCTTACCACGTAAGTCTGGTGGAGAAGGCAATCGTGTTCTCTCTTGCTCGCACTCGTGGACTTGTTAATTGGAGCGTGCAGAATGGCTGGCGAAGCCGATTACCAGAACTGTTACGTGGTAGGGGTGCTGGACCAAATTGAAATAGGACCAAACGGGAAGAACCAGCTTTCAAACAAAAAAAGAACCATCAGAATTGGTTCACCCAGTCGAAAGTCCTGTGATAACAAACATTAAAAAACAGACGAATTGAGAACCTCTTCCTTTTTGAAGTCGGTTAAAAAGCTTAGTTATCTAAAGCGTTGTTTACGTATTGATGCTTCATCAGGTTATTTATTGACGCAGTGAAGAGTGAGGGTAGGTAGAAAAATTCATCACAAGCTATGTAGGCTAGCAATGATTGGACGGTTAATTAGCCTAGATTGATAATAATAATAATAATTACAGGTCGGATCAAACCCGGAGGCCACGGGTTCAATTCTCGTGGCAGGACAAGTATTTATGAAAAGAAAAAAAGTGTTCTTCTGATTCTGGGTGTAGTGGGACAAAGGACTAGACACAGGGAATCCTAGTTAGGGTCCAGGATCTATGTATGTGATCGTTGGGCGTTATTATTATTATTGTCCCATTAACCTAATTTTTTACGTCTGCGCAAGTTCAAGTGAGATTCGTGCCGCTACTTATACAATCTTTTCCACAGAAAAAAAATCGTAAAATATGGTGTTGATCGATACGTTGCAAAACTTGGCACCGCGGATGCGGTTCAAGACCTGCGCGTCCATCGACAACATTGTCTTCAAGTTGCACTACCAAATAACTGTAAACTTGCTGCTACTGTTCATAGTCCTCGTCTGCGCCTGGGACTACTACGGAGGCCACATCAAGTGCCTCAACGACGAAGGCGTGGATGTGGAAATGATTAACACATATTGCTTCTTTATGTCGACGTTTACAATGGTATGACATACTTTTCTTTGCGTAGGTACATACATCATACAATCTGGAAGATGGATTGAGCTTTAAGGATTTTAGGTAATAGTGTTAGTTAATAGTGTTCTGGTTCTCGAGTGGCGACCACAAACTTTTAAGGCATAGCGTAAGCCAGTCCCGCGTCTAAGAACCTATTGTCAGAAACGCGGGGGGCTTTTGGGTGCAAAAGGCGTGCATATTGCCCGTTCAATGTATCGTTCTATTTAGGAGGCCTATGTTCTGTACATGCGCAGTTCATGCAGAGCCTCTGTGGTGTGATGGTTGAGAAGGTCGGCTCATAACCCGGAGGCGGCGGGTTCAATAAAAGAGTAGCTACGTGGAATGCATGTCGATTGACTCTTTCGCTTTGGCGTCTGAATCATGCTGACTGATGGTAACAGTTATCAAACCATATCACTTATATAGGATTTCACTTCAAATTTTCGGTAGTTTATATATTTTTTAATTTATCGTTCAAAGTTACAGATTTGGGATGTATTGTATCACTTGAAAACGTCATTTACAAGAGATTCTATATTAAAAATACTATAGAGGTCTTTAACATCCTCATTTGAACTCCTCAGGTATTATATTTATTAAAAAAACATCTCTTAGTTCGCCTACGCCCCTACACCCGCCAAATACCGTACACTGTCTGTCAGTCAGCGTAAGCCAATCAAGACAAGGCCTTTAAAAAAGATAAACAATATTCTTTATTAATTTTCTCAGCCAAAATACTTCGACGAAAATCTACTGAAACTCGGGGCTATACCGCATCCAGGAGTGGGCCCCTATACGGAAAAAGAAGAGACAATAAATTACAAATACTACCAGTGGGTGCCGTTTGTGCTGTTCATACAGGCCACCTGCTTCTACATGCCGCATTACATCTGGAAGAAAATGGAAGGTATGTAGTTACTACTTGTTACGAAGCCAGGAGAAGAATACAGCAGGCTGAGCAGCATTTGGGAAACTTCGTCATGTCTTTTCATTACCCTTACTGCAATTTCCTAAGACGAAAATCTTTAACTAGTACTTCCTACCAGTCATGACCTAAGGAGCCGAAACGTCAACGTCATCAATGGCTATGGAGAGAACTATGCTCCATATATCTCTGCGGGATAGAATCCGAAATGAAATCATTCGCCAAAGAACTAAAGTTAAAAAGCCGACATGTAAAAATTATTGGGACTTGTTGGAGTAGAACTGAAGCATTTGAAATCCAAGTCTTTAAGCATACGTTTATAATTTTAGTTTAAAAACTATCGTGAGTATGACACATTTTGTAAGATAAATAACGGCCTAAACTCACGTCAGTTAAAAAGTCGAAATAACTCTGACCGGGGGCCTTACCGCGTAAGTCTGGTGGATATCGTAATCGTGTTCTCTTTTGCTCGCACTCGTGGACCTGTTAATTGGCGCGTGCAGGATGGTAGGCGAAACAGTTACGCTGTAGGGCTGCAGATTTTGGCCATATTCGATGTCCTTCTTCTGGGAGCCAGTTACTAACGGAAGCCGACGCGAGTGTCACCACGTAACCTGGTCGGAGTAATTTTACGAGTTTGCAAATTTGCAAATTGTCACCTATAAACTATATTGGTTATGTTGATCTAGGTGGTAGGACTTTACTGCAAAGTTCGTCTAGGTAGGTACCACCGCTTTGCCAGTTATTCTGCCGCCAAGCAGTAGTGCGCAAGCACTGCTGTGTTCCGGTTTGAAGGGCACTGTAGCTAGTGAAATTACTGGGCAAATGAGACTTTATGATCTGATCTCACAGTTTAGTAATCTTATTACTAGATTGTGCTGATGTCTCTGGATGACGTGCGCAGTGCAGTGTCACGCGAACCTCTATACTTTAGAGTTCCGAGTGACACTGCAGCTGATATGGGCAGCCGTGTCGTTTAACATCAGGCGAACGGCTAGCTCGTCACGTCATGACTGGTCGGGTCATAACAGGAAATTCACATTCAATTCACATTCAACAATTAACAGGGAATCCTGTTATGACCCGACCAGTGGCTTTACCGCGTTAGTCTAGTGGAGATGGTAATCGTATTTTCTCTTGCTCGCTCTCGTGGACTTGTTAATTGGCGCGTGCAGGATGGCAGGCGGAGCCGATGTCCAGAAAATTTACGCGGTAGGGCTGTCATAAATATTTGTTTTGTTTTACTATGTTTTTTTCTAGGAGGAAGAGTTAAAATGTTAGTTTGCGGGATGAAGTACGCTACCCTGTCTCTTAACCAAGAACAAGATTTGAAGTGCAAAACTGGGAAGATACCATCGAAAGCAACTACCATAAAGAAGCTGAATATCATCACAAAGGATATTATATTGCGGTAACGACATTTTTAATTGTTGTAAATATAAAAATCATCTACAAATAAAAGTTAAAACTGTTCACAAATCTCTTGAAATTTTAAAACACGTTTGTCGAGTTCAGAACATTGAAATTTTTTGGAAACTGCCGAAATAAATGCTAATGAGAACAACTATTATTAATTTATTTTATTTTAAGCACACTCATTTTTTTAGAAATATATTGTCTTATGTTGTTTTCACGATTTCCCAGATTGAAGGTGACAAAGACGTGGTCAACTTGGATGATCGCGATGGAGATCGCGAATCTCTTGAACATCGTGGTCCAGATCTGGGCCAATGACATACTTCTTAAGGGCCACTTCATAGGCATGGGTGCTCGTGTCATTGCATTCTACGATTCAAACGCAAAGATCTACCCGCTGGATCTCATATTCCCAAAGGTAAAAATAAAACAAAACACACAGAAAAAACCTACAACGTCCCGACTCAGAACAAGCATTTGCGCTTTTTTTTTCTGTGCACAAATACTTGTCAAAAGTCGACCTGCTCAACCACCACACCACAGAGGCTGTCAATTATTGTAATTACACTAAATTAAATACAAGCCTCAAACTTGAACCTGCACTTCAAATACTTAAAAACGGGCAAGTGCAAAAAAGCGCGTGTTCAATGTAGAGAGCTATTTTAATTGGTCTTGGGACAAGACCTATTCGCAAATGTCAGGAATTAGTACATGTGTACGGAACCCTAGCGTGAGCGACTTGCATTTGTTGGTTTTATTTGTATTCTTTACAATAATCTTGAGATTTCTATGATGATAGTTGTTTATTTTGAAAGCCTCTGGTGTGGTGGTTGAGCAAGTTGGCTCATAGCCCGGAGGCGGCGGGTTCGATTCCCGCGACAGTACAAGTATTTGTGCACAGAAAAAAGCGCAAACACTTGTTCTGAGTCTGGGTGTTGTGGGACGATGGTCCTCGTAGTTCCTGGGTCCCTAGACACAGGGAATCCTAGTTAGGGTTCAGGATCGTTGGGCGTTATTTATTTATATTATTTTTGTTCATTATTTCTAAAACCATCCAGGTGACGAAGTGTGTTTTCTGGAAGTACGGTCCAAGTGGATCGCTTCAGAACCAGGATGCGATGTGCGTGATGGGGCTGAACATAATCCATGAAAAGATCTACACCATTTTGTGGTTCTGGTTCTTATTCATCTTCATCGTCTCTGTGCTCGGTAAGTCGATAATCTTTATCTTATTAAATAATATTCATTTGGAATGGACATTATAAGTAGCGGCACGAAACTCTAGCGCTGCGCGCCATTGTGCAGAATTAAAGAATTAAGTATCACAGGGGGCTAGAGGGACGAAGGGTGCGCGTCCGTAGCGCCGGTTGGCTGCCAGCCGTACTCCGTCCCCCGCCACATACGACGTTTCGCGGACTTCTGACTGTACAGTCGCGTTCTAAGGTGTATTTTATTGCCATTCATTTTTATTGTTTTTTGTTTAGTTTGATTTCGTTTTTTATTGTTGGTTTTTATATTAGTGTATTTTAGTAGATAGTGAATATGCCTAGAAGAAATACTGTTTTAAAAAGACAGGCTCATAAAATGGTGTATGACGTGCATTGTTTTGTTAAAAGAGGAACCAATGAACTGATTGATTCTTTAAAGCAAGATTTACATAAGAAGCGGTTAATCTTGTATAGTAAAACAACCTGTTACAAGCTATCGAAAACTTACGTTTGCGTGGGCGACAGTACCCATGCGCAGCTATCCCCTCCACATTCCGCTCAGCGCTAAACTTTCGTGCCGCTACCTATACGTAAAGTACCAACTAGCCTTAATTTAGAGTTTAAAAGGGATGTTAAAGGTTGCATGAAGCTACGCAGGTCAAACCGCAGGCTGCGTCTAGTAGTAATATTAGTGATTTTTGCTAATAATATTTAAACGGTGTCTGTTTGTATTGTTTGGCTTTCACGCCAAAACGGCTGCACCGATTTAGATGAAATTTTGCATACGGATGTCTATACTACGTAATCAATACCGAAAAGTTTTTATTCTGGAAAATTAAGAGTTAATACGAATAAACTGGTAAGTTGCAGGTGACAACGTCGCATGTTGTCACCCGCAATATGCGACGCAGTGGTTGTAGGCAATAGGCTATTTGACTACTATATTTTTATTACATACATAAATAATATACCTCAAAAAATAGATAACTGTGAAAACAAAACTTGAATATCTCAAAAAATGACTAAGTTACAGGCATTTTAAAATACAGAAATAGAAAGAGACAACTCAAACACGCAGTGACGTCAGTTACCAGTACTCATAGTAACTCATTACTAAGCTGTGGTACATACAATCTTTTTGGCATGTGACGTCACAAGCCATGCCTTCATAGTAGCTGTGAGGAAGCTCAACACGATCTCTGTTTTACGAGAAAGGGACAGGCGATGAAACTTTAAAAGCGTACTACTCCGTGATTAATTTACCGATTTTACTTATTTTTACAATGATTACGTTCATTTTTAACCTACTTTATGAAAATAATATTTACTTGTTCATTTTTAGTAGTAGTCAAATAGCCTATTAGGCATACATTGTGAAATAAAATGTGTCATTTTCATAGTAGGTATACAAATTTTACTCGTAATAGAAAGTACAACGACATAATCATTAATTCTTTTATAGTTCTTGTATGTATGTAGTATATTATATACTTGCTTACGTTGCTGCGGCGGAATGATCTCTCTCTGGCTTAAACGACAAGAACTATAAAAGAGTAGAGATTAGGTCATAAAGTCTCATTTGCCCATTTCACTAGCTACAGTGCCTTTCAAACCGGAACACAGTAGTGCTTGCGCAATACTGATAACTGGCATAGCGGTGGTACCTACCTCGTTGAACTTTGCAGAAAAGTCCTACTACCTAGTAAAATTTCTATTGTTCATTACTTTCATTCGTTCTTTCCTATCCAGCTGTGATGTGGCGCATATGTTCATTCTTCTGCTTCCGCCTTTCACTCCGCTATACTGAGGTGATGTTCTGGCAGGCCAGCGCTGGGAAATTAAACAGGGATGACGTTATCCGTGTCGTGAACGGGTGCAAGTACGAAAACTGCCTGTTCCTGCACTATATATATAACAATATGGAGCCGCAGTTGTTCCAGTAAGTCAAGCCTATGTGCCTAATGAATAAATGAATGAATGAACGAACGAACGAACGAATTAATGAATGAATGAAGTCTTTATATGATCGAATATTAGGTTACATTTAGATGGTCATAAATAATAAGGACTCGACTAAAAAGTCCTTTTAGAGAAACGTGCTTACAATATTTTTTCCTAAACATTATTCCAAATAACATATTGTTTACATTTAATATATTTTTCAGATAATATAATTTAGGCTGTAGTCATTAAAATTTGGGGTTGTTCCTTTTTTTTTTGAGGGGGGGATATGCCCTCGGTATGTGGGACTCAAACCCACTAAAACCCCCCCGTGAGCCCTCGTTCGCCGTACCGGGGCAAGAAGGGGTCGCGACTGCAGTCCAGCCAACTCGCCCCCGGCGGCAGGCCCTTTCGGGCCTCTCCGCGCCAATGGATGGGTGGCCTTGCTCACCAAGGTCACCCACCAGACGTGTGGGGCCGTGCAAGCTGGCGGAGAGTATTGGGGTTGTTCCTGACTCATCCCACGCCAACTCATCCTTCGTATTATTTTTTCTTAACTCAACCCATTTCTATTCTCAACTCATCCTACAGCTATTTTAACATTTATTATTCTTAACTCAACTTTTTTTGCATTCTCAACTCATCTGACTTCAATATTCTTGTAAATACCACAGTTTTTACTGTTTACAAAAAAATATATAAAAAGCTAATTTTTCACAATATACTGTGAAAAATTTTTCCTATGAAATATAATTGAAATAAATGACAAGATTCACATAAAAATCTTATATTAACAAAATCAACACCAAATAAAACAAAAAAAGCAAAACAAATACAATTGAAGACATTTTTAGATAATTGTAATGAGAAACAATAAAAATTGTGAATAGCTGATAATGCAACCTTAATAATATTATTTATGTACTATAACGGGTAAACTATTTGAGACCAACGAGATATACTAGAAGTTAAGACAATAACCCTAAAAAAAACAAAAAGCTTAGTTTGTGTTCCTTATGAAAACAATGTTCGGTTAATATTATTCCTCTTGAATATTCATAATAATATTAACTTGTTGGTTATTTAGGAAATCGAGTTTAAAACGATAGTGGTCTGATGGTTGATTGATCTAGCTACTAATATCTAAGGTTAAAAAAACTCTAAAAATAAATTTAGAGCAAAAAACAATCACAGATTTGCAGGTAAATTTTAAGACTTAAATATCTTTATATTAATACACTAGCGGCCCGCTCCGACTTCGCACGGGTATAAAATATATATATAGCCTATGTCATTCACTGAAAAAATTGACAGAAATTACGGCAAACCTGATTTATTTATAACTGCAACATGTAACCCAAATTGGCCGGAAATCAAAGAAAATATTAACACCAATTTATCGTAACTTACTTATAATTACTAATACATTGTCGCTCTGAAAAGCACGTTTTTACTAAGTTTTGTTATTTTCCTCGCTAGAGAGCTCTGTCAATAATAAACGCGTCCCATCGCTGCTAAATTCAAAGTGATATAGGGAGAACCGCGGCCTCCAACGCGTGCGCGTTATAGGCCCCGGTTCCCGCCGCCCCGACCGGCCGGAACCGCCGCAAACGCTACGTCCCGCAATTTTTAAATCTGTAATATCCTCGAAAATATTAATATAAATCATAAGCTGTAAAGGGCCATATAGATCTATAATAAATCAACAATGTATTTAAGGTATTTAATTAGATAAGGGTTAATGCTGTCTTGGTTAAAATCGCTTCGAAAATTAGCCATTATTTATCGTAAAAAATAAATGACAAAAAATGTTATTGTTGGATATCCATAACATCACATTAGAAACCTCAAAAATAACAGTATTTTTCCACTATTTAATGGATGTTATTTTACATATAAACCTTGCTCTACAATCACTCTATCTATTTAAAAAAACCTCATCAAAATCCGTTGCGTAGTTTTAAATATTTAAGCATATATAAGGATATAGGGACAGAGAAAGCGACTTTTTTTATACTATGTAGTGATTAATAACATACCTAAGTGTATATATAACAATCACTATATTAATCGCAGTCATAATTATCACTTATCAGCTGACTCTTACATCATTTTAAACTTAAAATCATACTAAACGGCATTCTTAAAAAATATTTTTTTTATAATAAGTAAACTATCCATATATACAGTATAAATAACACAACTTTTTGTAAATTTGGAACAAAAAACAATCACGCCTTAAAATAAAATTTAAAACTAAATATAAAATAATGTGTCAAAAACCTAAATATACAAAAAATCACAATTTTAATCTCAATCAATAAAATATCCACTAACATTAATGTACTTTAAAATTTTACTTTTTGAATCTCTTGAAATAAACGGACGGTGCTAATTTTTCTAGGCAATGGCCTAGCACTATTCTATTTACCATCAATTCTTATATAGCGCTGTGTATTCTATCTTCATTTTCATCTTTTTTTACTGTATAAGATGTTTACGCTCCACACTCAATAACCCAAAATTTGACTAGATTTTGTTTTTCTTCTCGTGTTAACCTTGGTTTTAGAACGCTCTATGGCTTTTTACTTAACGAATTACGACAATAGCCGGTCCCTCGGAAGCACGGTACCACTCATTTATAAAAATATCTGCCACTTTTTGTAGCGGTCCATCCAAGTATAGTTACTGCAGCGAACATTGTTTAACTATAACAGTGCTGTATAACGGTGCTTCGATATGAGCGCTTTTTTGTTTAACATTTTTATGTTTATTTGGCCGTGAGTAGCTAAAACCCTACCCTGAGTCTGTGGAAGCTACGAGTATATAAGTTCTCTTCGCAGTTCGAGGTCTCTCTCTCTCTCTCTCTCTCTCTCTCTCTCTCTCTCTGTGTGTGTGTGTGTGTGTGTGTGTGTGTGTGTGTGTGTGTGTGTGTGTGTGTGTGTGTGTGTGTGTGTGTGTGTGTGTAAGTTATATTTTAAAGTATTTTTACTATACCATTTTTTTAACAGGGTGGTGCTCGCTCTTGTAGCCCAAGAGCTGAAGAATATGCAGGAGAGTAACTACAACAGTCGAACTCAACTGAAGACGAAAGCTGACCCGCAGTTTGTAGACAACATCGGGTTTAAGGATGAAATTCTACCGTTGAAAGGAGGGAGTAGTTCTTTAGAACAGGTGACGGCTTAAGTCCGGCTAATAACACTTTTTAGAATTTAAATTTTCAGTAATTTGATAATACATAATTTAAGTTTTATTTCATAAGTACTTTTTTATTTAGTTATATGGGATCGTTGTATAGAATGGACCGAATACATACATTAAAGCAAAAGAACGAATTAAATTACACCTTGTATAAGCTATTCTATATTACAAAAAAAGTAACTCTATTCCGCCGTGTAATAGTTGTAGTTATGAGTACTACTCACGTCAGTTTCTATAATGTTCCGTCTTAGAGACAATAAATAATCAGATTTTGGATTTTATTAAGTTCAATTTGTTATTACGAAATACAAATTAAAAACTTAAGTATTTTAATGATTCTTTAATGTCCATGTATTTTGGTGCATATGTTTGTGAAAAAAAGTAAAATAAAAGGGATAAAAAGTACTTATACTATGTTCTATATAATATATATATTTTTTTAATGTTACGCAATGACATGACAAGCTAGTCGCTCGCCTGATGTTAAGCGACACGACTGCCCATATCAGTTGCAGTGAAACTCAAGTGTAGTTTCGCGTGACACTGCACTGCGCACATCATCCTGAGACACCAGCACAGTCTAGCAATAAGATTACTAGACTGTGAGATCAGGTCATAAAGTCTCATTCGCCCAGTAATTTCACTAGCTGCAGTGCCCTTCGAACCGGAACACAGTAGTGCTCGCGCACTACTGCTTGGCGGCAGAATAACTGGCAAAGCGGTGATACCTACCTAGACGAACTTTGCAGAAAAGTCCTACCACCTAGTAAAATAGATTAGAAGATTCTAGTATCCTATTTTCAATTAGATCGATGGAAATCGCTGATAGGGAATAGCTACTTGGTACCACATCTGAATATGTGCTTTTACCATGTAGTGACTACAGAACTTCTCAGTATTGTATTAGGGAGACTAAAGTTACCCGACTACTGCAAAAAGGAGGGTTATAATTTTGTTTAAAGGATATAATTACTATTAAGACCAAAGTATACTTTAGAATAGTTTTAATAGTTATAAAATGGCGTCGATGAATAAATACTTGTACGCTGTGATTTTGTGATTAATTTAAAGATAGGATTGTATACTAGATTGAGAGATTCCTTACGTCATTGTTAAATTAGTCTTTATTATAAATTGATGCTTATTTCTATGTTATGCTATTTCTAAGAACTTAAGGCTTTAAACAAACCAAAATTAATCCAACCCTAATTTAATTATGCCTGAAACTCAACAGTGGCGTAGCTAGGCGTGGGTGAAGTGGGCACTTAAAGGGGGTTCGCGATGCTGAAGTTTATATTTTTCCACTATCATAAGTAGGTATGTCGTGTCAAAGCATGTTTAGTAAGATAGATTTATTGGGTAGATCTTGGGAACGCAAGAAAAGGGGAGATTTTTTTGGCGGGAAAGCGAAAAAGATTTCGTCACCGCATTGTATTATTTTCCAAAACTTGTGTTATTTTCAGTGTTAGTGCATAAAATTGGTGGCATTTTATTCATTAAGTGCTAGATTACAGGCGTGAGTGTGGGAAAATGGTATAATGATGGTGAAACGTTTCTTTTCGTGTTGTTTCCAAAACTCCATAGAAGCTTCAAGTAAAGTTACCACCACTTTACTAGGAGTATGACTTTGACTAGACTGACTTGACTATGACTAAACTTGATGACTTCCACTGTGACTTGACACATATTTGCGTGAAATATCGATTACTTGACACTGGCTAAATAAACAAAAGTTTGGAGTCAAAACTTAAAAAAAAAAGAAAACGGCCTCGCTGATGCGACTTTGCCCACGTCTATATTAGTCCACGCTACGCCACTGAATCTCAAGAAACTGAGATTGGTTTATCAGTTGATTAATACTCGTACCTTGACTTAAGTTATAATAATAAATTTATTAGCGATAATAAAATATAAAAATAAACTTAGGTTATTATCTTGACATTACTATAGTTGAAAAATCTCAAGTAATCCTTAGTTAGATATAACCTAGATTGTGAACTAGGTATAGCAATAATGTGACTTTATGAGATTGAAATTACCAAAATACAATTTGAAATAAAATTGTTTAGTTTATTTTCTGGTGCTACCCTCAATCATTATTATTACTACTTACTTATAATTACGCTACTATTTTTAAAGATAATTTTTCGAAGATTAGATTATAACATAATCCTTTAATTATTATAGTAAATGTAATGTAATGTAATGTAATAGGCTTTATCGACTAATCCTGCCCTGCAGGGTCCATGTGTGTCCAATATATAATGTATGATGTAAGATCAATATGCACATGTGGAAACAATAAATGATTATGAATATTAATATGAAGATTTAAGGTACGTAAATAAGTGCTGTAAAGGTTAAAGAAGAAGGTGCGGCAAGATGCGCGCTGCAGTTCTAAATGACAGTTCGCCGCGGTCAGCTGCCCCGCGCACCCTGGGGCATCCGTGACTTACCCGTGGCACAACTGCGTGATGCTACCGATAGTGCCTTGGGGAACTTCCCTTAAACAATACTTGTTGTGCCAAAGGGAAAATTTCCTCCCGATTACACAACTAGGCACAACTTGATAAAAAATGAAAATCTTTTACTGGGAATTTAATGTTCCCGTTCTGGAACTGCACCCCTACCGCGTAACTGTTATGGGAATCGGCTTCGCCTGCCATCCTGCACGCGCCCATTAACAAGTCCACGAGTGCGAGCGAGACAACACGATTACCATCTCCACCAGACTTACGTGGTAAGGCCCCTGGTTAGCAAACGATTAAAAGGAAAAAAAAAGACAACACAGTTTAATGTTTGGTAATATTTCGTACAAATTAACCATTCCCGAATATATATCACCAATGAGGTTTGTTATTGAGTTGTGTCTTCGGGAGGAAAAACTTTACCTGGCACAACGGGTAGTGCTTGAGGGAACAGCAGTTCCCCTTCGCAGTACTAGCATCGTTACCGAGATACTATATTTTCTTGTGACACGGCTGCTTGTGCTTTAGAGAACAGCTTCCACCATGGTGAATGCGCACAAGAACTGCATGATCTCATTCCCACATCACCATTCCACTACCGGACTACTAAATGCTCGGCTAAGCGCCATCCTTTCGTGGTCGAAATACCACCCATTCGCACCAAGCGATTTGATTCCACGTTCTTAATTAGAACGGCTAAGGAATGGAATGCCCTGCCAGCGTCTGTGTTTCCGGCGAAATATAACCCGGGCGTGTTCAAGAGAAGAGTGAATAGGTATTTAATTGGCTAGCAAGAGACACCTTCGATCGCATCATCACTTCCCATCAGATGTGAGCGTCGTCAAATGGTAGACAAGTTCGAAGTAAAACACGTTACGTTTTCCAACACAATACTGGTTGTATTGGTAGTGTATTGGCAGTTGTGCTACGTGTAAGTTATGGGCGTAATCGCGTCAGCTTATTCTAACCTTCATTATATATATATAATAGTAAAGTAATTATATATATATATAATTACTTTACTATTCAATCTATAAACCACTATGCAGCTACTTTATACTCCATTTTCCAAGAAAGCAATCTGACACCCGTGTCTATTGCGCCTATATTATCATAGATATTCTAGGTTTCCTTATTCAGAGAGATATTCTAGAAAACAATTTTGAATCATTCTATTCGGTTTCAGTCCACGCATCATGAAAGCATTTTCCTTGTGTTCTATGTCTTAAAAATTGACGAACCATTCGACTTATCATATCTTATCGTTATCACAAGATATGCGAGTGACATACTCAGCACTCGCTGCAAGTGCCGCTCGCACGTCAGTATGTGCTAAGTGGACAATAATGATTGTTTTTTTATAGTATTTTAATTTGACTTGTTGTGATAAAATACGCCGCCATATTAAGTTTATCTGATTGGTAAGTTTTATAGATTTAAGGGTGATAAGTTAAAGGGTTTTGCAGTTTCGAAAAATTGATTTTATGATTTCTAGCTTTTTTAAGTAATAATAGTTGCTGTGAAAGCACTGATGCCGTGATAGTGGCAACAAAAGTAATATTGAGTTTGAGAAACGCTTGACTTTGTGCAGCGGATTATGCGGTTCTTGCAGAAGGATTATTCCCTACCGGTCCCACTGGGGCTGTTTGGTACAATAAATCAACTGCCTCCAGTGGGGCCGATTTAGTTTAGTACAATTACCTAATTAGCAAGTACAAATCTTAAGAATTACGTTAAGAAGGTAATAATTTAAAATATAACTCTAATAACTTGATGTAATTAGATTACTTTACATATGCGAAATATTAATGAAGCAAATAAAACAAAAACATTATTTTTCTTAGAGTAAATTATAAGGCTTACAAAATACACTTTTTTTTTACTAGCTGAACCGCCCGTTAATAGTTTTACACCCTAACCCTGTCCAAGAGAATACTTCTTATCCTTCTTTTCTCACCTTTTAAACCTTCCCTAGACTACGACAAACATTTCAACGCTATAATCAGCTAAATCAGCCCAGCTGTTCTCAAGTGTTATCGAGACAAACGAACAGCAATTGATTTTATGTAGGTAAACTAGCTGCGCCCCGCGGTTTCACCCGCGTGGTGATTAAAAACGGTGATGATAATGATTATGAAAAATAATATATTCTCAGACGTCCCAAGTGTGAATATAAAATTTCATCAAAATCAGTTCAGCCGTTTCGGAGGAATATGGTAACAAACACAGTGAAACGAAATTTTTATATAATATTATGCCTAATATAACGTGATGTTGTAATGTGGTCAATGAAATGAATGAAATGAAGTTATATGTATTTTATAAAATGAATAACCGAACATTACCTATTTATTTTAGTAGTTGTATGTTTCGTTTGTCTACGATTACGATGTCCGTCTTGTAAAATACCTAATTTTATTTGCTTCGGTGTTATTTTATCATTGCGTACAGAACTATTCACCTAGATTATTTACATCTTTGTGATACTAATGTAGGTCACGGACTTACACACCTTGAGGTAGCGAATTATAAAAATGAGAAAGAAAAAAGAAGGAATGAGTAAGTACTAAAAAAGGAAGTATTTGCATGAAGATTTCATCGTAATTTAGTATGAATCATTTTGTATTTGAATATGCTACTAAAATTAGACTAGGATCTACCTTTGTCTTTGCATAGGATACTAAGGTCCGTATTGCAGAACGATGCTCAGTCATCGATCGGTGCTCAAGCAGAGATTTCATTAATAAAGTGATCAATAAGAGAATGAAATCTCTGCTTGAACAGCGATCGATGACTGAGCATCGTTCTGTAATACGGACCTAAGTATATTATGAATCGAGTTGGCTGGACTGCAAACGCGACCCTTTTTCGCCCCGGTACGGCGGACGAGGGCTCACGGGGAGGTTTTAGTGGGTTCGAGTCCCACATACCCCATATAGTTAGGGTTAGGGAAGTACGATGGCTTTTCCACCCCTCAAAAAAAAGTATATTATAAATGTTTTCTTCGTAGCATATTGTATAGTCACATTGTACCGAATTTTTGAAAATAGTGATTTTATGGTAATATCCCGCCTTGAATAATTGATCCCCTATTTCTTCCAGAAATAAGAGAAGTCATTCACCATGTTGGCGGCGACAATAAATACGTTGACACCGCGGTTACGCCTCAACTTCAACAAGCCAGTGATTGAGAATATGGTGTTCAAGCTGCACTACCAGCTCACTGTCACCATGCTCATAGCGTTCGTGATCCTCGTCTGCGCCAGGGAGTACTTCGGGGACCACATCAGGTGCATCTCGGACCAGGGGGTGCCGGATCACGTAATACAGACCTACTGCTTCTTCATGGCTACTTTTACGATTGTAAGTTTATATTGGATGTGCAATAACATAATTGCCTAGTTAATAGATTAGCTGGGTTAATAGATTTGCGATCTATTTAGATTAGCAAACAATCCAAATCACATTTTAAGGTTTTTGAATAATATTATTTCCTACATCATTATTCCTTCCTTCCTCTAAATTGACATCATAACAAAGTCTCATGTTTTCAGAACAGAAATGATGGAGGAAATTATTTTATTCAAAAATTTTAAAATGTGGTTTGGATTGTTTGATTGGTCCATAAAGCCCATTAGTAACCATAACCATACCTACCTATATATAATACCTATATATAATAGCTCTAGCAATATAACCTACTAGGTTATATTGCTAGAGCTCAAGATTCTTTCTCTAGGAAAAACTTCTTTCCTTTTCCTCCTTTCCTTCCCTTCTTTGTTCTCCGACCTTTATGACTTCTTCTTTCTTTTCTTCTTTCTCTGTTTATATTCTTTCGTTATTCTTACTAACGTTTAGTCGTATAGCTTCTTTGATTACTATTCATTTTTCTCGTTCAGGTTCGACACTACAACGAGAGTCTCCTTCAATCTGGGTTTCTTCCGCATCCTGGAGTAGGTCCATTGTCTGACAACGATCAGACGTTAACGCACACCTACTACCAGTGGGTGCCCTTTGTGCTATTCATACAATCTATCTGCTTCTACATGCCACATTATATCTGGAAGAAGAAGGAAGGTAGGTATACGATTGACACTGGTTCGGTTAAGTTTCTCAACATCATTTAATAACTAAATTCCAACTAATGAGTAGAACAACTTGCTGGCGTCCTTAATTTGTTTCCACTTAACTATAACCTGGGAGCTTTCAAATCAAAAGTGAATGAACGTATCGTGAATGAAGGTATCTTCTAGGCAAGCATGCCCCATCGTAAATCACGACATGACGGCATTGCTTGACATCAGGCGCGACATTGGTCAATATG
Organism: Ennomos fuscantarius; assembly: GCA_905220475.3. NCBI lineage: Eukaryota > Metazoa > Arthropoda > Insecta > Lepidoptera > Geometridae > Ennomos > Ennomos fuscantarius. Next base: position 1,361,087 of record HG992026.1, on the reverse strand, counting down.
CTTTGCTTATTACCAATAAAAAAGTATATGAATATCTACTAGATTTTGTTTAATGTTTGATACTGTTCTTTGTAGGTGGAAGGATAAGAATGTTAGTTGAAGGCTTGCAGTACGCCTCTTTATCCATAGAAGAGGAAGATTTGAACTATGCAACTGGAACGATACCATCGAAGAAGAGTCTGGAAAAAAAGCTGGATAGCATAAGAAAGGATATTATACTTAGGTAACAAAACAATGATTAAGATAATCTAAACACTACCCAAAATTCTACAGTGTAAGAGTTTGGTTCGTAATATATGGTTCCTTGTAGGATTTGATGTGCCTTTGGTAAAGATTTGGCTTAAGATAATATTGATTCACTCAGGCGTGATCTCGCGCTTGCGGCGGTGGATGGAGGACCTGGCTCCACCGGTCCCTGGACAGGGGACGGTGGAGGCCATCCGCAGAATTGGTCCAACAATGGTTGCGCAGGAATAGGGAAAAACCTAATAAAAATCCTAATCAGACCAATAACAAACTCAGATACGATTACAACGGATAGTTAAAACTAAATTAAGATAACTTACAACTATAATTTACTTGATATACCTACCTAAATAAACTAATAGAAAATATCTAAATTTAGCAACAGATTGTTAAGGTAGTATCTACATTAAATGAATTAAATAACTGAATACTAAATTAAATTAATGTAATAAATATCCATTTTTTTAAATCAAGATATCACCTTCACCTAACATCATTTTAATAATAATCGTTTGCACTGAATTTTTCTTTCCTTTCCCAGGTTAAGAATAACCAGGACCTGGTCAACATGGCTGGTGGCGATGGAGATAACGAACCTCTTGCACGTGATGCTGCAGATATGGCTCATCAACATCTTCCTCAATGGGAGTTTCATTAGCCTGGGAAGTAGTGTCATTGGCTATGGAAACTGGGAAGATATTGCTGATCCATTGGAGACCGTGTTCCCTAAGGTACGATGAAGATCCACTGACCATCATGTCTTCCTTTTCCTGTGGCTAAGTGGTTAGCACTGGTGTCAAAAGATAGATTACGGTCACTGTAATTTCTTCGAAAGACGGTGTTATACAGCAATTGAAATTCGTTCACTGATGTTATCATATCTATAACTTTGTTGTTACCTACCATATTTTTGGAAAGCTTTTACAGTACATGTTTATTTAACTTTAAATTTTCCTAAAATTTATCCGAATTTTTGAAAATGTTCATCACAGAAACTTAGCTTTTTATCCGGTACCGTCTTCCGTACGAAACGAAACTGAATTTTTTTTAAATATTGTTTACCTAGGTGACGAAGTGCATCTTCCACAAGTACGGTCCAAGTGGATCTATACAGCAACACGACGCACTGTGTGTGATGGCTCTCAACATAATTCACGAGAAGATCTACACGGTACTCTGGTTCTGGCTTCTGTTCCTTTTTATAGTTTCAGCGCTTGGTAAGCATCATCTAAATATTAGCCACCGTAACTTAATTTTTTGTATAATCTGCACCAACAAATCTCAATTCATTTATCAGCAGCTTCCCTAGAACTTCAGTAGCACTGACTGTGACTTTAGCGCTATGTAGGTAATTAATAGATACGGAGGCTGCAAGCAGTCTGTGGTACGGGACTCTGCTGCAGCACGTGAAAAATACTTGTTTATAGACCTTCTTATTTCTTTATAAGCCCATATGACATTTTCATAGTTTTTCTTTATGAAAAGTCATTCAATTTCCATTATCAAATGCTTACGTTTCGTGCTTAAGTTTCCTTCGTTATTTTAGCTGTGATCTGGCGCATAGCATCGTACTTCCTGTACAGACGTTCCCTCCGCTTCAACCAGATGATGTTCCGGAAGGTCAACTCCGGGAAGTTTAATCCGTACAACGTCATCCAAGTGGTCAACGGTTGCGAGTTCGGAGACTGGCTCTTTTTATATTACTTAGCGAAGAACATGCATGGTTTTGTGTTCCAGTAAGTACAGTAGAGACTTAGTTATTTCATTCCTGTATGCAATTTTTGTTCAGTATTACTCACATATTGATACTCGGTGGCTATTAGGGACCCATTTGTTATAATTTTATTAGTTTATTGGTTTAAATCTTGTTTGTATAAATTATCCGTTATCCGTTTCCTGTTTCCCTAATGTACACACAGAGATCTACGTGGATAGTGAAAAATTAAAATTGATCAATAATTTATCCTCTAAAAATAAATCTCCATTTATCCAGGGAGTTGTTCAACCGGTTAGCTGAAGAGCTGGAGAAGCGGGAGCTGCCGGACGATAACCGGGGTCACGAGGAGAAGGGAGCGGAACCAGTGCTGGTTGGGAGGATAGACTACGATGACGAGACTTTGCCGTTGAAAGACGACAAGAAATCCTCGTAGATGATAGGAACTACTTTTTGAGTCGCTCGCTCTCGCTGACACAGATAAGAAAACCAGATCGCACGTTAACTAAATTTTCTAAGCGTGTGCAGGGCAAGATAATTCATTGCGACATAAATTCATTAGGAAATATACGCGCTCCGATTGGTTGTAACGTAATTCGTCCAATCGCAAACACGAACTGTACAGGAGTATGCTGTATTTATGTATATTAGTTTTAGTGTGGGAATAGTACGTGCGATATTACCTAGTTATTACCCGAATTACATAAAGATCTGTTCAGCCGTTCAGTCATGAAAAGATAAGAGACAAATGGACAGACTTTCGAATTTAGATGTTAATCCAGCGCATAAACTTTCTGTATTCCAAGATTCATTAAAAGACATTCAGTAGGTTTTGCGTAAAAGAGTAACAAACATTCATACATTCAAACTTTCACGTTTATAATATGTATTAGCTAGAAAAGGATACTCTATTGATGAATTTATACGTGACTAGGTTGAACCACTACTCAAAACTTACTGGAAAAAAGTTTTTGCGATTCCTTTGCAATCTACTTTGTTCAGAATTTATAATGACGTAGTAAATAACTTTTATTAAATAGTTTAATAGGCCTTCAGCATGCGCACCGGGCCGTGACCGGAGCAAGAATGATCCGTAGTACACCGAGCGCTCCCTTTTTATAGCCAGATGGGTGGCGGAGCGATGACAGCTACCGGTGCTGCCACTGTAATAAATTTAAATGCTACCACAGGGTAAATTACGGTACTGCCCGCTGCGCATAGAGTTTTCAACCGGTCGTTGCCGCCGTCAAATATAACATGTAACAAATGACATTGTAATTAATGCATTGTATTTTGTGTTCTAGTCTCGCTAAATATTTTACTATAGGTTTACTTTAACTACTTTTAAGTAATAGTATTTCCAAAGCTCTAAATTTTGTTTTTGAATAATAAAATTTATTGCTATTCCTTGATCTAATTTTATTTAAACTTACCGCTGCAAGCACCGTCCCGTGACGCTGTAAAGGTCGGAAGAGCCCAACAGCATTAGCCCGTTCAAAAAAACCCTTAAATACAGAATTTATTAGTAAAAATATTTTACAGATCAAGAAGGTAATAAGATACAATGATTATTTTATTTTTCTTTATTAGGAATAGTACACAGCACACATTATCAATATTGTAGACGACGTGAAGCTCTGCATCTGAAACATAAATAAAACATAGATTTAAAATATATATAAAGCTAAATAATGTTAATTAATTGTCAAAAATGTACTACCTTAAATAAAGTATGCAGGCAGCGGCGAAGGCACGTACACGTATGTATGGATGTATGCGTGAATGCCGCACACAGATAAGACGGCCGTCGAGTCAGTCGCTAAGCCACCACCGTTCGGTACGCAGCTAAACTTTCATACCCGCACATATTTGGACGTGTCTTCCCAGCACCTTCGTTTCCATAATCCTGCTGCTTTTACTTCATATCCTCACAAACCCGCGCCTGTAGTCTACAAATATTAAGCTAAAATATAACTATGATAAACTTAGTAATAATGCAGCCCACAACACTATCCTCAGGTTGTTAAATAGTATAAATAAATTTAATGCTAGGGGAAGATGACATGCTAAACACAAACATTCGTATTTACTTAAAATGCACACAATATAAATAAAATGAAATGAAATGAGGTGAAAAGAAGTAATAAATTATGTTAAAAACTAAAAAATTTAGATATTGCAAAACATTCATTATAATTACTTATTGTGTACTTGTAATGTTACAAAATATATAACATCTGATAAAATTATATAATAAATATTCATGCGATAACAAAAATTATTATGAAGAAAGATTTTGAAAAACTGCTAATTTGAATTGAATCATGTTACAGGCAAAAATGTCAATATTAATAAAATGTTTATTATATGTTTGTACCATCCGGCGAATAGGAACACGTAGGCCAGCATTCGTGTGACAAGTACCAACTGCGAACAAACGGCCAGCACGCGCCTCTCGCCTGTGTATAGTTCTCGGTACAATATAACAAATACATCTCACTAAATCTATGCAATCGAATTGATTACTTATAATTTTATACAAAGTGGTGACTTCAAGCTATTTCCTTCTTGATTTTAATGTAACCATGTTGTAAATGGTGAGCAACTGGGAATAAGGTAAGTAGCCTCTATGACATCTATAATGCACTGTACGTAAAAACTTTTTTTGAACTCTCTCAATAGCATCCACATATTTTTTGTAATAAGGATTCCAGATAATTACAGAGATTATTGTATATCTATATGAGCAATTTTAAGTATACATATAAATACTAAAATACTATTGTGCTCATTATTTTTCTATAAATAACTCACTGATCTGAGCAGTATCGATAAAAAATTTAAGCTTGCTTTTAAATGTACTGTCGGAAGTATTTTTTGTTATGTTCTCGTAAATGGTTGTACATTTTAGAACCTCTAACGTAAGCAGATATTTATGATTTGAGCTTTTGGGCTGGTGTATATCTGTAGTTATTGCAAGACCTAAATATCTACATACAAAATTATATCAAAATTAGTTATGCCGATTCAACGGTGAGTCAGATATATATTTATATTTATCTACTACGTGACTCAATATCAAGGTAATAAAATTGAAAAATGTGAAAAAAAAACAGCTCAGAAAAATGCACCATATGGCGTAACCGAGATTTAAACGACGTTGTCGAGGTCGGTTAAGGGTGAAGTTCACCAGATTTTTAAACGACCGGTTACCAGTTTAACGGTCGGTTAAACCGTTTTTGGTGTTCACCACAACATAACAGACGGTTAAATACCATAAACACCCGATTATTTTAACCGACCTCGACAACGTCGTTTAAATCTCGGTTACGCCATATGGTGCATTTTTCTGAGCTGTCTTTGCGATCAGAACAACATAATTGGTTACATTATATTCCTGGGGGATTAGCGAAATAAATAAATAATAAAAAATAAAAAAATATTTATGAACATTTCACATAGCGCCATCTATCCAGAAACTAAGAAAGCTCGTATCGAAGTACTATGGGAACCAGATAACTGATAAAATACTTTGATACTTTTTGTTTGTAAATATATACATGGAATACAATATAACACCCAGACACAGGACAAGCATCGATGTTCATCACGCAAATATTTGTCCTGGGTGGGAACGAACCTTTTTAAACGAATTTTAATCATGAACATAAGTACTTATTATATACGTATAATGTCAGCCTGAGAACTATTGTGCCTACATAGGTAAGTAAGTATGTCTTTATACCTAGATGATGTAAATATTTTTTTCAAGAAATAATTCTCTGGCAGTTTACCTACCCAAATTGGAAACTGTAGTGCAATAGTGCTATGCGTACGTTCTAATGCACTTTTAAATTTGAAAGTATTATATTTTATGCTGCTAAATACAAACAATCCATCATGGTATCGACTACGTACCGATAAATGACTTTTCAAATAAGTTGCCTTACAACGTTCGTTCATTCACTCTGAATGCCGCACTGACCGGGCGATTTAGTCATCATGGTCCGAATTCGCGTGGTGAACAGCAAATATTTAATCAATTGGTTAAACGACGTTTGGGGATTCATCGGCCGATTACGTAAACGTTCGGTTATCATACATTTGGTGAACTCCACCCTTAAATAATCGGGTGTTTATGGCATTAAACCGTCTGTTATGTTGTGGTGGTGTTTATTTTAACCGACCTCGACAACGTCGTTTAAATCTCGGTTTCGCCATATGGTGCATTTTTCTGAGCTGTCTGCGATCAGAGCAACATAGTTGGTTACGTTATTATATTCCTGGAGTTATGAGCGAAAAAATATATAATAAAAATAATAATAAATTGTAAATAAATATTTATGAACACTTCACACAGCGCCATCTATCCAAAAACTAAGGAAACTTGTACTATGGGAACCAGAAAACTGATAAAATACTTAGATACTTTTTGTTTGTAAATACATACATAGAATACAATATAACACCCAGACACAGAAAAAACATTGATGTTCATCCCACAAATGTTTGTGGGAACGAACCTTTTTGAACGAATTTTAATCATGAACATAAGTATTATATACGTATGATGTCGGCCTGAGAACTATTGTACCTACATAGGTAAATAAGTATGTCTTTATACCTAGACGATGTAATTATTTTTTTCCAGAAATAATTTTCTGGCAATTTACCCACCCAAATTGGAAACTGTAGTGCAATAGTGCAATGCGCACGTTACTAATGCACTTTTGAAATTGAAATTGTATTATATTTTATGCTGCTAAATACAAATAATCCGTCATGGTATCGACTACGTACCGATAAATGACTTCGCAAATAAGTTGCCTTACAACGTTCGTGCATTCTATTCACTCGGAATGCCGCACTGACCGGGCGATTTAGTGATCATGGTCCGAATTTGCGTGGTGAACAGAAAATATTTAATCAATCGGTTAAACGACGTTTGGGAATTCATCGGCCGATTACGTAAACGTTCGGTTATCATACATTTGGTGAACTCCACCCTTAGTATATTTAGCTACTTAACCAGTCGTAACGCAAAGAACCCTAAGATACACCTTCAGATACACATTTAAATAACCGTTTATTTCTGTATAATATAAGTTTTGGTTTTAATATTACCGTTCTTTGGTCGTACGGAAATGTATCCCGTACGCCTCATGAGATTACCGTACAAATAGGGTAATTACCGTACGAATGGCAACGCTGAGTACAAGCATGAAGCAAGAACTTGATAGCCGTGTTGTGTAGCGTTCTTTCGGTTGTGTGCATGCGGCTGTTTTAGTTTTGTTTTTGTTTTTAAAATATCTTTATTGAATCAATATTTTAATATTGGCTGTTTTAGTATTAATTAAAATGGCGCTCGAGGATTTCAGTACGTTTTACACACATAATTTCGGATTTGGCCTACCACGCCGCGCCCTCTTGAAAATATCTTGGTCTCATTTCAGCTAAGAATATCTGAAATGAAACCAAGATATTGGCTGCCCCTTACTGAATATGCAGTTATGGTTGCTTTTTTTGAGTGGGGGAAATGCCCCTCGCCCTTCCCTGCCACCACAGGAGTGGTGGTAGGAGGTATGTGGGATTCGAACCCACTAAAACCCCCCGTGAACCCTCGTCCGCCGTACCGGGGCGAGAAGGGGTCGCTTTTGCAGTCTAGCCAACTCGCCCTCAAGTTATGGTTGTTTGCCTCAACCTTATTCGTGACAAACAAATCATTAACAATCAATGCACATAAAATAGGGCAAACGGATGGTAGTACAATACAATAAAGCAATAATAAAATGGTAGAACAACCGGCGGCACCCTTAACAAGCTATAAAATTTGTTGGCTTGAATAAGCTTTGAAGTAATCAAATGAAAACTGCATGTTCAGTAATGGAGAACAAATATGCTTCTATTCATATCAATATCGATTAATGAAAACGATTATAATAATGATTAACGAAAAAATGTACGTACCTAACAACCTGGTTAGTTTTTTATGATGGTAGTTTTCTGTGTTTTTTATTTCGTTCTGGGGTACGTATATTGCAACACCGTCTTACGCTGTTACTGTCAGTGTCAGTATCTGTGTCACAGTCACAGCGCGTTCATCGTTCAACGAAACGAAACACACGGAGTAGGTACTCTGTGGTACTTTTCTTTTGACTTTGCGTGGTTGCGTACATACTTGTCGTGTGTTTTGCGTATATTTTCGTGTTTTATCTTCTATTTTGATATTCGCTAAACTATTATTAACGTGCGTTGTATGGAGTTGAATGTGTATTTTTAAAAGTAGATGCATAAAAGACTGAACATATGCTGCGAAAATTTGTGGAGACAATTTTGTAATTAAATTTTACGAAAGCTATTGTGGTTCACTAAAACATTTTATTTCACTCGAATACAGCACTTCCGTACTGATTTGGAGCACTAAAGTCGTATATTGGTAAGTACAGCAGATTATTATGTACTCATTTCGCCAGTTTCGTTTTTGTCCTCACTTCTACAGCTGAGCTCATCACAACAATAATTAACATTATTGTATGATTTAACAGTGCCGGAAGGAGGTTAATTGATGACCTCGAAACTATAGGCGCCTAGCGATGACTATATAACTAAATTTCTAGTTATCCATTGGCAGGAAAAAAGTTCCCGCGTCATACGTGATCGCTTCCTGACGAGCCCCTCTGTCTCTCCCGGTCAACAACCCCTGACCTATACCTCCTTAAAAAACTAGCACACTGTGTTGAAATATATGTTTTGAACCCTCCATACACTTCATTTCATTTTAATTTTAAAGAATTTCAAATGGCACCATTCTTCAAAATATTTCACCATAATAATATATAAATACTGTGAAAATATTATTTTCGATAGGAACAACTTATTAGCAATCTTATTTTATTGTTAAACCTGCCTTATCATCATAACCTAATAGGTATTAAATACACATGATGAAACACATCATAATGATATCCCAATGTTGTTGTCACCATCTAAATACTGCCACCGCTATAGTATAAGGCCAATATTAAAACACAAGTCAAATGGGTCCTCAAGTAGAGATTTCATTCATAGGTTCACCACAACATGAATAACATCTTGACTTTAATCCATCTAAATGAGGAAATTCTGTAATACAGGCCTAAAAGCCTTCACAATAAGTACCTAAATAATATAGCACTGTAAATGAGCAGTAATTTATTATTTAGGTAATCTTCTGGATACATGAATGTGAGGGCTGAAATATAGGCTTATTCCTAGTCATACATAAATATCATTATTATTTTCAAATACCAGGATAGTCCTCTTAACATAATATACCATAATATATTACAAATACTAAAAAATACAAATCATTTATTTTGACTGACCTGATAGCTCAGTTATATAGATATAACCTTGCCTTCTGAACTGTAGGTTGTAGATTTGATTCTCACCCAGGACAAACAATTGTGTGAAGAACATCAATGTTTGTTCTATGTCTATGTGTTATTATTGTATTCTATGTATTTATTTTAGGAGTTTTATAAACAAAATGTATATAAGTATTGTATTAGTTATCTGATTCCCATAGGCTTCTTTCTATAGACTGATAAGATAGAGCCTTTGCTTAGTTTGGGGCTAGATGGTGCTGTGTGAAATTACCACACATATACCATACTAAGTTATTTTTATTATTTACACATGTTAAAATGGGCAGAATAAATTGTATGGTAGGGAAGTATAACATTAGGAACATTATACTTCCCTACCATATTCAAGCAAACCAACGGCACATGAGTTAGTAACATATATCTGTAACATGAGATAAAGCATTCACATTCATCTTGGAATCCCAATTATTTCATGTTGTTCTTACAGTAGATAAAGATTATCTTTAAAAACAACTCGTTTTTGTTTCAAACTGCACTGTTTATATGTGTAGTTATCTTACTAGTTTTATAATGATATGACCTGCTACCATTCCATATCATAAGGAAAACAATCTGTAGAAAAAAAACACTGTCCCATTATATTTAAGTAAGACATTGTTTGTATTATATTGAAAGAATAAGCTACAAATAATTGTACATCAAAATGAACTAATGAATTTCTAATCATAATCACTTTTTCATAATTATTTAAAATTACATGTTTGTTTAAATTTATTACAGTTATTTAAGTATGATGTGTTGTATTTTATTCATAAACAATATACATTGAGTTGAATTATATTATATAAAAAGAAACATACAGATGAACATAATACACCCTCCTTTTTGCAAGTCAGTTAAAAATTTGAATAAAGTACATTACTGTCAGAAGAAATTGAAAAATATGCTTGAGATCTCTGTGCAGGCCCACACATAAAATAAGGATGTTGTATGCCTCTTTTCTACTGAACTTTTTTTATGTTCGGTTTCATTACATCACAGACAGCAAAGATCACTTAGAAATTAAAAATTGGGTTTGACTTGTTGAGAAAACCTTGGTGTGTGACACATACATTGCGTCATGACAAATTATTTTTAATTTATATCTTAGAGGAGTATTTATTATGTCATGATGATATGTACAGAACAGAGTACACATATCCAAAATCTTGACATTTATAGGCATTACTTTATCCAACAAGCTTGAGTCTGGCTTTCTTTAAAATTCATTGACATTTTATCTCACCAGATTGGAACTTTCTAGACCAGTTTGGTGTCTGTTTGCAGACAATACAGCGGTGAAAGTAGGATTACTGTCTAGCTAACTGCCACTTTGGTGGATAAACAATTTAATCAGCTGAACTTTGTGTTTTATGAGAATTGTGTTGTCTACCAGCTATTTGAATTTACAATGACTTCAAAATGTAAAATAAATTATAAAAATAAATGTAACAAAAGGATTAAATGTTTGTCCATTAAAGTTTTTTTAAATATATAACAGTAGAATACTATAAAAATAATAAAGAACAAACAAATTCCTTACAAAGTATTTAAAAGGTGCTCTTTGTAATGCACTAACGGCGCGGCGTCTCTTAAAAGAAGTTAAGATGGCTTCGTAAATGCTGATAAGCAATACAAGAAGGTATTATGTACATAATACGGAATGTTATTGATTTGATAGCCTAAAAGGGTTGCCATTTAAATCAAAATATGCACGATCAGTCGTAGTAGGAAAGCTCATTTTGACACGTGTTCCCCACGCGTGTACTCCGGCTAGTTTCCATCCGGGATAATGACCGCACCATTCCGTAGCCGCCACCACACCGTATAATTTGGTCCATCCTGCTCCAAACTTTAATCACCATTAATGGTCGAGCAAACCATCATACCATTTGCGTCTCTAAGCCCAAACAATAAGGTTCCATCGTGGATCAAAGTTCCGAGTAAAATCGCTCAAGGCGGGTCTGGAAGATTTACGAGTAGGCCCAAACTTGTCTAGGTACCACCCAGCTCAGAAAGACACCTGGGGCTAGATAATTTGGACCTCTAAATTGAAAAGTTACAGGTCTGATTAAGCTGGCAGTTGAGATCGGTCGATTACCCAAAATATCAAGCAATTGCGGTGTTTGTAAAGCATTTTTAACATGTCTGTACATTTGATGTTATATCTATATAAGTTTGCTTTTACCATGAAGATATCTTATCAATATCATGTCCGTTGAACATCCTAGCTTAACATGTGCTAAATATTATTACAACATCCATGTGAGATATTTTGCTTTAAAACTACGTAAATAAACAGTGTCTGGTGTGGCCTGGCAGCGTACTCGTCTAAGGCATTTTTATCATTGTTAAAAGTTCGCAGCATGAATTTAAATTCATAATCGTTATTGGCAATTTGCGTGGAAGCCTCGAGGATCGTGACTTACGCCACGTTTGCATAGTTTTTCATCATTTTAAAGATTCGTTTCTTTGTCGTGTTGAAATGTTGATATAAATACCCCTTCATTGATTTTCAACGCAACTGCTTTCTCGAATGTCTCAGAATGCGGAGTCAGTAGGTAAAATTATCATTTTAATTACTGTTTGCAGTTTTAGATAATTTTGCCCTTAACCCTGGTGCTTTTTACATTATGGTTTTTGTTTAATGTATTAAGTTAGTTATTGTGAAATCTCTATTGTCTAGAATATTTTTTGTCTGTACCTAATTAGGTAACTAAGGCCCCGTATTACAGAACTCCGCTAAGTCGTGAAATCTCTGCTCAAGAGATTTCATTTACAAAATGATCAAATAATGAATGAAATCTTTACTTGATCATCAATCGACGACTAAACAGTTTTGTAATTTCATTAGGCACAGTTTACCCGTTTTGGCGGGAGAGCTATTAGCTACACAAACATAAAAGTTCACTGTATGTTATAGAGGACAGAATCGGACAGATTTCCTAATTTATTGAAGTCCATTTGCACCTCTTGCATTATTATTACGTCAAAGTTAATATCCTGAAACCAGTTTCAAGTGAGTTTACGTAAACAGCAACTAAGCAAGGTGTTCCAATTACCTTTATCCGAGACTGCAATATGATATCGGGGCTAGGAGCGTACCTTGTGGTACACCTTGTGTCGCTCGTTCGCCTTGACCGTCACTTGGACTCGTTTGAATGCTTTAATTTCAATACCTGTGCTGGTTTAATGTCTGAAGAAAACTTAGTTTCCCTGGAAAACTTGGTTTTGTAGAGGGTATCTGTGGTACGATTACAATATAAATAATAGTACTACTGTCGAAAGTCTCAAACAATTCGTAGGTCCGGATTTGTTATATTTTAAGGTGTTTCTGGTGAATTCATGCCCATAATCAATGAGCTATTGTTTCGTAATGTTTCTGCTTAGTTACCTTTATTGCGTTAACCTTAAGATACCTGAAGCGTCCTTAGACAATAATTGCTGACCCTTAAAATCAAACACGCACATTGCACAACATTAAACATATCTTACTGACAGAAGACCTACTATAAGACTCAACAAGATGATAGTTTCGCATAACTTTATACACATAAACATGAAAATGACGTTAATTATAATATCAGCATCAGGTCAGCCAGCAATCAGCACGCCTGCATAATATAAGATCGTTCCATACAGACAAAGGTCGAGCAGCCAGCAGCGCTGCGCTATCAGTGACCTTTGGATCAGTGACATCAGATGTCTCGCAATCATGACCATGTCCCAATTGTTCCTTATAAAAATGTTGTGATGGCCTATTTATTGAATACATTGGCTGCCACAAATGTATTCTATTTAATATGAAACCTATAATTATGGACAAAACTTAAACGTAGATTGTAGTATTATTACTATATATTAAATAGTAATAATATTATAATCTGCGTTTAAGTTTAGCGTCAATGTAACTTTTTTTGTAGCCTCTACAAAATCGCACCTGAATGCTAATGTTTTTAAGGTTCATCTCATACTTATGACTTTTATGACATCAGTACTTACGCAAATTAAAGTAAGATTTATCAATTGCGCAGGGGCCGGATGCTAGTCATTCGACTAAATTCCGTTCTTTTTGATCATATTCTAAAATCCATTTCAACGACGAGGACGTTAGAAATGAGCCGAGCCCCAGTCAGACCCACTATTGCAAGAGTCCAAAAGGCCTAAGTAATTTTAGTTTTTTGTGCCTAGTTCACACTCTTTTGCATTTTGAGAGCACACAATTAGTACGGTCCGTTTCAGACTAGTTTGAAATATTTCATCTAATAATAGGTCTTTACCTATGAAATTGCCGTATTGCAGTACAGACTTTTTCAAACAAAAAAAAGTTTTGATTGGCTATGAATTCTAAATTCAAATTAATTTTGTTTTAAAAATATGACATTCTATTTACAATATAAGTCTTTTGTTTATTGATTAGCGTTGTATTTTCATTACATTTCAACATTTTTCCTCATAATGGATACTTTGAAATTTTGTGTAATTATGGAATATGAGTTCCGTCGTGGCACCAACGCGGCACAAACGACACGTAACATCAACGACGTTTACGGAGAGAACTGTACAAACGAACGTACAACCCGTTATTGGTTTGCTCGGTTCCGTTCTGGGAATTTTGACTTGAAAAATGAACCTCGTGGTCGTCCGGAAACTTTGGTCAACAATGATGAATTAAAGGCGATTGTAAAAGCTGATGAATCTCAATCTACAGCTGAGCTGGCAGCAGCTTTTGACGTTAGCATCAAAACAATATTGGTCCATATGCGACAGATTAGCAAGATAAAAAAGCTTGATAGATGGGTGCCCTACGAACTTAACGATCGCCAGCGCAACGTACGCGTCGAGACTTGCCTTGCGCTGCTTAACAGGCACAGAAATGAAGGAATTTTGAACCGAATTGTTACGTGCGACGAAAAATGGATTCTTTTTGACAATCGAAAGCGCTCAGCATGTTGGTTAGATCCTGGTTCGGTACCAAAGCAATGTGCAAAACGAAAAATGACCCCTAGAAAGGTGATGGTCACAGTTTGGTGGTCTAGTGCTGGTGTGATTCATCATAGCTTTTTACAAAACGGCGAGAGCATTACTGCAGATGTGTACATTGAAGAACTGACCACAATGATGGCGAAACTCGCACGTCTGCAACCAGCTTTGGTCAATCGGTCGTCTCCACTGCTACTTCACGACAACGCGCGACCCCATACTGCACAACAGACCGTCTCTAAGCTGCATGAGTTGGGTTTGGAAGCTCTCCCTCATCCGCCATACTCACCAGACCTTGCGCCTACCGACTATTACTTTTTCCAAAATTTGGACAACTTTTTAGCGGAAAAAAATTCAATTCCCGAGAGGCAGTACAAAACGCCTTTGAAGAGTTTGTTGTCTCCCGTCCTGCTGATTTTTTCAAGAAGGGCATCCATGAACTGCCACAGCGTTGGCAAAGATGCATTGATTGCAGGGGTGATTACTTTGAATAAAAGAAATAAATAAGTTCGAAAAAAAAATACTTCAACTTTTTTCAAACAAAACGGCAATTTCATAGGTAAAGACCTAATATATCTGCCAATAGAGACAATTAAGACTATGTAATATGTCTTGATTTGGTGTCTTGTCTTCATTGATTCCAATTATAATCGGACTGATTTGATTACACAGACGCTTGGTCTGCTTACAGTTTATATTGTATACTGTAGCTGTGTGTGACATCAGCAATCTCAGCTCAATCACAGTCGTGCGTTAATTGTTCATCTCATTTATTATTGGTTGCGTTGATTTAAATGTTCTGTTTGTATTTAACAAGTTTGATGAAGTCATTCGCAGTTTTTCTTGTCATTGTTTAATTTAGTATAGGCTATTCTTTTGCGCGTTCAAAATCCAATGTTTTGCCCGGTATACTCTGGCAATCTGATATTCACAGTGTAAATTAAACTTGAATTTGCTAGCTTTTTTAACTTAGTCCATCCATTTTCTGGTTAAGGAAATTTTTCGGTTAGTTTGCTAGTTTCAAAAGTAAACTAAGCTATTGAAATGATCATGGTCGTTGATCCTATATCATAATTCTGTGTGGGAGTGGAACGACGTGAGGTCACCATTACCGCTACTTGGCCAAGACTTCAAGCTTTTTGCCATTAGACTCTACTTAACTTTTTTAGAATGATGTCTTATATTCCAGGAAATACAAGTTTGGCTTTATGTCATGTAACCGTTACATTAACGTGGTCCAACTTTTAGTCTTATCTTTATTCTATTGTTGAAGAATATTCGCATGCGTATTCTTGGACGAAATCGAACTTACATAATATTAGTTGATGCATGTTTTGTGTTCTGAAAATTTGCTTAAATGTAAGTTAAATATTTGGCTTACTACCTTATTTAAAAGAGTAGGTCCGCGTTCTTTGGTTATGTCTGTTCATAATATTTGATGAGTAAGCAATTAAGCATAACTAAGGTAATTTTGCATTGAAGGTGTACCTTTGAATCTGAAATATTTGTGATTTTGATTATGCCGCGACCTCAATGAATTGCCAGCTTACAACATTTTTGTGTAGTGTTTTTTAATAATTTGAAATTCTTATGTAGTGGGTCATTAGCTATATGATTATGCCAAAATATATTATTATCTACGTCGTAGGTAGCTATATTAACTCTAAAAATATATTTGCACGTAATATAAATCACTTAATTTTATTTGTCAAAGTTTAAGAGATCCATTGATGATATGAAAACTATTGTAATCTGTTGTATTTTAATTGCTGTACACAGTGACTGAGTTAATCTAAACAGCTTCATTGTTTTACGAATTGTTTGCTTACCATTGTACTATCCATGTTTGCGTTATTATTTCGTCTCTATGAAACTTATTTACTAAACGATAATCGCGGTATGTCTACTATTATTAATTTGTTGAGCAGAAGACAATAATTAAGTAAATATCTACTATGCAGCTGCTGTCATCACATCTATTTGTTTTCCTTTGACTTGAGCATGGCAAGGGATGGTGGAACCCTAATAATTCATTGTATCTTTCTTTGTTTACCTCTTTCGACTATAGTTGGTTAACAGTTCTTCAATACGGTCGATTTAGTTTTAAGCGTTTAATTTATCAGGAGCGAAATGTATTGATTTTTATCCTTCTATGCAAAAGATTGAAAAATGGCTAACATCGTTTTTGAGCCAATTTTTGTAAATAAAACAACTCTTGTACGACTTGCGAAATCCACATGTAATCCAATCCACATATAGTCAAATCCAAAAATAAATATTTAAATTGCTCTAGTAGTGATTGCAAAACAATATCTCATAGTTTCAAAATTGTCAAATGATTTAATATCGATATGTATTGATCTAATTACGAATTACAACATTCTCTTCATTCCTTTTTTGACCCATTTTGACGACTCGTGCATTTGTACTGTACGAAGTACCTATCGGGTCTCCTGCATTCTGGAGCTCCTCCTATAATACCAATTGGTCTGACACCAGCAATTAGCCAATTTAGCCGGTCTCGGCGATCGGATCACTCTAAAAAGGAACCTGCTGTGAAAATTTCATAAATCATTATCGAATTGAACGATCTAAACATAGAAAGTACGATCTTGATAAGCTTTGTTCGGTTTGTACCAGTTAGTCTTTTGCAAGGGTCGATGCTCGGCCCTCTGGTTTGCTGTTCAGATTTTTCTGTTCAATTTATTTTAAAAAATGTAGAATAGATACGTTTGGACAGTTTGCCATTGCAGTTGACCTCTACCGTCTTTTAAAGCGTCACCGTGCGATAATTAACATAAAATATATGCCATGTGCTAATAATTGAAAAGGTTTATATAGCTAGAATATGTCGGTAGTCGTTGGGTAGGATTGGATTATTCATTGACATCTAGAATAAGTAGTTTCAAGTCCACCATCATCCCGTTCACTTTGAGATTCGAAGCACTAAATGCAACTAGCTTAAACAGACCTTATGACCCTGCAGGTCTAGCATGAGCTATAAAAATCGATGTCTCTTCTTTTTAGAAAGCATTCGACCAATAAAAATGCAAGAATAGTTTTTACTATCTATTATTACTATTGTTATTGCGTCATCCGTGTGCTGATTGGTCATTGGTCAAACGCTTTTTCGTGAGAAGAGAATAGATAATCATGTCGATTCTTTTATCTCATCTAGCACTGCTTTATACAGTCCGAATGCCTCAACCCACTATACAATACGTAGGGAGCCCGCAGCATACAGTTAGTATTGCTTGGTTAAATTTATTTATTTAGATAATTGATTATTGCTATTCAAATGTTATTTCTTAATTATTTTAATTTATCATATCAAGGTAACCTTGAAAATGTTATTACAGATCGAGACATTTGCGACAAAATACATAAGGAAATTAAATTAAAAACTAATTACTTTTTTAAATGTAGGTAATGTTGCAATTTCCTAATGTCGTTTCCTATTACAAAAATTGAATTAAACTATAATTGCATTGCTCTGAACAAAAATATGCATATAACTCTCTGTTTATGTACAATAGGTAGATAAGAATAAACATTAGCCCTCTATCGGAACTGCCTGTTCATTTATTAGAGTTTAAGGTCCGTATTACAGAACGATGCTCAGTCTAGATCGATCTAGATAGATTTCATTCATAAAATGATCAATTAGTGAATCAAATCTCTGCTTAAATAGTCTCCAATGTCTTGACTTTTTGGTGAAAAAAAAAAACCCACTTAAAGTCATTGCTTTAGCTCCAAAGAGATAATTTGTTATAATGTAAAAGAGTTAGGAAGTCGTTGATTCATTCATATCATGGAGTAATTCGTCAAAAATACCTTGTAATTCTGTCTAGGTAAATTGAACTGTTCGCTGCTAAACTGTTTCTATTCGAAACCGAAGTATTGTCCAATCAAGAATTTATTGATCCTTTCGTACCGAGTTTTTTATATAGTCATTGTTTTATTATATACGGGGCTCGTAGGCAGTGGATAAAATAAAATTTCAATAAAAAGATGTTGCTCCTTTGGCGTATATATTAGTAGTCAAGATAAACAACGAATGTCATTACAAAAATATAAACTATTATAAAAGTGCCAGTAATATAGATTACAAAAAAGGCTTCTTACAACACGCGCCCTTAATCTATATTACTTACTTACTTTTAAAGTAACATTTTGCAAACATAAGTCGTTTAAAAAATATCGCATCTTAGGCCCATGCAAACACTTTGTCAATATGTCTGCAACCATCTCATTCGTTGGCATGTACTCAATCTTAACCTGGTCGTTCTCTATCGCCTGACGAATGAAGTGATACCTAATGTCGATATGCTTCGTCCTGTTATGGTTCACTTTGTTGCAAGCTATCATGTGTGACGATTGGTTGTCGTTGTAAATAGTGACAGGTTCATTCACAACATTCACTTCTCTCAAACTAGCAAGCAAACTACGCAAATATATTGCTTCTTTCGCTGCTTGAGACAGCCCTACGTACTCAGACTCAGTGGAAGAAAGCGAAACGCACTGTTGCTTCTTACTCTCCCAGCAAATCACATTATCACCTAGCTTGAACAACATTCCAGTGTAAGACTTTCTATCATATGAACTTCCCCAACTTGCATCTACAAATCCTCGCAGTCTCATATGTTCAGCCTTTCTGAAACACAAGCCGAAATCAAGCGTATACTTTAAATAACGTAATACACGCTTCGCATAATTAAAATGTTCCGTAGTATAACACGAGTTAAACTGTGATAACACGCTTACCACATGTGCAATGTCGGGCCTTGTACAATTGGCTAGATAGTTCAACCCCCCCACTAAACTCTGATAGGGAACATCAGTGCAACTATCTGAGTTACCTTTCGCCAATTGAAGTCCTACTTCCATCGGAGTTGTCACAGGCTTACAGTCCGACATTCCACACTCTTGCAACAATTTTAAAATGTATTGTTTCTGGTCTAACACAATTAAACCTTCATCTCTACGCATCCTCATACCTAGAACGTGCCTAGCTGCACCCAGGTCTTTTATCTTAAATTTCGAAGATAAACCGACCCTACATCTATCAATCTGTTTTCTACAATTCGAAAAAACAAAAATATCGTCAACGTAAATTAATACTATAATACGTTTATTGCCTTCGAATTTTGTAAACATGCACGGTTCTATTACTGATTGCTCTAAGCCTAATTCAACCAGCTCTTTGTTCAACTCATTGAACCAAGCTAGTGAAGCTTCTTTTAGGCCGTAAAGAGATTTTTGCAATTTGCAAACCTTGTGTTCTTGACCTTTTACAACCGCGCCTTCTGGTTGTAACATGAAAATGTCTTCTTTCAATCTACCGTATAAAAATGCTGTTGTCACATCCCAGTGATCAACATGCCAATCATACTGAGCAGCTAACGAGAGCAGCAAGCGTAAAGTTGAGCTTCGTACAACCGGCGCAAAAGTTTCATTATAATCTACACCACATACCTGTGTAAAACCTTTCGCGACCAGACGTGCTTTATATTTTGTCACCTTGCCATCGCTGTCTCGTTTGATTCTAAAGACCCACTTACACCGTATTGGCTTTTTATCACGCGGAGGGTCGACAAGAATCCATGTTTGATTTTCTTTCAATGATTCTAACTCATCATTCATCGCCGCTAACCATAGATCGCGATCCGGTCGGGTCATGACCTCATTCAATGTCAAAGGGTCACTCTCTGAAATCAAGTCAACAGTTAGACAATTGTAAAATTCTGTTTGTTTCCTATCTCTACGAGGATAGCGCCTTTCGTCATCATGCTGTTCAGTCGAGCTCTCTGCAACAACAGACTCGCGATTCAACCCTGTAGGTTCACACACATCTGTCACAGAAATACGCTCGTTCATGGTTGCAGGCTGACTGTCAGGGACACATTCATTTGTCACCACAGTAGGCTCACGTTCTGATAAACGCACACCTATATCGTCTGCACCACCAGCATCTGACATACATTGTTCCCATTCATCGTCACTTTCACTAAAACATGACAATAAATACATACGAAAAAAGTTACAAATCTTATCGCTATTTAGATTATCCCCCGGAAAAACATTCTCTAAAAATTTTAAATTTTTACCAACAATGATTTCATACGTTCTAGGATCTATTAATCGATATCCCTTGCTATCTTCAGGATATCCCACAAAAATCAATGGTTTTGCCTTTATATCCCACTTTTGTCTCTTTTGTTTCGGGACTAGATTGTACGCTGCACATCCAAATGTTCGCAAATGACTGACATCTACTGGCTTTCCTGACCATTTTTGTATCGGTACACAGTCTTTAACTGCTTTAGTCGAGCTACGGTTTTTTAAGTAAACAACCGTATTCACAGCCTCGGCCCAGTATTTTTTGCTCAAATTCGCATCGATGAGTAAAGTCCGCGCTTTTTCGATAATAGTCCTATTCGCTCTTTCTGCTACACCGTTCTGTTCGGGTGTATAGGGCACCGTCGTCTGATGTTGAATACCATCAAGGTGACAAAATATAAACTATTATAAAAGTGCCAGTAATATAGATTACAAAAAAGGCTTCTTACAACACATTGAAACTGTGTTTTTGTAATAATTTGTATCAATTTGAAGTACAGTTTGATTTTTAATTGAGTTGATGACTTTATTTGAAATGTTTAGAATGAGGGCAACACAAATTCCCCAAAATTTAATTACGTGGAGCGTATTTTCTCATTTCCGCTTCGGTATAAAGTCTGTATATAATTTCTGATGGGATCTTTTACATTTATGGCAAATCATGTTCTTATTTTATCTGATTATGACCGTCTGCAACATTAATCTTGAATTAACATCGAATTCTTGTTTTCTATTTCTTATTTAAAAGAGGAAAGCGAAATGTCGGCTACATTTCGCTTTCTTCTTTTTGTCCCAACATTCCTGTACTTCGTTTAGAAACCGTCTTATTTTTATTTGTCACTAGAAAGCGTCCTAAGCATTCGATCACGACTGCTTTTGTTTATTTTTTAGCGCCGGTGACAGTTCTTCTATATTATCAATTTACCACATTACCTCTAAACGATTTGCGAGTGACAATTTCAAAAGTGTCGCTTGCCCTTATTAGTGTCTAAATGGTACTAAAGTAAAAGTTTTAAATAAATATTTCAGCTAACCACCTTTTAGAAGTCTGATGGTAATCATAACAACAGCATTATATTAAATGCTTCTGATGTTTCAAATAGTATAATATATTCTATATTTTGTCTTACTGTAGATATAAAAACTTTCCTTTCCGGGCAATGTTATATGTGTATCAATTTATGATTCAAATGTAAAACAGTCAATAGTGCTTTATCTTAGCTTTTCTTGACTTTTGTGTGTATACAAGAGTAATCGATTCTTATAATTTTTATATTTTATCTTACTGTAGACATAAAAACTTTCCTGTCTGGGCAATGTGATAATTATGTGTATCTATTTATGATATGATGATGACAAATGTAAAACAGTCGACAAATCTCTATCTTAGCTTTTCTTGACTTTCGTGTGTATCCAAGATTCATTATAAATAGGTTCATTCCTTATGGAAAGTGTATAATAAATTCAAGTAATATTGGCTGATAGATTCACGAGAATTGAGAATCAAAATTTTTCTCCCGTTCTTATATTTGTCTCGATGTTTCACATGCGAAGCGGAGACAGTTACCCATAACATTGCCAGTGTGATCTGAAACAATCGGCAGTTGGGAAACGCATCGATTTGCACAATGTCCACAATGACCGGTGTAGAGTTAGGTGTCAACACAGCTGTTGTGTAAAGGGCTGGATTGTGGATTTTTTAGTAGTGATTTCACTGCTAAATATCTACGGGCTTAACGCAACGATGCCTTTGGTTACCTTCGACGTTAGAGAAATAAATATGTTTATTCGAGATTTATTACGAGCACTGAACTGTGCATTGTCAGGACAGTGAGAACGAGTGATCGTCAGCAGACGTCATGTATTTTTGCATGTCAGGTACATATTATTTCACATCATCATACCAAAAGTAAGACAGCTTGCCAAGAAAGTTATATAGTATATTCTATGTAAGTATAGAAAAATATACAAAAGAACTTCCTTGGGGCTTACATCCGACTAACAAATATCGAATGTCAATTCTTTCCTACATATTATTAATTATTGTGTCCATATTATAATTATGTTGTACAAAATGATATAAGAATTATCTAGAGATCGCTAGATATTTAAGATGAACTTTGTCATGGGCCTGATTAAATCGAATTATACACAGTAACAAAATATCTACCTTCTATATTCTTTAAATTTTTTTCGGTTGGCCCTAAATTCAATCCTCAAATCCATGGCTCAGCCTACCTGTCAATGACCTGTTATCGCAGCTCTAATGGCGAAACCAACGCTACCAGTTCTACAGCACTGATTACCTATGAATAGGCCGAGTGAGCTTGCTATATCACTGAATGCCAATAGGCTTTGATGATAATTTATTATACTTAACGATAAGCACACGACAAAAATATGCAGACTCTCCGACCTCTTTGAGACATGTTATTCACTTTTGATTTAACTTAGTTTCTAGATGCGCGTGCTACTGTATCTGGCTGACTGACTTTGTAAAATTCAAAGTTCCAGTAAAGGTAACGCTGGTTTTGGCACGTCCTTGCAGTAGCCCAAATCAGTACTGCTGAGTCTCCAACATCCGTGACTTTAGGTGCTAATTCTTTATACCTTAACGGTTGCTTAAAATCATATCACGAGATCTTTTTCTTGTATTATTTTGTCATCTGATAATTGCTGAGTGAATAATTCATCAACACCGAGACTAATAAGTCTAGTGTCATTTGTGACATCTTCCATATTCCATACATTACATACACCTACATTCATATTGCCTTCTTAGAACTTCCGTGTTGGTCCGAGTTCCTTAGTTTTAACATGCTTAGTTTAGTTTTTAAGACGGTTTTCTGTAAGTATCTAAAAACTTGGTATCATATTCTTCGTCGAAGTTTCTTCCGATTTCTACTTAGACAATATGTTAAATTTTCTAAGGATTTATAGTCACCGCAATAGGTCCATCTTCGATCGCATCGTCATCTATAGTAGTCATATAGATCAATAGTCAGAATATGCTGCACACAAATATTTCCGTAACAATATCATATTGTTTTGAAATTCTTGATATGGCTTTAGCAATCGAATGCTCATATTCATTTCAAATTATACTTATCGATTTCCATGAAATTCACACTGTAAAATCGATTTAAATGCAGTATCAACTTCTAACAACATATCACGATTCTCTGAAACCAGTCAGTCACTAGAACCTAACTCAATTTTCACTAACATCGTATTTAACATTTGATTGACCAATGAATATTTAATGTAAGATACTTAAACCTTATTTAAGTTACATGGTTTAACGGTAGGTATACCTTCACATGTTTATGTAGGTAAATCACTAGCTGCTACCCGCGGCTTAGCCGTGGACTATTGTTATTTCTTTTCAAATTATCGACAAAAATTACATCAAGATCTGGTCTTACCAGATACAACTACTGATCTTTTAGAGCGATTCAATCAAGACCTCGAAAGTAAATAGCTATACAATTAAATTTGCACTTTGAAGCGTTTTATTTTAGGTCTTCATTTGAATCGAAGTAAGAGGGGATGGCAAGGCAAGTTCTACTAAACAGTCGTGAAAAGGTAACAAACAGACAAAAAGACAGTTACTTACATAGTAGTAGCAAAGAGAACTTGTAAAAATTGTACTTAAATATGATAGATAAACTTGCCATATTTGACATTAAGCACTTTGTAATTATATATGCTTAAAATAATATGATAAAAAAGGTATGTTATACAGATTAACACGACCTAAAAAACGGCAATAATATTCCATCCAAAAAACCGGCAGTTTTGATCATGCAGACAGACATAATTCTTGGACAGTGGTTGATTCGTTCAAAATTTTATGAGATTTATGATGGATTATAAACAGTTTCCGAGACAAGACCTAAGTATAATGTTTCTCATGAGCCTGTTGAGATTTAGAGCCATTAAGATGTAATGCTGCTGCTAATGTAGTTAAACGACTCGATGATGTCACCGTTAAGTTTAAAGCTTTGAAAGTATTATGTGCCGAATAATAAATGAACGATCAGGATGACAGGCTGATGAACGTCTCATATTAATTGAAGTGAGGCATTGATTGAAATGTAACGAATGTTTCAGATTATTTATGATACTTTGAAATTAATATATAATGGATTTGTATTTATGAGAAAAATCAGGTCCTGGTAAAAATCCTGATAAGGCAATTAAAAGAACAATAATATGGTGGTAAATAGAAGCAATTGAAAAAGTTTATATCGTAAATCGTAATGTAAAATAATGAGGCATCGTTAGTGTCTGAAACTTTTTGTTATCATGTTATAATTAATGACTTGTGTTTTACTTACTTAAGTACTTAAAATTAATAAAGTTTTTCTTATTGTTTCAGGTACAGAACTGAACGGCAATCTCGACAATAATCTCAAACATTTCTTCCGTAACTCAGAAATCAATTAAAACAAGACTGATTTTAAATAGTTGTTAAGTAACGCACATTCCCAATGTCCCTAATTTGATGTAGATAGATAACAAGCCCAAGTTATACAATGCTGTGAAGAATATAGATGCCAAAAAAGAAGTAGCAGAAGCAGTAAAGCAAGATGTTTAAGTTGCTAGGAGGTTTGAGTGTGTACTTCAAGTACCAGCCAATCAGAACGGACAATGCCGTCTTTAGGCTACACAATATTTTCACGACAGTGTTGTTGCTGACATGCTCCATGATAATAACGGCCACTCAGCTGGTTGGGACTCCTATCCAGTGCATCGTCAGCGGGATACCAACGCATGTTGTCAATACCTTCTGCTGGATTACTTCGACGTTTACCATGCCTGATGCCTTTAATAGAGAGGTAAGTTTCTCTTTAACTACAAAAAACCCACAAAACTGCTCTTATGTAGTATCTAAGTTTAGTTAAGTATCTAAGTTTTGTATTTATACATTTATTTTGCTACTTGAGAGCAAACGTCATTTATCAAATAGATATGTTATTTAGATTATTAAATTGCCGAGATTATGATTCCTATTTGCAACTTCCACATTGTGCTATCCAGATTTTAGAACTGTTTTGGCTACTGGCCAACCACGCTATACGGATACGTCGTTACTTTCAATTTCTTTGTTGCGTACTACTCATGACTTGACAATTTTTTTATTGTACAATGTCTTTTAAGACATGATAACTTTATTACAGTTATTAGGTAACGTTTCCGCTTAACGGCCATTCATGTAGACATTAATTAGGTTTTATGTGATACGGCATACGTGAGATGATCATCTATATGTCAGCCTTCGTTACCTTGCGCATCATCTTATAATCGTTCCGATCATGCCATGTATCATGTGTTCATCGGATTCTCAGTCTGTTTTACCTGTTTTACCTCTATTAAGTACTAATATTGGTTCAAGATTAGGCAAACGAGCCACAAGCTGTACAATCAGTAACATGGAGCCCGGAGCCTCGCACATAATGGGTGCTGCGTGTAGCAACTAGAAATTATTGTTGCATTGTACTGACGAAACGTTGTCCCAGATTGGGGTCAGCCGGTGACTTAACATTTATTTTATTTGTAATTGATTTCACGATGTTATTGCTTGTTTACTTTTTCAGCCTCTGCTTTGGCTTTGAATTACAATTCGATTTAAAAGCAAAATCTGTTTGGATAGAATTTTGCCTAATTTTGAATTTTTATGCTAGGACATCTACATTTCAGAGGCCAACCGGTCTCTATCGTTTTTATTCGTATCAAATCTTAAGTTTTAGATCAAATACGTAACAGCACAGTCTCTGTATCAGGGCATTCATGATCCATTACTCGGTTAGGTGCTTTCAATTGCTCCTGCGTCAGATATTCACTATAACTGGCAACTTCCTCCGATGATTGCGGAGATCTTCGTATCATTACATATACATCATTTAGTAGATTTAAGATGGCATGACTTGCATTGTTGGAGAAGGCCAATAAAAAAAACGAGAAGTATGTTCTAGAGAGCTTTGAAGCATTATTATCATACAATATCAAATATCAGTATTGTCAATGATTTTGTTGATCTATATTTGGGTGTAGATGGCTACGCAGTGCGCAGTAGCATTTTTCAAACATGACATAGACGACATACGTAATTTTTCAGATCGTGTTACTTCAGAACGGCATAACTCTATTATGTTGATATCACATCAATAGCAGAGCACCTGTACAAAGTGGAATATGCTTTAAAATTTGTATAATGATAATAATAATATGTGCGGACATCTCACACAACGCCATCTAGTCCCAAACTAAGCAAAGCTCGTATTATGGGAACCAGATAACTGATACAATACTTTAATACTTTTTGTTTGTAAATATATACATATCATACAATATAACACCCAGACACAGAACAAACACCTATGTTTATCACACAAATGTTTGTCCTGGGTGGGAATCGAACCCACAACCCACAGTTCAGAAGGCAGGGTTACTACCAACTGAGCTATCGGGCCAGTCAGTGTATTGATGTAATGTGATGATATGTTTTATAATCTATACATATAAAATTCAAAGTCCTGACTGGCTGACTGACTGACTTATATATCAACGCACAGCCTAAAATGCTATCCCTAAAGACTTGAAATTTGGAGGGTGTGTTCCTTGTAAAGTCTAGATATCCACTAAGAAAGGGTGGTTGAATTATGTATGAAAAAAAAATCTCCTTCGTTTCCTATAGGCCACGCGGGTGAAGCTGCGGGCAGAAGCTAGTATAATCATAATATCAAAATAGTTATGACGTTAAATGCAACCGGCTTCTGTATTGCATCTATTAGGACAAGTAGCGTGACTATTTCTGAAATATTTATTCTGAGACTTCAATTGGCAGCATGATATATCATAATAAATCTAACTTTTGTCTTCCAAAACTGCATCTTGTAATATTATCGCGCTTCTTGGACCATTAACTGTGATAATGACATCAGTAACGCAATAGGGTTTGTTCGTAATCATAAAACCCAGTAAATGCAAATGCCTCTCGAGTATTTATACAAGTTCATGATAATTATGTTCATAACGTGGACTACTAATTTTATTATGACGTAGGCACGTTACCAGTTTCTTAAATCTTACCGCATGTTAATGAATGACGTGACGAGCTAGCCGTTCGCCTGATGTTAAACGACACGGCTGCCCATATCAGCTACAGTGTCACTCGGAACTCTAAAGTAGAGGTTCGCGTGACACTGCACTGCGCACGTCATCCAGAGACATCACCACAATCTAGTAATAACATTACTAAACTGTGAGATCAGATCATAAAGTCTCATTTGCCCAGTAATTTCACTAGCTACAGTGCCCTTCAAACCGGAACACAGCAGTGCTTGCGCACTACTGCTTGGCGGCAGAATAACTGGCAAAGCGGTGGTACCTACCTAGACGAACTTTGCAGTAAAGTCCTACCACCTACTCAATTAATTTTATTCTATTCATTATTAAATTAAAACAATATTCCGTTTTCTATGACAAGGTACTTAAATGTTTTTATGCACACTTTTGTTATATGGACATGATGTATTCCTATGTGGAGTTTTCCAATCATGTTTATTTCAAATCCTTTGGAGGTTGTAGCTTCTATATTAACAATTTTATCAGCTCCTTCCTGAACAATTCCATTTAAATTCACGTTCTCATCCTCGATTCATATGCGATCGATCTGTCAAAATTGATTATCAAAGTAGTGAGTTAACGCAAACCAAACATAAATGTTTGCGCAATGTTTTGCCAGTTTATTCTATGTAGTTAGCTGTATCTACCTACGCATAAGTTGTGTACTTTATTTACTGTGCTTACGTGAGTTTTAAATATATCTCAGTTCTCTTTATTGATATTAAACTGAACTTCCAGGTGGGCAAAGAGGTGGCACATCCAGGTGTTATGAACGAGTACGATAGCACGCAGGACAAGAAGTACTACACATACTACCAGTGGGTTTGCTTCGTGCTGTTCTTCCAAGTAAGTAACTATTGCCACTAGAGTTTAAATAATAGGGTTAAAAAAACAATATAACATTTTTCTTGTGTGATGAAAACGTCGTACAGTGCCACCAACTTATCTGTAGAACGGCCAAAAGCGGAACTACTGACGCCATTTTGAAAACGTCACATTGTTGTTGTTAGTCAATGATGTCTGAGCTGTTTAATCGCTTTACTCTTCGATCGTGGCGCCATCGCTAAATTCTACAGATAAGTTGGTGGCACTATATGCATTGATCCTTACCTTCGTTCATTCGTCAGCCTCTGTGGTGTGGTGGTTAAGCAGGTCGGCTCATAACCTGTCTGTCTGTGTCTGGGTGTTGTGGGACCATGCTCCTTGTAGTTCCTTGGTCCCTAGACACAGAATCCTAATTAGGGTCCAGGATCTATGTATGTGATCTTTGGGCGTTTATTATTATTATTATTACACTCTCGGCTCCCTAATCATAATACCGCCTCAAGTGATCAACTTAACACACTTGTATTATAATGTACTATTTTAGACTGCGAGATCAAGAGGTGATCACGTAACTTTGATAGCAATGCAACAAGCCAGTCATAAAGTCTCGTATGTAATTCCATTAGTAGATGAAGCACGTTTTCAGCGCCACATAGATTAGTCAAAGACTGCCCCAGTGGCAGCTATTTCATTTGTACTAAAAATCACTTTTGAGAAGCTTATCTTATCTATATATTTATCTTATCTATACTATTATATTTACTGTTTACATTATTGTTCTTAGCGAATGTTATGCCTATGGCCAATTGGTTACTTATCTGACCCTAACGCGTATGGTGTGACCTTTTTTGATAAGTTATCAAAGTGATTGTAACCTATTGATCCAACTACAAATGTTTGTCATTGCAAATATTAATTTGCCTTATAATTAATCAATGTACTCGCGGCAAATTCGCGATAATATTCTAAACCCCGTAATTATTCATGCTAACCACAATGTACTAACCGCAATGTATTTCAGTGGACAATTACTTCCATGACGTCATACTGTCGGAAATAAAACGCCGTAACGCCGTTCTTTCCTTAGAAAATGTCCTCCCACGTCCCACACGTTAGAGAAAAAAACAATTGACTTAAAAACAAATAATCATAGATTACTCAAGGAACTTTGGTAATAAAAAAATCCTCTTATTCATATAAGTTTGTCAACCTTTTTTTTTGAGGGGGGGAAATGCCCTCGCACTTTCCTTCCGCCACTGAACCCACTAAAACCCCCCGTGAGCCCTCGTCCGCCGTACCGGGGCGAGAAGGGGTCGCGACTGCAGTCCAGCCAACTCGCCCCCGGCGGCAGGCCCTTTCGGAAGTTTGTCAACCTAGTTTAATCACGAGGTAACACCTTAATGAGTGATTAAGTACTGCAACTAACGACATGAATCGTTTACGTAGTAACATTTAGTATTCTAAGGTCCGTATTACAAAACGATGCTCAGTCATCGATCTGTGCTCAAGCAGATTTTTCATTCATAAAGTTATTAATTAGTGAATGAAATCTCTGCTTGAGCACCGATCGATGACTGAGCATCGTTCTGTAATACGGACCTATGATATCGTTCCCTTCCAAGCACAGTAGCGCTCAGTTATGAATCGCAGCAAGTACAATAAATCATCGCAATCTATACATATAAAATTCAAAGTCCTGACTGACTGACTGACTTATATATCAACTCACAGCCTAAAGATTTTAAATACTAATCCTAGAGACTTTAAATTTAGAGGGTGTGTTCTTTGTAAAGTGTAGGTATCCTCTAAGAAAGGGTTTTTCGAAATTCTATCCCTAAGAGGGTGAAATGGGTGGTTGAATTATCTAT
The DNA here is from genome assembly GCA_905220475.3 of Ennomos fuscantarius. Lineage (NCBI taxonomy): Eukaryota > Metazoa > Arthropoda > Insecta > Lepidoptera > Geometridae > Ennomos > Ennomos fuscantarius. The sequence goes on along the minus strand of HG992026.1, from coordinate 1,330,794 downwards.
GAAAAATTTTATTCTTCGCGGGTGAAGCCGCGGGCAGTAGCTAGTAAAGTATAAGAATATACTGCATAAAACGGAGTGTCTGAAAGGATTCGGCAGGTCATCGGTTAAATTATAATATCTAAATTCATAATCCATACTTAGACTTTTTGCAACACTCATCTCTATTGTTATTTGAAAGCAGGTACTCATTGTAATAAAGTTTGATTGACGTGCTGTTTCTGTACGTGTAAATGGTACGTCGGTTTATCGTATGTTTAAATTTTCAAAGACTGTACGTACTCGTACCTGTCACTTAGACATCGGTTGATTTGTATAATGATTACACGTCTTTCCCTAAAGCCTCATGTTGAGAGAAAAGGATGGTATCCAAAGTAATCCAAACTAACGAAAGATTTGTAACATATTCTCGTAAATGTAGTCGACTCAAAAGAATCCGCTGCAATGTCTTCCGAAATTAACTGTCTCAAAGTTTGTTGATGATCAAATCTGCGTCTAACCTAGGTGGTAGGACTTTTCTGCAAAGTTAGTCTAGGTAGGTACCACCGCTTTGCCAGTTATTCTGCCGCCAAGCAGTAGTGTGCAAGCACTACTGTGTTCCGGTTTGTAGGGCACTGTAGCTAGTGAAATGACCGGGCAAATGAGACTTATGACCTAATCTCACAATCGAGTAATCTTATTACCAGACTGTGCTGATGTCTCAGAATGATGTGCGCAGTGCAGTGTCACGCGAAACTTTATATTTTGTGGTTCCGAGTGACTGTTCTGTTATGGGTGGCCATGTCGCTTAACATCAGGTGAACGACTAGCTCATCACATCATTCACTAACATAAAAAAACAACAATTTCAACTATTAATATCTAATAATAATAATTTAATACATTATTTTAATGAATTATTTATTTCATCTCACATACATACATGTTTGGTACATTCATTTCGACATAGTAGTATGAAACAATATAGTTTTTATAGCTATACATGTTACTATTTAATACTAATTGGTTTTCATATAATAAATAATAATAATAATAATATGTGTGGACATCTCACATAGCGCCATCTAGCCCCAAACTAAGCAAAGCTTGTACTATGGGAATCAGATAACTGATACAATACTTACATTCTTTTTATTTGTAAATACATACATAGAATACAATATAAAACCCAGACACAGAACATACACCTATGTTCATCACACAAATGTTTGTCCTGAGTGGGAATCGAACCCACAACCCACAGTTCAGAAGGCAGGGTAACTACCAACTGAGCTATCGGGCCAGTCAAAATCCGGGGATGTGATATGTTTATTCCATCCGTACCTATTAGCATGGTATTTTTCTTATGAATGAGTATAAAAAAACCACTAGGAGACCTGTAAGGAAGGATGACTATTATAGTGTCCCCTATAAGTGAATCACATCCTCCGTTAAATTCGTTTGGTCCAAACCCACATACTCCGAGATTGCTCAGATTGTCATTCAACTGTACTACGTCAGCCCACAGTTCTGTTAACTCTTCCACCATACAATTTTTGCCATATTCAGATTCACAAATAAATATATATCTATAAAAAGCTAAAAAGTCTTTAGGTCATAAGTTAATAATCATATTCAGTAGTTTTTTCTTGTATGTTTCGGCTCCACATTTTTTTTTGTTTTTAACCAGTGTCACGTAATTGATAGTTAATCAAGTTAATGATGTTTCTCGCAGGTATGTGTCAAGTCACAGTCCAAGTCACCAAGGCAAGTTTTAGTCTTCTAGTAAAGTGGTGGTAACTTTACTAGAAGCTTCTTTGGAGTTTTGGAAACAACACGAAAAGAAACGTTCACCATCATTATACCACTTACCCACACATGAGTGTGGGAAAGTGGTATAATGATGCCTGTAATCCAGCACTTAACGAATAAAACACCACTAATTTTATGCACTAACTGAAAATAACACAAGTTTTGGAAAATAATACAATGCGGTGAAGCGATCTTTCTCGTTTCCTCGCCAAAACTCCATCTTCAGTAGTTGCCACAACCTCAATGTGCATTTACATCCAATACCATCCATTAAATATCGTTATTCGATGCGATATCGGGTAATGTGAAAACGCTATCGGACTAAGTAAATATGCAGAATAACTAAATTACTAAAATAGCTTGATGAATCAGCAAATTGAAGTATCAATGGGCAAGTGCAAAGCCAATAACCGTTGGGTCAGAATCGAGGCCATACGGACTTAAAGTCCAAGGACTAGGACGTTCCCTAATTAAACCAATTTCTAGGTCAAAGTTAAAAGAATGAACGCAAAGTGTGAAACACCGTTCACGGTTGCGTTTAATAAAGAAGGTATAACTAGACGTTGGGAACAGGTCCAGTTATGTCTTCATTATTAAACGTAGACACGGTGTTCCAGCTGATAATGATTAGATGTTAAAATCAAACTCTGAGGCATGGACCATTTAAAGACAAGAATTAATTACCTATCTTTTTTTTTGTTTTTGTTTTGGCTCCACACTTTTGTGTATTTAGCCAGTTGTAAGTAATTAATGATTTCTCAAGTAAATTAATATTATATATATGTGTGTCAAGTCAAGTCACAATCCAAGTCATCAAGTCAAGTCATAGTCTGGTCAAGTCATACTCCTAGTAGTGGTGGCAAGTGGTGGGAACTTTACCAGGAGCTTCTATGGAGTTTCAGAAACAACACGAAATGAAACATTTCACCATTATTATACCACTTTCCCACTCTCATGACTATAATCCAGCATATAACGAATTAAATGGCACCAATTTTAAGCACTAACATTGAAAATAACACAAGTTATGGAAAATAATACAATGCAATGACGCGATTTTTTTCGTTTTCCTGCCTAAAACCCATTTACCTATCTTATGATTCCTACACTATATGAATGTAAACAGTAAACCATTGTAAAGTTTATAAGAATTAATAAATCCAAAAACAGTTCTCCGAAAAATTTTAACGCCTTTCGTGATTCAGTTTTTTCCTTTACCTTTAAAACTGATCTTCTAAGAGTTGTTACTGGTTTAAAAATATAAGTATGCCCAAAATATTGAGTGGTAGAACCACTTCGTGACTCGACATTTCTAATTTGGGTCGTATTGTGCGATTGTGGTACAACGGTTATGTCAGAACGGGCGTAAATAAAACTGTGACGTATGATGATTAGCATAGTTACTGCTATGTCTGTGGGTAATCAAGGGCAATATATCTGGTCCTTTTACATGACTACGTTGTAATCGTAGTTTCCCTTGGCTTAGATGCGAGGCACGCTTCACAGCTGTCACAAAACGTTTGTAGCAAGGAAAATGTCTCATTAACTCCTTTTAGAATGACTATGTTGACTTCGTCAGCTTCTATTAGCGGTGTTTTTTTAGAGATGACTTTGGAAGAATTGCTTTTGGGAAGTTTATAACTCATCCCCTCGGAGAAACTAAACGGCAAAATTCTCAAGTTTCTCCCACTAAATGCTTGTTTAGTGCTAGGTATGATTGCGTTTGACCACATTTCTCCTGATGTTACGCGACGATAAAGCACACTCGCCTGTGAAAAGATCTCCCACAAATATTTTTTTTTAAATGATTCCATTGAATCATTGAAAATACAAATGGAAATAAAAAAATAACTAGTTGTTAGCGTTACCTACACGGAAATACATGCTATTAAACAAAATTTGCCAGTTCTCTATCAAAGGTCACAAGTTCAAATATTATTAATTGATGCAATAAACAAGTTTGACCTAAGATTTTTTATATTTTTATCATACCAATAGTACAGAAATAGATTAAAAAAAGAAATGAATTTTATACTACATCGGTATCAATGTAAATGGCGTGTTTGTATGTATCTGTGCGTATGCAATAATAACAACTGTGCGTATTAGCAATTAATACAAGTTAAATACCATTAAATACAAATATTCATTTTAATAACCATACTTAAGAGTGTCGTTACTGGTCGTACTACAACAAATAGGTATGCCTCATATATGCACTCAAAACATTTAGACCTATGTCAAAGACAAAATATTTTTTTTTGCAAATAGGCTATTTTTAGCACTTTTACAAGTCAAATTATATTAGGTACTTAAAATTAAGTTATCTTACTAAGCATATAAAATTACTAAGTGCTTATTGTCAAATATTATATAGCAAGCCCATTAAAATATGAGTTTTAAAAAAAGAAGTTCTCTTTCTCACTGTATGACTACAATAATAATAATATAATAACAATAACTTACCTAGGTCTAAGTCTATGACAATTGCATTTAAAGACCATTTTCAGATGATTGAGAGATGAGTCGTATTTTTCCCAGACTTCCTAGTATAAAAACCAATTTCAGGTGCCACGTGTCGCCCATATTGATTAATCGTAAATGTATCAGCCGTAAATCGTAGACGGAGCACGCCTGTTTTGTGAATCTGGGCCGTACAACCGTGTAACGGTCACGGTTTGAGGCGAAGTTGGTGACATAAATGCTGCTATACTATACCTACTTGCCTTCTATAAAGTTCATGATATATGTATGATCAATGATACAACGGTGATCGCATCGAAGGTATCATTGATTCTAGGTATGGTTATGTTCTTAAACTGCAATATTTCTATGACTTTTTCCACTTTCTTGTGGTCATAAATCCTGTAGTCGCTACAGTCCAAAAGTTGGTATTCACACAATATTGTTTTTTTTTTAGTTTTTATAAGCAAATGGCGCATTATTGGTATTAGTAAAAATGTTACGTCAGGAAAGCTCTGTGATAATTTCGCCAATTTCTTCCACATATATCTATACATATAAAATGCTAAGTCCTGAATGACTGACATATATATCATCGCACAGCCTAAACCGCTTATCCTAGAGACTTGAAATTTGGAGGGTGTGTTCTTGGTAAAGTGTAGGTATCCACTAAGAAAGGATTTTTTGAAATTCCACCCCTAAGAGGGTGAAATGGGTGGTTGAATTATTTTCCTATAGGCCACGCGGGCGAAGCCGCGGTCAGAAGCTAGTTTATGCATATTTCGATACAAAAACCACGTGCCACTAATATTGCTCAGTCGTAAATCGTAGATGAAACACACCGCTGTGACGTCTCCCCAAAAATGTAGGTCGATCAGTTGACAATAAAACGGTCACGCCAGACGTGTTAAACAGATGACTTGAAGTAAATTGCTCGTGATGGCTTTTTGATTGCTAGTTATTCTCAGGCAACGCTAAAAAGGTGGGTTGCTCGCACCTTAAGCTTACGTAGTTGTTCTGCCCCCCTGCGCATACAATTTTGACATAGTTTAGCGGGAGATTCATCGTAATAGCCTTATTACGATGAACTAAATAATCTACTGAACTAGACTGAATATTAATAATATTTCTGAGCAGAAGGTCGTGCTTTTATTTGTCTAATTAATCTATATATATAAAAAAATCAAAGTCCTGACTGACTGACTTATATATCAACGCACAGCCTGAACCGCTGGTCCTAGAGATTTGAAATTTGGAGGGTGTGTTCTTTGTAAAGTGTAGGTATCCACCAAGAAAGGGTATTTCGAAATTCCATCCCTAAGAGGGTAAGATGGGTGGTTGAATTATCTATGAAAAATTATCTTCTTCATGTCCTATACACACGGGCGACGCCGCGGGCAGAAGCTAGTTAATCTATATATTATATTTTATTCCTCATGCTTGTCCATTGCCAAAAACCTTAGCTGCCTGTGCTGATATATGTTTACTCCTACTCCGAGTATCATCAAAGTTATAACCGCTGTGTCAATAGAGAAGGACCGTTTCAGCGAGTCCATTAACCTTTTTCTCACCTTCATAAAATGTATCACAACATGACAGTCAACGAGTTCAAAATATTGATCAGTCGCTGCTGTAACACCCAAATCACGATCGAATGACGTTGTCGTGCTTCCCTCGTATTTCGATTATTTACTCGAATCCCAAGTTTAAATGTTACAAAAAACTACATTTTATATAAAAATCTTTGTGATTAGATCAGTGGATCACCTAAACTTAGGTAAATAAGTTGTTTAGGACGCTAGTGATCAGCCTGGTTGATTAAATGGTCTTGATTAGAGATTATATTCGTTTGGAATAATCGGAAGAAAGCAATCAATACTTTAACTTTCATTGGAAAAAAGTAATAAATAATATTTTTCTGAATTATAGAAGTACAATAGAGTTTACATAACCATTGTACCAGGTAGGTCCTATCTTCACTAATAATTCTACTTTCTAATTTGGTACCTAAATTGAAATTTACCTTTCATATTAAGATGTCATAAGTTAAAACACTATTTACACAATCAGTAACTAATAAAGTCTTCTTTCCCCTGAAATTGGGGTCGTATCACGTCTGGCGTAACGGTCACAGTCGAGACGTGCTAAACAGATGACGTAGGGCTTACTGTACTGCCTTGAGTCAGATATGGAAGGTGGCCTACTGAACGATGGTCAAAGCTTGCACTGAAACCTGACCTGGATTATTTGCTCTGATTACTTTTTATGGATCACATCGACTCTCACCTTTTAGAGTAACAAATGACTGGCTATTTCAAAGGTTAGATTCTTATAATGTTCCGCACGTACCCGCGCGTGTACTCGATATTGCTTTGTTAATAAAAACAAGACTGGTCAAAAATGCACAAAAATGTTTAAGGCTAGACATATAATTATAATGATAGAGCATGGATAACGAGTCTTTCTGCGTCTCTCATAAGAGACTCGAGAGTCACTATTTCTAAAAATACCTTATCTAATAAAATCTATGCCAAATAGTTTCCACGAAAACCGAAAAAGCATCATTTGCTTAATGAATAATGCATTCAAGCCTTTAATGAACGGTAGGTATTCGACCTCATCACGGTCAAACACATTCTTGTTAGAGAAGCAAGTCGTGACACAGTTGATGTGAAAATAACTTTGATAAATAGCCTGATGATGTGGCTGGCGGCATTGAACTTCGAAGCCCAGGTGGCTGGTCAAAGACCTAGTTCTTATTGCGCAACGGAAATGATATACCGAACATTGGAATGACAATTTATTAGGTTGATTTTCGTGTGGATTTCTGTCGTTTCTCGTTTGTTTATTACACTTAATTAGAATTATGTTCTTCTTTCATCAGCATGCTTTATTAGGTTGATTTTCGTGTGGATTTCTGTCGTTTCTCGTTTGCTTATTACACTTAATCAGAATTATGTTCTTCTTTCATCAGCATGCTTTATTAGGTTGATTTTCGTGTGGATTTCTGTCTTTTCTCGTTTGTTTATTACACTTAATCAGAATTATGTTCTTCTTTCATCAGCATGCTTTATTAAGATGATAAAATGAACCTTTTAAAACAAAACCTACTCTAAGATGGTATGGGTGATTTGTAATTGTTTGCTAGTCCTTTCATTTTATTTGTTGTAATTATTTGCGTACTCGTATTATTGCAAACACTGAGCTGACACACTCTCTGATCTCCGTTCTAACCATTATACACTGTTTAAAAAGTTACTCATAAATGAACTGAAAGGGATTTGAATTTTGCTTATGTGTTTATTACATCTCGATCAAGTACCCTACCTAGCCAGTGATCTAGCAGCAATTCTCATCCTCCAATATTTTTCAGGCCATGATGTGCTACACGCCTAAGATGCTTTGGGACGCCTGCGAGGGTGATCTCCTGAAGACCATAGTAATGGGGCTGAACGTTGGAATGTGCCCATCAGAGGAGAAGGAGAAAAAGAAGGACGCCATTATCGGGTACCTGATCATGTATGCGAAGGTAAGTTAATTACTACTCCAATTTTTTTGGTATGAGATAAAAATGTTCCACACCGCTCTTCTTTATACGTTGAACTTTTGATAAGTGAGACTGACCTTTTTTTCTTCCTGGGCCGTCTCTAACAGCTAAAACCATTCTAATAACTGGATAAATACGCATTTCTGCGCCACTGATCGATCTGCGCCGGATCTTCGACTTTTTCTTTTGGTGCCACCCTTATTGCATAAATGTTGGCTTTTTAAACATAATATGCCGAAATTATTCTTAAAGTCCTAATTCTTAGTTTTCCAACCATCATTGGTATTCTAAACCCAGCACCTCTGGGAATCTCGGCGGGCACGCGCTCGTGCTTCGATTCCTAACCGCAAATTCCCGGGTCCGACGTTTGGTTTCGCATTTTAATATCACTTATTATTTATACTGAACGTACTGTACATGTAAATAGTTGTCGGATGTAGGACTCAAAAAAAGTGCTACACACAGCAAAGTATTGTCACAGTCTAGAGTTACAGACACACTTCGCGAGTGGTTTCCATATCCAAGAAATTCCGCGAGAATTTTCAGCCTAAACAAATCGAAGAAGTAAATTTTCTAGCATGTTATTCTATTTCAAGCATATTTAGCTTAATCATATCGATAATTTGAAATGAAATGAAATTAATATAATAAAATTAAGTAACTTTTAAATGACTGGGCAAATAAGACTTTATTATCTAATCTCACAGTTGAGTAATCTTATTACCAGACTGTGCAGACGTCTCGGGATGATGTGCGCAGTGTAGTGTCACGCGAAACTTTATATTTTAGAGTTCCGAGTGACACTGTTCTGTTATGGGCGGCCGTGTCGCTTAACATCAGGTGAACGACTAGCTTGTCACTTCATTCATTAACATAAAAAAAATAATTGTTGAGTACAAGTTATACTTGAAATGTATCATTGAAATTGTCTGAATTTTGTAGGTATTCTAAACCCTATAAATTAAAAGGTTTTACTATTTTTATCGTGCTTATTATATCATCTTTAATGACACATAATATAACGTAAGTTTGTTCGACCATTTTCAATTTTTTCCCATTATGTACCGGTTGTTATCATTCTATAATTATAGATAATTTATAGATACCTCTGTGGGCTGAACTGTCTAACATGTGCAGAATTATCTTGATTATGTAGATTGCGCACAAGAGGCAGGATGATTACTGTTATCCATCATAGCCGGTTTCTTATCTACGTCTGCGTTTACTGGGTTTTCATTACTTCTGTTGTGTTTATTAAAACTCTTTAGTTGTTTAATTTCAACACTATTATTTTCTATGAAAACAATGCTGTCAGCATGTTATTGCGAGCATTATCGCACTTTTAATAAACCTTAATTGTTTCATGTGTTTCGAGGCTATTTCTATAATACTTTGCATCTAGCCTTCCTGCCGTTCCCATTTATAATGCCTAATTACATTTTGCAGTACTTATTTACATTTTTCAATGAAATATTTGTGCTAATTTGGCATAACTTGATTAATTTCATAACGTTGTCGTTAAAATTTTATCAATTATCCAACAGCTTATTCTTGCCCCAGGGGAAATCAATAGATTTTAGTAATAATAATAATAATTACCGACTGATCACATACATCCTAACCGGACCGGAACCGGACCCTAACTAGCATTCCCTGTGTCTAGGGACCCAGGAACTACGGGGTACCATGGTACAACACCCACACTCAGAATAAGTGTTTATGCTTTTTTTTCTGTAATCAAATATTTGTCCTGCCGTGGAAATCGAACCCGCCGCCTCCGGATTATGAGCCGACCTGCTCAACCACCACCTCTGTGATAACAGAGGCTGTCATTTTAACTGTCCAAAATAGTTTCTGGTACTTTAAAATTTATTTCCTTTCAAATATTTTTTACCGTTTTTCGTTCAAAAGTTAAGAACAGAATGTTTTTTCGTGACACCAGATCATGCACGTTAGCTGGTCGACAATCAACCGTGGCTACTTTTTGTGGCCGGTCAATGGCCGCACATTCCTGGCTTACGCAATACTTTGTACAGACGCAATGTAAGTAGTAAGACAGTGGAAGGGATCGATTAGAAGTAGTGTCTACCCGGGGGATTGAAAGTAGCTAAATAGGTCGCATATAATAACTATATGGAGAAGGGGCAAATATTTTTCTAATTAGTATTGTCCTGATTTTGTGTGATCTCCATTTGCACTTAAATATCAAACGTGTATCTTCGACTAGAACGATTTGTCGCCGAAATTAACTGAAGCTGTATCCTCCTTTTTGTTCTAGTAGTTAATAAAAGATTTCAAATTCCAATTAATCTGCAATTGTAAATATATTCACGATGGGGCGAAATTTGTCCAAATCACTTAAGTATCAATAATTAATTATTTATTTCAAATTAAAATTATCACTGTTACTTCCTACTGCTTGTGCTTTTTTTCTATTAGGACATTGTAGACTCACTATACCACATTCGCGGAAACTATTTAAAGCTTTGTTATGTTTATAATCATAGTCTATTAGCTTTTAAGCAGCTGTTAGTTTTCCATATAAAATAAAATGTAACTTCTTACTTTTCACATTCAATATTCACTCAAATTTCATGTAAGCTTTCATGTGCGTGATAGACGTTATTCATTTTTAGTAAACCTTCTGTCGCATCGTGGAATAATTATTACATATTATCTATATTTGATTTTAAAACGAAAACGGGATATTTGAAAATTCTCGTTCTACAGCACTTTTGTTAATTTATGCTAAAACGACGGAAACATGTACATCTTTTTTTTTGTACGAGCTAATGCTGTTGGTCTCTATCGACCTTTACAGCGTCACCGGGCGGGACATGTACATCTCTAGCGATGGAAAGATATAAGAAGGCAGGACAACTGATAGGTTGTAGCTTTTTCTTGTCGAAATAAAAATATGCAGCGAATTAGTAATATCTAGTGGATTACGTTACCGGTAAAAGCTCTATCACTGTCTCTCAATTCCATCGCGTTACCTTTCCTAGTGATTTTTTTCATACATTAACCATTAACCGCCTACTTATTGGTAAAAGATACGATTGTAGTAAAAGCAGCGATGGAAGTTCAAGTTTTTGCGGCAAGCAGAAGCACGTAAGGCTGCTCATCCGGTTTTAGAACAACTCTAGTGGTTTTGTTGCGTAATACTGAGTATTGCTTCCGAGTATTCCGGCAAGTGTTTAATACTTACATTTATTAAGGCTGGAGTATTTTCGAGAAAATCTGGTCGGCTTGAGCCAAGAAGACCAAAAGTATTTTCGAGAAGATCCTGTCGGCTTGAGCCAAGAAGACCAAAAGTATTTTCGAGAAAATCCTGTCGGCTTGAGCCAAGAAGACCAAATATTGAAATTGAAATTATTGAAATTTATTTCGAGTTCATTTAAAAAATAATATTATGTATTTATAAATGCATAATATGCTGCCTGCATTGATGGTCAAAAGTGGCAATAACAACTTGTCGGTCTTGCTTAATGACAGTTCGAGGAATGGAATCGCAGCTTGAAAGGTATCCGGGTAGCTTTCGAAGAATTTCATAAGCTGCCAATTACCGCGAAAATTCTTTATTCTATGTGTTAACGCTGCCTTTTTCGTTTGAGGATAAAGTTGCATCATAAATCAAATATTTGAATAACACCTCAATACATTCGTTTAGTTCGGTGATTGAGCATGTCAACTCAAATCCCGGAGGGTGCGACTTCTATTCCCGAAGCAAGTATTAGGTCTTTACCTATGAAATTGCCGTTTTGTTTGAAAAAAGTTAACGTATTTTTTTTTTCGAACTTATTTATTTCTTTTATTCAAAGTAATCACCCCTGCAATCAATGCATCTTTGCCAACGCTGTGGCAGTTTATGGATGCCCTTCTTGAAAAAATCAGCAGGATGGGAGACAACAAACTCTTCAAAGGCGTTTTGTACTGCCTCTCGGGAATTGAATTTTTTTCCCGCTAAAAAGTTGTCCAAATTTTGGAAAAAGTAATAGTCGGTAGGCGCAAGATCTGGTGAGTATGGCGGATGAGGGAGAGCTTCCAAACCCAACTCATGCAGCTTAGAGACGGTCTGTTGTGCAGTATGGGGTCGCGCGTCGTCGTGAAGTAGCAGTGGAGACGACCGATTGACCAAAGCTGGTTGCAGAAGTGCGAGTTTCGCCATCATTGTGGTCAGTTCTTCAATGTACACATCTGCAGTAATGCTCTCGCCGTTTTGTAAAAAGCTATGATGAATCATACCAGCACTAGACCACCAAACTGTGACCATCACCTTTCTAGGGGTCATTTTTCGTTTTGCACATTGCTTTGGTACCGAACCAGGATCTAACCAACTTGCTGAGCGCTTTCGATTGTCAAAAAGAATCCATTTTTCGTCGCACGTAACAATTCGGTTCAAAATTCCTTCATTTCTGTGTCTGTTAAGCAGCACAAGGCAAGTCTCGCCGCGTACGTTGCGCTGGCGATCGTTAAGTTCGTGGGGCACCCATTTATCAAGCTTTTTTATCTTGCCAATCTGTCGCAAATGGACCAATATTGTTTTGATGCTAACATCAAAAGCTGCTGCCAGCTCAGATGTAGATTGAGATTCATCAGCTTCCACAATCGCCTTTAATTCATCATTGTTGACCAAAGTTTCCGGACGACCACGAGGTTCATTTTTCAAGTCAAAATTCCCAGAACGAAACCGAGCAAACCAATAACGGGTTGTACGTTCGTTTGTACAGTTCTCTCCGTAAACGTCGTTGATGTTACGTGTCGTTTGTGCCGCGTTGGTGCCACGACGGAACTCATATTCCATAATTACACGAAATTTCAAAGTATCCATTATGAGGAAAAATGTTGAAATGTAATGAAAATACAACGCTAATCAATAAACAAAAGACTAATATTGTAAATAGAATGTCATATTTTTAAAACAAAATTAATTTGAATTTAGAATTCATAGCCAATCAAAACTTTTTTTTGTTTGAAAAAGTCTGTACTGCAATACGGCAATTTCATAGGTAAAGACCTATTATTTGGTCACAGAAAAACGCAAATACTTGTTCGGTATCTAATGTTGTGGGACTGCAAAGCTTCATAGTTTTTAGGTCCCCAGGTACAGGGGAAATACTGGTTAAGGTCCAAGACTTATATATTAATGTGATCTTTATTATTTGTTATAATCACAAACATGCGTGGTTCGGTTTAATCACAATAAATCATAATAATAAATAAATGTGTGGACATTTCACACAGCGCCATCTAGCCCCAAACTAAGCAAAGCTTTTACTATGGGAACCGAATAACTGATGCAATACTTAGATACTTTTTGTTTGTAAATAAAATATAATATAAATATACACATAAAACACAATATAACATCCAGACACAGAACGAACATCGATGTTGATCACACAAATGTTGATCCTTGGTGGGAACCGAACCCATAAACTGCAGTTCAGAAGGCTGGGTTACTACCAACTGAGCTATCGGGCCAGTCGAACGATATGACAATACACGATATACGATAATGACGATGATGATTATCTTATCTTTATCTTAAATTATCTTAATATTAGATTTAGATAAAACATCTCCCAAATACGCGAGAGCTACTATTCTGGAACTATGTAAGCAATTCGAAATTAAAGTACTAAGCAAGATTTGATAAGTATTTTTATGTTTCTGCGGTGGGTGTGCTTTACATGTGCAGCCACATCCCACAGCTGGCGGATGTGGGGCGGGCAGGTGTGGGTTCGTTTCCATAGACGGGGATCTTTGTTGTTTTGGGAAGACGAGCGCTCCCAGTTAGATCCTTTGTTATCCACAATACAACAACTCTTTACACACTAAAAACAATAACGAAATAGATAGAAAAAATCCATAAGGGTAGGTGAGATCTTTCTGACAACTTTGGAATTAATTATCCGCAAGGTAGAAAAACTCGCCAAGTTTTTGTAAATGAATCATGTCGTCTAGACTTTTATACTCATTTGTTATAATAGTCATATATGAGTAAGTCTAGACAAACATAATGGGCTCTACCTAAGTTTGTTTCTTGCAAATTTTCACACTCAGCTTGGATTTTCAGGTGAGTCTACATTTACTGATGGATATATTCTTTCTTAGGAATGACTATTGCAGAGACATTTTCTTGACTGGCACGATAGCTCAGATGATAGTTGCTCTGCCTTCTGAACTGTGGGTTGTGGGTTCGATTCCCACCCAGAACAAACAATTGTGTGATGAACATAGGTGTATCTGGGTGTATGTATTTACAAACAAAAAGTATATAAGTATTGTATTAGTTATCTGGTTCCCATAATACAAGCTTTGCTTAGTACAAACTAAGCAAAGCTTGTATTGCTAGATGGCATTGTGTGAGATGTCCACACATATTATTGTCCACACATGTTATTATTTTCTAGTGCCCGTCTGTTAATTACCACCGTCTAGCTAAGAATCTGTGGACTGGCACTTTATGATGTGTTCCGTACTTTATTGTATTCTGTAGTTCCGGTGACCTCACTTAACGAGACAGTTCTAACTCTAGCGTAGCGTAGTCTTTCCAATCAGCCACTTAACATCAGTTGACGCTACATTGTCACAGAAAAAATTAGTGTGCTTTAGACCACACGACCAAGTAAAACGTCTTTAGTTTAGTTTCGTCTATCAGCCGGTATAACTTTGTTTTTGCTTTGTTTGATGTTAATGTCGCCATCTTGACTGTTGTAAATTGTCATTTTACCGGACATACCAACATAACAATTTTTTTTTTGTTATGTTGACAATGGAGGTATACGTGAACCAACCTCAACTTCCGTTCACCTCGCATTCATCAGCTTATTCCGGAAGTCAAAGGTGCATAAATAAGTTTATATTTAAAAAAAACACCAATCCTAATCATAGTCTCCATTTATGGAACCAATCTCTTCTACGGGTCGTTACCCCAGGCCTGGTGGCTTCCTACATAATATGTGGGTGAGATATCTACGGCTTTATAGTTACTACTTTTTAGTCCAGCAACGATGAATGCATACAAATGCTAAAGTCCGTTATCGACTTGCATAATGATGCACAAGTAATGACTCATTTTCGGTTCCATGAGACAAGTCCTTCAGTTCCGCACAAAGTTCGGAAATGTCTGAATCATAAACGCTACTTTGTCGTTGTTTTAATAATATTATGTGTAATTGTATTGTTCAAAAGCAGGAAATTCCCATAATGATTGTTATCGCGTAAATCTGGTTTTGTTTTTAGTATTGTTGAAATCATTCATATCATGCTTCGTCGCGCTTTTAGCTGATCTAAAATATGATCGTGTTTCTTTTTTGTAGCTTGATTCATTCTTCTATTCATATTATTGTCCAGAGAATCAGATCTTTCTTTACTTTTTTATGTAAACAATTCACGTGATAAGCTAGTCATTCGCCTGATGGTCAGCGCCAGCAGCGCCACTCACAACTTAAGAAAATATAATCTCGGATCCTTGGAAGGTTTGTAAATGTTCAAAGCTCGGAACTATTGTATAATGTAACTTTTTAACCGACTCCCCAAAAAGAGTAGGTACTGTATACAATATGTTTGTCTGTATGTTTATTTTTGTGTATGTTCATCGATGTTTATGCCAATAATTGTGAACCGATTTCAAAATTCGATTTTAGTTCGAAGGGTATAACCCTGAGGTGGTCCCATAAAGTCAGGATCTGATGATGGAATCTCAAGTAAATCAAGGAAAAACTAACTTTCATTGTAATAAAATTTTAGAAGTCGATTTTGACCCAATTCCTGGTTTCCGGTTTAGCTGAAATTTTACACGCTTATCTAAGTTATCTAAGACCCATTTTAGCAAAATGAGTGGGTAGTGCTTTTAATAATTATATTAATTTATTTTTTGCTCTTAAGTATCTATTTGTGGCTTTGAAGTCAATTTATTAAAAAAAAAAAATTTAGCACGTCACCGTCATGAGACATTACCACAGTTTAGTAATATCGTAGAATCAATAATTGGTAATATGATTTCTAGTCTGTGGGATTAGGTCACAAAGTGACAAATACACAATTATCTGCTTATTTATTCTGTGACTGTATCCTTTCAATACGAAAACAAAGCTAACTTAGGAGTTTTGGCGGGAAAGCGAAAAAGATTGCGTCACCGCATTGTATTATTTTCCAAAACTTGTGTTATTTTCAGTGTTAGTGCATAGAATTGATGGCATTATATTCGTTAAGTGCTGGATTACAGGCGTGAGTGTGGGAAAGTGGTATAATGATGGTGAAACGTTTCTTTTCGTGTTGTTTCCAAAACTCCATAGAAGCATCAAGTAAAGTTGCCACCACTTTACTAGGAGTATGACTTTGACTAGACTATGACTTAACTTGATGACTTCGACTGTGACTTGACACATATTTGCGTGAAATATCATTAACTTGATAAATTATCAATTACTTGACACTGGCTAAATACACAAAAGTGTGGAGCCAAAACATAAAAAAAGCTAACTTAAACATCTTTACTTTTACCATTATGAAGATACTTCACGGTTCCGCACGCGTGCTTACTTGCTTACTCAAGTGTGTTTGTCATTCAAAAGTGGGTGGCAAGTTGGGATCCATTCAGTATATTAGGTCACCACTTGTCTCTGAGATCGCTTGAATAAATTATAATTCGTATTAGCAGTAGTCATTGCAGGTCGTGAACCTCATACGAACCTCTTGTTCAGTAAATAGATTTAAGTAATGGGTTACCAATGCAGTAATATACACGGTGGAATTTAATTCGCTCTTTTCCTTAAATGTATGTACTCAGACCATGCTATAGAATATACTTACAAAGTCCAATTTAAAAAAAGTTTTTTTAAGTATTTAGTGCCTCCTAAAATAACTGCATGACAGCCGAAATGTCTATTTAACGCTACACACAGCGCGGGCACCGTCTGAGACTTTGTAAATGTTTCGTAGGCAATAAAACACCTGCGTTGTGCAATGTCGCAAGGCTTTTCTTTAGAATTTAAATTTGTAGTAATTTGATAATACCTAGATTCAAGTTTTATTTCATAAGTACTTTTTTATTTAGTTATATAGGAGTGTTCTATTCTTTTTACGAACGAATTAAATTCCACCATGTATAATGACTGGTCCGTTAGCTCAGTTGGTAGTATTCCTGCCTTCTGAACTGCAGGTTGTGGGTTCGATTCCCACCCAGGACAAATATTTGTGTGATGAACATCGATGTTTGTTCCGTGTCTGGGTGTAATTGTATTTTATGTATGTATTTACAAATAGAGTATATAAATATTGTAGCAGTTATCTGGTACCCATAGTACAAGCTTTGCTTAATTTGGGGCTAGATGGCGCTGTGTGAAATGTCCACACATATTTTTTTTTATATTAACATTAAAATTGGCCGACTACTTGGTAGAACTTTACTACGTGGTATCCTATTAGAGTTCGTCTAATAGGATACCACGGCTTTGAAAGATATTCTACCGCCAAGCAGTAGTGTGCTAGCAGCTAGCACTACTACGTTCCGGTTTCGAGAAATTACTGGCTTTTACGGCACCACCTGGATGAAATGGGCTCTTCTCACATCGCCAGGACCACACAGTCGCGTCCTTCATACTTGGTGGCATGTTTGACTGGCCCGATAGCTCAGTTGGTAGTAACCCTGCTTTCTGAACTGAGGATTGTGGGTTCGATTCCACCCAGGAGAAATACTTGTCAAAGTCAAAAGATTTTTTGCAAATAGGCTATTTTTAGCACTTAAATATATATATGTGTGGACATTTTACACAGCGCCATCTAGCCCCAAACTAAGCAAAGCTTGTACTATGGGAACCAGATAACTGATACAATACTTAGATACTTTTTGTTTGTAAATACATACATAGAATACAATATAACACCCAGGAACAGAACAAACATCA
This sequence comes from Ennomos fuscantarius, assembly GCA_905220475.3. NCBI lineage: Eukaryota > Metazoa > Arthropoda > Insecta > Lepidoptera > Geometridae > Ennomos > Ennomos fuscantarius. The sequence continues at coordinate 1,313,082 of HG992026.1, read as the reverse complement.
ATGTTCATCACACAAATGTTTGTCCTGGGTGGGAATCGAACCCACAACCTGCAGTTCAGAAGGCAGGGATACTACCAACTGAGCTACCGGGCCAGTCAAACTTTTACAAGTCAAAATTATATTAGGTACTTAAATTAAGTTATTTTACTAAGCATAGGTATAGAATTACAAAGTGCTTATTGTCAAATATTTTATTGTGTTATGAATATCGATGTTTGTTCCGTGTCTGGGTGTAATTGTATTCATGTATGTACACAACAAAAAGTCTCAAACTATTGTATCAGTTATCTGGTTCCCATAGCACAAGGTTCGCTTAGTTTGAGCCTAGATGGCGTTGCGTGAAATGTCCACAAATATTTATAATTTATTATTGTTATTTATTTGTATCTAAGGATACAACTAGGTGGTAGGACTTTGTCGCAAAGTTCGTCTAGGTAGGTACCACCGCTTTGCCACTTATTCTGCCGCCAAGCAGTAGTGTGCAAGTACTACTGTGTTCCGGTTTGAAGGGCACTGTAGCTAGTGACATTACTGGGCAATTGAGACTATGATCTGATCTCACAGTCGAGTAATCTTATTACCAGACTGTGCTGATGTCTCAGGATGAAGTGCGCAGTGCATTGTCGCTCGAAAATCTATGTTTTGGGGTTCCAGGGATACTGTTCTGTTATGGGCGGCCGTGACGCTTAACATCAGGTGAACGACTAGCTCGTCACATAATTCACTAACAAAAAAAAATACTCCGCAGCTCATTAATCTGACGTTGGTTTATGCAGGTATATTGATATATCTATATTTGTAACATGAGTAAGGATTAGTTATACTATGTAATACTTCTTAAGATTACTAATAGGTGCTTAATACTTGGATTAAGGACATAAACTCGTTCTCGGATTTCCTCGATGGGTGCGATTACCAAGAACCGCTTAGCCATATTTTAATCCTGTTTCGCTGCTGGGCATAATGTATAGCATAGATACATAATTTTTAAGTCGTTGAATTACTTTTTTTAAGGATTAATGCTAAATTCTATAAGCACCTAAGTATGGAATAATAATAATAATAACGCACAACGATCACATACATCCTGGAGAATAACTAGAATTCCCTGTATCTAAGGACCCAGGAACTACGAAGACCATGGTCCCACAACACTCAGACTCTAGAACAAGTATTTGCGCTTTTTTTTCTGTGCACAAATACTTGTTCTGCCGCGGGAATCGAACCCGCCGCCTCCGGGTTATGAACCGATCTGCTCAACCACCACACCACAGAGGCTATCAATCAAGAAAGAAAGAAACACTTTATTTGCACGATATCAAGAATAGAGTATACATTTTCGGACCACACAAAGGCTGCATGCTGAAAATATTCTACAATAATCAAATAAGCAGGCATGAAAAAGCTTGCTTCTAAATTAAGTGAGAATATCATTGTTAAAATATAACTCCTACTTACAAGTAAGTAGGAGTACGTTTTATTATTTATATGTGATAACTATGCATTAGCAAAACTTAATCTAATAAATAAGTATTAGTCATTTTTTACCCATGATTACCAATCCAGACACTTCCCATGCTATAAACGGGATGTACGACCAGCGCCTGTGGGAACTATGGCCTGGACCTATCGTATCTTTACTATAAATGTTCCAGACTCCATTAAGATGCATCAATCCATAATTTTATGTCATAATGGCTTCTAAGCTTCTCACCCTAGGGGGTCTTTCAGATAACTTTTATAGACTGAGGCTGCATTTAGAATAAGTAGGTAATGAAACATGGATGAGATGAGAAGTTATTCCACTTATCACGATGCGACGTGTTTTAACAAAAATATAGTTTATCATTTTTGATCCCACGTTGCAAGTTGCGTTTTTTATGTTAATGAATGATTGTGACGAGCTATTCGTTCACCCTATGTTAAATGACACGGCCGCCCATAACAGAACAGTGTCACTCGGAACTTAAAAATTTAAAGGTTCGCGTGACACTGCACTGCGCACATCCTGAGACTTCAGTACAGTATGGTAATAAGATTACTAGATTGTGAGATCATATCATAAAGTCCAAACCATTTACCGTTATTAGAAGGCAATAAAGATTTGGCTTAGACTTAAACAGCCTTATTAATAAACGGGTATTAGTCTCAGATTAGTTACTTCAGCATTTGTCCTTTTTTTTGCTACTGGAATATTTAGCTGGATCGAAAGAGACAAAATATGGTGTAACTAGTCTAAAGCTAGTTCGTGTTTATTAATGAGGCTGAAAGTGACCGACCCTAATTATACGTATCATTCAAAGCATCCTGCACAGCTTTTGTTATGACGATCAATATACAGTACACAACAATAGTTAATAACAAATATAAATACAATATACAACCAATAGAAACACAAATTTGTATAGATTTGACAGTTTGAATACGCAGTTTATGTGCATAGTTAGTATGGAAATTTCACCTGTTGCATTGCAATCAAAGTTTCGTAATCACCCCCCAGTTGATCTGCACCCAGTAACAACCTACTTTTAAAGCTCTGCAAACCCACGGCTGCGTAGGCAACTTTAAAATATTTTTTTTTGTTTATTAAATTTGTCTGTGGTACTAATATAATGTGTTACTTAATCTAAAATCGGCCTGGTCGCAGCTCTCTTTCATTTAGTCAAGTCGCGTATTGCTGTTTCTTTCTATTGGCAAATTGTGTGTTGCTGCCAACATAGAAATTAAGGCTCAAAATCGTAACTCATCTAATGCCAGTCTGTACTAAAGTTGACAGCTGCTGAGTCCGCACTCTATGACATACCTAGTCACAGAGGACTAAGTGCGAACTTAGGAGCTGCCTAACTATAGTAGACGGGCATAAGGCTTTTAATTGGTAGAAACCACTTGAAAAGCAAGTGCCTTATCTCTTTTATTTATTTTTAAATCGGTTCAGCCATTTTGACAAGCTACAAAAACAAACAAACAGTCGATGTTTCATTTATTAGTAGGGATTGTGGCTGTCTTCTTCTATCTCATTGTGTCTCATGTGATTCATGATAATATGACACATATCGTCGTTGCGCGTGCAAAAGTCGCTATGTACTATTTAGTTATTTTCCGTTTTAGATGCAGTTTTAACCGTTGTTTCAATACAAACATACTGTAAAAGAGCTTTGTGATAAATGCAATATTTAAAGAGTTACGAAATCTAGCTATGTGTTATTCATATATCAAAAGTTCCATATGAACACGTTATATATTAATTAATTAACTCTCGAGAAATTATAAATAACTAAATAACACATAGCGACTTTTGCACGCGCAACGACGATATGTGAAGGCGTTGTAATAGACTGTTTAAGCTGTTTGATATTGTAAGGAACCATAAAAACAATTACCAGTTTTTTTTTTGCAAACTCCGGATCTTGTTTATTGGTTCAGTTTTTGTTCCCAGGATCGATTGTTAAACATTGCTAGACAAGCTAATGATTATAGATAAGTCTTCGGACCGAAATGAATGGGTATATTAACAACTATAGGACATTGACTTGGTTTCGAGAAAGAACCTTAACGTAGGTGGATTTCGACGAGATTTGTTTTATTTTAGAGTTGAATAATAAGCTTATTTTTTCTAGGTGATAGGACTTTTCTGAAAAGGTCATCTAGGTTTAATACCACCACCGCTTTAATAGTTAATCTGTGCGCACTCTGTTCCGGTTAGAAAGGCTGTAGCTAGTGAAGTTACTGGGCAAATGAGACTTTATGACTTTATGACTGGCCCGGTAGCTCAGTTGGTAGTAACCATGCCTTCTGCAGGTTGTGGGTTCGATTTCCACTCAGGACAAACATTTGTGTGACTACTATCGATGTTTGTTCTGTGTCTGGGTGTTATATTGTATTCTATGTATGTATTTACAAACAGAAAGTATCCAAGTATTGTACAAGCCATAGTACAAGCTTTGCTAATGAAATAAAAAAATGAATAATGAAATGTCCAGCAATATTTATTTATTTATAATCTTACAGTCCCGTAATCTTATTACTAGACTGTGCTGATGTCTCAGGATGACGTACGCAGCGCAGTGACACGTGAAATTCTATACTTTAGAGTTCAGAGACATTGCAACTGATATGGGCAGTCGTCTCGCTTAACATCAGTTGAACGACTAGCTCGTCATTGCTTAACATAAAAAAAATGCGGGGCAGTCTTTGGGAACTGCCGATAGAAGTGAAAACTAAGTAATTTGTGACATATAAGCTAATGGTAAGCGTGCAGTGACAATGACGCGAGTTCCATGATTTTTGTTCACCCAAAAATTGCTCAACGCGCTTAAAGAAATTTTCACTCAAAAGCTATGTGATACGCGTTTGTGGTAACTTTTGAGGTGAAAACTTCTTTAGGCGCGTTGAGAAATTTTTGGGTAGCTCCCAAGCAGTTGGTAGAGTAGCTCCGTATTCCATGCGTTTACTTCGCGACGTTAGAAGCCACCATGTTTGAATGACGACTTCCTTTTGTCAGCGTCGTGATTGCAGGCCCCGAGCAGGTCATTGTCGCATGGAAATGCGCGGTTGCATTGTGCACGCATGCTGTATAATCATATGCAAATGCACGGGTGCATCATGTACCTAATAAACGTTTTCATATCCTTCGCATTTTTTAATGAACCTGTCAAGACCGCTCCTATCGTGTTAATATATTCTAGGATATATTTAGTACTTGTCATTTAGTCGTGTACTTTAGTCAACACTATTTGCATTATTATATTATTCTATACAGCAGTTGACAGCCTCTGTGGTTTTGTGGTTGAGTAGGCCTCATAACCTGGAGATGGCGGAATCGATTCCCGCGACAGGACAAGTATTTGGTCACAGAAAAAAAAAGAAGCGCAAGTCTTTGTTGTGTCTGGGTGTACTGCGTCCTCGTAGTTCCTCGTAGTTTCCTTATATACAGGTAATCCTAGTTAGGGTCCAGGATCTGTGTATGTGATCGTTGAGCGTTTATTATTATTATTATATCAGCGCTATTGGCTAAACCAATACAGCGCCATGGGCTATAGGCGCTATGGCATACACTTTGTCCGAGTACGGGAGAGCTTGAAACTGATTACAAGTCATAGAACCATGCTCAGGCGTCTATTGATGCTCAAGTAGAGATTCCATTGAATATTTAATTATTTTGTGCATGAAATACGGGCCTCAGTTTCAAAATCGCTTCTCGAGACTTCTCACATTCCTCTTTTGCCTCGTAAAGAAATGCTCGTACATTCTTCAAGCAAAGCAAATCAAGGCCTATACCTTCGTGATAAGAACTGTCTCATCGGCAGGTGTCTTGCATCAAATGAAGTGATGACAAATACCAGCTGCCACAACAACCCTTAACATCTGCTCCACACATCCCGGGTTCCATGTTCCTATTATCACAGGTCGTGAATCTATTGTGCTATGGCCCCCCATCTATTATTACATGGGGTGCATAATATTTGCGTGACTGCAAACTATTCCATGACGTTTTCGGTTGAACATCGTTTTAACCTAGAAAAAGAAACTTGCTATAAGACCGATGCCTACGCCTCAGAATTGAAGGGTTGAGAATAAAAAGGATTTAACTGACACATTGACAGTTTCGAGAAAATTGACTTTAAACGTCAACGGCGTCATTTTAATGTAGAGTGCTTATAAGGTAATAGAAAAGGTTTATGTAAGTTTCAGTTGCTTGAAAATGTTTTAATTCTATTTAAAATTACTAAATATAGTACTCATTCATACAATTACTGTAAAAATATAATACAATAAAATAAATATAGTAATGTTTTTATGCTAAGCAAACTGTATTCCTGTGACAGATAAACCATTTTTAGACTCAAAATCTCGAGATTTAAGCCTCATTTCGGTATTTTGAGAATGTATTATTGAAGATAATTTCACGCTGAATCCAACGATACCCATAAGTTATTTTGTCAAAAAAATCAGTTAAATCCTTTTTATTCTCACCCCTTCAATTATTGTACATGCTAATTATGCAGTAATTCTATTTTGCTTACCATTTTTCCAATCTTTGAGCTCTAGAGTGGTTGAGTTATCAAACCCTTTTCTTAATGACTTCCTTTACCCCGTAAAGGAAAGACTTAGAAATGTCATGTCCCAAGGTACCTACACTCAATGTTATCACTGATTGAGTGCCGGACACAACTAAGACGTGATACATTACAAAAACAATACAAAAATGTTTTTCTTAGAATGTCTTGGACGATCGATTAAATAAATGACCAACAAACCACATTATTATTATTATTATTATTTTTTTTTATGTTATTGAATGATGTGACGAGCTAGTCGTTCACCTGATTTTAAGCGCCACGGCTGCCTATAACAGAACAGTGTCACTCGGAACCCTAAAACATAAAGAGTTACAAGCGACACTGCACTGCGCACATCATCCTGAGACATCAGCACAGTCTGGTAATAAGATTACTCGACTGTGAGATCAGATCATAAAGTCTCAACTGCCCAGTAATTTCACTAGCTACAGTGCCCTTCAAACCGGAACACAGTAGTGCTTGCACACTACTGCTTGGCGGCAGAATAACTGGCAAAGCCACCTAGACGAACTTTGCCACAAAGTCCTACCACCTAGTAAATTATTAGTATTAGTTGAACAAGTATGTATGATTAACTTGACTGACCCGATAACTCAGTTGGTAGTAGTACCCTGCCTTCTGGACTGTAGGTTGTGGGTTCGATTCCCAGGACAATCATTTGTTTGACGACTATCGATGTTTGTTTGTATCTGGCTGTTATATTGTATTCTATCTATATATATCCAACAAAAAAGTATCTAATCATTCTATTAGTTATCTGGTTCCCATACTACAATCTTAGCTTCGTTTGGTTATAAATATCCTAATATTTATTCTCTCTAGCTAGATAGCGCTATGTCCACAAATATTCATATTTATATTTAATATAGATTCCTTATACAAATTTCACAAGAAAATACATCTACACTAATCAATTTTTTTTACTAATCTCATTACTCTAAACTATAAAGTTCCGCGTGTCACGCAAATCATTCTGAGACATGTTTATAAAGTATCATTTGCCCAGTAATTTCACTAGAGTGCTTTTAAACCGAAACACAGTAGTCACCGATAAAATTATGTATGTAAACGGTAAACAAGAGGCTAGATCCTTCTATAAAGGCAAGAGAAGGAAGTGGGAGAGGAGGTAGGAGGATGGGGAAAGAGAAGCCAGTAGAGAAGAGAAGTACAAATGGAGTGGGATGGCCTCCACCATGCGTGGTAGAGCAACTAAAAGGCGTAAAATTATTACAAGGTGGTAGGAGTTTTCTGCAAAGTTCGTGTAGGTAGGTACCACATCTTTGCCAGTTATTCTGCCGCCAAGCAGCAGTGTGCAAGCACTACTGTGTTCCGGTCTGAAGGGAATTGTAGCTAGTTGAATTACTGGGCAATTGAGGCTTTATGATCTCATCTCACAGTCGAATAATCTTATTACCAGACTGTGCTGATGTCTCAGGATGATGTGCGCAGTGCAGTGTTACCCGAAACTTTATATTTTGGATTTCCGAGTGACACTTCTGTTATGGGCAGCCGTGTCGCTTAACATCAGGTGAACGACTAGCTCGTTACATCATTAAATACAAAAATAAAAAAAAATAAGCCGTGTGAAGCCGGGCGGTCCAGCTAGTTATACATATAAACATAAACATTACCGATCTGTGTGTGCATATCGCGCCGTGTTCCTTTTGTGTTGCCGGTTGTTTTATAAACATCTTTGCTATAAAGTAGTTAAGGTTTTGTTATGACGACAGAAATATAAATATGCCTATTTAATGTTGTGCTGATGCGGCCGTCTTTGTTAGATATAAGCTATTGTTTCTTTATCTAGAAATTATGTGCCTACCTGTACGATTGTAGGTGGAAAGTAGAAACCAATAACATATTAATAATTAGTATAACTCATATGTAGAACAATGGAATTTCACTCAGCATCCTACCTACTAGCTTACCTGTTGTTAGTATTACTAAAATCTAACTGTTAATATAATAAACCTACCTATCGTATATTTAAGGTTCTGTTTGTCTTTTCTAAGCAATAAAAATATTCTTATGTTCAGTTTGAATATAGATGGACTTCCATTTATCAGTTGTTTATCCATAGATCCAAATTAAAAAGTATGTTTCTAAAGGGTCAAAAAAATCAAATCGAAAACTACAATGTTGTAATCTTCAAATCGTGAATGAACAGGTATCTTCTAGGCAAACGTGTTATACACCCTAGACCGCATCGTCACATGCTATCAGGAAATATAGTGCGCAAGCGCAAACCTATTGTAATTTAAAAAATGTACTACATTGTGCGTGGACTTGGGGACACCAACGGACACACGCGAGTATAGTAAAAAAAACGAGTTTACTTCAGACCACACGACTGAAGTAAAACTTCGTTAGCTCCATCTATCGGCCGGTATAACTTTGTTCAATGTTAATGTTTCCATCATCTATACATATAAAATTCAAAATCCTGGCTGACTGAATGACTTATATATCAACGCACAGCCTAAACCGCTGGTGCCAGAGACTTGAGATTTGGAAGGGTTCTTTGTAAAGTGTAGGTATCCACTAAGAAAGGGTTTTTAGAAATTTCATCCCTAAAAAGGTGAAATGGGTGGTTGAATATTTTCCTATAGCCACGCGGGTGAAGCCGCGGGCAAAAGCTCGTACCAACATAATAATACAAATTTTTAACTTTGTTATATTGACAATAGAGATCTATGTTAAGCAACAGCTTTCAACTTCCGTTCACCTCGCCAGGTTACTCTCCAAGACTAGAGTGCGTAAAGAAGTTTTCCATCAAAAGATTTTAAAAAAATGCCACTATGCAGTAGGTACGGCGAATAATAAAATATTATTTTCTATAAATTAGTATAATTTATTGAATATACTTTCTTTAGTCTTTATTCTCATTGAATGGGTATACAACAAAAGCCTTCATGGCACCCGTCACGAATACTTGATACCTTATCATTATCGCTCAGAAATACGACCAGTATATCTAACAACGCCCATAAATTGAACAACGAAGAGTGACCTGAACAAAAGTGCTCATTGTTCTGGTCAGGTGACAGTCTCTACTGTAAGGAGAGCTCATCATTTAATATCATTATAAACAAACATACTGCCTGCCACCCAAGCCGGCTTGTCGACAACCAGAGCTCTTTCATATGACGGCTCATAATAAATTGTTTAGATAAAACATTACTATATAATGAATGATGAAAGGTTAAGAGGTTAAAATGGATATACCGGACCGGACACTTATGGCTGTTTGCACTAAAGCTTGATAGCTCTTAAGTTGGCGCTTGACGTACCCAAATGCGTTGGCTGTTTGCACTAAAGCTTGACAGCTCTTAAGTTGGCGCTTGACGTACCCAAATGCGTTGCAGCAGGTATGTCATATTGGGGTTTTGGCGGGAAAACGAAAAAGATTGCATCACCTTTGAATTATTTTCCAAACATTGTATTATTTTCAGTGTTAGTGCATAAAATTGGTGGCATTTTATTCGTTAAGTGCTGGACGACGTGAGTGTGAGTGAGGTGAAACGTTTTTTTCGTGTTGTTCCCAAAACTCCATAGAAGCTTTTGGTAAAGTTGCCATCACTTTACTAGGACTATGACTTTGACTAGACTATGACTTGACGAATTCGACTGTGACTGGACATATTTGCGTGAAATATCATTAACTTGATAAATTATCAATTACTTGACACTGGCTAAATACACGAAAGTGTGGAGCCAAATCCTAAAAAATGAAGGTATGTCATAGAGGGATAAGTGCGAACTTAGGAGCTGTCAAACTTTAGTACAAATGGGCATTTGTTTAGTTTGTTTTTAGATCGCATATGATTTATACAATGTCTTCAATTATCAGGAATAGACATTTATTTATTTATTTATTTAATTCTGTTTCCTATTGACAATTACACTATTTTAAATAATATTACTTACTAAACATACAATTTTGCTGAATGCATTGTCTATTTAAAGGAAACACAGCATGCAAAAAATACCAGATAAATAATAACTAACCACATTGCAAATCGAAAAGGACTCTTATAAAATAAAAATAAAAACACCTATTGCAGTTGCAGAAGGCCACTACAATATATAATAATTACAAGAGAAATAAGAAAAGTTAGAGAGAATTTATGGCCGCACCGGCCGTAACTTGGTTGACTTTAATTATAAATTTGGGAAAGCTGTCGCCGAAAATGTCTATAACATCACTATATTCATTAATTAAACGACACATGCGCGGCACTGGTGAATTGGCTCCCAATACAGTCCTTCGAAAAGGAGGGGCAAATGGAGTTTAGAGTTAGAGACATTTAGTCACAATATGAGAAAGTGTATGATAAAAAAAACCAGTGTGCTTTAGACCACACTACTAAAGTAAAACTGCTTTTGTTTAGCTCCATCTACCGGCTGGTATAACTTTGTTTCGTATAGGTATTAGGTATAAATTACTTACTCGTAAGAATTTAAACAACCCATCGGAAAGAATGATGAGTCCACTTTGCCTAATGTAACCCTATCGGAGGAACGCATCTTCAATTGGGTTCATTAGAGCCCAACTCCGTTAATGGATGTCAAATGGTGGACGACTTACTTAGAATTTCAATATGACTATTTATGACCGGGAACGACTGAACCTTTGCGCCCCGCGGTTTCACCCGTGGATAAAATGTATTTTAATTATTTGCTCATCCCATGGGAGCATTTCACTTTTCCGGGATAAAATGTAGCCTATATTAATCCAGTGTATAAGCTATCTTGGTACCGAATTTCATTCAAATCCATTCAGCCGTTTGAGCGTGAAGGAGTAACAAACATACACACATACAAACTTTCGCCGTTATAATATTAGTGTGATAAATATAAATAAATATGTATGGACATTGCACAGCGCGATCTAGGCCCAAACTAAGCAAAGCTTGTACTATGTGAACCAGATAACGGATACAATACTTAAATATACTTTTTGTTGGTAAATACACAAATGTTTGTCCTGGGTGGGAATCGAACCCGCAACCAGAAGTTCAGAAGGCAGGTATACTACCAACTGAGCTGTCGGGCCAGTCAAAGGTAAAAAGTTTAGTGTGAAATGGTATACACCAACCCAACATATAGTCCGTGATTATTTTTACCATGGCTTTCGTATTCCAGAATGTTCTGGCTAGGTACATGTTGGTTTTTTTACATGAAACTTGTCTAGCATTTGACCACGCTCTCACCTGATGGGAAGTGACGATGCGGTCGAAGGTGTAGCATGCTAGCCAAGTAAATACCTATTCACTCTTCTCTTGAACACGCCCGGGTCATATTTCGACGGAAACACAGACGCTGGCAGTCGCGACCCCTTCTCGCCCCGGTACGGCGGACGAGGGCTCACGGGGGGGTTTTAGTGGGTTAGAGTCCCACATAACCCCTGCCACCACCCCCGTGGTGGCAGAGAAGTGCGAGGGCATTTTCCCCATCAAAAAAAAAGGGTATTCAGGGCAATTATTATAGTAATCTACCGCTTTAGACTAGTAAAAAAAAGTGAGAAGAATCATACTAATATTATAAACGTGAAAGTTTGCATTTATGGATGTTTGTTACGCTTTTACGCTCAAACAGCTCGACGGATTTTGATGAAATTTGGTATATAGATAGCTTATATTGTGGATTAACACATACTTTTTATCCACGGAGCGCAGCTAGTTAGATTATACACATTACAACGGCGAATAAGCTCAGCTTTTGAAAAAAAAACGAGTATGCTTTAAATCACACGATTGAAGTAAAACTTCTTTAGTTTAGCTCCATCTATCGGCCGGTATAACATTGTTTTTGCTGTTTAATGTTAATGTCGCCATCTTGACAATTGCAAACTGTTATTTCACCGGACATACCAACATAACAATACAAATTTTAAACTTTGTTATGTTGACAATGGAGATACGTGAATCAATTTCAACTTCCGTTCGCCTCTCATTTACCAGCTTACTCCCCAAGTCAACGTGCTTAAAGAAGTTTTACTTTTAAAAATAATCAGTTACACGTGCCATAATTTATATTTACGTAATTTGCTTATCGTTAGACAATGGAGTTTAATTTACCGCGGTGTCAGATGACATGGTATCGGTTTTGTGGCTCAGCCGGATAGCAACTCGGCTGGGGCTCGTTAAGCTTTATTGGGTTTCAAATGCCGGTTTAATTGTGATATGTTTAATCTAGTTGTCTATGGCGTATCAGATTTTGACCCTGCCATAGATAACTCGTCCGTGATGTAGGTATAGGTAATTATATATCTATGGCTCTTTCTACTACCGATAATAAAGCAAATCAGCTTCTAAACCCACGGATAATGTATATTTTTGGCTCGAACTTAGAGGGTATTTCTATATTCTATATTCTAAAAGCATTTGGTTTACTGTATCGTAAGCTTTTTGTGTTTCTAAATCTATACATATAATAAATTTGAGATCGTACGCGCTTCGGAACGAATTCATTGTGGATTATACGTAGATTTTTTTCCTTATGGCGCTGAGCATACGGAAAATATCGTATCCGCGATTCAGAACTTCATACAAACTACTTTAAATTCCATAGAAACTATGCATTATCATTGACAACACCAAACAGCGCCATCTAGAATTTTTTTGTAAATAAATATGGGCTCCAATATTATACCAACTGTATTTTTTTGAACGGTCTAATGGGCGCGTAACGTACCAATTACCAAAGCTTACCTATACGTCTCCAACGAAAGAGTCCAGTTTTGATTTAAGCCTGGGTTTAAAACTCACAAAGCGTTTCGTCCGATGGTGCTATTTCAAAGACAGTACCTGAAACGTATCTTCTCGTTATTCCAGAGGCATAAGCTTTACGCGTTCCGGTACTGGGGCTGCGAACTGCTCTGCCTTGTGAACATCGTGCTGCAGCTGTGGATGATGGACAGCTTCTTCAATGGAGAGTTCTTCAATTATGGCACCAGGGTGTTAGGATACAGTGATGTGCCTCAGGAAGACAGGTGAGGATAAATTTGGTGCTTTCTGCATGTAATCTTAGGGAGCCATTCACTCATGCATGTAAAACTATGAGAGCTATTCACTCTTGCATGTAAACGTATAGGAGCTATCCACTGTAGTATTCTGACCTATGGGAGCTATTCACTTCAGCATGTAAACTTATGAGAGCAATAGGCTCCTTCATTGCTATATTTTTATTGCATAAATAAATGATATACCTCAAAAAATAGACTGTCGTGAAAACAAAAATTAAATATCTCAAAAATTTACAAAGTTACAGACATTACAGGAATAGAAAGAGACAGCTCAAACACGCAGTAACGTCAGTAACCAGTTCCATAGTACCTCATTACTAAGCTGTGGTACCTCTATGGTAGCTTTACAAACATCTTTTTGACTGGCCTGATAGCTCAGTTGGTAGTAGCCCTGCCTTCTGAACTGTGGGTCGTGGGTTCGAATCCCACCCAGGACAAACATTTGTGTGATGAACATAGGTGTTTGTTCTGTGTCTGGGTGTCATATTTTATTCTATGTATGTATTTACAAACAAAAAAAGTATCTAAGTATTGTATCAGTTATCTGGTTCCCATAGCACAAGCTTTGCTTAGTTTGAGGCTAGATGGCGTTGTGTGAGATGTCCACACATATTATTATTATAATTATTTATAATCTCTTTGGTATGTGACGTTACAAGCAAACCCTTCATAGTAGCTGTGAGGAAGCTTCACGTGATATCTGTTTTGCGAGAAAAGGACAGGCGATGAAACTTTAAAAGCTCACTACTCCGTGCTTTATTTGCCGGTTTTACTTATTTTTTTCAGTTAATTAATTATACTTTAGCACAAAATAATGTACAAGGAGGATTTAATGCTTTGAAGCATTATCTACCAGTCAACCTGGATGTGTAAGAAAAGAAGTTGTAGCGGTGCAGTAAAATCAATTTTTAAGCCACACTGAAAATAATATTTACTTGTTAATTTTGTAATACTAATCATATAGCCTATTCACTGTAGCACATGCTAATAGTAGGCTTATGGGAGCTATTGACTCTAGCATGTAAACATATAGGAGCCATTCACTCTAGCATGTAAACGTATAGGAGCTATCCACTGTAGTATACTGACCAATGGGAGCCATTCACTCTAGCATGTAAACTTAATGGGTTCTATTCACTCTAGCATGTAAACTTAATGGGTTCTATTCACTCTAGCATGTAAACTTAATGGGTTCTATTCACTCTAGCATGTAAACCTACGGGAGCTATTTACTTAAGTAAAACTTTATTCTTTATAATTTCAGATACGATCCGATGATCTACGTGTTCCCTCGTATAACCAAATGTACCTTCCACAAGTACGGTGCGTCGGGCAGCATCCAGACACACGACAGCCTATGTATTCTACCGCTGAACATCGTTAACGAGAAGACGTACATCTTTTTGTGGTTCTGGTACATCATTCTGGCCGTGGTGTTGTGTCTTTTAGTTATATATCGGTGAGTAATAACTACTGTATTAACAGGAGCGAGCGTGGCTCAGCGACGTTTAAACCGACGCACCCAGGTTCAAATCTCGCTCGGCCCTGCACCAATTACTTTTCGGAATTATTTCGTTCATTTGATGCCACCCATTATCAGCCATTACCCAGTGCCACTCGAAACCCTGAAATTTTATATAAAATTTTGCGTGACGTTGCACTGCGCATATCATCCTGAGACATCAGCACAGTCTAATAATAAGATTACTAGGATAAGGTTATTTGTCATTTGCCCAGTAATTTCACTAGTGTGCATAGTGCTCTTTAAACCGGAACACAGTAGTGCTTGCAAATTACTGCTTGACGGCAGAATAACTGGTAAATCCGTGGTATAGCTCGCGCAAAACTTTATGAGCTCTCGGAAGTTAGCGCGGATGGCTGCGCAGTACGCATATTACAGTTACAGTATGTTCGCTTTTACAATGCACTCAACTGTAGCATGCGCAGTTTGGTACGGGCCTAACTTCCCAGCTCAAAGTTTTGCGCTAGCTATACTAGACAAACTGCCAAAAAATCCTACCATCTAGTGAATTTGATGTGTTGAGTTTTTGTACGTTTTGTGTTTTATTTCCAGGTTGATAATAATCTTCTTGCCGTCCATTCGGCCCCGTCTCTTACACGCCCGGTCTCGTACGCTCGCCATGGAGACCGCAGTAACTATTTCTAGAAGGACCGACGTTGGAGACTGGTGGATACTTTATATGCTGGCTAGGAACATGGACCCACTCATATACAGGTATGACGCGAAAGGTGAAAGCTACAAAATGTTGTTTTGCTCCCTCCTGTTGGTTACAGGAGGGAGCAAAATGTTGTTTTGCTCCCTCCTGTTGGTTACAGGAGGGAATTTAAAACCTTGAATATATAGTGTAAATAAGATAGAAATAAAAAGGTCTTCTCAGAACTTTTTTAAATCCGTCAATATCAAGTATGTACTTATAGGCGTAGACTACGCGGGTCCCTTTCATGTATTATAGATAGCTAACTTATGTCTATACGCTATGGTGACCACTTTCCATCAGGTGGGGCCCTATGCTTGTTTGTACCAATAAATTTTGGGTTGCCAGATGGTTTAGCGAGTCTCTTTTGGACCATAAGGATCCGGACAACGTTAAAATATTTTTCCTTTTTATCTTCTTTATTTCTAATGTACGATCATCATTAACAACAGCTTATACAGTCCACTGCTGGACATAAGCTTCTGCCGTCGCTTCACGTATCAATAAAATATATTTAATGCAATGAGAATAAAAATTGTATTTTGTAAACCGAGTGGAAGAAGAAAAAGGTTTTTTATTTTAGCCAGTTTACAATATTTAATTAGTTTTATCCATCCACTGAAAAATCGCCTTTAAGTATATTTTTGTTTATTGTTGTAGAGAGCTGATTCTGGAGCTAGCGAAACGAATGGGAGAGAAACCGAGCCCGCGTGCGTGACGTCAGCTCCCCACTTCCCATTTCCCACAGAGCACGCCGACCATAGCCATCGTCGGAGTTGACAAGTACCAATAACCAAGTATGAA
Organism: Ennomos fuscantarius; assembly: GCA_905220475.3. Lineage (NCBI taxonomy): Eukaryota > Metazoa > Arthropoda > Insecta > Lepidoptera > Geometridae > Ennomos > Ennomos fuscantarius. The sequence goes on along the minus strand of HG992026.1, from coordinate 1,296,955 downwards.
ACCTGCTACTCAATCATGTATGTCGAGTCAAGATTGCTTTAGAAATTTGTTTCAAATCCTGTGTATAGCTTAAGAAACAGCTATGACTTTTGTCAAAGTTTGACAAGTGTCACTAGCCAAGTATTAAATCTGCTACTCAATACTGTATGTCGAGAGAACTAGTAGGAATGTATGAAGATTGCTTTAGAAACGTGTTTCAAAACCTGTGTATAGCTTAAGAAATGACCATGACTTTTGTCAAAGTTTGACAAGTATCACTAGACAAGTATGAAACATGCTACTCAATCATGTATATCGAGCAAAACGTGAAGAATACATCAAGATTGCTTTAGAAACGTGTTTCAAAAGCTGTGTATAGTTTAAGAAATGACTCATGAATTTTGATAAAGACAAGTACCACAAGCCAAATACTAATGCTAATTACTCAATATGACTAGCGAAAACTAGTGAAAAAATTTATCAAGTTGTTCTAAAGTATCTATTTACCTACAAAGTGCTTTAAATCCTCTATTGTATATGAATTCAAACTGATGACTTATTTGCCAAAAATTGACAAGTTTTAATGAATAACAATATTACCATTTTGATTAGTTGTCAAAGTTTGACAAAAATCACTAGCAGCAATTTTGTGAAAAGATCAAAACACAACAAGAGTAAATTTTAGAAACTTAGAGCAAACTTTGGTTAGCTTTTTGACGAGAAAGCTAGTCGTGCCTTATGTGTGTTAATATCTGAAATTGCACTCAGGGTGGGTAGCTATCAAAAAATGTTAATCAATCATGTGGCTACACTCTGGACTGTAATTTTTTCTCTAAACAGCCATTTTTTCTCGATCGTTTGAAGATTGGAAATTTTAAATATTCGAATAATTGAATCTCGAGTTTTCTATCATTAAGATGACCCTATAGATCTAGTATTATTATTATGATAATAATGCCCGTCTGCATTAAAGTTTTACAGCTCCTAAGTTCGCACTTATCTCTGTGATGTACCTACTGCAACGCATTTGGGTATGTCCTTGATAAGTGCGAGCTTAAGAGCTTTCAAACTTTAGTGCGAATGGATCTATGACTTATACAGTTTATAATATAATAAATCATGTCAAGTAATTGTACTGCAAAACTCGCCAAGCTATAAAAATATTACTTTTTTATAATAATCATGACAAAATGAAAACAACGTCTCAAACCTGTTGACTTTTTCATACATTTTTAATTTAAGAATAGAATTATTAAGTTAAGTAAGAGCCAGTGTAAGTTATTGTGGCCTTTGCTGGCTTAATGCCATACAGGTGATTTAATACACAAATCTCAATAATCTGTAAACTATATTTTACTCTTATTGATTTGAAATTTAAGTAAAATAATTTTATTAATAAGTAGTATATAAAACAGGCATTTGGTTAATACCAAAATCGAATCTTTATGATTATGAAAACAAGGTTGGTTTGTCGTTGTGTTGTGAGCTGGGGTACCAAAATGAACCTTAAAGACATGAGAATGAATTTCCAGTGTGGACGAGAAAGCATCGCTCATCTCTAACTTTTTAACATGAATTTAAAAACAACTCCACAGTCCGAAGGACCAATATTTTTTTAAAAATATAATTTTGTTGAAATAATTTTGTCTTTATAAGTTCTACTTCACAATTAAGGGATTAGCAAGAATTAAAAATGTACCAATACAATTACCAAGCAAAAATGGAGTCCACACTTGAAATACCTTTTTAATATTTACGATCTTTCTTTCCTACGCAGTCAACGTTATTTTGAAGTACCGTAGATCTCGTGGGAAAGAGGGGACGAGAGCCACTGAGTAAAATAGCGATATTAGGATTTGACATGAACTGGTATTAAGAGTGTTGTCTCCACCTTTAGTGAGGGATTGTTAGCTTCATGGCAATTATGCAGTTAGCTTGACGAAAATAGATACTTCATGTACTATTAACTAAATAACTAAAATAATATAATAATTGTAACTATTGTAAGTAAAAAAATCTGCTGAACTATGAATATTGAATCTCCGAATGAATGATTCATTGAAGCTAATAAGAACTTTATAACAAGGAATTAAAAATACGAAAAATATGTTTATAATTATAACACCGTATTTTTTGGTACAAGTGTAGATTATTAAATTTTGCTAAACGTTCGATCTTACGATCACGTACACAGATCCTGTGATCCATACTTAGTTATCATTATAGTCACTGCCTATTATTTAAAGAAGTAAAAATATTTTCTAGTGAAATAGGTCACATCAGCTTGTATAAATTGGAAATGACAACTTTTTAATGCATATCAACTTTTATATATAGTTTTAGTATTATTTTATTATTTTGTGGTTTTATAACCTTACATACACAGATGAAATATGTATATAGATCGATATTAAAGTTTTGAATTGTTTATGTTCATTCACTCAATTGAACGATTCGTAATTGAATTTGACGTTTCGGTATAAAAATTGGTTTGGTTTGAATTCTATCTCGTGTGAATCTATCTAGGTATATAACCAAGCGTTAGCTAGATTTATATGCTCGTATCAAGCATTTTTGCTTCAAAATAATTCATTCCTTATGTGTATAGACACAAGATCGATTTATGACTGTAGATTATAAGCAATGAATCAATCAAAAGGACTGAAACGCCTTATTTTGTATGTTATATGTGTGTATATTATGCATGAGTGTTTATTGTAAGAACGCTAAGGTTTGATTTAAAGTTATTTTCATTTTGAATATTTATATATTTGTAGAAAAGTGTATAACGGAATGTACATTTTGACTTCGATTGTTTTGATGCAAGAAGACAGGGCGCTAGCTTCTCTAATATGTGGGAAATTTGCTGCGCGTAATAGAGATATAATCATTAAACAAGAAGTGAACGATTAAAGTTTCTGAGTCACGTCTTTGACGTCTATGCTTTTATAAATTACCTAATATTGGTATAAGAGAACTGTCTTGCATGTCTGAGCGTCGTATTTGCCACGATATGTGATTACGGTGTTGTGAATATCTCAGTGTTCATTTTGATTATCTCGTAGTTATACAGACTCCTTTTGGAGACGACTGTAGTTTTTTGACTTGCTCTTTTATGACCGGCTTCTATAATACAATCTTTAAGGAGTCTTCTATATATATTAATAAAATAAATAACACCCGAGTGGGTGACAGCCAGACTACATACATCCCAAATTAATGAACTTAAGAACTGATATTGGAAGTTTTAGTTTGAAAACTATCGTGAGTATGACACATTTTGTAAGATAAATAACGGCTAAAACTCACAAGTCGAAATTACTCCGACCAGGTTTCGGACAAATTCGATGTCCTTCTTCTGGGAGCCAGTTACTAACGGAAGCCGCGGCGGCTTTCGCGAGCGTCAGCACGTAACTGGCGCTGCGATCGACCACAGCCTGCCCCGAGCGCCATATTGGAAGGTTGTTTCCTTTATGGTCTAAGGGGTTTTTGAAAATTTAATCCATAAGGAGGTAAAGTTAAGTAACGTTCATTGCGGTCACTATTTGATTGGGTACCGAAGGGCACTTCAAACAACGACTGGTGTTTGTCGTATGGCAATAGTCGTTAAGTCAAAGCAATAAGGCGGGTTAAAAAAATTCTGACTCCAGGATGACCACTACCAACACGAGAAAAAAAATTAACGCAATAAAGGTTTTTGAGAAATGTAACAACAAAACCTACAAACGCTTTTCGATACTGGCTGGCCCGATAGCTCAGTTGGTAGTAACCCTGCCGTCTGAGCTATAGGTTGTGGATTCGATTCCCACCTAGGACAAACATTTGTGTGATGAACATCGATGTTTGTTCTGTGTTTGGGTTTTATATTGTATTATTTGTATGTATTTACAAACAAAAAGTATCTAAGTATTGTATCAGTTATCTGGTTCCCATTGCTTAGTTTGGGGCTCGATGGCGCTGTATGAAATGTGTACAAATATTTATTTATTTATTTACTAATAAAATTATTTGCGTTACATTTTAATTTTATTTTCTTAAAAAAGACTTTATATTCTGTTGCATGAAATTGTTTCTCAAAAAATATAAAAGGTTATTTGACCTGTAAATATTTTTATGAATGCAAATATTGTATTATTGAAGCCATTCAAAACGTTTGATGTAATGAAGTGTTAAGTTTGCCTGTCACAATCATTAAATAATGTATTATAGCTTAAAATAATCTAAAGTATAGAATAGCCAAACTTTTTTGCATACCGCCATAAAAACTACTTAAAATGTCTTCTAAAACAAGATTTTTATAAAAATATGTTCCATTCCATTTGAACTAAGGCCCGTATTAATCATCAAAACATTTTAAATAACCTCCCCCTCGTGACCGCGGCCAATGTAACTTGGTCGAAACGTCAAGGTTAGTCAATTTGCTTCTAATCATTGTTGTGCGCAAATAGCCCCGTTTTATCTTTGTAAAATGAGCTCAAGTCGCGAATATTTAAAAACTGATATTAAGAAAGAAATTAAATACATTTATTCATGACATCATACAACACTACACTTTTACAACAAATCACACAAAAAAGAAAGTAAAAATATAATGTTCCGTGACGTCATGATATAGGTCCTAATTCAGTATGCAATTAAAGCCGTGAGAATTTAATAACTAATTTTCAGTCGGCACAGACATACTAGAGTATAACTAACAAAGCATAGAAAATAAAATAACATGAAATAGAAATAAAACTATATTTTTTTTCAAACAAAAATGATAGATAATATGAGACAAATAAGTAATATATACAAGGTGGCATTTAATTCACTCTTTTCCTTAAATGTATTTACTCAGACCATGCTATAGAATATTATACAAGGTCCAATTTAAAAAAAATGATGTTGTTGTATTATTTAGTGCCTTTTAAAATAACTGCATGACAGCCGAAATGTCTATTTACCGTTACACAGCGTGGGCACCAGCTGAGTGCTTTGTAAATGTTTCGTAGGCAATAAAACACCTGCTTTGTTCAATGTCACAAGGCTTTTCTTTAGAATTTAAATTTGATAATACCTAGATTTAAGTTTTATTTCATAAGTACTTTTTTATTTAATTATATGGGAGAATTCTATAGCATGGACTGAATACATACATTAAAGGAAAAGAACGAATTAAATTCCACCTTGTATATAATACAGTCGTAGTCATCGATCGCCGCTCAAGTTGAGGTGTCATTCATATAATGATCATTTTATAAACGTGATTGATAAAAGATAGCGTCGTTTCAGGAAAGTACGGTACATTGTACGGTATGGTCGCCTTATGTTTTAGACTTCCTACCATTTTATGAAAATTAAAGAAATCGCTGAGTAACCGAGAATCTTCCTTTCTCTTTAGAGACACTGCTCATGTACACTGATTAGTAATATATTGTATTAAACATAAACATTTCAATATATATATTTAGTAATATTTAAATCGGAATGTTTATTCTAATTAATGTAAGTATTTTTATGTCCAATCAAAAAATTATGCTATATTGGCAAATTATAATCCATATTAATAATAATAATACGATCAAATACACAGATCCTGGACCCTAATTAGGATCCAATATTGTTGTTATGTATTCAAAATTATCGGTCTTTTAGTCACCTTTTTACGACTAAACGGCTGATTTTTTTGATATCATTTGGTATGTAGATAATTTGAACTTTGGGAAGGGCATAAGATTCTTTTATGGCTATTTTTTTTTAACCTAAAGTCAAATCAAATCAATTGGCACTCAATTTTTTATAGAAGTGCAGTGTATGTATCTGCATTTTGTAAATATTATTATGAAAATAGTTCCTAATAAAATTAATTTTAGTTCACAAGTAGTGTTGTAGCTCTATAAATAAAATACGCTAATAATGCTGGGGAAAGCGTTTGTTATTTTACTTTATACTTACTGAGTAGCGGATGAATAACTATCGTCACCCCGTCGTCGCCGCCCGAGACACGTCTTGAGCGACCCGGATGATCCTATAGCAGCCGTAGTATCGGCTGCGCTAGGATCACCGGACCAGTCTAGCCCTTCTGGCTCACGCCCGGCACAGGTATAGGATACCAGCGTAACACAATCAGACACCGACCCCGCCGGCGAGGTCGACGTACCCCCCGTAGGTTGGCTAGAACGGTCGCGACTTTCAATAGGGTCCACTCTTCCAGTGGACGTAGTCTTCTCGATCCTCTTATCCCGGCAACGGCCCAAGCCGAGGCTCGCACCCCAGGGGTGCCCTTGAGCTAGTTGCCTCCCACTTTTGACGGCTGGGCGCCTTAAGCGCCCGTCCTCCCGCCCGATGACGCTGTAAAGGTCGGTAGAGACCAACACCATAAGCTCGTTAAAAAACTAAACTGTCAAATCCATACAAATTTATGCATCAATTTGTTGCAATCGAGTTACGTGATCGCCCAGCAGGTACCTTCTAGGCAAGCGTGTTACATCCTAGACCGCATCGTCACTTACCATCAGCTGAACGGTCAAACGCAAGTCAAAAATTGTGTACACGATTGAAATTCTATGATTTTGGCATAGAAAAGAATGTATATAAGTTAATATTTTACAATAAATAATGAATTATCTTTGTAATTATTTGCATTTATTTTAGACGTAAATGTTATCTTAAGTTATATGATTATATTCATTTACTGATGTTAAAAAGGCCGAGAGATTTACAACAAATTTGTAATTTTTAGGATATTTTAGAATGGCCTTTGCATTATAACTTATTTATTCTAAGCCATGTTCATCGACTTAGAAAGCTAAAAGACAATGTATTTTCAATTTATGTTTGTAATTTTAAAATGAATATACGATTTTGATTTTTTTAATTCAATTTATTTTACTAAAGCTATCTTATTTCCCAAGCTTACTAAAGTGTCAACAATCCAATTGGTCTGTTTTGACAAATATACGAATAGCCATCTCTTTCTCATAATACAGCGAACGCCCTCACTGGAAAGAGGTAGCGGAGAATTTAACATTGGTACATATCAAATTGCACAGTATTACGACCGCTTTTAAGGGGCCTGTAAACCTGGATATATCTCTCTCGCGCATTGCTTCTTTAAGCCAGAGTAGGTAATGGTAAGAAAATTCAGTCATTTTAAAAATTCAAAAATATCGCTATGCAGGAGCGAGATAGAGGATCCAGGTTTACAGGTAATGCCGGTACCCTAAATGGTGGTGTGACCCAAAGAAAATATCTGAAAAGAGCAAATATTTCTATTGCTATCTCACTTCCATTATTTGTTTATGTTAGTCTTAATTGTGACGTAAGATTATCGATACTTATAGGTTTACTTGTAAACGTTACTTACATTTAATAAATTTTAATTGTGACGTAAGATTATAGCCACTTCATTGTAAACGTTATTTAATCATTGCTTAAAACGCCCTGTTACATGCCTGGTCGTTTTATTTATTTATTTGACTTTATTTTATTTTATTGTAATAGGTTCGGTAACACAATAGGCCATTAGATACTTTAGTACAAAATCAACGTTGCCACAGCTATATAAACCTAAAGTCCAATTATAACCTTACACAAGCTACGAAATCTTTGACACTATAAATAAACAATTTTAATAAGCGTAAGTAAATTTGCATAATATTAGTTACTTATGCTCGCAACACCTCACATTATTGTGAGGTTTACATTTTAAGCATTGATTACCTTTATCGTTTACCTAGTAAATTGTCAGTGTGAACTGGGACACTTATTTAGTCATAATATTATAGAAACTGACGTGAGTAGTACTCATAACTAGAACTATTACACGGCTAACACCCACGAGATACAGTCGAATAACTCAACCGGTGTTCGGGTAATATAGATGCCCATCCTCAAGGAGAACGCGCGGCGGCGGTGGCGGCTCGCCGCTGACGAGTCAGCAGATATAATTAATAGTTGTAGTTATTTAGTCTTCAAGTTTATGGGCACTTGATGGTAGGACAACAGCCAGGGTACGGTTTTTCTTTATCTTCCACCACGACACATGGCGGCGATGTGCCTACTGCTCCACAACTAGAAACGAAAATTAAAAATATGTTACAAATAGACTTTTTGACACTTCATCGCAACCGTTCTGGGAATCGAAATTATTTGATGTCCTTCTAGGAGCCATTTACTAACGCAAGCCGCGGCGGCTTACGCGAGCGTCAGCACCGTAACTCACGCAGTTATAATATGTCCAAAACCTGGTCGGAGTAATTTCGGCTTTTAATTGACGTGAGTTTAGCTGTTATTTATCTTACAAAATGAGTATAAATTGTGTTAGAATGTGTCCGATAGGTATTACTATTGTTTTTGTTTATTAGGGGCGCTTCACATACTTAATCAAAAAATATTTATTGAACCGCAATCCCGGCCGAAACAATTACTTACACATACACTAAGTTCGCACTTAGCCCTCGATGACAAACCTACTTTTTTTTGTTTTGTTATGGCTCCACACTTTTTGTGTATTTAGCCAGTGTCAAGTAATTGATAATTTTTCGAGTTAAGTAATATATATGTAGGTATATAAGTCAAGTCAAGTTACAGTCCAAGTCATCAAGTCAAGTCATAGTCTAGTCTAGTTATATGATTAGTGAAATAACTAAATTTTAAGTACCTAATATAATTTTGACTTGTAAAAGTGCTAAAATTAGCCTATTTGCAATAAATATTTTGACTTTGACTTTGACTTTGACTTTGGTCAAGTCATACTCCTAGTAAAGTGGTGGCCACTTTACCAGAAGCTTCTATGGAGTTTTGGAAACAACACGAAAAGATACGTTTCACCATCATTATACCATTTTCCCACACTCATTCCTGTAATCCAGCACTTAACGAATAAAGTGCCACCGATTTTATGCACTAACACTGAAAATAACACAAGTTTTGGAAAATAATACAATGCGGTGACACGATCTTTTTCGTTTTCCCGCCAAAACTCCAAAACCTACTTTAATGCATTTGGGTATGTCACAGTGGAATAACCGCGCTTAGGAGCTGTCATACTTAAATATAGAAGAGCATTAGTGTATTTTATTCGGGAAGAACATTCGGGCTATATGCGGGTCGGGCGTCATATTTTTTAAACATTAATTCATATAAAGTATTCAATTTTCCAAATACCATTATAGTACAAACAAGAATAACAATTTTATCTCTGTATTTAAATTACGCGACGAAACGAACTAAACTTAAATAAGTAAGTAAATACTTATTTATTATTTCCTTTTATCTAATCAATAAAGCGACGACATCTTTGTACTTTTAGACCTAAGTTACATTATAAAACTAACACTAACATAAACGGTTTTATTCTTTTTAGATTTCTCAAAAATTAGTGTGGACGAGGAGCTGACTTGCATAAATTGTTCACGTAATGCACGTGTTCACGCGATGGTAAAGTCCACATAAGTTTTTATAACAGACAGACAAACAAGCAGACGGCCCGCCTGATGGTAAGCAGTTACCGTCGCCTATATAAACTCACTCGTTTTTCAAATTTTGTTATGTTGACAATGGAGATCTACGTTAACCAATAACTTCCGTTCGCCTCGCCAGCTTACTCCTCAAGTCAAGCATGCGTAAAGAAGTATAACTTCAAATTACATAAAATTTGTATGTCTGTTAAAATGACAATTCACAATAATAATTGTCAAGACGGCGACAATATTAAACAAAGCTATACCGGCGGATAGACTTTTTTTTTAACAATTTTTGCCGTAGCAATATGGTAGTTTATAATTCCAGTGTTCTACCATTACTGCCTTTTAGAGACCTCCAACTCAGAACTAAGTGAAAACTTGTATTTCAGAGTACAGAGAACTCTTAAGGCAGGGGGCAACTAGACCAAGCATTATTGTTGTAGATGGAGCTAAATAAGTTTTACTTAAGTGAGGTCTAAAGCAGTTTTTTTTTATTTACTTGTAATAAGCTAAATTAATAACAAACGCTAAAGGGAGCTCACCCAGATATTGTGACAATACTTGTCGAGCAGCGGTACTCGACACATCTCGCTTTGCTCGGGGTCGCCGAATTGAACGGGACTACTTTGTCCAGCTCACTCAGGTAGCAACCTTTTTGATCCTCTGGAAAAATATACTCGATTACTTAGGTGTGTACCTAGGCCACCTGGGCATACTGCAAGAGGCCGCTCAAAATGGCGGCTCTATTTGGGAGGCTTATATTCAGCAGTCTTCAGGGTGATGTTGATGATACATTCAGATCCATTTTATTTGAAATAAAATGAAATGAAATAAGATTAGGTGAGATTAGATGAGATTACCACCGCTTTGCCAGTTATTCTGCCGCCAAGCAGTAGTGTGCAAGCACTGCTGTGTTCCGGTTTGAAGGGCACTGTAGCTAGTGAAATTACTGGGCAAATGAGACTTTATGATCTGAACTCACAGTCGAGTAATCTTATTACCAGACTGTGCTGTCTCAGGATGATGTGCGCAGTGCAGTGTCACGCGAAACTTTATATTTTAGAGTTCCGTGTGACACTGTTCTGTTATGGGTAGCCGTGTCGCTTAACATCAGGTGAACGACTAGCTCGTCACATCATTCGCTAACATAAAAAAAAAGATTAGATGAGATGAGATGAAATGAAATGAAACTTATTCCTGACGCACAATATCGCATAGGTAACATTAATACTAAGACAATAGACACTTATATACACTTATATTATATGCGATATTGCGCGGTAAAGATATTATTATATAGAAAACTATTTATATTACCTATTTTTCGTCCGTTTATTTTTATATGAATAAAAATATGTATAAAATGACTTATCCTATCCTACTATCCTACTAATATTATAAATGCGAAAGTTTGTGAGTATGGATGAATGTTTGTTACTCTTTCACGCAAATGTACTGAACGGATTTGGATGAAATTGGGAACACAGATAGCTTTTAACTTGGATTAACACATAGGCTACTTTTTGTCCCGATAGTATGTTCTCGTGAGGAAATTATCGAACACCATGAGAGCGACACCTCAGGCTTTTTACGCAAAATCTACGGTACGGATTTTGATGAAATTCGGAACACAGTTTATAATCTGGATTTACACATACGATACTTTTTATCCACGAGTGAAACCGCGGGGCGCAACTAGTAAAATATATATAATAGGTCTTTACCTATGAAATTGCCGTATTGCAGTACAGACTTTTTCAAACAAAAAAAGTTTTGATTGGCTATGAATTCTAAATTCAAATTAATTTTGTTTTAAAAATATGACATTCTATTTACAATATAAGTCTTTTGTTTATTGATTAGCGTTGTATTTTCATTACATTTCAACATTTTTCCTCATAATGGATACTTTGAAATTTCGTGTAATTATGGAATATGAGTTCCGTCGTGGCACCAACGCGGCACAAACGACACGTAACATCAACGACGTTTACGGAGAGAACTGTACAAACGAACGAACAACCCGTTATTGGTTTGCTCGGTTCCGTTCTGGGAATTTTGACTTGAAAAATGAACCTCGTGGTCGTCCGGAAACTTTGGTCAACAATGATGAATTAAAGGCGATTGTGGAAGCTGATGAATCTCAATCTACAGCTGAGCTGGCAGCAGCTTTTGATGTTAGCATCAAAACAATATTGGTCCATTTGCGACAGATTGGCAAGATAAAAAAGCTTAATAGATGGGTGCCCCACGAATTTAACGATCGCCAGCGCAACGTACGCGTCGAGACTTGCCTTGCGCTGCTTAACAGGCACAGAAATGAAGGAATTTTGAACCGAATTGTTACGTGCGACGAAAAATGGATTCTTTTTGACAATCGAAAGCGCTCAGCAAGTTGGTTAGATCCTGGTTCGGTACCAAAGCAATGTGCAAAACGAAAAATGACCCCTAGAAAGGTGATGGTCACAGTTTGGTGGTCTAGTGCTGGTGTGATTCATCATAGCTTTTTACAAAACGGCGAGAGCATTACTGCAGATGTGTACATTGAAGAACTGACCACAATGATGGCGAAACTCGCACGTCTGCAACCAGCTTTGGTCAATCGATCGTCTCCACTGCTACTTCACGACAACGCGCGACCCCATACTGCACAACAGACCGTCTCTAAGCTGCATGAGTTGGGTTTGGAAGCTCTCTCTCATCCGCCATACTCACCAGATCTTGCGCCTACCGACTATTACTTTTTCCAAAATTTGGACAACTTTTTAGCGGGAAAAAAATTCAATTCCCGAGAGGCAGTACAAAACGCCTTTGAAGAGTTTGTTGTCTTCCGTCCTGCTGATTTTTTCAAGAAGGGCATCCATAAACTGCCACAGCGTTGGCAAAGATGCATTGATTGCACTTTGAATAAAAGAAATAAATAAGTTCGAAAAAAAAATACTTTAACTTTTTTCAAACAAAACGGCAATTTCATAGGTAAAGACCAATATTATAGAAAACTGCGAATAAATAATAATACAAAATTGTGGTTTACAGATGATAGGACTTTTTTGCAAATTTCATCTAGGTCGGTAGGTACCAACGCTTTGACAGTTATTCTGCCACCAAGCAGTAGTGTGCAAACACTGTTGTGTACCGATTTGAAGGGCACTGCAGCTAGTGAAATTACAGGGCAAATTAATGCGCAGTGCAGTGTCACGCGAAACTATACTAGTTCCGAGTGATATTGCAAATATGGGCAGTCGTATCGCTTAACACCAGGCAAACGACTAGCTCGTCAGGTCATTCCTAAACATAAACAAGTATAGCTTAGGACTCATTGTATTTCCGGGGGCGATATGGCTGGACTGAAAACGCCCCTTCTCGCCCCGGTACGGCGGAAGACGTCTCATGGGGTTTTAGTGGGTTTGAGTCCCACATACCCCCGTCCACCATCACCGTACCGGCAGGGAAGTGCGAAAGCATTTCCCCCTTCAAAAAAAAGGATTCACTGTATTTCTCAGGAATAGGTTCCAGCTGCGCATGCTCAAGGAACGCCGAAGCGAGCACTAGAAAAGTACAGAACGCGATCACTTGTTTCAGCATCTTGACGTCCAATGATGCGAGTTGCCTACACCCCCGTTTTTATTCGAAACTAACTGGTACCAGCACCTAATCAGTAAATAAACAGATAAATATCTTACATACCGCTAGAATTAGTTCACGATTACACAATGACATGACCTTTTGACATGTTATGATTGGGTTTTCACATTTCGTCCATTTTGACGCGCAGCTTCTGGTTTTTCTAATGATTGTCTCAGAGTATCTACGATTTCTATATAGCACAGAAATTCAGAGAATAGATAACTGTAAGTAAGTACCTTTAGTAGTAGTTGACTGGCGCGATGGCTCAGTTGGTAGTAATCCTGCCTTCTGAACTGTGGGTTGTGGGTACGATTCCCACCCTGGACAAACATTTGTGTGATGAACATCGATGTTTGTTCTGTGTGTGGGTGTTATATTGTATTCTATGTATATATTTACAAACAAAAAGTATTTAGGTATTGTATTAGTTACCTGGTCCCCATAGTACAAGCTTTGCTTAGTTTGGGGCTAGATGGCGCTGTGTGAAATGTCCACAGATATATTACCTATATACAAATTCTACTTAGAGGATTCAGTATAAGACTGGCCTGATAGTTCAGTTGGTACTAACCCTGCCTTCTTCCTGCTTGACTTGTAAAAGTGCTAAAAATAGCCAATTTGCAATAAAATCTTTTAACTTTTGACTTTGCCTTCTGAACTGTAGGTTGTAGGTTCGATTCCTACCCATGACAAACTTTGTTTGCAATGCAACAGGAGAAATTTCCATACTAACTATGCACATAAGCTGCGTATTCAAACTGTCAAATCTATACAATTATGTGTTTCTATTGGTTGCAATCGAGTTACACGATCGCCTAGTGATCATAAATACGCAATTGCCCAGTAATGTCACTAGCTACAGTGCCTTTCAACACCGTAGTCTTATAACGCACACTACTGCTTGGCGGCAAAATAACTGGCAAAGCGGTGGTACCTACCTAGACGAACTTTGCAGAAAAGTCCTACCACCTAGTAAACTGCCCGTATAATTACCGGTATCATGTTTTGGAAGCAAACAGCATTGCTATGAAAATATCATATAAAAACCGTAATAATAATAACGCCCAACGATCACAAAATAGATCCTGGACACTAACTGATTCCTCTATTCGACTGATTCCCTATGTCTAGGGACCATTAATTATCTGTTCTAGAGCCAATGCCGGTAGCTTTGGTTTCTCATACTGAACCCAGTTTTTTTTATTGCTAGATAGGCTTGCGTTTGACCACTACCGCACCTGATGGTAAGTAACGATGTGGTCTAGGATGTAACACGCTCGCCTAGAAGATATCTGTTCACTCTCGATTCTACGAAACAACTTTGCAGAAATGGTTAAGTACATAGGTATACATTTTAGTCATAAAAAAAAACAAGAGTGTATCATTATAATTTATCTGGGTTATCAGCAGTAACATTGTTGTCTTCTTTGATCCTTGGGCAGCATTGAGGGTAGGGCTTGTCCAGATCTTCAACTAGCTCTAACGGTGGCTGCACTAGGACGACGCCGCACCTGGAAAAGTTTGGTGGTATTTTTTTATATGCTCATAATTATAAGCTAAAGCTAAGCTCGACTCTCCGTTCAATTATCGCTGGCAGCGATAACCAAACGGCAACAGCGGCAGCGATTCGCTACAGTCACTACTTGGATGGGTGACACAAAAAGTGCTATTTACAATTATACCCGTTTCACGCACACGGTTACGGCACCGGTCCCGTCCCGTGTAGAGGAAAAGTGAGCTGTTATAGTAGCTCATATATTTTTACTTTACATGGCCTTACAGAGTGCAATACCGGACACGTTAAGCAATAATAATAATAACGCCTAACGATCACATGCATAGATCCTGGACCCTAACTAGGATTCCGTGTCTAGGGACCCAGGAACTACGAGGACCATTGCCCCACAACACCCAGACTCTGAATAAGTATCTTTTTTTTCTGTGCACAAATACTTGTCCTGCCGCGGGAATCGAACCCGGCTCCCCCGGGCTATGAGCCCGCCTGCTCAATTACCACACCACAACGCAACGACTTAGCTTTTTTAACCAACTTTAAAAAAGAAGAAGGTTCACAACTCGTTCGTACCTATGTTTTTTCTTGATGTTTGTTATCTGACATTTCCGATTCTGTCTTTTATACACCGATTTCGAAAATATATTTTCATTTGTATTTTTTTTATTTTATTTTTTATTTTTTTTTATACTGCCTTTCCACAGACACCTGGGTCCATGCTTTTTGTTAGATTATTTTTTATATTCATTAATTAAGCCTATTATTAACATGAACATATATATAATACAGGGAGGACAATACAGCCAATAACACATAAACATAAGTACTTATTTCTAATTGTGCGTACACCACCGAGCAAACCAGTTTCGTTTGTATTCATATACTCAAAATCAGTTTTAGGTATTAGAAATTAAGCGGATTGAAGTGGCTTCGTACCATTTTTTTTTAAAGGGTAATGAACAATACAAATCATATACTTACGATATAATTTGCACCCACTTCGTGCCACAGCTGTATTCTATGCAGTCGTTGGAAGACGGCAGAGCCTCTCCGAATGGGATCATCTGGTCTAAGTTTCCTATGTAACAGCCTTCAATATCTTCTGGAAATAGTTGTAAAAATACTTTTTTAAATTTTGTCATTCTAGGTTCCAGCTGTAAGTCTAATACCTTAATATCTTGGCAAATCATCACCTACATAATCTAAGCTAAAAATCATTGTCATTATCTACCAAAAAGGCAATAAAGCAAAGTCAAAGTTAAAAGATTTATTGCAAATAGGCTAATTTTAGCACTTTTACAAGTCAAAATTATATTAGCTACTTAAAATTAAGTTATTTTACTACGTACCTATATAAAATTACAAAGTGCTTATTGTTAAATATTATATGTATAGCATATAGCAAGTCCATTACAATATATTATTTTAGTAGTATTTAAGTAATATACACTTATAATTTAATTTTATACTTTAATTAAATCAGACAATGTAATGCGTATGAAATGATGCAATAATCAATGTTGCCCGGTCACCACCAAAATGCTTCTATAAATTATTTACAACATTGCCAGTATTGGCATATGGTTAAGACGACCTATATCTATTACAACATATATGAGCTTGAAAAAAATAAGTTCTCTTTCTCACTACTGGTGCAAGCAATCCGGCACAATGCAGAACAGAAAACTGCGATCTGAAGCTTCGATTACAACTGTAAAGAAGAAGCTACAAGAAAAGCTACTATACTAATAACATTTTTACCTAAATTTTTAACAGTAGTTACTAGCATATAGTAGTATATTTTTATTTTCGTATATTATTCGCTTAAAATCAGGTGAATTGAGGTCAAATTTTGCTTATTCGTAGATAATAAAGGCATCAAAATATTAAAACAATACCGATGAATATATTGATATTTGTAAATATATTAACAAAAGTCTTGGTTTAGTTTACTCACTATATTTCTCAGGTTTCGGTTCTAACTTCGCTAGTCCGACAGCTGCAAACGTAACTCCGATCACAGCACAAAACGCGACTACAAGTTTCTGCATCTTAGATTCAAATAAACCGGCTCATTTGCCCAATGGTATTGTTAATCTAGAATAAAATCATTGTTTCTACTGACCTATTACCTGAATGTTTATGATCTAAGGTCATTTTATTACCTATTGTGGTGTCTGTAACAACTGTAATAAAACATAGGTATCTTTGTAATAATTATCATAGTTGTTAACTAACGCTTTAATGTTAGGTAGTAAACTTAACACTGTCAAGTGGGAACTTCAGTGCGAGTGTAAAAATCGTAGTAAGAAGTATTCATGCTCTAAAATAAAAATAAACTAGGTATTTTTACTAAAGGACTGGGTGGCACACAAAACTAGACTTTCAGGCTCAAAGACTGAATGTCTGAAAGCTGAGGTCTTAAAATTATTTATCATTTGCAACAGCGTATAGCTTACACGGGATTCAAAACGAGAACATCGCCATAACTGAAATCGACATTAGCACAGATATCAACGCACAGCCCAAACCACTGGATGGATCGGGGTGAAATTTGGCATGCAGGTAGATGTTATGACGTAGGCATCCGCTAAAAAAAGGGTTTTTCGAAATTCCACCCTTAAGAGGGTGAAATGGGTGGTTGAATTATTTTCCCACAGGCCACGCCGCGGGCGAAGCTGCGGGCAGAAGCTCGTTGGAAATAAATGTAAATAATTGGAAAATAACTAAAAATTAATATTGGACAAATACTTAAATAAAGGGCTTAGCGCTTCACCAAGTATTTAAATATTATTATGGTATATTAAAGGGATATTTTACCGCTACCTTCATCTGGAGATATCGCAAATAATAATCTTCAAACATACGTATGAAAATTATAAATGTACATGACATATCGTACAATCCTATTAGGTACAAAATATGCAACCTGAGTTTTGGCGGAAAAACAAAAAAGATCGTGTCGCCGCATTGTATTATTTTCCAAAACTTGTGTTATTTTTAGTGTTAGTGCATAAAATTGGTGGCATTTTATTCGTTTTACTAGGTGGTAGGACTTTACTGCAAAGTTCGTCTAGGTAGGTACCACCGCTTTGCTAGTGAAATTACTGGGCAAATGAGACTTTATGATCTCACAGTTTAGTAATCTTATTACTAGATTGTGCTGATGTCTCTGGATGACGTGCGCAGTGCAGTGTCACGCGAAGCTCTGTACTTTAGAGTTCCGAGTGACACTGCAGCTGATATGGGCAGCCGTGTTGTTTAACATCAGGCGAACGGCTAGCTCGTCACGTCTACCTTAACATAACAAAAAAAAAAAAAAAAAAAAAAAAAAATGCTGGGTTACAGGCGTGAGTGTGGGAAAATGGTATAATGATGGTGAAAAGTTTATTTTCGTGTTATTTCCAAAACTCCATAAAAGCTTCAAGTAAAGTTGCCACCACTTTACTAGGAGTATGACTTTGACTAGACTATGACTTGACTTGATGACTTCGACTGTGACTTGACACATATATACGTGAAATATCATAAACTTGATAAATTATCAATTACTTGACACTGGCTAAATACACAAAAGTGTGGAGCCAAAACACAAAAAAAAGATGCAACCTACCTACAAACGTTAAGTTAAGATCTAGAAAAAATGGACTGCTTGCTTAAAGGTTTTTGTTTCTTTCTAGGTCCTTCTACTATTAAACTAAGTTACTTCAACTAACTTCAACTAAGTTATTTACAACCAACCTCTGTTTTGCATCCAACAGAAGTATCTTATTATGAAGCAGTTTATTTTCTGGGCACATTATGACTGCATTGCTCAAGAATTTATAACGCGACCAGCTTTAGCCAAAGAATTCGGAGCATATCATAAAATGGCTATTATAGCCCACGGTCACCCAATAATTTACCTAATTCTGCATCACAATATGTACCTAAAGTTATATCGACTCGATGCCAGTAGGTGTGCATTGGTAATGAGGATGCAGGCGCCAACCGCAAAATGTTAAATGTACTAGATTTGCACACGATTTCGGTTACTATTTGAATAGCTGCCGAATCCTTTTACATAAATCAAAGCAAATAAGACCAGCTGGGCGATCACGTAACTCGATTGCAAAAATTTGAAACACAAATTTGTATGGATTTGACAGTTTCAATACGCAGTTTATGCATAACTACAACCATTTCACGGCTAACACTCACGAGATACAGTCGAATAACTCGCGAGTGTTAGCCGTGTAATAGTTGTAGTTATGAGTACTACCCTACCCACGTAAGTTTCTATAATATTATAGCTTATGCATAGTTAGTATGGAAATGTCTCCTGTTGCCATTGCAATCTAAGTTTCATGATAATAAACACGAACTAGCTTTAGACTAGTTACACCATCTTTTGTTTCTTTCTTTCCAGCTAAATATTCCAGTTGCAAATAAAGAACAAAAGCTGAAGTAACTAATCTAAGACTAACACCCGTTCATTAATAAGGCTGTTTGTGTTTAACTTCTATGCAAGCGTGCAAACTATGATTACCTACATGTAGATCTATCACAGTCATAGCGTGCAAATATTAAATGATATTATCGTTACAGTACATTTGGAATTCCTTAATACTATAAAATGTGTATTATTGTATGTGTATGTGTATTATATTATGGAAACTATATTCAATATATTGTCTTTAAAATCTTTTATGTCATCAGGTATACGGTTTTTTATTTTTTTACTTCAGACTTGTCTAGCATTTGACCGCGCTCACACCTGATGGGAAGTGACGATGCGATCGAAGGTGTAGGATGCTAGCCAAGCAAATACCTATTCACTCTTCTCTTGAACACGCCCGGGTCATATTTCGCCGGAAACACAGACGCTGGCAAGGCATTCCATTGCTTAGCCGTTCTAATTAAGAACGTTGAGTCAAATCGCTTGGTACGAATGTGTGGTATTTGGACCACGAAAGGATGGCGCTTAGCCGAGCGTCTAGTAGTCCGGTAGTGGAATGGTGATGGGAGAATGAGATCATGCAGTTCTTGAGCGCATTCACCGTGGTGTAATCTGTAGAAGACTGACAGACTTGCCACCTTACGTCGATGTGCAGGGCTCTGGAGCCTTTCACCAACCAAAGTGTCGTCGTCAATGAGCCTTTTGGCACGCCGTTCAATCGTGTCCAGAGCCTCAAGCTGGTACTTGGCAGACCCGTCCTACAGGTGGCAGCAGTACTCCATACACGATACATATTGATATGCACATAGTATGTCAATTATAGCCATATTCGCAGGCCCATTTACATATTACTTCTTAATTATCTACTTTTTATACCAGGGAAAGGTTGTCCCAGTAGTACCTATATTCGTTTTTTGGACAAATTGTTTGAATGTTTGTGTGGATTCACGCCAGTTGTACAATACACAGGTTGCTTTTACATACTTCTGAGATCAACATAAGGTATTTATTACTTTTTATACCGGTAATTGAGAGTACCTCGCGGGGTACGGGTAAAAAAATAAATGGTGATAACGCTTAGATATAAGATTTTTCAACGGATACGTTGAGGGGCTCTAGTTTGCTGGGAAATTTTGAGATAACAAAAATAAAATTTTGGTTTATCTTCGCGGTAACGTAATCAACCGATATGCTTATAAAAACAATTATGTACAAGCCAACAAAATGTATTTTATATAAATGCACATATTTAGATTAGGCTTACTATATAATATCGGAGATCTTCTGCATTAAAGTGGCCTAACAAGTTTCTGACCGCATTTTTACATTGTGAAACAATAAATTGTGTTTTATGTCCGTTTTCATAATCAAAATAGATGTCAAAACTGAATTCTTGAGATAAACGTTGCGATATAAGGTCAGGGATCACTGAATACATAAATATTTAATTTTACCACCCATCAATTTATATACTATATTGAATTAATATTTGATGTAATATACCTACCAAATGAAAAATTATAATTTCGTTTTATATGGGTACCTCTGTCGTTATGTCCATGCATACAGCTCCGCATACTTCGGTCATGTCATGAAAAACATAAAAGCATCCCCCATTGTCCAGGGAGAAATCGCTTGGAAGAGAAAGTATGCTAGAAATCACTAGTTGAGTCGCTCGGTGAAGCGCACAAAGTTCTGATTGAAAGACCGCTACACTACGTCATCCGCGAAGCCTTGACAGTAAAGTTCCTCAGCCTCTAGCTGTCGCAACAACGAGTCTAATATGACATTCCAGAAGGTCGGTCCACCGATGGATCCTTGGACGCAACCTTTGGTAGTCTCCTTCTCGTATAATGTTCTTGCGTAGTTAACCTTGATCTTACGGTTACTGAGGTATGAGTTCACCATGTCGTAGAGGTTTGTTGGACACCTCTTCTTCGTTAGCTGATGTTTTAGGGCGGGCCACCATGCGTTATCGAAGGCACCCTCTATGTCCAGGAAGATCAGAAGTACTATGTTCTTACTTTGTACTCCATCCTTGATGCGCTCTACCAAGTCATAGAGGGCGGCTTCGGTGCCTCGTTGGGGCATGAAACCATACTGTTTCGAGCTGAGAGTTGGGATGAGATGCCGTTGCAGATTTAGATGCAAGAGAAAGTATGTGTACCTATAGGGTATAGGAGGCGCCATTCCTGGCTGTGGGTCCTGCGGGAGAGGTTTGGTTCCAGTCAACCACTTCTCTGCTTACAGCGGCAGTTATAGCATCAAAACTAGGATTGTAGTGATGATGCCTAACCACAGAACCGTGATATTATCATTAGAAGAAATGAGATTACTCAAAAAACGAGTTTGCTTTAGACCACACGACTGATAAGTAAAACTTCTTTAGTTTAGTTCCGTTTATCAGCCGGTATAACTTTGTTTTTGCATTGTTTAATGTTAATGTCGCCATCTTTATTGTGAATTGTCATTTAACCGGGCATACCAATAAATTAATGCAATTTTTTTACTTTGTTGTGTTGACAATTGAGATCTACGTTAACCAACAACTTTTGACTTCCGTTTGCCTTGCCAGCTTACTCCCCAAGTCAAGCGTGCGTAAAGAAGTTTTACTTCATAAAATATTAGTGGATCTTATGAAAATGAAATACATAAGTAATTTTTCCATTAATTTATTCGATATTTTCAATGGTAACTTCCATTTTTGCATAACATCGTCCCTCCGCTAGATTTATTATTTTGGCACAACATTTGGCATAAGTTCGTTAGGTAAAATACTGAATCTCGTGTAGTTTGAAATATTTTATAAATATGATAGGAGATCGATGACAAAGGTTTATAATTTAAGGAGTTATCTAAAACAGTTAAAAATAGCGCACTATATTTTTAAATTTAGAGTAAATTTAAATTTTTAAACTATAATTATAATCCGTTGGCCTTTTTTGTCGTTGGTAAAAGTAACAATACTTGAAGAAGTGTAAGATAAAGTAGTGTGTCCCTACAATACATATTTTCAACCTGATATTTTAAAAATGATTAAACAATTGTTTCTAAACATTCATACAAACCAAACAACATAATTGTTTAACAATTTCACGTCAAATACTTAGGCCCAACTTTGTTTCATAATAATTATTATCCAAAGAAATTTATAGCAAAGAATAGACACAATGAGGAATTAACATTTTAAATATTATTTACATATTCTTTTATTTAACTGAATTATACAAGATAATAATTGGAAGAATTCAGTCACTGTTTACATAACATATTCGAATCTTGCAATTTCGTGGCAGTGAAGATATTAGCGATTCAAATCGCAGCTTCAGTTGTATCGTGTTCGTTTACACCAAACGAAAATTGTCTTTTGACTGGCAAAAGCATCTTTAAGTTAAAACTATCAAGATTTCCATTGCCGATATACAGGAATATTAAGTTCTCTCTATCTAGAGATAATATCAATTCAACTAGTTACAGTTATTATAATATCTCAATTCTACTCCTAATATTACAATACTTAATATATTAATTTATTGCTTTTTATTCACTTTGGTCTCTCAAATCCTTGGCGAGTGAGGAATCGTGTATAAAAGACAAACTTGTGTGCTTCCCGTGTGCTTACCGTAAGTACGTAGCTAAATAGAAAACAAAGCAAATTTAGATCACTACTAGCAGCGAAACTATGAGTAAAAATAGATCTAAAAGTAGTAGACTAGCTCTGTTCTAAAAGGATCGCCGTCAGTTGACGCATACAAGGCCTTCGATAGGATTCGTCCTGAGATCACGTTCTTAAAGATTAAGTACAAACTATTATTGCGTGTCAAGAATTGCACTGTTACGATTTTTAAAAGATTATCGAATAAAGAAGTCTTTGATACACTTCGTTATATTGTCCAGATATCCGGGACGCGCAAAGGGTCCCGCAAGGCAGCCGACTCAGCCCGCTTTTATAGTGTTTACTCGTGAACAAAGAGATTCGCTTTGATTTAGTAAACACTACTTTTATGCGTCGCGTGTCGCTCAAGACACTTTAGACGGGCGGATCCACGTCGCGCTGCAGAGCTGTCAGTCACGTGTGGAACACCCACCCGGGGATCGGAGGTCACGCGTCCGGAACGCCATGGATGTGATGCTGGTAGTTGTGATTCAGCTTGTTGGCGAACTCGTGCATTATGTCCCTGAATATGATTGAGTCGAGATTCTCTCCGAGGATGTAGAGTAGATACCAGTCGCCCATTTTGCTCCTGCGCACGATGGTGTCTACATTGTCGCGGCGCACGAGCCGGAAGCGCATGCGCATCATGTAGACGCGCATCCGTGGAGAGAAAATGATGACGATGCGGTAGACGAGTGTGATGAAGGTGAGAAATCCCAGGATGACGAACCAGAACCATAGAAAGACGTAGATCTTCTCGTTGACGACGTTCAGCGGTAGGATGCAGAGCGCGTCGTGCCGCTCCACCTCGCCCGATGAACCGAACTTGTTGAATAGTGTGCACTTCACCATTCTGAAATCGAAATAAGTAAACCGTTATTTAAGAATAGAACGTAATTTACCTACTACGTATCATACGTATGTAGGTTATACTAATACTTTCTTTAAAAAAGACCACATTCGATTTTTAATTTACACTTAGGGTAAACCATCTAATAACTGGCCACTTTAGTGAACTGACCAGTTCGTTTTAGTTCTTGCTAGTTTCCATACGGTAATAATTGTGAACTAATATGAAAGCTTATAGATAAGGTAATGTTAAACTATGATCACAGGTGGCGTTACGTGAATGTAAGTCTTATTTCATGCAAATGTAGTAAATAGTGGCCAATAACTAATAGCGGCCAGTTGCACCAAGTTTTACCTTATTAAGTCTTTCTTTAAGAAAATAGAGTGTAATAATTAGTTCTTAACTGAAGGAATTTGCATAATAAAAGATGAATATTATATATACATTTAAAATTAATCTTTTATTATGCAAATTAATGGCACC
The DNA here is from genome assembly GCA_905220475.3 of Ennomos fuscantarius. Taxonomy (NCBI): domain Eukaryota; kingdom Metazoa; phylum Arthropoda; class Insecta; order Lepidoptera; family Geometridae; genus Ennomos; species Ennomos fuscantarius. The sequence continues at coordinate 1,272,961 of HG992026.1, read as the reverse complement.
CGATCAATTGTTGACATAAATAGAAAAAATAATTAGTTGTTTTTTAGTGTTTTGATTTCAATAATTCATCAAATCTAAGACAATTTTCTCACCTTGGAAATATATAAATCATGGGGTCGACCCTGTCTTCTTGATCGGACTCCATGTACTCGATGACGTCTAGCCCGAACCTCAGAAACTCCCCATCGAAGAAACGATTCATCAGGAACATTTGCCCTGAAAAGATTTACATTTCAATTTAAATTATGTTTACATATCAGTCCAGTGGCATTCTTTAGGAGAGGCCTATGTCCAGCAGCAGACTGATACAGGCTGATGATGATAAAATCAGCTGGTGGAATACTTTGGTAAACGAAATCAGAAAAAAATTCAAGGGAATGTTTTTGACAGCCTCTGTGGTGTGGTGGTTGAGCAGGTTGGCTCATAGCCCGGAGGAGGCGGGTTTGATTCCCATGACAGGACAAGTATTTGCGCACAGAAAAAATAAGGGATAAAGATCTCTTTCTGTTTTTCTTTACACGGCTAATTTCTTTTCTACAAGATGTCCAACGACATTAAATTATAATAATAATAACGCCCAACGATCACGTACATAGATCCTGCACCCTAACTAGGATTACCTGTGTCTAGGGACCCAGGAACTACGAGGACCATGGACCACAACACCCAGACTCAGAACGAGTATTTGCGCTTTTTTTGTGCACAAACATTTGTGCAGCCGCGGGAATCGAACCCGCCGCCTCCGGGCTATGAGCTGACCTGCTCAACCACCACAGCACAAAGATTGTCAAATCAATGTTTTACATAATTATATGACCTTAGCCACTGTTTAGTTTATATTAGAGGAACAAGCCCAAAGCAAGATAGCTTATATCATTCATTTATAACAAATCTTGTACCTAAAGTAATACTTTTGATTCAATACGGTACAATGCAGCATTTAGACGTACGGGCCGGGCCAGGGATCGCGCTAGTTTACATTCCGGACAGCGCAGCGCCACAACAGATGGCTCCCTGATATATCAGGGCAATAGTGGGGCCACGAAGTCAGCGGGACTATAGCAATTATTTCATTTCCATCAGATATTCCACACTAGGTGGTAGGACTTTTCTGCAAAGTTCGTCTAGGTAGTGTGCAAGCACTACTGTGTTCTGGTTTGAAGGGCACTGTAGCTAGTGAAATTACTGGGCAAATGAGACTTAATGATCTGATCTCACAGTCGAGAAATCTTATTACCAGACTGTGCTGATGTCTCAGGATGATGTGTGCAGTGCAGTGTCACGCGAAACTTTATATTTTGGAGTTCCAAATGACACTGTTTTGTTATGGGCAGCCGCATCGCTTAACATCAGGTGAACGACTAGCTCGTCACATCATTCAATATCATAAAAAAAAGATGTTAGGTACTTGTAAGCCGTATATTTGGTTTATTTTACACCTTTAGGCGTATATTTGTACTATGCCTTTAAGTTTCATCATCTGTAACTGTTTTTTTTCTGGTGTACAATAAAGAATTATTGTATTGTATTGTGTATTTGGTTTTGACAGCCTCTGGGGTGCAGTGGTTGAGTAGGTCAGCTCATAACTAGGGGGCTCCGGGTACGATTCCCGCTGTAGGACATGTACTTGTGCACAAAAAAAAGCGCAAATACTTTTTCTGTGTCTGGGTGTTGTGGGACCATGGTCCTCGTAGTTCCTATATATGTCCCTAGACACGGGGAATCCTAGTTAGGGTCCAGGATATATGTATGTGATTGTTGGGCGTTAGTATTATTATTATTATTATTATCATCATTTTTATTCTTGGACCAAATGTCCAAGGAAGAAACGTGTCATTTTTATTTATTTTATTTTATTAAGGCACAGATTCGTATACAATATTTTTTATATATAAATACATAGAAGATAAAGTTGCAACCAATAGAAACTATATATATACACTAAAAAAAGCGGTACTCGACACTCAAGTATTGTGTGTCTCCGTGTTTTAAAGAAGAAAGAAAAAAACGCAACACTCATAGAAAAAAAACATCTTAGGCGCATACCTTCTCAATAAATTTATAAAAAATGCACAAAGGAATTATAATAACAGAAATTAATAGTATTACGTCCATGTCTTTTAATGATTACGAGAGTTAAAACTTCAATTTTGTATCGTATGTTCTTTAGCCCCATATTTAAGGGCTGCGTCGACAGCGAAATTTCGTGATGTTACCATTGTTTTGCTATATTGAAAAACCTTCGGAGAAACCACGCCAGCAAGTATGGATGGAATAATAACAAATAGGGTCAGTGCCACCACATTTATAACCAGCTGGGCGATCACGTAACTCGATTGCAACCGATAGAAACACAAATTTGTATGGATTTGACAGATTCAATACGCAGTTTATGTGCATAATTAGTATGGAAATTTCTCCTGTTGCGTTGCAATCAAAGTTTCGTGATCACACCCCTGATATTCATGGCTAAGTCTTACTAGACTATTACGGTATGTTGTTGCAAGAAGTCAATGAGAACTGTCCACAGACCAAGTAGAGGATACTATGTATCTATACTATGAACTGTCCACGAAAAAATAAAATGAGAATTAAAAAAAACGAGTGTGTATTAGACCACACGACTGAAGGAAACCTTTTTTAATTTAACTCCATTTATCGGCCGTATAACTTTGTTTTTGTTTTGTTACTTAGTCATGTTGAAGTTTAAAGTTAGAGTTGGATCTACGTGAACTAACTTTAACTTCCGTTCGCTTCGCATTCACCATCTTACTCCCAAGTCAAGAGTGCGTAAAGAAGTTTTACTTGAAAAAATGTGGGGGGTAGTCTTTAGGGACTGTCGATAGAAGTGACAATGCAGAAAGTGCCGTGCGGTGACGATGACGCGAATTCCATGTATTTTGTTCACCCAAAAAGTGCTCAACGCGGAGAGAGAAACGCTAAAGAAGTTTTCACTGCAAAAATAGACGAATTTGTAGATTCTGATAAAATTCAGACACAATGTACCACCGTCCTCACACCCATAGGCAAAAATTGGTCCAGCATCGTGTTTTCTTCTCGCTCAAGACGTATTGCAATGCCCTTCTTTTACACGGCATTATGTGTGCATAGCAATTAATTTAGGTAGGTCACTTTCATGCTATAATTATAGTGCATTATATTTCTTCTCCCATTCACTTTATTTGTAGCGTACTATTCAATATCAAACTCCGATTTTTATTTATGAAAATGAGGTTATAATTTTGAGGGTTCTTTAAAATAAATGATAGACCATAAATTGGACAGACTGCTTTCTGTAGTTCTGCACATAAAGCCCATTGTTGGTTTCCCAGTAATTATTTTTAATAATTATCCATCCAAATGGATTAATTTGGGGAGCCTTCGAATTTCCGATTGTCAGTAACACTCGATGCATTCATTATTCCATTCATTTAAAGCTTTGCCAATATTTCGCAAGGGCGGAACTACAGACGTAACCGTAAATATTTTTACAGCATAATTCTGATTTTATGTCCCTCGGGACAGGATGCTGGCTGACCTACCCTCAGCCTCCACAGATACTAAACCATGTTGTGTATTGCCTGGTACTACTTTAGTAAATGGGATATTTTTCTTAGATTTTTTTTGTTGAAAATATGCATTAACCGTAGACGTAAGAAAAAGTTCTATAGAAAAGGTATAGTGGAGGTGGGTGATGAATGAGGAGTGGGTGAGGAATGCTGACGCGAGATAAATCATCATGATTCCAAAACCCAACATTAATGCCACTGGAGCAGCTGTCTGTGCCAACTGCCCAGAGCACCAGACACCATTATTTCAAGGAGTTGGGCCCATTTCATTTCCAGCACAGATGCTGGTAGGGCGAAAAGCACAATGCACTACAAACAGGACGTTAGTGAAAGATTTATCACCCCCATGTATAATAAGAATAAGATGAACCATTGATGTCCACGCTAGCTACATGTTCCGAGTGTATTTTTCAAGTAAACGGCAAAATCTGATACGATAAAATGATATAATTAAAACAAAAATACGTACCTAAACAAAAAAGAAAACCAGATAAATTCACGAACCTAATTAAAATATAAAAGTTACAACTCAAACAACTATAAAAGGCAAATAGGTACATATAGCACTTATACAAATCAGAAAATCAAAAATTGGAATACTTTTTATAATATTGTTAAGCACATAAAATTACAAAGTTAGATATATTTGAAAGCCTAATAATATATTTCAAAAAAAAATAATTTATTTTTGCCCTAATACTAGTGCAAACTTATTTATTTTCCCCGTAGGCGGATATTTTTAAAAACAATATTGCAGAAAAGCAATTTGACTTCTCATAAAACTGAAATACATATTAACAACCCATGAACCTATTGGTGTCAATTCTGTGCGCATACTCTAAAGCTAAACTAAATTAACACATTTCCGTCTTTTTCTTTTCCCCTTTATTAGAAAAGTACCGCTATATTTTAAGTTTACTTTAGTTTTAGAGAATGCGACACAGAATCGACACCTAGTCAAATTTTAATAAAAACGGCAGCATTATTATTATGCCCTTTAATACAGCATGTCTAAAAGCAAAATACAGAACTACTGATGTGTCAAAGCATAAGTTGTAGTGCACAGTAATCACAGGTGACTCGGTATTTCTGCACCTTCAAGATCAATTTTAATTGGGCCAATATGTACCGGTGACAATATTGAGAACATGCTGTCATACCACAATTAAAACTTTTTGGATCCTTACCTATAACATTGACAAGAGCCAGCCCCTCGCAGAGGTAGTACCTGTAGGCCCACCAGTTGTGGTACCTCAGGTTCTCCCACAAGTAGTCCAGGATAAGTTTCTTCTTTGTCTTCTTCTCGATCTCCGTGCAGACCCCCACGTCTAGGTCCATCATCAGCGCTCGGATCTTGCCCCCTTCCCAAGACTTCCACAGCCATCGTGGAGCGTAAAACAGCATCGCCTGAAATGAGGAATGCAGTCAAATGTTACAAATTAGATGATCCATTTTCACTTTAACATGGATTCTTAAATCATTAAGGATATAAAAACTATCATTTCAAAATTCGAAGCGAGTGTGAAATATTAGCTGAACAACAGCAGAATGGATGTGAATGTTTGGTACACAAACTACCGTGACAATAGTGATCTTTAATCAACCCTTAAGTTGTAAAACGCAAAGGATAAATTTGGAGATGAGATCACACTTTTAAGTAAAGCAAAGGCTTCGGGGATGGTTTCAAATCCCGTTCGGGAATCAAATTTTTCCATTTATTAGTGAACACAAGAGCTATAACATTTTTTTTTCAGTTCGTGTGTTTCAGTAATGTAATGGAGCTAGTAGACAAAGTTTTTAGGGCTATAAATCTTTCAAAATCATCATCATCATCATCATCATCATCATTCTCAGCCGGAACATATTACAAACTTCTTAATTCGGAGACGGAGATCACCGTAAAATACAGTGAGAGCCAAAATTGTGACTCTTCGATATTTTTTTTTTAATATGTTATTCCTTTTTATATCTATAAATTTAGCTTTTTATATTTATAATTTTCAGAAATTGGAAAAGAATGCAGTTACAAAAAACTCATACCTAAACTATCTGTAAAGTCCGTGTAAAATAATAATAATAATAATAATAATGATGTTGGCTTCAAACAGTTGTTTGCATGTTTTATTTATATAGAACAATCAAACAACAACAATTTAAAAAAAAATAAGAAAAAAACAAAAAATAAGTGTAAATAAGTAATAACACAACTAACAATATGTAAGTTGTATATTAAAAAAGAGCACGGACCCAGGAGTCTGTGGTAAAGCAGAATAAAAAAAAATACAACAACAACATTTTATAAATTTAGGATTACCTCATTTCTTTTTATTGAACGAGCTAATGCTGTTGGTCTCTATCGACCTTTACAGCGTCACCTTCGCTTAAGGCACCCAGCCATCAAAAGTGGGAAGCAACTAGCTCAAGGACACCCCTGGGGTGCGAGCCTCGGCTTGGGCCGTTGCCGGGATAGGAGGATCGAGAAGACTACGTCCACTGGAAGAGTGGACCCTATTGAAAGTCGCGACCGTTCTAGCTAACCTACGGGGGTCGATTTACCTCCAAACAGTAAGTGGTCCATGGAAGGACAAAACATTGTCAAATGGTGGGGACCATCACTGAAAGGTTAAGAACCACTGCTCTACAAAATGTTACTCTTGTTTGTGTTGCGTGATGACGTAGTAGAAGTATAACGCAGGTATCTCGATCGTCATCATCGTAAAATTTCATTACCCTGCTAATAAATCCGACAACCAAATCCACACTCGGTGTAGGTACATCAAACAATTTATATCTTGCAATAAAAATCTCAATAACTGCACCTTTAAATCAAAACAGACTTTTACATGTCGATTTTTTAGTCTTGCAACATATGTTTTAACTTTGTCGAGGCAAATTAGCTTGTATTACATTGGTGTAGAGTATGATTTGAGGTGGGATGATTTGACAGACGTAGATAAATTGATCAGACTAGACGGAATCATAAAGTCAGGTTTATGGGTTAAAAGTGAAATTGCAGATTTCATCGCGTATGTTAAATGCAACTTATTTGTGTTGCTAGTATGTGCATTGAGTTGCACCATTTAGTTTATCAAAGTGATGGCAGCCCAACTACTGCTTCTAGTACGGGCGGTGGAGTGAATGGTATTTCTTCTATTTACTCCACTTATAGCAACTAAAATAGGGAATACATCTCTAAGTTTTATGTTTTAGTGTAATACATCCCTGTTTCTACAGTAAAACATCCTTATGTTTTACTCCACTTGTAGCAGCTAAAATAGGGACGTTTTACTCCACTTGTAGCAGCTAAAACAGGGACATTTGACTCCACTTGTAGCAGCTAAAGCAGGGACTCTTACTCCATGTCTAGCAGGTAAAATAAGGACGTATTACTCCATGTCTAGCAGGTAAAACGGACGTTTTATTCCACTTGTAGCAGTGCAATCAGGGAAGATTTACTCCACTTGTAGCAGCTGAATCGACTTGTAGGAGGTAAAACAGAGGAAGCCTAATTATTCCCCCACCCGAATTAGGAATTATACTTACCCGTGTTAGGAATGCTATAGAATGAGCCATAGTGCAAGTGTCGCAGGGAGTATTTAATCCGGCGTTTTACACTCCTAGCCGTTTAGAAATCAAGGCTGTTATATGTTTAAATGTTTTTAAGGAATAATATAATTATCATTATTAGATACCGATATAGTTTTTGGTATTTTTAAGACAGGGCATCGTGATTTCAAAGTAGGGCATTGCCCCACAATGCCCCCACTAGCTACGGCCATGCCTTACGATGCTATACACTTATATCGAGAATGATGTGAAGAAATATAGTGATCATATTCTAGCTAGAATTAACGATGTCTAGAACGGAAAGTGCCTACCTAGATAAACATGCAACAGGTGGCTAAGTAGGTACATACGTTGGCACGTTGGAATCAATTCACACTCGAAAGCCGCCGCCCGCCCGAGTGTGAAGATAAGGCCTTTCTAAGAAAGCGCTGATCTGGTTTTTACCAAAGGCTTTGTAATGGCTTCAAAGTTATTCTATATTTAGTAACCATCCGCTTTAAGAGAGGCATAACGGAAGTACATATATAATAGTGTTTGTTTTCAACCGAATGTCGAAGAGAACATTTGCAAGCCGACGCGTTCTTTACCAATGACTCTTTGAAGTTTCATGTGCATTCTTACAACTGACTGACCTGATAGCTCAGTTGATAGCTCTGCCTTCTGAACTATAGGTTGTTGGTTCGATTCCCACCCAGGACAAACATTTTTGTGATGAACATAGGTGTTTGTATTTACAAACAAAAGTATCTAAGTATGGTATAAATAGTCTGGTTCCCATAGTATAAGTTTTGCTTAGTTTGGGGCTAGATGGCGCTGTGTGAAATGGCCACAATATATTTATTTATTTATTCTTGCAACAGTAATGGAAAATGTGAGAAAGCCTGCATGTCAAAAAATCGAGCATCCGCCAACCTACACTTTGCCAGCGTGGTAAATTATAGCCATCATTTTCTTCATGAGACAGAAGTTTCGTGTCCCAGCATTGGAGGGGTATTAGGCCGATGACTGTAACCATGATAATTGGCCCGATAGGGCCGAGCGCAACGTAACCAGCTAACTAATAAATTACTTAGTTCTGTGACCTCTAAAAAGCGCATTGTTTCAAAGTACCAAAGGCATAAAACCATGCGTATTTTGTTAGTTCTATCAGTACAATGGAGTCACGGATCATTAGCTCCCTCATGCCATCAGCTAACATGCTCCAGTGGAGAAGGTTTAGGTGCAGCTTCTGAGTTGAAATTATCTAAATCGTAGGTGTTCTGGTCATTATTCAATGTACATCAACGAGTTATACAACATGGCCGGCCTAAATTGACCTCTGGAGTCAATAATATTAAGGCCCATTTCCATAAATCCACAACGCACGAGCGCCAATAATTTTTCGATACTTGAACATGTCAGTTTTTTTTTGTAGTTTTAAGTAGTAGATAATTTTTCAAGTTATTATTATTATATATATAACGTCTCAAGTCAAGTCTCGGTCCAAGTCATCAAGTCTAGTCTAGTCATACTGCTAGTAAAGTGGTGGCAACTTTACCGGAAGCTTCTATGGAGTTTTAGAAACAACTCAAAAAGAAACGTTTTACCATCATTATACCACTTTCCCACACTCATATGTAATCCAGCACTTAGCGAATAAAACACCACCAATTTTATGCACTAACACTGAAAATAACACAAGTTTTGGAAAATAATACAATGCAGTGAAGCGATCTTTCTCGTTTTCCCGCCAAAACTCCCGGAATAACTTTGTTTTTGCTTTATTTAATGTTAACGCCATCTTGACAATTGTAAATTTTCATTTTACCGGATATACCAACATATTTTTTTTTTTTACTTTGTTATTTTGACAATGGGGTCTTCGTTAACTTTCAACCACCGTTCACCTCACCAACTTACTCCTCCAAGCCAATCATGCGTAAAGAAGTTTTACTTCCAAAAAAATATTAGATACAACGGCTTTAGGACTCAATTTGAACCAACCTAGGAAAAACTTTAAAAATATATTTTGTATTGCTTTTTTTTTATAACAACGATCACATACATAGAATCCTGGACCCTAACTAGGATTCCCTGTATCTAGGGATCCAGGAACTACGAGGACCATGGTCCCACAACACTCAGACACAGAACAAGTATTTGCGCTTTTTTTCTTTGCACAAATACTTGTCCTGCCGCGGGAATCGAACCCGCCGCCTCCAGGCTATGGACAACCTTCTACCTAACCTACCTACCACCACAGAGGCTGTCTATGTATACTTTTATTATCTGGTTTCGTCTTAATTTACACCATGTTACAATACCAACCTGCCAAATATCAAAGTAACGGTCCAAGATCAAGTAATACATTGCCTACCTACCCGATCCAAAAAATACGAGACTCAAGGCTCATCATAAAGTACGGTTTATGGTTGGCCGCGATAGGCGTCGTTAGGGAACTCGCCTAATTTCTGGGGGTTCATAAACTATGCAGTATTTGCGGTAGCGCCCGAGTTTATATCGTTTTATTACTTTTAGGTGTCTGAAGGGTTGCTACGGACTGTGATGTCGTTGTGGATACTTTCAATTTACTGCTACTTGCTTGCTTTTGCTACTTATGTTCGTATTTCTCACGCAATATTGAAGTTCATGTCTACCTAAGGTGCATATATTAACCAGTTGACGCTGATCTTATGTACATTTAATTTAATTTAATTTACCAGTTGACGCTTGTATAGAATGGATTTACAATAATTGAAAGCTGAATTGTAATTTTTTTTTTTTGTGTTTTGGCTCCCCACTTTTTTGTATTTAGCCAGTGTCAAGTAATTGATATTTTATCAAGTTAATGATATTTCACGCAAATATGTGTCAAGTAACAGTCGAAGTCATCAAGTCAAGTCATAGTCAAGTCATAGTCAAGTCATAGTCTAGTCAAAGTCATACTCCTAGTAAAGTGGTGGCAACTTTACTTGAAGCTTTTATGGAGTTTTGGAAACAACACGAAAAGAAACGTTTCACCATCATTATACCATTTTTCCACACTCACGCCTGTAATCCAGCACTTAGCGAATAGAATGCCACCAATTTTATGCACTAACACTGAAAATAACACAAGTTTTGGAAAATAATACAATGCGGTGACGCAATCTTTTTCGCTTTCCCGCCAAAAACTCATTGTAAATGTTGCTGATTATAGTACTCACACCAATTCATCCTACTAACACAATACACATACATCAATAAGCCCAAACAGTTGTATTGTTATTATTATTTTATTTTTATTCTCCGCCCTACCTACCTACCTAGTCTACCTGTATTATTTTGCGATTTAGGTATTAGTAATCCTATATTTTAATGTTGAACTTAGCTAATAAGTAATATTGTTTTCTACCACACTTCTTTCAGTTATCTACCTACCTCGTAACCAAAGTTTTCATCTGTTTATTTTTTATGTAACAGTTTTTTTTTTGTTTGGTTTTGGCTAAGTTAATTAATATCATATAATGTGTCAAGTCAAGTCATTAAGTTAAGTCATAGTCTACTCTAGTCAAGTCATACTCCTAGTAAAGTTTTTTTTTTTTACTTCAATCTTGTCTAGCATTTGACCACGCTCTCACCTGATGGGAAGTGACGATGCGATCGAAGGTGTAGCATGCTAGCCAAGTAAATACCAATTCACTCTTCTCTTGAACACGCCCGGGTCATATTTCGCCGGAAACACAGACGCTGGCAGGGCATTCCATTCCTTAGCCGTTCTAATTAAGAACGTTGAGTCAAATCGCTTGGTACGAATGGGTGGTATTTCGACCACAAAAGGATGGCGCTTAGCCGAGCGTCTAGTAGTCCGGTAGTGGAATGGTGATGGGAGAATTAGATCATGCAGTTCTTGAGCGCATTCACCGTGGTGTAATCTGTAAAAAACCGACAGACTTGCCACCTTACGTCGATGTGCAAGGCTCTGGAGCCTTTCACCAACCAAAGTGTCGTCGTCAATGAGCCTTTTGGCACGCCGTTCAATGGAGTCCAGAGCCTCAAGCTGATACTTGGCAGACCCGTCCCACAGGTGGCAGCAGTACTCCATACACGATCGGACTTGTGCTTGATACAGATTTAGAAGCTGTCCAGGTGTGAAGTACCGCCTTACCTTGGACAATATGCCGAGTTTTTTTGAAGCTACTTTGGCTTTGGACTCGATGTAGGATCCAAAGTTTAGGTTTGACGTGAGATCAACACCCAAAAGCTCAAGATGGTTTCCTAAACTTACAGATACACCACGGAATGAAGGAGCCAGATGGAGTGGGCTCTTTTTAGCAGTGAATAAACACGCCTGTGTTTTTGCAGCATTGAACCTAACCAAGTTAGCATCGCCCCAATCGGACACGGCTTTCAAAGCCAGGTTCATGCGCTCAACCATAGCCTCTCTCTCAATCCGGACGTCGTCACCACTGGCTCGGGCACTGGATGTGTATCTTTCAACAACAGTACTATCATCTGCATACCCAAAGGTACCGGGCTTTAGCAAATCATTGATATGGAGTAAGAATAGTGTTGCTGAAAGAACTGACCCCTGAGGTACACCAGCATTAATAGCTAATTGATCGGAAGAGCAGCCATCAAGAACTACTCTAAGCGATCGTTCCCTCAAAAAGTCTGATATCCAAGTGCACAAACCAGCAGGTAGTCCGTAAGATGGAAGCTTATTCAGAAGACCGTCGTGCCAGACCCGATCAAATGCCTTAGAGACGTCTAGAGATACAGCAAGTGCCTCTCCATGCATCTCTAAGGCTTCGCTCAATATGTGAGTGGCATACGCGAGAAGATCCCCAGTGGACCGGTTTCGGCGAAATCCGTATTGCCGGTCACTGAGGAGATCATTGTCTTCAAGGTATGCCAAGAGCTTGTTGTTAATTATACGCTCCATACTCTTACAGAGAATGGAGGTAATTGAGATGGGTCGATAGTTGGCAGGATCAGCACGACTGCCCTTCTTAGGTACAGGTTGTACGTTGGCTAGCTTCCAACTCATAGGGACTATTCCGGTGTCCAGAGAGAGGCGAAATAGGCGTGTTAGAATGGGAGACAACTCAGGTGCACAGTTCTTAAGTACAATTGCAGGTATACCATCGGGACCACTGGCTTTGTTCACGTCTAGACTGCGTAATGTTTTTAGTACTTCCTTCTGACGTATGCGTATTTCCGGCATGAAAACACCGCATTGTGGAAGGCAGGGAGGTACCTCATTAGCAGTATCTAAACGCGAAGCTTCTGCAAAGAGAGTGGCAAACAAGTTTGCTTTTTCTTTTGCAGTGTGAGCCAGCGATCCGTCTGGTTTCAATAATGGAGGCAGTGAGGATCGACAGAAGTTCGCTTCAACCGATTTGGCTAGGGACCAAAAAGCCTTACTACCCGCTGGGTAGGAAGCAAGTTTAGTCCCTATTCGACCAATATGATTGAAACGAGCCTTCCTTTATTCCTTCTTACAGGCCTTGGCGGCAACGTTAAAGGCTTTCTTCTTAGCTCGAGTGTCCGAGGCCTTGCGTTTTCGAGCGTCAGCCCATGCCAGATATGCCGCATGCTTCTGCGCTTCAGCACGTGCACATTCGGCTCCAAACCATGGGCTGGCTTTGCTGGTCACGGGTTTATCGAAAAATGGAATAAAATATTCCATAGCCCGACATACTACCTCAGTAACCGCATTCGCGCAGACCGTCGGATCTCCAGAAGAAAAACACGTTTGCCGCCAAGGATATGAAGCGAAGAAATGTCGCATCTCGTCCCAGTCTGCTAAGTTGTATCTCCAGACACGCCGATTGCTCTTAGGGCTTGGGTCAGGCGGGGAGGTGGTGGCAACTTTAGCAGAAGCTTCTATGGAGTTTTGGAAACAACACGAAAAGAAACGTTTTACCATCATTATACCACTTTCCCACACTCGTGCCTGTAATTCAGCACTTAACGAATAAAACATCACCAATTTTGTGCACTAACACTGAAAATAACACAAGTTTTTGAAAATAATACAATGCGGCGACGCGATCTTTTTCGTTTTCCCGCCAAAACTCATATAATAGTTAGTTCCTCGTTAGGTACCTCGCTTATACCTGTAATACAAAATGTAGATTCAAAATGGCTTAAGAGCAAAATAGCATGTAACAGTATTATAGTGGAACGGATATAATAAGCTGTAAATCTTAGATTAATAAATAAATAAATAAATGTGTGCGTGTGTGACTACTTCTTTTTTTTTGTTTGTTTTGGCTCCACACTTTTATGTATTTAGCCAGTGTTAAGTAATTGATAATTTCTCAAGTTAATTAGTAGTCAAGTCACAGTCCAAGTCATCAAGTCAAGTCATAGTCTGGCCACACTCCTAGTAAAGTGATGGCTCTTTACCAGAAGCTTCTCTGGAGTTTTGGAAAGAACACGAAAAAAATCGTTTCACGATCATTATACCACTTCCCCACACTCACACCTATAATCCAGCACATAACGAATAAAACACCATCAATTATTTTATGCACTAACACTGAAAATAACACAAGTTTTGGAAATATATTATAATACAATGCGGTGAAGCGAGCTTTCTGGTTTTCCGCAAAAACTCCAACACTAATCTTATAGTCTCTATTTTTATGGATCCTAAGAGTAGGTATAATTTTTAGTCTGTGGCAGTCAAAGTCGCAAATCATTTATTTAAAAACCTACGAAAATGAATTGGAGGACAGAAAAACGAGTGGATACGCTTACGAAATACAAGTACAGGCCACAACATACTTGAGGAAAATACTCAGAATGAAATTGTCTCAGTTTACTGTCATATCGCTAAATCATTTGTTTAACACTGTGTAATGCGGTTTTGCAGTATCGGTCATCTGCAAGGCGGGTGTCAAGGTCCGAAACCGCACTCGCCGTTTATTACTGCACGAAATTGTGAATCACTTGGCACTGGCAGCCGGTCCGACGCGGCTGTCAACACAGCAGTTTGCCGTAATGTATGGCCCAAACGATAAGAGTTCAGAAGGTGTTCATATCTCTTGTGTGTTTGATGTGCGTGTAATTTATGCCCGTTTGTACTAAGTCTGACAGTGCGTTGAAGTAGTACGTCATGAAGAGATAAGCGCGAGCTTAAAAGCTATCAAACTTTAGTGCGTACGGGTATTAGAAGCTCAAAAACTTCTATGCGCAGGTACAGGACGGGTTTCCATCAACTTATAAAACACGAAATAATGACTTTTTTAAATGTTTTGGCTTCACACTTTTGTGTATTTAGCCAGTGTCAAGTAATTGATAATTTTTCAATTTAATGATATTTACGCAAATATGTGTCAAGTCACAGTCGAAGTCATCAAGTCAAGTAAATAAAATAAATAAATAAATAAAAGTCAAACTCCTAGTAAAGTGGTGGCACCTTTATTTGAATCTTCTATGGACTTTTGGAAACAACACGAAAAAAAACGTTTCACCATCATTATACCACTTTCCCATACTCATGCCTGTAATCCAGCACTTAACGAATAAAATGCTACCAATTTTATGCACTAACACTTAAAATAACACAAGTTTTGGAAAATAATACAATGCAGCGACGCGATATTTTTCGTTTTCCCGCCAAAAAACCTAAAATAATGACTTAGGTTAACATATTATTATAATGTAGGTACATTAATATAATAATTAAAATAATTTAAAATAATAATATAAGTATGCAGTATATATACCTATATGTGTATATTTAATAAACAAAATCATTGTTTAGTTACCTAGCCGCATGAATGCAAAAGTTGTGTGTTTGAGGCCATTATTACTGGTTCCTATACCGTGTCAATTAGTTGACTAGAAGGTCTAAATCTTTAACTTCCAGTGTAATTCGATAGCTATATTTTTATCCCACTTGATCTGAATCAAATCTAAATAAATTAATGTTTTACAAATGTCCCATTTGTGGTTTGCCTATTTATATAGTTTGAACGTCGTTGTTACGCATTAAAGTTTGACTAGCGAGTCAAGGTCCCACTTCGCTACTCAAAAATAGCTAGTTGGCACCTGGTTGCGGTCAGTGGTCAAAGCCACGCAGCGGTTCGAGTCATGAGACGGAGATGATTCGCATGATTTGAAAAAAAAAAAGACATTCGTTAATCTTTCAATTTCATTTGAATAATCGGACATATTCTTTTTTTTTTACTTCAAACTTGTCTAGCATTTGACCACGCTCTCACCGGATGGGAAGTGACGATGTGATCGAAGGTGTAGCATGCTAGCCAAGTAAAAAAAAGAATACAAAGAATGCTTAAGTATACTTTTCCACTTTCCACGATCCGGTCAACTTATTCTGCCACGTCTTCGAGCATTTAGAGGGGAGTTGGCAAGGCATTGCGTTCCCCTGTTGGCCATTTGGCGCTACTTGGCCATACACGTTATAAAACTGTTTCACTCGCACCCGCGGCTAAGATGGTGCGCGGGATTGTTGTAGTGTGCGTTTAAATGAATAAGACCTCGATTTGCGCGTTGGCTATGCGTATTTACCTCGTCCCCCGTAAAAATCGGCAGTATATAATGTTTGTGGATTGCCACGTTTACACACATTTTTTCGTATAACAAACCGCTCATTATTTGTGCCACACGCCATCATCCTACAGGTGACCCCTTTTCGCGCCACTTTGCTTTTTTCACGGCCATGCGTTCCGTTTCACGTTAGAACATCAATAATAAATAAATTGCAATGTTATTGTAATTCGCATTATTTGAGTGTTTGTTGAATAAACAACGTTTCATTTTAATTTATGAAAACACTGTTGTTAGTTGTAAGTACAATGCAGACTTTTGGCGGGAAAACGAAAAAGATCGCGTCGCCGCATTTTATTATTTTCCAAAACTTGTGTTATTTTCAGTGTTAGTGCATAAAATTGGTGGCATTTTATTTGTTAGGTGCTGAATTACAGGCATGAGTGTGGGAAAGTGGTATAATGATGGTAAAACGTTTCTTTTCGTGTTGTTTCCGAAACTCCATAGAAACTTCTGGTAAAGTTGCCACCACTTTACTAGGAGTATGACTTGACTAGACTAGACTATGACTTAACTTGATGACTTGGACTGGGACTTTACTTGACACATTATATGATATTAATTAACTTGAGATATTATCAATTACTTGACACTGGCTAAATACACAAAAGTGTGGAGCCAAAACCAAACAAAAAAAAAGTACAATGCATGTCGAAGTTTAATGGTTAAGAACCTACTTATCTCGAAACGGTGTTAGAAGACCGTCCTGGTATTTGAAAATCGCTCTGCACGTGCCATAGAGATATTATAGCCCGTTAATGAATTTACCTACATATTAGCGTTTCGGAGGAAAAAGATTTTCACCTTCTAAATCTTAACGAAACCTTTCGTTTTTAGTGTCATGTTTTAGGATATATGCTACCTATGCTTGTACGTTTTAATTTCTCTTTCAATATTTTTTGTTTTTAATTCATAATTTTTACGCACAAAATTCTTCATTTTAGATGGCAATAACTACGAAAATTTTTAAAAAACTCAAAAACATCAGATTTTTACCGTGTCGCTGTCGACAACATAAAGGTAGTAAAGACGGAATGGAATGGAAAAAAGCGGGGTGTATGCTCTTCTAAATAGCTAATAGTAACTATATGTACAGTACAATGTAAAGGTACCTATTTAAGAACAACCTAGTAATGTAATAATGCAAGTCCTAATTCAAATATTTCGGCGTATTATTTCCTGTCTAAATAATCAAAGCAATCATACTTATTTCACTAACCATAACCAGTTGGGTAGATTAATGTATGTAGTATTTAGATACTTAGGTCCGTATTACAGAACCATGCTCAGTCATCGATCGGTGCTCAAGCAGAGATACTTGATGACTACATTAATCTACCCAACTAATTTTGGTTAGTGAAATATGATTGCTTTGATTATTTAGACAGGAAATAATACGCCGAAATATTTGAATTAGGACTTGCATTATTACATTACTAGGTTGTTCTTCTGATAAGTACGAACCACTGTGATTTCCATATAATTTTTCAATGCTTCAGTAGGTTGATTAGAAAACGTGTCAAGGGTTATAGGCCTTCGGCGCTTAGAATACAAAATATTAAGCTAAAAATCGAGGTGAAGTAATTACAAAAAGGGGGTCAAGGTATCCCACAGTGCGGGGATTTGAAATCCTCTTTGTGGTGAGTTTAACAGATTATCCACCAAGACGGCTTTCACCATCTTGGCGAATATCGTGCTTATGTTGAGCGAGTACCTTCCACGTGTGCCATTTACAAATATCAACCTTATATCAGTGCATCACACACTCGTCAATTTAGACCAGCTTGACGGAACTGGTTTACCACAAAGTGATCTGACCCCCCAGATAACATAGTAACAAATGCACTTAATAAGTTAATCAGTTGTAAAAATTTCGCTTGCGCGATTCAGAACTATTACTTACAATTTTAATACCGAACGTTTTCAATAACTAAAATGGTTATTTTGAGAGTTTAATATATATCTACAAAAGGATTATCGTAACAAAACGTACAATTATGGTTAATTTAAAGTGAATTGAGTAAATTATAGATGTATATTTTTTAAATGGCTCCCTAGCGCCATCTGTTATTATGTCGTGTAATTAGATACTAGGAATAGGGACGAAAGGTGAATGCTGAACGCGTGAACCTTTTTGTGCTTGAGAGATTTTTGATCGAGATCCAAAATAAGTAATTTAAAGAACTGGTAAAATTAAGTGAATTTGTGTGGAATAATCATGTTTCGAAAGGAAATTAAAGGATAAACCTTGGACACGGCGGAATCCGAAAAGATTTTCTTTTGAAACTGTATATGGCCCGTATTATAGAACTTTGCTCAATGGTGGATCTGTGGTCAAGACGAGATTTCATTCAGAAAATGATCGTTTATGAATGAAGATGAGAGAAGACTGAGTATCGTTCTTTAATACGGGCCTTACCTAGTACTTACTTGCGTAAAGGGATGAAAATATTTAAGTTATAAATAAATAGTAGTGTATTTATATAATAAAAATATATGAATATTTGCAAAAAGTACTTCATGATGGTTTCTCATGTTAAGGATGTTACGAGTTAATTGTTTAAATACGTACTTATAAATAGTAGGTAGTAATTGAAAATTAAAACTAATGTAAAACAAACTACAAAAAGTACCTACCTACGTCATTTTATCCACTTCCGCCACTGGAACATAGAATAATGAAATATATTCTGACTTCCGCCTAGTCCAAGATAACGAGTAAAATACGATTGTTTGCGATTACTGTGTCTGATTTAACTTGCGGTTTACTATGTGATTCTATTTATAACTATGGACATTGGTTATTGTAATGATTTGCATATTTTAAGGGATATGCCCGTGAGTTTTTTGCCCGTGCTTCTTAAGGCTTATATAAACGAAAGAAAAATAAATAAATGGACGCCAACATGAAGTCTAGTGAATACTGAACAGTGATATATTTCGCATAGTATACAAAATACAGCTGTCAAAATAATAAAGCGGTAAAATTTATAGCGACAGAAACAATGCCAAATCGTACCATCGTGTTTTGGCAGAGGTGTGGTAATGGGCACTTTATAACCGGAACTACCTACGTTAGTTACCGGATATGGTGAAGGAAATTAATTAATATTGTTTATTGGTACTTAAACATTGTTAGAACTATAGAGTAACGAAAAAAATGGTCTGTGAATTTAGGTACCATATATTTAAAACGCTGCTACAAAATAATGTTCATATTCATTTAGTTGTGCTCGCATATATCATTTTATTTTATTTTAAGGAATCACATAACGAGCTAGTCCTTTACCTGGTGTTAAGCGACACGGCTGCTCATATCAGTTGCAGTGTCGCTCGGAACTCTAAAGTATAGCTTTTTACGTGACATTGTACTGCGACTGTGACATCGCAAACCGAGCAAACCGGGGTACCAACTTAGACGAATTTTTTTAGACATGACTTGGCGGCAGGATTTTTCTGCAAAGTTCGTCTAGGTAGGTACCACCGCATTGCCAGTTATTCTGTCGCCAAGCAGTAATAATTGAAGGCCATCATTTGAAAATAAAAATGATTACATAACAATTTCTACAATCTTGTCTCGTCTCAAATCTCGACCCGAGAGTAAAGTTTAGTAGTCTCGAAAAATCACGGGACTTCGAGACACGAAACGTCCCGGGACACAAACCCTCGTACCAAGTGCATGCAGTTTTTTCTACAGACAACAAAAAAGTTTTTTCAGGAGTTGGAAACCATAAAATAAGCAGTGTATTGGCAGATGACGCTCGAGATATTCAGGAGATTCATGGGTGAACTTGAGTTTTACGGCGTCCATAAATTTTACTTCCCACCTGGTTCGACGTATGACGCGAACTCTGCGGTCAGGTTTCCTGATTTGGAGCTTTTTTAAATAGCTTCGTGGACTGTGCATTTCCATTTTGATGTGAGAAGACAGATTTCGTATTTCGTAACTATAGTCTTTGACATCTGTGGTAGTTGAGCAGCTCGGCTTACCTAAAAGCTGCGGGTTCGATTTCCGTAATAGGACAAGTAGGTATTTGCAACAGAAAAAGAGCAAATAAAGAGCAAGAAGAAAGAGAAAAAAAAGTATAAATAAGTCCCTCCTGTATTGATTTTGTTAAAAAATAATAATAATAACAAACCTAACAATATGTAGGCAAGTAGTATATTAAAAAAGAGCACGGACCCAGGAGTCTATGGCAAAGCAGTATAAAAAAAAATAACAATAATAAAGAGCGTTATGGAACCATAGTCTGCATGGTTCTTAGGTCCTTTAGGATACAGGGAATCCTAGTTATAGAGTCCAGGATGCCCACCCATTTGATGACCGCTTTAATTTTGGTAAATAACAACGGCTAAAGCCACGTCAATTTCCCGTCGAAATTACTCAGACCAGCTGGACGATCATGTAACTTGATTGCAATCTATAGGAACAGAAATTTGTGTGGATTTGATAGTTTCAATATCCAGTTTATATGCATAATTCTATTAAAATTTTCAAATTAGGAATGAAATTTCTCCAGTTGCCTTGCACTCTAAGTAACGAAATAATAATAATAATAATAACGCCCTACGATCACATACATAGATCCTGGACTCTAACTAGGATTCCCTGTGTCTAGGGACCCAGGAACTACGAAGACCATGGTCCACACACCCAGACTCAGAACCAGTATTTGCGCTTTTCCGTTCCCAAAGTTCCGTAATCACGTCTCGATGCCCTTCTTCAGGCAGCCACTTTTTTCTTTACCGATTAATTTTGAATGGTAGTCGAGCTTTGAGCTATGATTGTCACCCATCCAGTTAAATTATACCAATCATTTTTATAATATACGCCAAGTATTGCTTTTTCTATTAATAAAAATCCTCTTTGTTATATAAACACTATAAAATCCAACTTCATAGACCCAAACACTGACTACAAACTCTCTAGAGAGCAAATATCGACAAGTATTCCAAACCAACCGCATCCTAATCTAGCTAAGTACATAATAGTCATGCATTATTAGCGTGGCAGGAAGTTTGGTAGCACCTTGGGCTAATGTGTGCCAGAATTATGCGGATTGCCGAAGCCGATATGTTAAAAGCATTTTATCTAATCTTGAGTGAAGCCAGGGCACTTCCATTTACCTACAAGTATATATTGAAATTGAAGGACTACATCTCAAATAACTGTATATTCAGAAGGTGATCTGAATGCTGTTTTATTAATAATCTATTTTTACCAACAATTTTGTTTTTGAAGTAAAACATCTTTACGCACGGTTAACTCGGGGAGTAAATTGGTGAATGCGTAGCGAGGTGTACGGAAGTTGATTCACGTAGATCTCCATTGCCAACATAACAAAGTAAAAGAATATTATTATGTTGGTATATCCGGTAAAATGACCATTTACAAGTGTCAAGATGGCGAAATTAACATTAAACAAAACAAAGCAAAGTTATACCGGTATAGATAGATGGAAGTTATATAATAATAATAATAATAATAAGTTTATTGGGTATTTCTTAGGGCTAATTACATAACTATATCGTTACAAATACAAAATCATGCAATTTAAAAGAAATTGAAACTTCAGTCGTGATTGTCATTTATTTCTATAGAAATTTTAGGTCACAGATCTTTTCAAGAACCATATTGTTCATCATCATCATCATACCAAGACGTCTACTGCTGAATAGAGTTGTACTAGGCTGGGAAGACCCCATCTATACGCCCATCCCGGCTGAGGACGGATCACGGGAGGTTTTATTGGATTCGAGTCCCACGTAACCCCTGCCATCACCTCCGTGGTAGCAGGGAAGTGAGAGGGGAGAATTTTGGCGGGAAAACGATCGCTTCACCGCATTGCATTATTTATCAAAACTTGTGTTATTTTCAGTGTTAGTGCATAAAAGTGATGGATCGAGTTGAGGTGAAAAAGTGGTATAATGATGGTGAAACGTATCTTTTCGTGTTGTTTCCAAAACTCCATAGAAGCTTAAAGTTGCCACCACTTTACCAGGAGTATGACTTGACTAGACTAGACTATGACTATGACTTGACTTGATGATTTGGACTGTGACTTGACTAGACATAAATATATATAATATTAATTAACTTGAGAAATATTCCATTATTAGGCACTGGCTAAATACCTTTTACCTAAATTTTTGCCAAAATAGTAAACATGAAAAAACTGCGAGTCCAGCTAGTCGCTAGCTGTTAAATTCAAGATTTATTCGAAAGTTTAATATAAATCCAGTCATTTTTCTTCACACTTCAGGATCAGACATACGTATTCCTTTGTCGTGAACTTTCAGTTTTGCAAAGCCAGTTGAACGGTTTAAAGATTATTTGAACGAAGGATATTTGTTAGGTCTAGGTATTCCATAAAAAGGTATCAATTAAAGCCATCTACTTACTGTGTTTTTTTTTTTTAATAATTTTGACGACCGCTTTGACAGTTATTATGCCGCCAAGCAATAGTGTGCAAACACTACTGTGTTCTGGTTTGAAGGGCACTGTAGCTAGTGAAATTACTGGGCAATGAGACTATGATCTGATCCACTTGCTGATGTCTCATTATGACGTACATAGTGCAATATCACACGAAAATTTACATTAGAGTTCCGAGTGACACGCAACTGTTATGGACGGCCGTGTCGCTTAACATCAAGTGAACGACAAGCTCACACGTCATTCATTAACATAAAAAAGAAGTATCTATCTCTTTGTTTCGGGTGTTTATGTAACCTGCCTGAGAGAAATCACCTAAATCCAATAAGACTGCTCAAGATGATACATGATTTTTAATTCTGTTGGTAAAGTAACTAAACAGTTATGGCAATGTAAGAGACCACAGAGTGCACACGTGCGCACACATAATTAGCACTTAACTGGCCAAGCAGCTTGATACATTATGGCATCTCAGACTTTCTTTTTCATTATTTTTTAATCAGTTTAATTAATAATAGCTAGTAATTAGTCTTAGTTAAGTTAAAATAATGTTATTACATTATTTTCGATATTTCGAATTATTATGTAATGACAAATTTATGAAAAATACCATAGGAGGAAAGGTAGAAGAGAAGAAATGAAGAGGCAGACCAAGGAGCCTTCCTAGGAATATACCTATAAGAATAGGTATGCTGTATGCCTCTACAGCATACCTATTTTTATACACAGATCACATAAAATTTAAATATATATAACTCAAAGGTGACTGACTGATATAGTGATCTATCGATTGTAAAATTCGCTCTCTAATGAGAACAATAAGACTTAAAAAGCTGATTTTTTTATTGGCTTTTGTGATGTGGTTCTATATCGATCTTTACCAGGCGGGAATGCAAGCGCATATGCACCCAAACATAAAAGTAAAACTAAATTTGCTCAAGGGAAGGTACCTGATGGGGAGTGAACCTCAGCTCGAGGAAGACGATCAAGAAGATCCAAGCTTGCAGTGGATTTCAGAGTTTCGCTGGCATCAGCTTAGCGACCCTTCATCTAACTGTCTTGCAATAGAAGCGGTTTCTACGTTTACCGTGTTAGTGTTCAATTCATGGAGATTTCATTCATTCAATTCACAAGGGCACCCTTGGGTAGTTTCGATGAGAAAAACAGAAACATGGTAACTGTTAATTGAGAACTAACAAAATGTTGAAACATTTTAAAAGTGGCCTACATCAATCATTTCCTGTTTAAAAGACAAGCTAAGCAACACTTTTACCAGGTTCTCGTTAAATTATTGTCAATTTGGCAAACCAAATACTGAACGCTCATTGGTTGTTTGTTGATCATCGGCTGTCTCAACCAATAATAAATAAATAATAAATAATATGTGTGGACATCTCACACAACGCCATCTAGCCCCAAACTAAGCAAAGCTTGTACTATGGGAACCAGATAACTGATACAATACTTAGATACTTTTTTCTTTGTAAATACATACATAGAATACAATATAACACCCAGACACAGAACAAACACCTATGTTCATCACACAAATGTTTGTTCTGGGTGGGAATCGAACGCACGACCCACAGTTCTGAAGGCAGGGTTACTACCAACTGAGCTATCGAGCCAGACAAAAGCGAATAATGTTTGACATGTTGACCTGAGTTGACTAACGTACGAGAAACCGGGGGCTAGGGAGATAAGTGTGAACTTAGAAGCTGTCAAGCTTAGGTACACACGAGCTTAAGGTTTTTAAACCACGAGAAGGTGTGTTACTTTTCTACTCACAAAGTAACCATGAGTAATGCTAGGGAGTTCTTCGCTGATGGGAATCTTAACGTCGCCCAATTAGCTTCATCAACACGTGAATGTTAGCAAAGAAATGTTAGCTGTTCCAAATGCTCCAATTAGTAAGGTGTTACGTTAGCTTTTGACCTGTGGGCGGCAAGAACTTGGGAAATGGTCGAATTTTTAACAGGAATTTACTGTTTGCATTTCTCAATTGTTTTTCCAAGATGATGTAATATACGATTTTTTGAAGGCCTTGCCTTTGGGCATTGAGATCTTGGATGAAGACTTATAGAAGGGACTCTGTAATAAATTACATGGATGGTAGCTGCGTTCAGTCTGACCAAGTCAAGACTACTATAATATTATTATTAAGTATGTCATTTTTGTATATGTGATAAGGTATTTCTGGTATATTCCACTTTGATCACCTGGACCTTATATAGGCGATTCTTGAGTGTCTTGTCTTTAAATGAGCTTCAGATTAATTAGTAGGTACTGGGATAATGGGAAAAGAAATAGACAAGAAGAAAGACATTGCTAATTAATTTACAGACTGTCTGCGTAAAATATGAAAAATACAGACTTCTCAGGCTATTTCAAATGTGTTTATGTAAATACTAGTTGCGCCCCGCGGTTCCACCTGTGGATAAAAAGTATTTTAATTATTTTCTCATACCACTGGAACATTTCACTTTTCCGGGATTAAGTGTAGCCTATATTTAGGTCATTACCTATGAAATTGCCGTTTTGTTTGAAAAAAGTTAAAGTATTTTTTTTTCGAACTTATTTATTTCTTTTATTCAAAGTAATCACCCCTGCAATCAATGCATCTTTGCCAACGCTGTGGCAGTTTATGGATGCCCTTCTTGAAAAAATCAGCAGGACGGGAGACAACAAACTCTTCAAAGGCGTTTTGTACTGCCTCTCGGGAATTGAATTTTTTTCCCGCTAAAAAGTTGTCCAAATTTTGGAAAAAGTAATAGTCGGTAGGCGCAAGATCTGGTGAGTATGGCGGATGAGGGAGAGCTTCCAAACCCAACTCATGCAGCTTAGAGACGGTCTGTTGTGCAGTATGGGGTCGCGCGTTGTCGTGAAGTAGCAGTGGAGACGACCGATTGACCAAAGCTGGTTGCAGACGTGCGAGTTTCGCCATCATTGTGGTCAGTTCTTCAATGTACACATCTGCAGTAATGCTCTCGCCGTTTTGTAAAAAGCTATGATTAATCACACCAGCACTAGACCACCAAACTGTGACAATCACCTTTCTAGGGGTCATTTTTCGTTTTGCACATTGCTTTGGTACCGAACCAGGATCTAACCAACTTGCTGAGCGCTTTCGATTGTCAAAAAGAATCCATTTTTCGTCGCACGTAACAATTCGGTTCAAAATTCCTTCATTTCTGTGCCTGTTAAGCAGCGCAAGGCAAGTCTCGACGCGTACGTTGCGCTGGCGATCGTTAAGTTCGTGGGGCACCCATCTATCAAGCTTTTTTATCTTGCCTTTTTTGTCGCAAATGGACCAATATTGTTTTGATGCTAACATCAAAAGCTGCTGCCAGCTCAGCTGTAGATTGAGATTCATCAGCTTCCACCATCGCCTTTAATTCATCATTGTTGACCAAAGTTTCCGGACGACCACGAGGTTCATTTTTCAAGGCAAAATTCCCAGAACGGAACCGAGCAAACCAATAACGGGTTGTACGTTCGTTTGTACAGTTCTCTCCGTAAACGTCGTTGATGTTACGTGTCGTTTGTGCCGCGTTGGTGCCACGACGGAACTCATATTCCATAATTACACGAAATTTCAAAGTATCCATTATGAGGAAAAATGTTGAAATGTAATGAAAATACAACGCTAATCAATAAACAAAAGACTTATATTGTAAATAGAATGTTATATTTTTAAAACAAAATTAATTTGAATTTAGAATTCATAGCCAATCAAAACTTTTTTTTGTTTGAAAAAGTCTGTACTGCAATACGGCAATTTCATAGGTAAAGACCTATTATTAATCCAGTGTATAAGCTATCTTAGTACCAAATTTCATCCAAATCCATTCAGCCGTTTGAGCGTGAAACAGTAACAAACATACACACATACAAACTTTCGCCTTTATAATATTATAGTGTGATAACTAGCTGCACCCCGTGGTTTCACCCGCGTGTAGAAAATTTTTCATACTTTCTGATTCTTTCTTTCATAAGAATCTACTTCTGACAATAATAAACACAACAAAAAAAGAATTAGCGAAAAGGCACCATTCGTTTACGCGTAATGCGATGACCGAGGGAAATAGCGATTCATTTTTATATATTACTAGCTCTGCCCCCCGGTTTCACCCGCGTGGTGACAATTTTCCTAAAAAAAAAAAAAAAAAAATTAGCGAATATGTTCTATACGTTACCCGTGATGCGATGACCAAGGGAAATAGAGATTCATTTTTATACTATTAAGAAGATTTATACATTTTTTTGATGTTTCCACCCGTTTAGCATTTTAAATAATGTTCAACCTTCATTGGAGTCAAAATAGAGCAAAAAAAAACAGAAAAAAATTAAAAGCATATTGAAATTTCAAAGTACCAGAGAAGCATAAGTTATAGAGAGTTGAATTTGCGTTAAAAAGTAAAGTTTTTCATTCGTCCTGTCGAATATCTTCCCAAAACGTATCACCAGCAACTATTCTGAGCTAAATGAGCTGAGAAGGAGGTCGGCCGACCCTCGGAGTCTCGGATGCTAATCGTCCGATATAAGAGATAGGCACTAAAGATCCAAGTCGTTTCGTTTGTGTACATTTTTATTCTGATCATCAGTTTAAGGGACCATTCCAGTGTTGCGACTTTTTTGGGTCTCCGATTTTTTTGTCGGTAACATTTATAGAAAAACATGTTAAAATTTGTAACAAAAATGAGCCCGTAAATGTATCATCGATATGCGCAATCTTCGTCATCTCTTTATACAATAGGTAGGGGCATGTATTAGCTAAAAGTAAATATAAGTTTAGTAGGCCTTGGGTGGGCGAATCGGGAAACTGAAATGCCGAACCAAGAACATGTTTTGTTAAAATAAATAAAACTGTGACAATTTTGAATTTCCCGCGTCAGCGTAAACGGTTAAAACTGCTCTTAAGTGTTCATTTCATTTAAACTACGTTTTTTATAACGTCTTTCCATGTAGACCTTTAATTTATTTTTTTAAAATACAATATCTATTATATTATAACAGGTGTTGGTCTTCCAAACAAGCAATAAAAAAATAAAAAACGTGAAAGTATGTTTTTTTTTTTTATGTACAGTAAATGCATACTTTATATACGAGCAAACATTCATCATTCATCACAACGAATGAATCAGGGACGGATTGCTGGCAACACTAGTGAGAAAGAGAACTTTTTTTCAAACTCATATGTTGTAATGGGTTTGCTATATAATATTTCATAATTAACACTTTGTAATTCTATATTCTTAGTACAATAACTTAATTTTAAGTACCTAATATAATTTTAACTGATTAACTGACTGACTGTTGTGTAATTTAAAAAAAAATATTTTTTTCTTATTATTTTGGCTCCACACTTGCGTGTATTTAGCCAGTGTCAAGTAACTGATAATTTATGAAGTTAAAGATAATTCACGCAAATATTGGTCAAGTCACAGTCGAAGTCATCAAGTCAAGTCATAGTCTAGTCAAAGTCATACTCCTAGTAAAGTGGTGGCAACTTTACTTGAAGCTTCTATGGAGTTTTGGAAACAACACGAAAAGAAACGTTTCACTATGATTATACCATTTTCACACTCACGCCTATAATCCAGCATTTAACGAATAGAAGTGCACCAATTTTATGCACTAACACTGAAAATAACACAAGTTTTAGAACATAATACAATGCGGTGACGCAATCTTTTTCGCTTTCCCGCCAAAACTCTTAATATTAAGTATATTACTTGTTCCTTAATCAGTGTCTAAAAATTACGCTGAAATATTTTCTTTGACCTGAAATAAACAAACATTAAACAAGATCTCACCAATAAAAGAAGTCGCTGCAGCGAGACGCCACCTAATATTTGTGTTGTGTCGCATTACGCGATTATTTGCGCAGATTAAGGACTTCCGACGCGCCCTCCATAAAAACAATGCTTCTTGGCAGAATTAGCATCCACAACGCCACTGAGGGAAGGTTGTTTAAAGAATACTACAGCATTTTTAATTTTGGGAGAAGTGGTGAGTGTTTATTTAATTTAGCTTGGTTTGTGGATACTGAGCCAAAGGAAAAACTAATGTTTATTTGGAGACCATTTTTGGAAATATATTTAGTCCAGTATATAAATAACAGCCTGCGAACGCGCTTAGCCATAAATTTAATTTTTTGCCAATCTATGTGATTAATAATAATAACGTAGTCGAGCTTTGCTGTAAAAGCGATGTAAAGTTTTGACTGCTAGCTTAGTTGGTAGTAATCTTGCCTTCTGAACTGTAAGTTGTGGATTCAGTTCCCACCAAGGACAAAAATTTGTGTGATGATCATCGATGTTTGTGATATTTGTTCTGTGTCTGGGTGTTCATTGTATTCTATGTATGTATTCACAGAAAAAATGTATTTAAGTAGGTATTGTATCATTGTATGGTTCCCAAAGTTCAAGTTTTACTTCGTTTGATGCTAGATGGCGCTGTGTGAAATAACCACATATATTTAATTATTTAAAAAAAATACGAATTAGTTTAGACCACACGACTGAAGTAAAGCTTATTTAGCTTCATCTATAGGCTGGCATAACTTTGTTTTTGCTTTGTTTAACGTCAATATCGCCATCTTAACAATAATTGTAAATTGTCATTTTACCGGACACGGAAGCAACAATTTCCGTTCGCCTCGTAACGCATTCACTAGCTTACTCCCCAGGTCAATCGTGCGTAAATAAGTTTTATTTCAATATGTCATGGTTTGAATTACCTACGAGGCCATCTTGCCCCGGGGCATAGACACCAGGGACGGAATTAAAAGGCCCGACTTAAAAGTCTCTTTTTTTTAATGTTTTGGCTCCACACCTCCGTGCATTTAGCCAGGGTCAAGTAATTGATAATTTATCAAGTTAATGATATTTCACGCAAATATGTGTCCAGTCACAGTCGAAGTCATCAAGTCAAGTCAGTATAGTCAAAGTCATACTCCTAGTAAAGTGGTGGCAACTTTACTTGAAGCTTCTATGGAGTTTTGGAAACAACACGAAAAGAAACGTTTCACCATCATTATACCATTTTCCCACACTCACGCATGTAATCCAGCACTTAACGAATAGAATGCTACCAATTTTATGCACTAACACTGAAAATAACACAAGTTTTGGAAAATAATACAATGCGGTGACACGATCTTTTTCGCGTTTCCGCCAAAAAAACTAAAAGTCTCTTACAGTAAGTATCTATCTAGGTAATCGTTTAAATGACAAGCTTCTACCGTTATTTTTACTACAGTTTGCCGAAAATTCCTTTATATTACGAGTGAAATTGTTAATTTTGAAGTCAGCCCTTGTCTTTTAAATAAAGGTGACGCCACAAGCATACGCAATCAAACGAAATTGAAGTTCGAATCGTTAAAACGTGACGATGGATAAGTCGATTTTGATTAATCGCTCGTTCGATCGACAGTCGTAATATTCAGGAAGAAATTGGGAGACATCTTGAATCGTTACATCTACCAAATACAAAAAAGATTGTAATGAGTGTGCCGTACATTAACAATGTAGAATTGATATTTGGTTTCAATTAAGTTAAACTAACGTAGAAATAAAGTTACATGGATTAGAGGTCAATATTAAATTAAAAAAATGTAATTAATAATAATAATAATAATAGCACCCAACCTGGACCCTAATTAGGATTCCCTGTGTCTAGGGACCCATGAACTACGAGGACCATGGTCCCACAACACCCAGACTTAGAACAAGTATTTGCACTTTTTTTCTGTGCACATCTTGTCCTGCCGCGGGAACCGAACCCGCCGCCTCCAGGTTATGAGTCAACCTGCTCAACCACCACACCACAGAGGCTGTCAATGTTAATGTAGATAAGTTTTTGTAAAAGGCTTGAGATGTTTTTAACAGTTTTCAAAAGTTACAACAACGCTGAGCCATGAATAATTTTAGTCCTATAATATGACCATTATATGAATTGAGAGTCTCTGTGGTGTGGTGGTTGAACGGGACGGGTCATAACACGGAGTTGGCGGGTTCGATTCCCGCGACAGAACAAGTACTTGGGCACAAAAAAAAACGCAAATACTTCTTCGGTTTGGGTGTTGTAGGACCACGGTCTTCGTAACTACGAGGAACCAAGAACTCTTGGGTCCTTGGATACAGAAAATCCTAGTTAGGGTCCAGGTTCTATGTATGTGATCGTTGGATCATTGTCATTAAAAATGAAATTTTGAGTTGCGCGTCGATATGTATAACATACCTACGCGCCTAATTAGAGGTGTAATAATGTATAGAAGTTTTCGCTATGGAACAATAACCACGTGATCGCATTTAAAAATGTCTTGACTATAAAATTAACACCCAAACATCATTTTAGAATCTATGCTAATCTTCATGTTCCATAAAAGAAAGTGTATCAACATTGATTAAATCCAAAGTACCCAAACACTGCCAGATTATATGGCCTTTAAATTAAGCCCATAATCCTTTGAGTCATACGATCGAGCTGTAAAATGTAGTTCATAGAAGCAAACATAACCTCCTTCCGATGGTTCACACGTTCACGCCCAGGCGTTGATCATATTAAGATATTTAGGGAGTTTTGGCGGGAAAACGAAAAAGATCGCGTCGCCGCATTGTATTATTTTCCAAAACTTGTGTTATTTTCAGTGTTAGTGCATAAAATTGGTGGCATTTTATTCGTTAAGTGCTGAATTACAGGCATGAGTGTAGGAAAGTGGTATAATGATGGTGAAACGTTTCTTTTCGTGTTGTTTCCAAAATTCCATAGAAGCTTCTGATAAAGTTGCCACCACTTTACTAGGAGTATGACTTTGACTAGACTATGACTTGACTGACTTGACTTGATGACTTCGACTCTGACTTGACACATACTTGCGTGAAATATCATTAACTTGATAAATTATCAATTACTTGACACTGGCTAAATACACAAAAGTGTGGAGCCAAAACATAAAAAAAAAACTTAATCATTATCTGTGTTTCCGAATAGCTTGTTGGCTGAAGCATTTGAACTGTCAAAGTCAAAAGATTTTATTGCAAATACGCTATTTTTACTCTGAATAAGGAAACCTATGGAAATGTTGCAAAAACATATGATACTTAATTATGAAATAGTTTTAAAGACGAAATAATAAACATATTGGCATCTCCGTCTAATGTATGTATTAAAAATAAACCAACAATATACACAACAGTTTCGCTATATTGACACCATTTTTCGTGACGTCAGGCGTGTGCCTTGGCCGCCATATTTTGACGCTGTTTTTGAATTGTTTCGACAATAGTGATATTCTTGTTATATCAATTTATCGATATATTCTGTGGCAAACCTCATTAATTATTTAGACCATTGGTTAAAAACCTGTTGATTCTATATCGGAAATGCACGAAACTGCTTCTTCCGTAACATTTGATCGCCCTTACACTGAATCCGCTTTTGAAATTTAACATTGACCATGCCCATACTTATTGCCTGTAAAATTAAATAATGGGAGTATTAGCGATTATAAGCCCCGCTCTGACGCAATGCATGTCGAAGATATCAATTTAAATGTAGAAATTTATGCATAATATATATAATATGTCAGTGGGGATTTGCGCTTTGAGCGCGCTAACAACTTCACAGACGCTATTAAGTTTGATTCGGCCTTTATTAGTTTCGTGTCGATAGTTTTATCGATAAGTGTAGTGTAGTAGTAACAACACTAAGCCGCCATGTTTAGCTGCATAGGTATGCACGTTTTTTTCGTAGATATGGCAGTTCCATAGGATTCCTTGTTCAGAGTATTTTTAGCACTTTTACCAGGCGCTTTTTTCCGAGCTCAAATACTTGTTCTGCCGCGGGAATCGAACTCGCCACTTCCGGGTACTAGGCCGACCTACTCAACCACCACACCACAGAGGCTGATATACAGTTATTATTGTAATAAAACATCAGCGGACAGGTAAGTAGATGTATTTTGCTACACATTGATGTAGTGTTTCCCAATTGATGGCGTACGTAATGTACTGGAGTATTCTTAGCTCACTTAGTGCGCATACGCACGGTGTATAAGGTACGTGTTGTGTTGTATCTCTTTTATAAAGCATTGTGTAGAATTATAATCTTTATAATTAACTATTTCATCACATGTGTTCAAATATCTAAATTTCCTATTATTTCCATATCAAACTCAAACTTACACAACTTATTTATTTTAGCACATTTACAAACCAGAAAGCATAAAATACGTCCTTGTTGTCAAATAAAGTAAGCCAATAATAAATATTTCTAAAAAATATAAAAATGACTTTGCTCTACAGTTTAAATGATAATTGAAAGCATAAAGTACTTAATTTATGATATTGTTCTAAGCATGTAAAATTATAAAGTGCTTATTGTCAAATAAAGCAAGACTAAAATAAATATTACTAAAAAAATAAAAAAATTTTTGCTCTACACTTTAAATTATAATTGAAAGCATAAAGTACTTAATTTATGGTATTGTTCTAAGCATGTAAAATTGTAAAGTGCTTCTTGTCAAATAAAGCAAGCCCATAATGAATATTTCTAAAAAATAAAAAAATGACTTTGCTCTACACTATAAATGATAATTGAAAGCTTAAAGAAAGCATAAAGTACTTAATTTATGATATTTTTCTAAGCATGTAAAATTATAAAGTGCTTCTTGTCAAATAAAGCTAGCGTATAAGAAATATTTCTAAAAAATATACAATTAACTTTGTTCTACACTTTAAATGATAATTGAAAGCATAAAATATTTACCTTAGGTTCATACCTTTCTTTATAATTTTACATGCTTAGAGCAATATCATTATTGCTTTAAGCGTGTAAAATTATAAAATGCCTATTGTCAAATAAAGAAAGCCGATAATAAATATTTCTAACAAATAAAAAAATAACTTTGTTCTACACTTTAAATGATTCGGTTTGTGCACAACCGTCTTTCTACTATTCTATAATATATATATTTGTAAATACTTTTAATCAGATTTCCATACCTAATAGTGTGTATGTATTCAGCTGTAAGTTTTCCTTTGTGATTAAAATAAACTAAAATTTATTGACACGGTGTATCAACCGCTCAGTGTGTGGCTAAAGGTTAAAACTGTACTACAATTAGCGTGCGCGTCATGTAAACAGTATCTATAGGTACCTACTAATAGGTAGGTACCTTGTAATAAAATAGTAACCAAGAAATATCTGTAACGTCTGACTGGCCTGATTGCTCAATCGGTAGTAGCTCTGCCTTCCGAACTGCAGGTTGTGGGTTCGATTCCCACCCAGGACAATCATTTGTGTGATGAACATAGATGTTTATTCTGTGTATGGGTATTATAATTAATTGTATGTATGTGTTTACAAACAAAAGTATTCAAATTAATTATAAATGAATATTTACGGACGTTTCACACAGCGCCATCTAGTCTGAAACTAAACAAAGCTTATACTATGGAAACCAGATAACTGATAGAATACTTAATACTTAGATACTTTTTGTTTGTAAATATATACATAAAATACAATATAACACCCAGACAGATATATTTGTGTGATGAACATCGATGTTTGTTCTGTGTCTGGGTGTTATATTGTATTCTATGTATGTATTTACAAACATAAAGTATCTAAGTATTGTATCAGTTATCTGGTTCCCATAATACAAGCTTTGCTTAGTTTGGATCTAGATGGCGCTTTGTGGAATGATAATATGAATTATTGCCTGTGGTCTGTCATGGGACTTTTTGCACGACGTTCAAAGTATTACAATGTTATTTTAGTTCTCGTAATTAAGGGAAATTATGAATCGTGGTATATACAAAAGAGTGATCTCTATCGGGACCTTAAAATAGAGTTCGTCCACTTAGACGATGTTAATCATAATGAGACGCCCTAGGAATAGAATGAATAATAGTTTTCGAAATAATCCAAGCTATACCTAAGCTGTAAATACAAGGTCTCCTGGCGACGTGCAGTCTTAACCCGCCGTTTCCATCCCAAATATTTTGATTACCCCAAATACCGGATTGTTGATTAACGATCGACTTTAACGTCAGATTAACTGGCCGTTAAAACGGTTAAAATAATAAAGAGTGCAGTGAAACGGGTCGACATCACCTTTGCACTATTATTAGCCGGCTGATTCGCTTGCTTTGTCCAATGTGCGCGGGCACACTTTGATGTTGCGACACACATCGCGCAAGTTTACATTTTTACATGTTTTCTTTGGAATTGGATCGATTTTTATAATCTGTTTTTACAGTTCAGTTTGATTTAACCAACCCGGAAATTAGACAAGAAAAGGGAGATTTGTCAGATTCAAATTTGCCATAATCTTCCATCATTTTTCCACAAGCACACTGTCGCACTAGTGAAGAGTCCATAACAACAATACAAAACGCTTTATTGACATCAAAAATAAACATGTAGAAAAGAGAATTACATAATAAGATAGGTAGAATAGGATAAGACCGCTTATCGCTAAGAGCGATCTCTACCAAACAACCTTTAGATGGACGAAGAGTTATGTGACACTATGAGCATGGACAGCCATACTAATTGTTCCCCACCAGTGTATCGCACTAGTATATAGCAGTCCGTCAAAGGAGATAAGGAGTTTGATAAACATAAAACTAGGACTCACCTGAAAAAATAGGCAAAAGCACACCCATTGGTAGTACTTGTAGATCTTCCTGTCGCTCATATCCTCTTTGCCCTTCTCGCGGCTGTTGCCGATGCCGGGGTAGGGCACCTCCACGCCCACCTTCTTCTTGAAGAAGCTCTTGAGCGTGTACGTGGAATGGATCCAGCAGTACGTGTTCAAGACGTCCTCGGGAATGTCCTTCGTGTGAATGCAGTCGATAGGGTTCCCCACGTACTGGCGCGTGGTCACGATCAGGCTGAACGAGATCAGCAGGATCACCGTTATAGAGTAGTGCAGCCGGAACACGGGCGAATCGATATGCACATAGTTCACTTTTATTAGATTTTTTAACCCGCGGAAAACGTCTAACATCTTAAACGTTTGAGCTTATAGTCCTTCGAGGTCGAGTTTTTCACTAACATTATTTATTTTATTGTTTTCCTAAGCACCAATCTTTTAACGTTTCACTAAACTGTTCGCAGTGGTTAAGGCACTTTGTTTTGGCAGTGTTCTAACTTAACATTGGCATCCTCACATCTCAAGTTGGTGTAACTTTTTTGGTATTTTTATAAATTTCAACAGAGATATTGTTTGTGGCATGTTTTTTTCGTTTCATGTTATGTTGTGTTCATCGGTGAGTCGCGTGCGCAGGGCGTCGTCGGAGCGCGGCCATCTAGTCTAGTGGGTTTAAATATGACGTTAACACAGCGTTGGCTATTTAGGATTAATCTTCTGAGAAATAATGTAAACTGGATTATCAGGTCAGATGTTTTCGAGCGTTCACGAGCGCGCGCGAACCGTGCGCCGGAGCACCTCCCGAGGCGAGCTCCGCGCTACTGAAGGTTGCACGGAAGCCGCTGAAAAATGTTTCAAACATGTAAGTAGTATCGCTGGGCCGCCGCCGTGAGAGTATGTTATAATAATAGCCCTTTCGAATGAACTATTATTCCATTATATGCACGCGCTTTTAGTTTGTTGGTTATTGGCAGTCTTCAATTTATATCTGCTAGCGATATTCATTTCAGAATTGTAAGTTTTAAAACATGTCTATTCATACTATATGTACCAAGGTATTTACTATTTTGGCAATTTTTCCGTGTCTCCTTGTCGTTTCTTAAACAATGTGCAGAGGTAATATTTTGAAACGACGTCAATCGCAACAGTTTCAATGTGGTTATACAACGGGCTAGATTGGATAGTCTTATAACTTAACCATAGCTATTAAGTAACTTCCGCTGGGAGTAATTTATGCTCCAAAGATTTTTGACGTTTGTAGCATGATGTGACGGCTGACAGATAAGATAGAGAAAGACATACGCATGTATGTATGTACGTATGTATGAGAAATGTAAGATATATGAAAATAATTAGTAACGTGGTCATTACCGGATAAGGGCAGATTTAATGATCATGAGACAAAAGATTTAGATTTAAAAAAGCCTAAAGTAGTATTCAGTAAAAACAAATAAATTGTTTAATAAATAAAATCAGGTGTAATATAAATTTGATAAAATTTTGTGAATCAAGTACTTGAATTAATTAATTGATTATATCAGATACCAATATGATCCAACTATATTTAAAAGACACTTCTATGAATATAGATATCAAACAAAATTTTCTTTTAGTAGGTATCACATCCGTTAAAATTAAATAAAGAATTCATATCACTCGTTAGTTCGGAAGTCTATGGACTCATTAACATGTATGAAAGCCTTTTATGTCAAATGATTATTAAATTAAAAAAATATATACCCACCTATACTTTTTTTTACGTTACTGAATGATGTGACGAGCTAGTCGTTCACCTGATGTAAAGCTGCACGGCCGTACATAAGAGAACAGTATCACTAGGAAATCTAAAATATAAAGTTTTCGTGACACTGCACTGCGTATATCATCCCGAGACATCAGCACAGTCTGGTAATAAAATCGACTGTGAGATCAGATCATAAAGTCTCAATTGCCCAGTAATTTCACTAGCTACAATGCCCTAACTGATATAAACCAAAAGCATTCTTACTTCCTAGCTTCCTAAAGATAGAGTATTCATAGTAGTTGTTTCATGTTCCGTTCAAAGCTGTCCCAAGGTCGCATCACTCTTCGCTCTTGTAGTAAATTACTAAAGCCTTGGCTGATGATTCACTCGCGGGAACAATGAA
The DNA here is from genome assembly GCA_905220475.3 of Ennomos fuscantarius. NCBI lineage: Eukaryota > Metazoa > Arthropoda > Insecta > Lepidoptera > Geometridae > Ennomos > Ennomos fuscantarius. The sequence goes on along the minus strand of HG992026.1, from coordinate 1,236,034 downwards.
ACCAAATATAATTCTTCCGAGAAGCTTTTTGAAAATTGTAAACAGTTTGCTCTTCGGATCTTACGCTGTCACAATAAATTTAATCTTTTTTTTATTAATGGAAATGTGTTTTTTTTGGAAGTATAACTTCTTTATGCACGCTTGACTTGGAGAGTAAGTGACGAGGTGTACAGAAGTTGAAAGCTGTTAGATCTCCATTGTCAACATAACAAAGTTAAAAATTACTTAAAATTTGCATTATTATGTTGGTATGTACGGTAAAATGTCAATTTACAATTATCAAGATGGCGACATTAACATTAAAGAAAAAACAAAGTTATACCAGCCGATAAATGGAGTTAAAGAAGTTTTACTTCAGTCGTGTGGCTTAAAGCACGCTCGTTTTTTTTTATGCCTATCCCTTTTTATCGTGCAGGCAAGTATTCAACTTGGTGTGAAAAATTAAACGAAAGACTTTTGTCTGCTGTCTTACGACAACAACTAGGACCGACAGCTTAACGTGCCCTCAGCTGAAGCTGGTAGCGTGCAGTTGTAAGTGCATACGTTTTGTCAGCGGTTCAAATTAATGGCCACAGCGAATGTAGAATGGCAAGTCGAGCTTTGCTGCTTTGCTTTTTTCTTTTTCTTTTAAATTTATTTTTTTTCTTTGCTGTAGGCACTACATTTTATTTATAAATAAATAAATATATGTGGATACTTCACATGGCGTTATCTAGCCCCAAACTAAGTAAAGCTTGTACTATGGGAACCAGATAACTGATACAATACTTAGATACTTTTTGTTTGTAAATACATACATAGAATACAATAAAACACCCAGACACAGAAAGAAAATCGATGTAAATCACACAAATGTTTGTCCTGGGTTGGAATCGAACCCACAACCCATAGTTCAGAAGGCAGGGTTACTACCAACTGAGCTATCAGGCCACGTATTGCACGTACTCTACTAAACGGTTCTAAAATTAATATTGCTAGGTTTTTTTTTTTTGGCTCCACACTTTTGTGTAATTAGCCAGTGTCAAGTAATTGATATTCTCAAGTTAATTAATATTATATAATGTCTAGTCAAGTCTCAGTCGAAGTCATTAAGTTAATTATAGTCTAGTCAAGTCATACTCCTAGTAAAGTGGTGGCAACTTTACTAGGTGCTTCTATGTAGTTTTGGAAATAACATGAAAAGAAACGTTTTACCATCATCATACCACTTTCGCCCACTCATGCCTGTAATTCAGCACTTAACGAATAAAATTCCACCAATTTTATGCACACACAGAATATAACACAAGTTTTGGAAAAAAATACAATGCGGTGACGCGATCTTTTTCGTTTTCCCTCCAAAAACCAATAATTTTTTTTTAGATTTGTGTGAAATGATTACGTCTTGTTTTATTGAGTAGCTATTAGTGACAGCTGTCAAAGAGTAATGACAGGAAGCAACATTCGCGCGGGCACTACATGTCACGCATCTGTCAATAAGTCATCAGAGACCGCGACAGAAGATAGAGTTTATTCAAATGTACACATTACTGTACTCGCTATCAAGTATATTAAAATATTTGTAAGAAATCCGTTGATATATAAATAGATAGATAAAACTCTATTGAAACACCACATCACGCGAACGATTGACAATCACAAACCTAAAAACTAAGGTCCGTATTACAAAACGATGCTCAGTCATCGATCGCTGCTCAAGCAGAGGTTTCATTCACTAATTGATCACTATGTGAATCTCTGCTTGAGCACCGATCGATGACTGAGCATCGTTCTGTAATACGGACCTAAGTATACCTAAGTACCAATGGGCGTTCGTATCGCTTAAAGCGTAGTTACATATACGTAGTTATATCTTAGTCAAAGTCAAAAGATTTTATTGCTCCTAGGCTATCTTTAGCACTTTTACAAGTCAAAATTATATGTACCTAAAATGAAGTTATTGTACTAAGAATATAGAATTACAAAGTGCTTATTGTTAAATATTATATAACAAGCCCATTACAATATATGAGTGTGCTAGCAATCCGGCACAATGCAGAACAGACAACTCCGATCCGAAGCTTCGATTATACCTGTAAAGAAGCTACAAGAAACATTACAGTGATGTATTTTTTTTATCTGCATACTGTGTTTTATCTTTTTTATTATTTATCTGTGCTTTAATACATGGTTACCAAATACTTTCACTTCGGGAGCTGATGCAGGCGGCGTAGTATATATACGAGCAACGAAGAGCACTTTTCGGGCAGCGCTCAGAGGCGAAGGACGTTTTATAAAATCACTCTATTAATTATTGTCGGTTCTTAGTAAATCTTAATAAATATTCTTAGCTTGATTGTAAGGTTATTTTTTTTTAAACTAAAACCACTTAGTATTTCTAACAACATATAAGTATATGGTAAAATCCTCAATAGCGAGTACAGAAGGTAATCTAGAAAAGTACTGGTTAATTTAAGAAATATAAACGAATACAAGCTGATTACGTCAATTTATTATTCTTAAATGACAAAAGCGTGTTCCAAAAAACAATCATTTAAAAATTAAATTAAATTAGAAATCTATGACGCGGGTAAAGACCGACCTTGTGTTCCCACTAAAATGTTAAATATCCATTATGTCTCCTACATTATATTTTTAATGTATGTAAGAATAGATTGCGTTACCTGTGGCTTCAATGATATAATAGGTTTTATAAAATGATATAATGAAATTCTCGTAGCCGATGAAAAATTTCGTAGATAAATATAATGTAGAATTACGCATAGCTATTTATGAATATATTTACTTTTTTCAGTTTTTAAATGGGTGCAGTGCCACCAACTTTTTTTTTTAGGAACTACAAACAGTGCTCAACGAACAATAATAATCTTAAAGTAGTATAGAGTTAATTTACGAACAACAATTTATAATTAAAAATTAAAAATAATGGAAATAACCTTTTTTTATCGAGCAATCAGTGATGGGAACGATTTAAAAAACTACCGGAAAGTACTTACGTTATCTTTAGACATGTCTCATTTCTATTAACGATCGACGTATTTTAGTACCAGGGTACCCACTATTCTTATTACTCATTCTATTTTAAACCTTTTCTCTAACTGAAACAGTCCAAAGTCTAGACTCTCCGTGACGCATGTCCATTGACTGACAGTTCAGTTATATCATAGACGAGATATAGAAACAGTAGTGATTGATTCCGACGAAAGAACAAAGATGGACACACCACTAACGGTTAAAAGCTTCTTGTATAACTTCAAAGGACTCTGAGAGGTCAGATTTTTTTAATGTATCAATTTCTGGGAATTGCTGCGTATGTTTGATATTTTTTCTATCGATGCACTTAAAATGTAATGTAAGTACCATAATATTTTGGAGAAACATCAATTTCCTGCTATTTAATATTCTAGGAAATAATATCATAGAACCTATGTTATCAAAAGGGAGATGCGGCACGTTCTCAAATCGCTTAGTCAAACTGGCCCTACATCGTGAGACGGACAAATGTGTGCGTTGCACATAATTTAAGCGCACGCCTATTGGGAAGCTTATCTTCTCGTTTTGAAGTAAAACTTCTTTACGCAAGCTTGACTTAAGGGTAAGCTGGTGAGGCCAACGGAAGTTGAGAGGGAGTATACTTCATCCAAATCCATTCATCCATCCACAAACACACATACAAACTTTCGCCTTTATAATATTAGTGTGATTTACAAGTATGCCCAAATATTTACGTAAGTTAAAATCAACACAGCAACCGTATTTGTAGCAGAGTTTTATTAGTTTTCCTTACGTCCACATAATGCTATATCGATTGCTAATCCGTCGGCCGTAAAAATGATATTAGCTGTCATAAATAAAAATGGCGGCGGTCGTCATTTGTCAAAATTAAGTGGTCAAATGGTGGCAAAGGGCGTCGGATATCATGCGTTCGCAGTAAACGGAGCACGGAATTTACGGCCGCCTCTTCAAAGGAGGCCCTCTTAAAGAAAATTTATATTTTTTAATTTCCTTGCTGTCATATTTTATAGTGCACCGTTAATTTTGCGTGAATCCACTTTTGGGTCAAGGGTGCTCGAGATTTCATTTCGACCGTAGTCTTTGGATGTTTGTGTCATGTCGGACTTGCGCGTGACTATTTCTTATTTACCCGACTACAGCAAAGCCAAAAAGAAAGGTTCAAATTCAACTTCTTATTTTTATGGCTTCTGCAAAAAGAAAGGTTATGATGCTAGATTACACTTGATTGGCAATAGACGTAGAGATTAGAAACAAGCTTTAATTAATTTATTCATTGTTATTTTATAAGCAGGTCTATAATTTTAGATATGATATGAATTAATTATTACAAATAACTGCTAAGAACAACTCACTCAAAAATACAATCAAAAATACTGCATTGAACACCCAAATATACCAATACACATAAAACAGAAAAATAAATAGAAGAACAACGGGTGGCCTTATCGCATCAAGCGATTTCTTCCAGGCTACCTTTGGATTATTAAAAAATATTATTATTAGTTAGCTGCGCCCCGTGGTTTCACCCGCGCATAAAAAGTAGCCTATATGTTAATCCACTATAAAAGCTTTCTATATTCTAAATTTCATCCAAATCCATTCAGCCGTTGGAGCGTGAAAGAGTAACAAACCTATACATACATACATACAAACTTTCGCCTTTATAATATTAGTGTGATAATAATATAATAAAGCCCAATGATCATATACATAGATCCTGAACCCTAATTAGGATTCCCTGTGTCTAGGGACCCGGGAGCTACGAGGACCATGGATAATGGAAATCTAAGAACACCTATGATTTCATTTCTACGCCCTTTAGAAGAACATAATTAGAATCAAATCCAGGCTAATTGAACGACCATCTGCCACGAACAGAACTGTGACACATTATAATTATTGTAATAATAACAATATGTAGGTGGCAGCGTGTTAGAAATAAGTTTTATAACCGACACGTTTCAAGAAAATCATTAATCTTTTTTATTGTGGCAATACTTTTCGGCTGCGATTTGATTACGCCACAGATTAGTAAAAACAGTTGACGGGAGTTTTAGCGGGAAAACGAAAAAGATCGCGTCGCCGCATTGTATTACTCGTATTTTCCAAAACTTGTGTTATTTTCAGTGTTAGTGCATAAAATTGGTGGCATTTTATTGTTAAGTGCTGGATTACAGGCATGAGTGTCGGAAAGTGGTATAATGATGGTAAAACGTTTTTTCGTGTTCTTTTCAAAACTCCATAGAAGCTTCTGGTAAAGTTGCCATCACTTTACTAGGAGTATGACTTTGCCTAGACTGTGACTGTGAAATATCATTAACTTGATAAATTATCAATTACTTGACACTGGCTAAATACACAAGAGTGTGGAGCCAAAACCTATTAAAAAAAACATAAGAGAGAACCTCGGGGAAAGTTAGCTAACTTGTATTTTAATAGACTTAAGTGTAGATGGGTATGAAAAACCTTTCCTTCATTAACTAGAAAAGAGCTGATGGGATGATCAAGTCACCTTTAAAAAAAAGCGAAACCTGTTTATTCATCACACACAGATACACGATATGCCCTCTATTCGGTCGGGGTTTGAAAATGCCTCCACTAAGAAGCCTGGCACCAAAAGTGCTATACGAAAAGGGCTAGAAAATTGTTTTTTTTTTTATGTTTTGGTTCCACACTTTTGTGTATTTAGCCAGTGTCAAGTAATTAATAATTTATCAAGTTAATGATATTTATCGCAAATATGTGTCAAGTCACAGTCGAAGTCATCAAGTCAAATCATAGTCCAGTCAAAGACATACTCCTAGTAAAGTGGTGGCAACTTTACTTGAAGCTTGTATGGAGTTTTGGAAACAACACGAAAAAAAACGTTTCACCATCATTATACCACTTTCCTATACTTATGCCTTGTAATCCAGCACTTAACGAATAAAATGCTACCAATTTTATGCACTAACACTGAAAATAACACAAGTTTTGGAAAATAATACAATGCAGCGACGCGATCTTTTTCGTTTTCCCGCCAAAAATACTAGAAAATAGTTAGTCACCAACTAAAAATACAGTCGGCTTTTCCACAGTGTTACCAGTACTAAAATGCGAAAATAACAAAGCAAAGACAATTTCTCGTACACTACATAAACTAGCCTTACCTGACAGCCGACCTTATTGCTGTCTCATCAGTTACGGTTGTATGTTTTTGCAACGCACTCTAAAACAATTAGGCGTAATATTCATTCACAGACTAACATTAAGATGAATGTGTCGTGTGGGAGTCAATAGGTATCATTACAGTGTGTAGTAATCACAGACAGAGTTTGAATCGGGGATGTAAAAAAAGTGATTTTTTTTGTTTTTGTTTTGGCTCCACACTTTTGTGTATTTAGCCAGGGTCAAGTAAAAGATAATTTCTCAAGTTAAATTATATATATAATTGTGTCAAGTCAAATCGCAGTCCAAGTCATAGTCTAGTTAAGTCAGAGGTGAAGCGAAGTCAGATGCGTAGGTTTCAAATTTGCTTTTTTTTTATTTTATTTGGTTTTTGCTTGTCAATTGTATGGTTGTGTAAGCCACACAAGCAAACAAGGAGTTATTAGTACTTTTATGTATTAGTAGGGAGTGATAGGGATTATAATATAAGTACCTGTAGTCCCGACAAACGCGTGTAATGCTCCTAGGAGGAAACCTCACAAAGGTCCTTGCACTCGATGATCGTGTTATTGGAATATCCATTACAATTTACAAGATTGTTGGGAACTTGTTTGAGTTTTAACTTGAACAGTGTTTTGTTTTTATGGTGCTTGTTTTGAAGTGAATATGCGGCAAAGTATTCTTACAAATTAATGTTTATACATAGTTTATAAAGCTAACGAGATTCTGCCCGCAGCTTCGCCCGCGGCTTGGCCTATGGGAAAATAATTCAACCACCCATTTCACCCTCTTAAGGGTGGAATTTCGAAAAAACCCTTTCTTAGCGGATGTCTACGTCATAACATCTACCTGCATACCAAATTTCAGCCCGATCCGTCCAGTGGTTTGGGCTGTGCGTTGATAGATCACTATGTCAGTCAGTTAGTCAGTCACCTTTGAATTATATACATTTAGAAGATATGTTCTACTTTTTTCAGGAAATCACTGTATTATTAAAAAAACTAAATATGTTAATTTTATAAAATAAATATAAGATAATTATCCTTTTCCTCAGCAAATTTTTAAATTTTTACTGTACTAGAAAAAAACTAATATATTTTTTATAAATAAAAAGTACGCCGTCATTTGCCACCACGCTCTGCCATCACTGGCTGAATAAGAAGATTTAGTTTTTGATCGAAGTATGTGCAAGCTCTGGGGTCCTCCAAGACCTGAGAGATGAGATCCTGGTATATATCTATTGTATGGTAGATATCAACAAGTAAATTATTACAACAGTATTATTATTTATAATACTGGGTTACAACTGGGGAATAATAAGACAATAATTATTGAGGTATATCGAATTAAAAAAAAATTAAACTTAGAAATATGTATGTGGCATTTTTCCTTTTAGGCATATGTTTGACTCTGAAAGTCTTCCAGTTAAGGCATGAAATTTTTCTAACGCAACTAGAACCTCAAAAAATGCTATTTTCATCTCTCTATGAGTCAGCATTAAATTTCCTATCGTACTTCGCTTGCACATATCCGAAAACACTTAGAAGACAGTTCCGGTGTAAATTTCACGTTAGTCATACAGACCGGAAGCTGCGGAATCTGTGCAGATTTGAAAATAATCCTGTGAATCAGCCGTCAAGACATAATTAGCCGCGGCTGGCGGCGACGCGACGGTTGCATCTTAATCAAACAAAACGCACCGGGACAATGAGAAGTATTCATATTCATTCATTTATTTGCATTAATGTACAATTTATGTATTATGTGAGGTCTTAACAACTAGTTTAGTAGGTACATGAACCCTGTAAGGGCGCTTGCAACTAAATGCGATTAAAAATAAATTTATTGATTTTAATTAGGTACATAAAAGATATATCGTCAAAATTTAATAATATAATATTTTCAAGCATTTCATTATTTAATTACTCAATTATTCAATTAATTACCTATTGAAGATGGCAACTCAATAGGTAATATGCAGTTAATCTAATCAATCAATTTATGTTAGTCTTTTACTGCTACTACCCACTTTTTACAAAAATAAATCCCAGTATAATGAAATATAGGGATGTCTTAGGTTCGTATTACAGAACGATGCTCAGTCATCGATCGGTGCTCAAGAGAATTCATTCATAAAGTGATCAATTAGTAAATGAAATCTGCTTGGGCACCAATCGATGACTGAGCATTGTTCTGTGATATGAACCTAAGATCATTACAAAATTGGATGATGTACATACATGCTTTTCAAGTAAAACTTCTTTATGTTATTATTTATTATTATGTACGCTTGACTTGAGGAGTAAGTTGGCGAGGCAAACGGATGTTAAAAGATGTTGGGTAACGTAGATCTCCATTCTCAACACAACAATTTAATTTTTTTTATTAATATGTTGGTATGTCCGGTAAAATTATAATTTACAATTATTGTCAAGATGGCGACATTAACATTGAACAAAGCGAAAACAAAGTTATACCAGCCGATAGATGGAGCTAAACTAAAGAGGTTTTACTTCAGTCGTGTGGTCTAAAGCACACCCGTTTTTTTTACCATCATAATGTTGTTTTTTTAAAGTGCGAACTAGCATAAGGCCCAAATATTACATACCTATTTTGTAATACTAGAAGACAGATATAAAAATATTTATCACAGATAATTGAGGCAGGTATTTGTTTTTAAATTGGGTTAAAACAAATTTAACTTTTTCTTTCAGCGTCAGTTTATTGACGCAACATAACTAAATACCATCTGCCTGAATTACAAAGAGTTGCAGGAACTGTTAAAATAATTCAATGATTCAACCATTAAACGGGGAAGCTGTCGAATCATATCGGATGGCCAGTCGTTCTGGAAGACGTCCAGCATGAAGTAAACGAGATGACGCCCGCGCTTTCTTCTCTTATTTATTCCTCTCTTTGATATTCTGACGCAAAAATAAAGTATTTGAAGTATTAAATGTATGCATTGAAATACTCCGAAATAATTGTGAGTAAACTTTTCACTAATATTATAAAGCCGAAAGTTTGTATGTGTGTATGTTTGTTACTCTTTCACACTCAAACGGCTGAATGGATTTGGATAAAATTCTGTACCAAGATAGCTTATACACTGGATTAACATATAGGCTACATTTTATAACGGAAAAGTGACATTTTCCGTTGAGATGAGCAAACAATTAAAATACTTTTTATCCGCGAGTGAAACCGCGGGGCGCAACTAGTTCTGAATTAAAAATACTAGATAGTAACCTCCTCAATTGATGATTGGTTAGTGTCGGCTTTGCACAGCGTCGTCTGAAGAAAAAACGATGCTCAGCTATCGATCAGTGCTCAAGCAGAGATTTCATTCATTAAGTGATCAATTAGTGAATGACATCTCTGCTTGAGCACCGATCGATGACTGAGAATCATTCTGTAATACGGACCTTAGTATACTAGTGGCTATGTAAGCTCTAGACCTCGCGAGTCGCATAGCTCAAAACTGAAAAACTATTTTTGATGCAAACCTTCTGTACGCACGCTTGACTTGGGGAGTAAGCTATATAGTGAAAGGAGGTGAACGAAAGTTGAAGTTGGTTCACGTAGATCTCCATTATCAACATAATAAGGTTAAAAATTTGTATTATTATTATTAATACTAATAATAATAATATTAATAATAATATGTGCGGACATCTCACACAACGCCATCTAGCCCCAAACTAAGCAAAGCTCGTATTATGGAAACCAGATAACTGATACAATACTTAAATACTTTTTGTTTGTAAATATATACATATAATACATTATAACACCCAGACACAGAACAAACACCTATGTTCATCACACAAATGTTTGTCCTGGGTAGGAATCGAACCCATATGTCCGGTGAAATGACGATTTACAATTGTCAAGACGGCGACATGAACACTAAACAAAGCAAAAACAAACGTTAGCATGGTCCTAGTAGGATAATATATAATAGGACCACGAACGTTAATAACGACCAGCCTGTAGATTTTTTGTCAAAACCAGACGATAGATATAAAATGTGTACTACATCAAAAAGTCAACGCAAATGGATCGTAAATAAAAGTGATATCAATATTTTATTATTGGCTGCAGCACGGCCTATATATTCGCTCTCCTTTGAACAGAATCGTACGGCAATCTGCTCAGCAGTTTTGTCGACCATAAAACTACAGTCGATGGGTTGAAATTTGCAACAGTGCAAATGATTACAGTAAGGAACTCTCTATACAACATCCGAAGATTGTCATAAATATATAGCAACTTTTTTGAAGTAAAACTTATTTCCGCACGCTTGACTTGGGGAGTAAGCTGGCGAGGCGAACGGAATTTGAAAGCTGTTGGTTAACTAGTAGATCTCCATTGTCAAATTAACAAAGTTAAAAATACTTAAAGTTTGTATTATTATGTTGGTATGTCCATGTTTTACAATAAATGATCTTTATCTTTATCTTTATGTCCGGTAAAATTACAATTACAATTGTTAAGATGACGGCATTAAAATTAAACAAAGCAAAAAAAAAGGTATACCAGCCGATAGATAGAGCTAAACTAAATAAATTTTACTTCAGTTGTGTGGTCTAAGCACACTCGTTTTTTTTTATACTTTACGTTACGTTTACTCACTCGTCGATGCGTAACTCCAAAATTCAGTATCAAAAAATATTTTCAATCACCTAGTGTAGATATTCTTCTTTTAGGTGACATTGGATTTATTTCTTTCTTTTCACCAACTAGGCTATCACGTAACTTGATGCAACTGATAGAAACATAAATATGCATGGATTTGAACTGTCAAATCCATATAATGAAACTGTTCATTACGCAGTTAACATGGAAACTTCCAAATTAGAAAATAAATTTCTTCTGTAGGGACATTCGTGGGTAGCGTTATTTAGCCAAATATTTTGTTGTTAACTGAATTGTACGTAGACGATATACTGACCATTGCAGTGTATGCGGCAATATCGAGCAATATTCTAAATATTTATATTGACCGATTGATGCGTGTGTCCATTACCTTCCGATCATTTGATGGGCGATTTTATGACGGTACCAAATACGAAATATATTTTTGGATAAATTGCAGTCTTTATTTTTATCGGTCATATAAGAGTAAAAAACAAATAAAACAACACCGTAACATGTTTGACTCCTAAATATCGGTGTTTTGTATTTATATTTACTGAGTTATGAAATGTGCCACAAATTGTTTTGGAATAGAGGAAGAGATAAAATTTTAAAGACACGTTGACCGGGTTTGTGACGGGATGGATAGTTTAATAATTATGTATGCTATTAATTAAAATTTTATATAGGAGATGACAGAAATAAGATATGGTTGCACCAAGATCTGTTCCAAGTTTTGGTTTTTGTCATTTTTTTAAATATTTGTTAATGATGTGACGAGCTAGCCGTTCACCTGATGTTAAGCGACACGGCCGCCCATAACAGAACAGTGTCACTCGGAATTCCAAAATATAGAGTTTCGCGTGACACTGCACTGCGCACATCATCCTGAGACATCAGCAAAGTCTGGTAATAAGATTACTCGACTGTGATATCAGATCATAAAGTCTCAATTGCCCAGTAATTTTACTAGCTACAGTGCCCTTCAAACCGGAATACAGCAGTGCTTGCGCACTACTGCTTGGTGTCAGAATAACTGGCAAAGCGGTGGTACTTACCTAGACGAACTTGCAAAAAAGTCCTACCACCTAGTAAAATATGTGCATATTTATTAAACTATTGAATGTGAATTTTAATCATGAGGTAAAGTTTTTATTGTAACAACGACTTACAACAATGATTATTTAGTCCGTCACGAAACGGATACAAGTACCAAAAAAAACGAGTGTGTTTTAGACCACACTACTGAAGTAAAACTTCTTTACCTCCATTTATCGGCTGGTATAACTTTGTTATTTTTTTTAACTTTTTAACTTTGGTATGTCGACAGTAGAGATCTACGTTTACTAACTTATATTTCCCTCTCAACTTCCGTTCGCCTCGTAACGCGTTCACTAGCTTACTCCCCAAGTCAAGCGTGCGTAACGAAGTTTCATAATAATAATAATAACGCCCAATACACACAATGCGTCACATACATAGATCCTGGACCCTAACTAAGATTCCCTATGTTTAGGGAACCAGGAACTACAAGGACCATGGTCCCACAACACCCAGACTCAGAACAAGTATTTGAGCTTTTTTTTCTGTACACAAATACTTGTTCTGCCGCGGGAATTGAACCCGCCTCCTCTGGGCCGAGCTACTCAACACAGCACAGAGGCGGTCAGTTTTACTTCAAAACTAAGAGACAGTGACAGAATGTTGACAAGCTACTCAAGCTGAATACAAACCGTGCATAACGCATAAAATTGTATCAGTCGTAATGGGCATGCACTCAAGACATCAATGTTCGCTGGCTTTTACCGTCGATGGTGCTTCCATCTTGCATCGTACACAAATAAATCGATTGAAAGTGCAGCTTCGATCAAACGATTGCAAAAGGCGCGAGTGGTGGCCATTACGCGAACAAAGGGATTTGATTTACTGATTTGTTTTGTACGTACACAAGATTTTGCGCGCGGATTTATTTGCATTATATTTTTTACAGAAATATACTTGAGTTATTTCCAAAAATAAAAACGATTTGTACAGCGCCTATGAACGTGCTTTTTTATGATTTTTTTTTTTTTTTTTTTTTTTTTTTTTTATGTTAAGGTATGACGCGACGAACTAACCGTTCGCCTGGTGTTAAGCGACACGGCTGCCCATATCAGCTGCAGTGTCACTCGGAACACTAAAGTATAGAGGTTCGCGTGACACTGCACTGCGCACGTCATCCTGAGACATCAACACAATCTAGTAACAAGATTACTAGACTGTGAGATCAGGTCATAAAGTCTCATTTGCCCAGGAATTTCACTAGCTACAGTGCCCTTCAAACCGGAACACAGTAGTGCTTGCGCACTACTGCTTGGCGGCAGAATAACTGGCAAAGAGGTGGTACCTACCTAGACGAACTTTGCAACAAAGTCCTACCACCTAGTAGATTAAAAAATAAAATTCAAATGAATTTCCAAAGAGCACCTACGTTTGCTAGTGTTGTGTGATAGAAAGTAAGAAAGAAAAAAAGAAGACATTTATTCAGGAAATTACACAACATTACATCTAAATATATAACTCAAAGGTGACTGACTGATTGACTGACTAATATAGTGATCTAGCAACGCACAGCCCAAACCACTGGACGGATCGGGCTGAAATTTGGCATGCAGGTAGATTTTATGACGTAGGCATCCGCTAAGAAAGGATTTTTTGAAATTCCACCCTTAAGAGGGTGAAATGGGTGGTTGAATTATTTTCCCATAGGCCACGCCGCGGGCGAAGCTGCGGGCAGAAGCTCGTTACATTATAGGAGACATACAGTATTTATTTAATTATTTATTGTGATAAAAACGATTAAATCAATTACAATTATCACACAAAGTATTTCATACATTAACAAAAAACAAATCAGGGTTATAAATCAATTGCAATTATCACACATATATTATTTAGAGAAACACAAAATAAATAAACGACGTACTTTGCCCGGGTTGCCATCAATTAGGAAATAGTGTTCTTTATTAAAATCCGTAAATTATATTTTGAGAATATCTTAAACCAACAGACAAATTTCTGGAAAATGTCAGATGTTATTATTTTTTCCAAAGGTTAGTTATAAAATGTATTGTGAAAAGCTTTTTAATTTAAATCGATTCCAAGTCAAAGTCAAAGTTAAAAGATTTATTGCAAGTATACTATTTTTAGCACTTTTACAATATAATATAATATATAATAATATGTGTTGACATCTCACTTACATCTACTTATATTATGACATCTGCTTATTGTCAAATAATATATAGCAAGCCCATTACAATATATGAATTTGAAGAAAAAAGAAGTTCTCTTTCTCACTACTGGTGCAAGCAATCCGGCACAATGCAGAACAGAAAACTCCGATCCGAAGCTTTGATTACACCTGTAAAGAAGAAGCTACAAGAAACTTTATTATATTATTGTAGATTATTTTTGTAACATCCCGTGTAGGGTGTGGGTCAATCACGGATCATTGTAATTGGTGTCTTTGTGTGGGGTCAGTGACACCGGATGCTGATTGATGCTGATCCGATTGTTTGGGCACAGAATAATTAATAGTACCTTAGGCGAATTAAGTATAGAAAGTTAAATGATGAATGGATATTTCAGTTGCTGTGTTGACATATCGTGCAGTTAGGATTTTGAAAACTGGTGAGTTTAACGACGTATATTATTTTTTCGTTTATCTATACATATAAAATTCAAAATCCTGACTGACTGATTGACTTATATATCAACGCACAGCCTAAACCGCTGGTCCTAGAGACTTGAAATTTGGAAAGTGTGTTCTTTGTAAAGTGTAAGTATTCACTAAGAAAGGATTTTTCGAAATTCCACCCTTAAGAGGGTGAAATGAGTGGTAGAATTATAAATGAAAAATTTCTTCTTCGTTTTCAATAAACCACGCGGGCGAAGCCGCGGATAGATGCTAGTTAATAAATGAAAATTAAAAACTGTGCTACTTTAATTAATAAGTTATAAGTTTTTTCTTTAGTTGCTATAACCGTTTAATGAACAAGGTCTACTACCAAGACCACATGGGTACTGAGTTACTGAGTTACCGGCACATTGTCTTGGTTGTCACAGCTAATATAACGGTAAACCGGAGAACTTTTTCTTCTGAAAACGGATAACCTGTGAGTAAAACTGCGAACCAAATGATGAAACTAAACCTAACACAGAATTAATGATAAAACAAACACTAATTATATTTTCAAGAAAAAAAAACTTTCTTTACAATTAAATTATTCGGTTGACCGAACGATACTGATATTAAATAGGAAGAAAGAAAGAAAAATAGTTATTCAACACTCACTTAAAATAAAATAAAAAATTACAAGAATATTAATACAATTTAATATAAGCTTCATCATCTGCGACTATTTTTTTCTGGTGTACAATAAAGAATTTTTGTATTGTATTCTATTGTAAAGTACTGTTTAATAATAATAATAATAATAACGCCCATCGATCACATACATAGATCCCGGACCCTAACTAGGATTCCCCGTGTCTCGGGACCCAGGAACTACGAGGACCATGGTCCCACAACACCCAGACTCAGAACAAGTATTTGCGCTTTTTTTTCTGTGAGAAAATACTTGGCGGGAATCGATCCCCCGCCTTCGGGTTCGGACCAACCTGCCCAACCACCACACCATATATTGAAATGCTATGTTTAAGTACTCCTAGTTAAAAATATATAATAACAAAAATAAAAGAAAAATAGAAGAATAGATATAGCACGGCTCATGCCGCAAATTATGAAAATTTTAGCACAAATACTAATCCTGCTGAATTCTCAATACGCATATCCATATAATTATGAAAAACTTAATTCATGGATATGAATGAAAAACGGCAACAAAATAGTTAATTTAAACACCCAGTAATTACAGTTCGGCAGCTAATTCGGAAGATAAAGTCATAATTTCACGTTACACATAAGCAAAATAAACACTCCGCTGGAAAAACGTATTTATTTAGAAAACACGTAGTTATCGGCTGACCACTGTTTGTGTTACCCCCACTCGTTTCACGAGAGACGCTGTGTAGAGATTTTCGTCTTAGCTCCTTATAATCAGTGTTGCTAGATTCGTTTTTCAAATATATCCTAATTTTGTTTTATTGGTTCTAGGCATTTGACTACTGCCTCACCTGATGGTAAGCAATGTTGAGATCTAAGATGGGGCATGCTTGCCTAGAAGATACTAGAACGCCGCCGGCAAACTGGCCTTATCTCTAAATTACTCAAATCTACACAAATCGTTCAAGGCTCACTTTCTACCTGTTTCGTGAAGCAAGTAGTTTAGACCTTTAATGATGCCCCTTCTCTATTTCTGTTATGAGTTTTATGGGCATTTTCAAGAATGAGGAAAGTTTATTATTGTTCAGTGCTTTGTACCAATCAGACCAACTCCACTGAAAACTTGCACTTGTTCAGCCAATCAGACTAACACCCAAAACACTGCTCCTAGAGGTCGTAATCAGGTTCAGTGGTTAGTTTGACCAAATTCCGTCCAGCCAAATGTATCGAAACGAAACAGAAAATACTTCAAAACAAGCAATATTCCTGTTATAGTTAACGTCATTCACAAAATGTAAATTCAAAGCTCCATTACTTGTGAAAACCATTGTTATCTGGCAACACCCCTTATAAGTTACTGTTTCAGGGTTCAACGGTGAAGGACACATAAAAATAGAGTCAGCAGTGGGACGAATTTAAACAAAACTATAATCTCGCATGTGGCGGCTACCAATCTTGACTGCCCCACATTTAATCCCTGATGGAAAATTAAAAACAGCAAGATTTATCTCTTAGCTTTTTGTTCTTGTTTTATGTTAAGTGTCGAACTGGCAAATGGCCCATAGAATGGGACAGCATCGTTCATTATTGTCATGAATTCTTCGCATACGTTATACTGTGAGGGCCCAAAAAAGCAGCGCATCTGGAACTACTGAAAAAAGTTTGAACTGAGTTTTAGGTGGCTTCTCGGGTGATTACAAGTCATTAAAACATTAGTGTTTTGATACTGAAATATCTATGTATATATTTTTTTTATTCAAAGAATATTTAAGTTTCTATGAATTTTTAAACCAAATAGCCTTTCTTAATAAGTGCAAACTTTCAACAATGCATCAAAATTTTGATGTCTAGCGATTCGGTTGGTGCAAAAATATCGCTGCTTTTGGGTTATATTATGGTAATCTATGGGTGTTTTCCAATAACCCATTATGAGTTACTAATAGGTGTGCCTATCTAAACACTGAGAAGATATGAGCGAGGTAAGTAGCCAGCCATAGCAAAAACAATCTATTAACTTTACCTGCACTATCTCATATGTACAATTTGGCTATTTCAGCTTTATGTTATATATAAATAAGGCTGAAATAGCCACATTGACGAAATAAGAACGGTCATCCTATTCTTTAAATCGATTTTTCTATTCTTTACAAAATGCATCATCTGTACGATTCATGATTCGAAATCGGGTTAACATAAAGTTCATTGCACCTCCAAATTCAAGTTTCATATATCGGTGCCAGCCGTCAAGATCCGTCAGGCGGTGATGAACGGCTCTGTATCGATACAATCGTATGATCGGTTGCCAAATCGATGAGCCGCGTCGATCATACGATGCTTGATCCGCTCGGCACTCGATGCCGATTGTGAAATCCAATTGTTTCTGCACTGGAGTCCGGACAATAGTAACTTTACCATATTGTTGTAGGTTATACAATGCTTCATATATTAACCCCCCACTTTTCTATTTAGAACGGATTGCGAGCATAGAAAGAGGTAAGATGAAAGGGGTTCCGTAAAATCCATAAAAGTAAATCCATAATTTTGTTACCACCTGATCCACAGTTTTAATGTGGGTATAATCCCAAGAGTTTCATGAAAAAATTTGTACAGTCAATTAAAAAAAGAGTCCAAATGAGTCCGCTGCATTTGTTTATTAAAAATTATAATATAAACAATACTATTAAGGATAATTCAAAAACTATTGAATTATCCTCAATAATATTGTTTACAAATATTGAATTACAAATTGAAATGGGACGACACAGGAAGCACCAGCTTTCAAATAAAATAATCATCAAAATCGGGTCGGAATTGAGGTAACTAACATTAAAAAAACAGTCGAATTGAGAACCTCCTCCTTTTTTGAAGTCAGTTGAATAAAAAAAAAAAAGTTGAAAAACCATCCCGTTTTGCGCACTCTATTTACCGCTCAAGACAAGTACATTGCTCTGCCATGTCTTTCCTTCCTTTGGAAATTTATGTGCAGTACACATCTCAAATTAATGTTGTTATAGTTATCACAGAACTTATATATCCTACAGTGTTTCTAATTACACTGAATACTGGCTTAGTCTTGCGGTAACCAAATATCCTTCCTTCCTTTTCCCTTGCTTGTGGTAAATACCTTTTTCTGGGATGTGAAAATTTGGTTAATATTTTATATACTTCACATAGTCATATGCATTGCGCATACAAAGAAAGACAGCGGCAACAAGAAATCGATGCATCTGGTGTAAAAATACGACGCTCGAATAAATAAAACATGACCTGCCCAACAGGTCGGGTGTCAGCTCGTATCTTCCACTTTTATTGTTCCTTGCACGTTGCAAGTCACTATCGACATTTAGCGTGAAGCAATATTGCATTTAAGCATTCTATTTGTTTGTTTTATGCAAAAATTGTTTCATTTTATCATAAACAAGTCTTTCAAGGATTTGAAGTGCTGTAGTGGCCATCGTCGTCAGGAACACGAGAGGTGAAATGAAAATGTAAAATATATATAAAAACGGAGGTCTGAAAATCGTTTTTGTTCCCTGTCGTCTGAAGTCCTTTTCTGTATTATTCTTTATTATTTTTGACTGGCCCAATAGCTCAGTTGGTAGTAACCCTGCCTTCTGAACTATGGGTTGTGGGTTCGATTCCCACCCAGGGCAAACATTTGTGTGATGAACATAGGTGTTTGTTCTGTGTCTGGGTGTTATATTATATTCTATGTATGTATTTACAAACAAAAAGTACCTAAGTATTGTATCAGTTATCTGGTTCCTATAGAACAAGCTTTGCTTAGTTTGGGGCTAGATGGCGCTGTGTGAAATGTCCACACATATTATATTATATTATTCTTCTTCGTTTTATGACTTTCTATCGCTTTATAGCGATCATTCTGTCAAGTAAGGAAATGAAATCAGAATTAGGATCTGCACCACAGAATAAATGCTTAGGTACCACCTCCCCTCTACCCTGTACCTTCATCGAAGTTGCAGTGACGTGTCGGGATCGCCCGCGCCCGCTGCGTACACGCCGTCAGAAATAGCCCGCAACTAGGTTAATACCCGCACCAACACACGATTTTTATACAACAGACGATGGACAGAATTGTCGGTGGCCGATGTTAACGAACGGGTTATGGCAGCTTGAACAAAGGAGGTATTGATCTAATCGATCACAACTTAAACGGAGTTTTATAAGATTCGTTTTAAAAGTACTTTTTGACATCGTGAATAACGTTTATACGCGTATACTCATACAGCCTAGCTACAAACACGAACTAGCTTTAGACTAGTTACACCATCTTTTGTCTTTTTCGATCCAGCTAAATATTCCAGTAGCAAAAAATTGACAAAAGCTGAAGTAACTAATCCGAGACTAATACCCGTTTATTAATAAAGCTGTTAGAGTACATGCCAAGAAAGCATATCATGGGAGAGCTGTACAAAAGTTAAATAAAAAAAAAGTGCGGGGCAGTCTTTGGGGACTGCCGATGAAGTGAAAACTGAGTAACTTGTGACATATAGCTCATGGCAAGCGTGCGGTGACAATGAAGCGAGTTTCACGAGTTTCTTCATCCAAAAAGTACACATATATACATAGTATACATATAGCTGATGGAAAGCGTTCGGTGACGATGACGCGTGTTCACTGATTTTTGTTCACCCAAAAAGTGCTTAAAGCGTCTGAAGAAGTTATCGCTTCAATAACTGCAGTGTAGAAAGATGTAGTATATGTAGTAGTCCATGTAAAACTATTTTAGTTTCGAACAGGCTCAAGTCATCAATACTCTAAACTGATCTTTACAGGGTCACCAAGCGAGAGGGAGTTTGCATAAGGAACCAGCGATTTAAAATGGGAGGAAGTGCACCCCAGCAGGCCTAGCACGGCCGGTGGACAACTTCTCCCCAGGGAGTAGATAACAAACTTATCCTAACTGTCACTTTATTCCACTCTGCGAGCATGGCCGCGACAGTGGAAAGCTTTATCTGGGGGATAAACGGCGGGAGTAGCGTTTTTAGATTTCTCTACCGTATTGTTGCCAGTACGAGAAAATTTAACTAAAATGACATTGCATGCTTCAATATTTTGTTCAGTCCATCAAACCATCGATAATTGTTCGGCTAAATATACTGGGATTCAAGACAAAATATAAAAATTAAGAAAAAATAAGGTTTTTGGGTCTGCGTCCCTGTGTTAATCAAAGAGTATGTAACGACTACTATGTATATGAGTGAGAGTAAGTGAGTAGTTTTTATTAAAATTTTATTTTGTTTGTAATATGAGCGGAAAAACGTGATTAACTATTGTGTAGTAGTTATATTTTAAATTTTTATATGTATATATTTTATAATAAAATATACTCAAAAAATATATGCATCATTTAAGTTAATTACGTAAATTAAATTATTTCCTTATTAAAACTAAACTAATAATTGTATTTTCACGAATATTTCGCGATGTATTTTTTTTGTATTGAAACTCATTTCCCGGGATTTAGAAGGGATTACTTGTATTCCGAATGCTTCTCCCGGTGTAACTTTCGCTCCAAAATTCGAGTTCCCGCGATTAAACGTAGTTATAATAGGCACGCGACATTTTTGTGCCTATTAAAACACTTTGACTTCCTTATACCCACCTACAAGAGTCGAAGATAAATACTCTCTGCTTTATGTCAATTCAAGAGAATAATAGGTCTTTACCTATGAAATTGCCGTATTGCAGTACAGACTTTTTCAAACAAAAAAAAGTTTTGATTGGCTATGAATTCTAAATTCAAATTAATTTTGTTTTAAAAATATGACATTCTATTTACAATATAAGTCTTTTGTTTATTAATTAGCGTTGTATTTTCATTACATTTCAACATTTTTCCTCATAATGGATACTTTGAAATTTCGTGTAATTATGGAATATGAGTTCCGTCGTGGCACCAACGCGGCACAAACGACACGTAACATCAACGACGTTTACGGAGAGAACTGTACAAACGAACGTACAACCCGTTATTGGTTTGCTCGGTTCCGTTCTGGGAATTTTGACTTGAAAAATGAACCTCGTGATCGTCCGGAAACTTTGGTCAACAATGATGAATTAAAGGCGATTGTGGAAGATGATGAATCTCAATCTACAGCTGAGCTGGCAGCAGTTTTTGATGTTAGCATCAAAACAATATTGGTCCATTTGCGACTGATTGGCAAGATAAAAAAGCTTGATAGATGGGTGCCCCACGAACTTAACGATCGCCAGCGCAACGTACGCGTCGAGACTTGCCTTGCGCTGCTTAACGGGCACAGAAGTGAAGGAATTTTGAACCGAATTGTTACGTGCGACGAAAAATGGATTCTTTTTGACAATCGAAAGCGCTCAGCAAGTTGGTTAGATCCTGGTTCGGTACCAAAGCAATGAGCAAAACAAAAAATGACCCCTAGAAAGGTGATGGTCACAGTTTGGTGGTCTAGTGCTGGTGTGATTCATCATAGCTTTTTACAAAACGGCGAGAGCATTACTGCAGATGTGTACATTGAAGAACTGACTACAATGATGGCGAAACTCGCACGTCTGCAACCAGCTTTGGTCAATCGGTCGTCTCCACTGCTACTTCACGACAACGCGCGACCCCATACTGCACAACAGACCGTCTCTAAGCTGCATGAGTTGGGTTTGGAAGCTCTCCCTCATCCGCCATACTCACCAGATCTTGCGCCTACCGACTATTTCTTTTTCCAAAATTTGGACAACTTTTAGCGGGAAAAAAATTCAATTCCCGAGAGGCAGTACAAAACGCCTTTGAAGAGTTTGTTGTCTCCCGTCCTGCTGATTTTTTCAAGAAGGGCATCCATAAACTGCCACAGCGTTGGCAAAGATGCATTGATTGCAGGGGTGATTACTTTGAATAAAAGAAATAAATAAGTTCGAAAAAAAAATACTTTAACTTTTTTCAAACAAAACGGCAATTTCATAGGTAAAGACCTAATATTATCCACTTTCTTTCGAGTCCGTGCTCTGAAGCGGGGAGTAGCGGGATATAATGTCTACGATAATGTCAAAGGGAAATATTTCTTTCCTCTCCTCGTTGCCGTGCTACGTAAGGTGGAGAGGGGGATTATTTTAACTGACAGGTGGAAAAAACCGGGGGAAAGACAATTTCTCCACATGCCGTGCTAAGCCTGCAGGAGTGAAAGCCGTTGCCGGAAAAAAAGGCCCGAGAAGACTAACGTCCAATGGAAGAGTGGACTCCATGACCATTCTAGCCGACGGGGCGAGACTGTCGTGCCTGTAGAGTATCTTTGTCGCTTGGACTGTGGAAGTTTTGGAAGGGATGATGCTGCGTCGATATAGCGGCGGGATGCAACCTCCATACGCTGCCGGATGGGACGTGAAGTTGTCAAAGTGAATATTTATATTTATCTAAAGAAGATAACAATGTTAGTGTTATTATATCTTCTAAATATATATAACTCAAAGGTGACTGACACTGACATAGTGATCTATCAACGCACAGCCCAAACCACTGGATGGATCGGGCTGAAATTTGGCATGCAGGTAGATGTTATGACGTAGGCATCCCATAAGAAAGGATTTTTAGAATTTCCACCCTTAAGAGGGTGAAAGTGTGGTGGTTGAATTATTTTCCCATAGGCCACGCCGCGGGCGAAGCTGCGGGCAGAAGCTCGTTAACTTATATAGCTGTATGTAATAATTATGTTCTACTGCTCAGAATTCACGCCAAACTAACATAAATGACTCAAGCAAAGATGCTTATTTAAATTTACCTCCTATTAAATAAGTCTAAAGCATAGTATATATGTGTGTAGGTATGTAACAAAGCGCAAACGTCGTTTTAAATTTCAATTCACCCCTTTAATGTGTTGCCAGCAGTCGAAGCTATAACAGTTTGGAAAGAACCAGTGATATCTGTTTTAATGCCCATGATAATTGATGTGTAGAAAAAAAACTCTTTAATGCGTTCACAAACGCAAAGTTTTCCTCGTAATATCCGGCGGTTATTAGAGGATCAGAGAAAAACGCACGTTTATGTATGTTTTAGATTTATGGTGTAAATAGTATGATACTAGTAGTAAACATAGGGTTTCAATCAAAGAACGTTGGGTGGAGTGATATATTTGAACGGTTTATGGAATCAACACCGTTTTCTCTGAACGTAAAATCTTTTATGCGAATATACGAGTGTCAGTGCATTCTCATATTATTGAATGGCGTATTGAAAAATGTATTTCAAAGTCAAAGTCAAGTCTAAGTTAAATAATTTATTGCAAATAATAATGTTATTTTTAACACTTTAATAAGTCCACATCAGATTATTAAAAAAAATTAAATTCAATTGTTTCAACGTATAATCTGTATATATAAAAAAATCGTGTTAGTTACACTATTCATAACTCAAGAATAACAAGGAAAATTTTTGGGGAGGTTGCTTAGAACCAGGAAACGGACATAGGATACTTTTTATCCCGTTCAATCGCGTTTTACCAATTCACCCGGGCGAAGCCTGGGCGGGTCAACTAGTACTAACTAAAACAGAAAAGTGTTTCAGCATACTACAGTACACACACAACAAATCCAAATTACAATTTGTTTAAAAATAAATTTATATCGACATTTTGGAAAATTAATAACGGCTAAAATCACGAAAATTAATAATCGTAATTAGTCCGACCAGGTTTTAGACATATTTGATGTCCTTTTTCTGGGAGCTAGTAGGTAACTAACTAACGAAAGCCGCGGAGTCTTTCGCGAGCGGTCAGCACGTAACGTTACGTGCTTACAAAATGTATCATACTTACGACAGTTTCCAAAATAAAATATCAAGATATGTATATAAAGAAAACAAGACTGAAGAACACGTACTGTTATATTCCACATCAGCCATAGAAAGAGACAAGAGAAACAAACCACAGGATCTACTGTGATTGGACTCCAAATTAATCACAACACCTTTTTTTTATTGTTTGATAGGCTCGCGATTGACCACTATCACACCTGGTGGTAAGTAACAATGCGGTCTAGGATGTAACACGCTTGCCTAGAAGATACCTGTTCACGCTCGATTTGAAGACTCCAAGGTTGTAGGTTTCGGGAAATACGGATGCCGGTAAAGCGTTCCACTCGGCTGTTCGCATGATAAATGTAGAGCCAAATCTCTTTGTTAGCACATGCGGGATATCAACCATGTACCGGTGGCGCTTTTTCGTACATCTGGTTGTCCGATGGTGGAACGGTGATGGTGGAATCAGGCCTTCATTTAATATCACTGGAACAGCTGTGCTAGCAACTCAAGGCCCTGGTTTGCTACATATAATTGTTGCTGACGACTAGGCGTTTCCGTAAAAAAGGTAAATGATAATGTGCGAAATATAAAGGAGCAGAAAACGTGGCGAAAAATATGAATTAAAAATTAATAATTGTACATTAAACTAAACCGACATTTTCTTCTTGTCACAACAAAACGTTCTTAAAAAACTAAATCTAAAAAGCAACCAAAAGAGGCCCTATGCTTCAACCTCCGTGTCGCTTACACTCCCAGTAGCCTGACCATGACTACGATTATTACTATGATTATGGCCGTAATTGTGACCATGATTATGACTATGCTCATGAATACACCCCAAGCAGCCCATCAGTGCAGGCCATCCTGCCCCCATATAATATCTCTATCCGTTTCTGTTTAGGTATAAACAAATAAAAATCTGTGGACATTTCACACAGCGCCGTCTAGCCCCAAACTAAGCAAAGCTTGTTTTTTTTTTTTTTTTTTTTTTTTTTCTTTAAACTTGTCTAGCATTTGACCACGCTCTCACCTGATGGGAAGTGACGATGCGATCGAAGGTGTAGCATGCTAGCCAAGTAAATACCTATTCACTCTTCTCTTGAACACGCCCGGGTCATATTTCGCCGGAAACACAGACGCTGGCAGGGCATTCCATTCCTTAGCCGTTCTAATTAAGAACGTTGAGTCAAATCGCTTGGTACGAATGGGTGGTATTTCGACCACAAAAGGATGGCGCTTAGCCGAGCGTCTAGTAGTCCGGTAGTGGAATGGTGATGGGAGAATTAGATCATGCAGTTCTTGAGCGCATTCACCGTGGTGTAATCTGTAAAAAACTGACAGACTTGCCACCTTACGTCGATGTGCAAGGCTCTGGAGCCTTTCACCAACCAAAGTGTCGTCGTCAATGAGCCTTTTGGCACGCCGTTCAATCGAGTCCAGAGCCTCAAGCTGGTACTTGGCAGACCCGTCCCACAGGTGGCAGCAGTACTCCATACACGATCGGACTTGTGCTTGATACAGATTTAGAAGCTGTCCAGGTGTGAAGTACCGCCTTACCTTGGACAATATGCCGAGTTTTTTTGAAGCTACTTTGGCTTTGGACTCGATGTAGGATCCAAAGTTTAGGTTTGACGTGAGATCAACACCCAAAAGCTCAAGATGGTTTCCTAAACTTACAGATACACCACGGAATGAAGGAGCCAGATGGAGTGGGCTCTTTTTAGCAGTGAATAAACACGCCTGTGTTTTTGCAGCATTGAACCTAACCAAGTTAGCATCGCCCCAATCGGACACGGCTTTCAAAGCCAGGTTCATGCGCTCAACCATAGCCTCTCTCTCAATCCGGACGTCGTCACCACTGGCTCGGGCACTGGATGTGTATCTTTCAACAACAGTACTATCATCTGCATACCCAAAGGTACCGGGCTTTAGCAGATCATTGATGTGGAGTAAGAATAGTGTTGCTGAAAGAACTGACCCCTGAGGTACACCAGCATTAATAGCTAATTGATCGGAAGAGCAGCCATCAAGAACTACTCTAAGCGATCGTTCCCTCAAAAAGTCTGATATCCAAGTGCACAAACCAGCAGGTAGTCCGTAAGATGGAAGCTTATTCAGAAGACCGTCGTGCCAGACCCGATCAAATGCCTTAGAGACGTCTAGAGATACAGCAAGTGCCTCTCCATGCATCTCTAAGGCTTCGCTCAATATGTGAGTGGCATACGCGAGAAGATCCCCAGTGGACCGGTTTCGGCGAAATCCGTATTGCCGGTCACTGAGGAGATCATTGTCTTCAAGGTATGCCAAGAGCTTGTTGTTAATTATACGCTCCATACTCTTACAGAGAATGGAGGTAATTGAGATGGGTCGATAGTTGGCAGGATCAGCACGACTGCCCTTCTTAGGTACAGGTTGTACGTTGGCTAGCTTCCAACTCATAGGGACTATTCCGGTGTCTAGAGAGAGGCGAAATAGGCGTGTTAGAGTGGGAGACAACTCGGGTGCACAGCTCTTAAGTACAATTGCAGGTATACCATCGGGACCACTGGCTTTGTTCACGTCTAGACTGCGTAATGTTTTTAGTACTTCCTTCTGACGTATGCGTATTTCCGGCATGAAAACACCGCATTGTGGAAGGCAGGGAGGTACCTCATTAGCAGTATCTAAACGCGAAGCTTCTGCAAAGAGAGTGGCAAACAAGTTTGCTTTTTCTTTTGCAGTGTGAGCCAGCGATCCGTCTGGTTTCAATAATGGAGGCAGTGAGGATCGACAGAAGTTCGCTTCAATCGATTTGGCTAGGGACCAAAAAGCCTTACTACCCGCTGGGTAGGAAGCAAGTTTAGTCCCTATTCGACCAATATGATTGAAACGAGCCTTCCTTAATTCCTTCTTACAGGCCTTGGCGGCAACGTTAAAGGCTTTCTTCTTAGCTCGAGTGTCCGAGGCCTTGCGTTTTCGAGCGTCAGCCCATGCCAGATATGCCGCATGCTTCTGCGCTTCAGCACGTGCACATTCGGCTCCAAACCATGGGCTGGCTTTGCTGGTCACGGGCTTATCGGAAAATGGAATAAAATATTCCATAGCCCGACATACTACCTCAGTAACCGCATTCGCGCAGACCGTCGGATCTCCAGAAGAAAAACACGTTTGCCGCCAAGGATATGAAGCGAAGAAATGTCGCATCTCGTCCCAGTCTGCTAAGTTGTATCTCCAGACACGCCGATTGCTCTTAGGGCTTGGGTCAGGCGGGGAGTATACTGAAACGGACTTGACCAGACAGTGATCGGAGCTACCAATGGGTGAGGATACCGCCACAGAGTATCGGTCTGGTTCAGTCGTGAGCAGAAGGTCGAGGCAGTTAGCAGTGTGGCTATCAATATCAGGCACTCGCGTTGGCTCTTTAACAATCTGCGTTAAATTGAGCGCCAAAGCGAGCTTACGCGTCTCTCTCCCAGCGTGGTCCGTGATCCGGTGTGGGACTAACCACTCCTGGTGGTGAGCATTAAAGTCCCCCAGAACAACAAGCTGAGCCGAAGGATAGCGTTGCTGAGCCACATCTGCCGTTTCACTGAGATACTCCATTAGAAGAGTTGTCTCCCGGTCACCGCTATGTGATCTGTACACACCAGCATAGAGAATTTTCTCAATGCCGGTGTCCACAAGCACCCAAATCACCGAAAAGTGGGGATGTTCAAGGTTTCGGAGACGCAAACAGCAAATGTCATCACGGACGTAAACGCAGATACCAGCGCGTGGAAGGAAGCGGTTTTCCAAGATGAATCCTGGATAGTCCAGATATGCCGTGTCTGATGGACATCCTATTTGCGTCTCAGTCAAGAAGAGCAAGTGCGGTTTGTTGGTCTCCAGATGATGATGGACCGCTTGCAGATTTGAGTGCAGCCCACGAATATTTGTGAGGTGCACTTTAAGAGTGAGGACGTGCATCTGCCGTTTAAACTTGCTCAATTTATTTGACTTTTTCATATTTGGGTGAGTTAGGTAGACAAGTAGGAAGTGGACGAGATATTGGGATGCTAACCCTCAGTAATAGAGAAGCTCCTACGCCAATGGAGAACTTGCGCGGAGACTGCGGGGACGCCCGAACCCCCCTGAAATTGCCCACAAGTTCCTCACTTCCAGTCGCCAACTGGCCCTGTGGACAACCTCAGGATTTTACACAAGCGGTGGGGCAGCCTTTTGTAGTTGGCTAGACTACTACTTGGGCCCCCTACAACTTGCGGTCGGCCAGCAGAGAGCACCGTGCTTCGGATCCCGCTACCCTCCGAAGCAAGGTCTCCGACGCGAAAGCATCTCCATCACCAATACCGGTCTGCATACCCAACACAACTGTCCACATCTACTCGTCAGAACGGCTTCATTAGACATCACGATGGAACACGACGAGTCGCTTGGCATCGTGGTTTTGTCTAATGGGTGGTAACTAAGCCGGCGGCTAAGGCCTTCCACCAGTTATTTGGTTGCTCTTTTGGCACCACCCAGGGGTCACGTGTAGGGAAACTAGGGTTAAAGCCTACGGACGCGAGCAAACTACTATGGAAACCAGTTAACCGATACAATACTTAGATACTTTTTGTTTGTAAATATATATATAGAATACAACATAACACCCAGACACAGAACAAACACCGATGTTCATCGCACAAATGTTTGTCCTGGGTGGGAATTGAACCCACAACCTATAGTTCAGAAGGCAAAGCTACTGCCAACTAAGCTTGATGATAAGTAAATTACGAAAATAAGAAACAAGAGTTCGTTTTTAAACTATCTATTCTTGTTAGAAAAATAGTTAACCATTGAGTAGTTTTTTTACACCTTGTTAATCAATCTCTTTACACTATAATCAACACACCAACACCTCCAATATATCTTAGTAGGAGCAAAACAAACCGGGAAAAACATTTTTAAAATTGACGTGCATAATATATTCTATGTAAGAATTGTACATGGAAAATTAAAAAAGCATATAGCTTTGATGGAGCGGAAATGCCAAAGGACAAAAATCCTACTACACACATATAAAATTTAAAGTCCTGACTGACTGGCTTATATATCAACGCACAGCCTAAACCACTCGCCCTAGAGACTTGAAATTTGGAGAGTGTGTTTTTTGTAAAGTGTAGGTATCCACCAAGAAAATTTTTTTAGAAATTTCAACCCTAAGAGGGTGAAATAGGTGGTTGAATTATTTATGAAAAATTTTCTTTTTCGTTTCCTACAAGCTACGTGGACGAAGACACGGGCAGAAGCTATTAAATAATAAACGCAAAAGTTTATATGTGATATATATGATGTTAGTTAATGTCGCAAAATCTACTAAACCAAGTTTGATGAAATTTGGAAAGCAGTTACTGTAATATTATATTAAAAGTAGATTAATAAACATTTCGGTCTGATATTCAAGTCTCTAACAAAATGTTTTCTTTTTACTTTATTGACACGGAACCCTAAAACACACCACCCAAGCCCTTATAGCAACCGCTCTCGCTGAAAAAGGCATTTGAATAATGAAATCCTATCACCTCTCCTAGGTCACACTATGCATGTTCCTCTATACGTAGTTAGTTTTAAAAGTAGGATAACAGTATTTTTTTTTTTTAATGTTGACATGTTAGGAAAGTAATATTATGTGTTACTGGTAGATAGATAGATAAACTCTTTATTATACAAACCACGCACAAGAATACAACGAATTAAAAGAAGTGGAGAACAATGGGCGACCTTATCGCTAAAAGCGATCTCTATCAATAGTATTGTACTCATACTCAACCTGATACTCAATAGAAAAGTAACAATTACAAATTCAAACTTTTTCCGTATGGTTTGAGGCCTTAATTTTAACAGGACGAAGTTGAAAACAGTTTTGACTGTGCAGTCTTGTCAAACGTCAGAATCTAAAGTTAAATCATTTCTTGCAAGTGGACTGAAATAAAATTACTTAATATACGTAAGCTATTGTCCTAAGCATATAAAATTACAAAGTGCTTAATGACAAATATAGCAACTCTTAATAATCGAGAGAGATCTTATTTTTGAAAAAAAAAAAAATAAGATCTCTTTCCCACTACTTGTGCAAACAAAGATAATAAAGCCCGTTGATAGCTTGTGAACATAATTTCTCCTATAAACACGACTCACTAGCACGGCCAGGGGGCTAGGTAACAGTAGCAACATCAGCTCTGCGGAAATCCAAAACGAAACTGACGTATTCGCAAAGGCTAGTAGTGGAAATCAACTACTATTTTTCGTATGAAGTATTTTTCGCAATGGGTGCAACCAATACGGCGCGCAAAGCAGAAAAAAGAACTGCGATCCGGAACTTCGATTAAACATGTGAAGTGTAAGTATTAAAACTAATCATGAAACAAAACAAAATCTTTATAATAATTTACGAAACATCACATCAAATCGTTATTTTGGCTCTACGTTACAATAAATAAAATAAAACAGCGCCATCTAGCCCAAACTAAGCAAAGCTTGTACTATGGGAACCAAATAACCTTAATACCAAATTACTTAACGCAAAAAGTACCAAATACTTGGATACTTTTTGTTTGTAAATACATACATAGAATACAATATAACACCCAGACACAGAACAAACATCGATGTTCATCACACAAAAGTTTGTCCTGCTTGGGAATCGCACCCACAACCTATAGTTCAGAAGGCAGGGTTCACTACCAACTGAGCTATCGGGCCAGTCAGTAGATTAATATAATATAATGTAATAATGTATGAAATTTGCACGATCAGGAGGCTGATTCTAACACACGTAGCCACTTAATACAACGTTAAATGTCGAGCGGCGTCTATGTTTACACAATAAATCTGCAATGGCCTTAATACTGACTAGTACTAGCTAGTATAGCT
Source organism: Ennomos fuscantarius (assembly GCA_905220475.3). Taxonomy (NCBI): domain Eukaryota; kingdom Metazoa; phylum Arthropoda; class Insecta; order Lepidoptera; family Geometridae; genus Ennomos; species Ennomos fuscantarius. Next base: position 1,205,237 of record HG992026.1, on the reverse strand, counting down.
AGTATCATCGGAGAGACTTCGTATTTTGTACGCATTTGAAATCGTATTTTTAGTTGAAATGCAGATTTTTTTATAGTTGAATCTGACTGGTTTGATATGATTTGAATAAGGTAAGTCAAGCAATGCAATATTTACAACAAAGCAAAAAATATATGTGCATCTGGATCACGTCCTTAAATTATTTAGACATAAAGGCAGGAAAGTAAAAAAGAAATTAAAAGATATCCGCCCCATTTTTATGACTTTCGTCTTAGAAAATAAGTAAAACAACGGTATTTTGTTCTTCCAATTAAATAAAACCCAATAATGACACAAAAATACGTGTTCCGTTTACGGACCATCTATGGAGTAAGCGTTTTCAGTTATAGAATTAAATTTTTTCTTCGTATTTTGTTCGAGAGCATAATAAGTACTATGCAATTTTTAAGTCAAAAAATGTCTTTCTTAAGTCAAAGTCAAAAGATTTTATTGCAAATAGGCTATTTTTAGCACTTTTACAAGTCAAAATAATATAAGTTACTTAAAATTAAGTTATTTTAGGGCTATCCTCATTTAAAGTACAGATGGTCCGGAAACGGAACACGTGTTTTATGTCACAATTGTGTGTTTTTATTGGAATAACAAAACATAAATAACAATAATAGGATACAGGATAGAATTTTCAAATACGTAATATTTATTTACTTAAAATATATTTTTAAATGTAAACCAAAATTTTAAAATTAAATTCAAAATTATATAATTTTCTTTCTTTATTATATCTGTACCAAACACACTCATTCAGGTAGGTACCATACAATTATAGATTGAACGCTTTGAACAACTTGCATTAGCTATCCCGATAACTGAACAGTACTTCCGACCGATGCCAATAATAAATTAATGTTTGTTCTAAATATAAAAATCTGTAACTGACTGGTTGACTGACTGATCTTACCAGAACTCTTAGTGGAAAATTAAGGGATTTTACTGGGATATGTTTTATTGGTATTAGTTAATTCCTCAGCATTAGGGATTAGACTAAATGTGATAGCGAGTGACACACACACATACACAGACATAATTAGGAGAACTAAACTTACCTATATAACTTTTAGAATTAGCATGTCAAATGTGATAGCGAGTGACACACACACATACACAGACATAATTAGGAGAACTAAACTTACCTATATAACTTTTAGAATTAGCATGTCAAATGGCATTGAGCAGGTCACATCGCTAACAGAACCGAAAACCGATGAGTACAATATCGTAGAACTAGTTGGATGCAAGAGACGAGTCGCTCAAAGTGGCGCTCTGTTGGAAAGCTATGTAGTGGAAATCTTCAGACTGATGATAATGAAGCAAATAAGTCTGTAGAAAGAGTAAGCTTTTTTTATGTTAAGGAATGACGTGACGAGCTAGCCGTTTGCCTGATGTTAAACGACACGGCTGCCCATACCAGCTGCAGTATCACTCGGAACTCTAAAGTATAGAGGTTCGCGTGACACTGCACTGCACACGTCATCCAGAGACATCAGCACAATCTAGTAATAAGATTACTAAACTGTGAGATCAGATCATAAAGTCTCATTTGCCCAGTAATTTCACTAGCTACAGTGCCCTTCAAACCGGAACACAGCAGTGCTTGCGCACTACTGCTTGGCGGCAGAATAGCTGGCAGAGTGGTGGTACCTACCTAGACGAACTTTGCAGTAAAGTCCTACCACCTAGTAAAGTAAAATATATTTCATTAAGAGCAAAATCAGAAACAATCACTAGTTATATCTAATCCATAGAACGGACGAGTACTAATGTATCCACACTCAATAAACGTGTCTGCTTCCCATCTGCACAATCAAGCATCAATGTTTATTCTATTCCATTAAATATTTGGATATTCGCCTACTTTCAACTCACTGCCTCGAAGGGCTAGCCTTACCCCACTTACAAAATTAAATGCCAAGTTCATATATATAATTCTTTCTGCGGGTTAAATTCACTATTTATTTACAGCGCCTTCTGTTTATTTATTGGTGACGTGTGGTTCATTGATTGCCTTAGTTCGAGCCCCAGTAGTAGAACACTTACTTTGCCTTACTTTGCCTGTACTGTTATATAGTAACATATTTCGTATACTGTGCATGCAGTGTGTGTCTTTTTTCAATGGCTCTGCTTCTAGTCTAATCATTAGTCTACTCAAGATTCTTCTCGTATTCTCTTGGGCTAAGAAGGAAAATGGCGAAATAGCATTTAATCCCGGATCAAATATAATGTTCATTTGGGTTTGGTTCGAGGTCGGCGCAAGTTTAATGGCTCGTCCAATCCATTGTTCCATTATTGAGCATAAGAACTACGAAACTATTCTCACTAGCTACTCTTTGCAATTCACTTTCAAACTTTGGTCTTGAAATAATTTTTCAATACAATATTTACAATCGTAAGCCTTTTTTTTAAACCGGAAAATTGCCTTTATTATTTCAACTAAATACTACAATGATATAACAACTAATACTAAATACAACCTAATACAAAAAAAAAATTGGAATATGTACTGGCCTATAGACAGTCCAAATGCTCCAGCCCACTACCAGTAGGTAGCGTACCTACCATGCTGGTAGCACTGCCCCTGTTGTTTAGATATATTAAGTGGATTGCCGCTTACCACCCTTAAATAGTCATGTTAATGGAAAAGTCATTTACAAGTAGTTATACATAGAGACAAAGAAAATTCTTGCATACATAGAAATCGATAATTTAACACAGCAACAAAATTTGCTAAAATGTTGCAGTTATTGTGCTAACTGCCTACATTATTACAATGATAGATTGTTTTGGCTACCACATTCATCCAGTCGCCGATTACCACCGCGGCCTGCAATCCAACGTATTCTTAAATAAACATTGCCATAGCTTGTTTCCATAACTATTTATTAATGATTTTATTACGCGTCGGGATAACGATGAATTCGTAATCAACTGAGATAACGTTCCGTTCAGAAAAAAATACTATTTATACTATACTAGACGTTGTTATGGCAACACTGCGAGCAGATGCGGAAACATTTATTAACTCATTTCCTCTGAAATAAGCAAATAAACCACCGTAAACAGTTTAACTAATGACTCCCATTATACGGAAGTATGTTGCATCTATGCTATTCTACCAACAAAATGCAGTTCCAAAGTTAAATTCGTCTTCATTCATTAGAGATTAGATCCCAACATTGCCAGTTATAAATACATTCACACATCTATCCACGGGGAATTCGTTTCCCAGCGCTGGCAACACAGCTATTTTGAAAATGGAACGACTTTTAATCGTTAGATGAATGGAGGTGAGAAGGAGATAATCTTGGTTGTTTGACGTTTATGCAGACATCACTACATCTGTCATTTGATAGATGAGCCAGTTAATAAATTGGGGTGCGTCGGGTGGTTATTAAGCTTGACGAACCTGTTGAACTTGACAGATAGAAAGTTAGATAGATAGGTAGATAGAGATAGAGAATTCTTTATTGTTCCACCAGTTAAATAATGAAATATTAAGGAAAAGTTAGTTTAATTATCCTTAGTTAGCTTAGTAACCGTAATTATCGATACACTGATTCCTAAAATACCGTTTAAAAACCAGTTCGGGAATCTATGGATTCATTAAAATAATGTAAAGATATGAATGTGAATAAACAATAAGCAACAATTAAAGCTATATTCACAACCGACTTCAAAACAAGAAGGTTCTCAATTTCATTTGCTGTTTTTATTTGTATTGTTTATGTTTGTTACCTTAAAACTCCCTAATTTAAAAAACGATATTGATAAATATTTTTGACGTGATAACGTTTTATAAAGCGATGTACGCTGACTGCACGCTCGAAAATTTGTCACGTTCCGCCTGAGCCGAGCGTGCGAGCGAGAGCGCGGAACAAGCGATAGAGAGGCACGATCGGCATAAATGTTTTCTTAATCGTCCGTAAAACTGACTTTACAGAGAACCATTTTTATTTATATCGATACACTTTCAATTTAGTTCCATAGAAATCCCGGAATCGGTGTTTTAAATCAAAATTCTTACAGTTACAGTTCTTACAGTTCTTACAGTTAGTTTTAACTGAAAAAAAAAGTAGGTATGATAATAATAATAAATAAATAACGCCCAACGATCACATACAGAGACTCTAACTAGTATTCCCTGGTGTAGAGACCCAGGAACTACGAGAACCGTGGTCCCATAACACTCACACACAGAACAATTATTGTCTCCTTTTTTTCCCTGCACAAACACTTGTTCTGCCGCGGGAATCCAACCCGCCGCCTCCGGTCTATGAGCTTACCTGCTCAACCACCACACCACAGAGGCCATCAAAGATGATTCAAATGCAGTCTATTTCAATATTATTACTAAATATTCAGAAGAACAGCTTCGCAGATTATTAAATCTCTTATTTGCAAGAGTTAATCATTCCTTTAAGCAATATTCTGACACATTTTTAAGAGTTGACCGCTCAATATTATTGCAGCTGCAACGAAACAGTCCAAACACTACAAAATTAACATTAACCAGAGCAAGACATAATTCCATATAGCACTTATTTTAGTCCGTTACATCTGTTTTTCACGAAACCATAAGAAACAATAAAAATCAAGTTGAAATCAGGTCAGAATCGGGTCAGGCCGTTCACTAATCAACCTGAGGCAAACTGGAAAACAAAATACAATTTCAAACCCCAAACCCACAATTCTTGTAATTAGTAATTTTCAAATTAATTATTGATATTTATTTATTAAAAGACCAACAGCATTCCCTCGGGTCCCTAGATACCTAGAGGGAATTCTAGTTAGGGTCCAGGATCTATGTATTATATGCGATCGTTGGGCGTTATTATTCTTAATTTTTTTTTTATTATAAAAATTTTAATTCTGTACCGCCCGTTGCAATTCCCAAGCGTATAATGTAACTATAAGAATTATTGCATTCATGTACATAATTTTTATTGGTAATACACAATAGCAGGTATAATAGGTAAATATTTGCAGATCTTAAATAACCTAAATAATATTTCTGAGCTGCAGAATTTTTTTTTAAGTTTATTTAGTTTCATTTCCACTGGCGATTAAAATGATATCGGAGTCAATTACTAAATTTATTTATTACGTCTATTCCTAATTTTATTTAAGCTGTCTACGTTATTCTTTAGTCTGAGTCTCAAGCATGTTTAAGCCTGCGCGGGTAAATCCGACATCGATTTGTATAAATAAGAACTTCCTGAAACCTGAAATAGACTGTCTGCCGGAGAGGGAAGGTGCAGGAGCAGCGAGTTTCACTTAGCTTATGAGCTCGGTAGGAAGTTTAGAATAATATGTGTGATATACCTACATAATAGGTTTGACGAATTTATTTACTCATAAAGAACATAATTCACTTAGCTTAAGTATGTATAAATTATAACTAAATAATCTAGTTACAATTAATCTAAATATTATCCAGATGGTCTGGCGGTATATACGTTTAAAAAACATTGGCATAAATATTTATTTTCAGTTTAGTTTTGAACATAGGCTTGGTTTTACAATCTTTAGTATCGTTTGGTAGATCATTAAATAATTGTGCACCTTCATACATAATATTTCTTTCATCCATATGAAGTTATTAAAGTTGCAAATTTGATTTTATTTGAATTTCGTAAGATATGTCTAAAAGATCTTTTTGTGAATGATTTTTGTGTGTGTATTTTATAGTCAATGTTTTTTTTTAGAATGCAAGTTGTGGATGTACAAAGTTGTTGTAAATTAAATATTTTTGTTTGTTCATAGAGAGAACGTGTGTTTGTTAGGTGGTCGTAATTGAAAAGGGTTTTCATTAGTTTTTTTTTAATAATAATTATTAAACACTGGTCGGACGGGCTAGAATCCATGCGGTTGGAGTGTGTGTACGCTTGTTGGAGGATTTTTATCCGGCATGGTATTATTATTATTAGATTAATTCGAAAATTTCGATTAAGTTCTATTTAAGTTTATTTATTTAAGTAACACTCGTTTGTTTTACTTTTTCTTTTTTATGATAGGTATGTAATTATCACTTTCATTTTATTAATTATTGAATTATACATTATGTAATTTTTAAATCATGTTGTATTGTAATGTACTAGCTTACAATATTTGTTCACAAAAAAAGCACAACTTTTGTTCTGAATCAGGGAGTAGTGGGACCATAGTCCTCGTATTTCCTGGATTCCTAGATACAGGGGATCCTAGTTAGGGTCCAGGATTTATGTATGTGATCGTTGGGAGTTATTATAATGATAATAATATTTGTATTCTATGTATGTATTTACAAACAAGTATTGTATCAGTTATCTCGAATACCATAATCTTTGCGTAGTTTGGGACTAGATGACGTTGTGTGAAATGCGCACAAATATTTATTTATATATTATTATTAGCAGGGATTGTAGAGCAATTAAGATTTCTTGATCTAAATCAGGAGCCCGTGGTTCGAAAGCGAGACTACAGAGTACATCAGAAACTGTAGTTCGATTCGTTACGACTCCGGCTTCAACGAATCTAACCTTAAAGCGAAAATAAAAAAATAAACAGTTAATTTGTTGATCCGATTTACGGTTGTAAATAATTGTAATCTACGTAACGCGTATGTTTCAGCGATCCAAGGCCGACACATACCGAGTTTATAGTATTTACTGATCATTTGTTTATCGCAGTTTATTCCAAAGTTTTAAAACAGTCGGCGTTTTCAGTTTAGACTTTAATAGTTCTGTTTAAACGATAAAAATTGACAACGTTGTTATTAAAATGCAAATTCGACAGTTTAATTTTAGATGTGAATCAAAACTTATATGCACAAGTACCTACATGTACACAGAAAAAAACTCCATAGAAGCTTCTGGTAAAGTTGCCACCACTTTACTACGAGTATGACTTTGACTAGGCTATGACTTGACTTGATGACTTCGACTGTGACTTGACACATATTTGCGTGAACTATCGATAGCTTGATAAATTAGCAATTACTTGACACTGGCTAAATACACAAAAGTGTGGAGCCAAAACACAAAAAAAAAATGTTTTGAAAAATTTGTGACCGATCGATAATAACTGAACGAAGAATGAAGAAAAAAAAAAGCACTAATACTTTATCTGTCTGAATGTTGTGGGAGCATGGCATGGTTCTTGGGTCCTTAGACACAGGGAATCCTAGTTACAGTCCGGGATCTGTGTATGTTATATTGGGCGTTACAATTATAATATAACTTAAAAAGTCAATATTGCATGGCGGAGAAGGGTTTGAACCTGGGTGCGTTGGTTATTACATCACACGGGTAATCATACCAATTGCTTTCCAAATCTTAACGATGAATAGAGCTTAATTGTTTGTAAACACCAAAAGCTCCAAAATAGGACGTAATGTAAAATAATTACGGTATAAAGTTGTTGAACTCTACTTATCTCCACCTACGCAAGGGTGAACAATAGCGGTAATTTTTAACAGTTCTACAGCGAGTGATCAACCGATGAACGTTGAACATACTCGGGTTCTACTACCCACATCTACCGACAGAGTGCTGGTTAATATCACTACACGGCATTCAACAAAACGGCTGCTTTTGTATCAGACAATATTTCTACAACAAGGCCATCTTTCAGTTCGAAACGTATTCGGCGTTTTCGATTTCGGCGGGCGGGTTTCGGTTCCCGTGACAGGGCAAGTCAAGCACAGAAAAAACCCAAATACTTTTTAAATAATAATAAAAATATGTGTGGACACCTCACACAACGCCATCTAGCCCCAAAGCAAAGCTTGTATTATAGGAACCAGATAACTGATACAATACTTAGATACTTTTTGTTTGTAAATACATACATAGAATACAGTATAACATCCAGACACGCAACAAACATCGATGTTCATCACACAAATGTTTGTCCTGGGTGGGAATCGAACCCACAACCCACAGTTCAGAAGGCAGGGTTACTACCAACTGAGCTATCGGGCCAGTTAAAAATACTAGTTCTGAAACTGGGATTTTTGGGATCATGATCCTCGTAGTTCCTGGGTCCCTAAACACATGGACTCCTAGTTAGGGTCCAGGATCTATGTATATGATCGTTGGGCGTTATTATTTATTAATTATATCTACATATTACACTCACCGTCAGCGGCCTTTCTGCAGAGCTACAAGTTGCAGTAGTGGGCTAGATTTTGTGTGATATGTCCACAAATATATATTTATTTACTAGATGCGCCCCGCGGTTTCACCCGCGGATTAAAAGCATTTTAATCATTTGCTCATCCCACGGGAACATTTCACTTTTCCGGGATAAAATGTAGCCTGTATGTTAATCCAGTGTATAAGATATCTTGGTACCGAATTTTATACAAATCCATTCAGCCGTTTGAGCGTGAAGGAGTAACAAATATACATACAAACTTTCGCCTTTATAATATCAGTGTGATGTGATTGTGTGATAGATAGGTAGATGTAAACATCAAATATTGCTAAAAAGCTTACACGCGGCGACTGGAGCACCGATGTCAAACATCGAGAGGCGGTATCTCGTCGAGTGGCCATCGGCGGGGGAAGTAGCACGCGCGCCCTTCGCGAATCTGCTACCTATTTGGGACTAATATTAGGCGGAGACTTAAGGAAAATCGATCATTGATCCATTTTTGTGTGACACGATTAGATTCATGACCTTTTACAATCAGGAAACTGAAAAGATTTAATTCAATAGTTACATAACCTAACCGAAAGACAGCACAACCAACAACAGCTCATCACTTCCTATCAGGTAAGAGCGTGGTCAAATGCTAGACAAGTTTGAAGTAAAAAAAAAACAAATCGTTTATCTGTTTACTCCTTTTTCAACCGACTTCAAATACGAGCAGATTCTCAATTTAACTGTATTTTTCAATTCAGTTCAATTCTTTATTTGTTGATTATGGGTACATATATAGATGATAACATTAATAGTCTGTCTGAAATAATAATTTCATGTCTGTTACCTCAGAACTTTGACTGGGTGAACGGATTTTGATGTTTTTTTATTTTATTTGAAAGCTGGCGCTTCCCGTGTGGTCCCATTTCAATTTGATCAAGATCTAATGGGTAATTTTTGAGTTATCCTTAATGTGTAATTTGACTTCAATTACATTGATGATGTTCTCATTTTTGTGAGAAACAAATGAAGGATTGAAGTCGATTGGATTCTTTTTTTTAATAGGTTTGATTGGGAAGTGCGTTTCATATTTTAACAGCATTGTTTGCTTTACCCTCTTATCTGCTAGCAAAACGTTTAAATGAGCAGTAAAGCAGTTTTTGATTGTAGTTTAAATTGTCTTGCAGTAAATTTAATCTGATCTATTTCAGTCGCTCTCAGATACACTTCGAATAAACCTATAAAACATTGTTTACGTATTGCCTTAAATGGAATGTCTGTTAAATGTCTTTATCTATCAATACTAGTTATATCCTGTGACTCTCTCTACGATTTTCTGTTTGTTCCCCGGAAAACTAAACCAGGAATAAAAGAAGATACTTTCTGCAAAAAAGTCATTCATAGATGAAAGGCCACCAAATAAAATAGTATAATAAAAGCAAAGGTTAAATTTAAGTTGAATGACTACTTCATCATAAGTAAACAAATTAGAAAACAATAAAAAGAAAACTTAATGTAATAAACCACTAACAGTAGGGAATGTGCCCAATATACTGGCAGTATTGCCACGTTGAATGGCAAAAATGCTAAAAATAGCCAATAAATCTTTCGACTTTGACCACTTATTTAACTTATCAACGACACTAACGATTATTTTAGTTCCGGGACAGAAAGGTTTATGAAAAAGCTACAAATAAACAGATTCCAAGTTTCCTTTTTTATATCTAAGTAAATTAAACTTCATCTACCATCTGGATTTGGCCAGCATACTATCTTATGGCTTACACTCTCTCCATTTAAGGGGTGGATCTCTCAAATGGATCCAGCAAAACTTTATGAGCTCTCGGAAGTTAGCTCGGATGGCTGCGCAGTACGCATATTATAGTCGTATATATATACATATATGGTCGCTTTTACAATGCACTCAACTGTACCATGCTCAGTTTGGTACTCGGGCCTAGCTTCCGAGAGCTCATAAAGTTATGCGCGACCTATACTAAGCTGATGAAATAACAAATCATAAAAAATCATTGCAGATTGTTTAACAATAATTATTATACATGGTTTTAGATATACTGGCAACGAGTGATAAGGTCGTGGTCGTTATCGGAGCTCACTTCCGTCCTTGAGAGGACAATGCTATTTATTTTGTTTCATTTTTACGGCGCTGTATCGACGATTTGTAGCTTTTTGACGCGAATACGAGACGATTAGCGGTCATAGAGAGGAAATTGGATTTTAACTGACTTTCAAGGGTTATCAGTTCAGAGATTAATGGAGCGTGAGTACTTGGTTTTTTTTGTATTGTCGTTATCGTTCGGTAATATCATATAGACCATTCTGTAAAACTGTGTATTGAATATTATAATTTAACCTACAGCTGTTAAGGTTGCAGTTTGCAACATAAAACTCAGCCTGGTAGCGCAGTCTGTTGCAGCGGCGCTGCACAGTCAATCAACGTTTCGCTTTAATAAACGTTTTTTTGGAGTTTTGGCGGGAAAACGAGAAAAATCGCGTCGCCGCATTGTATTATTTTCCATAATTTGTGTTATTTTCAGTGTTAGTGTATAAAATTGGTAGCATTTTATTCGTTAAGTGCTGGATTACAGGCATGAGTGTGGGAAAGTTGTATAATGATGGTGAAACGTTTATTTTCGTGTTGTTTCCATAACTCCATAGAAGCTTCAAGTAAAGTTGCCACCACTTTATTAGGAGTATGACTTGACTAGACTAGACTATGACTTGACTTGATGACTTGGACTGTGACTTGACTTGACACACAACATACATATGTATAATATAAATTAACTTGAGAAATTTACTACTTGGCACTGGCTAAATACACAAAAGTGTGGAGCTAAAACCGAAAAAAAAACATTTTTTTTTATTTAAGTCTGTCGCCCTAAAACAAAACCTAACTGCAAAGAAAATGGTGAAACCTGAAGCTTCCATTATTTTTCCTCAACCTGTATATTAGTTTATATTTTTATTAATTAACCTTTTTAAAGTTTTAGGTTATTCTAAGTGAAATAAAATATAGGCATACGCAATTATTTATTTTCTTGCCACTAGACTAAATGCATTAACCTACCGAAGCCTTATAAAAACGTACCTAATAGATGTATCATTCGTTTCAAGTATCTATTATGTATTGAATTGCATTAGAAGACGTTAAACCGAGTTTAACTTCCAGCGAAGGTAAAATAAAATTTAACTGCCGCTAAAACGACTCACATAGCTGTTTTCTTCGATAAATAATGTATTTACTTGATCCTCGTAGTAGGATGAAGCCAGGTACTTACATAGTTAGCGGAACATTGTGTTTTAGAATGGCATAAATGTGTTTCATTTACATTCCTAAACTAAAAGATAGTAATGTGGGTTGTACTTCTGCTTGTATAGAAGAGGGCTTTTGCGGATGGTTGAAGAGATAGCTCTGACTATTCAGGTAAGTGAGATTAGACGGCAAACTGTCGTTATAGGAAGGGGCTGGAGACAGGATCACCGATCAGTGCTTTCCTTTAGAGATCCAAGGCCTTAATAATAGGTCTTTACCTATGAAATTGCCGTATTGCAGTACAGACTTTTTCAAACAAAAAAAAGTTTTGATTGGCTATGAATTCTAAATTCAAATTAATTTTGTTTTAAAAATATGACATTCTATTTACAATATGAGTCTTTTGTTTATTGATTAGCGTTGTATTTTCATTACATTTCAACATTTTTCCTCATAATGGATACTTTGAAATTTCGTGTAATTATGGAATATGAGTTCCGTCGTGGCACCAACGCGGCACAAACGACACGTAACATCAACGACGTTTACGGAGAGAACTGTACAAACGAACGTACAACCCGTTATTGGTTTGCTCGGTTCCGTTCTGGGTATTTTGACTTGAAAAATGAACCTCGTGGTCGTCCGAAAACTTTGGTCAACAATGATGAATTAAAGGCGATTGTGGAAGCTGATGAATCTCAATCTACAGCTGAGCTGGCAGCAGCTTTTGATGTTAGCATCAAAACAATATTGGTCCATTTGCGACAGATTGGCAAGATAAAAAAGCTTGATAGATGGGTGCCCCACGAACTTAACGATCGCCAGCGCAACGTACGCGTCGAGACTTGCCTTGCGCTGCTTAACAGGCACAGAAATGAAGGAATTTTGAACCGAATTGTTACGTGCGACGAAAAATGGATTCTTTTTGACAATCGAAAGCGCTCAGCAAGTTGGTTAGATCCTGGTTCGGTACCAAAGCAATGTGCAAAACGAAAAATGACCCCTAGAAAGGTGATGGTCACAGTTTGGTGGTCTAGTGCTGGTGTGATTCATCATAGCTTTTTACAAAACGGCGAGAGTATTACTGCAGATGTGTACATTGAAGAACTGACCACAATGATGGCGAAATTCGCACGTCTGCAACCAGCTTTGGTCAATCGGTCGTCTCCACTGCTACTTCACGACAACGCGCGACCCCATACTGCACAACAGACCGTCTCTAAGCTGCATGAGTTGGGTTTGGAAGCTCTCCCTCATCCGCCATACTCACCAGATCTTGCGCCTACCGACTATTACTTTTTCCAAAATTTGGACAACTTTTTAGCGGGAAAAAAATTCAATTTCCGAGAGGCAGTACAAAACGCCTTTGAAGAGTTTGTTGTCTCCCGTCCTGCTGATTTTTTCAAGAAGGGCATCCATAAACTGCCACAGCGTTGGCAAAGATGCATTGATTGCAGGGGTGATTACTTTGAATAAAAGAAATAAATAAGTTCGAAAAAAAAATACTTTAATATTAAGCACAGAGGCAAGGCATGGGGGACCCGATTGTATCATAAACGACTGTGTATAAAGCATATGCTCTATGAAAAGTTAAGCCCTGGAATGCCAAGGAAGACTTGAATGACATAGAAAATTGTATGAATTAGACGACGCTTTTTTTTATGTTAGTCAATGTTGTGACGAGCTAGTCGTTCACCTGATGTTAAGCGACACGGCTGCCCATAACAGAACAGTGTCACTCGGAACTCCAAAATATAAAGTTTCGCGTGACACTGCACTGCGCACATCATCCTGAGACATCAGCACAGTCTGGTAATAATATTACTCGACTGTGAGATTAGATCATAAAGTCTCATTTGCCCAGTAATTTCACTAGCTACAGTGCCCTTCAAACCGGAACACAGCAGTGCTTGCGCACTACTGCTTGGCGGCAGAATAACTGGCAAAACGGTGGTACCTACCTAGACGAACTTTGCAGAAAAGTTCTACCACCTAGTAAAGACGCGCTCGCTCGCGATTCGCTGTATCAAAGACAAAGATCAGCCCCTTAGCACACGATTTATATGCTTAAATTTATTATTTTAGAATCTGCACAGGTCCTCTTCCTGAAGCGGGCTGTATGTATGCATGAACAGCTAAATATGTATGTATGTAACTGTTGATAAAAAGAAAAAAATCAAAAGAGATAAGCAAAAGAACATCAACAAAAACCACATTACGCCCATAGAACGGAAGCGAATGTATAACGAAGATCAACGTCTAAAACGCAGTAATGTGTAAGGCGGTACCAATTGATGGCGGGCTGACGGGCCGCCGATGGACAGAAAACGACTAGATGGGGCCCGATGATGGGACCCTTTTGGACTGGAATACTCGTAAAACGGCCCCGCTCCCAGATAAAACCACAAATAACCTATAAAAACGTTGTTACGTCATCCACCCCTTGTAAATATGCATCGAATTATTACGCACAGTCGTTTGAACTTATTAAGATTAAGATATGAGTATTAACTATTTAAATGCATAGGATAAGCCAAGGCTATACTCTGATATTATTTGAAGGAACTGTGGTTGTATGATTTACTTTTTTGTTCCGTCGTTTACAGTAGTACTTGTGAGTACAATAATAGGCGAGTTTGTTTGATGAATGAACAGTCTTTCCTACTTCTTATATGCAAACCGAACAATACTAAAACGTGTCATATATGGTCAATTACATTCATTATCTCATGCGTGTTTTTGTGAACATTCAGCGTTAAAGCTGCTGTTATTATTATTATTATTATAATTGAGGGTAATCAAAACGAAGGCCTCTGTAGTGTGGTGGTCGAGCAGGTCTGCTCATAGCCCGGAGGCCGCGGATTCGAATCCCGCGGCTGGACAAGTAACTGTGCACAGAAAAAAGCGCAAATACTTGTTCTGTGTCTGGGTGTTGTGGGTTCGTGGTCTTCCTAGTTCCTGGGTCCCCTAGATACAGGGAATCCTAGCTAGAGTCTAGATTCATGTATGTGATCGTTGGGCATTATTTATTTATTGTTAAAATACACTAAAAATACTTAACAAAACGCAGGAAAAAATGGATGTTTCAATTAGCTTGTTTCTTTTACTGCATTATGCATTATTATAATTAGCTGTACCGTACAACTCTAGGAAGTAAACAGAAAACACCTTGTTCACCCGGTAAGTATTGTCATTCATTACCCTAAATATCACGAGACGCGCGCCGCTTGTAAATGAACCCCTAATGTCTCAAGTTTGGCTTAATAAAATTAAGTATGGAGATGGAGATTATATAGAAGAGGTTACGGCAACTTTTGTAAAGATCCGAATTATAAGCGTTTGTGATGGCTTTTAACGCAGTACATTTATTATTTTCATCACTAGATGAACTGCGTCAGAGCAGTAAACTGCCTTATTGCGTAGTATTTAGGTACTATTTTTATATCTATTTACCTCATTATCTACTAACCAAATTATAGAAACTTTCTCAGCAATCATTGATTATTGACAGATTTTAACTAATAACGCCCAACGATCACGAACCTGAACCCTAACTAAGGTTACCTGTAACTAAGGACCCAGGAACTACGACGACCATGGTCCCACTACACCCAGACTCAGAACAAGTATTTGCACCTGTGTGCACAAATACTTGTTCTGCAGCGGGAATCGAACCCGCCGCCTCCGAGTTATGAGCTGACCTGCTCAACCACCACACCACAGAGGCTGTCAAATTTTATATATCTATTATGTCAAATACTGACGATTAGAGCGATGCTATCGTGATTTAAATAGTAGATAATGAAGCCTACGCTTAAACTGTATTTCTTCATAGGTCCACAAAGTTATATGTAATTGTCTATGCTCATAAAGCTTACATTAGATTAAATGTGAAATTTTAGGACGCAAAAAGTTAGAATCCTTGTAACAGACACAAGTATCTAAGGTCCGTATTACAGAATGATGCTCAGTCATCGATCGCTGCTCAAACAGAGATTTCATTCATAAAGTGACCAATTAGTGAATAAAATCTCTGCTTGAGCATCGATCGATGACTGAGCATCGTTCTGTAATACGGGCCTAAATGATTTATAGTACTGCCTACGGGTAAACGAAATAATACCGGTACAATTATTATTATAGACTGCCTTTTGGTTATATTATATAAGAATAAAACTGAATATTCATTACAGTCTATTTATAAATACAGATACATTAAACAAGACGCTAATGAAGAAAAAAAACTAACGCAACTCGTGCGTAAATCTAATGCAATTTAACGGCTTGTTTACACGGTCGATACTAACGCGATCCGTTTACTTATTCCACAATTTTTTTTACGCTTTTTTGAATAATTTTCTAATAGCTTTTTAGACGTGGCCTTCATAATCACAGTTATGTATTATTTTTGAGCCAAAATAAGTCCAATGCACAGGTTATGTGCACAATTTACGTATGAACCGCTAATATATTCGAAAAAATTTACTTAAGAAGGCTAAGACTAAGTAATATATATAAAGTATTAGATCTAAAACTTACAATCTGTGGGTTTTTTTCAAAAGTAATAATAAATATTTGTGTACATTTCACATAGGGCCATCTAGCCCCAAACTAAGCAAAGCTTGTACTATGGGAACCAGATAACTGACACAGCACATACATACTTTTTCTTTGTAAATATAAACATAGAATACAATAAAACCCAGACACAGAACAAAACACCGATTTTCAACACACAAATATTTGTCCTGAGTGGGAATCGAACCAACAACCTACAGCTCAAAAGGCGTTACTACCAACTGAGCTTTCAGGCCAATCAATGCATTTCTACTGAATCTAATTAAACATGGTTCCTTGTTTACAAAACAAGGCGCATGTATAGGGTAAGATATAATCACATCACACTAATATTATAAAGGCGAAAGATGGTATGTGTGTTTGTGTGTATGTGTGTATGTTCGTTACTCTTTCACGCTTAAACAGCTGAATTTATTTGGATTAAATTCGGTACCCGGAGCTTATACACTGGATTGACATATAGGTTACATTTTATTCCGGAAAAATTTAATTTTTCCGTGGGATGAGCAAATAATTAAAATATTTGAGTGAAACCGCGGGACGAAACTAGTCTGACATATTCCTGCCTGATCCTTCCCTGAGCCAGCTTCACAAGCGTGATAATAGATAATACCAGGAGCACGATGAACCAAGAATCTCCCGCTTCCATTTCCGCATCAGTGTGGTGGGATCAGTGCGGATCCCGCGGCGTGTGTAACCGCCATTATCTGGCGCCCATTTTCCCGATACTGGGTCAACATTGTCCAAACGCTTGGTACGATGAACTATGAGCATTATCGCAACCACACGTAAATCACCTCCGGGATATTACAACCAGATTTGAATTTAGACTGCGCGATAAATTACCGACGGATCTTTCGGATTGTCGTGTGTGTTTAGGTTAGCTTGCGGATGTGGGCTGGTTCTAGATAATGCAAGCTGTATTTGAGAGGAATTGCCGAATGTCTGAAATATTGTTCATCCTAGAGTTAAGCTTATTTTCTGTGCGTGTGTGGTTGTGGTTCACTAAACCGCTAATGTCAGCATTCAGTTAGTTCTCTATCTATAAAACGAGCGTGCTTTAGACCACACGACTGAAGTAAAACTTTTTAGTTAGCTCCATCTATCGGTCGGTATAACTTTGTTATTTCTTTGTTTAATGTTAATGTCGCCAATTTGACAGTTGTAAATTGTTATTTTACCGTACACACCTACATAATAATACAAACTTTTAATTATGTTATGTTGACAATGGAGATCTACGTGAACCAACTTCAACTTCCGTTCACCTCGCATTCACCAGCTTACTCCCCAAGTCAAGCGTGCGTAAAGAAGTTCAATAATCTCATCGTACATGTATACTTCAAATTGTCATAGTCCCAAAATCATCAAAAGTACGGTAACGTTTAACAAGACTACGAATGTAGAGATAAATAGCAATGTAAACAATAATTCATCGCTCTAGAATTTTTGCACACTATATGGGCTATATTTCAGGTTTGTGTTTGTTAATTAGACCGTTTAGATTAGTTTAGCTTTATCATGGATTCAAATATTATAGATTTGCATATTGCGAGTTGACGTCTTACACAGGATGGATTTTACGGAATGGACAAGTTCATTCAAAATACGTTAAACTTAATAATTTTCCTATTTGGTCTATATTTCAAAAAATTAATTAGGTACTAGCCTATCTGGCAGACTGCGTGCTGAAAATGTAAACACAAATTATGTCTGCTATTAACTACAGAATGTTAACCATAATGGAGGCAACCATTATATAAATGACACCGAAGTTTCACTCCCAGCGCCCTAAGCTATGTTTTTCTTTTTATTTTCATAACCAAATAACTTGACACAAATAGATGATAATTACAAAACCGACGTGGGTTCATACGACAGCTTTCATTGATGAGAAAATCTCTAAATATATATTTTCGGGACAGTAGACTCACGTGGCTAACAATGGCATAGAATCCAGGTTGCGGCGGCCGTTCAGATTTTTAGACACAGTTTAATGCATGCTTTTTATTTTGTCATTAACCTTCGGGGTGCTCCGGTTTCGAATCGGCAACGTTTTATTTTTGAAACACGGTTACGCGCCGCGCTGATTAGCGGAGAGTTCGGCACGGCCGACATACGCCGCGCCGTCTGACCGCACTCACTCAGAGTCCCGCACTGTACTCCACGCGGTGTCACTCCCGGCACTTTTCTCTAAAGTTGATTCAAAAGAAAGTTCGCGCTCCAAACTTGTGTTCGGCGGTGGCGGGAGTGACGCACGGAGGCGCGGGCGGCGCGCCGAAACGTTCGCGTCGACTGGCTCGCTGGCCAGAGCTGAAAAAGCTCCTTACGTTAAATACATACAGGGCGATGTGCATTCTATTTATAAAGTTAAGTTGGCCGTGCGGCACGCGCGTGCACCCGCCGGGTACCTACAACATTAACATCATAATATTTGAAGTTATTAGGTCGGCTGATGAAACGAGTTGCGCCATCGGCCGAGTTTACATTGCTAATAATTAACATAACCGAGCATGCTCGTCGATCGGCGCCCTTACAACAGACCGCCGATGTACGAGATGTTCGCCGTGCAAATATTGAACAGATTCGGATATAAGTAGGCATAATAGTTACAACATTGGAAGGGCTCCAACAATAATACAGATATGTTACGGTTTATGATGATCGTGAGAATCGTGTTTGACGTGCTCTCGAAACGCTTGATGCGTTTTAAATTTTATTTTATTTACTAAAATAACATATTCCGTTACAGTAAAAGCTATAAAAGCGGTAATAAATATAGTGATTGACGTTTAGATTTATAATCATAAAATAAAATGGGTTCATATTTTTAAGACGTCTGTAATGAAAAATTTCTGAAAGTTGATTGTGTTGGCGTCAACGTCACTCTATGTCGCACCGTGTCGACGCGACGTCTTGACTGTCGGCGGTAGGCACTGTCGGCCACTGACAGATTGACAGAACAGGACGCGCCGCTGATGTAAATGATTTACACTGTTGTCTCGACTGACAAGCCTTCTTATAACATTACCTACCGCAAAATAAACTGAAAACACCGAAATATAAAGAGACAAGATCGAGCGATTCTATAAATCTTGTAAAATAAGTTTGGACATAAACATGTCCCGTGTATAATAACTAAATTATACACGAATGATATCGTCACATTTTTCATCTTCATAAATGTTTTGTGGTTATTATAAAAAGTGGAATTTATTAAACTATACTTACCTTTTTTATTTTCTCTCGTATATTAGAAATAAAATAAAAATGAGACTTATTTACATTGAGATTTAACAAAACTTCAGTCGGAAATCATCATACTGTATTTACTTCGATTTGATTTATTAACGCAGCTGAAACTTTGAAATACGATAACTTTTAAAACTTTTGTTTGAACTTTTAAGCAATATGTTTGTATTAAATTTAATCAATACATTAACGTATACACGTCACATACTTAATAAAATGAGTGTTCATCTATTCACTAAAATATTGAATAATTAAGTCACAATATCTTTTTTTTGTTTATGTCAAAGCATTTACACAGCCTTAGCTGATGACGGTGCAGTCTACGATGGTGCATGCTTTAGATGACACCTTGGGGGTGAACACGAAATTGATTGCAATGCATTAGGAGAAATTTCCTAACTATGCACATAAACTGCGTATTGAAACTGTCAAACTTATACAAATTTGTTTTTCTATCGGTTGCAATTGAGTTACATGATCGCCTAGCCGTTCACTCTTGACTTGAAGACTCCCAGATTGAGTTAGGTGGAAATAAGGACGCCGGCAACTTGTTTCGTTTAACTGTTCACACTATAGAATGAGTAGCAAAACGTGGTGGTTTATAGAATTTCAACCATATATGGGTGCAGTGTTTTGTGCACTTTGATATTCGGTGAAAGAAGAGACCTCTTAGAGGGAGGAATAAGATTGTGTAATTCCTTTGCACTCTCCCAAATTTTAATGCAGTCTATAAAACACCGATATCCAACTTTACGTCGGTCTAGACCTTAGAGCTAGAGCTTAGGAGCTTAGCTTCCATCAATGCATCATTACCAATGAGTCTTGGCTTGTCTTTGAATGGAGTCCAAAGCTTTGAGCTGATATCTAGCCGAACCAAAGTCAAAAAGATTTATTCCAAATAAGCTATTTTTAGCACACTTTTACACTTTCATCGCGGATATACTCATCTCTGTATTATACGTATGTATTAAACGCATTGTGTTACATACAGATTTAGATTCAGTCAGTCAGTTACTCAGGACCAAGAAATATATTATATTAAACTCTCTAATTAGGATCTTATGATATAAAAATTTGTGTGTGAATTAGAATGAAGAATATCTTCTATAAGTTGAAAAAATATCTGCTCTAGCAAAGTGGCAGCTATCATTCCGAAGTAAAACTTCTTTACGCACGCTTCACTTGGGAAGTACTGGTGAATGCGTGACGAGGCGAACGGAAATTGAAAGTTGTTGGTTAACGTAGATCTCCATTGTCAACATAAAGTAAAAAAATTGTATTATTATGTCCGGGAAAATTACAATATACAATTGTAAAGATGGCGACATTAACATTAAATAAAGCAAAAACAAAGTTATACCGGCCGATAGATGGAGCTAAAGAAGTTTTACTTCAGTCGTTTTTTTTTTTTTTTTTTTTTTTTTTTGAAGACCTACATCTGTTATAATTACAATAGACATACGTTTACAAAAAAAGAAGCCAATTAAAGGTCCTCACGGATAGACAAAAAAGAGTATAATTTAAATGAAGTGAACACCTAAGAGCACTACCTACATACGCACTGCATGGTATTATTTACTAAGTTATAGAATAGCTATGCACAATAATAAATTATAAGTAAATAAATAAATAAATAACTAAAACCACATCTAAAACTAATAAAGCAAACTCGTTTTTTGTATGGTTCTCAGATTACTAAAGCAAGTTTTCTATTTCCAAATATTTTCAGGGCAATTTGCATCGTGATGTCGCGACCGGCGGACGTCTATGACAGCTGCTTTGCTTACATCCGGTGCAATCTGATGCGTTTTCGGCTAACTGACACTTGTCCGGAGTTTTCCGGTTTGCAATGGATAAGATTTTCATTAATTTTACTACAAGAGCTGGTAATTTGTGTCACACGTTGTGGCTAGCGTGACATAGGACGTGATTTACTTACCACTAAAACTAAAGATAAACCCACATATATTCCACATTATGATCCCCCTCTATTTAAAAAAAATTATCAATTTATTTTAAATATAACGGTTTCACCCCAATAATTAAAGTATTTTAATTATTTACTCATCCCACGGGAACATTTCACTTTTCCGTAAGTGCCGTCTACTAGACCAGTATAAAAATACATGGACAATGGTGTCGATTCTGTGTCGCATTCTCTAAAACTAAAGTAACTAAAGTAAAGTAAAGTAAAGTAACTTAAAGTATGGCGGTACTCTTTTGATAAAGGGGAAATGAAAAAGACGGAAATATTTTAATTTCGTTTAGCTTTAGAGAATGCGACACCGAATCGACACCATTATATTGGACATGGTTACTAACAGTAACTACATAACTATACATTATACTACGTTATGAAAATACTAATATATAGTATACTAATCTACTGGTCTACTAGTATTTTCATAAGTTGCAGTAGACGCACGGTGCCGCCCACATGCAGGTGTGATGTGTCATAAACGTACGCGTTTGGCTCAAGTGACAAGCGGGTTTCCCAGTAATTAGATATTGTACAGCCTCTGTGGTGTGGTAGTTGAGCAGTTCGGCTCATAACCCAGAGGCGGCGGGTTCGATTCACGGCAGGACTAGTATTTGTGCACAGAAAAAAAAACCGCAAATACTTGGTCCTCGTAGTTCCTGGGTCCCTATAGGGAATCCTAGTTAGGGTCCAGGATCTGGTATGTGATTGTTGGGCGTTATTATTATTTTATTATTATTATTATTATCATAATAGTGTAATTAGATACAAGTGTCGTACTGTTGTCGCACCGAAGTGTATCATAGTGTAATCATAATAATAATAATGCTCAACGATAACATAGATCCTGGACCCTAACTAGGATTCCCTGTATCTAGGACCGAGGGACTACGAGGATCATGGTCCCACAACACCCAGACAAAGAACCAGTATTTGCGCTTTTTTCTGTGCACAAATACTAATCTTGTTACGGGAATCGAACCCACCACCTCTGGGTTATGAGCCAACCTACTCAACCACCACACCACAGAGGCTGTCAAAATGTTCAATGTCAAACCTTGATGTGATGCACTGGAGATCGGTCGCACATTGATAATTCGCGCCTCCTTATTTCACACTGGTGTGTGGCTCCACATTTTTGACTTGTAAAAGTGCTAAAAATATCCTATTTGCAATAAAATCTATAAAAATGAACCCTTGGTAATCGCATCACGCGTGCGCGGATGGAACTTTTTCGCTAATTCTTTTTTTGTTGTGTTTATTACAATAATAATAGGCTAACTAGCCCCAAACTAATCAAAGCTTGTATTATGGGAACCAAATAACTGATACAATACTTAGACACTTTTTGTTTGTAAATACATACATAGAATACAATATAACGACCAGACACAGAACAAACATCGATGTTCATCACACAAATGTTTGTCCTGGGTGGGAATCGAACCCACAACCCACAGTTCAGAAGACAGGGCTATTACCAACTGAGCTATCGGGCCAGTCATCAGATCAGATCATTATTGACAGGAGAATGTTCTAATAAAAAATTAGGAAAGTTTAAAAAAAAATACCACGTGAGTAAAGCCGTGGGGCGCAGCTAGTATGCAATAAAATCAGCTGACTTTGACACATCTTAGCAGACTCTACGCTTGTCAGAAATTCTCTTGTGGCTTCCAACAACAAGTACATGCCACGTGCGAGGATAATAAATGGGGAGTACGGAGACATCGGCGCGGCGGATGGTCATCGGTACTTAACATACATACACTTTTAGACGTCCACTCACAGGAGTTTGCGGCAATCTGTGACAATCGCTGCAAATCTAAATAGGTGTCAAAAAGGAGTTTTGGCGGGACAACGAAAAAGATTGCGTCACCGCATTGTATTATTTTCCAAAACTTGTGTTATTTTCAGTGTTAGTGCATAAAATTGGTGGCATTTTATTCGTTAAGTGCTGGATTACAGGCATGAGTGTGGGAAAGTGGTATAATGATGGTGAAACGTTTCTTTTCGTGTTGTTTCCAACTCCATAGAAGCTTCTGGTAAAGTTGCCACCACTTTACTAGGAGTATGACTTGACTAAACTAGATTATGACTTGACTTGATGACTTGGACTGTGACTTGACACATATATCTAATACCTTTTAACTTGACAAATTATCAATTACTTGACACTGGCTAAATACACAAAAGTGTGGAGCCAAAACAAAAACAAAATAAAAATAGGTGTCAACGGTATATCTGCCAACCTTATAAATGAACAAGCGGCCTGCCCCGGTCTAGCACGGGTATTAGGCACAATAATATATTGTATCGCATATAATCATCAGAGATAATTTAGGATTGTAATGGTGAAAAAAATTTTCAAATCGGTCCAGTAGTTACAGAGCCTATTCAATCCAAACAAACCTATTCAATCAAATCTTTCCTTTTTATAATATTATTAGTTTAGATTTGGCATCATCATCATCATCATCTGGAGGAATACGCCTTTATAAAGCGATTTTTATGACTGCTGAACTACAGCTTGGCGACAGAATAACTGGCAAAGCGTTGGTACCTACCTAGACGAACTTTGCAGAAAAGGCCTACCACCTAGTACAAGATTTTAGTAAACTTAATTGTTTAAATAAAGAAGGACCTCCATTATATTTAAATTAAAGTGCTTAGCTATATCTGCTAGTCTAAGTAGCCAAATATATTTTTTAAATGTTAATAAAAAACGTGAACAACTAGCCGTTCACCTGATGTTAAGCGACATGGCAGCCCATAACAATTACAGTGTCACTCGGAGCTCTAATGTAAAGTTTCACGTGACACTGCACTGTGCACGTCATCCTGAGACATGAGATCAGATCATAAAGTCTCATTGCCCAGTAATTTCACTAGCTACAGTGTCTTTTAAGCCGGAACACGGTAGTTTTTGCACGCTACTGCTTGTTGGCAGAATAACTGGCAACCTACCTACTACCTAGACGAACTTTGTCCTACCACCTAGTAGTAGTACCCCGTTTTATTTCTACAAAATCCCAAGCTCCTTTAGGATTCAAACCCATCACCTGGGAGTCTTCATCCAACCCTTTTATCATATAACCTTAAAGAATTAAGCCACTTTCAGTCATGGTATCATCCAACTCATCATTGCTCGGAATGATAGATGAGCCATACATGAAATAAGAAAAATGACGAACCAATTCCTTAACGTAATAGTTATCGCCTATAACAACGCATTTAGTTTGGTATAGTACGGTATAAGCTCGGTATAGCGCGGTCATCGTGAACCGGCACCTTTTACTTGATTGGCCTCTGGATTATCCATCACGCCATCCCCTTTACTGCTATACTGATTCTGAATCGAATTGGTCTGAAAATTATGTAAAAAGCAGAAATAAATAAAATAAATACAAATATTGGTGGACATTTCACACAGCGCCATCTAGCCCCAAACTAAAAACTGAAAAAAAACTGAGTTTCCAGTGAGGTGATGATACCGCTGTAACTGCTACGACGTGCTACGGCGTAGCTATGGCTGATACGAAAACTTAGTTGACCCTTTTACATATAAACTTACACTTTAAATTAAACTTACACAAAAAAAACTAATATTTTTAATTTATATTTTAAGGGGCTTTTAAACAGTTTTTATGCCAGCCCCATCGTAGCCTAATTACACAGACGTGCATCCCTAAATTATATTAATAAAGGTTAACCAACTTTTAGGCTCCAGAGCCTTGCACATCGACGTAAGGTGGCAAGTCTGTCGGTCTTCTACAGATTACACCACGGTGAATGCGCTCAAGAACTGCATGATCTCATTCTCCCATCACCATTCCACTACCGGACTACTAGACGCTCGGCTAAGCGCCATCCTTTCGTGGTCGAAATACCACCCATTCGTACCAAGCGATTTGACTCAACGTTCTTAATTAGAACGGCTAAGGAATGGAATGCCTCGCCAGCGTCTGTGTTTCCGGCGAAATATGACTCGGGCGTGTTCAAGAGAAGAGTGAATAGGTATTTACTTGGCTAGCATGCTACATCTTCGATCGCATCGTCACTTCCCATCAGGTGAGAGCGCGGTCAAATGCTAGACAAGTTTGTAGTAAAAAAAAAAACTAACAAAAAATAATTTCAGTTGTCGCCAGTTTATAATTCATTTGGGCCTCATTTGATGTCGGCCAAGACAATATATATGATAATATTACATTACATTGATATAAAATACATATATCGTCCCCATATATAAATCACGCAAATTCTTGAGCAAGAAATATATACTTAGCTTAAAATAGTATATTTTAATTTTATACTTTCATATTATCAACATAAAACACTGAATTTCTTAATTTCCGAAATATACGTTTGAATTCAATTGAATTCATTTTAGTCCGTAGCCTCAAAGAAGTTATATCAGAAAAGTTATCTTATTTTATTTAATAATATTTTCATTTAATTGTACTTAATCTTAGTAGGTGGGTTCTGCGGCAATTTGACCACAATTTGGAACATGAAAGTATCATGTTCTAAGATAGACCATCAAACGAAGGAGATTGTTCGGGAATTTAAAGAATTTGGCCGGTGAAAATGAATATTATGAATTTTACACTGAAACTAATCTGAAACAAATACATTTAAACTAGCTACTTTAATGGGCCTAAAGAATTATATTTAACTTGAGTTTGAAATCAATTTATAGGTATTTAAATAAATAAAAATTGATTGTGTTCAGGCCAATTCAATGTGTTTGTACTATATCACGCATTCAGTAGAGCGATAAAACGACAGGATTGTCAGCGAGGCTTCCGTCTCGATTGCCTCACATACACTTGGAAATAAACTAAACTTGAAAGTTCCAAGATTCAGACTGCAGAAAGTTAATGGTTCATTTATGGGAAACTGTATACGCTTTTATAACAAGTTGCCCGACGGTATCGAACAATTGTCAATGCGTAAATTTAAATTATTCATAAAGTCAAACTTAATGAAAAAAGCCTATTACACAATAAATGATTATGTGTCGGACAAAAAAGCTTGGCCTGAATATCCCAAGCTTAACGGTATGAAAGCTTAGGTACTTTGCCTATTGCCTATTCCTATCTATAAATTCAGTTTCTATTTGTAATGTTTATAATAAGATAATCACGGTATTTTTCTTGCACCGGTGTGACGTGGTGGTTATTTTTGTAACATATTCATTATCTCAATTGTAATGAATTATATACATTGTAAAAGACAGTAGAAAGAAGACAAAAAAAAATACATCACTGTAAAGTTTCTTGTAGCTTCTTCTTTACAGTTGTAATCGAAGCTTCGGATCAAAGTTTTCAATTCTGCATTGTGCCGGATTGCTTGCACCAGTAGTGAGAAAGAGAACTGCTTTTTTTTCAAACTCATATATTGTAATGGGCTTGCTATATTATTTGACAATAAGCACTTTGTAATTTTATATGCTTAGTGAAATAACTTAATTTTAAGTACCTAGTATAATTTTGACTTGTAAAAGTGCTAAAATTAGCCTATTTGCAATAAATCTTTTGACTTTGACTTTGACTTTGAAACCTGGAAATGGGTACATAGATGAACTATCTATTCACAATAAATTAATTTCTAACCGCCTTTTAAAAATGAGGCTGGCAAACGGTAACTCATGGTTGGCTATTGGCAATTGATGAAAGATAAAAATATAAACAAATTGCTAACACAAACTCTTCAGTAAATTGGCAGTAGTTGTAATCAGCGAGTAAAAAAAATGCTTGTTTTTTCGTCACCCGTCCCTTTGAAATCATTACATATTGTAATCTTACGGAAATCACATTAAGAAAGAGTTAAAATTGTGATTTTACATATTTATATGACATAGTTATAGCCACTCGTGATTAAAAATTCAAGAACATTCGTTGAAACTGTGGTTCTAACTCCCAACCACTGTGAACCTGTCAGAACCATACCATATTAATAAGAACGGAGTGGTTTAAGTGTTTCTAAAGTTAGAGAATAGCATAAACCGCCAACGTAATAGTTCTTTTTCGGTTATTTTGTTTTTACCGACCTTAAATTAACAGAAAAAATATAAATTACGCACCATTTTTTTAAATCCTTGACCAATAAGCATGACGAATGATTTTGAAATCCTCTTCCGTAATGTGGGTATACATTTACTATTTACGAAAAAAACTTTTACTAGGTGGTAGGACTTTGTTGCAAAGTTTGTCTAGGTAGGTACCACCGCTTTGCCAGTTATTCTGCCGCCAAGCAGTAGTGCGCAAGCACAGTAGCTAGCTGCTGCACTGTAGCTAGTGAAATTACTGGGCAATTGAGACTTAATGATCTGATCTCACAGTCGAGTAATCTTATTACCAGACTGTGCTGATGTCTCAGGATGATGTGCGCAATGCAGTGTTGCTCGAAACTCTATTTTGGGGTTCCGATTGACACTGTTCTGTTATGGGCAGCCGTGGCGCTTAACATCAGGTGAACGGCTAGCTCGTCAAATCATTCAGTAACATTAAAAAAAAATATTGCGGTAATAAACTTAAGTTTAACGAAGATAAAGCCATTTTCCTAATTTTTTTTTATTTACCAATCTTCGATGCCACCTGCACAATTATGCATTATTTGATCCGAGTTAAATATTGCACATTCCTGCAGGTATATTCAAGAAAATCAGCAAATCAGGATCAGGAAGACAAATACAGACACTGGTAAAGAGTTCTTTAGCCATTTACATAAAATAGAACCTAACAGTTCTAAGTCAGATAACCTGATTTCTGAATCAGTCTTTTAGATTATTAAGCAATCTGAAAGAATAGAGGAAACGCATGGTAAAGGATTCCACACAGCTGTTTGCATTATAAATACCTGACCTTAGTTCTTTCATAGTACTATGTCGAATCACATTTCTGATGATTAGCTCACAGTTCGTACACATACCTAAGTTACTAATTGCTTTGATTAATACAATACCAATTCGTTTAACATAGATACCAGGCCACTCAAAGTTTTGCGAAAAATTGTTTTTATGTATAAGAGTGGCCAGTGGGCCACTTGTAATTGTAAAAATGTTTGTAATTATTTTTTTTTTATGTTAAGGAATTTCGTGACGAGCTAGCCGTTTGCCTGATGTTAAACGACACGGCTGCCCCCCATACCAGCTGCACTGTCACTCGGAACTCTAAAATATAGAGGTTCGCGTGACACTGCACTGCGCACGTCATCCGGAGACATCAGCACAATCTAGTAATAAGATTACTAAACTGTGAGATCAGATCATAAAGTTTCATCTGCCCAGTAATTTCACTAGCTACAGTACCCTTCAAACCGGAACACAGCAGTGCTTGCGCACTACTGCTTGGCCGCAGAATAGCTGGCAAAGCGGTGGTACCTACCTAGACGAACTTTGCAGTAAAGTCCTACCACCTAGTGGTTCAGACCAAATTGGTTCAGACGCATGAAACTTTGTATAGAGGCTGGTGGAGAGTTCTTTGAAAAGATTTAGTAAAAAAATTTTTTCATGTACGTTAGTTTTTTAGTTTCTCAAA
This sequence comes from Ennomos fuscantarius, assembly GCA_905220475.3. Classification (NCBI taxonomy): domain Eukaryota; kingdom Metazoa; phylum Arthropoda; class Insecta; order Lepidoptera; family Geometridae; genus Ennomos; species Ennomos fuscantarius. The sequence continues at coordinate 1,176,457 of HG992026.1, read as the reverse complement.
ACTTTCTGAGTGTCCCACGTACTTATCTCTTTACAATGTCGAAAGTGTAGTTTGGTAGATTTATAAAGATTAGAGGTATATTTTAAATGTACAAAGTACCAGGGGATCAGAAGGACTTAAGAGACGAATGATTTGGTGTTTTTAATAACATAGCACTAACCTGGAAGAAGAGTGTGAACGCCACCCACTGGTAGTACTTCCCGTACCGGCGGGGGGAGTTCCCCGCCCCCCGCACGCCTGGGTACGCCCCTGCCTCGCCAGCCACCGTGAACGTCGAGTGGATCCAGCAGTAAGTGTTGAGAACATCTTCAGGGATATCCCTAAGGGGAAAAAAGGGGTTTTAATCGACAATTGAAAGGGAAACAATAGAAAAATATCTATATCTATAATATAAAAATTTCGTGTCACAGTGTTTGTTGCCATACTCCTCCGAAACGGCTGAGCCAATTTTGTTGAAATTTTATATTCACACTTGGTAAGTCTGAGAATAAGTTGTTATCTATATTTCACCATCATTATCACCACGTGGGTAAAACCGCGGAGCGCGGCTAGTAATAATATAATAATGAATAAATACTTAGTGCTATGGTTATACTAAGTATGGAGTTCGGGATTTTCAATATTTCGGCAAAGTTGCACCAGTGGAATAGGTATATGACTGAGGGACATATGAATAAAAACCTAAAGTTAGTTCTAAATACCCAGTAATTAAATTTTGAAAAGGTAAATAATCATTTGGTTAGGTTATTGACCTATAAGCCATACTCGTACGGAACTAAAGTGCGCAAAGTATATAATAACCGAACTATATATAGGGATGGATCAAACGAAGACAGATTTTTTAAGAAAATTTCTTCCGGGGGGAAGGATTCTGATCACTAAAATTTTCTGAGATCTAATATATACTGAATAAAGAAATTTGGCCTCTGAATTTAAGCGAAGAGCGTTCCTATTCCTATCCTGCTGATACCTTAGTTACAGATTAAATAAATAATCACTTTACTAAAAAATATTTACTATAGAATCCGAACACTTGTCTCATTACTGAAAGAGACATTTCCACCGCCACCTAGCAACATATGTAAGCAACGCTTCCCCCTACAAGAAAACTTGGAAAACCCTATCATTTTCCCACCCCAAATAATTTATTGCAGCGCCATCTAGCCCACACCCGTTGTACTAGGTCGAGAGCCACTTACCTCGTGTGTATACAGTCGATGGGGTTCCCCACCAGGTGGCGCGTGGTCAAAGCTGCGCTCGCTGCGAGAAGGGCGGCTGTGGTAGCGCCGCAGTGAAGGCGAAACGCCAGGGAGTCTATCTTCGGATTTACTCCTTGCTGTTGGAATTGAATGAATAAATTAGGAAACAGTACCTGTATTAATATTAAGACTGCCCAGTTAGCTCAGTTGGTAGTAACCCTGCCTTCTGAACTATGGGTTGTGGGTTCGATTCCCACCCAGGACAAACATTTGCGTAATGAACATAGGTGCTTGTTCTGTGTCTGGGTGTTATATTGTATTCTATGTATGTATTTACAAACAAAGTATTTAAGTATTGTATCAGTTATCTGGTTCCCATAGAACAAGCTTTGCTCAGTTTGGGACTAGATGGCGATGTGTGAGATGTCCACACATATTATTATTATTAAGACATAAGTACCCAAACAAAACCATTTACAGTAGGTACCTCTAATTCAAAAACTGTAAACTATTATATACGGCCCTACAATATTTTATTAATAACAACTTACTAAAAATCATAAAATGATTAGGTATGATTTTTTTAACTGCTGTACCTAATTATAATTATTATTGTAATAACGCCCAACGATCACATACATAGATCCTGGACCCTAACTTGGATTCCCTGTGTATAGGGACCCAGGAACGTCCCGAATGGTCCCACGACCAGACACAGAACAAGTAAATGCGCTTTTTTTTCTGTGCACAAATACTTTTCCTGCCGCTGGAATCGAACCCGCCGTCTCCGGGCTATGAGCCGACCTGCTCAACCACCACACCACACAGGCTGTAATAAATGTGTATAATGTAAAAGTTATTCTTTACTATCTATACATATAAAATTCAAAGTCCTGACTGACTGACTTATATATCAACGCACAGCCCAAACCGCTGGTCCTAGAGACTTGAAATTTGGAGGGTGTGTTATTTATAAAGTGTAGGTATCCACTAAGATAGGGGTTTTTCAAAATTCCACCCCTAATAGGGTGAAATGGGTGGTTGAATTATCTATAAAAAATATTTTCGTTTCCTATAGTTATTAATAATTCAGTAGTGAAAGTTTCTTAGATATAAATCCGAACATTTTTTATTGCTTACTTATTTTAATACCTAGTAAAATATTGTTTGTTATGTTGTACCTAGCCAAGTTTTACGACGATAATACCTTTATAGCATGCATTACGCACTTCTATGTCAAAATTTTTGCAGGTTAATCTAAATATATATAACTCAAAGGTGACTGACTGATTGACTGACTGACATAGTGATCTATCAACGCACAGCCCAAACCACTAGACGGATCGGGCAGAAATTTGGCATTCAGGTAGATGTTATGACGTAGGCATCCGCTAAGAAAGGAAATTTTGAAATTTTATCCTTAAGAGGGTGAAATGGGTGGTTGAATTATTTTCCCATAGGCCACGCCGCGGGCGAAGCTGCGGGCAGAAGCTCGTTTAATATATGATATATCACACTAATATTATAAAGGCGAAAGTTTGTATGTGTATTTGTGTGTATGTGTGTATGTTTGTTACTCCTTGATGCTCAAACGGCTGAATGGATTTTGATGAAATTCGATGCCAAGGTAGCTTATACACTGGATCAACATATAGGCTACATTTTATTCCGGAAAAGTGAAATTTTCCCGTGGGAATAATTAAAAATCTTTTATCCACGGGTGAAACCGCGGGGCTCAACTAGTTTTAACTATAAGTATAAATTTCGCCGCACCAAAATATAAAAATAATTTTGTAGTGCAAACGTTTTAGTAGTTGATAAGCTGTTTTTTTATTTACACTGACATTCATAAAGTCTCATTGCCCAGTAATTTCACTAGCTACAGTGCAAACTCTACTGCGTTCCGGTTTAAAGTGCACTGTACTGTTTGATGGTAGAATAACTGGCAAAACGGTGGTACCTACCAAGACGAACTTTGCAGAAAAGTCCTACCACCTAGTAAAAGTACCACCTAATAGTTTTAGGATCTATAATCTTTCTTTACTTAATAATACGTTTCTCGACATAAAACGGTAAAAAAACCAGTAATAGATTCGCAAAGGATTTTCACAGCTAATTTTTGTAATTCCGGAGTCCAAGCTAGATCCTTTACCCCGCGTCCGGGTCCCACGGGGGCTGTACATTATTTATGTAGTGTCGTCGCAGATATATTCCAGCTGTAAAAGTGGAATCCTACCGGACATGGGCACCGGCGACCGAATCTATTATTCCACGGGTAGTTTGTTGGGCTTATTTGTGATCATGATAAATCGGAAACCAAAAATACGCTGCAGCTGATACGTCAGCTGTATTTTTTCGTTTTAGCGCTGTTGTAATCTTAGGTTACCTAATATGGTCTATAATTAGATTAACGGTACCCTAACGTGTAGCATGTGTTTGCGCACTTTTAAAGCTAAAATAGGGTACTATAGTCATATGAAGGCACACGAGCGAAGGCTTGCATTGACTTAACAGAAACATTGGTCGCCGTGGCCGAAACCGGCTTGGAACCATATATATATTAATTTTAGGTTATATTTTTATTGACAAAGGCGAGCGAAGTATCTGCTTCAAACTCGCAAAATTTGCTTTCATCTGTCTGGATGTACTATATTAGTACTCGCACATAGGTCCTGTGTTTCAATAATTTTGACGAAACTTTATAAGTACACAGTACAATTTTATATAATTTTAGCCGTCGGCTATTTTTTTTTGGGAATATATTTCCCCAAAATGGGGAAAGTTTGCTGCAGCACATATTACTGGCAATTTTTTATAATTGTTTGCCAGAAACAGTAGTACCTAGTAGTAACAGTCAGTACCTACACAATTCTGAACAAGTATTGCAAATATGAGCAAAACTGGTCGAGAGGTTATTAAGATATGATAAGCTGTCTACACCACTAATACTACCAACCATGAGGCCAGTAAAATATAAACCACAGCCAGGGACATAACCCATCCTCATTCCATTTGAAAAGTCTGCAACAATGGTCCACACGTGGCTTTAAATAATAATAATAATAAAAGGGGAGACAGAACGACTAGCAGTTATCATACAATGAATGCACAATGACCCCTGACATCCATAGGGACTGGGAATTAACTGAAATAATTCAGCGCCTGCTTCCTGCATAGAGTTCACATTATTATAATTAATAGCACACAACGGAACTCACATGAAAAGAGCATGAACAGGTTTTTTATGAAACTTTTTAACTCTTTCCAAGTGGTTCAGTGCTTTTTTGCATAAGGCTTTTTAATTTTGTGCCCAATAGGTAGGCCCACACTTTTTTGTTACTGGCCACAATAATCTAGAAGCAGTTAGAAAGGATAGTGTTGATTTGGTGGTATTGAATAGCAGGAACAGTGGACATTAGCATGGAGAGCAGGTATTCATAGGGTTAAGAATAATAAGACTGTAGAGATTAGAAGGAATTATATTATAATCCTCATGGTTTGATAAACTCGCGTAGCAGCCTAATGCTTACCGCATCTTACTCGTAGAAGGGAATACTAGAGATAGAGGTAAGCTTGAAGTCACGCAACAAACTATGAAGAGAGCTATGATCGGAGGAATAAGATCCGGATAATGAGCGAGATCCGCAGGAAAGAATAAATTCATAGATTATATTATATAGCTCTTAGGTTTAGCAAGTTGAATTGTAGAACCGATAACCGATGGGGAAGAAAGATTCTCAAATGGGAACCATGAATCTGAAGACCTGAAGGCCCCCCACTAGATGAATCTAGTCAAAATCGCAGGAAACCTATGGATGTAAGAGGCAAACCGCCGCTTAACCGGCGCTTTATGGGAGAAGGCTATATGCAGCAGTGGACCTCTTCGTTCTAATGATGATGATGACTAGGCATTTGAAGTAATTAGTAGGGATTTAGAAGGAATTAATGGGAATTATTTGTTTGTTCACCCCGCCAGAGAGCAGCGCATAGATGCTAGTGAGGATCTCCATAGGCCTCCGCGGCTGCGCAGCGCGCTCCCGGCGCCGCCACGCGCCCGCTCCGGCGCCTCCGCCCGCGGCCACGCCCGCTCGCGCGCCCGCGCCGCGCCCGCGCCTGCCCCACGACACACCCGACTCTCTGCTGACAATGACAACAAAGATCATTATCCCTTCAACATTTTCAATCATCAAAGTCAAAGTCATAGTCAAATTTTTAGCACTTTTACAAGTCAAAATCTGAATAACTAAAATACTTAACTTGCTGTTATAAGCACATCAAATTAATATAGCAATCATCTATCAGTCAAAACGATAAATACTTTGTCCTGAGTAACTGGCCCTGACAGGCAAAACAGCCTAAACCGCGTATAGTACATGACATCTGGAGGGTGTGGTATCTTCCGTTTATATATAATTCAACCAATAAAGATCGATAACTGCATCCAAATCCATTTGGTAGTTTCTTATTATACCTATAGCTGAATAGCGAATCAGCATTGCAGTTCGACAGGTTCCTCGACTTTTACTACATCTAGTCAGTAGAATTTGACAGACCATTTTATAGCACGTTTATGACTTAATGATTTGAAATATAATATTTTATTTCAACTGTTAATATTTCAGCATTTAATCATCTTATTATCCGGGGAAATTTAAAAGCCAGCTCTTTTTCAATTCTATTGGCTTTATCAGTTCCATGTGAAAGAACTTTGGAATGTTTCCAAATTGTACATGTCTCCGTGATAAATGTACTATTGAGCGCCTTAACGGCCATGTAATCCGGAACCGCGATCAACAGCTAATTAAATAAATCGCTTTGTATCGTTACCACCTAATATTAAAGCTTCAAACGCGAAAAATGTTTTAGAAGACATTTTTAGCGTTGCCCATTTAACATGAGATTTATAGTGTTTAGGCCCTAACATCTAACATTGAGGCACTCCAAAGAACAATCACTCAAAAGTTCTATTGATGTTATAAGAAAGACACAAATGTAATTCTTAAGACATACATGTAAAAGTGCTAAAAATAGCCTATTTGCAATAAAATCCTTTGACTTTGACTTTGATTTAACTACTGGAGTTACATTTAGCCGTGAATTCTGGAGTGACAAGAGGCGTGTTAAATAAATACAGATGGGCAACGCTGTCAAACGCTTCCCACGTGTCAAAGAATAAAGATTGACGGCAGAACAACTGTAGTGTTGTGTATTTAAGAAATCTCTTTGTCTGTCTGTATGTCAGCGTGAATCAGGTGTATATTTGGATCTCGGTCAGATGTCTGTCGTGGAAGATACACATTTTATCGTAATAACATAGATTAGTTTTAAATTTCGTATAACGAGCACGAAGAAAAGATAATAAATAGGAGTCATCTGTCATTGCCAACAAACCGCATAATAGTAGGATTACGTAATTTAAAATGTAATTTTTTTTTTTTTGTATTACAGTGTTAACCCGATTTCAATATGTACTTAATGATAGATGATCCGAATTATATCACGGATTATTTGTATAGGTAACTGAAAATATAACCCATGTAATAAAATATAAATAAAATATGATACAAAGTGTTTAATTAGTTGATTAGTTTAATTACGTGATCTAAATTATGTGTTTTATTCATAACCTCTTTTTATCTACGCTACGCTACGTTTCGAGCACAATTTATTTAAATTAAACTGTATACTCTTCTTATCAATAAATCGAATTTGATATAAACATTAAATTACTGAACCACTTAATACTAAACTTAGTAATAAATTATAATAATGGACAACTAAAAAAAAAGATATGTCTAAATAATAAGTGAAGCAACAAAATAAACGTAATTATTTCTTAAGTAGACGCTAAAGAATTCGAAACTATGTACACTAGAGTCCCAATTTCTGAGAATCCAGCATTTTTCTACTCTACCATTCCAACATAGGAGTATTTCATGAATTAAAAGTCATCTTGATTTGATTTGAACGATAAAGTCAATCACGCCCATTCTTCACGATAAGGCAAGAAAATAATAAACAATTTGAATCTGACTTATAACAAACACATACCGTCTATGAGATATTCTCTGCGAACGCACTGGAGCGTCTAACCGGCCTCCGGAAGTCTTGCCCATCAGGTCGGCGCGGCGGGCGCCTAGCGCGACATCAGCGAGCGCATGTCAAGGGTACCTGGCTACCTCGCTTCTTCAGCTGTGGACAAAGAAGAATACTTTTAGAACTGCAGATATCCTTTAATATACTGTGGGTAATAATCAGTACATTTTATAGAGATTGTGTAATGAAATCTCATCAGCTATACTGATATACCTAATTGTAAAATTCGATACTTTCTTAACTTCCGTGTAACATTCAGCGGTTACATTGTCCATCAGTCTAAACTGTAAAGACTTTCTGATCCAGTAACCTAAGTCAAGAACAAGGATTTAAATAATATTACGGTAGTAGATGTAAGGGTAAATCCAAAAGGATGTATGTATATATATATATATATACATTTTATATATATATATATATATATATATATATATATATATATATATATATTTTATATATATATATATACATTTTATATCATTGTTTTTTCTTACAAAAATAAAACTTTAGTAAAGTTTGAGAGATTTATAGTTTGGAGCATTGCATACAAGATTCGCACCAAATCCCATAAATATTTCTTAAAACATGTAAATCATACACAAGAGTACGCATTCACGCCTTTCACTCCAACTGTCGGCGAGCTTCAAGAATTACAACATAGCAATGGGCAAAATTTCATTCGGGTTTGTAGACCGAATAAAATGTGGGCAAGAGTATATACCTAATTCATTCCATGCTCCCATAACACCATGTTCTATTGTAACACTACTTGACGGAGGTAACTAAACGTCATTATAGTTTGTAGCGTATATACTAGCTTCTGCCCGCGGCTTCAACCGCATGGCCTAAAGGAAACGAAGAAGAATTTTTTATATATAATTCAACCACCCATTTCACCCACTTAGGGATGGAATTTCGGAAAACCCTTTCTTAGTGGATACCTACACTTTACAAAGAACACACCCTCCAAATTTCAAGTCTCTAGGACCAGTGGTTTAGGCTGTGCGTTGAGACATAAGTCAGTCAGACAGGACTTTGAATTTTATATGTATAGATGTATAATCGTTAATGCTATAAACGTCGAGCTATTTGATACACGGATATAATTTATTGTGTTCTATTTATGGTGCCTCTCTACAGAATACCTATTTGCTATTAGCATTAAAATGTAGCATAGCATTAAACAGAAATAGCCTAATGTACATCAGAACCATAATATATGTTGCAGATGGTTTGACAGGTCGTTATAGACTTCCCTTTCATCGGGCGTCTGTCGTTTTTGTCTGTCAATTCTAGAAGACATTATTCAATTTCACCAATAGTTCAGCAATGTAGATGCTGAAGTTATCGAACCTATTAAAAGCAAGAATGTGAACTAGTGCTTTACTACTAAGAACTGGCAAAGTGCCTGTATTCTACTATTTGGTATAGTGGTTGAGTAGGTCGGTTCATAAACTGGAGGCGGCGGGTTCGATTCCCGCGGCAGGATCAGTATTTGTGCCCAGAACATAGCGCAAATACTTGTTCCGAGTCTGGGTGTTGTGGGACCATGGTCTTCGTAGTCCTGGGTCCCTAGACAGGGTATTCTAGTTAGGGTCCAGGATCTATGTATGTGATCGTTGGATGTTATTATTATTATTCTTTAAACTAACTACGTCGTCTGTAGCAGTCCGATTTCCATTTACCATCACTACTGCAGCTATGGCGTATTGATATTTCCGCGGAGAAAGCGGAAATTGAATGAAATTTCATTTCAACAGATTCTCCAGTCGGATACATTTTAGTGGGCGAGTGTGAGCGAGCCGCTATCGACACATTGGTTATTTAATTTTGGTCGCCATCTGTGTTTCAACATTTGCTTCTCGTTGATAGATTTTAGTGAATATCTAACATTTTTATGGCAGAAAAAATATGCCAATAGTAGATAGATAGAAATAAAGTATGCTCTTATTATCAAAAATCGATATACATTTAAAAATTCGTTATGATTATGCGCGTCTCATGCACACTAAATGTCAAATAATTACTTAGATTATTATTAGCGATAAGACCGCCCATTGTTGCACTAGTACGTAAGATATTTTTTTATGTTTTGGCTCTACACTTTTATGTATTTAGCCAGTGGCAAGTAATTATTAATTTATCAAGTTAATGATATTTCACGCAAATATGTGTCAAGTAATAGTCTAGTCAAAGTCATACTCCTAGTAAAGTGGTGGCAACTTTACTTGAAGCTTCTATGGAGTTTTGGAAACAACACGAAAAGAAACGTTTCACCATCATTATGCCATTTTCCCACACTCACGCCTGTAATCCAGCACTTAACGAATAGAATGCCACCAATTTTATGCACTAACACTGAAAATAATACAATGCGGTGACGCAATCTTTTTCGCTTTCCCGCCTAAACTCTACGTAAGATTTATTCATTCCTGTATTATGTAAATTCCATTGGTGAGACAATAAAGAGTTATCTATCTATCTATCTACTTACAAATAGGCTAATTGTAGTACTTTTAGCCCGGTTTATCAATAATCAGATAAAAGCTATTCATTGGATAAAACAAAACACAGTGACAATAAAAAAAATATACTATTAAATAAAATAGGCTATTTATAGCACTTTTACAAGTCAAATCAGAATAATTATAATTTTTAAGTTATTGTTTTAAGAATATAAAATCACAAAGTGTTTAATTTTTAAATTTCATCGCTTATAATTTATGTTGTGCTACAATTGCAAATTGTTGTAAAACCCGCAATAACTAAAAAAGCGGATTTGCCTACAATGCGTTCTGACACTTCGCGGCTAAGAAGTAAAATCTCATAACGCCCATGACTAAAAAGCTAACATTCCTACCAAATTACTAAAAATATTATAAAACTTTATGTTTCTTTTAACATAAATATATTTCTTTTTAATATACCTTAGGCCCAAAAACGTAATATTACAAACTTCAAATAATTAAATAATAATAATTGGGAGAGAAAAAAGATCAGAAAGCTGGCAACATTACCATTAGGTATATAAGTAATAGGTTTCATGTTATACAGAAAACTTAATAGGCGGTATGGTCTCACGACTTTAGCCTGTCCAATGGGGTGTACAAAAAAAACAGAAAACTTAATGACGTCACAAAACCGAAGGAACTCAGTAAAATTGATTCTGAACACCTCATTACGTTTACGTCCGATACTATAGGATCAGTCAGCGGCAGTTTTGTCTGCGTCTTCATTTCTGTGTTCCACATTTTGCGTCGACTATACTTCTTTATATACAGTTTATGATATGTTTGTAGTCTTTTTTGATGTTGGGCTTCACGCCATTTATTTATTGGTTGCAGTTATTAGAATGTGGTTTGTATAGTTTCATCAGCTTATATAGGATTTTTTTTTACAAAAGCCTTAATTCTTAATTAAGAAAGTTTATAATTGTATCATGGAGTTTTGCGTCAGAAAAAGATCGTGTTGCCGCATTGTATTATTTTCCAAAACTTGTGTTATTTTCAGTGTTAGTGCATAAATTTGGCGGTATTTTATTTGTTAAGTGCTCGATTACAGGCATGAGTGTAGGAAAGTGGTATAATGATGGTGACGCTTTTTGCCGTGTTGTTTCTAAAACACCATAGAAGCTTAAGTACTTAAGTTGCCACCACTTTACTAGGAGTATGACTTTGACTGGACTATGACTTAACGTGATGACTTCGACTGTGACTTGACACATACTTGCGTGAAATATCATTAACTTGATAAATTATCAATTACTTGACACTGGCTAAATACACAAAAGCGTGGAGCCAAAACATTTAAAAAAAAATTGTACCATATCGAGTTTATTTTTTTGCCGGAAAAACGAAAAAGATCACGTTACCGCATTATATTATTTTCCAAAACTTGTGTTATTTTCAGTGTTAGTTCGTTAAGTGCTAGATTACAGGTATGAGTGTGGAAAAGTGGTATAATGATGGTGAAACGATTTTTTTCGTGTTGTTTCCAAAATCCATAGAAACTTAAGTACTAAAGTTGCCACCACTTTACTAGGAGTATGACTTAGACTAGACTATGACTTGGACTGTGACTTGACACATGTTTGAGTGAAATATCATTAACTTGATAAATTACTATTATACTATATTATATATATATATATATATATATATATATATATATATATATATATATATATACTGATACTACTATACTGATACTGGCTAAATGCACAAAAGTGAAGAGCCAAAACATACAATAAAAATAAATTGCTCGAGCTATCGGGAGTCAACAGATTAGAGAAAAATCCAAACAACTGGAAATATGATCTATCACTAACCTGATAAGTTTGCTTATGCTGATCGAAAGTTTTGCTGACCGGCCTATACGAGACGACGACAACGACTATAGAATTTCAGTTCCCCGCTTTCTTTCAATAAGCCAATAAGCAACTTAAGTCATTAACATCAGTGACCGCAGGTAACAAGATTGCCTAGATCTAGATTTACAACTGCACCTAGGTCCGCGGTAAGTGCCCTACCACTCGCGCAAAGTTTCGCAATCGTAACTTTTACGTCGCACATAAAACGTACTATTTATTGCATTTCGCAAGTACTCCCCTATTCGGGCAGATTTGGATGAATTTTCAATTTGTTGTTTATTTTTATTTGTTTGAGGCTTCAGTGAGAATATTTGGCTCGGATATTACTGATTGTAGCATGTAATTGTGTTTTTTTTTGCGGTGTTTTAGGTCTGCCGGAAGTCAGTTATAATTATATATGTTATAATTTCAATTTTCTATTGTTTACTAGCTGACCTGGCGAACTTCGTCCCGAACCTGACAGTCAATGAATGTGCATCGTTAAATATTATTTTTTTGACAGGGAAAGTGCCTTTATTCTTGAAACTAACTAAATATAACAATAATATAGCAACTACTACTAAACAAAAAACAAACATTTGGTCTATATAGTGGCCGCGATGACCTATAGACAGTCCAAATGCTACAGCCTACTACCAGTAGGTAGCGTTTTTGCAATGCTGATTCGTTGTGCCAATAAATAAAAAATAAATATGTGCCAGTATTTTGGCCAAACGTCGCATAAATATAAAAATTATTGTTAGGTTACTAATATTTGTATATTAAGGCTGCTTATTAGTGTTACTATTGCAGCCATTTTGCGTTCACGTGGTCCGCAGTGCCCTGAAAACTAAATAAGCACTGACAGGAGTTTTGGCGGGAAAGCGAAAAAGGTTGCGTCACCGCATTGTATTATTTTCCAAAACTTGTGTTATTTTCAGTGTTAGTGCATAAAATTGGTGGCATTCTATTCGTTAAGTGCTGGATTACAGGCGTGAATGTGGGAAAATGGTATAATGATGGTGAAACTTTTCCTTTCGTGTTGTTTCCAAAACTCCATAGAAGCTTCAAGTAAAGTTGCCACCACTTTACTAGGAGTATGACTTTGACTAGACTATGACTTGATGACTTTGACTGTGACTTGACACATATTTGCGTGAAATATTATTAACTTGATGAATTATCAATTACTTGACACTGGCTAAATACACAAAAGTGCGGAGCCAAAACATTTAAAAAAAGCACTGACAACTGACACTACTGAGATCAGAGACTCAGGATTTTTTGCTGCTCTCAATTAATATGCGTCTGGTTCTGGATCCCTAGACACAGGGAATCCTAGTTAGGGTCCAGGATCTATGTACGTGATCGTTGGGCGTTATTATTATTATTATTATAGTGTACTTTCATCCCAAAAAAAATCCCAAAAAAATGAAAGAAATTGCGGGTGAAAACGCGAAGCACCTCTAGTAATAATATAAAGGTCAATGGGCAATAACCCTAAACAACTTTCAACATTTTTACGGGCAATACTTTAAATCAGATCAATTCTCATGTAAACGCCTCGCAAATACATCCGGTTCCAGGCGGACACAGAAATAAAACGACAATAACATGGTGTTTTATTGTTCAGGAATACAGGAATTGTGTTGTAAGCTTTATTATGCAAATTCCTTTTGAACTAGCCTTTTTGTTAGGATCGCGTTTTTTCAACTTTTACATTGAATCGATGTACCTATTTTATTTTTGAAATGAAAACACGGCTAAACTCACGCCAATTAAAAGTCGAAATTACTTTGACCAGGGTGATGAAACTTTGATTATAATGAAACAGGCATAATTTCATTCATAATTTTTAAAAAATCCTTAGTACTATACATATAAACTAGCTTCTGCCCGCGGCTTCGGATGTATTATCGTCGTAAAACTTGGCTAGGTACAATATAGCAAATAATATTTTACTAGGTATTAAAATAAGTAAGCAATAAAAAATGCTCGGATTTATATCTATGAAACTTTCACTACTGAATTATTAATAACTAGCTTCTGCCCGCGGCTTCGTCCACATGGATAAATAGGAAACGAAGAAGAAATTTTTTCATAGATAATTCAACCACACATTTCACCCTCTTAGGGGTGAAATTTTGAAAAACTCTTTCTCAGTGGATACCTACACTTTACAAAGAACACACCCTCCAAATTTCAAGCCTTTAGGACTAACGGCTTAGGTTGTGCGACAGTCAGTCAGTCAGGACTTAGAATTTTTTATGTATAGATTGCGCATTGAAACTGTCAAATTCATAGAAATGTATGTTTCGATCGGTTGCAATCAAGTTACGTGATCGTCTAGCTGGTTTCAGATATGTTTGATGTCCTTTTTTTGCCTCACTTACTAACCCAAGCCGCAGCCGTGATTAATTTCCAAAATGAAGCATACGACAGAATATCCTCTGGGAATAACGTCTGGGATCACGATTTTCTGCTATAAAGTTGTATCGATTTATCGAATAGAATAGCCTCAAGGTTCTATACTTATGAAGATTTCTTTAGGTACCTGTCTAAAATAGTTATAACGTAACGGTGATCAGCTTCCCCGTCACATTAAACCAAGTTTTAGATCTACAACTTCCAGATGAAAGCAAAACAAAATTGTGCCTTTTTTAACCATTAACATAAGAAAGATCATATTTTAAAAACAAAAGCACTTCAGGATTGTGCAACATGTAGTCACGTGTAAGCTGCGCTGTTTATTAAATGTGGTTTATAAAACTTAACTTTTGTATGTCGTTGATCAGCTTGGATAAAAAAGTACCAAATTTCCTTATTGTTCTACCTACAAAAATGGTGGAATTACACACAAACCGCTCCCTTAAGGGTTTGATTGTTGCAACAATCCTTTCTAAGTGAATGGTCAAATTTTATTTTCCTTATTTGATGATCACTGAGGTCTTTATATAAATAGTACCTATAGATAAAAGTATAATAATTTGTATGTAAAATAAGAATATTTTGTAAAAATTTCAAAACTGTGTCAAAAACGATTACTCCGCCGGGAGAAGTCGTCGCTGACAGGGCCCCTGACCTTTTTTCGTCGTCGGAAATACAAACAACATAACTTTTAAATAAATATTTAACTCCCCGGTGGGAGCTTACTCCGAAACTTTTTCGTCACTTGTTCTTCTTGACTGAGACGCAAATAGGATGTCCATCAGACACGGCATATCTGGACTATCCAGGATTCATCTTGGAAAACCGCTTCCTTCCACGCGCTGGTATCTGCGTTTTCGTCCGTGATGACATTTGTTGTTTGCGTCTCCGGAACCTTGAACATCCCCACTTTTCGGTGATTTGGGTGCTAGTGGACACTGGCATTGAGAAAATTCTCTATGCTGGTGTGTACAGATCACATAGCGGTGACCGGGAGACAACTCTTCTAATGGAGTATCTCAGTGAAACGGCAGATGTGGCTCAGCAACGCTATCCTTCGGCTCAGCTTGTTGTTCTAGGGGACTTCAATGCTCACCACCAGGAGTGGTTAGTCCCACACCAGATCACGGACCACGCTGGGAGAGAGACGCGTAAGCTCGCTTTGGCGCTCAATTTAACGCAGATTGTTCAAGAGCCAACGCGAGTGCCTGACATTGATAGCCACACTGCTAACTGCCTCGACCTTCTGCTCACGACTGAACCAGACCGATACTCTGTGGCGGTATCCTCACCCATTGGTAGCTCCGATCACTGTCTGGTTAAGTCCGTTTCAGTATACTCCCCGCCTGACCCAAGCCCTAAGAGCATTCGGCGTGTCTGGAGATACAATTTAGCAGACTGGGATGAGATGCGACATTTCTTCGCCTCATATCCTTGGCGGCAAACGTGTTTTTCTTCTGGAGATCCGACGGTTTGCGCGAATGCGGTTACTGAGGTAGTATGTCGGGCTATGGAATATTTTATTCCATTTTCCGATAAACCCATGACCAGCAAAGCCAGCCCATGGTTTGGAGCCGACTGTGCACACGCTGAAGCGCAGAAACATGCGGCATATCTGGCATGGGCTGACGCTCGAAAACGCAAGGCATCGGACACTCGAGCTAAGAAGAAAGCCTTTAATGTTGCCGCCAAGGCCTGTAAGAAGGAATTAAGGAAGGCTCGTTTCAATCATATTGGTCGAATAGGGACTAAACTTGCTTCCTATCCAGCTGGTAGTAAGGCTTTTTGGTCCCTAGCCAAATCGGTTGAAGCGAACTTCTGTCGATCTTCACTGCCTCCATTATTAAAACCTGACGGATCGCTGGCTCACACTGCAAAAGAAAAAGCAAACTTGTTTGCCACTCTCTTTGCAGAAGCTTCGCGTTTAGATACTGCTAATGAGGTACCTCCCTGCCTTCCACATTGCGGTGCTTTAATGCCGGAAATACGCATACGTCAGAAGGAGGTACTAAAAACATTATGCAGTCTAGACGTGAACAAAGCCAGTGGTCCCGATGGTATACCAGCAATTGTACTTAAGAGCTGTGCACCTGAGTTGTCTCCCATTTTAACACGCCTATTTCGCCTCTCTCTAGATACCGGAATAGTCCCTAAGAGTTGGAAGCTAGCCAATGTACAACCTGTACCTAAGAAGGGCAGTCGTGCTGATCCTGCCAACTACCGACCCATCTCAATTACCTCCATACTCTGTAAGAGTATGGAGCGTATAATCAACAACAAGCTCTTGGCACACCTTGAAGTCAATGATCTCCTCAGTGACCGGCAATACGGATTTCGCCGAAACCGGTCAACTGGGGATCTTCTCGCATACGCCACGCACATATTGAGCGAAGCCTTGGAGATGCATGGAGAGGCACTTGCTGTATCTCTAGACGTCTCTAAGGCATTTGATCGGGTCTGGCACGACGGTCTTCTGAATAAGCTTCCATCTTACGGACTACCTGCTGGTTTGTGCACTTGGATGTCAGACTTTTTGAGGGAACGATTGCTTAGAGTGGTTCTTGATGGCTGCTCTTCCGATCAATTAGCTATTAATGCTGGTGTACCTCAGGGGTCAGTTCTTTCAGCAACACTATTCTTACTCCACATCAATGATTTGCTAAAGCCCGGTACCTTTGGGTATGCAGATGATAGTACTGTTGTTGAAAGATACACATCCAGTGCCCGAGCCAGTGGTGACGATGTCCGGATTGAGAGAGAGGCTATGGTTGAGCGCATGAACCTGGCTTTGAAAGCCGTGTCCGATTGGGGCGATGCTAACTTGGTTAGGTTCAATGCTGCAAAAACACAGGCGTGTTTATTCACTGCTAAAAAGAGCCCACTCCATCTGGCTCCTTCATTCCGTGGTGTATCTGTAAGTTTAGGAAACCATCTTGAGCTTTTGGGTGTTGATCTCACGTCAAACCTAAACTTTGGATCCTACATCGAGTCCAAAGCCAAAGTAGCTTCAAAAAAACTCGGCATATTGTCCAAGGTAAGGCGGTACTTCACACCTGGACAGCTTCTAAATCTGTATCAAGCACAAGTCCGATCGTGTATGGAGTACTGCTGCCACCTGTGGGACGGGTCTGCCAAGTACCAGCTTGAGGCTCTGGACTCGATTGAACGGCGTGCCAAAAGGCTCATTGACGACGACACTTTGGTTGGTGAAAGGCTCCAGAGCCTTGCACATCGACGTAAGGTGGCAAGTCTGTCGGTCTTCTACAGATTACACCACGGTGAATGCGCTCAAGAACTGCATGATCTCATTCTCCCATCACCATTCCACTACCGGACTACTAGACGCTCGGCTAAGCGCCATCCTTTCGTGGTCGAAATACCACCCATTCGTACCAAGCGATTTGACTCAACGTTTTTAATTAGAACGGCTAAGGAATGGAATGCCCTGCCAGCGTCTGTGTTTCCGGCGAAATATGACCCGGGCGTGTTCAAGAGAAGAGTGAATAGGTATTTACTTGGCTAGCATGCTACATCTTCGATCGCATCGTCACTTCCCATCAGGTGAGAGCGCGGTCAAATGCTAGACAAGTTTAAAGTAAAAAAAAAAAAAAAAAAAAAAAAAAACAAAGCCTGAGCTAATAAAGCTCAGTTTCCAATTTTTTCTTTTGTGTCTTCCAGCTTGTTTGTTTTATTAATTTATGTGGAAGTTTATTTTTTTAATAAAGTAATTACCTAACTAACTACCTTTTAAGGAGCCAATACTATTAGCGAAGTTTTAAAACACTGCGTGTCCAACGATCATATATAGACCCTGGACCCTAATTAAGGCTCCCAGTATCTACAAGGACCATGGTCTCACAGCACCCAGACACAAAACAAGTATTTGCACTTTTTTCTGTACACAAATACTTGTCCTGAGGAATCGAACCCGCCGGGTTATGAGCTATCCTACTCGACACACCACAGAGGCCGTTAAATAAAATGGTAATCCAAGTATGGTCCACTATAATCATAAAACACAAGTGCGAAAGTTACACAATACGAAACAGAACAAATGTAATAAATCAATTTCAAACCAATTTTCGCAATAAATCGAGACCGAAAGAAAATACGCCCGCAACTGGCCACATTTGCAGCGATGTAAACTTTAAAATACGCTTTAAAATTCTCAATGCAGTGCAGTAACACGTTCGCTTGAAAATAAAATGAGTATAGGCATTTAAAGTGAATAGTGCAGTGGAAATGGGTGAACTGGTCATTCTCGTTTTAGTTACCATTGTGGGAATGGCCGCGGGGAATGCAGATGAGGTAACTACCGATAGTTTTGTGGCAACACGCACTTTATTCCCCACCATTTTAAAACGGAATATTTAAAATACTGCGGATGTGAAAAGCGACTGAACAATAAAGAATGAAAAGGCGATAGTGTTGTTGGTGGATTTAAAAACTGCGATTTTCCTGAATTGGAAACCGTAAACAAAGAATGGTGAAATGTTCAATTGAAAATGGGTTTTTTATTTTATTTTGTTTGTGCAGTTTGTGATATTTTTACTTGTTACATGGAAATATAGGGCATGTTATTGTTATCATTTTTGTAAAGTATTGTGGGAGCATCGTGCACGCGCGCGCATGTCTAGCGCGCATTGCGCGCGGTAACTGATTTGTGCGCAGTGCCCGCGCGTATATTTATAGTGTGCGAGTAGGAAGCACGATATGACGTGAGCGAGAGAGAACTATGCGCGAATTTTAATTTTGGTATAAATATAGGCTTGTTGTAAATAAATTAATTAGTAACTTGACAGTCGTCTTCCATCAACCTTCTGATCCAAGATAGGTCCCCATAGTGGTGACCCGCAACCAGAACACTAACTACCCGAAACTCGAAGCCAGAACACTGTCAGAACAATGGAACAGAACCACGCAGCCAAAGTTTCCACGGGCCGTATGAAGTTATCGAGCGCTACGACAAGTACTTCAAGCTACGCCTACCGCGACGTACTTCCGTCGTATCGCTAGACCGCCTCAAACCAGCCTACATACAGAACGATACTAGTGAAGATGGAAGCTGCACCGCCCTTCAAGACGTACCCCGCCATCACCAGCCCTATGTGACGAGATCCGGACGGATAGTGAAGCCCACCGTACGCTTTGCTTGAGGGGGAGTGATGTGGGAGCATCGTGCACGCGCGCGCATGTCTAGCGCGCATTGCGCGCGGTAACTGATTTGTGCGCAGTGCCCGCGCGTATATTTATAGTGTGCGAGTAGGAAGCACGATATGACGTGAGCGAGAGAGAACTATGCGCGAATTTTAATTTTGGTATAAATATAGGCTTGTTGTAAATAAATTAATTCAAAAAAAGATCCGACTCTCGACACCGCCCCGAGCGGTCGTCTCTGAGCGCTTCCGTTACGCGCTTTCCTCCGCGCTGTGCTCAGCACACCGCAACCGCAGTCCGCCCGGCGCCGCCGCGCCGAGCGGCCGCCCCCGCGCGCCCCGCGCGTCTCCGACGGCCCCTCCCGGGCCCCACCCGTCTCGCGAGTGCCGTGAGTGAAGAGACTGTTTGCTGGACATTATAGACAATTAGCGCCGTCGCTACCAGTGCCGCGAGTGAAGTGTTGTGCGCGTTTCGCCGTCGCCACGTCCGAGCGTGTGCCGCGGCCCGAGTGCGTTGTCGTCGTCGCCGCGTAGCCTCCGCGCTCGTGCGCGTGACTGGCTGCCGCCGCGTCCGGGTACACTCGTCGGCGCAGCAGGAGCTGCAGAAGACGTAGGGATCCGCGTTCAGGTATTCACCCGTGCTGCATTGCAGACGGTACGCTAATTAGGGCTACACTTTAGGTACACACCGCTCCGCCTTCACAGGCGGGGCGTTACTGCTTACTCCCCACTCCATCCCGGAGCACGCCGGGATGGAGTCTATCCCGTCGGACGTTGCCGCAAGGCAACTGTTCGAATTTTTCGACTGGGCCATCCGGTTCAACCCCGATCTTAAAAACCTTTGGTCCAAGTTCGTTGCTAGGACTCCTACTCCATCCGCACTGGCTACCAGTGAGCCCGCATCACCGGTGATGCCTCCGCCACCCGCTGACTCAGTTAGCGTTGCCCGCGCACGCAAAATGGAGAAGGTTGCTTCCCGCAACACTTCCCGTTCCCCCGCCATCCGCGGACCCGCCCCGACCCCGTCACCGCGAAGCTGTGACAGCGAAACCCGCGAGCGACCGCGCTCCCGCTCGCCTATTTTTACCACTCCGTCGGTAGAGGTAATTTCCTCACTGATGGAGTGCGAAAGTCCCGCCTCTCCTGACCCTGTTGATGATGATGGCTTCATCACAGTCACTAAAGGAAGGAAGCGCCCCGCGGCAGCTTCCTCTCCTCCCCCGTCCAAGGCAGCCTGCCCCAGTCCTGGGGCAGTAAGCGGCCCTTCCGACCGCAGAGGATCACCCGCCATTGAGGTAGATGTGCCCTCCTCGGGATCATCAGCCTCGAGACCGGAGCGACCTCCACCTCTGTACGTCCAGGAAAAGGAGAAATGGAGCAATGTTTCATCTCTCCTTACCACCAGGAAGGTGAACTACACGTCCGCCAGACCGACCAACTCGGGCATTAAAGTCCAAGTGGCAACCTCGGACGACCATCGTCTCCTCACCCGTATTCTCCGCCAAGAGAAAATAGGTTTTCATACCTATGCTCTCGAGGAAGAGAAAGTTCTTCGTGTAGTCCTACGCGGAATACCGAAGGAGGTGAAGGAAGAGGTTGTCCTCAAGGACCTCAAAGCCCAGGAGTTCCCGGTTCGGGAAGTTCACCGCCTATACAGTGGTCGTACCAAAACTGCCTTCGACCTTGTTTTGGTTGTGCTCGACCGCACCGCAAAGGGGAAGTCTATCTTCAATCTGAAGGAGGTAGACAAACTTTCAGCGGTCACGGTCGAGGCCCCACACCGAAACGGTACTCCGTCCCAGTGCCATCGCTGCCAGCTCTATGGGCATGCGGCACGTTTTTGTTACGCCAGGCCCCGCTGTGTTAAGTGCCTTGGTGATCATGGCACCGCCGACTGTTCCCGCACTCGGGACAGTCCAGACCCGCCAAGCTGCGTTCTGTGCGGAAACTCAGGGCATACCGCGAACTATCGTGGTTGCCCGAAGGCACCGCGCAGCACACGCAGGACTAGCGGGCGCGCGCCATCACGCCCCAATCCACCTACCACTGGCGCTCAAGGAATAAGCTCTAAGCTATCCCTTGTCTCGGCAAGCAGCACACAGCCCTCTCAGGCACCGCCTCCCGTAGTCAACGCCTGGTCCAAGCCCCCGAGCATGGTCCGGGCGCAGGCTGCGCCAGCGACACCTAGCAGCGCTCCAGCTATTGTTGAAGCGCTGCCTGTAGCCCACACTAGCCCTCCCGCCTCTAAGTCTGGTCCCTCTGGCCAGGCTACAACTTCCCTGATGGAAGATCTGGCTCTGATTAAGCAGAGCCTATCAGCCATCGATCTGAAGGAAGTACGTGTGCTAGCACACAAACTTC
Source organism: Ennomos fuscantarius (assembly GCA_905220475.3). Taxonomy (NCBI): domain Eukaryota; kingdom Metazoa; phylum Arthropoda; class Insecta; order Lepidoptera; family Geometridae; genus Ennomos; species Ennomos fuscantarius. Next base: position 1,154,870 of record HG992026.1, on the reverse strand, counting down.
GTTCAGCCGCCACTCCCGAGGACCGTTTCTGTGCCCTGGTCCAGCACGATGGCATTCTCGACGCTATCATGCGCTGCCCCTTACCTTCTTTTAGTACTATCTAATATGGATAGTACACCAAAAAAGGTTAAACCTCGCTCCGTAGCGTTAGCGTTTTTCAACGCAAACGGCCTCACTCGTCAACGCGACTTGGTTCATAACTTTTGTAAGACCCATCAGGTCGATGTGATGCTTGTACAGGAGACCCTCCTGAAACCTAGTAAGCGGGATCCTAAGATCGCCAATTACGTAGTGGTTCGTAATGATAGGCTTACCAATGCCGGAGGCGGTACGCTTATCTATTACCGAAGGTCTCTTCACTGCATCCCAATTGATACTCCCTCATCTTTAATCAACTTAGAAGCGTCTTGCTGTCGCCTAGCTATGAACGGCCACGAACCGATCATACTAGCGTCTTGCTACCTTCCCCCTGATAAACGTTTGCTCAGTAGTGATATCAACGCGCTACTTTCTCTGGGAAGCTCCGTCATACTGGCGGGAGACTTCAACAGCAAACACGTCATGTGGAACTGTCACACCTCCAACACCAACGGTAGGATACTTGAACAGCTAACTGACCCACGACCAGACACAGACCACCACACCTTTGACATTATCGCACCCATGACTCCGACCAGATTCCCCGGGAACCTCGACCAACGACCAGACATACTCGACATAGCACTTTTAAAAGGCGTAGCCCTCAGGTTAAGCTCGATAGAAGTGCTCCACGAACTTGACTCTGACCACCGCCCCGTTCTCATGAGACTAGGCTCGGATCCAACTGAACTGATACCCCAGACTAAGACAGTGGTGGACTGGAAGCGATTGGGGGAATCCCTGAAAGCTATCAGTTCACCAGACTTAGACAAGGTACCTGACGACATACAGACACTAGATGACGTCTCCACCGCGATCGATGCTCTCACTAGTCACCTCCGCACTGTGATCGGTGAGTCTTCTAAGCAGGTACCGGTGGTGGACCACCGCTGGGACTTGCCCGAGGACGTGAGGAGACTGCTGACAGCAAAGAACGCCGCCACTAGGGCATATGACGCGGCTCCCTCCCGTGATAACAAATCCACTTTGAATTTCTTACAGCGTGCTGTTAAGAAACGCATAAGTGATCTTCGCGCCCAGAACTGGACAGACCTACTTTCAGGGCTCGAGCCAACCCACCAGGCTTACTGGCGGCTGGCTCGAACTCTGAAAAGTGACACACTTAGAACGATGCCCCCTCTTGATAGGCCAAACCAAGTCCCCGCGTTCGATGATGAGGAAAAAGCCGAGTGTTTGGCTGAGAGCCTCGAGGCCCAGTGCAACCTTTCCCCCGATCACGTTGACCCTGCCCACCTCCATACGGTGGTCAGTGAAGTCGAACGTCGCAGCTCTCTACCACCTTCCGACCCCCCGCTCGAGCTTATTAGGGCCGCCGAAGTTGAGTCTGTCATCAAGGATCTCGCTATCCGTAAAGCCTCCGGCGCTGATGGTATCAGCAACAAAGTGGTCAAACACTTTTCTGTCCCCTTAATCTATCTCCTAGTCAGCATCTTCAATGCGGCCATGAGCAACTGCTCTTTCCCCGTTGCGTGGAAGTCCGCCGACGTCATCGGCATCCACAAGCCAGGCAAGAAGGCTACCGAGCCCTCTAGCTACCGGCCCATCAGTCTCCTCAGTACTCTGGGGAAGATCTACGAGCGTCTCATTCGGAGGCGTCTCTGGTCCCATATCCACGAACATAAACTCCTTCCCGACGAGCAGTTTGGCTTTAGAGCTAGACACTCTTGCGTTCAACAAGTGCACCGCATCACGGAGCACATTCTAGATGGCTTCAACGCGAATCCAAAACCGAAAGGGACTCTCGCAGTCTTCTTAGACGTGGCGAAAGCCTTCGACAAAGTCTGGCACGACGGCTTGATTTTCAAGCTGTACCACATCGGCGTGCCAGATCGTCTTGTGCACATCATACAAGACTTCCTTAGGGATCGAAGCTTTCGCTACCGCGTCGAGGGGGAGCGATCGTCTCCCCATCCTATCAGAGCCGGAGTGCCCCAGGGCTCCGCGCTTTCCCCCTTGCTTTTCTCGCTGTACACCAGCGATATCCCGCGGTCATTTCATCCCAGTGTGCAGCTCGCACTCTTTGCGGATGACACCGCTATCTACTGCTCCGGATGGCAGAGAGTTCACATGCGTGGTCGCCTCCAACGAGCCCTCACCGAGATCGGTGCTTGGTTCACGAAATGGCGGATCACGGTTAACCCAGATAAAAGTGCAGCGATGTACTTTTCTGACTACAAGCGTGGTCCGCCAGCGAAACCACTGTCCTTGTTCGACAAGCCCATTCCCTGGGCTTCGTCTACCAAATACCTGGGGGTTACCCTTGACACCAAACTCAACTTCAAGGACCATATTAAGCGAGTGCGCGATAGGGCTGCCTTTGTCTTAGGCCGCCTCCACCCTCTCATCTGCAAGCGTAGTAAGCTGTCCCTTAGAAATAAGGTGACGCTTTACAAAACTTGCGTTCGCCCCATTATGACCTACGCATCTGTCGCGTTTGCTCATACTCCCTCAGTACATCTGGATCGACTTCAGGTGATCCAGAACCGCTTTGTCCGCAAGGTGGTCGGGGCTCGCTGGTACCAGCGAAACTCCGACCTCCACTGCGATCTCGAACTCCCATCCATCCGTCAATTTATGAAGGATGCATCCCGCCGCTATTTTGATGCGGCACCTCATCACCCCAACCCTCTCGTAGTCAGAGCTTCAAACTACTGTACAGACACGACAGACTCGCCACCCCGTCGTCGCCGCCCGAGACACGTCTTGAGCGACCCGGATGATCCTATAGCAGCCGTAGTATCGGCTGCGCTAGGATCACCGGACCAGTCTAGCCCTTCTGGCTCAGGTACCGCTTTCGGCACCGGTATAGGATACCAGCGTAACACAATTAGACACCGACCCCGCCGGCGAGGTCGACGTACCCCCCGTAGGTTAGCTAGAACGGTCGCGACTTTCAATAGGGTCCACTCTTCCAGTGGACGTAGTCTTCTCGATCCTCTTATCCCGGCAACGGCCCAAGCCGAGGCTCGCACCCCAGGGGTGCCCTTGAGCTAGTTGCCTCCCACTTTTGACGGCTGGGCGCCCTAAGCGCCCGCCCTCCCGCCCGGTGACGCTGTAAAGGTCGATAGAGACCAACAGCATTAGCTCGTTAAAAAAAAAAAAAAAAAAAAAAAAAAAATAAATTAATTAGTAACTTGACAGTCGTCTTCCATCAACCTTCTGATCCAAGATAGGTCCCCATAGTATGTTCAACAATTTTGATATTATAACCGTAGATGTGCCTAAAAAAAGTTGAGGTAACTAATCCATCGATAGTCAAAAGTGGCCCTGCGTCATGTTCTACTTGTTGCGAATCTTACAAACTGCAAATTTAGTGCGTAATTTAAGTGATTCCGAGAAGCTAATAGTGCATGTAGTATCTTCTCTCTATTATATACAATTATGACAAATAGAACTCAGTATTTGCACGAGGTTTACTTTTTTATGTTAATGAGTGATGTAACGAGCTAGTCGTTCACCTGATGCTAAGCGACACGGCCACCCATAACAGAAGTGTCACTCGGTACTCCAATACAAATTTTCGCACAATACTGCACTGCGCACATCATCCTGAAACATCAGCACAGTCTGGTAATAAGCCGTGATATCAGATCATAAAGTCTCAATTGCCCAGTGATTTCACTAGCTACAATGTCCTTCAAACCGGAAAATGGTAGTGTTGGCACACTACTGCTTGGTGGCAGAATAACTGTCAAAGCGGTAGTATCTACCTAGACGAGCATTGCAGAAATGTCCTACCACCTAGCTAATACTAGGCTTTAATACAAATCGATTATTATTTGCATTGTTCTAGAAATATTTCCAAGAAAACCGTCACATTGCGAAATCTATAGTGGAAGCGATGCAAGACGATCAATTCGATAATGAGCTGCTCTTCGACCTGAAGAAAGAGAATCAGGTCTATTTGAACCGAACCATGTCCCTGGTGATTAAGTACATTGTCAAGAGGTAAGAGTCAAAACAAAACAAGAACGTAATATTATAGAAACTGGCGTGTAGTATTCATAACTACAACTAGTACACGGCTAACACTTATGAGATACAGTCGAATAACTCGACCGGTGTTCGGGCAATATAGATGCTCATCCTCCAGGAGTACGCGCGGCGGCGGTGGCGACTCAGCGCTGACTCATCTACTCATATATTGCCCGAACACCGGTCGAGTTATTCGACTGTATCTCGTGAGTGTTAGCCGTGTACTAATCGTAGTTTAAAACAAAAATGCTTTAAGATTAAAACCACCGAAATTAAAATAACTAACTAAGAATACTCTCACAAACAAATCATCAGTCAAACAAAAAAAAATTGGTTCGTCAGTTTGAGAGCTACGATACCATAGACAAGATACACATGTTAAACTTATAACCTCTGTTTGTGCTGTGAGTTTTAAAGAGCCAACATAAAAAAATTGCAAAATGAAGTCATACTATGCAAGTCACAGGCAAGTACGTATTTATGTTACTATACCTACATTATTTAAAGTGACGACGAATGAACTTATATAGAAAATTACAAGTCTAATTATGTTCTCATGGCCAAACGGACTTACAGAAAATAAAGAAACACCAAATATGCGAATAATTTTAATTGTGTAAAATATATATGTATAAAAATGCAGTAGCGTAAGGTAATTACTTGTATATCTGTTGTTGTCTGATTAAAAAAGCTTTATTATTATTATCAATATGTTCTCATGGAAGTGAAGTTTATCTTATTAAAGAATTTTTTTTTTAATCCAAACCCAAGTCAAAAGTTTTAGAAACAAGATACATACAGGTTTAGAGTCCCACCATCGAGACCTCTTCGATTCGATCACTCTCTTCATTCACATGTTTTTTTCAGGGAAGTGGACAATTACAGGTCCCGTCGAACAGACGCAATAAGCCGCCGCATTTATTCATCTTTGATTATGAAGCTAATCGATATTGCAAAGGTAATCTGATTCGTCTAGGGGGAAGCCGCCTCTCCAAAGGAAGGAGGGGAAGCCGACTGAAATGTACGATTCGAGACGCTCCAGATTGGGTTTCAATTTAGGGTTAGACTACCCTGCAGAAACTTGGCAGGTTACAAAATTGGATCTAGTACGAAATAGTCGTCCAAAAGTCAAAAGGCAAAGTGATTCTTGACGATATTTCACCTGATGTTTAGCGTTAATATGACCGAAAGTGGCAGTGGGAACATTGGGCAGATGAGGAGCTTCAGCCGAATCCACTACGGCATCAGTCCTTATTTGTATTACTTCTGATGGTATTGAGTAATTTAAAGAAAGAAAGAAAGAAAAAAGAAAACATGTATTCATCACTCACTTGCAAAAATAGTTTATAAAACAGTATGTAGCTAGTTAAGAATATATAATAAGAAAAATAAAAGAGAAATATAATAGTAGATATAGCTAGGAAGCAGTGGTGTCAAAAAGGGCTTAACTCTGCATTTATGCCGTTGCACTCAACACTTGGTGCTGGTTTTCAGTTAAGCCCTTTGGTTGACGGGTAAGTTGTCAGGTAATTGGAGGTGTTTCAGGATTTGCCTCGTAATACCAGCGCCTCAAACCGGATAGAGACAGCGCACCGATACTACATGTCAGTGGAGAGCCAAGATATGCACGACCAGATGGCAGACATCCAGGTGTTTCATGCGTGTGCCAGGCTGTACGATATACTGTTCACTGTGAGTATTTTAAGGCCTGTTGCACATGGTTACGACACGGTCTAACCGTGTAAAGCAAAAATAGGGGAACGCAAAAAAGATTGCGTCACCGCATTGTATTATTTTCCAAAACTTGTGTTATTTTCAGTGTTAGTGCATAAAATTGGTGGCATTCTATTCGTTAAGTGCTGGATTACAGGCGTGAGTGTGGGAAAATGGTATAATGATGGTGAAACGTTTCTTTTCGTGATGTTTCCAAAACTCCATAGAAGCTTCAAGTTGCCACCACTTTACTAGAAGTATGACTTTGACTAGACTATGACTTGACTTGATGACTTCAACTATGACTTGACACATATTTGCGTGAAATATCATTAACTTGATAAATTATCAATTACTTGACACTGGCTAAATACACAAAAGTTTGGAGCCAAAACATAAAAAATGAGCTACTATGACAGCTGTCACAAGGTACGGCATAACAGCCCATACATTTTTACTTCACACGGCACGGAACGGTACCGTAGTCGTGTGCATTAAAAACGGGCCTAACTGTATAACGAGCGATGTGGCTGCCCATTCAACTTGTTAATTCTAAGAGCTTATTGCGGTGACTTTAGTTCTGCGGATCTCTACATTTCAGATCTTCATAGGTCGTTGCCCAATTTAGAGCTTACTAATGGGACCTACAGAGACCATGTCTTGGTGCCACAAGTAATCGTTTGCTACACACTTTGATTGAAAACCTTCGTTTTCAGGATCTGTGTATTTTGGACGAAAACATTCAGCTTTTACTGTGAAGTAAAATTTAATTACACACGCTTGACTTGGGGAATAAGCTAGTGAATGCGCGGCGAACGGAAGTTGAAGTTGGTTCACGTAGATCTCCATTGTCAACATAGTAACGTTAAAAATGTGTATTATTATGTTATGTTGGTATGTCCGGTAATATGACAATTTACAACTGTCCACAAACTGTCCAAGTTATACCGGCCAATAGATGGAGATAAACTAAAGAAGTTGCACACTCGTTTTTTTGTTAAGGCTTTATTTCACTGGCTTTATTCTTTCATCAAATTGGTGCGTTTATCAAGCGCTATATCACAATAAAATTGTGGAAATCTTAAGTACATCGATAAGTAATCATACGTTGTTTTAAGTGGAACATGAAACAAAACCGTCACCTTTCGCAAATCCTTACTAAAAAGTGTTATGGTTCTATAGTAAGCCGATAGTAAATGATTATCAACGAACACTGTTCAACCATTGCTCAACTTTATGTAGCGCTCGTAAACACTTTTATTTCGGCGACTTTTCTATTTATATCGAGCCGTTTTCAAGTAATGGTGATCTGGCTGAGGATTCAAGTTGCCGACATGGATCAGAGGATCGTTCTGTTGAGGCAATGACCTCTTATCCGAAAGAGGTTGAACATTTTGATGAATAAAAACATCGTAAAAGAACTAAATCCCATATTTAGGGTAGGCTTGTATCGCTGTGCAAACTGAAAACTACTTAATTGCGTTGTAGAAAGGGTTATTATTTATTTAACTAAATTCTCTCTAAATTTGCGGAGTGACGCTTCTGTAACTGTACTAGTAAGTCTTATCTGTGGTTAATGTTATACCGCCTATCACTTACAAACTACATTTATCACAAACAACCCTAATGCATATTTTATTTATGGTGCAGATTTTATATTAGTTTCATATCACAGGCACCAAGGATATTGTCGCAGCTAGGGCAGCTCGACGACCTTACTCCGAGGCAGCTCGTCAGGAAGCTGAAGACGATGGAGGTCCAACCCGTGCATCTTGGCGTGGCCTTGCTTATACAGGTTGGTAAAATAGCCATAAAAGGAATACACAAGCAGACACCTCATTAGCAGGAAAAGCCGAAAAAAAGAATCTCCCCTATAAAATGCCACTTTAACGCTTTTGATAAGGCGGACCCTCTGAACACTTCCGCTTGTGGGTTCGATTCCCACACAGGACAAACATTTGTGTTATGAACATAGGTGTTTTTTCTGTGTCTGGGTGTTATATTGTATCGGATTGCTTGCACCAGCAGTGAGAAAGGAAACTTTTTCAAACTCATATACTGTAATGGGTTTGCTATGTATTATTTGACAATAAGCACTTTGTAATTTTATATGCTTAGTAAAACAACTTAATTTTAAGTACCTACCTAATATAATTTTGACTTGTAAAAGTGCTAAAAATAGCCTATTTGCAATAAATCTTTTGACTTTGTCTTTGACTTGTGTATGTATTTACAAACAAAAAGTATATAAGTATTGTATCAGTTATCTGGTTACGGCCTTTGCTTAGTTTGGGGCTAGATGGCGCTGTGTGAAATGTCCATTTTGTTTTTTTGTTTTTTATTGTTTTTATATTCCCTCTTTCTTACTTTCTTTTTTTATTTACTTAATAATTTAATAAGGTGCACTAAGTAATAAATAAATAAAGTATACCACGCTATATTTGGACCGTCTCATTCGCAGTATCACCTCCGCAACACGATCAACTTCGCTATCCAGACCAAGGCCCTTGACGTCCTAACCACAAAGCCGCAGCAGGTAGGGCCGCAGGTCGTCGCCATGCTGAAGTCCCTGGCCAGCCGGCTGCTCCCAGCCGCTGAGCTGCTGGACGTCCACCTGGCGCACTCCAGCCCTGCCTTCAAGGACACCTGCCCAGCCACGTGGCTTGGCATTGTTAACAATAAACAACCCTGATTTGGAAATTGTTTATATTTAAACTCTCTCGGTACCTATCTTTCTGCTGCATCGTTAGCTGCCAAACGGGGAAATCATTTTTTTATTAATTCAAAGTGACTTTTTAGTCGGTTACGTAAATTGATTGCAACCAATAGAAACCAAATGTGTATGGATTTGACAGTTTCAATAGGCAGCTTATGTACATAGTTACAGTGGGAATTTATAAAAATTAGTATTGAAATTTCTCCCGCTGCATTGCAATTTAGCTTTTCTTAGCTATTAGAGATTTTTTTCTCCTGATGCCTTCGAGTATTTAGAGGTGAGTTGGCAAGACATGGCGTACATCTCTGTTGGTCATTTGGCGCTACTTGGCCATACACGTTATATAAAATTACCGCGTAATAAAAAACCGCGATCATTAAGATTGTTATGTGCGTTTACATGAATAAGGCTTCGATTTGCGCGTGTACTATGCGTGTTTACCTCATCCCCCGTAAAAATTCGCAGAAAATAATGTTTGCTAATTGTAACTTTATCATCTCCTTTAGCAGATTCTCTAAGCTTGCTGCTGGTACGGGCCTTCTCTCACATAGAGAGTGTGTAAGCCGCAATCAAAAGCAAATTTTGAGAGCCTCTGTGGTGTGGTGGTTTAGCAGGTCGGCTCATAAACCGGTGGCGGCGTGTTTGATTCTCGCGGCAGGACAAGTATTTGTGCACAGAAAAAAAAGCGCAAATACTTGTTCTGAGTCTGGGTGTTGTTGGATCATGGTCCTCGTAGTTCCTGGGTCGTTAAATACAGGGAATCCTAATTAAGGTCCAGGATCTATGTAGGTGATCGTTGGGTGTTATCATTATTATTATTTATGAAAAATAAATTTTGTCTTATTTAATAAGTAATTTGGTCATACGCCATCGAGATCTGTCAACCATAGCATAGATAAGTTAGACAATGTCAGCAATCTGAGGTATTAGCATAGATAAGGGAAAGTGGATTATAGAATAATTTATCTAGCGGGATGATCTACTAACCAAGCCAACCGTATTATATATAATATTACAACGCGATTTCGTTGACCATAGTTTGTAAATATTTGATACGCTATCTCCCATGTTAGTACTTATCCAATGAATCTGATATTATCAAAGACATTTCTTTCCAGTACCTACATATAAAATTCAAAGTCCTGACTGAATGACTGATATATCAACGCACAGCCTAAGCCCTAGAGACTTGAAATTTGAAGGGTGTGTTTTAAGAAAGGATTTTTCAAAATTCCACCCCTAAGAGGGTGAAATAAATGGGTGAAAAATGGGTGGTTGAATTATTTTACTATAGGCCACGCGGGCTGTGAGCAGAAGCTCGTTGTCAATATAAAAAAGTTAAAAATTACTTAAAATTTGTATCATCATGTTGGTATGTATGGTAAAATGATAATTTATAATTGTCAAGATGGTGACGTTAACATTAAACAAAGCAAAAACAAAGTTATATCGGCCAATAGATGGAGCTAAACTAAAGAAGCTTTACTTCAGTAGTGTGGTCTCAAGCACACTCATTATTTTAAGTAAACGAATGACGTGATAACTGGTTGTTCACTTGATATTAAGTGTCACAGACAGATGCCGTATTAACTCAGAACTCTATAAAGTTTCGCGTGATAAAGCGCTACGCACGCTATCCTGAGACATCAGCACAGTCAAGTCAAAATGTGACTCATTTAAAAATCAAAATAGGAAAGTGGAACCGATTGTGTATTACAATCTTTTGGTTGCATTTTTGCCATGCCCTATAGAATTTTTTATTTACTTCAAACTTGTCAAGTATTTGACTACGTTCTCACCTGATAGGGAAGTGACGATCGAAGGTATAACATGCTAGCCAAGTAAATACCTATTCACTCTTCTCTTGAACACGCCCAGGTCATATTTCTCCGGAAACACACACGCTGGCAGGACATACCATTCTTTAGCAGTCCTAATTATGAACGTGGAATCAAATCGCTTGGTACAAATGGGTGGTGTTCTGACCATGAAGGCATGGTGCTTAGTCGAGCGTCTGGTAGTCCGGTAGTGGAATGGTGATATAATATAACTCAAAGGTGACTGACTGACATAGTGATCTATCAACACACAGCCCAAACCACTGGACGGATCGGGCTGAAATTTGGCAAGCAGGTAGATGTTATGACGTAGGCATCCGCTAAGAAAGGATTTTTCGAAATTCCACCCTTAAGAGGGTGAAATAGGTGGTCGAATTATTTTCCCATAGGCCACGCCGCGGGCGAAGCTGCGGGCAGAAGCTCATGGTGATATAATATGGTGGTAAATCATTATTACACATGTTCTTTTATTCTGAACGCGATTGGGTCAATACAATAGCAAAGGTCTTTCCCAAAGGCGAAAGTTCTCCGCATAAACCGCTCCTACACAACACATTCGTATGTATTGGTATTGTGGTATTGACGCCAGGGCTGTCACGCACGATAAATGCATCGTGTGTGTGAAGTAAGCCCCGCACTTTTCGAAATCTAGATTTTTTGTTGTTGTGCTGAATAAATGCTTACCTTCAAGTTCTATTAAAAAGTAATTTTCTTGTTCTGACGTATATATTTGCTTTTGAAGTTTGATATTCTGGAACAATTTAACATGTGCCTAGCACAGTCAAGCACAACAGAGAAATTCTGGAAATTTCAAAAGTGCGGCGCTAACTTCTTTAATATGTTTATCTAGATGACATGCTGGTTCTCCCTTCACGTTTTATCGTTTCCTGGCCGCAGATTTCGTTCTAGACGATTAATATTCTGGAACAATGTAGAATAGACTTAGAACAACCCAACACAATATTAAAAAATAAGATTATCGTAAAATGGGGGGCTAACAAACAAAAGTTTTTTTTTAATTTCTGGCCTCAATTTTGACTCTGGAAGTTTTTTATTTTCGAACAATATAGAACAAACTTAGAACAATCTGGAACCACATTTAATTTTCGGAAATTCCAAAAGTGCGGGGCTAACTTCTTTAACGACATACTGGTTCTCCCTTCAGTTTTTATCGTTTCCTGGCCGCAGCTTTCTTTCTAGACAAATAATATTCTGGAACAATGTAGAATAGACCTAGCACAACATTGGAAAATGAGATTATCGCAAAATGGGGGGCTATCATACAAAAGTTTTTTTAATTTCTGGCCTCAATTTTGACTTTGGAAGTTTTTTATTTTGGAACAATGTAGAACAAAGTTATAACAATCTGGAACAACATTAAAATTTTGGAAATTCCAAAAGTGCGGGGCTACCACGAAAAAGTTTTTCTTATTTTCCGACTTCAGTTTTCATTCTAGGATCGTTATATTTTGGAACAATTGAGAACAAACCTAGAACAATCCAGCACAACAAAAAAAAATAGGATATATCAAACTTGCTACGGTGAAAATTTGCTTTTCGGGTTTTCAACCCATAATTTTACGCTAGAATTTTTTTATTTTGGAACAATATAGAACAAACCTAGAACAATTAAGCACAACAACAAAAAATCTAGATTTCGAAAAGTGCGGGGCTAACTTCACACACACAAATGCATCTCTGTCATTAACTAAAGTTACGATTACTATTGACTATGTTGTTGAAAGCTGTGTTATACTAAAAAAGCGCTTTGCTCCTCCTTATCGTATACATCTAAATATATATATAACTCAAAGGTGACTGATTGACTGACTGACATTAGATGATGACATGACATAGATCACTTCTATCAACGCACAGCCCAAACCACTGGACGGATCGGGATGTAATTTGGCATGCAGGTAGGTGTTATGACGTAGGCATCCGCTAAGAAGGGATTTTTCGAAATTCTACCCTTAAGGGGGTGAAATGGGTGGTTGAATTATTTACCTATAGGCCACGCCGCGGGCGAAGCTCCGCAGCTCACAGCCGCAGAAGCTCGTGTGAATATATAAATCTTAATTTTTATATTTATTTTAATGACTATTGTGATGAGCTATTCGTTTATCTGATGTTAAGGGACTCGGCCACCCATTACAGAAAAGTTTCATTCGGAACTTTATACTATAAAGTTACACGCAACACGCACTGCGCACATTATCCTGAGACATCAGCACAGTCTGGTAATAAGATTACTAGAATGTGAGATCAGATCATGTCATATAGTGCCCTTCAAACCGAAACACATAGTGTTTGCACACTACTGCTTGCCGGGAGAATAACTGGAAAAGCGGTGGTACCTACCTAGACGAACTTTGCAGAATAGTCCTACCATCTAGTCAATGTTGCTTGATAAAGGTAACATCACGGAATTACCTGAGTTCTATATAGTATTTTGATTGTTTGATATTAAATTATTATTATTATTGACTGGCCTGATAGCTCAGTTGGTGGCTCTGCCTTCTGAACTGTAGGTGTAGGGTTCGATTCCCACCTAGGACAATCATTTGTGTGATGAACATAGGTGTTTGTTCTGTTGTATCAGTTATCTGATTTCCATAGTACAAGCTTTGCTTAGTTTGAGACTAGATGGCGTTGTGTGAAATGCCCAAAAATATTTATTATTATCATATTATTATTATTATTATTAAATGTAATTACAGTAACTTGGTGCTTCACTTCAGTTTAATTTATTAACAAAAAATATCATAAAGATGAATACCAACACGTATTGCAGTATAAAAAATTAATTCTATTTTGTAAAAACCTTAAATCTTTTTCCGGCAATACCTAAATTATTTACTGTATAAATAAGTATTGACTTTTATTACAATATGTCAACAACTCAATATATATGCGCTTAAATACTCAAATACTCTGTAGGCTTCCGACTTCCCTATATGTAACACTGGCAACATCCATTAGCCCCTAGTCACTACTAGATAAATCAGCACAGCCCTAGAGGCATGGGCGGGCGGAGTGGGCATTACGGCATCCTATCCCATCCGCCGGTAGTTTTTATTAGACAAGGTGGATTTATCGCCACTAAACTGTACACATACGTGCCGCTGTAACTATCGACACGGGGCCACTGATTCGGAGACAATATCATCTGTATAAATAAAAACGAAATACTGTTCGATCTGGATCCCTTAAAACTAAAAGAAAATGAGTGTGCTTTAGACCACACGACTGAACTAAAACTTCATTAGCTCTATCTGTCAGCCGGTATAACTTTGTTGTTGCTTTGTTTAATGTTAATGTCGCCATCTTGACCATTGTAAATTGTCATTTTACCGGACATACCAACATAATAATACAGTATATAGACCAAATTTTTTTTTTGTAGTAGTAGGTAGTGTTTAGTATTAGTTATTATATCGTTGTAGTATTTAGTTGAAAATAAAGGTAATTTGCCAAATACAACCATAGAATTTTGAGTAATTTTTAAATTTGTTATGTTGAAAATAGAGATCTACGTTAACAGCTTTCAACTTCCGTTCGCCTCGTTACGCATTTACCAGCTTAGTCCCCAGGTCAAGGGTGCGTAAAAAAAATTACTTAAAAAGCTGGAACTGGTTTGTCTGTATTTGTTTTAAAATGATTTGTAATAGTTCGTAATTATAAATTTATAATAATTTAACTTTTAATTAAATCAAGTATTTATAGGAATTTTTCCGGGTTATTTTAAAATTGTTAGATAACTATAGTCATTTTTATGCACCGTTTTTAGAGCAGGGCAACGTGGGTCAGAAATTTTATTTAAAATTAAAATGGATCAATTCGCGCACATAATTTTGACCACGGACAATATGTAACTTAATCGAAACGTCAAAAATAGTCAAAATTATGTTTTGATTAAATTATATGAACACACATATTAGTTTAAATTTTACAATATGAAATGAAGTCATGAAAATTTAAAAAAAAATGTATATTGCTAAACATTTTTAAACTACCCTTTTTTTCAGCTCTTTCTCAACTTAGGTATGGATTTGGCAGTTTGAATACGCAGTTTATGTGTATAGTTAGTGTGGAAATTTCTCCTGTTGCATTGCAATAAAGTTTCGTGATCACTCCTCAGTTTCTCCTATACAACCAAGAGAAAACTATTTTAAAGTTTTATCAAACTTTTACAGGCTTGCTGCAATTAACTGCATTCAATTCGCAAACAAATTACAACTATAACCAATAATTTATGGGCGAGTGTTGTTTGCCACAGTCTTACTTTTTCTCGCTACAAAGAAAGCGCTTAATGGCTTTTATCTGAATATTCATTACTCTCAGGCATTCTTTGTAAATTTATGCTTGCAGCCGCTTTTTTTCAGAATGACTTTTCACCAGCATTAGGTACCGCTAGATTGTATACTAAACCTATATTTTTCGAAAGGGCTACCTTTATAGTGTTTTTTATAGTGTTGGTCTAAAAATTATCTAGTATTAAAACATCAAAACTCTATTAAATCTAAAAACCGAATAGTTTGTTATAATTTATGGTGTACCTGTCGACCCGTCTAATTTTCATGGCTCGATCCCAAAACGTCGGGTTCTACATGCGCGCGCGCATGTTTCAATTTACGATGAACTGTTATGATCGTAAGATTGTTTTTATTACATTGTGGGTTCTTGTGCCATTTTGAATAATAATACTTTTAGCGGATATTTGAGACGGCGCCATCTAGCCAAACTATAAGCAAAACTGGTTACAATACTATCTATGCATTATTTGGTCGCACGTTCCGTGCAATATAGTGAGTGACTCAGCAAATACTCATACCACCGTAACATATATACCCGATAATTTCGTAAATACTTATGGTATGTGGCACTATGTAAATTATATCCTGACATAGAACAACAATCTGTTCTGTTAAAAAAAAATAATGCCCAAAGATCACATACATAGATCCTAGAACCTAACTAGGATTCCCTGTGCCTAAGAACCCAGGAACTACGATCCCACAATACCCAGACACAGAAAAAGAACTGCGCTTTTTTACCTCAAAATGTATGTGTTGCTTGGAATCGAACCCGCGACCTAGCAACGAAGTAGGCAGAGTTACTATCTATACAAAGATAATGAAGCTATTCGAATTTTATGAATATTAAGACGAACTAAATTTTCAGTGGCTTAATTCTCAAAAACGATCAAAATGTCGGATATGATGAGAGTACCACTGTACCACAGATGTTGATGACTGTCAAATATGACGTGGAGTCTAGGTACTGTCACCGAGAAAGCTTTCATACCAGAGTTTTGGCGGGAAAACGAAAAAGATCGCGTCACCGCATTGTATTATTTTCCAAAACTTGTGTTATTTTCAATGTTGGTGCATAAAATTGGTGGCGTTTTATTCGCTAAGTGCTGGATTACATGCATGAGTGTGGGAAAGTGGTATGATGATGGTGAAATGTTGCTTTTCGTGTTGTTTTCAAAACTCAATAGAAGCTTCTGGTAAAGCTGCCACCACTTTACTGGGAGTATGACTTGACTAGATTAGACTATGACTTGGAATGTGACTTGACACAACGTATATTAATTAACTTGATAAATGATCAATTATTTCACACTGGCTAAATACACAAAAGCGTGGAGCCAAATGAAAAACAAAAAAATGTCATACTCTAAGCGACGTCATTTTTATACCATAGACGAAACTATGCTACTCGAAAATCTGTTTTAGGAGCCAAACCTTACGCATTCATTGGAAAGGTAATTTGCGTCGTGTATCGAGGACAGTCGACCGACTTGAGTGTACCGCATCTCATTACCAGAGGCCTATTCCGATGCCTCCAAATGCGGGTGCCCCAGGGCCCCAAGTACAGTTTGGAACCACAATTTTTATTGGTTCTGATTGGTACGAAAAAGTATTGTAAAAGAAATAAGATATGTAAAAATAAATTGTAGGATTTCACAGGAAGTATTTGATGCACGATTATTAAAATTTTTTTTTACATTTATAGTCCATGCTATACACGGTGGAATTTAATTCGTTTTTTTCCTTATGTACTCAGACCATGCTATAGAATAATCGTACGAGGCGCAATTAAAAAAAAAAAATTAAAAAACTTCTAAAATAACTGGATAACAGCCGAAATGTCTTTTTAACGTAACACACAGCTCGAGCACCGGCTGAGCCGGCAATGTTTTGTAGGCATTAAATTATTTCATAAGTACTTTTGGTATTCAGTTATATAGGAGCGTTCTATAGCAAGGACTGAGTACATATATTTAAGGAAAAGAACGAATTAAATTCGACCTTGTATAATGGCTACACTAACCTGTATGTATAACAACTTTTCTTATTGAGTTTTGGCGGGAAAACGAAAAAAATCGCGTCGCTGCATTGTATTATTTTCCAAAACTTGTGTTATTTTCAGTGTTAGTGCATAAAATTGGTGGCAATTTATTCGATAAGTGCTGGATTACAGGCGTGAGTGTGGGAAAGTGGTATAATGATGGTGAAACATTTCTTTTCGTGTTGTTTCCAAAACTCCATAGATGCTTCAAGTTGCCACCACTTTACTAGGAGTATGACTTTGACTAGACTATGACTTGACTTGATGACTTCAACTGTGACTTGACACATA
Source organism: Ennomos fuscantarius (assembly GCA_905220475.3). NCBI lineage: Eukaryota > Metazoa > Arthropoda > Insecta > Lepidoptera > Geometridae > Ennomos > Ennomos fuscantarius. Next base: position 1,137,821 of record HG992026.1, on the reverse strand, counting down.
TTTGCGTAAATATCATTAACTTGAAAAATTATCAATTACTTGACACTGGCTAAATACACAAAAGTGTGGAGCCAAAACATAAAAAAAAACTTTTCTTATCTCCCAGCCTAAGGGTAAAGTGTCTCGCAGATCAGTATTAGATAGCTTCTGTCGCGTTAACTTACCGTGATGAGGACCGCGTCAGTCGATGTCGAAATGAGGTGAAATTTAACGAGATAAGTGGTAATTTTAGGAGGAGAATCAAAGTGTACACTTTAACGACATGCGACATTTTAGTAGCAAGTTTGTGACTTGAAATTAGTCTCAGTTATAACACTTTTTAAACTTTCGCGACTTGAACTCATATTATAAAAATAAAACGCACAAAAAATATCATAACATAATTTGGATTAATTTATATTGACCATATTTTAACATTGGCCGCGGTCACAGGGGACTCAAGTAAAATTATGTTTTGATAATTATTGTGCCCGAATTTATTTAAATTATTTTATTTATTTATTTAATTTAATTTACCCGTTTTATCTTTATAATATTAGTCTCAGTTGTTACCAAAATAATATTAAAATACTGGACATAACTGATACCGGGTGATTGGTTAGCATACACAATCCTGACATTAAAAAAAAATCTTTGAAGTGTTACATTCAGTGATCAGTGATTTTTTTAAATAAACTCTTCATTGAAACATCATATGTTAAATAATTAAAAAAAAAAATGAACAAACTTAACCAAAGTGTAACAATGGGCGGTCTTATCGCTCAGAGAGATCTCATCCAGACAATCTTGCACGGAAAGGACTAACACAGTAATATATAAACGGTGGTTTTCATATAAAAAAAAAAACAAAACACTGTGCATATACGTACATAATACACATATAAATATACAGTACATACATATCATAAAGAAACCTACATAACATAATACATATATATAATAGGTATACTACATACATTTGCTAATAAAAATAAATATAATAAACACACATAATAATTATAGGAATAAAAGTAGGTATTTTAATAATATCTGATAGCTAGTGCGAAAGATAATACTGTTTTACACGATCTTTGAAAACATTTATCGAAGGTGCTTGTTTTTTTTTTTAAATACGGCAAATTGCCTTTATTTTTTAAATACTACAATGATTTAATAACTAAACTACCTACTACTACAAAAAAAAATTGTACTATATACAAGGTTTATACATAGTACATAGGTTATATAGTATATATATAAACTATATACTATATAGGTGCTTGTTTAATTTCAGTGGGTAAGGCCGTTGAAGCTGATCGCTTATGGAATGCATAAGCGATCAACTTCAACGGTAAATGAACAGTTATAAAATTTTGTTGTGTGTGCCGGAATATTTGGCATCAGGTTCTCTGATTAGTTATTATTTATTATTCAATTATATTTTAATATTATTTATAATTATATTAATTATTATTTCAATTTTAATATACAAAAAGTAACAAACGCAAAGGGTAAACAATCGACTTCAGACTTTCGGATTCTGAGGTAACATTTTTTTTAAATCAGTCAAATTAAGGACCTGCTCTTTTTTTGAAATAGGTTCAAAATACCTATTCATATAAAAATATAAAAAAGCTGACCTAAAATAATGCCTAAAAGATATACCCTGAAAATACCCAACCACCCTGTAAAGTAAAACTCCTAAAATCCAATAAACAGCAACCGTCAAAGGCTGCGTAAATCAATAACAAGTCTTAAGCCATTCGGCCATTCCTTACCTTCCTTTCAATATTCGGCTGTAATCCAGCTATTTTTTCCCAACAAATAAGCTGTAAGGATTTATGTTTGCTGACTGCGCACTCCCAGGGGTGACGATTAGGCCATACCCACCCATACTCAGCACTGGCCAAGGAGAACGGCTCAGATAAAAATTCCCGACCTTATATCACGGAATTACGAGCTTAGTTTTAGTTGTGTTTGGACGCGCTTAAAAGTCGACGCGAGGATTTACAGGAAATATGGTAGGGCCCTTTAAAACGCACGAAAAAACCGCGTAATTTGCTGTTGAGTATTTTTTTTCTTGGATTTTCTGGGTGGGGTACTAAATCAAACTGTGGTCGGGAAACTTTGGAAAAGCCCTGCTTTGTCATGTTATTGTTCTTATGGCGGTTCGCGTAAGAAGAAACTTCCAACTTTTAACGCCTCTGAGGAATAAAAGATTACCAGGATGAATAGTGAACGCTCTGGTTCACCAACTCTGCTGTTTTTATGATCTGGGAGTCTGGAAAAATTACATTGATAATTAACTAATGTGGATCACACAGTTTCACGCGTCCGCGCTTAAAATTAACCAACTGAAAGTATATCTAACATAAAGGTTAGGTAAAAGATTTTGTCCTTAAGCGACTAAGTAACTGACGGACAGCGTACAACCTTAAGTACTACGAGTAGCACACGGGACTTATTATAAGGGTGTCTTCCTTTTATATACTAATAAAGGGTTTTTTAAATCAAACCTAAAGAGCTTAATAGGGTGTTAAATTTTTTATAAAGAAGAAATGGTGAAATTTTAAACTGATATTTTTTTTGTTTAAAAATGCGTTTGTGTATAATAACCAGAGATAAAACAACAGAAAGACAAAATTACCCGAAGTTATTCATTTTATCGTAGTAGGACACGAATGCATGTCCACTCGAGATGTAGTAAACTTCAACAAAGCAGTTATCACGAGCTGTCAGACTGCTCCCGCTTGCGAGATAACATGCGAGGCTGCGGGATGGCTGCGGGACGGCTGCGGGACAGGGACTGACCCATTGTCCGAGGAAGATGGGCAAACTAAAAATATATTATGACCTGTCGCCGCAAATGGACTGTGCGCTGCGATTAGTTGGGAACCTTTTGATGCACATTTTCACTACGACACTAACTTGTTAGTCACAGTTGATTGAATTATACAAACAGTAGGTGAAATCTAGAAAAATTGGCAAGTAATGAAAATAGTGTTAGGTTTCGTGCTACACAGTTATGCTTAAGTGAAACAAGTTTTAGAATTTATACCCAAGTACCTAAGGGAACATATTTTGTTCCTACAGAATACATGCATGTTGACGATCCTGGCTGTTGTCGTAACTCGTAAAACAACGGTCGTAAACGCAAGTCCTATGCACCTCGGGGCGGTTTAAAAATATTAACTCCACACTTGGAGTTCGAATTTAAAGCAAACCACACTATAGTCGTACTGTGTACCAAACAACATTTTTATGTGACCTAACGAGAAGGAAAGAAGAAATATTGACTGGATTATGTTTTATAATGCACGCCCTCGACATTATATGTAATGAATTTAATAATAAAGTGTAATTGGCATTGCCGTCCTTATTATAATATAATTAATAAAACAATATTCTATAGACATTTATAGGTGTTGTGGGGTGATTGTCAAGAATATCTCAATAGATGACGCTATTGAGAGATTCTCAACCCCGTCAGTTGTTTGTAAAAGGTGAAGGATAAATGTTGACATGAGATCACTTATCACGGTAGCCTAATTAAAAGCACCATCCTGGCTATACTGTGGATGCGGGTTCAAATCCCTTTCAAATGTTCCCTTTACTTTAGTAAAGATATAATTAGTTAGATTCATAAAGCATTACGCTAAGCAGGTGATAATGCTATAAAAAACATAAATATACAGTGTGTCAGTCAAGTCTGCAGACGTCTATAATTTTAAACCGTCCTAAGGCTTTATAGAACTAGGCTTTATGACAATAGTTTTACGCAGGTATTTTTAAACAATCTAAATCTTTTGCATTTGACTTCCCAACCCAACACTCATAACTCTTACAAGTAATATGTTAATGGTATCAATACACGGGCCAAAGCAGCTAATAACATTTTGCTATATCAATAACAACATCGTAATAACAATTGTATATTAATCTCACCAGTTGGGTTAATAGAAACAATAGCAGACAAAGGAGACAATGCCTTCCATCCAATAAAGCGATTCCCGAACTTGAGACCCATTGAATACACCTGCGAGTCCTGCGACAGGGGACCACTTTTTTCGGCCTTGCTTTTAATTAACAATTTCGAGATACAGTTTGTCTTTTTTATATTAAATATTACAAAAATAATATAGAAAGGGATCAACTAGAATAAAAAAGGTTTCTTACCACTGACGCACATTCGGACACTACATAATATAAGATGATGACTCGCATAGTGAGCGACCTTTTAAAGACTTATTTTAGAGGTTAAATAAAAATACAATTATTTTCTATGTATGGATGTCTAGGCACTGTGTGGCTATAAACTATTATTTTATTTTATTATCACCATCTATGAAATCCACTTAGGACAACTGGGAGAAGAAATTCATAACGCTAGACTGAAATAAAAAAATCAAACTGTGAACAAACTTAAACTTTTTTAATACTATAACACTTTTTAAGCTTTCTTGACTTGAATTATTATAAAGTTAAAACGGGTCTATTTGCGCACAGAAATACTAACATAAATTAAACAGATCCCACAAAGTAAATACAGAGAGATTTTCTAAAGCAGCAAGCCAGAAACAGCTAACGTTTGCAGATAACAGCGTGATATAACCATCATCTTTATCAGCCCATATCGTCTTTAGGTACTATGGAACCCTAACTTAAAACCGATATGATGACATGCACTTGGCTAGAAGCCCATATGAGCGAAGTAAAGGGTAAAGATATACATAGCGATACAAGCAAAATATATGTAATTTCCCATGAAATATATAATAAATTTATTATATTGTCACTCTCAAGAAAGTAATGGCTCAATTCTTTTATATCGATAGTCCCTGCTAATGTTATAATACCCATTATAAACACGGCTGCTACAAAATCAAAAGGTCATCGAAATACACAAGGACAAATTATAATTTTGTTTTACAATTATCTTTACCCACTCATCTATCATTATTATTATATGGAGTACCAGCACGTTAGATACTTTACGTCTCCAGTATAGCGTTTAAAAAAAATGCGAATGTTATCGCGGTAGTCTAGAAACCATACACGCTGATTGAATGCATACCCTGAGTCAAAACATCATTATTGGAAAAATATGACAGAAATATAACTTCTGAAATCGGGCCATTGCCTACTATGTTTGCAACATTGTCATTTTGAAGTCAATCTTAATTCGAAATACATTTTTCAATATCTTTTCGCAACTTTTCAATCCTTCTCGGGCCTCGTATATTCGTCATTATAATTTCACTATCCTTTATTAATATACTCATAATTGATCCTAATACGGCGTACCATCCCTTTCCAAATACCCTACAAGGGTCTAATAGGGGTGTTAACAAACAATTAGTATGGCTTTACTGCGGTATATTGCCGGTGGTTTTAGGGTAATCCCATCACATAAATAAGTAGGTCTCAAGGCCGGAGGTATAAGATATTTAATTGAATTAGAATGGAGCTGGAATAGACAAAGCTTTGTTTCGGAGTTATTTATGAATCATCAGAAATGAAGAGCTAAGATTGTTTGTATCTGATCTAATTAAGATGCTTGAAGTGTATGGCTAAAACATGGTCATTCTTATTGTGCTTAATATAATGATATGATGAGACCGGAATATCATGTAATGAATGTTTTGAATCAAATTTTTATTTAAATAAAGTTTGCATGTTAAACTTCATGGCCATCCCTTTCGTCCAACATTCATTGACTTAAAAGTCACTTAAGAGATTCCCTTCAGCGTTAGAGTGAAAACTAATTAAGTAGACATCCCAAGCTGAGAAGCCCATCCTAATAAGTAACCTTACAAACAAAGAACATGATGTACTCCCATCAAGATGAGTAGGGCCGCATCCTTTTCTGTATCAAGGGTTGACAACTTTATAGTCCTCATAAACAAATACATAAAATATTTTAACTACGCGCAAAATTCCCGGGATGATATGTGTACATTCTCACCCCTTCCGGGGGTTGGTGGGTGGGTATAGTAAATCCATGTGGAAACAGGCAGTTTGTCTGCCGAGCAGCATCATATCCCGTTAGACTTATCTAGATGACCCGCTGTGACTTTATTGAACCCTACATACATACATATTGAAGGATGTACCCGAAATACGTATAGCTGAAATTCTGGCGGGTTAAGTCATTATCAGAAATAGAGCAGTCTTTGGATGACTTCACTTCTTCGTCCTAACGAGTGTAGATACCTCTTTACTCAAAAGTGAATCCAGTTCCCCGAGTGCACATTCCTTTTTTAAACCCCAAATCAATTTACATAACACATCGCCCTTCTATTAGTTAATGTAGGTTAATTATTTTAATATTAAAAAATCAAATAATCCAATTTATATTTACAAAAGATTTATTTAATACATGAACTCTTCGATTAAGACAAAGATTAGTTATTTCATATATTATCAGTTATGTAAGTACCTATAACAGACATAATGAATGAATGCTCTATGCTTGTCTTTTCTAATTGATCAAAGGGAGATAGATAGATGGATGTAGCATCAAACAAAATACCCAGATTCAATCAAAATCAGATCTAATTATTAAAACAATTGAGTTACTCGTACATTCACAATTTCCAAATTCCAACATGATTTACCAGACGCAGCAAAAGAGTTGTTCAGATCTGTGAGTCACTTCAGGTGACCTCCTATTCTGTAAACTTGTTGCGAATACGATGGGACTGACATGTAAATTAATTATATAGGTCCCTAATAATAAAACTGATTTAAAAAAAAATACATGATTTACGGGAAACGTTCGTCGTTAACAGTCGGCAATGAAAAATAGAGTGTATTTGGAGAAGCCGAAGGCAAAAAGTTAAACGTTTGCATTCCATACTATATAGTAGTAATCACTTTATGTGTTCTGGTATCCTGGTACAAAATACGCTAAAACACGTGACGTCGTCATGGTAGAAATTCGACAATAACCGACGAAACCACAGAAGCGAGTGGATAATTCGTCGATTTGCATGTTCTCATCAGTGTTTCAAACATCTTGAGATTTTCTGATGGATTGTAGCTGTTCAACAAAACGCTAGAATTTAATAATTATCTAAGCTGGGGTCTTCAATTTATGTAATTGGATTTTTTTAAATGGAGTATATGTAAGTTTTTGCAAGGTAACCGCATTTTGAAAACTATTTAAGGTTATTTTTTAGAAAACTTAAATTTTCTTTTTGCTTTATATAGCTATGTGTAACGATGAAACAAAGAAAGGAAACCGCATTATTTTCTGTTTGAACCCCAAAAATGCAAAGCGGCGGTAATTTTAATAGAAAAACCTAGACTAGCATCCGTAATAAGAAAAGGTAAGATTACGTATGTGTTGTGAGCTTGAGAGCCATACATGGAGGATGAATGTTACGCCCAAGGAGCCATATTATGCAAATACACTACAGTAATCAAAGGACAGATACAATATATCCGGGAAAAGTGCCCGCGGGAAAACGTTTGGTCACGGGTATATGAGCAGAATAGTTAAACGGAACACTAGCAATCTCGCAAAACAGCAAAGTGTTAATTAAAACAAATTCTAACATCGATAAAAACGCTTGCAAGCCCCGGCGGGCGCCGCTGATAAAGCAAACGCGGGCCGTAATGAGTGCGGGCCGCCCTCGCCAGGGGTTGAGTAAGGGAGGGTCGTAAAATCATAGAACATTTGATTAGGCCCAGCTACTGTGGGCAGAGAGTCGGGTTTCTTTTAACATGAACGACAGTTCATCTGACAAGTTAACAAATGATGCAAGTAAAGGAGCTGCAAGTAAAGCTGCAAATTATGTGTTAGATGCTAATAATCTGATGTTTTGTTATTTGGCACATTATTTTTCACCGTTATTAAAAATAATGAGGAAATTATTATATATAACATAAAGTAGATTCATGATAAGTAAAAGAATAAATTGTGTATGAATACAATAGTCAAAATAGTACAATAGTTTTTAAACATTGAATTTATTAAGATTTTTGCAGGAAACCAGACAAAAGAACTGACAGTAAACTAGACAGAAACGTTAATTTTATTTGATTTTATTTATTTTACAAAATCCAGAGCCCTTATTAAACAAAGTTTATAATTTACACACTAAACCTACAGCCAAATTCGGATTTACATTCTATAAGTTGGAAATAAGAAATTAACAAAACCAAACCAAAAAACTTAACGTTGGAAAAAGTTAAAAAAACTGTTGTGTATTTTGATAATAACTTTAACTAATAACTAAACTGAATATAAGCATCTGATATTTTTGTATGAGCCATTTAAAGGATAACCTCGAATTTCGGTAGGTACCTTGCAAATATTTAACATTTGTACATTCTAGAGAGATAAGTTCGAACCTAAGAGCTGTCAAAGCTTAGTGCAGATGGGCATACGTATTATAAATGTAACCTTACAAAGTAAACACCCATCTATTTAGTTTGAAAATTATCGTGAGTATGATTTATTTTGTAAAATTAATAACGGTCAACTCACGTCAATTAAAAACCACCCACCCACACTTAATCCTAGATCCGGCCCTGTGACGTACCAGCCATTACGCGTCGAGTGGCCAACTGGCCAACAGTTGTAAAAACTAACGGCTGTTACTTGCATAGACTACATTATTGTCTCCCGGACAACATAAAACACTATAGACAAACTTTCTTCCACATTATCTAGATTCACAAGTCTACTGAATTAAAATGAATCTACTGAAGATATACTGGGCCATATTTTTTGATAACGTCCCCTTTTCGGGTAGATGTGATTATATTAGAATTTTCTACCAGATTTATGTTGTTTCATTATTTTTTATACCAAGTCTCCAAGTAATTTATGAAATGACTTAAATATAGACGAACGAGTACTTTTGTTTAATATTTTGTATGGATACACGACCATTATGTAAGCACGTAACAGTATAATTACGTACAACGCGCAGTATAAAAGCATCTGTAAAATATTTTTTATTAATAATTTAATAACATCTGTATTAAAATTGGTGGGGAGGTAGCTTAGAACCAGGAGACGGACAAAGCACGTTTTATCCCGTTCGACTACGTTTTACTAATTCACCCGTGCGAAGCCGTGGCGGGCCAACTAGCAATAAATGTATAAGTACTTATGACTTGCAGTAATAAAATATTAGGTATGTTTAACACTTTTTAAACTTTCGCGACTTGAACTCAAAACGGGTATACTCACGCTCAGAAATGTATTAAAACATCCTTTTGACCAAGGCCAATCATAGAACTTGGTCAAAACTTGGTTATACAAAATTATGTTTCGCTAAATTTATGTGCGCAAATAGACCAGTTTTAACTTTAAAATCTTGGGCATCTATTTAGTAGGTTATAGAAACTTTTCTATAACCTACTTAGAGAGGCTTTTCCTTGTCTTTTTTGAGCTTTGACTATATGATAGTCATTATCTTATCTAAATCTACATTCAACGTAGAAATACGTAAATACATACCGGCACCTACCGCACCCGTGGACACCGGCTAAGGGGAAGCCGCGGCTCGGCGTCACACAACATCGTGCGAACAACAAATTTATCGGAAACAATTTATCAAAACACCGGCCCGAGGGACATTTGTTACGAAACGACAACAAAAATAGCAGCCACTTGTTTGTATCTAATAACAGAAGCCACGTGCACTCCGCCGGGCTCACCAATCATATCTGACGTAGGTACTCAACTAGGACTGCCAGCCACTGGCGTCCTAAACTACGAAGCCAATCTGTGACGAACCCATTAGTCTAAAAACAAATAAAATTAATGAAAACCCCATGCCGATTCTTTGATGTTTACTGCGGTACAACGCTTAATTTGCAATAAGTCTTTAAAACGGGGCTGGGGCAGTTTATTACGTAAAATGACACAATTCACTACCCAACGAGGCTTTTATCGTTTGAGTTATTACCAAGAAATGTCATCATCTGGTTACGAAAAATATATAGCACCGAATTTCAGCGCTATGATAATAAAAAAGGCGTTTTCGATCGATGCTTTACTGTAAACTTAGCTAGCATCGTTCATTAATATATAATCATTTATCAACGTAAGTTACTTGAACGCACCTGAAGGAAAAACGCGGGAAGCTCATCCGTCACGCTTGCGTTTGGCGCCGAAACACTCCATTCAGCTGAAATCGTTCACGCATCAATGTCATTGTTCTTCCTCACTATACACTGGAGTTTTTTTTTCTGACGGAACTGGCAATCGCAAAACTTTTCAGTGACGTCTGGCGTCTTTAACATTTAATATTTTGACGTCGAGGCAGCGCGTAGGTGTCGACCAACCCGGGAAAAGTTGTATGGCGGACTGGAAGCGGGCGTCCGCATCGGTGTGACACGTATTTTTCTATTCTATCGGTATTTCTTTGCCGAATCATGTCATATGTGCAGAGGACATGGGCCAAGCTATTTTTAATTGGCCCTAAACTAATTCTGCGCGATATAAACAGTGGTATTCTTATTATTTTGTAAAGTGTAGATGGATGCGTCTATTTAAAGACTTTATTGTTCTTACAGAGTGCTTTTTATCAGTTCCATTACCTTTTTTTAAAGAGGTCAATGCATTAGTTTTTATTTATGGCTAGAGGCGGCACGGTTTCATCCGCAATTATCCGCCTCTCTTAATTTTTCGTGAAAAAGCGGATCCTTAAGATGTTGATAAGTAATCTGCATGTTGTATAAATTTGCCGTTCTGGCGTGAAAAGTACACAAACAGACATACAAATAATATTAATAGGGATATATAGGGATATTTTTTTTCTTTCCCCGTAGTCAAGTGGTCAGCCCTAGAGTCAGAATTTCGTCTGGAGTTTTCTGACCGATTTTACAATAATAACCAGTACGTATTTTGTTCAGATGTAAATCCTACTTTTGTAGCGGTTACCCACACGAGCGTTTTATTTCTATATCATGTTAATTTATTGTCATTGTATGCTTTGTTAGTTATATTATATATCCTCAAAATTACGGAGGGCAATGACATCTGTAACACAGTTTTATTACTAGCTGAGATGCCATTAGTCTAAACTGCAATTTAAAGTCCAAATTGTCCATTATATCTTAATTTATAAGTAACTTTTGTACCAGTAACAAAAAATTGTAACTCTGCGGCAAAATGTTTTATGTTAATAAATTATTATTATTATATTCATTGTGTCCTGGGGTTCGTGATATCATGAATATGGATTCCGACTGAAAATCAGTTATTTAGCTCTTATGACCTCAATTGAAGGGGTGAGAACAAAAAGGATTTAACAGATTTTTTTCACAAAATGACTTATGGGTATCGTTGGATTCAGCGTGAAATTATCTTCAATAATACATTCTCAAAATACCGAAATGAGGCTTAAATCTCGAGATTTTGAGTCTAAAAAGGGTTTATCTGTCACAGGAATACAGCTCGCTTAGCATATAAACATTATTATATTTATTTTATTATATTATATTTTTACAGTAATTGTATGAATTAGTACTATATTTAGTATTTAAAATAGAATTAAAACATTTTCAAGCTACTGAAACTTACATAAACCTTTTCTATTACCTTATAAGCACTCTACATTAAAATGACGCCGTTGACGTTTAAAGTGAATTTTCTCGAAACTGTCAATTTGTCAGTTAAATCCTTTTTATTCTCAACCCTTCAATTGAATGCTGAGTGAGGACCTATATCATGACGTCACGCATCATTATATTTTTTATTTTCTCTTTTTTGTGTGATTTCTGTTGTATGAGTGCCTATTTGTAAAAATAAAATTTTGAGTGATGTATTGAGTAAATTTATTTTATTTTTCTTTCTTTCTATCAAGTACTTGTAACGCTTTTATAAGTTTTAAATTAAAATGATATAAAATTATGAATTCCTTTCAAGTTTCTATCATAAAAAGTTATCTCTACAACGTATAGACAACGGTTAGCACTCACAAAATTTATATACATAGTCGAAATACATACCTAGTCTACAAGCCTTCTTAGCCTTAAACCTTAGCCAATATATATATAGGCCTATTCCAGACTAATATCAAACAAATAAGAGACTACATAGCTTGAACATAATAAAAAAAAATATATAAAATTTATATATTTTTTTTTTTATTTCTAATCTATATCTAATGTAATCTAGACTTAACAAATATGTCTTTAAATCAGTGAAATAGTTACGCCTTGACTAACATAAAATAAGAACCTGCCTATAATAATAATAATAATAACGCCCAACGATCACATACATAGATCCTAGACTCTTAACTAAGATTCCCTGTGTCTAGGATCCCAGAAACTACGAGGACCATGGTCCCACAACACTCACACTCAGAACAAGTATTTGCGCTTTTTTCTGCGCACTAATTCTCTTACCGCGGGAATCGAACCCGCCGCCTCCAAGCTTTGAGCCGACCTGCTCAACCACCACAGCACAGAGCATAATATTGCTACTTCGACTTTAGTCTTACTAATATTATAAATCAGAAAATTTGTGAGTTAGATGTATGGATGAATGTTTGTTACTCTTTCACGCAAAAACAATCAACGGATTTGGATGAAATTTGGAACACAGATAGTTTATAGCTTGGATTAACACATAGGCTACTTTTTATCCCGATAGTATGTTCCCGTGGGACAGTTATCGAAAACCGCGAGGGCGACGCCGTGGCATTTCAACGCAAAAACTACTGAACAGATTTAGATGAAATTTGGAACACCGATAGTTTATAATTTTTTTTACACATACTTTTATCCACGAGTGAAACCGCGGGGCACAGGTAGTGAGTTATAAAGGCATGAAACTCCGCAAAAGTGATACGTACAGTAAAATAAACTAAGAGGACTTTTGGCGGGAAAACGAAAAAGATCGCGTCGCCGCATTGTATTATTTTCCAAAACTTATGTTATTTTCAGTGTTAGTGCATAAAATTGGTGGCATTTTATTCGTTTAGTGCTGGATTACAGGCGTGAGTGTGGGAAAATGGTATAATGATGGTGAAACGTTTCTTTTCGTGTTGTTTCCAAAACTCCATAGAAGCTTCAAGTAAAGTTGCCACCACTTTACTAGGAGTATGACTTTGACTAGACTGACTTGACTATGGCTTGACTTGATGACTTCGACTGTGACTTGACACATATTTGCGTGAAATATCGATCACTTGATAAATTATCAATAACTTGACACTGGCTAAATACACTAAATTGTGTAGCCAAATCTTAAAAAAAAAAAATAAAAATAAAAAATAAACTAAGTAAGTAGCCGTACAAAGCACCTGTTAACAATTAGGCTGTATGCTGATGAGTCAGTGGCAAACTCAGCGCAGGCATTAAGGCAATAATGTAATGGTGTGGAACAGCAGTGTTCGCCTGTAACAACCCTAAATGGAAATGTCTGATGTAGCTTGTTTTTGGAGTTCAATGACCGAAAAATGTTACCATCATAAGATAGATAGATAGAAAATGTTACCATCATAAGATAGATAGATAGAAAATGTTACCATCATAAGATAGATAGATAGAAAATGTTACCATCATAAGATAGATAGATAGAAAATGTTACCATCATAAGATAGATAGATAGAAAATGCTTTATTGCACAAACAACCAATGTCAGTAGAACTTAATGCTAGAAAGAAATATCTTCCAGTTAACCTTGGTGTAACGAGGAAATATTTGTGGGGCAGTGCAACGCAGCTTATATATAGATTGTGTAAATAAAAATATACAAAGACTAATATAACTTTTTTATGTTAATGAATGATGTAACGAGCTAGGCGTTCACCTGATGTTAAGTAACACGGCTGCCCATAACAGTCACTCAGAACTCCAAAATATAAAGTTACGCGTGACACTGCACTGCTCATATCATCCTGAGACATCAGCACAATCTGGTAATAATTACTCGAATATGATATCAGATCATAAAGTCTCATTTACCCAGTAATTTCACTAGCTACAGTGCCCTTCAAACCGGAACACAGTAGTTCTTGCACATTGCTCGGCGGCAGAATAACTGGCAAAGCGGTGGTACCTACCTAGACGAACTTTGCAGAAAATCCTACCACCTAGTAACCTATAACTTTAACTTACTCGTGTAACTATTCGCATACATATCTACTTTTAATACCTGGCAACAGTTTCATAGACTCTACTATGTGGGCGGTTCATTGAAGGAACCACGTAGAAGTAGAAATGTAGAGTCCTAGAGTCCAAAGTAGCGCACTCTAGGGTGTTAATTCGTCCATCATCAACAGTTTGACGTCATCTCTGCTTATTTATTTTTGCGTTTTTTTATTTGTGTGTTATTATTATTGTTTATTAATAGGAATTATTTAAGGTGTTTTTATACAGCTCAGCAGTGCTTTATTAATTTTTAAGCATTTATAGTTTTTTTTTAATTCAACACGGGAACCAAAAGAACAATCAAATTTAAAATCAAGATTTATTTTCGATTTAGAGTTCGATTTCCGCAGCAGGACAAGTATTTGTACACAGAAAAAATGCGCAAATACTTACCTATTCTGAGTCTGTGTGTTGTGAGACCACGGTCCTCGTAGTTCCTGGGTCCCTAAACACAGGAAATCCTAGTTAGGGTCTAGAATCTATGTATGTAATGATGGGCGTTATCATTATTATTATTACCAGATAAACAGAAAATTTTGGTTAATGGTTAATTCGGACAACTTCGTTCGGAAAAATCTATCAAAAAGAGAAAGTAAGATAAAGCATTCATATTTTTGGTCGAATCAGCCGCTAAAGTTGTTTCTATAATAACTTTAGCAAAAGTAATTTTTTTTTTTTATTCAGTTACAGTAATTATTTTGCTAGTTCTTAAAATCGAGATCTTACATTAAAAGAGACGATATACATATAAAATTCAAAGTCTTTAAAAGTTGACTTATATATCAACGCACAGCCTAAACCGCTGGTCCTAGAGACTTGAAATTTTGAGGGTGTGTTCTTTGTAAAGTGTAGGTTTAAGTTAGAAAGAAAGAGTTTATCGAAATTCCACCCCTAAGAGAGTGAAATGTATGGTTGAATTGTCTATGAAAAAAATTCTTCTTCGTTTCCTATCGGCCACGCGGGCGAAGCCGCTGGCAGAAGCTAGTATTGTATAGAATATACGAAGAAGTTCCTTGATAGGTACAGACTTATGGAAATCAGTCTACCACAGAATAAGATAAGTAAAATTATATGCGACGTATGCATATTCCTTTTTAAAGCTTATTTGTAAGATTTTAGATTCAAAATCGAAAAATACTGCGACGGTATTCGTAAAAACATAACCGTCAGCAATCACTAGAAATCCCGTTTGCGTGACAGACTGTGGCGTGAACCCTGGCGTGACGTCACGTGTTAAAGGGCATTCGGTACCAGGCTTCCAGAAGTATACAGGAGAGCACTGCATCTCGTTCTGCACACGAAATACAACCCTCGCCGTATACTGTCAGAATCTATATTCATCTGCAGATTTATGCTCAAACACTTAACGCAAGACAGAGCAATGGAAATACTGCTTTAATACATCCAAATTAAGACTATTTCAGATTTAGAAAATATTGTGTTAACACAAAGTGTTAGGGTTTATTTTACAATGGCACATCCTGATGAAAATATATTCCATTTTATATTTTCCGAAAATCGCATGTCATGGTTGCATAAATAGGACGCAACACGAAATTTATTTAACGAGTAAAAGAGACGGACGTTTTCTGCTTTCTCTAACAATATAAGTGAGACTAATGACCTTCGTCTTTTTTAACGTAAGACCTAATTATTGGGAAAATCTGAATTAGAAAATCCAACGAAATATTAAATGTAATGGTATTTTCAAACAAATGTTGAAAAACTTTTTTTGTTTGTTACCTCCGGACTTTCGTTTGGGTGAACCGATTTTGATGATTCTTTTTTATTTGAAAGCTGGTGCTTTCCGTGTAGTCCCATTTAAATTTGATCAAGATTTGACTAGTAGTTTTTGAGTTATCTTTAATAATGCGTATCTTGATTTCGACTATATTGGTGGGGATTGAAGTTGGATTTAACCCTTTTTTGAAAAGTAATTATTGAACAGAATAATTATTAAATAAGTTTTGCATTTAATTAACCAATATAATAAAAATCACATCATTCAAATATCAATAAATATCAATAGACATGTTTGTCACTAAAGATAGAAGATTTAAGACTAATTATTATTCTTATTTATATTATTATTATTACTCATTATTATTTACTAAATATATTTTCTTCTATTTTAAGAAGTTTAAATAGGTATTATAATTTTTATACCCTTGATATGAACTAAATACTTATGTGCACCCCGTCCTTTACCACTTCGTCAAATTATCTCCATCCAAAGGATGCCTGGAAGAGATCGCTTTTAGCGATAAGTTCGCCCATTGTTACATACTTTATATAATTAATTGTATTTTTTCCTTTGTCATTTTTATTATTTGGTGTGTACAATAAAGAGTTCATCTATCTATCTATCTATAATATTATTGAGGTGTGTGCGCAGTTGCGTTTTAATATTAAAACAAATGGTGGCTGAAATTCGCAAGGCCTTCGCATCAATTTCAAATTCGCATCCCAAGTTATGTCGTCACGCGTTATTGACAAGGAATCTCATGTGGCTTAGCGATTTACTGTCTTCAAACACACGTTTACTAGGTGGTAGGACTTTACTGCAAAGTTCGTCTAGGTAGGTACCACCGCTTTGCCAGTTATTCTGCCACCAAGCAATAGTGCGCAAGCACTGCTGTGTTCCGGTTTGAAGGGCACTGTAGCTAGTGAAATTACTGGGCAAATGAGACTTTATGATCTGATCTCACAGTTTAGTAATCTTATTACTAGATTGTGCTGATGTCTCTGGATGACGTGCGCAGTGCAGTGCAACCTCTATACTTTAGAGTTCCTAGTGACACTGCAACTGATATGGGCAGCCGTGTCGTTTAACATCAGGCGAACGGCTAGCTCGTCACGTCATTCCTTAACATAAAAAAAAAACACGTTTTACCTTGTGGCGATGTACCAGGGCTTCAGAAGGACGTAGAGAGTTTCACACCGACATGCAGGCTGGTCGTCACACCACGTATATTTCCGTATGGAGATGTACTAGAATTTCAGAGGTTGCAAGGATATGAGTTCTTTGTTCACCAAACGTGTTTCCCCGTGCCGCCGAACTAGGATCTCAGAGAGATGTAGAGAGTTTCAAAGCGGCAGGGTGGTCTCACCACGTGTCTCCGAATAGATATGTACCAGAATTTCATGGTTGTGAGGGTATGAATCCGTTGCGGTCACACCAAACATGTTTCCCCGTGGCGCAGTACTAGGATCTCAGAAGGGTATAGAGAGTTTCAAACCGACATGAGTGGCAGGGTGGTCACACCACGTGTCTCCGAATGGAGATGTACTAGAATTTCATGGTTGCAATGGTATGAGTCCGTTGCGGTTATACCAGACGTGTTTCCCCGGGGCGTTGTATTAGGATCTCAGAGGAATGTAGAAAGTTGCAAGCAGAGTACGACAGTGGCGGGGTTGCGGACACACTACACGGGTTTTCGTGTATCGATATAACTAGGACCGCAAAGGAATGCACAGTGTTGCGGGTTGTAAATGATGCAGGCAGGAAATATATCGGCGCACACTAACGCACCCTCACCCTCATCGCTCCCTACCTATATATGAGTGAATCTTAACAAGTTTTGTTTGTCTTTCATGCCAAATCGGCTGAACATATTTGGATGAATTTTTGCACACAGATTGCTGATACTACCAAGATAAAATAACTACTATATATATATATAGCACTTTTTATACCGGAAAATTAAGATTTCTTGCGGGAAAATAGGATAAAGGCTGGTTATATCATATAGAAAATAACAAGAATATTTAGTAAATCCCTTAATGCCGATGCTCAGTCGTCGATCGGTGTTCAAGTAGAGATTCGTTCACAGACTGATAATATTTTAGGTACCTATGTTATTTGGTCTAGCTTTGTGTTTTTGTCTAGCTACAAATAAGTACGTAAAAATAAAACTACACACGTTTCCTAATACTATTTTAAACTCACAAAAGCATCGATTAACTTACAAAAAATGCTCACTAATAGGCAACATTATACCCACTGATTTATGCCACAAGTTAGATTTAAGGTGATAAAAATCATCAAACAGACGACTAGAGAACTTTTCAATGTTGGTAAATTAAAGCCCCTTTCTCCTTTACCAGGTCACGTGTTCGGAGTGATAAAATACTAAGGCACCAGACACGTTGAGGGGTAGTCAAGTGCAGTGCATTCATTGATTAAAGCGCACAGTTGAGCAGTGCAACGCTTTTCGTTGTGCACCATCGGCCATTTAGTTACGGAATCGAAACACCCGATATTCAGAGCTAATGAAAACTTGGTACCTACCTATGGTCAGTTATTCATATTGATTGTTAAATACCTTAAAGCGATTGGCTATATACCTACTCAGGCGTGTATATAAAACTGAAAAACTAAGTTTTGACACAGATTGCGATAAGAGCCATCTACCAGCGTAGCATTGAATTAAATAGTTGGAGGCATTTTCGCTCACCACATTTGTTTCTAAATTAGGTGGTGCTATGCTGGCACTCAACTGTTTGTATTCCGCAGTGAGAGGTTTAGTTACATAAAATGGCTGCAGATTCATGTATTTCAGGGTTTCATGAATTTACTAGGGTACCAGAAAACTGAGGGATACCTACTTGTAATAAAACAAGTTGATGCAGGTACGTAAAAAGGGACCTAAGTGTAAAAATAAGTAGCATTCAGAGATCATATAGATAGTTAGAAGTTAATACATAAGAGATTTTATAATTCTTCGAGTCGTATAGTTGCAAGCGAAATGAAAACTTTCTAGAAACTACACCTGTGCACAAAAAATAGCAAACAGACATCTAAAAAATAGACTAATAGTATTCCTCGATATTTGAACTATGTTTTGTTGTTATTTATCTCTTGTGATCACACGTATACATGAAAGAAAGTAGCGATTTGTATGTTTTATACCACTAGTTCATTCATTAAGTTATATCTCTTTCTTACACTCGCACAATAGTGATGCGCGAGTGAGATGCACTCAGTGCATTCACTCGAAGTAGTTGTGTCTCCACGCCACCCTATGTACCGCTTTAGGAGCGGTAGCAAAAATAAAGATTAAAGACAAAAATTAAAATATAGCTAAACCTGCATATGGAACAAAAAAAACAAATACTAAAATTTTACAATTTAATTAAAATTTAGCAAAGACATGGGTCGTGCGTGAAAATCGGCCTAGGTAATTGTTTGCACTAGGTTTTGGGGTTCACCGCACTCTCCTGGGCGTAGATCCCGTGAGATAGGGCAGCGTCCAGGGTTGCCGTTGGTACCACAACTATGGGTATATCATCGACCGCTAGGGCCGGCCGGATTCGATGTCTCTTAAAATCCAAGGTGTGTTCCTGTAAACCAAGTGGGCATTAGGACGCTGCATTAGGGACGTTAGTCCGAGATACAGGGAGACGCTAGGTTCGCGAGGCAAACTAAAAACAAGTTAGCGTTTGATAGGCTACGAAATCATGGTGGTCAAAAGAAAAATAAGCAGAAACGGTTACAGTTGCTAGGCTATGTCAACGGAAGTAATTAACAACAATCAATTATAAAAATAGCTACATCAATAATTAAATGCACAGCAGCGAAAGGCTTAAAAAAACAGGATTAATAACAACAAATGGAACCGTTTGAAATTTAAAAATAAAACCGTTAGAGTTATTATTATGAGTTCACAGCAAAGAAAGGCGTTGAGAAACAATAATGCCAAATACTTGGTCAGTGCACAACTTACCCATAAGATTGGGAACACAATTCACTAAATATTTCACCGGGTTCAATCTGAATAAATTTTCGCTTCGAAAATAGATGATTAGTCTATGGAGCGTTTTAGAAAAGTAGTACGTCCGCACGCCAAGTAAGATCGGGGCGGACTGGCGGCCGGTCGTCGTGTTCGAGCGAGCCGCTATGAAGCATCATTCAAGGCCGTGCGCACGCGCAAGAAACAATAGAATTTATATATATAAAATGTCTGTCCCTTTTATTTCTGTTTGTAAATTAGTTTTATTTTGATTTTAAGTCTTTGTTTGTTTTTTTACTTGTAATGATAATGTAATCATTACGTAAATAATTTATTAAATGTTTTTATTTTTTATTTATTTATTTTTTTTAGCCTCAAATATTTTAAATAATAATTTTTATCTTTATAATAATGTAACGCTACGTTACATTACCCCCCCTCTCTGAAAAGGATTTTTCCTAAGAGAAATCCGTAAACTTATTTGTTAGCACTAAATAAAATAAAGAAATCCTTTGCAAATAAGAAAGAAAGAAAAAAAGGTACTGCCTTATTTGTCTAAAAAAAAAGATAATAATAGAAATAAAAGTCTTAGAGAATTCGCTTGTCACGAAGTGTATTTAAGTAGTTTTAAGTCTTTAATATGCCAAACTCCTATATCGCGGCCATTCATGTCTTCTAAAATATATACTAACGGCGATCGTTTTTCTTTTACTCGGCATTTTTGGAACTTGGGTGCTAGTTTTTTACTGAAATGAGCATCTTTGTCACTTTGATAGTAAGTACGTTTCCATACTACATCTCCAACGTTAAACTCTGCTTCTTTACGGCGTAAGTTATAACGCTTAGTGTTTTTGACGTGGGATTGCCAAAGGGCAGACTGGACCTTGTTAAATATACCAGCTAGGTGACCAAGATTTTCAGCATAGGCATCGCGTGGCAGAAACACTAATTCACTTGGGTCATCATTCTCTAAATAATGTGACCCGCAGGTAACTAGTTCCCTACCATGTACCAAAAATGCTGGTGTATAACCAGTAGTTTCATTTACGGAATTATTTACCGCGAATTGTATTTGGGGAAGGTTCACATCCCATGATCTGTGGTCATCACTTACGAAAGTGGATACAGCAGTAATTATCGTTCTGTTGTATCGCTCTACAGTGTTGATCTGGGGTGTATATTTGGGGGTAAAATGTACATTTGGGACTTTATATTTCTTGAGAAGTTTGTCCAAATCACGGCTTATAAATTGGCAACCATTATCTAGTATTACGGTTTGTGGAATCCCGTGATTTAGAAAAACATCGTTTTCTAGATGTTTACACACAAGGTCTGCAGTTGCTCGTCGCAGAGGAAACATCAAGCAGTATTTCGAGAAACAGCACGTAACAACAAATATGTACTGGTTTTGCTTCCTGGAATTGGGGAGAGGGCCAACCAGATCTATTGATAACACTTGAAAAGGACGAGTAACTTCTTTTGGTCTACCCATTTTTCCAAGGGTGCTATGGCTTGGCATCTTGTAAGCGAGACAAGTATCACAGTGGGTGACAAATTCTACGACCGAAGAGTACATACCAGGCCAATAAAAACGTAATGCTAAACGTTTATAAGTTTTAAACACACCGAAATGACCCGCCGTAGGCTCGGAATGACATTGCTTAAGAGTCGATTCTCGTTTTTCTTTGGCAATGACCTCCTTCCATTCAAATTCCGAGGCAAGGCCATTATTACTTTTCATGTACCTATACAAGATATTATTTTCTACCCTATAATTTGGGAAACTGACAGGAGACTTTTGACAACCATTAAATACTTTAAGATACCAATGATCATCAGAAGTAGGGATAGCAACTGAGGTATCAGTATCTATAGCGTCGACAGGGACGCTTCTAGAAAGAGCGTCGGGGACGATATTCTCCTTTCCTCGACGATGTCTAATTTCGAAATTGAATGATGATAGTCGCACACCCCATCTTGCCAGACGCCCCGTTGGATTTGAGAGTGAAAGAAACCACTTAAGTGAAGAATGGTCAGTGTAAACCAAAAACCTTTTATCTGTCTCTAGATAACAGCGCCAGTGCTCCAAAGCGGTAAGCACTGCAAGAGCTTCACGTTCAGTCGTGCTGTAGTTTCTCTCTGGCTTACTGAGCGAACGACTCATATACGCAATAGGATGTTCTATACCATCTATTGTTTGGACAAGCATAGCACCAATGCCAAAGTTACTGGCATCAGTATGGACCTCAAAAGGATGCGAGAAATCGGGACATGCTAAAACAGGTGCCTGTACCAATTTTGATTTGAGATCCATGAAAGCTTTATCGGCTTCAGGGGACCACACGAACTGTGGTGCATTCTTTTTGTTAGACGTGAGTTTATTTAAAGGACCTGCTATAGTACTGAACTGTGGGATAAAGCGCCTATACCACGACGCAGTTCCGAGGAAGCGTTTTACTTCTTTCCTATTAGTAGGCGTGGGGAAGCTAAGAATAGCTTGGACCTTTTCGGGATCAGTCCGTAAGCCGTGAGCATCCACGATATACCCCAGATAACGCAGCTTGTTCCTGAAGAACTGGCACTTATCTAAGTTAACCGTAAGGTTGGCGGATCGCAGTTTTTGGTGCACTTTACGGAGCAGATTAACGTGCTCGTCAAAAGTTTTGCTAATGATGATGACGTCATCCAAATAAGCGAATACTTTCAGCTCGAATTCGGGTCCAAACAAAAGGTCTACAAGTCTCTGTTGCGTAGCTGGGGCATTAGTAAGCCCAAAGGGAGTAACTTTAAACATAAAAGTGCCACGACCTGGTACGTAGAAAGCCGTCTTCTCCTTGTCATCATCATGGATCAAAGTCTGCCAAAATGCCTTAGACAAATCAACGCTAGAAAGGTATCTAGCGTCTTTCAGATTGTCCAAGATTTCTGAAACGTAAGGCAAACTGTATGCATCCTTTTTTGTCACGGAGTTTAGCTTCCGGCTGTCCAAGCAAAAACGTGGTTTTCCGTCCTTCTTCCTTACCACCAGCACTGGGGAAGACCACGGACTTTCACAAGGCTCGATGACATCTAAAGCAATCATCTCATCAACTTGTTCAGTGACAATGCGTTGTTTTTCAGGTGACATACGGTAATATCGCTGTCGAATTGGCTCCGCCTCACCCGTATCTATGCGATGTTTAATGAGATGAGTTCGGCCTAAACCTTTTACGTCAAAGGAAATGTCCCTGAATTGTTCGACAATGTCATCAGCTACTAGTTTTTGGTAATCATCAAGCTTTTCATAATCGTGCAAGTGAATATCAGAAGTATCTAAAATTTCTGAGAGGCCTGGGTCATTTGAAAACAAATTATCCGCATTGTATAAGTACTTTGGACAAATATTAAATCGATTCCAAAAATCTATACCCAAAATCAGGGTAGTTTCAATAGCTGGAATGACATGTGCCTTTATAACGGAGAATTTTTCTTCAAACGTTACTGGAAGAAGAATATAACCAAGGGACGTTATTTTCTGTCCACCAGCTGCAGTGACAGTTATTTTTTCATCCATGCATAAAGTGTGATCGAGCTGTTGTAGACGTTCGTGAGAATTCTTGCCTAAAATGGTAACAGCAGAACCAGAGTCAAGCAGGCCATACAAAAACAAATCGTTATTAAGTTTGACTTTAACATATGGACGAGGATCATCACTCGGTTTCGAGTTGAAAATTGCAGAGACTGACTGCCGAGAAAAGAAATTTTTCACAGTCAACAACCAATCATACCATTCCGAGCTAGTGGTATGATTATATGTTTGCTTGCCACAATCTTCTGGCATTAGTTTTTTGTATTGCAAGTGGGGCAATCCGGGGTACGAACGTCTTTTTTGCCGCACTTGAAGCAGAAAATAATTCTCTCAGCGGTGCAGTCCTTCATTGAGTGAGTATCAACACGGCAGCGGTGGCAATACGGCTTCTTAGAAATTTCCGAAGTTAGAATTTCTGACGTTTTAAACGATTGACCGTGAGTTGGCTCAAATCGTTTTTGTGAGTCGAATTGATTGCTACCTCTATAAAACTTAACGTTCTGAGTATTAGGACTCTTACGTTTAGATGGTTGATAGCTAAACTCAGGAGCTAAGGTGCTAGAAGAAACAAAAGGAGGTTCTCTAAAATTCTCAGAGCGAATCTTAATGCTTTCGTAATTCTTACAAATTGTTCTGAGTTCCTCAATAGACTTTACCTTGGAACTAGCCGCTATAATAATAGAATAATAGGGGCGAATATTGTGTAAAAGGATTTCGAGCTTAGCCTCATCATCCAAAGGTCTGCTCAGTCGAGAAAACATCCCCTCCATTATCGATAAGTAGATCGTGATGCTCTCGTCATCACCTTGGGTACGTTGACGTATCTCAGTTGACATACGATAATCATAGTCAGGAATATCAAAATCTTCCTTAAGGCAAGCGACAAGATCTCTCCAGTTTTCCACTTTATTCCTTATGCTACGATACCAGTGAAGCGCATCACCTACAAAGATATCGACACTGGACATCATCATTTTATCCTCTGAAATGCCCTTAGAAATACGGAATTCATCTAGCTTCTGTATGAATGAGCGGACGCAGGTCTTACCATCGTACTTCAGCTTAGTAAGCTCACCTATTATGCCACGATCACATGAGACGGAGATGTTCATGCCTGTTAGATTAGGCCTATCTAACATTTCCTCTGAAGTGGAAGTGGATGATTTGGCTTCTGACTTAGATTTATTATAACAAGACAACATTAAGCTATAAGTTTCAAAAGATTTCTTCACTTTACCGAGCAGTGACGTTTCGTCGGTTGTTTTAGGCTTTTCAATTCTTTGCAACCTATAATATATGTGCCGCAAGAGGGCTTTTGTCCTATTAAATAAAGGTTCATCGAAGGTGGTCTTTAAGGAGTCAAGATTAGCTTTGACTTTATCTAGCGTAGCTGAAGTTCCCTCAATATCTTCAGTAAAATCGAATACAGAATCAATAATATCATCTGAAGGATATAATTGTGTGAGATTATTAACTTGACGGCGCAGGCCGGCTACATTGTCAGAAGGAGATTCTCCTCTAATTGCTACTTCGTATACGAGTTCTGACTTTTGGAGTAGTAAAAATTTTATGGGAGCAGGCATTTTGACTAGTACTCGGCGTAACACGTTATATAAGTAAAATGTGCACTGAACAACAAAAAAAAATACAAACCTGTTGGCAACTTAAAAAAAATAATAGCCAAAGCAAAATCCGTTCTGTTACAAATAATCAAAACTTTGCTTCAGAACGATGCAAACACAATTAGAAAATAGAAAGAAAAAAAAAAACAAGCAGATCTACAGGTGAAGTCAGGTGAGACTACTAGTATACCTCAACTGATGTGCCCAGAGTTATTAGCTTTACCTACGCTTTTTTTTACTACTTAAATATTTTTTGCAAAAATTGATTTAGACAATTATTATATAATATGAATTAACTAATACTAGGCACACTAGTTAATATGATTTATATCGTCTTTACAGAATTAACACACCAAGAAAACCATCACCAATGCAAAACTACTAAAATGTTACCGAAACCGAGTGCAAAAGTTACCTTAGACCACGTTTATGGGCGCCATTGTACCGCTTTAGGAGCGGTAGCAAAAATAAAGATTAAAGACAAAAATTAAAATATAGCTAAACCTGCATATGGAACAAAAAAAACAAATACTAAAATTTTACAATTTAATTAAAATTTAGCAAAGACATGGGTCGTGCGTGAAAATCGGCCTAGGTAATTGTTTGCACTAGGTTTTGGGGTTCACCGCACTCTCCTGGGCGTAGATCCCGTGAGATAGGGCAGCGTCCAGGGTTGCCGTTGGTACCACAACTATGGGTATATCATCGACCGCTAGGGCCGGCCGGATTCGATGTCTCTTAAAATCCAAGGTGTGTTCCTGTAAACCAAGTGGGCATTAGGACGCTGCATTAGGGACGTTAGTCCGAGATACAGGGAGACGCTAGGTTCGCGAGGCAAACTAAAAACAAGTTAGCGTTTGATAGGCTACGAAATCATGGTGGTCAAAAGAAAAATAAGCAGAAACGGTTACAGTTGCTAGGCTATGTCAACGGAAGTAATTAACAACAATCAATTATAAAAATAGCTACATCAATAATTAAATGCACAGCAGCGAAAGGCTTAAAAAAACAGGATTAATAACAACAAATGGAACCGTTTGAAATTTAAAAATAAAACCGTTAGAGTTATTATTATGAGTTCACAGCAAAGAAAGGCGTTGAGAAACAATAATGCCAAATACTTGGTCAGTGCACAACTTACCCATAAGATTGGGAACACAATTCACTAAATATTTCACCGGGTTCAATCTGAATAAATTTTCGCTTCGAAAATAGATGATTAGTCTATGGAGCGTTTTAGAAAAGTAGTACGTCCGCACGCCAAGTAAAATCGGGGCGGACTGGCGGCCGGTCGTCGTGTTCGAGCGAGCCGCTATGAAGCATCATTCAAGGCCGTGCGCACGCGCAAGAAACAATAGAATTTATATATATAAAATGTCTGTCCCTTTTATTTCTGTTTGTAAATTAGTTTTATTTTGATTTTAAGTCTTTGTTTGTTTTTTTACTTGTAATGATAATGTAATCATTACGTAAATAATTTATTAAATGTTTTTATTTTTTATTTATTTATTTTTTTTAGCCTCAAATATTTTAAATAATAATTTTTATCTTTATAATAATGTAACGCTACGTTACACCTACCCACATAATGATCGGTGAGTGGTGGGATGGGGTTGCATTGCAAGGGTGCTTTGGCTTACCTCTAACCATTTCTTTTGCCCTGGTAGCTATGTTTTGAGTTAGGACGGTTTTGCTCGGGACTCTGTATTTACCATTTTACAACGTGGTCATACTTTTTTATCTTTTTTTTTTTTTGATGTTTTGGCTTCCCACTTTATTGTATTTACTCAGTGTCAAGTAATTGATAATTTATCAAGTTAATGATATTTCACGCAAATATGTGTCAATTCACAGTCGAAGTCATTAAGTCAACTCATAGTCTAGTCAAAGTCATACTCCTAGTAAAGTGGTGGCAACCTTACTTGAAGCTTCTATGGAGTTTTGGAAACAACACGAAAATAAACGTTTTATCATCATTATACCATTTTCCCACACTCACGCCTGTAATCCAGCACTTAACGAATAGAATGCCACTAATTTTATGCACTAACACTGAAAATAACACAAGTTTTGGAAAATAATACAATGCGGTGACGCAACCTTTTTCGCTTTCCCGCCAAAACTCCTGTCAGTGCTTATCTGAAAATAACACAAGTTTTGGAAAATAATACAATGCGGTGAGGCGATCTTTTTCGCTTTCCCGCCAAAACTCTCCTTTTTTTCTCTAATAAGTACATTATAACATTTTAAATATAATGTATTCAAGGAGTGGAAGAACGAAAACACTAGTAAAACTCAAAGTCAACATCAAAAGATTTATTGCAAATAAGCTAATTTTAGCACTTTTACAAGTCAAAATTATATTATTAATTATTATTAATTATATTAGGTTAGTACATATTTCAATTGTTAATCTATTGGTGGGCATAACGTCAGCAATTGACCGGTTAAGTACCAGTAAATATTAATTTTAAATACGATGAAAATGGTTGACATAAACGGAAAACAAATAAAAAAGAAAAAACTAACCTGTGTGTCGTAGTCATAAAAGTTATCTTCGCTAATTAAAAAAAGGGCCTTACGAGTAAACCGTCTTCTATCGTCTTTCATAACTGAGAAGCACTTTGATGAAATATTTTTTCCAGTTACATTTAAAAACCAATTTTGATGAAATATCTATGGGATCAATCTGGAAGTATATCCAATGGGTTTTCCTTCCTTATCACACTATCACATCACACTAATATTATAAAGGCGAAAGTTTGTATGTGTGTTTGTGTGTATGTGTGTATGTTTGTTACTACTTCACGCTCAAACGGCTGAATAGATTTGGATGAGATTCGGTACCAAGATAGCTTATACACTAGTTTAACATATAGGCTACAGTTTATCCCGGAAAAGTGAAATTTTCTCGTGGGCAAGGTGGCAAGTAATTAAAATACTTTTCATCCGCGGGTGAAACCGTGGGGCGCTACTAGTTCCTTACAAATGTAATGTGAAAAGATCCAGACAGAATTCATCGCCGACACCACCAAAGCGTCTGTTTGTGAACGCCGCAGATCCCCACAAAAGTTAAGCTATACTAGGAGTACATAGCAAAGAAAAAGGTATAGTGGATCGTGGAAGCGGGATGAATGAATATTAGGGGGTGAAACGTACAGGGGCGAAAGAAGCCACTAGGGAATCAATAACAATGGGAGTTCTCGTAAACCAAAACAAAGCTACCAGGCGAACATCAAGCGATAGGAGTCTCCAGCTGTGATTCATTGAATACTCCAAGCTCCAGTTTATAGTGCTATCTATCTCAATCATAGAGAAGTTAAAAAAAAGTTTTGCTCCCAGCTTAATTTTTTTTAGCTGCTCTGTGCTTTCAACTTTTTTTTTATAACATAGACAGACAAACAAGCAGACAGCCCGCCTGATGGTAAGCAGTTACCGTCGCCTATAGACACCTGCAACACCGGAGGCGCTGCCAATGCGTTGCCTACCTTTTAAGACTCTAACCAATAACTAAAATAATCTAAGATTTTAACCAATAAGGGGAATATCTGCACCAGAAATGGCAAGTTTTTGAAGAGTTTATAAATAATAAGAAAATAACAAAAACGTTAATAACTATACTTATAAAAAACTGTGACAGCTTTAATTCTGGACATTGAAGATATCTCGATTTTTTTACTAGATGGCACTTTAATAATCCATTCTGAACAAAAACAAAAACATTTTTTTTTCGTTTTATCTGTTTGTCTTTCTTTTTGCCTGTATTTTGGCTGAGCATCACGTCGAACATACTGAATTCAAATACTGAAACATTTTTTAACAGGCTAATGCTGTTGGTACTTTTTTATTTTATTATGTTTTGGCTCCACACTATTGTGTATTTAGCCAGTGTCAAGTAATTAATAATTTATCAAGTTAATGATATTTCACGCAAATATGTGTCAAGTCACAGTCGAAGTCATCAAGTCAAGTTATAGTCTAGTCAAAGTCATACTCCTAGTAAAGTGGTGGCAACTTGAAGCTTCTATGGAGTTTTGGAAACAACACGAAAAGAAACGTTTCACCATCATTAACCATTTTCCCACACTCACGCCTGTAATCCAGCACTTAACGAATAGAATGCCACCAATTTTATGCACTAACACTGAAAATAATACAAGTTTAGGATAACAATACAATGCGGTGACGCAATCTTTTTCGCATTCCCGCCAAAACTCCCTGTTGGTACTTTAACACGATCGCCTCTCGGTAATATATTAAAATTTTCAAGAGAAGCGCAAACGTGGACGTTGAGGTCTACTACTGGAATGAATATGCGTCCTTCCGAGAGCAGCACACATACATACTAGTTCAATGAAACGCTGACGTCACGTGTTTTACGCAGATAGGTACTAGGGGTCCATGAGACGGAAGTAGGTGTGTGTGACTCATGCACGGCAATACCATATGGAGTTCCATAACTATTATGTAATCTGTGTATGACTTTCATTTTTGTTCATTCAATCGAATGCTTACGTCACGCGTTTTACAAATGCTGATACCAGGGGACCATCCTACACAGGAAGATGGGTTTAAAAGATGCGCGATAGCCTGATAAGTACTAGCGGTCGGTAGTAGAATGTACTCAATTGAACACTAACGTCACGTGTCTCACACAGTCTCGTACCAGAGCAACATGAGATAGAAAGAGATGCATGTGTGTGAATGTGAACACATGCTCGATAATAATTATAGGGTGTTAGTATGATGTGGGGCGTATGCAGCGTATCTAAGTCCCTGATTTTACACTGCATTTCAAACTTTATCTACATTTTTATAAGGCATCGTTTGCAGCCACGTGTGGGTTTAACGATTCATCAAGCGAAATTATGGTAAAAGATATATTCCATTAAGACAATTTATAAACCAAGTCAAAAATGATACGAGAAACTGGTCCAAATTAGCGGTATTGTGACTAACCCAAAAAGTATATGCTGAACACCACTGATTGGCATAATGTTTTAACCAATACAGACGTACAAGCTTGATATCTTTTAGTCTTGAAAATTTTCTAAGAATATACGATAAAATGGTCACCCATAATAATTTTACTGGTAAATATAAGTTTCAAATGTATTTTATTTTTTGCAGGATCTATGAGTGAACTTCATGAATTTTATTAAAAAAGCACTGCTTTATTCTTTTAATATAGGTACAGAGTAAACACACGCCATCTTGAGATATTCAGCGGCAACTGGGTTTTTATAGTTAGCGGCAACCATGCACGTAGAACCATACCGGTAACTCGGGGTGGTATCGTAGCAATTCGTAGCTCGTAGCGCTCTGCTACGCAACACATTTATGTTTTACGCCATCTAGTGTAATTTTTACGAACTATATAAAAGATGTGTACGATGTAACCTGTAGCAATTTAAGGGTTAGGATTTCCAATTCAATTTGTTCATAAAACAACACCAAAATTAGTAGATGGCAGCACGTGTTTCATTTTAATTAATAATTGCCCAGATTTAGCAGTGAACCTCATCTTAATCTATACCTTATAAACAATAGAATCAGTTGTCCAAACTTCTCCATTCTACTATCTTCTCACATTCAACATCGTAATTCCTAAGCTGATCCATTTCTAAAGTGATTACTTCAACATCATCAGGACATATTTCATCGTCAAACTCTACAACATCGTCGTAATACTCAATGGAACTGAACTGGTATTCGCTGGCTCGTCTACTTTTTTCTTCGGCAGTCATATTCTCAGCTTTAATCCCATCGGCTTTTAAAGACTTAGTTTTAATTGTAGTTGCTGTTTTAACTTCATCATTAACATCCCCATCTTTTTCGTTGCCATCTTTTTTGTGTCCATCTGCAGAGTTAGTTATATTGGGAGCCACACACGATTCTCTTTTCAATAAATCTTTTTCATCGAACGGGAGTGTATGAGCCATTACGTATTCAACTCGACCTCCATCTTCTTTTAAAGCTCTTCTATATTTTTTGAATTGATCTTCCATTGTTTCTCCTACACAAGCACTCTTCCGAAAGAATCCTGTATCTTTCAAATGCGCCACGAACCACTCCTTTTCATCTAGGTCTTCAATAAAACGTCTGGCCGATATGTCTACATTGGCAGTGTATTTATTTGCTCTTTCGCGTCGCGCATTATTGCTTTCATTTTCATTACTTACGACATCATCGCAATACGATTTTTGTAACAATAGTAGAGTTAGCAACGCGGAAATCATTTCGATATAGTTGTGAACATTTCAGTGATTGAGATATCGTACTTGGTTCGTTAACTGAGTGCGTTTTGTTTGTTTTGCTTTGGTCGACGGAGCTTGAAGAAAACTTTGTTTATCGCCTTCGAGAGCTATATTCAGGCTAAGATAATGTAAAATGTAGGTGTTAAAAGAAACGAAACATGAGTGAAATGGTAACTCACAATATATCGTCAAAGAGTTATAATTATTTATTTATACAGAAGTTAATCGTGCTAAGAACGTGTTGTGTGTTTGGGTGTTGTGGGACCATGGTTCTCGTAGTTCCTGGGTCCCTAGATACAGGGAATCCTGGTTATTTTCCAGGATCTTTGCATGTTGTCATTAGGGGCGTTTATTATTATTATTATATTAGATTTGGAACGTGATCGCATCGAGTAAAATGCTTATGTCAATTGCTACCATCAACATGATTCAATTGAAGACCTGGGGGGTGATCACGAAACTTTGATTGAAATGCAACAAGAGAAACTTCCATAACTATGCACATAAACTGTGTATTGAAACTGTCAAATCCATACAAATTTATGTTTCTATCTGTTGCAATTGAGTTACGTGATCACCCAGCTGAAGTAAATAATAATAATAATAACGCATGAACCGCTGCGGTATACGAGTCGCAGGTAATGTAGCGATTCATTTTAGTTCTAGAGTCTTCATTTTAATTGCATTATCACATGAGGTAAGGCCCTAGTCGTGACTTGGAGCTCAAGTGGAGAATTAAGAAATAGTTAACTAGGTGGTAGGACTTTTCTGCAAAGTTCGTCTAGGTAGGGACCACCGCTTTGACAGTCATGCTGCGCCAAACAGTAGTATGCAAGCATTACTGTGTTCCGGTTAAAAGAGCACTGTAACTAGTTAAATTATTGGGAAAAAGAGACTTTAAGATCTAATCTCAGTCTAGTAATCTTATTACCTGTGTGATGTCGCAGAATGACGTGCGCAGTGTAGTGTCACGTGAAACTCTATACCTTAGAGTTCCAGTGATACTGCAACCGATATGAGCAGCCGTGTCGCTTAACATCAGGTGAACGACTAGCTCGTCATGTCATTCCTTAACATAAAATATATACATTGATTCCGTCTAACAGCGCAAAGCCTATAAAAAATCAAATAGTGAAAAATACATAAAACAAACCTCAACAAACCATAGACTTAGCTTTTAATTATATCTTAAAACTAGACGTTACTCACTTGAGTCATACAATATATGACTCAATGTACAATACGGTCCAAAATACGCTATCAGATAAAATTTAAATATATAACTCAAAGGTGACTGACTGACTGACTGACATAGTGACCTATCAACGCACAGCCCAAACCACTGGATGGATCGGGCTGAAATTTGGCATGCAGGTAGATGTTATCACGCAGGCATCCGCTAAGAAAGGATTTTTCGAAATTCCACCCTTAAGAAGGTGAAATGAGTGGTTGAATTATTTTCCCATAGGTCACGCTACGGGCGAAGCTGCGGGCAGAAGCTCGTATTATATATTATTCAATGTACAATACGGTCCAAAATACGCTATCAGATAAAATCTCTGATAAATTCATCACTTTTCCTGATTTTTCACATTAAACATGAATGCCGTCAATTTGGCAAAGCTCTCCAATCAAACCAAATCACCTCTATTATCGACAACAGTAACAAACCTTGAGCACACGAGTATATCAGGCATCCGGCATTTATAATGGGCATCGCTGACAGATCGTTATCGCCGCGCTAACTAATCCATTCAGTTCCGTAACTACCCCGCAAACGCTGGGAAAATACTTCAATTACCCCCACTGTAGGGGTGTACCAAGTTTTGATCAAGCTATGTTAATTTAAATATTTTGATAAGATCTAGAGAAGTTAAATTCTTCTCAGATTTTAAAAAAACGAGTGTGCTTTAGACCGTAAAACTTCGTTAGTTTAGCTCCATCTATCGGCTGGTATAACGTTGTTGCTTTGTTTAATGTTAATGTCGACATCTTGACAATTGCAAATTGTTATTTTACCGGACATACCAATACAAATTTTTAACTTTGTTATGTCGACAATGGAGATCTACGTGAACCAACTTCAACTACCGTTCGCCTCACATTAACCAGCTTACTCCCAAGTCAAGCGTGCATAAAGAAGTTTTACTACAATATTATTATGAATTGTCAAGATGGTGACATTAACTTCAAACAAAGTTATACCGGCCGATAGATGTAGCTAAACTAAAGAAGTTTTACTTCAGTGGTGTGGTCTAAACAACACTCGTTTTTATGTATTTTAAAAGATATAATCTTCCAGATTGGTCCTATAAAAATTGGTTTCAGTACTATATTTGTGTATCGAAATATGATTTGTTTCCTATGAAATTATTATGATTCGATCTCGCTCCTTCGTGATCATGGCCAGTGTAACTTGGTTAACACGTCGAGGTTAATCCAAATCATATTTAGAAATAAATGCACAAATAGCAGTCGTAGAAATGATCTTAAGCTTTATTTAAACTTAAATAAAAGACGATCAACTGTAATAGTAAAATCAATTTTTTTAAAATGCTTTTACCCGGATGTATCCGCAAAGAACCAAGAAGTGCCATCCCTAACTGCCGCCCGCCCCCACCGCCCGAGATCAAAACAGGCCAATTACCGCCCAGCACGAGCTCACCCTTTAATAATCCTCGTTTGCTCTCAAATAAAGACGATAAATAATCACGAGTCAAAACGAAAAGCCCTGAAATTAGCATTTCGTTTGAATAAATTGACAGTTAATGCGAAACCGAGTCGAGTCAAAGTTGACGGTCCGCTGGTCGCGGGGAAGACAGCGGAAAAGCGCTTTCTAACCGACTTGAAGAAAGAAGAGGTTCTCAAATTTTTTTTTTGTTAGTTACCTTTGAACATACATAATTTATAAACGGATTTAGAATGTATATATATATTTTTAATCGATATAATTTCAAATTAGTCCCATAACAATTTCATGAAAATCGATTTTAAAATTAAAGTAACTGAAAAATACATTTCACCCAATTGTGAAATTGTGGCAAGTAAAGATGCATTAAACCATTTTTTAAAAAGATTATTTCTCGAATTTAATTATTTAGTGATATTAAATAATAGAAAGCAAAATAAGAGTGTGAATTGAAGTAAGAATACCTATTGTATTATGGCAAAAACAAATTACAAAAAAAAGCAGTTTATATACTGTAAACAGTGTATGTAGCTATAAAAATCATGTAAATTTTTATTATGTAGTTATTTACTGCTAAGCAACTAATAGGTATACTACCTATTAGTTGCTTAGCAGTTTGTCAGTTAGGACATATTCCTATATTTTGTAGGTACTAACATAAAAAGTTAGACGTTGTTTGTTTGGTGCCATTCATGCCTATACGAATACAACTATTGCATACAGATTGCACACACTGCAGAGATCAACATAGTATACTTTCTCCCGGAAAAAGAGTTCCCATGGAGAAACGTGCAGATAGCGGATCTATCCGCAGCGTGGCCTTTCTAAAATAAAGCGCTGCAGCAGCTTGCTTCCGGGTTGTCGTTAACAACTCACTAACAGATGCAAATTGACAGCGGTTGGCAGCACTGATTCCAATGGCGCCAGACCTTTGCATAATTTTGAAAATGGAACGCTCCCGCTCAATTCAACGTTCGCAAAATGGCTTATGATTGAAAAGCAAACAGGGTTTCAAATCAATTTACTCGCTGATTTCGGTATTTTACAGTGTTTATGAATTCTAAATACAGTAACAATTAACAATATCCTTAAAAATCATTTTAACGTACACTATACTACTTAGAAGATCAAAATATAATGTAAATTGGTGTGACATGGATAAATACTAGTACCTAAATACGCTACTTTAATTATAAATATAAATAAGGAGGCACTTACAGAAAGGATTATATTAAAATATTTACAAGTCAAAGAAATCTATCTACTGTGCTCTTTACAACTTTTCATAAACTACTTCTACTAACTAGTACCGCTACAAACTAAAATACGATCATTCCTGCTTTTAGTTTT